>CM059501.1:25445000-30445000 GCA_030378355.1 Eleusine indica | reverse complement strand
CGCAAGGGCTGCATCGGCTCCGATCTCGGCGAGAGACTTGGATTAGTCACCCTCGGTAATTTCATCGACTTCAACTAGTACTTTCTCATTAAGTTGATATTCTAGTTCTTATCTTTGAAATTGCTAGTTATCCAGTAATTAGATCTTTATTTGCTTTGTATTATCGACTTAGATTGCATTACTGTCTCGATTAGGTCTGATCTTCTATGATTTTTGTGGGTTATATAGGCTGGGTTTTAGATCTATTATTCAAGTCACTTGATTGATTCTATCTATAATTAGATTAAACCTAGTTCTACTTGCCATGTTCAAACACTGTCTTGATTAAGTTCGATCTGTTCGAATCAGCAAGGCTGCATCGACTTTGGTCTGTTGCTGGGCTGATAGGGTTAGGCTTGACTTGTTTATAGGCAGAGTCGATAGAGTTCTATCAAGGTGTTTAGCCGATAGGTTATCACGGTTCGATTGACTTCTTAGTTTGGCCTATTTACTGTTGTATATTAGAAGTCGATTGCCCCCTTTTGCTTAATAGGACTAGATCTGTTGATTTAAGGCATATTTGCAATACCAGCTATCAGATCTATCGACTTAGCATCTATCCACGGACGGAGTTCTATGTATGATTACTGTACTTCCATCGACTCCGTCCCATCGACTTCACTTCATCGACAAAGCGAGTTTTAGCACATCTATCATAAATCCATCGACTCTGTTCTTTTAGTTTGATTCCTATCGGTACCATTTATGCTTTATTTTATAATCACATATTGAATTGCCGATAAGTCAATACAATCAGCCGATTAGTTTATTTTAATATTATTTGTTGTTTATAGCCATCGGCTGGTTTTTAGTAATAGTGATCATCGGCCAGTCCTAGGCCGATGACCCGTGGAATCTGACCGTTCATTTTCTTTGTCGATTTGCAAGGAAAATAGACTGGCACGCCCCAGTTTCCGTATTGAGCCTGCACTGGAGCTAAGCAGATCTCCCAAGTTGCGTGTGTGATTTTCGCGTCAACACGCTTTTTGGCATGCCTGGTGGGACAAAGAACTCTAAGCCTCTCAACATGTCTGGACTTGGAATGCCAAAGGATCCCAAGCTCCCTGATAATCCTCCACCAAAACATGATGTTGGTGCAGATCTAAAGATAGAGAATGTAATGCCTATTAACAGGGATGATCTGAGTGATGAAACAAGAGCATAGATTGATCAGAAGATGGCAGAGTATGAAAGCCTTTTGTTGAGCACATTTAGCAAAACCTAGCATGGCAAGATCATACAGAAAGGAAAGTTACCTGTTGCTGCCTTGATTGAAGATGAAATTGAGAAGTCGACTGCCAATAAGCCAATAGAGGTGATTGACGAAGCTACATTGAACAATATGATACATTCAGCCATACACCATGCATTGATTAATCAGTCACCTGTGTTGGTCAATACTCTCAGGGCTTTGATTCAGACCATGGAAGGTTGTATATATGATGATCCAGTACGTGGGCCGATGTATTTCTGAGCATCTGGGAATATTCCTCGGCCTGCAATTGAGGCACCTAGCTCGCAGCAGCCGAAGACAGGCACAACACATCCTGCTACGGGTTCAGGACCATCAATTTCTGAAGCTACTCTACCCTCAAAGAATGTTGATAGTGGTACAGTGGAGAGAACACCTCGCAAGGTAATACTGCAAAGAACTACTCCACAGACACAGACGCACATCTCCAGGCAGGAGACGTCAGAGCCGAATGTCACATATGGTAGAACGCCGAATGTAGATCCAAGCTTGTTCGGCATGCCATCATCATCTACATTGCCTGGGGAGTTGGGAGGCCAGCACACTGTTGTCCATTTTGGTTCACAAACAGCCTCGCAAGTGCCAGCGTCTGGTCCTACATTGGCTACTCCTAATACCAATGTTTCGACCGATGATTAGGCAGTAAAGATTGTTGAGGTAATGAGGGAACAATTCGGTTTGAAACCAAAACAACAGACTTATATGTATCGATCCTCGTATCCTCCTACCTATGACTTGATTCCTATGTCGAGTCGATACAGGCCATTAGAATTCACTAAGGATGTGTTTGGTTTGAAGTCAGGATTGGATAGGATAGGATCATCCATGTTTTTGTGGATTGGATCATACAGGTTAGATGTTTGCTTGGGTGGCTTGGATGATCCAGGTTTTTGTTTGTACGTTGGATGAAAGTTGATTTGGATGATCTAAGTTGGTGTTTGTTTGCATGGATATGAAAGGCAAGCAAGATATGGTTACCATTTCTCACAAACTAGTGATCTTACCACCTTCCCACCTTCTTCACCCATGAGAATGAATATACAAAATATATAGTTCTTATGTGACATTACACCTTAATTACCACCCATAGTCATTCATACCTAATCTGATCCATACACACATAGCAATAGTTAACCCTCACAGTTCAGTGTTTTGAAGGGTACAAACAAAAATATTACAAAATATGCTGATCATCATGGCTGTTAGCAAGACACCATAAGAGATAGCTTAGCACCCAGGAGAGTGCTCACTGATATACTTGGCCATAAATATCAGCTTGTAGTCATATGGAAGGTCGTTGAAGGCTCTAGCTTGTATCTCAATATTCATGGAAATTTGTACTAGGATTTCTAAGCGTTAACAAAAATAGAGTGCTACATTAACAATCAATGTTGTCATACATGCACATGTAACAGGAACTGAGATTACCTCCCCCAACAGTGGTGGTGTGGCTGCCGTGAGCTGGAAAGGAGAAAAGGCACTGATCGCGTGGCTGCCATGAGCTGCTGGAGAAGAGAAAAACCATGGCTGCCTTCAACTACCAGAAAGGACAAATCGATGGAGGTGCGCTGCTGCCTTCAACATCGGGGTCATCGCCTGAACAGCTACGCTCCTGTGCTACAGATACATAGTTGCGCTCTCATGCTGTGTGCCCCCCGCTGGGCGCCGGCCCTGCTTAGGGTAAGAAAGGAGAAAAGATGTGGAGGAGAAAAGGCGTGGAGCCATGGACTGAGACTGACTGATACAACAGTGGAGGGAAAAAGGAGCGGTGACCCTATCTTTTGGCGCGCACTTCTCAGTTTTTGCGGGTAGACGCGTGGCCATGCGGGACAGCCTCATCCGGTCGATTTCGGCGGATTCCCTCATCCAGGATCTGAAACGAATATTCGTTTCTCTAGCTGACCCTATCCCACATGACCATAAGACAAACGGTGAGCTGGACGGACCCGTCCAAGCCGATCCAAGGAATCAAACACATCCTAAGTTCACTGGACAAGACAATACTACCACTGTTGAGCATATCAGCCGATTTTCCGTGCAATGTGGAGAGGCAGGAACCACTGAAGCGTGGAAGATCAGGTTGTTTCCATTATCCTTGTCTGGGTTAGCTTTTTCCTTGTTCGCATCGTTGCCCCCTAATTCCATTATTACTTGGGCCGATCTCGAACAGAAATTTCATAAATACTTCTTTGCTAAAACGAGAGAGATGAGGTTGTTTGATCTGATTTCTATGAAGCAGAAGGCTGGGAAGTCTGTGCATGATTATGTGCAAAGGTTCAGAGATGTGCGTAGTAAATGTTTCAGCTTGCAATTGACTGATAATCAGATGGCAGAGATAGCATTTAATGGCCTAGTTGCGCCTTTAAGGGAGAAGTTTCCTTCGGCCGAGTTTGAGAGCTTGTGCCAGTTAGTGCAGAAAGTGTCGATAAATGAGAACTTGACTCGGGGGGGGGGGGGCACGGTCAAGACCGATTCAAGTCAACTACAATGATTACGAGTCTGAGTCTGATAAAGATGCCGGAGAAGTCAATATGGCTGAGTGGACCAGAAACAAGAATGTGTTGTCGTGCCCATGGATGAAGTAGAATGAGCTAGAAGAAAAGTATGACTTCGATATCACCAAGGCCGATAAGATATTTGATATGCTGTTGCAGGAGAAGCACATCTACTTGCCACCTAATCACGTGATCCCACCTACTGAAGAGTTGAAGAAAAGAAAGTACTGTAAGTGACACAACTCACCATCTCATTATACTAATGAATGCAAGGTATTCAGAAGAGAAATTCAGTCGGCGATTGAGTAGGGAAAGATCAAGTTTACAAAGGGAACCATGAAGATTGATGGACATCCGTTCCCTGTGAATATCAATATGGCTGGTGTCGATAATGTAGAAGCGTTTATAAATTGGTATAAGAAGGAAAGGGACAGGGAAATGAAGGAATCATAGTTTGATCCACATTAGGAATGCCCATTCTTTTAGTATTGTTGGGACCACAACATGAAGCTTCCATCAATGAATAATTGTCCTAGATGCAGCAGACGAGCGGAGCAAATGTATAGAGGAGCTGTGAGCAGCTATCGACATCGGCTGGGTGACTCTGGAAACTCGATGGTGGGTAAAGTCGATGAGAATGGAAGGGTGTCTGCTTTTGATTGACTTGGCTTCAAAAGGACAGAAGAAGAATTTCACTTCAATGAGGCAGTCAATAAAGAGCTCCAAAAAGACCAGCAACAGAGCAATCAGTGGTGTCCATCTGGAATATTTTCTAGAAATCAAAAGCGTAGGGTTTAGAGAATGCGATGCAGATAGATGAAGGTTGGCTATTACCATTATGATGAAGGAAGTGATGAGCCGCCTAGGAAGGTCTAGAGACCCAAAGTGAAATCACAAGTACAGGTACCAAATGCTACAGTGGGTATGGTAATGATGCTACCGCAAGAGTTCATGGCTTCAGAAGAAGAAGAATTATTTGCTGATGAGAGTGAAGCACCATAGCTAGTATTTGATGTACAATAAGCAATATTTGATAAACCAGATGAGTCTAAGCATCGGCACTTGAGGGCTTTGTACTTGAAAGACTTTGTTAATAGGATGCCGATGGGAAAGATGATGGTCGATGGAGGGGCTGCAGTTAACATCATGTCGATCAGTACTGCAAGAAAACTGGGTAAGACTGATGAAGATTTGATTGATACTAATATGATTTTGTGAGATTATGATGGTCGTACGGCAACAGCCAAAGGAGTTTTGAATGCAAAGCTTACTATCAACGGTAAAACTTTGCCAGTTACTTTCTTTGTCATTGATGGAAAGGGTACCTACAGCCTTCTACTGGGACGTGATTAGAGACATGCAAATTGTTGTGTTCCATCGACTATGCACCAGTCACTTATCCAGTGGATTGGCGATCGAGTTGAGGTAATCCCCGCCGATGAAACCGTCAATGTCTCATCGGCCGATTTGGTACCATGGCATGCGGATGATATGGAGTGTTTGTCTGGCAAGATTTGGGATGGAGATTCTGTCAAGATCACTACTCAGGATCTCGAGGTGGTGGACCAGTCAAATTCATAATTGTTTCTCTGACAGGCACCCCAATGGAATTAGTAGAAGAAGGCAAACTGGGAAAAGGATTTATGTCGGCCGATGAGTTACAGAAAGTTGATATAGGAGACGGTGATAAGCCCAGGCTGATATTTGTTAGTAAGAAATTAAATGAAAATATTAAGGCTGATTTAATAAAGTTGTTGACGGAGTACCGGGATTGTTTTGCTTGGGATTATTCTGAGATGTCTGGACTCAGCCGGTCAATTGTTGAGCATCGGCTTCCCACTAAACCTGGATATCAACTGTGCAAGCAACCGCCGAGGAGGATTGATCCGAAGATTTATGATGATATTAAGGCTGAGACCACTAGATTATATGACGCTAAGTTTATCAGGCCTTGCCGATATCCAGGGTGGGTTTCGAGTATTATGCCTGTATACAAAAAGAGTGGCCATCTGGGGGTGTGTATCAATTTCAGACCATTAAATAAAGCCACACCAAAAGATGATTACCCAATGCTGATTGCAGATCTTTTGGTTGATGCAGAAGCTGGACATAAGATTGTTAGTTTCATGGATGGCAATGTTGGTTATAATCAGATTTTTATGGTAGAAGAAGATATACCGAAGGCTGCTTTCAGGTGTCTAGGGGTTATTGGACTATATAACATTTGGATTGAAGAATGCTGGAGCCACATATCAAAGGGCCATGAATTATATTTTCCATGACTGGATTGGCAGGTTAGTGGAAATTTATATTGATGATGTTATGGTTAAATCCAAGAAGACAGAGGATCATGTGGCCGATTTGCGGGAAGTACTCGAAAGAACTAGAAGGTATGGTTTAAAAATGAACCCTAAGAAGTGTGCTTTTGTTGTATCGGTCGGTCAGTTTTGTGGTTTTATCGTGCATGAACAAGGAATCGAAATTGGCCCTAAGAGTATTAAAGCAGTTAATGATATCGAGCCTCCTACCAACAAGACAGAGCTGCAATCTTTGATTGGCAAAGTTAATTTTATTAGGAGGTTCATATCCAATTTGTCGGGTAGGGTAGACGCGTTTACTCCATTATTCAAGTTGAAGGCCGATCAGAAATTCATATGGCAGCCTGAACATCAAAAAGCTCTGGATGATATTAAAAGGTATCTGATCACGCCTCCTATATAAGTGCCACCAAGAGAAGGGTTGCCCTTTAAGCTATACCTTGCTGCGGATAAGAACTCCATCCGATCGACTTTGATTCAGGAACAAGATGGCAAGGAGAGGGTCATTTTCTATTTAAGCCGAAGATTGATTGATATTGAAACCAGGTACACTGAGATTGAAAAGTTGTGCTTATGTTTATATTTCTCATGTGTGAAATTGAGACATTATCTGTTATCGACCGAGTGTGTGGTGGTTTGCAAGGCCGATGTCATCAAATATATGCTATCAGCTCCTATTTCAAAGGGAGAATTGGTAAGTGGATACTTGCTCTAGCCGAATATGATCTAACTTATGAGTCTTCTAAGGCAGTCAAGGGTCAGATTCTGGCTGATTTGGTTGTTGAACATTGTGGATCAAATGTTTTGATGGTGGAGCCGATACCATGGTTGCTGTTTTTTGATGGTTCTGTATGCAATAATGGATGTGGTATCGGGCTATTCATCATATCGCCTCAAGGGGCAAGATTTCAGTTTGGATTCGCTCTCGAGGTATCAACTAACAATCAAGTTGAGTAGCTGTTCTCAAGGGTCTACAAATTTTGCGAGAAGCTGGGGTTGACTTCGTTGAAATCATTGATGATTCGTTGCTGGTACTCAGGCAGTTAGCAGGAGATTTTGAATGCAGAGATGATATTCTGAGGTTGTTTTATGCTGAGTGTCAGGATGTAATACGAAGCTTCAAGGCGCTGAGTTTCAGGCATGTCCCAAGCGAACAAAATATGGAGGCAAATGATTTAGCACTAAACGCATTGGGATATCAACTAAATACTAATGGTACGATTGTTGAAATTGCCGATGTCGATGAAGCCAAGCAAGCCAGTGTCGATAAGGTTGATGTCGATGAAGCTGGACAAACTGATGTCGATGAGATCAATGTCAATGAAGAAGATTGGAGAACCAAGATAATACAGTATCTCAAAGATCCAAAGCAGCGCACTCATCGCAAAATGTTTGAATCAAGAAGAAGCCAAGGTATGTTTTATTGAGGTGTGTTTTATTGGAGGAAAAAGCTTTATTATCGGACGGTTGATGGTGTATTATTAAAATGTTTGAATCAAGAAGAAGCCAAGGTAGTTATGTGTGAAGTCCATGAAGGGATTTGTGGTACCCATCAATCGGCTATAAAATGAGATAGTTGTTGAAAAGAACTGGGTATTATTGGCCATATATGCTAGAAGATTGTTTCAAGTATTACAAGGGGTGTCAAGATTGCCAGAAATTTAGACCAATTCAGAGGGCACCGACTTCAGCTATGAATCCGATTATTAAACCTTGGCCATTTACAGGATGGGGTATGGATATGATTGGTCAAATTTATCCAGCATCAAGCAAAGGTCACAAGTACTTTAACAAGATAAATAACTATTAAAAATTAATGTACAGGAACACCATGTTATTATTTTTCTTTAATAAAATGTAGCAAGACGAATCCAACAAAGTTGGTGTTGGATCCATTGGATTTATAGTTTATTTACTATGATATTTTTTAATTTATTAGCATTTTCTAGGTTTTCTGTTAATTTGCTGGGATTAGCTAATAACAGGTTAGCGCCCCATCAGCGCCTCGTGGCTGCCACGTAAGCACCTGTCGGCACCAGTCAGCGACGCCGGAGACTCGCCGGAGCATTGTCAAAGCTCGCTGCTGCGGCCGTTGCTCGTCGGAACCTTGCCACGGACACAGCCAAATGATGAGTGCGTTGAGGCAGAGCTGTTGGCAGGGGTCGCGAGGAAGTGTGCTCACCAGAGATGGGTCGACGTTGAGAGGCGGCGGGACAAGAACTTCGGCGGTGTCGCGTTTTCAGCAAAGGACACCAAATCAAGCGCCATTTTCTTCTACAGACTCACGTCAGCATGGAGAAGACAGGCAACGTGGCCAACAACATTGAGGAGGGTCGGAGGACCAAGCTCGCCGCCGGGCTGATGGAAATTTGAGGTTGTCGTGTGGGAAGAACGGATACTGCTCCAATCTCTGCCATGAAACAGAGAGGGATTAATCCATATGGGTTCGCGCATGGGTATAGCGTCTGCTGTGCAGTTAATTTAAGAACGGCTCACCATGGGCGAAGAATTTGAAGAAGGAAGCGATGGCGGTTGCCAGAGGGGTCTCAACCGAAAAACTTTGATTCCTTGTTGTAGGAGGCTCTCATCGAGGCCAGGTTTCGTGCGATGGATATAGGGAAACTCGCTGCTCCTATGGTGCTATTTAAACCAAGCTAATAGGCAGTACTCTGGATAGGCGCTAAGCTCTCTTAAGTGCTAGTAATGGCGGCCAGACAGAGCGGGGAGAAAGAAACCAGAGTCAAGAGAGTTTAAAGGCCGAGTGATGCCGGGGGTGGGTTGGCACGGTGTAATACCCCAGTATTAACACAAAACAAAATAAATAGTTAATCAAAACACTCCCGAAGTGGATCGAAATTTGACTTTTTGAACTATCACTCGGATGGACGATCAGAGACCGTGGGTGTGTAGAGCTCGTCGCAACGCATCCGTTTCACTACTCATATGCTATATTTCAACATCGTATGAACTAATTGCGACCAGGACAATTCTCGGCCGTTCATCTAGTTACTAGGCTTGACTTTATATTGATCCATAGAAAAACTGAGGCAGCAGCCATCGTTCTTCTTCTCCGGTGTCGCCGCCTCGTGCTTGCTTGCTCACCCTGCCCTCTGCTTGTTTCCATCCAGCCCCTTACCTTTCTAATCCTTGCCTGTCCCTGCTGGTGGACGTGCTGCTGCTCCTACTGCTTGTGCGCCAATAGCCAAGGGGAAGACAAATTGGTAGGACACTAGGGCGTGAGTCTATTCTGTTGTTGGGTTGCTTACCGATCTGCTGATAGCTGGCGTTATGCAGCTGTGGGAAGAAGACAAGAGACAAGGAAACAGGGGAAAGAAACGAAGGAAAAGGAATTCAGGTCAATTTCTCCAAGATCCATGCAATTTTAAGCAAATTGGTGACCTTTGCTTTGAGATTAATTAGTGATTAGTCCACAGACGGTAGTAGAGGAATTTAGTTTGGTAAACACACGGCTAGTACTGGACATCAGCAACCTGTAGGTACCGCAGTGGTAGTGTTTTCAAATCTGGTATTCACTGGTGCCGAATTTGACCATAAGTTAGTTGCAAACGGCTTTAGTCTTCTTGATTCCGATAACCGGTTGTATTCACAGTTGTAGATATACATTTTATCTCTCAAACGGCTTTAGTCTCGCTTGCTTCCGATAAGCAGTTAAGGAGAAATCATTAAAGTAGTGTTGCTGTCACAGGATTTCTAGTCTGCACACTAATCTGCATATTTAGTTTCAACTACATTGTAGTGTGAATTAGTAAAACTAGTAATAAGAATAGTTGTAGGGAATTTTTGTAGACTTGCAAAATATATTTGTTTGCATAGATTGCTGAAGTAAATTGAAAGCTACGAGTGGTATAGTGGGGCAGTCAGATTTCTATCATAGTGGCATTCTAAAGGGTAGTCTAAACTTCACAGGTTTGGAGAGTGCCGGTGTTAGAGATGTCTCGTCAGTTCCTCGCCAAGGTTAAGGCAAGTGCAATGACGAACTTTTCTTTCATAGGGATGTGGCATTGATAAGTGTTCTTCTGTATGTTTATTTGACTATGATGATTTCTTATGGTTATTATTTGAAGTTGTTAGTTTTCTAGAGTTCAAGTATTTCAATTCATATTATTTGGGTGCGGGGGGTTTATATAAATACCGGTTGTGCAATTTGGTTCTTATGTTCAGGTTTTCTGTGAATAAGTGTTGGCCCCACTTATTCGGCTTTACCGGTAAATGCAAAGGAAGTTTCAGGTGACGTCTGTTTCAGACGGAAACTATTGTTTCATGGTTGTTTCAAGAAATGAGATGTTCCCTCATGTTTCAAATTTCTTCTGTTCTTCATGTTGTTCTTCCGGTTCTGATTTGTACTTGGTGAGTGTTTTTACTCACCCTTATGTTCATTTGGTTTTTAGGTACACGTTGATCAAGCATACATGGGAAGGGAGTAGTCACATCATTTTGAGCACTCATAAGTTCTTTTGCTAGATATTCGTTTAATTCACTAGACTTGAATAATCACATTGTTGAGAATTGTCATGGAGCCAGTTCGGTATTGTTGAGGGTTATTTCCGTTAAAAGTAGTTGATGCGATGATCTTATTTGGCTTCATATATGAGGCATACTATTTTTGTGATGTATGAGCTGTAGATAGTAGATAGTATAGGGGAATTCTGTCGAAATTTCCCATAATTTATTCACTTAGTAGCATTTTACTGATTTTGTAGTAACCTCTAGGTAGGATGATACCTGGAGCGTTGCAGTTGGTATCAGAGCTAGGTTTCATTTCCTTGTTATGGGGTTTAATAACTAATTAGTTCTAAAATTTTGACTTATGTCCACAAATTGAATTTGACACACTGATGCACCATAGGATGGGTTGCATGGGCATATTCTGCATTTTTGTTGTGCTGTCTATTTTGCTATGTCTGCTTATTTAACTATTTTTGTTAATTATACCCTTCTTGTTGATATTGTAAATTATTAGAGTTATTCCGCCAAGAAGGAGTACACGTAATGCTGCGCGTGGGAGAGGTCGTGGTAGAGGTCGTGGTAGAGGTGATGCTAGGCAAGAGGTCAATCTTGAGCATGTGAACCATGATAATGAAGAGGTTGAAGGAGGGGAGGAGCACTCAGTGGCTGCTGATGCTCCCATTGGTAGGATGCAAATGCTCTGGTCCCGGCAATGATGTTTCCTAGGTGGATGTCCATGTGTTTCGACACTTTTGATGGTTCTGGAACGCCTATAGATGTTGTTGATTGGCTGCGCAAAATGGAGAAGGTCATGGCTGCACGTAGGATAACAGGAGAGGATATGGTCTTGTTTATCCCTCATCAGTTGGTTGGACAAGCTGATATTTGGTTGGTAGGTGTGTGTGATTCTTGGACTCCTACTCGTGGTGCTATCACTTGGGAGGTTTCCTTAGCACAGTTTAGAGCTAAGTATCATCCAGACTCCTTCAGAGACAAGATGAATGATGCATTGAACCACATTCAGCAAGGAGAGAAGACTATGGATGAGTATGACAGGGATTTCAGCAACATTGTTTGTTTTGTGTCTAGTGTTGCAAGTGATGAGCGTGAGAAGGCTATGAAGTTCTTCATAGGACTTAAGGCTCGCTATAGAGAGGTGATGGGAAGAAATCCACCTACCACTTACATTGTTGCAGTGGAGGAGGCTAGAGGAATGGAGAGTCAATTTCAGCTTACATAGCTACAACAGAGACGTACTGGGATTGTAGGCAACACAGGTGGTGATCAGAAGCGGTCTCACCAGGATGGAGGGGTGTCCTCTCAACAACCCCCATTCAAGAAGAGTAAGGCAAATCAACCCTCTCATCAACCTTTCAAGCCTAAGCGGTCAGGGCGTCAGCCTTTTTTGGGGTAACATAGTGGGAATTCATCATTTATGCATCCTGTTCCAGAACAAGGTTTAATTTGCTTCAAGTGTGGGAAGTCACACCGTGCCTCGGAGTGTAGTTTTTTAGGGACATGTAACACTTGTGGCAAGGAGGGGCATGTTAGTGTGGTTTGCAAAAGAAATCCAAATTGTATCATCAAGTGGCAACATTCTAGTTCTTCGACATGACCCACCTTAATTGCTAGTTCTAGGAGTTCAGCTCCTACAGTTGGCACTCCTCATGGCATAGTTCAGATGATGGCTGGTCCCCTAGCTCCACCTTCTCAATTTCCACAGTATTACTATCCACCTTCAGGTTATTATTGGCCCCCACATCAGCTTCCTACACCACGTGTTCCACCACAGTTACCTGCTCCTCCAGTTCAGCCCCCTCAACACTATGCATCTGGATCTACTTCTACCCCTACTGAAGTTTACACTATGCCTTCCGCTTCTTCTCTGGGCCGTCCAGATGTGGTTTCAGGTACTCTTACTGTTGATTCGCATGATGCTCATGTCTTATTCCATTCGGGAGCTAGCTTTTCATTTATATCACTTGATTTTGCAAGAAGGACCAATATTTCTAGTCAGCAGATTTCTAAATTAGTTCATGTTAGTTCTCCTAGAGGCTTGATTTCTAGTTTAGTGGTTTGTCTGGGTTGCATTGTTTCTATAGATGGTGATGACTTTATGGCCAATCTAATGGTGATTCCCTTAGTGGTTTTTGATGTTATTCTTGACATGGATTGGCTACACCATTATCAAGCGCTGATCTCTTGCTTCTAGAAGACTGTTACATTGGAGTCACCTTCTGGAGAGACCATAGTCTTCCAAGCCAGTGCACCTCTATGTTCTTTAATTGTAATGACAAGTCTATTTCCTGGTCGTCATCCTATAAAGACAGAATTTTTGTGGAGCCTTATTGAGAAGCCGACTAAGTTAGTGGTCATAGAAGGGATTCCAATAGTGCGGGAATATCCAGATGTGTTTCCTGAGGAGTTGCTTGGGATGCCACCCAAGCGTGAAGTGGAATTTCGTATTGATCTTCTACCTGGGACACGTCATGTATCTATTGCCCCATATCATTTGTTTTGGCCTTTTCAAGAGGAATTGAAGAAGCATCTTAATGATTTGTTGTCAAAGAATTTGATTTGGCGTAGCGTGTCCCCATGGCGTGATCGCGTGCTATTTACTAAGAAGAAGGGCGGTAGTTGGCGTATGTGTATTGACTATCATGGCTTGAATGCCGTGACAATCAAGAACAAGTACCCATTGCCCCACATTGAGGTGTTGTTTGAGCGACTGAAAGGGGTCATGATATTTTCTAAGATTGATCTTTAGTCTGGATATAATCAAATTCCTGATCGAGAGGAGGATATTGAGAAGATCGCCTTTTTCACTATGTTTGACCATTATTAGTTCCGAGTTATGTCTTTTTGGCTCACTAATGCACCCCCATACTTCATGGAGACGATGAACAATATGCTTCAGGGATTCGAGGAGTTTGTTGTTGTTTTTATTGATGACATACTCATCTTCTCTAAGACTGAAGCAGAACATGAGAATCGTTTGAGGAGTGTTCTTAAGACCCTACGGAGTCATAAGTTCTATGCCAAATTAAGGAAGTGTGAGTTCTGGCTTTCAGAAGTTGGCTTTTTAGGCCATGTAAATAATCAACATGGCATTTCTATTGATCCGAGCAAGGTATCTACAGTAGTGGAATGGGAAAGGCCAACAAATGTCAAAGAGGTGAGGAGTTTCTTGGGTATGGCTGGCTATTACCGATGCTTTGTCAAGGATTTCTGTATCATTGCTAAGCCTATGACAAAGCTTACCCAAAAGAATGTTAAGTTCAAATGGACCCATGATTGTGAGCAGTCCTTTCAAATGTTGAAGCAAAAATTGGTAACTGCCCCGATTCTTACTCTTCCTGATCCTGGTAGGTGTTCCACTGTCTATTCTGATGCTTCTCGTGTGGGATTGGGTTGCATCCTTATGCAAGATGGAAAGGTGATAGCCTATGCATTAAGACAACTGAAGAAACATAAGGAGAATTATCCTACATATGACCTAGAGCTTGCTGCCGTTGTTTTTGCTTTGGAGATTTGGAGGCATTATTTATATGGAGAGACATGTGACATTTTCACTCATCACAAGAGTTTGAAGTACATTTTTACTCAAAAGGATCTAAATCTAAGGCAAAGGAGGTGGCTGGAGTTGATTAAGGATTATGACCTGAACATCCAGTACACCCTATGAAAGGAAATATGGTTGCTGATGCCTTGAGCCGTAAAGGCTCTCCTGTTACCATAAATTCTATGATAGTTGACCAAGATTTGATGGATGATGCATATTGCTTTGTTGGAGTCACAGAAGTAAAGACGCAATTGATACTATCATCAGGTATTCCAAAGCATGTGTTGGAGGCACAACAGCAGGACCGGTTATTATTGGATGTTAGGAAGCGGATTCTTGAAGGGAAGGTTGGAGATTTCACCTTGGATGACTCTGGGGCTGTTCGATTTCGTGGTCGCTTGTGTGTACCACAACTATCTCAAGTCAAGGAAGATATTCTTAAAGAGGCACATCACACTCGATACACCATTCACCCTGGTGAGAATAAGATGTACCAAGATATAAAGAAGACTTATTGGTGGAGGAGGATGAAGATTGATGTGGCAAAGTACGTGGCTTCATGTGGTATCTGCCAAAGGGTAAAAGCTAAGCATAAGAGTCCTGTTAGGAAATTGCAGTCCCTGGAGGTTCCTTTGTGGCCGTGGGATAACATTGCTATGGATTTTGTGGTTGGTTTACCATGTTCTCTGAGAGGTCGAGACACTATATGGGTTGTTGTTGATTGACTGAGTATGGTTGCTCATTTTATTCCTATTCGATCCACTAGTATAGCTGGTGATTTGGCACCTATCTACATGAGGAAGGTAGTTCGATTGCATGATGTACCTCGCACTATCGTTTCAGATAGGGATGCCAAATTTGTTTCTAAGTTATGGGATAGTTTACAAGAAGCTTTGGGCACTACATTGAGGATGAGCACTGCTTTTCACCCTCAGACCGATGGACAATCTGAGCGTAAGATTCAAACCTTGGAGGACATGCTTAGATCATGTGTCCTTTCTTGGAAAGGGAGTTGGGAAGATCATCTACCATTGGTGAAGTTCTCCTATAATAATAGCTACCATCCTAGCATTCGTGGTGCTCCGTATGAGGCTCTTTATGGGAGGAAGTGCAGATCATCCCTTTGTTGGGATGTAGTGGGTGAGAAGGCTATTTTGGGACCAGATTAGGTTTAGCAAACGATAGAGCGAGTTGCTGAAATTCGAAAACACATCGTAACAACACAAAGTAGACAAAGAGTTACGCTGATCTACAGAGGCGACATGTGGAGTTTCAAGAAGGAGATGAGGTACTTCTTAGGATGTCACCTACCAAGGGCATTATGAGATTCAATACTAAAGGAAAGCTTAGTCCGAGGTTTATTGGCCCTTTCATGATCAAAGAGCGTGTTGGCAAATTAGCTTATCAACTAGAGTTGTGTGAGTCAATGAGAGGAGTTCACGATGTATTCCATGTCTCAATGTTGAGAAAGTATTTACGGGATATAGAACGTCATATTACTCTAGAGCCAGTTACCATTGAGCAAGATCTGTCGTTTGAGTGTCGTCCAGTTAGGATTTTGGAATGCTCTGAGAGAATGCTTAGGCGCAAGACAATGAAGTATGTTAAGGTTTTGTGGATAAATCAAACTGAGCTTCAAGCAACCTACGAGCTTGAGTCACACATGCGTGAAAAGTATCCCGAGTTATTCCAATCCGGTGAGTAGCCCCATGTTTTATCCTATTCTCATCGTTTTCTGCACTTCGATTAAAAAGAATTCGCGGGCGAATTCTGTTGAAGGAGGGAAGAATGTAATATCCCAGTATTAACATAAAACAAAATAAATAGTTAATCAAAAGACTCCCGAAGTTGACCGAAATTTGACTTTTTGAGCTATCACTCGGATGGACGATCAGAGACCATGGGTGTGTAGAGCTCGTCGCAACGCATCCGTTTCACTACTCATATGCTATATTTCGACTTCGTATGAACTCATTGCGACCAGGACAATTCTCGGCCGTTCATCTAGTTACTAGGCTTGACTTTATATTGATCCATAGAAAAACTGAGGCAGCAGCCATCGTTCTTTTTCTCCGGTGTCGCCGCCTTCCCTGGTCCAAGCCACGCTGCACGCAGTCGCCGCCTCGTGCTTCCTTGCTCGCCCTGCCCTCTGCTTGTTTCCATCCAGCCCCTTACCTTTCTAATCCTTGCCTGTCCCTGCTGGTGGACGTGCTGCTGCTCCTACTGCTTGTGCGCCAATAGCCAATGGGAAGACGAATAGGTAGGACACTAGGGCGTGAGTCTATTCTGTTGTTGGGTTGCTTACCGATCTGCTGATAGCTGGCGTTATGCAGCTGTGGGAAGAAGACAAGAGACAAGGAAACAGGGGAAAGAAACGAAGGAAAAGGAATTCAGGTCAATTTCTCCAAGATCCATGCAATTTTCAGCAAATTGGTGACCTTTTCTTTGAGATTAATTAGTGATTAGTCCATAGACGGTAGTAGATGAATTTAGTTTGGTAAACACACGGCTAGTACTGGACATCAGCAACCTGTAGGTACCGCAGTGCTAGTGTTTTCAAATCTGGTATTCACTGGTGCAGAATTTGACCATAAGTTAGTTGCAAAAGATGTAGATATACATTTTATCTCTCAAACGGCTTTAGTCTCGCTTGATTCCCATAAGCGGTTAAGGAGAAATCATTAAAGTAGTGTTGCTGTCACAGGATTTCTAGTCTGCACACTAATCTGCATATTTAGTTTCAACTACATTGTAGTGTGAATTAGTAAAACTAGTAATAAGAATAGTTGTAGGGAATTTTTGTAGATTTGCAAAATATATTTGTTTGCATAGATTGCTAAAGTAAATTGAAAGCTACCAGTGGTATAGTGGGGCAGTCAGATTTCTAGCATAGTGACATTCTAAAGGGTAGTCTAAACTTCACAGGTTTAGAGAGTGCCGGTGTTAGAGACGTCTCGTCAGTTCCTCGTCAAGGTTAAGGCAAGTGCAATGACGGACTTTTCTTTCATAGGGATGAGGCATTGATAAGTGTTCTTCCGTATGCTTATTCGACTATAATGATTTCTTATGGTTATTATTTCAGGTGACGTCCGTTTTAGACAAAAACTACTGTTTCATGGTTGTTTCAAGAAATGAGATGATGAGGACATCACTCCTATGGATACACACAACACTCCTCCAATTCTGGACTTGCAAGGTCCAATGACTAGAGCTCGTGCACGACGACTAAATTTAGAGGTGAGCTCGTTCCTACGTTCTTCGCTATATGTTACTTTTGAGAATGGTTTGCTATCTAATGATTATTTTATGATTAGAAACCATGGAGAGGACCAGGAGATGATGGGAGAAGGAGTTGGAAACGTGGAGGACCAGCAAAGTCTTGGAAGCCAAAGTGGAGGCCCAATCAAAACCGACTTCAAGTCTGTTTCGGGGCCCAGAACTAGTCTGCACTAAAACAATCGCACAGGACGCATACAGACTCAGATTTGGACGTTCTACATATGCACGGAAAGATAAGGAGAAGACCTTTCTAATGCCGCCGGCCTCATGTCAAAATTCATCTGGAGTCATCAGGAATCGCCGAAACAAGAGAAAGTTCAGAATCTGTGTCGGTGCTGCGTCGCCTATTTTTGGTCTTTGGGCTTTGTATCTAGTTGAGTCCAATTAGGGGCGCGTCCAGAGGGTCTTGCACGACCCTAGGTTCTTTATATACAGCCGCCGCCGCACCATTAGGGTTTGGGGTTTGCTTAGTTTAATTCTGTTCATAAACAGTGTCGCCGTTCATCGGTTTGTGAGACCCTAACTTCGAGAGTTTAATCATACATCTGCAATTGTGTTGCATTCTTCGTTGTTCTTGCTTGTGTTCTTGATTCGCAGGCAGGGATTAGCCTTCTCGGTGAGGTCAATCGTCTTTGAACGGTTGATAACCAGAGGAGACGTCGTGCTGCGATTACGGGGTTTAGAACGTGCTGTTCTGAAGCCGGATCGATTTGTGTGTCGCCTTCGACCAAATCAACTTACCAAGAACCTTTTGGAAGATCGGGAACCCTTGTCCACATCAAGTGGTAATCAGAGCTTCAGGTGCACCGTCAGGTTCGCACTACCCTTTAGTTTTGTTTTCGTGTTCTTCCTATCGTCCACAGAAAATATCAAAAAAAAATTTCCCCCGCCCATAACCACGTGTTTAGCCCTTGCATATTTGAATTTCAGAGTCCGTAGTGTTGAGTTTGTGCCCTAGTTCTTGTTTAGTCACTGGTTTAGTTTGTGTTTTTGTTGTCAGTAGTGTTTTCCTTGCAACCCTAGCCGCCATCCCTTCGACCACCCTCGGTTTTGTCGGCTTTGTGTGCTAGGGTTGATTGATCAACACGCCCACCCTAATCCCACCCTAAACCCACCCTCAACACCTCGAACCAATTTTCATAAATTCCACTTTCCGCTGCATCCACCTCGCCAAAAAAAATCCCTACCTGACCCCAAGCCCGACTCGGGTTTCACTCAAACCCCCGGTTTCTTCATAACCGATTTTGACACCCCTTTGGTAAAACAGCCATAACTTTTCGCTCGGTTGTTCGTTTTAGCTGAAATGTTTACAGGAGATTCTTGACAAAAAGTTGAGCATATCCACACTGGGCTATGCCCTGTGTACCCTTGTCAAAAAATTTAAAAACAATCGGGAAGATAAAGAAAAAATTTATTCAAGTTGAAACTCGACATTTTCTGAAATTTCAAGATTTTCTATAGGCCACGTCCTAGCTCGGTTTGAGCTGAAATTTTTTGTGGTTTCTCCCCATTTGCTAGTAAGTTGGAAAAAATATCAAAAAAATAAAATAATATAAAATAAAAGAAATTTGGGATTCCTACTAGTGCTCCATCTAGCCCCCTGGAATTTCTGAGTTTGGCTGTTTTACACTTAGCCCCCTGTTATCGACTGTGTGCCTTTGTCTCCTTGTTTCTTCTTTGCTATCACTACTGTTCTACGACATAGTTAGACCAGCAACTAGGGACAAGTTACTTGGGCACTTATTCAGCTTTACTATCTATTTTTGATTTGTGTGCCACTCACATATATATATATTTGGCCTTCCTAGCTCTACATACTTCTTCTGGACAGCACATAGGTTATTTTGTAACCCTTGCAATCGTGGAACATAGCTCCCTGGTATCCTTCGCTTTGTTGTTTTCAGAACTTTGTAAGAGCTTTGCAAGAAGCTTCCTTTTGCTGTGTTGCGAGGCACCACTGCTTAGTACTTTTGTAGGGATAACCTTCACTTTTTGTTTTCTGTTTTGGTGTTTCTGATATCAGGAAGCGATGGAGAGGGTGCTTCACCCTCAAAATTTGATGAGTGCATGAGCCAAAGTCAGCTACAGAAGGCTTTGCAGGCGGTTCAGAGTGATTTGGCAGAGACAATCACCAGGGCCGTCACCGACACCGTCACCAAGCTTCACCTGGGAGAAAGCATTGAGCGGTTGGATAAGAGAGTCTCTAAGCTAACCGATCAGGTTGTTGAATTGGAGACCGCTCACAAGACCAACAACAATAACACCAACACCAACACCAACACTAACACCAACACAAACACCAACAACGACGTTGAAGACGATCATGATGAAGCAACGGTGTATAAGGCTGATGGCACCGTCAATAGGTCAGCTACAAAGACCGCAAGGTTACGACGTCGTTTGCAACCACAACCATCGCACACAAGGTAACCATGCTCTAGATGATCCGTATGCTAAAATTAAGTTTTCAATTCCTTTGTTTTCGGGTCAGTACGATGGTGATGCTTATCTTGATTGGGAAATGACGGTGGAACAAAAATTTAATGCCCACCTTGTTCCTGAACAACATAGAGTTAGACAAGCCACTAGTGAGTTTCAGGACTTTGCTATTGTTTGGTGGAGTGGTCTAGCTGCTGAAACTGATTTGCCTACTACTTGGGAAGAACTTAAGGTAGAAATGCATGATCGTTTTGTTCCTCCTTCTTTTTATAGAGAAATTCATAATAAACTGCAGCGTTTAGATCAAGGAGATAAAACTGTTCAGGAGTATTTTAGTGACCTTTAGAAGGGTTTGATTCGTTGTGCTATGGTTGAAAAAGTAGAGGATCAGATTTGCCGCTTTTATTCTGGTTTGAGAAAAGAAATTCAGGACATCCTTGATTATAAAGAATTTTATACCCTCAACCAGTGTTTCCAGTATGCTATGCTTGCAGAGAAAGAATCACAGGGACTTTTCCAGGCTTTTGAGGAGTACAACAAGTCCAGCAATTTCTGCCCACCATGGCCGACGGGGACTTCGGGGCTGCCCAAGCCATCTTTCCGGCCGCCTCCACCAGCTAGTGTTGTTTCTGCAGCACCAAGATCAGCCCCTGCCCCTTCTACGCGCTCAGGTAAAAATTCTATGCAGGTACCGGCTAGTAGTGCCTCCTTTGTTGCTTCGACGGGACACACTACAGGGATTCAGTGCCACCGCTGCCATGGTCTTGGCCATGTGCAGAAAGATTGCCCAAGTAGGCTGGCATATGTAGCGACAGATGATGGTGGTTACATGAGCACCTCCGATGTGGAGGATGAGGAGGAGGATGTCGCTGCCACCAGCGGTGACCTCGTCCTAGGAGGCGGAGATACCACGGGCTACATGAATATTATTGTGCAGCGTGTGCTTAGCACACAAATCCAGCAGCCCGAGATGATGCAGCGACATAACTTGTTCCAGATTTTCTTCGTCATCAAGAACCGTCGAGCACGTGTCATCATTGATGGAGGAAGCTGCAACAATTTGGTGAGTTCTGATGTGGTTAAGAAGCTTGATTTGACCACACGCCCATATCCACATCCATACCACATTCAGTGGTTAAATGACTCTGGAAAAGCTAAGGTAATACAAACTTGCAGAGTTCCTTTTTCCAATGGTTCCTATGTGGATTCTGTTGATTGTGATGTTGTACCCATGCAAGCTTGTTCACTTTTATTGGGTAGACCTTGGGAATTTGATAATGATGCTGTACACCATGGTAAAAGTAATAAGTACACTTTTATGCATAAAGGAACTAAAATTACTTTGTTACCAATGACCCCTGCTGAAATTGTACAAGCTGAATTAGAACGAGCTGCTAGTTTGAAAAATAAAGGCCCTGAAATTCAGCAACCTGTTAATTCTGATTCTACACCATGTAATGTTAATGATTCTTCAAGTTCTAAGGGTGCTGGAATTAAATTACAAGGTCGTTCATGTCTTACCACAAAATCTGAGTTTGCTGAAATTTCTGCTGATGATATTTGCTATGCTTTGATATGCAAACAAGCCTTGTTTTCGCTTGGTAATATTGCTTCTAGTGCTTTGCCTCCCGCTATCACTAACCTTTTGCAAGAGTATGAGGATGTTTTCCCAGCTGAGATACCCACGGGATTGCCACCTTTGAGAGGGATTGAGCATCAAATTGATTTGATTTCTGGTGCTACTTTGCCAAACCGTGCTGCTTATAGGACCAACCCTGAGGAGACTAAGGAGATACAACGACAAGTCCAAGACCTTTTGGATCGTGGGTATGTTCGTCAATCACTTAGTCCTTGTGCTGTTCCTGTACTTTTGGTTCCTAAGAAAGATGGTTCTTGGCGTATGTGTGTAGATTGTAGAGCCATTAATAACATTACTATTAGGTATCGTCATCCTATTCCT
Source organism: Eleusine indica (assembly GCA_030378355.1). Taxonomy (NCBI): domain Eukaryota; kingdom Viridiplantae; phylum Streptophyta; class Magnoliopsida; order Poales; family Poaceae; genus Eleusine; species Eleusine indica. The sequence goes on along the minus strand of CM059501.1, from coordinate 30,423,189 downwards.
AGGCTAGACGACATGCTTGACGAGTTATGTGATGCTATAATTTTCACTAAAATTGATTTGCGTAGTGGCTACCATCAAATTAGAATGAAACTTGGAGATGAATAGAAAACAGCTTTCAAAACCAAATTCGGGTTGTATGAGTGGTTAGTAATGCCTTTTAGGTTAACTAATGCACCCAGTACTTTCATGCGTTTGATGAATGAGGTTTTAAGACCTTTTATTGGCAAATTTGTGGTTGTATACTTTGAGGATATCTTGATTTATAGCAAATCCATGGATGATCATATGATTCATTTGTGTGCTGTTTTTGATGCTTTGCGAGTTGCACGTTTATTTGGTAACCTTGAAAAGTGCACCTTTTGCACGGATCGAGTCTCTTTTCTTGGCTATGTTGTGACTCCACAGGGAATTGAGGTGGATGAGGCAAAGATTGAAGCCATAAAGAGCTGGCCTGTACCAAAAACTATCACACAGATGAGGAATTTTCTTGGTCTTGCAGGTTTCTACCGCCGCTTTGTCAAAGATTTCAGCACCATTGCTGCACCATTGCATGAGTTGACAAAGAAGGGCGTTGACTTCCATTTTGGTAAGGTACATCATGAGTCTTTTGATGCTTTGAAGGACAAACTTACACATGCACCATTGCTGCAATTACCCAATTTTGATAAGACTTTTGAGCTTGAAGGTGATGCTAGTGGTATAGGCATTGGTGGTGTTTTGATGCAAGATGGTAAACCTGTTGCATACTTTAGTGAGAAAATTACTAGGCCTGTTTTGAATTATTCCACGTATGATAAGGAACTATATGCACTTGTACGTTCTTTAGAGACGTGGCGTCATTATTTGTTGCCCAAAGAATTTGTTATTCATTCTGATCATGAATCACCTAAGTATATTCGTTCTCAATGCAATTTGAACCGTAGACATGCTAAATGGGTTGAGTTTATTGAGTCTTTTCCTTATATTATTAAACATAAGAAAGGGAAGGATAATGTGATTGCTGATGCTTTATCTAGGCGATATACTTTGTTGTCTCAACTTGATTGTAGAATTTTTGGACTTGAGGCAATTAAAGAACAATATGTTGCTGATGTTGATTTTAAATATGTATTGCTGCACTATAAAGAAGGTCGTGCTTGGAACAAATTTGTGTTGAATGATGGTTTCTTGTTTAGAGCTAACCGCCGATGCATTCCAGTTGGTTCCGTTCGTCTTTTGTTGTTGCAGGAGACGCATTGATGGGTCATTTTGGTGCTAAGAAGACAGAGGATATTTTGGCCACACACTTCTTTTGGCCAAGGATGAGGAAAGATGTTGAGCGTTTTGTTGCTCGCTGCACTACATGTCAAAAAGCTAAGTCTCGATTGAATCCACATGGTTTATACATGCCACGTCCTGTTCCTTCTATTCCTTGGGCGGATATTTCTATGGACTTTGTTTTAGGACTGCCTAGGACTAAGAGGGGGAGCGATAGCATTTTTATTGTTGTGGATCGTTTTTCCAAGATGGCACACTTTATACCATGTCCTAAAACTGATGAGCTAGTTATATTGCTGACCTTTTGTTCAAAGAAATTGTACGTTTGCATGGTATGCCTTCTACTATTGTTTCAGATCGTGATGCAAAATTCTTGAGTCATTTTTGGCGCACGCTTTGGAATAAGTTGGGTACAAAGTTGCTATTTTCTACAACTTGTCATCCACAAACTGATGGACAAACTGAGGTTATGAACCGCACTTTGGGTACTATGTTGCGAACTCTTTTAAAGAAAAATTTGAAGCAATGGGAAGAATGCTTGCCTCATGTTGAGTTTGCTTATAATCGGGCAACACATTCTACTACCAAGTCCTACTTTTAACATTTCAGATTTGAAACCATACTTGGGGGAAGAGGATGAGCTTGAGTCGAGGACGACTCCACTTCAAAAGGGGGAGGATGATGAGGATATCACTCCTATGGATACACACAACACTCCTCCAATTCTGGACTTGCAATGTCCAATGACTAGAGCTCGTGCACGACGACTAAATTTAGAGCTGAGCTCGTTCCTACGTTCTTCGCTATATGTTACTTTTGAGAATGTTTTGCTACCTAATGATTATTTTATGATTAGAAACCATGGAGAGGACCAGGAGATGATGGGAGAAGGAGATGGAAACGTGGAGGACCAGCAAGGGCTTGGAAGCCAAAGTGGAGGCCCAATCAAAACCGACTTCGAGTCTGTTTCGGGGCCCAGGACCAGTCTGCACTAAAACAGTCGCAAGGACGCATACGGACTCGGATTTGGACGTTCTACATATGCACGGAAAGATAAACAGAAGACCTTTCCAATGCCGCCGGCCTCATGTCAAAATTCATCCGGAGTAATCGGAAATGATCAAAACAAGAGAGAGTCCAGAATCTGTGTCGGTGCTGCGTCGCCTATTTTTGGCCTTTGGGCTTTTTATCTAGTTGAGCCCAATTAGGGGCGCGTCCAGAGGGTCTTGCACGACCCTAGGGTCTTTATATACAGCCGCCACCGCACCATTAGGGTTTAGGGTTTGCTTAGATCAATTCTGTTCATAAACAGTGTCGTCGTTCATCGGTTTGTGAGACCCCAACTTTGAGAGTTTAATCATACATCTGCAATTGTGTTGCATTCTTCGTTGTTCTTGCTTGTGTTCTTGATTCGCAGGTAGGGATTAGCCTTCTCGGCGAGGTCAATCGTCTTTGGACGGTTGATAACCAGAGGAGACGTCGTGCTGTGATTGCGGGGTTTAGAACGTGCTGTTCTGAAGCCGGATCGATTTGTGTGTCGCCTCCGACCAAATCAACTTACCAAGAACCTTTCGGAAGATCGGGAATCCTTGTCCACATCATGAGATGTTCTCTCATGTTTCAAATTTCTTTTGTTCTTCATGTTGTTTTTCCGGTTCTGATTTGTACTTGCTGAGTGTTTTAACTCACCCTTATGTTCATTTGGTTTTTAGGTACACGTTGATCAAGCATATATGGGAAGGTAGTAGCCACGTCATTTTGAGCACTCATAAGTTCTTTTGCTAGATATTCGTTTAATTCACTAGACTTGAATAATCACATTGTTGAGAATTGTTATGGAGCCAGTTCGGTATTGTTGAGGGTTATTTTCGTTAAAAGTAGTTGATGCGATGATCTTATTTGGCTTCATCTATGAGGCATATTACTTTGTGATGTATGAGCCGCGGATAGTAGATAGTATCGGGGAAACTCTATCAAAATTTCCCATAATTTATTCACTTAGTAGCATTTTACTAATTTAGTAGTAACCTCTAGGTAGGGTGATAACTGGGGCGTTACACACGAGTGGCCAGTGGTTGTGCGCACATGATTTGAGACTGTCAGAGCGACGGGCAGCAGTTAGACGCAAGGAGGACAAGTGGGTGCAGCAAAGGTCATGTCGGCATCGGGTAGGGGAAAAGCAACTCGTGGTCGTGTCGTCTTGTGGCGTGTCACGGCCAGGAAGTGAGAAAAGAGGGGTGCCGGATGAGACGCGACGGCGTCGGCGCACTGTTGTGGCTCTAGGTCCTGGAGTCGTGGTGTGCAGGCCGTGGCGTGTGTTAACATTTCTTAACGTCGCATAAAGAATATCCCTATTCCTGGTACGGTACCAAAAATGATTATTGGCGTTGTTATGCTTTAAGAATAAAGTGAATTACTCTGCAAGCGCACAGAACACCATTATAGGATTTTATCTGGGAGTATTCTAAGGTATCATATTTATTTTCCTCAGGAAAGCTAGGCGTAAGATTATCTTGATTTAACAAAGATATAACTACAAGAGTTATACCAACTGACCAAAGACGGGCGTAAGGATGTTCAATAATAGTAGTAGGGGTAGCAACACAGGAGAAATCCACACTAAGATAAATAAAGAGATCGGTTAAGCTAGCAGGGAGGACAGCGAGTCTAAGTCTAAGATTCCTAAAATATATCTTTCTAATATATCTAAGTCAAGCATCAAATCCTAGTTACTCGGGTTGAGTGCTTACACCAATTTCTTGGTACAGCCTCGAGTCTTTCACTTGTTAATTCACTTTGGGGCATGAAAATGATACACTAATATGGGTCGGTAACTAACCTCTGTACTAGTGGGTATGCTATCGCTAGACAATCTTGCTTGAGACTTTCCAAACATGGTGGATTACTAAAGGGACGGATAGGACTGTCACCACCTGCCGCCTACCACACAGCCAATAGGGACGAATGCAAATCCAGCTAGTGTTAACTTAGGCACCGTGCCTACGCCTTCACTAGATATTCTTCCGTTGGCCTAGCAGAAGAATAGCCAGGAAATAACCAAGTCTAAGTTCAGAAAGAACTAAACTTAATTAAATTCTAGCCGGGAAACCCGTGAACTATGCAACAAAGTTTCTTCCTGATAATTGTAACTTAAAGAAATGACTGAGTTAAGAAAAACACTTGACAAGATATAAGGGGAAGATTATTATATTGATAAAGGATAAGTCTTACAAACGGAGAAATGATACAAGAGAGCTCATACCAAGACTCTGAGATGATTCCGGAATCCCGAGCAATGCTCTCGACTAGACTTTAACTCCCGACTAACTAACCTACTCTACTAAGTAGCATAAGTTGTGGGAAATGGACTCCTTTATGTGTTTCTTGCTTGATTATCTTTTTCTGCTGAATTCCCCCTCTATTTATAGGTGACGATGGGCCGGGAGGTACTTATAGGTGAACAAGGGTCGGTAGGCCGAAGTCGGTCCGCTGGGCGGTGTCGGGCGACCATGTGTGCCTGGCGACCGGGCATGCCAGGCGGCATGCAGCGCCGGTTGGCCCTTGGATCGTGTCGATTCACGACCGACTCCTTTTGGATGGCTTGGATCTTGTCCGGATGTCAGTTATTTGGTCGGTTCGTACCAACTCCTCCATTTTGGGGCCAGTAGGCCTATTGGGCTTCATGGGCTGGCAATCCCGGGTGGCAACCCGAGGCCGGGCGGCAAGCTAGTCCGGGCGTCGGCCTTGGTCAGGTGCCGACACCCTCGGGGTCGCCCCTTGACTTCTTCCAGTTAGGCCACTTGTCGACCTTCTTTTCCTTAGCCATATCTCATCATTTTTAGTTCGGGAGGAGAATACGACATCACAATGAAGTGTTTTTGCAAAACCGGCCGGGTCGGATGATCAGCCTGAAAAACGACTCCAGTTAATCAGCTAGGTGGCTGATTTCAGCCGTATATGATCTTGTTGGCCGGTTCCTGATTTCAGCCTGAAAACGACCCTGTCGGCCGGTGAAAATGACTGTTTCACAGTCGTGATCGGCCGACGGGGTGTTTCTTCATGTTTTTGCATATTTTGGTTCTTTTATACCTACAAACACATATTTCACAAAAACTCGTGAAACTTTATTAGTTTAAACAAATATTTATTAAACTTTGGTCTTTACCTTGCATTTCCTGACCGGTTGGTGGACGATATTGGGTTTTATGGGCCACCAACACCTCTCCAAGAGTAAACCTTTGCTCGTCCCAAGAAAATTAAAACATAGAAGTGATGGATCAGGAGTTGCTTCAATATTAGAGCCCTACAAGTATCAAGTGCACAAACACATTATGGTTAAGTGTAAACCAGCACAACTTGGTTACTAAGTCATTCTCATTGTACAACGGGGCTTGTTGGCATTTTATATCCTTGTCACAAGCGGTTGAAGTCTAGAATAGCTAGTTTAGACTTTGTCATGCAATCTCCTACTTGATCATGAGTCCAAAGTTTTTGTATTGCTGCGTAGGATTGAAAATCTTCCCTCTTGGTGCAATCTTCACTATGACTTTCATCTCTCAAAAGGTGTATTTCCTTTCCAAATGCTCATCCTACTTTCTAAAAGTTTGGCTTAAATATGTGGAGCTTGTTAACGTGTCGCATTTAGCATGCATATATTGTTAAGCTAAAAGATGATCCTAGCGAAAAGACATTGCACTTCCTCATTCCAATCATTTAGAAATAATGTCCAGGGGAGAGGAAGAGAATGGAATCACGCGAAGGATTAGGCTAGCATAATTGCAAAGGTCTTGAGTGCAGTTTTATCCCAAAGACTGGATTTTTGTGCTAGAGAGAAAGGATGGCCCTTTATTTTTTCTCAAAGAAATATTTTATTTTTGTATGAACCTTGGAGCATCCATGAGAGCTGATAAATTTTTCCTTTCTTTTCTTTCTTTCTTTCTTTGCTTCTTTCTTCCAGCTCTCATGGTGTAAAGAGGCTAATTCGATGGTTCAAATATTTTTTTGCGAACTTTTTCTGAGCAATTGAGCGGACCATAATATTTTAATAGGATCAAAGGCTCGTAAAAAGAGGGATTTTGGTTAACATGCTTGGTGGAGTGGATGCATGATTCCGATGTGGAAACTTCATAACCAAGCATGATTAATTTGAGAACTCAAAGATAACACAAAGGAAAATGATTGGCTTTGGAAGTGCAAGTCCCTCGTAAGGGTCAAATCCTAACTAAACTCAATGCATGCATAAATGGCATAGACATGTTTTGCTAATTAATATTTGGCCATGATAGGAAATTGTCTGTCATAGGGAAGATGTGCAGCAAGTAGGGGGTTTTGTTGTAGCATGGTTTTGAAAGAAATCATTGGACTCTAATCATAAGAAAATCACAGACTCATCCAAAACATGCTATATCATAAACTCCAACAACTAGACTTGGTGTTTATTAGTCATTTTGCACCCACTAAAACATAGAGGGACTAGTGTTATCATCATGCCAGTCTACCATTACCCACAAAGAATAAGGAGTAGAGGTTGTATACTTGAGACTCAAAGGGAGCTGATAGAGCAACTATTCATCATTTCCATAGGCAAGGTGAAGATCAAGTTCTCAAATTTTATTTGTAAAAGGGAAATCTTTTTGTTCTTTTTGGCTTTGCAAATTTTTTTATGGTTTTCCTTAAGAGCTAAAATATTTTTGGGTTTTCTTAAATTTGCTAAAAATGAAACGACTCAACTAGAGAAAAAGGGAGAGAGGATAGAACAATTGGCGCACCTTGGTTTGGGTACCTCCCACAACTTAGGTCTTTGCAAGTCTTAAGCTTAGATGGCGTTCACTGCGGTGGTTGATACTCGATGTTGAAATGGCCGAATAGTTGGTCCATCAGGGAGATGTTTGTCTGAAGTTGTTCTGACATCTGTTGCTGCCATTCTTGTTCTCTCCTTATGGCTGCTTGTATTTCTTGAGTTCGCATGTTGGTCTCATATGCATTGGCAGCCAAGTATTGCATATCTTCTTGCAACTCCGAAAAATTGTATGATGTGAATCGGGCGGAACAAGAAGTGTCTATGCCTCCATGAGGTTGATGGTAACTTCCCATCCCATAGGGGTTGGAAGGTTCGTACTCTTCATAGGCGGAGGTAGTGTAGTTTGTTGATGAACTAGCAAATCCGGGAAACTGTGATTGCTCCCAATGGTATTGGGAGTTTCCGAAAGTACCCGGTTGAGGTGTGTTCATGGCCATTTCGTGTTGATGTTCTGCTCGTCGGAGTTGTGCTCTTGTTCTTGGCATATCCCCTGAAATACAATATCTTGCATGTTGCGAGGGAGCTTGCAATTTGTACACAAAATTCTTGTTACCAATAATAGTGAGTTGGGGGTTAGGCAACTCAATTCTGTGTCATACCCCGGATAAAGCATGAAGTACTTATTGTTCTCCTCTTTCAACAAGTGGGCTTGCAAGAAATGATCTTCTCCTAGTAAAGGAGCGTAGGGAGATGATCTCTTCTAGCTCTATGAAGTGCACCAACCTTCCTAGCAATTCTAGTGACAAAAGGGGTAAAAGTAATGGGTCCTTGTTGCCTGAATGCTAAGGTGAGCCAATGGTTGATAATGTGGGGTTTGTTTTAATCTTCTTGATTACAACATGGAGATAGGCTTTATCCAAACTATTCACCGAACGTACATCACCCCAAGGGGTTAAGTACTGAGTGATAAAACGATGAATTATATAGACCGATGGGTTGTGAATGTCACTAGTGCGTTCTTGCCCCGTTACGGGATTTCCTATCTTCGCCCAAAGTCCTTGTGGTGTGAAATCTTTAAGTTTAACAATGTCTAAGGTTGCCTTATCGTCAAAACCAAGATAGGTACTAATTTCTTTTAAGGACCATTCGTATGTTTCACCAAAAATATGAAATTCATAGAGAGTGCCTATTTTATTTGATTCATGGGCATAAACTTTCAAAGTGCAAAGAAATTCGATAGTGAGCCATTTAGAACCATATTCATCGTGGTGATAGAAATCATACCACCCTGCCGTGTTGAGTGCGTGCTCAAAATCAACAAGGATGGCGATTCGCTCGAAGAAGTCATGGTCGAACTTGCACACAGACGTGAACTCCCGGTCTTGTATGGCAGTGAATTTGCTTTGCTCGTCGAAGTCGTTGAAAACCATATTCTCTTGACTCTCCATATACTTCTCGAATTCTCCATCTCCTCCTCCTTGTTCACTTGCTACCGTTGCAGCCTCGGATATGAACATTGATTCCGAGTGGTAGCTTGGAGCTTTCCCATAGGCAGCCTCCGAGTGTTTAGCTTCTGAGCGCTCACTTGGGGTACGTCTCCCACGACTTGAGCTGCTGCTGAACTTGGTGTAGAGGCCGCTCCAAATGTTTGCCATTCCTGCAAAAAGGTTACTTGGACACAATACCCGAAGGACAATATGACAATAATGGTTAGTTAGTTGTTCGGTTAGTAGTCCATGTGTTAGTCGTTCAAACGTGCAACGGTGGCAGCAAACTTGCTCTAGTTGGTTTTATTGCAGCACATTTTTATTCCTATGTTCAAAGTGTACTTACTAAAAAGACTAGTGAAAAGAAAGAGAGGGTGCAAAGGAAAAGAGATGTGAGGTAGAAGAGTGTTTTCAGCTGAAGGTTGAGAGGTGAAGAATGTGGACAGTAAGCCTCAGTATTTATAGGCTCTAGGGGAAGCCTTGGAGCAAGATTTTCAAGCCGAGCGGCAGTACACGCTGGGCAGCAGCCCATGCTGGCCAGCAGAGCATTTTCCTCCTCTTGCACCATTATCGCTTCGGTGGTGATGGGAGAGGGCTAGGTCCATGCGCCATGTGATCCTCTTGCTCACTTTGGCCAAAACTTCGTGTTGAGTGTGGGGAGTAAAGAGGGATTGATAGGATGGACAAAGTTGTAAGTTTGCAATGAGTATTCTGCCACTCATGAGGCCTAGGGGAGTATGATGGTAGGTGAAATTGGGTGACTGGAGTGTGAGGTGACTTGAGTGGCTCTCTTTCACTTACTTTTCACTCATGGTGGGGTCTTTTGGTAAGCATTTTGCATAATGGAAAAGCTGGCCACACATCCTCCTTCATGGCCATCATCGCTGCTGCAAAAGTGCAAAGAATCCAAGAAAAACTATGGCTGGGCGGCATGGTTTGCCGGGAGGCAGATTCTGCCCAGGCGGCATAGAAATCACCCAGCCGGGTGGTCATTTTTCCGGAAAAATGACCTCCCGGGTGCTGAAAACTGACTGGCTGGGTTAGAGTCAGGGCGACTTAAATGTTACCCAGCCGAGTGGTCATTTTTCATGAAAAATGACCTCCCAGGTGCTGAAATTTGACCTTCCGGCTGGGAAATTTGGCCGAGACATCAAATTTTTTTTAAGGGGAATGAAATTATGTAAAGAAGGAAATTAAAAGAAGAAAGCAACCTAATTTAGTGGTATGTACAAGAGAAGGGGGGATAACTATCGGTTACCTTCCGACGAGGGTCCAGATTTTTTCGTCTCGAACAAGACGCTCTCCACGTTCAGTTTTGCATGGTGCCTTCCGTGGCTGGAGAATTTTCCATGGTTGGTGCAACTTCTTTCTTCCGTCATACTTGTTTGATTTTCTTGGGCTTGGCGGCAACCTTTTTCTTTGCTTCTTGTGGTCGTTCTTCTTATTGGGCGGTAATTGTGTGTTCTTGACTTTTACCGCCGGTGCGCCTGATTTTTGTGCCATTGGGTATACCTCAATTTTCTGCACCATGTTAGGATTTTTAACATAAAAGATGCGTACCTGATTGCATTGTTCCGCTCGGGGCCTGAAGGCAAACTTCTCTTCGTTCCCATTATGTTAAGGTGGATTTATCCACCCCCAAAGTCAATGTTGGCATTTGCGGTGCCGAGGAACGACATTCCTAGTATAAGAGGTGTCTTTACATTGGCCTCCATATCTAGCACCACAAACTCGACGGGAACAAGACAGATCCTTATCTTCACAGGTACGTCCTCCGCGATGCCCGTCGGGTAGCGAACTGATTGGTCGGCGAGCTGCAAGCACATTGTCGTAGGGGATAATGAATTGACATTAAGTTTGTCATACACCACCTTGGGCATGACGCTCACGCTTGCCCCCAAATCACAAAGGGCATTGTTAAATTGCTGCATCCCGATGGAACACGGGATGGTTGGGCATCCCGGATCTTGCTTCTTTTCTAGGAGAGAGTTTAAGATGGTGGCGCTGCATTCCTCCGTTAATTTGACAATCTCAGTGGATGGCATTGGGCGCTTGTTGTTGAGGATGTCCTTTAGGTACTTGGAGTAGGTAGGGACCTCCATGGCTTCAAGTAGTGGTATATTGACATATAATTTCTTTATTACCTCTACAAATTTCCCAAATTGCTCGTCCACTGTTGGCTTGCGTTGGCGAGAGGAAAATGGCAACACCGGCGTATCATAGAACTCATGTGGCGCCTTCTTGAGGGGCGCCTTTGCCTCTTCAACTTCAATTTCTTCTGACTCTGCATTGGGTTCCCTGTCCTTCCCTGCATTGTTGGGATTTGGCGGATCCTATGTAGATTTTCCGCCTCTAGTTGTGACAACATTAACATTTTCTTTGGGGCTAGCTTCCGACTGACCGGGGAGCTTCCCAGAGTTAGGCTTAACAATAGAAGCAGCCAGCTGAGAAATTTGGGTCTCTAACATTTGATTGTGACTGAGCTGGTTTTGTAGAGAGGTATTGAAAGCTTCCATGCGAGAATCTATGCTTTCTAGGACTAAATCAGTAGCAATAAATTGTCTACTAATACTTTCATTGATTTTAGATTGTCCTAGAACAAGATCACGGAAGGAAGGTTCATTACGAGTGAAGTTTCCAGAGTTACTTGTACTTTTGTCAAAGGAGGGGTTTGGCTTGGACTCCTATCTGAAGTTGTTTGTGTGGGGCCTAAACCCGTTGTTGTTGTTGTTGTTGAGGTAGTTTACTTCTTCTTCTCGAGTCTCTGGGCAGCGGCTTCCTATATGTCCAACATTGCCACAGACTTCGCAAGTCATACGAGAGTCTAAGGATTGGGCAGTCTGAGGCGAATCCATTTTCTTCAAGAGTTGATCCATCTTGATTGCTAGCATGTCAATACCTACAACTTGGTGGACTCCCCTCATCTTGGGTTGTGGCTGGCTATGCCTCTCATCATAGCCACTATAATTGGCGACCATCTTTTCTATGAGAGTTTGGGCTTCTTTGACCTTCAAGGAGAAGAAGAACCTCTAGCGGCTGCATCAAGGTGTTCACGAGTGGGTCGTTTGAGCCCATGGTAGAAGCTTTGGATTAGCAACCAATCTTGGATTCCATGATGTGGGCATGCCAAAGTGTACTCTTGGAAGCGTTCCCATGCCTCAGGGATGCTTTCATCGGTTAGTTGTTGGAAACTTGAAATTTTATTCCGTAGGGCATTGGTTTTGCCTAGCAGGAAGAACCTGTCAGGGAAAGCATTGGAGCACTTGTCCCATGTGGTGAGCTCTGCTTGATTGTTATAGAACCATTGCTTGGCCTTCCCCAAGAGTGAGAATGGGAAAAGGCGAAGACGGATGGCTTCAGGGGTCACATCCCTCATGGTGAAAGTGCTGCACACCACAAAAAACTGTTGGAGGTGGGAGTTTGTGTCTTCCGATGCCTTGCCATAGAAAGGGCTGGCCAAAACCATGTTGATTAAGGCCGGTTTCAGCTCATAGCCTCCGTACCCCATGTTCGGGTTCGGACCGGTGCGGATGTTGTCTGCAGACGGGGCGGAGTAGTCATGAATCGTCTTTTCGGCCATAGTTGGTTGAGCGGACCTAGACGGGACTCGCTGCTGAGCCTGTGTGATCGGAGGTGCTTCAAGAGCAAGTATAGGCCAAGGAGGGGTGAGTCATTGATGCATTCTCCTTAACAAAGCCTCTGGATCGTTGTGGTAGTTGTCTGTAGGTCAAAACCAGTCATAAAGCGTCCTGTTTACACCACAAATAAACAGAACAAGGGTAGGCCCACAAAGGAAAGCGGTAACTTCTTGATAGAAGTATCAATGTTAAATTTTCGATATCTTAGCCTATTGTTGACATGGTTAAGGTCATCAAAGAAAGCAGATTTCTGATTATTTCTCATTCTTTGCCATTGTTCTCATTGAAATTTTTTTTAGATCTTCTACATTCCTCTTCTCTATTAAAAGTTCTTTTCCAAGAAAATTCTTTCTTAATAGGCATGATTGAGCATATTGTTGACATGGTTAATCTTATGGTTTAATTTAGTTATATAGCCCTCTAAGATCCACATACAATCCTTGATTTGATAGGAGAGGGAAGGAAATACACTTGAGAGACCTAGAGAAGACCAAATGCTTGATGTTTGATGCTAAAAGATGAGTTGAGGAGAACTAAAATTGTTTTTGAAAAAGTTTTGTGGTAATTTGATTAAGTTCAAGTATGAAATGTCGATTGGTTAAAAGGAGATGAGAGAAAATCTTTGTGGTGGGATAACGAGTAAAAATGATGATTGCGATTGATTGCATGAGAGATGGTGTGAAAATTCTTATTACATATTTGATTTTGTATTGCTCAAGGACTAGCAATGATTTGAGTGTGGGGGAACTGTTGGTGGTTTCTAGACGCCCATTTTATCTATCAAAAAGGGATGTTTTGCATCTTAATTTGGTGGTTTGGACTAACAATTAACCCCATATTTGCATATATTTGTAGTTATTCTGTTTTGGATGTAATCGCAGAAAACTGGTGTAAAACAGTGCAATTACGGATAAAGAACTAAAGAGTAACGAAGATGGGCCAGATGTGGAGCCGCGCCGGTCGGCACGGGCTTGTGCTGATCGACGCAGCAGGAGAAGATGACGAAAACATGATCCGGTCTAGGAAAGACAAAGGCCTAGCCCAGTATGAGTTAGAGTCGGTGGAAGTTGACCTAATCCCATCGAGTATAAAAGGAAGATAATTATCAAGAGCCGGAAGAGAACGAGAGACGGCAATCGCGAGAATCAGTTATTAGAACTAGGGTTCTAGGATATTGGCGGTGAAGGTTGGTCAACACCGACGAGATCCACCAGAAGGGAGATCGCGCTGATCGACGCGACGCTTGCGCCGATCGGCACGTGCGCGTTCCAGCGCTATTTCTCACCCCTCTGCTATGTCTAGCGGAAGGATGAGTGAGTAGTCTCATATTCTCTTCTCTGATGCGGGGATCTGGTCATGTAACTCTCATACTTGTTGATACTCTCTCGATGAATTTAATCTATGTGATGAACTTAATTGCACATCTATCTATCCCTTTCATTAGTGTATCGGCCAATACACTTTTGCCCATTACATAGTGCAAGAAACCAGTGGGGAGCTAATAGCCTCTATAGTGATAGCCGGGGTGAACGAAACCACCATGTCTTGTAGAATATTAGAGTCATTACTCGACTTGATAAGAATAAGGTTGCAAGCTAGTGAACCAATCCTAAGGAGAGAATTCTTCATCATCCTGTTACCTCTTCAATAACATTCACCTTTCACTTTCTCACCGTCATCATTCACATCAACCAAACCATTGCAATTTGTTAGTAACCCTTTAATAGTATTAGTTCCGCTTGTTCCCTGTGGATTCGATAACCTTGGAATACTCTGAGGGAAAAAGAGCTATAACTGTACACCGTCCTCTTGCGGTATATAAGTGGGTGCGTAATTACGACCAACAAGCCATTTTTCTGGCGCCGTTATCGGGGAACAAGCCAGTTCTTTTACTATTAATATTTTACTAACGTCTAATCCTCTCTTTTCTAGTTGTTTTCGTTTTTGTGTTTTGTGTGAATTTTCAGGATGAGTACGACAGGTGCTTCTCTGACGCTCAGGGAACTTTCTCTACCATCTCCAGACATGCCGGTGCCTCAATCCTTAGATGAGAAGGCCACGGCCTCCTCGTATGTGTTGAACCCCATTATCATTAGCATGGCTGAAGCAAACAAGTTCTTTGGAGCGAAAGAGGAGAACCCGTATACTCACTTACAAGAGTTGGAGGCACTTTGCCAAACATTCCATCATGAAGGAGTGCCTCAGGATCTTTACAGGTGGCTGCTTTTCCCATTCTCTTTGGGAGGAACTCAACAGCGGTTGATAGGGACTAAACTTGAGCTCATCATGGCGGCTGGTAGGAAGACCAAGCCACTAGGAGTGATCAACAATGTCGAAATTGAGATCAGCTCGAAAACAAAACCGGTAGATTTCTTCGTTCTAGAAATTAAAGAAACTGGGGTTGAAGATATCATTCTGGGAAGGCCATTCTTAAGATTAGTACTAGCTGTTCTGAATGCTGGGAAAGGTCAAATTACGCTACACCTAGGAGAGGAAGAAGCGCGATTTCAATTTAATGATCCGTCTCATCAAGACTCTTCCTACTATCAGGAATTCTGCCTAGAGGAAGACGAGAGGATAGGGATGGATATGGGAGACTGGACCACATCATGCGGGGAACTGACGAGTATACTGCCAGCGCCGATCGGCGCGACGCTTGCGCCGATCGGCTCAACTAGGAAAATCCTGATTTTGAACCTCTTGGGGAGCTGGATCTAGATGAAGCGCCAGAAGTGGAATAGAAGGAACTCCCGAAGGAGCTATGCTATGAATATCTAGGAAAGAATAGAACATATCCAGTTATTGTGAACAATACCCTAACGAAGGAAGAAACAGAGAGGCTTCTCACTATGCTCAAAAAGTATAAGAAAGCCATTGGTTACATATTGGATGACATCAAGGGAATCAGCCCCGCATTTTGCACCTACAAGATTAACTTGGAGGAGAATACTAAACCAGTGGTTGAAGGGATGCGAAGGTTGAAGGAATCAATGAAGCTAGTGGTTAAAAAGGAGATTTTGAAGCTGCTCAATGCAGGTATGATCTACCCTGTTGCCGATAGTGAATGGGTTAGTCCAGTGCATTGTGTACCCAAGAAAGGAGGGTTGACAGTGGTGCCTAACGAGAACAATGAGTTGATCCCTCAAAGGACTGTAACTAGATGGAGAATGTGCATAGATTATAGAAGTTTGAACAAAGTGACAAAGAAAGATCACTATCCTCTTCCGTTCATTGACGAGATGCTTGAAAGGTTAGCAAAGAATTCATACTTTTGTTATTTGGATGGATATAGTGGTTTCTTTCAAATACCGGTAAGACCAGAAGATCAGTAAAAAACTACTTTTACTTGCCCTTTTGGGACGTATGCATATAGAAGGATGTCATTTGGTCTTTGCAACGTGCCCGCAACATTTCAAAGATGCATGAATGCAATATTCGCTAAATTCATAGAAGATATTATGGAGGTATTTATGGATGACTTCTCCGTGCATGGTGCTGATTTTGATAGCTGTTTGGAGAATTTGGAGAAGGTTTTGAAAAGGTGTGTTGAATGCGACTTAGTTCTTAATTGGGAGAAGTGTCACTTCATGGTAACAGAAGGGATAGTACTTGGTCATGTCATATTTAAAAGAGGGATAGAGGTTGATAAGGCAAAGGTATCTACAGTTGAGAAATTACCTCCCCCTACTGATCTTACAACTTTGATGAGTTTTCTTGGACATGCCAACTTCTATCGCAGATTTGTTAAGGATTATTTGAAGATTGCTAAACCCCTGACAGAATTGTTAAAGCAAGATACAGAATTTGTCATGGACGAGGAAAGACTCTTGGCCTTCAGAAGATTAAAGGAAGCTCTATGCTCTGCACCCATTATGCAGCCACCTGATTGGAGTTTACCTTTTGAAATTATGTGTGATGCAAGTGACTATGCAGTTGGAGCTGTTCTTGGACAACGGAAGGAAGGTAAAGTGCATGCTATTTAATATGCTAGCAAAACTTTGAATGAGGCGCAGATCAATTATACAACAACTAAGAAAGAGATGTTAGCTGTTATATTTGCTTTTGAGAAGTTTAGATCCTACATTCTAAATTCTAAGGTGAATGTATATACTGATCATGCTGCTATAAGATACTTGGTTTCAAAGAAAGAGTCTAAGCCTTGGTTAATGCGATGGGTATTGATGCTGCAAGAATTTGATTTGGAGATAAGAGATAAGAAAGGAGTAGAAAATTCTGTAGCAGATCATTTATCTCGTCTTGAATCATCATCAACTGAGCCAATAAGAGATGAAATGCGACAAGAGCAGTTGTTTGCCACATTTGATCATAGAGAGAACTGGATGATGGATATTATCAAAGGTTTCAAGGGACAAACTGATCTAATGAACAAGAACACAAGGAAAATAGTGAAGAGTGAAATGAGAAAATTTATATGGGCCGACCCATACTTGTATAGGTATTGCGAGGATGGAGCAGTACGGAGATGTATACCCAGAGAAGAACGAGCGAGCATTTTAGCAAAATGTCATTCTTCGGATTATGGAGGACACTATGGCTACTTCAGAACACAGGCAAAGGTATGGGCGAGTGGATTCTATTGGCCTACTATGAATGAAGATGCAAAAAGGTATGTTGCGACATGTGCTCAATGCCAACGAATAGGGAATATTAACAGTAGGATTGCAATGCCTCTTAAGTACAATCTTCAAGTCGATATTTTTGATGTTTGGGGTATGGATTTTATTGGACCCTTTGTGAATTCTCATGGTTTCGAGTACATATTGGTTGCCCTTGATTATGTCTCCAAGTGGGTCGAAGCAATGGCATGCAAGGCTAATACTACAAGAGAATCAAGGAGTATACTTCAGGAGCAGATATTTCCTAGGTACGTAGTACCGAGGATAATAATTACAGATGGAGGATCCCATTTTACAGGAGGAGAATTTACTAGGTTTTTAACCAAATCTAGAGTTGAACATAGAATTGGACAGCCTACCATCCCCAGACGAATGGACAAGCAGAAACTTCAAATAAGCAATTAAAGGGAATTCTACAGAAGATTGTTACAAAGGAAGGAAGAGATTGGGCCACGAAGCTTAATGGAGCGTTATGGGCATATAGGATGGGATTCAAGACACCGATTGGTATGACATCATATCAATTCATCTATGGGAATTCATGTCACCTACCCGTGGAATTGGAACATAAGGCTTATTGGGCTATAAAGGAAATGAATTTGGATCTTGATGCCGCCGGCATGAAAAGAAAGATACAAATAAGTGAATTGGAAGAGATGTGATTGCGTGCATATGAAAATGCAGCCATATACAAAGAGAAAACAAAGAAGTGGTACGATAAGAAGCTTTTGAAGAAGGAATTCAAGGAAGGAGATCGGGTGCTCCTATTTAATTCGCAATTCAGATTATTTGGTAAAGGCAACCTACGAAGCAAATGGGAGGGACCTTATCTTGTGAATACGGTGTTACCTTCGGGAGCGTTAATCATAATGGATGGCAAGAGAAACAAGTACGCGGTGAACGGACAACGTCTAAAGGTATACCTAGAACCCGACACATTTGAATTAAAATCTTTTGATGTGTATTTCACTGCTTAGTACCCCGTGTGGTCGAGCTTAACGACGTAAAACAAAGGCTTGTATGTATTTTGATTTCCATAGTTTTCCTTTTTCTGATTTGGTAATTTAGTGTACCGCGCCGATCGGCGTGTTGCTGCGCCGATCGGCGCAGCTCTGCATCGATCGGCGCGGCAGAGTCCTTTTGGTTTTTGAGTCGGTTTTGGACCTTGCCTTTTTAAGACTCATTAAATTCCACGAATAAGAGAAAGAGTCCTAGTCCAATCGGAAATCAAGGGATATAAATATGAGGGGACAACAAACCCATGGATCAACTCGTATTACATCGTCACCAGAACAAACCCTAAGAGCAGAAGCGATGGAAGGCGGCGCATCGGGCAGAAACCAAGGTGGCGCCGATCGGCGCGACTCTGGAGCCGATCGGCTCAGCGGCGGATTTCGTCAGCCCTCTGCATATTGGTCCTAGGAAGAAGTCGATGAAGTGTTGACACCAACACGAGATGATCCTCTCGTCTGGTCAGATCTGCGGAAGAAATTCATGAAGAAAAGCGAAACTGATGCGTGGAACGCCGACAAGGTGAAGATGGACAATGAACTTCAGCAGATGATGAAGGGAGTATTGGTGCACAAAGGAAAATCTGTAGCGCCTATTAAAAGTGAAGCAGTTTCTCAAAGGTATACCATGGAAAGTCTTCTTGATCATGCTAAGCCCTTGTCGTATGAGGATTTCCTATCTTTCGAAAGATCATTGACTGAGCAAGAGAAGGAAGAGCTAGATGAAGAGAGCACCCTCACAATCCATAGGTGTCGACTTTATAGTGAACATGACATTGCCGCCAAGTATGAACTCAAGCTGCAAGAAGAAGCAGAAGAAGCTATGTACCAGCGGGATGCGGAGAAGGATCTTCAAGCTAGAAGGGATGAATCCTTTCCCAGGGTTCTTACCGATTGGGATAGTTTTGAAGAAAATAAGATTCATAGGAACATTTGTATTGAGGGTTGCAAGTGTCTCTTTTGTGCTAAAGATCTTCAACGCAAGGTTGAACTCCAATTGGCATAAGATCCAGCTTTCATACCTAGAGATTTAATATATGATGATGGCTATCGCGCAGTTCCTGGAGGGAGGACGCCTAAGGAGATTAATGATGAGATTTTATGAAGGCAGCAGAAAAAGGTGATCCGTGAGCGTAATCTAGAGCAGTTAGCTGAGAATATGAAGGAAGCTACTAGCTGCGCCGGTCGGCGCGACACTGGAGCCATTCGGCGCGACACTAGAGACAATCGGCACGACCTGAAGATGGCTGAATTTATTGATCTGACGGCTCTGCCAAGTGAAGACAAAGAACCTGCTGCAAGGAAATGTAAGACTACACCAGAGGTTCGCAGATCTGCTAGACTATCGGGTAAGCCAATTCAAAAGTATTTCGAATGGGATAGCGACTTTGATACGTCATACTATTTGGAAATTTTGGAAAGCAGTGATCCTAGTGTGCCTAGAGATTTTAGTGATGATTTTGATATACAAAGAAGCTTTGGTAGTCCTACGTTCAAAAATCGGGAAACACTTGCAGAATGCAGTAATGACAGGGCAGTAGGAACTTCAACAAGAGTTAATGGTAATGCAGAGGGAAGTCGAGGAAGTCGCAATGGTGGAAGAACACCACTGCGCCGATCGGCTCAGCCTTTGTGCCGATCGGCTCAGAGGAATTTGAATAGTGCCTCTCCTTACAGTGTTGAAAATCATAATATGCAACCGCTTGCTTGCTGTCCTGTCTGCCGAAGAAACATTGAGCGCCTGTATCTAGACAGAGATTGTGCTTACAGGCATCAAAGAGATGTGGACCGCAGAATCCAGGATACAATCGAGATGAATGAAGCGGACTACACTTTTCTCATAAGGAGTATAAGACGAATTTTCTGAGTCTTGAACAGGCATGGTCTGCATGATTAGTGTGTTGAGTTTCTTCTCTTGCAATGAGGACATTGCAAATTTTGAGTGTGGGGGAAGGGCTTTGCCATTAGTCATAGTTTATATGTGTTTTTGAGTCTAGTTTCTCATTTGTTTTTCTTAATGAGTGTTTATTTATGTTTGTGTGTGTGCTTAAGAGAGTCACGAGTCATGTTGAGAGTTGCTTCAAGGTCTTTTATGTCGTTTGAATTATTGCATTGTCTTTAATAAAGTTAGTGTCGATTGTCAAATTGAAAGTGCCCCATGCTATTTATCTTGTCTTTCTAATGATCGATTGGTTGATTACTTGAATTTGTTGGTTACCACTTAACTTTTGAGCTTTGTATTTGTGAAAATTTCTTTTGACTCATCATAAGCTAAAGCAAAAGCAAGGTCTAAATATGCCTACATAGCCGAGTGAATGAGAGCAAGCTACACATTTGAACTAAGTGGATTGTAAGTAACTTTGTCAACTTTTTGCTCATGATTTCAACCAAGTTAGGAAAGGATGATATATTTTGTTTATCTCTGTATTTCTAGCCATTCTTATCCATTTAAATTCCTTGCTATCATGAAAACCATACATCTTTGTTTCTCCCTCCTCCTTGATACAACCTATATTCTCAATAAAAGAGAATTCAGAAAATTTCCGCTGCTGATACAAGACAGAAATTGTTGATCATATCAGGAATATAAAAAAAAAAGGTGAAAGAAAAGAAAACATAGACCGCGCCGATCGGCGCAGTGTTGCGCCGATCGGCGCCATTGCAAAAGAAAGAAAAAAAAAAGAGGTAAAGAAAAAAAATATATATTCCCTGAGAGGCAGTAAGGTCATCAAAGAAAGCAGATTTCTGATTATTTCTCATTCTTTGCCATTGTTCTCATTGAAATTTTTTTTAGATCTTCTACATTCCTCTTCTCTATTAAAAGTTCTTTTCCAAGAAAATTCTTTCTTAATAGGCATGATTGAGCACATTGTTGACATGGTTAATCTTATGGTTTAATTTAGTTATATTGCCCTCCAAGATCCACATACAGTCCTTGATTAGATAGGAGAGGGAAGGAAATACACTTGAGAGACCTAGAGAAGACCAAATGCTTGATGTTTGATGCTAAAAGATGAGTTGAGGAGAACTAAAATTGTTTTTGAAAAAGTTTTGTGGTAATTTGATTAAGTTCAAGTATGATATGCCGATTGGTTAAAAGGAGATGAGAGAAAATCTTTGTGGTGGGATAACGAGTAAAATGATGATTGAGATTGATTGCATGAGAGATGGTGTGAAAATTCTTATTACATATTTGATTTTGTATTGCTCGAGGACTAGCAATGATTTGAGTGTGGGGGAACTGTTGGTGGTTTCTAGACGCCCATTTTATCTATCAAAAAGGGATGTTTTGCGTCTTAATTTGGTGGTTTGGACTAACAATTAACCCCATATTTGCATATATTTATAGTTATTCTGTTTTGGATCTAATCGCAGGAAACTGGTGTAAAACAGGGCAATTATGGATAAAGAACTAAAGAGTAACGAAGATGGGCTAGATGTGGAACCGCGCCGATCGGCACGGGCTTGTGCCGATCGGCGTAGCAGGAGAAGATGACGAAAACACGATCCGGTCCGGGAAAGACAAAGGCCCAGCCCAGTATGAGTTAGAGTTGGTGGAAGTTGATCTAATCCCGTCGAGTATAAAAGGAAGATAATTATCAAGAGCCGGAAGAGAACGAGAGAGACGGCAATTGCAAGAATCAGTTATTAGAACTAGGGTTCTAGGATATTGGCGGCGAAGGTTGGTCAACACCGACGAGATCCACCAGAAGGGAGGTCACGCCGACCGGCGCGACGCTTGCGCCGATCGGCACGTGCACGTTCTAGCGCTATTTCTCACCCCTCTGCTATGTCTAGCGGAAGGATGAGTGAGTAGTCTCATATTCTCTTCTCTAGTGCGGGGATCTGGTCATGTAACTCTCATACTTGTTGATACTCTCTCGATGAATTTAATCTACGTGATGAACTTAATTGCACATCTATCTATCCCTTTCATTAGTGTATCAACCAATACACTTTTGCCCATTACATAGTGCACGAAACCAGTGGGGAGCCAATTGCCTCTGTAGTGACAGCCAGGGTGAACGAAACCACCATGTCTTGTAGAATATTAGAGTCATCACTCGAGTTGATAAGAATAAGGTTGCATGCTAGTGAACCAATCCTAAGGAGAGAATCCTTTATCATCCTGTTACCTCTTCAATAACATTCACCTTTCACTTTCTCACCGTCATCATTCACATCAACCAAACCATTGCAATTTGTTAGTAACCCTTTAATAGTAATAGTTCCGCTCGTTCCCTGTGGATTCGATAACCTTGGAATACTCTGAGGGAAAAAGAGCTACAACTGTACTCCGTCCTCTTGCGGTATATAAGTGGGTGCGTAATTACGACCAACAACGCCAGAAATAATTATTGGCATTGTTATGCTTTAAGAATAAAGTGAATTAATTTGCAAGCCCACGGAACACCATTGTAGCATTTCACCCAGGAGTATTCCAAGGTATCGTATTTATTTTCCTCACGGAAGCTAGGAGTAAGATTATCTTGGTTTAAGAAAGATATAACTACAAGAGTTATACCAACTGACCAAAGACGGGGGTAAGGATGTTCAATAATAGTAGTAGGGGTAGCAACACAAGAGAAATCCACACTAAGATAAATAAAGAGATCGGTTAAGCTAGCTGGGAGGACAGCGAGTCTAAGTCTAAGATTCCAAAAATATATCTTTTTAACATATCTAAGTCAAGCATCAAATCCTAGTTACTCGGGTTGAGTGCTAACACCTATTTCTTGGTTCAGCCTCGAGTCTTTCACCTGTTAATTCACTTTGGGGCACGAAAACGATAAACTAATATGGGTTAGTAACTAACCTCTGTACTAGTGGGTACGCTATCGCTAGACAACCCTGCTTGAGACTTCCCGAATTTGGTAGATTACTAAAGGGACGGACATGGCTGTCACCACCTGCCGCCTACCATACAGCCCGTGGGGACGAATGCAAATCCAGCTAGTGTTAACTTAGGCACCATGCCTACGCCTTCACTAGATATTCTTCTGTTGGCCTAGCGAAAGAATAGCCGGGAAATAACCAAGTCTAAGTTCAGAAAGAACTAAACTTAATTAAATCCAAGCCGGGAAACCCGTGAACTACGCAACAAAGTTTCTTCCCGATAATTGTAACTCAAGGAAATGACTAAGTAAAGAAAAACACTTGACAAGATATAAGGGGAAGATAATTATATTGATAAAGGATAAGTCTTACAAAAGGAGAAAAGATACAAGAGAGCTCATACCATGACTCTGAGATGATTCCAGAATCCCGAGCGATGCTCTCGACTAGACTCTAACTCCGGACTAACTAACCTACTCTACTAATTAGCACAAGTAGTGGGAAATGGACTCCTTGATGTGTTTCTTGCTTGATTCTCTTTTTCTGCCGAATTCCCCCTCTATTTATAGGTGGCGATGGGCCGGGGGGTACTTGTAGGTGAAGAAGGGTTGGTAGGCCGAAGTCGGTCCGGCGGGCAGCGCCGGGCGGCCACGTGTGCTGGGCGGCCGAGCGGCATGCACCGCCGGACGGCAGCCCAGGCCGGGCGGCTCTTGGATCGTGTCGGTTCGCGACCGACTCCTTTTGGATGGCTTGGATCTTGTCTCGATGTCGATTATTTGGTCGGTTCATACCGACTTCTCTATTTTGGGGCCGGTAGGCCTATTGGGCTTCATGGGCTGGCAACCCTAGGTGGCAACCCGAGGCCGGGCGGCAAGCCAGGTCGGCCGGCGGCCTTGGCTGGATGTCGATCCCCTCCGGGTCGCCCCTTGACTTCTCACGGTTAGTCCACTTGTTGGCCTTTGTTTCCTTAGACATATCTCATTATTTTTAGTCAAGTAGGAGAAAACGGCATCACGGTGAAGTGTTTTTGCAAAACCGGCCGGGTCGGATGATCAGCTTGAAAAATGACTCCAGTTAATCAGCTAGGTGGCTGATTTCAGCCGTATATGACCGTGTCGGCCGGTTCCTGATTTCAGCCTGAAAACAACCCTGTCGGCTGGTGAAAACGACTGTTTCACAGTCATGATCGGCCGACGGGGTGTTTCTTCATGTTTTTGCATATTTTGGTTCTTTTATACCTACAAACACACATTTCACAAAAACTCGTGGAACTTTGTTTGTTTAAACAAATATTTATTAAACTTTAGTCTCTACCTTTCATTTCCTGACCGGTTGGTGGCCGATATTGGATTTTATGGGCCACCAACAGTGTGCGCCAGTGGGAGAGGTTTGCGCCAATGGAGGAAGAAGTAGGGGGATTTTGCACTGCGCCCCTAGATCGCTTCTAATTACACAATTCAATCCCTCTAATTGATTTAAATCGAAATAAAATAGCTAGAGACTTTGAAACATTACCAAACTTGGTACAGGTGTGATCCATGAGTGTTTTGAACACTTTGGTGAAGGCCATTTGTCAATTGGAATTACAATTATTTTCAATTAAATATTCAAACCAGAAAGGTTTTTATGTTTAAATTAATTATTTGAGGTATTTCCAAATATGGTAAAATGCTCATCTTTGTCCTAAAATTCTATTTTACCATCCCAGTGATGATGATGTCATTATTTGATATATGTTGTATGGAAAAAAAATTCATTTGCTTCACAACCGTATTTGTTGGGCTTTTATTTGGTTTACAAATAACTCAAATTGAATGGAACTCTATTATGTCACGCTTCATCTTTGCTTCAATTTAGTGCTTACCAAGTTTGTTAAGTAGGTACGAGACACCTGGGTGTCATAGCCTCCCCCGTTAAAGAAATCTCGTCCCGAGATTAAGAATAGGGCAAACTGGATGAAAGTTTAGGGATCAACATTTACCTGAGAATGATGACCAAAATTCTGGGTAATGAGTATTCAGAAATTCTTCAGATTCCTAAGTGGATTCATCTTCTAAATGATTACTCTATTGCACTTTATAGAATTTGATGGTTCTTTTACGGGTTGTACGTTCTTTCTCGTCGAATACTTTTATCGGTTGTTCGGAATTGTGAGGTCCGGTTGGAAATTGTCATAATCTTCCAGGATAATATCAATTGGTGGCCTGAGACACCGTTTCAGTTGGGAGACATGAAAGGTGTTATGAACTCCAGACAAATTAGCAGGTAGCTCCAGCTTGTATGCTATGTTTCCACATCATTCGAGAATTTTGAATGGGCCAATATAACGGGGAGCTAATTTTCCCTTGACTCTGAAGCGTTGAATGCCTTTCTTGTGTGATACTCGGAGATAGACAAAATCATGCCTTTTCTTGATGACATTTAGCAGCTCTAAGATTTGCCTGATTGGTATGGAATTTTTCCTCGGTGTCCTTTACAAGATCTGGACCAAAAGTTACTCTCTCTCTAGGTTCCGACCAGTTCAGAGGGGTTCTACAACTTCGACCATAGAGTGCTTCAAATGGTAAAATTTTTACACTCTCCTGGTAACTATTGATTCAGCATAAGGCAGGTACTCATACTAGTTACCACTATGTGCTAAGACACATGCTCTGAGCATATCTTCTAATATTTGGTTGACACGCTCAGTTTGTCCGTCGGTAGTGGGATGGTAAGTAGAACTGCGAATTAAATTTGTACCCAAAGATGCATGCAGCTGTTCCCAGAAACGAGCAATGAACTGTGAGCCTCTATCCAAAATAATAGTCTTAAGTAGTCTATGAAGGCATAATATTCTTGACATATATATTTCTACATATTGTTTCATCTTGTATGTATTGTTGACCGGTAAGAAATGAGCAGACTTTCTGAGTCTATCCACAATGACCCAAATCGAATCATGCTTACGCGAAGTGAGAGGGAGGCCAACAATAAAGTTCATGCTGATGTCTTCCTATTTCCAGGCAGGAATGCTTAACGGTTGAAGTAATTCGGTCTGCTTTAAATGGTCAGCCTTAACTCTGTGACAAGTATCACATTCTGCGACATACCGAGCAACTTCTCGCTTCATTCTTGTCCACCAGAAATTCTTTTTCAGATCTTGGAATATTTTATTACTACCTGGGTGAATAGAGTATTTGGAGTGATGTGCTTCATCCAAAATTTTCCGCCAATGTTCAAAGTCTTTTGGTACTACTAAACGATTATTGAACCATAGAGTACTGCCCGAGTCTTGTATGAAACATTTTGCTTTACCATTTTTAATGTTTTGACATATATAATTCATACCAATGTCATTCTTCTATGCAACAATGATTTCTTCCCGAATGGTGGAATGTATACTAAGGTTGTTGATGCTAGAGTAGGCAAAACATAAAGACTAGGTTCTGAAATTATTATATTGTTGTTGCTGTTCTGAAATTCCAGCACCAAGTTATTGCAGTGTACCTTCCTACTCAACGCATCGGCAACTACATTGGCCTTGCCGGGATGATAATGAATCTCCAGATTATAATTCTTAATAAATTCTAGCCACCGATGTTGTCTCATATTCAGATTGGCCTGGGTGAAAATGTATTTCAAACTCTTATGATCCGTGTAGATATGCACCAAATTTCCGAGCAAATAATGCCTCCAAATTTTTAGTGCAAGAACAACTGCAGCTAGCTCCACGTCATGAGTTGGCTAATGTTCTTCATGCTTCCGTAGTTGTCGAGATGCATAGGCAATGACACGGCCATATTGGATAAGCACACATCCAAGTCCTGTTCTGGATGCATCACAATACACGTTAAACGGTTTAGTAATATCCGACTGAGCTAACACCGGAGAAGTAGTCAGTAATTGTTGACTTTTGCTAAGCCATATTAATAAATCATTCCCGGCACGGGGCCAGAAACGGTTCACTAATATGTCCCAGAGTCAAGTAGGTAAAATCCGCAAGCGCACGGAGAATACCGCTGTAGCATTTCACCCGGAAGTATTCAGGGTATCGTATTTGTTTATCCCAAAGGAAGGTTATGATCAAGAAGCGTTACTAACATATAAGATCATGTTAACAATTAGCAAGGATATCTAACCAAGACAGGCGGGTACATGATAATAACTAGGTAGTGTGACACACACAGAAGATTCCTACTAAATAAATAAAGTCTAGTGGAGGAAAGACTAGGCTAAGCTACTCCTACTATACATTCCTATACAGTTGCATAGCCTAAGTAGAATACATACAGACCCACACTCAGGTTCAGCAGTCAATAGTATAGCACTTCAGGCACGGACTTACCCCTGCATCCACAGGCGACTTCCGCCAAGAGCCTACGCACTAGCCTAGCGGGGAGGATTTCAAAGGACGGACAGGGCTGTCACCACCTGCCGCCTACCTCAACGAACCAGTAGACTAACGAATAATTGATGCAAATCAGTCACCCAAGTACCATACTTGCATGACCAAAGAGCACTCTGCCCCTCCGCGATTACTATTAACGAGGCAGAGCTACCGTACAAATACGATCACCAAACCCATGCTATACTTTATCAGCTAAAACTAAGCATAGAGACTATAACATACAAACTAGACTATAGTGACGGTATATAACTAGCATGACAATAGTAGTATAATAAATATAAACTACTATCACACAAGTAGACTATACTATCACATATATGGATCACAAAATCAAACAAGAAACTCATGACCCAAGCACAACTATATAGAAAAGATATATATATTGATAAGAGTAAAGTCTTACAAAAGGGAAAAGATACAAGAGCCATACCAATT
Source organism: Eleusine indica (assembly GCA_030378355.1). NCBI lineage: Eukaryota > Viridiplantae > Streptophyta > Magnoliopsida > Poales > Poaceae > Eleusine > Eleusine indica. The sequence goes on along the minus strand of CM059501.1, from coordinate 30,395,762 downwards.
CCAAGTGAAGACTTGGGACTAGAGAGCTCTAGACTCAGCCTAACTCCACTAAAACTCCAAGAACTACTACTAGCAAGAGAGAAATGCTTTTTGTGGTGTGTGTTGAATGTGAAGGCACACCCTCCTATTTATAGCCTCAATAGGTCGGCAAGGGAGCGTAACCGCCACGGAAGGCATCTCAAACCGTCATCAGGAGTCACGGAGGAGCCAACACGTGGAAGCCCAGGCGGAGAGGGCGCCCGGCTGGGTCGGCCGACCTGACCAGGTCGGCCGACCTGGGGGTGGCCCCTCCTGGCCTGTGCTTTCTTGTGGAGGCTGGCAGGTGGGTCCTGAGGTCGGTTCCCGCGGTATTACAGGGAGTTACGTCGGTTAAGTGCTGTAAATGGGCCCTTCAATCCGTGTGACGTCCATGTGGCGCTCTCTGATTGGTCGAAAGTGTGTTTTCTTGCCTTTTGAGGTGTTTCCTTCACATTTCCTCCTGCATGCACAAAGTTCTCCAAGTACAAGTGGAACTATATTATTGTGATAAAGCATGCGTGTATGAAATGCCAAATTCTCCTTTATTTGAGTATAGTTGACGGTTGAAAATGGTACTTAACAGCCGTCAACAAACTCCCCCAAGCTTACCCTTTGCTCGTCCCGAAGCAAAGATAAACTTAAGTTGTTGATCAGGAGTTGCTACAATGTCCTACTCCTCAATAATACTATGCGCACAACAAAGTACTCTTCCTAGAATTAAATATATTGGCGCATAACTTACCCATTTACCTTGATCCATGGGGCTTTTACACCTCATTGTCTTGGGCGGTTGAGAGATAGAACAATTGCAGGGCACCAATCACTTGCTCTAGATTCCGCTATGTTATTCCGGAGGTTTTCAAAAGATTTTGAAAATAAAAACCAAGTTCCTCAAATGATTCTCTCGGATCACTCAATATGTGTATGATTCCTCACCAAGGCAAAGTGTTGCCTATAATCACCTACTTCTAAATAAGGCTTTATGTGGAGCTCAAGGTAGGGATATATGAAGCACTCATGTTCACATAATATTGCTATGTCAAAAGACCGGATCCAAGAAAAACATCAATTCAAACAATCTTGATCAAGATGTGCAAGTGTGTGGGAGAACGGAGGAATGGTGGATGGGAAGAAATAACTCCTTTTTGAATTTTCCTTCTCTCTTTTGGAGTTTCTAGGCTATGGCTACCTTTTGCTTGCTCTCTTTTTTGAGCAATTTTTTTTTTCTTTTTCTTTTTTTTTTTTTTCTTTTTGCATAGCCATAGTCCTAGTTTGCAATGAATACTTTGAGAGAGGAATTTTGCAATGGATATATGGAGTGTTTCTTTGGATGGATGGATGGATAGTGGCTTTCTTCCGGTGTAGAAGAATAGCTCACGGTGGATATGGTGGATATGGTGGATATGGTGGATGCTATCTTCTTGATTTAGAAGGATAGCTCATGGCGGTGGATGTGTGTACATGATCTTGATCAAGAAAGCATGAAAAGAGTTCTACTAGGGTCACAACAATTTTGACTAAGCTCAATGTGAAACAAGCAGCATATGTGTAAAGGTTTTCAAATGTAAACACTACATATGGCTGTGGTGGGAATTTCATCATTGAGGAACTTATCAATTTGTCATTTTGAAAAATAAAACTCCGGAATTCAAGCTTTACGTTGAGCAAGATCATACCAGCCCTATCTATCATATCATACCTCTCAACAACTTAGAACTAGAGAATGCATATGCTACCCACAAGATTCAAGTTCAAGGCAAGATTTACCAACAAACCTAACTCTTGAGAGAGTACTAAGTTGTAAACTAGCTTTAGAGAGGAATAAAGGACAGAGCAACTATTCATCATCTCAACATAGGAAAATTATACACATTCATACCGCGCATGAAAAAGGGAAATATTTTTGTTCTTTTTATGTTTTGCAAATTTTTATGGATTTTTAGATTTAGCAAATGCAAGAAATAAAGGGAAGGGGAAAGATACAAGTTACCGTGAGAAGGGGGGTCCTCCCCCAAGCTTGTTCTTGCTCATATCTGCTGGTTCGGGTCGTAGCCTTGGGAGCGGAAGAAGGCATCCCAATTGTTCTGATTCTGAGCCATCATCGCGTTCAGCTGGCGGAATTGGTTGTCGCTGAAATTCTGCCATTGCTGGGTGTCGGCGACATGTTGCGTGAGAGTTTGTTGCATGCTCTCGGTGCGCAAATCAATGTCGTCCACCCTCCTTGTCAACTCGGACATCCCATAGTTGAGTTCACGGAACCCACGGGATGAGAATGACCGAGTGGCAAAGGATGGCGGTCCGCTTGAACTTGATGAGGTCTGCATGGGGTAATTGTACTGAGATTCCCATGCTCCGGCCTGCCATGTTGATGCACCCGCCTCGTCCTGTGGCGGGGGCTGCTCCCATACCGGATCTCCGGTCGGAGTGTGAAACTCCGGTGTAGACTCCATATGCCTACGGGAACGTGTCGGTCGCCCTGAAACACTATGCCTGCGAACTTCTCCCACTGGCTCAAGTGGGAGGGTTAGTGCCCGACAGTGATACAAACGAAGACCCGGGTTAGGTAACGGGAATTCATTTGTATACCCGGGAAAGTGATAGATCAAGGTATTATTTGGACCATGTTTCAAAGTATGTCCTTGCACAAAATAGTCCTCGCCTAGAAATTCTCTATCTACCGTCAAATATTCAACATGAACATTCTCAAGGAGACCACACTTCTGCGCAATGCGAGTAACTAAAGAGGTGCACTCAATTGGTCCTGTCAACTTTATATTGTCTAACCATTGATCAATCATGCATTCCGCGGGTGACACCCTAATTTTCTTAACCATGGCATAGAGTATTTTCAATTCATCTTGCCGGACAACCCTAATGTCACCTCGAGGAAACAAGGTCATAGCCAACCACACATGCATAAATCTAAGTGTAGGATTATGGATGGCACTTGTTCTAGGCTTGGGACCCCACTCGTTTCCGGAAATCTTTTTCCAAAAACTTTCTTTATGGAACCCCTTTAGCGCTTTATCTAAGTCTAGCCTACATTTAGGATTTAGACCTAGCATAGCATGAAGATCACCCCATGTGACCAAGCGCTCTTGCCCAAACAAGCGAAAAGAAATGCCTTCATCATACTTTCTAAGGGTGCATAAAAACTGCATAGTAAGCAAACGAGAACCCGGCTCATCTACTTCTACGAAATTTAGCCAACCCATAGTGCGAAAAATAGAGGCAAATTCTTCTCTCATACCTATTTTCTCGAGGAAGTCCGGATCGAAGCGTCGGGTGTGGGCGAATGGCCGTTCTCTCATGAGCGCGATGGCTTGGCCCTCGCGGTCGTCCTTGATGTCGAGATGCTCCTCGGTGATGAGCAAGGCTGGCCTTTCCTCCGGAATTTCAGCTTCGGGGTCACCATGCCCCGGACTTGGTGTGAGCTCGACGGAGGATGCTTGACTCGTGCTTGCACGAGTGCTTTTTCTCCGCTTGATTCCGGCGACTTGCTTCATTCGTTTGAACATGGCTGCACACAAGAACAAACACAAGACAAGAACAAAAACAAGATCGAACAAGTGTTCGGGTGAGCGTTAGTGAAAACGACAAACCCGAGCTTCTCCGAAATTGGTTTTCTTTTCACAACAACTTGCAAATGCACTAAAACAGAGGGGAAATATTTTTTGGGTTTTTGGGGCTTCGTAAAGTTGAAGAACACGAAATTTTGGGAGAGCAACAAGTGAGCAAAAGAGGGGAGTGAAAGATGAGCTTGGAATGGTGAAGCTCCCCCTCTTGGGCGGTTTTTATAGCCAAGGAAGCAAGATGGCCGTTAGCAAGAGACAGAGCAACGGCCATATAGCCGTTGGGAGAAAGGAGCACAGGAAAAAGTGGGGCCAGGGGGTCGGCCGGCCTCACCAGGTCGGCCGACCTGGCAGGTGGGCCTCCTGGCAGCCCCCTTTTTCCTATGTGTTCCCCAACGGCTAGGGGATTTGTCCCCTGCTGCCTTTTTGCTCAAAAAGCTCGACAGAAAATCTTTTCAAAATGGAAAGCCCAAAAACCTATTTTCTAAATTTTTCAAAAAATGCAAATGAGTTTTGAAAAATTCCAAGGTGGCTGGAAAAATTCAAAAATGCAGAAATGCAGTGGTCGGAAAAAATCAAAATGTGGTGGAAAGCAAATATGCAATTAAAAGAGCAAATATGGATAACTACCGGTTTAACCTCCCGGCGAGGACTCACCTTTTAAAGTCCGACGAGCGGGACTTTTCTCCGGCGTTCAGCTCGATGAAGCGTTGTCCGGTCCCGGAGATGAAGACACGGATGATGCTTCTTGTTTCGTTCGCCACACCTTCTTGGTCTTGGTTGCGGTCGGTGGCTTCTCGGGCTTCGGAGGCTGCGGTTTTGCAGGCTTCACAGCCTGTTTCTTTGCAGACCTCGGAGGTTGCTGCCTTGTGGACTTCGGAGGCTGTTGCTTAATGTGTGACCTTTTCCTCCTTGCCTTCATCAGTTGTTGCTGTGCAACATTTTCCTTCTCAAGGAAGTTCTTCATGAATGTGATGAGGCTGTCCTTCTTTGGCGGAGTGACCTCCACTTCCTTGATGTTGCTTGGGTTCGGCCCGTACTTGATACGGATCATGTTGCACTGTTCTTTCCTTGGCCGAAAGTCAAACTTCTCCTCCTTGCCATTGATGTGGAAGCGGATTTCTCCGGCTCCTACATCGATGCGAGCATCCGCAGTGCTGAGAAATGGGCGTCCTAGGATGAGCGGTGTGCTCTTCCCGACGTCCATATCAAGCACTACGAAGTCGACGGGGATGAAGCAATCCCGGATTTTCACTGGAATATCTTCGGCGATCCCCGCCGGATAGCGGACCGTTGAATCGGCCAGCTGCAGCTGCATCGGCGTGGGGGATAGTGTAGTGTAGTTGAGCTTGTCGAAGACATCCTTCGGCATGACGCTCACACTTGCCCCAAGATCACATAAGGCATGGTCGAAGTTCTGTGTCCCGATCGAGCAGGTGATCGTGGGACACCCTGGATCTTTCTTCTTCTCAGGAAGCCGGTTGAGTATAGCAGCGCTACACTCTTCCGTCAGCTTGACAATTTCTGTGGTCGGTAGTGGGCGCTTGTTGCTGATAAGATCCTTGAGGTAGCGAGCGTACGTGGGTACTTGTATCGCATCCAGCAAGGGCACGTTGATGTGCAGCTTCTGGATTACCTCAACGAAGCATGTGAACTGCTCGTCCACGGTGGGCTTCCTTCTTCTTTCGGGAAACGGCATGAGGTTCGTGTCATAGAACTCATGTGGGGCCGTTTTCCTGGGCGGCAGTTCTTCTTCTTCTGCCGGCTTCTCAGCTGATGTGTCCTTTCCTGCATGGTTAGGATATGGCGGATCCCGAGTGGACTTACCTCCTCTCGTGGTAACCGCATTAACATTTTCTAAGGGGGTCTCGGGTTGCCCCGGGATTTTCCCCGACTCAGCAGTAGGAACAGCAGCAGCTAACTGAGCTAATTGAGTTTCTATCATTTTATTAAAGCTCAGCTGATTCTTGAGAGCAGAGGAAACACCCTCTATCTTAGTGTGGATGCTCTCAAGAGTCCTATCAGTGGTGGCAAGCTTTTTACTAATGTTATCATTAACCTTAGCTTGACCAAGCACAAGATCTTTCAAGGAGGGCTGATTATAACCGGAATTAAAACCAGAGAAGTTGCCAGAGTTACCTCCTTGGTAGTTGGGACGTGGTGGACCCCAACTTTGACCTCCTTGTGGACGGTAGCCGTTGTTGTTGTTGTTGTTGCCCATGAACATTACGTCCTCACGGGTCTCAGGGCAGTCATTGCCCGAGTGTCCCGTGTCGCCACAGACCTCGCAAGTCATCCGAGCATCTAGGGCTTTCACTTCTCCATTGGCTTGGTCGTCCATCTTCTTCATGAGAAGGTCAATCTTGGCGGCGAGCATGTCAACCCCCTTGACGGAGTGCATGCCTCGCTGGCGAGGTTGGAGGCGTTCTTCATTCCAACCTTGGTTGGACACCATCTTCTCGATCAAAGCTTTTGCCTTGCTTACAGTGAGCGAGAAGAAGGCTCCACCAGCAGCAGCGTCGAGGTGGTCGCGGGCCGACGGAGTAAGCCTGTTGTAGAAGTTCTGGATGATCAGCCAATCATCCATCCCGTGGTGGGGACATGCCAGGATGTACTCCTGGAGCCTCTCCCATGCCTCAGGAATCGACTCCTTCGACTCCTGCTGGAAGCTTGAGATCCTTCCGCGGAGGGCATTGGTCTTGCCCAGCGGGAAGAACTTTGCAAGGAACGCAGCTGAACACTTCTCCCAAGTGTTCACAGCTTCAGGGTTTGCGTAGAACCACTGTCTCGCTCTCCCAAGGAGAGAGAACGGGAACAGTCGAAGGCGAACAGCGTCGGGGGTGACGTCCTTCATTTTGAACGTGTTGCAAATCTCCAGGAATTGCTGGAGATGAGCACTAGCGTCCTCATTGGCTTTCCCACAGAATGGGCTAGCCTGCACCATGGTGATGAGACCGGTCTTGATCTCGAAGTTCGCTTCTCCCATATTGCCAGCTGGTCCCGTAGGGATGTTGGCAGCGGAGGGAGCGGAGAACTCGCGGAGGGTCTTGTCGGCCATTTGTTCAGAGCTTGATGGTGCGGGAATGACAGGTTCGACTGGCCGAGTCTCCTTACGAGGAGGGGTGAGCCTAGCTCGTGTCCTTCTCAGGAGTGACTCAGGATCTTCAGTGAAGTTTGTCGGCAAGTCGAAACCAGTCATACACTACCCTGTTTTCATACAAAATGCAGAAAACAAAGCAAGGTTAGCCTGCCTAGAAGATAGCCTTACTAATTGCAACACTTCTATATACATTAGCAATTTTTCTTGAATCATACGCCTTCCCCGGCAACGGCGCCAGAAATGCTTGTTGACTTTTGCTAAGCCATATTAATAAATCATTCCCGGCACGGGGCCAGAAACGGTTCACTAATATGTCCCAGAGTCAAGTAGGTAAAATCCGCAAGCGCACGGAGAATACCGCTGTAGCATTTCACCCGGAAGTATTCAGGGTATCGTATTTGTTTATCCCAAAGGAAGGTTATGATCAAGAAGCGTTACTAACATATAAGATCATGTTAACAATTAGCAAGGATATCTAACCAAGACAGGCGGGTACATGATAATAACTAGGTAGTGTGACACACACAGAAGATTCCTACTAAATAAATAAAGTCTAGTGGAGGAAAGACTAGGCTAAGCTACTCCTACTATACATTCCTATACAGTTGCATAGCCTAAGTAGAATACATACAGACCCACACTCAGGTTCAGCAGTCAATAGTATAGCACTTCAGGCACGGACTTACCCCTGCATCCACAGGCGACTTCCGCCAAGAGCCTACGCACTAGCCTAGCGGGGAGGATTTCAAAGGACGGACAGGGCTGTCACCACCTGCCGCCTACTTCAACGAACCAGTAGACTAACGAATAATTGATGCAAATCAGTCACCCAAGTACCATACTTGCATGACCAAAGAGCACTCTGCCCCTCCGCGATTACTATTAACGAGGCAGAGCTACCGTACAAATACGATCACCAAACCCATGCTATACTTTATCAGCTAAAACTAAGCATAGAGACTATAACATATAAACTAGACTATAGTGACGGTATATAACTAGCATGACAATAGTAGTATAATAAATATAAACTACTATCACACAAGTAGACTATACTATCACATATATGGATCACAAAATCAAACAAGAAACTCATGACCCAAGCACAACTATATAGAAAAGATATATATATTGATAAGAGTAAAGTCTTACAAAAGGGAAAAGATACAAGAGCCATACCAATTCCAAGTGAAGACTTGGGACTAGAGAGCTCTAGACTCAGCCTAACTCCACTAAAACTCCAAGAACTACTACTAGCAAGAGAGAAATGCTTTTTGTGGTGTGTGTTGAATGTGAAGGCACACCCTCCTATTTATAGCCTCAATAGGTCGGCAAGGGAGCGTAACCGCCACGGAAGGCATCTCAAACCGTCATCAGGAGTCACGGAGGAGCCAACACGTGGAAGCCCAGGCGGAGAGGGCGCCCGGCTGGGTCGGCCGACCTGACCAGGTCGGCCGACCTGGGGGTGGCCCCTCCTGGCCTGTGCTTTCTTGTGGAGGCTGGCAGGTGGGTCCTGAGGTCGGTTCCCGCGGTATTACAGGGAGTTACGTCGGTTAAGTGCTGTAAATGGGCCCTTCAATCCGTGTGACGTCCATGTGGCGCTCTCTGATTGGTCGAAAGTGTGTTTTCTTGCCTTTTGAGGTGTTTCCTTCACATTTCCTCCTGCATGCACAAAGTTCTCCAAGTACAAGTGGAACTATATTATTGTGATAAAGCATGCGTGTATGAAATGCCAAATTCTCCTTTATTTGAGTATAGTTGACGGTTGAAAATGGTACTTAACAGCCGTCAACAGTAATTCCTTCAACTTCTAAATGCTTCTTCACACTTATCACTCCATTCGAACTTCACATCATTTTTCAGTAGCCTTGTAATGGGTTTGGACAGCTGGGAAAAATTTAGAATAAACTGGCGGTAATATCCAGCTAGTCCTAGGAAACTGTGAACTTGATGGACAGAAGTAGGCGCTTTCCAATCTAGCACATCTTGAACTTTGCCAGGGTCTACCAAGATACCTTCTGCTGAAACTATGTGACCAAGAAATGGCACACTACCCAACCAAAATTCATACTTGCTGAATTTTGCGAATAACTTGTGATCTCGTAGACGTTGAAGAACAATACAAAGATGTTCAACATGCTCTTCTTTGGACTTCGAATAGATGAGGATGTCATCGATAAAGACTACCACGAACTTATCTAGCTCTGCGATAAATACCGAATTCATCAGGTACATCAAATGGGCAGGAGCATTGGTTAATCCGAATGACATCACAAGGTACTCGAATAATCCGTATCTAGTGGAGAAAGCTGTCTTCGGAATATCTTCTGCTCTAATCCTTATTTGATGATAGCCCGAGCGAAGGTTAATTTTTGAAAAGACCTTGGCACCAACCAATTGATCAAAAAGAATATCAATTCGAGGCAGCGGGTATTTATTCTTGATTGTAACTTCATTTAGTGGCCGATAATCAATGACAAGGCGTATAGATTTGTCCTTCTTCTTTACAAAAATAGCAAGACAGCCCCATGGTGAAGTGTTTGGGCGAATGAATCCCTTTTCCAGCAATTCGTTCAATTGCTTTTTAAGTTCAGCCAGCTCATGTGGGGCCATTTTATATGGTTGACGGGATATTAGAGAAGATCCTGGATATAGCTTAATCTTAAATTCCACTTCACGGTCAGGTGGAAGACCAGATATATGTTCTGGGAATACGTCTAGAAACTCACAGACAACAGGAATATTTTCTAGTGCTACTCCTTCCAAATAGTAGACAACTAGATTTTTAGATGAATCGGTGTTTAGAGAAAGTGTGTCTCGGCCATGCAAGGGAGAGTCTAAGTGAACGATAGTGGGCTCGATGTCTAGCTTGATTCTATGGGTTTTCATCCAGATCATGCCTATGATCAGATCGATTTCCTGATTTTTGAGCATGATAAAATCGGTGGGTAAATATTTTGATTTGTTTCTAGTGGAGCTTTACATAATACTTCGTTAGCAGGAATTTGTCTAGCAGGAGAGCGGACGGTGTAGCATTTACTTATGGTGGTGGTGTGGAGATTACGTTTTTGCGCACAAGCTTTGCTAATGAAATTATGCATAGCACCGAAATCAAAAAGTGCAAGGACAGGCTGGTGATAGAGTGAGAGCGTACCAGTCAACACGGGTTCGCCCTGAGGGATGTCTTCAGCATTGGTGTAATTGACTTGAGCACCACAAGACGGTGCATTCTTAGACTTGTCATGGTTCTGACACTGATTATTATTGTTGTTGTTGCGCCTAGGTGTAGTACAGTTCTTAGCAAAGTAGCCGGTATGACCATAATTGTAGCACGGATAGTTGCCTCCACGATCAGCGGGCTGTGGGTGCGAGCATTCTGATTTCCTTGCTGATGATATGGTGCGTGGTACTGATTGTTTGGCTGCTGATATGGTGCACGAGACGAAAGTTTGCTGCTGCGGTGGCCTCGAATAATTCTGAGCATACGAGCGCTGAAATTGTTGCTGTGGAGATGTCCGAAAACGCTGTCCAGTGGATAAGTATAAATCAGATGGTGCATAGCTTGTGGAGTAGCAGAGGCACTAGCAGGGGCCTTCCTTTTACGTTCTTTCTCTTCGACTTGGCGCATAGAACCTTCTTGGACAATAGTAGCATTGAGCAGATCATTATATGTGCCTGTCGTCTGCCAAGTCAGACATTCCTTCAACGTGGCATTCATTCCACGCAAGAATGCATACCTCTTCTTATCTTCCGTGTTAACGTAATCAGTAGCATATTGAGCAAGATGATTGAAAGCCTCAAAATACTGGAGGAGATTCCTCCCTCCTTGTTTCAAATCTATGAACTCCTGGAATTTCCTCTGCATGAGACCAGCCGGAATGAAATGTGCATAGAATGCTGTCTTGAACTCATTTCACTCCACACGGTGACAAGCTCGTAGAGAAGCTTTATAATTTGCCCACCAGACACCAGCAGGGCCCTGGAGTTGTTGGACAGCGAATAGCACCTTCTGGCACTCAGTGCAGTCCAGCAGACTGAACTTGGACTTGGTTTGACATAGCCAGTGATCAGCATCCAAGGGCTCTCTGGTATGCTCGAATGTTGACGGATGGGTACCCAGAAAGTCTGAGTACATACACTGTCGAGACTAATTGTTGTTGTTGTTGCCTCCACGTCCATCCAAACGGGACGTATTCTTCACTAATTGACGAAGCATCTCAGAATTACCTTACTGACGGGTGAGCACAACAACGATCAAATCAGCCATGGTGGACTGTGCAGCACCTCCCTGCTAGGCCTGAAAATGGACCGGGCTTCCTACCTATTGGATCGAATGTACGAGGGTCGTTATGGGCCGTGAGTTGGAATGGATCGAACCGAATTGGATTGTGCCTCAAAAGGATTGGATCGTGTTTAGGAAAAAAGGGTTCAGCCCGTGGATTGTATCCATCCCTAACACTACGAAGGCCATCTGGGGCCGTGACTCGCACGCCACCGCTGGGAGACCGAGGCAGGGCGACGGCCGACAGGGCGAGGCGGCGGCACCCTGTTCTCCATTGTTGGTTGCGGCGGCGCCCCGTTCTCCGGCATCGACGGCAAGCCGCTGCGTTATCTGGTGTCGGTGGCAAGGTGTCCCATTCTTCGGCGTCAGCAGCGAGGCGCTCCATTCAACATCGTCGGCGGCGCGGCACCCTTCTCCAAGGTCGGTGGCGCGGCGCCCTTCTCTGGGGTCGGCAGCGCGACGCCCTTCTCGGCTTCTCCTGTATCGGCGGCGCGATTCTCTGGGTACAGGAGGTACTCCCACAAGGCACGGTTCATAGGAGCTGCGATCGATCTGAGCTACTACTGCAATCTCGTCTTCGACACCGGCTGCAGTCAATTTTTGGTACTATTCTTTTTAGCAACTTGATGCCTGAAGTTTTCCTCTGTGCAGCCTTCAAAGAACTGAATCAAGCCTATGTCTGCATTTGTTCTATTGGCTGCCTGCGAAACACATTGTGTTCCTGCTCATGCTATTAGCTTCAGTAGTTCACAAACTGCTAGTGATTTCATTGCTTCAGCTGAACAGAGTAATGATTTGCGGTTAATATGCCACTAGATGCTACTGCTATGGAGCACTCATGCTTTCCCGAAATTCTGAAAGAATCTTACGTAACTCATAGAACCTCAAATACTAGTCACGTTTATCTCATTGAGGGGGATATAGGAGGCCATTGAGGCAGTAATTCATAAGCAGTTTGGTCGAGCAGCTAGTTCAGGGAAGAAAAAAGAAAATCATGGTACCTGTTATGTTCGTGTTCCTGGGGACATCAACCACTAACGCAGGTCCTGGCCAATGAAGAGCAGGAACCAACCGTTGTCAGTCAAAACTCAAAACTTAACAGTTAGCATATTTCTGCACTTGTATTCTGTGCATTGTTTAGCACTTGTATTCTTAACATGTTAGCATATTTCTGTACTTGTATCCTTAACATGTTGGCATATTTGAATCAGTTTACAAATTCTGCATTTGTACACTTGTATGCATTGTTTAGCACTTTGTATTCTTAACATTTTAGCATACAACTGTTTAGCACTTGTATTCATTCAATGGAACACAACTGTGACTTTTTGCTGCTCATAAAAATTAATGCAGCTGATTTCTATGTCTAACTTTGTCTTCTACAGAGGAAAGCATGGAGGAACCGCTGACGTTGTGGTGGAAACAGCCCTGTACCCAATTGATACTATAAAGACCATGATGAGGACATCACCCTTATGGATACATCCAGCATTCCGCCAACTAAAATGCAAATTCATGCGCGACAACTGAATTTACGGGTGAGCTTGTTCCTAATGATTCCTTTATGTGATTTTGAGAATAGATTGCTACCTAATGAATTAATTGTTGTTAGAAACCATGGAGATGATGATGAGATAGCTGGGGAGATGATTGGAGACGTGATGGGCCAGCAAGGACGTCCAAGCCAAGGTGGAGGCCCAATCAAAACCGACTTCGAGTCTGTTTCGGAGCCCAGGACCAGTTTGCACTAAAACGGACGCTCAGGACGCATACGGACTCGGATTTGGACGTTCTATATATGCCTGGAAAGATAACGAAAAGCCCTTTCCAACCCAACTGATCCCATGTCAAAATTCGTCCCGAGCCGTCGGTAATCGCCGAAACAATTCGACTTCCAGAATCTGTCCTGGTGCTGCAACACCGTAATCGGTCTTTGGGCCATGTATCGAGTTGAGCCCACTTAGGGCTGCGTCCAGGGGGTCTTGCACGACCTTAGGGTCCTCATATACAGCCGCCGGCTCTTCATTAGAGTTTGGGTTTTGCTTAGATTAATTCTGTTCATAAATAGTTTCGCCGTTCATCGGTTTGTGAGACCCCAACTTCGAGAGTTTAATCATATACCTGCAATTGTGTTGCATTCTTCGTTGTTCTTGCTTGTGTTCTTGATTCGCAGGCAGGGATTAGCCTTCTCGGCGAGGTCAATCGTCTTTGGACGGTTGATAACCAGAGGATACGTCGTGCTGCGATTGCGGGGTTTAGAACATGCAGTTCTGAAGCCGGATCGATTTGTATGTCGCCTCCGACCAAATCAACTTACCAAGAACCTTTCGAAAGATCGGGAACCCTTGTTCACATCAGACCAGGTTAGACTAGTACCTATGTTATGGGCTAGGCCGGCGCACCCAAGCTGTGGCCAGCAGGGCCAGCGCGCCAGGGGGGAGCAGCCATGCTCCCCTTTCCAAAAGTGGCTAGAGATAGGTTTTAAAAAAGGGGGGAGATTAATTAGGAAGTTTGAATAATTAGAAAAGATAAGATTGGAATTCGATTAGGTTTCTATGTTAGGTTTGCTTGCAACTCAAGAAAAGTCCCTCATATATATGTGGGCAATTGTAATTGATCTCCCCAAGAAATTAGAAGGGACTTTCCCTCAACATCTCTCCTGCCCCTGCGTCTCCCTCTCTCTCACGCCACCCTTGCCCTAGCTGCCGCCACCACCTCCCCACGCCGTCGTCGTCGACCAGCCGGGTCGCCGTCCTCCTCTCCTCCCTCTCCCAAGTTTGCACATAACAACCTATTTGTTGTGTCTGCTCTGCAACTCGATTGGTTTGTACAGTAGTGCAGTACTAGTACCTATTTTCATCTGTTGTTGTGTTCCTGCACGTAAACTTTGTTTTATAGATGCAGTGTCAACATTTTAGATTCTATAGTTTAATTTTATAGATGCAGCGCCCTGTATATGCAACCAAATTTGAGCCTGAGTTGAACTGAACCTGCTGGCTGTTGTAGAGTTGAGCTGTATTATTGGATATGCAACCAAATTTAAATGCAGGCGTACCTAAACCATTTCCTGGATCAAAGTGTTCGTTAATCATGATTTGTAGTGCTCACATTACTGTTTTTCGTGGAAAAAACAGAGAGGCTAATAGTAGCACTTGTATGCATTGTTTAGCACCTGTATTCTTAACATGTTAGCATATTTCTCCTCCTCTGTGCTTAAGGATCTATAAAGTGATATGTTCAACTGCCATGGTTCTCCCATAGTCCATTTGCTACTTAGCTATGAAACTGTAAAATGATGGTTGTTTACAAATTCTATGCTTCTGAGATATCTGGTAGCATGCCGGGCAGATCATTGCTAGTGGTTGAAATTTGCTTATATTGTACTATTTTCTGCTTGTTCATACACAGAAAAATGGAGAGGGTTGCATCAGTATCTGAGGTCGTTGATAATCATGAGATACTAGCAGATCAGTCTAACCGCTCATAAAAAAAAAAGAGCTAAGTTTTGGGAATACGTTGAAACTAAATCGGTTGATGGCAAGGTAAAGGCAACCTGCAGATTCTGTAAGCTCCATTTGTCTAATGAACGTGGCCAAGGTACTAGTCACCTAAACAGGGGACGTGCAGCACATCTCACTAAGTGTGCGCTCTGATATTCTTTCACTTTACGAGGACGAGAGACACCAATTGTTGGATAACATTGCAGGTCTGGATTCTCATGTGAGTTTGACAGCAGACCTTTGGACTTCTAACCAGAACATAGGGTATTTATGTATTACAGCACATTTCATCAATGAAAAATTTGAGCTGCAAAAGAAAATACTTGCATTCAAGCAAATTACTTTCCCACACAACTCATATGCTGTTCAGGATGGAATCACCTCTTGTTTGATGGAGTGGGGTTTAGTTGGCAAGCTATTTACTCTCACAATGGACAATGCGACTGTCAACGATAGAGCTGTAAAAGATATGCGGGCTGCCTTAGGTGCTGAAATGTTCCTTAGAGGTGAACACCTTCATGTGAGATGTGCTGCACGTCCTTAACATCATGGTTCAGCAAGGAGTGAAGATCATTCCTAATGCAATATCAAGAGTCGGGGACATCATTAGAGTGGTGACATCCACCCCTTCTCGCTTACAAATCATCAACTCCATAGTAGAGAAATCATGGCTTAAAACTAAGTCTTGGATGATTATGGATATACCTCACCGTTGGAATGCGACGTACGACATGCTACATGAAGCTCTAGAGTATAAAGTGGCACTTCACAGGTATGCTGTTGAGCAATACCATGCAGCAACAACAGAGTCAGAATGGGAGAACGTGGGAGCTCTTCATGGTTTCCTTCAAGCATTCAACGAAGCAACTAAAGCATTCTCAGCTGATAGACACCCAACAGCTCATCTATTTTTGAAGATGGTACTAACAATTCGAGATGTCCTTCTAGATGATACTTGGAACTCAGATGAGCTACTTAATGCTGGCAAATGCAATGTACAGCAAATTCGAAAAGTATTGGGCGGAGCCTAATATTGTTCTACTCGTGGCTGCTGTACTTGATCCTTCTATGAAAATGGATTTCCTTAAATTCTATTTCTACACCATTGCTGAAAATGTAGAAGAAAAAATGAGGGATCTCCAGGCATCTTTGAATAAGTTCTATGTAGAGTATGAGAAAACAGCAAGGAGGGACAACTTGCCGGAGACTATTCACTTGGGTCAAAATATGCCCGCTGAACCAAATTCTTCTTTTAGAGCTCCTGCTGTTTTTGGTAAAAGACGTGTGGAGTTGGCCTTTGCTCAGTTAGCTTCACAAAGATTAGATCCACAGTTTCAGCGATCTGAGTTGGATAACTACCTCGAGGATCCTAGAGTCATTCTCAATGCAGATGAGCAGTTCGATGTTTTAGAATGGTGGAGAAAGAACTCTGATGCGCATCCAATCTTGTCCTTAATGGCTAGAGATTTCTTAGCCATTCCTGTGAGCACAGTCTCCTCGGAATCAGCTTTTAGTGCTGCTGGCAAAATACTTGGCAAGGATAGAACATCACTTGCTCCAGGAACGCTTGAAGCTCTTATCTGCACCAAGCATTGGTTTATTGGATTCAGCCCAGAGGATGAAGGTAAATTGTTGCTATATCTTTTCTGCATCTGTGGTATATTTAATGCGGAAGATGATGAGGTATTATATTTTTCTATTCTTCATTGTGCAGCCCAACCAATTGAAGGAAAGCAAATTTGATCCGGAAGATGATAAGGAATATGATTGGAATGACTACCACTGAGGAGGGTAACATTATTTTTCTAGGTTTAGTATTGCACACAAACGATATTTTATGAATTAGAGGACCTGTTATTTTGATTGAGGATCTTCTGTCTTGTTATTTTTTAGTCAATAGCAGCAACATCCAAAAATACATTTTGCAATATTTTATGCCTCCAGGGGCTACTAATACTGTTCTGCAATACATGTAGTTTTGTATACTGTTGCCTTTACTCTAGGCTTCTGTTGCACCTCTGTCACACTTACATAGCCTTAGCACTATTGCACCTCTGTCACACTTACATAGTTGAACTTCACCTGGCAATGTTTCAGTTTTTTCTTGTTAAAATTTTGGTGATAAACTGAGAACATATGTCAATGTTTCACCAATTCCTTGATCTTGTGCTTGTCTTCACTCACAATTTGAAATGGCAAATGGCTTATCACTGTATTAACATACAACAGTTACCTTATCTACTCTTCATGCACCGTTGATCCTTCATCTTTACGAACCTTGTTAGTGTTTACAATTCTAACTCTAAATCGCTACATTGATCAGTGTACTGCTACTCTGTGTGCAATCAGTTACTAGGCTGAAGTTCGTGGTTTCCAACATGATGGGTCTTTGCACCTACAAGCAAGGAGTCAAAAGTTTGTGCTACTGTCGCAATGTATAGTTATGAATCTGTTCTTTTTAGTGACTACAATGTATAATGGTTGGTTGTATCTCGACAACCTCGAAAGTATGAACCTTAAAACTTTCTTGTGCTGATGGAGAAGGAGGTGAATGAGGTGGTGGGCTCCTAGTCATGTCATGTGATCTCTCATGATTAATGGCCATGATTATTTATGTCGGTCATTGTTCACAATGTACTTTATGATTTTTCGTATTTTTAATTTCAGTGATTTTTGGAAATTAGTTTTTCCTTCCTATAATTTATTCTTAGCGTCAATGATGAAATATGTTTGATACAAATATGAAAATGCATCAATGGGCTGATTTTATACTGTTTTACGAGGTCTACTATGAAAACTGTGAGAATTGTATTACAGACCACAGGCTGAAGGTGTAGCTCTATAATAGGGCCGGCCCGAATCTTAGAATCAGACCAGGATAGGATTGGATTCACTCTGTTAAAGAGTTAGGATGGATAGGGTTGCTAAGGCCAGAAATGAATTAGATAAGGACAGGGCCCATTAGACGAATCGTAGGGCTGAGTTAGGGCTAGGATCGGGCCTTGGCCCATTTTTAGGCCTACTTCCTGCTACGAGCTCTTGCGCTCATCCTATTCTAAGTACGCAATATGCTATAATTTATACGGTTGCATATTAGTCATTACTTAAAAATAATCCATAAAAGATATACGTGCAAGAATATAAATTTGCAAGGGGCACAAATAAAAATTTCAGAAGTGACCACCATTTTCATTAGTTCACGCCTGATTACAAGATTGTTAAAAAACATCGTCACATTATAACTCATATATATGTGCCAACGCCTAACTACGGTATTACGGACACACTATGAAAGACACACGATCCTACATCCGAACTCGAGATACATATATTATATGAACACAACACATGGTGTAGCGACTCATCTACTCCTGGTCTATATCTTTTGGCACCATAGGCTCTTCAGGTTCTTCCGGTTCCATCATTTCTACATTATTATTACTAGCAGGTACCATCTCTACATCCTCTTGTTCTCCATACTCCAAGGTGATTTCATCCTGATTCCCTTCAATAGGAAAATGGGCAGCTTTGAATGCATCCAAGTCATCTTGAGCCTCGATCATATCATGCTCAAAACTCTCAGCATTCTGCAAGGCTTGATCGCGCTTTTCTATAATCGCGTCCATCTCCTCATTCTTTGCTTGAATTTATTGGTTCAGTTCTGAAATTTCCACATCCTTAGCTTGTTTTTCAGCTTCGGAAAGCTGAAGTGCAGCCTAATACACGTCCAGCCGCCGATACAAATTTGTGCACAAAGCGAATGTGGAGAGGCTATAATACTCTATTATGGGCAGCATAGGATCATGTTGGCGGTGGTTTGGGTCAAAGATGAAGTCCACACGCCGATTCCATTCAAAACCATTCATATCGACGGGAAGCAATGCGACGGGTGTTCCAGCAATGTCATACTTGTGATCTTTAGAAAACCGAGTGAGTGCCTTGAAAGCAGCAACACCCCAAGTGACAAGCAAATCTGTCCCAGTGATGCTAATGGTCGAGGATTCCCATGTTGGAGTGACCAAATAGTTGGTGGGAACCGCCATATGGATGACACAAGAGGGGACTCCATGCTCCTGAAATTTCTTGTCAATATAAGTGGGAGGGATGTTATAACCAAAGCCATGGAAAACTCTCCAAAACAGATGAGTCATCCCGGTGAACTCCAGGCAGTCGGTGATCTCCCAACCTGGTGGTGTTTGGTCATTGTTTTCAGCCATCTACAAGGAAAGTATTTTGATTGAGTCAAACCTTCCTTATAGTAAGAATACATTTCATACAAAGTCCTATGAAATATAGAGACAAGGTTTTAGTTTGTATTTTCCAGCTTTAAGGGGCAATAATATGGAAACGGGTTTTAAAACAGGTTCTGTCTTGACTGTACAACAGTTAGAAAAGTGAGTATTTCGACCAGAAAATAAATTCTTCAGAACTTGTGCTTGGCATCATGTTACAGTAGACTTTCATAAATTTCCATATTGTATTTAAACTCCCACAAATTTCAAGTAAAACTGGACTTATGAATTATACAAGTTCAGGTTGGCAGATTCTGTTTCTGGATGACAGGGGCTCACTGTTTTAACTCTACTGGACAGAGAAAAAACAATTAATTTGTGAGACCTACTAGAAATGAAACTAGACTTCTAAGGTTTTCCAGATTGGGCTTAAACACTTAAAAATTCGAAGTACAACTCTAGTTATGAAAATTTTAAATTCAGGGTTATGCTAAAAACAGTGATTTGGTAGATTGTACTTGTTCTCTGTTTTAGGGTTGTTTCTTTTATGATCAAAATTTCATTTAAACTTTAGGTGACAGAGGATGTTTAGACCTTTCTAATAAGTATTGGTATTTCTTATTTGGTTGAGTAAATTAATAACTATTCATTTTTGAAGTTGGCAACTAAAAACAGAACAGATTGTTGCTAACTTAACAATTGGACTTACAAATTCAGAATTTTACAATTAGCAAAGTTAGATTTTTATATTCAGAGATGGGTGATCAAGATGAGAACAAAATTTTAGTTGAGTTATATAAGGATGCATGATGCAAAACTTTCAATTTGTTAACCTATCGTTCCTCACAACACAACACATATCTTGCCGATATTCAGCGGCACGTATAATTGGTGACGATCTACACTCAACACGTAAGTCAATCTAAGTTTTGTACTATTACCTGCAGAAGATCTATTGTAGAAATAATACATTTAATTTAAAAGAAATTATAAAAAAGGATTGCCCCATGATAAGTCACGGGCCAACAGGCATTGATATCACGCGTGTCGGTTAAGCACGCACGTACCTTCATTTGAGGAAGCCGTAGATGCAAATAATTTAAACAAACATAACCCAAGATTAGCTTTGTCACCAACTCTAATATCTATTTGGGCAATACTAACGTATCCTCACTCGCATACGTCATAGTTTTTAAAAATACGATTTATTTGTTGTATTATCATGAACCACGGCTCTGATACCAGCTGAGGTGACCCTTCCAAGAAGATCGAGGTCCCAAAGGTGCTGATAGCACAAACACTTGATAATACAACATTTATCCATTTTAAGTTAAGTTATTATATAAATAGAGTACTGTAGTGCGGCGAAATATTATAATTTAAGATAGTTCAAAAACAGTGAAAGCAAATAACGATAACTAATGCGAGCTCTCGACGATACAATAATAGCAATGATTCTTGCCCAGAGAACCATCACCCTAGCAACACCCAACAATCACTGCGGCAGCAAGTCGGACTCCTAGTGGGCGGTCCAACCCTTAGGTACTTACATGTCCCAAGGCATCACATTTATAGGCAACTCTATTTCATCATTACCTGAAAAACAACAATGGCACAAAGCCTGAGTATTAATTACTCAGCAAGACTTACCCGTCAAAGACCTAGACATGCAATAGCTCTAATAGGATGGCTGTTTTAAAAGTCTTGTACTAAGCATCCTATTAGTTCTATCAATTTTATTTATCCAAGTTTCATTGTGTAGAGCAGGAATATAAATTTAGAGGAGCAGTTCAAGGATAATAAAACAAAGCAAATAGAAAAGAATTTAGTATAACAATAGAGCAATAGTAATAATAATTAACATAAGACATATAATCAATTCTTAGTATCATGTGAACTACGTGATGACTCAGTGACCAAGCGATACTCATTACTACGAGCGACAACAATTACAATTGATTTACACTAGGTGGAAAAACCCGAGATACACGATACATACGCACCAATTAAGGTTGTATATGACAACCTTTTGCATTAAAAGAACTTACACCTCTGAGCGGGTGTTGTGACATCGAGTGGGCATGCCGTTCTGCCAGCAATACTTCGTGGTATGAACCGCCCACTCCAATAGCAGAAGGGTTAATAATCAATGCATCTTAACTGATGAGGACATCACTCCTATGGATACACACAACACTCCTTCAAATCTGGATTTGCAAGGTCCAATGACTAGAGCTCGTGCACGACAACTAAATTTAGAGGTGAGCTCGTTCCTACGTTCTTCGCTATATGTTACTTTTGAGAATGGTTTGCTACCTAATGATTATTTTATGATTAGAAACCATGGAGAGGACCAGGAGATGATGGGAGAAGGAGTTGGGAACGTGGAGGACCAGCAAGGGCTTGGAAGCCAAAGTGGAGGCCCAATCAAAACCAACTTCGAGTCTGATTCGGGGCCCAGGACCAGTCTGTACTAAAACGGTCGCCCAGGACGCATACGGACTCGGATTTGGACGTTCTACATATGCACGGAAAGATAAGGAGAAGACCTTTCCAATGCCGCCGGCCTGATGTCAAAATTCATCCGGAGTCATCGGGAATCGTCAAAACAAGAGAGAGTCTAGAATCTGTGTCGGTGCTGTGTCGCCTATTTTTGGCCTTTGGGCTTTATATCTAGTTGAGCCCAATTAGGGGCGCGTCCAGAGGGTCTTGCACTATTAGGGTTTGGGTTTTGCTTAGATCAATTCTGTTCATAAAGGCAACTCAAGTTTGTATGCATTATCATTAATCTTCTCTATTATTTTGAATGGACCATCAGCTCTAGGCATTAGTTTAGACTTTCTCAATTCTGGAAATCTATCCTTCCTTAAGTGTAACCACACTAAATCTCCTACATCAAGCTTTACTTCCTTTCTTCCCTTACTACCAGCAATTTTATATTTTTCATTCATCTTTTCAATGTTAAGTCTAGTGGTCTCATGCATTTGCAAAATAAATTCAGCATGCTTCTTAGCATCAATATGAACTCTCTCATTAATAGGTAGAGGAAGTATATCAAGTGGAGTACGGGGATCAAAATCATACACTACCTTGAATGGACTTACCTTGGTAGTAGAATGTGTTGCCCGATTATAAGCAAACTCAACATGAGGTAAGCATTCTTCCCATTGCTTCAAATTTTTCTTCAAAATAGCTCGCAACATAGTACCCAAAGTGCGGTTCAAAACCTCAGTTTGTCCATCAGTTTGTGGATGACAAGTTGTAGAAAATAACAACTTTGTACCCAACTTATTCCAAAGCGTGCGCCAAAAATGACTCAAGAATTTTGCATCACGATCTGAAACAATAGTAGAAGGAATACCATGCAAACGTACAATTTCTTTGAAAAAAAGATCAGCAATATAACTAGCATCATCAGTTTCATGACATGATATAAAGTGTGCCATCTTGGAAAAATGATCCACGACAACAAAAATGCTATCGCTCCCCCTCTTAGTCCTAGGCAGTCCTAAAACAAAGTCCATAGAAATATCCGCCCAAGGAATAGAAGGAACAGGAAGTGGCATGTATAAACCATGTGGATTCAATCGAGACTTAGCTTTTTGACATGTAGTGCAGCGAGCAACAAAACGCTCAACATCTTTCCTCATCCTTGGCCAAAAGAAGTGTGTGGCCAAAATATCCTCTGTCTTCTTAGCACCAAAATGACCCATCAATCCACCTCCATGCGCCTCCTACAACAACAAAAACACCAACACCAACACCAACAACGACACCAACAACGACGTTGAAGACGATCATGATGAAGCAACGGTGTATAAGGCTGATGGCACCGTCGATAGGTCAGCTACAAGGACCCCAAGGTTACGACGCCGTTTGCAACGTAACCCTCAAGGTATGGGTGGTTTCCACAACCACAACCGTCGCACACAAGGTAACTATGCTCCAGATGATCCGTATGCTAAAATTAAGTTTTCAATTCCTTCGTTTTCGGGTCAATACGATGGTGATGCTTACCTTGATTGGGAAATGATGGTAGAACAAAAATTTAATGCCCACCTTGTTCCTGAACAACAAAGAGTTAGACAAGCCACTAGTGAGTTTAAGGAGTTTGCTATTGTTTGGTGGAGTGGTCTAGCTGCTGAAACCGATTTGCCTACTACTTGGGAAGAACTTAAGGTAGAAATGCGTGATCGTTTTGTTCCTCCTTCTTTTTATACAGAAATTCGTAATAAACTGCAGCGTTTAGATCAAGGAGATAAAACTGTTCAGGAGTATTTTAGTGAGCTTCAGAAGGGTTTGATTCGTTGTGCTGTGGTTGAAAAAGTAGAGGATCAGATTTGCCGCTTTTATTCTGGTTTGAGAAAAGAAATTCAGGACATCCTTGATTACAAAGAATTTTATACCCTCAACCAGTGTTTCCAGTATGCTATGCTTGTAGAGAAAGAATCACAGGGACTTTTCCAGGCTTTTGAGGAGTACAACAAGTCCAGGAATTTCTACCCACCACGGCCGACGGGGACTTTGGGGCTGCCCAAGCCATCTTTCCGGCCGCCCCCACCAGCTAGTGTTGTTTCTGCAGCACCAAGATCAGCCCCTGCCCCTTCTATGCGCTCAGGTAAAAAATCTGTGCAGGTACCGGTTAGTACTGCCTCCTCTGTTGCTTCGACGGGACGCACTACAGGGATTCAGTGCCACCGCTGCCATGGTCTTGGCCATGTGCAGAAAGATTGCCCAAGTCGGCGGGCATATGTGGCGACAGATGATGGCGGTTACATGAGCACCTCCGATGTGGAGGATGAGGAGGAGGATGTCGCTGCCACCAGCGGTGACCTCGTCCTTGGAGGCGGAGATACCACGGGCTATATGAATATTATTGTGCAGCGTGTGCTTAGCACACAAGTCCAGCAGCCCGAGATGATGCAGCGACATAACTTGTTCCAGATTTGGAGGAGTGTTGTGTGTATCCATAGGAGTGATGTCCTCATCATTAACCATTCCTATTACAAGTAATTTTAATGCTACATCAGTTTACTAGTGCCCATAAACTAGCATGCATTCAGTACTGTTGAATACTTGATCAAGGGGCCAACAACGGATGGGTCCTAGGTTCAACAAGGCAGGATTATCGCAGTCAACATCCATGTGTTGTTGCAAACCTACACATGCATTTTCCCTGCCCGGTCATAACATCAAAAGTAAACTTATTTCCATTAGGTTCAAATTTAGTGATCAAGTTCATTCCTTCCATAAGAATAATAAACTACCACCACTATTCAATTACTACGCATAGCAACGTAGTATCGAGTCCTACCAAGACTCATATATCAATAGCATGGGTCATTTGGATATCATGCAAGGTGGGTTTTCAATCAACTCCTATTGAACTAATGCAACAATCATACATACACTAGCAGTGATTTATCAAACTAGAAACTAGGTAAAAAGGCGAATGCAAACTGGAGCTTGCCTTAATCCATACTAGTGTTAGCAACTACAACTTCTTGCTCCCATGAATCGGTATCCTTCTGAAAATCCGGCTCCTGCTCCTGGTTCTCACTACCTATATATGAGCAATGTATTAACGGTATTGAAATAGCACTGTATGATGCAATGATATAGTAAATGCAAATGCAGTGAGGCTAATGTGACAATTAATCTATTAAATATGTTCTGGAGAACATATGCTTCAGATAAGCAAGGTTAGTTATTAAGGTTTTATGTGTAATTGTTATTAAGACAATTAAATAGAGTTAATATAGTTATCAGAGCAAATAATTTATTTAGTACAATAAAAAAATGTTTTTCTAGACATGGGTATTTTACTGTGAACGAAGATACTTACGAGAAGTATTTTCACCAAGTTTCATGGCAAAAGATTTATTGATTATTTACTAGCATTTTTGTAAGCAAAAACAATAAATAAATTCTAAAGCATAAATACAATGCTTATTTTGGCTAATCAAAAATCATGGTGGTACCTAAACATGATTTAACCGATCATGCCAAAAATCAGATTTAATTAATGATTCTAGATTTTGTGGTGGTTTATTTGGTGTTTTAACAAGATAAATAACTATTAAAAATTAATGTACAGGAACACCATGTTATCATTTTTCTGTAATAAAACGTAGCAAGACGAATCCAACAAAGTTGATGTTGGATGCATTGGATTTATAGTTTATTTACTATGATATTTTTTAGTTTATTAGCATTTTCTAGGTTTTCTGTTAATTTCCTGGGATTAGCTAATAACAGGTCAGCGCCCCGTCAGCGCCTCGTGGCTGCCACATAAGTGCCTGTCATGCGAGTCAGCGACGTCGGAGAGTCGCCGCAGCATGGTCAAAGCTCGATGCCATGGCCGTTGCTCGTCGGAACCTTGCCGCAGACACAGCCAAATGACGAGCGCGTTGAGGCGGAGTACAAGACTTTATCTCGAGTGCGTTTATGGAACTTCAAGAAGAATTATGGAACTTCAAGATCTCAATGTGCAGTACAAGACTTTATCTCGAAGGAAAAGGCCCACATGGCAGTTGTGGAAGACAGAGGAACCGACTCGGAGAAGAAACCAGAGAAGACACGGCTTGCGCCGATCGGCGCAACCGCCTTATTTGCTAGAAACCGAGTCCTTTACGAGTAGAACCCCTATAAATACTTGTAAACCCTATTCGCAAAGGAGGAGGCAGCAGAGGGACAACAGATTCGTGAGTTAGAGCCACTAGGGCTTGTCCCGTTAGAATAGATCTCTAGTTGAGTTTCAAGAACCATTGGGGTTAAGAGTTGATCCATCAAGGTAGGCCATCTCGACGGGGATGAATCTTACTCTATGTATCTCAAGGATGATTTAATATATTGATGATGGTTTTGGTGATTTGTCTATCTTGATTCTATAATCATGCATGTGCTTATTCCAATTGCTTTGTACTAGGCTAAGTAAGTTGATATTATCTTGATCGTGGTGATTAGGATAGTATTCGGACATTGTATTGATTATGGTTTCTTGATGATGCTAGTAGTGTGGTTTAGCGGTGACAGCACTAAGCCTGCGCAGCACTATTGGATAGTTGAGTAGGGTAAGATACTCGCGCGATTAAGGGTTTCCTCTCGGCAGCGACAAATCGGGAGCCGCTCGAAAAGCAGGGTGGTCTTATTCATTATAGATTTTCATTGATCTATGTAATTACCCATTATGATGCTATTTAATTAGACTTTCTGGTTACGATCTCACTAGTAGATATCTGGCTACTCACTTAACAACATAGGCTTACAAGGCATCTGGCGCATTTTGGCTTAGATTCATTAGTGTGCCAATCGGCTCAACTCCTGCGCCGATCGGCGCAACGACAGATTCACTAGTGTGCCGATCGTCTCAACTCCTGCGCCGATCGGCGCAACCACAGATTTACTGTCTGGCGCACCTTTACGCTGGCCAGTCTCCCCCTCACGCAACCTAGATTTGACAGTATCTTTGACTAGATCTTTTACTGTTAACTTTGTTTAATTATCCCTAAGGTCCCAGTGGATTCGATAAACCTTGGAATACTCAATTCAAGGGAAAAAGTGCTACAATCGTACATCGTCCTCTTGCGGTATATAAGTGGGTGCGTAGGTACGACCAACAGCCGGCGGGCGCACCTTTCCACGGGATTGTTCCTGGGAGATAGGCCATTCCCCTTAGGCGAATCGGCTTGCCCGACACATTCGGGACCACGTCCAACTTCAGGATGAAGAACCTCGTCTTCGAGGTCGTCGACTTCCCGGGAGCGTATCACGCTATCCTAGGGTGTCCATGCTATGCCAAGTTCATGGCCATTCCCAACTACACCTACCTGAAGCTCAAGATGCCGGGACCGAAATGGGTCATCACCGTGAGCGCATCGCTCCAATGCGCCTTCCAGTGCAAGAAGGAGAACGGCGACCTCGCCGCAACGATGGTGGCCTCTATCGGGGAGCTCAAGGCTATCAGTGCTCACTTTGAGGAAGAGACCCTTGACACCAGCCACAAGAATGCCTCGTTCAAGCCGATCAAAGACACCAAGGAAGTGCAGATCGGCCCCAAGGGTAACAAGGACAAGTCGGTGAGAGTGGGGACGTCTCTGACTCCCAAATAGGAAAGTGAGCTCGTCGACTTCCTCCGCACGAACACCGACGTCTTTGCATGGAGGCCCACAAACAAGCTTGGCATCCTGAGGGAGGTCGCTGAGCACTCCTTAAACATCAGGCCAGGCTCCAAACCGGTAAAACAACATCTGCACCACTTCGACGAGGAGAAGCGCAGGGCAATCGGGGAGGAGATCGCGAAGTTGCAGGCCGCCGGGTTCATCAAGGAGGTATTTCATCCCGAATGGTTAGCTAATCCCATCCTTGTATGAAAAAAGAATGAGAAATGGAGAATATGTGTTGACTATATGAGCCTGAATAAGTTATATCCAAAAGATACTTTTCCTTTGCCTCGCATATACCAGATAGTTGACTCGACGGCGGGGTGCAAAACCCTCTGCTTCCTGGATGCCTACTTGGGGTACCATTAAATCACGATGAAAGAATCCGACCAACTCACGACATCTTTCATCACGCCGTTCGGCTCTTACTGCTATATAACAATGCCTTTCAGGCACAAAAACGCCGATGCGACTTTCGCATGCAACGATGTTTCGACCATCTGATCAGCCACATGGTCGAGGCCTTTGTGGATGACATCGTTGACAAGTCCAAAAAGGTCGACACTCTCGTGGCTAACCTTGAGCGCGTCTTCGCCAAGCTACGCACAAACAGCATCAAGCTTAACCCCGAGAAGTGCGTTTTCATGGTCCCAAGGGGCATACTTCTTGGGTTCATCGTTTCTGAACGTGGCATTAAGGCCATGTTGACACCAAATTTTGACCGGTCCAAGTGGTCAGCAGCGCGAAGGCAAGAATCGGCTGGAGATTAGCGAAGCTCAACGACCGAAGGAAATAAAGTAGGCCTGATATATTTATTATATCTTTTTCTTTTTATAAATTAGAATTTGGCTGTTTTGAGAGTCCTGACTGAATCAGGTTAGAACCCCTTTGCATGAGGGTTATAAATATGTAATAGGATCTGTACAGAAACAACAACACCTTCGTTCAATACAATTTGGCTGCATCGACTTCGATCTTGATGAGAGACTTGGATTAGTCAATCTCTGTAATTCTATCAATCTCAACTAGAACTTTCTCATTTGTTTGATATTCTAGTTGTTATCATTAGGATTGCTAGTTATCCGGTAATTAGATCTTTATTGTGCTTATTGCACTTTTGATTGCAATACTGTCTTGGCTGAGCCCAATCTATTGCAATTTTTAGGAGGTTTGATGAGTGTTGGTCGTATCTACGCATCCACTTATATACCGCAAGAGGACAGTGTACAGTTGTAGCTCTTTTTCCCTCACAGTATTCCAAGGTTATCGAATCCACATGGAACAAGCAGAACTAATACTATTAAAGGGTTACTAACAGATTGCAATGAGTTGGTTGGTGTGAATGATGACGGTGAGAAAGAGGAAGGTGAATGTTATTGAAGAGGCAACAGAATAATGAAGGATTCTCTCCTTCGGATTGGTTCACTAGTATGCAACCTTATTCTTATCAACTCGAGTGATGACTCTAATATTCTACAAGATATGGTGGTTTTGTTCACCCCGGCTGTCACTACAGAGGCAATTAGCTCCCCACTGGTTTCTTGCACTATGTAATGGGCAAAAGTGTATTGGCCGATACACTAATGAAAAGGATAGATAGGTGTGCAATAAAGTTCATCACATAGGTTAAATTCATCGAGAGAGTATCAACAAGCATAAGAGTTACATGACCAGATCCCCGCACCAGAGAAGAGAATATGAGACTACTCACTCATCCCATCCTTCCACTAGACATAGCAGAGGGGTGAGAAATAGCGCTGGAACACGCACGAGCCGATCGGCGCGACCTCCCTTCCGGTGGATCTCGTCGGTGTGGACGAATCTCAGCCACCAATATTCTGGAACCCTAGTTTTAATAACTGGTTCTCATGATTGTCGTCTCTCCTTGTGCGCCCTTGGCTCTTGATAATTATCTTCCTTTTATACTCGACGGGATTAGGTCAACTTCCACCGACTCTAACTTATACTAGGCTGGGCCTTCGTCTTTCCTGGACCGGATCATGTTTTAGTCATCTTTTCCTCCTGCACCGATCGGCGCATGGGTCGCGCCGATCAGCGCAAGCCGTGTCTTCTCTTATTTCTTCTCTGAGTCGGTTCCCCTGTCTTCCACAGCTGCCATGTGGGCCTTTTCCTTTGAGATAAAGTCTTGTACTGCACGTCGAGATCTTGAAGTTCCATAAATCTTCTAGGCAAATATCTTCAAGTGTCTTGCGCAGATAAACTTCCATAAACATGTGGAATGGCCTTTGGTCACTTCTGTGGGCCAAAACACTCTTGCGCCGATCGGCTCACGTACTGCGCCGATCGACGCACTGGGCTTCTTCAGTGTTTTTTGTCGGTTATGGATTCTTGTCCTCTCCAGCATCACTTTAATCGCCAATTTTACCTGTTTCTGCAATAAAGCTCCAAAACAACGCATATACAAATATATAGACAATATCATAGGTAAATGGCCTAAATTAGTTTCAATTATGCTCTAATTGTGGTAATATTTGCGTATAAAAGGGGCACTTGGGAAGTGCCAACAATGAGTATAGTTTAGAACTTTTACTCTAGTCACTCTGTTGATTTTATCTATAAATAGCTTGAATCTAGCTCTATTTACCTTGTTTGAACACTATCTCGATTAGGTTTGATCTGTTCGAATCAGCAAGGCTGCATTAGTGTTGATCTCTTGCTAGGTTGATAAGGCTAGGTTCGAGTCGTTTATAGGTAGAGTCGATAGAGTTCTATCGGGACGTTTAGCCGATAGATTATCATGTTTAGCCGATATTTTGTTAGTCGATTGCCCCCTGATTGAAATAAGTTAGATCTGTGATTTAAGGCATATTTACAATACCAGCTATCAGATCTATGGACTTAGCACCTATCAATAGGCAGAGTTCTATGCATGATTATTGTACTTCCATTGACTCTGGCCTATCAACTTCACTTCATCAACATAGCATGTTTTAGCAAATCTATCATGAGTCCATCGACTCTGTTCTTTTAGTTTGATTCCTATCGGCACCATTTATGATTTATTTTATAATAATTTATTGAGTTGCTGATAAGTCGATACGAATCAGCCGATTAGTTTATTTTAATATTATTTGCTGTTTATAGCCATCGGCTGGTTTTCACTAATAGTGATCATCGGCTTTCTTCATTGGCCTGTCCTAGGCCGGTGACTTGTGGAATCGGAACATTTGTTTTCTTTATCGATTTGCAAGGAAAATCAACTAGCATGCCCCGGTTTCCATATTGAGCCTGCACTGGAGTTAAGCAGATCTCCCAGGTCACGCGTGTGATTTTCGCGTCAACACGCTTTTTGGCATGCTCGGTGGGACCAAAGAACTCCAAGGATCTACAACATGTCTGAACTTGGAATGCCAAAAGACGGCAATCTTCTCCCTAAGCATGAAGTCAGTGCTGATCTAAAGACGGAAAATATGCTGCCGGTCAATAAAGATGATTTGAGTAATAAGGCAAAAGCACAAATTAATCAGAGAATGGCTGAGTATGAAAACCTTCTATTGGGAACATTTAGTAAGACAAGGCATGGCAAGATCGTTTGGAAAGGAAATTTACCAATTGCCGCCTTGATTGAAGATGGAACAAAAGAATCATTCACCAACAAGCCAATGGAAGTTGTCGCTGAGGCAGCTCTGAACAATATGATTCATACAGCTATACACCATGCATTAATTAACAAGTCACCTATATTTGTTAGCACATTGAAGACCTTGATTGTTCAGACTGTGGAGGGGTGCTTATATGAAGATTCATCTCGTGGGCCGGTGTATTTCTGCGTACCTAGGGATACTCATCGGCCTACAATAGGAACATCCAGTCCATAGCAGCCAAGTGCGAACACATCAGATCCCGTTACGGGTTCAAGGACATCTCCTTCTAAGGATACTCCACCTCTGAAGAGCGTTGATGGTGGTACAGTGGGATGAACACCTCGGAGGATAATATTACAAAGGACTTCTTCACAAACATAGCCACAATATTATAGACAAGAAGTAACAGAACCAAATGTCACATATAGCACTGCGCCCAATGTTGAGCCAAGTATGTTTGGGATGCCATCATCATCTTATCTGCCAGGAGAAATAGGAGGCCAGCATACATTTGTTAATTTTGGCTCGCCAACGCCAGCATCTGGTCCCGCATCGACTATCCCAAATGTCAATGTACCGACTAATGATTGGGCTGTGAAGATTGCTGAGGTAATGAGGGAACAGTTTGGACTAAAGCTGAAATAGCAAACATATATGTATCGACCCTCGTATCCAATGAGTTATGATTTGATACATATGCCGAGTCCATACAGGCCACCAGAATTCACCAAGTTTACTAGACAAGATAGTACTATCACTATTGAGCGTATCAGCTGATTTTCAGTACAATGTGGAGAAGTTGGTAATACTGAAGCATTGAAAATCAAGTTGTTTCCATTACCATTATCTAGATTGGCATTTTCTTGGTTCGCATCGTTGCCCCCAAATTCAGTTATTACTTGGGCCGATCTTGAACAAAAATTCCATAAGTATTTTTGTGCTGAGACTAGAGAGTTGTGGTTGTCCGACTTAATTGCTGCGAGGCAAAAGGCTGGGAAGTCTGTACATGATTATGTGTAGAGATTTAGAGATGTGTGCAGCAAGTGTTTCAACCTGCAATTGACTGATAATCAGATGGCAGAAATAGCATTCAATGTTCTAGTTGCACCGCTAAGAGAGAAGTTTCCTTCGGCTGAATTGGAGAGCCTTTCCCAGTTAGTGCAGAAGTGTTGATCCAGGAGAATCTGACTCGGGGGGCACGATCAAGGCCGATTCAAGTCAACTATAATGATTATGAATCTAAGTCCGATGAAGAAGCTGAAGAGGTCGATGTGGCTGAATGGACTAGAAACAAGAATGTGTTGTCGTGCCCATGGGTGAAGCAGAACGGGCCAGAAGAAAAATACGATTTTGATATCACCAAGGCTGATAAAATATTTGATATGTTGCTGCAGGAGAAACATATTCAATTGCCACCTAACCATGTGATTCTGCCTACCGAAGATTCGAAGAAGAAGAGGTATTTCAAGTGGCATAATTCACCATCTCATAATACTAATGATTGCAAAGTTTTTAGGAGGCAGATTCAGATGGCAATCAAGCAAGGTAAAATAAAATTTACCAAAGGTGCAATGAAGATAGATGGACATCCTTTCCCAGCAAATGTTAGTATGGCTGGTATCAATAATGTTGAAGCCTTTATTAAGCGATATCAGAAAAAGAGGGACAGAGAAGTAAAGGAATCCTAGTTTGATCCACATTGGGAGTGCCCTTTCTTTCAATACTGCTGGGTTAACAACATGAAACTACCGTCAATCGACAACTGTCCTGGATGTAATAAACGCGCAGAGCAGATGTATAGAGAAGCTATAGCAGGTCATCAGCACCAATATCGTGCAAGCGATTCTAAAGAGTCGATAGTGGATATGGCCAATCGATATCATAGGGTCTCTGTGTTTGATCGGCTTGGAACAAAAAAGGTGGGTGAAGAGGCCAAGTTTGACAAAGAAGTCGATGAAGAGATGTAGGAGCAAGAACAAAATGATCAATGGTGTCCATCTGGCATTTTTTCTAGAAGCTAGAAGCGCAAAGTGCAGAGAATGCGGTGCAGACAAATAAGGGCTGGCAAATATTATTATGATAAAGAAGATGATCAGCCACCAAAGAAAGTTTGGAGGCCACAGGTGAAATCACAAGTATAGGTGTCGAGTGCTGCAGTGAGTATGGTGATGATGTTGCCGCAAGAGTTCATGGCCTTAGAAGAAGAAGAAGTGTTTACTGATGAAGGGAGTTCAGCACAACTGATATTTGATGCGCAACGAGCAGTGTTTGATAGGCTAGATGAATCGAAGCATCAACATTTAAAAGCATTATACCTTAGGGGATTCGTCAATGGGAAAGAAGATGGTTGATGGAGGTGCTGCAGTGAATATCATGCCGATCACTACTGTCAGAAAGTTGGGAAAACCTGAGGATGAATTGATCGACATGAATATGATTCTAAGGGATTGTGGTGGTTGTACTGCAGCAGCCAAGGGAGTCTTAAATGTGGAGCTCATGATCGGCAGTAAAACTTTGCTGATTACTTTCTTTGTTATTGATGATAAGGGAACCTGTAGCCTTCTATTGGGTCGTGATTGGATACATGCTAACTACTATGTTCCATCAACAATGCACCAGTCTTTGGCCCAATTGAACTGTGATGAAGTAGAGGTGATCCCGGCCGATGAAACCGTCAATGTCGCATCGACCAATTTAGTTCCATGGCATGCGGATGATATGGAGTGTTTGTCTGGCAAGATTTGGGATAGAGACTACGTCAAGATTACTACTCAGGGCCTTGAAGTAGTGGATCAGTCAAATTCAAACTGTTTCTCTGACATGCACTCCAATGGAATTTGCAGAAGACGGAAAGTTGGGAAAGAGATTCATGTCGGCTGATGAACTACAAGAAGTCAATATAGGAGGTGGTACAAACCAAGGCCGACATTTATCAGCAATTGGGAGAGCACTCAACGGCAAATATTTGAAGAAGTATCATTCAAACGTCTGGGTTATCTCATGATCTCGAGTGCTTGATCACGACCGATATGAAAAATATCGCCCTTTCACAGCCGATGAAGTTGTCATCGTCTTCAGATGGCCGATATCATAGATATCGCCCTTAGTTCAAAAAATGTTACAAGACGAAATATTGTGTTTTGCATATAGGACGTTGGTATACATCTACTCTTGGGGACAGTAGAAGTCGATGATGTTAGTGGCCCGGAAGCGAAGCTGATCAACTTTTGTGATGATAAGGGCATCTTCTTCGATCGACCCAGGAGTATTCGAGGCTATGTCCCACAAGTGGATGGCTTGTTCATAAGCTGATGTGATGATAGTTTCTTGCGCCATGATCTTATTTGGTACTTGGGCAAGAGCTGTTTCCACATCAGCTATTTCTTTGTTCTTTGCTTCCAGTGCTGCCTGGATCTCGTCCTGTTCTTTCCTCAAGCCCTCCAACTTCACCTCAAGATCAGTTGACTTGGAAATCAGAAGAGTATATTTGCTTTGTTCCTCAGCTGCCTTCTTATCAGCTACTTCTGCTTGGCTTCTTTGCTCCAACCTTTGTTCAATGCGGGTTTTGGCTTGAAGCACTCGGAGTTGATGAAACCCGATGAAGGCTGTCGGATGCAGCGTTGAGGCAAGGCCAGGTGGCAGCTTGTCTTAGATTTCTAAATACCATTGCGTGATAGGAGTTGCATCCAACACGAGTTGTTCAATTGGTATCCAATCAAGTCGTTGACGTATTTGCTGGAGGGTGGTGTGGATCTCTAGAAGGAGAGGGATGGAAGATGTACGCCTAGAGATTTGAGCCTAAAAAAAGAAGTGTTAGAAAATAATGGCAAGACAATGAAGATGATTTGAAAGGTAATTGATTTTACAGCTGTTTCTGGGAGGGGAGATCCTTGGGCATCGGCTTTCGAAGAGTCGATAGGAGTTGGGTCCTGGACGGTCATTGACGAGGATGCCTGGAAAAATTCAAATGTTAGAATTTGTGAGTTTAAGTAATTGAGTTTTAGAAATAATACCCGTGGATCGACCCAAAGCACCATGGCTGAAGATGGATCAATAGTTGGTGTCTCTGCTTCTTCGGAGCACGCGGTGTCATCATCGTCAGAATCAACAGAAATTGTGCGCGCTGATGAAAAGGTTGACAGTGTTGCGCCACTGAACTGATTTTTGGTGCTGGGGATGATTTCCAGAAGGAAAAATTTGGAGATAGGACATAGTTCAAGAGAGAAATCAAATGGAAGGGTGGAACGTTTTATTACCGCGGTCTCCGAAGAAGGTAACTTTGATGGTTCGGTGGTTATCGACTCTGTTGCAGTCGTGGATATGGATGCAAGAGTTGATGAACCCATAAAGGTCGATGAAGGGTTCTGAAAAAGGGAGTAAGAGATCAAAAGGAGAAGTTAAGGCGATATGAATACAAGAACAGTACCTGTGCAGCATGAGCAAGACCAGTGACGACTTCTTGGGCTACTTCTGGGAGTATAGCCGGAGTCGATGAAGTCATGAGAGTTGATGACAGGGTCTAAATATTAAGTGGCTCAAAGACACAATATCTCCCGGACTTGAATACAAATTGAAAAAGGTTAAAAAATTATTAGTTGAGCAGTTGAGGTGGAGATTGCTAGGATCAGTACAGTCGCTGCGTGTTTGGCTTTCTTTTGCTGTTTGGTGGCTTGGGTTGAGGAAGCTGAAGATTCGCCCTTTCTTTTTTTGGCCACAGTTTGTTGAATTGACTTTGTCAGACCTCAGCCACTAAGGAGCTATGCAGGGGTTAGGGCATCGTAACCAATATTTGGATTTCTAGCCATACGATAAGATGCGATTGGCATTCCGCTGTTGCTGATATTTTGAGGAGGTATGGTCGGATCCTGCATTAGAAGGGGGTTAATTATAAAGTCGATGAGAGCATGATTTAAGTTGATGTCAAATGAAGGAAACTTACTGTGTCTTTAGCGTCGGTGAGATGGTCAGTCAGTGGGTTGCACAGGAGATGTTGTTTCCACTCTTTCCACCAGGACTTGAATAGGGCAGAGTTAAGGGGAGCTAATTGAATATCAGCTGGGTTGCCCATAGGGATTTCTGAGGCCATGTCATAAATTTTCTTATATTCCAGCGGGCTTTTGAGCTCTTCTCTAGCCCGGAGATGACCGATATAAAAGGAGCCAGCAGGCAACCGACCAAAGCCAAGTTGACAAGGGATCAATGCAGGGTTGTAGAACTCGTATGAACGAGTCCTGTGCTGACCACCACGATAGTCTACAGGCAAGATTCCAGGTCTGATGCAGGTTTCAAAGATGAGAGTTGATTCCGTATCTTGCAAGCGGTTATCTAGGCGGAAGATGGAAGGATTTTCGAACTCCAGTTCATGATAGGGAAACCATATCCGTTTATCTTCCTGGAGGCCATTATATAAAAGGGTAAAGAAAATGTTGAAATTTTCTATGGACATCCGGTGTCTAGGGATCACCATGGCAGCCTCGCCAAGCGATGTACATCGGCGAGTGGGGATTTCTTCACCTTCTGCTACATTTGTGGATGGGAATGAGTTCTCTGAAAAAGGGGCTAGTTCCATAGCCTGGGAGTAGTAGACAGTGAGCTACAAATGTATAAACCACCATGGGCCCCCAGCGGGAATGGTTTGATTGGTTTACAGGCATAGAGCTGTGCGATGCAGGAGTTTATACACAGATCCCAATAGAAATCTACCCAAAGGGAATTTGCTACCCTCGGCTAAGATATTGGCTATGCCCAGGAAGTTGGTGGTGGGCATACAAGATGAACCACAGAAGATAAAATGTTCGAGCCAAAGATTTAAAATGCGGATAGTTCTCGGCTAGAAATGGGCCCGGTTTTATGATGAGCAATGATATACTTGGGCCAGGTGTTCGAATCTTTGGTGTCGAACTTACGTTTTTTGTGATTGTTCTGGATGCAGAAAGGATCATAACACTGGTCAACGTTTAGGCCGGTCAACATCATCACATCCATAAGGGAAGGCGCCATGGGTCGTTGATTAAACAAGAAGGCATTCAGAGCTTCAGACTAGAAGTAGGAAGCTGCCACCAATAGTGGCTCGTTCTTGGCCATATCGACTAACAAGAGAGGCAGCGCTATGTCAATTTGGGCATCATGAAAGACGAAAGCCCGAGCGGTGGTGATCCTGTGGTACCAGTTCCTCCAACCTGGAATTGATGACGGCCATGACCTAAAAACAGTTTGCCAAGGTTCGGGGGTAGCTAGAGTTGATTTAAAGGGAATCCGGTTGGTTTCATAGTTAATGAGTTCTGTGGGGTCAAAATCGGTACAAGGGCCGAGGAAAAAATGGTGCTGATCCCCACTGAAGGGTATGCAGATCTGGTTCTTGAGTTCCTAGTACAAGCATAAAGATAAAATTGCTATTAAGAATGGAAACTAATAACTTTAAAAGGTGCTAGATCTATTGGTGAAGAAGTGAAAGTGCTATGGTGGCTATCAAGAACGCTACAGTGATAAAGGACATAACATATTGGATCTTACCTAAAAGTAGAAGGAAGAGGGGAAGAATTACCTCAGGAATGTGTTCCGAAGTCGCCATTGCTAAAGGAGAACTCATGGGTGTTCGTTTACGCAAGAGGTTGAAGACGGTTCAGTGCGAACGAGGTGCCGGTGAAGCAAGAGAAAGGGAAGGATGAAAAGCTTGAGCTCGGGTGAAAGTAAAAGAAGGAAGAGGATGCATTTATAAGGATGGGACACCGGTAGGTTGCGATAGAAGCGCGCGATAAACCAAGAGATGAAATCCGGCGCACGAAGGATTTTGTACCCCGGACAAGGGGGGATGTGTTGACACCGAATTTTCACCGGTCCCAGTGGTCAGCGGCGCGAAGGCAAGAATCGACTGGAGATTAGCAAAGCTCAACGACCGAAGGAAATAAAATGGGCCCGAGAGAATTATTATATCTTTTTCTTTTTATAGTTTAGAATTTGATTACCAAATCGGTTTTGAGAGTCCTGACTGAATCGGGTCAGAACCCCTTTGCATGAGGGTTATAAATATGTAATAGGATCTATACAGAAACAACAACACCTTCGCTCAATACAATTCGACGCATCGCCAACCTTTCCTACTCGGTGATATCCTCGTCTCGCGCGGGCTGCATCGGCTCCGATCTCGGCGAGAGACTTGAATTAGTCAACCTTGATAATTCTATCAATCTCAACTAGAAATTTCTCATTTGTTTGATATTCTAGTTGTTATCGTTAGGATTGCTAGTTATCTAGTAATTAGATCTTTATTGTGCTTATTCTATCGACTTTCGATTGCAATACTGTCTTGGCTGAGCCCAGTCTATTGCAATTTTTAGGAGGTTTTAGGAGTATAGTTTAGATCTTTTACTCGAGTCACTCTGTTGATTTTATCTATAAAAATCTTGAATCTAGCTCTATTGACAGTGTTTGAACACTATCTTGATTCGGTTTGATCTGTTTGAATCAGCAAGGCTGCATTAGTGTTGATCTCTTGCTGGGTTGATAAGGCTAGATTCGAGTCCTTTATAGGTAGAGTCGATAGAGTTCTATCAGGACGCTTAGCCGATAGATTATCATAGTTTGATGGACTTTCAGTTTATGATTGATTTCTTACATATTTTGTTAGTTGATTGCCCCCTTATTGAAATAAGTTAGATCTGTGATTTAAGGCATATTTGCAATACCAGCTATCAGATCTATCGACTTAGCACCTATCAATAGGCAGAGTTGTGTGCATGATTATTGTACTTCCATTGACTCTGGCCTATCAACTTCACTTCATCAACAGAGCATGTTTTAGCATATCTATCATAAGTTCATCGACTCTGTTCTTTTAGTTCGATTCATATCGGCACCATTTATGCTTTATTTTATAATAATTTATTGAGTTTCTGATAAGTCGATACGAATCTGTAGATTAGTTTATTTTAATATTATTTGTTGTTTATAGCCATCGGCTGATTTTCACTAATAGTGATCATCGGCTTTCTTCATTGGCCTGTCCTAGGCCGGTGACTCGTGGAATCGGAATGTTTGTTTTCTTTATCGATTTGCAGGGAAAATCGATTAGCATGCCCCAGTTTTCGTATTGAGCCTGCACTGGAGCTAAGCAGATCTCCAAGGTCACTCGTGTGATTTTCGTGTCAACAGGCCAGTACAGAGAAAATTTGCGCGATCAAACGGATGGGTCCGATTCAGAACCTAAAAGGGCTGCAACGGCTTCACGGGCTATC
The DNA here is from genome assembly GCA_030378355.1 of Eleusine indica. NCBI lineage: Eukaryota > Viridiplantae > Streptophyta > Magnoliopsida > Poales > Poaceae > Eleusine > Eleusine indica. The sequence goes on along the minus strand of CM059501.1, from coordinate 30,357,057 downwards.
TGGCGACGCTGAGCCATTTCATCTCACGCCTCGACGAGAAAGTGCTCCCACTGTACAGGCTGCTGAACTCTGATCGGTTCGAGTGGACCTCCGAGGCGCAATCCGCTCTCAATGATATCGAGCGTATCTTGAGTAGCACTCCGGTGTTGACGCCTCTGCTCCCAGGATAGGTGTTGCTGCTATATATAGCGGCGAAAACGCAGGTTGTTAGCTCGGCGGTTGTGGTCGAGCAGCAAAGGGAAGGTCACATCCTCAAAGTGCAACACGCTGTTTACTACGTCAGTGAGGTCTTATCTGACTCGAAGACTAGATACCCGCAGATCCTCAAGATCCTCTACGCCGTGATGGTCGCACGGTGCAAGCTCCGGCACTACTTCGAATCCCACCCAATACATATTGTAAGTTCCTTTCCGCTCCATGAAATCATACAGAACAGGGACTCGATGGGCAAGGTCGCTAAGTGGACGCTCAAGTTGATGGGTCACGACGTCACGTACCAACCTCAAGCGGCCATCAAGTCCAAGGTTCTCGTCGACTTTGTCGCGGAATGGACCAAGGCGCAGCTCCCACCCGCTCTAGTCGATCAAGAGTACTGGGTCATGTAGTTTGACGGGTCGCTCATGCGGACGGGCACGAGTGTCGGCCTCGTCTTCGTCTCCCCACTCGGAGTACGTATGAAATATGCGATTCGCTTGCATTTCCCCGCTTCAGATAACATTGCCAAATATGAGGCGCTCGTAAACGGCCTCAAGATTGCCATCGAGCTTGGTATCCGATGGCTGGAGATCCGGGGGGGACTCCCAGCTCGTGGTCGAACAGATCATGAAGGAGTCTAGCTGTCGAACTGACACCATGGCACTCTATTGTTAGGAAGTTTGATGGGCTGGAACTCATGCACATTCCGCAATGCCTCAACGAGGTGGCTGACGCGTTGGCTAAAATGGCCTCCGGTCAAGAGCAGATCCCCACGGTAGTCTTCGCAAACGACCAAAACCAGCCCTTGGTACGGCCCAAAGAGCCCGAGTGATCTCGTCAAGCTCGATCCAAGGGTCCACGGACTGCCTTCAGAAAGGCCAACGTCATGGAAATCGACTGACCAAGCGACTCGAGCGAGCCAGATGGCCAGTCGGATGACCTCGGAGTTGAGCGAATCGACCCCCATGTCAAGAGAGCCGAGCTCACGAACAATTGGAGGATCCCGTACGTCGAGTACTTGGTTCATAGCATGCTTCCTGTCGACGGGACCGAAGCCAAGCGACTCTATCAGCACACCAAGTCTTTCGTCTTAATCAACGGGGAGCTTTATAAGCGCAGCATCACCAAAGTCATGCAGCGCTGTATCCCAGCAGAGAAGGCGTGAAGCTGCTCATCGACATCCATGGGGGGGGGGGGGTCTGCGGTCATCATGCCGCACCTTGAACCCTCTTGGGCAACGCGTTTTGCCAAGGCTTTTACTGGCCGACTGCCATGGCCGACGCTACCTGCAAAGTCAAAACCTGCAAAGGTTGCAAGTACTACGCCCGCCAAATGCACCTGCTGGCACAGGTCCTTCAAACGACCCCCCTCGCGTGGCCCTTCACAGTCAGGGGATTGGACCTGGTTGGCCCGCTCAAAAAAGCGCCCGGGGGCTATACCAACTTGCTTGTTGCGGTCAACAAGTTCACCAAGTGGATCGAGGCACGCCTGCTCGTCAAAATCAAATTCGAGGAAGCGGTCGAGTTCTTCCTTGATATCATCCACCAATTCAGAGTCCCCAACTCCATAATCACAGATAACAGAATGTAGTTCACAGGAAAGAAATTCCTAAAGTTCTATGACGACTACCACATTCACGTCGCTGGGCTGCCGTCACCCATCCTAAGACGAATGGCCAAGTCGAGCGGGCGAACAACATGATACTCCAAGGGTTAAAACCTCAGATTTTCGACCTGACCATCATCTTCAATCACTAGAAGCAGTTCAGTGGATGATGGGCAGCCGAACTCCATGCCGTACTCTGGAGCTTGCGCACGACCCAGAGTCGCGTGATAGCTTCACGCCTTTCTTCATGGTTTACGGGTCTAAGGCGATCCTGCCCACGGACCTAGACTACGACGTGCCGTGTGTGCATGCATACGATGAGCAGGGCAACGAGGCGGCACTCTAGGAATAATGAATCAAATAGAAGAGGCATGAGACGTCACCCTCCACTCGGCTAAGTACCAGCAAGCACTCCGCCGCTACTATGATTGAAATGTAAGAGATAGACGCCTCCTCTTAGATGATCTCATTTTGTGTAGGGTTCAAGATAACAAAGGCTGACACAAGCTCTCACCGCCCTGGGAAGGACCATACATCATCTCTCGAGTAATCTGACCCGACACCTACAAGCACAAGACCATGGAGGGCAATGGGCTCAAGAACACATGGAATATTTTGCAGCTATGTAAGTTCTACCCTTAAAGCTTTCGATTGATTCCATTTCCATACATTTTCGCCTATTTTCCGGCAACCCCTGCCCCCCTCTCCGGGGGATGAGCGTCGCTTGAGGTCTACCAGGCACACGACAAGGTGCCACACACCTTCCTTTTGCAAAAAAAAACTGACAACTTCTTGGCCCTAAGCCCCGCTTTGGTGACGAACAAAGTAAGCCACGAGTAACGCAGGTGCACGGTCGAGTCGGTCGGACGGCGCAACATCGTGCTAGCCCCAGTGGCCACGACAACGGCGATCACCGACGAGGCCAAACCTCGAAGGGCTCGGGTGATGAGGACATCACTCCTATGGATACATACAACACTCCTCCAAATCTGGACTTGCAAGGTCCAATGACTAGAGCTCGTGCACGACGACTAAATTTAGAGGTGAGCTCGTTCCTACGTTCTTCGCTATATGTTACTTTTGAGAATGGTTTGCTACCTAATGATTATTTTATGATTAGAAACCATGGAGAAGACCAGGAGATGATGGGAGAAGGAGCTGGGAACGTGGAGGACCAGCAAGAGCTTGGAAGCCAAAGTGGAGGCCCAATCAAAACCGACTTCGAGTCTGTTTCGGGGCCCAGGACCAGTCTGTACTAAAACAGTTGCCCAGGACGCATACGGACTCGGATTTGGACGTTCTACATATGCACGGAAAGATAAGGAGAATACCTTTCCAATGCCACCGGCCTCATGTCAAAATTCATCCGGAGTCATCGGAAATCGTCAAAACAAGACAGAGTCCAGAATCTGTGTCGGTGCTGCGTCGCCTATTTTTGGCCTTTGGGCTTTGTATCTAGTTGAGCCCAATTAGGGGCGCGTCCAGAGGGTCTTGCACGACCCTAGGGTCTTTATATACAGCCGCCGCCGCACCATTAGGATTCGGGTTTTGCTTAGATCAATTCTGTTCATAAACAGTTTCGCCGTTCATCGGTTTGTGAGACCCCAACTTCGAGAGTTTAATCATACATCTGCAATTGTGTTGCAATCTTCGTTGTTCTTGCTTGTGTTCTTGATTCGCAGGCAGGGATCAGCCTTCTCGGCGAGGTCAATCGTCTTTTGGATGGTTGATAACCAGAGGAGACGTCGTGCTGCGATTGCGGGGTTTAGAACGTGCTGTTCTGAAGCCGGATCGATTTGTGTGTCGCCTCCGACCAAATCAACTTACCAAGAACCTTTCGGAAGATCGGGAACCCTTGTTCACATCAAGTGGTAATCAGAGCTTCAGGTGCACCGTCAGGTTCATACTACCCTTTAGTTTTGTTTTCGTGTTCTTCCTATCGTCCACTGAAAATACCAAAAAAAAAATTTTCCCCCGCCCATAACCACGTGTTTAGCCTTTGCATATTTCAATTTCAGAGTCCGTAGTGTTGAGTTTGTGCCCTAGTTCTTGTTTAGTCGCTGGTTTAGTTTGTGTTTTTATCGTCAGTAGTGTTTCCCTTGCAACCCTAGCCGCCATCCCCTTCACCATCCTCGGTTTTGTCGGCTTTGTGTGCTAGGGTTGATTGATCAACACGCCCACCCTAAACCTTCCCTCACCACCTCGGACCACTTTTCATAAATTCCACTTTCCGCTGCATCCACCTTGCCAAAAAACTCGCTACCCGACCCCAAGCCCGACTCAGATTTCACTCAAAACCCCGGGTTCTTCATAACCGATTCCGACACCCTTTCGGTAAAACAGCCATAACTTTTCGCTCGGTTGTCCGTTTTGGCTGAAATTTTTACAGGAGATTCTTGAAGAAAAGTTGAGCCTACCCACACTATGTGCCCTCGTCAAAAAATTCAAAAAAGATCGGGAAGATAAAGAAAAAATTCATTCAAGTTGAAACCCGACGTTTTCTCAAACTTCAAGATTTTCTGTAGGCCATGTCCTATCTCGGTTTGAGCTGAAATTTTTTGTGGCTTCTTCCTGTTTACTAGTGAGTTGGAAAAAAATATCAAAAAAATAAAATAAAAAAAAAAGAAATTTGGGATTCCTACTAGTGCTCCATCTAGCCCCCTGGAATTTCTGAGTTCGGCTGTTTTACACTAAGCCCCCTGTGATCGACTGTGTCCCTTTGTCTCTTTGTTTCTTCTTTGCTATCACTACTGTTCTAGGACATAGTTAGACCAGCAACTAGGGATAAGTTATTTGGGCACTTATTCAGCTTTACTATCTGTTTTTGATTTGTGTGCCACTCATATATATATATATTTGGCCTTCCTAGCTCTATATACTTCTTCTGGACAGCACATAGGTTATTTGGTAACCCTTGCAATCGTGGAACACTTCTCCCTGGTATCCTTCGCTTTGTTGTTTTCAGAACTTTGTAAGAGCTTTGCAAGATGCTTACATTTGCTGTGTTGAGAGGCACCACTGCTTAGTAGTTTTGTAGGGATAACCTTCACTTTTTGTTTTCTGTTTTGGTGTTTCTGATGTCAGGAAGCGATGGGGAGGGTGCTTCACCCTCCAAATTGGATGAGTGCGTGAGCCAAAATCAGTTACAGAAGGCTTTGCAGGCGGTTCAGAGTGATTTGGTAGAGACGATCACCAGGGCCGTCACCGACGCCGTCACCAAGCTTCACCTGGGAGAAAGCATTGAGCGGTTGGATAAGAGAGTCTCTAAGCTAACCGATCAGGTTGTCGAATTGGAGACCGCTCACAAGACCAACAACAACAACAACAACAACAACAACAACAACAACAACAACAACACCAACAACGACACCAACAACGACGTTGAAGACGATCATGATGAAGCAACGGTGTATAAGGCTGATGGCACCGTCGATAGGTCAGCTACAAGGACCGCAAGGTTACGACGCCGTTTGCAACGTAACCCTCAAGGTATGGGTGGTTTTCACAACCACAACCGTCGCACACAAGGTAACTATGCTCCAGATGATCCGTATGCTAAAATTAAGTTTTCAATTCCTTCGTTTTCGGGTCAGTACGATAGTGATGCTTACCTTGATTGGGAAATGACGGTAGAACAAAAATTTAATGCCCATCTTGTTCCTGAACAACATAGAGTTAGACAAGCCACTAGTGAGTTTAAGGACTTTGCTATTGTTTGGTGGAGTGGTCTAGCTGCTGAAACCGATTTGCCTACTACTTGGGAAGAACTTCAGGTAGAAATGCGTGATCGTTTTGTTCCTCCTTCTTTTTATAGAGAAATTCGTAATAAACTGCAGCGTTTAGATCAAGGAGATAAAACTGTTCAGGAGTATTTTAGTGAGCTTCAGAAGGGTTTGATTCGTTGTGCTGTGGTTGAAAAGTAGAGGATCATATTTGCCGCTTTTATTCTGGTTTGAGAAAAGAAATTCAAGACATCCTTGATTATAAAGAATTTTATACCCTCAACCAGTGTTTCCAGTATGCTATGCTTGCAGAGAAAGAATCACAGGGACTTTTCCAGGCTTTTGAGGAGTACAGCAAGTCCAGGAATTTCTACCCACCACGGCCGACGGGGACTTCGGGGTTGCCCAAGCCATCTTTCCGGCCGCCCCCACCAGCTAGTGTTGTTTCTGCAGCACCAAGATCAGCCCCTGCCCCTTCTACGCGCTCAGGTAAAAATTCTGTGCAGGTACCGGCTAGTAGTGCCTCCTCTGTTGCTTCGACGGGACGCACTACAGGGATTCAGTGCCACCGATGCCATGGTCTTGGCCATGTGCAGAAAGACTGCCCAAGTAGGCGAGCATATGTGGCGACAAATGATGGCGGTTACATGAGCACCTCCGATGTGGAGGATGAGGAGGAGGATGTCGCTGCCACCAGCGGTGACCTCGTCCTTGGAGGCGGAGATACCACGGGCTACATGAATATTATTGTGCAGCGTGTGCTTAGCACACAAATCCAGCAGCCCGAGATGATGCAGCTACATAACTTGTTCCAGATTTTCTTCGTCATCAAGAACCGTCGGGCACGTGTCATCATTGATGGAGGAAGCTGCAACAATTTGGTGAGTTCTGATGTGGTTAAGAAGCTTGATTTGACCACACGCCCACATCCACATCCATACTACATTCAGTGGTTAAATGACTCTGGAAAAGCTAAGGTAACACAAACTTGCAGAATTCCTTTTTCCATTGGTTCCTATGTGGATTCTGTTGATTGTGATGTTGTACCCATGCAAGCTTGTTCACTTTTATTGGGTAGACCTTGGGAATTTGATAATGATGCTGTACACCATGGTAAAAGTAATAAGTACACTTTTATGCATAAAGGAACTAAAATTACTTTGTTACCAATGACCCCTGCTGAAATTGTACAAGCTGATTTAGAACGAGCTGCTAGTTTGAAAAATAAAAGCCCTGAAATTCAGCAACCTGTTAATTCTGCTTCTACACCAAGTAATGTTAATGATTCTTCAAGTTCTAAGGGTGCTGCAATTAAATTACAAGGTCGTTCATGTCTTGCCACAAAATCTGAGCTTGCTGAAATTTCTACTAATGATATTTGCTATGCTTTGATATGCAAACAAGCCTTGTTTTTGCTTGGTGATATTGCTTCTAGTGCTTTGCCTCCTGCTGTCACTAACCTTTTGCAGGAGTATGAGGATGTTTTCCCAGCTGAGATACCCTCGGGCTTGCCACCTTTGAGAGGGATTGAGCATCAAATTGATTTGATTCCTGGTGCTACTTTGCCAAACCGTGCTGCTTATAGGACCAACCCTGAGGAGACTAAGGAGATACAACGACAAGTCCAAGACCTTTTGGATCGTGGGTATGTTCGTCAATCACTTAGTCCTTGTGCTGTTCCTGTACTTTTGGTTCCTAAGAAAGATGGTTCTTGGCGTATGTGTGTAGATTGTAGAGCCATTAAGAACATTACTATTAGGTATCGTCATCCTATTCCTAGGCTAGACGACATGCTTGATGAGTTATGTGGTGCTATAATTTTCACTAAAATTGATTTGCGTAGTGGCTACCATCAAATTAGAATGAAACTTGGAGATGAATGGAAAACAGCTTTCAAAACCAAATTCGGGTTGTATGAGTGGTTAGTAATGCCTTTTGGGTTAACTAATGCACCCAGTACTTTCATGCATTTGATGAATGAGGTTTTAAGACCTTTTATTGGCAAATTTGTGGTTGTCTACTTTGATGATATCTTGATTTACAACAAATCTATGGATGATCATATGATTCATTTGCGTGCTGTTTTTGATGCTTTGCGAGTTGCACGTTTATTTGGTAACCTTGAGAAGTGCACCTTTTGCACGGATCGAGTCTCTTTTCTTGGCTATGTTGTGACTCCACAGGGAATTGAGGTGGATGAGGCGAAGATTGAAGCCATAAAGAGCTGGCCTGTACCAAAAACTATCACACAGGTGAGGAGTTTTCTTGGTCTTGCAGGTTTCTACCGCCGCTTTGTCAAAGATTTCAGCACCATTGCTGCACCATTGCATGAGTTGACAAAGAAGGGCGTTGACTTCCATTTTGGTAAGGAGGCGCATGGAGGTGGATTGACGGGTCATTTTGGTGCTAAGAAGACGGAGGATATTTTGGCCACACACTTCTTTTGGCCAAGGATGAGGAAAGATGTTGAGCGTTTTGTTGCTCGCTGCACTACATGTCAAAAAGCTAAGTCTCGATTGAATCCACATAGTTTATACAAGCCACTTCCTGTTCCTTCTATTCCTTGGGCGGATATTTCTATGGACTTTATTTTAGGACTGCCTAGGACTAAGAGGGGGAGTGATAGCATTTTTGTTGTTGTGGATCGTTTTTCCAAGATGGCACACTTTATACCATGTCATAAAACTGATGATGCTAGTTACATTGCTGATCTTTTTTTCAAAGAAATTGTACGTTTGCATGGTATGCCTTCTACTATTGTTTCAGATTGTGATGCAAAATTCTTGAGTCATTTTTGGCGCACGCTTTGGAATAAGTTGGGTACAAAGTTGTTATTTTCTACAATTTGTCATCCACAAACTGATGGACAAACTAAGGTTCTGAACCGCACTTTGGGTACTATGTTGCGAGCTATTTTGAAGAAAAATTTGAAGCAATGGGAAGAATGCTTACCTCATGTTGAGTTTGCTTATAATCGGGCAACACATTCTACTACCAAGGTAAGTCCATTCAAGGTAGTGTATGGTTTTGATCCCCGTACTCCACTTGATATACTTCCTCTACCTATTAATGAGAGAGTTCATGTTGATGCTAAGGAGCGTGCTGAATTTATTTTGCAAATGCATGAGACCACTAGACTTAGCATTGAAAAGATGAATGAAAAGTATAAAATTGCTGGCAGTAAGGGTAGAAAGGAAGTAAAGCTTGATGTAGGAGATTTAGTGTGGTTACACTTAAGGAAGGATAGATTTCCAGAATTGAGAGAGTCTAAACTAATGCCTAGAGCTGATGGTCCATTCAAAATAATAGAGAAGATTAATGATAATGCATACAAACTTGAGTTGCCTCCCGAGTTCGGGGTTAGTCCTACTTTTAACATTTCAGATTTGAAACCATACTTGGGAGGAGAGGATGAGCTCGAGTCGAGGACGACTCCACTTCAAGAGGGGGAGGATGATGAGGACGTCACTCCTATGGATACACACAACACTCCTCCAAATCTGGACTTGCAAGGTCCAATGACTAGAGCTCGTGCACGACGACTAAATTTAGAGGTGAGCTCGTTCCTACGTTCTTCGCTATATGTTACTTTTGAGAATGGTTTGCTACCTAATGATTATTTTATGATTAGAAACCATGGAGAAGACCAGGAGATGATGGGAGAAGGAGCTGGGAACGTGGAGGACCAGCAAGAGCTTGGAAGCCAAAGTGGAGGCCCAATCAAAACCGACTTCGAGTCTGTTTCGGGGCCCAGGACCAGTCTGTACTAAAACAGTTTCCCAGGACGCATACGGACTCGGATTTGGACGTTCTACATATGCACGGAAAGATAAGGAGAAGACCTTTCCAATGCCGCCGGACTCATGTCAAAATTCATCCGGAGTCATTGGGAATCGTCAAAACAAGACAGAGTCCAGAATCTGTGTCGGTGCTGCGTCGCCTATTTTTGGCCTTTGGGCTTTGTATCTAGTTGAGCCCAATTAGGGGCGCGTCCAGAGGGTCTTGCACGACCCTAGGGTCTTTATATACAGCCGTCGCCGCACCATTAGGGTTCGGGTTTTGCTTAGATCAATTCTGTTCATAAACAGTTTCGCCGTTCATCGGTTTGTGAGACCCCAACTTCGAGAGTTTAATCATACATCTGCAATTGTGTTGCAATCTTCGTTGTTCTTGCTTGTGTTCTTGATTCGCAGGCAGGGATCAGCCTTCTCAGCGAGGTCAATCGTCTTTTGGACGGTTGATAACCAGAGGAGACGTCGTGCTGCGATTGCGGGGTTTAGAACGTGCTGTTCTGAAGCCGGATCGATTTGTGTGTCGCCTCCGACCAAATCAACTTACCAAGAACCTTTCGGAAGATCGGGAACCCTTGTTCACATCATCGGGGGCTCAAACTTTGTAAGTCAAAATAGGAGGGGCAAAGGGCCAACCTCCTCAATAATCGAATTAAATGCGAATTAAGATTGTTTAAGGCCACTACGGGCCAATGGAATTAAATAAGCACAAGTTCACAACTTAAACTATTACATGACTCTGGGCATGATGACCCATTTTTTGGAAATAAAAGCTAAGAAATGCAACTACTAACTAGTTTCCCCGTCCATCTTAGGGAGTGCCTCTTTCTCGTACTTTGCAGCCCGGACGTCAGCATGAGACTCAAAGTCGGCACGAATCTGGACCATCTCCTCGGGAGTATGGTCGAGGTAACTGAGGCTCAACGCTTCGTATTCCACTATCACTAAGTGCGTCCTGGGTACGGCAAACACGGTGCGCACGCCAAAGCGCACACCTCATCGGATCCACTCGCAGCCCTAGGACATCAAGTTCCCGACCCGCAGTGGCAGCGAGGCCCCAGGCTCGACAGGGACTTGGAGCTCTTAAGCCACCCTCTCAAGCATCGTGCATAGCTTTGCCTTCTACGCGACCTCTTGATGATGCGATTCCTCCGTCCTGGCCAACTTCTCCTCCAGCGCTATGACAACCGATCAGGACAATAAGAAGAAACTCAATGTCAAATGAAGACATACACAGAACAGAGAGAAAAGAGCCATACCTTCCCCAACCTTGCAGGTCACCTGTAACAGCGCCAGGTGTGCGGCCGCCAAGTCGGCCAAAGCTTTGGCCGCGGCCACAGCTTGGTCGCGTAGTTGCCTCTCCGAGCGCAGCGACTCCTCCAGCCTCTGCACGGCCTCAGCGCGGGCAGTCACCTGTGCCAAGGCGTCATCGCACTCCTTCTACGCGGTCTCAAACGCCAGCTCAAGTCGACCCAGTTGGCCACCGCACTTCTCCTCCGTGGCCTGCAAGCGGTACAACCTTGTCTAAACCTCGGAGCCTCACTCCTCAGTATCTTTCAACACCACCTTGAGCTGTCCCACGTGGTCCTTCATCGCCCCCAGCTCAAGATGAGCATCACAGATATTGATGAGGATGGTGGCCTTCTTCCTTGTACCTCTGGGTCACCACGCCGGAGTACCTGGCAAAATCAGCGCTAACAACATTGCAGTTGTCGAAGAACCTCTTCTTCTCTAGAGACACGACGGAAGAGTCTATCGGGACACGCGGCAGAGGCCGCTGTACCACCCTGGTAGCACCTACCAGCAGCGAACCCTGTGCCAGGTCGATGACCAGACGCCGAGCCGCCCCGCCAACGGTGTTCATCGGGACACCCAGTGCAGGCGCAGCTGCGAAAACCTCTAGGACTGCCGAAGAGCCGGCCCCTGGTGTCACCACCGTGACCTCCATGGAGGACGAGCTAAGCGCTTCCGAGTCGGCTGGTGCCACTGCCGCAGCTCCCCTACAGGACTCCACGGGACCACGCTCCTGGACCGACGGGGAAGCCGTCCCGGCGTGAGCCACCACATCGGACAAATTAACGGTGCTCGGGGGGCTCGACGCCCTTTGGTTCGCCTCGTGCATCCAGCTTTAGCGACTTGGCCGGTGTAAAGTGCTTGGGGTGAGGCCTCTTAGCGACGGTCCAACGCTTTGATACGGTTGCATTGCCCGCCGAGCCTGTGTCGCGCCCGTGCTTCAATGAGGCATCAGCAGTGGGAACGACATCTGGCTCCTCCGAAGCAGGAGGAACATCAACCACTTGATCGGCAATAGGTCGATCACCGTCTCCATCACCTTCAACAGGCTCGCTCAGTCTGGGGGTTACTCCCCTTCGCTCCCGTCGACCGTTGATGCATCGACCCAGACGGCGTGCTCGCCTGTGGACTGTGACTCGATCGGATCCTCTGCCCCCTCGGCAGCCGGCGGCTCGCTCAGGCAGGCCTCTGGCGCCGCGCTCCAGGAGCTTGAGGCCATGCCCTCGATGAACAGAGCGACGTGCAATGTCAATGCCAGATCCGCATCAACCTCATCATAGCCACCTGCCGTGACATTCGGAAGGGCATCGTAAGGATGAGCAACATACCCCTCGTCGTCCTCCTCACCCCTCGAGCCATCATAATCCTCATCCATAGCCTTACCCATGTCCCGACAGCGCGCCCTCCTCTTCTCACTGTCCAACTATCGTCGAAGCTTCGCGTCCTTGGCTCCCTGCTTCTACTTCTTGACCTCTCACGCCTCCACATCTTGGAAGTGGTTTGCCGCTCTCAGGAAGCTTCAGAGCGTGGGAGCGAAAGCGCGCCATGAGGTTGGACTGCATCCAGAGAGCAAGAGTAATGATGGGATCTCAAAGATGAGGGACGAGCCAAATGACTGGAACGCTAGGAACAACGAAGAGAAATGAACTTACCACATCAACCGCCCCCTCCGATGGGAGCATAGGCGGACTGCCCAGTATGGGCCAGATGCCGTCCACGAACAGTAGCACCGCCCTGATCCTCTCCACCACGACTGAGCGGTCGGTCAGCTCCTCCATGGCCGTGATGGCGCTAGCGACACCGTGCTTCTCTAGGCCCACCTGGAACATAGGGAGAGGCCTGGCTGCAAGCAGGACAAAGCCGCATTGAAACCGCCACGCCGCGACCCCAACAACGGAGAGGCCATGTTCCTACAGACGCCGGATGGCCTGGACGGCACAGCCGACAGACTTCTGATGTTTCTTCGTCACGCCCCAACCCCAGGACGCCGACGCCTCCCGGATCGACCGACTGGTGAACACCGGGAAGGGACCCACCATGTCGTTACGCAGGTAGAACCACTTCGAATGCCACCCTGGCACATTCAAAGGGAACGGAACCGATATATATTCCGGTGCCTTCCTCTGAATCAAGCGAAGGCTGCAACAATCCAGAGTGGCGGGACACACCCCGTCATCGGCTGACCCCATGAATAGGGAGGGATTAAAAGAAATACTTCCATACCTCGATATCGGGCTCAATCCCCAAGAAGCCCTCGCACAACATGACGAACAGTGCGATGTGAAGGACCCTGTTCGGGTTCAGGTGTTGTAGCTTGACCTCGTAGAAGTGCAGTAGTCCGCTAAGGAACCTGCTCCCCGGCGAGCTGATGCCCCTCTCATGAAACGGCAGGAGAGAGATGATGTAACCCGACAGGGGGTCGGGCGCCGTCTCATTGTCCGGCACGATCCACTCCACCGTGTTGGTGAGAGCAGGAAGAAATCGAGCATCCACTAGGCTCTCCATCTGTGACATCCTCACTGACGAGCGACCCCAGGCAGCCCTATCAAGCTGAGCCATCATGGTGATCGCAAGGCCAATTGGTGCAAGGAGAACAAAGCGGAGAAGAGCGGCCGAACAAGCACCAAGATCCTCGGCGCACCTAAAAGCTGAGAGGAAGAAAGGAGGGGGACGCGCAGCGAAATAGGAAGAAGAGGAGCAAAACGACCTCAGGCTGAACTTAAATAGGCGGCGTACTACAAGAGACGTGCTTCGATTTGACCGTGGGCCCAACCACGACCTGCCCAAGGTAAGGGGCTTAACTCATCACCGCGCGATTTACGGTTCAGATGCCCGCACATCTCCTCCAACTCTCTCCACATCCCCGTGGCTTTGCGGCTTCTGCTCCACGCAGCGGCTCCATGACTTCGTACCCCCACTACACTCATAATTCGGGCGGGAGATACGCACCCATGATCACCACGTCTTGGGATACAAGGCGACGCGACGGTTCAACCGGGGCCACCACAACGCATGCGTGAGTTAAGCACGCCGCCCTCGCCTCGGACAGTGGGAAGACGGTTCGAAATCAACCGAAGTCCTACGCCTGCCTATTTTTATTCCCTCTAGACTCAAGGGAGCGGGCCCATCTTCTCAAGGCCCTTCATTTTCTGCACCAGAAAGATCCTCCCTTAAAAGCCCCTGTGTTCGCGGACAGGGAGCGGGACGATTGAGGCAAACCTCGACTAGCCGTGTCTTGCAGCAGTGGCTCGATCGACCCCTCGGGGTTCGATCGGCACCGACCAAGGCGTTCGCAGGACGAATCACGACTCGATCGACCCGATCCGAGACCTACGGGTGCATGTAAGATGGGATAAGAGGCTGAAAACTGCTTCGATGACCTGGTAGCGCCAGGGTTCTAAGGCTGGCCTCGTGGAGGGATTAGACAGCCACCCAGTGCGTGAAACAAGAGCGAGGGGCACGAGCGATGGGCACACCTAGCAGCCAACACCCTGACCCCCGAAGATCGAGGGCATCGCGGAGTCACGTTTGAGTCTTGTTCCGACCCGTCCGTTGGTATCTCCCCGAAGAGAGGCAGATAGCCGCCACGACCCATCGAACGGTCGGGGTAACCAGTCGGGTCAAAAAAATAGATTTATGAAGCCAGCCATCAGCTGGTTTGCTGGGACTCTATCGATAGGGAACCGGGGGCTTCACTCGAATGAACCCGATAGCAGCTCGACGAGCACCGCGTTTCAACCATCTAGGCGAAAACATGGCCCGGCTCTATTCTCCGCCTCATGAACGGGGTGCAGAAGGGGAACCCGATGAAGCCAAAATGGGCGCTCGGCTAGTCCGGCTGCATCGAGCAGGGACTCGAGAACTGGCGTCGTCAATAGAAATCCAACGGTGGGATTGCATGACAAGCCTCTTCATTGGTACATGCCACCCGGGGTAGATCTTTACAAAAAATCTCTTACAAATGAATGTCTACCATTCGGAAAATACATGAAAGAGAATAATAAAAATCAACCTCATGGAGCACACTACAATAAGAGTCGGTACCTGCACCTCATTCGAGAAAGATGCCCTTATTCGAGAGTGTGAAATCCCTCCAACCAACGAAGCTACCAAATTGTTTGCACCCTGGGGATGCAAATGCTGCTGATCATGGGGACTATTGTCCCCACAGGAACAAGAGGGCCAGTGTGGCACCTTTTCCTGCTCCTGTCCTTACTAACACCGTCAAAGGCGCAAAAGGGGCCAGCTGAGAAACCATCTAGGCCTTTAATAAGAGGGCCCCTTACTTCTCACTAGGCATTTGCGACCGATAGAGATTACAGGGCTCAAACCCTCAGGCTTGCCGCTTTCGCTACAAGAGACGACTACTGTGGCGGCCTCTTCACGAAACATCGGACCGCCTTCCGCCCTATCACGTCAACTTCTGATAGGAAGCACCGGGCCGCACAGTTTCAGGTCATCACCCTCACCCTCATGCTCAGCTCCGCCACCCGACAGGCGACCGCCTCGGGCAGCCATGCCGACGTTGAGAGGTTCTGGAAAGAACGCATCGAGTGGCACCGACTCAAGAATGTAATCAAATCTAGGTGGAAAGGAGGCTTCGGTGTGACCAAGGATGAGGAGGCGCTAGCCTACGATCGCCTTAAATAGCCACACCGCCTCAGACCATGGCCTCGGATCCCTCAGAGCACAGTGCAACAGCGCTGAGCCTGATAGAAAGATGCTCTTACACATCACAAGCTAGAAGAAGACGAAAACCTGCCATCTCGGTAGCGCCGTGTCTCGCCTTTTTGAGAAAAGAAGACTCGCCTCGTCATGAGGGCGCTAGGGACAAACGCTCCACTACGACACCCTGAACCACCTACTCGGTCCAGGAGACGGAACCCGAGGGACTCAGGTGCGACAGCATCCCCGTAACCATTTCAAATGAATAAAGCCAAAAAACAAGTCTATCTGGACTCGTCCTCTGGCTCGGGGGCTACACCCGATGGGTGCACTCGCGCGCACCCCGTCTGAAGAGCGAGTTATCCATCTCACACCGAATCAAGTCAAAGTGCGAGTTTCACCAAAACTCGCCCTCTGGCTCGAAGGCTACACCCGTCGGGTGCTCTCACGCACACCTCTTTCGGAAGTCAGATGACCGAGAAGTAACATCGCACTATCCGCAGACATCGGCATCAAGATCCCCCAAACGACTCTCTGAGTCACATGGGGGCTCGGGGGCTACTGTCGGGTGCAGAAACTAGGGGTGCCACATGGCACCACTCAGAGGCCCATCAACGTCCAAAGCAAGAGATCCGCCGAAGCACCGCTGAGGTGTCACCCGCGTGGGTCTCGTGAAGGGAGTACCCATGCTAGACAATCTCAGCGAGAAACAACGTGCCACTCCCAATTCGCTCGACCCTCCGAGAGTCCAGGGCTGGCTGCACTATGCCCGACCCACCCCCCTCGTGGTCGAGGGCCTGCAATGCCTCGCTCAACCCCTCCAAGGGGTCAACTCGAAGCTGGTCCGCCATCCAGGGCTCGGATGCAACCTCTGCAGAGTGTAAAACTGTTAGCCATGCTCAAGGTCAAGAGCGGCCTAGATCCTCACATGATTAGATGGATGGTGGGGTGGATCTGGTGGGTAACCAGATTTGGGTGGTAGCTGCAGGTGGGTAACCTGTAGTGTTCTGGTATGCATGGGTATCTCTTAGTTTTGCTATTGGTGGGCAACCGATAGTGTTGGATAGGTGGTTAACCTGTTGGGCTACTTGTCACCTAGTAAATTGGATGCTTGTATAATTAGAGTCATAGGCTAAGGTGCATAGTGCAGTAAAACTGTGTCAAGCCTATTCTTGTTTTAAGCCTGCATGTGATTACTTTCTGTCACTTGTTGAGTACTTTATGTACTTATGCGTTTTAGTTTTTCCAGTGTTATTGCTGTTATATTACTACTGCTCACATGACCTTGGTGAGATGGACTACATGGATGAGAACTACTACGACTAGGAGTGCGACCCTCAGTGGACTGCCTATGGCATTATGGAGCCTTCTGCTGTTTTATTTTATGTCTTGATGTAATCCATGCTATGTAATAAAGTTTCAAGGTAATAATAATAATGACATTGGTTTTACTGTTTACTTCACTTTTGTCCTGTATGCGTGAAAACTTGATCCTGGGCACGTATACAACTGCATTCGGTTTTGGCCTTCAAACTGGGTGGGACAAAGGGGTTGGCTGCTAATTAGCACGGATACGGTGGTGCAGCGACCACCGCCATGGGTTCCCTCGTGCCCGTCCCTTGTCTTGTCAGAGAGGAAGAGGTTCATCAGGAACAGCAATGCGGTTGCCAAGGATTTCTCCGTCTATTCTGGCATGGTCGCCCGGCGGTTCCAGGAGGAGGGTGAGGCGATTCTTGCCGATCTCTGCGTGCTCGCCTTGACCTGGGGTCGGTGAAGCGCTGCATGGTGGAGCTCAAGGTGCGGCTGAATGATGCGGAGGACCATGGGTTCGAGCTCCAGACAGAGCTGTACAACTTGCAGGGCTCAGAAGAGGAGCGTGGCAATCGCGTCGACCAACTAGAGCTGGCGCTTGCCACCGTGCAGAAGGATCGCGATGATGCCTTTCCTAAGGTGACCGCCATCACTGAAGCAATGTAGAGGCTCAAAGAGTCACTGCGCCAGGAGAAACCGCAGCATGATGAAGTCATGGCGGCGGCCAAGGTTTCGGCCGACACCACGGCCGCGCACCTGGTGCAGCTGCAGAAGGTCCGCAAAATCGGAGAAGGTAAAGCTTCTTTCCTTGTTTCATGTCTGTTGTTGTTTGTCTTCATGCTACTTTTTTATCAACTTTTTTTGTTATGCGCAGCGATGGAGGGAGGGCTGGCCAAGGCCGAGGAGTCACTCTGTTGGAAGGTCACAGAGAAGGATGGGCTATGCATTGAGCTAGGAAGGGCGGCTCGAGAACTCCAGGTCCCCTTGCGTCCTGGCGCCTCACTGGCGGAACAGGACGGGGACCTCATGTCTTTGGGCCGTGAATGGATCAAGCGCGGGGTACGGTTTGGCATGCGCATCGTCTTTGCCGTGCTCGGAACACACTTCGAGGAAGTAGATTTTGAGGCGCTAAGCCTCGGCTACCTCGAGCACACTCCCAAGAAGATGGATCGGATCCGAGCTGGCTCCGAGCGCCATGCCGATGTCTTGGCTGTGATGTATGAAGAGGAAGCTCTCCCCATGATAGACGAGGGAAATTAGTCAGTATCGTTTTTAAGTCTATTCCGTGTTTAAACAATGGGTCATCATGCCTAATTTTATGTAAAAGTTTTAAGCTGTGAACTCATATATGCTTGTTTAACTTTGTCAGCTGATAGTTGCTTTAAACAATTTAGTTCTGCTTAGATTATTTATGTGCCTGGCCTTTTTCCTTTCCTGTTTTGACTCGCGAAGCATCAGCCCCCCGAGCCTTTTGAGGTTTAGCCTTGTCGGTGATCGCCGTTGTCACGGTCGCTAGAGCTAGCATGATATTGCGCCGTCCATTCGAGTCGACTGTGAACCTGCTTTGCTCGTGACTTACTTTTTTGCCACCATAGTGGGGCTCAAGGCCAGAAGATCAGACACAAGCTTTCACCTTCCTAGCCCCTGGGTGACGCTCGACCCCTGGGGAGGGGTCGAGGGTCACTAAGGAGCAGGCGGCAAGAATGGAAATTGAACTAAAGGAAAATCTAAGGGTAGAATTTATGTAGCTATGATATGTTCCATGTGTTCTTGAATTCTTCACCCTCCAAGGTCTTGAGCATGTAGGTGCCGGGTCGGATCACTCGAGAGATGCCGTATGGCCCTTCCTAGGGCGGTGAAAGCTTGTGTCGACCCCTGTTGTCTTGGACCCTGCACAAAATGAGATCATCTACGAGCAGGCCTCTGTCTCTTATGTTTTAGTCGTGGTAATGGCGAAGGGCTTGTCGGTACTTTGTCAAGTGTAAAAGCACGACATCTCGGGCTTTGTCTATTTGGTCCATTGCGTCCTCGAGAGCTGCTTTGTTGCCCTGTTCATCATAGACCCCTACTCGTTACGTGCTGTAATCGAGGTTTGTGGGCAAAATTCCTTTGGATCCGTAGACCATGAAGAAAGGTGTTAAACATGTCGCTCTACTCTGGGTCGTGGGGAGGCACCAGAGCATGGTGTGGAGCTCGGCTGCCCATCGACCGCAGAATTGCTTCAGGTTTGAAAATTCAGGGTTTCAACCCCTAGAGTATCACGTCGTTCGCTCGCTCGACTTGGCCATTTGTCTTAGTGTCGGCGACGGCAGCCCAATCGACACGAATGTGGTAGTCATCGTAGAACTTCAGGAATTTCTTCCCTGTGAAATGTATACTCTTATCCGTGATTATGGAGTTCAGGACTCCAATCAATGGATGATGTCAAGGAAGAATTTGACCGCCTCCTCGGATCGGATTTTGACAAGCAAGCATTGCTTCGATCCACTTGGTGAACTTATCAACCGCGTCCAGCCCCCACACCACAAAGGGCCATGTGAGGTGGATGGTTTGTAGAGCCTGGGCTGGCAGATGCGGATATCCCCACACCACAGACCCCCCTCCCCCCCCCCCCGCCCCGTGGATGTCAACGTGGAGCTGGATATCCTCGCTGATGGGGATGCAATGCTGCAAGACCTTGGTGATGCTCGGCTTGTAGAGTTCCCCATCGATCAGGACAAAGGAGCTATTTGGCTTCGGCCGCATTGGCAGGGACGGTGCCTAGGGCGAGGTATTCGATATATGAGACTCTCTAGTCCTCCGAAAGCTTGGTTCGTTCGATTGGAGGGCCGGCTCATGTTGACGGCTGTTAAGTACCATTTTCAACCGTCAACTATACTCAAATAAAGGAGAATTTGGCATTTCATACACGCATGCTTTATCACAATAATATAGTTCCACTTGTACTTGGAGAACTTTGTGCATGCAGGAGGAAATGTGAAGGAAACACCTCAAAAGGCAAGAAAACACACTTTCGACCAATCAGAGAGTGCCACATGGACGTCACACGGATTGAAGGGCCCATTTTCAGCACTTAACTGACGTAACTCCCTGCAATACTGCGCAAACCAACGTCAGGGCCCACAGGACAGCCACCTGGAGAAAGCACAGGCCAGGAGGGGCCACCCCCAGGTCGGCCGACCTGGTCAGGTCGGCCGACCCAGCCGGGCGCCCTCTCCGCCTGGGCTTCCACGTGTTGGCTCCTCCGCGACTCCTGATGACGGTTTGAGATGCCTTCCGTGGCGGTTACGCTCCCTTGCCGACCTATTGAGGCTATAAATAGGAGGGTGTGCCTTCACACTCAACACACACCACAAGAAGCATTTCTCTCTTGCTAGTAGTAGTTCTTAGAGTTTTAGTGGAGTTAGGCTGAGTCTAGAGCTCTCTAGTCCCAAGTCTTCACTTGGAATTGGTATGGCTCTTGTATCTTTTCCCTTTTGTAAGACTTTACTCTTATCAATATATATATCTTTTCTATATAGTTGTGCTTGGGTCATGAGTTTCTTGTTTGATTTTGTGATCCATATATGTGATAGTATAGTCTACTTGTGTGATAGTAGTTTATATTTATTATACTACTATTGTCATGCTAGTTATATACCGTCACGATAGTCTAGTTTATATGTTATAGTCTCTATGCTTAGTTTTAGCTGATAAAGTATAGCATGGGTTTGGTGATCGTATTCGTACGGTAACTCTGCCTCGTTAATAGTAATCACGGAGGGGCAGAGTGCTCTTTGGTCATGCAAGTATGGTACTTGGGTGACTGATTTGCATCAATTATTCGTTAGTCTACTGGTTCGTTGAGGTAGGCGGCAGGTGGTGACAGCCCTGTCCGTCCTTTGAAATCCTCCCCGCTAGGCTAGTGCGTAGGCTCTTGGCGGAAGTCGCCTGTGGATGCAGGGGTAAGTCCGTGCCTGAAGTGCTATACTATTGACTGCTGAACCTGAGTGTGGGTCTGTATGTATTCTACTTAGGCTATGCAACTGTATAGGAATGTATAGTAGGAGTAGCTTAGCCTAGTCTTTCGTCCACTAGACTTTATTTATTTAGTAGGAATCTTCTGTGTGTGTCACACTACCCGGTTATTATCATGTACCCGCCTGTCTTGGTTAGATATCCTTGCTAATTGTTAACATGATCTTATATGTTAGTAACGCTTCTTGATCATAACCTTCCTTTGGGATAAACAAATACGATACCCTGAATACTTCCAGGTGAAATGCTACAGCGGTATTCTCCGTGCGCTTGCGGATTTTACCTACTTGACTCTGGGACATATTAGTGAACCGTTTCTGGCCCCGTGCCGGGAATGATTTATTAATATGGCTTAGCAAAAGTCAACAAGCATTTCTGGCGCCGTTGCCGGGGAAGGCGTATGATTAAGAAAAATTACTAATGTATATAGTAGTGTTGCAATTATTAAGGCTATCTCCTAGGCAGGCTAACCTTGCTTTGTTTTCTGCATTTTGTATGAAAACAAGGTAGTGTATGACTGGTTTCGACTTGCCGACAAACTTCACTGAAGATCCTGAATCACTCCTGAGAAGGACACGAGCCAGGCTCACCCCTCCTCGTAAGGAGACTCGGCCAATCGAACCTGTCATTCCCGCACCATCAAGCTCTGAGCAAATGGCCGACAAGACCCTCCGCGAGTTCTCCGCTCCCTCCGCTGCCAACATCCCTACGGGACCAGCTGGCAATGTGGGAGATGCGAACTTCGAGATCAAGACCGGTCTCATCACCATGGTGCAGGCTAGCCCATTCTGTGGGAAAGCCAATGAGGACGCTAGTGCTCATCTCCAGCAATTCCTGGAGATTTGCAACACGTTCAAAATGAAGGACGTCACCCCCGACGCTGTTCGCCTTCGACTGTTCCCGTTCTCTCTCCTTGGGAGAGCGAGACAGTGGTTCTACGCAAACCCTAAAGCTGTGAACACTTGGGAGAAGTGTTCAGCTGCGTTCCTTGCAAAATTCTTCCCGCTGGGCAAGACCAATGCCCTCCGCGGAAGAATCTCAAGCTTCCAGCAGGAGTCGAAGGAGTCGATTCCTGAGGCATGGGAGAGGCTCCAGGAGTACATCCTGGCATGTCCCCACCACGGGATGGATGATTGGCTGATCATCCAGAACTTCTACAACGGGCTTACTCCGTCGGCCCGCGACCACCTCGACGCTGCTGCTGGTGGAGCCTTCTTCTCGCTCACTGTAAGCAAGGCAAAAGCTTTGATCGAGAAGATGGTGTCCAACCAAGGTTGGAATGAAGAACGCCTCCAACCTCGCCAGCGAGGCATGCACTCCGTCAAGGAGGTTGACATGCTCGCCGCCAAGATTGACCTTCTCATGAAGAAGATGGACGACCAAGCCAATGGAGAAGTGAAAGCCCTAGATGCTCGGATGACTTGCGAGGTCTGTGGCAACACGGGACACTCGGGCAATGACTGCCCTGAGACCCGTGAGGACGCAATGTTCATGGGCAACAACAACAACAACGGCTACCGTCCACAAGGAGGTCAAAGTTGGGGTCCACCACGTCCCAACTACCAAGGAGGTAACTCTGGCAACTTCTCTGGTTTTAATTCCAGTTATAATCAGCCCTCCTTGAAAGATCTTGTGCTTGGTCAAGCTAAGGTTAATGATAACATCAGTAAAAAGCTTGCCACCACTGATAGGACTCTTGAGAGCATCCACACTAAGATAGAGGGTGTTTCCTCTGCTCTCAAGAATCAGCTGAGCTTTAATAAAATGATAGAAACTCAATTAGCTCAGTTAGCTGCTGCTGTTCCTACTGCTGAGTCGGGGAAAATCCCGGGGCAACCCGAGACCCCCTTAGAAAATGTTAATGCGGTTACCACGAGAGGAGGTAAGTCCACTCGGGATCCGCCATACCCTAACCATGCAGGAGAGGACACATCAGCTGAGAAGCCGGCAGAAGAAGAAGAACTGCCGCCCAGGAAAACGGCCCCACATGAGTTCTATGACACGAACCTCATGCCGTTTCCCGAAAGAAGAAGGAAGCCCACCGTGGACGAGCAGTTCACACGCTTCGTTGAGGTAATCCAGAAGCTGCACATCAACGTGCCCTTGCTGGATGCGATACAAGTACCCACGTACGCTCGCTACCTCAAGGATCTTATCAGCAACAAGCGCCCACTACCGACCACAGAAATTGTCAAGCTGACGGAAGAGTGTAGCGCTGCTATACTCAACCGGCTTCCTGAGAAGAAGAAAGATCCAGGGTGTCCCACGATCACCTGCTCGATCGGGACACAGAACTTCGACCATGCCTTATGTGATCTTGGGGCAAGTGTGAGCGTCATGCCGAAGGATGTCTTCGACAAGCTCAACTACACCACACTATCCCCCACGCCGATGCAGCTGCAGCTGGCCGATTCAACGGTCCGCTATCCGGCGGGGATCGCCGAAGATATTCCGGTGAAAATCCGGGATTGCTTCATCCCCGTCGACTTCGTAGTGCTTGATATGGATGTCGGGAAGAGCACACCGCTCATCCTGGGACGCCCATTTCTCAGCACTGCGGATGCTCGCATCGATGTAGGAGCCGGAGAAATCCGCTTCCACATCAATGGCAAGGAGGAGAAGTTTGACTTTCGGCCAAGGAAAGAACAGTGCAACATGATCCGTATCAAGTACGGGCCGAACCCAAGCAACATTAAGGAAGTGGAGGTCACTCCGCCAAAGAAGGACAGCCTCATCACGTTCATGAAGAACTTCCTTGAGAAGGAAAAGGTTGCACAGCAACAACTGATGAAGGCAAGGAGGCAAAGTTCACACATTAAGCAACAGCCTCTGAAGTCCACAAGGCAGCAACCTCCGAGGTCTGCAAAGAAACAGGCTGTGAAGCCTGCAAAACCGCAGCCTCCGAAGCCCGAGAAGCCACCGACCGCAACAAAGACCAAGAAGGTGTGGCGAATGAAACAAGAAGCATCATCCGTGTCTTCATCTCCGGGACCGGACAACGCTTCATCGAGCTGAACGCCGGAGAAAAGTCCCGCTCGTCGGACTTTAAAAAGGTGAGTCCTCGCCGGGAGGTTAAACCGGTAGTTATCCATATTTGCTCTTTTAATTGCATATTTGCTTTCCACCACATTTTGATTTTTCCCGACCACTGCATTTCTGCATTTTTGAATTTTTCCAGCCACCCTGGAATTTTTCAAAACTCATTTGCATCTTTGAAAAATTTAGAAAATAGGTTTTTGGGCTTTCCATTTTGAAAAGATTTTTTGTCGAGCTTTTTGAGCAAAAAGGCAGCAGGGGGCAAATCCCCTAGCCGTTGGGGAACACATAGGAAAAAGGGGGCTGCCAGGAGGCCCACCTGCCAGGTCGGCCGACCTGGTGGGGTCGGCCGACCCCCTGGCCCCACCTTTTCCTGTGCTCCTTTCTCCCAACGGCTATATGGCCGTTGCTCTATCTCTTTCTAACGGCCATCTTGCTTCCTTGGCTATAAAAACCGCCCAGGAGGGGGAGCTTCACCATTCCAAGCTCATCTTTCACTCCCCTCCTTTGCTCACTTGTTGCTCTCCCAAAATTTCGTGTTCTTCAACTTTACTACAGCCCCAAAAACCCAAAAAATATTTCCCCTCTGTTTTAGTGCATTTGCAAGTTATTGTAAGAAGAAAACCAATTTCGGAGAAGCTCGGGTTTGTCGCTTTCACTAACGCTCACCCGAACACTTGTTCGATCTTGTTTTTGTTCTTGTCTTGTGTTTGTTCTTGTGTGCAGCCATGTTCAAACGAATGAAGCAAGTCGCCGGAATCAAGCGGAGAAAAAGCACTCGTGCAAGCACGAGTCAAGCATCCTCCGTCGAGCTCACACCAAGTCCGGGGCATGGTGACCCCGAAGCTGAAATTCCGGAGGAAAGGCCGGCCTTGCTCATCACCGAGGAGCATCTCGACATCAAGGACGACCGCGAGGGCCAAGCCATCGCGCTCATGAGAGAGCGGCCATTCGCCCACACCCGACGCTTCGATCCGGACTTCCTCGAGAAAATAGGTATGAGAGAAGAATTTGCCTCTATTTTTCGCACTATGGGTTGGCTAAATTTCGTAGAAGTAGATGAGCCGGGTTCTCGTTTGCTTACTATGCAGTTTTTATGCACCCTTAGAAAGTATGATGAAGGCATTTCTTTTCGCTTGTTTGGGCAAGAGCGCTTGGTCACATGGGGTGATCTTCATGCTATGCTAGGTCTAAATCCTAAATGTAGGATAGACTTAGATAAAGCGCTAAAGGGGTTCCATAAAGAAAGTTTTTGGAAAAAGATTTCCAGAAACGAGTGGGGTCCCAAGCCTAGAACAAGTGCCATCCATAATCCTACACTTAGATTTATGCATGTGTGGTTGGCTATGACCTTGTTTCCTCGAGGTGACATTAGGGTTGTCCGGCAAGATGAATTGAAAATACTTTATGCCATGGTTAAGAAAATTAGGGTGTCACCCGCGGAATGCATGATTGATCAATGGTTAGACAATATAAAGTTGACAGGACCAATTGAGTGCACCTCTTTAGTTACTCGCATTGCGCAGAAGTGTGGTCTGCTTGAGAATGTTCATGTTGAATATTTGACGGTAGATAGAGAATTTCTAGGCGAGGACTATTTTGTGCAAGGACATACTTTGAAACATGGTCCAAATAATACCTTGATCTATCACTTTCCCGGGTATACAAATGAATTCCCGTTACCTAACCCAGGTCTTCGTTTGTATCACTGTCGGGCACTAACCCTCCCACTTGAGCCAGTGGGAGAAGTTCGCAGGCATAGCGTTTCAGGGCGACCGACACGTTCCCGTAGGCATATGGAGCCTACACCGGAGTTTCACACTCCGACCGGAGATCCGGTATGGGAGCAGCCCCCGCCACAGGACGAAGCGGGTGCATCAACATGGCAGGCCGGAGCATGGGAATCTCAGTACAATTACCCCATGCAGACGTCATCAAGTTCAAGCGGACCGCCATCCTTTGCCACTCGGTCATTCTCATCCCGTGGGTTCCGTGAACTCAACTATGGGATGGCCGAGTTGACAAGGAGGGTGAACGACATTGATTTGCGCACCGAGAGCATGCAACAAACTCTCACGCAACATGTCACCGACACCCAGCAATGGCAGAATTTCAGCGACAACCAATTCCGCCAGCTGAACGCGATGATGGCTCAGAATCAGAGCAATTGGGATGCCTTCTTCCGCTCCCAAGGCTACGACCCGAACCAGCAGATGAGCAAGAACAAGCTTGGGGGAGGACCCCCCCTCTCACGGTAACTTGTATCTTTCCCCTTCCCTTTATTTCTTGCATTTGCTAAATCTGAAATTCCATAAAAATTTGCAAAACATAAAAAGAACAAAAATATTTCCCTTTTTCATGCGCGGTATGAATGTGTATAATTTTCCTATGTTGAGATGATGAATAGTTGCTCTGTCCTTTATTCCTCTCTAAAGCTAGTTTACAACTTAGTACTCTCTCAAGAGTTAGGTTTGTTGGTAAATCTTGCCTTGAACTTGAATCTTGTGGGTAGCATATGCATTCTCTAGTTCTAAGTTGTTGAGAGGTATGATATGATAGATAGGGTTGCTATGATCTTGCTCAACGTAAAGCTTGAATTCCGGAGTTTTATTTTTCAAAATGACAAATTAATAAGTTCCTCAATGATGAAATTCCCACCACAGCCATATGTAGTGTTTACATTTGAAAACCTTTACACATATGCTGCTTGTTTCACATTGAGCTTAGTCAAAATTGTTGTGACCCTAGTAGAACTCTTTTCATGCTTTCTTGATCAAGATCATGTACACACATCCACCGCCATGAGCTATCCTTCTAAATCAAGAAGATAGCATCCACCATATCCACCATATCCACCATATCCACCGTGAGCTATTCTTCTACACCGGAAGAAAGCCACTATCCATCCATCCATCCAAAGAAACACTCCATATATCCATTGCAAAATTCCTCTCTCAAAGTATTCATTGCAAACTAGGACTATGGCTATATGTGAAAAAAAAAATGCTCAAAAAAAGAGAGCAAGCAAAAGATAGCCATAGCCTAGAAACTCCAAAAGAGAGAAGGAAAATTCAAAAAGGAGTTATTTCTTCCCATCCACCATTCCTCCGTTCTCCCACACACTTGCACATCTTGATCAAGATTGTTTGAATTGATGTTTTTTCTTGGATCCGGTCTTTTGACATAGCAATATTATGTGAACATGAGTGCTTCATATATCCCTACCTTGAGCTCCACATAAAGCCTTATTTAGAAGTAGGTGATTATAGGCAACACTTTGCCTTGGTGAGGAATCATACACATATTGAGTGATCCGAGAGAATCATTTGAGGAACTTGGTTTTTATTTTCAAAATCTTTTGAAAACCTCCGGAATAACATAGCGGAATCTAGAGCAAGTGATTGGTGCCCTGCAATTGTTCTATCTCTCAACCGCCCAAGACAATGAGGTGTAAAAGCCCCATGGATCGAGGTAAATGGGTAAGTTATGCGCCAATATATTTAATTCTAGGAAGAGTACTTTGTTGTGCGCATAGTATTATTGAGGAGTAGGACATTGTAGCAACTCCTGATCAACAACTTAAGTTTATCTTTGCTTCGGGACGAGCAAAGGGTAAGCTTGGGGGAGTTTGTTGACGGCTCTTAAGTACCATTTTCAACCGTCAACTATACTCAAATAAAGGAGAATTTGGCATTTCATACACGCATGCTTTATCACAATAATATAGTTCCACTTGTACTTGGAGAACTTTGTGCATGCAGGAGGAAATGTGAAGGAAACACCTCAAAAGGCAAGAAAACACACTTTCGACCAATCAGAGAGTGCCACATGGACGTCACACGGATTGAAGGGCCCATTTTCAGCACTTAACCGACGTAACTCCCTGCAATACCGCGCAAACCAACGTCAGGGCCCACAGGACAGCCACCTGGAGAAAGCACAGGCCAGGAGGGGCCACCCCCAGGTCGGCCGACCCAGCCGGGCGCCCTCTCCGCCTGGGCTTCCACGTGTTGGCTCCTCCGCGACTCCTGATGACGGTTTGAGATGCCTTCCGTGGCGGTTACGCTCCCTTGCCGACCTATTGAGGCTATAAATAGGAGGGTGTGCCTTCACACTCAACACACACCACAAGAAGCATTTCTCTCTTGCTAGTAGTAGTTCTTAGAGTTTTAGTGGAGTTAGGCTGAGTCTAGAGCTCTCTAGTCCCAAGTCTTCACTTGGAATTGGTATGGCTCTTGTATCTTTTCCCTTTTGTAAGACTTTACTCTTATCAATATATATATCTTTTCTATATAGTTGTGCTTGGGTCATGAGTTTCTTGTTTGATTTTGTGATCCATATATGTGATAGTATAGTCTACTTGTGTGATAGTAGTTTATATTTATTATACTACTATTGTCATGCTAGTTATATACCGTCACTATAGTCTAGTTTATATGTTATAGTCTCTATGCTTAGTTTTAGCTGATAAAGTATAGCATGGGTTTGGTGATCGTATTCGTACGGTAACTCTGCCTCGTTAATAGTAATCGCGGAGGGGCAGAGTGCTCTTTGGTCATGCAAGTATGGTACTTGGGAGACTGATTTGCATCAATTATTCGTTAGTCTACTGGTTCGTTGAGGTAGGCGGCAGGTGGTGACAGCCCTGTCCGTCCTTTGAAATCCTCCCCGCTAGGCTAGTGCGTAGGCTCTTGGCGGAAGTCGCCTGTGGATGCAGGGGTAAGTCCGTGCCTGAAGTGCTATACTATTGACTGCTGAACCTGAGTGTGGGTCTGTATGTATTCTACTTAGGCTATGCAACTGTATAGGAATGTATAGTAGGAGTAGCTTAGCCTAGTCTTTCCTCCACTAGACTTTATTTATTTAGTAGGAATCTTCTGTGTGTGTCACACTACCCGGTTATTATCATGTACCCGCCTGTCTTGGTTAGATATCCTTGCTAATTGTTAACATGATCTTATATGTTAGTAACGCTTCTTGATCATAACCTTCCTTTGGGATAAACAAATACGATACCCGGAATACTTCCGGGTGAAATGCTACAGCGGTATTCTCCGTGCGCTTGCGGATTTTACCTACTTGACTCTGGGACATATTAGTGAACCGTTTCTGGCCCCGTGCCGGGAATGATTTATTAATATGGCTTAGCAAAAGTCAACAGCTCACTGGACCTCAGGGTCGTCTTGTGGGGCGTCTGGGTCGATTAGGTCATTTGGTTCATTGACTTCCATGATTTCGGCCTCTTGCAGGGTTGAAGTTCAACCAGCCCTCGAGTCTACTTTACTCGACCGTTGATTGAGTTCCATGGGATCGTTCGACTCTTTGTCGAGTTTCACGGATTCCTTGGGTCTAATGGAGGGTTGATGCTGATCGTTGGCAAAGACTCCCAACGAGATCAGCACCCGACCAGACGCCATTTTGGCCAACGCGTCGGCCGCCTCATTAAGGCGTCACAGGATGTGCTTGAGCTCAAGTCCATTGAACTTGTCCTCGAGCTTGAGGACCTCTTGGCAGTAAAGTGTCATGGTGTCGCTCCAACAACTCGATTCCTTCATGATCTGATCAATGACGAGCTGGGTGTCCCTTCAGATCTCGAGCCGCCGGATGCCAAGCTCAATGGCAATTTTAAGCCCATTCACAAGTACCTCATATTCGGCGACATTATTGGACAATATAAATGAATCGCGTACTTCTTACATACCCCGAGTGGAGAGACGAAGACGAGGCTGACGCTGGCTCCCGTATGCCTGAGGGATCCGTCGAAGTACATAATCCAATAATCCTGGTCGATTGGAGTGGGCGTAAGCTGCCCTTCGGTCCACTCTGCCATTAAGTCGACGATCGCCTTCAATGTGATGTTGTGTCCCATCAGCTCGAGAGCCCACTTTGCCACATTGCCAGTTGAGTCCTTGTTCTGTATAATCTCACGGAGGGGCAAGGAGCTTACTATGTGAATCGGTGGTGTTGACGGTCATTAAATACCAATTCCAACCGTCAATATATCCACAAATAAGGGAAGACTTAGCATTTCATACACGCATGTTAGCTAGGATTAATAAGATTTCACTTGTCCTTGAAGATTTATGTGCATGTAGAGAATATATATAAAAGGAGTGGAGAAAAGGAGCAAGATCTGTGAAATAACATTCTAACCAATGGGAGAGCGCCAACCAGACTCCCCACGGATCAATGACATGGCTACACAGGATTGCACGGGAGAACACTAACTGAACAGAGGATAGGACCCACCTACCAGCCTCCCCTAGAAAGCATACCTCGAGGGGGCCCACCTCCAGGTCGGCCGACCAAGGGGCTTGGTCGGCCAACCAAGTATTGAGGTGGTTTGTTCCCCCCTTCCATGTGTCACTCCCTCATCCCTTTGCCAACGTTGGTGCGCCGAGGTTCCTTGGTGGTTACTATAAAAGGAGGTGAGTGCCTCCCACTCCAATACACACCGAGAAGAGTCCATTCTCTAGCATTACACTTAGTCCTTAGGTTCTAGTGGAGTTTAGGATAGAGGAGAGCAGACTAGAGGTCCTTGATCTAGTCTTGGAGTCTTGGGTATAGTTCCATACTATCCCTCTCTAGTACGACTTATTCCTTTTATTAATATATTTATCTTCTTTACTCTTATGCTTTGTCATTATACTAGTGTGATAATCATGTGCCTTTTATATAGCTGTTGCCTAGTTATGTTTGGTTGCTCTATGCTTCACATACTTGTACTAGTCAATCTATGCTTTTGCATTCCTGTTGACGGCTGTTAAGTACCATTTTCAACCGTCAACTATACTCAAATAAAGGAGAATTTGGCATTTCATACACGCATGCTTTATCACAATAATATAGTTCCACTTGTACTTGGAGAACTTTGTGCATGCAGGAGGAAATGTGAAGGAAACACCTCAAAAGGCAAGAAAACACACTTTCGACCAATCAGAGAGCGCCACATGGACGTCACACGGATTGAAGGGCCCATTTTCAGCACTTAACCGACGTAACTCCCTGCAATACCGCGCAAACCAACGTCAGGGCCCACAGGACAGCCACCTGGAGAAAGCACAGGCCAGGAGGGGCCACCCCCAGGTCGGCCGACCTGGTCAGGTCGGCCGACCCAGCCGGGCGCCCTCTCCGCCTGGGCTTCCACGTGTTGGCTCCTCCGTGACTCCTGATGACGGTTTGAGATGCCTTCCGTGGCGGTTACGCTCCCTTGCCAACCTATTGAGGCTATAAATAGGAGGGTGTGCCTTCACACTCAACACACACCACAAGAAGCATTTCTCTCTTGCTAATAGTAGTTCTTGGAGTTTTAGTGGAGTTAGGCTGAGTCTAGAGCTCTCTAGTCCCAAGTCTTCACTTGGAATTGGTATGGCTCTTGTATCTTTTCCCTTTTGTAAGACTTTACTCTTATCAATATATATATCTTTTCTATATAGTTGTGCTTGGGTCATGAGTTTCTTGTTTGATTTTGTGATCCATATATGTGATAGTATAGTCTACTTGTGTGATAGTAGTTTATATTTATTATACTACTATTGTCATGCTAGTTATATACCATCACTATAGTCTAGTTTATATGTTATAGTCTCTATGCTTAGTTTTAGCTGATAAAGTATAGCATGGGTTTGGTGATCGTATTCGTACGGTAACTCTGCCTCGTTAATAGTAATCGCGGAGGGGCAGAGTGCTCTTTGGTCATGCAAGTATGGTACTTGGGTGACTGATTTGCATCAATTATTCGTTAGTCTACTGGTTCGTTGAGGTAGGCGGCAGGTGGTGACAGCCCTGTCCGTCCTTTGAAATCCTCCCCGCTAGGCTAGTGCGTAGGCTCTTGGCGGAAGTCGCCTGTGGATGCAGGGGTAAGTCCGTGCCTGAAGTGCTATACTATTGACTGCTGAACCTGAGTGTGGGTCTGTATGTATTCTACTTAGGCTATGCAATTGTATAGGAATGTATAGTAGGAGTAGCTTAGCCTAGTCTTTCCTCCACTAGACTTTATTTATTCAGTAGGAATCTTCTGTGTGTGTCACACTACCCGGTTATTATCATGTACCCGCCTGTCTTGGTTAGATATCCTTGCTAATTGTTAACATGATCTTATATGTTAGTAACGCTTCTTGATCATAACCTTCCTCTGGGATAAACAAATACGATACCCTGAATACTTCCGGGTGAAATGCTACAGCGGTATTCTCCGTGCGCTTGCGGATTTTACCTACTTGACTCTGGGACATATTAGTGAACCGTTTCTGGCCCCGTGCCGGGAATGATTTATTAATATGGCTTAGCAAAAGTCAACAAGCATTTCTGGCGCCGTTGCCGGGGAAGGCGTATGATCTAAGAAAAATTACTAATGTATATAGTAGTGTTGCAATTATTAAGGCTATCTCCTAGGCAGGCTAACCTTGCTTTGTTTTCTGCATTTTGTATGAAAACAGGGTAGTGTATGACTGGTTTCGACTTGCCGACAAACTTCACTGAAGATCCCGAGTCACTCCTGAGAAGGACACGAGCTAGGCTCACCCCTCCTCGTAAGGAGACTCGGCCAATCGAACCTGTCATTCCCGCACCATCAAGCTCTGAGCAAATGGCCGACAAGACCCTCCGCGAGTTCTCCGCTCCCTCCGCTGCCAACATCCCTACGGGACCAGCTGGCAATGTGGGAGATGCGAACTTCGAGGTCAAGACCGGTCTCATCACCATGGTGCAGGCTAGCCCATTCTGTGGGAAAGCCAATGAGGACGCTAGTGCTCATCTCCAGCAATTCCTGGAGATTTGCAACACGTTCAAAAAGAAGGACAGCCTCATCACATTCATGAAGAACTTCCTTGAGAAGGAAAAGGTTGCGCAGCAACAACTGATGAAGGCAAGGGGGCAAAGGTCACACATTAAGCAACAGCCTCCGAAGTCCGAGAAGCCACCGACCGCAACAAAGACCAAGAAGGTGTGGCGAGTGAAACAAGAAGCATCATCCGTGTCTTCATCTCCGGGACCGGACAACGCTTCATCGAGCTGAACGCCGGAGAAAAGTCCCGCTCGTCGGACTTTAAAAGGTGAGTCCTCGCCGGGAGGTTAAACCGGTAGTTATCCACAGTTGCTCTTTTAATTGCATATTTGCTTTCCACCACATTTTGATTTTTCCCGACCACTGCATTTCTGCATTTTTGAATTTTTCCAGCCACCTTGGAATTTTTCAAAACTCATTTGCATTTTTTGAAAATTTAGAAAATAGGTTTTTGGGCTTTCCATTTTGAAAAGATTTTTTTGTCGAGCTTTTTGAGCAAAGAGGCAGCAGGGGACAAATCCCCTAGCCGTTGGGGAACACATAGGAAAAAGGGGGCTGCCAGGAGGCCCACCTGCCAGGTCGGCCGACCTGGTGAGGTCGGCCGACCCCCTGGCCCCACCTTTTCCTGTGCTCCTTTCTCCCAACGGCTATATGGCCGTTGCTCTGTCTCTTTCTAACGGCCATCTTGCTTCCTTGGCTATAAAAACCGCCCAGGAGGGGGAGCTTCACCATTCCAAGCTCATCTTTCACTCCCCTCCTTTGCTCACTTGTTGCTCTCCTAAAATTTCGTGTTCTTCAACTTTACTACAGCCCCAAAAACCCAAAAAAATATTTCCCCTCTGTTTTAGTGCATTTGCAAGTTGTTGTGAGAAGAAAACCAATTTCGGAGAAGCTCGGGTTTGTCGTTTTCACTAACGCTCACCCGAACACTTGTTCGATCTTGTTTTTGTTCTTGTCTTGTGTTTGTTCTTATGTGCAGCCATGTTCAAACGAATGAAGCAAGTCGCCGGAATCAAGCGGAGAAAAAGCACTCGTGCAAGCACGAGTCAAGCATCCTCCGTCGAGCTCACACCAAGTCCGGGGCATGGTGACCCCGAAGCTGAAATTCCGGAGGAAAGGCCGGTCTTGCTCATGACCGAGGAGCATCTCGACATCAAGGACGACC
This sequence comes from Eleusine indica, assembly GCA_030378355.1. Lineage (NCBI taxonomy): Eukaryota > Viridiplantae > Streptophyta > Magnoliopsida > Poales > Poaceae > Eleusine > Eleusine indica. Next base: position 30,323,472 of record CM059501.1, on the reverse strand, counting down.
GCGAGGGCCAAGCCATCGCGCTCATGAGAGAGCGACCATTCGCCCACACCCGACGCTTCGATCCGGACTTCCTTGAGAAAATAGGTATGAGAGAAGAATTTGCCTCTATTTTTCGCACTATGGGTTGGCTAAATTTCGTAGAAGTAGATGAGCCGGGTTCTCGTTTGCTTACTATGCAGTTTTTATGCACCCTTAGAAAGTATGATGAAGGCATTTCTTTTCGCTTGTTTGGGCAAGAGCGCTTGGTCACATGGGGTGATCTTCATGCTATGCTAGGTCTAAATCCTAAATGTAGGCTAGACTTAGCTAAAGCGCTAAAGGGGTTCCATAAAGAAAGTTTTTGGAAAAAGATTTCCGGAAACGAGTGGGGTCCCAAGCCTAGAACAAGTGCCATCCATAATCCTACACTTAGATTTATGCATGTGTGGTTGGCTATGACCTTGTTTCCTCGAGGTGACATTAGGGTTGTCCGGCAAGATGAATTGAAAATACTTTATGCCATGGTTAAGAAAATTAGGGTGTCACCCGCGGAATGCATGATTGATCAATGGTTAGACAATATAAAGTTGACAGGACCAATTGGGTGCACCTCTTTAGTTACTCGCATTGCGCAGAAGTGTGGTCTGCTTGAGAATGTTCATGTTGAATATTTGACGGTAGATAGAGAATTTCTAGGCGAGGACTATTTTGTGCAAGGACATACTTTGAAACATGGTCCAAATAATACCTTGATCTATCACTTTCCCGGGTATACAAATGAATTCCCGTTACCTAACCCGGGTCTTCGTTTGTATCACTGTCGGGCACTAACCCTCCCACTTGAGCCAGTGGGAGAAGTTCGCAGGCATAGTGTTTCAGGGCGACCGACACGTTCCCGTAGGCATATGGAGCCTACACCGGAGTTTCACACTCCGACCGGAGATCCGGTATGGGAGCAGCCCCCGCCACAGGACGAGGCGGGTGCATCAACATGGCAGGCCGGAGCATGGGAATCTCAGTACAATTACCCCATGCAGACGTCATCAAGTTCAAGCGGACCGCCATCCTTTGCCACTCGGTCATTCTCATCCCGTGGGTTCCGTGAACTCAACTATGGGATGGCCGAGTTGACAAGGAGGGTGAACGACATTGATTTGCGCACCGAGAGCATGCAACAAACTCTCACGCAACATGTCACCGACACCCAGCAATGGCAGAATTTCAGCGACAACCAATTCCGCCAGCTGAACGCGATGATGGCTCAGAATCAGAGCAATTGGGATGCCTTCGTCCGCTCCCAAGGCTACGACCCGAACCAGCAGATATGAGCAAGAACAAGCTTGGGGGAGGACCCCCCCTTCTTACGGTAACTTGTATCTTTCCCCTTCCCTTTATTTCTTGCATTTGCTAAATCTGAAATTCCATAAAAATTTGCAAAACATAAAAAGAACAAAAATATTTCCCTTTTTCATGCGCGGTATGAATGTGTATAATTTTCCTATGTTGAGATGATGAATAGTTGCTCTGTCCTTTATTCCTCTCTAAAGCTAGTTTACAACTTAGTACTCTCTCAAGAGTTAGGTTTGTTGGTAAATCTTGCCTTGAACTTGAATCTTGTGGGTAGCATATGCATTCTCTAGTTCTAAGTTGTTGAGAGGTATGATATGATAGATAGGGCTGCTATGATCTTGCTCAACGTAAAGCTTGAATTCCGGAGTTTTATTTTTCAAAATAACAAATTGATAAGTTCCTCAATGATGAAATTCCCACCACAGCCATATGTAGTGTTTACATTTGAAAACCTTTACACATATGCTGCTTGTTTCACATTGAGCTTAGTCAAAATTGTTGTGACCCTAGTAGAACTCTTTTCATGCTTTCTTGATCAAGATCATATACACACATCCACCGCCATGAGCTATCCTTCTAAATCAAGAAGATAGCATCCACCATATCCACCATATCCACCGTGAGCTATTCTTCTACACCGGAAGAAAGCCACTATCCATCCATCCATCCAAAGAAACACTCCATATATCCATTGCAAAATTCCTCTCTCAAAGTATTCATTGCAAACTAGGACTATGGCTATGCAAAAAGAAAAGAAAAAAAATGCTCAAAAAAAAAAAAAGAGAGCAAGCAAAAGATAGCCATAGCCTAGAAACTCCAAAAGAGAGAAGGAAAATTCAAAAAGGAGTTATTTCTTCCCATCCACCATTCCTCCGTTCTCCCACACACTTGCACATCTTGATCAAGATTGTTTGAATTGATGTTTTTCTTGGATCCGGTCTTTTGACATAGCAATATTATGTGAACATGAGTGCTTCATATATCCCTACCTTGAGCTCCACATAAAGCCTTATTTAGAAGTAGGTGATTATAGGCAACACTTTGCCTTGGTGAGGAATCATACACATATTGAGTGATCCGAGAGAATCATTTGAGGAACTTGGTTTTTATTTTCAAAATCTTTTGAAAACCTCCGGAACAACATAGCGGAATCTAGAGCAAGTGATTGGTGCCCTGCAATTGTTCTATCTCTCAACCGCCCAAGACAATGAGGTGTAAAAGCCCCATGGATCGAGGTAAATGGGTAAGTTATGCGCCAATATATTTAATTCTAGGAAGAGTACTTTGTTGTGCGCATAGTATTATTGAGGAGTAGGACATTGTAGCAACTCCTGATCAACAACTTAAGTTTATCTTTGCTTCGGGACGAGCAAAGGGTAAGCTTGGGGGAGTTTGTTGATGAGGACATCAACGACATACGAATAATGACGACGGAAGATGGCACGACAAACCAAGATGTCACGCCTCCACCTCTCGTCGTCGCGCCTCCTCGAGTTACGGATCCATCTTCTAACGAGACGACGACGTACAAGGGCCCAATCACTAGAGCTCGAGCCCAGGAATTGAAGACGGTTTTGATGCTAAGGAACGACGGCCCAGGATGATGTGGCCCGAAGGCCCACGTGGCCCAAGTCGCACGACTCCCTCTCCACCGCGCGCCCCTCCACTTCAGCCGGCCCTAGATGCCTCGTCCTCCCCCTATATAGTCAAGGGCTGCGCCCCTTGTAATCTTTGAGTTTTGTTTTAAGTTTAGCTTAGCTATACATCCGTCTCTCGACGTGAATTCAGAACTCCACCTTCGTGCAATACATCAGATTGCTCGCCTCTAATTCTTGCTCGTTCTTCGATTGCGCGTAAGAATTGATCCTCGTGATCAGGTTGATCTTGTTTACCGCAAGGTTAATATCCTCCGGAAGTTGGTTCAGCGATTGCATTGGCGCTTCGGCTTGCTCGTCGTAGTCAGATCGTGAGGGTTAACATCCACCAAATCGAAGTTATCTCCACTCGCCGAAAGATCGGGCACTCTACACCTATCAAGTGGTATCAGATTCCAGTGTTTCTCGGTGAGTTTTATCCAAGTCCACATAAACCAAAAATTACAAAAAAAAAAAGTTTACCCCAGTACGGTTTTGAGCCTCGCACTTTCGTTCAATAATTTGCGTTGTTGAGTTTTTGTGCTTTCGCTTTTGATCGTTGCTGGTACACTGTGTTTCATCGTTTTCTTCCTATCATCATCGTATCCTTCCGCCGTGCCGCGTGTTTTCACCACCACAGTTTGCTTTCCGCCGCATCTGTTTATCCCGTCTCGCTTGCCAAATTTATCCGCTGCACCGTGAGTCCGGGTCAATCACTGCCTCGACGATCGAGTCCTACTCGGTTACGTCGTGACCCGCTCGCCTCGCCCTGTGTTTAGTTCTGTTCGGTTTCGTGTGTCCCGCTCGCCTCGCTGATCGAGTCCTACTCGGTTACGTCGTGACCCGCTCGCCTCGCCCTGTGTTTGTTTCTGCTCGGTTTCGTTTGTTCCTACTCTAGAGAGAGAGAGAGAGAGAGAGTATCTTTTTATTACCGTTCTACCCCTGCCTCAAAAAAAAAAGTGCTTGTGCTTAATTGCTTATTTGAGGTCTCATTGTTTATATTTTCAGCAAAAAGTATTTAAAAAAAAGGAGAAAAAAAAGAAAAAAAAAGAAGGAAAAAAAGAAAAAAAAAAGAAAGAAAAAAAAAAGAAGAGAAAAAAAAAAAGAGCGGCCGAGCAACACAGGCGACGCGTTCTTGCTGCACTTTGTTTTGATCTTTTTTTTCCTTCCTCTTGCACTTGTACCGGCAGCAATCTTTTCGCGTTTAGCACCATTATTCAGCTTTGCAGTTATTGTTTGAATTGTGCTAACCCTTGGATTGAGTGCAGCCTCCTAGCCCCACAAATTTTCTACTACGAGCAGGTTTTTGTTTCACCACGCAATCGCTCCTCCAATCTTCCACCGGTTTTACCTGTGGTTGCAGTTCACGCTTGCGTGCTTGGTAAGGACGGGTAAGAATTTGATAACAGCTTTTTGATTGAGCTTTTCACCCACCACTCACCTCTCGTTGTAGGATCCCGCTTTTTGTATTGCTTGTGTTTCTATGGCAGAAAACAGCTCGAAGTCGGAGGAGCTCACCCTCCAGGATGTCCAGGCACAGGTTGACGGTCTACAAAACGACATGAAGACGATGCACGAGAGACTTGACTCTACGGTCACTTCGTCGAATGAGCGTTTTGATCAACTGGACCTCGCTGATACGGCTGCCCGCACCACGCTCGCGACGATCATGACTCGTCTTGAGGCCATGTCGACGCAGCTTGGGACCATGACGACGCAGCTCACGGAGTTGCAACATGCACGTGACTACGGCGCCGACACCGAGCAGGACGACGACAATCGCCGTGGTCGTGCTCGTAGGGTACGTGTTCCTATTAATGATTCTTTTGCCAAAATAAAATTTCGTATTCCCACTTTTAATGGCAAATATGATCCGGGTGCTTATCTTGATTGGGAATTAGAGGTTGAACAAAAATTTGCATGCCATGATATTCCTGCTAATTTACAAGTTAAGGCTGCTATTAGTGAATTTACTGAATTTGCTTTACTTTGGTGGCGTGAGTATAGACAAAGATATCCTGATAATATTCCAGCCACTTGGACGGCATTAAAAGCTGCTATGCGTCATCATTTTGTGCCGTCATATTATGCTAGAGATTTGCTTAATCAAATGCAGCGTTTTCAACAAGGTTCACTTTCCGTAGAGGATTATTATCAAGCTTTGCAAAAGGGTATGATTCGCTGTGGTTTAGTTGAACTGGATGATGCTGCTATGGCTCGCTTTAGGGGTGGGTTAAATCGTGAAATTCAGAATATTCTTGATTATAAGCATTATGATGATATGACCACCTTATTTGAATATGCTTGTAAAGCTGAACGTGAAGTGCAGGATCGACAATCTTCGTCAAGACCTAACATTTTTGTAGGGTCCAAGACGCCTTCAGCTCCACGGTCGACACCTCCTTCCACGTCACGCGACCACTCCTCGACCACGTCCAAGTCGAGTGCTCCATCCACGGCCAAATCTGCCTCGTTCGTGCCGTCCTCCTCGTCGTCTGGACGAGCTCGGGATATTCAGTGTCACCGTTGCCGAGGATTTGGTCATGTGATACGTGATTGTCCAAATAAACGAACTATGTTGATTCGTGACGACGGTGGGTATTCTTCTGCTAGTGATTCTGAGGATATTCATCAGACTATGCTTGCCACTAATCATGCAGATAATACGGAGCTTCATGTCGACTCTAGTGCCGCCGACAGGTATGCCACTCTTGTTGTGCAGCGTGTTCTTAGTACACAGGTCGTTCAGGATGAAAAGCATCAGCGCCACAACATTTTTCATATCAAAGGCGTTGTGCAAGAACGAGCGGTCCGTATAATCATCGATGGTGGCAGTTGCAACAATTTGGCTAGTACGACCTTGGTGGAGCAGTTGTCATTGCCAACAAGGAAGCATCCACATCCTTATCACGTTCAATGGCTCAATGATGGCGGCAAAATAAAGGTAACGCGCTCGGTACGTGTTCCTTTCTCTCTTGGCGCCTATTCTGATTTTGTAGATTGTGATGTTGTTCCAATGGAAGCATGCTCTTTGTTGCTTGGCCGTCCTTGGCAATATGATGTTGATAGTGTTCATCATGGTCGCTCCAATTATTATTCCTTCATGTTTAAGGGTCAGAAAATTGTTATTCATCCTATGACACCTGAACAAGTTCTTAAAGATGATATTGCTCGAGCGACAAAAGCTGCAAAATTGGTTACATCGCCTCCTGTTGCACCTGTTCAACATGAGATCAAATTGAATAACCCTATCTTGCTTGCTACACGTGCTGATTTTGATGAATTACATGATGCTAATCTGCTTTGCTATGCGCTAGTTTGCTCTCGTATGCTTGTTTCACTAGATGAGGCGCCTATGTTGCATATTCCTCCTGTTGTTGCTAACCTTTTGCAGGACTATAAAGATGTTTTTCCCGCTGAATTGCCGCCGGGTCTTCCTCCTATTCGTGGCATAGAACATCAGATTGATTTAATTCCAGGCGCACAGCTTCCTAATCGCGCCCCGTACCGCACAAATCCTGAGGAGACAAAAGAAATTCAGCGTCAAGTGCAGGCATTGCTTGATAAAGGTTACATTCGTGAGTCTCTCAGCCCTTGTTCAGTTCCTGTTTTGCTTGTTCCTAAGAAAGATGGTTCTTGGCGTATGTGTGTAGATTGTCGTGCAATTAACAATATTACAATTCGTTATCGATATCCTATACCACGCCTTGATGATATGCTTGATGAACTTAGTGGTGCCACAATTTTCTCTAAGGTTGATTTACGTAGTGGTTACCATCAAATAAGAATGAAATTAGGAGATGAATGGAAAACGGCTTTTAAAACTAAATTTGGCTTGTATGAATGGTTGGTTATGCCGTTTGGATTGTCTAATGCTCCTAGCACTTTTATGCGCTTAATGAATGAAGTTCTTCGGTCTTTCATTGGAATATTTGTTGTTGTCTATTTTGATGATATTCTTATATACAGCAAATCCATGAATGAGCATTTAGAGCATTTGCGTGCTGTTTTTGATGCTTTGCGTGCTGCTCACTTGTTTGGGAACATGGAAAAATGCACTTTTTGCACGCAACGTGTTTCGTTCCTTGGATATGTTGTTACTCCACAGGGCATTGAGGTCGATAGCAGCAAGGTGGACGCCATTCAGAGTTGGCCCCAACCGACGACGGTCACACAGGTTCGTAGTTTTCTTGGTCTTGCAGGCTTCTATCGTCGTTTTGTGCGGGATTTCAGTTCTATTGCTGCACCATTACATGAGCTGACCAAGAAGGGTGCGCCATTTGAGTGGGGCGCACCACAAGACGACGCATTCAACACTTTAAAGGAACGGTTAACTCATGCTCCTCTCTTACAATTGCCTAATTTTGATAAAGTGTTTGAATTGGAATGTGATGCTAGTGGAATTGGTTTGGGTGCTGTTTTGTTGCAAGATCATAAACCCATTGCTTATTTTAGTGAGAAGTTAAGTGGTGCTGCTCTTAAATATTCCACTTATGATAAAGAACTATATGCTTTAGTAAGAACTTTGCAAACATGGCAGCATTATTTATGGCCTCGCGAATTTATTATTCATTCTGATCATGAGGCTTTGAAACATATTAGAACCCAAACTAATCTGAATCGTCGTCATGCTAAATGGGTTGAATTTATTGAATCTTTTCCATACATCATTAAACATAAAAACGGGAAGGAAAATGTGATTGCCGATGCTTTGTCTCGTCGTTATATGATGTTGTCCCAATTAGACTTTAAAATCTTTGGTTTGCACGCTTTGAAAGATCAATATGTGAATGATGCTGATTTTCATGATATTATGATGCATTGTAAGGATGGCAAACCTTGGGGCAAATTTCATATGCAGGATGGGTTCCTGTTTCGTGCTAACAAGCTGTGTATTCCAGCTAGCTCGGTTCGTCTTTTGTTGTTACAGGAGGCGCATGGAGGTGGTCTTATGGGTCACTTCGGAGTTTTCAAGACACATGAGGTGTTGGCCGACCATTTCTTTTGGCCACGGATGCGCCGTGATGTTGAGCGCCTTGTTGCACGCTGTACCACATGTCAAAAAGCTAAATCTCGTTTGGGTAATCATGGTTTGTATATGCCCTTGCCTGTTCCCTCTTCTCCTTGGCTTGATATTTCGATGGATTTTGTTTTGGGATTGCCTCGCACTAAGAAGGGGAGGGACAGTATTTTTGTGGTTGTTGATCGTTTCTCTAAAATGGCTCACTTTATACCTTGTCATAAAACTGATGATGCCTCAAATGTTGCTGAATTGTTCTTTAGAGAGATTGTTAGATTGCATGGAATTCCTAAAACAATTGTCTCTGATCGTGATGCTAAGTTTCTTAGTCATTTTTGGCGTTCTCTTTGGAATAAATTAGGAACTAAGCTGCTGTTTAGTACTACTTGTCATCCTCAAACTGATGGGCAAACTGAGGTAGTAAATAGAACTTTGTCTGCTATGCTTAGAGCTGTTTTAGATAAAAATTTGAGACGCTGGGAAGATTGTTTACCTCATGTTGAATTTGCTTATAATCGTGCTACACATTCTGCCACTAAGATGTGTCCTTTTGAGGTTGTTTATGGCTATGTTCCTAAGGCGCCTATTGATTTGTTTTCTATTGATGCTGAGGATGAACCACATCTTGATGCTCTTGCTCATATTGATCACATGAAACAATTGCATGAAGAAACACAACACAACATTGCCATTGCTAATAAAAAGTATCAAGTTGCTGGTAGTAAAGGTAGAAAACATATTTCTTTTGAACCTGGTGATTTGGTTTGGTTGCACTTGCGTAAAGATAGATTTCCTACTTTGCGTCGTTCTAAACTGATGCCTCGTGCTGCTGGTCCTTTTCAAGTGCTAACCAAGATTAACGATAATGCTTATGTTCTTGACTTGCCCATGGAGTTTGGTGTTTCCACTAGTTTTAATGTTGCAGATTTGAAACCATACTTGGGTGAGGATGATGAGTTGCCGTCGAGGACGACTTCACTTCAAGAAGGGGAGGATGATGAGGACATCAACGACATACGAATAATGACGACGGAAGATGGCACGACAAACCAAGATGTCACGCCTCCACCTCTCGTCGTCGCGCCTCCTCGAGTTACGGATCCATCTTCTAACGAGACGACGACGTACAAGGGCCCAATCACTAGAGCTCGAGCCCAGGAATTGAAGACGGTTTTGATGCTAAGGAACGACGGCCCAGGATGATGTGGCCCGAAGGCCCACGTGGCCCAAGTCGCACGACTCCCTCTCCACCGCGCGCCCCTCCACTTCAGCCGGCCCTAGATGCCTCGTCCTCCCCCTATATAGTCAAGGGCTGCGCCCCTTGTAATCTTTGAGTTTTGTTTTAAGTTTAGCTTAGCTATACATCCGTCTCTCGACGTGAATTCAGAACTCCACCTTCGTGCAATACATCAGATTGCTCGCCTCTAATTCTTGCTCGTTCTTCGATTGCGCGTAAGAATTGATCCTCGTGATCAGGTTGATCTTGTTTACCGCAAGGTTAATATCCTCCGGAAGTTGGTTCAGCGATTGCATTGGCGCTTCGGCTTGCTCGTCGTAGTCGGATCGTGAGGGTCAACATCCACCAAATCGAAGTTATCTCCACTCGCCGAAAGATCGGGCACTCTACACCTATCATTTGTTGACGGCTGTTAAGTACCATTTTCAACCGTCAACTATACTCAAATAAAGGAGAATTTGGCATTTCATACACGCATGCTTTATCACAATAATATAGTTCCACTTGTACTTGGAGAACTTTGTGCATGCAGGAGGAAATGTGAAGGAAACACCTCAAAAGGCAAGAAAACACACTTTCGACCAATCAGAGAGCGCCACATGGACGTCACACGGATTGAAGGGCCCATTTTCAGAACTTAACCGACGTAACTCCCTGCAATACCGCGCAAACCAACGTCAGGGCCCACAGGACAGCCACCTGGAGAAAGCACAGGCCAGGAGGGGCCACCCCCAGGTCGGCCGACCTGGTCAGGTCGGCCGACCCAGTCGGGCGCCCTCTCCGCCTGGGCTTCCACGTGTTGGCTCCTCCGTGACTCCTGATGACGGTTTGAGATGCCTTCCGTGGCGGTTACGCTCCCTTGCCGACCTATTGAGGCTATAAATAGGAGGGTGTGCCTTCACACTCAACACACACCACAAGAAGCATTTCTCTCTTGCTAATAGTAGTTCTTGGAGTTTTAGTGGAGTTAGGCTGAGTCTAGAGCTCTCTAGTCCCAAGTCTTCACTTGGAATTGGTATGGCTCTTGTATCTTTTCCCTTTTGTAAGACTTTACTCTTATCAATATATATATCTTTTCTATATAGTTGTGCTTGGGTCATGAGTTTCTTGTTTGATTTTGTGATCCATATATGTGATAGTATAGTCTACTTGTGTGATAGTAGTTTATATTTATTATACTACTATTGTCATGCTAGTTATATACCATCACTATAGTCTAGTTTATATGTTATAGTCTCTATGCTTAGTTTTAGCTGATAAAGTATAGCATGGGTTTGGTGATCGTATTCGTACGGTAACTCTGCCTCGTTAATAGTAATCGCGGAGGGGCAGAGTGCTCTTTGGTCATGCAAGTATGGTACTTGGGTGACTGATTTGCATCAATTATTCGTTAGTCTACTGGTTCGTTGAGGTAGGCGGCAGGTGGTGACAGCCCTGTCCGTCCTTTGAAATCCTCCCCGCTAGGCTAGTGCGTAGGCTCTTGGCGGAAGTCGCCTGTGGATGCAGGGGTAAGTCCGTGCCTGAAGTGCTATACTATTGACTGCTGAACCTGAGTGTGGGTCTGTATGTATTCTACTTAGGCTATGCAACTGTATAGGAATGTATAGTAGGAGTAGCTTAGCCTAGTCTTTCCTCCACTAGACTTTATTTATTCAGTAGGAATCTTCTGTGTGTGTCACACTACCCGGTTATTATCATGTACCCGCCTGTCTTGGTTAGATATCCTTGCTAATTGTTAACATGATCTTATATGTTAGTAACGCTTCTTGATCATAACCTTCCTTTGGGATAAACAAATACGATACCCTGAATACTTCCGGGTGAAATGCTACAGCGGTATTCTCCGTGCGCTTGCGGATTTTACCTACTTGACTCTGGGACATATTAGTGAACCGTTTCTGGCCCCGTGCCGGGAATGATTTATTAATATGGCTTAGCAAAAGTCAACAATTCCTTCAATGCATAATGTAGTTAGACATGCTTTAGTTTGTCAGAGATATTTTCACTCGGTTTGGGGTCTCCTACCTGGGGAACAGTCCTCTAAGGCTGTGTTGTCTGCTCCGTCTCCTCCTCCTCATACTCCTCAGACTCCTCAGACTCTGAGCTCTCCTCCTTGCCCTCTAACTCCTCCTGTTGTCTGGAGGATTCTTGCTCCATAGGTCTCAACAACCTCTCCTAACGAGAAGCCAGAGTATGCTCTGATTAAGCTAGCAACCTAATCCCTATGTACAGCTCTGGTCCTGTGGTCCTCTGCCTGGTGCTCCTTCTACGACCCTGGTCGTCTGTCTGAGTACCCGTGATCAACAGTGCTCCTAGTGTGCTATGTGTTGTCTCCATAGCCTCTAGGTGTTGTGCAACCCTCAGGGCTTTCTCTGACTCTAGGTCTAGCCTAGTCCTCTTCTTGCTCTTGGGCTTCTCTCGCATCTTGCCCTTACCCTTGTCCTGACCTGATCCTGCCATCTCTGCTGTCAAGTGTCACTGCACGCACGTAGGTATAGACAGGATGAGCATAGAACCTATATAAATCTACAAGCAAAGCACCGCTAGCTAAAAATGCGGAATAGAAATCCTAGCACTGAATGAAGGACATGATCACTAGACAAATGTGCAAAGTAACAACAGTGATCATCAACTATAAGTGGCTGGTGCGAGTTATTTAGTGTGCAGTCAAAAGATAGGCAATAAATCTAACTACAGACTAGGCAAGAGACAAACCCTAGTCATGCAATTAATAGATAATCATGGTGTGGAATAATTACTCTGTAGGTATCCATAGTTATGCCTAAGTCGATAGATGACCGGGTACCTTATCCATAAGGTAACCGACCGAGTCAGCTTGGAGCGCAAGGAAAATAGAGATAGACTTTCTATGTGAATCCTTGTAGACTACGAGTAGGACTCTTCACGTACCCCTTGCCGATCGGATATATAAGGCGGCAGGGAACCCTCATCAAGGGACACAAACAACCACGAAACACAACATCAATACAAACCACAGAACACAGGACGTAGGGTTTTTACTCTCATCGAGAGGGCTTGAACTTGTCTAAATCGGCGTCTTGTGTCCTAGCCATCGACTTCTTAATACCGACATAGCCCTATAGATTTATTGCCAAGTAGAAGTCTTGACAGTTGGCACATGAGGTAGGGGGACAAGGCTCGTCGGGATTAACCGTTGACATCGATGGCCGAGATTCTCACCATCCAGTACTCACCGGACTTCAAGATCTCCTTCGGGTCGCTCGACTTCAGCACCGACTCCGACGAAGCGCTAGGCCTTGATGACCATCGATCCGACTCAACCGCAGCCAATCTCATGGCGCGATCACTGAGCCCATCAGAGCTGATCCCTGCATTGGTTCCACTCGGATTTGGTGACACAAATCTACACACCGGGTACGACTCTAAGTCGGTCTTCTCCTTTGATGAGGAATGAGACGGATCTACATGGACTTATCCTTTGGCCATTAATATGGTCAAGGTTCATGAGGACCTGACCGATGATGGGGATGATGGCCACAATGACGATGGTCCTGCCAACAGCAACGATGGACGTGGTGAGGAAGGACAAAGGGATGATGACCCCGAAGAGGTACCACCTTCCAACAGTCACCACCATCGACCGAGAGGATCTCTTGGCTCCCGACTGGCGCGATGGCTAGACCTCAGAAATTTGTAAATTGAAGTGGATGGTGTCAAGGTCTACGACATCCCTCAGTTCAACATAACCGGGGCTAAAACATTGCTTGATAGCTTGATGGCTGACACAGCATATCAAACCCGCGTGATGCATAAAAGGCAGTAGCCATGTTCAAAGCAGCTGCTATTTAAGACACGGCCAGGGATGAACCACAATCAGTGCCGAGTTCTAGCTACACAACTTCTCGTGGACAACAACATAGTGATCTGAGGAATTCCATACCCTGTCATGGTTGAGATACCATCAACTCTCATACTGAAGAGCGGATTCAGGATGACCAGTGCCATCAGGAGGAGCACCTCAACCGGAGGACTGATGACCGACGGGACGACCGACGGGATGACCGACGGGACGACCAACAACGCAATTCACCTTCGAGAGACAACCATGATGACCGACGTCGATGAGACAATAAGGACCGTTGCGAAAACCATGACAAAGACAACCAGCGTCGTCGTCATAGTGACGACATCGGTCCTTGCCATGATCGCCGTGCATCTTCACCTTCCCGGTCATCAGAACAATGACGGAGGTCGGTCACCCCTAACGAGGATGAATTCGATGGGATCAAGGGTTACATATCGGAGCTTCGAATTGCTCGGTGACCTAAAGGATTCAAGCCGGTCCCCATCGAGAAGTATGATGGTCAGACCAATCCTTGGGAGTGGCTTCAACTTTACAGCATGGCGATTCGGGCGGCAGGAGGCGACACCTATGTGATGGCTAACTATCTACCGGTCTGCCTCGAGCCAGCTATTCGGATTTGGCTCACATCACTCCCGAAGAGGTTGATTATTTCATGGGGCGACCTCAACAAGAAGTTCATTGAGAGCTTCCAAGCTACCTGCAACCGGCCGAGCAATCATTTCCACCTCACCCGGATCAAGCAGAAGGCTGAAAAAACCCTACGTGATTACATCAAGCGGTTCTGTGCCAAGAAGACCAAGATCCCTAATGTCCCAGACCAACAAATCATTGCAGCCTTCCAAGGAGGTGTCCAGAGTGATGAGCTAGTTGGGGAGATCGGTCGGAGGAATCATGACCTCAGTCTGACTGCTCGGGAGTGCTTCGAGATTGCTGATACGTTCGCATCATGGGAATCGGCCTTGTATGATATCCGAGGCACAAGCAAGGAGAAGCGCTCGGACAAACCGGAGTCTTCAAGAAGGACAAGAAGCGAAAGATTGAGAACATGGTAGCTACAGTAGACCGAACAAGGAAAAATCCTCGGACGAACCAGCAGACCATGGACGACATGTTGAGTGGCCCATGCCTATGGCATCCGAAGGGAAACCACAAAGCAAAGGACTGTTATTATCTGAAGGGCTTCACGACTGCCGCGCTGAAGGTGCCCAAAGATCCTCCAAGACGCAATGGCAAGGATAAGGCCAATGACGGTGACGACAAGGGTGAGGATTGATGAGGACATCAACGAGATACAAATAATGACGACGGAAGATGGCGCACCAAACCAAGTTGTCACGCCTCCACCTCTCGTCGTCGCGCCTCCTCGAGTTACGGATCCATCTTCTAACGAGACGACGACGTACAAGGGCCCAATCACTAGAGCTCGAGCCCAGGAATTGAAGACGGTTTTGATGCTAAGGAACAACGGCCCAGGATGACGCCGCCCGAAGGCCCACGTGGCCCAAGTCGCGCAACTCCCTCTCCACCGTGCGCCTCTCCACTTCAGCCGGCCCTAGATGCCTCGTCCTCCCCCTATTTAGTCAAGGGCTGCGCCCCTTGCAATCTTTGAGTTTTGTTTTAAGTTTAGCTTAGCTATACATCCGTCTCTCGACGTGAATTCAGAACTCCACCTTCGTGCAATACATCAGATTGCTCGCCCCTAATTCTTGCTCGTTCTTCGATTGCGCGTAAGAATTGATCCCCGTCATCAGGTTGATCTTGTTTACCGCAAGGTTAATATCCTCCAAAAGTTGGTTCAGCGATTGCATTGGCGCTTTGGCTTGCTCGTCGTAGTCGGATCGTGAGGGTCGACATCCACCAAATCAAAGTTATCTCCACTCGCTGAAAGATCAGGCACTCTAAACCTATCAAGCATGGAGAGTTCTAGGAGCCCCGGAAGGAAGTCAACTTGATCTTCGGAGGCCCGGATGCCTACACGTCCAAGCGCAAAGAAAAACTGGAGCTACGTGAGATCAATTCCATAGAGCCTGCTGCACCTGAGTACATGTGGTGGTCTAAAGTACCGATTACTTTTGATTGGTCGGATCACCCTAGGCACCTGCCCAAGCCGGGTCGCTATCTGATGAGGACATCATTCCTATGGATACACACAACACTCCTCCAATTCTGGACTTGCAAGGTCCAATGACTAGAGCTCGTGCACGACGACTAAATTTAGAGGTGAGCTCGTTCCTACGTTCTTCGCTATATGTTACTTTTGAGAATGGTTTGCTACCTAATGATTATTTTATGATTAGAAACCATGGAGAGGACCAGGAGATGATGGGAGAAGGAGTTGGGAATATCGAGGACCAGCAAGGGCTTGAAAGCCAAAGTGGAGGCCCAATCAAAACCGACTTCGAGTCTGTTTTGGGGCCTAGGACCAGTCTGCACTAAGATAGTCATCCAGGACGCATACGGACTCGGATTTTGACGTTCTACATATGCATGGAAAGATAAGGAGAAGGCCTTTCCAATGCTGCCAGCCTCATGTCAAAATTCATCCCGAGTCATCGGGAATCATCAAAACAAGAGAGAGTCCAGAATCTGTGTCGGTGCTGCGTCGCCTATTTTTGGCCTTTGGGCTTTGTATTTAGTTGAGCCCAATTAGGGGTGCGTCCAGAGGGTCTTGCACGACCGTAAGGTCTTTATATACAGCTGTTGCCACACTACTAGGGTTCGAGTTTTGCTTAGATCAATTCTGTTCCTAAACAGTGTCGCTGTTCATCGGTTTGTGAGACCCCAACTTCGAGAGTTTAATCATACATCTGCAATTGTGTTGCATTCTTCGTTATTCTTGCTTGTGTTCTTGATTCGCAGGCAGGGATTAGCTTTCTCGGCGAGGTCAATCGTCTTTGGACGGTTGATAACCAGAGGAGACGTCGTGCTGCGATTGCGGGGTTTAGAACGTGCTGTTCTGAAGCCAGATCGATTTGTGTGTCGCCTCCAACCAAATCAACTTACCAAGCACCTTTCGGAAGATTGGGAACCCTTGTTCACATCAAGTGGTATCAGAGCTTCAGGTGCACCATCAGGTTCGCACTATCCTTTAGTTTTGTTTTCGTGTTCTTCCTATCATCCACAGAAAAGCCAAAAAAAAATTCCCCCGCCCATAACCACGTATTTAGCCTTTGCATATTTCAATTTCAGAGTCCGTAGTGTTGAGTTTGTGCCCTAGTTCTTGTTTAGTCACTGGTTTAGTTTGTGTTTTTGTCGTTAGTAGTGTTTTCCTTGCAACCCTAGCCGACATCCCCTTCACCATCCTCGGTTTTGTCGGCTTTGTGTGTTAGGGTTGATTGATCAACACGCCCACCCTAATCCCACTCTAAACCCACCCTCACTACCTCGGACCAATTTTCACAAATTCCACTTTCCGCTGCATCCACCCCGCCAAAGAAATCCCTACCCGACCCTAAACCCGACTCGGGTTTCACTCAAACCCTGGGTTTCTTCATAACCGATTACGTTTGTATCCCTCTCGGCAATCAAAGGACAAGCGTTAGCTGACTTCGTTTCCGAGTGGACGGAGATTCAGATGTCACCTGCACCGCAAGATATTGAGTACTGGAAGATGTACTTTGACGGATCACTCCAGTTACCTGGAGCGGGTGCAGGAATTGTGCTCATCTCACCACAAGGAGAAAAGCTCAGGTATGTCCTCCAGATAATGTTTCGCGCTTCTAACAATGCTGCGGAATATGAGGCTCTTCTACATGGTCTGTGCATTGCCATATCACTCGGCATTCAGCATCTTGACATCTTTGCTGATTTGGCTCTGGTCATCAACCAAGTCACTAAGGATTGGAATTGTGTGGATGGCAATATGGCTGCTTAATGCCAAAAAGTAAGGAAGCTCAAAAACAAATTTGATGGACTAAAGTTCATGCATATTCTTCGGGATAACAATCAAGCGGCTGCTGAATTGGCCAAGATGGGATCGTCTCAAGCAATTGTCCCACCCGGTGTTTTCCTACACACCCTTGATTCTCCCACTATTTATCCTCGGTTTGACGTCTTAACGACCGATGTTGCTGAGATGGTAAATGATATCACCATACAGACCGACTGGTGCGACCCGATTGTCCAATTTTTGACAAAGGGGACGCTGCCTCTGGATCATAATGAGCAACAAAGGTTATGGGCAAAGGATCGAGGATATTTGATGGTGGATGACCTACTCTATCGACGTGGGGGTTCAAATATCTTGATGTGATGCATCTCGATTCCAGAAGGCAAAGAGTTGATGGAAGAAATCCATTCAGGAGTATGTGGCAACCAAGCGGCTTCCAAGACTTTGGTCGGCAAAGCCTTCCGGCAAGGGTTCTATTAGCCCACGGTGGTCGAAGATGCACACTAAGTTGTTCGGAAGTGTGAAGGTTGTCAATTCTTTGCTCAACAGACCCACGTGCCTTCACAGCAACTTCAGATAATACCTATGACTTGGCCTTTTGTAGTCTAGGGGCTTGACATTGTCGATCCTTTCAAGAAAACGTCAGGCGGGTTCACTCATTTGTTTGTTGCTATTTTCAAATTCAACAAGTGGATTAAAGCAAAGCCGATCGGCAAGATGACCTCAAAGAAGGCGGTCGAGTTTGTCATAGATATTTTCACTCGGTTTAGGGTCCCTCATGAGATCATCACCGACAATGGTACTCAGTTTACATTTGAGGAGTTCTGTGACTTTGCCGATGAGATGGGAATAAAAATCCACTTTGCATCAGTGGCTCATCCTCAAAGCAATAGGAAGGTTGAACGAGCCAATGGTATGATTCTTCAGGGATTGAAACCCCGAATATTTGATAGGCTTAAACCGTATGCCGGTCGGTGGGTTCGAGAGCTGCCTTCGGTTCTCTAGAGGCTGCGCACTAATGCTGTCAAGGGATATGACGAGAAGCTTTCTGAAGACAACCGAGTGATAGAGTTGATTGCAGCAGAGGAGTTGCATGATCGCGCTCTGTTTTGGTCGGCAGTATACCAGCAAGGCTTGCGACGTTATTATGACAAAAATGTTCGCAGTCACCAGTTTCATGTTGGGGATTTAGTGCTGTGATGAGTGCTAGAAAGATGTTTAGCGCTTCGTTTCTCACTGCACTACATGTTAAAAAGCTAAGTCTCGCTTGAATGCACATGGTTTATACATGCCACTTCCTGTTCCTTCTATTCCTTGGGCGGATATTTCTGTGGACTTTGTTTTAGGACTGCCTAGGACTAAGAGGGGGAGTGATAGCATTTTTGTTGTTGTGGATCATTTTTCTAAGATGGCACACTTTATACCATGTCATAAGACCGATGATGCTAGTCATATTGCTGACCTCTTTTTCAAACAAATTGTACGTTTGCATGGTATGCCTTGTACTATTGTTTCAGATCGTGATGCAAAACTTTTGAGTCACTTTTGGCGCTCACTTTGGAATAAGTTGCGTACCAAGTTGTTGTTTTCTACAACTTGTCACCCACAAACTGATGGACAAACTGAGGTTGTAAACCACACTTTAGCGACTATGTTGAGAGCTATTTTGAAGAAAAATTTGAAGCAATGGGAAGAATGTTTGCGTCATGTTGAGTTTGCTTATAATCGAGCAACAGATTCTACTACCAAGGTAAGTCCCTTCAAGGTAGTGTATGGTTTTAATCCCTGTACTCCACTTGATATACTTCCTCTACCTATTAATGAGAGAGTTCATGTTGATGCTAAGGAGCGTGCTGAATTTATTTTGCAAATGCATAAGACCACTAGACTGAGCAGTAAAAAGATGAATGAAAAGTATAAAATTGCTGGTAGTAAAGGTAGAAAGGAAGTAAAGCTTGAGGTAGGAAAATTAGTGTGGTTACACTTGAGGAAGGATAGATTTTCAGAACTGAGAAAGTCTAAATTAATGCCTAGAGCTGATGGTCCATTCAAACTAATTGAGAAGATTAATGATAATGCATACAAACTTGAGTTGCCTCTCGAGTTTAGGGTTAGTCCTACTTTTATCATCTCAGATTTGAAACCATACTTGGGAGAAGAGGATGAGCTTGAGTCGAGGACGACTCCATTTCAAGAAGGGGAGGATGAGGATGACATCGCTCCTATGGATACACACAACGCTCCTCCAATTCTGGACTTACAAGGTCTAATTACTGGAGCTCGTGCACAACGACTAAATTTAGAGGTGAGCTCATTCCTACGTTCTTCGCTATATGTTACTTTTGAGAATGGTTTGCTACCTAATAATTATTTTATGATTAGGAACCATGGAGAGGACCAGGAGATGATGGGAGAAGGACTTGGGAGCATGGAGAACCAGCAAGGGCTTGAAAGCCAAGGTCCAGGCCCAATCAAAACCGACTTCGAGTCTGTTTCGGGGTTCAGGACCAATATGCACTAAAACGGACGCCCAAGACACATACAAACTCAGATTTGGACGTTCTACATATGCACGGAAAGCTAAGGAGAATACCTTTCCAATGCTGCTGCTATCATGTCAAAATTGGTCCGGATTAATCAGGAATCGTCAAAACTAGAGAGGGTCCAGAATCTGTGCCAGTGCTGCATCGCCTGTTTTTGGCCTTTGGGCTTTGTATCCAGTTGAGCCCAATTAGGGGCGCGTCCAAAGGGTCTTGCTTGACCCTAGAGTCTTCATATACAGCCACCACCGCACCATTTAGGGTTCGGGTTTTGCTTAGATTAATTCTGTTCATATATAGTATCGTCGTTCATTGGTTTGTAAGACCTCAACTTTGTGAGTTTAATCATACATCTGTAATTGTGTTGCATTCTTCGTTGTTCTTACTTGTGTTCTTGATTCGTAGGCAGGGATTAGCCTTCTCGGCAAGGTCAATCATCCTTGGACAGTTGATAACCAGAGGTGACGTTGTACTGTGATTGTGGGGTTCTGAACGTGTTGTTTAGAAGTCGGATTGATTTGTGTTTCGCCTCCGCCCAAATCAAGATTTACCAGAACCTTTTGGAAGATCGGGAGCACAAGTTATCCCCTAAAAGCGAAGGACCTTATGGGGTCAAAGAAGTTTCTCGGCCAGGGGCTTATCGACTGATGTATGAAGATAGCGACGACGTACCAAATTCATGGAACATCAATCAGCTACGTCGCTTTTGTACTTAGTCTTTTTCTTGTATGTTCATACATTATTATTGAATGAAATTCTAAGTCTTTTTGATGAAAGATGTTTTTGATTTCATTCTTATTTGTCTCAATTCCTTAATTTATAACATTAAACAATCGAGCCAAGGGGCTAGTAATAATGTCTCATTACTCCTTAACCATGACAGATTCTGGTTTTGGATTTTTCTAACCGATTTCTCATATTTTGACATGGTCTAAAGTTTTTTTTAGTCTTATGCTGGAACGTTATGGTTATACAATTTATACTGCACAACAGACTTCCACTACACTAAACCCAGAGCCAAAGTGTGAGAGGTCATGTGTCGATTGGTCGATTCTGCTTGTTACACAGTTATAAATTACAACCTAATATGCTAAGGCAGACCGGTGCAACTTCTGTTTTTGTCTCTAAAAGACTTAAGGTGAAAAGGTTTAAGTGCTATAGCACGACTAACGCAGCTTGGTACCGACTGATTTGCTCTAAGTAACAGGAGATTGTCTTTATGACTATTTAGTTGGTTTTTCCAAACTTGTTTAGTAACTATGCAAGCACAAGAATTAATATTTATATTTACATGGAGACAATATTGTTTTTCCTAATTCAAATACTACTAATATTTGTTAACATTGCAAATATTACAGCTCCTGTGAAGGAGAGGAGGCATCATCTTGTAATTCTACCTCCGGAGTTGCTGGAGGAGATGGCGCGATGGGGTCAACCTCTACACAATCAACTAAGGTGTGGGAGGTTTCCAGCATGGAATCCATAAGCAACTGACATTGATCGATTGTCAATTCAGGGTTGAAGCCCTCCTTGACTTTGTCCAATGGCAGAGCAGAAGACCAAGATTGACAAATAGCCAGTACTTGACTCTCGGCCTCAGTCGCCACTTTTCTGGTATTCTTGGCGATCACCTCCGGCGCGTGCTCCAGCAAGTACTCCAAAGAGTGCCCAGTCTTCTCCACTTGGTTAGCATGGATATAATCCAATGCTTTCCGAGCGCCGTCAGATATGGCTGCAAAAGTCATGAAGGGTATTAGATGATGAAGTCTAAAAGTGATGAAAGAAGACTTAAAAAGATAGCTTACTGGCAAGATTACATTTGAAAGACTTGGAGATGCTCTTAGCCTCCTCAGTCTTTCCTTTGGTCTCCTCCAGTTCTTTCTTCAGCCGAGTGATCTCGGCGCTCTACTCTTTGACCGATTTGGACAGATCATTCTTCTCAGCAGTCAGAGCATCTAAGAATCTCTGCTGGTTTGAAGTTAATTTCTCCAGGTCGGTGACCTTCTGATCACGAGCTAAAAACACAAATAAAAACTTTAGCGTTAGAATGAGAAAGAAGAAAATATAAGTTGGTCTGCAATCTTACCCATGACATCAGCACGACTTTGCTCCAGAGCTTTGGCCACCTCCTTGTGGTCGGTCTGCAGCTTCTCAATTTGCCTTCTGTCTTGGGAAGCTGCTCGCCGGTGACTATTGACAACAAGTCAATACCTCTAAAGGAGAAGTTTGAATGCACAAGATATTAGGGACTTACCAAAAGTTTCGGCCTCGAGGTATTCAATCCTGTCCTACTTCTTCTCCACAAGAGAATATATTCTCTGAATATAAAGAAGGGTGTGGTTAGCTGGGAGAATGATTCAAGGAAGAAAAGACTTGGTATTGATGTACCTTGTTGGCCTCTCGATGATGATGCATGACGTCCATGTCCTCAGTTTCTGGTCGACTCAATGAGTCCTCGGCCAACATGGTTTTACCCTTATAACGGGGAGAAGACATGCCGATCGGGGAAGGATTGATGGTTTGAGGAGCAGGCATCGGCAGTGGCTTGGGCACTAGAGCATTGGGCGATTTCCTCGGCTTGGTCTGCGCACTTGATGGTGTGCGGACCGGCTGAGGCAGATTGGTCGGTCGAGATCAGGAGTCGACCGAGTGTCTTGAGACCCTTGGGCGCTTTGAGTATCACTTGACCGACCGCTATGATTGCCAAAGAGCATAACATTAAATCCTAACAGATAGTTGATAATAACAACGACGAAGAATCAAAAACGTGAAGAATTATACCCGGAGGCTTGTTTAATTTTGATCCGATAGACTTTCTTCTTTATAGAAGTGGTCTACGGGTCAGAATCCTTCTGCTTCAGGGAAGTCTTGGCAACTTCATCGGTCTTCTTTGTCACCCCTGCACCACTATCTAGTTTGCTCAGGGGCTCCGACTGGCTTGATGGTCGGTCGGAGTGTGCAGGGGCCGGCAGGCTGGATTCTTGGTGGCACTCCTCCTCGTCATCATTGTCATCTCCCACATATTGCCGATGACGGTGAGCAGTCTGCTTTACTCGTTGGCTGGGGGAGGGCAAGTCAGGGCGAGGAGGTGCTGTGGAGATGTTGGTGACAACCTCTTCGGTCGGTCGGGTGACCGCTGAAGAGCTGGCTCCACCAGTGCTAGTGTGCGGTGTCTTTCTGATATAATCTAGTCCCTCGGAATCGGTCGAAGGGAGCGGAGGGTGTGATACATACGTGTCCAGAACCTCCAAAATCATCAAGACATCACACATTGGGATTATTCAAAATGACATCAGAATTATTCAAGACGACCGAGGCTTACTCGGGCCCGTAGAGTGCCCACGTTGTGTGCCTTCGTGATTAAGAAGTGATCTTGGATGATGTCTCCTTCAAACATTTTTTATAATCACGACTGACACAGAGTGGAGTTTGGCGGATCAGGCACCTCCCTCGTCTCGTCGTCGATGGCATAATCCCAGGCGGGGTGGCTCTGTTTCTTCAACGGTTACATTCGGCGCACTATAATGCTTTTTGCTATAGTGATGCCGTCGACCCCTTCATTCTTTAGCTCTACAATTTTCTCTAGCAGAGTGACTACTTGGGGGTTGGTGGGTCAGGTCTCTCTGACCACCGCGCCTGGTGAACGGCCTTGGAACCAGAGAAGTCAGCAACAACAGGAGGAGGATTGTTACAGTAGAACCACTCATCCTTCCAGTTCTTGTTCCGATCTTCAATGGTATATTGATGTAGGCCTCCTTCTTGCACAACTGGAAACAAATGGCAGAACAAAGTAAAATGGGGCAGAATGCCCAGAAAAGCTTCGCACATATGCATGAAGATAGGAATATGAAGGATGGAGTTGGGATTGAGGTTGATGAGCTCAATCCCATAAAAGAAAAGGAGCCCACGCAGAAAACCGCAGCAGGGAACTCCGAAGCCATGCTCGAAGAACAAGCAAAAAACTACAATTTGTTGATGGATTGGAAGGGGGCGAGTCTCTTTTGGTACCTTCCAGTCGATACGAGCTTGCTCCGGAAGGATGCCGTCCTCCACCATCTTGTTCAGATCAGCGGTGGAGATGTTGCTCTTCGAGAACTCCCATAGCTGCTCCGGGATCTCCAGCTCAGAGTAGGACTCAGCGGCGGTGGCCTTCTTGGATGATTTGCGAGTCATCTTCAAGGGATGTAAAAATGCGGTGGATCTAAACCCTAGCCAATGCTCGAGGGATTGATGGTGATGAAGATCTGCGGCGGCGATGGGAGAAAGCTCTAACCCTAGCTCTAGAAGCAGAGGAGTCACAAGAATAGGGGAGGCGCGTGATAGGTGTATAGTGCCTGATCTTTCGGCGAGTGGAGATAACTTCGATTTGGTGGATGTTGACCCTCACGATCCGACTATGACGAGCAAGCCGAAGCACCAATGCAATCGGTGAACCAACTTCCTGAGGATATTAACCTTACGGTAATCAAGATCAACCTGATCACGAGGATCAATTCTTACGCGCAATCGAAGAACGAGCAAGAATTAGAGGCGAGCAATCTGATGTATTGCACGAAGGTGGAGTTCTGAATTCATGTCGAGAGATGGATGTATAACTAAGCTAAACTTAAAACAAAACTCAAAGATTGCATGGGGTGCAGCCCTTGACTAAATAGGGGGAGGACGCGGCATCAAGGGCTGGCTGAAGTGGAGAGGCGCGCGGTGGAGGGGGGGGGGGGTCGCGCGACTTGGGCCACGTGGGCCTTCGGGCGGTGTCATCTTGGACCGTCGTTCCTTAGCATCAAAACCATCTTCAATTTCTGGGCTCGAGCTCTAGTGATTGGGCCCTTGTACATCATCGTCTCGTTAGAAGATGGATCCATAACTCGAGGGGGCGCGACGACAAGAGCTGGAGGCGTGACAACTTGGTTTGGCGCGCCATCTTCCGTCGTTGTTATTCGTATGTCATTGATGTCCTCATCATCCTCCCCTTCTTGAAGTGAAGTCGTCCTCGATGGCAACTCATCATCCTCACCCAAGTATGGTTTCAAATCTGCAACATTAAAACTAGTGGAAACACCAAACTCCATGGCCAAGTCAAGAACATAAGCATTATCGTTATCTTGGTTAGCACTTTAAAAGGACCAGCAGCACGAGGCATCAATTTAGAACAACGCAAAGTAGGAAATCTATCTTTACGCAAGTGCAACCAAACCAAATCACCAGGTTCAAAAGAACTATGTTTTCTACCTTTACTACCAGCAACTGGATACTTTATATTAGCAACGACAATGTTGTGTTGTGTTTCTTCATGCAATTGTTTCATGTGATCAATATGAGCAAGAGCATCAACATGTGGTTCATCTTCAGCATCAATAGCAAACAAATCAATAGGCGCCCTAGGAACATAGCCATAAACAACCTCAAAAGGACACATCTTAGTGGCAGAATGTGTAGCACGATTATAAGCAAATTCAACATGAGGTAAACAATCTTCCCAACGTCTCAAGTTTTTATCTAGAACAGTTCTAAGCATAGCACACAAAGTTCTAATTACTACCTTAGTTTGCCCATCAGTTTGAGGATCACAAGTAGTACTAAGTAGCAGCTTAGTTCCTAATTTATTCCAAAGAGAACGCCAACAATGACTAAGAAACTTAGCATCACGATCAGAGACAATTGTTTTAGGAATTCCATGCAATCTAACAATCTCTCTAAAGAACAATTCAGCAACATTTGAGGCATCATCAGTTTTATGACAAGGTATAAAGTGAGCCATTTTAGATAAACGATCAACAACCACAGCAATACTGTCCCTCCCCTTCTTAGTGTGAGGCAATCCCAAAACAAAATCCATCGAAATATCACGCCAAGGAGAAGAGGGAACAGGCAAGGGCATATACAAACCATGATTACCCAAACGAGATTTAGCTTTTTGACTTGTAGTACAGCGTGCAACAAGGCGCTCAACATCACGGCACATCCGTGGTCAAAGGAAATGGTCGGCCAACACCTCATGTGTCTTGAAAACGCTGAAATGACCCATAAGACCACCACCATGCGCCTCCTGTAACAACAAA
Organism: Eleusine indica; assembly: GCA_030378355.1. NCBI lineage: Eukaryota > Viridiplantae > Streptophyta > Magnoliopsida > Poales > Poaceae > Eleusine > Eleusine indica. The sequence continues at coordinate 30,297,917 of CM059501.1, read as the reverse complement.
AGACGAACCGAGCTAGCTGGAATACATAACTTGTTAGCACGAAACAGGAACCCATCCTGCATATGAAATTTGCCCCAAGGTTTGCCATCCTTACAATGCATCATAATATCACGAAAATTAGCATGATTCACATATTGATCTTTTAAAGCTTGCAAACCAAAGATTTTAATGTCTAATTGGGACAACATCATATAACGATGAGACAAAGCATCGGCAATCACATTTTCCTTCCCGTTCTTATGTTTAGTGATGTACGGAAAAGATTCAATAAATACAACCCATTTAGCATGACGACGGTTCAGATTAGTTTGGGTTCTAATATGTTTCAAAGCCTCATGATCAGAATGAATAATAAATTCACAAGGCCATAAATAATGCTGCCATGTTTGCAAAGTTCTTACTAAAGCATAAAGTTCTTTATCATAAGTGGAATATTTAAGAGCAGCACCACTTAACTTCTCACTAAAATAAGCAATGGGTCAACAAAACAGCACCCAAATCAATTCCACTAGCATCACATTCCAATTCAAACACTTTATCAAAATTAGGCAATTGTAAGAGAGGAGCATGAGTTAACCGTTCCTTTAAAGGTGGTGCGCCCCACTCAAATGGTGCACCCTTCTTGGTCAGCTCATGTAATGGTGCAGCAATAGAACTGAAATCCTGCACAAAACGACGATAGAAACCTGCAAGACCAAGAAAACTATGAACCTGTGTGACCGCCGTCGGTTGGGGCCAACTCTGAATGGCGTCGACCTTGCTGCTATCCACCTCAATGCCCTGTGGAGTAACAAGATATCCAAGAAACGAAACACGTTGCGTGCAAAAAGTGCATTTTTCCATGTTCCCAAACAAGTGAGCAGCACGCAAAGCATCAAAAACAGCATGCAAATGATCTAAATGCGCATTCATGGATTTTCTGTATATAAGGATATCATCAAAATAGACAACAACAAATATTCCAATGAAAGGTCGAAGAACTTCATTCATTAAGCGCATAAAAGTGCTAGGAGCATTAGTCAATCCAAATGGCATAACCAACCATTCATACAAGCCAATTTTAGTTTTAAAAGTCGTTTTCCATTCATCTCCTAATTTCATTCTTATCTGATGGTAACCACTACGCAAATCAACCTTAGAGAAAATTATGGCACCACTAAGTTCATCTAGCATATCATCAAGGCGTGGTATAGGATATCGATAACGAATTGTAATATTGTTAATTGCACGACAATCTACACACATACGCCAAGAACCATCTTTCTTAGGAACAAGCAAAACAGGAACCGAACAAGGACTGAGAGACTCATGAATGTAACCTTTATTAAGCAATGCCTGCACTTGACGCGATTAGGAAGCTGTGCGCCTGGAATTAAATCAATCTAATGTTCTATGCCACGAATAGGAGGAAGACCCGTTGGCAATTCAGCGGGAAAAACATCTTTATAGTCCTGCAAAAGGTTAGCAACAGCAAGAGGAATATGCAACATAGGCGCCTCATCTAGTGAAACAAGCATACGAGAGCAAACTAGCGCATAGCAAAGCAGATTAGCATCATGTAATTCATCAAAATCAGCACGTGTAGCAAGCAAGATAGGGTTATTCAATTTGATCTCATGTTGAACAGGTGCAACAGGAGGCGATGTAACCAATTTTGTAGCTTTTGCTGCTCGAGCAATATCATCTTTAAGAACTTGTTCAGGTGTCATAGGATGAATAACAATTTTCTGACCCTTAAACATGAAGGAATAATAATTGGAACGACCATGATGAACACTATCAATGTCATATTGCCAAGGACGGCCAAGCAACAAAGAGCATGCTTCCATTGGAACAACATCACAATCTACAAAATCAGAATAGGCGCCAAGAGAGAAAGGAACACGTACCGAACGCGTTACCTTTATTTTGCCGCCATCATTAAGCCATTGAACATGATAAGGATGTGGGTGCTTCCTTGTTGGTGATGACAACTGCTCCACCAAGGTCGTACTAGCCAAATTGTTGCAACTGCCACCATCGATGATTATACGGACCACTTGTTCTTGCACAAAGTCTTTGATATGAAAAATGTTGTGGCGCTGATGCTTTTCATCCTGAACGACCTGTGTACTAAGAACACGCTGCACAACAAGAGTTGCATACTTGTCGGCGGCACTAGAGTCGACATGAAGCTCGGTATTATCTACATGATTAGTGGCAAGCATAGTCTGCTGAATATCCTCAGAATCACTAGCAGAAGAATACCCATCGTCGTCACGAATCAACATAGTTTGTTTATTTGGATAATCACGTATCACATGACCAAATCCTTGGCAACGGTGACACTGAATAGCACGAGCTCGTCTAGACGACGAGGAGGACGGCACGATCGAGGCAGATTTGGCCGTGGATGGAGCATTTGACTTGGACGTGGTCGAGGAGTGGTCACGTGACGTGGAAGGAGGTGTCGACCGTGGAGCTGAAGGCGTTTTGGACCCTACAAAAATGTTAGGTCTTGACGAAGATTGCCGATCCTGCACTTCACGTTCAGCTTTACAAGCATATTCAAATAAGGTGGTCATATCATCATAATTCTTATAATCAAGAATGTTCTAAATTTCATGATTTAACCCACCCCTAAAGCGAGCCATAGCAGCATCATCCAGTTCAACTAAACCATAGCGAATCATACCCTTTTGAAAAGCTTGATAATAATCCTCTACGAAAAGTGAACCTTGTTGAAAATGCTGCATTTGATTAAGCAAATCTCTAGCATAATATGACGACACAAAACGATGACGCATAGCAGCTTTTAATGTCATCCAAGTGGCTGGAATATTATCAGGATATCTTTGTCTATACTCACGCCACAAAAGTAAAGCAAATTCAGTAAATTCACTAATAGCAGCCTTAACTTGTAAATTAGTAGGAATATCATGGCATGCAAATTTTTATTCAACCTCTAATTCCCAATCAAGATAAGCACCCGGATCATATTTGCCATTAAAAGTGGGAATACGAAATTTTATTTTGGCAAAAGAATCATTAATAGGAACACGTACCCTACGAGCACGACCAGGGCAATTGTCGTCGTCCTGCTCAGTGTCGGCGCCGTAGTCACGTGCATTTTGCAACTCCGCGAGCTGCATCGTCATGGTCCCAAGCTGCGTCGACATGGCCTCAAGACGAGTCATGATCGTCATGAGCGTGGTGCGGGAAGCCGTATCAGCGAGGTCGAGCTGATCAAAACGCTCATTCGACGAAGTGACCGTAGAGTCAAGTCTCCCGTGCATCATCTTCATGTCGTTTTGTAGACCATCAACCTGCACCTGGACATCCTGGAGGGTGAGCTCCTCTGACTTCGAGCTGTTTTTTGCCATAGAAACACAAGCAATACAAAAAGTTAGGTCCTACGATGAGAGGTGAGTGGTGGATGAAAAGCTCAATCAAAAAGCTGTTATCAAATTCTTACCCGTCCTTACCAAGCACGCAAGCGTGAACTGCAACCACAGGTAAAACCCGTGGAAGATTGGAGGAGCGATTGCATGGTGAAACAAAAACCTGCTCGAAGTAGAAAATTTATGTGGCTCGAAGGCTGCTCTCAATCCAAGGGTTAGCACAATTCAAACAATAACTCCAAAGCTGAATAATGGTGCTAAACACGAAAAGATTGCTGCCGGCACAAGTGCAAGAGGAAGGAAGAAGGAACAAAACAAAGTGCGGCAAGAACGCGTCGCCTGTGTTGCTCGACCGCTCTTTTTTCTCTTTTTTTTCTTTTTTTTTCTTTTTTTTCGTTTTTTTCTTTTTTATACGTTTTTCTGAAAATATAAACAATGAGACCTCAAATGAGCAATTAAGCACAAGCACTTTTTTTTGAGGGAGGGGTAGAATGGTAATTAAAATAACCAAACGCAGGGCGAGGCAAGTGGGTTACGACGTAACCGAGTAGGACTCGATCGGCGATCGGCCGAAAGCGTCGGCGAGGCACGTGATTGACCCGGACTCACAGTGCAGCGGAAAAACTTGGCAAACGATCGGCCAAGTAGGAGAGCGAGACGGGGTAAACAGATGCGGTGGAAAGCAAACTGTGGTGGTGAAAACACGTGGCACGACGGAAGGATACGACGATGATAGGAAGAAAACGATGAAACACAGTGTACTAGCAACGATCAAAAGCGAAACCACAAAAACTCAACAAGGCAAATTATTGAACGAAAGTGCGAGGCTCAAAACTGTACTGGGGTAAACTTTTTTTTTTTAGGTTTTGGTTTATGTGGACTTGGATAAATTCACCGAGAAACACTGGAATCTGATACCTCTTGATAGGTGTATAGTGCCCGATCTTTTGGTGAGTGGAGAAAACTTCGATTTGGTGGATGTCGACCCTCACGATCCGACTACGACGAGCAAGCCGAAGCGCCAATGCAATCACTGAACCAACTTCTTGAGGATATTAACCTTGCGGTAAACAAGATCAACCTGATCACGACGATCAATTCTTACGCGCAATCGAAGAATGAGCAAGAATTAGAGGCGAGCAATCTGATGTATTGCACGAAGGTGGAGTTCTGAATTCACGTCGAGAGACGGATGTATAGCTAAGCTAAACATAAAACAAAACTCAAAGAATGCAAGGGGCGCAGCCTTGACTAAATAGGGGGAGGACGCGGCATCTAGGGCCAGCTGAAGTGGAGAGGCGCGCTGTGGAGAGGTGGTCGCGCGACTTGGGCCACGTGGGCCTTCGGGCGGCGTCATCCTGGGCCATCGTTCCTTAGCATCAAAACCGTCTTCAATTCCTGGGCTCGAGCTCTAGTGATTGGGCCCTTGTATGTCGTCGTCTCGTTAGAAGATGGATCCGTAACTCGAGGGGGCGCGACGATGAGAGGTGGAGGCGTGCAACTTGGTTTGGCGCGCCATCTTCCATTGTCGTTATTCATATGTCCTTGATGTCCTCATCACCGTGAGGAAGGCGAAGAGTTGTGTGCAAATGTCGGCATTGGAATTGGAGTCAATAGTTCACTGTCCCTTTTATACCTTCGCCTTTTTGACCTAATCTCTGGGTCCCCTGGGCTAGTATGGGCCGCACAGTGACGGGCTTTTCTGATTAATAATAATAAAAAAGTAAAAGGCTTTATTCTTTAAAAAGAATTAGAGCTATTAACCTTGAGCAATAATCTTGGGGGCTTCATTGATGAGAAGCAATGGCAAATCCACTTAAAAATACTTTCTGTATCTATGTGATTTGATGATCATGTAGAAGAGGACTTGATGATCGTATGGGTATAAGTTCAAGAGATAAGTTATTAATTAATGTTGATAATTAATTATCAAAATTGGACTTACATTGAGTAGAGTGACAGTTCATTAAGGAAAAGCTATATTATATGATTGATGTCATTTAGCTTAGTACTATTATATGATTAACGTCATATTCTTTTATATGGGATAAGACATGATTGATGTCATGAAATTTAGATCCACAAGTCACTCGGACAGGAGTGTGTATCACTTGGCCTTTCTATTAATCGGTCGGCAAGATTAATGTCTTGCTAACTGACCTTCTGGTTTGATGATCAGGAGTTTACTTAAGCTCAAACTTGATGGTTTGAGTGAATTATATGTAACAAACTGTTAAGGGCTAATATTATTAGACTTATGTTATTTGTTAGTTGCCAAATTATACAAGAGTCGGGGGCTACACCTGATCAGGTGCACCTAATCGGCGCACCAGATCCATCAGGAATTTCAATCAAGAGGTCTTCCTAATTTGTGATCTAGTCACATAATCTCGAAGATTACTCGGCAGGTCAGAGCTCAAAATCAGGAAGCACTCGGGGGCTGCTATGGAATACTTACCTTATAGGTATCCATAGTTATGAGTAAGTCGGTAGACGACCGGGTACCTTATCCATAAGGTAACCGACTGAGTCGGCTTGGAGGGCAATACAAATAGAGATAGACTTTCTATGTGAATCCTTGTAGACTACGAGTAGGACTCTTCATGTACCCCTTGCCGATCGGATATATAAGGCGACAGGGAACCCCCATCAAGGGACACGAACAACCACGAAACACAACATCAATACAAACCATAGAACATAGGACACAAGGTTCTTACTCTCATCAAGAGGGCTCAAACCTATCCAAATCGACATCTTGTGTACTAGCCATCGAGTTCTTCATCCCGACGTAGCCCGATAGATTTATTGCCGAGTAGAAGTCTCAACACATGGAATTAATTGCAGCTAGGTTGAGCCAATTAACTAATTAATGCAACATGAGCAATTAATTTAATTGCATTAATTAAGAAAATTGCTCGCTAATTAGGGCATAATCGATGAATTGAGAAAAAAGCTCGATACCCCGAGGAAGTCCGAATCCAAAACCGGGAAGAAAGTGCGATCGATTGCGGAAAAGCTCAAAACATGAGGTCACCGGCAATGGAGGTGGATAGGGAAAGGGGAAAACTTTTCCCAAATGCTTCGGTGGAGCTCGGCGAGGGGGTGCCTAGGCGCGCCCACGCGAGGGAGAGTGAAGGGCGATAGCGAGCTCACCAGCAGCGGTGGGGGCAAGACACGCGGTGGCGGCGCGGGAGCTTGGCGCGGCGGCGGTGGCGCTAGGGTTTTGGGGCGCGCACGGCTATGTGCGAGGCGAGAGCGGAGGCGTTGCACAGGTACGGCAAGGTCGGAGATGGCGGCGATGGCGTGCGGTGAGCCAGGCAACGTGCGCGACGTCAGCGGAGAGAGCGAGGCGAGTTCTCGGTGTCGGGGTCGAACGAAGAAGAAACCAATCGACTTGATTTTGACCTAGGTCAAAGAATTGATGAACGGCCGTGATCGAACAAGGAATATATCAATGGTCCAGATCTTGGAATGCATCGCGCGATGAAGCGAGGTGACCGGACGGTTCGGTCACTTAAGGGATTTTGGAAACCTAAGTTCTGGATGAACAAAACGTCACGCAGACTGGACGGTACGGTCTTCACAAGACATTTCATCCGGTCTGTGTTTCCAAACCCCCGAAGCAACTGTGCATTGCTGCCAGACCAGACTGTACGGTCTAATGACTGGACTGTACGGTAACTTCCAATATTTTGCTGAAACATGGAATTTCTTCATTTTTCCAAGTGCCCTCACTAAACACTCAAATAAACACTACACTTGGAGTATGAAGGGAACTCTCAAATACTCCTTTTCAAAGAACTCTCAAATACTCCTTTTTAAATAGTGGCTCTTTATAGCCTTATAATTTTATCAAATGCCAGATGAAGAATCGAGCAAATAAGAACCAAAGAAAATAAGAGCCAAATGGGTATGTATGAGCCTTAGTCCATAAGCCGTGCGAGTGGGTTTAACCTCAGAGTTCATAAGAGCTTGCACAACGGGCATGAAGCACAATCCTTTCCTTTGGTAACACTTGCGGAGATGTAATCTCATATAGATCATGAGGCACAAATATCTCCAAATGTGACAAGCCTCCGTTGTGTTTCCTATATGATGCATGCAACAAGCATTTCACATATGCAATGAAAGTAAACATGCCATATGAATGCAAACAATATTAATCAAGACACAAAGGAAACCTAAAAATGTCAAGTTTGAACCCCTCTCAAGCTTACTCACTATAAGCCATACCCTTGCCTTGAGATAAGCCAAACCACCATCTCAAGCACTCCCCCTTGCTTATAGCTATCTTGAGTGGGTTAGACATTGACTAATTTTTATGTGTTTTTTCTTTTAGTTATTTACACATGCATGGATGCAAAGCATGCTAGTCACAAAGAAGTCCTAATTACCATGCAATACAGGATAAGGAAAAAACACACTACAACTTCCAAGAACAAACACGGGTACCTCCCTCAGGAGTAGATATGACGTTGAGGTCCATGTCACTTGTGGTGAACTTCACTTGATCTTCAAGTAACCTCACGGTCCACCACCACCACCTTCTAGGTCTTGTTCTTGGGCACCCATTTGTACTTCTTTGACCTCTCAAGATCAACAATGCACTTAGGAGATGGGAAATATGTTTGCTTGTCTCATGATGTGTAGGTCACTAGAGTCAACTTGACGGTCAATGAAGAGAGGATCGGACAAGAGTAGGAGACTTGGGGCCGGACGATCGGGAGGCCGAGTGAAGTCAAGGGTGATCCATGCCGTACACGTGGAGAGGCAAGAAGCACGAACGATTTTGCGGTTGAGCCTCAAAACCGTGGGTGGTGATCACGACGGCTGGGTTGACCAAGTCAAAGCTGATCGGGCGTCGGTGCAAGTAGAGGCTTCCAATGGATTGGAGGCAGGAGAGACTTGCCGACAAGGAGGATCACGGGATGAGGTGACATGTGTCAAGATCGAGAAGTCTTGTTCAATGGAAGCAAGCAGGGAGTAATGCTTTGAGAAGTGTGCAAGGCGGTTTTCTGATTTGGGCCTCAAAACCGGTGGCGGCTATTAGAGGTGCACGTGGCACCATCACGGAGCTTGCGTCAAGGCAAAGAAAAGTTGTGAAGGGCCCGAGGGCGTTCGGGCGATGAGGAAAAAGATGGACGATTCTGCCCCTGGTGGTAGGTGGCAGTGTATTGTAGGTAACGGGTTGGATGGTCTTTAGGACAACCCATTGGCCTATATAAGGAGAGGTAGGGCTGGTGGAAGAGGTGGACTTTTGGGTGTCCCTTGTGCCTCTCTTTCCCTTAGCCTTGCCTTAGGTCTTCATTTCAAAGTGCTAGGAGAGATCTTCATGTAATAGAGGAGAGGAGAGGGTGTGTGAGAGACATCTCTTTCTCTTCCAAATAGTGGGAGGAAGAGGGCGTCTTCCTAGCCATGTATCCATGAATCTTGTATGCAAGGATCAATGATATGAGATTCAAATTCGTGCTCAAGATCTTCTCTTCTCCCTAAATCCCGAATTTCTCTTTTTCTCTATTTTCGGAGGTATTTTTGTGGGAATTTTTGATCTCATTTCTGGGCAAGTTTTTGGGCGGATCTTGGTGCTATGATGAGCTAGAACAATCCTATATGGGTTCTTGACCGAATAAAGAACTCCAGCACCTTCGTTTTGAATGATTTCTCAAGTTTCCCCTTTTTGGTGTTCTTGGCACAAGATCTGAAATTTGTGATGATTCCTTGTTCTATTTGAGTGGATCTTGTTTGAGTAGGGTCGTGATGTGTTGAGGATTACCTGGTCCAAAAATGACATGATATGGAGTTCGTTTGATTAGGTTTGATCAAGTTCTTGCCTATTCCCGAACTAATTTCTGTTCTGTCGAGGGTCGATCGGCACAATCGGTGCGGGATGAAAAATCTGGATCGGCACTGCCGATGTCCTGATCAGGAATTTTGTCTTCTTACTGTTATCAATCGGCACTACCAACAATTCGATTAGCACTGCCGATGCTCTGTCTAAATTGCTAATTAGCACTGCCTATTTTTGTGTCGGCACTGCTGGTGCGTGAGTGAAAATCCTGATCGTATTTGGACAAGTGCTAGAAATTATTATTGGCATTTGTTATGCTTTAAGAATAAAATGAATTAATCCTCAAGCGCACGGCATTGTAGCATTTCACCCGGGAGTATTCCAAGGTATCGTATTTATTTTCCTCAGGGAAGCTAGGCGTAAGATTATCTTGGTTTAACAAAGATATAACTACAAGAGTTATACCAACTCACCAAAGACGAGGGTAAGGATGTTCAATAATAGTAGTAGGGGTAGCAACACAAGAGAAGTCCACACTAAGATAAATAAAGAGATCGGTTAAGCTAGCCGGGAGGATAGCGAGTCTAAGTCTAAGATTCCCAAAATATATGTTTCTAATATACCTAAGTCAAGCATCAAATCCTAGTTACTCGGGTTGAGTTCTTACACCAATTTCTTGGTACAACGTCGTGTCTTTCACCTGTTAATTCACTTTGGTGCACCAAAACTATCCACTAATATGGGTCAGTAACTATCCTCTGTACTACTGGGTACGCTATCGCTAGAAAACCCTGCTTGAGACTTCCCGAATGTGGTGGATTACTAAAGGGATGGACAGGGCTGTCACCACCTGCCACCTACCACAAAACCCATGGGGACGAATGCAAATCCAGCTAGTGTTAACTTAGGTACCGCGTCTATGCCTTCACTAGATATTCTTCCGTTGGCCTAGCGGAAGAATAGTTGCGAAATAACCAAGTCTAAGTTCGAAAAGAACTAAACTTAATTAAATCCTAGCCGGGAAACCCGTGAACTACGCAACAAAGTTTCTTCCCGATAATTGTAACTTAAGGAAATGACTAAGTTAAGAAAAACACTTGACAAGATATAAGGGGAAGATAATTATATTGATAAAGGATAAGTCTTACAAAAGAAGAAAAGATACAAGAGAGCTCATACCAAGAGTCCGAGACAATTCCGGAATCCCAGGCGATGCTCTCGACTAGACTCTAACTCCCGACTAACTAACCTACTCTACTAAGTAGCACAAGTTGTGAGAAATGGACTGCTTGATGTGTTTCTTGCTTGATTCTCTTTTTCTGTCGAAGTCCCTCTCTATTTATAGGTGATGATGGGCCGGGGGGTATTTGTAGGTGAGAAGGGTCGGTTGGCCGAAGTCGGTCCGCCGAGCGACGGGTACGGCCGGGCGGCCGGGCATGCCGGGCGGCATGCACCGCCGAGCAGTAGCCCAGGCTGGGCGGCCCTTGGATCGTGTCGATTCATGACCGACTCCTTTTGGATGGCTTGGATCTTGTCTGGATGTCGGTTATTTGGTCGGTTCGTACCGACTCCTCCATTTTGGGGTCGGTAGGCCTATTGGGCTTCATGGGATGGCAACCTGAGGCCGAGCGGCGGCCTTGGCCGGGTGCCGACCCCCCCTCCGGGTCACCCCTTGACTTCTCCGGGTTAGGCCAATTATGGGCCTTCTTTTCCTTAGCCATATCTCATCATTTTTAGTCTGGGAGGAGAAAACGGCATCATGGTGAAGTGTTTTTGCAAAACTGGCTGGATCAGATAATCAGCCTGAAAAATGACTCCGGTTAATCAGCCGGGTGGCAGATTTGAGCCCTATATGACCCTGTCGATCGGTTCCTGATTTCAGCCTGAAAACGACCCTGTCAGCCCGTGAAAATGGCTGTTTTATAGTCGTGATCGGCCGACAGGATACTTCTTCATGTTTTTGCATATTTTGGCTCTTTTATACCTGCAAACACATATTTCACCAAAACTCGAGGATCTTTATTAGTTTAAACAAATATTTATTAAACTTTGGTCTTTACCTTGCATTTCCGGACTGGTTGGTGGCCGATATTGGGTTTTATGGGCCACCAACACCTCCCCAAGCTTAAACCTTTGCTCGTCCCAAGCAAATTGAAACTTAGAAGTGATGGATCAGGAGTTGCTTCAATATTAGAGCCCTAGAAGTATCAAGTGCACAAACACATACTCCAACACAACATGGGTAAGTGTAAACCAGCACAACTTGGTTACTAAGTCATTCTCATTGTACAGCGGGACTTGTTGGCATTTTATATCCTTGTCACAAGCAGTTGAAGTCTGGAACAACTAGTTTAGACTTTGTCATGCAATCTCCTACTTGATCATGAGTCCAAAGTTTTTGTATTGCTGCATAGGATTGAAAATCTTCCCTCTTGGTGCAATCTTCACTATGACTTTCATCTCTCAAAAGGTGTATTTCCTTACCAAATGCTCATCCTACTTTCTAAAAGTTTGTCTTAAATATGTGGAGCTTGGTAGGGTGTCGCATTTAGCTTGCATATATTGTTAAGCTAAGAGATGATCCTAGCGAAAAGACATTGCACTTTCTCATTCCAATCATTTAGAAATAATGTTCAGGGGAGAGGGAGAGAATGGACTCACGCGAAGGATTGGGCTAGCACAATTGCAAAGGTCTTGGGTGCAGTTTTATCCCAAAGACTGGATTTTTGTGCTAGAGAGAAAGGATGGCTCTTTATTTTCGCTCAAAGAAATATTTTATTTTTGTATGAACCTTGGAGCATAAATGAGAGCTGATAATTTTTTCCTTTCTTTTCTTTCTTTGCTTCTTTCTTCCAAATCTCATGGTGTAAAGAGGCTAATTCAATGGTTCAAATATTTTTTTTTACGAACTTTTTCTGAGCAATTGGGAGGACCATAATCTTTTAATAGGATCAAAGGCTCGCAAAAAGAAGGATTTTGGTTAACATGCTTGGTGGATTGGATGCATGATTCCAATGTGGATACCGCATAAGCAAGCACGATTAATTTGAGAACTCAATGATAACATGAAGGAAAATGATTGGCTTTGTAAGTGCAAGTCCCTCGTAAGGATCAAATCCTAACTAAACTCAATGCATGCATAAATGGCGTAGACATGTTTTGCTAATTAATATTTGGCCTTGGTAGGAAATTGTCTACCATAGGGAATATGTGCACCAAGTAGGGGGTTTTGTTGTAGCATGGTTTTGAATGAAATCATTGGACTCTAATCATAAGGAAATCACAAACTCATCCAAAACATGTATATCATAAACTCCAACAACTAGACTTGGTGTTTATTAGCCATTTTGCAACCACTAAAACATAGAGGGACTAGTGTTATCATCATGCAAGTCTACCATTACCCACAAAAAATGAGGAGTAGAGGTTGTATACTTGAGACTCAAAGGGAGCTGATAGAGCAACTATTCATCATTTCCATAGGCAAGGTGAAGATCAAGTTCTCAAACTTTATTTGTAAAAGGGAAATCTTTTTGTTCTTTTTGGCTTTGCAAATTTTTTTATGGTTTTCCTTAAAAGCAAAAATCTTTTTGGGTTTTCTTAAATTTGCTAAAAATGAAATGACTCAACTAGAGAAAGAGGGAGAGAGGATAGAACAATTGGTGCACCTTGGTTTGGGTACCTCCCCAAGCTTAGGTCTTTGCAAGTCTTAAGCTTAGAAGGCGTTCACTGCGGCGGTTGATACTCGATGTTGAAATGGCCGAACAATTGGTCCACCATGGAGATATTTGTCTGAAGTTGTTCTGACGTCTATTGCTGCCATTCTTGTTATCTCCTTATGGCTGCTTGTATTTCTTGAGTTTGCATGTTGGTCTCATAAGCATTGGCAGCCAAGTATTGCATATCTTCTTGCAACTCTGAATAATTGTATGACGTGAATCGAGCGGAATGAGAAGTGCCTATGCCTCCATGAGGTTGATGGTAACTTCCCATCCCATAGGGGTTGGAAGGATCATACTCTTCATAGGAGGAGGTAGTGTAGTTTGTTGATGAACTAGCAAATTCGGGAAACTACGGTTGCTCCCAGAGGGTCTTGCACGACCCTAGGGACGCGCCCCTAATTGGGCTCAACTAGATACAAAGCCCAAAGGCCAAAAATAGGCGACACAGCACCGACACAGATTCTGGACTCTCTCTTGTTTTGACGATTCCCGATGACTCCAGATGAATTTTGACATGGGGCCGGAAGCATTGGAAAGGTCCTCTCCTTATCTTTCCGTGCATATGTAGAACGTCCAAATCCGAGTCCGTATGCGTCCTGGGCGACTGTTTTAGTACAGACTGGTCCTGGGCCCCGAAACAGACTCGAAGTCGGTTTTGATTGGGCCTCCACTTTGGCTTCCAAGCCCTTGCTGGTCCTCCACGTTCCCAACTCCTTCTCCCATCATCTCCTGGTCTTCTCCATGGTTTCTAATCATAAAATAATCATTAGGTAGCAAACCATTCTCAAAAGTAACATATAGCGAAGAACGTAGGAACGAGCTCACCTCTAAATTTAGTCGTCGTGCACGAGCTCTAGTCATTGGACCTTGCAAGTCCAGATTTGAAGGAGTGTTGTGTGTATCCATAGGAGTGATGTCCTCATCACTTATGGTCAAAACCAAGATAAGTACTAATTTCTTTTAAGGACCATTCATCTGTTTCACCAATAAGAAGAAATTCATAGAGAGTGCCTGTTTTATTCGATTCATGGGCATGAACTTTCGAAGTGCAAAGAATTTTGATAGTGAGCCATTTAGAACCATATTCATCGAGGTGATAGAAATCATACCACCCTACCATGTTGAGTGCGTACTCAAAATTAGCGAGGACGCCGATTCGCTCGAAGAAGTCGTGGTCTAACTTGCACACGGACATGAACTCCCAGTCTTGTATAGCGGTGAATTTGCTTTGCTCGTCGAAGTTGTTGAACACCATGTTCTCTTGACTCTCCATATACTTCTCGAATTCTCCATCTCCTCCTCCTTGTTCACTTGCTACCGTTGCAGCCTCGGATATGGACATTGATTCCATGTGGTAGCTTGGAGCTTGCCCATAGGCAGCCTCCGAGTGTTCAGCTTCTAAGCGCTCACTTGAGGTACGTCTCTCACGACTTGAGCTGCCGCTGAACTTGGTGTAGAGGCCCCTCCAAATGTTTGCCATTCCTACAAAAAGGTAACTTGGACACAATACCCAAAGGACAATATGACAATAATGGTTAGTGATTAGTCGTTCAGTTAGTAGTCCAAGTGTTAGTCATTCAAACGTGCAACGGTGGCAGCAAACTTGCTCTAGTTGGTTTTATTGCAGCACACTTTTATTCCTATGTTCAAAGTGTACTTACTAAAAAAACTAGCGAAAAGAAAGAGAGGATGCAAAGGAAGAGAGATGTGAGGGAGAAGAGTGTTTTCAGCTTAAGGTTGAGAGGTGAAAAATGTGGAGGGTAAGCCTTGGTATTTATAGGCTCGAGGGGAAGCCTTGGAGCAAGATTTTTAGGACGGGCGGTGGTACACGCCGGGAGCCAGCCCATGCCGACCGACAGAGCATTTTTCTCCACTTGCTCCATTATTGCTTTGGTGGTGATGGGAGAGGGCTAGGTCCATGCGCCATGTGATCCTCTTGCTCACTTTGGCCAAAACTTCATGTTGAGTGTGGGGAGCAAGGAGGGATTGATGGGATGGCCAAAGTTGTAAGTATGCAACGAGTATTCTGCCACTCATGAGGCCTAAGGGAGTAGGATGGCAGGTGAGATTGGGTGATTGGAGTGTGAGGTGACTTGAGTGGCTCTCTTTCATTTGCTTTTCACTCATGATGGGGGTCTTTTGTTGGGCATTTTGCCTAATGGAAAAGCTGGCAACACATCCTCCACTTCATGGCCATCATCTCTACTGCAAAAGTGCAAAGAATCCAAGAAAATGTACGGCCGGGCGGCATGGTTTGCCAGGAGGCAGATTCTGCCCGGGCGGCACAGAAATCACCCAGCCAGGTGGTCATTATTCAGGAAAAATGACCTTCCGGGTGCTAAAAAACTGACTGGGTCACTCAGTCTGGGTGGCTAAAAAATTACTTAGCCGGGTGGTCATTTTTCATGAAAAATGACCTCCCGGGTGCTGAAAACTGACTGGTCGGGTTAGAGTCTGGGCGACTTAAAAGTTACCCAGCCGGGTGGTCATTTTTCACGAAAAATGACCTCCCGGGTGCTGAAATTTGACTGTCCGGGTTGGAGTCTCTGATCATCACCCGGATAGTAGTTTTTGATAAGATTTGACCTCTCGGCCGGGAAAATTTGGCCGAGACATCAATTTTTTTAAGGGGAATAAAATTATTCAAAGAAGCAAATGAAAAAAAGAAAGCAACCTAATTTAGTGGTATGTACAAGAGAAGGGGGGATAAATATCGGTTACCTTCTGACGTGGGTCTGGATTTTTTTTTTTGTCTCGAGCAAGACGTTCTCCACATTCAGTTTCGCGTGGTGCCTTCCGTGGATGGAGATTTTTCCATGGTTGGTGCAAATTCTTTCTTTTGTCATACTTGTTTGATTTTCTTGGGCTTGGCGGTGACCTTTTTCTTTGCTTCTTGTCGCTCCTTTCTTCTTTTTGGGCGGTGATTGTGTGTTCTTGACTTTTACTACCGGTGCGCCTGATTTTTGTGTCATTGGGTATACCTTAATTTTCTGCACCGTGTTAAGATTTTTACCATAAAAGATATGTACCTGATTGCATTGTTCCGCTCGGGGCCTGAAGGCAAGCTTTTCTTTGTTCCCATTAATGATAAGGTGGATTTCTCTAGCCCCAACATCAATGTTGGCGTTTGTGGTGCTGAGGAACGGCCTTCCTACTATGTCTTTACATCGACCTCCATATCTTCACGGGTACGTCCTCCACGATGCCCGCCGGGTAGCGATCTACATGGTCGGCGAGCTGCAAGCACATTGCTGTAGGGGATAATGAATTGACATTAAGTTTGTCATACGCCACGTTGGGCATGACGCTCACGCTTGCCCCCAAATCACAATGGGGGTTGTTGAATTGCTGCATCCCAATGGAACACAGGATGGTTGGGCATCCCGGATCTTCTTCCTGGGAGAGAGTTTAAGATGGCGGCGCTGCATTCCTTCATTAATTTGACAATCTTAGTGGATGACGTTGGGCGTTTGTTGTTGAGGATGTCTTTTAGGTACTTGGAGTAGGTAGGGACCTGCATGGCATCAAGTAGCGGTATATTTACATATAATTTCTTTATTACCTCTATATGTTTCTCAAATTGCTCATCCACTGTTGGCTTGCATTGACGAGAGGGAAATGGCAACACTGGCGTATCATAGAACTCGTGTGGCGCCTTTGCCTCTTCAACTTCAATTTCTTCTGACTCTGCATTGGGTTCCTTGTCCTTCCATGCATTGATAGGATTTGGCGGATCCTGTGTAGATTTTCCGCCTCTAGTTGTGACAACATTAACATTTTCTTCGAGGCTAGCTTCCGGCTGAATGGGGAGCATGCCAGAGTTAGGATTAATAATAGAAGCGGCCAGCTGAGCAATTTGGGTCTCTAACATTTTATTGTGACTGAGCTGGTTTTGCAGAGAGCTATTAAAAGCTTCTTGAGAAACCATGTGGATATGTGCCATGGTTTGAAATATGTGATGAGTAATTGACATTGGTTGAGTTGGCGTTTTGAGTTGAAATGCGGGAATCTAGGGATTGCACGAGTTTGTGCCTATCATGATTTTGACTAACTGGAGTTGGTGAGGATGTTTGAGAGTTTGCAGGAGATAGGAAATGTGTTTGCTTGTCTCATGATGTGTAGGTCACTAGAGTCAACTTGGTGGTCAACGGCGAGAGGATCGGGCACAAGTAGGAGACTTAGGGCCAGACGATCGGGAGGCAGGGTGAAGTCAAGGGTGATCCACACCGTACATACAGAGAGGCAAGAAGCACGGACGGTTTCACGGTTGAGCCTCAAAACCGTGGGTGGTGATCAAGACGACAGGGTAGACCAAGTCAAAGGTGATCGGGCGTCGGTACAAGTAGAGGCTTCCAATGGACCGGAGGCGGGAGAGACTTGCCGGCAAGGAGGATCACGGGATGAGGTGACACGCGTCAAGATCGTGAAGTCTTGCTTCGGTGGAAGTGAGCATGAAGTCATGCTTTGAGAAGCGTGCAAGGCGGTTTCTCAGTTTGGGCCTCAAAACCGGTGGCGGTGATTGGAGGTTCATGTGGCACTATCGTGGAGCTTGCGTCGAGGCGAAGCAAAGTTGTGAAGGAAAAAGAGTTGGACGATTTTGCCCCTAGTGGTAGGTGGCAATGAGTTATAGGTCAAGGGTAGAGTTGTCTTGGACCCTAGGCCTATATAAGGAGAGGTGTGGCTGGTGGGAGAGGTGCCTCTTCCCATTAGCCTTGTTAGGACTTCATTCAAAGTGCTAGGAGAGGTCTTCATGTATTAGAGGACAGTAGTGGGTGTGTGAGAGACATCTCTTGCTCTTCCAAATAGTGGGAGGAAGAGGGTGGCTTCCTAGCCATGTATCCATGTATCATTGAGATTCAATTTTGTGCTCAACTTTATCCTCTCTTCCTAAATCCCGAATTTATCTTTTTCTCTATTTTCGAAGCTATTTTCATGGGAATTTTTTATCTCAGTTTGGTCCAGTTTTGGGGTGGATTTCTTGGGGGATCTTAACGCTATGTTGAGCTAGAACAATCCTTCATGGGTCGTTGACCAAATCAAGAGACCTAGCACCTTCGATTTGAAGGATTTCTCAAGTTTCCCCTTCTTGGTGTTCTTGACACAAGATCTAAAATTCGTGATGATTCCTTGAGCCAATTGAGTGGATCTTCTAGGATTAGGGTCGTGATGTGTTGGAGATTAGCTGGTCGAAAAATCGCATGATTTGGAGATCATTTGGATAGGGTTTGGGTGAGATTTGTGCAAAATCGTGACTGTTTTTCTGTTCTGTCAAGGGTCGATCGGCACTGCCGATGACCATGACTGGCACTGCCGGTGGGTCTGAACTTTGATCGGCACTGCCAATGCCACAACCGGCACTGCTGGTGGCTTGAGCCTGAACCCCACACCACCACTGCCGATAGCCACAACCAGCACTGCCAATGCGCTTCGACTGCAACCTTTCAGTTCTTTGAGAATCCAGCATCAGCACTGCTGATGGGTATGACCGGCACTACCGATGGTCCCAACCAGCACTGCCGATGGCTGTGATCGGCACTACGGATAGTAGTCCAGTAAGGTCTGTCTTGTGTGTGTTTCTTTGACCAGGTCGAGTCTTTGTTGCTCTCTTTCCTTCCCGCTGTATTCCATTGCTGTTGTTGATCACTCCTAGAGTTGGCACATCACAAGTTGTTGTGTGTGACCTTGGTGATCGGTTTACAGGTTGGCTTGGGTTGTAATTGGGATATAGGCCAAGTTCTTGTAAAGAATTTTAATTGGCTCCCATTCACCCCCCCCCCCCTTATGGTCGCCTTCTCGGTCCTTTACTTCCATACAAAAATCTATGCTTTCTAGGACTTTATCAGTAGCAATAAATTTTCTACTAATACTTTCATTGATTTTAGATTGTCCTAGAACAAGATCACGGAAGGAAGGTTCATTATGAGTGAAGTTTCTAGAGCTACCCGTACTTTTGTCAAAGGAGAGGTTTGGGTTAGACTCCCATCCGAAGTCGTTTGTGCGGGGCCTAAACCCGTTTTTGTTGTTTTTGTTGTTGTTGTTGTTGTTGTTGTTGTTGTTGTTGTTGTTGTTGTTGTTGTTGTTGTTGTTGAGGTAGTTTTCTTCTTCTTCTTGAGTCTCTAGACAGCGGATTCCTATATGTCCAACATTGCCATAGACTTTGCAAGTCATGCGAGAGTCTAAGGATTGGGCAGTCTGAGGTGAATCCATTTTCTTCAAGAGTTGATCCATCTCGATTGCTAGCAAGTCAATACCGTCAACTTGGTGGACTCCCCTCATCTTGGGCTGCGGCTGGCTCTGCCTCTCATCATAGCCACTGTAGTTGGCGACCATCTCTTCTATGAGAGTTTCGGCTTCTTTGACATTCAGAGAGAAAAAGGAACCTCCAGCGGCTGCATCAAGGTGCTCTCGAGCGGGACGGTTGAGCCCATGGTAAAAGCTTTGGATTAGCAACCAATCTTGCATTCCACGATGTGGGCATACCAAAGTGTACTCTTGGAAGCGTTGGTTTTGCCTAGCAGGAAGAACCTGGCAAGGAAAGCATTGAAGCACTTGTCCCATGTGGTGAGCTCTGCTTGATTGCTGTAGAACCACTGCTTGGCCTTCCCCAAGAGTGAGAATAGAAAAAGGCGAAGACGGATGGCTTCAGGGGTCACATCCCTCATGGTGAAAGTGCTGCACACCGCCAAAAACTATTGGAAGTGGGCATTTGCGTCTTCTGATGCCTTGCCACAGAAAGGGCTGGCCAAAACCATGTTGATTAGGGCCGGTTTCAGCTCATAGCCTCTGTCCCCATGTTCGGGTTCGGACCGATGTGGATGTTGTCTGTAGATGGGGCAGAGTAGTCATGGATCATCTTTTCAGCCATAGTTGGTTGACCGGACGTAGACGGGACTCGCTGTTGAGCCTGTGTGATCGGAGATGCTTCAAGAGTAAGTATAGGCTGAGGAGGGGTGAGTCATTGACGCACACTCTTCAACAAAGCCTCCAGATCATTCTGGTAGTTGTCTGGTTGGCCAAAACCAGTCATAAAACGTCCTATTTACACCACAAATAAACTGAACAAGGGTAAGCCCACAAAGGAAAGCGATAACTTCTTGATAGAAATATCAATGTTAAATTTTCGATATCTTAGTCTATTGCTTCCCCAGCAACGGCACCAAAAATGTTTGTTTACACTTCTTAACATCGCATCAAGAATATCACTATTCCAGGTATGGCGCCAGAATGATTATTGGCGATTGTTATGCTTTAAGAATAAAATGAATTAATCCGCAAGCGCACAGAACACCATTGTAGCATTTCACCAGGGAGTATTCCAAGGTATTGTATTTATTTTTCTCAAGGAAACTAGGCGTAAGATTATCTTAGTTTAATAAAGATATAACTAGAAGAGTTATACCAACTGACCAAAGACGGGGGTAAGGATGTTCAATAATAGTAGTAGGGGTAGCAACACAGGACAAATCCACACTAAGATAAATAAAGAGATCGGTTAAGCTAGGCGGCAGGGTAGCGAGTCTAAGTATAAGATTCCTAAAATATATCTTTCTAATATACCTAAGTCAAGCCTCAAATCCTAGTTACTCGGGTTGAGTGCTTACACCAATTTCTTGGTATAGACTCGAGTCTTTCACCTGTTAATTCACTTCAGGGCACAAAAACGATCCACTAATATGGGTCGGTAACTAACTTCTGTACTAGTGGGTACGCTATCGCTTGACAACCTTGGTTGAGACTTCCCAAATGTGGTGGATTACTAAAGGGACGGACAAGGCTGTCACCACCTGCCACTTACCACATAGCCCGTGGGGACGAATGCAAATCTAGCTAGTGTTAACTTGGGCACCGCGCCTAGGCCTTCACTAGATATTCTTACATTCGCCTAGCAGAAGAATAGCCCACAAATAACCAAGTCTAAGTTCGAAAAGAATTAAACTTAATTAAATCCTAGCCAGGAAACCCGTGAACTACGCAACAAAGTTTCTTCTCCATAATTGTAACTTAAGGAAATGACTAAGTTAAGGTAAACACTTAATAAGATATAAAGGGGAAGATAATTATATTGATAAAGAATAAGTCTTACAAAAGGAGAAAAGGGACAAGAGAGCTCATATCAATAATCCATGACGATTCCGGAATCCCGGGTGATGCTCTTGACTAGACTCTAACTGCCGACTAACTAACCTACTCTACTAAGTAGCACAAGTAGTGGGAAATGGACTCCTTTATGTGTTTCTTGCTTGATTCTCTTTTTCTGCTGAATTCCCCCTCTATTTATAAGTGGCGATGTGCCGGGGGGTATATGTTGGTGAAGAAGGGTCGATAGGCCGAAGTTGGTCCGTCGGGCGGCGGGCACGGCCAGGCGGCAATGTGTGCCGGGCGGCCGGGCATGCCGGGCGGCCCTTGGATCGTGTCGGTTCGCGACCGACTCCTTTTGGATGACTTCGATCTTGTAATGATGTCGCTTATTTTGTCAGTTCGTACCGACTCCTCCATTTTTGGGTCGGTAGGCCTACTGGGCTTCGTGGGCTGGCAACCCCGGGTGGTAACCCATGGCCGGGCGGCAGGCCGTGCCAGGTGGCAGGCCGGGCGGCGGCCTTGGTCGAGCGTCGACCCCCCTCCGGGTCGCCCCTTGACTTCCTCCGGATACGACAATTGTTGGCCTTCTTTTCCTTAGCCATATCTCATTATTTTTAGTCAGGGAGGAGAAAACGGCTTCATGGTGAAGTGTTTTTGCAAAACCGGCCGGGTCGGATGATCAGCCTAAAAAATGACTCTTGTTAATTAGCTGGGTGGCTGATTTCAGCTGTATATGACCATGTCGGCCGGTTCTTGATTTCAGCCTGAAAACGACCCTGTCGGCCGGTGAAAATGCCTGTTTCACAGTCGTGATCGGCCGACGCGGTGTTTCTTCATGTTTTTGCATATTTTGGCTCTTTTGTACCTACAAACACATATTTCACCAAAACTC
The DNA here is from genome assembly GCA_030378355.1 of Eleusine indica. Lineage (NCBI taxonomy): Eukaryota > Viridiplantae > Streptophyta > Magnoliopsida > Poales > Poaceae > Eleusine > Eleusine indica. The sequence goes on along the minus strand of CM059501.1, from coordinate 30,276,053 downwards.
GTGGAACTTTATTAGTTTAAACAAATATTTAATAAATTTTGGTCTTTACCTTGCATTTCCTAACTGTTGGTGGCCGATATTGGGTTTTATGGGCCACCAACAATCGGCTCTGCCGATGATTGTCCAGTGATCTGTTTTGTGTTGGAGACTTAGGGCCAGATGATTAGGAGGCCTGGTGAAATCAAGGGTGATCCACACCATACACGTGGAGAGGCAAGAAGCACGTACGGTTTCGCGGGTGAGCCTCAAAACCATGGGTGGTGATCAAGACGGCGGGATAGACCAAGTCAAAGGTGATCGGGTGTCGGTGCAAGTAGAGGCTTCCAATGGACCGGAAGCGGGAGAGACTTTCCGGCAAGGAGGATCACGGGACGAGGTGACACTCGTCAAGATCATGAAGTCTTGATTCGGTAGAAGTGAGCATGAAGTCACGTTTTGAGAAGCGTGCAAGGCGGTTTCCTGGTTTGGGCCTCATAACCGGTGGCCACGATTAGAGGTGCACGTGGCACCATCGCGGAGCTTGCGTCGAGGCGAAGCAAAGTTCTGAAGGGCTCGATGGTGTTCGGGCGAAGGAAAAAGAGTTGGACGGTTTTGCCCCTGGTGGTAGGTGGCAATGAGTTATAGGTCAAGGCTAGAGTTGTCTTTGACCCTAGGCCTATATAAGGAGAGGTGTGGCTGGTGGGAGAGGTGCCTCTTCCCATTATCCTTATTAGCACTTCATTCAAAGTGCTAGGTGAGGTCTTCATGTATGAAAGGAGAGTAGTGGGTGTGTGAGAGACATCTCTTGCTCTTCCAAATAGTGGGAGGAAGAGGGTGGCTTCCTAGCCATGTATCCATATATCTTGACTTGATGAATCAATGATATGAGATTCAATTTCGTGCTCAAGTTCATCCTCTCTTCCTAAATCCCGAATTTATCTTTTTCTCTAATTTCGGAGCTATTTTCATGGGAATTTTCGATCTTACTTTTATTCAAGTTTTGGGGCGTATTTCTTGGGAGATCTTAGTGCTATGATGAGCTAGAACAATCCTTCATGGGTCCTTGACCAAATCAAGAGCTCTAGCACCTTTGATTTGAAGGATTTCTCAAGTTTCCTCTTTTTGGTGTTCTTGGAACAATATCAGAAATTCATGATGATTCCTTGAGCCAATTGGGTGGATCTTCTAGGATTTGGGTCGTGATGTGTTAAGGATTGGCTAGTCAAAAAATCGCATGATTTAGAGGTCATTTGGATAGGTTTTGGCTGAGATTTGTGCAAAATCATGACAGTTTTTCTGTTCTGTCGAGGGTCGATCGGCAACTGCCGATGACCATGACTGGCAGTGCTGGTGGGTCTGAGCTTCGATTGGTACTGCCGATGCCATGACCAGCACTACCGGTGGCTTGAGCCTGAACCCCACACCGGCACTGCCAATAGCCACGACTGGCACTGCGGATGCGCTTCGACCGTAGCCTTTTAGTGTTTTGAGAACTAGCACTGGCACTGCCGATGGGTATGACCGGCTCTACCGATGGTCCCAATCGGCACTGCTGATGGTTGTGATCCGCACTGCTGATAGTAGTCTAGAAAGGTCTGTCTTGTGTGTGTTTCTTTGATCGGGTCGAGTCTTTCTTGCTCACTTTTGTTTCCGCTGTGTTCCACTGCGGTTGTTGATCACTCCTCGGGTTGGCACATCACAAGTTGATGTGTGTGGCCTTCATGATCGGTTTAGAGGTTGGCTTGGGTTGTAATTGGGATATAGGCCAAGTTCTTGTAAAGAACTGTAATTGGGTCCCATTCACCCCCCCCTCTGGTCGCCTTCTCGGTCCTTCAATTGGTATCAGAGCCGGTTTGATCACTAGTTGACCTTCACCGGCTTTGTGATCCAAAGGCGACATGCAGAAGCGTGCGCTCAAGCTTTGGATATTCGATGGAGAGGACTTTCTCTACTAGAAGTCATAGACCAAGGCTTATCTCTTAAGCCAAGGACGTGCAATTTGGGAGATCATGAAGCAGGACTACTCCATTCCGGACGACCTCAACACTAAGCCAGTAGGTGAGTTAACTAGGTATGGGACCAACTCCAAAGCTGTCAATATCCTGTCGTCTGCTCTAGGTAGGAATGAACATGACCGTGTTGCTCATCTTTATACTGCACGTGCCATTTAGGCAAAGATTTGCACGTACCATGAGGGTACCAATGAAGTCAAGTCTATGCGTAAGGATTCTTACAATAGATAGTACCAAACCTTTACACAAAAACCTGGCGAGTCACTCGATGACACTTTTCATAGATTTGAGGCCATTGGGTGCAATTTGCGGGCTTGTGGTAACCTTGTGTACAGTGATAATGATAGAGCTAAGCAATTGCTAAGTTCTCTTGATGAACATGCTTGGGGGGTTAAGATTGCTGCACTAGAAGAAATTGCTGATTTCAATACCCTGGAGTGTGAGCAGCTGTATAGCAAGCTAAAATCTCATGAACTATCTAGGAAGTCTCGTCCTAATCTTGCTAATCCTGCTTCTAGCGTGGCTTTGCTTTCTAGCTCTCAAAAGGGTAGTCACAGTGGTGCTTCTTATGGAACTAACCCCTCACTTGACAAGTCTTCTTTGGAGTTTGCTCTTTCTTCTCTTGTTGCAACTTCCAATGAACAGATGAAGTGCATTCCTGACGAGGAGTTGTCCTTGCTCACAAGGAAGTTCAGGAAGTTCTACAACAACTGCAAGGAGAGAAGAGGAGGTGGTTCAAGAACCTGCTTCGAGTGTGGTGGCCCAGGACACTTCATTGCTGACTATCCCAAGAAGAAGAAGAAGGCCGGGTACCACGACAACAACATTGAAGACTTCAAGCAGAAGAAGAACCGCTTCTACAAGAAAGGCAAGAACTTCAAGAAGTTTGCCAAGGCCATTGCACGCGCCTGCGTTGCCGCCTTGAGCGATGTGGACCTCACATCAAGCGAAGGCCTTACAAACTTGGAGGATTAGGTTGAGAAGCCACGAGTCAAGAAGAAGGACGACTTCACCGGGCTTTGCTTCATGGCAAAGAACGATCATGACACCGACTCTGGCTCTGACTCCAACATAAGTGAGGTACCTCCCACTTTTGATGAGCTCTCTTCTAACCTTGATCATTTGCGCGATGTTCTGTTCATGCAAGATGAGAAGCTTCACAGCGTTGTTCGTGAGAATAAAGAGTTTAAGTCTAAGTTGGAGAGTGCAGAGTATGAGATCACTTCGCTTAGGTCCAAGCTTGCTAAAAATGCTGATGTTGAGTGTGAGTCTTGTTAAGTTGTGATGAATGATCTCAGTCAGAGAGAAAGTGTTCATGCTCAAGTTTCCAGTCAGCTTGAGAGTGCCCTTAAAGAGCTTGATGAATTCAAAGCTAGACCAACTCTTTTGGGTGCATGTCAGAAGTGCCCCAAGCTCACTAATGAGTTGGAAGCTCAAACCCTCAAAGTCAAAGAGCTCGAGTCCAAGATGCTAGATGAGACAAGCTCTAAAGTTCTCCCACCAACATGTGTAGTGTGTGGCTCTCTTAAGGATAAGCTTGCAATCACTAGAGAGGAAAACAAAATCCTAACTCAAGAAAATGACTATCTCATCTCTCGTCTCCAAAGAACCCTAGTGAGTGAGGAGAAGATTGAGAGCGACATGGGAAGAGTCAAAGAAAGTGCCAGTAGGTCAACCAACAACTTGGGCTTGGGATTTGAGAGGTGTGATAGGAGAGTGAGAATGTGGGTAAGTTTGTGCCTAGTTCTAGCTACAAGGATGAGGAACAATCCATCAAACCCACTGACACATACTATCCACCTAACCCCAATCCTTCCTTCAACCCAAATCAAGCCGAGAAGCCAAAACCCAAACCCACTATGCAAGCTAAGCCTAAACATGAGATTGTCTACATTAGCATGTTCTATGGCCGCAAGGGTCACTTGGATGAGTACTATTATAGGCGTAAGAGGATTGAGAGGATGTAAGCTGAGTTAACTAGGAATGTGCATCATGATTATTTTGCTGGTTTTTAGTCTCGCTCTTTTTCTCGTGCCTATCATGGACAGGGTCATTCCTCATATGGCTCTGATTCACAAAACAGAGGCTTTGCGCAGTAGCGCTTTGGCACTCCATGTTTTCCCCATCGTGGTGAGCGTCGCTCGTCAGGATTTGGCTTTGACACAGATGATTTCTGTCCTCACAACCACAGGTTTGAGTCAAGACGCTTTGACAGGCCACGCTTTCCCCATCGTGGTTCTCGTCCCATGCGATCGACTTGTAATATGCAAAGAAATGTGATAACTCCTGCAGGTCGTGTGATTCAATGCTGGCTTCCCAAGAGTTTTCTTTCTAAACCCAGCACTGAGTCATCGATCTTTCCTTCTCGTTCTTTGTTGGTAGCAGGTGGAGGCCTGGAGAACAAATGGTTGATGGACTCTAGGTGTTTGCGCCACATGACCGGAGATGCAAAGTGGTTCTCCAGCCTCACTCCTTTAAAGCGCCGGGAGTATGTGACCTTTGGAGATGACAAGAGAGGGAGAGTGAAGGCAAGAGGTGCGGTAAAGGTAAATGAAAAATTCACTCTCAAGGATGTTGGTTTGGTTGAGCATCTCAAGTACAATCTCATCTGTGTCTCTCAGTTGCTTGATGTTGGGTTGGAAGTGCACTTTAAGAATAATGCTTCTTATGTTCTTGATTCGAATGGCTATTTGGTTTGTGGGATTTCTACCATTGGGAAAGTTTTTTAGGTTGATTCTCCTGGTTCTCACAAGTGCTTGTTTGCTCAATCTTCTTCTGAGCTCTGGAAATGGAATAGGAGACTAGGTCACATGAGCTTTGACTTGCTTTGTCGCTTGAGTGGCCTAGGTTTGATCCAAAGATTGCCTAAGCTCAAATTTGATAAGGATTTGGTTTGTGCTCCTTGTCGTCATGGGAAAATGATTGCCGCTTCTCATCCACCATTTAATTTGGTGATGACTGAACGCCCTGGAGAGTTGCTTCACATGGACACTGTTGGTCCATCTCGGGTTCGTTCGACGCGTGTGAAGTGGTATGTTCTTGTGATTGTTGACGACTATTCTCGCTACTCTTGGGTTTACTTTCTTGAGAGCAAGGATGAAGTGTTTCATCACTTTTGGAGCTTACCTTTGAGGTTGTTCAAGGAACTTCCTGATGCATTACGAGTAATTCACAGTGATAATGGCACCGAGTTCAAGAACTCCTCCTTTGATGCTTTCTGCCTTGAACATGGTATTGAGCATCAGTTTTCAGCACCTCATGTCCCTCAGCAGAAAGGTGTGGTCGAAAGAAAGAACAGAACCTTGGTGGAAATGGCCCGAACGATGCTTGATGAGCATAGGACTCTGAGGCGGTTCTGGGCTAAGGCTATTAGCACTGCTTGCTATGTTTCCAATCGGGTTTTCTTGCGCTCAATTCTTAATGTGACTTCCTATGAGATGCGCTTTGGAAGGAAGCCATCTGTCTCTCATTTGCACGCTTTTGGTTGCAAGTGCTTCATTCTCAAACGTGGCAATCTTGATAAGTTTGAGTCGAGATCTTCTAATGGCATCTTTCTTGGCTACACCCTTCATGGCCATTCCTACAGAGTTTTGAATTTAGAAACTAACACCATCGTAGAGTCCTGCGATGTAACCTTTGATCAATCAAACTCTTGTGCAAGCAATATGGTTGAGACTGCAGGTAACAGGGAGATGGAGGAGAGTATCTTTGTAGAAGAGGACCTACAGGGCTTGGATGATGACGATGATGAGTCATTCTATCTCACATCCGAGCTTGTTCCTGTTGCTTCCTCCATTCCAGCAGAGGGTTCAGAAGCTTCTACATCAACCTCAGCAGTTGTTGAGCCAGGTCCAGCTATGATTGAGGGCGAGGTATGCTCTGGGAGAGAGGCTCCTCACCATATTCAACGTCAACATCCACCTCAACAGATGATCGGTAATCTCTTTGAGAGGACAACAAGGTCAAGGTCTGCACATCTCGCTTGCTTTACTAATTCACTCTTTGTTGCCACCTTTGAACCTCAGGATGTTGGACACGCATTATCTGATGAACATTGGGTTAATTTCATGCATCAAGAGTTGGAAAACTTTGAGACAGACAAAGTGTGGACCCTAGTAGAGGCTCCTATTGGTGTCAATGTCATAGGAACCAAGTGGGTTTTCAAAAACAAGCATGGGGAAGATGGTGAGGTTGTTAGAAACAAGGCTAGGCTTGTTGCCTAGGGTTTCAGTCAAGTGGAGGGCTTAGACTATGGGGAAACCTTTGCTCCTATTGCACGCATAGAAGCCATCAGGATCTTGCTTGCATTTGCTGCCTCTAAGGGCATTAGCCTCTACCAAATAGATGTCAAGAGTGCTTTCCTAAATGGTTTCATAGAGGAAGAGGTTTATGTGAGACAACCACCCGGCTTTGAGCACCATAAATACTCAAACCGAGTGTACAAGCTTTAGAAGGCTTTGTACGGGCTAAAGCAAGCACCTAGGACATGGTATGCTAGGCTTAAGACCATCTTACTAGAGCGCGGGTATGTCATGGGGTGTGTTGACAAAACCTTGTTCACTCTAAAGCATGGCAATGGCTTTCTAATGGTTTAGATAAACGTGGATGATATGATCTTTGGAGGTTCCTCTCATGCTCTTGTGTCCAGATTTCAGGAAGCTATGGAAAGTGAATTTCAGATGTCGATGATGGGCGAGCTCACCTTCTTTCTTGGACTTCAAATCAAGCAATGCAAGCAAGGCACCTTCATACATCAAGCCAAGTACACGAAGGATCTCTTGAAGAAGTTTGACCTGGTCAATGTGAAGCCGTTGTCAAGACCAATGTCCACTACAACGACACTTGACCCTAACGAAGATTGTGAAGCGGTGGACCAAAGGGAGTACCGGAGCATGATTGGCTTCCTCTTGTACCTGACGGTGACAAGACCCGACATACACTTTGCAGTGTGTCTTTGTGCTCACTTTCAGGCTTCCCCAAGGGTGACTCATCGCAAGGCTATCAAGCACATCTTCAGGTATCTCAAATACACCCTTGAGTTTGGTCTTTGGTACTCTGCATCTTCATCTCTTGATCTCATTGGGTATTTGGATGTGGACTTTGCTGGGTGTAGAATTGATAGGAAGAGCACCACTGGTACTTGCCATTTCTTGGGTGCTTCTTTGATCTGTTGGTCTTCTTGTAAGCAGTCGAGTGTAGCCCAATCCACCATAGAGGCTGAGTATGTTGCGGCTGCTAGCTGCTGCTCACAAATGTTATGGATTGTGTCCACCATGAGAGACTATGGGTTAACATTTAAGGGTGTTCCACTCATGTGTGATAACTCCAGTGCCATATGCTTAGCCAAGAACCCAGTCCTACATGGTAAGGTCAAACACATTAATGTGCGATTTCACTTCCTGAGAAATAATGTTGAGAAGGGAGATGTTGAGCTCAAATACATTGACACTACACACCAATTGGTTGATATTCTCACCAAGCCCCTAGATGCTTCGAGATTTGCTTTTCTTTGGGGGGGGGGGAGCTTGGTGTTTGCCATCCTTATGGCATCATTTGAGGGGGAGTTGGTGTTCTCTTGTATATATGTATCTTACCTTTTAGGCATTGTATCTCACATGTAATATATGCATTGGTAGATGAGCTTTGATTCTTATGCTTTCTTGCATTTCTCTTTGCTATTATTGAGCTTTAGCTAAGTTGTGTGGATGTGATAGTAATCTCTCATGCTTAGATTTTCTAGATGGCTTGTTATAGACTCTTTTGAGCAACTTGCTAATCTTAAAGGTAAACTAAGCTTCTTGTGAACCTTATGAACTAATCTTGCTAAAACTTGCTCACCATGTGTATAATTGCTTTTATCCTTGTTAAAACTTTTATTAAGGCTAGTCTAGAAGATATCTTCGATTTGGCACCATGTGTTTGCGAAATGTGGCTTTGCAAATGTTTAGCTCATGATGGAACATTGTGGGAACGTTATTTCCTTTTGCCGCAAAGGCATGCTCATCCTTATGATTTTAATTTGCAAAATAAGTTGACTGTGCTTTGAAGCCTCAGGGTGTTTGCCGTACCGAATTGTGCGACCCTCCACATGGATTAGAAGTAACATAAAAATGCTAAATCCAAAAATTGTGCTTTGAAGCCTTGGGGTGTTTGTCGTACCCAGTCGTGCGACCCTCTGCACGGATTAGAAGATACATGAGGATCACATAAGAATAATGCTTTTCCCTTTTCTTATGAGTCTCTATTGCATATGTGAGCATTTGTAGAGCTTATTTTTTATGAATGCTTGTTGCCTTGGTTGAGATTGAGACTGGCTAGATTCGTTTAATTCTCTTGATATTTGTTTTGCCTTGGATAGGAGTACTTACACATGTGGTGGCAGCTTTTCTCATGATGAGCAAATTTGATTCTATCTAAGCTAGTCAATCTTTTTGCTTAGCTTGTATAGCTCTTGGTGTTTATGCCTTTCTATCTATTTTTGGTCTTTGTATGATGGTGAGCTATTGCTTTTACACTTCATGGCTCTATGTTTTTTATTAGCACAGTTAAATGCATGTCTGTATAATTGTTGAAGCTCCTTAGGTTTACATCTTCATGTATTGCATGTTTGTTTGTTCTTTTTGCTCTTTGATGAGTTCATTGCCAAACGGGGAGAAAGTTGTGGGTCATGCACAAATAATGCTAAGAAACTTAAAATGATTCTTTTTGCATTACATGAGACCTATCACAAGTTGAGGGGGAGCATATCATGTCCTTGAGCGTTTTCTTGCGCTTTTCACACTCTTTGCATCTCAAGTCGCTTTCTTTGCCAACGCTTGGTTTTGTGATTCCGACTTTGCTAGATGGCCTACTTTTCACCTTTTCTTTGAGTTTGGCCATTTGGATGTGCTTATTCGGCTTCGCATTTCAATCTCTAAGCTTTGTGCGTTTGGTGTTGTCAATGTACTCATCAAGGGGAAGATTGAGAAACCATGTGGATATGTGCCGTGGTTTGCAATATGTGGTGAGTAATTGACATTGGTTGAGTTGGTGTTTTGAGTTGAAATGCGGGAATCTGGGGATTGCATGAGTTTGTGCATATCATGGTTTTGACTAACCAGAGTTGGTGAGGATGTTGGAGAGTTTGCAGGAGATGGGAAATGTGTTTGCTTGTCTCATGATGTGTAGGTCACTGGAGTCAACTTCACGATCAACGGTGAGAGGATCGGGCACAAGTAGAAGACTTGGAGCCTGACGATCGGGAGGCCGGGTGAAGTCAAGGGTGATCCACACCGTACATGTGGAGAGGCAAGAAGCACGAACGGTTTTGCGGTTGAGCCTCAAAACCGTGGGTGGTCATCAAGACGGCAGGGTAGACCAAGTCAAAGGTGATCGAGCGTCGGTGCAAATAGAGGCTTGCAATGGACCGGAGGCAGGAGAGACTTGCCAGCAAGGAGGATCACGGGACAACGTGACACGCGTCAAGATCATGAAGTCTTGCTTCGGTGGAAGTGTGCTTTGAGAATCGTGCAAGTCGGTTTTCCGGTTTGGGCCTCAAAACCAGTGGCGGAGATTGGAGGTGCACATGGCACCATTGCGGAGCTTGCGTCGAGGTGAAGCGAAGTTGTGAAGGGCTTGATGGCGTTTGGGCGAAGGAAAAAGAGTTGGACGGTTTTGCCCCTGGTGGTAGGTGGCAATGAGTTATAGGTCAAGGGTAGACTTGTCTTGGACCCTAGGCCTATATAAGAAGAGGTGTGGCTGGTGGGAGAGGTGCCTCTTCCCATTAGCTTTGTTAGGACTTCATTGAAAGTGCTCGGAGAGGCCTTCATGTATTAGAGGAGAGTAGTGGGTGTGTGAGAGACATCTCTTTCTCTTCCAAATAGTGGGAGGAAGAGGGTGGCTTCCTAGCCATGTATCCATGTATCTTGACTTGATAAATCAATGATATGAGATTCGATTTCGTGCTCAAGTTCATCCTCTCTTACTAAATCCTGAATTTATCTTTTTCTCTATTTTTGGAGCTATTTTTGTGGGAATTTTTGATCTCATTTTTGGTCAAGTTTTGGGGCGGATTTCTTGGGGGATCTTAGTGCTATGATGAGCTAGAACAATCCTCATGGGTCCTTGACCAAATCAAGAGCTCTAGCACCTTCGATTTGAAGGATTTCTCAAGTTTCCCCTTTTTGGTGTTCTTGGCACAAGATCTGAAATTCGTGATGATTTCTTGAGCCAATTGAGTGGATCTTCCAGGATTAGGGTCGTGATGTGTTGATTATTGGCTGGTCAAAAAATCGCATGATTTGGAGATCATTTGAATAGGTTTTGCGTGAGATTGTTGCAAAATCGATCAGCACTGCCGATGACCATGACCGGCACTGTCGGTGGGTCTGAGTTTCGATCGGCACTGCCGATGCCATGACCGGCACTGCTGGTGGCTTGAGCCTGAACCCTGCACCAGCACTGCCGATAGCCATGATCGGCACTGCCGATGCGCTTTGACCGCAGCATTTCAGTGTTTTGAGAATCCAGCACTAGCACTGCCGATGGGTATGACCGACACTACCGGTGGTCCCAATCGGCACTGCCGATAGATGTCCAATAAGGTCTGTCTTGTGTGTGTTTCTTTGACCGGGTCGAGTCTTTGTTGCTCTCTCTTGTATTCGCTGTGTTCCACTATTGTTGTTGATCACTCCTAGGGTTGGCACATCACAAGTTGGTGTGTGTGGCCTTGGTGATCGGTTAAGAGGTTGACTTGGATTGTAATTGGGTTATAGGCCAAGTTCTTGTAAAGAATTTTAATTGGCTCCCATTCACCCCCCCCCCCCCTCTAGTCGCCTTCTCAGTCCCTCACTTCCATATGAGAATCTATGCTTTCTTGGACTTTATCAGTAGCAATAAATTTTCTACTAATACTTTCATTGATTTTAGATTGTCCTGGAACAAGATCACGGAAGGAAGGTTCATTACAAGTGAAGTTTCTAGAGCTACCCATACTTTTCTCAAAGGAGAGGTTTGGCCAGGACTCCCATCCGAAGTTGATCGTGCGGGGCCTAAACCCGTTGTTGTTGTTGTTGTTGTTGTTGTTGTTGTTGTTGAGGTTGTTTACTTCTTCTTCTTGAGTCTCTGGGTAGCGGCTTCCCATATGTCCAACATTGCCATGGACTTCGCAAGTCATACAGGAGTGTAAGGATTGGGCAGTCTGAGGTGAATCCATTTTCTTCAAGAGTTGATCCATCTTGATTGCTAGCATGTCAATACCATCAACTTGGTAGACTCCCCTCATCTTGGGCTGCGGCTGGCTCTGCCTCTCATCATAGCCACTGTAGTTGGTGACCATCTTTTCTATGAGAGTTTGGGCTTCTTTGACCTTCAGAGAGAAAAAGGAAGCTCCAGCGGCTGCATCAAGGTGCTCTCGAGTGGGACAGTTGAGCCCATGGTAAAAGCTTTGGATTAGCAACCAATCTTGCATTCCATGATGTGGGCATGTCAAAGTGTATTCTCGTAAGTGTTCCAATGCCTCAGGGATGCTTTCATTGGTTAGCTGTTGGAAACTTGAAATTTCGTTCCGCAGAGCGTTGGTTTTGCCTAGCAGGAAGAACCTGGCAAGGAAAGAATTGGAGCACTTGTCCCATGTGGTGAGCTCTTCTTGATTGCTGTAGAACCACTGCTTGGCCTTCCCCAAGAGTGAGAACGGAAAAAGGCGAAGATGGATGGCTTCAGGGGTCACATCCCTCATGGTGAAAGTGCTGCACACTACCAAAAACTGTTGGAGGTGGGCGTTTGCGTCTTCTGATTCCTTGCCACAGAAAGGGCTGGCCAAAACCATGTTGATTAGGGCTGGTTTCAGTTCATAGCCTCCGTTCCCCATGTTCGGGTTCAGACCGGTGCGGATGTTGTCCGCAGATGGGGCAGAGTAGTCACGGATCATCTTTTCAACCATAGTTGGTTGAGCGGACGTAGACGGGACTAGCTGTTGTTGACGGCTGTTAAGTACCATTTTTAACCATCAACTATACTCAAATAAAGGAGAATTTGGCATTTCATACACGCATGCTTTAGCACAATAATATAGTTCCACTTGTACTTGGAGAACTTTGTGCATGCAGGAGGAAATGTGAAGGAAACACCTCAAAAGGCAAGAAAACACACTTTCGACCAATCAGAGAGTGCCACATGGACGTCACACGGATTGAAGGGCCCATTTTCAGCACTTAACCGACGTAACTCCCTGTAATACCGCGCAAACCGACGTCAGGGCCCACAGGACAGCCACCTGGAGAAAGCACAGGCCAGGAGGGGCCACCCCCAGGTCGGCCGACCTGGTCAGGTCGGCCGACCCGGCCGGGCGCCCTCTCCGCCTGGGCTTCCACGTGTTGGCTCCTCCGCGACTCCTGATGACGGTTTGAGATGCCTTCCGTGGCGGTTACTCTCCCTTGCCGACCTATTGAGGCTATAAATAGGAGGGTGTGCCTTCACACTCAACACACACCACAAGAAGCATTTCTCTCTTGCTAGTAGTAGTTCTTGGAGTTTTAGTGGAGTTAGGCTGAGTCTAGAGCTCTCTAGTCCCAAGTCTTCACTTGGAATTGGTATGGCTCTTGTATCTTTTCCCTTTTGTAAGACTTTGCTCTTATCAATATATATATATTTTCTATATAGTTGTGCTTGGGTCATGAGTTTCTTGTTTGATATTGTGATCCATATATGTGATAGTATAGTCTACTTGTGTGATAGTAGTTTATATTTATTATACTACTATTGTCATGCTAGTTATATACCGTCACTATAGTCTAGTTTATATGTTATAGTCTCTATGCTTAGTTTTAGCTGATAAAGTATAGCATGGGTTTGGTGATCGTATTCGTACGGTAGCTCTGCCTCGTTAATAGTAATCGCGGAGGGGCAGAGTGCTCTTTGGTCATGCAAGTATGGTACCTGGGTGACTGATTTGCATCAATTATTCGTTAGTCTACTGGTTCGTTGAGGTAGGCGGCAGGTGGTGACAGCCCTGTCCGTCCTTTGAAATCCTCCCCGCTAGGCTAGTGCGTAGGCTCTTGGCGGAAGTCGCCTGTGGATGCAGGGGTAAGTCCATGCCTGAAATGCTATACTATTGACTGCTGAACCTGAGTGTGGGTCTGTATGTATTCTACTTAGGTTATGCAACTGTATAGGAATGTATAGTAGGAGTAGCTTAGCCTAGTCTTTCCTCCACTAGACTTTATTTATTTAGTAGGAATCTTCTGTGTGTGTCACACTACCCGGTTATTATCATGTACCCGCCTGTCTTGGTCAGATATCCTTGCTAATTGTTAACATGATCTTATATGTTAGTAACGCTTCTTGATCATAACCTTCCTTTGGGATAAACAAATACGATACCCTGAATACTTCCGGGTGAAATGCTACAGCGGTATTCTCCGTGCGCTTGCGGATTTTACCTACTTGACTCTGGGACATATTAGTGAACCGTTTCTGGCCCCGTGCCGGGAATGATTTATTAATATGGCTTAGCAAAAGTCAACAGCTGTTGAACCTATGTGATCGGAGATGCTTCAAGAGTAAGTACGGGCTGAGGAGGGGTGAGTCGTTGATGCCCTCTCTTCAATAAAGCCTCCGGATCATTGTGGTAGTTGTCTGGTAGGTCGAAACCAGCCGTAAAGCATCCTATTTACACCACAAATAAACTGAACAAGGGTAAGCCCGCAAAGGAAAGCGGTAACTTCTTGATAGAAATATCAATGTTAAATTTCCGATATCTTAGTCTATTGCTTCTCCGGCATCGGCGCCAGAAATGCTTGTAACAATTCTTAACATCGCATCAAGAATATCACTATTCCTATTATGGCGCCACAAATGATTATTGGTGTTTGTTATGCTTTAAGAATAAAATGAATTAATCCGCAAGCGCACGGAAGACCATTGTAGCATTTCACCCGGGAGTATTCCAAGGTATCGTATTTATTTTCCTCAGGGAAGCTAGGCGTAAGATTATCTTGGTTTAACAAAGATATAACTAGAAGAGTTATACCAACTAACCAAAGATGGGGGTAAGGATGTTCAATAATAGTAGTAGGGGTAGCAACATAGGAGAAATCCACACTAAGATAAATAAATAGATCGGTTAAGCGAGCCGGGAGGACAGCGAGTCTAAGTCTAAGATTCCTAAAATATATCTTTCTAATATAAGTCAAGCCTCAAATCCTAGTTACTCGGGTTGAGTGCTTACACCAATTTCTTGGTACAGACTCGAGTCTTTCACCAGTTAATTCACTTTGGGTCACAAAAATGATCCACTAATATGGGTCGGTAACTAACCTCTGTACTAGTGGATACGCTATCGCTAGACAACCCTGCTTGAGACTTCCCGAAGATGGTGGATTACTAAAGGGACGGATAGGGCTGTCACCACCAGCCACTTACCACATAGCCCGAGGGGACGAATGCAAATCTAGCTAGTGTTAACTTAGGCAACGCGCCTATGCCTTCACTAGATATTCTTCCGTTGGCCTAGCGGAAGAATAGACGGGAAATAACCAAGTCTAAGTTCAGAAATAACTAAACTTAATTAAATCCTAGCCGGGAAACCCGTGAACTACGCAACAAAGTTTCTTCCCGATAATTGTAACTTAGGGAAATGACTAAGATAAGATAAACACTTGACAAGATATAAAGGGGAAGATAATTATATTGATAAAGGATAAGTCTTACAAAAGGAGAAAAGAGACAAGAGAGCTCATACCAAGAATCCGAGACGATTTCGGAATCCCGGGTGATGCTCTCGACTAGACTCTAACTCCCGACTAACTAACCTACTCTACTAAGTAGCACAAGTAGTGGGAAATAGACTCCTTGATGTGTTTCTTGCTTGATTCTCTTTTTCTGCCGAATTCCCCCTCTATTTATAGGTGGCGATGGGCCGGGCGATATTTATAGCTGAAGAAGGGTCGGTAGGCCGATGTCGGTCCGTCGAGCAGCGGGCACGGCCAGGCGGCCACGTGTCCCCGGCGGCATGCACCACCGGGCGGCCCTTGGATCGTGTCGGTTCGCGACCAACTCCGTTTGGATGACATGTATCGTGTCTCGATGTCGCTTATTTGGTCGGTTCGTACCGACTCCTCCATTTTGGGGCCGGTAGGACTATTGGGCTTCATGGGCTGGCAACCTCGGGTGATAAACCGAGGCCGGGTGGCAAGACAAGCTGGGCGGCAGGCCAGGCCAGGCGACAGGCCAGGCCGGGCGGCGGCCTTGGTCGGGTGCCGATGCCCCTCGGGGTCGCCCCTTGACTTCTCTCGGATAGGCCAATTGTTGGCCTTCATTTTCTTAGCCATATCTCAAGATTTTTAGTCTAGGAGGAGAAAATGGCATCATGGTGAAGTGTTTTTGCAAAACCGGCAAGGTCAGATGATCGGCCTGAAAAATGACTCCGGTTAATCAGTCGGGTGGCTGATTTCAGCCGTATATGACCCTGTTGGCCGGTTCTTGATTTCAGCCTGAAAACGACCCTGTCGCGAGTGAAAACGGCTGTTTCATAGTCATGATCGGCCGACGGGGTGTTTCTTCATGTTTTTGCATATTCTGGCTCTTTTATACCTGCAAACACATATTTCACCAAAACTCGTGGAACTTTGGTCTTTACCTTGCATTTCCTGACTGGTTGGTGGTCGATATTGGGTTTTATGAGCCACCAACAATCAGCACTGTTGATGATTGTCCAGTGACATGTTTTGAGTTCGTTTTTTGACCGTGTCGAGTATTTGCTGCTCTCCTTTGTTTCCGCTATGTCCTACTGCTGTCGTTGATCACTCCTAGTGTTAGCACATCACAAGTTGGTGTGTGTAATCTTAGTGATCCGTTTTGAGGTTGGCTCGGGTGGAAATTGGGAGATAGGCCAAGTTTTATTGAAGAACTTTTATTGGCTCCCATTCACACCCCCCTCTGGTCGCCTTCTCAGTCCTTCAAAGAATCATGACCATTGAGATCACCCTGAGGTTTGAATGTTTTTGTGATGAATGACTAACATGAGATGTGACTAATGTCTACACGAGTGTTGTTCGTGTAGGAAACCCTTTCTACTCTATGATGATTGATTATTCCTGCCTTGGCAATGGATGACAATGACCACAAGCATGGAGGCTTGTGGCTTGATGGAGTCCAAGGGTTGATGAAGATGGATCAAGGCTAAGGATAAGCTATGGAGCAAGTGTTGGGAACACTTGTCTAGCTGTTAGGGCTTTGAATCCATAGGAAAAACCGGACTATCAAGGGGGTCTAGGTCATTTCTCTTAGGTCATGTCTAGTCAGTGATGTGCATGGATGCTCAGTGAAATCACAGGCACTAGGTGACAGTGGAGAAGCCAAGGAGCTCTTCAGAGAAGCCGACAAACAAAGTCAAGCGAGGACAAGAAGTTTCAGCTTCTGGACAGAGTGACCGGATAGAGGGGTTAGTGGAGACCAGACTGTACAGTCACTAAGTGAATAGGATATCCAGAGAAGAAGACTCTGTAAGGAATCTGCCTGTGTTGGAGCTATAGAGACTGGACGGTCCGGTCTGTGCAGATGTGCACGGGGCAGAGAGGAAGCAAGCTCTGGAATGTTTCTGTAGTGGAGAGAGAAAGTCTGACCGAACGGTCCGGTCAGTACAAGATCTTTGGCGCACAGTGAAGCCAACGGCTCCTGGAGCCGTTCAAGGAGTGACCCAATGGTCCGGTTAGGCAGTGATCGGACAGTCTGATCAATACGCCTAGAAAGGAGATTTCATGGAGCAACGACTAGTTAGAGGTTGGAAGCCTATATAACTTCGTTGCTGGGGTCTTGGAGAGCACCCTTGGCCAGTGGAATTTCTTGGAGCATTTGGTAAGAGCCAAGAGGCAAAGAGGAGAGCACTAGGAGTAGATATTGCATATCTTGAGAGTGCTAGTGAGAGTAACTTGAGCATTGATGCACATCTAAGGCTAGGGTCTCCTTGAGGGTGTGATCTAGGTTGTTACTCTTGGTCTATGGTGAGACCTAGACCGGTTAGGTGTTGGTGATCGAGCCTATCGTGATTGGTTGTGAAGGCCGACACATGTTTGTACCCGGTTTGAGCCCGCCGGTGAAAGGGGCATCGCTAGTGAGTGCCCGTGTTGGCTCGAGGAGTCCGGCAATTTCTCGAGAGAGGCGAGCTTGTGCCTTGGTGGCAGCGGTGACACCCACCATGTCTTCACTCTAGGAGTCATCACGGGGTCGTGGGCAAGAACTCCACAATGGTGGTGAGAGGGATCGGCACACCGGCGAGAGTGGTCCGACGAGGAGTAGGGGAAGGCGCCATCCTTCCGAGACCTCGGGAAAAAAATCATGAGCCGTTCTTACTCTACTCCTTACTTTGATGCATTACTTTCCGCATTTACATACCTTGCTATTCATGCTTGTGTAGTTATCTTGCTCTTGGTGATTATCTTATAGAATTGTATGAATAGGCTTCTTGCTTGCTAGTTGTGCTTTAGCTTCCGCATTTGACCACTAGCATGTGTACGAGTTGCATTGGCTTGATTGCTCACCCTTGTATGTGTTGTGCTGCTCATACTTGTGTGCTCTAGTTCCTTATCTTGTAGCTTAGCATGAGTAGGCTCCTTTGGTAGCTTGTTGTGTGCTTCCACGTTGCTCTATTACTAGCTTGCATAGGAGTTGTATTGTCTTGTGTGATCCACTAGTATGCTTAGGTCGTTATTGCTAGTGTTTTCACCGCTAGAATTGTTATAGGAGTTATTTGAGTGTTTGGTTTTTAGGAATTGGCGAATTTGGTACATAGTGCGCGTTCCCGATTCACCCCCCCCCCCCCCCCCGACTCGATCACTCTGTGCTTTCACACTTGCCTATGCAAGCCACAATCCAACCTAGTTACTACAACACACAATTGCAGAATAGTAAAGAGGGGGTCAAAAAATGCTCATGATTTTTTCCCGAGGTCTCGGTAGGATGGCACCTTCCCCAACTCCTCGTTGGACCACTCCCGCCGGAGTGCCGGTCTCTCCTGCCACCAATGTGGAGTTCTGGCCCATGAGCCCGTAATCACTCCCGGAGTGAAGACACGGTGGATGTCACCGCTGCCACCAAGGCACAATCTCGCCTCCCTTGAGAACTTGTCAGACTCCCCGAGCCGACATAGGCGCTTACTAGCGACCCCCCTTTCACCGACAGGCTCAAACCGGGTACAAACGTGTGATGGCCTTCACAACCAATCATGATAGGCTCGATCACCGACACTTAACCGGTCTAGATCTCACCATAGACCAAGAGTAACAACCTAGATCACACCCTCAAGGACACCCTAGCCTTAGATGTGTATCAATGCTCAGGTTACTCTCACTAGCACTCCCAAGGTATGCAATATGTCCTCCTAGTGCTCTCTTGTTTTCCTCTTGGCTTTCACTAAATGCTCCAAGCAATTCCACTAGACAAGAGGGGTCTCCAAGACCCTAGCAACAAAATTATATAGGCTTCCAACCTTAAACTAGCCGTTGCTCCATGAAATCAATATTCTGGGCATACTGACCGGACAGTCCGGTCTCTGCCTGACTGGACTGTCCGTTCAGCTCCAACGGCTCAACCCTTGCTGAGTTCTCCACTGAATGGACCATATGGTCAGTTGGCTGGACCGTCCGATCCGTTTCTCTCTCTAATCCAGAAACATTTCGGCGTAGCTTCCTCTCTGCCCTATGCGAAGCCATACAGACCGGACCGTTCGGTCTGCAGACCGGACCATCCGGTTACAACAACTCTCCTCGCTGAAAGTCCTAGACAACTTCTCCTAGTGACCATACAGTCCGGTCCACACTGACCCCTCTGTCCGGTCACTTGGTCTAGAAGCTGAAACTCCTCATCCTTGTTTGACTTTGTTTCCCAGCTTCTCTAAACAGCTCCTTGGCTTCTCCACTGTCACCTAGTGCCTGTGATTTCACTGAGCATTCATGCACATCACCAACTAGTGTGACCTAAGAGACATGACCTAGACCCCCTTGATAGTCTGTTTTGTCCTATTGACTCAAAGCCCTAACAACTAGACAAGTGTTCCCAACACTTGCTCCACAGCTTGTCCTTAGCCTTGATCCATCTCCATCAACCCTTGGACTCTATCAAGCTTACAAGCCTCCATGCTTGTGGTCATTGTCATCCATTGCCAAGGCAACCTTCATCCATATGATTTATAGTATAGTTTAGAGATGATTTCTACATAGACAACACTCGTGTAGATATTAGCCCATAATTCCATAGTTGTCATCTATCACCAAAACATTCATACCTTGGGGATCCCATCATCAATGGTCATGAAGCTTACACTCTCCCTTCTATTTATAGGGCCCAAAGGCGGTCCCTGGAGTTGGTAACCACCACCAATTGTGCACAACCATCATTGGGGAGCCACCATGAGCCAACACGTGGCAGCCGTGCATCAGGGGGCCACTCCGCATTCGGACGAACACCCCTGTTCGGCTGAACAAGGTGGGAGTCCCCTCGGGAGCTGTCGCCTTTGGTGGCCTGCCAGGTGGGTTTCACTGCCAAGTGGCACTGTAAGGTCGGTTGATAAGTTGGTTTGCTTCTGTAAGTGGGCCAGTCAATCCGTGAGAGTCCCAGTTGGTGCGTTTTGATTGGCCGACGTTGTGTTTCTTTGCCATCTAGGTGTATTTCCTCCTCTATTACATTATTTCTCCTGCATGTCAATGATTCTCCAAGAGGATACTTATTAATTCTAACTAACATACATGGTGGGAATATTGAATCCTTCTTTAGTTCGAGTAATATTGATGGTCGGAAATGGTATTTAATGACCATCAACAAACTCCCCCAAGCTAAACCTTTGCTCGTCCCGATGCAAAGATATAACTTCAGGTTGTTGATCAGGAGTTGCTATAATATTTTATATTCCCCCATAGTACCAAGTGCATAAAAAAATACTCTACATTAAATTGACTAAGTTGGCATTTTGTAACTCACCCTTTTTAGCTTAGGCCCTGCAGAGCTTTTAGCTTCTCTTCATCTTGGGTGGTTGAAAGACAGAATGGTCTTTTGTAGGACACCTTTCTCTCATCCCTATGTTCCACTTTTCATCCGGAATTTTTAAAAAGATTATAGGAAATAAAACTAAGTTCCTCCAATGATTCACTTGGTAGCTCAATGTGTATAAATCCTTACCAAGGCATTGAAGTTGCCTCGTTTTGTTCCTACCTCTAAATAAGGCTTATGTGGAGCTCTGGGTAGGAATAAATGAGACATACTTGTAACACATATATTGCTAAACTAAAAAACTGAATCCACGGAGAAACAAGTCATACAATCTGATCAAGATGTGCATGTGTGTGGAATTTGGTGGAATGATGATGGAATGGTGGATACTCCTTTTTGAGTAGACTCTCTCTTTCTTTAATTAGAACTTGGGCATGGCTATTTCTTTTTCTTCTTCTTCTTTTCTCTCTCTTTTTTTCATCATGCTCAAGATTGAAAGCAAGCATTTATTCTATTTTTGATAACCATGCCTTCCATGCAACCAATTGAGAGAGTCATAACATGATATTCATGGAGTATTTATTTTGCTAACTTCCGGAATACAAGTTAAGCATATGGTGGTGGATGCAATGGAATGATATTGTTATCTCCCGGTGTAGGAGCATTAGCAAATGATGGTGGAGGTGTACGTGAATCTTGATCATAAAAGCATGAAATGGATCTCACAAAGCTTGCATGCATTTTGATAAAGCTCAATATGAAAAAAGTAGCATATGTGGCAGGTTTTGCAATGAAGTATAACATATGGCCGTGGTAGGAATTTTCATCATTGAGGAACTTTTTGGTTTTATCATTTCAAAAAACAAAATCTCTGGATGTTAATCTTCACTTTGGGACAAAGATCATAGCAGCCCGATTCTAACCATATCATGCTTCACAACAACCTAGACATAGATCATGCACTTTGCAGCCCACAAGTATTCAAGTTCAAGGCTAGCATGTTTAGTCAACAAACTCAAAAATTGGGAGAGTACTAAGTTGTATACGAGGGACTACAAAAAGATATAAAACAGAGCAACTATTTATCATCTCAACATGAAGGCATAAACATCCCTAGCATGCATGACAACCTATTTTTTTTGTTTATTTAGTTTTACAAATTTTTATTTTTTTTATGAGGGTAAGTCCGACAAAGAAAAAAAAGAAAGAAAGGAAATATACAAGTCACCTTGGTAGGGGTGCTTGTTGACATTTCTAAGCATCGTCACTAAGTTGCCTTAGCAATGAAGCCTAGAGATGTGTACTGGAAATCTTTAACAAATGTAGAGAGTCCGCAAGCGCAGGGAGAATACCATTGTAGCATTTCATGCGGAAGTATTCAGGGTATCATATTTATTTCATCCCAAAGGAAGGCATAAGGTTGATCAAAGTAATTACCATGTTTCTAGACATTGCACATTTGATTATAAGACAAAAGTCCTCACAGGGGTAAAGATAATGATAAACATGGTTGAAGGACCGAGAGGGTGACCAGAGGGGGGGGGGGTGACTGAAGCCAATAAAAATTCTTCACAAGAACTTGGCCTATGTCCCAATTACAACCGAAGCCAACCTCTAAACCGATCACCAAGGCCACACACACCAACTTGTGATGTGCTAACCTTAGGAGTGATCAACAACAGTAGCAGAACATAGCAGAAACAAAGAGGAACTGCACAGACTCAAAACTGTCAAAGAAACACACCAAAACAGATCAAGTCTGGACAATCATCGGCAGTGCCGGTCACACCCATCAAGAGTACCAGTGCTGATCGACCCCTGACGGAACAAAAAACTGTCACGTTTATCCCACAAATCTTTCCAAAACTCAACCAAATGATCTCCAAAATGTGCAATTTTTGGACCAGCGAATCCTCAACACATCACGACCCTAATCCTAGAAGATCCACTTAATTGGTTCAAGGAATCGTGACGAATTTCGGATCTTGTGCCAAGAACACCAAAAAGGGAAACTTGAGAAATTCCTCAAATCGAAGGTGCTAGAGCTCTTGATTCGGTCAAGGACCCATGAAAGATTGTTCTAGCTCATCAAAGCACTAAGATCCCCTAAGAAATCCGCCAAAAAACTTGCCCAAAAGTGAGATAAAAAATTCCCACGAAAATACCTCCAAAAATAGAGAAAAAGAGAAATTTGGGATTTAGGGAGAGAGGAAGATCTTGAGCACGAAAACAATTCTCATATCATAGAAACATGCTTACAAGGCTAGGAAGCCACCCTCTTCTTCCCACTATTTGGAACAGAAAGAGATGTCTCTCACACACCCTCTCCTCTCCTCTATTGCATGAAGACCTCTCTTAGCACTTTGAATGAAGTCCTAACAAGGCTAATGAGAAGAGACACCTCTCCCACCAGCCACACCTCTCCTTATATAGGCCTAGGGTGCAAGACAACTCTACCCTTGACCTATAACTCATTGCCACCTACCACCAGGGGCAAAACCGTCCAACTCTTTGCTTTCAGATTAGCAAGTTGTTCAAAAGAGTCTATAACAAGCCATCTAGAAAATCTAAGCATGAGAGATTACTATCACATCCAAACAACTTAGCTCAAGCTCAATCATAGCAAAGAGAAATGCAAGAAAGCATAAGAATCAAAGCTCATCTACCAATGCAAATATTACATATGAGATGCAATGCGAAAAGATAAGATACATATATACAAGAGAACATCAACTCCCCCTTAAATGATGCCATAAGGATGGCAAACACCAAGCTCCTCCCAAAGAAAAGCAAATCTCGAAGCATCTAGGGGCTTGGTAAGGATATCAGCCAATTGGTTTTTGGTGTCAATGTATTTGAGCTCAACATCTGCCTTCTCAACGTTGTCTCTCAAGAAGTGGAATCTCGCATTTTTGTGTTCTTGGCTAAGCATTGGGTTCTTGGCTAAGCATATGGCACTGGAGTTATCACACATGAGTGGAACACCCTTAAAACTTAACCCATAGTCTCACATGGTGGATACTATCCATAGGATTTGTGAGCAGCAACTAGCAGCAGCAACATACTCAGCCTTTGTGGTGGATTGGGCTACACTCGACTGCTTACGAGAAGACCAACAGATCAAAGAAGTATCCAAGAAATGGCAAGTACCAGAAGTGCTCTTCCTATCAATTCTACACGCCACAAAGTCCGCATCTGAATACCCAATGAGATCAAGAGAAGAAGATGCGGAGTACCAAAGACCAAACTAAAGGGTGTATTTGAGATACCTGAAGATACGCTTGACAGCCTTGCGATGAGTCACCCTTGGGGAAGCCTGAAAGCAAGCACAAAGACACACTGCAAAGTGTATGTCGGGTCTTGTCACCGTGAGGTACAAGAGGGAGCCAATCATGCTCCTATACTCCCTTTGATCCACCGCTTCACTGTCTTCGTCAGGGTCAAGTGCTGTTGTTGTGGACATTGGTGTTGACAATGGCTTCACATTAACCATGTCGAACTTCTTCAGGAGATCCTTCGTGTACTTCGCTTGATGTATGAAGGTGCCTTGCTTGCACTGTTTGATTTGAAGTCCAAGAAAGAAGGTGAGCTCACCCATCATCGACATCTGAAATTCACTTTCCATAGCTATTGACTTTTGCTAAGCCATACTAATAAATCATCGCTGGCAAGGTGCCATAAATGCTTCATTAATATGTCCTAGAGCCAATTAGGTAAAATCCGCAAGCACATGGAAAATACCGTTGTAGCATTTCACCCGGAAGTATTCAGGGTATCGTATTTGTTTATCCCAAAGGAAGGCAATGAATAAGAAGGCTTACTTATGCACATATTTACATCGCAAATTGTTAAGGATCATCTAACCAAGGCAGGCAAGCAGTGGATAATGATGAGGTAGTGTGACACATAGAAGATTCTATCTCAAATATAAATAAATAAATAAAGCCAAGTGGAGAAAGAACTAAGCTGAGCTACTCCAACAGTACTTTCATATATAGTGGTGTAGCCTAAGTTCTATACACATACACGCTTATACTCAGGTTCAACAGTTATTAACATAACACTTTAGGCACGGACCTACCCCTGCATCCACAGGCGACTTCTGCCAAGATCCTACGCACTAGCCTAGCGTGGAGGAGTTCAAAGGACGGACAGGGCTGTCACCACCTGCCGCCTACCTCAGCTAACCAGTAGACTAACGAATAATTGATGCAAATCAATTATCCAAGTACCATACTTGCATAATCAAAGAGCACTCTACTCCTCCATGGTTATATTAACGAAGCAGAGCTATCATATAAATATGATCACCAAACCCATGTCATGTCATAACAATGAATCCTAAGCATAAAGACTATGTCATATAAATTAGACTATAGTGACGGTATATAACAAGCATGACAATAGTAGTATAATAAATATAAACTACTATCACACAAGTGGGCTATACTATCACATATATAGATCACAATATCAATCAAGAAACTCATGACCCAAACACAACTATATGAAAAGATGACATTTATTAAATAGAGCAAAGTCTTACAAAAGGGAAATGATACAAGAGACATACCAATTTCTCCAAGAGAAGACTTGAAGAACTAGAGAGCTCTAGACTCAGCCTAACTCCACTAAGACTTGAGAACAACTATGTAGCAAGAGAACGAATTCTTCTTGTGGTGTGTGTGTGAGTGTAAAGCCACACCCTCCTATTTATAGCCTCTATAGGTTGGCAAAGGGGAGTAACCGCCAAGAATATCCCTGCCCACCGCCTTCAGGGATCAACCAGGAGCCTCCACGTGCAAGCCCACGAGGAAAGGCCGCATGCCTAGGTCGGCCGTCCTAGGGGGGTCGACCGACCTGTGGCTGGGCCCTCCTGGGTTGTGCTTCCTCAGGGTGGTTGCCAGGTGGGTCTTCATCCCAGATGTCGGGGTAGTTTTGTGTGTTTCTTTGGTGTGGTACTGAAAATGGGTCCTTCAATCCATGGGATGTCCAGTTTACACTCTCTCATTGGTCGAAAGTGTGTTTCTTTGCCTTTTGGGTGTGTTTCTTTCATATTTCCTCCTACATGCAAATAATTTCCCTGTACAAGTGGAACTACATTATTGTAAACAAATATGCATGTATGAAATGCCAAGTTCTCCTTTAGTTGAGCATAGTTTACGGATGAAAATGGTACTTAACAGCCGTCAATAATAGCTTCCTGAAATCTGGACACAAGAGCATGAGAGGAATCTCCAAAAACGATATCATCCACGTAAATCTGAACCATTAGATAGTCATTGCCATGCTTCAGAGTGCACAAGGTTTTGTGAACACATCCCATGACATACCTGCACTCTAGCAAGAAGGTCTTAAGCCTAGCATACCATGCCGTAGGTGGTTGCTTTAGCCCGTACAAAGCCTTTTGAAGCTTGTATACATGGTTTGGGTATTTGTGGTGCTCAAAGCCAGGTGGTTGTCTCACATAAACCTCTTCCTCTATGGAACCACTTAGGAAAGCACTCTGAACATCCATTTGATAGAGTCTAATGCCCTTAGAGGCAGCAAGTGCAAGCAAGATCCTAATGGCTTCTATGCGTGCAAGAGGAGCAAAGGTTTCCCCATGGTCTAAGCCCTCCACCTGACTGAAACCCTGGGCAACAAGCCTAGCCTTCTTTCTAACAACCTCACCATCTTCCCCATGCTTGTTTTTGAAAACCCACTTGGTTCCTATGACATTGACACCAACAGGAGGATCTACTAGGGTCCACACTTTGTTTCTCTTAAAGTTTTCCAACTCCTCATGCATGGAATTAACCCAATGTTCATCATGTAGTGCATGTCCAACATCCCGAGGTACAAAGGTGGCAACAAAGAGAGAATTAGTAAAGCAGGCGAGATATGCAGACCTTGACCTTGTTGTCCTCTCATAGAGATTACCGATCATCTGTTGAGGTGGATGTTGACACTAAATGTGGTGAGGAGCCTCTCTCTCAAAGCGTACCTCCCCCTCAACCATAGCTGGAGTTGGCTCAACAGTTGCTGAGGTCGATGTAGAAGCTTCTGGACCCTCTACTGGAGTGATGGAAGCAACAGGAACAAACTCGGATGTGGGATGGAATGACTCATCATCGTCATCATCCAAGCTTTGTAGGTCCTCTTCTACAAAGATACTCTCCTCCATCTCCCTGTTACCTGCAGTCTCAATCACATTGTTTGCACAAGAGTTTGATTCATCAAATGTTATATCGTAGGACTCTACGATGGTGTTAGTTTCCAAATTCAAAACTCTCTATGAATTGCCACGAAGGGTGTAGTCAAGAAACATGCCATCGGAAGATCTCGACTCAAACTTATCAAGATTGCCACGCTTGAGAATGAAGCACTTGCAACCAAAGACACGCAAATGAGAAACAGATGGCTTCCTCCCAAAATGTAGCTCATAGGAAGTCACATTAAGAATTGAGCGCAAGAAAACCCGATTGGAAACATAGCAAGCAGTGCTAATAGCCTCAGCCCAGAACCACCTCGGAGTCCTATGCTCATCGAGCATCGTCTGGGCCATTTCCACCAAGGTTCTATTCTTTCTTTTGACCAAACCATTCTGCTGAGGGACATAAGGTGCTGAAATTTGATGCTCAATACCATGCTCAAGGTAGAAAGCATCAAAGGAAGAGTTCTTGAACTCGGTGCCATTATCACTGTGAATTGCTCGTAATGCACCAGGAAGTTCCTTGAACAACCTCAAAGCTAAGCTTCAAAAGTGATGAAACATTTCATCCTTGCTCTCAAGAAAGTAAACCCATGAGTAGCGAGAATAGTCGTCAACAATCACAAGAACATACCACTTCCCACCCGCCAAACGAACCCGAGAAGGACCAACAGTGTCCATGTGAAGCAACTATCCAGGGCGTTCAGTCATCACCAAATTAATTGGTGGATGAGAAGCGGCAGTCATTTTCCTATGATGAAAAGGAGCACAAACCAAATCCTTATCAAACTTGATCTTAGGCAATCCTCGGATCAAACCTAGGCCACTCAAGCGACAAAGCAAGTCAAAGCTCATGTGACCTAGACTTCTATGCCATTTCTAGAGCTCAGAAGGAGATTGAGCAAACAAGCACTTGTGAGAACCAGGAGGGATAGCAAAATCAGCCTGAAAAACTTTCCCAATGCTAGAAATCCCACAAACCAAAGAGCCATTCAAATCAAAAACACAAGAAGCATTTTTCTTAAACCGCACTTCCAAACCAACATCAAGCAACTGAGAGACAAAGAGGAGATTGTACTTGAGGTGCTGAACCAAACCAACATCCTTCAGAGTGAATTTTTCATTTACCTTTACCGCACCTCTTGCCTTCACTCTCCCTCACTTGTCATCTCCAAAGGTCACATACTCCTGGCGCTTCAAGGGAGTGAGGCTGGAGAACCACTTCGCATCTCCGGTCATGTGGCGCGAACACCCGGAGTCCATTAGCCATTTGTTCTCTAGACCTCCACCTGCTACCTACAAAG
This sequence comes from Eleusine indica, assembly GCA_030378355.1. Lineage (NCBI taxonomy): Eukaryota > Viridiplantae > Streptophyta > Magnoliopsida > Poales > Poaceae > Eleusine > Eleusine indica. Next base: position 30,248,607 of record CM059501.1, on the reverse strand, counting down.
AACGAGAAGGAAAGATCGATGACTCAGTGCTGGGGTTAGAAAGAAATCTCTTGGGAAGCAAGCACTGAATCACATGACCTGCAGGGGTTGTCACAGTTCTTTGCACATTACCAGTCGAACGCGTGGGACGAGAACCACGATGGGGAAAGCGTGGCCTGTCAAAGCGTCTCGACTCAAACCTGTGGTTGTGAGGATAGAAATCATCTATGTGAAAACCAAAGCCACCCGAGTGATGCTCACCACAATGAGGAAAACATGGGGTGCCAAAGCGCTGCCGTACAAAGCCTCTGTTTCATCAATCAAGGCCATATGAGGAATGACCCTGTCCATGATAGGCACGAGAAAAAGATCAAGGCTGAAAACCAACAAAATCATCATGATGCACATTCCTAGTGAACTCAGCTTGGATCCTCTCAATTCTCTTACGCCTATAACAGTACTCATCCAAGTGACCCTTATGACCATAGAACATGAAAATGTAGACACTCTCATGTTTAGGCTTAGCTTGCATAGTGGGTTTGGGTTTTGGCTTCTCGGCTTGCTTTGGTTTGAAGGAAGGATTGGGGTTAGGTGGGTAGTATGTGTCAGTGGGTTTGATGGACTGTTCCTCATCCTTGTAGCTAGAGCTAGGCACAAACTTACTCTCCTTGTCACACCTCTCAAATCCCAAGCCCAAGTTGTAGGTTGACCTACTTGCACTTTCTTTGACTCTTGCCAAGTCGCTCTCAATCTTCTCCTTAATCACTAGGGTTCTTTGCAGACGAGAGATAAGATAGTCATTTTCTTGGGTTAGGATTTTGTTTTCCTCTCTAGTAATTGCAAGCTTATCCTTAAGAGAGCCACATACTACACATGGTGGTGGGAGAACTTCAGAGCGAGTCTCATCTAGCAGCTTGGACTCGAGCTCTTTGACTTTGAGGGTTTGAACTTCCAACTCATTAGTGAGCTTAGGGCACTTCTGACATGCACCCAAAAGAGTTGATCTGGCTTTGAATTCATTAAGCTCTTTAAGGGCACTTTCAAGCTGACTGACAACTTGAGCATGCACACTTTCCCTCTGACTGAGATCATTAATCACAACTTGACAAGACTCACACTCAACATCAGCATTTTTTCAAACTTGGACCTAAGTGAAGTGATCTCATACTCAGCACTCTCCAACTTAGACTTGATCACTAGTTGACCTTCACCAGCTTTGTGATCCGAAGGTGACATGGAGAAGCGTGCGGTCAAGCTCTGGATGTTTGATGGAGAGGACTTTCCCTACTAGAAGTCACAGACCAAGGCTTATCTCTTAAGCCAAGGACATGCAATTTGGGAGATTGTTGAGCAGGAGTATGCTACATCAGGATACCTCAACACTGCATCTGCAGCTGAGTTAATTAGGTATGAAAATAACTCCAAAGCTACCAATATTCTGCTTTCTGCTCTAGGTAGGAATGAAAATGACCGTGTTGCTCATCTTGATACTGCACATGCCATTTAGGCAAAGCTTTGCACGTACCATGAGGATACCAATCAAGTCAAGTCTATGCATAAGGATTCTTACAATAGACAGTACCAAACCTTTACGCAAAAACCTGGCGAGTCAGTAGATGACACTTTTTGTAGGTTTGAGGCCATTGTGTGCAATTTGCGGGCTTGTGGTAACCTTGTGTACACTGATAATGATAGAGCTAAGCAATTGCTGTATTCACTTGATGAAAATGCTTGGGGGGTTAAGATTGCAGCACTACAAAAAACTGCTGATTTCAATACCCTGGACTGTGAGCAGCTGTATAACAAGCTAAAATCTCATGAACTTTCTATGAAGTCTCGTCCTAATCTTGGTAATCCTACTTCTAGCATGGCTTTGCTTTCTGGCTCACAAAAGGGTAGTCATAGTGGTGCTTCTTATGGAACTAACCCCTCACTTGACAAGTCTTCTTTGGAGTTTGCTCTTTCTTCTCTTGTTGCAGCTTCCGATGAACAAATGGAGTGCATTCCTGACGAGGAACTGTCCTTGCTCATGAGGAAGTTCAAGAAGTTCTACAACAACCACAAGGAGAGAAGAGGAGGTGGTTCAAGAACCTGCTTCGAATGTGGTTACTCGGGACACTTCATTGCTGACTGTCCCAAGAAGAAGAAGAAGGTCGGGTACCACGACAACAACACTGAAAGATTTCAAGTAGAAGAAGAACCGCTTTTACAAGAAAGGCAAGAACTCCAAGAAGTTCGCCAAGGCCATTGCACGCGCCTACATTGCTGCCTTGAGCGATGTCAACCTCACATCAAGCAAAGGCTCTGAGGAGGAGGTTGAGAAGCCATGAGTCAAGAGGAAGGACAACTTCACCGGGCTTTGCTTCATGGCATAAAACGACCACGACACCGACTCTGGCTCTGACTCCAACACAAGTGAGGTACCTCCCACTCTTGATGAGCTCTCTTCTGAACTAAATCATTTGCGTCATGTTTTGCTCAATGCAAGATGATAAGCTTCGTAGCGCTGTTCATCAAAATACAGAAAAAGAGAAATTCAGGATTTAGGGAGAGAGGAAGATTTTGAGCACGAAAAAATTCTCGTATCATAGAAACATGCTTACAAGGTCCATGGATACAAGGCTAGGAAGCCACCCTCTTCCTCCCACTATTTGGAAGAGAAAGAGATGTCTCACACACACCCTCTCCTCTCCTGTATTACATGAAGACCTCTCCTAGCACTTTGAATGAAGTCCTAACAAGGATAATAGGAAGAGACACCTCTCCCAGCAGCCACACCTCTCCTTATATGGGCCTAGGGTCCAAGACAACTCTACCCTTCACCTATAACTCATTGCCACCTACCACCAGGGGAAAAACCGTCCAACTCTTTTTCCTTCACCCGGACGCCATCAAACCCTTCACAACTTTGCTACGCCTTGATGCAAGCTTCACGATGGTGCGATGTGCACCACCAACCACCGCCACCGGTTTTGAGGCCCAAACTAGGAAACCGCCTTGCACGCTTCTCAAAGCGCGACTTCATGCTCACTTCCATGGAAGCAAGACTTCACGATATTGATGCGTGTTACCTTGTCCCATGATCCTCCTTGCCGGCAAGTCTCTCCCACCTCTGTTCCATTGGAAACCTCTACTTGCACCGACGCCCAATCACCTTTGACTTGGTCAACCCCGTCGTCTTGATCACCACCCACGGTTTTGAGGCTCAACCGCAAAACCGTCCGTGCTTCTTGCCTCTCCATGTGTACGGTGTGGATCACCCTTGACTTCACCTAACCTCCCAATCGTCTGCCTCCAAGTCTCCTACTTGTGCCCGATCCTCTCGTCGTTGACCACCAATTTGACTCCAGCGACCTACACATCATAAGATAGGCAAACACATTTCCCATCTCTTGCAAACTCTCCAACATCCTCAGCAACTCCGGTTAGTCAAAACCATGATATCCACAAACTCATGCAATCCCCAGATTCCCACATTTCAACTCAAACACCAAACTCAACCGATGTCGATTACTCAGCACATATTGCAAACCATGGCACATATCCACATGGTTTCTCAATGGTAGTGGACACACAGATAGCACACTCAATTTAGATAAATATTAGTTTAGTGGAGAAGGACAAAGAAAGAGCTAAGTTCCTATTTTGCTCTTAGATAGTTACATAGTCTACATTATGTACTATTATATAGATACAATGCAAGACAATCTGATCATCACACCCTGGGCATCCGGTTTTCCCCTGCCTCCACGGTATGATTCTGACCAAAAGCCTACTGTGTAGCCGAACATGATGATTTCAAAGGACAAATAGGACTGTCACCACCTACTACCTACCCCTAGCAATCCGTGGACTACGCGATAAATAATGCAATCTATTGACCTAAGCACCACGCTTACATCTCTAGAACAATACTCCTAATCGCTTAAGCGATGGATCAGAAAAGGAGTAATCACATTTAAGTGAACACTAAGGACATGAAAATGATCTAAGTCACGCATTAGTCATGCATCATTATAATGACATAAAAGAAAGACTACAGTAAGGGCTTATGTCTAACATGGTAATATAGTATGACTACATTACTAACATGCAAGCATAATAACCTCATACATGAGTAGATCATAAAATCAAACAAGAAACACATGAACCAAACATTACTATGTAAAAAGACTAAATATATTAAATAGAACAAAGTCCTACAAAAGGAGAAAGATAAAAGAGCCATACCGCAACTCCAAGGAAGACTTGGGAACTGAAGAAGACTCTATTTTAAGCCTAACTCCACTAAAACTAAAGGGAATCATGAAATGGTAAAGAGAGTAATGCTTCGTGGTGTGTGTCTTAGAGTCAGGCCTCTCCCTTCTATTTATACTATCCAAAGTTGGTTCATGGAGTCGGTAACCACTGCCAAACATGCACAACCACCATTGGGGAGCCACCAGGAGCCAACACATGGAGGCCATGCACGAAGGGACCCACTCCCTGTTCGGCCGAACAGGGGTGTTTGGCCGAACAGGGGGGGATTCCCCATGTGCTCGTCCGCCTCCTATGCACTGACATGTGGTCCCCTAGTCCAGTGACACTGTAAGGTCGGTTGTTGAGGCGGTTTGCTTCTGTAGGTCGGCTAGTCAATCCGTGGGGAGTTCTAGTTGGCGCATTCTAATTGGCCGACATTGTGTTTCTTTGACAACTAGGTGTGTTTCCTCCTCTATTTTGTTATTTCTCCTGCATGTCAGTGATTCTCCAAGTAATAGTGGATACTTACTAATTCTAACAAACATGCATGGTGGGAATATTGAATCCTTCTTTATTTCAAGTAAAATTGATGGTCAAAAATGGTATTTAACGACCGTCAACAAACTCCCCCAAGCTGAACCTTTGCTCATCCCGATGCAAAGATAGAACTTTAGGTTGTTGATCAGGAGTTGCTACAATGTTTTATATTCCCCCATAGTACCAAGTGCACAGCAAAATACTCTACCTTTAATTGAATAAGTTGCCCTTTTTACCTTAGTCCCTACGGGGCTTTTGGCTTCTCCTCATCTTGGGTGGTTGAAAGACAGAATGGTCTTTTGTAGGACGTCATTCTCTCATCCCTATGTTCCACTTTCTATCCGAAGGTTTTCAAAAGATTTTTACAAATAAAACTAATTTCCTCCAATGATTCACTCAGTCGCTTAATGTGTATAAATCCTTACCAAGACATTGAAGTTGCCACTTTTTTCCTACTTGTAACACATCTATTGCTAAACCAAAAGATTGAACCCATGGAGAAACAAGTCATACAAGCTGATTAAGATGTGCATGTGTGGAATTTGGTGGAATGGTGGATACTTCTGTTTGTGTAGACTCTCTTTCTTTAAGAAGCATTTGGCAAGGCTATTTCTTTTTCTTGTTCTTCTCTCTCTTTTTTTTTCATCATGCTCAAGATTGAGAGCAAGCATTTACTCTATTTTTGATAGCCATGCCTTCCATGTGACCAATTGAGAGAGAGTCATAACATGATATTCATGGAGTATTTATTTGATAACTTTCAGAATAGAAATTAAGCATATGGTGGTTAATGCAATGGAATGATATTGCTATCTCCTGGTGCAGGAGCATTAGCAAATGATGGTGGATGTGTACATGAATCTTGATCATAAAGCATGAAATTGATCTCATAAAGGTTGCAAGCATTGTGATAAAGCTCAATGTGAACACAAGCAGCATATGTGGAAGGTTTTGCAATGAAGTATAACATATGGCCGTGTAGGAATTTTCATCAGTGAGGAACTTTTCAATTTTATCATTTTGAAAAATAAAATCTTCGGATGTTAAGCTTCACTTTGGGACAAAGATCACGATAGCCCTATTCTAACCATATCATGTCTCACAACAACCTAGACTCATATCATGCACTTCGCAAACCACAAGTATTCAAGTTCACAGCAAGCATGTTTTGCCAACAAACTCAAAAATTAGGAGTGTACTAAGTTGTATATGAGGGACTATAGAAAGATATAAAACAGATCAAGTATTCATCATCTCAACATGAAGGTATGAACATCCATAGCTTGCATGACAACCTATTATTTTTTTGTTCTTTTTAGTTTTGCAAATTTTTATTTTGTTTTATGAGGGCAATTCTGACAAAGAAAAATAGAAAGAAAGGAAAGATACAAGTTACCTTGGTGGGGGTGCTCTCCTCCAAGCTTTTTGTTGCTCACGGCTGTTGGTTAGGATCAAGTCCTCTCCAATGGTAGTATGTTGCCGTATAGTCATGGTGAGCTTGAAGCTGCTCCTGGAGGTGACGAAACTGGTGTCACTGTGCTACTGCCACTCTCGAGTGGTCTAGGCATGAGTGGCAAGGGTGTTTTGTATCTCCCCTGTTCTCACATCTAGGTCGTCCATCCTTTGTGTAAGATCCCACAATTCCAGACCATAGTCATGATAACTATAGCCAGAAAAAGAGTGGCGTCCATCATGGTGTGGAGGTGTCTTGATTGTCTTGGGGCCTCGTCCCCATTGCATACTACTAGCTTGCTGCCAAGACGACTCTCCAGTCTAGTAAGGGCTTATGTCTGACATGGTAATATAGTGTGACTACATTACTAACTTGCAAGCATAATAACCTCGTACATGAGTGGATCATATAATCAAACAAGAAACACATGACCTAAACATTACTAGATAGAAAGACTAAATATATTAAATAGAACAAATTCTTACAAAAGGAGAAAGATACAAGAGCCATACCACCACTACAAGGAAGACTTGGGAATTGAAGAAGACTCTATTCAAAGCCTAACTCCACTAAAACTAAAGGGCATCACGAAATGGTAAAGAGAGTAATGCTTCTTGGTGTGTGTCTTGGAGTGAGGCCTCCCCCTTCTATTTATACTGCCCAAAGTCGGTTCCTAGAGTCGGTAACCGACGCCAAACGTGCACAACCGCCATTGGGGAGCCACCAGCAGCCAACACATGGAGGCCATGCACGAGGGTACCCACTGCTCGGTCGCCTCCTATGCACTGACATGTGAAAGGACCGAGTGACCGAGAGGGGGGCGTGGTGAATCAGGAACTCGCACTATGTACCAAATTCGGCAATCCCTAAAACCGACCACTCAAAACAACTCCTACACAATTCTAGTGGTAAACACACTAGTAAGATAATGAACCTATGAACGGAGCAACAACCTAAGCATGGTAGTGAATCACACAAGGCAATACAACTCCTATGCAAGCTAGTGATAAAGACACGTGGAAGCAAACAATTAGCTAGCAAAGGAGTCTACTCATCCAAAGCTACTAGATCATCAAGTACAAGATAAGCACACAAGCATGAGTAGCACTATACATACTAGGGTGATCGATCAAGCCAAAGCAACTCCTATACATGCTAGTGATAAAAAGAAAGCTAAGCATAATTAGCAAGTAGAGAAGCCTATTCATGCAAGTCTACAAGTAATCCACTGAAGCACGGTAAGCATACAAGCATGAATAGAACGGTATGTAAATGTGGAAAGTAATGCATCAAAGTAAGGAGTAGAGTAAGAGATGGCTCATGATTTTTTTCCGAGGTCTCAGAATGATGGCGCCTTCCCCTACTCCTTGTTGAATCACTCCTGTCGGAGTCCCGGTCCCTCCCGCCATCGATGTGGAGTTCTCTCCCACGAGCCTGCAATCACTAACGGAGTGAAGACACGGTGCGCGTCACCGCTGCCATCTCGGCACAAGCTAGCCTCCCTCGAGAACTTACTGGACTCCCCGAGCTGACACGAGCGCTCACTATTGATGCCCCTTTCATCGGCGAGCTCAAACTAGGTACAAACTTATGACGGCCTTCACGACCAATCCCTATAGGCTTGATCACCGACACCTAACCGGTCTAGGTCTCACCGTAGACTAAGAGTAACAACCTAGATCACACCCTCAAGGGCACCCTAGCCTTAGATGTGCATCAATGTTCAAGTTACTCTCACTAGCACTGCCAAGATATGCAATATCTCCTCCTAGTGCTCTCCTCTTTTCCTCTTGGCTCTCACCAAATGCTCCAAGCAATTCCACTGGCCGAGAGAGGTCTCCAAGACCCCGAGCTACCAACCTCCAACTAGCCGTTGCTTAACGAAATCACCTTTCTAAACGGACTGACTGGACTGTTTGGTCTCTGCCTAGCCGGACCGTCTGGTCACTCCTAGAACGACTCCCCGAGCCATTGGCTTCACTATGCGCACGGTTTCCTTGTACTTGCTGGACCGTCCGGTCAGTAGACCGGACCGTTCGGTCTGTCCAACCGTCAAACAAGTCTGACGTGTCAGACATCGTAGTCGGACTCTAGAGCCTTGCTTCCTCTCTGACCTGCATTTCACCAATACTGACCGGACCGTCCGATCAGAAGACCATACCTTCCGATCTCTATGGTCTCCACTGTAGTCAGATTCCTCGCTGCTTTGCTAGAAGTCCCAAACAACTTCACCTAGTGACCGTACAATCCGGTCACCACTGACCCCTGTGTCCGGTCACTATGTTCAGAAGCTGAAACTTGTCATCTTCGCTTGACTTCATTTCTCGGCTTCTTCGAATAGCTCCTTCGCTTCTCCACTGTCACCTAGTTTCTGTGATTTCACTGAGCATCCATGCACTTCACCGACTAGACATGACCTAAGAGAAATGACCTAGAGCCCCTTGATAGTCCGGTTTTTCCTATAGACTCAAAGCCATAACAACTAGACAAGTGTTCTCAACACTTGCTCTATAGCTTGTCCTCAGCTTTCATCCATCTCCATCAACCCTTGGACTCCATCAAGCTCACAAGCCTCCATGCTTGTGGTCATTGTCATCAACCGCCAAGGCAGCCGTCTACAATCATCATAAGGTAGATAACGTTTCCTACACGAACAACACTCATGTAGTCGTTAGTCACATTTCATGTTTGTCATTCATCACCAAAACACATACCTTGGGGTGACCTCAATGGTCATGATCCTTACAATCTCCCTATTTTTGGTGATGGATGACAACCACTACTTATGATGATCCAAAACGGACGAGCAATAAGGAACCAAAGGAAAAGAGTCGATTGAAAAGATTCCCTTGGTTCTTACCTTGGAAGTAGTCTCCCCCATGGGATGTGCTGGATGTTGAGGGAGAACTACCCAAATACATAGCGCACTAGATGTTGAGCTTGAGTTGAATTTTGTGCCATCATGGTGTCGTGGTTGTTGATCTTGTTGACGTAGACACACACCATAGATGTAGATGTTGGTGTAGATTTCCATTGTTGTTGTTCTCCATGTTGGTGTAGATGTTCATCTTAATATGATCTTCATGTGTGCTCCAAGTGAACATGCACCATTTCCTTGATCATCTCCAATATGTCTTCATGTTCTTCTCTTTGTCACCTCATATCTTCCTTGTATCTTCTTGTTCTTCTTCCCTTCTTGATGGTTGATCTTCATGTTCTTCTCCCCCTTTGCGTTATCGATCTAGACTTGGCTTTTGGATCTTTATGTTCTTCTCCCCCTTTGTCACCTATCACCAAAAACCAGAGACAAAACACAAGAGAACCAAAGAGTAAATAATAAATGGAAAGAGATAGGAAACTCCCCCTTTCATGGTGCTCCTCCTTGGTCACAACGGTGTTCCACCATAACCCCCCTTACACACATGACTCAACAAGACAATTTCTCAAGTAGAAATGGTTAGTCATTTGTGTGATGGAATGTATGAGCCACTTGTCTTTGAGCCGCGCGAGTATATTTAACCTTGGAGCTCGTTTGAATGTGACTCATTGGGCATGAAGCACATAAATCACTATGTGATCATCTAGAGGGTCATTTACTGACATTGTAAATAAGCAACTCCCCCTAGAAACATGCTTGAGAGTATGTAAGGTATCACAGTGCAAGAGTGCATGAATGCAAATGCAAATGAAAGAAGTATACAAATGCATGATGCGATGCTAAAGGAAAGAAAGAGAACAACTACAAACCAAAGTGCCAACGACGAGTTGTTCCCTTCTCGAGCTTTCTCACAATGGACCATTCATCAAAGCCTTGGGCACACCATGAACCACCTTCCCAAGCTTAACCCATGTCCATTGCTATCTCAATGAGGTCCGAAGTTGACCTACAAGCAAAGAGAAACAAGCAAAAAACAAAGACACAAACAACAAACAACACAAACAAGGCTATATATATTTACAAGAGACAAGCTTTAGGGTTACTCATGTGAAGTTTGAAAGGTCGAGAACATTGAGTTCTCCCCTTAGCTTGTTGAAGGTCTTCTCGTCGAGTGGCTTGGTGAAGATATCCGCCAATTGTTCATGAGTCCGCACACTCACCGGCTTAATATCCTTCTTCTCAATGTGGTCTCTTATGAAATGATGCTTGACTTGAATATGCTTTGCATGACCATGATCTCCAGTTTTGAGAGCCATCTTGATTGCCGCCTCACTGTCACAGTATAATGGCATTTGATTTTAGTTGAGGCCGCAATCCGAGAGTGTTTGCTTCATGCAGAGAATTTGGGCACAACACGCTCCCGCCGCCATGTACTCTGCTTCAGCTGTGGATAAAGCCACCGAGTTTTGCTTCTTTGAGCTCCAAGATACTAGAGATCTTCCAAGAAATTGGCAACCTCCCGATGTACGCTTCCTATTCACTTTGCATCCTGCAAAGTTCGAGTCTGAATACCCAAGTAACTCAAAGCTGGTTGCTCTAGGATACCATAGTCCCATGGTACGTGTGTACTTGGGGTATCTAAGAATCCTCTTCACGGCCGTCAAGTGAGACTCCTTCGGATTTTCTTGATAGCATGCACACAAGCACACACTAAACATGATGTCCGGTCTTGAGGCGGTGAGATAGAGTAAGGATCCAATCATTGATCTATAGAGCTTGGGGTTCACCAGTTTACCCTTTGCATCATTATCCAAGGATTTGCTTGTCGCCATAGGAGTGTGCAAAGGCTTGCAATTCTCCACGTTGAATCTCTTGAGAAGATCCTTGGTATACTTCTATTGATAGATGAAGTTCCCTTGTCTCAATTGTTTGACTTGAAAACCCAGGAACACATGCAACTCTCTAATTATTGACATTTGAAATTCCCTTGCCATCATCTCCCGAAACTGTACATTGAACTTCCCATTGGTTGACCCATAGATGATATCATCCACATAGATTTGGCACACAAAGAGATCCTTCCCAACATTTCTTGTGAACAAAGTGCTATCAATGCTTCCAATCTTGAAGCCATTCTTGAGAAGGAAGTTCCTCAAGTGTTCATACCATGCCCTCGGTGCTTGTTTGAGGCCATAGAGAGCTTGCTTCAATTTGTGCACATGTCTTGGATGTTTAGGGTCCTCAAACCCTGAAGGTTGTTCCACATAGACTTTCTCGTTGATCTCTCCATTCAAGAAGGCATTTTCGACATCCATTTGAAAGAGCTTGAAGCCATTTTATGATGCATAGGCAAGTAAGATCCGAATAGCTTCAGCACCGGCCACAGGAGCAAAGGTTTCTTCAAAGTCAATGCCTGCCACTTGAGAATATCCCTTGGACACTAGGCGAGCCTTGTTCTTGACAATTGCTCCTTTCTCATCTTGCTTGTTCTTGAAGACCCACTTGGTGCCAACCACATTATGACTCTTGGGCCTCTCAACCAATTTCCATACTTGGCACCTCTTGAAGTTGTTCAACTCTTCTTGCATAGCTATTACCCATTTGTGATCCTTCATAGCTTCATCAATGGTAGTGGGCTCAATCATAGAGATATGAGTACCTTGAATTCTTAGTGAAGTGGGAGAATCACTCATATGCTTTGTTGTTTTGGAGCTAGAGCTTGGTGAGGATATGGGGCTGTTGTGTGAAGAACATGGAGAAGTGGCTCGATGTGAAGTATGTGGGGAGGCTTGGGGCTCACTTCTCTCTTGGGTTCCCTCATGGGTAGGTGAATGCAATCTCAATGAATTTTGGGAGGAGCTAGTGGGAGAGGCAATGGCATTTTGGTGTGGTTCTTGCACCTTGGAAGAAGAGGTTGGTTGAGGTGGTGAAGTTGAGGGCTCATCAATGTTTCCATCATTGGCCTCGTGGAGTAAAACCTTGCCCACAGGCATGTTTCTCAAAGCTTCCCTCATAGGCTCGTCTCCAATGTTCACTTCATGGAACTCATCTCCTTTGTGAGAACCGTTTGACTTATCAAATTGCACATCATAAGATTCTTCCACACATCCTGTGGCTGAGTTGTAGACCCGATATGCTTTAGAAGTCTCTGAATACCCAACAAAAATGCCTTCATCAGTTCTGCTCTCAAACTTCTCGGGCTTCCTCCTCTTCTTGAGAAAGTAGCAAGTGCAGCCAAAAACCCGAAAATAGGAAACATCGGGTTTCCGACCAACCAACAGCTCATATGGTGCCTTCTTTAATAGCCAGTGGAGATAGACACGGTTTGAGGTGTAGCAAGCTATGTTGATTGCGTCAGCCCAAAACCTTTCATGAGTTTCATACTCATCCAACATAGCACGAGCAAGGGTGATTAGCGTCTTGTTCTTCCTCTCCACTACTCCATTTTGCTCGGGAGTATACGTAACAGAGAATTTATGCTTGATCCCTTTCTTGTCACAGTACTCCTCCACTGTTGTGTTCTTGAACTCAGTCCCATTGTCACTCCTTATCTTCACAATGCTAGCCTTGAATTCTTTCTTTGCCCTCCTTGCAAACTTCCTGAAGATGTCACTTGCTTGAGACTTGTCCACAAGAAAGAAGGTCCAAGTGTATCTCATGAAGTCATCCATAATCACCAAGCAATATGGATTCCCTACCAGACTCTTGTAATGTGTTGGCCCAAACAAGTCCATGTGCAAGAGCTCTAGAGAATGAGATGTAGACAAGAAAGACTTGGTGGGATGAGATGATGCAACTTGCTTCCCAGCTTGACAAGCACTACACAATCTGTCCTTCTCAAAGGTGACATCCTTGATTCCTTCACCTAGATTTCTTTTGACCACATTTCTGGGTTGATTCATTCCAACATGTGCCAGTCTTCTATGCCACAACCATCCTTTAGTTGCCTTGGTGAATAGGCAAGTACTTAGTGGCATGTTTCTTGACTTGAAGTCTGTGACATACAAGTTCCCATGCCTCACTCCATGAAATACTAGTCCCTTCTTTGCATTTTCAATCATTGCACCATCCTCATCAAATGTGCACTTGAAACCCATGTCACAAAGCTAACCAATGGACAGGAGATTGAAGTTGAGGGTTTCCACAAGAAAGACCTTGGAGAGATGAAGGTCCTCAGTAATGGCCACCTTGTCTGATCCTCTAACTCTCCCCTTTGAGTTATCCCCAAAAGTCACCTTCTCACTATCTTCATCTTCATCAATGGTGGTGAACATGGTTGGCTTCCCGGTCATGTGTTGAGTACACCCACTGTCAAGAATCCAATGAGTACCTCCACTCTTTTAGTTGACCATGGTGGTAGCCATAAGACAAGCACTAGAGGAAGAAGGGTTAGTATCCAAAGCATTACTTGATTGACTTGCACTAACCTCATCACGTTGAGCGTAAGTCCATCCTCATAGATAGGGATCCTTGCAACCCCTTCCTGAAGTCTCCTCCTGATGGGATAGTGAGGAGCATGATTCCTCCAATGTCCATGACCATACCCCATGTGTACATTGTCGAGGTCGATGTAGTAATGGGGAGGATCATTGAGACCAATGATGTGCTCAAGCACATGTCCCACTTGCGGGTGGAGCACAAGTATCATCTCTATTGCCCTCTCAATTGAGAGCTCATGCCTTCTGTTGATTACTTCCTCAAGTAAGAAACCCCTCTCAGGAGATGTGATTTGTTGGAGAAGCTTGTCAATCACTTCAAGTGGAGCAATTCTTCGAAGACCTCTAAAGGAGTTTATCCTACACACGAAATCATAAATCCTCAAGAAAGTATCACAAAGGTCATCATTCGGATTTCTCACAACTTCATCAAATTGGAAGAAGAACTCTTGTTGTTGAGCTCGACTGCTAGAATCGATCATCTGAAATGATTGCATGAGCAATGTAGATGATGCTCCCCCTACACCAAAGCGTGGTCCACTCGAAATGCTTGGAGTAGAATTTGGAATGGCACTTGGGGTAGAACTTGATGAAGCGCCTGATGAAGAGCTTGATGTAGGTCTTGATCTGAAGGGGTTGTAGAAGCTGCTGCAAGGCAATCTTATAGAGGGATCAAGGAACTTTGAGCTCGAAGCTACTTCCTTCCCTTTTCTTGATGATTCTCAATTTGCCTTGGAGGCCTTCTCCTTTCTCCAGCTTGCGATGATCTTCTCATCATCAGAGAGCAACCCAATCACATCCTCAACCGAGAGATCCTTCTCCATGATGAGATCAAAGGTGATGTAGAGGAGCTTGCTGCTGGGCAACAAGGTGAGGATCTTCTCGACTATCACAATCTTGGGAAGCTCAAAAGTAGTTGCTCCAATCCTGTTCACAATACCTCGCAAGCAAATAAGAGAGTCAAGTAAGTCCTCATTCTCATTAGCACGAAAAGCAAAGAACTCCCCAACAAGTGTATCACTAGCATGACCAATAAAAGACTCACAAGCATCATCATCACTAGTCATACTAGAAGAGCAAGTAAGATCAAGAGAGCTAGCATCATCAATCATCACATTAGGCACACTAGTAGAGCAACCTATCAAATCATCACTAGCAGATTCTAGGCACTCACTAGAACTAGGCACACCCACATAATCATCTTCATCATATACATGATCATTGGTAAAGGTACTGACAAAGTCCACAAGTGTGTTCATCAACTCATCCATAATCATGGCATTTAGGTAGCTTTTCAAGCGATCCTTCCATGTGCCATGACCCGGTCCCGAATGGTATGACATCCCAACTCAATACGATCACTACTCAAGGCGGTTAAGCACTATAATGAGCACTTGGCTTTGATACCACTTGAAAGGACCGAGTGACCGAGAGAGGGGGGAGGGGGTGAATCGGGAATTCGCACTATGTACCAAATTCGCCAATCCCTAAAACCGACCACTCAAAACAACTCCTACACAATTCTAGTGGTGAACAAACTAGTAAGATAATGAACCTATGAACGGAACAACAACCTAGGCATGCTAGTGAATCACACAAGGCAATACAACTCCTATGGAAGCTAGTGATAAAGACACGTAGAAGCAAATAATTAGCTAGCAAAGGAGTCTACTCATGCGAAGCCACTAGATCATCAAGTACAAGATAAGCACACAAGCATGAGTAGCACTATACATACTAGGGTGATCGATCAAGCCAAAGTAACTCCTATACATGCTAGTGATCAAAAGAAAGCTAAGCAGAACTAGCAAGTAAAGAAGTCTATTCATGCAAGTCTACAAGTAATCAACTAATGCATGGTAAGCATACAAGCATGAATAGAATCGTATGTAAATGCGGAAAGAAATGCATCAAAGTAAGGAGTAGAGTAAGAGATGGCTCATAATTTTTTTCTGAAGTCTAGGAAGGATGGCGCCTTCCCCTACTCCTCGTTGGACCACTCTAGCCGGAGTCCCAGTCCCTCCCGCCACCGATGTGGAGTTCTCGCCCATGAGCCCGCAATCACTCCCGGAGTGAAGATACGGTGCGCGTCACCGCTGCCATCTCGACACAAGCTCGCCTCCCTCGAGAACTTGCCAGACTCCCCGAGCCGACACGGGCGCTCACTATTGATGCCCCTTTCACCGGCGGACTCAAACCGGGTACAAACTTGTGACGACCTTTCACAACTAATCACGATAGGCTCGATCACCGACACCTAACCGGTCTAGGTCTTACCATGGACCAAGAGTAACAACCTAGATCACACCCTCATGGACACCCTAGCCATAGATGCGCATCAATGCTCAAGTTACTCTCACTAGCACTGTCAAGATATGCAATATCTCCTCCTAGTGCTCTCCTCTTTTCCTCTTGGCTCTCACCAAATGTTCCAAGCAATTCCACTAGCGAAGAGAGGTCTCCAAGAATCTTGCAACGAAATTATATAGGCTACCAACCTCCAACTAGCAACAAAAGAGCAACTAGACGCACTGACTGGACTGTCTGGACTCTGCCTGACCGGACCATCCGGTCACTCCTGGAATGACTCCCGAGCCATTGGCTTCACTATGCGCAGGCGATTTCCTTGTACTGACCGGACCGTCCGGTCTGTCCAAACGTCGGACAAGTCTGACGTGTCGGACATTGTCGTCGGACTCCAGAACCTTGCTTCCTCTCTGACCTGCATTTCACCAATACTGATCGGACCGTCCGGTCTCTATAGTCTCCAGTGCAGTCTGATTCCTCGCTGCTTCGCTGGAAGTCCAAGACAACTTCACCTAGTGACCGTACAGTCCGGTCACCACTGAAACCTCTGTCTGGTCACTATATTCAGAAGCTGAAACTTGTCGTCTTTGCTTGAGTTCGTTTCCCGGCTTCTCCGAATAGCTCCTTGGCTTCTCCACTATCACCTAGTGCCTATGATTTCGCTGAGCATCCATGCACATCATCGACTAGGCATGACCTAAGAGAAATGACCTAGACCCCCTTGATAGTCCAGTTTTTTTTATGGACTCAAAGCCCTAACAACTAAAGAAGTTTTCCTGAAGATGCTTGTAGCACCCCTAGTGGGTTTTGGTGATTAGTGACATGGGATTAAAAAAATGTACTAACATGACTATAAAGAATATGTGAAGATTATCAAGAGAAATATTAATTGCCCACACTTGTAAGAAAAGTTCATCCCTCAATAAAAGAGAAAAGAAAAGGGACTCCTAGTGCTTCAAGTTTAGCTTTTGCTATTTTATTTTGAGTCATAGGTATGTCAAACTATTAAGACGGCTAAAACTTATCTTGATTCGAAGGGAATTCATGTGCTCAAGCCAACCAATAAGTTTTGTGAAAGTTTAGCCAAACAAAGCAAAAGAACCAGTTTTTCTGAGCCAAACAGAGAGTGACGGAAGTTCCATGAATTCACGAAAGTTCGGTCAGCAACAGACTCTTTCCTTCAGCCAATCTGAGAGTGACGGAAGTTCTGTCACTCCTTGATGAAAGTTCCATCATGGCATCTACCTTGTTTCCGGACTCGCGCAAAGGCCAATTTTGAATTGAGAAAAGTTTCGTGGCTTCTCACGGAAGTTCCATCAGATACAAAAAAACACCCTAACGGCTAGTTTTTTGAGAGAGCTCTATATATAGCTTACCCCTTCCCTCGTGGGAGGGGTTGGACACTTTGGCATTCCACTCATTCTTCAGCTAGAGCTCTCCCCTCTCACTCCTAAATTTGTTCTTGAGATTCCAAGCAAAGTGAGAGAGATCCAACCATAAAAATATTGATTTCATCCACTCAAAAGCTTGAGCACACCTTTCCCTCCCCAAATAAGATTCAATTTGCTTGTTACTCTTGGAGACATGGTCTCCTAGACGGCTAGGCGTCACCCTTGAGCTCCCAACTTGTTGTGGTGAGATGGGCACATTTGTGAAGGTGTGATTCGCCTCCAGAGGAAAAGACTTAAGTGGAGAACGAAATTCGAGCACGATCTTTCTGATTGCTTGGCGGGAAAAAGGGTTGAGAGAGACCCGGCCACTTTGTGTGGCTCCTCAACGAGGATGTAGAAACTACTTAGTGTGGTTGCCGAACCTCGGATTAATTACTTGTGTCTCTCTTTACATTCCTGCATCTTTTATTATGCTTGTGTATTCCTTTCATATTATTGTGCTCAATTCACTTGTTAATTGTGATGCTAGCTACCTATCAAAGAACTCTAGGTGTGCATTGCTATAGCTTCACTACTGTCAAGTATTGTATCTCTTTCTTTTAAGTTATCCGCATTTCAGTTAGTCTTAGAGAAAGGATTGGTGAAGTTCTATCATTAGACAGAACTTCCATGGTGACGGAAGTTCCGTCATTTCTGACAGAAGTTCCGTCGTTTCTGTTTTTTATCAAAGCTTAGTGCTTTCTCAGGTTTAATTTTTAAATTGCCTATTCACCCCCCCCCCCCCGCCCCTCCGTCTCTAGGCAACTTTGAATTGGTATCAGAGCCATAATCTTCTACAAGGCTTAAAAGCTTGAAGGTTAAATATTGTCGAAGCCGGAGGAAGGCGACAAGCCTCAAGATCTTGCTTCGGCAAGTAAGGGAAGTGATTTGCACATGGCCATTCCTTTCAACTATGCTGATGTGCCAAATATACATGGCAGTGGAGGTGGAAGATTGCCCTATTTCGAGGGCAAAGATTTTAGTTGGTACAAGCACCGCATGAAAATGTATCTCATGTCAATTGGTCCACCAATTTGGGAAATGGTGGAGAAAGGATATACCTTAGAGGACAAGGATAATCCTACAACCGTGGATCAACTCAACATACATCGCAATGCTCAAGTGATGTCCGCCACTCTCTCTTCCTTGAATCCCAAGGAATACTCAAGAGTAGCCAGAATTGAGAATGCCCGAAGAATTTGGAAGAAACTTGTATGTGCTCATGAAGGAGTTGATGTGGTGAAGAAATCAAGACTCCAAGTCCTCAAGAACCAATTCAACTTCTTCGTCATGAACAAAGGAGAAGAACCTCAACAAACTCATGAAAGGCTCATGGATATTGTCAACAAGAGAAGAGCTTATGGAGACAACATCAAGGATGAAGAAGTCAACTACAAGCTCCTCATGGCTCTTAGGATGTGGAACCCAACACTATGCACCATCATTGAGGAGAAGGATGGATTTGAGGCCATCACAACCGATGAAGTGATTGGAAGAATCAATGCCCACAAGAGTCGTGATGATGAGGGGAAAAGAGTGAATGTGCTGATTGGTGATGAGAGCTCAAGCAAGAAGGACATAGCTGTCAAGGCAAATGATGATCAAGATGATGACAATGATGATGATGAAGAAGACAATAAAGAGTTTGCCTTATTTGTCAAGAAATTTGGCAAATATATGATCAAGAATGGCTTTACCAAGAAAAGCTTTGACAAGGCAAGAGCTAGAAGAACAAATAGAAGATGCTATGAGTGTCATGAGCAAGGACACATGATTGCCTATTGTCCAAAGCTAAATAGCAAAGGCAAGAAGAGCGAGAAGTACACAAACAAGAACAAGGCCAACAAGAAGCCATACAATAAGGGACAAGCTCATATTGGCCAAGAATACATCTCCGATGATGATGATGAAGATGATGAGGGTGGCATTGCCAACATTGCCATTGGTCTACCACCGGCCAAGAAAGCACTTTTCAACAACCTCACCGATGATGAGGATGATGCTCCCCGGTGCTTCATGGTAAAGGAAAGCAAGGTATCTCCTTGTTCCAATTTCAATCCCTCTTATAATAGTGATGAAGAGGAGGACTTGGTCCCCTCTATGCAAGAAATGATGAAAATGCTAGGTAAACTTAATAAGGAGATTGAGGATCAAGAAAGAATCCTCCAAAGGCAAGAAGAGTTACTTATTGAAGAAAAAGAAAAGAACCTTGAGCTCACAAAGCAACTTGAGAAAGAAAGGGAAAAGAACAAGAGCTTGACTAATGACCTTGGCAAGATCAAAGAGTCAAGTGATTCATGCACTTTAACCAACAAGAAGCTTCAAGAGAGATGTAGCTCATTGATAGAGGAGAACAAAGCTCTTGTGAAATCAATTGAGGATCTCAAGTTGAGCTCACAATCTTTGTTGAAGAGATTGGAATCTTCCCACGCTTCAATAAGCAAAGGTTGTGGAAGGTGCCACAACATCAATATTGAAATGTTTGCCAAGCAAGATGCAATCATTGAAAAGCTATCCAACCAAATCAAGGAACTTGAGAAGAAGGCTCAATTAGAAACCACAAGAAAGATAGTTGGTGAGCCAAGAGCTTCTCATGACAAGAGAGGATAAGGGTACAACAAGAATGCACCTAAGAAGGGACACAACAAGAGACCCAACTTTGTACTCGAAGGCAAGGGAAAGCAAGTAGCACAAGAGAAGACAATCAAGTCAAAGAATGCTTCCCAAGTTAACAAGAACAATAAGACCTCTACCATATCCTTTTATGATTTTGATGCCTCTTATGTGCTAACCCATAATGCTTATGGTAGAGTGGTTGCTAAGTTTGTTGGGCCACACGATGCAAGGTGGAAGCCTTATGTGTGGGTGCCCAAAGTTCTTGTATCTAGTGTTAAGGGACCTAAACTGATGTGAACAAGGGTTCCCGATCTTCCGAAAGGTTCTTGGTAAGTTGATTTGGTCGGAGGCGACACACAAATCGATCCGGCTTCAGAACAGCATGTTCTAAACCCTGCAATCGCAGCACGACGTCTCCTCTGGTTATCAACCGTCCAAAAGACGATTGACCTCGCCGAGAAGGCTAATCCCTGCCTGCGAATCAAGAACACAAGCAAGAACAACGAAGAATGCAACACAATTGCAGATGTATGATTAAACTCTCGAAGTTGGGGTCTCACAAACCGATGAACGGCGAAACTGTTTATGAACAGAATTGATCTAAGCAAAAGCCGAACCCTAATGGTGCAGCGGTGGCTGTATATAAAGACCCTAGGGTCGTCCAAAACCCTCTGGACGCGCCCCTAATTGGGCTCAACTATATACAAAGCCCAAAGGCCAAAAATAGGCGACGCAGCACCGACACAGATTCTGGACTCTCTCTTGTTTTGACGATTCCCGATGACTTCGGATGAATTTTGAAATGAGGCCGGCAGCATTGGAAAGGTCTTCTCCTTATCTTTCCGTGCATATGTAGAACATCCAAATCCAAGTCCGTATGTGTCCTGGGCAACTGTTTTAGTGCAGACATGTCCTGGGCCCCGAAACAGACTCGAAGTCGGTTTTGATTGGGCCTCCACTTTGGCTTCCAAGCCCTTGCTGGTCCTCCACGTTCCCAACTCCTTCTCCCATCATCTCCTGGTCCTCTCCATGGTTTCTAATCATAAAATAATCATTAGGTAGCAAACCATTCTCAAAAGTAACATATAGCGAAGAACGTAGGAACGAGCTCACCTCTAAATTTAGTCATCATGCACGAGCTCTAGTCATTGGACCTTGCAAGTCCAGAATTGGAGGAGTGTTGTGTGTATCCATAGGAGTGATGTCCTCATCATCCTCCCTCTCTTAAAGTGGAGTCGTCCTCGACTCGAGCTCATCCTCTTCTCCCAAGTATGGTTTCAAATCTGAAATGTTAAAAGTAGGACTAACCCCGAACTCGGGAGGCAACTCAAGTTTGTATGCATTATCATTAATCTTCTCCATTATTTTGAATGGACCATCAGCTCTAGGCATTAGTTTAGACTTTCTCAATTCTGGAAATCTATCCTTCTTTAAGTGTAACCACACTAAATCTCCTACATCAAGCTTTACTTCCTTTCTACCCTTACTACCAGCAATTTTATACTTTTCATTTATCTTTTCAATGCTAAGTCTAGTGGTCTCATGCATTTGCAAAATAAATTCAGCACGCTCCTTAGCATCAACATGAACTCTCTCATTAATAGGTAGAGGAAGTATATCAAGTGGAGTACGGGGATCAAAACAATACACTACCTTGAATGGACTTACCTTGGTAGTAGAATGCGTTGCCCGATTATAAGCAAACTCAACATGAGGCAAGCATTCTTCCCATTGCTTCAAATGTTTCTTCAAAATAGCTCGCAACATAGTACCCAAAGTGCGGTTCACAACCTCAGTTTGTCCATCAGTTTGTGGATGACAAGTTGTAGAAAATAGCAACTTTGTACCCAACTTATTCCAAAGCGTGCCCCAAAAATGACTCAAGAATTTTGCATCACGATCTGAAACAATAGTAGAAGGCATACCATGCAAACGTACAATTTCTTTGAAAAAAAGATCAGCAATATAACTAGCATCATCAGTTTTATGACATGGTATAAAGTGTGCCATCTTAGAAAAACGATCCACAACAACAAAAATGCTATCTCTCCCCCTCTTAGTCCTAGGCAGTCCTAAAATAAAGTCCATAGAAATATCCGCCCAAGGAATAGAAGGAACAGGAAGTGGCATGTATACACCATGTGGATTTAATCGAGACTTAGCTTTTTGACATGTAGTGCAGCGAGCAACAAAACGCTCAACATCTTTCCTCATCCTTGGCCAAAAGAAGTGTGTGGCCAAAATATCCTCTGTCTTCTTAGCACCAAAATGACCCATCAATCCACCTCCATGCGCCTCCTGCAACAACAAAAGACGAACGGAACCAACTGGAATGCTGTTGACGGCTGTTAAGTACCATTTTCAACCGTCAACTATACTCAAATAAAGGAGAATTTGGCATTTCATACACGCATGCTTTATCACAATAATATAGTTCCACTTGTACTTGGAGAACTTTGTGCATGCAGGAGGAAATGTGAAGGAAACACCTCAAAAGGCAAGAAAACACACTTTCGACCAATCAGAGAGCGCCACATGGACGTCACACGGATTGAAGGGCCCATTTACAGCACTTAACCGACGTAACTCCCTGTAATACCGCGGGAACCGACCTCAGGACCCACCTGCCAGCCTCCACAAGAAAGCACAGGCCAGGAGGGGCCACCCCCAGGTCGGCCGACCTGGTCAGGTCGGCCGACCCAGCCGGGCGCCCTCTCCGCCTGGGCTTCCACGTGTTGGCTCCTCCGTGACTCCTGATGACGGTTTGAGATGCCTTCCGTGGCAGTTACGCTCCCTTGCCGACCTATTGAGGCTATAAATAGGAGGGTGTGCCTTCACATTCAACACACACCACAAGAAGCATTTCTCTCTTGCTAGTAATAGTTCTTGGAGTTTTAGTGGAGTTAGGCTGAGTCTAGAGCTCTCTAGTCCCAAGTCTTCACTTGGAATTGGTATGGCTCTTGTATCTTTTCCCTTTTGTAAGACTTT
Organism: Eleusine indica; assembly: GCA_030378355.1. NCBI lineage: Eukaryota > Viridiplantae > Streptophyta > Magnoliopsida > Poales > Poaceae > Eleusine > Eleusine indica. The sequence goes on along the minus strand of CM059501.1, from coordinate 30,225,744 downwards.
GCTCTTATCAATATATATATCTTTTCTATATAGTTGTGCTTGGGTCATGAGTTTCTTGTTTGATTTTGTGATCCATATATGTGATAGTATAGTCTACTTGTGTGACAGTAGTTTATATTTATTATACTACTATTGTCATGCTAGTTATATACCGTCACTATAGTCTAGTTTATATGTTATAGTCTCTATGCTTAGTTTTAGCTGATAAAGTATAGCATGGGTTTGGTGATCGTATTCGTACGGTAACTCTGCCTCGTTAATAGTAATCGCGGAGGGGCAGAGTGCTCTTTGGTCATGCAAGTATGGTACTTGGGTGACTGATTTGCATCAATTATTCGTTAGTCTACTGGTTCGTTGAGGTAGGCGGCAGGTGGTGACAGCCCTGTCCGTCCTTTGAAATCCTCCCCGCTAGGCTAGTGCGTAGGCTCTTGGCGGAAGTCGCCTGTGGATGCAGGGGTAAGTCCGTGCCTGAAGTGCTATACTATTGACTGCTGAACCTGAGTGTGGGTCTGTATGTATTCTACTTAGGCTATGCAACTGTATAGGAATGTATAGTAGGAGTAGCTTAGCCTAGTCTTTCCTCCACTAGACTTTATTTATTTAGTAGGAATCTTCTGTGTGTGTCACACTACCCGGTTATTATTATGTAACCGCCTGTCTTGGTTAGATATCCTTGCTAATTGTTAACATGATCTTATATGTTAGTAATGCTTCTTGATCATACCCTTCCTTTGGGATAAACAAATACGATACCCTGAATACTTCCGGGTGAAATGCTACAGCGGTATTCTCCGTGCGCTTGCGGATTTTACCTACTTGACTCTGGGACATATTAGTGAACCGTTTCTGGCCCCGTGCCGGGAATGATTTATTAATATGGCTTAGCAAAAGTCAACAAGCATTTCTGGCGCCGTTGCCGGGGATGAAGGCGTATGATTCAAGAAAAATTGCTAATGTATATAGAAGTGTTGCAATTAGTAAGGCTATCTTCTAGGCAGGCTAACCTTGCTTTGTTTTCTGCATTTTGTATGAAAACAGGGTAGTGTATGACTGGTTTCGACTTGCCGACAAACTTCACTGAAGATCCTGAGTCACTCCTGAGAAGGACACAAGCTAGGCTCACCCCTCCTCGTAAGGAGACTCGGCCAGTCGAACCTGTCATTCCCGCACCATCAAGCTCTGAACAAATGGCCGACAAGACCCTCCGCGAGTTCTCCGCTCCCTCCGCTGCCAACATCCCTACGGGACCAGCTGGCAATATGAGAGAAGCGAACTTCGAGATCAAGACCGGTCTCATCACCATGGTGCAGGCTAGCCCATTCTGTGGGAAAGCCAATGAGGACGCTAGTGCTCATCTCCAGCAATTCCTGGAGATTTGCAACACGTTCAAAATGAAGGACGTCACCCCCGACGCTGTTCGCCTTCGACTGTTCCCGTTCTCTCTCCTTGGGAAAGCGAGACAGTGGTTCTACGCAAACCCTGAAGCTGTGAACACTTGGGAGAAGTGTTCAGCTGCGTTCCTTGCAAAGTTCTTCCCGCTGGGCAAGACCAATGCCCTCCGCGGAAGGATCTCAAGCTTCCAGCAGGAGTCGAAGGAGTCGATTCCTGAGGCATGGGAGAGGCTCCAGGAGTACATCCTGGCATGTCCCCACCACGGGATGGATGATTGGCTGATCATCCAGAACTTCTACAACGGGCTTACTCCGTCGGCCCGCGACCACCTCGACGCTGCTGCTGGTGGAGCCTTCTTCTCGCTCACTGTAAGCAAGGCAAAAGCTTTGATCGAGAAGATGGTGTCCAACCAAGGTTGGAATGAAGAACGCCTCCAACCTCGCCAGCGAGGCATGCACTCCGTCAAGGGGGTTGACATGCTCGCCGCCAAGATTGACCTTCTCATGAAGAAGATGGACGACCAAGCCAATGGAGAAGTGAAAGCCCTAGATGCTCGGATGACTTGCGAGGTCTGTGGCGACACGGGACACTCGGGCAATGACTGCCCTGAGACCCGTGAGGACGTAATGTTCATGGGCAACAACAACAACAACAACGGCTACCGTCCACAAGGAGGTCAAAGTTGGGGTCCACCACGTCCCAACTACCAAGGAGGTAACTCTGGCAACTTCTCTGGTTTTAATTCCGGTTATAATCAGCCCTCCTTGAAAGATCTTGTGCTTGGTCAAGCTAAGGTTAATGATAACATTAGTAAAAAGCTTGCCACCACTGATAGGACTCTTGAGAGCATCCACACTAAGATAGAGGGTGTTTCCTCTGCTCTCAAGAATCAGCTGAGCTTTAATAAAATGATAGAAACTCAATTAGCTCAGTTAGCTGCTGCTGTTCCTACTGCTGAGTCGGGGAAAATCCCGGGGCAACCCGAGACCCCCTTAGAAAATGTTAATGCGGTTACCACGAGAGGAGGTAAGTCCACTCGGGATCCGCCATATCCTAACCATGCAGGAAAGGACACATCAGCTGAGAAGCCGGCAGAAGAAGAAGAACTGCCGCCCAGGAAAACGGCCCCACATGAGTTCTATGACACGAACCTCATGCCGTTTCCCGAAAGAAGAAGGAAGCCCACCGTGGACGAGCAGTTCACACGCTTCGTTGAGGTAATCCAGAAGCTGCACATCAACGTGCCCTTGCTGGATGCGGTACAAGTACCCACGTACGCTCGCTACCTCAAGGATCTTATCAGCAACAAGCGCCCACTACCGACCACAGAAATTGTCAAGCTGACGGAAGAGTGTAGCGCTGCTATACTCAACCGGCTTCCTGAGAAGAAGAAAGATCCAGGGTGTCCCACGATCACCTGCTCGATCGGGACACAGAACTTCGACCATGCCTTATGTGATCTTGGGGCAAGTGTGAGCGTCATGCCGAAGGATGTCTTCGACAAGCTCAACTACACTACACTATCCCCCACGCCGATGCAGCTGCAGCTGGCCGATTCAACGGTCCGCTATCCGGCGGGGATCGCCGAAGATATTCCAGTGAAAATCCGGGATTGCTTCATCCCCGTCGACTTCGTAGTGCTTGATATGGACGTCGGGAAGAGCACACCGCTCATCCTAGGACGCCCATTTCTCAGCACTGCGGATGCTCGCATCGATGTAGGAGCCGGAGAAATCCGCTTCCACATCAATGGCAAGGAGGAGAAGTTTGACTTTCGGCCAAGGAAAGAACAGTGCAACATGATCCGTATCAAGTACGGGCCGAACCCAAGCAACATCAAGGAAGTGGAGGTCACTCCGCCAAAGAAGGACAGCCTCATCACATTCATGAAGAACTTCCTTGAGAAGGAAAATGTTGCACAGCAACAACTGATGAAGGCAAGGAGGAAAAGGTCACACATTAAGCAACAGCCTCCGAAGTCCACAAGGCAGCAACCTCCGAGGTCTGCAAAGAAACAGGCTGTGAAGCCTGCAAAACCGCAGCCTCCGAAGCCCGAGAAGCCACCGACCGCAACCAAGACCAAGAAGGTGTGGCGAACGAAACAAGAAGCATCATCCGTGTCTTCATCTCCGGGACCGGACAACGCTTCATCGAGCTGAACGCCGGAGAAAAGTCCCGCTCGTCGGACTTTAAAAGGTGAGTCCTCGCCGGGAGGTTAAACCGGTAGTTATCCATATTTGCTCTTTTAATTGCATATTTGCTTTCCACCACATTTTGATTTTTTCCGACCACTGCATTTCTGCATTTTTGAATTTTTCCAGCCACCTTGGAATTTTTCAAAACTCATTTGCATTTTTTGAAAAATTTAGAAAATAGGTTTTTGGGCTTTCCATTTTGAAAAGATTTTCTGTCGAGCTTTTTGAGCAAAAAGGCAGCAGGGGACAAATCCCCTAGCCGTTGGGGAACACATAGGAAAAAGGGGGCTGCCAGGAGGCCCACCTGCCAGGTCGGCCGACCTGGTGAGGCCGGCCGACCCCCTGGCCCCACTTTTTCCTGTGCTCCTTTCTCCCAACGGCTATATGGCCGTTGCTCTGTCTCTTGCTAACGGCCATCTTGCTTCCTTGGCTATAAAAACCGCCCAAGAGGGGGAGCTTCACCATTCCAAGCTCATCTTTCACTCCCCTCTTTTGCTCACTTGTTGCTCTCCCAAAATTTCGTGTTCTTCAACTTTACGAAGCCCCAAAAACCCAAAAAATATTTCCCCTCTGTTTTAGTGCATTTGCAAGTTGTTGTGAAAAGAAAACCAATTTCGGAGAAGCTCGGGTTTGTCGTTTTCACTAACGCTCACCCGAACACTTGTTCGATCTTGTTTTTGTTCTTGTCTTGTGTTTGTTCTTATGTGCAGCCATGTTCAAACGAATGAAGCAAGTCGCCGGAATCAAGCGGAGAAAAAGCACTCGTGCAAGCACGAGTCAAGCATCCTCCGTCGAGCTCACACCAAGTCCGGGGCATGGTGACCCCGAAGCTGAAATTCCGGAGGAAAGGCCAGCCTTGCTCATCACCGAGGAGCATCTCGACATCAAGGACGACCGCGAGGGCCAAGCCATCGCGCTCATGAGAGAACGGCCATTCGCCCACACCCGACGCTTCGATCCGGACTTCCTCGAGAAAATAGGTATGAGAGAAGAATTTGCCTCTATTTTTCGCACTATGGGTTGGCTAAATTTCGTAGAAGTAGATGAGCCGGGTTCTCGTTTGCTTACTATGCAGTTTTTATGCACCCTTAGAAAGTATGATGAAGGCATTTCTTTTCGCTTGTTTGGGCAAGAGCGCTTGGTCACATGGGGTGATCTTCATGCTATGCTAGGTCTAAATCCTAAATGTAGGCTAGACTTAGATAAAGCGCTAAAGGGGTTCCATAAAGAAAGTTTTTAGAAAAAGATTTCCGGAAACGAGTGGGGTCCCAAGCCTAGAACAAGTGCCATCCATAATCCTACACTTAGATTTATGCATGTGTGGTTGGCTATGACCTTGTTTCCTCGAGGTGACATTAGGGTTGTCCGGCAAGATGAATTGAAAATACTCTATGCCATGGTTAAGAAAATTAGGGTGTCACCCGCGGAATGCATGTTTGATCAATGGTTAGACAATATAAAGTTGACAGGACCAATTGAGTGCACCTCTTTAGTTACTCGCATTGCGCAGAAGTGTGGTCTCCTTGAGAATGTTCATGTTGAATATTTGATGGTAGATAGAGAATTTCTAGGCGAGGACTATTTTGTGCAAGGACATACTTTGAAACATGGTCCAAATAATACCTTGATCTATCACTTTCCCGGGTATACAAATGAATTCCCGTTACCTAACCCGGGTCTTCGTTTGTATCACTGTCGGGCACTAACCCTCCCACTTGAGCCAGTGGGAGAAGTTCGCAGGCATAGTGTTTCAGGGCGACCGACACGTTCCCGTAGGCATATGGAGTCTACACCGGAGTTTCACACTCCGACCAGAGATCCGGTATGGGAGCAGCCCCCGCCACAGGACGAGGCGGGTGCATCAACATGGCAGGCCGGAGCATGGGAATCTCAGTAGAATTACCCCATGCAGACCTCATCAAGTTCAAGCGGACCGCCATCCTTTGCCACTCGGTCATTCTCATCCCGTGGGTTCCGTGAACTCAACTATGGGATGTCCGAGTTGACAAGGAGGGTGGACGACATTGATTTGCGCACCGAGAGCATGCAACAAACTCTCACGCAACATGTCGCCGACACCCAGCAATGGCAGAATTTCAGCGACAACCAATTCCGCCAGCTGAACGCGATGATGGCTCAGAATCAGAACAATTGGGATGCCTTCTTCCGCTCCCAAGGCTACGACCCGAACCAGCAGATATGAGCAAGAACAAGCTTGGGGGAGGACCCCCCTTCTCACGGTAACTTGTATCTTTCCCCTTCCCTTTATTTCTTGCATTTGCTAAATCTAAAAATCCATAAAAATTTGCAAAACATAAAAAGAACAAAAATATTTCCCTTTTTCATGCGCGGTATGAATGTGTATAATTTTCTATGTTGAGATGATGAATAGTTGCTCTGTCCTTTATTCCTCTCTAAAGCTAGTTTACAACTTAGTACTCTCTCAAGAGTTAGGTTTGTTGGTAAATCTTGCCTTGAACTTGAATCTTGTGGGTAGCATATGCATTCTCTAGTTCTAAGTTGTTGAGAGGTATGATATGATAGATAGGGCTGGTATGATCTTGCTCAACGTAAAGCTTGAATTCCGGAGTTTTATTTTTCAAAATGACAAATTGATAAGTTCCTCAATGATGAAATTCCCACCACAGCCATATGTAGTGTTTACATTTGAAAACCTTTACACATATGCTGCTTGTTTCACATTGAGCTTAGTCAAAATTGTTGTGACCCTAGTAGAACTCTTTTCATGCTTTCTTGATCAAGATCATGTACACACATCCACCGCCATGAGCTATCCTTCTAAATCAAGAAGATAGCATCCACCATATCCACCATATCCACCATATCCACCGTGAGCTATTCTTCTACACCGGAAGAAAGCCACTATCCATCCATCCATCCAAAGAAACACTCCATATATCCATTGCAAAATTCCTCTCTCAAAGTATTCATTGCAAACTAGGACTATGGCTATGCAAAAAGAAAAAAAAAAAAAAAAAGAAAAAAAAATGCTCAAAAAAGAGAGCAAGCAAAAGGTAGCCATAGCCTAGAAACTCCAAAAGAGAGAAGGAAAATTCAAAAAGGAGTTATTTCTTCCCATCCACCATTCCTCCGTTCTCCCACACACTTGCACATCTTGATCAAGATTGTTTGAATTGATGTTTTTCTTGGATCCGGTCTTTTGACATAGCAATATTATGTGAACATGAGTGCTTCATATATCCCTACCTTGAGCTCCACATAAAGCCTTATTTAGAAGTAGGTGATTATAGGCAACACTTTGCCTTGGTGAGGAATCATACACATATTGAGTGATCCGAGAGAATCATTTGAGGAACTTGGTTTTTATTTTCAAAATCTTTTGAAAACCTCCGGAATAACATAGCGGAATCTAGAGCAAGTGATTGGTGCCCTGCAATTGTTCTATCTCTCAACCGCCCAAGACAATGAGGTGTAAAAGCCCCATGGATCAAGGTAAATGGGTAAGTTATGCGCCAATATATTTAATTCTAGGAAGAGTACTTTGTTGTGCGCATAGTATTATTGAGGAGTAGGACATTGTAGCAACTCCTGATCAACAACTTAAGTTTATCTTTGCTTCGGGACGAGCAAAGGGTAAGCTTGGGGGAGTTTGTTGACGGCTGTTAAGTACCATTTTCAACCGTCAACTATACTCAAATAAAGGAGAATTTGGCATTTCATACACGCATGCTTTATCACAATAATATAGTTCCACTTGTACTTGGAGAACTTTGTGCATGCAGGAGGAAATGTGAAGGAAACACCTCAAAAGGCAAGAAAACACACTTTCGACCAATCAGAGAGCGCCACATGGACGTCACACGGATTGAAGGGCCCATTTACAGCACTTAACCGACGTAACTCCCTGTAATACCGCGGGAACCGACCTCAGGACCCACCTGCCAGCCTCCACAAGAAAGCACAGGCCAGGAGGGGCCACCCCCAGGTCGGCCGACCTGGTCAGGTCGGCCGACCCAGCCGGGCGCCCTCTCCGCCTGGGCTTCCACGTGTTGGCTCCTCCGTGACTCCTGATGACGGTTTGAGATGCCTTCCGTGGCAGTTACGCTCCCTTGCCGACCTATTGAGGCTATAAATAGGAGGGTGTGCCTTCACATTCAACACACACCACAAGAAGCATTTCTCTCTTGCTAGTAATAGTTCTTGGAGTTTTAGTGGAGTTAGGCTGAGTCTAGAGCTCTCTAGTCCCAAGTCTTCACTTGGAATTGGTATGGCTCTTGTATCTTTTCCCTTTTGTAAGACTTTGCTCTTATCAATATATATATCTTTTCTATATAGTTGTGCTTGGGTCATGAGTTTCTTGTTTGATTTTGTGATCCATATATGTGATAGTATAGTCTACTTGTGTGACAGTAGTTTATATTTATTATACTACTATTGTCATGCTAGTTATATACCGTCACTATAGTCTAGTTTATATGTTATAGTCTCTATGCTTAGTTTTAGCTGATAAAGTATAGCATGGGTTTGGTGATCGTATTCGTACGGTAACTCTGCCTCGTTAATAGTAATCGCGGAGGGGCAGAGTGCTCTTTGGTCATGCAAGTATGGTACTTGGGTGACTGATTTGCATCAATTATTCGTTAGTCTACTGGTTCGTTGAGGTAGGCGGCAGGTGGTGACAGCCCTGTCCGTCCTTTGAAATCCTCCCCGCTAGGCTAGTGCGTAGGCTCTTGGCGGAAGTCGCCTGTGGATGCAGGGGTAAGTCCGTGCCTGAAGTGCTATACTATTGACTGCTGAACCTGAGTGTGGGTCTGTATGTATTCTACTTAGGCTATGCAACTGTATAGGAATGTATAGTAGGAGTAGCTTAGCCTAGTCTTTCCTCCACTAGACTTTATTTATTTAGTAGGAATCTTCTGTGTGTGTCACACTACCCGGTTATTATTATGTAACCGCCTGTCTTGGTTAGATATCCTTGCTAATTGTTAACATGATCTTATATGTTAGTAATGCTTCTTGATCATACCCTTCCTTTGGGATAAACAAATACGATACCCTGAATACTTCCGGGTGAAATGCTACAGCGGTATTCTCCGTGCGCTTGCGGATTTTACCTACTTGACTCTGGGACATATTAGTGAACCGTTTCTGGCCCCGTGCCGGGAATGATTTATTAATATGGCTTAGCAAAAGTCAACAAATGCATAGGCAGTTAGCTCTAGACAAGAAACCATCGTTCAACACAAATTCGTGCCAAGCACGACCTTCTTTACAGTGCAACAATACATCTTTAAAATCAACATCAGCAACATATTGTTCTTTAATTGCCTCAAGTCCAAAAATTCTACAATCAAGTTGAGACAACAAAGTATATCGCCTAGATAAAGCATCAGCAATCACATTATCCTTCCCTTTCTTATGTTTAATAATATAAGGAAAAGACTCAATAAACTCAACCCATTTAGCATGTCTACGGTTCAAATTGCATTGAGAACGAATATACTTAAGTGATTCATGATCAGAATGAATAACAAATTCATTGGGCAACAAATAATGACGCCACGTCTCTAAAGAACGTACAAGTGCATATAGTTCCTTATCATACGTGGAATAATTCAAAACAGGCCCAGTAATTTTCTCACTAAAGTATGCAACAGGTTTACCATCTTGCATCAAAACACCACCAATGCCTATACCACTAGCATCACATTCAAGCTCAAAAGTCTTATCAAAATTGGGTAATTGCAGCAATGGTGCATGTGTAAGTTTGTTCTTCAAAGCATCAAAAGACTCATGATGTACCCTTTCAAAATGGAAGGCAACGCCCTTCTTTGTCAACTCATGCAATGGTGCTGAAATCTTTGACAAAGCGGCGGTAGAAACCTGCAAGACCAAGAAAACTCCTCACCTGTGTGATAGTTTTTGGTACAGGCCAGCTCTTTATGGCTTCAATCTTCGCCTCATCCACCTCAATTCCCTGTGGAGCCACAACATAGCCAAGAAAAGAGACTCGATCCGTGCAAAAGGTGCACTTCTCAAGGTTACCAAATAAACGTGCAACTCGTAAAGCATCAAAAACAGCACGCAAATGAATCATATGATCATCCATGGATTTTCTATAAATCAAGATATCATCAAAGTAAACAACCACAAATTTGCCAATAAAAGGTCTTAAAACCTCATTCATCAAACGCATGAAAGTACTAGGTGCATTAGTCAACCCAAAAGGCATTACTAACCACTCATACAATCCGAATTTGGTTTTGAAAGCTGTTTTCCATTCATCTCCAAGTTTCATTCTAATTTGATGGTAGCCACTACGCAAATCAATTTTAGTGAAAATTATAGCACCACATAACTCATCAAGCATGTCGTCTAGCCTAGGAATAGGATGACGATACCTAATAGTAATGTTATTAATGGCTCTACAATCTACACACATACGCCAAGAACCATCTTTCTTAGGAACCAAAAGTATAGGAACAGCACAAGGACTAAGTGATTGACGAACATACCCACGATCCAAAAGGTCTTGGACTTGTCGTTGTATCTCCTTAGTCTCCTTAGGGTTGGTCCTATAAGCAGCACGGTTTGGTAAAGTAGCACCAGGAATCAAATCAATTTGATGCTCAATCCCTCTCAAAGGTGGCAATCCCGGGGGTATCTCAGCTGGGAAAACATCCTCATACTCCTGCAAAAGGTTAGTGACAGCAGGAGGCAAAGCACTAGAAGCAATATCACCAAGCGAAAACAAGGCTTGTTTGCATATCAAAGCATAGCAAATATCATCAGTAGAAATTTCAGCAAGCTCAGATTTTGTGGCAAGACATGAACGACCTTGTAATTTAATTGCAGCACCCTTAGAACTTGAAGAATCATTAACATTACTTGGTTTAGAAGCAGAATTAATAGGTTGCTGAATTTCAGGGCTTTTATTTTTCAAACTAGCAGCTCGTTCTAAATCAGCTTGTACAATTTCAGCACGGGTCATTGGTAACAAAGTAATTTTAGTTCCTTTATGCATAAAAGTGTACTTATTACTTTTACCATGGTGTACAGCATCATTATCAAATTCCCAAGGTCTACCCAATAAAAGTGAACAAGCTTGCATGGGTACAACATCACAATCAACAGAATCCACATAGGAACCAATGGAAAAAGGAACTCTGCAAGTTTGTGTTACCTTAGCTTTTCCAGAGTCATTTAACCACTGAATGTAGTATGGATGTGGATGTGGGCGTGTGGTCAAATCAAGCTTATTAACCACATCAGAACTCACCAAATTGTTGCAACTTCCTCCATCAATGATGACACGTGCCCGACGGTTCTTGATGACGAAGAAAATCTGGAACAAGTTATGTCGCTGCATCATCTCGGGCTGCTGGACTTGTGTGCTAAGCACACGCTGCACAATAATATTCATGTAGCCCGTGGTATCTCCGCCTCCAAGGACGAGGTCACCGCTGGTGGCAGCGACATCCTCCTCCTCATCCTCCACATCGGAGGTGCTCATGTAACCGCCATCATCTGTCGCCACATATGCCCGCCTACTTGGGCAATCTTTCTGCACATGGCCAAGACCATGGCAGCGGTGACACTGAATCCCTGTAGTGCGTCCCGTCGAAGCAACAGAGGAGGCACTACTAGCCGGTACCTGCACAGAATTTTTACCGGAGCGCGTATAAGGGGCAGGGGCTGATCTTGGTGCTGCAGAAACAACACTAGCTGGTGGGGGCGGCAGGAAAGATGGCTTGGGCAGCCCCGAAGTCCCCGTCGGCCGTGGTGGGTAGAAATTCCTGGACTTGCTGTACTCCTCAAAAGCCTGGAAAAGTCCCTGTGATTCTTTCTCTGCAAGCATATCATACTGGAAACACTAGTTGAGGGTATAAAATTCTTTGTAATCAAGGATGTCCTGAATTTCTTTTCTCAAACCAGAATAAAAGCGGCAAATTTGATCCTCTACTTTTTCAACCACAGCACAACGAATCAAACCCTTCTGAAGCTCACTAAAATACTCCTGAACAGTTTTATCTCCTTGATCTAAACGCTGCAGTTTATTACGAATTTCTCTACAAAAAGGAGGAACAAAACGATCACGCATTTCTACCTTAAGTTCTTCCCAAGTAGTAGGCAAATCGGTTTCAGCAGCTAGACCACTCCACCAAACAATAGCAAACTCCTTAAACTCACTAGTGGCTTGTCTAACTCTATGTTGTTCAGGAACAAGGTGGGCATTAAATTTTTGTTCTACCGTCATTTCCCAATCAAGGTAAGCATCACCATCATACTGACCCGAAAACGAAGGAATTGAAAACTTAATTTTAGCATACGGATCATCTGGAGCATGGTTACCTTATGGGCGATGGTTGTGGTTGTGGAAACCACCCATACCTTGAGGGTTACGTTGCAAACGGCGTCGTAACCTTGCGGTCCTTGTAGCTGACCTATCGACGGTGCCATCAGCCTTATACACCGTTGCTTCATCATGATCGTCTTCAACGTCGTTGTTGGTGTCGTTGTTGGTGTTGGTGTTGTTGTTGTTGTTGTTGTTGGTCTTGTGAGCGGTCTCCAATTCGACAACCTGATCGGTTAGCTTAGAGACTCTCTTATCCAACCGCTCAATGCTTTCTCCCAGGTGAAGCTTGGTGACGGCGTCGGTGACGGCCCTGGTGATCGTCTCTGCCAAATCACTCTGAACCGCCTGCAAAGCCTTCTGTAACTAATTTTGGCTCACGCACTCATCCAATTTTGAGGGTGAAGCACCCTCCCCATCGCTTCCTGACATCAGAAACACTAAAACAGGAAACAAAAAGTGAAGGTTATCCCTACAAAAGTACTAAACAGTGGTGCCTCTCAACACAGCAAAAGGAAGCTTCTTGCAAAGCTCTTACAAAGTTCTGAAAACAACAAAGCGAAGGATACCAGGGAGAAGTGTTCCACGATTGCAAGGGTTACCAAATAACCTATGTGCTGTCGAGAAGAAGTATGTAGAGCTAGGAAGGCCAAATATATATATATGAGTGGCACACAAATCAAAAACAGATAGTAAAGCTGAATAAGTGCCCAAATAACTTGTCCCTAGTTGCTGGTCTAACTATGTCCTAAAACAGTAGTGATAGCAAAGAAGAAACAAAGAGACAAAGGGACACAGTCGATAACAGGGGGCTTAGTGTAAAACAGCCAAACTCAGAAATTCCAGGGGGCTAGATGGAGCACTAGTAGGAATCCCAAATTTCTTTTTTTTTATTTTATTTTTTTGACATTTTTTTTCCAACTCACTAGCAAACAGGAAGAAACCACAAAAAATTTCAGCTCAAACCGAGCTAGGACGTGGCCTACATAAAATCTTGAAGTTTCAGAAAACGTTGGGTTTCAACTTGAATGAATTTTTTCTTTATCTTCCCGATTTTTTTTGAATTTTTTGACGAGGGTACACAAGGTGTAGCCGAGTGTGGGTATGCTCAACTTTTTGTCAAGAATCTCCTGTAAAAATTTCAGCCAAAATGGACAACCGAGCGAAAAGTTATGGCTATTTTACCGAAGGGGTGTCGGAATCGGTTATGAAGAACCCGGGGGTTTGAGTGAAATCCGAGTCGGTCTTGGGGTCGGGTAGGGATTTTTTTGGCGAGGTGGATGCAGCGGAAACTGGAATTTATGAAAATTGGTCCGAGGTGGTGAGGGTAGGTTTGGGGTGGGATTAGGGTGGGCGTGTTGATCAATCAACCCTAGCACACAAAGCCGACAAAACCGAGGATGGTGAAGGGGATGGCGGCTAGGGTTGCAAGGGAAACACTACTGACGACAAAAACACAAACTAAACCAGTGACTAAACAAGAACTAGGGCACAAACTCAACACTACGGACTCTAAAATTGAAACATGCAAAGGCTAAACACGTGGTTTTGGGCGGGGGAAATTTTTTTTTTGGTATTTTCAGTGGACGATAGGAAGAACACGAAAACAAAACTAAAGGGTAGTGTGAACCTGACGGTGCACGTGAAGCTCTCATTACCACTTGATGTGAACAAGGGTTCCCGATCTTCTGAAAGGTTCTTGGAAAGTTGATTTGGTCGGAGGCGACACACAAATCGATCCGGCTTCAGAACAGCACGTTCTAAACCCCGCAATCGCAGCACGACGTCTCCTCTGGTTATCAACCGTCCAAAGACGATTGACCTCGCCGAGAAGGCTAATCCCTGCCTGCAAATCAAGAACACAAGCAAGAACAACGAAGAATGCAACACAATTGCAGATGTATGATTAAACTCTCGAAGTTGGGGTCTCACAAACCGATGAACGGCGAAACTGTTTATGAACAAAATTGATCTAAGCAAAACCCGAACCCTAATGGTGCGGCGGCGGCTGTATATAAAGACCCTAGGGTCGTGCAAGACCCTCTGGACGCGCCCCTAATTGGGCTCAACTAGATACAAAGCCCAAAGGCCAAAAATAGGCGACGCAGCACCCACACAGATTCTGGACTCTCTCTTGTTTTGACGATTACCGATGACTCCAGATGAATTTTGACATGAGGCCGGCAGCATTGGAAAGGTCTTCTCCTTATCTTTCCGTGCATATGTAGAACGTCTAAATCCGAGTCCGTATGCGTCCTGGGCGACTGTTTTAGTACAGACTGGTCCTGGGCCCCGAAACAGACTCGAAGTCGGTTTTGATTGGGCCTCCACTTTGGCTTCCAAGCCCTTGCTGGTCCTCCACGTTCCCAACTCCTTCTCCCGTCATCTCCTGGTCCTCTCCATGGTTTTTAATCATAAAATAATTATTAGGTAGCAAACCATTCTCAAAAGTAACATATAGCAAAGAACGTAGGAACGAGCTCACCTCTAAATTTAGTCGTCGTGCACGAGCTCTAGTCATTGGACGTTGCAAGTCCAGATTTGGAGGAGTGTTGTGTGTATCCATAGGAGTGATGTCCTCATCAGATAGGAAAAGCACCTACGGGACTTGCCAATTCTTGGGTAGGTCCCTTATATCATGGTCATCCAAGAAACAAAATTCTGTTGCCCTATCTAGAGCTGAAGCGGAGTATGTTGCAGCCGGAAGTTGTTGTGCTCAACTACTTTGGATGCGACAAACTCTAAAGGACTTTGGGTACACTATGACCAAAGTTCCCCTCCTATGTGATAATGAGAGTGCTATTACGATTGCGTATAACCCCATTGATCATAATAGGACTAAGCACATAGATATCCGGCACCACTTCTTGAGAGATCATTCCATAAAGGGGGATATCGAGATTAGCTATGTGAGAACCGATAAACAATTAGCTGATATATTTACCTAACCCCTAGATGAGAAGTGGTTTTGTGAGCTTAGAGGTGAGCTGAATATCTTGGATTCATCCAATGTGGAGTACAACCTTGTGCATTGATTGATGTGTTGTTGCTCACGTAAAAGGACTTGAAACCAAAATTCTTCAAAATTCATTTATGTCTTTGATTTCAAAAACAAATGATGATTTTGAGCAATATATCATATTGTTGGAACTTGTGAATATAGCTTTGAATGTTTGATTATCACTATTCACAAGTTTGGAACATGTATATCTCTTTATATATTTATCTTGTCCAAAAGTTGTTAGTTGAAAGAGGTAGTTTTGTGTTCCAGACAGAGAACGACGGAACTTCTATCACCCAATGACGGAACTTCCGTCATCCTCTGTCAAAGGAACCCGAGAGTCATAGCAGTTCTGTGATAACTTCCGTGAAATTCAAACCTTTTTGCTCAATACCCGAGAGTGACGGAACTTCTGTCACCCAATGACGGAACCTCCATCACTCCCAGGTTAAGTGGCTCGAGCCCCTCCTTCCTTATCTAACCGGCCAATGATTCTTTTCTCCTTCTCTCTCCTCTCCTCAAACCCTAAGTGGTGATTTGCGGTGATTTGGAGATTCAATTGGCGATTGCTTTGGTGTTGGTGGAGATTCCCCTTCTCCCCCACGGAAGTTCCGCAATCTCTATCGATTTGTTCTTCGTTTTTTTCCCCAGGTATGAGGTTTGACCCTAAATCTTGCACTTTAGGCCAAATGTTCAAATGTCTTCAATTCCTTTGGATAGAATGATTACCCTATGACTAGTCTATCATTCCTTAAAGGCATTTTGATGCTCGTGGTAGGATTTAGGAGGTAGGTTGAATTTGGTGCAAACTGTAAATGATGGAAGTTCCGTCAGAACTTTTATCATGACGGAACTTCTGTCACCTGCAGTTCAGTGCACTGAATTTTACTTGCTTCTCCACTCTTACTTGTGACTCATATCTACTCCCTTTGATCACTCTTATCACCTCATAGGCTTGTGAAAAATGGTTCGCACCAAGTTTGCCTCCAATGCACTGATCATTCATAAGGAGTCAAGTGAGGAGGAACAAAATGTGGAACAACAGGACCAAGTTTGCCTCCAATGCACTGATCATTCAAGAGGAGACAAAGAAGCAAGTGATCCCTGGTTTCTTACATGGTTTCAGCAGGACTACTACATGTCCATGCTTATTGATATGAACCGAAAGAACCGGTTGGCCACTCATCAGTGGATTGATTGGAAGTACTTGGAGGAAGAAGGATCACACCACCTTCAAGGAGATTGTTGCAGATTTCAAAGCCAGAAATGTTTATGATCTCACAGGTTTCAGTTATGACTGGAATGAGGAGGTGATCTGTCAGTTCTACTGCACCCTCTACATTGATGGGAGAGGGTACTTTCATTGGATGACTCAAGGTGTGCAGTATGTTGTGTCCCCCTCTCACCTGGCCACCTTCTTTCAGGACGCTAATATGATGACAAGGACAAGGTCTCATATGAGCCAGTTTTGAAGGATGCAGAGTTGACCTTCATGTATGAGGATTACCATCCAACATATCGGGGTACCACACATGGGATGCACAACTTCTACTTCACACTCAACAGGATGCTCAGAGTGACCATTGCTCCAAAGGCTGGGTATGCCACTTCTCTTGTTGAGCACTCAAGGAATATTCTTGCTAGATTCAGAGATGGAGCTGCTCCCTTTAGTGTGATGGACTTTATTGTACAAGAGATTTACTCTTTATCTCTGGACACAAGGAAAGTTCTTCCTTTTGCACCTTATCTTATGAGCATGATTGAGTCTGAGTTAGGACTAATATTTGAAAAAGAGTACAAGCATCAGCCTTTGCGACCCCGTGTGCCGAAGTTAACACGTCCCCACCATGAGACAATTCGGGGAGAGATAGCAGCGGAAAAGGCAGCAGCAGCAGCAGCAGGGGCAGCAGCACCTCGTGCTTCATCTTCAGCTCCTCCATCTCAAGCAGCCCCTCACCGTCCTTCATCTCCCATTGACTCCATCCTCAGAAGCATCTTAAATGCTTGTTGTTTCAATGCTAAGGAAAACTAGGAGAACAAGAGGCGGATGAAGAAGCAAGTGCGACGCTACAAGCAAGACCAAAGGGCTCATGGCCATGAGGTGTCTCCGGATGGCTCCGAGTGTGAGCCCGATGGTGAGCCACCAGTATTTGAGGATCACTGGTCAGCTACGATTGGGATGATGTTGTTCCTCACCCCGCTCCTCCTCCGGCCAATGATGAATAAGACGATGAAGAAGAGGAAGGCGAAGGTGACGAGGAGAGCTCCAACGACAACGATGAGTGATTATTTTCCTAACTCCTCCTCCTTTTATTCTTTTTGGTGCTTTGATGTCAAAGAGGGAGAGATGTGTTGGAAAAGGATATTGAAAAGAATATTTGAGCTTGTGTGTGCTTGTATCTCTTTTGTAATAAGCTAGTAGTGAACCTATGGACATGTTTATCTTTCCATTTGCTTTGTATGTGAAAACTATTTGTGAACCTTTATTGTAATAACCTTATTGCTTTATGGTATTTTGTGGTGCTTGGTTTATTGCCCTTTGCTTAAATATGTTAATTATGCAAAGTGTGTCATTGATTCATTTCTATCACTATGTTGCACACTTGTACACCTTTTTAGGCACCCCACTCATTGCAAAATATAGAGGGAGCTCCTTCACATGTTTTTGTGACTCATGCATATCTTTAGGGGGAGCGTCACTATATTTTGTTGTTGTTTCTCTTGATTATATTTCCATATCCTTTTAATCTATTGTCATCAACCACCAAAAAGGGGGAGATTGAAGATGCATCTAGCACCCCTAGTAGGTTTTGGTGATTAATGACATAGGATTAAAAAAATGCACTAACATAACTATAAAGAATATGTGCATATTATCAAGAGAGATTAATTGCCCACACTTGTAAGAAAAGTTCATCCCTCAGCAAAAGAGAAAAGAAAAGGGACTCCTAGTGCTTCAAGTTTAGCTTTTGCTATTTTATTTTGAGTCATAGGTATGCCAAACTACTAAGAGGGGTAAAACTTATCTTGCTTCTAAGGGAATTCATGTGCTCAAGTCAACCAATAAGTTTTGCGAAAGACTTACCAAACAAAGCCAAAGAACCAACTTTTTCTTAGCCAAACAGAGAGTGACGGAAGTTCCGTGATCGTCTTCTCGGAAGTTTCGTCAGCAACAGACTCTTTTCTTCAGCAAACCCGAGAGTGACGAAAGTTCTATTGTTCTCTGACGGAAGTTCCGTCATGGGAGTTTTTGTGGCTCTCACGGAAGTTCGGTGAGCTCTTATTCTTTGTCTACCTGAGAGTGACGAAAGTTCTATCACTCCTTGATGAAAGTTCCGTCATGGCATCTACCTTGTTTCCAGACTCGCGCAATGGCTAATTTTGAATTGATGGGAGTTCCGTGGGTTCTCACGAAGTTCTGTCAGACATAGAAAAACAACCTAACGGCTAGTTTTTGAGAGAGCTCTATATATAGCTTACCCCTTCCTCCATGGGAGGGGTTGGACACTTTGGCATTCCACTCATTCTTCAGCTAGATCTCTCCCCTCTCACTCCTAAACTTGTTCTTGAGATTCCAAGCAAAGTGAGAGTGATCCAACCATAAAAAGATTGATTCCATCCACTCAAAAGCTTGAGCACATCATGCGTCCCCAAACAAGATTCGATTTGCTTGTTACTCTTGGAGACTTGGTCTCCTAGACGGCTAGGCATCGCCCTTGGGCTCCCAACTTGTTGTGGTGAGACAGGGACGTTTGTGAAGGTGTGGTTCACCTCCGGAGGAAAAGAATCAAGTGGAGAAAGAAATTCGAGCACGGCCTTCGTGATTGCTTGGCGGGGAAAAGGGTTGAGAGAGACCCGGCCACTTTGTGTGGCTCCTCAACAAGGACGTAGGAACTACTTAGTGTGGTTGCCGAACCTTGGATTAATTACTTGTGTCTCCCTTTACATTCTCGCATCTTTTGTTGTGCTTGTGTATTCCTTTCATATTATTGTGCTCGATTCACTTGTTAATTGTGATGCTAGCTATCTATCAAAGTACTCTAGGTGTGCGTTGCTATAGCTTCACTACTGTCAAGTATTGTATCTCTTTCTCTTAGTCTTAGAGAAAGGATTGGTGAAGTTCTATCATTAGATAGAACTTCCGTGGTGATGGAAGTTCCATCATTTCTGATAGAAGTTCCGTCGTTTCTATTTTTGATCAAAGTTTCGTGCTTTTTTAGGTTTAGTTTTTAAATTGCCTATTCAACCCCCCCCCCCCTAGGAAACTTTCAGTTCCCAACACTTTCTTCATAGCTTGTCCTCAGCTTTGATCCATCTCCATTAGCCCTTGGACTCCATCAAGCTCACAAGCCTCCATGCTTATGGTCATTGTCATCAACCGCCAAGGCAACTGTCTACAATCATCATAAGATAGAAAAGATTTCCTACACGAACAACACTTGTCTAGATGTTAGTCAAATTTCATGTTTTTCATTCATCACCAAAACACATACCTTAGGGTGACCTCAATAGTCATGATCCTTACAACAATGTGGTCCCCTTGGTCCAGTGACACTATAAGGTCGGTTGTTGAGGCGGTTTGCTTCTATAGGTGGGTCAGTCAATCCGAGGAGTCCCAGTTGTCGCGTTGTGATTGGCCGATGTTGTGTTTCTTTGCCTGCTAGGTGTGTTTCCTCCTTCATTTCATTATTTTTCCTGCATGTCAGTGATTCTCCAAGCAATAGTGGATACTTATTAATTCTAACTAACATGCATGGTGGGAATATTGAATCCTTCTTTATTTGGAGTAATATTGATGGTCAGAAATGGTATTTAACGACCATCAACAGTGCTCTCCCCTAAGCTTGTTGTTGCTCATGTTGTTGGTTAGGATCAATTCTTATCCAACGGTAGTATACTGTCGTATAGTCGTGGTGTGCTCGAAGCTGCTGGTGGAGGTTATGAAACTGGTCGTCACTGTGCTGCTGCCACTCTCTGGTGGTCTGGGCGTGAGTAGCAGGGTCTTTTGCATTTCCCATGTTCTCACATCCAGGTCGTCCACCCTCCGTGTAAGATCCCTCAATTCCGGACCATTGTCATGAACACTATAGCCAGAAAAGTTGCGACGTCTATCATGATGTGGAGGTGTCTTGATTGACTCGAGGCCTTGTCCCCATTGTGCACTACTAGCTTGCTGCCAGGACAAACCTCTAGTCTCATATTGCTGCGGCATGAACATCCACGCGGGGTTACCGGAATGTTCTGAACCTGTAGTGTAATCATGGACTGGTGGTGTAGTTCTGGCTACGTTAGTGGTGGCACGCCTCATGCTTTTTTGCGTGTGTCAATCGGCGGACCTACCAGGCATTCATTCTGATGTGGACAAAGGTTCCCGATCTTCCGAAAGGTTCTTGGTAAGTTGATTTGGTCGGAGGCGACACACAAATCGATCCGGCTTCAGAACAGCACGTTCTAAACCCCGCAATCGTAGCACGACGTCTCCTCTGGTTATCAACCGTCCAAAAGACGATTAACCTCGCCGAGAAGGCTGATCCCTGCCTGCGAATCAAGAACACAAGCAAGAACAACGAAGATTGCAACACAATTGCAGATGTATGATTAAACTCTCGAAGTTGGGGTCTCACAAACCGATGAACGGCAAAACTGTTTATGAACAGAATTGATCTAAGCAAAACCCAAACCCTAATGGTGCGGCGGCGGCTGTATATAAAGACCCTAGGGTCGTGCAAGACCCTCTGGACGCGCCCCTAATTGGGCTCAACTAGATACAAAGCCCAAAGGCCAAAAATAGGCGACGCAGCACCGACACAGATTCTGGACTCTGTCTTGTTTTGACGATTTCCGATGACTCCGGATGAATTTTGACATGAGGCCGGCGGCATTGGAAAGGTCTTCTCCTTATCTTTCCGTGCATATGTAGAACGTCCAAATCCGAGTCCGTATGCGTCCTGGGCAACTGTTTTAGTACAGACTGATCCTGGGCCCTGAAACAGACTCGAAGTCGGTTTTGATTGGGCCTCCACTTTGGCTTCCAAGCTCTTGCTGGTCCTCCACATTCCCAGCTCCTTCTCCCATCATCTCCTGGTCTTCTCCATGGTTTCTAATCATAAAATAATCATTAGGTAGCAAACCATTCTCAAAAGTAACATATAGCGAAGAACGTAGGAACGAGCTCACCTCTAAATTTAGTCGTCGTGCACGAGCTCTAGTCATTGGACCTTGCAAGTCCAGATTTGGAGGAGTGTTGTGTGTATCCATAGGAGTGATGTCCTCATCATCCTCCCCCTCTTGAAGTGGAGTCGTCCTCGACTCGAGCTCATCCTCTTCTCCCAAGTATGGTTTCAAATATGAAATGTTAAAAGTAGGACTAACCCCGAACTCGGGAGGCAACTCAAGTTTGTATGCATTATCATTAATCTTCTCTATTATTTTGAATGGACCATCAGCTCTAGGCATTAGTTTAGACTTTCTCAATTCTGGAAATCTATCCTTCCTTAAGTGTAACCACACTAAATCTCCTACATCAAGCTTTACTTCCTTTCTACCCTTACTGCCAGCAATTTTATACTTTTCATTCATCTTTTCAATGCTAAGTCTAGTGGTCTCATGCATTTGCAAAATAAATTCAGCACGCTCCTTAGCATCAACATGAACTCTCTCATTAATAGGTAGAGGAAGTATATAGAGTGGAGTACGGGGATCAAAACCATACACTACCTTGAATGGACTTACCTTGGTAGTAGAATGTGTTGCCCGATTATAAGCAAACTCAACATGAGGTAAGCATTCTTCCCATTGCTTCAAATTTTTCTTCAAAATAGCTCGCAACATAGTACCCAAAGTGCGGTTCACAACCTCAGTTTGTCCATCAGTTTGTGGATGACAAGTTGTAGAAAATAACAACTTTGTACCCAACTTATTCCAAAGCGTGCGCCAAAAATGACTCAAGAATTTTGCATCACGATCTGAAACAATAGTAGAAGGCATACCATGCAAACGTACAATTTCTTTGAAAAAAAGATCAGCAATGTAACTAGCATCATCAGTTTTATGACATGGTATAAAGTGTGCCATCTTGGAAAAACGATCCACAACAACAAAAATGCTATCACTCCCCCTCTTAGTCCTAGGCAGTCCTAAAATAAAGTCCATAGAAATATCCGCCCAAGGAATAGAAGGAACAGGAAGTGGCATGTATAAACCATGTGGATTCAATCGAGACTTAGCTTTTTGACATGTAGTGCAGCGAGCAACAAAACGCTCAACATCTTTCCTCATCCTTGGCCAAAAGAAGTGTGTGGCCAAAATATCCTCCGTCTTCTTAGCACCAAAATGACCCATCAATCCACCTCCATGCGCCTCCTGCAACAATAAAAGACGAACGGAACCAACTGGAATGCATAGGCGGTTAGCTCTAAACAAGAAACCATCATTCAACACAAATTTGTGCCAAGCATGACCTTCTTTACAGTGCAGCAATACATCTTGAAAATCAACATCAGCAACATATTGTTCTTTAATTGCCTCAAGTCCAAAAATTCTACAATCAAGTTGAGACAACAAAGTATATCGCCTAGATAAAGCATCAGCAATCACATTATCCTTCCCTTTCTTATGTTTAATAATATAAGGAAAAGACTCAATAAACTCAACCCATTTAGCATGTCTACGGTTCAAATTGCATTGAGAACGAATATACTTAAGTGATTCATGATCAGAATGAATAACAAATTCTTTGGGCAACAAATAATGACGCCACGTCTCTAAAGAACGTACAAGTGCATATAGTTCCTTATCATACGTGGAATAATTCAAAACAGGCCCAGTAATTTTCTCACTAAAGTATGCAACAGGTTTACCATCTTGCATCAAAACACCACCAATGCCTATACCACTAGCATCACATTCAAGCTCAAAAGTCTTATCAAAATTGGGTAATTGCAGCAATGGTGCATGTGTAAGTTTGTCCTTCAAAGCATCAAAAGACTCATGATGTACCTTACCAAAATGGAAGTCAACGCCCTTCTTTGTCAACTCATGCAATGGTGCAGCAATGGTGCTGAAATCTTTGACAAAGCGGCGGTAGAAACCTGCAAGACCAAGAAAACTCCTCACCTGTGTGATAGTTTTTGGTACAGGCCAGCTCTTTATGGCTTCAATTTTCGCCTCATCCACCTCAATTCCCTGTGGAGTCACAACATAGCCAAGAAAAGAGACTCGATCCGTGCAAAAGGTGCACTTCTCAAGGTTACCAAATAAACGTGCAACTCGCAAAGCATCAAGAACAGCACGCCAATGAATCATATGATCATCCATAGATTTGCTATAAATCAAGATATCATCAAAGTAGACAACCACAAATTTGCCAATAAAAGGTCTTAAAACCTCATTCATCAAACGCATGAAAGTACTGGGTGCATTAGTTAACCCAAAAGGCATTACTAACCACTCATACAACCCGAATTTGGTTTTGAAAGCTGTTTTCCATTCATCTCCAAGTTTCATTCTAATTTGATGGTAGCCACTACGCAAATCAATTTTAGTGAAAATTATAGCACCACATAACTCATCAAGCATGTCGTCTAGCTTAGGAATAGGATGACGATACCTAATAGTAATGTTATTAATGGCTCTACAATCTACACACATACGCCAAGAACCATCTTTCTTAGGAACCAAAAGTACAGGAACAGCACAAGGACTAAGTGATTGACGAACATACCCACGATCCAAAAGGTCTTGGACTTGTCGTTGTATCTCCTTAGTCTCCTTAGGGTTGGTCCTATAAGCAGCACGGTTTGGTAAAGTAGCACCAGGAATCAAATCAATTTGATGCTCAATCCCTCTCAAAGGTGGCAATCCCGGGGGTATCTCAGCTGGGAAAACATCCTCATACTCCTGCAAAAGGTTAGTGACAGCAGGAGGCAAAGCACTAGAAGCAATATCACCAAGCAAAAACAAGGCTTGTTTGCATATCAAAGCATAGCAAATATCATCAGTAGAAATTTTAGCAAGCTCAGATTTTGTGGCAAGACATGAACGACCTTGTAATTTAATTGCAGCACCCTTAGAACTTGTAGAATCATTAACATTACTTGGTGTAGAAGCAGAATTAACAGGTTGCTGAATTTCAGGGCTTTTATTTTTCAAACTAGCAGCTCGTTCTAAATCAGCTTGTACAATTTCAGCAGGGGTCATTGGTAACAAAGTAATTTTAGTTCCTTTATGCATAAAAGTGTACTTATTACTTTTACCATGGTGTACAGCATCATTATCAAATTCCCAAGGTCTACCCAATAAAAGTGAACAAGCTTGCATGGGTACAACATCACAATCAACAGAATCCACATAGGAACCAATGGAAAAAGGAACTCTGCAAGTTTGTGTTACCTTAGCTTTTCCAGAGTCATTTAACCACTGAATGTAGTATGGATGTGGATGTGGGCGTGTGGTCAAATCAAGCTTCTTAACCACATCAGAACTCACCAAATTGTTGCAGCTTCCTCCATCAATGATGACACGTGCCCGACGGTTCTTGATGACGAAGAAAATCTGGAACAAGTTATGTCGCTGCATCATCTCGGGCTGCTGGATTTGTGTGCTAAGCACACACTGCACAATAATATTCATGTAGCCCGTGGTATCTCCGCCTCCAAGGACGAGGTCACCGCTGGTGGCAGCGACATCCTCCTCCTCATCCTCCACATCGGAGGTGCTCATGTAACCGCCATCATCTGTCGCCACATATGCTCGCCTACTTGGGCAGTCTTTCTGCACATGGCCAAGACCATGGCATCGGTGGCACTGAATCCCTGTAGTGCGTCCCGTCGAAGCAACAGAGGAGGCACTACTAGCCGGTACCTGCACAGAATTTTTACCTGAGCGCGTAGAAGGGGCAGGGGCTGATCTTGGTGCTGCAGAAACAACACTAGCTGGTGGGGGCGGCCGGAAAGATGGCTTGGGCAACCCCGAAGTCCCCGTCGGCCGTGGTGGGTAGAAATTCCTGGACTTGCTGTACTCCTCAAAAGCCTGGAAAAGTCCCTGTGATTCTTTCTCTTCAAGCATAGCATACTGGAAACACTGGTTGAGGGTATAAAATTCTTTATAATCAAGGATGTCCTGAATTTCTTTTCTCAAACCAGAATAAAAGCGGCAAATCTGATCCTCTACTTTTTCAACCACAGCACAACGAATCAAACCCTTCTGAAGCTCACTAAAATACTCCTGAACAGTTTTATCTCCTTGATCTAAACGCTGCAGTTTATTACGAATTTCTCTATAAAAAGAAGGAGGAACAAAACGATCACGCATTTCTACCTTAAGTTCTTCCCAAGTAGTAGGCAAATCGGTTTCAGCAGCTAGACCACTCCACAAAACAATAGCAAAGTCCTTAAACTCACTAGTGGCTTGTCTAACTCTATGTTGTTCAGGAACAAGATGGGCATTAAATTTTTGTTCTACCGTCATTTCCCAATCAAGGTAAGCATCACCATCGTACTGACCCGAAAATGAAGGAATTGAAAACTTAATTTTAGCATACGGATCATCTGGAGCATTGTTATCTTGTGTGTGACGGTTGTGGTTGTGGAAAACACCCATACCTTGAGGGTTACGTTGCAAACGGCGTCGTAACCTTGCGGTCCTTGTAGCTGACCTATCGACGGTGCCATCAGCCTTATACACCGTTGCTTCATCATGATCGTCTTCAACGTCGTTGTTGGTGTCGTTGTTGGTGTTGGTGTTGGTGTTGGTGTTGTTGTTGTTGTTGGTCTTGTGAGCGGTCTCCAATTCGACAACCTGATCGGTTAGCTTAGAGACTCTCTTATCCAACCGCTCAATGCTTTCTCCCAGGTGAAGCTTGGTGACGGCGTCGGTGACGGCCCTGGTGATCGTCTCTGCCAAATCACTCTGAACCGCCTGCAAAGCCTTCTGTAACTGATTTTGGCTTACGCAATCATTCAATTTGGAGGGTGAAGCACCCTCCCCATCGCTTCCTGACATCAGAAACACCAAAACAGGAAACAAAAAGTAAAGGTTATCCCTACAAAACTACTAAGCAGTGG
Source organism: Eleusine indica (assembly GCA_030378355.1). NCBI lineage: Eukaryota > Viridiplantae > Streptophyta > Magnoliopsida > Poales > Poaceae > Eleusine > Eleusine indica. The sequence continues at coordinate 30,199,758 of CM059501.1, read as the reverse complement.
TGCCTCTCAACACAGCAAAAGGAAGCTTCTTGCAAAGCTCTTACAAAGTTCTGAAAACAACAAAGCGAAGGATACCAGAGAGAAGTGTTCCACGATTGCAAGGGTTACCAAATAACCTATGTGCTGTCCAGAAGAAGTATGTAGAGCTAGGAAGGCCAAATATATATATATGAGTGGCACACAAATCAAAAACAGATAGTAAAGCTGAATAAGTGCCCAAATAACTTATCCCTAGTTGCTGGTCTAACTATGTCCTAGAAGAGTAGTGATAGCAAAGAAGAAACATAGAGACAAAGGGACACAGTCGATCACAGGGGGCTTAGTGTAAAACAGCCGAACTCAGAAATTCCAGGGGGCTAGATGGAGCACTAGTAGGAATCCCAAATTTCTTTTTTTTGTATTTTATTTTTTTTGATATTTTTTTCCAACTCACTAGTAAACAGGAAGAAACCACAAAAAATTTCAGCTCAAACCGAGATAGGACGTGGCCTACAGAAAATCTTGAAGTTTCAGAAAACGTCGGGTTTCAACTTGAATGAATTTTTTCTTTATCTTCCCGATTTTTTTTGAATTTTTTGACGAGGGCACACAGGGCGTAGCCGAGTGTGGGTATGCTCAACTTTTCGTCTAGAATCTCCTGTAAAAATTTCAGCCAAAACGGACAACCGAGCGAAAAGTTATGGCTGTTTTACCGAAGGGGTGTCGGAATCGGTTATGAAGAACCCGTGGTTTTGAGTGAAATCCGAGTCGGGCTTGGGGTCGGGTAGGGAGTTTTTTGGCAAGTTGGATGCAGTGGAAAGTGGAATTTATGAAAAGTGGTCCGAGGTGGAGAGGGTAGGTTTAGGGTGGGATTAGGGTGGGCGTGTTGATCAATCAACCCTAGCACACAAAGCCGACAAAACCGAGGATGGTGAAGGGGATGGCGGCTAGGGTTGCAAGGGAAACACTACTGACGACAAAAACACAAACTAAACCAGCGACTAAATAAGAACTAGGGCACAAACTCAACACTACGGACTCTGAAATTGAAATATGCAAAGGCTAAACACGTGGTTATGGACGGGGGAAAATTTTTTTTTTTTGGTATTTTCAGTGGACGATAGGAAGAACACGAAAACAAAACTAAAGGGTAGTGTGAACCTGACGGTGCACCTGAAGCTCTGATTACCACTTGATGTGGACAAAGGTTCCCGATCTTCCGAAAGGTTCTTGGTAAGTTGATTTGGTCGGAGGCGACACACAAATCGATCCGGCTTCAGAACAGCACGTTCTAAACCCCGCAATCGCAGCACGAGATCTCCTCTAGTTATCAACCGTCCAAAAGACGATTGACCTCGCCGAGAAGGCTGATCCCTGTCTGCGAATCAAGAACACAAGCAAGAACAACGAAGATTGCAACACAATTGCAGATGTATGATTAAACTCTCGAAGTTGGGGTCTCACAAACCGATGAACGGCGAAACTGTTTATGAACAGAATTGATCTAAGCAAAACCCGAACCCTAATGGTGCGGCGGCGGCTGTATATAAAGACCCTAGGGTCGTGCAAGACCCTCTGGACGCGCCCCTAATTGGGCTCAACTAGATACAAACCCAAAGGCCAAAAATAGGCGACGCAGCACCGACACAGATTCTGGACTCTGTCTTGTTTTGACGATTCCCGATGACTCCGGATGAATTTTGACATGAGGCCGGCGGCATTGGAAAGGTCTTCTCCTTATCTTTCCGTGCATATGTAGAACGTCCAAATCCGAGTCCGTATGCATCCTGGGCAACTGTTTTAGTACAGACTGGTCCTGGGCCCCGAAACAGACTCGAAGTCGGTTTTGATTGGGCCTCCACTTTGGCTTCCAAGCTCTTGCTGGTCCTCCACGTTCCCAGCTCCTTCTCCCATCATCTCCTGGTCTTCTCCATGGTTTCTAATCATAAAATAATCATTAGGTAGCAAACCATTCTCAAAAGTAACATATAGCGAAGAACGTAGGAACGAGCTCACCTCTAAATTTAGTCGTCGTGCACGAGCTCTAGTCATTGGACCTTGCAAGTCCAGATTTGGAGGAGTGTTATGTGTATCCATAGGAGTGATGTCCTCATCACATTCTCTCTGCAGCTATATGGTTTGTTCCCAACAAAAATACAAATGATATCCCAGGTTGGGCCGTGGGATTTCGCTTGTATAGCCGGGTAACAAAAGATAATAGAACCATCGGGACCCTTGTTTAAAGTGTGACCGCTTCTCAAGAAATTTATAGTCTATCATGGGACGAGGCTCAGAAAGATAATCAAATCTAGTGTTGGATAAAGCCTCGATCCATGCAGCAATACGAGTCACTAAAGAAGTGCATTCAATGGGTCCTGATCCTTTAATATAATCTAACTATTGACCAATCATAGCTTCAATAGGAGCAATAGGAATTTTAGCAATTGCAGCAAACAAGACACATAATTCATCCTTATGGATAGGTCTAGGTCTTGTCTAGGGAAACAAGTCATAGCCAGCCACCTATGCACCAGTTGTAGAGGTTGGTTGTGAATGTCACTAGTCCTAGAACGTTGACAAGAAAACTCTCCCGAAATCCTTTGCCAAAAAGATCCCTTTTCAAAACCCGTGGTTGCAGCTTCTAATTTAGTGTTGCAATAACTTTTAAACTTAAGAATGATGCTAAGGTCTTTCCAAGTGAGACGATATCCCTTCCCGAACAAGCGGAAAAGTATCCCGTCGTTATCTTTCAGCAAGGTGCACAAAAGTTGGATAGTGAGGAGGCGTGAACCAGCCTCAGTGATGTGTGCAAATTCGGTCCAACCCAATGCTTTCCAACTAGAAAGTAACTCAGAGTCCATACCTATAGTGGAGAGAAGGGTGTCATCATACACCCTGGTGTGGACGAAATTGTGGTTGCGTAGGCGGTGATATACTCGTCTCTCCCGTTCATCCAGCAGCTCGAGGTCGGTGTCGGCGAGAAGAACATGTAGCTCATCCTCCTTCATATCGTCCTCGATGAGCGTATACCTCATTGGTTCATCCTCGATGGAGAAGTGTGTACTCGAGCTACCGTGTGAACAGCGTGAACTCGAATGTGTCACCCGCTGCATCAACACCTTAGCTTTCTTCATCTGCACCACTTAAGCAAAAACACAAGAACAACTCAAACACGGGTTATGGGTTAGCAAATAAAATCTATCGGCCGTATTGATCTTGCCAAACCTTGCAAAGGACTTGAACACTCCAAAAAAAAACAAAGCAAACAAAAAAGAGAAATATTTTTGGTGGTTTTTGGAATGACAACTTTGGAGAAGCAATGTGAGAGCTCAAAAAGCAAAAGAGTTAAGGAGGGAGTGAAAAGAGAAGTAATCTTGGAATGGCAAAAGACTCTCCCCCGGGCACTGAATTTATAGGAAAATTCCCAAATGGTCAAAAACGGCTAGTGGAGAGCCAAATCCAACCATTGGCAAAAGGCCAAGGTTGGTGGGGCCCACACTATGTTCGGCCGACCGGGGGTGGGTTCCACTGGTCCCCCACTTTGGCCCATAACTCCCTAACAACTATATTTTCTGAGCTGCAAGGCTTAGGTCCAATGTTTTGATAAAAGTTTGCTCAAAAAAAATATTTTCTCAAAGTTGGAAATCGAAAACTAAATTATGTATTTTTATCAAACAAAGAAGAGGGTTTGAATAAATTCCGACATGCATGTGTGAAATCCAAATATGCAAATGCAGAGGCAAATTTGAAAAAATCCAAGAGTTTGGAAAAATTCAATTGTGCAAAAATTGAGGAAAATAAAATATGAGATAAATACCAATTTACCTTTGGCATGGGCTCACCAATTTTAAAGTCCGATGAGAGGAACATTTCTCCATCGCGTTTAGCTTGATGTTGTGGCGTCAGGTCCTGGAGAAGTGGATGCGGATGGTTGCACTTCCTTCACTCGCCACACCTTCTTCATCTTTGGTGGGGTCGATGGCTTCTTTGATTTAACAGGCTGTGGCTTTGCCCACAGTCCTGGCCTCACTGTAAGTGGGTTCTTCTTCTCGAAGCAGTACAGCATCTCCTTTGCCATGATGTTCTTTATGTGGAGAATCAGGCTATCCCTCTTCGGGGGTATTACTTCAACCTCTTGAATATTCTTTAGGTTTGGCCCGTACTTGATCTTGATCACTGAGCACTGCTCTCTCCTTGGCCAAAAACCAAATCTCTCCTCTTTCCCATTGATGAGGAAATGGATTTCTCTAGCCCCAACATCAATGTATGCATCAACGGTGCTAAACAATGGGCCCCCAAGAATGAGCGGCGTTTCCTTCTCAACATCCATGTCGAGCACCACAAAATCTATAGGGATGAAACAATCCCGGATTTTCACCGGAATGTCTTTTGTAATTCCCTCAGGATAGCAGACCGATGAATTGGCCAGCTGAAGTTGCATCGGTGTAGGAAAAAGTGCTATATAGTTCATCTTGTCGAAGACCGCCTTGGGCATCACACTGACGCTTGCACCAAGGTCGCATAAGGCTTGGTCAAATTTCTGCGCCCTGATCGAGCAAGTGATCATGGGACATCCCAGATCTTCCTTCTTTTCAGGAAGTCGGTTGAGTATAGCTGCGCTACACTCTTCCGTCAACTTCACAACTTCTGTGGTGGGCATTGGACGCTTGTTGCTAACGATGTCCTTAAGGTAGCGGGCATAAGTTGGTACTTGCATCACATCCAATAAGGGCACATTGATGTGGATCTTCTGGATAACTTCAACATTGCGGGCGAATTGCTCATCCATAGTCGGCTTCCTGTTACGATGGGGAAACGACATAGCGGTGATGTTGAAAAACTCATGTGGAGCCACCTTCCCGTCGTGTACCACTTGATCCTTGTCAGAGGCTCTTTCTTCTTCCTTGTCCTTCCCTACAGTGTTAGGATATGGTGGGTCTCGAGTGGTCTTACCCCCCTCTCATGGTCACCGCATTAATATTTTGAACGGGAGCTTCGGGTTGCCCCAGGATCTTTCCTAACTCTAAGGGAGGAACAGCAGCAGCTAGCTGGGCAAGATGGGTTTCTAGCATTTTATTAAAACTAAGCTGATTTTTAAAGGAAGAGGCAAGACCTTCTTCCTTAGCATTAACACTTTCTAAAGGAAGGTTGATTATTGGAAGAGTTACAGTTGTTACCTCCTCCATAATACGGGCGTGGTTGATTCCACCCGTTGCCTCCTTGTGGACGATAGCTGTTGTTGTTTTTCATGTACAACACATCCTCACGAGTCTCAGGCAGTCATTGCCCGAGTGACCCGTGTTGCTGCAGACCTCATGTGATGACCCTTCCCGGAGGAATGAGGTCCCAATATTGCTGATAACATAGACACTTGATAATACAACAGTGATTCAAATTTAAGTCGAATTATTACATCATTGGGTAGTTAAAGTGTAGCGGAATATTACAAGTTCATGAAAGTTTTAAAACAGCGGAAGCAAATACGGATACTAATATGAGCTCTCGACGATAGAGCGGTGGTAATGACGCATGCCCAAGAATCATCACTCTAGCAGCACACAACATTACTGCGGCAGCAGCTCAGACTCCGAGTTGGCAGTCCAGCCTTCAGGAGCTTGCATGTCCCACGGTAGCACATCAACATGCAGTTCTATCTCTGGATTACCTGAAAACAATAGTGGCACAAAGCCTGAGTACTAATTACTCAGCAAGGCTTACCCGTCAAAAGATCTAGACATGCATTGGCTCTAATAGGGTGGCTGTTTAAAAAGACTTGCGCTAAGCATCCTATTAGTTCTATCAATTTTATTTTGCCAAGTTTAATTGGGTGGAGCAGGAATATAACTTTAGTGGAACAGTGCAAGAATAATATAACGTAACATAAGCTAAATACAATATAACCACAACAACAAATATAATCATCAGTAATCAACATAAGCCATAATCCAATTCTTAATTTCATGCGAGCTACGCGATGACTCAGTGAACAAGCGTACTCATTTCTATGAGTGACAACAAATGCAATTGATTTACACCATCTAGGAAAACCCGAAATATACAACATATGTGCACCAATTAAGGTCATATATGGCAACCTTTCGCAAGAACATCAAACAACTTGGTCTGAGACCAGTCTCATCGAGTGGGCATGCCGTCCTACTAGCAGTACTTCGTGGTATGGACCGCCCACTCCAGCAGCAGAAGGGTCTACACCCAATGTACCAGGTACCGTCCTCATTGTTGTGTTAATGCTACATCAGTTACTAGTGCCCATAAAATAGCATGCATTCGGCATTGTTCAATGCTTGATCATGGGGCCAACGACGGACGGATCCTAGGTTCGACAAGGTAGGACTACCACTGTCAACACCCATGTGTTGCTGCAAACCTACACACGCATCATCCCTACCCGGTCATAACATCAAAAGTAAATTTATTCCATTAAGTTCATCTTTAGTGATCAAGTCATTCTCTTAGTAACAGTAACAGGACTACCGATAATATTCTATTACTAAGCATTGCAATTTCGTACCGAATCCTACCATGACTCATATAGCATTAACATGGGACATTTGGGTAATGTGCAAGTGGATTTCCAACCAACTCCTATTAAAGTAGCAAAACTTTATAAAACGACATATGCAAACCGGGGCTTGCCATGGTCAACACAAGTGTTCGCTAGAACAACTTCTTGCTCCTCGGTACTTTGATCCTATGAAAAATCTGGTTCTGGCTCCTGATTCTCGTTACCTACGTATGAACAAGGTGTCAACGGTACCGAAATATATCGTAACATGCAATAATATGGAAAGTGCAAAATGCAATAGTGTGATGGTGGATACATTGTTACTAATATGTTCTCGATGCCATATGCTTCAAAGAAACCAGTTCTGGTTTCTCGTTTTATGTGCAAAAGTCATTTTAATAGGGTTAATATAGCTTTGAGAACAAATAATTCATTTTCACCAAGTGGCAACTACTGGGTTTTGTTATTTTATTTACTAGCTTTTTTATAAGCAAAAATGCTAAATAAATCTTAGGGCACAAAATAATGCATATTCTGCCTAACCAAAAATCAAGACAGTAGATTAGCCTAAAAGAACAGTGCATGCAAAAATCCAGAATTTAACTGCATTCCTATAATTTATAAAGATTTCTTTAGTGTTTGAGCAAGAAAATTAATTATTAAAAATTACTTGTACAGAAGCATATGTTTCTCATTTTATTTAATAGAGCATATCAAAAGGAAACTAACAAAGTTGGTTTCAAATCCATTGGATTTATATTGCATTTACTATGGTTTTCCAAACTTTGTCAGGTTTCTATGATTCTCCTGGCTTTTTTCTGTTTTTTCTGGTTTTTGATTAATTCTGGATGTGCCATGTTGGATGGCAATTTGGCGCCACGTATTGCCACATGGGCTGCCATTCAGCACGCCAGTAGGCGGCCAGTCAGCAACCACCGGAGTGTGGACGATTCGTTGGAGAGCTCGCCACCGCCGGCTACAGGCATCGAGGACTCGCCGCGAGGGTGCCGGAACAATGCTCACGTATAGGAGCGCCGGTGCGTGGGGTTCATAGGGATTGGTTCACAACGGAGGGTGATGTCGGTGAGAGGCGGCGGAAACCAGGGTGCGGCGATGTCGGGTTTTCGGTACCAGGCACGGTCGTCGTCGCCGTTAGGTCGTACAGATCTACAGCGTCATTGCGAAGGTTGGCATCTAGTCGGAATGCGTCGAGGAGAGACGGAGCTTAGTGCTTATTGACAGGGTGGTCCGAGCGGACCGACGGTGGCCACAGAGGACTTTAATCGCGGCCACCATGATGCACGCAACAGCGAAAAAGTGTGATCAGTAGCTTCGCAAGGGGATTGCGCATCCGCGCAAGAAAAATTGGTACCAATGACTCACCACGGTTGGCAAATTTCACGTCGGTGTCGGTGCGGGAAAGAGACGGGGTCGTCGGCGTCTCTTTGAAAATTGGGTGAGCTCGGGTCATGGTAGGTATCCAGCTTGCTCGAGGAGGGAGAAGTGAGCTAGGTGTGTGGTTAGGTGTTGTTGGCTTGTTGAGAGAAGCTCCAGGGCAGAAGTGTTGGAGCGTGAGCTCAAGTTCGACAATGGCAGCCAGGGGAGGTGATGAGGACATCACTCCTATGGATACACACAACACTCCTCCAAATCTGGACTTGCAAGATCCAATGACTAGAGCTCGTGCACGACGACTAAATTTAGAGGTAAGCTCGTTCCTACGTTCTTCGCTATATGTTACTTTTAAGAATGGTTTGCTACCTAATGATTATTTTATGATTAGAAACCATGGAGAGGACCAGGAGATGATGGGAGAAAGAGTTGAGAACGTGGAGGACCAGCAAGGGCTTGGAAGCCAAAGTGGAGGCCCAATCAAAACCGACTTCGAGTCTGTTTCGGGGCCCAGGACCAGTCTGCACTAAAACAGTCGCCTAGGACGCATACGGACTCGGATTTGGACGTTCTACATATGCACGGAAATATAAGGAGAAGACCTTTCCAATGCCGCTGGCCCCATGTCAAAATTCATCAGGAGTCATCGGGAATCGTCAAAACAAGAGAGAGTCTAGAATCTGTGTCGGTGCTGCGTCGCCTATTTTTGGCCTTTGGGCTTTGTATCTAGTTGAGCCCAATTAGGGGCGCGTCCAGAGGGTCTTGCACGACCCTAGGGTCTTTATATACAGCCGCCGCCGCACCATTAGGGTTCGGGTTTTGCTTAGATCAATTCTGTTCATAAACACTTTCGCCGTTCATCGGTTTGTGAGACCCCAACTTCGAGAGTTTAATCATACATCTGCAATTGATGTTGCATTCTTCGTTGTTCTTGCTTGTGTTCTTGATTCGCAGGCAGGGATTAGCCTTCTTGGCGAGGTCAATCGTCTTTTGGACGGTTGATAACCAGAGGAGACGTCGTGCTGCGATTGCGGGGTTTAGAACGTGCTGTTCTGAAGCCGGATCGATTTGTGTGTCGCCTTCGACCAAATCAACTTACCAAGAACCTTTCGGAAGATCGGGAACCCTTGTCCACGTCAAGTGGTAATCAGAGCTTCAGGTGCACCGTCAGGTTCACACTACCCTTTAGTTTTGTTTTCGTGTTCTTCCTATCGTCCACAGAAAATACCAAAAAAAAATTTCCCCCACCCATAACCACGTGTTTAGCCTTTGCATATTTCAATTTTAGAGTCCGTAGTGTTGAGTTTGTGCCCTAGTTCTTGTTTAGTCGCTGGTTTAGTTTGTGTTTTTGTCGTCAGTTGTGTTTCCCTTACAACCCTAGCCGCCATCCCCTTCACCCTCCTCGGTTTTGTCGACTTTATGTGCTAGGGTTGATTGATCAACACGCCCACCCTAATCCCACCCTCACCACCTCGGACCAATTTTCACAAATTCCACTTTCCGCTGCATCCACCTCGCCAAAAAAAAAATCCCTACCCGACCCCAAGCCCAACTCGGATTTCACTCAAACCCCCGGGTTCTTCATAACCGATTCCGACACCCCTTCGGTAAAACAGCCATAACTTTTCGCTCGGTTGTCCGTTTTGGCTGAAATTTTTACAGGAGATTCTTGACAAAATGTTGAGCATACCCACACTTGGCTATGCCTTGTGTGCCCTCGTCAAAAAATTCAAAAAAAATCGGGAAGATAAAGAAAAAATTCATTCAAGTTGAAACCCGACGTTTTCTGAAACTTCAAGATTTTCTGTAGGCCACGTCCTACCTCGGTTTGAGCTGAAATTTTTTGTGGTTTCTCCCTGTTTGCTAGTGAGTTGGAAAAAAATATCAAAAAAATAAAATAAAATAAAAGAAATTTAGGATTCCTACTAGTGCTCCATCTAGCCTCCTGGAATTTCTGAGTTTGGCTGTTTTACACTAAGCCCCCTATTATCGACTGTGTTCCTTTGTCTCCTTGTTGCTTCTTTGCTATCACTACTGTTCTAGGACATAGTTAGACCAGCAACTAGGGACAAGTTACTTGGGCACTTATTCAGCTTAACTATCTGTTTTTGATTTGTGTGCCACTCATATATATATATATATATATTTGGCCTTCCTAGCTCTACATACTTCTTCTGGACAGCACATAGGTTATTTTGTAACCCTTGCAATCGTGGAACAGTTCTCCCTGGTATCCTTCGCTTTGTTGTTTTCAGAACTTTGTAAGAGCTTTGCAAGAAGCTTCCTTTTGCTGTGTTGAGAGGCACCACTGCTTAGTAGTTTTGTAGGGATAAACTTCACCTTTTGTTTCCTGTTTTGGTGTTTCTGATGTCAGGAAGTGATGGAGAGGGTGCTTCACCCTCAAAATTGGATGAGTGCGTGAGCCAAAATCAGTTACAGAAGGCTTTGCAGGCGGTTCAGAGTGATTTGGCAGAGATGATCACCAGGGCCGTCACCGACGCCGTAACCAAGCTTCACCTGGGAGAAAGCATTGAGCGGTTGGATAAGAGAGTCTCTAAGCGAACCGATCAGGTTGTCGAATTGGAGACCGCTCACAAGACCAACAACAACAACACCAACATCAACACCAACACCAACAACAACACCAACACCAACACCAACAACGACGTTGAAGACGATCATGATGAAGCAACGGTGTATAAGGCTAATGGCACCGTCGATAGGTCAGCTACAAGGACCGCAAGGTTACGACGCCGTTTGCAACGTAACCCTCAAGGTATGGGTGTTTTCCACAACCACAACCGTCACACACAAGATAACAATGCTCCAGATGATCCGTATGCTAAAATTAAGTTTTCAATTCCTTCATTTTCGGGTCAGTACGATGGTGATGCTTACCTTGATTGGGAAATGACGGTAGAACAAAAATTTAATGCCCACCTTGTTCCTGAGCAACATAGAGTTAGACAAGCCACTAGTGAGTTTAAGGACTTTGCTATTGTTTGGTGGAGTGGTCTAGCTGCTGAAACCGATTTGCCTACTACTTGGGAAGAACTTAAGGTAGAAATGCGTGATCGTTTTGTTCCTCCTTCTTTTTATAGAGAAATTCGTAATAAACTGCAGCGTTTAGATCAAGGAGATAAAACTGTTCAGGAGTATTTTAGTGAGCTTCAGAAGGGTTTGATTCGTTGTGCTGTGGTTGAAAAAGTAGAGGATCAGATTTGCCGCTTTTATTCTGGTTTGAGAAAAGAAATTCAGGACATCCTTGATTATAAAGAATTTTATACCCTCAACCAGTGTTTCCAGTATGCTATGCTTGCAAAGAAAGAATCACAGGGACTTTTCCAGGCTTTTGAGGAGTACAGCAAGTCCAGGAATTTCTACCCACCACGGCCGACGGGGACTTCGGGGCGGCCCAAGCCATCTTTCCGGCCGCCCCCACCAGCTAGTGTTGTTTCTGCAGCACCAAGATCAGCCCCTGCCCCTTCTACGTGCTCAGGTAAAAATTCTGTGTAGGTACCGGCTAGTAGTGCCTCCTCTGTTGCTTCGACGAGACGCACTACAGGGATTCAGTGCCACCGCTGCCATGGTCTTGGCCCTGTGCAGAAAGATTGCCCAAGTAGGCGGGCATATGTGGCGTCAGATGATGGCGGTTACATGAGCACCTCCGATGTGGAGGATGAGGAGGAGGATGTCGCTGCCACCAGCGGTGACCTCGTCCTTGGAGGCGGAGATACCACGGGCTACATGAGTATTATTGTGCGGCGTGTGCTTAACACACAAATCCAGCAGCCCGAGATGATGCAGCGACATAACTTGTTCCAGATTTTCTTCGTCATCAAGAACCGTCGGGCATGTGTCATCATTGATGGAGGAAGTTGCAACAATTTGGTGAGTTCTAATGTGGTTAAGAAGCTTGATTTGACCACACGCCCACATCCACATCCATACTACATTCAGTGGTTAAATGACTCTGGAAAAGCTAAGGTAACACAAACTTGCAGAGTTCCTTTTTCCATTGGTTCCTATGTGGATTCTGTTGATTGTAATGTTGCACCCATGCAAGCTTGTTCACTTTTATTGGGTAGACCTTGGGAATTTGATAATGATGTTGTACACCATGATAAAAGTAATAAGTACACTTTTATGCATAAAGGAACTAAAATTACTTTGTTACCAATGACCCCTGCTGAAATTGTACAAGCTGATTTAGAACGAGCTGCTAGTTTGAAAAATAAAAGCCCTGAAATTCAGGAACCTGTTAATTCTGCTTCTACACCAAGTAATGTTAATGAATCTTCAAGTTCTAAGGGTGCTGCAATTAAATTACAAGGTCGTTCATGTCTTGCCACAAAATCTGAGCTTGCTGAAATTTCTACTGATGATATTTGCTATGCTTTGATATGCAAACAAGCCTTGTTTTCGCTTGGTGATATTGCTTCTAGTGCTTTGCCTCCTGCTGTCACTAACCTTTTGCAGGAGTATGAGGATGTTTTCCCAACTGAGATACCCCCGGGATTGCCACCTTTGAGAGGGATTGAGCATCAAATTGATTTGATTCCTGGTGCTACTTTACCAAACGTGCTGCTTATAGGACCAACCCTGGGGAGACTAAGGAGATACAACGACAAGTCCAAGACCTTTTGGATCGTGGGTATGTTTGTCAATCACTTAGTCCTTGTGCTGTTCCTGTACTTTTGGTTCCTAAGAAAGATGGTTCTTGGCGTATGTGTGTAGATTGTAGAGCCATTAATAACATTACTATTAGGTATCGTCATCCTATTCCTAGGCTAGACGACATGCTTGATGAGTTATGTGGTGCTATAATTTTCACTAAAATTGATTTGCGTAGTGGCTACCATCAAATTAGAATGAAACTTGGAGATGAATGGAAAACAGCTTTCAAAACCAAATTTGGGTTGTATGAGTGGTTAGTAATGCCTTTTGGGTTGACTAATGCACCCAGTACTTTCATGCGTTTGATGAATGAGGTTTTAATACCTTTTATTGGCAAATTTGTGGTTGTTTACTTTGATGATATCTTAATTTATAGCAAATCCATGGATGATCATATGATTCAGTTGCGTGCTGTTTTTGATGCTTTGTGAGTTGCACATTTATTTGGTAACCTTGAGAAGTGCACCTTTTGCACGGATCGAATCTCTTTTCTTGGCTATGTTGTGACTCCACAGGGAATTGAGGTGGATGAGGCGAAGATTGAAGCCATAAAGAGCTGGCCTGTACCAAAAACTATCACACAGGTGAGGAGTTTTCTTGGTCTTGCAGGTTTCTACCGCTGCTTTGTCAAAGATTTCAGCACCATTGCTGCACCATTGCATGAGTTGACAAAGAAGGGCATTGACTTCCATTTTGGTAAGGTACATCATGAGTCTTTTCATGCTTTGAAGGACAAACTTACACATGCACCGTTGCTGCAATTACCCAATTTTGATAAGACTTTTGAGCTTGAATGTGACGCTAGTGGTATAGGCATTGGTGGTGTTTTGATGCAAGATGGTAAACCTGTTGCATACTTTAGTGAGAAAATTACTGGGCCTGTTTTGAATTATTCCACGTATGATAAGGAACTATATGCACTTGTACGTTCTTTAGAGACGTGGCGTCATTATTTGTTGCCCAAAGAATTTGTTATTCATTCTGATCATGAATCACTTAAGTATATTCGTTCTCAATGCAATTTGAACCGTAGACATGCTAAATGGGTTGAGTTTATTGAGTCTTTTCCTTATATTATTAAACATAAGAAAGGGAAGGATAATGTGATTGCTGATGCTTTATCTAGGCGATATACTTTGTTGTCTCAACTTGATTGTAGAATTTTTGGACTTGAGGCAATTAAAGAACAATATGTTGCTGATGTTGATTTTAAAGATGTATTGCTGCACTGTAAAGAAGGTCGTGCTTGGCACAAATTTGTGTTGAATGATGGATTCTTGTTTAGAGCTAACCGCCTATGCATTCCAGTTGGTTCCGTTCGTCTTTTGTTGTTGCAGGAGGCGCATGGAGGTGGATTGATGGGTCATTTTGGTGCTAAGAAGACAGAGGATATTTTGGCCACACACTTCTTTTGGCCAAGGATGAGGAAAGATGTTGAGTGTTTTGTTGCCCGCTGCACTACATGTTAAAAGCTAAGTCTCGATTGAATCCACATGGTTTATACATGCCACTTCCTGTTCCTTCTATTCCTTGGGCGGATATTTCTATGGACTTTATTTTAGGACTGCCTAGGACTAAGAGGGGGAGCGATAGCATTTTTGTTGTTGTGGATTGTATTTCCAAGATGGCACACTTTATACCATGTCATAAAACTGATGATGCTAGTTATATTGCTGATCTTTTTTTCAAATAAATTGTACGTTTGCATGGTATGCCTTCTACTATTGTTTCAGATCGTGATGCAAAATTCTTGAGTCATTTTTGGCGCACGCTTTGGAATAAGTTGGGTACAAAGTTGCTCTTTTCTACAACTTGTCATCCACAAACTGATGGACAAACTGAGGTTATGAACCGCACTTTGGGTACTATGTTGCGAGCTATTTTGAAGAAAAATTTGAAGCAATGGGAAGAATGCTTACCTCATGTTGAGTTTGCTTATAATCAGGCAACACATTCTACTACCAAGGTAAGTCCATTCAAGGTAGTGTATGGTTTTGATCCCCGTACTCCACTTGATATACTTCCTCTACCTATTAATGAGAGAGTTCATGTTGATGCTAAGGAGCGTGCTGAATTTATTTTGCAAATGCATGAGACCACTAGACTTAGCATTGAAAAGATGAATGAAAAGTATAAAATTGCTGGTAGTAAGGGTAGAAAGGAAGTAAAGCTTGATGTAGGAGATTTAGTGTGGTTACACTTAAGGAAGGATAGATTTTCAGAATTGAGAAAGTCTAAACTAATGCCTAGAGCTGATGGTCCATTCAAAATAATGGAGAAGATTAATGATAATGCATACAAACTTGAGTTGCCTCCCGAGTTCGGGGTTAGTCCTACTTTTAACATTTCAGATTTGAAACCATACTTGGGAGAAGAGGATGAGCTCGAGTCGAGGTCGACTCCACTTCAAGAGGGGGAGGATGATGAGGACATCACTCCTGTGGATACACACAACACTCCTCCAAATTTGGACTTGCAAGGTCCACTGACTAGAGCTCGTGCACGACGACTAAATTTAGAGGTGAGCTCGTTCCTACGTTCTTCGCTATATGTTACTTTTAAGAATGGTTTGCTACCTAATGATTATTTTATGATTAGAAACCATGGACAGGACCAGGAGATGATGGGAGAAGGAGTTGGGAACGTGGAGGACCAGCAAGGGCTTGGAAGCCAAAGTGGAGGCCCAATCGAAACCGACTTCGAGTCTGTTTCGGGGCCCAGGACCAGTCTGCACTAAAACAGTCGCCCAGGACGCATACAGACTCGGATTTGGACATTCTACATATGCGGAAATATAAGGAGAAGACCTTTCCAATGCCGTCAGCCCCATGTCAAAATTCATCCGGAGTCATCGGGAATCGTCAAAACAAGAGAGAGTCCAGAATCTGTGTCGGTGCTGCGTCGCCTATTTTTGGCCTTTGGGCTTTGTATCTAGTTGAGCCCAATTAAGGGCGCGTCCAGAGGGTCTTGGACGACCCTAGCGTCTTTATATACAGCCGCTGCCGCACCATTAGGGTTCGGGTTTTGCTTAGATCAATTCTATTCATAAACAGTTTCGCCGTTCATCGGTTTGTGAGACCCCAACTTCGAGAGTTTAATCATACATCTGCAATTGTGTTGCATTCTTTGTTGTTCTGGCTTGTGTTCTTGATTCGCACGCAGGGATTAGCCTTCTCGGCGAGGTCATCGTCTTTTGGACGGTTGATAACCAGAGGAGACGTCGTGCTGCGATTGCGGGGTTTAGAACGTGCTGTTCTGAAGCCGGATCGATTTGTGTCTCGCCTCCGACCAAATCAACTTACCAAGAATCTTTCGGAAGATCGGGAACCCTTGTCCACATTAGGAGGAGAGAAAAGAAAATGCGAAGGAGGGTGTTTATATGGTCACATGGCAAGGGTTCGGGGTGGTCGAAGCTGTGGTGCAAGGCTGCGACGATTTTGGTCTTCAGTCAAGGCCGAGGCCGTCTCGGGCGTGCGCGCAGGGAAGCAACACCATTACTGTGGCAATGATGGCAGCAGGCGGAGGTGACTAGTCGACGCGTGGGCGTGGCAGACGGCGATGATGCGGGCACGACGTTGTTGGGCAGGCGCGCACGAAGCGAAGAGGCAACGGGAAAAATGGGGAAGCAGGGAAGCGGCAAAAAATGCGGCAGCGCGTGCGTGGTCGGCTGGCCGGATGCAGGAGGAAGAAGACAAGCATTTTTGCGAAAAGGACCTCCGAGAATTTAAATAATTTACAAAACGGTCCTTGCTCCTTTTTTAAATTGATTTAAATACTTCCTTAAGGTCAAATGGTTTGGGATTTTAAACATAGGTCCCTCAAGATATTTGTGAGGCTCCGATGGTGGCCATTCTGTCAGATCAATAATATTTATTTTAAAAAATAATTCATTTATTAATGGTTTCTTGGCTTTACCTAATTAATTGTGGCAATTCTAAACATGATAAAATTCTCACTCGTGGTCCAAAATCCCATTTTATTATTTCTAACATGCTCATGTAATTATTTGGCATGGGTTGTATAGAGAAATTTAAACTTGCTTCTCAACATAGTTTTTCAGGATTTTTAATTGGCGAAATAATTTAGAATTGGGTTGAGACTTTAGTATTTCGTGTCATGTTTAATTACTGTTGACGCAAAAATCACATGCATGACCTGAGAGATTTGCTTGACTCTAGTGCAGGCTCAACACAAAAGAAACCGGGGCATGCCAGTCGGATTTTCCTGCAAATCGATAAAGAAAAAAACCGGTCAGATTCCACGGGTCACCGGCCCATGACAAGCCGATGAAGAAAGCCGATAGTCACTGTTCATGAAAACCAGCCGATGGCTGCCAGTAGCAAACAATATTAAAAATAAACTAATCAGCTGATTTGTATCGGTTTATCAGCAAATCAATAAATAAACACTAAGTACTACATAAATACTGTCGATAAGAATTAAATTGATGGAGCAAAAATCAATGGGTCTATGATGAACACGCTAGACTTGCCCTGTTGATGCCAAAAAGTTGATAGAAGTACAGTAATCATGCAAAGACTTTCCCTGTATATAGCTGGTATTGCAAATATGCTTCAAGATCATAGATCTAATCTTGTGAAATAAAGTGGGCAATCGACTTCTATGAATATGATAATAAACAAATAAAACACTGACAAGTCATTCAAACCGTGATAACCTATCGGCTAAACGTCTCGACAGAACCCTATTGACTCTACCCACGACCAGTCCGTACCTAGTCCTATCTACTCAGTGAGGGGTCAAAATCAATGCAGCCTCGCTGGCTCAAGCAGGTCGAACTTAATGGAGACAGTGCCAAACAAAGCAAACAGAACTAGATACGATCCGATTATGAGTAAAATCGATAGAGTGACTTGAATAGTAGATCTATATTAAACTTATATAATTTCATAAAAGCGACAATAGATCGGACCTAACCGAGACAGTATTGCAACTTAAAGTTGACAGTATAAACATAAAAAAAATCTAACTATCGGATAACTAGCAACTAGAAAAATAACAACTAGAATATCAAATCAATGGTATTAGAACCGATGTAGAACCGATAGAATTACCGAGGCTGACTAATCCAAGTGTCTCACCGAGATTAGAACCGATGTAGCCCACGCGAGATGAGGATGTCGTCAAGAAACGGTTTGGCGATGCGCCAAATTGTATTGAATGAAAGTGTTTTTTTTCATGTACAGACCCTGTTACATATTTATAGCCCCGTGCAAGGGGCTCTGACTTGATTCGGCCAGGACTCTTCAGTTTCCAAACAAACAAACCGACTAGACTTATTCCTAAACAAAATCTAAACTGAAATAGAAAAAGATAAACTAACCCTATCGGGCCCATTTTATGCCCTTCGGCTGTTGAGCTCCACTGACCTTGGCCGATATCAACTCTTCCTCCCTAGCCAATGGGACCGGTCCAAATTCTGGTGCCAACACATGCCCCCCCCTCGAGTCTGGGGTACGAAATCTTCGTGCGACGGATTTAATCTCCTTGTTTACCACGCGCTTTTACCACAACCTACCAGCGTCCCATCCTTATAAATGCATCTTGTTCCTTCTTTTATTTTCACCCGAGCTTGAGCCTTTTCACCCTCTTCTCTCTCCTCTATTTCGTCGGTGCCCCAGATGATCCTAAACCCAAGCACCGATGAACTCCAGCGGCTTCATCCTCGGTGATGGCAACCCCGTAGAATGTTCTTGAGGTAAACTTCTTCTTCGCTTTCTTCTGCTTTTTGGTCTCATCTTCAGATTCAACCTGCCATGTTCTTATTCACTATAGCTTTTTTACCTTCATAGTTACTGTAGCGCCTTCATCTTCATATGTACTAGCAATACACTTAACCTCCTTTAAACCATGATCATCTAGTTTCTTTTCTTTCAATAATAGCTTTATCCTCCGCTTGTATTAGGAACTCAAGGATCATATTTGCATCCCCTCCGCTGTTGACAAAAACCATTTCTATCTGGGTCAGTCAATGACCCCAATCCCACAGATTTCATCAATTTTGAAACCAATAGAAACCCTTTGAAATCTACTTTGGCATCCACCGAACCTTGGAAAACTGTTTTTAAGAATTGGCCACCAGAAATCAAGGGATGGAGAAACTGGTACTGGAGGGTTACCACCTCCCATGCTACTACCCTTGTAGACGTCCAAATAGACGAGGCATTGCCCCTATCTGTGGCTGATATGGTAAAGAACGAACCCATTCTAGACGCATCATCTTATTTTTGGTCTGATGCTCCGAATGCCTTCTTGTTCAATCAAGGGCCTATGGTTCCTTCTATAATGGATGTGATGATGCTGACCGGCTTAAACATCGATCAATATTATGACCCCTTTGTGGTCCTGCCCCTCAAGAACCAACGCAAATTAGACACCAAGGGCTCAAACAGCTGGCCTAAGTACAAGACAACATATCAGAAGACTGACAACGCCACCCACAGAGAACTCAGCATGTTCTTAAACCTCTGGCTAGAGCATTTTGTCTTTTGTGGATCTTCTTGCATGCCAACCACTAACGTTCAAAGCATGGCAGAAATCTTGGCTAGTGGTACAAAACTTCCCTTAGGCAGATTCCTCTTAGGCTCTGTTTATCAGCTCCTTCATCGCACCACTGTCAGCCTCCAGGCCATCGCAGCAGGGCGTCCATGATGGTTCATACAACTATGGCTCAACCTCTATTACTCTGAAGCCATGGAGCTGCCCCCTTTCTTAGATAACTCATTCCCATCGTCAGATGTAGTAGAAGATGAAGAAATCCTGACACGCCGCTGCACACCATTAGGTGAAGCTGCCATGGTGGTCCCTGGAGTTAGTATGAATTTGGACAACTTCAATGCATATTTCATTCTCTTCTACAACGGAATCCAAGCACAGAAGCAACTCAGGTTTCCTTATGATGAATTGGAGTTCAAGAATCCCTCCAGATTCCGCCCCGACAATCCGCTGCAAGACAAATAGTTAGCACTTATCTTGGAAGCCTGCATCAGACCCGACATTCTTCCTATTGACTTTCAGGGTGGTCAATGTAGAACTCGCTCGTATGAGTTCTACAATCCAGCAGTAATCTCTCGCCAGCTTGGCTTTGGTCTACTCCCTACCGGCTCCTTTTTCATTGGTCGACTTAGAGCCAGACAAGAGCTCAAGAGCCATATGGAGTACAAGAAAATTTACGATATGGCTGCAGAAGTCGCAATGGGTAACCTGTAGAGTTTGTAGTTGCTTCCTTCTCTTTCAGTCTTATTCAAGACTTGGTGGAAGTAATGGAAGAAACACATCTTCTACAACCAACTGACTAGCCACCTTATCGGTGTCAAAGACACAATAAGCTTATCCAAATCTTCTATATTTACATTTGTCTTCTCATCGACTCTCAATAATTGACTCCTTCGTCATGCAGGACCCAGCCCTAATTCCTCTAACCATGAGCAACAGCGGGAGACCGATTAGCTATTGTCAAATGGCTAACAACCTAATCATAGGTGTAACGACCCAACTCTAGCTCAAATCTTTAAAAGTACTGCAGAAAGAAAAGCCGGTACTGCAGCCCAATTGACCCAAGCAGCTGAGCAATAGAAGCGCGCTAGCACTGCAGCCCCTCCACTAGGTTCATCAGCTTCGACTGATCCTGCATCGACAACTCAGGTAACAATTATTTAAAAAATTTCTACAACTTTATTATCTCAAACCCTTCCTTTACTCAACAGACCACTCCATTGACTTCGGCTGTCATTCAAGAAGTAGCCCAAGAAGTCGTTGTTGGTCTCGCCAAAGCTACACAGGTAACAATCTTGTGTTCATATTATTTTCGTTGAATCCCAACTAATGATTCTTTGTTATTCGGACATTGCCATCGACCTCTATTACCCCATCAACATCAACCCTATCGGCTCTAGGTACTACACCATTGAAAGTAAAACCAACGAATGTACCTGAGCCAATATAACAACCTTCATCCTTAGTGGCTATGGTAAAAACACTTCTTTCTTTTACCACTAATTTCCTTGCAATGTGTTGTTTTTGATAGCAGCGCCATGATATCAGACCAGCCTTTAGAACGCGATGAAATCTGACAGCGCCTGACCTTTAATTGCGTCGTGAGGCTTGAAGGTAATCTCATATGATCCAAGCTCAATGGCCCACTTGGCTATTTTCCCAGCTGCATCTTGGTTGTGTAGCAGTTCGCCTAGCCTGAAGGATGTATGAACTTCGATCGGGTGATCCTCAAAATAATGCTTTAACTTACGAGACGTCATCAATAGTGCATATAGTAGCTTTTGGAGCTGAAAGTACCACATTATAGAATCTGATAAGACTTTTCTAACAAAATACACCGGACGCTGTACCTTTTGAGCCTTGCCATCTTCCACCCGTTCGACTGCCAGCACTATGCTGACAACATGTGTGGTTGCAGAGATGTACAATTGCAAAGTTTCCTTTGGTTAAGGGGGTGTCAACACCAATGGGCCACTAATGTAGGCCTTGAATTCATCCAAGGCTTCCTGGGCTTCATCATTCTAGGAAAATTAATCCTAGTTCTTGAGCAGTCGGAAGAAAGGTAATCCCCTGATGCCGAGTCATGACACGAATCGGCTAGGTGTCGCCATGCAGCCGGTCAACTTTTGCATGTCTTTTTGAGAGTGCGGACGTCCCATCCGTGATATGGTGTTTATTTTCTCTTGATTTGCCTCAATTCCTCGGTGTGAGACCAAGAAACCGAGTAGCTTCCCTGACGGGACACCAAAAACGCATTTCTCGGGGTTCAGCTTCATGTTGTATTTTCAAAGGTTGTCAAATGTCTCGGCCAGGTCTTGTATTAAGTTGGAGGTGAGTCAGTTTTTGACCACCACGTCGTCTATGTAGGCCTTGGCGTTCCTTCCGATCTGGCTATCCAAGCACCATTGCATTGTCCGCTGGTACGTGGCGCCTGCGTTCTTTAGCCCAAAAGCCATCATTGTATAACAAAAAGCTCCAAAGGGCATAATGAATGATGTTTTCAGCTGGTCGGACTCATGTAGGGGGGATCTGATGGTACCCTGAGTAGGCGTCTAAGAAGCACAATAAAGCACAACCAGTCGTTGTGTTGACCACTTGGTCGATATGAGGGAGGGTGAATGGATCCTTGGGACAGGCTTTGTTAAGGCCGATGTAATCCACGCACATTCGCCACTCCTTATTCTTTTTCCGCACCAATACTGGATTAGCCAGTCGGGTTGAAACACTTCTTTGATGAAATCGGCCGCCAGTAATCGGCCGATTTGTTTTCTAATTGTGTCCTTACGATCCTGCAAACATCGTCTAAGATGTTGTTGCACAGGCCTAGCGCTCGGTCGAACATGTAATCTATGCGCAGCCTTTTCCCTTGGGACACCCAGCACATCAGAAGGTTTCCATGCAAATATGTCTTTATTGTTATGACGGAAAAGGATGAGCGCGCTTTCCTATTTAGCATCTAGCTTGACCCCAATATTGGTTGTCTTGGATACATCACTATCATCTAGCTGAATCTTTTTTCACTCCACAGTCTCTGCCTGCACTGTGGCCTTCAGCACCTTCTTCGGAGGGTGATCGTGGTTGGTCTCTTTCGTGTTTGCAACTACCAGCTTCAACTCTGTGAGCTCTGATGCCATCACCATCTTTTCTGCCAACTTGCAACTCTGGTTGTCGCAGTCGTAGGAGGTTCTTACGTCCGAGCGCAGCGAGATGACTCCATTTGGTCCTGGCAGCTTCATCATCATGTATGGATAATGTGGCACGGCCATAAATTTGGCGATGGCTGGCCGCCCAATAATAGAGTGGTATGTGGAGTCTAGATCTGCAACCTCAAAGGTGATGCGCTCTATCCTGTAGTTCTCCTGGGTGCTGAATGTTACTCGCAGAGTGATCTATCCCAGCGGGACTGTCTGCATGCCAGGGATCACACCATGAAAGGGTGACTTGCTGGGCTTGAGGTTGGTCAAGGGTATGTCGAGCTCCTTGAAGGTCTTCACGAAAAGGATGTCTAGGCTGCTTCCAACGTCCACCAGTACTCTATGGAGCCAAACTCTGTTAAGAGTCGACGACAGTACTAGCGGGTACTTGCCTGGTCTAGGGATGTGATCCGGATGGTCCGATCGATCAAAAGTTTTCAGGACCTCAGACCAATGGAGGTATTGTGGGATTTCTGGTGATACCGAGTGAACCTCTCGGTAAAGGATCTTCTGCTGGCGCTTCGAGTGAGTCGTAGACCTACCACAGATGTAGTTGACCTCACACTCAGGGTCTTGAAACTCTTCCTTCTCTTCATCTTCCTTGTCCGTGTCCTTTTTGCCACACTTGGGAATCTAGGGACGCTCTTTGCAGACCTTCAGAGCATGGTGCACGAAGCTCTTCAACTTGAAGCATTCTTTGGCTTTGTGAGCACCGTCATGCAGTAGACAAGAGCCTTCAAGCATTTTGTCAAAGTCATCCTGAGTGACCTGTCTTTTCCAGTTGGGACGCTCGGTGTTGGCAACCGTTCCATCTTGCTTTTGCTCCTTATCGTCGTCCTTATTGTAATTGGACAGGCGCGACTGATCGGGATTTCGTGGCACCTCATCGTTGTATTGACAAACTTGGAAAAGCCCCGAATTGCCGGCTGCGTACTTATCGGCCCTGGTAAACAACTCCTTGACTGTTAGACTTCCGGCAACATCCAATCTCCCGATCTTCTTGATTAAGTCGTCATCGCGAAGCCCGCCCAAGAAGGAAGCGACGACTTGAGCATCTGAGATGTTGGGGATGGTGTTGTTCACTCGTCAGAAGCTCTGGATGTATTCTCGCAAGGGCTCCTAGTCCTGCTGCTTGATCCTGGCGAGCTCGCAGGGATTCCCGGGCCTGTCAAATGTTGCCTAAAAGTTGGTCGTGAACTGCTTGCACAACTCCACCCAGGAATTGATGGAATTGACAAGCAGATTAGTGAGCCAGGACCTGGCTGCAGGGGCCAACCATACATGCAAATAATTGGCCATAACAAAGCTGTCACCGTCGAGTGCTCATATGGCCGTCATATAGACATGGAGCCAATCACGCGGGTCTGTCTTGCCGTCATATTTCTCAGTGCTGATTGGTTTAAAGCCAGCCAGCCAGTTGATAGTTCGCAACTCTTGGGTGAAGACCGTGATGCCAGCCACATCATCGTAATCCTCGAAGATGGGGGTTCACTCCCATTCGTGACCAGCTTCCTAGCGATGTCTGTCCTCGCGTCGTCCATTGTTCTGTCAATCGTAATATCGATCATCTCAGGGCGGCTCTCTTCTATTGTTGCGCTCGTAGTACCGTTCGTCAGCGAAGCCAAGGCGACACCGTTCGTCTTGATATTCTCGGCGGGCCACTTCATACCGCTCTTGATACCTGTTGTTCAGCCGGACCCAGGCATCACGTGGTGGTATGCCGCTACGAAGATCAACATGTGGGTTCCGGTCATGTTAGTCCGTGATAGGCCACCGTCATGGTTTAGTCAGCGGGGTCGCCTATCGGTCGGTTTGTTGCCGATCTCTTCTTTCCTGACTAGGCACCGAGCTAGCAGCACCTGACGCTGATTTACTCGGCGTAGAATGCGTGTTGTGCATCTCTACTACCACTGTTGCCTTAATGTGCTCTTTCAGCTTGTTGACCTGTGGTGTCAACTCTGGGCTTACTTGGAGCATAGGCTCTAACGAGTCCAGCAAGGCTGCTGCAGTTGTGATGTTGTGCTACGGGGTCTTGAAGACCTCCTCACCGTCCAGTTGTAAGGTGAGGTCGCCCATGTCCAAGTTCTGCACGACCCGAGATCTGTTTTGATGAGCGTCTGGTCATCGAAGTGGAGGAGTGTCGGCTTTTGGGTCATCATCTTCAACCTCAGTCTCCTGCCCATCCTGACGATCTGCATCTACTGTTGCCCCCCATGCGGCGCCTGCCGTGGATGTCTTTCCGACAGCGCCTCCTCCTGGGGCAGCCGGTGCTACCATGAAGACCTCGTAGTAATCCGACGAGCAACTTTCAGAATCACTCGTCTCTTCGATTAAGTCTAGGATTGACTAATGGTTGATGCCGATTGTAGCTACTAATCTTGACCCGAGAAAAAAATTGGGATCTTCATCCGACTCTTTCGTGTAAGGAGTCAGGAGATCGACTGCAGTCGGATCCGAGTCGGCCAGGCTTGTCGATCAGTCCATTATGGGCAACTCTGAGAGGGAACCCAGAGGGTTTCCGCCTGGAGAACTGCCGCTACGTTGTTGAGGCCGAGCGGGAGCCGGCAGACTGGACCAATCTCGTGGTCAGCAATAGGGCTTTGCTGACCTCTGGATCTGAAGGCGTGGTGGCTACTGGAAGTTCTGCCAAGCATTGCTTGACAAGGCTCCCATTCTCATCAGTAACGAAACTAAAGACGCCGAAGCGGATCTTGTCTCCTAGGTGGAACTTGATGTCGAAGAAAGGCATCGATTCAACAAAGTTAAACTCAACACTGACCCTTCCTAGCGCGCCAACTGTCGAAGATAATCTCGATAGTGATTCTAGGTATGTGTATGAGTCTGAAATCCGATGGACACATGACACAGGGTTTATACAGTTTCGGGCCTCCCAAAGGATAACAACCCTACGTCCTCTTTGGTGTTCTTGTATTTCTAGGGTTCACACTAGGTTTTGATTCCCAATACGAGTTCTGATGATCTTTGAGGACCCGCTGCTCTCCTTATATAACCAAAGGGCAGTGGTTTACATGGTAACCTATCATTCGGTTACATTTGATTCTATCTATACATCACATCTCTTGACCTAACTTGTAGCCTACTCTAAATAAATATCCGAGTAGTTATCCTCTGGGCCTTAATTTCCAATGCTTCATTACCGAGCCTCCGGCCCACTCAGCCATATTGTGAGCAGTTAAGTATCCCGTATATATATGTACCACAGACACACGAGCCTTGTTCACTTGAATCCTTTCTAAGGCCCTCATCTGATGCTGCCCGACATCTTCTAATTCGTAAACATAACTTGTCTGTAATCATCGGCTGATGATCTTGCAACTCTGTTCTTCTGGACCCCAAATTTGTTTCCTAAGGTAGAACTGCTTCGTGCCCATATACTAGCTGATACGGTGGTACCTTTATCGACCCATGACAAGCCATCCTTTAAGCCCGCAATCATTCAGCCAATGTTGTATGCCACTTTCTTGGTTGTTCATCTATCTTTCTCTTAATTAACTTGATCAAACTCTTATTGGATGCTTCTGCTTGACCATGGCTTGAGCATAATAATGTGATGAATTCAAGAGCTTGATGCCCCTATATCGGTAAAGTTTTGAAACTCTTCCGAAGTAAAAATTGAACCTTGGTCAGTAGTAATAGTCTGTGGCACACCGAACCTGTATATAATATGCTCTTTCACAAAGTTGATCACGTTGCTGGTCATCACGTTTTTCATTGGTACTACTTCAACCCACTTTTTGAAATAATCTGTAGCCGCTACAATATACTTATGACCCTTGTTCGATGTTGGATAAATCTGGCCAATCATATCCATACTCCATCCTCTGATCCGCCACGGCTTAATGATGGGATTCATAGCCGATGTCGATGCTCTTTGAATTGCTCGAAATTTCTAGCAATCCTGACAACCTTTATAATACCTGAAGCAATCCTCTAGCATACTTGGCCAATAATACCCAATCCTTTTCAAGAGCCATCTCATTTTATGGTCCGATTGATGTGTACCACAGATGCCTTCATGGACTTTGCACATAACAACTTTGGCTTCCTCTTGATTCAAACATCTTAATCATAGACCATCAATCATCCGATAATAAAGCTTATCTTTAAGTAAAACATACCTCAACACCATGTATCGAATTTTCTGAGGAGTATGTTGGGCTGGATCTTTGAGATATTGAACAATCTTTGATCTCCAATCTTCTTCATCCAAATCGGCTATTTCAACAATGACCCCATCAGTATTTAATTGATACCCTGACTCCTTCTGTGCCAAATCATTTGCTTCCATATTTTGTTCCCTCGAGACATGCTTGAATCTCACTGCTTTGAAGTGTTGCATCACATTCTGACACTCAGCATAGAACAATCGCAATATATCATCTTTGCATTCAAATTCTCCTGCTAACTGCTCGAGTATCAATAATGAATCACCGACAAGCTCAATAAAATCGACTCCGGCTTCCTTCCAAATCTGCAACACTTTAAAAACAGCTCTATATTCCACCTGATTGCTAGTCGATGGCTCCACAGTAAAAGCACATTTGAATCTTGCCCCCCGAGGCGCTATGATCACAAGCCTGGTGCCACATCCATTCTTGCATACAGAACCATCGAAAAACAATAAACATGGCATCGGCTCCATCATTGACATTTCTGAACCACAATGTTCAACCACCAGATCAGTCAGAATCTGACCCTTAATAGCTTTAGGAGACTCATAAGTCAGGTCATATTCCGCTAATGCCAGCATCCATTTTTCAATCTTGCCTTTCAAAATCGTAGCCGATAACATATACTTGATGACATTGGCTTTGCATATTACCACACACTCGTTGATAACGGATAATGCCTTAACTTCACACATGAGAAATATAGACATAAACATAATTTTTCAACCTGAGTGTACCTGGTTTCGGCATCGATTAATCTTTGGCTTAAATAAAACACAAACCTCTCTTTGCCATCTTGTTCTTGAATCAAGGTCGATCCGATCGACTTCTTGTCAGCTGTAAGATAAAGCCTGAAGGGTAATCCTCCTCTTGGTGGTACCAACACAGAAGGAGGAACCAGATATTTCTTGATGTTGTTCAGAGCTTTCTGATGTTCAGGTTCCCATACAAACTTTTGACCCACTTTCAACTTTAATAACAGAGTAAACACATCAAGCTTCCCTGATAGGATTGAAATGAATGGTGGTAACTGCCGCCTGGTGGCTTAGGATAAGGTACAATGACCACTAGAGCTTGGTGGGCTCGGACTTCTCAACCTTGAGATCATGGGCTGGGCGCTGCAAATCAGATGGCTTTGATTCCAAAAAACTGATCCAAACCGACCTTGGAAGGGATTGGACATCACGGTCCACCCAAATTTGGTGGCATTGTTCAAAATAGGAATGGAAACCCGAGTAGGCAATGGCAACACAACTCTTTTCTGGAGCAACCGATGGATTTTGGGTTGCACAATAGAAGACCTTGCTCCCCTGGTGCTTGGGGCAGTGCCAACCAAAGTACAACAAGAGCAAATAGTAGCAGAAGCATTTCAAGGAAACGTATGGCCACAAGATATAAGATCAGGTTTATCTCTGATTGGGCTTTTTGAGTATTTTCAGCTTTGGGATGTTTTACAGGAGGTGGCATTAATTCACAAAGATGATCACCACTTCTGGACATTAGACGGCTCAGGGACATTCTCTTCCAAATCTGCATACATGGCGTTCCACGATGGATCAACCACCTTCGAACCTTGGCGCAGATTATGGAAATCCTAGGCCCCCCTAAGTGCAAAGTGTTTCTTTGATTGGCCATTCGGAACCGTTGTTTGACTGTCGACTGGTTGGCAAAGAGAGGGCTGCCACACCCGAGCAAGTGTCCCCTCTGTGATCAAGAAGATGAGACGGTGCAACACTTGCTCACCACTTGTGTCATGGCTCGGGATTTTTGGTTCAGAGTCTTAGCACCGCTCGGCCTGCTAGATTCTGTACCAAGGCGTTCGGAGAAGTCTTTTGCCGAGTGGTGGTGCAAGACTATAAAGAAGGCACCTAAGGAACGGAGGAAAGGTATAAACACAGTGATCATCCTGGCGTGTTGGGTGCTTTCGAAACATAGGAATTCCTGCGTCTTCGATAACACTCGGCCTAGCATTGTGAGCTCACTGTTGACGGTCCTTAAATGCAAAATATGACTGTCGTTTACCCGCAAGAATCACACAATTTGATCACAACCTTAGTGGTAGGAATTTATTGCTAATTATTTCCACAAGTTTTGGTGACTTTGTGTATGCAGGTAGCAACCCATGGAGTTTAAATAAAATTTAAGGAAATTCAAGGAGAAAGCACACTTCCGGCCAATCAGGAGCAAGCACACGGATTAAGGAGCCCACCTTCAGCGCTTAACCGACGTAACTCCCCGTAATACCGCGCAAACCGTTGTGAGGGCCCACAGGACATCCACCTGGAGAAAGCACAGGCCAGGAGGGGCCACCCCCAGGTCGGCCGACCTGGTCAGGTCGGCCGACCTGGCCGGGCGCCCTCTCCGCCTGGGCTTCCACGTGTTGGCTCCTCAGGACTCCCTGATGGCGGTTTGGGGGGATTCCGTGGCGGTTAATCCTCTGAAACCGACGTTAGGAGGCTATAAATAGAGGGTGAGGGCCTTCACTCCAACACACACTCAAGATTGAAGATTTAGTGCTCCTCTTGCAAAGGCCAAGTGCTACTTAGCTAGTGCTTAGATTAGGAAGAGAGTGGAGTAGAGTTCGGAGGAGGCTTGGGCTTGTCTTCGCCTTCTCCACGCTTGTACTTCGACGACATTTGCCAATCATAGTAAGTGT
Source organism: Eleusine indica (assembly GCA_030378355.1). Taxonomy (NCBI): domain Eukaryota; kingdom Viridiplantae; phylum Streptophyta; class Magnoliopsida; order Poales; family Poaceae; genus Eleusine; species Eleusine indica. The sequence continues at coordinate 30,170,628 of CM059501.1, read as the reverse complement.
CGAGATTTCCCCTCTTGCAGTTTACTTTTTACTTTAATTAAGTTATAGTTCTAGCTTGTGAGCTCGTTCATCGCTCTAAGTTCTTAGGGTGCCTTAGCCTGAATATTCGTTGCTAGAAGGTTAAGGTAGTAATCGATCGCATAGACGTGGTGTCTAGGCAGGAGGTTACCTTTGATTATTCGTTAGTCTACTGGTTCGTTGAGGTAGGCGGCAGGTGGTGACAGCTCTGTCCGTCCTCTGAAATCCTCCCCGCTAGGCTAGTGCGTAGGCTCTTGGCGGAAGTCGCCTGTGGATGCAGGGGTAAGTCCGTGCCCAACGCGAGCAAACTAGAGCATAGCTTAGTTAACGTAGGAACCTGACTCTTGGGACATCCTCTCTGTCCTCTGCCTGTCTTAATCAATCTCTGTGTCCTTGGGTGATTTAGTCCAACGATAGACACACACGTTCCTCGTGATTCGATACCCCGGAATACTCTGGGTGAAGTGCTACATCGGTCTTCCGTGCGCTTGCGGATTTATTCGTAGACGTAAGAAAAACCAACACTCACTCGGTCTTTCAAGGAAGAGCACCATATTTGTTGCCTTGCTGGAGCAAAGGGTTTACGGGCTTTGCTCCTAGGTCAAGGTGATAGGCTAGATTAGCTCTGTCTAGCGCGTGTGTTGGTCAGGCCTTACCACGGGTGTGTTTTAGCAAAGTACAATCTTAATGTAACCAACCCCTCAGGGCTCGGCTCGAACTGAGGTGGTGCTGTTTGTAAGGGGCCAGTTTTTCTCTATTAATGCAATGATACGCAGCTCTCCTGCGTATTCAAGAAAAAAAATGAAATTAACTTTGCCGATCAAGGATTGAAGCTCTGTCTTATTCATTGGCGGCTCGATGTCGTTAATAGCCTTCATTCTCTTTGGCCCAATTTCAATTCCTCATTCATGTACAATAAATCCTAAAAAACTAGCCAGCCGACACACCGAAAGCACACCTTTTTGGATTCATCTTCAAACCATATTTCCTTGTTCTCTCGAGTACTTCCCGCAGATTAGCTATATGATCTTCTATTTGTCTGGACTTAACCACCACATCTTCAATATGAATTTCCACTAACTTGCCAATCAGATCATGGGAAATATAATTCATGGCACTCTGATATGCGGCTCCAGTGTTCTTCAATCCAAATGTCATGACGACCTATTCATATAATCCAATAGCCCCTCGACACCTGAAAGTAGTCTTCGGTATGTCTTCTTCTGCCATAAAACTTTGCTTATGAGAAACCATGTGGATATGTGCCATGGTTTGCAATATGTGATTGAGTAATTGACATTGGTTGAGTTGGTGTTTGAGTTGAAATGCGGGAATCTATGAATTGCATGAGGTTGTGCATGTCATCGTTTTGACTAACCGGAGTTGGTGAGGATGTTGGAGAAGTTGCAGAAGATAGGAAATTTGTTTGCTTGTCTCATGATGTGTAGGTCACTGGAGTCAAGTTGGCGGTCAACGGCGAGCGGATCAGGCACAAGTAGGAGACTTGGGGCCGGACGATCAGGAGGTCGGCGGAAGTCAAGGGTGGTCCACACCGTATACATGGAGAGGCAAGGAGCATGGACGGTTTCACGGTTGAGCCTAAAACCGTGGGTGGTGATCAAAACGATAGGGTTGACCACGTCAAAGGTGATCGGGCGTTGGTGCAAGTAGAGGCTTCCAAAGGACCGGATACGGGAGAGACTTGCCGACGAGGAGGATCACGGGACGAGGTGACACGCGTCAAGATCGTGAAGTCTTGCTTCGGTGGAAGTGAGCATGAAGTCACGCTTTGACAAGTGTGCAAGGCGGTTTCTCGGTTTGGATCTCAAAAACCGGTGGCCATGGTTGGTGGTGCACGTGGCACCATTGTGGAGCTTGTGTCGTGGCAAAGAAAGTTGTGAAGGGCTCAATGGCGTTCGGGCGAAGGTAAAAGAGTTGGACGGTTTTGCCCGTGGTGGTTGGTGGCAATGAGTCAAGGGTAGAGTTGTCTTGGCTCCTAGGCCTATATAAGGAGAGGTGTGGCTGGTGGGAGAGGTGCCCCTTCCCATTAGCCTTGTTAGGACTTCATTCAAAGTGCTAGGAGAGGTCTTCATGTAATAGAGGAGAGGAGAGGGTGTGTGAGAGACACCTCTTTCTCTTCTAAATAGTGGGAGGAAGAGGGTGGCTTCCTAGCCTTCTATCCATGGGTCTTGTAAGCATGTTTCTATGATATGAGAAGTATATTCGTGCTCAAGATCTTCCTCTGTCCCTAAATCCCAAATTTCTCTTTTTCTCTATTTTCGGAGCTATTTTTGTGAGAATTTTTTATCTCACTTTTGGTCAAGTTTTGGGGCGGATTTCTTGGGGGATCTTAGTGCTATAATGAGCTAGAACAATACTTCATGGGTCCTTGACCAAATCAAGAGCTCTAGCACCTTCGATTTGAAGGATTTCTCAAGTTTCCACTTTTTGGTGTTCTTGGCACAAGATCTGAAATTGGTCGTTGTTGACTTTTGCTAAGCCATATTAATAAATCATTCCCGGCACGGGGCCAGAAACGGTTCACTAATATGTCCCAGAGTCAAGTAGGTAAAATCCGCAAGCGCACGGAGAATACCGCTGTAGCATTTCACCCGGAAGTATTCAGGGTATCGTATTTGTTTATCCCAAAGGAAGGGTATGATCAAGAAGCATTACTAACATATAAGATCATGTTAACAATTAACAAGGATATCTAACCAAGACAGGCGGGTACATAATAATAACCGGGTAGTGTGACACACACAGAAGATTCCTACTAAATAAATAAAGTCTAGTGGAGGAAAGACTAGGCTAAGCTACTCCTACTATACATTCCTATACAGTTGCATAGCCTAAGTAGAATACATACAGACCCACACTCAGGTTCAGCAGTCAATAGTATAGCACTTCAGGCACGGACTTACCCCTGCATCCACAGGCGACTTCCGCCAAGAGCCTACGCACTAGCCTAGCGGGGAGGATTTCAAAGGACGGACAGGGCTGTCACCACCTGCCGCCTACCTCAACGAACCAGTAGACTAACGAATAATTGATGCAAATCAGTCACCCAAGTACCATACTTGCATGACCAAAGAGCACTCTGCCCCTCCGCGATTACTATTAACGAGGCAGAGCTACCGTACGAATACGATCACCAAACCCATGCTATACTTTATCAGCTAAAACTAAGCATAGAGACTATAACATATAAACTAGACTATAGTGACGGTATATAACTAGCATGACAATAGTAGTATAATAAATATAAACTACTATCACACAAGTAGACTATACTATCACATATATGGATCACAAAATCAAACAAGAAACTCATGACCCAAGCACAACTATATAGAAAAGATATATATATTGATAAGAGTAAAGTCTTACAAAAGGGAAAAGATACAAGAGCCATACCAATTCCAAGTGAAGACTTGGGACTAGAGAGCTCTAGACTCAGCCTAACTCCACTAAAACTCCAAGAACTACTACTAGCAAGAGAGAAATGCTTCTTGTGGTGTGTGTTGAATGTGAAGGCACACCCTCCTATTTATAGCCTCAATAGGTCGGCAAGGGAGCGTAACCGCCACGGAAGGCATCTCAAACCGTCATCAGGAGTCACGGAGGAGCCAACACGTGGAAGCCCAGGCGGAGAGGGCGCCCGGCTGGGTCGGCCGACCTGACCAGGTCGGCCGACCTGGGGGTGGCCCCTCCTGGCCTGTGCTTTCTTGTGGAGGCTGGCAGGTGGGTCCTGAGGTCGGTTCCCGCGGTATTACAGGGAGTTACGTCGGTTAAGTGCTGTAAATGGGCCCTTCAATCCGTGTGACGTCCATGTGGCGCTCTCTGATTGGTCGAAAGTGTGTTTTCTTGCCTTTTGAGGTGTTTCCTTCACATTTCCTCCTGCATGCACAAAGTTCTCCAAGTACAAGTGGAACTATATTATTGTGATAAAGCATGCGTGTATGAAATGCCAAATTCTCCTTTATTTGAGTATAGTTGACGGTTGAAAATGGTACTTAACAGCCGTCAACAAACTCCCCCAAGCTTACCCTTTGCTCGTCCCGAAGCAAAGATAAACTTAAGTTGTTGATCAGGAGTTGCTACAATGTCCTACTCCTCAATAATACTATGCGCACAACAAAGTACTCTTCCTAGAATTAAATATATTGGCGCATAACTTACCCATTTACCTTGATCCATGGGGCTTTTACACCTCATTGTCTTGGGCGGTTGAGAGATAGAACAATTGCAGGGCACCAATCACTTGCTCTAGATTCCGCTATGTTATTCCGGAGGTTTTCAAAAGATTTTGAAAATAAAAACCAAGTTCCTCAAATGATTCTCTCGGATCACTCAATATGTGTATGATTCCTCACCAAGGCAAAGTGTTGCCTATAATCACCTACTTCTAAATAAGGCTTTATGTGGAGCTCAAGGTAGGGATATATGAAGCACTCATGTTCACATAATATTGCTATGTCAAAAGACCGGATCCAAGAAAAACATCAATTCAAACAATCTTGATCAAGATGTGCAAGTGTGTGGGAGAACGGAGGAATGGTGGATGGGAAGAAATAACTCCTTTTTGAATTTTCCTTCTCTCTTTTGGAGTTTCTAGGCTATGGCTACCTTTTGCTTGCTCTCTTTTTTGAGCATTTTTTTTTTCTTTTTCTTTTCTTTTTTTTTTTTCTTTTTGCATAGCCATAGTCCTAGTTTGCAATGAATACTTTGAGAGAGGAATTTTGCAATGGATATATGGAGTGTTTCTTTGGATGGATGGATGGATAGTGGCTTTCTTCCGGTGTAGAAGAATAGCTCACGGTGGATATGGTGGATATGGTGGATATGGTGGATGCTATCTTCTTGATTTAGAAGGATAGCTCATGGCGGTGGATGTGTGTACATGATCTTGATCAAGAAAGCATGAAAAGAGTTCTACTAGGGTCACAACAATTTTGACTAAGCTCAATGTGAAACAAGCAGCATATGTGTAAAGGTTTTCAAATGTAAACACTACATATGGCTGTGGTGGGAATTTCATCATTGAGGAACTTATCAATTTGTCATTTTGAAAAATAAAACTCCGGAATTCAAGCTTTACGTTGAGCAAGATCATACCAGCCCTATCTATCATATCATACCTCTCAACAACTTAGAACTAGAGAATGCATATGCTACCCACAAGATTCAAGTTCAAGGCAAGATTTACCAACAAACCTAACTCTTGAGAGAGTACTAAGTTGTAAACTAGCTTTAGAGAGGAATAAAGGACAGAGCAACTATTCATCATCTCAACATAGGAAAATTATACACATTCATACCGCGCATGAAAAAGGGAAATATTTTTGTTCTTTTTATGTTTTGCAAATTTTTATGGATTTTTAGATTTAGCAAATGCAAGAAATAAAGGGAAGGGGAAAGATACAAGTTACCGTGAGAAGGGGGGTCCTCCCCCAAGCTTGTTCTTGCTCATATCTGCTGGTTCGGGTCGTAGCCTTGGGAGCGGAAGAAGGCATCCCAATTGTTCTGATTCTGAGCCATCATCGCGTTCAGCTGGCGGAATTGGTTGTCGCTGAAATTCTGCCATTGCTGGGTGTCGGCGACATGTTGCGTGAGAGTTTGTTGCATGCTCTCGGTGCGCAAATCAATGTCGTCCACCCTCCTTGTCAACTCGGACATCCCATAGTTGAGTTCACGGAACCCACGGGATGAGAATGACCGAGTGGCAAAGGATGGCGGTCCGCTTGAACTTGATGAGGTCTGCATGGGGTAATTGTACTGAGATTCCCATGCTCCGGCCTGCCATGTTGATGCACCCGCCTCGTCCTGTGGCGGGGGCTGCTCCCATACCGGATCTCCGGTCGGAGTGTGAAACTCCGGTGTAGACTCCATATGCCTACGGGAACGTGTCGGTCGCCCTGAAACACTATGCCTGCGAACTTCTCCCACTGGCTCAAGTGGGAGGGTTAGTGCCCGACAGTGATACAAATGAAGACCCGGGTTAGGTAACGGGAATTCATTTGTATACCCGGGAAAGTGATAGATCAAGATATTATTTGGACCATGTTTCAAAGTATGTCCTTGCACAAAATAGTCCTCGCCTAGAAATTCTCTATCTACCGTCAAATATTCAACATGAACATTCTCAAGCAGACCACACTTCTGCGCAATGCGAGTAACTAAAGAGGTGCACTCAATTGGTCCTGTCAACTTTATATTGTCTAACCATTGATCAATCATGCATTCCGCGGGTGACACCCTAATTTTCTTAACCATGGCATAAAGTATTTTCAATTCATCTTGCCGGACAACCCTAATGTCACCTCGAGGAAACAAGGTCATAGCCAACCACACATGCATAAATCTAAGTGTAGGATTATGGATGGCACTTGTTCTAGGCTTGGGACCCCACTCGTTTCCGGAAATCTTTTTCCAAAAACTTTCTTTATGGAACCCCTTTAGCGCTTTATCTAAGTCTAGCCTACATTTAGGATTTAGACCTAGCATAGCATGAAGATCACCCCATGTGACCAAGCGCTCTTGCCCAAACAAGCGAAAAGAAATGCCTTCATCATACTTTCTAAGGGTGCATAAAAACTGCATAGTAAGCAAACGAGAACCCGGCTCATCTACTTCTACGAAATTTAGCCAACCCATAGTGCGAAAAATAGAGGCAAATTCTTCTCTCATACCTATTTTCTCGAGGAAGTCCGGATCGAAGCGTCGGGTGTGGCCGAATGGCCGTTCTCTCATGAGTGCGATGGCTTGGCCCTCGCGGTCGTCCTTGATGTCGAGATGCTCCTCGGTGATGAGCAAGGCTGGCCTTTCCTCCGGAATTTCAGCTTCGGGGTCACCATGCCCCGGACTTGGTGTGAGCTCGACGGAGGATGCTTGACTCGTGCTTGCACGAGTGCTTTTTCTCCGCTTGATTCCGGCGACTTGCTTCATTCGTTTGAACATGGCTGCACACAAGAACAAACACAAGACAAGAACAAAAACAAGATCGAACAAGTGTTCGGGTGAGCGTTAGTGAAAACGACAAACCCGAGCTTCTCCGAAATTGGTTTTCTTTTCACAACAACTTGCAAATGCACTAAAATAGAGGGGAAATATTTTTTGGGTTTTTGGGGCTTCGTAAAGTTGAAGAACACGAAATTTTGGGAGAGCAACAAGTGAGCAAAAGAGGGGAGTGAAAGATGAGCTTGGAATGGTGAAGCTCCCCCTCTTGGGCGGTTTTTATAGCCAAGGAAGCAAGATGGCCGTTAGCAAGAGACAGAGCAACGGCCATATAGCCGTTGGGAGAAAGGAGCACAGGAAAAAGTGGGGCCAGGGGGTCGGCCGGCCCCACCAGGTCGGCCGACCTGGCAGGTGGGCCTCCTGGCAGCCCCCTTTTTCCTATGTGTTCCCCAACGGCTAGGGGATTTGTCCCCTGCTGCCTTTTTGCTCAAAAAGCTCGACAGAAAATCTTTTCAAAATGGAAAGCCCAAAAACCTATTTTCTAAATTTTTCAAAAAATGCAAATGAGTTTTGAAAAATTCCAAGGTGGCTGGAAAAATTCAAAAATGCAGAAATGCAGTGGTCGGAAAAAATCAAAATGTGGTGGAAAGCAAATATGCAATTAAAAGAGCAAATATGGATAACTACCGGTTTAACCTCCCGGCGAGGACTCACCTTTTAAAGTCCGACGAGCGGGACTTTTCTCCGGCGTTCAGCTCGATGAAGCGTTGTCCGGTCCCGGAGATGAAGACAAGGATGATGCTTCTTGTTTCGTTCGCCACACCTTCTTGGTCTTGGTTGCGGTCGGTGGCTTCTCGGGCTTCGGAGGCTGCGGTTTTGCAGGCTTCACAGCCTGTTTCTTTGCAGACCTTGGAGGTTGCTGCCTTGTGGACTTCGGAGGCTGTTGCTTAATGTGTGACCTTTTCCTCCTTGCCTTCATCAGTTGTTGCTGTGCAACATTTTCCTTCTCAAGGAAGTTCTTCATGAATGTGATGAGGCTGTCCTTCTTTGGCGGAGTGACCTCCACTTCCTTGATGTTGCTTGGGTTCGGCCCGTACTTGATACGGATCATGTTGCACTGTTCTTTCCTTGGCCGAAAGTCAAACTTCTCCTCCTTGCCATTGATGTGGAAGCGGATTTCTCCGGCTCCTACATCGATGCGAGCATCCGCAGTGCTGAGAAATGGGCGTCCTAGGATGAGCGGTGTGCTCTTCCCGACGTCCATATCAAGCACTACGAAGTCGACGGGGATGAAGCAATCCCGGATTTTCACTGGAATATCTTCGGCGATCCCCGCCGGATAGCGGACCGTTGAATCGGCCAGCTGCAGCTGCATCGGCGTGGGGGATAGTGTAGTGTAGTTGAGCTTGTCGAAGACATCCTTCGGCATGACGCTCACACTTGCCCCAAGATCACATAAGGCATGGTCGAAGTTCTGTGTCCCGATCGAGCAGGTGATCGTGGGACACCCTGGATCTTTCTTCTTCTTAGGAAGCCGGTTGAGTATAGCAGCGCTACACTCTTCCGTCAGCTTGACAATTTCTGTGGTCGGTAGTGGGCGCTTGTTGCTGATAAGATCCTTGAGGTAGCGAGCGTACGTGGGTACTTGTATCGCATCCAGCAAGGGCACGTTGATGTGCAGCTTCTGGATTACCTCAACGAAGCGTGTGAACTGCTCGTCCACGGTGGGCTTCCTTCTTCTTTCGGGAAACGGCATGAGGTTCGTGTCATAGAACTCATGTGGGGCCGTTTTCCTGGGCGGCAGTTCTTCTTCTTCTGCCGGCTTCTCAGCTGATGTGTCCTTTCCTGCATGGTTAGGATATGGCGGATCCCGAGTGGACTTACCTCCTCTCGTGGTAACCGCATTAACATTTTCTAAGGGGGTCTCGGGTTGCCCCGGGATTTTCCCCGACTCAGCAGTAGGAACAGCAGCAGCTAACTGAGCTAATTGAGTTTCTATCATTTTATTAAAGCTCAGCTGATTCTTGAGAGCAGAGGAAACACCCTCTATCTTAGTGTGGATGCTCTCAAGAGTCCTATCAGTGGTGGCAAGCTTTTTACTAATGTTATCATTAACCTTAGCTTGACCAAGCACAAGATCTTTCAAGGAGGGCTGATTATAACCGGAATTAAAACCAGAGAAGTTGCCAGAGTTACCTCCTTGGTAGTTGGGACGTGGTGGACCCCAACTTTGACCTCCTTGTGGACGGTAGCCGTTGTTGTTGTTGTTGTTGCCCATGAACATTACGTCCTCACGGGTCTCAGGGCAGTCATTGCCCGAGTGTCCCGTGTCGCCACAGACCTCGCAAGTCATCCGAGCATCTAGGGCTTTCACTTCTCCATTGGCTTGGTCGTCCATCTTCTTCATGAGAAGGTTAATCTTGGCGGCGAGCATGTCAACCTCCTTGACGGAGTGCATGCCTCGCTGGCGAGGTTGGAGGCGTTCTTCATTCCAACCTTGGTTGGACACCATCTTCTCGATCAAAGCTTTTGCCTTGCTTACAGTGAGCGAGAAGAAGGCTCCACCAGCAGCAGCGTCGAGGTGGTCGCGGGCCGACGGAGTAAGCCCGTTGTAGAAGTTCTGGATGATCAGCCAATCATCCATCCCGTGGTGGGGACATGCCAGGATGTACTCCTGGAGCCTCTCCCATGCCTCAGGAATCGACTCCTTCGACTCCTGCTGGAAGCTTGAGATCCTTCCGCGGAGGGCATTGGTCTTGCCCAGCGGGAAGAACTTTGCAAGGAACGCAGCTGAACACTTCTCCCAAGTGTTCACAGCTTCAGGGTTTGCGTAGAACCACTGTCTCGCTCTCCCAAGGAGAGAGAACGGGAACAGTCGAAGGCGAACAGCGTCGGGGGTGACGTCCTTCATTTTGAACGTGTTGCAAATCTCCAGGAATTGCTGGAGATGAGCACTAGCGTCCTCATTGGCTTTCCCACAGAATGGGCTAGCCTGCACCATGGTGATGAGACCGGTCTTGATCTCGAAGTTCGCTTCTCCCACATTGCCAGCTGGTCCCGTAGGGATGTTGGCAGCGGAGGGAGCGGAGAACTCGCGGAGGGTCTTGTCGGCCATTTGTTCAGAGCTTGATGGTGCGGGAATGACAGGTTCGACTGGCCGAGTCTCCTTACGAGGAGGGGTGAGCCTAGCTCGTGTCCTTCTCAGGAGTGACTCAGGATCTTCAGTGAAGTTTGTCGGCAAGTCGAAACCAGTCATACACTACCCTATTTTCATACAAAATGCAGAAAACAAAGCAAGGTTAGCCTGCCTAGAAGATAGCCTTACTAATTGCAACACTTCTATATACATTAGCAATTTTTCTTGAATCATACGCCTTCCCCGGCAACGGCGCCAGAAATGCTTGTTGACTTTTGCTAAGCCATATTAATAAATCATTCCCGGCACGGGGCCAGAAACGGTTCACTAATATGTCCCAGAGTCAAGTAGGTAAAATCCGCAAGCGCACGGAGAATACCGCTGTAGCATTTCACCCGGAAGTATTCAGGGTATCGTATTTGTTTATCCCAAAGGAAGGGTATGATCAAGAAGCATTACTAACATATAAGATCATGTTAACAATTAACAAGGATATCTAACCAAGACAGGCGGGTACATAATAATAACCGGGTAGTGTGACACACACAGAAGATTCCTACTAAATAAATAAAGTCTAGTGGAGGAAAGTCTAGGCTAAGCTACTCCTACTATACATTCCTATACAGTTGCATAGCCTAAGTAGAATACATACAGACCCACACTCAGGTTCAGCAGTCAATAGTATAGCACTTCAGGCACGGACTTACCCCTGCATCCACAGGCGACTTCCGCCAAGAGCCTACGCACTAGCCTAGCGGGGAGGATTTCAAAGGACGGACAGGGCTGTCACCACCTGCCGCCTACCTCAACGAACCAGTAGACTAACGAATAATTGATGCAAATCAGTCACCCAAGTACCATACTTGCATGACCAAAGAGCACTCTGCCCCTCCGCGATTACTATTAACGAGGCAGAGCTACCGTACGAATATGATCACCAAACCCATGCTATACTTTATCAGCTAAAACTAAGCATAGAGACTATAACATATAAACTAGACTATAGTGACGGTATATAACTAGCATGACAATAGTAGTATAATAAATATAAACTACTATCACACAAGTAGACTATACTATCACATATATGGATCACAAAATCAAACAAGAAACTCATGACCCAAGCACAACTATATAGAAAAGATATATATATTGATAAGAGTAAAGTCTTACAAAAGGGAAAAGATACAAGAGCCATACCAATTCCAAGTGAAGACTTGGGACTAGAGAGCTCTAGACTCAGCCTAACTCCACTAAAACTCCAAGAACTACTACTAGCAAGAGAGAAATGCTTCTTGTGGTGTGTGTTGAATGTGAAGGCACACCCTCCTATTTATAGCCTCAATAGGTCGGCAAGGGAGCGTAACCGCCACGGAAGGCATCTCAAACCGTCATCAGGAGTCACGGAGGAGCCAACACGTGGAAGCCCAGGCGGAGAGGGCGCCCGGCTGGGTCGGCCGACCTGACCAGGTCGGCCGACCTGGGGGTGGCCCCTCCTGGCCTGTGCTTTCTTGTGGAGGCTGGCAGGTGGGTCCTGAGGTCGGTTCCCGCGGTATTACAGGGAGTTACGTCGGTTAAGTGCTGTAAATGGGCCCTTCAATCCGTGTGACGTCCATGTGGCGCTCTCTGATTGGTCGAAAGTGTGTTTTCTTGCCTTTTGAGGTGTTTCCTTCACATTTCCTCCTGCATGCACAAAGTTCTCCAAGTACAAGTGGAACTATATTATTGTGATAAAGCATGCGTGTATGAAATGCCAAATTCTCCTTTATTTGAGTATAGTTGACGGTTGAAAATGGTACTTAACAGCCGTCAACAGTCGTGATGTGTTGAGGATTGGCTGGTCCAAAAATCGCACGTTTTGAAGATCATTTGGTTGAGTTTTGGAGTGATTTGGGGGAAATTTGTGATAGTTTTTTGTTCTGTCGGGGGTCGATTGGCACTGCCGATCACCTGGACCGGCGCTGCCGGTCGGCTAGAACCCAGATCGGCACTGCCGATGCCACGACCAGCACTGCCGGTGGCTAGGGTCAGAACCCTGCATCGGCACTATGGATGGACATGATCGGCACTGCTGATAGTACCAATCGGCACTACTGATGCTAGTGATCGGCTCTACCGATGATCATCCAGTGACTTGTTTTGAGTTTGTTCTTTGACTGTGTCAAGTCTTTGCTGCTCTTCCTTGTTTCTGTTGTTTTTCACTGTTGTTGTTGATCACTTCTAGGGTTGGCACATCACAAGTTGGTGTGTGTGACCGTGGTGATCAGTTTAGAGGTTGGCCTGGGTTGTAATTGGCATATAGGCCAAGTTCTTGTAAAGAATTTTAATTGGCTCCCATTCACCCCCCACCCCCCTCTCTGGTCGCCTTCTCGGTCCTTCAATTGGTATCAGAGCTAGTTTGATCACTAGTTGACCATAACCGGCTTTGTGATCCGAACGCGACATGGAGAAGCATGTGGTCAAGCTTTGGATGTTCGATGGAGAGGACTTTACCTACTGGAAGTCAGGGACCAAGGCTTATCTCTTAAGACAAGGACATGCAATTTGGAAGATCGTGGAGCAGGACTATGCCGTACTGGACGATCTCAACACCGCGCCAGTAGGTGAGTTAACCTGGTATGAAAACAATTCCAAAGCCGTCAATATCCTGCTTTCTGCTCTAGGTAGGAATGAACATGACCATGTTGCTCATCTTGATACTGCACATGCCATTTGGGCAAAGCTTTCCACGTACCATGATGGTACCAATCAAGTCAAGTCTATGCCTAAGGATTCTTACAATAGACAGTACCAAACCTGTGCACAAAAACCAAACGAGTCACTAGATGACACTTTTCATAGGTTTGAGGCCATTGTGCAACTTGCGGGCTTGTGGTAACCTTGTGTACAGTGATAATAATAGAGATAAGCAATTATTGTATTCACTTGATGAAAATGCTTGGGGGGTTAAGATTGCTGCACTAGAAGAAACTACTGATTTCAATACCTTGGACTGTGAGCAGCTGTATAGCAAGCTAATATCTCATGAACTACCTAGGAAGTCTTGTTCTAATCTTGCTAATCCTACTTCTAGCATGGCTTTGCTTTCTAGCTCTCAAAAGGGTAGTCAAAGTGGTGCTTCTTATGGAACTAACCCCTCACTTGACAAGTCTTCTTTGGAGTTTGCTTTGTCTTCTCTTGTTGTAGCTTTCGATGAACAGATGGAGTGCATTTCTGACGAGGAGCTGTCCTTGATCACAAGCAAGTTCAGGAAGTTCTACAACAACCGGAAGGAGAGAAGAGGAGGTTGTTCAAGAACCTGCTTCGAGTGTGGTGGCCCTGGACACTTCATCGCTGGCTTCCCCAGGAAGAAGAAGAAGGTCGGGTACCACGACAACAACACCGAAGATTTCAAGAAGGAGAAGAACCGCTTCTACAAGAAAGGCAAGAACTCCAAGAAGTTCGCCAAGGCCATTGCATGCACCTGCGTTGCCGCCTTGAGCGACGTCGACCTCACATCAAGCGATGGCCTTAAAAGCTCGAAGGAGAAGGTTGAGAAGCCACGAGTCAAGAGGAACGACGACTTCACTGGGCTTTGCTTCATGGCAAAGAATGATCACGACATCGACTCTGGCTCCGACTCCGACACAAGCGAGGTACGTGCCACTCTTGATGGGCTCTCTTGATAAGGACACAGCGACGGTGTCCGGATTTTGTCCCAATCTTTCACAGTACAACAAGTACTAGCAAGTATATATAGGTATTGAAACTTGTTATCTCAGCTATGAATAGATAGAACAACAATCTCAAGCTCAATGATCCAGCAATCACAATAAAATAGACACCACAGATTTGTTGTCCAATAGCAATTATAAACCAGCTAAAACATGATAGGAAAATACCGGCTTACAAGAACTTGATATAGATGCAAACCAGTGGAGATAAACTCTCCAACCCGTTACTTAGACAAGCACGATCTGGAGATGGGGAACCACAAGTTCCAGCACGCACCCAAGGTAAGAATCACTTGATCACGCACTTCAGCAACCTGCACAGATCGGCGGCAGCAACCGGTAGAGGAGGGTTTCTTGGAGGACACCACGACCAAAACACAATACAATGACGTCCTAGCTTATAGGGGTGCTGTCCCTAGGCTATATGGCATGCAAGCCAGCCAAAATCCGGTTCGACTCGAACATATCTAAAAACAGACTCGGACTCAACACAACCCAGCACTGTTTTGCTTATTGCGACCGCTAGGGAATTTATTTGACTATAGGGCCAGATCCGTTGGAAAGGTTATCAAATTATCTTTCCAACGAGTATTTACTCAGTCCAATCCGACTCCGTATGGCCCAGTTATGCTATTTTTACTCCGCACCTGTCTGGCTGATCCTAAACCGAGTCCGAACTGATTTTGAGTTTCCATATCTTCTAATTTCGTGACTGGGTGGACTTGAGACCGTGTAGACTTTGAAAGTAAAGTGTTGCATACCTTTGGGAAGGCCTGTAACACCAATATATGTTCCTTACTTTTCACAAGTGGCACAACCATTGATCCAATCATAACATATTCCTTCGTTTCTCCTTTCTTTTCCTCAACCTTCAGATTGGTCCCAATGAAAACATTGGATGGCATAAAATAACTAGCTGGCAAATCCTCACTTCGCTCTTCATTATTCATAATATTTGTCAAAGATCCAAACTAAATGTTGGAGTATTTTGACACATCATGTTCTACAATATGTGTAAAATCATGCTTGTTTTCAGAATACGTAGTTTTAATGACTTGATGAGCCATGGGCTTATCATCCTCCCTTCCTTGAATCAAAGCCATCCTCGGCTTTGACATAATTTGACGAGCTCCTTTCTTGTTCAGATCAACACCAATAGCGCTGTTTAGACAATTCTTTGCATCACTATTATTTTTCCCTTCATGTAATTTATCTTGGACCAAATCACAATGAATGGTACAATGTTTAGGAGCAACAACTAAAAGAATTTTAGAAATACTAGGTGCACTTGTTACACCAGGAACTACCACATCATTCTCTCCCCCTTGAAACAAAGCTGTCCTCGGCTTTGAGGTAATATCAGCACCATGTTTCTTCATTGTTGTAGCAACAAAAACCTCAGCCTTAATATCACATTCCTTCATTGGCTTTAGAACGTGACGAACACCTTTATGCATGAAAGAATAATTGTTTGAACGACCACCATGTGTTGCATCCAGATCAAACTGCCATGGTCTTCCTAACAACAAATTACACGCACTCATCGGTGCCACATCACAATCCATAGTGTCAACATAATCTCCTACTCAAAATTTTACTCTGGCCCTATGGGTAATTTTGAGCGTGCCACTTTTATTCATCCATTGCATGTAACGAGGTGTAGGAAGCCGCCATGTGGATAAAGATAATGCATGTACTAGATCTGAACTAATCACATTATTGAAACTTCCACCATCAACAATTAATTTGCATAATCTTGCACTCTGAATGAAAAATATTACAGCGCTGCCCCTTGACATCTGGAATGATGCCATCTGAATTTACTTCCTGAGACATCAAAGATAAACCCATATGACCATCTGCAACTTCAATTAATGGTTTGACCTGATCAACACAAGAAGACTCAAGAACTTCCAACTCTACATTTGATTTGTGCACATTCGAACACACCTCAGCTTGCTTGGGTTTGGACAAAACAGCACTAACAACCTCCTTGACACAATGACGAATTGTATCATAATCTAGCTTTGGAACATCGAAGGACTCAAGTTCAACAATCTTCTTCTTTGACTCAAGTGGGGAATCAAATCGGTGTCGTAATTCCGACTTCATCACTGCCCAAGATGTGCAATAGTCATCACCTTGGTATCCAAGATCTTGTTGCAATTGCCTCCACCATAGCAAAA
Organism: Eleusine indica; assembly: GCA_030378355.1. Classification (NCBI taxonomy): domain Eukaryota; kingdom Viridiplantae; phylum Streptophyta; class Magnoliopsida; order Poales; family Poaceae; genus Eleusine; species Eleusine indica. The sequence continues at coordinate 30,154,618 of CM059501.1, read as the reverse complement.
CAGCAAAGGAGAATGTTTGCTTTGCCAAATTTACTAATTGGTTTAGTGGCAATTCACCAATCCTATAGAAAGCCTCTATATCATCCTCCCACTCATAATACTTAGATCGAGAACTTGTTGTATATAGTGTCGGCACAAACTTCAAGTATAGGTCAAAATCATAGTAATCCATCATCACAAATCAGCAGCAAGTACCGTGACCAACCCGGCAAAACTGATACCAAATGATAAGGACACAGCGACGGTGTCCGGATTTTGTCCCAATCTTTCACAGTACAGCAAGTACTAGCAAGTATATATAGGTATTGAAACTTGTTATCTCAGCTATGAATAGATAGAACAACAATCTCAAGCTCAATGATCCAGCAATCACAATAAAATAGACACCACAGATTTGTTGTCCAATAGTAATCATAAACCAGCTAAAACATGATAGGAAAATACCGGCTTACAAGAACTTGATGTAGATGCAAACCAGTAGAGATAAACTCTCCAACCCGTTACTTAGACAAGCACGATCTGGAGATGGGAAACCACAAGTTTCAGCACGCACCCAAGGGAAGAATCACTTGATCACGCACTTCAGCAACCTGCAGAGATCGGCGGCAGCAACCGGTAGAGCTCTGATACCACTTGATATGGACAAGAGTTCCCGATCTTCCGATAGGTTCTGATAATCTTGATTAACATGGAGGCGATACACAAATCGATCCGGCTTCCGAACGACACGTTCTGAACCCCGCAATCGCAGCACAACATCTCCTCTGGTTATCAACCGTTCAAGAACGATTGACCTCGCCGAGAAGGCTTATCCTTGCCTACAAATCAAGAACACAAGCAAGAACCAAGAAGAATGCAACCAAATTTGGAAGTATACCATGAATCTCACAAGTTGGAGTCTCACAAACCGATCAAACGACCAAACTGTTATCAACAGAATAATCTAAGCAAAACTCCAAAATATTTTTTTTTCTTACTACAAGTGCAACAAAAGGATTCTTGTAATAGCACAACTAAAACAAACTTCTATAACAAGATCAAGCACTAATTGGTTGGCTTTTGATCACAATGAGACAGCAGCAGAGCACTCTAATTTTCTTTTGCACACGAAAGTAGAAGGCTAGATGGTAAAGAAATATTTAGTGCACACAATTCCAGCAATACTATTATCTCAACATGTGCAACACTGATTTTTTCCCTAGTTTGTCTATGACAAGGATATGCACGACTCAAACAAGACCAAAGAACAAGCACTAGACCAGCAACACAATGACTTTATACGGACTAAAATTCAGAGACACAATCTTAAATAAAAATTTGCAAGTCACAATGGGGTATAGGACAGCGGAAACACGACGAACCGATATTTTTGTGGGGCAATTTTCTGAACTGTAGGATAGAACAAATAAAAGAGGATAAAGATGAATCTAACGGTATACCTGAAGCTGTGATACCAAATGATAAGGACACAGCGATGGTGTCCGGATTTTGTCGCAATCTTTCACAGTACAGCAAGTACTAGCAAGTATATATAGGTATTGAAACTTGGAGGACACCACGACCAAAAACACAATACATTGACATCCTAGCTTACAGGGGTGCTGGCCCTAGGCTATATGGCATGCAAGCCAGCCAAAACCCGGTTCGACTCGAACACATCTAAAAACAGACTCGGACTCAACACAACCCAGCACTGTTTTGCTTATTGCGACCGCTAGGGAATTTATTTGACTATAGGGTCAGATCCGTTAGAAAGGTTATCAAATTATCTTTCCAACGAGTATTTACTCAGCCAAATCCGACTCCGTATAGCCCAGTTATGCTATTTTTACTCCGCACCTGTCTGGCTGATCCTAAGCCGAGTTCGAACTGATGTTGAGTTTCCATATCTTCTAATTTCGTGACTGGGTGGACTTGAGACCGCGTAGACTTTGAAAGTAAAGTATTGAATACCTTTGGGAAGGCCTGTAACACCAATATATGTTCCTTACTTTTCACAAGTGGCACAACCATTGATCCAATCATAACATATTCCTTCGTTTCTCCTTTCTTTTCCTCAACCTTCAGATTGGTCCCAATGAAAATATTGCATGGCATAAAATAACTAGCTGGCAAATCCTCACTTTGCTCTTCATTATTCATAATATTTGTCAAAGATCCAAACTGAATGTTGGAGTATTTTGACACATCATGTTCTGCAATATGTGTAAAATCATGCTTGTTTTCAGAATACGTAGTTTTAATGACTCGATGAGCCATGGGCTCATCATCTCTTCTGAACTTGATCATTTGCATGATGTTCTACTCATGCAAGATGATAAGCTTCACAGTGCTGTTCATGAGAATAAAGAGTTTAAGTCTAAGAGTGCTGTGTATGAAATCACTTTGCTTAGGTCTAAGCTTGCAAAAGATGACATTGCTGTTGAGTGTGAGTCTTGTCAAATTGTGATGAATGATCTTGCACAGAGGGAAAGTGTGCATGCTCAAGTTGGCAGTCAGCTTGAGAGTGTCCTTCAATAGCTTGATGAATTCAAAGCTAGACCAACTCTTTTGGGTGCATGTCAGAAGTGCCCCAAGCTCACTAATGAGTTGGAAGCTCAAACCCTCAAAGTCAAAGAGCTCGAGTCCAAGCTGCTAGATGAGACTCACTCGAAAGTTCTCCCACCACCATGTGTAGTGTGTGGCTCTCTTAAGGATAAGCTTGCAATCACTAGAGAGGAAAACAAAATCCTAACCCAAGAAAATGACTATCTCGTCTCCAAAGAACCCTAGTGAGTGAGGAGAACATTAAGAGTGACTTGGCAAGAGTCAAAGAAAGTGCCAGTAGGTCAACCTACAACTTGGGCTTGGGATTTGAGAGGTGTGACAAGGAGAGTGAGAATGTGGGTAAGTTTGTGCTTAGCTCTAGCTACAAGGATAAGGAACAATCCATCAAACCCACTGACACATACCATCCACCTAATCTCAATCCTTCCTTCAACCCAAAGCAAGCCGAGAAGCCAAAACCCAAACCCACTGTGCAAGCAAAGCCTAAACATGAGAGTGTCTACATTTGCATGTTCTATGGTCGTAAGGGTCACTTGGATGAGTACTGTTATAGGCGTAAGAGGATTGAGAGGATGCAAGCTGAGTTAACTAGAAATGTGCATCATGATGGTTTTCAGCCTCGCTCTTTTTCTCGTGCCTATCATGGATAGGGTCATTCCTCATATGGCTTTGATTCACGAAACAGAGGCTTTGTGCAGAAGCGCTTTGGCGCCCCACGTTTTCCCCATCGTGGTGAGCATCGCTCCCGTGGATTTGGTTTTCACACAGATGATTTCTGTCCTCACAACCCAAGTTTGAGTCAAGACGCTTTGATAGGCCACGTTTTCCCCGTCGTGGTTCTCGTTCCATGTGTTCGAATGGTAATGTGCAAAGAACTGTGATAACCCCTGCTGGCTTCCCAAGAGTTTTCTTTCTAACCCTAGCACTGAGTCATCGATCTTTCCTTCTTGTTCTTTATAGGCAGTAGGTGGAGGCCTAGAGAACAAATGGTTGATGGACTCAGGGTGTTCGGCCCACATGACCGGAGATGCAAAGTGGTTCTCCAGCCTCACTCCCTTGAAGCGTTGGGAGTATGTGACCTTTGGAGATGACAGGAGAGGGAGAGTGAAGGCAAGAGGCGCGGTAAAGGTAAATGAAAAATTCACTCTCAAGGATGTTGGTTTGGTTGAGCATCTCAAGTACAATCTCCTCTCTGTCTCTCAGTTGCTTGATGTTGGTTTTGAAGTGCGCTTTGAGAAAATGCTTCGTGTGTTCTTGATTTGAATGGCTCTTTGGTTTGTGGGATTTCTAGCTTTGGGAAAGTTTTTTAGGCTAATTTTGCTGGTTCTCCAGGTTCTCACAAGTGCTTGTTTGCTCAATCTTCTTCTGAGCTCTGGAAATGGCACAAGAGACTAGGTCACATAAGCTTTGACTAGCTTTGTCGCTTGAGTGGCCTAGGTTTGATCTGAGGATTGCCTAAGCTCAAATTTGATAAGGATTTGGTTTGTGCTCCTTGTCATCATGGGAAAATGATTGCCGCTTCTCAGCCACCAATCAAATTGGTGATTACTGAACGCCCTGGAGAGCTTCTTCATATGGACACTGTTGGTCCTTCTCGAGTTCGTTCGGCGGGTGGGAAGTGGTACGTTCTTGTGATTGTTGATGACTACTCTTGCTGCTCTTGGGTTTACTTTCTTGAGAGCAAGGATGAAGTGTTTCATCACTTTCGGAGCTTAGCTTTGAGGTTGTTCAAGGAACTTCCTGGTGCATTACGAGCAATTCGCAATGATAATGGCATCGAGTTCAAGAACTCCTCCTTTGATGCTTTCTATCTTGAGCATGGATTGAGCATCAGTTTTTAGCACCTCGTGTCCCTCAGCAGAATGGTGTAGTCGAAAGAAAGAACAAAACCTTGGTGGAAATGGCTCGGATGATGCTCGATGAGCATAGGACTCCGAGGTGGTTTTGGGTTGAGGCCATTAGCACTGCTTGCTATGTTTCCAATCGGGTTTTCTTGCGCTCAATTCTTAATGTGACTTCCTATGAGATACGCTTTGGGAGGAAGCCATCTGTTTCTCGTTTGCGCACTCTTGGTTGCAAGTGCTTCATTCTAAAGCGTGGTAATCTTGATAAGTTTGTGTCAAGATCTTCTGATGGCATCTTTCTTAGCTACGCCCTTCATGGCCATTCTTACAGAGTTTTGAATTTGGAAACTAACACCATCGTAGAGTCCTACGATGTAACCTTTGATGAATCAAACTCTTGTGCAAGCAATGTGGTTGAGACTGCAGGTAACAGGGAGATGGAGGAGAGTATCTTTCTAGAAGAGGACCTACAAAGCTTGGATGATGACGATGATGAGTCATTCCATCCCACATCCGAGCTTGTTCCTGCTACTTCCACCACTCTAGCAGAGGGTCCAGAAGCTTCTACATCGACCTCAGCAGCTATTGAGCCAGCTCCAACTATGGTTGAGGGGGAGGTACGCTATAGAGAGAGAGGCTCCTCACCACATTCAGCGTCAACATCCACCTCAATAGATGATCGGTAATCTCTATGAGAGGACAACAAGGTTAAGGTCTGCACATCTTGCCTGCTTTACTAATTCTCTCTTTGTTTCCACCTTTGAACCTCAGGATGTGGGACACGCATTATCTGATGAACATTGGGTTAATGCCATGCATGAGAAGTTGGAAAACTTTGAGAGAAACAAAGTGTGGACTCTAGTAGAGCCTCCTGTTGGTGTCAATGTCATAGGAACCAAGTGGGTTTTCAAAAACAAGCATGGCAAAGATGGTGAGGTTGTTACAAACAAGGCTAGGCTTGTTGCCCAGGGTTTCAGTCAAGTGGAGGGCTTAGACTATGGGGAAACCTTTGTTCCTGTTGCACGCATAGAATCCATTAGGATCTTGCTTGCATTTGCTGCCTTTAAGGGCATTAGGCTCTACCAAATGGATGTCAAGAGTGCCTTCCTAAATGGTTTATAAAGGAAGAGGTTTATGTGAGACAACCACCTAGATTTGAGCACCACAAATACCCAAACCGTGTGTACAAGCTTCAAAAGGCTTTGTACGGGCTAAAGCAAGCACCTAGGGCATGGTGTTGGCACTTCCCAAGTGCCCCATTTATATGTGAATATTACCCCAATTAGAGCATAATTGATACTAATTTAGGCCATTTATCTGTAATATTGCCTATATATTTGTATATGCGTTGTTTTAGAGCTTTATTATAGAAACAGGTAAAATTGGTGATTAATGCGATGATGGAGAGGATAGGAGTCCAGAACCGACAAAAAGCACTGAAGAAGCCCAGTGCGCCGATCGGCGCAGCCCATGAGCCGATCGGCGCAAGGGTGTTTTGGCCCACAGAAGTGACCGAGGCCCATTCCACATGTTTATGGAAGTTTATCTGCGCAAGACACTTGAAGATATTTGTCTAAGAAGAATTATGGAACTTCAAGGAGATTTATGGAACTCCAAGATCTTAACGTGCAGTACAAGACTTTATCTCGAAGGAAAAGGCCCACATGGCAGCTATGGAAGACAGAGAAACCGACTCGGAGAAGAAATCAGAGAAGACACAGCTTGCGCTGATCGACGCAATCCTGCGCTGATCGGCGCAACCGCCTTATTTGCTAGAAACCGAGTCCTTTACGAGTAGAACCCCTATAAATACTTGTAAACCCTCGCCGCAGAAGAGGAGGCGACAGAGGGACACCAGATCCGTGAGTTAGAGCCACCGAGGCTTGCCCCGTTAGAATAGATCTCTAGTTAAGTTTCAAGAACCATTGGAGTCAAGAGTTGATCGCTCAAGGTAGGCCATCTCGACGGGGATGAATCTTACTCTATGTATCTCAAGTATGATTGAATATGTTGATGATGGTTTTGGTGATTTGTCTATCTTGATTCTATAATCATGCATGTGCTTATTCCAATTGCTTAGTTCTAGGCTAAGTAAGTAGATATTATCTTAATCGTGGTGATTAGGATAGTATTCGAACATTGTATTGATTATGGTTGCTTGATGATGCCAGTAGTGTGGTTTAGCGGTGATAGCACTAAGCCTGCGCAACACTATTAGATAGTTGAGTAGGGTAAGATACTCGCGCGGTTAAGGGTTTCCTCTCGGCAAGGATAAATCGGGAGCCGCTCGGAAAGCAGGGTGGTCTTACTCATTATAGGTTTTCATTGATCTATGTAATTACCCATTATGATGCTATTCAATTAGACTATCTGGTGATGATCTCACTAGTAGATATCTGGCTACTCACTTATCAGCATAGGTGTACAAGATCTGGAACACTTTGACTTAGACTCACTGGTGTGCCGATCGGCTCAACCCTGCGCCGATCGGCGCAACGACTTCGGCTTAGATCCACCAGTGTGCCGATCGACTCAATTCCAGCGCCGATTAGCGCAACCACTGATTCACTAGATCTTGCAAACTTTTGTTCAGTTTCACCAACGTGCCGATCGACTCGACTCCCACGCCGATCGGCGCAATGACAGATTTACTGTCTGGCGCACCTTTGCGCTGGCCAGTCTCCCCCTCATGCAACCTGACCTTGACAGTAGCCTTGACTAGATCTTTTACTATTAACTTTGTTTAATAAATCCCTAAGGTCCTAGTGGATTCGATAAACCTTGGAATACTCAATTCAAGTTAAAAGTGCTACAATCGTACACCGTCCTCTTGCGGTATATAAGTGGGTGCGTAGATACGACCAACAAGCTTCCTTTTTCTGGTGCCGTTGCCAGGGACCATAGCAGGTTTTTAAACATTGTTTGATGTATTAGTATTTAGTTATTGTGCTTTACTTGTCTCTCTAGTACATATATTCTGTTAAGTGAAACTAACAGGTATGGACGGTCCTAAGTCAAACAAACCCTCTAACTACGCCGATGATCCAGAAAGACTCTTACACAAGAAGAGAACAGCGGAGAAGAGAAGCAAGTCACTTGGAGATTTGGAAGCAGTCCGCGCAACACCTCGAGTATTATTCACAATAGAAGACTCAATTCAAGAGCAAGAAGAAGAGGAGATGGCAGAGGTGCCTATGGTTAATCGTCTCAAGCCACAATTGACTAGTATTGTCAAGACAGATTTCCAAGAAGCTCAGGATCAACTTCCGTATCAATTGGAGAGATATGTAGGAATAGTTGCCGCAACAACCGTTCACAGGTTCAGAAGATCCCAATCATCACTTGCAACACTTCCTTGAAGTTTGCAGCACATTGAATATAGCGGGATTGACAGGAGATCAAGCGCGTCTGAGGCTGTTCCCCTTCTCTCTAGTTGGACGCCCCAAGCAATGGTACAATGGATTGGAAAACATAGTGAAAACGGTGTGGAACACATTAACAGCTGAATTCTTGGCCAAATACTTCCCCGCCCCCCCCCCCCCCCCCCCGGTAAGACTCAAGCTTTGAAAAATAAGATTCTTGGATTTACACAGAATATTGATGAGAGCATTGGAGAAGCATGGGAAAGATACAATGAGCATATGGATGCATGCCCTCATCATGGTCTGACGGTTGGAGAAGTTGTTGAGAAGTTATACACAGGATTGAATCTTTTGTCACGTCAACATCTGGACGCCTCAGCTGCAGGATCATTAATGTCAAAAACCCCCACCAAAGCTAAGAATTTGATCAAGTTGTTAGTTGAAAATCAATCGTGGGATGGTGAGAGAAGCTCAAGGAATTTGCAACCTTCAAAAGGAGTAGCGAAGAGTGTGATTAAGAAGACTCAGGAAGAATTGATTATAGATCGCCTCAATGCTATTCAAAGAAGGTTGGACAATAATCTTCATATCCCTAAGGAAGAGACACTCAAGCTGGCAGAATCACGCTCAACATGTAGTGAGTGTGGAGAATTTGGTCATTTGCAGAAAGATTGCCCTGAAGAGATGAAGATGTTAGAATATATGAAGAATAGTGGATGGAAGCCCCAATATCAACAACTAAGGAGTTCTTTCTCTCCTAGTTCGTCCATGCAAAACTCCACCCCACTTCGTCTCCAATGTCATGAGTTCTTCCAAGCTCAACAGAAGATCAACAAGGACAATCAAGCTAGATTCAAGGAGATTGATCGTGTCCTTGAGAGAGTTAATGACAAGGTTATAGAAATTGGGAGCTCCAACGAGGAGATTTTGAAGCAAACCAAGATTATGGAGCAACAGATGGGACAGCTATCGCAAGCCATTCAAGGCAGTAAGGGGGCTATTCCTGGCAATACGATGTCTGCAGAACAGTTGAAGGCAATAGCTACGTGATCAGGAAAACAAACAGAAGATCCAGAACACTCTGTGGGAGCAAAGAAGCCCTGCGCCGATCGACGCACACCCGGCGCTGATCGGCGCGACGACCCTGTCGGAGCCGATCGGCTCCCTAAAAGCGCCAATCGGCGCAAAGAGGATGATGACCTCTCTGGTCTGAAGATGGGCATGGAGACAGAAGAGCATGGCCCTGCCACATTTCTAGATACTCAACTACCGACGAAGACAGAAAGAGCGCGACAACATGACGAGCAGTTTGGAAGATTTGTCGATATTATGAAGAAACTTTACATCAATGTCCCTTTTGTTGATGCTATCCAAGTTCCCACCTATGCTAAGTACATTAAGGACATGATGCAAAACAAGAAGTCTCTAGTTTCTGAGGAGGTTGTGAAGGTCACTAAGGAACTAACGACGACAATCAATGATGTTGCACTAGAGAAGAAACCCGACCCTGGATCACCAAGCATCAAAGGCATGATTGGAACAAGTATATTTGATAGGTTCTTGTGCGATCTTGGAGCAAGTGTAAGTGTTATGCCCCGTCATATATTCACAAATCTCAATTTGCCTGAATTAGAGCCTACAGGTATGTGTTTGGAGTTAGCCGATCAATTGGTACGCTTCCCTGATGGAATTGCTGAGGATGTGCCTGTTCAAATTGGAGATCATATTGTCCCTGTTGATTTTATTGTGCTTGATATGGATAAGAGGACGCGGACCCCGTTGATCTTAGACAGACCCTTCTTGAGGACAGCAAAGGCAAGTATTGATGTTGGGATTGGTGAGATAAGCTTCGATATAAGTGGGACTCCCTACTCTTTCAAGTTTCACCCAAAGGGAGAAGAGTGCCGTGCTATTGATGAAGTGAAGAGATACAAGACACCGTGGCATCGAGGCGTCAAAAGTAATTGGAGGGGATGTATGGATAGGTCGTCCAAGCTATATGAACCATGGAGATAAGATAACCTTGTAGTGTCGCGGCCTCATATCCCGCCCCGCGACACTAAGGATTGATTGTTTGCGGGGAGGTCGAGCTCTTTGACCTTTAAATAACTAGATCGCCCTTGGGAGGCAACCCAATGATTGGAGGATTTAGAAGTTATTTAGTGCTTATGGGAGGGCAACCCATTTCATTTAGTTAATTAGTGCTGGCCGGGAGGACAACCCGGTGTTTTTAAATTTGCTTGCTTGTGATAAAAATAATCTCCTGAATAAAATAATACAAAATTAGAAAAGTGTGTGCATAATTCTTGTGTGCTCTTGCATTGTCTATTTATTCGTGCAAAACTGTGTATATACATATTGTAGACTAACAATGCAGGAATAAAAAAAAAGACCAAAAACAGGAAGGAACAGAGCTTGCGCCGATCAGCTCAGCATTGCCCAAGTCAGGACAGAAGGCCGACGATGACCAGAATTGAAGGAGTGCTAAACCAACACAATAATTTTTGGAGACAGAGCAATTTTCAAGGAAGACAACATCTAGCGAAGAAGCGAGGGGCCAGAAGCAAAAACGGACGTCGCGCCGATCGGCGCAAGTCAACGCCGATCAGCGCGGTCAGCAGATGAGCCCCGACACGTATGCCAATACTACAGGAACATTGGACAAGTGGAAATTAGGTCAAAGAGATGAACACGAGGCATTAGAATCAGCGCTGGACCTAAAGACGAGATGCAAGGGACTTGCGCCGTTCGGCGCCCTACTGCGCCGATCGGCGCGGGTACCCATGATGTTCCCAATGGGCGACAAAGGCGGCAGGCATTAATTTTGAGGAACAGGTATGATTATAATGCAGGTGTGCAGTACAGAGGAGGCACGGAATTGACCAAAAGCTGAAAAGGAGACGGCGCGCCGACCGGCGCCGCCAACAAGACATCAGGATTCCATGCTGTTCCCCTGCCAACCAACATGATGTGCCAGGAAGCGACATGAAGGAGGGGAATCAAGCATCAGAGTGGTCAGAGCATTCAAAATTTGAATTGTGCCGATCGGCGCAGTACCCGTGCCGATCGGCGCGCTCTCAAATTTTGAAATTTTATGGCGGTTCCTTCTCCTGGAAGTTTCCCACACTATAAAAGGGAGGCCTGGCGCCCCCATTCGGCACACCATCCCGGTAATCTCTCCACCTTCCCCACTACCCACGATCTCGCACACGTTCCGCATTCCTCGTAGATGGATCATCTCTGCTCCTCCGTTGGCAAGTTGGGCAAGAGGCTGCGCTGGGGGAGCAGTTCCGGCGGCAGCAGCGAGTCGAGCGATAACTCCTCGGCGAGGGGTGGCTCCAACGCTCGCGATGACATGTCGGTGGGTGGTGCATCCACCGGCTCGGCGGCGGTGACATACGAGGTCCGCGCCCGCCACTCTGTCTCCGGCGCGTCCCTTCCAACAGGGCGTGCTACGAGGAGCCAAACGACGGCAAGCCATGGGGTTCCCACATCACCACCGCTGCCGGCATTCATGCCGCGCACGGTGGAGGAGGGCTTCACCCTCCTGAGCGCGGAGGAATAGCGGCACTACCTCGCGGTGAGGGGAAGGTTTATCCCCAACTTCAACCTGGACGAGACCTTCCTCACCTTGATCGGCATGTGGGAGGACTTAAGGAGGATGCTAGACAACCTCGGCTGGGTGGATTTCCACCTCCTCCCCATGGACTACAACCTCGACGTCGTCACCGAGGTTGCTTCTACGATGAGGCTTGGCAGCGTCAAAGACAGTAGTGAGGCCGTCTACTTCCGCGTCCGCGACATCAGCTACACGGTGACCATGGAGGCGGCGGCTCAAGCCTTTGGCTTCGACGCCGACGCCGACGTCGCCAACATCTTGGGACTTGTGGAGTTGGACTCCTTTTGGAGGCGGCTCTCATTCATAGAGGAGATGAAGCGCGACAACATCCACAACCATTCAAGTTTTCCATCGGTGGTTGGCGGCGCGCATAGGCGACAAAGTCGACTCTAGCAACGTCACCGATGCGGACTTACGGTGGCTCTTCAACGCCATCATGAGTCCGTCTCATTGCAATCCCATGTCGGTGATGGTGCGGGGTTGGCTCAACAAGAGGTGCAAGGCAAGCAAGAAGTTGGCCTTCGGGGCCTATCTTCAACGCCTAGCAGCCCTCGTCTGTGACAGTGATGCACCGGGAGGGCGCGACGACAAGTGGGAGTGCGCGATGGAGATCGGTGAGAATATGACTCGTGGCAATATTCTTATGGGAAGTGTTCGCGCCGGCTTCCATGTTGGCGGCACCAACGTAAGGCTCTTGTGTGCAGAGCAAGGAGTTTTTCTCCCTCGCAAGCTGGAGGGAGGAAATTGGCTTGAGGAAGGTCTCTTGGAGGGGGGCCGAGTTCTCAAGGACCGCCGTGGGCGGGTTCGACAGCCGGAAACATCTATAGCAGCCGGCAGCGACTGGGATTCCTTGATGTGAACAAGGGTTCCCGATCTTCCGAAAGGTTCTTGGTAAGTTGATTTGGTCGGAGGCGACACACAAATCGATCCGGCTTCAGAACAACACGTTCTAAACCCCGCAATCGCAGCACGACGTCTCCTCTGGTTATCAACCGTCCAAAGACGATTGACCTCGCCAAGAAGGCTAATCCCTGCCTGTGAATCAAGAACACAAGCAAGAACAACGAAGAATGCAACACAATTGCAGATGTATGATTAAACTCTCGAAGTTGGGGTCTCACAAACCGATGAACGGCGAAACTGTTTATGAACAGAATTGATCTAAGCAAAACCCGAACCCTAATGGTGTGGCGGCGGCTGTATATAAAGACCTTAGGGTCGTGCAAGACCCTCTGGACGCGCCCCTAATTGGGCTCAACTAGATACAAAGCCCGACACAGATTCTGGACTCTGTCTTGTTTTGACGATTCCCGATGACTCCGGATGAATTTTGACATGAGGCCAACGGCATTGGAAAGGTCTTCTCCTTATCTTTCCGTGCATATGTAGAACGTCCAAATCCGAGTCCGTATGCGTCCTGGGCGACTGTTTTAGTACAGACTGGTCCTGGGCCCCGAAACAGACTCGAAGTCGGTTTTGATTGGGCCTCCACTTTGGCTTCCAAGCCCTTGCTGGTCCTCCACGTTCCCAACTCCTTCTCCCATCATCTCCTGGTCTTCTCCATGGTTTCTAATCATAAAATAATCATTAGGTAGCAAACCATTCTCAAAAGTAACATATAGCCAAGAACGTAGGAACGAGCTCACCTCTAAATTTAGTCGTCGTGCACGAGCTCTAGTCATTGGACCTTGCAAGTCCAGATTTGGAGGAGTGTTGTGTGTATCCATAGGAGTGATGTCCTCATCATCCTCCCCCTCTTGAAGTGGAGTCGTCCTCGACTCGAGCTCATCCTCTTCTCCCAAGTATGGTTTCAAATCTGAAATGTTAAAAGTAGGACTAACCCCGAACTCGGGAGGCAACTCAAGTTTGTATGCATTATCATTAATCTTCTCTATTATTTTGAATGGACCATCAGCTCTAGGCATTAGTTTAGACTTTCTCAATTCTGGAAATCTATCCTTCCTTAAGTGTAACCACACTAAATCTCCTACATCAAGCTTTACTTCCTTTCTACCCTTACTACCAGCAATTTTATACTTTTCATTCATCTTTTCAATGCTAAGTCTAGTGGTCTCATGCATTTGCAAAATAAATTCAGCACGCTCCTTAGCATCAACATGAACCCTCTCATTAATAGGTAGAGGAAGTATATCAAGTGGAGTACGGGGATCAAAACCATACACTACCTTGAATGGACTTACCTTGGTAGTAGAATGTGTTGCCTGATTATAAGCACACTCAACATGAGGTAAGCATTCTTCCCATTGCTTCAAATTTTTCTTCAAAATAGCTCGCAACATAGTACCCAAAGTGCGGTTCACAACCTTAGTTTGTCCAGCAGTTTGTGGATGACAAGTTGTAGAAAATAACGACTTTGTACCCAACTTATTCCAAAGCGTGCGCCAAAAATGACTCAAGAATTTTGCATCACGATCTGAAACAATAGTAGAAGGCATACCATGCAAACGTACAATTTCTTTGAAAAAAAGATCAGCAATGTAACTAGCATCATCAGTTTTATGACATGGTATAAAGTGTGCCATCTTGGAAAAACGATCCACAACAACAAAAATCCTGCGCCGATCGGCGCAACCGCCTTATTTGCTAGAAACTGAGTCCTTTACAAGTAGAACCCCTATAAATACTTGTAAACTCTTGCCGTAGAAGAGGAGGTGACAGAGGGACACCAGATCCATGAGTTAGAGCCACCGGGGCTTGCCCCATTAGAATAGAACTCTAGTTTAGTTTCAAGAACCATTGGAGTCAAGAGTTGATCCATCAAGGTAGGCCATCTCAACGGGGATGAATCTTACTCTAGGTATCTCAAGTATGATTGAATATGTTGATGATGGTTTTGGTGATTTGTCTATCTTGATTCTATAATCATGCATCTGCTTATTCCAATTGCTTAGTTCTAGGCTAAGTAAGTAGATATTATCTTAATCGTGGTGATTAGGATAGTATTCAGACATTGTATTGATTATGGTTGCTTGATGATGCCAGTAGTGTGGTTTAGCAGTGACAGCACTAAGCCTACGCAACACTATTGGATAGTTGAGTAGGGTAAGATATTCGCGCGATTTAGGGTTTCATCCTGGCAGCGATAAATCGGGAGCCGCTCGGAAAGAAGGGTGGTCTTACTCATTATAGGTTTTCATTGATCTATGTAATTACCCATTATGATGCTATTCAATTAGACTATATGGTTACGATCTCACTAGTAGATATCTGGCTACTCACTTACCAGCATAGGTGTACAAGATCTGGAACACTTTGGCTTAGACTCACTGGTGTGCCGATCGGCTCAACCCTGTGCCGATCGGCGCAACAACTTCGGCTTAGATCCACCAGTGTGCCGATCGGCTCAATTCCAGCGCCGATCGGCGCAACCCCCGACTCACTAGATCTTGCGCGCTTTTGTTTAGTTTCACCAGCGTGCCGATCGGCTCGACTCCCGCGCCGATCGGCGCAACGACAGATTTATTGTCTGACGCACCTTTGCGCTGGCCAGTCTCCCCCTCATGCAACCTGACCTTGACAGTAGCCTTGAGTAGATCTTTTACTGTTAACTTTGTTTAATAAATCTCTAAGGTCCCAGTGGATTCGATAAATCTTGGAATACTCAATTCCAGGGAAAAAGTGCTACAATCGTACACCGTCCTCTTGCGGTATATAAGTGGGTGCATAGATACGACCAACACATGGTATGCTAGGCCTAAGACCTTCTTGCTAGAGCGCGGGTATGTGATGGGGTGTGTTGACAAAACCTTCTTCACTCTAAAGCATGGCAATGACTTTCTAATGGTTCAAATTTACGTGGATGATATCAACTTTGGAGGTTCCTCTCATGCTCTTGTGTCCAGATTTTAGGAAGCTATGGAAAGTGAATTTCAGATGTCGATGATGGGTGAGCTCACCTTCTTTCTTGGACTTCAAATCAAGTAGTGCAAGCAAGGCACCTTCATACATCAAGCCAAATACATGAAGGATCTCCTAAAGAAGTTTGACATGGTCAATGTGAAGCCGTTGTCAACACCAATGTCCACAACAATGGCAGTTGACCCTGACGAAGATTGTGAAGCGGTGGACCAAAGGGAGTACAGGAGCATGATTGACTCCCTCTTATACCTGATGGCGACAAGACTCGACATACACTTTGCAGTGTCTCTTTGTGCTCGCTTTTAGGCTTCCCCAAGGGTGACTCGTCGCAAGGCTGTCAAGCGCATCTTCAGGTATCTCAAATACATCCTTGAGTTCGGTCTTTGGTACTCTACATCTTCATCTCTTGATCTCATTGGATATTCGGATGCGGACTTTGCTGGGTGTAGAATTGATAGGAAAAGAACTTCTGGTACATGCCATTTCTTGGGTACTTCTTTGATCTGTTGGTCTTCTCGTAATCAGTCAAGTGTAGCCCAATCCACCACAGAGGCTGAGTATGTTGCTGTTGCTAGTTGCTGCTCACAAATCCTATGGATAGTATCCACCATGAGAGACTTTGGGTTAACCTTTAAGGGTGTTCCACTCATGTGTAATAACTCTAGTGCCATATGCTTAGCCAAAAACCCAGTCCTACATGGTAAGGTCAAACGCATTAATGTGAGATTCCACTTCCTGAGAGATAATGTTGAGAAGGGAGATATTGAGCTCAAATACATTGACACAAAACACCAATTGTCTGATATCCTTACCAAGCCCCTAGATGCTTCGCGATTCGCTTTTCTTTGGGGGGAGCTTGGTGTTTGCCATCCTTATGCCATCATTTGAGGGGGAGTTGGTGTTCTCTTGTATATATGTATCTTACCTTTTATGCATTGCATCTCATATGTAATATATGCATTGGTAGATGATCTTTGATTCTTATGCTTTCTTGCATTTCACTTTGCTATGATTGAGCTTGAGCTAAGTTGTGTGGATGTGATAGTAATATCTCATGCTTAGATTTTCTAGATGGCTTGTTATAGACTCTTTTGAGCAACTTGCTAATCTTAAAGGTAAACTGAGCTTCTTGTGAACCTTATGAACTAATCTTTCTTAGACTTGCTCACCATGTGTATAATTGCTTTTATCGCTGTCAAGACTTGGGTTGAGGCTAGTCTAGAGGATATCTTGGCTTTGGTATCTTGTATTTGCGAAATATGGCTTTGCAAATGTTTAGCTCAATGATGGAATATTGTGGGAACGTTTGTTCCTTTTGCCGCAAAGGCATGCTCATCCTTATGCTTTTAATGTTGTTGACGGCTGTTAAGTACCATTTTCAACCATCAACTATACTCAAATAAAGGAGAATTTGGCATTTCATACACGCATGCTTTATCACAATAATATAGTTCCACTTGTACTTGGAGAACTTTGTGCATGCAGGAGGAAATGTGAAGGAAACACCTCAAAAGGCAAGAAAACACACTTTCGACCAATCAGAGAGCGCCACATGGACGTCACACGGATTGAAGGGCCCATTTACAGCACTTAACCGACGTAACTCCCTGTAATACCGCGGGAACCGACCTCAGGACCCACCTGCCAGCCTCCACAAGAAAGCACAGGCCAGGAGGGCCCACCCCCAGGTCGGCCGACCTGGTCAGGTCGGCCGACCCAGCCGGGCGCCCTCTCCGCCTGGGCTTCCACGTGTTGGCTCCTCCGTGACTCCTGATGACGGTTTGAGATGCCTTCCGTGGCGGTTACGCTCCCTTGCCGACCTATTGAGGCTATAAATAGGAGGGTGTGCCTTCACATTCAACACACACCACAAGAAGCATTTCTCTCTTGCTAGTAGTAGTTCTTGGAGTTTTAGTGGAGTTAGGCTGAGTCTAGAGCTCTCTAGTCCCAAGTCTTCACTTGGAATTGGTATGGCTCTTGTATCTTTTCCCTTTTGTAAGACTTTACTCTTATCAATATATATATCTTTTCTATATAGTTGTGCTTGGGTCATGAGTTTCTTGTTTGATTTTGTGATCCATATATGTGATAGTATAGTCTACTTATGTGACAGTAGTTTATATTTATTATACTACTATTGTCATGCTAGTTATATACCGTCACTATAGTCTAGTTTATATGTTATAGTCTCTATGCTTAGTTTTAGCTGATAAAGTATAGCATGGGTTTGGTGATCGTATTCGTACGGTAACTCTGCCTCGTTAATAGTAATCGCGGAGGGGCAGAGTGCTCTTTGGTCATGCAAGTATGGTACTTGGGTGACTGATTTGCATCAATTATTCGTTAGTCTACTGGTTCGTTGAGGTAGGCGGCAGGTGGTGACAGCCCTGTCCGTCCTTTGAAATCCTCCCCGCTAGGCTAGTGCGTAGGCTCTTGGCGGAAGTCGCCTGTGGATGCAGGGGTAAGTCCGTGCCTGAAGTGCTATACTATTGACTGCTGAACCTGAGTGTGGGTCTGTATGTATTCTACTTAGGCTATGCAACTGTATAGGAATGTATAGTAGGAGTAGCTTAGCCTAGTCTTTCCTCCACTAGACTTTATTTATTTAGTAGGAATCTTCTGTGTGTGTCACACTACCCGGTTATTATTATGTACCCGCCTGTCTTGGTTAGATATCCTTGTTAATTGTTAACATGATCTTATATGTTAGTAATGCTTCTTGATCATACCCTTCCTTTGGGATAAACAAATACGATACCCTGAATACTTCCGGGTGAAATGCTACAGCGGTATTCTCCGTGCGCTTGCGGATTTTACCTACTTGACTCTGGGACATATTAGTGAACCGTTTCTGGCCCCGTGCCGGGAATGATTTATTAATATGGCTTAGCAAAAGTCAACAAGCATTTCTGGCGCCGTTGCCGGGGACGGCGTATGATTCAAGAAAAATTGCTAATGTATATAGAAGTGTTGCAATTAGTAAGGCTATCTTCTAGGCAGGCTAACCTTGCTTTGTTTTCTGCATTTTGTATGAAAACAGGGTAGTGTATGACTGGTTTCGACTTGCCGACAAACTTCACTGAAGATCCTGAGTCACTCCTGAGAAGGACACGAGCTAGGCTCACCCCTCCTCGTAAGGAGACTCGGCCAGTCGAACCTGTCATTCCCGCACCATCAAGCTCTGAACAAATGGCCGACAAGACCCTCCGCGAGTTCTCCGCTCCCTCCGCTGCCAACATCCCTACGGGACCAGCTGGCAATGTGGGAGAAGCGAACTTCGAGATCAAGACCGGTCTCATCACCATGGTGCAGGCTAGCCCATTCTGTGGGAAAGCCAATGAGGACGCTAGTGCTCATCTCCAGCAATTCCTGGAGATTTGCAACACGTTCAAAATGAAGGACGTCACCCCCGACGCTGTTCGCCTTCGACTGTTCCCGTTCTCTCTCCTTGGGAGAGCGAGACAGTGGTTCTACGCAAACCCTGAAGCTGTGAACACTTGGGAGAAGTGTTCAGCTGCGTTCCTTGCAAAGTTCTTCCCGCTGGGCAAGACAAATGCCCTCCGCGGAAGGATCTCAAGCTTCCAGCAGGAGTCGAAGGAGTCGATTCCTGAGGCATGGGAGAGGCTCCAGGAGTACATCCTGGCATGTCCCCACCACGGGATGGATGATTGGCTGATCATCCAGAACTTCTACAACGGGCTTACTCCGTCGGCCCGCGACCACCTCGACGCTGCTGCTGGTGGAGCCTTCTTCTCGCTCACTGTAAGCAAGGCAAAAGCTTTGATCGAGAAGATGGTGTCCAACCAAGGTTGGAATGAAGAACGCCTCCAACCTCGCCAGCGAGGCATGCACTCCGTCAAGGGGGTTGACATGCTCGCCGCCAAGATTGACCTTCTCATGAAGAAGATGGACGACCAAGCCAATGGAGAAGTGAAAGCCCTAGATGCTCGGATGACTTGCGAGGTCTGTGGCGACACGGGACACTCGGGCAATGACTGCCCTGAGACCCGTGAGGACGTAATGTTCATGGGCAACAACAACAACAACAACGGCTACCGTCCACAAGGAGGTCAAAGTTGGGGTCCACCACGTCCCAACTACCAAGGAGGTAACTCTGGCAACTTCTCTGGTTTTAATTCCGGTTATAATCAGCCCTCCTTGAAAGATCTTGTGCTTGGTCAAGCTAAGGTTAATGATAACATTAGTAAAAAGCTTGCCACCACTGATAGGACTCTTGAGAGCATCCACACTAAGATAGAGGGTGTTTCCTCTGCTCTCAAGAATCAGCTGAGCTTTAATAAAATGATAGAAACTCAATTAGCTCAGTTAGCTGCTGCTGTTCCTACTGCTGAGTCGGGGAAAATCCCGGGGCAACCCGAGACCCCCTTAGAAAATGTTAATGCGGTTACCACGAGAGGAGGTAAGTCCACTCGGGATCCGCCATATCCTAACCATGCAGGAAAGGACACATCAGCTGAGAAGCCGGCAGAAGAAGAAGAACTGCCGCCCAGGAAAACGGCCCCACATGAGTTCTATGACACGAACCTCATGCCGTTTCCCGAAAGAAGAAGGAAGCCCACCGTGGACGAGCAGTTCACACGCTTCGTTGAGGTAATCCAGAAGCTGCACATCAACGTGCCCTTGCTGGATGCGATACAAGTACCCACGTACGCTCGCTACCTCAAGGATCTTATCAGCAACAAGCGCCCACTACCGACCACAGAAATTGTCAAGCTGACGGAAGAGTGTAGCGCTGCTATACTCAACCGGCTTCCTGAGAAGAAGAAAGATCCAGGGTGTCCCACGATCACCTGCTCGATCGGGACACAGAACTTCGACCATGCCTTATGTGATCTTGGGGCAAGTGTGAGCGTCATGCCGAAGGATGTCTTCGACAAGCTCAACTACACTACACTATCCCCCACGCCGATGCAGCTGCAGCTGGCCGATTCAACGGTCCGCTATCCGGCGGGGATCGCCGAAGATATTCCAGTGAAAATCCGGGATTGCTTCATCCCCGTCGACTTCGTAGTGCTTGATATGGACGTCGGGAAGAGCACACCGCTCATCCTAGGACGCCCATTTCTCAGCACTGCGGATGCTCGCATCGATGTAGGAGCCGGAGAAATCCGCTTCCACATCAATGGCAAGGAGGAGAAGTTTGACTTTCGGCCAAGGAAAGAACAGTGCAACATGATCCGTATCAAGTACGGGCCGAACCCAAGCAACATCAAGGAAGTGGAGGTCACTCCGCCAAAGAAGGACAGCCTCATCACATTCATGAAGAACTTCCTTGAGAAGGAAAATGTTGCACAGCAACAACTGATGAAGGCAAGGAGGAAAAGGTCACACATTAAGCAACAGCCTCCGAAGTCCACAAGGCAGCAACCTCCGAGGTCTGCAAAGAAACAGGCTGTGAAGCCTGCAAAACCGCAGCCTCCGAAGCCCGAGAAGCCACCGACCGCAACCAAGACCAAGAAGGTGTGGCGAACGAAACAAGAAGCATCATCCGTGTCTTCATCTCCGGGACCGGACAACGCTTCATCGAGCTGAACGCCGGAGAAAAGTCCCGCTCGTCGGACTTTAAAAGGTGAGTCCTCGCCGGGAGGTTAAACCGGTAGTTATCCATATTTGCTCTTTTAATTGCATATTTGCTTTCCACCACATTTTGATTTTTTCCGACCACTGCATTTCTGCATTTTTGAATTTTTCCAGCCACCTTGGAATTTTTCAAAACTCATTTGCATTTTTTGAAAAATTTAGAAAATAGGTTTTTGGGCTTTCCATTTTGAAAAGATTTTCTGTCGAGCTTTTTGAGCAAAAAGGCAGCAGGGGACAAATCCCCTAGCCGTTGGGGAACACATAGGAAAAAGGGGGCTGCCAGGAGGCCCACCTGCCAGGTCGGCCGACCTGGTGAGGCCGGCCGACCCCCTGGCCCCACTTTTTCCTGTGCTCCTTTCTCCCAACGGCTATATGGCCGTTGCTCTGTCTCTTGCTAATGGCCATCTTGCTTCCTTGGCTATAAAAACCGCCCAAGAGGGGGAGCTTCACCATTCCAAGCTCATCTTTCACTCCCCTCTTTTGCTCACTTGTTGCTCTCCCAAAATTTCGTGTTCTTCAACTTTACGAAGCCCCAAAAACCCAAAAAATATTTCCCCTCCGTTTTAGTGCATTTGCAAGTTGTTGTGAAAAGAAAACCAATTTCGGAGAAGCTCGGGTTTGTCGTTTTCACTAACGCTCACCCGAACACTTGTTCGATCTTGTTTTTGTTCTTGTCTTGTGTTTGTTCTTGTGTGCAGCCATGTTCAAACGAATGAAGCAAGTCGCCGGAATCAAGCGGAGAAAAAGCACTCGTGCAAGCACGAGTCAAGCATCCTCCGTCGAGCTCACACCAAGTCCGGGGCATGGTGACCCCGAAGCTGAAATTCCGGAGGAAAGGCCGGCCTTGCTCATCACCGAGGAGCATCTTGACATCAAGAACGACCGCGAGGGCCAAGCCTTCGCGCTCATGAGAGAACGGCCATTCGCCCACACCCGACGCTTCGATCCGGACTTCCTCGAGAAAACAAGTATGAGAGAAGAATTTGCCTCTATTTTTCGCACTATGGGTTGGCTAAATTTCGTAGAAGTAGATGAGCCGGGTTCTCGTTTGCTTACTATGCAGTTTTTATGCACCCTTAGAAAGTATGATGAAGGCATTTCTTTTCGCTTGTTTGGGCAAGAGCGCTTGGTCACATGGGGTGATCTTCATGCTATGCTAGGTCTAAATCCTAAATATAGGCTAGACTTAGATAAAGCGCTAAAGGGGTTCCATAAAGAAAGTTTTTGGAAAAAGATTTCCGGAAACGAGTGGGGTCCCAAGCCTAGAACAAGTGCCATCCATAATCCTACACTTAGATTTATGCATGTGTGGTTGGCTATGACCTTGTTTCCTCGAGGTGACATTAGGGTTGTCCGGCAAGATGAATTGAAAATACTCTATGCCATGGTTAAGAAAATTAGGGTGTCACCCGCGGAATGCATGATTGATCAATGGTTAGACAATATAAAGTTGACAGGACCAATTGAGTGCACCTCTTTAGTTACTCGCATTGCGCAGAAGTGTGGTCTCCTTGAGAATGTTCATGTTGAATATTTGACGGTAGATAGAGAATTTCTAGGCGAGGACTATTTTGTGCAAGGACATACTTTGAAACATGGTCCAAATAATACCTTGATCTATCACTTTCCCGGGTATACAAATGAATTCCCGTTACCTAACCCGGGTCTTCGTTTGTATCACTGTCGGGCACTAACCCTCCCACTTGAGCCAGTGGGAGAAGTTCGCAGGCATAGTGTTTCAGGGCGACCGACACGTTCCCGTAGGCATATGGAGTCTACACCGGAGTTTCACACTCCGACCGGAGATCCGGTATGGGAGCAGCCCCCGCCACAGGACGAGGCGGGTGCATCAACATGGCAGGCCGGAGCATGGGAATCTCAGTACAATTACCCCATGCAGACCTCATCAAGTTCAAGCGGACCGCCATCCTTTGCCACTCGGTCATTCTCATCCCGTGGGTTCCGTGAACTCAACTATGGGATGTCCGAGTTGACAAGGAGGGTGGACGACATTGATTTGCGCACCGAGAGCATGCAACAAACTCTCACGCAACATGTCGCCGACACCCAGCAATGGCAGAATTTCAGCGACAACCAATTCCGCCAGCTGAACGCGATGATGGCTCAGAATCAGAACAATTGGGATGCCTTCTTCCGCTCCCAAGGCTACGACCCGAACCAGCAGATATGAGCAAGAACAAGCTTGGGGGAGGACCCCCCTTCTCACGGTAACTTGTATCTTTCCCCTTCCCTTTATTTCTTGCATTTGCTAAATCTAAAAATCCATAAAAATTTGCAAAACATAAAAAGAACAAAAATATTTCCCTTTTTCATGCGCGGTATGAATGTGTATAATTTTCCTATGTTGAGATGATGAATAGTTGCTCTGTCCTTTATTCCTCTCTAAAGCTAGTTTACAACTTAGTACTCTCTCAAGAGTTAGGTTTGTTGGTAAATCTTGCCTTGAACTTGAATCTTGTGGGTAGCATATGCATTCTCTAGTTCTAAGTTGTTGAGAGGTATGATATGATAGATAGGGCTGGTATGATCTTGCTCAACGTAAAGCTTGAATTCCGGAGTTTTATTTTTCAAAATGACAAATTGATAAGTTCCTCAATGATGAAATTCCCACCACAGCCATATGTAGTGTTTACATTTGAAAACCTTTACACATATGCTGCTTGTTTCACATTGAGCTTAGTCAAAATTGTTGTGACCCTAGTAGAACTCTTTTCATGCTTTCTTGATCAAGATCATGTACACACATCCACCGCCATGAGCTATCCTTCTAAATCAAGAAGATAGCATCCACCATATCCACCATATCCACCATATCCAACGTGAGCTATTCTTCTACACCGGAAGAAAGCCACTATCCATCCATCCATCCAAAGAAACACTCCATATATCCATTGCAAAATTCCTCTCTCAAAGTATTCATTGCAAACTAGGACTATGGCTATGCAAAAAAAAAAAAAAAAAAAAAAGCTCAAAAAAGAGAGCAAGCAAAAGATAGCCATAGCCTAGAAACTCCAAAAGAGAGAAGGAAAATTCAAAAAGGAGTTATTTCTTCCCATCCACCATTCCTCCGTTCTCCCACACACTTGCACATCTTGATCAAGATTGTTTGAATTGATGTTTTTTCTTGGATCCGGTCTTTTGACATAGCAATATTATGTGAACATGAGTGCTTCATATATCCCTACCTTGAGCTCCACATAAAGCCTTATTTAGAAGTAGGTGATTATAGGCAACACTTTGCCTTGGTGAGGAATCATACACATATTGAGTGATCCGAGAGAATCATTTGAGGAACTTGGTTTTTATTTTCAAAATATTTTGAAAACCTCCGGAATAACATAGCGGAATCTAGAGCAAGTGATTGGTGCCCTGCAATTGTTCTATCTCTCAACCGCCCAAGACAATGAGGTGTAAAAGCACCATGGATCGAGGTAAATGGGTAAGTTATGCGCCAATATATTTAATTCTAGGAAGAGTACTTTGTTGTGCGCATAGTATTATTGAGGAGTAGGACATTGTAGCAACTCCTGATCAACAACTTAAGTTTATCTTTGCTTCGGGACGAGCAAAGGGTAAGCTTGGGGGAGTTTGTTGACGGCTGTTAAGTACCATTTTCAACCATCAACTATACTCAAATAAAGGAGAATTTGGCATTTCATACACGCATGCTTTATCACAATAATATAGTTCCACTTGTACTTGGAGAACTTTGTGCATGCAGGAGGAAATGTGAAGGAAACACCTCAAAAGGCAAGAAAACACACTTTCGACCAATCAGAGAGCGCCACATGGACGTCACACGGATTGAAGGGCCCATTTACAGCACTTAACCGACGTAACTCCCTGTAATACCGCGGGAACCGACCTCAGGACCCACCTGCCAGCCTCCACAAGAAAGCACAGGCCAGGAGGGGCCACCCCCAGGTCGGCCGACCTGGTCAGGTCGGCCGACCCAGCCGGGCGCCCTCTCCGCCTGGGCTTCCACGTGTTGGCTCCTCCGTGACTCCTGATGACGGTTTGAGATGCCTTCCGTGGCGGTTACGCTCCCTTGCCGACCTATTGAGGCTATAAATAGGAGGGTGTGCCTTCACATTCAACACACACCACAAGAAGCATTTCTCTCTTGCTAGTAGTAGTTCTTGGAGTTTTAGTGGAGTTAGGCTGAGTCTAGAGCTCTCTAGTCCCAAGTCTTCACTTGGAATTGGTATGGCTCTTGTATCTTTTCCCTTTTGTAAGACTTTACTCTTATCAATATATATATCTTTTCTATATAGTTGTGCTTGGGTCATGAGTTTCTTGTTTGATTTTGTGATCCATATATGTGATAGTATAGTCTACTTATGTGACAGTAGTTTATATTTATTATACTACTATTGTCATGCTAGTTATATACCGTCACTATAGTCTAGTTTATATGTTATAGTCTCTATGCTTAGTTTTAGCTGATAAAGTATAGCATGGGTTTGGTGATCGTATTCGTACGGTAACTCTGCCTCGTTAATAGTAATCGCGGAGGGGCAGAGTGCTCTTTGGTCATGCAAGTATGGTACTTGGGTGACTGATTTGCATCAATTATTCGTTAGTCTACTGGTTCGTTGAGGTAGGCGGGAGGTGGTGACAGCCCTGTCCGTCCTTTGAAATCCTCCCCGCTAGGCTAGTGCGTAGGCTCTTGGCGGAAGTCGCCTGTGGATGCAGGGGTAAGTCCGTGCCTGAAGTGCTATACTATTGACTGCTGAACCTGAGTGTGGGTCTGTATGTATTCTACTTAGGCTATGCAACTGTATAGGAATGTATAGTAGGAGTAGCTTAGCCTAGTCTTTCCTCCACTAGACTTTATTTATTTAGTAGGAATCTTCTGTGTGTGTCACACTACCCGGTTATTATTATGTACCCGCCTGTCTTGGTTAGATATCCTTGTTAATTGTTAACATGATCTTATATGTTAGTAATGCTTCTTGATCATACCCTTCCTTTGGGATAAACAAATACGATACCCTGAATACTTCCGGGTGAAATGCTACAGCGGTATTCTCCGTGCGCTTGCGGATTTTACCTACTTGACTCTGGGACATATTAGTGAACCGTTTCTGGCCCCGTGCCGGGAATGATTTATTAATATGGCTTAGCAAAAGTCAACAAATGTGCAAAATAAATTTATTGTACTTCAAAGCCTCGGGGTGTTTGCCGTACCCAGTCATGCGACCCTCCGCATGGATTAGAAGTAACATAAAAATGCTAAATCCAAACATTGTACTTCAAAGCCTCGGGTGTTTGTCGTACCTAGTCGTGCGACCCTCCGCATGGATTAGAAGATACATGAGGATCACATAAGAATAATATTTTTCTCTTTTCTTATGAGTCTTTGTTGCATATGTGAGCGTTTGTAGAGCTTATTTTCTACGACTGCTTGTTGCCTTGGTTGAGATTGAGACTGGCTAGTTTCTTTTGATTCACTTGATACTTGTGTTGCCTTGGATGGGAATACTTTCACATGTGGTGGAAGTTTTCTCACGATAAGCTTGTCAATCTTTTTGCTTAGCTTGTATAGGTCCTGGTCTATATACCTTGCTATCTATTTTTGGTCTTTGTATGATGGTGAGCTATTGCTTTTACACTTCATGGCTCTATGTTTTTTATTAGCATAGTTAAATGCATGTCTACATAATTATGGAAGCTCCTTAGGTTTGCATCTTCATATATTGCATTTTTGTTTGTTCTTTTGCCTCTTTGTTGAGTTCATTGCCAAAGGGGGAGAAAGTTGGGGGTCATGCACAAATAATGCTAAGAAATTTAAAATAATTCTTTTTGCATTACATGAGGCCTGTCACAAGTTAAGGGGGAGCATATCATGTCCTTGAGCGTTTTCTTGCGCTTTTCACATTCTTTGCGTCTCAAGTCACTTTCTTTGCCAACTCTTGGTTTTGTGATTCCTATTTTACTAGATGGCCTACTTTTCACCTTTTTGTTGGGTTGGCCATTCGGATGTGGTTATTCGGCTTCGCATTTCAATCTCTAATCTTTGTGCATTTGGTGTTGTCAATGTACTCATCAAGGGGAGATTGAGAAACCATGTGGATCTGTGCCATGGTTTGCAATATGTGATGAGTAGTTGACATTGGTTGAGTTGGTGTTTGAGTTGAAATATGGGAATCTAGGGATTGCATGAGGTTGTGCATGTCATCGTTTTGACTAAGCGGAGTTGGTGAGGATGTTGGAGAAGTTGCAGGAGATGGGAAAGGTGTTTGTTTGTCTCATGATGTGTAGGTCACTGGAGTCAACTTGGCGGTCAATGGCGAGAGGATCGGGCACAAGTAGGAGACTTGGGGCCGGACGATCAAGAGGCCGGTGAAGTCAAGGGTGATCCATACCATACACGTGGAGAGGCAAGAAGCACGGACGATTTCACGGTTGAGCCTCAAAACCGTGGGTGGTGATCAAGACGACAGGGTTGACCAAATCAAAGGTGATCGGGCGTCGGTGCAAGTAGAGGGTTCCAATGGACCGGAGGCGGGAGAGACTTGCCGAGGAGAAGGATCACGGGACGAGGTGACACGCGTCAAGATTTTGAAGTCTTGCTTCGGTGGAAGTGAGCTTGAAGTCATGCTTCGAGAAGCGTGCAAGGCGGTTTCCCGGTTAGGACCTCAAAAACTTCTGGCCATGGTTGGTGGTGCACATGGCACCATCGCGGAGCTTGCGTCGAGGCGAAGCAAAGTTGTGAAGGGCTCGATGGCGTTCGGGCGAAGGAAAAAGAGGTAAACGGTTTTGCCCCTGGTGGTAGGTGGCAATGAATTACAGGTCAAGGGTAGAGTTGTCTTGGACCCTAGGCCTATATAAGGAGAGGTGTGGCTTGTGGGGGAGGTGCCTCTTCCCGTTAGCCTTGTTAGGACTTCATTTAAAGTGTTAGGAGAGGTCTTCATGTAATAGAGGAGAGGAGAGGGTGTGTGAGAGACATCTCTTTCTCTTCCAAATAGTGGAAGGAAGAGGGTGGCTTCCTAGCCTTGTATCCATGGATCTTGTAAGCATGTTTCTATGATATGAGAAGTATTTTCGTGCTCAAGATCTTCCTCTCTCCCTAAATCCTGAATTTCTCTTTTTCTCTATTTTCGGAGCTATTTTTGTGGGAATTTTTTATCTCACTTTTGGTCAAGTTTTGGGGCAGATTTCTTGGGCGATCTTAGTGCTATGATGAGCTAGAACAATCCTCATTGGGTCCTTGACCAAATCAAGAGCTCTAGCACCTTCGATTTAAAGGATTTCACAAGTTTCCACTTTTTGGTGTTCTTGGCACAAGATCTGAAATTTATGATGAATCCTTGAGCCAATTGAGTGGATCTTCTAGGGTTAGGGTCATGATGTGTGGAGGATTGGCTGGTCCAAAAATCGCACGTTTTGGAGATCACTTGGTTGAGTTTTGGAGAGATTTGGGGGAAATTCGTGACAATTTTCTGTTCTGTTAAGGGTCGATCGGCACTGCCGATCGCCTGGACCGGCACTGCAGGTGGGTCAGAACCTGAATCGGCCCTGCCGATGCCACGATTGGCACCGCCGGTGGCTAGGGTCAGAACCCCATGTCGGCACTGCCGATGGACATGATTGGCACTGCTGATAGTACCAATCGGCACTACCGATGCCAGTGATCGGCTCTGTCAATGATCGTCCAGTGACTTGTTTTGAGTTTGTTCTTTGACCATGTCAAGTCTTTGCTGCTCTTTCTTGTTTCCGCTGTGTTTCACTATTGTTGTTGATCACTCCTAGGTTTGGCACATCACAAGTTGGTGTGTGTGGCCTTAGTGATCAGTTTAGAGGTTGGCCTAGGTTGTAATTGGGATATAGGCCAAGTTCTTGTAAAGAATTTTAATTGGCTCCCATTCACCCCCCCCTCCCTCTCTGGTCGCCTTCTCGGTCCTTCAGATTATATTCAGCATTACCATCCACACAACAAACAATCTTATGCTCTGCTGCTGCATCAACTAGAAGATCTCCTATCGGCATTGGGTAATTATCTTTGGGAGTAGCTTTATTCAATGGTTGAAAGTCGATGCAAACTCTCAAATTCCCACATTTCTTGAAAATGACACAATATTTGAAACCCACTCTGGATATCGGCAAGGTCTAATGAATTTAGCACCATACAATCTGGTAATTTCAGCCTTGACATCATCATAAATCTTAGGATTGATCCGAGGCGGTTGCTTGTATGGTCGATATCCAGGTTTGATGGGCAGCCGATGTTCAACAATAGATTGGCTAAGACCGGGCATCTCAGAATAATCCCAAGAAAAACAATCCTGATACTCCTTCAATACTTTTATTAATTCAACTTTAAAATTCTCATCCAATTTCTTACTGATAAATGTCGGCCTTGTCACCGTCTCCTATATCGACTTCTTGCAACTCATCGGCCGACATAAACCCTTTCCCTAACTCGACGTGTTCTGCAAATTCCATTGGGGTGCCTGTCAGAGAATCAACTTCGAATATGATTGATTCACCACCTCAAGACCCTGAGTAGTAATCTTGACATAATCTCCATCCCAAATCTTGTCAGACAGACACTCCATATCATCCGCATGCCATGGTGCTAAATCGGCCGATGCAACATTGACGGTTTCATCAGCTGGAATCCCCTCTACTCGATCACTGATCCACTAGATCACAGACTGGTGCATTGTAGATGGTACACAGCAATTCGCATGTATCCAATCGCGACCTAGTAGAAGGTAGTAGGTTCCCTTTCCTACAATAAAAAAGAATGTAACCAGCAAAGTTTTGCTGCCGATTGTGAGCTCCACATTCAAAACTCCTTTGGCTGCTGCAATATGTCCACCATAATCCCGTAAAATCATATTAGTGTCAATTAAATCATCATCGATCTTACCCAGCTTTCTAGCAGTAGTGATTGGCATGATATTGACTACAGCACCTCCATCAACCATCATTATCCCCATCGGCATCCCATTGACGAACCCTTTCAAATATAAAGCCTTCAAGTGTCGACGTTTATTTTCATCTGGTTTATCAAATGCCTCTTGATGGATATTGAATACTAACTGAGGCACCTCATCATCATCAGCAAATAGTTCTTCCTCGGAGGCCATGAACTCTTGCGGAAGCATCATCACCATGCCCAACGTGCCACCTGGCACTTGTACCTGTGACTTCACCTTTGATCTCCAAACCTTTTTAGGCGGCTGTTGGTTTTTCTTACGTCTACGAATAAATCCGCAAGCGCACGGAAGACCGATGTAGCACTTCACCCAGAGTATTCCGGGGTATCGAATCACAAGGAACGTGTGTGTCTATCGTTGGACTAAATCACCCAAGGACACAGAGATTGATTAAGACAGGCAGAGGACAGAGAGGATGTCCCAAGAGTCAGGTTCCTACGTTAACTAAGCTATGCTCTAGTTTGCTCGCGTTGGGCACGGACTTACCCCTGCATCCACAGGCGACTTCCGCCAAGAGCCTACGCACTAGCCTAGCGGGGAGGATTTCAGAGGACGGACAGAGCTGTCACCACCTGCCGCCTACCTCAACGAACCAGTAGACTAACGAATAATCAAAGGTAACCTCCTGCCTAGACACCACGTCTATGCGATCGATTACTACCTTAACCTTCTAGCAACGAATATTCAGGCTAAGGCACCCTAAGAACTTAGAGCGATGAACGAGCTCACAAGCTAGAACTATAACTTAATTAAAGTAAAAAGTAAACTGCAAGAGGGGAAATCTCGACACTTACTATGATTGGCAAATGTCGTCGAAGTACAAGCGTGGAGAAGGCGAAGACAAGCCCAAGCCTCCTCCGAACTCTACTCCACTCTCTTCCTAATCTAAGCACTAGCTAAGTAGCACTTGGCCTTTGCAAGAGGAGCACTAAATCTTCAATCTTGAGTGTGTGTTGGAGTGAAGGCCCTCACCCTCTATTTATAGCCTCCTAACGTCGGTTTCAGAGGAGTAACCGCCACGGAATCCCCCCAAACCGCCATCAGGGAGTCCTGAGGAGCCAACACGTGGAAGCCCAGGCGGAGAGGGCGCCCGGCCAGGTCGGCCGACCTGGGGGTGGCCCCTCCTGGCCTGTGCTTTCTCCAGGTGGATGTCCTGTGGGCCCTCACAACGGTTTGCGCGGTATTACGGGGAGTTACGTCGGTTAAGCGCTGAAGGTGGGCTCCTTAATCCGTGTGCTTGCTCCTGATTGGCCGGAAGTGTGCTTTCTCCTTGAATTTCCTTAAATTTTATTTAAACTCCATGGGTTGCTACCTGCATACACAAAGTCACCAAAACTTGTGGAAATAATTAGCAATAAATTCCTACCACTAAGGTTGTGATCAAATTGTGTGATTCTTGCGGGTAAACGACAGTCATATTTTGCATTTAAGGACCGTCAACAAACTCCCCCACACTTAGCCTTTGCTCGTCCTCGAGTAAAGGACTAAAGACTAAGGACTAAGTGATAATTCAAACCTTGATAAATCAAATCTAGCATGCAAATTATTCCAGGCATTACCTTGTATCTCCATGAGCTTTTGAAGTGTCTAGCATGCCTTCTTTGGATATTGATGAATGGAACGAATCTTGACTCCGAAAACTCAGCTCCTTCTGCTTATGTAACTTGGGTTTTCGAAAAGATTTTCACAATCAAAGAATAGTAGCCATACTCCTCAAATGATTCTCTCAGTCGCTCAAAGGTGTATTTTTCCTCACCAAGGCATTGTGCCTTTCATGTCCTATCTCTAAATATGGTATATGTGGAGCTCAAGAATAGGATTGAAATGGTGGCATACTTATAATTCATATCTTGCTAAGTCAAAATTCGGATCCAAAGAGAAAAACAAGTCATGATTCATAAGTCAAGTCTGTGCACATTTATTTGGTAGATGGAAGATGGATACTCCTTTGAATATTCCCTCATTGAAATGAGATCATGGGCTATCTTTCTTTCTTTTCTTTTCTCTTTTTTTTTTTTTTTTTTTTTTTTTTTGAATACTAGATAGCCCATAACTTCCAGAGTATTTTATTTTCATGGATGGTGGAGATGCTAACTTCCAGTGTAGAAGTTTTTAGCATAGGGGTGGATGTGCACACAGACTTGATAAATGAAGCATAACAGACATCTCAATTTGGGTCTCAAAATTTTGACAAGGCTCAATAAATTAATAAGTAGCACAAAACAGCACAATCTTTGATAAGCAAAATTTGGCCTTGGTAGGATAAATTTTATCATTGAGGAGTTGGCTTTCAAATTTATCATTTTCAAAAGAAAATCCCAAGTTATAAGCATAAGAGTGAAGATTCAGAAAGTCTATTCATATCACACAAATCAATAGTCCTAGGTAGCATGTTTTCCTAAAGATATAGTCATGGAAATTTAGGCAAACATTCTAGGAATAAGGAGCATGCAAGATGATAAATCAAAAAGAATGAATTATGGAGAAAATTCAGGTTTTTAGTATTTATTAATTTTTCCATATTCAAGGAGAAAATAAGCAGAGAGGCAGGGAGGAATGGGAAGTGGACGTGCAAACCAGAGTGTGGACCAAGTGGGGGTCCGAGGGGAGCCAGGCCTGGGTCGGCCGACCTGGCCAGGTCGCCCGACCTGGCCAGGTCGCCCGACCTGGGAGATGCTCCTCTGGTCCCCTGGTTCGTCGTGTCGCTTCGTGTCGCCCTGTGCAACATATTTCTCAGGGTGGACCGTCCGTTTGCGCGTTCGTACTTCGCAAATCCTCCTCCACACTTGTTTCCTGACTTCTTTTTATTTGACACAAACAAAAAGGAAAAGTGTGAAAGCAAAGGTGGACCCCACCGGCTTTATGGGCTCAGTGGGTTCCATTATTCAATTCTTTATTATAGGCGTATTACATTTTAATGAAATAAACGAAGAAAATCTAAAAAGGGAAACTAAGCGCCTATTTTCCTAAACTATATGGGAGAGCCTATTCATTTGCCCTTATATAAGTCGGGCTCTCCCATGTGGCTACAAATGCGCTCCATCTTAGCGCATAAGCCACGGCGGAGGTCTTTCATACCCTCCTCGAGGCGTTGCACACGATCCTCAAGTTGAGCACGATCAACCAACTCCTCCGCCAACTTGTTGGCCAGCCTCTTATTCTCCGCCCGTAGGAGGAGAACGTCCTGCGCAAGCTTGGCCTTGGAGGGACCTGTCGCCTCGTCCCCGCTGTCCTGGTAGTGTCCGCCCTCCGCTGTGATTGGCGGGGGGTCGAGGAAGCGGCTGATGGTCTTCTGCGGGGAGGAGTCGATGGATTCCTCCATCTCCCGCTTGTCCTCCGAAGTGAGCTTAGGGAAGAGCACTTTCCCCTTGCCCGGTCCAGTGCGTGGTCCGGTGCTGGTGAACCGTCCCTTCTGCTCTGGCGACGTGGGGATGTAGTCCATCCGGTACTTGTACCCGAATGGCGACCCATCCCTGCCCCGAAGCGTCTCAACGAGGTGTTCCCTGGGCAGGAGAGCAGAGGGATCCCCGTTGTGGAGACGACGGGTGGGTGTCGTCTTGCGGTGCGCCAGAGTGCCCGTCGTTGGTCTCTTGATGTCGGGGGTAGGACGCCGTACAGGCGACGTTCCCCGCGTCTTCATGGTGCGTGCCGGGGTCGGCGAAAGTGCCCGCTGCGATGTGCGGGTGGCGGAAGGGCTGCGCCGTTCAGCAAACCGTGTACGGCCTGCCCTTTCCTCTTCGCGGCGCAGGGGAGGCTCAATGGCGAGAGGCTCAACGATCTCGGCAAGGGTGAGATCGAGGTTGGTCGGGACAATTTGGTTAGCGGGGGTGATTTCCCCGCTAAGGGCAAGGGCGGAGCTGGTCAAGGAAGCCTGGGAAGTGCTCTTTTTGGCAGCCATGACGAAGTTGGGGGTTCTGGAAGAGGTTCACAGGAAGGTTTGGGATGAGAGAAAAGCATCGCTCCCCTCTGCTTAAAAGGAGAGTCCCCCGACGGTATATTCGCGATTCTCCGCAAGAATCTCCGATTAGGGCGAAGGGGGAAGTTGGACGAACGCGTGAGAGAAAAACGGGAAGCGGCGGCGCCACCAGGGGGTCGCCCGACCTGGCCAGGTCGGCCGACCTGGTGGTGGGCCCCCTGGGGCTGCTGCTTCGTGGGCTGCCTAAGGGAGGTCCAAGGAGGGGGAAAAGTACGGCAATTTAATTTGATTCTAAGTTTAGGTGCCCGTAAAGGCTATGGGTAGGCCCGGAAGTCAATTAAATTGACTACGTCCTCCTCAACTCCTATACTTTTAATAGAATCGTAAAAGAGTTTAAGTCGATGGCCGTTTACCTTAAACGCGTTCCCTTCCTTGTCCTGGAGTGTGACCGCTCCATGTGTCGCGACGTCAATGACGAGATATGGCCCAAGCCATTTGCTTCGCAGCTTCCCGTCGCCGAACAGCTTCACTCTTGAGTTGAAGAGTAGCACCTTGTCTCCAGGGTTGAACTCCTTTGGCTGTATCCTTTTGTCGTGCCACTTCTTGGTCTTTTCTTTATAGATCCTGGCATTGTGATACGCCTTTTCTCTCCATTCCTCCAGCTCAGAAATTTGCTTCATTCTGTGCCTTCCTGCTTCTTTGGAATCCATATTCCACTTCTTTATTGCCCAGTATGCCTTGTGTTCCAGTTCTACCGGCAGATGGCAAGTCTTGCCGTAGACCAGCTGGAATGGAGACATGCCTATTGGGGTCTTGTATGCAGTGCGATATGCCCATAGTGCATCTGGCAACTTATTCTTCCATCCCGATCCCATTTCCTCCACTGTTTTCTGCAGGATGTTCTTGATTTGCTTGTTCGAGGTCTCTGCCTGACCGCTGGTCTGGGGGTGGTATGGAGTAGCAATGTTATGGTCGGAACCGAGTTCCCTCAGGAAGTGTCGGAATCCTTTATCCGTGAAGTGTGAACCTCCATCACTAATCACCATCCTTGGTACCCCAAAGCGTGGGAAAATGATCTCATAGAGCATCTTCCGTGCGCTCTTTGCATCTGCAGCTCTGCATGGCAGTGCTTCAACCCACTTTGACACGTAGTCGACTGCCACCAGGATATACTCGCAATCATAGGACCTTGGGAAGGGTCCCATGAAGTCGATGCCCCAGACGTCGAAAAGTTCGACTTGCAGGTTGTATGTCAAGGGCATCGCGTTGCGAGATGAGATTCCTCCATGCTTCTGGCATCTCCTGCACCTCCTGATGTACTCCTTGGTGTCCTCATACATCGTCGGCCAATAGAAACCACTTTGCCAGATTTTTGCTTGCGTCCGGTACACGCCGTAGTGTCCTCCGTACGGAGCTGCATGGCACTTCTCAATTATCTGTGCACCCTCAATGGTGGGGATGCATCGCCGCAACAGACCATCAGCACAGACCCTGTAGAGGAATGGGTCGTCCCAAAGGTGTCGCCTACTTTCATAGGCCAGCTTCTTTCGGTTTTCCCCCGGCGGAACATACCCTGTAACCATGAAATTCACGATATCTGCATACCAGGGTGTGGAGTCCGCGACCTTTAGCAGCATATCATCTCATAGAAAGTCGTTGATTGGTAGTTCCTGCATGTTAGTGACTTGCATACGAGATAGATGATCTGCTACGGAATTCTCTACTCCTTTCTTATCTTTTATTTCAAGATCAAACTCTTGGAGTAAGAGGATCCATCTGATGAGCCTTGGTTTAGCATCTTTTTTAGCGAGCAGGTATTTTAGTGCAGCATGATCAGTGTAAACAATTACCTTTGCCCCAACTAAATAAGATCTAAATTTATCGATAGCAAAAACCACAGCCAGGAGCTCCTTCTCTGTGGTAGCGTAGTTGAGCTGTGCTCCTGTCAAGGTTTTGCTGGCGTAGGCTATTGCGTGATGC
Source organism: Eleusine indica (assembly GCA_030378355.1). Lineage (NCBI taxonomy): Eukaryota > Viridiplantae > Streptophyta > Magnoliopsida > Poales > Poaceae > Eleusine > Eleusine indica. The sequence goes on along the minus strand of CM059501.1, from coordinate 30,118,901 downwards.
TTCTTGTCCTTAGTTTGGCCGAGAACGGCCCCTACGGCATAGTCACTAGCATCGCACATGATTTCAAAGGGCAGCTTCCAATCAGGGGGTTGGATGATGGGAGCTGAGATGAGTGCATTTTTTAAGAGATGAAAAGATTTCAAACACTCATCATCAAAGTCAAAAGGTGCATCCTTAGCTAAGAGGTTGGTGAGGGGTCTAGCGATTTTCGAAAAGTCTTTGATGAATCGTCGGTAGAACCCAGCATGCCCCAAAAAGCTACGAATACCCTTGACGTTGATCGGAGGTGGAAGTTGCTCGATAACTTCTATTTTCGCCTTATCCACCTCGATTCCTCTCTCGGACACTAAGTGCCCTAGCACTATGCCTTCTCGGACCATAAAGTGGCACTTTTCCCAATTAAGTACCAGGTCCTTTTCTTGGCATCGAGTCAAGACCCTGTCCAAGTTCTCGAGACAGTGATCGAAGGTCTTCCCATAGACTGAGAAGTCATCCATGAAGACTTCCATGATTTCCTCGATCATGTCCGAGAATATGGACATCATACACCGTTGGAAAGAGGCGGGTGCATTACACAACCCAAAAGACATCCTACGGTAGGCATACGTTCCATACGGGCACATGAAGGTGGTCTTACTCTGATCATCGGGATGGATAGGAATCTGATGATAACCAGAATACCCATCAAGGAAACAGAAGAAGGAATGGTTTGCCAACCGTTCTAACATCTCATCGATGAAGGGCAGCGGGAAATGATCCTTCTTTGTTGCCTTGTTGAGTTTTCTGTAATCGATACACATCCTCCATCCCGTGACGGTACGTTGGGGAATAAGCTCGTTCTTATCATTCTTAACGACCGTCATACCTCCCTTCTTCGGCACTACTTGTACCGGGCTCACCCACTCACTATGAGGTACGGGATATATGATCCCTGAATGCAGAAGTTTTAGAACTTCCTTCTTCACAACCTCGCGCATAGCATTATTTAACCTCCTCTGGGGTTCCCTAGAAGGTGTACTCTCGGGGTCAAGAGGGATGCGATGGGTGCAGAGAGTGGGACTAATTCCCTTTAGGTCTTGGAGGGAGTACCCAAAGACAGAGCGATGTTTCTCTAAGACAGAGATCAGCTTCTTGGTCTCCTCCTCCGAAAGCTTATCACTAATGATGACAGGGGACTCCGTGTCACCATGTAGGAAAGCGTAGCGTAGGCCAGGGGGTAAGGTTTTTAACTCGATGGGAGGTCGAGTCGGTGGTTTTTCTTCAGGAAGCTCGAGAGTTTCCTGTAGATCATCCTCCTCTTCTGTAAAAAGATCGGCGTCTTGGTCAAGGAGGGTATCAGGAGGGTCGAAAGGGGAAATTACTTTCACCTCTTCGGTTAGGTCTCTCTCATCAGGAAATTCAGCGATGGTGTTTCGCGAACGGGAGATTGGGATTGAGAGAGCCTTTCTTCCGATGTTGACACTGAGGTTACCGGATGAGGCTGCCGTAAAGAGTTTTTCTAAAGGAAGCCCGATGAGGACATCAAAGCTTGGGACCTCAAAGACATGAAAGTTCAGAAGGGCCTCAGCGTCTTTGTGTCGTATCGACACATTGTTTAGAATCCCGTAACCTTCTAGGATGGCTCCGGTAGGGCTTTTGAAGGTCTTTTGCGTAGGAAGCAGAGGTTCGTCTCCTAATACCTCAAAGGCAAAGGAGTCGGAAACGATGTTTATTCCTACGGCGGGATTATACCAGACATCCACAGCTCTGCCTCTAACCATACAAGGAATGGTAGTAGAGGATGAGATAATCCGAACAAGTTCGGAACATTGCTCATTTTCTCGGGACCACTCATCACTCATGATGGCTGTTAGTTCTTTCACTGAGTCCCTAAGGAATTGTTCTTCCATAGGTTCAGGGGAAGGAACTGGTGTTTGAGGCTTTCGTTGGATGGCATACATCGAGGTGTTACCGAAGTCTTTGAAAAGATCATCCTCGATGATGAAAGGGAATTCGGACGGCTGAATTTCTTCATCATCCGAATTTCCTGGTTCAGGAGGAGGCTCACTAGCTAAGTCTTGAGATGTGCAAGAAGCAGGGTCAGATTCGGCTAGCTGGAGAGTCTCCTGGCTCGGCGTAGCTTCTTCGCAGGGGGGTTTGGTGGGCTCAAGAAAAGAGGTATTTTCTAGAATGCGTTCTAGGATGGTTCTTCCTTCTGAGACCGTTTTGTGTATGAATGAACCTCCGGCGGCTATGTCGAGATATTTGGCAGATTCCTTGTCGAGACCCATCCGAAAATGCTGTAGTAGCATGGGATCGGGTATAGACAAGTCAGGACCGAATTTCACTAAAAGCGAGAACCTAGCCCAAGCTGTGCCTAAGGATTCTTTCTCGGCCTGCTCGAAGTTGAAGACCTCTCTACGGAGAGAAACGATTCGTGACATTGGGAAGAACGCAAGACAAAATTTGTCCCGGAGCTCTTTCCAGTCACCATTCGTGCTTTCTGCCGTGTGAGTGTACCATTGCTTCGCCCTCTCTATAAGAGAAAAGGGAAACAATTTCCACTTGAGAGTCTCTTGTGTCATACCCCTGATTTGGATGCACGAGCACAATTGCTCAAATTCTCGCAGGTGATGGTGTGGGTTTTCATTTTCTACCCCCGAGAAAGGTTGTGCCTGAACCATGGCTATAAAGCCTGGGCGGAGTTCGAAGCCATCAGAAAGGATTGGTTTTGAAGATGAAGGTGGCTCGTAGAACTCGCCCCTTGGAGCAGAGAAGGATTGGATAGAAGGTTGCTCCATGGTAGGGATAAGGAAAGAAATAAAAGAAAGATAAAAAGGGATACGAGGGTGACTAGGGTCCGCAGATAAAACAGCAACCGTTCCCCGGCAACGGCGCCAGAAATGCTTGTTGGTTTTTCTTACGTCTACGAATAAATCCGCAAGCGCACGGAAGACCGATGTAGCACTTCACCCAGAGTATTCCGGGGTATCGAATCACGAGGAACGTGTGTGTCTATCGTTGGACTAAATCACCCAAGGACACAGAGATTGATTAAGACAGGCAGAGGACAGAGAGGATGTCCCAAGAGTCAGGTTCCTACGTTAACTAAGCTATGCTCTAGTTTGCTCGCGTTGGGCACGGACTTACCCCTGCATCCACAGGCGACTTCCGCCAAGAGCCTACGCACTAGCCTAGCGGGGAGGATTTCAGAGGACGGACAGAGCTGTCACCACCTGCCGCCTACCTCAACGAACCAGTAGACTAACGAATAATCAAAGGTAACCTCCTGCCTAGACACCACGTCTATGCGATCGATTACTACCTTAACCTTCTAGCAACGAATATTCAGGCTAAGGCACCCTAAGAACTTAGAGCGATGAACGAGCTCACAAGCTAGAACTATAACTTAATTAAAGTAAAAAGTAAACTGCAAGAGGGGAAATCTCGACACTTACTATGATTGGCAAATGTCGTCGAAGTACAAGCGTGGAGAAGGCGAAGACAAGCCCAAGCCTCCTCCGAACTCTACTCCACTCTCTTCCTAATCTAAGCACTAGCTAAGTAGCACTTGGCCTTTGCAAGAGGAGCACTAAATCTTCAATCTTGAGTGTGTGTTGGAGTGAAGGCCCTCACCCTCTATTTATAGCCTCCTAACGTCGGTTTCAGAGGAGTAACCGCCACGGAATCCCCCCAAACCGCCATCAGGGAGTCCTGAGGAGCCAACACGTGGAAGCCCAGGCGGAGAGGGCGCCCGGCCAGGTCGGCCGACCTGGGGGTGGCCCCTCCTGGCCTGTGCTTTCTCCAGGTGGATGTCCTGTGGGCCCTCACAACGGTTTGCGCGGTATTACGGGGAGTTACGTCGGTTAAGCGCTGAAGGTGGGCTCCTTAATCCGTGTGCTTGCTCCTGATTGGCCGGAAGTGTGCTTTCTCCTTGAATTTCCTTAAATTTTATTTAAACTCCATGGGTTGCTACCTGCATACACAAAGTCACCAAAACTTGTGGAAATAATTAGCAATAAATTCCTACCACTAAGGTTGTGATCAAATTGTGTGATTCTTGCGGGTAAACGACAGTCATATTTTGCATTTAAGGACCGTCAACAGCGGCTGATCATCATCTTCATCATAATAATATTTGCCAGCCCTTATCTGTCGGTATTGCATCCCTTGGACTCTTCGGTTTTGGCTCCTAGAAAATATACCGGATGGACACCATTGCTCTTCCTGTTATTGTTCTTTTTGCAACTCCTCATCGACTTCTTTATCGAGTTTAGCCTCTTCTTCAATCTTTTTTGCTCCAAGTCAATCAAACGCTGACAATCTGCCTTGCCCATCGACTTTTCTTTTCATTGATTCTTTATTGTTGCTTTGTCAATCCTGATGCCGATAGTGCTTCGGAACCTCCCCGTACATCTGATCCGCATGTCGACTGCAACCAGGACAATTGTCGATTGAAGGTAGCTTCATGTTAAGTTCCCAACAATATTTGAAAAATGGTAACTCCTAGTGTGGATCAAACTATGATTTCTGTAACTCCATGTCCCTTTTCTTTTGATATCGGCTAATAAAAGCTTCAACATTGTCGATACTAGGCATGTTTACATTTGCAGAGAATGGATGTCCATCGATCTTCATAGCACCTTTAGTAAACTTTATCTTTCCTTGTTCAATCACTATCAGAATCTGTCTCCTAAAAACATTGCAATCATTGGTATTATGAGACGGTGAGTTATGCCACTTGCAGTACCTCTTCTTCTTCAATTCTTCAGTAGGTGGAATCATATGATTAGGTGGCAACTGAATGTGCTTCTCCTGTAACGACATGTCAAATATATTATTTGCCTTCGCGATATTGAAGTCATATTTTTCTTCCGGCTCATTCTACTTTACCCAAGGACATGACAACATATTCTTATTCCTAGTCCACTTAGCCATATCGACATCTTCGGTCTCCTACCCAGACCTAGAATCATAATCATTATAGTTGACCTGAATCGGCCTAGATCGTGCCCCCCGAGTCAGATTCTCCTAGATAGATACCTTCTGTACTAGTTGGGACAAGCTCTCAAACTCAACCAAAGGAAACTTTTCCCTTAGGGGCGCCACTAAATGATTAAAAGCAATCTCCGCCATCTGATTATCTACTAACTGGAGACTGAAACATTTGTTGCGCACTTCCCTGAACCTCTACACGTAATCATGCACAGACTCACCAGCTTTCAGCCTCATAGCAATCAAATCTGACAATTTCATCTCCCTAGTCTTAGTGAAGAAATACTTATGAAATTTCTGTTTGAGATCAGCCCAAGTAATAATGGAGTTTGGGGGCAACGATGTGAACTACGAAAAAGCTAATCCAGACAAGGATAGAGGAAACAACTTGATCTTCAATGCTTCAGTGGCTCCTGCTTCTCCGCATTGCACCAAAAACCGGCTGATATGCTGAATAGTGGTAGTTTTATCTTGTCCAGTGAACTTGCTAAATTCTGGCATAGGAATCAAGTTGTTGCGAGGATGATATGGGGGCCGATACATATAAGTCTGCTGCTTTGGTTTTAACCCAAATTGCTCTCTCATCACCACAGCAATCTTCATTGCCCAGTGTCTGCGGTGATGTCTTTTATAGAATAATCCTAGAACCAGACCCAGGTGACCTCCTTGTAGTGCCATCATTGGTATTCTTTGGAGGTGAAGTGGCATTTTCTGGCGCTGGCCCTAAGCTCGTTGTAGGCATTGTAGTACTGGTACTGGGTGACTGCTGCTTAGGTCCCTCAATTGTAGGCCGAGAAATATTCCCCTGAACACAGAAATACATCGGCCCACGTGTTGGATCATCATTTACGCAATGTTCTACTATTTGAATGATCAAAGCTCTTAAAGTATTAACCAACACATGGGATTGGTTAATTAATGTGTGATGTATAGCCGTATGGATCATGTTGTTCAACATAGCCTCATCCATCACCTCTATTGGTTTATTGTAGGTGACTTCTCAGTATTATCTTCTGTTGAGGGGAATGTGCTCATGGGTAACTTTCCCTTCTGTATGATCTTACCATGCCTGGTCTTGCTAAATGTGCTCAACAGAAGGCTTTTGTACTCAGCTATTTTCTGATCAATTTGTGCCTTTGTTTCATCGCTTAGATCGTCTTTGTCAACAGGCAACATGTTCTCCATCTTCAGGTCCGCACCAACATCATGTTTCGGTGGAGGATTCTCAGGAAGCTTGGGATCCTTTGGCATTCCAAGTTCAACCATGTTGTGGGTCTTGAAGTTCTTGGTCCCACCGAGCGTGCCAAAAAGTGTGTTGACGCAAAAATCACACGCGTGACCTGAGAGATTTGCTTGACTCTAGTGCAGGCTGAGCACAAAGAATCCGGGGCGTGCCAGTCAATTTTCCCTGCAAATCGACAAAGAAACAAACGGTCAGATTCCATGGGTCACTGGCCCATGATAGGCCGATGAAAAAAGCCGATAGTCATTCTTCATGAAAATGAGCTGATAACTACAAGCAGCAAACAATATTAAAAATAAACTAATCGGCTAATTTGTATTGGCTTATCGGCAAATCAATAAATAAACATTAAGTACTGCATAAATACTGCCGATAAGAATTAAATCGATGGAGCAAAATCAATGGGTCTACGACGAACACGCTAGACTCACCCTATTGATGCCAAAAAGTCGATAGGAAAGGGTCGATAGAAGTACAGTAATCATGCAAAGACTTTCCCTGTTGATAGAGTTAGGTCGATAGATCTAATAGCTGGTGTTGCAAATATGCTTCAAGATCATAGATCTAATCTTGTGAAATAAAGGGGGCAATTGACTTCTATGAATACGATAATAAACAAATAAAACACTAAGAAATCAATCGAACCGTGATAACCTTTCGGCTAGACTTCTTGATAGAACCCTATCGACGCTACCCACGCTCAGTCCGTCCCTATCTCTATCGACTCAGTGAGGGGTCAAAATCAATGCAGCGTCGCTGGCTCGAGCAGATCGAACTTAATCGAGACAGTGCCCGAACAAAGCAAACAGAACTTGATATGATCCGATTATGGGTAAAATCGATAGAGTAACTCGAATAATAGTTCTATATTAAACTTATAAAATCTCGTAAAAGCCACAATAGATCGGACGTAACCGAGACAGTATCGTAACTTGAAATCGACAGTATAAACGTAATAAAGATCTAACTACCGGTTAACTAGCAACTCTAAAGATAACAACTAGAATATCAAATCAATGATAAAGTACTAGTTGAAGTCAATAGAATTACCGAGGTTGACTAATCCAAGTATCTCACCGATATCGGAGCTGATGCAGCCCATGCGAGACGAGGATGTCGTCGAGAAAACGTTTGGCGATGCGCCGAATTGTATTGAACGAAAGTGTTGTTTTCACGTACAGACCCTGATACATATTTATAGACCCGTGGAAGGGGTTCTGACCTGATTCGGCCAGGACTCTTCAGCTTCCAAACAAACAAACCGACTAGACTTATTCCCAAATAAAATCGAAACTGAAATAGAAAGAGATAAAATAACCCTATCGGGCCCACTTTATGCCCTTTGGCCGTTGAGCTCCACTGACCTTGGTCGATATCAACTCTTCGTCCCAGACCAATGGGACCGGTCCAAATTCTAGTGCCAACAATTGCACCTTGGCTTAATATACTTGCTAATTAGGGTTTAGCAGTAACTTATTAAAGGTTAAACATGGGTTGTCACAGCCCTCCCCCGTTAAAGAAATCTCGTCCCGAGATTAAGAACAAAGCAGACTAGAGGGAAGTGCGGTGATTAAATATACCTGAGAATGATGACCAGAATTCCGAGGAATGAGAAATCATAAATTCCTCAGATTCCCAAGTAGATTCATCCTCTGAATGATTACTCCATTGCACTTTATAGAACTTAAGGGTATGTTTATGGGTTACACGTTCCGTCGTGTCGAGAATTTTTATGGGTTGTTCAGAGTACGTGAGGTCCAGTTGAAGATGATTAAAATTTTCCAAGATGATATCAATTAGTGGTTTGAGACACCGCTTCAGTTGTGAGACATGGAAAATGTTGTGGACTCTAGATAATTTAGCAGGGAGCGGCAGTTTATATGCTTTGGTGCTAATTTTCCTTTGACTCCAAAACACTGAATGCCCCCTCATAGGTGACATGTGGAGGTAGAAAAAATCATCCTTCTCGAAATATAGTGGCTTGCGATGTCGGTTTGCGTATTTTTCTTGATGACATTTAGCACCCTTAAGATTTGCCTGAATGGCACGAACTTTTTCCTCGACGTCCTTTGCAAGATCAGGACCAAATGTCACTCTTTCTCCGCACTCGGACCACTTCAACGGTGTTCTGCAACTTCATCCGTAGAATGCCTCAAACGGTGACATTTTCACACTTAATTGATAACTGTTGTTGTATGAAAACTCTACATAAGGAAGGTATTCGTCCCAGTTACCGCTATGTGCTAAAACACATGCTCTGAGCATATCTTCCAATGTTTGGTTGACACGCTCTATTTGTCCATCGATAGCGGGATGGTAAGCAGAACTACAAATTAATTGTGTACCCAGAGATGCATGTAGTTGTTCCTAGAAACGGGCAAAGAACTGTGAGCCTCTATCCGAAATGATAGTCTTGGGTACTCCATGAAGACATAAAATTCTTGATATGTACAACTCTGCCTATTGCTTTATCTTATATGTGTTGTTGACTGGTAAGAAATGAGCAGACTTTGTGAGTCTATCCACGATAACCCAAATCGAGTCATGCTTACGCGAAGTGAGAGGTACGCCAACAATAAAATCCATACTAATATCTTCCCTTTTCCAGGTAGGAATACATAATGGTTTAAGTAATCCGGCCGATTTCAAATGATCCGCTTTGATTCTCTGACAAGTGTCACATTCTACAATATATCAGGCAACTTCTTGCTTCATTCTTGTCCACCAAAAATTCTTTTTTAGATCTTGATACATTTTATTACTACCCGGGTGAATGGAATATTTTGACTGATGCCCTTCATCCATAATTTTCCGATGAAGTTCAAAGTTCTTTGGTACAACTAAACGGTTATTGAACCACAGAGTACCGTCTGGGTCATGTGTAAAACATTTAGCTTTACTATCCTTAATGTTTTGGCGAATGTGTTCCATACCCTTGTCATTTTTTTGTGCAGCAATAATTTCTTCATGAATGGTGGAATGTATACTAAGGTTGTTGATCATTGGAACGGGCATAATGTGAAGGCTTGGTTTTGAAATAAACTTTTTAGTGCTGCTGTCCTGAAATTCCAGCACCAAATTATTGCAATGCACCTTTCTACTAAGCGAGTCGGTGACTACATTGGCCTTGCCCTGATGATAATGAATCTCTAGGTTGTAATCCTTGATTAATTCCAGCCACCAATGTTGTCTCATGTTCAGATCAGCCTGAGTGAAGATGTATTTTAGGCTCTTATGGTCCATGTAGATATGCACTAAATTTCCGAGCAAGTAATGCCTCCAAATTTTTAGTGCAAGCACAACTGCAGCTAGCTCTAAATCATGAGTTGGATAATGTTTCTCATGCTTTTGCAGTTGCCGTGATGAGTAGGCAATGACATGACCAATACCGGGTCCTGTCCTAGATGCATCACAATACACATCGAACGGTTTAGTGATGTCGGGTTGAGCCAATACTGGGGTAGTGGTTAATAACTCCTTCAACTTCTGGAATGCTTTTTCACAATTATCGTCCCATTCAAACTTTACATCATTCTTCAATAATGTTGTGATAGGCTTGGATAGCTGGGAAAAATTAGGGATGAACCTACGGTAGTATCCAGCTAATCCGTGGAAACTGCAAACTTGATGAACTATTTTAGGTGGCTTTCAATCTAGCACATCTTGAACTTTGTTGGGATCTACCGAGATACCTTCAGCTGAAACTATGTGACCAAGAAATGGTACATGGTCCAACCAAAATTCACACTTGCTAAATTTTTCAAACAGCTTGTGATCTTGTAGACGTTGAAGAACAATACGAAGATGTTTGGTGTGTTCTTCCTTGGACATAGAATAGATGAGGATATCATCAATAAACACTACCACGAACTTGTCCAACTCCGACAAAAATACTAAATTCATGAGGTACATGAAATGGGTAGAAGCGTTGGTTAATCCAAATGGCATTACATGGTACTCAAATAATCCGTATCTCATAGAGAAAGCGTTCTTCGGAATATCCTCTACTCTAACCTTTATTTGATGGTACCCAGAGCGAAGGTCAATTTTTCAAAAGACCTTGCCACCAACCAATTGATCAAAGAGAATATCAATTTGGGGCAGCGGGTATTTATTCTTGATTTCGACTTTATTTTGAAGCCGGTAATCAACAACTAGGCGCAGAGACTTGTCTTTCGTCTTCACAGAAGTAGTAGGACAGCCCCAAGGTAAAGTTCTTGGGCGAATGAACCCTTTCTCCAATAATTCATTCAGTTGCTTTTTCAATTCAGCCAACTCGTTTGGGGCCATTTTATACGGTCGGCGGGATATCGAGGAAGTTCCTGGCTGCAGTTCGATCTTAAATTCAACTTCACGGTAAGGTGGGAGGCCAGATATATCCTCAGGAAATATGTCCAGATACTCGCAGATGACGGGAATATTTTCTAATGATTTCTCTTCCAATTTATAGACAACTAGATTGCTTGGTTAATTGGTATTTAGTGAAAGTGTGTCTCGGCCATGCAGGGGAGAGTTTAAATGGCTTTATGGGTTTTCATCCAGAACATGCCCAAAATTAGATCGATGTCCTGATTGTTAAGCATGATACAATCGATGGGTAAACTGATGTGAACAAGGGTTCTCGATCTTCCGAAAGGTTCTTGGTAAGTGGATTTGGTCGAAGGCAACACACAAATCGATCCGGCCTCAGAACAGCACGTTCTAGACCCCTCAATCGCAGCACGACGTCTCCTCTGGTTATCAACCGTCCAAAGACGATTGACCTCGCCGAGAAGGCTAATACCTGCCTGCGAATCAAGAACACAAGCAAGAACAACGAAGAATGCAACCAAATTTGTAAGTATACGATGAATCTCACAAGTTGGGGTCTCACAAACCGATGAACGGCGACACTGTTTATGAATAGAATTGATCTAAGCAAAACCCAAACCCTAATAAAGAGGCGGCAGCTATATATGAGGACCCTAGGGTCGTGCAAGACCACTTGGACGCAGCCCTAAGTGGGCTCAACTCGATACATGGCCCAAAGACCGATTATGTGTCGCAGCACCAGGACAGATTCTGGAAGTCGATTTGTTTCGGCGATTGCCGATGGCTCGGGATGAATTTTGACATGGGACTGGTGGGGTTGGAAAGTTCTTTTCGTTATATTTCCAGGCATATATAGAACGTCCACATCCGAGTCCGTATGCGTCCTGAGTGTCCATTTTAGTGCAGACTGGTCCTGGGCTCCGAAACAGACTTGAAGTCGGTTTTGATTGGGCCTCCACCTTGGCTTGTACGTCCTTGCTGGACCATCACGTCTCCAATCACCTCCCCATCTATCTCATCATCATCTCCATGGTTTCTAACAACAATTAATTCATTAGGTAGCAATCTATTCTTAAAACCACATAATAAAAATATTAGAAACGATCTCACCTGTAATTTCAAGTGATGCACATGAACTTTCATCTTAGTTGGAGGAGTGTTGTGTGTATCCATGAGTGTGATGTACTCATCATTCTCCCCTTTTTGAATTAGAGTCGTCCTTGACTCGATCCCATCTCTTTCTCCCAATAGTGGTCTCAAATCTGAAATATAAAATATAGAACTATTCCCATACTTGGAATGCACCTCATGTTTATATGGGTTATAAAAATTATCATCACAATGTGAAACCACAATAGAAGGCATGCCATGCAAATTAATGACCTCTTTGAAAACTTGCTCAGCAATATGAACGTCATTCTCACTCTTATGACAAGATGGAAAATGTGTGATCTTAAAAACACTAGAAAAACATGACATGACATGGTAATTGTTATTGCAGTTTTCTAGTTCATCATTTGGTTGTATAACAGAAGGAGTATTCATGTTTGAGCAAATATAAACTGTATGCACCATAAATACACCTCTATGATCATAGTTTCCTATAGCATAAAATTTGTTTCTTGTTAGTAAAGGCAATTCAGTTTGAGAAAAGATTTGCTTCTCCACGGTATTTAGATCACAAAGAACATCAAATTCAATATAACCCAAAGTATTTAGAGAAGACAATAATTTCTGCTCATCCTTTTCATATGTTATTAAAATTAAATGTTTTATTTCAGCACTAGTAGGTGAATCATAAGCAAAAACATCAAGCTTATTCATTTGTTGTGGCAAAGGTATAAGTGAAGCAGTGGCACACAACTCCTCTTTATCACAAGGATCAGTAGATAAATCAATTTGTCGCAAAGGCAAATCAAGACAAGGTTCCAATACAACTAGATTGTTAGAACAATTCATCACATCAAGAAAGCTCTTACCTGAAGCAACAACATGTTCTTCATCTTTCTCACTATCCTCTTCTTTGTATAGAACCTGAAATGTATTAGTTGCAACAAGAGGCAAGGAAATATGTTCATCATCTAATTCAGATTTTGATGTAAGTGTTGCAACATTTGAAACAGTCCATTCTTTTCTAAACGGTTCATTCTTTCTCCTTTCAAGCCTTTGTTGATCCTCTTCTAAAATTTCAGCAGCGGTCATAGGTTTAAGAGTAACTCTTCTACCATTGTATTTAAATGAGTAGCTATTTATAATGGTATTGTGTGAAGCATTATTTGTAATAATCCAAGGTTTACTCAATAACAAATGATATGCTTGCATAGGTACTATATCAAATTCTACACTATCCTTATAAGAACCAATAAAAAATTCAATGCATGTAATTTTATCTACCTTTAGCTTACCAAAAGAATTTAACCATTGGATGTAGTATGGACATGGGTGTGGTTGTGTTGTCAATCCAAGCTTCTCTACTAATTCTAAACTTGTGATGTTGCGGCTACTCTCTCCATCAATGATAACACGACAACGTCGATCCTTGACAACAAAGTGAGTCTAAAATAAATTGTTCAATTGATTTTGCTCTACCTTCTCCATTTGAGGACTGAGCACTCTTTGGGCTACAACACTTGTATCAACCTCATTTGACACCATCGATTCATGACCATCAGTGTTGTAACCTGTCATTGTTAATAGAAAACAAGAAAATACACAAGAGTATACTTTTCTATCACTACTGTTTGATCACGGTGGAAACTCTCAACCAGCAAATGGCAGCACCTAACTGAGTTCTTACAAGACTCTTAATAGCAAAACAGAGGATACCTTGGAGAGTGTGATCCGACGATTGCGAGGGTCCAAAGTTCTGTGCCTATTCAGAAGGATATATATGGAGCTTGGAAGGCAAATTGTAGTAGCAAGGATTAGCAAAATTTTGATTCAGAAATTATAAAATTAAATAATAGTCTCAAGCTAGTCTATGTCACTGGCCTAAACTTGTCTTGGACCTAGTTCAAGCAAGCAAGCAAATGACTCAACAAAGGACACAAAGGATGCAGGCAATTCTGAATTTGTATCTTTTCTTTTTTCTACTTCCTCTTTTTTGTGCGGCTTTTTCTCTTGTGCACTTTTGCCTTTTTTCTTTTCTTTTCTTGAGAATCAGATCTGCAGCAAGGTATTACAAGTTTTACAACCAATAGAACCCCAGAATATTTTTTTTTCTTACTACAAGTGCAGCAAAAGGATTCTTGTAATAGCATAACTAAAACAAACTTCTATAACAAGATCAAGCACTAATTGGTTGGCTTTTGATCACAATGAGACAGCAGCAGAGCACTCTAATCTTCTTTTGCACACGAAAGTAGAAGGCTAGATGTTAAAGAAATATTTAGTGCACATAATTCCAGCAATACTATTATCTCAACATGTGCAACACTGATTTTTTTCCCTTGTTTGTCTATGACAAGGATATGCACGACTCAAACAAGACCAAAGAACAAGCACTATACTAGCAACACAATGACTTTATAGGGACTAAAATTCAGAGAAGCAATCTGAAATAAAAATTTGCAAGTCACAATGGGGTATAGGACAGCGGAAACATGACGAACCGATATTTTTGTGGGACAATTTTTTGGACTATAGGATAGAACAAATAAACAAGGATAAAGGCGAACCTAACGGCATACCTGAAGCTCTGATTACCACTTGATGTGGACAAGGGTTCCCGATTTTTCGATAGGTTCTGATAATCTTGATTAAGGAGGAGGCGATACACAAATCGATCCGGCTTCCGAACGACACGTTCTGAACCCCGCAATCGCAGCATAACGTCTCCTCTGGTTATCAACCGTTCAAGAATGATTGACGTCACCGAGAAGGCTTATCCTTGCCTGCAAATCAAGAAAGCAAGGAAGAACAAAGAAGAATACAACTAAATTTGCAAGTATATGATGAATCTCACAAGTTGGGGTCTCACAAACCGATGAACGTCGACACTGTTTATGAACAGAATTGATCTAAGCAAAACCTAAACTCTAATAAAGAGGCGGTGGCTGTATATGAGAACCCTAGGGTCGTGCAAGAACACCTGGATGCAGCCCTAAGTGGGCTCAACTTGATACATGGCCCAAAGACCAATTACGGTGTCGCAGCACCAGGACAGATTCTAGAAGTCGATTTGTTTTGGCGATTTCCAACGGCTCGGGACGAATTTTGACATGGGACTGGTTGGGTTGGAAAGTTCTTTTCGTTATATTTCTAGGCATATATAGAACGTCCAAATCTGAGTCCGTATGCGTCCTGGGTGTCCGTTTTAGTGCAGACTGGTCCTGGGCTCCGAAACAGACTCGAAGTCGGTTTTGATTGGGCCTCCACCTTGGCTTGGACGTCCTTGTTGGCCCATCACGTCTCCAATCACCTCCCCAGGTATCTCATCATCATCTCCATGGTTTCTAACAATAATTAATTCATTAGGTAGCAATCTATTCTCAAAACCATATAATAAAAACATTAGAAACGTTCTCACCTGTAATTTCAGGTGATGCACATGAACTTTCATCTTAGTTGGAGGAGTGTTGTGTGTATCCATGAGTGTGATGTACTCATCATAAACTTTTCAATTTATTTTGAGCGGGGCTCCGCGTACTAATTGATTAGCAAGGATTTGTCTGACGGTGGAACGAACTATATAGCTCTTTTCTATACTGGTGGTTTGGAGTCTATGTTTCTGAACACATGCTTTGCTGATGAAATTATGTGTAGCACCAGAATCAAAAAGTGTAAGGACAGGCTGACTATAAAGTGAGAGTGTACCGCTCAGCACAGGTTCACCCTAAGGGATGTCTTCATCATTACTATAGTTGACTTGAGCACCATGAGATGGTGCATCCTTAGTATCATCCTGGTTCTGACACTGATTGTGAATACCGTTGTTATTGTTGCGCTTGGGCGCAGTGCATTCCTTAGCAAAATGTCCGACATGGCCACAGTTGTAACACGGGCAGGGGCCACTATGTAAGGATCATGACCATTAAGGTCACCCCAAGGTATGATGTTTTGGTGCTGAATGACAAACATGAAATGTGACTAATGTCTACACGAGTGTTGTTCGTGTAGGAAACCTCTTCTACTCTATGATGATTTTACACGGATGCCTTGGCGATTGATGACAATGACCGCAAGCGTGGAGGCTTGTGAGCTTGATGGAGTCCTAGGGTTGATGGAGATGGATCAAAGCGAAGGACAAGCTATGGAGAAAGTGTTGGGAACACTTGTCAAGTTGTTAAGGCTGTGAGTCCATAGGAAAAACCAGACTATCAAGGGAGTCTAGGTCATTCTCTTAGGTCATGTCTAGTCGGTGAGGTGCAAGGTTGCTCGGTGAAATCACAGGCACTAGATGACAGTGGAGAAGCCAAGGAGCTGTTCGAAGAAGCCGAGAAACAAAGTCAAGCGAGGACGAAGAGTTTTAGCTTCTAGACATAGTGACCGGACAGAGGGGTCAATGGTGACCGGACTGTACGGTCACTAGGTTAAGTTGTCTGGAACTTACAGCAAAGAAGCGAGGAAACTGCTAGAGTTGAGGTTGTAGAGATCGGAGGTCCGGTCTACAGACCGGACGGTCCGGTCTGTACAAGTGACTCTGGGCAGTGAGGAAGCGAGCGCTAGAAATGTTTCTGGACTGGAGAGAGAAACGGACCGGACGGTCTGGTCAACTGACTGTATGGCTCGGTTAGTCCAGGATTTCAGCAGGGCAGAGCTGTTGGTGCTCAAGTTTGTAGTGACCAAACGGTACGGTCAGGCAGTGACCGGACAGTCCGGTCAGTAATCCTAGAAAGCTGATTTCGTGGAGCAACGGCTAGTTTGAGGTTGGAAGCCTACATAACTTCATTACTGGGGTCTTGGAGACCTCTCTTGGCTAGTGGAATACCTGAGAGCATTTGGTGAGAGCCAAGAGGAAAAGAGGAGAGCACTAGGAGGAGATATTTCATATCTTGAGAGTGCTAGTGAGAGTAACATGGAGTGATCTTGCACATCTAAGGCTAGGTGTCCTTGAGGGTGTGATCTAGGTTGTTACTCTTGGGCTATGGTGAGACCTAGACCGGTTACGTGTCGGTGATCGAGCCTATCGTGATTGGTTGTGAAGGCCATCACACGTTTGTACATGGTTCGAGCCCGCCAGTGAAAGGGGCATCGCTAGTGAGTGCCCGTTTCGGCATGGGGAGTCCGGCAAGTTCTCGAGGGAGGCGAGCTTGTGCCTTGGTGGCAGCAGTGACGCACGCTGTGTCTTCACTCCGGGAGTGATTGCGGGCTCGTGGGCGAGAACTCCACATTGATGGCGGGAGGGACCAGGATTTCGGCGGGAGTGGTCCAACGAGGATTAGGGAAGGCGCCATCCTTCCGAGACCTCTGGAAAAATCATGAGCCATCTCTTACTCTACTCCTTACTTTGATGCATTACTTTCCACATTTACATACCGTACTATTCATGCTTGTATGCTTACCATGTTCTAGTTGATTGCTTGTAGACTTGCATGAATAGGCTTCTCTACTTGCTAGTTGTGCTTAGCTTGCACTTAATCACTAGCATGTATAGGAGTTGCTTTGGCTTGATTGATCACCCTAGTATGTATCATGCTACTCTTGCTTGTGTGTCTTCCATGTTCTTGATGATCTAGTAGCTTTGCATGAGTAGGCTCCTTTGCTAGCTTGTTGTGTGCTTTCGTGTGTTTTTTGATTACTAGCTTGCATAGGATTTGTGTGCCTCGTATGTGATCCACTAGTATGCTTAGGTTGTCTTTCCTTTCATAACATTATCTTGTTAGTGTGATCACCACTAGAATTATGTGGGAATGTTTGAGTGGTCGATTTTAGGAATTGGCGAATTAGGTACATAGTTTGAGTTCCCGATTAACACCCCCCCCCCTCTCGATCACTCGATCCTTTCAAGTGGTATCAGAGCCAGGTGCTCAATATAGGGCTTAACCGCCTTGAGTAGTGACTGAACTAAGTTGGGATGTCATACCATTCGGGGCCGGGTCATGGCTCATGGAAGGATCGCTTGAAAAGCTACCTAAATGCCATGATTCCGGATGAGTTGTTGGATACTCTTTTGGACTTTGCCAATACCTTTAGCAATGATCATGTGTATGATGATTGTGATGATTGTGTGGTAGTGCCTAGTTCTAGTGAGTGCCTAGATTCTTCTAATGATAACTTGATAATTTGCTCTACTAGTGTATCTAATGTCATGATTGATGATGTTGGTTCTCTTGATCTTGCTTGCTCCACTAGCATGACTAGGATTGATGATAGTGTGCCTTTTAGTCCTACTAGTGATTCACTTGTTGAGGAGTTCTTTGATTTTCATGCTAATGATAATGAGGACTTACTTGACTTTCTTATTCGCTTGCGAGGTATTGTGGACAAGATTGAATCAAATGAAGAATCCTTTAAGCTTCCCAAGATTATGATAGTCGAGAAGATCCTCACCTTGCTCCCTTGTAGAAAGCTGGTCTACACCGCCCTTAGTCTTCTCATGGAGAAGGGTCTCTCTGTCGAGGAGGTGATTGAGTTGCTCTTTGAAGATGAGGAGATCACCGCAAGCTAGACCAGGGAGAAGACTTCCAAGGCAAACATTGGAGCATCCTCAAGAAAAGGGAAAGAAGTAGCTTCGAGCTCAAACTTCTTCGATCCCTCTATAAGATTGCCTTGCAGCAGCTTCTACAACCCCATCGGATCAAGACCTACACCAAGCTCTTCATCAAGCGCTTCATCAAGCTCTACCCCAAGTGTCATTTCAAGTTCTACTCTAAGCACTTCGGGTGGACCACGCATTGGTGTAGGGGGAGTGCCAAAAACAATGCTCACACGATCATTGGAGATGATCAATCTCACCACTACGGCTCCGGCGCCTCCACCTCCTCCGCCACAAGATCGACTTTGGTATCTTCGTCGAGCTCACCAACCGGATCTCATCTTTCAACTTGGTGAATTTGTGAGAAATCCGAATGATGACCTTTGTGATAGTCTCTTAAGCATTTATGATCTTGTCTATAGGATAAACTCGTTTAGAGGTCTTTGGAGGATCCCATCAAATGAAGTGATTGATAGACTCCTCTTGCAAATCACAACTCCTGAGAGGGGTTTCTTACTTGAGGTGGTAGTCAATAGAAGGCATGAGCTCTCAATTGAGAGGACAATGGAGATGATTCTTGTGCTCCACTCACAAGTGGAAGACATGCTCGAGCACGTCATTGGACTCTATGATCCCCCCCACTACTACATCGACCTCGACAATGTACATATGGGGGATGATCATGGAGATTGAAGGTATCGTGCTCCTCACTATCCCATTAGGAGGAGACTTCAGGAAGGGATTGCAAGAATCCCTATCTATGACGATGGTCTTATCATTCAACGTGATGAGGTTAGTACAAGTCAATTGAGCAATGCTTTGGATACTAACCCATCTTCCTCTAGTGCTTGTCTTATGGCTACCACCAGGGTCAACTACAAGAGTGGAGGTACTCATTGGATTCTTGACAGTGGGTGCACCCAACATATGACCAAGAAGTCAACCATGTTCACCAACATTGATGAACATGAAGACAGTGAGAAGGTGACTTTTGGGGATAACTCAAAAGGGAGAGTCAGAGGATTAAGCAAGGTGGCCATTACGAAGGACCTCCATCACTCCAAGGTCTTTCTTGTGGAAACCCTCAACTTCAACCTCCTGTCTATTGGACAACTCTGTGACATGGGTTTCAAGTGCACATTTGATGAGGATGGTGCAATAATTGAAAATTCAAAGAAAGGGCTAGTACTTCATGGAGTGAGGTATGGGAACTTGTATGTCACGAACTCTAAATCAAGTAACATGCCACCAAGTACTTGCCTCTTCACTAAGGCAACTAAGGGATGGTTGTGGCATAGAAGACTGGCACATGTTGGAATGAATCAGCTCAGAAAAGTGGTCAACAGGAATCTAGTTGAAGGAATCAAGGATGTGACCTTTGAGAAGGACAAATTGTGTAGTGCTTGTCAGGCTATAAGGCAAGTTGCATCTTCACATCCCACCTAGTCTTTCATGTCTACATCTCGTCCTCTAGAGCTCTTGCACATGGACTTGTTTGGGCCAACACATTACAAGAGTCTGGGAGGCAATCTATATTGCTTGGTGATTGTGGATGACTTCACGAGATACACTTGGACCTTCTTTCTTGTGGACAAGTCTCAAGCAAGCGATATCTTCAGAAAGTTTACAAGAAGAGCAAAGAATGAGTTCAAGGCTAGCATTGTGAAGATAAGGAGTGACAATAGGACTGAGTTCAAGAACACAACAGTGGAGGAATATTGTGACAAGAAGGGAATCAAGCATGAATTCTCTGCTACATGTACTCCCAAGCAAAATGGAGTAGCGGAGAAGAAGAACAAGACACTCATCACTCTTGCTCGTGCCATGTAGGACGAGTATGGGACTCATGAGAGGTTTTGGGCTGAAGCAATCAACACAGCTTGCTACACCTCCAACCGAGTCTATCTCCACCGGCTGTTGAAGAAGACACCATATGAGCTATTGGTGAGATGGAAACCCAGTGTTTCCTATTTCTAAGTCTTTGGCTGCAAGTGCTACATTCTCAAGAAGAGGAGAAACCCGGGAAGTTTGAGAGCAGAACGAATGAAGGCATACTTGTTGGGTAGTCTGGATCTTCGAAAGCATATCGGGTCTACAATTCAGCTACAGGTTGTGTGGAGGAATCCTATGATGTGGAATTTGATGAGTCAAATGGTTCTCAAAAGGGGGATGAATTTCTTGAAGTGAACATTGGTGATGAACCCATGAGGGAGGCTATGAGAAGAATGCCCATCGGTGAGGTTTTACCCCACGAGGGAAATGATGGTGATATTGATGTGCCCTCTACTCCACCACCTCAACCAACCTCTTCCTCCGAGGTGAAAGAACCAATCCAAAATGCCACAAGTACACCTTCCAGCTCCACCCAAAATTCAGTGAGAGTTCACCCATAAAGTGATGAGGAAACTAAATTGAGAAGTGAGCCACAAGTCTCCCCACATACTTCACCACAAGCTACTTCTCCAAGCTCTTCACAAGATACCCTTCCATCCACTTCAAGATCTAAGTCCAAAGCTAGAACGCCTATGAGTGATTCTCCCACCTCTCTAAGAATCCAAGACAGTCATATCTCAAGAGAGGGAGCAATCGATGATGCCTAAGATACTTCACCTACACCACCTCCTAATCAAGAAGAACACCACCCTAGTCCCAAGGCCATCAACAAGGAACACTCACGTGACTTGATCAATGGGAGTCCATCTCAAGGAGTTAGGACAAGGAGGAAACAATACAAGCCCAACTATGTGAGTGAAGAAAATGATGATGAGGCAAATGTTGCAATTGAGAACTTGTCCTTTGTCTCTATGATTGAGCCCACAACAATGGAAGAGGCAATGAATGATCACAAGTGGGTTATTGCCATGCAAGAAGAATTGAACAAATTTCAGAGATGCAAAGTATGGAAGTTAGTGGAAAGGCCCAAGAATCATAATGTGGTTGGCACCAAGTGGGTCTTCA
Source organism: Eleusine indica (assembly GCA_030378355.1). Lineage (NCBI taxonomy): Eukaryota > Viridiplantae > Streptophyta > Magnoliopsida > Poales > Poaceae > Eleusine > Eleusine indica. The sequence goes on along the minus strand of CM059501.1, from coordinate 30,097,779 downwards.
AGAACAAGCAAGATGAGAAAGGGGCAATTGTCAAGAACAAGGCTCGTCTCATGGCTAAGGAGTACTCTCAAGTGGCGGGAATTGACTTTAAGGAAACATTTGCTCCCGTTGCTCAACTTGAAGCTATTCGGATCATGCTTGCCTATGCTTCACACAATGGCTTCAAGCTCTATCAAATGGATGTGAAGAGTGCATTCTTGAATGGAGAGATAAATGAAAAAGTCTATGTGGAACAACCTCCAGGATTTGAGGATCCCAAACATCCTAGACATGTGTATAAACTGAAGAAGGCTCTTTATGGTCTAAAGCAAGCACCAAGGACATGGTATGAACACTTGAGGAACTTCCTTCTCAAGAATGGGTTCAAGATTGGAAGCATTGATAGCACCTTGTTCACAAGGCATGTTGGGAAGGATCTCTTTGTGTACCAAATCTATGTGGATGATATCATATATGGGTCAACAAATAAGAAGTACAATGAGGAGTTCCGGGAAATCATGGCAAGGGAATTTCAAATGTCTATGATTGGAGAGCTCCATGTGTTCCTTGGTTTTCAAGTGAAGCAATTGAGACAAGGCAACTTCATCTATCAAGAAAAGTACACCAAGGATCTTCTCAAGAGGTTCAACATGGAAAATAGCAAACCCTTGCGCACTCCTGTGGCAACAAGCAAACCTTTGGACATGGATGAAAAGGGAAAATCGGTGAACCCCAAGCTCTATAGATCAATGATTGGGTCCTTGCTCTATCTCATCGCCTCAAAACTGGACATCATGTTTAGTGTGTGCTTGTGCACACGCTATCAAGCAAATCCAAAAAAGTCACATTTGAAGGCCGTGAAGAGGATACTAAGATACCTCAAGTACACACCTACCATAGGGTTATGGAACCCTAGAGGAACAAGCTTTGAGTTACTTGGGTATTTGGATTTGGACTTCGTAGGATGCAAAGTGAATAGTATGAGTACATCAGGAGGTTGCCAATTCCTTGGAAAATCTCTTGTATCTTGGAGCTCAAAGAAGCAAAACTCAGTGGCTCTATCTACAGCCGAAGCGGAGTATATGCAAGCAGGAGCATGTTGTGCTCAACCTCTCTACATCAAGCAAACACTCTTGGACTATGGTCTCAACTTCACTCAAATGTCACTCTATTGTGATAGTGAAGCGGCGATCAAGATGGCTCTCAAAACTGGAGATCATGGTCATGCAAAGCCCATAGAGATCAAACATCATTTCATTCAAGATCATGTTGAGAAGAAGGACATTGACTTGGTGCATGTGCGAACTCATGAACAATTGGCTGATATCTTCACCAAGCCTCTTGACGAGAAGACCTTCAACCAGCTAAGAGGAGAGCTCAATGTTCTCGACCTCTCCAACTTCACTTGAGTAACCCTAAAGCTTGTCTCTTGTAAATTTGTACAACATTGCTTGTTTGTATTGTTGTTTGTGTCTATTCTCTTGTAGGTTGACTACGGACCTCCTTGAGATAGCAATGGACATGGGTTAACCTTGGGAAGGTGGTTCATGGTGTACCCAAGGCTTTGAAGAATGGTCCATTGTGAGTAAGCTCAAGAAGGAAACAACTCGTCGTTGACACCTTGGTTTGTAGTTTTTCTCTCTCTTTCTTTTAGCATCGCATTATGCATGTGTAAACTTGTTGCATTTGCATTGTTTGCATTCATGCATATTCTTGCATTGTGATACCTTACATGCCTTCAAGCATGTTTCTAGGGGCAGTTGCTTATTTCTAATGTAAATATATCACCCTCTAGATGATCACATAGTGATCTTTGTGCTTCATGCCCATTGAGTCACGTTCAACCGAGCTCTGAGGTTAAATCTACTCACGCGGCTCAAAGACAAGTGACTCGTACATTCCCAATACACTAATGACTAACCATTCCATACTTGAGAAATTCTTTGTTGAGTCATGTGTGTAGGGGGAGATATGGTGGAAGACCATTGTGACCAAGGAAGAGCACTATGAAAGGGGGAGTCTTTCTACCTCTTGTCTCCTATTATTTGCTCCTTGGTTCTCTTGTGCTTTGTCTTTGGTTTATGGTTTTTGCTCATAGGTGACAACAGGGGAGAAGAACATGAAGATCCAAAAGCCAACACCAGTCAAAAAGGGGGAGAAGAAGTCAAAGGGGGAGAGGTTCATGAAGATCTAACACAAAAGATGGAAAGAAGAAAATTGAAGATAGAGAGAAGAACATGAAGGGACATGAAGAAACTTGAAGAATCCAGAAAATTGAAGATAGAGAGAAGAACATGAAGAAACATGAAGAATCCAAATGCCAAGACTATGGTGACGAAGTGGAGAACATGAAGATGATCAAGACAATGGTGCATGTTCACTTGGAGTACATATGAAGATCATGACAAGATGAACATCCACACAAACATGGAGAAGAACAACAATGAACATCTACACCAACATGAACATCTATGTCTATGGTGCGTGTCTACATCAACAAGAACACCTACCATGACACCAAGACGGGCGCAAAATTCTACTGAAGATAGATATCAAGTGCCCTACGTGATTGGGTAGTTCTCCCTCAACACCTAGCACATTCCGAGGTGGAGACTACTTCCAAGGTAAGGACCAAGGTAATCCTCTCATTCCATTATTTTCCTTTGGTTCCTTATTGCTCGTCTATTTTGGATCATCGTAAGTAGTGGTTGTCATCCATCACCAAAAAGGGGGAGATTGTAAGCATCATGACCATTGAGGTCAACCCAAGGTATGATGTTTTGGTGATGAATGACAAACATGAAATGTGACTAATATCTACACGAGTGTTGTTCATGTAGGAAATTTGTTCTACTCTATCATGATTGTAGATGCCGGCCTTGACGATTGATGACAATGACAGCAAGCGTGGAGGCTTGTGAGATTCATGGAGTCCAAGGGTTGATGGAGATGGATCAAAGCGAAGGACAAGCTATGCAGCAAGTGTTGGGAACACTTGTCTATTTGTTAGGGCATTGAATCCATAGGAAAAACCGGACTATCAAGGGGGTCTAGGTCATTCTCTTAGGTCCTATCTAGTCGGTGATGTGCAAGTTTGCTCGGTGAAATCACAGGCACTAGATGACAGTGGAGAAGCCAAGGAGCTGTTCGGAGAATCCGGGAAACGAAGTCAAGCGAGGATGAGGAGTTTCAGCTTCTGGACATAGTGACCGGACAGAGGGGTCAATGGTGACCAGACTGTACGGTCACTAGGTGAAGTTGTCTGGGACTTACATCAATGAAGCGAGGAAATTGCAAGAGTTGAGGTTGTAGAGACCGGATGGTCTAGTCTATACAAGTGACTCTGGGCAGCGAGGAAGCGAGCGCTGTAAATGTTTCTGTACTGGAGTGAGAAGCGGACCAGACGGTCCGGCCAACTGACCATACGGTCTGGTCAGTACAGGATTTCAGCAGGGCAGAGCTGTTGGTGCTCAGGTTTGCAGTGACCAGACGGTCCGGTCAGGCAGTGACCGGACAGTTCGGTCGATAGGCCTAGGAAGTTGATTTTATGGAGCAACGACTAGTTTGAGGTTGGAAGCCTATATAACTTCGTTACTGGGGTCTTGAAGACCTCTCTTGGCCAGTGGAATACCTGAGAGCATTTGGTGAGAGCCAAGCGGAAAAGAGGAGAGCACTAGAAGGAGATATTTCATATCTTGAGAGTGCTAGTGAGAGTAACATGGAGTGATCTTGCACATCTAAGGCTAGGTGTCCTTGAGGGTGTGATCTAGGTTGTTACTCTTGGTCAATGGTGAGACCTAGACCGGTTAGGTGTCAGTGATCGAGCCTATCATGATTGGTTGTGAAGGCCATCACACGTTTGTACATGGTTTGAGTCCGCCGGTGAAAGGGGCATCGCTAGTGAGCGCCCGTGTCGGCTCGGGGAGTCTGACAAGTTCTTGAGGGAGGCGAGCTTGTGCCTTGGTGGCAGCGGTGACTCGCACCGTGTCTTCACTCCGGGAGTGATTGCGGGCTCGTGGGCGAGAACTCCACATTGGTGGCAGGAGGGACCAGGACTCTGGTGGGAGTGGTCCAACGAGAGTAGGGGAAGGCGCCATCCTTTCGAGACCTCAGGAAAAAATCATGAGCCATCTCTTACTCTACTCCTTACTTTGATGCATTACTTTCCGCATTTATATATCATGCTATTCATGCTTGTATGCTTACCATGCTCTAGTTGATTGCTTGTAGACTTGCATGAATAGGCTTCTCTACTTGCTAGTTGTGCTTAGTGTTGACGGCTGTTAAGTACCATTTTCAACCGTCAACTATACTCAAATAAAGGAGAATTTGGCATTTCATACACGCATGCTTTATCACAATAATATAGTTCCACTTGTACTTGGAGAACTTTGTGCATGCAGGAGGAAATGTGAAGGAAACACCTCAAAAGGCAAGAAAACACACTTTCGACCAATCAGAGAGCGCCACATGGACGTCACACGGATTGAAGGGCCCATTTGCAGCACTTAACCGACATAACTCCCTGTAATACCGCGGGAACCGACCTCAGGACCCACCTGCCAGCCTCCCCAAGAAAGCACAGGCCAGGAGGGGCCACCCCCAGGTCGGCCGACCTGGTCAGGTCGGCCGACCCAGCCGGGCGCCCTCTCCGCCTGGGCTTCCACGTGTTGGCTCCTCCGTGACTCCTGATAACGGTTTGAGATGCCTTCCGTGGCGGTTACGCTCCCTTGCCGACCTATTGAGGCTATAAATAGGAGGGTGTGCCTTCACACTCAACACACACCACAAGAAGCATTTCTCTCTTGCTAGTAATAGTTCTTGGAGTTTTAGTGGAGTTAGGCTGAGTCTAGAGCTCTCTAGTCCCAAGTCTTCACTTGGAATTGGTATGGCTCTTGTATCTTTTCCCTTTTGTAAGACTTTACTCTTATCAATATATATATCTTTTCTATATAGTTGTGCTTGGGTCATGAGTTTCTTGTTTGATTTTGTGATCCATATATGTGATAGTATAGTCTACTTGTGTGATAGTAGTTTATATTTATTATACTACTATTGTCATGCTAGTTATATACCGTCACTATAGTCTAGTTTATATGTTATAGTCTCTATGCTTAGTTTTAGCTGATAAAGTATAGCATGGGTTTGGTGATCGTATTCGTACGGTAGCTCTGCCTCGTTAATAGTCATCGCGGAGGGGCAGAGTGCTCTTTGGTCATGCAAGTATGGTACTTGGGTGACTGATTTGCATCAATTATTCGTTAGTCTACTGGTTCGTTGAGGTAGGCGGCAGGTGGTGACAGCCCTGTCCGTCCTTTGAAATCCTCCCCGCTAGGCTAGTGCGTAGGCTCTTGGCGGAAGTCGCCTGTGGATGCAGGGGTAAGTCCGTGCCTGAAGTGCTATACTATTGACTGCTGAACCTGAGTGTGGGTCTGTATGTATTCTACTTAGGCTATGCAACTGTATAGGAATGTATAGTAGGAGTAGCTTAGCCTAGTCTTTCCTCCACTAGACTTTATTTATTTAGTAGGAATCTTCTGTGTGTGTCACACTACCCGGTTATTATTATGTACCCGCCTGTCTTGGTTAGATATCCTTGCTAATTGTTAACATGATCTTATATGTTAGTAACGCTTCTTGATCATACCCTTCCTCTGGGATAAACAAATACGATACCCTGAATACTTCCGGGTGAAATGCTACAGCGGTATTCTCCGTGCGCTTGCGGATTTTACCTACTTGACTCTGGGACATATTAGTGAACCGTTTCTGGCCCCGTGCCGGGAATGATTTATTAATATGGCTTAGCAAAAGTCAACAAGCATCTCTGGCGCCGTTGCCGGGGAAGGCGTATGATTCAAGAAAAATTACTAATGTATATAGTAGTGTTGCAATTAGTAAGGCTATCTCCTAGGCAGGCTAACCTTGCTTTGTTTTCTGCATTTTGTATGAAAACAGGGTAGTGTATGACTGGTTTCGACTTGCCGACAAACTTCACTGAAGATCCTGAGTCACTCCTGAGAAGGACACGAGCTAGGCTCACCCCTCCTCGTAAGGAGACTCGGCCAATCGAACCTGTCATTCCCGCACCATCAAGCTCTGAGCAAATGGCCGACAAGACCCTCCGCGAGTTCTCCGCTCCCTCCGCTGCCAACATTCCTACAGGACCAGCTGGCAATTTGGGAGATGCGAACTTTGAGATCAAGACCGGTCTCATCACCATGGTGCAGGCTAGCCCATTCTGTGGGAAAGCCAATGAGGACGCTAGTGCTCATCTCCAGCAATTCCTGGAGATTTTCAACACGTTCAAAAAGAAGGACAGCCTCATCACATTCATGAAGAACTTCCTTGAGAAGGAAAAGGGTGCACAGCAACAACTGATGAAGGCAAGGGGGCAAAGGTCACACATTAAGCAACAGCCTCCGAAGTCCACAAGGCAGCAACCTCCGAGGTCTGCAAAGAAACAGGCTGTGAAGCCTGCAAAACTGCAGCCTCCGAAGCCCGAGAAGCCACCGACCGCAACAAAGACCAAGAAGGTGTGGCGAGTGAAACAAGAAGCATCATCCGTGTCTTCATCTCCGGGACCGGACAACGCTTCATCGAGCTGAACGCCGGAGAAAAGTCCCGCTCGTCGGACTTTAAAAGGTGAGTCCTCGCCGGGAGGTTAAACCGGTAGTTATCCATATTTGCTCTTTTAATTGCATATTTGCTTTCCACCACATTTTGATTTTTCCCGACCACTGCATTTCTGCATTTTTGAATTTTTCCAGCCACCTTGGAATTTTTCAAAACGCATTTGCATTTTTTGAAAATTTAGAAAATAGGTTTTTGGGCTTTCCATTTTGAAAAGATTTTTTGTCGAGCTTTTTGAGCAAAAAGGCAGCAGGGGACAAATCCCCTAGCCGTTGGGGAACACATAGGAAAAAGGGGGCTGCCAGGAGGCCCACCTGCCTGGTCGTCCGACCCCCTGGCCCCACTTTTTCCTGTGCTCCTTTCTCCCAACGGCTATATGGCCGTTGCTCTGTCTCTTGCTAACGGCCATCTTGCTTCCTTGGCTATAAAAACCGCCCAGGAGGGGGAGCTTCACCATTCCAGGCTCATCTTTCACTCCCCTCTTTTGCTCACTTGTTGCTCTCCCAAAATTTCGTGTTCTTCAACTTTACGAAGCCCCAAAAACCCAAAAAATATTTCCCCTCTGTTTTAGTGCATTTGCAAGTTGTTGTGAAAAGAAAACCAATTTCGGAGAAGCTCGGGTTTGTCGTTTTCACTAACGCTCACCCGAACACTTGTTCGATCTTGTTTTTGTTCTTGTCTTGTGTTTGTTCTTGTGTGCAGCCATGTTCAAACGAATGAAGCAAGTCGCCGGAATCAAGCGGAGAAAAAGCACTCGTGCAAGCACGAGTCAAGCATCCTCCGTCGAGCTCACACCAAGTCCGGGGCATGGTGACCCCGAAGCTGAAATTCCGGAGGAAAGGCCAGCCTTGCTCATCACCGAGGAGCATCTCGACATCAAGGACGACCGCGAGGGCCAAGCCATCGCGCTCATGAGAGAACGGCCATTCGCCCACACCCGACGCTTCGATCCGGACTTCCTCGAGAAAATAGGTATGAGAGAAGAATTTGCCTCTATTTTTCGCACTATGGGTTGGCTAAATTTCGTAGAAGTAGATGAGCCGGGTTCTCGTTTGCTTACTATGCAGTTTTTATGCACCCTTAGAAAGTATGATGAAGGCATTTCTTTTCGCTTGTTTGGGCAAGAGCGCTTGGTCACATGGGGTGATCTTCATGCTATGCTAGGTCTAAATCCTAAATGTAGGCTAGACTTAGATAAAGCGCTAAAGGGGTTCCATAAAGAAAGTTTTTGGAAAAAGATTTCCGGAAACGAGTGGGGTCCCAAGCCTAGAACAAGTGCCATCCATAATCCTACACTTAGATTTATGCATGTGTGGTTGGCTATGACCTTGTTTCCTCGAGGTGACATTAGGGTTGTCCGGCAAGATGAATTGAAAATACTTTATGCCATGGTTAAGAAAATTAGGGTGTCACCCGCGGAATGCATGATTGATCAATGGTTAGACAATATAAAGTTGACAGGACCAATTGAGTGCACCTCTTTAGTTACTCGCATTGCGCAGAAGTGTGGTCTGCTTGAGAATGTTCATGTTGAATATTTGACGGTAGATAGAGAATTTCTAGGCGAGGACTATTTTGTGCAAGGACATACTTTGAAACATGGTCCAAATAATACCTTGATCTATCACTTTCCCGGGTATACAAATGAATTCCCGTTACCTAACCCGGGTCTTCGTTTGTATCACTGTCGGGCACTAACCCTCCCACTTGAGCCAGTGGGAGAAGTTCGCAGGCATAGTGTTTCAGGGCGACCGACACGTTCCCGTAGGCATATGGAGCCTACACCGGAGTTTCACACTCCGACCGGAGATCCGGTATGGGAGCAGCCCCCGCCACAGGACGAGGCGGGTGCATCAACATGGCAGGCCGGAGCATGGGAATCTCAGTACAATTACCCCATGCAGACGTCATCAAGTTCAAGCGGACCGCCATCCTTTGCCACTCGGTCATTCTCATCCCGTGGGTTCCGTGAACTCAACTATGGGATGGCCGAGTTGACAAGGAGGGTGAACGACATTGATTTGCGCACCGAGAGCATGCAACAAACTCTCACGCAACATGTCACCGACACCCAGCAATGGCAGAATTTCAGCGACAACCAATTCCGCCAGCTGAACGCGATAATGGCTCAGAATCAGAGCAATTGGGATGCCTTCTTCCGCTCCCAAGGCTACGATCCGAACCAGCAGATATGAGCAAGAACAAGCTTGGGGGAGGACTCCCCTTCTCACGGTAACTTGTATCTTTCCCCTTCCCTTTATTTCTTGCATTTGCTAAATCTGAAAATCCATAAAAATTTGCAAAATATAAAAAGAACAAAAATATTTCCCTTTTTCATGCGCGGTATGAATGTGTATAATTTTCCTATGTTGAGATGATGAATAGTTGCTCTGTCCTTTATTCCTCTCTAATGCTAGTTTACAACTTAGTACTCTCTCAAGAGTTAGGTTTGTTGGTAAATCTTGCCTTGAACTTGAATCTTGTGGGTAGCATATGCATTCTCTAGTTCTAAGTTGTTGAGAGGTATGATATGATAGATAGGGCTGCTATGATCTTGCTCAACGTAAAGCTTGAATTCCGGAGTTTTATTTTTCAAAATGACAAATTGATAAGTTCCTCAATGATGAAATTCCCACCACAGCCATATGTAGTGTTTACATTTGAAAACCTTTACACATATGCTGCTTGTTTCACATTGAGCTTAGTCAAAATTGTTGTGACCCTAGTAGAACTCTTTTCATGCTTTCTTGATCAAGATCATATGCACACATCCACCGCCATGAGCTATCCTTCTAAATCAAGAAGATAGCATCCACCATATCCACCGTGAGCTATTCTTCTACACCGGAAGAAAGCCACTATCCATCCATCCATCCAAAGAAACACTCCATATATCCATTGCAAAATTCCTCTCTCAAAGTATTCATTGCAAACTAGGACTATGGCTATGCAAAAAGAAAAGAAAAAAATGCTCAAAAAAAGAGAGCAAGCAAAAGATAGCCATAGCCTAGAAACTCCAAAAGAGAGAAGGAAAATTCAAAAAGGAGTTATTTCTTCCCATCCACCATTCCTCCGTTCTCCCACACACTTGCACATCTTGATCAAGATTGTTTGAATTGATGTTTTTCTTGGATCCGGTCTTTTGACATAGCAATATTATGTGAACATGATTGCCTCATATATCCCTACCTTGAGCTCCACATAAAGCCTTATTTAGAAGTAGGTGATTATAGGCAACACTTTGCCTTGGTGAGGAATCATACACATATTGAGTGATCCGAGAGAATCATTTGAGGAACTTGGTTTTTATTTTCAAAATCTTTTGAAAACCTCCGGAATAACATAGCGGAATCTAGAGCAAGTGATTGGTGCCCTGCAATTGTTCTATCTCTCAACCGCCCAAGACAATGAGGTGTAAAAGCCCCATGGATCAAGGTAAATGGGTAAGTTATGCGCCAATATATTTAATTCTAGGAAGAGTACTTTGTTGTGCGCATAGTATTATTGAGGAGTAGGACATTGTAGCAACTCCTGATCAACAACTTAAGTTTATCTTTGCTTCGGGACGAGCAAAGGGTAAGCTTGGGGGAGTTTGTTGACGGCTGTTAAGTACCATTTTCAACCGTCAACTATACTCAAATAAAGGAGAATTTGGCATTTCATACACGCATGCTTTATCACAATAATATAGTTCCACTTGTACTTGGAGAACTTTGTGCATGCAGGAGGAAATGTGAAGGAAACACCTCAAAAGGCAAGAAAACACACTTTCGACCAATCAGAGAGCGCCACATGGACGTCACACGGATTGAAGGGCCCATTTGCAGCACTTAACCGACATAACTCCCTGTAATACCGCGGGAACCGACCTCAGGACCCACCTGCCAGCCTCCCCAAGAAAGCACAGGCCAGGAGGGGCCACCCCCAGGTCGGCCGACCTGGTCAGGTCGGCCGACCCAGCCGGGCGCCCTCTCCGCCTGGGCTTCCACGTGTTGGCTCCTCCGTGACTCCTGATAACGGTTTGAGATGCCTTCCGTGGCGGTTACGCTCCCTTGCCGACCTATTGAGGCTATAAATAGGAGGGTGTGCCTTCACACTCAACACACACCACAAGAAGCATTTCTCTCTTGCTAGTAATAGTTCTTGGAGTTTTAGTGGAGTTAGGCTGAGTCTAGAGCTCTCTAGTCCCAAGTCTTCACTTGGAATTGGTATGGCTCTTGTATCTTTTCCCTTTTGTAAGACTTTACTCTTATCAATATATATATCTTTTCTATATAGTTGTGCTTGGGTCATGAGTTTCTTGTTTGATTTTGTGATCCATATATGTGATAGTATAGTCTACTTGTGTGATAGTAGTTTATATTTATTATACTACTATTGTCATGCTAGTTATATACCGTCACTATAGTCTAGTTTATATGTTATAGTCTCTATGCTTAGTTTTAGCTGATAAAGTATAGCATGGGTTTGGTGATCGTATTCGTACGGTAGCTCTGCCTCGTTAATAGTCATCGCGGAGGGGCAGAGTGCTCTTTGGTCATGCAAGTATGGTACTTGGGTGACTGATTTGCATCAATTATTCGTTAGTCTACTGGTTCGTTGAGGTAGGCGGCAGGTGGTGACAGCCCTGTCCGTCCTTTGAAATCCTCCCCGCTAGGCTAGTGCGTAGGCTCTTGGCGGAAGTCGCCTGTGGATGCAGGGGTAAGTCCGTGCCTGAAGTGCTATACTATTGACTGCTGAACCTGAGTGTGGGTCTGTATGTATTCTACTTAGGCTATGCAACTGTATAGGAATGTATAGTAGGAGTAGCTTAGCCTAGTCTTTCCTCCACTAGACTTTATTTATTTAGTAGGAATCTTCTGTGTGTGTCACACTACCCGGTTATTATTATGTACCCGCCTGTCTTGGTTAGATATCCTTGCTAATTGTTAACATGATCTTATATGTTAGTAACGCTTCTTGATCATACCCTTCCTCTGGGATAAACAAATACGATACCCTGAATACTTCCGGGTGAAATGCTACAGCGGTATTCTCCGTGCGCTTGCGGATTTTACCTACTTGACTCTGGGACATATTAGTGAACCGTTTCTGGCCCCGTGCCGGGAATGATTTATTAATATGGCTTAGCAAAAGTCAACACTTAGCTTACACTTGATCACTAGCATGTATAGGAGTTGCTTTGGCTTGATTGATCACCCTAGTATGAAATGTGCACGAAATGCCATCTTGAACTCATTCCACTCAACACGGTGGCCAGTAGTCAGAGAAACTTCATAATTTGCCCACCAGGCACTAGCAGGGCCCTGGAGTTGGTGGGTAGTGAATAGCACCTTCTGTTGCTCAGTGCAATCCAACAGACCGAATTTAGACTTGGTCTGACACAGCCAGTAATCCGCGTCTAGAGGCTCTCTGGCACACTCAAAAGTCAGCGGATGAGTACCCGAAAAATCTGAGTACGTGCACTGATGAGGCTGGTTGTTGTTGCGGTTGCCTCCACGTCCAACCAAATGGGACATATGCTCCACCAATTGGCGAAGCATCTCGGAATCACTCCGCTGATGGGTGAGAAGAGCAGCGAGTATTTCCACCAGAAGGCTATGCAGCACCTTCTTGCTGCGAGCTCTCGGGCTCCTCCTGGTTCCGAGTACACACCATTCTACAAATTATATTGTTGCACATTCGCCACCACTTAAAAATAATCCATATAGACATGCGTGTGCACAAGATATAAGTTTGCAAATGGGGCACAAATAAAATTTCAGAAGTAACAACCATTTCCATTAATAGAAGCTTGATTACATGGTTGTTAAAAAGGACACATCACACTAACTCTTATATACATGTGCCAACGCTAAACTACGGTATTGTGGACACACTATGCAAGACACATGATTCTACATCTAAACTCGAGAAACATATATTACATGATTCAACACATGATGTTATGACCCATCTACTCCATATCCATGTCAGCGTCCTGATCATCCACGTTTCAGTCGTCCGAACCTGGGTCAGTGGGATCATCCTCGTCCATGTCCAGATCGTCCGAACTCGAATTTAAGGAGTCATCCTCACTGGTATCCTCCTCGGGGTTTATGTCTTTTGGTTCTTCCAATTCAGCCATGTCTACATCCTCAATTTCAACAGGTGGCATTTCTTCATCCACTTGTTCTCCATACTCTAAATTAATTTCGTCCCAACAATCAATGCGTGGAAGATGAGCTTCCTTGAAAGCTGCCAATTCATCTTGAGCCTAGATCATATCATGCTCAAAATCCCTTGCATCCTGTATGGCTTGGTCACGATCTTATATCATCCATCTCTACATTCTTGGCTTGGATTTGTTGGTTCAGTTCTGAAATTTCTAGAATCTTAGCTTGTTTTTCCACTTCCAAAAGCCGAAGTGCAGCCCGAAACATGTCCAGCTGATGGTACAAATCTCTGCATATGGCAAATACTGAGAGGCCATAATATTCTGTGACATGTACCACCGGATGGTAGAGCATGAGGTTCTAGTCTAAGATGAAATCCACATGCCGGTTCCCCTTGAAATCCTCCAAGAGGCTGATAGGCAGTAAAGCGACCGGTGTTCCAGCAACTTCATGCTTGCGAATCTCACAAAATTGAGTGAGGGCCTTGAAGGCAGCAACACTCCAAGTGAGAACTAAATCCACTTCAGAGACACTGATAGTCCAAGACTCCCATTCTGGCGTAACAGAATAGTTGGCAGGGACAGCAACATGGTCCACACATGAAGTGGTTCCATTCTCCAGAGATGTTTTGCCAACATAGGTAGGAGAGGTGTTGTACCCAAAACTCTCAAGGACTCTCCAGAATAGCTGAGTCAGTCCGGGGATTTCCAGTCCGTTGGTGATCTCCTAACCAAGCAGAATTTGGTTACCGTTTTCAGCCATCTACAAGGAATAAAATTTGAGTGAGTCAAATATCCCTTATAGTAAAAATGCATTTCATATAAAGTACTATGAAATACAGAGACCATGTTTTAGTTCCTATTTTCCAACCTCAAGGGGCAACAAAACAGGAATGGGTTTTTGGGATGGATTCTGTCTTGACTGTACAACAGTCAGTAAAATGAGTATTTCGACCAGAAACTAGAACTCCAGAAGTGGTGCTTGGCACCAAATTATAGAAGACTTTCATGTCTTTCCATATTGTATTTATATTCCTAAAAGTTCCAAGTAAAACTGGACTTAGGATTTTTTACAAGTTCAGGCTGACAGATTCTGTTTTTGGATGATAGGGGCTTACTGTTTTAGCTCTACTAGACAGAGTATAACATATTACATGGTGGGACCTATTGGAAATGGAAATAGACTTCTAAGGCTTTCCACATTGGGCTTATACACCTAAAAATTTGAAGTAAAACTCCAGTTATGAAATTTTTAAGTTTAGGGTTGCTACTGAAAACAGTGGCTGACAGATTGTGTTTGATCTGTTTTTGGAGGTTATTCCTGTTATGATCAAAATTCGATTTAAACATTAGGTGACAGAGTATTTCCAGTTATGAAATGCTTGTTTGCATAATTGTTGAAGCTCCTTAGGTTTGCATTTTCATGTATTGCATACTAGTTCTTTTGCTTCTATGATGAGTTCATTGCCAAAGGGGGAGAAAATATTGGGTCATGCACAAATAATGATAAGAAAATTAAAATGATCCATTTTGCATTACATGAGACCTACCACAAGTTGAGGGGGAGCATATTATGTCCTTGAGCGTTGTTCATGCGCTTTTTACAATCTTAGCACTCTCGAGTGGCTTTCTTTGTCAACTCTTCATGTTGTGATCTCTCTTATGCTAGATGGCTACTTTTCACCTTTTCTTTGGGTTTGGCCATTTGGATGTGCTTATTCGGTTTTGCATTTCAAATTCTACGTATTTGTGCATTTGGTGTTGTCAATGTACTCATCAAGGGGGTGATTGAGAAACCATGTTGATATGTGCCATGGTTTGGAATATGTGATGAGTAATTGACATTGGTTGAGTTCAGTATTTGAGTTGAAATACGGGAATTTGTGGATTTCATGAGTTTGTGCATTTCATGGTTATGACTAACCGGAGTTGGTAAAGATGTTGGCGAGTTTGTAGGAGATGGGAAATGTGTTTGCTTGTCTCATGAGGTGTAAGGTCACTGGAGTCAACTTGGTGGTGAACGGCGAGAGGATCAGGAACAAGTAGGAGACTTGGGGCCGGACGATCGGGAGGCCGGTTGAAGTCAAGGGTGATCCATACCGTACACATGGAGAGGAAAGAAGCACGGACGGTTTTGTAGTTGAGCCTCAAAACCGTGGGTGCTGATCAAGACGGTAGGGTTGACCAAGTCAAAGGTGATCGGGTGTCGGTACAAGTAGAGGCTTCCAAAGGACCGGACGCGGGATGGAGTTGCCAACGAGGAGGATCACGGGACGAGCTGACACGCGTCAAGACACTCTTTGAGAAGCGTGCAAGATGGTTTCCTGATTTGGGCCTCAAAACTGGTGGCGGCGATTGGAGGTGCACGTGGCACAATCGCGGAGCTTGCGTCGAGGCGAAGCAAAGTCGTGAAGGGCTCGATGGCACTCGAGCGACGAGGAAAAAGATGGACGGTTGTGCCCCTAGTGTTAGGTGGTAGTGTATTGTAGGTGAGGGGTAGAATGGTCTATAGGACAACCCCTAGGCCTATATAAGGAGAGGTAGGGCTGGTGGAAGAGGTGCCTCTCTTTCCCTTAACCTTGCCTTAGGTCTTCATATATTAGAGGAGAGTAGTGGGTGTGTGAGAGACATCTCTTGCTCTTCCAAATAGTGGGTGGAAGAGGGTGGCTTCCTAGCCATGTATCCATGTGTCTTGATTTGATGAATCAATGATATGAGTTTCAAATTCGTGCTCAAGTTCTTCCTCTCTCCCTAAATCTCGAATTTCTCTTTTTCTCTATTTTTGGAGCTATTTTTGTAGGAATTTTTTATCTCATTTTTGAGTGAGTTTTTGGGGTGGATTTATTAGGGATCTTAGTGCTATGATGAGCTAGAACAATCCTATATGGGTCCTTGACCGAATCAAGAGCTCTAGCACCTTTGATTTGAAGGACTTCTCAAGTTTCCCCTTTTTGGTGTTCTTGGCACAAGATCTGAAATTCGTGATGGTTCCTTGAGCCAATTGAATGGATCTTCTTGGATTAGGGTCGTGATGTGTTGAGGATTAGCTGGTCCAAAAATCACATATTTTTGGAGAACGTTTGGATAGGTTTTGGGTGAGATTTGTGCAAAATCGTGATAGTTTTTCTGTTCTGTCGGAGTCAATCTGCACTGCCGATCTTTCCATCGGCACTACCGGTGATGAAAGAAAAATCTGGATTGGCACTGTCGATGTCCTTACCGAGAATTTTATCTTCTTTCTGATGTCAATCGCCACTACCGATTCCTGAACCGGCACTGCCGATGTGGGAGGAAAATCCTTAATCGACACTGCCGATGCTCCTGACCGGCACTGCCGATTATCAGTCTGATGTGCCTGTCTTGTGTTTTCTTTCATAGTTTCAAGTCTTGATTGTTTTTCTTTGCCTCTCTCTAGTTCTTCCGCTGGTGTGAGTCATTCCTAGGGTTAGCACATCACAAGTTGGTGTGTGGGGCCTTGGTGATTCTTTCAGAGGTTGGTTAGGGTTGTAACAAGGATAGAGGCCAAGTTCTTGAGAAGAATTGTTATTGGCTCCCATTCCCCCCCTTCCCCTCCCCCTTTGGTCGCCTTCTCGGTCCTTCATACACCTTGGCTTAATATACTTGCTAATTAGGGTTTAGTATTAATTAATTAAAGGTTAAACATGGGGTGTCACACCTCGCACGTCATGCGAGAGTCTAAGGCGTTGATGGTGCCGACTTCATACCCTTTGGCTTGTTCATCCATCTTCTTCATCAGGAGGTCCATTTTAGCGGCTAGCATGTCCACCTCCTTAACGGTGTGCATGCCCCACTGGCGCGAGTGAAGACGACCTTCACTCCATCCTTGGTTGGAAACCATCTTCTCAAAAAGTTCTTTAGCCTTATCGACGGTCACTAAGAAGAAGGCTCCTCCCGCAGTAGCATCAATATGATCACGAGCTGACAGAGTCAGCCCGTTGTAAAAGTTCTGGATGATAAGCCATTCATTTATCTCCTGATGAGGACAGGCGGCAATGTGCTCTTGAATCCTCTCCCAAGCTTTGGATATTGACTCCTTGGACTCCTGCTGGAAGCTTGAAATTCTTCCATGAAGGGTGTTGGTTTTGCCCTGCGGGAAGAATTTGGCGAGGAACACAGTTAAACACTTTTCCCAGGTACCCATAGCATCCTTGTTCGTGTAGAACCACTATTTTGCCCTCTCTAGAAGGGAGAACGAAAACAGACGAAGGCGAATGGCGTCTTGAGAGACTTCCTTCATCTTGGAGGTGCTATGAATATCCCGAAATTATTGTAGATGCGCGCTGGCGTCCTCATTGGCCTTCCTAGGGAATGGGCTGGCCCGCACCATGGTAATGAGACCCATCTTGATCTCGAAATTTGCATCTCCCATGACGTTGGGTGCAACAGGAATGATGGACGCCGAGGGAGTGGAGAAATCACAAAGACTCTTCTGGGCCATGACCTTTAAGCTTGATGGTGCGGAGATGACTGGCTCACTTGCAGACACAAACTTTTGAGGAGGGACGAGATGTGCACGTATCCTTCTCAAGAGTTGTTTGGGATCTTCAATATAATCTTCAGGCAACGTGATGCCGGTCATGCACTACCCTGTTTTCACACAAGAGGAGAAAACAGACAAGTTTAGCCTATTTGGGCGAATGCCAAATAATCTCATATGCAAGTATAGAACATGGGTAATTCTTTTGATCAATTGCCTTTCCCGGCAACAGCGCCAGAAATGCTTGTTGACATATCTTAACATCGTCACTAAGTTTTCTTAGCAACAAATCTAGAAATGTTTATTGGTAATCTTTAATGAATGCAGAGAGTCCTCAAGCGCACGGAGAATACCATTGTAGCATTTCACCGGGAAGTATTCAAAGTATCATATTTGTTTTATCCCAAGGGAAGGCATACGATTGATTAGAGTAATTACCATATTCTAGACATTTGCACATTGGATTATGAGACAAAGTCCTCATAGGGGCAAGGATAAAGATAAACATGGCAGTGGACATAGAGATAGCATACTCAAGTTAGATAAATATTAGTCTAGTGGAGAAGGACAAAGAAATAGTTAAGTTCCTTTGTTGCTTTTATATAGTTATATAGTCTACATTATATACAATTATATAGATACAATGACAATGCAAGACAATCAGATCATCGCACCTTGGTCATCTGGTTTTCCCCTGCATCCACAGTACGATTCCGGCCAAGAGCCTACTACATAGCCGAACATGGGGGGTTTCAAAGGAAAGATAGGGTTGTCACCACCTACTGCCTACCCCTAGCAATCCGTGGGCTACACGACAAATAATGCATTTTATTAATCTAAGAACCACGCTTACATCTCTAGAACAATACTCCTAATCCCTTAAGGGATGGATCAGAAAAGGAGTAATCGCATTTAAGTGAACATTAAGCACATAGAAATGATCTAAGTCACACATTAGTCATGCATCCTTATAACGACATAAATAAAGACTATAGTAAGGGCTTATGTCTAACATGGTAATATAGTATGACTACATTACTAACATGCAAGCATAATAACCACATACATGAATGGATCATATAATCAAACAAGAAGAACATGACCCAAACATAACTTTATAGAAAGACTAAATATATTAAATAGAATAAAGTCTTACAAAAGGAGAAAGATACAAGAGCCATACCACAACTCCAAGGAAGAGTTGAGAACTGAAGAAGACTCTATTCTAAGCCTAACTCCACCAAATCTAAAGGGAATCACAAAATGGTAAAGAGAGTAATGCTTCTTGGTGTGTGCTTTGGAGTGAGACCTCTCCCTTCTATTTATAGGGCCCAAAGACGGTTCCTAGAATCGTTAACCGCCGCCAAACGTACACAACAATCATTGGGAAGCAACCAAGAGCGAACACGTGGCAACCATGCACCAAGGGGGCCACTCCCCGTTTGGCCGAACACCCCTATTCGGCCGAACAGGAGGGAGGGGAGTCCCCTTGGGTGCTGCCACCTTTGGTGGCCTGCCAGGTGGGTCCCACTATCCAATGACATTGTAAGGTCGGTTGTTAAGTCAGTTTGCTTCTGTAAGTGGGTCAGTCAATCCGTGGGAGTCCCAGTTAGCGAGCTCTGATGGATGGAAGTTGTGTTTCTTCGCCACATGGGTGTGATTCCTCCTCTATTTTTTTATTTCTCCTGCATGTCAGTGTTTCTCCAAGATATAGTGGATATTTATTAATTCTAACTAATATGCATGGCGGGAATATACAATCCTTCTTTATTATGAGTAATGTTGATGGTCGGGAATGGTATTTAAGAAACCATGTGGATATGTGCCATGGTTTGCAATATGTGATGAGTAATTGACATTGGTTGAGTTCGGTGTTTGAGTTGAAATGTGGGAATTTGTGGATTGCATGAGTTTGTGCATGTCATGGTCATGACTAACCGGAGTTGGTGAAGATATTGGTGAAGTTGCACGAGATGGGAAATGTGTTTGCTTGTCTCATGATGTGTAGGTCACTAGAGTCAATTTGGCAGTCAACGACGAGGGGATAGACACAAGTAGGAGACTTGGGCCGGACGATCGGGAGGCCGGGTGAAGTCAAGGGTGGTCCATACCGTACACATGGAGAGGCAAGAAGCACGGACGGTTTCATGGTTGAGCTTCAAAACCGTGGGTGGTGATCAAGACGGTGGGGTTGACCAAGTCAAAGGTGATCCGACGTAAGTGCAAGTAGAGGCTTCCAATGGACCGAAGGCGGGAGAGACTTGCCGACGAGGAGGATCACGGGACAAGGTGACACGCGTCAAGATCAAGAAGTCGCTCTTTAAGAAGCGTGCAAGGCGTTTTCCCGGTTTGGGCCACAAAACTGGTAGCGGCGATTGGAGGTGCATGTGGCACCATCGCGGAGCATGTGTCGAGGTGAAGCAAAGTCGTGAAGGGCTCGATGGCATTCGGGCAACGAGGAAAAAGATGGGCGGTCGTGCCCCTGGTGGTAGGTGGTAGTGTATTGTAGGTGAGGGGTAGGATGGTCTTTAGGACAACCCCTAGGCCTATATAAGGAGAGGCAGGGCTGGTGGAAGAGGTGCCTCTCTTTCCCTTAGCCTTGTCTTAGGTCTTCATTTCAAAGTTCTAGGAGAGGTCTTCATGCAATAGAGGAGAGGAGACGGTGTGTGAGAGGCATCTCTTGCTCTTCCAAATAGTGGGAGGAAGAGGGTGGCTTCCTAGCCATGTATCCATGTATCTTGACTTGATGAATTGATGATATGAGATTCAAATTCTTGCTCAAGTTCTTCCTCTCTCCCTAAATCCCGAATTTCTCTTTTTCTCTATTTTCGGAGCTATTTTCGTGGGAATTTTTTATCTCATTTTTTGGGCATGTTTTTGGGCAGATTCTTTGGGGGATCTTGGTGTTATGATGAGCTAGAAAAATCCTATATGGGTCCTTGATCGAATCAAGAGCTCTAGCACCTTCGATTTGAAGGATTTCTCAAGTTTCCCCTTTTTGGTGTTCTTGGCACAAGATCTAAAATTCGTGATGATTCCTTGAGCCAATTGAGTGGATCTTCTAGGATTTGGGTCGTGGTGTGTTGAGGATTGGCTGGTCCAAAAATTGCATGATTTGGAGATCATTTGGGTAGGTTTTGGGTGAGATTTGTGCAAAATCGAGACAGTTTTTCTGTTCTGTCGGGGGTCAATCGGCACTATCAATCTTTCCATCAGCACTGCCGGTGCGGGAAGAAACATCTGGATTGGCACTGCCGATGTCCTTATTGAGAATTTTATCTTCTTTCTGATGTCATTCGGCACTGCCGATTCCTGAACCGGCATAGCCGGTGTGGGAGAAAATTCTTAATCGGCACTGCCGATGCCCCTGACCGGCACTGCCGATGGTCAGTCTGAGCTGCCTGTTATGTGTTTTCTTTCCTAGTTTCAAGTCTTGGTTGATTTTCTTTGCTTCTCTCTAGTTCTTCCACTATTGTGAGTCATTCGTAGGGTTAGCACATCACAAGTTGGTGTGTGTGGCCTTGGTGATTCTTTCAGAGGTTGGATCGGATTGTAATTGGGACATAAGCCAAGCTCTTGAGAAGAATTTTAATTGGATCCCATTCACCCCCCCCCCCCTCTGGTCACCTTCTTGGTCCTTCAGTATTTAATGACCATCAACAGCTATCATAAAAAAAGAGAGAAAAAGATTCTTGCTCCATGAAGAGCTTGAGAAAAAAAAGGGTAGAAAGGGAAGATAGCCAAACTGCCAAATAAAGGGAGAGACAAATAAATAGAGTCTCCATTCCACTCCACCATATCCACCACACATGCACATCTTGATCATGCTTGTAGGAAATGCTTTCTCCATGGATCCACACTTTTGACTCGGTGACACTTTTGTGCCAACATGTTCAATTCTATGTAGAGTATCTCAGTTGTGCACTTGGGTATATAATTAAGAGTAAGACATTAAAGAAACTCCTGATCAACAAAACCTAAGTTTTGCTTTGCTTCGGATGAGCAAAGTTCAGCTTGGGGGGTCTTGTTGATGGTCGTTAAATACCAATTCTGACTGTCAATGTAGCCACAAATAAGGGAAGACTTAGCATTTCATACACACAAGTTAGCAAAGATTAAAAAATTTCACTTGTCCTTGGAGATTTATGTGCATGTGGAGAATATATATAAAACGAGTGGAGAAATGGAGCAAGATCCGTGAAATAACATTCTGACCAATGGGAGAGCGCCAACCGGACACTACAAGGTTTCAGGGCTATTGCCATGACATTCATTGTAATAATGTCATTTTAGTTGCAATAGACATCGGTAATTGCAATAAAAGGTGATTTTGGTTATGATAGATTTGATATATCACCATGCTTGCATGTGCATTGTAATTAGGATGACGTTTTTGCAACGCTTGAATGTAATTGTTGCAATAGGGTCATTTCATAATAGAAGAACTAGGTGTTGCAATAAGAGGCATAGGTATAGCAATAAAAATCTTTGTGGTTGTGACGGGGTCTTATGATGAGGACATCACTCCTATGGATACACACAACACTCCTCCAATTCTGGACTTGCAAGGTCCAATGACTAGAGCTCGTACACGACGACTAAATTTAGAGGTGAGCTCGTTCCTACGTTATTCGCTATATGTTACTTTTGAGAATGGTTTGCTACCTAATGATTATTTTATGATTACAAACCATGGAGAGGACCAGGAGTTGATGGGAGAAGGAGTTGGGAACGTGGAGGACCAGCAAGGGCTTGGAAGCCAAAGTGGAGGCCCAATCAAAATCGACTTCGAGTCTGTTTTGGGGCCCAGGACCAGTCTGCACTAAAACAGTCGCTCAGGATGCATACGGACTCGGATTTGGACGTTCTACATATGCATGGAAAGATAAGAAGAAGATCTTTCCAATGCCTCTGGCCTCATGTAAAAATTCATCAGGAGTCATCAGGAATCGTCGAAACAAGAGAGAGTCCAGAATCTATGTCGGTGCTGCGTCGCCTATTTTTGGCCTTTGGGCTTTGTATCTAGTTGAGCCCAATTAGGGGCGCGTCCAGAGGGTCTTGCACGACCCTAGGGTCTTTATATATAGCTGCCGCCGCACCATTAGGGTTTGAGTTTTGCTTAGATCAATTTTGTTCATAAACAGTGTTGCCGTTCATCGGTTTCTAAAACCTCAACTTTGAGAGTTTAATCATATATCTGCAATTGTGTTGCATTCTTTGTTGTTCTTGCTTGTGTTCTTGATTCACAGGCAGGGATTAGCCTTCTCGGCGAGGTCAATCGTCTTTGGACGGTTGATAACCAGAGGAGACATCGTGCTGCGATTGCGGGGCTTAGAACGTGCTGTTCTGAAGCCGGATCGATTTGTGTGTCGCCTCCGACCAAATCAACCACGTGTTTAGCCTTTGCATATTTCAATTTCAGAGTCCATAGTGTTGAGTTTGTGCCCTAGTTCTTACTTAGTCGCTGGTTTAGTTTGTGTTTTTGTCGTCAGTAGTGTTTCCCTTGCAACCCTAGCCGCCATCCCCTTCACCATCCTCGGTTTTGTCGGCTTTGTGTGCTAGGGTTGATTGATCAACACGCCCACCCTAGTCCCACACTAAACCCACCCTCACCACCTCGGACCAATTTTCACAAATTCCACTTTCCGCTGCATCCACCCCGACAAAGAAATCCCTACCCGACCCCAAACCTGACTCGGGTTTCACTCAAACCCTGGGTTTCTTCATAACCGATTCCGACACCCCTTCGATAAAACGGCCATAACTTTTCGCTCGGTTGTCCGTTTTGGCTGCAATGTTTACATGAGATTCTTGACAAAAAGTTGAGCATACCCACACTCGGCTACACATTGTGTGCCCTCATCAAAAAATTCAAAAAAAATCGGGAAGATAAAGAAAAATTCATTCAAGTTGAAACCCGACGTTTTCTAAAACTTCAAGATTTTCTGTAGGCCATGTCCTAGCTCGGTTTGAGCTGAAATTTTTTGTGGTTTCTCCCCTTTTGCAAGTGAGTTGGAAAACAAATATCAAAAAAATAAAAAAAAAATTTGGGATTCCTACTAGTGCCCCCTGTTATCGACTGTGTCCCTTTGTCTCCTTGTTTCTTCTTTGCTATCACTACTGTTCTAGGACATAGTTAGACCAGCAACTAGGGACAAGTTACTTGGGCACTTATTCAGCTTTACTATCTGTTTTTGATTTGTGTGCCACTCACATATATATATATTTGGCCTTCCAAGCTCTACATACTTCTTCTGGACAGCACATAGGTTATTTTGTAACCCTTGCAATCGTGGAACACAGCTCCCTGGTATCCTTCACTTTGTTGTTTTCAGAACTTTGTAAGAGCTTTGCAAGAAGCTTCCTTTTGCTGTGTTGAGAGGCACCACTGCTTAGTACTTTTGTAGGGATAACCTTCACTTTTTGTTTCCTGTTTTGGTGTTTCTGATGTCAGGAAGCGATGGAGAGGGTGCTTCACCCTTGAAATTTGATGAGTGCGTGAGCCAAAGTCAGCTACAGAAGGCTTTGCAGGCGGTTCAGAGTGATTTGGTAGAGACGATCACCAGGGCCGTCACAGAAGCCGTCACCAAGCTTCACCTAGGAGAAAGCATTGAGCGGTTGGATAAGAGAGTCTCTAAGCTAACCGATCAGGTTGTCGAATTGGAGACCGCTCACAAGACCAACAACACCAACACCAACACCAACAACGACGTTGAAGACGATCATGATGAAGCAACAGTGTATAAGGCTGATGGCACCGTCGATAGGTCAGCTACAAGGACTGCAAGGTTCAAGGTATGGGTGGTTTCCACAACCACAACCGTCGCACATAAGGTAACCATGCTCCAAATGACCCGTATGCTAAAATTAAGATTTCAATTCCTTCGTTTTCGGGTCAGTACAATGGTGATGCTTACCTTGACTGGGAAATGACGGTAGAATAAAAATTTAATGCCCACCTTGTTCCTGAACAACATAGAGTTAGACAAGCCACTAGTGAGTTTAAGGACTTTGCTATTGTTTGGTGGAGTGGTCTAGCTGCTGAAACCGATTTGCCTACTACTTGGGAAGATTTTAAGGTAGAAATGCGTGATCGTTTTGTTCCTCCTTTTTATAGAGAAATTCGTAATAAACTGCAGCGTTTAGATCAAGGAGATAAAACTGTTCAAGAGTATTTTAGTGAGCTTCAGAAGGGTATGATTCGTTGTGCTGTGGTTGAAAAAGTAGAGGCTCAGATTTGCCGCTTTTATTCTAGTTTGAGAAAAGAAATTCAGGACATCCTTGATTATAAAGAATTACCCTCAACCAGTGTTTCCAGTATGCTATGCTTGCAGAGAAATAATCACAGGGACTTTTCCAGGCTTTTGAGGAGTACAACAAGTCCAGGAATTTCTACCCACCACGGCCGACAGGGACTTCGGGGCTGCCCAAGCCATCTTTCCGGCCGCCCCCACCAGCTAGTGTTGTTTCTGCAGCACCAAGATCAGCCCCTGCCCCTTCTACGCGTTCAGGTAAAAATTCTGTGCAGGTACCGGCTAGTAGTGCCTCCTCTGTTGCTTCGACGGGATGCACTACAGGGATTCAGTGCCACCGCTGCCATGGTCTTGGCCATGTGCAGAAAGATTGCCCAAGTAGGCGGGCATATGTGGCAACTGATGATGGTGGTTACATGAGCACCTCCGATGTGGAGGATGAGGAGGAGGATGTCACTGCCACCAGCGGTGACCTCGTCCTTGGAGGCAGAGATACCACGGGCTACATAAATATTATTGTGCAGCATGTGCTTAGCACACAAATCCAGCAGCCCGAGATGATGCAGCGACATAACTTGTTCCAGATTTTCTTCGTCATCAAGAACCGTCGAGCACGTGTCATCATTGATGGAGGAAGCTGCAACAATTTGGTGAGTTCTGATGTGGTTAAGAAGCTTGATTTGACCACACGCCCACATCCACATCCATACTGCATTCAGTGGTTAAATGACTCTGGAAAAGCTAAGGTAATACAAACTTGCAGAGTTCCTTTTTCCATTGGTTCCTATGTGGATTCTATTGATTGTGGTGTTGTACCCATGCAAGCTTGTTCACTTTTATTGGGTAGACCTTGGGAATTTGATAATGATGTTGTACACCATGGTAAAAGTAATAAGTACACTTTTATGCATAAAGGAACTAAAATTACTTTGTTACCAATGACCCCTGCTGAAATTGTACAAGCTGATTTAGAACGAGCTGCTAGTTTGAAAAATAAAGGCCCTGAAATTCAGCAACCTGTTAATTCTGATTCTACACCACGTAATGTTAATGATTCTTCAAGTTCTAAGGGTGCTGGAATTAAATTACAAGGTCGTTCATGTCTTGTCACAAAATCTAAGCTTGCTGAAATTTCTGCTGATGATATTTGCTATGCTTTGATATGCAAACAAGCCTTGTTTTCGCTTGGTGATATTGCTTCTAGTGCTTTGCCTCCTGCTGTCACTAACCTTTTGCAGGAGTATGAGGATGTTTTCCCAGCTGAGAGACCCCCGGGATTGCCACCTTTGAGAGGGATTGAGCATCAAATTGATTTAATTCCTGGTGCTACTTTGCCAAACCGTGCTGCTTATAGGACCAACCCTGAGGAGACTAAGGAGATACAACAACAAGTCCAAGACCTTTTGGATCGTGGGTATGTTTGTCAATCACTTAGTCCTTGTGCTGTTCCTGTACTTTTGGTTCCTAAGAAAGATGGTTCTTGGCGTATGTGTGTAGATTGTAGAGCCATTAATAACATTACTATTAGGTATCGTCATCCTATTCCTAGGCTAGACGACATGCTTGACGAGTTATGTGGTGCTATAATTTTCACCAAAATTGATTTGTGTAGTGGCTACCATCAAATTAGAATGAAACTTGGAGATGAATGGAAAACAGCTTTCAAAACCAAATTCGGGTTGTATGAGTGGTTAGTAATGACTTTTGGGTTAACTAATGCACCCAGTACTTTCATGCGTTTGATGAATGAGGTTTTAATACCTTTTATTGGTAAATTTGTGGTTGTTTACTTTGATGATATCTTGATTTATAGCAAATCCATGGATGATCATATGATTCAATTGCATGCTGTTTTTGATGCTTTGCGAGTTGCACGTTTATTTGGTAACCTTGAGAAGTGCACCTTTTGCATGGATCGAGTCTCTTTTCTTGGCTATGTTGTGACTCCACAGGGAATTGAGGTGGATGAGGTAAAGATTGAAGCCATAAAGAGCTGGCCTATACCAAAAACTATCACACAGGTGAGGAGTTTTCTTGGTCTTGCAGGTTTTTACCGCCGCTTTGTCAAAGATTTCAGCACCATTGCTGCACCATTGCATGAGTTGACAAAGAAGGGCGTTGACTTCCATTTTGGTAAGGTACATCACGAGCCTTTTGATGCTTTGAAGGACAAACTTACACATGCAACATTGCTGCAATTACCCAATTTTGATAAGACTTTTGAGCTTGACTGTGATGCTACTGGTATAGGCATTGGTGGTGTTTTGATGCAAGATGGTAAACCTGTTGCATACTTTAGTGAGAAAATTACTAGGCCTGTTTTGAATTATTCCACGTATGATAAGGAACTATATGCACTTGTACGTTCTTTAGAGACGTGGCGTCATTATTTGTTGCTCAAAGAATTTGTTATTCATTCTGATCATGAATCACTTAAGTATATTCGTTCTCAATGCAATTTGAATCATAGACATGCTAAATGGGTTGAGTTTATTGAGTCATTTCCTTATATTCTTAAACATAAGAAAGGGAAGGATAATGTGATTGCTGATGCTTTATCTAGACGATATACTTTGTTGTCTCAACTTGATTGTAGAATTTTTGGACTTGAGGCAATTAAAGAAAAATATGTTGCTGATGTTGATTTTAAAGATGTATTGCGGCACTGTAAAGAAGGTCGTGCTTGGAACAAATTTGTGTTGAATGATGGTTTCTTGTTTAGAGCTAACCGCCTATGCATTCCAGTTGGTTCCGTTGGTCTTTTCTTGTTGCAGGAGGCGCATGGAGGTGGATTGATGGATCATTTTGGTGCTAAGAAGACAGAGGATATTTTGGCCACACACTTCTTTTGGCCAAGGATGCGGAAAGATATTGAGCGTTTTGTTGCTCGCTGCCCTACATGTCAAAAAGCTAAGTCTCGATTGAATCCACATGGTTTATACATGCCACTTCCTGTTCCTTCTATTCCTTGGGTGGATATTTCTATGGACTTTCTTTTAGGACTGCCTAGGACTAAGAGGGGGAGCGATAGCATTTTTGTTGTTGTGGATCGTTTTTCCAAGATGGCACACTTTATACCATGTCATAAAACTGATGATGCTAGTTATATTGCTGACCTTTTTGTTAAAGAAATTGTACGTTTGCATGGTATGCCTTCTACTATTGTTTCAGATCGTAATGCAAAATTCTTGAGTCATTTTTGGCGCACGCTTTGGAATAAGTTGGGTACAAAGTTGCTATTTTCTATAACTTGTCATCCACAAACTGATGGACAAACTGAGGTTGTGAACCGCACTTTGGGTACTATGTTGCGAGCTATTTTGAAGAAAAATTTGAAGCAATGGGAAGAATGCTTGCCTCATGTTGAGTTTGCTTATAATCGGGCAACACATTCTACTACCAAGGTAAGTCCATTCAAGGTAGTGTATGGTTTTGAACCCCGTACTCCACTTGATATACTTCCTCTACCTGTTAATGAGAGAGTTCATGTTGATGCTAAGGAGCATGCTGAATTTATTTTGCAAATGCATGAGACCACTAGACTTAGCATTGAAAAGATGAATGAAAAGTATAAAATTGCTGGTAGTAAAGGTAGAAAGGAAGTAAAGCTTGATGTAGGAGATTTAGTGTGGTTACACTTAAGGAAGGATAGATTTCCAGAATTGAGAAAGTCTAAACTAATGCCTAGAGCTGATGGTCCATTCACAATAATGGAGAAGATTAATGATAATGCATACAAAGTTGAGTTGCCTCCCGAGTTCGGGGTTAGTCCTACTTTTAACATTTCAGATTTGAAACCATACTTGGGAGAAGAGAATGAGCTTGAGTCGAGGACGACTCCACTTCAAGAGGGGGAGGATGATGAGGACATCACTCCTATGGATACACACAACACTCCTCCAATTCTGGACTTGCAAGGTCCAATGACTAGAGCTCGTGCACGACGACTAAATTTAGAGCTGAGCTCGTTCCTACGTTCTTCGCCATATGTTACTTTTGAGAATGGTTTGCTACCTAATGATTATTTTATGATTAGAAACCATGGAGAGGACCAGGAGATGATGGGAGAAGGAGTTGGGAACGTGGAGGACCAGCAAGGGCTTGGAAGCCAAAGTGGAGGCCCAATCAAAACCGACTTCGAGTCTGTTTCGGGGCCCAGGACCAGTCTGCACTAAAACAGTCGCCCAAGACACATACGGACTCAGATTTGGACGTTCAACATATGCACGGAAAGATAAGGATAAGATCTTTCCAATGCCGCTGGCCTCATGTCAAAACTCATCCAGAGTCATCGGGAATCGTCAAAACAAAAGAGAGTCCAGAATCTGTGTCGGTGCTGCGTCGCCTATTTTTGGCGTTTGGGCTTTGTATCTAGTTGAGCCCAATTAGGGGCGCGTCCAGAGGGTCTTGCACGACCCTAGGGTCTTTATATACAGCCGCCGCCGCACCATTAGGGTTTGGGTTTTGCTTAGATCAATTCTGTTCATAAACAGTGTCGCCGTTCATCAGTTTATGAGACCCCAACTTCGAGAGTTTAATCATACATCTGCAATTGTGTTGCATTCTTCGTTGTTCTTGCTTGTGTTCTTGATTCGCAGGCAGGGATTAGCCTTCTCGGCGAGGTCAATCGTCTTTGGACGGTTGATAACCAGAGGAGACGTCGTGCTGCGATTGCGGGGTTTAGAACGTGCTGTTCTGTAGCCGGATCGATTTGTGTGTCGCCTCCGACCAAATCAACTTACCAAGAACCTTTCGGAAGATCGGGAACCCTTGTTTACATCATCTTACATGTTGCAATGAAATTGTTAGTTGTTGCAACAATGCAGAGATATAGCAACGAAAAATTGTCTAGTTGCGACTGCGTCTTACATATTGCAATGAAATTGTTAGGCGTTGCAACAATGCATAGATGTAGCAATAAAAATTTGTCTGGTTGTGTTTGAGTCTTATATACTGCGACGCAAATGTTTGTTGTTGGAACTATGCATAGATATAGTAATGAAGGTGGAGGGAGTTGCGACTGCCTCTTACATATTGCAATGAAAGTGTCTGTCGTTGCATTATCATGGTATAGCAATGAAACTTAAACTAAAGTCACCCAATGGGGTATTGTCTCTGAACATAGTAAGTTAAAGTCAAGGGACAATGATCACTCCGCCTACTTTGCTCAAAATAAGTGAGAACATCATGCAAACAACAGAAAACATGAAGCATTCAGAAGTTAAAATACAATATGAGTGCATACATCTTTAATTACAAGCAAGTGTTTTCCACAGTGATCCAACAAACTTAAAACTAAACATCAAAAGACTAATAACAATAAAAGGGCAGGTGGCTACTTGAAAGATGGGTAGGGGCGGATAAATAGAGGGGCTTGTAGAGGTGGTTCGGAATGACGTCGGGTGAAATCGAACCTGTCATAGTGCCTGACACGACCGTGGCGATCATCAGCGGGGATCTTCATCATTTCTCCTAATATATGGTCCGAAACATACAGACATGGCGGACCCACTTTCTTGTCTCTTTCTGGTACAACAAACCAAAATGGATAATTGGCCTGCAAACCTCTCAACTCTATCCATCGACCGTATACTCTCTCATATAATGCCACGCCATCCACTATACCACACGTTGACTAGTGGCTCTGCACTTTCCTTAAGGTTCGTCTTCCCCAAAAATCTCCCCACAGCTGGATGACCATAGTCCGGTTACGAGCTGACCACGCAAGAAACATCATGGCCTCGCGGTCACGTCTAGACTACGCTGGATGAGCATAAGGGGGACCCTGGACCCATTGAGGAGATTTAGCAATAATGGGCTTCATGTATAGGTCCCAAACCTTCATGGAACCATACCGACCGATTGCCACCACGTACTGATCATCCCAGTAAGCAGCATCCTCAAATCTTGTTGCATATCAGGCTGAATTTGGTAATGCCGTCCACATGCCATTAGTCTTCTCATGGTACATGATGTTTCCTAAAGAGAATAGAAGGATCATAAAGGGACCACCATCTTGCCCGTGTATACTCCCCCTAGATACAAGCTACTCTCTCGATCGACACAAGTCACACCCCCCCTATCTCTATTTCTTCTCCCCGTTTGGCAACAAGCACCAAAAAAAGAGGGAAAACTACTAAGCACTCAAGGTCGTAGGAGGTGGTGGTGCAGCGACGTCCTCTGAAGGCTCTGCTCTGGGCTGCTCCGGTGCCAGACCCTACTGATCTCCCTGAGTCTCTGCCACCTGAGCGTCTAGCTGCTCGAAGAAGGAAATATCCTCTGGTGACTCTTACTCTCTGTCCGGAGTTCTTGTTGTGACAGTGGCGGTCTCATGCGCAACAGATGCCTGAAGGAGACTAAGGTCAGCCATGTCCTGCTCAGTGAATCTCCACGGACTAGATCCTCTGCTACCTGAGGTGTGACAAGTATAGAGTCTATAGCAGAAGAAGGTAAATCTGAGATAGAAATTGTATCTGTCTACGGGGCTGCCTAGGTGATGTGCACTATCTTAGAGAATAGACTCCTGATAGGTGACTGAAGAGTAGAAGTGGAAGGTCCTGCCATCTGTTAAGCTGTCGACTGTGCGGTTGAAGTAAACAGAGCAGACATCGAGAAGGTGGATAGTGGAGAGAACTGAGAAGGTGAGAAAGTCTATCCTGCTCCCCCTATCTTAAACTCCCCTGAAAGTGAAGGCAAGCTACTAAACTGTGCCGTCATCATGGTAGTGAATGGGCCTCTCTGTGTCGGAAGCTGCTGGACCCGTGTGGCTAGACTGTCCATGAGTGAGCTTCGTCATCTGACTCATCAGTAGAGTCATCATCTTCATCTGTTGCTGCTAATACTATGCCTACATCCTCAGCAGGTCCATGATCTGACGTCTCTCCTCAGTAGTGCTCTGGATGAAGTTACCCAGGCGTCCTGCAAGTGCTGCAATGGTGGAGGCATGATCTGTCTCTATAGCTACTGGCTGAGGTGGTGCACCCACACTGCTTGTGAGTGACGGGTGGTGACTCCTGCTCATCTGTCTACTGGCTGGAGGCTAACTCCGATCCCCTAGGCACACGAGGTGTGTAGCTGGAAGTAACCTCAGGGAAGACCTCGTACTGCTCCTCCGTCACTAGTCCAAGTCTCCTCAGAAGATAGAAGATACATGGTCCATATACTAGGTGACGACCTCTTACCCTCTCAGATATAACCTCCTCCATCTCGGCAATCATCAGGTGTGTCAGATCAAACATCTGCCTGCCTAGCATAGTAGCAACTGCTCACTGGTGTAGCAAGGTGAAGTCCTCCCTATAACCTGACCTCGGAATGATAGTCCTGGTGACTACTGCTCTAACAACCTTCACCTCTGCAGTGAGTCTCGTAGGGCGTCTGTCGAACCCTAGGGGTGTGAGGTGGCTGAAAAGCAATAGACACCATGTCGTTTGGAGGTTAAATCCCTCCCTATGGTCTGCACGGTGGAGCCCGATCTCCATAGGCGCTCCTGTAAAGTCGTATGTCTGAAGCTATGAGTCCAAGTGCTGCAATGAGATCCTCTCTGCTCAAACAGTAAGGCTCTACTCTAAACATAAACCAAATCTCTAAGCGATCTCTGGCTACCCAAAGTGAGGCATAGAATCCATAACCATGTCCTCTCTATATATGAAGGGGGTGGTGATCAGCTCAGCTAGTCTAGCCATGAGGAAACAATCCTGGATAAGAAAGAGCTCAAACCGGACTCTGTCAGTCAACTTGTGCACTTACAGTATAGGACTTTATGAACTGAAGAACGACAAGCAGGTTGCCTCTGAAATCCATCTTGAATACCAAACAAACCAACATCATAAATCACAGAAAATAAGTCTCAGACTCACCGCATCATGAGTGATACAGTCCAAGTGAAAGCCCCAAGAAATCCTCGTCGATTAAGACCAATTTCAGATATTCGTGGAACCCTAGCAAATGGGGAAAACTCGGGAAATCTGAAATTAAGAGGAGCTCGTGAGGAGATTGATTCAACCCTGACCTAGATTAATTCTCACATGTGCTAGCACCAATATCCCAAAAACAATCTGACCCAAAACGCAGCCAAATCGGATATCGAAAATTCCACCAAAAATAGCTCCAAAAATACAGAAAAAGAGAAATTCAGGATTTTGAATAAGAGAAAGATTTGAGCATGAGTTGAAAGATTGTATTGCTCAATGATGTAGGTTTGCAAGCCATTCCATGGCACACCAAAGCCTAGGATGACAAAAAGCTCAAACACAGAGCCTCTCTTCTCTCCCTCTAACCCTAGCTCTCTTTCACAAGTGAGGCCCCTAAAAAACCTCACCCAACCACCTCAAACGTGAATTACTCATCACAATGCTATGGACATACTTCGTGAACGAGTAGGATTCTGGCCAGAGAAACCACAAACATATCTACAATGCAGACCAAAAAGGTAAGTGTTTTTAAAAAAACGTAACGATTGATGGGGCAGACCGGCAACACGAACCAACGACATGGTAGACCGAAGGGCAGAATTAGGCAGACATGTCACGCTCACAGTAAATAATAGGTAGTAGAGATTACAAAATGAATTACACTAGATTTCTGAGACGGTTACTAGCTCCAAGTTTTGAAGGCCCTTGTTAGCCTGTTAACAATTCGTTATGAGAGCAACTCCAACCCAATGACTAAATGTGCCTCAATTTGCCTTTTTAGTCACTTGTACTAAAAAAAACTGCTCCCACCCACCATCTATACATGCCTCTATTTTTGGTAGACCATTAAATTTTGTCCAAATCCCCTACATTTGCTCCCCCACTATCCCTCTCCTCCAAACATGGGCCCCATCCATTTTTTTTCCTTTCTCTCTCTCTTCCCTCTCCTCTGTGCCCGAGATATCGACCGATGCCGCCGCTCGCCAGAGGTGCAACCGCTGCCGGTAGATTCGACCAAACTTCACCGCCGAGCTCGCTACTCTCACGCCCTCTGTCGTTCTCGTCTCCGTGCTCACCCGCGCCAGCGCCTCGCAGTGCTGCAGCTCCACAGCCCACGCTTGCGCTCCGTCCTCGCACCCCTACATGTCGCATGACCACCACCGCCATTGATAGAAAGAGCAAGCAGCAGCCAAGGCCAAGCGCCATTGCGGGATGTCTCCGGCGAAGCACTGCCCTACCCCCCAAGAAGCAGTTTCCATCCTTCGTCGACCTCCCAGCGGCTTACGCCCTCGATGGTGCGTGCAGAGGAGGAAAGGGAGAGGCGATGGTGCGAGCTAGGTAGCAGCGCGTGCAGGAGGGGGAGAGGCAGCGCGGAGCGCAGGGGAGGAGGCAGAAGCGGCAGCACCGGATCAATGCAGTGACGAGAGAGGTCGCGTGCCCGCGCGAGCAGGGAGAGATAGGGGTGGTGGGGCCCACTGATAGAGTGGATAGGGACTCAGTTTTACTCAGTTGGGCTGGAGGGCAAAATAATTTTGGGCCTCGAAAAAAATAAAAGTTGGCCCTCAAATTTAAGTATAGATGCCCAAATTTGATATGTGGGTTGGAGTTGCTCCGAGGGTCATATCATAGACATGAAAAATGCATATTTTATTGTACCATTTTGAAGACCTTCATATGCATCGCGAGCTTAGACTATCATTTGCTGCTTTGATAATCAGTGATAATTAATGTTGCAGTAAAATTTAGTTAGGATAGTCATATAATTTACCATGTGTGTGGGTAGGTGGCTATGAGTCTATAAATACCTGCCTAATACCCACATCAAAGGTTATTCAATCACTTTTCGAATACAAATGAGAACTAGATAATAGAAGGCATAAGCTTGAGAGACTCTTTAGCCTTTGGCCCTTTGGAGCCAAGTGTTCCCTAAGGCGGGTTTGTTCTAAGATGTAACCACATCAACTAGCATGAGGAGTTATCTTTCTATATAACATATTTAGTCCAAGTTCTGCTATTTTTTATTTCGTATACATCTCTACAATTTTCCATTAAATCAATAATTTTAGTATTATTGAATCAATTTTTTTAATTAAAAATAATGAATCCTAGATCCTCAATCAATCTATGGTCTGTGCCAATCCCGGTATCGATGAATTATTAGGCTTTTCATTTCTTTCGACTGTAGATGAACTGCAGCCCTAAGGCCCATCCCAACTTACGAATCCGGCCCCGTGGGTACAACAGTAGGGGAGCGGTGGGGTGGCGCCGTGGAGGAAACAGAGGCCAATGAGCTTGGATGGGAGACAATGGGAAAGAAGAAGCCAAGAGGCGGCGGAGTTGGAGGTCAAAATGGCTTCCTTTGGAGGCTGCCGGAGGTGTTGGAATAATTAGATATTTTGGTCTATTTTTCAATTAATTATAATTCCAAATCCACAATTAATGCTATGGTGGTATTTAAGTAGGAATTAGGACTGGTCTTGCACTATCACACAATGATGTGTTTTGTGCTGATCAATTAATGGTGCATGCCATTTACAAGTCTCTAATGGTGAGTTAGGACGGCAGTTCATGCATGCACCAGTTACTAATGTGCTTAATGAGAATAAACAAGACACTAGTGCATGGCATCGGTTATTTCGTGCTTAATAAGAATAATAAAGCATTAGCATGGCGTTAGTTACTAGTGCATGGCATTTTATTCTCTTCCTTCCGTGAGACTACGAATATGGAGGCTCTCTCCACAAGAGAAAAAAGTCCAGAACCACATAGTATCCTTCCTTTGTTGCTACTACTCTTAGCTTCTCCATCTCAGACACCAGCGCGCACAGGCTCTAAGAGAGCAAGCCTCCGAAACCACGCCCTACTGCAACATCTGCATAGATAGGTGGGCGATCAGGTTTTTGGGGAGCACAAGGCACGACTGCTCACTAATCGTCTACTTCATCTTCGACTTCTTCCATTGAGCTATTGACGTGATTGACTACTTTCTGGTGCTAGTTCGAGAGACTGCACTCTGAACATCTTCCTGCATCGGCTTAGTTCGACTACTTCGTGCAGCCCAATATGACTGTTGGGAACAGCGCCGTCGGTGCCTTAGCACTTGTTGACGGTCCTTAAATGCAAAATATGACCGTCGTTTACCCGCAAGAATCACACAATTTGATCACTACCTTAGTGGTAGGAATTTACTGCTAATTATTTCCACAAGTTTTGGTGACTTTGTGTATGCAGGAAGCAACCCATGGAGTTTAAATAAAATTTAAGGAAATTCAAGGAGAAAGCACACTTCCGGCCAATCAGGAGCAAGCACACGGATTAAGGAGCCCACCTTCAGCGCTTAACCGACGTAACTCCCCGTAATACCGCGCAAACCATTGTCAGGGCCCACAGGACAGCCACCTGGAGAAAGCACAGGCCAGGAGGGGCCACCCCCAGGTCGGCCGACCTGGTCAGGTCGGGCGACCTGGCCGGGCGCCCTTTCCGCCTGGCCTTCCACGTGTAGGCTCCTCAGGACTCCCTGATGGCGGTTTGGGGGGATTCCGTGGCGGTTACTCCTCTGAAACCGACGTTAGGAGGCTATAAATAGAGGGTGAGGGCCTTCACTCCAACACACACTCAAGATTGAAGATTTAGTGCTCCTCTTACAAAGGCCAAGTGCTACTTAGCTAGTGCTTAGATTAGGAAGAGAGTGGAGTAGAGTTCGGAGGAGGCTTGGGCTTGTCTTCGCCTTCTCCACGCTTGTACTTCGACGACATTTGCCAATCATAGTAAGTGTCGAGATTTCCCCTCTTGCAGTTTACTTTTTACTTTAATTAAGTTATAATTCTAGCTTGTGAGCTCGTTCATCGCTCTAAGTTCTTAGGGTGCCTTAGCCTGAATATTCGTTGCTAGAAGGTTAAGGTAGTAATCGATCGCATAGACGTGGTGTCTAGGCAGGAGGTTACCTTTGATTATTCGTTAGTCTACTGGTTCGTTGAGGTAGGCGGCAGGTGGTGACAGCTCTGTCCGTCCTCTGAAATCCTCCCCGCTAGGCTAGTGCGTAGGCTCTTGGCGGAAGTCGCCTGTGGATGCAGGGGTAAGTCCGTGCCCAACGCGAGCAAACTAGAGCATAGCTTAGTTAACGTAGGAACCTGACTCTTGGGACATCCTCTCTGTCCTCTACCTATCTTAATCAATCTCTGTGTCCTTGGGTGATTTAGTCCAACGATAGACACACACGTTCCTCGTG
The DNA here is from genome assembly GCA_030378355.1 of Eleusine indica. Classification (NCBI taxonomy): domain Eukaryota; kingdom Viridiplantae; phylum Streptophyta; class Magnoliopsida; order Poales; family Poaceae; genus Eleusine; species Eleusine indica. Next base: position 30,061,124 of record CM059501.1, on the reverse strand, counting down.
ATTCGATACCCCGGAATACTCTGGGTGAAGTGCTACATCGGTCTTCCGTGCGCTTGCGGATTTATTCGTAGACGTAAGAAAAACCAACAAGCATTTCTGGCGCCGTTGCCGGGGAACGGTTGCTGTTTTATCTGCGGACCCTAGTCACCCTCGTATCCCTTTTTATCTTTCTTCTATTACTTTCCTTATCCCTACCATGGAGCAACCTTCTATCCAATCCTTCTCTGCTCCAAGGGGCGAGTTCTACGAGCCACCTTCATCTTCAAAACCAATCCTTTCAGATGGCTTCGAACTCCGCCCAGGCTTTATAGCCATGGTTCAGGCACAACCTTTCTCGGGGGTAGAAAACGAAAACCCACACCATCACCTGCGAGAATTTGAGCAATTGTGCTCATGCATCCAAATCAGGGGTATGACACAAGAGACTCTCAAGTGGAAATTGTTTCCCTTTTCTCTTATAGAGAGGGCGAAGCAATGGTACACTCACACGGCAGAAAGCACGAATGGTGACTGGAAAGAGCTCCGGGACAAATTTTGTCTTGCGTTCTTCCCAATGTCACGAATCGTTTCTCTCCGTAGAGAGGTCTTCAACTTCGAGCAGGCCGAGAAAGAATCCTTAGGCACAGCTTGGGCTAGGTTCTCGCTTTTAGTGAAATCCGGTCCTGACTTGTCTATACCCGATCCCATGCTGCTACAGCATTTTCGGATGGGTCTCGACAAGGAATCTGCCCAATATCTCGACATAGCCGCCGGAGGTTCATTCATACACAAAACGGTCTCAGAAGGAAGAACCATCCTAGAACGCATTCTAGAAAATACCTCTTTCCTTGAGCCCACCAAACCCCCCTGCGAAGAAGCTACGCCGAGCCAGGAGACTCTCCAGCTAGCCGAATCTGACCCTGCTTCTTGCACATCTCAAGACTTAGCTAGTGAGCCTCCTCCTGAACCAGGAAATTCGGATGATGAAGAAATTCAGCCGTCCGAATTCCCTTTCATCATCGAGGATGATCTTTTCAAAGATTTCGGTAACACCTCGATGTATGCCATCCAACGAAAGCCTCAAACACCAGTTCCTTCCCCTGAACCTATAGAAGAACAAATCCTTAGGGACTCAGTGAAAGAACTAACAGCCATCATGAGTGATGAGTGGTCCCGAGAAAATGAGCAATGTTCCGAACTTGTTCGGATTATCTCATCCTCTACTACCATTCCTTGTATGGTTAGAGGCAGAGCTGTGGATGTCTGGTATAATCCCGCCGTAGGAATAAACATCGTTTCCGACTCCTTTGCCTTTGAGGTATTAGGAGACGAACCTCTGCTTCCTACGCAAAAGACCTTCAAAAGCCCTACCGGAGCCATCCTAGAAGGTTACGGGATTCTAAACAATGTGTCGATACGACACAAAGACGCTGAGGCCCTTCTAAACTTTCATGTCTTTGAGGTCCCAAGCTTTGATGTCCTCATCGGGCTTCCTTTAGAAAAACTCTTTACGGCAGCCTCATCCGGTAACCTCAGTGTCAACATCGGAGGAAAGGCTCTCTCAATCCCAATCTCCCGTTCGCGAAACACCATCGCTGAATTTCCTGATGAGAGAGACCTAACCGAAGAGGTGAAAGTGATTTCCCCTTTCGACCCTCCTGATACCCTCCTTGACCAAGACGCCGATCTTTTTACAGAAGAGGAGGATGATCTACAGGAAACTCTCGAGCTTCCTGAAGAAAAACCACCGACTCGACCTCCCATCGAGTTAAAAACCTTACCCCCTGGCCTACGCTACGCTTTCCTACATGGTGACACGGAGTCCCCTGTCATCATTAGTGATAAGCTTTCGGAGGAGGAGACCAAGAAGCTGATCTCTGTCTTAGAGAAACATCGCTCTGTCTTTGGGTACTCCCTCCAAGACCTAAAGGGAATTAGTCCCACTCTCTGCACCCATCGCATCCCTCTTGACCCCGAGAGTACACCTTCTAGGGAACCCCAGAGGAGGTTAAATAATGCTATGCGCGAGGTTGTGAAGAAGGAAGTTCTAAAACTTCTACATTCAGGGATCATATATCCCGTACCTCATAGTGAGTGGGTGAGCCCGGTGCAAGTAGTGCCGAAGAAGGGAGGTATGACGGTCGTTAAGAATGATAAGAACGAGCTTATTCCCCAACGTACCGTCACAGGATGGAGGATGTGTATCGATTACAGAAAACTTAACAAGGCAACAAAGAAGGATCATTTCCCGCTGCCCTTCATCGATGAGATGTTAGAGCGGTTGGCAAACCATTCCTTCTTCTGTTTCCTTGATGGGTATTCTGGTTATCATCAGATTCCTATCCATCCCGATGATCAGAGTAAGACCACCTTCACGTGCCCGTATGGAACGTATGCCTATCGTAGGATGTCTTTTGGGTTGTGTAATGCACCAGCCTCTTTCCAACGGTGTATGATGTCCATATTCTCGGACATGATCGAGGAAATCATGGAAGTCTTCATGGATGACTTCTCAGTCTATGGGAAGACCTTCGATCACTGTCTCGAGAACTTGGACAGGGTCTTGACTCGATGCCAAGAAAAGGACCTGGTACTTAATTGGGAAAAGTGCCACTTTATGGTCCGAGAAGGCATAGTGCTAGGGCACTTAGTGTCCGAGAGAGGGATCGAGGTGGATAAGGCGAAAATAGAAGTTATCGAGCAACTTCCACCCCCGATCAACGTCAAGGGTATTCGTAGCTTTTTGGGGCATGCTGGGTTCTATCGACGATTCATCAAAGACTTTTCAAAAATCGCTAGACCCCTCACCAACCTCTTAGCTAAGGATGCGCCTTTTGACTTTGATGATGAGTGCTTGAAATCTTTTCATCTCTTGAAAAATGCACTCATCACAGCTCCCATCATCCAACCCCCTGATTGGAAGCTGCCCTTTGAAATCATGTGCGATGCTAGTGACTATGCCGTAGGGGCCGTTCTCGGCCAAACTAAGGACAAGAAGCATCACGCAATAGCCTACGCCAGCAAAACCTTGACAGGAGCACAGCTCAACTACGCTACCACAGAAAAGGAGCTCCTGGCTGTGGTTTTTGCTATCGATAAGTTTAGATCTTATTTAGTTGGAGCAAAGGTAATTGTTTACACTGATCATGCTGCACTAAAGTACCTGCTCGCTAAAAAAGATGCTAAACCAAGGCTCATCAGATGGATCCTCTTACTCCAAGAATTTGATCTTGAAATAAAAGATAAGAAAGGAGTAGAGAATTCCGTAGCAGATCATCTATCTCGTATGCAAGTCACTAACATGCAGGAACTACCAATCAACGACTTCCTACGAGATGATATGCTGCTAAAGGTCACGGACTCCACACCCTGGTATGCAGATATCGTGAATTTCATGGTTACAGGGTATGTTCCGCCGGGGGAAAACCGAAAGAAACTGGCCTATGAAAGTAGGCGACACCTTTGGGACGACCCATTCCTCTACAGGGTCTGTGCTGATGGTCTGTTGCGGCGATGCATCCCCACCATTGAGGGTGCACAGATAATTGAGAAGAGCCATGCAGCTCCGTACGGAGGACACTACGGCGTGTACCGGACGCAAGCAAAAATCTGGCAAAGTGGTTTCTATTGGCCGACGATGTATGAGGACACCAAGGAGTACATCAGGAGGTGCAGGAGATGCCAGAGGAGAGAGCTTTTGTGGCTGCCCATAACCTGTTCCGAGGCATCGTGATTAGTGTTTTGGCTAAAAGCCTAGTGGATGTCTACATGACATTACCATCTAGCAAAGCGTTGTGGGATACGCTTGAGGCAAAATTTGGTGTTTCTAATGCTGGGAGTGAGCTATATGTCATGGAGCAGTTGTATGACTACAAAATGGTTGACGACCGTTTTATAGTGCAACAAGCTCATGAGATTTAGGCACTAGAAAAAGAACTCAAAATTTTCCCATGTGTGGTACCCGATAAGTTTGTGGCAGGAGGCATAATCGCTAAGTTGCCACCTTCTTGGAGGGATTTTACCACTTCTCTAAAACATAAGAGACAAGAGTTCAGTGTGGCTGACCTTATTGGATCATTGGATGTTGAGGAGAAGGCGAAGGCAAAAGACAACCACGGAAAAGGAGTTCATGGGTCTTCTAGTGCCAATGTGGTGCAGAAGAAAAACTCTAATGTCTCAAACAAAAACAAGAACAAAAACAAGTTAAACAATAACCAAAAGACTAAGTAGACGACTGCCTTCAAGAAGAAGAAGAAGAATAACAAGGAGAAGGGTAACTGTTTTGTTTGCGGGGAATTTGTTCATTGGGCCAGTGAATGCAAGGATCGCAAATGGAATTAGAATAAAAAGTCTGCAAATATGGTTATGAGCAAGGAAGAAGGAACATTGGGGTATGGTAATCTTTTACCTACTATTCTTTCAGTGTGTCATTCACCTGAGTGGTGGGTTGACACTAGGGCTAATATTCATGTATGTTCTGACATCTCCTTATTCTCATCTTACCAGTTCGGTAGGGCTGGATCCTTGTTGATGGGAAATGGTTCACATACAGTTGTACGTGGTACCAGTATGGTCGATCCGAAGCTTACTTCCAGAAAGACCGTACGATTGAGAAACATGGAACATGTTTCATCTATTAAGAAGAATCTCATCTGCGGGTCTCTACTATGTAGAGATGGTTTTAAATTAGTTTTAAAATCCAATAAATGTGTATTGTCTAAGTATGGGACTTTTATTGGTAAAGGTTATGATAGCGGAGGCTTGTTCCACTTGTCTTTGTCTAACACGTGTAATAATGTTGTGAACCATGTGAGTAATATTAATGAATCTAATGTTTGGTATTCACGACTTTGTGATATTAATTTTGGTGTTATGATGCGGCTGGCTAGCTTGGACATAATTTCAAAATTTACTTTAGTCAAAGGTTCTAAGTGTCACGTATGTGTGTAATCTAAACAAACTCGCAAACCTCACAAGGCCGCAAAGGCGAGAAACTTGGCACCATTAGAACTAATTCATTCCGATCTGTATGAAATGAATGGTGTGTTGACTAAAGGTGGTAAAAGATATTTCATGACATTGATAGATGATTGCATTAGATTTTGTTATGTGTATCTCCTAGAAACAAAAGATGAAGCATTGCATTTCTTTAAGATCTATAAAGCTGAAGTAGAAAACCAACTTGAGAGAAAGATCAAAAGGGTAAGATCGGATAGAGGTGGAGAATACTTTTCAAATATCTTTTCTTCATGAGGAACATGGTATACTTCATGAGAGGACGCCTCCGTATTCACCTGAATCTAATGGGATTGCCGAAAGAAAGAACCGCACTCTAACTGGTTTGGTTAACGCCATATTAGAAACCATGGGACTTTCTAAGGAATGGTGGGGTGAGGCGATATTTATTGCATGTCATGTCCTGAATAAACTTCCTATAAAAAATAAAGAAATAACACAATTTGAGGAATGGGAAAAGAAAAGGTTAAATATCTCATACTTGCGAACTTGGGGGTGTTTGGCCAAGGTGAATGTGCCAATCACCAACAAACACAAGCTAGGTCCAAAAACCATGGATTGTGTCTTTCTTGGGTATGCATTTCAATGTGTTGGATATAGATTCTTAATAGTAAAATCTAGAGTACCTGACATGTATGTTGGTACAATTATGGAATCCAGAGATGCTACATTTTTTGAGGATGTGTTTCCTACGAGAGGAAATACCTAACAATCCTAATCAAGAACCAATGCAGTTCCCTAAACTATTTACCCCAATTGAGCATGTTGAACCAACACTTGTAGAGAGTCATGAGGAGGATAACATTGAAGCTCCTAGAAAGAGCAAGGGACAAAGGTCTACAAAGTCCTTTGGTGATGATTTCATTGTATACCTCATAGATGACACTCTACAAAGTCCTTTGGTGATGATTTCATTGTATACCTCATAGATGACACTCCCAGCACCATTGAAGAGGCATATTCATCACCTGACGCTGACTATTGGAGGGAAGCGGTACGGAGTGAGATGGATTCTATTATGTCTAATGGTACTTGGGAGGTTGTTGAATGTCCTTATGGGTGCAAACCCGTAGGGTGCAAGTGGGTGTTCAAGAAAAAGCTTAGGCCTGATGGCACAATTGAAAAGTACAAGGCAAGGCTTGTGGCCAAGGGTTATACCCAAAAACAAGGAGAGGATTTCTTTGATACTTATTCACCAGTTGATTGATTGACCACAATTCGGGTGCTACTTTCTTTGGCTGCATCTCATGGTCTTCTCGTCCATCAGATGGATGTTAAGACGGCTTTCCTAAATGGAGAGTTAGATGAAGAGATCCACATGGATCAACCAGATGGGTTTATAGCACAAGATCAAAAAGGCATGGTTTGTAAGTTGTTGAAGTCCTTATACGGCTTAAAGCAAGCGCCTAAGCAATGGCATGAGAAGTTTGACAGAACTTTGACCTCTATTGGCTTTGTTGTTAACAAAGCTGACAAATGCGTGTACTACCGCCATGGTGGGGGTGAAGGAGTGATCTTGTGTTTGTATGTCGATGACATACTGATATTAAGAACTAGTCTTAATGTGATTAAGAAAGTCAATGAATTTTTATCTCATAATTTTGAGATGAAAGATTTGGGAGAAGCTGATGTTATCCTAAATATAAAAATGGTGAGAGAAGGTGATGGGGGGGTTACACTCCTGCAATCCCATTATGTTGAGAAGGTTTTAAGTCGCTTTGGATATAGTGATTGTAAACCATCTCCAAAACCTTATGATGCTAGTGTAATTCTACGGAAAAACAAAAGGATAGCAAGAGATCAACTGAGATACTCTCAGATCATTGGCTCACTGATGTACTTAGCTAGTGCCACAAGACCTGATATCTCATTTGCTGTGAGCAAACTAAGCCGGTTTGTCTCAAACCCGGGAGATGATCATTGCATGCTCTTGAAAGAGTATTGCGCTATCTAAAGGGTACAATGAGCTATGGAATTCACTACACTAGGTACCCTAGAGTACTAGAGGGTTATAGTGATTCAAATTGGATATCTGATGCTAATGAGATAAAAGCCACAAGTGGATATGTGTTCACACTTGGAGGTGGCGTTGTTTCCTGGAAGTCTTGCAAGTAGACCATCTTAACGAGGTCAACTATGGAAGCAGAACTCACAACATTAGACACCGCAACTGTTGAAGCTAATTGGCTTCGTGAACTCCTAATGGATTTGCCGGTAGTGGAAAAACTCATACCAGCTATCCTAATGAACTATGATTGTAAAGGTCAACAGTTCTAAGGACAACATGAAGTCCTCAAGGCATGTAAAGAGGCGGTTAAAATCTATCAGAAAAATGAGAAACTCCGGAGTGATAGCCCTGGATTATGTTCAGACAGCTAAAAATCTGGCAGATCAATTCACAAAGGGTCTTTCACATAATGTGATAGATCCCGTGAAGTAGAATGGTGCAATAAGCTATTGGCAGACTGAGAGAAGAGAACCTTTGTACAAGGCTCATTCCATTGATGATGCAATTCTCTTTTATTCTATATGGCAGGCTGGTTTGTACCTTAAATGTTCCAAGTGGCTTATGTAAGCAGAGATGTTGTCCTATAGAACATCTTATAAGGATCGTACCTATATGAGTTGAATGCTAGTCACATTCTATGAGACCGTGTGATCTCTAGATACTCCTGAAAAGGCTAGGAGTATGACTGATATGCTCCAACCCACGGGGATGCTTATGGCGGCCAAGTACCAGTTAAGGACTTTGGTAAAACTTATTCGCACAATACTATCAATTCAAGGGATAGTTCATTGTTCAGTTGTGCATAAGTGTAGCCTTTGTTCTACATGGATGTTCAACTTAACAGTCTCCATCGAAACACTGGTATATTAAACAACATTGGAACAGAGAGCATATGATGTGTGTCCTGGAATTTGGTGGGGATTGTTGGTATAATTAGACATTATGGTCTATTTTTCAATTAATTATAATTCCATGTCCACAACTAATGCTATGGTGGTATTTAAGAAGGAATTAGGCCTGGTCTTGCACTATCACACGATGATGTGTTTTATGCTGGTCAATTAGTGGTGCATGCCATTTACTAGTTTCTAATGGTGAGTTAGGAGTTCATGCATGCACCGGCTACTAATGTGCTTAATGAGAATAAACAAGACACTAGTGCATGGCGTCGGTTATTTTGTGCTTAATACGAATAATAAAGCATTAGCATGGTGTCAGTTACTAGTGTATGGCATTTCATTCTCTTCCTTCTGCGAGACTATAAATATGGAGGCTATCTCCACGAGAGAAAAAGGTCCAGAACCATAATGTCTCCTTCCTTTGTTGCTGCTGCTCTTAGCTTCTCCATCTCGAACACCTGCGTGCACATGCTCCGAGAGAGCAGGCCTTGGAAACCACACCCTGCTGCAACATCTGCATGGATAGGCAGGCGATAAGGTTTTCTGAGAGGGCAAGGTGCGAATGCTCACTGATCGTCTGATTCATCTTCGTCTACTTCCATTGAGCTCTCGACGTGAACGACTACTTCCTTGTGTTCGTTCGAAAGACTGCACTGTGAACATCTTCCTGCATCAGCTTAGTTCGACTACTTCGAGCAGCCCAATATGATTGTTTGGAACAGCGCCGCCGGTGCCTCCGGCACTGGTCCCACCTCTGGGTACACCTTGAACCTTGTCTAGATATCAATTTTGTTCTTGCTAATTTGTGAATTAGGCATGAACACATACTGTCTCAGCCTTGTCACAAGATGACTCATGTTACATAATATCATGTTATATATAGAATTTTTTGGAATTAAAATATGCCTTAATTTGCCTCAATTTCTAACAGGAGGTCACCTCCTAGAAGCTCGGAAAGATCGGACCCGGCTTTGGCCTCGGCATCGGCTGTGACGTCGTTCGGCGGTAAAATCCCTCTTCGCCGTCTTCTGTAATTCTTGCGAGATTTCAGCCTTTCTCGTTCAATTTGTGAGGTTATGTATTGATTAGATTGACAGATTGGGGTTTAATGAGGGTGGGTGGGGGTTCTTCCTAGTCGCTGGATTGTTCAAGGAGGCCGATTTTTTTCGGACCTGCGGACTAGATTCTGAAACATTCTAATCTTCGTAGTAGCGTGGCATAATTTCACAGTGAGAGGTCTATTGTTGTCCAATTTGGCTTCAGTTTTAGTTTCATTTTTCAATAGATTTTGTTTTTTAACTGGTGGTAGTTTTCAAGTTCCCTAGATTCAGAAAAGGGTTTCTCTGTTACAATTTATTCCATATTAGTGGGGAGGATTTTTTACAGTCCTGAGATTTGGATCTGTAGTATAAAATTTGAGAGAACTTTACCGAAATTCCAGAAATTTCAAATGTCCTTTAACATCCATAGGATCTAGCAAAGCATCTTTTCCTGGGGTGGGTGTTGGACGTTGGTTCCATTTTATTCGCACCAGAGGCTGGGGGCACCGCTTGCGCCCGTGCTCTTTCAGCCTATAGTGCTAATGGATCCACCATCAACAAGTGTCATTTTAAATCTTGATCAAATTTAAGCATCGTTTCTTAGAATGATTTACAAAATCCTATAAGATACCTCATGATATCGGTCTGTACATGAATCAAGAGCATAGAGTGGTGTCATGTGAAATCAAACATGAATACACTCTTAATAACTGAATCAAACTTTTGTCATGTCAATGACCTAATAATATAGATGAAGTACGAACACGACAAAAGTAACATATTGGAGAACATCGAGAATAGAAAGAAAAATCGATGTAGGCCAAATCATCAGGGCAAAAAGCATGTAGTGAAACTTTTTGTTAATAGATAATAACAAGAATCCACTAAACAAGCAAATATGCATGGCTTCCTAATGTTTGGATAGAGTTCTTATAAGGTGAACAAAGATCTTCCTGTGCCTGAATTTCTTCAAGCCCAATGTTTTCTGGATCAATGTTGATCTCATCATCCTCAAAAAGATGATTCTGAAGGTTTTCGACGTCATCTTGCACAGCCACAGGAGAACTTGCTGGAAAATGTGAAGCACTCTTCCGACATGCTGTGAGGTTGGCTCACCTGACCCCATGATGCTGTTTGGCACATGCTTTAGAAACTTCCTTTTCACCCTAATCGAGTGAATCACCTTCTGCTCCACGTGAAACTTCAGTTGCGTCACGAAAATTGGGTTCTGAAGGAGCTTGGTTAAGAAAGGGATCATATGCTTCTGCCAGTCCTTGGCTGATTCTCATTGTGCTCATGTGCTCAATTGTCTAGCGGCGCCAGTTCTGAAGGACCTGAAATAAGAAGCATAAATAGTGGGCATGTGACTGCATAAAGCTATACAAATATGAACTTGGGATGAACATAAATTCCATAAAAGCGTATTGTTACTTTTGCCCCTGAAGCAGTTTATCTAAACTGATAAAAATCAGGCTCCGCTGACATCTCCTTGTTCCAAGGAAAAGTTTCTCATTTCTGTAGGGTAAAATATATGAAGAGGTAAAATGCTACTGCACTATACAACCATTAGTAGAAAAGTTCTGCAATATTTTCATGCTAGAAGTGTGTTATACGAGGTGGTACAAACGCAGGCTCAAGGTTGGCGGACCCTGGATTTTTCCGTCAGGTGTGCACTTGAATTTTTTTAATCATAAATTCAGTACAAGAGTATAAAATTTGACATTAGGACACTACAAAGTCGGTTCTAATATAATAGTGTGCATATAGTCTTGATGTTTTGATTGTTGATCGCTAAAGGAAAACGGGACTAAAAAATTTGTTCATGTTCTTGTGAGGAATTTATGTGGAGAAATTTTATGATTTCACTTTTTTTCCTTACCAATTTGAATTTCTATGTCAAGGTAACTCATACGGCAAACCTACTAACAAGGACAGGTGATGAGGACATCAACGACATACGAATAATGACGACGGAAGATGGCGCGCCAAACCAAGCTGTCACGCCTCCACCTCTCGTCGTCGCGCCTCCTCGAGTTACGGATCCATCTTCTAACGAGACGACGACGTACAAGGGCCCAATCACTAGAGCTCGAGCCCAGGAATTGAAGACGGTTTTGATGCTAAGGAACGACGGCCCAGGATGATGTCGCCTGAAGGCCCACGTGGCCCAAGTCGCACGACTCCCTCTCCACCGCGCGCCTCTCCACTTCAGCCGGCCCTAGATGCCTCGTCCTCCCCCTATATAGTCAAGGGCTGCGCCCCTTGTAATCTTTGAGTTTTGTTTTAAGTTTAGCTTAGCTATACATCCGTCTCTCGACGTGAATTCAGAACTCCACCTTCGTGCAATACATCAGATTGCTCGCCTCTAATTCTTGCTCGTTCTTCGATTGCGCGTAAGAATTGATCCTCGTGATCAGGTTGATCTTGTTTACCGCAAGGTTAATATCCTCCGGAAGTTGGTTCAGCGATTGCATTGGCGCTTCGGCTTGCTCGTCGTAGTCGGATCGTGAGGGTCAACATCCACCAAATCAAAGTTATCTCCACTCGCCGAAAGATCGGGCACTCTACACCTATCAAGTGGTATCAGATTCCAGTGTTTCTCGGTGAGTTTTATCCAAGTCCACATAAACCAAAAATTACAAAAAAAAAAGTTTACCCCAGTACGGTTTTGAGCCTCGCACTTTCGTTCAATAATTTGCGTTGTTGAGTTTTTGTGCTTTCGCTTTTGATCGTTGCTGGTACACTGTGTTTCATCGTTTTCTTCCTATCATCGTCGTATCCCTCCGCCGTGCCGCGTGTTTTAACCATCACAGTTTGCTTTCCGCCGCATCTGTTTATCCCGTCTCGCTTGCCAAATTTATCCGCTACACCGTGAGTCCGGGTCAATCACTGCCTCGACGATCGAGTCCTACTCGGTTACGTCGTGACCGCTCGCCTCACTGATCGAGTCCTACTCGGTTACGTCGTGCCCCGCTCGCCTCGCCCTGTGTTTGTTTCTGTTCGGTTTTGTGTGTCCCGCTCGCCTCGCTGATCGAGTCCTACTCGGTTACATCGTGACCCGCTCGCCTCGCCCTGTGTTTGTTTCTGCTCGGTTTCGTTTGTTCCTACTCTAGAGAGAGAGAGAGAGAGAGAGTATCTTTTTATTACCGTTCTACCCCTGCCTCAAAAAAAAAGTGCTTGTGCTTAATTGCTTATTTGAGGTCTCATTGTTTATATTTTCAGCAAAAAGTATTAAAAAAAAGAGAAAAAAAAGAAAAAAAAAGAAAAAAGAAAAAAAGAGAAAGAAAAAAAAAAGAGAGAAAAGAAAAAAGAGCGGCCGAGCAACACAGGCGACGCGTTCTTGCTGCACTTTGTTTTGATCCTTTTTTTTCCTTCCTCTTGCACTTGTACCGGCAGCAATCTTTTCGCGTTTAGCACCATTATTCAGCTCTGCAGTTATTGTTTGAATTGTGCTAACCCTTGGATTGAGTGCAGCCTCCTAGCCCCACAAATTTTCTACTACGAGCAGGTTTTTGTTTCACCACGCAATCGCTCCTCCAATCTTCCACCGGTTTTACCTGTGGTTGCAGTTCACGCTTGCGTGCTTAGTAAGGACGGGTAAGAATTTGATAACAGCTTTTTGATTGAGCTTTTCACCCACCACTCACCTCTCGTTGTAGGATCCCGCTTTTTGTATTGCTTGTGTTTCTATGGCAGAAAACAGCTCGAAGTCGGAGGAGCTCACCCTCCAGGATGTCCAGGCACAGGTTGACGGTCTACAAAACGACATGAAGACGATGCACAAGAGACTTGACTCTACGGTCACTTCGTCGAATGAGCGTTTTGATCAACTGGACCTCGCTGATACGGCTGCCCGCACCACGCTCGCGACGATCATGACTCGTCTTGAGGCCATGTCGACGCAGCTTGGGACCATGACGACGCAGCTCACGGAGTTGCAACATGCACGTGACTACGGCGCCGACACCGAGCAGGACGACGACAATCGCCGTGGTCGTGCTCGTAGGGTACGTGTTCCTATTAATGATTCTTTTGCCAAAATAAAATTTCGTATTCCCACTTTTAATGGCAAATATGATCCGGGTGCTTATCTTGATTGGGAATTAGAGGTTGAACAAAAATTTGCATGCCATGATATTCCTGCTAATTTACAAGTTAAGGCTGCTATTAGTGAATTTACTGAATTTGCTTTACTTTGGTGGCGTGAGTATAGACAAAGATATCCTGATAATATTCCAGCCACTTGGACGGCATTAAAAGCTGCTATGCGTCATCGTTTTGTGCCGTCATATTATGCTAGAGATTTGCTTAATCAAATGCAGCGTTTTCAACAAGGTTCACTTTCCGTAGAGGATTATTATCAAGCTTTGCAAAAGGGTATGATTCGCTGTGGTTTAGTTGAACTGGATGATGCTGCTATGGCTCGCTTTAGGGGTGGGTTAAATCGTGAAATTCAGAATATTCTTGATTATAAGCATTATGATGATATGACCACCTTATTTGAATATGCTTGTAAAGCTGAACGTGAAGTGCAGGATCGACAATCTTCGTCAAGACCTAACATTTTTGTAGGGTCCAAGACGCCTTCAGCTCCACGGTCGACACCTCCTTCCACGTCGCGCGACCACTCCTCGACCACGTCCAAGTCGAGTGCTCCATCCACGGCCAAATCTGCCTCGTTCGTGCCGTCCTCCTCGTCGTCTGGACGAGCTCGTGATATTCAGTGTCACCGTTGCCGAGGATTTGGTCATGTGATACGCGATTGTCCAAATAAACGAACTATGTTGATTCGTGACGACGGTGGGTATTCTTCTGCTAGTGATTCTGAGGATATTCAGCAGACTATGCTTGCCACTAATCATGCAGATAATACGGAGCTTCATGTCGACTCTAGTGCCGCCGACAGGTATGCCACTCTTGTTGTGCAGCGTGTTCTTAGTACACAGGTCGTTCAGGATGAAAAGCATCAGCGCCACAACATTTTTCATATCAAAGGCGTTGTGCAAGAACGAGCGGTCCGTATAATCATCGATGGTGGCAGTTGCAACAATTTGGCTAGTACGATGGGTGCGCCATTTGAGTGGGACGCACCACAAGACGACGCATTCAACACTTTAAAGGAACGGTTAACTCATGCTCCTCTCTTACAATTGCCTAATTTTGATAAAGTGTTTGAATTGGAATGTGATGCTAGTGGAATTGGTTTGGGTGCTGTTTTGTTGCAAGATCATAAACCCATTGCTTATTTTAGTGAGAAGTTAAGTGGTGCTGCTCTTAAATATTCCACTTATGATAAAGAACTTTATGCTTTAGTAAGAACTTTGCAAACATGGCAGCATTATTTATGGCCTCGTGAATTTATTATTCATTCTGATCATGAGGCTTTGAAACATATTAGAACCCAAACTAATCTGAATCGTCGACATGCTAAATGGGTTGAATTTATTGAATCTTTTCCATACATCATTAAACATAAAAACGGGAAGGAAAATGTGATTGCCGATGCTTTGTCTCGTCGTTATGTGATGCTGTCCCAATTAGACTTTAAAATCTTTGGTTTGCAAGCTTTGAAAGATCAATATGTGAATGATGCTGATTTTCATGATATTATGATGCATTGTAAGGATGGCAAACCTTGGGGCAAATTTCATATGCAGGATGGGTTCCTGTTTCGTGCTAACAAGCTGTGTATTCCAGCTAGCTCGGTTCGTCTTTTGTTGTTACAGGAGGCGCATGGAGGTGGTCTTATGGGTCACTTCGGAGTTTTCAAGACACATGAGGTGTTGGCCGACCATTTCTTTTGGCCACGGATGCGCCGTGATGTTGAGCGCCTTGTTGCACGCTGTACTACATGTCAAAAAGCTAAATCTCGTTTGGGTAATTATGGTTTGTATATGCCCTTGCCTGTTCCCTCTTCTCCTTGGCTTGATATTTCGATGGATTTTGTTTTGGGATTGCCTCGCACTAAGAAGGGGAGGGACAGTATTTTTGTGGTTGTTGATCGTTTCTCTAAAATGGCTCACTTTATACCTTGTCATAAAACAGATGATGCCTCAAATGTTGCTGAATTGTTCTTTAGAGAGATTGTTAGATTGCATGGAATTCCTAAAACAATTGTCTCTGATCGTGATGCTAAGTTTCTTAGTCATTTTTGGCGTTCTCTTTGGAATAAATTAGGAACTAAGCTGCTGTTTAGTACTACTTGTCATCCTCAAACTGATGGGTAAACTGAGGTAGTAAATAGAACTTTGTCTGCTATGCTTAGAGCTGTTTTAGATAAAAATTTGAGACGCTGGGAAGATTGTTTACCTCATGTTGAATTTGCTTATAATCATGCTATACATTCTGCCACTAAGATGTGTCCTTTTGAGGTTGTTTATGGCTATGTTCCTAAGGCGCCTATTGATTTGTTTGCTATTGATGCTGAGGATGAACCACATCTTGATGCTCTTGCTCATATTGATCACATGAAACAATTGCATGAAGAAACACAACACAACATTGCCATTACTAATAAAAAGTATCAAGTTGCTGGTAGTAAAGGTAGAAAACATATTTATTTTGAACCTGGTGATTTGGTTTGGTTGCACTTGCGTAAAGATAGATTTCCTACTTTGCGTCGTTCTAAACTGATGCCTCGTGCTGCTGGTCCTTTTAAAGTGCTAACCAAGATTAACGATAATGCTTATGTTCTTGACTTGCCCATGGAGTTTGGTGTTTCCACTAGTTTTAATGTTGCAGATTTGAAACCATACTTGGGTGAGGATGATGAGTTGCCGTCGAGGACGACTTCACTTCAAGAAGGGGAGGATGATGAGGACATCAACGACATACGAATAATGACGACGGAAGATGGCGCGCCAAACCAAGCTGTCACGCCTCCACCTCTCGTCGTCGCGCCTCCTCGAGTTACGGATCCATCTTCTAACGAGACGACGACGTACAAGGGCCCAATCACTAGAGCTCGAGCCCAGGAATTGAAGACGGTTTTGATGCTAAGGAACGACGGCCCAGGATGATGTCGCCTGAAGGCCCACGTGGCCCAAGTCGCACGACTCCCTCTCCACCGCGCGCCTCTCCACTTCAGCCGGCCCTAGATGCCTCGTCCTCCCCCTATATAGTCAAGGGCTGCGCCCCTTGTAATCTTTGAGTTTTGTTTTAAGTTTAGCTTAGCTATACATCCGTCTCTCGACGTGAATTCAGAACTCCACCTTCGTGCAATACATCAGATTGCTCGCCTCTAATTCTTGCTCGTTCTTCGATTGCGCGTAAGAATTGATCCTCGTGATCAGGTTGATCTTGTTTACCGCAAGGTTAATATCCTCCGGAAGTTGGTTCAGCGATTGCATTGGCGCTTCGGCTTGCTCGTCGTAGTCGGATCGTGAGGGTCAACATCCACCAAATCGAAGTTATCTCCACTCGCCGAAAGATCGGGCACTCTACACCTATCAACAGGTATCTCGGATACCCGAACCTAGCAAGGCCTGATCTAGTCAAAGGGAATAAACAATAGACATCGCAACAATTATTCTACTGATTAGGGATGAGCCAGATTAAGAAAAAATATGCTAGATGACTGACCTAGCTAGCTTGGACAAGGAATGGTCAAGACGTTATTGTTAGAGTATATTTAGTAGTTTAGATTATATATCTAAAACTTTCATATATATTTTCAGAAGTGTCTTATCCTTTAAATATTATACTCTCATATATATCGATCAAAAGGCTCATTATAATATGATATTACGAATTTAGGTTGCTCGTTCCTAAACCCAGTCTTCCGCTGCCGAGCCGTCCCCGGGGAGATCAATCACCATGATCTCCGCCGGGGCGGCGCCCAAGTTTCGCCGCCGATCGTTTGATCTGGCCGCATCTCGCATTTGCGTCAAGCAGTTGTGTAGATCGATCTCCGTGTTGCCGTATCCTCACACGGGCGTCGTACATCGAGGCATCGTGATCTTCCCGTGGAGCCGCATCGTGCGGGTTCGACGCGTAGCACCAAACTGGCTTCGTTGCGGGACGATTGACACGAAGCCAAAGATAGGACGACCTCCACGTCATGCTCTTTCAGATTTTTTTATCCTTGCCTCGTTCACACGTGAACACGACGGAGGCTGGGAAGAAAATACGGTGGAGGAATAAAAGGCTACAAGCACCCATTTCTATACATGGAGATTCGTCATGCTGCTGCAAAGCTTTTTTTTTTTATTTCACCCAATCACTGATTGGGATTGCGTCGTCCCGCTGTTCATCGATGTTTGAACGTCAACCCTCCCGAAGAACGAGGTTGTTATTGCATGCTTTTTGAGCTACAATAACGACGCTCCTGGTCAAGCCTTCTTCGTTGGAATCGCCACCTAGCTAGGTGGTGGTGCCACTCATACCTGTTCTTCCTCGTCATGCGGTTAATGGTCCGAGTTAGCGTTGTCCGTCACCTTCTAGGATGCCACTATCGTAGGTGCCGCAGATGGGATGAAGTTAGTTGCAGCTTGTTGATACGTACGAATGCTGATGAGTACATCACACTCATGGATACACACAACACTCCTCTAACTACGATGAAAATTCATGTGCATCACCAGAAATTACAGGTGAGATCGTTTTTAATGTTTTTATTATGTGGTTTTGAGAATAGATTACTACCTAATGAATTAATAGTTGTTAGAAACCATGGAGATGATGATGAGATAGCTGGGGAGGTGATTGGAGACGTGATGGGCCAGCAAGGACGTCCAAGCCAAGGTGGAGGCCCAATCAAAACCGACTTCGAGTCTGTTCGGGAGCCCAGGACTAGTCTGCACTAAAACGGACACCCAGGACGCATACGGACTCGGATTTGGACGTTCTATATATGCCTGGAAAGATAACGAAAAGAACTTTCCAACCCAACTGGTCCCATGTCAAAATTCATCCCGAGCCGTCGGCAATCATCCAAACAAATCGACTTCCAGAATCTGTCCTGGTGCTGCGACACCGTAATCGGTCTTTGGGCCATGTATCGAGTTGAGTCCACTTAGGGCTGCGTCCAGGGGGTCTTGCATGATCCTAGAGTCCTCATATACAGCCGCCACCTCTTCATTAGGGTTTGGGTTTTGCTTAGATCAATTCTGTTCATAAACATTGTCGCCGTTCATCGGTTTGTGAGACCCCAACTTCGAGAGTTTAATCATAGATCTGCAATTGTGTTGCATTCTTTGTTGTTCTTGCTTGTGTTCTTAATTCGCAGGCAGGGATTAGTCTTCTCGGCAAGGTCAATCGTCTTTAGATGGTTGATAACCATAGGAGACGTCGTGCTGCAATTGCGAGGTTCAGAACGTGTCGTTCGGAAGCCGGATCGATTTATGTATCGCCTCCGCCTTAATCAAGATTATCAGAACCTATCGCAAGATCGGGAACCCTTGTCCACATCAAGTGGTAATTAGAGCTTCAGGTACACCGTTAGGTTCGCCCTTATCCTTGTTATTTTGTTTAATCCATGAGTCCAGAAAATTACCCTACAAAAATATTTGTTCGTCGTGTTTTCGCTGTCCTACATCCCTCTTGTGCCTTACAATTTTTAGTTTAGTTTGTTTCTCTGAATTTTAGTCCCTACAAGGTCATTGTGTTGTTGGTCTAGTGCTTGTTATTTGGTCTTGTTTGAGTCGTGTGTGTCCTTGTTCATAGACAATCAAGAAAAAAAAATCAGATAGTTGCACACGTTGAGAGAATAGTACTGCTGGAATTGTTTGCACTAAATATTTATTTAACATCCAGCCTTCTACTTTTCGGGTATAAAAGAAAAATAGAGTGCTCTGCTATTGTCTCATTGTGATCAAAAGCCAACCAATTAGTGCTTGATCTTGTTATAGAAGTTTGTTTTAGTTGTGCTATTACAAGAATCCTTTTGCTACACTTGTAGTAAGAAAAAAATATTCTAGGGTTCCATTGGTTGTAAAACTTGTAATACCTTGCTGCAGTTCTGATTCTCAAGAAAAGAAAAGAAAAAGGCAAAAGTGCACAAGAGAAAAAGCCGCACAAAAAAAAAGAAAGTAGAAAAAAGAAAAGATACAAATTCAGAATTGCTTGCATTCTTTGTGTCCTTTGTTGAGTCATTTGCTTGCTTGCTTGAACTAGGTCCGAGACAAGTTTAGGCCGGTGACATAGACTAGCTTGGGACTATTATTCAGTTTTGCGACTTCTGAATTGAAATTTTGCTAATCCTTGCTACCTAATATTGCCTATCCAAGCTCCATATATTTCCTTCTGAACAGGCACAAATTTTTTTTGACTCTCGCAATCATCAGTTCACACTCTCCAAGGTATCCTTTGCTTGTTGTAATTAAGAACTTTGTAAAAGCTTGATAAGATGCTTCCCTTTGCTTGTTGAGAGTTTACACTGTGATGACATAGTAGTGATAGAAAAATATACTTCCGTGTGTTTTCTTGCTTGCTACTAACAATGACAGGTTACGCCACTCATGGTGATGATTCAATATCGTCTAATAAGAACAATATGAGTGATGTAGTACAAAGAGTGTTCAGTCCTCAAATGGAGAAGGTAGAGCAAAATCAATTGAACAATTTATTTCAGTCTCACTTTGTTGTCAAGGATCGACGTTGTCGTGTTATCATTGATAGAGAGAGTAGCTGCAACATCGTAAGTTTAGAATTAGTAGAGAAGCTTGGATTCACAACACAGCCACACCCATGTCCATACTACATCCAATGGGTAAATTCTTTTGGTAAGATAAAGGTAGATAAAATTGCACGCATTGAATTTTATATTGGTTCTTATAAGGATAGTGCAGAATTTGATATAGTACCTATGCAAACATGTCATTTGTTATTGAGTAAATCTTAGATTATTACAAATAATGCTTCGCAGAATACCATTATAAATAGCTACTCATTTAAATACAATGGTAGAAGAGTTACTCTTAAACCTATGACCACTGCTGAAATTTTAGAAGAAGATCAACAAAGGCTTGAAAGGAGAAAGAATGAACCGTTTAGAAAAAAATGGACTGTTTCAAATGTTGCAACACTTACATCAAAATCTGAATTAGATGATGAACATATTTCCTTGCCTCTTGTTGCAACTAATACATTTCAGGTTCTACACAAAGAAGAGGATAGTGAGAAAGATGAAGAACATGCTCTTGCTTCAGGTAAGAGCTTTCTTGATGAGATGAATTTTTCCAACAATCTTGTTGTATTGAAACCTTGTCTTGATTTGCCTTTGCCACAAGTTGATTTATCTACTGATCCTTGTGATAAAGAGGAGTTGTGTGCCACTGCTTCACTTATACCTTTGCCACTACAAATGAATAAGCTTGATGTTTTTGCTTATGATTCACCTACTAGTGCTAAAATAAAACATTTGATTTTAATAACATGTGAAAAGGATGAGCAAAAATTATTGTCTTCTCTAAATACTTTGGGTTATATTGAATTTGATGTTCTTTGTGATCTAAATACCGTGGAGAAGCAAATCTTTTCTCAAACTGAATTGCCTTTACTAACAAGAAACAAAACTTTGATCATAGAGGTGTATTTATTGTGCATAAAGTATATATTTGCTCAAACATGAATACTCCTATTGGGAGAAAGAGATGGGATCGAGTCGAGGACGACTCTAATTCAAAAGGGGGAGAATGATGAGTACATCACACTCATGGATACACACAACACTCCTCCAACTACGATGAAAGTTCATGTGCATCACCTGAAATTACAGGTGAGATCGTTTTTAATGTTTTTCTTATGTGGTTTTGAGAATAGATTGCTACCTAATGAATTAATTATTGTTAGGAACCATAGAGATGATGATGAGATAGCTGGGGAGGTGATTGGAGACGTGATGGGCCAGCAAGGACGTCCAAGCCAAGGTGGAGGCCCAATCAAAACCGACTTCGAGTCTGTTTCGGAGCCCAGGACCAGTCTGCACTAAAACGGACGACCAGGATGCATACGGACTCGGATTTGGACGTTCTATATATGCCTGGAAAGATAACGAAAAGAAATTTCCAACCCAACTGGTTCCATGTCAAAATTCATCTCGAGCCGTCAGCAATCGCCGAAACAAATCGACTTCCAGAATCTGTCCTGGTGCTGCAACACCGTAATCGGTCTTTGGGCCATGTATCGAGTTGAGTCCACTTAGGGCTGCGTCCAAGGGGTCTTGCACGACCCTAGGGTCCTCATATACAGCCAACGCCTCTTCATTAGGGTTTGGGTTTTGCTTAGATCAATTCTGTTCATAAATAGTATCGCCGTTCATCGGTTTGTGAGACCCCAACTTCGAGAGTTTAATCATACATCTGCAATTGTGTTGCATTCTTTATTGTTCTTGCTTGTGTTCTTGATTCGCAGGTAGGGATTAGCCTTCTCGGCGAGGTCAATCGTCTTTGGACGGTTGATAACCATAGGCGACGTCGTGCTGCGATTGCGGGGTTTAGAACGTGCTGTTCTGAAGCCGGATTGAGTCGAGGGCCGCCTCCGACCAAATGAACTTATCAAGAACCTTTCGGAAGATCGGGAACCCTTGTTCACATCAAGTGCCCCGTCACCCTCGCCATCGCGTGATCGGCCAGTCGTGCAATGAATTCTTCTCGGTAGGACATAGCTGATTTTTTCATGCATCCGTCTCCTCGCCATGATGATTTTGGAACAAGGCCTTCTTCATGGCTACGACTATGTCCACCTCGAAGGCAACTTCGGCACTAAGGGACTATCATCTGCATGAGGTACTTGCCGGTTTTCTCTCAAACCGCAACATCCGCACCTCGATGCTTCAACTGCGGGGGGGGGGGGGGGGGGGGGTTAGTCCATCAGCTTTTACCTTCGGCTTTTTCTCCAGTCTCACCATTTGCGGTGCTCCCGTTATGGCTGCGGGAGGATGTTAGAGTATATTCGGTAGTTTAGATTATGTATCTAGGACTTCCATATGTATCCCCGGAGGTGCCTTGTTCTCCAAGTCTTGTACTCTCATATATGCCGGCCGAGAGCCTTATTGCAATACATTATACACATCTATTCTCTTTAACAGTTATGCTGAGTTTCTGATCACGCAGCAGCACCGTGCTGGCCTCCATGCCACCATCAATAGAGGGAGCAGGCAGCCTGGGCAAATTGCCATAGGGAGATCAGGAGGCCAGCAGGCAACGATGACCACGCCAAGAAAGAAGAAAGAACAAAGACATACAACTTGTTTCTGGCATCGGTGTGGGCTAGTAACACATTTGGGATTAGGTTTATTAATTACGTTGGGCCAAATTGAACTTGTAAAAACATTTTGAGCCAAAATCCAGGATAGTCCATGGCCCACCTGTCGGGGGCAGAAACCAGGGGTGGCACGTGGCACCCCTGAGATCCGTCCTCGTCCCGAATAATAGATGCGCCTGATCCTCGCTGTGGTGCCACCTAAGTGAACCCTACGAAGGAAATATCCACGACAACCAAAACCTGGAAACGAAGGCCACGTGACCCCCGACTCGCTCGACCCTCCGGGGGTCGAGAGTCTACCACATCCCGCTCGACTCCTTGAGGGGTCGAGGGCCTACGATGATCCGCTCGACCCCTCAAGGGGTCGAGATGAAACCTGTCCGCCCACCAAGGCCCAAGGAGCAGGTTGCTCCCCCGAGCTGCTGACCGGACCACTTGCCTGGTCTTTACTGACTCCCGGATAAGGATGGTAGCTTTGCCACCATCATCATCATAACGAACAGTGAGCACACCCCAAGAACACCGATAGGTCTTGTCACCGTCAGAACCCCCTCTGTGGACCACCACTGATGATAGGATAGCTCTGCGAATCACTGACTAAACCGAAGATGATGGGTGTAGAAACTCGATTGCCCTGCCGAGACGGGACGGATTCCAACTCCGAGCAGGCCCAGGCAAGCGCAACCTGACGCGTCGACCCCCGACGTGGGGGTCGAGCGTGACGAGGGTCAACAGCTAACAACCACCCCGCCTTAAATGTTACCCTAGTCCAAAGCGCACAGTATCAGGGGGTCAAATCTCTCCGTATACCTGCTCTCCTCATCATTGCTAGTGCCTGCTGACGATGGCAGGCACGGTAAGGCTCTCTGTGCTGCTATCACTCGATGACATCGCCAATAGTGAGGATAAAGGACGACCTGATGGACGGCTGGATGAGACCTCGCTTAAGAAACATGACAGCGCCAATGCTGCACCACCCCACGAATGGCGGAACACGCCCTCTATAGTGATGAGGGAGCTCGACCCTACGACAGAAAATGGGGGCACGCACGAGCACTGTGCCCCCCCCCCCATCTCTAACACCAAACCAGGATGACGAGGGCCCACAAGGGCCAAAGGCCACGCCGTCGACTAGGACTTCTACCTTCTCCGGCACGGCTTCACCGACTGCACGTGTGTAGAAGTTCACTCTCTCTCTCTCTCTCTCTCTCTCTCTCTCTCTAATTGGGACCGGCTCCCTTGAGGTATAAAAGGGAATGCTTATCTCTTCTTTTGAAGAAAAGACATCAGAAGCAACTGCACACACACACACACGCGCGCGCGCGCGCTCATGAGCACCAGAGACTTGGAGACTCCTCCTCTCTCCCCATCATTGTACACGACGGTGCAAGTAACACGAGCAGAGCTGTGAACTGGACGGAGGGGCATATCCCCAAACCAGTATAATCCTTATGTTCTCTTGTATAGCCATCACCAAAACCGAAATATGCGCCCCTAGAATAAATACTACTCGCCGGTGATCAAAACACCGACAGTTGGTGCGCCAGGTAGGGTCTTCTACGTGTTTCGATCCACAAACACCTTTCATTTTGAATGGCCACTTCTTCCGCGTTCTGGGCTCTCGGCGCTAGCGTTTTCTTCGGGAGCCTGGAGTTTTTCGCTACGGGCGACCAGAAGTTGTTGTGCGTTAGCATCCCGGCCTCCTCGCCACCTTCAGCCCCAGCACCCGCCCCCGCGGCGGAACGGCAGTGGTGGCTTGAGGACTTAGGCCACACTCTCGACTTCGTCGTTGTGACGGACAGGGCGTTGGAGTTCATCGGCGAGACACTCTCAGACCCCATCGCGGCGGCCACCGCCATCGCCGACGAAGTGATGAGTGCGGTCCGGCTTGAGCCGGCCAGGCCACGGGTTGCCAGCCAGCCCGTGCTGCCGACCGACTATACCGACCAGCTATGGTTCTGCCTGGAGCGTTATTTGGGTCCCGCGCCCGACCAGGATGACCTCCGGCATTTTGCGTTCGTGCTTATGAACGTCCATGGAAAGCTCCTCGTGGGCGAGCCCCTCCACCCGAATAGGCTCGCTGAAGCCCTCCTAGACGGTTACCCGTGCGGCCTAAAAATCACCGCGGGATGTCTCCAAGACATGGCCGTCCACCGGGCAGTTCCCGCCTATGTGGGCGCTGACTTTGTTGGCGTGATCGAAAGCTCAGACGAGTCTCTTTTCAGTCTCCTTGCCATGGGGTCACTGGAAGACTCTAGCTCCGACTCTAGCTCCGACGCAGGAAGCTACAATCTCCCATGCAAATGCCACATGGTGCAACTCACCCCCATGCCGGCCATGGGGGGTGCTAAAACCTCAGCCGCCGGGGCGATGGCAAACCCCGGGACCCCTGCTCCAGCGAACCTGGCAAAGAGTGCGCTGGTGGGAGAGACGCTCGTTGACGTCCCTATCACCGTGGCTGGCCAGCCGCAAACCATGCCCCGCCCGGAGGACCTCCAGCAGCGGCTGAGGTCCAAAAGGACGGAGCTAGAAGAGACCCGGCGCTAGCTTGAGCACGAGAAAGGGGAAATATACCGAGAGCTGACCCGCTCCAACAGGGGCGGGCGCGCTCGGGCCATTGCTCGTGTTGTCCACCAGCACATCCTCTCTGACAACCAGGGGTCCCCACAATTCGCTCGTGCGGGACAAAACATAGCAGCAGCTGTCACGCTGCTCATGACCCTCCTTGAGCCCGTGACATCAGAGGCCCAACAGGCCCAATGAGAAGTTGTGAATCTTCTTGCCAAGGCCGCCGCGCTCCAAGAGGAGAGCTCGCAACGGTGCGCCACCCAGTCCAGCCAGCAGATCTCCACGTCCAGGTGCGCCGGAGGGGGCAACGTCATTGGTTCGTAGTAGCACTCGGTTCGGCAACCCCTCCAGGCCAAAGGTGCGCCCAAGAATGCCTCTGTTCATGACCAGGTCGGGGCTCGACGTGACGTGCATCACACCCTCAGAGCACATCGACGTGAAAAAGAGCGACTGGACAAGGAAAGGGGTCGTCAGCCGCATCGCGGAGGCCGGTACGATGACACTGATGAGGAAAGGAGCCCGAGCCCGAGCCACAGGTCTTCAGTTCACGTATCCGCAGCGCCGAGTTCCTGCAATGCTTTCGAGCGCCCGCAACCGTCACTAAGTACGCAGGCGAGACGGATCCCGGGCTCTGGCTCGAGGACTATCGTCTCGTGTGCCAAGCAGGGGGCGCGATCGATGACTTGGCCATCATCCGCAACCTCCCTCTACACCTCGCCAACTCGGCTCGAGCGTGGCTTGACCACCTCCCCGAGGGCCAGATCTACAACTTGGGCGACTTGAGGGACATCTTCGTCGGGAACTTCCAGGGAACCTACGTCCGATCGGGCAACCCTTGGGACCTCAAGAACTGCTGGAAGAAAGCCGATGAGTCCCTCCATGATTACATCCGGCGCTTCAGTAAGAAGTGCAACGAGCTGTCCAACATGGGAGACGTAGACATCGTCGGAGCCTTCATCTCCAGCATGACCTCGGAGTGGCTCATCCATGAGCTAGGCTAAAAGGGTCCGCGCACCACCCATGAGCTCCTCAATATCACTATGAGCTTTGCCTCCGGTGAAGAGTGCGTCGGGGCGGTCCTCCATCGCGCGCCGATGGGCAAGGGCAAAGACAAGCGAGACAAAGGGGGCAGCAATGGTCCCACCGACCATCCAAAGAAGAAGAAGAACAAGTCACGAGCCGGGTGCGACCCCATAGTGGCGGCCACCAAGCGCAAGCCACCGAGGCCCGCAATAGGGGAGGCGCCAAACCACTTCGAGAAGAAGTGGAATGGTCCGCGCCCAAACCACGGATTCCCCGTCAAGCACCTCCTTAAGAATTGCTCCATGATGAAGAAGTTCATCCGAGAGGAAGCAAAGAAGGGGGACTCAGAGAAAGTGTCACATCCAAAAATTTCTTGTTTTGGAACGTGAACCACATTCAAAACATATATTTAGATTTCTCAATGTTAAAACTATTTATAAGAAACTTTGCAAATTAACAAAGATTTTATTGGGTTGAAGTAACTGCTCTATGTCACAAATGTTTTCAGTTTTGAACAAAAACCTTTTTAAATTAGTAAAATCATTTTATTTATTTGATTTCAATATTTTGTCATTTTTTATTCCTTGTTATTTTGAGAAAATTGAAATCCTTTCAACCAAATTTTATGAATGTACATTCTGTTTTAAAATGGGGATCCACTATCATTGTCTTCATGACTCACGTGAATGCATCGTCGAACACTTTCTTCCAAACTTGTTTTATCACATATTTCACCCGACACGCTGTTGATGTATCTATCTCATTTTCATCCTCATTCATTTCACCTACCGCATGGACATACCTAGACGTCAGACCTTTCATGTTTGCACCCCCCCCCCCCCCCTTCCATAAATATTCCTATAGAAAGAAACCCCTCCTTCCATAAAAATTTCTATGCAAAGAAATTTCACCTTCCGTAAACATTCATAAGGAAAGAACAAGAGAATAATATCCTTTCAATATTTCTTATGCCTTCCATGTTTGCCTCAAACAAATGCATTAATTTCTCTTAATTTCCTTTCCATACTCTTCCCCCACCTGCCCCACCCATCCTATAAATACTAGCCCCTCTCCCACGCCCTTCCCACCTCCTCAAACCCTCACCACGCCGACAGGCTGCCGCCACGCCACCCTGCCCTTGCGTCCAGCAACAGTTCTGCCGGTTGGCTTTGGCGTTCCCGGTGATCCACCCATCCAAATGCCGCCACAGTTTACATGGAGGTGCGCCCATATGTCCTCTACAACATATCCAGAAATCAGCACCATTGGACATCGTATGCCTCCGGGATCTGCATCGCAATGGCAGCTGCTCCCTGATCTGGGCGAATCCAGAATGCGTGACGGTAAAACCATCTCATTTTCTCCTAATCCATAGATGTTCTTGATACAACCGACATTCCTAATTGTGTTCCAGGGTCTTCTGATCATCTACACTATAGGGTTCTCCTAGAACGGCCCTGGTGCAATGAGGAACGGGATCCATGCTCGATCTGCCGCTGGACGACCTCACCATGATGCAGCCAATAGATCTCCAGTATAGTTGACTTCTGAACCAATTCTCCTTGTGTTTCACATGTTCCACGTCACTGGGACTATTTCTATTCAAGTTATTCCTTGATAACTAGAGCCGATCATTGGGAACACGCACATATGTTTTGCACTGTCTGTGCGCAACCGCAATCCTTGCAACTTTAACCTTCCATATCTTTTGATCCACAACCCCGATTTAGATGACCCTTCCACCTACTTATTGTATCCAAATAAACTAGCTAATTGCAACCTTTGTTCAACCATACCCAATTGTCCCATACCTTGCATTATGTATTTATTGTGTGTATGCTTTCTATGTCTTGCGCGAATAGGATTTTTACGCACGGGAATCGTACGAGGACGAAGATCAAGATTTGTTATCACTAAGCAGCAACATCTCATTTTAGGCCAGTATCCTTGATGCATTTTGTACCTATTGTGAATGTTACTTTAGGATTGCATGCTTGCGATTGATTGGGAGCCTATTGTTAGGGTTTACTAGTATTGTTCTATCTTGTCCTTGTCGCCGTGAACTAGAGTTTTATCTATTAATGGGTAGACATGCTTAGTTGCTTACTGGGTTGTTGGATCCAATTTAATGTTGACTAATGAACAATATCACGTAGGAAAGGATGGGTAATTCTTTTAGCAACATGGACTTAGGGATCTATGCAAGCCAGATGGAATGGATGTGGTGCCGTGGGCACATGGTTGGTGGTGGTAGGCTTGTTGTAGATCCTAGAAACCGGTTCTTGGTGCGGTAACCCATGACAACCGAGCCATCACATGGCTGCTATGGAATAGCTTGGCTAATTAATTAGGATTTTTCCCAGTGTTGGTGCAGCATTTGGTGGAGCGAGGAATGGAAGTCAATAGGACTATCCTTGTATCCGAATGGCTCAAGAGGGGGCTCCGGGGGTGATGAGCTGCTTGTTGATGGGCTATCACTTATGGACGGGAGTGGAACCTTAGTGGCTAGCATGTACTGAGAGACCCTTTGTAAAAGCATCGTAGTGATCTCCTGGCCGCACACCTAAGGAAGTGTGCTAGTGCTTGGCCGGCATGGTAACATGGAGACTCTAGTCCACCTGGCAACAGGGGATGAAATCACGACTTGTGGGTAAAGTGGTACAAACTCTACAGAGTATCAAACTGTCATGATAGCCATGCTCACGGTCACAAGCGGCCTGGAATCGTCACAAGATTAGATGGTTATGGGATGGAATGGTTGGTATCAGTGGTTTGGATTGAACTTGGCTTGGATAGGACCCTGTGGTTCGATGGTTGGGATGACCTCACCTAGTAATTAGGATGCTTAGGAAATTACAAGCTCATGCAATAAACCCCATTAAGCCTTTCTTGTCTATAGCCCCATGTCATCTTTTCCCCCACTTGCTAAGTACGACATGTACTCACCCTTGCTATACCCCACATTGCTGCTCAGCTACAGGAGAAGGATGGTATAACCATGAAGACGATGAAGGGGACTAGGCATGCGGCCTTCCGGTCGACTTCCTGTGGGAGCGGAAGGACGCCAACGCTTAGTTATTCCGCTGTAATGTAATCTTTTACTTTTGACCTACGGGTCACCATTGTAATATTTTATTGATTTAATAAAGATATTGTTCTTTTATCATAATAATTGTCATGTGTGCATGAAAAATTGATCCTGGGCACGCATACAGATGCATTCGGTTTCGATCGTTGGAACCGAGTGTGACAGAAAGCATCGGAGCCGAGGACCCGACACCCTACCGACGGCGATGATGAGCAAGGGGGGCCGGTGTTTCCCAACACCAAAGCCTGTCATATGATCTTCACGGGACCCGAGTCCCAAGGGAGTTGACGCACGGCCAAGGTCGAGCGTCGTGAGGTCTTCGCGGTGGAGCCCGCCACGCGATCTTTCCTCAAATGGTCGGACCTGCTGATCACTTTTGACTGTTCGGACCATCCCCCACACGTGCCAATCATCGTCGAGGTTCACCTCAGCAAGGTGATGATGGATGGGGGTAGTTGCATCAACATCCTTTACATAGACACCCTCGATCTCCTCAGGATCGACGGGTCATGCCTCCAGCCGGCCGGCGCGCCTTCCCACGGGATCGTCCTTGGGAGACAGGTCATCCCCCTCGGACAAATCAGCCTGCCTGTCATGTTCGGGACTCCTTCCAACTTTAGGACTAAGACCCTCATCTTCGAGGTCGTCAACTTCGCGGGAGTATACCACGCTCTCCTAGGGCACCCATGCTACGCTAAGTTCATGGCCATCCCCAACTACGCTTATCTGAAGCTCAAGATGCCAGGGCAAAAGGGGGTCATCACCGTGAGCGCATCCCTTCAACGTGCTTTCTAGTGCGAGATAGAAAATGACGATCTCGCCACTGTGATGGTGGCCTCCGTCGGGGAGCTCGAAGGGATCCGTGCGCACCTCAAGGAAGGAACCCCCGATGCTAGCCATAAGAATGCCTCGTTCAAACCGGTGGAGGACACCAAAGAAGTGCAGATCAACCCCGAGGGCGACAAGGGGAAGACGATAAGAGTGGGGATGTCCCTCACTCCCAAATAGGAAAGCGAGCTCGTCGACTTTCTCCGCACGAACGCCGACTTCTTTTCATGGAGACCCTTAGATATGCCCGACATATTGAGGGGATTCACCGAGCACTCCTTGAACATTAGGCCAGGCTCCAAGACGGTGAAGCAACGCTTGCGTCGCATCAACGAGGAGAAGCGTTGAGCAATTGGGGAGGAGATCGCGAAGCTGCAGGCCGTCTGGTTCATCAAAGAGGTGTTTCATCCCAAATGGTTAGGTAATCCAGTCCTTGTACGAAAGAAGAATAGGAAATGGAGGATGTGTGTTGACTATACGAGCCTGAACAAGGCGTGTCCGAAAGATCCCTTTCCTTTGCCGCGCATAGACCAGATAGTTGACTCGACAACAGGATGTGAAACCCTCTGCTTCTTGGATGCCTACTCCGGGTATCACCGAATCGCGATGAAAGAATCTGACCAACTCGCAACATCTTTTATCACACTGTTCTGTTCTTACTGCTATGTAATGATGCCTTTTGGACTCAAGAACGCCCGCGCTACTTTTCACTATTGCATGCAACAATGCTTCAACCATCTGATCGGCCACACGGTCGAGGCCTATGTGGATGACATTGTTGTCAAGTTTAAAAGGGCTGACACTCTCATGGCTGACCTCGAGTGCATCTTCGCCAAGTTGCGGGCGAATAGCATCAAACTTAACCCCGAGAAATGCGTCTTCGGGGTCCGAAGGGGCTTGCTTCTCGGGTTCATCATTTCCGAACGTGGCGTCAAGGCCAACCCTGAGAAGATTTCTACTATCGAGCGGATGGGCCCGGTGCAGAACCTCAAGGGACTGCAACGGCTTATGGGGTGTCTAGTGGCGCTGAGCTACTTCATCTCATGCCTCGATGAGAGAGTGCTCCCATTGTATAGGCTTCTGAAGAAATCTGACCATTTCAAGTGGACCTCCGAGGCGCAGTCAGCTCTGGACGAAATCAAGCACATCTTGAGTAATGCACCGGTGTTGACACCCCTGCTCCCAGGAGAGGTGTTGCTGCTACACTTAGCGGGCAATGACTCAGGTCGTGAGCTCGGCACTTGTAGTTGAGCGGGAAAGAGAAGGGCACGCCCTCAAAGTCCAGCACTCCGTCTACTATGTCAGTGAAGTCCTGTCCGACTCGAAGACCTGATACCCAAAGATCCTCTACGTGGTGATAGTCGCAAGGCACAAGCTCCAGCACTACTTCGACTCCCACTCAATACACGTTGTAAGTTCCTTTCCAGTTTGTGAGATTAGATAGAACAGGGACTCGGCGGGCAAGGTCGCCAATTGGGCACTCGAGCTGATGGGGCACGACGTCACGTACCAACCTCAAGCGGCCATCAAGTCCAAAGTCCTCGTCGACTTCATGGCGGAATGGACCGAAGCACAAGTCCCGCCCGCTCCGATCGACCAGGAGTACTGGGTCATGTACTTCGACGGGTCACTCATGCGAACAAGCGTGGGTGTCGGCCTTGTCTTTATCTCTCCACTCGGGGTATGTATGAAATATGCAATTTGACTGCATTTCCCCGCTTCAAATAACGTCGCCGAATACAAGGCGCTCATAAACGGCCTCAAGCTCGTCGTGGAGATAGGCATTCGACGGCTAGAGATCCGGGGGCAACTCCCAGCTCGTGATCAACCAGGTCCTGAAGAAATCTTTTTGTTGAACCCACGAGTCTCACCACGCTAGCGATCAAAGTAAGCTACGAGAAAAGAAGTTCGCAGTCGAGCCAGTCGGACGGCGCAACATCATGCTAGCAATAGCGGCCACGACAACAGCGATCACCGGCAAGACTAAACTTCCGAAAGCTCGGGAGCTCAGACTTTGTGAGCCAAAAATAGGAGAGACAAGAGCTCGAGCACACAAAGTGGTTTAAATAACAAAGATTAAAATTGTATAAAGCCACCATGGGCTAACCAAACAAATCACGCACGAGCCAAAATTGAAGCTCATGACTTAGAACTATTACATAAACAGTGGGCATGATGACCCATTATTCGGAAATAAAGCAAACTCTGACTAATCTTCCTGTTCGGTCTTGGGGAGCGCGTCTCCCTCGTACTTCACAGCCAGGACGTTAGCGTGAGGCTCTGAGTCGGCATGGATCCGGGCCATCTCCTCGGGCGTGTGGTCGAGATAACCAAGGCTCAGCACCTCGTAGTCCACTTCCTCCAAATGCGTCCCAAGCACGGCGAGACCGCACAAAGCGCCTGATCCATTCATGCCCCGACAACATCAAGTTCCCGACCTATGACCCCAGAGAAGCCTTGGACAACACAGGGATTTGGAGCTCTCGGGCCGCCCTCCCCAGCACGTCGCAGAGTTCAGCCTTCTCCGCCACCTCTTAGCGAAGGGACTCTATCGCCATCGCCAACTTCTCCTCCAAGATTACGCCAACCGGAAGCAATGATAAGAAATGCCACGAGGGTGACCCAACACAAAAAATACACATGTGAAGAAAAATAACGCGCACCTTCCCTGATCTTATGGGTCTCCTGTAGCTACGCTACATAGGCAGCCTCGGCTTTGGCTGAGGCCTTGGCCACGGCCATGGCTCGGGCATGCTGTGACGCGGCCATGGCTCGGGCATGCTGCGACTTCTCTGAGCGCAGCGATTCCTCAAGAACCTTCATAGACTCGGCACTGATGGGCCCCTGCCTCGAAGCCTTATCGCGCTCCCTCCGCGCCGCCCTGAGATCTAGCTCGAGCCAACCAAGTCGGCCACCGCATTGTTCCTCCGCAGCCTGTAGGTTGTACAACTCCATCTGGAGCTCGTGACCTTGGTCTTCCGCATCCTTCAACGCCGCCTCAAGCTCCCCCACGCCTTCACCGTCCCTAGCTCGAGATGGGCATCACAGAGGTTGGCAAGGATCGCCACGCCCTCCTCCTTATACCTCTGGGACACCACGCCCGAGTACCTGGCAAAATCAGCGCCGACGGCATTGCAGTTATTGAAGAACCTCTTCTTCTCTGCAGCCATGACAGAGGAGTCCGTTGGGACGCGTGGTGGAGGCCTCTGCACCACCTTTGCAGTGCCCGTCGGTAGCCAGCACCTTTCTAGATCAATGCCTGAACGCTGAGTCATTCCGCCAGGGGCACTCACCGGGACGCCCAGAGCCGGTGCTGCCGCGGAAGCCCCTAGAGTCGCTGAGGGACCGGCCCCTAGCGCCCCCACCACGACCTCCGCGGGGGACAGAGCAAGCGCTCTCGGGATGACCAGCGCCGCCACCATGGCCTTCTGCACGGGCTCCACGGAGCCATGCTCCTGAACCGCCAGGGAGGTTGCCCCGGAATCGATCACCATAGCCTTCTCGGAGGGCTCCATGAAGCAATGCTCCTGAACAGCCGAGGAAGCAGTCCCAGGGTCGACCTCTACGCTACGCAAGCTAACGGCATCCGGGGCACTTGAAGCCCGCTGGTCCGCCTCGCGCATCTTCACCGTCGCCTCCACCCGCAGCGTCTTGGCCGCCGTGAAGCGCCCAGGGCGGGACCTCTTAGCCAAGACTTGGCGCTTCGATACAGGCGCGTTGCCTGCAGAGCCAGCATCACGTCCGCGCTTTGACGAGGCGTCGGCAGAGGGGATGACCTCTAGGTCCTCCGACAGGGCAGGAGCAATGACTACCTGTCTGACGTCCAGTCTGCCACCGCCTCCGTCGCCCCTGACCGACTCGCTCGGCCTCGGGGGCTGCTCCTCTTCGCCCCCACCGATTACCGCCACGTCAACCTAGATGGCGTAATCGTCCACGACCAGGGGCTCGATCGGGCTCGCCGCCGCCTTGACAGCCGGCGGCTTGCTCGAGCGAGACTTCGACGCCTCACCCTGAGGTCCTGAGGTCGATCCTTCCCCGAAGGGAGTGGCTCGTAGCACCGCCGCCAAGCTCGCGTTGTCCTCCACGATGCCACCGTCGCCCGTCGGGGTGTCCGTCGAGATGTCGTAAGGGCAGGCAGCACGCCCGCCTCCGCCTTCCTCGCCGTCAGAGCCGTCGCCCTCCTCATCGGCAGAAGCCAAGAACTCAGTGTCTGTGGCCTCACCCATGTCCCAGCGGCGTGCCCTCCTCTTCTCGCGGTCTAGCCACCGTCGAAGCTTCGCGTCCTTGGCTTCCTTTTTCTACATCCTGGCCTCCCAGGCCTCCACTTCCCGAAAGTGGTGCGCTGCCCTTAGAGGCGCATCCTCAGGGAGCTTCAGAGCGTGAGGGCAGAAGTGCGCCACTAGAACGGACTGCGCTCAGGAAACAAAAGCACGAAAGGAACCTCAAACACAAAAAACAAATTGGATGGCCTGAAGGATAGGGTCGACAATGAAAAATGAGCTTACCACATCGACGCCGTCCTCCAACGGGAGCATGGGCAGATAGCCTGGTATTGGCTAGGTGCCGTCTAGGAACAGCAGCACCGTCCTAATCCTCTCCACAATGGCCAAGCGGTCGATCAACTCCTCCACGGCCGCAACTATGCCGGCGACCCCGCGTTTCTCCAGACTCACCTGGAACATGGGAAGGGGCCGGGCCACGAGCGGGATGAAGCAGCGCCGAAACCACCACCCCGTGACCCTGACGGCAGAGAGGCCGCACTCCTTCAAGTGTCGGATGGCCTGGACGACGGGGCCGACAGATTTTAGATCCTTCTTTGTCACGCCCCAGCCCCAGAACGTCGGCGCCTCCCGAATTCATTGCGTGATGAACACCGGGAAGGCACCCACCGCGTCATTACGGAGGTAGAACCACTTCGAATGCCACCCCGGCACATTCGAAGGGAAAGGAATGGAGATATACTCCTACGCCCTCGTCTATTTCAAGCGAAGGCTGCAGCAACCAAGGGCAACGGGACGCACCCAGTCATCGACCGTCCTCATGAACAGAGAAGGGGAGAAAAGGTACATTCATACCTCAATACCAAGTTCATTTCGCAGAAATCCCTCACACAGCGCGACAAACAATGCAATGTGAAGAACCCCATTCGTGTTCAGGTGTTGCAGCTCGATCTCGTAGAAGTGCAACAAGCCGTGAAGGAACTTGCTCCCCGGCGAGACGGCGCCCCTCTCATGAAACAGCATGAGAGAGATGACGTATCCCGACGGGGGGTCAGGCACAGCCTCGTTATCCGGCACGATCCACTCCACCACGTCGGTGAGGGCGCAGAGGAAAGCGGCCTCCACCAGGCCCTCCATCTGCGACATCCTCACGAACGAACGACCCCAGGCTGTCCTGTCTAGCTGGGCCATCGCGATGGTGGAAGAGGCAATGGATGCGAGGAGGACAGAGCAACGAAGAACAATCAAATGGACACCAAGACCCTCGGCGTGCTCGAAAGCTAAAAGCAGGATAGGAAGCGAACGTGAAGCCAAAAGAAGAAGAAGGGAAGAATACGGCCCGGGCCGGACTTAAATAGGCATCGCGCCACCAACGGACGCACCCCGACCTGACTGCGAGGGCCCACCATGATCTACCCAAGGTAAGGATTATCTCCTCTTCGCGCCACCCATGGCTTAAAATCTGCCATGTCCTCCCCCGCTCTCCCTTTATCCCCACGACCCTCTGGATTCTGCTCTGCTCTTCGGCGCCCCGGGTTGGTGGCCCCACTACCCTCATTATTCAGGCAAGGAATGCGCGCCCACGATTGCCATGTCAAGGAAGATGGGGTGACACGATGGTTCAACCGGGACCACCACGACGCACGCGCGAGGTAAACACGCCGCCCTTGTCTCGGGCAGTGGGAAGGCGGTTCAGAACCCGTTGAAATCCCACGCTGTCCTTTATTTCCTCTAGAATTCCTCATTTCCTGCGTCCGAGACCCCTCATTTCCTACGTCCAAACAATCCGCCCACACAACCCCTGGGTTCTCGGATAGGGAGCAAGGAGATTAAGGTGAGCTTCTACTAACCACGTCTTACAGCAGCGACTCGATCGACCCCGCGGGGTTCGACCGATGTCGACCCAGGTGCCGGCGTAATAGGTCATAATTCGCTTGACCCACCCAAGGTCGGCGGGTGTAGGTAAGACGAGATAAGAGGCTGAAAGCTGCCTCGACTGCCCGATAGCGCTAGGGTTCTAAGGCTGGCCTCGCGGAGGGGTTCGACAGCCGCCTAGTATGCGAGATAAGAGCGACGGCCACGAGTGATGGGAACACCTAACGGCCAACACCCTGAGCCCTGAAGGTCGAGGGCATCGCGGAGTCACGTTTGAATCCTGTTTTGACCCATCCGTTGGTATCTCCCCGGAGAGAGGCAGCTAGCCGCCGCGACCCATCGAACGGTTAGGGTAACCAGTCGGGTCGGAAAGACGGATTTATGAAGCCAACCACCAGCTGGTTCAGCCAACAAGGCAAAAGCGTGGCCCGGATCTATCCTCCGCCCCACGAAAGGGGTGGAAGGAGAAACCGATAAAGCCAAAACGGTCACTCGGCTAGTCCAACCGCATCGAGCGGGGGCTCGAGAGCCGGCACCGCTAACGGAAATCCTATGGTGGGATTGCATGAAAAATCTCTTTATCGATACGTGTCTCCTAGGGTCGATCTTACAAAAATCTCTCTACGGAGGTCTCTTACAAGATGAATGTCCGCCATTTGTAAGATACAAGAAAGAGAAAAATAAAAAAAAATCGACCCCGCAGAGCACACTACAATAGGAGTGGGTACCTGCACCTTGACGGGTGCATATGGGGTGAAGCAGCTTTAATGCTTCATCATTGCGGGAAAGATGCCCTCATTTGAGAGCGTGGAATCCCTCCGACCGACGAAGCAAGTAGATTATCCACGCCCAGGGGACGCTAATGCTGCTGAACGTGCAGACTAGGGTCCCCATTTGAACAAGAGGGCCAGTGCGACATCTCTCCCTGACCCCGTCCTTATTGACACCATCTAAGGCGCAAAGGGGAGCAGCTGAGAAACCATCTAGTTCCTTAGGAGGACCACTTACTTCCCACCAAGTGTCGGCGCGAAGAGAAGGTTACAAGATTCATATCCCGCGACCTGCCATCGCCACCACGAGCAACGGCCGCAACGACAGCGTCCTTGTGGAACATCCGATTGCCCTCCATTCCGCCACGGCAGTGACCAACGAGGAGCATCAAGCCGCACGGCTTCAGGGCGTCATCTTCACCTTCGCTCTCACTCCCATCACCTAACAGACACCCGTCTTGAGCCGCCACATGAGCGCCAGAGCGCTCCATAAAAGGCCTATCGAGTGACACCAACTCAAGGGATGCGGCAAAGCCAAAGAGCAGATGAGGCTCTGGAGTGAGCTTGGATTAGAAGATGCTACCTCATGGCATCCATAAATAGCCAAGCCACCCCGATGGGCGCTCTCGAATTCCCCTTGCCGCATAGTACGTCGGCATCAGGCCCGATAAAAAGATGCCTCTACGCCTTGCACGCCAGAAGAAGACAAAAACCTGCCGTCTCGGCAGCACCGTATCTCGCCTTTTTAGGAAAGAAAGACGTGTCCCATCCCAAGGGCATTACGGACAAACCTCCATTCTGCAACCCTCAGAACCGTCCACTCAGCCCGGGGTGCGAAACCCGAGGGAATCAGGCGCCACAACACTCACGTGACCGCTCCAAACGAATAAAGCCAAAGCACGAGTCCATTCGGACTCGCCCCTTAGCTCGGGGGCAACACCCGACGGGTGCGCACGCGTGCACCCCATCTGGAGGGCCGGCAAACCACCTCACGCCGAATCAAGCCAAGGCGCGAGTTTCATCGACACTTGCCCCTGGCTCGGGGGCTACACCCGTCGCGTGCGCTCGCGCGCACCTCTTTGGGACTTAGACAATAAAAAACCAGCTTCATACCGTCCTGAAGTGATGGTGCAAAGACCCCCCGAACGATTCTCTGATTCGCTCGGGGGCTCGGGGGCTACTGTCGGGGGCAGAAACTAGGGGTGCCACGTGGCACCCCCAAGACTCGTCCTCGTCCGGAATAACAAATGTGCCTGATCCCCGCCATGGTGCCACCTGTGCGAACCTGGCGAAGGGAATCTCCACGACAACTAAATCCTGGAAACGAAGGCCATGTCACCCCCGACTTGTTCGACCCTCCGGGGGTCGAGAGTCTACCGCGTCCCGCTCGACCCCTCGAGGGGTCGTGGGCCTACGACGATTCGCTCGACCCCTCAAGGGGTCGAGACGAAACCAGTCCATCCACCAAGGCCCAAGGAGCAGGTTGCTCCCCCGTGCTGCTGACCGGGCCGCTTGCCCGGTCTTTACTAACTCCCGGATAAGGATGGTAGCTTCGCCACCGTCATCATCATAACGAATAGTGAGCGGGCCCTGAGACCACCGATAGGTCTTGTCACCGTCAGAACCCCCTCTGTGGACCACCACTGATGACAGGACAACCCTGTGAATCACTGACTAAATCAAAGATGATGGGTGGAGAAACTCGATTGCCCTACCGAGACGGGACGGATCCCAACTCTGAGCGGGCCCAGGTGAGCGCAACCCGATGCGTCGACCCCTGACGTGAGGGTCAACAACTACCAACTGCCCTGCCTTCAATGTGATCCTAGTCCGAAGCGCATAGTATCAGGGGGCCAAATCTCTCTGTATACCTGCCCTCTCATTATCACTAGTGCCTACTGACGATGGCAGGCACGGTAAGGCTCTTTGTGTCGCTATCACTCGATGACATCGCCAACAGTGATGATAAAGGATGACCTGATGGACGGCTGGATGAGACCTCACTTAAGAAACATGACAACGCCCATGTTGCGCCACCCCACGAATGACGGAACACGCCCTCTATAGTGACGAGGGAGCTTGACCCAACGACGGTGTTGACACCAAATTTTGACCGATCCTAGTGGTCAGCGGCGCGAAAGCAAGAATCGACTGGAGATTAGCAAAACTCAATGGCCGAAGGAAATAAATTGGGCCCGATAGCTTTATTATATCTTTTTCTTTTCATAGTTTAGAATTTTATTACCGAAACGGTTTTGAGAGTCCTGACTGAATCGGATCAAAACCCCTTTGCATGAGGGTTATAAATATGTAATAGGATCTGTACAAAAACAAAAACACCTTCATTCAATACAATTCAGCGCATCGCCAACCTTTCCTACTCGACGAAATCCTCGTCTTGCGCGGGCTGCATCGGCTTCGATCTCGGCGAGAGACTTGGATTAGTCAACCTCGGTAATTCTATCAATCTCAACTAGAACTTTGTCATTTGTTTGATATTCTATTGTTATCATTAGGATTGCTAGTTATCCGATAATTAGATCTTTATTATGCTTATTTTATCGACTTTTGATTGCAATACTGTCTTGGCTGAGCCCAATTTATTGCAATTTTTAGAAGGTTTTATAAGTATAGTTTAGTTCTTTTACTCGAGTCACTCTATTGATTTTATCTATAAATAGCTTGAATATAGCTCTATTTACCATGTTTGAACACTGTCTCGATTAGGTTTGATCTGTTCAAATCAGCAAGGCTGCATCAGTGTTGATCTCTTGCTGGGTAGATAAGGCTAGGTTCGAGTCGTTTATAGGTAGAGTTGATAGAGTTCTATCGGGACGTTTAGCCGATAAATTATCACGGTTCGATCGATCTTCGGTTTATGATTGATTTCTTACATATTTTGTTAGTCGATCGCCCTCTTATTAAAATAAGTTAGATATGTGATTTAAGGCATATTTGCAATACCAGCTATCAGATCTATCGACTTAGCACCTATCAATAGGCAGAGTTCTGTGCATGATTCTTATACTTCCATCGAGTCTGGCCTATCGACTTCACTTCAACAACAGAGCATGTTTTAGCATATCTATCATAAGTCCATCGACTCTGTTCCTTTATTTTGATTCCTATCGGCACCATTTATGCTTTATTTTATAATAATTTATTGAGTTGTCGATATGTCAAAACGAATCAGCCGATTAGTTTATTCTAATATTATTTGCTGTTTATAGCCATCGACTAGTTTTCACTGATAGTGATCGTCGGCTTTCTTCATCGGCCAGTCCTAGGCCGATGACCTGTGGAATCTGAATATTTGTTTTTTTTTGGTCAATTTGTAGGGAAAATCGACTGGCACGCCCCGGTTTCCATATTGAGCCTGCACTAGAGCTAAACAGATCTCCCAGATCAAGCGTGTGATTTTCGCGTCAACACGCTTTATGGCACGCCTGGTGGGACCAAGAACTCCAAGGATCTACAACATGTCTGAACTCGGAATGCCAAAAGACGGTAATCCTCTCCCTAAGCATGATGTCAGTGTTGATCTAAAGACGGTGAATATGCTGCCGGTCAGTAATGATGATCTGAGTGATGAGGCAAAAGCACAAATTAATCAGA
Source organism: Eleusine indica (assembly GCA_030378355.1). Classification (NCBI taxonomy): domain Eukaryota; kingdom Viridiplantae; phylum Streptophyta; class Magnoliopsida; order Poales; family Poaceae; genus Eleusine; species Eleusine indica. The sequence continues at coordinate 30,020,992 of CM059501.1, read as the reverse complement.
GAATGGCTAAGTATGAAAACCTTCTATTGGGAACATTTAGCAAGACAAGGCATGGCAAGATCGTTCAGAAAGGAAAGTTACAAGTTGCCGCCTTGATTGACGATGGAATAAAAGAATCATTCACCAAAAAGCTAATGGAAGTTATCGATGAGGCAGCTCTGAACAATACGATTCATACAGTTATACACCATGCATTAATTAACCAGTCACCTGTATTGGTTAACACATTGAGGACCATGCTTATATGAAGATTCACCTCATGGGCCGGTGTATTTACGCGTATCTGGGGATACTCATCGGCCTGCAATAGAAACATCCAGTCCATAGCAGCCGAGTGCGCACATGTCAGATCCCATTACGGGTTCAAGGACATCTCCTTCTAAGGATACTCCACCTCTGAAGAGCGTTGATGGTGGTACAGTGGGAAGAACACCTCGGAGGATAATATTACAAAGGACTACTCCACAAACACAGCCACAACATTACAAACAAGAAGTAACAGAACCAAATGTCACATATAGCACTGCGCCCAATGTTGAGCCTAGTATGTTTGGCATGCCATCATCATCTTATCTGCTAGGAGAGTTAGGAGGCCTGCATACAGTTGTTAATTTTGTCTCACCAACACCAGCATCTGGTCCCGCATCGACTATCCCAAATGTCCATGTGGCGACTGATGATTGGGCTGTGAATATTGCTGAGATAATGAGGGAACAGTTTGGACTAAAGCCAAAACAGCAAACGTATATGTATCGACCCCCGTATCTGCTGAGTTATGATTTGATACCTATGTCGAGTCGATACAGGCCACCAGAATTCACCAAGTTTACTGGACAAGAAAGTACTACCACTGTTGAGCATATCAGCCGATTTTCAGTACAATGTGGAGAAGCTGGTAATACTGAAGCATTGAAAATCAGGTTGTTTCCATTATCATTGTCTGGATTGGCGTTTTCTTGGTTCGCATTGTTGCCCCCAAATTGGGCCGATCTTGAACAAAAATTCCATAAGTACTTCTTTGCTGAGACCAGAGAGTTGAGGTTGTCCGACTTGATTGTTGTGAGGCAGAAGGCTAGAGAGTCTGTACATGATTATGTGCAGAGATTTAGAGATGTGCGCAGCAAGTGTTTTAGCCTGCAATTGACTGATAATCAGATGGCAGAAATAGCTTTCAATGGTCTAGTTGCACCGCTAAGAGAGAAGTTTCCTTTGGCTGAATTTGAGAACCTTTCCCAGTTAGTGCAGAAGGTGTCGATCCAAGAGAATCTGACTCGGGGGGGGGGGGGGGCACGATCAAGGCCGATTCAAGTCAACTATAATGATTATGAATCTAAGTCCGATGAAGAAGTCAACATGGCTGAATGGACTAGAAACAAAAATGTGTTATCATGCCCATGGGTGAAACAGAACGAGCAAGAAGAAAAATATGATTTTGATATCACCAAGGCCGATAAGCTATTTGATATGTTGCTACAGGAGAAGCATATTCAATTGCCACCTAACCATGTGATCCCGCCTACCAAAGATTTGAAGAAGAAGAGGTATTGCAAGTGGCATAAGGGATGTCAAGATTGTCAGAAGTTTGGAGCGATACAGAGAGCACCGGCATCGGCTATGAATCTAATTATTAAGCCGTGACCATTTAGAGGTTGGGGTATGGATATGATTGGCCAAATTTATCCAGCCTCTAGTAAGGGTCATAAATATATTTTGGCGGCTACAAATTACTTCACAAAGTGGGTTGAGGTAGTTTCTATGAAGAATGTTACCACTAATGATATAATCAACATTATGAAGGAGCATATTATATATAGGTTTGGTGTGCCGCAGACTATTACGACTGATCAAGGTTCTGTCTTTACTTCGGAAGAGTTTCAAAACTTTGTCGATAGTATGGGTATCAAGCTATTGAATTTGTCGCCTTATTATGCTCAAGCTAATGGACAAGCAGAGGCGTCCAACAAGAGCTTGATCAAATTGATTAAGGAAAATAGATGAACAACCAAAGAAGTGGCAAACCACATTGGCAGAATCATTATGGGCTTACAGGATGGCTTGTCATGCGTCAATCAAGGTACCACCCTATCAGTTAGTATATGGGCACGAAGCAGTTTTACCATGGGAAACAAATGTGGGATCAAGAAGAGTAGAGTTGCAAGATCAGCTATCGGTCAATGAGTATCGACATGCAATGCATGATGAATTGGAAGATGTCGTACAACATCGAATGAAGGCCCTGGAAAAGATTCAGGAAAAATAAAGCTCGTGTGTCCAGGTTTTATAATAGAAAGGTGATGCCCAAGAGTTTTTCAGAAGGGATCTTGTCTGGAAGTTGATCATGCCCATCGGTTTTAGAGATAATCGATCTGGAAAATGGTCGCCAACATGGGAAGGGCCATTCAAAGTGAGTCGATGTGTGCCAAGCAATGCATATTTCTTGCAAGGAATAGAAGGAGAAGAGTTTGGAAGAGAGATTAATGGCAAGTACTTGAAGAAATATCATCCGAGCATTTGGGTTGGCGCATGAACTTGATTGATGAATCATGGACGATGTGAGAAATTTTATCCGTAAGAAAAGTGCGGGCAGCCGATGAATGTTCATCGACTTGAGATGGCCGATATTGAAAATATCGCCCTTAGCAGAAAAAATATTGACGTCATGTGTAAAAAACAAGGATAATACATTTTATAGAATATTCGTCCAGTAACAACATTGAGAGTATCGCTCATAGAAGAAGTTAAAGATGGTCATTGTTATCAGACGAAGATGGGTTGATTACTCGCAGGAAATCAATGCCTAAGGAAACCTATTCTCCCATTACAGCTAGATGATGAAGATGTAATTATTATCTTCCAAAATACAAGAAAGGAGGTATATAGAAGGAGGAAAAAACACATTAGCAGCTTCTTCTACTCCCCTAGAAGAGTGGCGTCATCATCAGACATCACCCGCCGGACAAGGGGAAGAGAGTGCAACCCCGCTGACGCCATTCTTGACACATGTGCCACCGTCTAAGAGCAACTAGTGAGTTGATTTCTGAGCGAGGGTAGCTGCAAATTTTGGATTGAAAGGATCACTCTGGGGGCAGAAGAGGCGAAGAATATTCGCCATAACACACTTAGCAGATTTGGAGATAGAAGGTACTTTTCCGTCAAGGCTTTTGAGAGAAGACCCATGGTTGAAAGTGTTAAACTAAGATGAGAAAAGGAAGCTAGCAGAAGGGTCTATTTATAGGGTCTGAGCTTGGCCTTTGAGGAGTCCAAATGTTGGTTCATCAGAAAAAGCGATTGGGTTTGAGAAGAGAAGATAAACAAAAGGACAGTCAAAAAGTAAAGGCAGCGGTCGGATCAATGTAGAGAAACGGCAGGCTGCAATTAAAGGGCCATGAGTAGTTGGGAAGTATACTAAACGACGAAGTCTGACGGACAGGCGAATCCCAGATGACTGCATCGAGAAGCGGTAAGGTGATAAAGGCACACGGTAAAGGAGGAGATAAAATCTGGTGCACGAAGGATTTCGTACCCCGGACTCGGGGGGCAGGTGTTCACACCGAATTTTGACCGGTCCCAGTGGTCAGTGGCGCGAAAGAAAGAATCGGCTGGAGATTAGCAAAGCTTAACGGCCGAAGGAAATAAAGTGGGCCCGATAGATTTATTATATCTTTTTCTTTTTATAGTTTAGAATTTGATTATCGAATCTGTTTTGAGAGTCCTGACTGAATCGGGTCAGAACCCTTTTTCATGAGGGTTATAAATATATAATAGGATCTGTACAAAAACAACAACACCTTCGTTCATACAATTCGGCGCATCGCCAACCTTTCCTACTCGACGAAATCCTCGTCTCGCGCGGGCTGCATCGGCTCCGATCTCGGCGAGAGACTTGGATTAGTCAACCTCGGTAATTCTATCAATCTCAACTAGAACTTTCTCATTTGTCTGATATTCTAGTTGTTATCGTTAGGATTGCTAGTTATCTGGTAATTAGATCTTTATTATGCTTATTTTATCGACTTCCGATTACAATACTGTCTTGGTTGAGCCCAATCTATTGCAATGTTTAGAAGGTTTTATGAGTATAGTTTAGATCTATTACTCGAGTCACTCTATTGATTTTATCTATAAATAGCTTGAATCTAGCTCTATTTACCATATTTAAACACTGTCTCGATTAGATTCGATCTGTTCGAATCAGCAAGGCTGTATTAGTGTTGATCTCTTGCTGGGTTGATAAGGCTAGGTTCGAGTCATTTATAAGTAGAGTCGATAGAGTTCTATCGAGACGTTTAGCCGATAAATTATCAAGGTTTGATCAACTTTTAGTTTATGATTGATTTCTTATATATTTTGTTAGTCGATCGCCCCCTTATTGAAATAAGTTAGATATGTGATTTAAGGCATATTTGCAATACCAGCTATCAGATCTTTCAACTTAGCACCTATCAATAGGAAGAGTTTTGTGCATGATTACTGTATTTTCATCGACTCTGGCCTATCCCTTCTTTAAAGAAAAGACATCAGAAGCAACCGCACACACACACACACACCCGCGCTCACGAGCACCAGAGACTTGGAGACTCCTCCTCTCTCACCACCATTATACACCCCGGTGCAAGTAACACGAGCAGAGCTGTGAACTGGATGTAGGGGCTTATCCCCGAACCAGTATAATCCTTATGTACTCTTGCATAGCTATCACCGAAACCGAAATGCACGCCCCTAGAACAAATACTACTCGCCGGTGATCGAAACACCGACACCACGTGGACTACCCAGTGGATCCGCCCTTTTTTAGAAATGATAAGAGGTCCTTCACCATCTACAATCTGAGTAAGATTTTCAGTAGCACTTTGCTCTATTTAGAAATTTAGTTAAATGGGAATCAGAATGCTATCTTTCACTGAAGATATAAAATTTGTCGAGTCAAACATATGATAGAAAACTTGATTGACATCTGACGATACAAAAACTTACTGCAAGTTTCTGCAAACAGAGCAAATCTGTCCATCTCGCATGCTGCCTCAGAAAATGGTCATGTCCCCAAAAAATTAGCACCCAAAAGCAATATTCATTGTGAATTGTGTTAGCCTGTATAGACAAAAACAAATGTACTAATCTGCTAAAAATGATTATAGGCAAATTATCCAAAATATTAGCATGTAAAAGAACAGGAAACAAACTGCTCAGCTGAAACTAAAATGATCGACAGGCATTTGTAAAGGCTCACTTATGACAAGCCAGTTCCATTTTGAGATCAAAAAATCATGAATGAATGTTATTTTTTGACTGAACATGAATGAATGTTTTCAGTTTCTTCTATTCTAAATACTGTGAGTTCTTAGTTTATTATGAGCTCATAATTAAGAAAAAAGGGACCTTCAAATCACTGTGGAATGATACAAGAACAGTATAAATTAATCTGCTGGTGTGTACACCTTAACCACTCACTAAATCATATGCTGGTGCCTGCCTTACACGGCAATGATTGTATGGCTGTCCAATTGAATTGTAGATTAAGATGTTGTGCTAGTTACAATTTTGCTTTTGCTTTCCCTTTGTTAGGAGGCTATCTTGCTTTAAGAAGATGAGGTTAATTATTGATTTTTTTTTTTTGTAAAATAGTGTTGCTTCCAAACAAAAAAAGGGTAGGCAAGTCCAGATTTAGTATCTGCTTGATTTTCTGTTTTACTTCATATTTGAGAACTGTGTATCCATATGTTACTTCTACTGGTTCAATATGTATGTGTTATGGGCCAGGCCGGCCCAGAGGCAGCAGGCCGGCACGCTAGGGGGGAGCAGCCCTGCTCCCCTTTACAAAAGTGGCTAGAGTTAGATTTTGTTAAAAAAAAAGAGAGAGAGATTAATTAGGAAATCAGGATATTTAAGAAGTTTGAATTGTTAGAAAAGATGGGATTGCAATTCGATTAGGATTCTATAAAAGGTTTGTTTCAGACTCAAGAAAAGTCCCTCATATATATGTGAGCAATTGTAATTGATCTCTCCAAGAAATTAGTAGGGATTTTCCCATCTAATCTCTAGCACCTCCTCCTGCCCAGCGCCTCCCTCTCCCTCATGTCGCCCCTGCCCTAGCCGCCACCACCACTGTCACACGCCGCCGTCCAGCCTGGCCGCCGGTCCTTCCTCCCTCCCCCTCTCTCAAGTTTGCACATAACACTTGGTATTCAGAGGCCACTCCGATCCTAGCCGCCACCACCATGTCTTCCTCGTCATCCTCCGCTACGAGGATCCCCGCCATGCCCAAGCTTTCGGACACGGTCCCTGATCTGCAGTCCTTCTACGGCTTGTTCAAGGACTTCGCCGCGGGCTTTGAGATGGTGACGAAGCATTGCATCACCACCATGGACCGCACCGTTGAGTCACTCTCCTCGCCGACACTCCGGAGTTCATGACCAAGCATCGTGAAAAGGAGGAAGCTACTCGCCGTAAAGCGGCCCTCGCCGCCGACGACATGTCCTCCATTGACATCGCTGCCGATGACCTCGAGCACATGGTAACTTTTGCCATGGGCGACGCCCCACCTCCACCGCCAAAGGGGGATGCACCACCCCCGGCACCCGACGCCAAATTCGTCGTTCTGTGCTACCACAAGCTCTCGTTCTCGACCTTCGACGGCAAGGAGGACCCCCTGCCTTGGCTCAACCGCTGCGAGCAATTTTTTCAGGGCTAGAAATTCAAGCCAGCTAAGCAGGTCTGGTACGCTTCCTACCACCTCACTAGGGCCGCCCAGCAATGGTACATGTGTTGCACCAAAGATGGCGCCATCACTTCCTGGAGTCTCTTCACTCGTGTGGGTAATGAGAGATTTGGGCCCCCGACACGCGCCAATCCCTTGGGTGAGATAGCTACTCTCTGGCGCACCTCTATGGTGGACAACTACACGGAGAATTTGCTGGCGCTAGTGGCTTGCGCCGGGGACCCCCAGGAGCTTCAGCAGGTCAACATCTACACCGCCGGTCTTATGGAGCCCCTCAAAACTGAAGTTGAGCTCAACAAGCCCACCGACATGCAGGAAACCATGAGTCTTGTTCGTGCTTATGAGTGCAAGGCTCAGGTTACGGTGGAGTACGCACCCCAGGTACTTAAAACGACCAGCTCTACTTCTCGTGTTCACTTTGTTGCTCCTTGTCCTCCTACCAAAACCTGAGCCCCAGCTGCTCTGGGCGTCGCTTCGACTGGTACAACTCTGGCACTAGCAGGAAGCCACCCCTTCAAGCGCCTCACTACCGAAGATGGCAGAACATCACCGCCTGAACCTTTGCTTCAACTGCTATGAGCAGTTTTTGAGGGGTCATAAGTGCAAGAACCTCTTCTACATCGAGATGCTCAACGACCTTATCAACATCGACATCACCGACAACAACTCCTTGACTGCGCTACTTGGCTCTGGAGGGCGCACCTTGCGCTTCTCTGGGCTTGTCATCGACACTGAGATCTGCATCCTCGTCGATTCTGGCGTTACCCACTGCTTCGTCAACCTCACCATCGCCAACGACATGCAACTTCCTCTTCGTCGCGCTTTGCTCTCCCTCACCCTCACTTCAGGAGATAGGGTGACAAGCATCGGCCGTGACACCTTCATCATCGACGCCCACACTGTGGAGCTACTCGACGGTGTCAACATCATCCTCGAAACGTCATGGTTGGCCTCTTCAGGACCAATCATGATGGACTTTGCTACCTTGACCATGTCCTTCTTCGTCGACGGCCGCCATGTGCTCTTGGTGGGCGATGGCTCAGTGCTCCACCCACAGCCAGCAACAACCCTTTCCCCACCTAGGGCAGCGCTCGCACCCACACTTGTGGAAGCAACAGAGGCCATCATGGGTGGACCACGCCGTGTCACCGACATCCTATCCCTCCTCCACGACGACGAGGGCCTCTATGATACACTACGTGACGATGTCATCACCGACCTTGAGCTGTCCTTCCTCATAGCAGGCATCTCCACCGGCAAACTTGCCCCCGCATGGAGCATTCGCGATGACCTCATCTTCTTTGATGGGCTCCTCTACATCACAGCTTCCTCGGCTCGCTTACACTGTCTGCTGGCCGCCCTCCTCAAGCATGTTGAGGAGGCTTCACATTGTCAGGTTGCGGTGGGCTTCGGCGGTCTTCCTCAACATGAGCCACTTCTTCCACAGGGTGTTCTCCTCCTGCAGGATATGCCCAATAATAGCATTGCCGCGGCAGATGTTTGTTTCGTCGACCTCATAGGCCATGATGTCTTCAACGTTCCACAGGTGGCCTTCACAGTTTCCGACGGGGCTGTGGCTCCGCTCTCGGCTGCCGACTTTGGGATCCTCTTCGGCCACTTCATCCACCTGACAGCAGCTCATCCTCAACCCCGTGACACCTTCGACGTGACTTTCGGTGGTTTTTTGCTACCATCAGAGCAGGGAAGGCGGCCCTTCTTCACTGGACCCCCTCACAGCGAGCTTCACCTCTACTTCGACTACGGCATCTTGCGCGGGTTCATTGATGTTCCGGCCACCCCAGCTGTCCGTGGCTCTTCTCCGACACCTACCTCCTATAACTTTGCCACTTCTGGTGACATTGGCAACAGTAGCTATGCCATCTTCTTCAATGTCGACCGCACTCGCCAGAACCTCCTCACCGACTTCGTCCTCGGCAACTTCACCGTCTTCATCAAGCTTCGTCGGACTCCTCTGACACCGGTGATCACCACTCATGGCCGGATGGTTGCCCAGAGGACGTGCTGGTTCTCGACGAAGGTGGAGGTGTTATGGGCCAGCCGGCGTAGGGGCAGCAGGCCGGCGCACCCAATCTGTGGCCGTCATGGCCGGCGCGCCAGGGTGGAGCAGCCCTGCTCCCCTTTCCAAAAGTGGCTAGAGTTAGATTTTGTCAAAAAAGGAGAGATTAATTAGGAAATCGGGATATTTAGAAAGTATAAATTGTTAGGAAAGATAGGATTGCAATTCGATTAGGATTCTATAATAGGTTTGCTTGAGACTCAAGAAAATTCCATCATATATATGTGGGCAATTATAATTGATCTCTCTAAGAAATTAGTTGAGATTTTTTCATCTAATCTCCAGCACCTCCTCCTGCCCTGCGCCTCCCTCTCCCTCACACCGCCCCTGCCCTAGCCGCCGCCACCACTGCCGCATGCCGCCGGCCAGCCACGCCATCGGTTCGTCCTCCCTCCCCCTCTCCCAAGTTTGCACGTAACAGTATGCATGTGATGAGAAGAGGTTACCCAATTGTTACACCAGTGGTAAATATATGTTTCGCGGTCAACCAAATATGTGTATTGTGAGTGTATTAGTTTTCTGAGCATTGAGTGAATGAAACACATAGGTGCTACTTTATTTTCCATGATATGATAGGATTCCTGGTTTGGGTGACTCCGTTTCCTACCTAAACAGGCCTTAATATCTGCGACTAAAGGATAATGATTTTACTATTCAATATCAAAACTTTAGGGGATGAACGTATTTGGGCGAAGAATAAAACAGAAATATGGTATTTATAATCATGTGTTCATAAATTTTTTTTGTAAATTAGTTCTGTGCGTGCTTGCGTGCAAGATAGGCATGTTGACACATTGTCGATAGAATATCGAGCAGTAGATCATAGGATAGTCCATGATCCTTATTTATCGATGTAGACATGCATGAAACCGAGAGTCAATGGACACACATGACACAAGATTTAGACAGGTTTGGGCCTTTCGAAGGATAACAACCCTACGTTCTGTATTCTGTGGTGTATTGAATTGGTTGTGTCTAGATCTAATTGTCTAGAGGTGGATAGGTCGTCTATGAGAGAGCGTCTGCCCTACCTTATATATCTACTAGGGAGAGGGGCAGGGTTACATGGCAAGTTCTTAGTCAGTTACAATATGATATCCGAATAGGATTTTATCTCTAACTTTCCTTATATCTTCTTTCTTGTATAGCAAGTCTTATCTCCTAAAGTATCCTGGGTACATACTATCTATAGTAGCCCCCAAAATCTTTGCAAGTGAGTTGTTGATCTTCAGTTGCTTGATTAGTCCTTCACCATGAATATGATTGAGCTTTTCTATAGCAACGAACTTGTAATGGTCTCTATGAATCTTGAATAAAAATGTTACGCCAAATATTATCCAGACTAGCAAAGTATCCGTGCATTACGATGGGTTTAAAAAAATAAAAACACTCTGTATGATTTAAATAAAAAAATTATTTACACAATATATTTATTAAAACATATATAGTATATCAGTTATAATAAGAAGCTTACTCTAACACGGAAGCATCACTGATCATCGTGATCATGTCGCAGACGGTGTCTATGAGGTCTTCTTCTGTCGGCATGGGAACGTCTTCTCCTTCGGCGTCTAGAAGTTGTAACAGCTCGTCGAGAGGTGTGCCGTTTATCAATATTTTATGATCCTCTCCGGCATAATTTTGTTCCATTTCTTCATTGTTATTATCTGAGTGGGTCCTTTTTCTCTTTTTGGTGCTTGATATTTCGATGATATCTGATGGGTTTCCTGCCTCGTAGTCGCTGCTTTCGATTAATGGCGGGCATCCCTTTAGCTTGTTTAGATCTGTTGTTAGCAAGATCGCTGCTAACTTTGGCCTGAACTGTGTAATGTCGTCCTGCACGGTAGTTGTGTAGTATTTGTAAAGCATATCCACAAACATAACTTAAAATGCAGATTTATCATAGAACGTTTGGCTTACCTGGTTAAACATGTCAGTCAGGCCATCGCCTTTCCAGTATTCCGTAAAGTTTAGTAGGAATAGACGCATGAACAGCTACATTATTGGATTTTTTTTGTCAGACATGCATTTTATTTGATCAAATAAAAGTAAATAGTTTGATTGCGTTTCTTACTCGTCCGTCTGCATACTTTCTTCGAAGATCTCTATGTATGGCCAGGAAGCAACTTCTAGGTCCGGCCACTTGTTTCTCGGAATAGCTTTTTTCTTTGATACAATTTTGATATGTCTCTGTAGTACTTGCAGCTGTTGATTTTAACTTGGATCAGAATGAGAAAGCCTATTTTTTTATTTAAGCAAAACTGAGTAATATATTTCAGTATAATGAACTTACAGTATCTGTAAGGTCTCCTTGTCCTTTTGGACCTGTTGAGTCTAGGATTGGTATCTCTTTCCTTTTTGCGTTGATCACGGCAACGTACCAGTGGTTGTGCACGATGTTTATTGGAATGAACACCTGAACATATGATAAAAATGCATACTGTTAGAAGACAGATACACATCTGGATAAAATTAATGAGATGTATCCTTGTGAATCAGTTTTACCATGTCGTGGTCCGTGTATGTTGTGATCCTTTTTTCCATGCTGCTTGTTTCTATTTCGTCGTCACCATCTATTTCGATGTATCTGTCACTATCCCTCTTCAGTATCACGGAGATAAATGTATTTTCCATGAGCACTGTCCCATCAGTCCTGTTTTTCGGATGGTCTTCCGCTCTCATTAAGCTTATGTAGGCGTTTATGACCTGCAATTTGAAGTTAATAATTAGTTTGATTGCTATAGCCATATCTGGATAGTCAAAATAAATTTTATTGATAAAATTTATTCTTACCTCGTCAGTCAGGTAGGCTTTTGTTCCTCTTTCATGGAACAGACAGTCCATTTTGTTCCTGTCTATTATAGCATCGTTGTCGCCGATCTGCATAAGTATTTCTTTCCCGGTAGATGGCATGTTTTTTATTGGTTTGAGAACCTGATGATCATATTTCGTGCAAATATAGTCTGTAGACAGTTGTACGTGTTATGGATTAGTATTGTGAAGAATTTAATCTGCTGCAGTGTAATATATATTTTCTTAGTTACCTTGGTGAACAATTCCTGTTGATGAATCTTTCTTTGGCTTTTTATGCACTCCAGCTTTGGAAATTCCTGTTTTTTCGATTGTATCTGTGAATAAACAAAGGTTAGAATTTTAGGTTGCATATATGTTATATACATTATTATTATAAAATATAAATATAGTAAATTAAAATATGTGAATGTTGTTGTTAAGCTAACCTGGGAATTGTTGGTATGATTGATCTGTCAAATCAATGAATTCATCATCTTTCACGTGCTGGTTCTGGTTATAAACAGTATAATTGTAGACATTATGAAAGACATGAACATGTTGGCTGTTATTGTTTTTTTGGAGAGAAGTTAGAATAGAAATTTTTACCTGTGGACTGTTCGGCCTGGTTTTCTTTTTTGATCTTCTTGCGCTTCTTTGTGACCAGATGGTTTTCTTCCTCTTGACTTTCTGTGTTGTCATCTATGAGTACTGCATTTTTGCTGAGGTCATTGATGGACTCCATTGTATGTGCAGGCCGACCGTTTGGAGCAGCAGCTACACAGAGATGTTGACCTTGAAACTCGATGTGATTCGACACGATGATTTGAGATGTTGTTATTACTTTGGCGACTCGACGACGGGTCCCAGATTCTCCTTTGCGGCAGCTCGGTGGTGGAGTCCGTTGGGTTGCAGGAACTCGACAACTTTATCTGGATGGTGTTTTGCGGCAACTCGGCGAGAGTTTAACGTGTACAAGACTTTTGTCTTGTTTGGTATGCTTGCTGAACTCGGCAACGGGGCTGGGAGGCTTCCTGGGAACTCGGCGACTTAGTCTTACAGGGTATTGTTTGTTCGGCAACTTGGCGTGTACAGGATTGTTGGATTGTTTTGTATGCTCCTAAACTTATTTTGTACGTATTTATGAAAGGCTATAGAACTCCGTTTTCTTATGTGATTCGTATATAAATGTGAATCGGATGGAGTGAGACAAATTTGATTCGGAGTTGTGATAAGCAGTTTTTTTTTGTTGTTATTTTTCCTACTCGTGATCGTTACGGAAACAGAATGTCGCAGTCTGGATTCTGGGTAATCTATTTGCAACGCGTGGACGGAGCCAGCGCTAGCGCACGTGCGAGGCATAAAACCACAGCGGGTTGCTGCTGCCGTGTTGACTAGACGATGAGTAAGAAAGATTAGGAGGAACACGTGACTTGAACTTGGTTTTTGTTGTGCTATTTATTTTACTAGCTAAGCTGGCGCGCTTCGCTGCGTCGAATCGGGACTGTTGTTTAAGATATTGGATGTAGTGAGTGATAATTTTTTTTTGTTTGTTGAATTGGTTTTCGTTAGATTTGATCTGTCGTTTGTTTCACATTGCAGAGTGGACCTGTCATTGGGCTTCTTCTTTCTGGGTATGGGCTATGTTTGTGAATTTTTTTAAGGCTTGTCAACTTATGCGCTGGCAAATGGAGTTGCACATGTGTCTTTCGTGGTGCATGCAGTGGGTGAGTGTGGCATAGAAAGGATAAGACACGACGGTGATGCCTGAAGCAATGTCCGAACGATGAAACCAGGCCGACACACGAGCCGTCTGGATCACAGCCAGTCCAGCGGAGCGTAGAACCGCAGCAGGTAAACTTTTGGAAAACAGCAGCGCCGTAGCGGCAAATCGACGCGTCTGCACCAGAAGGCATCCACGTCATGCAAAATAACCACAACTCCGCATTTTCTTCTGCTATCAGCTTACTACTATATAATGCTCATAACTGGCTGGACTGCAGTCTGACCCACAAGCAAGTAGAGAGAGACAGTTGTTTAGTTGGTCTCGTTTGTCTTGTCTTGAGTCTAAAAGGAATTGACGCAAGGATTATGTTTTTTTTTGTGTGTGTGCTTTCAGTGGCGCCAGGATTAAGTTTAATTATTATTTTTAATTAAAATCCAATATGTGCACTTGACTTATTTTGTCATGATCATCATCACGTCCCATTGAAAGACATTTTAGATTGAAGATTGAAATTCATAAATGTTATTTTTTTCTTGTATAAAAAGTCTTACTATCTTATAAAATCAATCGTAATACAACCAACGGTATGATCATTGACAACGTAGTCTAAGCAACTGCGTCTTTTAAAATCTTGCATCTTTCCTTTTTTTTTTCGCTACAACACGTTTAAGCTCTTCATGTATGCACGTCCGGTTTTTCTTGCTTGTCGTGGTTCGGCAAGTAGCCTTTTGCGTAATCCTACACATGTGAAAGGAAAATTGGTGAGATTTACGGTTAGGATGTAATTAGGATGGCTTAACATCATCACCAAAATTATAGTACCTTGCAGTTCAGCTGCCTCTGGTGATTTTGGAGAGAATATGATTTGACTACGTGCGGTTGTTTCGACGACACCTGAATTGTATTAATATAGATGAGTAAATATTTGTACTGCTTAACAATTGTTATTGACATTGTGAAAAAAATCGCTTTTCATACCATTGATCCAGTCAACCTTTACATTCACCGCTGCAATTGTTCGGAATTTAGCTTCTGCTGGTCTCCACTTTCTGTCATGCTGCGATATGTTTGAGCCGTGGACGTGAATTATGAGCACCTTTCCCCTGTAAATTTGTATTGATATTCATTCAAAACATGTTTGAAATAGTTAATTTTTAATCCGAGTCACACACCTTTTGTTCATTATGGCGACATGCCTGCTCGGTATCCGTCGGAAGTTTTCCACCACCTGTATTTCGGAAATATAGACGACAAGACCGATAAAATCTGGTAGTCATTTTAAAAGAACAAACATGGATTGGTTGTTGTATATAGGAAAAACATATAACAGTATTGCACGTAGATATGTATTATAAACTTATTACCTGTCGACATGCGATGCCTCATTAGAATCAGATTTTCAAATTCCAAGTATTTTCTTGGGCACAATGTTTTATCGATTTTTTTCTGCCTCCCTTGTTTTTGTATTTAAAGAAATGTTCACGTAGTAGTCAGATCTGATATTCCAGATATGGTACAAGTAGACGTCGTCAGTTGACATAAATTGCACACTTATAAAATCATATGTGTTTCCTTCGACAATGTTATGGTTCAGTATCATGCATAGCTCATCGCCAAATGACATACCCTCCATCTTGGTGCCCTGTTTAAATTTCATTGTAATGTTGTTCCAAATTTTTTTTCATAAGACAATATAGTTTCAATCAGATATTAATGGCTAAACTTACCTGACAATCCACCAATAAAAATTGTAGGTACGATTCTCCATTACAAACACGTATTCCTTTTTTCTTTAATACTTTGGCGGTTAAATTCCAGTTTCCTCTTACGTGTTTTGTATTCCAGCCTCTGCACACGTATTTGGTTTTAATTTCATGAAAAGTAACCCATCTGCAGTGTTTTAAAACGTGCATGATATTCAGTGTCATGAGGTAAGTAGAACACATAAATTCTTATAACTATATAATTAGACTTATAATATAACATGACTTACTCTTGATTTTTTTATTCATTTTCTACTTTGATATTTGCAGCAAGATCTTCCGCATTATTGTTTTTGTCGGTATATTTGCTGATGTTGTTGATGTAGAGGGCAAGGGCATCAACGTCGCTTCTGGTGTCTTCCATCGTCTTTTGTCAGGTCTTCTTTTGATTTTTCTGATGCTTGTGTCGTTGTATATATAAGATGTGGTGATCACGAGAGAGAGAGGAGACGAATTAGGACTCGGATTAATTTGGGCCAGCCCAAACGAAGGTACTTGGCCCAGGAATCTGGACCAGTGGTCATCCGTGTGTGGGGACTGGGGGTTAGCTCGTTCATTTTTGCGTTCTGCCATCTCTCACCCGAAATCCCTTGCTGGTGGCCAACATCCGAGCCCCAGTAGACGATCTCCATCCCCGGCGCTGCCCTCCCTGGCAGAGGATTCGTTGAGGTTGGTTTCCTCTTTTACATGGCTGCTGCTGTTTTCTTGTGTCCCTTTCTTCATCGATTTTCTCTCTGTCGACAGGAAGCGGATCCAGGTGTTTGGGGGAGGTTGCTCCTGGCTGCGGTTGGAGATAGCTTTTTCCGGGAAGTCTGGCGGCGCCGCCACCGGAGCAGTCTCCGTCCGCAACTTCCTCTCCACCTGCGCCGTGCCGGGTCTATGAGTGCCACCGTCGTATATTATATAGACAGCGAAACTCCAGGACTACCTCCTCCTTATCTCCGCCTCCCGAGGTTTGTAAACTACAATCATCTCCTCCCTCTATCGTGATGCAACGCAGTAGGTGATGCAATGCAGTAGAACTTGAAATTGAGTAGGTATTTAGCTGATTTTGTGAGTTGCTATAATCCGGGCTGATTTTGTGACGCGGACGGCAAAGAGCAGCAGAAACGATCGCCGTCGTAAGCCACCGCCTGACCTTCGTGCTTCCCCGGGTCGCCGGTTCCATGGTCTGCAGGTACACCCCTTAGTGTTGTGTTAAAACATTATTGTCTGTTTTTTGACTTTGCTTCCTCCGGACAAACAAGTACTATTAGCTTATTGTTCTTGCAATTGTCAAGTTAGTTCGATCAGATATGAGTATATGCCCATATCTGATCTTAAGGAAAATACACATGTGAACTTTATTCCTTGGATACCAAATGGAACTGTGAATTTGTGTACATGGTTATCAAGTGGCCTCAGAGGTGTAATATGTTTTCTCTGTCATGAAAGTATTTGGTGTGTATTGGCTGCTATTCCTGAGTACTTAAATTCTGAATTTGGTGTGTATTGGCTGCTATTTAAATTCTGGTATTTTTTTGCTAGCTTGGATCTTCGATTTTAATTTGAATCTCATTTTCTGAAATAATCTGACACTCAATGTGTTTCATAATTTTGTAGTTTCATGTGAGTTGCTACAGGTTTGAAATTTCTTGGACGTGATGACGGATACATCACTTTTTCTTTTTTTTCAAAACAGCACAAAATATTTCTATTAGTATATAACAGAGCAGATATTTTTTTTACATGCATATATTATATTTTTCATCTTGTCTATATCTTTCCAATACTTTTCAGGTCAATTAATGTTCTCTCTTTTTTATTACTTGCAAATGTTAATTTTCAGGGAAGCATAATACAGTGGAGTGAAGGATATCGTTGTGTTGATATTGTTCTTCAGAGGTTTCAGGATTTAAGTAAGGATTCTTCTGCCTCCTAGTTGTAGCAACGCTTGAGATTCATTGTCATAAGGTTATGAATTTTGCATTGCATTTTTTTTGGCTTCAGTTAGGAGCAGATTTATAGTTCTGGACCTGTTACTGCTCCTAACTTTTTGGTTATATAGTTCTGATACCTTTGAGCCAACTAATTCATGACCTAATTTCTTGAAAGTACTCCTAATTCTGGTCTGTTCGTTAACTTCACTGCAGTCAAACAAAACATGTTCAGGTCCACGTCTTACCTGCCGGAACACGCCGGACATGAGAACAGTGGACATGATATCAGGTGCTGCCATTCTTCTATATGTGTGTAATGAACCTGAATAGAGGTCCTTGGCGTGTGATGAACAACTTGAACAGGTACTGATGCCTTTTTGTTAGATTCTAATTCTATATAATAAAAAATACTTTGCTTCGAGTGAAAATTTAATGCTGCATGACCTATGCTTGACCAGTTTGAAAATAGCATGTTGTTTGACTTTGGATGGCCTATATTGTGGCAGGATTGCCAGGCTTGATTTGGATATAGCAAATGTTCGTTATTGCGATGCTTAGTATTATATACATTTTTTAGCAAGGGTGAAATTAGTGTGATCTGATTGGATCTTATGACATGAATTTATGATTCTACAGTAGTCATTAAACGCGTAGGAAATTCAATTTCAGTTTGATTTCTCTCATTTTGGTATTTGCAGTGGTCTGATGGTCTGTAGGTGTGTTATGATAATTTAATTAATTAATCTTATTTTTTTTATCATCTGTTAATGGTATGGACTGAAGGATATTTTTCTGTTGATATTATTCGAAGGCATATGTTGGCAGCATCGGTGCGAAATATGGAGGGGAACCATCATTATGGTAAGCATGATAATCTGAACACTTAATTCAGTATGGGAAAGTTCAGTTTTACTCAATCAGAAAATAAAATACAATCGACTTGGACAGTTTTGCTTTACTGTGTAAGCCTGATCACAACATCAATGCAATCTTGTTTCTTCTAATAAGAGTATTTGTGCTTCACACTCTCTATACAAAACAGAAATTTCAACATTAGCTCATACTTTCATAAAACAAATATAAAATATAATTTAAAAGTATAAGAGGGAGAGTTGGAAGTACCTCAACATCTATAAAGTAAGGACCTCTCTATATACTATATTTTTAGTATACGTGCCTCCATCAGTCTTGAACACTGTCCCTTTTGATTCGTCGGCTCGTTTCCTCTTCTTACCTTTTGGTGCATTGTTCTCTTTAGTCTTCACCCCCTTTTTTCTTGTGTGATGTTCAGCGGGGTACGCGAGCACCCTGATATGTTATCTCGCGGTCGCTCTAGATAGACCAACATATAACTGTCCGTGGGAGAAAACCGGGTCGGGCAGGAAGATTCCAACGTGTAGGATGGTTTAGCCCTGCGCCTTATTGACCGTCATTGCGAAGCTCATGCTTATCGGGAACTGTTTCCTCTTGAACTGAAACGGGAACATATCGTTGTTCGATGGACATAGAGGTATGCGAGGAAGGAACACCGTCTTTTCCGCGTGCTGCCCAAGCACGATTTCAGCGTCGATGACATTCTTCTGGCAGTCACGCACCACCAGCCTCGTCCCATTGCACAGCCCATTCGCGGGGTCTAGGTTCCTGAGCAGTATGACTGGGCAGTTCTTTTTGAGCTTCAGCACATGCGGAGGGAGACCATTGGGGGTCAAGGTGTTTAGAAAATCCGTCGGATAGTAATTATGGGGATCGTCCACTACGTTGTCGAAGCTGTGGTACACTATTTCCTTCCCTTGAAATAGATTGATCATCTTCATGTTAATCCTGTCGACACATTCGTTCCTTGTCGTCAGAATTGCCCTGGATGTGATGTAATTTGGATCGGTCTTATTGGTGTCGTGGTCTGGGAACACGTATTCAGTCAACGCATCTAGATCGCTGGCGTCGTCGGTATACAGAACACATCTCTTTTGGAAGAAGGACCTCCCCTTCACTGTTCGTCTCCTCTCTTCCGTTACCGACACGCAGTAGGTAGTCAGCAAATAACAGATCGCTCTGTGCCCTCATGTTGCATTGCAGCTTGAGATGATGCATGTGATCCCACAGATAAGAGCAGCGCAGCGACGCGTCGACTATCTGAGCTCTGGATCCCTTTCTAATGACAGGCAGAGTTTGTCTAAAGTCACCACCAAAAACAACAGTCTTCCCACCGAGCGGCAAGTCCTTTCGATCCATGATATCTTGCAAGCTGTTATGCAGCGCCTCCACGGCCTGCCTCTTTATCATCGACGTCTCGTCCCATATTATTAGAGAGGCCTGCTATAGGAGTTTGGCTGTACCGCTCTGCTTTGTGAAGCTACAAGGATCACCGTCGTTGATTGTGAGTGGTATCTTAAACCGTGAGTGCGCAGTTCTTCCGCCAGGCATTATGGAAGCAGCAACACTGGAAGTCGCTGTTGCGTCCGTGATCTCGTTTCGACATCTTATTGTTGCCAGGAGCGCCCTGTATAGGAATGTCTTAGCGGTGCCTCCAGGACCGTCGACAAAGAACACATCGCCATTTTTGCTCTCTACAGCGCATAGAATCTTGTTGTACGCCTCCGTCTGCTCTTTGTTGAGAGACTCAAAAAGATTTATCTCTTCATCATTTATTTTAACAGTCAGTTCCTCATAGATCTCTCTTTCAAGACCTTTTGCTGCGTCATGCAAACCATCGATCTTGGGCAATGTATCAAATTTTGTTATTTCCATTCCCATGGACCGTAGCATGTCTCTTATATCAATGAGGACCAGCTGCTCTACCGCGGTCTTGAAAGGATTAACACGACGGTAGTCTTTTGATAACGCTTCATAGTGCTTATCCTAGAGTCGACGAACATCCATGGGGTGGCCGGCATCGACGCGGGCGACGCGGCAGCAACAAATGGTGGCGGCGGCAACACGTGGCAGCCGTCCTTCTACGACCCTTAGACCGGCTCCATCCAACTGTGGCCAGGTCCAGGACCACGCACTGATACTACACAGTGCGCACCGCGCCCACAGGCGCCCTTCTCCGCCGGCTTCTTCACTGCGCCACCGTCATTCCTCCTACCGCAACCAGCGTTCCCGATCGCACCAACCGGTGCGCTCTCCTTTCTGGGTGCACCAGCTCACGCACCAGCGCCTCTGCCCTACGTGCAGCAGCCGCTGCGGCCGATCCCGCCGGCGCCCACTCCACCACCACTCTAGGCGCCGCCGAGCAGCCGGGCGTGTGGCTGCCCTGAAGCCCCGACGCACTGGCCAGCGCCATCTCCACTCTACAACTAACCCCACCGCCCACCACTACTGACTGGGTGGTCGATTCCGGAGCTTCCTCACACGTGACTCCTTTTGTCGGTAACTTGGATGTGTTGCTCCCTCGTCATCCTTCTTTACCTTCATCTATTATTGTTGGCAATGGATCCACTCTACCGGTTATTGGCAAGGGCACCACCACATTACACGGGCTTATTGCCAAAACATGACTCGTAAGCGGTGACAACTCCAGAACGCTCTCCCTAAACGAAGGAGCGCTAAAACGGCACTAATGAGTGTGCTCCTCTTGCCCAATATAGCATTTCTGTATTTTCTTTTGTTTTCGGGACGAAATGACACGTGAATGGACGGAGCTGCCCCTGACTCAAAATCCTGCCCGCCCCGTTCGCGACTCTGCTCGCTCTCTCGCCTGCCCGGGAATCCTAGCTATCAGCTATGGCGGCGCGAGCGGGGCGGGACAGCACGGCAGGTGCCGGCCACTCCAGCTGCTGGGCGGCGGGCGCGAGCGGCGGTAGGCTACAGCTACGCGCGGTGTGGGCAGCGAGCCGGCAGTGCAGCAGACCACGAACAGGGAGGCGAGTTGGCGATTCATAGCAGATTACCAGAGGTCGTGGGGCGGGGCAGCGAGCTCTTGGACTGCGGCGATAGCGCAGCTGTACGGCACGGCAGGGGGTCCGGAAGGTGGCGGCGGAGGCGCTAGGCTCGCGCGTGGTTGGACGGCGCGGCAGGGGGGTTCAAGAGCCGGCGGCGGAGGCGCAGGGCTCGCGAGTAGCAGCGGCGCAGGAGGCGGCGGAGGCATAGGTCTCGCAGGCGCCGGCGACGCAGGGCTTGAGGCGGCGGCAGCACAGGGCTCGCCGGTGACCGCCATTTCTCGGGATTAGGTTCTACTGGAGCAGGGGTAAAATTATCCAAGGAAATGTAGTTTAGGAGAAAAAGAAAAAGAAATTCTGGTAATGCTATGCTCTTCATGAAACCAGACTCGCGGGTGGCGTTCTGACGCTCCGTCGTTTACTAATGGCATTCTGGAGTAGGCAACCCTTAGGGTTGCTATTGTGGCAATTTGCCCCACCTTACACAATGCCTTTCATCTTCGCAATGTTGTCATTGCTCCTTACATTGTCAAAAACCTTCTTTCTGTTTGCCAATTTACCACGGACAATCATTGTTCCATTGAATTTGACCCGTTTGGTCTTTCTGTGAAGGATCTACGCACTCGGAACGAGATTTTCTTATGCAATAGCTCCGGGCCGCTTTACGGCATCTCCTTGCTGATGGCTGGCCCCATCCAAAGTGCGCTCATGGTCACTGCGTCGGCTTCCATGTGGCATCGCCGCCTTGGTCATCCAGGACACAATGCTCTTGTTAAGTTCATTAGGTCTTCTGCCATCTTGTGTAATAAAGAACCTCGTAATGAAATTTGTCATGATTGTCAACTTGGTCGTCACACTCACCTACCTTTTCCCAGCTCCACCTCGCGTGCTCTCAAGCCGTTTGATCTGTTGCATTGCGACCTTTGGACCTCTCCCGTTTTGAGTGTGTCCGGGTACAAATACTATTTGGTCATCCTTGATGATTGCTCGCATATTCTTTGGACATTCCTACTACGCCTCAAGTCGGACACCTTCTCTACGTCGGATAACTTCTTTGCCTTTGTGACCATGCAGTTCGGCAGCGCCATCAAAGCTGTCCAATGCGATAATGGGTGTGAGTTCGACAACGCCTCTTCTTGGTCCTTCTTTTTTACCAACGGCGCCATACTCTGCATGTCTTGCCCTCACACATCCCCACAAAATGGCAAGGCTGAGTGCATGATCTGCATAATTAATAACACCATTCGCATCTTGCTTATCCAGGCAGCCATTCCTCCTCCCTATTGGGCCAACACTTTGAGCACCGCCACACTTCTCCTCGACCAAGTCTTTCCAGGCCGCCCTTGCCGATCCTCACTGGCGGGCTGCCATGGAAGAGGAGTATGCTGCCTTGCAAGCCAATTGCACCTGGGAGCTTGTTCCCCGCCCCACTGGTGCCAATGTCGTCATAGGCAAATGGATCTTCCGTCACAAGTTCAACGCTGATGGCCGTCTCGATCGCTACAAGGCTCGCTGGGTCCTCCGGGGTTTCACTCAACGCCCCGGGGTTGACTATGACGAGACTTTCAGTCCGGTCGTCAAGCCAGTCATTGTGTGCACGGTGCTCTCCATTGCCCTCTCTCATCGGTGGCCGATTCATCAATTAGATGTCAAGAATGCGTTCCTTCATAGCACTCTCACCGAGATGGTTTATTGCAGTCAGCATGCCGGGTTCATCAGTTCAGCACATTCGGATTATGTGTGCACCTCAACAAGTCCTTGTATGGTCTTAAGCAAGCCTCTCATGCCTGGTACAGCCGCTTCGCCACCTTCATCCTTACCATCGGGTTTCACAGAGGCTAGGTCCGACACCTCCCTATTTGTGTTTCACCAAGGCTCTGAGCAGGCATATCTTCTACTCTATGTCGACGACATTGTTCTCACCGCCTCCTCCACTGGCTTTCTGCGCTGCATCATCACGGCATTACAGGCTGAGTTCGCCATGATGGACTTGGGGCCACTTCACCACTTTCTTGGTGTCAGTGTTCAGCACCGGGAATCAGGCCTCTTTCTCTCTCAGAAGCAGTACGCCTTGGACATTCTGAAGGGGGCATGTATGACTGAGTTTAAGCCATGCAGCACCCCTGTGGACACAAACCCAATGCAACACACTTCCGGAGTCTGGCCGGTGCCTTGCAGTATCTCACATTCACTCGCCCGGACATTGCCTATGCAGTTCAACAAGTGTGTCTACACATGCAAGACCCCTGGGAGTCTCATCTCACTGCCATGAAGCGGATCATTCGCTATGTGCGCGACACTATCGATTTCGGCCTACAGCTCACTCCCTCCTCGCCGACGAAGCTTGTGGTTTATTCTGATGCTGATACACGTCGCTCCACCTCCGGTTATGCAGTGTTCCTTGGTGACAATCTCGTTTCTTGGTCTTCGAAGCAGCAGAACACCATGTCACGCTCCAGTGCTGAGGCCGAATACAGGGCTGTTGCAAATGCTGCTGCAGAAGCTTCATGGATTCGTCAACTCTTACAGGAGCTCCATTGTCCTCTCTCGAAGGCTACACTGGTGTATTGTGATAATGTGAGTGTTGTGTATCTATCCTCTAATCCGGTCCAACATCAGCGAACGAAGCATGTCGAGATTGACCTCCACTTTGTCCGTGAGAGGGTGGCCATTGGGGATGTTCAAGTACTACACATTCCTACCACATCGCAGTTTGCTGACATCTTCACCAAAGGGCTGCCAACATCAGTGTTTGTTGATTTTTAGATCCAGTCTCAATGTCTCTCCCTATGACTGGAGACGTTGTGACTTGGGGGGGGGGGGGGGGGGTAGCATTATTATGTATTATAGGCCGGTATTTTAGGCCCATGGGGTCCACTAGGGTTTTTACCTGGCCGCCGCCTAGTGTCAGCGCCCTACTGGTGCGCCTCCCTCCTCTGGCGCCTGTATATTGCACCCCTATCACATGGAATACAATCATCTCATTCTAGCCCCAATTTCCTTTCCAACAGTAACGGTTTATAATTATTATACAGATAACCCTACAAAAGAAAAATCAAAACACAAAGTAAAAAATCATCAACTGAAAGCTTTTAGTCGATTAAAAGCTAGAAAATATGTTGAAAGATGAAAGTAACAGTGTATGGTAAAATGTAATGACCATCAGTACACTGGTGCTGTATATATCATCCATAAGATGCCGTGAGGCATGATACAACATACTGTAATTCTTCATCTTCAGGGCATTGTACTACTGTTGTCCTTGACTCCTTTGCTTCTTTATATGACATGCAAGCTCTGTCAAGGTAGAAATATAATTAATTGGGGTGAACTGACTAACCTGAAATGGATCAATAATCACTAGTTAATATAGAAATTGCAGAAACCTGTCTGTAACCTCTATTCCTTTCTTATCAGTTTTGTTTATACTTTGGTGAAGCAGAATGCCCAATGAGACTGGAAAAGAAAACACGTCCAACCCCTACCAATTATCTGCATTCAAGTAGAAAGACTCCTCAGCTACCACGACTGATCTGAATCGGTGTTAACAACTATATTACTGTACCAGGTCTTTTTTGTGTGTGTTTTAGGGTCAGCCTCACCAACCAGTGCATGCCTTGGTGAATATTCCTGGTACTTTTGTACCACTCGAAGATATTTTTCTATCCTGAAAAATCCCAGGATTATCGCTGCTTGGTCATCTGTTGACCTTCTCTTTCCATGCCTAGCCACATGTATCTTTCAGAGGAGAGGATTTTGAAAAGAGGACTAACCTTCTTTCACTATCAGGCCAAAACCCAGCTCACAAAGGTGCCACTGCCTCGTATTTTCTAACCTATCATGGCCAGTGGCAAGAGCAGGCAAGTGAGGACATCTAAGCCAGATCAAGTTATCCAAGTTGAGTATGTCAGTATTACGTTGATGGCGGCAAGGCTAGCTGTATTGACTTTGGCTCCAAGTCAAGTTAGATGTAGTTTCCATATTCGGTAGGGTTCCGTTTGGTAAGTTAATCATAGGTTATGTCAGGTTAGGAGATTGAGTCTGATTCCATAGTTTGTGTATCACAGCTACTATATAATGTTGGCCAACGTGAGGAATACAGCAATAAAGGTATTGGTCTTGTCCTGTTACCTCCGTGCCTTGGTTCTTGGCGACGTCACAACGGCGCCGGGATTCAAGCGTGAGGTTCGGCGGCCACGGCCTCGTCCTTCCGTGTTCCACCCATATAATCTACGTTCTAGAGTGCGTGCTAGTCCGTTCATAGTGAACGGTTGTGACAATTTGGTATCAGATTCCAGCAGCGATCCGATGGGCGACCCCAATACTGCTTCGCCTATGTCATCGATCGATGCTCTGACCGAGAAGCTAACGGAGCTTGCGACGGCGATTACGGAGATAAACGGTCAACTGAAGCTTCAAGCCACTAAGCTATCCGTCCTCCCATCCATCAAAGCCGATCTGAGTGATGTGAAACAGCAGATAGTTGCACACAATATTGCGGTTGCACGTCTGGAGAAAGCAAGCAGTTCCAAAACTGATGCCGACCGCAAATCAATCGAGGTTGATGGCAAGATCTTGATGGATGCCAGCAACGAAGATGACAAGCCTCCTGAACCACCAAAGAAATGAGACAAGGGTGGATGTGGTGATGATGATGACGGTGGGGGCGGCGGTCGCAGTGGTCGCCGCGGAGGCGGCGGCGGTCGTAGACGAAACGACGAAGAAGGAAGACCTCGATGTCGTTTTCCACAACAGCTTCACTGAATTTGTTTTTCACTATATGATGGCACAGTTGATCCTTTGCCGTGGCTTAATAAGTGCCAGCAGTTTTTCAGAGGACAAGAGATTCACAAGGCAGACAAGGTATGGTATGCCACACTCCATCTTGAAGGCGCTGTTGATTTGTGGTACTACCGCCTGGAACGTGATCATGGTGAACCACCTTGGCCCGAGTTTGTGTCGCATATCAACCAGCATTTTGCCCCCCCCCCTCCCCCCTATGATCAAACTTTTTCGGTGAATTAGCAAAGCTCAACCAAGATGACTTGGTTGCTGATTATCAGGAGCAATTCTTAATGCTCTTATGCCGCTGTGACTCAATGAACAACACACATGCAAGGGACCTTTTCACTGCTGGGTTGCGTCAACCTCTTCGGACAGATGTTGAACTTCAGAACCCTGCTACGCTTGAAGAAGCCATGAGTTTGGCCCGGACGTATGAACATCGTGGCAACTTCAGATCAGACTGCAAGCCACAACCACTTTCTTCAGTTAGTCCCTCTAGAGAGCAATCAGAAGCAGCAAACAAACTAAGAATGATAGCAGCTCCAACCTCAGCACCATCACATAGCACCATCACATGTCTTCAACAAGTTCCTGACACCAGAAGAGATGGCTGAGCATAAAGCGAAGGGACTTTGCTTCAATTGTGATGAAAAATTTTCTATGGAACACAAGAAGGTATGTCCCGGCTGTTTCGTATTGCACTCGACCATGATGGTGGTGGCAACATCTATGAGGATGGCAATGACAATATGCCGGAGATTCAGTCTTCAAGCTCGAGGACGAGCTTTTCTTTGAGAGAGGGAGAGATGTCATGGCCGGTGGCAAGAGCAGGCAAGTGAGGATATCTAAGTTAGATCAAGTTATGCAAGTTGAGTATGTCAGTATCATGTTGATGGCGGCAAGGCTAGCTGTATTGACTTTGGCTCCAAGTCAAGTTAGATGTAGCTTCCATATTCGGTAGGGTTCCTTTTGGTAAGTTAATCATAGGTTATGTCAGGTTAGGAGATTGAGTCTGGTTCCATAGTTTGTGTATCATGGCTACTATATAATGTTGGCCAACAAGAGGAATAAAGCAAGAAAGGTATTGGTCTCGTCCTGTTACCTCCGTGCCTTGGTTCTTGTCGACGTCGCAACGGCGCCAGGATCCAAGCGTGCGGATTGGAGGCCATGGCCTCGTCCTCCTGTGTTCCACCCATATAATCTACGTTCTAGAGTGCGTGCTAGTCCGTTCACAGCGAACGGTTGTGAAAAGTCCCCAGACAAATTCATAGGGATGCTATTGTCACTGAATTTCACAGCGTAGTGTCTTAAGAGAATGCCGTGGAAATGATCCATAAAATGTGTACATGGTCTAAGTGCCCAGAAAGTGTTTCAACCTTGTCAAAAGATTGACCAGGTTCCAGAAGACCAGTTGTTTGGAATCTTCACAACCCTGCTTCTATCAAGTGAAACAACATACCACTAAGATGCTAAAGCTGAGGATTGGCTGCTCCCACTGGTCGGCAACAATGGGTTGACTGGGTCATACTATGCTTACAGCCCAAGTGATCTACTTCAGTGGCTGTAAGTACTTTCATGACATTGTTTTCTGGCAAGAAGAGAGAATCCAATTCTTCTAGTAGAAATGCCCCTATTTATTGCCATTAGTAACATGGAATCTGATAAGTTACCCAGTCGATTGTTTCGTTTGCACCTCGATGCCTCGATCCCCTTTTGCTGCTAGTGGTGAATATTCACTGGTTTGCTAGTAAAAGAAATGCATATTCTTGTGCAATGATGCTTGATATTATTTTCTCTTCTGCTAATTTCATTTTCTCCTCTATTTCAGGGATAGCTTTATTCGATGAGCTGGTTATAAACACCAAGAAGCTTGTGATGGCAACATCAGAAGGAAATGAAAAATGGCGTTGATCTGTGAACCAAGCAAAGCTTATTTGTAGGGTTTATCTTGAATAGGCAGTGGCACGTAGCTGTAGAATGCAGAATATTGTATCGCATGAATCATCAGCTAGTAGATTGTATTTAGGTAGGATTCTAAAACGAAGTCGAAGGTTTCTGGTAGTTCTCATAGTTAAAGGCCATCATCTTAGGTCACACTAAACCAAATACTTTTGTCTACAGGATACTAGAAATGGACTGCAAGCAGTATACCATGGGCAAATTTTTTTGGTTCAGTGTCCTGCAGACAAAACCAAGTTTTTCAAGTGTCTCACCCACAAATTATCCTATCTATTATTGGATCTGTTTATCCCTAACGTTGAAATTTAGGATGAATTGATGGCATGAGCTTCAGATGAATTCTGGTCCGTGATTGTGCGCGTGTTCATCACCCTCTTGGTCGTCAGCATGTGGCCCGCAATTGTCGCCCTTGTTCTCTCTCTCTCTGGTTGGCTCCCCTCGGTCTCTATCTATCATGTTTGGACCCACTGAGAAATAAGCTCCAAAGGAGCCCTAAAACTGCCACGTCAGCGCCCTCATCTGCCAAGTCAGCGCAGCCTGCCCAATCGGATCCAAGCAACAGATATCCCTTCTGGGGACTCAGCCAATGGCAGCTCCCGTGACCAAATTTTGGCCGAGCCCACAGCATCCTCCAATCTTCATATCCATCCTTTTAAACTAGCTCATCCTTTCCCTCCACAAACGCCCATCTGTCAACCTCCATTCCTGCTTTCACCTCTTGCCCTGAACCCTGGCAATGGCGGCGCTCGCCCCTTCCAAGATGCTCGGCACCCGGCTGAACTTTGCTGGCTCCTCCCGCTACGCCACGGCGGCGCCAACCCCAGGGGCGCAGAAGATCGTCTCTCTCTTGGGCAAGAAGCCGGCACCAGCACCCCAGAAGGCCAAGCCAGCCACGGTTAGCTCCTCCGGCCCGGACATCAGCGACGAGCTCGCCAAGTGGTACGGTGAGTAGACCGGAACCAACTGCTAGAATTTCACAACTTTTAGGAACCTTTTGAAGAGCATTGCCGAAAAAGTTTGGAAATCTTCTTGAGTTCTGAATGTCACTTGTTGTGTATCTTGTTACAGGCCCTGACAGGAGGATCTACCTGCCAGAGGGTCTCTTGGACCGCTCAGAGGTGCCAGAGTACCTCAACGGAGAGGTCGCCGGAGAGTATGTCACACGCCTCCGATTTTATTCTATTCTCTATGTAATTTTCTGCCGTTCCAAGAAATCTTCATGATTTTAGGGGAACATTTACTCAATTTAGGTTCGCTTCTTCAGCATAGGTATTTCAAGCACAAGCATTAATCGATATAGTATAACTAGAAAAGAAACGAGCGATAATTAGTTTGCTGGTCAAATTAAGATTTTCCATGAACATTGCTGTCTACGGTATTTTGTTTAGACTAACAGAAAACAGTGACATCTCTGAAACGCTGAAACTAGCATTGATCTTTCGGACACTTCAAAGTAGCAACTTTTAACTTTGTTAATCTTTCTTGTACAATACTAAAATGCTCATGGAATCGAAGTAACGCATTTGACTGAATCATTTTGCCCTTTTATATTGCAGCTATGGCTACGACCCTTTTGGCCTTGGCAAGAAGCCAGAGGACTTCGCCAAGTGAGTGATCTCTTATTCCACAAATAAATTATCCACTCTGCCAGACCATTCTTGAACTTGAGAGTTGAGATTGCAATCTCGCCTACAAGTCAAGCAATGGATTCTAGCCTCAACTACGCAGCAGTATTTTACCTCACCATGGTATTGCAGGTACCAGGCCTATGAGCTGATCCATGCCAGGTGGGCCATGCTCGGTGCCGCCGGCGCCGTGATCCCTGAGGCGTGCAACAAGTTCGGTGCCAACTGTGGTCCCGAGGCCGTATGGTTCAAGGTTCTGATCATCTCATCAGCTCTTAGAATTTTTAGATTCAGTAGCAACTTTTGTTCAGATATATAGAGAACCTTAGTAGTAGATCAGTAGCAATCTCTAAAAGTATCAACTCATTGATCACGCAGACTGGTGCCCTGCTCCTGGACGGCAACACCCTCAACTACTTCGGCAACAGCATCCCCATCAACCTGGTCGTCGCCGTGATCGCCGAGGTCATCCTCGTCGGAGGCGCCGAGTACTACAGGATCACCAACGGTCTGGACCTCGAAGACAAGCTGCACCCGGGCGGCCCCTTCGACCCTCTTGGCCTGGCCAGCGACCCCGACCAGGCGGCTCTGCTCAAGGTGAAGGAGATCAAGAACGGCAGGCTGGCCATGTTCTCCATGTTCGCCTTCTTTATCCAGGCCTACGTCACCGGCGAGGGTCCCGTTGAGAACCTCGCCAAGCACCTCAGCGACCCCTTCGGCAACAACCTGCTCACCGTCATCTCTGGTGCCGCCGAGAGGGCACCCAGCCTGTAAGGAGCTTGCTGGCCGTGTCGCATCATCCCTGGTGCAATGCAACATAGAACATACCATGTGCTGCTGTGTTTGATTTTACCGGGAGAATGAGAGTCTGAATGTACCGTGCGTGTAAATTATCAAGAGGGGGACGAAACCTTTTCATATTCTGATGATCTCTGATGATAGGACTGCTTCTTCAATTTGTGTCTAAGATATGCTACTGCTTAAATAATCCATTGCCATTAAGACTGAGCTATTCAAATTATTCTGAGGTGTCACTATGTGAAGCCAAAGTTCTGGGAATCTGACGATCTTATTTTGGAATAATTTTTATGGCACTCACTACCGGAAACGGTAAGTTTGCCTAGTGCAAGGTCCTTTGCCTCGACAAACAAGCCTTTTGCCGAGTCTACCTGATAAAATACTCGGTAACAATATGACACTCGGTAAACATCAATCTTCGCCGAGTGTTTTAGTGTGACACTCGGCGAACATCAAAACTTTGCTGAGTGCCCATAGCTGGCTCTCAGCAAAGTAAAATGCCGTAACCACGGCGTTACTCCCGTGACAGCTGACAAACCTTTGCCGAGTGCCCGCTCGAGGCACTCGGCAAAAGCTGCCTTTGTTGACTACCGCTGAGAGGCACCCATATTATCTTTTGCCGAGTGTTTCAATGTGACACTTGACAATAATTTTTTTCTTTTTAATGCTTTGGCTTCCAGTTTTTTTTTACACCCCACAAAAATGACATGGTACCTCATGTCGAAATTTGGTATATATCTCGATATATTTTCTATATTTAGTTAATTTATATCATTAGTTGTATTTTTTCATGATAAGTGAAATTTTAACTGCAAGTGATTTGAATAATGATATATAGTGAACAGAAAAAATGATATTCATGCTAGTGAGTCCAATGTGAGGCCGTATGCATGAAATGACCTGAAATTTTGTGCATCCTATTCATGAAATATGACCACTCACGTGTGGTAGAAATGTAATTAAATTTTATAAATAGCAAACAATGTCTGACAACCATGAGATTTGTCCTGACATCATTATATCATACGTGAAGGTTGTGACAAAAAGTAGACAAAGTTTTGTACTAGTTGTCACGTATGTTACTTATAAAACAGAGAATCTCTAATGAGGACATCAACGACATACAAATAATGACGACGGAAGATGGCGCACCAAACCAAGTTGTCACGCCTCCACCTCTTGTCGTCGCGCCTCCTCGAGTTACGGATCCATCTTCTAACGAAACGACGACGTACAAGTGCCCAATCACTAGAGCTCGAGCCCAGGAATTGAGGACGGTTTTGATGCTAAGGAACGACGGCCTAGGATGATGTCGCCCGAAGGCCCACGTGGCCCAAGTTGCGCGACTCCCTCTCCACCGCGCGCCTCTCCACTTCAGCCGGCCCTAGATGCCTCGTCCTCTCCCTGTTTAGTCAAGGGTTGCGCCCCTTGCAATCTTTGAGTTTTGTTTTAAGTTTAGCTTAGCTATACATCCGTCTCTCGACGTGAATTCAGAACTCCACCTTCGTGCAATACATCAGATTGCTCGCCTCTAATTCTTGCTCATTCTTCGATTGCGCGTAAGAATTGATCCTCGTGATCAGGTTGATCTTGTTTACCGCAAGGTTAATATCCTCCGGAAGTTGGTTCAGCGATTGTATTGACGCTTCGGCTTGCTCGTCGTAGTCGGATCGTGAGGGTCGACATCCACCAAATCGAAGTTATCTCCACTCGCCGAAAGATCGGGTACTCTACACCTATCAAGTGGTAACAGATTTCAGTGTTTCTCGGTGAGTTTATCCAAGTTCACATAAATCAAAAACTACAAAAAAAAAAAGTTTACCCAGTACGGTTTTGAGCCTCGCACTTTCGTTCAATAATTTGCGTTGTTGAGTTTTTGTGCATTCGCTTTTGATCATTGCTGGTACACTGTATTTTATTGTTTTCTTCCTATCATCGTCGTATCCTTCCGCCGTGCCGCGTGTTTTCACCACCACAGTTTTCTTTCCACCGCATCTGTTTACCACGTCTCGCTCTCCTACTTGGCCGATCGCTTGCCAAGTTTTTTCGCTGCACCGTGAGTCCGGGTCAATCACTGCCTCGCCGATCGAGTCCTACTCGGATACGTCATAACCCGCTCGCCTCGCCCTGTGTTTGTTTCTACTCGGTTTTGTTTGTTCCTACTCTTTTAATTACCATTCTACCCCTGCCTCAAAAACAGAAAAAAAAAGCGCTTGTGCTTAATTGCTCATTTGAGATCTCATTGTTTATATTTTCAGAAAAAGGTATCAAAAAAAAAAGAAAAAAAAGAAAGAAAAAAAAAGAGCGGCCGAGCAACACAGACGACGTGTTCTTGGTGCACTTTGTTTTGATCCTTCTTCCTTCCTCTTGCACTTGTACCGGTAGCAATCTTTTCGCGTTTAGCACTATTATTCAGCTTTGCAGTTATTGTTTGAATTGTGCTAACCCTTGGATTGAGTGCAGCCTCCCAGCCCCACAAATTTTCTACAACGAGCAGGTTTTTGTTTCACCGCGCAATCGCTCCTCCAATCTTCCACCGGTTTTACCTGTGGTTGCAGTTCACGCTTGCGTGCTTGGTAAGGACGGGTAAGAATTTGATAACAGCTTTTTGTAGGATCCCGCTTTTTGTATTGCTTGTGTTTCTATGGCAGAAAATAGCTCGAAGTTGGAGGAGCTCACCCTCCAGGATGTCCAGGCACAGGTTGATGGTCTACAAAACGACATGAAGACGATGCACGAGAGACTTGACTCTACGGTCACTTCATCGAATGAGCGTTTTGATCAACTGGACCTCGCTGATACGACTGCCCGCACCACGCTCGTGACGATCATGACTCGTCTAGAGGCTATGTCGACGTAGCTTGGGACCATAACGACGCAGCTCACGGAGTTGTAAAATGCACGTGACTACGGCGCCGACACCGAGCAAGACGACGACAATCGCCGTGATCGTGCTCGTAGGGTACGTGTTCCTATTAATGATTCTTTTGCCAAAATAAAATTTCGTATTCCCACTTTTAATGGCAAATATGATCCGGGTGCTTATCTTGATTGGGAATTAGAGGTTGAACAAAAATTTGCATGCCATGATATTCCTGCTAATTTACAAGTTAAGGTTGCTATTAGTGAATTTACTGAATTTGCTTTACTTTGGTGGCGTGATATTCCTGCTAATTTACAAGATATCCTGATAATATTCCAGCCACTTGGACGATATTAAAAGCTGCTATGCGTCATCGTTTTGTGCCGTCATATTATGCTAGAGATTTGCTTAATCAAATGCAGCGTTTTCAACAAGGTTCGCTTTCCGTAGAGGATTATTATCAAGCTTTGCACAAGGGTATGATTCGCTATGGTTTAGTTGAACTGGATGATGCTGTTATGGCTCGCTTTAGGGGTGGGTTAAATCGTGAAATTCAGAACATTCTTGATTCTAAGCATTATGATCATATGACCACCTATTTGAATATGCTTGTAAAGCTGAACGTGAAGTGCAGGATCGACAATCTTCGTCAAGACCTAACATTTTTATAGGGTCCAAGACGCCTTCAGCTCCACGGTCGACACCTCCATCCACGTCGCGCGACCACTCCTCGACCACGTCCAAGTCGAGTGCTCCATCCACGGCCAAATCTGCCTCGATCGTGTCATCCTCCTCGTCGTATGGACGAGCTCGTGATATTCAGTGTCACCGTTGCCCGAGGATTTGGTCATGTGATACGCAATTGTCCAAATAAACGAACTATGTTGATTCGTGACGACGGTGGGTATTCTTCGGCTAGTGATTCTGAGGATATTCAGTAGACTATGCTTGCCACTAATCATGCAGATAATACGGAGCTTCATGTCGACTCTAGTGCCGCTGACAGGTATGCAACTATTGTTGTGCAGCGTGTTCTTAGTACACAGGTCATTCAGGATGAAAAGCATCAGCGCCACAACATTTTTCATATCAAAGGCATTGTGCAAGAACGAGCGGTCCGTATAATCATCGATGATGGCAGTTGCAACAATTTGGCTAGTACGACCTTGGTGGAGCAGTTATCATTGCCAACAAGGAAGCATCCACATCCTTATCATGTTCAATGGCTTAATGATGGCGGCAAAATAAAGGTAACGCGCTCGGTACGTGTTCCTTTCTCTCTTGGCGCCTATTCTGATTTTGTAGATTGTGATGTTGTTCCAATGGAAGCATGCTCTTTGTTGCTTGGCCGTCCTTGGCAATATGATGTTGATAGTGTTCATCATGGTCGCTCCAATTATTATTCCTTCATGTTTAAGGGTCAGAAAATTGTTATTCATCCTATGACACCTGAATAAGTTCTTAAAGATGATATTGCTCAAGCGACAAAAGCTGTAAAATTGGTTACATCGCCTCCTGTTGCACCTGTTCAACATGAGATCAAATTGAATAACCCTATCTTGCTTGCTACACGTGCTGATTTTGATGAATTACATGATGCTAATCTGCTTTGCTATGCGCTAGTTTGCTCTCGTATGCTTGTTTCACTAGATGAGGCGTCTAAGTTGCATATTCCTCCTGCTGTTGCTAACCTTTTGCAGGACTATAAAGATGTTTTTTCCACTGAATTGCCACTGGGTCTTCGTCCTATTCGTGGCATAGAACATCAGATTGATTTAATTCCAGGCACACAGCTTCCTAATCGCGCCCCGTACTGCACAAATCCTGAGGAGACGAAAGAAATTCAGCGTCAAGTGCAGGCATTGCTTGATAAAGGTTACATTCGTGAGTCTCTCAGCCCTTGTTCGGTTCCTGTTTTGCTTGTTCCTAAGAAAGATGGTTCTTGGCGTATATGTGTAGATTGTCGTGCAATTAACAATATTACAATTCGTTATCGATTTCCTATACCACGCCTTGATGATATGCTTCATGAACTTAGTGGTGCCACAATTTTCTCTAAGGTTGATTTGCGTTGTGGTTACCATCAGATAAGAATGAAATTAGGAGATGAATGGAAAACGGCTTTTAAAACGAAATTTGGCTTGTATGAATGGTTGGTTATGCCGTTTGGATTGTCTAATGCTCCTAGCACTTTTATGCGCTTAATGAATGAAGTTCTTTGGCCTTTCATTGGAATATTTGTTGTTGTCTATTTTGATGATATCCTTATATACAGCAAATGCATGAATGAGCATTTAGATCATTTGCGTGCTGTTTTTGATGCTTTGCGTGCTGCTCACTTGTTTGGGAACATGGAAAAATGCACTTTTTGCACGCAATGTGTTTCGTTTCTTGGATATGTTGTTACTCCACAGGGCATTGAGGTGGATAGCAGCAAGGTGGACGCCATTCAGAGTTGGCCCCAACCGATGACGGTCACACAGGTTCGTAGTTTTCTTGGTCTTGCAGGCTTCTATCGTCGTTTTGTGCGGGATTTCAGTTCTATTGCTGCACCATTACATGAGCTGACCAAGAAGGGTGCGCCATTTGAGTGGGACGCACCACAAGACGACGCATTCAACACTTTAATGGAACAGTTAACTCATGCTCCTCTCTTATAATTGCCTAATTTTGATAAAGTGTTTGAATTGGAATGTGATGCTAGTGGAATTGGTTTGGGTGCTGTTTTGTTGCAAGATCATAAACCCATTGCTTATTTTAGTGAGAAGTTAAGTGGTGCTGCTCTTAAATATTCCACTTATGATAAATAACTTTATGCTTTAGTAAGAACTTTGCAAACATGGCAGCATTATTTATGGCCTCGTGAATTTATTATTCATTCTGATTATGAGGCTTTGAAACATATTAGAACCCAAACTAATCTGAACCGTCGTCATGCTAAATGGGTTGAATTTATTGAATCTTTTCTGTACATCATTAAACATAAAAACGGGAAGGAAAATGTGATTGCCGATGCTTTGTCTCGTCGTTATATGATGCTGTCCCAATTAGACTTTAAAATATTTGGTTTGCAAGCTTTGAAAGATCAATATATGAATGATGCTGATTTTTATGATATTATGATGCATTATAAGGATGGCAAACCTTGGGGCAAATATCATATGTAGGATGGGTTCCTGTTTCGTGCTAACAAGCTGTGTATTCCAGCTAGCTCGGTTCGTCTTTTGTTGTTACAGGAGGCGCATGGAGGTGGTCTTATGGGTCACTTCGGTGTTTTCAAGACTCTTGAGGTGTTGGCCGACCATTTCTTTTGGCCACGGATGCGCCGTGATGTTGAGCGCCTTGTTGCACGCTGTACTACATGTCAAAAAGCTAAATCTCGTTTGGGTAATCATGGTTTGTATATGCCCTTGCCTGTTCCCTCTTCACCTTGGCATGATATTTCGATGGATTTTGTTTTGAGATTGCCTCGCACTAAGAAGGGGGCGGACAGTATTTTTGTGGTTGTTGATCGTTTCTCTAAAATGGCTCACTTTATACCTTGTCATAAAACTGATGATGCCTCAAATGTTGCTGAATTGTTCTTTAGAGAGATTGTTAGATTGCATGGAATTCCTAAAACAATTGTCTCTGATCGTGATGCTAAGTTTCTTAGTCATTTTTGGCATTCTCTTTGGAATAAATTAGGAACTAAGTTGCTGTTTAGTACTACTTGTCATCCTCAAACTGACGGGCAAACTGAGGTAGTAAATAGAACTTTGTCTGCTATGCTTAGAGCTGTTCTAGATAAAAACTTGAGACATTGGGAAGATTGTTTACCTCACGTTGAATTTGCTTATAATCGTGCTACACATTCTGCCACTAAGATGTGTCCTTTTGAGGTTGTTTATGGCTATATTCCTAGGGCGTCTATTGATTTGTTTGCTATTGATGCTGAAGATGAACCATATCTTGATGCTCTTGCTCATATGGATCACATGAAACAATTGCATGAAGAAACACAACACAACGTTGTCGTTGCTAATAAAA
Organism: Eleusine indica; assembly: GCA_030378355.1. NCBI lineage: Eukaryota > Viridiplantae > Streptophyta > Magnoliopsida > Poales > Poaceae > Eleusine > Eleusine indica. The sequence goes on along the minus strand of CM059501.1, from coordinate 29,984,062 downwards.
AATATCAAGTTGCTGGTAGTAAAGGTAGAAAACATATTTCTTTTGAACCTGGTGATTTGGTTTGGTTGCACTTGCGTAAAGATAGATTTCTTACTTTGCGTCGTTCTAAACTGATGCCTCGTGCTGTGGGTCCTTTTAAAGTGCTAACCAAGATTAACGATAATGCTTATGTTCTTGACTTGCCCATGGAGTTTGGTGTTTCCACTAGTTTTAATGTTGCAGATTTAAAACCATACTTGGGTGAGGATGATGAGTTGCCGTCGAGGACGACTTCACTTCAAGAAGGGGAGGATGATGAGGACATCAACGACATACAAATAATAACGACGGAAGATGGCGCGTCAAACCAAGTTGTCACGCCTCCACCTCTCATCGTCGCGCCTCCTCGAGTTACGGATCCATCTTCTAACAAGACGACGACGTACAAGGGCCCAATCACTAGAGCTCGAGCCCAGGAATTGAGGACGGTTTTGATGCTAAGGAACGATGGCCCAGGATGATGCCGCCCGAAGGCCTACGTGGCCCAAGTCGTGCGACTCCCTCTCCACCGCGCGCCTCTCCAGGTCAGCCGGCCCTAGATGCCTCGTCCTCCCCCTATTTAGTCAAGTGCTGCGCCCCTTGCAATCTTTGAGTTTTGTTTTAAGTTTAGCTTAGCTATACATCCGTCTCTCGACGTGAATTCCGAACTCCACCTTCGTGCAATACATCAGATTGCTCGTCTCTAATTCTTGCTCGTTCTTCGATTACGCGTAAGAATTGATCCTCGTGATCAGGTTGATCTTGTTTACCGCAAGGTTAATATCCTCCGGAAGTTGGTTCAGCGATTGCATTGGTGCTTCGGCTTGCTCCTCGTACTCGGATCGTGAGGGTCGACATCCACCAAATCGAAGTTATCTCCACTCGCCGAAAGATCGGGCACTCTACACCTATCAATCTCCGAGGAAGATCTAGAGTATTGAGATGGATTCGTTAAGATTTGGAGTCACAATCACGTTCATATTTGAATTTGACTCTAATGATTTATACATAGGCATTCGATTATATAGATTGTGTCATGTCAAAGTTTGGTAAACTTTTGGACCTATTTGATAATTTAGTTTTTTTGTAAGTTTAGCATTTTAATTGAAAGACATAGAAATTATGCTAAAAATGTGTGAAATAAGGGATTTTTTTTGTTGAAGTATAAATATGATTTCTTTAAGTTGATTTGGTAATATTGTTTTAATGTACATTGTCTAAATTTACGAGGCATTTGTATAAATATTTTGCCAAAGGCTACACTTAATTTCCCGAGTGCCATTATCTGACAGTCGGTAAAGGAGACGTTAGTCAAGTGCGCGCAGGGGTGGGAGTGATGAAAATTTATGGCTGCAAATTTTCTTGGGTCAACGGCCGCACTACCTGCTCGCACCTTATCTGCAGCTTGCGACCGCCCCTGCCGCTACCGCAGCCGATTCCTGACGCCGTTCCCACCCCGCCTCCGACTCCCGGCACTGACGCAGCCGGGAGCCACCCCGAGCCCCCGCCACGCCCGCCGCCGCCAGGAGCTGCACCGAGCCCCAGCTCGCGACTGCCCGCAGTCCTGCTCCCAGCAGCTCGAGACCCCCCCCCCCACGGCACCCACCCCAACGCACGGAGAGCCTCTGCCCCCCCCCCCCACCGCCCCGGTGCCCCGTCCCCCAACGCAAGGAGCCGTCTCGAGCCCCAGCGGCCCGACCCGCCCCCGGTCCTGGCCCCCGAAGCACAGAGAGCTACCCCTAGCCTGCGGCCCCTGCCCTCGATGCGCAAACTAAGTTGCTTGGACAGTGAATTTTCTATGATGTATTTAGTTCAGCTCTTAAATTTGCATTGTCTCAGTTAGCACTAGCACAAACTTGCAATAGATTTCGTTCTCTTTAGCTCTTGTACTAGTTGGTCAATTTAGGCTTTCCAATTAAGTCACGATATAGCTAGGTACTGTTTATTTTCTTGCCTAGCCGTGTGCTGAACTGTTAGTGCTAGCTCAAGCATCATTAGTGTTGAAGTTTACCCGTTAATTTACTTATCTTTGAACTATTATGCATTATGTGTCTAGTCAATTATTGCTGTTTTATGTGGCTAGCTTGTGTGTTTTGGCCGTCCTTAGCAATTATTGAATAACTCCCATGATTAAATCTATAAGATATATATATATATATATATATATATATATATATATATATATATATATATATATATATATATATATATATATATATATATGCTTCATGTAATCTAGAATTAAAAGTCCTGTTCTTTTTTTTTTGTAGGGAGACGATGTTGCACTTTCCATGACTCTTCACTTTGCAAGACAACAAGGTGAGGCATAGAAGACCCCACTTTTCATTTATGTTTGTAGGTCACGTAACCTTGTTGGTCGTCTCTCATTCGAAAGAGATACTATTGGAGATATGCAGTAGTTTACATATCTATAACCATATCTGTTTTGAATTGTTCACACTGGACAACCCTAGGATGCGTAGATGGAGTTAGTTTCCATGGTCTATTCCGGTCTGAGATAGAGTTTTGACATCATCTCCCTGTTGTTCTTCGGATACATAATCTCCCTATCAGGATGTGTATTTGAAGAATAGCGTGGAGGTGCTGCCGAAATTCTATCTCGGACTGGAGTAGACCTTGGAAACTAACTCCATCTACGCATCCTCAGGTGGGATTAGAACCTATCTTCACCTATTAGACAATGTAAACATAGTGTAGATGCAAATGAGTTCCATATTTCTCGCTGATATATATGTTAGAGGATGGATGATCGTGCGTGGATGTATGGGACACTCCAGTTAGGGAAAGTTGACCAATGAATGGATTGAGAAGATAGATGCTTTCTTGGATTTAGCATTTTTCAAGGTTAAAGGTGCGAATGTCACTTGGTGTCCCTGCAAAAGATGTGGAAACATGCGTTAGCAAAATAAGGTCGTCATGGGTAAACATCTTTGCAAGTATAGTTTTATGCCAGACTATACCCGGTGGACCTACCATGGTGAGGCCGATCATATGAGACATGAGGTCATGAGACAACACATTGAGGATTATGATGCGGATGCCCTGGTAAACGACATGTTAAATGACAATCATGAATCACACTTCGATGAAGGACATAGGGAGGAGGAACCAGAAGCAACCGCAAAGGCTTATTACAACATGTTGCCTACGGCACAACAACCCCTTCATGGGCATACTAGGGTTTCTTAACTGGATGCTATTGCGCGTCTAATGGCCGTAAAGTCCCGGTTTAGTCTGAGTCATGCCGCCTTCGATGCAATGTTGATAGTCTTTGGTGACCTGCTTCTGGAAGGTCACATTCTGCCAAAGAGCATGTATAAGGCACAGAAACTTCTTCGTGCACTTAAGATGCCATATGAGCAGATACATATTTATCGGAATGGATGCATCTTATTTAGGAAAGAACATGCCGAAACAAATTACTGTCCAAAGTGTAAAACCTCTAGGTTTTTGGAGGTAGACTCTAGTGATGGTCATAAGAGGCACCGCACGATCCCCGCAAAAATCCTATTGTACCTTCCTTTCATACCGAGGATCCAACACCTTTACATGATCGAGGAATTCGATACAATCCTAACAAGCTTGTACATCCATCAGATGGTGAATCCTGGAAACATTTTGACGAGAAACATCGTCAGAAAACTCTAGAAGTTTGTAATGTCCAGAATCAACCCCCTCGTTACAACGCTGACGAAAACGAATTGAACCTTAGCCTTTTTCGAGAGCAAATCAGAAGAGCTAGTGATGCGACCTACAAGACTTTGAAACATGAAGAGTGGCGCATAATCATGCTATATGTGTTGATCAACCTTTTTTAAGTGGAGTCGTAAATGGGGTAAGTTTGTAATCAAATATCTTCTTGAGTAGACACTGTTATGTATCCAACCTCCTTGTTCCTTGTTGGTACAGGGAATTTCTTAAATAATTCTGGCATGCTTCAAGGGGATCTTCACCGAACGAAGTTGATACCCTACTTAGACAGGGTACGGGAAATGGAATGCCCGATTTCATTTCTTGGTTAAAACAGAAGGTACGTTTCAGTTTATCTCGTACTTCATCGAACGAAGTTTAGGAAATGATTATATCAAGATGCATGATAGTGATGATAAGACTTATCATCCGGCTAATCCCAATGATGACGATTATTTCTAATACATGTATGATTCGTACTAATTAATTTATTATTTATAATATTATGTTACTTCAAATTCTATTTTAATTATTTTGCATCTATTTTATAGTATGCTGATTGGTTTGCTACCTTTAATTGTAGGTGTTTGAACAAAGATGGTGGGCGGTTTGAATTTGAAGTCATTGTCCCATTTTACAGTAGAAAGTCCGATGAGTTCTATAGTGGTCAACAGAGAGGTGGAGGCAGGGGTCGAGGGAGAGGTGGAGGCTGTGGTCGAGGAAAACACTACTAAAAAATTACGTCAACGCACCCCCCCCAAGTGTTGTAATAAGGTCATTTTCATTGCAATATGTACATATCGCAACAAATTACGAGAGTTGGGAGGTGTTGCGATCTCCGATGCAATAGCCTATTACAACACAATTATAAAGCATTGAAATAAATGCCATGTTGTTGCAACGAAGAGCGGCAATGTGAAAGGGTGTAAAGGCAACGACCATGGGTGTTGAATGAATGGCATTGACAACCATGGTCGTCGTTGCTATTAGTCTTTAGTGCAATAAGATAGTGTCATTGCAAGCAAGCACAATTGCAACATACTGGTACCGTCGCAAAACCTTTTATTGCAATGATATATGTTAGTGGCAATATCGTCTGTATTTTTGCAATATACTCTGAGGAACCCCAATAATTTTTTGGCGTTGCTATACACTTAAAGAGTATTGCAACACAGTAGAGGTTGTTGGTATATGGTTGTAGGATATCACAACAACGTATGAATTGTGGCTATATACCTTAAAGTTATAGCAATGGATTATGAGTCATCACAATATGCTTAAAGGATTTCGCAACAATCTACGAGTTGTCGCTATATACATAAAAGATATGGCAACAATTTATGAGTCGTGGTTGTATGCTTATAGGGTATCACAACAGAGTTAGAGTGGTTGCAATCACATACAAGTTAATTGCAACACAATAAGTGTGGTCGCTATATGATTTGATGATATTGCATCGATCGTTATGTGAACAAGGGTTCTCGATCTTCCAAAAGGTTCTTGGTAAGTTGATTTGGTCGGAGGCGACATACAAATCGATCCGGCTTCAGAACAACACGTTCTAAACCCCACAATCGCAGCACGACATCTTCTCTGGTTATCAATCGGCGTTGCACGGTTGACCTCATCAAGAAGGCTAATCCCTGCCTGCGAATCAAGAACACAAGCAAGAACCAAGAAGAAAGCATCGAAATTGCAGATGTATGATTAAACTCATAAAGTTGGGGTCTCACAAACCGATGTAACAGCAAAACTGTTATGAACAGAATAATCTACGCAAAATCCAAACTCTAATGGAGTAGCGGTATCTGTTTATGAAGACACTAGGATCATGCAAGACCCTCTGGACAAGCTCCTAATTGGGCTCAACTAGATACAATGTCCGAAAACCGAAAACAAGTGATGTAACACTGATACAGATTTTGGATCCTCTCTTGTTTTGATAATTCCCTATGACTGCAGACGAATTTTGGTATGAGAATGGCGGCATTGGAAAGGTATTCTCGTTAGCTTTTCGTGCATATGTAGAACGTCCAAATCCGACTCCGTATGCGTCCTCGACGTCCGTTTTAGTGCGGACTGGTCTTGAGCCTTGAAACAGATTTAAAGTCGGTTTTGATTGGGCCTCCACCTTAGCTACCATGTCCTTTTTGGTCCTCCACGTTCCCAAGTACTTCTCCCGTCATCTGCTGGTCCTCTTCATGATTCCTAGTCATAATATAATCATTAGGTAGCAAACCATTCTCAAAAGTGACATATAACGAAGAACGTAGGAACAAGCTCACCTCTAAATTTAGTCGTCGTGTACGAGCTCTAGTCATTGGACCTTGAAAGTTCAGAATTGGAGTAGTGTTACGTGTATCCATAGGAGTGATGTCCTCATCAGATCGTGAGGCGTGTAACAACCATATTTTGCATCAGTTCATGGTCATCGCAATAGTGAATAGCCACCCAATTAGAAACATTTATTTTGTGGTTACTGCAGCGTTATTAAATTGGTAATGCAATAGAATTATACCACAATAGACGCTGATGCAATACATATATTGAAAATGATATAAAATCCATCATTCACTTACAACCAAACATTGTCAATTCCATCAAGCTCGATAGTTCACATGATTTACCAAACATTATCAATTGCATCACACGCAACAAATGAAAATTCTAGAGAACCTGTAGAAACTCAATGATTGCTACAGCAGAATGTTCAAGACCTCATGTATCACCATTGTATTGTAGTTCTGCACATGTAAAAGAATGATTGTAAATAGCCAAGGCAATTCTAATGTATTTGCTAGGCCGTAAACAAACAATATTAGCATTCACATCCTAACCTGTAGGTACTAATGAAGCTATCTTGAGTATTATTTGCCCCCTAGAGGTCACATGTCCTGCTTAAGAGAAACAAGGTTTGAGGTGACATAGGAGAATTACAGCAACAACTGTATATGAAACTAAAACACATATGCATAAACTATTACATTTGTTACGTGCTGTTTCTTTTTCCCTGATCGCGTTTTTGCTTGTAGCTGCTGTGTAGTGATGTATTTATGTGTTGGGGCTGCACTGCCTTTCCCATGATTCTCATTGAACAGATTCTTTGAAATTTTGGAAGGTCTAGGATTACTAGTGGGTGGAATAATTCATTTCTCTATAGTGATAATGCTTGGTGGCTCAATCTGGATTATAGAGTTGTTTGTACAATATTAGATGGAATTCATAAGCTGAAATCAATAGTAAAATAAACAGAGCACTAGATTATAACCATTATGTATTTTATTCTCAAGAGACCAATATTCCCTGAGAAAGGAAATTGCATGTACTCTACATCATCACTAGTATACTGGCCTTGTACAACGCAGGAAGTTTACTAATTGAAACATGACAGTAGCAGAGTAGCACTGACAACTAACATTAAAAGTACCATCTTGTATTTAGTTATTAAAATTAGCAGAAATACACAATGCAATCAGCTAATGTAGAACTGGAACACTTGTTTCTACAAGAGCAGCATAGCTAAAATATTAGTGATATGCGCATTAGTAAGAAAAATGGCACGTGCTAACGCTACGGTGATATCTAAAAATATAAATATAAGATGCAAAGATTTACACAAGTTGTAGTTATAAGAAGTAAAATTAAGCTAGCAAAAATAATGAACCCAATTCTCACTAACTTTAAACATTACGTGAAGAATTCAAAATATTATTATGGTACATTGACCAAGTACTCATGTCCATCAATCTATTGCAGCAATAGGTCAGCAGATTAAAATGTTCAGATCCTATAGGGCGCACAAAAAAGAAATTTAGAAAATGTCTAGACGATGTGATTCAATTATTACTGTTTGGCCTAGCAAATAAAATCTTTTTGCTGAACACCTTAGAGGCATGACAATTTGTATACCTTGCGGCGTAGGTTTGGACAACGTAAGAAATAAAATGAAGAATCATATGTGAGCATGAATGGGGATGAAACTAATATGATAGCATGCTCCATTATCTAAAAATGGGTTCACTTGTCTCCAGTAGAGTATAACACCAAAGCACATCTAAATAAAATTGATCCAAAAAAACTAGGAGGAATAATACATATTTAAGGAATAAAATACACCATATAGAATCAGAGAAACAAGCCCCGTTGCATGCCACTGACCCATATGTTGAGTTTTGCATTGTAAGTGCAGCTGAGCTAAAATACTAGTGATATGCATATTGAAGTACCAAGACAAGTGCTGGTAGAAACAACCTAACATTCAGACACACTACAAGGTAGCTAGGATTAAAAAGATTAACTTGACCACACAACCAACAAGATGCACCCTTACAGACATTGTGGCAAACACATATATTGTAAGACAATTACCTCATTTGTTGTTTCTACCCTCTGCAGTGGTGTTGCATTATTGTTTTCCTCAGTACTCCTAGCTTCACACTCTATTGTTTTGTTGATTTCATTGGTCCTGTCTTGTGTCATATCATTGATTTCCTCGGTGCTCCTAGCTTGACACTCTTCATCCAATGTTCTACTATTGATTTCTGGGCTCCTATTTCCATTTTGTGTCATATCATTGATTTCAATGGCACGCTGTGCATTAGTCAGAAAAAGGGCACGCAATTAGTAGTCTTATATTAATAATCATATTACATAGTTAAACTTGCATGAATTACGATATGATTACCTCCTTGACATGTGCTTGTTTTTGTGATTGTGCAAACATCACTTGGAACTCCTGCATCAATGATTGTCTAATCGAGGCTTCAATCTCTTTCCTCATTTCTTCCTTATCTGCAGCTTCCTTTACGAGTTGTTCTTTCTTATCTGCAGCTTCCTTTGCGAGTTGTTCTTTCAATCTAGGGAAAATTAAAAATACCCACTTGCATCTTAGGGGGGTTTCCATATACCCACCCGCAAGTACTTTTATTTCAGTCTGACACCTACAAGTTATACTTAGTTTTCATATACCCCCTTGGTAACTTTGACCGGATAATATGGCTCGTGTTTGACTTTCAACATTGATCCAGATATTTCACCTTAGCGTAATTATCATCTAGATGAATGTAGCATTATCAAATTTTGTCTAGTTATCATCAATGATGTGAAAATTTAGCCAGGATACTATTAGATGTAATGACCAATTTAGAGGGAAAAATCTTAAGAATAATGATAATTGTATGATTCAAACAATATTACAAGTAACTTCATAATGATATACTATTTTGAGTTGTATCGAATTCTTATTGAGAGCCACGATGCTCAGTCAATGTTGTCAGGGAGGTATATGAAAATAATGTACAACTTGCAAGTGTTAGACTAAAACAAAGGTATTTGTAGATGGGTATATGAAAACATCCCTAACATGTAAGTGGGTATTTACAATTTTCCCTTCAATCTATGAACCTCACAGTCCTGTTCTGTGAGTCTCTCCTGCAGCACTTCGTTCTTACTTGGATTTGAAAGGTAACCATGGCCACGCGACTTGGTTGAATTGGCTCCTGTTGTTTCCTTGTACGCTTCCTGTAACAGAATGTTCTCTTTAACAATGCGGGATGATGTGATGCTCAGTGAGTCTTCATCAACCAATTCATCTGAATGTGTCATAGGCTGACCTCATTCATCTAAGTGAGAAAAAGAATATTATAAATTAGGAAAGGTAACACAGTCTGACCCCAAAAGATAACTTGTAACATGCAAGAAAATTTTTAATCAAATTAGGACTCACATAGATACTCTAGGACATGTCACTTGACCATTTTCTCTGCTTGGTGCGAGTGGTGTTGAAAAGTTCCAAATCATTTGGTTCAGCACCTGTTTCTATGTCCCTCTAACATTGCAATAGGCAAGGTAATTAATATATTATTGTGTATTGTATTATAAGAGGACAAAATAAATGTAACAATTATTCACCATTTCCCAACTACACCAAGAGAAAAGTTTGGATCCCATGACGTGTACGACTTTCATTTGTTGATGATTAGTAGAGTTCTGGCTGCTGACCATCTATCATTAGTGAAGAAGAAAGGTTTATTAATCAAGGATTTTTAATAGCAAGTATTAATGAGAGAGTAGAGTTGTTAATTTTACAATACAGTGCCATACCTTGAACTTTTTGCATCCAATGTACATGTTAAGATAGTGCCACTCCTTAAAGTATAGTTCTTCTCGCTTGTGTTTCATTCTCGCATCATAGCTATCGTGCGCCCTGTATGTAGCCTTAAAGCTGACCGTCATCCTTTGTAGCATTGTTTGGCAATCTTTCATATAATTTGCCTTGAACAATCATTGTCCTCAATATCCCATGCAAGCTATTGGAAATAATAAGCATTTAAATATATTGAGATTAGGCGATTAGTGTTCAGTAACAGGTTACAATGGTAAAAGATGGGCCATGCGTTAACATACCAATATATTATCCACCATATAATCCTTGACTTCTCGCTCAACATTTTTCCAGTGTTTAACTCCAATGAGGGGTGTATTCAACCTTGTCAATCAAACCATTTCATCCACAAATGTATGTCTATTCTCTCCACAGGGACCACCCAAATTTGTGGAAAAATCTATTTTTAGTTTGTCTGTGTTAGTTTCAGCTACCCATTTTGATCTCCTGGACATTGCAACTATGGCTTTAATGGTACCACGACCATCCTTCTTGCCACCAAGTTTCAATCACAACAGAGAAAACAAACAGTGAATATGCACAATACATAGTGTAGTGTCAAAGTATATGGAGGTTTGCAAACCTGCTTTCTTCTTCTTAATTTTTCTAGCATGTGACAGCCATTTTATGTCCTCTGACGCATTGCTAGCATTACTATCATCGTGTATGAGCATACGCTCAACACACTCAGCTTCCATTTTATATCGCACTGATCAAAACAAAAAACACATGCACTTAGTATATTGACATTTTTCATTGGCTATACATGTCAGAATTAAAAGGTTTAAGGGAATTACAAATTTTTTTTAGCTGGCCTTGCACCCTTAACCATTCTCTGTAAGTTGCAATTGTTTCTTCCCTATTGCCATCACGTAGGTTTGTTAGTTAGACATAAAATTTTGTGAATACAGAGTACTGTTATAAGACATGTTAGAGTGGTAGAAATAGCATATAAACCTATAGTAGGGCCATGCGCTACAAGCCAGTCCTTGTAGGCATCAACTGATTCATCAGTATCATCATCATCATTGTCCTCATCATCATCACCAGACTCAGACGTATTTTGCCTCAGGTTTTTCAGGGGTGTTATGTTGACATGCCTTTCGGTTTCTTGCTTCTTGGTCACTATGAACCTCAACTTCTTTTCAGAACCCATCGTTTCAAGGATATTCTCTGCATCTTGTCTGATATCAATTGCCTCAACACTTGCAACATCAAATCCCTTTCTGTTCATGTAGTACAAGTAGTCGCGCATGGTATACCCAAGCTAATCTTTGAAACTTGACAAGTTCCTAAATGATACGTCAGCTCTGTCAAGAGTAGCCTGAACGATGCGCTGGGACTCTCCATCTGCTCCCTTGCAATGGATCACTATGCTCCAGCACCTGATGGAGGGGCTCTGTATGTGTACATAAATATGAAAATGAAATTATTAGCAAATTATTCAGAAATCAAAATTATACAAAGTTTTAACATCATAACAGTTAAAAGTGCACCAGTCATAAGAGCGAAGTATGATCTAGGATAATAGTATAATCAATGTCACAATGTCTAGAATGATAGTGCTGATTGCACCAATATTAGAATAAATGTTTTCCTTATAAGCACACTGCGCATTGCCAAAACAAAACGAACCAGATTCAGAGGCAAACTTCATAGGACCTCAATGCCACGATGAATACTAACAGAATTAAATCACGTATAAACCAGATTCAGGATTAACAAAATTTTGGGCTAAAACAAAGAATCAGAGGACATCATGTACTCAGAAACTTTTTATTTAGCATATCAGATCACATCACTTTATGAACTACAAAAATGTTGAAAAAATGGTACATATCAGCTCACATCAGCAGCATGACATAGATTAGCAAAAGCAAAATTTAACATTCATAGGAAACTTTATGATTCAGTACAGTACACAGTAGGAACACCATCAACCCTGTCTAATTTTAAATGAATTCGTAGAAGCAGCTACTCATCATAACAAAATACAAGAACCCCCCAACAGAGTTGTCCCAAGTAAAATATGTGATCACAGGCGAAGGAATTAATAAACCACAGACTAACAGACTTGTGCCAATAAAATAGACGATCATTGAAGTACATGGATATGCCTAGTTAATTCATTTTTGCAAGATTCTTTGGTCTTCCCAGAAAAACATACTTAATGATTGAAGGATCAAGCAACTCTTCATGAGTATCAGCGTTTTCATCGTCATTTGAGGCCCGATCGCCTCGTCGATCGCCAGAATGGGACATGGATGCATTGGACCTGTGGTTGGATTCAATGGTGGAGGCGCACCGTCGTACCCAGACCTAGTAGTCCTTCCGGTTTGTGATGGTTGCTGCCTACTACTCCAGAAGATGGTCGCAGTCGCCATAGTTTGTGAGGAATACGTTGGGGGGGGGGGGGGGGCTTCGGGGGCGTAGAAGACCGAGAGAAATCTGTTTTGGCAATAGACAACGGATGCCTAGGGTACAACATCGTGGAGTGGTCATGAAAACAGAAAGATGAGTTGGAGGCACAACGATTGTGGGGCAGTTTGGCCGCAGGGAGGGCGTGTGGGGGGCGGGGGTGGGCGCGCAGGAGGTGGGTTCCCTTCCATCTAAAAAGATTGGCAGGTCTTTTTTCCCATCTAAAAAAAATGACGGGCTGTTTTTCCCAGCTAAAAAAATGGCGGCTATAGGAAAAAGTCTAATTCAATACGAAAATGTTGGAGGGAACAATCCCAATCCATAGAAAATTGGCATTTTTTTATGGATGAATTTTTTAATAATTGTAAAGACCTATTTAGTTTTAAAAGGTGTTGCCTTGATAATTTGAAAAGAAGACATGTTGGTCACAGTTGACGTTATATAATTTGGATTGAATTGAAATGTGGAATTTGATTAGAAGACAAGTTGGTCATGCTTGAAGTTTACAAATATTGGGTAATGTTTCAAATCATATATAATCTGTACTTCATGGTGAAATCAGCTTGTAAAATTGAAAGAACACTACAAGGTTTTAGGTCTTTCGCAACGCAGCGAAAACATTGCAATAGGGATATTTTCATTGCAATATTAATTTATCATAATGATGTCGGGTCATTGGGAGGCATCGCAAATGTAGCCGATGCGACAACACATTGCATAGCTTTTTTTGTAGCGTTGCAGTAGCTATGGTTTGTTGCAACGACATGTGACGTTGCGTGCAGATGAGATGGCAACGGCGATTGCGTTGTAGTAAACAGATTCACAACTACGCTTATCGTTGCTATAATGGCTATTGCATCGATGTAGCCTAGTTGCAAATACGTGATATTGCAATGTTTATGAAGTGTAGCGATACCCGCAATTGCCATGCAAGTGCTCATCGCGATATGTGACCCCCTACTGCAACCATATGATCCTCGTTGCTATACGTTTAGCTGCAATCGCAACGCCAGTCGTGCCGTTGCTATACACTCAACTGGAATCGTGACGACAACCGTGTCGTTGCTATATGCTCAACTAGAATCACAACGACGAAAGTGTCATTGCTATACGCTCAACTGCAATCGCGACGATGAACGTGTCATAGCTTTACGCTCAACCGTAATCGCAACAACGAACGCAGTCGTTGCTATACGAGGGAATCGCGACGACATACCTGCCGTTGCTATATGCGCAAAGGGAATCGCAACAACGTACCTGTCATTGCTACAAGTTTAATAGGTATCACATCAGAAAAATAGTCACTACTATACATACACATACACACACACACACACACATATATATATTAATATGGCTTAATCCATTCTACTCGCAAGTGTAGTTACTTTCACGTTAAAAAAATCATCTTGGGTATGTGTTCATACCCATATATATAGAACATAGCTATATATATATATATATATATATATATATATATATATATATATATATATATATATATATATATATATATATATATATTAGCTATGCCCCATATATAGCTATGCTATATCACACAAACCAGGCTGGCCGCATCCACCCATCCAAAGCTAAAAAAGCCAACCAAGAATAAACCAGGATCAATTAATATGGCTTTCATTTCAATACCAGTCAATTACTCCGCCAATTATGGATATTTACTGACCTATGACAGCACGATGGTGTTATTCCTTATATAGCAATCGTGATTTGCTTGTGGCCAGATGATTTCTCGATTGCAGGGCAGGTTGGGCTTCCCTCAACAGCGGCTGGGTCACGTCGTCCGCGGCTGATGCAGGTCGTCCGGTGGCTTGCGCGACTGAGAGGCTCGTATCGGCGTTCTTCGACCTCAGCTCACGTCGTCTCTCTGCATCCCTCTTATCCGACGGCCGCCAGTCCACTTCTCGTCGTGTTCATTTGTTCGGGATGTGTGGCAAGTGGTTTGTCCTATCGAAGGCGAAGAGCCCAAGATCCAGAAGCCGCTAGATGCACACAACGGTATCAACTTGGATCACCTGCTCTGGGTGCACAGCGTCAAATCCACACAGCTTACCATGCAACAGGTGATGTTCTTATTTCTTCTTTTCCACGCACAGGTCGCCGGACACCGATCAAGAAACGAAGGATTCTGTTGAGTTATCGACGATTGCAGGCACGTAGATCGAAGTAGAAAATGAAAACTAAAAGTAACAAGAATAGAGGAGATAAAATTCTTTATTGAATAATTCTGGCGAAAATTACATGGGGTGTCTCCTCAACTATTTATAAGGGGGAAACTCTACTTCGTATTGGGTCAGAATTAGATAAGGACCTGCATGGGCCAGGAGTCCTTCTTCTTGAAGATGGGCCTGACCCATAAGCGTTGTACAACACCCCCCCTTGGGCTCTTTATCACGATAAATATGCCTCACAAAAACTCCTTAAAAACCCAGTGGAAAAAATGGAGAAAAGAGCACATATTACCATCACTTGTATTGTACGCATTACCTCATCAAAAACCTTAATGAGAAAACTTCATATGAAAAACTCATAAGGAAAAAAGAGTACAATGCTTTAATCTTCATGATTAATGCTTATCGATCTTCATGAACGATATGAATTATCTTCGAGATAATTTTTTAATTCAGGAACGTGATGTACTTACGAAAATTCTCCCCTGTTCCAAGCACTTCTCTAAGTCTTCTCATGCCAATACCATGCTGATATTTTTCAAGAGTGCAAGCTAGTAGTGCCTTTGTGAACATATCTGCAAGATTATCAGAAGATCGGACATGAGTTACCAAAATCTCTCCCTTCTATTGCAATTCATGCGTATGAAAGAATTTGGGTAACATATGCTTTGTCTTGTTCAACTTTATATATCCCGATTGTATTTGTGCAATACAAACGTTATTATCTTCATTGATAATTATAGGGGATGGAGTATACGATACTCCACAACTATCCATTATATGTCTTGACATCCTTCTAAGCGAAGTGCATTCCTTGGCGGCTTCAAATAATACAATGATCTCTGAGTAATTTGTTGATGTAGCAACAATCGTCTGCTTCGTTGACTTCCATGAAATTGCCATTCCACCAAATAAAAACACATATCCAGTCTATGAGATTGACTTGTGTGGATCGGATAAGTAGCCAGCATCAGTATACCCAACCAAGGTTACTTCTGCATTCTTCTTGAAGAATAATCTAAAATCTTCAGTTCCTCTCAGATATCTTAGTACTTGTTTAATGCCTTTCCAATGTCGCATAGTTGGTGCCGAGCTGTATCTAGCAAGTAGATTAACAGCAAAAGCTATATCGGGCCACGTAACATTGGCAAGGTACATCAATGCTCTAATAGCACTGAGACAGGGATATTAAGGTCCCAATAATTACTCATCTTTCTCCTTTGGTCTAAATGGATCTTCCTCTGCATTGAGTGATCTCACAACCATAAGGGATCTGAGTGGGTATGCATCTTTCATATTAAATCTCTCTAATACCTTCTTGGTATAGTTTGATTGATGCAATACTATCCCTTCATGGGTATGCTCAAGCTGCAAGCCTAAACAATATGCAGTCTTACCTAGATCTTTGATTTCAAATTCAGACTTTAAGTAAGAACATGCATCTTTGATGTCTTATGTAGTGCCAATGATATTCAAATCATCAACATAAACAGAGATTATGCAATAACCTTTCTCTGATTTCTTAATGAATACACAAGGACAATCATCATTCTTCAAGAATCCTTTCTCCAGTAAAAAATTACTCAGTTTGTTATACCACATTCTTCCAGATTGCTTTAAACCATATAGTGACTTCTGAAGTTTGACACTATACAATTTGCGTTCTTCTTCATTCGGGACTTTGATTCATTCTGAAACTTTCATATAGATTTATATATCTAATATTCCATACAAATATGCAGTTATGACATCCATAAGTCGCATTTGCAAATTCATATTCACTGCCAATGATATTAAATACCGGAAAGTAATTCCATCCAATTACGGGAGAGTAGGTTTCTTCGTAGTTAATTCCTGGTCTCTACGTGAAACCTTGAGCTACGAGTCTTGCCTTGTATCCAGTCACTTTATTTTGAGCATTTCTCTTCCTGACAAACACCCATTTGTGACCCACTAGGAAGATACCTTTTGATGTAAGGCTTACATTGCCGAACACTTCTCTTTTCTTTAGCGAGTTCAACTCTGCACATATTGCTTCTTTCCACTTTGGCCAGTCAGGACGCTTCTCGCATTCCTTCATTGACTTTGGTTCAGATTCCAAGTCAATCTATGTTGCAATTGTGTCAGCAAAATATGAGTCGACTTTCATTGTCTTTCTATTGTATACTACTCCCGTCTCAACATAATTCATTGAAACTTCTTCTATTATTTCATTTCCTTGATCCACATCACTCAGAGGTGTGTTTAGATCAGAAATTTCCGGTAACCCGTCGTGAGTCTCAAGTGTGCGCACATTCTCACTTGGGATTTCTTCTTCAAGGCTCACCACTTCGTGTGGTTTGCTTTCACCTTCTATATTCTTCTTTTGAGTAGTTTGCTTAGGCTTCTTCTCCGCAGGACGTCTCCTAGGAGCTTTAGCTTGAGCTTGTACTCTAGGATTCTTTGGTGCCTGTGTAACCGGATCACTCCCCCTCTTCCTAGCATTCGTTGCCTTTGAGAAAGGAGGCTGGAATTCCATATAGTCATGTTCTTCAAATGAGATGTCTATTCTTTCAGGTGCATTTGCAGCCGGTATATGAGACTTCACAATGTCTCTTGTATTGGTGAAAGATTCTGGCAGTTCATTAGCAACCCTCTGTAGATGGAAGATGTTTTGAACTTCGAGCTCAATTTCTGTAGTGCGAGGATACATTCCTTGAATTCCTTTAGTTTCCCATTCTATTTCACGGCATTCGTCCCGAGAGAGATACTTTTCTCCCCTAATGCCGGGAAATGATCTTCATTAAAGATACAATCAGTGAAGCGAGCCGTGTGTAGATCTCCAGTGAATGGCTCTAAATACTTGATTATGGATGCACTTTCATATCCAACGTAAACTTCAAGTTTTCGTTGTGCATCCATTGCAGTTTGCTGAGGCGGAGGGATAGGGACATACACAACACATCCGAATCTCCGTAAGTGAGAAACATTTGGTATTGTACCACGCACCATTGCTAATGGTGATTCTTCATGTGTAGCAGATGGCCTCAATTAAATTAATGTTGCTGCGTGCAACACAGCATGCCCCCAACAAGAGGTAGGCAATAAGAAATTCTGCAATAATGGCCGTGCTATCAACTTGATCCTCTTAATTAATGATTCTGCAAGGCCATTTTGTGTATGCATGTGTGGTACAGAGTGTTCCACTTTGATACCCAGACTCATACAATAGTCCTTAAACACCTTTGAGGTAAATTCTCTGGCATTATCCATCCTGATGGATTGAATTCTGTGATCCAGAAAATTAGTTTTCAATTGTATGATCTGAGTTGTTAATCGTGCAAACGCATGGTTTCTAGAAGACAATAAACATACATGACTCCACTTCGAGGAAGCATTAATCAACACCATGAAGTACCGAAAAGGTCCTGACATAGGGTTAATTGGTCCACATATGTCTCCTTGAATTTGTTCAAGGAATGCCATCGATTTTTCTTGAATCTGAAGCTTTGAGGGTCGAGTGATGAGCTTCCCTTTTGCACATGCGACGCACAAAAAATCTTCTTGATTTGGGAAATCTTTTGTCTTCAAGTTGTGACCATTTGAATTCTTCGTGATTCTTTGCATCATGTTGAGGCCTGGATGACCAAGTCTATCGTGCCATGTTCAATAGGCTTCTTGGTTACTAAATACGGTTTTGAACGCAACAAACTCTTTGTGTGGTTTAACATAAGTGTAGTACATGCTTTCTTTAATGGTTGGAAAACTTTCGACGATAGTCTTGTGATCTCCATCTTTCTTGGTCATAATGAGACATTCTTCTCCTTTATCATCATTGGTTTCTACGTGAAATTCATTTGCACGGATGTCCTTGAAGCTTAACAATGTCCGAGTAGACTCGGGATAAAGCAATGCTTCATGGATTACTAGCCGCGTACCATTCGGTAGGATGATTGTGACCCTGCCTATGCCAACAATCCTAGTGTCATTGCCAATGACAGTAGTTATATCTCCATCATACTTTCGAAGTGTTTGGAAATAACTAGTGTCCCTTAGAACGGTAGCGGTAGTGTCACTGTCAACGAGACAGAGCTCCCGTTGAATAGCCATATACTCCACGATTCTATAATTAATACAATAATGTATAATCAACAGAAATAATAATGCAAACAATTTCCACACCAATATAATATATTAATGAGAAAATGTCTTCTCTTCATGAGATTACATAAATAAACCACCACTAAAAACTTAATGCACCCCTATTACTAATGCTTAATTCTAATGGAGAACTTTTGATTCTAAGTAGTCTACGAGACTAGTGGGAATCTCCATGCAGGTCCTCCTCATCCTCTGCCATGAGGTCTTCATCAAATTCAATATCAGAGGCCTTGCTTGGTTCTCCATGAGCCTTGTCTAGTGTACTAGAATTCATCTTCGTGATGCCTTCTTTGGCTTGTGGAGCTTCAACATAGTTGGCTTCATACTCCACAAGCTTCTTCCTAAGTTCTTGGTACATGTCGACAACGTGCTTAGGCATGCGACAAATTTTTTTGGACCAATGTTCATTCATGCCACATCTGTAACATTTCTGTTCCTATTTCCTATATTCTCCCTCTGAAGGCGTCTTCTTTGACTTCCCTTTATAGTTCTTATTGAACTTGTTAGGGTTGTTTTGCGCCTTCGGTGGTGCCTTCTGTGGTGCCTTTGGAGCTCCTTTACCTTGTTGTTATTCTTCTTGAATGACGTGGCATTTGCTTCTTGCAGTGCCATGGAGCCAGTAGTACGAGACAAATGATTCTGCTTGATCAATTTGTCCTCCCCCTGATCTTGTTGTAATGCATTGCTCAGGGCGACATAAGATTCATATTTGTCCTTCTTGTACTAGCGGCTCACATGGGTGAGCTTAGGGTGAAAGGTGGAGAGAGTCTTGTGGATAAGGTCGGGATCTTTAAGATCTTTTCCACATAGCTTTATGCGTGACACAATACCATAAAGCTTGGTATTATATTCCTCAATAGTCTTGTAGTCTTGGAAGCATAGGTTTTGCCATTCACGCTCCACTTTAGGAAGTAAGACTGCTTCAATTTGCTCAAAGCGATTACGCAGTGAGTCCCACAAGACCTTCGGATTCCTTTTGGTCATGTACTCATTTTCAATGTAGTACATAATTGATTCCTTAGGAAATGCAGGGGCTGAGCTTGCTCCACTTCTGTTGCAGCAGGTTTCCCCATTTTGGGCAAAATTATCTTCAAGAGATTTTTGCCACTAAGGAGAATTTCAGCATCAAGGGCCCAAGACAGATAGTTACTTCCATGGGGGGTAAGCACATCAAATTCTCTCTTCACAAGGTCAGACATCTGCATGATATCATGGTGCAAAAATTACTTCATGTATATGCAAATAATATATCCAAGTAATAGGGGGCATAAGTAAATTGGTATAACAAAAACTGCATATTTAAGTTATTTTATTAGTATTTCTGCATAAAAATAACCAATAAACCATGAAAACGGAATAATATAAGGACTATAGTCCATCTTGATATAAAACTAGAAAAATCTGGGGTGTTATATGCAAAATAACACACTCCCGTGGAATTTCCACTAATTCTGTGATTTTCTGGTAATATTCATAATTTTTAGGGGTCTTGCTACAAAATATGGATTCCAAATTTATTTCTGAAAATATTAGGGGCGCTCCTGCGAGAATCTAGGCTTTATCAGACATTCCAACAACTCCAGTGACTATTTTGCAAATTTTTAGATATTTTTGCTTATCGGGCTTCTAATGGGCCAAAATTCGGCCCAAAAATTAAGCCCGGCCTTTTTTTTCTTATAGATGGTATAAATAGGGTTGAAACCCTAATTTTCCTTCAGTCTTCTCACTTCTTTCCTCACTCCCGCACCCAGCCGCCACTCCTCATTTTCTTCTCCACCGACTAGGCTCTCTTCTCCCTTCTTCCCCTTTCTTCTCTCCACCAACGCCTCTTTCTTTCTTCTTCACTGGATCTGGAGGGTGCAAGCCAGGCACAGGCCTGAGCTGGCCGTGCGCGCGCAAGGGCGTGCTGGCGCTTCGAGCGCGGGAGCCGTGGCCTCCGAGGTCGAAGGCGCTCGCGTGCTCGAGTTAGGCGGCGGTGGCGGGGGGGGGGGGGGGCATGCACGTGCGGTCCACGGAGTTGGCAGAGTCAGATCCGCGCGCGTCGGTCTCCTGCTGCGTGCGGGGCCAAGGCGGAGCTGCTAGCGTGTGTGCGGGCCCAGCTACATGCGGGCACGCGGGGCGCCGTGTCCTCTGAGGGCGATCTGCAGGGCGGGGCTAGCGTGTGTGGGCCTAGCGGGCCCAACTAGCAAGCACCGTGCGCGGCGGCGAGGCCTGCTTGGCCGAATCGCCGGGGCCTTCGTGGTGGGCAAGAGGGCCTAGGCTCGGGAAAGAGCCTGGATCCGGTGAGGGCAACCCGGTTAGGGTTTGGTCCGGCCGGATCCGGATCGGTTTAGCCTTTTCTTTTTCAACTTGCTGTGATGGATAGAGCCCGGTAGAGGGTCCGGTGGGGCCGGATCTGGGCTGGCAATGCCTAGATCTGAGCCGTCATGGGATGGATCTGAGTAGGGCTGGGCGTGGTTAACCGAAAAATCCGTTAACCGCACCGAGAAAACCGTACCGCATCGGAATGAGCGGTTAACCATTTTTCCTAACTTAATTTCGGTTTTCATTTTTGTTTATTACGGTTAACCGCAGATTATTCGGTTTTGGGTTGGTATTACCCGAACAACCCGTTTTAACCGAAAGTGCAGCCCACAAGTATTTCTAGCCCATGAAAACACAGCCCATTAAAGCCCACCAAGCGAACTAATCCTAACCGCCTCTGAAGCCCAAGCTCACCACGGCACCACTCTGCCTCTAACCTCGTGGCCTTTTTTCTCCAATTCACGAACACCCACGCCTGCGCCTCTCTTCTCTTCTCTCTCTCTGTGACGGGGACGACGCATTGATTGGCGAGCGGGTGGTGGCCTCCTGCCGAGCAACAGCAAGGCGGCATGTGGTCAGCGACGGTTAGACGGCGAGCAGCTGCGAGGCGGCGTGAGCAGCGGCGGTCTCGACGAGCAGCGGCAAGACGACACGCGAGCTTATGGGCGAGTAACAGAGGGACGAGGTTAGAAACAACAGGCTAGAATTTCGGCTTATGCGGTTAATTTGGTTAATTCACCGAAGTAACCAATCACCGAAATATGCCGTTATTGATTTTCCCGTGGTTTGTTCGGTTGTGAGTTTGCAATGACCGATTTTTTTTTCGGCTGGATTAACCGCACCGAAATCGGCGGTTAACCGAATGCCCAGGCCTAGATCCGAGCCTCCGGGTTTTGTTTTTCTTTGATCTTTCTGTGATGAATCCGGCCTCCTTCACCACTAGGGTTAGGGTAGATCCGGTCACGACGTCGTTTTCTTGGTGCAGCGCCGGCGAGGGGCACTCCTGTGGCTTCCTTCTTCTTCTTTTTTCGTGCTTGGAACTTGTTGCCAACATGGCTTCCCTCGCTGGATTGGATGCGGTAGGCTTAGAGATCCTGGCACATAAGTGACCGCGGATCTGATTTTTATTCTTTCGAACTTCTGGACGTACACCGTTTTGGATCTGGATATCCTAAATCCTCTCCTTGTCGGTTCCAGATCCGGTTAGGGTTGGTAGATCACGGACGCATAAGTGCCTTTAATCTGATTTTATTATTTCATTCTGCCGCCTCCTATGGTGGGCTTTTATTGGTGTAGATCTTGACTGTAATGAGTCAAGATTTTTGTGGCGATCTCCTGGATAAATCTTGGCTGCAACGAGTCAAGATACAAATTCAATTAAAAATCGTACCTTTAATTGCCAAGTAGATAGCCGGCTCTGTAGAGCGTGCTGATAACGTGTTGAGTTATCGACGATCGCAGACATATAGATCGAAGTAGAAAACAAAAACTAAAAGTAACAAGAATAGAGAAGACGAAATTCTTTATTGAATAATTCTGGCGAAAATTACATGGGTGTCTCCTCAACTATTTATAAGAGGGAAACCCTACTTCGTTTTGAGTCAGAATTAGATAAAGACCTGCATGGACCAGGAGTTCTTCTTCTAGAAGATGGGCCTGACCCATAAGCGTTTTACAACAGATTCGATGCTTTATTGATGATCTGAGGCACCGTCATGTGGATCTGACTTTTCCTTTTTGGTTTTCCATTTTCGCCTCCCAAAATTACTCTCATCAGCTAGCAAGGAGGCCAGGACAGACACGCTGGGCTAGGAACAGAGCGCGTTGTTTTGTTGCTGTACTTGCGTGTGATATATATTTTTCCATTTGCAATCAGATTATTGTTTCATTTCATCGAAATTGTAATCAAATTTGTTGGTACACGCACTGAGTCTTTTAGAAGTTTCAGAAAGAAAACCTGCAGGTTAAATTTTGCGCTCACAAATTTATTGCTCAACGGGGCGCGCGACGACCCGAGGATGGCTCCTCAATAGCCCACGACTGCTTGGTCGGCCAGATCGAGCGTTGTTGCTTGCTGGGTCTGGGCACCCGTTGGGTGCGTATTACTCACGCAGGGCCGGATACGGGAGAAAACAGGTACCCGCGAGCGGGTTTTGGTTGTGGAACGGGGAGTTTTTTTTTGTCACAGGGGCGGGTCTGAAGAGACAAAACTCGGCGGGTTTTCACCTGTTGCTATCTTTAATTGAAGACTAACTAATCTGCAATCATAATTGATTAGATACCATATCTTATAAACAATATTAGCTACTGCAACAATCGAGCTAATGTCTTCTGTTCAAATAAATGGTTTAGTTTTGTATTAACATAAATATTAAAGATTCTGCAATTAAACATGATTAGATTTTGTTCTCACAAGAGTCAGTTTTATTCACCTCCAATCAGAATTTTTTTTCCATCTTGACCTTCCATTTCTTTAATGCTTTTTATATAGGAGTCAACAACCAACCCGTGGAATAAATAGCCAGTCATTGTTTCGAAATAAAAAAAAAATCAATCAAAACTTTTGCTTTCCCCGGTCATGTTTTAATCACAAATCTTATCACAATTACTCAAGGAGCAAATTCTCGAAGTTTTATGGTTGACCAACTTCATTCTAAATTGATCAATTACAAGATTATGTGGAATTTCAAACATGTCATTATTCGTGCCTTGGAAACAAAACTAATAATTTATTCCATATAAATTATATTTTTGTGTTCAGGCATAATATTACTTGTGATGAGGGGAAAAAGTATTGTGTTCACTAACAACATTTTTTGCTATCAAGTTAAGCAAGGGGCATATGGCTCAGAGCTTTTACAGTTGACAAGGACTGACCAATAATTCATATTAAATGTGTCACTATTTGTGACTAGGAAACAAACACGATACTTGATGACAGAGAGTTTATAACTTTGGAGTTAAGAAATAGTAATATTTGCGTTCAAAGGCAACTCAGTTTGAAAATAACTAAGATTGTCAAGGTGAGCATCTTCAGTCTGCTGCTATATGAACGGAGGGTACCAATATTGCATATAATTTGAGTCTGAGTCCTTTAAAAAATAGTTTGAGAACTTTGACAGGTTGATACAAGTTTTCTTCTGTTATCTACACGGAATATTTTGGATTCAAGTTCAAAACGTTTTGTGTGACCATCGTCTATGTCATTAAAATATGAAAATATCATGAATCAATGGATTTGATTTAGCTATTTGATACACGAGCCATCTTGTCCTCCGTTAATCACTTTTTTTTAATGTTCTATGGTTATGCACTTTCGAAATGACTTGTGACCATAAAATTTTAATGATAGCGGCTCATAATTTTTTACTAGCAAGGGACTCTAAGGATAAAACAAAAAATATTTTATTGTCAGATGAAAAAGGTTTTATGGAAGCATATCCGTTCGTGACCATACAAACTTGACATAACCCCATAACTTCTGTAAATGCCCGATGATTTGATTCTCAACGGTGAGCGTAAAACATGTTTACGGCTGTGGTGTATTGACCTGGATCATGACCATAAAACGTATAAGACCTATCTTATTTTACGGTTATATGAAATGATTATCTATCATTATAGTTTGTGTTTGTTGATTATAATTGTCCTTAGGTCCACTAAAAACTATTGTTATAAATCATAATATTGTCTTTTAATCCTAAGTCACATAGTATTTCACATTCAAGCCTTTGTATATTTGCTATCAAGATATTTGCACAAAATGTTTCGTTCAAAAACAATCACTACCACAAAAACGCACTGTAGCGGCGGTTCAAAAGGCACTGGCGGGTAGGGCATCCCGCCGCTACATTACCACAGCTAAAAACAAATGACAACAGCGGCGGATGTTTTTCAGATGAAATAAACCAGAACTATAAAGAGATTAAAAGTGGCGGGTGATAACTTTACCCGCTGCTACCCATGAACCCAAAAATAAAAAAAGCCCGCCGACCCGAAGAGCCCATGCCTAGATGCACGGGCTCAGGCCCGCCCGGATCTCAGAGAAGCCCATCTCGCGCGCTAGGACCCGCCGCCGTTAGGGAGCTCGCGCGCGCTGCCTGCCACTGGATCCGGTCGCCCCCGCCGCCAGGAGCCCACGCGCGCTGCCTGCCGCCGGATCCGGTTGCCCCCACCGCCAAGGAGCCCGCGCGCGCCGCCTGCCGCCGGATCCGGTCGCCCCTGTCGCTGGGGAGCCCGCGCGCGCCACCTGTCATCGGATCTGGTCGCCCCCACCGCCGAAGAGCCCGTGCGCGCCGCCTACTGTCAGATCCAATCGCCCCGGCCACCGGGGAGCCCGCGTGCGTGTTGACGGCTGTTAAGTACCATTTTCAACCGTCAACTATACTCAAATAAAGGAGAATTTGGCATTTCATACACGCATGCTTTATCACAATAATATAGTTCCACTTGTACTTGGAGAACTTTGTGCATGCAGGAGGAAATGTGAAGGAAACACCTCAAAAGGCAAGAAAACACACTTTCGACCAATCAGAGAGCGCCACATGGACGTCACACGGATTGAAGGGCCCATTTACAGCACTTAACCGACGTAACTCCCTGTAATACCGCGGGAACCGACCTCAGGACCCACCTGCCAGCCTCCACAAGAAAGCACAGGCCAGGAGGGGCCACCCCCAGGTCGGCCGACCTGGTCAGGTCGGCCGACCCAGCCGGGCGCCCTCTCCGCCTGGGCTTCCACGTGTTGGCTCCTCCGTGACTCCTGATGACGGTTTGAGATGCCTTCCGTGGCGGTTACGCTCCCTTGCCGACCTATTGAGGCTATAAATAGGAGGGTGTGCCTTCACATTCAACACACACCACAAGAAGCATTTCTCTCTTGCTAGTAGTAGTTCTTGGAGTTTTAGTGGAGTTAGGCTGAGTCTAGAGCTCTCTAGTCCCAAGTCTTCACTTGGAATTGGTATGGCTCTTGTATCTTTTCCCTTTTGTAAGACTTTACTCTTATCAATATATATATCTTTTCTATATAGTTGTGCTTGGGTCATGAGTTTCTTGTTTGATTTTGTGATCCATATATGTGATAGTATAGTCTACTTGTGTGATAGTAGTTTATATTTATTATACTACTATTGTCATGCTAGTTATATACCGTCACTATAGTCTAGTTTATATGTTATAGTCTCTATGCTTAGTTTTAGCTGATAAAGTATAGCATGGGTTTGGTGATCGTATTCGTACGGTAGCTCTGCCTCGTTAATAGTAATCGCGGAGGGGCAGAGTACTCTTTGGTCATGCAAGTATGGTACTTGGGTGACTGATTTGCATCAATTATTCGTTAGTCTACTGGTTCGTTGAGGTAGGCGGCAGGTGGTGACAGCCCTGTCCGTCCTTTGAAATCCTCCCCGCTAGGCTAGTGCGTAGGCTCTTGGCGGAAGTCGCCTGTGGATGCAGGGGTAAGTCCGTGCCTGAAGTGCTATACTATTGACTGCTTAACCTGAGTGTGGGTCTGTATGTATTCTACTTAGGCTATGCAACTGTATAGGAATGTATAGTAGGAGTAGCTTAGCCTAGTCTTTCCTCCACTAGACTTTATTTATTTAGTAGGAATCTTCTGTGTGTGTCACACTACCCGGTTATTATTATGTACCCGCCTGTCTTGGTTAGATATCCTTGTTAATTGTTAACATGATCTTATATGTTAGTAATGCTTCTTGATCATACCCTTCCTTTGGGATAAACAAATACGATACCCTGAATACTTCCGGGTGAAATGCTACAGCGGTATTCTCCGTGCGCTTGCGGATTTTACCTACTTGACTCTGGGACATATTAGTGAACCGTTTCTGGCCCCGTGCCGGGAATGATTTATTAATATGGCTTAGCAAAAGTCAACAAGCATTTCTGGCGCCGTTGCCGGGGATGATTTATTAATATGGCTTAGCAAAAGTCAACAAGCATTTCTGGCGCCGTTGCCGGGGAGAAGGCGTATGATTCAAGAAAAATTGCTAATGTATATAGAAGTGTTGCAATTAGTAAGGCTATCTTCTAGGCAGACTAACCTTGCTTTGTTTTCTGCATTTTGTATGAAAACAGGGTAGTGTATGACTGGTTTCGACTTGCCGACAAACTTCACTGAAGATCCTGAGTCACTCCTGAGAAGGACACGAGCTAGGCTCACCCCTCCTCGTAAGGAGACTCGGCCAGTCGAACCTGTCATTCCCGCACCATCAAGCTCTGAACAAATGGCCGACAAGACCCTCCGCGAGTTCTCCGCTCCCTCCGCTGCCAACATCCCTACGGGACCAGCTGGCAATGTGGGAGAAGCGAACTTCGAGATCAAGACCGGTCTCATCACCATGGTGCAGGCTAGCCCATTCTGTGGGAAAGCCAATGAGGACGCTAGTGCTCATCTCCAGCAATTCCTGGAGATTTGCAACACGTTCAAAATGAAGGACGTCACCAACCTCGCCAGCGAGGCATGCACTCCGTCAAGGAGGTTGACATGCTCGCCGCCAAGATTGACCTTCTCATGAAGAAGATGGACGACCAAGCCAATGGAGAAGTGAAAGCCCTAGATGCTCGGATGACTTGCGAGGTCTGTGGCGACACGGGACACTCGGGCAATGACTGCCCTGAGACCCATGAGAACGTAATGTTCATGGGCAACAACAACAACAACAACGGCTACCGTCCACAAGGAGGTCAAAGTTGGGGTCCACCATGTCCCAACTACCAAGGAGGTAACTCTGGCAACTTCTCTGGTTTTAATTCCGGTTATAATCAGCCCTCCTTGAAAGATCTTGTGCTTGGTCAAGCTAAGGTTAATGATAACATTAGTAAAAAGCTTGCCACCACTGATAGGACTCTTGAGAGCATCCACACTAAGATAGAGGGTGTTTCCTCTGCTCTCAAGAATCAGCTGAGCTTTAATAAAATGATAGAAACTCAATTAGCTCAGTTAGCTGCTGCTGTTCCTACTGCTGAGTCGGGGAAAATCCCGGGGCAACCCGAGACCCCCTTAGAAAATGTTAATGCGGTTACCACGAGAGGAGGTAAGTCCACTCGGGATCCGCCATATCCTAACCATGCAGGAAAGGACACATCAGCTGAGAAGCCGGCAGAAGAAGAAGAACTGCCGCCCAGGAAAACGGCCCCACATGAGTTCTATGACACGAACCTCATGCCGTTTCCCGAAAGAAGAAGGAAGCCCACCGTGGACGAGCAGTTCACACGCTTCGTTGAGGTAATCCAGAAGCTGCACATCAACGTGCCCTTGCTGGATGCGATACAAGTACCCACGTACGCTCGCTACCTCAAGGATCTTATCAGCAACAAGCGCCCACTACTGACCACAGAAATTGTCAAGCTGACGGAAGAGTGTAGCGCTGCTATACTCAACCGGCTTCCTGAGAAGAAGAAAGATCCAGGGTGTCCCACGATCACCTGCTCGATCGGGACACAGAACTTCGACCATGCCTTATGTGATCTTGGGGCAAGTGTGAGCGTCATGCCGAAGGATGTCTTCGACAAGCTCAACTACACTACACTATCCCCCACGCCGATGCAGCTGCAGCTGGCCGATTCAACGGTCCGCTATCCGGCGGGGATCGCCGAAGATATTCCAGTGAAAATCCGGGATTGCTTCATCCCCGTCGACTTCGTAGTGCTTGATATGGACGTCGGGAAGAGGACACCGCTCATCCTAGGACGCCCATTTCTCAGCACTGCGGATGCTCGCATCGATGTAGGAGCCGGAGAAATCCGCTTCCACATCAATGGCAAGGAGGAGAAGTTTGACTTTCGGCCAAGGAAAGAACAGTGCAACATGATCCGTATCAAGTACGGGCCGAACCCAAGCAACATCAAGGAAGTGGAGGTCACTCCGCCAAAGAAGGACAGCCTCATCACATTCATGAAGAACTTCCTTGAGAAGGAAAATGTTGCACAGCAACAACTGATGAAGGCAAGGAGGAAAAGGTCACACATTAAGCAACAGCCTCCGAAGTCCACAAGGCAGCAACCTCCGAGGTCTGCAAAGAAACAGGCTGTGAAGCCTGCAAAACCGCAGCCTCCGAAGCCCGAGAAGCCACCGACCGCAACCAAGACCAAGAAGGTGTGGCGAACGAAACAAGAAGCATCATCCGTGTCTTCATCTCCGGGACCGGACAACGCTTCATCGAGCTGAACGCCGGAGAAAAGTCCCGCTCGTCGGACTTTAAAAGGTGAGTCCTCGCCGGGAGGTTAAACCGGTAGTTATCCATATTTGCTCTTTTAATTGCATATTTGCTTTCCACCACATTTTGATTTTTTCCGACCACTGCATTTCTGCATTTTTGAATTTTTCCAGCCACCTTGGAATTTTTCAAAACTCATTTGCATTTTTTGAAAAATTTAGAAAATAGGTTTTTGGGCTTTCCATTTTGAAAAGATTTTCTGTCGAGCTTTTTGAGCAAAAAGGCAGCAGGGGACAAATCCCCTAGCCGTTGGGGAACACATAGGAAAAAGGGGGCTGCCAGGAGGCCCACCTGCTAGGTCGGCCGACCTGGTGAGGCCGGCCGACCCCCTGGCCCCACTTTTTCCTGTGCTCCTTTCTCCCAACGGCTATATGGCCGTTGCTCTGTCTCTTGCTAACGGCCATCTTGCTTCCTTGGCTATAAAAACCGCCCAAGAGGGGGAGCTTCACCATTCCAAGCTCATCTTTCACTCCCCTCTTTTGCTCACTTGTTGCTCTCCCAAAATTTCGTGTTCTTCAACTTTACGAAGCCCCAAAAACCCAAAAAATATTTCCCCTCTGTTTTAGTGCATTTGCAAGTTGTTGTGAAAAGAAAACCAATTTCGGAGAAGCTCGGGTTTGTCGTTTTCACTAACGCTCACCCGAACACTTGTTCGATCTTGTTTTTGTTCTTGTCTTGTGTTTGTTCTTGTGTGCAGCCATGTTCAAACGAATGAAGCAAGTCGCCGGAATCAAGCGGAGAAAAAGCACTCGTGCAAGCACGAGTCAAGCATCCTCCGTCGAGCTCACACCAAGTCCGGGGCATGGTGACCCCGAAGCTGAAATTCCGGAGGAAAGGCCAGCCTTGCTCATCACCGAGGAGCATCTCGACATCAAGGACGACCGCGAGGGCCAAGCCATCGCGCTCATGAGAGAACGGCCATTCGCCCACACCCGACGCTTCGATCCGGACTTCCTCGAGAAAATAGGTATGAGAGAAGAATTTGCCTCTATTTTTCGCACTATGGGTTGGCTAAATTTCGTAGAAGTAGATGAGCCGGGTTCTCGTTTGCTTACTATGCAGTTTTTATGCACCCTTAGAAAGTATGATGAAGGCATTTCTTTTCGCTTGTTTGGGCAAGAGCGCTTGGTCACATGGGGTGATCTTCATGCTATGCTAGGTCTAAATCCTAAATGTAGGCTAGACTTAGATAAAGCGCTAAAGGGGTTCCATAAAGAAAGTTTTTGGAAAAAGATTTCCGGAAACGAGTGGGGTCCCAAGCCTAGAACAAGTGCCATCCATAATCCTACACTTAGATTTATGCATGTGTGGTTGGCTATGACCTTGTTTCCTCGAGGTGACATTAGGGTTGTCCGGCAAGATGAATTGAAAATACTTTATGCCATGGTTAAGAAAATTAGGGTGTCACCCGCGGAATGCATGATTGATCAATGGTTAGACAATATAAAGTTGACAGGACCAATTGAGTGCACCTCTTTAGTTACTCGCATTGCGCAGAAGTGTGGTCTGCTTGAGAATGTTCATGTTGAATATTTGACGGTAGATAGAGAATTTCTAGGCGAGGACTATTTTGTGCAAGGACATACTTTGAAACATGGTCCAAATAATATCTTGATCTATCACTTTCCCGGGTATACAAATGAATTCCCGTTACCTAACCCGGGTCTTCATTTGTATCACTGTCGGGCACTAACCCTCCCACTTGAGCCAGTGGGAGAAGTTCGCAGGCATAGTGTTTCAGGGCGACCGACACGTTCCCGTAGGCATATGGAGCCTACACCGGAGTTTCACACTCCGACCGGAGATCCGGTATGGGAGCAGCCCCCGCCACAGGACGAGGCGGGTGCATCAACATGGCTGGCCGGAGCATGGGAATCTCAGTACAATTACCCCATGCAGACGTCATCAAGTTCAAGCGGACCGCCATCCTTTGCCACTCGGTCATTCTCATCCCGTGGGTTCCGTGAACTCAACTATGGGATGGCCGAGTTGACAAGGAGGGTGAACGACATTGATTTGCGCACCGAGAGCATGCAACAAACTCTCACGCAACATGTCACCGACACCCAGCAATGGCAGAATTTCAGCGACAACCAATTCCGCCAGCTGAACGCGATGATGGCTCAGAATCAGAGCAATTGGGATGCCTTCTTTCGCTCCCAAGGCTACGACCCGAACCAGCAGATGAGCAAGAACAAGCTTGGGGGAGGACCCCCCTTCTCACGGTAACTTGTATCTTTCCCCTTCTCTTTATTTCTTGCATTTGCTAAATCTGAAAATCCATAAAAATTTGCAAAACATAAAAAGAATAAAAATATTTCCCTTTTTCATGCGCGGTATGAATGTGTATAATTTTCCTATGTTGAGATGATGAATAGTTGCTCTGTCCTTTATTCCTCTCTAAAGCTAGTTTACAACTTAGTACTCTCTCAAGAGTTAGGTTTGTTGGTAAATCTTGCCTTGAACTTGAATCTTGTGGGTAGCATATGCATTCTCTAGTTCTAAGTTGTTGAGAGGTATGATATGATAGATAGGGCTGCTATGATCTTGCTCAATGTAAAGCTTGAATTCCGGAGTTTTATTTTTCAAAATGACAAATTGATAAGTTCCTCAATGATGAAATTCCCACCACAGCCATATGTAGTGTTTACATTTGAAAACCTTTACACATATGCTGCTTGTTTCACATTGAGCTTAGTCAAAATTGTTGTGACCCTAGTAGAACTCTTTTCATGCTTTCTTGATCAAGATCATGTACACACATCCACCGCCATGAGCTATCCTTCTAAATCAAGAAGATAGCATCCACCATATCCACCATATCCACCGTGAGCTATTCTTCTACACCGGAAGAAAGCCACTATCCATCCATCCATCCAAAGAAACACTCCATATATCCATTGCAAAATTCCTCTCTCAAAGTATTCATTGCAAACTAGGACTATGGCTATATAAAAAAAAAAAATGCTCAAAAAAGAGAGCAAGCAAAAGGTAGCCATAGCCTAGAAACTCCAAAAGAGAGAAGGAAAATTCAAAAAGGAGTTATTTCTTCCCATCCACCATTCCTCCGTTCTCCCACACACTTGCACATCTTGATCAAGATTGTTTGAATTGATGTTTTTCTTGGATCCGGTCTTTTGACATAGCAATATTATGTGAACATGAGTGCTTCATATATCCCTACCTTGAGCTCCACATAAAGCCTTATTTAGAAGTAGGTGATTATAGGCAACACTTTGCCTTGGTGAGGAATCATACACATATTGAGTGATCCGAGAGAATCATTTGAGGAACTTGGTTTTTATTTTCAAAATCTTTTGAAAACCTCCGGAATAACATAGCGGAATCTAGAGCAAGTGATTGGTGCCCTGCAATTGTTCTATCTCTCAACCGCCCAAGACAATGAGGTGTAAAAGCCCCATGGATCAAGGTAAATGGGTAAGTTATGCGCCAATATATTTAATTCTAGGAAGAGTACTTTGTTGTGCGCATAGTATTATTGAGGAGTAGGACATTGTAGCAACTCCTGATCAACAACTTAAGTTTATCTTTGCTTCGGGACGAGCAAAGGGTAAGCTTGGGGGAGTTTGTTGACGGCTGTTAAGTACCATTTTCAACCGTCAACTATACTCAAATAAAGGAGAATTTGGCATTTCATACACGCATGCTTTATCACAATAATATAGTTCCACTTGTACTTGGAGAACTTTGTGCATGCAGGAGGAAATGTGAAGGAAACACCTCAAAAGGCAAGAAAACACACTTTCGACCAATCAGAGAGCGCCACATGGACGTCACACGGATTGAAGGGCCCATTTACAGCACTTAACCGACGTAACTCCCTGTAATACCGCGGGAACCGACCTCAGGACCCACCTGCCAGCCTCCACAAGAAAGCACAGGCCAGGAGGGGCCACCCCCAGGTCGGCCGACCCAGCCGGGCGCCCTCTCCGCCTGGGCTTCCACGTGTTGGCTCCTCCGTGACTCCTGATGACGGTTTGAGATGCCTTCCGTGGCGGTTACGCTCCCTTGCCGACCTATTGAGGCTATAAATAGGAGGGTGTGCCTTCACATTCAACACACACCACAAGAAGCATTTCTCTCTTGCTAGTAGTAGTTCTTGGAGTTTTAGTGGAGTTAGGCTGAGTCTAGAGCTCTCTAGTCCCAAGTCTTCACTTGGAATTGGTATGGCTCTTGTATCTTTTCCCTTTTGTAAGACTTTACTCTTATCAATATATATATCTTTTCTATATAGTTGTGCTTGGGTCATGAGTTTCTTGTTTGATTTTGTGATCCATATATGTGATAGTATAGTCTACTTGTGTGATAGTAGTTTATATTTATTATACTACTATTGTCATGCTAGTTATATACCGTCACTATAGTCTAGTTTATATGTTATAGTCTCTATGCTTAGTTTTAGCTGATAAAGTATAGCATGGGTTTGGTGATCGTATTCGTACGGTAGCTCTGCCTCGTTAATAGTAATCGCGGAGGGGCAGAGTACTCTTTGGTCATGCAAGTATGGTACTTGGGTGACTGATTTGCATCAATTATTCGTTAGTCTACTGGTTCGTTGAGGTAGGCGGCAGGTGGTGACAGCCCTGTCCGTCCTTTGAAATCCTCCCCGCTAGGCTAGTGCGTAGGCTCTTGGCGGAAGTCGCCTGTGGATGCAGGGGTAAGTCCGTGCCTGAAGTGCTATACTATTGACTGCTTAACCTGAGTGTGGGTCTGTATGTATTCTACTTAGGCTATGCAACTGTATAGGAATGTATAGTAGGAGTAGCTTAGCCTAGTCTTTCCTCCACTAGACTTTATTTATTTAGTAGGAATCTTCTGTGTGTGTCACACTACCCGGTTATTATTATGTACCCGCCTGTCTTGGTTAGATATCCTTGTTAATTGTTAACATGATCTTATATGTTAGTAATGCTTCTTGATCATACCCTTCCTTTGGGATAAACAAATACGATACCCTGAATACTTCCGGGTGAAATGCTACAGCGGTATTCTCCGTGCGCTTGCGGATTTTACCTACTTGACTCTGGGACATATTAGTGAACCGTTTCTGGCCCCGTGCCGGGAATGATTTATTAATATGGCTTAGCAAAAGTCAACAAGCATTTCTGGCGCCGTTGCCGGGGATGATTTATTAATATGGCTTAGCAAAAGTCAACAGTGCGCCGCCTGCCGCCGTACCCGGTCGCCCCCGCCACCACGTCGCTCAGAAGAAGGCCTGCCGGAGGAAGTCCTCTGTGTATGGCGCGTTGGTGCTCTGCCGGAGCTCGTACGAAGGAGGCCGGAGCTCGCGCCAAGGAGGCCGGATCAAGCTCGTGCTCTGCCAGAACTTGCGCAAAGGTGGCCAGAACGAGATCGTGCTCTGCTAGAGAGAGAGAGAGAGAGAGAGAGAGAGAGAGAGAGAGAGAGAGGAGGCGAGATAGAGCCAGAGAGAAATCGAGGGGGGAAGTGTGGCAGGCGGCTCGTGAGTGTGAGAGAGGGGGGGGGGGCTTGGGAGAGGCATTTTATTGGAGAGAGTTAGGGTTTCGAATAAATGGGCCAAAAAACAAAATGATACTCAATGTTTAGCGGCGGGTCAAGTTGTAAACCACCGCTAAAAATTAATTTTTAGCTGCGGCTCACATTATGGGCCGCCGCTAAAAATAGATCCCATTTATAGCGGCGTCCCAAAATGTGAATCGCCGCTAAAATTTAATTTTTAGCGGTTTATATTGTGAACCACCGCTAAACATTGCTGGACAACTGTAGCGGCGGATCTCTTCAAAAACGCCGCTACGAGCTTTTTCATAACGCTGCTATAGACATTTTTTGTTGTAGTAAATGTTATTTGCTATTAGTAGTTCATCAAGGAGTAAATAGTTGAAGTTATTTGTCAGCCAACTTCATTCTCAATTTTAACCATAAAGGTTGACGTCACGAGTTGATAAGATCATAAAAACTACTACACATTTGGCGTAGCAGTCGTCAGGTGCACATGTTATTACACATAATTATAATTTTGATTCGAGGTTCAAGTCAACCTATTATGATCACACACGTTATTATTGGTTGTACTCGTGTCCACATTCCATTTTTTAGTGGACTAGATGCCAAATCCACCGCTCCATCATTAGTACGTGATTAACCTGCAGTAACCAACATCTCAATCGGTGGAGGACAAAACCAACACTTGATCCCATATATTACTTACGGTGACTCTCCTTTCACCATTAACAGTAAAATTCCATTTGAGTATTCATAAATGCTTGTGTTCCGTCACGATCGTAAAACCTTTATGGTTGTAAGATGCACTACCACAAAAGTGGTCTTTAGCGGCGCATAAAAACGAGTCTAGCGACGGTAATATTATCCCCCGACAGTGATTTAGATAATTTTAACGGTGGTTTAAGACTTGAACCGTAGCTAAAAAATAATTTTTAGCGGCGGTTCACATTATGAGCCACCGCTAAAAATAAATCGTAATTTGTAGCGACGGGCCAATTCTTCACCCGCCGCTACTTTGGGCCTGTAATTTTTTTCAGCCCACTTTACTCTCCACCACTATAAAAATACAAAGAAACCCTAGGCGCGGCCCATTCCTCTTCCTCTCTGGTCGCCTCCCTCCTCTCCCACCCGAGCCGCCTCCCATTCCTCCTGGCCGCCTCCCTCCTCTCCCATCATGCTGCCTCCCTCTCCCACCTCCCCAACGCCGGTCTACCCCACCGCGTACTCCCTCGGCGGTGCTTCTCACCTTCCCCAACCCTTCTCCCCTGGCATGCCATAGCCACGACAACGCTCCCCTCCCTCCCCTCTAGATCCAGCCCCAGCATGCCTCCAAGAGCGTAAATCCGGCGTCGTGGGGTCGCGGTGACGGCGTCATCGGGGCTGTCCCGAGGAGGCAAGTCCCCGGCGGCCGGCGGCATGTGGCCTCCTCGAGTGCGACCTGGTGGTGAGGAGAGGAGCAGGCGAGTACAGCCCAGTGGTGTGTGGCCTCGGCGAGCACGGCCCAGTGAGAAGAGGCTTCCGCGCGGGGCCCTCGGTGACCCTAGCCTAGCGAAGCGCGATCTCGGCGAGCAGGGCCTTGATCTGGCCGCCTTCCCTCTCTAGGCGGCGACGTGTGATGTTTGGTGGCCAGATCTGGCTGCCTCCCCTCTCTAGGCGGTGACGTGCGACGTTTGGTGGTTGGATCTGGCCGCCTTCCCTCTCCAGACGGCGGCGCGTGGCGGCCTCGCGGGCGGGTGGCCATTGCTTCGCGTGCTGTGGCGACCGGCGATGCAAATCTCACCATGGGTGAGCTCGATCCACAGCGGGCCTGGCGCGGGCCAGGAGGGCTTTTTTTTTGTTTTTTGGATCTAAGGGTAGTGAAGGGTGAAGATATCACCCGCTGCTACTATTTCGGATGTAGCAACGGTTTGTTCCGTTCTTAGGATGACCGCCGCTATAGGTTTTTATTTTTAGCTGCGTTTGTATAGCGGCGGTTCGCCCGACCCGCCGCTTCAGTGACTTTTCACCCGCCGCTACAGGACTTTTCTGTTGTAGTGATGATATTATTTTAATCATGGGTTATAATCACAAAACAAATAATATTTTACGGTCATATGAAAAGGTTTTTATGAGTCTATTAACTTCTGATAATATAAATTTTTCTTACAACCAAAAGTTGTGACCATAAAACAAATATCAGGCTACTATTGTATCAAAATAGTTGACAGTTGATGAATCATAGAAATAAAATATTTATGTTCAAGCAAAATTGTATTTACGGTCAATGCACTTTATTACAACAGTATTATGTTCATAACAATTTCTTTTTCGGAACATATCATTATTTCTTTATTCATATCTCATATAGGTTTTTACAGTTAACATTCAAGTGTGTAAAACATACTATATTTTTTTTTCAAATCTTAAAAATATGAATGAGATGATAATCTGCAAGTGGACACAACAGTAGATGGCTCTAGGATCAGCCGTGTCCCAGGTGTCCTGTATGACTCCTCCATGGCATCCAGGTGCTGAGCAACTCTCCTAGCCCTCTTTGACTCTGGGTCTGGCCTGGTCCTCTTCCTGCTCATAGGCTTCTCTAGCATCTTACCCTTGCCCTTGTACTGACCAGATCCTGCCATCTCTGATTCTGCTGATAGCTGTCACTGCATGCACGTAGGTATAGACAGGATGAGCACAGAATCCTCTATAAAACTACAAGCAAAGCACCACTAGGAAAGAATGCGCAATAGAAATCCTAGCACTGAATGAAGGACATGATCACTAGGCAAATAAGCAATGTAATCAATAGCGATCATCGACTATATGTGGCTGGTGTGAGTTATCTAGTGTATAGTCAAATAAT
Organism: Eleusine indica; assembly: GCA_030378355.1. NCBI lineage: Eukaryota > Viridiplantae > Streptophyta > Magnoliopsida > Poales > Poaceae > Eleusine > Eleusine indica. The sequence goes on along the minus strand of CM059501.1, from coordinate 29,946,535 downwards.
TTGTAATAAATCTAACTGCAGACTAGACAGGATACAACCCTAGACATGCAATTAACAGATAGGCATGGAACTAATTGCAGCTAGGTTGAGCTAATTAACAATTAATGCAACTAAACATGAGAATTTATCTAATCGCATCAATTAACCAAATTGCTTGAAATTAGGGTATAAACAATGAATTGGGAGAATGAACTCAATACCCTGGAGATCATGACGCTAATACCGAGTGAAAAACTCACAGCCGATGGCCTAAAAAACCAAAGCTTTGGGCTTGACGGCAATGGAGGTTGAGGGAAAAAGGTGAGACCTTTGCCCTAGCAATCAGTGGAGGTCGACTTTGGTAGTGGTTTGGGCGTGTGCGTGCGCACGGGAGAGCAGTTGACGGCGGCGGCGCATGGCGACGACGACAGCAAGCAACAGCTTCGCTTGCCGCGACGGCGAGGCAATGGGCGGCGACAGCTCCGAAGGTGGCAAGGTGGCGCGCGCGGCGGCTCTGTTAGGGTTTCGCGGGCATGAGCTGGTGCGGCAGAGCGGGGGCAGGTGGATATGCGGGAGATGGAGCACGGTGAGCGGCGGCGCTGGCGGCAACTCGGCAACAAGGGTGCGACGTCGGCGACGATGTTGGAGGCGGCATTCTCGGCATGGACTCGACGTCGGAAGAAAGAACAGAGATGAAGCCAAAATGACTCCCGACTTTGACCTAGGTCAAAAGATGATCAACGGACGAAATTAGATCAAGGATAGATCAGTGGTCCAGATTGGGAATTGCATCGCGTGACCATGTATAATGACCGGACCGTCCGGTCACTTCAACCCGTCTGGAAATCAAGATTCTGTGAACAAAACATCATTTAGACTGGACCGTACGGTCTTTAGGGACGATTCTGTCCGGTCTCCATTTCCAGCCAGATTGAAGTACTGTGCTCAGAGCAGAGATCGGACTGTACAGTCCAATGACCGGACTGTACGGTCACTATAGAAATTTTGCTGAGTCAAGGAATTTCTCCATTTTCCAAGTGCCCTTGCTAAACACTCAAATAAACACTGCGCTTGGAATATGAAGGGAACTCTCAAACACTCCTTTTCAAATAGTGGCACTCTATAGCCTTATAATTTTTGCAAATACCAAATGAAGAATCGAACAAATAAGAACCAAGGCAATAAAGAACCAATTGGGTATGTATGAGCCTTAGTTCATGAACCGCACAAGTAGATTTAACCTCGGAGTTCATAAGAGCTTGCTCAATGGGCATGAAGCACAATCCTTTCCTTTGGTCACACTTATGGAGATGTTCTCTCATATTGATCATGAGGCACAAATTTCTCCAAATGAGACAAGCGTCCTTTGTGTTTCCTATATGATGCATGCAACAAGCATTTTTCATATGCAATGAAAGTAAACATGCCATGTGAATGCAAACAATATTAAACAAGACACAAAGGAAACCTAACAATGTCAAGTTTGAACCCCTCCCAAGCTTACTCACTATAAGCCATACCCTTGCCATGAGAGAAGCCAAACTACCATCTCAAGCACTCCCCCTTACTTATAGCTATCTTGGATGGGTTAGACATTGACTAATTTTTATGTGTTTTTCTTTTAGTTATTTACACATGCATGGATGCAAGGCATACAAGTCACAAAGGAGTCCTGATTACCATGCTATGCAAGAGGAAGAAAAACACACTACAACTACCAAGAACTAACACAGTTACCTCCCTCATGGGTAGATAGGTCGTTGAGGTCCATGTCACTTGTGGTGGATTTCACATGATCTTCATGAAAGCGCTCGATCCACCACCACCACCATCTAGGTCTTGTTCTTGGGCACCCACTTGTACGTGGTTGACCTCTCAAGATCAACTATGCACTTAGGCACCCATATGCTCTCTCTCTTCTTGTTTGGTGGTCCTAAAGCCTTTGCTTTCACCTTGCCATCCTTGTTCCTAAAAAGCTTGAAATGGGTATTCTCATGGAACAAGTTAGAGTTAGGTAAAACAATGGAACTTCTCACCATAGGGCAATCCTTGATGGTGTGGCCATCCTTGCAACACCTCTCGCAATAGTAGTCATCGACGAGTAGGGGTTTGACCCATTTGGGAATGGAGTCACTCGTCCCGATAATGTCGATGGAGGTGGGATATGAGCCAAGTCCACGGTGGCAGACGTTGTTCACAATATTCTTCCCAAGAGTCTCCTTGTGGATGGCTCTACCACGTGCGAGTCTCTCAAAGCCGTCCATCACCATTTTCCTCTCTTCCTTGAGCTTGTGATATTCCATCAAAACAAAAGGCTCAAGAGAAGAAACCTTATTCAAGGTGGTTAGTTCATCACACATAGTAGAAGCATCGCTCATTGATCAACAAGAGGAGGGAGAGGCAAGGTTCTCAACATTGATGGCCACATAAGCAATCTCAAGGGCCTTGTACTTCTTATGAAGCTCTACATGATCACCCTTGAGTTTGTCATAACTCTTGTTTTAGGGCCTCATGAGATGTGACAAGGTCCTTGAGCTCACTCTCAAGGTCACCAACATGGTCCTTAGCCAGCTTACACTCTTTTCTTACCACATCCAACATTTTGGATTTCTTGACGGCGATGTCGCGGGCTTGCTCAAGCATACTCCACAACTCGGCACAGGTGTGCTCCTCGTCATTGCTGTCACTGCTACTTTCGTCCTCACTCTCCCCAAGGTGGCTCGCGGCCATGAGGCACATGGGATGTGGAGGAAGATCTCGTGGGCATGTGGTCTTGATCATGGCTAGGCCGACCACTTCTTCATCATTTCTTAAGGAAGAGGATGTGTCACTCATCCACTCCCCAACAAGAGCCTTGTGTGAGAATCTTCTCTTGGACTCTTTGGCTTTGCCTGTGCCTTTGCCCTTGCTCCTGTCTTTGTTGAAGAACCTCTTCTTCTTTTGCTTGGCTTTGGGATCTTCATCTTCTTCTTCTTCTTCTTCTTCACTTGAATCTTGTGACTTGAATGCTTCTTTCTTGGGTTTTGGGCACTCTCGGACAAAGTAATTCTTTGAGCCACAATTAAAGCACTTGCCCCTAGACTTGGAAGCAAACTTGTTCTTGAAAGTCTTCATCTTTTTCATGAGAAGAGCTAAGTCCTCGGTCAAGTCACCCTCATCATCATCATCATCAGTGACTGCCTTCTTCTTGTTTTTCTTGCTCTTGCTTGTCAGCCTATAGAGCAAGGTTGGATGGTTGAGGATCATCCATCCCCAACTGGTAGCTCTCGAAGGCAGTGATCTTGCCAAGTACATCCTTCATGGTCTTGGTCTTGAGGTCACAATGCAAGGTGTAGGTGATGATGGACTCATACTTGGGGTCTTTGAAAAGCCTCAAGAATCTTTTGATGAACTCCATAGGCTTGAGCTTGAAATCATCCCCAAGTGCATTGATCTCCTCCACTAGCACATGTGAACAAGAATACATAGTGTTAGCTCTCCCATGTGGTAATCTAGCAAAGTTTATCATACTTGTTCTTCAGCACATAGTATCTTTCCTCTTTGACATCACTAGTATCCCCGTGGATACTCTGAATCTCAGTCCAGATACCGTGTGCTGTCGAACTCGAGTCCAATCTAGCAAACACATCCTTAGAGATGCATGAGAACAGAGCATTCTTGGCATTACCATTGTTCTTAATGAAATCAGGTTCAAGAAGGTTCACATCCGCATCCGATTCATGGGTCACCATCCATATCTCTGGATCAAGGGACTCCAGGTAGGCTTGCATACATGCCTTCCAATACCCGTAGTCCTCCCCATCAAAAATGGGAACACACCCCACCTTTTCCGGCATCCTTACTCAAGGCAGTGAAGCCTCAAAGATGAGCACTTGGCTCTGATACCAATTGAAAGGACCGATGACCTACCGAGAGGGGGGGGGGGGGTGAATCGATAGCCGACCTCGAATCTAAATACTTCAATTTCACACCACTAGAACCCGACAAGCGTTATAACCTAAACAGTTCTACTAGGCCAAGACCCTATGCATGCTAGTGTTCATGATGCAATACAAAACACGGAAGCTAAACACACTAGCCTATGCAAGCCACAAGTCACCCTATCAACTAGAGCACACAAATGTGGAATAGTAAAGAGGGGGTCAAGGAATGCTCATGGTTTTTTCCTGAGGTCTCGGAAGGATGGAGCCTTCCCCTACTCCTTATTGAACCACTCCCGCCGGAGTCCCGGTCCCTCCCGCCACCAAGTGGCGTTGTCACACACGAGCCCGTAATTACTCCCGGAGTGAAGACACGGTGTGCATCACCGCTGCCACCAAGGCACAAGCTCGCCTCCCTCGAGAACTTGCCGGACTCCCGGAGCCGGCACGGGCGCTCACTAGCGATGCCCCTTTCACCTGTGGGCTCAAACCGTGTACAAACATGTGACGGCCTTCACAACCAATCACGATAGGCTCGATCACCGACACCTAACCGGTCTAGGTCTCACCATAGACCAAGAGTAACAACCTAGATCATACCCTCAAGGACACCTAGCCTTAGATGTGCAAGATCACTCCATGTTACTCTCATTAGCACTCTCAAGATATTCAATATCTCCTCCTAGTGCTCTCCTCTTTTCCTCTTGGACCTTACCAAATGCTCTTAGGTATTCCACTGGCCAAGAGAGGTCTCCAAGACCCCAGCAATGAAGCTATATAGGCTTCCAACCTCAAACTAGCCATTTCTCCATGAAATCAGCTTTCTGGGCCTACTAACCATACTGTCCGGTCATTGCAAACCTAAGCACCAACGGCTCTGCCCTGCTAAAATCCTATACCGACCGGACCGTACGGTTAGTTGACCGGACCATCCGTTCTGTTTCTCTCTCCAGTCCAGAAACATTTCCAGCGCTCGCTTCCTCGCTGCCCTGCCCAGTGTCACTTGTACAGACCGGACCGTCCGGTCCCTACAGCTTCCAACTCTGATAGTTTCCTCACTTCTTCTCTCTAAGTCCCACACAACTTCACCTAGTGACCGTACAGTCCGGTCACCATTGACCCCTCTGTCTGGTCACTATGTCTAGAAGCTGAAACTTGTCGTCTTCACTTAACTTTGTTTCTCGGCTTCTCTGAATAACTCCTTGGCGTCTCCACTGTCATCTAGTGCCTGTGATTTCACCGAGCAACCTTGCACATCACCGACTAGACATGACCTAAGAGAATGACCTAGACCCCCTTGATAGTCCGATTTTTTCCTATGGACTCAAAGCCCTAACAACTAGACAAGTGTTCCCAACACTTGCTCCATAGCTTGTCCTCAGCTTTGATCCATCTCCATCAAACCTTGGACCCATCAAGCTCACAAGCCTTCATGCTTGTGGTCATTGTCATCAATCGCCAAGGCAACCATCATCCATATGATTTGTAGAGTTTAGAGATGATTCCTACATAGACAACACTCGTGTAACTATTAGCCCACAATTTCATAGTTGTCATCTATCGCCAAAACATTCATACCTTGGGGATCCCATCAATGGTCATGAAGCTTACATGATAGAGCGGGTGGTTCTGGTCAAAGATGAAATCCACACGCCGGCTTCACTCAAAATCCTCCAAGTCCCTGATAGACAGTAGAGCGACAGGTGTTCCAGCAACTTAATGCTTGTGAATTTCACAGAATCGAGTGAGGGCCTTGAAGGCAGCAACACTCCAAGTGAGGAGTAAATCCACTACAGAGACACTGATAGTCCAAGACTCCCATTCTGTCATGATAGAATAGTTGGCGGGGACGGCAACATGGACCACACATGAAGTGGTTCCATTCTCTAGAGATGTCTTGCCAACATAGGTAGGAGGGACATCATGTCCAAAACCCTGGAGAACACTCCAAAACAGTTGGGTAAGTCCAGAGATCTCCAGTCCATCGGTAATCTCCCAACTGGGCGGTGGTGGGTTATCGTTTTCAGCCATCTACAAGGAATGAAATTTGAGTGAGTCAAATCTCCCTTATAGTAAAAATGCATTTCTTGTAAAGTGCTATGAAATATAGAGACAAAGTTTGGTTCATATCTTTCCAACCTTAAGGGGCAACAAAACAGGAATGGGTTTTTGGGACAGATTCTGTCTCGACTGTACAGCTGTCAGTAAAATGAGTATTTCGACCAGAAAAAAAAAACTCTAGAACTGGTGCCTGGCACCAAATTACATAATACTTTTATAGATTTCCATATTTTATTTATACTCCCAACAATTCCAAGTAAAACTGGACTTATGATTTTTACAAGTTCAGGTTGACAGATTCTGTTTCTGGATGACAGGGGCTTCCTGTTTTAGCTGTACTGAACAGAGGAAATATTATTAGATGCTGGGGCCTATTGCAAATGAAAATAGACTTCTGAGGCTTTCCATATTGGGTTTATACACCTAACAATTCAAAGTAAAACTCCAGTTATGAAATTTTTAAGTTCAGGGTTACTACTGAAAAGAGTGACTGATAGATTGTGCTTGTTTCTGTTTTTAGGGCTATTTCTGTCATGGTTGAAAATGGATTTAAACCTTAGGTGACAGAGGACATTAGGATATTTCCAACAAGTATTTACATGCCTCATTTGGTTGAGTAAATTATTTATGGTGAAGTTTTTATTCGAGTATTTCAAATCAGGACAGATTTTTGTAAACTTAACAATCGGAGGTGTATTTCAAATTTTATGTATTCAATACCAATGGATTTCATCCAGAGATGAGTGAACAAAATGAGGAACAAATTTTAGTGGAGTTATACAGGGATGCATGATGCAAAATATTTCCATTTTATTAACCTATCGTTCCTCACAACACAACACAATATTTTGCCGGCACTTAGCGGCACGAATATTTAGTGACAACCCCCACTCAACATGTAAGTCAATCTAAATTTGTACTCACGGCGTTAGTACCTGTAGAAAGTCCATTTCAGAAACAATACATCAAATTCAAAGGAAACCACAAAAATAAACACATTTCTACAAGTAATGATCCATGAAAAAGGATCGCCTCGTGATAAGTCACGAGCCAACAGTGTCTTGTATCCGTCTGCGAGCACGAACACCGATATCATGCGTGTCAGTTAACCATGCATGTATCTTCATTTGAAGAAGCCGTAGATGCAATATTTAAACAATCATAACCCAAGTTAGCTTCGTCACCACTCCTAATATTCTAACACGGGCAATAATAACGTATCCTCACTCGCATACGTCGTAGTTTTGAAAATACGATTTATTTGTTGTATGATCATGGACTACAGCTCTGATACCAGCTGTGACGCCCCTTCCCGGAGGATCGAGGTCACAACAGTGCTGATAACACAGACACTTGATAATACAACAGTGATTCAAATTTAAGTCAAATTATTACATCATTGGGTAGTTACAGTGCAGTGGAATATTACAAGTTCATAAAAGTTCGAAAAAGCGGAAGCAAATACGAATACTACAACTTGCTCTCGACAATACAGCGGTGGTAATGAGTCATGCCTAAGAATCATCATCCAAGCAGCACACAACATCACTACGACGGCAGCTCAGACTCTAAGTGGGCAGTCCAGCCTTCACAGACTAGCATATCCCAAGGTAGCACATCAACAGGCAGTTCTATCTCTGGATTACCTGAAAACAACAGTGGCACAAAGCCTGAGTACTAGTTACTCAGCAAGGCTTACCCGTCAAAAGATCTAGACATGCATTGGCTCTAATAGGATGGCTTGTTAAAAGAACTTGCACTAAGCAACCTATTAGTTCTATCAAATTTTATTTATCAAAATTAATTGGGTAAAGCAGAAATATAACTTTAGTGAGCAATATAAGAGTAGTAAAGCATAACATGAAATAAATACAATATAAGAACAATAGCAATAATAATCATCATAAGCAACATGATCCATTTCATAGCATCATTCGGTCTACGTGAAGGAGCAGCGAACAAGTGTACTCATTTCTGCGAGCGACAACAATTGCAATTGATTTACACTAGCTGGGAAAACCCGAAGTACACGACATATACACACCAATTAAGGTCGTATACGGTAACCTTTCACAATAAAAGAACTTACACCTCATACCGGGTGTGGTGACACCGAGTGGGCATGCCGCTCTGCCAATAGTACTTCGTGGTATGAACCGCCCACTCCAGCATCAGAAGGGTCAATGACCAATGAACCTTAACCATTCATATGGCAAGTAATTTTAGTGCTACATCGGTTTACTAGTGCCCATAAACAAGCATGTATTTGGTACTGTTCAATGCTTGATCCAGGGGCCAACTACGGACGGGTCCTAGGTTCAACAAGGCAGGAGTACCACAGTCAACACCCATGTATTGCTGTAAACCTACACATGCATCATCCCTGACCGGTCATAACATCAAAAGTAAATTTATTTCCATCAAATTCAACTTTAGTGATCAAGTCATTCTCCTAGTTGAGTAGTAACTATTGATATTATTCTACTACTAAGCATAGCAGTAAAGTACCGAATCCTACCATGACTTGTACAACAGTAACATAGGCCATTCGGTGATATTCAAGTGGGTTTCCAACAAATTCCTAACAACCTAATGCATCAATCAAAATAGACACTAACCGTGATATTTGAAACTAGAATTTTTTTGTAAAGTGGCATATGCAAACTGGATGATGAGGACATCAACGACATACGAATAATGACGACGGAAGATGGCGCGCCAAACGAAGCTATCACGCCTCCACCTCTTATCGTCGTGCCTCCTCGAGTTATGGATCCATCTTCTAACGAGACGACGACATACAAGGGCCCAATCACTAGAGCTCGAGCCCAGGAATTGAAGACGGTTTTGATGCTAAGGAACGACGGCCCTGGATGATGCCGCCCGAAGGCCCACATGGCCCAAGTCGCACGACTCCCTCTCCACCGCGCGCCTCTCCACTTCAGCCAGCCCTAGATGCCTCGTCCTCCCCCTATTTAGTCAAGGGCTGCGCCCCTTGCAATCTTTGAGTTTGGTTTTAAGTTTAGCTTAGCTATACATCCGTCTCTCGACGTGAATTCAGAACTCCACCTTCGTGCAATACATCAGATTGCTCACCTCTAATTCTTGCTCCTTCTTCGATTGCGCGTAAGAATTGATCCTCGTGATCAGGTTGATCTTGTTTACTGCAAGGTTAATATCCTCCAGAAATTGGTTCAGTGATTGCATTGGCTCTTCGGCTTGCTCGTCGTAGTCGGATCGTGAGGGTTGACATCCACCAAATCGAAGTTATCTCCACTCGCCGTAAGATCGGGCACTCTACACCTATCAAGTGGTATCAGATTTCAGTGTTTCTCGGTGAGTTTATCTAAGTCCACATAAACCAAAAACTACAAAAAAAAAAGTTTACCCTAGTACGGTTTTGAGCCTGGCACTTTCGTTCAATAATTTGCATTGTTGAGTTTTTGTGCTTTCGCTTTTGATCGTTGCTGGTACATAGTGTTTTATCGTTTTCTCCCCATCATCATCATATCCTTCCGCCGCGCCGCGTGTTTTCACCACCACAGTTTGCTTTCCGCCGCATCTGTTTACCACGTCTCGCTCTCCTATTTGGCCGATCGCTTACCAAGTTTTTCCGCTGCACCGTGAGTCCGGGTCAATCACTGCCTCGCCGATCGAGTCCTACTCGGTTACGTCGTGACCCGCTCGCCTCGCCATGTGTTTGGTTCTGCTCAGTTTCGTGTGTCCCTCCTCTTCTAATTACCATTCTACCCTTGCCTCAAAAAAAAAGCGCTTGTGCTTAATTGCTTATTTGAGGTCTCGTTGTTTATATTTTCAGAAAAAGGTATAAAAAAAAGAAAAAAAAAGAAAAAAAAAGAGAAAAAAGAGCGGCCGAGCAAAATAGGCGACGCGGTTTTGCTGCACTTTGTTTTGATCCTTCTTCCTTCCTCTTGCACTTGTACCGGCAGCAATCTTTTCGCGTTTAGCACCATTATTCAGCTTTGCAGTTATTGTTTGAATTGTGCTAACCCTTGGATTGAGTGCAGCCTCCCAGCCCCACAAATTTTCTACTACGAGCAGGTTTTTGTTTCACCACGCAATCGCTCCTCCAATCTTCCACCGGTTTTACCTGTGGTTGCAGTTCACGCTTGCGTGCTTGGTAAGGACGGGTAAGAATTTGATAACAGCTTTTTGATTGAGCTTTTCATCCAGCACTCACCTCTCGTTGTAGGATCCCACTTTTTGTATTGCTTGTGTTTCTATGGCAGAAAACAGCTCGAAGTTGGAGGAGCTCACCCTCCAAGATGTCTAGGCACAGGTAGGTGGTCTACAAAACGACATGAAGACGATGCACGAGAGACTTGAATCTACGGTCACTTCGTCGAATGAGCGTTTAGATCAACTGGACCTCGCTGATACGGCTGCCTGCACCACGCTCGCGACGATCATGACTCGTCTTGAGGCCATGTCGACGCAGCTTGGGACCATGACGACGCAGCTCACGGAGTTGCAAAATGCACGTGACTACGGCGCCGACACCGAGCAGGACGACAACAATCGCCGTGGTCGTGCTCGTAGGGTACGTGTTCCTATTAATGATTCTTTTGCCAAAATAAAATTTCGTATTCCAACTTTTAATGGCAAATATAATCCGGGTGCTTATCTTGATTGGGAATTAGAAGTTGAACAAAAATTTGCATGCCATGATATTCCTGCTAATTTACAAGTTAAGGCTGCTATTAGTGAATTTACTGAATTTGCTTTACTTTGGTGGCGTGAGTATAGACAAAGATATCCTGATAATATTCCAGCCACTTGGACGGTATTAAAAGCTGCTATGCGTCATCGTTTTGTGCCATCATATTATGCTAGAGATTTGCTTAATCAAATGCAGCGTTTTCAACAAGGTTCACTTTCCGTAGAGGATTATTATCAAACTTTACAAAAGGGTATGATTCGCTGTGGTTTAGTTGAACTGGATGATGCTGCTAAGGCTCGCTTTAGGGGTGGGTTAAATCGTGAAATACAGAACATTCTTGATTATAAGCATTATGATCATATGACCACCTGATTTGAATATGCTTGTAAGGCTGAACGTGAAGTGTAGGATCGACAATCTTCGTCAAGACCTAACATTTTTGTAGGGTCCAAGATGCCTTCAGCTCCACGGTCGACACCTCCTTCCACGTTGCGCGACCACTCCTCGACCACGTCCAAGTCGAGTGCTCCATCCACGGCCAAATCTGCCTCGATCGTGCCATCCTCCACGTCGTCTGGACGAGCTCGTGATATTCAGTGTCACCGTTGCCGAGGATTTGGTCATGTGTTACGTGATTGTCCGAATAAATGAACTATGTTGATTCGTGACGACGGTGGGTATTCTTCTGCTAGTGATTCTGAGGATATTCAGCAGACTATGCTTGCCACTAATCATGCAGATTATACAGAGCTTCATGTCGACTCTAGTGCCGCCGACAGGTATGCAACTCTTGTTGTGCAGTGTGTTCTTAGTACACAGGTCGTTCAGGAGGAAAAGCATCAGTGCCACAACATTTTTCATATCAAAGGCGTTGTGGAAGAACGAGCGGTCCGTATAATCATCGATGGTGGCAGTTGCAACAATTTGGCTAGTACGACCTTGGTGGAGCAGTTGTCATTGCCAACAAGAAAGCATCCACATCCTTATCACGTTCAATGGCTTAATGATGGCGGCAAAATAAAGGTAACGCGCTCGGTACGTGTTCCTTTCTCTCTTGGTGCCTATTCTGATTTTGTAGATTGTGATGTTGTTCCAATGGAAGCATGCTCTTTGTTGCTTGGCCGTCCTTGGCAATATGATGTTGATAGTGTTCATCATGGTCGCTCCAATTATTATTCCTTCATGTTTAAGGGTCAGAAAATTGTTATTCATCCTATGACACCTGAACAAGTTCTTAAAGATGATATTGCTCGAGCGACAAAAGCTGCAAAATTGGTTACATCGCCTCCTGTTGCACCTGTTCAACATGAGATCAAATTGAATAACCCTATCTTGCTTGCTACACGTGCTGATTTTGATGAAATACATGATGCTAATCTGCTTTGCTATGCGCTAGTTTGCTCTCGTATGCTTGTTTCACTAGATGAGGCGCCTATGTTGCATATTCCTCCTGCTGTTGCTAACCTTTTGCAAGACTATAAAGATGTTCTTCCCGCTGAATTGCCACCGGGTCTTCCTCCTATTTGTGGCATAGAACATCAGATTGATTTAATTCCAGGCGCACAGCTTCCTAATCGCGTCCCGTATCGCACAAATCCTGAGGAGACAAAAGAAATTCAGCGTCAAGTGCAGGCATTGCTTGATAAAGGTTACATTCGTGAGTCTCTCAGCCCTTGTTCGGTTCCTGTTTTGCTTGTTCCTAAGAAAGATGGTTCCTGGCATATGTGTGTAGATTGTTGTGCAATTAACAATATTACAATTCGTTATCGATATCCTATACCACGCCTTGATGATATGCTTGACGAACTTAGTGGTGCAACAATTTTCTCTAAGGTTGATTTGCGTAGTGGTTACCATCAGATAAGAATGAAATTAGGAGATGAATGGAAAACGGCTTTTAAAACTAAATTTGGCTTGTATGAATGGTTGGTTATGCCGTTTGGATTGTCTAATGCTCCTAGCTCTTTTATGCGCTCAATGAATGAAGTTCTTCGGCCTTTCATTGGAATATTTGTTGTTGTCTATTTTGATGATACCCTTATATACAGCAAATCCATGAATGAGCATTTAGGTCATTTGCGTGCTGTTTTTGATGCTTTGCGTGCTGCTCACTTGTTTGGGAATATGGAAAAATGCACTTTTTGCACGTAACGTGTTTCATTTCTCGGATATGTTGTTACTCCATAGGGCATTGAGGTGGATAGCAGCAAGGTGGACGCCATTCAGAGTTGGCCCCAACAGACGATGGTCACACAGGTTCGTAGTTTTCTTGGTCTTGCAGGCTTCTATCGTCGTTTTGTTCGGGATTTCAGTTCTATTGCTGCACCATTACATGAGCTGACCAAGAAGGGTGCGCCATTTGAGTGGGGCGCACCACAAGACGACGAATTCAACACTTTAAAGGAACGGTTAACTCATGCTCCTCTCTTACAATTGCCTAATTTTGATAAAGTGTTTGAATTGGAATGTGATGCTAGTGGAATTGGTTTGGGTGCTGTTTTGTTGCAAGATCATAAACCCATTGCTTATTTTAGTGAGAAGTTAAGTGGTGCTGCTCTTAAATATTCCACTTATGATAAAGAACTTTATGCTTTAGTAAGAACTTTGCAAACATGGCAGCATTATTTATGGCCTCGCGAATTTATTATTCATTCTGAACATGAGGTTTTGAAACATATTAGAACCCAAACTAATCTAAACCGTCGTCATGCTAAATGGGTTGAATTTATTGAATCTTTTCCGTACATCATGAAACATAAAAACGGGAAGGAAAATGTGATTGCCGATGCTTTGTCTCGTCGTTATATGATGCTGTCCCAATTAGACTTTAAAATCTTTGGTTTGTAAGCTTTGAAAGATCAATATGTGAATGATACTGATTTTCGTGATATTATGATGCATTGTAAGGACGGCAAACCTTGGGGCAAATTTCATATGCAGGATGGGTTCCTGTTTCGTGCTAACAAGCTATGTATTCCAGCTAGCTCGGTTCGTCTTTTAGTGTTACAGGAGGCGCATGGAGGTGGTCTTATGGGTCACTTCGGAGTTTTCAAGACACATGAGGTGTTGGCCGACCATTTCTATTGGCCACGGATGCGCCGTGATGTTGAGCGCCTTGTTGCACGCTGTACTACATGTCAAAAAGCTAAATCTCATTTGGGTAATCATGGTTTGTATATGCCCTTGCCTGTTCCCTCTTCTCCTTGGCATGATATTTCGGTGGATTTTGTTTTGGGATTGCCTCGCACTAAGAAGGGGAGGGACAGTATTTTTGTGGTTGTTGATCGTTTCTCTAAAATGGCTCACTTTATACCTTGTCATAAAACTGATGATGCCTCAAATGTTGCTGAATTGTTCTTTCGAGAGATTGTTAGATTGCATGGAATTTCTAAAACAATTGTCTCTGATCGTGATGCTAAGTTTCTTAGTCATTTTTGACGTTCTCTTTGGAATAAATTAGGAACTAAGCTGCTGTTTAGTACTACTTGTCATCCTCAAACTGATGGGAAAACTGAGGTAGTAAATAGAACTTTGTCTGATATGCTTAGAGCTGTTCTAGATGAAAACTTGAGACGTTGGGAAGATTGTTTACCTCATGTTGAATTTGCTTATAATCGTGCTACACATTCTGCCACTAAGATGTGTCCTTTTGAGGTTGTTTATGGCTATGTTCCTAGGGCGCCTATTGATTTGTTTGCTATTGATGCTGAAGATGAACCACATCTTGATGCTCTTGCTCATATTGATCACATGAAACAATTGCATGAAGAAACACAACACAACATTACCGTTGCTAATAAAAAGTAGCAAGTTGCTGGTAGTGAAGGTAGAAAACATATTTCTTTTAAACCTGGTGATTTGGTTTGGTTGCACTTACGTAAAGATAGATTTTCTACTTTGCGTCATTCTAAATTGATGCCTCGTGCTGCTGGTCCTTTTAAAGTGCTAACCAAGATTAACGATAATGCTTATGTTCTTGACTTGTCCATGGAGTTTGGTGTTTCCACTAGTTTTAATGTTGCAGATTTCAAACCATACTTGGGTGAGGATGATGAGTTGCCGTCGAGGACGACTTCACTTCAAGAAGGGGAGGATGATGAGGACATCAACGACATACGAATAATGATGACGGAAGATGGCGCTGCCAAACCAAGCTATCACGCCTCCACCTCTCATCGTCGTGCCTCCTCGAGTTACGGATCCATCTTCTAACGAGACGACGACATACAAGGGCCTAATCACTAGAGCTCGAGCCCAGGAATTGAAGACGGTTTTGATGCTAAGGAACGACGGCCCAGGATGATGCCGCCCGAAGGCCCACGTGGCCCAAGTCGCACGACTCCCTCTCCACCGCGCGCCTCTCCACTTCAGCCGGCCCTAGATGCCTCGTCCTCCCCCTATTTAGTCAAGGGCTGCGCCCCTTGCAATCTTTGAGTTTTGTTTTAAGTTTAGCTTAGCTATACATCCGTCTCTCGACGTGAATTCAGAACTCCACCTTCGTGCAATACATCAGATTGCTCACCTCTAATTCTTGCTCGTTCTTCGATTGCGCGTAAGAATTGATCCTCGTGATCAGGTTGATCTTGTTTACCGCAAGGTTAATATCCTCCGGAAGTTGGTTCAGTGATTGCATTGGCGCTTTGGCTTGCTCGTCGTAGTCGGATCGTGAGGGTCCACATCCACCAAATCGAAGTTATCTCCACTCGCCGAAAGATCGGGCACTCTACACCTATCACTGGAGCTTGCCTTGATCAACACAAGTGTTAGCAACCACAATCTCTTGCTCCTTAGTATGATGATCCTGCTGAAAATCTGGTTCTGGCTCCTGATTTTTGGTGCCAAAATATGAACAAGGTGTGAACGATACCGAAATAATACCGCACATGTAATAATGTGGTAAATGCAAAATACAGTGGTGTTAAAGTGTCAACATTGTTATTAACATGTTCTCGAAGCCATATGGTTCATAGAAACTAGTTCTGATCTTATCATTTTATGTGCAAAAGGCATTTTAACAGGGTTATTATATCCTTAAAAACAAAAAATTCATTTAATATAGTAAAAATATGTTTCTAGACATGGGTGATTTATCATATACAGGAGCTTGTATAAACATCATTTTCACCAAGTAGCAAGTCCTATATTTTATTATTTTATTTACTAGCATTTTTATAAGCAAAAGTGCTAAATAAATCCTAGGGCATAAAATAATGCATATTTCGCCTAACCAAAATTCAGGGTGGTATATTCTCATGAAATAACAGTGCATGCCAAAAATAAGATTTAAATTTAATTCCTAGAATTTATAGTGATTTATTTAGTGTTTTGATAAGATAATTAATTACTAAAAATATATGTACAGAGGCATCAGTTTATGATTTTTCATAAATATAAGATGAAAATAAAACTAACACATTTGGTTTTAGATCCATTGGATTTGTATTTTATTTACTATATTTTTTCAAAGTTATCAGCATTTACTGGTTGTTTCCCCTGGTTTTTCTGGCTTTAGTTTAATCTTGGTAGTGCCACATGGGCAACATGTCTGTGCCACATGGGTGCCAGTAGGCGCCAGCTGGGATGCCAGTGGGCATGCCAGTCAGCACGCCGGAGCAGGGTGGCGCGCGACCGGAGCTCGCCGCAGGGCGCGACGTGAGGAGACAGCTCATCGTGGGAGCGGGGAAACAATGCGCACAATGAGGCGAGAAGGTTGGCGGGGTTCGCGAGGTGGAAATCTCACTAGAGATAGGTCGGTGGTGAGGAGCGGTGGAGGGAGGAACTTCGGCGAGGTCGTGTTTCTTCTACGAGGCACGAAATAGGACTCCGTCTTTGCCTGGAGCTTCATGGGGTGACAGAAAAGACCAGCGTCAAGTTGGCTTCCAATGGTAGGGGCTGCAGCTAGGGGATCATCGGTGAAGCAGCTTCGGGTTCCAGTGGAGCAGAAGCAGTGGCCGAGGAAAAACTCCAATTCTGACACCTCGAGGAATGAAACAAGAAGGGAACGCATCAGCTTGGGGCGAATACTAATTGCACAACAGAGGCAGAAGAACGGGAGCATAGAGGTTCACCGATGACCGCCAATTTGGGTGGCTGCCGGGGGTGGACGAAAACAAACCTGATGAGAGTTTCTTCAAAATTCACTTGGCACAGGGCATGATGGGCCCTTGTGGTTGCTCGGGGAGGGAGAGTGGAGTGAGGCGCGCGCTGGGGTAGTTTGGCTCAGGCCGGGAGGCACCGGTTGAGTGGCGAGCCAAGCTCGAGCTGGAGCAACAATGGCGGAGGTGAGGCAAGGAAGAAGAAAACGGCCGGGCGTTGGCTTTTAAATGGCAGGGAAGAACTAGAGGCGGGGTGGTCGCAGGCCGGGCGATAAGGCACCACGGTTTTCGGTCTTGGTCAAGGCCGGGGCAGTCCGGCATGCGCGGGACAGCAGCACCATTGCTGCAGCAATGGAGGCAGCAGGCGGAGGTGACCGGTCGGCACGTGGGTGCGGCAGAGGCCGATGACGCGATGGTTGCAGCGGCTCAGCGATGCATTGGCGGGCGCGCGAAGCAGCAGAGCGGCGGGAAAATGGGGGGGATGCAGGGCAGCGGCAAAAAACGCGGGCACACTCGCGTGGTCGGTTTGGCCGTGCGCGGGAGGAAGAAGACAGGCGACTTTGCACTTAAGTGCTCCGAGAATTTAAATGTTTTGCAAAAAGGTCCCCTGTTCTATTTTTACTTAATTAAAATACTCTCCTATGTCCAAATGATATGGGATTTGAAACATAGGTCCGTGGAGATATTTTCTGGGATCTTGGTAGGTCCACTTGGCTAGGAGAAATAAAATTAATTTATAATAAAAGTTTATTCGGAAAAGGTTTCTATAATTTATTTAATTAATTAAGGCACTTCGAATTGTGATAAAATTCTCATATTTGGTCTAAAATTCTCCTTTATTATTCCATCATGCTCATGAACTTATTAGATAAGGGTTGCATATAGAATTTTAATGTTGCTTCACAATGGATTTACAGGGTTTTGTTTTGCTTCAAAAATTCAAATTTAGTTGGTACTTATTATTTCATGTGACATATAATTACACCTTGGCCTAATATACTAGCTAATTAGGGTTAGCATTAATTAATGAAAGATTAGATATGAGGTATTACAGCTTCCATAAAAATTAATCGGCGAAGGCAGCCGAATGAGACGATTTCCAAGCCGAATTGGCACAATTTTTCTGAGTGTCCTCCTAACACTATAACGCGGAATCGCCCCGGGGACTCGATTTTGAGGAACACGACCCATATTTTACCCACACATAAAAGAACCATTCATTCTTTTGTCCTCTCCTTTCTTCCTCATTCGCACATAGCGTCGCTCTCCTCGCATCGCTCTGCCACTCTGCCCTTCCTCGCTCTGCTACTGCCGCTCCGCCCCTCGATCCTCTGTTTGCAGCCCCGCAACGTCACAAACATCCCTTTTCGCACAAGCTGGACGAGCTTCACTTCTATGGAGGACAACAGCGGTGGCCACACGAAATCCAGCGGCTACTTGAGTGTATCCTACAAAATCTTATAAAAAAAAATAAAACATAAAGTAGCAAACCATTATCTGAAAGCTTTTAGCTGATTAAAAGCTAGGAAATATGATAAAATTAATTCCTTTGTGATAAAACGCAACTGCTTCGATGGAAGGGTTAGGAATCAAATATTTCACTGTCCTGTGTACATGATGTGCAATTCGTTAGAAAGAATAAACGCATGCTTTATTATCCCTATAAAGCCAACGCGTGCATAGCCGTCTAAGACTAGATGGAATGCAAACCGTATTCCCGGCAGCTTCTTTAGTATTGTACAATAGGAGAGCAGTACCAGACACTAGACCTAAACCAATTGCCGTCATGCTTGGTCCGTCTATATTCAAGATCTTGTTCAATGCATCACGTGCAAGTTGTTGGTATAAAAAAACATAAACTAAAGCAAGATGGATTTGATCGATCTTAGCACTTTGTTAGACAGATTAATTACCAAAAGTATGTCTCCCATGCATTAGAGATGCATTTTGGGGTTTGGTTATACTTGCAACATGAGGTGGTATAGTCTCAGATTTACGAATAGATCTGCTTGTATATATAGTTTTTCAAAGCTAGGATCCTCTTTCTGAAAATATTGTAGGTTTATGTTGACGTTCTTCCCAAAAACCAAGGCCATGTTACAATTTTTGGGTGCTTGGTGTTACATACAATCACAAATAAATATCAGAAGAAATAGGTAATGCCATTTCAAAACGTGAGAGACCAGCCCAAAGGTCGATGTGATTTTAGTTCAGCCCAAAGCATCCGTACGCAACATTTATTTAACTGATTCAAGTAAGTTTTGTGTTTCATCTAAAAAAAACTGGTTTAGCCATCTTCACATTGGATCCACAATGTTCTACTACCAGATCAGCCTGTGGAATACTTACCTTACAGGTATCCATAGTTATGCCTAAGTCGGTAGACGACCGGGTATCTCATCCATAAGGGAACCGATCGAGTCGGCATGGAGCACAAGGCAATTAGAGATAGGCTTTCTATATTAATCCTTGTAGACTACGAGTAGGACTTTTCATATACCCCTTGCTGATCGGATATATAAGGCGGCAGGGAAACCCCATTGGGGGGACAGGACAACACAAGAAACACAACATCAATACAAACTACAGAACACAAGACGTAGCATTTTTACTCTCATCGAGAGGGCCTGAACCTATCTAAATCAGCGTCTTGTGACCTAACCATCAAGTTCTTAATCCTGACGTAGCCCTATAGATTTATTGTCGAGTAGAAGTCTCGACAATTGGCGTGCCAAGAAGGGGACAAGGCTCACCGGGATTCACCGTCGACTTTGATGGCCGAAATTCCCACCATCCAGAACCCGTCGGACTTCAAGATCTCCTTTGGGTCGCTCGACTTCACCGCCGACTCCAACGGAGCGCTAGGCCTCGACGACCATCGATCCGACTCGGCCGCAGCCAATCTCATGGAACAATCACCGAGCCCGTCAGATCGGATCCCTGCATTGGTTCCACTCAGATTTGGCGACACAGATCTATCCACCGGGTACGACTCTAAGTTGGTCTACATGCCCTTATCCTTTGGCCGTCAATATGGTCGAGGTTCGTGAGGACCCAACTGATGATGGGGATGATAACAACAATGATGATGGTCCTACCAACGACAACGATGGACATGGCAAGGAAGGCCAAAGGGACGACGACCCCAAAGAGATACCGCCTTCGAACGGTCATCGCCGCCGACCGAGAGGATCTCGTGGATCCTGACTGGCGTGACGGCTAGATCTCGGAGATTTGGAAATTGAAGTGGATGGCATCAAGGTCTACGACACCCCTCAGTTCAACATCACCGAGGCTAAAACATTGCTTGATAGCTTGATGGCTGACGCGGCATATCAGACCCCCATGATGCATAAGGCAGTAGCCATGCTCAAAGCAGCTGCTGTTCAAGACAAGGCCAGGGACAAACCACAGTCCGTGGCGAGTTCTAGCTATGCAACTTCTCCTGGACGACAATGTAGTGATCTGAGGAATTCCATGAGACCCCATGACGGACAAGATACCATCAACTCTCATACTAAAGAGTGGATCCATGACTACCAACGCCACGAGGAGTGTTGCAACCGGAGGACTGATGACCGACAGGACGACCGACGATGTAATTCACCTCCAAGAGACAGAGACAACCGCGATGACCGATGTCAACGAGACGATCAGGACCGGTGTGAAAACCATGACGAAGATGACCGGCATCATTATCATAGTGACGACATTAGTCCTCGCCATAATCGCCGCGCGTCTTCACATTCCCGATCATTAGACCGACGACGGAGGTCGGTCACCCCTAATGAGGACAAGTTCGATGGGATCAAAGCTTATGTACCGGAACTTTGAATTGCTCAGTGGCCTAAAGGATTCAAGCCGGTCCTCATCAAGAATTATGATGGTCAGACCAACCCTCGGGAGTGGCTTCAGCTTTACCGCATGGCGATTCAAGCGGCAGAAGGCGACACCTATGTGATGGCTA
Source organism: Eleusine indica (assembly GCA_030378355.1). Classification (NCBI taxonomy): domain Eukaryota; kingdom Viridiplantae; phylum Streptophyta; class Magnoliopsida; order Poales; family Poaceae; genus Eleusine; species Eleusine indica. The sequence goes on along the minus strand of CM059501.1, from coordinate 29,925,835 downwards.
ACTGATGTGAACAAGGGTTCCCGATCTTCCGATAGGTTTTGGTAAACTTGATTTGGTCGGAGGCGCTACACAAATCGATCCGGCTTCCGAATGACACGTTCTGAACCCCGCAATCACAGCACAACGTCTCCTATGGTTATCAACCGTTCAAGAACGATTGACCTCGCCGAGAAGGCTTATCCTTGCCTGCAAATCAAGAACACAAGCAGTAACAAAGAAGAATGCAACCAAATTTGCAAGTATACGATGAATCTCACAAGTTGGAGTCTCACAAACCGATTAAACGGCAAAACTGTTATCAACAGAATAATCTAAGCAAAACCCAAACCCTAATAAAGAGGCGGCAGCTGTATATGAGGACCCTAGGGTTGTGTAAGACCCCCTAGACGCAGCCCTAAGTGGGCTCAACTCATTACATGGCCCAAAGACCGATTATGGTGTCGTAACACCAGGACAGATTCTGGAAGTCTATTTGTTTTGGTGATTGCCGACGGCTCGGGACGAATTTTGACATGGGACCGGTCGGGTTGGAAAGTTCTTTTCGTTATCTTTCCAGGCATATATAGAACGTTCAAATCTGAGTCCGTATGCGTCCTGGGCGTCTATTTTAGTGCAGACTGGTCCTGGGCTCCGAAACAGACTCGAAGTCGGTTTTGATTGGGCCTCCACCTTGGCTTGGACGTCCTTGCTGGCCCATCACGTCTCCAATCACCTCTCCAGCTATCTCATCATCATCTCCATGGTTTCTAACAATAATTAATTCATTAGGTAGCAATCTATTCTCAAAACCACATAATAAAAATATTAGAAACGATCTCACCTGTAAATTCAGGTGATGCACATGAACTTTCATCTTAGTTGAAGGAGTGTTGTGTATATCGATGTACTCATCATTCTCCCCCTTTTGAATTAGAGTCGTCCTCGACTCGATCCCATCTCTTTCTCCCAATAGTGGTCTCAAATCTGAAATATAAAATATAGAACTATTCCCAAACTTGGAATGCACCTCGTGTTTATATGTGTTATGTAAATTATCATCACAATGTGAAATCATAATAGAAGGCATGCCATGCAAATTAATGACCTCTTTGAAAACTTGCTCAGCAATATGAATGTCATTCTCACTCTTATGACAAGATGGAAAATGTGTGATCTTAAAAACACTAGAAAAACATGACATGACATGGTAATTGTTATTGCAGTTTTCTAGTTCATCATTTGGTTGTACAACATAAGGAGTATTCATGTTTGAGCAAATATAAACTTTATGCATCATAAATATACCTCTATGATCATAGTTTCCTATAGCATAAAATTTGTTTCTTGTTAGTAAAGGCAATTCAGTTTGAGAAAAGATTTGCTTCTCCACGGTATTTAGATCATAAAGAACATCAAATTCAATATAACCCAAAGTATTTAGAGAAGACAATAATTTCTGCTCATTCTTTTCACATGTTATTAAAATTAAATGTTTTATTTCAGCACTAGTAGGTGAATCATAAGCAAAAACATCAATCTTGTTCATTTGTTGTGGCAAAGGTATAAGTGAAGCAGTGGCACACAACTCCTCTTTATCACAAGGATCAGTAGATAAATCAACTTGTGGCAAAGGCAAATCAAGACAAGGTTCCAATACAACAAGATTGTTGGAACAATTCATCACATCAAGAAAGCTCTTACCTGAAGCAACAACATGTTCTTCATCTTTCACACTATCCTCTTCTTTGTGTAGAACCTGAAATGTATTAGTTGCAACAAGAGGCAAGGAAATATGTGATGACATCTAATTCAGATTTTGATGTAAGTGTTGCAACATTTGAAATAGTCCATTCTTTCCTAAATGGTTCATTCTTTCTTCTCTCAAGTCTTTGTTGATCCTCTTCTAAAATTTCAGCAGCAGACATAGGTTTAAGAGTAACTCTTCTACCATTGTATTTAAATGAATAGCTATTAGCAATGGTATTGTGCAAAGAATTGTTTGTAGAAATCCAAGGCTTACTCAATAACAAATGACACGCTTGCATAGGCACTATATCAAAATCTGCACAATCCTTATAAGAACCAATAAAAAATTCAATGCGTGCAATTTTATCTACCTTTATCTTACCACAAGAATTTACCCATTGGATGTAGTATGGACATGAGTGTGGCTGTGTGGTCAAGCCAAGCTTCTCGACCAATTCCAAGCTTGCGATGTTGTTGCTACTCTCTCCATCAATGATGACACGACAACGTCGATCCTTCACAATAAAGTGAGTCTGAAACAAGTTGTTCATTTGATTTTGCTCTACCTTCTCCATTTGAGAACTAAACACTCGTTGTGCTACAACACTTGTATCAACCTCATTTGACACCATCGACTCATCACCATCGGTGTTGTAACCTGTCATTGTTAATAGAAAACAAGAAAACACACAAGAGTATATTTTCCTATCACCACTGTTTGATCACGGTGGAAACTCTCAACAAGCAAATGACAGCACCTAACTGAGTTCTTAAAAGATTCTTAGTAGCAAAACAGAGGATACCTTGGAGAGTGTGATCCGACAATTGCGAGGGTCCAAAGATCTGTGCCTATTCAGAAGGATATGTATGGAGCTAGGTAGGCAATTTATAGTAGCAAGGATTAGCAAAATTTCAATTCAGAAATTGCAAAACTGAATAATAGTCCCAAGCTAGTCTGTGTCACTGGCCTAAACTTGATTTGGTCGGAGGCCTAAACACGACGAATAAATATTTTTATAGGGCAATTTTCTGGACTCCAGGATTGAATAAAATAACAAGGATAAGAGCGAACCTAACGGTGTACCTGAAGCTCTGATTACCACTTGATGTGAACAAGGGTTCCCGATCTTCCGATAGGTTCTGGTAAACTTGATTTGGTCGGAGGCGATACACAAATCGATCCGGCTTCCGAACGACACGATCTGAACCCTGCAATCGCAGCACAACGTCTCCTATGGTTATCAACCGTTCAAGAACGATTGACCTCGCCGAGAAGGCTTATCCTTGCCTGCAAATCAAGAACACAAGCAAGAACAAAGAAGAATGCAACTAAATTTGCAAGTATACGATGAATCTCACAAGTTGGAGTCTCACAAACCGATTAAACGGCAAAACTGTTATCAACAGAATAATCTAAGCAAAACCCAAACCCTAATGAAGAGGCGGTGGATGTATATGAGGACCCTAGGGTCGTGCAAGACCCCCTGGACGCAGCCCTAAGTGGGCTCAACTCGTTACATGGCCCAAAGACCGATTACGGTGTCGCAACACCAGGACAGATTATGGAAGTCGAATTGTTTTGGCGATTGCTGATGCCTCGAGAAGAATTTTGACATGCTACCGGTTGGGTTGGAAAGTTCTTTTTGTTATCTTTCCAGGCATATATAGAACGTCCAAATCCGAGTCCGTATGCGTCCTGGGCATCTGTTTTAGTGCAGACTGGTCCTGGGCTCCCAAAACAGACTCGAAGTTGGTTTTGATTGGGCCTCCACCTTGGCTTGGACGTCCTTGGTGGCCCATCACGTCTCCAATCACCTCTCCAGATATCTCATCATCATCTCCATGGTTTCTAACAACAATTAATTCATTAGGTATTAATCTATTCTCAAAACCACATAATAAAAATATTAGAAACGATCTCACCTGTAAATTCAGGTGATGCACAAGAACTTTCATCTTAGTTGAAGGAGTGTTGTGTGTATCCATGAGTGTGATGTACTCATCACTAACTATCTGCCGGTCTATCTCGAGCTAGCCATTCGGATTTGGCTCATAATTCTCCCGGAGAGATCAATTACTTCATGGGGCGAGCTCAACAAGAAGTTCATTGAAACCTTCCAAGCTACCTGCAACCGGTCGAGTAATCACTTTGACCTCACCCGAATCAAGCAGAAGGTTGACGAATCTCTGTGCGACTACATCAAGTGGTTCTACGCCAAGAAGACCAAGATCCCAAATATCCCAGACCAACAGATCATTGCAGCCTTCCAAGGAGGTGTCCAGAGCGATGAGCTAGTTCGGGAGATCGGTCGGTGGAATCATGACCTCAGGCTGACTGCTCGGGAGTGCTTTGAGATCGCTGATAAGTTCGCATCTGGAGAATCGGCTTTGTATGACATATGAGGCAAAGGCAAGGAGAAGCGCTCGGATAAACCGGAGTCCTCCAAGAAGGACAAGAAGCGAAGGACTGAGAACATGGTCGCGGCAGTAGACCTAACAAGGAAAAATCCTTGGATGAACCAGCAGACCATGGACGACTTGCTGAGTGGTCTATGCTTATGGCATCCAAAGGGAAACCACAAAGCGAAGGACTGTTACCGCTTGAAGGGCTTCATGACTGCTGCGCTAAAGGTGGCCAAAGATCCGCCAAGATACCATGAAGAAGAAGATAGCTAGGTTATTAGATGCTAAGTTTATAAGGGAAGTATACCATCCCGATTGGTTGGCAAATCCAGTCATTGTACCTAAGAAGTATACCATCGTGATGGATGTTTGCCGATTATACCGATTTGAACAAGGTCTGCCCTAAAGACCCCTTCGCTCTGCCACGTATTGATCAGATTGTAGACTCAATAGCCGGGTGTGAGCTTATATGCTTTCTGGATGCCTATTCAGGCTATCACCAGATCCCACTGAAAGTCGAAGATCAGATCAAGACTTCCTTTATAACTCCCTTTGGCGCCTACTGCTATACTACTATGCCATTCGGTCTGAAAAATACTGGCGCGACTTACCAACGTGGTATTCAACGCTGCCTCGAAACTCATATCGGTCGGAACATAGAAGCGTATGTTGACAACATCGTGGTAAAGACTCGGAATGTTGAAGAACTTCTCTCTGACCTGGCAGAGACGTTTGACAATTTGAGGCATTACTCGATGAAGCTGAACCCTAAAAAGTGTGTTTTTGGGGTTCCTTCGGGAAAGCTACTCGGTTACATCGTTTCAAAACAAGGTATAGAGGTTAACCCGGACAAAATCAAGGCGATCCTTGATATGGGGCCACCAAATTCCCAAAGGGATGTTCAGAAGTTGACTGGATGCATGGCATCCTAGAGTCGCTTTATCTCCCGTCTGGAGGTCAGGGGTCTACCATTTTTTAAGTTGCTCAAAAAGCAGGATGACTTTGTCTGGACAACAGAAGCGCAGTCGGCGTTGGATGTGTTGAAGATCCACCGCAGCAATATTTCAGTACTGGTGCCTTCCGAGCCACAAGTTGTGAGCACCGTCTTAGCGATTGACCGAGAGGAAGAGGGTCACGTACAAAAAGTACAACACCTAGGGTATTTTATCAGTGAGGTCCTTAGTGCCTCCAAAACACAATACGGCCAGATCTTGAAGCTGCTATATGCGCTCTTGATCACTTCGAGGAAGTTGAAGCATTATTTTCAGGCTCATCCTATTGAAGTTCAAACAACCTTTGCACTCGAAGAAGTCCTCCACAACCGAGAACCAGAAGGAAAGATTGCCAAGTGGGCAGTCGAGCTTGGACAATTCACCATTACGTTTGTACCCCGCTCGGCAATCAAAGGACAAGCGTTAGCTGACTTCGTTTCCGAGTAGATAGAGATTCAGATGCTGCCTGCACCACAAGATATTGAGTACTAGGAAATGTACCTTGACGGATCCCTCCAGTTAACTAGAGTGGGTGCAAGAATTGTGCTCATCTCACCACAAGGAGAAAAGCTCCGGTTGTCCTCTAGCTCATGTTCTACGCGTCTAACAACGTTGCGGAATATGAGGCTCTTCTACACGGTCTGCGTGTTGCCGCGTCACTCGGCGTTCAGCGTCTCGACATCTTTGGTGATTCGGCTCTGGTCATCAACCTAGTCACTAAGGATTGGAACTATGTGGATAGCAATATGGCTGCCTATTGCCAAGAAGTAAGGAAGCTTGAAGATAAATTTGATGGACTGAAGTTCACGCATATTCTTTGGGATAACAATCAAGCGGCTGATGAACTAGCCAAGATGGGATCGTCTCGAGCGATTGTCCCACTCGGTGTTTTCTTACACACCCTTGATTCTCCCACTATTTCTCCTTGGTCTGACGTCTTACCGATCGATGTTGCTGAGATGGTAGATGATATCAACATACAGACCGACTGGTGCGACCCGATTGTCAAATTATTGACTAAGGGAATGCTGCCTCTGGATCATAATGAGCAACAAAGGTTGAACACAAAGTGTCGCAGATATTTGATGGTGGATTACCTACTCCATCGATGATGGGGTTCGAATATCTTGATGCGGTGCATCTCGATTCCAGAAGGCAAAGAATTGATGGAAGAAATCCATTTAGGCGTATGTGGCAACCATGCGGCTTCCAAGACTTTGGTCGGCAAAGCCTTCCGGCAAGGGTTCTATTGGCCCATGGCGGTCAAAGATGCACACCAAGTCGTTCAAAAGTGTGAATGCTGTCATTTTTTGCTCAACAAGCACACGTGCCTTCGCAGCAACTTCAGATGATACCTATGACTTGGCCTTTTGCAATCTGGGGGCTTGACATTGTCGGTCCTTTTATGAAAGCGCTAGGCGGGTTCACTCATTTGCTTGTTGCTATTGACAAATTCACCAAGTGGATTGAAGCGAAGCTGGTCGACAAGATAACTTCAAAGAAGGCGGTCGAGTTTGTCAGAGATGTCTTCACTCGGTTTGGGGTCCCTCATGATATCATCACCGATAATGGTACTCACTTTACATCGGAGGAGTTCCGTGACTTTGTCGATGAGATGGGACTAAAAATCCACTTTGCATCAGTGGCTCATCCTCAAAGCAATGGGCAGGTTGAACGGGCCAACGGTTTGATTCTTCACGGATTGAAGCCCCGAATATTTGACAGGCTCAAACTGTTTGCCGGTCGGTGGGTTCGAGAGTTGCCTTCGGTTCTCTAAGGGCTGCGCACTAATGTCAGTCGGGCTACTGGTAGTCACCTTTCTCGTTGGTCTACTGTTCTGAGGCTATGCTACGGACCGCGGTAAACCTCGTATCAGCACGAGTCAAGGGATATGACGAGAAGCTTTCTGAAGACAACCGAGTGATTGAGTTGATTGCAGCAGAGGCGTTGCGTGATTGTGCTCTGTTTCAGTCGGCAGTATACCAGCAAGGCTTGCGATGTTATTATGACAAAAATATTCGTAGTCGCTAGTTTCATGTTGGGGATTTAGTGTTGTGATGAGTGCAATCAACCAAAAATCAGCACAAGTTACACCCTAAATGGGAAGGACCTTATGTGGTCAAATAAGTTACCCGGCCGGGGGCTTATCGACTGATGTATGAAGATGGCGATGACGTACCAAATTCATGAAACATCAATCAGCTACGTCACTTCTATACTTAGTCTTCTTATTGTATTTTCATACATTATTATTGAATGAAATTCTAAGTCTTTTTGATGGAAGATGTTTTTGATTTCATTCTTATTTGTCTCGATTCCTTAATTTATAACATTAAACAATCGAGCCAGGGGGCTAGTAGTAATGTCCCACTACTCCTTAACCTTGACAAATTCTGGTTTTGGATTTTAACACGGTCTAAAGTTTTTTGGCTTACATTGGAACATTATGGTTATACAATTTATACTGCACAATAGACTGCCACTACACTAAACCCAGAGCCAAAGTGTGAGAGGTCATGTGTTGATTGGTCGATTCTGCTTGTTATGCAGTTATAAATTACAACCTAATATGCTAAGGCAGACCGGTGCAACTTCTGATTTTGTCTCTAAAAGACTTAGGGTGAAAAGGTTTAAGTGCTATAAGCGCGACTAATACAACTTGGCACTGATTGATTTGCTCTAAGTAATGGGAGATTGCCTTTATGACTATTTAGTTGATTTTTCGAAACTTTTTTAGTAACTAAGCAAGCACAAGAATTAATATTTATATTTATAAGGAAAAAAAATTGTTTTCCTGATTCAACAACAACAACAACAACAACAAAGCCTTTTTATCCTAAGCAAGTTGGGGTAGGCTAGAAATGAAACCCATGAGAACCCAAAAAAGGAGAGACGAAGGAACAAAAGCCAAAAGAAAGAAAAGAAACCCAAAAAAGGGACAAAAACAAAAGGATCAAAAGCCAAAAGAAGGAAAAACAAGTAAGCAAGAAGGAAGAAAAAAAAGAATCATGGTTCTAACACGTTTATTGCTAGTCTCCAAGCGCTCCTATCCATAGCTAGCTCCATAGGGATATCCCACTCCTTCAAGTCTCTCTTAACCAACTCGTTCCAAGTTAAGTTAGGTCGGACTCTACCTCTCTTAACATTAGCATCTCTCATTAGAACCCCACTACACACCGGCTCCTCCGGAGGCCTCCGTTGAACATGTCCGAATCAACTCAACCGATGTTGAACCAATTTCTCTTTGATAGGTGTTGGCACTTCCCAAGTGCCCCTTTTATATGTGAATATTACCCCAATTAGAGCATAATTGATACTAATTTAGGCCATTTACCTGTGATATTGCCTATATATTTGTATATGCATTGTTTTGGAGCTTATTACAGAAATAGGTAAAATTGGTGATTAATGCAATGATGGAGAGGACAGGAGTCCAGAACCGACGAAAAGCACTGGAGAAGCCTAGTTCGCCGATCGGCGCAGCCCATGAGCCGATCAGCGCAAGGGTGTTTTGACCCAAAGAAGTGACCGAGGCCCATTCCACATGTTTATGGAAGTTTATCTGCGCAAGACACTTGAAGATATTTGTCTAAGAAGAATAATGGAACTTGAAGAAGATTTATGGAACTCCAAGATCTTAACGTGCTGTACAAGACTTTATCTCGAAGGAAAAGGCCCACATGGCAGCTGTGGAAGACAGAGGAATCGACTCGGGTTAGAAATCAGAGAAGACACGGCTTGCGCCGATTGGCGCAACCGCCTTATTTGCTAGAAACCGAGTCCTTTACGAGTAGAACCCCTATAAATATTTGTAAACCCTCGCCGCAAAAGAGGAGGTGATAGAGGGACACCAGATCTGTGAGTTAGAGCCATCGGGGCTTGCCCCGTTAGAATAGATCTCTAGTTGAGTTTCAAGAACCATTGGAGTCAAGAGTTGACCCGTCAAGGTAGGCCATCTCGATGTGGATGAATCTTACTCTATGTATCTCAAGGATGATTGAATATGTTGATGATGGTTTTGGTGATTTGTCTATCATGATTCTATAATCATGCATGTACTTATTCCAATTGCTTAGTTCTAGGCTAAGTAAGTAGATATTATCTTAATCGTGGTGATTAGGATAGTATTCGAATATTGTATTGATTATGGTTGCTTGATGATGCCAGTAGTGTGGTTTAGCGGTGACAGCACTAAGCCTGCACAGCACTATTGGATAGTTGAGTAGGGTAAGATACTCGCGCGATTAAGGGTTCCCTCCTGGCAGCGATAAATCGGGAGCCACTCGGAAAGCAGGGTGGTCTTACTAATTATAGGTTTTCATTGATCTATGTAATTACCCATTATGATGCTATTCAATTAGACTTTCTGGTTACGATCTCACTAGTAGATATCTGGCTACTCACTTACCAGCATAGGTTTACAAGATCTGGAACACTTTGGCTTAGACTCACTGGTGTACCGATCGGCTCAACCCTGCGCCGATCGGCGCAACAACTTTGACTTAGATTCACCAGTGTGCCGATCGGCTCGACTCCTGCGCTGATCGGCACAACCCCAGATTTAATAGATCTCGCGCACTTTGACTTAGTTTCACTAGTGTGCCGATCAGCTCAATCCTCGCGTCGATCGGCGCAACGACAGATTTACTGTCTGGCGCACCTTTGCGCTGGCCAGTCTCCCCCTCATGCAACCTGACCTTGACAGTAGTCTTGACTAGATCTTTTGCTGTTAACTTGGTTTAATAAATCCCTAAGGTCCCAGTGGATTTGATAAACCTTGGAAAACTCAATTCAAGGGAAAAAGTGCTACAATCGTACACCGTCCTCCTGCGGTATATAAGTGGGTGCGTAGATACGACCAACAATAGGCGCCACTCCTATCCTGTCCCGAATATCTTCATTCCGTATTCGATCTCTTCTTGTATGCTCACAAAACCAACGCAACATATGCATCTCTGCTATAATTAATTGTTGAACATGTCGCCTTTTTGTAGGCCAGCACTCAACACTGTATAACATCGCCGGACGAATTGCCGTCCTAAAGAATTTACCTATTAGCTTTTGTGGCACCCTCTTGTTGCATAGGACGGCGGAAGCTTGAAACCATTTCAACCAGCCGGCTGAAATTCTATGCCTAACATCTTTATCGATGTCACCATCCTTTTGTAACATCAATCCTAAATAACGAAACGTATCCTTCTTGACTACCAATTGTCCATCAAGCCTAACGTCTCCATCCCCATGTCTAGTCAGGCTAAACTCGCACATCATATACTCGGTTTTGGTCCTACTAAGTATGAACCCCTTCGACTCTAATGTGTGCCTCCACAGCTCCAACTTCCTATTAACCCTAGCCCTACTCTTGTCAACTAACACCACATCATCAGCAAAGAGCATACACCAAGGGGCATCACTCTGTATTTCTTGTGTGACCTCGTCCATCGTCAGAGCAAATAAATAAGGGCTCAATGCTGACCCTTGGTGTAGTCCTATTTTAATCGAAAAGTCATTGGTATCGCCATCACAGGTCCGCACACACGTCCTCGCGTCTTGTACATATCCTTGATGAGAGTAATGTACTTAGTTGGGACTTTGTGCTTCTCCATGGCCCACCACATGACATTTCTTGGCACTTTGTCATACGCCTTCTCGAGGTCAATAAAGACCATGTGTAAGTCTTTCTTCTGCTCCCGATACCTCTCCATCAATTGTCGTATTAAGAAAATTGCCTCCATGGTCGACCTTCCAGGCATTAACCCAAACTGGTTTTGCGTCACACTTGTCACTCTTCTTAGGTGATGCTTGATAACCCTCTCCTAGAGCTTCATCGTATGACCCATCAGTTTAATCCCACGATAGTTAGTACAACTTTGAACATCTCCTTTGTTCTTGAAGATCGGTACTACTATACTCTCCTCCATTCTTCCGACATCTTGTTTGACTGAAGGATGAGGTTAAAAAGTTTAGTTAACCATACTATGGCTCTGGCCCCCAAGCATCTCCACACTTCAATGAGGATACCATCAGGGCCCATCGCTTTATCACTCTTCATCCTCTTTAAAGCTTCCTCTATCTCTGCCTCCTGAATTCTCCTCACAAAGCGTCTGTTGGTATCATCAAATGAGTCATCCAACTCAAGGATAAGACCCTCCTCCTCCCCCATTAAACAACTTATCAAAGTACTCTCGCCATCTGTCCTTGATCTCCTCATCTTTCACTAGAAGTAGGTCTACCTCGTCCTTGATACATTTGATTTGGTTGATGTCCCTCGTCTTCCGCTCATGGATCCTAGCCATCAGATAGATGTCCTTCTCCCCTTCCTTCATGCCTAGTCGTTGATAAAGGTCATCATACGCCTGACCCTTTGCTACACTCACTGCTCGCTTTGTAGCCCTCTTGGCTATTTTATAGCCTTCTATGTTGACTGCACTCTTGTCAAGATGTAGGCGCTTGAAACACTCCTTCTTCTCCTTGATAGCCTTTTACACCTCATCATTTCACCACCAGGAGTCTTTTGCTTCTTTTTTGCCTCCCCTACTCACGCCCAACACTTCTGAAGCCACCTTCCGAACACATGTTGCCATCTTTAGCCACATGTCGTCTGGTCTTTCTCCTTCCTCCCAGGGCCCCTCTCCTAGCATCCTCTCCTTAAAAGTTTGTGCCAGCTCCCCTCTAAACTTCCACCACTTTGTTCTCATGATCTTGGTATGTTTGTCCTTGTATACACGTACCTGAAAGTGAAAGTCCACCACCACAAGCTTATGTTGAGTGACAACACACTCCCCAGGTATCACCCTTGAATCTAAGCAAGCACGTCTGTCCTCCCTCCTTGCAAGGATAAAATCGATTTGGCTAGAGTGTTGTGCACTTCTAAAGGTCACTAGATGGGATTCCCTCTTCCTAAAGAGGGTATTCGCTACCAACAAATCATAAGCCAACGCCCAGTTAAGGATATCCTCCCCCTCCTGATTCCTACTACCATACCCGAACCCCCCATGGACCCGCTCGAACCCCACATTAGACGCCCCCACATGGACGTTAAGGTCTCCTCCTATGAAAAGCTTCTCACTGATAGGTTTGGACCTAACCATGTTTTCCTGATTTAAATATTACTAATATTTATTAACATTGCAGATATTAGGAGGCATCATCTTGTAATTCTACCTCCGGAGCCGCTGGAGGAGACGGTGCAATGGGGTCGACCTCAACATTATCAACTATGGCACAGGAGGTTTCCAACATGGAATCCATAAGTAACTGGCACTGATCAATCATCAAGTCAGGGTTGAAGCCCTCCTTGACTTTGTCCAATGGCAGAGCAGGAGACCAAGATTGGCAAATAGCCAGTACTTGACTCCCAGCCTCGGTTGCCACTCTTCTTGTGTTGTTGGCGATCACCTCCAATGCGAGCTCCAACAAGTACTCCAAGGAGTGCCCGGTCTTCTCCACTTGGTTAGCATGGATATAATCCAATGTTTTCCGGGCTCCGTAAGATATGGCTGCAAAAGTCATAACAGATATTAGATGATAAAGTCCAAAAGTAAAGATAGAAGACTTAAACTTACTGGCAAGATTACATTTGAAAGACTTGGAGATGCTTTTAGCCTCTTCAATCTTTCCTTCGGCCTCCTTTAGTTCCTTCTTCAGTCGAGTGATCTCGTCGCTCTGCTCTCTGACCGACTTGGAGAGGTCGTTCTTCTCAGCAGTCAGAGCATCTAAGAATCTCTGCTGGTTTGAAGTCAACTTCTCCAGGTCGGCGATTTTCTGATCACGAGCTAAAAGCACAGATAAAGATTTTAGCATTAGAGTGAGCAAGAAGTAAACATAAGTTGGTCTGCAATCTTACCAACAACATCAGCACGACTTTGTTCTAGAGCTCCCGTCACCTCCTTATGGTCGGTCTGCAGCTTCTCGATTTGCCTTCTAGCTTGGGAGAGCTGCTCACCGGTAACTGTTGACAACAAGTCAATATCTCTGAAGGAGAAGTTTGAATGCACAAGATGTCAGGGACTTACAAAAAGTTTTGGCCTCGAGGTATTCAATCCTGGCCTGCTTCTTCTCCACAAGAGAATATATTCTCTGACTGTGAAGAAGGGTATGGTTAGTTAGAAGAATGATTCAAGGAAGAGAAAAACTTGGTATTGATGTATCTTGTTGGCCTCTCTATGCTGATACATGACATCCATGTCCTCAGCTTCCGATCGACTCAGTGAGTCCTCAACCAACACGGTGTTACCCTTATAACAGGGAGAAGACATGCTGGTCGGGGAAGGGTTGATGGTTTGAGGAGTAGGTGTCGGCAGTGATGTGGGCACTGGAGCATCGGCCAACTTCCTAGGCTCGGTCCGCACACTTGATGGTGTACGTTGAGGAATAGGAGCCGACCGAGTGTCTTGAGATCCTTGGGCACTCTGAGTATCACTTGACCGACCGCTATGATTGCAAAAGAGCATAACGTTAAATCCTGACAATAACTAGTAATAACTATGATGAAGAATCAAAAACATGAAGAATTATACCCGGAGGCTTGCTTAATTTTGATCCGATAGACTTTCTTCTTTATAGAAGTGGTCTGCGGGTTAGAGCCCCTCCGCTTCAGGGAAGTCTTGACGACTTCATCGGTCTTCTTTGCCACCCCTGCACCGCTATCTGATTTGCTCGAGGGCTCCGACTGGCTTGTTGGTCGGTCGGTGTGTGCATGGGCCGGCAGGCTGGCATCGTGGTGGCGCTCCTCCTCGTCATCATCATCATCTCCCACATATTGTTGATGACAGTGAGCGGTCTGCTTTACTCGTCGGCTGGGAGAGGGCAAGTCAGGGCGAGGAGGTGCTCTGGAGATGTTAGCGATGACCTCTTCGGTCGGTCGGGCAACCGCTGAAGAGCTGGCATCACCGGCGCCAGTCTGCGTTGGCTTTTTGACATAATCTGGTCCCACAGAATCGGTCGAAGAGAGTGAAGGGTGTGACATGTAAGTGTCCAGAACCTGCAGAAACATCAAGACATCACATACTGTGATTATTCAAAGGGATGTCAGAATTATTCAAGATGACCGAGGCTCACATACGTTGTATGCCTTCGTGATTAGAAGGTGATCTTGAATGATGTCTCCTTCAAACATCTTTGATAATCACAACCAACGCAGAGTAGAGTTTGGCGGATCTGGCACCTCCCTCGTCTTGTCGTCGGTGGCATATGCCCAGGCGGGGTGGCTCTGTTTCTTCAACGGCTGCACTCGGCGCACTATAAAGCTTTTTGCTACGGTGATGCTGTTGACCCCTTCATTTTTTAGCTCTGCGGTTTTCTCTAGCAGAGCGACCACTTGGGGGTCGGTTGGGTCAGGTCTCTCTGACCACTGCGCCTGGAGAATAGCCTTGGCACTAGAGAAGTCGGCAAGAACAGAAGGAGGATTGTCACATTAGAACCATTCATCCTTCCAGTTCTTGTTCCCGGTCTTCAATGGGACGTTGATGTAGGCGTCCTTCTTACGCAACTGGAAACCATCTCCACCTATGGATACTTGGTTTTCTTTGGTTGGTAGCGATCGAAGGACGAACATTTGATAGAACAAGGTAAAATGGGGCATAATGCCCAGGAAAGCTTCGCACATATGCACGAAGATAGCAATGTGAAGGATGTAGTTGGGATTGAGGTTGACGAGCTCAATCCCATAAAAGAAAAGGAGTCCGCGTAGAAAACTGCAGCAGGGAACTCCGAATCCATGCTCAAAGAATGAGCGAAAAACTACGATTTGTTGATGGATTGGAAGGGGGTGAGTCTCTTTTGGTACCTTCTAGTCAATACGAGCTTGTTTCGGAAGGATGCCGTCCTCCACCATCTTGTTCTGGTCGGCGGTGGAGATGTTGCTCTTTGAGAACTCCCAAAGCTGCTCCGGGATCTCCAACTCGGAGGAGGACTCGGTGGCAGCGGCCTTCTGTATGATTTGCGAGTCATCTTCAAGGGATGTAAAAATGCGGTGGAACTAAACCCTAGCTAATGCTCGGGGGCTTGATGGTGAAGAGGATCAGTGACGGCGATGGGAGAAAGCGCTAACCCTAGCAGAGGAGTCACAAGAACAGGGGAGGCGCGAGGAAGACGAAGCATTGTGTGCAAATGGCGGCGTGGAATTGGAGTTAATAGTCCACTGTCCATTTTATACCTTTGCCTTTTTGACCTAGTCTCTGGGTCCCATGGGCTGGTATGGGCCATATAGTGATGGGCTTTTCTATTTAATAATAATAAAAATATAACAGGCTTTATTCTTTAAAAAGAATTAGAGCTATTAACCCTGAAAAATAATCTCGGGGGCTTCTTTGATGAGAAGCAGTGGCAAATCCACTTAAAAATACTTTTCGTATCAATGTGATTTGATGATCATGTAGCAGAGGACTTGATGGTCATACAGATGTAAGTTCAAGAGATAAGTTATTGATTGATGTCGATAATTAATTATCAAAAATAGACTTATATTAAGAAGAGTGATAATTCATTAAGGAAAAGCTATACTGTGATTGATGTCATTTAGCTTAGAACTGTTATATGATTGATGTCATATTCTTTTATATGGGTCAAAACCTGATTGATGTCACAAGATTAAGATCCACAAGACACTCGGATAAGAGTGTGTATCACTCGGCCTTTTTATCAATCAGTCGGCGAGCTTGATGTCTAGTTAACTGACCTTTTGATTTGATGATTAGGAGTTTACCTAAGCTCGAGCTTGATGGTTTGGGTGAATTATATACAACAAAATGTTAAGAGATAATTTTATTAGACTCTTGCATTATTTGTTAGTCTCCAAATTATACAAGAGTCAGGGGCTATAGTTGATCAGGTGCACCTAGTCGGTGCACTAGATCTATGAGGAACTTCAATCAAGAGGTCTTATTAATTTGTGATCTAGTCACATAAATCTCGAAGATCACTCGGCAGGACAAAGCTCAAAATTAGGAAGCACTCGGGGGCTGCTATGGAATACTTACCTTACAGGTATCCATAGTTATGCCTAACTCGGTAGACGACTGGGTACCTCATTCATAAGGGAACCGACCGAGTCGGCTTGGAGCACAAGGCAATTAGAGATAGACTTTCTATATCAATCCTTGTACACTACGAGTAGGACTCTTCATGTACCCCTTGCTGACTGGATATATAAGATAGCAGGGAACCCCCATCGGGGGACAGGACAACACACGAAACACAACATCAATACAAACCGCAGAACACATGACATAGGGTTTTTACTCTCATCAAGAGGGCTCGAACCTGTCTAAATCAGCGTCTTGTGACCTAACCATCGAGTTCTTAATCCCGACGTAGCTCAATAGATTTATTGCCGAGTAGAAGTCTCGACACAGCCAAAACTTGACCCTTGACAACCTTGGCAGACTCATAAGTCAGATCATATTTGGCTAAAGCTAGCTTTCACTTCCTAATTCTGCCTTTTAAAATAGGAGCCGATAACATATATTTGATGACATCGGCTTAAGACACCACCACAAGAACAAGACGACAAGGAGTGGGTCATTTTCTATTTACGTCGAAGATTGATTGATGCTGAAACCAGGTATATCGAGATTGAAAAGTCGTGCCTATGTTTATATTTCTCATGTGTGAAGTTGAGACATTATCTGCTATCAACTGAGTGTGTGGTGGTTCGCAAAGTCGATGTCATCAAATATATGCTATCGGCTCCTATTTTGAAAGGGAGAATTGGTAAGTGGATGCTTGCTCTAGCCGAATATGATCTAACTTATGAGTCTGCCAAGGCAGTCAAGGGTCAGGTTCTGGCTGATTTGGTTGTTGAACATTGTGGATCGGATATGTCGATGGTGGAGCCGATACCATGGTTGCTGTTTTTCGATGGTTCTGTATGCAAGAATGGATGTGGTATCGGGCTCGTCATCATATCGCCTCGGGGGGCAAGATTTGAGTTTACATTCGCTGTGGAGGTATCGACTAACAATCAAGTTGAGTATAGGGCTGTTCTTAAAGGTCTGCAAATTTTGCGAGAAGCTGGGGCTGGTTTTGTTGAAATCATTGGTGGTTCGTTGTTGGTACTCGGGCAGTTAGCAGAAGATTTTGAATGCAGAGATGATATTCTAAAGTTGTTTTATGCCGAGTGTCCGGATGTGATACGATGCTTCAAGGTAGTAAGTTTCAAGCGTGTCTAGAGGGAGCAAAATTTGGAGGCAAATGGTTTAGCACAGAAGGCATCGATGAAGTCGATGAAACTAAACACTAATGGTATGATTGTTGAAATTGCTGATGTCGATGAAGCTAGGCAAGCTGATGTCGATGAAGTCAATGTCGATGAAGTCAATGTCGATGAAGAAGATTGGAGGACCAAGAAGTCCATGAAGGCATTTGTGGTACCCATCAATCGGTCCATAAAATGAGATGGTTGGTGAAAAGGACTGGGTATTATTGGTCAAGTATGTTAGAAGATTGCTTCAAGTATTATAAGGGGTGTCAAGATTGCCAGAAATTTGGAGCAATTCAGAGGGCACCGGCTTCAGATATGAATCAGATTATTGCCTTGGCCATTTAGAGGATGGGGGATGGATATGATTGGCCAAATTTATCCAACATCAAGCAAAGGTCACAAGTATATTCTAGCGGCAACAGATTATTTCACAAAGTGGGTTGAAGCAGTACCGATGAAGAATATGACAACTAATGATGTAATCAACTTTGTGAAGGAGCATATTATTTACAGGTTTGGTGTGGTGCAGACTATTACTACTGATCGAGGTTCTGTGTTTACATCGAAAGAGTTTCAAAGCTTTGCCGATAGTGTGGGGATCAAGTTGTTGAATTCATCGCCTTATTATGCTCAAGCCAATGGTCAGGCAGAAGCATCTAACAAGACTTTGATCAAGCTTATCAACAGGAAGATTGATGAGCAACTTGAGAAGTGGCATACGACATTGGTTGAGTCACTATGGGCCTACAGAATGGCATGTCATGGGTCTATAAAGGTATTGCCATATCAGTTAGTTTATGGACACGAAGTAGTTTTGCCATGGGAAATGAATCTGGGGTCCAGAAGAATAAATTTGCAAGGTCAATTATCAGCCGATGATTATAGGCAGGTTATGTTTGATGAGTTAGAAGATATCGTGCAGTATCGGATGAGGACCATAGAGAAAATTCAAGAGAATAAAGCTCGTGTGGCTAGATTTTACAACAAAAAGATGGTGCCCAAGAGTTTTGTAGAAGGCGACCTTGTTTGGATGTGAATTATGCTCGTCGGCTCTAGAGAGTTTATTTGGAAAATGGTCTCCAACTTGGGAAGGTCCATTTAAAGTGAGCTGATGTGCGCCCGGTAACGCATATTTCTTACAAGGATTAGATGGAGAAGAGTTTGGGAGAGCAATCAATAGTAAATATTTAAAAAGATATCATCCAAGCATTTGGGTTGGCTCATGATCTCAAGCGCTTGATCATGGCCGATGTGGAAACATCGTCCTTAACAGAAAAAATAAAAGATTGGAGAAGAGGAAATTGTGTGTTTTACAGCCGATGTGCACACATCAAACTTCAGACGGCCGATATCATAGATATCACCCTTAGCGGAAAATATAAAGGAAAAAGCATAGCATGCAAGACAAAAATTAATACATTCATAGAGTAGAGGAGGGTTCCATTGATTATAGATGATCGATGTTAAAGATGAAAAACAAGCTCGAGACCCAGTTTTAGTAAAACCTATTTTTCTATGGCAGCCAGGGGATGAAGATGTAATTATTAGTATCCCAAACGAATGAAGGGAGGTACATATAAGAAGAAAACATACGCTGGCAGCTTCCTCCAATTCCCCTTCAGGGATGGCAGTGTCATCAGACATTACCCGTCGGACAAGAGGGAGAGAGGGCTGCGCCGCTGATGCCATTCTCAAAGCTCGTGCTGCTATCCGAGAGTAGAAGATCCAATGGGTTGGCTTCTGGGCAGGAGGAGCTGCAGACTTTGGATTGAAAGGAGAACTCTGGGGGCAAGAGAAGTGAAAAGTACTCACCACAAAACATTCAGTAGGTTTGGAGATAGATGGTACTTTTCTATCAAAGCTCTCAATAAGAGTCCCATGGTTGAAGGTGGTAAGCAAGATGAAGAAAAGGGGGCCGACGGAAGGAGCTATTTATAGGGCCTAGATTTAGCCTTTATGGAATCCAAACGCCATTTCATCGGAGGAATAGGAACCAAAAAGGTTTGCGTAGGAACGCGAGGGGAAGGGATAAGCGCGAGGACGGTCAAAAAGTAAAACCAGCAGTCGAGACGACGCAGGAACGGCAGGCCACATTTAAAGGCCATGATTGGTTGGATGGTGTATTGAAGGCGTGATCCGACGAGTGGATGGCTCCTGATTTGCTGCATTTACTAGATCATGAAGCAGAAGAGTGGTAAAGATGCATGGTAAATGAGGAAAGAAAATCCAGCGCACGAAGGGTTTCGTACCCCGGCCTCGGGGGCATGTGTTGGCACCGAAATTTGACCGGTCCCAGTGGTCAGCTGCATGGAGTCAAAATCGGCCGAAATCAAGGGAGCTCAACGGCCGAAGAAAATAAAGTGGGCCCATTAGGATTGTTTTTTTCTTTGTTTTTCTAGAATAGATTTTGCTTAGAAATTGATCAAGTCGGTTTGTTTAAGAGTCCTGACTGAATCGGGTCAGAACCCCTTGCGTGGGGCTATAAATATGTAATAGGATCTGTACAAAAAACACAACACTTTCATTCAATACAACTCGGCGCATCGCCAAACTTTTTCTCGACGACATCCTCGTCTCGCATGGGCTGCATCGGCTCCGATCTTGACGAGAGATTTGGATTAGTCACCCTCGATCATTTCATCGACTTCAGCTAGTACTTTCTCATTAAGTTGATATTCTAGTTGTTATCTTTGAAATTGCTAGTTATCCGGTAAGTAGATCTTTATTTGGTTTGTATTATTGACTTAGATTGCATTACTGTCTCGGTTAGGTCTGATTTTCTGCGATTTCTGTGGGTTCTATAGGCCCGGTTATAGATCTTTTATTTGAGTCACTCGATTGATTCTATCTATAATTAGATTAAGTCTAGCTCTATTTGCTGTGGTTGAACACTGTCTCGACTAAGTTTGATCTGTTCGAATCAACAAGGTTGCATCAACTTTGATCTCTTGATGGGCTGATAGGGTCAGATTCAATCTGTTTATAGGCAGAGTCGATAGAGTTCTATCGGGATATTTAGTCGACAGGTTATCACGGTTCAATCTGTTTAGAGGCTCGATATCCTTCACTGCCTTAATGTTCTTTAGGCCAATTCCAATTCCTCTTTCATGCACAAGAAAACCTAGAAACTGGCCTGTGATATGTCAAAAGCACACTTCTTAGGATTCATCTTCAGCCCATATTTCTAGGTTCTCTCTAATGCTTCTCACAAATCGGCAATGCGATCTTCTAATGTTGTGGATTTGAGGCATATTTGCAACACCAGCTATCAGATCTATTGACTTAGCATCTATCGACGAGCAGAGTGTCATGCATGAATATGGTACTTCTATCGACTCTGGCCCATCGAATTTACTTCATCGACAGAGTGAGTTTAGCGCATCTATCATAAATCCATCGACTCTGTTCTTTCAATTCGATTCCTATCAGCACTATTCACATATTGTTTTATGTTCACCTATTGAGTCAACGATAAGTCAATACAAATCAGTCAATTAGTTTCTTTAAATATTATTTGATGTTTATAGCCATTAGCTTGTTTTCACTAATAGTGATCATCGGCTTTCTTCATCGGCCTATCTTAGGCCGGTGACCCGTGGAATCTGACCGTTCGCTTTCTTTGTCGATTTGCAAGGAAAATCGACTGGCACGCATTAGTTTTTCGTATTGAGCCTGCACTGGAGCTAAGTAGATCTCCCAGGTCACGCATGTGATTTTCGCATCAACACTCAGATAAAAGACAGCCCTATCCTTGCTATTCTGCTCCTGAATCAAAATCGATCCAATTGACTTCTTGTCTGCCACAAGATACAACATGAAAGGCAATCCATCTTTTGGTGACACTAATACCAGAGGCAGGATCAAATAATTCTTGATATTATCCATGACCTTCTGATGTTCAGGCTCACAAACAAACTTCTGATTTGCCTTCAACTCCAATAGCAGCGTAAAAACATCAAGCCCTCCTGATAAATTTGATATGAATCTTCTTATGAAATTAACCTTGCCAATCAAAGACTGTAGCTCTGTCTCATTGATAAGAGGCTCGATATCCTTCACTGCCTTAATGCTCTTCAGGCCAATTCCAATTCCTCTTTCGTGCACAAGAAAACCTAGAAACTGGCCTGTGATATGTCAAAAGCACACTTCTTAGGATTCATCTTCAGCCCATATTTCTAGGTTCTCTCTAATGCTTCTCACAAATCGGCAATGCGATCTTCTAATGTTGTGGATTTGACTATCACATCATCAATATAAATTTCAACCAACCTAACAATCAGATCAAGAAATATGTAGTTCATATCTCTCTAATATATATGTGGCTCAAGCATTCTTCAACCCAAAAGTCATGACGACCCATTCATACAGGCCTATAGCTCTAGGACACCTGAAAGCAGTGTTCAATATGTCTTTTTTTGCCATGAAAATCTTAATATAACCAGCATTGCCATCCATAAAACTGATAATTTTATGCCTAGCTGCTGCATGGATAAGAAGATCTGCTATTGGCATCAGATAATCGTCTTTAGGGGTAGCCTTGTTCAATGGCCTGAAATCAATGCACACCCTAAGCTGTCCGCTTTTCTTGAAAACAGGTACAATATTCAAAACCCACTCTAGGTATTGACAAGGCCTAATGAACTTGGCATCATACAATCGTGTAATCTCTGCCTTGATCTCATCATAAGTCTTTGGATCTGTTCTTCTTACTGGCTATTTATACGGTCGGTACCTGAGTTTAATCGGAAGCCGATGTTTGATGATAGATCGGCTAAGACCGGACATCTCAGAATAATCCCAAGCAAAACAATCTCAATACTCTTTCAATAATTTTATTAACTCAACCTTGAAATCTTCATCTAATTTTCTACTAATAAACATTGGCTTCAGTTAACTGCCATCTCCTATATCGACTTCTTGTAACTCATCGGCCGACTAGAACCCTTTTCCTAACTTGCCTTTCTCTACTAATTCTATTGTGGCACCTGCCAGAGAAACAATTTCGAATTTGACTGATCCACCACCTAAAGACCTTGAGTAGTAATCTTGGCGTAGTCTCCATCCCAAATTTTGCCAGAGAAGCACTCCATATTCTCAGCATGCCAAGGTGCTAAATCGGCGGTTGCAACATTGACGGTCTCATCGGCCGGGACCACCTCTACTTGATCTCCTATCCACTAGACCAGAGATTGGTGCATGGTTGATTGTACACAACAATTTGCATATATCCAGTCACAGCCAAGTAGCAGGCTGTAGGTTCCCCTTCCATCTGTGACAAAAAATGTAACCAGCAAAGTCTTGCTACCAATTGTAACCTCAACATTCAAAACATCCTTGGCTACTGCAGTTGTTGGTCATACCTATGCACCCACTTATATACTGCAAGAGGACGGTGTATGATTGTAGCACTTTTTCTCTTGAATTGAGTATTCCAAGGTTTATCAAATCCACTGGGACCTTAGGGATAATTAAACAAAGTTAATAGTAAAAGACCTAGTCAAGCTACTGTTGAATTTAGGTTGCGTGAGGGGAGGACTGGCCAGCGCAAAGGTGCGCTAGATAGTAAATCTATCATTGCGCTGATCGGCGCAGGAGTTGAGCCGATCGGCACAATAGTGAGTCTAAGCCAAAGTGCGCCAGATGCCTTCTAAGCCTATGCTGTTAAGTGAGTAACGAGATATCTACTAGCGAGATCGTAACCAGAAAGTCTAATTAAATAGCATCATAATGGGTAATTACATAGATCAATGAAAACCTATAATGAATAAGACCACCCTGCTTTCCGAGCGGCTCCCAATTTATCGCTGCCGAGAGGAAACCCTTAATCGCGCGAGTATCTTACCCTACTCAACTATCCAATAGTGTTGCGCAGGCTTAGTGCTGTCACCGCTAAACCACACTGCTAGCATCATCAAGCAACCATAATCAATACAATGTCTGAATACTATCCTAATCACCACGATCAAGATAATATCAACTTACTTAGCCTAGGACTAAGCAATTGGAATAAGCACATGCATGATTATAGAATCAAGACAGACAAATCACCAAAACCATCATCAACATATTCAATCATCCTTGAGATACATAGAGTAAGATTCAGCCCCATCGAGATGGCCTACCTTGACGGATCAACTCTTAACACCAATGGTTCTTGAAACTGAACTAGAGATCTATTCTAACGGGGCAAGCCCCGGTGGCTCTAACTCACGGATCTATTATCCCTCTATCGCCTCCCCTCTCTGCAGCCAGGGTTTACAAGTATTTATAGGGGTTCTACTCGTAAAGGACTCGGTTTCTAGCAAATAAGGCGGTTGCGCCGATCGGCGCAAGCCGTGTCTTCTCTGGTTTCTTCTCCGAGTCGGTTCCTCTGTCTTCCATAGCTACCATGTGGGTCTTGTACTACACGTCGAGATCTTGAAGTTCCATAAATCTTCTAGGCAAATATCTTCAAGTGTCTTGCGCAGATAAATTTCCATAAACATGTGTAATGGGTCTCGGTCACTTCTGTGGGCCAAAACACCCTAGCGCCGACCGGCTCATGGACTGCGTCGATTGGTGCACTGGGCTTCTTCAGTGCTTTTCGTCGGTTATGGATTCCTGTCCTCTCCAGCATCACTTTAATCACTAATTTTACCTGTTTCTGCAATAAAGCTCCAAAACAACGCATATATAAATATATAGACAATATCATAGGTAAATGGCCTAAATTAGTATCAATTATGCTCTAATTGGGGTAATATTCACATATAAAAGGGGCACTTGGGAAATGCCAACAGCAGTGCGACCACCATAACCTCTCAAAATCAAGTTAGTATCAATCAAATCTTCATCAGTCTTACCCAAATTTCTGAGAGTAGTGACCGACATGAGGTTGACTATAGCACCTCCATCGACCATCATCTTACCCATCGACATCCCATAAATGAACCCCTTCATGTACAAGGCCTTCATGTGCCGCTGTCTGGACTCATCTGGCTTGTCAAACACTACCTGTTGCATATCAAATACTAGCTATGGTGCATTATCTTCATCAGCAAACAACTCTTCCTCTGTAGCAGTAAATTCTTGAGGAAGCATCATCACCATACCCACTGTAGCACTAGGAATCTGCACCTATGACTGTACTATGGATGTCCATTCTTTTTTGGGCGGCTGATCATCATCTTCATCGTAGTAATATCGGTCGGCCCCCTATTTGCTTGCGGCACTGCCGATTCTACTCTTTTTCTTCCTGTAATTCTTCATCGACCTCCTAATAAAGCACCCATCCTTTTCTGCTTTTCTTGACCCAAGTCGATCAAAAGCTGACAAGCATGGTTGTCCACCGGTCGATCTGATCATCGGTTGTCTATGCTCAGTCTGCCGATGCTTCGGTTGACTCTCTTGGCGCTTCGCGAAACATTTGGCTTGCCTGTCTGTTGCATCCGAGAAAATTATTGACCGTCGGGAGCTTCGTGTTATTGTCCCAGCAATACTGAAAGAAAGGACATTCCCAATGCGGATCGTACTGTGACTCCCTGACTTCTCTATCTTTCTTTTTCTAGTATTTATTGACGAAAGCTTCTACATAAAAGATACCAACCATATTAACATTTATAGGGAATGGATGCTCATCGATCTTCATGGTTACCCTATGGAACTTGATCTTTCCTTGCTTAATCGCCGATTGGATCTGTCGCTTGAACACCTTGCACTCATTAGTGTGATAAGATGATTAATTATGTCACTTATAGTATTTTATCTTCTTCAATTCTTTAGAAGGTGGTATCACATGGGTAGACGACAACTAGATATGCTATTCCTGTAATAGTTAAGTAAAAAAATCTTATCGACCTTGGTAATATCAAAATCTTATTTCTCTTCTGGTTCATCCTGCTTCACCCATGGACACAATAAGACATTCTTATTCCTGGTGCACTCTACCACAACAACATTCTCCACTTCTTCGCCAAACTCAGACTGATAGTCATTATAACTGACCTGAGCCTGTCTCGATCGTGCCCTCGAGCTAGGTACTCCTGGGTCGACACCTTCTGAACCAGCTGATTCAAACTTTCAAGCTCTGTAGAAGGAAATGTTTCTCTCAAGGGCGCGACTAGACCATTGAATGCGATCTCCGCCATTTGGGTGTCAGTCAGTGTTGATGGTCGTTAAATACCAATTCCGACCAATAATATAGCCATAAGTAAGGGAACACTTAGCATTTCATACATGCATGTTAGCTAGGATTAATAAGATTCCAGTTATCCTTGGAGATTTATGTGCATGTAGAGAATATATACAAAAGGAGTGGAGAAATGGAGCAAGATCCATAAAATAACATTCCAACCAATGGCAGAACGCCAACCGGACTCCTCACGGATCAATGACATGGCTACATAGGATTGCACGGGAGGAAACTGACTTAACAGAGGATAGGACCCACCTACTAGCCACCCCGAGGAAGCACACCCTAAAGGGGCCCACCTGCAGGTCATTCGATCAAGTCTTCAGGCGGTTTGCTTCCCCCTTTCCACGTGTCATTCCCTCAGCCCTTTGCCAATGTTAGTGCACCGAGGTTCCATGGCGGTTACTCCCGGAAACCGATGTTTGGGCACTATAAAAGGAGGGGAGTGCCTCCCACTTGCACACACACCAAGAAGAATCCATTCTCTAGCATTACACTTAGTCCTTAGGTCCTAGTGGAGTTTAGGATAGAGGAGAGCTGTCTTGAGGTTCTTGACCTAGTCTTGGAGTCTTGGGTATAGTTCCACACTATCCCTCTCTAGTAAGACTTGTTCCTTTTATTAATAGAATTATCTTCTATACTCCTTGTGCTTTATTTATTGGGAAATTTGTCTGTAGGAGACACTTCAATATTGATTTTGTCTCCTGGACATTGGATCGCTTTTTTTGGTCTCGTGGACACTGAAAAAATACACATTTTGTCTCCAGGACACTATAGCAGAAAAAGTGACTATTTTCAAATTTTTTATCTTAATGTACAAAATACATTAGAACTTGAAATTTGACACAAGCATACATTACTAAATTCCCTATACATGTAATTTTTTTCATATTTATTGTTGATTGTTTACATATGTTTTGCACTAATAAAATATTTATTTTTAAAATTAAACTATGGAGACAATTGGTAAAAAATCAAGAAAAAAATCACATGAACATAAAATGCAACAATGTAATATTGTGCCAAATTTCAAGTTGCAGTATATTTTGTATATTAAGATAAAAAATTTCAAAATAATCACTTTTTCTGCTATAGTGTTCTAGAGACAAAAGGTGCATTTCTTTAGTGTCGACAAGACCAAAAAAAGCAATCCAGTGTCCAAGAGACAAAACCAACATTGAAGTGTGTCCTACAGACAAATTTATCTTTATTTATTTATACTAGTGTGATAGTCATGTGCATTTTATATGGTTGTTGCCTCGTTATGTTGGGTTGCTCTATGCTACACATTCTCATACTAGTAAATCTATGTGTCGATGTTTAGATCACCGGCTAGTAGAATTTGTTCACAGAGGTGCACATTTCGGGTTTGGTGATGGCTAAGCAAGAGGACACGGGGGGTTATAATTGTTCGGGGAAGCCCCCTACGTCAAGTTCTTAGGCCTGCTCGTGTTACTTGCTCTAGTGGAGGAGTACAACAATGGTGAGAGAGGAGGAGGCTCCAAGTCTTGGGTGCGAATGAGTTGTGTGTGTTGGGTGTGTGTCTGTTGTTGGTGCTCTATTTTGTGTTCTTTCTTTCCAGAGGCACGGGCCTCCCCTTTTACATTCCAAGGGGAGAGGACCCATGTTACAGAGAGAGAGAGGGGGGGGGGGGAGATTTCTATACGAGATGAGTTGGTGGAGGTGTGCCAAAGAAGGCGAAGCCCTTAGTCGGAGGCGTAGTCTTCGGTCCTTGTGGCCCCCATCGTCCTGGTCTTGCATCAAAGGGGTGGTACTACGTCCGAGCGCGCCCCCGTTTTCCGTCGTCGAGTCGAGTCCCACCTTGTTCCTGTAGTCGGCGTGTTCCGCCATGCGCAGGGAGGTGCAGCATGAGCTTTGTCACGTCGTTCACGCAAGGCTCAATCTAGTTATCCGTCAAGTCGTCCTGTACCATCACCATTTGGTGTGTCATTGGGCGATGGTAGCACAGTGAGGCTTGCCATGCCTGCCATCATCAGCGGGCGTGGGTGATGATGAGGGGGGCAGGTACCCGGAGAGATTTGACTCCTTGATACTATGTATGCGTGATGGGCATGGCATTTAAGGCTGGGTGGTTGGTGGTTGTTGACCGTTGGCTCGCTCGAGCCCCTCCGTCGGGGGTCGTCGCATCGGGTTGCGCCTGTTCAGGCCTGCTTGGAGTTGGAATCCGTCCTGTCCTGACAAGACAATCGAGCTTCTCCACTCCGTCCTCCTAGCTCGGTGAGGGTTTCATCACCCCGTCCTGTCCGGGCTCAGGTCCCACCGATGGGAGTTGACGGAGGTAGAGTTTATCTGGTGATTATGAGGGGGGGGGGCATACTATCGTCATGACTATAGTGGCAGCGGAGCGTCCGTCCTCGCCCCGGAGTGGATAGGCTTGCGTGAGTGGCTGAGTCATCTGGTTGGAAGGGCGAGCCGTGCTTGGGTTCCGTCAGGCGGGGCGACTTGTCCTTGACCCCTATTGAGGGGTCGAACGGGGCGTAGCGAATCCTCGACCCCCACCGAGGGGTCGAGCGAGTCGCAACCGGCCCTCGATCACTCGGGGTCGAGCGAGTCAGGGCAGTGGCACGACCTTTGTGGCTAAGGCTTGACTACCACGGAGACACTTCCTGTGGGGGCTCACGCTGGTGGTGCCTTGGTGGCGATCCAGCGGGTCCTTTTGAGTCCGGCGCAAGTTTCAGCCAAACTCCCCCTCCAGCTCGGGGCTACACCCACCGGGTGCGCTCGCGCGCACCTCTCTCATGTAAACAAGGCAACCCACAAATGACTTCGTGCCTTTTGCTCACACATGGGTCAAAATCCCCCAAATGACTCTCCAACTCGCTCAGGGGCTCGGGGGCTACACGTCGAAAGACATGTCTCAACCCCGTCGGGTGTAGCCCCCAAGACAGAGGAGGAGTCCGTGCGGACTCGTTCTTTGGCTTTATTTGTCGGGAGCGGTCACGGGAGTGCTGTGGCTCCCGTGTCCCTCAGGCCCTGTGTCAGGGGCTGAGTCGACGGTGCAGAGTGCCGCAGAGGGGGTGGTTCGTCTGTCAAGGTGCGCGTGAGCGTACCCTTCGGGTGTAGCCCCCGAGCCAAAAGAGGAGTCCGTGCGGACTCGTTCTTTGGCTGTTTGTGTCTGAAATGATCACGAGGGTGCCATGTGTCCCGTGTTCCTTGGGCTCCATCCCCTGGGCCGAGCAGACGGTGTAGGGTGTCATGAAGGAGGGTTTGCCTAAAAAGGCGGCCCAAGTCGCTGTCGGCATGATAGATCTCTTGTCTCTTTCTGGCGTGTAGCGCGTGGGGGCATCTTTCGGCAGGGCCCAGATCTGGCGCGCGACACGTCCGGGGAATTCGAGGCTGGTGCCCTGCTTTAAGGCGAGTTCATTTCTCCTTCGTATTGCATGGTGCACGCGAAACCATCGGTGGCGCCAGGTTTTTGTTCCCACGTGGCGTGCCAGAGCCCCTCGTGAACCCACATCGGGCTTGATGCCCGTCCAAGAAATCTATGGCTGGGGCCTAGCTTGGCTATTTAAGGGCACAGCCGGGTAATGTTCTGCTTCATTCCCACACCTAGCTTTACTCACTGAGCCCTGAGGCACGACCGACTCTTGCTTAGTGGTCCATTGTTCTCATGGCCGCCGGGTGCGACGATGTCCCTGGTGATGAAGACGGGGATGAAAACCCACCGATAGTAAGTTCCCGGCTGCCCTGGTGCGGCGGCCCGGTCGGTTGTGGGAAGGTTGTCTCAACTTCTATTGTGCCCTCCCCTTGTTGGGGTGAGATGGAGATAAAGGGGCCCTCTCATGGAAGGTCGCCATGGCTTATTAGATCCCCTTGTGTTTGTTCTTGGCAACATCGGTAAGAGCAAGGTTAAGAAGAGGTGCCAGACCGGACTCCCCAGCAGCATGGGGGTCCTTAGTCTCAAGAAGCGGCTCTAGCAATAGCCGTATAGTGCGACTGGGCTGCTCGCCTTCGTCGTTGGGAGAAAAGGCCGACCTCAAATGAGGGCATCTTTGCCTGACGACGAAGCATTACAGGCTCTTTACCTCGCATGTACCCGCCGAGGTGCGGGTACCGCTTTTTCCTTTATAGTAGACCCCTCAGGTTGATCTTTTCCTCTCTTCTTTTTTTTCTTGAGTGATTGATACTCTCTTTGTGAGAAGAAGAGAGGGAGTCTGTAAGACTCGCCCTTAAACAGTCTTGTAAGCAAAGAATAATGAATGTGACCCCGTCGTTGGGTCTCGTTGGGCGATGCCAGCCCTCGCGTCCCCGCTCGATGCTGACGGATCGGTCAAGCGGCCATTTCAACTTTTTTGTTTTCTCCTTCCGCGTCCTGTTCGTGAGACGGAGGATAGAGCCGAGCCATGTTTTCACCTCGGTGGTTGAAACGTGGTTGCTCGATGAGCTGCTATCGGGTTCGTTCGAGTGAGGTCTCCGGTCCCCCTTTGACGGGGTCCCAGCGAACCAGCTGGTGGTTGACCTCATAAATCCGTCTTTCCGGCTCGACTGGTTGTCACAACTGTTCGATAGGTTGTGATGGCTAGCTGCCTCTCTTCGGGGAGATACCAACGTACAAGTCGGAGCGGGATTCAAACGCTACTCTACAATTCCCTCAATCCCTCGGGGTTCAGGATACTGGCCGCTAAGTGTGTCCATCGCTCGTGCCCCTCGCCTTGTTTGTGCTCTAGGCAGCTATCGAAGCCCCTGTGGGGCCAGCCTTAGAACCTTGGCAAAGAATAATGAATGCGCCCCCGTCGTATGGTCTCGTTTGCGATGCCGGCCATCGCGTCCCCGCTCGATGCGAACGGATCGATCGAGCGGCCGTTTCAACTTTTTAGTTTTCTCCTTTCGCGTCCTGTTCATGGGATGGAGGATAGAGCCGGGCCCTGTTTTTGCCTCGGTTGCTGAAACGTGGTTGCTTGATGAGCTGCAATCGGGTTCAGTCGAGTGAGATCTCTAGTTCCCCATCGACAGGGTCCTAGCGAACCAGCTGGTGGTCGACCTCATGAATTCGTCTTTCCATCTCGACTGGTTGTCACCACCATTCGATAGGTCGTGATGGCTAGCTGCCTCTCTTTGGGGAGATACCAAAGGTCGAGTCGGTGCGGGACTCAAACGCTACTCTGCGATGCCCTCGACCCGTCGGGGGTCGAGGTATTGGCCGCTAAGTGTGCCCATCGCCTCCTGCCCCTCGCTCTGTTCGCGCTCTAGGCGTGTCGAACCCACTCGTGGGGCTAGCCTTAGAACCTCGGCGCCGTCGGGGTAGTTTTCAGCCCCTTATCCCGTCTCACCTGCGCCGCTCGTCCCCCGTTAGGGTCGAGCGGCTCGCCTCGTGCCTCTGTCCCATCCGTTGCTACTTGTTGGCCGAGGCCGCCCGAGTTGGTTGCGTTTGTTGCGGCGAGGCCTGACTGGTGGCATCCGCGCGTGTTTCCTGCTCTAAAATTCAAGGCGCGGTATGAGACATAAATTGGCTCCTCACTGCCAGCTCCCACTATCCGAGTAAATAGGAGGGACTGAGTGGTTTACCTGACATCCGGGTCGAGGTGGTCCCATGCATGGCGCGTTATGGTGTCGTCTTTCTTGGCGCGGTGACCGGAGGGGCATTTCTTGCAATGGTGGCAGTAAAGGTAGGCCCATGGTGCACGGAGCCATTCGTGGAAGCCGAGGAGTTTTCGGGATAGTGGGAGAAGTGGAGTTATGGAGGAGCATGGGATATTGCGTCCGCGCGCTGTGCGGAATGAGGGGTTGAGAGGTTTACTACCTGGCGGGTTGTGGGCGGATTTTCCGCAGTCAGTTTCGGTCACGCTCTTGGCTCGTCCTCCTATTTAAGCCCTGAATGCCGAATCCTCTGTCTTCCTTTCGCCTTTCTCATTTCCTTGCCCTTTTCTCTTCTTCGTCTCTAGCGATTGCTCCTGGTGTAGCTTCGCCGTCGTGATGTCGGTGTTCACTCGCTCCATGGTGACGAAGAGGGAGTTGGAGGGACTCGTCCAAGCCGGGCTTCTCGCCTTCCTCACCGGAGCGAGGGAATGGGTGGTGCCGGGGAACAAGATGCGGCCGGAGCCCCCGAGGGGCTATGTGGTGTCATTCGTCACCTTCCACAAGCGTGGGCTTGGACGGCCAACGCATGACTTCCTCCAGGCGCTGCGTTTCCACTACAAGGCGGAGTTGCAGCATCTGAATCCCAATGGGATCCAGCACATGTCGGCCTCCATGGCCTTGTGTGAGGTAGTTCTCAGGATCATGCCCAACTTCGATCTGTGGTATCACTTCTTCCTCGCATCCTGCATCTGATGCAGGATTGGGGGCGAGAGCTTTCCGTGCACCATCGGGTGCATGGGCATCCAGCTTCGAGGCGAGCGCATGGGGAGTATCTTTCGATGCCCACCCCAACCATCCACTCAGGGTGGCACAAGAGGTGGTTCTACCTGTGCAACAACGAGATCCATCCCCTCCCCGAGTTCACCGGCCGCGACATCGCCGAGGCACGGGATAGCGGGCACTAGGGGAAGGGGAAGAGCGGGAAGAAGTGGATCAGGAGCGCGCTCGGTGCCATTGCTCATCTGAAGGAGTCTGGTCTCGATGGCACCAGAGTTGTCGGGTGGTACCACAAGCGGTGGTTTGCGCCGCTATGCCATAGCCAGCTCCCCATGTTCCTCGTTGACGCCAACAACCGCAGCCAGACAACGTGATGGCGGAGGATCTGCTGTCTGATGACAAGGTGGTGAAGCGGGTGAGGGCGGCTCTAGGGCCCAGCGCGTAGGCCTGGCCTGCCCCAAATGGGCCGGTGATGCTTCCCGACCTTCGGGCGGTCGACATGGTGAGAATTTCTGTTCCTCTACTGGTGTACTATCCTTCACCTCCTACTTTCATTATCATGGCCATGTTTGGCCTTTGGCTTCTTTTCTCTTTTTTTTTTAGTCCCAGTTGGTGTGCTTCATCCAGACCCCTTCCCCTCGGCTGCCGGAGGGGGGGGGGGCGAGAGGACCGCCAACCGCTTCCAGGACGTGGAATGGCGAGATGCCAAGCGGGAGGCACGAAAGAGGAAGGACGCCAACATCCAGGCCAAGCGCAAGAAGGAAGAAAGGTCGCGGTGATGGCAGGCGCTGCGGGAGGAGAAGGAGCGGAGGGGTGAGAACCCGAACACTCCGTCGACTGAGTCGACAGAGGAGGAGGAGGAGGAGGTTGAGGATGGGAACACCTCCGATGACCAGGAGGCCCTGAGTGGGTTTGAGGACACCACCAGTGATAACGGCGGTGGTGACGACGACGGTGATGATGACGGTGAAGGCGGTGACGATGATGACAGCAACGCGATGACCTCAGCGGCGATGCCGGGCTGGCGGCCAGCCTTGGCTATGCGCCCTTTGCGCGCCTAACTCTAGGGACAGGGTTGTCCCTGATCTCGCCACCTCCGGATGGGTCGGGGACCCTTGCAAGCCATCGCTTGGTCGAAGAGGCAGCACTGAGCCGGTCAGAATTGGTGGAGGAGCTCCGTTCGCCAGCGTCAACTAGGAATGTCTCCGCTGTGCGGACCCCAGCGGTGGGCTCCCCCATCGAGGGAGTGGTTCAGCTGGTGGAGCTGGAGCAGGAGGTTGAGCCGACGTGTGTCGAGACACTGCCTGATGAGGACATCACTCCTATGGATACACACAACACTCCTCCAATT
The DNA here is from genome assembly GCA_030378355.1 of Eleusine indica. Classification (NCBI taxonomy): domain Eukaryota; kingdom Viridiplantae; phylum Streptophyta; class Magnoliopsida; order Poales; family Poaceae; genus Eleusine; species Eleusine indica. The sequence continues at coordinate 29,892,677 of CM059501.1, read as the reverse complement.
CTGGACTTGCAAGGTCCAATGACTAGAGCTCGTGCACGACGACTAAATTTAGAGGTGAGCTCGTTCCTACGTTCTTTGCTATATGTTACTTTTGAGAATGGTTTGCTACCTAATGATTATTTTATGATTAGAAACCATGGAGAGGACCAGGAGATGAAGGGAGAAGGAGTTGGGAACGTGGAGGACCAGCAAGGGCTTGGAAGCCAAAGTGGAGGCCCAATCAAAACCGACTTCCAGTCTGTTTCGGGGCCCAGGACCAGTCTGCACTAAAACAGTCGCCCAGGACGCATACGGACTCGGATTTGGACGTTCTACATATGCACAGAAAGATAAGGAGAAGACCTTTCCAATGCCTGGTCTCATGTCAAAATTCATTCGGAGTCATCAAGAATCGTCAAAACAAGAGAGAGTCCAGAATTTGTGTCGGTGCTGCGTCGCCTATTTTTGGCCTTTGGGATTTGTATCTAGTTGAGCCCAATTAGGGGCGCGTCCAGAGGGTCTTGCACGACCCTAGGGTCTTTATATACAGCCACCTCCGCACCATTAGGGTTTGGGTTTTGCTTAGATCAATTCTGTTCATAAACAGTTTCGCCGTTCATCGTTTTGTGAGACCCCAACTTCGAGAGTTTAATCATACATCTGCAATTGTGTTGCATTCTTCGTTGTTCTTGCTTGTGTTCTTGATTCGCAGCCAGGGATTAGCCTTCTCGGCGAGGTCAATCGTCTTTGGATGGTTGATAACCAGAGGAGACGTCGTGCTGCGATTGCGGGGTTTAGAACGTGCTGTTCTGAAGCCGGATCAATTTGTGTGTCGCCTCCGACCAAATCAACTTACCAAGAACCTTTCGGAAGATCGGGAACCCTTGTTCACATCACTGCCCATCATCATCATGGCTAAGGCCGCATTTCCCGCGGCGGTTGCGGAGAAGCGCCCACAAGACGAGCTGGCGAGCGGTGACGCACCGGTCGAGAAATGATGGGTCTTGGGCCGAGATCCTCGTCGGCCTAAGCTGTCCCTCATGAAGCAGCTCAAGGTGGGCGCCGCGGAGGAGCCATGGGCGCGGGATGCCGCGGCGACCACTGCAGAGGAGGTGCGGGCGCGTGACGTTGCGGCGGCTGCTACGGCCGAGGTGGCGTCTAGGGTGGTCACGCCTACGGCAGAGGTCGAGGGCATCAGAAGCGGCGCTCCGGGGGGTGTTGCGACGATGGCCGTTGCGGCGGGCGGAGGCAACGGGGCCGCCATTCTGGCATTTTCCGAGACCGTTATCCTAGCCGTCGTTGGTGCGTGAGCCATCGCGAGCGCTGGTGGTCGCAGAGTCCCGCCTCTATCGGCGGACGAGCGCGCGGTGGTGGAGGGCGGGTTCATGTCGATGGAAGACTCGTGCAGCCCCACCGAGCTTCGGGTTCTTGTCGCGTACCGGGCGTTGAGGCTCGAGTGCGAGGCCTCGGTCGTGGCATCCCTTCAGGCCTTGGCTGTTGCCCGTCAGGAGCTGGAAGAGGAGCGTCGACTCGGGGAGGATCTCGGCATGAGGCTGGTGGAACTGGAGGCCTCCTTGGAGCAAGTCGGGTGCAGCTTATTAAAGCAGAGCACGACCTTGCCCTCGCTCGAGGGGAGCAGGACGGGGTCATGGTGCAGGCTGCGTCCAGCGTTGTGGAGGTCAATAGGCTGGGGCTCGCGTTGTAGCAGGAGAAGCTGCACCGTGAGGAGGCGGACAAGACGGCATAGGACTCTGCCGTGGTCGCCGCTGGCTACCTCGAGTCAAAGCTAGCGGCGATTGAGGACTCCCTTCATCAGGAGGTTGAGGAGAAGGGCGTGCTTCTTGCTCTGATGAGTCGAGCGGTGCGGGAGCTTCAGGTGAACCTCCCTCTCGACACCGCTCCCATTGAACGAGTCAGGAGGTTAATGGAGCCAGGCCGTGAGTGGATCAGGCGGGGCGTGTGTCACGGCGTGCATACCGCCTACAACGTGTTCGCCACCCACTTCGACCTGGTCGAAGCTGAGTTTGAGGCCCTGAGCGTGGGCCACGTCGAACGGCACACTCCCGTGCAAATGGAGGCGATTCCGTGTCCGCACCGCCCCCACGCCGATGTCTTGGCTCGCGCGCACGAGGAGGAGGCGCTCCCTAAAGCCGAGGAGGAAAATTAGTCAGTGATTGCTTTGGTTACCTTAGTTGTTTTGGTGGGTCCTCATGCCCATGTAATAGCTTAAGTTTGAACTAGTGTCTGTTTAATTTCGATGGCCCGTGGTGGCCTTAAACAGTCTTAATTTTGGTCAATTAAACTATTTCGTGCGCTCAGCCTGTTGCCTTCCCTATATTGGCTCCCAAAGTTTGAGCCCCCGGGTGCTTTGGAAGTTTAGTCTTGTCGATGATCGTTGTTGCCGTGTCCGCTAGGGCAAGCACGACGTTGCGCCGTCCGACCGGCTTGACTATGAACCCCTTCACCCGTGGTTTACTTTGTTTGCCAGTATGGTGAGGCTCGAGGCCGAGAAAAAAGAAAAAAGCAAGAAAAGTGAAGAAAGCTTTAAGGTGAAATAGAGGCATGCCATGTGGGCCCTCCGTGCCCTTCCAGCCCCTGAGCGACGCTCGACCCCTTGAGAGGAGTCGGGCGTCGTTTAGGAGCAAGCAAGGTGTGCAAGGATCATAGGAAACGGAGAGCTCGCGATAGAATTTACGTAGCCATGAGATATTTCATGCCTTCTTGAGCTCGTCGCCCTCCACGATCTTAAACTTGTACGTGTCGGGTCAGATTACTCGAGAAATGATGTACGGTCCTTCCCAGGTCACGTGGGAGCTCGGCTTGTGTCGGCCCCTATTGTTCTGAACCCTGCACAAAACCAAGTCATCCACGAGGAGCCCTCTGTCTCTTATGTTTCGGTTGTGATAGCGGCGAAGTGCTTGTTGATACTTGGCCGAATGGAGGAGCGTGGCATCTCGCGCCTGGTCTATTTGATCCATCGCGTCCAGGAGTACTGCTTTGTTGCCTTGCTCATCGTACTCGCGTACTCGCGGCGCGCCATAGTCCAGGTTGGTGGGCAAGATTGCGTCCGACCCGTAGGTCATGAAGAAGGGCGTGAAGCCCGTTGCACGGCTCTGGGTCGTGCGTAGGCTCCACAGCATGACGTGGAGTTCAGCCGCGCATCGACCGCTAAACTACTTCAGGGGGTTAAAAATGATGGTTGGGTCGAAGATTCGGGACTTCAACCCTTAGAGTATCATGCCATTTGCTTGCTCGACCTGACCGTTCGTCTTGGGGTGACCGATGGCGGCCCAGTCGACACGGATGTGATAATTGTCGCAGAACTTTAGGAATTTCTTTCCCATGAACTGTGTTCCGTTATCAGTGATTATGGAGTTTGGGACCATAAATGGTGGATAATGTCGAGGAAGAACTCGATCGCTTCCTCGGATCGAATCTTCACCAGGGGGCGTGCTTTGATCCACTTGGTGAACTTGTCGACGGCAACAAGCAAGTGGGTGTAGCCCCCGGGCACTTTTTTGACCGGACCCACCAGGTCCAATCCCCAGACTGCGAAAGGCCACGTGATAGGGATCGTTTGAAGGCCCTGAGCTGGCATATGTGTCTGTCAGGCGTAATACTGGCAGCCTTTGCTAGTTTTGACTATGCGGGTCGCATCGCCCACAGCGGTCGGCCAGTAGAAGCCTTGGTGAAAGGCGTTGCCTACAAGGGTTCGAGATGTGGCGTGATGACCACAGACCCCCCCCCCCATGGATATCGATGAGCAGCTTGATGCCCTCGTTGGTGAGGATGCAGCGCTGTATAACTTTGGTGATGCTGCGCTTGTAGAGTTCCCTGTCGATCAAGAAGAAAGACTTGGCACGCCGATAGAGTCATTTGGCCTCAGTCCCATCAGTGGCAAGCGTGCCCCGAGCCAAGAACTCGATGTACGGAACTCTCCAATCACGTGGGAGCTCGGCTCGCTTGACCTGGGGGTCGATTCGCTCGACCCTCGGGTCGTCCGACTGGTCGTCCAGCTCATTCGAGTCACTTGGTCAATCGACCTCCATCACGTCCGCGAGCTGCGGGCCATCGGGAGCGACCCTTCGGCCCTCGGGTCGGGCTCGGCAGAATCACTCGATCCCTCCTTAGGTCCTGTGGGTTCCTTAGGTCGAATCGAAGGCTAGTGCTGGTTGTTTGTGAAGACTCCCGGAGGGATCTACTCCCGACGAGACACCATCTTAGCGATCCGTCGAAGTACATGACCCAGTATTCCTGATTGACTGCAGCGGGCGGGAGTTGCGCCTCAGTCCACTCCACCACGAAGTCGACAAGGACCTTGGACTTGATGGTCGCTTGAGGCTGGTACATGACGTCGTATCCCATCAACTCGAGCACCCACTTGGCGACCTTGCCCGCCCAGTCCCTATTTTTGTATAATTTCTCGGAGGGGAAAGGAACTCACAATATGAATCACGTGGGAGTCGAAGTAGTATCGGAGCTTGCGCCTTGCCACCATCACCACATGGAGGATCTTGAGGATTTGAGGGTACCTGGTCTTCGAGTCGAACAGGACTTCACTGACGTAGTAGACGAGGTGTAGGACTTTGAGGTTGTGCCCCTCTCTTTCTCACTCGACTACGAGCGCCGAGCTTACGACTTGGGTCGTCGGAGCTATCTGCCGCTCAAAATGCGCTTGACATCGTCGAGGGCGGACTGCGCCTCGGGGGTCCACTCAAATCGGTCGGACTTCTTCAGAAGCCTATACAGCAGAAGCACGCTGTCGCCGAGGCACGAGATGAAGCGACTCAACGCCGCTAGACAGCCCGTGAGCCGCTGCAGCCCCTTAAGATTCTAGACCGGACCCATCCGCTTGATCACGGAGATTTTCTCGAGATTAGCCTCAATGCCTCATTGGGAAACGACGAACCCGAGGAGCATGCCCCTTGGGACCTCGAAAATGCACTTCTCCGGATTGAGTTTGACGCTGTTTGCGCATAGTTGGGAAAAAACACGCTCGAGGTCGGCTACGAGGGGGTCTGCCTTTTTGGACTTGACAACGGTGTCGCCCACATAGGCTTCAACCGTGTGGCCAATCAAGTGGTCGAAGCACCATTGCATGCAACGCTGAAAAGTTGCATCGGCGTTCTTAAGCCCGAAAGGCATCATCACATAGCAGTAAGAGCTGACCGATGTGATAAAAGATGTTGCGAGCTGGTCGGATTCTTTCATCGCGATTTGGTGATACCCAGAGTAGGCATCCAGGAAACAGAGGGTTTTGCATCCTGCCGTTGAGTCAACTATCTGGTCTATGCGCGGCAAAGGAAAGGGATCCTTCGGACATGCCTTATTCAGGCTCATATAGTCAACCCACATTCTTCATTTCCCATTCTTTTTTCGTACAAGAACAGGATTAGCTAACCATTCGGGATGGTACACCTCCTTGATGAACTCGGCCGCCTGTAACTTTGCGATCTCCTCTCTGATTGTCCTGCGCTTCTCCTCGTTGATGCAGCGCGGACGTTACTTCACCGGCTTGGAGCTCGGCCTGATGTTCAAGGAGTGCTCGGCGACTTCCCTCGGTATGCCAGGCATGTCTGAGGGCCTCCACGTAAAAACGTCAGCATTAGCACGGAGAAAGTCGACGAGCACGCCTTCCTATTTAGGGTAAGGGATGTCCCCACTTTCACCCTCGGGGTCGATCTGCACTTCTCTGATGTCCTCCGCTGGCTTGAATGAGGCGCTCTTGGGGTTGGCGTCGGGGACCCCCTCCTCGAGGTGGGTGCGGATAGCCTCGAGCTCCCAGATGGAGGCCACTGTCGCTGCCGCGAGACCGCCAATTTCTGTCTCACATTGGAAGGCACGCTGAAGGGATGCGCTAACGATGATGACCCCTTTAGGGCCTGGCATCTTGAGCTTCAAGTAGGTGTAGTTGGGTACGGCCATGAATTTGGCGTAACACGGATGTCCCAAGAGAGCATGATACACCCCTGGGAAGTCGACAACCTCGAAGATGAGGGTCTCGGTCTCGAAGTTGGATGGAGTACCGAATGTGACAGGCAGGCTGATCCACCCGAGGGGCATGGCCTGTCGCCCCGGGACGATCCCGTGGAAGGGCGCGCCAGCTGGCTGAATGCGCGTTCGGTCGACCCCGAGCAGATCGAGCATGTCGGCATACAGAATGTTGATGCAGATGCCCCCGTCCATCATCACCTTGGTGAGACGGACCTTGGCGATGATGGGGTCGACCATGAGCGGGTATCGACCCGGTCGTGGTACGTGCGGGGGGTGATCCGACCGATCAAATGTGATCGGCAAATCTAACCACTTGAGGGAAGCCGGCATGGCGGGTTCTGCTGCAAAAACCACGCGGCGCTCGACTTTGGTGGTGCGTCGACTTCCTCAGGACTCGGGCCCCGTGAAGATCATATGGCACGCCTTGGGGTTAGGGAATACTGGTCCCTCCAGCTCGTCGTCACTATCCGTGGGGTCCTGGACCCCTGGCTCTGATGCTTTCCCTGGGTCCCCCTTCTTCGCCTTCTCCCGGATGAATTTCTTCATCATGGACCAGTCCTTAAGGAGGTGTTTGACAAGGAACCCGTGGTTTGGGCATGGACCATTCCACTTCTTTTCGAAATGGTTGGGCGCCTCTCCTGCTGCCGGCCTCGGCGGCTTGCGCTCGGCGGCGGCCACAATGAGGTCGCGCCCTGCCCGTGGCTTGTTTTTCTTCTTCTTCAGGCGGTCGTAGGCACCGTTGCCGGCTCCTTCCTCTCGCTTGCCTTTGCCCTTTCCCTCCGACGTATGCTGGAGGACCACTCCCACGCACTCTTCACCGGAGGCGTGGTCACCTGGTCGGACGTTGGTCCCCTAGAAGTTTCCGACGGAAATATCCCTCACGTCGCACGAGTCGTGGATTTGACCCTCGGAGAGATGCTCAAGCCAAACACGGGCCGAGTCGGTGAGGTACAGCGGGATATTGCGGATGATGGTGAGGTGAATGATGGCTCCCCCGGCTTGACACATGAGGCGGTAATCCTCAAGCCAAAGGTCAGGGTCCGTCTCGCCCTCGTACTTGGTGACGGTCACAGGCGCCCGGAAGCGTTGAGGGAACTCGGCAGTGCAGATTCATGAGCTGAAGACCCGCGGCCCGAGTGGGCCCGGGCTCGGGCTCCGCTCCTAATCGATGTCATCGTACCGACCTCCGCGACATGGTTGACAGCCTCTTTCTTGGTTCCGCCGTTCTCTCTCACGGCGATGCGCCTTGAGAGTGTGACGCGCGTTGTGGTGAGGTCCGACTCGGTCGTGGACCGAGGCTTTCTTAGGTGCGCCTCCAGCCTGGGCTGGCTGCTGAATTGAATGCTGTTGCGAAGCGGCGGCGCTGCCCCCTCCTGCACGTCGAGACATGGAGATCTGTTGGCTAAATTGAGCGACACGTCGTTGTGAGGTCGTCACTTGGAGCCTGGCGGCCTTGGCTAGGAGAGCCACAAATTCTCTCTTAGCCAGCTGGGCCTCTGGCGTTGCGGGCTCTGGGAGAGTATTGAGCAGGGTGACGGCTGCCGCTATGTTTTGTCCTGCGCGGGCAAACAGTGGGGGCCCTTGATTGTTGGCTACGATGCACTGAAAGACGTCGTGGGCCATGGCACGAGCGCGTCCACCCATGCTGAAACAGGCCAGCTCGCGGTCTATCTCTTCCTTTTCGTGCTCGAGCTGGCGTCGAGTCTCTTCCAGCTCCGCCCTCCTTGCCCTCAACCGCTGTTGAAGGTCGTTTGGGCGGGGCCCGGTCTGTGGGTTCCTAGCCACAGTGACAGGAATGTTGACGAGGGTTTCCCCTCCTCCCATACCCGTTGTTGGGTTTGCCTAGGCCCGGGTCTCGGGATTTGCCATCGCTCCGACGGCTCTAGTCCCAGCACCCCCCGCAGCTAAGACGGGCGCAAGCCGCACCATATTGCACCCTCGTGAGGTGCCGCAGCTTTCTGTGTAGCTCCCAGACTCGGAGCTGGAGTCTCTCGCTGACCCCACGTCGAGGAGGTCGAAGAGGGACTCGTCCGGACGCTCGATCACGCCGACAAACCCAGAGCCCGCAAAGACGAGAACCACGAGTTGCGCGGTTGCGCTTTGGAAACACCTCGCAGAGATTTGTAAGCCACACGGGTAGCCCTCCGTAGGGGACTCGATGAGCCCGTACGGGCGGAGGGGCTCTTCTCCGAGAAGTTGCCCGTGGATGCTTGCCAGCGCGAACGCGAAGTGTCGGAGGTCTTCCGGATCGGGCGTAGGGCCCAAGTAGTGCTCTAGATGGAGCCATAGCTGGTCACGGTAACCGGACTACACCACGGAGTGGTCAAGGACGTGCTTCCTGGCTGGCTTGAGTCGAACCGCGTGCATCGCCTCGTCGGCGATTGCGACGGCTGCCGCGATAGGATCCGGGAGTGACTCATCGACGAGTTGCGACGTCCCGTCTCCTGCGACTCCGGAGTCGAGCGTGTCGTTTGCATCCTCCAGCCACCACAGACGCGTCGCCACGGAGGCTGGCGCCTGGACTGGCGACGGCGAAGATGTCGGAATGCTGACGCATAGCAGCTTTCGGTCTGTAGTAGCAACAAACTCCAGGCTCCCGAAGAACATGCTACTTCCAGGAAGTGATGAAGCAAAACGCACAAAGCCCCCTTCTTGGCGTGCCAACTATTGCCGTTTAGATCACCGACTAGTAGAATTTGTTCACAGGGGTGCGCGTTTCGGGTTCGATGATGGCTAAGCAAGAGGACAGGGGGTGTTATACTGGTTCGGCGAAGCACCCTACGTCCAGTTCTTAGGCCTGCTTATGTTACTTGCTCCGGTGGAGGAATACAACAGTGGTGAGAGAGGAGGCTCCAAGTCTCGGGTGCGAATGAGTTGCGATGAGGTCATCACTCCTATGGATACACACAATACTCCTCCAATTTTCGACTTGCAAGGTCCAATGACTAGAGCTCGTGCACGACGACTAAATTTAGAGGTGAGCTCGTTCCTACGGTCTTTGCTACATGTTATGAGAATGGTTTGCTACCTAATGATTATTTTATGATTAGAAACCATGGAGAGGACCAGGAGATGATGGGAGAAGGAGTTGGGAACGTGGAGGACCAGCAAAAGCTTGGAAGCCAAAGTGGAGGCCCAATCAAAACCGACTTCGAGTCTGTTTTGAGGCCCAGGACCAGTCTGCATTAAAACAGTCACCCAACACGCATAGGGACTCGGATTTGGACGTTCTACATATGCACGGAAAGATAAGGAGAAGACCTTTCCAATACCGCCAGGCTCAAATCAAAATTCATCAGGAGTCATCAGGAATCGTCGAAACAAGAGAGAGTCAAGAATCTGTGTTGGTGCTGTGTCGCCTATTTTTGGCCTTTGGGCTTTGTATCTTGTTGAGCCCAATTAGTGGCACGTCCAGAGGGTCTTGCACGACCCTAGGGTCTTTATATACAGCCGCCACCTCACCATTAGGGTTCAGGTTTTGCTTAGATCAATTCTGTTCATAAACAGTGTCGCCGTTCATCGGTTTATCAGATCCCAACTTTGAGAGTTTAATCATACATCTGCAATTGTGTTGCATTCTTCGTTGTTCTTGCTTGTGTTCTCGATTTGCAGGCAGGGATTAGCCTTCTCGGCGAGGTCAATCGTCCTTAGACGGTTGATAACCAGAGGAGACGTCGTGCTGCGATTGCGGGGTTTAGAACGTGCTGTTCTAAAGCCGGATCGATTTGAGTGTCGCCTCCGACCAAATCAACTTACCAAGAACCTTTCGGAAGATCGGGAACCCTTGTCCACATCAAGTGGTAATCAGAGCTTCAGGTGTACCGTCAGGTTCGCACTACCCTTTAGTTTTGTTTTCGTGTTCTTCCTATCGTCCACAGAAAAGCCAAAAAAAAAAATTCCCCCGTCCATAACCACGTGTTTAGCCTTGGCATATTTCCATTTCAGAGTCCGTAGTGTTGAGTTTGTGTCCTAGTTCTTGTTTAGTCGCTGGTTTAGGTTGTGTTTTTGTTGTCAGTAGTGTTTTTCTTGCAACCCTAGCCGCCATCCCTTCCACCACCCTCGGTTTTGTCGGCTTTGTGTGCTAGTGTTGATTGATCAACACGCCCACCCTAAACCCACCCTCAACACCTCGGACCAATTTTCATAAATTCCACTTTCCGCTGCATCCATCTCGCCAAAAAAATCCCTACCCGACCCCAAGCCCGACTCGGGTTTCACTCAAACCCCGGGTTTCTTCATAACCAATTCTGACACACCTTCGGTAAAACAGCCATAACTTTTCGCTCGGTTGTCCGTTTTAGCTGAAATGTTTATAGGAGATTCTTGACAAAAAGTTGAGGTGACCCACACTAGGCGACGCCCTGTGTGCCCTCACCAAAAAATTCAAAATAAATCAGGAAGATAAAGAAAAAATTCATTCAAGTTGAAACCCGATGTTTTCTAAAACTTCAAGATTTTCTGTAGGCCACGTCCTACCTCTGTTTGAGCTGAAATTTTTTGTGGTTTCTCCCCCAGCGGTGACCTCATTCTTGGAGGCGGAGATACCACGGGCTACATTAATATTATTGTGCAGCATGTGCTTAGCACACAAATCCAGCAGCCCGAGATGATGCAGCGACATAACTTGTTCTAGATTTTCTTCGTCGTCAAGAACCGTCGAGCACGTGTCATCATTGATGGAGGAAGCTACAACAATTTGGTGAGTTCTAATGTGGTTAACAAGCTTGATTTGACCACACGCCCACATCCACATCCATACTACATTCAGTGGTTAAATGACTCTAGAAAAGCTAAGGTAATACAAACTTGCAGAGTTCCTTTTTCCATTGGTTCCTATGTGGATTCTGTTGATTGTGATATTGTACCCATGCAAGCTTGTTCACTTTTATTGGGTAGACCTTGGGAATTTGATAATGATGTTGTACACCATGGTAAAAGTAATAAGTACACTTTTATGCATAAAGGAACTAAAATTACTTTGTTACCAATGACCCCTGCTGAAATTGTACAAGCTGATTTAGAACGAGCTGCTAGTTTGAAAAATAAAAGCCCTGAAATTCAGCAACCTGTTAATTCTGATTCTACACCAAGTAATGTTAATGATTCTTCAAGTTCTAAGGATGCTGGAATTAAATTACAAGGTCGTTCATGTCTTGCCACAAAATCTGAGCTTGTTGAAATTTCTGCTGATGATATTTGCTATGCTTTGATATGCAAACAAGTCTTGTTTTCGCTTGGTGATATTGCTTCTAGTGCTTTCCCTCCTGCTGTCACTAACCTTTTGTAGGAGTATGAGGATGTTTTTCCAGCTGAGATACCCCCGGGATTGCCACCTTTGAGAGGGATTGAGCATCAAATTGATTTGATTCCTGGTGCTACTTTGCCAAACCGTGCTGCTTATAGGACCAACCCTAAGGAGACTAAGGAGATACAACGACAAGTCTAAGACCTTTTGGATTGTGGGTATGTTCGTCAATCACTTAGCCCTTGTGTTGTTCCTGTACTTTTGGTTCCTAAGAAAGATGGTTCTTGGCGTATGTGTGTAGATTGTAGAGCCATTAATAACATTACTATTAGGTATCGTCATCCTATTCCTAGGCTAGACGACATGCTTGATGAGTTATGTGGTGCTATAATTTTCACTAAAATTGATTTGCGTAGTGGCTACCATCAAATTAGAACGAAACTTGGAGATGAATGGAAAACAGCTTTAAAAACCAAATTTGGGTTGTATGAGTGGTTAGTAATGCCTTTTGGGTTAACTAATGCACCTAGTACTTTCATGTGTTTGATGAATGAGTTTTTAAGACCTTTTATTGGCAAATTTGTGGTTGTTTACTTTGATGATATCTTGATTTATAGCAAATCCATGGATGATCATATGATCCATTTGTGTGCTGTTTTTTGATGCTTTGCGAGTTGCACGTTTATTTGGTAACCTTGAGAAGTGCATCTTTTGCACGGATCGTGTCTCTTTTCTTGGCTATGTTGTGACTCCAGAGGGAATTGAGGTGGATGAGGCAAAGATTGAAGCCATAAAGAGCTGGCCTGTACCAAAAACTATCACACAGGTGAGGAGTTTTCTTGGTCTTGTAGGTTTCTACCGCTGCTTTGTCAAAGATTTCAGCATCATTGCTGCACCATTGTATGAGTTGACAAAGAAGGGCGTTGACTTCCATTTTGGTAAGGTACATCATGAGTCTTTTGATGCTTTGAAGGACAAACTTACACATGCAACATTGCTGCAATTACCTATTTTTTATAAGACTTTTGAGCTTGAATGTGATGCTAGTGGTATAGGCATTGGTGGTGTTTTCATGCAAGATGGTAAATCTGTTGCATACTTTAGTGAGAAAATTACTGGGCCTGTTTTGAATTATTCCACGTATGATAAGGAACTATATGCACTTGTATGTTCTTTAGAGACGTGGCATCATTATTTGTTGCCCAGACAATTTGTTATTCATTCTGGTCATGAATCACTTAAGTATATTCGTTCTCAATGCAATTTGAACCGTAGACATGGTAAATGGGTTGAGTTTATTGAGTCTTTTCCTTATATTATTAAACATAAGAAAGAGAAGGATAATGTGATTGCTGATGCTTTATCTAGGCGATATACTTTGTTGTCTCAACTTGATTGTAGAATTTTTGGACTTGAGGCAATTAACGAACAATATGTTGCTGATGTAGATTTTAAAGAAGTAATGCTGCACTGTAAAGAAGGTCGTGCTTGGAACAAATTTATGTTGAATGATGGTTTCTTGTTTAGAGCTAACCGCCTATGCATTCCAGTTGGTTCCGTTCGTCTTTTGTTGTTGCAGAAGGCGCATGGAGGTGGATTGATGGGTTATTTTGGTGCTAAGAAGACGGAGGATATTTTAGCCAAACACTTCTTTTGGCCAAGGATGAGGAAAGATGTTGAGCGTTTTGTTGCTCGCTACACTACATGTCAAAAAGCTAAGTCTCGATTGAATCCACATGGTTTATACATGCCACTTCCTGTTCCTTCTATTCCTTTGGCAGATATTTCTATGGACTTTGTTTTAGGACTGCCTAGGACTAAGAGGGGGAGCGATAGCATTTTTGTTGTTGTGGATCATTTTTCCAAGATGGCACACTTTATACCATGTCATAAAACTGATGATGCTAGTTATATTGCTGACCTCTTTTTCAAAGAAATTGTACGTTTGCATGGTATGCCTTCTACTATTGTTTCAGATCGTGATGCAAAATTCTTGAGTCATTTTTGGCGCACGCTTTGGTATAAGTTGGGTACAAAGTTGCTATTTTCTACAACTTGTCATCCACAAACTGATGGACAAAATGAGGTTATGAACCGCACTTTGGGCACTATGTTGCGAGCTATTTTGAAGAAAAATTTGAAGCAATGGGAAGAATGCTTGCCTCGTGTTGAGTTTGCTTATAATCGGGCAACACATTCTACTACCAAGGTAAGTCCCTTCAAGGTAGTGTATGGTTTTGATCCCCGTACTCCACTTGATATACTTCCTCTACCTATTAATGAGAGAGTTCATGTTGATGCTAAGGAGCGTGCTAAATTTATTTTGCAAATGCATGAGACCACTAGACTTAGCATTGAAAAGATGAATGAAAAGTATAAAATTGCTGGTAGTAAAGGTGGAAAGGAAGTAAAGCTTGATATAGGAGATTTATTATGGTTACACTTAAGGAAGGATAGATTTCCAGAATTGAGAAAGTCTAAACTAATGCCTAGAGCTGATGGTCCATTCAAAATAATGGAGAAGATTAATGATAATGCATACAAACTTGAGTTGCCTCCCGAGTTCGGGGTTAGTCCTACTTTTAACATTTCAGATTTGAAACCATACTTGGGAGAAGAGGATGAGCTTGAGTCGAGGACGACTCCACTTCAAGAGGGGGAGGATGATGAGGACATCACTCCTATGGATACACACAACACTCCTCCAATTCTGGACTTGCAAGGTCCAATGACTAGAGCTCGTGCACGACGACTAAATTTAGAGGTGAGCTCGTTCCTACGTTCCTCGCTATATGTTACTTTTGAGAATGGTTTGCTACGTAATGATTATTTTATGATTAGAAACCATGGAGAGGACCCGGAGATGATGGGAGAAGGAGTTGGGAACGTGGAGGACCAGCAAGGGCTTGGAAGCCAAAGTGGAGGCCCAATCAAAACCGAGTTCGAGTCTGTTTTGGGGCCCAGGACCAGTCTGCACTAAAACAGTCGCCCAGGACGCATACGAACTCAGATTTGGATGTTCTACATATGCACGGAAAGATAAGGAGAAGATCTTTCCAATGCTGCTGGCCTCATTCAAAATTTATCAGGAGTCATCGGGAATCATCAAAACAAGAGAGAGTCCAGAATCTGTGTTGGTGCTGCATCGCCTATTTTTGGCCTTTGGGCTTTGTATCTAGTTGAGCCCAATTAGGGGCGCGTCCAGAGGGTCTTGTACGAACCTAGGTTCTTTATATACAGCCGCCACCGCACCATTAGGGTTCGGGTTTGGCTTAGATCAATTCTGTTCATAAACAGTGTCGTCGTTCATCAGTTTGTGAGACCCCAATTTCGTGAGTTTAATCATACATCTACAATTGTGTTGCATTCTTTGTTGTTCTTGCTTGTGTTCTTGATTCGCAGGCAGGGATTAGCCTTCTCGGCGAGGTCAATCATCCTTGGATGGTTGATAACCAGAGGAGACGTCGTGCTGTGATTGCGGGGTTTAGAACGTGCTGTTCTGAAGCCGGATTGATTTGTGTGTCGCCTCCGACCAAATCAACTTACCAAGAACCTTTCGGAAAATGGGGAACCCTTGTTCGCATCAAGTTGTGTGTGTTGGGTGTGTGTCTGTTGTTGTTGGTGCTCTATTTTGTGTTCTTTCTTGCCAGAGGCGCGGGCCTCCCCTTTTATACTCCAAGGGGAAAAGACCCACATTATAGAGAGAGCGGGGGAGAGATTTCTATATGAGATGAGTTGGTGGAGGCATGTCGAAGAAGGCGAAGCCCTTAATCGGCGGCGTAGTCTTCGGTCCCTGTGGCCCCCATCGTCCTGGTCTTGCATCAGAGGGGTGGTATTGTGTCCGAGCGTGCCCTCGTTTTCCATCATCGAGTTGAGTCCCCCCTTGTTCCTATAGTCGGCGTGTTCCGCCATGCGCGGGGAGGTGTAGCATGGGCTTTGTCACGTCGTTCACGCAATGCTCAATCTAGCTGTCCGTCAAGCCATCCAGTACCATCACCATTCGGTGTACATTGGGCGATGGTAGCATGGTGAGCCCTGCCATGCCTGCCATCGTCAGCGGGCGTGGGTGATGATGAGGGCGGCAGGTACCCGGAGAGATTTGACTCGTTGATACTATGTATGTGTGATGGGCATGTCATTTAAGGCCGGGTGGTTGGTGGTTGTTGATTGTTGGCTCGCTCGACCCCCTCTATCGGGGGTCGTCGTGTCGGGTTGTGCCTGTTGTTGACTTTTGCTAAGCCATATTAATAAATCATTCCCGGCACGGGGCCAGAAACGGTTCACTAATATGTCCCAGAGTCAAGTAGGTAAAATCCGCAAGCGCACGGAGAATACCGCTGTAGCATTTCACCCGGAAGTATTCAGGGTATCGTATTTGTTTATCCCAAAGGAAGGGTATGATCAAGAAGCATTACTAACATATAAGATCATGTTAACAATTAACAAGGATATCTAACCAAGACAGGCGGGTACATAATAATAACCGGGTAGTGTGACACACACAGAAGATTCCTACTAAATAAATAAAGTCTAGTGGAGGAAAGACTAGGCTAAGCTACTCCTACTATACATTCCTATACAGTTGCATAGCCTAAGTAGAATACATACAGACCCACACTCAGGTTCAGCAGTCAATAGTATAGCACTTCAGGCACGGACTTACCCCTGCATCCACAGGCGACTTCCGCCAAGAGCCTACGCACTAGCCTAGCGGGGAGGATTTCAAAGGACGGACAGGGCTGTCACCACCTGCCGCCTACCTCAACGAACCAGTAGACTAACGAATAATTGATGCAAATCAGTCACCCAAGTACCATACTTGCATGACCAAAGAGTACTCTGCCCCTCCGCGATTACTATTAACGAGGCAGAGCTACCGTACGAATACGATCACCAAACCCATGCTATACTTTATCAGCTAAAACTAAGCATAGAGACTATAACATATAAACTAGACTATAGTGACGGTATATAACTAGCATGACAATAGTAGTATAATAAATATAAACTACTGTCACATAAGTAGACTATACTATCACATATATGGATCACAAAATCAAACAAGAAACTCATGACCCAAGCACAACTATATAGAAAAGATATATATATTGATAAGAGTAAAGTCTTACAAAAGGGAAAAGATACAAGAGCCATACCAATTCCAAGTGAAGACTTGGGACTAGAGAGCTCTAGACTCAGCCTAACTCCACTAAAACTCCAAGAACTACTACTAGCAAGAGAGAAATGCTTCTTGTGGTGTGTGTTGAATGTGAAGGCACACCCTCCTATTTATAGCCTCAATAGGTCGGCAAGGGAGCGTAACCGCCACGGAAGGCATCTCAAACCGTCATCAGGAGTCACGGAGGAGCCAACACGTGGAAGCCCAGGCGGAGAGGGCGCCCGGCTGGGTCGGCCGACCTGACCAGGTCGGCCGACCTGGGGGTGGCCCCTCCTGGCCTGTGCTTTCTTGTGGAGGCTGGCAGGTGGGTCCTGAGGTCGGTTCCCGCGGTATTACAGGGAGTTACGTCGGTTAAGTGCTGTAAATGGGCCCTTCAATCCGTGTGACGTCCATGTGGCGCTCTCTGATTGGTCGAAAGTGTGTTTTCTTGCCTTTTGAGGTGTTTCCTTCACATTTCCTCCTGCATGCACAAAGTTCTCCAAGTACAAGTGGAACTATATTATTGTGATAAAGCATGCGTGTATGAAATGCCAAATTCTCCTTTATTTGAGTATAGTTGACGGTTGAAAATGGTACTTAACAGCCGTCAACAAACTCCCCCAAGCTTACCCTTTGCTCGTCCCGAAGCAAAGATAAACTTAAGTTGTTGATCAGGAGTTGCTACAATGTCCTACTCCTCAATAATACTATGCGCACAACAAAGTACTCTTCCTAGAATTAAATATATTGGCGCATAACTTACCCATTTACCTTGATCCATGGGGCTTTTACACCTCATTGTCTTGGGCGGTTGAGAGATAGAACAATTGCAGGGCACCAATCACTTGCTCTAGATTCCGCTATGTTATTCCGGAGGTTTTCAAAAGATTTTGAAAATAAAAACCAAGTTCCTCAAATGATTCTCTCGGATCACTCAATATGTGTATGATTCCTCACCAAGGCAAAGTGTTGCCTATAATCACCTACTTCTAAATAAGGCTTTATGTGGAGCTCAAGGTAGGGATATATGAAGCACTCATGTTCACATAATATTGCTATGTCAAAAGACCGGATCCAAGAAAAACATCAATTCAAACAATCTTGATCAAGATGTGCAAGTGTGTGGGAGAACGGAGGAATGGTGGATGGGAAGAAATAACTCCTTTTTGAATTTTCCTTCTCTCTTTTGGAGTTTCTAGGCTATGGCTACCTTTTGCTTGCTCTCTTTTTTGAGCATTTTTTTTTTTTATATAGCCATAGTCCTAGTTTGCAATGAATACTTTGAGAGAGGAATTTTGCAATGGATATATGGAGTGTTTCTTTGGATGGATGGATGGATAGTGGCTTTCTTCCGGTGTAGAAGAATAGCTCACGGTGGATATGGTGGATATGGTGGATATGGTGGATGCTATCTTCTTGATTTAGAAGGATAGCTCATGGCGGTGGATGTGTGTATATGATCTTGATCAAGAAAGCATGAAAAGAGTTCTACTAGGGTCACAACAATTTTGACTAAGCTCAATGTGAAACAAGCAGCATATGTGTAAAGGTTTTCAAATGTAAACACTACATATGGCTGTGGTGGGAATTTCATCATTGAGGAACTTATCAATTTGTCATTTTGAAAAATAAAACTCCGGAATTCAAGCTTTACGTTGAGCAAGATCATAGCAGCCCTATCTATCATATCATACCTCTCAACAACTTAGAACTAGAGAATGCATATGCTACCCACAAGATTCAAGTTCAAGGCAAGATTTACCAACAAACCTAACTCTTGAGAGAGTACTGAGTTGTAAACTAGCATTAGAGAGGAATAAAGGACAGAGCAACTATTCATCATCTCAACATAGGAAAATTATACACATTCATACCGCGCATGAAAAAGGGAAATATTTTTGTTCTTTTTATGTTTTGCAAATTTTTATGGATTTTTAGATTTAGCAAATGCAAGAAATAAATGGAAGGGGAAAGATACAAGTTACCGTGAGAAGGGGGGTCCTCCCCCAAGCTTGTTCTTGCTCATATCTGCTAGTTCGGGTCGTAGCCTTGGGAGCGGAAGAAGGCATCCCAATTGTTCTGATTCTGAGCCATCATCGCGTTCAGCTGGCGGAATTGGTTGTCGCTGAAATTCTGCCATTGCTGGGTGTCGGCGACATGTTGCGTGAGAGTTTGTTGCATGCTCTCGGTGCGCAAATCAATGTCGTCCACCCTCCTTGTCAACTCGGACATCCCATAGTTGAGTTCACGGAACCCACGGGATGAGAATGACCGAGTGGCAAAGGATGGCGGTCCGCTTGAACTTGATGAGGTCTGCATGGGGTAATTGTACTGAGATTCCCATGCTCCGGCCTGCCATGTTGAGGCACCCGCCTCGTCCTGTGGCGGGGGCTGCTCCCATACCGGATCTCCGGTCGGAGTGTGAAACTCCGGTGTAGACTCCATATGCCTACGGGAACGTGTCGGTCGCCCTGAAACACTATGCCTGCGAACTTCTCCCACTGGCTCAAGTGGGAGGGTTAGTGCCCGACAGTGATACAAACGAAGACCCGGGTTAGGTAACGGGAATTCATTTGTATACCCGGGAAAGTGATAGATCAAGGTATTATTTGGACCATGTTTCAAAGTATGTCCTTGCACAAAATAGTCCTCGCCTAGAAATTCTCTATCTACCGTCAAATATTCAACATGAACATTCTCAAGGAGACCACACTTCTGCGCAATGCGAGTAACTAAAGAGGTGCACTCAATTGGTCCTGTCAACTTTATATTGTCTAACCATTGATCAATCATGCATTCCGCAGGTGACACCCTAATTTTCTTAACCATGGCATAGAGTATTTTCAATTCATCTTGCCGGACAACCCTAATGTCACCTCGAGGAAACAAGGTCATAGCCAACCACACATGCATAAATCTAAGTGTAGGATTATGGATGGCACTTGTTCTAGGCTTGGGACCCCACTCGTTTCCGGAAATCTTTTTCCAAAAACTTTCTTTATGGAACCCCTTTAGCGCTTTATCTAAGTCTAGCCTACATTTAGGATTTAGACCTAGCATAGCATGAAGATCACCCCATGTGACCAAGCGTTCTTGCCCAAACAAGCGAAAAGAAATGCCTTCATCATACTTTCTAAGGGTGCATAAAAACTGCATAGTAAGCAAACGAGAACCCGGCTCATCTACTTCTACGAAATTTAGCCAACCCATAGTGCGAAAAATAGAGGCAAATTCTTCTCTCATACCTATTTTCTCGAGGAAGTCCGGATCGAAGCGTCGGGTGTGGGCGAATGGCCGTTCTCTCATGAGCGCGATGGCTTGGCCCTCGCGGTCGTCCTTGATGTCGAGATGCTCCTCGGTGATGAGCAAGGCTGGCCTTTCCTCCGGAATTTCAGCTTCGGGGTCACCATGCCCCGGACTTGGTGTGAGCTCGACGGAGGATGCTTGACTCGTGCTTGCACGAGTGCTTTTTCTCCGCTTGATTCCGGCGACTTGCTTCATTCGTTTGAACATGGCTGCACACAAGAACAAACACAAGACAAGAACAAAAACAAGATCGAACAAGTGTTCGGGTGAGCGTTAGTGAAAACGACAAACCCGAGCTTCTCCGAAATTGGTTTTCTTTTCACAACAACTTGCAAATGCACTAAAACAGAGGGGAAATATTTTTTGGGTTTTTGGGGCTTCGTAAAGTTGAAGAACACAAAATTTTGGGAGAGCAACAAGTGAGCAAAAGAGGGGAGTGAAAGATGAGCTTGGAATGGTGAAGCTCCCCCTCTTGGGCGGTTTTTATAGCCAAGAAAGCAAGATGGCCGTTAGCAAGAGACAGAGCAACGGCCATATAGCCGTTGGGAGAAAGGAGCACAGGAAAAAGTGGGGCCAGGGGGTCGGCCGGCCTCATCAGGTCGGCCGACCTGGCAGGTGGGCCTCCTGGCAGCCCCCTTTTTCCTATGTGTTCCCCAACGGCTAGGGGATTTGTCCCCTGCTGCCTTTTTGCTCAAAAAGCTCGACAGAAAATCTTTTCAAAATGGAAAGCCCAAAAACCTATTTTCTAAATTTTTCAAAAAATGCAAATGAGTTTTGAAAAATTCCAAGGTGGCTGGAAAAATTCAAAAATGCAGAAATGCAGTGGTCGGAAAAAATCAAAATGTGGTGGAAAGCAAATATGCAATTAAAAGAGCAAATATGGATAACTACCGGTTTAACCTCCCGGCGAGGACTCACCTTTTAAAGTCCGACGAGCGGGACTTTTCTCCGGCGTTCAGCTCGATGAAGCGTTGTCCGGTCCCGGAGATGAAGACACGGATGATGCTTCTTGTTTCGTTCGCCACACCTTCTTGGTCTTGGTTGCGGTCGGTGGCTTCTCGGGCTTCGGAGGCTGCGGTTTTGCAGGCTTCACAGCCTGTTTCTTTGCAGACCTCGGAGGTTGCCGCCTTGTGGACTTCGGAGGCTGTTGCTTAATGTGTGACCTTTTCCTCCTTGCCTTCATCAGTTGTTGCTGTGCAACATTTTCCTTCTCAAGGAAGTTCTTCATGAATGTGATGAGGCTGTCCTTCTTTGGCGGAGTGACCTCCACTTCCTTGATGTTGCTTGGGTTCGGCCCGTACTTGATACGGATCATGTTGCACTGTTCTTTCCTTGGCCGAAAGTCAAACTTCTCCTCCTTGCCATTGATGTGGAAGCGGATTTCTCCGGCTCCTACATCGATGCGAGCATCCGCAGTGCTGAGAAATGGGCGTCCTAGGATGAGCGGTGTGCTCTTCCCGACGTCCATATCAAGCACTACGAAGTCGACGGGGATGAAGCAATCCCGGATTTTCACTGGAATATCTTCGGCGATCCCCGCCGGATAGCGGACCGTTGAATCGGCCAGCTGCAGCTGCATCGGCGTGGGGGATAGTGTAGTGTAGTTGAGCTTGTCGAAGACATCCTTCGGCATGACGCTCACACTTGCCCCAAGATCACATAAGGCATGGTCGAAGTTCTGT
Organism: Eleusine indica; assembly: GCA_030378355.1. Classification (NCBI taxonomy): domain Eukaryota; kingdom Viridiplantae; phylum Streptophyta; class Magnoliopsida; order Poales; family Poaceae; genus Eleusine; species Eleusine indica. Next base: position 29,871,313 of record CM059501.1, on the reverse strand, counting down.
GTCCCGATCGAGCAGGTGATCGTGGGACACCCTGGATCTTTCTTCTTCTCAGGAAGCCGGTTGAGTATAGCAGCGCTACACTCTTCCGTCAGCTTGACAATTTCTGTGGTCGGTAGTGGGCGCTTGTTGCTGATAAGATCCTTGAGGTAGCGAGCGTACGTGGGTACTTGTATCGCATCCAGCAAGGGCACGTTGATGTGCAGCTTCTGGATTACCTCAACGAAGCGTGTGAACTGCTCGTCCACGGTGGGCTTCCTTCTTCTTTCGGGAAACGGCATGAGGTTCGTGTCATAGAACTCATGTGGGGCCGTTTTCCTGGGCGGCAGTTCTTCTTCTTCTGCCGGCTTCTCAGCTGATGTGTCCTTTCCTGCATGGTTAGGATATGGCGGATCCCGAGTGGACTTACCTCCTCTCGTGGTAACCGCATTAACATTTTCTAAGGGGGTCTCGGGTTGCCCCGGGATTTTCCCCGACTCAGCAGTAGGAACAGCAGCAGCTAACTGAGCTAATTGAGTTTCTATCATTTTATTAAAGCTCAGCTGATTCTTGAGAGCAGAGGAAACACCCTCTATCTTAGTGTGGATGCTCTCAAGAGTCCTATCAGTGGTGGCAAGCTTTTTACTAATGTTATCATTAACCTTAGCTTGACCAAGCACAAGATCTTTCAAGGAGGGCTGATTATAACCGGAATTAAAACCAGAGAAGTTGCCAGAGTTACCTCCTTGGTAGTTGGGACGTGGTGGACCCCAACTTTGACCTCCTTGTGGACAGTAGCCGTTGTTGTTGTTGTTGTTGCCCATGAACATTACGTCCTCACGGGTCTCAGGGCAGTCATTGCCCGAGTGTCCCGTGTCGCCACAGACCTCGCAAGTCATCCGAGCATCTAGGGCTTTCACTTCTCCATTGGCTTGGTCGTCCATCTTCTTCATGAGAAGGTCAATCTTGGCGGCGAGCATGTCAACCCCCTTGACGGAGTGCATGCCTCGCTGGCGAGGTTGGAGGCGTTCTTCATTCCAACCTTGGTTGGACACCATCTTCTCGATCAAAGCTTTTGCCTTGCTTACAGTGAGCGAGAAGAAGGCTCCACCAGCAGCAGCGTCGAGGTGGTCGCGGGCCGACGGAGTAAGCCCGTTGTAGAAGTTCTGGATGATCAGCCAATCATCCATCCCGTGGTGGGGACATGCCAGGATGTACTCCTGGAGCCTCTCCCATGCCTCAGGAATCGACTCCTTCGACTCCTGCTGGAAGCTTGAGATCCTTCCGCGGAGGGCATTGGTCTTGCCCAGCGGGAAGAACTTTGCAAGGAACGCAGCTGAACACTTCTCCCAAGTGTTCACAGCTTCAGGGTTTGCGTAGAACCACTGTCTCGCTCTCCCAAGGAGAGAGAACGGGAACAGTCGAAGGCGAACAGCGTCGGGGGTGACGTCCTTCATTTTGAACGTGTTGCAAATCTCCAGGAATTGCTGGAGATGAGCACTAGCGTCCTCATTGGCTTTCCCACAGAATGGGCTAGCCTGCACCATGGTGATGAGACCGGTCTTGATCTCGAAGTTCGCTTCTCCCACATTGCCAGCTGGTCCCGTAGGGATGTTGGCAGCGGAGGGAGCGGAGAACTCGCGGAGGGTCTTGTCGGCCATTTGTTCAGAGCTTGATGGTGCGGGAATGACAGGTTCGACTGGCCGAGTCTCCTTACGAGGAGGGGTGAGCCTAGCTCGTGTCCTTCTCAGGAGTGACTCAGGATCTTCAGTGAAGTTTGTCGGCAAGTCGAAACCAGTCATACACTACCCTGTTTTCATACAAAATGCAGAAAACAAAGCAAGGTTAGCCTGCCTAGAAGATAGCCTTACTAATTGCAACACTTCTATATACATTAGCAATTTTTCTTGAATCATACGCCTTCCCCGGCAACGGCGCCAGAAATGCTTGTTGACTTTTGCTAAGCCATATTAATAAATCATTCCCGGCACGGGGCCAGAAACGGTTCACTAATATGTCCCAGAGTCAAGTAGGTAAAATCCGCAAGCGCACGGAGAATACCGCTGTAGCATTTCACCCGGAAGTATTCAGGGTATCGTATTTGTTTATCCCAAAGGAAGGGTATGATCAAGAAGCATTACTAACATATAAGATCATGTTAACAATTAACAAGGATATCTAACCAAGACAGGCGGGTACATAATAATAACCGGGTAGTGTGACACACACAGAAGATTCCTACTAAATAAATAAAGTCTAGTGGAGGAAAGACTAGGCTAAGCTACTCCTACTATACATTCCTATACAGTTGCATAGCCTAAGTAGAATACATACAGACCCACACTCAGGTTCAGCAGTCAATAGTATAGCACTTCAGGCACGGACTTACCCCTGCATCCACAGGCGACTTCCGCCAAGAGCCTACGCACTAGCCTAGCGGGGAGGATTTCAAAGGACGGACAGGGCTGTCACCACCTGCCGCCTACCTCAACGAACCAGTAGACTAACGAATAATTGATGCAAATCAGTCACCCAAGTACCATACTTGCATGACCAAAGAGTACTCTGCCCCTCCGCGATTACTATTAACGAGGCAGAGCTACCGTACGAATACGATCACCAAACCCATGCTATACTTTATCAGCTAAAACTAAGCATAGAGACTATAACATATAAACTAGACTATAGTGACGGTATATAACTAGCATGACAATAGTAGTATAATAAATATAAACTACTGTCACATAAGTAGACTATACTATCACATATATGGATCACAAAATCAAACAAGAAACTCATGACCCAAGCACAACTATATAGAAAAGATATATATATTGATAAGAGTAAAGTCTTACAAAAGGGAAAAGATACAAGAGCCATACCAATTCCAAGTGAAGACTTGGGACTAGAGAGCTCTAGACTCAGCCTAACTCCACTAAAACTCCAAGAACTACTACTAGCAAGAGAGAAATGCTTCTTGTGGTGTGTGTTGAATGTGAAGGCACACCCTCCTATTTATAGCCTCAATAGGTCGGCAAGGGAGCGTAACCGCCACGGAAGGCATCTCAAACCGTCATCAGGAGTCACGGAGGAGCCAACACGTGGAAGCCCAGGCGGAGAGGGCGCCCGGCTGGGTCGGCCGACCTGACCAGGTCGGCCGACCTGGGGGTGGCCCCTCCTGGCCTGTGCTTTCTTGTGGAGGCTGGCAGGTGGGTCCTGAGGTCGGTTCCCGCGGTATTACAGGGAGTTACGTTGGTTAAGTGCTGTAAATGGGCCCTTCAATCCGTGTGACGTCCATGTGGCGCTCTCTGATTGGTCGAAAGTGTGTTTTCTTGCCTTTTGAGGTGTTTCCTTCACATTTCCTCCTGCATGCACAAAGTTCTCCAAGTACAAGTGGAACTATATTATTGTGATAAAGCATGCGTGTATGAAATGCCAAATTCTCCTTTATTTGAGTATAGTTGACGGTTGAAAATGGTACTTAACAGCCGTCAACACCTGTTCGGACCTGCTTGGAGTTGGAATCCGTCCCGTCCTGACAAGGCAATCGAGCTTCTCCACTCCGTCCTCCTGGCTTGGTCAGGGTTTCATCACTCCGTCCTATCCAGGCTCGGGTCCCACCGATGGGAGTTGACGGAGGTAGAGTTTATCTGGTGATTATGAGGGGGCCATACTGTCGTTGTAGTGGCAGCGAAGCATCCGTTCTCGCCCCAGAGTGGATAGTCTTGGGTGAGTGGCTGAGTCATCTACTTGGAAGGGCGAGTCGTGCCCGGGTTCCGTCAAGTGGGGCGATTTGTCCTCGACCCCCATTGAGGCGTCAAACGGGGCATAGCGAATCCTTGACCCCCACTGAGGGGTCGAGCGAGTCGCGACCGGCCCTCGAACACTCGGGGTCAAGCGAGTCAGGGTAGTGGCATGACCTTTGTGGCTAAGGCTTGACTGCTGCGGGGACACTTCCTGTTGGGGCCCATGCTGGTGGTGCCTTGGTGGCGATCCAGCGGGTCCTTTTGAGTCCGACACGTGTGTGCCCTTAGGCGGTGCCATGTGGCACCCCGATCCTCTCCCTCGACACTATGCTTTTGCACTCAATCAATGCATAATGTGGTTAGACATGTTTTAGTCCATAACTTGTTAATCCATAGGGTTAATGTTATGTGTGCTCTAGTCTTTAGCTTGATGATCTATAGGGTCCAAGATATGCATGTCTTGGCCCTTGACTTGCTGATCCGTAGGGTCAGAGTTATGCATTCTCTAATACTTGACTCGTTGATCCGTCAGGCTAGAGTTAAGTGTATTCTTGCTCTTGACTTGTTAATCTGAAGGGCCGAAGTCCCATGGGAATTAAGAGTATTATTTAGCAATGTAAGCATGGTTCTTAGGTTGGTAAATATATTTGAGTGCTTCTTTGCCCCACGAACAGGCATAGGTGCGGCGGTAAGGACTTAATTGCCATTTGTCGTGTGTCCTAGTTAAGGATTTCTATGGTGACAGCCCTGTTGTGCTTATTAATCCTCCCTGTCTTGGCTTGGCATAGGACTTAGGCTTGTATGTGTTGCATGTATCTAACCTATAGATAGGAGTATAAAAATACATAGGGACCTAGCTTAACTCTTCCTAACCCACTTAACCCAGACTTTGGACTAATGTTAGATTGGATTGTTCTGTGTGTCACTATCCACTATTAATTATTATCCTTACCCCTATCTAGACTTTGGTATATTATTAGTTATATGGTTATGAGCATGCTATCTCTTGACTGCCGCCTACCTATATATGACAGCCATTGTAGTAATCCAGTGGTGAAATGCTACAACGGGATGTTTGTGCTCTTGCGGATTTAACTTGCCCACACTAACCATCTGTTCAGTTGTACCATCCAATAGTTTTGGAGCCTTGCCCAATCTATTTATTTGGTGTGACTTAGCTGATGTTAATAGTCAGTTGCGAGATGAAACATTTGTTACGCACTTCTCTAAACCTCTGGACATATTCATGCACTCATTCACCAGCCTTCTGCCTCACAACAATTAAGTCAAACAACCTTATACGCCTTGTTTCGGCGAAGAAGTACTTGTGAAACTTGTGCTCTAGATCAACCCATGTGATAATAGAATTGGGAGGCTAGGATGCGAACCAAGAAAAGGCCAATCCATATAGTGACAAGGGAAATAGTCTGATCCTCAAAGCCTCAGTTGTACCAGCCTCTCTACATTGCATTGATAATTGACTGACATGCTCTATCATCATGGTATTGTCTTGCCTAGTGAACTTGATAAACTCGGGAGCTTTGTACTGATTTGGCATCAGGAACAAGTCATAACTAGGTGGAAATGGCGACCGATACATGTAAGTCTGTTGCTTTGGCTTCAACCCAAATTGCTCCCTCGTTACCTCAGCAATCTTGACGGCCTAATCATCGGTCACAACATTGGTAGTGGTAGTCGATGCCGGACCAGATGTTGCCACATCAGGAGCAGTTTGTGACCCATAGTTGGCAACTATGTGTTGGCCTCCTAGTTCCTTTGGCAGCACGGTTGACGACAACATCCCGAATATGCTTGGTTCCACATTCGGTGTCGAACATTAGGTAACATTGGGTGAAGCTGATGTGTCTTGCCTATAATTCTGCGGGTGTGTTTGAGGAGATGTCCTTCATAGAACTATCATATTTTTGGATCCAGGTGACCTTCTCGTTGTATTACCAATAGGGTTAGTAGGCGGCGGAGTCGCAGTAGCAGCTGCCGATACTGGGCTTGTCCCTATTGTAGGAGTTGAAGAGCTTGAACTTGGTTGCTGTCAATTGGCTACTTCAGTGGTCGGAATATTTCCCTTGAAATGGAAATACAACAGCCCATGTACAGGATCTTCATATACACATCCATCCACCGTTTGCAACATCAGATACCTCAAAGTATTCACTAGTACGCGGGGGGGGGGGGGGGGCGGGGGGGTTGATTAATCAGAGTGTCATGAATTGTCGTATGTATTATATTATTTAGCCTTCCTGCATCAATACTTTCCAACAGCTCGGTTGATGGTTGCTATTCAGTTTTGTCTGTGACCAAGAAAGGCTCTGGCAGGTTACCTTTCTGTATGACCTTGCCATACGTGGTCTTGCTAAAAGTACCCATCAAAAGACTCTCAAACTGTGCCAGCCTCTCCTTGACCTGGGCATTCATGTCATCACTCAAATAGTCAGGGTCAACAGGCATCAGATGCCATTCTGATAGCTCAGCACTGACAAAAGCCTTTGATGGAGGAGGAGGATTTAGCGGCATAGTCATGATGCTAGGTTGGAACTTAATTGTCCCACCGAGCATGCCAAAAAAGCATGTTGACTAAAAAATCGCACACACATGACCTGGGAGATTTGCTTCACTCCAGAGCAGGCTCAATGCAAAAAATTAGAGCGTGCCAGTCGATTTTCCATGCAAATCGATAATGAATACAAACGAACAAATTCCTTGGGCCAATGACGCCAGATAGGCCGATGAAAAGCTGACACTCACTATGCATGTCAAGACTTATTCTCGGCAATATACAGGTTACGTCGGGATCAACAACTAGATGGCTAAGACACAAGACGTCGAGTTATACAGGTTTGGGCCCCCTCGATGAGAGTAAAAAACCCTACATCATGTGTTATGTAGATTGTATTGCTTTGAGTTGATGTCTCTCGATGGGGGGGGGTCCTATTGCCTTATATATCCGGTCCGCAGGAGGTACATAAAGAGTCCTACTTGTAGTCTTCAAGGATAAACATAGTAATTCTATCTCTAATTGCCTTGTGATCCAAGCCAACTCAGTCAGTTCCCATATTAGTGGGCCATCCCATTATCTTTCGACTATGGCAAAGCTATGGATATTGGTAAGATAAGTATTCCACAGTAGCCCCCGAGTGCTTTCTGATTTGGAGCTGTGACTTGCCGAGTGATTCCTCTCTATTAAGCATGTGAATAGATCACAAATTAGGAATACCTCATGAAAGAAGTTCCTGATAGATCTGGTGTGCCGACTAGATGCACCTGATTAGGTGTAGCCCCTGACTCTTGTATAATATAGAGACTAACAAATAATGCAAGAGTCTAATAATTTTAGCTCTTTACATTTTGTTATATAAAAGTGTATTCTCACTCAAATCATCAAGCTTGAGTAGTCAACCTCCTGATCTTTAGACCAGGCACTCGGCCTGCACAACATCAACCGTGCTAACCAATTATATAGAAGACAAAGTGGTATACACCCATAGCCGAGTGACCTTTGATTCCAATATCATGACATCAGTCATGTGAAAATGAAAGAAAGGTTTATGACATCAATCATAACCTAGTACTAAACTGTAATGACATCAATCATAATATAACTTTTCTTCTAATGTTATCACTTGGATGATACAAGTCTGAGTTTTAGCCTTTTAGTTATTGACATCAATCAGCAACATAGCCTTCAACCTTGTTCCCAATAAGACCATCAAGTCCTCTCCTACGTGATCATCAAATCACATAAATATAGGGATTATATCTTGTAATTTAAATAAAGCTTCTCATCAAAGAAGCCCCCGAGTTTAATACTCAGATTTCCAGGGATAGCAAAGAATCCTTTGAAAGTTTTCTACCCATTTTAATTAATCTTCAGAAATAGACAATTCAGCACTTGACGGCCTATGTCGGTCCATCTTGTCCCCCACGACTAGATCAAAAGCGAAGGTATAAAAATGACGAAGGCAGGGCAACGCAATTCCACGCCGTCATTTTGAGCGCTTCGTCTTCCTCGTGCCTCCTTTGTTTCCTCATGACCCTTCCACTCCCCTGTTCTAGGGTTCACCATCTTCAGTTTTTGCCAAAGCTGTGGATCGTCATCGCACCCAAGCCCCCGAGCTCTTGCGAGAAAAAGCTAAGGTTAGGGTTAAAGCTTCGGATCCACCACATTTCATTGCTCATCGCCATGCCGCACAAGTTGGTGAAGGGCTCAAAGGGATCCGCCATATCTTCCACTGTCGAATCCTCCTTGTCGGAGTTGGATATCCCGGACTAGTTGCGCGAGTTCTCCTGGAGCTCCCACGACACCAACGCGTTGAATGCAATGGTCGTTGATGGCGTTCTGCTGGACCAGGCATGCCTCAACTAGAAGGTACCTGACTCTAAATCGCATCCTCTCCTTATCCATAAGCAGATAGTTGTTTTCTACTTTTTTTTTTTGAGCAAGGCTTCAGAGTTCTTTGCTGCAGTTTTCTGTGCGGGCTCCTCTTCTTCTTTGGAATTGAGTTAGTGAATCTCAATCCCAACTCAATTCTGCACATCGCCATCTTTGTTCATCTGTGTGAAGCTTTCTTGGGCATTTTGTCCCACTTCTCCCTCTTCTGGCATCTCTTTGTTCTCCGCCCTTTGCCGTCGGTCGCCAACTAAGAAGCAATCAGCGGCGTCGGCATCCAGCTGTGAAAGAAGGACCTGTACATCGATGTCCCGCTGGCCACAGGGAACAAAAACTGGTGGGATGAGTGGTTCTATTGTGACAATCCTCCTCATGTCATCTCAGGTTTAATTGGAGCAAAGGCCAGCCCCCAAGCACCTTGGTCGAAAAAGCTAGATCCGAACGACCTCCAAGTGTAGAAGCTGCTAAAGAAGATTGTCAAGCTAAAGAAAGAAGGGGTCGATGGTGTTACCATCGCCAACAGCTTCATCGTGCGCCAAGTGCAGCCACTTAAGCAGCAATGCCACCCAGAATGGCAGTATGTCTCCGATGAAGAGACTAGAGAGATGCCCGACCCAACGAACCCAACTTTGCGTCGGACTCATCTGAACAAAATGTTCAAGTTGGTCAACCCTCAAGATCATGCCTTGATTAAAAAGGAATACAACAAGGGCACTCATCAAGCCCAAGTAAACATTAGTCTTCTAAGATGCCCTTCAATATTCATTCAGGTAGAATGTTTTACGTGAATAATGTCTTTATGTTTGCTTGCAGGTACTTGACAATTATGTGTCTCACCCGCCACTCCCACCAATTGACACGGAGGGAGTGTATTATGCTCCCAAGCCTTCGCACCGGACTGACCATGTCGGGTCAAGTTCGGTAGTTGGTAGGAGCGCGCATCAGACTGATTCGGTTGTCGACACAAGCGAGTCTGCCACCCTAGTTGCTATCCTACCAACTGCAGACCAACAGGTGAAGAGACCGCTCACCGCAGACGGTAGTACGTCGGGGATGATGACGAAGATGGTGCCCCAGGGCACCCCCATGTAGTTTGTCTACAGCCCCTGGTCTCCTCCGACCAACGTTCAAGCCAGTCAGAACCTTCAAGTCGGGCGATCGGGGATGCAAAAGTGGCAGCGAAGTGCTCGGAAGTCGTGAAGCAATCTTCCTCAAAGAGGAAGCTCTCTCACTCCTACACCACCTCATCAAAGAGGAAAGTCAATAGGATCAAAATCAAGCAAGCCTCCAAGTAAGTCTCTTCACATCTACTCACTCTTTCTTGTTATTCTAGAGTAAGTCCCCAATTCTATTCAATGTATGCATTGAACATACTACTCAGGTGACCGAGACATCGAACGTCGCGGTGACAAAGGACTCGACTCTAACCTTAGCGCATCATCTGAGCGATCTGCCTCTATATGGAGCACTCAAAGACTGAGGCAACAAAGTCTCCGAGTGCTCTAGTGCCATATTTGACCAACCCACTTTAGTCTATGAACACACCATCAAGCATGCAGACTGAGGTGGTGAAGTCTATAAATATTCCTACTGCACCCAAGGATGTCGTTCTGGCACCGACCACCAAGGTGCCGACCATAAACAAGAATAAGGTCATGTCGGTCAAAAAGCCAACAGGGCGCCCTGAAGGTTCCGTCCTCGAGCTCCACCAACAACACCGAGAGCTGTCCAAGGTACATCAATACCTGGACCTTACTTTTCCTTAAGCTTATTCAAAGTGTTTAATCAACTCTACTCCTTTTTCAGAAAGTTTACTCTCTGATTGAGGATAAGCAGTCAAGGATAGACGCTCTCGAGGCTGAAGGCATCAGTAAGTTGTTTCTTGAAGTCTCCTTAGATTGTCTTGACATCTTACAAGCAAAGTCACTCTGGTTTTTCCAGTCCGAGCCCAAATGTCTCAAAGGGTCCAAAAGGAGCTGGAGACTCTTCACTCAAAGTACAAGAAGGCCACCACTCTGATAGAGCAAAACCGACTGAAGGATGAAGGTATATACTTCACAGACTTCTTCCTTTGATCTTGAATTATTTTCTAAGGATCCTATATGTTATCTCAGCTCATGAAAAGAAAGTGACAGAGTTGGAAAAGCTCACTTCGAATCAGGAAAGGTTCTTAGAAGCTCTGACTAATGAGAAGAATGGGCTAACCAAGTCGCTAACCGAGCGAGATGCTAAAGTCGCTCTTCAGAAGAAGAACTTGGAGGAGACTCAGGAGAAGCTGAAGAATGGCAAAGGCAGTGCTATGACTTTCCAGAGTAGTCTTGCCAGCAAGCTCTGCATTGTTTTCTTTATTATCCCTCGGAGGAGATATTGCATATCTTGAGAATGCTACTGAGAGTAACTTGAGCATTGATGCACATTTAAGGCTAGGGTGTCCTGGAGGGTGTGATCTAGGTTGTTACTCTTGGTCTATGGTGAGACCTAGACTGGTTAGGAGTCGGTGATCGAGCCTATCATGATCGGTTGTGAAGGCCATCACACGTTTGTACCCGGTTTGAGCTCGCCGGTGAAAGGGGCATCACTAGTGAGCGTCCATGTCGGCTCGGGAAGTCTGGCAAGTTCTCAAGGGAGGCGAGCTTGTGCCTTGGTGGCAGCGGTGACATGCACCGTGTCCTCACTCCGGGAGTGATTGTGGGCTTATGGGCGAGAACTCCACATCGGTGGCGGGAGGGACCGGCACTCCGGCAGGAGTGGTCCAACGAGGAGTAGGGGAAGGTGTCACCGCTCCGAGCCCTTGGGGAAAAATCATAAGCATTCCTTGACCCCTCTTTACTATTTCATATTTGTGTGCTATAGTTGATAGGGTGACTTGTTGCTTGCATAGGCTAGTGTATTTGGCTTTCGCGCTTGCTTTCATCATGAACACTAGCATGTGTAGGATATTGGCCTCCAAGAATTGTTAGGTTGCAATGATTGTTAGGTTCAAGTAGTGTTAATTAGTAGTTTAAGGATTTGTGGTAAGCTTACCGATTCAACCCCCACCCCCTCTCGGTACGCCTTTGGTCCTTACACCGATGTTAGACTTTATTGGCCGCCAACACCTCCCAAGCTTAAACCTTTGCTCATCCCGAGCAAATTAAAACTTTGAGGTGACGGATCAAGAGTTGCTTCAATATTAGCGCCCTGCGAGTATCAAGTGCACAAACACATACTCCAACACGATATGGGTAAGTGTAAACTAGCACAATTTTGTCACTAAGTCATTATCATTGTGGGCTTATTGTTATTTTATAACCTTGTCATAAGCGGTTGAAGTCTAGAACGACTAGTTTAGACTTTGTCATGTAATCTCCTACTTGATCATGAGTCCAAGGTTTTTGTAATGCTGCATAAGATTGAAAATCTTCCTTCTTGGTGCAATCTTCACTATGACTCTCATCTCTCAAATGGTGTATTTCCTTACCAAATGTTCATCCTACTTTCTAAAAGTTTGGCTTGAATATGTGGAGCTTGGTAGGATGGCGCATTTAGCATGCATGTATTCTTAAGCTAAGAGATGGTCCTAGCGTAAAGACATTGCACTTCCTCATTCCAATCATTTAGAAATAATGCCCAAGGGAGAGGGAGAGAATGGACTCATGCGAAGGAATGGGCTAGCACAATTGCAAAGGCCTTGGGTGCAAATTTATCCCAAAGACTGGATTTTTGTGCTAGAGCAAAAAGATGGCCCTTTATTTTTTTGCTCAAAGATATATTTATTTTCTTTTTGAATGAACCTTGAAATGTTTTGATATAGCACATCCATGAGAGCTGATAAACTTTTCCTTTCTTTTCTTTCTTTCTTTCTTTATATCTTTCTTTCAGCTAACATGGTTTAAGGAAGCTAATTCAATGGTCCAAATATTTTTGCAAACTTTTTCTGAGCAATTGTCTGGGAGGAACATAATCTTTTAATGGGATCAAAGACTCGCAAAAAGAAAGATTTTGGTTAACATGCTTGGTGGAGTGGATGCATGATTCTGATGTGGAAACCACATAACCAAGCATGATTAATTTGAGAACTCAAAGATAACACGAAGGAAAATGATTGGCTTTAGAAGTGCAAGTCCCTCATAAGAATCAAATCCTAACTAAACTCAATCAATGCATGCATAAATGGCATAGACATGGTTTTGCTAATCAATATTTGGCCATGGTAGGAAATTGTCAATCATAGGGAAGATGTGCACCAAGTAGGGGGTTTTGTGGTAGCATGGTTATGAAGGAAATCATTGGACTCTAATCATAAGGAAATCACAGACTCATCCAAAACATGCCATATCATAAACTCCAACAACTAGACTTGGTGTTTATTAGCCATTTCGCACCCACTAAAATATAGAGGGACTACTGTTATCATCATGCCGGTCTACTATTACCCACAAAAATGAGGAGTAGAGGTTGTATACTTGAGACTCAAAGGGAGCTAAAAGAGCAACTATTCATTATTTTCATAGGCAAGGTAGAAACCAAGTTCTCAAATTTTATTTGTAAAGGGAAATCTTTTTATTCTTTTTGATTTTGCAAATTTTTATGGTTTTCCTTGAAAGCTAAAATCTTTTTGGGTTTTCTTAAACTTTATTGAAATTGAAAATCTTTTTGGATTTTTCTTACTTAGCTATATACAAAAGGAAAAAAAATGACTCAACTAGAGAAAGAGGGAGAGAGGTTAGAACAAATGGCGCACCTTGGTTTGGGTACCTCCCCAAGCTTAGGTCTTTGCAAGACTTAAGCTTAGATGGCATTCACTGCTGCGATTGATACTCGATGTTGAAGTGACCGAATAGTTGGTCCATCATGGAGATGTCTGTCTGAAGTTGTTCTGTTGTTTCTTGTCGTCATTCTTGTTCTTCCCTTATAGCTTCTTGTATTTCTTGTGTTCGAATGTTGGTCTCATAGGTATTGGCAGCCAAGTATTGCATATCTTCTTTCAACTCCAAAAAGTTGTATGATGTGAATCGGGTGGCGCGTGAGGTCCCTATTCCTCCATGAGGTTGGGGGTAACTCCCCATCCCATAGGGCTCATAGTTGTCATAGGAGGAGGTAGTGTAGTTGGTCGATGAACTCGTAAAACCGGGGGATTGTGGTTGTTCCCAATTGTATTGGGGACCTCCCGATTCACCCGTCTGTGGCGTGTTCATTGCGGTTCCGTGCTGCTGCTCCTCTCGACGGAGTTGTGCTCTCGTTCTTGGTCTATCCCCTGCAACACTATATCTTGCACGCTGAAAGGAAGCTTGCAATTTGTACGCAAAGTTCTTTTTACCGATAATAGTGAGCTGGTGGTTGGGCAACTCAATTTCTGTGTCATACCCTGGATAAAGCATGAAGTACCTATTGTTCTCCTCTTTCAACAAGTGGGCTTGCAAGAAATGATCTTCTCCTAACAAAGGAGTGATAGGGAGATGATCTATTCTAGCTCTGTGAAGCGTGCCAACCTTTCTAGTGACAAAAGGGGTAAAAGTAATGGGTCCTTGTTGCCTGAATGCTAAGGTGAGCCAATGGTTGATGAGGAAAAATGAGGGGTTCATTTTAATCTTCTTGATTACAACATGGAAATAGGCTTTATCCAAACTATTCACCGAACATTAATCACCCCAAGGGGTTAGGTGGTGAGTGATAAAATGGTGAATTATACGAAGTGATGGGTTATGAATGTCACTAGTGTGAAACCTTTAAGTTTATCAATATCTAAAGCGGCCTTACGGTCAAAACCAAGATAAGTACTAATTTATTTTAAAGGTTGTTCATAGGTTTCACTAAAAAGACCAAATTCGTAGAGAGTGCCTATTTTGTTTGACTCATGGGCATGAACTTTCAAGGTGTAAAGAAATTTGATAGTAAGCCATTTAGAACCATTTTCATTGAGGTGATAGAAATCATACCACCCCGTCGTGTTGAGCGCGTACTCAAAATCAGCGAGGATGCCGATTCGTTAGAAGAAGTCGTGGTCGAACTTGCGCACGGACGTGAACTCCCGGTCTTTAATGGTGGTGAACTTGCTTTGCTCGTTGAAGTCATTGAATACCATGTTCTCTTCACTCTCCATGAACTTCTCAAGTTCTTCAACTTCTCCTCCTTGTTCACTTGCCATTGTTGTAGCCTCGGAAATGGACATTGTTTCTGAATGGTAACTCGGAGCATGCCCATATGAAGCTTCTGAGTGTTCAGCTTCTGAGCGTTCACTTGGGGTCCGTCTCCCACGACTTGAACTGCTGCTGAACTTGGTGTAGAGGCCCCTCCAAATGTTCGCCATTCCTGCAAAATTGTTACTTGGACACAATAGCTGAAGGACAATATGATAATAATTGTTAGCGATTAGTTGTTTGGTTAGTAGTCCAAGTGTTAGTCGTTCGAACGTGCAAGGGTGGCAACAAACTTGCTCTAGTTGGTTTTATTGCAGCACACTTTTATTCCTATTTTCAAAGTGCACTTACTAGAGGGACTAGTGAAAAGAAAGAGGGAGTGCAAAGGGAGAGAGATGTGGGGGAGAAGAGTGTTTTAAGCTGAAGGTTGAGGGGTGAAGATTTTGGAGAATGAGCCTCGGTATTTATAGGCTCCAGAAGAGGCATTGGGGGCAACATCCCACGCCAGGCGGTGGGACACGTGGGGCGGTAGGCCATGCCAGGCTGCAGGTCCTTAGCCTCCTTTTGTTGCATGATCGCTTTGATGGTGATGTGAGAAGGCTAGGCCCATGCGCCATGTGATCCACTTGCTTGCTTTGGTCACAACTTCGTGTTGAGTGTGGGGAGCAAGGAGGGATTCATGGTAAAGGAACGAGAAGGCGACCAGAGGGGGGGTGAATGGGAGGCAATTAAAAATTCTTTCACAAGAACTTGGCCTATGTCCCAATTACAACCCAAGCCAACCCTAAAGCAAGTCACCAAGGTTACACACACCAACTTGTGATGTGCCAACCCTAGGAATGACTAATACAGTGGAAGAGAATAAAAGAAGCACAAGAAAATAGCTAGGACTGAAAACTACCGAAGAACAACACTCAAAACAGACTCACTGTACTACCATCGGCAGTGCCGATCACAGGCATTGGCAGTGCCGATTGGCTCTATCGGCAATGCCGGTTGGGGCCATCGGCAGTGTCGGTGCGGGGTTCAGACTCAAGCCACCGGCAGTGCCGGTCATGGCATCAGCAGTGCCGCTCCAAGTTCAGACCCACCGGTAGTGCCAGTCCTGGTCATCGGCAGTGCCGACCGACCCCCAACAGAACAGAAAACTATCTCGATTTTCTCCCAAATTTCTCGAAAACTCAACCAAATGATCTCCAAAACATGCGATTTTTTAACCAGATAATCCTCAACACATCACGACCCTACTCCAACAAGATTCACTCAAATAGCACGAGGAATCATCACAAATTTCAGATCTCCTGCCAAGAACACCAAAAAGGGGAAACTTGAGAAATCTTTCAAATCGAAGGTGCTAGAGCTCTTGATTCTAGCTCATCATAGCATCAAGATTCTCAAGAAATCCGTCCCAAAAACTCAACCAAATGTGAGATCGAAAATTCCCATGAAAATAGCCCCAAAAATAGGGAAAAAGAGAAATTTGGGATTTAGGGAGAGAGGAAGAACTTGAGCATGAATTTGAATCTCATATCATTGATTCATCAAGTCAAGATACATGGATACATGGCTAGGAAGCCACCCTCTTCCTCCCACTATTTGGAAGAGCAAGAGATGTCTCTCACACACCCTCTCCTCTCCTCTATTACATGTGGACCTCTCCTAGCACTTTGAAATGAAGACCTAGCCAGGCTAAGAGAAAGAGAGGCAGCTCTTCCAGCCCTAACAGTCCTTATATAGGCCTAGGGGTTGTCCTAAAGACCATCCTACCCCTCACCTATAATACACTGCCACCTATCACCAGGGGCACAACCGTCCATCTTTCTCCTCGTCGCCCGAACGCCATCAAGCCCTTCACGACTTTGCTTTGCCTTGACGCTCGATGGTGCCACGTGCACCTCTAATCGTCGCCACCAGTTTTGAGGCCCAAACCAGGAAACCACCTTGCATGCTTCTCAAAGAGCGACTTCTTGATCTTGACGTGTGTCACCTCGTCCCGTGATCCTCCTCGTCGGCAAGTCTCTCCCGCCTTCAGTTCATTCGAACCCTCTACTTGCACCGATGCCTGATCACCTTTGACTTGATCAACCCCACCGTCTTTATCACCACCCACGGTTTTGAGGCTCAACCGTGAAACCGTCTTGATCACCACCCACGGTTTTGAGGCTCAACCGTGAAACCGTCCGTGCTTCTTGCCTCTCCACGTGTATGGTATGGATCACCCTTGACTTCACCCGGCCTCTCGATCATCCGGCCCCAAGTCTTCTACTTGTGCCTGATCCTCTCGCCATTGACCGCCAAGTTGACTCCAGTTACCTACACATCATGAGACAATCAAACACATTTCCCATCTCCTGCAACTTCACCAATATCTTCACCAACTCCGGTTAGTGAAAAACATGACATGCACAAACTCATGCAATCCCCAAATTCTGTTATTTCAACTCAAACACTGAATCAACCAAAGTCAATTACTCATCACATATTGCAAATCATGGCACTTATCCACATGGTTTCCCAGATGGGATGGCTAAAGTTGGATGCTTGCAATGAGTACCCTGCCATTCATGAGGTCTAGGAGAATAGGATGGCAGGTGAGTGTGAGTGGTGAAAGAGTGAGGTGACTTGGGTGTCTCTCTTTCATTTGGTTTCACTCATGGTGGGGTCTTTTGGTGAAACGTTTTCACAAAGGAAGTGTTGGTCACACCTCCTCCACTCATGGCCATCATCCCCACATCACAAGAGCAAAGAATCCAAGAAAATATGTGCCCCGGCGGCTATTATTGGCCGAGTGGCAGGACCTGGCTGGGTGGCACAGAAATCACCCAACAGGGTGGTCATTTTTCATGAAAAATGACCTCACGGGTGCTGAAATTTGATTGGGTTATTCTGGCCGATCGGCACAAAAATCACCCAGCCGGGTGGTCATTTTTCATGAAAAATGACCTCCCGGGTGCTGAAATTGACTGGGTTATTTATGGCCGGGTAAGAGTCTCGGATCATCACCCGGATAGTCATTTTTGACGAAAATTGACCTCCCAGCCAGGAAATTTGGCCGAGACATCACCAATTGTTTTTTCAAATTTTTAATTTTTATTTATTTTCTTTTATAGCCTTAATTAATTGTTAAAGAGGGAAAAGCAACCTAATTTAGTGGTATGTACAAGAGAAATGGGGGATAAATATCGGTTACCTTTCGACAAGGGTCCGGATTTTTCGTCTCGAACAAGGCGTCCTCCGTGTTCAATTTTGGGCGGTGCCTTCCGTGGATGGAGAATGTTCCTTGGTCAGTGCAACTTCTTTCCTCCGCCATACTTGTTTGATTTTCTTGGGCTTGGCGGCGACCTTTCTCTTTTCTTCTTGCGGCTCGTTCTTCTTTTTGGCAGCGGTGGCACACTCTCAACTTTTACCATCGGTGCACCTTATTTTGGTGCAATTGGGTACACCTCAATTTTCTGCACCGTGTTAGAACTTTTACCATAAAAGATGCATACCTGATTGTATTGTTCCGTTCGGGGCTTGAACACAAACTTTTCATCATGCCCATAAATGTTAAACTGGATTTCTCCTGCCCCAACGTCAATGTTGGCATTTGTGGTGCCGAGGAACGGCCTTCCTAGTATAAGAGGCATCTTCACATCAGCCTCCATGTATAGCACCACGAAGTTAATGGGAACGAGACAGTTCCTTGATGAGGACATCACACTTATGGATACACCCAGCACTCCGCCAACCAAAATGCAAGTTCATGCGCGACAACTGAATTTACGGGTGAGATTGTTCCTAATGATTCCTTTATGTGATTTTGAGAATAGATTACTACCTAATGAATTAATTGTTGTTAGAAACCATGGAGATGATGATGAGATAGCTGGGGAGGTGATTGGAGACGTGATGGGCCAGCAAGGACGTCCAAGCCAAGGTGGAGGCCCAATCAAAACCGACTTCGAGTCTGTTTCGGAGCCCAGGATCAGTCTGCACTAAAACGGACGCCCAGGACGCATACAGACTCGGATTTGTACGTTCTATATATGCCTGGAAAGATAACGAAAAGACCATTCCAACCCAACTGGTCCCATGTCAAAATTCGTCTCGAGCCGTCAGCAATCGCCAAAACAATTCGACTTCCAGAATCTGTCCTGGTGCTGCGACACCGTAATCGGTCTTTGGGCCATGTATCGAGTTGAGCCCACTTAGGGCTGCGTCCAGGGGGTCTTGCACGACCTTAGGGTCCTCATATACAGCCGCCGCCTCTTCATTAGGGTTTGGGTTTTGCTTAGATTATTCTGTTGATAACAGTTTTGCCGTTTGATCGGTTTGTGAGATTCCAACTTGTGAGATTCATCGTATACTTGCAAATTTGGTTGCATTCTTCTTTGTTCTTGCTTGTGTTCTTGATTTGCAGGCAAGGATAAGCCTTCTCGGCGAGGTCAATCATTCTTGAACGGTTGATAACCAGAGGAGACGTTGTGCTGCGATTGCGGGGTTCAGAACGTGTCGTTCGGAAGCCGGATCGATTTGTGTATCGCCTCCGCCTTAATCAAGATTATCAGAACCTATCGGAAGATCGGGAACCCTTGTCCACATCAAGTGGTAATCAGAGCTTCAGGTACACCGTTAGGTTCGCCCTTATCCTTGTTATTTTGTTCAATCCTAGAGTCCAGAAAATTGCCCTACAAAAATATTTGTTCGTCATGTTTCCGCTGTCCTATACCCCCCTTGTGCCTTGCAATTTTCAGTTTAGTTTGCTTCTCTGAATTTTAGTCCCTACAAGGTCATTGTGTTGTTGATCTAGTACTTGTTCTTTGGTCTTGTTTGAGTCGTATGTGTCCTTGTTCATAGACAATCAAGAAAAAAAAATCAAATTGTTGCACACGTTAAGAGAATAGTACTGCTGGAATTGTTTGCACTAAATATTTATTTAACATCTAGCCTTCTACTTTTTGTGTGCAAAAGAAACTTAGAGTGTTTTCTGTTGCACGTTGTTCCTTGAGTCAAGAGATTGCTGCACGTTGTTGCATATGAGAATTGTCGGATCAGTTCTACATATACATCTATTCCTTACGTAAAGAGTGCAAAAAAGAAAGTTTAGGTTTTTCCTTTGTGCTATAAAGTTCGCAACTCTTGCTGTAGTTCTATGTCAAAAAAATCATGAAAGAAGTAAAAGGCAAAGAGGTGCTGAAAAAAAAAAGAAGAAAAAGCCGCACCTATAACAAAAGAAAAAAACAAAAGGAGAATAGAAAAAAATTCAGAATTGCTTCCAGCCTTTGTGTCCTTTGTTGAGCCACTTGCTTGCTTGCTTGAACTAGGTCCGAGACAAGTTTAGGCCAGTGACATAGACTAGCTTGGGACTATTATTCAGTTTTGCAATTTCTGAATTAAAATTTTGCTAATCCTTGCTACTATAAATTGCCTACCTAGCTCCATACATATCCTTCTAAATAGGCACAGATCTTTGGACCCTCGCAATCGTCGGATCACACTCTCCAAGGTATCCTCTGTTTTGCTACTAAGAATCTTGTAAGAACTCAGTTAGGTGCTGTCATTTGCTTGTTGAGAGTTTCCACCGTGATCAAACAGTGGTGATAGGAAAATATACTCTTGTGTGTTTTCTTGTTTTCTATTAACAATGACAGGTTACAGCATCGATGGTGATGAGTCGATGGGGTCAAATGAGGTTGATACAAGTGTTGTAGCACAACGAGTGTTTAGTTCTCAAATGGAGAAGGTAGAGCAAAATCAAATAAACAACTTGTTTCAGACTCACTTTGTTGTGAAGGATCGACGTTGTCGTGTCATCATTGATGGAGAGAGTAGCAACAACATCGCAAGCTTGGAATTGGTCGAGAAGCTCGGCTTGACCACACAGCCACACCCATGTCCATACTACATCCAATGGGTAAATTCTTGTGGTAAGATAAAGGTAGATAAAATTGCACGCATTGAATTTTTTATTGGTTCTTATAAGGATTGTGCAGATTTTGATATAGTGCCTATGCAAGCGTGTCATTTGTTATTGAGTAAGCCTTGGATTTCTACCAATAATGTTTTGCACAATACCATTGCTAATAGCTATTCATTTAAATACAATGGTAGAAGAGTTACTCTTAAACCTATGTCTGCTGCTGAAATTTTAGAAGAGGATCAACAAAGACTTGGGAGAAGAAAGAATGAACCATTTAGGAAAGAATGGACTATTTCAAATATTGCAACACTTACATCAAAATCTGAATTAGATGATGAACATATTTCCTTGCCTCTTGTTGCAACTAAACATTTCAGGTTCTACACATAGAAGAGGATACTGTGAAAGATGAAGAACATGTTGTTGCTTCAGGTAAGAGCTTTCTTGATGTGATGAATTGTTCCAACAATCTTGTTGTATTGGAACCTTGTCGTGATTTGCCTTTGCCACAAGTTGATTTATCTACTGATCCTTATGATAAAGAGGAGTTGTGTGCCACTGCTTCACTTATACCTTTGCCACAACAAATGAACAAGATTGATGTTTTTGCTTATGATTCACCTACTAATGCTGAAATAAAACATTTGATTTTAATAACATGTGAAAAGAATGAGCAGAAATTATTGTCTTCTCTGAATACTTTGGGTTATATTGAATTTGATGTTCTTTGTGATCTAAATACCGTGGAGAAGCAAATCTTTTCTCAAACTGAATTGCCTTTACTAACAAGAAACGAATTTTATGCTATAGGAAACTATGATCATAGAGGTGTATTTATGGTGCATAAAGTTTATATTTGCTCAAACATGAATACTCCTTGTGTTGTACAACCAAATGATGAACTAGAAAACTGCAATAACAATTACCATGTCATGTCATGTTTTTCTAGTGTTTTTAAGATCAGACATTTTCTATCTTGTCATAAGAGGGAGAATGATGTTTATATTGCTGAGCAAGTTTTCATAGAGGTCATTAATTTGCATGGCATGCGTTCTATTGTAGTATCACATTGTGATGATAAATTTTATAATGCATATAAATATGAGTTGTATCCCAAGTTTGGGAATAGTTCCACAATTAATATTTCAGATTTGAGACCATACATGGGAGAAAGAGATGAGCTCGAGTCGAGGACGACTCTAATTCAAAAGGGGGAGAATGATGAGGACATCACCCTTATGGATACACCCAGCACTCCGCCAACCAAAATGCAAGTTCATGCGCGACAACTGAATTTACGGGTGAGATTGTTCCTAATGATTCCTTTATGTGATTTTGAGAATAGATTGCTACCTAATGAATTAATTGTTGTTAGAAACCATGAAGATGATGATGAGATAGCTGGGGAGGTGATTGGAGACGTGATGGGCCAGCAAGGACGTCCAAGCCAAGGTGGAGGCCCAATCAAAACCGACTTCGAGTCTGTTTCGGAGCCCAGGATCAGTCTGCACTAAAACGGACGCCCAGGACGCATACAGACTCGGATTTGTACGTTCTATATATGCCTGGAAAGATAACGAAAAGACCATTCCAACCCAACTGGTCCCATGTCAAAATTCGTCTCGAGCCGTCAGCAATCGCCAAAACAATTCGACTTCCAGAATCTGTCCTGGTGCTGCGACACCGTAATCGGTCTTTGGGCCATGTATCGAGTTGAGCCCACTTAGGGCTGCGTCCAGGGGGTCTTGCACGACCTTAGGGTCCTCATATACAGCCGCCGCCTCTTCATTAGGGTTTGGGTTTTGCTTAGATTATTCTGTTGATAACAGTTTTGCCGTTTGATCGGTTTGTGAGATTCCAACTTGTGAGATTCATCGTATACTTGCAAATTTGGTTGCATTCTTCTTTGTTCTTGCTTGTGTTCTTGATTTGCAGGCAAGGATAAGCCTTCTCGGCGAGGTCAATCGTTCTTGAACGGTTGATAACCAGAGGAGACGTTGTGCTACGATTGCGGGGTTCAGAACGTGTCGTTCGGAAGCTGGATCGATTTGTGTATCTCCTCCGCCTTAATCAAGATTATCAGAACCTATTGGAAGATCGGGAACCCTTGTCCACATCATTCCTTATCTTCACGGGTACATCCTCCGTAATGCCCGCTGGGTAGCGGACGGATTGATCGGCGAGCTGCAAGCACATTGCTGTAGGGGATAATGAATTGACATTAAGTTTGTCATACACCACCTTTGGCATGATGCTCACCCTTGCCCCCAAATCACAAAGGGCGTTGTTGAATTGTTGCATCCTGATGGAACATGGGATGGTTGGGCATCCCGGATCTCGCTTCTTTTCTGGCAAAGAGTTCAAAATGGCGGCATTGAATTCCTCTGTTAATTTGACAATCTCCATGGATGGCATTGGGCCTTTGTTGTTGAGGATGTCCATTAAGTACTTGGAGTAGGTAGGAACCTGCATAGTGTCTAGAAGCGGTATGTTGACGTATAATTTCTTTATTACCTCTACAAAGTTTTCGAATTGTTCATCCATTGTTGGCTTCCTCTGGCGAGAGGGAAATGGCAACACCGGGGTATTATAGAACTCATGTGGTGCCTTCTTGAGAGGCTCCTTCATCTCCTCAACTTCAATTTGTTCTTCACCCTCTGACTCTACATTGGGTTCCTTGTCCTTTCCTGCATTGTTAGGATTTGGCGGATCCTGTGTAGATTTTCCGCCTCTAGTTGTGACAGCATTAACATTTTCTTTGGGGCTAGCTTCCAGCTGACCAGAGAGCCTGCCAGAGTTAGGCTTAACAATAGAAGCGGCCAGTTGAGCAGTTTGTGTTTCAAACATTATATTATGACTAAGATGGTTTTGTAGAGAGGTATTGAATGCTTCCATACGGGAATCTATGCTTTATAGGACTTTATCAGCAGCAATAAATTTCCTACTAATATTTTCATTGATTTTAGATTGTCCTAGAACAAGATCACAGAAGGAAGGTTCATTACGAGTGAAGTTTCTAGAGTTACCCGTGTTCTTGTCAAAGGAGACGTTTGGCTTGGACTCCCATCCGAAGTTGTTCGTTCGGGGCCTAAACTCATTGTTGTTGTTATTGTTGTTGTTGTTGTTGTTATTGTTGTTGAGGTAGTTCACTTCTTCTTCTTGAGTCTCTAGGCAACGGCTTCCATATGTCCAACATTACCACAAGCTTCGCAAGTCATGCGAGAGTCTAAGGATTGGACAGTCTCAGGCAAATCCATCTTCTTCAAAAGTTGATCCATCTTGATTGCTAACATGTCAATACCATCAACTTGGTGGACTCCCCTCATCTTGGGTTACGGCTGGCTCTGCCTCTCATCATAGCCACTGTAGTTGGTGACTAGCTTTTCTATGAGAGTTTGGGCTTCTTTGACCTTCAGAGAGAAGAAGGAACCTCCAACGGCTGCATCAAGGTGCTCACGAGCGGCATGGTTGAACCCATGGTAAAAGCTTTGTATTAGCAACCAATCTTGCATTCCATGATGTGGGAATGCCAAAGTGTACTCTTGGAAGCATTCCCATGCCTCAGGGATGCTTTCATCGGTCATCTGTTGGAAACTTGAAATTTTGTTCCGTGGGGCACTGGTTTTGCCTAGCGGGAAGAACCTGGCAAGGAAGGCATTGGAGCACTTGTCCCATATGGTGAGTTCTTCTTGATTGCTGTAGAACCATTCCTTGGCCTTCCCCAAGAGTGAGAATGGGAAAAGGTGAAGGTGAATGGCTTCAGGGGTCACATCCCTCATGGTGAAAGTGCTGCACACCGCCAAAAACTGTTGGAGGTGGCCATAGAAAGGACTGGCCAAAACCATGTTGATTAAGGCCGGTTTCAGCTCATAGCCTCCGTTCCCCATGTTTGGGTTCGGACCGGTACGGATGTTGTCTGCAGATGGGGCGAAGTAGTCACGGATTGTCTTCTCAGCCATGGTTGGTTGAGCGAACATAGACGGATCTTGCCACTGAGCTTGCGTGATCGGAGGTGCTTTGAGAGTAAGTACAGGCCGAGGAGGGGTGAGTCATTGACGCACTCTCCTCAACAAAGCCTCCGAATCGTTGTGGTAGTTATCTAATAGGTCGAAATCAGACATAAAGTGTCCTGTTTACACCACAAATAAACAGAACAAGGGTAAGCTCATAAAGGAAAACTATAACTTCTTGATAGAAATATCAATGTTAAATTTCCGATATCTTAGCCTATTGCTTCCCTGACAACGGCGCTGGAAATGCTTGATGACATTTCTTAACGTCGTATCAAGAATATCACTATCCCTGGTACGACACCGGAAATGATTGTTGGCATTTGTTATGCTTTAAGGGTAAAGTGAATTAATCCACAAGCGCACGGAATACCATTGTAGCATTTCACCCAAGAGTATTCCAAGGTATCGTATTTATTTTCCTCAAGGAAGCTAGGCATAAGATTATCTTGGTTTAATAAAGATATAACTATAAGAATTATACCAACTGACCAAAGATGGGGGGTAAGGATGTTCAATAATTGTAGTGGGGGTAGCAACACAGGAGAAATCCACACTAAGATATATAAAGAGATCGGTTAAGCTAGCCGGGAGGACAACGAGTCTAAGTCTAAGATTCCTAAAATATACATTCCTAATATATCTAAGTCAAGCGTCAAATCCTAGTTACTCAGGTTGAGCGCTTACACCAATTTCTTGGTACAGCCTCAAGTCTTTCACCTGTTAGCTCACTTTGGGGCACAAAAACAATCCACTAATATGGGTCGGTAACTAACCTCTATGCTAGTGGGTATGCTATCGCTAGACAACCCTGCTTGATACTTCCCAAATGTGGTGGATTACTAAAGGGACGGACAAGACTCTCACTACCTGCCGCCTACCACACAACCCGTGGGGACGAATGCAAATCCAGCTAGCATTAACATAGGCACCACGCCAATGCCTTCACTAGACATTCTTCCTTTGGCCTAGCGGAAAATAGCCAAGAAATAACCATGTCTAAGTCCTAGAAAGAACTAAACATAATTAAATCCTAGTAGGGAAACCCGTGAACTACACAACAATGTTTCTTCCCGATAATCGTAACTTGAGGAAATGACTAAGTTAAAATAAGTACTTGACAAGATATAAAGGGAAAGATATTTATATCAATAAAAGATAAGTCTCACAATAAGAGAAAAGATACAAAAGAGCTCATACGAAGACTCTGAGACAATTCTGGAACCTCGAGCAATACTCCCGACTAACTAACCTACTCTACTAAGTAGCACAAGTAGTTGGAAATGAAATCTTCATTTTGTAGGTGGAGTGGAGTCAATAGGCCGAAGTTGGTCCACCGGGCGGCGGGCAAGGTCAGGCGGCCCTTGGATTGTGTCGATTTCCCGACCGACCTTCTCCCGATGGCTTGGATTGTGTCCTGAAGGCGATTGTTGGGTCGGTTCCCCCCGACTCTTCATTTTGGAGCCAGTAGGCCTCATGGGCTGGCAACCCCGGGTGGCCAACCCAGGCCGGGCGGGAGCCCAAGCAGGGCGGCAAGGGTGGCCGGGTGGCGGCCTTGACCGGGTGCCGAACCCTTGCCGGGTTCCCCCTTGAACTCTCCTAGTTAGGCCACTTGATGGCCTCCTTTCCTTCACCACATTTCATGTGTCTTGGTCCAGGAGGAGAAAACAGCTTCGCGGTGGAGTATTTGCAGAATCGGCCCGGTGTTGATTTCAGCCGTAAATGACCCTGTCGCCGGGACCTGATTTCAGCCTGTAAATGACCCTGTCGGCCGGTGAAAATGGTTGTTTCACAGTGGTGATCGGCCGATGGGGCGTTTCTTCATGTTTTTTTTTTGGCATATTTTAGCCCTTTTTTACCCGCAAACACATATCTCACCAAAACTCGTGGAATCTTATTAGTTTAAATAAATATTTATTGATCTAAGGTCTTTACCTTGCATTTCCCGACCGGTTGGCGGCCGATGTTAGACTTTATATGGCTGCCAACAGTGTGCATGTTCTTGGAATCTGACTGCAATATTCGATATAAGGTCAGACATTGTCCGATGAAAAGAGTTTGGGATGGAATTTTTTACTCTTGGAATAGTTTTTGAGCACTTGATCTTTCAACACTTATTTCTTTTATGTTCCTCTTGATAGTACGGTGCTCCTATACTTAAGATAAAAAATAAAAACATTAAGCCTTGATTCTTGAGCGTAGATACTCCTTGTCCAAGATTTGCACTTTATTGCCTTTTCTTTTCTTTCTCTTTTAATTTCCTTGCTCTCATGTACATCGAGAATTAGAAACTGTACACATGCTTAATGGAAATATTAGTCCTATTTAATTGTATTGATGCCAATCACTCAAAACCATAATTTGGGGCCTAGATGCACTTTCACACCTTCTATTACATGTGGGGCGTTGTAGTTTCTCCAAATTTTGGGTGGTTGGAAGACAGAACAGTCCGTAAGACTACCATTTCACCTACTCTCTTTGATCGACTTTAGCTAGGAGGTTATTAATTTTAGCGACAAAACTAAGTTCCTCAAATGATTCACTCAGATCGTTCAATGTGTTTTTATTCCTCACCAAGGCTTATGATGCCTAAAAAATCCTACCTCTAAAGGCTGATATGTGGAGATTAGGGTAAGAATAAATGTGGCATACTTGTATTTCATATGTTACTGAGTCAAAAGAGTGGATCCATGGAGAAAGCATTTCCCACAAGCATGATCAAGATGTGCATGTGTGGTGGTTATGGTGGAGTGGAATGGAGACTCTTTTTATTTGTCTTATCTCTCCCTTCCTTGGCAAGTATAGGCTATCTCTTTTTTTCTTTTTCTCTCAAGCTCTTTGATGAGGACATCACTCCTATGGATACACACAACACTCCTCCAATTCTAGACTTACAAGCTCCAATGACTAGATCTCGTGCACGATGACTAAATTTAGAGGTGAGCTCGTTCCTACGTTCTTTGCTATATGTTACTTTTGAGAATGGTTTGCTACCTAATGATTATTTTATGATTAGAAACCATGGAGAGGACCAGGAGATGATGGGAGAAGGAGTTGGGAACGTGGAGGACCAGCAAGGGCTTGGAAGCCAAAGTGGAGGCCCAATCAAAACCGACTTTGAGTCTATTTCGGGGCCCAGGACCAGTCTGCACTAAAACGGTCGCCCAGGACGCATACGGACTCAGATTTGGACGTTCTACATATGCCCGGAAAGATAAGGAGAAGACCTTTCCAATGCTGCTGGCCTCATGTCGAAATTCATCCGGAGTCATCGGGAATAGTCGAAACAAGGGAGAGTCCAGAATCTGTGTCGGTGCTGCGTCGTCTATTTTTGGCCTTTGGGCTTTGTATCTAGTTAAGCCCAATTAGGGGCGCGTCCAGAGAGTCTTGCAGGACCCTAGGGTCTTCATATACAGTTGTCACTGCACTATTAGGGTTCGGGTTTTTCTTAGATCAATTCTGGTCATAAACAGTGTCGCCGTTCATCGGTTTGTGGGACCCCAACTTCGTGAGTTTAATCATACATCTGCAATTGTGTTGCATTTTTTATTGTTCTTGCTTGTGTTCTTGATTCGTAGGTAGGGATTAGCCTTCTTGGCGAGGTCAATCGTCCTTGGACGGTTGATAACAAGAGGAGATGTCGTGCTGCGATTGCGGGGTTTAGAACGTGCTGTTCTGAAGCCGGATCGATTTATGTGTCGCCTCCGATCAAATCAACTTACCAAGAACCTGTCGGAAGATCAGGAACCCTTGTTCACATCACTCTTCATGGAGCAAGAGTTTTTTTTGTCAAGCTCTTCATGGATCAAGAATGTTTTTCATCTTTTTTTTCGATGGCCATAACATTAATTGCCTTGGGGAGGGATCAATCATGAAGACAGAGTCTTTATTTTGTGGATGGATGGTGTGACATGGATGATTGCTAATTTCCAGTGTGAAAACTTAGCGTGATGTGCACGGACTTGATCATGAATGCTGAAAAATGTTTCTCACTAGGGTCACACAATTTTGACAAGGCTTAATGAAAATACAAGTAGCATATGTAGAAGGTTTTGCAATGTAGAACAACATATGGCCGTGGTAGGAATTTATATCATTGAGGAACTTGTCATTTTTATTAAATTAATTCTCTGGATATCAAGTTTCACAAATTGAGCAAGATCATAGAAGCCCTAACTAACCATATCATTTCTCCCAACAACCTAGAAGGATAAAGCTTATGCTACCCACTAGTGTGTTTGAGGTGAAATTTAATCATGCCAACAAATCAAAACTAGATAGGGTGCTAGGTTGTAAACCGGGTATATAAAAGGAATAAAAGACAAAGCAACTATTCATCATCTCAACATAGGAAACCTTATGCATTCATACTGCGCATGAATTTATTTCTTTTTAATTTTTGTTTTATCATGCATGTGAAAGGGAAACAAATCTTTTTTGTTGTTTTTAGTTTATTATGCATGTGGTGATTGAAAAGGGAAATGATACATGTTACCTTCATATTAGCTTGGGCTCCCCCCCCCCCCCCCTCCCAAGCTGGCTCTTGCTCACGGTTTACCGCAACGTGTTGATGAAGCATTGAAGTCTTGGCTGCAACAAGAGAGCAAGGGTACACAAGAACAACTACTCTTATTTCTCATGGGACATTGACCCTTCGGATCAACAAGTCGAGAATAAGAGTGCACTTAACTCTGATCCGATGGATCAACAAGTCAAGTACTCGATGGTTATGAAGCCCCTATCGAGTTTGTTCTTATGAAGATTTGAAGGCAACATGAAGATGCAAATGAAACTCAAAGCATCTAATTTTGGCAGAATTTCAGAGTGTTTAGTGCTGCCAGAGAGTGAAGAAAATGACAACAAATGGCCACAGCATAATGGAGAGGTGAAATATGTGAATGTAGTGTATAACTTCCTCTCATGGACCTTGCCTCAAAATGCAGAGCGAAACAATAGTCATATTAGGACATGATAGTTGCAAGCTAGCAGTTGGGGCAAGTGGGGCCAGAGAGCCATTTTTCTCTGGTCAGCCGACCAATAGGCCTGGTTGCGCGACCAGGGAATGTCCCCTTCGGTCCTCTGCTCTGGTTGGTGGGCCCTACTTGTGGTGGTCCATAAGAAAGAAAACATATTTCAAAGAAAGACACTTTTGATCTTTTGTACTCTCAATTTCTCAAAAGATGAACTCTGAAATTCTATTATTTATATATAATTTTGGAAAACAGAAATGGGTTGGAATAAATTCCAACATGCAGATGTGGTGGAAAAATAATATGCAAATGCATCCAGAAATCCAAAGATTGGTGGAAAGCAAATATGAGATAAGTACTAATTTACCTTTGGCAAGGGCTCACCAATTTTTAAGTCCAACAAGCAGGACTTCTCTCCATTGCGTTTAACTTGGTGGCGCGGTGTCTGATCCCGAAGATGAGGATGCAGATGACTTCTCGTGTTGGGGTTGTGGCTGTCTTTTCATAGCACTTGTGTGAAGCCTCTTCCCCTTGTGTCCTTCTTTCTTGGTGGATAACTTCTCTTCTTTGATGTAGTTTCCTGCATCATGGTTAGTATACGATTGTTCGTGAGTGGATTCACATCCTCTCGGATTCAACGTATCGATAGTTCTAACAGAGGAAACAGCAGCAGCTAGCTGAGCCAACTTAGTTTCTAATAATTCATTAAATTGTTGTTGGTGCTCAATGAATGAAGAGAAAGTTTGGACCATAGTATTGACAAGTTGCAAATTTTTCTCATGAGCCTCTATCTTTTTAAATAGTTTTCATTTAGCTTAGATTGGCCATGAATAATATCTCTTAAGGAGGGAAAACTATAATCGGAAGTATTAAGATTGCTTTTGTTACCTCTGTGTTGATAAGGGCATTGTTTCCACCCTTTATCTCCTTGTGGATAACTCCTGTTGGTGTTGCACGACATGTCTTCATATGCTCTAGGGTGATCATCCTCCATGTTACGGTTGACTTCAAGATTTATGCATTCTATGGCTTGAACCATGTCGTACATCTCCATCTTCTTCTTGGAATATTCATCCACATGCTTCATGATGAGGTCCGGCTTAGCATTGAACATCTCCATCTCCTTGTTGGCATGCTCATCCTTCTAGCAGGGTGTGCATGATTCTCATCCCACCCTTCGTTGGAGATTATCTTCTCAATTAATTCTTTTGCTTGAGCAGCGGTAAGTGAGAAGAAGGCTCCTTTGGCAGTAGCATCGAGATGATCACGGGTTGTTGATGCCAACCCGTGATAGAAGGTGGTCAAAATTAGCCAATCATCCATTCCATGATGTGAGCATGCTAACATGTACTTTGAAGCCTCTCCCACCCTCTAGGAATGGATTCCTCTTCTGCTTGTCAGAAGTTTAAAATTTTTCCACGAAGGGTATGGGTTTTGCCTATCGGAAAGAATTTATTGAGGAACACTATGGAACAATCATTCCAGATAGCCACAACACTTGAGTTGGCATAGAACCACTGTCACGCTTTCCCTAAGAGGGAAAAGGGAAACAGAGGGAGTCATATGGCATCGTGAGTGACTCCGTCAATGGAAACAGTGTTGCAAATTTCCATGAATTGTTAAAGGTTAGCATTTGCGTCCTCATTGGTCGTCCCACTGAATGGGTTTGCCTGTACCATGTAGATTAGACCGGCTTTGAGACTGAAGTTTTCATTCCTAGTGTTGACATTTGGCCCAATAGCCACGTTTTCAATAGAGGGAGCGGAGTACTCAAGAAGCACTTTTTCGGCCATTGGTGTTAAGCTTGATGGTGCGGATGTAGCTAGCATGACTATCGAGTGTATCTTGTGGATGGATGACTCGAGGTAGTGCTCTTTCCAATATTACTTCCGGATTTTCTGTGTATTTCTTCGACAGACCAGAGCCAGCTGTATACTACCCTGTTTTCACATAAAGAGAAAACAAGCAAAGGTAAACCTATCTAGACAATAGTAATTAATAGAAATATAATTAGAAACAATGCTAGTGATTCTCTTTTAACTAGTGCCTTCCCCGTCAATGGCGTCAGAAATGCTTATTGACATCTGCTAAGTCACACCAAATAAATAGACCGGGCAAGGCACCAGAACTACTTGTTGGTAGAACTCAATAGATGGTTAGTGTGGATATGTTAAATTTGCAAGTGTACGGACATCCTGTTGTAGCATTTCACCACTAGATTACTCCAATGACTGCCATTTATAGTTCTCCTAAGAGAAGACGATGGTCAAGAGATAGGATGTTTGTAACCTTATCTCTACTACTTAGGTCATGTTTGGATCCTTTCAGCTTATATAAAAACTAGTTTATGATTATAGTTTTTATAAACTGGTTTATGAACAAAAACTAAATAGTGGTATTTGGAGGCCAGATTCTATAAATTATAAACTGGCATAAGATAATCTAGAGTAGATTATGAGTTTCTAATAAACTAATAATCTAATTTATATAAACCAAGAAAAAACTACCTTACTTAAAAGACCTCTTAATTTATAAAAACTAATTTAATATAAACTAAAAGGACCCAAATAAACTCCAAATACATTCTATCTCTCACCTGTTATCTTCTTCTCACCTGCGATCAGTTGTTCCGCCTACCATCCAATTGCACCCCATCTGCGAACCGGTACCCGAACGGCAGCACCCCACCCACTTTCTCCGCTTCCCCCACCTCCTCGCGACCTCGTCTCCACCTGCTGGGCTCCGCGCCTCCGCCCTCGCCCGCCGCCACCTGGGAACCTCCACCGCACCATCCCACCTCCGCCTGCGAGACGCCACTGTCTGCCTCCGCCTTCACCCATCAACCTATGACTCGCCTGGGAGACCGGGAGAGGTTGCATCCTGCCGCAACCGCTTGTGACTCGCCGGGGAAGACCGCGAGAAGAGTTGCAGCCTGTCGCAATCGTCGGCGCCGTCCGGATCCGCCATCGTTCGTCGGCCGCCTCCCCGCCTCCTCCGTCGCGTGCTGCTCCCAGCCACCGCCGCCGCGCCCGACCTCTGGGAGGCCAAGAAGAAGGCGGCCTACTCCGGATCCGCCCGGGTTCGTCGGCCGCCTCCTCGCCTCCGCCTCCGCCGCGTCCTGCTCCCATCCACCTCGCATGCATCGCCATTTGTCCCACACCTCTCGGTCGCATCCGCATCCTCTCTTCTCCTTGGTGCAAACCTTGTCGGCGCCGCCCATCTACTTCGCCTGCGACTCGGGCCTTGCCCTGCGTCCGGTTCGCACTTGTGCGTCTCTCTCACAACTCGCAAGTGGATCCTCATCCTCTTCCTTCTAGGAGCCGCACTTGGAGTCTCAAACGATGATGGCGACGAACACCCGGGCAAGTAGAATCGCCGGCGCGCCTCCATGTCCTCTTCTGGGCGCCCCTGCCCCACCCAATTGTTGGCGACTGCGATTCATCCATTCGGGGAGACGAACCACAACCGCCGGTGGGTACAAGAAAATCTGCTGGAGAAGAAGAATAGCCACCGAGTGCAAGATCTTGCGACCGCTGCCGATCTGTGGTCGCTAGCTACGCTGGTGTACTGAATCCGTGAGATTTTTTACCTTGATCTGGGTTCATACATGCGTTGCCTTGTGTTCAAGGTGAGCCCTCTCCCCTCTCAGATCTAAAATCTCCTTTTGTTTTCTTCCCCTGTTTTTCTAAACCGATGAGCAATGAAACTAGCAACCAATAGTTTGTATTTGCAGTTATATTACAAATCAATACCAGAACGCAAGGCACAGAACCAATTGTTGTTTGGCTTCGGTAGCTAGATTATTTCTTTCTAGCCATATATATGTGCTTCTGTAGCAAATATTTTTCATCCATACTGCAATTGAATTATGTTATGGATTACACAGATTGACCATAAATCTTTTGTCTATTGTTGTTAATTTTTACTAGAGTTGGTATAGTTGTCTCATAATTTTCCAGCCATGATGAGTGCAAAGATAAGCCTGTTGAAGTAAATTATGATATATGCTGCAATTTATCAAATTTGTTTTACTGTATGCATGCCAATTCTAATAAAAAGAAGGCCATTACATTAAACTTTGTAACACTCAGAAAGCAATATATCAAATTCATTTTACATTACACATGCCAAGGGTAGCATAGACATATTCCCATGAAACCGCTTATTTTCATATTTAAACTAGCTCTGCTATCTAAACACCCTAACATATTACTAATTACTAATATTATAAAAGAAAAGTAGGCTCATGTTTTTTTTCCTGTCAGATTCCCTAGAGATTCTTAACTGTTCAGTTGTCCCAGAGAAAGGAGAGGTGCTAAGGTTACTCATATATAGTTTCCTCTTAAGTAACTGAAACTACAAATAATTGAAGTTGATATTGATTGTTTTTGGGACATTGAATATGTGAACTAGCTACCTATGCTTTCCAAAGGGAGGATTTAATCAACTGCATGGTGATGTTGCATTGTTATGGACACCAACCTCTTCAGGTACCAATGTCTTTCACCATTTGGATTATATGTTGCTTTTGAACTAATCTCCTAAATAACAACCTGTGTTGTCGAAGTGAGAGATTTCTCTAACATTTATGCATATTAGATGGACTGTTATGAAACATAAAATTATCTATGTGCCACATTAACCATGTGAAAATTGATACTCTGATGCAGTCTTAACTCCACATGTTTCAGTTAGTTTTCTGAAACAATGATTCCCATAATTATTTTTACAACTTTACATCATTGCCACTCAACCCATACAGATACAGGCTGGTCACCCTGGGCTGCTAATACTCCCAACAAAAATTTAACAACTAATAAAAGAAATGTTCTAATGAACATTTACCATTTGCTATATGAAAATGTTTATAAAAAACATGTTTATAGCAAATGAATTGCATGATAACTTGCCTTCTGATTGGTGTTAAATGGCACACGAAAATTCTCGAGTAAACCATATATATATGTCTGAAACAATTGCATTTGTTTTGTTGGGATTTCTCTTTGACATTTTGCATTTTTGTGTGTTTACACGCTATATTGTAGTGCATAACAGTTGCAACTCATGATTTCAACTTTGCATTACAGCTAAGACGGCAAAATTGAAGGAATCAAGTACATTAGTGAAAAGAGCATTGGCCTGAGCTTTCTTGCAAATTGGAGAATTCTGGGCAATATACTTCATCAGCATCTCTGTGACTGTGTCCAGCTCTTTTCTTCAGAGTAAAATTTAACCATCCAATTTATTCACTCCCCATGTTATTTTATTCACTGAATCAACATGTGTCTATCTCAGAAGATGGTTTCCAATATCTACATTAAGAATTAACGATTTGTTTGTGTATGCCATCATTTCTGTATTATAAGTTCTTTTCTAGACGTTTTCTTTTGTTGTAAATATGATTGCTAGAGATTCGCTGAATGATGTAAGAGTTGGAAC
Source organism: Eleusine indica (assembly GCA_030378355.1). Lineage (NCBI taxonomy): Eukaryota > Viridiplantae > Streptophyta > Magnoliopsida > Poales > Poaceae > Eleusine > Eleusine indica. The sequence goes on along the minus strand of CM059501.1, from coordinate 29,836,746 downwards.
TGATGTGGCAGAGATGCAACTGCTCTGCTCTGAAATGAGTAGTGTACCTCTGATGAGTTAATTTTGGGCTCACAGCTTGCTGCTGAGTACTGCACTTCTGATGAATTTATTTTGCAATCAGACCTTGTTGTGGTGAGTTTCAATTATTTGATTTGAAGCAGCGGCTGTATAAATGTGGTTTGTACCGTGTTTACTGAAGAATGTTTCATATTCATTCACCAAAAATTGTATGATTTGCTACTATCAAGTATATTTCATGATTCATGCTTAATACCAAACTTTACACACATTTTTTGTTATTTGATTTGTAATGCTGGATGTCACCGTAGCGTTAGCACAGGCATTATACTAGTAACTAATAATATACCAGAGTCATAGATAGGGGTGAGGATAATAAAGATAGTGGATAATGATACACAGAACAATTTAATTTAACATTAGTCTAAAGTTCAGGTTAAGTGGGTTAGGAAGAGTAAAGCTGGGTCTCTATGTACTTCTATACTTCTATATATAGGTTAGATACATGCAACACATACAAGTCTAAGACTTATGTTATGTCGAGACAGGAAGAATTAATAAGCATAGCAGGATTGTCACCATCTGCTAGCAATCCTTTACTAGGTCACGTGACAAAAGGTAATTAAGTGCTTACCGTCACACCTATTTCTGTTCATGGGGCAACCAAGTACTCAAAGATATTTACCAACCTAAGCATCATGCTTACATTGTTAAATAATACTCTAGCTTCTTATGGGACTTTGGCCCTTCGGACCATCAAGTCTATAATAAGAGTACACCTAACTCTAACTCGATGGATCAACGAGTCAAATACTAGAGAATGCATAACTCTGACCCTACGGATCAACAAGTCAAGGGCTAAGACATGCATAACTTCGACCCTACGGATCATCAAGCTAAACATTATAGCACACATAACATTAAATCTATGGATTAACAAGTTATGGACTAAAACATGTCTAACCACACTATGCATTGAATGAGTGTAAAAGCATAGACTGACTAGTATGAGTATGTGAAGCATAAAGCAACCAAACATAATTAGGCAACAATCATATAAGACACATGACTATCACACTAGTATAAATAAATAAAGCACAAGGAGTAAAGAAGATAATTCTATTAATAAAAAAAAACAAGTTTACTAGAGAGGGATAGTGTGGAACTACACCCGAAACTCCAAGACTAGATGAAGGACATCTAGTCAGCTCTCATCCATCCTAAACTCCACGAGGACCTAAGGACTAAGTGTAATGCTAGCAAATGGATTCTTCTTGGTGTGTGTTGGAGTGGGAGGCACTCCCCTCTATTTATAGGGGTCATAAGTTGATACTAAGGAGTAACAACCGAGGAACCGCCATGCTCCGACGTTGGCAAAGAGCTGAGGAGTCGACACGTGGAAGGCCGGCCGAAAAGGCCTCAAGACCAGGTCAGGCGACCAGGGGGGGTGGGGGGGGGGAGGGAGGTCGACCGACCTGGCCCTGGGCCCTATGACCTTGTGCTTTCTCTAGGTGGCAGACATGTGGGTCCTCTTTTGTTTTAAGGCGGTGTTCTCCGGAGGAATCTTGTGCAGCCATGTCATTGATCCGTGAGGAGTCCGGTTGGCGCTCTACCATTGGTTGGAATGTTATTTTATGGATCTTGCTCCATTTCTCTACTCCTTTTATATATATTCTCTACATGCAAATAAATCTCCAAGGACAAAGAGAATCTTATTAATCCTAGCTAACATGCGTGTATGAAATGCTAAGTCTTCCCTTATTTATGGCTATATTGACGGTCGGAATTGGTATTTAACGACCATCAACAGTGTGTAGTAGGGCTTTCAGAGCTATCGTCTTGGGAGGCTTCCATTATTCGGAGTGAATCATCTGCATATTGAACTATTGGAAAGTACTGACCTTCTCTGTTTTGCAGTAGTAGTTTGAGTTTCCTAAGATTAATTGTTAACTTTTCGCAGAAGATCAGCAACTAGAACTCTATGAATCGTCAAGAAACAAAAACCATGCATGTGATAGGTTCAAAGCCTTTCTCTCAGTGTAGTTGGAAGTAAACATTGTCATGATTGTTCTCTGCTTGTAACACATTAATCTGATATATTAGTGATGTGTACACTTGCATTTGTAGAGAGATATAGAAACTGGTGCTAAGCCAGGCCCTATGGAACTCTTTAAGTTTACTCGCATGAAGCAAGGGCAATGGTCAAATGAGATGTCTGAAAGTATTTATGTGAGTGTTATAAACTTTGGGAACTAGTTTATTTTTTGTCTCAATATTACGTACATTGATCGCATACATTTGTTTCTTTTCCTCAGAGCAATGCAGCATATGACTGAATCATCTGAATTGGGTCTAGACGAAGCAAGAAGTAACACATCTGCATCTGGTAAAGAGGGCCTTGCTCTCCAGCAAATGTACAGGGAAACAATCAGCAACAAATCAAGCAACTTACATGGCCAAGGTTACATGTGTAATTCAAACAAAAAGCAACTGCTTCAGGAGGGAGTCCAAGAACAAGAGCATGAGCTTCAACAACTAAAAGAGCTTCTTGCAAAGCAAGCTGCCGATAAGGAAGCAGAGCAACAACAACTGATGGCCACACTTCGAGAATCATTGATGCAAGAGTTTCAAACAAAGTTTGCACAAAACCACAACCCAGAGGTGACACTCTTAGGCATACAACAGTGTGATCATATTTTTGCCTATTGCGTGGCAATTGCGGGTATCGCTACACTTCACGAACGTTGCAGTATCACGTATTTGCAAATTTGCTACATTGATGCAATAGCCATTATAGCAAGATGAGCGTAGTTGCGAATCCGTTTACTACAATGCAATCGTCGTTGCTATCTCATCTACACGCAACGCCACATGTCGTTGCAACAAGCTATAGCTACCGACACTACAAAAAAGCGATGCAATATGCTATCGCATCGACTGCAATTGCGACGTCTCCCAACGACTCGACATCGTTGCGATAGTGTAATATTGCAACAAAAATACCCCTATTGCAATGTTTTCGTTGCGCTGCGAAAGACCTAAAACCTTGGTGTGCATGAACCACCATCCCAAGCTTAACCCATGTCCATTGCTATCTCAAGAAGGTCTGAAGTCGACCTACAAGAAGAAGAAACAAGCACAAAATAAAGGCACAAACAACAAGGACAAACAAATGAAAGCTATACATATTTGCACAAGACAAGCTTTAGGGTTATTCATGTGAAGTTTGAAAGGTCGAGAACATTGAGTTCTCCCCTTAGCTTGTCGAAGGTCTTCTCGTTGAGAGGCTTGGTGAAGATATCCGCCAATTGTTCGTGAGTCTGCACACTCACCAATTCAATGTCCTTCTTCTCAACATGGTCTCTTATGAAGTGATGCTTGACTTGAATATGCTTTGCATGACCATGATCTCCTGTTTTGAGAGCCATTTTGATTGTCGCCTCACTATCACAATATAGTGTCATTTGAGTGTAGTTGAGGCTATAATCCGAGAGTGTTTGCCGCATATAGAGAAGTTGGGCACAACACGCTCCCGCTGCCATGTACTCCACTTCAGCTATAGATAGAGTCACCGAGTTTTGCTTCTTTGAGCTCCAAGATACAAGAGATATTCCAAGAAATTGGAAACCTCCCGATGTGCTCTTCTTATTCACTTTGCATCCCGTTAAGTCCGAGTCCGAATACCCAAGTAACTCAAAATTTGTTCCTCTAGGATACCATAATCCCATGGTTGGTGTGTACTTGAGGTATCTAAGTATCCTCTTCATGACCTTCAAGTGTAATTCATTTTGGATTTGATTGGTAGCGTGCACACAAGCACACACTAAACATAATGTCCGGTCTTGAGGCGGTGAGATAGAGCAAAGAACCAATCATTGATCTATAGGGCTTGGGGTTCACCGGTTTTCCCTTCACATCATCATCTAAGGGTTTGCTTGTTGCCCTAGGTGTATGCACGGGCTTGCAGTCTTCCATGTTGAATCTCTTCAGAAGGTCCTTGGTATTGATAGGTGAAGTTTCCTTCTCTCAATTGCTTGACTTGGAAACCAAGGAACACATACAATTCTCCAATCATTAACATTTCGAATTCCCTTGCCATCATTTTCCAAAACCCTTCATTGAACTTCTCATTGGTTGACTCATACATAATATCATCCACATCGATTTGGCACACAAAGAGATCCTTCCTAACATGTCTTGTGAACAAGGTGCTGTCAATACTTCCAATTTTGAAACCATTCTTGAGAAGGAAGTTCCTCAAATGTTCATACCATGTCCTTGGTGCTTGCTTGAGTCCATAGAGAGATTTCTTCAACTTGTACACATATCTTGGATGCTTAGGGTCCTCAAATCCTGGATGTTGTTCCTCATACACCTTCTCGTTGATCTCTCCATTCAAGAATGCACTCTTCACATCCATTTGATAGAGCTTGAAGCCAATATGTGATGCATATGCAAGTAAGACCTGAATTGGGCCACAGAAGCAAATGTTTCTTCAAAGTCAATACCCACCACTTGAGAATATCCTTTAGCCACTAGGCGAGCCTTGGTTTTTACAATGACCCCTTTCTCATCTTGTTTGTTCTTGAAGACCCACTTGGTGCCAACAACATTGTGATTCTTGGGCCTCTCAACAAGTTTCCATACTTTGCATCACTTGAAGTTGTTCAACTCTTCTTGCATATCAATTACCCATTTGTGATCATCCATGGCTTCATCAATGGTTGTGGGCTCAATCATAAAGACGAAGGAGAAGTTCTCGATTGCAACATTTGCCTCATCATTATTTTCCTCATTCACATAATTGGGTTTGTATTGATTCCTCCGTGTCCTAACTCCTTGAGATCGACTCTCAATGGTCAAGCCTCGAGAATGATGCTTGTTGGTAGCTTTGGGTCTAGGGAGAGGTTCTTCTTGAGTAGGAGGAGGTCTAGGTGAAGTATCTTGTGCATCATGGATTGCTTGCTCTCTTGAGATATGAGTGTCTTGGATTCGTAGTGAGGTGGTGAATAACTCATATGCTCTCTTCTTTTGGAACTAGAGATTGGAGTGGATGAGGGGGTGTTGTGAAGAGCTTGGAGAAGTGGCTTGAGGTGAAGTATGTGGGGAGACTTGTGGCTCACTTCTCTCTCGGGTTTCCTCATGTCTAGGTGGGTGTACTCTTAGTGAATCTTGAGAGGAGCTAGTGGGTGCATCAACAACATCTTGGGTTGGTTCTTGCACCTCAGAGGATGAGGTTGGTTGAGGTGGTGGAGTAGAGGGTTCACTAATATCATCATCTTTGGCCTCATAGGGTAAAACCTCGCCCACAGGCATGTTCCTCATAGCTTCTTTCATTGGCTCATCTCCAATATTTACTTGATGAAATTTGTCTCCCTTTTGAGAACCATTTGACTCATCAAATTGTACATCATAATTTTCTTCGATACATCCTAAGGCTGAGTTGTAGAGTTGATATGCCTTAGAAGTCCCTGAGTACCCAACAAGAATTCCTTCATCCGTTCTTCTCTCAAACTTCCCGGGCTTCCTCCTCTTCTTGAGAATGTAGCAAGTGCAGCCAAAGACCCCAAAATAGCAAACATTCGATTTCCGTCCAACCAATAGCTCATAGGGTGTCTTCTTCAACAACCGGTGGAGATAGACACGGTTGGAAGTATAGCAAGCTGTGTTGATTGCTTTAGCCCAAACCTCTCATGAGTCCCATACTCATCTAGCATAGCATAAGCAAGAGTGATGAGTGTCTTGTTCTTCCTCTCCACTACTCCATTCTACTCGGGAGTATATGTAGCGGAGAATTCATGCTTGATTCCCTTCTTGTCACAATATTCCTTCAACATTGTGTTCTTCAACTAAGTCTCATTATCACTCCTTGTCTTCACAATGCTAGCCTTGAATTCATTCTTAGCTCTCCTTGCAAACTTTCTGAAGATATCACTTGCTTGAGACTTGTCCACAAGAAAGAAGGTCCAAGTGTATCTTGTGAAGTCATCCACAATCACCAAACAATAGTGATTGCCTCCCAGACTCTTGTGATGTACTACTAAGATGTTTAAATCAAGAAGAAGCTAAAGTGGTTTTGTGCAAAGTGCAAGAGGGTATCTGTGGTAGACATCAATCGGCCCATAAGGCTGCGTTTGGAAGTAGACATTGGAAGGGTGGAATTGAATTGGCAGGTAATACCAAATCTTTGTAGAAATGGAACTGAGAACCAATTCAATGTTTTTGTTTGGTTGTGAAATGAATTGGTTAGAAATGGAAATCGGATCGAATCAATTCCATTTGATGTTTGGATGCAAAATCTGAAGAATTGGAAATCGGAAGGGAGGGTGGCCAGACCTGGGGAAGAATGGCTGCTGAGCCCGCCGGCAGAGAGAGGCAAGGATGGCAACTCACCGGTGCATCGCCCTGTGCCGCAGCTCGGGCGACAACTGAAGGCAGACTCAGTCCATGAGCTCCAACACACCGGAGGGGAGGAAGAAGAGCGCCGCCATAGGGGAGGGAAGGAACAAGTCACCAGAGGGGAGGGTGGAAGAAGTCACTGCCGGGGGGCTAGGGGAGGAGGAAGAAGTCCGCCGGAGGGGAGGCTGACGAAGGGCGGCTGGACGGGGTGTGCGATGGCGGGACGGGGCGTGCGACGGGGCGTCAATTCCTCCCAATTCAGAGGGGTGAGGCTCGGTTTTGAGTTTGGGCCAATTTAGTTGTGTCTGGATTCCACCGAATTCACTTCTAAATTCCAATTCCAATTCCAAGCTCCATCCAAACGCTGGCATTCACAGAACCCAATTCCAATTCCCAATTCCGGGCTCCAATATCTACATCCAAATGGGGCCTAAGATGACATTGCTGTTAAACAAAACTGGATATTATTGGCCTACCATGCTAAAGATTGCTTCAAGTATTACAAGGGTTGTCATGATTGTCAAAAATTTGGAGCAATTCAGAGAGCATCGGCATCGGCTATGAATCAAATTATTAAGTCGTGGCCGCTTAGAGGTTGGGGTATGGATATGATTGGTTAAACTTATCCAGCGTCAAGCAAGGGCCATAAGCATATTCTGGTGGGAATGAATTATTTCACAAAGTGGGTTGAAGCAGTGTCGATGAAGAATATGACAACCAATGATGTGATTAATTTTGTTAAGGAACATGTCATTTACAGGTTTGGTGTGCCGCAGACTATTACTACTGACCAAGGTTCTGTTTTTATTTCAGAAGACTTTCAAAAACTTTGTCGATAGTATGGGTATTAGATTGTTGAATTCATTGCCTTATTATGCTCAAGGCAATGGTCAAGCAGAAGCATCTAACAAGAGTTTGATCAAGTTGATTAAAAGGAAGAGAGATGAGCAACTGAAGAAGTGGCATGCAACATCGACTGAGTCATTGTGGGTGTATAGAATGGCCTTTCAAGGGTTGATAAAGGTGTCGCCTCATCAGTTAGTTTATGGGCATGAAGCAACTTTGCCATGGGAAACAAATCTGGGGTCAAGAAGAATAGAATTGTAAGATCAGTTGTCTGCTGATGATTACAGACAAGTTATGTTCGATGAATTAGAAGATGTTGTGCAGCATCAGATGAAGGCCCTTGAAAGAATTCAAGAGAATAAAGCTCTTGTGGCAAGGTTTTAAAACAAAAAAGGTGGTGCCCAAGAATTTTTCAGAAGGAGATTTAGTCTGGAAGTTAATTTTGCACCAACCAGGGAACGGCCATTTAAAGTGAGCTGATGTGCACCAGGCAATGGTTATTTTTTGCAAGAGTTAGATGGAGAAGAGTTTGGTAGAGCAATCAATGACAAATATTTGAAGAAATACCATCCAAGCATTTGGGTGGGCTCATGATCTCGAGTGCTTGATCATGACCGATATGAAGGATATCGTCCTTAGCATAAAAAATTGAAGAAAGGAAAAAGCGTTTCACAACTGATGTGCATACATCGACTCCAGACGGCCGATATCATAGATATCACCCTCAGTTCAAAAAACACTACAAGGAAAAATATTGTTGGTTACAAGACAGCCTATGATGAGGACATCACCCTTATGGATACACCCAGAACTCCGCCAACCAAAATACAAGTTCATGCGCGACAACTGAATTTACGGGTGAGCTTGTTCCTAATGATTCCTTTATGTGATTTTGAGAATAGATTGCTATCTAATGAATTAATTGTTGTTAGAAACCATGGAGATGATGATGAGATAGCTGGAGAGGTGATTGGAGACGTGATGGGCCAGCAAGGACGTCCAAGACAAGGTGGAGGCCCAATCAAAACCGACTTCGAGTCTGTTTTGGAGCCCAGGACCAGTCTGCACTAAAACGGATGCCCAGGATGCATACGGACTCGGATTTGGACGTTCTATATATGCCTAGAAAGATAACGAAAAGCCCTTTCCAACCCAACTGATCCCATGTCAAAATTCGTCACGAGCCGTCGGCAATCGCCGAAACAATGCGACTTTCAGAATCTGTCCTGGTGCTGCGACACAGTAATCGGTCTTTGGGCCACGTATGGAGTTGAGCCCACTTAGGGCTGCGTCCAGGGGGTCTTGCATGACCCTAGGGTCCTCATATACAGCCGCCGCCTCTTCATTAGGGTTCGGGTTTTGCTTAGATTATTCTGTTGATAACAGTTTCGCCGTTTGATCGGTTTGTGAGACCTCAACTTGTGAGATTCATCGTATACTTGCAAATTTGATTGCATTCTTCTTTGTTCTTGCTTGTTTTCTTGATTTGCAGGCAAGGATAAGCCTTCTCGGCGAGGTCAATCGTTCTTGAACGGTTGATAACCAGAGGAGACGTTGTGCTGCGATTGCGGGGTTCTGAACGGGTCGTTCGGAAGCCGGATCGATTTGTGTATCGCCTCCGCCTTAATCAAGATTATCAGAACCTATCGGAAGATCGGGAACCCTTGTCCACATCAAGTGGTATCAGAGCTTCAGGTACACCGTTAGGTTCGCCGTTATCCTTGTTATTTTGTTCAATCCTAGAGTCCAGAAAATTGCCCTATAAAAATATTTGTTCGTCGGGTTTCCGCTGTCCTACACCCCCCTTGTGCCTTGCAATTTTCAGTTTAGTTTGCTTCTCTGAATTTTAGTCCCTACAAGGTCATTGTGTTGTTGGTCTAGTACTTGTTCTTTGGTCTTGTTTGAGTCGTGTGTGTCCTTGTTCATAGACAATCAAGAAAAAAAAATCAGATTGTTGCACACATTGAGAGAATAGTACTGCTGGAATTATTTGCACTAAATATTTATTTAACATCTAGCCTTCTATTTTTGGTGTGCAAAAGAAACTTAGAGTGTTTTCTGTTGCACGTTGCTCCTTGAGTCAAGAGATTGCTGCACGTTGTTGCATATGAGAATTATCGGTTCAGTTCTACATGTATATCTATTCCTTACGTAAGAGTGCAAGAAAGAAAGTTTAGGTTTTTTCTTTGTGCTATAAAGTTCGCAACTCTTGCTGTAGTTCTATGTCAAAAAAATCATGAAAGAAGTAAAAGGCAAAGAGGTGCTGAAAAAAAATAAGAAGAAAAAGCCGCACCTATAACAAAAGAAAAAAAACAAAAAGAGAAGAGAAAAAAATTCAGAATTGCTTGCAGCCTTTGTGTCCTTTGTTGAGCCATTTGCTTGCTTGCTTGAACTAGGTCCGAGACAAGTTTAGGCTAATGACATAGACTAGCTTGGGACTATTATTCAGTTTTGCAATTTCTGAATTGAAATTTTGCTAATCCTTGCTACTATAAATTGCCTACCTAGCTGCACATATATCCTTCTAAATAGGCACAGAACTTTGGACCCTCGCAATCGTCGGATCACACTCTCCAAGGTATCCTCTGTTTTGCTACTAAGAATCTTGTAAGAACTCAGTTAGGTGCTGTCATTTGCTTGTTGAGAGTTTCCACCATGATCAAACAGTGGTGATAGGAAAATATACTCTTGTGTATTTTCTTGTTTTCTATTAACAATGACAGGTTACAACACCGATGGTGATGAGTCGATGGTGTCAAATGAGGTTGATACAAGTGTTGTAGCACAACGAGTGTTTAGTTCTCAAATGGAGAAGGTAGAGCAAAATCAAATGAACAACTTGTTTCAGACTCACTTTGTTGTGAAGGATCGACGTTGTCGTGTCATCATTGATGGAGAGAGTAGCAACAACATCGCAAGCTTGGAATTGGTCGAGAAGCTCGGCTTGACCACACAGCCACACCCGTGTCCATACTACATCCAATGGGTAAATTCTTGTGGTAAGATAAAGGTAGATAAAATTGCACGCATTGAATTTTTTATTGGTTCTTATAAGGATTGTGCAGATTTTGATATAGTGCCTATGCAAGCGTGTCATTTGTTATTGAGTAAGCCTTGGATTTCTACAAATAATGCTTTGCATAATACCATTGCTAATACCTATTCATTTAAATACAATGGTAGAAGAGTTACTCTTAAACCTATGTCTGCTGTTGAAATTTTAGAAGAGGATCAACAAAGACTTGAGAGAAGAAAGAATGAACCATTTAGGAAAGAATGGACTACTTCAAATGTTGCAACACTTACATCAAAATCTGAATTAGATGATGAACATATTTCCTTGCCTCTTGTTGCAACTAATACATTTCAGGTTCTACACAAAGAAGAGGATAGTGTGAAAGATGAAGAACATGTTGTTGTTTTAGGTAAGAGCTTTCTTGATGTGATGAATTGTTCCAACAATCTTGTTGTATTGGAACCTTGTCTTGATTTGCCTTTGCCACAAGTTGATTTATCTACTGATCCTTGTGATAAAGAGGAGTTGTGTGCCACTGCTTCACTTATACCTTTGCCACAACAAATGAACAAGATTGATGTTTTTACTTATGATTCACCTACTAGTGCTAAAATAAAACATTTGATTTTAATAACATGTGAAAAGAATGAGCAGAAATTATTGTCTTCTCTAAATACTTTGGGTTATATTGAATTTGATGTTCTTTGTGATCTAAATACCGTGGAGAAGCAAATCTTTTCTCAAACTGAATTGCCTTTACTAACAAGAAACAAATTTTATGCTATAGGAAACTATGATCATAGAGGTGTATTTATGGTGCATAAAGTTTATATTTGCTCAAACATGAATACTCCTTGTGTTGTACAACCAAATGATGAACTAGAAAACTGCAATAACAATTACCATGTCATGTCATGTTTTTCTAGTGTTTTTAAGATCAAACATTGTCTACCTTGTGATAAGAGTGAGAATGATGCTCATATTGCTGACCAAGTTTTCAAAGAGATTATTAATTTGCACGGAATGCCTTCTACTGTAGATTCTCATTGTGATGACAAATTTTATAATGCATATAAATATGAGTTGCATCCCAAGTTTGGGAATAGTTCCACAATTAATATTTCAGATTTGAGACCATACATGGGAGAAAGAGATGAGCTCGAGTCGAGGACCACTCTAATTCAAAAGGGGGAGAATGATGAGGACATCACCCTTATGGATACACCACAATTAATATTTCAGATTTGAGACCATACATGGGAGAAAGAGATGAGCTCGAGTCGAGGACGACTCTAATTCAAAAGGGGGAGAATGATGAGGACATCACCCTTATGGATACACCCAGCACTCCGCCAACCAAAATACAAGTTCATGCGCGACAACTGAATTTACGGGTGAGCTTGTTCCTAATGATTTCTTTATGTGATTTTGAGAATAGATTGCTACCTAATGAATTAATTGTTGTTAGAAACCATGGAGATGATGATGAGATAGCTGGGGAGGTGATTGGAGACATTATGGGCCAGCAAGGACGTCCAAGCCAAGGTGGAGGCCCAATCAAAACCGACTTCGAGTCTGTTTCGGAGCCCAGGACCAGTCTGCACTAAAACAGATGCCCAGGACGCATACGGACTCGGATTTGGACGTTCTATATATGCCTGGAAAGATAACGAAAAGACCTTTCCAACCCAACTGGTCCCATGTCAAAATTCGTCCCGAGCCGTCGGCAATCGCCGAAACAATGCGACTTCCAGAATCTGTCCTGGTGCTGCGACACCGTAATCGGTCTTTGGGCCATGTATGGAGTTGAGCCCACTTAGGGCTGCGTCCAGAGGGTCTTGCATGACCCTAGGGTCCTCATATACAGCTGCCGCCTCTTCATTAGGGTTCGGGTTTTGCTTAGATTATTCTGTTGATAACAGTTTTGCCGTTTGATCGGTTTGTGAGACCCCAACTTATGAGATTCATCATATACTTGCAAATTTGGTTGCATTCTTCTTTGTTCTTGCTTGTGTTCTTGATTTGCAGGCAAGGATAAGCCTTCTCGGCGAGGTCAATCGTTCTTGAACGGTTGATAACCAGAGGAGACGTTGTGCTGCGATTGCGGGGTTCAGAACGTGTCGTTCGGAAGCCGGATCAATTTGTGTATCGCCTCCGCCTTAATCAAGATTATCAGAACCTATCGGAAGATCGGGAACCCTTGTCCACATCAGCCTACATCTACTCTTGGGGATAGTAAAAGTTGATGATGTTGATGGCTTGCATCCGGATTTCATCGACTTTGGCTGTGGTGTAGGCATCCTCATCAGTGGATCCTGGAATTCTGGAAGCAATGTTCCATAGGTTGATGGCTTGAGTATAAGCTGATGTAGCCACATGCTCTTGTTCCATGACTTCTTGGGGGACTCTAGCAAGAGCTGCTTCTGCATCGGCTATTTCTTTGTTTTCTATATCGAGAGCCGCTTGGATTTTGTCTCATTCTTTCCACAAGACCTCGATCTTAGATTCAAGATTAGCTGATTTTGAAAGCAAAGCAAGGTATTTGCTCTGTTCTTCTTCTGCCTTGGCATCGGCGGCTTCTGTGTCCTTTCTCTTCTAAAATCGATGCTCGATGCGGGCTTAGGCCTCGAGTAATTGGAGTTGGTGGAACTCGATGTATGAAACCAGGTGGAGCACCGAGATGAGGCTTATGGGTAGGTGGTCTTTGATCTCCAAGTATCGCGCTATGATTGGGTTGGCATCCAGTACCAGACATTCAATGAGAATCATGTCTAGGCGTCGGCGGATATCTTGAAGAGCGACTCAGATTTCTGGAGGGAAATATAGAGATGATGTGCGCCTGGAGTTTTGAGCCTGTAGAGGGAAAAGGCAAAAATTATAAAGAAAATGGTAAATAGGCAAGTTAATGAAGAAATAAGAGGTGATTCTTACCACTGTTTCTAGAGGAGAAGCAGGTCTTGGGGCATCAGTTGATGAAGTGTTATGAGCCTGGATGACCGATGACAAGAATGCCTGAGAATACAGGGATCAAAATATGAAGTAATTAGATATTAGGATTACAAGTGATAGTACCTGAGGATCGACCCGAGGAATCATAGCCAAAATTGGTGAGGATGGAGCAACAATTGGCTCGTCGACTTCCCCTAAACTGGCACTATCAACTTGGGGCGAGTCGATGGGAGCATTGTGTGCTGAAGGTTGATCCGATATGGTGGCGCTGTTGGATCGGCTCTCAGAGCTGTTAATGATCTCCTGAAATGACAAAGGGTGAATAACGCATTACAAGAAAGAGATTTGGAATGATTTTTCAAAGAAAGAGTTTGTATTACCATGGCCACTGAAGAACATGGATGTTCTATCTGCTCAGGGGGGTTCATTGATTCTTCCGTTAACAATGTAGTGTCTGTAGCCGATGGAGCAGTTGTCGATGGTGGGACCGTGGGAGTCAATGAGATGGCAGGAGTCGATGACAACATCTGAAAAAAGATTACGAGATTGGCATGGACAAAGATGTGAAAATAGATTTGAATACGTTACCTGAGCAGCTCGGGCAAGCTCGGTAACGACATCTTGTGCTACTTTTTCTATGACATCTGGAGTTGGTGGTGCAGTCTGATGATCAAAAGAGATTAAGGATTCGAAGTAAGAATGCATATGGTGTGAAAGACTAAAGGGTTATTACCTAAGCTATCGGTGCAGAAGTAGTCAAACTTGATGGAGATGCCATGATTTTAGCGCGCTTCTGTTGTTCGGCTGCCTGAGTCAATCTGGTGGACGGGCCATCTTTCCGCTTTTCCGGCAATTTCCTTATAGTTTTTTGAACTGTTTTCTTCAAGCCGTGGCCACTAAGGATTTGGGTGGGGGATGGAGCATCGCAACCTATGTCTGGGTTGTTTGCCATTCGACTATACTCGATCGGCTTCCCATAATGGTTGGAGGAATTATTGCCGGGACCTGTAGGATGGGATAGTACAAATTATTTGAGGTCAAGGAGAGAGTAGGATGAACCAAAAAAAGTTGGAGGGGCTTACTGTGTCCACAACGCCAATGAGATGACTAGTTAGCTGGTTGTAGAAAAGATGTTTTCTCCACTCCCTCCACCAAGTCTTGAATAATACAAAGCAAGAGGGAAATAATCTCAAACCAATATGATTACCCATTGGGATTTCTGTAGCCATTTCATAAATCTTCTTGTACTCTAGGTGGTCCTTGAGTTCCTGTCTGGCTCGAAGTCGATCAATGTAAAAGGAACCGGTAGGAAGTAGTCAAACCCAAGCTGACAAGATATCGATGATGGGTTGTAAAACTCATAGGAGCGGATTCTACACTGCCCACCATGGAAGTCGACAAGAAGGATGTCAGGTCTAATATAGGCTTCCAGGATGAGTGTCGGCTCTCTGTCATTCAAGCGGTTGTCGGGGCAAAATCTGGAGGGGTTCTCGTATTCCATGTCTTCATAAGGAAACCAAACTTGCTTCTATGTTTGGATACCATCATAGAAGAGAGTGAAATAGACATTGAAATCCTCCCATGTCATTTTGCATCTAGAGACCACCATGGAGGCTTCGCTCAGTGATGTACAACGACGCTATGGTATGTTCTCACCCTCTGCTACGTCTATGGATGTGAAGGAGTTTTCTGTGAAGGGGGCCAATTCCGTAGATTGTGAGCAGTAGATGTTGAGCCATAGTTTTATGAACCACCATGGGCCCCCTGATGCAATGGACTGGTTGAGCTGGAGGCTGACGGTAATGCGGTGCAGGAGTTGATACACCGAACCTGAAGAAATCAGCCAAAGGGGAACTTTTTCTGTTGGCCAAGATTTCAGCTATGCCCTAGAAGTTGGTAGTTGGCATGCAAGAAGAACCACAAAAGACAAAGTGTTCTAACCAGAGGTTCAGGAATGCAGTTAATTCTTGATGGTCAAATGCTCTGGTTTTCTGGTACGTAGTGGTATACCTGGGTCATTTGTTTGAACCCTTAGTGTCCAATTTGTGCTGCTTTTTGGTGTTTTGGACAAGGAAGGGATCAAAATATTGATCGATGTTCAAACCAGTTAACATGATTATGTCCATAAGAGAAGGAGCCATAGACCATGATTGAATAGGAAAGCATTCAATAGGAGGTTACGGCTAATATGGGCTCATTCCTTGCCATGTCAACCAGAGACAATGGCAGTGCTTACATCTATTTTGGCGTCCAGAATGGTGATAGCATAGGAATTTGTGCCTATGGTACCTATTTATCCAGCCCTTTATTTCTGATGGCCAAGATCTAAAGACCCTTTTCCAAGGTTCGAGGGTGGCAAGGGTGGATTGGAATGGGATTCTATTGGTTTTCGTAGTTGATGAAATCCATAGGATCAGGATCGTTGCATGGGCCTACATAAAAATGATTTTGCTCGACAGCAGAAGGGATGCTAATTTGGTTTTTGAGTTCCTACCAGAAGCCAGAAAATAAAGCTATGATTAGAAACCAGCAATATGAGCAGTAAAAATAAAAGCTAGATGGTTACGGGAAAAAACAAGGTTGGCTGCTACAGTGAGTATGAATAATGAATAGTGAGCAAGAACATGGTAGTTTGGATCTATGGCTAAGATTAAACCCTAAAAGTAGAAGAAAGTGGAAAAGGGAGTTACCTCAGGAACGTCCTGCGGGGTCGCCATCGCCAAGCAAGGGGTTAAGGTCGTCTGTGCTTGTCGTGGATGTAGAAGTGTCCAGAAAAAGGGGTGCGCCGGCAAAGCAAGGAGAGAGAAGGGTGAAAGGCTCGAACTTGGGTGAAGATGAAGGAAGAAAGAATATGCATTTATAGAAGATGGGATGCTGGTAGGTTGCGGTTAAAGCATATGGTAAACGAGGAGATAAAATCCGGTGCACGAAGATTTCATACCACGGACTCAGGGGGCATGTGTTGGCACCAGAATTTGGACTGGACCCTGTAATCAGAGAGGCGGAGGAAATCAGCCAAGTCAAAGAAGTCCAATGACTGAAGGAAATAAAGTGGGCCTGTTAGGGCTTATTTATCTTTTTTGTTTTTAGATAGCTTTTGTTTAGAAATAAATTTAGTCGGTTTACTTGTTTGGAAACCGAAGAGTCCTGACCGACTCGAGTAAGAATCCCCTTGCACCGGGCCATAAATATGTTATAGGGTTTGTATGAAAATATTAACACATTCATTCAATACAACTTGGCGCATCATGACCTTTTCCTACTCGACGAAATCTTTGTCTCTCGCGGGCTGCATCTTCTCTGATCCCAGCGAGAGACTTGGATTAGTCACCCTCGGTAATCTCATCGACTTCAACTAGTACTTATTAATTTGATATTCTCGTTGTTATCTTTGTGATTGCTAGTTATCCGGTATTTAGGTTTTTATCATGTTTGTTTTGTCGACTTTGAGTTGCAGTACTGTCTCAGTTAGGTCTGATCTATTGCGATTTCTAGAAGGTATAACAAACTTGATTGAGATCTATTATTCAAGTCACTCTGTTGGTTTTATCTATAATCAGAATGTGTCTAGATCTCTTTGCTTTGTTTGGGCACTATCTTGATTAAGTTCAACCTACTTGAATTAGCAAGGCTGCATCGACTTTGACCTCTCGCTGAGTCGATAGAACTAGGTCTGATTCGGTTGTGGGTAGAGTCGATAGGGTTCTATCGAGACGTTTAGCCGATAAGTAATCACAGATCGATTGACTTCACAATAATTTACTTGATTGTTTCCATACTCTTGATCATCGATTGCCCCCTTTATCCGAATAGATTAGATCTATGAGTTTAAGGCATATTTACAATACCAGCTATCAGATCTATCAACTTCACATCATCGATTGAGCAAATCTTATCATGTATGATTTTAGATCCATCGACTTTGCTCTATCGACATGAGAGTCATCAGTACCAGTCTTGCAGTATTTAATACTCGTTTATTAGATTGCCGATAAGCCGATAAAATCAGCCGATTAGTTTATCTTTTGTTATTACTTGCTGTTACAACCATCGGCTGGTTTTCACGAACAGTGACTATCAGCTTTGTCATCGGCCTGTCCGGGGCCGGTGACCCAGGGAATTTAACCGTTTGCTTTCTTTGCTGATTTGTAAGGAAAATTGACTGGCACACCCGGTTTCCATATTGAGCCTGCACTGGAGTAAAGCAAATTTCCTAGGTCACACGTGTAGATTTTTTAAGTCAACAGGCGTCGAAGCTGAAGTAGTGAGATCAATCATCTCATCTGATCTCGTAAGCATTGTGGTCAGCGCTCCCCTACAACATTGTGTGGTGCACCCAAAATGCTTGGAGTGGAACTTAAAATGACACTTGAGTTAGATCTTGATGAAGCGCTTATGAAGAGCTTGGTGTTAGTCTTGATATGAAGGGATTATAGAAGTTGTTGCATGGCAATCTTCTAGAGGGATCAAAGAAGTTGGAGCTCGATGCAACTTCTTTAATTTCCCTTTGCTTGATGATGTGTTTGCCTTGAATGTCTTCTTCCCATCAAGCTTGCGATAATCTCCTCATCCTTGAAGAGCGGCCCGATCATATCATCAATGGAGATATCCTTGTCCATGTGAGACCAAGGGTGATGTAGAGGAGCTTGTTGCTAGGGAGCAAGGTGAGGATCTTCTAAACTATCAATATCTTTAAAATCTTGAATGGTCTAACAGTTCTTGCAATTCTGGCCTCAATACCTCAGAAGCAAATAAGAGAGTCAAGTAAGTCCTTATTCTCATTAGCATGAAAAGCAATGAACTCCTTAACAAGTTAAGCACTAGAATGACTAATAAAAGGCTCACAATCTTTATCAATACTAGTCATCCTATAGGAGTAAGCAAGATCAAGAGATCCATCATTATCAATCATCACATTAGGCACACTAGCAGAGCAATCTATCAAGGTATCACTAGAAGAAACTAGGCACCCACTAGAACAAGTCACATCCACACAATCATCATACACATGATCATTTGGAAAAGTATTGACAAAGTCCAAAAGAGTATCCATCAACTCATTCGATATCATGGCTTTTAGCTAGCTACTGAAGTGATCGTTCCATGTAGCATGATCTGGCCCCGGATGGGATGACATCCCAAATCAATACGATCACTACTCAAGGCTAAGCCCTATAATGAGCACTTGACTCTAATACCACTTGAAAGGACCGAGTAACCGAGAGGGGCGGGTGTGAATCAAAAACTCTCTATATGTACCAAATTCGCCAATTCCTAAAACCAAACACTCAAACAACTCCTATAGCAATTCTAGTAAGGATCCCATAACAAGATAATAGTCCTAGAAAGAAACAATAACCTAAGCATATTGGAGGATCACACAAGGCAATACAACTCCTATGCAAGCTAGTAATCAAAGACACATAGAAGCAAACAACAAGCTAGCAAAGGAGCCTACTCATGCAAAGCTACAAGATAATGAACTAGAGCACACAAGAATGAGCAGCACAATTCATACGAGGGTAATAAATCAAACCAAAGCAACTCCTATACAAGCTAGTGATCAAATGTGGAAGCTAAACACTACTAGCTAGCAAGGAGCCTATTCATGCAAGTCTACAAGGTAATCAATAAGAGCAAGGTAAGAATACAAGCATGAATAGTATGGTATGTAATTGCAAAAGGTAAAGCATCAAATTAAGGAGTATGAGTAAGAGATGGTTCATGATTTTTTTCCCGAGGTCTCAGAAGGATGGCGCCTTCCCCTACTCCTCGTTGGATCACTCCCACTAAAGTACCGGTCCCTACCACTGCCAAGTGGATTTCTCACACACGAGCCCGCAATCACTCCTGGAGTGAAGACACGGTTGTGTCACTGCTACCACCAAGGCTCAAGCTCGCCTCCCTTGAGAAATTGCCATGTACAAATGTTTGACAAACTTCACAACCGATCGCGATAGGCTCATCACTGATGCCTAACCAGTCTACATCCAACCATAGATCAAGAGTAATAGCCTAGGACATACTCTCAAGGACACCCTAGCCTTAAATGTGTATGGATGCTCAGGTTACTCTCTCTAGCACCCTCAAGATATGCAATATCTCCTCCTAGTGCTCCTCTCTTTTCCTCTTGGCTCCCTACTAATGCTCCCAGCAATCCCAATAGCCGAGAGAGGTCCCCAACACCCCAACAACGACTTTAAATAAGCTTTCAACCTCAAACTAGCCGTTGCTCCAAGAGACAACTTTTCTGGACGTACAGACCGTACATTCTGGTCTCTATGCAGACCGTACTAGCTGGTCTTCATCGGACGGCTCCTCCAGAGCCATTGCTCTCTGTTCTCAGCTGAATCCCATACAGATCATATAGTCCGGTCTTCATCGCTCCTTCTCCAAACAGAGCCATCGGAACCACATCCTCGTCTGTCTAGAATTGTCTTCTACAGACCGTACAGTCCGGTCTATAGACCATATAGTCTGGTCTGCATAATTTTGCTCCAGGAGATTTCCTCGTAGCCAACTGTTCTTTGAACAAGAACCTTTGTTAATGACCGTACTGTCCAGTCTCCAAGACCCCTCTATCTGGTCTCCATCTCTAGAAGATTGAGAAACCATGTGGAAATGTGCCATGGTTTGCAATATGTAATGAGTAATTGACATTGGTTGAGTTTGGTGTTTGAGTTGAAATATGGGCATTTAGGGATTGCATGAATTTGTTCATGTCATGGTTGTGACTAACCGGAGTTTGTAAAGATGTTGGAGAGTTTGCAGGAGATGGGAAATGTGCTTGTTTGTCTCATGATGTGTAGGTCACTGGAGTCAACTTGGCGGTCAACGGTGAGAGGATCGGGCACAAGTAGGAGACTTGGGGCCGAACGATCGAGAGGCTGGGTGAAGTCAAGGGTGATCCATACCGTACACATGGAGAGGCAAGAAGCACGGACGGTTTTACGGTTCAGCCTCAAAACCGTGGGTGGTGATTAAGACGGTGGGGTTGACCAAGTCAAAGGTGATTGGGTGTCGGTGCAAGTAGAGGCTTCCAATGGACCGGAGGCAGGAGAGACTTGCTGACGAGGAGGATCACGGGATGAGGTGACACACGTGACGATCAAGAAGTTGCGCTTTGAGAAGCGTGCAAGGCGGTTTCCCGGTTTGGGCCTCAAAACTGGCGGTGGCGATTGGAGGTGCACGTGGCACCATCGTGGAGCCTGCGTCAAGGGGAAGCAAAGTCGTGAAGGGCTCGATGGCGTCCGAGCGACGAGGAAAAAGATGGACGATTGTGCCCCTGGTGGTAGGTGGCAGTGTTGAAAGTACATCTATGTCCCTAGTGGGTTTTGGTGGTTGTATGACAATGTGATTAAAGAATTAATCCTCTTTGTGAGTATATGAGCAGCTTGTACATGAAGAACATATGTTGCATGAATACAAATGATCATCTTTGATTGTGTACAATTGTGTATTGAAAATGGGCCTATGTGATGAAAAGGAGAAGTGTCAAATAAATAGGTCTATATAAGAAATATTACGATAAACCAAGGTTTGAAATGAATATGGGACATGAAAACCATTGATATGAGATAGTCTCAATAAATTGGTGTTTGTCAAGAAAAAGAAGTGATCAAGTGCTATTTCTTTATGGTATTTAATCTTAGAAGCAACTTGATCGAATCAATACCTCAAAACAAGAATTCAAAAGAAGACATGATGATGATACAAAGTTATGTGTGGCTCAAGATAGCAAGATGGTGAAGGATTGGCATGACTTGGCCGCGACGGACCATGCACGAGAGAAGGGCAAGATGGAGTCTTGGCGCCGAGCGACCCAAGCCATGGTGAAGCGCAGGTGGAGCGCAATCACGATGGACCGATGAAGCTATCAGTGGTCATACATCTCCAAGTATCAATCTTTGTTCGAGCATGAAGACTTAATATGACTTGTGAACCAAAAGGCGTAAATGAACCTTATTAATGAAGAGTTTCCAAGTCACATACTCTAGGTGATGACGCTCAGCAAAATCATATGTTGCAGCCCTCATGAAGCTAAAAGAGAAGAAGTGGCAAAATTCTTAATCATGCAAGCTCAAGTTGAGGATTTGTCTTTTTATTTAATCTTGAGTTTAGGCATGCCGCTCTATCAAGAGGGATGCTACATGGTTTGCATTTAAGATCTCAATGCTCAAATAAAAACCAAAGTGAGATGAGAGAAACACAAGGCCTACACTCACACTAACTCTCACTGTGACAAGGAAAACCGGTGTAACCGGTTTACCAAACTGGAGGGACCGGTTTAGGTTCAAACCTCTAACGGCTAGTTCAAGAAAACCGAAGGTACCGGTTTGGGAAATCGGAGGGACCGATTTTGACTGGTTTAGTATAACGGCTAGTTTTGGGGGGACTAGTATAAATAGTTCCTCCACCCCTCCTTTGGATGTGGCTGATTGTGTGCATGAAGCAAATACATCCAAAGCCTTGTAGAGTTCTCCCCAACACCTCTTTATGAGGTTTGAGTGATATGTGATAAATCCTAAGAATTGGTTTGAGAGAGATTGAGATTGAGAGCATCAAAGAGAAAATTCCACTCTTGAGCATTTGAGCATTGTGTTGCTAATCCTTGAAGCATTTGTTACTCTTAGAGGTGAAACCTCCTAGTCGGCTAGGCGTCGCCCTAGAGCTCCCAAGCTTGTGGTGAGTGTTGACGACTGTTAAGTACCATTTTCATCCATCAACTATGCTCAAATAAAGGAGAACTTGGCATTTCATACACGCATATTTGTTTACAATAATGTAGTTTCACTTGTACTTGGGAATTATTTGCATGCAGGAGGAAATATGAAGCAAACACACCCAAAAGGCAAAGAAACACACTTTCGACCAATGAGAGAGCGCCAACTGGACATCCGATGGATTGAAGGGCCCATTTTCAGTACCACACCGAAGAAACACACAAAACTACCTGACATCTGGGATGAGGACCCACCTGGCGACCACCCTGAGGAAGCACAACCCAGGAGGGCCCAGCCACAGGTCGGCCGACCCAGGCATGCGGCCTTTCCTCCCGGGCTTGCACATGGAGGCTCCTGGTTGATCCCTGAAGGCGGTGGGCAGGGATATTCTTGGCGGTTACTCCCATTTACCGACCTATAGAGGCTATAAATAGGATGGTGTGGCTTTACACTCACACACACACCACAAGAAGAATTCCTTCTCTTGCTACTTAGTTGTTCTCAAGTCTTAGTGGAGTTAGGCTAAGTCTAGAGCTCTCTAGTTCTTCAAGTCTTCTCTTGGAGAAATTGGTATGGCTCTTGTATCATCTCCCTTTTGTAAGACTTTGCTCTACTTAATAAATGTCATCTTTTCATATAGTTGTGTTTGGATCACGAGTTTCTTGTTTCATATTGTGATCCATATATGTGATAGTATAGCCCACTTGTGTGATAGTAGTTTATATTTATTATACTACTATTGTCATGCTTGTTATATACCGTCACTATAGTCTAATTTATATGACATAGTATTTATGCTTAGGATTCATTGTTATGACATGACATGGGTTTGGTGATCATATTTATATGATAGCTCTGCTTCGTTAATATAACCATGGAGGAGTAGAGTGCTCTTTGATTATGCAAGTATGGTACTTGGATAATTGATTTGCATCAATTATTCGAATATCTACTGGTTAGCTGAGGTAGGCGGCAGGTGGTGACAGCCATGTCCGTCCTTTGAACTCCTCCATGCTAGGCTAGTGCGTAGGCTCTTGGCGGAAGTCGCCTGTGGATGCAGGGGTAGGTCCGTGCCTGAAGTGTTATGTTAATAACTGTTGAACCTGAGTATAATCGTGTATGTGTATAGAACTTAGGCTATATAACTATATATGAAAGTATTGTAGGAGTAGCTCAGCTCAGTTCTTTCTCCACTTGGCTTTATTTATTTATATTTGAGATAGAATCTTCTGTGTGTCACACTACCTCGTCATTATCCATTGCTTGTCTGCCTTGGTTAGACGATCCTTATCAATTCGCAATGTAAGTATGTGCATAAGTAGGCCTTCTTAGTCATTGCCTTCCTTTGGGATTAACAAATACGATACCCTGAATACTTCCAGGTGAAATGCTACAACGGTATTTTCTGTGCGCTTGCGGATTTTACCTAATTGGCTCTAGGACATATTAATGAAGCATTTATGGCACCTTGCCAGCGATGATTTATTAGTATGGCTTAGCAAAAGTCAACAAGCATTTCTGGCGCCGTTGCCGAGGAAGGTGTATGATTAAGAAATTACTAATGTACATATTTATGTTACAATTATAAGGCCATCTCCTAAGCAGGCTAACCTTGCTTTGTTTTCCACATTTTGTATGAAAACAGGGTAGTGCCTTTCTTCTACTTTCAAGAACCAGCTAAGCTTTAATAAAATGCTTGAAACCCAATTAGCTCAGTTGGCTGCTGCTGTTCCTCCTGTAGAGTCGGGAAAAATCCCGGGGCAACCCATGACTCCCTCAAAAAATGTTAATGTGGTTACCACGATGGGAGGTAAATCCAGTCGAGACCCGCCATATCCTAACAGTGCAGGAAAGGAAAAGGAGAGCACACAAGTTGAGAAGACGGCAAAAGAAAAGGAACAAGAGGCGATGCCGCTAAGGAAAACGGCTCCACATGAGTTCTATGACATGAACTTCATGTCGTTTCCTAAAAGAAAGAGGAAGCCGACCGTGGATGAGCAGTTCACACGCTTTGTTGAAGTAATCCAGAAGTTGCACATCAACGTGCCCTTGCTGGATGCGATGCAAGTACCTATATACGCTCGCTACCTCAAGGACCTCATCAGCAACAAACGTCCGATGCCAACCACGGAGATTGTCAAGCTTACGAAAGAGTGTAGCGCTGCTATACCCAACCGGCTTCCTGAGAAGAAGAAAGATCCGAGCTGTCCCACGATCACCTGCTCGATTGGGACACAGAACTTTGACCACGCCCTGTGTGATCTCGGGGCGAGCGTGAGTGTCATGCCGAAGGACGTCTTCGACAGGCTGAACTATACAGCCTTATCCCCCATGCCGATGCTGCTCCAGCTGGCCGATTCCTCGGTCCACTACCCGGTGGGAGTTGCCAAAGATATTCCAGTGAAAATCCGGGGTTGCTTCATTCCCATCGATTTCGTGGTACTCGACATGGATGTCGGTAAGGAAACACCGCTCATCTTTGGGCGGCCATTCCTCAGCACCGCGGCCATTCTTTGGAGCCGGAGAAATCCGTTTCCATATCAATGGCAAGGAGGAGAAGTTTGATTTTCGGCCACGGAAGGAGCAATGCAATATGATCCGCATCAAGTATGGGCCAAACCCGAACAACATCAAAGAAGTCAAAGTCACGCCCCCAAAGAAGGACAGCCTCATAACGTTCATGAAGAACTTCCTCAAGAAGGAAAAAGTGTCACCATGACGGGTGATGGTGAAGAGGTTGGAGCCGCGTGCCAAGCCACAGGCTCTAAAATCTGCAAAGCCGCCGACCACACCGACAAAGAAGACTAAGAAGGTGTGGCGAGTGAAGCAAGAAGCATCATCCGTGTCCTCATCTCCGAGACCGGACAACACCACATCGAGCTAAACGCCGGGGAAAAGTCCCGCTCGTCGGACATAAATGGGTGAGCCCTCGCCGAGAGGTTAAATCGGTATTTATCCATATTTATTTTCTTCAATTCCATATTTTCTTTCCATCATGTTTAGATTCATTTCCAACTTTTGCATTTTGCATATTTGAATTTTTCAACCATCTTGCACAATGGAATTTTTCCAATCATATGCATATTTAAAAAATATATATATAAAGAGGTTTTTTGGGTTTGTCTTTTTGAAAAGAATTTTTGTCAAACCATTTGAGTAAAATGGCTGCACTGGCTAGATTCACTAGCCGTTGGGGAACATCCTGGAAAAAGGAGGGAGCCAGGAGGGCCCACTGGAAGGTCGGCCGACCTGACCAGGTCGGCCGACCCTCTGGTCCCACCTTTTTGTCCCCAGCGTTTTCCCAATGGCTCTATAGCCGTTGCTCTATCCATTTCTTGCTGCCATTCTAGTGTTTGGGCTATAAAAACCGACCAGGAGGAGGAGCTTCACCATTCCAAGCTCATTCTTCACTCTCCTCCTTTGCTCACTTTGTTGCTCTTCAAGATTTCGTGTTCTTCACTTAGCTACTGCCCCAAAACCGCAAAAAAAATAGTTACCCTCTATTTTGTGCATTTTCAAGTTAATTGTGAGAATCAAAATCAAGTTCGGGAGGGTTCGGGTTCGTTTTCACTAACGTTAACCTGAACACAAGGTCTTTCTTGTTTTTGTTTATTCTTGTGTGCAGCCATGCTCAATCGAATCAAGCAAGCTGTCGGGGGGAAGAAGAGGAAGAGTTCTCAGGCAGGCACGAGTCGGGCGCCCTCCGTCGAGCTTACCCCGTGTTCGGGAGATGACGACTCCGAAGCTGAAATTCCGGAGGAAGAAACGCCAGCCATGCTCACATCCGAGGAGCACCTCGACATCGTCGACGACCGTGAAGGACAAGCCATCGAGCTCAAGAGAGACCAGTCATTCGCCCACACCAGACATTTCGACCCGGACTTCCTCGAGAAAATAGGGACAACGTCTTCGAATGGCCAACCGGACCACGAAGAAGCATGACGGCCACACCGGGGTTCCAAACCCAAATCGGAGGTACGGGTTGGGATCAGCCCCCACCACCGGACGAGGCCGGAGGATCATCATGGCAGGCCAGTGTTTGAGGATCTCAGCACGACTACCCCATGCACACATCATCAAGCTCGAGCGGAGCGCCATCCTTTGCTAACCAGTCATTCTCATCCCGTGGGTTCGATGAACTCAATTTCGGGATGGTCGAGTTAACAAGGCGGGTGGACGACATTGACTTGCGCACCGAGAGTATGCAACAAACTCTCTCGCAGCACGTCACCGACACCCAACAATGGAAGAATTTCAGCGACAACCAATTCCGCCAACTCAACGTGATGATGGCTCAGAACCAAAGCAATTGGGACGCCTTCTTCCGCTCCGAAGGGTACAACCCGAACCAGCAAATGTGAGCAAGAACAAGCTTGGGGGAGGACCCCCATCTCATGGTAACTTGTATCTTTTCCTTGTTTTCATTTTTTCATTAGAAAATCCAAAAATTCAAAGAAAATATAAAATCTGAAAATAAAAAAAAATGAGAAGATGATAAAAATACCAAAAATATTTTCTTTAGCCTTTTCATGCGCGGTATGAATGTATATAGTTTTCTATGTTGAAATGATGAATAGTTGCTCTGTTTTATTCCTCTCTAACATTGGTTTACAACTTAGTACTCTCCCAAAAATTAAGTTTGTTGGCTACAATTTTACCTTGAACTTGAAACTTGTGGGTAGCACATACATTCTCTAGTTCTAAGTTGTTGGGAGATATGATATAGTGAATAGGGCTGCTATGATCTTGCTCAAAGTAAAGCTTGAATTCCAGAGTTTTATTTTTCAAAATGATAAATTGATAAGTTCCTCAATGATGAAAATTCCTACCAAAGCCATATGTAGTGCTTATTTGAAAAACCTTATACATATGCTGCTTGTTTCACATTGAGCTTAGTCAAAATTGTTGTGACCCTAGTAAGACTCTTTTCATGCTTTCTTGATCAAGATCACATACACACATCCACCGCCATGAGCTATTCTTCTAAAGTGGAAGATAGTAGCAACCATATCCACCACCATGAGCTATTCTTTTACACCGGAAGAAAGCCACCACCACTTCCATCCACCTGAAAGAAAGACTCCATATGTTCATTGCAAACATTCCTCTCTCAATTATCATTGCAAACTAGGAATATGGCTATGCAAAATGAAAATAAATGGATGCTCCAAAAGAGCAATCAAAAGATAGCCATGTCCTAGGAAAATTCCAAAAGAGAGGAAAGAACTTCAAAAAGGAGTTATTCATTCCATCCATCATTCCACCATGTTTCCCACACACTTGCACGTCTTGATCAAAATTGTGTGAATTGATTTTTCTAGGATCCGGTCTTTTGACATAGCAATAGTATGTGAACAAGTATGCCTCAAATATCCCTACCTTGAGCTCCATATAAGCCTTATTAGAAGTAGGTGATTTTAGGAAACACTTTGCCTTGGTGAGGAATCATACACTTTTGAGCGATCCGAGAGAATCATTTAAGGAACTTGGTTTTATTTGCAAAATCTATTGAAAACCTCCGGAGTAAGATAGTGGAATAGAGAGCAAGTAGTTAGTGCCCTACAATTGTTCTATCTCTCAACCGCCCAAGACAATGAGGTGTTAAAAGCCCCATGATGATCAAGGTAAATGGGTGAATACTGTGCCAACATATTTAATTCAAGGAAAAGTATCTTTGTTGTGCACTTAGTATTATTGAGGAGTAGGACATTGTAGCAACTCCTGATCAACAACTTAAGTTTTATCTTTGCTTTGGGACGAGCAAAGGTTCAGTTTTGGGGAGTTTGTTGATGGCTGTTAAGTACCATTTTCATCCGTCAACTATGCTCAAATAAAGGAGAACTTGGCATTTCATACACGCATATTTGTTTACAATAATGTAGTTCCACTTGTACTTGGGAATTATTTACATGCAGGAGGAAATATGAAGGAAACACAGCAAAAAGGCAAAGAAACACACTTTCGACCAATGAGAGAGCGCCAACTGGACATCCCATGGATTGAAGGGCCCATTTTCAGTACCACACCGAAGAAACACACAAAACTACCCGATATCTGGGATGAGGACCCACCTGGCGGCCACCCTGAGGAAGCACAACCTAGGAGGGCCTAGCCACAGGTCGACCGACCCAGGCATGCGGCCTTTCCTCCTGGGCTTGCACGTGGAGGCTCCTGGTTGATCCCTGAAGGCGGTGGGCAGGGATATTCTTGGCGGTTACTCCCCTTTGCCGACCTATAGAGGCTATAAATAGGAGGGTGTGGCTTTACACTCACACACACACCACAAGAAGAATTCCTTCTCTTGCTACTTAGTTGTTCTGAAGTCTTAGTGGAGTTAGGCTGAGTCTAGAGCTCTCTAGTTCTTTAAGTCTTCTCTTGAAGAAATTGGTATGGCTCTTGTATCATCTCCCTTTTGTAAGACTTTGCTCTACTTAATAAATGTCATCTTTTCATATAGTTGTGTTTGGGTCATGAGTTTCTTGTTTGATATTGTGATCCATATATGTGATAGTATAGCCCATTTGTGTGATAGTAGTTTATATTTGTTATACTACTATTGTCATACTTGTTATATACCATCACTATAGTCTAATTTAAATGACATAGTCTTTATGCTTAGGATTCATTATTATGACATGACATGGGTTTGGTGATCATATTTATATGATAGCTCTGCTTCGTTAATATAACCATGGAGGAATAGAGTGCTCTTTGATTATGCAAGTATGGTACTTGGATAATTGATTTGCATCAATTATTCGTTAGTCTACCAGTTAGCTGAGGTAGGCGGTAGGTGGTGACAGCCATGTCTGTCCTTTGAACTCCTCCACGCTAGGCTAGTGCATAGGCTCTTGGCGGAAGTCGCTTGTGGATGCAGGGGTAGGTCCGTGCCTGAAGTGTTATGTTAATAACTGTTGAACCTGAGTATAAGCATGTATGTGTATAGAACTTAGGCTATACAACTGTATATGAAAGTACTGTAGGAGTAGCTCAGCTCAGTTCTTTCTCCACTTGGCTCTATTTATTTATTTATATTTGAGATAGAATCTTCTGTGTGTCACACTACCTTGTCATTATCCATTACTTGTCTGCCTTGGTTAGTATGTGCATAAGTAAGCCTTCTTATTCATTGCCTTCCTTTGGGATAAACAAATACGATACCCTGAATACTTCCGGGTGAAATGGTACAACGGTATTTTCATGCGCTTGTGAATTTTACCTAATTGGCTCTAGGACATATTAATGAAGCATTTATGGCACCTTGCCAGCAATGATTTATTAGTATGGCTTAGCAAAAGTCAACAGTGAGCCTTGGGAAAGTTTGTGAAGGTCCACTTCGCCTTCGTAAGGAAAGAAGCAAAGCTAGTGGATCGGGGAAAGCGGTTGAAAGAGATCCGGCTTGGAGTGTGCCTTGTGAGCAACTCAAGCTTCCTCAATGGAGATGTAGGGTTCACGTAGGTGAATCTGAACTTCGGTAAACAAATCTCCATGTGCTTCATTTGATTTGCTCTATTTAGTTCTTGCTTATTTTGTTTGTAATTCATAGGTTGCATGTGTAGTTGTGCCAGTCTTCTGAGTGATTACTTGCTATAGATATTGCATGCTCTATTAGGTTCTGCAAGTTTGCTAGATCTAAGTGGGACGCTATATTTCCTGTTTTATTCTCTCTGCCCCGAGGAAACCGGTGGGTCCAGTTTCCCAAACCGGTGGGACCGGTTTCGGTCAGTGCCCATTTATGTAGATTCTTGGTGAATCTAGTTTGTGTGTGTCTTGGCTACTCTCTGGTGTAGTTCCTACTATTGTATCCCCTCTGGTTAGTGTGTTGCTTATTTAATTGCTTTTTGTACTAGGAAAACCGGTGTATCCGGTTTACCAAACCGGTGGGTCTGGTTTGGATGTTTGTTTTCTGAGGTTGATTCTTTGTGAATCTAATAAGGGTGGTTCCTGTATTTGTTTTATTAGCTTGCTTGTCTTTAGAGCTTGGCGGTTTTCCTCATTAACTTGTTTTATCCCAAGCTCTCTGACAAACCCCTAGGCCTATATAAGGAAGAGGTGCCTCTCGTTCCCTTAGCCTTGCTAGGTCTTCATTTCAAAGTGCTAGGAGAGGTCTTCATGTATTAGTGGAGAGTAGTGGGTGTGTGAGAGACATCTCTTGCTCTTCCAAATAGTGGGAGGAAGAGGGTGGCTTCCTAGCCATGTATCCATGAGTCTTGTATGCAAGGATCAATGATATGAGATTCAATTTCATGCTCAAGATCTTCCTCTCTCCCTAAATCCCGAATTTGTCCTTTTCTCTATTTTTGGAGCTATTTTCGTAGGAACTTTTTATCTCACTTTTGGTTGAGTTTTTAGGGTGGATTTCTTGAGGATCTTACTTCTATGATGAGCTAGAACAATCCTATATGGGTCCTTGACCGAATCAAGAGCTCTAGCACCTTTGATTTGAAAGATTTTTCGAGTTTCCTCTTTTGTTGTTCTTGGCACAAGATCTGAAATTCGTGATGATTCCTTGTGCTATTTGAGTGGATCTTGTTGGAGTAGGGTCGTGATGTGTTGAGGATTACCTGGTCCAAAAATTGCATGATTTGGAGTTCGTTTGATTAGGTTTTGGTCAATTTGTTGCCTAATCCCGAACTAATTTCTGTTCTGTTGAGGGTCGATCGCCACTGCCGATCTTTCCACGGCACTACCGGTGCGGGAAGAAAAGTCTGAATCGGCACTGCTGCTGTCCTGATCGGGAATTTTGTCTTCTTACTGTTGTCAATCCGCACTACTGACGATTCGATCGGCACTGCCGATGCTCTGTCTAAATTGCCGATCAGCACTGCTGATGCCCTGATCAGCACTGCCTATCTTTGTCTCGGCACTGCTGTTGCATGATTGCAAATCCTGATCGACACTTCCGATGTCCTGACTAGGAATTTCGTTTTCTTTCTGATGTCAATCGGCACTACCGACGATACGATCGACACTGCCGGTGCTCTGTCTTAAATGCCGATACTCTGACATAACTACCTGTTTTGTGTGAGTTTTTTTCCATCAGCTTGAGTTTAACTGTTCTCCTTTTTTTCCCTGTGTTCTGCTGCTGTTGTTGATCACTTCTAGGATTAGCACATCACATGTTGAAGTGTATAATCTTGGTGATCTGTTTTGAGGTTAGCCCGGTATGAAATTGGGACATAGGCCAAGTTCTTGAGAAGAGTTTTTATTGGCTCCCATTCACCCCCCCCCCTCTGGTTCCCCTTCTCGGTCCTTCAAAGTTGAAACTCCTCATCTTCACTTGGCTTTGTTTCTCGGCTTTATCCAACAACTGCTTGGTCTCTCCACTGCCACCTAGTGCCTTGTGAATTCACCGAGCATCCATGCACATCACCGACTAGCGTGACCTAATATATATGACCTAGACCCTCTTGATAGTCCAGTTTTTCTTATGGACAAAATCCCTAACAACTAGACAAGTGTTCCAAACACTTGCTCCAAGCTTGTCCTTAGCCTTGATCCATCTCCATCAATCCTTGGACTCCATCAAGCTCATCAAGCCTCCATGCTTTTGGTCATTGTCACCAACCGCCAAGGCAACCATCATCAATCATCATGTAGTAGATAAGGTTTCCTACACGCACAACACTCATGTAGACATGGCCGAAACCTTCATACCTTTGGGGACCCACAATGGTCATGAACCGTACACTCCTCCGCATTGTTGTCCCTAGATGTTCGCAAAGGCCAACATGGCGCATCGGAGGTCGTCCTTAGATGGAGTTAGGCCCAGGAATGAGTCCAGGCGATGCCACAACTGCTGGTTGTGGTCGTTGAGCTGTCGTGCGTTATGAGGGTTCCCCAGGCTTGTGTGCTCTGACTGTATGGTCATCGTGGCTTCGATGGCAGTGTCGAGAGCAGTCGGCGCAGGCTGGGGCATTGGCTCGTTGACAGGCTCCAATGTCCCGTCTGTTGCAACGATGAAGTCTAGCATGTTGGTCATGCCCACTAGCCGTTGCCGTGGCATCGCCTCGACAGTGATGTGGGCAACCAGAGGAGGCAGAGGAGCTGATGCTTTGACACGCACCAGTGTCTTCGTGGCAGTAGTGACGAACTCTAGGCTCTCAAAACGCACGGTGGTGCCGGGAGCCCAGAAGGTGGCAAAGTTGGCCATCCGAGCCTACTGGAGAAGTCGGATGAAACGCGCAAGGATCCCCTACCTGGCGCATCAACTGTCGGTGCTTAGAATCACCGGCTATTAAATTTGTTCATGGGGTTGCACATTTAGGTTCGGTGATGGTTTAGGGAGAACCCCTACGTCCAGTTCGAGTTGCTTTTCATGTTACTT
Source organism: Eleusine indica (assembly GCA_030378355.1). Taxonomy (NCBI): domain Eukaryota; kingdom Viridiplantae; phylum Streptophyta; class Magnoliopsida; order Poales; family Poaceae; genus Eleusine; species Eleusine indica. The sequence goes on along the minus strand of CM059501.1, from coordinate 29,804,468 downwards.
GCAGGGGATATACAATGGTGGTGAGAGAAGAGAGTTGTCCAAGTCTCTATGTGTGTTGCAAGAGTTGTTCGGATGTTCATGACTTGTCTTGTGCCCCGAGGGAGAAGGAGGCCTCCCCTTTTCTAGTTCAAGGGGTTGGGCCCATTACATAAAGAGAGAGAGAGAGAGAGAGAGAGAAGTGAGTGCAGGGAGCTGCCAATTTTGTGGTCGATGGCATGGTCATCGGTCATCATGAAACCCGTCGGGCCGATCTTCACGTCTTTACGTACTATCGAATTTGGTGTGCCCTCCTATCCCGTTGATGAGTCAGGTCCCGTCGTAATTGTAGCCAGTATCGTCAGTCATGACGTGTTGACTTAACCAGTCCAGCATGGGTTGTATTATGACGTCGTGCGCCATCCCGTCGGATAGAGCGATGATGGCACTAGGGGTAGGTTTATAGAGGGATTTGACCTTCCTTCACTATTGTCGCATGACCATCATGGCATTCAAGGAACAACAGAGGGTGTATGTTGACTTTCGTCCCGCTCAACCCCCATCGCTTGGGGTCGAGCGAGTCAAATAGAGGTCGACCCATAGCTCAGGGTCGAGCGCTATGTCGGCTTGTGTTTGACGGGTTATCTTTGGAGCGGGTTCACACCCATCATAACTATCACATCTGACCTTTCCCCTCCGTTACTCCCGCGTCACATAGTGATACGGCGTCTGATTCCGTCCAGATGGTGTGGACCACTAACAGGACTGGCAGGGGCTACGAATGATGTTAGCGTTACTGCTTGCGCATGTGCACGCATCATTATTATGGTCGTAGAGCTGTTATTCTTATCCGTGGCTCGACCCTGGCCGCCGGGTCGAGCGAGGCGTGGTGCAGTTGACCCCGTCTGGGGGGTCGAGTGACGCGGCGCACGCCTAAGTCTTGTCCTATGGGCCGAGCGAGGCACAGGGATGTTGACCGCGTCGAGGCAGGGTCGTACGGATCGAGATTTCCTTGGGCCCGCTGCAGAGTCTCGGGATAATTGTTTTTAGCACGTCTTTAACTACTGCCACGTGCCACCGCTAACATTCACCCCCGACATCCGTGAAACTGACGGAGTAAACTTTGGAGCATCCGATTTCATGGAGGGTTAGCAAATGTGACACCTCATATTTAATCCTTAATTAACAAGTGTTAATCCCTAGTTAGCTAGTGCATTAAGCATCAAATTATCACTAAGCTACACATGAAATAATAGAAGACAATCCAAATTAAATTAATTAAGGTCAAATAAACCCCTGCAAACCACATTGTGAAGCAACTTTGAATTCTTCTATGCAACCCATACCAAATAATTACATGAACATGAGGGAATAATAAAATATAATTATAAACCAAGAATGAGGATTTTATCACGTTTAGAAATGCCAGAATTAATAAATCAAGTCTTGAAAATCATTAACAATTAAAGTTTTATTCTTTAATAATTATATTTATTTTGGGCATATGGACCCCACCAAGGCCTCATAAATATCTTATGGGACCTATGTTTAAAATCCTAAACCATTTGGACCAAGGGAGGTATTTAAATCAATTTAAAACAGAACTAGGGATCCTTTTGCAACGAGTTGACTTACTAGAGGGCCTAATTGCAAAATCGCCTTGTCTTCTTCCTCCCACCGACGCAGCGACCGGTCATTTCTCTCTGCGCGCGTGCCGTGTTTTTCGCCGCTGCCCTGCTTCTCTGCTGCCATGCTTCACGCTTGCTCCGCCGCTGTCCGGTCTGCATCGCTCACTGCTGCCCGCCTGCACCCGCACCCAGCAGCCCGTGCTTCCTCCCTGTCTGCCTCATGCCATGGTTGCATGCAAGAGCTCGCTGCACCGCTGCTCCTGGTCGCCCAACACCCTAAAAACAGGCGCCCAACTCCTCCTTAGTCCTCGCAAGTTCCAGCCGCAATTCCATTTTTTCTTCTTCTCATCCGCCATTGCTGAGCAGAGCTAGAGCTCGAGCTCGATTTCCCACGTTCCAGAGCCTCCCCAGCCAAATGAACACCCCAACCAGCTGTACAAGTTTAACCTAAACCTTTCCCTGCTTTTCAATCGTCAAATCCCTCATTGAGTCGAGACTATTTTGAAGAGTATCTGTGTCGGCATCACAAGCGAATAACAGTGCCGCTGATGTCAAATTCTCCTCCGTGGGTGAGCTTCCATGCCTCAGTTCTGCTCAATTGCATGCGCAGTGTTCCGTAACACTGTCTTGACCATTCTTTTGTTTTGATTCCCTAACGTGAAGGTGAGAGCAGTCCTATTTTTCCCCATTGTCGTTTCTAGAGCTCCATCGCCATTAACGGCCGAGCTTTGAGCTCAGGTCGTTCTGCTAGCTCCTAGCCTCGGTCCTGCCCTCTAGAGATGCGCAAGGTCGTGATAATGGTGCTCATGTCCACCAATTGAAGGCTCCCACCGTGAAGGCCCAGATCGAAGCCATTTTGTTCATCGAGTCAAGCACTCACCACCATTGTTTCCTGTTACCGTTTCTTGGTCCTCAGTGAGCCACTGTCAATTTGGTTTTAGAGTAATGTTCCTAGTTTCATGGCGTATCTCTCTTATCATTTAATTGATCATTCCTCAAACAATGCATTGGGATTGATGTTCTTCTATCCGCCATGGGTGAAGCGAGCTCCTGTTAAGCTGATTTTCGCTATTTATATCAGTGCTGGAAATTACAGAAAATAACACAAATTGACAAATTCATAGTAAATGAACTACAAATCCAATGAAGCTCAAATAAAGTTTGTTAGATTCAGCTTGATCTGATCTAATGAAGAAAAAATGAGAAAATGATGCCTCTGTATATGTATGTTTAATAATTAATTATCTTGCCAAAACACCAATTAATTCATCATAAATTATAAAAAAACTATTTTAAATCTGATTTTTGGCATGCGCTGTTATTTTATGATAATATAAAACCGTGATTTTTTGTCTGGCAGAATATGCATTATTTTATGCTCCAGGATTTATTTAGTACTTTTGCTTATATAAATGCTATAAATAAAATATTAATGCCCAGGAGCTGCCACTTAGTGAAAATGGAATTTATGTATGCCCCTGCTCATAATAAATTACTCTAGTCCAGAGACATATTTTTACTATATTAAATGAATTATTTGTTCTCAACATCATATTAGTGAAAATGGAATTTATGTATGCCCCTCCTCATAATAAATAACTCTAGTCCAGAGACACATTTTTACTATATTAAATGAATTATTTGTTCTCAACATCATACTAACCCTATTTAAATGCTTTAAGAACAATTACACATAAAATGTTAATAATTGAACTTGATTCTCTGAAGCATATGGCTTCAAGAACATGTTAATAATGATGTTGTCACCTTCACATCATTGCATTATGCATTTGTCATATTATTGTATATTACGGTATTATTTCGATACTGTTGACACCTTGTTCATATTTAGGTAACGACAACCAGGAGCAAGAGACGGATTTCCAGCAGGACCCTAGTACCGAGGTGCAAGAAGTTGTAGTTGCTAACACCAATGTTGACCAAGGCAAGCCCCGGTTTGCATATGCCATTTTATAAATTTTTGCTAGTTTTAGTATATCAATGCTAGCGTCTATTTTGATTGATGCATTAGGTTGTTAGGAATTGGTTAGAAACCCACTTGCACACCACCTAAATGACTCATGTTACTAGTATTTACGTAATGGTAGGATTCAATACTTTACTGCTATGCTTAGTAATAGAGTAATAACGATAGTTGCTACTCAACTAGGAGAATGACTTGATCATTAAAGTTGAATTTAATGGAATAAATTTACTTTAATGTTATGACCGGGCAGGGATGATACATGTGTAGGTTTGCAACAACACAAGGGTGTTGACTGCGGTAATTCTGTTTGGTCGAACCTAGGACCCACCGTCGTTGGCCCCTTGATCAAGTATTGAACAATACCGAATGCATGCTAGTTTATGGGCACTAGTAAACTGATGTAGCACTAACACGACAATAAGGACGATACCCAGTATATTGGTCATTGACCCTTCTGCTGCTAGAGTGAGCGGTCCATACTGCGAAGTACTGCTGGCAGGACGGCGTGCCCACTCGATGAGACTGGCCCCGGACCAAGTTGTTTTGATGTTCTTGCGAAAGGTTGCCATATACGACCTTAATTGGTGCGTATATGATTTGGTACCACCATCAGCAAAAACACCGAGGACAAAGTAGAGGCGCTAGCAGCAATCGCCCATCGAACCACAGCGAAGGACGACCACATGAGCAAAACCATAGACCAGCTCCAACGAGATTGAGGGGAAGAGGGACACAAACAGTAATTTTATTCAGATACCATTGAAACTAATCTGAAAAATATGAAATGTTTGTTCTTTTGGAGTGTGTGATCAAATTTGCACTGAAATGTAGCCAAGTATGAGCTGAATCAAACTTACACACGGCAGTTCTACTTCAGTAATTAATTAAGTTTTGCAAAATATTGTGCATACATGATAGTTCAAATTTGCACATGAGAAAACTAATTGTATGCATCGACAAGTTTACACTTCTCCAAATAAACTAGTCGATGAATACAACAAGTTACTTGGTTGAAATAAACTAATTGTATGCATCGACAAGTTTTGCTGCAAAGCTGATTTAAACTAGGAATGCGATGGCCATATGTACTTCTATTGAAAAGACGAAATAAACGGAGGATCAGTATTGTAAATATGTAGTTTTAAAAAATATCCCAGAACAAGGACCTGATCTCTGCAGCAACTGGTGCAGCTGAGCAAAACAGTCCACATGAATGAAAATTTGACTGCAATGCTCGGCTCATCTGAAATCAGATGGATTTAATCTATATCAACGATTGACCCATACTCCTTCAAAAGATTTGTCTTTTTTATTTACCCTATCATTTCACTCTGCGCCGCAGTCCATAAAGTGTATCAGCATTCAAACATTCAGTTTTCGAGAATGGAGGCCCAGCACGAGCACAAAAAGAAACTCGACCCACAGAGGGTAATACCATCCCTGAGTCATTACATTAAAAAGAAGATATTCTCACACAAGCCGAGAAAACCCTTGAACCCCTCTCTGTCCATTACACGAGGTCCACGTGATCCTTGTGAGAGCCGGACCGGCGCTTAGCATCATTATCCGTGAACAGACCGGGCCTTAGCCCGTGCTTTGAGATTGCGGAGAGCCGGGCCGGCGCCTAGCACGAGCACAATAAATGATGTGAGAAAACATAATTTTATCGAATCAGCTTTTTTAACAAAAAACAATCAGCACATTTCATATATGAGCAGTGCATTCTTGATGCCGATAAGAAACTACCCAAACCAGGTTCAATTTTTTATCCTAGTGCATCTCGTAAAAAATGTTTAGAACTAAATGTTTTTTTTTCAAACTTATGAACTGAATGGTTGGTGATACATACACAAAAGCAATTGGCACTCAGTCCTTGGGTTTCTGGCAGCAGCAGAATTTGTTACATGCAGACAAATCTAATGACAAGTAGAAAAAGAGGAAACATGACATTGGATAATTATAGTTAATAGAAATTGTATCCTGATTTTTCATACTACCAATTTAACATAGTGTTCCCTCAAATATCATTGTCAATTATCCATTGTGCTACATATCTGGTACAAGCTTGTAGCAGCACAATACTTGGCAGGCTGTTATTACATGACAAGGATGTCAGTTTTCAACTCCTTATAGGTGCAATCACCTCTGCACTTTCAGTGTTCTTGTCCTGTATATGCATGATTGAACTTGACCTACAGGAAACATCTTCCACTAAATATCCAGAAACGTAGGACACGGGTAATGAGAAGTGGCTAAGCAAACAAAATGCATAAACATGGCTCCGTGGAATACTTACCTTATAGGTATCCATAGTTATGCCTAAGTCGGTAGACGATCGGGTACCTCATCCATAAGGGAACCGATCGAGTCGGCTTGGAGCGCAAGGCAAATAGAGAAATACTTTTTATGTGAATTCTTGTAGACTACGAGTAGGACTCTTCATGTACCCCTTGCCGACCGGATATATAAGGCGGCAGGGAACCCCCATCAAGGGACATGAACAACCACGAAACACAACATCAATACAAATCACAGAACACAGAACGTAGGATTTTTACTCTCATCGAGAGGGCACGAACCTGTCTAAATCGGCGTCTTGTGTCCTAGCCATCGAGTTCTTAATCCCGATGTAGCCCTATAGATTTATTGCCGAGTAGAAGTCTCGACAGTTGGCGCGCCAGGAAGGGGACAAGGCTCGCCGGGATTCATCGTCGACTTTGATGGCCGAGATAGCCACCATCCAGTACTCGCCGAACTTCAAGATCTCCTTCGGATCACTCGACTTTACCACCGACTCCAACGGAGCGCTAGACCTCGACGACCATCGATCCGACTCGGCCGCAGCCAATCTCATGGCAGATCATCGAGCCCATCAGATCGGATCCCTGCATTGGTTCCACTCGGATTCAGTGACACAGGTCTACCCATCATGTACAACTCTAAGTCGGTCTGCTCCTTTGATGAGGACTCAGACGGATCTACATGCCCTTATCCTTTGGCCATTAATATGATCGAGGTTCGTGAGGACCCAACCGATGATAGGGATGATGGCCACAATGACGATGGTCCTGCCAACAGCAACGATGGACGTGGTGAGGAAGGCCAAAGGGATGACGACCCCGAAGAGGTACCACCTTCGAACGGTCACCGTCGTCGACCGAGAGGATCTCGTGGATCCCAACTGGCGCGATGGCTAGACCTCAAGGATTTGGAAATTGAAGTGGATGACGTCAAGGTCTATGACACCCCTCAGTACAACATCACCGGGGCTAAAACATTGCTTGACAGCGTGATGGTTGACGTAGCATATCAGACCCCCGTGATGCATAAGCAGTAGCCATGCTCAAAGCAGCTGCTGTTCAAGACGCGGATAGGGACGAACCGCAATCAGTGGCGAGTTCTAGCTACGCAACTTCTCGTGTACGATAACGTAGTGATCTGAGGAATTCCGTGAGACTCCGTGACGGTCGAGATACCATCAACTCTCGTACTAAAGAGCGGATCCGGGACGACCGACGACGTAATTCACCTCTGAGAGACAACCGCGATGACCGACGTCGACGAGACGATCGGGACCGGCACGAAAACCATGACGAAGACAACCGGCGTCGTTGTCATAGTGACAAGATCGGTCCTCGCCATAATTGTCGCGCGTCTTCACCTTCCCGATCATCAGACTGATGACGGAGGTCGGTCACCCCTAACGAGGACGAATTCGATGGGATCAAGGCTTACATACTGGAGCTTCAAATTGCTCGGTGGCCTAAAGGATTCAAGCCGGTCCCCATCGAGAAGTATGATGGTCAGACCAATCCTCGGGCGTAGCTTCAACTTTACAGCATGGCGATTCGGGCAGCAGGAGGCGACACCTATGTGATGGCTAACTATCTACCGGTCTGTCTCGAGCCAGCCGTTCGGATTTGGCTCACATCACTCCCGGAGAGGTCAATCACTTCATGCGACGACCTCAACAAGAAGTTCATTGAGAGATTCCAAGCTACCTGTAATCGGCCGGGCGATCACTTCGATCTCACCCGAATCAAGCAGAAGGCTGACAAATCCCTGCGCGACTACATCAAGCGGTTCTGTGCCAAGAAGACCGAGATCCCTAATATCCCGAACCAACAGATCATTGCAGCCTTCCAAGGAGGTGTCCAGAGCGATGACCTAGTTCGGGAGATCGGTCGGAGGAATCATGACCTCAGGCTGACTGCTCGGGAGTGCTTCAAGATCACTAATAAGTTCGCATCAGGGGAATTGGCCTTGTATGATATCCGAGGCAAAGGCAAGGAGAAGCGCTCGGACAAACCGGAGTCCTCCAAGAAGGACAAGAAGTGGAAGACTGGGAACATGGTCGCTGCAATAGACCGAACGAGGAAAAATCCTCGGACGAACCAGCAGACCATGGACGACTTGCTGAGTGGCCTGGGCCTATGGCATCTAAAGGGAAACCACAAAACAAAGGATTGTTACCGTCTGAAGGGCTTCGCGACTGCCGCGTTGAAGGTGGCCAAAGATCCGCCAAGACGCAATGGCAAGGATAAGGCCAATGACGGTGATGACAAGGACGAGGATGGAGAGTTCTAGGAGCCCCGGAAGGAAGTCAACTTCATCTTTGGAGGCCCGGATGCCTACACGTCCAAGCGCAAACAAAAACTGGAGTACGTGAGATCAATTCCGTAGAACCTGCTGCGCCCGAGTACATGAGATGGTATGAAATACCGATTACTTTTGATCGGTCGGATCACCCCAGGCACCTGCCCAAGCCGGGTCGCTATCCGCTAGTGCTTGCGGCAACGATGAAGGGGGTCAAGTTCAACAAAGTACTCATTGACGGAGGAAGTAGTCTGGACTTGATCTTCACCAAGACCCTCATGGAGTTAGGCTTGTCGGTCAGTGACTTGCAGCCGAGTTCCTCTCTTTCATGGGATCGTACCCGACAAGACTTCTGTTCTATAGGACAGATCACTCTGCCAGTCACTTTTGGGACACGTGAGAACTTCAGGATAGAGCGCGTTATCTTCTAGGTAGCTGACTTCGAGTCTTCTTACCACGCCATCCTCGACAGACCGGCAATGGCGAAATTCATGGCAGTCCCGCACTACCCGTACCTCACTCTCAAGATGCCAGGCCCCAAGGGAATCATCTCCCTCCACTTTGACCTTCGGAATTCTTTTGATTGCGATGTGCAGAGTTGTGAGATGGCCAATCGACAGTTGATGCTGCCCGACCGGCTGGAGATCCAGAAGGCAGTCGGCAGTCAGGAGCGGACTGACGCGCAGGTCCCCGTGAAGAAGCCTACCAAGGACAAGATCCAGACGGACGAGGTCCCTACCAAGGAAGTTTCGCTCGATCCAGAGGACCCTGCCAAAATCACTTATGTAGGGGCCGACCATGACAAGAAATAGGAACTCACGCTCACTCTTTTCCTCCAGGAAAATAGGGACATCTTTGCATGGAAGCCCTCTGACATGCCAGGAGTTCCTAGGGAAAAGATTAAGCACGAGCTAAGGATAGCTAGATTATTAGATGCTAAGTTTATAAGGGAAGTGTACCATCCCGATTGGCTGGCAAACCCAGTCCTTGTACCTAAGAAGAATAAAGAGTGGCGGATGTGTGTCGATTATACCGATTTGAACAAGGTCTGCCCTAAAGACCCCTTCGCTCTGTCATGTATTAATCAGATTGTAGACTCAACAGTCGGGTGTGAGCTTTTAAGCTTTCTGGATGCCTATTCAGGCTATTACTAGATCCCACTAAAAGTCGAAGATCAGATCAAGACTTCCTTTATAACTCCCTTCGGCGCCTAGTGCTATACTACTATGCCATTCGGTGTGAAAAATGCTGGCGCGACCTACCAACGAGGTATTCAATGCTGCCTCGAAACTCAGATCGGTCGGAACGTAGAAGAGTATGTTGATGACATCATGGTAAAGACTCAGAACGCTGAAGAACTTCTCTCTGACCTGGCAGAGACGTTTGACAACTTGAGGCATTACTCGATGAAGTTGAACCCTAAAAAGTGTGTTTTTGGGGTTCCTTCGGAAAAGCTACTCGGCTACCTCGTTTCGAAACGAGGTATAGAGGCTAACCCAGACAAAATCAAGGCGATCCTTGATATGGGGCCACCTAATTTCCAAAGGGATGTTTATAAGTTGACAGGGTGTATGGCATCCTTGAGTTGCTTTATCTCCCGACTGGGGGTCAAAGGTCTACCGTTTTTTAAACTGCTCAAAAAGCAGGATGACTTTGTCTGGACAACAGAGGCGCAGTCGGCGTTGGATGAGTTGAAGGTCCACCTCAGCAATATTCGAGTACTGATGCCTCTCGAGCCACAAGAAAGCTTCAGCTCTACATATCGGCCACAACTCAAGTTGTGAGCACCATCTTTGCGGTCGACCAAAAAGAAGAAGGTCACGTACAAAAAGTACAACACCAGGTGTATTTTGTCAGTGAGGTCCTTAGTGCCTCCAAAACACGATACCACCAGATCTTAAAGCTGATATATGCACTCTTGATCACTTCGAGGAAGTTGAAGCACTATTTTCAAGCTTATCCTATTGAAGTTCAAACAACCTTTGCACTCGAAGAAGTCCTCCACAACCGAGAAGCCGAAGAAAAAATTGCCAAGTGGGCAGTCAAGCTTGGTTAGTTTACCATTACGTTTGTACCCCGCTCGGCAATCAAAGGACAAGCGTTAGCTGACTTCGTTTCTGAGTGGACGGAGATTCAGATGCCGCCTGCACCGCAAGATATTGAGTATTGGAAGATGTACTTTGACAGATCACTTCAGTTACCTGGAGCGGGTGCAGGAATTGTGCTCATCTCACCGCAAGGAGAAAAGCTCTGGTATGTCCTCCAGATCATGTTTCGCGCGTCTAACAACGCTGCGGAATATGAGGCTCTTCTACACGGTCTGCGCATTGCCATATCACTCGGCATTAAGTGTCTTGACATCTTTGGTGATTCGGCTCTGGTCATCAACCAAGTCACTAAGGATTGGAATTATGTAGATGGCAATATGGCTGCTTACTGCCAAGAAGTAAGGAAGCTCGAAGACAAATTTGATGGACTGAAGTTCACGTATATTCTTCGAGATAACAATCAAGCGGCTAATGGATTAGCCAAGATGGATCGTCTCGAGCGATTGTTCCACCCGGTGTTTTCCTACACACCCTTGATTCTCCCACTATTGCTCTTTGGTCTGACGTCTTAACGACCGATGTTGCTGAGATGGTAGATGATATCACCATACAGACCGACCAGCGTGACCCGATTGTCTAATTTTTAACTAATGGGACGCTGCCTCCGGATCATAATGAGCAACAAAGGTTACAAGCAAAGTGTCAAGGATATTTGATGGTGGATGACCTACTCTATCAACGAGGGGGTTCGAATATCTTGATGTGATGCATCTCGATTCCAGAAGGCAAAGAGTTGATGGAAGAAATCCATTCAGGAGTATGTGGCAACCATGCGGCTTGCTAGACTTTGGTTGGCAAGGGTTCTATTGGCCCACGGCGGTCGAAACACCAAGTCGTTCGGAAGTGTGAAGGCTGTCAATTCTTTGCTCAACAGACCCACGTGCCTTCGCAACAACTTCAGATGATACCTATGACTTGGCCTTTTGTAGTCTAGGGGCTTGACATTGTCAATTCTTTCAAGAAAGCGCCAGGCGGGTTCACTCATTTGTTTGTTGCTATTGACAAATTCACCAAGTGGATTGAAGCAAAGCCGGTCGACAAGATAACTTCAAAGAAGGCGGTCGAGTTTGTCAGAGATATTTTCACTTGGTTTGGGGTCCCTCATGATATCATCACCGACAATGATACTCAGTTTACATCTGAGGAGTTCCGTGACTTTGCTAATGAGATAGGAATAAAAATCCACTTTGCATCTGTGGCTCATCCACAAAGCAATGGGCAGGTCGAACAAGCCAATGGTATGATTCTTCAGGGATTGAAGCCCCGAATATTTGACAGGCTTAAACCATATGTCCCTCGGTGGGTTCGAGAGCTGCCTTTGGTTCTCAGGGAGTTGCGCACTAATGTCAGTCAGGCTACTGGTCAATCACCTTTCTCGTTGGTCTACGGCTCCGAGGCTATGCTGCCGACCGAGGTAAACCTCGTATTAGCGCGAGTCAAGGGATATGACGAGAAGCTTTCTGAAGACAACCGAGTGATTGAGTTGATTGCAGCAGAGGAGTTGCGTGATCACGCTCTATTTTGGTCGGCAGTATACCAGCAAGGCTTGCGACGTTATTATGACAAAAATATTCGCAGTCTCCAATTTCATGTTGGGGATTTAGTGCTACGACGAGTGCAATCAACCAAGAATCAGCACAAGTTATCCTCTAAATGGGAAGGACCTTATATGGTCAAAGAAGTTACTCGGCCAGAGGCTTATCGACAGATGTATGAAGATGGCGACGACGTACCAAATTTATGGAACATCAATCAGCTACGTCGCTTTTATACTTAGTCTTTTTCTTATATTTTCTTACATTATTATTGAATAAAATTCTAAGTCTTTTTGATGAAAGATGTTTTTGATTTCATTCTTATTTGTCTCGATTCCTTAATTTATAACATTAAACAATCGAGCCAGGGGGCTAGTAATAATGTCCCATTACTCCTTAACCTTGACAGATTCTGGTTTTGGATTTTTTCGACCCATTTCTCATATTTTAACATGATCTAAAGTTTTTTTGGTCTTACGCTGGAACATTATGGTTATACAATTTATACTGCACAACAGACTGCCACTATACTAAACCCAGAGCCAAAGTGTGAGAGGTCATGTATCGACTGGTCGATTCTGCTTGTTATGCAGTTATAAATTACAACCTAATACGCTAAGGCAGACCGGTGCAATTTCTGTTTTTGTCTCTAAAAGACTTAAGGTGAAAAGGTTTATGTACTATAGCGCGACTAACGCAGCTTGGCACCGACTGATTTGCTCTAAGTAATAGGAGATTTCCTTTATGACTATTTAGTTGATTTTTCCAAACTTGTTTAGTAACTAAGCAAGCATAAGAATTAATATTTATATTTACATGAAGACAATATTGTTTTTCTGATTCAAATACTACTAATATTTGTTAACATTGCAGATATTACAACTCTTGTGAAGGAAAGGAGGCATCATCTTGTAATTCTACCTCCAGAGTTGCTGGAGGAGACGACGCGATAGGGTCGACCTCTACATTATCAACTAAGGCATGAGAGGTTTCCAACATGGAATCCATAAGCAACTGACATTGATCGATCGTCAAATCAGGGTTGAAGTCCTCCTTGACTTTGTCCAATAACAGAGCAGGAGACCAAGATTGGCAAATAGCCAGTACTTGACTCCCGGCCTCAGTCGCCACTTTTTTGGTATTCTTGGCGATCACCTCTGGCGCGTGCTCCAGCAAGTACCCCAAAGAGTGCCCGGTCTTCTCCACTTGGTTAGCATGGATATAATCCAATGCTTTTCGAGCGCCGTAAGATATGGCTGCAAAAGTCATGAAGGGTATTAGATGATGAAGTCCAAAAGTGATGAAAGAAGAGTTAAAAAGATAGCTTACTGGTAAGATTACATTTGAAAGACTTGAAGATGCTCTTAGCCTCCTCAATCTTTCCTTTGGTCTCCTCCAGTTCCTTCTTCAGCCAAGTGATCTCGGCGCTCTGCTGGGAGAATGATTCAAGGAAGAAAAGACTTGGTATTGATGTACCTTGTTGGCCTCTCGATGATGATGCATGACGTCCATGTCCCCAGTTTCTGGTCGACTCAATGAGTCCTCGGCCAACGTGGTCTTACCCTTATAACGGGGAGAAGACATGCCGGTCGGGGAAGGATTGATGGTCTGAGGAGCAGCCGTCGGCAGTGGCTTGGGCACTGGAGCGTTGGGTGATTTCCTCGGCTTGGTCTGCGCACTTGATGGTGTGCAGACCGGCTGAGGCAGGTCGGTCGGTCGAGGATCAGGGGCCGACCGAGTGTCTTGAGACCTTTGGGCGCTCTGAGTATCACTTGACCGACCGCTATGATTGCCAAAGAGCGTAACATTAAAGCCTAACAAATAGTTGATAATAACAACGATGAAGAATCGAAAACGTGAAGAATTATACCCGGAAGCTTGTTTAATTTTGATCCGACAGACTTTCTTCTTTATAGAAGTGGTATGCGGGTCAGAATCCTTCCGCTTCAGGGAAGTCTTGGCGGCTTCATCGGTCTTCTTTGCCACCCCTACACCACTATCTGGTTTGCTCGGGGGCTCCGACTGGCTTGATGGTCGGTCGGAGTGTGCAGGGGTCGGCAGGCTGGTATCTTGGCAGCGCTCCTCCTCGTCATCATCGTCATGTTCCACATATTGCCGACGACGGTGAGCGGTCTGCTTCACTCGTCGGCTAGGGAAGGGCAAGTCAGGGATAGGAGGTGCTGTGGAGATGTTGGCGACGACCTCTTCGGTTGGTCGGGTGACCGCTGAAGAACTGGCTCCACCGGTGCCAGTCTGCGATGGCTTTTTGACATAGTCCGGTCCCTCGGAATCGGTCGAAGGGAGTGGAGGGTGTGACACATAAGTGTCCAGAACCTGCAAAACCATCAAGACATCACACATTGTGATTATTCAAAAGGACATCAGAATTATTCAAGACGACCGAGGCTTACTCGAGCCTACAGAGTGCCCACGTTGTATGCCTTCGCGATTAAGAAGTGCTCTTGGATGATGTCTCCTTCAAACATTTTTGATAATCATGACCGACGCAGAGTGGAGTTTGGCGGATCAGGCACCTCCCTCATCTCATCGTCGGTGGCATAATCCCAGGCGGGGCGGCTCTGTTTCTTCAACGGTTGCACTCGGCGCATTATAAAGCTTTTTTCTACAGTGATGCCGTCGATCCCTTCATTCTTAAGCTCTACGATTTTCTCTAGCGAAGCGACTACTTGGGGGTCGGTTGGGTCAGGTTTCTCTGACCACCGCGCCTGGTGAACGGCCTTGGCACCAGAGAAGTCGGCAAGAACAGGAGGAGGATTGTCACAGTAGAACCACTCATCCTTCGAGTTCTTGTTCCCGGTCTTCAATGGTACGTTGATGTAGGCCTCCTTCTTATGCAACTGGAAACCAACTCCACCTATGGCGACTTGGTTTTCCTTGGTTGGCAGTGGTCAGAAGACGAACAGATGGCGAAAAAAAGTAAAATGGGGCAGAATGCCCATAAAAGCTTCGCACATATGCACGAAGATAGCAATGTGAAGGATGGAGTTGGGATTGAGGTTGACGAGCTCAATCCCATAAAAGAAAAGGAGCCCGCGCAGAAAACTGCAGCAGGGAACTCCGAAGCCATGCTCGAAGAACGAGCGAAAAACTATGATTTGTTGATGGATTGGAAGGGGGCGAGTCTCTTTCGGTACCTTCCAGTCGATCCGAGATTGCTCCGGAAGGATGCCGTCCTCCACCATCTTGTTCAGATCAGCGGTGGAGATGTTGCTTTTTGAGAACTCCCGTAGCTGCTCCGAGATCTCCAGCTCGTAGGAGGACTTAGTGGCGGTGGCCTTCTTGGGTGATTTGCGAGTCATCTGCAAGGGATGTAAAAATGCGGTGGATCTAAACCCTAGCTAATGCTCGGGGGCTTGATGGCGATGAAGATCTGCGGCAGCGATGGGAGAAAGCGCTAACCCTAACTCTGGAATTAGAGGAGTTGCAAGAACAGGGGAGGCGCGAGGAAGACGAAGCGTTGTGTGCAAATGGCGACGTAGAATTGGAGTCATCAGTCCATTGTCCTTTTTGTACCTTCGCCTTTTTGACCTAGTCTCTAGGTCCCATGGGCTGGTATGGGCCGCACAGTGACGGGCTTTTCTGATTAATAATAAAAAAAAGTAAAAGGCTTTATTCTTTAAAAAAAATTAGAGCTATTAACCTTGAGCAATAATCTCGGGGGCTTCTTTGATGAGAAGCAGTGACAAATCCACTTAAAAATACTTTTCATATCTATGTGATTTGATGATCATGTAGCAGAGGACTTGATGGTCATACGGGTATAAGTTCAAAAGATAAGTTATTGATTGATGTCGATAATTAATTATCAAAATTGGACTTACATTGAGTAGAGTGATAGTTCATTAAGGAAAAGCTATATTATATGATTGATGTCATTTAGCTTAGCACTATTATATGATTGACGTTATATTCTTTTATATAGGATACGACATGATTGATGTCATGAAATTTAGATCCACAAGTCACTCGGACAAGAGTGTGTATCACTCGGCCTTTCTATTAATCGGTCGGCAAGATTGATGTCTTGCTAACTGACCTTCTGGTTTGATGATCAGGAGTTTACTTAAGCTCGAACTTGATGGTTTGAGTGAATTATATATAACAAAATGTTAAGAACTAATATTATTAGACTCTTGCATTATTTGTTAGTCTCCAAATTCTACAAGAGTCGGGGGCTACACCTGATCAGGTGCACCTAGTCGACGCACCAGATCCATCAGGAATTTTAATCAACAGGTCTTCCTAATTTGTGATCTAGTCACATAATATCAAAGATTACTCGGCAGGTCAGAGCTCAAAATACATGAAGCACTCAGGAGCTGCTGTGGAATACTTACCTTATAGGTATCCATAGTTATGCCTAAGTCGGTAGACAACCAGGTACCTCATCCATAAGGGAACCGACCGAGTCGGCTTGAAGCGCAAGGCAAATAGAGAGAGACTTTTTATATGAATCCTTATAGACTACGAGTAGAACTTTTCATGTACCCCTTGTTGATTGAATATATAAGGCGGCAGGGAACCCCATCAAGGTACACAAACAACCACGAAACACAACATCAATACAAACCATAGAATACATGACGTAGGGTTTTTACTCTCATCGAAAGGGTCCGAACCTATCTAAATCGGCGTCTTGTGTCCTAGCCATCGAGTTCTTAATCCCGACGTAGCCCTATATATTTATTGCCGAGTAGAAGTATCGACAATCAGCGACCAGACATTCATAATTATATGAAAGAAACACAGTATGATGAGGATGGCAACACAACATAAGCTCCATAAATTGCTCGGTTTTAGAAATAATCAGCTCACATCGTTGCCGTAGACTGCTAGAGTGCAACACTAACAATCTCATTATATAACTCTGTTGACCAAAGTGCAGACCGAGTCATCTCCTAAACAACTTGGAGTTCCAGTGACATTCAATACCATTGTCATTTGTTTTTCCTGATTTTTACAGCAGCTACTCTCCAAGCTATTAGAAATCGCTCTATTACAACATGAATCCAGGTAAACACTCAGAGAACAAATGGAAAACTCCATCACTCAACTTGATCTACAGAAGTCACTGCTTGGTCCACTCTGATGACGCGTTCTTCCTATATTACCATCTGGTTTCCGATTCCACCAAGCATTCGCTTTTCTTTTTCGTTACCTGAAAGTAACATGTCAGGAAATCAGTTATGTATTCTTTTTCACTGATTAGATGACCAATGCATGAATAGTTTATGTTAGAATTAATATGTATTAGGCCTCCCTATTAGGCCCATGGGGCCCACTAGGGTTTTCACCCTTGGTGCCGCCATCTAGGGCCGGCACCCCTTGTATGTGCGCCTCTCTGGCTGGCACCTATATATTGTAACCTCCTTGTGATGGAATACAATCATCCAATTCTAACCCTAATCTACTTCCAACATGGTATCATGAGTCCACTCGACCCTCAGTGGATTCCCGCTTCCGCTAACCCACAACCGCCGCCGCCATGCCATCATCATTCGCTGCCATGGATGCCGCAGCTAAGGACGCCATCGCCACTGCCAAAGCCGCCAGCAGACGAGGCCGTGACAAGGCACTGGAGGATGCTGCCACCAGGGAAGCCGAGGCCAAGAAGCAGGCCCTCGCCCCCAACACTGCCCGTGCTCGTGTGCGCGCCGCTGCAGCCGTCTATGAGCAGGAGAGCGCTGCCGCGGACGCATTGGAGCGCACCGCCCGAGTGGAGGAGCCGCCCCAACGCCGTTGCCGCTCACACTCCGTGCCCTCCCTACCCCTACCCCCCCCCCCCCCCCCCCCCCGCAGCAATGGCGGAGGCGGTGGCCGACGCAGTGGGAACAATGACGACCCCTAGCAGCCGTCTTTCTTCGATCCCTGAACCGGCTCCATTCAGCTTTGGCTGGGTCCTAGGCCACACAGAGGCACACCATCGCGCGCCCAACACCCTATACCCCACCCCCCCCCCTCCGACTGCCCTCCTTTCTGCTGCCATAGCTGTCGTTCCCCACTGCGCCCTCCGGCATGCCCTTCTGTCAGGTCACCCTGGCACAGCTGCTGGCGCCAACATTCTACGGCGGCGACCCCATCATGTCGACACCGCAGGCGCCTGCCCCTCCAGCACCTCATGCCCTTGCGCCCAACCAGCAGCCCGATGCTTGGCTGCCCTAGACTACGGACACGCCGGCTAACGCCTTCTCCACGCTGCAGTTGACCCCGCCACCCACCACCACCGATTTGTGGTTGACTCCAGAGCCTCCTCGCATGTGACTCCATTTGCCGGTAATTTGAATGCATTGCTCCCTCCCCATCCTTCATTACCTTCGTCTATCATTGTCGGCAATGGATCCACCTTTCTGGTTATTGGCATTGGCAACACCACTTTACACAATGCATTTCATCTTTGCTATGTTCTCATTGCTCCTCATATTGATAAAAATCTTCTTTTGGTTCGCCAGTTTACCACTAACAATCTTTGTTCTATTGAATTTGACCTGTTTGGTCTGTCTGTGAGGATCTACACTCTCAAAGCGAGATTTTCAGATGCAATAGCTCTGGCCCGTTATACACCATCTCCCAACCGGTGGCTGCACCTATCTCTGGCACCTTCTTGATCATCGCGCCAGCTTCCACTTGGCATCACCGACTAGGTCATCCAGGACATGATGCCCTTGCTAGGCTCACCATAGTGAAGCTTCAATGCCAATGTCGTTTAGCAGGGCTACGACATTGGGTTGTTTCCCGTTGAAGACGCAATCATTTCTATGCTTCCAAATTTCCCATGCCACCAGAATTATAAGAGTGTTGAAGCCATGCCGTCATTCTTTTGCAATCTGATACCATGCCTTGCTCCACCAACTAGAGAAGCGCCCCACTGATGGTTGAGGCGCCAATTGCAGCAGGTTCAGCTTGAGAAAAACCAGCGTCCAGACCTCCCGCGAGAACACGCATGCGCCTAGAAGGTGGTCGATGGTTTCATCGGCTTGGTCACACAAAGGGCAGGCTTGAGGATGAGGCAAATTCCGTCTTGCCAGGCGGTCGGCCGTCTAGCAACGCCCGTTAGTGGCCAACCACATACAAAACTTACATCGAGGAGGCGCCTAGGATTTCCAGATTCTTTTCCAAGTAGCAAATCTGATTGTTCCAAGGAAGAAAGCTTCATATGCTAACTTGCTGCTGTAGTTGTCGGACTCTGTGAAGCACCAAATGTGGTGGTCGGCAACATTCGATTGTAAAACAACGACCTCGACCAAATCCCAGACAATTAAGTATTCAATTAGGATCTGAACTGTTAGACCTCCTTGTATATCACGGACCCATGTTCTGTTAAAGAGGTCTTGCGCCACTGTCCGTTGGTTGACCAAATGTGTGGGAATGATACTGAGAAGGTTGGGCGCAATTTCACCGATTGTTTGGCCGTTAAGCCAACGATCGGACCAGAATTTTGTGCCTTGCCCATTCCACACCTGAGTGGTAACAGCCACATTAAACATTGCTTTAGCCATTGTGACCTTTGGACTTCCCCTATTTTAAGTGTGTCCCGTTAAAAATACTATTTGGTCATTCTTGATGATTGCTCGCAGTTTCTTTAGACGTTCCCCCTACGTCTTAAGTCGGACACGTTCCCTACGCTAGCCAACGTCTTTGCATTTGTGACCACGCAGTTTGGCAGCTCCATCAATGTTGTCCAATGTGACAACGGGCGCGAATTTGACAATGCCTCGTCCCGGTCCTTCTTTTTGACCAAAGGCGTCGTCCTCCGCATGTCCTGCCCCCACACATCCCATCAAAATGGCAAGGCCGAGTGCATGGTCCGCACAATCAACAACACCATCCGCATGTTGCTTATTCAGGCAGCCAACGCCCCCCCCCCCCTATTGGGTCGACGCATTGAGCACCTTAGCCTCCACCCCCCTCCCCCCACTTTGCCGTTCATGGCACTACACCCAGTTATGCCCACCTCCGTGTCTTCGGATGCGCTTGCTACCCGAACCTCACGGCCAGTGCCACGCCTAAGCTCGCTCCTCGCTCCGCTCGATGTTTGTTTCTTAGTTACTCTCCGAACCACAAGGGATATTTCTGCCTTGATCGTTCCTCCAACCGCATTCATACTTCCCGGCACGTCATCTTCGACGAGTCATCCTTTCCATTTGCGGAGTTCGACTCCTTTCGAGAATGCCTCCTTTGACTTTCTAAATAACGACAGTCTCGTTGCTACCGGAGTTATTTCCCCTGCAGGTACCCCTCAACGCTCCGACGCCCCGGGCGTCGGTCCAAGCACAACCCCCCCCCCCCCCACCCTCACCCCGGTTGACTGACGACCGGCACTACGCCAAGTACAGCTAGGGCTCCGGTACCCTCACCGGCGCCACGCGTGGCTCCTGCCTCGCGCGGCCACGACCGTGCCTACGGCTCACGCGATGACACCACTGCCCACGCCTCGCGCGACCTCGGCCTCGCCCGCGTCACGTGTGGCACCTTCATCGCCAGCACCACGCGTGGCCCCCGTCTACGCCAAGCCTCCAGTCTACCAGGTCTACTCCCGACGGCCTCCGGCTCCTGCAACAACTCCTACACCGCCCTTCGGTGCGCCCTGTGGTCCTTCCCAAAGGAGCCGTTCCAATCTCACCTATTTGGAACGAGCACCGCATGGTGACCTGGGCCAAGCAGGGTCATCGGTTCCTGGCGGCACACCAAACCGAGGCTCTCTCGCCGGTGCCCAAGTCCTTCCAGGCTGCACTTGCCGATCCTCATTGGTGTACCGCCATGGAAGAGGAGTATGTTGCCCTACAAGCTTATCGCACCTGGGAGCTGGTCCCTTGCCCCACTGTTGCCAGTGCTGTCATGGGAAAATGGATTTTCCGTCACAAGTTCAATGTTGACGGTTGTCTCGACAGCTACAAGGCTCGCTGGGTCCTCCAGGATTTCACTCAACGCCCCGGGGTCGACTATGATGAGACTTTCAGTCCGTTTGTCAAGCCTGCGACTGTGCGCACGATGATCTCCATTGCTCTCTCTCGCTAGTGGCCCATTCATCAATTGGACGTTAAGAATGCATTCCTTCACGGCACCCTCATCGAGCCAGTCTATTGCAGTCAGCCCGTCGGGTTCGTCAGTTCAGCTTATCCGAATCATGTTTGTCGCCTCAACAAGTCCCTGTACGGCCTCAAACAAGCTCCTTGTGCATGGTACAGCCGCTTCGCCACCTTCATTCTCTCTATGGGCTTTACTGAGGCTCAGTCAGATACCTCCCTGTTTGTATTCAACCGAGGTTCCGAGCAGGCATATCTCCTCTATGTGGACGACATTGTTCTCACTGCCTCTTCCACCGGGCTTTTACGGTGCAACATCACAGCGCTGCAGGCTGAGTTCGCCACGAAGGATATAGGCACGCTTCACCACTTTCTCAGCGCCAGTGTTCAGCCCCAGGGTTCAGGATTATTTCCATCTTAGAAACAATACGCAATGGATATTCTGGAGCGGGCATCCATGGCTGAGTGTAAGCCATGCAGCACCCTAGTTGACACAAACCCGAAGCTTGCAGCCGATGACGGTCCTCCCGTGGCGGATGCAACACACTTCCATTGTCTGGCCGGTGCTCTGCAGTATCTCACCTTCACCCGTCCTGACATTGCTTATGCAGTTCAGCAAGTATGTCTGCACATGCATGACCCCCGGGAGGCCCATCTCAATGCCATGAAGCGGATCATTCGCTATAATGTTGTGAAGTCAGTGTGGAAATTGTAGGCATGCATCTTAAACTTAGTAAGATTAATGAAATTCTCTTTCATGGGTCGACATTTGACAAGTACTGCAGAAGTAATTCCATTAACTTAATTGGACTGAATTGATACTTTTAAAAGTAAATGTGTACCTCCTCATAACCGTTCCAAAGAATGAGCATATTTATGAGTTGAGAACTCCTGAAACAGAATAGATGAAGTCCAGGAAACCAGTCCCCTTCAGAAAACCTTTTCCAGTCAATAGTTCAAAGTCAATCAACAAGAGAAAGCCAATTATAGCAGCTTTCCCATTTATCAGTTCATTCATACTAGTGAAACCAAAACCTCCTACGTCCTCATCAACAATCATTCTCACCTGAAAATGAGAAGGGATATAAGTTACATGTAATGTCCAGTGGAATCCTCATTTCATAAGCAGACTAAACCAAAAAAAATCAGAAACCATATAGAAGGAAAACCAACATATAAAAACCTTCTTTAGAGTAAGTTTAATGGATCATACAGGGGAACAATGATACCTCTTGCACATTGACATCAGATGCAGTAACCCCAGGTTGAGCTTTCCCACTGAAAACAATCTCTGCTGATCCGACACTGTTAGCCCCACTGATGCTGATATATATGTTTTCATCATCTGTTTTCACACGGTACACATATAATTTCCTCAAAGCAGGTGTCAGGGCCCTTAAAACTGGATTTTTCGGGTACCATTCTTTTATTTCCCCAGTACGAAGATCAAATGTACTATCTGTTGATGGGCAAACAATACAACCATCCTGAAATACAAAAGAAAAAAAATGAAAATTATCTGACACGGAAGTCAAACCTGCTAACGAGAAAATGAAAAGAGCTTTCTTCACAAAAATCGACAAAAAAAGATGGCATGCTTGCCAGGCATTCGGACTATGCATATTGTCTGTGACTTGGAGTAGATGTAGTAAAGGAAAGAAACCTTTAAGAACCTTCAATGATTGAAATTATGAAGTTGAAGGTTCTAACAAGTGGAGTATTATCGGAAGACATGGGAGATTCTGCATCAACAGTTTGAAGTAAACAATGCACGGCAGAAACCTTTGATGGTAGATTTTATGAACTTAAAGGTCGACAAGAATGAATGGAGAAGTATCTCAAACATCCACGATTTTTAACAAAAGTAACAATGCAATAGGCATGACAAAAGTTTTTCATTTCAAGGAATGACATTGGGTTTCTAAAACTGGCAAAGCTCTAATCTCCTCTAGCCTCTACGAAACCAAAGTGTCGCTTTTGTGTTTGTCAATAAGAAATGACAGAAATTTTGAATTTTCATGAAGAGCGTGTGGCGTGAGCATGTTGATGGATGCAACCATGACGGACATCAATTCCAAAACTTCAGTTAAAAGCACCTTCCGTACTGATAAAAACAGGTATAAAGTAAATATGTCGTCAAACTGAGCACACAATTTAGAAGCTCTGTTCAGAATTTCTATAATCAACAAGGGAGCTACAGAGGTTCATTGTTGTCTGACTATATACTTTGGGGCCATATTCTGCAAATTAGAAGTGCAGGTGATACCTGCTGAAGTATTTTGTACTAGATGGGTATTCTGCATATCTACAAGCAAGCCTTGTATATATGGGAATTCCTTAAAGTGAGGAAATCCACCTTCACTGGACATGGGATTTCCTTCCAATCCCAACGGAAATTCTATGTTTCAAGCAAACTACCCTGTTTCATCTGCCTAAAAGTTCTGTCAACATACTCCCAATAAGCACTACAAACACAAAGGCCATCGCCACTATAGGCATAGGCACCAAGCTACCAGAGCAGCAGTCAAGCATTCCGTCGAGCAGGTGATGATGGGGCGTGAGTGACACACCTGGGTGAGCTTGGCGTTGAGGAGGCCCTCGGTGTAGGCGCCCTCCGCTGGAGATCGGTTCTCGACGGCGTAGACCTGGTCCTTATACCAGAGCAGCAGAATCTCTTCCCCGTCCTGCACGATCACGCGCCGCTCCCCACGCGGCAGCGCCGCCAGCGGCACCACCGGCACCCACGACGCGCCTCCGGCCTGCGGCGGAGCGGAAGGCTCGGCACCGGACACCTCGGCGGCGCGGCAGGCGAGCCTAGTGGGGCGGCCGTGCGGCGACGGCGCGCGGAGGGAGACGACGAGCGGGAAGCGGGCACGGGGGGTGGGGCGGCGCTGGAGGAAGGTGGACGAGGAGGTGGCGGAGGCGGTGGTGATGGCCGCCATGAGGAATGCAGTGCAGGGAGGTGTCGACGTGCGTGGGGGGTTGGGCTAGGGTTTGAGGAGAAGGAGGGGGTGGTGGTGCGGTGTGGATCGTCCATGGCCACAGGTTGGGGATAAACCCAACGTGGGGAAGAGAAGCGGACACATTTATAGGTTCCCGTTCAGAATAGCAGTGCGCGCGCAATTTTGAAGCGTTTTGTCCTCTGGAAGTTGTATGAATCTTGATTGATGAGTATTAAACTCTGAAAAAAAATATACTCAGAACGTTATTTTGAAGGGTTTTGTCCTTTCGAAGTTTTACAACAGAACTTTATTGAATGAATCTTATATTCGTTTGTATGAAGTTTTTCTCAGTCTTTCCCTGATATTGTGACTAATTTAAGTACTCCTAAAGTAATTCTGTGCTACACAAATAGTATCAATTTACTAAAATGGTTCCCTTGCAAAAAAATTTTGTTTTACTAAAATGGTTGTAATAACTTTCAGAGTTTCTTACCTTTGAATTAAATATGGTACATATGATATCTTACCTTCGAATTAAATATGATACATATGATAAATACCAGCAAAACATTGTTCCAGTATATATGGACAGCGGACATGGACAAGAGCTTCTAAGATGCCGGGTAGAAAGTTGAACAAGGTCCAAGTTCCCCCAATATATGTAGATGTCGATTAGCTGCCTAAGTTTAACATCGACATGATCAGGAAGTGTAAAATGGTTGCGCGTTAGAAAAACCATAGTACACAAAGTCTTTTCGTTTTTGAACATTCAATCTCAAATAAATTTTTTCTTCCACACGAGAAAAAATTGGATATAAAGTTTAATACATTATTTATCATTGATAATATTATTGTGCAGTTCAGCACATTCTCCAGACATACTTTATTGTAAGTGCCACACAATAGGACACAATTTTTAAATTATTTCGGATAAGTCTCAGATTTATTTTAATACAATGATACTTTTTTCAAGTGTTTTACCATATATGGTAGATAATCAGTGAAATTCCTATTCAAGATGACTTCATTGTAGGTGGGTATATGAAAAGCCCCCTAACATGTATGTGGGTTTTTGCAATTTTCCCTTTACTCTATTGGTTAGTGGTTACTAATTGGACATAAGTTGAGGTAACGTCTTTGTTATCCTTTTTATGAGATTTCAGGTCTTTCTTATTTATGAATTATTGTTTTGGAAAAAATATATAAAGTATTAAGTGTTTAAAATGTTATGCAGCATCGATCCAAGTTTTTGAGCATTATTCTAGATTCTTTTCCTTTGCTTTCATAGCAATCATCCTGTCTGTACAGATAGAAATAGGATATCTCGTGCATGATTTCTCCCGTTGCAATGCACAACCACCTTTCTAGTGAATCTTATAATGTAAGGTAGTGTTTGGTTGTTTAAGGATATGTTTGGTTGGATGACAAGATTGGATTGAATCATTCCATCTGTATTTCTAAGGATGAATCCTTCCACAATATCAATACAATTTTTTATTGGGTTAGGTGGATTAGTGTTGGAAGGGATGATTCATATTTTTGTTTGGTTGGGTGTATATTTGAAAGTGCATCTAGGATCCTAATTTTATTTTAGTGATTGGCGCCAATACAATTAAGAATGGACTAATGCTTTCATTGAGTACGTGTGTAGATGACTATCTCATTTGATGAATGAAATGCATTGAAACAAAAAAAAAAAGAGAAAAGAAGATGTCATTTGCCTCAAATTGAAAGTCCAAAATTCACTCAAGAATGAAGGATTCATGTTGTTTTTATTTCTAATCTTGAGTATAGGTAAACCGTACTATTAAGAGGGGTATAATTTATAAATTTGGTAAAGTCAAATGCTCAAACTTTCCATAAATTCCTTTTTGTCGCCCTCTGTTTTTACCTTCATCGGCAGTGCCGGTAGTCCTCACCGGCAGTGCCGATCCACTCTCCCAGAGGCGCTGTGATGCCCAGACACTTCTCTGGCTTATGTCTTGTCATCATCAGCAGTGCCGATGACCTAATCGGCAGTGCCGGTTGCTCATCCAGAGAAGTGTGTTCTCTCTTGCTCTCTAGCTGTAGCTCATCGGCAGTGTCGGTCGGTTCTACCAGAGAACCACGTTTTCTCTCTGGCTCTCTGGCTGTAGCTCATCGGCAGTGCCGGTCACCCTGATCGGCAGTGTCGGTCGGTTCTACCAGAGAACCACTTTTTTTTTTGTCTGGCTCAGCCTGTAGCTCGTCGGCAGTGCCGATCCCCTGATTGACAGTGCCAGTCCCCTCTCCACAGAAACTGTCAACCATCAGGCTCTCTGGCTGACTGCGATCAGTAGTGCCGATCTTGCTGATCGGCAGTGCCGATCAAGGTCTTCAGAAATGACTTGTCTTCTCTGTGGCTGTGTCATCGGCAGTGCCGATGTCTTGATCGGTAGTGCTGGTGCGGGCCGAATCCTTGCCTGCAGATCTATGACAGTGTGTCAGAAACCCTACCAGCAGGGCCGATGGCTCGATCGGCAGTACCGGTGTGGGGCATCCAGACAAGCCAACGGCTCTTTTTGAGCCCCTTGTATAAAAGGCCCTCACCCCACTTCGTGCCACCTCTCTAGAACCCAAAAATCATTTGGCACTTTTGAGCTTCACTCTCCTCACTTTCCCTCTCCAAGTCCAAGCTTCATTCCTTGAGCTAGGGTTTGAGTGAGCCATTGATTCCTAGTGAAAAGAGCACCCCTCCACTCTTGAGCATTCGATTTAATCATCTTTGTAACTTGTACTTGTTACTCTTGGAGCTTTGCTCTAGACGGTTAGAGATGCCCGTAGAGCTCCCAACTTGTGTGGTGACGCCTCGGGAGTTTGTATCACCCATCCCGTAAGGGATTTGATAGTGGAGAACTCGAGCTCGATCTTTGTGATCGCTTGAGTGAGAATAGGGTTGAAAGAGACCCGGTCCTTTGTGGACTTCTCAATAGAGACGTAGGGTTCTTTGTGAGCCCGAACTTTGGTAACAAATCTTGTGTCTCCGTGAGCCCTTTTATTTCCTTGTTTTACCATTTCTTATTGTTATTATGTTTTCTTTATTCTACTGTTATAGTCAATTATCACATAGTAACCGCGAAACCACTTAAACCTAGATTTCATACGACTATCTGATCATCCATCGGCACTGCTGATCTCCCATCGACAGTGGACACCGGCACTGTCGATCACCATCATCGGCATTGCCGGTCAGTCTAATAAATTTGTTTAAGTCCAATTTCATAGCTTTTAGATTTGCCTATTCACTCCCCCCCTCTAGGTAACTTTCAATTGGTATCTGAGCGGGATCTTCTTGAAGGCTTAACCGCTTGAAGATAAAGATGACAAAGGGAAAGGAAATTCCGCCTAGTGGATCGTCCGAGGGTGATGCACATGGAGAAAATCCAAGGATTGAAGATATTGATAAAGATGAGCTACCAAAAACCTACAACAATGTCATGTTGATTATGATGATCTCAAAGAAGATCGCATTGGGCAAGGGTCCGGTAGACTCCCCTACTTTGATCGACAATTTTATGTTCATTGGAAATGCAAGATGATGATGTATTTGGAATCCATGAGTCCTCATGTTGCAAATATAACCGAGAATAGTTTTTTTGTGGGAAAATAGAGACAATCCAACCCGTAAGGATCAAATCAACATTCATCGCAATGTCGTGGCTGCTAGTGCAATTGTTTCCGCACTTAGTGCCACCGAGTATGACAAGATAGCCGGAATAAAGAATGCCAACCAACTATGGAGAAAACTTGAGGTTATCTATGAGGGCATTGATTCCGTCAAAGATGCAAGACTTGAAGAATTACAAAATGAGTTCAACCTATTCATCATGGGTCCGGGAGAAGGCCCAAAGGAAGTTCATGATAGGCTCATGATAATTGTGATTCAAACAAGAGCACTAGGAGCTAGAATGACCGATTTGAATATCAACAAGAGACTACTATAAGCATTGAGACCTTGGGATAGCAACATTTGCTCAAACATTAGAGAGAAGGACAACTTTAAAACATTCTCCACCGATGAAGTGCTCGGGAAGCTTCTTTCCCAAAAGCAACAAAATGATCAAGCCAACAAAATAAATGCCTTGATCAAGCAAATTGAGGGAGCGAATGGTGACAAAAATAATGTAGCACTCAATGCTACACGAGAAAAGCAAGAGAGGAAGAAGAAGAAAGTGGTTGACTCTAGTGATGAAGATAGTGATGACGAGATGACTTTGCTTGTGAGGAGATTCAAGTCATTTTTCAAGAAAGATGGCTACAAGAAGAAAAGCTTTGACAAGGGCAAAGCAAGAAGATCAAAAAGAACTTGCTATGAATGTGGTGATGAAGGACACTTTATTGTGGAATGTCCAAAGAAGAAGAACAAAGATGAAAGAAGGAAAGACAAGAACCACATGAAAGACAAGAAGTACAAGAAGCATAGAAGAGGTGAAGCTCACATTGGTCAAGAATGGAATTCCAATGATTCATCCTCTTCATCATCTTCCTCCTTCGAATCCGACTCGGATGAGGGAGGCGTTGCTACACTTGCCATTGGCGTCACTCCCACCAACACTTCTCTATTTGGGAGCTTGAGTGATGATGATGACGACAACACTCACAAGTGCCTCATGGCAAGAAGATCGAAGGTAACAAAATCTAAACACAAGCGTTCCTCTTATGCTAGTAGTAGTGATGATGATGATGGTGATGATGTTAATGCTTCACTTCCTAAAATGCTAGAATTTATGGAATTACTTGAAAAACAAAAAGAAGAAAATGATAGGCAAGAGGAGCTACTTGAGAAACAAGAAGACTTGCTTATTCTTGAAAAGAAAAGAAACCTTGAACTAGAGAAGCTCCTAGAAGAAGAGAGAAAGAAAAATAATGACTTAACTATGTCTCTCACTAAAATTGAGAATACTTGTGAGAATGCTAAGAGCATTAAAGATGAACTTCAAGAGAAGTATGAGGATTTGGAAAAGACTCGTAAGTCTCTTCAAGAACAATATAGGATTCTGTTAACTTTCACATCCTCCTCAACTAATTCCTCTCATGCTTCCACTAGCAAAGGATGTGATAGATGCTATAATATTGATGTTGATGCTTGTGCTACTAATATAAAATTGATTGATGATTTAAACAAGCAAGTAAAAGCTCTTGAAAGCAAAATACAACATGAGAAAGATGTTGTTGATGATGAGAAGACAAAGTATGCAAGAGGTGCATACTCATATACTAGAATGCCACATGTCATGGATGTCATTGGTTATATTGAGGGTGCCAAGCATAATGCTCGGGATAACAAGAATAGGAAGGAATTCCTTAAGTTCACCAAGGAAGGATCTTACCAAAAAAAGCAAGCCAAGAACAAGAATATTAATCATTCTTCTTTTGTTAATGATTCTCATGCTAATATGCCTAATGCTACTTGTGCACTCTTTCATGATTTTGATGCTTCATATGTGCTCCTGAGAAACATGCATGGTCGTGTGTTTGCCAAATATACTGGACCACACAACAAGAGATCAAAGGCTTGTGTGTGGGTGTCCAAAGTGCTTGTGACTAACTGTTGGTCGTACCTACCCACCCACTTATATACCGCAAGAGGACGTTGTACGATTGTAGCACTTTTTCCCTTGAATTGAGTATTCTAAGGTTTATCGAATCCACTGGGACCTTAGGGATAATTAAACAAAGTTAACAGTAAAAGATCTAGTCAAGGCTACTGTCAAAATCAGGTTGCATGGAGGGGGACTGGCCAGCGCAAAGGTGCACCAGACAGTAAATCTGTCGTTGCGCCGATCGGCGCAGGAGTTGAGCCGATCGACACACTAGTGAATCTAAGCCAATCTATTGTTGCGCCGATCAGCGCAGGAGTTGAGCCGATCGGCACACTAGTGAATCTAAGCCAAAGTGCGCCAGATGCCCTGTAAGCCTATGCTGTTAAGTGAGTAACCAGATATCTACTAGTGAGATCGTAACCAGAAAGTCTAATTAAATAGCATCATAATGGGTAATTACATAGATCAATGAAAATCTATAATGAATAAGACCACCTTGCTTTCCGAGCGGCTCCCGATTTATCGCTGCCGAGAGGAAACCCTTAAACGCGCGAGTATCTTACCCTACTCAACTATCCAATAGTGCTGCGCAGGCTTAGTGCTATCACCGCTAAACCACACTACTAGCATCATCAAGCAACCATAATCAATACAATGTCCGTATACTATCCTAATCACCACGATCAAGATAATATCAACTTACTTAGCCTAGAACTAAGCAATTGGAATAAGCACATGCATGATTATAGAATCAAGATAGACAAATCACCAAAACCATCATCAACATATTCAATCATCCTTGAGATACATAGAGTAAGATTCATCCCCATCGAGATGCCTACCTTGACGGATCAACTCTTAACTCCAATGGTTCTTGAAACTCAACTAGAGATCTATTCTAACAGGGCAAGCCCCGGTGGCTCTAACTCACGGATCTGTTGTCCCTCTACTGCCTCCCTCTCTGCGGCCATGGTTTACAAGTATTTATAGGGGTTGTACTCGTAAAGGACTCGACTTCTCGCAAATAAGGCAGTTGTGCCGATCGGCGCAGGAATGCGCCGATCGGCGCAAGCCGTGTCTTCTCTAGTTTCTTCTCCGAGTCGGTTCCTCTGTCTTCCACAGCTGCCATGTGGGCCTTTTCCTTCGAGATAAAGTCTTGTACTGCACGTCAAGATCTTGAAGTTCCATAAATATTCTAGGCAAATATCTTCAAATGTCTTGCGCAGATAAACATCCATAAACATGTGGAATGGGCCTCGGTCACTTCTGTGGGCCAAAACACCCTTGCGCCGATCGGCTCATGGACTGCGCCCGATCGGCGCACTGGGCTTCTTCAGTGCTTTTCGTCAAATCTGGACTCCTGTCCTCTCCAGCATCACTTTAATCACCAATTTTACCTGTTTCTGCAATAAAGCTCCAAAACAACGCATATACAAATATATAGGCAATATCATAGGTAAATGGCCTAAATTAGTATCAATTATGCTCTAATTGGGGTAATATTCACATATAAAAGGGGCACTTGGGAAGTGCCAACACTAACGTAAAAGGACCCAAGCAAATTTGGGTACCTAAAAACAAAGCTTAATTTGTGTTGTCGGACTATGTCTCCGGAGGATCAAGTTGGATGATTGATAGTGGATACACCAATCATATGACCAGAGACAAAAAGATGTTCAAGTCATTCGAGCCAAGTCAAAACAAAAATGAGTACATCACATTTGGTGACAATGGAACGGGACAAGTACTAGGTTATGGTAAAGTCCCTCTCACTCCTTCATATTCCCTTTCTAAGGTTATGCTTGTTGATCACATTGACTTTAATCTTTTGTCTATTTTGCAATTTTGTAAAATGGGCTATGATTTTTTGTTCGACGAATGTGGTGTGGCCGTCTATAAGAGGAGTGATAGCTCGGTTGCTTTTAAGGGTGTGCTTAAAGGAAAGCTTTATGTTGTGGACTTCTCCACGGATGAAGCTAGACTTGGTACATGCTTATTAGCGAAGTCCAACATGGGTTGGTTGTGGCATAGAAGGCTAGCCCACGTTGGTATGAAAAATCTTCACAAACTCCAAAAGGGTGGCCACATCATAGGACTAACCGACGTTTGCTTTGAGAAGGATAAAGTTTGTAGTGCATGCCAAGCGGGAAAGCAAGTCGGAGCATCACACCCCGCCAAGAATGTGATGACCACCACAAGGCCATTGGAGATGTTGCACATGGACCTCTTCGGCCCTGTGTCCTACATAAGTATTGGTGGTAACAAATATGGTCTTGTAATTTTTGATGACTTTTCTCGCTTCATGTGGGTATTCTTTTTTGCATGATAAAGGTGAAGTAAAA
Source organism: Eleusine indica (assembly GCA_030378355.1). Taxonomy (NCBI): domain Eukaryota; kingdom Viridiplantae; phylum Streptophyta; class Magnoliopsida; order Poales; family Poaceae; genus Eleusine; species Eleusine indica. The sequence goes on along the minus strand of CM059501.1, from coordinate 29,772,749 downwards.
GATGTGCTCAAGACGTTCATGAAAAGAGCACAAAATGAATATGAAGTCAAGATCAAGAAAATAAGGAGTGACAATGTCACCGAATTCAAGAACACTCAAGTTGAAGAGTATCTCGATGAAGAAGGTATCAAGCATGAATTTTCGGCACCCTACTTCCCTCAACAAAATAGGATGGCTGAAAGAAAGAACCGCACGCTCATTGAGATGGCAAGAACAATGCTTGATGAATACAAGACGTCTGACCGCTTTTGGGTTGAGGCCGTCAACACCGCATGCCATGCCTCCAACCGGTTGTATCTCCATCGACTATTAAAGAAAACACCATATGAGCTACTAACCGGTAACAAGCCTAATATTTCCTACTTTCGTGTTTTTGGGAGCAAATGCTTTATGCTAAACAAGAAACCCTAGACTTCTAAATTTGCTCCAAAAGTTGATGAAGGTTTCTTGCTTGGTTATGGGTCGAATGTTCATGCCTATCGTGTATTCAACAAAACCACCGGTTGTGTTGAAATTTCACGTGATGTGACATTTGATGAATCTAATGGCTCTCAAGGGGAGCAAGTTGCTAATGATGGTGTAGATGATGAAGCTCCTAGAAGTGTGATAAAAAGGATGGCCATTGGTGATGTGAGACCTCAAGTATTGAAAATCAACCCTCTCCCTCAAGAGAAAACCAACATCATGAGAATGAAGAATTAGATCACACAAGTGGTCAAGATCAAGATGTTGGGGATCATGAACAAGCATCAAGCAATGATTCTCAAAGACATGATGAAGAGGTTGATAAAGATGGTGGTCAAGAAAGCTCACATCTACCGCACCCAAGAGTGCATCAAAATGTACAACGTGATCACCCCGTTGAGCAAATTCTTGAAGCTATTGACAAGGGAATAATCACTAGATCTCGAGTTAGTAGTTTTTGTGAACATTACTCTTTTGTCTCTTCTATGGAGCCATTTAGGGTAGAACAAGCACTTGAGGACGCAGATTGGGTGATGGCCCTGCAAGAAGAATTGAACAACTTCACAAGAAATGAAGTGTAGACACTAGAGGAAAGGCCAAAGAACAAGAATGTTGTGGGCACCAAATGGGTGTTCTGCAACAAACAAAATGAAGATGGCGTTGTGATAAGAAACAAGGCAAGGCTCGTGGCAAAGGGGTATTCACAAGTTGAAGGTTTGGATTTTGATGAAACTTATGCCCCCGTAGCAAGGCTTGAATCATCTATTAGAATATTACTTGCTTTTGCTACTCACCATGATTTTAAGTTGTACCAAATGGACGTGAAAAGTGCATTCCTAAATGGGCCAATCAAGGAAGAGGTGTATGTGGAGCAACCACCAGGCTTTGAAGACTCTAAGTATCCTAACCATGTTTATAAACTCCATAAGGTGCTCTATGGGCTTAAGCAAGTCCCGAGAGCATGGTATGAATGCCTTAGGGATTTTCTTGTTAAAAAGGGTTTTGTGATTGGCAAGGCCGATCCAACCCTCTTCACTAAGCATTTTGGTGATGATATCTTTGTATGCCAAATATATGTCATGACATTATATTTGGTTCTACTAAACAAACCTTTTGTGATGAATTTAGCAAGATAATGACCAAAAGGTTCGAGATGTCCATGATGGGAGAATTGACATTCTTTCTAGGCTTCCAAGTGAAGCAACTCAAGGAGGGCACCTTCATATGTCAAGCAAAGTACACACAAGACTTATTGAAGAAATTTGACATGGACAAGGCAAATCCCATCAAAACTCCCATGCCAACAAATGGCCACCTCGACCTCAACAAAAAGGATGAACCCATTGATCAAAAGGTATATCGCTCCATAATTGGCTCTTTGCTTTATCTTTGTGCATCTAGGCCCGACACCATGCTTAGTGTGTGTATGTGTGCATGTTTTCAAGCTGCTCCTATGGAGTGTCACATGGTGGCCGTTAAGAGAATATTGAGGTATTTGGTTCACACACCCAACCTAGGGCTTTGGTACCCCAAGGGCTTAAAGTTCAACCTATTAGGCTATTCCGATGCGGATTATGCCGAGGATAAGGTAGATAGAAAGAGTACCTCTGGGACATGCCAATTTTTGGGTAGGTCTCTAGTGTCATGGTCATCCAAGAAACAAAATTCCGTTGCACTTTCCACGGTCGAAGCGGAGTATGTTGCAGCCGGTAGTTGTTGTGCACAACTACTTTGGATGAGACAAACTCAAAGGGACTACGGTTACAAATTAAGCCGTGTTCCTCTCCTATGTGATAATGAGAGTGCCATAAAGCTTGCTTATAACCCCGTTGAGCATTCGCGCACAAAGCATATAGACATTCGCCACCACTTCTTGAGAGATCATTCTATAAAAGGGGATATAGAAGTTAGCAATGTGCGAATCGAAGATCAACTAGCCGATATATTCATCAAGCCCCTAGATGAGAAGAGATTTTGCTGTCTTAGGAGTGAACTAAATATTCTTGACTCTGGCTGCTTCCTGTTTGACCCACCGGCACTGCCGGTTGGGCCAACCAGAGAGCAGCTTCACTCGGGCTGCTTCCTGTTTGACCCACCGGCACTGCCGATGGATCCCACCGGCACTGCCGATCAAAGCAAACCAGAGAGTAATTCAGTACTGTTTCTGTTGCAATCTTTTCACACCACTTCTTCTCTCCTTGACAGATGGCAGGTGGCAAGCGACAGAAGCATCCGGGCACTCCCAGTGACTCGGATGAGGAGTTTGATCCTGGCGTCTCCCCCATTGTTCATCATGGTGGGGGAGGCAAGCGAGGCCGAGGCGGTGACTTCGGCCAAACCACCTTCCGTGGGGTTGGCCTTGGTCGTGGAAAGGGCAAAGGAAAGGCCCTTCTACCACGGTAGCCCTCTCCTATCGAGGAGGAGGAAGAGTCAGAGGAGGCAGAAGAGGACGAGCAGAGTGAGCAGCAGGAGGAGGAGAGTGGTGGAGAGGGTGAGGAGTCTGACGATGAGGTCTATCAGCCTCACCCTGGACCTCTTCGCTCCTTTATTACTTATCAGATGCTGGCACCTCAGGTATCTAATGACTTCAAGGTCCCTGTCCCTCTGTCCAGGGATGAGATGAAGGAGTACATGCATACCAACCCCTGGACCCAGCCCAAGCATCCAGAGATTTTAGATGTCAGATTTTGGGACTTGACACATGTGTCCTGGTACCAGAACATTCTTAAGAAGACTACTCACAGAGTTGTTCCCATGAAGTGCATTGACTGGCAACGGATGGCAGCAGCTAATGATCCCACTTTTGAGCTGATCCAGGCAGAGTGTGACAGGAGAAACTTGACTGCTCTCATGGGCATGCACCAGCACTGGAACGATGAGATCATTGCCCAGTTCTACTCTACTTTGTGGGTTGAGCATGATGAGGAAAATCAGCTGGATTCCAAGATACACTGGACCATTGAGGGGAACAGGTTTAGTATCACCTGTTTCAACTTCAGTCACATCCTTGGATTTGATGACTCAGATTATGAGAAGGTGAAGGCCACAGTGTTTGATCCTCAGGTGGACAGTGAGTGGGGTTTCATGTATGATGCTAGGTATGCTGACCCCAAGCATGGTGTTGAATTTGGTTCATATCATGGCATGAAGCCATATTTTCGAGTTCTCAAGAACATACTCAGGGTGACATTGACTCCTAAGGTGGGGGACTACACTCACATTCACAGCTCCACCAAGACCTTGATGTTTGCTATGAAAGACGAAGCAGAGCCCTTCAGTGTGTTTGAGTTCATGTGGACAGAGATTCTCTACAACTCCTATACCAGTAAGGCCTCTTTGATCTATGCTCCTTACATCATGAAGATGATTCTGCGTGTTGTGGGCTGTCAGTTTATTTGTGATCATAAACATCCCTTAGTCACGCCGAAGAAGTTTCCTCTGATTGCATCTCCTCCCCATGGTGGCACCCCTCCAGCTACAGATGTGCCTCAGAGTTCTTCAGCAACAGCAGCAGCAGTGGGAGTAGCAGCCGGCACTAGTGCTGCCCCTCCCCCTCGCCGTCGGTCTTCGAAGGTCTCCAGAGCCATCAGGTCTATGTTTAGCATCTGCCGGGACACTGCAGTGGCAGTTAAAGAGAAGCAGCACGCTCTTTCTCAGATCCAGACCGATATGAGGACCCTCGCCGCCACTGCCAGTGTTGAGCTTCCATCTCCCACTCCGTTCACTCCTCTGCCGGACATGGGTACTTATGATGACCCCTGGGGTATCTACACTCAGGCTACACAGGTTGTCCAGGAGGCTCAGGATGATGATGATGAGGACGACGACGATGCTTCCACGGTTGAGTGAGGCTTGAGGTGGTACTTTTCCTCTTTTTAATGTTGTGATACCAAAGGGGGAGAATAAGAGATGGGGGTTCAGTTAGTTTTCTTGTTTATTTTGTGAGTTGTGAGAGTGATGGACGATTTGTACTTGTTTGCTTGTGGTTTGTAAAACTCTCTATTCATGCTTTACAAGTTATTGTGCTATTCATGTTCCATGTGATGATATATTGCTGGTTTTCTCTTTCTAGTTGCATTTGTGTGAAAATACTTGTCATGTGCATTGTCTCATGTCTTATGCTTAACTTTTGCAAATTGTCTCACGTGCACGGTGTTAGGGGGAGCTCTCACACTTTTCTTTAATATGTGTATTATTACTCATTGATTATTATCTCTCATATGCACACACTTAGGGGGAGCTCCACATCTCTTTTATATCACAAAATGAAATTTATTGCACATTTCTATGAAATCTAATTGTACTGTCATCAATCACCAAAAAGGGAGAGATTGAAAGTGCATCCAGGCCCCTAATTTTATTTTGGTGATTCGCGTCAATACAATTAAGAATGGACTAATGCTTTCATTGAGTATGTGTGTAGATGACTATCTCAATTGATGAATGAAATGCGTTGAAACAAAAAAAAGGAGAAAAAAAGATGTCATTTGCCTCAAATTGAAAGTCTAAAATTCACTCAAGAATGAGGGATTCATGTTGTTTTTATTTCTAATCTTGAGTATAGGTAAACCGTACTATTAAGAGGGGTATAATTAACAAATTTGGTAAAGTCAAATGCTCAAACTTTCCATAAATTCCTTTTTGTCGCCCTCAGTTTTTACCTTCATCAGCAGTGCCGGTGGTCCTCATTGACAGTGCCTATCCACTCTCCCAGAGGCGCTGTGAAGCCCAGACACTTCTCTGGCTTCTGTCTTGTCATCATCGGTAGTGCCGATGGCCTAACCGGCAGTGCCGGATGCTTCATCCAGAGAAGTGTGTTCTCTCTGGCTCTCTGGCTGTAGCTCATCGACAGTTTCAATCATCCTGATTGGCAGTGCCGGTTGGTTCTACCAGAGAACCACGTTTTCTCTCTGGCTCTCTGGCTGTAGCTCATCGGTAGTGCTGGTCACCCTGATCGGCAGTGCCGGTCGGTTCTACCAGAGAACCACTTTTTTTTGTCTGACTCAGCCTGTAGCTCGTCAGCAATGCCGATCCCCTAATCGGTAGTGCCGGTCCCCTCTCCACAGAAACTGTCAACCATCAGGCTCTCTGGCTGACTGTGATCGGCAGTGCCGATCTTGCTGATCGGCAGTGCCGGTCAAGGTCTCCAAAAATGACTTGTCTTCTCTGTGGCTGCGTCATCGGCAGTTCTGATGTCTTGATCGGCAGTGCTAGTGCGGGCCGAATCCTTGCCTGTAAATCTATGACAGTGTGTCAGAAACCCCACCGGCAGTGCCGATGGCTCGATCGGCAGTGTTGGTGCGGGGCGTCGAGACAGGCCACCGGCTCTTTTTGAGCCCCGTGTATAAAAGGCCCTCACCCCACTTCGTGCCACCTCTTTAGAACCCGAAAATCATTTGGCACTTTTGAGCTTCACTCTCCTCACTTTCCCTCTCCAAGTCCAAGCTTCATTCCTTGAGCTAGGGTTTGAGTGAGCCATTGATTCCTAGTGAAAAGAGCACCCCTCCACTCTTGAGCATTCGATTTAATCGTCTTTGTAACTTGTGCTTGTTACTCTTGGAGCTTTGCTCCTAGACGGTTAGAGGTGACCGTAGAGCTCCCAACTTGTGTGGTGACGCCTGGGGAGTTTGTATCACCCATCCCGCAAGGGATTTGATAGTGGAGAACTCGAGCTCGATCTTTATGGTCGCTTGAGTGAGAATAGGGTTGAAAGAGACCCGGTCCTTTGTGGACTTCTCAACGGAGACGTAGGGTTCTTTGTGAGCCCGAACATCGATAACAAATCTTGTGTCTCCGTGAGCCCTTTTATTTCCTTGTTTTATCATTTCTTATTGTTATTGTGATTCCTTTATTCTATTGTTGTAGTCAATTATCACATAGTAACTGTGAAACTACTTAAACCTAGATTTCATACGACTATTTGATCATCCATCGGCACTGCCGATCTCCCATCGGCAGTGGACACCGGCACTGCCAATCACCATCACCGGCACAGCCGGTTAGTCTAATAAATTTGTTTAAGTCCAATTTCGCAGTTTTTTAGATTTGCCTATTCACCCCCCCCCCTCTAGGAAACTTTCAATATTGTTATATTTCAGATATAATCACCTCATTCTCGTTTTGGTGAGGTTACCTACCTATTTTCATAAATGACATTGGCTGGTATGAGCTCATCCTAAATGGATAGGTCCGCTATGAAATGATCATGTGTGAGATGGTACAAATAAAATGTTTGCTTAGCTATATAAGGTGGTGCATGACTCCTTTCAAAAACAAAGGTGGTACATGATTGTGATTGGTCGGTTATAGGATGGAGAATATTGTATAGTTACTTAAAAATATAATGTAAATTAATATAAAACCTATGACACCTGGTGTCACTTTGTTAAGGCAATAACTAACCATAGACTGCCAAGGAAAACCGAAGAAAAATAACAATTCGAAAACTCAAATTTGCATTGAAGTTAAATATTTCTTGAACTATAAGTTCAAATTTTCTAATATAAGTGATCCACATAAATTCATAATCTTGATCTATATCAAATAAGAAATTTGGAGAATTTTTGATGATTTTATCTCGTCACTAAAGTGGGTTGAATAAATCAAACAAAACCTAGAAACAGTGTCACTTTAAAAATTCACATTTCAAATTTTATAAGTGAACTTTGAACCAGATAATACCCATAAATTAGATCCAATCTTTATGAACAACATATATTTTGTCTTGAATTAATATGGTAAGAAAGATTACCTTTTGGAATTTATACCAAAGACAAGTTTGAAAATAATGTTTTGAAAGTGCATCTAGGCCCCTAGTGGGTTTTGGTGAGTTGATTGACAAAATGATTAAAGGTCTAATATATTTATTGAGATGTTGAGCATGAATTGTATTGTAATACTAGTGTGGACAATCATTCAAAGACAAGTTTTTGGATATCATTTGTATGAGATCACACGTTCCATAAGACAATGATTTACTATTTACAACAAACAAGTGAGCATGAATGAGAAAGAGACATGGTTGTATGGTCATATCTTGATACGTCTCTCTGATGATAATTATGAAATGAAGATGGACATCACTTACCAAGGAAATATCAATCAAAATTCAACAAGACAAAAGAATCTAGTCAAAAGCGGATATATTGTAGGGCACAAGGATTTTTGTGGATAAGTATGGAAAATTGATAAAAGGAATAACATAATTTGATTGTAACGAACCATACATTAGAGAAGGGCAAGCAAGAGGCTTGGTGCCGAAGGACCTATGTGATGGAGAAGAGCAAGTAGAGTATTTCTATGTGTCGATCATTTTTTGAAATAAGAAGATAAGGTGATCTATAGATAAGAAGTGCAATATTGACTAAATGAATTCATTAACCATAGTCATCATCTCAAGGTGGATGTGCTCAAATACTACTCATGTTGACAATTCTCGTGAAGCAAAAATGATAGAGCATCAAGTGAAGAAGACAAAAAATGATCTATGGATGACAAGTATAGCACTGATCAAATGAAGTCAACACTTATAGTCATTAGCTTCATCTGGATTTGCTTAAGTGATAAACATGTTGTTAGCCCCATAAAGTGATGAAAGATAAAGAGGCAAGTATGAAGACCGCAAGCTCAAGAAGCATGAAAATGTACTTTTCTATTAAATCTTGAGTATAGGTTTACCGTTCTATCAAGGGGGATGCAACATCATGTTTCAACAAAGTCCAAAGTGCTCAATTCCTATGGTAGAAGCCATGAGAGAAAAACCTTGAAACCTACCCCATTCACAGTGTTGATCCGTGCAAAATAGGTCTGATCGGTTTGGCAAACAGGTCTGACCGGTTTTGGGTATACAGGGTTTTGGCCCTGCTTTGAGTGTGGTAGTCTTGTAGACTTAGCTAGAAGCCCTTTTGTTAAGTTGTGATGAGCTGAGATCAAATAGGTTGGAGTGGAGTGTTTGTGTAGTTGTGTTGGTGTACTGGTCAGAAACAAGTCAGACCAGTTTCTAACACCGATCAGACCAGTTTTGTCTGACAGACCCAACGGCTAGTTTTTGGGAAAGGGTTTAAATACCCCTCTCCTCCCTCCTTGAGCATCCAAGCCTTGAGCACTTTGTGACTGCATCAAGCATTTCGTGAAGCATTTGTTACTCTTGGAGGTGAAGCTTCCTAGATGGCTAGGCATTACCCACGAGCACCCAAGTTGTAGTGAGCCATGGGTCTGTTTGTGAGGGCTGCAATCTTGCCTCCGCAAGAAAAAAGATCAAGCTAGTGGACCGGGGAAAGAGGTTGAAATAGACCCGACTTGGAGTTGGCTTTTGAGCGGCTCAAGCTTCCTTAATGGAGACATAAGATTCATGGGGTGAATCTGAACTTCAGCAAACAAACACTGGTGTCTCCTTATTCGGTTTGCATTTCTTGTTTGTTTTCTAACTCATATTGTGCTTCCGCTTTGATCTACTTGGGTGTGCTGCTTGTGTTGTGCAGGGGTTCAGTGCATCTGCAAGGAACATTTACTAGAGCACTACTTTGAGTATCGGTTTGAGTTAGAATCAACAAATAATTTTTTTGTATTTTCTGTCAAAATAGGTCTGACCGGTTTGCCTAACCGGTCTAACCAGTTTTGTACCGATTTCTGTTCTAAGTTTTCAAATTGCAGGATTCACCTATTCACCCCCATCTAGGCGACATCAAGGTCCTTTCAAGTTCAAATTTAGAAGCCCAGCTGAGTCACCTTGTCACTTAAGCCTGTTTGAAATTAAATAACTTCTAATTAGTTTTACTTCCTGAACTATGTCACCCAGGGTCAGGTACTACACATATTGGTCTCCATGTAAACCAAGTCTCATCTAATGTGGACTTCATTTGGTACCCCAAATCTTGGTAGCAATCTGTGGCATTCCTTGAACTACATCATCCATGGTTTGGTTCTATAACTATTGCTCTTCATGTCTGCCAATACCCTTGCACCTTTGACATTGTTTGATGCCTCATTTGAATTTCTCAAATTACACATGTTACACATGTTTTTAGCTTATCCAGACCTCAGAAAAAATCTCTAAGTGCCCTAAGCCATGTAGTCATTTTCAAAAATGAATATCTCATAGATCAGACCATAAATGTTCTACATGTCTTCACGGTTCTCTTCCCCACTCTTTTCTCCAGAGAATGGTGTCATTGAAACATTTGAAAAAAAAATTCATTTACATCTCGAAATACCTGCTCCAAAATGTCTAATTACCCTGTATTCTGGAGATTTTGAATCAACCTAGCCCCACCTGTCATCAACTTCCCGAGTTCTGGCCCTGTTCGTCGCCCATTCGACCGAGCTAGCCGATGCCGCATGGCCAGCGCCGAGCGGCCTCGCCCCCACCTGGTCGGGACTCTAGCTCCAAAACCACGGTGTTGCGCCTGGTTTTCTCCTCCCCAACGCCTCCCTATTTGTTTCGTCTCTCTCTCTCTCTCTCTCTCTCTCTCTCTCTCTCATGTTCATGGCTGCCATCTACAAAAAAAACGAGCTCGCTCTGCCACTCTACTTCAACCCAGCCTGAGCCAAGCCCAGCCACAGCTGCGCCTCACCCTCCTCTAGCCCATCATGGTGCTGATCTACGTGGTTACGGCTTGCAACTAGAGAATCGAGCCGATTGTTGAGCGAGGTCGTCCTTGAGCAACCTCATCATCATCACAAAATTCTAGCTCCACGGTGAGCCGTTTGATCTTGTTCTTGCTCTCCCGTGTGCACCACTTGCTTATGGACCTCCCTAATGTTTCCTCTTTTGAATTGGTGACATATGGTAGTCGTCATCGCAGTTTTCCCTTGCCACCAGCGTGTCATCCTATGCTTTCTTGGTCACTGTTCATCTTGTAGCCTTCCTCGTTGCCATCTAGACCTAGGTTGTTGTTCCTTAGTTCATGGTGAAGCTCCAGCATCAAGAACCCCAAGAAAACGACCACGTTTTAGAGCTCAAGGGGTCGCTGAAGCATGCCAACCTGTCAAGCTCACAGCCGTCCACTTTCCGACCATCTTTGACAATCGAGAGTGCCTCAGATGGATGTGCACTGAGCCGTTCTACGTGCAGGTATTTTATTTGCATTTTTTTGTGGTCGTTTGACCCAGTTTCGGCAAGCCACGCCTCCTCTGGTGAGCCTCCGCCCACCATGGTTGAGCAGCAGCTCGACCCGGTGTTTCCAAGCCCGGATCTGCTGTGCGCATGGCCTGTGTAGCTTTCCCTATGGATAGATTTATTTGGCCTGATGAGTACATCATATCCATGGATACATACAATACTCCTCCAACTAAGATGAAAGTTCATGTGCATCACCTGAATTTACAAGTGAGATCGTTTCTAATGTTTTTTTATGTGGTTTTGAGAATAGATTGCTGCCTAACAAATTAATTGTTGTTAGGAACCATGAAGATGATGATGAGATAGTTGGGGAGGTGATTGGAGATGTGATGGGCCAGCAAGGACGTCCAAGCCAAGGTGGAGGCCTAATATAAACCGACTTCAAGTCTGTTTCGGGGCCCAGGACTAGTCTGCAGTAAAACGGACACCCAGGATGCATATGGACTCGGATATGGATGTTCTACATATGCCTGGAAAGATAATGAAAAGAACTTTCGAACCCAATCAGTCCCATGTCAAAATTTGCCCCGAGCCGTTGGCAATCGCCGAAACAAATCGACTTCCAGAATCTATCCTGGTGCTGTGACACCGTAATCGGTCTTTGGGCCATGTATCAAGTTGAGCCCACTTAGGGCTACGTCCAGGGGGTCTTGCACAACCCTAGGGTCCTCATATACAGCCTCCACCTCTTCATTAGGGTTTGGATTTTACTTAGATTATTCTGTTTATAACAATTTTGCCATCATATCGGTTTGGGAGACTCCAACTTGGGAGATTCGTCGTATACTTGCAAATTTGGTTGCATTCTTCTTTGTACTTGCTTGTGTTCTTGATTTGTAGGCAAGGATAAGCCTTCTTGGTGAGGTCAATTGTTCTTGAACGGTTGATAACTAGAGGAGACGTTGTGCTGTGACTGCGGGGTTCAGAACGTGTCGTTCGGAAGCCGGATCGATTTGTGTATCGCCTCCACCTGAATCAAGATTATCAGAACCTATCAGAAGATCGGAAACCCTTGTCTACATCAAGTGGTAATCAGAGCTTCAGGTATACCGTTAGGTTCGCCTTTATCCTTGTTTATTTGTTCTATCCTATAGTCCAGAAAATTGCCCCACAAAAATATCGGTTCATCGTGTTTCCGCTGTCCTATACCCCATTGTGATTTACAATTTTTATTTCAGATTGCTTCTCTGAATTTTAGTCCCTATAAAGTCATTGTGTTGCTGGTCTAGTGCTTATTCTTTGGTCTTGTTTGAGTCGTGCATATCCTTGTCATAGATAAAGAAGGGAAAAATCAGTGTTGCACATGTTGAGATAATAGTACTGCTAGAATTGTGTGCACTAAATATTTGTTTAACATCTAGCCTTCTACTTTTGTGTGCAAAAGAAAATTAGAGTGCTCTACTGCTGCCTCATTCTGATGAAAAACCAACCAATTAGTGCTTGATCTTGTTATAGAAGTTTGTTTTAGTTGTGTTGTTACAAGAATCCTTTTGCTGCACTTGTAGTAAGAAAAAGTTTTTTTGATGTTCCATTAGGTTGTAAAACTTGTCATACCTTGCTGCAGTTCTAATTCTCAAGAAAAGAAAAGAAAGAAAAGAAAAAGGCAAAAGTGCACAAGAGAAAAAGCCGCACAAAAAAAGGAAGTAGAAAAAAGAAAAGATACAAATTCAGAATTGCTTGCATCCTTTCTGTCCTTTCTTGAGTCATTTGCTTGCTTGCTTGAACTAGGTCTGAGATAAGTTTAGGCCGGTGACTAGTTTGGGACTAGTATTTAGTTTTGCAATTTCTGAATTGAAATGTTGCTAATCGTTGCTACTACAATTTGCCTTCCAAGCTCCATGTATATCCTTCTAAATAGGCACAGAACTTTGGACCCTCGCAATCATCGGATCACACTCTCCAAGGTATCCTCTGTTTTGCTATTAAGAATCTTGTAAGAACTCAGTTAGGTGCTGCCATTTGCTTGTTGAGAGTTTCCACCATGATCAAACAGTAGTGATAGGAAAATATACTCTTGTGTGTTTTCTTGTTTTCTATTAACAATGACAGGTTACAACACCGATGGTGATGATTCGATGGTGTCAAATGAGGTTGCTACAAGTGTTGTAGCACAACGAGTGCTTAGTTCTCAAATGGAGAAGGTAGAGCAAAATCAAATAAACAACTTGTTTCAGACTCACTTTGTTGTGAAGGATCAACGTTGTCGTGTCATCATTGATGGAGAGAGTAGCCACAATATCGCAAGCTTGGAATTGGTCGAGAAGCTCAGTTTGACCACACAACCACACTCATATCCATACTACATCCAATGGGTAAATTCTTGTGGTAAGATAAAGGTAGATAAAATGCACGCATTGAATTTTTTATTGGTTCTTATAAGGATAGTGCAGAATTTGATATAGTACCTATGCAAGCATGTCATTTGTTATTGGGTAAACCTTGGATTTCTACAAATAATGTTTTGCACAATACAATTGATAATAGCTATTCATATAAATACAATGGAAGAAGGGTTACTCTTAAACCTATTACTGCTGCTGAAATTTTAGAAGAGGATCAACAAAGATTTGAAAGAAGAAAGAATGAACCATTTAGGATAGAATGGGTTATTTCAAATATTGCAACACTTCCATCAAAATGTGAATTGCTAGAGGATGAACATATTTCCTTGCCTCTTGTTACATCTAATACTTTTCAGCATATACACAAAGAAGATGATAGTGGGAAAGGTAAAGAACAGGTTGTTGCTTCAGGTAAGAGCTTTCTTGATGTGATGGATTGTTCCAATAGTCTTGCTATATCAGAACCTTATGATCATGTTCCTTTGTCACAAGTTGATTTACCTAGTGGTCCATGCGATAAAGAGGAGTTGTGTGTCAATGGTTTATTTATACCTTTGCCACAACAAATGAATGAGGTTGATGCTTTTGCTTATGATTCACCCACTAGTGCTGAAATTAAACATTTGATTTTAGTTACATGTCAAAAGGATGAGCAGAAATTGTTGTCTTCTCTAAATACTTTGGGTTATATTGAATTTGATGTTCTTTGTAATCTAAGTACTTTGGAGAAGCAAAACTTTTCTCAAACTGAATTGCCTTTACTAACAAGAAACAATTTTCATGCTATAGGAAACTATGATCATATAGGTGTATTTAGGGTGCACAAAGTTTATATTTGCTCAAACATGAATCCTCCTTGTGTTGTACAACCAAATGATGAACTAGAAAACTGCAATAACAATTACCATGTCATGTCATGTTTTTTTAGTGTTTTTAAGACCACACATTTTCCATCTTATCATAAGAGTGAGAATGACATTGATATTGCTAAGCAAGTTTTCAAAGAGGTCATTAATTTGCATGGCATGTCTTCTATTGTAGTTTCACATTGTGATAATAATTTTCATAACACATATAAACATGAGGTGCATCCCAAGTTTGGGAATAGTTCTATATTTTATATTTTAGATTTGAGACCACTATTGGGAGAAAGAGATGGGATCGAGTCAAGGACGACTCTAATTCAAAAGGGGGAGAATGATGAGTACTCACACCCATGGATACACACAATACTCCTCCAACTAAGATAAAAGTTCATGTGCATCACCTGAATTTACAGGTGAGATCGTTTCTAATATTTTTATTATGTGGTTTTGAGAATAGATTGCTACCTAATGAATTAATTGTTGTTAGGAACCATGGAGATGATGATGAGATAGATGGGAAAGTGATTCAAGGAGTGATAGGCTAGCAAGGACGTCCAAGCCAAGGTGGAGGCCCAATCAAAACCGACTCCGAATCTGTTTCGGGGCCCAGGACCAGTCTGCACTAAAACGGACGCCTAGGACGCATACGGACTCGGATTTGGATGTTGTACATATGCCTGGAAAGATAACGAAAAGACCTTTCGAACCCAACAGGTCCCATGTCAAAATTCGTCCCAAGACATTGGAAATCGCCAAAACAAATTGACTTACAGAATCTGTCCTAGTGCTGCGACACCGTAATCGGGCTTTGGGCCATGTATCGAGTTGAGCCCACTTAGGGCTGCATCCAGGGGGTCTTGCACGACCTTAGGGTCCTCATATACAGCTGCCGCCTCTTCATTAGGGTTTGGATTTTGCTTAGATTATTCTGTCCATAACAGTTTTGCCGTCATATCGGTTTGTGAGATCCCAACTTGTGAGATTCATCGTATACTTGCAAATTTGGTTCATTATTCTTTGTTCTTGCTTGTGTTCTTGATTTGCAGGGAAGGATAAGCCTTCTCGGCGAAGTCAATCGTTCTTGAGCGGTTGATAATCAGAGGAGACGTTGTGCTGTGATTGCGGGGTTCAGAACATGTCTTTCGGAAGCCGGATCGATTTGTGTATCGCCTCCGCCTTAATCAAGATTATTAGAACCTATCGGAAGATCGGGAACCCTTGTCCACATCATGGCCCAACCAAGAAATCATTTTCCTGCTATTTGTTTAATTACCAGAAAGCCTATTTTGCTAAGCAAATTTTTAGGGAGCAAAAGACTTGGACTTTCAGGGCAAATTAAAATCTGCTGGCTTCCTCTGACCATGTAGTATTTTATTAAAATGCTAGAAAACCTTATATGTTAATATTTGAACCACATAGAAAATAATTAAGTAAAACATAAAAGCAATGATAAATGGCTCCCTGAAATTGAAAACTTCATGGCATTTGGCATATGTGCATCTTTTGTCATTTCTGAGCACCTTGCAAAGCCCCATATTGTAATTCACATTATTTTTGACCGAATTAATTATTTAGCATTTAAACTAATTTAATTATCTAAAATAAATGGCTTAATGCTTGTCAATGTCACTTGGCTCAAAAATCACTCTTGATAGGTTCTACCTATGATAAATTGTCCACCTAAATAAGTCTTCAAGAACCATGTTAATATAATTAGTTTATCTCCTATTTCACTAAACCCTATAGTTGTACACTTAGCTCTATTTCACATGCAAGCATTTCATGTCAATCATCATGCTCATCGCACTGCAAATATTATTAGCCACTTAACCACTGCCAAAACACCATGTACACTTATTTTGTTCGCGATCTGCTCTCACCTACACCATACTTTATTTATGGATACATCATTTTTATGTGGAGGAGTCAATTAAGAAAATATACAAATAAACCTGTCCTATATCTCTAAACAACACACTTAACTATGCGCATCATGTGTTGTGTATTAAGTGTAGGATATGAATGAAACTCTAGTTGCATGTAGGAAAAATAAATCCTATGGGTAAGGTTTCACTTATACAACAACTCATTACAGTTTGCTATGCCTAATGTAGAGTCACGGTAGTAGAAATTTAGTGGTATGGAGACTACTCAATATGGGATAGTTAAGGAATTTAGGAATTTATTCCTAGTTAAGCTCTCACATAATGATCAATTAACTGGAAGCCGAACGAGGAAGTGTATGTCTAGGTCGAGGTGGCTAGGTTGTCCCTTGTTCACCATAGCCTCATTTGCATTGATTAAGGACCGATTCGAGTGTGGCCCTGTTGAGCAAGTTTGAATAGTATCAAGTGCATGCTAGTGATATGGGCACTAGTAAACCAACATAGCTTGATTATCGTAGTACATGGTCAGTCCCTCATCACTCTTTGGGAATGCTCATAAGTGCATGGTGGAATTTGGGTGGCATGAGTTATGGAAGGGTGCATGGTCTAACCACGGATACTGAGTATCGTGTGGAGGACATGTACCCGGGAGCGATGAAACTCGGCCCAGCTCTATGGTGTCTCATGAAAGGTTGTCGTATGTGACTCTTTGGAGTGTGCACGCGCTATGTATTTGAGTTTCTCCTACAGTATGTAAATCAATTCGAGTCATCGTCCCTCGCGGTTATTGAGCATCACTTGTGATCGCTGTCGCATCATAGTAAGAAAGTGAAATGATGATGATGATGTCGATGATTATGATACTTGCTGTATTTCTATTAAATATATTGCAACCATGTTTACTATAGTATAGCAACATAACATTTATCTTTTGCAAAAACTTTGTTTACTTGGCTAAAATATAAAAAAAAATAAGGATCAATTATTAGTGCTCTTTTGCAAATATTCTAGAAAACCTTTGGTCAGGTACTACACATATTGGTCTCCCTATAAACCAAGTCTCATCTAATGTGGACTTCATTTCATACCACCAAGTCTCATCTAATGTGGACTTCATTTGATACCCAGCCTGTGGCAACATTTTTCAAAATTCTTTAACATCCAACCTGTGGCATCCCTTGAACTATATCATCTATGGTTTTGTTCTATAACTATTGCTCTTCACGTCTGTCGAGACCCTTGCACCTTTGACATTGTTTGATGTCTCATTGAAATTATCCAAATTACACATGTTTTCAGCTTATCCAGACTTCAAAAAAACCCCTAAGTGCCCTAAACAAGTAGTCATCTTCAAAAATGATTATCTCATAGATCTGACCATAAATGTTCTACATGCCTTCATAGTTCTCTTCCCCACTATTATCTCTAGAGAATGGTGTCATTGAAACATTTGAAAAAAATTAGTTTATTGCTTAAAATACCTGCTCCAAAATGTCTAATTATCCTGTAGTTTGGAGATTTTGAACCTACCTGGCCCCACCTGTCATCCACTCCTGAGTACTAGTCCTGTTCGCCACCCATTCTACCGAGCCGACCGACGCTGCATGGCTGCTGCCAAGTAGCCTCTCCCCCATTTGGTCAGGAGACCAGCTGCAAAACCACGGCGCCTCCCCTGGTCTTCCCCTCCCCAGCGCCTCCCTATCTGTTCCCTTTCTCTGTCGTACGCTCATGGCTGCCATCTATGGAAAAGGAGCTCACTCCTCCACTTTGCTTTATCCTAGTCCGAGCCAAGCCCACCCACAACTGTGCTCCTCTAGCCCTTCGTGGCACTCATCTGTTGAGGTATGGCTTGCAGCGCATGAATCAAGCCGATTGTTGACGCGAGGTCATCCTCGAGCAACCCCACCATCATCACGAAATTCTAGCTCCACGGTGAGCCGTTTGATCTTGCTCTTGCTCTCCTGTGTGCACAACTTGCTTACGAACCTCCCTAATATTTTCTCCTTTGGATTGGCAACATGTGCTGGTCATCATCGCAGTTTTCCCCCGCCATTAGTGTGTCATCCTACACATGCTCTGTTGTTGGTATTTCATATGATCACAGATAAATCCGCAAGTGCACAGAGTACCAATGCAGCACTTCACCCAGGAGTATTCCAAGGTATTTAATTTATCCACAGGGCACGTGTGTATCCTAATGTTCAGGTCTTGTTCTTCCAAGGACACCAAGAATTAAAAAGGTTTGGGTAGAGAGGTTTCCTATGGATAAGAGTCCTAATAAAGAGTAGGTTTGCTAGGCGACTCCAGCTAATAACTCTACTATGTACTCGAACGGGGAGGATTACTAAGGGCGGATAGGTGTAAGGACCGATGGCGTACCGAGAGGGGGGGGGGGTGAATCGGTAAGCTGACCATAATTGACAAATGCTACTAGTTTCTCCACTAAACGCTGTCAGTCATTGCAACCTAACAATTCTAGTAGGCCAAGACCCTACACATGCTAATGTTCATGATGAGTGCAAATGCGGAAGCTAAACACAATAGCCTATGCAAGCCACAAGCCAACCTATCCACTATAGCACACAATTGCAGAATAGTAAAGAGAGGGTCAAGGAATGCTCATGATATTTTTCCTAAGGTCTCGGAAGGATGGTGCCTTCCCGTAATCCTTGTGGACCACTCCTGCCAGAGTACCAGTCCCTCCCGCCACCAAGTGGAGTTCTTGCATACGAGCCCGCAATCACTCCCGGAGTGAAGGCATGGTTGCGTCACTGCTACCACCACGACACAATCTCGCCTCCCTTGAGAACTTGTCGTACTCCCTGAGCCAACATTGGAGCTCACTATCGATGCCCCTTTCAACGGTGTGCTCAAACCATGTATAAACGTGTGACGGCCATTACAACCAATCACGATAGGCTCAATCACCGACACCGAACCGGTCTAGGTCTCACCATAGACCAAGGGTAACAACCTAGATCACACCCTCAAGGACACCATAGCCTTAGATGTGCGTAGATGCTCAAGTTACTCTCACTAGCACTCTCAATATATCCAATATCCTCTCCTAGTGGTCCTCTCTGTTCCTCTTGGCTCCCTATGGATGCTCCTAGCAATTCCACTGGCCAAGAGTGGTCTTCAAGATCCTAACAACAAATTCATATAGGCTTCTAACCTCAAACTAGCTGTTGCTCCAGGAAATCAGCTTTCTAGGCATACAGACCATACTGTCCGATCACTGCCTGACCAGAATGTTGAGTCACTCCTGGACGGTTCCTCCAGAGCTGTTGCAACTCTATCCCTTACTGATCCCGTACTGACCGTACCATCAGGTTAGTAGACTGGACCATCCAGTCTCTACTGTCCTTGCTCATTCCAAAGAGCGCCCATTTTGCTTCATCTCTGTCCCGCTCCCATCCACACAGATCGTATCGTCCAGTGACCGTCCAATCTCTATGGGCCTTCACACTAACAGATTCCTCGTAACAACTTCTCTCTAATATGCGTTCTCCTCTGATGACCGTACAGTCCGGTCTCTCCAGACCCTTCTGTCTGATCACTCTGTCCAGAAGCTGGAACTTCTCATCCTTGCGTGACTTCATTTCCCGGCTTCTTCCAATAGCTCCTTGGCTTCTCCACTGCCACCTAGTGCCTGTGATTTCACTGAGCATCCATGCACACCACCAACTAGTATGACCTAAGAGACATGACCTAGACCCTCTTGATATTCCGGTTTTTCCTATGGACACAAGCCTTTATAACTAGACAAGTGCTCCAAACACTTGCAACTAGCTTGTCCTTAACCTTGATCCATTTCCGTCAACCCTCGAACTCCATCAGGCTCATCAAGCTCCATGCTTGTGGTTATTGTCATCAATCGCCAAGGCAACCATCGTCAATAAGTTTTGTAGTTGAGTTTAGGGATGACTCCTGCATAGACAACACTCATGTAGTTTTTGGCACACAATTTTATAGTTGTCATTAATCACGAAAACATCCATACCTCGGGGATCCAATCATCAATGGTCATGAAGCATACAATGGGGCTGTCACCACCTATTGTCTACCTCTACAACCATAGAGTATGCAGCAAACAAAGGTAATATCTAGCCTAGACACCACATCTATGCTATCAATTACTACTCTAACTTTGGCCAAGAACTTCCTTCTTTATCCAGAGTCTTATGGCTAGAGTATTCACTATTACTAATGAACGATGATCCTGCAAGCAACTAAGGAATAAAACTTACTTACATAAGGGATTTTAAATACAATAAAGGAAACATGAAGACTTACTAGAAATGACAAGCATCCATCGAGGTACAAGCATGGGAAAGATCGCTGATAGGCCCAGCTCCTCCCTCAATTTTGGTGATTGATGAAAGCCACTACTTATCATCAAGGCTAAAAGAGTTACACTAAGATCGAGAGGAACCTGAAAAGCATAACAAGGAATGAACAAGGTCCTTGTCAAATCAAGAATCATCAAGAGCTAAAACCTAATAAGAGAAAAGCACACTTTAGATGATATGCGTGCATGTCATGGTTGGATATTAAAGAAAGCATAGGACATGCAATGCAAGACATGAATGATGATATGCAACAGGATAGCATGAAACATGCAAGGAATTAAGGGAAGCAATCATCATCATGGAATCATACACAGACATATAGGATAATTAAAGAAAGACAGGGCATTGCGTATGAGAAAAACCCAAGTGAGATCATTATGAATCAAAACACAAGCGAATGAAAACCATGACTCATCAAAATCCACCAACACCGATAAATCTATCAAAATAAGATCCAAATGTATCTCCCATCAAAACCATGTATACCATGTATACTCCCCCTAGATACAAGCTACTCTCTCGATCGACACTAGTCACACTCCCCCTATCTCTATGTCCTCTCCCCCTTTGGCAATAAGCACCAAAAAGAGAGGGAAAACTACCGAGTGCTCGAGGTCATAGGAAGTGGTGTTGCAGAGACGTCCTCTGAAGGCTCTGCACTAGGTTGCTCCTATGCCGGATCCTGCTGCTCTCCCTGAGTCTCTGCCACCTGAGCGTCCAACTGCTCGAAGAAGGAAAGGTCCTCTGGTGACTCTGACTCTCTGCCCTGGGCTCTTGCTACGCCTGAAGAAGACTAAGGTCATCCACGTCCTGCTCAGTGAATCCTTCACGGACTAGATCCTCTGCTACCTAAGGTGTGACGAGTGTAGAGACTGTAGCAGAAGAAGGTAGAGCTGAGGTAGAAGGTTTATCTGTCTGTGGGGCTGCCTGTGTGGTGTGCACTATCTTAGAGAACAGAATCCTAATAGGTGGCTGAAGTGTAGACTTGGAAGGTCCAGCCATCTGTGAAGCTGTCGACTATGGGGGTGAAGAAACTAGTGCAGACACCAAAAAGGTGGAAAACAGAGAGAACTGTGAAGGTGACAAAGTCTGTCCTGCTCCCCTTGTCTATAGCTCCCCTGAAAGTAAAGGCAAGCTACTAGACTGTACCGTCATCATCATAGTGAAGGGGCCTCTATGCGTCGGAAGCTGCTGAACCTGTGAAAGAGTAGGGAGTTCAGCCTGCTGGCGTCCATGAGTGAGCTTTGTCATCTAACTCATTAGCATAGTTGATTCTCATATGCTACTACTGATACTCTGAATGCATCCTCAACACGTCCATGATCTGACACCTCTCCTTGGTAGTGCTCTAGATGAAGTCATCTAGGCGTCCTGCAAGAGCTGCAACGGTGGAGGCGTAATCTGTCTCTGTAGCTACTGGCTAAGGTGGTGCACCCACACTGCCTGACTCAGGAACCACCGTCTCTGGATGAGCCTCATGCTTGTGAGTGACTAGCGGTGACTCTTGCTCATCTGTTTGCTGGCTGGAGGCTGACTGTAATCCCTTGGGCACACATGATGCGTAGCCGGTTGCTAGTCCCAGTATCCTCAAAAGATAGCAGATATACGGTCCATAGACTCGATGATGGCCTCCAACACTCTCATAGATAACCTCCTCCATCTCGACAATCATCAGTTCTATCAGATCAAACATCTGTTTGCGTAGTATAGCAGCAATTGCTCACTAGTGAAGTAAGGTGAACTCCTCCCTCTACCCTGACCTCGGAATGATAGTCCTGGTGACTACCGCTCTCACAACCTTCACCTCTGCAGTGAGCCTCATAGGGCGTATATCGAACCCTGGAGTGTGAGGTGGCTGAAAATGTGACACCCAGGTGTCTCATCCTAATTAACAAGTATGCTAAGCACAAAATCATGGCTAAAGTAGAGCATGAAATAATAAGGGTCCACCAAATTAAATTAATTACTAACAAATAAGAATCCCTGCAAATAAGGTTGTGAAGCAACTTTAAATTTTTCCATGTAACCCATACCAAATAATTCCATTTTGATAGAATTTTAGACCAAAAATGGGACTTTTATTACATTTCGAAATACCCCAAATAATTAATTAAAGTCTAGAAACCTTTAACAATTGAATTTTTATTCTCAAACAATTAAAATTATTCTATCAAAATGGACCCCACCAGAGCCTCACAAATATCTCACTGGACCTATGTGCAAAATCCCAATTTATTTGGACCACTAGAAGTATTTTAATTTAATTAAAACAGAATTGGAGACCATTTGGTAATGTTTAGAAAATTTGGAGGGCCTTTGCGCAAAATGGCCTTGTCTTCTTCCTCCAGTCGCTAGCGCCTGGTCAAACGACCGCCGCACGCGCACTCGTCCTGGTCTTAGACCACCCAACTGGTTTAGCTCGGCGTATAAAAACAACACTCCCCCCCCCCCCACCCCTGGCCCCGGCCTCATTTTTCTCCATCCCGCCATTGCCGAGCTCAAGCTCGAACTTGAGCCCTACTACTCTAGCGCCTCCACAACCAAGACAACGACACCACGGTCGCACCTCGCCCTACACTCCCCCCCCCCCCCCCGCCTGAACAAACCACTAACCCATTATGTCCTAAGGCCAGAGAATTTGGATGAAAGCTCGGATGACCGTCCGTTCGTCCACCTCGACGTCGGTAGCAATTCGGCCTTCCGCTGTGGGGTTCAATATAGACTATTCCCTCTGCACATTCCTCACTCGGTTGCGCAGTGCCCTTAACGCAATCCCCGTCCAATTGCCATCTCTTAGCAAAGTAATCGATGAATCTGTCACTGCCGATGAACGCCAATGCCACCTCACCAACGAGCTTGGTGCTCCAGCCCTCCTCGACGCAGATGGGCATTACGCTAGTCTCCTCCATGCAGCCGTGAAGCTCCAGGAAGAAAAAATGATAATATGATGTTCCTAGACATGTGCATTTAGTAATTATTTTATTTTGTTAGAACACTAAATAAATTACTATAAATTCTAGGAACACATTTTAATTCTGATTTTTGGCATGCACTGCTATTTTATGTTAGTTTACCACCCTGATTTTTTTATTAGGCAAAATATGCATTATTCTATGCTCTAAGATTTATTTAGGTATTTTGCTTATATAAATGCTAGTAAATAAAGTATTAATGTCTAGGAGTTGAAACTTGGTGATAATAATCTTTATACATGCCTCTGTTCATAGTAAATCACTCCTATCCAGAAACACATTTTTATTATACTAAATGAGTTATTTGCTCTCATAACTAAAATAACCCTATTTAAATGCCTTAGATAAGATTACACCTAAAATCTTTATAATCAAACTTGCTTCTCTGAAGCATATGCCTTCGAGAACATATTATCAAAATTATTATCACATTGGCACCACTGCATTTTGCAATTGCCATATCATTGCATGCTATGGTATTATTTCGATACCGTTAACACATTGTTCACATATAGGTAACGACAATCAAGAGCAAGTGATTAGTACGGCCCAGGTGGGCTTAGAAAAGTGCAACACACCAACCCGATTCTAGATATGCAACCCGAATCCGCAATCTTAGCACCACAACTCTGGCATCATGACACACCGATCCAGTTTCATATACGCACGATCCGGCCCCCGCAATCTTAGCGTCACAACTCTAGCACACCAACACGGGGAAAGGCGCAATCACCCTAAATGACTAGTCCAACAGGGGAAGGGTGACTCTCCTTTTTAAGGTGGATTCCTCCTCCCAAGCTAAGCAAGGTGGGATTATTCGGAGGCTCACACGGTCGCCGCCCGACTACAACTGAGCCACTTGGTCCATTTGTTGCGTCTTTGCCAACGAATAATAATGGACGATATCCTCATCATTCTCCCCTTCTTAACCAGGGCCCAGCTGTGATACCAAATGATTAGTCCAGCACAGGTGGGGTTGGAAAAGCATGACACACCAACCTGATTCTAGATACGAGACCCAAACCCGCAGTCTTAGCACCACAACTCCGGCAGCATGACACATTGATCCGGTTTTAGATACGCACAATCTGGTCCTCGCAATCTTAGCATCGCAACTTCGGCTCACCCACTCGGAGAAAGTGCCAATCGCCCTAAAAGACTAGTCCAATAGGAAAAGGGTGGCTCTCCCTTTTAAGTTGGATTCCTCCTCCCAAGCTAAGCAAGGTGGGATTATTCAGAGGCTCACACGGTCGCCGCCCGACTATAACTAGGCCACTTGGCCCATTTGTTGTGTCTTTGCCAGCGGCTAATAATGGAGGATGTCCTTATCAACAAGAGCCAGATTTTCAGAAGGACACTGAAGAGATTGTAGTTGCTAATACTAGTGCTGATCAAGGCGAGCCCCGGTTTGCATATGCCATTTTATAAAGTTTTGATAATTTTAATATATCAATGCTAGTGTCGATATTGATTGATGCATCAGGTTAATAGGAGTTAGTTAGAAATCTACTTGCTTGTTACCCAAATGACCTATGTTACTGTTATATGTGTCATGGTAGGATTCAGTACTATATTGTTATGCTTAGTAATTAGATAATACCGGTAGTGATCATTCGTACTAAGAGAATGAACTTGATCACTAAAGTTGAAATTAATTGGTAATGAGTTTATTTATGATGATCATGACCGAGCAGGGATGATGCATGTTTAGGTTTGCAGCAACACATGGGTGTTGACTATGATAGCCTTGCCTTGTCAGTTAAGGATCGTTCGTCGTTGCCCCCTTGATCAAGTATTGATCAGTACTGAATGTATGCTACTTTATGGGCACTAGTAAACTGATGTAGCATTAATTTCTTGCATAAGAAAACGGCTATGGTGCATTGGTCACTGACCCTTCTGCTGCTGGAGTGGACGGTTCATACCACGAAGTTCAGTTGGCAGAACGGCATGCCCACTCGATGTCACTGGATCTGATGGAAGAAGTAAGTTTTAATTGTGAAAGGTTGCCATATATGACCTTAAGTGGTGCGTATATGTCGTGTATCTTGCATTTTCCCTGCTGGTGTAAATGAATTGAAATTGTTGTCACCCACAGTAATGAGTACCGCTTGTTCACTGCGCCTTCACGTAGTTCACATGATACTATGAAATTGCTTATATTGTTACTTGATGATTATTATGGCTACTGATTTTATATTGTAGTTACTTCATATTTTGCTTTACTATTCTTCTATTGCTCCACTAAAGTTATATTTCTGCTCTACCCAATTAAACTTGGCTAAAGAAAATTGGTAGAACAAATAGTTTGCTTAGTACAAGTCTTTTAAAACAACCATCCTATTAGAGCCAATGCATGTCTAGGTCCTTTTTGACAGGTAAGTCTTGATGAGTAATTAGTACTCCGGCTTTGTGCCAATGTTGTTTTTAGGTAATGCAGAGATAGGGTTGCCTGTGGATGTGTTGCCTTGGGACATGCAAGTCCCTGAGGGTTGGACTGCCCACTGGGAGTCTGACCTGCCATCGTAGCGATGATGTGTGCTGCTAGAGTGATGATTCTATCGGCTTGAATCGTTACTACTGTTGTATCATCGAGAGATCATAGAACTTATCGTATTTTCTTCTGTTGTTTTCGAACTATCATGAACTTGTAATATTCTGCTGCACTTTAACTATTTTAATGATGTAATAATTCGACTTAAATTGAACAATTGTTGTACTATCAAGTGTCTATGTTATCAGCATCTTTGGAACCTCGATCTTCTAGGAAGGAGTGTCACGAAAAAGCAATAGACACCATGTCGTCTAGAGATAGCATCCCTCCCTGTGGTCTACGGGGTGGAGCCCAGTCTCCATACTCCTATAAAGACGTGAGTCTAGAGCTATCAGTCCAAGTGTTGCTATGAGATCCTCTCTGCTCAAGCGGTGGGGCTTCCCTCTGAACATAAACCAGATCTCTGCACGATCTCTGGCTACCTAAAGTGCGGCATAGAACTCCATCACTATGTCCTCTTTATATCAGAAGGGGGTGGTGATCAACTCAGCTAGTCCGGGCATGTAGTCAAAGTACTGCTCCATGTCTGTGCCAACTGCCTTCCTCAAGGCCGGGAAAGTCACATACTGCTGTGGCACAAACACTCCAGGCTTGCCCTTCTTGGCAAGGTAATGTCAAAGTCCCTCACCTATCCTCCTCTGCAAGCTTGTTTAGAACCTCAGTCCTCTAGCTGGGTCCCTAGGGACGGGAACCACTACTCGAATGACATAAGGCGAATAACCTTGAGATCCCGGGTGGGAACCTCAAGTATGTACCTCTCTCCAGCTGCAGCTACAAGCCTCTGTAGTCTCCTGGTGCATACTGCACACGTGCCTTGTGGGTCTCCTACCCGGTGAGTTGTCCTCTGCTATGGAGCTGACTGCTGCTGTGGCTGCTCGTCCTTTGACTCAGACTCAGACTCTCCTGACTCCTCCCCCAAAGACTCCTCCTCCTACTGCCTCGAGGAATCCTGGTCCGCAGTTCTCGATGAATGTTGACTTTTGCTAAGCCATATTAATAAATCATTCCCGGCACGGGGCCAGAAACGGTTCACTAATATGTCCCAGAGTCAAGTAGGTAAAATCTGCAAGCGCACGGAGAATACCGCTGTAGCATTTCACCCGGAAGTATTCGCGGTATCGTATTTGTTTATCCCAAAGGAAGGTTATGATCAAGAAGCGTTACTAACATATAAGATCATGTTAACAATTAGCAAGGATATCTAACCAAGACAGGCGGGTACATGATAATAACTGGGTAGTGTGACACACACAGAAGATTCCTACTAAATAAATAAAGTCTAGTGGAGAAAAGACTAGGCTAAGCTACTCCTACTATACATTCCTATACAGTTGCATAGCCTAAGTAGAATACATACAGACCCACACTCAGGTTCAGCAGTCAATAGTATAGCACTTCAGGCACGGACTTACCCCTGCATCCACAGGCGACTTCCGCCAAGAGCCTACGCACTAGCCTAGCGGGGAGGATTTCAAAGGACGGACAGGGCTGTCACCACCTGCCGCCTACCTCAACAAACCAGTAGACTAACGAATAATTGATGCAAATCAGTCACCCAAGTACCATACTTGCATGACCAAAGAGCACTCTGCCCCTCCGCGATTACTATTAACGAGGCAGAGCTACCGTACGAATACGATCACCAAACCCATGCTATACTTTATCAGCTAAAACTAAGCATAGAGACTATAACATATAAACTAGACTATAGTGACGGTATATAACTAGCATGACAATAGTAGTATAATAAATATAAACTACTATCACACAAGTAGACTATACTATCACATATATGGATCACAATATCAAACAAGAAACTCATGACCCAAGCACAACTATATAGAAAATATATATATATTGATAAGAGCAAAGTCTTACAAAAGGGAAAAGATACAAGAGCCATACCAATTCCAAGTGAAGACTTGGGACTAGAGAGCTCTAGACTCAGCCTAACTCCACTAAAACTCCAAGAACTACTACTAGCAAGAGAGAAATGCTTCTTGTGGTGTGTGTTGAGTGTGAAGGCACACCCTCCTATTTATAGCCTCAATAGGTCGGCAAGGGAGAGTAACCGCCACGGAAGGCATCTCAAACCGTCATCAGGAGTCGCGGAGGAGCCAACACGTGGAAGCCCAGGCGGAGAGGGCGCCCGGCCGGGTCGGCCGACCTGACCAGGTCGGCCGACCTGGGGGTGGCCCCTCCTGGCCTGTGCTTTCTCCAGGTGGCTGTCCTGTGGGCCCTGACGTCGGTTTGCGCGGTATTACAGGGAGTTACGTCGGTTAAGTGCTGAAAATGGGCCCTTCAATCCGTGTGACGTCCATGTGGCACTCTCTGAT
Organism: Eleusine indica; assembly: GCA_030378355.1. NCBI lineage: Eukaryota > Viridiplantae > Streptophyta > Magnoliopsida > Poales > Poaceae > Eleusine > Eleusine indica. The sequence continues at coordinate 29,744,856 of CM059501.1, read as the reverse complement.
TGGTCGAAAGTGTGTTTTCTTGCCTTTTGAGGTGTTTCCTTCACATTTCCTCCTGCATGCACAAAGTTCTCCAAGCACAAGTGGAACTATATTATTGTGCTAAAGCATGCGTGTATGAAATGCCAAATTCTCCTTTATTTGAGTATAGTTGACGGTTAAAAATGGTACTTAACAGCCGTCAACAAACTCCCCCAAGCTTACCCTTTGCTCGTCCCGAAGCAAAGATAAACTTAAGTTGTTGATCAGGAGTTGCTACAATGTCCTACTCCTCAATAATACTATGCGCACAACAAAGTACTCTTCCTAGAATTAAATATGTTGGCACATAACTTACCCATTTACCTCGATCCATGGGGCTTTTACACCTCATTGTCTTGGGCGGTTGAGAGACAGAACAATTGCAGGGCACCAATCACTTGCTCTAGATTCCGCTATGTTATTCCGGAGGTTTTCAAAAGATTTTGAAAATAAAAACCAAGTTCCTCAAATGATTCTCTCGGATCACTCAATATGTGTATGATTCCTCACCAAGGCAAAGTGTTGCCTATAATCACCTACTTCTAAATAAGGCTTTATGTGGAGCTCAAGGTAGGGATATATGAGGCACTCATGTTCACATAATATTGCTATGTCAAAAGACCGGATCCAAGAAAAACATCAATTCAAACAATCTTGATCAAGATGTGCAAGTCTGTGGGAGAACGGAGGAATGGTGGATGGGAAGAAATAACTCCTTTTTGAATTTTCCTTCTCTCTTTTGGAGTTTCTAGGCTATGGCTATCTTTTGCTTGCTCTCTTTTTTGAGCATTTTTTTCTTTTCTTTTTGCATAGCCATAGTCCTAGTTTGCAATGAATACTTTGAGAGAGGAATTTTGCAATGGATATATGGAGTGTTTCTTTGGATGGATGGATGGATAGTGGCCTTCTTCCGGTGTAGAAGAATAGCTCACGGTGGATATGGTGGATATGGTGGATGCTATCTTCTTGATTTAGAAGGATAGCTCATGGCGGTGGATGTGTGTATATGATCTTGATCAAGAAAGCATGAAAAGAGTTCTACTAGGGTCACAACAATTTTGACTAAGCTCAATGTGGAACAAGCAGCATATGTGTAAAGGTTTTCAAATGTAAACACTACATATGGCTGTGGTGGGAATTTCATCATTGAGGAACTTATCAATTTGTCATTTTGAAAAATAAAAATCCGGAATTCAAGCTTTACGTTGAGCAAGATCATAGCAGCCCTATCTATCATATCATACCTCTCAACAACTTAGAACTAGAGAATGCATATGCTACCCACAAGATTCAAGTTCAAGGCAAGATTTACCAACAAACCTAACTCTTGAGAGAGTACTAAGTTGTAAACTAGCATTAGAGAGGAATAAAGGACAGAGCAACTATTCATCATCTCAACATAGGAAAATTATACACATTCATACCGCGCATGAAAAAGGGAAATATTTTTGTTCTTTTTATATTTTGCAAATTTTTATGGATTTTCAGATTTAGCAAATGCAAGAAATAAAGAGAAGGGGAAAGATACAAGTTACCGTGAGAAGGGGGGGTCCTCCCCCAAGCTTGTTCTTGCTCATATCTGCTGGTTCGGGTCGTAGCCTTGGGAGCGGAAGAAGGCATCCCAATTGCTCTGATTCTGAGCCATCATCGCGTTCAGCTGGCGGAATTGGTTGTCGCTAAAATTGACGGAGGATGGTTGACTCGTGCTTGCACGAGTGCTTTTTCTCCGCTTGATTCCGACGACTTGCTTCATTCGGTTGAACATGGCTGCACACAAGAACAGACACAAGACAAGAACAAAAACAAGATCGAACAAGTGTTCGGGTGAGCGTTAGTGAAAACGACAAACCCGAGCTTCTCCGAAATTGGTTTTCTTCTCACAACAACTTGCAAATGCACTAAAGCAGAGGGGAAATATTTTTTTTTTGGGTTTTTGGGGCTGTAGTAAAGTTGAAGAACACGAAATTTTGGGAGAGCAACAAGTGAGCAAAGGAGGGGAGTGAAAGATGAGCTTGGAATGGTGAAGCTCCTCCTCCTGGGCGGTTTTTATGGCCAAGGAAGCAAGATGGCCGTTAGAAAGGGACAGAGCAACGGCCATATAGCCGTTGGGAGAAAGGAGCACAGGAAAAGGTGGGGCCAGGGGGTCGGCCGATCCCACCAGGTCGATCGACCTGGCAGGTGGGCCTCCTGGCAGCCCCCTTTTTCCTATGTGTTCCCCAACGGCTAGGGAATTTGTCCCCTGCTGCCTTTTTGCTCAAAAAGCTCGACAAAAAATCTTTTCAAAATGGAAAGCCCAAAAACCTATTTTCTAAATTTTCAAAATGCAAATGAGTTTTGAAAAATTCCAAGGTGACTGGAAAAATTCAAAAGTGCAGAAATGCAATGGTCGGGAAAAATCAAAATGTGGTGGAAAGCAAATATGCAATTAAAAGAGCAAATATGGATAACTACCGGTTTAACCTCCCGGCGAGGACTCACCCTTTAAAGTCCGACGAGCGGGACTTTTCTCCGGCGTTCAGCTCGATGAAGCGTTGTCCGGTCCCGGAGATGAAGACACGGATGATGCTTCTTGTTTCATTCGCCACACCTTCTTGGTCTTTGTTGCGGTCGGTGGCTTCTCGGGCTTCGGAGGCTGCGGTTTTGCAGGCTTCACAGCCTGTTTCTTTGCAGACCTCGGAGGTTGCTGCCTTGTGGACTTCGGAGGCTGTTGCTTAATGTGTGACCTTTGCCCCCTTGCCTTCATCAGTTGTTGCTGTGCAACCTTTTCCTTCTCAAGGAAGTTCTTCATGAATGTGATGAGGCTGTCCTTCTTTGGCGGAGTGACCTCCACTTCCTTGATGTTGCTTGGGTTCGGCCCGTACTTGATACGGATCATGTTGCACTATTCTTTCCGTGGCCGAAAGTCAAACTTCTCCTCCTTGCCATTGATGTGGAAGCGGATTTCTCCGGCTCCTACATCGATGCGAGCATCCGCAGTGCTGAGAAATGGGCGTCCCAGGATGAGCGGTGTGCTCTTCCCGACGTCCATGTCAAGCACTACGAAGTCGACGGGGATGAAGCAATCCCGGATTTTCACCGGAATATCTTCGGCGATCCCCGCCGGATAGCGGACCGTTGAATCGGCCAGCTGCAGCTGCATCGGCGTGGGGGATAGTGTGGTGTAGTTGAGCTTGTCGAAGACATCCTTCGGCATGACGCTCACACTTGCCCCAAGATCACATAAGGCAGGGTTGAAGTTCTGTGTCCCGATCGAGCAGGTGATCGTGGGACACCCCGGATCTTTCTTCTTCTCAGGAAGCCGGTTGAGTATAGCAGCGCTACACCCTTCCGTCAGCTTGACAATTTCTGTGGTCGGTAGTGGGCGCTTGTTGCTGATAAGATCCTTGAGGTAGCGAGTGTACGTGGGTACTTGTATCGCATCCAGCAAGGGCACGTTGATGTGCAGCTTCTGGATCACCTCAACGAAGCGTGTGAACTGCTCGTCCACGGTGGGCTTCCTTCTTCTTTCAGGAAACGGCATGAGGTTCGTGTCATAGAACTCATGTGGGGCCGTTTTCCTGGGCGGCAGTTCTTCTTCTTCTGCCGGCTTCTCAGCTGATGTGTCCTTTCCTGCATGGTTAGGGTATGGCGGATCCCGAGTGGACTTACCTCCTCTCGTGGTAACCGCATTAACATTTTCTAAGGGGGTCTCGGGTTGCCCCGGGATTTTCCCCGACTCAGCAGTAGGAACAGTAGCAGCTAACTGAGCTAATTGGGTTTCTATCATTTTATTAAAGCTCAGCTGATTCTTGAGAGCAGCACTACCCTGTTTTCATACAAAATGCAGAAAACAAAGCAAGGTTAGCCTGCTTAGGAGATAGCCTTAATAATTGCAACACTACTATATACATTAGTAATTTTTCTTCGATCATACGCCTTCCCCGGCAACGGCGCCAGAAATGCTTGTTGACTTTTGCTAAGCCATATTAATAAATCATTCCCGGCACGGGGCCAGAAACGGTTCACTAATATGTCCCAGAGTCAAGTAGGTAAAATCCGCAAGCGCACGGAGAATACCGCTGTAGCATTTCACCCGGAAGTATTCGGGGTATCGTATTTGTTTATCCCAAAGGAAGGTTATGATCAAGAAGCGTTACTAACATATAAGATCATGTTAACAATTAGCAAGGATATCTAACCAAGACAGGCGGGTACATGATAATAACTGGGTAGTGTGACACACACAGAAGATTCCTACTAAATAAATAAAGTCTAGTGGAGGAAAGACTAGGCTAAGCTACTCCTACTATACATTCATATACAGTTGCATAGCCTAAGTAGAATACATACAGACCCACACTCAGGTTCAGCAGTCAATAGTATAGCACTTCAGGCACGGACTTACCCCTGCATCCACAGGCGACTTCCGCCAAGAGCCTACGCACTAGCCTAGCGGGGAGGATTTCAAAGGACGGACAGGGCTGTCACCACCTGCCGCCTACCTCAACAAACCAGTAGACTAACGAATAATTGATGCAAATCAGTCACCCAAGTACCATACTTGCATGACCAAAGAGCACTCTGCCCCTCCGCGATTACTATTAACGAGGCAGAGCTACCGTACGAATACGATCACCAAACCCATGCTATACTTTATCAGCTAAAACTAAGCATAGAGACTATAACATATAAACTAGACTATAGTGACGGTATATAACTAGCATGACAATAGTAGTATAATAAATATAAACTACTATCACACAAGTAGACTATACTATCACATATATGGATCACAATATCAAACAAGAAACTCATGACCCAAGCACAACTATATAGAAAATATATATATATTGATAAGAGCAAAGTCTTACAAAAGGGAAAAGATACAAGAGCCATACCAATTCCAAGTGAAGACTTGGGACTAGAGAGCTCTAGACTCAGCCTAACTCCACTAAAACTCCAAGAACTACTACTAGCAAGAGAGAAATGCTTCTTGTGGTGTGTGTTGAGTGTGAAGGCACACCCTCCTATTTATAGCCTCAATAGGTCGGCAAGGGAGTGTAACCGCCACGGAAGGCATCTCAAACCGTCATCAGGAGTCGCGGAGGAGCCAACACGTGGAAGCCCAGACGGAGAGGGCGCCCGGCCGGGTCGGCCGACCTGGGGGTGGCCCCTCCTGGCCTGTGCTTTCTCCAGGTGGCTGTCCTGTGGGCCCTGACGTCGGTTTGCGCGGTATTACAGGGAGTTACGTCGGTTAAGTGCTGAAAATGGGCCCTTCAATCCGTGTGACGTCCATGTGGCACTCTCTGATTGGTCGAAAGTGTGTTTTCTTGCCTTTTGAGGTGTTTCCTTCACATTTCCTCCTGCATGCACAAAGTTCTCCAAGCACAAGTGGAACTATATTATTGTGCTAAAGCATGCGTGTATGAAATGCCAAATTCTCCTTTATTTGAGTATAGTTGACGGTTAAAAATGGTACTTAACAGCCGTCAACAATGAACCTCTATGGTGAGAGGCCGGAGTACCCCGCGCCCAAGCTAGGGTCTAAATCCCTGTATATAGCTCTAGGGCTGTTGTCCTCTGTCTGGTGCTCCTCCTGAGACCCTAAGTACCCGTCTGCCTCCATATGATCAATCGGGCTCTTGGCATCCTGCGTGACTACTCCATAGCCTCTATGTGCTATGCTATTATTGACGGTCAGTAGGTGCCAAATCCAACAGTCAATTACCTACATAAAACACATAAAAGGAATAACCAACATAGTATTAGGAGTTTATTACTAACAATTTCCACAAGTATTGGTGAATATTTGTATACAGGTGATTTATCCATGTATTAGAGGGAAAACACAAGTAATTAGAGGAGGAAACACACTCCCGACTAATCAGAGGACAACACACGAATTGAATGGCCCATGTACAGAAGAATACCGCCTCAACAACCAACCTAAGGGTATCAGGGGACAATAGGGGCCACCCACCAATGTGCCAGGAGTACTTGGGGGCCACTGGGCCCTACCCCTATTCGGCCGAACAAGAAGTGGGCCCACTTTCTTGTAACGGTTCCCCATCGCCTGTCCTATGTCGGTTCTCCCCCTTAGGGCGGGAGTTGCCACCTCCAAGAATTGTCTTTGGGACCTATATAAGGGGGGGGGAGTGCCTCTACTCCAACACCTAATAAGATTTAGTACTTCACTCAAAAAGGCTTTAGCACTGCCAAAGTGGTTAGAAAATAGGGAGAGAGTGAGGGAGAGTTCGGGGAAGCGCCGGGGTTGTCGGTGACCTTCCCCACGCTTGTACCTTGATAGATGCTTTCCTTTTCAAGTAAGTGTTCGTGATTTCTCTTTGGTATTTAAGTTTCCTATTTAAGTAAGTTCTCTTTTTATTGGCTTACGTGATCATCGCTCTATCTAGTTAGAGTATCTTAGTCTTCTATAAGCGTGGATCCGAGACTAGGATAGTAATTGATAGTGTAGATGTGGTGTCTAGGCTAGAGGTTACCTTTGTTTGCCGCCTGCCCCACGGTTTTTAGAGGTAGTCGGTAGGTGGTGATAGCCCCGACCTTAGTAATCCTTTATGTTCGGGTATGTCATAGAGCTGTTGGCCGGAGTTGCCGGTGGATGCAGGGGTAAGCCAGTGCCCGAAGTAAGTAGTAATAGACTGAACCTATCTTATCATGGATACTTGACCATAGGAATCCTCTCTAACCTGTGCCTACCATATTCTTGTTGTCCTTGGATGGACTAGCTCAGAAGATTAGTACACACAGCTTCTCTGTGATTTGATAACCTAAAATACTCCTAGGTGAAGTGCTACATTGGTATCTGTGCGCTTGTGGATTTATCTATGATCGTAAGAAATACCAACAAACATTTCTAGCGCCGTTGTTGAGGAACGGTTGTTGTATCAACTTTGAACCTTGTTTGTCCTTGTATCCTTTTCTTTTTTTTTTCTTTTTTTTCTTTCCCTTTTAACCCATGGAGCAACCCACCATTCTATCCTTTTCTGCTCCAAAGGGTGAGTTCTTTGAGCCACCGCTGTCTACGGACCCAATTCGCACATCTGGCTATGAACTCCACCCTGGCTTTATAGCCATGGTTTGGGAGCAACCCTTCTCTGGTCTGGATTTTGAAAATCCTTACCATCATTTGTGAGAATTTGAGTATTTGTGTTCATGTTTGTTCATCAACGGCATGACACATGAAACTCCAAAGTGGAAACTGTTTCCCTTCTCCCTCACGAAGAGGGCGAAGCAATGGTACGCTCATACTGTTGGGAGTGTACATGGTGCTTGGGAGAAGTTGCGGGAAATCATAGGCACTAGGTGACAGTGGAGAAGCCAAGGAGCTATTGGAAGAAGCCGGGAAACAAAGTCAAGCAAGGACGAGGAGTGTCAGCTTCTGGACAGAGTGACCGGACAGAAGGTCTGGAGAGACCAAACTATACGATCACTAGGAGATCAGAGAGGAGGACTACGAGGAATCTATCAGCGTGAAGAACCATAGAGATCGAACAGTTCGGTCTACATGGGTGAAGCGCATGACAGTGAGGAATCAAATGTAAGCTCTCTAGAATCAGCAAAAGCAAAAGAGAACGGACGGTCTGATCTACTAACTGGATGGTCCGGTCAGTGTGAAGTCAGCAAGAGCAGTGAAGCCAATGACTCTGGATGAGCCGTCCAGATGGAGACTGGACGGTCTGGTCAAGGAGTGACCGGATTGTACGGTCAGTGCGTCTAGAAAGCTGATTTCGTGGAGCAACAACTTGTTTAAGGTTGGTAGCCTATATAAACTCTATGCTGGGAACTTGGAGACCTCTGTTGGCCAGTGGAATTGCTAAGAGCATTTGTAGGGAGCCAAGAGGAAAATAGAGAAGCACAAGGAGAGCATATTGGATATCTTGAGAATGCTAGGGAGAGTAACTTGAGCATCTATCCACCTCTAAGGATAGGGTGTCCTTGAGAGTGTGATCTAGGTTGTTACTCTTGGTCTGTGGTGAGACCTAGACCGGTTAGGTGTTTGTGATCGAGCCTATCGTGATTGGTTGTGAAGGCCGTCACACGTTTGTATACGGTTTGAGCCCTCTGCTGAAAGGGGGCATCGATAGTGAGCGCCTATGTCAGCTCGGGGAGTCCAACAAGTAATCAAGGGAGGTTAGCTTGTGCCTTGGTGGCAGCGGTGACGCAACCGTTTCTTCACTCTGAGAATGATTGCGGGATCGTGTGCGAGAACCCCACTTGGTGGCAGGAGGGACCGGCACTCCAGCGGGAGTGGTCCAACAAGGATGAGGCTAAGGTGCCATCCTTCCAAGACCTCGAGAAACAATCATGAGAATTCCTTGACCCCTTTTTACTATTCCACAATTATGTGCTCTAGTGGATAGATTGACTTACGGCTTGCATAGGCTAGTGTGTTTAGCTTCCGCATTTGCACTCATCATGAACACTAGCATGTGTAGGGTCTTGGCCTACTAGAATTGTTAGGTTGTAACGATTGCTAGGATTCAGTGGAGTGAAATTGAAGTATTCGATAATCATGGTCGGCTTACCGATTAACCCCCCCCCCCCCCCTTCCTCTTGGTACGCCTTCGATCCTTACAATTGGTATCATTGCCAAGTGCTCAACCTAGAGGCTTCACCGCCTTGAGTAAGGATGCTAGGAGAGATGGGGAGTGTTCTCATATTCAGTGGTGAGGACTACAGCTATCGGAATGCTCGTATGAAAGCATACCTTGACTCCTTGATCCAGTGATATGGAAGGTGACCCATGATTCGTATGCGGATGTGTACCTGCTTGATCCTGAATTCATTAAGCATAATGCTAAGGCCAAGAATGCTCTGTTTGCATGCATTTCTAAGGATGTCTTTGGTAGATTGGATGCGAGTTCGTTGGCACATGGTATCTGGACTAAGAGTCAAAGCATTTATGAGGGTACTAGTGATGTGAAAGAGGAAAGATACTATGCGCTGAAGAACAAGTATGATAACTTCGGTAGATTTCCACATGAGAGAGCTAACACTGTGTATTCTCATTTTCATGTACTAGTGGAGGAGATCAATGCTCTTGGGGATGACTTCAAGCTCTAGCCTGTTGAGGTGATAAGAAGATTCATGAGGCTATCAAGGACCCCAAGTATGAATCCGTCATCACCTACACCTTGCAAGGTGACCTCAAGACCAAGACCATCAAGGAGGTGCTTGAGAAGATCACTACTTTCGAGAGCTATCAGTTGGGTTTGGATGATCCTTAACCATCCAACCTACCTTTTCAAGCTGAGAAGCAAGAGCCTGTCAAGTGCAAGAAGAGTAAGAAGAAGGCAGTGATTGAAGAAGATGATGAAGATGACTTGAGTGAGGACTTGGCTCTTCTCATGTTGAAGATGAAGACTTTCAAGAACAAGTTTGCCTCCAAATCCAAGGGAAAATGCTTCAACTGTGCCTCCAAGAATCACTTTGTTCGGGACTGCCCCAAGCCAAAGAAAGAAGCATTCAAGCCCCAAGACTCAAGTGATGATGAAGAGGAAGAAGACCCCAAAGCCAAGCAAAAGAAGAAGAGGTACTTCAACAAGGACAAGGGCAAAGGCAAAGGCAAAGTCAAAGAGCACAAGAAGATGTTCTCACGCAAGGCCCTCTTTGGAGAGTGGACAAGTGACAACTCAAGTGAAGCATCCTCTTCCTCAAGTTATTATGAAGAAGTGGCTGTCCTAGCCATGATCAAGACCACTCTATCTCGAGATCTTCATCCACCTCCCACATGCCTCATGGCCATGAGCCAACTTGGGGAGAGTGAGGATGAGAGCAGCGATGACAGCAATGATGAGGAGCTCTCATGCACCAAGCTTTGGAGTATGCTTGAGCAAGCCCACAACATCACTGTCAAGAAATCCAAAATATTGAAAGTGGTAAGAAAAGAGTATAAGTTGGCTAAGCACCATGTTGGTGATCTTGAGAGTGAGTTTAAGGACCTTGTCACATCTCATGAGGTCCTAAGCAACAGTTACAACAAACTCAAGGGTGATCATGTAGAGCTATGTCAGACGTACGAGGCCCTTGAACTTACTTTTGAGGCCATCAATGTTGATAATCTTGCCTCTCCCTCCTCTAGTTCATCCAAGAGTGATGCTTCTACTATGTATGATGAACTAACCACCTCGATCGAGGTTTCTTCTATTGAGCCATTTGTTTTGAAGGAATATCTGTTGATGTGAAAAAATAGACTGTCGATCCTCCGCGTGCAAACATGAGGTCTAGGAGATCTGCTTAGCTCCAGTGCAGGTCCAATGACACGCGGTAGATGATGCGCGGCGTGCCAGTCAGTTTGACTGTTCAACTGACAAGGTGTACGCCTACGAGTCGATGGACGATAGCTTCTAGGCACAGAGTCGATGGAGGCTAAGTCGATACAGGCACAAAGTCGATCCGGGCATAAAGTCGATGTAGGCTAAGTACAAGATTGAGCATCGGCTTTATACTGATAATACAGAGCATGAATCTACTAGCTGATTAATACTAGACTAATTACAATATTTAATGCTATATCGGCCGGTTAATAGAATCATAATACTTAGCCGATACAAACATAAATAAATAAACTACATGATGATTCATCGGCTAGACAAATAAGACTAGTGCAATACCTAAAGCCAATGTACCAATAGTCGATGAACTAGAGCCGATAAAAGAATAAAACATGTGAATATCTATCGGCTGCTGCTAGTAACCAGATAACACATAGGCTAAACACTCCCACGGTATCCTAAACAGACCCTCATGATGAGATCATTCTTGTATGGTTGTCCAACTAGAAGATCGGACTTAACCGAGACAGTTTTAGATATCCTAGAAGATCGGTCTGAACCGAGACAGTTCTTGGAACGAATAAACGCCCACATAGTACTAGATCTAATCGCTAAAATCTATTCAGAGGTAACTCGAATATACAAATCAGACTAGACTGAATCGCTAGCATTAACCACGATAGATTGATTTTCCCAAGACAGTACGCAGCAAATCCTAGGAAAACAACCTAGAAAGATCTAGTATACCGGATAACTAGCAACCACGATGAACTGACCAGAATATCGGTCTGCGCCGAGGAAGTCCTGGGCAGGTCGCCGCGATCACCGGGGTGGCGAGTCCTCCGCCATGTCGTCGAGGACGAACTAGTCGATGCAGCCTGCTCCATAATGAAGAACACGCCGGGGTGACGAGTCCAACATCTATCACGGAGAGCCCGCTCTAGACAGAGAACCCATTGGGGTATACCTGTTTTCAGGGTTGGCGATGCGCTAAAAAGTGTATTGATCAAGAGATAATTTACATTCGCCACTACCCTTTATATTTATAGGGATGGTGGTCTTGTTGTACAAGGAAAGGCTCCAGGCCAAACCGACCATATTCTAATTTTCTATCTAAACTTGCTAACTCACCATACGTGATTACAACCGACACTCTATAATATGGGATTTACTAACCTCAATTCTAAATACTAAATTCTTCTTTATTCCATCAACGCCTCCTTCATATGTGGCCTTCCTCTCAAAGGCATATTGTTCGAAGTTCTGATCTCATACGTGTGTATCCTGATGGAATAACCTAGCCAGCCGTGTCTCCATATTTCTTTGACCATGTATCATACCAGTAGTCCAATCAATCGACCATGTCAACACCGTAATTAATCACATACACAATTTCCCTTGTGCGCACGTCTGATTCTGCCATCTTTCTTCCGCACGCCTATGCATCACGTATGCACCTAGAGAGCTGCAGACTTTAATCTCCTTATTAATCTTGTAACGCCTTTTGAAAATTATGTATGGAATCTACACATTTTCCTCCTTGCTGAATCTTGTCTGCCCAAGAGTCTCTCACCCTCGCATCTTGATAACAATAACACATGCTAAACAACACGAGACATCTCCTTATCCACTCAAGACATTCAAGCAATGGGCGTTTGTGCCTTCCATCAACTTAGCTGCCCCTTTGATCAACGTCACGCCAAAGGTCCCTTGCCGATAGAATCTTCACGTCCTTCCTTCGACTCTTTTTTTTTTTTTGCTTAATACCAACACAGGAACATCTAAGATTGCTAAAATCCGGTGTCAACACATCCCCCCCCCCCCCCCCCCCCCCGAGTTTTGGAATATAATATATGTTCCGAAATTTTCCTTCTTGTAATCTTTTCCTCATTGCTGACATCTTTGATGTTTTTGAACACAATCGGTTCAAAGTTGTCGCCGCTTAACTGTCCTAGTCGATGTAGTCAGAGTCCTTCCTAATACACTCATCAACGATATCCAGACATAATTCACCATTGATTTTTAGAACAAGCTGAACACAAATCATGAGCCGTCCGATGAAAATGCCAGACCAAACGATGCATGAACAATGGAATTCTCGTAGCTTCATTAGAATACCTTGTCAAAGGACAATAGCTCCCTCCACCGGCTCCTTTCTCGTCATCAGCCATGCGTTATCAATTATCTCTATATTTGTGATGTTGCCTCAACTCAATCGGCTAGGAAGTTCTTCACTGTCAACTGCTCTAGCCGATGGGAAATGCCTAAAAATGATTTAGCTTTGCTTCTTTCGCAGTGTGATCTTATGCCTGCATGTATCATAGCGTTTTATTGACTCGGTGGGTCGTCGTTTTACCAAAACCTCACACGAAGATACTGTCACCATATTAAGGTTTAGCTGTATCGATCCCTCGTCAAGCTGCGCCATTGCTATCATCGGCTCAAGTATTAATCATGATCCCAATACTGCCGATGGTAACGATAAGATATCAAACTCTATAACGTTCATATTCGCCTTTGATGTATTCCTTGGTTATGACTCCCTGCTGCAACCAAACAAAAGAACACACAAATGCCAAATCTGCATGCTTCTTAGCGACCATGGATCTGGCTCGATGACTGGTCCTCAAAGACCTGCTCGTGTCCTCCAGGAAAGATGAATTCAACTGTTCCTCTTCTGAACCAGCTCCAAGCTTGACTTCGTCCATTGCATATTCTCATGACATAGTCTGTATCTATTGGCTTTATTCTGAATGCCGATGCCCCCCAAGTCTATGATCAACTCTGGACTAAAACAATAACAAACATCGGCTTCTCTCTTGTCATTGGCTACCAGTCATCTCCAGGTGGCTTGTTGATAATATGGTCACATCTTCGTGCTGCCAGCTTCAAGAAGCCATCGGAAAAATCATCGACAATTAATCTGCGGCAACACTAATATGTTCCGTGTGTACAAAGCGATAAACTGCAGCCTCCAAGTCTATGATCAACTCTGGACTAAAACAATAACAAACATCGGCTTCTCTCTTGTCATTGGCTACCAGTCATCTCCAGGTGGCTTGTTGATAATATGGTCATATCTTCGTGCTGCCAGCTTCAAGAAGCCATCGGAAAAATCATCGACAATTAATCTGCGACAACACTAATATGTTCCGTGTGTACAAAGCGATAAACTGCAGCCTCCTGGAACACCACCATGTACATCTAACGAGAGAACCAAAGACTGATTACAAATAGGCGGGTCCTGTACACAACTCAGTAAAGCCAATTCTGTACGCCACCAGCCATCCAATCTCCTGGATGTGTTGACACCTTAAACATCATGTAATTCCACCAGCTTGAATACTCATCGGTTGTCAAAAAACATATCAACTGACTGCTACAAGATCTGACTCGCCTAGTACTTCATCGGCCTATTCTTTGCTCCTTAAAACAATCTATCATTGCTAGTCCGGCACTTGACTCAGAATTCGGTTGAATACTGCTGGTCGTCAGATGTTGTCCGGTAAGCTTCGCTGCACCTCCTGTAATCACGCATATGAAGAGAAATCCAAAACTTGACTTCTTGATCAACTGCCATAACATCTTGAGTGCCATCAGCTACTCGAATTATTGTCATCTTTACTCTTCTCATCAATCAGTATCAGCTACAACTTTAATGCTAATAAAATCAAAAACCAGTGACAGCCAAATCCACTTCCCAGCGAGGCTTCTCTTAAGCATGGTCTTCCTTTAAAACACGCATGTAGTTTCTTGACAACCAAACATATTTATGTAATCATCCGCTTATCAGACAATCAAGCTAGTAGAAGCAACCCACTGGCCAACGGTGGAGCATGCATGTGTGGCTGCTGCAAACGAAACCCACACGCTGGCCGACAAAAAAGAAATCCACAGAGTAGCCGATGACGGAAACATATAAAATGAAAACATCCCAGCCAAAGGTAGGATAATATAAAAGACTAATAATGTTTACCGTCTTCACATGCTGTAACCACACATCGGCTCATATCTCCTGGTATATCAGATCCCCCAACTACTCACTCAGCACTCGATTAGCTTCTATACTGTACGAGTAAATATCCATTAACACATAGCTTTCATTATGAGTGTCGATGTCCCCCGAGTCCATGATCAGCATTCGCTTATAGGGCAATCAACATCAGCATCTCCCTTCTCAGCTGCTACCAGTTATCTTCATATGCATCCTTTATGTTATGAACTACCATGCTAAAAGACTTACACTATCATCACGCCTGGATGGATTAGACTTAACCGAGACAGCACTAATGCATAGGGTGACAGTATAAGACTTCAATAGCACAGAGATCCACCTTGAATTCGAGCTATGATGAAGAAACTCGCCAAGCCGCAATCTTAACCAAGACAGACATAATCTCGTGTCTCATTGGTAACACGAAACATTCAACATCAGCAAACGCTCAATAGAGATGACGCCAATGCCAGTCATGTTAATAACAAACGGCCGCTGGCGGTCATACGTACCTTGGATGCCCACAGCCGATGTGCTTGACAAGTGTCATAATCGTCATCCTTGTGGCAACGTCGATCTGCCCATCAGTTATCTACGTGCAATTTAAAGCTAGCTCCGAATCCACTTCCATTTATTGTCATCATGGGCTGCATCAATGCAAATAGACTATTCCACTGGCCATTAGCAGTGTATCTCCTCTTCAGCTTCTTGCTCAAAGTCCACCGAACTGCCTTGGATGTATCAGCATAATTTGATCTGACTCCATCGACTCCTTCTCAAACTGTACCATCTTACCATCGGCTCAAATATAATTTCTGATATTCTTGATTCAGCGGATGGGTATAGTAAATAAAAGCAACACAACTAGCTGATGGTGGAGTGTAAAAATATACCAGCCAATGAAGTAGTAATAAAATAAAAACATATGCTAGGCGATGGTGGAGTAAATATAGGCAACACATATATTAACTAATAGCAAAATAAATAAAATGATACCGGTTATCTTCACATGAGGTGTCCACACATCGGCTTGGTCTTGAATTAGCACCCAATATATGATGATAATTGTTCTGGCATTTTCAATGCACGTTTGTCCAGCTTTCAAGTCAATATGATCATAGAATCAACTCTATACCTCTCTGGCCGTAAGATGATTAAAGATAAATACCATCGAGACTAGCAACTGCAATTTGTCTATTGGATCTCTGACAGACTTGGCAACTGAAATCTTGGCAACACTCCTGCTGAGTCACATTGAAAAATCCCAAGCCTATATTCTGAGACACCTGAACTTTGTCACCAGGTAATCAACCTCTTTGGCCAGCGCATTTGTCCTGACCTTAGATTCCGGGACAAACGATGCTGTAGCGAACAACAGAGTACTTCAGTGTTCATGATGGCCAGCCGTTGCATCGAATATAATATAGTTTGCATAGGGTCGTGGAAGTCGATGCCAGAGTACTTCAGTATAAAGGAAATAGCAGATGTCTTCACGTAATGCATTGACTCCTTGTTCAGCAAATGACAGAATAAATAAAACTAGTGTCTCTTTACTTGATATATCTTCCCAAATCTGATCGGCATCACTTCCCATATTGTGGGTACTCTTCATCCTCTTGCCTGCTACCTGAGCTTTGGAAAACATGAGCCATTGTATCTTAATCATCTCTTCGTAGCCTTTAACTGAAGCGCTTTTGCCAGGTGCATTCATGGTTGTGCTACTGCTACTAATACATCCAGATCAGGCAGCCGATGAAGATATAGAAAATATGGCAATTGCATATAAATATTCATTATCAATAAAGCTCAACTTCTCACTGGCAAGGCAGGCAGTTTAAATATCTTCTTATGAGCTCTAAGCCTCAGTGGCATTGTAGTTCCATAAACAGTGTAATCTTTAACGTAGCTGAATATTGATAATTATATAGACAATCCCCCTGTACCGATCTTGAATACCAGATAGTCCATGATGAAGTGACAACATAGCAAAGTATTCCTCGCTCCTTCCTCATCCAATTTGTTGTCTAGCACTTCGTAATGTATGATCATCAGCTTCCAACACGCTGCACCAGCTCGTAACTCCAACTGGCCTCTCCTGAACGCCGATGCATCTAAAGGTGTGTTTGGTTGAGCTTTTTCTGGGTTTGACTTTTTAGAAAAGCCAAAAGTTCAATCAAAGGGGATTGTCTTTCAGAAAAGTCATAACCAAAAGTAGCTTTTACCTAGTTCATTTCTGAACGCAGGTAGAGAGGTGCTTTTTTGGGCTTTGGCTTTTAGAAGTTTGGATTTTTTTCTTCAAAAAACTTTTTAATTATTGAAAAATATTTTCAATTGAAAATGTTTTAAATAAAAACATTTAGAATTTAAAAAACTTTTTAAATTATTTAAAAACTTTTTAAATTATTAAAAACTATTTAAATTCAATTTTTTTGAATTTTTAAACACTTTTGAATTATTAAGTACGTTTTTAATTTTTTAAAAAATTGAATTTTTAAGAAACTTTTAAAATTTTTAAAAAAACTTTTTGGAAAACGTTTTCATTTTCTTGAAAAAACTTTTAAATAAACTTTTTAAATTGCATGTTAATTTAAAAAAATTTAGATTTAAATTACATGTAAATTTAAATGAATAATACATTATTTTACAGTTATCAGCTCATAGTCAGTTTTTCATAGTCGCTTTTACCAAACGGCTTTTAGCTTTTTCACAGCTCATATCTCACAACAGCTTTTTTCACAGTCCATAGCCCACAGCAGCTTTTTTTACAGCCAAGCCCAACCAAACACACCCTAAGTCTTTTTTTTTTTGAAAGAAGATGCTATCTAAGTCTTAAGAACTGGAATAATTATGGTCATCGGTTTTTCCTCTGTTACCTGCCACTTAGCAATAGCATAGCCTCCCATCGACCATAGCACTCCAGAGTTGACCAACCAGCCTCCTCACGTGACATGTTGTAGCTGATCCCCATCCAAAGCGCAAGGTGACATTGCTAGTAAGTGCTTTGAGTGCCATCTGGGTTCGATTGTTGTTACTGGCTGCATTGACTTTGATTTTTGTTATTGGTTGCATTGATCCCGATGGGCAATTCCATCGGCCATTGATGACATCACTCCTGAACAGGATCAAATAAAAATTTGTACACTTTATTCCGGGCCCTTTTGCCATCGTGCTCATCCACCACAATAAAAATCAGCTTCACCGGATTAAGCTACACCATCAACCCAGTTGTCAATATCCACGATCTCAATACAGGCGATGGACCCATCATCTCAGTCTAGAGATATACCCACGAAGCTATCAACCTCATTGACATTTTTATTGATCATCCCAATTCCAATAAAACCATCACCTGAGCAAAACATTGCAAGCTTCTTCCGTATGGGTGGTCCTATCAATATTAGTTGTATGCTGAAATATGGTAGACCCATCCATCGACTCATCCGTACACAATTGCTATTACTGTAGCTAAGTCGATGCAAACACCACGTTCAAAAATT
The DNA here is from genome assembly GCA_030378355.1 of Eleusine indica. NCBI lineage: Eukaryota > Viridiplantae > Streptophyta > Magnoliopsida > Poales > Poaceae > Eleusine > Eleusine indica. Next base: position 29,727,073 of record CM059501.1, on the reverse strand, counting down.
TTCCTGTCTTCTAATAGAATAATCCACCTGAAGATTTTTTCTTTCCTCCCAATACCACAAACCACTATTTTCTTTTTCTTTTGACCAAAGTTAGCTTCCAGATTGATGGCTCGTCCCCAACTGGTTTATCCATATTGATTCAGCTATGATTCACTCAATATGCAGATAATGAAGATGAGTCCCACCGGATTTTAGCAACTGAAATTTGTTCTCCAAGCCTCTCCGAGACTCTAGAAATCTGTCACCAGTTAATCAACCACATCGGCCAGCATCTTTGTCTTGACTTGAATTCTGAGATGGCCGATGCTTCGAGTATAGTATTCTTCTACTTCTTTGGCTCAACGACCACATCGACTCTTTCAGATGTGTTGTTTCAATTATAGTCGATGGGATATTTATAGCCGATGCACCAGACTGACAAGTCCTCCTTTTCTAATTTTCTCTTTATTCACACCGGAAAGTAAAATAGGATATTTAAACCTTCCCGTGCCAAGCTAATGTTGGACCCTTTTTTACCCGACCTCCTGTGTAAGCATCAGAATAGATCAGCTTTCGTGATGATACATTGTATCATCGGCTGCACTTCACAATTCTGAGTTAGCTCTTGAACTCTTCCTCGCCCACTGTCTCCAAATACTGATCAAGCGATTATAAATATGGATCCGATGATCACCAGATAATAAGAGATGGGTCCCACCGGGCGCGCCAAAAGTGTGTTGACGCGAGTGTCAAAAGTGTGTTGACGCGAAAAAATAGACATCAATCCCCCGTGGGCAAACACGAGGCCTGAGAGATCTACTTAGCTCCAGTACAGGTCCAATGGTGCGCGGTAGATGATACGCGACGTGCAAGTCAGTTTGACCATTCAACTAACAAGGTCTACGCCTGCGAGTCGATGGACGATAGCTTCGGGGCACAGAGTAGATGGAGGCTAAGTCGATACAGGCACAAAGTCGATCTGGGCATAGAGTCGATGTAGGCTAAGTACATGATTGAGCATCGGCTTTATACTAATAATACAGAACATGAATCTACTAGTCGATGCAATAGTAGACTAATTACAATATTTAATGCTATATCGACCAGTTAAAAGAATCATAATACTCAGCCAATACAACACTAATAAATAAATAAACTACATGATGATTCATCGGCTAGACAAATAAGACTAATGCAATAACTAAAGCCGATGGACCAATAGTCGATGAACCAGAGCCGATAAAAGAATAAAACATGTGAATATGTATTGGCTGCTGCTAGTAACCAGATAACTCGTCGGCTAAACACTCCGATGGTACTCTAAACAGACCCTCGTGACGAGATGGTTCTTGTATGGTTGTCCAACTAGAAGATCGGACGTAACCGAGACAGTTCTAGATATCACAGAAGATCGGTCTGAGCCGAGACAGTTCTTGGAACGAACGAATGCCCACACAATACTAGATCTAATCGCTAAAATCTATTCAAAGTTGACTCGAATATTTAGATCAGACTAGATTGAATCGCTAGAATGAAACATGATAGATCGGTTTTCCCAAGATAGTATGCAGCAAATCCTAGCAAAACAATCTAGAAAGATCTAGTACACCGAATAACTAGCAACCACGATGAACTAACCAGAATATTGGTCTGCGTTGAGGAAGTCCTGGGCTGGTGGCCGCTATCACCGGGCTGGCGAGTCCTCCACCATGTCGTCGAGGTCGAACTCCGAGGCTATGATTCACTCAATATGCAGATAATGAAGATGAGTCCCACCGGATTTTGGCAACTGAAATTTGTTCTCCAAGCCTCTCCAAGACTCTAGAAATCTGTGACCAGTTAATCAACCACATCGGCCGGATCTTTGTCTTGACTTGAATTCTGAGATGGCTGATGCTTCGAGTATAATATTCTTCTACTTCTTTGGCTCAACGACCACATCGACTCTTTCAGATGTGTTGTTTCAATTATAGTCGATGGGATATTTATAGCCGATGCACCAGGCTCACAAGTCGTCCTTTTCTAATTTCCTCTTTATTCACACCGGAAAGTAAAATAGGATATTTAAACCTTCCCGTGCCAAGCTAATGTTGGACCCTTTTTTAGCCGACCTCCTGTGTAAGCATCAGAATAGATCAGCTTTCGTGATGATACGTAGTATCATCGGTTGCACTTCACAATTCTGAGTTAGCTCTTGAACTCTTCCTCGCCCACTGTCTCCAAATACTGATCAAGCGATTATAAATATGGATCCGATGATCACCAGATAATAAGAGATGGGTCCCACCGGGTGTGCCAAAAGTGTGTTGACACGAAAAAATAGACATCAATCCTCCGCGTGCAAACACGAGGCCTGGAAGATCTGCTTAGCTCCAGTACACGTCCAATGGTGCGCGGTAGATGATACGCGACGTGCCAGTCAGTTTGACCATTCAACTGACAAGGTGTACGCCTGCGAGTCGATGCACGATAGCTTCGGGGCACAGAGTTGATGGAGGCTAAGTCGATACAGGCACAAAGTCGATCCGGGCATAGAGTCGATGTAGGCTAAGTACATGATTGAGCATCGGCTTTATACTAATAATACAAAGCATGAATCTACTAGTCGATGCAATACTAGACTAATTATAATATTTAATGCTATATCGACCAGTTAAAAGAATCATAATACTTAGCCGATATAACACTAATAAATAAATAAACTACATGATGATTCATCGGCTAGACAAATAAGACTAATGCAATAACTAAAGCCGATGGACCAATAGTTGATGAACCAGAGCCGATAAAAGAATAAAATATGTGAATATCTATTGGCTGCTGCTAGTAACCAGATAACTCGTCGGCTAAACACTCCGACGGTACTCTAAACAGACCCTTGCGACGAGATCGTTCTTATATGGTTATCCAACTAGAAGATCGGACGTAATCGAGACAGTTCTAGATATCCCAGAAGATCGGTCTGAGCCGAGGCAGTTCTTAGAACCAATGAATGCCCACACAATACTAGATCTAATCGCTAAAATCTATTCAAAGTTGACTCGAATGTATAGATCAGACTAGATTGAATCGCTAGAATCAAACATGATAGATCGGTTTTGCCAAGATAGTATGCAGCAAATCCTAGCAAAACAACCTAGAAAGATCTAGTATACCGGATAATTAGCAACCACGATGAACTGATCAGAATATCGGTCTGCGCCGAGGAAGTCCTGGGCAGATCACCGCTATCACCGGGCTGGCGAGTCCTCTACCATGTCGTCGAGGTCGAACTCCGAGGCTATGATTCACTCAATATGCAGATAATGAAGATGAGTCCCACCGGATTTTGGCAACTGAAATTTGTTCTCCAAGCCTCTCCGAGACTCTAGAAATCTGTCACCAGTTAATCAACCACATCGGCCAGCATCTTTGTCTTGACTTGAATTCTGAGATGGCTGATGCTTCGAGTATAGTATTCTTCTACTTCTTTGGCTCAACGACCACATCGACTCTTTCAGATGTGTTGTTTCAATTATAGTCGATGGGATATTTATAGCCGATGCACCAGGCTGACAAGTCGTCCTTTTCTAATTTTCTCTTTATTCACATCAGAAAGTAAAATTGGATATTTAAACCTTCCCGTGCCAAGCTAATGTTGGACCCTTTTTTAGCCGACCTCCTGTGTAAGCATCAGAATAGATCAGCTTTCGTGATGATACATTGTATCATCGGCTGCACTTCACAATTCTGAGTTAACTCTTGAACTCTTCCTCGCCCACTGTCTCCAAATACTGATCAAGCGATTATAAATATGGATCCGATGATCACCAGATAATAAGAGATGGGTCCCATGGGGCGTGCCAAAAGTGTGTTGACGCAAAAAATTAGACATCAATCCTCTGCGTGTAAACACGAGGCCTGGGAGATCTGCTTAGCTCCAGTACAGGTCCAATGGTGTGCGGTGGATGATGCGTGACATGCCAGTCAGTTTGACCATTCAACTGACAAGGTGTACGCCTACGAGTCGATGGACGATAGCTTCGAGGCACACAGTTGATGGAGGCTAAGTCGATATAGGCACAAAGTCGATCCGGGCATAGAGTCGATGTAGGCTAAGTACATGATTGAGCATCGGCTTTATACTAATAATACAGAGCATGAATCTACTAGTCGATGCAATACTAGACTAATTACAATATTTAATGCTATATCGGCCAGTTAATAGAATCATAATACTCAGCCCTTACAACACTAATAAATCAATAAACTACATGATGATTCATCGGCTAGACAAATAAGACTAATGCAATAACTAAAGCCGCTGGACTAATAGTCGATGAACCAGAGCCGATACAAGAATAAAACATGTGAATATCTATTGGCTGGTGCTAGTAACTAGATAACTCATCGGCTAAACACTCTGACGGTACTCTAAACAGACCCTCGCGACAAGATCGTTCTTGTATGGTTGTCCAACTAGAAGATCGGACTTAACCGAGACAGTTCTAGATATCCCAGAAGATCGGTCTGAGCTGAGATAGTTCTTGGAACGAACAAATGCCCACACAATACTAGATCTAATCGCTAAAATCTATTCAAAGGTGACTCGAATATATAGATCACACTAGATTGAATCGCTAGAATGAACCACGATAGATGGGTTTTCCCAAGATAGTATGTAGCAAATCCTAGCAAAAAAACCTAGAAAGATCTAGTATACCGGATAACTAGCAACCACGATGAACTGACCAGAATATCGATCCGCGCTGAGGAAGTCCTGGGCAGGTCGCCGCTATCACCGGGCTGGCGAGTCCTCCACCATGTCGTCGAGGTCGAACTAGGCATGCAGCCTGCTCAATAACGAAGAACACGCCGGGGTGACGAGTCCAACATCTATCACAGAGAGCCTGCTCTAGACAGAGAACCTGTCAGGGTATACCTGTTTTCAGGGTTGGCGATATACCGAAAAGAGTATTGATCAAGAGATAATTTACATTTGCCACTACCCTTTATATTTATAGGGACGGTGGTCTTGTTGTACAAGGAAAAGCTCCAGACCTAACTGACCATATTATAATTTTCTATCTAAACTTGCTAACCCACCATACGTGATTACAACTGACACTCTATCATATGGGATTTACTAACCTCAATTCTAAATATTAAATTCTTCTTTATTCCATCAACGCCTCCTTCACGCGTGGCCTTCCTCTCAAAGGCATATTGTTCGAAGTCCTGATCTCATACGTGTGTATCCTGATGGAATAATCCAGCCAGCTGTGTCTCCATATTTCCTTGACCATGTATCATACCAATAGTCCAATCAATCAGCCGTGTCGACACCGTAATTAATCACATACACAATTTCCCTTGTGCGCGCGTTTGATTCTGCCATCTTTCTTCCGCACGCCTATGCATCACGTATGCACCTAGAGAGCTGCTGACTTTAATCTCCTTATTAATCTTGTAAGGCCTTTTGAAAACTATGTATGGGATCTACACATTTTCCTCCTTGCTGAATCTTGTCTGCCTAGAAGTCTCTCACCCTTGCATCTTGATGACAACAACACATGCTAAACAACAGGAGACATCTCCTTATCCACTCAAGACAATCAAGCAATGGGCGTTTGTGCCTTCCATCAACCTTGCTGCCCCTTTGATCAAAATCACGCCTAAGGTCCCGTGCCGATAGAATCATCTCATCTTTCCTTTGGCTCTTTTTTTTTTGCTCAATACCAATAGATGAACATCTAAGATTGCTAAAATCTGGTGTCAACAATATCATAAGCTCAAGGAAGAGAGGAACAAGATGATGGACGACTTCAATAGGCTTACACATGGTAGGTCCACTCAAAAGGAGATCATTGGGAGAAATCTTATGAACAACATGTCCCACCGTGATCTTGGCTCATATCCAGCCACCATCGACATCATCGGAACGAGTGACTCCATTCCTACTTGGGTCAAGCTCCTACTCGCCAATAACTACTATTGCGAGAGGTGTTGCAAGGATTGCCACACCATAAAGGATTGTTCTATGGTGAGAAGTTCCATTTCAAGCATTTTAGGGACAAGGGTGGCAAGATGAAAGCAAAGGCTTTGGGTCCACCAAACAAGAAGAGAAAGGCAAGAGCATATGGGTGCCTAAGTGCATTATTGATCTTTAGAGGTCTACGAACTACAAGTGGGTCCTCAAGAACAGGACCTAGATGATGGTGGTGGTGGTGGACCGGGAGCTTACTTGATGATCAAGTGAAGTCCACCACAAGTGGCATGGACGTCAACGACATATCTCCTCATGACACTGGTATCTGTGTTTGTTCTTGGTGGTTGTAGTGTGTTCTTTTTTTTTCTTGCATTACATGATAACTAGGACTCCTTTGTGAGTAGTATGTTTTGCATCCAGGCAAGTGTAAATAACTAAAAAAACACATAAAAATTAGTCAATGTCTAACCCACTCAAGATAGCTATAAGCAAGGGGGAGCGCTTGATATTGTAGTTTGGCTTCTCTCAAGGCAAGGGTATGGCTTATAGTGAGTGAGCTTGGGAGGGGTTCAAACTTGACATTGTTAGGTTTTCTTTGTGTCTTGTTTAATATTTCTTGCATTCACATGGCATGTTTAAATTCTATTGCATTTGTAAAATGCTTGTTGCATGCATCATATAGGAAATACAACGGAGGCTTGTCACACTTGGAGAAAATTTGTGCCTCATGATCAATATGAGAATACATCTCCATAAGTGCGACCAAAGGAAACGATTATGCTACATGCCCATTGAGCAAGGTCTTTTGAACTCCGATGCTATGATTCACTCAATATGCAGATAATGAAGATGAGTCCCACTGGATTTTGGCAACTGAAATTTGTTCTCCAAGCCTCTCCAAGACTCTAGAAATCTGTCACCAGTTAATCAACCACATCGGCCAGCATCTTTGTCTTGACTTGAATTCTGAGATGGCCGATGCTTCGAGTATAGTATTCTTCTACTTCTTTGGCTCAATGACCACATCGACTCTTTCAAATGTGTTGTTTCAATTATAGTCGATGGGATATTTATAGCCGATGCGCTAGGCTGACAAGTCAACCCTTTCTAATTTTCTCTTTATTCACACCGGAAAGTAAAATAGGATATTTAAACCTTCCCGTGCCAAGCTAATGTTGGACCCTTTTTTAGCCGACCTCCTGTGTAAGCATCAGAATATATTAGCTTTGATGATGATACGTGATGAGGACATCACTCCTATGAATACACACAACACTCCTCCAAATCTGGACTTGCAAGGTCCAATGACTAGAGCTCGTGCATGACGACTAAATTTAGAGGTGAGCTCGTTCCTACGTTCTTCGCTATATGTTACTTTTGAGAATGGTTTGCTACCTAATGATTATTTTATGATTAGAAACCATGGAGAGGACTAGGAGATGATGGGAGAAGGAGTTGGGAACGTGGAGGACCAGCAAGGGCTTGGAAGCCAAAGTGGAGGCCCAATCAAAACCGACTTCGAGTCTGTTTCGGGGCCCAGGACCAGTCTGCACTAAAACAGTCGCCCAGGACGCATACGGACTCGGATTTGGACGTTCTACACATGCACGGAAAGATAAGGAGAAGACCTTTCCAATGCCGCCGGCCTCATATCAAAATTCATCCGGAGTCATCGGGAATTGTCAAAACAAGAGAGAGTCCAGAATCTGTGTTGGTGCTGCATCGCCTATTTTTGGCCTTTGGGCTTTGTATCTAGTTGAGCCCAATTAGGGGCGCGTCCAGAAGGTCTTGCACGATCCTAGGGTCTTTATCTACAGCCTCCACCGCACCATTAGGGTTCGGGTTTTGCTTAGATCAGTTCTGTTCATAAACAGTTTCGCCGTTCATCGGTTTGTGAGACCCCAACTTCGAGAGTTTAATCATACATCTGCATTTGTGTTGCATTCTTCGTTGTTCTTGCTTGTGTTCTTGATTCGCAGGCAGGGATTAGCCTTGTCGGCGAGGTCAATCGTCTTTTGGACGGTTGATAACCAGAGGAGACGTCTTGCTGCGATTGCGGGGTTTAGAACGTGCTGTTCTGAAGCCGGATCGATTTGTGTGTCGCCTCCGACCAAATCAACTTACCAAGAACCTTTCGGAAGATCGGGAACCCTTGTTCACATCAAGTGGTAATCAGAGCTTCAGGTGCACCGTCAGGTTCACACTACCCTTTAGTTTTGTTTTCGTGTTCTTCCTATCGTCCACAGAAAATACCTAAAAAAAATTTCCCCCGCCCATAACCATGTGTTTAGCCTTTGCATATTTCAATTTCAGAGTACGTAGTGTTGAGTTTGTGCCCTAGTTCTTGTTTAGTCGCTGGTTTAGTTTGTGTTTTTGTTGTCAGTAGTGTTTCCCTTGCAACCCTAGCCGCCATCCCCTTCACCATCCTCGGTATTGTCGGCTTTGTGTGCTAGGGTTGATTGATCAACACGCCCACCCTAATCCCACCCTAAACCCACCCTCACCACCTCGGACCAATTTTCACAAATTCCACTTTCCACTGCATCCACCTCGCCAAAACAAAATCCCTACCCGACCCCAAGCCCGACTCGGATTTCACTCAAACCCCCGGGTTCTTCATAACCGATTCCGACACCCCTTCAGTAAAACAGCCATAACTTTTCGCTCGGTTGTCCGTTTTGGCTGAAATTTTTACAGGAGATTCTTGACAAAAAGTTGAGCATACCCACACTGGGCTACGCCCTGTGTGCCCTCGTCAAAAAATTCAAAAAAAAATCAGGAAGATAAAGAAAAAATTCATTCAAGTTGAAACCCGACGTTTTCTCCCTGTTTGCTAGTGAGTTGGAAAAAATATCAAAAAAAAAAAAAGAAATTTGGGATTCCTACTAGTGCTCCATCTAGCCCCCTGGAATTTCTGAGTTTGGCTGTTTTACACTAAGCCCCCTGTTATCGACTGTGTCCCTTTGTCTCCTTGTTTCTTCTTTGCTATCACTACTGTTCTAGGACATAGTTAGACCAGCAACTAGGGACAAGTTACTTGGGCACTTATTCAGCTTTACTATCTGTTTTTGATTTGTGTGCCACTCATATATATATATTTGGCCTTCCTAGCTCTACATACTTCTTCTGGACAGCACATAGGTTATTTTGTAACCCTTGCAATCGTGGAACACTTCTCCCTGGTATCCTTCGCTTTGTTGTTTTCAGAACTTTGTAAGAGCTTTGCAAGAAGCTTACTTTTGCTGTGTTGAGAGGCACCACTGCTTAGTAGTTTTGTAGGGATAACCTTGACTTTTTGTTTCCTGTTTTGGTGTTTCTGATGTCAGGAAGTGATGGAGAGGGTGCTTCACCCTCAAAATTGGATGAGTGCGTGAGCCAAAATCAATTATAGAAGGCTTTGCAGGCGGTTCAAAGTGATTTGGCAGAGACGATCACCAGGGCCGTCACCGACGCTGTCACCAAGCTTCACCTAGGAGAAAGCATTGAGCGGTTGGATAAGAGAGTCTCTAAGCTAACCGATCAGGTTGTCGAATTGGAGACCGCTCACAAGACCACCACCAACAACAACAACAACAACAACAACAACACCAACACCAACACCAACAACAACACCAACACCAACACCAACAACGACGTTGAAAACGATCATGATAAAGCAACGGTGTATAAGGCTGATGGCACCGTCGATAGGTCGGCTACAAGGACCGCAAGGTTACGACGTCGTTTGCAACGTAACCCTCAAGGTATGGGTGGTTTGCACAACCACAACCGTCGCACACAAGGTAACCATGCTCCAGATGATCCGTATGCTAAAATTAAGTTTTCAATTCCTTCGTTTTTGGGTCAGTACGATGGTGATGCTTACCTTGACTGGGAAATGACGGTAGAATAAAAATTTAATGCCCACCTTGTTCCTGAACAACATAGAGTTAGACAAGCCACTAGTGAGTTTAAGGACTTTGCTATTGTTTGGTGGAGTGGTCTAGCTGCTGAAACAGATTTGCCTACTACTTGGGAAGAACTTAAGGTAGAAATGCGTGATCATTTTGTTCCTCCTTCTTTTTATAGAGAAATTCGTAATAAACTACAGTGTTTAGATCAAGGAGATAAAACTGTTCAGGAGTATTTTAGTGAGCTTCAGAAGGGTTTGATTCGTTGTGCTGTGGTTGAAAAAGTAGAGGATCAGATTTGCCGCTTTTATTCTGGTTTGCGAAAAGAAATTCAGGACATCCTTGATTATAATGAATTTTATACCCTCAACCAGTGTTTCCAGTATGCTATGCTTGCAGAGAAAGAATCACAGGGACTTCTCCAGGCTTTTGAGGAGTACAGCAAGTCCAGGAATTTCTACCCACCACGGCTGACGGGGACTTCGGGGCTGCCCAAGCCATCTTTTCGGCCGCCCCCACCTGCTAGTGTTGTTTCTGCAGCACCAAGATCAGCCCCTGCCCCTTCTACGCGCTCAGGTAAAAATTCTGTGCAGGTACCGGCTAGTAGTGCCTCCTCTGTTACTTCGACGGGATGCACTACAGGGATTCAGTGCCACCGCTGCCATGGTCTTGGCCATGTGCAGAAAGATTGCCTAAGTAGGCGGGCATATGTGGCGATAGATGATGGCGGTTACATGAGCACCTCCGATGTGGAGGATGGGAGGAGGATGTCGCTGCCACCAGCGGTGACCTCGTCCTTGGAGGCGGAGATACCACGGGCTACATGAATATTATTATGCAGCGTGTGCTTAGCACACAAATCCAGCAGCCCGAGATGATGCAGCGACATAACTTGTTCCAGATTTTCTTCGTCATCAAGAAAAGTCGGGCACGTGTCATCATTGATGGAGGAAGCTGCAACAATTTGGTGAGTTCTGATGTGGTTAAGAAGCTTGATTTGACCACACGCCCACATCCACATCCATACTACATTCAGTGGTTAAATGACTCTGGAAAAGCTAAGGTAATACAAACTTGCAAAGTTCCTTTTTCCATTGGTTCCTATGTGGATTCTGTTGATTGTGATGTTGTACCCATGCAATCTTGTTCACTTTTATTGGATAGACCTTGGGAATTTGATAATGATGCTGTACATCATGGTAAAAGTAATAAGTACACTTTTATGCATAAAGGAACTAAAATTACTTTGTTACCAATGACCCCTGCTGAAATTGTACAAGCTGACTTAGAACGAGCTGCTACTTTGAAAAATAAAAGCCCTGAAATTCAGCAACCTGTTAATTCTGCTTCTGCACCAAGTAATGTTAATGATTCTTCAAGTTCTAAGGGTGCTGCAATTAAATTACAAGGTCGTTCATGTCTTGCCACAAAATCTGAGCTTGCTAAAATTTCTACTGATGATATTTGCTATGCTTTGATATGCAAACAAGCCTTGTTTTTTCTTGGTGATATTGCTTCTAGTGCTTTGCCTCCTGCTGTCACTAACCATTTGCAGGAGTATGAGGATGTTTTCCCAGTTGAGATACCCCCGGGATTGCCATATTTGAGAGGGATTGAGCATCAAATTGATTTGATTCCTGGTGCTACTTTACCAAACCGTGCTGCTTGTAGGACCAACCCTGAGGAGACTAAGGAGATACAACGACAAGTCTAAGACCTTTTGGATCATGGGTATGTTCGTCAATCACTTAGTCCTTGTGCTGTTCCTGTACTTTTGGTTCCTAAGAAAGATGGTTCTTGGCGTATGTGTGTAGATTGTAGAGCCATTAATAACATTACTATTAGGTATCGTCATCCTATTCCTAGGCTAGACGATATACTTGATGAGTTATATGGTGCTATAATTTTCACTAAAATTGATTTGCGTAGTGGCTACCATCAAATTAGAATGAAACTTGGAGATGAATGGAAAACAGCTTTCAAAACCAAATTCGAGTTGTATGAGTGGTTAGTAATGCCTTTTGGGTTGACTAATGCACCCAGTACTTTCATGCGTTTGATGAATGAGGTTTTAAGACCTTTTATTGGCAAATTTGTGGTTGTTTACTTTGATGATATCTTGATTTATAGCAAATCCATGATTAATCATATGATTCATTTGCGTGCTGTTTTTGATGCTTTGCGAGTTGCACGTTTATTTGGTAACCTTGAGAAGTGCACCTTTTGCACGGATCGAGTCTCTTTTCTTGGCTATGTTGTGACTCCACAGGGAATTGAGGTGGATGAGGCGAAGATTGAAGCCATAAAGAGCTGTCCTGTACCAAAAACTATCACACAGGTGAGGAGTTTTCTTGGTCTTGCAGGTTTCTACCGCCGCTTTGTCAAAGATTTCAGCACCATTGCTGCACCATTGCATGAGTTGACAAAGAAGGGCGTTGACTTCCATTTTGGTAAGGTACATCATGAGTCTTTTGATGCTTTGAAGGACAAACTTACACATGTACCATTGCTGTCATTACCCAATTTTGATAAGACTTTTGAGCTTGAATGTGATGCTAGTGGTATAGGCATTGGTGGTGTTTTGATGCAAGATGGTAAACCTGTTGCATACTTTAGTGAGAAAATTACTGGGCCTGTTTTGAATTATTCCACGTATGATAAGGAACTATATGCACTTGTACGTTCTTTAGAGACGTGGCGTCATTATTTGTTGCCCAAAGAATTTGTTATTCATTCTGATCATGAATCACTTAAGTATATTCGTTCTCAATGCAATTTGAATCATAGACATGCTAAATGGGTTGAGTTTATTGAGTCTTTTCCTTATATTATTAAACATAAGAAAGGGAAGGATAATGTGATTGCTGATGCTTTATCTAGGCGATATACTTTGTTGTCTCAACTTGATTGTAGAATTTTTAGACTTGAGGCAATTAAAGAACAATATGTTGCTGATGTTGATTTTAAAGATGTATTGCTGCACTGTAAAGAAGGTCGTGCTTGGCACAAATTTGTGTTGAATGATGGTTTCTTGTTTAGAGCTAACTGCCTATGCATTCCAGTTGGTTCCGTTCGTCTTTTGTTGTTGCAGGAGGCGCATGGAGGTGGATTGATGGGTCATTTTGGTGCTAAGAAGATAGAGGATATTTTGGCCACACACTTCTTTTGACCAAGGATGAGGAAAGATGTTGAGCGTTTTGTTGCTCGCTGCACTACATGTCAAAAAGCTAAGTCTCGATTGAATCCACATGGTTTATACATGCCACTTCCTGTTCCTTCTATTCCTTGGGCGGATATTTCTATGAACTTTATTTTAGGACTGCCTAGGACTAAGAGGGGGAGCGATAGCATTTTTGTTGTTGTGGATCGTTTTTCCAAGATGGCACACTTTATACCATGTCATAAAACTGATGATGCTAGTTATATTGCTGATCTTTTTTTCAAAGAAATTGTACGTTTGCATGGTATGCCTTCTACTATTGTTTCAGATCGTGATGCAAAATTCTTGAGTCATTTTTGACGCACGCTTTGGAATAAGTTGGGTACAAAGTTGCTATTTTCTACAACTTGTCATCCACAAACTGATGGACAAACTGAGGTTGTGAACCGCACTTTGGGTACTATGTTGCGAGCTATTTTGAAGAAAAATTGGAAGCAATGGGAAGAATGCTTACCTCATGTTGAGTTTGCTTATAATCGGGCAACACATTCTACTACCAAGATAAGTCCATTCAAGGTAGTGTATGGTTTTGATCCTCGTACTCCACTTGATATACTTCCTCTATCTATTAATGAGAGAGTTCATGTTGATGCTAAGGAGCGTGCTAAATTTATTTTACAAATGCATGAGACCACTAGACTTAGCATTGAAAAGATGAATGAAAAGTATAAAATTGCTGGTAGTAAGGGTAGAAAGGAAGTAAAGCTTGATGTAGGAGATTTAGTGTGGTTACACTTAAGAAAGGATAGATTTCCAGAATAGAGAAAGTCTAAACTAATGCCTAGAGCTGATGGTCCATTCAAAATAATGGAGAAGATTAATGATAATGCATACAAACTTGAGTTGCCTCCCGAGTTCGGGGTTAGTCCTACTTTTAACATTTCAGATTTGAAACCATACTTGGGAGAAGAGGATGAGCTCGAGTCGAGGACGACTCCACTTCAAGAGGGGGAGGATGATGAGGACATCACTCCTATGGATACACACAACACTCCTCCAAATCTGGACTTGCAAGGTCCAATGACTAGAGCTCGTGCACGACGACTAAATTTAGAGGTGAGCTCGTTCCTACGTTCTTCGCTATATGTTACTTTTGAGAATGGTTTGCTACCTAATGATTATTTTATGATTAGAAACTATGGAGAGGATCAGGAGATGATGGGAGAAGGAGTTGGGAACGTGGAGGACCAGCAAGGGCTTGGAAGCCAAAGTGGAGGCCCAATCAAAACCGACTTCGAGTCTGTTTCGGGGCCCAGGACCAGTCTGCATTAAAACAGTCGCCCAGGACGCATACGGACTCGGATTTGGACGTTCTACATATGCACGGAAAGATAAGGAGAAGAACTTTCCAATGCCGCCAGCCTCATGTCAAAATTCATCCGGAGTCATCGGAAATCGTCAAAACAAGAGAGAGTCCAGAATCTGTGTTGGTGCTGCATCGCCTATTTTTGGCCTTTGGGCTTTGTATCTAGTTGAGCCCAATTAGGAGCGCGTCCAGAGGGTCTTGCATGACCCTAGGGTCTTTATATACAGCCGCCACCGCACCATTAGAATTCGGGTTTTGCTTAGATCAATTCTGTTCATAAACAGTTTCACCGTTCATCGGTTTGTGAGACCCCAACTTCGAGAGTTTAATCATACATCTGCAATTGTGTTGCATTCTTCATTGTTCTTGCTTGTGTTCTTGATTCACAGGCAGGAATTAGCCTTCCCGGCGAGGTCCACGGTCTTTTGGATGGTTGATAACCAGAGGAGACGTCTTGCTGCGATTGCGGGGTTTAGAATGTGCTGTTCTGAAGCCGAATCGATTTGTGTGTCGCCTCCGACCAAATCAACTTACCAAGAACCTTTCAGAAGATCGGGAACCCTTGTTCACATCAATACATTGTATAATCGGCTGCAGTTCACAATTCTGACTTAGCTCTTGAACTCTTCCTCGCCCACTGTCTCCAAATGCTGATCAAGCTATTATAAATATGGATCCGATGATCACCAGATAATAAGAGATGGGTTCCACCGGGCGTGCCAAAAGTGTGTTGACGCGAAAAAATAGACATCAATCCTCCGCATGCAAACACGAGACCTGGGAGATCTGCTTAGCTCCAGTATAGGTCTAATGGTGCGCGGTAGATGATGCGCGACATGCTTGTCAGTTTGACCATTCAACTGACAAGGTGTACGCCTGCGAGTCGATGGACGATAGCTTCGAGGCACAGAGTTCATGGAGGCTAAGTCGATACATGCACAAAGTCGATCCAGGCATAGAGTCGATGTAGGCTAAGTACATGACTGAGCATCGGCTTTATACTAATAATACAGAGCATGAATCTACTAGTCAATGCAATATTAGACTAATTATAATATTTAATGCTATATCGGCCAGTTAATAGAATCATAATACTCAGCGATACAACGCTAATAAATAAATAAACTACATGATGATTCATCGGCTAGACAAGTAAGACTAATGCAATAACTAAAGCCGATGGACCAATAGTCGATGAACCAGAGCCAATAAAAGAATAAAACATGTGAATATCTATTGGCTGCTGCTAATAACCAGATAACTCGTCGGCTAAACACTCAAACGGTATTCTAAACAGACCCTCGCGACGAGATGGTTCTTGTATGGTTGTCCAACTAGAAGATCGGACTTAACCGAGACAGTTCTAGATATCCCAGTAGATCGGTCTGAGCCGAGACAGTTCTTGGAACGAACGAATGCCCACACAATACTAGATCTAATCGCTAAAATCTATTCAAAGGTGACTCGAATATATAGATCAGACTAGATTGAATCGCTAGAATGAACCACGATAGATCGGTTTTCCCAAGATAGTATGTAGCAAATCCTAGCAAAACAACCTAGAAAGATCTAATATACCGGATAACTAACAACCACGATGAACTGACCAGAATATCGGTCTGCGCCGAGGAAGTCCTGGGCAGGTCGCCGCTATCACCGGGCTGGCGAGTCCTCCACCATGTTGTCGAGGTCGAACTAGTCGATGCAGCCTGCTCCATAACGAAGAACACGTCGGGGTGACGAGTCCAACATCTATCACGGAGAGCCCGCTCTAGACAGAGAACCCGTCGGGATATACCTATTTCCAGGATTGGCGATGCACCGAAAAGAGTATTGATCAAGAGATAATTTACATTTACCACTACCCTTTATATTTATAGGGACAGTGGTCTTGTTGTACAAGGTAAAGCTCCAGACCAAACTGACTATATTATAATTTTCTATCTAAACTTGCTAACTCACCATACGTGATTACAACCGACACTCTATCGTATGGGATTTACAAACCTCAATTCTAAATATTAAATTCTTCTTTATTCCATCAATGCTTCCTTCACGCGTGGCCTTCCTCTCAAAGGAATATTGTTCGAAGTCCTAATCTCATCCGTGTGCATCCTGATGGAATAACCCAGCCAGCTGTGTCTCCATATTTCCTTGACCATGTATCATACCAATAGTCCAATCAATCAGCCGTGTCGACACCGTAATTAATCACATACACAATTTCCCTTGTGCGCACGTCTGAGTCTGCCATCTTTCTTCCGCACGCCTATGCATCGCGTATGCACCTAGAGAGCTGCTGACTCTAATCTCCTCATTAATCTTGTAACGCCTTTTGAAAACTATGTATGAAATCTACACATTTTCCTCCTTGCTGAATCTTGTTTGCCCAGGAGTCTCTCGCCCTCGCGTCTTGATGACAACAACACATGCTAAACAACACGAGACATCTCCTTATCCACTCAAGACAATCAAGCAATGGGCGTTTGTGCCTTCCATCAACCTTGCTGCCCCTTTGATCAACATCACGCCTAAGGTCCCTTGCCGATAGAATCGTCACGTCTTTCCTTCGGCTCTTTTTTTTTTTGCTCAATACCAACACATGAACATCTAAGATTGCTAAAATCCGGTGTGAACAATATCATAAGCTCAAGGAAGAGAGGAATAAGGTGATGGATGACTTCAAGAGGCTTACACATGGTAGGTCCATTCAAAAGGAGATCATTGGGAGAAATCTTATGAACAACGTGTCCCACCATAGTCTTGGCTCGTATCCCGCCACCATCGACATCATCGGGACGAGTGACTCCATTCTTGCTTGGGTCAAACCCCTACTCACCAATGACTACTATTGCGAGAGGTGTTGCAAGGATGGCCACACCATAAAGGATTGTCCTATGGTGAGAAGTTCCATTTCAAGCTTTTTGGGGACAAGGGCGGCAAGGTGAAAGCAAAGGCTTTGGGACCACCAAACAAGAAGAGAAAGGAAAGAGCATATGGGTGCCTAAGTGCATTATTGATCTTTAGAGGTCTACGAACTACAAGTGGGTTCTCAAGAACAGGACCTAGATGATGGTGGTGGTGGTGGACCGGGAGCTTACTTGATGATCAAGTGAAGTCCACCACAAGTGGCATGGACCTCAATGACATATCTACTCATGACAGAGGTATCCGTGTTTGTTCTTGGTGGTTGTAGTGTGTTCTTTTTTCTTTCTTGCATTGCATGATAACTAGGACTCCTTTGTGACTAGTATGTTTTGCATCCAGGCAAGTGTAAATAACTAAAAAAACACATAAAAATTAGTCAATGTCTAACCCACTCAAGATAGCTATAAGCAAGGGGGAGCGCTTGATATTGTAGTTTGGCTTCTCTCAAGGCAAGGGTATGGCTTATAGTGAGTAAGCTTGGAGGGGTTCAAACTTGACATTGTTAGGTTTCCTTTGTGTCTTGTTTAATATTTGTTGCATTCACATGGCATGTTTAAATTCTATTGCATTTGTAAAATTCTTGTTGCATGCATCATATAGGAAACACGATGGAGGCTTGTCACACTTGGAGAAAATTTGTGCCTCATGATCAATATGAGAATACATCGCCAGAAGTGCGACCAAAGGAAATGATTATGCTACATGCCCATTGAGCAAGCTCTTTTGAACTCCGATGCTATCATACCGAAGATCACCTTCTACAAAGTGCAATGGAGCAATCATACCGAAGATGAAGCCACTTGGGAGTAAGAGGAGTTTCTGAAAACCAACTTCCCCGTGTTCATGACCTCGCAAATCCGGTAAACACACATGCCCTCTCTCTTTTGTTCATGCATTTGCAAATCTCGGGGCGAGATTTCTTTTAAGGAGGGGAGTGTTGTGACATCCCATGTCACGAAAAGTTGATTAAGCTAACCCTAATGTTAAATTGCTGGCTAATTAAAAATTTCAAATGATTAAAGTGCCAAAGAAAAAGGGGAGTAAATTTAATTGATTAAATCCACAATTTCGCCAACTAATAACATTTCACAAACATTACAAAACTCAATGAAAGTGTGCCAATGTTTTTGCACATTCGAGTGGATCATGTCAAGAATGAATTTTGGGGAATTTACCAGAATTGTTAGTAAAGGTTTAATACCCTTAAAAATTCCCTAGGTGCAGATAAAAGTACCTCTGTTTCAGGATTTTTCATAAATTCTCCAACAGGAATTTCAACATGGCCCCAATAGCAACGTTGGAGAATATGGTTTTCTGGATATGCACAAAAATTTGCATGAGGATTGGAGCTCCGAAACTTGGAGGATTTGGCAAAGTACAGAACACTGTTTCTAGTCAAATGGGTCAACACCCTGCACTTTCCTTTGGTCCACTCAACACTCGACAACACCATATCCCCCCCCCCCTTCCGCCGGCCACCGATTACTCCTCCTCTTTCCTGCCCATCCCGGCCACTTCTCCGCCTGCTCTCTCCTGTGCCACCGGCCAGCATTGAAGCCCCCACCGGCGAGCCAATTCCCGGCGGCCAGCTCACTTTCTCTCTCTCTACCCTCTCACTCTGCCGATCGGCACTTAAGGCAGCAGCTGCCCGAGGCCTTCTCCTCCTCCTCCTCTCTCTTTGCTCGCACGCGCGCCACGTGATTCCTAGGCTTCCCCACGAAACCAGGTGCCCTTGCCCTCGCCTCTTTCCTCCTCTTCCACAAGAACAGGCAAGAGCCTCTGTTATCCCTCCGCCATGGCCGCCGTCGCGTTGAGCTCCCCCTAGGCAGCTCCCCGTCCCCTTCTTTTTCCTCAAATCGGTGCACAAGCATCTCCACTAGCGTGCCTCTGACCTGCTACCTCTTTGTCGCAGAGCCTCACCGGAATTTCGTGAAGGGAGGTAGCCGCCGCCGTCCGGAATTGTCCACCTCGCCGACGAGGGCCCTCCTCCGGCCTCCCACCCCGACTACTTCCTCGACGCCGGCCATCTACGACCCTCAGTGAAGCTCGGCGACCAACTCACGACCTCCCTCTCCCTCGGTGCACGACGCGCGACGCCGCCGGAGTTTCCTTTGCTGCCGCTCCTCGTCGTCGGCAGGATTCCCGGTGAGCCCCCTCCCTCCGACCCCACCAACCGAGCCCCCGCAATGACCGATCGATTTGGTCCAGCCGCCGGCCCTCCTCGACCCCTCCTTCCCCTTCCCCGGCGAGCTCCGGCCGCACTCCGGCAAGCCAGGTGTGCGCGCGCGGAGCCGATTTCAAACCGGTGAATGGCAAAGTTGTAAATAAGGGTGAACTCTGTTTAAATCTTTAAAATTCAATAACTTGAAAACTAAAAAGGGAAAAAATGTGAAACTAATTTTGTTCGACTCCTAAAATTTCCCTCTACCAGAAAAAACAAGATGAGAGCCAGGGATATGAAATATATTAATGAAATTAAATCACCAAAGTTAGAACCCTGCTAAGAGTATTAAATTCATAAGTAAAAATATATAAATCGTAAAATTATGAAAATTGTTCAGAAAGCATATCATGGCATCTCTAAACTTTCTGCAGAAGCACATTTCCATTTTTATACAAATTTTTAGTGTTATTGCATAATCTCCATTTTCAGTAAATGAATTTATATAAATTCTTAGGTAGGATTTTAATCATGAAATTTAGTACTCCTGTTCTTTGGGCATTTTTGCATGTCTATAAATTTCCGTGTAAAAATTCTGGGCACCATCAGTATGCTCTTTGCTGTTAATTTGCTCATTCGATAATTATCTTAGGAAATTTCAATGTAAATATCGCCTTATATTTGCATATAGTTATTATTAGGGATAAATTCAGCTCTGAGACTGTTCATACAATATGTTAATCTTGACTTGCAGTAAGGTTTATTACTTCCCATTGTATGCTCATGTTTCATAATTAGCTTACATATATCTAGATCGGGTTAGGGTTATATTTAAAAGTGTGCACGTCAACTTTTAGGAGATTAATTAAGGAGATACATGCTGGTGTCTAACTTTGCAATATAAAGTTTCTATGTTCCTTTACATAATAATTATAATTGGTAAATGAATCTTTTTTTTATTAATTCCTTGATAGGAATTTAGTTAAGAGGCTTTGCATGTCTGCTAAGTAGGCCTTAACACACCGATGAAAAATACCTTGTTAATTCCCTCGCTAGAGGTATGCTTTTATCTGAGATATAGGTGATATGCTTATTAATTGCAATGCCTCATACGTCCCTAATTAGAAGTTTGTCCCCTTAAATTAAGTAACTGCCTAGAATGTTATGCAAGCATACCATCTCATGCATGAGCATCATTCCGTCAATTCTATTTAGTGAGGAAGTGCCATGACTCATCGTCCAAGTCCTTACCATGCATTGCACTGCATTGACTAGGAAGCGAGACCGAGAGCAAAGCCATGGCAAGCAACCCCGAGGAGCCCGAAGTTGAGCTAAACCTCATCGAAAACTCTAACTACGATCACTCCCAAGGCAAGCCCCGGTGCACACCTATTGATTTACGAGTCCTTTTTATTTTGTCGCAATATAGGAATATTGTATTGCGCATTAGGTATAGGTCTTGGATGGAAACCCACGTGCATAAACAAACTATGACCTATAATTAGTTTACGATAGTAAGCCTTTTTGTTAGCAACTGCTAGGCTTAAATTAGTGGAGTCAACGGTAGGCTTTGGGATCACTTGATTCAATCATGATTCACATGAAGAATGAAATTGGTTAAAATTTGAGAACCTATCGTTGCATCTCCGCGGACAAGTATTGAACAGTACCAAGTGCATACCTTTATATGGGAATTGGTAAACCTAGTAACTTGGGCGCCGTAATGTTGGACGGTATTACTCATCAATCCAGAGGTGATGTGAATGGCATGGTGGATGCATAGGTTGAGGACCGCTGGAGAGTGCACGGGTTAAGCCTCGGATACGAAGTGCTGTATCCCGGGAAGGACGTGAACTCGGGATTGATGGCCCCGGATCGACTTTACCGCAATCTCGTGAACAGTGGCCATATGTGTTCTTAAATGATGCGTATGTCGTGCACTTGGGTTATTCTCCTGTAGGATTGAAATCGATTCGAATTGCCGTCCCTCGCAGGTATGAGGACCTCTTGTTCGAGCAGTGGCAATGATACTTTAAGTAGAGAAGTTTGGTTATGCTGCTGAAATTTATTTACTCTGTGGCTACATATTGCTATGTTGTATTGTTCTTTATATTTGTACAAGTCTTAGCAGCTAGCTAGGTTCAACTACAATTAATTTTCTGCAACAAGCGATTAAAATCTTGGTTAAAGAATAAGCATCGCAGCATAGAATTAATATGTGCTTTTTATGCAAATATCAAATAAGCCCGGTCAGCCCCTTGCATATTAGGAGTCGGTTTTAGTAAACCTTTTGGATGGGTAAGTCTTGCGGAGTATGCTAGATACTCAGGCTTTGCGGTTATGTGGTTTTTCAGGTTTTCTTCAAGCTACTTATTGTGATTGTTGTAACAAAGTTGTGTGCGAAGGTGAGGAGCCCCAGAACTGGACCATTGAATGGAGCCCCAGCTCTGCTAACCAAGATGAGCGAGCCATTTCCCTAGGGCCGGCATGGTTTACTTAGGTTCTACGTCGTGTTTTGTCGTATTTTCCGCCTCCGCATATTTATGTAATCTGAACCAAAAATATATGTATGGTAATGTGACTAAATTTGCTTCCGCTATGACTCTTGAACTTGTAATTTTATGCACTTAATGATGTATCTCTATAAATAATGGATGTTCATGTGTGAACGCTATGTATGGTTACGTTGTTAATCATCTCCCGAGACGATCCTATACAGCACACCCTATATTTTCGTATAGGGTTACGACAGGTGCAGTGTTTAATTGGGTGTTGAGTGAGGGCACTTGGAAATTGGAGAAATTCCATGGTCCAGAGAAATCTTGGAAGTGACCGTGTAGTCCGCTCTAGGGACCGTACAGTCTGGTTAGTGCCGTTGCGCATAGTTGTTGGCACTTCCCAAGTGCCCCTTTTATATGCAAATATTACCCCAATTAGAGCATAATTGATACTAATTTAGGTCATTTACCTATGATATTGTCTATATATTTGTATATGCGTTGTTTTGGAGCTTTATTGCAGAAACAGGTAAAATTGGCGATTAAAGTGATGCTGGAGAGCACAAGAATCCAGAACCGACGAAAAACACTGAAGAAGCCCGGTGCCCCCATCGGCGCAGTACATGGACCGATCAGCGCAAGGGTGTTTTCGCCCACAGAAGTGACCAAGGGCCATTCCACATGTTTATGAAAGTTTATCTACGCAAGACACTTGAAGATATTTGCCTAGAAGATTTATAGAACTTCAAGATCTTGAAGTGCAGCACAGGACTTTATCTCGAAGGAAAAGGCCCACATGGCAGCTGTGGAAGACAGAGGAACCGATTCGGAGAAGAAACAAGAGAAGACACGGCTTGCGCTGATCGGCGCGACCCTTGCGCCGATCGGCGCAGGAGGAAAAGATGACGAAAACACGATCCGGTCTAAGAAAGATGAAGGCCCAGCCCAGTATGAGTTAGAGTCGGTGGAAGTTGACCTAATCCCATCGAGTATAAAAGGAAGATAATTATCAAGAGCCAAGGACGCAAAAGGAGAGACGGCGATCGCAAGAATCAGTTATTAAAACTAGGGTTCCAGGATATTGGCGGCGGAGGTTCGTCAACAACGACGAGATCCACCAGAAGGGAGGTCGCGCCGATCGGCGCGACGCTTGCGTCGATCGGCTCGTGCGCGTTCCAACGCTACTTCTCAACCCTCTGCTATGTCTAGCGGAAGGATGAGTGAGTAGTCTCATATTCTCTTCTCTGGTGTGGGGATCTGGTCATGTAACTCTCATCCTTGTTGATACTCTCTCGATGAATAAATCCGCAAGCGCACGGAGGACCGATGTAGCACTTCACCCAGAGTATTCCGGGGTATCGAATCACGAGGAACGTGTGTGTCTATCGTTGGACTAAATCACCCAAGGACACAGAGATTGATTAAGACAGGCAGAGGACAGAGAGGATGTCCCAAGAGTCAGGTTCCTACGTTAACTAAGCTATGCTCTAGTTTGCTCGCGTTGGGCACGGACTTACCCCTGCATCCACAGGCGACTTCCGCCAAGAGCCTACGCACTAGCCTAGCGGGGAGGATTTCAGAGGACGGACAGAGCTGTCACCACCTGCCGCCTACCTCAACGAACCAGTAGACTAACGAATAATCAAAGGTAACCTCCTGCCTAGACACCACGTCTATGCGATCGATTACTACCTTAACCTTCTAGCAACGAATATTCAGGCTAAGGCACCCTAAGAACTTAGAGCGATGAACGAGCTCACAAGCTAGAACTATAACTTAATTAAAGTAAAAAGTAAACTGCAAGAGGGGAAATCTCGACACTTACTATGATTGGCAAATGTCGTCGAAGTACAAGCGTGGAGAAGGCGAAGACAAGCCCAAGCCTCCTCCGAACTCTACTCCACTCTCTTCCTAATCTAAGCACTAGCTAAGTAGCACTTGGCCTTTGCAAGAGGAGCACTAAATCTTCAATCTTGAGTGTGTGTTGGAGTGAAGGCCCTCACCCTCTATTTATAGCCTCCTAACGTCGGTTTCAGAGGAGTAACCGCCACGGAATCCCCCCAAACCGCCATCAGGGAGTCCTGAGGAGCCAACACGTGGAAGCCCAGGCGGAGAGGGCGCCCGGCCAGGTCGGCCGACCTGACCAGGTCGGCCGACCTGGGGGTGGCCCCTCCTGGCCTGTGCTTTCTCCAGGTGGATGTCCTGTGGGCCCTCACAACGGTTTGCGCGGTATTACGGGGAGTTACGTCGGTTAAGCGCTGAAGGTGGGCTCCTTAATCCGTGTGCTTGCTCCTGATTGGCCGGAAGTGTGCTTTCTCCTTGAATTTCCTTAAATTTTATTTAAACTCCATGGGTTGCTACCTGCATACACAAAGTCACCAAAACTTGTGGAAATAATTAGCAATAAATTCCTACCACTAAGGTTGTGATCAAATTGTGTGATTCTTGCGGGTAAACGACAGTCATATTTTGCATTTAAGGACCGTCAACAAACTCCCCCACACTTAGCCTTTGCTCGTCCTCGAGTAAAGGACTAAAGACTAAGGACTAACTAAGTGATAATTCAAACCTTGATAAATCAAATCTAGCATGCAAATTATTCCAGGCATTACCTTGTATCTCCATGAGCTTTTGAAGTGTCTAGCATGCCTTCTTTGGATATTGATGAATGGAACGAATCTTGACTCCGAAAACTCAGCTCCTTCTGCTTATGTAACTTGGGTTTTCGAAAAGATTTTCACAATCAAAGAATAGTAGCCATACTCCTCAAATGATTCTCTCAGTCGCTCAAAGGTGTATTTTTCCTCACCAAGGCATTGTGCCTTTCATGTCCTATCTCTAAATATGGTATATGTGGAGCTCAAGAATAGGATTGAAATGGTGGCATACTTATAATTCATATCTTGCTAAGTCAAAATTCGGATCCAAAGAGAAAAACAAGTCATGATTCATAAGTCAAGTCTGTGCACATTTATTTGGTAGATGGAAGATGGATACTCCTTTGAATATTCCCTCATTGAAATGAGATCATGGGCTATCTTTCTTTCTTTTCTTTTCTCTTTTTTTTTTTTTTTGAATACTAGATAGCCCATAACTTCCAGAGTATTTTATTTTCATGGATGGTGGAGATGCTAACTTCCAGTGTAGAAGTTTTTAGCATAGGGGTGGATGTGCACACAGACTTGATAAATGAAGCATAACAGGCATCTCAATTTGGGTCTCAAAATTTTGACAAGGCTCAATAAATTAATAAGTAGCACAAAACAGCACAATCTTTGATAAGCAAAATTTGGCCTTGGTAGGATAAATTTTATCATTGAGGAGTTGGCTTTCAAATTTATCATTTTCAAAAGAAAATCCCAAGTTATAAGCATAAGAGTGAAGATTCATAAAGTCTATTCATATCACACAAATCAATAGTCCTAGGTAGCATGTTTTCCTAAAGATATAGTCATGGAAATTTAGGCAAACATTCTAGGAATAAGGAGCATGCAAGATGATAAATCAAAAAGAATGAATTATGGAGAAAATTCAGGTTTTTAGTATTTATTAATTTTTCCATATTCAAGGAGAAAATAAGCAGAGAGGCAGGGAGGAATGGGAAGTGGACGTGCAAACCAGAGTGTGGACCAAGTGGGGGTCCGAGGGGAGCCAGGCCTGGGTCGGCCGACCTGGCCAGGTCGCCCGACCTGGGAGATGCTCCTCTGGTCCCCTGGTTCGTCGTGTCGCTTCGTGTCGCCCTGTGCAACATATTTCTCAGGGTGGACCGTCCGTTTGCGCGTTCGTACTTCGCAAATCCTCCTCCACACTTGTTTCCTGACTTCTTTTTATTTGACACAAACAAAAAGGAAAAGTGTGAAAGCAAAGGTGGACCCCACCGGCTTTATGGGCTCAGTGGGTTCCATTATTCAATTCTTTATTATAGGCGTATTACATTTTAATGAAATAAACGAAGAAAATCTAAAAAGGGAAACTAAGCGCCTATTTTCCTAAACTATATGGGAGAGCCTATTCATTTGCCCTTATATAAGTCGGGCTCTCCCATGTGGCTACAAATGCGCTCCATCTTAGCGCATAAGCCACGGCGGAGGTCTTTCATACCCTCCTCGAGGCGTTGCACACGATCCTCAAGTTGAGCACGATCAACCAACTCCTCCGCCAACTTGTTGGCCAGCCTCTTATTCTCCGCCCGTAGGAGGAGAACGTCCTGCGCAAGCTTGGCCTTGGAGGGACCTGTCGCCTCGTCCCCGCTGTCCTGGTAGTGTCCGCCCTCCGCTGTGATTGGCGGGGGGTCGAGGAAGCGACTGATGGTCTTCTGCGGGGAGGAGTCGATGGATTCCTCCATCTCCCGCTTGTCCTCCGAAGTGAGCTTAGGGAAGAGCACTTTCCCCTTGCCCGGTCCAGTGCGTGGTCCGGTGCTGGTGAACCGTCCCTTCTGCTCTGGCGACGTGGGGATGTAGTCCATCCGGTACTTGTACCCGAATGGCGACCCATCCCTGCCCCGAAGCGTCTCAACGAGGTGTTCCCTGGGCAGGAGAGCAGAGGGATCCCCGTTGTGGAGACGACGGGTGGGTGTCGTCTTGCGGTGCGCCAGAGTGCCCGTCGTTGGTCTCTTGATGTCGGGGGTAGGACGCCGTACAGGCGACGTTCCCCGCGTCTTCATGGTGCGTGCCGGGGTCGGCGAAAGTGCCCGCTGCGATGTGCGGGTGGCGGAAGGGCTGCGCCGTTCAGCAAACCGTGTACGGCCTGCCCTTTCCTCTTCGCGGCGCAGGGGAGGCTCAATGGCGAGAGGCTCAACGATCTCGGCAAGGGTGAGATCGTGGTTGGTCGGGACAATTTGGTTAGCGGGGGTGATTTCCCCGCTAAGGGCAAGGGCGGAGCTGGTCAAGGAAGCCTGGGAAGTGCTCTTTTTGGCAGCCATGACGAAGTTGGGGGTTCTGGAAGAGGTTCACAGGAAGGTTTGGGATGAGAGAAAAGCATCGCTCCCCTCTGCTTAAAAGGAGAGTCCCCCGACGGTATATTCGCGATTCTCCGTGAGAATCTCCGATTAGGGCGAAGGGGGAAGTTGGAGGAACGCGTGCGAGAAAAACGGGAAGCGGCGGCGCCACCAGGGGGTCGCCCGACCTGGCCAGGTCGGCCGACCTGGTGGTGGGCCCCCTGGGGCTGCTGCTTCGTGGGCTGCCTAAGGGAGGTCCAAGGAGGGGGAAAAGTACGGCAATTTAATTTGATTCTAAGTTTAGGTGCCCGTAAAGGCTATGGGTAGGCCCGGAAGTCAATTAAATTGACTACGTCCTCCTCAACTCCTATACTTTTAATAGAATCGTAAAAGAGTTTAAGTCGATGGCCGTTTACCTTAAACGCGTTCCCTTCCTTGTCCTGGAGTGTGACCGCTCCATGTGTCGCGACGTCAATGACGAGATATGGCCCAAGCCATTTGCTTCGCAGCTTCCCGTCGCCGAACAGCTTCACTCTTGAGTTGAAGAGTAGCACCTTGTCTCCAGGGTTGAACTCCTTTGGCTGTATCCTTTTGTCGTGCCACTTCTTGGTCTTTTTTTTATAGATCCTGGCATTGTGATACGCCTTTTCTCTCCATTCCTCCAGCTCAGAAATTTGCTTCATTCTGTGCCTTCCTGCTTCTTTGGAATCCATATTCCACTTCTTTATTGCCCAGTATGCCTTGTGTTCCAGTTCTACCGGCAGATGGCAAGTCTTGCCGTAGACCAGCTGGAATGGAGACATGCCTATGGGGGTCTTGTATGCAGTGCGATATGCCCATAGTGCATCTGGCAACTTATTCTTCCATCCCGATCCCATTTCCTCCACTGTTTTCTGCAGGATGTTCTTGATTTGCTTGTTCGAGGTCTCTGCCTGACCGCTGGTCTGGGGGTGGTATGGAGTAGCAATGTTATGGTCGGAACCGAGTTCCCTCAGGAAGTGTCGGAATCCTTTATCCGTGAAGTGTGAACCTCCATCACTAATCACCATCCTTGGTACCCCAAAGCGTGGGAAAATGATCTCATAGAGCATCTTCCATGCGCTCTTTGCATCTGCAGCTCTGCATGGCAATGCTTCAACCCACTTTGACACGTAGTCGACTGCCACCAGGATATACTCGCAATCATAGGACCTTGGGAAGGGTCCCATGAAGTCGATGCCCCAGACGTCGAAAAGTTCGACTTGCAGGTTGTATGTCAAGGGCATCGCGTTGCGAGATGAGATTCCTCCATGCTTCTGGCATCTCCTGCACCTCCTGATGTACTCCTTGGTGTCCTCATACATCGTCGGCCAATAGAAACCATTTTGCCAGATTTTTGCTTGCGTTCGGTACACGCCGTAGTGTCCTCCGTACGGAGCTGCATGGCACTTCTCAATTATCTGTGCACCCTCAATGGTGGGGATGCATCGCCGCAACAGACCATCAGCACAGACCCTGTAGAGGAATGGGTCGTCCCAAAGGTGTCGCCTACTTTCATAGGCCAGCTTCTTTCGGTTTTCCCCCGGCGGAACATACCCTGTAACCATGAAATTCACGATATCTGCATACCAGGGTGTGGAGTCCGCGACCTTTAGCAGCATATCATCTCGTAGAAAGTCGTTGATTGGTAGTTCCTGCATGTTAGTGACTTGCATACGAGATAGATGATCTGCTACGGAATTCTCTACTCCTTTCTTATCTTTTATTTCAAGATCAAACTCTTGGAGTAAGAGGATCCATCTGATGAGCCTTGGTTTAGCATCTTTTTTAGCGAGCAGGTATTTTAGTGCAGCATGATCAGTGTAAACAATTACCTTTGCCCCAACTAAATAAGATCTAAATTTATCGATAGCAAAAACCACAGCCAGGAGCTCCTTTTCTGTGGTAGCGTAGTTGAGCTGTGCTCCTGTCAAGGTTTTGCTGGTGTAGGCTATTGCGTGATGCTTCTTGTCCTTAGTTTGGCCGAGAACGGCCCCTACGGCATAGTCACTAGCATCGCACATGATTTCAAAGGGCAGCTTCCAATCAGGGGGTTGGATGATGGGAGCTGAGATGAGTGCATTTTTTAAGAGATGAAAAGATTTCAAACACTCATCATCAAAGTCAAAAGGCGCATCCTTAGCTAAGAGGTTGGTGAGGGGTCTAGCGATTTTCGAAAAGTCTTTGATGAATCGTCGGTAGAACCCAGCGTGCCCCAAAAAGCTACGAATACCCTTGACGTTGATCGGAGGTGGAAGTTGCTCGATAACTTCTATTTTCGCCTTATCCACCTCGATTCCTCTCTCGGACACTAAGTGCCCTAGCACTATGCCTTCTCGGACCATAAAGTGGCACTTTTCCCAATTAAGTACCAGGTCCTTTTCTTGGCATCGAGTCAAGACCCTGTCCAAGTTCTCGAGACAGTGATCGAAGGTCTTCCCATAGACTGAGAAGTCATCCATGAAGACTTCCATGATTTCCTCGATCATGTCCGAGAATATGGACATCATACACCGTTGGAAAGAGGCGGGTGCATTACACAACCCAAAAGACATCCTACGGTAGGCATACGTTCCATACGGGCACGTGAAGGTGGTCTTACTCTGATCATCGGGATGGATAGGAATCTGATGATAACCAGAATACCCATCAAGGAAACAGAAGAAGGAATGGTTTGCCAACCGTTCTAACATCTCATCGATGAAGGGCAGCGGGAAATGATCCTTCTTTGTTGCCTTGTTGAGTTTTCTGTAATCGATACACATCCTCCATCCCGTGACGGTACGTTGGGGAATAAGCTCGTTCTTATCATTCTTAACGACCGTCATACCTCCCTTCTTCGGCACTACTTGTACCGGGCTCACCCACTCACTATGAGGTACGGGATATATGATCCCTGAATGCAGAAGTTTTAGAACTTCCTTCTTCACAACCTCGCGCATAGCATTATTTAACCTCCTCTGGGGTTCCCTAGAAGGTGTACTCTCGGGGTCAAGAGGGATGCGATGGGTGCAGAGAGTGGGACTAATTCCCTTTAGGTCTTGGAGGGAGTACCCAAAGACAGAGCGATGTTTCTCTAAGACAGAGATCAGCTTCTTGGTCTCCTCCTCCGAAAGCTTATCACTAATGATGACAGGGGACTCCGTGTCACCATGTAGGAAAGCGTAGCGTAGGCCAGGGGGTAAGGTTTTTAACTCGATGGGAGGTCGAGTCGGTGGTTTTTCTTCAGGAAGCTCGAGAGTTTCCTGTAGATCATCCTCCTCTTCTGTAAAAAGATCGGCGTCTTGGTCAAGGAGGGTATCAGGAGGGTCGAAAGGGGAAATTACTTTCACCTCTTCGGTTAGGTCTCTCTCATCAGGAAATTCAGCGATGGTGTTTCGCGAACGGGAGATTGGGATTGAGAGAGCCTTTCCTCCGATGTTGACACTGAGGTTACCGGATGAGGCTGCCGTAAAGAGTTTTTCTAAAGGAAGCCCGATGAGGACATCAAAGCTTGGGACCTCAAAGACATGAAAGTTCAGAAGGGCCTCAGCGTCTTTGTGTCGTATCGACACATTGTTTAGAATCCCGTAACCTTCTAGGATGGCTCCGGTAGGGCTTTTGAAGGTCTTTTGCGTAGGAAGCAGAGGTTCGTCTCCTAATACCTCAAAGGCAAAGGAGTCGGAAACGATGTTTATTCCTACGGCGGGATTATACCAGACATCCACAGCTCTGCCTCTAACCATACAAGGAATGGTAGTAGAGGATGAGATAATCCGAACAAGTTCGGAACATTGCTCATTTTCTCGGGACCACTCATCACTCATGATGGCTGTTAGTTCTTTCACTGAGTCCCTAAGGAATTGTTCTTCCATAGGTTCAGGGGAAGGAACTGGTGTTTGAGGCTTTCGTTGGATGGCATACATCGAGGTGTTACCGAAGTCTTTGAAAAGATCATCCTCGATGATGAAAGGGAATTCGGACGGCTGAATTTCTTCATCATCCGAATTTCCTGGTTCAGGAGGAGGCTCACTAGCTAAGTCTTGAGATGTGCAAGAAGCAGGGTCAGATTCGGCTAGCTGGAGAGTCTCCTGGCTCGGCGTAGCTTCTTCGTAGGGGGGTTTGGTGGGC
This sequence comes from Eleusine indica, assembly GCA_030378355.1. Taxonomy (NCBI): domain Eukaryota; kingdom Viridiplantae; phylum Streptophyta; class Magnoliopsida; order Poales; family Poaceae; genus Eleusine; species Eleusine indica. The sequence goes on along the minus strand of CM059501.1, from coordinate 29,696,059 downwards.
TCAAGGAAAGAGGTATTTTCTAGAATGCGTTCTAGGATGGTTCTTCCTTCTGAGACCGTTTTGTGTATGAATGAACCTCCGGCGGCTATGTCGAGATATTTGGCAGATTCCTTGTCGAGACCCATCCAAAAATGCTGTAGTAGCATGGGATCGGGTATAGACAAGTCAGGACCGGATTTCACTAAAAGCGAGAACCTAGCCCAAGCTGTGCCTAAGGATTCTTTCTCGGCCTGCTCGAAGTTGAAGACCTCTCTACGGAGAGAAACGATTCGTGACATTGGGAAGAACGCAAGACAAAATTTGTCCCGGAGCTCTTTCCAGTCACCATTCGTGCTTTCTGCCGTGTGAGTGTACCATTGCTTCGCCCTCTCTATAAGAGAAAAGGGAAACAATTTCCACTTGAGAGTCTCTTGTGTCATACCCCTGATTTGGATGCACAAGCACAATTGCTCAAATTCTCGCAGGTGATGGTGTGGGTTTTCGTTTTCTACCCCCGAGAAAGGTTGTGCCTGAACCATGGCTATAAAGCCTGGGCAGAGTTCGAAGCCATCAGAAAGGATTGGTTTTGAAGATGAAGGTGGCTCGTAGAACTCGCCCCTTGGAGCAGAGAAGGATTGGATAGAAGGTTGCTCCATGGTAGGGATAAGGAAAGAAATAAAAGAAAGATAAAAAGGGATACGAGGGTGACTAGGGTCCGCAGATAAAATAGCAACCGTTCCCCGGCAACGTCGCCAGAAATGCTTGTTGGTTTTTCTTACGTCTACGAATAAATCCGCAAGCGCACGGAAGACCGATGTAGCACTTCACCCAGAGTATTCCGGGGTATCGAATCACGAGGAACGTGTGTGTCTATCGTTGGACTAAATCACCCAAGGACACAGAGATTGATTAAGACAGGCAGAGGACAGAGAGGATGTCCCAAGAGTCAGGTTCCTACGTTAACTAAGCTATGCTCTAGTTTGCTCGCGTTGGGCACGGACTTACCCCTGCATCCACAGGCGACTTCCGCCAAGAGCCTACGCACTAGCCTAGCGGGGAGGATTTCAGAGGACGGACAGAGCTGTCACCACCTGCCGCCTACCTCAACGAACCAGTAGACTAACGAATAATCAAAGGTAACCTCCTGCCTAGACACCACGTCTATGCGATCGATTACTACCTTAACCTTCTAGCAACGAATATTCAGGCTAAGGCACCCTAAGAACTTAGAGCGATGAACGAGCTCACAAGCTAGAACTATAACTTAATTAAAGTAAAAAGTAAACTGCAAGAGGGGAAATCTCGACACTTACTATGATTGGCAAATGTCGTCGAAGTACAAGCGTGGAGAAGGCGAAGACAAGCCCAAGCCTCCTCCGAACTCTACTCCACTCTCTTCCTAATCTAAGCACTAGCTAAGTAGCACTTGGCCTTTGCAAGAGGAGCACTAAATCTTCAATCTTGAGTGTGTGTTGGAGTGAAGGCCCTCACCCTCTATTTATAGCCTCCTAACGTCGGTTTCAGAGGAGTAACCGCCACGGAATCCCCCCAAACCGCCATCAGGGAGTCCTGAGGAGCCAACACGTGGAAGCCCAGGCGGAGAGGGCGCCCGGCCAGGTCGGCCGACCTGACCAGGTCGGCCGACCTGGGGGTGGCCCCTCCTGGCCTGTGCTTTCTCCAGGTGGATGTCCTGTGGGCCCTCACAACGGTTTGCGCGGTATTACGGGGAGTTACGTCGGTTAAGCGCTGAAGGTGGGCTCCTTAATCCGTGTGCTTGCTCCTGATTGGCCGGAAGTGTGCTTTCTCCTTGAATTTCCTTAAATTTTATTTAAACTCCATGGGTTGCTACCTGCATACACAAAGTCACCAAAACTTGTGGAAATAATTAGCAATAAATTCCTACCACTAAGGTTGTGATCAAATTGTGTGATTCTTGCGGGTAAACGACAGTCATATTTTGCATTTAAGGACCGTCAACAGCTGGCGCCTCAACCCTCAGATGAGAAGGCCACGGCCTCCTCGTATGTGTTGAACCCCATCATCATTAGCATGGCTGAAGCAAACAAGTTCTTTGGAGCGAAAGAGTAGAACCCGTATACTCACTTACAAGATTTGGAGGCACTTTGCCAAACATTCCATCATGAAGGAGTGCCTCGGGATCTTTACAGGTGGCTGCTTTTCCCATTCTCTTTGGGAGGAAAAGCCAAAGAGTGGCACAAGGCAGCATTTCGAGAAGCAAAAGGTAAGTGGAGTGAGTTGGTTGGAAATTTTTGTCTCCACTATTTTCCTTTGCCAAAGGTGCAGAAGTTGAGAAGGGAAGAGGTGAACTTCTTACAAGAAGATGAAGAATCTCTCGCGGAAGCCTGGACGCGTTTTCAAACATTGTTGAAACAAGGACCTGACCTTGGCATTGACGAGAATATGTGCGCTCAAACCTTCTACATGGCCATAAACAAGGCATCAAGGATGCATTTGGACACATCGACCGGAGGAAGTTTTCTGAGATTTACAACCAAGGTAGGGATGGAATTGTTAGGCAAAATTGCCGAGAATGAAGCTTTGCACGAGCATTGGGAAGAATATCTAGAACCAAATCGGCAATGCCCAGAAGCTATGAAGAAGGAAGAGTCGCCAGCTGAATAGATCTTGACGTCCGAGAGGAGATCAATGATTACTTCGGAGCAATTCGAAGAAATAAAGCCCGTCGGACCCACCTCTGTGGATCTAACATGTGCGTCGATCGGCGCAGTCTCTGAGCCGATTGGCGCAGTCGCGACAACAGGAGAACCGATCACCCTAACGACTCCGCCAACTAGCAAGGAATATACCAAGATAGAAGCTGCGATTTTGGACAACCACCTGAAGGAATTTGAAGCGAATTTTGCTAAACCGAAGGGGGATAGAACATTGGCGAATGCTAAACCACTTGACGAATTTGAGCCAATGGACTGGACCCATTGATTTTTCGCAAGAATTGCTTAATATGAGAAGATCCTTCAGTCCGCGAGATGCCTCCGAAGCCAGAATTGAGTATAATTTCCCAAGTAATTGCCTCAAGTCAGAAGTTTTCGACCAAGAGATTGTTGGGAGAGTTTTAGAGAAGCTTTACAAGGATGATATAGAGCTTGATGGAACAGAGGTGAAACAAGAAAACAGATTGCTAGACAGTTGCTTTGAGCCATCCCCCTACGGAGGATTATGTGGTGTGTATGCTGTAGGTGTCACTGAAGAGGAAAAAGAAGAACCGTACATACCCTGTGAGATATCGGGGAAGAAATTTCCAAAAGCCTTGTGTGACTTTGGCTCTCGTGTCAGCTTGATGACTTACGATGCATTCATGAGCATGCCTTATGGAACTCAACAGTGGCTGATGGGGACTGAACTTGAGCTGATCATGGTGGATGGTAGGAAAACCAAGCCACTGGGAGTGATCAAGAATGTCGAAATTGAGATCAGCTCGAAAACAATGCTGGTAGATTTCTTTGTTCTAGACAATAAAGAAACTGGGGTTGAAGATATCATTCTGGGAAGGCCATTCTTAAGATTAGTACAAGCTATTCTGGACGCTGGGAAAGGTCAAATCACGCTACACCTGGGAGAGGAAGAAGTGCAATTTCAATTTAATGATCCGTCTCATCAAGACTCTTCTTACTATCAGGAATTCTGCACAGAGGAAGACGAGAGGATAGGGATGGATATGGGAGATCCACTGGACCACATCATGCGTGGAGCTGACAAGTATACTGCCCGCGCCGATCGGCGCGGCCCTTACGCCGATTGGCTCAAACACACTGCCAGCACCGATCGGCGCGAACCTCACGTCGATCGGCTCAACCAGGAAAATCCTGATTTTGAACCTCTCGGGGAGCTGGATCCAGATGAAGCGCCAGAAGTGGAACAGAAGGAACTTCCGAAGGAGCTACGCTATGAATATCTAGGAAAGGATAGAACATATCCAGTTATTTTGAACAACGCCCTAACAAAAGATGAAACAGAGAGGCTTCTTGTTGTGCTCAAATGGTATAAGAAGGCCGTTGGTTACACATTGGATGACATCAAGGGAATCAGCCCAGCATTTTGCACCCACAAGATTAACTTGGAGGAGAATACTAAACCAGTGGTTGAAGGGATGCGAAGGTTGAAGGGACCAATGAAGCCAGTGGTTAAAAAGGAGATTTTGAAGCTGCTTAATGCAGGTATGATCTACCCTGTTGCTGATAGTGAATGGGTTAGTCCAGTGCATTGTGTACCCAAGAAAGAAGGGTTGATAGTAGTGCCTAACAAGAACAATGAGTTGATCCCTCAAAGGACTGTAACTGGATGGAGAATGTGCATAGATTATAGAAGTTTGAACAAGGTGACGAAGAAAGATCACTATCCTCTTCCGTTCATTGATGAGATGCTTGAAAGATTAGCAAGGAATTCATACTTTTGTTATTTGGATGGATATAGTGGTTTCTTTCAAATACCGGTAAGACCAGAAGATCAGCAGAAAACTACTTTTACTTGCCCTTTTGGGACATATGCATATAGAAGAATGCTATTTGGTCTTTGCAACACGTCTGCAACATTTCAAAGATGCATGAATGCAATATTCTCTGAATTCATAGAAGGTATTATGGAGGTATTTATGGATGACTTCTCCGTGCATGGTGCTGATTTTGATAGCTGTTTGGAGAATTTGGAGAAGGTTTTGAAAAGGTGTGTTGAATGCGACTTAGTTCTTAATTAGGAGAAGTGTCACTTCATGGTAACAAAAGGGATAGTACTTGGTCATGTCATATCTAAAAGAGGGATAGAGGTTGATAAGGCAAAGGTATCTACAGTTGAGAAATTACCTCCCCATACCGATCTTGCAACTTTGAGGAGTTTTCTTGGACATGCCAACTTCTATCGCAGATTTGTTAAGGATTATTCGAAGATTGTTAAACCTCTGACAGAATTGTTAATGCAAGATACAAAATTTATTATGGACGAGGAAAGACTCTTGGCCTTCAGAAGATTAAAGGAAGCTCTATGCTCTGCACCTATTATGCAGCCACCTGATTGGAGTTTACCTTTTGAAATTATATGTGATGCAAGTGACTATGCAGTTGGAGCTGTTCTTGGACAACGGAAGGAAGGTAAAGTGCATGCTATTTATTATGCTAGCAAAACTTTGAATGAGGTGCAAATCAATTATACAACAACTGAGAAAGAGATGTTAGCTGTTATATTTGCTTTTGAGAAGTTTAGATCCTACATTCTAAATTCTAAGGTGATTGTAAGATACTTGGTTTCAAAGAAAGAGTCTAAGCCTCGGTTAATGCGATGGGTATTGATGATGCAAGAATTTGATTTGGAGATAAGAGATAAGAAAGGAGTAGAAAATTCTGTAGCAGATCATTTATCTCGTCTTGAATCACCATCAACTGAGCCAATAAGACATGAAATGCAACAAGAGCAGTTGTTTGCCGTATTTGATCGTAGAGAGAACTGGATGATGGATATTATCAAAGGTTTCAAGGGACAAACTGATATGATGAACAAGAGCACAAGGAAAAGAGTTAAGAGTGAAATGAGAAAATTTATATGGGCCGACCCATACTTGTATAGGTATTGCGAGGACGGAGCAGTACGGAGATGTGTATCCAGAGAAGTAAGAGCAAGCATTTTAGCAAAAAGTCATTCTTCGGATTATGGGGGACAATATGGCTACTTCAGAACACAGGCAAAGGTATGGGCGAGTGGATTTTATTGGCCTACTATGCATGAAGATGCAAAAAGGTATGTTGCAACATGTGCTCAATGCCAACGAATAGGGAATGTTAATAGTAGAATTGCAATGCCTCTTAAGTACAATCTTCAAGTCGATATCTTTGATGTTTGGGGTATGGATTTTATGGGACCCTTTGTGAATTCTCATGGTTTCGAGTACATATTGGTCGCCGTTGATTATGTCTCCAAGTGGGTCGAAGCAATGGCATGCAAGGCTAATACTAAAAGATAATCAAGGAGTATACTTCAGGAGCAGATATTTCCTAGGTACGGAGTACCGAGGATAATAATTACAGATGGAGGATCCCATTTTACAGGAGGAGAATTTGCTAGGTTTTTAACCAAATCTGGAGTTGAACATAGAATTGGAACAACCTACCATCCCTAGACGAATGGACAAGCAGAAACTTCAAATAAGCAATTAAAGGGAATTCTGCAAAAGATTGTTACAAAGGAAGGAAAAGATTGGGCCATGAAGCTTAATGGAGCATTATGGGCATATAGAACAGCGTTCAAGACACCGATTGGTATGAGACCATATCAATTCGTCTATGGGAAATCGTGTCACCTACCGGTGGAATTGGAATATAAGGCTTATTGGGCTATAAAGGAAATGAATTTGGATCTTGATGCCGCCGGCATGAAAAAGTAGATATAAATAAGTGAATTGGAACAGATGAGATTGCGTGCATATGAAAATGCAGCCACATACAAAGAGAAAACAAAGAAGTGGTATGATAAGAAGCTTTTGAAGAAGGAATTGAAGGAAGGAGATCGGGTGCTCCTATTTAATTCGTGATTCAGATTATTTGGTAAAGGCAAACTACGAAGCAAATGGGAGGGACCTTATCTTGTGAATATGGTGTTACCTTCGGGAGCGGTGATCATAATGGATGGCAAGAGAAACATGTACACGGTGAACGGACCACGCCTAAAGGTATACCTAGAACCCGACACGTTTGAATTAAAATCTTTTGATGTGTATTTCACCGCTTAGTACCCCCGTGTGGTCGAGCTTAACGACGTAAAACAAAAGCTTGTATGTATTTTAATTTCCGTAGTTTTTCTTTTTCTGATCTGGTAATTTAGTGTACTGCGTCGATCGGCGCAGCCCTGCACCGATCGACGCAGTAGAGTTTTTTTTTTGTTTTTGAGTCAATTTTGGACCTTGCCTTTTTAAGACTCGTTAAATTCCACGAATAAGAGAGATAGTCCTAGTCCAATTGGAAATCAAGGGATATAAATATGAGGGGACAACAAACCCACGGATCAACTCGTATTACATCGTCACCAGAACAAACCCTAAGCGCAGAAGCGATGGAAGGCGGCGCATCAGGCAGAAACCAAGGCGGCGCCGATCGGCGCGACCACTACGCCGATCGGCGCGACTCTGGAGCCGATTGGCTCGGCGGCGGATTTCCTCAGCCCTCTGCAAATTGGCGTTGGGAAGAAGTCGATGAAGTGTTGACACCAACACGAGATGATCCCCTGGTCTGGTCGGATCTGCGGAAGAAATTCATGAAGAAAAGCGAAGAGGATGCGTGGAACGCCGACAAGGTGAAGATGGATAGTAAACTTCGGCAGATGTTGAAAAGAGTATTGGTGCGCAAAGGAAAATCTGTAGCACCTATTGAAAGTGAAGTAGTTTCTCAAAGGTATACCATGGAAAGTCTTCTTGATCTTGCTAAGCCCTTGTCGTATGAGGATTTCCTATCTTTCAAAAGATCATTGACTGAGCAAGAGAAGGAAGAGCTAGATGAAGAGAGCGCCCTCACAATTCATAGGTGCCGACTCTATAGTGAACATGACATTGCCGCCAAGTATGAACTCAAGCTGCGAGAGAAGTCGAAGAAGCTATGTACCAGCAGGATGCGGAGACGGATCTTCAAGATAGAAGGGATGAATCCTTTCCCAAGGTTCTTACCGATTGGGAAAGTTTTCAAGAAAATAAGATTCATAGGAACAGTTGTATTGAGGGTTGCAAGTGTTTCTTTTGTGCTAAAGATCTTCAACGCAAGGTTGAACTCCAATTGGTAGAAGATCCAGCTTTCATACCTAGAGATTTAATATATGATGATGGCTGTCGCGCAGTTCCTGGAGGAAGGACACCTAAGGAGATTAATGATGAGATTTTACAAAGGCAGCAGAATAAGGTGATCCGTGAGCGTAATCTAGAGCAGTTAGATGAGTATATGAAGGAAGTTGCTGGCTGCGCCGATCGGCGCGACACTGGAGCCGATCGTCACGATCTAAAGATGGTTGAATTTATTGATCTGACGGCTCGGGCAAGTGAAGACGAAGAAACTGCTGCAAGGAAGTGTAAGATTACACCAGAGGTTCATAGATCTGCTATACTATCAGGTAAGCCAATTCAGAATTATTCCGAATGGGATAGCGACTATACATCATACTATTTGGAAACTTTGAAAAGAGGTGATCCTAGTGTGCCTGAAGATTTTAGTGATGATTTTGATATGCGAAGAAGCTTTGGTAGTCCTAAGTTCAAAAATCAGGAAACACTTGCAGAATGTAGTAATGACGGGGCAGCAGGAACTACAACAAGAGTTAATGGTAATGCAGAGGGAAGTGGAGGAAGTTGCAATGGTGGAAGAACACCACTGCGCCGATCGGCTCAGCCTATGCGCCGATCGGCTCGGAGGAATTTGAATAGTGCCTCTCCTTATAGCGTTGAAAATCATAACCTGTAACTGCCTGCTTGCTGTCCTGTCTGCCGAAGAAACATTGAGCGCCAGTATCTAGATAGAGATCGTGCTTACATGAATCAAAGGGATGTGGACCGCAGAATCCTGGATAGAATCAAGATGAACGAAGCGGACTACACTTTTCTCATAAGGAATATAAGACGAATTTTCCGAGTCTTGAACAGGCATGGTCTACATGATTAGTGTGTTGAGTTTCTTCTCTTACAATGAGGACATTGCAAATTTTAAATGTGGGGGAAGGGCTTTGCCATTAGTTAGTTTTTAAGTGTTTTTGAGTCTAGTTTCTCAATTTTTAAGTGTTTTTGAGCCTAGTTTCTCATTTGTTTTTCTTAAGGAGTGTTTATTTAAGTTTATGTGTGTGCTTAAGAGAGTCACAAGTCATGTTGAGAGTTGCTTCTACGTCTTTTATGTAGTTTGAATTCTTGCATTGTCTTTAATAAAGTTAGTGTCGATTGTCAAATTGAAAGTGCCCCATGCTATTTATCTTGTCTTTCTGATGATTGATTGGTTGATTACTTGATTTTGTTGGTTACCACATAACTTTTGAGCTTTATATTTGTGAAAATTTCTTTTGACTCATCATAAGCTAAAGCAAAAGCAAGGTCTAAATATGCCTACATAGCCGAGTAAATGAGAGCAAACTACACATTTGAACTAAGTGGATTGTAAGTAACTTTGTCAACTTTTTACTCATGATTTCGACCAAGTTAGGAAAGGATGATCTATTTTGTTTATCTTTGTATTTCTAGCCATTCTTATCCAATTAAATTCCTTGCTATCATGAAAACCATACATCTTTGTTTCTCCCTCCTCCTTGATACAATCTATATTCTCAGAAAATTTCCACTGCTGATAGAAGACAAAAATTGCTGATCATATCCGGAATAGAAAAAAGAGGTGAAACAAAAAAAAAATAGACCGCGCCGACCGGCGCAGTGTTACGCCCATCGGCGCTGTTGCAAAAAGAAAGAAAAAAGAGGTTATTATGAAAAAAAAGGGGGTAAAGAGAAAAAAATATATATTCCCTGAGAGGCAGTAAGGTCATCAAAGAAAGCAGATTTCTGTTTATTTCTCATTCTTTGCCAATTGTTCTCATTGAATTTTCTTTTAGATCTTCTACATTCCTCTTCTCCATTAAAAGTTCTTTTCCAAGAAAATTCATTCTTAATAGGCATGATTGAGCACATTGTTGACATGGTTAATCTTATGGTTTAATTTAGTTATATAGCCCTCCAAGATCCACATACAATCATTGATTAGATAGGAGAGCGAAGGAAATACACTTGAGAGACCTAGAGAAGACCAAATGCTTGATGTTTGATGCTAAAAGATGAGTTGAGGAGAATTAAAATTGTTTTTAAAAAAGTTTTGTGGTAATTTGATTAAGTTCAAGTAAGATATGCCGATTGGTTAAAAGGAGATGAGAGAAAATCTTTGTGGCGGGATAACGAGTAAAAATGATGATTGAGATTGACTGCATGAGGGATGGTGTGAAAATTCTTATTACATATTTGATTTTGTATTGCTCGAGGACAAGCAATGATTTGAGTGTGGGGGAACTGTTGGCACTTCCCAAGTGCCCCTTTTATATGCGAATATTATCCCAATTAGAGCATAATTGATACTAATTTAGGCCATTTACCTATGATATTGTTTATATATTTGTATATGCGTTGTTTTGGAGCTTTATTGCAGAAACAGGTAAAATTGGTGATTAAAGTGATGCTGGAGAGGACAGGAGTCCAGGACCAACGAAAAACACTGAAGAGGCCCAGCGCGCCGATCGGCGTAGTACATGAGCTGATCGGCGCAAGGGTGTTTTGGCCCACAGAAGTGACCAAGGACCATTCCACATGTTTATGGAAGTTTATCTACGCAAGACACTTGAAGATATTTGCCTAGAAGATTTATGGAACTTCAAGATCTTGACGTCCAGCATAGGACTTTATCTCGAAGGAAAAGGCCCACATGGCAGCTGTGGAAGACAGAGGAACCGACTCGGAGAAGAAACAAGAGAAGACACGGCTTGCGCCGATCGGCGTAGGAGGAAAAGATGACGAAAACACGATCCGGTCCAGGAAAGATGAAGGCCCAGCCCAGTATGAGTTAGAGTCGGTGGAAGTTGACCTAATCCCGTCGAGTATAGAAGGAAGATAATTATCATGAGCCAAGAACGAAAAAGGAGAGACGGTGATCGCGGGAATCAGTTATTAAAACTAGGGTTCCAGGATATTGGCGGCAGAGGTTAGTCAACACCGACGACATCCACCAGAAGGGAGGTCGCGCTGATCGGCGTGACGCTTGCGCCGATCGGCTCGTGCGCGTTCCAGCGCTATTTCTCACCCCTCTGCTATGTCTAGTGGAAGGATGAGTGAGTAGTCTCATATTCTCTTCTCTGGTGCGGGGATCTGGTCATGTAACTCTCATCCTTGTTGATACTCGATGAATTTAATCTATGTGATGAACTTTATTGCACATCTATCTATCCCTGTCATTAGTGTATCGGCCAATACACTTTTGCCCATTACATAGTGCAAGAAACCAGTGGGGAGCTAATAGCCTCTGTAGTGACAGACGGGGTGAACGAAACCACCATGTCTTGTAGAATATTAGAGTCATCACTCGAGTTGATAAGAATAAGGTTGTATGCCAGTGAACCAATCCTAAGGAGAGAATCCTTCATCATCCTGTTACCTCTTCAATAACATTCACCTTCCTCTTTCTCACCGTTATCATTCACACCAACCAACCCATTGCAATTTGTTAGTAACCTTTTAATAGTATTAGTTCCGCTCGTTCCCTGTGGATTCGATAACCTTGGAATACACTGAGGGAAAAAGAGCTACAACTGTACACCGTCCTTTTGCGGTATATAAGTGGGTGTGTAATTACGACCAACAATAGTGCTTCAGGATTGTTGAGTCGTAGAGACCGGGTAGAGAGATTAGCCTGTCTAGTCTATATCATTGCTTGACTGGATTGAAGCCTGACCGAACAGTCCGGTCAGTATGATTGAATCACGTAATGCATTCCAAATCAATGACCATTGATCTGTCCTTGATTCGATTTTGGTCGTCGGTTCATCTTTGACCTTAGGTCAAAATTGGGAATCGACTTTTGGCTTCGTCTGTGCTCCTTCCCCGATGCCGAGTTCTCGCCCCATGCACGCCATCTCCACTGACGGCGCCGCTTGCCATCGACGTCGCAGTCACCATCGCCCGCGCACATCGCGTCGCCTAGAGCTGCCTCTCGCCCCTCCTCTTGCCCCGCACGCAACCACACCACGCCTGTGAACCCTAGCCCCCGCCACATAGAGTAGCCATCCTCACCTCAATCGCCGCTACTTGCTGCCTGCCACTGCCTCACCGCGAGCTGTTGCCGCGCGTTCTGTAGCCGTCGTGCCGTCACCCTGTTTTCCTAGCGCGCGCATCACCAGAGTTCCACCATAAAGCCCAAGGCAAAGTTTCTTCTTTTCCCATAGCCGACGACCAAGTTTTCCTCAGTTTTTGATGATCGGTAGCATGTTCGTTGCGGTATTCGTCATCTCTACTCCTGGGGTATGGAGCCTTTCTTTCAATTCATCATTTATGCCCTATTTTTTAGCAATTTACTTAATTGATGCAATTAGATGTAAAGTCCAATCTTTTAGTCGCATTAATTAGTTTATTGGCTCAACCTAGTGTGTAATTAATTCCCTTATTATCTATTAATTGCAATACTAGGGTTGTCTCTCATTTAGTCTATAGTTAGATTAATTGCCATTATTTGACTATACAGTAGATGATTCGCACCAGCCACTTATAGTCGATGATCACTGTTGTTATTTTGCATATTTGTCTAGTGATCATGTCCTTCATTTAGTGCTAGGATTTCTATTGTGCATTCTTATCTAGCAGTGCTTTGCTTGTAGATCATATTGGGTTCTATACTTATCCTATCCCTACCTATGTGCGTGTAGTGATAGTTGTTCAGTCAGCAACAGTGATGGTAGGAGCAGGTGATCAGGATAAGGACAAAGGAAATATGTGAGTGCAGAGCAAGAGAAAGAAGAGGACGAGGCTAGACAGAGAGTTAGACAGAGCCAAACAGATAGCACGACACCTGGATTCTATGGAGGAGTCTCACAGAACACTAGGAGCCCTGTTGATCACAGGGACATAGACAGATGACCAGGGCCGTAGGAGGAGCAGAAGGCAGACAACAAATGCCACAAAGCAGTACATAGGTGTTTGACTACTAGCTTGGGTGCAGGGTACTCCGACTTCTCGCTAGGGGAGGTCGTCGAGGACTGCGGACCAGCGTTTCTCTAGGAGGCAGGTGGAGGAGACTGGAGAGTCTGAGGTTGACGAGTCAGAGTCAGAGGCCTCAGAGGAGGAGCAGCCAGAGCAGCCACAACAGACAGGACCACAACAGAGGTCAGCTCACCGGGCACGGGACCTGCAGTGCATGTGTGCAGTGTGCACCAGGAGACTACAGAGGCTAGTAGCTGCACCAGGAGAGACTGACATACTTGAGGTTCCTGCCTGGGATCTCAAGGTTAGTCGCCTCGTGCCGTTCGAGCAGTGGGTTCTCATCCCTAGGGAACCTGTTGGAGGAGAGAGGTACTGGATCAGCCTTTGAGGAGGATTGGTGAGGGACTAATACATTACCTTGTCAAGAAGAGCAAATTTAGAGTGTTTGTGCCGCAACAATACATGACTTACCAGGCCGTAAGCAAGGTAGCTGGCACAAACATGGAGTAGTACTTTGACTACATGCCTAGATTGGCTGAGTTGATCACCACCCCCTTCAAATACCGAGAGGAGATATGGAATTCTCTACCTCCCTTTGGGTAGCCAGAGATCGCTGTGAGATCTGGTTTATGTTCAGAGGAGGGCCCCAACGATTGAGCAGACAAGATCTTATTGTAGCACTAGGTCTGATAGTGTCTGACTCACAGTTGTACATGAGTGCCTATGGAGACTGGGCTCCACCCCACAGACCACAGGGACGGATGTTACCTCTTGACAACATGGCGTCCACTGCTTTTCAGCGACCTCACACCCTAGGGTTTGATAGACGCCCTGCGAGACTCACTGTAGAGGCTAAGGTTGTCAGAGCGGTAGTGACTAGGACTATCATTCTGAGATCAGGGTATAGAGAGGAGTTCACCTTACTTCACCAGTGGGCAGTTGCTACAATGTTTCACAGACAGATGTTTCACTTGACTGATCTGATGATAGCTGAGATGGAGGAGGTTATCTCAGAGAGGGTTGTAGACCGTTACGTAGTCTATGGACCATACATCTGTTACCTTCTGAGGAGACTATAACTAGTGACAAAGGAGCACTACGAGGCTTTCCCTGAGGTGACTACCAGCAATGCACCTCGTGTCCCCAGGGGATCACAGTCAGCCTCCAGCCAGCAGACAGACGAGCAGGAGTCGCCACGAGTCACTCATGAGCAGGAGGCCCATCCAGAGATGACGGTTCCTTAGTCAGGCAGTCTGGGTGTACCACCTCACCCAGCAGCTATAGAGACAGATCACGCCTCCACCGTTGCAGCTCTTGCAGGATGTCTGGGTGACTTCGTCCAGAGCACTACTAAGGAGAGACGTCAGATCATGGATGTGCTGAGGATGCAGGCAGAGTTCCAGCAATAGTAGATGAGTATGATGACTATGCTGATAAGTCAGATGATGGAGCTCACACATGGATAGTATAGCCAGCAGGCAGGAGTTCCTACACTACCACACATTCAAAAACTTCTGACTCAAAGTGTCCCCTTTACTACGATGATGACGACACGTCTAGCACCTTGCCCTCAATTTCAGGGGTGTTACTGACAAGGGAAGTTGGAGCGATTTTCTCACCTACACAATTCTCCCCATTGTCCGCATTGTCGATGTCTACACTCTTTACCTTACCTGCATAGTCGACAGCTTCAGGATGGCAGGATCTTCCACCTCTACTCAACAGCCATTTGTCAGGAGTCTGTTCTCTGAGATAGTGCACACCACACAGGCAACCCCACAGACAGATATAGCTTCGTCCTCAGCTCTACCTTCTTCTGGTACAGTCTCTACTCTTGTCATACCTCAGGTAGCAGATGATCTAGTCCGTGAAGGTTTCTCTGAGCAGGATGTGGCCGACCTTAGTCTCCTACAGGGGTCTATTGCATAGGAGACCACCACCGTCATAGCAGGAGCACAGGGCAGACAGTCCGAGTCACCAGAGGATCTTACCTTCTTTGAACAACATGACACTCAGGTTACACACTCAAGGAGAGCAGCAGGATCTGGCACAAGAGCAACCCAACACAGAGCCTTCAAAGGACGTCACTGCACCACCACCTCCTACGACCTTGAGTGCTCAATAGTTTTCCCTCTCTTTTTGGTGCTTGTTGCTAAAGGGGGATAAGACATAGAGATAGGGGAAGTGCGACTTGTGTCGATCGAGAGAGTAGCTTGTATCTAGGGGGAGTATACATGGTATACGTGGTTTTTATGGGAGATTCATTCAGATCTTATTTTGACAGATTTATCGATCTTTGTGGATTTTGATAAGTCATGGTTTTTTCATTCGGTTGTGTTTGACTCGTCATGATCAGACTTGGTTTCTTTTCATACACAGTGCTTTGTCTTTCTTTAATTATCCTTTATGCCTCTATATGATTCCATGATGATGATTGCCTGCCTTTAATTCCTTTCATGTTTCATGCTATCCTATTGCATATCATCATTCATGTCGAGCATTGCATGTCGTTATGATTTCTTTGATATCCTATCATGACATGCACGCATATCATCTAGAGTGTGCTTTTCTCTCTTTATCTCTTAGCTCTTGATGATGCTTGATTTGAGTAGGACCTTGTCCATTCCTTGTTATGCCTTTGAGGTTCCTCTTGATCTTAGTGTAGCTCTTTTAGCCTTGATGCTTTATGATAAGTAGTGGTTGTCATCAATCACCAAAAAGGGGGAGATTGTAAGCTTCATAACCATTGATGATTGAATCCCTGAGGTATGGACATTTTGGTGATTAATGACAACTATGAAATTGTGGATTAATATCTACATGAGTGTTGTCTATGTAGGAATCATCTCTAAACTCTACTATAAATCTTATTGATGATGGTTGCCTTGGCGGTTGATGACAATGACCATAAGCATGGAGCTTGGTGAGCTTGATGGAGTCCAAGGGTTGATGGAGATGGATCAAGGATAAAGACAAGCTAGGAGCAAGTTGTAAGATTCATGACCATTGATGATTGGGTCCCTAAGGTATGAATGTTTTGGTGATAGATGACAACTATGAAATTGTGGGCTAATATCTACATGAGTGTTATCTATGCAGAAATCATCTCTGAACTCTACTACAAATCATATGGATGAAGGTTGCCTTGGCAATGGATGACAATGACCGCAAGCATGGAGTCTTGTGAGCTTGATGAAGTCCAAGGGTTGATGGAGATGGATCAAAGTTATGGATGGAATATGGAGCAAGTGTTGGGAACACTTGTCTAGTTGTTGGGGCTTTGAGTCCATAGGAAAAACCGAACTATCAATAGGGTCTAGGTCATGTCTCTTAGGTCAAACTAGTTGGTGATGTGCATGGATGCTCAGTGAAATCACAGGCGATGACATTGGAGAAGCCAAGGAGCTATTCGGAGAAGCCGGGAAACGAATTCAAGCGAGGATGAAGAGTTCCAGCTTCTCGACGTAGTGACTGAAGATAGGGGTCATTGGACACCCGACTGTACAGTCACTAGGAGACCAGAGAGAAGTCTACGAGAAAGTCTATCAACGCAAATACCTGTCGAGACTAGATGGTCCGGTCTATACACCAGATAGTTCGGTCTATATAGAGGTTGTTCAGGACACAGAAGTGCAGAAGATGGTGCTCTCTGGAATAGAGAGAGAAAGTCTGACCGGACGGTACGGTCAGTGAGGAGATCATCTGGATAGTGCAGCCAACGGCTCTGGGAGTCGTTTTAGAGTGATCGGACGGTCCGATCTGGCAATGACCGGACAGTCTGGTCAATGGTGGCCAGAGAGATGATTTCGTGCAGCAATGGCTAGCTGGAAGTTGGAAGCCTATATAACTTCGTTGCTGGGGTCTTGGTGACCTCTCTTGGCCAGTGGAATTGCTTGGAGCATTTGGTGAGAGCCAAGAGGAAATGAGGAGAGCACTAGGAGGAGATATTGCATATCTTGAGAGTGCTAGTGAGAGTAACTTGAGCATTGATGCACATCTAAGGCTAGGGTTTCCTTGAGGGTGTGATCTAGGTTGTTACTCTTGGTCTATTGTGAGACCTAGATGGGTTAGGTGTCGGTGATTGAGCCTATCGTGATTGGTTGTGAAGGTTGTCACATGTTTGTTCCTGGTTTCCGCTCGCTGGTCAAAGGGGCATCACTAGTTAGCGCCCGTGTCGAGTTGGGGAGTCAGGAAAGTTCTCGAAGGAGGCGAGCTTGTGCCTTGGTGGCAGCGGTGACACGCACCGTGTCTTCAATCCTGAAGTGATTGCGGGGTCGTGGGCAAGAACTCCACATTGGTGGTCGGAGGGACCGACACTTCGGCGGGAGTAGTCCAACGAGGATTAGGGGATGGCATCATCCTATCGAGACCTCGGGAAAAAAATTATGAGCATGCCTTCACCCCCTCTTTACTATTCCGCATTTGTGTGCTCTAGTAACTAGGTTGAATTGTGGCTTGCATAGGCTAGCATGTTTGGCTTCGGCGCTTGCTTTCATCAAGAACACTAGCTTGTGTAGGGTCTTGGATAACTAGAATTGTTAGGTTGCAATGATTGCTAGGTTCTAGTAGTGTAAATTGAAGTATCCAGATTCATTGTCGGCTTACCGATTCACCCCCCCCCTCTCGGTACGCCTTCGGTCCTTACAAGTGGTATCAAATCCAAGTGCTCATCTTTCAGGCTTCATCGCCTTGAGTAAGGATGCCGGAACAGGTGGGGAGTGTTCCAATATTCGATGGGGAGGACTACGGGTATTGGAAGTCTTGTATACAAGCCTACCTAGAGTCCCTTAATCTAGAGATATGGATGGTGACCCATGAGTCTGATGCGGATGTGAACCTGCTTGAACCTAATTTCATTAAGAACATCGCTAAGGCCAAGAATGCTCTGTTTGCATGCATATCTAAGTATGTTTTTGATAGATTGGATGCAAGTTCGACAGCACATGGTATCTGGACTAAGATTCAGGGTCTCCATGAAGGTACTAGTGATGTCAAAGAGGAAAGATACTATGCGTTGAAGAACAAGTATTATAACTTTACTAGATTGCCACAAGAGAGAGCTAAAACTATTTATTCTCGCTTTCATGTTCTAGTAGAGGTGATCAATGCTGTTGGGGATGACTTCAAGCTTATGCCTGTCGAGGTGATAAGAAAATTCTTGAGGCTATTCAAAGACCCCAAGTATGAGTCCATCATCACCTTCACCTTGCAAGGTGACCTCAAGACCAAGACCATGAAGGATGTACTTGGCAAGATCACTGCTTTTGAGAGCTATCAGTTGGGTATGGATGATCCTCAACCATCCAACCTAGCTCTTCAAGTCGAGAAGCAAGAGCCTATCAAGAGCAAGAAGAAGGAAATGATTGAAGAAGATGATGATGATGATGAAGATGACTTGAGTGAAAACTTGGCTCTTCTCATGAAGAACATGAGGACCTTCATGAACAAGTTTGCTTCCAAGTCCAAGGGCAAGTGCTTCAACTGTGGGTCCAAGAACCACTTTGTTCGAGATTGCCCCAAGCCAAAGACAGAAGCTTTCAAGTCCTAATACTCAAGTGATGAAGAACAAGAAGAAGAAGAAGAAGAATAAAAAGAAGAAGAAGAAGAAGACACCAAAGCCAAGCAAAGGAAGAAGAAGTACTTCAACAAGGACAAGAGCAAAGGCAAAGGCAAATCTTAAGACTATAAGAAGAAGTTCTCAGGCAAGGCCCTTGTTGGAGAGTGGATAAGTGACAACTCAAGTGACATATCCTCTTCCTCAAGCGATGATGAAGAAGTGGCCGGCCTAGCCATGATCAAGACCACACTTCCACGAGCTCTTCCTCCAGCTCCCACCTGCCTCATGGCCATGAGCCAACTTGGGGAGAGTGAGGATGCGAGCAGTGATGACAACGATGATGAGGAGCTCTCATGTGCCGAGCTTTGGAGTATGCTTGAGCAAGCCCGTGACATCGCCGTAAGGAATTCCAAAATGTTGGTTGTGGTAAGAAAAGAATGTAAGTTGGCCAAGGACCGTGTTGGTGAGAATGAGAGTGAGGTCAAGGACCTTGTCACATCTCATGAGGCCCTAAAGAAGAGTTATGACAAACTCAAGGGTGATATGTAGAGCTTTAGGAGAAGTACGAGGCCCTTGACCTTGCTTATGAGGCCATCAATGTAGATGATCTTGTCTCTCCCTCCTCTAGTTCATCTAATAGTGATGCTTCTACTATGTGTGATGAACTAACCACCTCGGTCGAGGTTTCTTCTCTTGAGCCATTTGTTTTGGAAGAATACCACAAGCTCAAGGAAGAGAGGAAGATGGTGATGGACAGCTTCGAGAGACTCACACGTGGCAGAGCCATCCACAAGGAGATTCTTGGGAGAAACCTTGTTAACAATGTCTCCCACCGGGGACTTGGCTCATATCCCGCCGCCATCGATATCATCAGGACGAGTGACTCCATCCTCGCATGGATCAAACCCTTACTCACCGACGGCTACTATTGCGAGAGTTGTTGCAAGGATGGTCACACCATCAAGGATTGTCCTATGGTGAGAAGTTCCATTGTTTTTCCTAACGCTAACTTGTTCCATGAGAACACACATTTCAAGTTTTCCAGGGACAAGGATGGCAAGGTGAAAGCAAAGGCTTTGGGACCACAAAACAAGAAAAAGGTGAAGAGCATATGTGTGGCTAAGTGCATTGTTGATCTTGAGAGGTCAATGAAGTACAAGTGGGTGCCTAAGAACAAGACCTAGAAGATGGTGGTGGTTATGGACCGGGAGCTTACTTGAAGATCAAGTGAAGTCCACCACAAGTGACATGGGCCTCAACGTCATATCTACTCATGAGGGAGGTACTCGTGTTTGTTCTTGGTAGTTGTAGTGTGTCCTTTCTTGTCTTGCATTGCATGGTAATTAGGACTCCTTTGTGACTAGTATGCTTTGCATCCATGCATGTGTAAATAACTAAAAGAAAAACACATAAAAATTAGTCAATGTCTAACCCACTCAAGATAGCTATAAGCAAGGGGGAGTGCTTGAGATGGTGGTTTGGCTTCTCTCAAGGCAAGGGTATGGCTTATAGTGACTAAGCTTGAAAGGGGTTCAAACTTGACCTTGTTAGGTTTCCTTTGTGTCTTGTTTAATATTGCTTGCATTCACTTGGCATGTTTAATTTGTATGCATATGTAAAATGCTTGTTGCATGCATCATATAGGAAACACAGAGGAGGCTTGTCACCTTTGGAGATATTTGTGCCTCATGATCTATATGAGATTATATCTCCACAAGTGTGACCAAAGGAAAGGATTGTGCTTCATGGCCATTGAGCAAGATCTTATGAACTCCGAGGTTAAACCGACTCGCGCGGTTCATGGACTAAGGCTCATACATACCCATTAGGTTCTTAATTGCTTTGGTTCTTATTTGCTCGATTCTTCATTTGGCTTTTGTGAAAATTATAAGGCCATAAAGAGCCACTATTTGAAAAGGAGTGTTTGAGAATTCCCTTCATGCTCCAAGTGCAGTGTTTAATTGGGTGTTAAGTGAGAGCACTTAGAAATTGGAGAAATCCCTTGTTTCAGTGAAATTCCTATAGTGACCGTACAATCCGATCACTGGACCATACCATCCGGTCAGTGCCTCTGCGCACAGTTGATGAGGACATCAACGACATACGAATAATGACGACGGAAGATGGCGCGCCAAACCAAGTTGTCACGCCTCCACCTCTCGTCGTAGCGCCTCCTCGAGTTACGGATCCATCTTCTAACGAGACGACGACGTACAAGGGCCCAATCACTAGAGCTCGAGCCCAGGAATTGAAGACGGTTTTGATGCTAAGGAACGACGGCCCAGGATGATGCCGCCTGAAGGCCCACGTGGCCCAAGTCGCACGACTCCCTCTCCACCGCGCGCCTCTCCACTTCAGCCGGCCCTAGATGCCTCGTCCTCCCCCTATATAATCAAGGGCTGCGCCCCTTGCAATCTTCAAGTTTTGTTTTAAGTTTAGCTTAGCTATACATCCGTCTCTCGACGTGAATTCAGAACTCCACCTTCGTGCAATACATCAGATTGCTCGCCTCTAATTCTTGCTCATTCTTCGATTGCGCGTAAGAATTGGTCCTCGTGATCAGGTTGATCTTGTTTACCGCAAGGTTAATATCCTCCGGAGTGATTGCATTGGCGCTTCGGCTTGCTCGTCGTAGTCGGATCCTGAGGGTCGACATCCACCAAATCGAAGCTATCTCCACTCGCCGAAAGATCGGGCACTCTACACCTATCAAGTGGTATCAGATTCTAGTGTTTCTCGGTGAGTTTATCCAAGTCCATATAAACCAAAAACTACAAAAAAAAAGTTTACCCCAGTACGGTTTTGAGCCTCGCACTTTCGTTCAATAATTTGCGTTGTTGAGTTTTTGTGCTTTCGCTTTTGATCGTTGCTGGTACACTATGTTTTATCGTTTTCTTCCTATCATCGTCGTATCCTTCCATCGTGCCGCGTGTTTTCACCACCACAGTTTGCTTTCCGCCGCATCTGTTTACCCCGTCTCGCTTGCCAAGTTGTGGTCAGCCGATCGCTTGCCAAGTTTTTTCGCTGCACCGTGAGTCCGGGTCAATCACTGCCTCGCCGATTGAGTCCTACTCGGTTACGTCGTGACCTGCTCGCCTCGCCGATCGAGTCCTACTCGGTTACGTCGTGACCCGCTCGCCTCACCCTGTGTTTGGTTCTGTTCGGTTTCGTGTGTCCCTACTCCATAGAGAGAGAGAGAGAGAGAGAGAGTGCTTGTGCTTGTGCTTACCGTTCTACCCCTGTGTTTGGTTCTGTTCGGTTTCTTTTAATTACCGTTCTATCCCTGCCTCAAAAAAAAAAAGCACTTGTGCTTAATTGCTTATTTGAGGTCTCATTGTTTATATTTTCAGCAAAAAGTATTAAAAAAAAGAAAAAAAAGAAAGCAAAAAAAAAAAGAGAAAAGAAAAGAGTGGCCGAGCAAGACAGGCGACGCGTTCTTGCTGCACTTTGTTTTGATCCTTCTTCCTTCCTCTTGCACTTGTACCAGCAGCAATCTTTTCACGTTTAGCACCATTATTCAGCTTTGCAGTTATTGTTTGAATTGTGCTAACCCTTGGATTGAGTGCAGCCTCCTAGCCCCATAAATTTTCTACTACGAGCAGGTTTTTATTTCACCACTCAATCGCTCCTCCAATCTTCCACCGGTTTTACCTGTGGTTGCAGTTCACGCATGCGTGCTAGGTAAGGATGGGTAAGAATTTGATAACAGCTTTTTGATTGAGCTTTTCATCCACCACTCACCTCTCGTTGTAGGATCCCGCTTTTTGTATTGCTTGTGTTTCTATGGCAGAAAACAGCTCGAAGTCGGAGGAGCTCACCATCCAGGATGTCCAGGCATAGGTTGATGGTCTACAAAACGACATGAAGACGATGCACGAGAGACTTGACTCTACGGTCACTTCATCAAATGAGCGTTTTGATCAACTGGACCTCGCTGATACGGCTGCCCGCACCACACTCGCGACAATCATGACTCGTCTTGAGGCCATGTCGGCACAGCTTGGGACCATGACGACGCAGCTCACGGAGTTGCAAAATGCACGTGACTACGACGCCGACACCGAGCAGGACGATGACAATCGCCGTGGTCGTGCTCATAGGGTACGTGTTCCTATTAATGATTCTTTTGCCAAAATAAAATTTCGTATTCCCACTTTTAATGGCAAATATGATCCAGGTGCTTATCTTGATTGGGAATTAGAGGTTGAACAAAAATTTGCATGCCATGATATTCCTACTAATTTACAAGTTAAGGCTGCTATTAGTGAAGTTACTGAATTTGCTTTACTTTGGTGGTGTGAGTATAGACAAAGATATCCTGATAATATTCCAGCCACTTGGGCGGCATTAAAAGCTGCTATGCGTCATTGTTTTGTGCCGTCATATTATGCTAGAGATTTGCTTAATCAAATGCAGCGTTTTCAACAAGGTTCACTTTCCGTAGAGGATTATTATCAAGCTTTGCAAAAGGGTATGATTCGCTGTGGTTTAGTTGAACTGGATGATGCTTCTATGGCTCGCTTTAGGGGTGGGTTAAATCGTGAAATTCAGAATATTCTTGATTATAAGCATTATGATGATATGACCACCTTATTTGAATATGCTTGTAAAGCTGAACGTGAAGTGCAGGATCGACAATCTTCGTCAAGACCTAACATTTTTGTAGGGTCCAAGACGCCTTCAGCTCCACGGTCGACACCTTCTTCCACGCCGCGCGACCACTCCTCGACCACGTCCAAGTCGAGTGCTCCATTCACGGCCAAATCTGCCTCGATCGTGCCATCCTCCTTGTCGTCTGGACGAGCTCGTGATATTCAGTGTCACCGTTGCCGAGGATTTGGTCATGTGATACGCGATTGTCCAAATAAACGAACTATGTTGATTCGTGATGATGGTGGGTATTCTTCTGCTAGTGATGCAGATAATACGGAGCTTCATGTCGACTCTAGTGCCACCGACAGGTATGCCACTCTTGTTGTGCAGCGTGTTCTTAGTACACAGGTCGTTCAGGATGAAAAGCATCAGCGCCACAACATTGTTCATATCAAAGGCGTTGTGCAAGAACGAGCGGTCCGTATAATCATCGATGGTGGCAGTTGCAACAATTTGGCTAGTACGACCTTGGTGGAGCAGTTGTCATTGCCAACAAGGAAGCATCCACATCCTTATCACGTTCAATGGCTTAATGATGGCGGCAAAATAAAGGTAACGCGCTCGGTACGTGTTCCTTTCTCTCTTGGCGCCTATTCTGATTTTGTAGATTCTGATGTTGTTCCAATGGAAGCATGCTCTTTGTTGCTTGGCCGTCCTTGGCAATATGATGTTGATAGTGTTCATCATGGTCGCTCCAATTATTATTCCTTCATGTTTAAGGGTCAGAAAATTGTTATTCATCCTATGACACCTGAACAAGTTCTTAAAGATGATATTGCTCGAGCGACAAAAGTTGCAAAATTGGTTACATCGCCTCCTGTTGCACCTGTTCAACATGAGATCAAATTGAATAACCCTATCTTGCTAGCTACACGTGCTAATTTTGATGAATTACATGATGCTAATATGCTTTACTATGCGCTAGTTTGCTCTCGTATGCTTGTTTCACTAGATGAGGCGCCTATGTTGCATATTCCTCCTGCTGTTGCTAACCTTTTGCAGGACTATAAAGATGTTTTTCCCGCTGAATTGCCACCGGGTCTTCCTCCTATTCGTGGCATAGAACATCAGATTGATTTAATTCTAGGCGCACAGCTTCCTAATCGCGCCCCGTACCGCACAATCCTGAGGAGACGATAGAAATTCAGCGTCAAGTGCAGGCATTGCTTGATAAAGGTTACATTCATGAGTCTCTCAGCCCTTGTTCGGTTCCTATTTTGCTTGTCCTTAAGAAAGATGGTTCTTGGCGTATGTGTTTAGATTGTCGTGCAATCAACAATATTACAATTCGTTATCGATATCCTATACCACGCCTTGATGATATGCTTGATGAACTTAGTGGTGCCACAATTTTCTCTAAGGTTGATTTGCGTAGTGGTTACCATCAAATAAGAATGAAATTAGGAGATGAATGGAAAACGGCTTTTAAAACTAAATTTGGCTTGTATGAATGGTTGGTTATGCCGTTTGGATTGTCTAATGCTCCTAGCACTTTTATGCGCTTAATGAATGAAGTTTTTCGGCCTTTCATTGGAATATTTGTTGTTGTCTATTTTGATGATATTCTTATATACAGCAAATCCATGAATGAGCATTTAGATCATTTGCGTGCTGTTTTTGATGCTTTGCGTGC
This sequence comes from Eleusine indica, assembly GCA_030378355.1. NCBI lineage: Eukaryota > Viridiplantae > Streptophyta > Magnoliopsida > Poales > Poaceae > Eleusine > Eleusine indica. Next base: position 29,671,525 of record CM059501.1, on the reverse strand, counting down.
TGCTCACTTGTTTGGGAACATGGAAAAATGCACTTTTTGCACGCAACGTGTTTCGTTTCTTGGATATGTTGTTACTCCACAGGGCATTGAGGTCGATAGCAGCAAGGTGGACGCCATTCAGAGTTGGCCCCCACCGACGACGGTCACACAGGTTCACAGTTTTCTTGGTCTTGCAGGCTTCTATTGTCGTTTTGTGCGGGACTTTAAAATCTTTGGTTTGCAAGCTTCTATCTAGACTTTAAAATCTTTGGTTTGCAAGCTTTGAAAGATCAATATGTGAATGATACTGATTTTCATGATATTATGATGCATTGTAAGGATGGCAAACCTTGGGGCAAATTTCATATGTAGGATGGGTTCCTATTTCGTGCTAACAAGCTGTGTATTCCAGCTAGCTCGGTTCGTCTTTTGTTGTTACAGGAGGCGCATGGAGGTGGTCTTATGGGTCACTTCGGCGTTTTCAAGACACATGAGGTGTTGGCTGACCATTTCTTTTGGCCACGGATGCGCCGTGATGTTGAGCGCCTTGTTGCACGCTGTACTACATGTCAAAAAGCTAAATCTCGTTTGGGTAATCATGGTTTATATATGCCCTTGCCTGTTCCCTCTTCTCCTTGGCATGATATTTCAATGGATTTTGTTTTGGGATTGCCTCGCACTAAGAAGGGGAGGACAGTATTTTTGTGGTTGTTGATCGTTTCTCTAAAATGGCTCACTTTATACCTTGTCATAAAACTGATGATGCCTCAAATGTTGCTGAATTGTTCTTTAGAGAGATTGTTAGATTGCATGGAATTCCTAAAACAATTGTCTCTGATCATGATGCTAAGTTTCTTAGTCATTTTTGGCGTTCTCTTTGGAATAAATTAGGAACTAAGCTGCTGTTTAGTACTACTTGTCATCCTCAAACTGATGGGCAAACTGAGGTAGTAAATAGAACTTTGTCTGCTATACTTAGAGCTGTTTTAGATAAAAATTTGACACGCTGGGAAGATTGTTTACCTCATGTTGAATTTGCTTATAATCGTGCTACATATTCTGCCACTAAGATGTATCCTTTTGAGGTTGTTTATGGCTATGTTCCTAAGGCGCCTATTGATTTGTTTGCTATTGATGCTGAAGATGAACCACATCTTGATGCTCTTGCTCATATTGATCACATGAAACAATTGCATGAAGAAACACAACACAACATTACCGTTGCTAATAAAAAGTATCAAGTTGCTGGTAGTAAAGGTAGAAAACATATTTCTTTTGAACCTGGTGATTTGGTTTGGTTGCACTTACGTAAAGATAGATTTCCTACTTTGCGTCGTTCTAAACTGATGCCTCGTGCTGCTGGTCCTTTTAAAGTGCTAACCAAGATTAACGATAATGCTTATGTTCTTGACTTGCCCATGGAGTTTGGTGTTTCCACTAGTTTTAATGTTGCAGATTTGAAACCATACTTGAGTGAGGATGATGAGTTACCGTCGAGGACGACTTCACTTCAAGAAGGGGAGGATGATGAGGACATCAACGACATACGAATAATGACGACGGAAGATGGCGCGCCAAACCAAGTTGTCACGCCTCCACCTCTCGTCGTCGCGCCTCCCTGTTGACTTTTGCTAAGCCATATTAATAAATCATTCCCGGCACGGGGCCAGAAACGGTTCACTAATATGTCCCAGAGTCAAGTAGGTAACATCCGCAAGCGCACGGAGAATACCGCTGTAGCATTTCACCCGGAAGTATTCAGGGTATCGTATTTGTTTATCCCAGAGGAAGGTTATGATCAAGAAGCGTTACTAACATATAAGATCATGTTAACAATTAGCAAGGATATCTAACCAAGACAGACGGGTACATGATAATAACCGGGTAGTGTGACACACACAGAAGATTCCTACTAAATAAATAAAGTCTAGTGGAGGAAAGACTAGGCTAAGCTACTCCTACTATACATTCCTATACAGTTGCATAGCCTAAGTAGAATACATACAGACCCACACTCAGGTTCAGCAGTCAATAGTATAGCACTTCAGGCACGGACTTACCCCTGCATCCACAGGCGACTTCCGCCAAGAGCCTACGCACTAGCCTAGCGGGGAGGATTTCAAAGGACGGACAGGGCTGTCACCACCTGCCGCCTACCTCAACGAACCAGTAGACTAACGAATAATTGATGCAAATCAGTCACCCAAGTACCATACTTGCATGACCAAAGAGCACTCTGCCCCTCCGCGATTACTATTAACGAGGCAGAGCTACCGTACGAATACGATCACCAAACCCATGCTATACTTTATCAGCTAAAACTAAGCATAGAGACTATAACATATAAACTAGACTATAGTGATGGTATATAACTAGCATGACAATAGTAGTATAATAAATATAAACTACTATCACACAAGTAGACTATACTATCACATATATGGATCACAAAATCAAACAAGAAACTCATGACCCAAGCACAACTATATGGAAAAGATATATATATTGATAAGAGTAAAGTCTTACAAAAGGGAAAAGATACAAGAGCCATACCAATTCCAAGTGAAGACTTGGGACTAGAGAGCTCTAGACTCAGCCTAACTCCACTTAAACTCCAAGAACTACTACTAGCAAGAGAGAAATGCTTCTTGTGGTGTGTGTTGAGTGTGAAGGCACACCCTCCTATTTATAGCCTCAATAGGTCGGCAAGGGAGAGTAACCGCCACGGAAGGCATCTCAAACCGTCATCAGGAGTCGCGGAGGAGCCAACACGTGGAAGCCCAGGCGGAGAGGGCGCCCGGCTGGGTCGGCCGACCTGACCAGGTCGGCCGACCTGGGGGTGGCCCCTCCTGGCCTGTGCTTTCTCCAGGTGGCTGTCCTGTGGGCCCTGACGTTGGTTTGCGCGGTATTGCAGGGAGTTACGTCGGTTAAGTGCTGAAAATGGGCCCTTCAATCCGTGTGACGTCCATGTGGCACTCTCTGATTGGTCGAAAGTGTGTTTTCTTGCCTTTTGAGGTGTTTCCTTCACATTTCCTCCTGCATGCACAAAGTTCTCCAAGTACAAGTGGAACTATATTATTGTGATAAAGCATGCGTGTATGAAATGCCAAATTCTCCTTTATTTGAGTATAGTTGACGGTTGAAAATGGTACTTAACAGCCGTCAACAAACTCCCCCAAGCTTACCCTTTGCTCGTCCCGAAGCAAAGATAAACTTAAGTTGTTGATCAGGAGTTGCTACAATGTCCTACTCCTCAATAATACTATGCGCACAACAAAGTACTCTTCCTAGAATTAAATATATTGGCGCATAACTTACCCATTTACCTCGATCCATGGGGCTTTTACACCTCATTGTCTTGGGCGGTTGAGAGATAGAACAATTGCAGGGCACCAATCACTTGATCTAGATTCCGCTATGTTATTCCGGAGGTTTTCAAAAGATTTTAAAAATAAAAACCAAGTTCCTCAAATGATTCTCTCGGATCACTCAATATGTGTATGATTCCTCACCAAGGCAAAGTGTTGCCTATAATCACCTACTTCTAAATAAGGCTTTATGTGGAGCTCAAGGTAGGGATATATGAAGCACTCATGTTCACATAATATTGCTATGTCAAAAGACCGGATCCAAGAAAAAACATCAATTCAAACAATCTTGATCAAGATGTGCAAGTGTGTGGGAGAACGGAGGAATGGTGGATGGGAAGAAATAACTCCTTTTTGAATTTTCCTTCTCTCTTTTGGAGTTTCTAGGCTATGGCTATCTTTTGCTTGCTCTCTTTTTTGAGCTTTTTTTTTTTTTTTTTTTTTTTTTTGCATAGCCATAGTCCTAGTTTGCAATGAATACTTTGAGAGAGGAATTTTTGCAATGGATATATGGAGTGTTTCTTTGGATGGATGGATGGATAGTGGCTTTCTTCCGGTGTAGAAGAATAGCTCACGGTGGATATGGTGGATATGGTGGATATGGTGGATGCTATCTTCTTGATTTAGAAGGATAGCTCATGGCGGTGGATGTGTGTACATGATCTTGATCAAGAAAGCATGAAAAGAGTTCTACTAGGGTCACAACAATTTTGACTAAGCTCAATGTGAAACAAGCAGCATATGTGTAAAGGTTTTCAAATGTAAACACTACATATGGCTGTGGTGGGAATTTCATCATTGAGGAACTTATCAATTTGTCATTTTGAAAAATAAAACTCCGAAATTCAAGCTTTACGTTGAGCAAGATCATAGCAGCCCTATCTATCATATCATACCTCTCAACAACTTAGAACTAGAGAATGCATATGCTACCCACAAGATTCAAGTTCAAGGCAAGATTTACCAACAAACCTAACTCTTGAGAGAGTACTGAGTTGTAAACTAGCATTAGAGAGGAATAAAGGACAGAGCAACTATTCATCATCTCAACATAGGAAAATTATACACATTCATACCGCGCATGAAAAAGGGAAATATTTTTGTTCTTTTTATGTTTTGCAAATTTTTATGGAATTTCAGATTTAGCAAATGCAAGAAATAAAAGGGAAGGGGAAAGATACAAGTTACCGTGAGAAGGGGGGTCCTCCCCAAGCTTGTTCTTGCTCATCTGCTGGTTCGGGTCGTAGCCTTGGGAGCGGAAGAAGGCATCCCAATTGCTCTGATTCTGAGCCATCATCGCGTTCAGCTGGCGGAATTGGTTGTCGCTGAAATTCTGCCATTGCTGGGTGTCGGTGACATGTTGCGTGAGAGTTTGTTGCATGCTCTCGGTGCGCAAATCAATGTCGTTCACCCTCCTTGTCAACTCGGCCATCCCATAGTTGAGTTCACGGAACCCACGGGATGAGAATGACCGAGTGGCAAAGGATGGCGGTCCGCTTGAACTTGATGACGTCTGCATGGGGTAATTGTACTGAGATTCCCATGCTCTGGCCTGCCATGTTGATGCACCCGCCTCGTCCTGTGGCGGGGGCTGCTCCCATACCGGATCTCCGGTCGGAGTGTGAAACTCCGGTGTAGGCTCCATATGCCTACGGGAACGTGTCGGTCGCCCTGAAACACTATGCCTGCGAACTTCTCCCACTGGCTCAAGTGGGAGGGTTAGTGCCCGACAGTGATACAAACGAAGACCCGGGTTAGGTAACGGGAATTCATTTCTATACCCGGGAAAGTGATAGATCAAGGTATTATTTGGACCATGTTTCAAAGTATGTCCTTGCACAAAATAGTCCTCGCCTAGAAATTCTCTATCTACCGTCAAATATTCAACATGAACATTCTCAAGCAGACCACACTTCTGCGCAATGCGAGTAACTAAAGAGGTGCACTCAATTGGTCCTGTCAACTTTATATTGTCTAACCATTGATCAATCATGCATTCCGCGGGTGACACCCTAATTTTCTTAACCATGGCATAAAGTATTTTCAATTCATCTTGCCGGACAACCCTAATGTCACCTCGAGGAAACAAGGTCATAGCCAACCACACATGCATAAATCTAAGTGTAGGATTATGGATGGCACTTGTTCTAGGCTTGGGACCCCACTCGTTTCCGGAAATCTTTTTCCAAAAACTTTCTTTATGGAACCCCTTTAGCGCTTTATCTAAGTCTAGCCTACATTTAGGATTTAGACCTAGCATAGCATGAAGATCACCCCATGTGACCAAGCGCTCTTGCCCAAACAAGCGAAAAGAAATGCCTTCATCATACTTTCTAAGGGTGCATAAAAACTGCATAGTAAGCAAACGAGAACCCGGCTCATCTACTTCTACGAAATTTAGCCAACCCATAGTGCGAAAAATAGAGGCAAATTCTTCTCTCATACCTATTTTCTCGAGGAAGTCCGGATCGAAGCGTCGGGTGTGGGCGAATGGCCGCTCTCTCATGAGCGCGATGGCTTGGCCCTCGCGGTCGTCCTTGATGTCGAGATGCTCCTCGGTGATGAGCAAGGCCGGCCTTTCCTCCGGAATTTCAGCTTTGGGGTCACCATGCCCCGGACTTGGTGTGAGCTCGACGGAGGATGCTTGACTCGTGCTTGCACGAGTGCTTTTTCTCCGCTTGATTCCGGCGACTTGCTTCATTCGTTTGAACATGGCTGCACACAAGAACAAACACAAGACAAGAACAAAAACAAGATCGAACAAGTGTTCGGGTGAGCGTTAGTGAAAACGACAAACCCGAGCTTCTCCGAAATTGGTTTTCTTCTCACAACAACTTGCAAATGCACTAAAACAGAGGGGAAATATTTTTTGGGTTTTTGGGGCTGTACTAAAGTTGAAGAACACGAAATTTTGGGAGAGCAACAAGTGAGCAAAGGAGGGGAGCGAAAGATGAGCTTGGAATGGTGAAGCTCCCCCTCCTGGGCGGTTTTTATAGCCAAGGAAGCAAGATGGCCGTTAGAAAGGGACAGAGCAACGGCCATATAGCCGTTGGGAGAAAGGAGCACAGGAAAAGGTGGGGCCAGGGGGTCGGCCGACCCCACCAGGTCGGCCGACCTGGCAGGTGGGCCTCCTGGCAGCCCCCTTTTTCCTACGTGTTCCCCAACGGCTAGAGGATTTGTCCCCTGCTGCCTTTTTGCTCAAAAAGCTCGACAAAAAATCTTTTCAAAATGGAAAGCCCAAAAACCTATTTTCTAAATTTTCAAAAATGCAAATGAGTTTTGAAAAATTCCAAGGTGGCTGGAAAAATTCAAAAATGCAGAAATGCAGTGGTCGGAAAAAATCAAAATGTGGTGGAAAGCAAATATGCAATTAAAAGAGCAAATATGGATAACTACCGGTTTAACCTCCCGGCGAGGACTCACCTTTTAAAGTCCGACGAGCGGGACTTTTCTCCGGCGTTCAGCTCGATGAAGCGTTGTCCGGTCCCGGAGATGAAGACACGGATGATGCTTCTTGTTTCGTTCGCCACACCTTCTTGGTCTTTGTTGCGGTCGGTGGCTTCTTGGGCTTCGGAGGCTGCGGTTTTGCAGGCTTCACAGCCTGTTTCTTTGCAGACCTCGGAGGTTGCTGCCTTGTGGACTTCGGAGGCTGTTGCTTAATGTGTGACCTTTGCCTCCTTGCCTTCATCAGTTGTTGCTGTGCAACCTTTTCCTTCTCAAGGAAGTTCTTCATGAATGTGATGAGGCTGTCCTTCTTTGGCGGAGTGACCTCCACTTCCTTAATGTTGCTTGGGTTCGGCCCGTACTTGATACGGATCATGTTGCACTGTTCTTTCCTTGGCCGAAAGTCAAACTTCTCCTCCTTGCCATTGATGTGGAAGCGGATTTCTCCGGCTCCTACATCGATGCGAGCATCCGCAGTGCTGAGAAATGGGCGTCCCAGGATGAGCGGTGTGCTCTTCCCGACATCCAGATCAAGCACTACGAAGTCGACGGGGATGAAGCAATCCCGGATTTTCACCGGAATATCTTCGGCGATCCCCGCCGGATAGCGGACCGTTGAATCGGCCAGCTGCAGCTGCATCGGCGTGGGGGATAGTGTGGTGTAGTTGAGCTTGTCGAAGACATCCTTCGGCATGACGCTCACACTTGCCCCAAGATCACATAAGGCATGGTCGAAGTTCTGTGTCCCGATCGAGCAGGTGATCGTGGGACACCCTGGATCTTTCTTCTTCTCAGGAAGCCGGTTGAGTATAGCAGCGCTACACTCTTCCGTCAGCTTGACAATTTCTGTGGTTGGTAGTGGGCGCTTGTTGCTGATAAGATCCTTGAGGTAGCGAGCGTACGTGGGTACTTGTATCGCATCCAGCAAGGGCACGTTGATGTGCAGCTTCTGGATCACCTCAACGAAGCGTGTGAACTGCTCGTCCACGGTGGGCTTCCTTCTACTTTCAGGAAACGGCATGAGGTTCGTGTCATAGAACTCATGTGGGGCCGTTTTCCTGGGCGGCAGTTCTTCTTCTTCTGCCGGCTTCTCAGCTGATGTGTCCTTTCCTGCATGGTTAGGGTATGGCGGTTCTCGAGTGGACTTACCTCCTCTCGTGGTAACCGCATTAACATTTTCTAAGGGGGTCTCGGGTTGCCCCGGGATTTTCCCCGACTCAGCAGTAGGAACAGTAGCAGCTAACTGAGCTAATTGGGTTTCTATCATTTTATTAAAGCTCAGCTGATTCTTGAGAGCAGCACTACCCTGTTTTCATACAAAATGCAGAAAACAAAGCAAGGTTAGCCTGCTTAGGAGATAGCCTTAATAATTGCAACACTACTATATACATTAGTAATTTTTCTTAATCATACGCCTTCCCCGGCAACGGCGCCAGAAATGCTTGTTGACTTTTGCTAAGCCATATTAATAAATCATTCCCGGCACGGGGCCAGAAACGGTTCACTAATATGTCCCAGAGTCAAGTAGGTAACATCCGCAAGCGCACGGAGAATACCGCTGTAGCATTTCACCCGGAAGTATTCAGGGTATCGTATTTGTTTATCCCAGAGGAAGGTTATGATCAAGAAGCGTTACTAACATATAAGATCATGTTAACAATTAGCAAGGATATCTAACCAAGACAGGCGGGTACATGATAATAACCGGGTAGTGTGACACACACAGAAGATTCCTACTAAATAAATAAAGTCTAGTGGAGGAAAGACTAGGCTAAGCTACTCCTACTATACATTCCTATACAGTTGCATAGCCTAAGTAGAATACATACAGACCCACACTCAGGTTCAGCAGTCAATAGTATAGCACTTCAGGCACGGACTTACCCCTGCATCCACAGGCGACTTCCGCCAAGAGCCTACGCACTAGCCTAGCGGGGAGGATTTCAAAGGACGGACAGGGCTGTCACCACCTGCCGCCTACCTCAACGAACCAGTAGACTAACGAATAATTGATGCAAATCAGTCACCCAAGTACCATACTTGCATGACCAAAGAGCACTCTGCCCCTCCGCGATTACTATTAACGAGGCAGAGCTACCGTACGAATACGATCACCAAACCCATGCTATACTTTATCAGCTAAAACTAAGCATAGAGACTATAACATATAAACTAGACTATAGTGAGGGTATATAACTAGCATGACAATAGTAGTATAATAAATATAAACTACTATCACACAAGTAGACTATACTATCACATATATGGATCACAAAATCAAACAAGAAACTCATGACCCAAGCACAACTATATAGAAAAGATATATATATTGATAAGAGTAAAGTCTTACAAAAGGGAAAAGATACAAGAGCCATACCAATTCCAAGTGAAGACTTGGGACTAGAGAGCTCTAGACTCAGCCTAACTCCACTTAAACTCCAAGAACTACTACTAGCAAGAGAGAAATGCTTCTTGTGGTGTGTGTTGAGTGTGAAGGCACACCCTCCTATTTATAGCCTCAATAGGTCGGCAAGGGAGAGTAACCGCCACGGAAGGCATCTCAAACCGTCATCAGGAGTCGCGGAGGAGCCAACACGTGGAAGCCCAGGCGGAGAGGGCGCCCGGCTGGGTCGGGCGACCTGACCAGGTCGGCCGACCTGGGGGTGGCCCCTCCTGGCCTGTGCTTTCTCCAGGTGGCTGTCCTGTGGGCCCTGACGTTGGTTTGCGCGGTATTGCAGGGAGTTACGTCGGTTAAGTGCTGAAAATGGGCGCTTCAATCCGTGTGACGTCCACGTGGCACTCTCTGATTGGTCGAAAGTGTGTTTTCTTGCCTTTTGAGGTGTTTCCTTCACATTTCCTCCTGCATGCACAAAGTTCTCCAAGTACAAGTGGAACTATATTATTGTGATAAAGCATGCGTGTATGAAATGCCAAATTCTCCTTTATTTGAGTATAGTTGACGGTTGAAAATGGTACTTAACAGCCGTCAACACTCCCCGAGTTACGGATCCATCTTCTAACGAGACGATGACATACAAGGGCCCAATCACTAGAGCTCGAGCCCAGGAATTGAAGACGATTTTGATGCTAAGGAACGCCAGCCCTAGATGCCTCGTCCTCCCCCTATATAGTCAAGGGCTGCGCCCCTTGCAATCTTCGAGTTTTGTTTTAAGTTTAGCTTAGCTATACATCCGTCTCTCGACGTGAATTCAGAACTCCACCTTCGTGCAATACATCAGATTGCTCGCCTCTAATTCTTGCTCGTTCTTCGATTGCGCGTAAGAATTGATCCTCGTGATCAGGTTGATCTTGTTTACCTCAAGGTTAATATCCTCCGGAAGTTGGTTCAGCGATTGCATTGGCGCTTCGGCTTGCTCGTCGTAGTCGGATCGTGAGGGTCGACATCCACCAAATCGAAGTTATCTCCACTCGCCGAAAGATCGGGCACTCTACACCTATCAACAGTGCCTCGAGGAGTCTAGTCATAAAGACCAGACAGAATGATCCTAGAGACCGTACCGTTACATTCTTGCCTTTTGTTGATTCAGCTTGCTCCGGCCGAATCAGTACCTTAGCATTCTGCAAATCAATTGTGTTGATAGGGAAGGGATTCTTATCCACTTGCATCTCTCTAAGACTCAATCATCCCTCATTAATGGCCGATTGGACCTGTCGACAAAAAACATTGCAATCATTCATAGCATGAGAGAAAGAATTATGCCATTAATAATAAGCTCGCCGCTTTAACTCATAAAGCGGCGGTATGGAATGAGACATCCTAATGCAACCAGCTTTATGTAGCTCATCGAATACTCTATCACATTTAGCTACATCAAAAGTAAATTTTATCTCTCCTTGCCAATTTTTGTGAATCGGCTTGAGGGAATCACAACAATAAGATTTGGCTTTAGATGGCCTTGCAAATTCAGCAGCATACACATCAGTACTCTCATCACTAGAACCTTCAGAATCACAATCTAACAAATGCACATTATGACGAGTAGACCTATGACTTTCTTTAGACTCTTTACCTCAGTTGTCTTGAACCGAAGCCTTTTGTCTAAGATAAGTGCACAATCCACTAAAATCTAAATCAGCCAAATCTCTTTCAGAAAGTGTAATATTAAAACATCAGGATTTTACATCTCTAAATTTTCTAATGTAATCAATAACAGATTCATCACGACCTTGCTTAACCGATGTTAAATTAGACAATTTCAACTCACTATCTCCACTATAAAAATGATCATGAAACTTAATTTCCAATTGTTCCCAAGTGAAGACAGAATTTGGAGGCAAAGATGAAAACGATGAAAATGCAGTTCCAGTTAAAGACAATGCAAATAAATGCACTTTCAAAGCATCATAAGCAGCAACTTCTCCTAAATGAGCTAAATATTGACTAACATGCTCCCTAGTAGTTCTACCATCATCTCCATTGAACTTTATAAAATCAGGAACATGCCAACCGCTAGGATAACTATACATATCAAAATGTGAAGGATAAGGCTTTTGATAAACACGAGTTTTATTTTGCAGGCTTCAAAAGTTTCTCTAATTTGTTTATTGAAATAATCCCTCATGGTAGCCATGCGTGATTCAAAATATGTTACGGAAGTTCTTTGAGATGTAGTTTGTGGTAAAGGGGCCCTATCAAAGTGTGCATCAGGAATAGGATCATGAGGGATGCCATCACCTACTGGCGGCTTTGATGGATAAGAACTATAGGCTACTGTTTTACAAGGAGCAGTAAAATTAGCAACTTCATTGGATTGGTTATTAGCAGCCGAACTAGGAGGCATAGTAGATAAAGGCTCAACTGTGGGGGTACTCAAAACAATAGCATTCCCTGAAACATCTTTATTAATTGAACTAGCTTGAGCCACAGGTGTTTTACTATTATAAAACTTCAACGGCATGCCATATGGAGGATTCTCTAATGGTACACTACATAAAGCCGATGAATCTTGAGCATTGGAACCATCACTAGTAGAACCCACATGCATGTTTCTTTTAATTTTTTCAAATCCCTCATTAATATTTTGCTCTATACTATTATTAGCATTCTTAATGAGGTCATCAAACATCTTAGAATCATCTTTAGGAGCGACAATAAGAGATTTGCTACTAGATGCTACCTCTTGTGAAAACAGATCGGGTTGCTTGATTTGAGTGATTTTACCGTGCCGATCTTTCTTGAAGCATGAAAGAAATACTTGATATTGCTCAGCTTCAAACGCCTTCAACTTCTCTTGCATCTACTCCTGAAATAGCTTGTGATGGTCCTCCGTCAACTCCTCCATCGATGTTGCGATGTTATGATCTTTGGAAATTTCAACCGGAGAAGCCATTACTAAGGGAAATATAATCGGTTTTGAATAACCAGAATTTTCTTTTCCCCAGTGGAGTCGCCAAAGAGTGTGTTGATGCGAAAACACGCCATGAAACACGAGCACACAAATGTGCAGCAATGCGTCGGTGAGTTCGCCAAAACTGAACCCTCCGGTTATGGAAACCGGAGCCTCCGATTTTCATGGGCTCGCCGCAAAAACCAACGAACGCCTGCCCAGGAGGGACCCCATCGGGGCAAACGCACTCTTGGGTTGTCCTAACATCGGCAGGCCAGCTAGGACGCCTTCAAATGCCGTAGAGACGAAGAAGAACAGAAATTAGGGTTTGGAGAAGTAGGGTTTGGAGATAAAAGTAAATTATGAGTTTTTGACGATTGGGGGTTGCCTCAATCGGCCATGGCCCTTTGTATATATAGGGTGGGAATGTGTAATCCCATTAGGATTCAAAACTCTTACAATTTCCATGCAGAACACGGAATTCCGTCTCGGTTGCCAAAACCGGACCCTCCTATTTCTAAAATCGGACCATCCGGTTTCCCTCTAGTACAAACCATTAAAAACCGGAACATCCGGTTTCCTAAAATGAAAGGTCCGGTTTTACGCCTGTGAGCATTTGCTAGACACCATAACTTCTTCATCTAGACTCCAAATTAGGCGTTCAATATATCCATTTCGATCGGCTCGACGAGGGCTTCATCACAGACACTTCAAATCTGCAGGTTGGCCTCTTCTTCATGGACTTTTAAGCTCCTCTTTACTTCGTTAGGAAAAATCAACCAAAATGCCTAGAAAATACTCCTTTAGCCTGAAAAACTCATCTAAACACCAAAATCATGAAATAAAAATTGTTAGCCTCAATTTAGACAACTATGGCCATATCAAGCCTGCCAAAACCGGATGCTCCGGTTTGGCAAATCGGATGATCCGGTTTTCCCAGAATGTTAATTTTGGTCGTCAACAAGATCGTAAAAGGAAGGCCCCTGCTAGTGCCTCTGCTGCTCCACAAGCTAAGTATTGTCTGATTTATACTTGACCCACTGGACAACGTTTCCGGGCGTCACCACAATAGCAATTTCAGCGCTTGTATGCTCAGAATTACTCGAGGCCACCACAGCAGCAAAAGTTTCCACCCCGTGCACCATACCAACAGCAAAACAATCAGTATCATGCACCATATCAGCAGAAAGGGAATCAGAATGCTCGTGCCCCACAGCCCGCTGATCGTGGAGGCAATTATCCGTGCTACAACTGTGGTCATACTGGCCACTTTGCTAAGAATTGTACTACGCCTAGGCGCTACAATAACACCAATAATCAGTGCCAGAACCAGGACAAGTCTAAGAATACATCGTCTCGTGGTGGTCAAGTCAATTACACCAATGCTGAAGACATTCCCCAGGGCAAACCCGTGCTAACCGGTATGCTTTCACTCTATCGCCAACCTGTCCTTGCACTTTTTGATTCTGGTGCTACGCATAATTTCATTAGCAAAGCTTGTGTGCAAAAACATAATGTCCACACCAACACCATAAATAAATGCTACACCGTCCACTCTCCTGCTGGACAAATTCTTGCTAACGAAATATTATGTAAAGCTCCACTAGAAATAAATCAAAAGATTTACCCCACCAATTTTATCATGCTCGAAAATCAGGAAATCAACCTAATCATAGGCATGATCTGGATGAAAACTCAGAGAGCCATGTTAGACATTGAGCCCCGTATCGTTCACTTAAACTCTCCCTTCCATGGCCAAGACACCCTTTTTCTAAATACCGATTCATCAAAAAATCTAGTTGTCCATCACTTGGAAGGACAATCACTCGAAAATATTCCTGTTATTTGTGAGTATCTGGACGTGTTTCCTGAAGATATCTTTGGCCTCCCACCTGACCGTGATGTGGAATTTAAGATAGAGATACAGCCAGGAACTTCTCTAATATCAGGTCGACCATATAAAATGGCTCCGAATGAGCTGGCAGAACTGAAAAAGCAATTGAATGAGCTGCTGCAAAAATGGATTCATTTGCCCAAGCACTTCACCTTGGGGCTGTCCTGCTATTTTTGTGAAGAAGAAAAACAAATCTTCGTGCCTTGTCGCTGCTTATTGGCCACTAAATAAAGTCACAATAAAAAATAAATACCCAAAGCCCCGAATTGACATTCTTTTCGATCAATTGGTTGGTGCTAAGGTCTTTTCAAAAATTGACCTTTGCTCAGGTCACCATCAAATAAAGATTAGAGCAGAAGACATCCTGAAGACAGCCTTCTCTACTAGATACGAATTATTTGAGTATCTAGTAATGTCATTCGGATTAACAAATTCTCCTGCCTATTTCATGTATCTCATGAACTCAGTATTCATGCCATAGCTGGAAAAATTTGTGATAGTATTCATTGATGACATCATCATCTATTATAAGTCCAAGGAAGAACATGCTGAACATCTTTGTATTGTTCTTCAACGTCTATGAGATCACAACTTATTCACGAAATTCAGCAAGTGCGAATTTTTGTTGGACCGTGTGCCATTTCTTGGTCACATAGTTTCTGCGGAAGGTATCTCTGAAGACCCTGGCAAAGTTCAAGATGTGCAAGATTGGAAAGCGTCTACTTCTGTTCATCAAGTTCGTAGTTTCCTCGGATTAGCTGGTTATTACTATAGGTTCATTCCTAATTTTTCGCAGTTGTCCAAACCCATCACAAGGCTACTGAAAAATGATGTGAAGTTCGAATGGAGTGATAAATGTGAAGAAGCATTTCAGAAGTTGAAAGAATTATTAACTACTGCCATAGTGTTGGCTCAGCCGGACATGACTAAACTGTTTGACGTGTATTGTGATGCATCCGGGACAGGACTTGGATGTGTGCTTATGCAATGTGGCCGTGTCATTGCCTATGCATCTCGGCAACTACACAAGCATGAAGAACATTATCCAACTCATTATTTAGAGCTAGCTGCAGTTGTGCTTAGGTTAATTAAAAGCTCACGCAATGAACCCCTATAAGCCTTTCTTGTCTTTAGCCCCATGGCATCTTTTCCCCCACTTGCTGAGTATGACATGTACTCACCCTTGCTATACCATATTGCTGCTCAGCCACCGGAGAAGGTTGGGACCACTATGAAGACAATGGAGGCGAGTACTAGGCAATGGTCCACCAGTCGGTGCCTGTGGTGTGTTGGGATGTCTACGCTAGTTTATTTCCGCTGCTGTGATGTACTTTTCTTTCAGACCTACGGGTCCTTTTGTAATAAAGATATGATGTAATAATTAAAGGATATGGATACTTATTCTATTTACCATTAATGATGTACCTTATGTGTGTGTAACTTGATCCTGGGCACACGTACGGCTGCACCCATTTTACTTCTTAAAATGGGTGTGACAGAAGTGGTATCAGAGCCATATCGATTGTAGGACATCAGCCTAGTTAGCAATGGACGAATTAGGACATTATTTTGTTTTACTCCTATACAAACTATTTTAACAAAAAAAATATTATTGCTTATTGTTTTTCTTATTTTTGATTTCTGTTTATTTTTCAGATTTCTTTTAACCATTATGTATTCATCCCTTGTTATTTCAAAAATGTAGATGGCTCGTACCAAGAAGACCACTCGTAAAGCTACGTCTGGAGTTCACTATGGACGCCTTGCCCCTAGGCATGTTCGAAAGGAAGCAAGTGAGGAGGTAACTCAACCAGAACGTGAGAAGACCCCGTTGACTGATGAGGAGCTTCCAGAGGCACCGCAGGAAGACCCCATGGAGGAAGGAGATCCTAAGGAACCTGAAGAGGACGAGCCTGAAGAATAGAAGCAAAAAGAGGATCCTGAGGAACCCCAAGGGGAAGAAGACCCTGAAGATCCTAGAGATGGTGATGATGGTGACTCAGAGGAGGAGGACGATGGCCCCGTTGTCCGTCGGGCCGAGAAGTACTGCTCTTTTAAACAAGAGGGTGAGACTTTCTCCAAGACCCTTCGGAAGCTACTTGAGAGGATCGGCATTACCAACAGGCTACAACACTTCCTCAAGAAGTTGGATCGCCCTTTTCGTGAGGAGTGGATAGCAGAGGTCAACATCTATGACGACAACTGCGTCATATCTACTCACCATGGCCGCACTCCTAGGGCTACACGTGGAGCCGCGGTGGATGACGCTGCTTGGAAGGATCTCACTAGCCACTGCTACACTCATCGCCATGGGATTGCAAAGAAAAATTTTGCCCACATTCCCCGTCGGAAGCCAGGCACGAGGAAGTACACTGCTACTCCTACAGAATGTTATGTGAGCACTAGAGAGATGGACGAGACCCATGGAGTTTTTGTGGACTTAAGCCACACTGTGGAGGCCTTACAGAAGGAAAACCACACTCTTTAGAAGCAGCTGCGTGATGTAGAGGCTTATCTGAGGTGCAATCAGCGGGTTAAGATGGGAGAGGAGAGTGATCTCTACTCCTCTGGCATCCGTACTTTGAGTGCCACATCACCACAACGTGCAAGCTCTCTGCCTTCTGTCTCCGACGAAGCCAACTCCCATGCCTAGGAGGCTAGCTTGTCCCCGTGAATAAAGTTGTAATAATCAAATTCTAAGATCGATTTGCTTTCATGGTGTGATGCAATGAACTCTTTTGATTGGTTTATGTGTGCTTGATGTGAGTTGTGGGATGCTTTGGCACCTTGTCCACAACCTCATCTTTTTTTTGCTTAATTAATGAACTACCGTTTTGCTTATCATTCCTTGATGCATATAGTTGGGGTTTCCTTCTATCTCTTCATTTCATCTTACACCACTCCCACCACTCTTTCTCTCTCAGATGGTTCGCACTAGGGGAAATGCTGATTCCAATGAGCAGTATAACAAGGACAACAACAATGCCCTGAACTTTGAACAACTCCTAGCCATGCAGACTCAGCTCATGTAGACGGTGACCCAGACCTTGGGTGCCATACAGCAAAACCACAACGCCCCACCACCTCCACCTCCACCCCAGAATAGGTTAGGAGAGTTCCTAAGGACTAGACCACCTACCTTCTCCCAGTCCAAGGATCCTATGGAGGCTGATGATTGGCTCAAGTTAGTAGAGAAGAAGCTGATGATCGCCCAATTCAATGATCGAGAGAAGGTCCTCTTTGCAGCTCATCAATTGTTCGGTGTAGCCACAGACTAGTGGGAAGCCTATTGCAATGCCCATGCTGATGTCGAGTCCATCACCTGGAATGAGTTCAAGGCTAGCTTTCATACTCACTATGTCCCTACGGGCATCAAGATGCTAAAGAGGCAAGAATTCCAAGACCTGAGGTAGGGAAGCATGTCAATGAGTGAGTACCTGAATAGATTCATTCAGCTATCTAGGTATGCTCTAGAGGATGTTAGCACCGATGAGAAGAAGCAGTATATGTTCATGAGGGGACTGCAGAATGATATCCAGTTCCAGCTACTGAACAATGACTATGTGAACTTCCAAAAGCTGGTAGACAAGGCCATTGTTGTGGAGAACAAACGTAATGAGATCGAAGGAGATGGCAAGAGGAAGATGCCATTCCAAGGGCAGTCATCTGGTAGTAACACTCGCCCTCGCATGATGCCACCACCAAGCCAATACTACAGAGCTCCTAACACAATTAGGCCACCCATACAAGCTCCACGCCCCAACATCCAAATGCTACGCCCCATCAATCAGGCACCTCGCCCCAACTAGAAGCAAGCACCTCGCCCCACCTATCAGCAGGCACCCTGCCCTGCTGCCCCAATAGCTCCACAAAACCAGAACCGTAATACCTCTGGAAACACTGGTGGTTTAAAGCCAGGTTGTTATCATTGTGAAAAGGAAGGTCACTTCATAGGACAGTGTCCCCAGCGGAACAACGCACCAAGGCAAGTTCCAACCAACACAATGCAAGGCAGTCGAGGACAGCAAAATTATGCTCGAGGCTGCGTCAACCATGTCACTACTGAGGAGGCTGAGCAAGCTGCAGATGTGGTGCTGGGTATCTTCTTAGCTAATTCTCAACCTGCAACCATTTTATTTGATTTAGGAGCATCACATTCATTCATCACATCAGCCTACGTTGCAAAGTATAATCTGCCGATTGCTATTATGAAGCATACCATGCTAGTTAGTTCTCCAGGAGGAGAAATGAGGACCAATCAAATATGCCCAAAGGTTACCCTTAAAATAAGGGGGGTAGACTTCTCAGGTAATCTCATAGTACTAGACTCAAAGGGTATAGATATTATGCTTGGGATGGACAGGCTACGCAAGTATTATGGGGTGATATAATGCGCCAAGCGGGCAGTACAGTTGACCAGTATAGAAGGTACCAAGGTTGAGTTCATAGCAGCCGACTTTGAAGTCAAGGAAGTCATACTAAATCAAGCCACGAGCACCCCCATAGATGAGATACGAGTGGTTTGTGAATTCCCCAATGTATTCCCAGAAGAACTTCCACGTATGCCGCCTGATCGCGACATAGAGTTTGTTATTGACTTAATACCTGGAACTGCACCTATATCTAAGAGGCCCTATAGGATGCCTGTTAATGAGTTAGTAGAGCTCAAAAAGCAATTGCAAGAGATGCTAGAGAAAGGCTTCATTCGCCTTAGTTCCTCACCTTGGGGAGCTCCAGTACTCTTTGTTGAGAAGAAGGATAAGACACAGAGGATGTGTGTAGACTACCGTTCTCTTAATGACGTGACTATTAAGAACAAATATCCCCTACCACAGATTGAGGATTTGGTCGATCAGATGATGGGAGCTTGTGTCTTCTCCAAGATTGATCTACGATCTGGGTACCACCAATTGAAGATCAGACCATCAGACATACCCAAGACGGCTTTTCGGACTAAGATATGGGTTATATGAGTATACAGTGATGTCATTTGTACTGACCAATGCACTGGTCTACTTCATGTACCTTATGAACAAGCTGTTTATGGAGTATTTGGATAAGTTCGTTGTGGTTTTCATCGATGACATCTTGGTATTTTCAAAGAATGGGAAAGAGCATGAGGAACACTTGAGGCTAGTTCTAGAAAAGCTACGAGAGCACAAGTTGTATGCTAAGCCAAGCAAGTGTGAATTCTGGTTGAAGGAGGTAGCATTTCCCGGGCACGTCATCTCTGTGGGAGGAGTGTCAGTTGATCCAGGCAAAGTGAAGGATGTTCTAGATTGGAAGCCACCCCAGAGAGTACAGGATATTAGAAGTTTCCTTGAATTAGCTGGGTACT
This sequence comes from Eleusine indica, assembly GCA_030378355.1. Taxonomy (NCBI): domain Eukaryota; kingdom Viridiplantae; phylum Streptophyta; class Magnoliopsida; order Poales; family Poaceae; genus Eleusine; species Eleusine indica. The sequence goes on along the minus strand of CM059501.1, from coordinate 29,652,154 downwards.
ATCAGCGTTGCATAAACGATTTCTCTAGAATAGCCAAGCCGATGACAATGTTGTTGGGAAAGGACAATAGTTTTGAGTGGACTCTCAATTGTCAAGCCAGCTTTGAAGAATTGAAGCGAAGACTAACGTCAGCTCCTGTCCTGGTCTTAGCAGACATCAGTAGGAGTTTTGATATATACTGTGACGCCTCAAAGCAAGGACTTGGATGTGTGCTCATGCAAGAAGGACATGTCGTAGCATATGCTCTGAAGATTTGGAGGCACTATATTCTTGGTCATCATTGTGAGATCTATACGGATTACAAGAGTCTCAAGTACATATTTACTCAAACTGAGCTGAACCTAAGACAACGATGTTGGTTAGAGTTGATCAAAGACTATGATGTGGGTATCAACTATCACCTAGGAAGGCAAATGTCATTGCGGATGGCCTGAGTAGAAAGACCTATTGCCGCCAGCTAATTGTGGAAGAGTTACCACCAGAGCTATGCAAGGAGTTTGAGCACCTGAATCTTGGGTTTGTGAATGAGCTAGAGACCATTGCAATGGAAGTGGAACCCACTCTCAAGGAGGAAATCCGCAAGGGACAGTTAGATGAGAAGCTAAGTGAGATAAGAAAGCTCATTAAGGAAGGAAAGGCTACTGACTTCATAGAAGATGAGAAGGGCACCATATGGATCGGTAAACGGATATGTGTGCCAGACAAGAAGCCCATTCATGACATGATCCTATGGCAAGAACACGAATCTGCCTACTCCATTCATCCAGGGAGTACTAAGATGTACCAAGACTTGAAGACTCGTTATTGGTGGTATGACATGAAGCGCGATGTCGTGGAGTATGTTGCTATATGTGACACATGTCAGCATGTCAAGGCAGAACACCAAAGACCCATCGGATTGCTTCAACCCCTAAAGATTCCTGAGTGGAAATGGGAACAAGTCGGTATGGACTTCATAGTTGGGTTACCCCGTACACAGTCGGGATATGATTCTATATGTGTTATAGTTGACCACTTAACCAAGGTGGCACACTTCATTCCTGTCACGACAACCTACCGTGGTGCGAAGTTGGCGGAACTATACACGTCAAGGATAATATGCTTACATGGAGTCTCTAAGAAGATAGTATCTGACAGAGGCTCTCAGTTCACCTCGAGGTTTTGGGAGAAGCTACATGAGTCCCTGCGCACCAAGTTGAATTTCAGCTCTGCTTATCACCCTGTTGACTTTTGCTAAGCCATATTAATAAATCATTCCCGGCACGGGGCCAGAAACGGTTCACTAATATGTCCCAGAGTCAAGTAGGTAAAATCCGCAAGCGTACGGAGAATACCGCTGTAGCATTTCACCCGGAAGTATTCAGGGTATCGTATTTGTTTATCCCAAAGGAAGGGTATGATCAAGAAGCGTTACTAACATATAAGATTATGTTAACAATTAGCAAGGATATCTAACCAAGACAGGCGGGTACATGATAATAACCGGGTAGTGTGACACACACAGAAGATTCCTACTAAATAAATAAAGTCTAGTGGAGGAAAGACTAGGCTAAGCTACTCCTACTATACATTCCTATACAGTTGCATAGCCTAAGTAGAATACATACAGACCCACACTCAGGTTCAGCAGTCAATAGTATAGTACTTCAGGCACGGACTTACCCCTGCATCCACAGGCGACTTCCGCCAAGAGCCTACGCACTAGCCTAGCGGGGAGGATTTCAAAGGACGGACAGGGCTGTCACCACCTGCCGCCTACCTCAACGAACCAGTAGACTAACGAATAATTGATGCAAATTAGTCACCCAAGTACCATACTTGCATGACCAAAGAGCACTCTGCCCCTCCGCGATTACTATTAACGAGGCAGAGCTACCGTACGAATACGATCACCAAACCCATGCTATACTTTATCAGCTAAAACTAAGCATAGAGACTATAACATATAAACTAGACTATAGTGACGGTATATAACTAGCATGACAATAGTAGTATAATAAATATAAACTACTACCACACAAGTAGACTATACTATCACATATATGGATCACAAAATCAAACAAGAAACTCATGACCCAAGCACAACTATATAGAATATATATATATATATTGATAACAGCAAAGTCTTACAAAAGGGAAAAGATACAAGAGCCATACCAATTCCAAGTGAAGACTTGGGACTAGAGAGCTCTAGACTCAGCCTAACTCCACTAAAACTCCAAGAACTACTACTAGCAAGAGAGAAATGCTTCTTGTGGTGTGTGTTGAATGTGAAGGCACACCCTCCTATTTATAGCCTCAATAGGTCGGCAAGGGAGAGTAACCGCCACGGAAGGCATCTCAAACCGTTATCAGGAGTCACGGAGGAGCCAACACGTGGAAGCCCAGGCGGAGAGGGCGCCCGGCTGGGTCGGCCGACCTGACCAGGTCGGCCGACCTGGGGGTGGCCCCTCCTGGCCTGTGCTTTCTTGGGGAGGCTGGCAGGTGGGTCCTGAGGTCGGTTCCCGCGGTATTACAGGGAGTTACGTCGGTTAAGTGCTGCAAATGGGCCCTTCAATCCGTGTGACGTCCATGTGGCGCTCTCTGATTGGTCGAAAGTGTGTTTTCTTGCCTTTTGAGGTGTTTCCTTCACATTTCCTCCTGCATGCACAAAGTTCTCCAAGTACAAGTGGAACTATATTATTGTGATAAAGCATGCGCGTATGAAATGCCAAATTCTCCTTTATTTGAGTATAGTTGACGGTTAAAAATGGTACTTAACAGCCGTCAACAAACTCCCCCAAGCTTACCCTTTGCTCGTCCCGAAGCAAAGATAAACTTAAGTTGTTGATCAGGAGTTGCTACAATGTCCTACTCCTCAATAATACTATGCGCACAACAAAGTACTCTTCCTAGAATTAAATATATTGGCGCATAACTTACCCATTTACCTCGATCCATGGGGCTTTTACACCTCATTGTCTTGGGCGGTTGAGAGATAGAACAATTGCAGGGCACCAATCACTTGCTCTAGATTCCGCTATGTTATTCAGGAGGTTTTCAAAAGATTTTGAAAATAAAAACCAAGTTCCTCAAATGATTCTCTCGGATCACTCAATATGTGTATGATTCCTCACCAAGGCAAAATGTTGCCTATAATCACCTACTTCTAAATAAGGCTTTATGTGGAGCTCAAGGTAGGGATATATGAGGCACTCATGTTCACATAATATTGCTATGTCAAAAGACCGGATCCAAGAAAAACATCAATTCAAACAATCTTGATCAAGATGTGCAAGTGTGTGGGAGAATGGAGGAATGGTGGATGGGAAGAAATAACTCCTTTTTGAATTTTCCTTCTCTCTTTTGGAGTTTCTAGGCTATGGCTATCTTTTGCTTGCTCTCTTTTTTTTTTTTTTTTTTGAGCATTTTTTTTTCTTTTCTTTTTGCATAGCCATAGTCCTAGTTTGCAATGAATACTTTGAGAGAGGAATTTTGCAATGGATATATGGAGTGTTTCTTTGGATGGATGGATGGATAGTGGCTTTCTTCCGGTGTAGAAGAATAGCTCACGGTGGATATGGTGGATATGGTGGATGCTATCTTCTTGATTTAGAAGGATAGCTCATGGCGGTGGATGTGTGTACATGATCTTGATCAAGAAAGCATGAAAAGAGTTCTACTAGGGTCACAACAATTTTGACTAAGCTCAATGTGAAACAAGCAGCATATGTGTAAAGGTTTTCAAATGTAAACACTACATATGGCTGTGGTGGGAATTTCATCATTGAGGAACTTATCAATTTGTCATTTTGAAAAATAAAACTCCGGAATTCAAGCTTTACGTTGAGCAAGATCATAGCAGCCCTATCTATCATATCATACCTCTCAACAACTTAGAACTAGAGAATGCATATGCTACCCACAAGATTCAAGTTCAAGGCAAGATTTACCAACAAACCTAACTCTTGAGAGAGTACTAAGTTGTAAACTAGCTTTAGAGAGGAATAAAGGACAGAGCAACTATTCATCATCTCAACATAGGAAAATTATACACATTCATACCGCGCATGAAAAAGGGAAATATTTTTGTTCTTTTTATGTTTTGCAAATTTTTTATGGTTTTTTCAGATTTAGCAAATGCAAGAAATAAAGGGAAGGGGAAAGATACAAGTTACCGTGAGAAGGGGGGTCCTCCCCCAAGCTTGTTCTTGCTCATATCTGCTGGTTCGGGTCGTAGCTTTGGGAGCGGAAGAAGGCATCCCAATTGCTCTGATTCTGAGCCATCATCGCGTTCAGCTGGCGGAATTGGTTGTCGCTGAAATTCTGCCATTGCTGGGTGTCGGTGACATGTTGCGTGAGAGTTTGTTGCATGCTCTCGGTGCGCAAATCAATGTCGTTCACCCTCCTTGTCAACTCGGCCATCCCATAGTTGAGTTCACGGAACCCACGGGATGAGAATGACCGAGTGGCAAAGGATGGCGGTCCGCTTGAACTTGATGACGTCTGCATGGGGTAATTGTACTGAGATTCCCATGCTCTGGCCTGCCATGTTGATGCACCCGCCTCGTCCTGTGGCGGGGGCTGCTCCCATACCGGATCTCCGGTCGGAGTGTGAAACTCCGGTGTAGGCTCCATATGCCTACGGGAACGTGTCGGTCGCCCTGAAACACTATGCCTGCGAACTTCTCCCACTGGCTCAAGTGGGAGGGTTAGTGCCCGACAGTGATACAAACGAAGACCCGGGTTAGGTAACGGGAATTCATTTCTATACCCGGGAAAGTGATAGATCAAGGTATTATTTGGACCATGTTTCAAAGTATGTCCTTGCACAAAATAGTCCTCGCCTAGAAATTCTCTATCTACCGTCAAATATTCAACATGAACATTCTCAAGCAGACCACACTTCTGCGCAATGCGAGTAACTAAAGAGGTGCACTCAATTGGTCCTGTCAACTTTATATTGTCTAACCATTGATCAATCATGCATTCCGCGGGTGACACCCTAATTTTCTTAACCATGGCATAAAGTATTTTCAATTCATCTTGCCTGACAACCCTAATGTCACCTCGAGGAAACAAGGTCATAGCCAACCACACATGCATAAATCTAAGTGTAGGATTATGGATGGCACTTGTTCTAGGCTTGGGACCCCACTCGTTTCCGGAAATCTTTTTCCAAAAACTTTCTTTATGGAACCCCTTTAGCGCTTTATCTAAGTCTAGCCTACATTTAGGATTTAGACCTAGCATAGCATGAAGATCACCCCATGTGACCAAGCGCTCTTGCCCAAACAAGCGAAAAGAAATGCCTTCATCATACTTTCTAAGGGTGCATAGAAACTGCATAGTAAGCAAACGAGAACCCGGCTCATCTACTTCTACGAAATTTAGCCAACCCATAGTGCGAAAAATAGAGGCAAATTCTTCTCTCATACCTATTTTCTCGAGGAAGTCCGGATCGAAGCGTCGGGTGTGGGCGAATGGCCGTTCTCTCATGAGCGCGATGGCTTGGCCCTCGCGGTCGTCCTTGATGTCGAGATGCTCCTCGGTGATGAGCAAGGCTGGCCTTTCCTCCGGAATTTCAGCTTCGGGGTCACCATGCCCCGGACTTGGTGTGAGCTCGACGGAGGATGCTTGACTCGTGCTTGCACGAGTGCTTTTTCTCCGCTTGATTCCGGCGACTTGCTTCATTCGTTTGAACATGGCTGCACACAAGAACAAACACAAGACAAGAACAAAAACAAGATCGAACAAGTGTTCGGGTGAGCGTTAGTGAAAATGACAAACCCGAGCTTCTCCGAAATTGGTTTTCTTTTCACAACAACTTGCAAATGCACTAAAACAGAGGGGAAATATTTTTTTGGGTTTTTGGGGCTGTAGTAAAGTTGAAGAACACGAAATTTTGGGAGAGCAACAAGTGAGCAAAAGAGGGGAGTGAAAGATGAGCTTGGAATGGTGAAGCTCCCCCTCCTGGGCGGTTTTTATAGCCAAGGAAGCAAGATGGCCGTTAGCAAGAGACAGAGCAACGGCCATATAGCCGTTGGGAGAAAGGAGCACAGGAAAAAGTGGGGCCAGGGGGTCGGCCGACCTCACCAGGTCGGCCGACCTGGCAGGTGGGCCTCCTGGCAGCCCCCTTTTTCCTATGTGTTCCCCAACGGCTAGGGGATTTGTCCCCTGCTGCCTTTTTGCTCAAAAAGCTCGACAAAAATCTTTTCAAAATGGAAAGCCCAAAAACCTATTTTCTAAATTTTCAAAAATGCAAATGAGTTTTGAAAAATTCAAGGTGGCTGGAAAAATTCAAAAATGCAGAAATGCAGTGGTCGGGAAAAATCAAAATGTGGTGGAAAGCAAATATGCAATTAAAAGAGCAAATATGGATAACTACCGGTTTAACCTCCCGGCGAGGACTCACCTTTTAAAGTCCGACGAGCGGGACTTTTTCTCCGGCGTTCAGCTCGATGAAGCGTTGTCCGGTCCCGGAGATGAAGACACGGATGATGCTTCTTGTTTCGTTCGCCACACCTTCTTGGTCTTTGTTGCGGTCGGTGGCTTCTCGGGCTTCGGAGGCTGCGGTTTTGCAGGCTTCACAGCCTGTTTCTTTGCAGACCTCGGAGGTTGCTGCCTTGTGGACTTCGGAGGCTGTTGCTTAATGTGTGACCTTTGCCTCCTTGCCTTCATCAGTTGTTGTTGTGCAAAATTTTCCTTCTCAAGGAAGTTCTTCATGAATGTGATGAGGCTGTCCTTCTTTGGCGGAGTGACCTCCACTTCCTTGATGTTGCTTGGGTTCGGCCCGTACTTGATACGGATCATGTTGCACTGTTCTTTCCTTGGCCGAAAGTCAAACTTCTCCTCCTTGCCATTGATGTGGAAGCGGATTTCTCCGGCTCCTACATCGATGCGAGCATCCGCAGTGCTGAGAAATGGGCGTCCTAGGATGAGCGTTGTGCTCTTCCCGACGTTCATATCAAGCACTACGAAGTCGACGGGGATGAAGCAATCCCGGATTTTCACCGGAATATCTTCGGCGATCCCCGCCGGATAGCGGATCGTTGAATCGGCCAGCTGCAGCTGCATCGGCGTGGGGGATAGTGTAGTGTAGTTGAGCTTGTCGAAGACATCCTTCGGCATGACGCTCACACTTGCCCCAAGATCACATAAGGCATGGTCGAAGTTCTGTGTCCCGATCGAGCAGGTGATCGTGGGACACCCTGGATCTTTCTTCTTCTCAGGAAGCCGGTTGAGTATAGCAGCGCTACACTCTTCCGTCAGCTTGACAATTTCTGTGGTCGGTAGTGGGCGCTTGTTGCTGATAAGATCCTTGAGGTAGCGAGCGTACGTGGGTACTTGTATCGCATCCAGCAAGGGCACGTTGATGTGCAGCTTCTGGATTACCTCAACGAAGCGTGTGAACTGCTCGTCCACGGTGGGCTTCCTTCTTCTTTCGGGAAACGACATGAGGTTCGTGTCATAGAACTCATGTGGGGCCGTTTTCCTGGGCGGCAGTTCTTCTTCTTCTGCCGGCTTCTCAGCTGATGTGTCCTTTCCTGCATGGTTAGGATATGGCGGATCCCGAGTGGACTTACCTCCTCTCGTGGTAACCGCATTAACATTTTCTAAGGGGGTCTCGGGTTGCCCCGGGATTTTCCCCGACTCAGCAGTAGGAACAGCAGCAGCTAACTGAGCCCTAAAGCTCAGCTGATTCTTGAGAGCAGAGGAAACACCCTCTATCTTAGTGTGGATGCTCTCAAGAGTCCTATCAGTGGTGGCAAGCTTTTTACTAATGTTATCATTAACCTTAGCTTGACCAAGCACAAGATCTTTCAAGGAGGGCTGATTATAACTGGAATTAAAACCAGAGAAGTTGCCAGAGTTACCTCCTTGGTAGTTGGGACGTGGTGGACCCCAACTTTGACCTCCTTGTGGACGGTAGCCGTTGTTGTTGTTGTTGCCCATGAACATTACGTCCTCACGGGTCTCAGGGCAGTCATTGCCCGAGTGTCCCGTGTTGCCACAGACCTCGCAAGTCATCCGAGCATCTAGGGCTTTCACTTCTCCATTGGCTTGGTCGTCCATCTTCTTCATGAGAAGGTCAATCTTGGCGGCGAGCATGTCAACCTCCTTGACGGAGTGCATGCCTCGCTGGCGAGGTTGGAGGCGTTCTTCATTCCAACCTTGGTTGGACACCATCTTCTCGATCAAAGCTTTTGCCTTGCTTACAGTGAGCGAGAAGAAGGCTCCACCAGCAGCAGCGTCGAGGTGGTCGCGGGCCGACGGAGTAAGCCCGTTGTAGAAGTTCTGGATGATCAGCCAATCATCCATCCCGTGGTGGGGACATGCCAGGATGTACTCCTGGAGCCTCTCCCATGCCTCAGGAATCGACTCCTTCGACTCCTGCTGGAAGCTTGAGATCCTTCCGCGGAGGGCATTGGTCTTGCCCAGCGGGAAGAACTTTGCAAGGAACGCAGCTGAACACTTCTCCCAAGTGTTCACAGCTTCAGGGTTTGCGTAGAACCACTGTCTCGCTCTCCCAAGGAGAGAGAACGGGAACAGTCGAAGGCGAACAGCGTCGGGGGTGACGTCCTTTATTTTGAACGTGTTGCAAATCTCCAGAAATTGCTGGAGATGAGCACTAGCGTCCTCATTGGCTTTCCCACAGAATGGGCTAGCCTGCACCATGGTGATGAGACCGGTCTTGATCTCGAAGTTCGCATCTCCCACATTGCCAGTTGGTCCCGTAGGGATGTTGGCAGCGGAGGGAGCGGAGAACTCGCGGAGAGTCTTGTCGGCCATTTGCTCAGAGCTTGATGGTGCGGGAATGACAGGTTCGATTGGCCGAGTCTCCTTACGAGGAGGGGTGAGCCTAGCTCGTGTCCTTCTCAGGAGTGACTCAGGATCTTCAGTGAAGTTTGTCGGCAAGTCGAAACCAGTCATACACTACCCTGTTTTCATACAAAATGCAGAAAACAAAGCAAGGTTAGCCTGCCTAGGAGATAGCCTTAATAATTGCAACATTACTATATACATTAGTAATTTTTCTTAATCATACACCTTCCCCGGCAACGGCGCCAGAAATGCTTGTTGACTTTTGCTAAGCCATATTAATAAATCATTCCCGGCACGGGGCCAGAAACGGTTCACTAATATGTCCCAGAGTCAAGTAGGTAAAATCCGCAAGCGTACGGAGAATACCGCTGTAGCATTTCACCCGGAAGTATTCAGGGTATCGTATTTGTTTATCCCAAAGGAAGGGTATGATCAAGAAGCGTTACTAACATATAAGATTATGTTAACAATTAGCAAGGATATCTAACCAAGACAGGCGGGTACATGATAATAACCGGGTAGTGTGACACACACAGAAGATTCCTACTAAATAAATAAAGTCTAGTGGAGGAAAGACTAGGCTAAGCTACTCCTACTATACATTCCTATACAGTTGCATAGCCTAAGTAGAATACATACAGACCCACACTCAGGTTCAGCAGTCAATAGTATAGTACTTCAGGCACGGACTTACCCCTGCATCCACAGGCGACTTCCGCCAAGAGCCTACGCACTAGCCTAGCGGGGTGGATTTCAAAGGACGGACAGGGCTGTCACCACCTGCCGCCTACCTCAACGAACCAGTAGACTAACGAATAATTGATGCAAATTAGTCACCCAAGTACCATACTTGCATGACCAAAGAGCACTCTGCCCCTCCGCGATTACTATTAACGAGGCAGAGCTACCGTACGAATACGATCACCAAACCCATGCTATACTTTATCAGCTAAAACTAAGCATAGAGACTATAACATATAAACTAGACTATAGTGACGGTATATAACTAGCATGACAATAGTAGTATAATAAATATAAACTACTACCACACAAGTAGACTATACTATCACATATATGGATCACAAAATCAAACAAGAAACTCATGACCCAAGCACAACTATATAGAAAATATATATATATTGATAAGAGCAAAGTCTTACAAAAGGGAAAAGATACAAGAGCCATACCAATTCCAAGTGAAGACTTGGGACTAGAGAGCTCTAGACTCAGCCTAACTCCACTAAAACTCCAAGAACTACTACTAGCAAGAGAGAAATGCTTCTTGTGGTGTGTGTTGAATGTGAAGGCACACCCTCCTATTTATAGCCTCAATAGGTCGGCAAGGGAGAGTAACCGCCACGGAAGGCATCTCAAACCGTTATCAGGAGTCACGGAGGAGCCAACACGTGGAAGCCCAGGCGGAGAGGGCGCCCGGCTGGGTCGGCCGACCTGACCAGGTCGGCCGACCTGGGGGTGGCCCCTCCTGGCCTGTGCTTTCTTGGGGAGGCTGGCAGGTGGGTCCTGAGGTCGGTTCCCGCGGTATTACAGGGAGTTACGTCGGTTAAGTGCTGCAAATGGGCCCTTCAATCCGTGTGACGTCCATGTGGCGCTCTCTGATTGGTCGAAAGTGTGTTTTCTTGCCTTTTGAGGTGTTTCCTTCACATTTCCTCCTGCATGCACAAAGTTCTCCAAGTACAAGTGGAACTATATTATTGTGATAAAGCATGCGTGTATGAAATGCCAAATTCTCCTTTATTTGAGTATAGTTGACGGTTAAAAATGGTACTTAACAGCCGTCAACACACCCTCAGACTGATGGACAAACCGAGAGGACAAACCAAATATTGGAAGACATATTGAGAGCTTGTGCATTGGAATATGGCAAGAGTTGGGACAAGAGTCTGCCCTACGCAGAATTTTCCTATAACAATAGTTATCAAGCAAGTATAGAGATGGCGCCTTTCGAGTTTCTATATGGAAGAGTGTAGAATACCTCTATTCTGGAATAAGACAGGAGAGAACCAAGTCTGTGGACCAGAAATACTATAGGAAGCAGAAAGACAAGTTAAGATTGTGCGCGAGAACCTGAAGGTTGCACAGTCAAGGTAGAAAAGCTATGCCGATCATAGGCAAAGAGACCTATCCTTCGAGGTTGGAGATTTCGTATATCTCAAGGTGTCACCCATGAGGGGTGTTAACACCATGTTACATCGGCCCTTTCAAGACCATCGAGAGAAGAGGAGAAGTTGCATACCAGTTGGAATTGCCACCGCATATCACATACGTGCATGACGTGTTCCATGTGTCCCAACTGAAGAAGTGCTTAAGAGTGCCTTAAGAGCAATTGCCTGTAGATGAAGTGGACCTTCGAGAAGATCTCACATATGCAGAACAACCAGTCAGGATCCTAGAAGTTGTTGAGAGAGTTACGAGAAACAACGTGATTCGAATGTGCAAGGTACTATGGAACTATCACTCAGAAGAGGAAGCCACCTAGGAGAGCGTGAAGAAGAATTGAAAGCCGAGTTTCCCCATCTCTTCACCGATCTTTCCGAATCTCCAAGGTGAGATTCATCTTAAGAGGGGTAGGTTTGTAACACCCTACTTTTTGGAATTTCTAAAAATGCCAATTATTTGCATTAAGCAATTAATAAAATAGCCTAATCAAATTATTTTCTAAAATAATTATAACTAATTTATTGCATTTGCATATCATGTCATTGCCATGTAGATTTTATTTGCATTGTGCATTTAGTTAATTACTAAATAAAGTACCAGGAAATTAGAATAGGAATTAAGAGAGCAAAAACAGAAAAAGAAAAAGGGAAAACTAGAGCCTGGGCCAAAAACCCACCTTTCTTGCCCACCCGAAACCCTCCTCCCCCCCCTTCTCCCCCACTCTTCCCCTTTCGGCCTAGCTGGCCCAGAGCGCAGCAGCCCGAGCCAGCCAATGCCGAAGGCACCCGTCCAGGAACCCGCCATCTCTCTCCCTCCCACCGATAGGTGGGCCCCGCCTGTCATCCTCTTCCTCCGGCTATCTTCGCCACTTGTCATTTTCCCCCCTCCCTGTTCAAATCCACGCCCACACACTCTCTCCCATGCGGCCCCGCCATTGCGTCCCTGATCGCTGTGTGCTCCGCAATCGTCGCCCCCACTTTCCCCCAAATCTCTCTCACCGCCACCGGTGAATTTTGGAAAGGCGCAAGATTGCCGGCCCTTGCTCCCTGCTATGAGCCGAGCCAACCCTAGCGCCGCCCCTCCCATATAATACCGAGCCCGAGGAGCTCCAGTTCCCTCGCCCTCGCGCTCACCCCCCCCCCCCCCTACCGCTCTAGCGCCGCCGCGTGCGAGCTCTTCGCTGTTGCGGGTAAGCACCGCCGCTGCCACGATTCCTCCGTTCCGAAGCCCTTGGCTCCAATTGACAGGCCGTCGTGATCCGCAGGTGAACCACGAGACAGAGGAGGCGCTCCCCGACGCTCGCCGACACCGCTGGCCCACTCCCTGCCATCGATGACGACCCCCGAAACGCCGATCCCCGCTCCGAACCCCTCCCCGATCTCGAACTCCTCCGCGCAACCGTTGTGGTGAGCTCGCCGCTCCTTCCTCTCTCTCTCCCGAGCCGCTCGCCCTCCCATTCCGACCACCGGAGCGTTGTCCCGGCTAACTCTGGCGAGCCTGCCGCCGCGCCGTCGTCCAGGGTGGTCGCCGCCGGCAGCCCCTCCTCACCTTTGTTTCGGACCGTGGGATCTCGATCCAACGCGCCATATTGCATACCCCATCGGGGGTATGTAATCGGTGCACCATGGACCAGTGGACCACGGGCCCATAGAACCTTAGAATCGGTCCACAGCCCCTTTTAGATTTAAATTAATTCAGTTAATTCCTGGATATTGTTAGGATTTGTGCATTTGGGCCCCTGCGCTTAGATTAAATTAGATTTATGCCCCTGTTTTTGTGCAGAAGCTTTAGAAAATTGTATTTAAGTCCCTGAACTTCATAAAAATATTTTTAGCACTATATTTTTAATAGAAACGCCCCTGTACTTTAGTAAAAATTATTATTTTGACCCTGTAATTTTATAGAAACACCCCTGACTTGTTTCTAATTATTTTTAGGTCCTGTCTTTTACAATTTAACCTCTGTACTTCACCAATATTATAATTTAGTCCCTGGATTTTATTTTACATTATTTAGACCCTGTTATTTTGCAGATTTGACCCTATAGTATTCTGAAATTACATTTTCAAACCCCCAAATTTGTCTGTTTTTACTATTTTAACCCTAGAACTTCAACTAGGCATAACTTTTTACTCGTAACTCCGAATTAGGTGATTCTTGCGTCAAATTTCTCGTAGGAGCATAATCTTTTGCATTGCATTCACATATCATTTTCCATGATTTCATTGCTATGTATTGATTTTGTATGCAATTGCTGGTGCCGGTACTATCACGCATAAAGACGACTACACGGAAGGATCAGCGTACGAGGACTTCCAAGAGCAGGAGTTTGAAGTGGTCGAGCAACAACACGCGTAGGACGAAGGCAAGTGTCCTTGATGCATTTTGTACCTGTTGTGAATGTAACTTTAGGATTGCATACTTGTGTCAATTGATTGGGAACCCGTTGTTAGGGTTTACTAGTATTGTTCCATCTTGTCCTTGTCGCCTTGAACTAGAATTTTATCGGTCAATGGGTAGACATGCTTAGTTGCTTACTGGGTTGTTGGGTCCCATTTAATTTTGACTAATGAACAATATCACGTGGGAAAGGATTGGTAATTTTTTACCAACATGGACTTAGGGATCTATGCAAGCCGGATGGAATGAATGTGGTGTGGTGGCACATGGTTGGTGGTGGTAGACTTGTTGTAGATCCTAGTAACCGGTTCTTGGAGCGATAAACTAGGAAAACAGTGCCATCACAAGACCGATGTAATGATTAAAGGATATGGTCCACCAGTCTGTGCCTGTGGAGTCTTGGGACGCCTACGCTAGTTTATTTCTGCTGCTTTGATGTACTTTTCTTTTAGACCTACGGGTCCTTTTGTAATAAAGATACGATGTAATGATTAAAGGATATGGATACTTATTCTGTTTACCATTAATGATGTACCGTATATGTGTGTAACTTGATCCTGGGCACACGTACGGCTGCACCCGTTTTGCTTCTTAAAATGGGTGTGACATGAACTTTGACGGAAAATTTTTGATGAAGCACATCACTCCAAATATTCCATTACTCTGGGAGTAACAAGATGTACCAGGACCTGACGAAGAATTTTTGGTGGACAAGGATGAAGCGAGAAGTTGCTCGGTATGTCATGGAATGTGATACCTATCAGATAGTTAAGGCTAACTATTTGAAACAAGCTAGACTACTTCAACCATTTAGTATTCCCGCTTGGAAATGGGAACACATTAGTATGGATTTCATTGTTGGCCTCCCTCTCACTTCCTGTAAGCATGATTCGATTTGGGTCATTGTAAATTTACTCACAAAGTCTACTCATTTCTTACCGGTCAACAATACATACAAGATGAAACAATATGCAGAACTATATATATCAAGAATATTGTGCCATCATGGAGTACCTAAGACTATTATTTCGGATAGAGGCACGTAGTTTGTTGCTTGTTTCTAGGAACAGCTGCATGCATCTTTGGGTACAAATTTAATTCATAGTTCTGCTTACCATCCCTCTACCGATGGACAAACTGAGCATGTCAACCAAATACTGGAATATATGCTTAGAGCATGTGTCTTAGCACATAGTGGTAACTGGGATGAGAACCTGCCTTATGCTGAATTTTCGTATCATAACAGTTACATGGTCGAAGTTGTAGAACCCCCTGAACTGGTCCGAACCTAGAGAAAGAGTAACATTTGGTCCTCTTGTAAAGGATACCGAGGAAAAAGTTCATAGCATTTAGGCAAATTTTAAAGCTGCAAAATGTCGTCAAGAAAAATATGCAAACCGACGATGTAGACCACTCTATTTCAATAAGGATGACTACGTCTATCTCCGAGTGTCGCCTATGAAAGGCCTTCAACGGTTGGGAGTTAAAGGAAAATTAGCTCCCCGTTATATTGGCCCCTTCAAAATTCTTGAACAACATGGAAACATAGCGTACAAGCTGGAGCTACCAGCCAATATATCTGGAGTTCATAACACCTTTCATGTCTCACAACTGAAACGGTTTCTTAAACCCTCAATTGATAACATCTTGGAACATGATGACCAACTTCAACAGGACCTCACATACTGTGAACAACCGATGAAGATCCTCGATGAGAAAGAATGTACAACCCGTAAAAGTTCAATGGAGTAACCATTCTGAAGATGAATCCACCTGGGAATCTGAGAAATTTCTGAGTACTCACTACCCGGAATTCTGGTTTTCATTCTCATGTAAATTTTATTTTTGTACCTCTCTCTAGTTTTCCTTATTCTTAATCTCGAGATGAGTGAAGGATCACAGCCGTCGAGGGAGGGCTGTGACACCCGGGTGTCTCATTTCTACTTAACTAACATAATGCTCATCAAAATGTAGCTAAGTGAAGGATCACATGTCGAGATTGAAACCTCATTTAAATTAATTGAAGTTAATTCAAAACCCTGCAACCAAAGTTATAAAGCAACTTAATTAATTCCAATAGAACATATGCCCAATAACCCTAGCCTTAAAATTATAATGGTAAAATAGAATTATAGAAAATAATTAAGCATTTTACCATGTTTGGAAATACCTCAAACAATTAATTTAAGCTTAGAAACCTTTCACAATGAAATTTTAATTATAAAATAATTGTAAATTCTCTAGTGTATTGGGTCCCACCAGAGCACTAGAAATATCACAAGGGACCTATGTTCAAAATCCCATATCATTTTTGGGCCTCTAGCTATTTTATTTCGAAATAACTCAAACCAAGGACTTAGTTGTAAAAATCAGAGTAGATCGAGGGTTGCAGAGCAACATCTCCTTCTTCTCCCTCCATTGGCTCAGGCGCAGAGCCGGCGTGCACGCTACCACCTGCCCACCCCGACCCCGGAACTCGGAGCTGCTACAGCGCGTCAACGCCCGTCCCTTACCATCCTCCACCCCCTTTCTCCCGTTTCCTGGCCGCGACAAGCCACAAGGCGACACCATCATGAGTCAATTTCCTTCCCCTACCAGCGCCGACATGACCTTGCCGTGCCCGCTCGGCAACCTTCCGTCCGACCTCTCCCAATCGCCATGACAGCACGCAAACCGGTGCATGCAACCACTGGCCTCCCGTGCTGACCCACCCCGACATCACTTGGCCTTTAACCCCCTCCCTACCTCATTTTTCTTGCTCTCACCGCCTCCCGCCATTACCGAGCTCTAAGCTCGAGCTTGCTACTCGGCCACCACTACCTCCCTCCCCAAGCCAGGAGCACCTTTAGCTGCGCCTCAACTTCCTCTAGCTTCCGTTGCTCACCCCTCGGCCAATCCACACGTGAGTTCGAGCCAAGTTAAAGAAAACCAAGCCATGCTCCCCGGTGACCAACTTTGACGTCACCGCGAAATTCTCAGTTTGTGGTGAGCCTCGTCCCCTCCTTTCTTTTCTCTTTCATGTGTAACTCTCCGCTGAGCGCGCCTAACCAGTTTTCCCCTTGGGTTCTTGCGCGAGACCGCTGGCATCGCACTTTTCCCCGGACGCCGCCTCTGCTTCGCCGTGTCCGAAACGCCTCGCTGATGAGCCCCTGCTGACAGCCCTCCCAGACAAACACCGACTTGATGCCGACCTTCACGATGCCACCGTGAAGCTGTAGGAGCAAACCGCGACTGATTTGCCGCTCCGAGCCCACTTCACGATGACGCCGAACCTTGTCAACCCGCCACCGCTCATCGACGTCGACCCTCCGGTGAGAATCCCACCTCGCGAACCCCTCCATCCTCCTCATCTTGTTGTGCGCATCATTCTCCCTCAACCGTAATGAGCTTTTGCCCCGCGTAGAGCCCCGCGGCGAGCCCTCCGGCCGCATGCCGCCACACTCCGGCAAAGCTGATTGGCAGCTGAGCTGGCGCCTACTGGTTTCCCACATGGCGTTGACGTGTACTGCCAATAAGCACTCAAAAATTGCAGACAATGGATTAGAACTTCCAAAATCCATAGTAAATTCGCTTCAAATCCAATGAACCACAAACCAATTTTGTTAGTTTCATAAAAATATGCTCTATTTTAGAAAAATGCTAGCAAGCTACTTCTGTCCAAGTACTTTTGTTAAGAGTCTTGGAAGGATCGGTACTATATTGCTATGCATAGTAATTGAATAGCCTCAGTAGTTATTATTGCTACTAAGGAATGAACTTGAACACTAATTTGAACTTAATGGAAATAAGTTTACTTTAGATGTTATGACCGGGCAGGGATAATGCATGTGTACGTTTGCAGCAACATATGGGCGTTGGCTGTCGTAGCCCTGCCTTGTCGAACCTAGGACTCATCCGTTGTTGGCCCCTTGATCAAGTACTAAACTATACCGAATGCATGCTAGTTTATGGGCACTAGTATACTGATGTTGCATTAAAATTACTTGCAATAGAAACATTTAAGGTGCATTGGTTATTGACCCTTCTGCTACTGGAGTGGGCAGTTCATACCATGAAGTACTGTTGGCAGAACGGCATGCCCACTCGATGTCACCACACCCAGTCTGAGGTGTAAGTTCTTTTATTGCGAAAGGTTGCCATATATGACCTTAATTGGTGAGTATGTGTCGTGTATTTTGGGTTTTTCCTAGCTGGTGTAAATCAATTGCAATTCCTGTCGCTCGCAGTAATGAGTACCGCTTGGTCACTGAGTCATCACGTAGTTCTCATGATACTATGAAAGATGATCTTTTGGTTATTGTTGATTCCTACTACTCTTATATTGTATTTACTCCATGTATTGATTTCAAATTTTTTATGTTACTCCACTAAAGTTATATTTATGTTCTACCCAATTAACTTGGCTAAATAAAATTTGGTAGAACTAATAGGTTGCTTAGTGCAAGTCTTTTTAAACAGCCATCCCATTAGAGCCAATGCATGTCTAGGTTGATGACGGGTAAGTCTTGCTGAGTAATTGTTGGCGGTCAATAAAACCCATAATCGGCCACCAACCGATCGGAAAATGCAAGGTAAAGACCAAAGTTTAATAAATATTTTCTTAAACTAATAAAGTTCCATGAGTTTTGGTGAAATATGTGTTTGCAGGTTTAAAACAGCCAAAATATGCAAAAACATAAAAGAAAAACCTCGCCAGCCGATCACGACTAAGAAACAGCCATTTTCAATGGCCGACAGGGTCGTTTTCAGGCTGAAATCAGGAACTGACTGACAGGTCAGCCACCCGGCTGATTAACCGGAGTCGCTTTTCAGTCTGATCATCCGACCTGGCCGGTTTTGCAAAAACACTTCACCATGAAGCCATTTTCTCCTCCCGGATTAAAAATGATGAGATATGGCTAAGGAAAAGAAGGCCAACAAGTGGCCTAACTAGGAGAAGTCAAGGGGCGACCCAGAGGGGGTTGGCACCCAACCAAGGCCGCCGCCGGGCCTGGCTTGCCGCCCGGCCTGGCATGCCGCCCAGCTTGGGTTGGTCACCTAGGGTTGCCATCCCATGAGGCCCATGAGGCCTACCGGCCCCAAAATGGAGAAGTCGGTCATGAAGTCGGTCATGAACCGACACGATCTTACGGCCGGCCGGCCAAGGCTGCCGCCCGGCAGATGACTTTTGCCTGCCGACTCTTCATCACCTACAAGTACCCCCCCTGCCCATTGCCACCTATAAATAGAGGAGGAATTCGGCAGAAAACAAGAATCAATCGAAGAAACACATCAAGGAGTACATTTCCCACTACTTGTGCTACTTAGTAGAGTAGGTTAGTTAGTTAGGAGTTAGAGTCAAGTTGAGAGCATCACTCGGGATTCTGGAATTGTCATTGAGTCTTGGTATGAGCTCTCTTGCATCTTTTCTCTCTATGTAAGACTTATCCTTTATCAATATAAATACCGTTTCTTTTATATCTTGTCAAGTATTTATTTTAATTTAGTCATTCCCTGAAGTTACAATTATATGGAAAAACATTGTTGTGTAGTTTATTGGTTTCCCGGCTAGGATTTAATTAAGTTTTGTTCTTTCTGGGACTTATACTTGGTTATTCCCCGACTATTCTTCCGCTAGGACAACGGAAGAATATCTAGTGAAGGCGTAGGCGCGATTCCTAAGTTAACGCTAGCTGGATTTGCATTCATCCCCATGGGCTGTGTGGTAGACGGCAGGTGGTGACAGCCCTGTTCGTCCCTTTAATAATACACCATGTCCGAGAAGTCTCGAGCAGGGTTGTCTAGTGATAGCGTACCCACTAGTAAAGAGGTTAGTTATTGACCCATATTAGTTGAACGTTTTCGTGCCCCAAAGGGAGCTAATAGGTGAAAGACTCGAGGCTGTACCAAGAACATGGTGTAAGTGCTCAACCCGAGTAACTAGGATTTGATGCTTGACTTAGACTCGCTGTCCTCCCGGCCAGCTTAACCGATCTCTTTATTTATCTTAGTGTGGATTTCTCCTATGTTAGTACCCCCACTTTTTTCATTGAACATCCTTACCCCAATCTTTGGTCAATTGGTATAATTCTTATAGTTATATCATTGTTAAACCAAGATAATCTTACGCCTAGCTTTCCTAAGGAAAATAAATACGATACCTTGGAATACTTCCGGGTGAAATGCTACAATGGTGTTCCGTGCACTTGCGGATTAATTAACTTTATTCTTAAAGCATAACAAACGCCAACAATCATTTCTGGCGCCATACCAGGAATAGCAATATTCTTGATGCGACGTTAAGAAGTGTCAACAAGCATTTCTGGCGTCGCTGCCGGCGAAGCGGTAGGCTAAGATATCGGAAATTTAACATTGATATTTCTATCAAGAAGTTACCGTTTTCCTTTGCGGGCTTACCCTTGTTCTGTTGATTTGTGTTGTAAACAGGACACTTTATGACTAGTTTCGATCTACGAGACAACTACCACAATGATCTGGAGGCTTTGTTAAGGAGAGTGCGTCAACGACTCACCCCTCCTCGGCCTATACTTGCTCTTGAAGATCCTCCGATCACATGAGCTCAGCAGCAAGATCCGTCTACGCCTGTGCAACCAACCATGGCTGAGAAGACGATCCATGACTACTCCGCCCCGTCTGCAGACGACATCCGCACCGGTCCAAACCTGAACATGGGGAATGGAGGCTATGAGCTGAAACCGGCCTTAATCAACATGGTTTTGGCTAGTGCTTTCTATGGCAAGGCATCAGAAGATGCAAACGCCCACCTCCAACAATTCTTGGTGGTGTGCAACACTTTCACCATGAGGGACATGACCCCTGAATCCATTCGCCTCCGCCTTTTCCCATTCTCACTATTGGGGAAGGCCAAGCAGTGGTTCTACAGCAATCAAGAAGAACTCACCACATGGGACAAGGGCTCCAATGCCTTCCTTGCCTGATTCTTCCTGCCAGGCAAAACCAATGCCCTGTGGAACAAAATTTCAAGTTTCCAACAGCTGACTGATGAAAGCATCCCTGAGATGTGAGAACGCTTCCAAGAGTACACTTTGGTGTGCCCACATCATGGAATGCAAGATTGGTTGCTAATCCAAAGCTTTTACCATGGGCTCAACCATCCCGCTCGTGAGCACCTAGATGCAACCGCTGGAGGTTCCTTCTTCTCCGTGAGGGTCAAAGAAGCTCAAACTCTCATAGAAAAGATGGTCGCCACATATAGTGGCTATGATGAGAGGCAGAGCTAGCCACAGCCCAAGATGAGGGGAGTCCACCAAGTTGATGGTATTGACATGCTAGCAATCAAGATGGATCAACTCCTGAAGAAAATGGATTCACCTCGGACAGCCAAATCCTTAGACTCTCGCATGAGTTGTGAAGTCTGTGGCAATGTTGGATACACGGGTGGCCGCTGCCCAGAAACTCAGGAAGAAGAAGTGAACTACCTCAACAACAACAACAACAACAACAACAACGGGTTTAGGCCCCGTACGAACAACTTCGGATGGGAGTCCAAGCCAAACCTCTCCTTTGACAAGAACATGGGTAACTCTAGAAACTTCTCTCATAGTGAACCTTCCTTCCGTGATATTGTTCTAGGACAATCTAAAATCAACAAAAGATTAGTAGGAAATTTATTGCTACTGATAAAGTCCTAGAAAGCATAGATTCTTGTATGGAAGCTTTCAATACCTCTTTGCAAAACCAGCTTAGCCACAATAAGATGTTAGAAACACAAATCGCTCAGCTGGCCGCTTCTATTGTTAAGCCTAACTCGGGCAAGCTCCCCGGTTAACCGGAAGCTAGCCCCAAAGGAAATGTTAATGCTGTCAAAACTAGAGGCAGAAAATCTACACAGGACCCACCAAATGCAAACACTATAGAAAAGACCAGGGAAACCGATGAAGAGTCAGAAGGAGAGGGAGAAATTGAAGTTGAGGAGACAAAAGCGCCTCTCAAGAAGGCACCACATGAGATCTATGACACCCCGGTGTTGCCATTTCCCTCTCGCCAGAGGAAGCCAACAATGGACGAACAATTCAGGAAGTTTGTGGAGGTAATAAAGAAGTTATATGTCAACATACCCCTACTTGATGCTATGCAGGTCCCTACCTACTCCAAGTACCTAAAAAACATTCTCAACAACAAACACTCAATACTATCCACTGAGATTGTCAAATTAACGGAGGAATGCAGTGCCGCCATCTTAAACTCCCTACCAGAAAACAAGCGAGATCCGGGATACCCAACCATCCCGTGTTCCATCGGCGCTGGCAGTATAGTCGTCAGTTCCGTGCATGATGTCATCCAGTGGGTCTCCCATATCCATCCCTATCCTCTTGTCTTCCTCTGGGCAGAATTCCTGATAGTGGGAAGAGTCTTGATGAGACGGATCATTAAATTGAAATCGCACTTCTTCCTCTCCCAGGTGTAGCGTAATTTGGCCTTTCCCAGCATCCAGAACAGCTTGCACTAATCTTAAGAATAGCCTTCCTAGAATGATATCTTCAACCCTAGTTTCTTTATTGTCTAAAACAAAGAAATCTACCGGCATTGTTTTCGAGCTGATCTCAATTTCGACATTCTTGATCACTCCCAATGGCTTGGTCTTCCTACCATCCGCCATGATGAGCTCAAGTTCAGTCCCCATCAGCCGCTGTTGAGTTCCATAAGGCATGCTCATGAATGCATCATAAGTCATCAAGCTGACACGGGAACCAAAGTCACACAAGGCTTTCGAAAATTTCTTCCCTGGTATCTCACATGGTATGTACGGTTCTTCTTTTTCCTCTTCAGTGAGACCTACAACATACACACCACATAATTCTTCGTAGGGGGATGGGTGAAAGCAACTGTCTGGCAATCTCTTTGCTTGTTTCACCTCTGTCCCTTCAAGCGCTATATCATCCTTGTAAAGCTTCCCTAAAACTCTCCCAATAATCTCTTGATCGAAAATTCTGAGTTGAGGCGATTACTTGGGAAATTATACTCAATTCCGGCTTCGAAGGCGTCTTGCGGACTGAAGGATCTTCTCATATTGAGCAACTTGCGCGAAAAATTAATGGGAATCCAGTCCATCGGCTCAAATTCGTCAAGTGGTTTAGCATTCGCCAATGTTCTATCCCCATTTGGTTTAGCAAAGTTCCCTTCAAATTCATTCAGGTGGTTGTCCAGAATTGCAGCTTCTATCTTGGTATATTCCTTGCTACTTGACGGAGTCGTCAGGGTGATCGGTTCTCCTGTCGTCGCAACTGAGCCGATCGGCGCACACGTCAGATCCACAGAGGCGGGTCCAACGGGCTTTATTTCTTTGA
The DNA here is from genome assembly GCA_030378355.1 of Eleusine indica. Lineage (NCBI taxonomy): Eukaryota > Viridiplantae > Streptophyta > Magnoliopsida > Poales > Poaceae > Eleusine > Eleusine indica. The sequence continues at coordinate 29,629,463 of CM059501.1, read as the reverse complement.
ATTGCTCCGAAGTAATCATTGATCTACTCTCGGACATCAAAGTCTGTTCAGCTGGCGACTCTTCCTTCTGCATAACTCCTAGGCACTGCCGATTTGGTTCTAGATATTCTTCCCAATGCTTGTGCAAAGCTTCATTCTCGGCAATTTTGCCTAAAAATTCGATCCCTACCTTGGCTGTCAATCTCAGCAAACTTCCTCTGGCCGATCCGTCCAAATGCATCCTCGATGCCTTGTTTATGGCCATGTAGAAGGTTTGAGTGCACATATTCTCATCAATGCCGAGGTCAGGTCCTTGTTTCAATAATGTTTGAAAACGCGTCCAGGCTTCCGTGAGAGATTCTTCATCTTCTTGTAAGAAGTTCACCACTTCCCTTCTCAAACTTCTGCACCCTTGGCAAAGGAAAATAGTGGAGACAAAAATCTCCTACTAACTCACTCCACCTACCTTTTGCTTCTCAAGATGCTGCCTTGTGCCACTCTTTGGCTTTTCCTCCCAAAGAGAATGGAAAAAGCAGCCACCTGTAAAGATCCTGAGGCACTCCTTCATGATGGAATGTTTGGCAAAGTGCCTCCAAATCTTGTAAGTGAGTATACGGGTTCTCCTCTTTCGCTCCTAAGAACTTGTTTGCTTCAGCCATGCTAATGATAATGGGGTTCAACCCATACGAGGAGGCCGCGACCTTCTCATCTGAGGATTGAGGCACCAGCACGTCTGGAGATGGTAGAGAAAGTTCCCTGAGCGTCAGAGAAGGTCCTGTCGTACTCATCCTGAAAATTCACACAAAACACAAAAACAAAAACAACAAGAAAAGAGAGGATTAGACATTAGTAAAATATTAATAGTAAAAGAACTGGCTTGTTCCCCGGCAACGGCACCGGAAAAAGAGCTTGTTGCTTGTAATTACGCACCCACTTATATACCGCAAGAGGACGGTGTATAGTTGTAGCTCTTTTTCCCTCAGAGTATTCCAAGGTTATCGAATCCACAGGGAACAAGAGGAACTAATACTATTAAAGGGTTACTGACAATTGCAATGGTTTGGTTGATGTGAATGATGATGGTGAGAAAGTGGAAGGTGAACGTTATTGAAGAGGTAACAGGATGAGGAAGGATTCTCTCCTTAGGATTGGTTCACTAGCATGCAACCTTATTCTTATCAACTCGACTGATGACTCTAATATTCTACAAGACATGGTGGTTTCATTCACCCCGGCTGTCACTACAGAGGCTATTAGCTCCCCACTATTTTCTTGCACTATGTAATGGGCAAAAGTGTATTGGCCGATACACTAATGAAAGGGATATATAGATATGCAATAAAGTTCATCACATAGATTAAATTCATCGAGAGAGTATCAACAAGTATGAGAGTTACATGACCATACCCCCGCACCAGAGAAGAGAATATGAGACTATTCACTCATCCTTTTGCTAGACATCGCAGAGGGGTGAGAAGTAGCGTTAGAACGCGCACGAGCCGATCGGCGCAAGCGTCGTGCCGATCGGCGCGACCTCCCTTCTGGTGGATTTCATCGGTGTTGACCGACCTTCGCCGCCAATATCCTGGAATCCTAGTTCTAATAACTGATTCTCACGATTGCCGTCCCTTCCGGTTCTCTCTTGGCTCTTGATAAATTATCTTCCTTTTATACCTGACGGGATTAGGTCAACTTCCACCGACTCTTACTCATACTGGGCTAGGCCTTCGTCTTTCCTGGACTGGATCGGGTTTCCGTCATTTTCTCCTGCTGTGCCGATTGGCACAGGCCCGTGCCGATCGGCGCGGCTCCGCATCTGGCCCATCTTCGTTACTCTTTAGCTCTTTATCCATAATTGCCCCATTTTACACCTGTTTCCTGCGATTACATCCAAAACAGAACAACTACAAATATATGCAAATATGGGGTTAACTGTTAGTCCAAACCACCAAATTAAGACGCAAAACATCCCTTTTTGGTAGATAAAATGGGCGTCTAGAAACCAGCAACATGCAGAAAGTTGAGGTGTACCAAATTCCACCAAAATCGGGTGCCCCTATGGTAAAAGTCAAGAGCGCACCACCGCTCCCTAAGAAGAAGAACGAGCCATAGGAAATGAAGAAAAAGGTCCCCATCAAGCCAAAGAAAATCAAACAAGTATAGCGGAAGAAAGAAGTTGCACTGTTCATGGAAAATTCTCCATCCACGAATGGCACCATGAAGAATTGAACACGGAGAACGTCTTGTCCAAGACGAAAAATCCGGACCCTTGTCGGAAGGTAACCAATATTTATCCCCCCTTTCTCTTGTACATACCACCGAATTAGTTTGCTTTTATTTCCTTCTTTAACCATTAAATTAGGCTAAAAAAAATTGGTGATGACTCGGCCAAGTTTCCCGGCCGGGAGGTCAATTTTGGGTCAAAACGGCCACCCGGCTGTGTATCCATACTCTAACCCGGCCAGTCAATTTTTAGAACCCGGGAGGTCATTTTTCATGAAAAATGACCACCCGGCTGGGTAACTTTTATCTCGCCCAGACTCTAACTAGGCCAGTCAATTTTCAGCACCTGGGAGGTCATTTTTCATGAAAAATGACCACTCGGCTAAGTAATTTTTGAGCGACTGGGATTGAGTAACCCGATCAGTTTTTTAGCACCCAGGAGGTCATTTTTCATGAAAAATGACCACCCGACTGGGTGATTTCAGTGCCGCCTAGCCAGTTCTACCGCCCGTCCTTGGGTTTTCTCGGATTCCATGATATTCTAATGCAGGGATGATGGCCATGAGTGGAGGAAGTGTACCCAACCTTTCCTTTATGAATAATACACACCAAAAGCCCCCACCATGAGTGAAAGTAAATGAAAGAGTGCCACACATGTCACCTCACTCTTTCACCAGCCACACTCACCTGCCATCCTACTCTCCTAGGCCTCGTGAGTGGCAGGATACTCATTGCAAACAAACAACTTTGGCCATCCCATCACTCTATCCTTGCTCCCTACACATTTCTGAACAAAGTGAGCAATTGGATCACATGGCTCATGGACCTAGCCGTCTCCCATCACCACCAAAGCAATAATAGAGCAAGTGGAGGAAAAGGGCCTGCCGGTCAGCATGGGCTGCCACCCGGCGTGTCCCGTCCCCTGGCCTGGAAAAATTTACTCCATGGCTCCCCCTCGAGCCTATAAATACCAAGTGCCCTCTCACTCATTTCTCCACCACTCTTCCTTTAGCTGAAAATTCATCTCTCCCTCACATCTCTCTCTTTTGCAGTTCCTCTCTCTTTTCACTAGGTGCTTAGTAAGTACACTTTTAACTTAGGAATAAAAGTGTGCTACAATAAAACCAACTAGAGGAAGTTTGCTGTTTCTCTTCCACGTTTGAACAACTAACACATGGACTACTAACCGAATGACTAACCGCTAACTATTATATCATATTGTCCTTCAGGTATTATGTCCAAGTAACCCCTTTTGTAGGAATGGCAAACATCCGGAGAGGCCTCTACACCAAGTTCAGCAGCAGCAGCTCAAGTCGTAGGAGGCGTACCCCAAGTGAGCACTCAGAAGTTGAACACTCGGTGGCTACCTATGGGCAAGCTCCAAGCTACCACTCGAAATCAATGTCCATATCCGAGGCCACAACGGTAGCAAGTGAACGAGGAAGAGGAGATGGAGAATTTGAGAAGTTCATGGAGAATGAAGAGAACATGGTGTTCAACGATTTCAATGAGCAAAGCAAGTTCACTGCCATTCGAGACCAGGAGTTTATGACCGTGCGCAAGTTCAACCACAACTTCCTCGAGCGAATCGGCATCCTCGCTGATTTTGAGTACGCGCTCAACACGGTCGGATGGTATGAATTCTATCGCTTTGATGAATATGGTTCTAAATGGCTCACTATCAAATTTCTTTGCACTTTGAAAGTTCATGCCCATGAATCAAATAAAATAGGCACTCTCTATGAATTTCGTCTTTTTGGTGAAACATACAAACGGTCCTTAAAAGAACTTAGTACTTATCTTGGTTTCGACCGTAAGGCAGCCTTAGACATTGATAAACTTAAAGTTTTCACACCACAGGGACTCTCGGCAAAGATAGGAAATCCTGTTATGGGGCAAGAACGCACTAGTGACATTCACAACCCATCGCTTCGTATAATCCACCATTTTATCACTCACTACTTAACCACTTGAGGTGTTGTACGTTCGGTGAATAGTTTGGATAAAGCCTATCTCCATGCTATAATCAACAAGATTAAAATGAACCCCATGTTTTTCCTCATCAACCATTGGCTCACCTTAGCATTCAGATTATTCAGCTTTACTATCTGTTTTTGATTTGTGTGCCACTCACATATATATATATATATATATTTGGCCTTCCTAGCTCTACATACTTCTCATGGACAGCACACAGGTTATTTTGTAACCCTTGCAATCGTGGAACACACCTCTCTAGTATCCTTTGCTTTGTTGTTTTTAGAACTTTGTAAGAGCTTTGCAAGAAGCTTCCTTTTGCTGTGTTGAGAGGCACCACTCCTTAGTAGTTTTGTAGGAATAACCTTCACTTTTTGTTTCCTATTTTGGTGTTTTTGATGTCAGGAAGTGATGGAGCGGGTGCTTCGTCCTCCAAATTTGATGAGTGCGTGAGCCAAAGTCAGCTATAGAACGCTTTGCAGGCGGTTCAGAGTGATTTGGCAGAGACGATCACTAGGGCCGTCACCGACGCCGTCACCAAGCTTCACCTAGGAGAAAGCATTGAGCGGTTGGATAAGAGAGTCTCTAAGTTAACCGATCAGGTTGTCAAATTAGAGACTGCTCATAAGACCATCAACACCAACACCAACACCAACACCAACAGCGACGTTGAAGACGATCATGATGAAGAAATGGTGTTAAGGCTGATGGCACCGTTGATAGGTCAGCTACAAGGACCGCAAGGTTACAAGGTCGTTTGCAATGTAACCCTCAAGGTATGGGTGGTTTCCACAATCACAACCGTTGCACACAAGGTAACCATGCTCCAGATGACCCATATGCTAAAATTAAGTTTTCAATTCGTTCGTTTTCGTGTCAATACGATGGTGATGCTTACCTTGATTGGGAAATGACTATAGAACAAAAATTTAATGCCCACCTTGTTCCTGAACAACATAGAGTTAGACAAGCCACTAGTGAGTTTAAGCACTTTGCTATTGATTGGTGGAGTGGTCTAGCTGCTGAAACTGATTTGCCTACTACTTGGTAAGAACATAAGGTAGCAATGCGTGATCATTTTCTTCCTCCTTCCTTTTATAGAGATATTCGTATTAAACTACAATGTTTAGATCAAGGAGATAAAACTATTCAGGAGTATTTTAGTGAGCTTCAGAAGGGTTTGATTCGTTGGGCTGTGGTTGAAAAAGTAGAGGATCAGATTTGCCGCTTTTATTCTGGTTTGAGAAAAGAAATTCAGGACATCCTTGATTATAAAGAATTTTATACCCTCAACTAGTGTTTTCAGTATGCTATGCTTACAGAGAAAGAATCACAGGGACTTTTCCAGGCTTTTGAGGAGTACAGCAAGTCCAGGACTTTCTATCCACCATGGCTGACGGGGACTTCGGGGCAGCCTATGCCATCTTTCCGGCCGCCCCCACCAGCAGCTACCAAGGGAACTAGTGTTGTTTCTACAGCTCCTAGATTAGCCCCTGCCCCTTCTACGCGCTCAGGTAAAAATTTTGTGCAGGTACCAGCTAGTAGTGCCTCCTCTATTGCTTCGACGGGACGCACTACAGGAATTCAGTGCCACCGCTGCCTTGGTCTTGGTCATATGCAGAAAGATTGCCCAAGTAGGCAGGCATATGTGGCGACAGACGATGGCGGTTACATGAGCACCTCCGATATAGAGGATGAGGAGGAGGATGTCGCTGCCACCAGCGGTGACCTTGTCCTTGGAGACGGCGATACCACAGGCTACATAAATATTATTGTGCAGCATGTGCTTAGCACACAAATCCAGCAGCCCAAGACGATGCAGCGACATAACTTGTTCCAGATTTTCTTCGTCATGAAGAACCGTCGAGCACGTGTCATCATTGATGGAGGAAGCTGCAACAATTTAGTGAGTTCTGATGTGGTTAAGAAGCTTAATTTGACCACATGCCCGCATCCACATCCATACTACATTCAGTGGTTAAATGACTCTGGAAAAGCTAAGGTAATACAAACTTGCAGAGTTCCTTTTTCTATTGGTTCTTATGTGGATTCTGTTGATTGTGATGTTGTACCCATGCAAGCATGTTCACTTTTATTGGGTAGACCTTGGGAATTTGATAATGATGCTGTACACCATGATAAAAGTAATAAGTACACTTTTATGCATAAAGAAACTAAAATTACTTTGTTACCAATGACCCCTGCTGAAATTGTACAAGCTGATTTAGAAAGAGCTGCTAGTTTGAAAAATAAAGACCCTAAAATTCAGCAACCTGTTAATTCTGATTCTACACCTAGTAGTGTTAATGATTCTTCAAGTTCTAAGGGTGCTGGTATTAAATTACAAGGTAGTTCATGTCTCGCCACAAAATCTGACCTTGCTGAAATTTCTGCTGATGGTATTTGCTATGCTTTGATATGCAAACAAGCTTTGTTTTCGCTTGGTGATATTGTTTCTCGTGCTTTGCCTCCTGCTGTCACTAACCTTTTGCAGGAGTATAAGAATGTTTTCCCAGCTGAGATACCCCCGGGATTACCACCTTTGAGAGGGATTGAGCATCAAATTGATTTGATTCCTGGTGCTACTTTGCCAAACCGTGCTGCTTATAGGACCAACCCTGAGGAGACTAAGGAAATACAACGACAAGTCCAAAACCTTTTGGATCGTGGGTATGTTCGTCAATCACTTAGTCCTTGTGCTGTTCCTGTACTTTTGGTTCCTAAGAAAGATGGTTCTTGGCGTACGTGTGTAGATTATAGAGCCATAAAAACATTATTATTAGATATCGTCATCCTATTCCTGGGGTAGACGACATGCTTGATAAGTTATGTGGTGCTATAATTTTCACTAAAATTGATTTACGTAGTGGCTACCATCAAATTAGAATGAAACTTGGAGATGAATGGAAAACAACTTTCAAAACCAAATCCGGGTTGTATGAGTGGTTAGTAATGCCTTTTGGTTTAACTAATTCACCTAGTACTTTCATGCGTTTGATGAATGAGGTTTTAAGACCTTTTATTGGCAAATTTGTGGTTGTTTACTTTGACAATATCTTGATTTATAGCAAATTCATGGATGATCATATGATTCATTTGCGTGCTGTTTTTGATGCTTTGCGAGCTGCACGTTTATTTGGTAACCTTGAGAAGCGCACCTTTTGCACGGATCGAGTCCCTTTTCTTGGCTATGTTGTGACTCCACAGGGAATTGAGGTGGATAAGGTGAAGATTGAAGCCATAAAGAGCTGGCCTGTACCAAAAACTATCACACAGGTGAGCAGTTTTCTTGGTCTTGCAGGTTTCTACCGCCGCTTTGTCAAAGATTTCAGCACCATTGCTGCACCATTGCATGAGTTGACAAAGAAGGGCGTTGACTTCCATCGGGGTAAGGTACATCATGAGTCTTTTGATGCTTTGAAGGACAAACTTACACATGCACCATTACTACAATTACCCAATTTCGATAAGACTTTTGAGCTTGAATGTGATGCTAGTGGTATAGGCATTGGAGGTGTTTTGATGCAAGATGGTAAACCTGTTGCATACTTTAGTGAGAAAATTACGGGGCCTGTTTTGAATTATTCCACGTATGGTAAGGAATTATATGCACTTGTACGTTCTTTAGAGACGTGGCGTCATTATTTGTTGCCCAAAGAATTTGTTATTCATTCTGATCATGAATCACTTAAGTATATTCGTTCTCAATGCAATTTGAACCGTAGACATGCTAAATGGGTTGAGTTTATTGAGTCTTTTCCTTATATTATTAAACATAAGAAAGGGAAGGATAACGTGATTGCTGATGCTTTATCTAGGCGATATACTTTGTTGTCTCAACTTGATTGTAGAATTTTTGGACTTGAGGCAATTAAACAACAATATGTTGCTGATGTTGATTTTGAAGATGTATTGCTGCACTGTAAAGAAGGTCGTGCTTGGAACAAATTTGTGTTGAATGATGGTTTCTTGTTTAGAGCTAACCGCCTACGCATTCCAGTTGGTTCCGTTCATCTTTTGTTGTTGCAGAAGGTGCATGGCAGTGGATTTGTGGGTCATTTTGGTGCTAAGAAGACGGAGGATATTTTGGCCACACACTTCTTTTGGCCAAGGATGAGGAAAGATGTTGAGCGTTTTGTTGCTCGCTGCATTACATGTCAAAAAGCTAAGTCTCGCTTGAATCCACATGGTTTAGACATGCCACTTCATGTTCCTTCTATTCCTTGGGCAGATATTTCTATGGACTTTGTTTTATGACTGCCTAGGACTAAGAGGGGGAGTGATAGCATTTTTGTTGTTGTACCATGTCATAAAAAGCTAAGTCTCGTTTGAATCCAAATTTCATTTTTCTAAGATGCCACACTTTATACCATGTCATAAAACTGATGATGCTAGTTATATTGCTGACCTCTTTTTCAAAGAAATTGTATGTTTGCATGGTATGCCTTCTACTATTGTTTCACATCATGATGCAAAATTCTCGAGTCACTTTTGGCGCACGCTTTGGAATAAGTTTCAGATCGTGATGCAAACTTTTTATGCAAAATTCTTGAGTTGCTATTTTCTATAACTTGTCATCCACAAACTGATGGACAAACTGAGGTTGTGAACCGCACTTTGGGCACTATGTTGAGAGCTATTTTGAAGAAAAATTTGAAGCAATGGGAAGAATGCTTGCCTCATGTTGAGTTTGCTTATAATCGGGCAACACATTCTACTACCAAGGTAAGTCCCTTCAAGGTAGTGTATGGTTTTGATCCCCGTAATCCACTTGATATACTTCCTCTACCTATTAATGAGAGAGTTGATGTTGATGCTAAGGAGCGTGCTGAATTTATTTTGCAAATGCATGAGACCACTAGACTTAGCATTGAAAAGATGAATGAAAAGTATAAAATTGCTGGTAGTAAAGGTAGAAAGGAAGTAATGCTTGATGTAAGAGATCTAGTGTGGTTACACTTGAGGAAGGATAGATTTCCAAAATTGAGAAAGTCTAAACTAATGCCTAGAGCTGATGGTCCATTCAAAATAATGGAGAAGATTAATGATAATGCATACAAACTTGAGTTGCCTCCCGAGTTTGGGGTTAGTCCTACTTTTAACATTTCAGATTTGAAACCGTACTTGGGAGAAGAGGATAAGCTTGAGTCAAGGACGACTCCACTTCAAGAGGGGGAGGATGATGAGGATATCACTCCTATGGATACACACAATAGTCCTCCAATTATGGACTTGCAAGGTCCAATGACTAGAGCTCGTGCACGACGACTAAATTTAGAGGTGAGCTCGTTCCTACGTTCTTCGCTATATATTACTTTTGAGAATGGTTTGCTAAATAATGATTATTTTATGTTTAGGAACCATGGAGAGGACCAGGAGATGATGGGAGAAGGAGTTGGGAACGTGGAGGACCAGCAAGGGCTTGGAAGCCAAGGTGGAGGCCCAATCAAAACCGACTTCGAGTCTGTTTCGGGGCACAGGACCAGTCTGTACTAAAACGGTCGCCCAGGACGTATACTGACTCAGATTTGGACATTCTACATATGCACGGAAAGATAAGGAGAAGACCTTTCTAATGCCGCCAGCCTCATGTAAAAATTCATCAAGAGTCATCGGGAATCGTCGAAACAAAAGAGGGTCTAGAATCTGAGTCGGTGCTGCTTCACCTATTTTTGGACTTTGGGCTTTTTATCCAGTTGAGCCCAATTGGGGGCGCATCCAGAGGGTCTTTCACAACCCTAGGGTCTTCATATATAGCCGCCACCACACCATTAGGGTTTGGGGTTTTTCTTAGATTAATTCTGTTCATAAACAGTGTTGCCGTTCGTCGGTTTGTGAGACCCCAACTTCGTGAGTTTAATCATACATCTGCAATTGTGTTGCATTCTTCGTTGTTCTTGCTTGTGTTCTTGATTCGCAGGTAGGGATTAGCCTTCTTGGCATGGTCAATTGTCCTTGGGCAGTTGATAACCAGAGGAGATGTTGTGCTGCGATTGCGGGATTCTGAACGTGTTGTTTAGAAGCCGGTTCGATTTGTGTTTCGCCTCCGCCCAAATCAAGATTTATCAGAACCTTTCAGAAGATCGGGAACCCTTGTTCACATCAGATTTCATGCTCAGCACTCTCCAAGTTAGACTTAAGCTCTCTACTCTAACGAACAGCGCTACGAATCTTATCACCTTGCATCAGAAAAACATCGCGCAAATGATCAAGTTCAAAAGAGAGCTCATCAAGAGTGGGAGGTACCTCACTTGTGTCGCAGTCGGAACCAGAGTCAGTGTTGTGATCATTCTTTGCCATGAAGCAAAGCTCAGTCTAGTCGTCCTTCCTCTTGACTTGTGGCTTCTCAACCTCCTCCTCCGAGCTTGTCAGGCCTTCGCTTGATGTGAGGTTGACATCGCTCAAAGCGGCAACGTAGGCGCGTGCAATGGCCTTGGCGAACTTCTTGGAGTTCTTGCCTTTCTTGTAGAAGCAGTTTTTCTTCTGCTTGAAGTATTTAGTGTTGTTGTCGTGGTACCCGGCCTTCTTCTTCTTCTTGGGGCAGTCAGCAATGAAGTGTCCCGGGTCACCACACTCGAAGCAGGTTCTTGAACCACCTCCTCTTCTCTCCTTGTGGTTGTTGTACAACTTCCTGAACTTCCTTGCGAGCAAGGACAGCTCCTCATTAGGAATGCACTCCATCTGTTCATCGGAAGCTGCAACAAGAGAAGAAAGAGCAAACTCCAAAGAAGACTTGTCAAGTGAGGGGTTAGTTCCATAAGAAGCACCACTGTGACTACCCTTTTGAGAGCTAGAAGGCAAAGCCATGCTAGAAGCAGGATTAACATGATTAGGATGAGATTTCCTAGACTGTTCATGAGATTTCAGCTTACTATATAGTTGCTCACAGTTCTGGGTATTGAATTCAGCAGTTTCCCCTAAAGCAGCAGTTTTGACCCCCCAAACATTTTGATCAAGAGAGTACAACAGTTGCTTAGCTCTATCATTATCATTGTACACAAGGTTACCACTAGCCCGCAAGTTGCAGACAATTGCCTCAAACCTACGAAATGTTTCATCTAGTGACTCGCCAGGTTTTTGTGCAAAGGTGTTGTACTATCTATTGTAAGAGTCCTTACGCATAGACTTGACTTGATTGGTACCCTCATGGTACATGCAAAGCTTTTCCAAAATTGCATGAGCAGTGTCAAGATGTGCAACATGATGATGTTCACTCCTACCTAGAGCAGAAAGCAGAATATTGACAGCTTTGGAGTTGTTTTCATACTTGTTCAACTCACCTACTGGCACGGTGTTGAGATCGTCCGATATGGTGTAGTCCTTCTCAACAATCTCCCAAATTGCATGTTCTTGGCTTAAGAGATAAGCCTTAGTCCGTGACTTCCAGTAGGGAAAGTCTTCTTCATCAAACATCCAAAGCTTGACCACACACTTCTCCATATCGCCTTCGGATCACAAAAACGGTGAAGTTCAACTAGTGATCCAACCGGCTTTGATACCAATTCAAGGACCGAGAAGGCGACCAGAGGGGGGGGGGTGAATGGGAGCCAATTAAAATTATTCACAAGAACTTGGCTTATATCCCAATTACTACCCAAACCAACTCTAACCGAGTCACCAAGATTACACACACCAATTTGTGATGTGCTAACCCTAGGAATGAGTCAAACCAAAAGGACATATAATGGAATCTCAAGAGGGACAAAAGGGAAACAAGGAAGATCTGAGAAATCACAAAACTAAGATTGACGGAAGTTCCGTGGTGCCGGACGGTAGTTCCGAAGTCCACGACAAAGGTTCTGTCACTCACGGAAGTTCTGGGCAACGGAAGTTTTGTCACTCACAGAAGTTCCGTGGTCCTTGACGGAAGTTCCATTATGGTGACGGAAATTCTATCCTGGTGACAGAAGTTCTGTCCTGGACAGAACAGCAGCTCCGTTTCGGAAAGAAAATTGCCAAAACCCTATCAAACGAACTCCAAAAATCATGAGATTTGGACCAGATCATCCACAAAACATCATGACTCTACTCTAAAGAGATCCACTCAAATAGCACAAGGAATCATCATGAATTTCAGATCTCATGCCAAGAACATCGAAAAGATGAAACTTGAGAAATCTTTCAAATCGAAGTTGCTAGAGCTTATGATTCGGCCAAGGACCCATATAGGATTGTTCTAGCTTGTCATGGCACCGAGATCCCCCAAGGAATCCACCCAAAAACTTGCCCAAAAATGAGATCGAAAATTCCCACGAAAATAGCTCTGAAAATAGAGAAAAAGAGAAATTCAGGATTTAGGGAGAGAGGAAGAACTTGAGCACGAGTTTGAATCTCATATCATTGATTCATCAAGTTAAGATACATGGATACATGGCTAGGAAGCCACCCTCTTCCTCCCACTATTTGGAAGAGCAAGAGATGTCTCTCACACACCCTCTCCTCTCCTCGATTACATGAAGACCTCTCCTAGCACTTTGAATTGAAGACCTAAGGCAAGGCTAAGGGAAAGAGAGGCACCTCTTCCACCAGCCCTACCTCTCCTTATATAGGCCTAGGGGTTGTCCTAAAGACCATCCTACCCCTCACCTACAACACACTGCCACCTACCACCAGGGGCACAACCGTCCATCTTTTTCCTCATCACCCGATCGCCATCGAGCCCTTCATGACTTTGCTTTGCCTCGACGCAAGCTCCGCGATGGTGCCACGTGCACCTCCAATCGCCGCCACCGGTTTTGAGGCCCAAATCGGGAAACCACCTAGCACGCTTCACAAAGCGAGACTTCTTGATATCGACGCGTGTCACCTTGTCCCGCGATCCTAACCACTAGCAAGTCTCTCCCGGTCCCTGTCCATCAGGCCCCCTTGTCACTTGCATCGGCATCCCGTTTGCCTGGACTTGGTCAACACGCCGTCTTCATCACCACCACGGTTTTGAGACACAACAGTGAAACCGTCCGTGCTTCTTGCTTCTCCATGTGTGCATTGTGGATCACCCTTGACTTCACCCGGCCTCCCGATCGTCCGGCCCAAATCCCCTACTTGTGCTCGATCCTCTCGCTGTTGACCGCCAAGTCGACTCCATTGACCTACACATCATGAGATAAGCAAACACATTTCCCAACTCCTGCAACTTCACCAATATCTCCACCAACTCCGGTTAGTCAAAACCATGACATGCACAAACTCATGCAATCCACCACGTTCGGGAAGTCTTAAGTAGGGTTGTGTAGCGATAGGGTACCCATTACTATAGAGGTTAGTTACCGACCCATATTAGTGGAACGTTTTCATGCCCCGAAGTGAGCTAATAGGTGAAAGACATGAGGCTGTACCAGGAAATTGGTGTAAGCGCTCAACCCGAGTAACTAGGATTTGATGCTTGACTTAAATATATTTGGAAGATATATTTTTAGGAATCTTAGACTTAGACTCGCTGTCCTCCCGGCTAGCTTAACCAATCTCTTTATTTATCTTAGTGTGGATTTCTCCTGTGTTACTACCCCACCCCCCCTTTTATCATTGAACATCCTTACCCCCGTCTTTGGTCAGTTGGTATAATTCTTATAGCTATATCTTTGTTAAACCAAGATAATCTTACACCTAGCTTCCATGAGGAAAATAAATATGATACCTTGAAATACTCCCGGGTGAAATGCTGCAATGGTGTTCCATGCGCTTGCGGATTAATTCACTTTATTCTTAAAGCATAACAAACACCGACAATCATTTCTAGCGCCGTGCCAGGAATAGCGATATTCTTGATGCGACCTTAAGAAGTGTCAACAGTAATTAGTACCCAGGCTTTGTGCCATTGTTGTTTTTCAGGTAATAAAGAAATAAAACTGCCCGTAGATTTGTTGCCTTGGGACATGCAAGTCCGTGAGGGTTGGACTACCCACTGGGAGTCTGACTTGCCGCCGTAGTGATTGTTGTGTGCTGCTCGGGTGATGATTCTATGGGCATGAATCGTTACTACTGCTGTATCGTCGAGAGATCGTATTAGTTATCGTTATTTGCTTCCGGTGTTTTCAAACTATCTAGAATTTGTAAAATTATGCTGCACTTCAGTACTCTATTTATGTAATAACTTAACTTAAAATTGACAAATATTGTATTATCAAGTGTCTACGTTATCAGCACCTTTGGGACCTCCATCCTCCGGGAAGGGGCATCACACTGTGTTTTGTGGTTTGTATTGCAATGCGAAGATTGGGTTGCCCTTGATGGGAAGGTCCCTGCTGCCTTATATATCCGGTCGGCAGGGGGGTACATGAAGAGTCCTACTCATAGTTTACAAGGATTTACATAGAAAGTCCATCTCCAACTGCCTTGTGCTCCAAGCTAACTCGGTCGGTTCGCTCATGCTGGGCCACCCGGTTGTTTACCGAATTCAGCTTAACTATGGATACCCGGAAGGTATATATTCCACAGCAGCCCCTGAGTGCTTTCTGATTTTGAGTTGTGACTCATCGAGTGATCTTCAATGTCTATGTGAACAGGTCACAAATTAGGAAGACCTCTAAATTGAAGTCCCTAATAGATCTGGTGCTCGACTAGGTGCACCTGATCGGTGTAGCCTTCAACTCTTGTATAATTTGGAGACTAACAAATAATGCAATAGTCTAATAATATTATCTCTTAACATTTTGTTGAGTTAAGGTTACTCAAACCATCAAGTATAAGCCTTTCTAACCTCTAATCATCAAACTAGAGGATCAGTCTGCATATCATCAAACATGTCGATCGATGGAATGTAAGGCCAAGTGATACACACTCTAGTCCGAGTGATTCATAGACTTAATAACATGACTTCAATCATGTTACTGTCCATATAAACTTTTTATGACATCAATCATAATATAGTACTAAGCTAGAATGACATCAATCATAAAATTCTCGAATTATAATAAGCTCATTTTCAATATTTAATTACTGACATCAATCAACAACATTATCATGAACTCACATGACAAAATCCCACGCCAGCCCATATGGACCTCCCGCGACTAGGTCAAAAAGTGAAGGTATAAAAGGGCGAGGGAAGGATGACACCAAGTCCACGCTATCATTTCCCTCTAGCGCTTCATCTTCCTTTGGCTTCCTCTGTTCTCGTGCCTCCTCAGCTCCTCATTGGGTTAGCATTTTCTCGTTGCCACCACAGATCCTCCATCGTTCCCAGCCCTTGAGCTCATGCTAGGGTTAGAGTGCCATTTCCAGATCCACCGCAACACATCGCCTCGTCAAAATGACGCGCAAATCCACCAAGGGGCAGAAAACTGCCGCCGCCGCTGTTGAGTCATCGTCTTCGGAGCTAGCGATACCCAAACAGCTGCAGGAATTCTCGAAGAGCAGCATCTCCACCAAGGACCTGAACACCATGGTGGTCGACCGCATCCTTTCGGAACAGGCACGCATCAATTTTTGTCTTCTGCTCGTTCTTTGAGCATGGTCTCGGAGTTCCCTGCTACAGCTTCTTGCACAGGCTCCTTTTCTTTTATGGGATTGGGCTTGTTAATCTTAATACCAATTCTATACTACACATTGCGATTTTTGTGCACTTGTGTGAATCTTTTATGGGCGTGTTGCCCCACTTTTCTCTTTTCCGCCATATTTTCATCCTCCAACCACTGCCAACAAAAGAGAACTAAGTCGCCATTGGCGGAGTTTTCTTCCAGTTGCGCAAGAAGGAGGCATACATCCATGTGCCTTTGAACATTGGGAACAAGAATTGGAGGGAAGAGTGGTTCTATTTTGATAATCCTCCCCCTGTTCTTGCTGATTTTACTAGTACAAAGGCCAACCCCCGAGCATGTTGGTCAGAGAGGCCAGTCCCTACTGACACCCAGGTAGTCAAGCTGTTGAAGAAAATTTCCAATTTGAAGAAAGAGAGATTCGATGGCGTTAAAATAGCTAAAAGCTTTATAGTGCGCCAAGTTCAACCCGTTAAACAACAAAGCTATCCTGCCTGGAAGTAATCCACCGATGATGAGACGAGGGAGGTGCCCGACCCACCAAGATGTTTGAAGGGAACACCATTCAAGATCATGCCTTGATCACAAAGGCATACAACATGGGCACTCACCGGGCCCGAGTAAGCTTCTGGATGTCCGATGTTTATTTGATATCCACCATGGTGGAGTGATAACATAAGTTTGATA
This sequence comes from Eleusine indica, assembly GCA_030378355.1. Lineage (NCBI taxonomy): Eukaryota > Viridiplantae > Streptophyta > Magnoliopsida > Poales > Poaceae > Eleusine > Eleusine indica. Next base: position 29,613,123 of record CM059501.1, on the reverse strand, counting down.
TAATGATGTTTATTTTCAGGTTCTGGACACTTACGTGTCGCACCATATGCTTCCTCCGACTGACACCTAGGGACCGGATTATCTGGAGAAGACACCGCAGACCGGCACTGGGGGGTCAAGCTCATCAGCAAACGCGCGTCCGACCGAATGGATCATCGCTAGCGACTCTGCTGTCCCCACCACTGATCTCCCCCTCACCAGTCAGCGTGTAAAAGCTTGCTTTCCGCCGATGGCAATATCTAGGAGATGATGATGATGACGAGGAGGACCAACCTCAGAATGTCAGTGAGCCCTCCCCTGCTCCCTCCGACCGACCATCAAATCAGTCGGAGCCCCCTAGTCAAGAGGCGCATGACACAGGAGCAACATAGAAGGCTGACGAATCCATCAAGAGGAAGCAATCAGAGTCACAAACCATTTCCTTAAAGAAAAAGGTCGGCCGGATCAAGATCAAACACGCCTCTGGGTAAATCACATCTTCAAATCTTCATCGGATATAATTAAAACATGTTCAGTTTCTGACATTTTTTTCATACAATGAACACGTTACTCGGTCGAGCGAAACTTAGAGCACCCTTGTGTCTAAAGACACTCGGTCGGCTCCTGCACTTCGTCCGACTGACCTGTCTTAGTCTGAAGCCACGCCAGGAAGCGTGCAAACTCAGGTAAAAGAAACCCCAGTAGTTGCAAAGCCGCCTCCGCAGACCGCCTCTCCTCCCCCAACTGGTAGTGCACCTTGTCCCATCAAGGACAAGGTCATAGCAGTCGAGAAAGCTGCGGGTCGGCCTGGCACCGAGGACTTGGAAATTCTCCCCACACCGAGAAGCAACCAAGGTACATCAATACCAAGACCTTTTTCTTTCTCACCGCATCATTACTTCTAATCAAATGGTCTCCCCTTATCCAGAAAGTATATGCTTTGGTGGAGAGAAAGCAAGCAAGGATAGAATACCATGAAGCCGAAAGCTTCGGTATGTATTGAAATCCTGCCCTTATGTATAAGTACTTATTGTATTTCTGACTTGCTGTTATTCGTAGTCACCAGTCTGCAGCTGACAAAAGCTCAACAACAACAAGAGAAACTGCAAATTGGTTACAAAGAAGCTTCTGCCTCTCTACAACAGAGTCGTCTTGACCTTGCAGACAAAATATCTTCAACTCTCCCTATCTTCTATGCTTTCCCCATGTCTTTGTAAATCTCACAAAGAAATCGTTGTAGAATTAGAGAAGGTCACTTCTAATCAACAGATTTATTTGGGTGTTCTGAAGACCGAGAAGGATGACGTATCCAAAACTCTGGGTGACCGAGATGCCGAGCTTGCTGATCTGAAGAAGAAGTTGCTGGAGACTGAGGAGTCCCTGAAGGATGCTAAGGCCAATGCTTGACAGTTTAAATGTAATCTGACCAGTAAGCTCTTCTTGTTTTCCCTTCATTAGTTTTTGCTATAACCCTCATCTTCTAATCTTAATACCAGTCTACAGTATTGTCATATGGTGCTCGGAAGGCCTTGGATTACATCCACGTAAAGCATGTGGAGAAGACCGGACATTCCCTTGAGTACTTGCTGGAGCACGCACCAGAGGCGATTGCTGCTCAGACCAGGAGGGTAGCAACCGAGGCCAGGAGTCAAGTATTCGCTATATGCCAGTCCTGGTCCCCGAAACTGCCATTAGACAAGATCAAAGAGGGCTTCAACCCATCGATATCGGTCAACCAATGTCAATTGCTGATGGACTCGATGGTTGAAACCTCCCAAGCTCTGGTTGAGAACATTGACATCGATCCTGCTGCACCGACTCCTCCTGGCTCTCTAGAAATATAAGATAATGCTTCTTCTCCCTCAGTAGAGGTGTAATTTGTATAATCAGTAGTATTTAAGCAGAAAAACAGGATGTTTCTTGGGTAATATTAATTGTTCTTTTTCTTGCTGAATTATTAAACAAGTTAAAAAACTCAACTAAGTAATCAGTAGAACAATCTCCTGTTACTTATAGCGATTCAAGTAGTTGTTAGCTGTGTTAATCACTCTTTAGTACTAAAACTCTTTCACTATAAGGTCTAGAAGACAAATCGGTCTGCCCTAGCATATTTAGCCATAATTTGTAACCATGTAACAATCAGAATCGACCAATTGACACATGACCTCTCGCACTTTGGCTCTGGGTTTAGTGTAGTGGCAGTCTGTTGTGCTGTTCAAACTCTATAGCTATCATGCTGCATGGTTAGACCAAAAAATATGAGACCATATAAAAATTCGAGGAATCAGTCTGTAAAATCCAAAACCAAAGTTTATCAAGGTTAAGGAAGAGTGGGACATTACTACTAGCCCCCTGTCTCGATTGTTTAATGTATAAATTAAGGAATCGATGCAAATAAGAATAGAAATCATCAAAAAACCTTTCATCAAAAAGATTGAAGTTCCATTCAATAATAATGTATAGCAATACAAAAAATAAGCTAAGCATAAAATCGACTTAGCTGATTTGTGTTCAATGAATTTGGTACGTCATCGCCATCTTCATACATACTCCCGGCCGAGTGACTTCTTTGACCACATACGGTCCTTCCCATTTAGGAGACAACTTGTGCCGATTCTTAGTTGATTGCACTCGGCGCAATACTATACTCCAACATAGAACTGACGACTTTGAACATTCTCATCATAGCAACGTCGTAAGCCCTACTGATACACTACCGACCAAAATAGAGCGCGATCACGCACCTCCTCTACCGCAATCAATTCAATTTCTCGGTTATCTTTAGAAAGCTTCTCATCATACCCCTTGACTCGCACTGAAATGAGATATACCTCGGTCGGCAGAATAGCTTGAGAGCCATAGATTAACAAGAAAGGAGAATGATCAGTAGCCCGACTAACATTAGTGCGCAACCCCCAGAAGACCGAAGGAAGCTCTCGAACCCACCGACTGGCATACGGCTTAAGTCTGTCAAAAATCAGGGGCTTCAACCCTTGAAGAATCATACCATTGGCCCGTTTGACCTGCCCGTTGCTTTGAGGATGGACCATCAAAGCAAAGTGGATTTTTATTCCCATCTCATCGACATAGTCACAGAATTCCTCAGATATAAACTGAGTACCACTGTCAGTGATGATATCATGAGGAACTCCAGACCGAGTGCAAGACCTCTTTGACAAACTCGATTGCCTTCTTTGAAGTTATCTTGCCGATTGGCTTCCCTTCAATCCACTTGGTGAGCTTGTCAATGGCAACAAACAAATGAGTAAACCCGCCTGACGCCTTTTTAAAAGGACCGACAATGTCCAGCCCCCAAATTGCAAAAGGCCATGTCATAGGTATCATCTGAAGTTGTTGTGAAGGCACGTGAGTATGTTGAGCAAAAAAATGGCAACCTTCACACTTCCGAATGACATGGTGTGCATCTTCGACTGCCGTGGGCCAATAGAACCCTTTGTTGACTTTTGCTAAGCCATATTAATAAATCATTCCCGGCACGGGGCCAGAAACGGTTCACTAATATGTCCCAGAGTCAAGTAGGTAAAATCCGCAAGCGCACGGAGAATACCGCTGTAGCATTTCACCCGGAAGTATTCAGGGTATCGTATTTGTTTATCCCAAAGGAAGGTTATGATCAAGAAGCGTTACTAACATATAAGATCATGTTAACAATTAGCAAGGATATCTTAACCAAGACAGGCGGGTATATGATAATAACCGGGTAGTGTGACACACACAGAAGATTCCTACTAAATAAATAAAGTCTAGTGGAGGAAAGACTAGGCTAAGCTACTCCTACTATACATTCCTATACAGTTGCATAGCCTAAGTAGAATACATACAGACCCACACTCAGGTTCAGCAGTCAATAGTATAGCACTTCAGGCACGGACTTACCCCTGCATCCACAGGCGACTTCCGCCAAGAGCCTACGCACTAGCCTAGCGGGGAGGATTTCAAAGGACGGACAGGGCTGTCACCACCTGCCGCCTACCTCAACGAACCAGTAGACTAACGAATAATTGATGCAAATCAGTCACCCAAGTACCATACTTGCATGACCAAAGAGCACTCTGCCCTTCCGCGATTACTATTAACGAGGCAGAGTTACCGTACGAATACGATCACCAAACCCATGCTATACTTTATCAGCTAAAACTAAGCATTGAGACTATAACATATAAACTAGACTATAGTGATGGTATATAACTAGCATGACAATAGTAGTATAATAAATATAAACTACTATCACACAAGTAGACTATACTATCACATATATGGATCACAATATCAAACAAGAAACTCATGACCCAAGCACAACTATATAGAAAAGATATATATATTGATAAGAGCAAAGTCTTACAAAAGGGAAAAGATACAAGAGTCATACCAATTCCAAGTGAAGACTTGGGACTAGAGAGCTCTAGACTCAGCCTAACTCCACTAAAACTCCAAGAACTACTACTAGCAAGAGAGAAATGCTTCTTGTGGTGTGTGTTGAGTGTGAAGGCACACCCTCCTATTTATAGCCTCAATAGGTCGGCAAGGGAGAGTAACCGCCACGGAAGGCATCTCAAACCGTCATCAGGAGTCGCGGAGGAGCCAACACGTGGAAGCCCAGGCGGAGAGGGCGCCCGGCTGGGTCGGCCGACCTGACCAGGTCGGCCGACCTGGGGGTGGCCCCTCCTGGCCTGTGCTTTCTCCAGGTGGCTGTCCTGTGGGCCCTGACGTCGGTTTGCGCGGTATTACAGGGAGTTACGTCGGTTAAGTGCTGAAAATGGGCCCTTCAATCCGTGTGACGTCCGTGTGGCACTCTCTGATTGGTCGAAAGTGTGTTTTCTTGCCTTTTGAGGTGTTTCCTTCACATTTCCTCCTGCATGCACAAAGTTCTCCAAGTACAAGTGGAACTATATTATTGTGCTAAAGCATGCGTGTATGAAATGCCAAATTCTCCTTTATTTGAGTATAGTTGACGGTTGAAAATGGTACTTAACAGCCGTCAACAAACTCCCCCAAGCTTACCCTTTGCTCGTCCCGAAGCAAAGATAAACTTAAGTTGTTGATCAGGAGTTGCTACAATGTCCTACTCCTCAATAATACTATGCGCACAACAAAGTACTCTTCCTAGAATTAAATATATTGGCGCATAACTTACCCATTTACCTCGATCCATGGGGCTTTTACACCTCATTGTCTTGGGCGGTTGAGAGATAGAACAATTGCAGGGCACCAATCACTTGCTCTAGATTCCGCTATGTTGTTCCGGAGGTTTTCAAAAGATTTTGAAAATAAAAACCAAGTTCCTCAAATGATTCTCTCGGATCACTCAATATGTGTATGATTCCTCACCAGGGCAAAGTGTTGCCTATAATCACCTACTTCTAAATAAGGCTTTATGTGGAGCTCAAGGTAGGGATATATGAAGCACTCATGTTCACATAATATTGCTATGTCAAAAGACCGGATCCAAGAAAAACATCAATTCAAACAATCTTGATCAAGATGTGCAAGTGTGTGGGAGAACGGAGGAATGGTGGATGGGAAGAAATAACTCCTTTTTGAATTTTCCTTCTCTCTTTTGGAGTTTCTAGGCTATGGCTATCTTTTGCTTGCTCTCTTTTTTGAGCATTTTTTTTTTCTTTTCTTTTTGCATAGCCATAGTCCTAGTTTGCAATGAATACTTTGAGAGAGGAATTTTGCAATGAATATATGGAGTGTTTCTTTGGATGGATGGATGGATAGTGGCTTTCTTCCGGTGTAGAAGAATAGCTCACGGTGGATATGGTGGATATGGTGGATGCTATCTTCTTGATTTAGAAGGATAGCTCATGGCGGTGGATGTGTGTACATGATCTTGATCAAGAAAGCATGAAAAGAGTTCTACTAGGGTCACAACAATTTTGACTAAGCTCAATGTGAAACAAGCAGCATATGTGTAAAGGTTTTCAAATGTAAACACTACATATGGCTGTGGTGGGAATTTCATCATTGAGGAACTTATCAATTTGTCATTTTGAAAAATAAAACTCCGGAATTCAAGCTTTACGTTGAGCAAGATCATAGCAGCCCTATCTATCATATCATACCTCTCAACAACTTAGAACTAGAGAATGCATATGCTACCCACAAGATTCAAGTTCAAGGCAAGATTTACCAACAAACCTAACTCTTGAGAGAGTACTAAGTTGTAAACTAGCTTTAGAGAGGAATAAAGGACAGAGCAACTATTCATCATCTCAACATAGGAAAATTATACACATTCATACCGCGCATGAAAAAGGGAAATATTTTTGTTCTTTTTATGTTTTGCAAATTTTTTATGGTTTTTTCAGATTTAGCAAATGCAAGAAATAAAGGGAAGGGGAAAGATACAAGTTACCGTGAGAAGGGGGGTCCTCCCCCAAGCTTGTTCTTGCTCATATCTGCTGGTTCGGGTCGTAGCTTTGGGAGCGGAAGAAGGCATCCCAATTGCTCTGATTCTGAGCCATCATCGCGTTCAGCTGGCGGAATTGGTTGTCGCTGAAATTCTGCCATTGCTGGGTGTCGGTGACATGTTGCGTGAGAGTTTGTTGCATGCTCTCGGTGCGCAAATCAATGTCGTTCACCCTCCTTGTCAACTCGGCCATCCCATAGTTGAGTTCACGGAACCCACGGGATGAGAATGACCGAGTGGCAAAGGATGGCGGTCCGCTTGAACTTGATGACGTCTGCATGGGGTAATTGTACTGAGATTCCCATGCTCCGGCCTGCCATGTTGATGCACCCGCCTCGTCCTGTGGCGGGGGCTGCTCCCATACCGGATCTCCGGTCGGAGTGTGAAACTCCGGTGTAGGCTCCATATGCCTACGGGAACGTGTCGGTCGCCCTGAAACACTATGCCTGCGAACTTCTCCCACTGGCTCAAGTGGGAGGGTTAGTGCCCGACAGTGATACAAACGAAGACCCGGGTTAGGTAACGGGAATTCATTTCTATACCCGGGAAAGTGATAGATCAAGGTATTATTTGGACCATGTTTCAAAGTATGTCCTTGCACAAAATAGTCCTCGCCTAGAAATTCTCTATCTACCGTCAAATATTCAACATGAACATTCTCAAGCAGACCACACTTCTGCGTAATGCGAGTAACTAAAGAGGTGCACTCAATTGGTCCTGTCAACTTTATATTGTCTAACCATTGATCAATCATGCATTCCGCGGGTGACACCCTAATTTTCTTAACCATGGCATAAAGTATTTTCAATTCATCTTGCCGGACAACCCTAATGTCACCTCGAGGAAACAAGGTCATAGCCAACCACACATGCATAAATCTAAGTGTAGGATTATGGATGGCACTTGTTCTAGGCTTGGGACCCCACTCGTTTCCGGAAATCTTTTTCCAAAAACTTTCTTTATGGAACCCCTTTAGCGCTTTATCTAAGTCTAGCCTACATTTAGGATTTAGACCTAGCATAGCATGAAGATCACCCCATGTGACCAAGCGCTCTTGCCCAAACAAGTGAAAAGAAATGCCTTCATTATACTTTCTAAGGGTGCATAAAAACTGCATAGTAAGCAAACGAGAACCCGGCTCATCTACTTCTACGAAATTTAGCCAACCCATAGTGCGAAAAATAGAGGCAAATTCTTCTCTCATACCTATTTTCTCGAGGAAGTCCGGATCGAAGCGTCGGGTGTGGGCGAATGGCCGTTCTCTCATGAGCGCGATGGCTTGGCCCTCGCGGTCGTCCTTGATGTCGAGATGCTCTTCGGTGATGAGCAAGGCCGGCCTTTCCTCCGGAATTTCAGCTTCGGGGTCACCATGCCCCGGACTTGGTGTGAGCTCGACGGAGGATGCTTGACTCGTGCTTGCACGAGTGCTTTTTCTCCGCTTGATTCCGGCGACTTGCTTCATTCGTTTGAACATGGCTGCACACAAGAACAAACACAAGACAAGAACAAAAACAAGATCGAACAAGTGTTCGGGTGAGCGTTAGTGAAAACGACAAACCCGACCTTCTCCGAAATTGGTTTTCTTCTCACAACAACTTGCAAATGCACTAAAACAGAGGGGAAATATATTTTTTTTTTGGGTTTTTGGGGCTGTAGTAAAGTTGAAGAACACGAAATTTTGGGAGAGCAACAAGTGAGCAAAGGAGAGGAGTGAAAGATGAGCTTGGAATGGTGAAGCTCCCCCTCCTGGGCGGTTTTTATAGCCAAGGAAGCAAGATGGCCGTTAGAAAGAGACAGAGCAACGGCCATATAGCCGTTGGGAGAAAGGAGCACAGGAAAAGGTGGGGCCAGGGGGTCGGCCGACCCCACCAGGTCGGCCGACCTGGCAGGTGGGCCTCCTGGCAGCCCTCTTTTTCCTATGTGTTCCCCAACGGCTAGGGGATTTGTCCCCTGCTGCCTTTTTGCTCAAAAAGCTCGACAAAAAATCTTTTCAAAATGGAAAGCCCAAAAACCTATTTTCTAAATTTTCAAAAATGCAAATGAGTTTTGAAAAATTCCAAGGTGGCTGGAAAAATTCAAAAATGCAGAAATGCAGTGGTCGGGAAAAATCAAAATGTGGTGGAAAGAAAATATGCAATTAAAAGAGCAAATATGGATAACTACCGGTTTAACCTCCCGGCGAGGACTCACCTTTTAAAGTCCGACGAGCGGGACTTTTCTCCGGCGTTCAGCTCGATGAAGCGTTGTCCGGTCCCGGAGATGAAGACACGGATGATGCTTCTTGTTTCATTCGCCACACCTTCTTGGTCTTTGTTGCGGTCGGTGGCTTCTCGGGCTTCGGAGGCTGCGGTTTTGCAGGCTTCACAGCCTGTTTCTTTGCAGACCTCGGAGGTTGCTGCCTTGTGGACTTCGGAGGCTGTTGCTTAATGTGTGACCTTTGCCTCCTTGCCTTCATCAGTTGTTGCTGTGCAACCTTTTCCTTCTCAAGGAAGTTCTTCATAAATGTGATGAGGCTGTCCTTCTTTGGCGGAGTGACCTCCACTTCCTTGATGTTGCTTGGGTTCGGCCCGTATTTGATACGGATCATGTTGCACTGTTCTTTCCTTGGCCGAAAGTCAAACTTCTCCTCCTTGCCATTGATGTGGAAGCGGATTTCTCCGGCTCCTACATCGATGCGAGCATCTGCAGTGCTGAGAAATGGGCGTCCCAGGATGAGCGGTGTGCTCTTCCCGACGTCCATGTCAAGCACTACGAAGTCGACGGGGATGAAGCAATCCCGGATTTTCACCGGAATATCTTCGGCGATCCCCGCCGGATAGCGGACCGTTGAATCGGCCAGCTGCAGCTGCATCGGCGTGGGGGATAGTGTGGTGTAGTTGAGCTTGTCGAAGACATCCTTCGGCATGACGCTCACACTTGCCCCAAGATCACATAAGGCATGGTCGAAGTTCTGTGTCCCGATCGAGCAGGTGATCGTGGGACACCCTGGATCTTTTTTCTTCTCAGGAAGCCGGTTGAGTATAGCAGCGCTACACTCTTCCGTCAGCTTGACAATTTCTGTGGTCGGTAGTGGGCGCTTGTTGCTGATAAGATCCTTGAGGTAGCGAGCGTACGTGGGTACTTGTATCGCATCCAGCAAGGGCACGTTGATGTGCAGCGTCTGGATCACCTCAACGAAGCGTGTGAACTGCTCGTCCACGGTGGGCTTCCTTCTTCTTTCAGGAAATGGCATGAGGTTCGTGTCATAGAACTCATGTGGGGCCATTTTCCTGGGCGGTAGTTCTTCTTCTTCTGCCGGCTTCTCAGCTGATGTGTCCTTTCCTGCATGGTTAGGGTATGGCGGATCCCGAGTGGACTTACCTCCTCTCGTGGTAACCGCATTAACATTTTCTAAGGGGGTCTCGGGTTGCCCCGGGATTTTCCCCGACTCAGCAGTAGGAACAGCAGCAGCTAACTGAGCTAATTGGGTTTCTATCATTTTATTAAAGCTCAGCTGATTCTTGAGAGCAGAGGAAACACCCTCTATCTTAGTGTGGATGCTCTCAAGAGTCCTATCAGTGGTGGCAAGCTTTTTACTGATGTTATCATTAACCTTAGCTTGACCAAGCACAAGATCTTTCAAGGAGGGCTGATTATAACCGGAATTAAAACCAGAGAAGTTGCCAGAGTTACCTCCTTGGTAGTTGGGACGTGGTGGACCCCAACTTTGACCTCCTTGTGGACGGTAGCCGTTGTTCTTGTTGTTGCCCATGAACATTACGTCCTCACGGGTCTCAGGGCAGTCATTGCCCGAGTGTCCCGTGTTGCCACAGACCTCGCAAGTCATCCGAGCGTCTAGGGCTTTCACTTCTCCATTGGCTTGGTCGTCCATCTTCTTCATGAGAAGGTCAATCTTGGCGGCGAGCATGTCAACCTCCTTGACGGAGTGCATGCCTCGCTGGCGAGGTTGGAGGTGCTCTTCATTCCAACCTTGGTTGGACACCATCTTCTCGATCAAATCTTTTGCCTTGCTCACAGTGAGCGAGAAGAAGGCTCCACCAGCAGCAGCGTCGAGGTGGTCGCGGGCCGATGGAGTAAGCCCGTTGTAGAAGTTCTGGATGATCAGCCAATCATCCATCCCGTGGTGGGGACATGCCAGGATGTACTCCTGGAGCCTCTCCCATGCCTCAGGAATCGACTCCTTCGACTCCTGCTGGAAGCTTGAGATCCTTCCGCGGAGGGCATTGGTCTTGCCCAGCGGGAAGAACTTTGCAAGGAACGCAGCTGAACACTTCTCCCAAGTGTTCACAGCTTCAGGGTTTGCGTAGAACCATTGTCTCGCTCTCCCAAGGAGAGAGAACGGGAACAGTCGAAGGCGAACAGCGTCGGGGGTGACGTCCTTCATTTTGAACGTGTTGCAAATCTCCAGGAATTGCTGGAGATGAGCACTAGCGTCCTCATTGGCTTTCCCACAGAATGGGCTAGCCTGCACCATGGTGATGAGACCGGTCTTGATCTCGAAGTTCGCATCTCCCACATTGCCAGCTGGTCCCGTAGGGATGTTGGCAGCGGAGGGAGCGGAGAACTCGCGGAGGGTCTTGTCGGCCATTTGCTCAGAGCTTGATGGTGCGGGAATGACAGGTTCGATTGGCCGAGTCTCCTTACGAGGAGGGGTGAGCCTAGCTCGTGTCCTTCTCAGAAGTGACTCAGGATCTTCAGTGAAGTTTGTCGGCAAGTCGAAACCAGTCATACACTACCCTGTTTTCATACAAAATGCAGAAAACAAAGCAAGGTTAGCCTGCCTAGGAGATAGCCTTAATAATTGCAACACTACTATATACATTAGTAATTTTTCTTAGATCATACGCCTTCCCCGGCAACGGCGCCAGAAATGCTTGTTGACTTTTGCTAAGCCATATTAATAAATCATTCCCGGCACGGGGCCAGAAACGGTTCACTAATATGTCCCACAGTCAAGTAGGTAAAATCCGCAAGCGCACGGAGAATACCGCTGTAGCATTTCACCCGGAAGTATTCAGGGTATCGTATTTGTTTATCCCAAAGGAAGGTTATGATCAAGAAGCGTTACTAACATATAAGATCATGTTAACAATTAGCAAGGATATCTTAACCAAGACAGGCGGGTATATGATAATAACCGGGTAGTGTGACACACACAGAAGATTCCTACTAAATAAATAAAGTCTAGTGGAGGAAAGACTAGGCTAAGCTACTCCTACTATACATTCCTATACAGTTGCATAGCCTAAGTAGAATACATACAGACCCACACTCAGGTTCAGCAGTCAATAGTATAGCACTTCAGGCACGGACTTACCCCTGCATCCACAGGCGACTTCCGCCAAGAGCCTACGCACTAGCCTAGCGGGGAGGATTTCAAAGGACGGACAGGGCTGTCACCACCTGCCGCCTACCTCAACGAACCAGTAGACTAACGAATAATTGATGCAAATCAGTCACCCAAGTACCATACTTGCATGACCAAAGAGCACTCTGCCCCTCCGCGATTACTATTAACGAGGCAGAGTTACCGTACGAATACGATCACCAAACCCATGCTATACTTTATCAGCTAAAACTAAGCATTGAGACTATAACATACAAACTAGACTATAGTGATGGTATATAACTAGCATGACAATAGTAGTATAATAAATATAAACTACTATCACACAAGTAGACTATACTATCACATATATGGATCACAATATCAAACAAGAAACTCATGACCCAAGCACAACTATATAGAAAAGATATATATATTGATAAGAGCAAAGTCTTACAAAAGGGAAAAGATACAAGAGCCATACCAATTCCAAGTGAAGACTTGGGACTAGAGAGCTCTAGACTCAGCCTAACTCCACTAAAACTCCAAGAACTACTACTAGCAAGAGAGAAATGCTTCTTGTGGTGTGTGTTGAGTGTGAAGGCACACCCTCCTATTTATAGCCTCAATAGGTCGGCAAGGGAGAGTAACCGCCACGGAAGGCATCTCAAACCGTCATCAGGAGTCGCGGAGGAGCCAACACGTGGAAGCCCAGGCGGAGAGGGCGCCCGGCTGGGTCGGCCGACCTGAGCAGGTCGGCCGACCTGGGGGTGGCCCCTCCTGGCCTGTGCTTTCTCCAGGTGGCTGTCCTGTGGGCCCTGACGTCGGTTTGCGCGGTATTACAGGGAGTTACGTCGGTTAAGTGCTGAAAATGGGCCCTTCAATCCGTGTGACGTCCGTGTGGCACTCTCTGATTGGTCGAAAGTGTGTTTTCTTGCCTTTTGAGGTGTTTCCTTCACATTTCCTCCTGCATGCACAAAGTTCTCCAAGTACAAGTGGAACTATATTATTGTGCTAAAGCATGCGTGTATGAAATGCCAAATTCTCCTTTATTTGAGTATAGTTGACGGTTGAAAATGGTACTTAACAGCCGTCAACACCCTTGTTGGAAAGCCTTGCCAACCAAAGTCTTGGAAGCTGCATGATTACCACATGCTCTTGCATGAATTTCCTCCATCAACTTTCTTACCTTCAGGAATTGAAATACACCGCATCAAGATGTTCGACCCTCCTTTTTGATATAGCACGTTATCCACCATCAAATATCCCTGAGATCGAGCCTTTAACCTCTGTTGCTCATTAGAATCCGCAGGCAGCGTACCATTAACTAGAAACTAGATGATCGGGTCATGCCAGTCGGTATCTTCAACAGGGTCAACAACATCGGTCGTCAGCACATTCGACCGAGGAGAAATAGTTGGTGTACCAAGGGTGTGTAGGAAAACGCTAGGTGGCACAATTGACCACGATGATCCCATCTTAGCTAGCTCATCAGCAGCCTGGTTATTATCGCGGAAAACATGCATGAACTTAAGTCCATCAAACTTGTTCTCCAGCTTCCTTACTTCTTAGCGAAAGGCAGCCATGTTGTCATCCACATAGTTCCAATCCTTCGTGACCTAATTGATGACCAGGGCCGAGTCACCAAAGATATCGAGCCACTGAATGTCGAGCGATATGGCAATTCACAGACCGTGTAGAAGAGCTTCATACTCCGCATTGTTATTGGACGCGTGAAACTTGATCTAGAGAGCGTATTGAAGTCTCTCTTCTGTCGAAGAAATAAGTACAATTCCTGCCCCTGCACCCGGCAACTGGAGCAAACCGTCAAAGTACATTTTCTAGTATTCAATATCTGATGGTGTCGGTGGCATCTGAATCTCTGTCCACTCTGAAACGAAGTCAGCCAGCGTCTATCCTTTGATCGCCGAGCGAGGCACCAACGTAATGGTATATTGACCGAGTTTGACCGCCCATTTGGCAATCTTGTCGTCCGCCTCATGATTATGAAGAACCTCTCCAAGTGCAAAAGTGGTATGAACTTCGATCGGATGAGCTTGAAAATAATGCTTCAGCTTCCTCGAGGTGACCAAGAGCGCATACAACAAATTCAAGATCTGGTGATATCGTGTTTTGGAGGGGTACAGCACCTCACTCACGAAGTACACCGGGTGTTGTACTTTTTGTAGATGTCCCTCTTCTTCTCGGTCGACTGTCAAGACAGAACTCACAACTTAGGTTGTGGCCGACACATAAAGCTGAAGCTTCTCCTGTGGCTCCGGAGGCACTAACACTGGAATGTTGCCAAGGTAGACCTTCAACTCATCCAATGCCAACTTCGCCACTTCTGTCCAAACGAAGTTGTCTTGCTTTTTGAGCAACTTAAAGAACGGTAGACCCCTAACCCCCAGTCGAGAGATAAAGCAACTCAAAGATGCCAGGCACCCGGTCAGCTTCTGAACATCTCTTTGGGAGTTAGGAGGTCCCATATCAAGGATTGCCTTGATTTTTTTCGGGTTAGCCTCTATACCACGTTTTGAAACGATGTAACCGAGTAACTTTCCCGAAGGTACCCAAAAGACACACTTCTTGGGGTTCAGCTTCATCGAGTATCGCCTCAAATTGTTGAATGTCTCTGCCAGGTCAGAGAGAAGTTCTCCAACATTCTGAGTCATTACCACAATGTCGTCAACATAAGCTTGTGCGTTCTGACCAATCAGAGTTTTGAGGCAGCGTTGAATACCTCGTTGGTAAGTCATGCCCGCATTCTTCAGACCAAACGGCATCATTATATAGCAATAGGTGCCAAAAGAAGTTATAAAGGAAGTCTTGATTTGGTCCTCGAATTTCAGTGGGATCTGGTGATAGCCTGAATAGGCATCCAGAAAGCTCAAAAGCCTACACCTGGCTGTTGAGTGTACAATCTGATCAATGCGTGACAGACCTTGTTCAAATCGGTATAATCAACGCACATACGCCACTCTTTATTCTTCTTCAGGACAAGGACTGGATTAGCCAGCCAATCTGGATGGTACACTTCCTTTATAAAATTAACATTGAAAAGCCTAGCTATCTCCTTCTTCATGGCGTCCTTGCGATCTTGAGAAAATCGTCTAAGTCATTGCTTGACAGGTGTAGCCTAGGAGGCACCCTTAATTCGTGCTCAATCTTTTCCCTAGGAACTCCCGACATGTTAGAAGGTTTCCATGCAAAGATGTCCTTATTTTCCCTAGGAACTCCGCACATCACAATTAGAAGAATTCCGAAGATCAGAGTGGAGGGAGATGATTCCTTTGGGGCCTGGCATCTTAAAGGTGAGGTAAGGATAGTGCGGGACCATAATGAACTTCGCTATAGCCGGTCTGCCAATGATGGCATGATAGGCAGACTCAAAATCAACTACTTGGAAGACGATACGCTCAGTCCTGAAGTTCTCTCGGGTACCAAATATGATAGGTAGAGTAATCTTCCCTATCGGCATCGAGGTCTTGCCTGGCATAATGCCGTGAAAGGGAGAAGTGCTCGGTTTGAGGTTGGCGATTGTCAGGCCTAACTCCCTAAGAGTCTTTGTGAAGATCAAGTCAAGGCTAGTTCCCGCATCGATGAGTACTTTGTTGAACTTGACCTCCTTCAAAGTTGCCACGAGTACACGTGGATAGCGACCCGGTACGGGCAGATGTCTGGGGTGATCCGACCGATCAAAAGTTATCGGAACTTCAGACCACTTCATGTACTCGGGTGCAGCTGGTTCCACGGAGTTAATCTCAGTTCCAGCTTGTGTTTGCGTTTCTACGTGTAGGCATCAGGCCCTCCAAAGATGAAGTTTACTTCCTTTCGAGGCTCCTGAACTCTCTTCCATCGTCCTTGTCACCGTAGTCATTGGCTTTGTCCTTCCCGTTCCGCCTCAGGGGGTCTTTGGCCACTTTTAGCACAGCAGTCTTGAAGCCATTCAGGCGGTAACAATCCTTTGCTTTGTGGTTTGCCTTTGGGTGCCGTAGGTACGGGCCACACAGCAAGTCATCCATGGTCTGCTGGTTCATCCGTGGATTTTTCTCGGACCGGTCTACAACGGCAACCATGTTATCATTCTTCCTCTTCTTGTCCTTCTTGATGGACTCGGCCTCGTCCTGGCGCTTCTCCTTCCCTTTACCTCGGATATCGTACAAAGCTGACTCCCCCGAAGCATATTTGTCCGCGATCTCAAAACACTCCCGAGGGGTCAGATCGAGGTTATGATTCCACTGACCGATCTCCCGAACTAGGTCATCACTCTGGAACCCTCCTTGGAAGGCAGTATTAATCTGTTGGTCCGGAACATTGGGGATCTCTGTCTTTTTGGCGCAGAAACACTTGATGAAGTCATGCAAGGGTTCGTCGGGCTTCTGCTTGAGCTGAGTAAGGTCAAAGTGGTTGCCCGGACGATTGTAGGTAGCCTGGAAACTCTGGATGAACTAATTTATGAGCTCCACCCCCCCCCCCCCCCCCTCAATTGGAGATCGAGTTCTCAGGAAAGGACGTGAGCCAAATCTGAACGGCGTGCTCAAGGCAGGCTGGCTGGTAGTTGGCCATGATGTAGGTGTTTCCCCCAGCAGATCGAATAGCGGTGCTTTAGATTTGGAGCCACTCCTTGGGGTAGGTTTGGCCATCATACTTTTTGATAGCAACAAGCTTGAAACTCCTTGGAAACTTGCACCTATGCAGCTTGGGAGTATAAGCCTTTATTCCATCGAAGTCTTCGTTGATCGGTGACAGAGTCCTGCACCGTCAGTCTAGAGATCACGATGTGGAGGGGGTACAGCGGCTATAACGTGATCCCATATCATCATCATGATGGCAGTGTCGATTATGCTCATGGTAGTATTCGCGCCGATCCTGATCGTCATACCGGTGTCGGTCGTCACGGTTATCTCTTGGAGGCGGGTCCCGTCAGTCATTGCGGTTATCCCTAGGAGGTGGTCCTTGTCGGTCGTAGCGATTCTCCCTCGGAGGTGGATCTTGTCGGTCATCGCAATTCTCCCTTAGAGATGGATCTCGTCGATCATCACGATTCTCCCTTGGAGGTTGATCTCGTCGGTGGTCGTGATGATAGTTATCCCTTCGGTCACGCCTCTCTTCTTCATAACAGCGATTATCTCGAGCTCGCTCTTCATGATGGGGATTGATGACATCTTGAAGATCGCGAGACCCTAACGAGTCTCTCAGATCACGACGTCCTCGACGACTGCGTGGGGTAGCATGGCTACAGCTTGCTACTGATTGAGGTCGCTCTTGGTGAGCCTCTTGAACGGCAGCTGCTTTGAGCATGGTCATGGCTGTCTTCATCGTGGGGGTCTGGTGATGAGGACATCACTCCTATGGATACACACAACACTCCTCCAATTCTGGACTTGCAAGGTCCAATGACTAGAGCTCGTGCACGACGACTAAATTTAGAGGTGAGCTCGTTCCTATGTTCTTCGCTATATGTTACTTTTGAGAATGGTTTGCTATCTAATGATTATTTTATGATTAGGAACCATGGAGAGGACCAGGAGATGATGGGAGAAGGAGTTGGGAACGTGGAGGACCAGCAAGGGTTTGGAAGCCAAAGTGGAGGCCCAATCAAAACCGACTTCGAGTCTGTTTTGGGGTCCAGGAACAGTCTGCAATAAAACAGTCGCCCAGGACGCATACGGACTCAGATTTGGACGTTCTACATATGCACACAAAGATAAGGAGAAGGCCTTTCCAGTGCCGCCCGCGTCATGTCAAAATTCATCCGGAGTCATCAGGAATCGTCGAAACAAGAGAGGGTCCGGAATCTGTGTCGGTGCTGCGTCGCCTATTTTTGGCCTTTGGGCTTTGTATCTACTTGAGCCCAATTAGGGGACCGTTCAGAGGGTCTTGCACGACCCTATGGTCTTCATATACAGCTGCCACCGCACCATTAGGGTTTGGATTTTCCTTAGATCAATTCTGTTCATAAATAGTGTCGCCGTTCATCGGTTTATGAGACCCCAACTTTGAGAGTTTAATCATACATCTGTTGACGGCTGTTAAGTACCATTTTCAACCGTCAACTATACTCAAATAAAGGAGAATTTGGCATTTCATACACGCATGCTTTATCACAATAATATAGTTCCACTTGTACTTGGAGAACTTTGTGCATGCAGGAGGAAATGTGAAGGAAACACCTCAAAAGGCAAGAAAACACACTTTCGACCAATCAGAGAGCGCCACATGGACGTCACACGGATTGAAGGGCCCATTTTCAGCACTTAACCGACGTAACTCCCTGCAATACCGCTCAAACCAACGTCAGGGCCCACAGGACAGCCACCTGGAGAAAGCACAGGCCAGGAGGGGCCACCCCCAGGTCGGCCGACCTGGTCAGGTCGCCCGACCCAGCCGGGCGCCCTCTCCGCCTGGGCTTCCACGTGTTGGCTCCTCCGCGACTCCTGATGACGGTTTGAGATGTCTTCCGTGGCGGTTACGCTCCCTTGCCGACCTATTGAGGCTATAAATAGGAGGGTGTGCCTTCACACTCAACACACACCACAAGAAGCATTTCTCTCTTGCTAGTAGTAGTTCTTGGAGTTTTAGTGGAGTTAGGCTGAGTCTAGAGCTCTCTATCTTTTCCCTTTTGTAAGACTTTACTCTTATCAATATATATATCTTTTCTATATAGTTGTGCTTGGGTCATGAGTTTCTTGTTTGATATTATGATCCATATATGTGATAGTATAGTCTACTTGTGTGATAGTAGTTTATATTTATTATACTACTATTGTCATGCTAGTTATATACCGTCACTATAGTCTAGTTTATATGTTATAGTCTCTATGCTTAGTTTTAGCTGATAAAGTATAGCATGGGTTTGGTGATCGTATTCGTACGGTAGCTCTGCCTCGTTAATAGTAATCGCGGAGGGGCAGAGTGCTCTTTGGTCATGCAAGTATGGTACTTGGGTGACTGATTTGCATCAATTATTCGTTAGTCTACTGGTTCGTTGAGGTAGGCGGCAGGTGGTGACAGCCCTGTCCGTCCTTTGAAATCCTCCCCGCTAGGCTAGTGCGTAGGCTCTTGGCGGAAGTCGCCTGTGGATGCAGGGGTAAGTCCGTGCCTGAAGTGCTATACTATTGACTGCTGAACCTGAGTGTGGGTCTGTATGTATTCTACTTAGGCTATGCAACTGTATAGGAATGTATAGTAGGAGTAGCTTAGCCTAGTCTTTCCTCCACTAGACTTTATTTATTTAGTAGGAATCTTCTGTGTGTGTCACACTACCCGGTTATTATTATGTACCCGCCTGTCTTGGTTAGATATCCTTGCTAATTGTTAACATGATCTTATATGTTAGTAACGCTTCTTGATCATAACCTTCCTCTGGGATAAACAAATACGATACCCTGAATACTTCCGGGTGAAATGCTACAGCGGTATTCTCCGTGCGCTTGCGGATTTTACCTACTTGACTCTGGGACATATTAGTGAACCGTTTCTGGCCCCGTGCCGGGAATGATTTATTAATATGGCTTAGCAAAAGTCAACAAGCATTTCTGGCGCCGTTGCCGGGGAAGGCGTATGATTAAGAAAAATTACTAATAGTAGTGTTGCAATTATTAAGGCTATCTCCTAGGCAGGCTAACCTTGCTTTGTTTTCTGCATTTTGTATGAAAACAGGGTAGTGTATGACTGGTTTCGACTTGCCGACAAACTTCACTGAAGATCCTGAATCACTCCTGAGAAGGACACGAGCCAGGCTCACCCCTCCTCGTAAGGAGACTCGGCCAATCGAACCTGTCATTCCCGCACCATCAAGCTCTGAGCAAATGGCCGACAAGACCCTCCGCGAGTTCTCCGCTCCCTCCGCTGCCAACATCCCTACGGGACCAGCTGGCAATGTGGGAGATGCGAACTTCGAGATCAAGACCGGTCTCATCACCATGGTGCAGGCTAGCCCATTCTGTGGGAAAGCCAATGAGGACGCTAGTGCTCATCTCCAGCAATTCCTGGAGATTTGCAACACGTTCAAAAAGAAGGACAGCCTCATCACATTCATGAAGAACTTCCTTGAGAAGGAAAAGGTTGCACAGCAACAACTGATGAAGGCAAGGAGGCAAAGGTCACACATTAAGCAACAGCCTCCGAAGTCCCCAAGGCAGCAACCTCCGAGGTCTGCAAAGAAACAGGCTGTGAAGCCTGCAAAACCGCAGCCTCCGAAGCCCGAGAAGCCACCGACCGCAACAAAGACCAAGAAGGTGTGGCGAACGAAACAAGAAGCATCATCCGTGTCTTCATCTCCGGGACCGGACAACGCTTCATCGAGCTGAACGCCGGAGAAAAGTCCCGCTCGTCGGACTTTAAAAGGTGAGTCCTCGCCGGGAGGTTAAACCGGTAGTTATCCATATTTGCTCTTTTAATTGCATATTTGCTTTCCACCACATTTTGATTTTTTCCGACCACTGCATTTCTGCATTTTTGAATTTTTCCAGCCACCTTGGAATTTTTCAAAACTCATTTGCATTTTTGAAAATTTAGAAAATAGGTTTTTGGGCTTTCCATTTTGAAAAGATTTTTTGTCGAGCTTTTTGAGCAAAAAGGCAGCAGGGGACAAATCCCCTAGCCGTTGGGGAACACATAGGAAAAAGGGGGCTGCCAGGAGGCCCACCTGCCAGGTCGGCCGACCTGGTGAGGTCGGCCGACCCCCTGGCCCCACCTTTTCCTATGCTCCTTTCTCCCAACGGCTATATGGCCGTTGCTCTGTCTCTTTCTAACGGCCATCTTGCTTCCTTGGCTATAAAAACCGCCCAGGAGGGGGAGCTTCACCATTTCAAGCTCATCTTTCACTCCCCTCCTTTGCTCACTTGTTGCTCTCCCAAAAATTTCGTGTTCTTCAACTTTACTACAGCCCCAAAAACCCAAAAAAAAATATTTCCCCTCTGTTTTAGTGCATTTGCAAGTTATTGTAAGAAGAAAACCAATTTCGGAGAAGCTCGGGTTTGTCGTTTTCACTAACGCTCACCCGAACACTTGTTCGATCTTGTTTTTGTTCTTGTCTTGTGTTTGTTCTTGTGTGCAGCCATGTTCAAACGAATGAAGCAAGTCGCCGGAATCAAGCGGAGAAAAAGCACTCGTGCAAGCACGAGTCAAGCATCCTCCGTCGAGCTCACACCAAGTCCGGGGCATGGTGACCCCGAAGCTGAAATTCCGAAGGAAAGGCCGGCCTTGCTCATCACCGAGGAGCATCTCGACATCAAGGACGACCGCGACGGCCAAGCCATCGCGCTCATGAGAGAGCGGCCATTCGCCCACACCCGACGCTTCGATCCGGACTTCCTCGAGAAAATAGGTATGAGAGAAGAATTTGCCTCTATTTTTCGCACTATGGGTTGGCTAAATTTCGTAGATGTAGATGAGCCGGGTTCTCGTTTGCTTACTATGCAGTTTTTATGCACCCTTAGAAAGTATGATGAAGGCATTTCTTTTCGCTTGTTTGGGCAAGAGCGCTTGGTCACATGGGGTGATCTTCATGCTATGCTAGGTCTAAATCCTAAATGTAGGCTAGACTTAGATAAAGCGCTAAAGGGGTTCTATAAAGAAAGTTTTTGGAAAAAGATTTCCGGAAACGAGTGGGGTCCCAAGCCTAGAACAAGTGCCATCCATAATCCTACACTTAGATTTATGCATGTGTGGTTGGCTATGACCTTGTTTCCTCGAGGTGACATTAGGGTTGTTCGGCAAGATGAATTGAAAATACTTTATGCCATGGTTAAGAAAATTAGGGTGTCACCCGCGGAATGCATGATTGATCAATGGTTAGACAATATAAAGTTGACAGGACCAATTGAGTGCACCTCTTTAGTTACTCGCATTGCGCAGAAGTGTGGTCTGCTTGAGAATGTTCATGTTGAATATTTGACGGTAGATAGAGAATTTCTAGGCGAGGACTATTTTGTGCAAGGACATACTTTGAAACATGGTCCAAATAATACCTTGATCTATCACTTTCCCGGGTATACAAATGAATTCCCGTTACCTAACCCGGGTCTTCGTTTGTATCACTGTCGGGCACTAACCCTCCCACTTGAGCCAGTGGGAGAAGTTCGCAGGCATAGTGTTTCAGGGCGACCGACACGTTCCCGTAGGCATATGGAACCTACACCGGAGTTTCACACTCCGACCGGAGATCCGGTATGGGAGCAGCCCCCGCCACAGGACGAGGCGGGTGCATCAACATGGCAGGCCGGAGCATGGGAATCTCAGTACAATTACCCCATGCAGACGTCATCAAGTTCAAGCGGACCGCCATCCTTTGCCACTCGGTCATTCTCATCCCGTGGGTTCCGTGAACTCAACTATGGGATGGCTGAGTTGACAAGGAGGGTGAACGACATTGATTTGCGCACCGAGAGCATGCAACAAACTCTCACGCAACATGTCACCGACACCCAGCAATGGCAGAATTTCAGCGACAACCAATTCCGCCAGCTGAACGCGATGATGGCTCAGAATCAGAGCAATTGGGATGCCTTCTTCCGCTCCCAAGGCTACGACCCGAACCAGCAGATGAGCAAGAACAAGCTTGGGGGAGGACCCCCCTTCTCACGGTAACTTGTATCTTTCCCCTTCCCTTTATTTCTTGCATTTGCTAAATCTGAAAATCCATAAAAATTTGCAAAACATAAAAAGAACAAAAAATATTTCCCTTTTTCATGCGCGGTATGAATGTGTATAATTTTCCTATGTTGAGATGATGAATAGTTGCTCTGTCCTTTATTCCTCTCTAAAGCTAGTTTACAACTTAGTACTCTCTCAAGAGTTAGGTTTGTTGGTAAATCTTGCCTTGAACTTGAATCTTGTGGGTAGCATATGCATTCTCTAGTTCTAAGTTGTTGAGAGGTATGATATGATAGATAGGGCTGCTATGATCTTGCTCAACGTAAAGCTTGAATTCCGGAGTTTTATTTTTCAAAATGACAAATTGATAAGTTCCTCAATGATGAAATTCCCACCACAGCCATATGTAGTGTTTACATTTGAAAACCTTTACACATATGCTGCTTGTTTCACATTGAGCTTAGTCAAAATTGTTGTGACCCTAGTAGAACTCTTTTCATGCTTTCTTGATCAAGATCATATACACACATCCACCGCCATGAGCTATCCTTCTAAATCAAGATGATAGCATCCACCATATCCACCATATCCACCGTGAGCTATTCTTCTACACCGGAAGAAAGCCACTATCCATCCATCCATCCAAAGAAACACTCCATATATCCATTGCAAAATTCCTCTCTCAAAGTATTCATTGCAAACTAGGACTATGGCTATGCAAAAAAAAAAAAAGAAAAAAAAAAGAAAAAAAAATGCTCAAAAAAAAAGAGAGCAAGCAAAAGATAGCCATAGCCTAGAAACTCCAAAAGAGAGAAGGAAAATTCAAAAAGGAGTTATTTCTTCCCATCCACCATTCCTCCGTTCTCCCACACACTTGCACATCTTGATCAAGATTGTTTGAATTGATGTTTTTCTTGGATCCGGTCTTTTGACATAGCAATATTATGTGAACATGAGTGCCTCATATATCCCTACCTTGAGCTCCACATAAAGCCTTATTTAGAAGTAGGAGATTATAGGCAACACTTTGCCTTGGTGAGGAATCATACACATATTGAGTGATCCGAGAGAATCATTTGAGGAACTTGGTTTTTATTTTCAAAATCTTTTGAAAACCTCCGGAATAACATAGCGGAATCTAGAGCAAGTGATTGGTGCCCTGCAATTGTTCTATCTCTCAACCGCCCAAGACAATGAGGTGTAAAAGCCCCATGGATCGAGGTAAATGGGTAAGTTATGTGCCAATATATTTAATTCTGGGAAGAGTACTTTGTTGTGCGCATAGTATTATTGAGGAGTAGGACATTGTAGCAACTCCTGATCAACAACTTAAGTTTATCTTTGCTTCGGGACGAGCAAAGGGTAAGCTTGGGGGAGTTTGTTGACGGCTGTTAAGTACCATTTTCAACCGTCAACTATACTCAAATAAAGGAGAATTTGGCATTTCATACACGCATGCTTTATCACAATAATATAGTTCCACTTGTACTTGGAGAACTTTGTGCATGCAGGAGGAAATGTGAAGGAAACACCTCAAAAGGCAAGAAAACACACTTT
Organism: Eleusine indica; assembly: GCA_030378355.1. Lineage (NCBI taxonomy): Eukaryota > Viridiplantae > Streptophyta > Magnoliopsida > Poales > Poaceae > Eleusine > Eleusine indica. The sequence continues at coordinate 29,589,226 of CM059501.1, read as the reverse complement.
CGACCAATCAGAGAGCGCCACATGGACGTCACACGGATTGAAGGGCCCATTTTCAGCACTTAACCGACGTAACTCCCTGCAATACCACTCAAACCAACGTCAGGGCCCACAGGACAGCCACCTGGAGAAAGCACAGGCCAGGAGGGGCCACCCCCAGGTCGGCCGACCTGGTCAGGTCGGCCGACCCGGCCGGGCGCCCTCTCCGCCTGGGCTTCCACGTGTTGGCTCCTCCGCGACTCCTGATGACAGTTTGAGATGCCTTCCGTGGCGGTTACGCTCCCTTGCCGACCTATTGAGGCTATAAATAGGAGGGTGTGCCTTCACACTCAACACACACCACAAGAAGCATTTCTCTCTTGCTAGTAGTAGTTCTTGGAGTTTTAGTGGAGTTAGGCTGAGTCTAGAGCTCTCTAGTCCCAAGTCTTCACTTGGAATTGGTATGGCTCTTGTATCTTTTCCCTTTTGTAAGACTTTACTCTTATCAATATATATATCTTTTCTATATAGTTGTGCTTGGGTCATGAGTTTCTTGTTTGATATTATGATCCATATATGTGATAGTATAGTCTACTTGTGTGATAGTAGTTTATATTTATTATACTACTATTGTCATGCTAGTTATATACCGTCACTATAGTCTAGTTTATATGTTATAGTCTCTATGCTTAGTTTTAGCTGATAAAGTATAGCATGGGTTTGGTGATCGTATTCGTACGGTAGCTCTGCCTCGTTAATAGTAATCGCGGAGGGGCAGAGTGCTCTTTGGTCATGCAAGTATGGTACTTGGGTGACTGATTTGCATCAATTATTCGTTAGTCTACTGGTTCGTTGAGGTAGGCGGCAGGTGGTGACAGCCCTGTCCGTCCTTTGAAATCCTCCCCGCTAGGCTAGTGCGTAGGCTCTTGGCGGAAGTCGCCTGTGGATGCAGGGGTAAGTCCACAGAAAAGCTGTTGGTTTTTCTTACGTCTACGAATAAATCCGCAAGCGCACGGAAGACCGATGTAGCACTTCACCCAGAGTATTCCGGGGTATCGAATCACGAGGAACGTGTGTGTCTATCGTTGGACTAAATCACCCAAGGACACAGAGATTGATTAAGATAGGCAGAGGACAGAGAGGATGTCCCAAGAGTCAGGTTCCTACGTTAACTAAGCTATGCTCTAGTTTGCTCGCGTTGGGAACGGACTTACCCCTGCATCCACAGGCGACTTCCGCCAAGAGCCTACGCACTAGCCTAGCGGGGAGGATTTCAGAGGACGGACAGAGCTGTCACCACCTGCCGCCTACCTCAACGAACCAGTAGACTAACGAATAATCAAAGGTAACCTCCTGCCTAGACACCACGTCTATGCGATCGATTACTACCTTAACCTTCTAGCAACGAATATTCAGGCTAAGGCACCCTAAGAACTTAGAGCGATGAACGAGCTCACAAGCTAGAACTATAACTTAATTAAAGTAAAAAGTAAACTGCAAGAGGGGAAATCTCGACACTTACTATGATTGGCAAATGTCGTCGAAGTACAAGCGTGGAGAAGGCGAAGACAAGCCCAAGCCTCCTCCGAACTCTACTACACTCTCTTCCTAATCTAAGCACTAGCTAAGTAGCACTTGGCCTTTGCAAGAGGAGCACTAAATCTTCAATCTTGAGTGTGTATTGGAGTGAAGGCCCTCACCCTCTATTTATAGCCTCCTAACGTCGGTTTCAGAGGAGTAACCGCGACGGAATCCCCCCAAACTGCCATCAGGGAGTCCTGAGGAGCCAACACGTGGAAGCCCGGGCGGAGAGGGCGCCCGGCCAGGTCGCCCGACCTGACCAGGTCGGCCGACCTGGGGGTGGCCCCTCCTGGCCTGTGCTTTCTCCAGGTGGCTGTCCTGTGGGCCCTGACAACGGTTTGCGCGGTATTACGGGGAGTTACGTCGGTTAAGCGCTGAAGGTGGGCTCCTTAATCCGTGTGCTTGCTCCTGATTGGCCGGAAGTGTGCTTTCTCCTTGAATTTCCTTAAATTTTATTTAAACTCCATGGGTTGCTTCCTGCATACACAAAGTCACCAAAACTTGTGGAAATAATTAGCAATAAATTCCTACCACTAAGGTAGTGATCAAATTGTGTGATTCTTGCCGGTAAACGACGGTCATATTTTGCATTTAAGGACCGTCAACAAACTCCCCCACACTTAGCCTTTGCTCGTCCTCGAGTAAAGGACTAAAGACTAAGGACTAAGTGATAATTCAAACCTTGATAAATCAAATCTAGCATGCAAATTATTCCAGGAATTACCTTGTATCTCCATGAGCTTTTGAAGTGTCTAGCATGCCTTCTTTGGATATTGATGAATGGAACGAATCTTGACTCCGAAAACTCAGCTCCTTCTGCTTATGTAACTTGGGTTTTCGAAAAGATTTTCACAATCAAAGAATAGTAGCCATACTCCTCAAATGATTCTCTCAGTCGCTCAAAGGTGTATTTTCCTCACCGAGGCATTGTGCCTTTCATGTCCTATCTCTAAATATGGTATATGTGGAGCTCAAGAATAGGATTGAAATGGTGGCATACTTATAATTCATATCTTGCTAAGTCAAAATTCGGATCCAAAGAGAAAAACAAGTCATGATTCATAAGTCAAGTCTGTGCACATTTATTTGGTAGATGGAAGATGGATACTCCTTTGAATATTCCCTCATTGAAATGAGATCATGGGCTATCTTTCTTTCTTTTCTTTTCTCTGTCTCTTTTTTTTTTTTTTGAATACTAGATAGCCCATACTTTTTTTTTTTGCAACAAAATACGGAGGGAAGTATGTAGAACTGGAGTATTTTATTTTCATGGATGGTGGAGATGCTAACTTCCAGTGTAGAAGTTTTAGCATAGGGGTGGATGTGCACACAGACTTGATAAATGAAGCATAACAGGCATCTCAATTTGGGTCTCAAAATTTTGACAAGGCTCAATAAATTAATAAGTAGCACAAAAGAGCACAATCTTTGATAAGCAAAATTTGGCCTTGGTAGGATAAATTTTATCATTGAGGAGTTGGCTTTCAAATTTATCATTTTCAAAAGAAAATCCCAAGTTATAAGCATAAGAGTGAAGATTCATAAAGTCTATTCATATCACATAAATCAATAGTCCTAGGTAGCATGTTTTCCTAAAGATATAGTCATGGAAATTCAGGCAAACATTCTAGGAATAAGGAGCATGCAAGATGATAAATCAAAAAGAATGAATTATGGAGAAAATTCAGGTTTTTAGTATTTATTAATTTTTCCATATTCAAGGAGAAAATAAGCAGAGAGGCAGGGAGGAATGGGAAGTAGACGTGCAAACCAGAGTATGGACCAAGTGGGGGTCCGAGGGGAGCCAGGCCTGGGTCGGCCGACCTGGGAGATGCTCCTCTGGTCCCCTGGTTCGTCGTGTCGCTTCGTGTCGCCCTGTGCAACATATTTCTCAGGGTAGACCGTCCGTTTGCGCGTTCGTACTTTGCAAATCCTCCTCCACACTTGTTTCCTGACTTCTTTTTATTTGACACAAACAAAAAGGAAAAAGTGTGAAAGCAAAGGTGGACCCCACCGGCTTTATGGGCTCAGTGGGTTCCATTATTCAATTCTTTATTATAGGCGCATTACATTTTAATGAAATAAACGAAGAAAATCTAAAAAGGGAAACTAAGCGCCTATTTTCCTAAACTATATGGGAGAGCCTATTCATTTGCCCTTATATAAGTCGAGCTCTCCCATGTGGCTACAAATGCGCTCCATCTTAGCGCATAAGCCACGGCGGAGGTCTTTCATACCCTGTAACCATGAAATTCACGATATCTACATACCAGGGTGTGGAGTCCGCGACCTTTAGCAGCCTATCATCTCGTAGGAAGTCGTTGATTGGTAGTTCCTGCATGTTAGTGACTTGCATACGAGATAGATGATCTGCTACGGAATTCTCTACTCCTTTCTTATCTTTTATTTAAAGATCAAACTCTTGGAGTAAGAGGATCCATCTGATGAGCCTTGGTTTAGCATCTTTTTTAGCGAGCAGGTACTTTAGTGCGGCATGGTCAGTGTAAACAATTACCTTTGCTCCAACTAAATAAGATATAAATTTATCGATAGCAAAAACCACAGCCAGGAGCTCCTTTTCTGTGGTAGCGTAGTTGAGCTGTGCTCCTGTCAAGGTTTTGCTAGCGTAGGCTATTGCGTGATGCTTCTTGTCCTTAGTTTGGCCGAGAACGGCCCCTACGGCATAGTCACTAGCATCGCACATGATTTCAAAGGGCAGCTTCCAATCAGGGGGTTGGATGATGGGAGCTGAGATGAGTGCATTTTTCAAGAGATGAAAAGATTTCAAGCACTCATCATCAAAGTCAAAAGGCGCGTCCTTAGCTAAGAGGTTGGTGAGGGGTCTAGCGATTTTCGAAAAGTCTTTGATGAATCGTCGATAGAACCCAGCATGCCCCAAAAAGCTACGAATACCCTTGACGTTGATCGGAGGTGGAAGTAGCTCGATAACTTCTATTTTCGCCTTATCCACCTCGATTCCTCTCTCGGACACTAAGTGCCCTAGCACTATGCCTTCTCGGACCATAAAGTGGCACTTTTCCCAATTAAGTACCAGGTCCTTTTCTTGGCATCGAGTCAAGACCCTGTCCAAGTTCTCGAGACAGTGATCGAAGGTCTTCCCATAGACTGAGAAGTCATCCATGAAGACTTCCATGATTTCCTCGATCATGTCCGAGAATATGGACATCATACACCGTTGGAAAGAGGCGGGTGCATTACACAACCCAAAAGACATCCTACGGTAGGCATACGTTCCATACGGGCACGTGAAGGTGGTCTTACTCTGATCATCGGGATGGATAGGAATCTGATGATAACCAGAATACCCATCAAGGAAACAGAAGAAGGAATGGTTTGCCAACCGTTCTAACATCTCATCGATGAAGGGCAGCGGGAAATGATCCTTCTTTGTTGCCTTGTTAAGTTTTCTGTAATCGATACACATCCTCCATCCCGTGACGGTACGTTGGGGAATAAGCTCGTTCTTATCATTCTTAACGACCGTCATACCTCCCTTCTTCGGCACTACTTGCACCGGGCTCACCCACTCACTATGAGGTACGGGATATATGATCCCTGAATGCAGAAGTTTTAGAACTTCCTTCTTCACAACCTCGCGCATAGCATTATTTAACCTCCTCTGAGGTTCCCTAGAAGGTGTACTCTCGGGGTCAAGAGGGATGCGATGGGTGCAGAGAGTGGGACTAATTCCCTTTAGGTCTTGGAGGGAGTACCCAAAGACAGAGCGATGTTTCTCTAAGACGGAGATCAGCTTCTTGGTCTCCTCCTCCGAAAGCTTATCACTAATGATGACAGGGGACTCCATGTCACCATGTAGGAAAGCGTAGCGTAGGCCAGGGGGTAAGGTTTTTAACTCGATGGGAGGTCGAGTCGGTGGTTTTTCTTCAGGAAGCTCGAGAGTTTCCTGTAGATCATCCTCCTCTTCTGTAAAAAGATCGGCGTCTTGGTCAAGGAGGGTATCAGGAGGGTCGAAAGGGGAAATTACTTTCACCTCTTCGGTTAGGTCTCTCTCATCAGGAAATTCAGCGATGGTGTTTCGCGAACGAGAGATTGGGATTGAGAGAGCCTTTCCTCCGATGTTGACACTGAGGTTACCGGATGAGGCTGCCGTAAAGAGTTTTTCTAAAGGAAGCCCGATGAGGACATCAAAGCTTGGGACCTCAAAGACATGAAAGTTCAGAAGGGCCTCAGCGTCTTTGTGTCGTATCGACACATTGTTTAGAATCCCGTAACCTTCTAGGATGGCTCCGGTAGGGCTTTTGAAGGTCTTTTGCGTAGGAAGTAGAGGTTCGTCTCCTAATACCTCAAAGGCAAAGGAGTCGGAAACGATGTTTATTCCTACGGCGGGATTATACCAGACATCCACAGCTCTGCCTCTAACCATACAAGGAATGGTAGTAGAGGATGAGATAATCCGAACAAGTTCGGAACATTGCTCATTTTCTCGGGACCACTCATCACTCATGATGGCTGTTAGTTCTTTCACTGAGTCCCTAAGGAATTGTTCTTCTATAGGTTCAGGGGAAGGAACTGGTGTTTGAGGCTTTCGTTGGATGGCATACATCGAGGTGTTACCGAAATCTTTGAAAAGATCATCCTCGATGATGAAAGGGAATTCGGACGGCTGAATTTCTTCATCATCCGAGTTTCCTGGTTCAGGAGGAGGCTCACTAGCTAAGTCTTGAGATGTGCAAGAAGCAGGGTCAGATTCGGCTAGCTGGAGAGTCTCCTGGCTCGGCGTAGCTTCTTCGCAGGGGGGTTTGGTGGGCTCAAGGAAAGAGGTAATTTCTAGAATGCGTTCTAGGATGGTTCTTCCTTCTGAGACCGTTTTGTGTATGAATGAACCTCCGGCGGCTATGTCGAGATATTGGGCAGATTCCTTGTCGAGACCCATCCGAAAATGCTGTAGCAGCATGGGATCGGGTATAGACAAGTCAGGACCGGATTTCACTAAAAGCGAGAACCTAGCCCAAGCTGTGCCTAAGGATTCTTTCTCGGCCTGCTCGAAGTTGAAGACCTCTCTACGGAGAGAAACGATTCGTGACATTGGGAAGAACGCAAGACAAAATTTGTCCCGGAGCTCTCTCCAGTCACCATTCGTGCTTTCTGCCGTGTGAGTGTACCATTGCTTCGCCCTCTCTATAAGAGAAAAGGGAAACAATTTCCACTTGAGAGTCTCTTGTGTCATACCCCTGATTTGGATGCACGAGCACAATTGCTCAAATTCTCGCAGGTGATGGTGTGGGTTTTCGTTTTCTACCCCCGAGAAAGGTTGTGCCTGAACCATGGCTATAAAGCCTGGGCGGAGTTCGAAGCCATCTGAAAGGATTGGTTTTGAAGATGAAGGTGGCTCGTAGAACTCGCCCCTTGGAGCAGAGAAGGATTGGATAGAAGGTTGCTCCATGGTAGGGATAAGGAAAGAAATAAAAGAAAGATAAAAAGGGATACGAGGGTGACTAGGGTCCGCAGATAAAACAGCAACCGTTCCCCGGCAACGGCGCCAGAAATGCTTGTTGGTTTTTCTTACGTCTACGAATAAATCCGCAAGCGCACGGAAGACCGATGTAGCACTTCACCCAGAGTATTCCGGGGTATCGAATCACGAGGAACGTGTGTGTCTATCGTTGGACTAAATCACCAAGGACACAGAGATTGATTAAGATAGGCAGAGGACAGAGAGGATGTCCCAAGAGTCAGGTTCCTACGTTAACTAAGCTATGCTCTAGTTTGCTCGCGTTGGGCACGGACTTACCCCTGCATCCACAGGCGACTTCCGCCAAGAGCCTACGCACTAGCCTAGCGGGGAGGATTTCAGAGGACGGACAGAGCTGTCACCACCTGCCGCCTACCTCAACGAACCAGTAGACTAACGAATAATCAAAGGTAACCTCCTGCCTAGACACCACGTCTATGCGATCGATTACTACCTTAACCTTCTAGCAACGAATATTCAGGCTAAGGCACCCTAAGAACTTAGAGCGATGAACGAGCTCACAAGCTAGAACTATAACTTAATTAAAGTAAAAAGTAAACTGCAAGAGGGGAAATCTCGACACTTACTATGATTGGCAAATGTCGTCGAAGTACAAGCGTGGAGAAGGCGAAGACAAGCCCAAGCCTCCTCCGAACTCTACTACACTCTCTTCCTAATCTAAGCACTAGCTAAGTAGCACTTGGCCTTTGCAAGAGGAGCACTAAATCTTCAATCTTGAGTGTGTATTGGAGTGAAGGCCCTCACCCTCTATTTATAGCCTCCTAACGTCGGTTTCAGAGGAGTAACCGCGACGGAATCCCCCCAAACCGCCATCAGGGAGTCCTGAGGAGCCAACACGTGGAAGCCCGGGCGGAGAGGGCGCCCGGCCAGGTCGCCCGACCTGACCAGGTCGGCCGACCTGGGGGTGGCCCCTCCTGGCCTGTGCTTTCTCCAGGTGGCTGTCCTGTGGGCCCTGACAACGGTTTGCGCGGTATTACGGGGAGTTACGTCGGTTAAGCGCTGAAGGTGGGCTCCTTAATCCGTGTGCTTGCTCCTGATTGGCCGGAAGTGTGCTTTCTCCTTGAATTTCCTTAAATTTTATTTAAACTCCATGGGTTGCTTCCTGCATACACAAAGTCACCAAAACTTGTGGAAATAATTAGCAATAAATTCCTACCACTAAGGTAGTGATCAAATTGTGTGATTCTTGCCGGTAAACGACGGTCATATTTTGCATTTAAGGACCGTCAACAAAAGCCAAAAACAAATTTTTCTCCCGCCCATAACAACGTGTTTAGCCTTTGCATATTTCAATTTCAGAGTCCGTAGTGTTGAGTTTGTGCCCTAGTTCTTGTTTAGTCGCTGGTTTATTTTGTTTTTTTGTCATCAGTAGTGTTTCGCTAGCAACCCTAGCCGCCATCCCCTCCACCACCCTCGGTTTTGTCAGCTTTGTGTGCTAGGGTTGATTGATCAACACGCCCACCCTAATCCCACCCTAAACCCACCCTCAACACCTCAGAACAATTCTCACAAATTCCATTATCTGCTGCATCAACCCCGCCAAAAAAAAATCCCTACCCGACCCCAAACCCAACTCGGGTTTCACTCAAATCCCGGGTTTCTTCATAACCGATTCCGACACCCCTTCGGCAAAACGGCCATAACTTTTCGCTCGGTTGTCCGTTTTAGCTGAAATTTTTATAGGAGATTCTTGACAAAAAAGTTGAGGTGACCCACACTCGACTATGCCCTGTGTGCCCTCGTCAAAAAATTCAAAAGAATCGGGAAGATAAAGAAAAAATTCGTTCAAGTTGAAACCCTACGTTTTCTGAAACTTCAAGATTTTCTGTAGGCCACGTCCTAGCTCTGTTTGAGCTAAAATTTTTTGTGGTTTCTCCCCGTTTTCTAGTGAGTTGGAAACAAATATCAAAAAATGAAATAAAAAAAAAGAAATTTGGGATTCCTACTAGTGCTCCATCTAGCCCCCTGGAATTTCTGAGTTTGGTTGTTTTACTCTTAGCCCCCTGTTCTCGACTGTGTGTCTTTGTGTCCTTGTTTCTTCTTTGCTATCACTACTGTTCTAGAACATAGTTAGACCAGCAACTAGAGACAAGTTACTTGGGCACTTATTCAGCTTTGCTATCTGTTTTTGATTTATGTGCCACTCACATATATATATATATATTTGGCCTTCCTAGCCCTACATACTTCTTCTGAACAGCACATAAGTTATTTTGTAACCCTTGCAATCATGGAACACACATCCCTGGTATCCTTCGCTTTGTTGTTTTGAGAACTTTGTCAGAGCTTTGCAAGAAGCTTCCTTTTGCTGTGTTGAGAGGCACCACTACTTAGTAGTTTTGTAGGGATAACCTACACTTTTTGTTTCCTGTTTTGGTGTTTCTGATGTCAGGAAGCGATGGAGAGGGTGCTTCACCCTCAAAATTTGATGAGTGCGTGCGCCAAAGTCAGCTACAGAAGGCTTTGCGGGCGGTTCAGAGTGATTTGGCAGAGAGGATCACTAGGGCCGTCACCGACGCCATCACCAAGCTTCACCTGGGAGAAAGCATTGAGCGGTTGGATAAGAGAGTCTCTAAGTTAACCGATCAGGTTGTTGAATTGGAGACCACTCACAAGACCATCAACACCAATACCAACAACAACACCAACACCAACACCAACACCAACAACGACGTTGAAGATGATCATGATGAAGCAATGGTGTATAAGGCTAATGGTACCGTCGATAGGTCAGCTACAAGGACCGCAAGGTTACGACGTCGTTTGCAACATAACCCTCAAGGTATGGGTGGTTTCCACAACCACAACCGTTGCTCACAAGGTAACCATGCTCCAGATGACCCGTATGCTAAAATTAAGTTTTCAATTCCTTCGTTTTTGGGTCAGTATGATGGTGATGCTTACCTTGATTGGGAAATGAAGGTAGATCAAAAATTTAATGCCCACTTTGTTCCTGAACAACATAGAGTTAGACAAGCCACTAGTGAGTTTAAGGACTTTGCTATAGTTTGGTGGAGTGGTCTAGCTGCTGAAACTGATTTGCCTACTACTTGGGAAGAACTTATGGTAGAAATGCGTGATGGTTTTGTTCCTCCTTCTTTTTATAGAGAAATTCGTAATAAACTGCAGCATTTAGATTATGGAGATAAAACTGTTCAGGAGTACTTTAGTGAGCTTCAGAAGGGTTTGATTCGTAGTGCTGTGGTTGAAAAAGTAGAGGATCAGATTTGCCGCTTTTATTCTGGTTTGAGAAAAGAAATTCAGGACATCCTTGATTATAAAGAATTTTATACCCTCAACCAGTGTTTCCAGTATGCTATGCTTGCAGAGAACGAATCACAGGGACTTTTTCAGGCTTTTGAGGAGTACAGCAAGTCCAGGAATTTCTACCCACCATGGCCGACGGGGACTTCGGGGCTGCCCAAGCCATATTTCTGGCCGCATCCACCAGCTAGTGTTGTTTTTGCAGCACCAAGATCAGCCCCTGTCCCTTCTACGCGCTCAGGTAAAAATTCTGTGCGGGTACCGGCTAGTAGTGCCTCCTCTGTTGCTTCGACGGGACGCACTACAGGGATTCAGTGCCAACGCTGCCATGGTCTTGGTCATATGCAGAAAGATTGCCCAAGTAGGCGGGCATATGTGGCGACAGATGATGGCGGTTACATGAGCACCTCTGATGTGGAGGATGAGGAGGAGGATGTCGCTGCCACCAGCGACGACCTCGTCCTTGGAGGCGGAGATACCATGGGCTACATGAATATTATTGTGCAGCGTGTGTTTAGCACACAAATCCAGCAGCTCGAGATGATGCAGCGACATAACTTGTTCCAAATTTTCTTCGTCATCAAGAACCGTCGAGCACGTGTCATCATTGATGGAGGAAGCTGCAACAATTTGGTGAGTTCTGATGTGGTTAAGAAGCTTGATTTAACCACATGCCCACATCCACATCCATACTACATTCAGTGGTTATATGACTCTGGAAAAGCTAAGGAAATACAAACTTGTAGAGTTCCTTTTTCCATTGGTTCCTATGTGGATTCTGTTGATTGTGATGTTGTACCCATGCAAGCTTGTTCACTTTTATTGGGTAGACCTTGGGAATTTGATAATGATGTTGTACACCATGGTAAAAGTAATAAGTACACTTTTATGCATAAAGGAACTATAATTACTTTGTTACCAATGACCCCTGCTAAAATTGTACAAGCTGATTTAGAACGAGCTGCTAGTTTGAAAAATAAAGGCCCTGAAATTCAGCAACCTGTTAATTCTGATTCTACACCAAGTAATATTAATGATTCTTCAAGTTCTAAGGGTGCTGGAATTAAATTAGAAGGTCATTCATGTCTTGCCACAAAATCTGAGCTTGCTGAAATTTCTGCTGATGATATTTTCTATGCTTTGATATGCAAACAAGCCTTGTTTTCGCTTGGTGATATTGCTTCTAGTGCTTTGCCTCCTGCTATCACTAACCTTTTGCAAGACTATGAGGATGTTTTCCCAGCTGAGATAATCCCGGGATTGCCACCTTTGAGAGGGATTGAGCATCAAATTGATATAATTTCCGGTGGTACTTTGCCAAATCGTGCTACTTATAGGACCAACCCTGAGGAGACTAAGGAGGTACAATGACAAGTCTAAGACCTTTTGGATCGTGGGTATGTTCGTCAGTCACTTAGTCCTTGTGTTGTTCCTGTACTTTTGGTTCCTAAGAAAGATGATTCTTGGCGTATGTGTGTAGATTGTAGAGCCATTAATAACATTACTATTAGATATCGTCATCCTATTCCTAGGCTAGACGACTTGCTTGATGAGTTATGTGGTGCTATAATTTTCACTAAAATTGATTTGCGTACTGGCTACCATGAAATTAGAATGAAACTTGGAGATGAATGGAAACAGCTTTCAAAACCAAATTCGGGTTGTCTGAGTGGTTAGTATTGCCTTTTGGTTTAACTAATGCACCTAGTACTTTCATGCGTTTGATGAATGAGGTTTTAAGACCTTTTATTGGCAAGTTTGTGGTTGTTTATTTTGATAATATCTTGATTTATAGCAAATCCATGGATAATCATATGATTCATTTGCGTGCTGTTTTTGATGCTTTGCGTGTTGCACGTTTATTTGGTAACCTTGAGAAGTGCACCTTTTGCACAGATCGAGTCTCTTTTCTTGGCTATGTTGTGACTCCATAGGGAATTGAGGTGGATGAGGCGAAGATTGAAGCCATAAAGAGCTGGCCTGTACCAAAAACTATCACACAGGTGAGGAGTTTTCTTGGTCTTGCAGGTTTCTACTGCCGCTTTGTCAAAGATTTTAGCACCATTGCATGAGTTGACAACGAAGGGCGTTGACTTCCATTGGGATAAGGTACATCATGAGTCTCTTGATGCTTTGAAGGACAAATTTACCCATGCACCATTGCTGCAATTACCCAATTTTGATAAGACTTTTGAGCTTGAATGTGATGCTAGTGGTATAGGCATTGGTGGTGTTTTGATGCAAGATGGTAAACCTGTTGCATACTTTAGTGAGAAAATTACTGGGCCTGTTTTGAATTATTCCATGTATGATAAGGAACTATATGCACTTGTACGTTCTTTAGAGACATGGCGTCATTATTTGTTGCCCAAAGAATCTGTTATTCATTCTGATCATGAATCACTTAAGTGTATTCGTTCTCAATGCAATTTGAACCGTAGACATGCTAAATGGGTTGAGTTTATTGAGTCTTTTCCTTATATTATTAAACATAAGAAAGGGAAGGATAATGTGATTGCTGATGCTTTATCTAGGCGATATACTTTGTTGTCTCAACTTGATTATAGAATTTTTGGACTTGAGGCAATTAAAGAACAATATGTTGCTGATGTTGATTTTCAAGATGTATTGCTGCACTATAAAGAAGGTCGTGCTTGGAACAAATTTGTGCTGAATGATGGTTTCTTGTTTAGAGCTAACCGCCTATGCATTCCAGTTGGTTCCGTTCATCTTTTGTTGTTGCAGGAGGCGCATGGAGGTGGATTGATGGGTTGTTTTGGTGCTAAGAAGATGGAGGATATTTTGACAACACACTTCTTTTGGCCAAGGATGAGGAAAGATGTTGAGCGTTTTGTTGCTCGCTGCACTACATGTCAAAAAGCTAAGTCTCGATTGAATCCACATGGTTTATACATGCCACTTCATGTTCCTTCTATTCCTTGGGCGGATATTTCTATGGACTTTGTTTTAGTACTGCCTAGGACTAAGAGGAGGAGTGATAGCATTTTTGTTGTTGTGGATCGTTTTTCTAAGATGGCACACTTTATACCATGTCATAAAACTGATGATGCTAGTTATATTGCTGACCTCTTTTTCAAAGAAATTGTACGTTTGCATGGTATGCCTTCTACTATTGTTTCAGATCGTGATGCAAAATTCTTGAGTCATTTTTGGCGCACGCTTTGGAATAAGTTGGGTAGAAAGTTGCTATTTTCTACAACTTGTCATCCACAAACTGATAGACAAACTGAGGTTGTGAACCGCACTTTGGGCACTATGTTGAGAGCTATTTTGAAGAAAAATTTGAAGCAATGGGAAGAATGCTTGCCTCATGTTGAGTTTGCTTATAATCGGGCAACACATTCTACTACCAAGGTAAGTCCCTTCAAGGTAGTGTATGGTTTTGATCCCTATACTCCACTTGATATACTTCCTCTACCTATTAATGAGAGAGTTCATGTTGATGCTAAGGAGCGTGCTAAATTTATTTTGAAAATGCATGAGACCACTAGACTTAGCATTGAAAAGATGAATGAAAAGTATAAAATTGCTAGTAGTAAAGGTAGAAAGGAAGTAAAGCTTGATGTAGGAGATTTAGTGTGGTTACACTTGAAGAAGGATAGATTTCCAGAATTGAGAAAGTCTAAACTAATGCCTAGAGCTGATGGTCCATTCAAAATAATGGAGAAGATTAATGATAATGCATATAAACTTGAGTTGCCTCCCGAGTTCGGGGTTAGTCCTACTTTTAACATTTCAGATTTGAAACCATACTTGGGAGAAGAGGATGAGCTTGAGTCGAGGACGATTCCACTTCAAGATGGGGAGGATGATGAGGACATCACTCCTATGGTTACACAAAACACTCCTCCAATTCTGGACTTGCAAGGTCCAATGACTAGAGCTCGTGCACGACGACTAAATTTAGAGGTGAGCTCGTTTCTACGTTCTTCGCTATATGTTACTTTTGAGAATGGTTTGCTACCTAATGATTATTTTATGATTAAGAACGATGGAGAGGACCAGGAGATGATGGGAGAAGGAGTTGGGAATGTGAAGGACCAGCAAGGGCTTGGAAGCCAAAGTGGAGGCCCAATCAAATCTGACTTCGAGTCTGTTTTGGGGTCCAGGACCAGTCTGCAATAAAACGGTCGCCTAGGACGCATCCTTGTTACCCGCAGTCTCAACCATATTGCTTGCACAAGAGTTTGATTCATCAAAGGTTACATCGCAGGACTCTACGATGGTGTTAGTTTCCAAATTCAAAACTCTATAAGAATGGCCATGAAGGGTGTAGCCAAGAAAGATGCCATCAGAAGATCTCGACTCAAACTTCTCAAGATTGCCACGCTTAAGAATGAAGCACTTGCAACCAAAAGCACTTGATGCCATTATCAGTGCGGATTGCTCGTAATGCACGAGGGAGTTCCTTGAACAACCTTAAGGCTAACCTCCGAAAGTGATGAAACACTTCATCCTTGCTCTCAAGAAAGTAAACCCTAGAGTAGCAAGAGTAGTCATCAACAATCACAAGAACATACCATTTCCCACCCGCCGAACAAACCCGAGAAGGACCAACAGTGTCCATATGAAGTAGCTCTCCAGGGCGTTCAATCATCACCAAATTGTTTGGTGTATGAGAAGCGGCATTCATTTTCCCATGACGACAAGGAGCACAAACCAAATCCTTATCAAATTTGAGCTTAGCCAATCCTTGGATCAAACCTAGGCCACTCAAGTGACAAAGCAAGTCAAAGCTCATGTGACCTAGTCTCCAATGCCATTTCCAGAGCTCAGAAGTAGTTTAAGCAAACAAGCACTTGTGAGAACCAGGAGAGACAACAAAATCAGCCTGAAAAACTTTCCCAATGCTAGAAATCCCACAAACCAAAGAGCCATTCGAATCAAGAACACAAGAAGCATTTTTCTTAAAGCGCACTTCCAAACCAACATCAAGCAACTGAGAAACAGAGAGGAGATTGTACTTGAGATGCTCAACCAAACCAACATCCTTGAGAGTGAATTTTTCATTTACCTTTACCGCGTCTCTTGCCTTCACTCTTCCTCTCTTGTCATCTCCAAAGGTCACATACTCCCGGTGCTTGAAGGGAGTGAGGCTGTAGAACCACTTTGCATCTCCGGTCATGTGGCGCGAACACCCGGAGTCCATCAACCATTTGTTCTCCAGGCCTCCACCTGCTACCTACAAAGAACGAGAAGGAAAGATCGATGACTCAGTGCTAGGGTTAGAAAGAAAACTCTTGGGAAGCTAGCACTGAATCACATGACCTGCAAGGGTTATCACAGTTCTTTGCACATTACCAGTCGAACGCGTGGGACGAGTACCACAATTGGGAAAGTGCCACTGTCAAAGCGTCTTGACTCAAACCTGGGGTTGTGAGGATAGAAATCAACTATGTGAAAGCCAAATCCACATGAGCGACGCTCACCACGATAGGGAAAACGTGGGGTGCCAAAGCGTTGCTAAGCAAAGCCTCTATTTCGTGAATCAAAGCCATATGAGAAATGACCCGATCCAAGATAGGCAAGAGAAAAAGAGTGAGGCTGAAAACCAACAAAATCATCATGATGCACATTCCTAGTTAACTCAGCTTGCATCCTCTCAATTCTCTTATGCCTATAAAAGTACTCATCCAAGTGACCCTTACGACCACAGAATATGCAAATATAGACACTCTCATGTTTAGGCTTAGCTTGCACAGTGGGTTTGGGTTTTGGCTTCTCAGCTTGCTTTGGTTTGAAGGAAAGATTGGGGTTAGGTGGGTAGTATGTGTCAGTGGGTTTGATGCTCTGTTCCTCATCCTTGTAGATAGAGCTAGGCACAAACTTACCCACATCCTCACTCTCCTTGTCACACCTCTCAAAACCCAAGCCCAAGTTGTAGGTTGACCTATTGGCACTTTCTTTGACTCTTGTCAAGTCACTCTCAATCTTCTCCTCACTCACTAAGGTTCTTTGGAGACGAGAGATGAGATATTCATTTTCATGGGTTAGGATTTTGTTTTCCTCTCTAGTGATTGCAAGCTTATCTTTAAGAGAGCCACACACTACACAGGGTGGTGGGAAAACTTTAGAGCGAGTCTGGTCTAGCAGCTTGGACTCGAGCTCTTTGACTTTGAGCGTTTGAGCTTCCAACTCATTAGTGAGCTTGGGGCACTTCTAACATGCACCCAAAAGAGTTGGTCTAGCTTTGAATTCATCATGCTCTTTAAGGGCACTCTCAAGCTGACTGGCAACTTGAGGATGCACACTTTCCCTCATACTAAGATCATTCATCACAACTTGACAAGATTCACACTCAACATTAGCATTTTTAGCAAGCTTGGACCTAAGAGAAGTGATCTCATACTCAGCACTCTCCAACTTAGACTTAAACTCTCTATTCTCACGAACAGCGTTGCGAAGCTTATCATCTTGCATGAGCAAAACATCGCGCAAATGATCAAGTTCAAAAGAGAGCTCATTAAGAGTGGGAGGTACCTTGCTTGTGTCGGAGTCGGAGCCAGAGTCGGTGTCGTGATCGTTCTTTGCCATAAAGCAAAGCCAAGTGAAGTTGTCCTTCCTCTCGACTCGTGGCTTCTCAACCTCCTCCTTGGAGCTTATAAGGCCTTCGCTTGATGTGAGGTTGACGTCGCTCAAGGCGGCAACACAGGCGCGTGCAATGGCCTTGGTGAACTTCTTGGAGCTCTTGCCATTCTTGTAGAAGCGGTTCTTCTTCTGCTTGAAATCTTCAGTGTTGTTGTCGTGGTACCCAGCCTTCTTCTTCTTCTTGGGGCAATCAGCAATTAAGTGTCCCGAGTCACCACATTCGAAGCAGGTTCTTAAACCACCTCCTCTTCTCTCCTTGTGGTTGTTGTAGAACTTCCTGAACTTCCTTGTGAGCAAGGACAGCTCCTCGTCAGGAATGCACTCCATCTATTCATCAGAAGCTGCAACAAGAGAAGAAAGAGCAAACTCCAAAGAAGACTTCTCAAGTGAGGGGTTAGTTCCATAAGAAGCACCACTGTGACTACCCTTTTGAGAGCTAGAAAGCAAAGCCATGCTAGAAGCAGGATTACCAAGATTAGGATGAGACTTCCTAGACAGTTCATGAGATTTTAGCTTGCTATATAACTGCACACAGTCCAGGGTATTGAAATCAGCAGTTTCTTCTAGCGCAGCAGTAACCCCCCAAGCATTTTCATCAAGTGAATACAACAATTGCTTAGCTCTATCATTATCACTATACACAAGGTTACCACAAGCCCGCAAGTTGCACACAATGGCTTCAAACCTATGAAAAGTGTCATCTAGTGACTCGCCAGGTTTTTGTGCAAAGGTTTGGTACTGTCTATTGTATGAATCCTTACGCATAGACTTGACTTGATTGGTACCCTCATGGTACGTGCAAAGTTTTGCCCAAATGGCATCTGCAGTATCAAGATGAGCAACACGGTCATGTTCATTCCTACCTAGAGCAGAGAGCAGGATATTGACAGCTTTGGAGTTATTTTCATACCTGGTTAACTCACCTACTGGCACGGTGTTGAGATCGTCTGATATGGCGTAGTTCTGCTCCACAATCTTCCAAATTGCATGTCCTTGGCTTAAGAGATAAGCCTTGATCCATGACTACCAGTAGGGAAAGTCCTCTCAATCGAACATCCAAAGCTTGACCGCACGCTTCTCCATGTCGCCTTTGGATCACAAAGCCGGTGAAGGTCCACTAGTGATCAAACCGGCTCTGATACCAATTGAAGGACCAAGAAGGCGACCAGAGGGGGCGAATGGGAGCCAATTAAAATTCTTTACAAGAACTTGGCCTATATCCCAATTACAACCCAAGCCGACCTCTAAATCGATCACCAAGACCACACACACCAACTTGTGATGTGCCAACCCTAGGAGTGATCAACTATAGCAGTGGAACACAGTGGAAACAAAAGAGAACTATAAAGACTCGACCTGGTCAAAGAAAACACACACAAGACAAACCTTACTGGACTACTATCGGTAGTGCCTATCACAGCCATTGGTAGTGCCGGTCATACCCATCGGCAGTGCCGGTGCGGGATTTAGGCTCAAGCCAGTGGCAGTGCCGGTCGTGGCATCAGCAGTGCCGATCAAAGCTCAGACCCACCGATAGTGCCGGTCCTGGTCATCGGCAGTGCCGATCGACCCTCGACAGAACAAAAAAATAGTCGTGATTTTGCACAAATCTCTCCCAAAACCTATCCAAATGATCTCCAAATCATGCGATTTTTGAACCCGCCAATCCTCAACACATCACGACCCTAATCCTAGAAGATCCACTCAATTGGCTCAAGGAATCATCACGAATTTCAGATCTTGTGCCAAGACCACCAAAAAGGAGAAAATTGAGAAATCCTTCAAATCGAAGGTGCTAGAGCTTTTGATTTGGTCAAGGACCCATGAAGGATTGTTATAGCTCCTCATAGGACTAAGATCCCCCAAGAAATCTGCCCCAAAACTTGACAAAAAATGAGATAAAAAATTCCCACAAAAATAGCTCCGAAAATAGAGAAAAAAAGAAATTGAGGATTTAGGGAGAGAGGAAGATCTTGAGCATGAAAATACTTCTCATATCATAGAAACATGCTTACAAGATCCATGTCTATAAGGCTAGGAAGCCACCCTCTTCCTCCCACTATTTGGAAGAGAAAGAGATGTCTCTCACACACCCTCTCCTCTCCTCTATTACATGAAAACCTCTCTTAGCACTTTGAATGAAGTCCTAAACAAGGCTAATGGGAAGAGGCACCTCTCCCACCAGCCACACCTCTCCTTATATAGGCCTAGGGTCCAAGACAACTCTACCCTTGACCTATAACTCATTGCCAACTACCACAGGGGCAAAACCATCTAACTCTATTTCCTTTGCCTGAACGCCATCGAGCCCTTCACAACTTTACTTCACCTCGACGCAAGCTCCGTGATGGTGCCACGTGCACCTCCAATCACCACCACCGGTTTTAAGGCCCAAACCGGGAAATCACCTTGCACGCTTCTCAAAGCATGACTTCTTGATCTTGACGCGTGTCACCTCGTCCCGTGATCCTCCTTGTCGGCAAGTCTCTCCCGCCTCCGGTCCATTGGAAGCCTCTACTTCCACCGACGCCTGATCAACTTTGACTTGGTCAACCCTGCCGTCTTGATCACCACCCACGGTTTTGAGGCTCAACCGCGAAACCGTCCGTGCTTCTTGCCTCTCCACGTGTATGGTGTGGATCACCCTTGACTTCAGCCGGCCTCCTGATCATCCGGCCCCAAGTCTCCTACTTGTGCCCGATCCTCTCACCATTGACCGCCAAGTTGACTCCAGTGACCTACACATCATGAGACAAGCAAACACATTTCGCATCTCCTGCAACTCTCCAACAACCCCACAAACTCCAGTTAGCCAAAACCATGACATGCACAACCTCATGCAATCCCTAGATTCCCACATTTCAACTCAAGCACCGAACTCAACCAATGTCAATTACTCATCACATATTGTAAACCATGGCACATATCCACATGGTTTCTCACTCGTGATCCTCTCGCTCGGCGGTGGGGTTCTGCCGATGAGTTGTTCTCTTGGGGGTTTTCTTCCCTGTGGCCGTCTTTAGCACGGCCATCTTCTTCGCGACCATCTCTGCCATGGCCACCTTCCCCATCATTACTGCCCAATGGATTCTCATCTATCTCGACAACATTTATGGTCAAGGGATATAAACAAGGAGATCCATCCGTGTCCTCATCAAAAGAACGGATCGACTTGTAGTTGAAATGTGGGAATCTAGGCTGCGGTCGAGTTGGACTGGTAGTTTTCCAGACCTAATTCTCCGAAGGAGATTTTGAAGTCCGGTGAGTACTGGATGTTGGGAATATCGGCCATCATAGACGACGGAGAATCCCAGCGAGCCTTGTCCCCTTCCTGGCGCGCCAACTATCGAGACCTATTGTCGACAATAGATTTATAGGGCTACGTTGGGACTAAGAACTATGATGGTAACACAAGACGCCGAATTAGAAAGGTTCGGGCCCTCTCGATGAGAGTAGAAACCATAGGTCCTGTATTCTGTGCTTTGTATTGCAATGCGAAGATTGGGTTGCCCTCGATGGGGAGGTCCCTGCCGCCTTATATATCCGGTCGGCAAGGGGGGTACATGCAGAGTCCTACTCTTAGTCTTCAAAGATTTACATTCAAAGACTATCTCCAACAACCTTGTGCTCCAAGCTAACTCGGTCAGTTCCCTCATGATGGGCCACCCGGTTGTTTACCGACTTCAGCTTAACTATGGATACCCGGAAGGTATATATTCCACATAGACGAATAGATTTGCGCTAACAATTGTAGGAAATCAATGGACCAAATGATGCCAAAAGAGAATGAAAAAGGAAAACTCTAAAAGGTCACCACCATAGAACCCAAAAACAAGATTCAGCCATGGCAAAAGGAGGCCGTCTCATTCAGGACGTACAATCTGAACCGTTGTCGGCAGGTAACCGATATTTATCCCCTTCGTTACCCTTTTTATTTACCACTAGATTACATTTTTTATTTTTTTCATTAGTCACTAAACATAGGTTATAAAAGAAAAGCAATAAAAATATGAAAAACAAAAATTTAGGTCATTACCATACCTGGATTATCAAGCAAAAGGTCAATTTCTTGGCCGAGGTGACCATTAGGCTGTCTGTCCGGGACATTAACCCGGCCAGGAATTACCCAGTCAAATTTAGCACATGGAAGGTCATTTTTCATGAAAATATGACCACCTGACTGGGTGATTTTTGTGCCGCCCGGACAAATTCTGCCGCCTGGTCGTGTTCCGCCGCCCAGCGGGACGTGTCGCCCGCCATTTCTTGCCGCCCGGCAAGTCTTACCGCTTGGCCTATGCAAAAAGCCTCCAAGCCTCCCCCTCAACACTACCACAAAAAAGGGCTTTAGTGACGAGCATTTAGCCACGGTTAAAGAGGGCCTGTCACTAAAGAACTTATAGTGACGGTTGTTTAGAAACACATCTCCCCTATTCGTCAGTGGCCCAGAAGTAGGGACGGCTAAGCAGAAAACCGTCTGTAGGAAAAGATATAGAGACGGCTCCGTGGAAACCGTCCCTATAAGTTGGGTCTATAGTGAGGGTTTTTACTTATAGCGACGGCTTTAGGAGCCCCGTCCCTAAAAGTTGATGTTCTAGCAACGGTTTCCTAGTAACTGTCCCTATATTCTTAACTTACAGTGATGGTTTTCTGTCCACCGTCACTATTTACCAGTTTATAGTGATATTTCTCTTCACTCGCCCCTATTTCCTGCTCTATAGGGATGGGTTTTCGTCATCCGTCCCTACTCGCTCGGCATCCAGATCCATAATCTTTTGCGCAGGGCAGCGTGCGCAGGTCCTCATTGGCGCTGCTGCTTTGACGGCATTTTGGGCGGCTCACTGGCATGCACAGGTCCTCGTTGGCGCTGCTGCTTTGACGGCGCTTTGGGCGACTCGCCTGCTCTGCTCTGCTTGTTGCTTGCTTGGTCCTCTACTCAGCCTGCAAGCACGCGCCGCTGACTAGGACCTGCGCACGAGTTGCCCGCCTTGAGCTACCATGGCGATGGGCTCATCAGAGTAGTTCCGGGCCCGGCGACACCACGTCCACGCGTTGTGAAATGCCGCCCGAAGGCCTGCCTCTCCTACACTTCTATGGAATGCAAGGTGTGAATAAATTTACATCAATTGCATTTGTTCATATTATAGAATCAGAGTTCTTTGAATCTAAATTTGTTACATTTGTACATTCTAGGTGTTAGATTGACAATGTTTTGGCCATTTGTCCAACGTCAAGTGTAATTTTGTTGATTTAAGTTTTGATTGCGCTCCCTCAACTTGGGAGGTTAGTTATATTCCCTCACTGAGTATATCTACTAATTTATTCTTTTTGTAATTATAGTGATAAAAAGTTGATATATTTACAATTTTAGCAATGGGTAAACATGCTTGGATGTATCTTGAGAATCGTACTTCTCATGAATATTTGAAGGGGGTCTCAGATTTCATTGATGTTGCTATGGATGACATGAAACAAATGAAGAAGAGTGTGATGCATTGCCCATGCATTGATTGGAAGAATGAGAAGAAATTTTCACACTCAATGCACCTACATGCGCATCTGATTATGCGTGGATTCAAAAACAACTAAAAAATTTGGAACAAACATGGTGAAGAAGGAACTAATCCTGGTGAGCCACCTGAGGGATTCGTGGATGACATTGCTTACCTGGGCCCCTCTAGCATCAATAATAAGCGAGATGAACAACTTGGTGATGATGAAATTCTAGGTATTGATGATGACTATATTGATCTTGTTGATAACATCAACCAGATGATGAATGATGCTGAGGTAAACAATGAGGTTGAGTACACTAAAAAGGAGTTTGCAAAGTTTCAAGATCTTGTGCGAGATTCCAAAAAGCCATTGTATAATGGTTGTCCCTTGTCCTTGTTGGATACCATGTTGAAACTTCTAAAGCTAAAGGCAAGCAATTGCTGGTCAGATCGGAGCTTCACCGCCTTGTTGCAGCTGTTAGAGGAGATGCTTCGAAAAGGGAATGTGCTACCCTTAAGCACTTATGAGGCCAAGAAGATAAAATGTCCATTGGGATTAGAAGTTTAAAAGATACATGCATGTAAGCAGCATTGCATTTTGTATCATGGCGAAGGTTATGTCGACCTAACTCGGTGTCCTGTTTGCGGAACTCCACGATACAAGTGCAGAGAAGATGGGGTGATCATGAGGTAGCTGGCAAAAGGAATGGAGCTCCTCAAAAAGTGGTGTGGTATTTTCCTATCATCGCTCGTTTGAAGCGTTTGTTCGTGAATAGAAAGGAGGTTGAGCTTCTCCGTTGGCACACATGGAGCGAGGATGAGAACAGCAAGGCCTGGAAGAATGATGGCAAATATCGACATCCTGCAGATCCGGTTCAGTGGAAGAACTTTGACCAAAGGTTTGGGGATTTTGCCAGAGAAGTGAGAAACATCTGGTTGGCTTTGAGCACGGATCGGATGAATCCATTTGGTGATATGAGTGTTGCCCACAACACATGGCCAGTTGTTCTATGAATCTACAACCTTCCACCTTGGCTCTGCCACAAAAGAAAGTATCTTATGTTGTCAGTGTTGATCAGCGGTAAAAAAACAGCTCGGCGTCAATATTGATCTATACTTGAGGCCACTAATAGATGACCTTGAAACTATCTGGTCCAATGGTATTGAGGTATGGGACCAATTCAAGAGTGAGTATTATTGCATGCATGCTATGCTCTTCTGTACGATACAGGACCTCCTGACATTATTTTTTGTGTCAGGATAGAGTAAAGCAGGAGGCAAAGGTTGCCCTCAGTGCTTGTATGACATCGAGAGTGTGTGACTTAGAAACTCGAAGAAGCCAGTGTACATGAGAACTCGGCGGTTCCTTTCGACGAAGCATCCATATCATAAAAGGAGCGCTCAATTTGATGGCACTATTGAGAAAGGCTCATGCCCAAGGAATTTTACTGGTGAACACATTTATGAGGACCAAAGGAGAATTGCTTCATCTGTCCTTAGAAAAAGGAAATGTTCTAAAACAGATGAAAATGATTTGTGGAAGAAAGAATCCATATTTCTTTTAGCTCCCATACTGGAAGTACTTGGTCGTATGTCACTGCATTGATCTCATGCATATTTTGAAGATTGTTTTTGAAGCTATTGTGTGCACATTGCTGAATATGAAAGGAAAGAGCAAAGACCACAATAACGGATGAGCAGACTTCAAGGAAATGGGATTGAGGCCTGAGCTTTATCCCGAGGGTGATGTTCTACCCCCATCTTGCATCACTCTATCACGCAATGAGAAAAAAGAGCTATGTGAGTTTTTTAAAAGTGTGAATGTACCATCCGGTTACTCTACCAATATTGGAAGCCACTTCTTGATGGCTGATGTAAAAGTGGTTGGAAAATTGAAATCTCACATTTGTCATATCATTTTGACATCATTGCTTCCGGTAGCGATTATCCTACCCGTGCCGGTTTGAGAAGCTATCATGAGTCTTTGCTTCTTTTTCAATGCCATTTCTTAGAAGGTCATTGATCCTTCATCTTTTGAGGATCTAGGGAAGAATCTCATAAAGACTCTTTGTGATTTTGAGATGTTTTTCCCACCATCATTCTTTGATATCATGGTGCACCTCACAATCCATCTTTTGAAAGAGATTTACTACCTTGGATCTGTGTACTTGCATCAGATGTTTCCCTATGAGAGGTTCCTAGGAATTTTGAAGTCCTATGTCAAGAATCGATCTGCGCCCGAGGGTAGTATTGTACAAGGTTACTCTATAGAGGAGGTACATGAGTGGTGTGCTAATTACATTGACCTAGAAAATCCAATTGGTGTACCAAAATCCCCACATAAGGGAAGGCTAGGTGGAAAAGGCACCCTTGGAAAGAAGGCACTAACTCCTAATCTCCAGGCTTTTGAACAAGCTCATTTCCTTGTGCTTCAAGAGATGACAAAAGTGTCAATATACATTGATGAGGACAAGGAGCTACTGCTTTGAGACAA
Organism: Eleusine indica; assembly: GCA_030378355.1. NCBI lineage: Eukaryota > Viridiplantae > Streptophyta > Magnoliopsida > Poales > Poaceae > Eleusine > Eleusine indica. Next base: position 29,564,295 of record CM059501.1, on the reverse strand, counting down.
GGAGTGAATCTTGATGAGGACAAGCAACACATGGAAAAGTTTAGCACTTGGTTCAAAAATCACATCAATGGAGGTTCGAACAATAGTGTGTTTCTTCGCAAACTAGCAGCCGTGCCCAAGTTCACAGTCATGACATATCAAGGTTACAAGATAAATGGCTATACATTTTACACCATTGCCCAGGATAAAAAGAGTATATACCAAAACAACGGTGTACGGATAGATGATAGGACAATGACATGAGTGCATATTATGTACAAATTGAGGAAATTTGGGAGCTGAGTTATGGAACCTTTAGGGTGCCCCTATTTATGTGCCATTGGGTACAACGCACAAATGGTGTCCAAAAAGATTGCTTTGGGTTCACCACAGTTGACCTGAACCATCTTGAATACAAGACGGAACCGTTCGTGCTTGCCAAGCATGTACAACAAGTTTTCTATGTCATGGACACCATGAAAAAGAAGTGTGTTGTCGTACTCCCAGGTAAAAGAAGGATTGTTAGAGTGGAAAATGTTGTGGATGAGGATGAGTATAATCAGCTTGATGAAGTCCCCCCTTCATTTTGTTCTCCAAATATATCTATCATGGCAACTGGCGATGACACTCCCTACTTACGTAAGGACCATAATGAAGGAGTTCAGATGCTGAGACGTCGGAAAAAAGTTGCCAATAAAAATGACTAGGTATGCACATAGTTTTGTTGTTGCATATATATCTATAGCATTAATAGTATCACTTATTTATTTTCTTTCTTTCTTTCCAACAGTTTGGAGAGCAAGGGCCAACGAAATGATGTTGTGGCACTGGCTAGGCAGAGGAACCTAGAGCCGAACTTCTTTGAACACTATGACTCCCTGATTTGTAATAAAGATACTATGAACACTATTTTGAAATATATGTAATATAGAAAGATTTGTGAACCTGGAGCCGAACTTCTGATTTGTGAAGTGTCTTATTTGTGAATTGTGATGTCTGCACGTCCAATGCAGCAGCAAAAATTGAAACACTTTATAGCGACGGTTATCCCACCCCTGTCCCTAGTTTCACCGTCACTATATCCTCCTTCCCCGTCCCTATATACCGGTGTTCCTTCCCTGTCCCTACACTATGTGGTTCCTCCGTCTCTATATCTTTATACCCTATCTCTATATCTTAGTACCCCGTCCCTATAACTAATCCGTTCCACCGTCTCCAAATCTTCATTCCCCATCTCTATATCTCTTTTTGTTCTGCTAACTGAACAAATAGAGCAAAAAAAACAGAACTGCTGCCACAATTTGTGCAGTAACAGAAAGATAATAAAATACACATAACCAGCACATAAGCAAGGCATTAACTAATGCCACAATTATATAGTTGTAGCATAATGTCTTATCAGACAACAAGTTCACTAAAGCTATTACAACTTAGTCAAAAGGCCATTACCGGCCAATTTACAAAAAGATAGCAGCATCATGGCCAAAATAGCACCTTCACCTTCACTCTTGATGACCATCACCAGCAGTATCACGACAATGGTGAACATTGCCAACATTCATGCTTGAATTGCCAGATGCATGGCATCCTTGGCTTCCTTGGCCTCAGCAACCTTCTGCCTCATAATATTCTCCATATCATCCTTCTGCACCAAAGCATTGTGCATGACCTCCTTGGATTTATCATGAACTTCATCAGCTGTTATTTTCAGCCTCATCGCCAACTGTCCCATCACCCAGAGACCCTTAACAAACCTCTGCAACCTTCTTGAATATGGAAGATCCTTAAACTCCACATATCCACACTGGTTCCCATCCTCCTACAATGAAAAGGGTCAATCTTAAACAATGCAATTGGAGGAAAAAAAAGTAAACAACCAAACAATAAAAGAAAGGAAAGTGTGATTACGAAATTAACTCAAGAACAAAATACAAACCTCTATGGCGCAACCAAAGAAGCGGCGGCCGTTGTGTTTGCCGCCATATGCCACCTTCTTGATGGCACGGATGCCATGGTCGTAATAGCGACCTCCAAAATCCATACCACACCAGTATGGTTCCCAGTGAGCTCAGGCGGCAGAGGGTCAGACATGGATGACACCTGCACCAAGAACAGCCAAGGAATAAAATCAGAACAAGCTAAATCATGATTAACAGGCACTAAATTAACATTACACTAACCACTAAACTAACAAACACTTAATTAACCTAAATCAACACTAAATCAATACATAGACACTAATATAACACCTAAATCACGCTAAAATTGAACCACACACAGCTTGGCCATTTGGATGGCACCAGCTCCTCTCCCTCCCGACGCGTTGCCTCCGCTCAGTCCCACGCCTGAACCAACTCATGGCCCGGTGGCCACCTTCACAGCCGTAGCCCCAGCAGCGATGGTCGCCTCTCCCCTACACGCGTCAGTTTCCTCCCCCTCCTTGGTCTCTCCCTCCGCGTGTCCCACCAAAGGATGGTCCAAAGGGCAGCGGTGGTCCAATTCAAGCCCCTCCTCTTCCGTCGCTGGCGACCAAGGTGCTGCCCTGACCTATCTCGACATCATTTTGGCAGGGGCTGCGCTACAGTCTCCCCGCCCGGTGCCCCGCACGGAAGCACGACAACCTCCGCGGATCTTCATCAAAACCACTCGTCATCTGGTCGCCTCCCCCTTCGTCCCCGACGAGCAGGGGTGGCAGAAGGTCAAAAGTCATCGCAGTCGAAAAGCCAGAGCTCGGGATCTTCGTCAAGAAGCTCGACGGCCGGTGCTGGTGGATTTGAGGGGCAAGTGTTTTAACTGCTTCTCTCCACCGCATCGGGCCCTCACCTGCCGAGAGAAACCGCGGTGCTTCACATGCAAGATGGTAGGACACCGATCTTATGTTAGACCTGCGCGACCGCTCTCAGCGCCCCCTCAGGGTAGACTCGAGGGGCGACCAAAGCGTTCTGACACCGGCGAAATCATGGAAGCAATGAAGACACTGGCTCCCTCTCTCACGGCTTCCCCGCAGCCAGGCGGCGACTCTGGTGGGGATGGAGCCGCGCGTCGCTCTCGTCCTCGGTGTCGACAATGGCGAGCTAAGCGCCAATGGGATCCAGACCCGGTGGATCACGTTCAAGCCTCCTCGGACGATGGAGCCTCACCGACACCCCCTCAAGCGAGGATCTCTCTATAAGCTGTCGGTTCCTCAACGTCTCCTGTCCCTGTGCCCAGAGCACGCTGGGTGATCGACCGCTCGGCAAAATTGGCGCGGGCGGAAGCGGAGCTGTCCTCCAGGGCTCTCACGATATCGGTGGTTGGAGATTCTACAACATTCTCGATTGATGTTCTAGCTGACGAACTCTCTCGTCTATGAACTTCCGATTGAAGCGCTCAAATTACATCCTGAGCCATGACGATCTCGTCCTGGTGCTTTCTGTCTTGTTTTCCGATGATGGTCGCTGCTAAAGAACGCGTCTGATGTGGTCCTGCCGACACTCATCAACGTGGTGCTTCGGGGCATTCCTGCTCATGCTTGGGAGCTTCTGATGATGGAGCATTTGTTCAATGAGTGGTGCTGGGTGCGCAACATTCATCCTGACACTCCTCAGCATAGCGACTACTCCTCGTTTCGCCTCTCGGCATGATGCACTGTTCCGGAGCTCATTCCATTAGAGATGGAACTGGTGATTGTTGAACCTCCCATTCAGCAAGAAGAAGATCCTCCGGTCAAAAGAGCCTTGGAATACTCTATCAAGATCGACATAAGGCCGACGATAGTTGTCCCTATGGTAGGAAACCCGCCCCCTCCACCGCAAGATGGTGCTGGTGACGACAACCGGCGACGGCAGCGCCGCCGGCGATGAACCAGATCACCGGCCTCGTCACAGGTTGAAGACGAAGAATCGGCCCAAGGTGGTGCCGGACACCGCTTCCCAGTACACGCCCGCCTCGGGAGTGGACCCGGCGTCAATGAGACTGTCGAGGAAGCTGAGGAGATCCTTCATTGAAATGGTGTCCCCGGATCCTGAGCGGGCTAACACCTCGCCTCCCGCAACCATTATGAGCATCCTTGATGATATGGCGGCTCTTCTAATCGCGCCCACATCTCGTGAAGCTGACTCATCTCTGCCTTTACCGCGAGACCTATCGCTTTTTGAGATTGCGCCGACTCTAGCACCAAGTTCAAATTTACAGGCCATATCTAGGCCGGCCCACAGCATCAGTCAAGATTCACCTAATTTGGGTGCAAGCCCACCACAGCAAGACAACATTCTACTGAATGATCCTGTGCTAGCAGTTCTCAGTTTCTCTCCCGCTGTGGCATCAAGAAGTCAGGAAGAGATGGTGGAACCAGGCACGTCCTCAAAAGTGCTCTCAACGTCTGGTGCTACTAAATCAATATTGGTTGCGGCTCTGCCCCGAGAGGGTGTTGAAGTCATGGCCACAAAAGCCCAATCCCTGCCAAGCCAACCTGAGGCGCCGCAACCTGCTACAATCATCTTGACCTTGCCTTGTGTTTGGCGACCAGCAGAAGAAGTGCTACCGGTGGAGCTAGAAATTGATGGAGTTCAGGGGATTGTTCAAAACCCAAAAAGCAGAAACCTCAGTTTTGTGTACTCTAGACGTCAGAAACCCCAGCCTAAGGATTCTACAGGGCCACCCACACCATCAGCCGTCTCCTTCATTGCGGAAATATCCAAGCTGGTCCAGCCAGTTCTTCTTACGCCCAAGCCGGCTCGGTAGCGTCGACAAGCCGAGACGAAGCAGGAGGGTTGCAAACTCCCCCCTGAGCATATCAGCCTCACGATCAAGACCCTATGCTGTCAGTTGGGGTTTGCAGATAGCAAAGGGGAGGTGTCATAGGAAGCGTTGGACAAGTACACTGAATTCTTCAACAAACCGTCAAGCACAGAGCACGTCAAAGCCTTGGCCAGGCTGTTTGGTAAATCCACTCCTGCCGAATAGCTAACGCCGGGTTTGGAGGTGTTGTCACAGGCCCAACCGTCTATCTATCGGTCATGTCTTATTGTTTTGTTTCCAATGGATAATGTCAGTATACTCATTTGGAATGTAAGGGGTCTGAATGATCGAGCTCGACGTGATAAGCTGCGAAAGGTCATTGACTCCAACCGGCTGATCATAGTCTGCATTCAAGAAAGGAAATTGGCTCACATCCAGCTGGGAAGTAGTTGCCATTCTTGGACAAAACTACAGGCACTTTGTCACCCTACATGCACAAGGTACCCGTGGTGGCATTCTCATAGCCTGGAGAGATGATATGTTTACGTCAGATGAATGGCGTGTGGACCTTTACTCAGTTTCGGTCAAGTTCTCGTCTGACAATGATGATTTCTCTTTGTGGTTTACTGGGGTTTACGGACCTTGTCAGGATGCTGCAAAAATCAATTCCTTGAAGAGCTACATGAGATTCACTCTCATTGCTCAGACCCATGGATGATTGCTGGGGATTGCAACATGATATATTCTTCGGAAGACAAAATCAATGAGAATCTAAACCAAACCATGATGGGAAGGTTTAGGCGGTTTGTCAATGACCATGAGCTGAAAGAAATCCCTTTGTGGGGTCATCGATACACGTGGTGAAATGAAAGAGAAGCCCCAACTTTAGTAAAACTCGATCGGGTTTTGTGCACTGCTGATTGGGAAGCTCTCTTTCCAGATTGCATCTTACAAAGCGAAGCTACAGAAATATCTGACCATTGCCCTCTCATTCTCGATCTCTAAGAGGGATTACATGGTAAGAGAAGATTTCATTCCAAAAGTTTTTGGACTAAACTACCAGGTTTTCGTGAGGTAGTAGAAGATTCTTGGAATTTACCAATAAGTGCGGTGTGCCTGTTAGAGCGTTTTTGTCTAAAACTCAAACAGTTGACACAGGCTCTTTAATCGTGGAGTCAGAAGCAAACTGAACATATCAAAACTCAACATGCTTTAGCAAGGGAAGTCCTTCATAGGCTACAAATTGCACAAGATGCTAGACAATTGACTTGGAAGAAAATTGGCTTAGGAGTGAACTGAAAAAACATTGCTTGGTGCTTTCTTCGCTTGAAAGGACAATAGCTCGGCTCCGGTCCAGAATCAGATTTTTGAAGGATGGTGATGCCAACACATCACTGTTTCATAGGCATGCTGGTTTCAGGAAACAAAAAAATTTTATTGCTAAACTTGTGAAAGATGATCAGGTCATTACTGACCAAGGGGGCAAGGAAGAGGTGATGCTTGATTTCTTTGATGGGCTACTTGGTACTGCTCACCCCAGATCATCCACCTTGAACCTTGAATTTTTCCACCGACATGGCATCGAGTTGACAGCTTCGGATCAGCCGATAACTAAGGATGAAATCTAGGAGACCATCAACGATATGCCAGCTGATAGAGCTCCAGGGCCGGATGGCTACACTGGTCAATTCTATAAATCATGTTGGTCCCTGATCAAAGCAGACTTCATGGCCGTGGTTTTAAATACTGCAGAACGGAGACGCAAGAAAGCTTTGACTTCTCAACTCTGCCAACCTTACAGTCATACCCAATAAGTCAGAGGCTTTGTCACCAAGTGATTTTTGCCCCATCAGCCTCATTAACAGTTTTGCTAAGATAATCACAAAGGTACTAGCTAACCGACTTGCCCCTTCGCTCAATAATCTTGTTGCAACCAATCAGAGTGCATTTATTCGGGGTCGTTGCATTCATGATAATTTTATTCTCATGCATCAAACTGTCAAGCTCTTACAATGACAAAAAATTTCTAGCCTCTTTCTCAAACTGGATATATCTAAGGCTTTTGATTCTATCTCGTGGTCATTTCTGTTAGAAGTTCTTACACATTTGGGCTTTGGACCTATGTAGTGTATTCTGATTTCTAACATCTTCAAGACTGCCTCCACAAGTGTGATTGTGAATGGAGAGCCGGGAGAGTCTATAAGACACCAATGAGGTCTCCGACAAGGGAATCCGCTAGCTCCAATGTTATTCATCTTGATCATGGATGTCTTGAGTAGCCTTTTTCTGAAAGCAAGCGAGGTGGACCTGTTACAGCCCTTGTCACAATGGGTTGCAACCCAGAGGATCTTTTTATATGCCGATGATATTGCTCTCTTCATACAACCCACAAACAATGAGATGTCCCTCACCATGGAGATTCTGGCAAAGTTTGGAGAGGCTTCAGGACTTCAAACAAACCTACAGAAAAGTTGTGTTATACCAATCTGTTGTGATCAAGCGCAAGTTGATGTTGTGACAACCGCATTACCATGCACTCAAGCTACCTTCCCATGTACTTATCTTGGGCTTCCACTCAACAACAAGAAACCGAGCAATGCTGACTTACTGTTTTGGGTTGAAAAGGTGGGGGATAGGCTGCCCAAATGGAAGGCGGCTCTGATGAACATGGCTGGGCGCGTCGCTTGGACACGCTTCATTCTCTCTGCTGTCCCTATTCATGTGCTCATTGCCATCAAGATTCCAAAGTGGTTTATAAGAGCCATTGATAAAATCAGAAGATCCTTTTTGTGGACATGTAGAGAAAATGCTAATGGTGGATCTTGCTTAGTGGCATGGGATAAAGTTCAAAGGCCTTTGGACCTTGGTGGACTTGGAATCCTTAACCTTGAAGTCATGAGTTGGGCATTACAAGTTCACTAGATATGGTTACAAAAGACTAACTATAATAGGCCTTGGATCGGGCTAGAAATTCAAGTCCATAAACATGCTAATGCTCTGTTCAACATTGCCACCGAGACACAAATTCAAAACGACAACAACACTTTACTCTAGACTGACTAATGGATTCTTGATTGTTCTATCGCTGATATTGCTCCAAAGGTTTTGGAGAAGATTCCGGTTAGGACTCAAAACACAAGGCTGGTAGTTGATGGTTTACAAAACCAAGATTGGGTTAATGACATTCAAGGAGGATTATCTATGGTCGGCCTTTATGAGTATTTTCAGCTATGGGATTCTATAGCAAATATGATCCTAACACAAGAAGAAGACATTCACTATTGGAAGTTGGCACCCTCAGGACAATACTCATCAAGTACAGCCTACTGAGCATTCTTCAATGGTTGTACCACATTAGAACCTTAGCGTCGGCTGTGGAAATCTTGGGCACCACCAAAATGTAAGATATTCTTGTGGTTAGCCATCCGGAATAGATGTTGGGCAGCTGATGGATTGGCAAGAAGGGGATTACCACATCCGGATAAATGACCTTTCTATGACCAGGAGGATGAGACAGTTCAGCACATTTTGACTTCAAGTGTGTTGGCAAGAGAATTTTGGTCAAGGATCCTCTCAAAATAGAATCTAGACAGCAGAGTGCCTACTGTAGATGATGACTCCTTTGCCAATTGGTGGAGGTGGCCTGTTGGGAAGGTTCCAAAGGAAATAAGAAAAGGCTTGAATACAGTGATAATCTTAGCAGGCTGGATATTGTGGAAACACCGCAATGCATGCGTATTTGACATAGCAGCACCCTGCATTAGAACCCTACTAAAGAACTTTGACGATGAAAATCATCTATGGTGCTTGGCAGGGGCGGCAGGGTTGAGGCGTTTAGCGCTTGGTCTAGTGTTGGCGGCCGGGTAATTTCCCAAGAGCTATCCAGTTAGTGGTCAGGTCTCAAAACAAACTATTTAAGTTTAATCACAACTTATTGTAAACATCATCCCTCATAGCTCGGCCAGGAGTGAGGTGATGATTTGTAAGGGGCCATTTTTCTCTCTCTATCAATACAAAGATGCGCAATTCTCCTCCGTATTCGAGAAAAAAATTTTAACCACACTTCAATTAACAGGCACTAAATTAACGCTACACTAACCTCTAAACTAATAGGGACTTAATTAACCTAAATCAACACTAAATCAATTAACAGACACTAATCTAACACCTAAATCACGCTAAAATTGAACCACACTTCAATTAGCAGGCACTAAATTAACACTACACTAACCACTAAACTAACATGCACTTAATTAACCTAAATCAACACTAAATAAATTAATAGACACTAATCTAACACCTAAATCACGCTAAAATTGAACCACACTTCAATTAACATGCACTAAATTGACACTACACTAACCACTAAACTAATAGGCACTTAATTAACCTAAATCAACACTAAAACAATTAATAGACACTAATCTAACACCTAAATCACGCTAAAATTGAACCACACTTCAATTAACATGCACTAAATTAACACTACACTAACCACTAAACTAACAGGCACTTAATTAACCTAAATCAACACTAAATCAATCTATAGACACTAATCTAACACCTAAATCACGCTTAAATTGAACCACACTTCAATTAACATGCACTAAATTAAGACTACACTAACCACTAAACTAACAGGCACTTAATTAACCTAAATCAACACTAAATCAATTAACAGACACTAATCTAACACTTAAATCATGCTAAAATTGAACCACACTTCAATTAACAGGCACTAACTCCTAGTTAAGCATCCACACTTGTTTTTGGAAGAATAAAAGGGGGACTGGAAACTTATAGAGGCGAAGGAATAGGCCTCGCTGTCGAAATCGCCGTTGTTGTCGCCGTCGGAGGCGCCGTTCTTGTCGTCGTCGTCGGACCTCCCATTGTCGCCGTCTTCGTCGATGCCGATGCGGTTGTTGCCGCTGTCGCCGATGTCGTCGTTGATGCCGCCGAGGACGCCGCCGGAGCCGCTGCCAAGGAAGCCACCAACAGAGCTGCTGTTGTTGCCGAGGAAGCCGCTGTTGCCGCCGAGGACGCCGCCGGAGCCGCTGACGATGAAGCCGCCACCAGAGCCGCTGTTGATGCCGAGGAAGCTGCCGCTGTTGCCACCGAGGATGCCGCCGGAGCCGCCGTCCTCGGAAGCTGTCGATGCGGCCAATGTGGATCCACTGGAGCCCGTGGTGCGCCTGGCCCTGGCCCTAGTCATCGGCACCATATCGCCGAGGAAGACCGCGAGAAATGAGGAGCGGCGGAGTGGGAGTAAACTGACGCGATACGGAGTGGGAAAAGATATAGGGAGGGGCCCATCGCTTTCTCTTCCAACGCGCGGGGTTACATACACGCCCAGTCGCTGATGCGATGGGCCCGAGGAAGATAGGACCCGCACGTCATTAAGTTTGCCTCAAGAGGCACAGCAACACATGGGAGAGGTGGCACTCGGTCGTCCCTTCGCTTTCCACGGCGCGCATCAACACTTGCCCATGCCCACTGACATGTGGACCCATTTGCTTCCAGGCCCGCACAAAGCTGTAGATGTGGTTGAGGAGGTCCCTTCGCCTTCCTCTACACGCATCAAAACTTGCCCACACCCACTGACGTGTGGACCCATTTGCTTCCGGGCCCGCGCGATGCTGCAGGTGTGGTTGAGGAGGTCCCTTCGCCTTCCTCTGCATGCATCAAAACTTGCCCACACCCACTGACTTATGGACCCATTTTCTTCCAGGCCCGCACGACACTACAGGTGTGGTTGCCGACGCTCAAGACACCCACTGATGTGTGGCCCCACCTGGACAATGTAGTCAAAAAAAGAGTGGTTGTCAGCCCAAGCCCTTGAATTGAAGGACGACCCTACTACCATAGGCCATTACTAGTTCAGGCATTCATACCGACAACCCAACAGGTCAGCGATGGAATACTAAAGCGTTCATAAGCCGAATGGGCTCAGACATTCCTTCAAAATCAAGCGGCCCACAGCCACCGAAGAGGAAGTACATGTAGAAGTATTAGTGAGTTCGAACCACCGAGTGACGATGAGGGTTTTAAGTTGGGCAACGCTGCCATTGGTGGCCAATATGGTACTAAAGTTGGTGAGTCGCACACCAGCGTTGGCTCCCCAACTTCTTGGGCTAGAATAGTGATATTGGGCCCACCACAAAATATGACCGCATGCGACTTGTTTCACGTCAATGGCGGTCAACGAACCCTAGCTCCTAACCCTAGTCGCCCCTCGCACGAATGGCGCCAGTCCTCGTCCCCCTCTTCGATCGCGACCCCGACCCCGTCCCGTCCCCGTCTCCGACCGCGGCAGCGGCGCCAAGGGGGGACCCCATTTGCGTCTCCGTCGCCGACCACGAACGCGACCCCGTCCCCACCTCCGACCGCGGCGATGGGACTCCGTCTGCTTTTCCATCACCGACCACGACCCCGACCAATTCCCCGTCTCCGATCGCGGTTGCGGCGCCGAGGAGGGACCATGTTTGTGTCTCCGTCACCGACCATGACCCCGGGCCCATCCCCGCCTCCGACTGCGGCAGCGGCACCTCAAACAGACCCCGTCTGCGTCTCCGACGCCTACCGCGACCCCGAGCCCGTCCCCGTCTCCAACCGCGGCAGCGGCACCTCGGAGAGATCCCGTCTCCATCTCCGTCATCAACCATGACCCCGAGCCCGTCTTGGTCTCCAACCATGACCATGGCGGTGGCGCATCGGAGATACCCCGTCTCCATCTCCGTCGCTGACAGTGACCCCGAGCCCGTCCCCGTCTCTGACCCCGATCGTGACCATGACCCCGAGCTCGTCCCCGTCTTCGTCAAATCCGCATGGTTGGATTGCTCCTGAGCATCCTCATCTCGACGGTTCTCGGCTTCACGCAGAGGCGCATCACGTCACGGTGCGTCACCCTTTGCCTCCTCTACAAATATCAGTTTGATTTAGTTTCATTCATATTTTGTTTAGGTGAGCAAATTAGATGAGTAGGGCTTGTGCTCAAATATAGAGTTGTAGAATTGATTTGGATTTGGAGCGACTGAGTACTGCATCTAAACCTGTTTTGTGCTCGATCCTGGCTTAGTTGCTTCTGTAGTAGGTTGATTATGTCGTGTGCTAAATGATTTGCGGCTTTAATATGGTTGAGTGGTGATAGTTCCAACTATTTTACAGAATTTGATCACACTAGTTGACTAGAACTTGAACCTATTGAAGTGAGCTGGTTCAGTAGGTTCACTAGTTGAATGGTGATAGTGGTGCACCATTGTATGTTTCTGAATGGTTCAGTAGGTTCACATGTTGAATAGTGATAGTGGTGCACTATTTGTGAACCTATTGAAGTGAGCTGGTTCAGTAGGTTCACTAGTTGAATGATGATATTCTTGCATCATTTGATTGATTATTTGCAAATGCATGTCTCTTCAATTCCCCTAGTTTTAGCAATAGCTTTTGCCTGTTGATGTAGCTCATCTCTTAGGATTGGTTGTGTGCTTGTGATATTTAAGTGAGTGTAGTTAAATGGTAAAACATTTCCTTAATAACGAGAATATACGGTTCGACTCCCACCACTCACATACTTTTAATACCATCTTATTTCTATTATTTTGCATTAGAGTTACATAATTTGCAAAGATTATAGAGAAATAGTCCAAGTTTAGTGTGCTTTCTCTCTTAATTTGTTATCTGTGTAGATTTTTTTTCTCTTCCTGTTTTGCAAAGATTATAGAGAAAGATGTCTACTGAGGAAGAAAGGAGCTCAAAGGACGCGGACTATGAGGAGGACGAGGTTCAATCCACCTCTGCTGAAGAGGAATCTCCCAATAGGACCACTAATCCACAGAAAGAGAGCAAAAGAAGAAATGTGAGAGCTGAGGCGCATTGGCCAAGTGACATGATTTTTGTCACTGAAATTGGTGAAGATGGTATGCCCGTTCCTAGGAAGGAAAAGCTAAGGCTAAGGCTGCTGGTTGGGCTCACTGCTCGGCAGAAGGTTTCTCTTCCTCATCGAAGATTTGCAGACTTGGAAAAAAATGGAAAAGAGGCCTTGTTTGATGACAATATCATGCCTTACCTCCACTACAATGATGAAGAGGGCATTGAAAGCAATTGCCAAGTGTTGGAGAAGCTACAAGAGCACTCTTGTTAGTGATTTGATGTTGAAAGAGAAATCCCCGTACGAAAGGTTCAAGCATCTCAAAAGGGAAAATTATGAAGCATTGTTGACGGCTGTTAAGTACCATTTTTAACCGTCAACTATACTCAAATAAAGGAGGATTTGGCATTTCATACACGCATGCTTTAGCACAATAATATAGTTCCACTTGTACTTGGAGAACTTTGTGCATGCAGGAGGAAATGTGAAGGAAACACCTCAAAAGGCAAGAAAACACACTTTCGACCAATCAGAGAGTGCCACATGGACGTCACACGGATTGAAGGGCCCATTTTCAGCACTTAACCGACGTAACTCCCTGTAATACCGCGCAAACCGACGTCAGGGCCCACAGGACAGCCACCTGGAGAAAGCACAGGCCAGGAGGGGCCACCCCCAGGTCGGCCGACCTGGTCAGGTCGGCCGACCCGGCCGGGCGCCCTCTCCGCCTGGGCTTCCACGTGTTGGCTCCTCCGCGACTCCTGATGACGGTTTGAGATGCCTTCCGTGGCGGTTACTCTCCCTTGCCGACCTATTGAGGCTATAAATAGGAGGGTGTGCCTTCACACTCAACACACACCACAAGAAGCATTTCTCTCTTGCTAGTAGTAGTTCTTGGAGTTTTAGTGGAGTTAGGCTGAGTCTAGAGCTCTCTAGTCCCAAGTCTTCACTTGGAATTGGTATGGCTCTTGTATCTTTTCCCTTTTGTAAGACTTTGCTCTTATCAATATATATATCTTTTCTATATAGTTGTGCTTGGGTCATGAGTTTCTTGTTTGATATTGTGATCCATATATGTGATAGTATAGTCTACTTGTGTGATAGTAGTTTATATTTATTATACTACTATTGTCATGCTAGTTATATACCATCACTATAGTCTAGTTTATATGTTATAGTCTCAATGCTTAGTTTTAGCTGATAAAGTATAGCATGGGTTTGGTGATCGTATTCGTACGGTAGCTCTGCCTCGTTAATAGTAATCGCGGAGGGGCAGAGTGCTCTTTGGTCATGCAAGTATGGTACTTGGGTGACTGATTTGCATCAATTATTCGTTAGTCTACTGGTTCGTTGAGGTAGGCGGCAGGTGGTGACAGCCCTGTCCGTCCTTTGAAATCCTCCCCGCTAGGCTAGTGCGTAGGCTCTTGGCGGAAGTCGCCTGTGGATGCAGGGGTAAGTCCGTGCCTGAAGTGCTATACTATTGACTGCTGAACCTGAGTGTGGGTCTGTATGTATTCTACTTAGGCTATGCAACTGTATAGGAATGTATAGTAGGAGTAGCTTAGCCTAGTCTTTCCTCCACTAGACTTTATTTATTTAGTAGGAATCTTCTGTGTGTGTCACACTACCCGGTTATTATCATGTACCCGCCTGTCTTGGTTAGATATCCTTGCTAATTGTTAACATGATCTTATATGTTAGTAACGCTTCTTGATCATAACCTTCCTTTGGGATAAACAAATACGATACCCTGAATACTTCCGGGTGAAATGCTACAGCGGTATTCTCCGTGCGCTTGCGGATTTTACCTACTTGACTCTGGGACATATTAGTGAACCGTTTCTGGCCCCGTGCCGGGAATGATTTATTAATATGGCTTAGCAAAAGTCAACAAGCATTTGCCAAGATGAAGAGAATAGACGACTTTCTCTGTGCAAGGAATAAGTACAAGGAGCTACGTGCAAGGAACAAGCACAACCATCATTTGGGAACTGGTGGATATGACGGCCAACTACTGGCTTGGACAGAAGAAGATCATAGGCTAGCAGAGGAGGGTAGGCCAAACCCATGACAGCAGTTCCCCAATATACAAACCAAGAATTGGTTGAGGGCAAGAGGTAAGCTCACTAACTCGGGTGAGATCAGTTTCAACAGCGATGCAACTCAGGAAGTAGCCAAAAAAATTAAACAACTTGGTGACGATAATTCTTCACTCAATGGGCAAGATGCACTCACCAAGGCTATGGGGAATGCTGAGCACCCACGTCAATTGTGCATGTAGCATATTTTTCTTCTTCAATCAGTTGTAATGTTTGATTCATGATAAATGAAAGTCACAACAAAAACTGATCGGTATATGTATTCCTTATACTTTGTAGGTCGCATGCGAGGAATATCAATTTTTGTTGGCTAGAGGTTAGGATGGTCGGGATACAACAAGAGGAGGAAGATAAGCGAAGAGGAAGTTAATCAATTGTCAGAATATATTCATCAAAAGGTGACACAAGATATCGTTGCAAACATCCCCAGCATCCTTGCTGCCCAAGGTCTCAAAATTGTGCCTATTGGTTACAGTC
Source organism: Eleusine indica (assembly GCA_030378355.1). NCBI lineage: Eukaryota > Viridiplantae > Streptophyta > Magnoliopsida > Poales > Poaceae > Eleusine > Eleusine indica. The sequence goes on along the minus strand of CM059501.1, from coordinate 29,549,157 downwards.
CAAACCTGTTAAGCCCAGCGGATGCACAGAGGTCCAGCTATTCATCCATTGAAGGTGGTTCTCCAAGGATGGAGCATGATCACTATGGTGATATGATGCAGTTGGATGATGAGCTGCACCCAGATGAGCATGTTGAGCAGCAAAATGATGGGAAACTGGCCAAGCAGCAAAATAGTGACAAGCAGGCCGAGCAACAGCAATTACATCAAGCAGTGTTAGATCTGGAGCCTGGTTCTATATCCAATCTCTCAGAGCCCACACCGTGTTCTCTTTTTGGTACTGTTGGACGCTATCAGATTGAGGTTGCTAGAGGAGAGGTTTGTCCAGACCGACGGATGTTGCACAATGTTGAGGTACAATACGGCTATGTGGTGGTGCATGTCCAACATGTACATAGAAAACACCAAGACTTTGTACTTGAAGTCCCCCCAAATGATGAGGTGACAACACTACGTGATGCCCTTTTACATTGGGTTCAGTGGAGGAAGGGTCTCATTGTGCTCAACCCTGCCCCAATGGAAAACACACCAACCCCTAGTCCTACCAAACCTCCAAGACCTGTGAAGAAGAGAATTCAACCCTCAGCACCTCGGAAGGATGAACAATCCTTGGAAGTGCCTAAGAAAGATATGAAAACAAAGAGCAGCGGTGAGCAAGGGCCCTTGAAGAGCACTGATTTGGGCAATGTCAAGGGTCCCTTGATGAAGAACACTAGTAGTCAAGGCCCCTTGAAGAGCACTGATATGAGCAAGGTCAAGGGTAATTTAAAGAGCACAAGTGAGAAAGTTCCCTTGAAGACCACTGATCTGGGCAAGGTCAAGGTGGCTACCACAAAATCTGCCACTAAGGTTTTGAAGATAGATTCTCAGAAAAAGGCTCCAGAGACCCCACAGCAAGATCAAGCTTAGGATGCCACTAATGAGCAAAGAAAACTTAAACATGGTCGGGCCTCTCACTAGAAAACTTCATGCCGCGTATTTGCAAGGTTGTAAAGATAAGAAGAGGGACTTCTTCTTGTTCATCAAGTGTCAACACTTTGTCAAAAAGGAAGATGACAAATTCATTGTTGACTATGCGGACTTGTACGATGTTTTCCTCTTGGATGCCTTAGATATGAGCATTCTAAGGGTCTTCTCATTGTGAGTATGCTTTGGGCTACACTGGATTATTTTGTTATCCGTTGATTATGCATTCTAAGTAGCAGTTTAAGTAATTTTTCACTCTACTAATAATAACAAGTTGCCTGTGGCCATTCTAGATCCTCAGATGTTGGCATTGGGTGTTGTTAAAGGTGATACTGAAGGAGAAGTTTGTAACTATATGGCAAGAGTAATGTCACACTATTCAAGGGACAAAAAGGACTTCATCTTATTTCCGTTGTACATTGTTGGGCATTGGATTGCTGTTGTCGTCAACATAAAGTGGGGCATTGTCTGGTACCTAGATTCAATATTCGAAGCCTGCCATGACATTTCCCCTATCCAAATTCTGCTTGATGAGTGAGTTTGTCCTATCAACTTCAATTGTTCCTTAGTTTGCTCCACATGTCCCTACTTGCTGTTGAAACATGCTATACTTTGAATGTAGGGCTTACTCAACCTTTATGGCAAGCGACCCGACAAGAAAGAAGAAAGGCAATGTTGTGCTGAAGCATATGAAGAAGTTCACTGTAAGTTAATTCCCTAAAATTTACTCATGTGCTGAAGCATATAGTTCGGCTCTAAAAATGTGGCTCTCTATATTTTTCCAGTGCCATCAGCAGCCACCTGGCCATCTATGTGGCTTCTATGCTGCTCATCACCTGCTTTTCATTGCTTCAGCTGCCTCTAAGATCCAGAAGCCCGAGGTTTGATTTCTTCATCTACCAATGTCCTAGTACCTTCACTTCTAGCTAGTAGTTGTGCATCACCATTCAGTTTTTAGCTAGGACCTTCACTTTTAGTTCATTGAAGTTGATTTATTTTCCTCTACATAGGAATTCTCTATTCTTACTACCGATCCAATTGAAGAATGGGTGCTAGCTGAACATCGAGAGCTAGTTGATTTATTTTCCTCTACACTGGTTTTATTGTAAATGATATTCTCAATTCTAAGGGAGAGTTCCATCTTCCTCGTGTTATGTACTTGATGAATAATACTGCTAGTTAGTACTAGTGAGGTTCCTGTGACGTGTGAACTATCATAATACTGCGTGTGATGTGTAAACTAAGATTATTATGTGCAATGATATGCTTTTGATGTTGTGTGAATATATATGATGTTGTGTTCTATCATCTGCCAAGTTGATATTATGTGATCTGATTCTGTGATGTGATCTGAACTATGAGATGCTTCTGATGTTCTCTGACATGGAGCTAAAAATAGGACGGGCGGCAAACCCATCCCTATAGATAACAGAGATAGGGTTTAGCAAAACGTCCCTATAAATGTAACAGGGACGGGGCAAAGAAACGTCCTTAAAAGTATAGGGACGGTTGTGCAAAACCGTCACTATAACTTATATAGACGAGGAAATAGAACCGTCGTTACACATAATAGAGACGGGGTGGAAGAACCATCATTATACATTATAGAGACGGCTGTTCAGAACGTCTGAAAAATTTGCAGTGATGGTTACGGTAAACTGTCTCTATATATTATAGAGACGGGTGTCCAGAACCGTCTGTATAACTTGCAGTGACGGTTTTGTTAAACCGTCGCTAAAATGTATGGGGACGGCTTTGTCCAACATCCCTACACGGGGTCACAAACCATCTATAAATATCAGAGATGGTTGTGCCATGCCGTCCATGAATGCTTCTACGGACGGTTGCTACAACCGTCACTATATGCTAATATTTAGCGACGGCTCTATCCACGTCCCTATAGGCATGGATTTGGAGACGCAAAAATTGAGACAGTTGCTTTTCATGTCGCTAAAGGTGATAGAACACCGTCACTAAAACCCTTTTCTGTAATAGTGCAAACTTATAAATAGCAAGTTATGTTCTCTCAACTCTCCACCCCACAAACCTTAGTTGGAGCTTCTTTCTCCCTCACTTCTGTCTTTGTTTCTGTTTCTTCTAAGTGCTTAACAACATCCCCTTAGCAAATAAATTTTCAACGTAGGAATAAAAATGTGCTGCAATAAAACCAACTAGAGAGGTACATCTTTGCTTTCCCTGAATGGTTCAACGATTAATGCTTGGACAATTAACCAAACAACTAACCAATGATCTTAATTAAATATTATCCTTCGGGTATCGTGTCTATGTAACATTCCGCATGAATGGCAAGCATTTTGAAAGGTGTCTTCTATGAATTGTGAGTACCTACTACCACAGTGACGGCCTCTTTTGAGCTCAAGTCTTGCAAACACTTAAGCTTGGGGAGGTGCATCGACTCCTTCTCTTGTATCTTCCTCTATCTAGTTGAATCATTGCATGAACCCCTTGTGTATAATTATAACCCAAAAAAGAAACGTAAAAGGATTTTCATGTTTGATAAAATTTAGGATAACCCACAAAGATTTATATTCTATTAATTTCAGAAAACAGAAAAAGATTTTCGCTTTTTGAAGGAGAACCACAAAAATTTGCAAAACCAAACAGAACAAAAAGATTTCCCTTTTCGAATAAAATTGAGAACTTAGTCTCTAGGATGCTATGGAAATGATGAATAGTTGCTCTATTAGCCCCCTTTGAGTCTCAAGTATACAACCTCTACTCCTCATTTTTGTAGGTAATGATAGACCGGCATGATGATAACGCTAGTCCCTCTATGTACTAATGGGTGCAAAATGTCTAATATAACGCCAAGTCTAGTTGTTGGAGTTCATGATATGGCATGTTTTAGATGAGTCTGTGATTTCCTCATGATTAGAGCCCAATGACTTCTTTCAAAACCTTACTGCAACAAAACACCTACTTGGTGCACATCTTCCCTATGATAGATAACTCTCTACCATGGCCAATTATTTATTTGCAAAACCTTGTCTACGCCATTTATGCATGCATTGAGTTTAGTTAGGATTCGATCCTTATGAGAGACTTACACTTCCAATGCCAATCATTCTCCTTCGCATTATCTTTTAGTTCTCAATTATTATGCTTGGTTCTGCGGTTTCCACATCAGACTCCTGCATCCACTTCACCAAGCATGTCAACCAAAAATCTTTCCTTTTGTGAAACTTTGATCCTATGAGAGGTTTTGGTCCGCCCCAATAATTCCTCAGAAAAAGGTTGCAAAAATATTCGAACCATTGAATTAGCTTCGCTACACCATGAGAGTTGAAAGAAAGAAAGGTAATAAGAAAAAGTTTATTAACTCTCATGGATGTACAATATTAAGAAGTTTCAAGGTTCATTAAAAAATATCTTTGAGCAAAATAAAGGACCATCCTTTCACTCTAGCACAAAAATCCAATCCTCAGGACTAATTTGTACCCATGACTTTTGCAATTATGCTAGACCACTCCTTCATGTTAGTCCATTCTCTCCCTCTCCCCTAGACATTACTTCTAAATGATTGCAATCAGGAAGTGCACCATCTTTTCGCTAGGACTATCTCTTAACTTAACAATATATGCATGCTAGATGTGCCATCTTACCAAGCTCCACAGATAAGCTATGCTTTTAGAAAGTAGGAGGAGCACTTGGTAAGGAAATGCACCATTTGAGAGATGAGAGTCATAGTGGGAGATTGCACCAAGAGGGAAGATTTTCAATCTTATGCATCATTATAAATACTTTGGACTCATGATCAAGTAGGAGAATGCATGACAAAGTCGAAACTAGCCATTCTAGACTTTAATCGCTTATGACAAGGTTATAAAATACCAATAAGCCCCGCTGTACAATGTGGATAATTTAGTGGTCAAGTTGTGCTGGTTTACACTTACCTCTATTTTGTTAGAGTATGTGCTTGTGCACTTGATCCTTATAGGGCTTTAACATTGAAGCGACTCCTTATCCATTATCTCTATGTTTTACTTTGCTCGGAAAGAGCAAAGGTTTAAGCTTGGAGAGGTGTTGGCGGCCGATAAAACCCAATACCGGCCACCAACCAATCAAAAAATGCAAGGTAAAGACCTTAGTTCAATAAAAAATTACTTAAACTAATAAAGTTCCACAAGTCTCGGTGAAATATGTGTTTGCAGGTCATATAGGGCCAAAATATGCAAAAATATGAAGAAACACCCCGTCGGTCGATCACAACTGTAAAACAACCGGCTGACAGGGTCGTTTACGGCTGAAATCAGCACCCGTCCCTGTCTTTTTGACGGATCAGGGGTCGATAGGGTAATCAGCAACCCGGATCATCACCCGGCCGAGTGATCAAAACTATCACCCGAATGAAGACTAGAAGCCTAACTGGCTGCTCGGACGACCACCCGGCCGATCAATCGGGATCATCTAAGAAAAGAAGGGCATAAAGTGGCCTAACTGGGCGAAGTCAAGGAGCAACCTAGGAGGGGTCAGCACCCGGCCAAGGCCGCCGCCCCGCTTCAGGTTGCCACCCGGGATGGCTAGTCCAGTAGGCCCAAGGGGCCTACCACCCCCAAATGAAGAAAATCGGTGGAAACCGATCTATCAACCATCATCGGGACAACATCTGAGCCATCTAGGAAGAGTCGATCAGGAACTGACATAATCCAACGGCCGCCCGGCCTAGCCCGACGCCCGACCTATCCCGCCGCTCGGCATACTCTGCCTCCCGGCCTACCCCACTGCGCGATGCACCGACTTTGGTCCACCGATTCCACTTCACCTATAAATACCTACCGGGCCATTGCCACCTATATATAGTGGAGAATTTGGGTGGAAATTAACAACCAACACATGAAGGAGACCACTTTCCCACTACTTGTGCCACAATGTAGAATAGGTTAGTTAGTCAGGAGTTAGAGTCTAGTCGAGATCATTGTTCAAGATTCCGAAATTGTCTTGGATCTTGGCATGAGATCTCTTGTATCTTTTCTCTTTATGTAAGACTTATCTCTTATCAATATGAGATATCTCTCCCTTTTATATCTTGTCACATACTTCTTTTAGCTTAGTCATTTCATCAAGTTACAATCATCGGAAAGAAACTTTGATGCATAGTTCACATGTTTCCCGGCAAGGATTTAATAGTTTTTTAGTTCTTCTATGACTTAGACATGGTTATTTCATGGCTGTTCTTTCACTCGACCAATGGAAGAGTATCTAGTGAAAGCATAGGTGTGGTGCCTAAGTTAGTGCTAGCTGGATTTGATTCGTCCCCACGGGCTTTATGGTAGGTGGCAGGTGGTGACAGCCCTGTTTGGGAAGTCTCCAGCAGGGTTGTCTAGCAATAGCGTACCCACTAGTACATGAGGTTAGTTACCGACCCTTATTAGTCGATCGTTTTCGTGCCCCGAAGTGAGCTAACAGGTGAAAGACTCGAGGCTATACCAAGAAATTGGTGTAAGCACTCAACCCGAGTAACTAGGATTTGACGCCTGACTTAGATATATTAGGAAGATATATTTTAGGGTTCTTAGACTTAGACTTCTTGTCCTCTCGGCTAGCTTAACTGATCTCTTTATTTATCTTAGTATGGATTTCTCCTGTCTTACTACCTCACTCTATCATTGATTATCCTTACTCCCGTTTTTGGTTAGTTGTAATTATTCTTTAGTCATATATTTGCTAAAGCCGAGATAACCTTACGCCTAACTTCCCTGTGGAAACAAATACGATACCTTGGAATACTCCCGGGTGAAATGCTACAATGGTGTTCCGTGCGCTTGCGAAATTAATTCAATTTGTCTTTAGAGCATAGCAAATGCCAACACTGCAGCACCTCCATGCGGTATCCACACGTACAGGGCAGGAGGCCGTGCGTGGTGTGCTAGCACCGGTGACATGGCTTAGGGTGACATGGGAGAGAGAGAGGGAGGTGGCCGTGGCTAGGGTTTTTGACTGGATTATCGCCCACGCCTTAAGCCCCTCCTCCACTTAAATAGACCTTTCTAATGGGCCTCGACTAGTTGGCCCATTAGTGGACTAATCCCTCACGGATCAATATCCATATGACCCTTGCATACGGATCAAATCCGTATTGTCTCTTGGGCATATCTCCAACATTATGTCCCAATTGAGAATGAAATGATTGGGCAGCCTGGGTTTCCTTGGATTACTGGGATGATGTTAGGAAACCAATCCTGCTCCCTTGCTCCTGTATGGTTAGTATACGACGATTCACGAGTGGAAAAATCCACAAGCTATATCACCGCATTCATATTTTCTATGGTAGGTTCGGGTTGCCTTGGAATCTTCCCACTATCAGTGGTTGGTATAGCACCAACAATTTGAGCTAATTGGGTCTCTGTCTTTTTATTAAAACTCAATTGGCTCTTTGAAGAAGAAGAAGAGCCTTCTAACTTAGCATTAACGGTCTCTAAGGTCTTGTCTATGGCAGCTAGACTTTTACTAAAGTTGTCATTGATTTTAGCTTGGCCTATAACAAGATCTTTCAAGGAAGGCTGATTTGTGTTATAAGGATTGCAAGAATTAAAATTACCTAAATTACCTCCTTGATAGGGGCGTGGTTGCCACCCCTGGCCTCCTTGTGAATGATACCCGTTGTTGATGAACGCAGCATCCTCTTGGGTCTCAAAGTAATAATTGCCCATCTGTTCCGTGTTACCACAGACCTCGCACATCATGCACATCATCCTTTCAGGCGGATGTCATCATGGGGATCGAGCTGCTTCAAGATGAGGTTTATTTTTATGGCAAGCATATCAGTCTTCTTCATGGTATGCATACCCCATTGTCTTAGTTGGACATGCTCATTAGCCCAACCTTGAGTGGAGACCATCTTCTCAATAAGCTCAGTAACAGTTGAGACAGTGAGCGAGAAGAAGGCTCCTACACCCATTGTAGAACTTCGTGATTAGGTGCCACTTATCCATTCCATGATGGGTATAGGCTAGGATGTACTCCTAAAACCTTTCCCATGCTTCTGGCACACTTTCTCTGGCTGTCTGCTGGAAACTTGAAATCCTTCCCCGTAGAGTGTTGATTTTATCCAACGGGAAGAACTTTGTGAGGAACACTATAGTGATTTCACCCAGGTGTTCACAGCATCCTTGTTGGACCAGAACCACTGCTTCGATTTACTCAGCTGGGTGAACACAAACAGACAGATCTTGAGAGCATTCCGGCTCACATTCCATACGGTAAAGGTGTTGCACAGCTCCAGGAAGTTTCACAAGTGAACGCCAGCGTCCTCATGGGTTTTCCCATAGAATGGGCTAGCCTGCACCATCATGATCAGACTGGTCTTGATCTCAAAGTTGTCTCCGACCTGCACCTCAGGCCCCGTAGGAACATTGTTGTGGAGGGTGTAGAGAATTCCTTGAGAGTCTTCTCAACCACTAGCTTGGATCTTAATGGTGCTGTGATGACTAGTCTGCTCGCTAGTGTAGGAGTCTGTGGAGAAGAGATGATGAGTCTACCGCTCTTCAGAACTCTTTCCTGATTCCCAATGAAGTTTTGGGGCAGGTTGAAACCAATGATACATGTTGTTGATCCTTAAGCCTAACAGAGAAATCCACAAACGTACGGTTGCCGATGTAGCTTTCATCCGGGAGTATTCCAAGGTATCGAATCCACGAGGAATGAGAAGTGAAACTCTATCCTAATCCAACTCTAGCGAACAAATGAGAGCAACAACAATAGTTGAGAGGAGAACAGGTTCTATAAAGAGAAGAGGTCCTCGGGCCAGGTAATCTAATGTAGTAAACTACCGCTAAGTAATTTCATGAGATCCTATTTCAATTTACCTGCTTCGGGCCACAAAAGATGATCCACTAATAAGGGTCGGTAACTAACCTCATGTACTAGTGGGTACGCTATCGCTAGACAACCCTGCTTGAGACTTTCCGAACGTGGTGGATTACAATATTCGACAGACAGGGTTGTCACCACCTGTCGCCTACCACACAGCCCGTGGGCACCAATGCAATCCCAGGACAACTAAGTCTAAACACCGCGTTTACAGTTAGACTTTTATACCAGCTCTAGAATTGGTAAGCATAACAAATTAATGCTATAAAGCAATAGAAGGTTAAGCACGAGGATCCCGCAGATAAAAAGGATAGAAATAATAACTTTATTACTTGGACAAGAGTTTAATAACATGTTACTCGGCGGTAGGATGAGGAATCTACTCCCGGTGAAGCTTCATCCCTGAGGCACAAGATGGAGAAGGAACCGACATTCCCGGCTCCCTCCTGGACTTCTACCTCTCACTGTCACTCCTTTTTCTCATACATTTCTGCAGCGTGGTGCTTGTTGTTCTCCTCTTCAATTGTTGTCTAAACCGGTGGCCAAACTGCGGTATTTATACCCAAATGATGGAGGGGGAGTGCTTGTAGGCCCGTGGGAAGTCAGTGGCTAAAAACGGTGAAAAATCATTGACTGGGCGGCCGGGTACGCCGGGCGACTGTTGAGGCCAGGGAGCAAGGTCAGTCGGACGGCCGGGAAGGGCGGGCGTCCACCCGATTTGGTCGGTTTTCCAACTGGCTCATTTTGGACGGCCGTAATGATGTTCTGAGGTCGGTTTTGAGGGTCGGTTGGCCCTTTTGCTTTGGTTTTATGTCGGCAGGGTGGTAAGCTTAATGGGCCAAATGACCCGGTACGCCGGGTGGTAAGCCCGCCGGGCGGCAAGGTCCGTCGGGCGGCATGACTCGCCGGGTGGCCAGACCCGCTGGGAGGCGGCCCATTTTTTTGCAGCAGCCCTTTGGCCAAGTGGCCTAGTTGTTGTTCCCCTCTCCCGGTTCGGCCACGTGTCGAACTCCTTCCTTTGTCTCTTTGAAAATCTTTTGGACAGGAATTAGGAAATAGATTCATGGCGATGGCGTTTGCTTGTCGGCCGGGTGAGGGAGTGAAGATCAAAATCGGTCGGTGGTCCTAGGTCTTGTTGTCGTACGATCAGGAATTGATTGAACAGTTGATTCACCTACTGAGTGATGATTGCTTATCATCCGATTGGTTGACAATTTTACTTGGTGATGACCTGACCCGGTACTGATTCTGGCTGTTAATGACCCTATCGGCTGTCAGGAAACAGCTGTTTCACCGCCATGATTGGCCGATACGGTAGTTTCATATGTTTTTGTATATTTTGACCCTGTAGCACCTGCAACCACATATTTCACTAAAACTTGTGGAACTCATGAGTACAAAGATTATTTTCATTACATTATTAGTTAAGATCCACCTTTTCATGGTAAGTTGGTAGTTGAGAATGGGAATTTATGACTACCAACACCCCCCCCCCCCCCACGCTTATGCTTTTCTCGTCCCGAGCAAAGTAAGAAATGAAGACTAGGAATGAGCTAGATCGTATATAAAGACTACTCCATGACTCCTCATGCCATAGGGTTTTAGGTGGCTAAATACCTTGTCTTGAAAAGTTGAGAGATGGAACAACATAGAGAAGTCCTACCTTTCTTTTTCCCAAGGAACTTTAATTTTGTTTGCTCTTTTCAATAAAAACTTTTCAATTGATGCTCACAAATCACTCAATGTGGTTTTGATTCGTCACTTAGGCCAGTCTTATGTGGAGCCCAAGGTAGGGAATATTAAGGCCGCATAATTGTATATCATAAATCACTAAGTCAAAACCGGATCCACGGAGAAAACAAGTCATGAATTATGATCAAGCCATGTGCACAATTATGATATGGATAGATGAAGGATGGCTGATGCTCCTTTTGAAGTGATCTCTCTCTCTCTCTCTCTCTCTCTCTCTTCTATTTGATTTATATTTAAGAACATGGGCTACTTTATCATTCAATATTCTGCTTTTGTTCTTCTTTTTATTTGTTTCAAGTAGCCCATATCTCTTTTGAAATGATTCTTGGAGAGGGATCGACATATATGGTGGAGCATTTTATTCAATGAATGGATTATGGGGATGATGGATGTGAACTTCCAGTGTAGAAGTTTCAACATATGGAGTGGTTGGGGTGTGCACATGAACTTGATCAATAACACATAGCAAGCATCTTACAAGGGTCACAACAATTTGACAAAGTTCAATGAAAATACAAATAGCAAATGCAATAGGTTAAGATAATCATCTGGCTTTGGTAGGAATAAACTCATCATTGAGAAGATTGTGAGTCTAGAGTTCTCATTTATAAGCTTTTGAAAATTAAAAATCAGGGAAGTTCACTTGGTTCCAAGAAAGGTTATGCTCTCTATAGTCAAATCACATCTCCCAACAATTTAGACAAGGTTTTCCTATGTAATGTGTATTTCCCATGGGCGATGAAAGAATGCAAGGAATAATCCTTATATATCAACAAAGAATGATAAGGAAGTTTTATATTAGCTGCCATAAATCATGCTTGAAAAAAAATCAGTTCATACAAAGACATGAAAACAGCAAGGGATAGGTGATACGAGGAATACCGCAATGGTTGTCGTTCATTCATATCTTGTCCTCTTGTTCCTTTTGAGATTAACATGTAGAGGTTAGCTAACAAAATACCCAAAGGAACAAGCCCAAAGTTGTGCCATTATTATTGTTGAGTATATTTTATTATTAAGAAGGAACAAAGCAAAAATTTTTTTTTGAAGTTTCAAATGAGAAACTGACAAAGCCTAGTAAAGGGAAACAAATCAGGTTACCTCCCGTTAGTACTTATTTAAGGTCATAAGTTTGACCATGGGAGCACTAGTTCATTTTGCAACTTGGGTTGGCAATTTGGCTCCTTCCTTCACCAAACAGGTGAGAATGATTGCACAACTAAGGCATACGACAAGGACCAAGGAATTTGCAATGCTTCTGATAGACAAATGTATCTACAACTGCCCTTTTGAAATTACTATGTCCAAAAAGGGTAGAGCTGTTGTAGGCCTCTTGTGTACCATCATCATAAATCTTTGTTGTTGTGGGAAATCTATGTTTTTGCCTCACTACAATAGAAGGATTTAGCAATGGATCACCTTGTTTCCCATTGTAGTCTTGTCCATAATACTCTTCTTGATTAACACTGGTTCTCTTCATCAGTTCCATGTTATGAGTGTTTTCAAAATCCGGAAAAGGTTCGTCATCAAGTACAAAGGATTCAGGTGGGAGAAAGCATGAGTCTTCTTCTACAACATCAAGGTGTGGTGAGTGGAGTGAGGATATCATAGGAGCTTCGACCTTTTGTGGGAGACACTTGTCTTCTATTTCTCTAGATTGGCTAGAAGTTTGGGTGCTTTCGTTCATAGGTTCTGGGGAGATGGATGGCTCATTTGCAAGATTTTGGATGATTTTGCTTAGGATCTCCATTCCCTCTGATGGTGTTGCGCAAAAGAAAGTACCTCCGACTGCAGCATTTAAATAATTTGCACTGTCGGGCCTTAGACCAAAGTAAAAGTGTTGCAGGCTTATAGGCTCCTCTATACCTAAACGTACCCCTGTTTTGGTTTAGGATAGGAACCTTTCCCATGATGCTCCTAGTGATTCGTGGTCTTGTTGCTCAAAATTGATAACCTTTTTCCTTAGAGCAACAATCTTATAGAGAGGAAATTATTTACAAAAAAAATACTCTATTAAGGTGGACCAAACTCCATCTACTTCACCTACATGGTTAAAATACCATGTTTTTGTTGCCCCGCCTAATGAAAAAAAGGAACAACTTCCAATTCATGGTTTATTGAGGAAACCTCTCAATGGCAAGAGTGGAGCAACTAATCTCAAACTGTTGTAGGTGAGTATATGGATTTTCATTTTCTGCCCCTATAAATGGTGTCTTCAGAAACAAAAGTATGAGATTTGGATGAATCTCATAGCTGGGGGCTGTGATTGAGAGTGATGAGGGTACATGTTCTAGGAATTCGCTCCTAGGGGCTGATAAGTTGCAGATAGAGGGGGGATTCATGGAAAGAAAGAAAATAAGAGAAGAATATAAAAAGAAAAGGTAAAATGAATTGAGTTTGGATAAATGTTAGCTACCGTTCCCCGACAACGGTGCTAGAAAGCTTGTTGGCAATCCTTAAGCCTAATAGAGAAATCCGAAAGCCTACTGATACCGATGTAGCTTTCACCCAGGAGTATTCCAAGGTATTGAATCCACGAGGAACGAGATGTGAAACTCTATCCTAATCCAACTCTAGTGAACAAAGGAGAGGAACAAAAATGGTTGAGAGGAGAATAGGTTCTATAGAGAGAAGAGGTCCTCGGGCCAAGTAATTTAATGTAGTAAACTCCCACTAAGTAATTTAATGAGATCCTATTTCAATTTATCTGATTTGGGGCACCAAAATGATCCACTAATAAGGGGCAGTAACTAACCTCATGTACTAGTGGATACGATACCGCTAGACAACCCTGATTGAGACTTTCTGAACATGGTGAATTACAATATTGGATGGACAGGGTTGTCACCACCTGCCGCCTACCACACAGCCCGTGGGGATGAATGCAATCCCAGGAAAACTAAGTCTAAACATCGTGTTTACACTTAGACTTTCATAGCAGCTCTAGAATTGGTAAGAACAACAAATTAATGCTATAAAGCGATAAAAGGTTATGCACGAGGATCTTGCAGATAAAAAGGATACAAATACTCACTTTATTACATGAACAAGAGTTTAACAACATGTTACCCGAGGGAAGGACGAGGAATCTACTCCCGGTGGAACTTCATCCCCGAGGCACAAGATGGAGAAGGAGCCGACATTCCAGGCTCCCTCCTAGACTTCTACTTCTAATTCTCACTCCCTATTCTCATAAATTTCTGCAATGTGGTGCTTGTTGTTCTCCTCTTCAATTATTGTCTAAACTGCGATATTTATACCCAAATGATGGAAGGGGAGTACTTGTAGGCCTGTGGGAAGTCGATGGCCAAAAATGGTGAAAAATCATTGGCTGGGTGGCCGGGTACGCCGGGCGGCCGGGAAGGGCGGGCGTCCACCCGATTTGCTCGGTTTTCCAACCGACTCAATCTGAATGGCCGTAATGATGTTCTAAGGTCGGTTTTGAGGATCGATTAGCCGTTTTCCTTTAGTTTTATGTCGGTAGCCATGGCAGGCCGGGCAATAGGCTTAATGGACCCAATGGTCCCGTAGGCCAGGTGGCAAGCCCGCCGGGCGGCAAGGTCTACCGAGCGGCATGACTCGCCGGGCGGCGGCCCATTTTTGTGCAGCAGCCCATTGGCCAAGTGGCCTAGTTGTCCTTCCCCTCTCCCGGTTGGGCCATGTGTCGACCTCCTTCCTTTGTCTCTTTGAAAATCTTTTTGACCGGAATTAGGAAACGGCTTCATGGCGATGGCGTTTTCTTGTCGAACGGGTGAGGGAGTGAAGTTCAAAATCTTCCTGTGGTCCTAGGTCGTACCATCATACGACCGGGAATTGATTGCACGCTTGATTCACCCTGCCGGGTGATGATAGCTTATCATTCGGTCGGTTGACAATTTTACTTGGTGATGGCCTGACCGAGTGCTGATTCTGGTTGTTAATGACCCTGTCAGCTGTCAGGAAAAGACTGTTTCATAGCCGTGATCAGCCGACGGAGTAGTTTCATATGTTTTTGCATATTTTGACCCTGTAGCACCTGCAACCACATATTTCACCAAAACTTGTGGAATTCATGAGTATTTAATTCTCTTTCCCCAGCAACGGCACCATAAATGCTTGATAGCTTTTCTTAACATCATCACTAAGTTACTCGGCAATGGTGCTAGAAATGCTTGTTGGTATTTGCTAACATGGTCACTAAGTTCACCTAGCAACAGCGCCAGAAATGTGGTTTGGTATATCTTTATGCTTAGAAATAAACCCACAAGCGTACGGATAATATCGTTGTAGCATTTCACCATAGGATTGCTCCTATGGCTTTCATTTATAGTTCGCCCACAAGAAGCACTTGGGATGAATAGAGTACTAATAAGGATGTAGGCATAATATGGATTGGTACTAATAATCAAGAATTAATGCAGGGGAAAGGATAATCATATAATAGGGTAGTGTGACACACACATGTACTCTTCCTTAATTAATTAGGCCTAGTCCAAGTGGGTTAGTTTGAGGACCTAAACCGAATTCTCTAATGTATTCTATCTATATAGTTGCATAGTAAATCATACGGAAGCAAGTGTGGGACATGTATACCCTAGATATCTAGTTATTCGGATGTTCTACCAAGCGGGCCAGGGTTTATTATAGATGAGGAGATCAAAGCCCATGAAGATTACTACTCGGATCATTACTTGGATTAGGCAACAAGTTAATATTGAAGATATAGGTTATAGATAGAAACTATTGTAAACCGACTAGGGGATTCACCATGTAAGCCCTGCCCCTCGGATATATAAGGAAGATAGGGGTCCCCCAAAAAAAGGATCAGAACTCACTCCAAGAAACCCTAACTCAGTGTGAAATAGCATCAATACAACAGACCAAATCAGAGGTAGGTTTGTTATCCTCACAGAGGCCCAAACTTGTATAAACCTTGTGTCCTATGTCCATCGACTTCTAGATCCTCCTACGCATAACTAGAACTACTATCAAGAATATAGCTCAGCAGTTGGCATGCTAGGAGGGGGGCAGCGTTGAGTTCCACTGCATCAAGATTGATGGCTTTCATCGATGTCAAGTTCCAGCTGGGACCCTATGTTTCGTCATCGATCAAGGTGGCAGTCTCGTCAGGCAAGATCTAGAGACATCTTCATTGGACACCATAGCCCAAGATCTAGGTGCAGTTGGAAGCTCGCAAGACAACTCGCCGCTTTGGCTCCAGCACGGGCTCTATAATACGGCAGCAGAGTTTCTAGCCTTGTAGGACGGAAACTACTCGGCATCTCCTAGCTACACTCCAACGTTGCCCACCAGCGTTCGGTCGCCGAACTCGGGTGATGCTCGGATGAATGTCGTGCAGTCCTTACAGTTGGCCACTCGAGTGCACCTACAGCACCACAGGCCCCTACAACGGCGGTGGTGGATACTGCCGTTGCCACGGCATAGAGAGGAGTGGATGGGATTGAACTGCAGGAAAGGCATGAGACAGACGTGTTGGATGATGACGCGTGGATCCTACCACTCCGACATCCTCATAATCAACGAGATGCTTCCAGAGTCATACAATTCCTAGACATCGGATGGATGATGAGCAAGATTATAAGACCCCTCAACAAAACATCACCGTTGTGTCGACTCTACTAGAGATGCTCGGGCCGATACTAGAAGCGAACCCTGTGGTAACCCTGCACGTCAAGAAGCTAAAGGCACATGTCATGGCAGCAGCAGTATTGGAATAGGCAAAAGGACTGGTCGCCGCTACCAGATCTATCTCCTGGAGCGCTAGCTCTCACCTGAGTCAACCCAACCGATGGCAGCCCGTTGCGGAGTATCATGCTTGGAATCCTGATGCCGACCTCGGCGGTGTGATTACCCAATGAGATGCTCGGTACCGTCTTAATGATAGGTATAAAAAACTGAACGAGGCGGCTCATCGAGAACAAGAAGATGAACGAAGGCGCCCGGCTACGTCGATGACCGTGGCCAAGAAGAGCATCAAGAACCCTAGTGGGACCGTCATCGCAAGGAGTGTGCTTGTATTCGAGTCGGCGAGACCGCCAAGATCAGCGAGACCATCATTGAGAGGAGCATGACGATAGACGTCACAAGGAAGAATACCGCTACCAGAGGAGATCACCGATTCCCAACCTGGTCCACCCTAATGAGGTTGTCGGCATCAGTGCCTTCATCCCCAAGCTTCGCAACATAACTTGGCCAAATGGGTTCAAGCCAGTCGGCATTGACAAGTATGATGGCAAGACCAATCCCAATGACTGGCTCTAGGTTTACACGACTGCCATCCAATCGGTCGGTGGGGATAGCTTTGTCATGGCCAACTATCTGCTGGTTTGTCTTTCTCCGGCTACATGGACATGGCTTTCAAACTTGCCTGCCAATTCCATTGAGTCATGGGGAGAGCTGTGCCGACAATTTGAGACCAACTTTCATGCAACATTTGATCGGCCAAGCAATCATTGGGAACTGGCCAAAGACAAACAACATGGTGGGGAACCATTGCGAGAATACATCCAATGCTTCTATCACATGAAGAACACAATACTAAACATATCCGACGCCCAAGTTGTCACCGCCTTTCTGTTCGGCCTGGCTGATGAAGACCTCACCAAGAGGATCGGTCGGCTGGACGTCAACGGATGGCTCGATGCATGGGATCTATTCTCCATGGTGGACAAGTACGTGGGCGGCAACTCTGCATTGTCTCAAGTATGTTAGTATAAGGAGGAAGCGCCAAGAAACCACATGTTGAGACTTATTCCTGATAATATATTTACAGGGCTACGCACGAGACTAAGAACTTGATGGTTAAGACACAAGACGTCAATTTAGACAGGTTCGGGCCCTCTCGATGAGAGTAACAACCCTACATCCTATTCTCTGTGGATTGTATTGTAATGCGATGATGTCACCTGAAGAGGGGCTCCTGTCGTCGTATATATCCGGTCGGCAGGGGGTACATGAAGAGTCCTACTCGTAATCTACAAGGTATTACAGAGTAAATTTATCTCTAATTGCCTTGCTCTCCAAGACAACTGAGTCGGTTCCCATTTTAGTGGGGCATCCTGTTGTCCACCGACTTTAGCATAGCTACGGATATCGGTAAGGTAAGTATTCCACACCGCAACCAGCCTGGACCGTCAAACAACAAGAAGGACAACAACAGAGACCGCAGGCAAGATAGGACGGTTGCCAATACTGAGCGCCCACCCCAAAAGAAGCAAGTCACCTAGGAGGACTTCGAGAAGATGATAGACAAACCATGTGTGCTGCATGACGGGAACCACAAGGCCAGGGATTGCTTCAAGCTCAAGGGTTTTCTACGTCATGCCATGAAGGTAGCAAAATAAAGGCCTTAGATCCCCATTGGCCATAAGGGGGAGAAGGATGACAAAGAAGACAAGGCCAATGGCGACTTCCAGTAGCCGAAGAGGGAAGTCAACTACATCTATGGCGGCTCGACCACCGAGTCGAAGCGATAGCAGAAGATCTTGCATAGTGAGGTCCACACGGTCTCACCTGTTGTTCCCAACTATCTAAGGTGGTTGGAGATCCTAATAACCTCGGATCAGTGGGACCACCTGGACCACATCCCTAGACCCTGAAAGTATCCTCTAGTCTTGTTGCCCACCGTCAACGGGTGCGGCTTAGCCGAGTACTGGTGGGTGGAGGGAGTTCCCTCGACATTCTATTCATTAGGACATTCAAGGAGTTAGGTAATCCCTTGACCAAGCTTTAGCAAAGTCGGTCACCTTTCAATGGTGTCATCCCTGGCATGCAGTCATGATGACTCTACCAAATCACTCTGCTGGTCACGTTCGGCACTCGGGAGATTTTTAAGTTGCAGACCTGGACTCGGCTTACCATGCCATCATTGGCAACCAGCCATTGCAAATTTCATGGCCATCCCGCACTACCCATACATTACTTTGAAGATACCAGGACCCAACGAGGTGATCTCACTCCACTCGGATGTTAGGACCTCATACAACTGCGACCTACCGAGTTGCGAGCTGGCTGAGAAGAAGGTCATGGCATCAGAACTCACCGACCTAAAGCTGGCGATGGCGGACACGGAGGAGGCTAACATTGATGCACCCCAAGAAGATCCAAAGGCAGCTATTCAGTCAACGACGCTGGAGATGAAGAAGATCCAGTTAGATGACAATGAAGTATCCGAGACCACCAATACTGAGGTCAATCTAGTTGCTAAATAGGAAGCGTGCTCATCCTTTTCCTTCAATATAATAAAGATATATTTGCGTGCAAACCTTTTGATGTGTCGGGTGTTCCAAGGGAAAAGGCTGAGCATGAATTGCACGTTAGACTTAACGCTAGTCCTATTGAGCAGTGACTTCGTTGATTCTCGTAAGCCCGTAAGGGCACGATTAGAAAAGAAATTGGCCGGCTATCGGCGGCCAGATTTGTCAAAGAAGTTTTTCATGTAGATTGGTTAGCTAACCCAGTTATGGTTAGAAAGAAGAACAAGGAATGGTGAATGTGCGACGACAACAACAATGTCGCAACCCTATACCAAAGTATAGAGTGTGCCGTATAGGAACGCCTCGGGAGATGATTAACGAAGTAACCATACATAGCGTTCATACATGAACATCCATCATTTACAAGGATACATCATTAAGTGCATAATATTACAAGTTCCAGAGTCACTGCGGAAGCAAATTTAGTTACACTACCCTACACATATTCTTGGGTCAGATTACATGATTATGCGGAGGCGGAAAGTACGACAAAACACGACGTAGAACCTAAGTAAACCATGCTGGCCCTAGGGCAATGGCTCACTCATCTTGATTAGGGGAGTTGGGGACCTATTCAATGGTCCAGTTCTGGGGCTCCTCACCTTCCCAGACAACTTTGTTAGAACAGTCACAATAAGTAGCTTGAGGAACACCTGAAAACCACATAATCGCAAAGCCTGAGTATCTAGTATACTCCACAAGACTTACCGGTCCAAAAGGTTTACTAAAACCGGCTCCTAATATGCAGGGGGCTGATCGGGCTTATTTGATATTTGCATAAAAAGCACCTATTACTTCTATGCTGTGATGCTTATTCTTTAACCAAGATTTTAATTGCTTGTTGCAGAAAATTAACTATAGTGGAACCTAGCTAGCTGCTAAGACTGTCCAAATATAAGAACAATACAACATAGCAATACGTAGCCATAGAGTAAATAAATTCAGCAGCAACCAAACTCATCTACTTAAAGTATCATTGCCACTACTCGAACAAGAGGTACTCATAACCGCGAGGGACGGCAATTCGAATCGATTAAAATCCTGCAGGAGAATAACCCAAGTGCATGACATACACATCATTTAAGAACACGTATGGCCACCGTTCACGAGAATGCGATAAAGTCGATCTAGGGCCATCGATCCCGAGTGCACTCTCTAGCGGTCCTCAACCCGTGCATCCACCGTGCCATTCACATCACCTCTGGATCAATGAGTAATACCGTCCAACAATACGGCGCCCAAGTTACTAGGTTTGCCAATTCCCATATAAAGGTATGCACTTGGTACTATTCAATACTTGTCCGCGGAGTTGCAACGATAGGTTCTCAAATTTTTAACTGATTTCATTCTTCATGTGAATCATGATTGAGTCAAGTGATCCCATAACCTACCATTGACTCCACTAATTTAAGCCTAGCAGTTGCTAACGAAAAGTCTTACTAACATAAACTAATTATAGGTCAAAGTTTGTTTATGCACGTGGGTTTCCATCCGAGCCCTATACCTAATGCACCATACAATATTCCTATATTGTGACAAAATAAAAGGACTTGTAAATCAATAGGTGTGCACATGGGCTTGCCTTGGGAGTGATCGTAGTTAGAGTTTTCGACGAGGTTTAGCTCAGCTTCGGGCTCCTCGGGGTTGCTTGTCACGGCCTTGCTCCCGGTCTCGCTTCCTAGGCAATGCAGTGCAATGCACGGTAAGGAATTGGATGATGATTCACGACACTTCCTCAATAAATAGAATTGACGGAATGATGCTCATGCATGAGACGATACGCTTGCATAACACTCTGGGCAACTACTTAATTTAAGGGGACAAACTTCTAATTAGGAAAGTATGAGGCATTGCAGTTAATAAGCATATCACCCACATCTCAAATGAAAACATACCTCTAGTTCTAGGAAATTAGCAAGGTATTTTTCATCAGTGTGCTAAGGCCCACTTAGCAGACATGCAAAGCCTCTTAACTAGATTCCTATCAGGGATTCATTTACCAATTATAATGATTATGTAAGGGAATATAGAAACTTTATATTGCAAAGTTAAACACCAGCATGTATCTCCTTACTTAACCCCCTAAAAGTTGACGTGCACACTTTTAAATATAACCCTAAACCGATCTAGATATATAAGCTAATTATGAAACATGAGCATATAATGGGGAGTAATAAACCTTACTGCAATTCAAGATTAACATGTTGTATGAACAGTCCCAAAGATGAATTTACCCCTAAGCATCTATATGCAACTACAAGGCAATATTTACATTGAAATTCCTTAAGCTAATTATAAATGAGCAAATTAACAGCAAAAAGCATACTGGTGGTGCCCAAAATTTTTACATGGGAATTTATAGACATGTAGAAATGCCCAAAGAATAGGAATACTAAGTTCCATGATTAAAATCCTACCCAAGAATTTATATAAATTTACTTACTGAAAATGGAGATTATGCAATAACACTAAATATTTGCATAACAATGGAAATGTGCTTGTGCAGAAAGTTTAGAGATGCCATGATATGCTTACAGAATAATTTTCATAATTTTACCATTTATATATTTTTACTTATGAATTTAATACTCTTAGCAAGGTTCTAACTTTGGTGATTTAATTTAATTAACCTGTTTCATAACTTTGGTGCTCATCTTGTTTTTCTGTTAGAGGAGAATTTTTATGAATCCAACAAAATTGGTTTCATGATCGTTGGACTTTTATTTCTCAAGTTATGAATTTTTAAATGTTTTAACAAAGTTTGAACTAATTTACAGGAATGCCACTCGGCAATTTCAAATGGCCAAGGGCGTGCGTGCGCGCACATACGGCGGCCGGCGCCGGCGAGCTCGGGCCAGCGGCCAATCGGCGGCACGGCTAGGCCAACGCCCTTTGCCCAAGTGCTCAGCATCCCATGGCGACCTCGTGGCACCGGTCGGCGACCAATGGGAGGCGCCGGAGGTGGCCGGCGGCGAGTGGCAGAGCAGGGAGGTGTACGGCGATGTCGCGCGGTGACCACGACGAGCGAGAGCGGTCGAGGAGTGGCAGGAGAGCATCACCTTGGTGCGGGGATTGATGGCGTGGAGGAGCTGGTCGACGGGAACGATCGGAGAGGGGGTCTCGTTGGCGGGGTGGGAGGAACCCAACGGCGGCGGCTCTTTCCCTTGTCAATTCCGGCGAGGTCGCTGCGACAGAGAGGGAGCGGGTCATGGGCACGCTAGTGGAGGTACTTGCGCATCAATTTGAGGAAAAAGGAGGGAACGGGGAGCTGCCTAGGTGGAGCTCAACGCGACGGCGGCCATGGCGGAGGGAAACAGGGGCGCTGCGTTTACCGGTGACGGGGATGGGGGTGTTGGGGTTCAAGGAGTGACGAGAGAGAGCAGAGGGAGGTGTGGGAGAGTGCAAGCGCCGGGAGAGGGGGGGGGGAGGGGGGAGCAGGCCTTGTCGCTGTGGCGCTTATAGCCGAGAGAGAGAGATCAGGGGGGGGGGTTGAGCTGGCCGGAGGGGAGTGGCTCGTCGGTGAAGGGGTATTCAAGGCTGCGCCGGTGGCATAGCAACGGGCAGGCGGAGCAGTGGCCGGGATGGGTAGGAAAGAGGGGGTGATCGGTGGCCGCTGGGGGGGGGGGGGGGTACGGCTGTGTTGATCGGTGAGTGGATCAAGGACAGAGAAGGTGGTTGACCCCTTTGACTGGAACCGTGCTCTGTACTCTGCTAAATTCTCCAAGCTTTGGTGCTCCAATCTTCATGTCAATTTTTTGTGCATGTCCAAAAAACCCTATCCTCCAACTTTGCTTTTGGGGCCATGTCGAAATTCCTGTAGAGAATTTATGAAAAATCCTGGAACAGAGGTACTTTTCCCTGCACTTAGGGAATTTTTAAGGGTATTAAACCTTTACCAAAAATTTTGATAAATTCCCCAAAATTCATTCTTGACATGATCCAATGGAATGTGCAAAAACATTGGCACACTTTTATTGAGTTTTCCCTTATTTCTTTGGCATGATCCAATGGAAAGTTTGTGAATTGCTATTAATTGGCCAAATTGTGGATTTAATCAATTAAATTTATTTCCCTTATTTCTTTGGCACTTTAATCATTCGAAATTTTTAATTAGCCAGTAATTTAACATTAGGGTTAGCTTACTCACTTTTTGTGACATGGGATGTCACAAACAACCTCAACAAAGACTGCCCTAAAGATCCTTTTACTCTTCCTCGCATTGACCAAGTGGTCAATTGGATGACTGGTTGCACATTGTTATGCTTCTTAGATGCCTATTCAGGGTACCATTAGATACCCCTTAAAGAATCCAACCAGTTGAAGACTTTGTTTATCACACTGTTTGGCGCTTTCTGCTACACTACCATGCCATTCGGACTGAAGAATGTCGGTGCAACCTATCAACGCATGATGCCCTGTTGCTTAGAGAAGCAAATACCTCGGAAAGAGGACACACGCATCAATGACGTCATCATAAAGAGCCGACTGGCTGATGACCTTATTTCAGACCTTGCCGAGACGTTTGATAGTTTCCACACCTACAACATGAAGCTTAATCTAGAAAGATGTGCCTTCAGCGTACCTTCGGGAAAGCTACTTGGTTTTTTGGTTTCATACCGAGGACATCCTGAAGCTGACCAGATCCATGGTAGTGCTCAGTAGATTCGTGTCCCGACTCAAAGTATGGGGCCTACCATTCTTCCGCCTTTGAAAAAAGCAAGATTCTTTTGTATGGATGGACCAAGCCAAGAAAGCCTTGGATGAGTTTGAAGCATACACCAGCAGACCCCTAATATTGACCCCACTGGAACCTCAAGTGGTTTTGAAGTTGTACATCTCCGTAACCAGTCACGCTGTCAGCATAGTCTTGGCGGTTGACCGGGTGGAAGATGGCATGGCTCAAAGTGTCCAACATCCGATGTACTTCGTTAGTGTCGAGATATATTCTCAGCAATATACTTATAGGGCTACATCAGGACTATGAACTACGGTGGTAACACAAGACGTCGAGTTATATAGGTTTGGGCCCTCTCGATGATAGTAAAAACCCTACGTCCTATGTTTTGTGGTTTGTATTGCAATGTGAATTGGTGCCCTCGATGGGGAGGTCCTTGCCGCCTTATATATCCGGTCGGCAGGGGGGTATATGAAGAGTCCTACTCATAGTCTACAGGGATTTATAGAGAAAGTCCATCTCCAATTGCCTTGTGCTCCAAGCTGACTCGGTCAGTTCCCTTATGATGGGTCACCCGGTTCTCTACCGACTTCAGCATAGCTATGGATACCCGGAAGGTATATATTCGATAGCAGCCCCCGAGTGCTTTCTGATTTTGAGATGTGACTTGCCGAGTGATCTTCAATTTCTATGTGAACAGGTCACAAATTAGGAAGGCCTCTGAATTGAAGTCCCTAATAGATCTGGTGCGCCGACTAGGTGCACCTGATCAGGTGTAGCCCCGACTCTTGTGTAATTTGGAGACTAACAAATAATGCAAAAGTCTAATAATATTAGCTCTTATGGGTTTAGATTACTCAAACCATCAAGTATGAGCTTTTCTAACCTCTGATCATCAAACTAGAGGATCGGTTTGCACATCGTCAAACATGCCGACCGATGGAATGTAAGTCCGAGTGATTCATAGACTTGATATCATGACATCAATCATAATACAGTACTAAGCTAAAATGACATCAATCATAAAATAGCTTTTCCTTAATAAATCATCACTCATATTATAATAAGCTCATTTTTTATACTCAATTACTGACATCAATCAGCAACACAATCCTGAACTCATATCCGAACGACCATCAAGTCCTCTGCTACATGATCATCAAATCACATAGATATGAAGATATTATTAGTGGATTTGCCACTGCTTCTTATCAAAGAAGTCCCCGAGATTAACTCTCAAGGTTCTTTAGCAATAATTCTATTTAAACAATATGGCCTATCTTTATTTTAGCGAACAAAAACAATTGGCCTACTACTGTCCAGCCCACGCCAGTCCATATGGACCCCCCGCGACTAGGTCAAAAAGCGAACATATAAAAGGGCAAGGGAAAGATGATGCCAAGTCCACGCTGTCATTTTGCTCTAGCGCTTCGTCTTCCTCTCGCTTCCTCTCTTCTAACACCTCCTCGGCTCCTTATTGCTAGGGTTAGCAGTTTCTCACCGCCGTTGCAGATCCTCCACCATTCCCTAGCCCCTGAGCTCGTGCTAGGGTTAGGGTGCTATATCCAGATCCACTACGACGCACTATACCATCAAGATGACGCGCAAATCAGCCAAAGGGCATAAAGCTGCCGCCGCCGCTGTTGAGTCGTCGTATTTGGAGCTGGGGATCCTAGAACAGCTTTAGGAATTCTCAAAGAGGAGCATCTCCACCAAAGACCTAAACACCATGGTGGTTGAAGGCATCCTTCTAGAACAGGCGCACATCAATTGGAAGGTACCAGGTTCTGAAGCCCATCCTCTTCCAATCCACAAGCAGATTGTTGTCTTCTGCTCGTTTTTTGAGCATGGTCTCACAGTTCCCTACTGCAGCTTCTTGCACGGCCTCCTTTTCTTCCATGGGATTGAGCTTGTCAATCTCAATCCCAATTCTATTCTGCACATTACAGTTTTTGTGCACTTGTGTGAAGCTTTTCTGGGTGTGTTGCCCCACTTTTCTCTTTTTTGCCATCTTTTTATCCTCTGACCACTACCAACAAAGGAGAACCAAATCACCATTGGTGGAGGTGGCCTCCAGTTGTGCAAGAAGGAGGTCTACATCAATGTGCCCCCGAACACCGGAAACATGAACTGGAGGGAGGCGTGGTTCTGTTGTGATAATCCTCCCCCTGTTCTTGTGGATTTTACCGTTGCAAAGGCCAGCCCGTGAACATGTTGGTCAGAGAGATTGGAACCTAATGACTCCCAAGTAGTCGATCTATTGAAGAAGATTGCCAACTTGAAGAAAGAGGGAGTCGATGGCGTTACAATAGCTAAAAGATATAACACTAGTCTGAAATCTTGATGTTTATTTTTAGGTTCTGGACACTTACCTGTCACACCCTATGCTCCCCCCGACCAATACCGAGGGACCGGATTATGTGGAGAAGCCGCCGCAGACTGGTACTGGTGGGTCAACCTCATCAGCATGCGGCATCCGACCGAATCGGTCGTTGCTGGCAACTCTGCTATCCCTATCACCAGTCTTCCCGTCACCAGTCAGTGAGTAAAAAAGCTTGCTTACCGCCGAAGGCAATATCTGGGAGATGACGATGATGATGAGGAAGATCAACCTCAAAACGTCAGTCAGCCCTCCCATGCTCCCTCCGACCGACCATCAAATCGGTCGGAGCCCCCAAGTCAATAGATGCATGATGCAGGAGCAACAAAGAAGGTTGACGACTCCGCCAAGAGGAAGCGATCAGATTCGCAGACTACTTCCTTAAAGAAGAAAGTCAGTCGGATCAAGATCAAGCACGCTTCAAAGTAAGTTACTTCACATCTTCGACTCTTCATCAAGTATAATCAAAATATGTTCAGTTCTTGACATTTTTATCATGCAGTGAACACACTACTCGGTCGACCGAGAGTCAGAGTGCCCCTATGTCTAAGGACACTCAATCGACTCCTACGCTTTGTCCGACCGACTTATCTTAGTCTGAAGCCATGCCACCAAGCGTGCGGACTCAGGCGAAGGAGATCCCAGCAGTTCCAAGGCCGCCCCCGTAGACCGCTTCTCCTCCCTTGACTGGTAGTGCACCTTCTCCCATCAAGGACAAGGTCATGCCAGTCGATAGCACTTCGAGTTGGCCTGAAGCCGGACACTTGGAAATTCTCCACCGACACCGAGAATTAACCAAGGTATATTAATACCAAGACCTTTTTCTTCCTTACTTCTTTGTTGCTTCTAACCATAACGGTCTCATCTTATCCAGCAAGTATATGCTCTAGTGGAGAAAAAGCAAGCAAGGATAGAGTACCATGAGGCTGAAAGCTTTGGTATGTATTGAAATCCTTCTTTATGTATAAATATTCTATTGTATCTCTGACTTGTTGTTGCTTATAGTTAATGGTCAACTGCTGGCAAAAGCTCAACAACAACAAGAGAAGCTGCAAACTGGTTACAAGGAAGCCTCTGCTTCTTTACAGCAGAGTCGCCTTGACCTTGTAGGTAAAAGACCTTTCAAATCTTCCTTGGATCCACGCTTTCTCCATATGTTTGTAAATCTCACAAAGAAATCATTGCAGAATTGGAAATAGTCACTTCTAATCAACAGAAGTATTTGGATGTTCTGAAGACCGATAAAGACGACCTATCCAAAACTCTTATCAAGTGAGATGTTGAGCTTGCCGAACTGAAGAAGAAATTGCAGGAGACAGAGCAGTTCCTGCAGAATGCTAAGCCCAGAGCCCTACATCATAAATGTAATTTGGCCAGTAAGCTCCTCTTGTTTTCCCTTTATTAGTCTTCATTATAAACTTCATCTTCTAATCTTGATTCCGGTCTGCAGTATTGTGATATGGCGCTCGGAAGGCTTTGGACTATATCCACGCAAAGAAAGTGGAGCAGCCCCGGCATACCATTGAATACTTGCTGGAGCACGCACCAAAGGCGATCGCCAATCATACTAGGAGGGTGGCAACCGAGGTCGGGAGTCAAGTGTTGGCTATTTGCCAGTCTTGGTCCCCGGAACTTCCATTGGACAAGATCAAGGAGGGCTTCAACCCTTCATTGATGGTCGACCATTGTCAGTTGATACTAGACTCTATGGTAGAAACCTGCCAAGCCCTGGTTGAGAATATTGACATCGATCATGCTGCTCCAACTCCTCCTGGTTCTCCAGAAATAGAAGATAACACCTCTTCTCCTTCGGCAGAGCTGTAATTTATGTAATCAGATACATTAGTAGTATTTTAAGTAGGAAAATAGTATATTTCTTGGGTAATATTAATTGTTCTTTTTCTTGCTTAATTACTAAACAAGTTAAAAACTCAACTGAGTAGTCAGTAGAGCGATCCCTAGTTACTTATAGCAATTCAGGTAGTACTTAGCTGTGTTTGTCCCGCTTTGGTACTGAAACCCTTTCACTATAAGATCTAGAAGACGCATCATTCTGCCTTAGCATATTTGGCCGTAATTTGTAACCATGTAACAATCAGAATCGACCAATCGACACATGACCTCTCGCACTTTGGCTCTGGGTTTAGTGTAGTGGCAGTCTATTGTGCAGTACGAAATGTATGGCTGTCATGCTGCATGGTTAGACCAAAAAACATAAGACCGTATCAAAATACGAGGAATCGGTCTGTAAAAATCCAAAACCAGCATTTATCAAGGTTAAGGAGGAATGGGACATTATTATTAGCTCTCTATCTCGATTGTTTAATGTATAAATTAAAGAATCGAGGCAAATAAGAATGAAAATCATCAAAAGCCTTTCATCAAAAAAGATTGAAGTTCCATTAAATAATAATGTATAGGAATACAAAAATGAACTAAGTATAAAAGCAACGTAGCTGATTTGTGCTCCATGAATTTGATACGTCATCACCGTCTTCATACATCAGTCGATAAGCCCCCGGTCGAGTGACTTCTTTGAACACATATGGTCCTTCCCATTTAGGAGATAACTGGTGCTGATTCTTGGTTGATTGCACTTGGCGCAGTACTAAGTCCCAAACATGGAATAGACGACTTCGGATGTTCTTGTCATAGTAACATCGTAAGCCATGCTGGTACACTACCGACCGAAACAGAGCACGATCACGCATCTCCTCTGCCGCAACCAACTCGATTTCTCGGTTATATTCAGAAAGCTTCTCGTCATATCCCTTGACTCGTGCTGAAACAAGGTTTACCTCGATCAGCAGCATAGCCTCAGAGCTATAGAGCAACGAGAAAGGACACTGACTAGTAGCCCGACTGACATTAGTCCGTAGCCCCTAAAGGACCGAAGGAAGCTCTCGAACCCACCGACCGACATACGGCTTAAGTCTGTCAAAAATATGGGGCTTCAACCCCTGAAGAATCATACCGTTGGCCCATTCGACCAGCCTATTGCTTTGACGTTGGGCCATCGGAGCAAAGTGGATGTTTATTCCCATCTCATTGGCATAGTCACGGTATTTCTCAGATGTAAATTGAGTACCATTGTCGGTAATGATATCATGAGGAACTCCAAACCGAGTGAAGACCTCTTTGACAAACTCGATTGCCTTCTTCGAAGTTATCTTCCCTACTGACTTTGCTTCAATCCACTTAGTGAACTTGTCAATGGCAACAAACAAATGAGTAAACCCACCTGGCGCTTTTTTGAAAGGACCAACAATATCTAGCCCCCAAATTGCAAAGAGCCAAGTCATAGGTATCATCTGAAGTTGTTGTGAAGGCATGTGCGTCTGCTGAGCAAAAAATTGACAACCTTCACACTTCCGAACAACCTAGTGTGCATCTTTGACCGCCGTGGGCCAATAGAACCCTTGCCAGAAACCTTGTCGACCAATGTTTAGAAGCTGCATGGTTAGCGCATGCTCCTGCTAACTAGAAACTGAATAATCAGGTCGCACCAATCGGTCTCCATGTCGACATCTTCCATAGGGTCAGCAACATCGGTCGTCAACACATCTGACCGAAAAGAAATAATTGGTGTATCAAGCCTGTGTAGGAAAACACCAGGTGGGACAATCGATCGCGATGATCCCATCTTAGCTAGCTCATCAGCAGCCTGGTTATTATCGCGGAGAACATGTGTGAACTTAAGTCCATCAAACTTGCTCTCCAGCTTCCTTACTTCTTGGTAGTAGGCAGCCATGTTGTCATCCACATAGTTCCAATCCTTAGTGACCTGGTTGATGACCAGAGCCGAGTGACCAAAGATATCGAAGCGCTGAATGCGGAGCGAAATGGCAATTCACAGACCGTGTAGAAGAGCTTCATGCTCCGCAGCGTTATTGGACGCGCGAAACTTGATCTGGAGGGTATATCAAAGTTTCACTCCTGTCAGAGAAATAAGTACAATTCCTGCCCCCCTCTAGGCAATTGGAGTGAACCGTCAAAGTACATTTTCCAGTACTCAATATCTTGCGGCACCGGTGGCATTTGAATTTCAGTCCACTCGAAAATGAAGTCAGCCAGCGCCTATCCTTTGATCGCCGAGCGAGGTACAAACTTAATGGTATATTGACCAAGTTCGACCGCCCACTTGGCAATCTTGTCGACCACCTCGTGGTTACGAAGAACCTCTCCGAGTGCAAAAGTAGTATGAACTTCGATTGGATGAGCTTGAAAATAATGCTTCAACTTCCTCGAGGTGACCAAGAGCGCATATAGCAGCTTCAAGATTTGGTGATATCGGGTCTTGGAGGCGTTAAGAACCTCACTCACAAAATACACCGGGTGTTGTACTTTTTGTACATGTCCCTCTTCTTCTTGGTCTACAGTTAAGACAGAACTCACAACTTGGGTTGTGGCCGACACATAAAGCTGAAGCTTCTCCTGTGGCTCCGGACGCACTAAGACTAGAATATTGCCGAGGTAAACCTTCAACTCATCCAACACCGACTGCGCCTCTTCTGTCCAACGAAGATGTCTTGCTTTTTGAGTAACATAAAGAATGGTAGACCCCTAACCCCCAGTCGAGAGATAAAGCGACTCAAAGATGCCATGCACCTGGTCAGCTTCTGAACATCTCTTTGGGAATTCGGAGGTCCCATATCAAAGATTGCCTTGAATTTTTCCGAGCCTCTATACCTCAATTTGAAACGATGTAACCGAGTAGCTTTCTCGAAGGTACCATAAAGATGCATTTCTTAGGGTTCAACTTCATCGAGTATCGCCTGAAATTGTCAAACGACTCTGCCAGGTCAGAGAGAAGTTCTCCAATGTTCTGAGTCTTTACCATGATGTTGTCAACATAAGCTTTTGCATTCCGACCGATCTGAGTTTTGAGGCAGCGCTGAATACCATGTTGGTAAGTCGCGCCAACATTCTTTACACCGAACGGCATTGTTATATAGCAATAGGCACCAAAAGGAGTTATAAAGGAAATCTTGATTTGATCCTCGAATTTCAATGGGATCTGGTGATAGCCTGAAAAGGAATCCAGAAAGATCAAGAGCTCACACCCGGCTGTTGAGTCTATGATCTGATCAATGTGCGATAGAGCGAAGGGGTCCTTGGGATAGACCTTATTCAAATCGGTATAATCAACGCACATACGCCACTCTTTATTCTTTTTCGATACAAGGACTGGATTATCCAGCCAATCCGGATGGTACACTTCCTTTATAAAGTTAGCATCTAAATTCCTAGCTATCTCCTTCTTCATGGCGTCCTTGCGATCTTGAGCAAATCTTCTAAGTCGTTGCTTGACGGGTGTAGCCCTAGGAGGCACCCTTAATTCGTCCTCAATCTTTTCCTTAGGAACTCCCATCATGTTAGAAGGTTTCCATGCAAAGATGTCCCTATTTTCCTGGAGGAAAAGAGTGAGCGCGAGTTCCTATTTCTCCCCTAGATTGGCCCCCGCATAAGTAACCTTAGCAGGGTCTTCAGGATCAAGCGGAATTTCTCTGGTTGGCACGTCATCTATCTAGATCTTCTCCGTACTAGGCTTCTATCGAGACCTGATCTCAGTAATATATTTATACGGCTACATCCGGACTATGAACTATGATGGTAACACAGGACGCCGAGTTGTCTAGGTTCGGGCCCTCTCGATGAGAGTAAAAACCCTATGTCCTATGTTCTGTGGTTTGTATTGCAATGTGAATAGGTGCCCTCGATGGGGAGGTCCTTGCCACCTTATATATCTGGTTGGCAGGGGGTACATGAAGAGTCCAACTCATAGTCTACAAGGATTTACATATAAAGTCTATCTCTAATTGCCTTGTGCTCCAAGCCAACTCGGTTGGCTCCCTTATTGGTGAGGTACCCGGTCGGTTGCCGACTTTAGGCATATCTATGGATACCCGGAAGGTAAGTATTCCATAGCAGCGTTCGAGTGCTTTCTGATTTTGAGCTGTGACTTGCCGAGTGATCTTCAATGTTGATGCAAAGAGGTCATAAATTATGAAGACCTCACAATCAAAATTCCTAATGGATCTGGTGCGCCGACTAGGTGCACCTGATCAGGTGTAGCCCCTGACTCTTGTATAATTTGGAGACTAACAAATAATGCAAGAGTCTAATTATATTAGCTCTTAACATTTTTTACTGTAAATTCAACCTAAACCATCAAGCTCGAGCTAATAATCCTCTGATCATCAAACCAAAGGATCAGTCTACATGACATCAATCATGCCGACCGATTTGAAGTTACCCGAGTGACTTACACTCTTATCCGAGTAATTTATAGACCCAAAATTCCGTGACATCAATCATGTGGTAATCTATATGCAAACTTATATGACATCAATCATATAATAAATAAGCTAAATGACATCAATCATTCTATAGTCTTTTTTAAGAAATTATTTCTCGGATCAAAACAAGCCCGACGTTGGTAATTACTTTATTGACTTCAATCAATAAGGTACCTTTGAACTTGAACCCATATGACCATCAAGTGCTCTTGCTCTATGATGTTCAAATCATATAGATATGGGATGTATATACATTTTTTAAATGGATATTCCATTGCTTCTTATCAAAGAAGCCCCCGTGATTAAGTTCTCAGGATTTATAGCATCAATTCTTTTTAAAGAATAATGCCTTACCATTTTTATAAGTACAGAAAGCCTGGCACTATACGGCCCACCAAAGCCCATGGGGACCTGATATCGACAAGGGTTCCCGATCTTCCGATAGGTTCTGATAATTTTGATTAAGGCGGAGGCGATACACAAATCGATCCGGCTTCCGAATAACATGTTCTGAACCCCGCAATCGCAGCACAACATCTCCTCTGGTTATCAACCGTTCAAGAATGATTGACCTCACTGAGAAGGCTTATCCTTGCCTGCAAATCAAGAACACAAGCAAGAACAAAGAAGAATGCAACCAAATTTGCAAGTATACGATGAATCTCACAAGTTGGAGTCTCACAAACCGATCAAATGGCGAAACTGTTATCAACAGAATAATCTAAGCAAAACCCAAACCCTAATGAAGAGGTGGAGGCTGTATATGAGGACCCTAGGGTCGTGCAAGACCCCCTGGATGCAGCCCTAAGTGGGCTCAACTCGATACATGGCCCAAAGACCGATTACGGTGTCGCAGCACCAGGACAGATTCTGTAAGTCGATTTGTTTTGGCGATTGCTGACGCCTCCGGACGAATTTTGACATGGGACCAGTTGTGTTGGAAAGTTCTTTTTGTCATCTTTCCAGGCATATATAGAACATCCAAATCCGAGTTTGTATGCGTCTTGGGTGTCCGTTTAGTGGAGACTGGTCCTGGGCTCCGAAACAGACTCGAAGTCGGTTTTGATTGGGCCTCCACCTTGGCTTGGACGTCCTTGCTGGCCCATCACGCCTCCAATCACCTACCCAGCTATGTTATCATCATCTCCATGGTTCCTAACAACAATTAATTCATTAGGTAGCAATCTATTCTCAAAACCACATAATAAAAACATTAGTAACGATCTCACCTGTAAATTCAGGTGATGCACATGAACTTTCATCTTAGTTGGAGGATGTTGTGTGTATCCATGGGTGTGATGTACTCATCATTGTCCCCCTTTTGAATTAGAGTCATCCTCGACTTGATCTCATCACTTTCTCTCAATAGTGGTCTCAAATCTGAAATATAAAATATAGAACTATTCCCAAACATAGGATGCAACTCATATTTATATGCATTATGAAATTTGTCATCACAATAAGAATCTATAGTAGAAGGTATTCCATGCAAATTAATAACCTCTTTGAAACCTTGGTCAGCAATATGAGCATCATTCTCACTCTTATGACAAAATTGACAATGTGTTATCTTAGAAATACTAGAAAAACTTGACATGGCATAGTAATTGTTATTACAGTTTTCATGTTGGTCATTTAATTGTATAACCCAAGGAGGTTTCAATTTTGAACAAATATAAACTCTATGCACCATAAACAAACCTCTATGATCATAGTTTTCAATAGCATAAAAAATGTTTCTTGTCAATAAAGTCAATTCAGTTTGAGAAAATACTTTCTTCTCCGCGGTATTTAGATGACAAAGAACATCAAATTCAATATAACCCAAAGTATTTAGAGAAGAAAATAATTTTTGCTCATCCTTTTGACATGTAACTAAAATCAAATGTTTAATTTCAGCACTAGTGGGTGAATCATAAACAAAAGCATCACGCTCATTCATTTGTTGTGGCAAAGGTATAAGTGAAGCATTGGCACACAACTCCTCTTTATCACAACGACCACTAGGTAAATCAACTTGTGACAAAGGAACATGATCATAAGGTTCCAATACAGTAAGACTATTGGAACAATCCATCACATCAAGAAAGCTCTTACCTAAAGCAACAATCTGTTCTTTATCTTTCCCACTATCATCTTTTTTATGTATATGCTGAAAAGTATTAGTTGTAACAAGAGGCAAAGAAATATGTTCATCCTCTAGCAATTTAGATTTTGATGGAAGTGTTGCATCATTTGAAATAGCCCATTCTATTCTAAATGGTTCGTTCTTTCTTCTCTCAAGTCTTTGTT
Organism: Eleusine indica; assembly: GCA_030378355.1. Lineage (NCBI taxonomy): Eukaryota > Viridiplantae > Streptophyta > Magnoliopsida > Poales > Poaceae > Eleusine > Eleusine indica. The sequence goes on along the minus strand of CM059501.1, from coordinate 29,514,709 downwards.
GATCCTCTTCTAAAATTTCAGCAGCAGACATAGGTTTAAGAATAACTCTTCTACCATTGTATTTAAATGAATAGCTATTAGCAATGGTATTGTGCAAAGCATTATTTGTAGAAATCCAAGGCTTACTCAATAACAAATGACACGCTTGCATAGGCACTATATCAAAATCTGCACAATCCTTATAAGAACCAATAAAAAATTCAATGCGTGCAATTTTATTTACCTTTATCTTACCACAAGAATTTATCCATTGGATGTAGTATGGACATGGGTTTGGCTGTGTGGTCAAGCCGAGCTTCTCAACCAATTCCAAGCTTGCGATGTTGCTGCTACTCTCTCCATCAATGATGACATGACAACGTCGATCCTTCATAACAAAGTGAGTCTGAAACAAGTTGTTCATTTGATTTTGCTCTACCTTCTCCATTTGAGAACTAAACACTCGTTGTGCTACAACACTTGTATCAACCTCATTTGACACCATCGACTCATCACCATCGGTGTTGTAACCTGTCATTGTTAATAGAAAACAAGAAAACACACATGAGTATATTTTCCTATCACTACTGTTTGATCGCGGTGGAAACTGTCAACAAGAAAATGACAGCACCTAACTGAGTTCTTACAAGATTCTTAGTAGCAAAACAGAGGATACCTTGGAGAGTGTAATCCGATGATTGCGAGGGTCCAAAGTTCTGTGCCTATTCAGAAGGATATATATGGAGCTAGGTAGGCAATTTATAGTAGCAAGGATTAGCAAAATTTCAATTCAGAAATTGCAAAACTGAATAATAGTTCCAAGCTAGTCTATGTCACTGGCCTAAACTTGTCTCGGACATAGTTCAAGCAAGCAAGCAAATGGCTCAACGAAGGACACAAAGGCTGCAAGCAATTCTGAATTTTTTTCTCTTCTCCTTTCATTTTTTTCTTTTGTTATAGGTGCGGCTTTTTCTTCTTATTTTTTTTTCAGCACCTCTTTTCCTTTTACTTCTTTCATGATATTTTTGACATAGAACTGCAGCAAGAGTTGCGAACTTTATAGCACAAAGGAAAAACCTAAACTTTCTTTTTTGCACTCTTTACGTAAGGAATAGATGTACATGTAGAACAAAACCGACAATTCTCATATGCAACAACGTGCAGCAATCTCTTGACTCATGGAACAACGTGCAACAGAAAGCACTCTAAATTTCTTTTGCACACAAAAAGTAGAAGGCTAGATATTAAATAAATATTTAGTGCAAACAATTCCAGCAGTACTATTCTTTCAACGTGTGCAACAATCTGATTTTTTTTTCTTGATTGTCTATGAACAAGGACACATACGACTCAAACAAGACCAAAGAACAAGTACTAGACCAACAACACAATGACCTTGTAGGGACTAAAATTCAGAGAAGCAAACTAAAATGAAAATTGCAAGGCACAAGGGGGGTGTAGGACAGCGGAAACACGACAAACAAATATTTTTGTAGGGCAATTTTCTGGACTCTAGTATTGAACAAAATAACAAGGATAAGGGCGAACCTAACGGTGTATCTGAAGCTCTGATTACCACTTGATATGGACAAGGGTTCCCGATCTTACGATAGATTCTGATAATCTTGATTAAGGCGGAGGCGATACACAAATCAATCCGGCTTCCGAACGACACGTTCTGAACCCCGCAATCGCAGCACAACGTCTCCTCTGGTTATCAACCATTCAAGAACGATTGACCTCACCGAGAAGGCTTATCCTTGCCTACAAATCAAAAACACAAGCAAGAACAAAGAAGAATGCAACCAAGTATACGATGAATCTCACAAGTTGGAGTCTCACAAACCGATCAAACGGTGAAACTGTTATCAACAGAATAATCTAAGCAAAACCCAAACCCTAATGAAGAGGTGGCGGCTGTATATGAGGACCCTAGGGTCGTGCAAGACCCCCTGGACGCAGCCCTAAGTGGAATCAACTCGATACATGGCCCAAAGACCGATTACGGTGTCGCAGCACCAGGAAAGATCCTATAAGTCGATTTGTTTTGGCGATTGCCGACGCCTCGGGAGGAATTTTGACATGGGACCAGTTGGGTTAGAAAGTTCTTTTTGTCATATTTCTAGGCATATATAGAACATCCAAATCCGAGTCTGTATGCGTCCTGGGTGTCCGTTTTAGTGGATACTGGTCCTGGGCTCCGAAACAGACTCAAAGTCGGTTTTGATTGGGCCTCCACCTTGGCTTGGACGTCCTTGCTGGCCCATCACGCCTCCAATCACCTACCCAGCTATGTCATCATCATCTCCATGGTTCCTAACAACAATTAATTCATTAGGGAGCAATCTATTCTCAAAACCACATAATAAAAACTTCAGAAACGATCTCACCTGTAAATTTAGGTGATGCACATGAACTTTCATCTTAGTTGGAGGATGTTGTGTGTATCCATGGGTGTGATGTACTCATCAGGACCTCAAAGACTAGGTCAAAAAGGCAAAGGTATAAAAAGGGCAGAGGGCTGTTGACCCCAAGTCCACGCCACCATTTCGCAAGTAGCGCTTTGTCTTCCTTGCGCCACCCCTGCTTCCACGACTCCTCTGCTTCAAAGCTAGGGTTAGACTTTTCTCCCGCCGCCATAGACCTTTTTCCACAGCAAACTTTTAACTCCTGCTAGGGTTAGCTTTTTCCCCCGCTGCCACAGACCTTCCACAGCAAGCTTTCAACTCCTACTAGGGTTTGCTCCCTTCCTTCAGATCTAGCGCGCCATCTCTTCATCGACAATGCCTCGCAAGTCATCCAAGAAGGCCGCCACCACCGAATCGTCTTCCTCGAAGTTGGAGATCCTAGAGCACCTGCGGGAGTTCTCCAAGAGAAGTCTCACCACCACCGATCTGAACACAATGCTGATGGATGGACTCCTCCCGGAGCAGGCGCGCATAGATCGGAAGGTACCAAAAGAAACTCGCCCCCTCCCAATCCATAAATAGATCGTAGTTTTTGCTCTTTTTTCGAGCATGGTTCTGGAGTTCCCTGTTGCAGTTTCTTCCCTGGGCTCCTTTTCTTCTATAGGATTGAGCTTGTCAACCTCAATCCCAACTCCATTCTTCACATTGCCATCTACGTGCACCTATGCGAAGCTTTTTTGCGCACTCTGCCCCCACTTCATTCTGTTCCATCATCTCTTCGTCCTCCGACCACTGCCAACTAAGGAAAACCAAGTCGCCATTGGTGGAGTTGGCTTCCAGTTGTGCAAGAAGGAGGCATACATCAATGTGCCGCCGAACACCGGGAATAAGAACTGGAGGGATGAGTGGTTCTACTGTGACAATCCTCCCCCTGCTCTTGCTGATATCTCTGGTTGCAAAAGCCTCTCATCAAGCACGGTGGTCGGAGAGACCGGATCCGACCGATCCCCAGGTGGTCACTCTATTGGAAAAGATTGCAGAGCTGAAGAATGATGGGGTTCATGGCATTACTGCAGCTAAGAGCTTCATAGTTCGCCGAGTGCTGCCCTTGAAGCAGTAGAGCCACTCTGCTTGGATGTATGCCTCTGATGATGAGACGAGGGAAGTGCCTGATCCTCTGAACTCCAATCTGCATCGGTCATGATTGTTGAAGATGTTCGAAGGAGAAATTATTCAGGATCACTTGTTGATAGCGAAGACATACAATGTGGGTACTATGCAGGCCCGAGTAAGCTTCGGTCATTCTGATTGTTTCTGATGTTCTGTTTGATAGACAAATCATATCATATGACATCTTCATGTTTTTGCAGGTTTTGGACACTTTTGTATCATACCCTCCGCTCCCTCCGACCGATTCCGAGGGACCAAACTATGTTGAGAAGCTGCCACAGACCGGTGCTGGTTGTTCGAGCTCATCAGTGAGCGTGTGGCCATCCACAGGGGCCGTCACAAGCATCACTTCCTCATCTCCTATCAACTTGCCCTCCCCAAGCCGGCGAGTGAACCAAACTGCCCATCATCATCGGCAGTACGTGGGAGACAAAGATGATGACGAGGAGGAGCTTCCCCAAGACACTGGTCTACCGACCCCTGCACACCCCGATCGACCATCAAGCCAGTTGGAGCTCCCGAGCAAAACATCAAGTGATGCAGGAGCGGCTAAGAAGACCAATGAAGTCAGCAAGTCTTCCTAGAAGAGGAAGGAGACTGACTCGTAGAGCACTTATTCAAAGAAGAGAGTCCGCTGAATCAAAATCAAACAAGCCTCTACGTAACCTTCTTTGCATTTTTGATTCTACATCTCTATAATTAATAACCACATTTTAGTTTTTAATGTTATACTCTTTGGTGATCATAGCGGTCGGTCGAGCGATCCTCGGAGTAGCCAAGGGTCTGAAGACACCCGGTCAGCTCATACTCCTCGTTCAATCGACTTTCCTCAGCCAGTCCGCACACCATCAAGTGCACCTACCGAGCCGAGGAAGTCTCCCAAAGCTCCAGCTCCTACACCAACGCCAGCGCGGACTCCTCAGACTGACAATCCTTCCCTGACCCATGTTTCTTCCCCCCTTAACAAGGGTAAGGCCGTGTTGGTTGAAGATTCATTGGGTCGGCCTGAAGTCGAAGATATGGAGATTATCCATCAACATCGAGAGGCCAAGAAGGTACATCAATACCAAGTTTCTTATTTCTTTTGACTTAATCCTTCGTCTAACCATGCCCTCCTTCTCATTCGGAAAATATATTCTCTTGTGGAGAGAAAGCAGGCCAGGATTGAGTATCATGAAGCCGAAACTTTTGGTATACTCTATATTTTTTTCCATATTAAATCTTTTATTCAAAATATTGACCTGTTGTAGGTATCTTGCTAGTTACCGGCGAGCAGCTCTCCCTGGCCAAGAAACAGATTGAAAGGCTGCAGATCGATCACAAGGAGGTGACCAATCTCTAGAGCAGAGTTGTGCTGATGTCATTGGTAAGATCGTATACCAACTTTCATTTGCTTTTTGCTCACTCTATCGCTAAAGATTTTATATATGTCTTTACCTCGCGATCAAGAAGTCACCGACCTAGAGAAGTTGACTTCAAACTAGCAGAGATTCTTGGATGCTCTGAATGCTGAGAAGGATGACCACTCCAAGTCGGTCGGAGAGCAAAGCACCAAAATCACTCGGCTAAAGAAGAAACTGGAGGAGGCTGAAATGAAGATAGAGGAGGCCAAGAGAATCTCCAAATCTTTCAAATGTAATCTTGCCAGTAAGCTCTCCATCGTCTCTTCATTATTTCTTTTGTCGACTTCAGATTCTGATACTCTAACAATCTTTTGCAGCATTGTCTTACGGCGCTCGGAAAGCATTGGATTATATCCATGCTAACCAAGTGGAGAAGACCGGTCACTCCTTGGAGTATCCGCTGGAGCATTGTTGGTTTTTCTTACGTCTACGAATAAATCCGCAAGCGCACGGAAGACCGATGTAGCACTTCACCCAGAGTATTCCGGGGTATCGAATCACGAGGAACGTGTGTGTCTATCGTTGGACTAAATCACCCAAGGACACAGAGATTGATTAAGATAGGTAGAGGACAGAGAGGATGTCCCAAGAGTCAGGTTCCTACGTTAACTAAGCTATGCTCTAGTTTGCTCGCGTTGGGCACGGACTTACCCCTGCATCCACAGGCGACTTCCGCCAAGAGCCTACGCACTAGCCTAGCGGGGAGGATTTCAGAGGACGGACAGAGCTGTCACCACCTGCCGCCTACCTCAACGAACCAGTAGACTAACGAATAATCAAAGGTAACCTCCTGCCTAGACACCACGTCTATGCGATCGATTACTACCTTAACCTTCTAGCAACGAATATTCAGGCTAAGGCACCCTAAGAACTTAGAGCGATGAACGAGCTCACAAGCTAGAACTATAACTTAATTAAAGTAAAAAGTAAACTGCAAGAGGGGAAATCTCGACACTTACTATGATTGGCAAATGTCGTCGAAGTACAAGCGTGGAGAAGGCGAAGACAAGCCCAAGCCTCCTCCGAACTCTACTCCACTCTCTTCCTAATCTAAGCACTAACTAAGTGGCACTTGGCCTTTGCAAGAGGAGCACTAAATCTTCAATCTTGAGTGTGTGTTGGAGTGAAGGCCCTCACCCTCTATTTATAGCCTCCTAACGTCGGTTTCAGAGGAGTAACCGCCACGGAATCCCCCCAAACTGCCATCAGGGAGTCCTGAGGAGCCAACACGTGGAAGCCCGGGCGGAGAGGGCGCCCGGCCAGGTCGCCCGACCTGACCAGGTCGGCCGACCTGGGGGTGGCCCCTCCTGGCCTGTGCTTTCTCCAGGTGGCTGTCCTGTGGGCCCTGACAACGGTTTGCGCGGTATTACGGGGAGTTACGTCGGTTAAGCGCTGAAGGTGGGCTCCTTAATCCGTGTGCTTGCTCCTGATTGGCCGGAAGTGTGCTTTCTCCTTGAATTTCCTTAAATTTTATTTAAACTCCATGGGTTGCTTCCTGCATACACAAGGTCACCAAAACTTGTGGAAATAATTAGCAGTAAATTCCTACCACTAAGGTAGTGATCAAATTGTGTGATTCTTGCGGGTAAACGACGGTCATATTTTGCATTTAAGGACCGTCAACAAACTCCCCCACACTTAGCCTTTGCTCGTCCTCGAGTAAAGGACTAAAGACTAAGGACTAAGTGATAATTCAAACCTTGATAAATCAAATCTAGCATGCAAATTATTCCAGGCATTACCTTGTATCTCCATGAGCTTTTGAAGTGTCTAGCATGCCTTCTTTGGATATTGATGAATGGAACGAATCTTGACTCCGAAAACTCAGCTCCTTCTGCTTATGTAACTTGGGTTTTCGAAAAGATTTTCACAATCAAAGAATAGTAGCCATACTCCTCAAATGATTCTCTCAGTCGCTCAAAGGTGTATTTTCCTCACCGAGGCATTGTGCCTTTCATGTCCTATCTCTAAATATGGTATATGTGGAGCTCAAGAATAAGATTGAAATGGTGGCATACTTATAATTCATATCTTGCTAAGTCAAAATTCGGATCCAAAGAGAAAAACAAGTCATGATTCATAAGTCAAGTCTGTGCACATTTATTTGGTAGATGGAAGATGGATACTCCTTTGAATATTCCCTCATTGAAATTAGATCATGGGCTATCTTTTTTTTTTTTTTTTTTTTGAAACAAAATACGGAGGGAAGTATGTAGAACTGGAGTTTTTTTTTTTTTTTTTTTTTTTTCATGGATGGTGGAGATGCTAACTTCTAGTGTAGAAGTTTTTAGCATAGGGGTGGATGTGCACACAGACTTGATAAATGAAGTATAACAGGCATCTCAATTTGGGTCTCAAAATTTTGACAAGGCTCAATAAATTAATAAGTAGCACAAAAGAGCACAATCTTTGATAAGCAAAATTTGGCCTTGGTAGGATAAATTTTATCATTGAGGAGTTGGCTTTCAAATTTATCATTTTCAAAAGAAAATCCCAAGTTATAAGCATAAGAGTGAAGATTCATAAAGTCTATTCATATCACACAAATCAATAGTCCTAGGTAGCATGTTTTCCTAAAGATATAGTCATGGAAATTTAGGCAAACATTCTAGGAATAAGGAGCATGCAAGATGATAAATCAAAAAGAATGAATTATGGAGAAAATTCAGGTTTTTAGTATTTATTAATTTTTCCATATTCAAGGAGAAAATAAGCAGAGAGGCAGGGAGGAATGGGAAGTGGACGTGCAAACCAGAGTATGGACCAAGTGGGGGTCCGAGGGGAGCCAATCCTGGGTCGGCCGACCTAGCCAGGTCGCCCGACCTGGGAGATGCTCCTCTGGTCCCCTGGTTCGTCGTGTCGCTTCGTGTCGCCCTGTGCAACATATTTCTCAGGGTAGACCGTCCGTTTGCGCGTTCGTACTTCGCAAATCCTCCTCCACACTTGTTTCCTGACTTCTTTTTATTTGACACAAACAAAAAGGAAAAGTGTGAAAGCAAAGGTGGACCCCACCGGCTTTATGGGCTCAGTGGGTTCCATTATTCAATTCTTTATTATAGGCGCATTACATTTTAATGAAATAAACGAAGAAAATCTAAAAAGGGAAACTAAGCGCCTATTTTCCTAAACTATATGGGAGAGCCTATTCATTTGCCCTTATATAAGTCGGGCTCTCCCATGTGGCTACAAATGCGCTCCATCTTAGCGCATAAGCCACGGCGGAGGTCTTTCATACCCTCCTCGAGGCGTTGCACATGATCCTCAAGTTGAGCACGATCAACCAACTCCTCCGCCAACTTGTTGGCCAGCCTCTTATTCTCCGCCCGTAGGAGGAGAACGTCCTGCGCAAGCTTGGCCTTGGAGGGACCTGTCGCCTCGTCCCCGCTGTCCTGGTAGTGTCCGCCCTCCGCTGTGATTGGCGGGGGGTCGAGGAAGCGGCTGATGGTCTTCTGCGGGGAGGAGTCGATGGATTCCTCCATCTCCCGAAGTGAGCTTGGGGAAGAGCACTTTCCCCTTGCCCGGTCCGGTGCGTGGTCCGGTGCTGGTGAACCGTCCCTTCTGCTCTGGCGACGTGGGGATGTAGTCCATCCGGTACTTGTACCCGAATGGCGACCCATCCCTGCCCCGAAGCGTCTCAACGAGGTGTTCCCTGGGCAGCAGAGCAGAGGGATCCCCGTTGTGGAGATGACGGGTGGGTGTCGTCTTGCGGTGCGCCAGAGTGCCCGTCGTTGGTCTCTTGATGTCGGGGGTAGGACGCCGTACAGGCGACGTTCCCCGCGTCTTCATGGTGCGTGCCGGGGTCGGCGAAAGTGCCCGCTGCGATGTGCGGGTGGCGGAAGGGCTGCGCCGTTCAGCAAACCGTGTACGGCCTGCCCTTTCCTCTTCGCGGCGCAGGGGAGGCTCAATGGCGAGAGGCTCAACGATCTCGGCAAGGGTGAGATCGAGGTTGGTCGGGACAATTTGGTTAGCGGGGGTGATTTCCCCGCTAAGGGCAAGGGCGGAGCTGGTCAAGGAAGCCTGGGAAGTGCTCTTTTTGGCAGCCATGACGAAGTTGGGGGCTCTGGAAGAGGTTCACAGGAAGGTTTGGGATGAGAGAAAAGCATCGCTCCCCTCTGCTTAAAAGGAGAGTCCCCCGACGGTATATTCGCGATTCTCCGCGAGAATCTCCGATTAGGGCGAAGGGGGAAGTTGGAGGAACGCGTCAGAGAAAAACGGAAAGCGGCGGCGCCACCAGGGGGTCGCCCGACCTGGCCAGGTCGGCCGACCTGGTGGTGGGCCCCCTGGGGCTGCTGCTTCGTGGGCTGCCTAAGGGAGGTCCAAGGAGGGGGAAAAGTACGGCCATTTAATTTGATTCTAAGTTTAGGTGCCCGTAAAGGCTATGGGTAGGCCCGGAAGTCAATTAAATTGACTACGTCCTCCTCAACTCCTATACTTTTAATAGAATCGTAAAAGAGTTTAAGTCGATGGCCGTTTACCTTAAACGCGTTCCCTTCCTTGTCCTGGAGTGTGACCGCTCCATGTGTCGCGACGTCAATGACGAGATATGGCCCAAGCCATTTGCTTCGCAGCTTCCCGTCGCCGAACAGCTTCACTCTTGAGTTGAAGAGTAGCACCTTGTCTCCAGGGTTGAACTCCTTTGGCTGTATCCTTTTGTCGTGCCATTTCTTGGTCTTTTCTTTATAGATCCTGGCACTGTGATACGCCTTTTCTCTCCATTCCTCCAACTCAGAAATTTGCTTCATCCTGTGCCTTCCTGCTTCCTTGGAATCCATATTCCACTTCTTTATTGCCCAGTATGCCTTGTGTTCCAGTTCTACCGGCAGATGGCAAGTCTTGCCGTAGACCAGCTGGAATGGAGACATGCCTATGGGGGTCTTGTATGCAGTGCGATATGCCCATAGTGCATCTGGCAACTTATTCTTCCATCCCGATCCCATTTCCTCCACTGTTTTCTGCAGGATGTTCTTGATTTGCTTGTTCGAGGTCTCTGCCTGACCGCTGGTCTGGGGGTGGTATGGAGTAGCAATGTTATGGTCGGAACCGAGTTCCCTCAGGAAGTGTCGGAATCCTTTATCCGTGAAGTGTGAACCTCCATCACTAATCACCATCCTTGGTACCCCAAAGCGTGGGAAAATGATCTCATAGAGCATCTTCCGTGCGCTCTTTGCATCTGCAGCTCTGCATGGCAATGCTTCAACCCACTTTGACACGTAGTCGACTGCCACCAGGATATACTCGCAATCATAGGACCTTGGGAAGGGTCCCATGAAGTCGATGCCCCAGACGTCGAAAAGTTCGACTTGCAGGTTGTATGTCAAGGGCATCGCGTTGCGAGATGAGATTCCTCCATGCTTCTGGCATCTCCTGCACCTCCTGATGTACTCCTTGGTGTCCTCATACATCGTCGGCCAATAGAAACCACTTTGCCAGATTTTTGCTTGCGTCCGGTACACGCCGTAGTGTCCTCCGTACGGAGCTGCATGGCACTTCTCAATTATCTGTGCACCCTCAATGGTGGGGATGCATCGCCGCAACAGACCATCAGCACAGACCCTGTAGAGGAATGGGTCGTCCCAAAGGTGTCGCCTACTTACATAGGCCAGCTTCTTTCGGTTTTCCCCCGGCGGAACATACCCTGTAACCATGAAATTCACGATATCTGCATACCAGGGTGTGGAGTCCGCAACCTTTAATAGCATATCATCTCGTAGGAAGTCGTTGATTGGTAGTTCCTGCATGTTAGTGACTTGCATACGAGATAGATGATCTGCTACGGAATTCTCTACTCCTTTCTTATCTTTTATTTCAAGATCAAATTCTTGGAGTAAGAGGATCCATCTGATGAGCCTTGGTTTAGCATCTTTTTTAGCGAGCAGGTACTTTAGTGCAGCATGATCAGTGTAAACAATTACCTTTGCTCCAACTAAATAAGATCTAAACTTATCGATAGCAAAAACCACAGCCAGGAGCTCCTTTTCTGTGGTAGCGTAGTTGAGCTGTGCTCCTGTCAAGGTTTTGCTGGCGTAGGCTATTGCGTGATGCTTCTTGTCCTTAGTTTGGCCGAGAACGGCCCCTACGGCATAGTCACTAGCATCGCACATGATTTCAAAGGGCAGCTTCCAATCAGGGGGTTGGATGATGGGAGCTGAGATGAGTGCATTTTTCAAGAGATGAAAAGATTTCAAGCACTCATCATCAAAGTCAAAAGGCGCGTCCTTAGCTAAGAGGTTGGTGAGGGGTCTAGCGATTTTCGAAAAGTCCTTGATGAATCGTCGATAGAACCCAGCATGCCCCAAAAAGCTACGAATACCCTTGACGTTGATCGGAGGTGGAAGTTGCTCGATAACTTCTATTTTCGCCTTATCCACCTCGATTCCTCTTTCGGACACTAAGTGCCCTAGCACTATGCCTTCTCGGACCATAAAGTGGCACTTTTCCCAATTAAGTACCAGGTCCTTTTCTTGGCATCGAGTCAAGACCCTGTCCAAGTTCTCGAGACAGTGATCGAAGGTCTTCCCATAGACTGAGAAGTCATCCATGAAGACTTCCATGATTTCCTCGATCATGTCCGAGAATATGGACATCATACACCGTTGGAAAGAGGCGGGTGCATTACACAACCCAAAAGACATCCTACGGTAGGCATACGTTCCATACGGGCACGTGAAGGTGGTCTTACTCTGATCATCGGGATGGATAGGAATCTGATGATAACCAGAATACCCATCAAGGAAACAGAAGAAGGAATGGTTTGCCAACCGTTCTAACATCTCATCGATGAAGGGCAGCGGGAAATGATCCTTCTTTGTTGCCTTGTTAAGTTTTCTGTAATCGATACACATCCTCCATCCCGTGACGGTACGTTGGGGAATAAGCTCGTTCTTATCATTCTTAACGACCGTCATACCTCCCTTCTTCGGCACTACTTGCACCGGGCTCACCCACTCACTATGAGGTACGGGATATATGATCCCTGAATGCAGAAGTTTTAGAACTTCCTTCTTCACAACCTCGCGCATAGCATTATTTAACCTCCTCTGAGGTTCCCTAGAAGGTGTACTCTCGGGGTCAAGAGGGATGCGATGGGTGCAGAGAGTGGGACTAATTCCCTTTAGGTCTTGGAGGGAGTACCCAAAGACAGAGCGATGTTTCTCTAAGACGGAGATCAGCTTCTTGGTCTCCTCCTTCGAAAGCTTATCACTAATGATGACAGGGGACTCCGTGTCACCATGTAGGAAAGCGTAGCGTAGGCCAGGGGGTAAGGTTTTTAACTCGATGGGAGGTCGAGTCGGTGGTTTTTCTTCAGGAAGCTCGAGAGTTTCCTGTAGATCATCCTCCTCTTCTGTAAAAAGATCGGCGTCTTGGTCAAGGAGGGTATCAGGAGGGTCGAAAGGGGAAATTACTTTCACCTCTTCGGTTAGGTCTCTCTCATCAGGAAATTCAGCGATGGTGTTTCGCGAACGGGAGATTGGGATTGAGAGAGCCTTTCTCCGATGTTGACACTGAGGTTACCGGATGAGGCTGCCGTAAAGAGTTTTTCTAAAGGAAGCCCGATGAGGACATCAAAGCTTGGGACCTCAAAGACATGAAAGTTCAGAAGGGCCTCAGCGTCTTTGTGTCGTATCGACACATTGTTTAGAATCCCGTAACCTTCTAGGATGGCTCCGGTAGGGCTTTTGAAGGTCTTTTGCGTAGGAAGTAGAGGTTCGTCTCCTAATACCTCAAAGGCAAAGGAGTCGGAAACGATGTTTATTCCTACGGCGGGATTATACCAGACATCCACAGCTCTGCCTCTAACCATACAAGGAATGGTAGTAGAGGATGAGATAATCCGAACAAGTTCGGAACATTGCTCATTTTCTCGGGACCACTCATCACTCATGATGGCTGTTAGTTCTTTCACTGAGTCCCTAAGGAATTGTTCTTCTATAGGTTCAGGGGAAGGAACTGGTGTTTGAGGCTTTCGTTGGATGGCATACATCGAGGTGTTACCGAAATCTTTGAAAAGATCATCCTCGATGATGAAAGGGAATTCGGACGGCTGAATTTCTTCATCATCCGAGTTTCCTGGTTCAGGAGGAGGCTCACTAGCTAAGTCTTGAGATGTGCAAGAAGTAGGGTCAGATTCGGCTAGCTGGAGAGTCTCCTGGCTCGGCTAGCTTCTTCGCAGGGGGGTTTGGTGGGCTCAAGGAAAGAGGTAATTTCTAGAATGTGTTCTAGGATGGTTCTTCCTTCTGAGACCGTTTTGTGTATGAATGAACCTCCGGCGGCTATGTCGAGATATTGGGCAGATTCCTTGTCGAGACCCATCCGAAAATGCTGTAGCAGCATGGGATCGGGTATAGACAAGTCAGGACCGGATTTCACTAAAAGCGAGAACCTAGCCCAAGCTGTGCCTAAGGATTCTTTCTCGGCCTGCTCGAAGTTGAAGACCTCTCTACGGAGAGAAACGATTCGTGACATTGGGAAGAACGCAAGACAAAATTTGTCCCGGAGCTCTCTCCAGTCACCATTCGTGCTTTCTGCCGTGTGAGTGTACCATTGCTTCGCCCTCTCTATAAGAGAAAAGGGAAACAATTTCCACTTGAGAGTCTCTTGTGTCATACCCCTGATTTGGATGCACGAGCACAATTGCTCAAATTCTCGCAGGTGATGGTGTGGGTTTTCGTTTTCTACCCCCGAGAAAGGTTGTGCCTGAACCATGGCTATAAAGCCTGGGCGGAGTTCGAAGCCATCTGAAAGGATTGGTTTTGAAGATGAAGGTGGCTCGTAGAACTCGCCCCTTGGAGCAGAGAAGGATTGGATAGAAGGTTGCTCCATGGTAGGGATAAGGAAAGAAATAAAAGAAAGATAAAAAGGGATACGAGGGTGACTAGGGTCCGCAGATAAAACAGCAACCGTTCCCCGGCAACGGCGCCAGAAATGCTTGTTGGTTTTTCTTACGTCTACGAATAAATCCGCAAGCGCACGGAAGACCGATGTAGCACTTCACCCAGAGTATTCCGGGGTATCGAATCACGAGGAACGTGTGTGTCTATCGTTGGACTAAATCACCCAAGGACACAGAGATTGATTAAGATAGGTAGAGGACAGAGAGGATGTCCCAAGAGTCAGGTTCCTACGTTAACTAAGCTATGCTCTAGTTTGCTCGCGTTGGGCACGGACTTACCCCTGCATCCACAGGCGACTTCCGCCAAGAGCCTACGCGCTAGCCTAGCGGGGAGGATTTCAGAGGACGGACAGAGCTGTCACCACCTGCCGCCTACCTCAACGAACCAGTAGACTAACGAATAATCAAAGGTAACCTCCTGCCTAGACACCACGTCTATGCGATCGATTACTACCTTAACCTTCTAGCAACGAATATTCAGGCTAAGGCACCCTAAGAACTTAGAGCGATGAACGAGCTCACAAGCTAGAACTATAACTTAATTAAAGTAAAAAGTAAACTGCAAGAGGGGAAATCTCGACACTTACTATGATTGGCAAATGTCGTCGAAGTACAAGCGTGGAGAAGGCGAAGACAAGCCCAAGCCTCCTCCGAACTCTACTCCACTCTCTTCCTAATCTAAGCACTAACTAAGTGGCACTTGGCCTTTGCAAGAGGAGCACTAAATCTTCAATCTTGAGTGTGTGTTGGAGTGAAGGCCCTCACCCTCTATTTATAGCCTCCTAACGTCGGTTTCAGAGGAGTAACCGCCACGGAATCCCCCCAAACCGCCATCAGGGAGTCCTGAGGAGCCAACACGTGGAAGCCCGGGCGGAGAGGGCGCCCGGCCAGGTCGGCCGACCTGGGGGTGGCCCCTCCTGGCCTGTGCTTTCTCCAGGTGGCTGTCCTGTGGGCCCTGACAACGGTTTGCGCGGTATTACGGGGAGTTACGTCGGTTAAGCGCTGAAGGTGGGCTCCTTAATCCGTGTGCTTGCTCCTGATTGGCCGGAAGTGTGCTTTCTCCTTGAATTTCCTTAAATTTTATTTAAACTCCATGGGTTGCTTCCTGCATACACAAGGTCACCAAAACTTGTGGAAATAATTAGCAGTAAATTCCTACCACTAAGGTAGTGATCAAATTGTGTGATTCTTGCGGGTAAACGACGGTCATATTTTGCATTTAAGGACCGTCAACAAGCATGCATCAGAGGCAATTTCTAACAATACCCGGAGGGTGGCGACCGAGGCCGGGAGCCAAGTGCTGGCTATTTGCAAGTCGTGGTCTCCTGCATTGCCATTTGATAATATAAAGGAGGGCTTCAACTCAGATTTGACAATAGACCAATGCCAATTACTTATAGACTCAATGCTGGAGACCTCCCGTGCCTTGGTTGATAATCTAGAGGGTGATCCAATCGCGCCAACTCCTCCAACGTCTCTAGAAGTAGAACTGCAGGACGAAGCCTCCTCTCCATCAAAGGAGTTGTAATATCTGTAATGTTAGAAAACATTAGTAGTATTTATGTAGGAAGAAAATATTATCTCCATACAAATAATAATTTTTGTGCTTGATTAGTTTATAAACAACTTAAAAGATTGATAAAATAGTCATAAGGCAATCTCCTGCTACTTAAGGCGAAACGATCAGTACTTAGCTACATTATCGCTTTAGCACTTAGATCTCTTTACCATAAGTTTTTTCAGAGATAAAGACTAAAGTTGCATCGGTCTACCTTAGCATATTAGGCTGTAATTCATAGCTGCATAACAAGCAGAGTCGACCAGTCGACACATGACCTCTTGTTCTTTGGCTCTGGGTTTAGTGTAGTGGCAGTCTATTGTGCAGTATGAATTGTATAACCATGATGTTAGGCGTTAGAACAAAAATCTTAAGACCATGTCAAAACATGAGAAATCGGTCGGACAAATCCAAAACCATAAGGAGCAATGGGACATTATTACTAGCCCCTGGCTCGATTGTTTAATATGATAGATTATGGAGTCGAGACAAATAAGAATTAAAATCATCAATAAATCTTTCATCAAAAAGACTGAAGTTTCATTCACTAATAATGTATGAGATACAAAAGATAGACTAAGTATAAAAACGACGTGGCTGATTTTTGTTCCACAAGTTTGGTACGTCGTCGCTGTCTTCATACTTCAGTCGATAAGCCCCCGACCGAGTGACTTCTTTAACCACATAAGGAGAAAGCTTGTGCTGATTTATGGTTGATTGCACTCGGCGCAGCACTAAATCCCCAACATGAAACTGGCGACTGCATACGTTCTTATCATAATAACGTCGCAGGCCTTCTTGATATACCACCGACCAAAATAGAGCACGGTCACGCAACTCCTCTGTCACAATCAAATCATTCTGTCGGCTCTCTTCAGAAAGCTTCTCGTCATATCCCTTGACTCGCGCTGATACGAGGTTTACCTCGATCGGCAACATAGCTTCAGAGCCGTAGACCAATGAGAAAGGTGACTGGCCAGTGGCCCGACTGACGTTAGCAAGCAGCCCCTAGAGAACTGAAGGCAGCTCTCGTACGTACCAACCGGCATAAGGTTTGAGCCTGTCAAATTGCTTTGAGGATGAGCCACTGATGCAAAGTGGATGTTTATTCCCATCTTATCGACAAAGTCACGGAACTCCTCAGATGTACACTGAGTACGATTGTCGGTGATCATATCATGAGGGACCCCAAACCGAGTGAAGACATCCTTGACAAACTCGACTACTTTCTTCGAAGTTATTTCAAACAAATGAGTGAACCTACCTGGCGCTTTCTTGAAAGGACCGAGAATATCAAGCCCCTAGATTGCAAAGGGCCAAGTCCTAGGTATAATCTGAAGTTGCTGTGAAGGCACATGTGTTTGTTGAGCGATGAATTGACAGCCTTCACACTTTCGAACGACCTAGTGTGCATCTTTGACCGCCGTAGGTCAATAGAACCCTTGTCGGAAAGCCTTCCCGACCAACGTCTTGGAAGTTACATGATTACCACATACTCCTGAATCGATTTCTTCCATCAACATCTTGCCTTCAGGTATCAAGATGCATCGCATCAAGATGTTCGATCCTCCTCTTCTATAAAGAAGATCGTCCACCATCAAGTATCCTCGACAGTTAGCTTTGAATCTCTGCTGCTCATTAGGATCCGGAGGCAGCGTACCCTTGCTCAAAAATTGGACAATCGGGTCGCGCCAGTCGGTCTCTAAATCAACATCACTCTCGGGCTCAACAACATCGGTCACCAAGACATCAGACCGAGGAGAAATAGTGGAGGAATTCAGGGTGTGTAAGAAAACACCGGGTGGGATAATTGATCGAGCCGATCCCATCTTGGCTAATTCATCAGCCACTCTATTGTTATCCCGAAGAATATACGTGAACTTTAGTCCATTGAATTTGTCTTTGAACTTCCTTACTTCTTGGCAGTAAGCATCCATATTGTTGTCCACACAGTTCCAATTCTTAGTGACCTAGTTAATGACTAGAGCCGAATCACCAAAGATGTCAAGACGTCGAATGCCGAGTGAGGCAGCAATGCGCAAACCGTGTAAAAGAGCTTCATATTCCGCAGCATTATTAGACGCGCAAAACATGATCTGGAGGACGTATTGTAATTTATCTCCTATAGGTGAGATGAACACAATTCCTGCACCAGTTCCAGGTAACTGGGGGGATCCATCGAAGTACATTTTCTAGTATTCGATATCTTGCGGTGCAAGCGGCATTTGAATCTCTGTCACTCGGAAACAAAGTCGACCAATGTTTCTTCTTTGATTGTCGAGTGAGGTGCGAACGTGATGGTGTACTGACCAAGTTTGACTTCCCACTTAGCAATCTTTCCTTCTGCTTCTCGGTTGTAAAGGACTGCGCCGAGTGCAAAGGATGTATGAACTTCGATAGGATGAGCTTAAAAGTAATGCTTCAACTTCCTTGAGGTGATCAGGAGCGCGTATAGCAGCTTCAAGATCTGGTGATATCGTGTTTTGGAGAAATTGAGAACCTCACTAATGAAGTAGACCGGGTGTTGTACTTTTTGTACATGACCCTCTTCCTCTCGATCGACTGTTAAAACAAATCTCACAACTTGAGTTGTGGCCGATGTGTACAGTTGAAGCTTTTCTTGTCGCTCCGGAGGCACCAGGACTGGAATGTTGCTGAGGTGGTTCTTGAATTCATCCAATGCCAATTGCGCCTCCGCCGTCCATACGAAGTCATCCGGCTTCTGGAGTAATTTAATGAGCGGCAGACCCCTGACTCCCAGTCGGGAAATAAAGCGACTCAGCGATGCCATGCATCCGGTCAGCTTCTGAACATCCCTCTGAGAATTAGGCGGCCCCATATGAAGGATCGCCTTGATTTTATCCGGGTTAGCCTCTATACCTTGTTTCGAAATAATGTAACCGAGTATCTTTCTCGAAGGAACCCCAAATACACACCTTTTAGGATTCAGCTTCATCGAGTAACATCTAAAGTTGTTGAACGTCTCTGCCGGGTTAGAGAGAAGCTCTTCGAGGCTCCGAGTCTTTACCACGATGTCATCTACGTATGCTTCTGCATTCCGACGGATCTGAGCTTCGAGGCAGCATTGAATACCACGTTGGTAAGTCGCGCTAGCATTTTTCAGACCAAATGACATGGTAATGTAGCAGTAGGCGCCAAAATAAGTTATAAAGAAAGTCTTGATTTGATCTTTGACTTTTAGTGGGATCTGGTGATAGCCTGAATAGGCCTCCAGAAAGCTTAAAAGCTCACACCCGGCTGTTGAGTCTATGATTTGATCGATACGTGGCAAAGCAAAGGGGTCTTTAGGACAGACCTTGTTCAAGTCAGTATAATTCACACACATCCGCCAATCATGATGGTACACTTCCTTTATAAACTTTGCATCTAATAACCTAGCTATCTCCTTCTTCATGGCGTCCTTGCGATATTGTGCGAATCTTCTAAGCCTTTGCCTGACAGGGGTGGCCCCAGGAGTCACCCTCAACTCATGCTCAATCTTTTCCCTAGGAACTCCCGGCATGTCACAAGGTTTCCATGCAAAGATGTCCCTGTTTTTCATGGAGGAAAAGGGTGAGCGTGAGTTCCTATTTCTCGTCCAGGTCGGCCCCTACATAAGTAACCTTAGAAGGGTCTTCTGAGTCGAGCGTGATGTCCTTAGTAGGGACGTCATCCTTCTTTATCTTGTCCTTGGTTCACTTCTTCATGGGGATCTCCGTATCGGTCTACTCCTCGTTGCCGACTGCCTTCTGCATCTCGAGCCGGTCAAACAGCATCAACTATTGGTCGGCCATCTCACAACATGGCACATCGCAATCAAAAGAATTCCGAAGACCAGAGTGGAGGGAGATTATTCCTTTGGGGCCTGGCATCTTGACGGTGATGTATGAGTGGTGCGGGATCACCATGAACTTCGCCATCGCCTGTTTGTGGAAGGGTGAGGAACTCGGCTGGAGGTCATTGACCGACAAGCCAAGCTCCATGAAGGTCTTGGTGAAGATCAAGTCCAGACTGCTTCCTCCATCGATGAGTACTTCGTTGAACTTGACCTCCTTTATCATGGCTGCGAGTACCAGCCGGTAGCGACCTGGCTTGGGCAGGTACCTGGGGTGATCCGACCGATCAAATGTGATCGGTATTTTAGACCACCTCATGTAACTAGGCGTAGTAGGCTCTACGAAGTTGATCTCATGTAATTCCAGCTTCTCCTTGCGTTTGGACACGTAGGCATCCGGGCCTCCGAAGATGAAGTTGACTTCCTTCTAGGGCTCCTGGAACTCTCCTTCTTCGTCGTTGTTGTCACCGTCTTTAGCCTTGTATTTGCCATTGCGTCTTGGCGGATCCTTGGCCACCTTGAGCGCGGCAGTCATGAAGCCCGTTAGTCTGTAACAGTCCTTTGCTTTGTGGTTCCCCTTTGGGTGCCATAGTCACAGGCCACTTAGCAAGTCTTGATGTGGACAAGGGTTCCCGATCTTCCGAAAGGTTCTTGGTAAGTTGATTTGGTCGGAGGCGACACACAAATCGATCCGGCTTCAGAACAGCACGTTCTAAACCCCGCAATCGCAGCACGACGTCTCCTCTGGTTATCAACCGTCCAAAAGACGATTGACCTCGCCGAGAAGGCTGATCCCTGCCCGCGAATCAAGAACACAAGCAAGAACAACGAAGATTGCAACACAATTGCAGGTGTATGATTAAACTCTCGAAGTTGGGGTCTCACAAACCGATGAACGGCAAAACTGTTTATGAACAGAATTGATCTAAGCAAAACCCGAACCCTAATGGTGCGGCGGCGGCTGTATATAAAGACCCTAGGGTCGTGCAAGACCCTCTGGACGCGCCCCTAATTGGGCTCAACTAGATACAAAGCCCAAAGGCCAAAAATAGGCGACGCAGCACCGACACAGATTCTGGACTCTGTCTTGTTTTGATGATTCCCGATGACTCCGGATGAATTTTGACATGAGGCCGGCGGCATTGGAAAGGTCTTCTCCTTATCTTTCCGTGCATATGTAGAACGTCCAAATCCGAGTCCGTATGCGTCCTGGGCAACTATTTTAGTACAGACTGGTCCTGGGCCCCGAAACAGACTCGAAGTCGGTTTTGATTGGGCCTCCACTTTGGCTTCCAAGCTCTTGCTGGTCCTCCACGTTCCCAGCTCCTTCTCCCATCATCTCCTGGTCTTCTCCATGGTTTCTAATCATAAAATAATCATTAGGTAGCAAACCATTCTCAAAAGTAACATATAGCGAAGAACGTAGGAACGAGCTCACCTCTAAATTTAGTCGTCGTGCACGAGCTCACCTCTAAATTTAGTCGTCGTGCACGAGCTCTAGTCATTGGACCTTGCAAGTCCAGATTTGGAGGAGTGTTGTGTGTATCCATAGGAGTGATGTCCTCATCATCCTCCCCCTCTTGAAGTGGAGTCGTCCTCGACTCGAGCTCATCCTCTTCTCCCAAGTATGGTTTCAAATCTGAAATGTTAAAAGTAGGACTAACCCCGAACTCGGGAGGCAACTCAAGTTTGTATGCATTATCATTAATCTTCTCTATTATTTTGAATGGACCATCAGCTCTAGGCATTAGTTTAGACTTTCTCAATTCTGGAAATCTATCCTTCCTTAAGTGTAACCACACTAAATCTCCTACATCAAGCTTTACTTCCTTTCTACCCTTACTGCCAGCAATTTTATACTTTTCATTCATCTTTTCAATGCTAAGTCTAGTGGTCTCATGCATTTGCAAAATAAATTCAGCACGCTCCTTAGCATCAACATGAACTCTCTCATTAATAGGTAGAGGAAGTATATCAAGTGGAGTACGGGGATCAAAACCATACACTACCTTGAATGGACTTACCTTGGTAGTAGAATGTGTTGCCCGATTATAAGCAAACTCAACATGAGGTAAGCATTCTTCCCATTGCTTCAAATTTTTTTTCAAAATAGCTCGCAACATAGTACCCAAAGTGCGGTTCACAACCTCAGTTTGTCCATCAGTTTGTGGATGACAAGTTGTAGAAAATAACAACTTTGTACCCAACTTATTCCAAAGCGTGCGCCAAAAATGACTCAAGAATTTTGCATCACGATCTGAAACAATAGTAGAAGGCATACCATGCAAACGTACAATTTCTTTGAAAAAAAGATCAGCAATGTAACTAGCATCATCAGTTTTATGACATGGTATAAAGTGTGCCATCTTGGAAAAACGATCCACAACAACAAAAATGCTATCACTCCCCCTCTTAGTCCTAGGCAGTCCTAAAATAAAGTCCATAGAAATATCCGCCCAAGGAATAGAAGGAACAGGAAGTGGCATGTATAAACCATGTGGATTCAATCGAGACTTAGCTTTTTGACATGTAGTGCAGCGAGCAACAAAACGCTCAACATCTTTCCTCATCCTTGGCCAAAAGAAGTGTGTGGCCAAAATATCCTCCGTCTTCTTAGCACCAAAATGACCCATCAATCCACCTCCATGCGCCTCCTGCAACAATAAAAGACGAACGGAACCAACTGGAATGCATAGGCGGTTAGCTCTAAACAAGAAACCATCATTCAACACAAATTTGTGCCAAGCACGACCTTCTTTACAGTGCAGCAATACATCTTTAAAATCAACATCAGCAACATATTGTTCTCTAATTGCCTCAAGTCCAAAAATTCTACAATCAAGTTGAGACAACAAAGTATATCGCCTAGATAAAGCATCAGCAATCACATTATCCTTCCCTTTCTTATGTTTAATAATATAAGGAAAAGACTCAATAAACTCAACCCATTTAGCATGTCTACGGTTCAAATTGCATTGAGAACGAATATACTTAAGTGATTCATGATCAGAATGAATAACAAATTCTTTGGGCAACAAATAATGACGCCACGTCTCTAAAGAACGTACAAGTGCATATAGTTCCTTATCATACGTGGAATAATTTAAAACAGGCCCAGTAATTTTCTCACTAAAGTATGCAACAGGTTTACCATCTTGCATCAAAACACCACCAATGCCTATACCACTAGCATCACATTCAAGCTCAAAAGTCTTATCAAAATTGGGTAATTGCAGCAATGGTGCATGTGTAAGTTTGTCCTTCAAAGCATCAAAAGACTCATGATGTACCTTACCAAAATGGAAGTCAACGCCCTTCTTTGTCAACTCATGCAATGGTGCAGCAATGGTGCTGAAATCTTTGACAAAGCGGCGGTAGAAACCTGCAAGACCAAGAAAACTCCTCACCTGTGTGATAGTTTTTGGTACAGGCCAGCTCTTTATGGCTTCAATCTTCGCCTCATCCACCTCAATTCCCTGTGGAGTCACAACATAGCCAAGAAAAGAGACTCGATCCGTGCAAAAGGTGCACTTCTCAAGGTTACCAAATAAACGTGCAACTCGCAAAGCATCAAAAACAGCACGCAAATGAATCATATGATCATCCATAGATTTGCTGTAAATCAAGATATCATCAAAGTAGACAACCACAAATTTGCCAATAAAAGGTCTTAAAACCTCATTCATCAAACGCATGAAAGTACTGGGTGCATTAGTTAACCCAAAAGGCATTACTAACCACTCATACAACCCGAATTTGGTTTTAAAAGCTGTTTTCCATTCATCTCCAAGTTTCATTCTAATTTGATGGTAGCCACTACGCAAATCAATTTTAGTGAAAATTATAGCACCACATAACTCATCAAGCATGTTGTCTAGCCTAGGAATAGGATGACGATACCTAATAGTAATGTTATTAATGGCTCTACAATCTACACATATACGCCAAGAACCATCTTTCTTAGGAACCAAAAGTACAGGAACAGCACAAGGACTAAGTGATTGACGAACATACCCACGATCCAAAAGGTCTTGGACTTGTCGTTGTATCTCCTTAGTCTCCTCAGGGTTGGTCCTATAAGCAGCACGGTTTGGTAAAGTAGCACCAGGAATCAAATCAATTTGATGCTCAATCCCTCTCAAAGGTGGCAAGCCCGAGGGTATCTCAGCTGGGAAAACATCCTCATACTCCTGCAAAAGGTTAGTGACAGCAGGAGGCAAAGCACTAGAAGCAATATCACCAAGCAAAAACAAGGCTTGTTTGCATATCAAAGCATAGCAAATATGATTAGTAGAAATTTCAGCAAGCTCAGATTTTGTGGCAAGACATGAACGACCTTGTAATTTAATTGCAGCACCCTTAGAACTTGAAGAATCATTAACATTACTTGGTGTAGAAGCAGAATTAACAGGTTGCTGAATTTCAGGGCTTTTATTTTTCAAACTAGCAGCTCGTTCTAAATCAGCTTGTACAATTTCAGCAGGGGTCATTGGTAACAAAGTAATTTTAGTTCCTTTATGCATAAAAGTGTACTTATTACTTTTACCATGGTGTACAGCATCATTATCAAATTCCCAAGGTCTACCCAATAAAAGTGAACAAGCTTGCATGGGTACAACATCACAATCAACAGAATCCACATAGGAACCAATGGAAAAAGGAACTCTGCAAGTTTGTGTTACCTTAGCTTTTCCAGAGTCATTTAACCACTGAATGTAGTATGGATGTGGATGTGGGCGTGTGGTCAAATCAAGCTTCTTAACCACATCAGAACTCACCAAATTGTTGCAGCTTCCTCCATCAATGATGACACGTGCCCGACGGTTCTTGATGACGAAGAAAATCTGGAACAAGTTATGTCGCTGCATCATCTCGGGCTGCTGGATTTGTGTGCTAAGCACACGCTGCACAATAATATTCATGTAGCCCGTGGTATCTCCGCCTCCAAGGACGAGGTCACCGCTGGTGGCAGCGACATCCTCCTCCTCATCCTCCACATCGGAGGTGCTCATGTAACCGCCATCATCTGTCGCCACATATGCTCGCCTACTTGGGCAGTCTTTCTGCACATGGCCAAGACCATGGCATCGGTGGCACTGAATCCCTGTAGTGCGTCCCGTCGAAGCAACAGAGGAGGCACTACTAGCCGGTACCTGCACAGAATTTTTACCTGAGCGCGTAGAAGGGGCAGGGGCTGATCTTGGTGCTGCAGAAACAACACTAGCTGGTGGGGGCGGCCGGAAAGATGGCTTGGGCAGCCCCGAAGTCCCCGTCGGCCGTGGTGGGTAGAAATTCCTGGACTTGCTGTACTCCTCAAAAGCCTGGAAAAGTCCCTGTGATTCTTTCTCTGCAAGCATAGCATACTGGAAACACTGGTTGAGGGTATAAAATTCTTTATAATCAAGGATGTCCTGAATTTCTTTTCTCAAACCAGAATAAAAGCGGCAAATCCGATCCTCTACTTTTTCAACCACAGCACAACGAATCAAACCCTTCTGAAGCTCACTAAAATACTCCTGAACAGTTTTATCTCCTTGATCTAAACGCTGTAGTTTATTACGAATTTCTCTATAAAAAGAAGGAGGAACAAAACGATCACGCATTTCTACCTTAAGTTCTTCCCAAGTAGTAGGCAAATCGGTTTCAGCAGCTAGACCACTCCACCAAACAATAGCAAAGTCCTTAAACTCACTAGTGGCTTGTCTAACTCTATGTTGTTCAGGAACAAGATGGGCATTAAATTTTTGTTCTACCGTCATTTCCCAATCAAGGTAAGCATCACCATCGTACTGACCCGAAAACGAAGGAATTGAAAACTTAATTTTAGCATACGGATCATCTGGAGCATAGTTACCTTGTGTGCGACGGTTGTGGTTGTGGAAACCACCCATACTTTGAGGGTTACGTTGCAAACGGCGTCGTAATCTTGCGGTCCTTGTAGCTGACCTATCGATGGTGCCATCAGCCTTATACACCGTTGCTTCATCATGATCGTCTTCAACGTCGTTGTTGGTGTTGGTGTTGTTGTTGTTGTTGTTGTTGTTGTTGGTCTTGTGAGCGGTCTCCCATTCGACAACCTGATCGGTTAGCTTAGAGACTCTCTTATCCAACCGCTCAATGCTTTCTCCCAGGTGAAGCTTGGTGACGGCGTCAGTGACGGCCCTGGTGATCGTCTCTACCAAATCACTCTGAACCGCCTGCAAAGCCTTCTGTAACTGATTTTGGCTCACGCACTCATCAAATTTTGCGGGCGAAGCACCCTCTCCATCGCTTCCTGACATCAGAAACACCAAAACAGGAAACAAAAAGTGAAGGTTATCCCTACAAAACTACTAAGCAGTGGTGCCTCTCAACACAGCAAAAGTAAGCTTCTTGCAAAGCTCTTACACAGTTCTGAAAACAACAAAGCGAAGGATACCAGGGAGAAGTGTTCCACGATTGCAAGGGTTACCAAATACCCTATGTGCTGTCCAGAAGAAGTATGTAGAGCTAGGAAGGCCAAATATATATATATGAGTGGCACACAAATCAAAAACAGATAGTAAAGCTGAATAAGTGCCCAAATAACTTGTCCCTAGTTGCTGGTCTAACTATGTCCTAGAATAGTAGTGATAGCAAAGAAGAAACAAAGAGACAAAGGGACACAGTCGATCACAGGGGGCTTAGTGTAAAACAGCCGAACTCAGAAATTCCAGGGGGCTAGATGGAGCACTAGTAGGAATCCCAAATTTCTTTTTTTTTATTTTATTTTTTTGATATTTTTTTCCAACTCACTAGTAAACAGGAAGAAACCACAAAAAATTTCAGCTCAAACCGAGATAGGACGTGGCCTACAGAAAATCTTGAAGTTTCAGAAAACGTCGGGTTTCAACTTGAATGAATTTTTTCTTTATCTTCCCGATTTTCTTTATCTCCCCGGGTATGCTCAACTTTTCGTCTAGAATCTCCTGTAAAAATTTCAGCCAAAACGGACAACCGAGCGAAAAGTTATGGCTGTTTTACCGAAGGGGTGTCGGAATCGGTTATGAAGAACCCGGGGTTTTGAGTGAAATCCGAGTCGGGCTTGGGGTCGGGTAGGGAGTTTTTTGGCAAGGTGGATGCAGCGGAAAGTGGAATTTATGAAAAGTGGTCCGAGGTGGTGAGGGTAGGTTTAGGGTGGGATTAGGGTGGGCGTGTTGATCAATCAACCCTAGCACACAAAGCCGACAAAACCGAGGATGGTGAAGGGGATGGCGGCTAGGGTTGCAAGGGAAACACTACTGACGACAAAAACACAAACTAAACCAGCGACTAAACAAGAACTAGGGCACAAACTCAACACTACGGACTCTGAAATTGAAATATGCAAAGGCTAAACACGTGGTTATGGGCGGGGGAAAAATTTTTTTTGGTATTTTCAGTGGACGATAGGAAGAACACGAAAACAAAACTAAAGGGTAGTGTGAACCTGACGGTGCACCTGAAGCTCTGATTACCACTTGATGTGGACAAGGGTTCCCGATCTTCCTAAAGGTTCTTGGTAAGTTGATTTGGTCGGAGGCGACACACAAATCGATCCGGCTTCAGAACAGCACGTTCTAAACCCCGCAATCGCAGCACGACGTCTCCTCTGGTTATCAACCGTCCAAAAGACGATTGACCTCGCCGAGAAGGCTGATCCCTGCCTGCGAATCAAGAACACAAGCAAGAACAACGAAGATTGCAACACAATTGCAGGTGTATGATTAAACTCTCGAAGTTGGGGTCTCACAAACCGATGAACGGCGAAACTGTTTATGAACAGAATTGATCTAAGCAAAACCCGAACCCTAATGGTGCGGCGGCGGCTGTATATAAAGACCCTAGGGTCGTGCAAGACCCTCTGGACGCGCCCCTAATTGGGCTCAACTAGATACAAAGCCCAAAGGCCAAAAATAGGCGACGCAGCACCGACACAGATTCTGGACTCTGTCTTGTTTTGACGATTCCCGATGACTCCGGATGTATTTTGACATGAGGCCGACGGCATTGGAAAGGTCTTCTCCTTATCTTTCCGTGCATATGTAGAACGTCCAAATCCGAGTCCGTATGCGTCCTGGGCAACTGTTTTAGTACAGACTGGTCCTGGGCCCCGAAACAGACTCGAAGTCGGTTTTGATTGGGCCTCCACTTTGGCTTCCAAGCTCTTGCTGGTCCTCCACGTTCCCAGCTCCTTCTCCCATCATCTCCTGGTCTTCTCCATGGTTTCTAATCATAAAATAATCATTAGGTAGCAAACCATTCTCAAAAGTAACATATAGCGAAGAACGTAGGAACGAGCTCACCTCTAAATTTAGTCGTCGTGCACGAGCTCTAGTCATTGGACCTTGCAAGTCCAGATTTGGAGGAGTGTTGTGTGTATCCATAGGAGTGATGTCCTCATCAAGTCTTCCATGGTCTGCTGGTTCGTCCGAGTGTTCTTCTGGGATCGGTCTACCGTAGCAACCATGTTGTCAGACTTCCTTTTCTTGTCCTTCTTGGAGGGCTCCGGCTTGTCCGAGCGCTTCTCCTTGCCTTTGCCGCGGATGTCATCCAGTGCCGACTCGCCCGACAGGAACTTATCAGCAATCTCGAAGCACTCCCGAGCAGTCAACTTGAGGTCATGATTCCTCCGACCGATCTCTCGGACCAAGTCATCGCTGCGTAAGCCTCCTTGGAAAGCTGCGATGATCTGCTGATCTGGGACATTAGGGATCTCGGTCTTCTTGACGCAGAACCGCTTGATGTAGTCGCGCAGGGGCTCATCAATTTTCTGCTTAATCTGAGTCAGGTCAAGGTGATTGCCCGGACAATTGCAAGTAGCTTGGAAACTTTCTATAAGCTTCTTATTGAGGTTTCCCCAGGAGGTGACCGATTTCTCTAGAAGAGATGTAAGCCAAATCCGAATGGCTGGATCAAGGCAAACCGGTAGGTAATTGGCCATCACGTAGGTATCACCCCCGACTGACCAAATTGCCGTACTTTATAGCTGAAGCCACTCTCGTGGGTTGGTGTCGAGACTTATTCTCGGCAATAGACATAGGATAGTTCATCGATGACGATTTATATGTAGAATAGGGGTATGCGTGAGATCGAGAGACGATGGTAACACAAGACGTCGATTTATACAGGTTCAGGCCTCCCGAAGGATAATAACCATACGTCCTGTGTTATGTGGTATTTATATTGATATGTCTAGATCTAATGATCTAGACGAGGAGGGTAGACATTGACGTGATGTCTAGTTCTATGTTATGCGTGATGCTATGTGCTTGCTTGCCCCTTGAGGGATGTTGATGAGGACATCACTCCTATGGATACACACAACACTCCTCCAAATCTGGACTTGCAAGGTCCAATGACTAGAGCTCGTGCACGACGACTAAATTTAGAGGTGAGCTCGTTCCTACGTTCTTTGCTATATGTTACTTTTGAGAATGGTTTGCTACCTAATGATTATTTTATGATTAGAAACCACGGAGAGGACCAGGAGATGATGGGAGAAGGAGTTGGGAACGTGGAGGACCAGCAAGGGCTTGGAAGCCAAAGTGGAGGCCCAATCAAAACCGACTTCGAGTCTGTTTCGGGGCCCAGGACCAGTCTGTACTAAAACAGTCGCCCAGGACGCATACGGACTCGGATTTGGACGTTCTACATATGCACGGAAAGATAAGGAGAAGTCCTTTCCAATGCCGCCGGCCTCATGTCAAAATTCATCCGGAGTCATCGGGAAGCGTCAAAACAAGAGAGAGTCCAGAATCTGTGTCGGTGCTGCGTCGCCTATTTTTGGCCTTTGGGCTTTGTATCTAGTTGAGCCCAATTAGGGGCGCGTCCAGAGGGTCTTGCACGACCCTAGGGTCTTTATATACATCCACCACAGCACCATTAGGGTTCGGGTTTTGCTTAGATCAATTCTGTTAATAAACAGTTTCGCCGTTCATCGGTTTGTGAGACCTCAACTTCGAGAGTTTAATCATACATCTGCAATTGTGTTGCATTCTTCGTTGTTCTTGCTTGTGTTCTTGATTCACAGGCAGGGATTAGCCTTCTCGGCGAGGTCAATCGTCTTTGGACGGTTGATAACCAGAGGAGACGTCGTGTTGCGATTGCGGGGTTTAGAACGTGCTGTTCTGAAGCCGGATCGATTTGTGTGTCGCCTCCGATCAAATCAACTTACCAAGAACCTTTCGGAAGATCGGGAACCCTTGTTCACATCAAGTGGTAATCAAAGCTTCAGGTGCACCGTCAGGTTCACACACCCTTTAGTTTTGTTTTCGTGTTCTTCCTATCGTCCACTGAAAATACCAAAAAAAAAAATTTCCCCCGCCCATAACCACGTGTTTAGCCTTTGCATATTTCAATTTCAGAGTCCGTAGTGTTGAGTTTGTGCCCTAGTTCTTGTTTAGTCGCTGGTTTAGTTTATGTTTTTGTCGTCAGTAGTGTTTCCCTTGCAACCCTAGCCGCCATCCCCTTCACCATCCTCGGTTTTGTCGGCTTTGTGTGCTAGGGTTGATTGATCAACACGCCCACCCTAAACCCACCCTCACCACCTCGGACCAATTTTCACAAATTCCATGTTCCGCTGCATCCACCTGGCCAAAAAAATCCCTACCCGACCCCAAGCCGACTCGGGTTTCACTCAAACCCCTGGGTTCTTCATAACCGATTCCGACACCCCTTCGGTAAAACAGCCATAACTTTTCGCTCGGTTGTCCGTTTTGGCTAAAATTTTTACAGGAGATTCTTGACAAAAAGTTGAGCATACCCACACTTGGCTATGCCCTCTGTGCCCTCATCAAAAAATTCAAAAAAAATCGGGAAGATAAAGAAAAAATTCATTCAAGTTGAAACCCGACGTTTTCTGAAACTTCAAGATTTTCCGTAGGCCACGTCCTAGCTCTATTTGAACTAAAACTTTTTGTGGTTTCTCCCCCATTGCTAGTGAGTTGGAAAAAAATATCAAAAAATAAAATAAAAAAAAAGAAATTTGGGATTCCTACTAGTGCTCCATCTAGCCCCCTGGAATTTCTGAGTTTGGCTATTTTACACTAAGCCCCCTGTTTTCGACTGTGTCCCTTTGTCTCTTTGTTTCTTCTTTGCTATCACTACTGTTCTAGGACATAGTTAGACCAGCAACTAGGGACAAGTTATTTGGGCACTTATTCAGCATTACTATCTGTTTTTGATTTGTGTGCCACTCATATATATATATTTGGCCTTCCTAGCTCTACATAGTTCTTCTGAACAGCACATAGATTATTTGGTAACCCTTGCAATCGTGGAACACTTCTCCCTGGTATCCTTTGCTTTGTTGTTTTCAGAACTTTGTAAGAGCTTTGCAAGAAGCTTACTTTTGCTGTGTTGAGAGGCACCACTGCTTAGTAGTTTTGTAGGGATAACCTTCACTTTTTGTTTCCTGTTTTGGTGTTTCTGATGTCAGGAAGCGATGGGGAGGGTGCTTCACCCTCCAAATTGGATGAGTGCGTGAGCCAAAATCAGTTACAGAAGGCTTTGCAGGCAGTTCAGAGTGATTTGGCAGAGACGATCACCAGGGCCGTCACCGACGCCGTCACCAAGCTTCACCTAGGAGAAAGCATTGAGCGGTTGGATAAGAGAGTCTCTAAGCTAACCGATCAGGTTGTCGAATTGGAGACCGCTCACAAGACCAACAACAACAACAACAACAACACCAACACCAACAACGACACCAACAACAACGTTGAAGACGATCATGATGAAGCAACGGTGTATAAGGCTGATGGCACCGTCGATAGGCAGCTACAAGGACCGCAAGGTTACGACGCCGTTTGCAACATAACCCTCAAGGTATGGGTGGTTTCCACAACCACAATCGTCGCACACAAGGTAACTATGCTCCAGATGATCCGTATGCTAAAATTAAGTTTTCAATTCCTTCGTTTTCGGGTCAGTACGATGGTGATGCTTACCTTGATTGGGAAATGACGGTAGAACAAAAATTTAATGCCCACCTTGTTCCTGAACAACATAGAGTTAGACAAGCCACTAGTGAGTTTAAGGACTTTGCTACTGTTTGGTGGATTGGTCTAGCTGCTAAAACCGATTTGCCTACTACTTGGGAAGAACTTAAGGTAGAAATGCGTGATCGTTTTGTTCCTCCTTCTTTTTATAGAGAAATTCGTAATAAACTGCAGCGTTTAGATCAAGGAGATAAAACTGTTCAGGAGTATTTTAGTGAGCTTCAGAAGGGTTTGATTCGTTGTGCTGTGGTTGAAAAAGTAGAGGATCAGATTTGCCGCTTTTATTCCGGTTTGAGAAAAGAAATTCAGGACATCCTTGATTATAAAGAATTTTATACCCTCAACCAGTGTTTCCAGTATGCTATGCTTGCAGAGAAAGAATCACAGGGACTTTTCCAGGCTTTTGAGGAGTACAGCAAGTCCAGGAATTTCTACCCACCACGGCCGACGGGGACTTCGGGGCTGCCCAAGCCATCTTTCCGGCCGCCCCCACCAGCTAGTGTTGTCTCTACAGCACCAAGATCAGCCCCTGCCCCTTCTACGCGCTCAGGTAAAAATTCTGTGCAGGTACCGGCTAGTAGTGCCTCCTCTGTTGCTTCGACGGGACGCACTACAGGGATTCAGTGCCACCGATGCCATGGTCTTGGCCATGTGCAGAAAGATTGCCCAAGTAGGCGGGCATATGTGGTGACAGATGATGGCAGTTACATGAGCACCTCCGATGTGGAGGATGAGGAGGAGGATGTCGCTGCCACCAGCGGTGACCTCGTCCTTGGAGGCGGAGATACCACGGGCTACATGAATATTACTGTGCAGCGTGTGCTTAGCACACAAATCCAGCAGCCCGAGATGATGCAGCGACATAACTTGTTCCAGATTTTCTTCGTCATCAAGAACCGTCGGGCACGTGTCATCATTGATGGAGGAAGCTGCAACAATTTGGTGAGTTCTGATGTGGTTAAGAAGCTTGATTTGACCACACGCCCACATCCACATCCATACTACATTCAGTGGTTAAATGACTCTGGAAAAGCTAAGGTAACACAAACTTGCAGAGTTCCTTTTTCCATTGGTTCCTATGTGGATTCTGTTGATTGTGATGTTGTACCCATGCAAGCTTGTTCACTTTTATTGGGTAGACCTTGGGAATTTGATAATGATGCTGTACACCATGATAAAAGTAATAAGTACACTTTTATGCATAAAGGAACTAAAATTACTTTGTTACCAATGACCCCTGCTGAAATTGTACAAGCTGATTTAGAACGAGCTGCTAGTTTGAAAAATAAAATCCCTGAAATTCAGCAACCTGTTAATTCTGCTTCTACACCAAGTAATGTTAATGATTCTTCAAGTTCTAAGGGTGCTGCAATTAAATTACAAGGTCGTTCATGTCTTGCCACAAAATCTGAGCTTGCTGAAATTTCTACTAATCATATTTGCTATGCTTTGATATGCAAACAAGCCTTGTTTTTGCTTGGTGATATTGCTTCTAGTGCTTTGCCTCCTGCTGTCACTAACCTTTTGCAGGAGTATGAGGATGTTTTCCCAGCTGAGATACCCTCGGGCTTGCCACCTTTGAGAGGGATTGAGCATCAAATTGATTTGATTCCTGGTGCTACTTTACCAAACCGTGCTGCTTATAGGACCAACCCTGAGGAGACTAAGGAGATACAACGACAAGTCCAAGACCTTTTGGATCGTGGGTATGTTCGTCAATCACTTAGTCCTTGTGCTGTTCCTGTACTTTTGGTTCCTAAGAAAGATGGTTCTTGGCGTATATGTGTAGATTGTAGAGCCATTAATAACATTACTATTAGGTATCGTCATCCTATTCCTAGGCTAGACAACATGCTTGATGAGTTATGTGGTGCTATAATTTTCACTAAAATTGATTTGCGTAGTGGCTACCATCAAATTAGAATGAAACTTGGAGATGAATGGAAAACAGCTTTTAAAACCAAATTAGGGTTGTATGAGTGGTTAGTAATGCCTTTTGGGTTAACTAATGCACCCAGTTTTTTCATGCGTTTGATGAATGAGGTTTTAAGACCTTTTATTGGCAAATTTGTGGTTGTTTACTTTGATGATATCTTGATTTATAGCAAATCCATGGATGATCATATGATTCATTTGCGTGCTATTTTTGATGCTTTGCGAGTTGCACGTTTATTTGGTAACCTTGAGAAGTGCACCTTTTGCACGGATCAAGTCTCTTTTCTTGGCTATGTTGTGACTCCACAGGGAATTGAGGTGGATGAGGCGAAGATTGAAGCCATAAAGAGTTGGCCTGTACCAAAAACTATCACACAGGTGAGGAGTTTTCTTGGTCTTGCAGGTTTCTACCGCCGCTTTGTCAAAGATTTCAGCACCATTGCTGCACCATTGCATGAGTTGACAAAGAAGGGCGTTGACTTCCATTTTGGTAAGGTACATCATGAGTCTTTTGATGCTTTGAAGGACAAACTTACACATGCACCATTGCTGCAATTACCCAATTTTGATAAGACTTTTGAGCTTGAATGTGATGCTAGTGGTATAGGCATTGGTGGTGTTTTGATGCAAGATGGTAAACCTGTTGCATACTTTAGTGAGAAAATTACTGGGCCTGTTTTGAATTATTCCACGTATGATAAGGAACTATATGCACTTGTACGTTCTTTAGAGACGTGGCGTCATTATTTTTTGCCCAAAGAATTTGTTATTCATTCTGATCATGAATCACTTAAGTATATTCGTTCTCAATGCAATTTGAACCGTAGACATGCTAAATGGGTTGAGTTTATTGAGTCTTTTCCTTATATTATTAAACATAAGAAAGGGAAGGATAATGTGATTGCTGATGCTTTATCTAGGCGATATACTTTGTTGTCTCAACTTGATTGTAGAATTTTTGGACTTGAGGCAATTAAAGAACAATATGTTGCTGATGTTGATTTTAAAGATGTACTGCTGCACTGTAAAGAAGGTCGTGCTTGGCACAAATTTATGTTGAATGATGGATTCTTGTTTAGAGCTAACCGCCTATGCATTCCAGTTGGTTCCGTTCGTCTTTTGTTGTTGCAGGAGGCGCATGGAGGTGGATTGATGGGTCATTTTGGTGCTAAGAAGACAGAGGATATTTTGGCCACACACTTCTTTTGGCCAAGGATGAGGAAAGATGTTGAGCGTTTTGTTGCTCGCTGCTCTACATGTCAAAAAGCTAAGTCTCGATTGAATCCACATGGTTTATACATGCCACTTCCTGTTCCTTCTATTCCTTGGGCGGATATTTCTATGGACTTTATTTTAGGACTGCCTAGGACTAAGAGGGGGAGCGATAGCATTTTTGTTGTCGTGGATCGTTTTTCCAAGATGGCACACTTTATATCATGTCATAAAACTGATGATGCTAGTTATATTGCTGATCTTTTTTTCAAAGAAATTGTACGTTTGCATGGTATGCCTTCTACTATTGTTTCAGATCGTGATACAAAATTCTTGAGTTATTTTTGGCGCACGCTTTGGAATAAGTTGGGTACAAAGTTGTTATTTTCTACAACTTGTCATCCACAAACTGATGGACAAACTGAGGTTGTGAACCACACTTTGGGTACTATGTTGCGAGCTATTTTGAAGAAAAATTTGAAGCAATGGGAAGAATGCTTACCTCATGTTGAGTTTGCTTATAATCGGGCAACACATTCTACTACCAAGGTAAGTCCATTCAAGGTAGTGTATGGTTTTGATCCCCGTACTCCACTTGATATACTTCCTCTACCTATTAATGAGAGAGTTCATATTGATGCTAAGGAGCGTGCTGAATTTATTTTGCAAATGCATGAGACCACTAGACTTAGCATTGAAAAGATGAATGAAAAGTATAAAATTGCTGGTAGTAAGGGAAGAAAGGAAGTAAAGCTTGATGTAGGAGATTTAGTGTGGTTACACTTAAGGAAGGATAGATTTCCAGAATTGAGAAAGTCTAAACTAATGCCTAGAGCTGATGGTCCATTTAAAATAATAGAGAAGATTAATGATAATGCATACAAACTTGAGTTGCCTCCCGAATTCGGGGTTAGTCCTACTTTTAACATTTCAGATTTGAAACCATACTTGGGAGAAGAGGATGAGCTCGAGTCGAGGACGACTTCACTTCAAGAGCGGGAGGATGATGAGGACATCACTCCTATGGATACACACAACACTCCTCCAAATCTGGACTTGCAAGGTCCAATGACTAGAGCTCGTGCACGACGACTAAATTTAGAGGTGAGCTCGTTCCTACGTTCTTCGCTATATGTTACTTTTGAGAATGGTTTGCTACCTAATGATTATTTTATGATTAGAAACCATGGAGAGGACCAGGAGATGATGGGAGAAGGAGTTGGGAACGTGGAGGACCAGCAAGGGCTTGGAAGCCAAAGTGGAGGCCCAATCAAAACCGACTTCGAGTCTGTTTCGGGGCCCAGGACTAGTCTGTACTAAAACACTTGCCCAGGACGCATACGGACTCGGATTTGGACGTTCTACATATGCACGGAAAGATAAGGAGAAGGCCTTTCCAATGCCGCCGGCCTCATGTCAAAATTCATCCGGAGTCATCGGGAATCGTCAAAACAAGAGAGAGTCCAGAATCTGTGTGGGTGCTGCGTCGCCTATTTTTGGCTTTTGGGCTTTGTATCTAGTTGAGCCCAATTAGGGGCGCGTCCAGAGGGTCTTGCACGACCCTAGGGTCTTTATATACATCCACCACAGCACCATTAGGGTTCGGGTTTTGCTTAGATCAATTCTGTTCATAAACAGTTTTGCCGTTCATCGGTTTGTGAGACCCCAACTTCGAGAGTTTAATCATACATCTGCAATTGTGTTGCATTCTTCGTTGTTCTTGCTTGTGTTCTTGATTCACAGGCAGGGATTAGCCTTCTCGGCAAGGTCAATCGTCTTTGGACGGTTGATAACCAGAGGAGACGTCGTGCTGCGATTGCGGGGTTTAGAACGTGCTGTTCTGAAGCCAGATCGATTTGTGTGTCGCCTCCGACCAAATCAACTTACCAAGAACCTTTCGAAAGATCGGGAACCCTTGTTCACATCAGATGTCCCTGGCCTGCCTTATATATCCGGGGGGACAGGATTACATGGCGGAGTTCTAGTCGGTCTACTATGCTTATCCAAGTAGGAGTCTACTTTGCTTTCCTTATCTGTGAGCTACTCTGATGGTATGTATCATCGACAAGCCCCCGAGAGTCTTGCAAGCTGTTTGATAACCTTCAGTAGCTTCCCGACTAGTCTCAAAGATCTGAAAATATCTTCGAGAAATCTACTAGTGCGCCGAATAGGTACAGCTAATTAGGTGTAGCCCTCGACTCTTGTATCATTTGGAAATTGCAAATAATGGAATAGTCCAAAACAAGAATAGTCGTGTTGGCTCTTTTTAAGGAGAAATCGCTCAAATCATCAAATCCGAGTAATAAATAACTCGGTAGAATGACATCAATCATTACCGAGTGATAAATAATCTAGACGAGTGACTTCAATCACCGCTGAGTGGTAGATGACTCCAACCAATGACCAAGTGGCAGCCACGCTCAACTCAGAATATCATGTCCGAGAGGCAGCGGAGCTCAACTCAAGCCGATAAGGTCGAGTGAAGAAGGCAGTCGAGGTTGCTGTAGCCATGGACCGTAGATGAAGTGATAACTGAATGACACCGATGGTCTGATATGTGATCGACCGATGGCAGTGGTCAGATGTGATGTGGCAGACCGATGGTGGTGGTCAGAGCTGGTGTAGCCGACCGCTGAAGGCAGTCAAAATCTAGCATTGTCGACCGATAAAGGTGATCAGAGCTGTAAACCGACAAATGAAGGCGGTCGGAACTGTAAGCCGACCGATGAGGGCAGTCGGGGCTGGTGTAGCCAACCGATGAAGGCAGTCGTAACTGGTGTAGCCAACCGATGAAGGCAGTCGGAACTGGCATGGTCGACCGATGAAGGTGGTCAGAGATGTAAGCCAACCGATGAAGGTGAGGAAATCACTCTATGTCGAGTGGTGTATCCGTCTATCCGTCATAAATGTTTCTAACAATAGAGGAAATTAGAATAATTAGTTATAATTAACATTATTTGCTTGATAACTTATTTTTATAAGCCAAACAAATCAGTCAACTGAAAAGTCAAATCTGCATCTATTTTTCTCCTTTAAGTAGACCGACTGGCGCATAGCAGCGTATTCGCGCGTTAGCAACCAGACCGATCCACCATAAGATACTTAGGACAGAATATAAAGAGCTCGGAGCTCGGTCTGCTGCAACAATATGAGTCATAATTTACTCTTGCGTAGCAATCAGAACCAGTCGACACATGACCTCTCGCACTTTGGCTCTGGGTTTAGTGCAGTGCCAGTCTGTCGTGTAGCAAAGAAGTTTTTTGCCTTAGTTGTTTGTCGGTGTAAGACCAAAAATAAGACCAAATCGCAAATAAAATGCTATGTATCGGTCGAGGCTAAAGCCAAAAAGAGTGAAACTAGAACAGACAACATGGGTCGTACGATGTCAGGGCTGAAGCAATACTGAAAGGTCACCGACCGACATGGGTCCTATGGTGTCAGGGCCGAGGCACTACTGAAAGGTCACCGACCAACATGTGTACTGCTAGATTCACAAAAAAGTGGAGGAACAGGTGTATAGATACACAAGTAGCTCCCTGGCTCGATTGTTTAATACGAAGGATTAAAGAAACGAGGCAATATAAAGACGAATAAAGCCATAAAAAGTGCACTAATTTAAAAGCCCAAATTTACTCATAAAAAAAACTACGACCTTCTACTTAGAAAACCGATATAAGCGGTCGTGGGGAAAAAGGTATGAAGGACATGAGCCCAAAACCTCAAAAATAAATCGAGAAAGTATAAAGATATTTAGCTTTGTTATTCAGCGAGTTGAAGAGGAGCCCCCGAGCATGCCGATGTGGATGGCGAGTGGTTGAACGTCGAAGTCAAGCCATCATATCGCCTGAACATCAAAACTCGAAGTAGTTGGCTTGTATCGCCAAGTTGTCAAAGGTGTCACCGATTAACCGAGTG
This sequence comes from Eleusine indica, assembly GCA_030378355.1. Lineage (NCBI taxonomy): Eukaryota > Viridiplantae > Streptophyta > Magnoliopsida > Poales > Poaceae > Eleusine > Eleusine indica. The sequence continues at coordinate 29,476,408 of CM059501.1, read as the reverse complement.
AGTGAAAACCCAAAGCGCCAAGTCATTGACAGCGTCGCTTAGTAGCTGAGTGGCCATCAAATCATCATGGTGCCGCGATGTTGCCAAGTGGCCGAGTCGAGGAGATGTCGCCGAGTGGCTGAGTCGAGGCGATGTTGCCAACTGGTGTAGTCATCGGGTCGTCATCGAGTCACGGCAATTGCTGAGTGACCGATTCTGTCTAATCATCGAGTAGCTGATGCACTGAGTCGTCGAAGATGTCCAGGAGTAGCCGCCAGGCAAATCCTTGTGATCGCCAAGCGGTCGAGCCGTTGAGTTGCGGTGATGTCGTCGAGTTGTTGGAGGCGTCGTGTTACGACGATGTTGCTGAGTGGCTAATAATCTTGATGTTGTTCAAAAAGACCATCAAACTCGACAAACCGATCGTTGCGCTGCGCCCCTACCTGGCGCACATACTGTTGAGACTTATTCTCGGCAATAGACATAGGGTAGTTAATCTATGGCGATTTATATGTAGAATAGGGGTATGCGCAAGATCGAAAGACGATGGTAACACAAGATGCCGATTTATATAGGTCCGGGCCTCCCGGAGGATAATAATCCTATGTCCTGTGTTATGTGGTATTTGTATTGATATGTCTAGATCTGATGATCTAGACGAGGAGGGTAGTATTAGACTTGATGTCTAGTTCTATGTTACGCGTGATGAGGTACTCTGATGATATGTATCATCAACAGTTGGTCTGACCATCGTATTTTTTTTTATGGGAGCCGGCTTGAATCCTTTTGGCCACCGAGCTCTGCGAAGCTCAGGTATATAGGCCTTGATGCCATTGAATTCTTCATCGCTTGGAGTACGTGACCTTCTATATCGGTCAAGAGATGACGATGAGCAACGATTATGACATGGGCCAACATCGTCATCATGGCAACGATGCCGGTTGTCCCCATCATGACTCTCGCGTCGGTCCTGATCGTCACGTCGACGTCGGTCGATGCGGTTGTCTCTGAGAGGTGGATCGCATCGGTCTTCTGGTCGGTAATCAGTCCACCGATCGCGGCGCTCCTCCTTGTAGCGTCGGTCGTCTCGAGCCGCTCCTCGTATTTTGAGTTGATGGTGTCCCGACCGTCACGGATGCTGAGGGAATTTCTCAGATCCTCACGCCTTCGTTGACCGCGTGAGGTCGCATGACTGGAACTCGCCATCGACTGTTGTTTGCCCTTGGCCGCATCTTCGGCTGCAGCAACCTTGAGCATAGCCAACGCCTTATGTAATGCGGGGGTTTGATATGCTACGTCAACCATCAAGCTGTCGAGCAATATTTTAACCCCAGTGATGTTGTTCTGTGGGGTGTCGTAGACCTTGACACCGTCCACTTTGATCTCGGGTCCAAGGTCGAGTCGTTGTGCGACGCGAGATCCATGCAATCCTCTCGGTCGGCGGTGATTTCCTTTCGATGGGTTGTTGTCTTGGCGGTTTTCTTCCCTGTGGCCTTCTTCTACGCGTTCTTCTTCACAACCATCTTCTTCGCGGCCATCTTCATGGTCACTCTCCTCATCATTGTCCCCTGATGGGTTCTCCACTATATCAACCATGTTCACGGTCAGAGGGTATAAACAGGCAGATCCAACCAAATCCACATCAAAGGAACGGACTGACTTTGAGTTGTACGTGAAGGATAGATCTGTTCCGTCGAATCCGAGTGGGACCAATGCTAGGATCAGATCTGGTGAGCTCGGTGATCGCGCCGAAGAACCGGCTAAGCCCGAGTCGGAACGGTGGTTCTCTAGACCTAGCTCTCCATTGATGTCGACGGTGAAGTCGAGCGATCCGAAGTTGATCTTGAAGTCCGGCGAGTACTGGATGTTGGGTGTTTCAACCATCGTAGTCGACGGAGAATCCCGGCGAGCCTTGTCCCCTTCCTGGCGCGCCAACTGTCGAGACTCGATCTTGGCAATATATTTATAGGGCTACGCTGAGACTAAGAACTACGATGGTTGCAAAAGATGCCGAGTTATACAGGTTCGGGCCCACTTGATGAGAGTAAAAACCCAACGTTCTATGTTCTGTGGATTGTATTGCTTGTAATGTTGTGTCCCCGATAGGGGGTTCCCTGCCTCCTTATATATCCGGTCGGCAGGGGGTACATGAAGAGTCCTACTCGTAGTCTACAAGGATTTACATAGAAAGTCTACCTCTAATTGCCTTGTGCTCCAAGCTGACTCGGTCAGTTCCCTTATTGATGAGGTACCCAGTCGGTTACCGACTTTAGGCATATCTATGGATACCCAAAAGGTAAGTATTCCATAGCTTCTTTGCGGGGATCTCTGCGTTGGTCTCCACCTAGTTGCCAACTTCCTTCTGGATCTCCAGCTGGTTGGATAGCATCAACTGTCGGTTGGCCAACTCACAACTTTGCCATCGCAGTCAAAAGAATTCCGAAGATCAGAGTGGAGGAAGATGATTCCTTTGGGGCCTGGCATCTTCAAGGTGAGGTAAGGATAGTGTGGGACAGCCATGAACTTCGCTATCGCTGATCTGCCAATGATGGCATGGTAGGTAGACTTGTAATCAGCTACTTGGAAGACGATATGCTCGGTCCTGAAGTTCTCTCGGGTGCCGAATGTGACAGGCAGAGTGATCTGCCCTATTGGCACCGAGGTCTGGCCTCGCACAATCCCGTGAAAGGGAGAAGTGCTCGGTTTGAGGTCGGCGACTGTCAGGCCTAACTCTCTGAGAGTCTTGGTGAAGATCAGGTCAAGGCTGCTTCCTCCATTGATGAGTACTTTGTTGAACTTGACCTCCTTCAAAGTTTCCACGAGCACAAGCGTGTAGCAACCCAGTCTGGGCAGGCACCTGGGGTGATCCGTCTGATGAAAAGTGATCGGAACTTCAGACCACTTCATGTACTTAGGTGCAGCTGGTTCCACGGAGTTGATCTCTCGTAGTTCCAGCTTATGTTTACGTTTGGATGTGTTGGCATCGGACCCTCCGAAGATGAAGTTGACTTCCTTCCGAGGCTCCTGAAACACTCCTTCCTCGTCCTTGACGCTGCCGTTGTTGGCTTTGTCCTTACCATTTCGCCTCGGTGGGTCTTTGACCACTTTCAGCACAACAGTCACGAAGCCCTTGAAATGGTAACAATCCTTTGCTTTGTGGTTTCCCTTTGGGTGCCATAGGCATGGGCCACTCAGCAAGTCATCCATGGTTTGCTTGTTCATTCACGGATTTTTCTTGGATCGTTCTACAGCAGCAACCATGTTATCAGTTTTCCTCTTCTTGTCCTTTTTGAAGGACTCGGTCTTGTCCTGGCGCTTCTCCATCCCTTTACCTTGAATGTCGTATAGAGCTGACTCCCCTGAAGCAAATTTGTCCGTGATGGCATGAGCCAAATCCGAATGGCGGGCTCAAGGTAGACTGGCAGGTAATTAGCCTTGACATAGGTGTTTCCCCCAGCAGACTGAATAGCTGTGCTATAGATCTGGAGGCACTCCTTGGGGTTGGTTTGTCCATCATACTTTTCGATAGCAATAGGCTTGAAACTCGTTGGAAACTTGCACCTATGCAGCTTGGGAGTATAAGCCTTTATTCCGTCGAACTCCTCATCGGTTGGTGATGGAGTCCTACACCGTCAGTCTGGAGATCACTATGCGGAGGGAGTATGGCGGCTATGGCATGGACCCACATCATCATCATGATGGCGGCGACGGTTATCCTCGTGGTAGTTTTCGTGCCAATCCCGATCGTCGTATCGATGTCGGTTGTCACGGTTATTCCTCAGAGGTGGGTCTCGTCGGTCATCACGGTTATCCCTCGAAGGTGGATCTCGTCGGTCGTCATGGTTATTCCTCTAATTGCATGGCTAGAGCTTGCTACTGACAGATGTGGCTCTTTCTGAGCTTCTTGAACGGCAGCTGCTTTGAGCATGGTCATGGCTTTCTTCATCGCGGGGGTCTGGTACGCCTCATCAACCATCAAGCTGTCGAGTAACATTTTTAACCCAGTGATGTTATTCTACGGGGTGTCATAGACCTTAATGCCATCTACCTCGATCTCTAGTTGCCCGAGATCTGGCCTTCGTGCGAGGCGAGATCCGTGCGATCCTCTCTACCATGGACACCTTCCCCATCAGTATTGCCCGACGGATTCTCGTCTATCTCGACCACTTTTACGGTCAAGGGCTATAAGCAAGCAGTTCCATCCGAGTCCTCATCAAAGGAGCTGACCGACTTTGAGTCATACCCTGTAGGTAGGTCCGTGTCGCCAAATCTGAGTGGAAACAATGCTTGGATCAGATCTGATGAACTCGGTTATCACGCCATAGAGCCGGCTGCAGGCGAGTCGAATTGGTAGTTTTCTAGACCTAGCTCTCCGTTGGTGTTGACGGCGAAGTGAAGCGATCCGAAGGAGATCTTGAAGTCCGGTGAGTACTGGATGTTGGGAATTTCGGCCATCATAGTCGACGTAGAATCCCAGCGAGCCTTGTCCCCTACCTTGCGCACCAACTGACGAGACTTATTCTCGGTAATATACTAATAGGGCTACGTCGGGACTAAGAACTACAATGGTAACACAAGACGCCGACTTATATAGGTTCGGGCCCTCTCGATGAGAGTAAAAACCCTACGTCCTGTGTTCTGTGGTTTGTATTGCAATGTGAATTGGTGCCATCGATGGGGAGGTCCCTGCCGCCTTATATATCCTGTTAGCAGGGGGGTACATGAAGAGTCCTACTCGTTGTCTACAAGGATTTACATAAAAAGTCCATCTCTAATTGCCTTGTGCTCCAAGTCGACTCGGTCGGTTCCCTTATGATGGGTCACCTGGTTGTCTATCAACTTTAGCATAGCTATGGATACCCGGAAGGTATATATTCCACAGTTAGCGAAGTCGTCTTAGACCTTATGGTGTGATATCTCCAAATTTGGAAGCTAGTATAAGCCTTATTGATGACCTCTCAAAAGTTGAAGCACTACTTCCAAGATCATCCAATTGAAGTATGCACTTCTGACGGGCTAGGAGAGTTGCTCCACAACCGCGAGGCCACTGGGAAGATTGCCAAGTGGGCCGTGAAGCATCGAGCGTACAACATTACCTTGAAGTCATGGGATTCCATCAAAGGACAGGCATTGTCTTACTTCATCGCCGAGTGGACAGAAAAAGAGTTACCACCGAACCCACAGGAACTTAGCTACTGGAACATGACCTTTGATGGTGTCGAGACTTATTCTCGGCAATATATTTGTAGGGCTACATCAGGATCACTGAGTTATATAGGTTCGGGCCCTCTTGATGAGAGTAAAAACCCTATGTCTTATGTACTGTGGATTGTATTGATGTTGTGTTGCGATGTTGTTGTTTTGCCCCTTGATAGGGGGTTCCTGCCGCCTTTTATATCTGGTCGGCAGGGGGTACATGAAGAGTCCTACTCATAGTATACAAAGACAAACATAGTAGTTCTATCTCTAATTTCCATGCACTCCAAGCCAACTCGGTAGGTTCCCATATTAGCGGGCCATCCCTTTGTCTTTCCACTATAGCATAGCTATGGATACTAGTAAGGTAAGTATTCCACAGCTACCCCTAAGTGCTTTCTGATTTTGAGCCGTGACTTGTCGAGTGATCCTCTCCACCAAGCATGTGGATAGGTCACATATTAGGAATACCTCTTGAATGAAGTTACTAATAGATCTGGTACGCCGAATAGGTGCACCTGATCACGTATAGCTCCTGACTCTTGTATAATTTGGAGATTAACAAATAATACAAGAGTCTAATAATTTTAGCTCTTTACACATTGTTATATAAAGGCATACTTTCACTCAAACCATCAAGCTTGAGTAGTCAACCTCTGATCTTGAAACCAGGCACTCAGTTAGCACAACATCAATTGTGCTGACCGATTATAGAAGGCGGAGTGGTATATACCTTTAGCCGAGTGACCTTTGATCCTAATTCCATGACATCAAACATGTGAAAGTCAAAGAAAGGATTATGACATCAATCATAACCCAGTACTAAGATGTAATGACATCAATCATAGTATAGCTTTTCCTCTAATTTTTATCAGTCGGACAATATAAGTCTGACTTTTAGCTTTTTAATTACAGAACATCAATCAACAACATAGCCTTCAAACTAATTCCCATACAACCATAAGGTCCTCTGCTATGTGATCATCAAATCACATAAATACGGGGACTATATCTTGTAATTTAAATAAAGCTTCTCATCAAAGAAGCCTCGAGTTTAATACTAAGATTTTCAGTGATGCAAAGAATCCTTTGAAAAATTTCTACCCATTTCAATTAATCTTCAAAAATAGGTAATTCAGCACTGTACGGCCCATGTTGACCCACTTGGTCCCTCACGACTTGGTCAAAAGCGAAGGTACAAAAGGGCAAGCGTAGGGCTTCACAAACTCCACGCTGTCTTTTCGAGCGCTTCGTCTTCCTCGTGCCTCCTCTGTCCACCAACTTCTGTCGTAGATCCTGATCACGTGCAAGCCCCCGAGCTCAAGAAACTAGGGTTAGGGTCACCACACTAGATTTACTGCATCTTCGTGCTCACCATGCCGCACAAGCTCGTCAAGGGATCGAAGGGGTCCGCCACCACCGTTGAATCCTCCTCGTTGAAGTTGGACATCCAGAAATCTTTTCACGAGTTCACTAGGAGCTCCATCAGCATTGACACGCTAAAAACCATGGTCATCGATGGCATACTACCGGAACAGGCGTGCCTTAACTAGAAGGTATCTGAATCCAAATCGCATCCTCTCCCTATCCATAAGTAGATAGTTGTTTTCCACTCCTTCTTTCAGTGATGCTTTGGAGTTCCCTGCTATAGCTTCTTGCGTGAGCTCCTATTCTTCTATGGGATTGAGTTAACCTCAATCCCAACTCTTTTTTGCATATCGCCATCTTCGTGCACTTGTGCGAAGCTTTCTTAGGCATTCTGCTTCATTTCTCCCTCTTCCACCACCCTTTTGTCCTCCACCCTGTGCCGTCGGTCGCCAACAAAGAAGCAATCAGTAGCATTGGGATCTAGCTGTGGAAGAAGGAAGCATACATCAAAGATTCTCTGGTCACAGGGAACAAGAAATGGTGGGAGGAGTGGTTCTATAGTGACAGTCCCCCTCCCGTCATCTCGGATTTCACCGGTGCAAAGGCTAGCCCCCAACCCTCTTGTTCGAAAAAGTTGGACCCGAATGATGCTCAAGTTCAAGAAATGCTGAAGAAGATCGCCGAACTGAAGGAAGAAGGAGTTGACGGTGTTACCAACGCCAAGAGCTTCATCATGTGTCGAGTGCAACCACTCAAGCAACAATGTCACTCAGGATGGTAATGTCTCCGATGATGAGACCAGAGAGGTTCCCGACCCACCGAACCCAACCTTGAGCAAGGCTCGCATAAGCAAGATGTTTGAGCCGGTCAGTCATCAGGATAATGCCTTAATTAGAAAAGCATATAACAAGGGCACTCATCGATCTTTTACCTTTTTCATATGTCATTCAATTATTCACTCTAAGTAAAATGATTCATGTGAACAATGTCTTCATGCTTGTTTGCAGGTTTGACACTTATGTGTCTCACCCTCCACTCCCATCGACTGATACGGGGCGGGGGGGGGGGGGGGTGGATTATGCTCCCAGGCCTTCACGCTAGACAAATTATGTCGAGTCAACCTCGGTAGCTAGTGGGTGCACGCATCAGATCAATTTGGTCGGCGATGGAGGGGGCTCATGAAGATGACGACCCACTATCGATAGCAATACCTCAGGGATGATAACGACAAAGATGATGCCCAAGGGAACCCCCAAGTGGTCGGTCTGCATCCTGTGGTCTCCTTCGACCAACCCTCAAGCCAGTCGGGGCCACCAAGTAGAGCGATCGGGGGTGCAGATCATGTGGACAAGGGTTCCCGATCTTCCGATAGGTTCTGATAATCTTGATTAAGGCGGAGGCGATACACAAATCGACCCGGCTTCCGAACGACACGTTCTGAACCCCGCAATCGCAGCACAACGTCTCCTCTGGTTATCAACCATTCAAGAATGATTGACCTCGCCGAGAAGGCTTATCCTTGCCTGCAAATCAAGAACACAAGCAAGAACAAAGAAGAATGCAACCAAATTTGCAAGTATACGATGAATCTCATAAGTTGGGGTCTCACAAACCGATCAAACGGCAAAACTGTTATCAACGGAATAATCTAAGCAAAACTCAAACCCTAATGAAGAGGCGGCGGCTGTATATGAGGATGCTAGGGTCGTGCAAGACCCCCTGGACGCAGCCCTAAGTGGGCTCAACTCGTTACATGGCCCAAAGACCGATTACGGTGTCGCAGCACCAGGACAGATTCTGGAAGTCGATTTGTTTTGGTGCTTTCTGACGGCTCGACAGGCATTTTGACATGGGACTGGTTGAGTTGGAAAGTGCTTTTCGTTATCTTTCCAGGCATATATAGAACATCCAAATCCGAGTCCGTATGCGTCCTGGGCGTCCGTTTTAGTGCAGACTGGTCCTGGGCTCCGAAACAGACTCGAAGTCGGTTTTGATTGGGCCTCCACCTTGGCTTGGATGTCCTTGCTGGTCCATCACGTCTCCAATCACCTCTTCAGCTATCTCATCATCATCTCCATGGTTTCTAACAACAATTAATTCATTAGGTAGCAATTTATTCTCAAAACCACATAATAAAATATTAGAAACGATCTCACATGTAAATTCAGGTGATGCACATGAACTTTCATCTTAGTTGAAGGAGTGTAGTGTGTATCCATGAGTGTGATGTACTCATCATTCTCCCCCTTTTGAATTAGAGTCGTTCTCGACTCGATCCCATCTCTTTCTCCCAATAGTGGTCTCAAATCTGAAATATAAAATATAGAACTATTTCCAAACTTGGAATGCACCTCGTGTTTATATGTGTTATGAAAATTATCATGACAATGTGAAACCATAATAGAAGGCATGCCATGCAAATTAATGACCTCTTTGAAAACTTGCTCAGCAATATGAACGTCATTCTCACTCTTATGACAAGATGGAAAATGTGTGATCTTAAAAACACTAGAAAAACATGACATGACATGGTAATAGTTATTGCAGTTTTCTAGTTCATCATTTGGTTGTACAACACAAGGAGTATTCATGTTTGAGCAAATATAAACTTTATGCACCATAAATACACCTCTATGATCATAGTTTCCTATAGCATAAAATTTGTTTCTTGTTCGTAAAGGCAATTCAGTTTGAGAAAAGATTTGCTTCTCCACGGTATTTAGATCACGAAGAACATCAAATTCAATATAACCCAAAGTATTTAGAGAAGACAATAATTTCTGCTCATTCTTTTCACATGTTATTAAAATCAAATATTTTATTTCAGCACTAGTAGGTGAATCGTAAGCAAAAACATCAATCTTGTTCATTTGTTATGGCAAAGGTATAAGTGAAGCAGTGGCACACAACTCCTCTTTATCACAAGGATCAGTAGATAAATCAACTTGTGGCAAAGGCAAATCAAGACAAGGTTCCAATACAACAAGATTGTTGGAACAATTCATCACATCAAGAAAGCTCTTACCTAAAGCAACAACATGTTCTTCATCTTTCACACTATCCTCTTCTTTGTGTAGAACCTGAAATGTATTAGTTGCAACAAGAGGCAAGGAAATATGTTCATCATCTAATTCAGATTTTGATGTAAGTGTTGCAACATTTGAAATAGTCCATTCTTTCCTAAATGGTTCAGTCTTTCTTCTCTCAAGTCTTTGTTGATCCTCTTCTAAAATTTCAGCAGCAGACATAGGTTTAAGAGTAACTCTTCTACCATTGTATTTAAATGAATAGCTATTAGCAATGGTATTGTGTAAAGCATTATTTGTAGAAATCCAAGGCTTACTCAATAACAAATGACACGCTTGCATAGGCACTATATCAAAATCTGCACAATCTTTATAAGAACCAATAAAAAATTCAATGCGTGCAACTTTATCTACCTTTATCTTACCAGAAGAATTTACCCATTGGATGTAGTATGGACATGGATGTGGCTGTGTGGTCAAGCCGAGCTTCTCGACCAATTCCAAGCTTACGATGTTGTTGCTACTCTCTCCATCAATGATGACACGACAACGTCGATCCTTCACAACAAAGTGAGTCTGAAACAAGTTGTTCATTTGATTTTGCTCTACCTTCTCCATTTGAGAACTAAAAACTCGTTGTGCTACAACACTTGTATCAACCTCATTTGACACCATTGATTCATCACCATCGGTATTGTAACCTGTCATTGTTAATAGAAAACAAGAAAACACACGAGTATATTTTCCTATCACCACTGTTTGATCATGGTGGAAACGCTCAACAAGCAAATGACAGCACCTAACTGAGTTCTTACAAGATTCTTAGTAGCAAAACAGAGGATACCTTAGAGAGTGTGATCCGATGATTGCGAGGGTCCAAAGATCTGTGCCTATTCAGAAGGATATGTATGGAGCTAGGTACGAAATTTATAGTAGCAAGGATTAGCAAAATTTCAATTCAGAAATTGCAAAACTGAATAATAGTCCCAAGCTAGTCTATGTCACTAGCCTAAACTTGTATCGGACCTAGTTCAAGCAAGCACGCAAATGGCTCAACAAAGGACACAAAGGCTGCAAGCAATTCTGAATTTTTTTCTCTTCTCCTTTCGTTTTTTTCTTTTGTTATAGGTGCAGCTTTTTCTTCTTATTTTTTTTTCAGCACCTCTTTGCCTTTTACTTCTTTCATGATTTTTTTTGACATAGAACTGCAGCAAGAGTTGCGAACTTTATAGCACAAAGGAAAAACCTAAACTTTCTTTTTTTGCAGTCTTTACGTAAGGAATAGATGTACATGTAGAACTGAACCGACAATTCTCATATGCAACAACGTGCAGCACTCTCTTGACTCAAGGAACAGCGTGCAACAGAAAACACTCTATGTTTCTTTTGCACACAAAAAGTAGAAGGCTAGATGTTAAATAAATATTTAGTGCAAACAATTCCAGCAGTACTATTCTTTCAACGTGTGCAACAATCTGATTTTTTTTTCTTGATTGTCTATGAACAAGGACACACACGACTCAAACAAGACCAAAGAACAAGTACTAGACCAACAACACAATGACCTTGTAGGGACTAAAATTCAGAGAAGCAAACTAAACTGAAAATTGCAAGGCACAAGGGGGGTGTAGGACAGCGGAAACACGACGAATAAATATTTTTGTAGGGCAATTTTCTGGACTCTAGGATTGAATAAAATAACAAGGATAAGGGCGAATCTAACGGTGTACCTGAAGCTCTGATACCACTTCATGTGGACAAGGGTTCCCGATCTTCCAATAGGTTCTGATAATCTTGATTAAGGCGGAGGCGATACACAAATCGACCCGGCTTCCGAACGACACGTTCTGAACCCCGCAATCGTAGCACAACGTCTCCTCTGGTTATCAACCGTTCAAGAACGATTGACCTCACCGAGAAGGCTTATCCTTGCCTGCAAATCAAAAACACAAGCAAGAATAAAGAAGAATGCAACCAAATTTGCAAGTATACGATGAATCTTACAAGTTGGGGTCTCACAAACCGATCAAACGGCAAAACTGTTATCAACATGATAATCTAAGCAAAACCCAAACTCTAATGAAGAGGCGGCGGCTGTATATGAGGATCCTAGGGTCGTGCAAGACCCCCTGGACGCAGCCCTAAGTGGCTCAACTCGTTACATGGCCCAAAGACCGATTACGGTGTCGCAGCACCAGGACAGATTCTGTAAGTCGATTTGTTTTGGTGATTGCCGAAGGCTCGGGAGGAATTTTGACATGGGACTGGTTGAGTTGGAAAGTGCTTTTCGTTATTTTTCCAGGCATATATAGAACGTCCAAATCCGAGTCCGTATGCGTCCTGGGCGTCCGTTTTAATGCAGACTGGTCCTGCGCTCCGAAACCGAAGTCGGTTTTGATTGGGCCTCCACCTTGGCTTGGACGTCCTTGCTGGCCCATCACATCTCTAATGACCTCTTCAGCTATGTCATCATCATATCCATGGTTTCTAACAACAATTAATTCATTAGGTAGCAATTTATTCTCAAAACCACATAATAAAAATATTAGAAACGATCTCACTTGTAAATTCAGGTGATGCACATGAACTTAGTTGAAGGAGTGTTGTGTGTATCCATGAGTGTGATGTACTCATCAGCAGAAGTGGCGGCAAAGTCTATGGAGGTCGTGAAGCAGTCTTGTTCAAAGAGGAAGCTTTCCAACTCCTATACCACCTTGTCAAAGAGGAACGTCAGCAGGATCATAATCAAGCAAGCCTCGGAGTAAGTCTCTTCGCATCTACACACTCTTTCTTCTTGATCTAGATTAAATCTCCAAATCTGTGTAATGTTTGCAGTGAACATACTACTCGGATGACCAAGACTTCGAATGTCTCCATGTCCAAGAACCCGACACCGACCCGAGTGCCTCATCCGACCGACCTAACCCAGTCTGTACCCACACCATCAAGTGTGCAGAATAAGGTAGCTAAGTCTCCGAGTGGCCCAGTGCTGCAACAAAGTGTCGCCCCAACGCCAACTGTCAGCATGCCAATCCTTAACAAGGATAAGGCTATTACAGGCAAGAGGTCAACAGGGTGACCAGAAGCCACAGACCTGGAGATCCTTCGGCAACATCGGGAACTGTCCAAGGTACATCAATACCTGGTTCCTTTCATTCCTCAAGCTAATTCAAAATGTCTAATTCACTCTGCTCCTTCTGTTAAAAAGTTTACTGTTGAGACTTGATCTTGGCAATATATTTATAGGGCTACGTCGAGACTAAGAACTACGATGGTTGCAAAATATGCTGAGTTATACAGGTTCGGGTCCTGTCGTTGAGAGTAAAAACCCTATGTCCTGTGTTCTATGGATTGTATTGCTTGTCATTTCGTATCCCCGATGGGGCTTCCCTGCCGCTTTATATATCCAGTCGGTAGGGGGTACATGAAGAGTCCTTCATCCACAGCAAGCTTTCAGCTCCTGCTAGGGTTAGTTTCCTTCCTCCAGATCTAGTGCGCCACTTCTTCATCGACCATGCCTCGCAAGTCATCGAAGAAGGCCGTCGCCACCGAGTCATCTTCGTCGAAGTTGGAGATCCCGGAACAGTTGCGGGAGTTCTCTAAGAGAAACCTCACCACCACCGATCTGAACACAATTGAGATGGATGGCATCCTCCCGGAGCAGGCGCGTATAGATTTGAAGGTACCGAAGGAAACTCGCCCCCTCCTAATCCATAAACAGAATGTAGTTTTTGGCTCTTTTTTCGAGCATGGTTTTGAAGTTCCCTGCTGTAGTTTTCTGCGCGGACTCCTTTTCTTCTATGGGATTGAGTCGTCAACCTCAATCCCAACTCCATTCTTCACATTACCATCTTCATGCACCTGTGTGAAGCTTTTCTGGGCGTAATGTCCCACTTTACTCCGTTCAGCCATCTCTTCGTCCTCCGACGCTGCCAACTAAAGAAAACCAAGTCGCAATTGGTGGAGTTGGTTTCCAGTTGCGCAAGAAAGAGGCTTATATCAATGTGCCACTGAACACCGGGAACAAGAACTGGAGGGATGAGTGGTTTTACTATGACAACCCTCCCCCTGCTCTTGCTGATTTCTCTGGTGCTAAAGCCACTCCTCAAGCACGGTGGTCGGAGAAACCGGATCCGTCCGACCCCCAGGTGGTTACTCTGCTGGAGAAGATTGCAGAGCTGAAGAATGATGGGGTTGACGGCATTACTATAGTGAAGAGCTTCATAGTTCACCGAGTGTAGCCCTTGAAGAAATAGAGCCACCCCTCCAGGATGTATGCCTCTGATGATGAGACGAGGGAAGTGCTTGATCCTCCAAACTCCATTCTACGTCGGTCACGACTGTCAAAGATGTTCGAAGGAGAAATTATTCAGGATCACCTCTGAATAGCGAAGGCATACAATGTGGGCACTCTACGGGCCTGAGTAAGCTTCGGTCATTCTGAGTATTCTGATGTTCTTTTTGACAGACTGATCATAACATATGATATCTTCATGTTTCTGCGGGTCTTAGACACTTTTGTGTCACACCCTCTGCTCCCTCCGACTGATTCTGAGGGACTGGACTATGTTGAGAAGCCGTCGCAGATCGGTGCTGGAGGTTCGAGCTCATCAGTGAGCACGCGGCCATCTACAGTGGCTGTCGCAGGCATCATTACCCCATCTCCCATCAACTTACCCTCCCCAAGCCAACGAGTGAAGCAGACCGCCCATCGTCGTTGGCAATATGTGGCAGACAATGATGATGACGAGGACGAGCTCCCCCAAGACACCGGTCTGCCAGCCCCTGCACACTCCGACCGACCATCAAGCCGGTCAGAGCTCCCGAGCAAAACATCGAGTGATGTAGGAGCGGCGAAGAAGACCGATGAAGTCAGCCAGTCTTCCAAGCAGAGGAAGGAGACTGACTCGCAGACCACTTCTTCAAAGAAGAGAGTCTGCCAAATCAAAATCAAACAAGCCTCTAGGTAAACTTCTTTGCATTTTCGATTCTTCATCTCTGTAGTGAATGACCATATTTTATTTTTTAATGTTATACTCTTCGGTGATCATAGCGGTGAGTCGAGTGATGCTCAGAGTGCCCAAGGTTTTGAAGACACCAGCTAGGAAAACGTAATGACTCAGTGACCAAGTGGTACTCATTACTGTGAGTGACAGCAACTGCAATCGATTTACACCAGCTAGGAAAACCCGAGATACACGACACATATGCACCACTTAAGGTCGTATATGGCAACCTTTCGCAATAAAAGAACTTATACCTCAGACCGGGTGTGGTGACATCTAGTGGGCATGCCGTTCTGCCAACAGTACTTCGTGGTATGAACCGCCCACTCCAGCAACAGAAGGGGTCAATAACCAATGCACCTTAATCGTCCATAAACTTCGTGGTAATTTTAATGCTACATCGGTTTACTAGTGCCCATAAACTAGCAAGCATTCAGTACTGTTCAATACTTGATCAAGGTGCCCACAACGGCCTTGTCCCAGGTTTGACAAGGCAGGGCTACCACAGCCAACACCCATATGTTGCTGCAAACCTACACATGCATTATCCCTGCCTGGTCATAGCATCGAAAGTAAACTTATTTGCATTAAGTTCAAATTTAGTGATCAAGTTTATCCTCTTAGTACAAATAATAAAACTAACGCTATTATTCAATTACTAAGCATAGCAGCACAGTACCGGATCCTACCAAGACTCATATTATAGTAATATAGGTCATTTGGGATATCATGCAAAGTGGGTTTTCGATCAACTCCTATTGACCTAATGCAACAATCAAATATAGACACTAGTAGTGATGTTAAACTAGAAACTTTGTAAAAAGGCGAATGCAAACCGGGGCTTGCCTTGATCGACACTAGTGTTAGCAACCTCTACTTCTTGCTCCTGAAAGTCAATATCCTTCTGAATATCCTCCTCTGGCTCCTGGTTGTCGCTTCCTTTATCGTCACGAATAATGCATTAACGGTATTAAAATAAAACCATAACATGCAATGATATGGTATATGCAGTAAGGCAGTGATGTTAATATGATAATTAATCTGCTTAATATGTTATGTAAGACATATGCTTCAGATAAGTGAAGTTCTTATTATATTTTTATTCCTTAGATTCCCATGAAGTATTTATTTAAGGTTTTAATTCAAAGTTGTGAGTTAAATTAATTTGACAAAGAAAATATATGGTTCTAGACATGGGTGATTTACTGTGAACAGAGACACACAAGGGAAATAGTTTTGTCAAGTTTCACGGGCAAAAGATTTATAGATTATTTACTAGCATTTTTGTAAGGAAAAGTACTAAATAAATTTCAGAGCATAAAATATCTAATATTTTATCAAACCGAATTTTATGGTATATATAATCATATGTTTACTAAGCATGCCAAAAATCATGATTTAATTATGTTGCTAGGATTTATAGTGAATTATTAAGTGTTTTGCCAAGTAAATGCACCATTACAAATACATGTACAGTGACAACTTGTTATCATTATTCTAAAATAGAGCACATTTTTATGAAATTAATTAAATTGGTTTGAGGTCCATTGGGTTTAGAATGAATTTATTATGCTTTTTTAAAGTTCAGCAGACTTTTTCTGTTATTTTTAGGGTTTTCTTATTTATTCACTACTACGTAAGCGCCACGTGGGTGACATGCAGGTGCCACGTCGGTGCCAGCACAGCACCTGTCGGCTTTGCCGGATAGCGGTGGCGCACGGCAGGAGCTCGCCGCCGCCAGCTACAGGCGACAGAAGCTCACCGGAGATGGGTCGACGTCGAGCGGCGGCGGGTGGCAACGTTCGGCAACTTCTCACAAATGGCACAGGGCACGCGGGAACCTACGGTTTGGCCCTAGAGCTTCATGGCAGCATCTAGAGGACTGGCATCGGGTTGCTCGGCACTGAGGGAAGTCGGTGAGTGGAACTCGTCAGCGAGGCAATGAAAACCGACGACGACGACGGGGGAAAATACAAATTGGGCTCGCTTCTTTGTGGAGGACGACGAGGGAAAGAGAACTGAGGGTAGGGGAGGGGCTTGCGTAGCTAGGGGCATCTCAGCTCGGGCGGAGAGACACGGGGCGATAGGGATTTGAGCTCAAGCTATGGGTGGCAATGGCGGGGTGGTTGGGGAGAAGAGAGAAGAAGGCAGAGAGCAGAGGGCAGAGAGTTGAAGTGAGAGAGCTCGGAGGGCTGTCACGGGGTCTTGCAAAGGTCACCGCATCGATTTCATGTGGTTGAGGTGACGGGAGCGGCCGGGCGCCCAGTATTGCAGCTTCTGCTGCGTCCATGGCAGACAGGCAGAGCGGAAGAAAATTATGGCAGGGTGGCGTCCGCGACAAGAGAAATGGGGAAAAGAGGGGGGGGGGGGGTAGATGGGACGGGTCGACGCCGCGCACTGTTGCGCTCCGAGGGTCAGGGTTGAGACGTGCTCGCGGCCGTGGCATGCGCCGGAGGAGCTGCGCTTGCCCAATGGACAAGAAAGCAGAAGCTCTTTGCACTGCACCCCTTCATGATTTTTGATCATTACAATTTGGTCCCTGGGTTGATTTAATTTGAAATAAAATAGCTAGAGACTTTCAAAAATTACCAAACTTGGTACATGTGTGATCCATGATGTTCTGAACACTTTGGTGAAGGCCATTTGTCAATTTGAGTTACAAGTATTTTTAATTAAATATTTAAAATCAGAAAGGTTTTTAGGTTTAAATTAATTATTTGAGGTATTTCCAAAAATGGTAAAATGCTCATTTTTCCCTAAAATTCTATTTTATTATTACCAATATGATTATGTAATTATTTGGCTCATGTTTCATAGGAAAATTTAAATTACTTTACATCTTAATTTACAGGGCTCTTATTTGGTTTAAAGGAAATTTCAATTTGCAAATGGCTCTATTAGTTTATGCTACACTTGAGCTTCAATTTATGCTTAGCATGCTAGTTAAATGAATGTGAGACACCTGGGTGTCACAGCTCTTTCTCCTTAAAGAAATCTCGTCCCGAGATTATGAACAAGGCAAACTAGAGGGAAGTACGAAGGTCAAAATATACCTGCGAATGACGACCCAAATTCCGGGTAATGAGTATTAAAAAATTCCTCAGATTCCCAAGTGGATTCATCTTTCGAGTGATTACTCCATTGTACCTTATAAAATTTGATTGTTCTTTTGCAGGTTGTACGTTCTTTCTCATCAAGGATCTTTATCGGTTGTTCAGAGTATGTGAGGTCTTGTTGAAGTTGGTCATAGTCCTCCAAGATGTTATCAATTGATGGCTTAAGACACCATTTCAGTTGTGAGACATGAAAAGTGTTATGAACTCCAGGCAAATTAGCCGGTAGCTCCAGCTTGTATGCTACGTTTCCACATCGTTCCAGAATTTTGAATGGGCCAATATATCAGGGAGCTAGTTTTCCTTTGACTCCAAAACGCTGGATGCCCTTCATAGGCGATGCTTGGAGATAGACGTAGTCATCTTTATTGAAAATAGTGGCCTACATCATCGGTTTGCATATTTTTCTTGATGACATTTTGAAGCTTTAAGATTTGCTTGAATGGTATGAACTTTTTCCTCGGCATCCTTTACAAGGTCAGAACCAAATGTTACTCTTTCTCTAGGTTCGGACCAGTTCAGAGGGGTTCTACAACTTCGACCATAGAGTGCTTCAAATGGCGAAATTTTTAAACTCTCCTGGTAACTGTTTTTAAGGCAGGTACTCATTCCAGTTACCACTATATTCCAAGACACATGCTCTAAGCATATCTTCCAATATCTGGTTGACACGCTCAGTTTGTCCATTGGTAGCGGGATGGTAAGCAGAACTGCAAATTAAATTTATACCCAAAGATGCATGCAACTGTTCCCAGAAACGAGCAACAAACTGCGAGCCTCTATCCGAAATAATAGTCTTAGGTACTCCATGAAGTCATAATATTATTGATATATATAGTTCTCCATATCGTTTCATCCTGTATGTATTGTTGACCGGTAAGAAATGAGCAGACTTTGTGAGCCTATCCATAATGACCCAAATCTAATCATGCTTGTGCGAAGTGAGAGGGAGGCCAACAATATAGTCCATGTTGATGTCTTCCTATTTCCAGCAAGGAATGCTTAATGGTTGAAGTAATCCGACCTGTTTTAAATGGCCAACCTCAACTCTCTGACAAGTATCACATTCTGCAACATACCGAGCTACTTATTGCTTCATTCTTGTCGACCAAAAATTCTTTTTCAGATCTTGGTACATTTTATTACTACCTGGGTGAATAGAGTATTTGGAGTGATGTGCTTCATCTAAACTTTTCCGTCGAAGTTCAAAGTCTTTTGGTACTACTAAACGGTTATTAAACCACAAAGTACCGTTCAAGTCTTGTGTGAAACATTTTGCTTTACCATTTTTAATGTTTGGACGGATATAATTCATACCAATGTCATTGCTCTGTGCAACAATGACTTCTTCACGAATAGTGGAATGTATACTAAGGTTGTTGGTCACTAGAGCTGGCAAAACGTGAAGATTGGGTTCTGAAATAATTATGTTGTTGTTGCTGTCCTGAAATGTGACATCCTGACCCAGGGCTTAATAGGATTGATAGAATACTCATACCAACAAGTTGCAACTTCTTTTCCGGAAGCTCATCTCTAAAGAACTCCAAAGTTAAGCGTGCTTGGCCTAGAGCAATTTAGGGATGGGTGACCGACCGGGAAGTCATTCTCGGGTGCGCACGAGTGAGGACAAAGTATGCAGAAAAGACTAGTGTTGGTCTGTGAGGACAGTCTTGAGGTCCTAGAGAGCTGCCAGGTGTAAGCGGGCCTGGCCTCGGAGGGGCGGGACGTTACAGTTGGTATCAGAGCCGACTCTCGCGGTTTCACGGGCGCGTGGGGTCGCAGTTGCGCAGGCATGGTGTGCATGGCTGGTGTGGGCCCGGAGTGGTCACACAGCATGGCACATGCGCTGGCACTGGGCACACGGACGTGGCCAAGAGAGGATGTTCCTGGCTTGGGGTTGATCGACGAGGACGTCGATCTCCTAAGGGGGTGAGAGTGTGACATCCTGACCCAGGGCTTAATAGGATTGATAGAATACTCATACCAACAAGTTGCAACTTCTTTTTCGGAAGCTCATCCCTAAAGAACTCCAAAGATAAGCGTGCTTGGCCTAGAGCAATTTAGGGATGGGTGACCGACCGGGAAGTCATTCTCGGGTGCGCACGAGTGAGGACAAAGTATGCAGAAAAGACTAGTGTTGGTCTGTGAGGACAGTCTTGAGGTCCTAGAGAGCTGCCAGGTGTAAGCGGGCCTGGCCTCGGAGGGGCGGGACGTTACATGAAATTCCAGCACCAAGTTATTGCAGTGGATTTTTCTGCTTAGTGCGTCGGCGACTACATTGGCCTTGCCTGGATGATAATGAATCTCCAGATTATAATCCTTGATTAACTCCAGCCACCAACATTGTTTTATATTCAGATTGGTCTGAGTGAAAATGTATTTCAAGCTCTTATGATCTGTGTAGATATGCACCAGATTTCTGAGCAAATAATGCCTCCAAATTTTTAGGGCAAGCACAACTGCAGCTAGCTATAAATCATGAGTTGGATAATGTTCTTCATGCTTCCGTAGTTGTCGAGATGCATAGGCAATGACACGACCACATTGCATAAGCAGACATTCAAGTCTTGTCCCGGATGCATCACAATACACGTCAAATAGTTTAGTGATGTCCGGCTGAGCCAACACTGGGGTAGTAGTTAATAATTCTTCCAACTTCTGAAATGCTTCTTCGCACTTATCACTCCATTCGAACTTCACATCGTTTTTCAGTAGCCTTGTGATGGGTTTGGACAACTAGGAAAAATTAGGAATGAACCTATGGTAATAACCAGCTATTCCAAAGAAGCTGCGAACTTGGTGGATAGAAGTAGGCGCTTTCCAATCTAGCACATCTTGAACTTTGCCCGGGTCTATAGAGATACCTTTCGCTGAAACTATGTGACCAAGAAATGGCACACGGTCCAACCAAAATTCGCACTTGCTGAATTTCATGAATAACTTGTGGTCTCATAGACGTTGAAGAACAATATGAAGATGTTCAGCATGTTCTTCCTTGGACTTAGAATAGATGAGGATGTCATCAATGAAAACTACCACAAATTTGTCCAGCTCTGGCATGAATACCGAGTTCATGAGATACATCAAATGGGCAGGAGCATTTGTTAATCCGAATGACATTGCTAGTTACTCGAATAATCCATATCTAGTAGAGAAGGCGGTCTTCGAAATGTCTTTGGCTCTAATCCTTATTTGATGGTAGCCTGAGCAAAGATCAATTTTTGAAAAGACCTTAGCACCAACCAATTGATCAAAAAGAATATCAATTCAGGGCAGCAGGTATTTATTTTTTATTATAACTTCATTTAGTGGTCGATAATCAACGACTAGGCGCAAAGATTTGTCCTTCTTGTTTACAAAAATAGCGGGACAGCCCAAAGGTGAAGTGCTTGGGCGAATGAATCCTTTTTCTAGCAACTCATTCAGTTGCTTTTTTAGTTCAGCCAGCTCATTCGGAGCCATTTTATACGGACGACGTGATATTGGAGAAGTTCCTGGCTGTAGCGCTATCTTAAATTCCACATCACGGTCAGGTGGGAGGCTAGAGATATCTTTAGGAAACACATCCGGATACTCACAAACGACGGGAATACTTTTGAGTGATTGTCCTTCCAAGTAATAGACATACAGATCTTTCGATGAATCGGTATTTAGAAAAAGGGTGTCTTGGCCATGTAAGGGAGAGTTTAAGTGAACGATACGGGGATCGATGTCTAACATGGCTCGATGAGTTTTGATCCAGATCATGCCTAGGATTAGATCGATTTCCTGATTTTTGAGCATGATGAAATCGGTGGGGTAGATCTTTTCATTTATTTCTAGTGAAGCCTTCCATAATACTTCGTTAGCAAGAATTTGTCCAGCAGGAGAGTGGACGGTGTAGCATTTATTTATGGTGGTGGTGTGGAGATTATGTTTTTTCCACAAGATTTGCTAATGAAATTATGAGTAGCACCGGAATCAAAATGTGCAAGGACAGGCTGGTGAAAGAGTGAGAGCGTACCGGTCAGCACGGGTTCACCCTGAGGGATGTCTTCAGCATTGGTGTAATTGACTTGAGCACCATGAAACGGTGCATTCTTAGACCTGTCCTGGTTCTGACGCCAATTGTTGTTGTTGTTGTTGCGCCTAGGTGCGGTATAATTCTTAGCAAAGTGGCCGGTACGACCACAGTTGTAGCACGGATACTTACCTCCACGATCAGCGAGCTGTGGGGTGCGAGCATTCTGATTTCCTTGCTGCTGATATGGTGAATGATACTGATTGTTTTGCTGTTGGTACGGTGCACGGGGTGGGAAGTTTTGCTGTTGCGGTGGCCTAGAGTAATTCTGAGCATACGGGTGCTGAAATTGCTGTTGTGGTGACGCCTGGAAACACTGTCCTGAGGGTGAAGTATAAATCAGACGATGCTTAGCTTGTGGAGTAGCAGAGGCACTAGCAGGGGCCTTGCTTTTATGATCTTCTTCTTCAACTTGGCGCATAGCACCTTCCTAGACGATAGCAGCATTGACCAGATCATTGTATGTGCCAGTCATCTGCCAAGTCAGACGTTCCTTGAGTGTAGCATTCATTCCACGCAAGAATGCATATCTCTTCTTATCTTCATTGTTAACGTAATCAGTAGCATACTGAGCAAGATGGTTGAAAGCTTCAAAATACTAGAGGACATTCCTCCCTGCTTGTTTCAAATCAATGAACTTCTGGAACTTCCTCTGAATGAGGCCAGTTGGAATGAAATGAGCACGAAATGCAGTCTTGAACTCATTCCACTCCAAACAATGACCAGCTCGGAAAGAAGCTTCATAATTTGCCCACCAGGCACCGGCAAGGCCCTAGAGTTGTTGGGCAGCGAATAGCACCTTCTGGTGCTCAGTGCACTCCAGCAGACCAAACTTGGACTTGGTCTGACATAGCCAGTGATAAGCTTCTAGAGGCTATCTGGCACGCTCGAATGTCAGCGGATGGGTACCCAAAAAGTCTGAGTACGTGCACTGACGAGGCTAGTTGTTGTTGTTACGGTTGCCTCCATGTCCACCCAAGCGGGACGTATTCTCCATCAATTGGCGAAGCATCTCGGAATCACCTTGCTGACGGGTGAGCACATCAGCGATTAAATCAGCCATGGTGGGCTGTGGGGCACCTCCCTGCTGCAAGCTCTCTAGCTCCTCCTGGTTCCGAGTACGCACCATGCTACAATTTATACGGTTGCACATTAGTTGTTTCTTAAAAATAATCCATAAAAGACATATGTGCAAGAATATAAATCTGCAAGAGGGCACAAATAAATATTTTAGAAGTGACAACCATTTTCATTAGTTCAAGACTGATTACATGATTGTTAAAAAGGAAACATCACACTTACTCCTACATAATTGTGCCAACGCCTAGCTACGGTATTGCAGACACACTATGCAAGACACACGATCCAACATCCGAACTCGAGATACATATATTACATGAACACAACACATGGTGTAGCAACTCATCTATTCCTGGTCTAACTCTTCCAGCTCTTCTGGTTCTTCCAGTTCCATAGGCTCTTCCGGTTCTTCTAGATCCATCATTTCTACATTGTTATTACCAGCAGGTGCCATCTCTATATCCTCTTGTTCTCCCTTCTCCAAGGTGATCTCAACCCGATTCCCTTCAATAGCAAAATGGGCAGCTTTGAATGCATCCAAGTCATCTTGAGCTTCGATCACATCATGCTCAAAACTCTCTACATCCTGCAAGGCTTGATCACGCTCATCTATAATCGTGTCCATCTCTTTATTCTTTGCTTAAATTTGTTTCTTCAGTTCTGAAATTTCCACATCCTTAGCTTGCTTTTCCGCTTCTGAAAGCCGAAGTGCGGCATGGTACACGTCCAGCCGTCGGCACAAGTTTGTGCACATAGCGAATGTGGAGAGGCCATAATAATCTATTATGGGCAGCATAGGATTGTGGTGGCGGTGGTTTGGATCAAAGATGAAGTCCACACGCCGATTCCATTCAAAATCCTTCACATCATTGATGGGCAGCAATGCGACAGGTTTTCCAGCAACATCATGCTTGCGATCTTTGAAGAACCGAGTGAGTGCCTTGAAAGCAGCAACACCCCAGGTGGTGTGACATCCCATGTCACAACATGAAGTTAACTAAGCCTAACCTCAATTAAGGACTAAGCCAGAGTATGATTAATCCATGTGCCAAGGGATAAAGAAAAGAAACCTAGTTAATTAAATTCCAAAATATTCAAATAGGGGTCACTCACAAACATCCTTAAAATCCATGAAAGTACCCAAATATTTTTACATATTCTGAATGCCCATAATAAAATAGAATTTTGAGAATTTTTCCAGAATTTTTGGTAACTATTTAATACCCTTAAAAATTTCCCCAAAGTCAGAAAAGTGTATTTCGGGTTTAGAATTTTCATAAATTCTCAAAGGCAAACTAACAGGTGCACCCAACAGAAACGTTGGAGCACACGTTTTACTGAATACACACAAAACTTTGTGTCAAATTTGGAGCACGGGAACGTGTCGGAATTTACCAAACCCAAGTCCAAGTTCTGGGTCAAGCCGGGTCAACCGCCCCTTCCTCTCCCATTCTCTCCGGCCAGTCTCCGCCCGACACCGACGCGCCCGTACGAGCCACCGTCGATCGCTGTAGCCCCGTCACGGTCACTGCTCCGCCAAATCGCGCCTGTGCCACCGGCCGGCATTGAAGCTCCACCGGAGGAGCCACTCCCTGCCCGACAGCTTGCCGTCCTCTCTCCTTCCCTCTCTCGGCTCCTTCCGGCGGCCACAACAGAAGGGCAGCAGCGGCTCACCCACCCCCATTCCTCTCCTTCTCTGCTCGCCAACACTCCCGCACGCCCCAGGCGCTCCTGCAAGGTCGCGCAGCGCTGCTACCGCCATGCTCCTCCTCTGCCGCAAGGAAACCCGGCGAGCTCCCCTGCTCCGGGTCGCGTGAGCGCCGCCGCGTCCAGCCCTGACCAGGCAGCCCCTCCCTTCTTCCTTCTTTCGCAAATCAATGCGCTAAGGAGTCCTCTCGCCGCCTATTGATCCTCTTCCTCCCACGGGCAAAGACGTTGCCGGAATTTGGAGAACCCGAGTCGCCGTCGGCCACCACGCGGAAAGGGCTCACGGCGACGACCACCCTCCCGGCCACCCCAACTCCAGCCAACGCGTCGACGAGCACCGCGGCACCCAGGTGATGCTTCTGGACCTTCCACCTTGCCGATTCCATCTCTGGGCGTGCCTGCCGCCGTCGGCCACCGTCCAGCCTCGCCGCCGCTCGTCGCCGGCAGAGCTCCGGCAGCCCCCGCTCCGGCCACCACCACCCACGTGACCGCCTTGGGTCACTGATCATGTAGAGCAGCACCAAGTTCCGCGCCTCGCCGCCGATCGCCGCCGGCGAGCCAGCAGAGCCACCCCGCCGCTCCGCCGCGCGCACGCACGGGGAAATTTGAAAAATGGCCAGTGGCAGATTTGTAAATAAGGGTGAACTTCGATTAAAACTTTAAAATTCAATAACTCGAGAAATAAGAGGCCTAAAAATGTGAAATTAATTTTGTTTGACTCCAAAAATCTTGCTCTACCAGAAAAACAAGATGAGATCCAGGGTTATGCGGTAGGTTAGTAAAATTAAATCACCAAAGTTAGAACCTTGATAAGAGAATTAAATTCATAATTTAAAATCTATAACTGATAAAATCATGGGATTTGGTCAGTAAGCACTTCATGTCATTCCTAAACTTTCTACTAAAGCACATTTCCATCTTTTATGCAAATTTTAGTGTTATTGCATAATCCCCATTTTTAGTAAATAAATTTCTATAAATGCTTGGGTAGGATTTTAATTCTGAAATTTTGCATTCCTACTCTTTGGGCATTTCTACATAAGTAAAAAATCTCCATGAAAAATGTTTGGGCACCATCAGTGTGCTTTTGGTTGTTAAAGTTACTCATTCATAATTAACTTAAGAATTTCAATATAATTGTTGCCTAATCTATGCATATGGTTATTATTAGTGGTAAATCCATCCTTGGGACAGCCCATGCAACATGTTAATCTTGACTTACAGTGAAGTTATGATTTTCTTTTGCATACTAATGATTCACAATTAGTGTATATATCTAGATTAGTCAGGGCTATAATTAAAAGTGAGCATGTAAAACTCTAGGAGGTTGCAATTAACCTTGAAAAAAAGAAAATTTCTATGTTCTCTTCCATAGGTAGTTTAATTGGGGAATGAGCCCTGGGTAAGTGGGAAGTCAAGGAGCTTTGCATGTTTGCTAAGTGGGCCTCGATGGTATGCTTGTAATTGGATATAGGTGATATGCTCATTTATTACCATGCCTCCCATTTCCCTAATTAGAAGTTTGTCCCCTGTAAGTTAATAATTGCCAGAGTGTGGTACAAACATGTCATCCCATGCATGAGCATCATTCCGTCAGATCCTATTTATTGAGGAAGTGTCATGCATCATCGTCCAACTCCTGACCGTGCATTGCACTGCATTGACTAGGGAGCGAGACTGGGAGCAAGGACGTGGCAAGCAACCCTGAGGAGCCCGAAGTGGAGCTAAACCCCGCCAAGAACTTTAGCTACGATCACTCCCAAGGCAAGCCCCGGTGCACACCTACTGATTTACGAGTCCGGTTTATTTTTGTCACCATAGAGGGAGATCGTGTGTGCATTAGGTATAGGGCTTGGATGGAAACCCACTTGCATAAACAAACTGTGACCCATACTTAGTTACGTCAGTAAGCCTTTCGTTAGCAACTGCTAGGCTTAAATTAGTAGAGTCAACGGTAGGCTATGGGATCACTTGATTCAATCATGATCCCCGTGAAAAATGAAATTGGTTAAAAATTTGGAAACCTATCATTGCAACCCCGTGGACAAGTATTGAACAGTACCAAGTGCATACCTCTATATGGGAATTGGTAAACCTAGTAACTTGGGCGCCGTATTGTTGGACGGTATTACTCATCGATCCAGAGGTGATGTGAATGGCACGGTGGATGCACGGGTCGAGGACTGCTGGAGAGTGCACGGGTTAAACCTCGGATACGAAGTACTGTATCGCGGGGAGGACGTGTACTCGGGATCGATGGCCCCGGATCGACTTTATCGCAACCCCGTGAACGGTGGCCATACGTGTTCTTAAATGATGCGTATGTCGTGCATTTGGGTTATTCTCCTGCAGGATGTAAATCAATTCGAATTGCCGTCCCTCGCGGTCATGAGTACCTCTTGTTTCAAGCAGTGGCAATGATTCTTTAAGTAGAGAAGTTTGTTTAGGATGCTGAAATTTATTTACTCTATGGATACAATTTGCTATGTTGTATTGCTCTTTATAATTGTACAAGTCTTAGCAGCTAGCTAGGTTCAACTACAGTTCCTCTTCTGCAACAACCAAATTAAATCTTGGTTAAGGAATGAGCAGCGTAGCATAGAATTAATAGGTGCTTTTATGCAATTATCAAATAAACCCGGTCGGCCCCCTGCATACTAGGAGTCGGTTTTAGTAAACCCTTTGGACGGGTTAGTCTTGCGGAGTATGCTAGGTACTCAGGCTTTGCGATGATGTGGTTTTTCATGTTCGCCTCAAGAAACTTATTGCGACTGCTGTAACAAAATTGTGTGGGAAGGTGAGGAGCCCCAGAACTGGACCATTGAATGGGTCCCCGGCTCCCCTAATCCAGATAAGTGAGCCACTGCCCTAGGGCCGGCATGTCTTACTTAGGTTCTGCGTAGTGTTTGTCGTATCTCCCGCCTCCGTATATTTATGTAATATGAACCAAGAACCTATGTATGATAATGTAACTAAATTTGCTTCCGCTACGACTCCTGAACTTGTAATATTATACACTTAATGAGGTATCTCTGTAAATGATGGATGTCCTGTGTGAACGCTATGTATGGTTACTTCGTTAACCATCTCCCGAGACGATCTTGTACGGCACACTCTATACTTTGGTATAGGGTTGCGACAGGTGGCAAGCAAATCTGTCCCAGTGATGCTAATGGTCCAGGACTCCCATGCTGGAGTAACCAAATAGTTGGTGGGAACCACCACATGGATGACACAAGAGGTGACTCCATGCTCCTGAAATTCCTTGCCAACATAAGTGGGAGGGATGTCATAACCAAATCCATGGAGAACTCTCCAAAACAGATGAGTCATCCCGGTAAACTTCAGGCCGTCAGTGATCTCCCAACCCGGTGGGGTTTGGTCATTGTTTTCAGCCATCTACAAGGAAAGTATTTTTGATTGAGTCAAACCTTCCATATAATAAAAATGCATTTCATGTAAAGTGCTATGAAATACAAAGACAAAGTTTTAATTTTCATTTTCCAGCTTCAAGTGGCAATAATACGGAAACGGGTTTTAAAACAGATTCTGTCTTGACTGTACAGCAGTCAGAAAAGTGAGTATTTCGACCAGCAAATGTAACCTTCAGAAATGGTGCTTGGCACTATGTTACAGAATACTTCATAGCTTTCCATATTATATTTATACTCCCAAGAATTCCAAGTAAAACTGGACTTATGAATTTTACAAGTTCAGGTTGGCAGATCTGTTCCTGGATGACAGGGGCTTACTGTTTCAACTCTACTGGTCAGGGTAAAAATAATTAATTGGTAAAACCTGTTGGAGATAAACATAGACTTCTAAGGCTTTCCATATTGGGCTTAAACACTTCAAAATTCGAAGTATAACTCCAGTTATGAAATTTCTAAGTTCAGGGCTCATTGTGAAAACAGTGGCTGACAGACTGCAATTGTTTCTGTTTTTGAAATTTCTAAGTTCAGGGCTCATTCTAAATTTCTAAGTTATGAAATTTTAATACATGAGGTGACAGAGCACATTCTGATCTTTATAACAAGTATGTATATGACTTATTTGGTTGAGTAAATTAATACTATGAATTTTTGAAGTTGGCAACTAAAAAAAGAACAAATTGTTGTTAACTTTAGCAATTGGACTTGTAAATTAAAAATTTTGCAAATTAAAAAATTTAGATTTTTATATCCAGAGGTTGGTGAGCAAGATGAGAACAAAATTTTACTTGATTTATATAGGGATGCATGATGCAAAACTTTCAATTTATTAATCTATTGTTCCTTACAACACAACACGTATTTTGCTGGTACTTAGCGGCACGAAAGTTTGGTGACGGCCCGCTCTCATCACGTAAGGCAATCTAAGTGTTGTACTAATGGTGTTAGTGTACCTGCAGAAAACTCATTGCAGAAACAATACATCAAATTTAAACCAAACTACAAAAATAAGCATAATCCTACTTGGCAACGGTTCATGAAACGAACCGCCTTGCGAAGTCACGGTCCTCGTAAGCGGACCCATGCTCATAAAGCTACCATGATGAGCATCACTAAGAAAAGTTGGCATGGTTTATGGAAGAAACCATCTCACGAAACCATAGCCCTCGCGAGCGAACTCTACGCTCCAATACTTGTTCACGGAGCCAAACATAAAATATGTTGGCAATGATTCATGAAAGAAATCGTCCCGAAAGATATCGTCCCGCAAAGCCATAGTCCTTGCGAGCGAACTTTAAATGACAAATGGAAAGCCAAATAATAACCCAACTCAAGCATAACCCGTTAGCCTGTTACCAACCCTAACATCTAATAGGGGCAATACTAATGTATTCTTGCTCGTAAACGTCGTATTTTTTGAAAATATGTTTCAATTATTGTATTATCATGGACCATGCTCTGATACCATCTGAGGCGTCCTTTTCCGGAGGATCAAGGTCCCAAAGGTGCTGATAACATAGACACTTGATACTACAATATTTGTCCATTTTAAGTTAAGTTATTACATAAATAGAGTACTGAAGTGTAGCGGAATATTACAAATTTAGGATAGTTCGAAAACCACGGAAGCAAAATAACAAAAGTTCTACGAGCTCTCGACGATACAATGGTAGTAATGATTCATGTCCAGAGAACCATTACCCTAGCAGCACATAACAATCACTGTGGCAGCAAATCAGACTCCCAGTGGGCAGTCCAACCCTCAGGGACTAGCATGTCCCAAGGCATCACATCTACAGGCAATTCTATATCTTCATTACCTAAAAAACAATAATGGCACAAAGCCTGAGTACTAATTACTCAGCAAGACTTACCCGTTGAAAGACCTAGACATGTATTGGCTCTAATAGGATGGCTATTTAAAAAGACTTGCACTAAGCATCCTATTAGTTCTACCAAATTTTATTTAGCCAAATTAATTGGGTAGGGCAAAAATATAACTTTAGTGGAGCAACATAAATAATGAAATCAATACATGAAGTAAATACAAAATAAGAGCAGCAGAAATAATAATCAACAATAAGCAAATAATCAACTTTCATAGTATCATGTGAACTACGAGATGACCCAGTGACCAAGCGGTACTCATTACTGTGAGTGACAGCAATTGCAATCGATTTACATCAGCTGGGAAAACCCGAGATACATGACAAAAACACACCACTTAAGGTCGTATATGGCAACCTTTCGCAATAAAAGAACTTACACCTCAGACCGGGTGTGGTGACATTGAGTGGGCATGCCATTCTGCCAACAGTACTTCATGGTATGAACCGCCCACTCCAGCAGCAGAAGGGTCAATAACCAATGCACCTTAACCGTCCTATTGCAAGTAATTTTAATGCTACATCGGTTTACTAGTACCCATAAACTAGCATGAATACGGTGCTGTTCAAAACTTGATCAAGGGGCCAACAACGGGCAAGTCCTAGGTTCTACCGCAGCCAAAACCCATATGTTGCTGCAAATCTACACATGCATTATCCCTGCCCGGTCATAGCCTCAAAAGTAAACTTATTTCCATTAAGTTCAAATTTAGTGATCAAGTTCATCCTCTTATTACGAATAATAAAACTAATGCTATTATTCAATTACTAAGCATAGCAGCACAGTATCGAATCCTACCAAGACTCATATAACAGTAACATAGGTCATTTGGGGTATCATGCAAAGTGGGTTTTCGATCAACTCCTATTGACCTAATGCAACAATCAAATATCGACACTAGTAGTGATGTTAAACTAGCAACTTTGTAAAAAGGCGAATGCAAACTAGGGCTTGCCTTGATCGACACTAGTGTTAGAAACCTCTACTTCTTGCTCTTAAAAGCCAATATCATTCTGAAAATCCTCCTATGGCTCCTGGTTGTCGTTTCCTATATGACGAATATTGCGTTAACGGTATTAAAATAACACCATAACATGCAATGATATGGTATATGCAGTAAGGCAGTGATGTTAAGATGCTAATTAATCTTCTTAATATGTTCTACAAGACATATGGTTCAGATAAGTGAAGTTGTTATTATATTTTTATTCCTTCATTCCCATGAAGTATTTATTTAAGGTTTTAATTCAAAGTTGTGAGTTAAATTAATTTTACAAAGAAAATCTATGGTTCTGGACAGCCGGAGAGCTTGCTGCCGGCGGCTACAGGCGACAGGAGCTCGCCGTGGGAGTGCGGGAACGATGTACTCATCGTGGCGCTTCGGTCGAAGGGGTTCGCTGTTGACGGCTGTTAAGTACCATTTTCAACCGTCAACTATACTCAAATAAAGGAGAATTTGGCATTTCATACACGCATGCTTTATCACAATAATATAGTTCCACTTGTACTTGGAGAACTTTGTGCATGCAGGAGGAAATGTGAAGGAAACACCTCAAAAGGCAAGAAAACACACTTTCGACCAATCAGAGAGTGCCACATGGACGTCACACGGATTGAAGGGCCCACTTTCAGCACTTAACCGACGTAACTCCCTGCAATACCGCGCAAACCAACGTCAGGGCCCACAGGACAGCCACCTGGAGAAAGCACAGGCCAGGAGGGGCCACCCCCAGGTCGGCCGACCTGGTCAGGTCGGCCGACCCAGCCGGGCGCCCTCTCCGCCTGGGCCTCCACGTGTTGGCTCCTCCGCGACTCCTGATGACGGTTTGAGATGCCTTCCGTGGCGGTTACGCTCCCTTGCCGACCTATTGAGGCTATAAATAGGAGGGTGTGCCTTCACACTCAACACACACCACAAGAAGCATTTCTCTCTTGCTAGTAATAGTTCTTGGAGTTTTAGTGGAGTTAGGCTGAGTCTAGAGCTCTCTAGTCCCAAGTCTTCACTTGGAATTGGTATGGCTCTTGTATCTTTTCCCTTTTGTAAGACTTTGCTCTTATCAATATATATATCTTTTCTATATAGTTGTGCTTGGGTCATGAGTTTCTTGTTTGATTTTGTGATCCATATATGTGATAGTATAATCTACTTGTGTGATAGTAGTTTATATTTATTATACTACTATTGTCATGCTAGTTATATACCGTCACTATAGTCTAGTTTATATGTTATAGTCTCTATGCTTAGTTTTAGCTGATAAAGTATAGCATGGGTTTGGTGATCGTATTCGTACGGTAACTCTGCCTCGTTAATAGTAATTGCGGAGGGGCAGAGTGCTCTTTGGTCATGCAAGTATGGTACTTGGGTGACTGATTTGCATCAATTATTCGTTAGTCTACTGGTTCGTTGAGGTAGGCGGCAGGTGGTGACAGCCCTGTCCGTCCTTTGAAATCCTCCCCGCTAGGCTAGTGCGTAGGCTCTTGGCGGAAGTCGCCTGTGGATGCAGGGGTAAGTCCGTGCCTGAAGTGCTATACTATTGACTGCTGAACCTGAGTGTGGGTCTGTATGTATTTTACTTAGGCTATGCAACTGTATAGGAATGTATAGTAGGAGTAGCTTAGCCTAGTCTTTCCTCCACTAGACTTTATTTATTTAGTAGGAATCTTCTGTGTGTGTCACACTACCCGGTTATTATCCTGTACCCGCCTGTCTTGGTTAGATATCCTTGCTAATTGTCAACATGATCTTATATGTTAGTAACGCTTCTTGATCATACCCTTCCTTTGGGATAAACAAATACGATACCCTGAATACTTCCGGGTGAAATGCTACAGCGGTATTCTCCGTGCGCTTGCGGATTTTACCTACTTGACTCTGGGACATATTAGTGAACCGTTTCTGGCCCCGTGCCGGGAATGATTTATTAATATGGCTTAGCAAAAGTCAACAAGCATTTCTGGCGCCGTTGCCGGGGAAGGCGTATGATTAAGAAAAATTACTAATGTATATAGTAGTGTTGCAATTATTAAGGCTATCTCCTAGGCAGGCTAACCTTGCTTTGTTTTCTGCATTTTGTATGAAAACAGGGTAGTGTATGACTGGTTTCGACTTGCCGACAAACTTCACTGAAGATCCTGAATCACTCCTGAGAAGGACACGAGCCAGGCTCACCCCTCCTCGTAAGGAGACTCGGCCAATCGAACCTGTCATTCCCGCACCATCAAGCTCTGAGCAAATGGCCGACAAGACCCTCCGCGAGTTCTCCGCTCCCTCCGCTGCCAACATCCCTACGGGACCAGCTGGCAATGTGGGAGATGCGAACTTCGAGATCAAGACCGGTCTCATCACCATGGTGCAGGCTAGCCCATTCTGTGGGAAAGCCAATGAGGACGCTAGTGCTCATCTCCAGCAATTCCTGGAGATTTGCAACACGTTCAAAATGAAGGACGTCACCCCCGACGCTGTTCGCCTTCGACTGTTCCCGTTCTCTCTCCTTGGGAGAGCGAGACAGTGGTTCTACGCAAACCCTGAAGCTGTGAACACTTGGGAGAAGTGTTCAGCTGCGTTCCTTGCAAAGTTCTTCCCGCTGGGCAAGACCAATGCCCTCCGCGGAAGAATCTCAAGCTTCCAGCAGGAGTCGAAGGAGTCGATTCCTGAGGCATGGGAGAGGCTCCAGGAGTACATCCTGGCATGTCCCCACCACGGGATGGATGATTGGCTGATCATCCAGAACTTCTACAACGGGCTTACTCCGTCGGCCCGCGACCACCTCGACGCTGCTGCTGGTGGAGCCTTCTTCTCGCTCACTGTAAGCAAGGCGAAAGCTTTGATCGAGAAGATGGTGTCCAACCAAGGCTGGAATGAAGAACGCCTCCAACCTCGCCAGCGAGGCATGCACTCCGTCAAGGAGGTTGACATGCTCGCCGCCAAGATTGACCTTCTCATGAAGAAGATGGACGACCAAGCCAATGGAGAAGTAAAAGCCCTAGATGCTCGGATGAATTGCGAGGTCTGTGGCAACACGGGACACTCGGGCAATGACTGCCCTGAGACCCGTGAGGACGTAATGTTCATGGGCAACAACAACAACAACGGCTACCGTCCACAAGGAGGTCAAAGTTGGGGTCCACCACGTCCCAACTACCAAGGAGGTAACTCTGGCAACTTCTCTGGTTTTAATTCCAGTTATAATCAGCCCTCCTTGAAAGATCTTGTGCTTGGTCAAGCTAAGGTTAATGATAACATCAGTAAAAAGCTTGCCACCACTGATAGGACTCTTGAGAGCATCCACACTAAGATAGAGGGTGTTTCCTCTGCTCTCAAGAATCAGCTGAGCTTTAATAAAATGATAGAAACCCAATTAGCTCAGTTAGCTGCTGCTGTTCCTACTGCTGAGTCGGGGAAAATCCCGGGGCAACCCGAGACCCCCTTAGAAAATGTTAATGCGGTTACCACGAGAGGAGGTAAGTCCACTCGGGATCCGCCATACCCTAACCATGCAGGAAAGGACACATCAGCTGAGAAGCCGGCAGAAGAAGAAGAACTGCCGCCCAGGAAAACGGCCCCACATGAGTTCTATGACACGAACCTCATGCCGTTTCCCGAAAGAAGAAGGAAGCCCACCGTGGACGAGCAGTTCACACGCTTCGTTGAGGTAATCCAGAAGCTGCACATCAACGTGCCCTTGCTGGATGCGATACAAGTACCCACGTACGCTCGCTACCTCAAGGATCTTATCAGCAACAAGCGCCCACTACCGACCACAGAAATTGTCAAGCTGACAGAAGAGTGTAGCGCTGCTATACTCAACCGACTTCCTGAGAAGAAGAAAGATCCAGGGTGTCCCACGATCACCTGCTCGATCGGGACACAGAACTTCGACCATACCTTATGTGATCTTGGGGCAAGTGTGAGCGTCATGCCGAAGGATGTCTTCGACAAGCTCAACTACACCACACTATCCCCCACGCCGATGCAGCTGCAGCTGGCCGATTCAACGGTCCGCTATCCGGCGGGGATTGCCGAAGATATTCCGGTGAAAATCCGGGATTGCTTCATCCCCGTCGACTTCGTAGTGCTTGATATGGACGTCGGGAAGAGCACACCGCTCATCATAGGACGCCCATTTCTCAGCACTGCGGATGCTCGCATCGATGTAGGAGCCGGAGAAATCCGCTTCCACATCAATGGCAAGGAGGAGAAGTTTGACTTTCGGCCAAGGAAAGAACAGTGTAACATGATCCGTATCAAGTACGGGCCGAACCCAAGCAACATCAAGGAAGTGGAGGTCACTCCGCCAAAGAAGGACAGCCTCATCACATTCATGAAGAACTTCCTTGAGAAGGAAAAGGCTGCACAGCAACAACTGATGAAGGCAAGGAGGCAAAGGTCACACATTAAGCAACAGCCTCCGAAGTCCCCAAGGCAGCAACCTCCGAGGTCTGCAAAGAAACAGGCTGTGAAGCCTGCAAAACCGCAGCCTCCGAAGCCCGAGAAGCCACCGACCGCAACAAAGACCAAGAAGGTGTGGCGAACGAAACAAGAAGCATCATCCGTGTCTTCATCTCCGGGACCGGACAACGCTTCATCGAGCTGAACGCCGGAGAAAAGTCCCGCTCGTCGGACTTTAAAAGGTGAGTCCTCGCCGGGAGGTTAAACCGGTAGTTATCCATATTTGCTCTTTCAATTGCATATTTGCTTTCCACCACATTTTGATTTTTTCCGACCACTGCATTTCTGCATTTTTGAATTTTTCCAGCCACCTTGGAATTTTTCAAAACTCATTTGCATTTTTGAAAATTTAGAAAATAGGTTTTTGGGCTTTCCATTTTGAAAAGATTTTTTGTCGAGCTTTTTGAGCAAAGAGGCAGCAGGGGACAAATCCCCTAGCCGTTGGGGAACACATAGGAAAAAGGGGGCTGCCAGGAGGCCCACCTGCCAGGTCGGCCGACCTGGTGAGGTCGGCCGACCCCCTGGCCCCACCTTTTCCTGTGCTCCTTTCTCCGAACGGCTATATGGCCGTTGCTCTGTCCCTTTCTAACGGCCATCTTGCTTCCTTGGCCATAAAAACCGCCCAGGAGGAGGAGCTTCACCATTCCAAGCTTATCTTTCACTCCCCTCCTTTGCTCACTTGTTGCTCTCCCAAAATTTCGTGTTCTTCAACTTTACTACAGCCCCAAAAACCCAAAAAAATATTTCCCCTCTGTTTTAGTGCATTTGCAAGTTGTTGTGAGAAGAAAACCAATTTCGGAGAAGCTCGGGTTTGTCGTTTTCACTAACGCTCACCCGAACACTTGTTCGATCTTGTTTTTGTTCTTGTCTTGTGTTTGTTCTTGTGTGCAGCCATGTTCAACCGAATGAAGCAAGTCGCCGGAATCAAGCGGAGAAAAAGCACTCGTGCAAGCACGAGTCAAGCATCCTCCGTCGAGCTCACACCAGATCCGGGGCATGGTGACCCCGAAGCTGAAATTCCGGAGGAAAGGCCGGCCTTGCTCATCACCGAGGAGCATCTCGACATCAAGGACGACCGCGAGGGCCAAGCCATCGCGCTCATGAGAGAACGGCCATTCGCCCACACCCGACGCTTCGATCCGGACTTCCTCGAGAAAATAGGTATGAGAGAAGAATTTGCCTCTATTTTTCGCACTATGGGTTGGCTAAATTTCGTAGAAGTAGATGAGCCGGGTTCTCGTTTGCTTACTATGCAGTTTTTATGCACCCTTAGAAAGTATGATGAAGGCATTTCTTTTCGCTTGTTTGGGCAAGAGCGCTTGGTCACATGGGGTGATCTTCATGCTATGCTAGGTCTAAATCCTAAATGTAGGCTAGACTTAGATAAAGCGCTAAAGGGGTTCCATAAAGAAAGTTTTTGGAAAAAGATTTCCGGAAACGAGTGGGGTCCCAAGCCTAGAACAAGTGCCATCCATAATCCTACACTTAGATTTATGCATGTGTGGTTGGCTATGACCTTGTTTCCTCGAGGTGACATTAGGGTTGTCCGGCAAGATGAATTGAAAATACTTTATGCCATGGTTAAGAAAATTAGGGTGTCACCCGCGGAATGCATGATTGATCAATGGTTAGACAATATAAAGTTGACAGGACCAATTGAGTGCACCTCTTTAGTTACTCACATTGCGCAGAAGTGTGGTCTGCTTGAGAATGTTCATGTTGAATATTTGACGGTAGATAATTTCTAGGCGAGGACTATTTTGTGCAAGGACATACTTTGAAACATGGTCCAAATAATACCTTGATCTATCACTTCCTCGGGTATACAAATGAATTCCCGTTACCTAACCCGGGTCTTCGTTTGTATCACTGTCGGGCACTAACCCTCCCACTTGAGCCAGTGGGAGAAGTTCGCAGGCATAGTGTTTCAGGGCGACCGACACGTTCCCGTAGGCATATGGAGCCTACACCGGAGTTTCACACTCCGACCGGAGATCCGGTATGGGAGCAGCCCCCGCCACAGGACGAGGCGGGTGCATCAACATGGCAGGCCGGAGCATGGGAATCTCAGTACAATTACCCCATGCAGACGTCATCAAGTTCAAGCGGACCGCCATCCTTTGCCACTCGGTCATTCTCATCCCGTGGGTTCCGTGAACTCAACTATGGGATGGCCGAGTTGACAAGGAGGGTGGACGACATTGATTTGCGCACCGAGAGCATGCAACAAACTCTCACGCAACATGTCGCCGACACCCAGCAATGGCAGAATTTCAGCGACAACCAATTCCGCCAGCTGAACGCGATAATGGCTCAGAATCAGAACAATTGGGATGCCTTCTTCCGCTCCCAAGGCTACGACCCGAACCAGCAGATATGAGCAAGAACAAGCTTGGGGGAGGACCTCCCTTCTCACGGTAACTCGTATCTTTCCCCTTCCCTTTATTTCTTGCATTTGCTAAATCTGAAATTCCATAAAAATTTGCAAAACATAAAAAGAACAAAAATATTTCCCTTTTTCATGCGCGGTATGAATGTGTATAATTTTCCTATGTTGAGATGATGAATAGTTGCTCTGTCCTTTATTCCTCTCTAAAGCTAGTTTACAACTTAGTACTCTCTCAAGAGTTAGGTTTGTTGGTAAATCTTGCCTTGAACTTGAATCTTGTGGGTAGCATATGCATTCTCTAGTTCTAAGTTGTTGAGAGGTATGATATGATAGATAGGGCTGCTATGATTTTGCTCAACGTAAAGCTTGAATTCCGGAGTTTTATTTTTCAAAATGACAAATTGATAAGTTCCTCAATGATGAAATTCCCACCACAGCCATATGTAGTGTTTACATTTGAAAACCTTTACACATATGCTGCTTGTTTCACATTGAGCTTAGTCAAAATTGTTGTGACCCTAGTAGAACTCTTTTCATGCTTTCTTGATCAAGATCATATACACACATCCACCGCCATGAGCTATCCTTCTAAATCAAGAAGATAGCATCCACCATATCCACCATATCCACCGTGAGCTATTCTTCTACACCGGAAGAAAGCCACTATCCATCCATCCATCCAAAGAAACACTCCAT
Organism: Eleusine indica; assembly: GCA_030378355.1. Lineage (NCBI taxonomy): Eukaryota > Viridiplantae > Streptophyta > Magnoliopsida > Poales > Poaceae > Eleusine > Eleusine indica. Next base: position 29,438,021 of record CM059501.1, on the reverse strand, counting down.
ATATCCATTGCAAATTTCCTCTCTCAAAGTATTCATTGCAAACTAGGACTATGGCTATGCAAAAAGAAAAGAAAAAAAAATGCTCAAAAAAAGAGAGCAAGCAAAAGATAGCCATAGCCTAGAAACTCCAAAAGAGAGAAGGAAAATTCAAAAAGGAGTTATTTCTTCCCATCCACCATTCCTCCGTTCTCCCACACACTTGCACATCTTGATCAAGATTGTTTGAATTGATGTTTTTCTTGGATCCGGTCTTTTGACATAGCAATATTATGTGAACATGAGTGCTTCATATATCCCTACCTTGAGCTCCACATAAAGCCTTATTTAGAAGTAGGTGATTATAGGCAACACTTTGCCTTGGTGAGGAATCATACACATATTGAGTGATCCGAGAGAATCATTTGAGGAACTTGGTTTTTATTTTCAAAATCTTTTGAAAACCTCCGGAATAACATAGCGGAATCTAGAGCAAGTGATTGGTGCCCTGCAATTGTTCTATCTCTCAACCGCCCAAGACAATGAGGTGTAAAAGCCCCATGGATCGAGGTAAATGGGTAAGTTATGCGCCGATATATTTAATTCTAGGAAGAGTACTTTGTTGTGCGCATAGTATTATTGAGGAGTAGGACATTGTAGCAACTCCTGATCAACAACTTAAGTTTATCTTTGCTTCGGGACGAGCAAAGGGTAAGCTTGGGGGAGTTTGTTGACGGCTGTTAAGTACCATTTTCAACCGTCAACTATACTCAAATAAAGGAGAATTTGGCATTTCATACACGCATGCTTTATCACAATAATATAGTTCCACTTGTACTTGGAGAACTTTGTGCATGCAGGAGGAAATGTGAAGGAAACACCTCAAAAGGCAAGAAAACACACTTTCGACCAATCAGAGAGTGCCACATGGACGTCACACGGATTGAAGGGCCCACTTTCAGCACTTAACCGACGTAACTCCCTGCAATACCGCGCAAACCAACGTCAGGGCCCACAGGACAGCCACCTGGAGAAAGCACAGGCCAGGAGGGGCCACCCCCAGGTCGGCCGACCTGGTCAGGTCGGCCGACCCAGCCGGGCGCCCTCTCCGCCTGGGCCTCCACGTGTTGGCTCCTCCGCGACTCCTGATGACGGTTTGAGATGCCTTCCGTGGCGGTTACGCTCCCTTGCCGACCTATTGAGGCTATAAATAGGAGGGTGTGCCTTCACACTCAACACACACCACAAGAAGCATTTCTCTCTTGCTAGTAATAGTTCTTGGAGTTTTAGTGGAGTTAGGCTGAGTCTAGAGCTCTCTAGTCCCAAGTCTTCACTTGGAATTGGTATGGCTCTTGTATCTTTTCCCTTTTGTAAGACTTTGCTCTTATCAATATATATATCTTTTCTATATAGTTGTGCTTGGGTCATGAGTTTCTTGTTTGATTTTGTGATCCATATATGTGATAGTATAATCTACTTGTGTGATAGTAGTTTATATTTATTATACTACTATTGTCATGCTAGTTATATACCGTCACTATAGTCTAGTTTATATGTTATAGTCTCTATGCTTAGTTTTAGCTGATAAAGTATAGCATGGGTTTGGTGATCGTATTCGTACGGTAACTCTGCCTCGTTAATAGTAATTGCGGAGGGGCAGAGTGCTCTTTGGTCATGCAAGTATGGTACTTGGGTGACTGATTTGCATCAATTATTCGTTAGTCTACTGGTTCGTTGAGGTAGGCGGCAGGTGGTGACAGCCCTGTCCGTCCTTTGAAATCCTCCCCGCTAGGCTAGTGCGTAGGCTCTTGGCGGAAGTCGCCTGTGGATGCAGGGGTAAGTCCGTGCCTGAAGTGCTATACTATTGACTGCTGAACCTGAGTGTGGGTCTGTATGTATTTTACTTAGGCTATGCAACTGTATAGGAATGTATAGTAGGAGTAGCTTAGCCTAGTCTTTCCTCCACTAGACTTTATTTATTTAGTAGGAATCTTCTGTGTGTGTCACACTACCCGGTTATTATCCTGTACCCGCCTGTCTTGGTTAGATATCCTTGCTAATTGTCAACATGATCTTATATGTTAGTAACGCTTCTTGATCATACCCTTCCTTTGGGATAAACAAATACGATACCCTGAATACTTCCGGGTGAAATGCTACAGCGGTATTCTCCGTGCGCTTGCGGATTTTACCTACTTGACTCTGGGACATATTAGTGAACCGTTTCTGGCCCCGTGCCGGGAATGATTTATTAATATGGCTTAGCAAAAGTCAACATTCGCGGGGACAAAAGCTCACCGAAGATGGGTCGATGTCGAGCGGTGGCGGGTGGCAACGTTTGGCAACTTCTCACAAATGGCACAGGACACGCGGTAACCTACGGTTTGGCCGTAGAGCTTCATGGCAGCATGTAGAGGACCGGCATCGGGTTGCTCAGTGCTGAGGGGAGTCGATGAGTGGAGCTCGTCGGTGAGGCGATGAAAACCGACAGCGGTGACAGGGGAAAATCGAATTGGGCTCGCTTCTGTGTGGAGGACAGCGAGGGAAAGAGACCTGAGGGTAGGGGAGGGGCTTGCATAGCTAGGGGCGTCTCAGCTCGGGATTTGAGTTTGAGCTGTGGGCGGTAATTGCGGGATGGTTGGGGAGAAGAGAGAAGAAGGCAGAGAGCAGAGGGCAGAGAATTGAAGTGAGAGAGCTCAGAGCGGTGTTACGGGGTCTTGCAAAGGTCAGCGCATCAATTTCGTGCGGTTGAGGTGACAGGGGTGGCCGGTCACACGGTATTGGAGCTTCTGCTGTGGCCATGGCAGGCGGGCACAGCGGAAGAAAATTATGGTGGGGTGGCGTCCGCGACAAGAGAAACGGGGAAAAGAGGGGGGTAGATGCGACGGGTGGACGCCGTGCACTGTTGCACTCCGAGTCCCAGGGTCGAGACGTGCAGGCGACTGTGGCGTGTGCCGGAGGAGCTACGCCTGTCCAATGGAGAAGAAGCAGAAGCTTTTTGCATTGCACCCCATTAAGATTTCTGATCATTACAATTTGGTCCCGCGGTAGATTTAATTCAAAATAAAATAGCTAGAAACTTTCAAAAATTACCAAATTTGGTACACGTGGGATCCATGATGTTCTGAACACTTTGGTGAAGGCCATTTGTCAATTTGAGTTAAAGTATTTTTAATTAAATATTTAAATCAGAAAGGTTTTTAGGTTTAAATTAATTATTTGAGGTATTTCCAAATATGGTAAAATGCTCATTTTTGACCTAAAAATTCTATTTTATTATTATCAAAATGATTATGTAATTATTTGGCTCATTTTTCATAGAAAAATTTAAATTACTTTACATCTTAATTTAGAGGGCTTTTTTTGTTTAAAGGAAATTTCAATTTCCAAATGGCTCAATTATTTTATGTTACACTTGAGCTTCAATTTATGCTTAGCATGCTAGTTAGATGAAAGTGAGACACCTGGGTGTCACATCAAGTATCCTCGACATTTAGCCTTCAACCTCTGCTGCTCATTACGATCTGTAGGCAGCGTACCCTTGCTCAAAAATTGGACAATCGGGTCACGCTAGTCGGTCTCTAAATCGACATCACTTTCAGGCTTAGCAACATCGGTCGCCAAGAAGTGGGGGAATCCATGGTGTGTAAGAAAACATCAGGCGGGATAATCGATTGAGATGATCCCATCTTGGCTAATTCATCAGCCGTTTGATTGTTATCCCGGAGAATATGCGTGAACTTCAGTCCATCAAATTTGTCTTCAAGCTTCCTTACTTCTTGGCAGTAAGCACCCATATTGTCGTCCACATAGTTCCAATCCTTAGTGACCTGGTTAATGACCAGAGCCGAGTCACCAAAGATGTCAAGACGCTGAATGTCGAGCGAGATGGCAATGCGTAGACCGTGTAGAAGAGCTTCATATTCCGCAACATTATTAGACGCACAGAACATGATCTAGAGGACGTATCATAATTTCTCTCCTATGGGTGAGATGAACACAATTCCTGCACCAGCTCTAGGTAACTGGAGGGATCCATTAAAGTACATTTTCTAGTATTTGATATCTTGCAGTGCAGGCGGCATTTGAATCTCTATCCACTCAGAAACGAAGTCGACCAATGCCTGTCCTTTGATTGCTGAGCGAGGTGCGAACGTGATGGTGTACGGACCATGTTCGACTGCTCACTTAGCAATCTTTCCTTCTGCTTCTCGGTTGTAAGGACTGCGCCGAGTGCAAAGGATGTTTGAACTTCGATTGGATAAGCTTGAAAGTAATGCTTCAACCTCCTTGAGGTGATCAGGAGCGCGTATAGCAGCTTCAAGATCTGGTGATATCGTGTTTTGGGGGCACTGAGAACCTCACTAACGAAGTAGACCAGGTGTTATACTTTTTGTACATGACCCTCTTTCTCTCGGTCAACTGTTAAAACAGTACTCAGAACTTGAGTTGTGGCCAATATGTAAAGTTGAAGCTTCTCTTGTGGCTCTGGAGGCACCAAGACTAGAATATTGCTGTGATGGTTCTTCAATTCATCCAATGCCAATTGCGCCTCCGCCGTCCATACGAAGTCATCCTCCTTCTTGAGCAATTTAAAGAGCGACAGACCCCTGACTCCTAGTCAGGAAATAAAGCGACTCAGGGATGCCACACATCCGGTCAGCTTCTGAACATCCCTCTGAGAATTAGGTGGCCCCATATCAAGGATCGCCTTGATTTTATCCGGGTTAGCCTCTATACCTCATTTCGAAATGATGTAACCGAGTAGCTTTCCTGAAGGAACCCCAAACACACACTTTTTAGGATTCAGCTTCATCGAGTAACATCTCAAGTTGTCGAATGTCTCTGCCAGGTCCGAGAGAAGTTCTTCGACACTCCGGTCTTTACCACGATGTCATCTACATATGCTTCTGCATTCAAACCAATCTGAGCTTCGAGGCAGCGTTGAATACGATGTTGGTAAGTCGTGCCAGCATTTTTTAGACCGAATGCCATGGTAAGGCAGCAGTAGGCACCAAAAGGAGTTATAAAGGAAGTCTTGATTTGACATTCGACTTTCAATGGGATCTCGTGATAGCCTGAATAGGCATCCAGAAAGCTTAAAAGCTTACACCCAGCTGTTGAGCCTATGATCTGATCGATACGTGGCAGAGCGAATGGGTCTTTAAGATAGACCTTGTTCAAGTCAGTATAATCCACACATATCCGCCACTCTTTATTCTTCTTGGGTACAAGGACTAGGTTTGCTAGCCAATCGGGATGGTACACTTCCTTTATAAACTTAGCATCTAATAACCTAGCTATCTTCTTCTTCATGGCATCCTTGTGGTCTTGTGCAAACCTTCTAAGCCTTTCCCTGACAGGGGTGGCCCCAGGAGGCACCCTCAACTCATGCTCAATCTTTTCCCTTGGAACTCCCAGCATGTAAGAAGGTTTCCATGCAAAGATGTCCCTATTTTCCTAGAGGAAAAGAGTGAGGGTGAGTTCCTATTTCTCGTCGAGGTCGGTCCCTGCGTAAGTAACCATAGCAGGGTCTTCTGGGTCGAGCGCGATCTCCTTAGTAGGGACATCATCTATCTTTATCTTGTCTTTGGTAGACTTCTTCAAGGGGATCTCCGCATCGGTCTGCTCCTCATTACCAACTACCTTCTGCATCTCGAGCCGGTCAGACAGCATCAACTCTTGGTCGGCCATCTCACAACTCTGCACATCGCAATCAAAAGAATTCCAAAGATCAGAGTGGAGGGAGATTATTCCTTTGGGGCCTGGCATCTTGAGGGTAAGGTATGAGTAGTGCGAGATCGCCATGAACTTTGACATCACTGGTCTGCCGAGGATAGCATGGTATGCTGACTCGAAGTCGGCTACCTGGAAGAGAATGCGCTCGGTCCTGAAGTTCTCACGAGTTCCAAAGGTAACAGGCAGAACGATCTGTCCAATAGGAACTAAGGTCTTGCAGGGCACAATCCTGTGGAAGGGTGTGGAACTCGGTTGGAGGTCATTGACTGATAAGCCTAGTTCCATGAGGGTCTTTTTGAAGATCAAGTCTAGACTGCTTCCTCCGTCGATGAGTACTTTGTTGAACTTGACCTCCTTCATCGTGGCTGCGAGTACCAGTGGGTAGCGACCCTTGCTTGCGCAGGTGCCTAGGGTGATCCGACTGATCAAATGTCATCGATACCTCAGACCACCTCATGTACTTGGGCATAGTAAGCTCTACGGAGTTGATCTCACATACTTCTAGCTTCTGCTTGCGTTTGGACACGTAGGCATCCGGGCCTCCAAAGATGAAGTTGACTTCCTTCCGGGGTCCTAGAAATCTCCTTCTTCATCCTTGTTGTCAGCGTCTTTAGCCTTGTCTTTGCCATTGCGCCTTGGCGGATTCTTGGCCACCTTGAGCGTGGCAGTCATGAAGCCCTTCAGTCGGTAACAGTCCTTTGCTTTGTAGTTCCCCTTTGGGTGCCATAGCCGTAGGCCACTTAGCAAGTCGTCCATTGTCTGTTGGTTCATCCGAGGGTTCTTCTGGGATCGGTCTACCTCAACAACCATGTTGTTAGACTTCCTTTTCTTGTCCTTCTTGGAGGACTCCGGCTTCTCCGATCGCTTCTCTTTGCCTTTGCCGCGGATATCATCCAGCGCCGACTTGCCTGACGCGAACTTATCAGCGATCTCGAAGCACTCCCGAGCGGTCAACTTGAGGTCCTGATTCCTTCGACCGATCTCCAGAACCAGGTCATCGCTGTGTATGCCTCCTTGGAAGGCTGCGATGATCTGCTGATCTGGGATATTAGGGATCTCAGTCTTCTTGATGCAGAACCGCTTGATGTAGTCGCGCTGGGGCTTGTAAACTTCTGCTTGATCCGAGTGAGGTCAAAGTGATTGCCTGGATGATTGCAAGTAGATTGGAAACTTTCGATAAGCTTATTATTGAGGTCTCCCCAAGAGGTGACCAATTTCTCTAGAAGAGATGTGAGCCAAATCCGAACGGCCGGATCAAGGCAGACCGGTGGGTAATTGGCCATACATAGGTCTCACCTCCGGCTGACCGAATCACCATACTGTACAGCTGAAGCCACTCTCGGGGGTTGGTCTGACCATCGTATTTTTTGATAGGAGCCGACTTGAATCCTTTTGGGCACCGAGCTATGCGAAGCTCAGGTATATAAGCATTGATGCTGTCAAACTCTTCATAGCTCGGAGTAGGTGACCTTCTATATCAGTTAGGAGATGGAGATGAGCGATGATTATGATGTGGGCCTACATCGTCATCTTGGCGATGATGCCGATTGTCTCCATCATCATTTTTGTGTCGGTCCCAATCATCACATCGACATTGGTCATCGCGGTTGTTTCTTGGAGGTGGATCATGTCGGCCTTCCCGTCAATCGTCGGTCCTCCGATCGTGGTGCACCTCCTCGTGGCATCGGTTGTCCCGAGCCCGCTCCTCATAATGGGAGTTGATGGTGTCCCGACCGTCACGGATGCTGAGAGAATTTCTCAGGTCCTCACACCTGCGTTGACCACGTGAAGTCGCATGACTGGAACTTGCCACCAACTGTGATTTGTCCCTGGCCGCCTCTTGGGCTATGGCAGCCTTGAGCATAGCCAACGCCTTATGCATCACGGGGGTCTGATATGCTGCATCAGCCATCAAGCTGTTGAGCAATGTTTTAGCCACCAAGGTCCCGTCGGCGTGCGAGGCGAGATCCACGTGATCCTCTCGGTCGGTAGAGATGTCCTTCCATTGGGTTGTCGCCCTAGGGGTTTTCTCCCCTATGGCCTTCTTCTACGTGTTCTTCTGCGTGGCCATCTTCTTTGTGATCGTCTTCACGGTTACCATCCTGATCATTGTCTCCTGATGGATTCTCCTCTATATCGACCATGTTCACGGTCAAAGGGTATAAGCAGGCAGATTTGACCGAACCCTCATCAAAGAAATGGACCGACTTTGAGTCATACCCGAAGGAAAGGTCTGTTTCGTCGAATCCAAGTGGGACCAATGCTGGGATCAGATCTGATGAGCCGAGTGATTGCGCCGTAGAACCGGTTGCGGCCGAGTCGGATCGGTGGTTCTCTAGACCTAGCTCTCCATTGGTGTTGACAGTGAAGTCGAGCGATCCGAAGGAGATCTTGAAGTCCGGTGAAAACTGGATGTTGGCAGTTTCGGCCATCGTAGTCGATGGAGAATCCTGGCAAGCCTTGTCCCCTTCCTGGCCTGCCAACTGTCGAGACATGATCTCAGCAATATATTTATAGAGCTACGTCAAGACTAAGAACTATGATGGTTGCAAAAGATGCTGAGTTATATAGAATCGGTCCCTCTCGATGAGAGTAAAAACCCTACATCCTATGTTCTATGGATTGTATTGCTTGTCATTTCGTATCCCCGATGGGGGTTCCCTGTCGCCTTATATATTCGGTCTGCAGGGGGTACATGAAGAGTCCTGCTCATAGTCTATAGGGATTTAAATAGAAAGTTTATATCTAATTGCCTTGTGCTCCAAGCCGACTCGGTCGGTTATCGACTTAGGCATATCTATGGATACTCGGAAGGTAAGTATTCCACATTTACTCTCTAATTCAGGATAAACAATCGAGGATAGATCCTCTTGAGGTTGAGGGGTCGATAAGTAATTTTTTGAAATCTTCTTCAAGTATGTTGACATCTTCAAATTCTTCGGATTTAAGATATCACTCTGGTTTCTCTAGTCCGAGCTCAGATTTCCCAAAGGGCCCAAAAGGAGCTGGAGACCCTTCATGCAGAATACAAGAAAGCCACCACTCTGTTAGTGTAGAACCCACTGAAGAACGAAGGTGAGTACTTCGCAGACCTCTTCCTTCAATCTTGAATTATGCACTAAAGATCTTGTATGCTATCTCAGCTCATGAGAAGAAAGTAGCAGAGTTGGAAAAGCTCACCTCAAAATAGAAAAGGTTCTTAGACGCTCTGACTAACGAGAAGAATGGGCTAACCAAGGCGCTATCCGAGCGAGATGCTGAAGTCGCTCTTCTGAAGAAGAACTTGGAGGAGACCGAGGAGAAGCCGAAGAATGCTAAAGGTAGTGCTATAACTTTCAAAAGTAATCTTGCCAGTAAGCTCTCTGTTGTTTTCTTTATTATCCCCTTTATGGGTTTCATCTTCCAACCTCTTATCGATCTTGCAGCCTTGTCTTACAGCGCTAGGAAGACCCTAAATTATATACATTCCAACAAAATTGAGTAGACTGGGCACTCGTAGGAGTATCTGCTGGAGCCCACACCCGAAGCCATTGAGCAACATACCAAGCAGGTAGCTGTTAAAGCTGGGAGTCAACTGTTGGCTATGTGTAAGTCATGGAGTCCTGAGCTTCCCATAGACAAAATCTAGGAAGGCTTCAACTCCAAGCATACAGTTGCCAATGCCAGCTGTTGCTCGACTCCATGGTGGAGACTTCCCGTGCCCTGGTGGAAAATGTTGACATCACTCTAGTCGATCCATCTACTCCAACCACTCCAAAAATAGAATTAGAAGATGATGCTTATTCTCATTCATAGGAGTTGTAATTGAACATGCAGTAGAAATACTTTAGTAGTATCTTTTTTGTGGAAACAGTTTGGTTCCTAAGTATATAAGTATTTTGTTCTTGCTTAGTTAATCGAATAATCACTAAACAAGTAGAAGTCGACTGAAAAGTCAAAAGAGCAATCTCCTGCCTCTTATTAGTAGTCTGGTTAGTACTTAGTTGCCTACTGTGCATTTGTACTAATGCCTCGCCACTATAAGATTTTAGAGATTAAAACAGAAGATGCATTGGTCTGCCATAACATTTGGGGCCGTAATTTATAACAGCGTAACAATAAGAGTCGACCACTCAACACATGACCTCTCATAGTTTGGCTCAGAGTTTATTGTAGTGGTTGTCTGTTGTGTAGATCAAAATTGTATGACCTTATTGTTTCAGCGTTAGACCATAAAAAAATAAGACCGTTTAAAAATATGAGAAATCGGTCCGAAAAGGCCAAAACAAGAATTTGTCAAGGATAAGGTGCACTTGGGACATTGTTACTAGCGCCCTAGCTTGATTGTTTAATGGATAAATTAAGGAATGAAGTCAAACAAGAATGAAAAAAAACTTAAACAACTTTCATCAAAAAGGCAGAAGTTTCATTCAATAAAAATATATGTCAATATGTAAAAAAGATTAAGTATAAAAGCGGCGTAGCTGGTTAATGTTCCAGGAATTAGGCACGTTGTCAACATCTTCACACATCAGTCGGTGAGCCCCTGACCGAGTGACTTCTTTGACCACATAGGGCCCTTCCCATTTAGGGGATAACTTGTGCCGATTCTTAGTCGACTACACTCGACGCAACACTAATTCTCCAACATGGAATTGACAACTTTGAGCGTTCTTGTCATAATAATGTCACAGGCCCTGCTGATATACCGCTATCCAAAAAAGAGCACGATCACGCAACTCTTGTTCTGCAAACAACTCAATCTCTCGGTTGTCTTTAGAAAGGTTTTCGTCATATCCTTTAACTCGTGCCGAAACGAGGTTTACCTCAATCGATACAATGGCTTTAGACCCGTATACCAATAAGAAAGGTTACTGACTAGTAGCTTGGCTAACATTGGTGCGCAGCCCCCAGAGGACCGAAGGTAATTTCCCAAACCCACCGACCGGCATAAGGCTTGAGTCTGTCAAAAATCCGAGGCTTCAACCCCTAAAGAATAATACTATTAGCCCGTTCGACTTGCTCATTCCTTTGAGGATGAACCACCAATGCAAAGTGAATTTTTATTCCTATCTCCTCAGTTTTGATATCATGAGGAACTCCAAACCGAGTAAAGACCTCTCTGACAAACTCGACCACCTTCTTGGAACTAATCTTGTCGATCGGCTGTGCTTCAATCCACTTGGTGAACTTGTCAATGGCAATAAACAAATGTGTGAACCCGCCAGGCACCCTCTTGAAAGGATTGGTAATGTTGAGCCCCTATATTGCAAAAGGCCAAGTCATAGGTATTATTTGAAGTTGCTGCAAAGGCACATGCATTTGCTGAGCGAAGAATTGGCAGCCCTCACATGTCCAAACGACTTGGTGTGTATCTTCAACCGCCATGGGACAACAAAACCCTTGTAGGAAAGCTTTGCCGACCAAAGTCTTGGACGCTGCGTGATTTCCACATGCTACTGCATGAACTACCCATCAATTCCTTGCCTTCTAGAATAGAGATGCATCACATCAAGATATTGGATCCTCCTCTGTGATAAAGCAGATTGTCCACCATCAAATACCCTTGGCATCGTACCTTCAACCTCTGCTGCTCATGAGGATCCGTAGGCAGCATATGCTTAGTCAAAAATTGAACAATTGGGTTGCGCCAGTCGGTCTCTAAACTTGCATTAATTGTAGGCTTCGCAACATCGGTTGTCAACACTTCTGGCCGAGGAGTAATAGTGGGATAGTCTAAGGTGTGGCGGAAAACTAGGACCACTGATCTTGATGACCCAATCTTTGCTAGCTCGTCAGCAGCTTGATTGTTGTCGTGAAGAACATGTGTGAACTTGAGTCCATCAAACTTGTTCTCCAGCTTTCTGACTTCCTGACAATAGGCGGTCATGTTGTCATCTACGCAGTTCCAGTCCTTAGTGACATGGATGATTACCAATGCCAAGTCACCAAAGATGTCCGGACACTAAATACTGAGTGACACGGTAATACGCAGACCGTGGAGAAGTGCTTCATACTCCGCTGCATTACTGGACCCCAGAAATTCATCTGGAGGATGAATCTGAGCTTCTCTCCTTGTGGTGATATCAGACAAATGCCAGCACCTGCACCCTGTAGTTGGAGTGATACATCTTCCAATATTCGAGGCTTACGGTGTAGGTGGTAGCTGAATCTCTGTCCACTCTTAGTACGAATACTAACTACCGGTTTTATCTAATTACTAAGCATAACAACAAAATACTGAATCCTATCACGACACATATAACAGTAACATAGGCTATTTGGGTAACATACAAAGTGATTTCCAACCAATGCCTATTAACTTAGTGCAACAATCAATATGGACACTAGCAGTGATATATTAAAACTAGCAAAACTTTATAAAATGGCATATGCAAATCGGGGCTTGTCTTGATCAGCACTAGTGTTCACAACTATAATTTCTTGCTCCTGGAAATCAGTCTCCTTCTGAAAATCCGGCTCTTGCTCCTGGTTATCGTCACCTATATATGAATAGTTAATTAATGGTATTGAAATCCAGCTCTTGTATTAACTTCATTTTCACGAAGTGGAAGCTCCTGGAAAATAGTACTTTTTGTACTAGCATTTATATAAGCAAAAGCACTTAAAAAATCTTAGGGCATAAAATAATGATTATTTTGTCTCACCAAAAATCAGTATGGTAGATTAACATAATTTAACCGTGCATGCCAAATATCAGATTTAATTAGTGAACCTAAATTTTATGATGATTTATTTTATATTTTAACGAGATAAATAATTATTAAAAATGTATATACAGGAACAATATGTTATCATTTTCTTTATTAGAACTCAGGAAGATGAATCCAACCAAGTTGGTTTTGGCTGCATTGGATTTATATTTTATTTGTTATGAATTTTTTATTGTTTCAGCATTTTATGTAACTTTCGAGGGTTTATTCATTAACAGGTTGGTGCTACGTTGGCGACACATAGGCGCACATAGGTGTCACACGGTTGCCAGTCGGCGCCCGTCAGTGCAAGGTCAGTGGCCAGCTAGGCCTCGCCAGAGCTCGTCGAGGCCGAGCGAGGAGCTCGCTGCCGGGCTCGTCGTGGGCCGGAGTTCAACTCCGAGCTCACCAGGGCGAAGTGCACTTGAGGCGTGTCGGGTGGTGTGGTTCGTGTGTCCGGGGCTCATCGGACAGTGGCTAGCGGCGGCGAGAACGGAGCAGACCAGTTCGACAAGGTTGTGCAGGGTGTACGGGGCACGAAATCAAACACGATTTCATGCTACGATTTCATGTCGACATGGAGAAGACTGGCATCGATGCGGTATTGATGGAGGAGGGCTCAAAGGTAGAACTCGTCCATGAGCCGACGAGGTCCAACGGAAACAGGGGAATAGCGGCGAGGAAAACTCCGATTTCTAGCTCCTTGCGGCAACAAACAAGGTGAAAAAGATACATTAGACTCGTCATCAGTTCAACTACAAGTATGTCCAGTTAATTTGAATTTGGCTCAGCGGGGGTGAAGGAATTGCTGTCGGCAGCAATGGTGGCGGCAAGAAAGATTTATGGAGAAAAATTCCAATTCCCAGTGACACACTCAATGAGCCTAGATCAGATTTTGCAAGATGGGGGAGGAGTTGTGTGCGCAACTTATTGGCTTCTTGGTTTTGATGGAAGGGTGCTGGAGTAGCAGGGCTCAAACTCGAGTTGGAGCTCAGCTCGGTAATGGGGGGTGTGCAGAGAAAGAAAGGATAGACGGGGTGTTTATGGCCGAGAGAAACCGGGGCGATGGTCGTAGACCAGGGGCGCACGCGCGCGCACGGTTTTGGGACTTGTCAGGAGACTGGGAGCGGTCGGGCGTGCGGGGGCAGCGTGCCCTGCTTCGTCCATGGCAGGAGGCAGGCGGGGGAGGAAGAGATGGCTTGACAGCAGGGAAGGACGAGTTGTTAGTAGTCATGGCGAGCGCGGTTTGCAATGAAGAAACAGCGGAGAACGCGGCACGCGCGGCAGGGCAGGGGCGATTGGGCGCCAGTGCCAGGAGGTAGAAGATAGTAGGTTTTGCAAAGAGACCCATCAAGTTTTCCTGGCATCGTGAATTGATCCGTGTTTCTGATTTAATCAAATTAAAATACTTCCTTGAGTTGTTATTTCGCACATAGGTCCCTTGTGATATTTTTTAGCCCTGGTGGGATCCAATTGATCAGAACAATTACGATTATTTTAGAATAAAAATTCAATTGTCAAAGGTTTCTATGCTTTAATTAATTAATTGGGGTATTTTCAAATGTGATAAAATTCCAATTTTTGGTCTAAAATTCTATTTTTATCATTCCATAATGTTGATATAATTATATGGCATAGGTTACATAAAAGAACTAAATGATGCTTCACAACTTTGTTTGTATGGATTCTTACTTGATAGTATTTAATTAGATTGGTGGAACCTCTATTATTTCATGCTTCACCTTAGCTATGATTTTGTGCTTAGCATACTTGTTAATTAGAAATAAGACACCTGGATGTCATAGTCCACCCTTCTTAAAGAAACTCATCCTGAGATTAAGAACAAGGAAAACTGAAGAGAAGTACTATAATTAAATATACCTGAGAATGATGACCATAATTCCGGGTAATGGGTACTCAGAAATTCTTTAGATTCCACTGTGGATTTGTCCTCCATATGGTTACTCCATTGTACCTTATAAAATTTGATTGTTCTCTTACGGGTTGTGCGTTCCTTTTCATCGAAGATTTTTATCGGTTGTTCGGAGTATGTGAGGTCTGGTTGAAGATGATCAAAACTTTCCAAGACAATATCAATTGGTGGTTTGAGACACCAAGGATGTTATGCACTCCTGATAAATTAGCAGATAGTTCCAACTTGTATGCCACAAGTCCACATTGTTCTAGAATTTTTAACGAGCCAATATAATGGGGAGCTAATATTCCCTTCACTCCAAATCATTGTATACCCTTCATAGGTGATACTCGAAGATAGACATAGTCATTCTTATTGAAATGGAGTGGCTTGTGTTGTTGGTTTGCATATTTTTCTTGATGACATTTGGCAGCTTTAAGATTTGCCTGAATTGTACGAACCTTTACCTCGGTGTCCTTTACAAGACCAGGACCAAAAGTTACTCTTTGTCCAGGTTCAAACCAGTTCAATGGTGTTCGACAACTTTGATAACTGTTGTTGTATGAAAATTTAGCATGTGGTAGATATTCATCCCAGTTACCACTATATGCTAAAACACATGCTTTGAGCATATTTTCCAAGATTTGGTTGACATGTTATGTTTGTCCATTGGTAGCGGGATGGTAAGCAGAACTTCAAATAAAATTTTACCCAGAGATGCATGCAGTTGTTCCCAGGAATGAGCAATGAACTACGAGCCTCTATCAGAAATGATAGTCTTATGTACTCCGTGAAAATATAAGATTCTTGATATGTATAGGTCTCCATATTGTTTCATCTTGTACCTATTGTTGACCGGTAGAAAATGAGCAGACTTTGTGAGCCTATCCCCAATGACCCAAATCGAGTCGTGCTTACACGAAGTGAGGGGAAGGCTAATAATAAAATCTATGTTGATGTCTTCCCACTTCGAGTCAGGAATACTTAATGGTTGAAGTAATCCGACCTATTTTAGATGGTCAACTTTAACTCTCTGACATGTGTCACATTTTGTGACATACCAGGCAACTTCTCATTTCTTTCTTATCTACCAAAGATTCTTTTTCAGATCTTGATACATTTTATTGCTACAGGGGTGAATGGAATATTTTGATTGATGTGCTTCATACAAAATTTTCTGACGAAGCTCAAGGTCTTTCGGTACTACTAAACGGTTGTTGAACCACAGGGTACTGTCCAAGTCTTGTGTGACACATTTTGCTTTACCATTTTTAAGGTTCTGACAAATATAATGCATACCATTGTCGCTTTTCTGTGCAGCAATGACTTCTTCATGAATGGTGGAAGGAATACTAAGGTTGTTGATCATTAAAGTAGGCATAACATGAAGACTTGGTCCTGAATTAATTATTTCGTTGCTGCTGTCCTGAAATTCCAGCACCGAGTTATTGCAATGTATCTTCCTACTCAGCGCATCAGCGACAACATTGGCCTTGCGTGGATGGTAATGAATCTCCAGATTATAATCCTTGATTAATTCTAGCCACCAAGGTTGTCTCATGTTGAGATCAGTTTGAGTGAAAATGTATTTCAAATTCTTATGATCTGTGTAGATATGCACTAAATTTCTGAGCAAATAATGCCTCCAAATTTTTAGTGCAAGCACAATTGCAGCTAGCTCTAAATCATTAGTTGGATAATGTTCTTTATGCTTTCGCAATTGCCGTGATGCATAGGCAATGACACGACCATAATGGATATGCACACATCCAATTCCTATCCCAAACACATCACAATATACGTCAAACGGTTTAGTAATGTCCGGCTGAGCCAACACTGGGGCAATAGTTAATAATTCTTTCAACTTCTGGAATGCTTCATCACATTTACTATTCCATTCAAAGTTGCCTCATTTTTCAATAACCTGGTGATGGGCTTGGATAGCTGGGAAAAATTAGGAATGAACTTGTGATAATAACTAGCTAATCCCAGAAAACTATGAAATTGATGAACAGAAGTAGGCGGTTTCCAATCTAGCACATCTTGAACTTTGCCAAGGTCTACCAAGATACCTTCGGCTGGAACTACGTGACCATGAAATGGCACACGGTTCAAAAAAAATGCACACTTGCTAAATTTTCCAAACAACTTGTGATCTCGAATACGTTGAAGAACAATATGAAGATGTTTAGAAATTTTCCAAACAACTTGTGATCTGGAACATGTTGAAGAACAATACGAAGATGTTCAGCATGTTCTTCCTTGGACTTAGAATAGATGAGGATGTCATCAATAAAAACTACCATGAAATTGTCTAGCTCTGGCATAAATACGGAATTCATGAGATACATGAAATGGGCAGGAGCATTGGTTAATCCGAATGACATTACCATGTAATCAAAGAATCTTATCTAGTGGAGAAGGCTGTCTTCAGAATATCTTCTGCTCTAATCTTTATTTGATGATAACTTGAGCGAAGGTAAATTTTTGAAAAGACCTTGGCACCAACCAATTGATCAAAAAGAATATCAATTCAGGGCAGCAGGTATTTATTTTTGATTGTAACTTCATTTAGAGGCCAATAATCATTGACAAGGCGCAGAGACTTGTCCTTCTTCTTCACAAAAATAGAAGGACGACCCCAAGGTGAAGTAGTTGGGCGAATGAAACATTTCTCCAATAATTCATTTAATTGCTTTTTCAATTCAGCAATCTCATTTGGGGCCATTTTATACGGACGACATGACACTAGAGAAGTTCTTGGCTGTAGCTCAATCCAATAATTCATTTAATTGCTTTTTCAATACAGCAAGCTCATTTGGGGCTATTTTATATGGACGACGTGACACTGGAGAAGTTCTTGGGTTCAATCCCAAATTCCACTTCACGGTCAGGTGGGAGGAAGGAGATATCTTCAGGAAACATATCTAGATACTCACAGATGATAGGAATATTTTCTAGTGATTGTCCTTCCAAGTGATAGACAACCAGATTTTTCCATGAATTGGTATTTAGAGAAAGAGTGTCTCGGCCATGGAAGGGAGAGTTTAGAGGAACGATACATGGCTCAATTTCTAGCATGGCTCTATGGGTTCTCATCCAGATCAAACCTATGATTAAATCAATTTCCTGATTATTGAGCATGTTAAAATCGGTGGGGTAAGTCTTTTGGTTTATTTCTAGTGAAGCTTTGCATAATACTTTTGTTAGCAAGAATTTGTCCAGCAGGAGAGCGGACTGTGTAGCACCTAGGTTTGGAGATTATGTTTTTGCACACAAGCTTTGCTAATGAAATTATGTGTAGCACCAAAATCAAAAAGTGCATGGACAGGTTGACGATAAAGTGAGAGCGTACCGGTCAGTATGAGTTCACCCTGAGGGATGTCTTCAGCATTGGTGTAATTAACATGAGCACCACAAGATGGTGCATTCATGGCCTTGTCCTAGTTTTGACACTAATTATTATTGTTGTTGTTGCGCTTGGGCACCGTACAATACTTAGCTAAATGGCCAGTGCAACCACATTTGTAGCACAGGTAGTTGCCTCCACTGTTAGCAGGCTTTGGAGCCCGTGCATTTTGATTTCCTTGCTGCTGATATGGTGCACGATACTGATTATTTTGCTGCTGGTATGGTGCACGAGGCGGGAAGTTTTGCTGCTGCGGTGGCCTTGCATAATTTTGAGCATACTGGCGCTAAAATTGCTGCTACGGAGATGCCCGGAAACGTTGTCCAGTGAGTGATGTATAAATCAGTCAGTGCGTAGCTTGTGGAGCAGCAGAGGCACTAGCAGGGGCCTTCCTTTTACGATATTCTTCTTCCACTTGGTGCAAAGCACCATCCTAGACAATAGTAACATCGACCAGATCATTGTATGTGCCAGTTGTCTGCCAAGTCAGACGTTCCTTCAACGTGGCATTCATACCACACAAGAATGCAACTCTCTTGTTCTCCTCTTTGTTAACATAGTCAGTAGCATACTGAGCAAGATGGTTGAAAGCTTCAGAATATTGGAGGACATTACTCCCTCCCTATTTTAATTCCATGAATTCCTAGAATTTGCTCTGCATGAGACTGGCGGAAATAAATATGCATAGAATGCAGTCTTGAACTCATTCCACTCAGCACGGTGACCAGCAGGTACAGAAGCTTCATAATTTGCCCATGAGGCACTACCAGGCCCATGGAGTTGTTGGGCAGCAAATAGTACCTTCTGGTGCTTAGTTTAGTCCAGCAGATCAAATTTAGACTCGGTCTGACGCAACCAGTGATCCGTGTCCTGAGGCTCTCTGGCACGCTTGAAAGTCGGTGGATGGGTACCCACAGAATCCAAGTACATGCGCTGACGAGGCTATTGGTTGTTGTTATTGCCTCCACGTCCACCTAGACAGGACGTATTCTCCACCAATTGGCGTAGCATCTCGGAATTACCCCGTTAAAGGGTGAGAATAGTAGCGAGTATATCAACCATTGTGGGCTGTGCAGCACCTTCCTGATGCGAGTTCTTGGGCTCACCCTGGTTTCGAGTATGCACCATGCTGCAATTTATATGGTTGCACATTAGTCATCTATTTTAAAATAATCCATAAAGACATATGTGCAAGAGATATAAAATTGCAAACGAGGCATAATTAAAATTTAAGTAACAACCATTTCCATTAATTCAACATTAATTACATGGTTGTTCAAAAGGACATCGTCATGATAATTCTTACATATAAGTGCCAACACCTAGCTAAGATACTACGGACACACTATGTAAGACACACAATCCTACATTCAAACTCGAGATACATATATTACAAGTCCGCCACACATGGTGTAGCAACTCATCTACTCCTATTCTATGATTCCTCCGAATCCGTAAGGAACCATGTCCATGTTAGGGTCCTCATCATCCATATCTGAGTCCTCTGAACCCGAGACAGAGGAGTCCTCATCACTAGTATCTTTCTCTGGGTCTATGTCTTCCAGCTCTTCCGGTTCTTTCGATTCCATGGGCTCTTCAGGTTCTTCTAGTTTTGCCATCTCTACATCATTAATATCATCATGTACCATTTCTTCATCCTCATGTTCTCCATACTCTAAATTAATTTCGTCCCTCCTATGCGTGGAAGATGGGCTAGTCATCTTGAACCTTGATCATATCAGACTCAAAATCCTCTACATCCTGCAAGGCTTGGTCATGTTCTTCTATAATTGCATCCATTTTTTTATTCTTCACATGGATTTGTTGGTTCAGTTCTGAAATTTCCACATCCTTAGCTTGCCTTTAAGCTTTAGAAAGCCGAAGTGCAGCTTGATACATGTCTGGTCGCTGGCACAAATTTGTGCATAAAGCGGATGTTTTTTTTTGAAAGAAAACTAGAGGGGCAAGCCCCTACAACATTTTATTAATTATTAGAAAAGGAAAGATACAATTGTGCATAAAAGAGAAAAAAAGGGTACAGGGAACATTAAGAGTGTAGCTGTATCCATTGTTCTATTCTAATTGCTTTGCTTTGTTTGACCCTGTGCTTAGCCATGGTCATTTCCTTTAGAAACTTAATCTTGCAGTTATCCACCGATGGAATATTCACAACCATGGAAAAGGCCTGTAGCTGTGGTTCAAAAAGCTCTGTAGCAACGGGCAGACTGCCACACCCGGTTTTAAGGACAAAACCAAGTGCTATTCATATGTGTGCCCAGGAACAAGTTTCAAACATAGAGACAGTAAGTGCATAACAGTATAACCAATGTCCTTATTACAATGTGCGATTATTACATAAAAGATTGTCTTTAAAGATTGAAATGACTCTCAAACTAAATAGCAGCAGAAAACATCATAACACCACAGGCTATCGACCGGGGGCACGCTCGCCTAGTAGTAGTCTTCATCGATGTAGTCCATCTCTCCATCTTCTGAGCAGAAGTTTATAGTATATAGCAATAAAGGGAAATAGCAAGGGTGAGCACATGCCGTACTCAGCAAGTGGGGGAAAATATGACAAGCAGGCTTAATAGAAGAAAGGCTAACATAATGGTTCATTTGCATAAATGAGCACTACACCTAAGACCTTCTGAATAGCACTCCTGTTTACTAAGTGAAAAGTTATCCCCAGTTATCTCATCAAACCAACTACATGACCTGTAGCCAACCATGGGTTAAACCGCCCATAAGAAACCACACTACAGGTTACACTGCCTGTAGCAAACCAAAGGTTACACCGCCCAAACCAAACTTGGCTACCCACCAAGTTCACCCATAAACAACCATCCTAACTGTGTTAGGATCCAGGCCACTCATGACCGTGAGCATGGCTGTTATAACAGTTTGACACTCTGTAGAGGTTGCACAACTTTACCCATAGGTTGGTGATTTCATCATTATGCTGTGACTAGAGAGTCTCCATGTTGCCTAAATCACACTACCGTAGGTGTGAGGCCAAGAGTTCACCACAAGGTCCTTCAAAGAGCTTCCTAGCTTGCAAACAATCCACGCTAAGGTTTCACCACTGCAGAATTAAACCATTCCTACAGAAGCCCCCTCTGGCGCCGTGGCTAGGAGTGAACCGTCCATCACCTGAGTCTGAGAGTAAACCGTCCCGTCCTCATCCCTCGACTACCCGCAAAACTGAGAAGACATCTTGATACTCAACCAAGCCTACCCATATCAGACCTGTGCTTTGCGCTATTTTTCTGGGTGGCCACTCCAAAAACTACTCTTGTGATCCCAAGCAGGTACCACCACAATCCCACAGTACTGTACCGAGTACACGTGCATACCCGCACCATCCTTGTCATCCTCCTGCTTGTATCACCTAGGGTCCATGTTGCTAAAAAGGATTACCCATCTCTCATGATCATTATGTTCAAGTGAGCCATTAGTCAGGATTAACATTAGACACTTCCCAACCCGACATAGCAAACTAAGCATGACGTACCCATTCTAACATACTTCACCAGAACCCAGGCGACAAGGAAATAATATGGAACAGGATGATGACACATAGGATTCAATATGAACATCGTGCATAGAGAATAGAGAGAAATATAAAACATAGGTTCAATATGCATCAAGGACACTTGCCTGGTTCCCCTTGCTGCTGCTCAAAGTCTTCTGGCTGGAGGTCCTGGAAGTTCCCCAACTGCTGGTCATCTACTAACATCACACCGAAAAGACAAGCATACAACCAAACTAAGAAACAACACACCACACAGTAACAAGCAACAATAAAAACAATACTACGAGAAAGTACGCATTGCTACGATCGCGTGAGCGCAAGAATCGTCTCAATCCGAGTTACGAGTAAAAATTATGAACGCTTAAAGTTCTAGGGTCTAAATTGCAAAATAACCTACTCGAAAATAATTAACTAATAAAAAAATTATATTTTATAAGTTAAAATAAATAACTTATTAATTTAGTTACTAAATAAACATAAGGTAAATAATTTATTTTGCAAAAAATAAATAAATCAGAATTAGATCCTATTATGAAAAACATATACTTTTTTATTATGTAAAAACAATAAAGATTAGAGACCTAATTGCAAAACAGATCTGATCTATATTAAACTATTAAAATAAATTTTAAAAATAAATCTAAGGGTTTATTTGCAAAAGCGCGAGGGTTGTAATCCAAATAAATTAAAACACAGGCACCTAACTGTAAAGTAGCAGGGCTACCGGAATTGATCAACGCCGGCGAGGTTCATGGTGGTGCATTACCGGAGTTGGCGGTTCTCGCGCTACAGGCCTCGATTCCTCGTCGGGAGTAGATGGGAAGAGAGAGGAGAGGATCACGAGCTCACCTAGGGTGCTGTGAGGCTCTAGGACGGCTCGTCGAAGGCAGGCGATGAGGAACAGCGGCGGCGAGTCATCGGCGTTGTCAGGAGCGTGGCTGTAGTGGCGA
Organism: Eleusine indica; assembly: GCA_030378355.1. Classification (NCBI taxonomy): domain Eukaryota; kingdom Viridiplantae; phylum Streptophyta; class Magnoliopsida; order Poales; family Poaceae; genus Eleusine; species Eleusine indica. The sequence continues at coordinate 29,415,805 of CM059501.1, read as the reverse complement.
AAACACGTCGAAGTCTTTGGCAATCACCGGAGAGTGCTCAGCTGCTTCTTCGCGTCGATTCCGTGGCTCCCGACGTGGCTCCGTTGCTCCAGGCGACGAGCTCAACGGCTTCAGCTCCAATGGCGGCGGCGACGCGAGCTAGCTAGGGTTAGGGCGACATGGCGGCTTCGAAATTGATGAAATCGAGGGCTCCGGGGGTGCTGATTTTATAGGGGGGCTCAGGGGCCTTGCGCAGGGCTCAGAGGCGGAGTCTCGAGTCAGCACGGCGGCGCTGGACAGAGGAGTCCGCGTCGGGCACGGGAGGTAGAAGATACAACGAACACGGGTTTTCAACTGGGGCATTTTCGTGTGAAGAAAATAGAAACGGAGAAGAAGAAAAACGTATTTTGCTGGCTGGGCTCGCTGCTAGGACAAGTGGGCTGCTCGTGCGCACATGGGCTGAAGTAGGCCCAGCGGGGGAGAAAGAAAAGAGGGAGAGAGTTGGGCTGCGGCTTGGGTTTCAGCCAGGTAACGTTCTCTTTTTCTTTTCTCTTTTCTGTTTTCTATTTGAAACAACCATTTTCTAAATAAAAAACTAAAACGAATTCTACATGATTTTAAAAATACTTTTGTACACAATAAAATCCTATATGCAACCAACCAGCATGAATGCAACAAACAGAAATGATTTTATAATTATTAATTTCTTAACCAAGCTACTTTATTCTAAAATTTTAAAAAAAAATTATGGTGTTACACAGGCCACCCAGCCGCTACGCAAACGCAGCTACAAATAAACGTTTGTAGCGACAGGTGGTCTGTCGTCCAAATAAACCGCCGCTACAGACACATTATTAGCGGCAGTTGAAGATATCAACCGCCGCTATTGTTAGCTACTAGTAGCGGCGATGGACATCATCAACCACCGTTATTGTTAGCTATTAGTAGCGGAGGTTGACAACATCAACCGCGGATACTTGTTATTTTCCAAAAAAATAAAATAAAATTTAGCAAATATATAGAAATCAGAAATCATAGATTCTGCATACATAGAAATTTATAAATCTCATCACAGATATTTATATTATCTCATCACAGATATTTATAATCTCATCATAGATATTTACATCTCATCACAGAATATATACAACATTGTCATCAAAATATTCCATCGAGAATATAAAATGTTTTATATGAACCCTAATGCATAGTAATCATCTTTTTTCAACACACTTGGCTCATATGGTGCTCTTGAAACAGCCCACTCACAAAGGGACCTATGTTTTGTTGCTAGTTCACTATTTGAATCAAAGCACTTCCCTTCTGGACTAATTACCTCTCTCAACATAAAACGATAAAGAGAAGCTACAACTAGATACATGGCATTTGTACTCAAGTGAACGCGTGATTCAGGAATTATACCCTTTTTGATCTCGTCGTTCCTTTTCATCTTTGCAGCCCATTCTCTCTTTGTCCTTGCGGCTTTCTGTGTCACATGAGCAGAGTCCTCAATAATATGGTCCAGGTAAAGTAAAATGGACATAAACAAAATCAACTTACCTCTTGTTGAGACTCCTCAATGATATGGTCCAGGTAAGTTGAAGTGCCAGTCGAGAACACACAAGTGTAGTAACCACAATGCACACTTCCTCGTATTTGCTTGTGGTACTATAAATTAGAGAACACAAGTTCGTTACACCTATGATAATTATATGAATGGATAGTACGATCAAAACATATATGAGATGCATATAAGTCTTACCCAAAACTTATGACAGAAATACATCTTCTTTTTCCTTGTAGGATGACATGCCCCGCCGGCTACGACATATTTCTCGTAAGCACTGCGCGATCGACAAAAGCTTATCATTAGATGATATTAACATCATCAAAGCATACACACATAGACCAATTTCTTACCGATCTATGACTTCTAGAATGTCGTCGTATAAGTTTTTGTCGTAGAGGCTGTCAAGCAATAGAAGGTAACCCTTCTTTCAGAAATATCATCAGATAGATCCAATGATCGCTACAACAATGTTTGTTGTCAACAAGTTAATTATGATTGGATTTAATTTTAACATAGGATACATGACGAAGGTAGTAGTTATCCAACTTACTTGAAGTTGTAAGGGGCCATAATGCGCTCTCTATCTTGCCACCTCATGAAGCAGTCGTACAAGTAATTTGCAACATAAGTCCTTGCTTCTATTGTCAAGACCGTCTTCATTTCAGCAAGCTCTGTCGGTCTCTTATCCGGATAATTTTTTGGATTTACTGTTGGGTTGATCAAGCTTTGGTTAATTCAGCTTGGGTTGACGTAGGCGACCCTCCAATCTTTTTTATTGGTCTCATTTCTTTGGAAAAAGGAGTTCATGCTACAAAAAAAAGTAGAAGATAATATATTATTGTTGAACAATGATGAGCCTAAGACATACACGAAAGCAATGATGGGACCAGGCTCTGAGAAATGGCTTGGAGCCATGAGATCTGAATTAGAATCCATGGGAGAAAATCAAGCTTGGAACTTGATTAATCCACCTGATGGTGTTAAAACCATTGAATGTAAATGGGTTTTTAAGAAAAAGATAGACATGGATGGAAATGTTCACATCTATAAAGCACGATTGGTGGTGAAAGGTTTTTGAGAAACCATGTGGATATATGCCATGGTTTGCAATATGTGATGAGTAATTGACATTGGTTGAGTTTGTGTTTGAGTTGAAATGCGGGAATCTGGGGATTGCAGGAGTTTGTGGATGTCATGTTTTTGACTAATCGGAGTTGGTGAGGATGTTAGAGAGTTTGCAGGAGTTGGAAAATGTGTTTTCTTGTCTTATGATGTGTAGGTCATTGGAGTCAACTTGGTGGTCAACGGCGAGAGCATTGGGCACAAGTAGGAAACTTGGGGCCGGACGATGAGGAGGCCGGGTGAAGTCAAGGATGATCCACACCGTACACATGAAGAGGCAAGAAGCACAGACCGTTTCGTGGTTGAGCCTCAAAACCGTGGGTGGTGATCAAGACAGCGTTGTTAACCAAGTCAAAGGTGATCGAGCATCGGTGCAAGCAGAGGTTTCCAATGGACCAGAGGCGAGAGAGACTTGCCGGCAAGGAGGATCACGGGATGAGGTGACACGCGTCAAGATCGTGTAGTCTTGATTTGGTGGAAGTGAGCATGAAGTCACGCTTTGAGAAGCGTGTAAGGCGGTTTTTCGGTTTGGGCCTCAAAACCGGCGGCGGTGATTGAAGGTGCACGTGGCGCCACCGTGGAGCTTGCGCTGAGGCAAAGCAAAGTTGTGAAGGGCTCGATGGCGCTCGAGCGAAGGAAAAAGAGTTGGATGATTTTGCCCCTGGTGGTAGGGGGGAATGAGTTATAGATCAAGGGTAAAGTTGTCTTGGACCCTAGGCCTATATAACAAGAGGTGTGGGTAGTGGGAGAGGTGCCTCTTCCCGTTAGCCTTGTGTTAGGTGTTCATTCAAAGTGCTAGGGGAGGTCTTCATGTAATAGAGGAGAGGAGAGGGTGTGTGAGAGACATCTCTTTCTCTTCCAAATAGTGGGAGAAAGAGGGTGGCTTCCTATCCTTGTATCCATGGATCTTGTAAGCATGTTTCTATGATATGAGAAGTATTTTCATGGTCAAATCTTCCTCTCCCTAAATCCCGAACGTCTCTTTTTCTCTATTTTCAGAGCTATTTTCGTGGTGATTTTCGATCTTGTTTTTTAGTGGGTTTTGCTAGAAATTTCTTGAGGGAGCTTGGTGCTAGGACATGTCTAAACAATCCTTTATGGATCCTTGATTGAATCCTAGGCAAGAGCACCTTTGATTATGTGGATATCCTCAAGAACATTCAAACCCTATTTGCGATGGAAGTGAGCTTTTTGTGTGATTCCACTTGGAGAAGGAACGTCCTATCATGAGACACCTTCTATCCATGTTCCGTGATTTTTGCAGTTCATTTGGATAGGTTTTGGTATTTCTCTTACCTAGTTTTGAGCACAGTTTTTGGTTCTGGAAAGTATCGATCGGCACTGCCGATCTCTGAACTGGCACTACCGGTGCCCGAGGAAGAACCCCTGATCAGCACTGCTGATGGCTGGACTAGCACTACCGGTAGCCTAGGTCTGAACTCGGAGCGACACTCCAGTGACTTAAGTCCGATCTCGCACCGGCACTGCCAATGGCAACTACCGGCACTGCCGATGCGCTCGGAATGCTATTTACCTAAGTCCTGAGAATCCTGCACCAGCACTGCCGATGGGTGTGACCAGCACTGCCGATGGTGCCAACTGGCACTGCGGATGGTAGTGATCAGCACTGCTGATAGTGATCCAGTAAGGTCTGACTTGTGTGTGGTTCTTGACTATTTCGAGTCTTTGCAGTTCTCTTTTGTTTCCGCTGTGTTTCGCTGCTATTGTTGATCACTCCTAAGGGTAGCACATCACAAGTTGGTGTGTGTGGCCTTAGTGATCGGTTTGGAGGTTGGTTCGGGTTGTAATTGGGACATAGGTCAAGTTCTTGTGAAGAATTTTGATTGGCTCCCATTCACCCCGCCCCCCCCTCTGGTCGCCTTCTCGGTGCATCAATTGGTGTCAGAGCCGGTTTGATCACTTGTTGACCTTCACCAGCTTTGTGATCCGAAGGCGACATGGAGAAGCGTGCAGTCAAGCTTTGGATGTTCGATGGAGAGGACTTTCCCTACTAGAAGTCATGGACCAAGGCTTATCTCTTAAGCCAAGGACATGCATTTTTGGGAGATCGTGGAGCAGGACTAGGTTTGACTTGCTGTGTCGCTTGAGTGGCCTAGGTTTAATCCGAGGATTGCCAAAGCTCCAATTTGATAAGGATTTGGTTTGTGCTCCTTGTCATGATGGGAAAATGATTGCCACTTCTCATTCACCAATCAATTTGGTGATGACTGAACGGCCTGGAGAGCTGCTTCATATGGACACTGTTGGTCCTTCTTGGGTTCATTCGACAGGTGGGAAGTGGTATGTTCTGTAATTGTTGACGACTACTCTCGCTACTCTTGGGTTTACTTTCTTGAGAGCAAGGATGAAGTGCTTCATCACTTTCGGAGCTTAGCTTTGAGGTTGTTCAAGGAACATCCTGGTGCATTACGAGCAATTCGCAGTGATAATGGCACCGAGTTCAAGAACTCCTCCTTTGATGTTTTTTGTTTTGAGCATGGTATTGAGCATCAGTTTTCAGCACCTCGTGTCCCTCAGCAGAATGGTGTGGTCGAAAGAAAGAACAAAATCTTGGTGGAAATGGCTCGGACAATGCTCGATGAGCATAGGACTCCAAGGTGGTTCTGGGGTGAGGCCATTAGCACTGCTTGCTATGTTTCCAATCAGGTTTTCTTGCGCTCAATTTTTAATGTGACTTCCTATGAGCTATGCTTTGGGAGGAAGCCATTTGTTTCTCATATGCGCACGTTTGGTTGCATATGCTTGATTCTCAAGCGTGGCAATCTTGATAAGTTTGAGTGGAGATCTTCTGATGGCATCTTTCTTGGCTACACCCTTCATGGCCATTCTTACAGAGTTTTGAATTTGGAAACTAACACCATCGTAGAGTCCTGCGATGTAACCTTTGATGAATCAAACTCTTGTGTAAGCAATGTGGTTGAGACTACAGGTAACAGGGAGATGGAAGAGAGTATCTTTATAGAAGAGGACCTACAGGGCTTGGATGATGACGATGATGAGTTTTTCCATCCCACATGCGAGCTTGTTCCTGCTGCTTCCACCACTCCAGCCGAGGGTCCAAAAGCTTCTACATCGACCTCAGCAGCTGTTGAGCCAGCTCAAGCTATGGTTGACGGGGAGGTACACTCTAAGAGAGAGGCTCCTCACCACATTCAGCGTCAACATCCACCTCAACAGATGATCGGTAATCTTTATGAGAGGACAACAAGGTCAAAGTCTGCACATCTCGCCTATTTTACTAATTCTCTCTTTGTTGCCACCTTTGGACCTCGGGATGTTGGACACGCATTATCTGATGAACATTGGGTTAATGCCATGCATGAGGAGTTGGAAAACTTTGAGAGAAACAAAGTGTGGACCCTAGTAGAGCCTCTTGTTGGTGTCAATGTCATAGGAACCAAGTGGGTTTTCAAAAACAAGCATGGGGAAGATGGTGAGGTTGTTAGAAACAAGGCTAGGCTTATTGCCTAGGGTTTCAGTCAAGTGAAGGGCTTAGACTATGGGGAAACCTTTGCTCCTATTGCACCCATAGAAGCCATTAGGATCTTGCTTGCATTTGTTGCCTCTAAGGGCATTAGACTCTACCAAATGGATGTCAAGAGTGCTTTCCTAAATGGTTTCATAGAGGAAGAAGTTTATGTGAGACAACCACCTGTCTTTGAGCACCACAAATACCCAAACCGTGTGTACGAGCTTTAAAAGGCTTTGTACAAGCTAAAGCAAGCACCTAGGGCATGGTATGCTAGGCTTAAGACTTTCTTGCTAGAGCGCGGGTATGTCATAGGGTGTGTTGACAAAACCTTGTTCACTCTAAAGCATGGCAATGACAAAACCTTGTTCCTCTCATGCTCTTGTGTCCAGATTTCAGAAAGCCATGGAAAGTGAATTTCAAATGTCGACGATGGGCGAGCTCACCTTCTTTCTTGGACTTAAAATCAAGCAGTGCAAGCAAGGCACCTTCATACATCAAGCCAAGTACACGAAGGATCTCCTGAAGAAGTTCGACATGGTCAATGTGAAGCCGTTGTCAACACCAATGTCCACAACAACGGCACTTGACCCTGACGAAGACTATGAAGCGGTGGACCAAAGGGAGTACAGGAGCATGATTGGCTCCCTCTTGTACCTAATGGCGACAAGACCCGACATACACTTTGCAGTGTGTCTTTGTGCTCGCTTCCAGGCATCCCCAAGGGTGACTCATCGCAAGGCTGTCAAGCGCATCTTCAGGTATCTCAAATACACCCTTGAGTTCGATCTTTGGTACGCTGCATCTTCATCTCTTGATCTCATTGGGTATTCGGATGCGGACTTTGCTGGGTGTAGAATTGATATGAAGAGCAGTTCTGGTACTTGCCATTTCTTGGGTACTTCTTTGATTTGTTGGTCTTCTCGTAAGCAGTCGAGTGCAGCCCAATCCACCACAGAGGCTGAGTATGTTGCAGCTGCTAGCTGCTGCTCACAAATCCTATGGATTGTGTCTGCCATGAGAGACTATGGGTTAACCTTTAAGGGTGTTCCACTATGTGTGATAACTCCAGTGCCATATGCTTAGCCAAAAACCCAGTCCTACAAGGTAAGGTCAACCACATAAATGTGAGATTCCACTTCCTGAGAGATAATGTTGAGAAGGGAGATGTTGAGGTCAAATACATCGACACCAAAAACCAATTGGCTGATATCCTTACCAAGCCCCTAGATGCTTCGAGATTTGCTTTTCTTCGAGGGCAGCTTGGTGTTTGTCATCCTAATGGCATTATTTCAGGGGGAGTTTGTGTTCTCTTGTATATATATGTATCTTACTTTTTTGCATTGCATCACATATGTAATATATGCATTGGTAGATGAGCTTTGATTCCTATGCCTTCTTGGATTTCTCTTTGCTATGATTGAGCTTGAGCTAAGTTGTGTGGATGTGATAGTAATATCTCATGCTTAGATTTTCTAGATGGCTTGTTATAGACACTTTTGAGCAACTTGCTAATCTTATAGGTAAACTGATCTTCTTGTGAACCTTATGAACTAATCTTGTTAAGACTTGCTCACCATATGCATAATTGCTTTTATCCCTGTCAAGACTTGTGTTGAGGCTAGTCTAGAGGATATCTTAACTTTGGCACCTTGTGTTTGCGAAATGGAAGGCTTTGCAAATGTTTAGCTCATGGTGGAACATTGTGGGAATGTGTGTTCCTTTTGCTGCAAAGGCATGCTCTTTTGTCTTGTGAATAAATCATGAAAAATCTGCTAAGTGCCTTGAGCAAAATAATTCTAAATTGCTAAATCCAAACACTGTGACTTGAGGCCTCGAGGTGTTTGCCACACCCAGTCGTGCGACCCTCCGCATGGATAAGAGGACACATGAGTATAAACAATAAACACTTGATCAAATGAGTCTCAGTTGCATATGTGAGCGTTTGTAAAGTTTGTTTTCTGTGAATGCTTGTTGCCCTAGTTGAGATTGAGACTGGCTAGTTTCTTTTGATTCACTTGATGCCCATTTTGCCTTGAATGGGAGTACTTATATATGTGGTGGCAGTTTTTCTCATGATGAGTAAATTTGATTCTATCTAAGCTAGTCAATCTTTTTGTTTAGCTTGTATAGATCTTGGTGTTTATGCTTTGCTATCTATTTTTGGTCTTTGTATGATGGTGAGCTATTGCTTTTACACTTCATGGCTCTATGTTTTTGACTAGCACAGTTAAATGCCTGTCTGCATAATTGTTGAAGCTCCTTAGGTTTGCATCTTCATGCATTGCATGTTTGTTTGTTCTTTTGCCTCTTTGATGAGTTCATTGCCAAAGGGAGAGAAAGTTGTGGGTCATGCGCAAATAATGCTAGGAAACTTAAAATGATCCATTCTGCATTACATGAGACCTACCACAAGTTGAGGGGGAGCATATCATGTCCTTGAGTGTTTTCTTGCGCTTTTCATACTCTTTGCATCTCAAGTCGCTATCTTTGCCAACTCTTGGTTTTGTGATCCCTATTTTGCTAGATGGCCTACTTTTCAGCTTTTCTTTGGGTTTGGCCATTTGGATGTGCTTATTCGGCTTCGTATTTCAATCTCTAATCTTTGTGCATTTGGTGTTGTCAATGTACTCATCAAGGGGGAGATTGAGAAACCATGTGGATATGTGCCATGGTTTGCAATATGTGATGAGTAATTGATATTGGTTGAGTTTATGTTTGAGGTGAAATACGGGAATCTGGGGATTGCAGGAGTTTGTGCATGTCATGTTTTTGACTAACCAGAGTTGATGAGGATGTTGGAGAGTTTGTAGGAGTTGGAAAATTTGTTTGCTTGTCTCATGATGTGTAGGTCATTGGAGTCAACTTGGCGGTCAACAGCGAGAGGATCAGGCACAAGTAGGAGACTTGGGGCCGGATGATCAGGAGGCCCTTGAAGGGTGATCCACACCGTACACGTGGAGAGGCAAGAGGCACAGACGATTTCGCGGTTGAGTCTCAAAACCATGGGTGGTGATCAAGACGGCATTGTTGACCAAGTCAAAGGTGATCGGACGTCGGTGCAAGTAGAGGCTTCCAATGGACCGGAGGCGGGAGAGACTTGCCGGCAAGGAGGATCATAGGATGAGGTGACACGCGTCAAGATCATGAAGCCTTGCTTCGGTGGAAGTGAGCATGAAGTCGTACTTTGAGAAGTGTGCAAGGCGGTTTTCCGGTTTGGGCCTCAAAACCAGTGGCGACGATTGGAGGTGCACATGGCACCATCGCGGAGCTTGCGTTGAGGAAAAGCAAAGTTATGAAGGGCTTGATGGTGTTCGGGCGAAGGAAAAGGAGTTGGACAATTTTGCCCCTGGAGGTAAATGGCAATGAGTTATAGGTCAAGGGTAAAGTTGTCTTGGACCCTAGGCCTATATAAGGAGAGGTGTGGCTGGTGAGAGAGGTGCCTCTTCCCATTAGCCTTGTGTCAGGTGTTCATTCAAAGTGCTAGGGGAGGTCTTCATGTAATAGAGGAGAGGAGAGGGTGTGTGAGAGACATCTTTTTCTCTTCCAAATAGTGGGAGGAAGAGGGTGGCTTCCTAGCCTTGTATCCATGGATCTTGTAAGCATGTTCCTATGATATGAGAAGTATTTTTGTGCTCAACATCTTCCTCTCTCCCTAAATCCCGAATTTCTCTTTTTCTCTATTTTCAGAGCTATTTTCGCGGTGATTTTTGATCTTGTTTTTGAGTGGGTTTTGGTATGAATTTCTTGAGGGATCTTGGTGCTAGGACATGTCTGAACAATCCTTTATAGATCCTTGATTGAATCCTTGGCAAGAGCACCCTTGATTACGTGGATTTCCTCAAGAACATTCAAACCCTAGAGCTTTCAGTAAATCCTCAAATTCGCGATGAATTCTTGAGCTTTTTGTGTGATTCCACTTGGAAAAGGAATGTCCTATCATTAGACACCTTCTGCCCAAGTTTCATAATTTTTGGAGTTCGTTTAGATAGGTTTTAGTATTTTTCTTACCGAGTTTCGAGCACAGTTTTTGGTTCTGGAAAGTGTCGATCGACACTGCCGATGGCTGGACCGGCACTGCCGGTAGCCTAGGTCTGAACTCAGAGCTACGCTGTCAGTGACTTAAGTTCGATCCTACACCGGCACTGCCGATGCGCTCCGAATGCTGTTTACCTAAGTCCTGAGAATCCTGCACCGGCACTGCCGACGGGCATGACCGGCACTGCCGATGGTAGTGATCGGCACTGCCGATGGTGATCCAGTAAGGTCTGACTTGTGTGCGGTTCGACTATTTCAAGTCTTTGAAGTTCTCTTTTGTTTCCGCGTTGTTCTGCTGTTGTTGTTTCTAACTCCTAAGGGTAGCACATCACAAGTTGGTGTGTGTGGTCTTGGTGATCGGTTTGAAGGTTGGTTCGGGTTGTAATTGGGACGTAGGCCAAGTTCGTGTGAAGAATTTTGATTGGCTCCCATTCACCCCCCCCCTGGTCGCCTTCTCGGTCCTTCAGTTTTAAACAAATTCAAGGTCTTAATTATGATGAGACCTTCTCACCCGTCGCTATGCTAAAGTCTATTCGGATCCTCCTAGTAATTACCTTATATTATGATTATGAGATATGGCAAAGGGATGTCAAAACGGCTTTCCTTAATGGGAACCTAAGTGAGGATGTGTACATGACACATCCTAAAAGTTTTGTTGATCCACAAAATGCTGGGAAAATATGCAAACTTCGGAAGTCCATTTATGGACTGAAGCAAGCATCTCGGAGTTGGAATGTTCATTTTGATGAGAAAGTCAAAAGGTTTGGATTCATCAAGAATGAAGAAGAGCCTTGTCTTTACAAAAAGGCTAGTGGGAGCACACTCGTATTTCTCGTCGTTTATGTGGATAACATATTGTTGATCGGAAATAATATTCCAATGCTTGAAGATGTTAAGTCTTCATTAAGAAAAAGTTTCTCAATGAAGGACTTAGGAGAGACAGCATACATTTTGGGTATTAAGATCTATACAGATAGGTAAAAAGGCTAATTGGATTAAGCCAAGACACGTACATTGACAAGCTATTGAAATGGTTCAATATGCAAGATTCTATGAAAGGTTTCTTTCCCATGTCGCATGGCATTACTCTTAGCAGGACTCAGTGTCCTTTGATACCTTTTGATACCTGATGAGGTAGAGAAGATGAGAGCGATCCTGTATGCTTCGGCTATCGGATCCATCATGTATGCCATGATATGTACGCGCCCATATATAGCTTTTTCTCTAAGCACTACAAGCAAATTCCAATGAAACCTAGGAGAAGCTCACTGGGTAGCTAGTAAGAATATCCTAAAGTACTTGAGAAGAACTATGGGTATATTCCTAGTTTATGGAGGTGAGGAAGAGCTCATTGTAAATGGTTACACCGACGCTAGTTTCCAAACCCACAAGGACGATTCAAGATCGCAATCTGTATATGTATTTTGCCTCAATGGAGGCGCGGTGAGCTGGAAGAGTTCCAAGAAAGACACAGTTGCTGACTCAACAACGGAGGCCGAGTACCTTACCACTTCAGAAGCTGCAAAGGAAGCTGTTTGGATCAGAAAATTTGTTTTTGAGTTGGGTTTGGTTCCTTGTGCGTCCAGTCCAGTGGATCTCTATTGTGATAATAGTGGTGCCATTGCGCAAGCCAAGGAGCCTAGAGCGCATCAAAAGAACAAACACATACTACGACGTTTTCATCTCATCCGAGACATTGTTCATCGAGGTGACGTGAAGATATGCAAGGTGCACATGGATTTAAACATTGCTGATCCATTGACAAAACCTCTCTCTCAGCCCAAGCATGAGGCAAATATGAGATCCATGGGTAATGTACAAGAGATTGTGTAATGTCTATTTTTATGTGTGATCGAATAAAGTGTTATTCCATTCCTTGGATAATAATTATTTCATTGATTGGCAAGTACGTGACTTGTTTGTGAAACACATTGTTCTTTCATAATATTATCCTAAATGATCGCTAGTTCTTTATCATTATGTGGGACAATGATGATTCATAGACTAGCACATGTATTTGTTGCTGATCATGTTTCATAGATCATAGATATGGAGATATCAAATCAATAATATGGACACATCCTTGTGAGCATGCTGTTGGATTGACCCACTAATAAACTCTGTTGAGATGTTATTATTGTGCCATCAGTTGTTGCCTTGTATGATGTACCTTTAGGATCCTTAGACCTGAGATCGTCATTGATTCCCAGAATGTGTAATAGCACACTTAGGAATTACCAAACGCTATTCCGTAACTGGGTAGTCATAACGGTAATTTTCGGGTATGCTATGAAACATGTCGTGGGGTGTGAGCGATCAAGATGGAATTTGCCTCTCCTGATAACAGGAGAGATATCTCTGGGCCCCTTGAGTTAGATGGATTTTGAAGTGCGTGGCCATGCCAATGTGATTAAAAGTTAAAAATTTAGTCATGATAAATCCACTAGACATTCGAGTAAATGGTTAGACTATTACAAGGATGGCACGTATCTTGCCTTGAGCTTGACTGATATCGTGAGTCAAAGGGATCGGTGAATGCGTATGTCAATGGTTCAGCCGATATAATCTTTATGTGTACACGAGAATCAATATGTGCTGCTAGGTGCCACTATTGATTTATGATTAAAAAAATGGTTTTCACATCATTGTCGTGTACATGTGAACCTAATGGGTCACACACTTAACGGGTTGGAACATCGCTTGCCTATGTGATTGTCTTTAGTGCAAGTGGGAAATTGTTGGAGATATGCCCAAGAGACAATACAAATTTGATCCATATGTGAGGGTCATACGGATATTGATCCATGAGGGATTAGTCCACTAATGACCAACTAGTCGAGGCCCATTAGAAGGATCTATTTAAGTGGAGGAGAGCCTTAAGGCGCAGGTACTCCTCCAGCCAAAAACCCTAGCTGCCGTCACATCCCTCTCTCTCCCACGTCACCCTAAACCGTGCCGCCGGTGCTAGTACATCATGCACGGTCTTCTGCCATGTACGTGTGGATACCGCAAGGAGGTGCTGCAGCTGTGGTGCTTCGGCTGGACCAGGAGGAGACGATTGCTGTGAATGACTACATCCTCTACATTGACGCGCGACTATGTTGGATGTTGCTTCTCCAACCTTGCTTCCGCTCCGCCTGCACGTCTAGTGGTAATGATCTATGATCCCCTATTGCAAGGCTTCCTGTTTGAACGGTAGAAATTGTTTCTAGCTATCATAGCCTCTCCGTTCCCCAACAGTCATATCTATGAACACAGGCCCTGTATCATTATGTACTATTATTGTATCTAATAACACAATAAAAGTTTGACTAGCACGCTGATGCATTGAACCCTTAAATGTGAAGTGGATGATGTTTGCGCAATGTAATATGATATCATTCTGTTAAATGCTTCCTTCAGACATATCCTCATTATTGCACGTGTTATAAACCAAATGCGGTTTGGTTTTACTCTTATGATCATTCATGTCTCAAATAATCAGATTAATTAAGAGTATATTGCATGTTTTAAAACAGTTCCAGCCTCTAGATCAAAGGTATTACTGAATCTATCTACTTCCTTGATGTACATTGGTTTCTGCCTAACCAGTGTTAATTTATTGGAATGATTTGATTTTTTTTTAAAATGGCTATTGATTGGATCACATGAAGTTGTAATTCTCAATAATATATTTTCATTATGACAGGAGAAGCAAAATCCTAGACTTATCCATCGACATATGGTGGCACATTGTTAAGCTGCTTGATGGTATTGACATATTTCGGGTCATGAGTTTCTGTCCCACTGTCTGCTACGCATGCGATGTAGCTCACAAAGTCGCACCTGGCAGACCAAAGCTGATCACCTCGGCATATTCTGGAGGATCCTGGCATGAGGAACTTGATCTAGAGGCTAGTACTTTCGGTCTGCATCGGGTCAATGATCCATGCGCCGAATCTGATCTTGGGGCGTCAGGCCCATGGATTGAACGCAATGTCGATTTTCAGATGCATTCAAACAGACTGCGGGGACGTGCTTGGTTAGGTGGTAAGGATGTCTGGCTTGTCATATGTGATCAGCTGTTTCAACTGGAGATTTTTAACCCAGTTAATGATGAGAGATGAACTCTGCCTTCTCTATCTTTGATCGCTGGCACAGGCATCAATGTTGTGGACAAGCTTATGTATGTCAGGTCATATTTTTAACCAGTGGTGTTTGCATAGGGTCATTCTATGCCGTACTCCAAGTCATCTGATTGGATATGTTGTTGCTATTATACTCTCAACCGGTCTAATTGCTTACACAAAGGCTGGTGATGCTACATGGTTCACTCTGACAAGCAGGGAGGGATCAACCAGCTCCCTTCGCTTTTTTGATGCAATCTTGGTGGAAGACAATCTGGTAGCAGTCACCACGGAAGGTGACTTGATTAGTAGCTGGCGGATTGGTATGGGACCATGCAATGGGCCTAGATTTATTCCGGGGCCTCAAATGGATGAGATTCCATACTAGTACAGGTCAGGCTTGTATCTCGCACGTTCTCCTGAAGGCACCATCATCATGGCACACATGTTTGGAAGACAAACGTACAGGCATCCAGAAAGGGTTGCTGCTAATGAACAAGTAAGGTTCAGTCCACCCATGGTCTTTATCATGTACAAGCTCGACCACGTGACCAACACTTGGAAAATAGTGCCTGAGCTGGGTGGACGTCAGGCTCTTTTTCTCGGTGCCGGCTACCCCTTTTTTTATGATGTCCCGCTAAAGGGCTCAAGCATCAGACCAGGAGGTATATATGTCACCGATGTTGACGAAAACCACATTGTTGTGTTCTATATCCCAAAGATTCTAGGCATGCCTTTCGAGTACCGACGAATCTTCTATCCTGTGGATGGCAGCCCCAAGTTTCAATGTTCTTCCGACCAAGTAGCTTAGTTGGTCAGTTGGAAATATTATAACTTGTTGTTTTTGCTTTGTGTTATTCTTACTATGCTTCTCCATTAGTAACTCTATATTGGACGCCCAAGCCGCTTCAGATATTTATAAGATGTGTTGCTGGTGTTTGACTACTCTAAACCGGGAAAAGGACCTTTTTAATTTCCATCCTTAGTTGAATTTCCATATTTTTTTACCATGCCACCTAAAACATAGCAGCAAAATAAATATTTTTAATGTATTACTCTTAAATTCCATATATTTAGCGTGAACCCCACGTCAATCTAGCGTGATATATTAAGGTTACCATAATATGACAATAAAACATATTTTGGCAATAAAAATTATGGAAAAAATTATGTGATTTTCACACAGTTCCTAAAATATTGTATAGTGCGGCATTAAATGCAACATCCATAGTTTTTGCATTATCTTTTTTGAACCGTAATCTGGGCCCCAAATCTCTGATTCTCCAGTGATTTCTACGTCAGCACTCCTTATAAATTGAAATTTTGCATACTATTTGGTCGTCACAAAGCTGATACGACACCATACATCTCTACTAAGAACCATGGATATCGGTATGATAACCTCAGCAGCGCCTGTGTCATTAGAGGATGATATGCTCCGTCCTCATGCTTCATTTGTTGACATTGTTGCCGTGGTTGCTGATGTCTCGCACATGGAAGAAGTTATCCTGTTTCCTAAACCATTTAGGGAGCTAGCGCTGATTGACCACAGCAGGTACCTCTTTCCCTGATATATGACGATGTTTGAGGATATCAACATGTGTCTTATCACTACCTCGTGACGTTAATCATCACCATTTCTTATTTTAGTCTTCTAATGTAACAAAAGAATTGCATTTCTCCAAGTTTACTACCAAGCTGGGTGGGAAAATCATGGTGAGATGTTGATAGAAGCAGACATCAACAATGATTTCTTGGTGGCGACCAAAGTGATTGTCGATCGTCAAAAACGTAAGAAACCATGCCGACCTGACACGCCCAAATTAGTTAGACAGATATGTTCCATATTTTCTTTTTATGCCTAAATCTTGATACTCAATACTGTCGTAGAATGTTTGGAAGCTGCATTTTTGTTGTCCATTACATTTGTGGCTGCGGCATCTGCCCCGTTGTTCACATCACTACAAGGTACATATAGAATCTATAAACTTTGCGTTTGGTGAACTTGTTTTGGAACGAGTAGTAAGAAAAGAATAATCTTGTATGCTATTTTTTTAGCAAAAAGGCACGAACTTCGTGAACCTTCATATCTTCGTGGTCAAGTTAAACATTCAATTCGAGATCGTATGGATGAGATCAAGATGCTTGAGTCAGGTGAGGGGGAAAGAAACATCATAAGGTTCTCTGAAGCGGAGTTCAATGACTAGGACTAGCTAGCACGATGATATCATTCATAGGAGTTTCAGTTTCAATATTATCCCACTCTTAGAATTCTATGTTTTGCATTTTTCTTCATGGTTGTCAATCCATAGATTGTAGGTTTATTATCGCTGTGATGATAATGAAATTTCAAATAAATTGAGTTCTCCACAAGAGAATAAATATCCTCATCAACATTGTGTTTCGTCCAACTGCACTGTGTCTAATCCGACAACATGAACACTATTGCTTATCTGACAATAGTAGTCTTATAAATCAAAATATGGACTAATTAAACTCTCGGTGCACACAAGATTGCATTAATTCGAATAAAATTGGTGATGCTCGTGACCCAGAAAAGGTATCTACGACTGTGTTTTTGTTTCCATTTCTGAAAAATTTATATAAGTTATATACATAATATTTTCAAATTTGTGATGCTCATGTCAAAAAGGCAAGTAATATATATCTAATCATATGGAATACATTAAAAAATGAACCATATTTTCTTTTTCTTTACACTAACGTGAAGTAGGAATTAGAGAAATCATATTCCTAAAAATTTGGTCGAATTTGGGATGAGTAGAAACAAATTTTATTAGAGTGAACGATGGTAATAGGATATTATTCAATTTATATGAAAGGTTTATGATTTTTTGCATAACAGACTTTTAATCTCGCAATACTTAATTTTTTTGCACATCGAGGCGAGGACAACTTTTTCATGGTTATTACATGTATTGGTTTGTTGGACTAATGTATTGGTGGAGCGAGGACAACACGTGTGTGTCGCACGCGCAAAGTACTAGTACAATATAAGTATATGACCCTCTAGATGATCACATAGTAATCTTTGTGCTTCATGACCATTGAGTCATGTTCAAACGAGGTCCGAGGTTAAATCTACTTGTGTGGCTTAAAAACAAGTGACTCATACATTCCCATCACACAAATGGCTAACCTTTGCACAGTTGAGAAAATATTTTATTGAGTCATGTGTGTAGGGGGAGCTATGGTGGAACACCATTATGACCAAGAAGGAGCACCGCGAAAGGGGGAGAATAACATAAAGATCGAAAAGCCATTTATTATTTTCTCTTTGGTTGTCTTGTGTTTTGCTCTTTGGCTTGTGGTTTTTGGTGATAGGTGACAAAGGAGGAGAAGAACATGAAGATCCAAAAGCCAAGTCAAAATTGAGTATAGCAAAAAGGAGAAGAAGACGAACATGAAGACATGAAGATCTAAAAGTTAAGGAAGAAGAACGAGAAGAACATGAAGATACAAGGAGGATATGAGGTGACAAAGAGGAAAACATGAAGACCAAATGGAGAAGAACAATGACGGTGCATGTCTACAACAACAATGAAGATCTACACCGACATGAACATCTACGTCTTTGGTGTGTGTCTACTTCAACAAGATCAACTACCACAACACCATGACGGGCGCTACACCGAATGTTGTTCGTGTAGGAAACCTCTTCTACATTATGATGATTGTTGATGGTGGCCTTGGCAATGGATGACAATGATCTCAAGCATGGAGGCTTGTAAGCTTGATGGAGTCCAAGGGTTGATGAAGATGAATCAAGGCTAAGGACAAGCTATGGAGCAAGTGTTGGGAACACTTGTCTAGTTGTTAGGGCTTTGAGTCTATAGGAAAAACCGGACTATCAAGGGGGTCTAGGACATATCTCTTAGGTCATGTCTAGTTGGTGATGTGCATGGATGCTTAGTGAAATCACAGACACTAGGTGACAGTGGAGAAGCCAAGGAGCTAATTAGAGAAGTCGGGAAACGAAGTCAAGCGAGGACGAAGAGTTTCAGCTTTTGGATGTAGTGACCGGACAGTGGGGTCAGTGGAGACCGGATTGCACGGTCACTAGGAGATCTGAGAGGAGTCTGCGAGGAATCTGTTTGGGTTGAAGTCCATAGAGACCGGATGGCCCGGTCTATGGAGGTTTTGCCCCGAACAGAGAGGAAGCAGTTTTTAGAGCTCTCTGGAATGCACAAGACGCAGAGTGACCTGACGGTCTGGTCAGTACAGGAAGTCGCCAGGGACAGTGAAGCCAAAGGCTCAGGGAGCCATTCCAGAAGAGACCGGACGGTCAGATCTGTGAGTGACCGGACGGTCCGGTCAATGGTGTCCAGAAGGATCTGCGAGTGACAGGACGGTTCGATCAACGGCTAGTTGGAGGTTGGAAGCCTATATAACTTCGTTGCTGGGGTCTTGGAGACCTCTCTTAACCAGTGGGATTAATTGGAGCATTTGGTGAGAGCCAAGAGGAAAAGAGGAGAGCACTAGGAGGAGATATTGCATATCTTAAGAGTGCTAGTGAGAGTAACTTGAGCATTGATGCACATCTAAGGCTAGGGTGTCCTTGAGGGTGTGATCTAGGTTGTTACTCTTGGTCTATGGTGAGACCTAGACCGGTTAGGTGGTGATCGAGCCTATCATGATCGATTGTGAAGGCTGTCACATGTTTGTACACGGTTTAAGCCCGCCGGTGAAAGGGGCATCGCTACTGAGTGTCTGTGTTGACTCGGGGAGTCCGACAATTTCTCGAGGGAGGCGATCTTGTGCCTTGGTGGCAGCAGTTACGCACACTGTGTCTTCACTGTGAGAGTGATTGCAGGCTCGTGGGTGAGAACTCCACATTGGTGGCGGGAGGGACCGAGACTCCGGTGGGAGTGGTCCAATGAGGAGTAGGGGAAGGCACCATCCTTCCGAGACCTCGGGAAAAAAAAATCATGAGCCGTCTCTTAATCTACTCCTTACTATGAAACCTTACTTTCCGCATTTACATACTGTGCTATTCATGCTTGTGTGCTTGCCATGCTCTAGTTGATTAACTTACAGACTTGCACGAATAGGCTTTTTTACTTGCTAGTTGTGCTTAGCTTTTACTCGATAACTAGCATGTATAGGAGTTTCTTTGGCTTTATTGATTACCCTCCTATGTGTTGTGCTACTCATGCTTGTGTGCTCTAGTTCTTTACCTTGTAGCTTTGCATGAGTAGGCTCCTTTGCTAGCTTGTTGTTTGCTTCCGCGTGTCTTTGATTACTAGCTTGCATAGGAGTTGTGTTGACTTTGTGTGATCCACTAGTATGCTTAGGTTGTTGTTCCTTTCATAGGTTCATTATCTTGCTAGTGTGATCACCACTAGAATTGTGTAGGAGTTGTTTTGAGTGTTCAGTTTTAGGAATTAGCAAATTTGGTACATAGTGTGAGTTCCCGATTCACCCCCCCCCCCCTCTTGGTCACTCGGTCCTTGCAGGTAACTTGGATGATTTCTGCTATAGGCATAAGAGGATTGAGAGAATGCAAGCTGAGTTAACTAGAAATGTGCATCATGATGATTTTGTTGACTTTCAGTCTCGCTTTTTTTCTCGTGCCTATCATGCCCATGTTTTCATTATCGTGGTGAGCGTTCCTCGTGTGGATATGGTTTCACTCAAATGATTTCTATCCACGTAACACAAGATTTGACTCGAGACGCTTTGATGGTCCACGCTTTCCCCATCATGGTCCTCGTCCCAAGTGTCTGAATGGTGATGTGCAAAGAACTGTGATGACTTTTGCAGGTCGTATGGTGAAGTGCTAGATCCCCAAAATTTTTCTGTCTAACCCCAGCACCGAGCCATTGATCTTTCCTTCTCATTCTTTGTAGGCAGTAGGTGGAGGACAGAGAACCTAAGGATGATGGATCTTGACCTTTTGCATGATTGAGATGTGATGGTTCTTCGTACCCTTTTTTTCATGGCCTCCAAAAGGCTTGTATGTCTTTACCTAGTTTGTGAGCATTCTCATACACTCATCCTTTTACCTTCATGTACATTACTTGTGCCGTGAGACGATTGTTTATTGCTCACTCTATCTATTGGCATGCATATCTTGTCTCATGATTAACCCATTGTGTGTCATGTTAGTTTTGTATTTGCTCGAGTGTCTTACATCACAATTTCATGTTACCTAGTGTGACCCATGCCATATGTTCTCTTGCTTTGCAAAATCTGCATTTGTGCTTTCCTCTTGAGATTTGTGCTTGTTTTGACATCATACTTGTACCTCCCTTACATTTTCATGAGTCATGAGGTGCACTCTTTCTATAGTCTTGTTGCCCTCTTTTCAATTGATTCTTCATTTGTTTTGTTGAGGGGGAGATTGGCTTTGAGGCGCCCCTTCTTGGAGGATCGAGGTCCTGAAGGTGCTGATAACGCAGACACTTGATAATACAATATTTGTCCATTTTAAGTTAAGTTATTACATAAATAGAGTACTGAAGTGCAGTGGAATATTACAATTTAAGATAGTTCGAAAACAGCAGAAGCAATTAACAATAACCAAGATGAGCTCCCGACGATACAGCAGTAGTAATGATTCATGCCCATAAAATCATCACTCTAGCAGCACACAACATCACTGCGGTAGCAAGTCGAACTCCCAGTGGGCAGTCCAACCCTCAGGGACTTGCATGTCCCACGGTATCACATTCACAGGCAACTCTATTTCTTCATTACCTGAGAAACAACAATGGCACAAAGCCTGAGTACTAATTACTCAGCAAGACTTATCCGTCATCACCCTAGACATGCATTGGCTCTAATGGGATCGCTATTTAAAAAGACTTGCACTAAGCAACCTATTCGTTCTACCAAATTTCATTTAGCCATGTTAATTGGGTAGGGCAGTAATATAACTTTAGTGGAGCAACAAAGAAAAACAATGAAATCATTACATGAAGTAATTACAATATAAGAGCAGCAATAATAATAATCAACAATAACCAAGTGATCAACTTTCACAGTATCATGTGAGCTACGTGATGACTCAGTGACCAAGCGGTACTCATTATTGTGAGCAACAGCAATTGCAATTGATTTACACCAGCTGGGGAAACACGAAATACACGCCACATACTCACCAATTAAGATCGTATATGGCAACCTTTCGCAATAAAAGAACTTACACCTCAGACCGGATGTGCTGACATCGAGTGGGCATGCCGTTTTGCTAACAGTACTTGGTGGTATGAACCGCCCACTCTAGCAGCAGAAGGGTCAATAACCAATGCACCTTAACCGTTCTCATTGCAAGTAACTTTAATGCTATATTGGTTTACTAGTGCCCATAAACTAGCATGCATTTGGTACTGTTCAATACTTGATCAAGGGGCCAACAACGGACGGGTCCTAGGTTCGACAAGGCAGGACTACCGCAGCCAACACACATATGTTCCTGCAATCCTACACATGCATTATCCCTGCCCGGTCATAACATCAAAAGTAAACTTTTTTCCATTAAGTTCAAAATTAGTGATCAAGTTCATTCCTTAGTAACAATAATAAAACTAACGCTATTATTCAATTACTAAGCATAGTAGCACAGTACCGGATCCTACCAAGACTCATATAAACGTAACATGGGTCATTTGGGGAAACATGCAAGGTGGGTTCCAACCAACTCCTGTGACCTAATGCAACAATCAAATATCGACACTAGCAGTGATATAAAACTAGCAAACTTTATAAAAAGACCAATGCAAATCGAGGCTTGCCTTGATCGATACTAGTGTTAGCAACCTCTACTTCTTGCAACTGAGAGTCTATATCCTTCTGAAAATCCTCCTCTGGCTCCTGGTTGTCCTTTCCTATATGACGAAAAATGCATTAATGGTATTAAATAACACTGTAACATGTAATGATATGGTATATCCAGTAATGCAGTTATGTTAATAAGACAACTAATCCTCTTAATATGTTCTAGAAGACATATGCTTCAGATAAGTGAAGTTGTTATCAAGATTTTATGTGTATATATTCTTTATGCATTTAAATAGGGTTAATATGGTTATATGAGCAATTAATTTATTTAGTACAATAAATATGTGTTTCTGGACATGAGTGATTTTCTGTGAACATATATAAAGTTTATTTTCACCAAGTTTTAGCTTCTGGACATTAGCTATTAATTACTAGCATTTACATAAGTTAAAGCACTAACTAAATCATAGTGTATGAAATAATGCAAATTTAACTTAATAAAAAATCAGGATGATGTATTACCATGAAGTAACAGTGCATGCAGAAGATTAGAATTAATTTGCATTTCTAGAATTTATAAGGATTTAATTTGTCTTTGCACAAGTTAAATTAATTTTTAAAAATACTTGGATAGAAGTAGCTTGCTAGCATTTTCCTAAAATAGAGCACATTTTTATGAAACTAACAAAATTGGTTTGATGTCTATTGGATTTAAAATGAAATTACTATGATTTTTAGAATTTTGATTGATTTTTCGAAAATTTCTGGACTGCTTACTGGCAGGCCATGTCGGATCCACATGGGCTGCCAGTCGGCGCCAGTTCAGCTGTTAGGCAGCTTTGCCGGTGCGTGGCGGCGCGCGGCCGGAGGGCTCGCTGCGGGGCTCTACGCGGGGCGAAAGCTCATCGCGGGAGTGCGGGAATGACGAACGGAACAAGGCGGAACGGTTGGTGGGGTTCGCAAAGTCGGGATCTCACCAGAGGGTTGTCAGCAATGAGAGGGGGCGGGAGCGCAACTTCGACAACGTCGAGTTTCTGCTACAAGGCATGAAATTGAACTTCGTCTTCACCTACAGATTCACGGAGACGTGCAGTGACTCGGCATGGCATCCCTAGGTGCCGAGGGAAACTAGGAAGTGGACCTCGTCATGGAGGTGGCTTTGGCAATTGGTGGTGATGGGGCAGGGTCGGGGAAAAGCAAAGTGTCGGCAACCTCGCACAAAAGAATTAGGGAGAACTGGGTTAGGAACATTCATAAAGAAGTTGCGCACACTCGTGAAGAGAAAAGAGGGGACGAGGCTCACCAAATCAAGGTGAATCGGTGTTGGCGTCAATGGTGGTTGTCGGAGGAATTTTTCTCTGGTTTTGCTCAAATTCAAACAACCTGAGCTGGGTTTTGGCTAAGCAACGACATAGAGAGACAGAGAGGCATTAGGCGCAGTTGTTGGCGGTTTTGTCTCACGCGGGGAGGCCTTGGAGTGGGGGGGAAAAGACCGAGCTGAATGGCCTTTGGCCATGGCGGGGAGGCATGGGAGATAATGGGAGAACCAGAACTGTAGCGGCATAGGGGCTGGGCCAAGGGTTCATGGCCTTAGTGGTGCCGCACAAAGGTCAATGCTTTGGTTTGCGAGATAATGGGGCGATGGGGGTAGTCGGCATGAGACGAATGGGTGAGCTCCTGCAGCTCTGCCATGGCAGGGCGTGCTGGGGCGGGAAGGGCAGTGAAAATTGAAGGCGCGCTGGCGTATCGCGGCGGAGGAAGGGGAAACAGGGGGGGGGGGGGGGCAGATGGGACGTGTCGGCGCCGCGCACTGTTGCGCTCCGAGTCTCGGGTTCGAGGTGTGCAGGCCGTGGCGTGCACGCTGGGAGTGGCCTGCGCCAATGGATGAAGAAGAAAGGGATTTTGCACGTTGCCCCTAGATCTTTTCTAGTTTCGCATTCAGTCCCTGGTTTTATCTTATTCCAAAATAAATAGCTACAAGGCTCCCAATGAATTGGGATTTTGTACACAGGTCGTCCATCATGTGTATAATATTCTGATGGGGTCCAAATGTTCAGAATAGTTATAAAAATTTTAAAATTCAAATTCAAATTCAAAAGGTTTCTAGGCTTAATTTATTTATTTGGGGTACTTTGAAATGAGGTAAAATTCTCATTTTTGTCCTAAAATTCTATTTTTTCATTACCAAAATGATTATGTATATTTGGCTCATGTTTCAAAGAACAAATTTAAATTACTTCACATCTTAGTTTGTAGGGCTTTTATTTGGTTTTAAAGGAAATTTAAATTTTTAAATGGCTCTATTATTTAATGCTACACTTGAGCGTCAATTTATGCTTAGCAGGCTAGTTAAATGAAAGTGAGACACCTGGGTGTCACACGCTTGGTTAAGGCGGAGTTGCTCTTTGTTCAAGCTTTGAGATTAGTTGCTCTTATGGTTTGATGATTTGGAGCTTTATGCTTGCATCCTTATGGGGTGGATAGACTTGATATAGAAGGTCCATCCATGGTATAAAGGAAAGAATTAAAATAAAAGAAAAACAGATATGAGGATGACTAGTGTTCTAGGATAAATTGACAACTGTTCCCCGGCAACGGCGCCAGAAATGCTTGTTGGTATTTTTAATGATCACAAATGAATCCGCAAGCGCACGGAGAATACTGTTGTAGCACTTCCCCACGGAGTATTCCAAGGGTTATCAATCAAAGCAACGGTACGATAAATCCTAAGGCTCTAGTCACTCTATGGACACAAGAGATAAATGTTGATGTAGGATAGAGAGGTTTATCTATGGATAGGTTCCTAAATAAATAAGGTTGATGCTCTAATTACTGCTTCGTATACGGATTCATGCCTGGCATACACATCATAACTGAACGTTAGGGCTGTCACCACCTACTGCCTTCCGCTACAAACCGTGGATTACGAGGTGATCAAAGATCATTTCCAACCTAAGCACGACGCCTAAGTTATTAATCACTATTTAGCTAAGTCATCACTCAGAGTAAATAACCTATATAGGATATAAGACTTTGAACCCATAAGTAAATAAGCACTCAACCTACTTAAATAAAAAAACTAAAGAAAATAAATAAACTTGAAGACTTACTTAATAAGGCAAGGCTCCGCCGAGGTACAAGGTTGGAGTAGATGGCCCACAGACAAAGCTTCACTCCTACACTTCTCCTTACTCTCCACCTATTCTAAGTACTAAACTAGGTAGTACTAGCACCTATTGGAGTGTGGCTCTTCTCTTGGATGTGCGTGTGAGTGTGAAGCCCCTCCTCTCTTTATACAGGGCCAATGGGTCGGTAACGAAGAGTAACCGCCATGGAACTCACATGCACCAACCTCAGGAAATGGACGAGGAAGCACCACGTGGAAGCTCAGGCGAATTGGCCGCAAGACCAGGTCAGGCGACCAAGGGGGGAGGTCGGCCGACTTGGCCCTAGGCCCTATGGCCTTGTGCTTTGGCTAGTCCACTCGTAGGTGGGTCCACTCCTGTTTTATGTCGGTGTTCTCCTGAGTATCGCGGGGAATCCCGTCCATCCATGTATGCAATCCTTGTGCTGTCTCGTGATTGGTCGGATTGGTATTTTCTTGGATTGATGACAAGGAATTGCCCATAATTTGTGGATAATTCACCTGCACTCAAATATTCAAAAACACTTGTGGAATTCATTAGTAATAAATCCCTAATACTATGTTGGTTTATTATTTTAGCTCTTTAATGCAGGTATTTGATGGTCATATTTGGTATTTAAGGACCATCAACACCTCCCCCCTTCCCGGTCACTCGATCCTTTCAAGTGGTATAAGAGCCAAGTGCTCGTTATAGGGCATAACCACCTTGAGTAGTCATCGTATTGAGTTGGGATGTCATCCATTCGGGCCCGGGTCACAGTACATGGAAAGATCGCTTGAAAAGCTACCTAAATGCCATGATTCTGGATGAGTTGATGGATACTCTTGTGGACTTCGCCAATACCTTTACCGATGACCATGTGTATGATGATGATTGTGTGGATGTGACTTACTCTAGTGAGTGCCTAGATTCTTCTAGTGATAACTTGATAGATTTCTCTACTAGTGTGCCTAATGAGGTGACTGATGGTGTGTCTCTTGATCTTGCTTGTTCTTCTAGCATGACTAGTATTGATGATGATTGTGATCCTATTATTGATCATGCTAGTGACTCACTTGTTTGGGAGTTCTTTGCTTTTCATGCTGATGATAATGAGGACTTACTTGACTCTCTTATTCGCTTATGAGGTATCATGGAATGATTTGGAGCAATGATTTTTGAGTTTCCCAAGTTATTGGTTGTCGAGAAGATCCTCACTTTGCTCCCAAGCACCAAGCTCCTCTACATCACTCTTGATCTCATCACGGACAAGAATCTTTCTGTTTATGATGTGATCGAGCTACTCTTCAAGGATGAGGAGATCACCGCAAGGTTGACGGGGAAGAAGAAGTTCAAGGCGAACCATGAAGCATCTTTAAGCAAAGGGAAAGAAGTAGCTTGGAGCTCAAACTTCTTTGATCTCTCCATGAGATTGCCTTGCAATAGCTTCTACAACCCCTTCGGATCAAGACCTGCAGCAAGCTCTTCATCAGGCGCTTCATCACGCTCTAGCTCAAGTGCTATTCGAAGTTCTACTCCAAGCACTTCGTGTGGACCATGCATTGGTGTGAGAGGAGTGCCGACCACAATGCTCCCATGATCATTTGAGATGATCAATCTCACCATTATGGCACCTGCGCCTCCGCCTCTTCCACCATAATATCATATTTGGCATCTTCGTTGAGCTCACCAGCAGGATCTACTCTTCAAATTTGATGAATTTGTGATAAATCTGAATGATGACCTTTGTGAGAATTTCTTGAGCATTTATGATCTTGTGTGTAGGATAAACTCCTTTCTGGGACTTTAGAGGATTCCACCATATGAAGTGATTGACAAGAGCCTCCTGCAAATCATCGATTTTGAGAGGAGTTAATTGCTTAAGGAGGTGATCAACAGAAGGCATGAGCTCTCAATTGAGAGAATGATGGAGATGATACTTGTGCTTCACACACAAGTGAGACACATGCTTGAGCACGTCACTAGACTTCACGACCCTCCCCTCTACTACATTGACCTCGACAATGTGCATATGGGGAAGGTTTTGGTCATTGGAGGTATCGTGCTTCCAACCATCCTATAAGGAGAAAACTTCATGAAGGTACTGCAAGAATCCCTAATTATCAGGATGGTCTCATAATTCTATGTGATGAGGTTAGTACAAGCCAATTGAGCAATGCTTTGGATATTAACCCTTCTTCCTCTAGTGCTTGTCTTATGGCTACTACTCAAGTCAACTACAAGAGTGGAGGCACCCATTGGATCCTTGATAGTGGGTGCACCCAACATATGACCGGGAAGCCAACCATATTCACCAACATTGATGAAGACAAACACAGTGAGAAAGTGACTTTTGCGGACAACTCAAAGAGGAGAGTTAGAGGCTCAGGCAAGGTGGCCATTACAAAGGACCTCGATCTCGCTAAGATATTTCTTATGGAAACCCTTAATTTCAACCTCCTGTTTATTGGTCAGTTTTGTGATATGGGATTCAAGTGCACATTTGATGAGGATGGCACAATGATTGAGAATGCAAAGAAAGGTCTAGTATTTCATGGAGTGAGACGTGCGAACTTGTATGTCACGGACTTCAAATCAAGCAATATGCCACCAAGGACTTGCCTATTCATTAAGGCAACCAAGGGATGGTTATTAATGAGGACGTCACCCTTATGGATACACCCAGCACTCCGCCAACCAAAATACAAGTTCATGCGTGACAACTGAATTTACGGGTGAGCTTTTCCTAATGATTCCTTTATGTGATTTTGAGAATAGATTGCTACCTAATGAATTAATTATTGTTAGAAACCATAGAGATGATGATGAGATAGCTGGGGAGGTGATTGGAGACGTGATGGGCCAGCAAGGACGTCTAAGCCAAGGTGGAGGCCCAATCAAAACCGACTTCGAGTCTGTTTCGGAGCCCAGGGCCAGTCTGCACTAAAACGGATGCCCAGGACGCATACGGACTCGGATTGGGACGTTTTATATATGCCTGGAAAGATAACGAAAAGCCCTTTCCAACCCAACAGGTCCCATGTCAAAATTCATTATAAGCCGTCAGCAATCGCCAAAACAATTCGACTTCCAGAATCTGTCCTGGTGCTGCAACACCGTAATCGGTCTTTGGGCCATGTATGGAGTTGAGCCCACTTAGGGCTGCGTCCAGGGGGTCTTGCACGACCCTAGGGTCCTCATATACAGCCGCCGCCTCTTCATTAGGGTTTGGGTTTTGCTTAGATTATTCTGTTGATAACAGTTTCGCCGTTTGATCGGTTTGTGAGACTCCAACTTGTGAGATTCATCGTATACTTGCAAATTTGGTTGCATTCTTCTTTGTTCTTGCTTGTGTTCTTGATTTGCAAGCAAGGATAAGCCTTCTCGGCGAGGTCAATCGTTCTTGAACGGTTGATAACCAGAGGAGACGTTGTGCTGCGATTGCGGGGTTCAGAACGTGTCGTTCGGAAGCCGGATCGATTTGTGTATCGCCTCCGCCTTAATCAAGATTATCAGAACCTATCAGAAGATCGGGAACCCTTGTTCACATCAAGTGGTAATCAGAGCTTCAGGTACACCGTTTGGTTCGCCCTTATCCTTGTTATTTTGTTCAATCCTAGTGTCCAGAAAATTGCCCTACAAAAATATTTGTTCGTCGTGTTTCCGCTGTCCTACACCCCCCTTGTGCCTTGCAATTTTCAGTTTAGTTTGCTTCTCTGAATTTTAGTCCCTACAAGGTCATTGTGTTGTTGGTCTAGTACTTGTTCTTTGGTCTTGTTTGAGTCGTGTGTGTCCTTGTTCATAGACAATCAAGAAAAAAAAATCAGATTGTTGCACACATTGAGAGAATAGTACTGCTGGAATTATTTGCACTAAATATTTATTTAACATCTAGCCTTCTACTTTTTGTGTGCAAAAGAAACTTAGAGTGTTTTCTGTTGCACGTTGTTCCTTGAGTCAAGAGATTGCTGCACGTTGTTGCATATGAGAATTGTTGGTTCAATTCTACATGTACATCTATTCTTTACGTAAAGAGTGCAAAAAAGAAAGTTTAGTCTTTTCCTTTGTGCTATAAAGTTCGCAACTCTTGCTGCAGTTCTATGTCAAAAAAATCATGAAAGAAGTAAAAGGCAAAGAGGTGCTGAAAAAAAATAAGAAGAAAAAGCCGCACCTATAACAAAATAAAAAAACAAAAGGAGAAGAGAAAAAAATTCAGAATTGCTTGCAGCCTTTGTGTCCTTTGTTAAGCCATTTGCTTGCTTGCTTGAACTAGGTCCAAGACAAGTTTAGGTCCAAGACTAGCTTGGGACTATTATTCAGTTTTGCAATTTCTGAATTGAAATTTTGCTAATCTTTGCTACTATAAATTGTCTACCTAGCTCCATACATATCCTTTTGAATAGGCACAGATCTTTGGACCCTCGCAATCGTCGAATCACACTCTCCAAGGTATCCTCTATTTTGCTACTAAGAATCTTGTAAGAACTCAGTTAAGTGCTGTCATTTGCTTGTTGAGAGTTTCCACCGTGATCAAACAGTGGTGATAGGAAAATATACTCTTGTGTGTTTTCTTGTTTTCTATTAACAATGACAGGTTACAACACCGATGGTGATGAGTCGATGGTGTCAAATGAGGTTGATACAAGTGTTGTAGCACAACGAGTGTTTAGTTCTCAAATGGAGAAGGTAGAGCAAAATCAAATGAACAACTTGTTTCAGACTCATTTTGTTGTGAAGGATCGACGTTGTCGTGTCATCATTGATGGAGAGAGTAGGAACAACATCGCAAGCTTGGAATTGGTCGAGAAGCTCGGCTTGACCACACAGCCACACCCGTGTCTATACTACATCCAATGGGTAAATTCTTGTGGTAAGATAAAGGTAGATAAAATTACACGCATTGAATTTTTTATTGGTTCTTATAAGGATTGTGCAGATTTTGATATAGTGCCTATGCAAGCGTGTCATTTGTTATTGAATAAGCCTTGGATTTCTACAAATAATGCTTTGCACAATACCATTGCTAATACCTATTCATTTAAATACAATGGTAGAAGAGTTACTCTTAAACCTATGTCTGTAGCTGAAATTTTAGAAGAGGATCAACAAAGACTTGAGAGAAGAAAGAATGAACCATTTAGGAAAGAATGGACTACTTCAAATGTTGCAACACTTACATCAAAATCTGAATTAGATGATGAACATATTTCCTTGCCTCTTGTTGCAACTAATACATTTCAGGTTCTACACAAAGAAGAGGATAGTGTGAAAGATGAAGAACATGTTGTTGTTTCAGGTAAGAGCTTTCTTGATGTGATGAATTGTTCCAACAATCTTGTTGTATTGGAACCTTGTCTTGATTTTCCTTTGCCACAAGTTGATTTATCTACTGGTCCTTGTGATAAAGAGGAGTTGTGTGCCACTGCTTCACTTATACCTTTGCCACAACAAATGAACAAGATTGATGTTTTTGCTTATGATTCACCTACTAGTGCTGAAATAAAACATTTGATTTTAATAACATGTGAAAAGAATGAGCAGAAATTATTGTCTTCTCTAAATACTTTGGGTTATATTGAATTTGATGTTCTTTGTGATCTAAATACCATGGAGAAGCAAATCTTTTCTCAAACTGAATTGTCTTTACTAACAAGAAACAAATTTTATGATATAGGAAACTATGATCATAGAGGTGTATTTATGGTGCATAAAGTTTATATTTGCTCAAACATGAATACTCCGTGTGTTGTACAACCAAATGATGAACTAGAAAACTGCAATAACAATTACTATGTCATGTCATGTTTTTCTAGTGTTTTTAAGATCACACATCTTCCATCTTGTCATAAGAGTGAGAATGATGGTCATATTGCTGAGCAAGTTTTCAAAGAGGTCATTAATTTGCATGGCATGCCTTTTATTATGGTTTCACATTGTGATGATAATTTTCATAACACATATAAACGCGAGGTGCATTCCAAGTTTGGGAATAGTTCTATATTTTATATTTCAGATTTGAGACCACTATTGGGAGAAAGAGATGGGATCGAGTCGAGGACGACTCTAATTCAAAAGGGGGAGAATGATGAGGACGTCACCCTTATGGATACACCCAGCACTCCGCCAACCAAAATACAAGTTCATGCGCGACAACTGAATTTACGGGTGAGCTTGTTCCTAATGATTCCTTTATGTGATTTTGAGAATAGATTGCTACCTAATGAATTAATTGTTGTTAAAAACCATGGAGATGATGATGAGATAGCTGGGGAGGTGATTGGAGACGTGATGGGCCAGCAAGGACGTCCAAGCCAAGGTGGAGGTCCAATCAAATCCGACTTCGAGTCTGTTTCGGAGCCCAGGACCAGTCTGCACTAAAACGGATGCCCAGGACGCATATGGACTCGGATTGGGACGTTCTATATATGCCTGGAACGATAACGAAACGCCCTTTCTAACCCAACTGGTCTCATGTCAAAATTCATCACGAGCCGTCAGCAATCGCCAAAACAATTCGACTTCCAGAATCTGTCCTGGTGCTGCAACACCGTAATCGGTCTTTGGGCCATGTATGGAGTTGAGCCCACTTAGGGCTGCGTCCAGGGGGTCTTGCACAACCCTAGGGTCCTCATATACAGCCGCCGCCTCTTCATTAGGGTTTGGTTTTTGCTTAGATTATTCTGTTGATAACAGTTTTGCCGTTTGATCGGTTTGTGAGATCCCAACTTGTGAGATTCATCGTATACTTGCAAATTTGGTTGCATTCTTCTTTGTTCTTGCTTGTGTTCTTGATTTGCAGGCAAGGAAAAGCCTTCTCGGCGAGGTCAATCGTTCTTGAACGGTTGATAACCAGAGGAGACGTTGTGCTGCGATTGCGGGGTTCAGAACGTGTCGTTCGGAAGCCGGATCGATTTGTGTATCGCCTCCGCCTTAATCAAGATTATCAGAACCTATCGGAAGATCGGGAACCCTTGTTCACATCAGTTATGGCATAGAAGATTGACACATGTTGGAATGAATCAGCTCAGAAAAGTAGTCAAGAGGAATCTAGTTGAAGGAATCAAGGATGTGACCTTTGAGAAAGATAGATTGTGCAGTGCTTGTCAGAGTGGAAAGCAAGTTGCATCTTCACATCCCACCAAATCTTGCAGGTGTACATCTCAACCTCTAGAGCTCTGGCACATGGACTTGCATGGGCCAAGACATTACAAGAGTCTAGGAGGCAATCTATATTGCTTGGTGATCGTGGATGACTTCACGTGTGTCACACCCATTTTAAGAAGCAAAACGGGTGCAGCCGTACGTGTACCCAGGATCAAGTTACACACACATATGGTACATCATTAGTGGTAAACAGAATAAGTATCCATATCTTTTATTTATTACATTGTATCTTTATTACAAAAGGACCCGTAAGTCTAAAAGAAAAGTTGATCAAAGCAGCGGAAATAAACTAGCGTAGACGTCCCAAGACTCCACAGGCATTGACTGGTGGGCCCTCGCCTAGTACTCGCCTCCATCATCTTCATAGTGGTCCCAACCTTCTCCTGTGGCTGAGCAGCAATATGGTATAGCAAGGGTGAGTACGTGTCGTACTCAGCAAGTGTGGGAAAAAGATGACATGGGGCTATAGACAAGAAAGGCTTATAGGGGTTTATTGCATGAGCTTTTAATTAAACTAAGCATCCTATTTACTATGTGGGGTCATCCCAACCATAAATCCACAAGGTAATATCCAAGCCAAGTCCCAATCTATCCCAACCATCCCAACCAAGCCAATCCATACCCAACTAATCTTGTGAGGACTCCAGGCCGCTCGTGACCATGAGCACGGCTATCATGATAGTTTGATACTCTGTAGAGTTTGTACCACTTTACCCACAAGTCGTGATTCCCCTTATGCCTGTGGACGCGACCCATATTACACACTTCCTTGGGTGTGTGGCAAGGTTTCACTACGAGGCTTTTCCAAAGGGTCTCCCAGTACATTCTAGCCACTAAGGTTTCACTCCCGTCCCTAAGTGATAGCCCATCAACAAGCAGCTCATCACCCCAGGAGCACCCTCTTGAGCCATTCGGATACAAGGACAGTCCTCTCTTGACTTCCATTCCCCACTCCATCAAAATTCTGCACTGACACTGGAAGAACACCTAATTACTAGGCCAAGCCTTACCCATATCGGCCTTGTGATGGCACTGTCTTCCTGGGTTATCGCTCTAAGAACCGGTTCCTAGGATCTACAACAAGCCTACCACCACCAACCATGTGCCCACGGCACCACATCCGTTCCATCCGGCTTGCATAGATCCCTAAGTCCATGTTGCTAAAAGAATTACCAATTCCTTCCCAAGTGACATTATTCGTTAGTCAAAATTAAAGGGGACCCAAGAACCCAGTAAGCAACTAAGCATGTCCACCCAACGACCGATAAAGTTCTAGTTCAAGGCGACAAGGGTAAGATAGAACAATACTAGTAAACCCTAACAATAGGTTCCCAATCAATTGACACGAGCATGCAAATCCTAAAGTAACATTCACAGTAGGTACAAAATGCATCAAGGACACTTGCCTTCGTCCTGCACGTGCTGTTGCTCAACCACTTCGAACTCCTGTTCTTGGAGGTCCTCGTATGCTGATCCTTACGCGCAGTTGTCTTTACGCATGACAGTACCGGCACAAGCAATTGCATACAAAATCAATACACAGCCATGCAATCATGGAAAATAATATGATAATGCCATGAATGCATAGGTTATGCTCCTACGATCATTTTGGCACAAGAATCACTTAATTCAGGGTTACGAGTAAAAAGTTGTGAAGGTTTGAAGATACAAGGTTATAATAGTAAAATCAGAAAAAGTAGTAGTACTAACAGGTAGTATTAGTTCCTACGATCACGTTGGCGCAAGAATTACTTAATTCCGGGTTACGGTTGAAAAGTTATGAAGGTTTGAAATTTTAGGGCCAAAATGGTAAAAACAGACAGCTGTAGGGACCTAAAAGCAATTTCTAAAAAGTACAGGGACTAATTCATAAAAATAACTGGATGAAAATAACCTATCATAAAACCTAGGGACTAAAATGTAATTTTTAATAAGTTCGAGGACTAAAGTGTAAAAAGATAGGACCTAAATATAATTAAAAATAAGTCTAGGGGTGTTTTGTAAAAATATAGGGCCAAAATAATAATTTTAGTAAAATACAGGGGTGTTTCTATAAAAATGTAGTGCTAAAATAACTTTTATGAAGTTCAAGGGCTTAACTACAATTTTCTAAAGCTTCTGCACAAAAACAGGGGCATAAATATAATTTAAATTAAACACAAGGGCCTAAATATAATTAAATAAAGGTTCTGAAAAAGACTTAGGTTTGAAAACTAATTTTAGCAAACCCTACGGGCCTATGCACAAAAGTGTAGCATTAACCACGAATTAATAGAATTAATTTTTAAACTAAAAATCTTACAAAAATCCGTGGACCGGGTCTGTGGATCTATGGACCCGTGATCCACTGGTCCACTGTGGACCGATTACACACCCCGAAGGGGTATGTAATCTGGCACGTTGGATCAAGATCCAACGGCCGGGGTTTAAGCGGGGTGGGGTAAGGCTGCCGGCGGCCACTCCAGGCGGTGGAGCGGCGGGAGATCGCCGGAGCTCGGGCTCCGGTGGCCGGATCTCGGTGCGAATGGGGGAAAAGGGGGAGGAGAAGACGGTGTTCTCACCTAGGGGGTCTCGCATGGGAGGAAGTGGCCGGGGAGGGTCTCGCAATGATGGGTGGCGGCTCTATCTCGTCGGCAACTGCGGGAAGGTCCGTGGCGGCGATGGAAGGCGGTCGGGATGGGCTCAGAGGGCTCCTCGATCACTTGCGAAGATCACCGGCCGGTCAATTGGGGCCTAGGCACGTCGGAGCAAAGAGACGACGTCGGGCGACATTGCTTACCGGCGATGGCGAATTCTTCAACCGGCGGCGATTGAGCGGGCAGAGAGGGGTCGAGGTGAGCTCGATGGTGAGGGGAGGGGGCTGGGGGGCGCTGGGACATGATTTTATAGCCGAGAGGCTAGGGTTTGCTCGGGGCGGCTCGGTGCAGGGAGTAGTGCCGGCAATGTTGCCGGTTTCCAAAAATTAGAGCCGGTGGCGCGGGGGGGGGGGGGGGGGGGGGGGCGGTTAATGGGGGAAAGTGGCCAGGAGATCGTGGGGGAGCGGCGATCACGAGCGCGGTGTCGGGTCACCCGGCGGCAAGCGCCAGGGCGCGGGATTTGAAATCGGGAGGCAGAGAAATGGATGGTGCGAATTCAACGAGAGGTTGGGGATGACGGGGCGGGCTCGCATGTCGGCGAGACTGAGATAGGGGAGAGTGGTGGCTCCGGCCAGGGCGTGTTCGCGAGGGGAAGGCGGGTTGCAGTGCGGGGCGCTTTCTATGCGGAGGCCGGCTGGGCTAGCTTGGCTAGGTGGGCGAGAGAGGGAGGGGAGAGAGAGGGTGCGGGGTGGGCCAAAATGTGGTTTTCGACCCAGTGCTCTGTGTCTCTCTTTTCTTTCTCTTTTCTATTCCTTTTTCTCTCCTATTTTCTACCCTATCTTCTTGGTTCTATTTTAGCCTAAAAAAATAATTATGCCACTAATCAAATACTATATGAATGAGGATGACATGCTATACCAATGCAATAAATTAACTTATTATTTGAGAAAATAATTTGTCCTAGGTTATTTAATTAATTGCTTAATGCTAATAATTGGCATTTTTAGAATTTGTAAAAAGTAGTGTGTTACAACAAGATAAACTTGAACCTTCTTTCTTGTGGACAAAGCTCAAGCAAGTGACATCTTCAGAAAGTTTGCAAGGAGAGCGAAAAATGAATTCAAGGCTAGCATTGTGAAGATAAGGAGTGACAATGGGACTGAGTTTAACAACACAACAGTAGAGGAATATTGTGACAAGAAGAGAATCAAGCATGAATTCTCTGCTATATATATTCCCGAGCATAATGGAGTAGTGGAGAGGAAGAACAAGACACTCATCAATCTTGCTAGTGCTATGCTAGATGAGTATGGGACTCATGAGAGGTTTTGGGCATGCAATCAACACAGCATGCTACACTTCCAACTGCATATACCTCCACCGATTGTAGAAGAAGACACCCTATGAGCTATTGGTTGGACAGAAACCGAATGTTTCAAATATTTGGGTCTTTGGCTGCACTTGCTACATTCTCAAGAAAGGAGGAAGCCTGGGAAGTTTGAGAGCAGAACGGATGAAGGCATTCTTGTTGGGTACTCGGGGACTTCTTAAGCATATAGGGTCTACAACTCAGCCACAGGTTGTGTGTAAGAATCCTATGATGTGCAATTTGATGAGTTAAATGGTTCTCTAAAGGGAGATGCATTTCATAAGTGAACATTGGAGATGAATCCATGATGGATGCCTTCAGGAATATGGCCATGAGCGAGGTTTTACCCCACGAGGCCAATGATGATGATATTTGTGAGCAAGAACTAACCTTATCCTCTGAGGCATAAGAACCAACCCAAGATGTCAATGATACACCTTCTAGCTCCTCCCAAGATTCATTGATAGTGTACCCACCTAGCCAAGAAGAAAACCATGTGAGGAGTGGGCTACAAGCTTCCCCCATACCTCACCTCCAGCCACTTCTCCAAGCTCTACACATGAAACCCTCTCATCCACTC
Source organism: Eleusine indica (assembly GCA_030378355.1). NCBI lineage: Eukaryota > Viridiplantae > Streptophyta > Magnoliopsida > Poales > Poaceae > Eleusine > Eleusine indica. Next base: position 29,378,943 of record CM059501.1, on the reverse strand, counting down.
CAAGCTCTAGTTCCACGACAAGAAAACATATGAGTGATTCCTCCACCTCTCTAAGAATCCAAGACACTCATATCACAAGAGAGCAAGCAATCCATGATACACAAGTTATGTCACCTAGACCTCCTCCCACTCATGAAGAACATCATCCTAGACCCAAAGCTATCAACAAATATCACTCACGTGACTTGATCATTGGGATTCCATCTCAAAGAGTTAGGACAAGGAGAAATCAATACAAGTCCAACTATGTGAGTGAAGAAAATCTTGATGGGGCAAATGTTGCAATTGAGAACTTCTCTTTCGTCTATATGATTGAGCCCACAACCATTGATGAAGCTTCCGATGATCAGAAATGGGTTATTGCTATGCAAGATGAATTGAACAACTTCAAAAGATGCAAAGTATGGATACTTGTTGAGAGGCCCAAGAATCATAATGTTGTTGGCACCAAGTGGGTCTTCAAGAACAGACAAGATGATATAAGGGGGCCATTGTCAAAAACAAGGCTTGCCTAGTGGCTAAGGGATATTCTCAAGTGGCAAGTATTGACTTTGAAGAAACATTTGGTCCCATGGCCCATCTTGAAGCAATTCCGATCTTACTTGCCTATGCATCACACAAGGGCTTCAAGCTCTATCAAATGGATGTGAAAAGTTCATTCTTGAATAGAGAGATCAATGAGAAAGTCTATGTGGAACAACCTCTAGGGTTTAAGGACCCTAAGCATCCAAGACAAGTGTACAAAATTAATAAAGCTCTCTGTTGCCTCAAGCAAGCACCAAGGGCATGGTATGAACATTTGAGGAACTTCCTTCTCAAGAATAGGTTCAAAATTTGAAGTATGGACAACACCTTATTCACAAGGCATGTTGGAAAGGATGTCTTTGTGTGCCAAATATATGTGGATGATATCATCTATGGGTCAACCAATGAGAAGTTCAATGAAGAGTTTCGGGAGATGATGGCAAGGGAATTCCTAATGTCAATGATTGGAGAGTTGCATGTGTTCCTTGGTTTTCCAGTCAAGCAATTGAGAGAGGGAAATTTCATCTATCAAGAGAAGTATACTAAGGACCTTCTCAAGAGATTCAACATGGAAAATTGTAAGCCTTTGCATACACCTATGGCAACAAGCAAACCTTTGGATGATGATGTCAAGGGAAAACCGGTGAACCCCAAGATGTATAAATCAATGCTTGGTTCTTTGCCCTATCTCACCGCCTCAAGACCAGACATCATGTTTGTGTGTGCTTGTGTGCATGCTATCAAGAAAATCCAAAGAAATCACACTTGAAGGCCGTGAAGAGGATACTTAGATACCTCAAGTACTCACCTACCATAAAATTATGGTACCCCAAATAACAAGCTTTGACTTACTTGGGTATTCGAACTCGAACTTCATGGGTTGCAAAGTGAATAGAAAGAGTACATTGGGAGGTTGCCAATTTCTTGGAAGATCACTTGTATCTTGGAGCTCAAAGAAGCAAAACTCAGTGGCTCTATCTACAGCCGTAGTGGAGTATGTGGCAGCGGGAGCTGCTTGTGCCCAACTTCTCTATATAAGGCAAGCACTCCAAGATTATGGCCTCAACTACACTCAGAAGCCATTATATTTTCATAGTGAGGTGGCCATCAAGATGGCTCTCAAAATAGGATATCATGGTCGTGCAAAGCACATACAAGTGAAGCATCATTTCATAAGGGATCATGTTGAGAAGAAGGACATTGAATTGGTGAGTGTCCGGACTCATGAACAATTGGCGGATATCTTCACCAAGCCTCTCGACGAGAGAACCTTCAACAAGCTAAGGGGAGAACTCAATGTTCTCGTCCTTTCAAACTTCACATGAATAACCCTAAATCTTGTCTCTTTTAAATATGCATAGCTTTACTTTGTTTGTTTTGTTGTTTGTGCCTTTATTTTGTGTTTGTTTCTCTTCTTCTTGTAGGTCAACTTCAGACCTCCTTGAGATAGCAATGGACATGCATTAAGCTTGGGAAGGTGGTTCATGGTATGCCCAAGGCTTTGAAGAAATGTGCATTGTGAGTAAGCTCGAGAAGGGAACAACTCATCGTTGACACTTTGGTTTGTAGCCTTTCTCTCTCTTTCTTTTAGCATCACATCATGCATTTGTATACTTGTTGCATTTGCATTTGCATTCTTTGCATTAATGCATCCTTGCATTGTGATACCTTACATGCTTCCAAGCATGTTTCTAAGGGGAGTTGCTTATTTAGAATGTTTGTATATGACCCTCTAGATGTTCACATAGTGATCTTTGAGCTTCATGCCCATTGAATCAAGTTCAAACAAGCTCTGAGGTTAAATCTACTCGCGTGACTCAAAGACAAGTGACTCGTGCATTCCCATCACACAAATAAGTAACAATTGCATACTTGAGAAAATATTTTGTTGTGTCATGTAGGGGGAGCTATGGTGGAATGCCCTCATGACCAAGGAGGAGCACAATGAAAGGGGGAGTTTCCAAACTCATGACCAAGGAGGAGCACAATGAATGCCCTCTTATTGTTTGCTCTTTGGTTCTCTTGTGTTTTGTCTTTGGTTTGTGGTTTTTGGTGATAGGTGATAAAGGGGGAGAAGGAACAGGAAGATCCAAAAGCCAAGTCTAGATCGATAACACAAAGAGGGAGAAGAATATGAAGATACAAGAGAAGCTATGAGGTGACAAAGAAGAACATGAAGATCACATGAACGAGTGATGATCAAAATGAACAAGACCCAAACAATGGTGCTTGTTCACTTAGAGTACATATGAAGATCATGTCAAGATGAACATCTACACCAATATGGAGAAGAACAACAAATGAGCATGTCTACAACAGCATTGAACATCTACACCGACATGAACATCTATGTCTATGGTGTGTGTCTACGTCAACAAAATCAACTACCATGGCACTAAGACGGGCGCAAAATTCAACACAAGAACAACATCAAGTGCGCCATGTATTTGGGTAGTTCTCTCTGAATACCTAGCATATTCTAAGGGGGACACTACTTCCAAGGTAAGGACCAAGGTAATCCTTTCAAACCTATCTTTTCCTTTGGTTCCTTGTCGTTCATTCGTTTTGGATCATGATGAGTAGTGGTTGTCATCCATCACCATAAAGGAGGAGATTGTAAGGTTCATGACCATTGAGGTCACCCGAGGGTATGAATGTTTTGGTGATGAATGACAAACATGAAATGTGACTAATGTCTACACGAGTGCGTGTAGGAAAACCTTTCTACTCTATGATGATTGTTGATGGTTGCCTTGGCGATGGATGACAATGACCACAAGCATCTGATGAGCTTGATGGAGTTCAAGGGTTGATGGAGATGGATCAAGGCTAAGGACAAGCTATGGAGCAAGTGTTTGGAACACTTGTCTAGTTGTTAGGGCTTTGAGTCCATAAGAAAAATCGGACTATCAAGGGGGTCTAGGTCATGTCTCTTTGGTCACACAAATTGGTGATGTGCATGTATGCTCATGGAAAACATAGGCACTAGGCGATAGTGGAGAAGCCAAGGACCTATTAGAAGAAGCCGGGAAATGATGTCAAGCGAGGATGAGAACTATCAGCTTCTGGATAGAGAGACTGGACAGAAGGTCAGTAGTGACCGGACTATACGGTCATCATAGGGGAAGGCAGATCAGAGAGAAGACTTTGCGAGGAATCTGTTTATGCTCGAGACTATAGAGACCGAACGGTCCGGTTTGTGTGGGTGAAGCGTAGGACAGAGAGGAAGCATGTCAGGAGCTCTCTGGAATCGGCGAACAGGAAGAGACTGGATGGTACGGTCTACTAACCGGACAGTTCGGTCAGTTCGATATCACCTGCGCACGGTGAAGCCAACGGCTCTGGGGGCCATTCCAGGAGTGACTGGATGATTCGGTTAGGTAGTGACCGGACAGTCCGAACAGGGTGTCCTCAAAGGTGATTTCGTAGAGCAACGGCTAGTTTGAGGTTGAAAGCCTATATAACTTCGTTGCTAGGGTCTTGGAGACCTCTCTTGGCCAGTGAAATAGCTAAGAGCAATTGTAGGGAGCCAATAGGAAAAGAGAGGAGCACTAGTAGAGCATATTGCATATCTTGAGAGTGCTAGATAGAGTAACTTGAGCATTTATACATATCTAAGGCTAGGATGTCCTTGAGGGTGTGATCTAGGCTGTTATTCTTGGTCTATGGTGAGACCTAGACTGGTTAGGTGTTGATGATCGAGCCTATCATGATTGATTGTGAAGGACATCACATATTTGTACACCGTTTCAGCCAGCCATTGAAAGGCACATTGATTGTGAGTGCCCGTGTCGGCTCGTGGAGTCTGGCAAGTTCTCGAGGGAGGCGATCTTGTGACTTGGTGGCAGCGGTGATGCAACTGCGTCTTCACTCCTGGAGTGATTGTGGGCTCATGTGCGAGAACTCTACTTGTCGGCAAGAGGGACCGGTACTCCGGCGGGAGTGGTCCAACGAGGAGTAGAGGATGGCGCCATCCTTCCAAGACCTCAGGAAAAAAATCATGAGCCATCTCTTACTCTACTCCTTACTTTGATGCATTACCTTTTGCATTGACATACCGTGCGATTCATTCTTGTGTGCCTACCTTGCTCTAGTTGTTTATCTTATAGCTTTGCATGAGTAGGCTCCTTTGCCAGCTTGTTGTGTGCTTCCACGTGTCTTTGATTACTAGCTTGCATAGGAGTTGTGTTCCTTGTGTGTGATGTACAAGTATGCATAGGATGTCTTTCCTTTTATAGGACTATCTTCTTGCTAGTGTGATCACCACTAGAATTGTTTAGGAGTTGTTTGAGTGGATTGTTTTATGAATTGGCCAATTAGGTACATATTGTGAGTTACCGATTCAACCCCCCCCCCACCCCTCTCGATCACTCGATCCTTTCATGAATGCAAGCGTAAAAAGGGGGGGGGGGGTGAATTGTTGACTTATATAGCCAGTGAACCGCACCTCATGTGGTTTTTGATCCACCATTCGCCACCCACGCAACATACTGAATTGTCGACTTATTGACTACACGTTAGTTTGTTTTGTCTTGGTACATTAATGGATGCGGGCATTAAATGCACCAAAGATATTCAAGGGCCCTCTGAAAGGAGCACAAGCTCCATTTATTCTTACCTTCGGTCTAAAACTAACACTTTCTGCAGATCGCATAGTGTTACTAGATTGCAGACAGATTCGTTGAGTCGCGCTCGCCAATGGCCTCCGGACAGCCAAAAAGGGGGGGGGGGGGACTAGAGGTGGCCATTTCACATGGTCACGGTTTCGGTCCTGCCAAAGGCGGATCTCACTCATGACAGGCTGCTGTTGGGGGAAAGCCCACCTCGTAGTCACCCCTAGGCCTAATTGAAGCCCATTAGCGAGCGCCAAGGCCTGTGGTTAATCAGAGGCCCAAAGGGGTTTCGGCCTAGAAGTCCTCCGGTCACACTGTACGGCTAAAGGGGGTACGATAGATGACTCTTGAGAACATGTACCATATGACGATTGAAGCACCAGAGTACCCTTAGGCAGGAGTATTGTTGATACTTCGTAACGTCGTATCAAGAATATCACTATTACTGGTACGGCGCCAGAAATGATTGTTGTGTTTGTTATGCTTTAAGAATGAAATGAATTAATCCGCAAGCACACGGAACGCCATTGTAGCATTTCACTCGGGAGTATTCCAAGGTATCTTATTTATTTTCCTCAGGGAAGCTAGGTGTAAGATTATCTTGGTTTAACAAAGATATAACTACAAGAATTATATCAACTGACCAAAGACGGGGTAAGGATGTTCAATAATAATGGTAGGGGTAGCAACAGAGGAGAAATCCACATTAAGATAAATAAAGAGAACGGTTAAGCTAGCTGGGAGGACAGCGAGTCCAAGTCTAAGATTCCTAAAATATATCTTCCTAATATATCTAAGTCAAGCGTCAAATCCTAGTTACTCGGGTTCAGTGCTTACACCAATTTCTTGGTACAGCCTCGAGTCTTTCACCTGTTAGCTCACTTCAGGGCACGAAAACGATCCACTAATATGGGTCGATAACTAAACTCTGTACTAGTGGGTACGCTATTGCTAGACAATCCTATTTGAGACTTTCCGAATGTGGTGGATTACTAAAAGGATGGACAGCGCTGTCACCACCAGCCGCCTACCACACAGCCCGTGGGGACGAATGCAAATCCAGCTAGCATTAACTTAGGCACCACGCCTATGCCTTCAGTAGATATTCTTCCGTTGGCCTAGCTGAAGAATACCCGGGAAATAACCAAGTCTAAGTCCCAGAAAGAACTAAACTTAATTAAATCCTAGCTAGGAAACCCATGAACTTCGCAACAATGTTTCTTCTCGAAGATTGTAACTTAAGCAAATGACTAAGTTAAGATAAACACTTGACAAGATATAGAGGGAAGAATATTTATATTGATAAAGGATAAGTCTTACAAAAAGAGAAAAGATACAAGAGAGCTCATACCAAGACTTTGAGACGATTCTGGAATCTCGAGCGATGCTCTCGACTAGACTCTAACTCCCGCCTAACTAACCTACTCTACTAAGTAGCACAAGTAGTGGGAAATAGACTCCTTGATGTATTTCTTCCTTTATTTCCCTTTTTCTGCCGAATTCCCCCTCTATTTATAGGTGGCAATGAGCAGGGGGGGTACTTGTAGGTGAAGAAGAGTCGGTAGGCCGAAGTCGGTCAGCCGGGCGGCGAGCAAGGCCGGGCGGCCACGTGTGCCGGGCGGCATGCACCACCGGGTGGCATCCTAGGCCGGACGGCCCATGGATCGTGTCCGTTCGCGACTGACTCCTCTTGGATGGCTTGGATTTTGTCCTGATGTCAGTTGTTTGGTTGGTTCGCACCGACTCCATTTTGGGGCCAGTAGGCCTCTTGGGCTTAGTGGGCTGGCCACACTGGGTAGCAAACCCAGGCCGGGCGGCGGCGTAGGCCGGGCGGTGGCCTTGGCCGGGTGCCGACCCACTCTGGGTCGCCCCTTGACTTCTCCCGATTAGGCCACTTGTTGGCCGTCTTTCCTTAGCCATATTTCATCACTTTTGGTCCGGGAGGAGAAAACGACATCACAATGAAGTGTTTTGCAAATTCAGTCAGGTCGGATGATCAGCCTGACAATGATTCCAGTCGATCAGCTTGGTGGCTGATTTCAGTTGTAAATGACCCTGTCGGTCATGTACTGATTTCAGCCGTAAACGACCTTGTCGACCGGTGAAAAATGGCTGTTTCACAGTCGTGATCGGCCGACGGGGTGTTTCTTCATGTTTTTGCATATTTTGGCTCTTTTATACCTGTAAACACATATCTCGCTGAAACTCATGGAACTTTATTAGTTTAAACAAATATTTATTAAACTTTGGTATTTACCTTGCATTTCCTGAATGGTTGGTGGCTGATATTAGGTTTTATGGTTGGTGACCTTTGCTCATCCCGAGCAAATTAAAACTTAGAAGTGATGGATCAGGAGTTGCTTCAATACTAGAGCCCTGCAAGTATCAAGTGCACAAACACATACTCCAACACAATATGGGTAAGTGTAAACCAGGACAACATGGTCTCTAAGTCATTCTCATTGTACAGCGGGGCTTACTGGCATTTTATAACCTTGTCATAAGAGGTTGAAGTCTAGAACGGCTAGTTTAGACTTCGTCATGCAATCTCCTATTCGATCATGAGTCCAAGGTTTTTGTAATGCCGCATAAGATTGAAAATCTTCCCTCTTGGTGCAATCTTCACTATGACTCTCATCTCTCAAAAGGTGTATTTCCTTACCAAATGCTCGTCCTACTTTCTAAAAGTTTGGCTTAAATATGTGGAGCTTGGTAGGATGGCGCATTTAGCATGCATGTATTGTTAAGCTAAGAGATGGTCCTAGTAAAAAGACATTGCACTTCCTCATTCCAATCATTTAGAAATAATGTCCAAGGGAGCGGGAGAGAATGGACTCACGCGAAGGAATGGGCTAGCACAATTGCAAAGGTCTTGGGTGCAGATTTATACCAAAGACTCAATTTTTTGCTAGAGCGAAAGGATGGTCCTTTATTTTTTCTCAAAGATATACTTATTTTATTTTGAATGAACCTTGAAACGTTTTGATATAGCATCCATCAGAGCTGATAAATTTTTCCTTTCTTTTCTTTCTTTCTTTCTTTGTTTCTTTCTTTCAGCTCTCATGGTGTAAAGAAGCTAATTCAATGGTTCAAAGGTTTTTTTGCAAACTTTTTCTGAGCAATTGTCTAGGGGGACCATAATCTTTTAATAGGATCAAAGGTTAACAAAAATAAAGATTTTGGTTAGCATGCTTGGTGGAGTGAATGCATGATTCTATTGTGGAAACCGCATAACCAAGCATGATTAATTTGAGAACACAAAGATAACACGAAAGAAAATGATTGGCTTTGGAAGTGCAAGTCCCTCATAAGGATCAAATCCTAACTAAACTCAATGCATGCATAAATGGCGTGATCACGGCTCTGATACCAGGCTATGATACCAGGTTGACGCGTCCCTTCCTGAAGGATCGAGGTCCCAAAGGTGCTGATAACGCAGACACTTGATAATACAACAATGGTCCAAATTTAAGTTGAATTATTACATCATTAAGTTGATTGAAGTGCAGCGGAATGATACAAGTTCAAGTTTGTTTCGAAAAGCAGCAGAATCAAATAACGATAAGAAACTACGAGCTCGACGATACAACATAGTGATGAGTCATGCCCGAAGAACGATCACCCTAGCAGCACACATACAGTCACTGTGGTGGCAGGTCAGACTCCCAGTGGGCAGTCCAACCCTCATGGACTTGCATGTTCCAAGGCATCACATCTACAGCCAATTCTATATCTTCATTACCTGAAAAGCAACAATGGCACAAAGCCTGAGTACTAATTACTCAGCAAGACTTACCCGTCGAAAGACCTCGATATGCATTGGCTCTAATAGGATGGCTATTTAAAAATACTTGCACTAAGCATCCTATTAGTTCTACCAAATTTTATTGAGCCAAGTTAATTAGGTAGGGAAAAAATATAACTTTAGTGATAGCATGAGATATTAACACAGTACATAAAGTAAGAACAACATAATAGCAGTAATAATAACAATCAACAATAACCAACATAGTCCATTTCCATAGTATCATGTGCAACTACGTGACGACTCGGTGACCAAGCGGTACTCATTACTGCGAGTGACAGCAATTGCAATTGATTTACACCAGCTGGGAAAACCCGAGATACACGACACATACGCACTAATCAAGGTCGATATGGCAACCTTTCACAATAAAAGAACTTACACCTCAGACCGGGTGTGGTGACATCGTGTGGGCATGCCATTTTGCCAACGGTACTTCGTGGCATGAATCACCCACTGCAACAGCAGAAGGGTCAATAACCAATGCACCTTAACCGTCCTATTACAAGTAATTTTAATGCTACATCGGTTTACTAGTGCCCATAAACTACCATGCATTCGGTACTGTTCGAAACTTGATCAAGGGGCCGACCACGGACAGGTCCTAGGGTGGGCAAGGCAGGGCTACCGCAGTCGACACCCATGTGTTGCTGCAAACCTATACATGCATAATCCTTGCCCGGCCATAACATCAAGTAAACTTCTTTCATTAAGTTTTGATTTACGGATCAAGTCTATTCCTTAGTAATAATATCTACAGAAACTATTAACTAAGCATAGCAATATAGTACCGAGCCTACCAGAGTTCTAATCACAGTAGTATAGGTCATTTGGGGTAACATGCAAGGTGGGTTTCAAGCACCTCCTATAACCTAGTGCAACAATAAACTTAGACACTAGTAATATTATGAACTAGCAAAACTTTGAAAAGGCGAATGCAAACCGGGGCTTGCCTTGGTCAACACTAGTGTTAGCAACCTCTACTTCTTGCTCAATATCCTTCTGAAAATCCTCTTCTTGCTCCTGGTTGTCGTTACCTATATGATGAAAAATGTGTTAACGGTATTGTCGTAACACCGTTACATGCAATGTTATGATGGATGCATAATGCATTAGTGTTTTAAAGCCATCAATCTTATTAATATGTTCTCGAATACATATGGTTCAGAGAATGAAATTAAAACTTCATTATTTTATGTGTGTTCACCATTTAATGAGGTTATTATAATTCTATGAAACATTAATGCAATTAATATCGTAAAAAAGTGTTACTGGACTTGAGTGATTTATTATGAACAGGTAGATGTATGCACATCGTTTTTACCAAGTCTCAGCTTCTGAATATTAATATTTTATTTACTAGCATTTATTTAAGCTAAAGCACCAATTAAATCATAGAGTGTGAAATAATGTAAATTTAACTTAACCAAAAATCAGGGTGATGTAGTAATATGAAATAACAGTGCATGCAAAAGATTAGAATTAAATTGCATTTCTGGAATTTATAAGAATTTAATTGATGGTTGCACAAGCTAATTTATTTATTAGAATACTTTGACAGATGTAGCTTGATACCATTTTTATAAAATAGAGCTAATTTTTAGGAAACTAACAAAATTGTTTTGAGGTCCATTGGTTTCGAAATGAATTTACTATGATTTTTCAAAATTTTCAGCCCTTTTCTACTATTTTCTGGTTTTTCTGGGTTATTCAGTAACATGTCGGTGCCACGCCACCATTGCGTCATCAACCAGCTACGACACGTCGATGCCACGCGGGCTACACAGATGCCAGCTCAGCTGCTGGTCAGCGCCAGCCAGCCTGCCGGAGCAGCGGTTGGGTTCACCGGAGGGCTCGCCGCCGACGGCTACAAGTGACGGAAGCTCACCGTGGTTGCGGGAAAATGATGCGCACATCGAGGCAGAGCAAGTGGCAGGGGTCGTGAGTTCAGGATCTCACCGGAGTGTGGTCGACGGTGAGAGGCGGCGGAGAGGAGGACTTCGGCGGCGTCGGGTTTCTGCTACAGGGCGTGAAACGGATCACGGTCAAGCCCTAGTGCTTCACGGTGACTTGCAGGGGCTCGGCATCGGACCGGCGTTTATCGAGGAGGGCCGAAAGGTGGTGCTCACCATTGAGGCGGCTTGGTTTTTGCTAGCGCCAGAGCAGAGTCGGGGGAAAAGTGAAATGCCGGTAGCTCGAGTGGAGGAATCAGGGAAGGAAAAGGTCAGGGAAAAGCGTCGGCTAGTCGCGCAAATGTAAGGGAAGAAATGGGCTTCGAACACTCACCAGCGGCTGAGAATTTCTGGTCCACGTTGGTGGGGATCGCCGGCGATGGGCGCTCCTGATTTTCTATGATTCAACTATTGTGCGCAAGGATTTGGCCAAGCAGGGGCATGGAGAGGTGTAGGAGAGCAAGGCGCACGTGTTGGCAGTTTTTGCTCGAGCAGGGAAGCAGGGGGAAAGGAGGGGCTCAAGCTCGAGCTTGTGCTCTGCAATGGCGGAATGGTGGAGGGGGGGGGGGAAGGGAAAAGAGAGGGCAGGGAGCAGAGGGGGTGCGGCTGAAAGGGTCGCAGGGGGGGTTTGTGTGCTGTCTTGAGTGCTATCGGGGCGACAGGGAGGTCGGACATGGAGTGACCGAGCGGCGCGGCGAGGTCATGTCGGCATCGGGCGGGGGAAGGCATCTCCCAATCGCGTTGTCTAGCGGCTTGTCGTGGGTGGGAATGGGAAAACGGGGGGGGGGGGGGGGGGACGGGTCTGCGTCGCGCGTGGTCTTTCCCGTTGTTGGGGAGGCCGAAAGCAGCTGGGTGCTCGGCATTGAAATTTTGTCGTTGGGTGGCGCTCGTGGCGAAGGTGATGGATGGAACAGGATGGCTGAGCAAGGGGGGGGGGTCAGGCGACACTGTACCGCGCGAGGTTCCGAGGCGGGGTGAAGGCGGGCCATGACATGCGCCGGCAGGTGGCGCCTGCGCCAATGGAGAAGAAGAAAGGGAAATTCACTCTGCGCCCCTTCTATTCTTTCAAAAATAACATATAGGTCTCTGGTTTCAATTAATTCAAAATAAAATAGCTACAAGGCCCAAAATAATATGGGATTCTACACGTAGGTCCCTTGTGATATTTCTGGTGCTCTGCTGGGTCCCAATTTACCAGAGAATTTATCAATATTTTATAATTATCTCCCTATTGTGAAAGGTTTCTAAGCTTAAATTAATTGTTTGAGGTAATTCCAAAGATGGTAAAATGCTCATTTAATTTATAAAATTCTATTTTATCATTACTAAAATGATTATGAATTTACTTGGCATATTTTGTATAGAAAATTTTTAACTTGCCTCACAAACTTGGTTGCAGGGTTTTTATTTGACTATAATTAATTCAAATTGGGTGGGGGCTCTATCATTTTATGTTACACTTAGCTATAATTTGTGCTTTACATACTTGTTAAGTAGAAATGAGACACCTGGATGTCACAACCATCCCTCCTTAAAGAAATCTCGTACCGAGATAACAAACATGGCAAACTAGAGGGAAGTACGGAGGTCAAAATATACCTGTGAATCACGACCAAAATTCTGGGTAATGAGTACTCAGAAACTCCATAGATTTCCAAGTGGATTCGTCTTCCAAGTGATTACTCCATTGTACCTTATAAAATTTGATTGTTCTTTTGCGGGTTGTGTGTTCCTTCTCATCGAGGATTTTTATTGGTTATTTGGAGTATGTGAGGTCTGGTTGAAGATGGTCATAGTCTTCCAAGGTAACATCTATTGGTGGTTTGAGACACCATTTTCGTTGGGAGACATGGAAGGTGTTATGAACTCCAGACAAATTAGTAGGTAGCTCGAGCAAAGGTCAACTTTTGAAAAAAAAACCTTAGCACCAACCAATTGATAAAAAAGAATATCAATTCGGGGCAGCGGGTATTTATTCTTGATTGTGACTTCATTTAGTGGCCGATAATCAACGACAAGGCACAGAGACTTGTCCTTCTTCTTCACAAAAATAGTAGGGCAGCCCCAAGGTGAAGTGCTTGGGCGAATGAATCCTTTTTCCAGCAACTCATTCAACTGCTTCTTCAACTCAGCTAACTCATTCGGAGCCATCTTATATGGACGACGTGATATTGGGGAAGTTCCTGGCTGTAGCTCTATCTTAAATTCCACTTCACGGTCTGGTGGGAGGCCAGAGATATCTTCAGGAAACACGTCTGGATACTCACAAATGACGAGAATATCTTCGAGTGATTGCCCTTCCAAATGATGGACAACTAGATTTTTCGATGTATCGGTATTAAAGGAAAGTGTGTCTCGGCCATGCAAGGGAGAGTTTAAGTGAATGATACGGGGCTCAATGTCTAGCTTGGCTCTATGGGTTTTCATCCAGATCATGCCTATGATCAGATCTATTTCCTGATTTTGAAGCGTGATGAAATTGGTGGGATAGATCCTTTGATTTATTTCTAGTGGAGCCTTACATAGTACTTGGTTAGCAAGAATTTGTCCGACAGGAGAGCGGAGAGTGTAGCATTTATTTATGGTGGTGGTGTGGAGATTATGTTTTTGCACACAAGCTTGGCTAATAAAATTATATGTAGCACCGGAATAAAAAAGTGCAAGAATAGGCTGATGATAGAGTGAGAGCGTACCGGTCAGCACGGGTTCGCCCTGAGGACTGCCTTTAGCACTGGTGTAGTTCACTTGGGGCACCATGGGACGGTGCATTCTTAGAGTTGTCCTGGTTCTGGCGTTGATTATTATTGTTGTTGTTGCGCCTGGGTGCAGTACAGTTCTTAGCAAAGTGGCTGGTACGACCATAGTTGTAGCACGAATAGTTGCCTCCATGATCAGTGGGCGGTGGAGTGCGAGCATTCTGATTTTCTTGTTGCTGTTATGGTGCACGATATTGATTGTTTTGCTGCTGGTATGGTGCACGGGGTGGAAAGTTTTTCTGCTATGGGGGCCTTGAGTAATTTTGAGCGTAAGGGCGCTGAAGTTGTTGTTGTGGTCATGCCCGGAAATGCTATCCAGCGAGTGAAGTATATATCAGACGGTGCTTAGCCAGTGGGGCAGCAGAGGCACTAGCAAGGGCCTTCCTTTTATGATCTTCTTCTTCGACTTGGCGCATAGCACCTTCCTGGACAATAGCAGCATTGACCAGGTCATTGTATGTGCCAGTCGTCTGCCAAGTCAGACGCTCCTTCAGCGTGGCATTCATTCCACACAAGAATGCATATCTTTTGTTCTCCTCAGTGTTAACATACTCAGTAGCATACTGAGCGAGATGGTTGAAAGCTTTAGAATATTGGAGGACATTCCTCCCTCCTTGTTTCAGATCCATGAACTCCTGGAATTCCTCTACATAAGGCCAGCTGGAATGAAATGAGCATGAAATGCAGTCTTGAACTCATTCCACTCAAAGTGACGTCCAGCAGGCAGAGAAGCTTCATAATTTGCCGACCAGGCACTAGCAGAGCCCTGGAGCAAATAGCACCTTCTGGTGCTCAGTGCAGTCCAGCAGACCAAATTTAGACTTGGTCTAACGCAGCCAGTGATCAGCGTCCAAAGGCTCTCTGGCACGCTCGAATGTCAGTGGATGGGTACCCAGAAAGTCTGAGTATGTGCACTGATGAGGCTGATTGTTGTTGTTGTTGTTGCCTCCACGTCCACCCAAGCGGGACGTATTCTCCACCAATTGGCGAAGCATCTCGGAATCACCTTGTTGATGGGTGAGCACAGCAGCGATTAAATCGGCCATAGTGGGCTGTGCAGCACCTCCCCGCTGCGAGCTCTCGGGCTCATATTGGTTCCGAGTACGCACCATGCTGCAATTCTATATGGTTGCACATTAGTCATTTCTTAAAATAATTCATAAAAGACATATGTGCAAGAATATATATTGCAAGAGAGCACAGGTAAACTTTTTAGAAGTGACATCCATTTTCATTAGTTCGAGACTGATTACATGATGGTTAAAAAGGCAATGTCACACTAACTCCTACATAAATGTGCCAACGCCTAGCTACGGTACTGCGGACACACTATGGAAGACACACGATCCTACATCCGAACTTGTGATACTTATATTACATGAACACAACACATGGTGTAGCGACTCATCTATTCCTTGTCTAATTCTTCCAACTCTTCTGGTTCTTCCAGTTCCATAGGCTCTTCCGGTTCTTCCGGATCCATCATTTCTACATCATTACTACCAGCAGGTGCCATCTCTATATCCTCTTGTTCTCCATACTCCAAGGCGATCTCAACCCAATTCCCTTCAATAGGAATATGGGCAGCTTTGAATGCATCCAAATCATCTTGAGCCTCGATCATATCATGCTCAAAACTCTCTGCATCCTACAAGGCTTGATCACGCTCATCTATAATCGCATACATGTCTTCATTCTTTGCTTGAATTTGTTGGTTCAGTTCTGAAATTTCCACATCCTTAGCTTGCTTTTCTGCTTCTAAAAGCCGAAGTGCGGCATGATACATGTCCAGCCGCCGGCACAAGTTTGTGCGCAAAGCGAATGTGGAGAGGCCATAATGCTCTATTATGGGCAGCATAGAATTGTGGTGGCGGTGGTTTGGATCAAAGATGAAGTCCACATGCCGATTCCATTCAAAATCATTCACATCATTGATGGGCAGCAATGCGACAGGTGTTCCAGCATCATTATGCTTGCAATCTTCACAGAACCGAGTGAGTGCCTTGAAAGCAGCAACACCCCAAGTGGCAAGCAAATCTGTCCCAGTGACGCTAATGGTCCAGTACTCCCATGCTGGAGTAACCGAATAGTTGGTGGGAACCGCCACATGGATGACACAAGAGGTGACTCCATGCTCCTGACATTCCTTGCCAACATAAGTGGGTGGGATGTCATAACCAAATCCACGGAGAACATTCCAAAACAGACGTGTCATCCCCGTGAACTCCAGGCCGTTGATGATCTCCCAACTTGGTGGGGTTTGTTTATTGTTGTCAGCCCTCTACAAGGAAAGTAATTTAGATTGAGTCAAACCTTCCTTATAGTAAAAATGCATCTCATGTAAAGTGCTATGAAATACAGAGGCAAAGTTTTAGTTTACATTTTCTAGCTTCAAGGGGCAATATACAGAAACGGGTTTTAAAATACATTCTGTCTTGACTGTACAACAGTCAGAAAAATGAGTATTTCGACCAGCAAATGAAATCTTCAAATCTGGAGCTTGGCACCATGTTACAGTAGACTTTCATAGCTTTCCATTTTATACTCCCAAAAATTTCCAAGTAAAACTAGACTTATGAATTTTACAAGTTTAGGTTGGCAGATTCTGTTCCTGGGTGATAGGGGCTCACTGTTTCAACTCTACTGGCCAGGGTAAAAATAGTTAATTGGTAAAGCCTATTGGAGACAAAAAAGACTTCTAAGGCTTTCCAGATTGGGTTTAAACACTTAAAAATTCGAAGCACAACTCTAGTTATGAAATTTTTGAGTTCAGAGTTATGCTGAAAACAGTGTGTTGGCAGATTGTACTTGCTCTCTGTTTTGGCGTTGTTTCTGTTATGATCAGATTTAATTTAAATTTCAGGTGACAGAGGGTGTTTAGACCTTTCCAAAAAGTATTTATATGCCTTATTTGGTTGAGTAAATTAATAACTATAAATTTTTAAAGTTAACAGCTAAAAATAGGACAGATTCTTGTTAACTTAACAATTGGACTTGTATTTCGAAATTTTTGTACTCAACATGCTTAGAAAATATTTATTCAGAGGTTGGTGAGCAAGGAGAGAACCAAATTTTAGTTTAGTTATACAGGGATGCATGATGCAAAACTTTCAATTTATTAACCTATCGTTCCTCACAACACAACACGTATTTTGCCGGTACTTAGTGGCACGAAAGTTTGGTGATGACCCACTCTCATCACGTATGTCAATCTAAATGTTGTACTAACAGCGTTAGTGTACCTGCAGAAGATCCATTGTAGAAACAATACATCAAATTCAAATGAAACCACGAAAATAAGCATAGTTCTACAAGTAATGATCCATGAAAAAGGATCGCCCCGTGATATGTCACGAGCCAACAGTGTCTCGTATCCGTCTGCGAGCACAGACACCAATATTACGCGTGTCAGTTAAGCACACACGTACCTTCATTTGGAGAAGCCGTAGATGCAATATTTAAACAAACATAACTCATGGTTAGCTTTGTCACCAACTCTATTATCTATATGGGCAATACTAACGTATCCTTATTCGCAAACGTCGTAGTTTTTGAAAATACGATTTATTTGTTGTATTATCATGGACCACGGCTCTGATACCAGGCTGAGGCATCCCTTCCCAAAGGGTCGAGGTCCCAAAGGTGCTGATAACGTAGACACTTGATAATACAACAATGGTCCAAATTTAAGTTGAACTATTACATCATTAAGGTGATTGAAGTGCAGTGGAATGATACAAGTTCAAGTTTGTTTTAAAAAGCAGTAAAATAAAATAATGATAAGAAACTACGAGCTCGACGATACAGCAAAGTGATGAGTCATGCCCGAAGAACCATCACCCTAGCAGCACACATACAGTCACTGCGGCAGCAGGTCAGACTCCCAGTGGGCAATCCAAACCTCAGGGACTTGCATGTTCCAAGGCATCACATCTATAGGCAATTCTATATCTTCATTACCTGAAAAGCAACAATGGCACAAAGCCTGAATAATAATTACTTAGCAAGACTTACTTGTCGAAAGACCTAGACATGCATTGGCTCTAATAGGATGGCTATTTAAAAATACTTGCACAAAGCATCCTATTAGTTCTACCTAATTTTATTTAGCCAAGTTAATTGGGTAGGGCAGAAATATAACTTTAGTGATAGCATGAGATATTAACACAGTATATAAAGTAAGTACAACATAATAGCAGTAATAATAATAATCAACAATAACCAACATAATCCATTTCCATAGTATCATGTGCAACTACGTGACCACTGAGTGACCAAGCGGTACTCATTACTGCGAGTGACAGCAATTGCAATTAATTTACACCAACTAGCAAAACCCGAGATACACGACACATACGCACCAATCAAGGTCGTATATGGCAACCTTTCACAAAAAGAACTTACACCTCAAACCGGGTGTGGTGACATCGAGTGGGCATGCCATTCTGCCAACGGTACTTCGTGGTATGAATCGCCCACTCCAGCAGCAGAAGGGTGAATAACCAATGTAGCTTAACCGTCCTAATGCAAGTAATTTAATGCTACATCGGTTTACTAGTGCCCATAAACTAGCATGCATTCGGTACTGTTTGAAACTTGATCAAGGGGCCGACCACGAACGGGTCCTAGGGTGGGCAAGGCAGGGCTACCGCAGTCGACACCCATGTGTTGCTGCAAATCTATACATGCATAATCCCTGCCCGGCCATAACATCAAGTAAACTTCTTTCATTAAATTCAGATTTATTGATCAAGTCTATTCCTGAGTAATAATATCTACCAAAACTATTAACTAAGCATAGCAATACAGTACCGAGCCTACCACGGTTCTAATCATACTAGTATAGGTCATTTGGGGTAACATACAAGGTGGGTTTCAAGTAACTCCTATAATCTAGTGCAACAATAAACTTGGAAACTAGTAATATTATGAACTAGCAAAACTTTGAAAAGGCGAATGCAAACCGGGGCTTGCCTTGGTCAACACTAGTGTTAGCAACCTCTACTTCTTGCTCAATATCCTTCTGAAAATCCTCTTCTTGCTCCTGGTTGTCGTTACCTATATGATGAAAAATGTGTTAACGGTATTGTCGTAACACCGTTACATGCAATGTTATGATGGATGCATAATGCATTAGTGTTTTAAAGCCATCAATCTTATTAATATGTTCTCGAATACATATGGTTCAGAGAATGAAATTAAAACTTCATTATTTTATGTGTGTTCACCATTTAATGAGGTTATTATAATTCTATGAAACATTAATGCAATTAATATCGTAAAAAAGTGTTACTGGACTTGAGTGATTTATTATGAACAGGTAGATGTATGCACATCGTTTTTACCAAGTCTCAGCTTCTGAATATTAATATTTTATTTACTAGCATTTATTTAAGCTAAAGCACCAATTAAATCATAGAGTGTGAAATAATGTAAATTTAACTTAACCAAAAATCAGGGTGATGTAGTAATATGAAATAACAGCGCTTGATATCATTTTTATAAAATAGAGCTCATTTTTAGGAAACTAACAAAATTGGTTTGAGGTCCATTGGTTTTGAAATGAATAGAGCTCAAGTTTAGGAAACTAACAAAGTTTTTAGCCCGTTTCTCCTATTTTCTGGTTTTTCTGGGTTATTCAGTAACACGTGGGTGCCACGCCAGTGTTGCGTCATCGACACGTCTGTGACACGTCGATGCCACACCGACTACACAGGTGCCAGCTCAGCTGCTGGTCAGCGTCAGTCAGCCTGCCGGAGCAGGGGTTGGGCTCGCCGGAGGGCTCACCACCGACGGCTACAAGTGACGGAAGCTCGCTGTGGTTTCCGGAAAATGATGCGCACGTCGAGGTGGAGCAAGTGGCAGGGGTCGTGAGTTCAGGATCTCACCGGAGTGTGGTCGACGGTGAGAGGCGGTGGAGAGGAGGACTTCGGCGGCGTCGGGTTTCTGCTACGAGGCGCAAAATGGATCACGGTCAAGCCCTAGAGCTTCACGGTGACTTGCAGGGGCTCGGCATCGGACCGACGTTCATCGAGGAGGGCCGAAAGGTGGTGCTCACCATTGAGGCAGCTCGGTTTTTGCTAGCGCCAGAGCAGAGTCGGGGGAAAAGTGAAATGCCAGCAGCTCGAGTGGAGGAATCAGGGAAGGAAAAGGTCAGGGAAAAGTGTCGGCTAGTCGCACAAACGTAAGGGGAGAAATGGGCTTCGAAGACTCACCAGCGGCTGAGAATTTCTGGTCCACGATGGTGGGGGTCACCGGCAATGGGCGCTCCTGATTTTCTACGATTCAACTAATATGCGCAAGGATTTAGCCAAGCAGTGGCATGGAGAGGTGTAGGTGGGCGTTGGCGGTTTTTGCTCGAGCAGGGAAGCAGGGGGAGAGGCGGGGCTCAAGCTCGAGCTTGTGCTCTACAATGGTGGAATGGTGGAGGGGGGGGGGGGGGAAGAGAGGGCAGGGAGCAGAGGGAGTGCGGCTGAGAGGGTCGCAGGGGGGGGGGGTTGCGTGCTGTCTTGAGTGCTGTCGGGGCGACAGGGCGGTCGGATGCGGAGTGATCGAGCAGCACGGCGAGATCATGTCGGCATCGGGCAAGGGAAAGGCAACTCCCGATCGCGTTGTTGAGCAGCTTGTCGTGGACGGGAACGGGACGGGTCAATGTCGCGCGTGGTTTTTTCTGTTGTTGGGGAGGCTGAAAGCAGCTGGGCGCTCATCATTGAAGTTTTTCCCGGCAGGCATGGCTGGCGTGCTGGGGCGGGAAGGGTGGCCGTTGGGCATCGCTCGTGGCGAAGGTGATGGATGGGACATGACGGCTGAGCAACGGGAGTCAGGCAACACTGTAGCGCGCGGGGTTCCGAGGCGGGGTGAAGGCGGGCCATGGCGTGCGCCGGCGGGTGGCGCCTGCGCCAATAGAGAAGAAGAAATGGAATTTCACTCTGCACCCCTTCTATTCTTTTCAAAATTGCATATAGGTCCCTGGTTTCAATGATTTCAAAATAAAATAGCTACAGGGCCCAAAATTATTTGGGATTTTGCACATAGGTCCTTTGTGATATTTCTGGTGCTCTGGTGGGTCCCAATTTACCAGAGAATTTATAAATATTTTATAATTATCTCCCTATTGTGAAAGGTTTCTAAGCTTAAATTAATTGTGGAGGTAATTCCAAATATGGTAAAATGCTCATTTAATTTATAAAATTCTATTTTATCATTACTAAAATGATTATGAATTTACTTGGCATATGTTGTATAGAAAATTTTTAACTTGCCTCACAAACTTGGTTGCAGGGTTTTTATTTGACTATAATTAATTCAAATTGGGTGGGGGCTCTATCATTTTATGTTACACTTAGCTATAATTTGTGCTTTACATACTTGTTAAGTAGAAATGAGACACCTGGGTGTCACAATAAGAAGGTCACAAACTCATCCAAGACATGCCATATCATAAACTCCAACAACTAGATATGGTGTTTATTAGCCATTTTGCACCCACTAAAGCATAGAGGGACTAGTGTTATAATCATGCCGGTCTACCATTAGCCACAAAAATGAGGAGTTGAGGTTTTATACTCGAGACTCAACGGGAGGTAATAGAGCAATTATTCATCATTTCCATAGGCAAGGTAGAGACCAAGTTCTCAAATTTTATTTGTAAAGGGAAATATTTTTGTTCTTTTTGGTTTTGCAAATTTTTATGGTTTTCCTTGAAAGCTAAAAATTATTTTGGGTTTTCTTAAATTTTATCAAAACTTAAAATCTTTTTGGATTTTTCTTAGTTAGCTATATGCAAAAAGAAACAAAAGGACTTGACTAGAGAAACAAGTAGAGAGGATACAGCAAATGGCGCACCTTGGTATAGGTACCTCCCCAAGCTTAGGTTTTTACAAGACTTAAGCTTAGATGGTGTTCACTGTGGCGGTTGATACTTGATGTTGAAGTGACCGAACAGTTGATCCATCATGGAGATGTTTGTCTGAAGTTGTTCCATTGTTTGTTGTCGCAATTCTTGTTCTTCCCTCTTGGCTTCTTGTATTTCTTGTGTTTGAATGTTGGTTTCATAAGAATTGGCAGCCAAGGATTGCATATCTTCTTGCAGCTCCGAAAAGTTGTATGATATGAATCGGGCGGAGCGAGAAGTGCCTATTCCTCCATGAGGTTGGGGGCAACTCCCCATCCCGTAGGGCTCATAGTTGTCATAGGAGGAGGTAGTGTAGTTGGTCGATGTTGGTCGTACCTACGCACCCACTTATATACCGCAAGAGGACGGTGTACGATTGTAGCACTTTTTCCCTTGAATTGAGTATTCCAAGGTTTATCGAATCCACTGGGACCTTAGGGATAATTAAACAAAGTTAAAAGTAAAAGATCTAGTCAAAGCTACTGTTGAATTTAGGTTGCATGAGGGGGAGACTGGCCAGCGCAAAGGTGCGCCAGACAGTAAATCTGTCGTTGCGCCGATCGGCGTAGGAGTTGAGCCGATCGGCACACTAGTGAATCTAAGCCAAAGTGCGCCAGATGCCTTGTAAGCCTATGCTGTTAAGTGAGTAACCAGATATCTACTAGTGAGATCGTAACCAGAAAGTCTAATTAAATAGCATCATAACGGGTAATTACATAGATCAATGGAAACCTATAATGAATAAGACCACCCTACTTTCCGAGTGGCTCCCGATTTATCGCTGCCGAGAGGAAACCCTTAATCACGCGAGTATCTTACCCTACTCAACTATCCAATAGTGCTGCGCAGGCTTAGTGCTGTCACCGTTAAACCACACTACTAGCATCATCAAGCAACCATAATCAATACAATGTCCGAATACTATCCTAATCACTACGATCAAGATAATATCAACTTACTTAGCCTAGAACTAAGCAATTGGAATAAGCACATGCATGATTATAGAATCAAGACAGACAAATCACCAAAACCATCATCAACATATTCAATCATCCTTGAGATACATAGAGTAAGATTCATCCCTATCGAGATGGCCTACCTTGACAGATCAACTCTTAACACCAATGGTTCTTGAAACTCAACTAGAGATCTATTCTAACGGGGCAAGCCCCGGTGGCTCTAACTCACGGATCTGTTGTCCCTCTGTCGCCTCTCTCTCTCTGCGGCCAGGGTTTACAAGTATTTATAGGGGTTCTACTCATAAAGGACTCGGTTTCTAGCAAATAAGGCGGTTGTGCCGATCGGCGCAGGATTGCGCCGATCGGTGCAAGCCGTGTCTTCTCTTGTTTCTTCTCCGAGTCGGTTCCTCTGTCTTCCACAGTTGCCATGTGGGCCTTTTCCTTCGAGATAAAGTCTTATACTGCACGTCGAGATCTTGAAGTTCCATAAATCTTTTAGGCAAATATCTTCAAGTGTCTTACGTAGATAAACTTCGATAAACATGTGGAATGGGCCTCGGTCACTTCTGTGGGCCAAAACACCCTAGCGCCGACCGGCTCATGGACTGCACCGATCGGCGCACTGGGCTTCTTCAGTGCTTTTCGTTGGTTCTGGATTCCTGTCCTCTCCAGCATCACTTTAATCACCAATTTTACCTGTTTCTGCAATAAAGCTCCAAAACAACGCATATACAAATATATAGACAATATCATAGGTAAATGGCCTAGATTAGTATCAATTATGCTCTAATTGGGGTAATATTCACATATAAAAGGGGCACTTGGGAAGTGCCAACAGTCGATGAACTCGCAAAACCAAGGAATTATGGCTGTTACCAATTGTATTGGGGACCTCCCGATTTATCTATCTGAGGCGTGTTCATCGTGGTTCCGTGCAGCTGCTCCTCTCGACGGAATTGTGTAAGGACCGAAAGCATACCGAGAAGGGGGGGGGGGTGAATCGATAAGCGGACCATGAATCACGAATACTTCAGTTTACCCTACTAGAACCTAGCAATCGTTGCAACCTAGCAATTCTCGGAGGCCAAGACCCTACACATGCTAGTGTTCATGATGAAAGCAAGCGCGGAAGCCAAACACACTAGCCTATGCAAGCCACAATTCAACCTTGTTACTAGAGCATACAATTGTGGAATAGTAAAGATGGGGTCAAGGAATGCTCATGATTTTTTTCCCGAGGTCTCGAAAGGATTGTGACATCCCAAGTCACAAAAAGTTGATTAAGCTAACACAATGATTAATTTGCTGGCTAATTAAAAATTTCAAATAATTAAAGTGCCAAAGAAAAAGGGGAAATAATTTAATTAACTAATTCCACCAATTGGCCAATTAGTAGCTTTTCAAAAACTTTGCAAAACTCAATGGAAGTGTGCCCATATTTTTGTATATTCCAGTGGAGAATCTCAAGAAAGAATTTTGGGGAATTTACTGGAATTTTGGGTAAAGGTTTAATCTTCCTAAAAAATTTCCTAAGTACAGAGAATAGCACCTCTGTTCCAAGAATTTTAGTTAATGTTCCAAAAGGAATTTCGACGTGGCCCCAAAAACAAAGTTGGCAAGTAGGATTTGCTGAACTTACACAAAAATTTGCTAAGGATTTGAAGCATCGTAATTGGAGAAATCAGCAAATGACAGCACACTATTCTAGTCAATCGAGGTCAACAACTCTCTGTCCTTGAACCACTCTTCGATCGACACCACCGTACCTCTTCCGCCGGCCACCGCGCGCCTCCTCTCTCTTGCCCATCCCGGCCACTGCTCCGCCTGCCATCGCTGTGCCACCGGCACCGCTTTGAAGACACCCCCACCGCCGAGCCACTCTCCCACGGCCAGCTCACCCCCGATCTCTCTCTCTCTCTCTCTCTCCCGGTTATAAGCGCCGGCGGCAAAAGCCTTTCCCCACTCTCCCGGCGAGTACCGCCCCCCCCCCATACCTTCCTCCACCCCCTCTCACCACTCCAGAAACCCCCGACCCCTCCATCTCCATCGCCGGTGAAAGCAGTGGCGGAATTTGAGCCGCGCCCTTGTTTTCCGCCGCCATGACCGCCACTCCGTCGAGCTCTGCCTAGGCCGCCCCACGTTCGCTCCTATCTCCTCAAATCGGTGCACGAGTATCTTCCCTAGCGTGCCCCTGACCCGTTCCCCCTCTGCCGCGAAGACCTCGCCGGAATTGACGAAGAAAGGGGCCGCCGCCGTCGGGTTCTCCCCCACCCCGCCGACGAGACCCCTCTTCCGGCCCTCCCCGTCGCCTAGCTCCTCCACGCCGTCGATCTCCGCACCGAGGTGATGCTCTCCCTCCACTCCCAGACCCTTCTCGATCGCCGTGCTCACCGCATGACACCGCCGTACCCTCTCTCTGCTCTGCCGCTCGTCGCCGGCCGTCTCCGGCGCTTCCCGCGGGACACCCACCGGGCCCACAAGGTCGCCGTGGGGTGCTGAGCACGTGTGCAAACGGCGTTGGCCGAGCCGCGCTGCCGATTGGCCGCTAGCCCGAGCTCGCCGGTGCTGGCCACCGCACGCGCGCGCGCCCGCAAGCGTTTGAAAATGTCGAGTTGCATTTCTGTGATTTAGCCCCAACTTTGTTAAAATCTTCAAAAATTCATAACTCGAAAAATAAAAGTCCAATGAGCATGAAACCAATTTTTTTGGATTCCTAAAGTCCTCCTCTACCAGAAAAACAAGATGAGAGCTAGGGTTATGCAGTAGATTAGTAAAATTAAATCACCAAAAATTAGAACCTTGCTAAGAGTATTAAATTCATAATTCAAAATTTATAACTGATAAAATCATGGGATTTGGTCAGTAAGCATTTCATGTCATTCCTAAACTTTCTACTAAAGCACATTCCATCTTTTATGCAAATTTTCAGTGTTATTGCATAATCCCCATTTCTAGTAAATGAATTTCTATAAATTCTTTGGTAGGATTTTAATTCTGAAATTTAGCATTCCTGCTCCTTGAGCATTTCTACATAACTATAAAATCTCCATGAAAAATTTTGGGCACCATCAATATGCTTTTTGCTGTTAAAGTTGCTCATTCATAATTAGCTTAAAAATTTCAATATAAATATTGCCTTGTATATGCATATAGTTGTTATTAGTGATAAATCCATCTTGGGACAGCTCATGCAACATGTTAATCTTCACTTGCAGTAAAGTTTATTATTTTCCTTTGGTATGCTCATGTTTCATAATTAGCTTATATATCTAGGTTGGTTTAGGGTTATAATTAAAAGTGAGCATGTCGAATTCTAGGAGGTTATAATTAACCTTGCAGAATAAAGTTTCTATGTTCTCTTGCATGGGCATTATAATTGATGAATGCACCCTGGGTAAGAGTGTAGTTAAGAAGCTTTGCATGTTTGCTAAGTAGGCCTTGGCATACCGAGGGAAAATACCCTGCTAATTTCTTAGCACCAAAGGTATACTTGTATTTGGGGTATAGGTGATATGCTCATTAATTACCATGCCTCCCACTTCCCTAATTAGAAGTTTGTCCCCTTAAATTTAGTAATTGCCGGAGTGTTGCACGAACATGTCATCTCATGCATGAGCATCATTCTGTCAAATTCTATTTATTGAGGAAGTGCCATGCATTATTGTCCAATTCCTTACTGTGCATTGCACTGCATTGACTAGGAAGCGAGACCGGGAGCAAGGACGTGGCAAGAAACCCTGAAGACCCCAAAGTTGAGCGAAACCCCGCTGAGAACTCTAACTACGATCACTCCCAAGGCAAGCCCTGGTGCACACCTACTGATTTACGAGTCCTTTTTATTTTGTAACCATAGGAGGCTATTGTATTGTGCATTAGGTATAAGGCTTGGATGGAACCCACTTAAATAAACAAACTATGGCCTATGCTTAGTTTACGTAGTAAGCCTTTTCGTTAACAACTGCTACGCTTAAATTAGTAGAGTCAACGGTAGGCCATGGGATTGCTCAATTAAATCATGATTCACGTGAAGAATGAAATTTGGTTAAAATTTGAGAACCTATCATCGCAACTCCACGGACAAGTATTGAACAGTACCAAGTGCATACCTCTATATGGGAATTGGTAAACCTAGTAACTTGGGCGCCATATTGTCGGACGGTATTACTCATCAATCCAGAGGTGATGTGAATGTACATCTTTATAATTGTACAAGTCTTAGCAGCTAGCTAGGTTCAACTACAGTTGATGTGAACAAGGGTTCCTGATCTTCCGAAAGGTTCTTGGTAAGTTGATTTGGTCGGAGGCGACACACAAATCGATCCAGCTTCAGAACAGCACGTTCTAAACCCCGCAATCGCAGCATGACGTCTCCTCTGGTTATCAACCGTCTAAAAGACGATTGACCTCGCCGAGAAGGCTAATCGCTGCCTGCAAATCAAGAACACAAGCAAGAACAACAAAGAATGCAACACAATTTGCAAGTATACGATGAATCTCACAAGTTGGAGTCTCACAAACCGATGAACGGCAAAACTGTTTATGAACAGAATTGATCTAAGCAAAACCCAAACCCTAATGAAGAGGCGGCGGCTGTATATGAGGACCCTAGGGTCGTGCAAGACCCCCTGAACGCAGCCCTAAGTGGGCTCAACTCGTTACATGGCCCAAAGACCGATTACGGTGTCGCAGCACCAGGACAGATTCTGGAAGTCGATTGCCGACGGCTCGGGAAGAATTTTGACATGGGACCAGTTGGGTTGGAAAGTTCTTTTCGTTATATTTCCAGGAATATATAGAACGTCCAAATCCGAGTCCGTATGCGTCCTGGGTGTTCGTTTTAGTGCAGACTGATCCTGGGCTCCAAAACAGACTCGAAGTCGGTTTTGATTGGGCCTCCACCTTGGCTTGGACGTCCTTGCTGGCCCATCACGTCTCCAATCACCTCTCCAGCTATCTCATCATCATCTCCATGGTTTCTAACAACAATTAATTCATTAGGTAGCAATCTATTCTCAAAACCACATAATAAAAATATTAGAAACGATCTCACCTGTAAATTCAGGTGATGCACATGAACTTTCATCTTAGTTGAAGGAGTGTTGTGTGTATCCATGAGTGTGATGTACTCATCATTCTCCCCCTTTTGAATTAGAGTCGTCCTCGACTCGATCCCATCTCTTTCTCCCAATAGTGGTCTCAAATCTGAAATATAAAATATAGAACTATTCCCAAACTTGGAATGCACCTCGTGTTTATATGTGTTATGAAAATTATCATCACAATGTGAAACCATAATAGAAGGCATGCCATGCAAATTAATGACCTCTTTGAAAACTTGCTCAGCAATATGAACGTCATTCTCACTCTTATGACAAGATGGAAAATGTGTGATCTTAAAAACACTAGAAAAACATGACATGATATGGTAATTGTTATTGCAGTTTTCTAGTTCATCATTTGGTTGTACAACACAAGAAGTATTCATGTTTGAGCAAATATAAACTTTATGCACCATAAATACACCTCTATGATCATAGTTTCCTATAGCATAAAATTTGTTTCTTGTTAGTAAAAGCAATTCAGTTTGAGAAAAGATTTGCTTCTCTATGGTATTTAGATCACAAAGAACATCAAATTCAATATAACCCAAATTATTTAGAGAAGACAATAATTTCTGCTCATTCTTTTCATATGTTATTAAAATCAAATGTTTTATTTCAGCACTAGTAGGTGAATCATAAGCAAAAACATCAATCTTGTTCATTTGTTGTGGCAAAGGTATAAGTGAAGTAGTGGCACACAACTCCTCTTTATCACAAGGATCAGTAGATAAATCAACTTGAGGCAAAGGTAGATCAAGACAAGGTTCCAATACAACAAGATTGTTGGGACAATTCATCACATCAAGAAAGCTCTTACCTGAAGCAACAACATGTTCTTCATCTTTCACACTATCCTCTTCTTTGTGTAGAACCTGAAATGTATTAGTTGCAACAAGAGGCAAGGAAATATGTTCATCATCTAATTCAGATTTTGATGTAAGTGTTGCAACATTTGAAATAGTCCATTCTTTCCTAAATGGTTCATTCTTTCTTCTCTCAAGTCTTTGTTGATCCTCTTCTAAAATTTCAGCAGCAGACATAGGTTTAAGAGTAACTCTTCTACCATTGTCTTTAAATGAATAGCTATTAGCAATGGTATTGTGCAAAGCATTATTTGTAGAAATCCAAGGCTTACTCAATAACAAATGACACGCTTGCATAGGCACTATATCAAAATCTGCACAATCCTTATAAGAACCAATAAAAAATTCAATGCGTGCAATTTGATCTACCTTTATCTTACCACAAGCATTTACCCATTGGATGTAGTATGGACATGGGTGTGGCTGTGTGATCAAGCCGAGCTTCTCGACCAATTCCAAGCTTGCGATGTTGTTGCTACTCTCTCCATCAATGATGACACGACAACGTCGATCCTTCACAACAAAGTGAGTCTGAAACAAGTTGTTCATTTGATTTTGCTCTACCTTCTCCATTTGAGAACTAAACACTCGTTGTGCTACAACACTTGTATCTACCTCATTTGACACCATCGACTCATCACCATCGGTGTTGTAACCTGTCATTGTTAATAGAAAACAAGAAAACACACAAGAGTATATTTTCCTATCACTATTGTTTGATCACGGTGGAAACTCTCAACAAGCAAATGACAGCACCTAACTGAGTTCTTACAAGATTCTTAGTAGCAAAACAGAGGATACCTTGGAGAGTGTGATCCGACGATTGCGAGGGTCCAAAGTTCTGTGCCTATTCAGAAGGATATATATGGAGCTAGGTAGGCAATTTATAGTAGCAAGGATTAGCAAAATTTCAATTCAGAACTTGCAAAACTGAATAATAGTCCCAAGCTAGTCTATGTCACTGGCCTAAACTTGTCTCGGACCTAGTTCAAGCAAGCAAGCAAATGGCTCAATAAAGGACATAAAGGCTGCAAGCAATTCTGAATTTTTTTCTCTTCTCCTTTCACTTTTTTCTTTTGTTATAGGTGCGGCTTTTTCTTCTTATTTTTTTTCAGCACCTCTTTGCCTTTTACTTCTTTCATGATTTTTTTGACATAGAACTGCAGCAAGAGTTGCGAACTTTATAGCACAAAGGAAAAACCTAAACTTTCTTTTTTTCACTCTTTACGTAAGGAATAGATGTACATGTACAACTGAACCGACAATTCTCATATGCAACAATGTGCAGCAATCTCTTGACTCAAGGAACAACGTGCAACAGAAAACACTCTAAGTTTCTTTTGCACACAAAAAGTAGAAGGCTAGATGTTAAATAAATATTTAGTGCAACCAATTTCAGCAGTACTATTCTTTCAACGTGTGCAACAATCTAATTTTTTTTTCTTGATTGTATATGAACAAGGACACACACGACTCAATCAAGACCAAAGAACAAGTACTAGACCAACAACACAATGACCTTGTAGGGACTAAAATTCAGAGAAGCAAACTAAACTGAAAATTGCAAGGCACAACGGGGGTGTAGGACAGCGGAAACACGATGAACAAATATTTTTGTAGGGCAATTTTCTGGACTCTAGGATTGAACAAAATAACAAGGATAAGGGCGAACCTAACGGTGTACCTGAAACTCTGATTACCACTTGATGTGAACAAGGGTTCCCGATCTTCCGAAAGGTTCTTGGTAAGTTGATTTGGTCGGAGGCGACACATAAATCGATCCAGCTTCAGAACAGCACGTTCTAAACCCCGCAATCACAGCACGACGTCTCCTCTGGTTATCAACCGTCTAAAAGATGATTGACCTCACCGAGAAGGCTAATCCCTGCCTGCGAATCAAGAACACAAGGAAGAACAACAAAGAATGCAACACAATTTGCAAGTATACGATGAATCTCACAAGTTGGGGTCTCACAAACCGATGAACGGCAAAACTGTTTATGAACAGAATTGATCTAAGCAAAACCCAAACCCTAATGAAGAGGCGGCGGCTGTATATGAGGACCCTAGGGTCATGCAAGACCCCCTGAACGCAGCCCTAAGTGGGCTCAACTCGTTACATGGCCCAAAGACCGATTACGGTGTCGCAGCACCAGGACAGATTCTGGAAGTCGATTTGTTTTGGCGATTGCCAACGGCTCGGGAAGAATTTTGACATGGTACCAGTTGGGTTGGAAAGTTCTTTTCGTTATCTTTCCTGGAATATATAGAACGTCCAAATCCGAGTCCGTATGCGTCCTAGGTGTTCGTCTTAGTGCAGACTGGTCCTAGGCTCCGAATTAGACTCGAAGTCGGTTTTGATTGGGCCTCCACCTTGGCTTGGACGTCCTTGCTGGCCCATCACGTCTCCAATCACCTCTCCAGCTATCTCATCATCATCTCCATGGTTTCTAACAACAATTAATTCATTAGGTAGCAATCTATTCTCAAAACCACATAATAAAAATATTAGAAACGATCTCACCTGTAAATTCAGGTGATGCACATGAACTTTCATCTTAGTTGAAGGAGTGTTGTGTGTATCCATGACTGTGATGTACTCATCACGAGGACCGCTGGAGAGTGCACGGGTTAAGCCTCGGATACGAAGTACTGTATCGTGGGGAGGACGTGTACTCGGGATCGATGGCCCCGGATCGACTTTACCGCAACCTCGTGAACGGTGGCCATACGTGTTCTTAAATGATGCGTATGTCATGCATTTGGGTTATTCTCCTGCAGGATGTAAATCAATTCGAATTGTCGTCCCTCGCGGTTATGAGTACCTCTTGTTTCGAGCAGTGGCAACGATACTTTAAGTAGATGAGTTTGGTTATGATGCTGAAAGTTATTTACTCTATGGATACATATTGCTATGTTGTTTTGCTCTTTATAATTGTACATCTTAGCAGCTAGCTAGGTTCAACTACAGTCCCTCTCCTGCAACAAGCAATTGGAAATCTTGGTTAAGGAATAAGCATCATAGCATAGAACTAATAGGTGCTTTTATGCCATTATCAAATAAACCCCGTCGGCCCCCTGCATACTAGGAGTCGGTTTTAGTAAACCTTCTGGACGGGTAAGTCTTGCGGAGTATGCTAGATACTCAGGCTTTGCGATTATGTGGTTTTCAGGTTGGCCTCAAGCAACTTATTGTGATTGCTGTAACAAAGTTGTGTGGGAAGGTGAGGAGCCCCAGAACTGGACCATTGAATGGGTCCCCAGCTCCCCTAATCAAGATGAGTGAGCCATTGCCCTAGGGCCGGCATGGCTTACTTAGGTTCTGCGTAGCGTTTGTCGTATCTTCCGCCTCCGCATATTTATGTAATATGAACCAAGAACATATGTATCATAATGTAACTAAATTTGCTTCCGCTATGACCCTTGAACTTGTAATATTATACACTTAATGATGTATCTCTGTAAATGATGGATGTTCCGGTGTGAACGCTATGTATGGTTACTTCGTTAACCATCTCCCGAGGCGATCCTGTACGGCACACTCTATACTCCGGTATAGGGTTGCGACAGCTGGTATCAGAGCCGACTCGGGATAAGCGTCACACCGATGAACAATTTAAAAGACTTAAACAACCCGTTTTACGCCGTATGGTGAGGCACGAACTAGCAGTGCTCATATAAGGACTTTATTAGTAGATGGCAAAGCTAACCCTAGGTTATGCTTGTTTAATTTACTCGCCTCTATGGATTCGTCCCCGAAGGTATGTGCCTGTGCGCGGATCGGTTGCGCAATAAACACCGAACGCCTTCCGAGTGGGCAAAGACCTGGACTTTGTATGATGCGCGGACCGATTGCGCTTAAATATCGGCTGCCTTCCGGGTGGGCAAATACCTGGACATAACTGTCATTGTTATTTTGGCTTGTTTCTTTTGGATTTGATGTATTGTTTCTGGAATGGATCCATTGCAGGTACACTAACCACGTGTAGTCGCTTAGAAACGTGCGAGAGGTGTGGGTGCCATCGAATGGATCGATCTATATATTCGGTCAAAGTTTTCCATGGTGAGGACGTAGGAAATCGGCATATTGAACATTTGGCATTCATGCATACCACATGCATTTACCTTTACCAACTCATGTAAAAGGTCACAAATATCACAAACATGTGAAATAATCAAACTCCGGGCGAATGCGAATCCCTATGGCGCTTAAAACGAAAGTTCAAACTTAATTGGGACAAACTCTGCCAGGAAAGTCAGTCCCACTAAAATGAACATAACTTCCTCGATTTTCATCCGACGAAGGCGAATAAGTATCCATTGGAAAGCTAATGTTTTCCCCTACAAGTTTGGTATAGTGGGTTTGTCTCAGAAAAAATCTGTAAATGGGTCGGATTTTGCAAAAACAGCAAGCTCTTCGGGAAGTTCAGCAGTAGTCCCATTTCTGTCCTCTGTTTTTGGATGATCATAACTCTTGAAGACGTTATCGGTTAGAAATGTGGGAGCATGCGTTGGAAAGATAATGAACTCATCTACAGTTATCATAAAAGGGTCAAGAGGTTAAATTGTCCAGAAGCGACGTGTTTTTGCTCATCCCTGCAAGTTACCCTGTCAATTGTAGAACTGCATAGTTTTCCGTCCAACGGATTGGGCACTTTGCGTCTTTTTCCCTTATCCATCAATCCTTATGCTACCTTGGGCATGTGTGCTTAGGGGGATATTAAGTTTTGACTCATCCTTGCAAAACTTATTCCGACAGATGGTTGATGACAAGCTCCCGAAGAACCCCGAGCACCTTTCCGCACGCGTTCTCGAGCTGGAACGAGAGCGTGAGGTGCTGCAGTCCGCACTTGCTGCCCGAGACGCCCAGCTCGCCGCTCGCGACGCTGAGATCGCGGTCCTCGAGGACAAACTGCACACTGGCGAGTTGGAGCGAGCTGATCTTTTTGAGCAGCTCCATGACGCTTAGCTCATCATTGAGGGCGATGCTAGCGATCAGTTGCAGGAGCAACTGAACCAGCGTAATGCCCAACTCATTGCTGCCCAAGAGGAGATCTACTCTCTTCATGGCCAGATTGATGCTCTCTTGGAGGAGCGAAGCGAGCTCCAAGCTCAACGTGAAGAAGCCCAAGATGCAAGAGATGTCATGGAAGGGAACCTCAACGACGCTCACGTCATCATCGCGCAGCAGGAATAACTCATTGGGCATCTCCAAGTTGCCAATGCCCAGCTGAACGTGGTTCTTAATGCCCAGCCACCCGTGCCACTCGCGGTGATTCCCCCAGACGACGCCGACTTGAGTGAGGACGGTGACTCCGGTGTTGACTACGAGGCACCCCCTGGACCGGGTGACATGGAGTGGGAGTCCAATGGTAGCAGCCACACCGAGTGACTGCGGCGTAGTATGTTATGCAGGGGGGAAACTCGTGAAACTTTGTGCTCATATGTGAATAGTGCTGGTAGCGCTAAGGGGAGTTGTAACCTAAGCTCTTCGGGACCACGTTGCTATCATGATGTAGTGATGTAACCTATGGATTGCCATGTATCGGAAGATGTGTCGCATGTACCCATGGTTTGATCCTAAGTATGTTGCCTATGGTATTGGAACCAGTGGAATCCAAGTTATTACCCAAAATCTGCGCCGTTCCCTGTCAACATTTCCGTGATGAGCAATCTAAAATTTTATTTTCGCCGCTATATTATAGACATATTATCATAATGTCTCAGGTGATGATGGAGCTAACATGCTTTACTCCTGTGGCAGATGGTGCAAACTCACCGTAGTGGAGAGAACCTCGGCGATGCTCCTGGTGCCTCCAACGCGGGTAGAAACCAGCCGCCATCCAATGCTCCGCCAATGACGCCTATGGAGCAGCTCATCCACAATCAGAACGAGATGTTCCGCATGTTCTTGGAGAACATGAATCGACAAGGAGCTCCCGGACCACCACCGCAGCAGCCCCGTGAATCGTCCTACAGCGACTTTTGGGCAACTCACCCGCCCTCATTCGGCGAAGCCGGTGATCCGCTGGAAGCGGATAATTTCATTCGCACTCTGGAGTCGAAGTTTGCTCTGCTCCACTGCACCGACCACCAGAAGCCCCTCTTCGCCGCGCAGCAACTCCATGGTTCCGCAAGTGCTTGGTGGGCGAGCTACACCACTGCTCTTGCCCCTGGCCACCAAGTCACTTGGCCGGAATTCTGCACCACCTTTCGTGCACACCACATTCCGGCCGGCCTTATGAAGCGCAAGCTGCAGGAATTTCTCAACCTGAAGCAAGGCGCGGGAACTGTGCAAGGGTACGCATGGAAGTTCAACTACTTGGCTCAGTATGCTTCGTATCACGCCGATACGGACGAGAAGAAGAAGGATTGTTTCCGTTGGGGCCTTACCCCGAAACTGCAGGACCGATTGGCACAAGTCACCGCAGGCACGTTCAACGACCTAATGAGTGCCGCCATTGTGCAAGAAGATGCCATCTGTGCTAACCAAGAGGACAAGAAGAGGAAGCGTGCTATGAGAAGTTCGTCCGGCTCCGCACCGCCCAAGTACAGGCTGGCAATCACCTCCCCGACCGGACAGAAGTTCCGAGCTGCAGTACCATCAGGGGGAGGACCTCGTCCGACCTACTCGCAGCAGCACTTCCATTCCCATGGAGGCAGCCAGCAGCCCTCCTCCGGTCCCCGCCCTCCGCAGCCGACTAATCAAGTTGTGAAGCACAACTCCTCGCAGCCATGCTACAACTGTGGCCGAACCGGCCATTTTGCCAAGGAGTGCCGCTTTCCGAAGTGCAACCAGGGAAACAACAACAACTCCAACCCCTCCGGGAACAACAACAACCACCCCAGCAGTGGTAACAACCACGACAACAATGGGAGTCGTCCCCAGTCTTCTGCCCTTACCCACAAGAATGGCCGAGTCAATTATACCATGGTCGAAGAGATTCAGGTCGGAGAGCCCGTTCTCGCGGGTACGTTCTCGATCAACCAACACGCTGCTATGGTTCTTTTTGATTCAGGAGCAACGCATGATTTTATTAGTCCAGCATGTGTGAATCATCTGAAAATCACCCCTATCACTACGGGAACCCCGTACATCATCACATCCCCCAGTGGGAAAATAAGGACTCACCTCGAGTTGAGAAAAGTGCCACTTAAGTTAGCAGGCAACGTGTACCCCGCTTCGTTAATCATCCTAGATGGTCAGGGTATTGACATAATTCTTGGTATGAGGTGGATGACTAAACATAGAGCCGTATTACACATTGAATCCCGGGAAGTCCACTTGAACTCACCTCTCTATGGTCCGACTATTCTCCGATTGCCGAGTCCCAGACTGTCCACTCCTCAAGTGTGTCATGTTGAAGGGAAAAAGCTGGAGGATATCCCAGTGGTACGTGACTTCCCCAACGTGTTCCCAGATGAGTTACCAGGAATGCCTCCAGACAGAGACGTCGAGTTTAAGATTGAACTCCTACCCGGTACGGCGCCTATCTCTCATAGGCCGTACAAAATGGCCCCTAATGAGCTAGCAGAATCAAAGGAGCAATTTCAAGGGCTTATGGACAAGGGCTACATCCGACCGAGTTCATCTCCCTGGGGATGTCCCGCCCTCTTTGTGAAGAAGAAAGACAAGACCCTACGTCTATGTGTTGACTACAGGCCTTTGAATGCCGTAACCATTAAGAACAAGTACCCTCTACCTCGAATCGATATTCTCTTTGATCAACTTATTGGTGCTAAAGTTTTCTCCAAGATTGACCTCCGATCCGGTTACCACCAAATAAAGATCCGAGCCGAAGACATTCCAAAAACTGCCTTCTCCACGCGATATGGCCTTTTCGAGTATCTTGTCATGTCTTTTGGTCTCACTAATGCTCCAGCCCACTTCATGTATTTGATGAATTCCGTGTTCATGCCAGAGTTGGATAAGTTCGTGGTCGTGTTCATCGACGACATCCTTATCTACTCCAAGTCCGAGGAAGAACACGCCGAACATCTCTGCGTTGTTCTGCAGCGACTCCGAGATCACCAGCTTTACGCCAAATTTAGCAAGTGTGAATTTTGGCTAAAGCAAGTTCCATTCTTGGGTCATATCATCTCCGTGGAAGGGGTATCCGTTGATCCTACCAAGGTAGAAGATGTGCTTAATTGGAAAGCTCTGAAATCGATCAAGCAAATTCGTAGTTTCCTTGGTCTTGCTGGATATTACCGGAAATTTATTCCTAACTTTTCAAGCATTGCCAAGCCTATGACCAAGTTACTGGAAAAGGATGCTAAGTTTAAGTGGAGCAGTGCCTGTGAAGAAGCCTTTCAGTCACTTAAGAAGCATTTGACAACCGCCCCGGTTTTGGCTCAACCCGATATTACCAAACCGTTCGACGTTTACTGTGATGCCTCCGGCACTGGATTGGGTTGTGTGCTTATGCAAGAAGGCCGTGTCATTGCCTATGCCTCTCGACAGCTCCAAAAGCATGAGCAAAATTATCCCACTCACGATTTGGAGTTGGCATCCGTCGTCCTGGCCTTACAGATCTGCCGCCATTACCTGCTTGGTAACCTTGTCAACCTCTACACCGACCACAAAAGTCTCAAGTATATATTCACGCAGCAAGAACTGAATATGAGGCAACGTAGGTGGTTAGAACTAATCAAGGATTATGAATTGGAGATTCACTATCACCCCGGAAAGGCCAACGTGGTTGCCGACGCCCTAAGTCGTCGGGACCAATGCAATCACGCAGTTGTTTGTTCCATGGAAGTTTGCCCAGATTCAGATTCAAGAGAACCAAGTCTTCGTATCATTCCATTTGGATCCTTGTGTAATCTAGCTCTCATTCCTACCCTTCGCAACGAAATTGTTGAGGCCCAGAAGGGAGACAAGGGGATGGAACACATTCGACAAAAGATACTCAAAGATGAAGCTACATGTTTCCGACAGGACGAAGATGGAGTGCTATGGTTCAACAATCGCCTGGTTGTTCCAAAGAAGGAGGAGTTAAGGAAGAAAATGTTGGATGAGGCTCACTTGTCCAAATACTCCATACACCCCGGCAGCAACAAGATGTATCGTGGGTTAAAGGAAAAGTTTTGGTGGACGCGCATGAAAAGAGAAGTCGCTCGTTATGTTTCCGAGTGCGATACTTGCCAGCGTGTGAAGGCCGACCATCTGAAGAAAGCCGGTCTTTTACACCCATTAAAAATCCCCGCTTGGAAATGGGAGGATATTGCTATGGATTTTATTGTTGGGTTACCCTTCACCCCCAAGAAACATGATTCCATTTGGGTCATCATGGATAGGTTGACCAAATCCGCTCATTTTATTCCCGTCCATACAACCTACTCTACCAAGAAGTATGCGGAACTTTACGTCGCAAGAATCCTATGTTTGCGCGGTGTGCCCAAGACTATTATCTCTGATCGAGGTCCCCAGTTTATTGCTCGTTTTTGGGAGCAGCTGCATTCTTGTCTTGGCACCACCCTTATCCGAAGTTCCGCTTATCACCCACAAACCGATGGTCAAACCGAGAGGCTGAATCAATATTTGGAGGACATACTGAGAGCCCGTGTTCTGGACAATCGGGAGAATTGGGAAGATTGCCTTCCGTTCGCCGAATTCTAATACAACAATAGCTATCAGGAGAGTTCGGGAACGTCACCATTTGAGGCCCGGTACAGCCACTCATGCCGAACGCCGCTGAATTGGTCCGAATCAGGGGAAAGAACTAATTTTGGTCCAGACCTTGTCATACAAGCCGAAGAAAAGGTGCGACAAATTCAAGCTAACATGAAGGCACCACAATCTCGTCAAATAAGCTATGCTAACAAAAGGAGACGCCCATTGGAGTTTGGGAAGGGAGATCATGTCTATCTACGAGTCTCTCCCAACAAAGGCGTGTCTCGCTGTGGAATCAAGGGTAAATTAGCACCCCGCTACATCGGACCTTTTCCGATCATGGAGAAGCATAGCGCCGTTGCTTATCGATTGCAACTACCGGAAACTCTTGAGCGGGTGCACAACGTTTTCCACGTATCCTAACTAAAGAAGTGTTTGAAGCCTCCGGTCGACATGGTCATTGCCGACACCGAACAATTGGAAGAAGACCTCTCCTACCCCGAATACCCTGTCCGAATCATTGATCAAAAGGACCGGGTAACGCGCCATCGCACCACCACCTTCTACAAGGTGCAATGGAGCAATCATACTAAGGATGAAGCCACCTGGGAGCAAGAGGAGTTTCTGAAAACCAACTTTCCTGAGTTTTTGACCTCGCAAATCCGATAAACAACCACGCCCTCTCTCTTGTGTTCAACCAGTTGCAAATCTCGGTGCGAGATTTCGTTTAAGGGGGGAGTGCTGTGACATCCCAAGTCACAAAAAGTTGATTAAGCTAACACAATGATTAATTTTCTGGCTAATTAAAAATTTCAAATAATTAAAGTGCCAAAGAAAAAGGGGAAATAATTTAATTAACTAATTCCACCAATTGGCCAATTAGTAGCTTTTCAAAAACTTTGCAAACCTCAATGGAAGTGTGCCCATATTTTTGCATATTCCAGTGGAGCATGTCAAGATAGAATTTTGGAGAATTTACTGGAATTTTTGGTAAAGGTTTAATCCCCCTAAAAATTCCCTAAGTACAGAGAACAACACCTCTGTTCCAAGAATTTTAGTTAATTTTCCAAAAGGAATTTCGACGTGGCCCCAAAAACAAAGTTGGCAAGTAGGAGTTTGCTAAGGATTTGAAGCATCGTAATTGGAGAAATCAGCAAATGACAGCACACTGTTCTAGTCAATCGAGGTCAACAACTCTCTGTCCTTGAACCACTCTTCGATCGACACCACCGTACCTCTTCCGCCGGCCACCGCGCGCCTCCTCTCTCTTGCCCATCCCAACCACTGCTCCGCCTGCCGTCGCTGTGCCACCGGCACTGCTTTGAAGACACCCCCACCGCCGAGCCACTCTCCCACGGCCAGCTCACCCCCGATCTCTCTCTCTCTCTCCCGGTTATAAGCGCCGGCGGCAAAAGCCTTTCCCCACTCTCCCGACGAGTACCGCCCCCCCATACCTTCCTCCACCCCCTCTCACCACTCCAAAAACCCCCGGCCCCTGCATCTCCATCGCCGGTGAAAGCAGTGGCAGAATTTGAGCCGCGCCCCTGTTTTCCGCCGCCATGACCGCCACCCCGTCGAGCTCTGCCTAGGCCGCCCCCCGTTCGCTCCTATCTCCTCAAATCGGTGCACGAGTATCTTCCCTAGCGTGTCCCTGACCCGTTCCCCCTCTGCCGCAGAGACCTCGCCGGAATTGACGAAGAAAGGGGCCGCCGCCGTCGGGTTCTCCCCCACCCCGCCGACGAGACCCCTCTTCCGGCCCTCCCCGTCGCCTAGCTCCTCCACGCCGTCGATCTCCGCACCGAGGTGATGCTCTCCCTCCACTCCCAGACCCTTCTCGCTCGCCGTGCTCGCCGCACGACACCGCCGTACCCTCCCTCTGCTCCGCCGCTCGTCGCCGGCCATCTCCGGCGCTTCTCGCGGCACACCCACCGGGCCCACAAGGTCGCCGTGGGGTGCTGAGCACGTGTGCAAACGGCGTTGGCCGAGCCGCACTGCCGATTGGCCGC
This sequence comes from Eleusine indica, assembly GCA_030378355.1. Lineage (NCBI taxonomy): Eukaryota > Viridiplantae > Streptophyta > Magnoliopsida > Poales > Poaceae > Eleusine > Eleusine indica. The sequence continues at coordinate 29,338,852 of CM059501.1, read as the reverse complement.
TGGCCCGAGCTCGCCGGTGCCGGCCACCGCGCGCGCGCGCGCGCGCCCGCAAGCGTTTGAAAATGCCGAGTGGCATTTCTGTGATTTAGCCCCAACTTTGTCAAAATCTTCAAAAATTCATAACTCGAAAAATAAAAGTCCAATGAGCATGAAACCAATTTTGTTGGATTCCTAAAATCCTCCTCTACCAGAAAAACAAGATGAGAGCTAGGGTTATGCAGTAGATTAGTAAAATTAAATCACCAAAGTTAGAACCTTGCTAACAGTATTAAATTCATAATTCAAAATTTATAACTGATAAAAGTTGCTCATTCATAATTAGCTTAAGAATTTCAATATAAATATTGCCTTGTATATGCATATAGTTGTTATTAGTGATAAATCCATCTTGGGACAGCTCATGCGACATGTTAATCTTGACTTGCAGTAAAGTTTATTATTTTCCTTTGGTATGCTCATGTTTCATAATTAGCTTATATATCTAGGTTGGTTTAGGGTTATAATTAAAAGTGAGCATGTCGAATTCTAGGAGGTTATAATTAACCTTGCAATATAAAGTTTCTATGTTCTCTTGCATGGGCATTATAATTGATGAATGCACCCTGGGTAAGAGTGTAGTTAAGAAGCTTTGCATGTTTGCTAAGTAGGCCTTGGCATACCGAGAGAAAATACCCTGCTAATTTCTTAGCACCAAAGGTATACTTCTATTTGGGGTATAGGTGATATGCTCATTAATTACCATGCCTGCCACTTCCCTGATTAGAAGTTTGTCCCCTTAAATTTAGTAATTGCCGGAGTGTTGCACGAACATGTCATCTCATGCATGAGCATCATTCTGTCAAATTCTATTTATTGAGGAAGTGCCATACATTATCGTCCAATTCCTTACCGTGCATTGCACTGCATTGACTAGGAAGCGAGACCGGGAGCAAGGACGTGGCAAGCAACCCTGAAGAGCCCGAAGTTGAGCTAAACCCCGCCGAGAACTCTAACTACGATCACTCCCAAGGCAAGCCCCGGTGCATACCTACTGATTTACGAGTCCTTTTTATTTTGTAACCATAGGAGGCTATTGTATTGTGCATTAGGTATAAGGCTTGGATGGAACCCACTTGCATAAACAAACTATGGCCTATGCGTAATTTACGTAGTAAGCCTTTTCGTTAACAACTGCGAGGCTTAAATTAGTAGAGTCAACGGTAGGCTATGGATCGCTCAATTCAATCATGATTCACGTGAAGAATGAAATTTGGTTAAAATTTGAGAACCTATCATCACAACTTCACGGACAAGTATTGAACAGTACCAAGTGCATACCTCTATATGGGAATTGGTAAACCTAGTAACTTGGGCGCCGTATTGTCAGACGGTATTACTCATCGATCCAGAGGTGATGTGAATGGCACGGTGGATGCACGGGTTGAGGACCGCTGGAGAGTGCACGGGTTAAGCCTCGGATACGAAGTACTGTATCGCGGGAAGGACGTGTACTCGGGATCGATGGCCCCGGATCGACTTTATCGCAACCTCGTGAACGGTGGCCATACGTGTTCTTAAATGATGCGTATGTCGTGCATTTGGGTTATTCTCCTGCAGGATGTAAATCAATTCGAATTGCTGTCCCTCGCGGTTATGAGTACCTCTTGTTTCGAGCAGTGGCAACGATACTTTAAGTAGATGAGTTTGGTTATGATGCTGAAAGTTATTTACTCTATGGATACATATTGCTATGTTGTTTTGCTCTTTATAATTGTACAAGTCTTAGCAGCTAGCTAGGTTCAACTACAGTCCCTCTCCTGCAACAAGCAATTGGAAATCTTGGTTAAGGAATAAACATCGCAGCATAGAACTAATAGGTGCTTTTATGCAATTATCAAATAAACCCGGTCGGCCCCCTGCATACTAGGAGTCGGTTTTAGTAAACCTTCTGGATGGGTAAGTCTTGCGGAGTATGCTAGATACTCAGGCTTTGCGATTATGTGGTTTTTAGGTTTGCCTCAAGCAACTTATTGCGATTGCTGTAACAAAGTTGTGTGGGAAGGTGAGGAGCCCCAGAACTGGACCATTGAATGGGTCCCCAGCTCCCCTAATCAAGATGAGTGAGCCATTGCCCTAGGGCCGGCATGGCTTACTTAGGTTCTGCGTAGTGTTTGTCGTATCTTCCGCCTCCGCATATTTATGTAATATGAACCAAGAACATATGTATGATAATGTAACTAAATTTGCTTCCGGTATGACTCTTGAACTTGTAATATTATACACTTAATGATGTATCTCTGTAAATGATGGATGTTCCGGTGTGAACGCTATGTATGGTTACTTCGTTAACCATCTCCCGAGGCGATCCTGTACGGCACACTCTATACTCCGGTATAGGGTTGCGACAAGGATGGTGCCTTTCCTTACTACTCGTTGGACAACTCCCGCCAGAGTGCCGGTCCCTCCCGCCACCAATGTGGAGTTATCGCCCACGAGCCCGCAATCACTCCTGGAGTGAAGACACGGTGCATGTCACCGCTACCACCAAGGCACAAGCTCACCTCCCTCGAGAACTTGCCGGACTCCCAGAGCCGACACGACCGCTCACTAGCGATGCCCCTTTCAGCGACGGGCTCAAACCGTGTACAAACGTGTCACGGCCTTCACAACCAATCATGATAGGCTCGATCACCGACACCTAACCGGTCTAGGTTTCATCGTAGACCAAGAGTAACAACGTAGATCACACTCTCAAGGACACCCTAGCCTTAGATGTGCATCAATGCTCAAGTTGCTCTCACTAGCACTCTCAAGATATGCAATATCTCCTCCTAGTGCTTTCTTCATTTCCTCTTGGCTCTCACCAAATGCTCCAAGCAATTCCACTGGCCAAGAGTGGTCTCCAAGAGCTCAGCAATGAGTTTATATTGGCTTCGAACCTCAAACTAGCCGTTGCTCCACAAAATCAACATTCTGGGCATAGTGACATAACAGTCCAGTCTCTGCCTGACCGGACCGTCCGGTCACTGTAGTCATCGACTCCAACAGCTCTGTCCCTTTGCTAACTCCTATCGTCCGGTCTGTTTCTCTCTCCAGTCCAGAAACATTTCACCGATAGCTTCCTCTCTGCCCTGCTCTGTATCATACAGACCGGACCGTCTGGTCTGTAGACCATACCGTCCGATCTCTATAGATCTAACCACAGGCAGATTCCTCGCTGCTCGCTGTAAGTCCCAGACAAAACCTCTTAGTGACCGTACAGTCCGGTCACCACTGACCCCTCTGTCCGGTCACTTCGTGCAGAAGCTAAAACTTCTCGTCCTCGCTTGAATTCGTTTCTCAGCTTCTCTGAACATCTCCTTGGCTTGTCCACTGTCACCTAGTGCCTGTGATTTCACTGAGCATTCATGCACATCACCAACTAGTGTGACCTAACAGACATGACCTAGACCCCCTTGATAGTATGGTTTTCCAATGGACTCAAAGCGCTAACAACTAGACAAGTGTTTCCAACACTTGCTCCATAGCTTGTCCTTAGCCTTGATCCATCTCCATCAACCATTGGACTCCATCAAGCCTCCATGCTTATGGTCATTGTCATCCATCGCCACGACAACCGTCATCCATATGATTTGTGATAGAGTTTAGAGATGATTCCTGCATAAACAACACTCATGTAGATATTAGCCCACAATTTCATAATTGTCATCTATCACCAAAACATTCATACCTTGAGGATCCAATCATTAGTGGTCATGAAGCTTACAATGTCCCCCTTATGTTGATTGCTGACAACCACTACTTATCATAATCTTTATCATAAAACAACAGCCCTACAAGGGCTACATGACAATCGAGAGGAACCTCAAAAGCATAAGCAATGAATAAGCAAGGTCCTACTCAATCAAGCATCATCAAGAGCTAAGAGCAATAAGAAAGAAGAGCACACTCTAGATGATATGCATGCATGTCATGTGAAGATATTTAATAAAGGTTAAGGACATGCAATGCAAGACATGAATGATGATATGCAAACAGGATAGCATGGCAATGCATAGGAATTAAGAACAAACAATCATTATCATGGAATCATACATAGGCGTGCGAGATAAATAAAGAAAGACAAGGCATTGCATATGAAAATAACCAAGTGAGATCATGACGAGTCAAACACAAGCGATTGAAAAAACCATGACTCATCATAATCCACGAACAATGATAAATCCATCAAAATAAGAACCAAATGTATCTAACTCCCAAAATCCATGTACATGTATGATACCCCTAGATACAAGCTAGTGACTCTCAATCGCACAGGATCACACTCTACTCCCCTTGGACCTATGACTACTTCTCCACCTTTGGCAACAAACACCAAAAAGAGGAAAAGGGAAACAACTAAGCACTTATGGCCGAAGGAGGTGGTGCATTGACGTCCTCTGAGGGCTCTGCTCTGGGCTGCTCTTGTGCGGGGTCCTGCTGCTCTGCCTGAGCCTATGTCACCTGAGCATCCATCTCCTCAAAGTACTCAAGATATGCTGGTGACTCAGACCCTCTATCCTACCCTACTGGTGCGACTGTGGATGTCTCCTCAGCAACTGTCTGAAGAGGAGCAAGGTCATCCACATCCTCCTAAGTGAAGCCTCGGCGTATAAGATCCTCTGCTACCATAGACGTGACAAGCATGGAATCTGTAGCAGAAGAAGGTGGAGCTGTACCTGTCTCTGGGAGAGTCTCCATTTGTGGAGTTGCCTGTGTGGTGTGTACAATCTCTAAGAAAGTCAAACTACTAACTGGCAGCTGCTGGTAAATGGAGGTGACAAGCACTATCCTCTGTGAAGCTGTAGACTATATATGTGAAGAGAACAACACAGAGACTAAGAAGACTGACACAGGGGATAACTGAGTCACTGTTGAAAAGGTCTGTCCTGCTCCCCCTATCGGTAACACCCCTGAGTGTGACAGCCCGCTAGACTGAGCTATCATCATCGCAGTGAAGGGGCCTGGTTGTGTCTGCAGCATCAGAAACTATGGAAGAGTGATAGGTCCTGGCTGCTGATGAGCCCGCCTCTGAGTCATCTCTGCCATCTGTGTCATGAGAGTGGTCATCAGCGCCATTTGTTGTGTCTGAAGCTCTGCCTGTCCTCTGATGACCTCCATCATCTGACGTCTATCCTCTGTTGTGCTTTGAATGAACTCATTCAGGTGCCCTACAAGCACTGCTACAGTGATAGCATCCACTGACCGTGTGCCTACAGGCTAGGGAGGTGCTCCTGTACTAGCTGACTTAGGAACCACCGTCTCTGGATGAGCTGCCTGCTCGTGTGTGACTGGCGGTGACTCGTGCTCCTCCTCTCCCGTCTGCTGACTCGAGGCTGACTACGATCCTCTGGGGACTCAAGGTAAGTAGCTGCTGGTCACCTCAGGGAACACATCATACTGCTCCTCTGTCACTAGTCCCATCCGCCTCAGAAGATAGCAAATGTATGGACCATAGACTAAGTGACGTCCTCCTACCCTCTCAGAGATATACTCCTCCATCTCACCAATCAGCAAATCAGCTTAGTCAAATGGCTGTCTACTCAGTATGGCTGCCACTGCCCACTGGTGTAGAAAGTGTGAACTCCTCTCTATATCCACGCCGTGGATGATTGTCCTAGTGACTATCGCTCTGACCTTCTTAGCCTCTATGATGAGTCTCGTAGGGCCTCTCTCAAAACCTGGGGTGTGCGGTGGTGGAAAGGCAATCGACATCATGTCGTCTAGAGGTAGTGTCCCTCCATGTGGTCTACGAGGTGGAGTGAGAGTCCCATAGGCAATCCTATATAGCTAGAAATCTGAAGCAAGAAGTCTGAAGCTAGCTATGAGGTCCACCCTAGTCACACGTTGTGGCTGTTCTCTGAATAGAATCTAGATCTCTAAGCGGTCTCTGGCTAATCGTAGTGTAGCAAAGAACTCCATCACAATGTCCTCCCTGTACCTGTATGGAGTAGAAACTAGCTCTGCTAGCCCTGGCAAGTACGTGAAGTACTTCTCCATGTCAGTGCCTATGGCCCTCCTCATGGCCGAGTACAGCGTGTACTGCTGTGGCACAAACAATCCATCCTTGCCCTTCCTGGCAAGGTATCGTCTCAGTCCCTCACCGATCCTCCTCTGAAGACTGGTCCAGTACCTCTCTCCTGTAGCAGGGTCCTTGGGGACTAGAACCCACTTCTTGAAGGAGACAAGACGAAGTGTCTTAAGGTCCTTCATAGGAACCTTAAGGATGTATGTCTCTTCGACTGCCTCTACAAGTCTCTGCAGCCTCCTCGTGCACACTTCACAGGTGCACCTTGGGTCTCCTGCCCGGTGAGCAGTCCTCTGCTACTGTGGCTGTGCTGGCTCCTCCTCCTCCTCTAAGGTCTCTGTCTCAGACTCTGAATCTCCAGACTTTGTACTCTCCTCCTCTAACTCCTCTTGCTGCCTGGAGGATCCCTGCTACGTAGGTCTCGATGACCTCCCCTGACGGAAAGCCGGAGTATCTTGTGACCACGGTGGTAGCCTCACTCCTGTATATAGCTCTGGGGCTGCTGTCCTCTGTCTAGTGCTCCTCCTGTGACCCAGGTAATCTATCTGTGTACCGGTGATCAACAGTGCTCTAGGTGTCAAACGTGTTGTCTCCATAGCCACCATGTGTCGTGAAATCCTCAAGGCTCTCTCTGACTCTGGGTCTAGTCTGGTCCTCTTCTTGCCTTTGGGCTTCTCTAGCATCTTGCCCTTACCCTTGTCCTAACATGATCCTGCCATCTCTGCTGACTGGAACTGTCACCTGAGGTGGAACTGAAGCCGAACACCAAAGAATGCACGACCAATTGCCAAACAGCTCAAAACTTGACGTCACCGGTAATGGTGGTGAAGAAAGGAGTGAACTTTGCCCTAGGTTTCGGTGAGGTGGAGTAGTGGCTTGCGCACGCGGGAGCGAGAGAGAGGGGAATAGTGGCGGCGCGCGATGACAAGCAAGCAAGGCGGTGCGACAGCACTTCAGCGGTGGCACTGAAGCTCGGTGGCAGCGGCATCTTCGCTAGGGTTGTGCGTGGGCGCAACTGTGCGGGTGCGCATGCGGGTTGCAGCGCGGCAAGTGGGGCGAGATGGCGCGGCTGCTCAGCGAGGTCAGAGAGGAGGCGCGCAGCGGTGATGACATTAGAAGGAGCGACAGCGGCGTGTCACAGGCAAAGCCTGGGCATCAGGGGTCGAATAGGGAAGGAGACAAGAATTTTGACCTAAGTCAATCTGCAACGAACGGCCAAGGTCAACACAAAATAGATCAAAGGCTCATATTCGGAACTACACCACGCGATCAAGTGAGGTGACTAGACGTACCGGATTTTGAAAACCAAGGTTCTAAATGAACAGAAAGACGTGCAGACCGAACCGTACGGTCTTCACAAGACATTTTGTCCGGTCTCTATTTCCAAACCCCTGAAGCAACTGTGCATTGCTGCACAGACTGGACCGTACGGTCTAATGACCGGACTGTTCGGTCACTTCCAGTATGTCACCAAACCAAGGAATTTCTCCATTTTCCATGTGTCCTCACTAAACACCCAATTAAACACTGCACTTGGAATATGAAGGGAACCCTCAAACACTCCTTTCCAAATAGTGGCTCTATATGGCCTTATGCTTTTGCAAATGCCAAATGAAGAATCGAGCAAAGAAGAACCAAGGCAATTAAGAACCAAATGGGTATGTATGAGCCTTAGTCTATGAAACGCGTGAGAAGCCATACCTTTGCCTTGAGAGAAGCCAAACCACCATCTCAAGCACTCCCCCTTGCTTATAGCTATCTTGAGTGGGTTAGACATTGACTAATTTTTATGTATTTTTCTTTTAGTTATTTACAGATGCATGGATGCAAAGCATACTAGCCACAAGGGAGTCCTAATTACCATGCAATGCAAGAGAAGGAAAAACACACTACAACTACCAAAAACAAACACGGGTACCTCCCTCATGAGTAGATATGACATTGAGGTCCATGTCACTTGTGGTGGACTTCACTTGATCTTCATGTAAGCTTTCGGTCCACCACCACCACCATCTTCTAGGTCTTGTTCTTGCGCATCCACTTGTACTTTGTTGACCTCTCAAGATAAACAATGCACTTAGGCACCCATATGCCTTGGACCTTTTTCTTCTTGTTTGGTGGTCCCAAAGCCTTAGCATTCACCTTGCCATCCTTGTTCCTAAAAAGCTTGAAATGTGTGTTCTCATGCTACAGGTTAGCATTGGGCAAAACAATGGAACTTTTCACCATAGGACAATCTTTGACGGTGTGGCCATCCTTGCAACACCTCTTACAATAGTAGTCATCGGTGATTAGGGGTTTGATCCATGCGGGGATGGAGTCACTTGTCCCTATGATGTCAATAGTGGCAGGATATGAGCCAAGTCCCCGGTGGGAGACCTTGTTCACAAGGTTTCACCCAAGAATCTCCTTGTGGATAGCTCTACCATGTGTGAGCCTCTCGAAGTCGTCCATCACCATCTCCCTCTCTTCCTTGAGCTTGTGATATACCTCCAAAACAAGTGGCTCAAGAGATGAAACCTCGATCGAGGTGGTTAGATCATCACACATAGTAGAAGCATCACTCTTAGATGAGCTAGAGGAGGGAGAGGCAAGGTTGTCAACATTGATGGCTTCAAAAGTAAGTTCAAGGGCCTCGTACTTCTCACGTAGATCTACATGATCACCCTTGAGAGTTTGTCATAACTCTTCTTTAGGGCCTCATGAGATGTGACAAGTTCCTTGATCTCACTCTCAAGCTCACCAACATGGTCCTTAGCCAACTTACACTCTTTTCTTAACACATCCAACATTTTGGATTTCTTGATGGTGATGTCGCAGGCTTGTTCAATCATACTCCAAAGCTCAGCACATGAGAGCTCCTCATCATCGCTGTTGTCGCTGCTCTCATCCTCACTCTCCCCATGTTGGCTCGCGGCCATGAGGCATGTGGGAGGTGGAGGAAGATCTCGTGGAAGTATGGTCTTGATTGCGGCTAGGTCAGCTACTTCTTCATCATCGCTAGAGGAAGAGGATGTGTCACTTGAGTTGTCACTTATCCACTCTCCAACATGGGCCTTGCGTGGGAACTTCTTCTTGTGGTCTTGAGTTTTGCCTTTGCCTTTGCTCTTGTCCTTGTTGAAGTACCTCTTCTTCTTTTGTTTGGCTTTGGTGTCTTCATTTTCTTCTTCTTCTTCTTCATCACTTGAGTCCTGGGACTTGAAAGCTTCTTTCTTAGGCTTGGGGCAATCTCGAACAAAGTGGTTCTTGGACCTAGAGTTGAAGCACTTGCCCTTGGACTTGTAAGCAAACTTGTTCTTGAAGGTCCTTGTCTTCTTCATGAGAAGAGCCAAGTCCTCACTCAAGTCATCTTCATGATCATCATCTTCTTCTTCAATTACTACCTTCGTCTTGCTCTTCTTGCTCTTGATAGACTCTTGCTTCTCAGCTTGAAGAGCAAGGTTGGATGGTTGAGGATCATCCAAACCCAACTAGTAGCTATCGAAGGCGGTGATCTTGCCAAGTACATCCTTCATTGTCTTGGTCTTGAGGTCACCTTGCAAGGTGAAGCTGATGATGGACTCATACTTGGGGTCTTTGAAAAGCCTCAAGAATCTTCTTATCACCTTGACAGGCTTAATCTTGAAGTCATCCCCAAGAGCATTGATCTCCTCCACCAATACATGAAAGCGAGAATAAATAGTGTTAGCTCTCTCATGTGGCAACCTAGTGAAGTTATCATACTTGTTCTTTAGCACATAGTATCTTTCCTCTTTGACATCACTAGTACTCTCAGAGAGACCCTGAATCTTAGTCCAGATACCATGTGCCATCAAACTTGCATCCAACCTAGCAAAAACATTGTTAGATATGCATGCAAATAGAACATTCTTGGACTTAGAATTGTTCTTAATAAAATCAGGCTCAAGCAGGTTCACATCCGCATCAGAATCATGAGTCACCATCCATATCTCTGGATTAAGGGACTCTAGGTAGGCTTGCATACGAACCTTCCAATACCCGTAGTCTTCCCCATAAAAAATGGGAACACTCCCTACCTGTCCCGGCATCCTTACTCAAGATGGTGAAGCCTCAAAGATGAGCACTTGGCTCTGATACCACTTGTAAGGACCGAAGGCGTACCAAGAGGGGGGTGGGGGTGAATCGGTAAGCCGACCATGAATCACGAATACCTCAGTTTACCCTACTAGAACCTAGCAATAGTTGCAACCTAACCATTCTAGGAGGCCAAGACCCTACACATGCCAGTGTTCATGATGAAAGCAAGCGCGAAAGCCAAACACACTAGTCTATGCAAGCCATAATTCAACCTAGTTACTAGAGCACACAATTACGGAATAGTAAAGAGGGGGTCAAGGAATGCTCATGATTTTTTTCCCGAGGTCTCGGAAGTATGGTGCCTTCCCCTACTCCTCGTTGGACCACTCCCACCGGAGTGCCGGTCCCTCCCGCCATGAATGTGGAGTTCACGCTCACGAGCCCGCATTCACTCTTGAAGTGAAGACACGGTGCGCGTCACCGCTGCCACCAAGGCACAAGCTCGCCTCCCTCGAGAAATTGCCTTACTCCCCGAGCCGACACCGGCGCTCACTAGCGATGCCCCTTTCACCGGCGGGCTCAAACCATGTACAAATGGGTGACGGCCTTCACAATCGATCATGATAGGCTCGATCACCGACACCTAACCGGTCTAGGTCTCATCATAGACCAAGACTAACAACCTATATCACATCCTCAAGGACAATTTAGCCTTAGATGTGCATCAATGCTCAAGTTACTCTCACTAGCACTCTCAAGATATGCAATATCTCCTCTTAGTGCTCTCTTCTTTTCCTCTTGGCTCTCACCAAATGCTCCAATCAATTCCACTGGCCAAGATTGGTATTCAAGACCTGAGAAACGATGTTATATAGGCTTCCAACCTCAAACTAGTCTGCCTGACCAGACTGTATGGTCAGTTGATCGGACCGTCCGGTCCATTTCTCTCTCCAGTCGATAAACTTTTCACTGACAGCTTCCTCTCTGCCCTGCTCTGTATCATACAGACCGGACCGTCCGGTCTCTATAGATCTCAGCGCGGACAGATTCCTTGTTGCTCGCTGCAAGCCCTAGAAAAAACTTCTTAGTGACCGTACAGTCTGATCACCACTGACCCCTTTGTCCGGTCACTTCATCCAGAAGCTGAAACTTCTCGTCCTTGCTCGACTTCATTTCCCGACATCACCGAACAACTACTTGGCTTCTCCACTGTCATCTAGTTCCTGTGATTTCACTGAGCATCCATGCACATCACCAACTAGTGTGACCTAAGAGACATGACCTAGACCCCTTTGATAGTCTGGTTTTTCCTATGGACTCAAAGCCCTAACAACTAGACAAGTGTTCCCAGCACTTGCTCCATAGCTTGTCCTTACCCTTGATCCATCTCTATCAACCCTTGGACTCCATCAAGCTCATCAAGCCTCCATGCCTGTGGTCATTGTTGTCCATCGCCAAGGCAACCGTCATCCATATGATTTCTAATAGAGTTTAGGGATGATTCCTACATAGACAACACTCATGTAGATATTAGCTCACACTTTCATAGTTATCATCTTTCACCAAAACATTCATACCTTCGGGATCCAATCATCAATGGTCATGAAGCTTACAACTTGTGCTCTCATGCTTGGCCTATCCCCTGCAACACTATGTCTTGCACGCTACAAGGAAGCTTGCAATTTGTACACAAAGTTCCTTTTACCGATAATAGTGAGCTGGGGGTTAGGCAATTCAATTTCTGTGTCATACCCCGAATAAAGCATGAAGTACCTATTGTTCTCCTCTCTCAACAAGTGGGCTTGCAACAAATGATCTTCTCCTAACAAAGGAGCGCTAGGGAGATGATCTATTCTAGCTCTATGAAGTGCGCCAACCTTTCTAGCAATTATAGTGACAAAAGGGGTAAAAGTAATGGGTCCTTGTTGCCTGAATGCTAAGGTGAGCCAATGGTTTATGAGGAAGAATGTGGGATTCAATTTAATCTTCTTAATTATAGCATGGAGATAGGCTTTATCTAAACTATGCACCGAATGTACATCACCCGAGGGGTTAGGTAGTGAGTGATAAAACGGTGAATTATATGGAGCGCTAGGTTACAAATGTCACTAGTGCGTTCTTGCCACATAATGGGATTTCCTATCTTTGCCCAAAGTCCTTGTGGTGTGAAACCTTTAAGTTTATCAATGTCTAAGGCGGCCTTACGATCAAAACCAAGATAAGTACTAACTTCTTTTAAAGACCGTTCGTATGTTTCACCAAAAAGACAACTCATAGAGAGTGCTTGTTTTGTTTGAATCATGGGCATGAACTTTTAATGTGCAAGGAAATTCGATAGTGAACCATTTAGAACCATATTCATTGAGGTGATAGAAATCATACCACTGTTGACGGTCCTTAAATGCAAAATATGACCGTCGTTTACCCGCAAGAATCACACAATTTGATCACCACCTTAGTGGTAGGAATTTATTGCTAATTATTTCCACAAGTTTTGGTGACTTTGTGTATGCAGGAAGCAACCCATGGAGTTTAAATAAAATTCAAGGAAATTCAAGGAGAAAGCACACTTCCGGCCAATCAGGAGCAAGCACACGGATTAAGGAGCCCACCTTCAGCGCTTAACCGACGTAACTCCCTGTAATACCGCGCAAACCGTTGTCAGGGCCCACAGGACAGCCACCTGGAGAAAGCACAGGCCAGGAGGGGCCACCCCCAGGTCGGCCGACCTGGTCAGGTCGGGCGACCTGGCCGGGCGCCCTCTCCGCCTGGGCTTCCACGTGTTGGCTCCTCAGGACTCCCTGATGGCGGTTTGGGGGGATTCCGTGGCGGTTACTCCTCTGAATCCGACGTTAGGAGGCTATAAATAGAGGGTGAGGGCCTTCACTCCAACACACACTCAAGATTGAAGATTTAGTGCTCCTCTTGCAAAGGCCAAGTGCTACTTAGCTAGTGCTTAGATTAGGAAGAGAGTGGAGTAGAGTTCGGAGGAGGCTTGGGCTTGTCTTCGCCTTCTCCCCGCTTGTACTTCGACGACATTTGCCAATCATAGTAAGTGTCGAGATTTCCCCTCTTGCAGTTTACTTTTTACTTTAATTAAGTTATAGTTCTAGCTTGTGAGCTCGTTCATCGCTCTAAGTTCTTAGGGTGCCTTAGCCTGAATATTCGTTGCTAGAAGGTTAAGGTAGTAATCGATCGCATAGACGTGGTGTCTAGGCAGGAGGTTACCTTTGATTATTCGTTAGTCTACTGGTTCGTTGAGGTAGGCGGCAGGTGGTGACAGCTCTGTCCGTCCTCTGAAATCCTCCCCGCTAGGCTAGTGCGTAGGATCTTGGCGGAAGTCGCCTGTGGATGCAGGGGTAAGTCCGTGCCCAACGCGAGCAAACTAGAGCATAGCTTAGTTAATGTAGGAACCTGACTCTTGGGACATCCTCTCTGTCCTCTGCCTGTCTTAATCAATCTCTGTGTCCTTGGGTGATTTAGTCCAACGATAGACACACACGTTCCTCGTGATTCGATACCCCGGAATACTCTGGGTGAAGTGCTACATCGGTCTTCCGTGCGCTTGCGGATTTATTCGTAGACGTAAGAAAAACCAACAAGCATTTCTGGCGCCGTTGCCGGGGAACGGTTGCTGTTTTATCTGCGGACCCTAGTCACCCTCGTATCTCTTTTTATCTTTCTTTTATTTCTTTCCTTATCCCTACCATGGAGCAACCTTCTATCCAATCCTTCTCTGCTCCAAGGGGCGAGTTCTACGAGCCACCTTCATCTTCAAAACCAATCCTTTTAGATGGCTTCGAACTCCGCCCAGGCTTTATAGCCATGGTTCAGGCACAACCTTTCTCGGGGGTAGAAAACGAAAACCCACACCATCACCTGCGAGAATTTGAGCAATTGTGCTCGTGCATCCAAATCAGGGGTATGACACAAGAGACTCTCAAGTGGAAATTGTTTCCCTTTTCTCTTATAGAGAGGGCGAAGCAATGGTACACTCACACGGCAGAAAGCACGAATGGTGACTGGAAAGAGCTCCGGGACAAATTTTGTCTTGCGTTCTTCCCAATGTCACGAATCGTTTCTCTCCGTAGAGAGGTCTTCAACTTCGAGCAGGCCGAGAAAGAATCCTTAGGCATAGCTTGGGCTAGGTTCTCGCTTTTAGTGAAATCCGGTCCTGACTTGTCTATACCCGATCCCATGCTGCTACAGCATTTTCGGATGGGTCTCGACAAGGAATCTGCCAAATATCTCGACATAGCCGCCGGAGGTTCATTCATACACAAAACGGTCTCAGAAGGAAGAACCATCCTAGAACGCATTCTAGAAAATACCTCTTTCCTTCAGCCCACCAAACCCCCCTGCGAAGAAGCTACGCCGAGCCAGGAGACTCTCCAGCTAGCCGAATCTGACCCTGCTTCTTGCACATCTCAAGACTTAGCTAGTGAGCCTCCTCCTGAACCAGGAAATTCGGATGATGAAGAAATTCAGCCGTCCGAATTCCCTTTCATCATCGAGGATGATCTTTTCAAAGATTTCGGTAACACCTCGATGTATGCCATCCAACGAAAGCCTCAAACACCAGTTCCTTCCCCTGAACCTATAGAAGAACAATTCCTTAGGGACTCAGTGAAAGAACTAACAGCCATCATGAGTGATGAGTGGTCCCGAGAAAATGAGCAATGTTCCGAACTTGTTCGGATTATCTCATCCTCTACTACCATTCCTTGTATGGTTAGAGGCAGAGCTGTGGATGTCTGGTATAATCCCGCCGTAGGAATAAACATCGTTTCCGACTCCTTTGCCTTTGAGGTATTAGGAGACGAACCTCTGCTTCCTATGCAAAAGACCTTCAAAAGCCCTACCGGAGCCATCCTAGAAGGTTACGGGATTCTAAACAATGTGTCGATACGACACAAAGACGCTGAGGCCCTTCTGAACTTTCATGTCTTTGAGGTCCCAAGCTTTGATGTCCTCATCGGGCTTCCTTTAGAAAAACTCTTTACGGCAGCCTCATCCGGTAACCTCAGTGTCAACATCGGAGGAAAGGCTCTCTCAATCCCAATCTCCCGTTCGCGAAACACCATCGCTGAATTTCCTGATGAGAGAGACCTAACCGAAGAGGTGAAAGTGATTTCCCCTTTCGACCCTCCTGATACCCTCCTTGACCAAGACGCCGATCTTTTTACAGAAGAGGAGGATGATCTACAGGAAACTCTCGAGCTTCCTGAAGATAAACCACCGACTCGACCTCCCATCGAGTTAAAAACCTTACCCCCTGGCCTACGCTACGCTTTCCTACATGGTGACGCGGAGTCCCCTGTCATCATTAGTGATAAGCTTTCGGAGGAGGAAACCAAGAAGCTGATCTCTGTCTTAGAGAAACATCGCTCTGTCTTTGGGTACTCCCTCCAAGACCTAAAGGGAATTAGTCCCACTCTCTGCACCCATCGCATCCCTCTTGACCCCGAGAGTACACCTTCTAGGGAACCCCAGAGGAGGTTAAATAATGCTATGCGCGAGGTTGTGAAGAAGGAAGTTCTAAAACTTCTGCATTCAGGGATCATATATCCCGTACCTCATAGTGAGTGGGTGAGCCCGGTGCAAGTAGTGCCGAAGAAGGGAGGTATGACGGTCGTTAAGAATGATAAGAACGAGCTTATTCCCCAACGTACCGTCACGGGATGGAGGATGTGTATCGATTACAGAAAACTCAACAAGGCAACAAAGAAGGATCATTTCCCGCTGCCCTTCATTGATGAGATGTTAGAGCGGTTGGCAAACCATTCCTTCTTCTGTTTCCTTGATGGGTATTCTGGTTATCATCAGATTCCTATCCATCCCGATGATCAGGGTAAGACCACCTTCACGTGCCCGTATGGAACGTATGCCTACCGTAGGATGTCTTTTGGGTTGTGTAATGCACCCGCCTCTTTCCAACGGTGTATGATGTCCATATTCTCGGACATGATCGAGGAAATCATGGAAGTCTTCATGGATGACTTCTCAGTCTATGGGAAGACCTTCGATCACTGTCTCGAGAACTTGGACAGGGTCTTGACTCGATGCCAAGAAAAGGACCTGGTACTTAATTGGGAAAAGTGCCACTTTATGGTCCGAGAAGGCATAGTGCTAGGGCACTTAGTGTCCGAGAGAGGAATCGAGGTGGATAAGACGAAAATAGAAGTTATCGAGCAACTTCCACCTCCGATCAACGTCAAGGGTATTCGTAGCTTTTTGGGGCATGCTGGGTTCTACCGACGATTCATCAAAGACTTTTCGAAAATCGCTAGACCCCTCACCAACCTCTTAGCTAAGGATGCGCCTTTTGACTTTGATGATGAGTGTTTGAAATCTTTTCATCTCTTAAAAAATGCACTCATCTCAGCTCCCATCATCCAACCCCCTGATTGGAAGCTGCCCTTTGAAATCATGTGCGATGCTAGTGACTATGCCGTAGGGGCCGTTCTCGGCCAAACTAAGGACAAGAAGCATCACGCAATAGCCTACGCCAGCAAAACCTTGACAAGAGCACAGCTCAACTACGCTATCACAGAAAAGGAGCTCCTGGCTGTGGTTTTTGCTATCGATAAGTTTAGATCTTATTTAGTTGGAGCAAAGGTAATTGTTTACACTGATCATGCTGCACTAAAGTACCTGCTCGCTAAAAAAGATGCTAAACCAAGGCTCATCAGATGGATCCTCTTACTCCAAGAATTTGATCTTGAAATAAAAGATAAGAAAGGAGTAGAGAATTCCGTAGCAGATCATCTATCGCGTATGCAAGTCACTAACATGCAGGAACTACCAATCAACGACTTCCTACGAGATGATATGCTATTAAAGGTTGCGGACTCCACACCCTGGTATGCAGATATCGTGAATTTCATGGTTACAGGGTATGAAAGACCTCCGCCGTGGCTTATGCGCTAAGATGGAGCGCATTTGTAGCCACATGGGAGAGCCCGTCTTATATAAGGGCAAATGAATAGGCTCTCCCATATAGTTTAGGAAAATAGGCGCTTAGTTTCCCTTTTTAGATTTTCTTCGTTTATTTCATTAAAATGTAATGCGCCTATAATAAAGAATTGAATAATGGAACCCACTGAGCCCATAAAGCCAGTGGGGTCCACCTTTGCTTTCACACTTTTTCCTTTTTTGTTTGTGTCAAATAAAAAGAAGTCAGGAAACAAGTGTGGAGGAGGATTTGCGAAGTACGAACGCGCAAACGAACGGTCTACCCTGAGAAATATGTTGCACAGGGCGACACGAAGCAACATGACGAACCAGGGGACCAGAGGAGCATCTCCCAGGTCGGGCGACCTGACCAGGTCGGCCGACCCAGGCCTGGCTCCCCTCGGACCCCCACTTGGTCCATACTCTGGTTTGCACGTCCACTTCCCATTCCTCCCTGCCTCTCTGCTTATTTTCTCCTTGAATATGGAAAAATTAATAAATACTAAAAACCTGAATTTCTCCATAATTCATTCTTTTTGATTTATCATCTTGCATGCTCCTTATTCCTAGAATGTTTGCCTGAATTTCCATGACTATATCTTTAGGAAAACATGCTACCTAGGACTATTGATTTATGTGATATGAATAGACTTTATGAATCTTCACTCTTATGCTTATAACTTGGGATTTTCTTTTGAAAATGATAAATTTGAAAGCCAACTCCTCAATGATAAAATTTATCCTACCAAGGCCAAAGTTTGCTTATCAAAGATTGTGCTCTTTTGTGCTACTTATTAATTTATTGAGCCTTGTCAAAATTTTGAGACCCAAATTGAGATGCCTGTTATGCTTCATTTATCAAGTCTGTGTGCACATCCACCCCTATGCTAAAAACTTCTACACTGGAAGTTAGCATCTCCACCATCCATGAAAATAAAATACTCCAGTTCTACATACTTCCCTCCGTATTTTGTTGCAAAAAGAGTTATGGGCTATCTAGTACCCTAAAAAAAAAAAGAGAGAGAAAAGAAAAGAAAGAAAGATAGCCCATGATCTCATTTCGATGAGGGAATGTTCAAAGGAGTATCCATCTTCCATCTACCAAATAAATGTGCACAGACTTGACTTATGAATCATGACTTGTTTTTCTCTTTGGATCCGAATTTTGACTTAGCAAGATATGAATTATAAGTATGCCACCATTTCAATCCTATTCTTGAGCTCCACATATACCATATTTAGAGATAGGACATAAAAGGCACAATGCCTCGGTGAGGAAAATACACCTTTGAGCGACTGAGAGAATCATTTGAGGAGTATGGCTACTATTCTTTGATTGTGAAAATCTTTTTGAAAACCCAAGTTACATAAGCAGAAGGAGCTGAGTTTTCGGAGTCAAGATTCGTTCCATTCATCAATATCCAAAGAAGGCATGCTAGACACTTCAAAAGCTCATGGAGATACAAGGTAATGCCTGGAATAATTTGCATGCTAGATTTGATTTATCAAGGTTTGAATTATCACTTAGTCCTTAGTCTTTAGTCCTTTACTCGAGGACGAGCAAAGGCTAAGTGTGGGGGAGTTTGTTGACGGTCCTTAAATGCAAAATATGACCGTCGTTTACCCGCAAGAATCACACAATTTGATCACCACCTTAGTGGTAGGAATTTATTGCTAATTATTTCCACAAGTTTTGGTGACTTTGTGTATGCAGGAAGCAACCCATGGAGTTTAAATAAAATTCAAGGAAATTCAAGGAGAAAGCACACTTCCGGCCAATCAGGAGCAAGCACACGGATTAAGGAGCCCACCTTCAGCGCTTAACCGACGTAACTCCCTGTAATACCGCGCAAACCGTTGTCAGGGCCCACAGGACAGCCACCTGGAGAAAGCACAGGCCAGGAGGGGCCACCCCCAGGTCGGCCGACCTGGTCAGGTCGGGCGACCTGGCCGGGCGCCCTCTCCGCCTGGGCTTCCACGTGTTGGCTCCTCAGGACTCCCTGATGGCGGTTTGGGGGGATTCCGTGGCGGTTACTCCTCTGAAACCGACGTTAGGAGGCTATAAATAGAGGGTGAGGGCCTTCACTCCAACACACACTCAAGATTGAAGATTTAGTGCTCCTCTTGCAAAGGCCAAGTGCTACTTAGCTAGTGCTTAGATTAGGAAGAGAGTGGAGTAGAGTTCGGAGGAGGCTTGTGCTTGTCTTCGCCTTCTCCCCGCTTGTACTTCGACGACATTTGCCAATCATAGTAAGTGTCGAGATTTCCCCTCTTGCAGTTTACTTTTTACTTTAATTAAGTTATAGTTCTAGCTTGTGAGCTCGTTCATCGCTCTAAGTTCTTAGGGTGCCTTAGCCTGAATATTCGTTGCTAGAAGGTTAAGGTAGTAATCGATCGCATAGACGTGGTGTCTAGGCAGGAGGTTACCTTTGATTATTCGTTAGTCTACTGGTTCGTTGAGGTAGGCGGCAGGTGGTGATAGCTCTGTCCGTCCTCTGAAATCCTCCCCGCTAGGCTAGTGCGTAGGCTCTTGGCGGAAGTCGCCTGTGGATGCAGGGGTAAGTCCGTGCCCAACGCGAGCAAACTAGAGCATAGCTTAGTTAACGTAGGAACCTGACTCTTGGGACATCCTCTCTGTCCTCTGCCTGTCTTAATCAATCTCTGTGTCCTTGGGTGATTTAGTCCAACGATAGACACACACGTTCCTCGTGATTCGATACCCCGGAATACTCTGGGTGAAGTGCTACATCGGTCATCCGTGCGCTTGCGGATTTATTCGTAGACGTAAGAAAAACCAACAACCACCCTGCCATGTTGAGCGCCTACTCAACATCAGCGAGGACGCCGATTCGCTCGAGAAAGTCGTGTTTGAACTTGCCCACGGACGTGAACTCCCGGTCTTGTATGGCGGTGAACTTTCTTTGCTCGTCGAAGTCATTGAACACCATGTTCTGTTTACTCTCCATGTACTTCTCGAATTCTCCATCTCCTCCTTGCTCACTTGCCACCGTTGCAGCCTTGGATATGGACACTGATTCCGAGTGGTAACTCGGAGCATGCCCATACGAAGCTTCAGCTTCTGAGTGCTCACTTCGGGTGCGTCTCCCACAACTTGAGCTGCTGCTGAACTTGGTGTTGAGGCCCCTCTAAATGTTTACCATTCCTGCAAAAGGGTTACTTGGATACAATACCCGAAGGGCAATATGACAATAATGGTTAGCGGTTAGTCGTTCGGTTAGTAGTCCAAGTGTTAGTTGTTCAAACATGCAAGGGTGGCAGCAAACTTGCTCTAGTTGGTTTTATTGCAGCACACTTTTATTCCTATGTTCAAAGTGCACTTACTAAAAAGACTAGTGAAAAGAAAGAGAGGGTGCAAAGGAAGAGAGGTGAGGGAGAAGAGTGTTTTCAGCTAAAGGCTGAGGGGTGAAGAATTTGGAGAATGAGCCTTGGTATTTATAAGCTCGAGAGGAGGCAAGGGGGGCAACATCCCATGTCGGGCGGCATGTCCTCTTCCTCCTTTTGCTGCATTATTAATTTGGTGGTGATGGGAGAGGGCTAGGTCCATGCGCCATGTGATCCACTTGCTTACTTTGGCCAAAACTTCGTGTTGAGTGTGGGAAGCCAGGAGGTATTGATGGGATGGCTAAAGTTGGATGCTTGCAATGAGTATCCTGCCACTCATGAGGCCTAGGGGAGTAGGATGGCAGGTGAATGTGAGTGGTGAGAGAGTGAGGTGACTTGTGTGGCACTCCTTCATAATATTTTCACTCGTGGCGGGGTTTTGGGTGAGCATTTTTCACAAAGGAAGTGTTGGGCACACCTCCTCCACTCATGGCCATTATCCCTGCATCTCAAGAGCATGGAAAATCTGCGCAAAAGTATGGCCGGGCGGCACAAAAATCACCTAGCCGGGTGGCCATTTTTCACGAAAAATGACCTCCCAGGTGCTAAAAACTGACTGGATTATTCTGGCCGGGTGGCTCAAAAATTACCTAGCCGGGTGGTCGTTTTTCATGAAAAATGACCTCCCGGATGCTGAAATCTGACTGGGTTACCCAGTCCGGGTGGCACAAAAGTTACCTGGCCGGGTGGTCGTTTTTTCGTGAAAAATGACCTCCCGGGTGCTGAAATTTGACTGGCCGGGTTAGAGTCCCGGATCATCACCCAGATAGTTATTTTTGATGAAAATTGATCTCCCGGCCGGGAAATTTGGCCAAGACATCACTATTTTTTTAGGGAAGGAGAATCATTTAAAGAAGGAAATAAAAGCAACCTAATTTAGCGGTAAGTACAAGAGAAGGGGGGATAAATATCGGTTACCTTCCGACAAGGGTCCGGATTTTTTGTCTCGAACAAGGTGTCCTCCGTTTTTAGTTTTTCGCGGTGCCCTCCGTGGATGGAGAATTCTTCACGGTCGGTGCAACTTCTTTCTTCCGCCATACTTGTTTGATTTTGTTGGGCTTGGCGGGAACCTTTTTCTTTACTTCTTGTGGCTTGTTCTTCTTCTTGGGCAGCGGTGGTGCACCCTCGACTTTTACCACCGGTGCGCCCGATTTTTGCCATTGGGTATACCTTAATTTTCTGCACCGTGCTAGGATTTTTACCATAGAAAGATGGGTACCTGATTGTATTGTTCTTTTTGGTGCTTGAAGGCAACCTTCTCTTCGTTCCTATTAATGTTAAGGTGGATTTCTCCAGCCCCAACATCAATGTTGGCATTTGCGGTGCAAAGGAACGACCTTCCTAATATAAGAGGCGTCTTCACATCGGCCTCCATATCTAGCACCACAAAGTCAATGGGAACGAGGCAGTTCCTTATCTTCACGGGTACATCCTCCGCGGTGCTCGCCGGGTAGCGAACTGATTAGTCGACGAGCTGCAAGAACATTGCTATAAGGGATAGTGAATTGACATTAAGTTAATCGTACACTACCTTCCAAATCAAAAAGGGCGTTGTTGAAATGTTGCATCCCTATGGAACATGAGATGGTTGGGCATCCCGGATCATGCTTCGTTTCTAGCAGAGAGGTCAAGATGGCGGTGCTGCATTCCTCTATTAATTTGACAATCTTAGAGGATGGCATTGGGTGTTTGTTGTTGAGGATGTCCCTTAGGTACTTGGAGTAGGTAGGGACCTGCATGGCATCAATTAGCGGTATATTGACATATAATTTCTTTATTACCCCTACAAATTTCCCCAATTGTTCATCCACTGTTGGCTTGCGTTGACGAGAGGGAAATGGCAACACCAGTGTATCATAGAACTCATGTGGCACTTTCTTGAGGGGTGCCTTTGCCTCCTCAACATTAATTTCTTCTTCATTCTCTGACTCTACATTGGATTCCTTCTCCTTCCCTGCATTGTTAGGATTTGGCAGATCCTGTGTAGATTTTCCGCCTCTAGTTGTGACAGCATTAACATTTTCTTTGGGGCTAGCTTCCGGCTGACCGAGGAGCTTGCCAGAGTTAGGCTTAACAATAGAAGCGGCCAGTTGAGCAATTTGTGTTTCTAACATTTTATTATGACTAAGCTAATTTTGTAGAGAGGTATTGAAAGCTTCCATGCGAGAATCTATGCTTTCTAGAACTTTATCAGTAGAAAAAAAATTTCTACTAATACTTTCATTGATTTTAGATTGTCCTAGGACAAGATCACGAAAGGAAGGTTCATTACGAGTGAATTTTCCAGAGTTACCCATATTATTGTCAAAGGAGAGGTATGGCTTGGACTCCCATCCGAAGTTGTTTGTGCGGGGCCTAAATCCGTTGTTGTTGTTGTTGTTGAGGTAGTTCACTTCTTCTTCTTTGGTCTCTGGGCAGCGTCTTCCTATATGTCCAACATTGGCACAGACTTCGCAAGTCATGCAAGAGTCTAAGGATTGGGCAGTCTGAGGCGAATCCATCTTCTTTAAAAGTTGGTCCATCTTGAGTGCTAGCATGTCAATACCATCAACTTGGTGGACTCCCCTCATCTTGGGTTACGGCTGGCTCTGCCTCTCGTCATAGCCACTGTAGTTGGCGACCATCTTTTCTATGAGAGTTTGGGCTTCTTTGACCTTCAGAGAGAAGAAGGAACCTCCAGCGGCTGCATCAAAGTGCTCACGAGCTTTGGATTAGCAACCAATCTTGCATTCCATGATGTGGGCACGTCAAAGTGTACTCTTAGAAGCATTCCTATGCCTCAGGGATGCTTTCATCGGTCATCTATTGGAAACTTGAAATTTTGTTCTGCAATGCATTAGTTTTGCCTAGCAGGAAGATCCTGGCAAGGAAAGCATTGGAGCACTTGTCCCATGTGGTGAGGTCTTCTTGATTGCTATAGAACCACTGGTTGGCCTTCTCCAGGAGTGAGAAAGGGAAAAGGCAAAGGAAGATGGCTTCAGGGGTCACATCCCTCATGGTGAAAGTGCTGCACACCGCAAAAAACTGTTGGAGGCGGACATTTGCATCTTCCGATGCCTTGCCACAGAAAGGACTAGCCAAAACCATGTTGATTAAGGTCGGTTTCTGCTCATAGCCTCCGTTCCCCATGTCCAGGTTTGGACCAGTGTGGATGTTGTCTGCAGACGGGGCGGAGTAGTCACGGATCGTCTTTTCAGCCATGGTTGGTTGAGTGAACGTAGACGGATCTAGCTGCTAAGCTTGCATGATCCGAGATGCTTCAAGAGCATGTACAGACCGAGGAGGGGTGAGTCGTTGACACACTCTCCTCAACAAAGCCTCTCAATCGTTGTAGTAGTTGTCTGGTAAGTCAAAACCAGTCATAAAGTGTCCTATTTACACCACAAATAAACAGAACAAGGGTAAGCCTGCAAAGGAAAGCGGTAACTTCTCAATTGAAATATCAATGTTAAATTTCCGATATATTAGCCTATTGCCTCCACGGCAACGGCACCAGAAATGCTTGTTGACACTTCTTAACATCGTATCAAGAATATCACTATTCCTAGTACGACGCCAGAAATGATTGTTGGTTTTTGTTATGCTTTAAGAATAAAGTGAATTAATCCGCAAGCGCAGGGAACACCATTGTAGCATTTCACCCGGGAGTATTCCAAGGTATCGTATTTATTTTCCTCAGGGAAGCTAGGTGTAAGATTATCTTGGTTTAACAAAGATATAACTACAAGAATTATACCAACTAACCAAAGACGGGGGTAAGGATGTTCAATAATAATGGTAGGGGTAGCAACATAGGAGAAATCCACAATAAGATAAATAAAGAGAATGGTTAAGCTAGCCAGGAGGACAGGGAGACAGTCTAAGATTCCTAAAATATATCTTCCTAATATATCTAAGTCAAGCGTCAAATCCTAGTTACTCGGGTTGAGTGCTTACACCAATTTCTTGGAACAGCCTCGAGTCTTTCACCTGTTAGCTAACTTCGGGTACGAAAACGATCCACTAATATGGGTCGATAACTAACCTCTGTACTAGTGGGTACGCTATTGCTAGACAACCCTGCTTGAGACTTCCCGAATGTGGTGGATTACTAAAGGGACGGACAGGGCTATCATCACCTACCGCCTACCACACAGCCCATGGGGACGAATGCAAATCCAGCTAGCGTTAACTTAGGCACCACTCCTACGCCTTCACTAGATATTCTTCCATTGGCCTAGAGGAAGAATAGCCGGGAAATAACCAAGTCTAAGTCCTAGAAAGAACTAAACTTAATTAAATCCTAGCCGGGAAACCTGTGAACTACGCAACAATGTTTCTTCTCGAAGATTGTAACTTAAGGAAATGACTAGGTTAAGATAAACACTTGACAAGATATAAAGGGAAAAATATTTATATTGATAAAGTATAAGTCTTACAAAAAGAGAAAAGACACAAGAGAGCTCATACCAAGACTTCGAGATGATTCCGGAATCTCGAGCGATGCTCTCGACTAGACTCTAACTCCTGACTAACTTACCTACTCTACTAAGTAGCACAAGTAGTGGGAAATGGACTCCTTGATGTATTTCTTCCTTCATTCCCCTTTTTTGCCGAATTCCCCCTCTATTTATAGGTGGAAATGGGCAGGGGGGGTATTTGTAGGTGAAGAAGAGTCGGTAGGCCAAAGTCGGTCCGCCGGGCGGCCATGTGTGCCGGGCGGCCGGGCATGCCGGGCGGCATCCCAGGCCGGGCGGCCCTTGGATCATGTCGGTTCGCGACCGACTCCTCTTGGATGGGTTGGAATTTTTTTCCCAATGTCAGTTGTTTGCTCGGTTCGCACCGACTCCTTCAATTTGGGGCCCGTAGGCCTCTTGGGCCTAGTGGGCTTGCCACCTCGGGTAGCAAACCTAGGCCGGGCGGCATGCTAGGCCAGGCGGTGGCCTTGGCCGTGTGTCGAACCCCTCTGGGTTGCCCCTTGACTTCTCCTGGTTAGGCCACTTGTTGGCCTTCTTTCCTTAGCCATATTTCATTACTTTTGGTCCTGGAGGAGAAAATGACATCATGGTGAAGTGTTTTGCAAAATCGGTCGGGTCGGTTGATCGGCCTGACAATGATTCCAGTTGATCAGTGTTGACTTTTGCTAAGCCATATTAATAAATCATTCCCGGCACGGGGCCAGAAACGGTTCACTAATATGTCCCAGAGTCAAGTAGGTAAAATCCGCAAGCGCACGGAGAATACCGCTGTAGCATTTCACCCGGAAGTATTCAGGGTATCGTATTTGTTTATCCCAAAGGAAGGGTATGATCAAGAAGCGTTACTAACATATAAGATCATGTTGACAATTAGCAAGGATATCTAACCAAGACAGGCGGGTACAGGATAATAACCGGGTAGTGTGACACACACAGAAGATTCCTACTAAATAAATAAAGTCTAGTGGAGGAAAGACTAGGCTAAGCTACTCCTACTATACATTCCTATACAGTTGCATAGCCTAAGTAAAATACATACAGACCCACACTCAGGTTCAGCAGTCAATAGTATAGCACTTCAGGCACGGACTTACCCCTGCATCCACAGGCGACTTCCGCCAAGAGCCTACGCACTAGCCTAGCGGGGAGGATTTCAAAGGACGGACAGGGCTGTCACCACCTGCCGCCTACCTCAACGAACCAGTAGACTAACGAATAATTGATGCAAATCAGTCACCCAAGTACCATACTTGCATGACCAAAGAGCACTCTGCCCCTCCGCAATTACTATTAACGAGGCAGAGTTACCGTACGAATACGATCACCAAACCCATGCTATACTTTATCAGCTAAAACTAAGCATAGAGACTATAACATATAAACTAGACTATAGTGACGGTATATAACTAGCATGACAATAGTAGTATAATAAATATAAACTACTATCACACAAGTAGACTATACTATCACATATATGGATCACAAAATCAAACAAGAAACTCATGACCCAAGCACAACTATATAGAAAAGATATATATATTGATAAGAGTAAAGTCTTACAAAAGGGAAAAGATACAAGAGCCATACCAATTCCAAGTGAAGACTTGGGACTAGAGAGCTCTAGACTCAGCCTAACTCCACTAAAACTCCAAGAACTACTATTAGCAAGAGAGAAATGCTTCTTGTGGTGTGTGTTGAATGTGAAGGCACACCCTCCTATTTATAGCCTCAATAGGTCGGCAAGGGAGCGTAACCGCCACGGAAGGCATCTCAAACCGTCATCAGGAGTCACGGAGGAGCCAACACGTGGAGGCCCAGGCGGAGAGGGCGCCCGGCTGGGTCGGCCGACCTGACCAGGTCGGCCGACCTGGGGGTGGCCCCTCCTGGCCTGTGCTTTCTCCAGGTGGCTGTCCTGTGGGCCCTGACGTTGGTTTGCGCGGTATTGCAGGGAGTTACGTCGGTTAAGTGCTGAAAGTGGGCCCTTCAATCCGTGTGACGTCCATGTGGCACTCTCTGATTGGTCGAAAGTGTGTTTTCTTGCCTTTTGAGGTGTTTCCTTCACATTTCCTCCTGCATGCACAAAGTTCTCCAAGTACAAGTGGAACTATATTATTGTGATAAAGCATGCGTGTATGAAATGCCAAATTCTCCTTTATTTGAGTATAGTTGACGGTTGAAAATGGTACTTAACAGCCGTCAACAAACTCCCCCAAGCTTACCCTTTGCTCGTCCCGAAGCAAAGATAAACTTAAGTTGTTGATCAGGAGTTGCTACAATGTCCTACTCCTCAATAATACTATGCGCACAACAAAGTACTCTTCCTAGAATTAAATATATCGGCGCATAACTTACCCATTTACCTCGATCCATGGGGCTTTTACACCTCATTGTCTTGGGCGGTTGAGAGATAGAACAATTGCAGGGCACCAATCACTTGCTCTAGATTCCGCTATGTTATTCCGGAGGTTTTCAAAAGATTTTGAAAATAAAAACCAAGTTCCTCAAATGATTCTCTCGGATCACTCAATATGTGTATGATTCCTCACCAAGGCAAAGTGTTGCCTATAATCACCTACTTCTAAATAAGGCTTTATGTGGAGCTCAAGGTAGGGATATATGAAGCACTCATGTTCACATAATATTGCTATGTCAAAAGACCGGATCCAAGAAAAACATCAATTCAAACAATCTTGATCAAGATGTGCAAGTGTGTGGGAGAACGGAGGAATGGTGGATGGGAAGAAATAACTCCTTTTTGAATTTTCCTTCTCTCTTTTGGAGTTTCTAGGCTATGGCTACCTTTTGCTTGCTCTCTTTTTTGAGCATTTTTTTTTTCTTTTTCTTTTTTTTTTTTTCTTTTTGCATAGCCATAGTCCTAGTTTGCAATGAATACTTTGAGAGAGGAATTTTGCAATGGATATATGGAGTGTTTCTTTGGATGGATGGATGGATAGTGGCTTTCTTCCGGTGTAGAAGAATAGCTCACGGTGGATATGGTGGATATGGTGGATATGGTGGATGCTATCTTCTTGATTTAGAAGGATAGCTCATGGCGGTGGATGTGTGTACATGATCTTGATCAAGAAAGCATGAAAAGAGTTCTACTAGGGTCACAACAATTTTGACTAAGCTCAATGTGAAACAAGCAGCATATGTGTAAAGGTTTTCAAATGTAAACACTACATATGGCTGTGGTGGGAATTTCATCATTGAGGAACTTATCAATTTGTCATTTTGAAAAATAAAACTCCGGAATTCAAGCTTTACGTTGAGCAAGATCATACCAGCCCTATCTATCATATCATACCTCTCAACAACTTAGAACTAGAGAATGCATATGCTACCCACAAGATTCAAGTTCAAGGCAAGATTTACCAACAAACCTAACTCTTGAGAGAGTACTAAGTTGTAAACTAGCTTTAGAGAGGAATAAAGGACAGAGCAACTATTCATCATCTCAACATAGGAAAATTATACACATTCATACCGCGCATGAAAAAGGGAAATATTTTTGTTCTTTTTATGTTTTGCAAATTTTTATGGATTTTTAGATTTAGCAAATGCAAGAAATAAAGGGAAGGGGAAAGATACAAGTTACCGTGAGAAGGGGGGTCCTCCCCCAAGCTTGTTCTTGCTCATATCTGCTGGTTCGGGTCGTAGCCTTGGGAGCGGAAGAAGGCATCCCAATTGTTCTGATTCTGAGCCATCATCGCGTTCAGCTGGCGGAATTGGTTGTCGCTGAAATTCTGCCATTGCTGGGTGTCGGCGACATGTTGCGTGAGAGTTTGTTGCATGCTCTCGGTGCGCAAATCAATGTCGTCCACCCTCCTTGTCAACTCGGACATCCCATAGTTGAGTTCACGGAACCCACGGGATGAGAATGACCGAGTGGCAAAGGATGGCGGTCCGCTTGAACTTGATGAGGTCTGCATGGGGTAATTGTACTGAGATTCCCATGCTCCGGCCTGCCATGTTGATGCACCCGCCTCGTCCTGTGGCGGGGGCTGCTCCCATACCGGATCTCCGGTCGGAGTGTGAAACTCCGGTGTAGACTCCATATGCCTACGGGAACGTGTCGGTCGCCCTGAAACACTATGCCTGCGAACTTCTCCCACTGGCTCAAGTGGGAGGGTTAGTGCCCGACAGTGATACAAACGAAGACCCGGGTTAGGTAACGGGAATTCATTTGTATACCCGGGAAAGTGATAGATCAAGGTATTATTTGGACCATGTTTCAAAGTATGTCCTTGCACAAAATAGTCCTCGCCTAGAAATTATCTACCGTCAAATATTCAACATGAACATTCTCAAGCAGACCACACTTCTGCGCAATGTGAGTAACTAAAGAGGTGCACTCAATTGGTCCTGTCAACTTTATATTGTCTAACCATTGATCAATCATGCATTCCGCGGGTGACACCCTAATTTTCTTAACCATGGCATAAAGTATTTTCAATTCATCTTGCCGGACAACCCTAATGTCACCTCGAGGAAACAAGGTCATAGCCAACCACACATGCATAAATCTAAGTGTAGGATTATGGATGGCACTTGTTCTAGGCTTGGGACCCCACTCGTTTCCGGAAATCTTTTTCCAAAAACTTTCTTTATGGAACCCCTTTAGCGCTTTATCTAAGTCTAGCCTACATTTAGGATTTAGACCTAGCATAGCATGAAGATCACCCCATGTGACCAAGCGCTCTTGCCCAAACAAGCGAAAAGAAATGCCTTCATCATACTTTCTAAGGGTGCATAAAAACTGCATAGTAAGCAAACGAGAACCCGGCTCATCTACTTCTACGAAATTTAGCCAACCCATAGTGCGAAAAATAGAGGCAAATTCTTCTCTCATACCTATTTTCTCGAGGAAGTCCGGATCGAAGCGTCGGGTGTGGGCGAATGGCCGTTCTCTCATGAGCGCGATGGCTTGGCCCTCGCGGTCGTCCTTGATGTCGAGATGCTCCTCGGTGATGAGCAAGGCCGGCCTTTCCTCCGGAATTTCAGCTTCGGGGTCACCATGCCCCGGATCTGGTGTGAGCTCGACGGAGGATGCTTGACTCGTGCTTGCACGAGTGCTTTTTCTCCGCTTGATTCCGGCGACTTGCTTCATTCGGTTGAACATGGCTGCACACAAGAACAAACACAAGACAAGAACAAAAACAAGATCGAACAAGTGTTCGGGTGAGCGTTAGTGAAAACGACAAACCCGAGCTTCTCCGAAATTGGTTTTCTTCTCACAACAACTTGCAAATGCACTAAAACAGAGGGGAAATATTTTTTTGGGTTTTTGGGGCTGTAGTAAAGTTGAAGAACACGAAATTTTGGGAGAGCAACAAGTGAGCAAAGGAGGGGAGTGAAAGATAAGCTTGGAATGGTGAAGCTCCTCCTCCTGGGCGGTTTTTATGGCCAAGGAAGCAAGATGGCCGTTAGAAAGGGACAGAGCAACGGCCATATAGCCGTTGGGAGAAAGGAGCACAGGAAAAGGTGGGGCCAGGGGGTCGGCCGACCTCACCAGGTCGGCCGACCTGGCAGGTGGGCCTCCTGGCAGCCCCCTTTTTCCTATGTGTTCCCCAACGGCTAGGGGATTTGTCCCCTGCTGCCTCTTTGCTCAAAAAGCTCGACAAAAAATCTTTTCAAAATGGAAAGCCCAAAAACCTATTTTCTAAATTTTCAAAAATGCAAATGAGTTTTGAAAAATTCCAAGGTGGCTGGAAAAATTCAAAAATGCAGAAATGCAGTGGTCGGAAAAAATCAAAATGTGGTGGAAAGCAAATATGCAATTGAAAGAGCAAATATGGATAACTACCGGTTTAACCTCCCGGCGAGGACTCACCTTTTAAAGTCCGACGAGCAGGACTTTTCTCCGGCGTTCAGCTCGATGAAGCGTTGTCCGGTCCCGGAGATGAAGACACGGATGATGCTTCTTGTTTCGTTCGCCACACCTTCTTGGTCTTTGTTGCGGTCGGTGGCTTCTCGGGCTTCGGAGGCTGCGGTTTTGCAGGCTTCACAGCCTGTTTCTTTGCAGACCTCGGAGGTTGCTGCCTTGGGGACTTCGGAGGCTGTTGCTTAATGTGTGACCTTTGCCTCCTTGCCTTCATCAGTTGTTGCTGTGCAGCCTTTTCCTTCTCAAGGAAGTTCTTCATGAATGTGATGAGGCTGTCCTTCTTTGGCGGAGTGACCTCCACTTCCTTGATGTTGCTTGGGTTCGGCCCGTACTTGATACGGATCATGTTGCACTGTTCTTTCCTTGGCCGAAAGTCAAACTTCTCCTCCTTGCCATTGATGTGGAAGCGGATTTCTCCGGCTCCTACATCGATGCGAGCATCCGCAGTGCTGAGAAATGGGCGTCCTATGATGAGCGGTGTGCTCTTCCCGACGTCCATATCAAGCACTACGAAGTCGACGGGGATGAAGCAATCCCGGATTTTCACCGGAATATCTTCGGCAATCCCCGCCGGATAGCGGACCGTTGAATCGGCCAGCTGCAGCTGCATCGGCGTGGGGGATAGTGTGGTGTAGTTGAGCTTGTCGAAGACATCCTTCGGCATGACGCTCACACTTGCCCCAAGATCACATAAGGTATGGTCGAAGTTCTGTGTCCCGATCGAGCAGGTGATCGTGGGACACCCTGGATCTTTCTTCTTCTCAGGAAGTCGGTTGAGTATAGCAGCGCTACACTCTTCCGTCAGCTTGACAATTTCTGTGGTCGGTAGTGGGCGCTTGTTGCTGATAAGATCCTTGAGGTAGCGAGCGTACGTGGGTACTTGTATCGCATCCAGCAAGGGCACGTTGATGTGCAGCTTCTGGATTACCTCAACGAAGCGTGTGAACTGCTCGTCCACGGTGGGCTTCCTTCTTCTTTCGGGAAACGGCATGAGGTTCGTGTCATAGAACTCATGTGGGGCCGTTTTCCTGGGCGGCAGTTCTTCTTCTTCTGCCGGCTTCTCAGCTGATGTGTCCTTTCCTGCATGGTTAGGGTATGGCGGATCCCGAGTGGACTTACCTCCTCTCGTGGTAACCGCATTAACATTTTCTAAGGGGGTCTCGGGTTGCCCCGGGATTTTCCCCGACTCAGCAGTAGGAACAGCAGCAGCTAACTGAGCTAATTGGGTTTCTATCATTTTATTAAAGCTCAGCTGATTCTTGAGAGCAGAGGAAACACCCTCTATCTTAGTGTGGATGCTTTCAAGAGTCCTATCAGTGGTGGCAAGCTTTTTACTGATGTTATCATTAACCTTAGCTTGACCAAGCACAAGATCTTTCAAGGAGGGCTGATTATAACTGGAATTAAAACCAGAGAAGTTGCCAGAGTTACCTCCTTGGTAGTTGGGACGTGGTGGACCCCAACTTTGACCTCCTTGTGGACGGTAGCCGTTGTTGTTGTTGTTGCCCATGAACATTACGTCCTCACGGGTCTCAGGGCAGTCATTGCCCGAGTGTCCCGTGTTGCCACAGACCTCGCAATTCATCCGAGCATCTAGGGCTTTTACTTCTCCATTGGCTTGGTCGTCCATCTTCTTCATGAGAAGGTCAATCTTGGCGGCGAGCATGTCAACCTCCTTGACGGAGTGCATGCCTCGCTGGCGAGGTTGGAGGCGTTCTTCATTCCAGCCTTGGTTGGACACCATCTTCTCGATCAAAGCTTTCGCCTTGCTTACAGTGAGCGAGAAGAAGGCTCCACCAGCAGCAGCGTCGAGGTGGTCGCGGGCCGACGGAGTAAGCCCGTTGTAGAAGTTCTGGATGATCAGCCAATCATCCATCCCGTGGTGGGGACATGCCAGGATGTACTCCTGGAGCCTCTCCCATGCCTCAGGAATCGACTCCTTCGACTCCTGCTGGAAGCTTGAGATTCTTCCGCGGAGGGCATTGATCTTGCCCAGCGGGAAGAACTTTGCAAGGAACGCAGCTGAACACTTCTCCCAAGTGTTCACAGCTTCAGGGTTTGCGTAGAACCACTGTCTCGCTCTCCCAAGGAGAGAGAACGGGAACAGTCGAAGGCGAACAGCGTCGGGGCTGACGTCCTTCATTTTGAACGTGTTGCAAATCTCCAGGAATTGCTGGAGATGAGCACTAGCGTCCTCATTGGCTTTCCCACAGAATGGGCTAGCCTGCACCATGGTGATGAGACCGGTCTTGATCTCGAAGTTCGCATCTCCCACATTGCCAGCTGGTCCCGTAGGGATGTTGGCAGCGGAGGGAGCGGAGAACTCGCGGAGGGTCTTGTCGGCCATTTGCTCAGAGCTTGATGGTGCGGGAATGACAGGTTCGATTGGCCGAGTCTCCTTACGAGGAGGGGTGAGCCTGGCTCGTGTCCTTCTCAGGAGTGATTCAGGATCTTCAGTGAAGTTTGTCGGCAAGTCGAAACCAGTCATACACTACCCTGTTTTCATACAAAATGCAGAAAACAAAGCAAGGTTAGCCTGCCTAGGAGATAGCCTTAATAATTGCAACACTACTATATACATTAGTAATTTTTCTTAATCATACGCCTTCCCCGGCAACGGCGCCAGAAATGCTTGTTGACTTTTGCTAAGCCATATTAATAAATCATCCCCGGCAACGGCGCCAGAAATGCTTGTTGACTTTTGCTAAGCCATATTAATAAATCATTCCCGGCACGGGGCCAGAAACGGTTCACTAATATGTCCCAGAGTCAAGTAGGTAAAATCCGCAAGCGCACGGAGAATACCGCTGTAGCATTTCACCCGGAAGTATTCAGGGTATCGTATTTGTTTATCCCAAAGGAAGGGTATGATCAAGAAGCGTTACTAACATATAAGATCATGTTGACAATTAGCAAGGATATCTAACCAAGACAGGCGGGTACAGGATAATAACCGGGTAGTGTGACACACACAGAAGATTCCTACTAAATAAATAAAGTCTAGTGGAGGAAAGACTAGGCTAAGCTACTCCTACTATACATTCCTATACAGTTGCATAGCCTAAGTAAAATACATACAGACCCACACTCAGGTTCAGCAGTCAATAGTATAGCACTTCAGGCACGGACTTACCCCTGCATCCACAGGCGACTTCCGCCAAGAGCCTACGCACTAGCCTAGCGGGGAGGATTTCAAAGGACGGAGAGGGCTGTCACCACCTGCCGCCTACCTGTTGACGGCTGTTAAGTACCATTTTCAACCGTCAACTATACTCAAATAAAGGAGAATTTGGCATTTCATACACGCATGCTTTATCACAATAATATAGTTCCACTTGTACTTGGAGAACTTTGTGCATGCAGGAGGAAATGTGAAGGAAACACCTCAAAAGGCAAGAAAACACACTTTCGACCAATCAGAGAGCGCCACATGGACGTCACACGGATTGAAGGGCCCAATTACAGCACTTAACCGACGTAACTCCCTGTAATACCGCGGGAACCGACCTCAGGACCCACCTGCCAGCCTCCACAAGAAAGCACAGGCCAGGAGGGGCCACCCCCAGGTCGGCCGACCTGTTCAGGTCGGCCGACCCAGCCGGGCGCCCTCTCCGCCTGGGCTTCCACGTGTTGGCTCCTCCGTGACTCCTGATGACGGTTTGAGATGCCTTCCGTGGCGGTTACGCTCCCTTGCCGACCTATTGAGGCTATAAATAGGAGGGTGTGCCTTCACATTCAACACACACCACAAGAAGCATTTCTCTCTTGCTAGTAGTAGTTCTTGGAGTTTTAGTGGAGTTAGGCTGAGTCTAGAGCTCTCTAGTCCCAAGTCTTCACTTGGAATTGGTATGGCTCTTGTATCTTTTCCCTTTTGTAAGACTTTACTCTTATCAATATATATATCTTTTCTATATAGTTGTGCTTGGGTCATGAGTTTCTTGTTTGATTTTGTGATCCATATATGTGATAGTATAGTCTACTTATGTGACAGTAGTTTATATTTATTATACTACTATTGTCATGCTAGTTATATACCGTCACTATAGTCTAGTTTATATGTTATAGTCTCTATGCTTAGTTTTAGCTGATAAAGTATAGCATGGGTTTGGTGATCGTATTCGTACGGTAACTCTGCCTCGTTAATAGTAATCGCGGAGGGGCAGAGTGCTCTTTGGTCATGCAAGTATGGTACTTGGGTGACTGATTTGCATCAATTATTCGTTAGTCTACTGGTTCGTTGAGGTAGGCGGCAGGTGGTGACAGCCCTGTCCGTCCTTTGAAATCCTCCCCGCTAGGCTAGTGCGTAGGCTCTTGGCGGAAGTCGCCTGTGGATGCAGGGGTAAGTCCGTGCCTGAAGTGCTATACTATTGACTGCTGAACCTGAGTGTAGGTCTGTATGTATTCTACTTAGGCTATGCAACTGTATAGGAATGTATAGTAGGAGTAGCTTAGCCTAGTCTTTCCTCCACTAGACTTTATTTATTTAGTAGGAATCTTCTGTGTGTGTCACACTACCCAGTTATTATCATGTACCCGCCTGTCTTGGTTAGATATCCTTGTTAATTGTTAACATGATCTTATATGTTAGTAATGCTTCTTGATCATACCCTTCCTTTGGGATAAACAAATACGATACCCTGAATACTTCCGGGTGAAATGCTACAGCGGTATTCTCCGTGCGCTTGCGGATTTTACCTACTTGACTCTGGGACATATTAGTGAACCGTTTCTGGCCCCGTGCCGGGAATGATTTATTAATATGGCTTAGCAAAAGTCAACAAGCATTTCTGGCGCCGTTGCCGGGGAAGGCGTATGATCAAGAAAAATTACTAATGTATATAGTAGTGTTGCAATTATTAAGGCTATCTCCTAAGCAGGTTAACCTTGCTTTGTTTTCTGCATTTTGTATGAAAACAGGGTAGTGTATGACTGGTTTCGACTTGCCGACAAACTTCACTGAAGATCCTGAGTCACTCCTGAGAAGGACACGAGCTAGGCTCACCCCTCCTCGTAAGGAGACTCGGCCAATCGAACCTGTCATTCCCGCACCATCAAGCTCTGAGCAAATGGCCGACAAGACCCTCCGCGAGTTCTCCGCTCCCTCCGCTGCCAACATCCCTACGGGATCAGCTGGCAATGTGGGAGATGCGAACTTCGAGATCAAGACCGGTCTCATCACCATGGTGCAGGCTAGCCCATTCTGTGGGAAAGCCAATGAGGACGCTAGTGCTCATCTCCAGCAATTCCTGGAGATTTGCAACACGTTCAAAAAGAAGGACAGCCTCATCACATTCATGAAGAACTTCCTTGAGAAGGAAAAGGTTGCACAGCAACAACTGATGAAGGCAAGGAGGCAAAGGTCACACATTAAGCAACAGCCTCCGAAGTCCACAAGGCAGCAACCTCCGAGGTCTGCAAAGAAACAGGCTGTGAAGCCTGCAAAACCGCAGCCTCCGAAGCCCGAGAAGCCACCGACCGCAACAAAGACCAAGAAGGTGTGGCGAGTGAAACAAGAAGCATCATCCGTGTCTTCATCTCCGGGACCGGACAAAGCTTCATCGAGCTGAACGCCGGAGAAAAGTCCCGCTCGTCGGACTTTAAAAGGTGAGTCCTCGCCGGGAGGTTAAACCGGTAGTTATCCATATTTGCTCTTTTAATTGCATATTTGCTTTCCACCACATTTTGATTTTTTCCGACCACTGCATTTCTGCATTTTTGAATTTTTCCAGCCACCTTGGAATTTTTCAAAACTCATTTGCATTTTTTGAAAAATTTAGAAAATAGGTTTTTGGGCTTTCCATTTTGAAAAGATTTTCTGTCGAGCTTTTTGAGCAAAAAGGCAGCAGGGGACAAATCCCCTAGCCGTTGGGGAACACATAGGAAAAAGGGGGCTGCCAGGAGGCCCACCTGCCAGGTCGGCCGACCTGGTGAGGCCGGCCGACCCCCTGGCCCCACTTTTTCCTGTGCTCCTTTCTCCCAACGGCTATATGGCCGTTGCTCTGTCTCTTGCTAACGGCCATCTTGCTTCCTTGGCTATAAAAACCGCCCAAGAGGGGGAGCTTCACCATTCCAAGCTCATCTTTCACTCCCCTCTTTTGCTCACTTGTTGCTCTCCCAAAATTTCGTGTTCTTCAACTTTACGAAGCCCCAAAAACCCAAAAAATATTTCCCCTCTGTTTTAGTGCATTTGCAAGTTGTTGTGAAAAGAAAACCAATTTCGGAGAAGCTCGGGTTTGTCGTTTTCACTAACGCTCACCCGAACACTTGTTCGATCTTGTTTTTGTTCTTGTCTTGTGTTTGTTCTTGTGTGCAGCCATGTTCAAACGAATGAAGCAACTCGCCGGAATCAAGCGGAGAAAAAGCACTCGTGCAAGCACGAGTCAAGCATCCTCCGTCGAGCTCACACCAAGTCCGGGGCATGGTGACCCCGAAGCTGAAATTCCGGAGGAAAGGCCAGCCTTGCTCATCACCGAGGAGCATCTCGACATCAAGGACGACCGCGAGGGCCAAGCCATCGCGCTCATGAGAGAACGGCCATTCGCCCACACCCGACGCTTCGATCCGGACTTCCTCGAGAAAATAGGTATGAGAGAAGAATTTGCCTCTATTTTTCGCACTATGGGTTGGCTAAATTTCGTAGAAGTAGATGAGCCGGGTTCTCGTTTGCTTACTATGCAGTTTTTATGCACCCTTAGAAAGTATGATGAAGGCATTTCTTTTCGCTTGTTTGGGCAAGAGCGCTTGGTCACATGGGGTGATCTTCATGCTATGCTAGGTCTAAATCCTAAATGTAGGCTAGACTTAGATAAAGCGCTAAAGGGGTTCCATAAAGAAAGTTTTTGGAAAAAGATTTCCGGAAACGAGTGGGGTCCCAAGCCTAGAACAAGTGCCATCCATAATCCTACACTTAGATTTATGCATGTGTGGTTGGCTATGACCTTGTTTCCTCGAGGTGACATTAGGGTTGTCCGGCAAGATGAATTGAGAATACTCTATGCCATGGTTAAGAAAATTAGGGTGTCACCCGCGGAATGCATGATTGATCAATGGTTAGACAATATAAAGTTGACAGGACCAATTGAGTGCACCTCTTTAGTTACTCGCATTGCGCAGAAGTGTGGTCTCCTTGAGAATGTTCATGTTGAATATTTGACGGTAGATAGAGAATTTCTAGGCGAGGACTATTTTGTGCAAGGACATACTTTGAAACATGGTCCAAATAATACCTTGATCTATCACTTTCCCGGGTATACAAATGAATTCCCGTTACCTAACCCGGGTCTTCGTTTGTATCACTGTCGGGCACTAACCCTCCCACTTGAGCCAGTGGGAGAAGTTCGCAGGCATAGTGTTTCAGGGCGACCGACACATTCCCGTAGGCATATGGAGTCTACACCGGAGTTTCACACTCCGACCGGAGATCCGGTATGGGAGCAGCCCCCGCCACAGGACGAGGCGGGTGCATCAACATGGCAGGCCGGAGCATGGGAATCTCAGTACAATTACCCCATGCAGACCTCATCAAGTTCAAGCGGACCGCCATCCTTTGCCACTCGGTCATTCTCATCCCGTGGGTTCCGTGAACTCAACTATGGGATGTCCGAGTTGACAAGGAGGGTGGACGACATTGATTTGCGCACCGAGAGCATGCAACAAACTCTCACGCAACATGTCGCCGACACCCAGCAATGGCAGAATTTCAGCGACAACCAATTCCGCCAGCTGAACGCGATGATGGCTCAGAATCAGAACAATTGGGATGCCTTCTTCCGCTCCCAAGGCTACGACCCGAACCAGCAGATATGAGCAAGAACAAGCTTGGGGGAGGACCCCCCTTCTCACGGTAACTTGTATCTTTCCCCTTCCCTTTATTTCTTGCATTTGCTAAATCTAAAAATCCATAAAAATTTGCAAAACATAAAAAGAACAAAAATATTTCCCTTTTTCATGCGCGGTATGAATGTGTATAATTTTCCTATGTTGAGATGATGAATAGTTGCTCTGTCCTTTATTCCTCTCTAAAGCTAGTTTACAACTTAGTACTCTCTCAAGAGTTAGGTTTGTTGGTAAATCTTGCCTTGAACTTGAATCTTGTGGGTAGCATATGCATTCTCTAGTTCTAAGTTGTTGAGAGGTATGATATGATAGATAGGGCTGGTATGATCTTGCTCAACGTAAAGCTTGAATTCCGGAGTTTTATTTTTCAAAATGACAAATTGATAAGTTCCTCAATGATGAAATTCCCACCACAGCCATATGTAGTGTTTACATTTGAAAACCTTTACACATATGCTGCTTGTTTCACATTGAGCTTAGTCAAAATTGTTGTGACCCTAGTAGAACTCTTTTCATGCTTTCTTGATCAAGATCATGTACACACATCCACCGCCATGAGCTATCCTTCTAAATCAAGAAGATAGCATCCACCATATCCACCATATCCACCATATCCACCGTGAGCTATTCTTCTACACCGGAAGAAAGCCACTATCCATCCATCCATCCAAAGAAACACTCCATATATCCATTGCAAAATTCCTCTCTCAAAGTATTCATTGCAAACTAGGACTATGGCTATGCAAAAAGAAAAAAAAAAAAAAAGAAAAAGAAAAAAAAAATGCTCAAAAAAAGAGAGCAAGCAAAAGGTAGCCATAGCCTAGAAACTCCAAAAGAAAGAAGGAAAATTCAAAAAGGAGTTATTTCTTCCCATCCACCATTCCTCCGTTCTCCCACACACTTGCACATCTTGATCAAGATTGTTTGAATTGATGTTTTTCTTGGATCCGGTCTTTTGACATAGCAATATTATGTGAACATGAGTGCTTCATATATCCCTACCTTGAGCTCCACATAAAGCCTTATTTAGAAGTAGGTGATTATAGGCAACACTTTGCCTTGGTGAGGAATCATACACATATTGAGTGATCCGAGAGAATCATTAGAGGAACTTGGTTTTTATTTTCAAAATCTTTTGAAAACCTCCGGAACAACATAGCGGAATCTAGAGCAAGTGATTGGTGCCCTGCAATTGTTCTATCTCTCAACCGCCCAAGACAATGAGGTGTAAAAGCTCCATGGATCAAGGTAAATGGGTAAGTTATGCGCCAATATATTTAATTCTAGGAAGAGTACTTTGTTGTGCGCATAGTATTATTGAGGAGTAGGACATTGTAGCAACTCCTGATCAACAACTTAAGTTTATCTTTGCTTCGGGACGAGCAAAGGGTAAGCTTGGGGGAGTTTGTTGACGGCTGTTAAGTACCATTTTCAACCGTCAACTATACTCAAATAAAGGAGAATTTGGCATTTCATACACGCATGCTTTATCACAATAATATAGTTCCACTTGTACTTGGAGAACTTTGTGCATGCAGGAGGAAATGTGAAGGAAACACCTCAAAAGGCAAGAAAACACACTTTCGACCAATCAGAGAGCGCCACATGGACGTCACACGGATTGAAGGGCCCAATTACAGCACTTAACCGACGTAACTCCCTGTAATACCGCGGGAACCGACCTCAGGACCCACCTGCCAGCCTCCACAAGAAAGCACAGGCCAGGAGGGGCCACCCCCAGGTCGGCCGACCTGTTCAGGTCGGCCGACCCAGCCGGGCGCCCTCTCCGCCTGGGCTTCCACGTGTTGGCTCCTCCGTGACTCCTGATGACGGTTTGAGATGCCTTCCATGGCGGTTACGCTCCCTTGCCGACCTATTGAGGCTATAAATAGGAGGGTGTGCCTTCACATTCAACACACACCACAAGAAGCATTTCTCTCTTGCTAGTAGTAGTTCTTGGAGTTTTAGTGGAGTTAGGCTGAGTCTAGAGCTCTCTAGTCCCAAGTCTTCACTTGGAATTGGTATGGCTCTTGTATCTTTTCCCTTTTGTAAGACTTTACTCTTATCAATATATATATCTTTTCTATATAGTTGTGCTTGGGTCATGAGTTTCTTGTTTGATTTTGTGATCCATATATGTGATAGTATAGTCTACTTATGTGACAGTAGTTTATATTTATTATACTACTATTGTCATGCTAGTTATATACCGTCACTATAGTCTAGTTTATATGTTATAGTCTCTATGCTTAGTTTTAGCTGATAAAGTATAGCATGGGTTTGGTGATCGTATTCGTACGGTAACTCTGCCTCGTTAATAGTAATCGCGGAGGGGCAGAGTGCTCTTTGGTCATGCAAGTATGGTACTTGGGTGACTGATTTGCATCAATTATTCGTTAGTCTACTGGTTCGTTGAGGTAGGCGGCAGGTGGTGACAGCCCTGTCCGTCCTTTGAAATCCTCCCCGCTAGGCTAGTGCGTAGGCTCTTGGCGGAAGTCGCCTGTGGATGCAGGGGTAAGTCCGTGCCTGAAGTGCTATACTATTGACTGCTGAACCTGAGTGTAGGTCTGTATGTATTCTACTTAGGCTATGCAACTGTATAGGAATGTATAGTAGGAGTAGCTTAGCCTAGTCTTTCCTCCACTAGACTTTATTTATTTAGTAGGAATCTTCTGTGTGTGTCACACTACCCAGTTATTATCATGTACCCGCCTGTCTTGGTTAGATATCCTTGTTAATTGTTAACATGATCTTATATGTTAGTAATGCTTCTTGATCATACCCTTCCTTTGGGATAAACAAATACGATACCCTGAATACTTCCGGGTGAAATGCTACAGCGGTATTCTCCGTGCGCTTGCGGATTTTACCTACTTGACTCTGGGACATATTAGTGAACCGTTTCTGGCCCCGTGCCGGGAATGATTTATTAATATGGCTTAGCAAAAGTCAACACTACCTCAACGAACCAGTAGACTAACGAATAATTGATGCAAATCAGTCACCCAAGTACCATACTTGCATGACCAAAGAGCACTCTGCCCCTCCGCAATTACTATTAACGAGGCAGAGTTACCGTACGAATACGATCACCAAACCCATGCTATACTTTATCAGCTAAAACTAAGCATAGAGACTATAACATATAAACTAGACTATAGTGACGGTATATAACTAGCATGACAATAGTAGTATAATAAATATAAACTACTATCACACAAGTAGACTATACTATCACATATATGGATCACAAAATCAAACAAGAAACTCATGACCCAAGCACAACTATATAGAAAAGATATATATATTGATAAGAGTAAAGTCTTACAAAAGGGAAAAGATACAAGAGCCATACCAATTCCAAGTGAAGACTTGGGACTAGAGAGCTCTAGACTCAGCCTAACTCCACTAAAACTCCAAGAACTACTATTAGCAAGAGAGAAATGCTTCTTGTGGTGTGTGTTGAATGTGAAGGCACACCCTCCTATTTATAGCCTCAATAGGTCGGCAAGGGAGCGTAACCGCCACGGAAGGCATCTCAAACCGTCATCAGGAGTCACGGAGGAGCCAACACGTGGAGGCCCAGGCGGAGAGGGCGCCCGGCTGGGTCGGCCGACCTGACCAGGTCGGCCGACCTGGGGGTGGCCCCTCCTGGCCTGTGCTTTCTCCAGGTGGCTGTCCTGTGGGCCCTGACGTTGGTTTGCGCGGTATTGCAGGGAGTTACGTCGGTTAAGTGCTGAAAGTGGGCCCTTCAATCCGTGTGACGTCCATGTGGCACTCTCTGATTGGTCGAAAGTGTGTTTTCTTGCCTTTTGAGGTGTTTCCTTCACATTTCCTCCTGCATGCACAAAGTTCTCCAAGTACAAGTGGAACTATATTATTGTGATAAAGCATGCGTGTATGAAATGCCAAATTCTCCTTTATTTGAGTATAGTTGACGGTTGAAAATGGTACTTAACAGCCGTCAACAATCAGCCAGGTGGTTGATTTCAGCCGTTAATGACCCTGTTGGCCGGGTCCTGATTTGAGCCATAAACGACCCTGTCGGCCGGTGAAAAACGGTTGTTTCACAGTCGTGATCGGACGATGGCGTGTTTCTTCATATTTTTGCATGTTTTGGCTCTTTTATACCTGCAAACACATATATCACCAAAACTCGTGGAACTTTATTTGTTTAGACAAAGACTTTGTCAAAAAAATAGGTTTCAAGATTGGATACGCGTCAGATACCAAAGTAGCACAGGTATCTGCAAGCGCACAGATACCAAAGTAGCACTGCACCTAGGAGTATTCCAGGTTATCAAATCACAGGTAATGTGTGTGTACTAATCTTGTAAAAGAACCCGTGCAAGGATAAAAGGAATATAGTAGGCATAGGGTAGAGAGGTTTCCTATGGTCAGGGATCCTATAGTATGGTAGGTTCACTCTACAATTGCTTCCTTCAGGCACCGGCTTAACCCTACATCCACAGGCGACTCCGGCCAATAGCTCTACGATGTACCGGAGCATGGAGGATTACTAAGGACGGATATGGCTATCACCACCTACCGACTACCCCTAACAACCCGTGGGGCACGCGACAAACAAAGGTAAGCTCTAGCCTAGACAACACATCTATACTATGAATTACTAACAAAGTCTCAG
The DNA here is from genome assembly GCA_030378355.1 of Eleusine indica. Classification (NCBI taxonomy): domain Eukaryota; kingdom Viridiplantae; phylum Streptophyta; class Magnoliopsida; order Poales; family Poaceae; genus Eleusine; species Eleusine indica. The sequence continues at coordinate 29,295,590 of CM059501.1, read as the reverse complement.
TACCACGCTTATAGAAGACTAAGATACTCTAACTAAATGGAGCGATGATCCCGTAATCAATAAAGGAAAGAACTTACTTAAATAGAGCGATGATACAGATGATCCCCCTCACCCTCTCCCTATTTTTTACGCACTTTGGCAGTGCTAAAGCCTTTTTGAGTGAAGCACTCAATCTTCTTCTTGTGTGTGTTGGAGTGGTGCACTCCCCCTACTTATATAGGGCCCAAAAGCAGGACGTGGAGGCGGTAACTCCCACCCTAATTGGTACAACCGATGTAGGAAAGGCGGTGGGAGACACCCCCCCTAGAGCAGGCCTGGGCCGAGTGGGCCCCAAAGATGTTTGGTCGAGTATCAACTGGCCCCACTCGGTCAGATCATTCTCTGGGACACTGACTTATTGTCCCCAGTTGAGAATCCACGTGTAAGGCCTTCTGGTATACTAGTTTGCTCTGTTTATGGCCAGAACTGTGTTTCCTCCTCTAATTTCTTGTGTTGCACCTCTGATTGGCCGGAAGTGTGTTTCCTCCTCTAACTACTTGTGTTTTCCCTCTAATACATGGATAAATCACTTGCATACAAATATTCACTAAAACTTGTGAAAATTGTTAGTAATAAACTCCTACCACTATGTTGGTTATTTATTTTATATGTATTATGCAGTCAATTGATGGTCGGATTTAGCATTTATGGACTATCAACAAGCACCCCCACACTTAGCCTTTGCTCGTCCTCGAGTAAAGGAATAAAGAGTAAGCTGAATCATAACTTCTTTCGATATGAGACTAGCATGCAAATTATTCCAAATCATACCTGCACCCATGAACTTTGAAGTGTCTATCACATCTCCTTGGGTAGTTGAAGAATGGAATGGTGTTGACTCTAGTCACCTTTACTCCTTTCATTGAGTAACTTGGGTTTTGAAAGATTTAAAAAAAAATCATGGCCTTTGTCCTCAAATGACTCTCTTAGATCACTCAATATATATGTGGTTCCTCACCAAGGCATTTGACTTTGCCTCTTTTCATCCTACCTTTAAATATGGCTTATGTGGAGCTCAAGGCAGGGGACATAAGAAGACATACTTGTGTGTCATATATTACTAATTCAAAAACTAGATCCATGGAGAAAACAAGTCATTAATTGTGATAAAGCATGTGCACATGAATGGATGGGATGTATGGAAAGGCGAATGATGGATGCTCCTTTTGATATCCTGCCTCTCTTGTATTTGAGATTATGGGCTATCATTCTTTCTCTCTTTTCTTTGAAGTACTTGACAGCCCATGTCCCTTTCTGCAAATGCAATTGGAGAGGGAGTTTCTCAAAGCATGGTGGAGTACTTTATTTTGTGGATGGATGAATATGGATGATGGTATCTTCCGGTGTAGAAGAGTAACATATGGAAGGGTATGAATGGTGGAGGTAGATAAATACTCCTTAAAATGATAAAATCCGGATTTCGTACACCCGTGGGAAGCTACCCACCCCGTTCTGCCTGCCATCAGATCAAAATCTGACGACCACTAGAGGGGATGTAGCTACTCCACTGGAGAGGGTGTAGCTACCCACCGTGTCGTGCCTACCATCAAATCAAAATCTAAGGACCACTAGCGAGGGTGTAGCTACTTCACTAGAGGGGGTGTAGCTACCTAAGGGTGTACCCAGTTATTTCCGTAAAATGATATTGGGCACGGCAATTTATTTTCTTTATTCTTTTTTTATTCTACCCAAAGATGATAGCAAGGTTTTTTTTAGCCATGCCTTCTATAAAAACAATTGAAAGTGAGACATGACAAGATAATTGTGAGTGTTTCTTTTGCTGGATGGATTGGATGATGGAAATAAAAATGCTACCTTCCAAAGTAGAAGATTAGCATATGAAGTGAATGTGAACATGATCGTGATCAACAAAACAAAAACAAGTATCTCACTAGGGTCACAGAATTTGACAAAGTTCAATGAAACAACAAGCATCATATGCATAAGGTTTTCAATAAAGTTATCATATCGATTTGGTAGGAAATTCACATCATTGAGGAGAGGGCCATTCATTTTAATTTTTGAAAAGAAAATTCCCAAGTATTACAAGCATAAGAGCAAGTGACATGCTTTCCTAAAGATGTACTTCCTCCGTTCCAAAATTGTTGTCGCCATTAACTTTTTTTGTGAACTTTGACCATTCACATTATTCAAAAAATTATCTCAAATACACAAAATTATTCATTATATTTTAAGTTTATCTAGTAATGAATCTAATCATAAAAAAATATGATAATTTTCAAAGTATTTTGAATAAGATGAATGGTCAAAGGTAATGAAAAAAGTCAATGGCGACAACAATTTTAGAACAGAGGGAGTAGTTCACAAGCAGCAAGTAATGAACTAGGAATAAGGAGGATGCAGGTCAATCAAAAAGAAGCATGATGAAGAGGGTTCACAAGAACTGCTTTTAGTTTTCAGGTTAAATATATTCATTGACTCAGAATAAATTTTATTTAACATGGAAACTAGGAGGAAAGGGATAGAGTGTTCAAACCGTCATTTTTGAAGAGGTAGAGGCCAAGAAGAACCATGGCTGGGTCGACTATCCTTGTAGGTTGGTCGACGTCGCTTTATGTCTGATTGCCTCGCCCTATGTCGTGTTGCCTTAAGCGACGAAGTGCAATGTGTTGGTGGGAGGCCATGTATTGTTTGTAGGTTGAAAATCTTGAAGGCCTCCCCCATACTTCATCTTGTACCTGGCTGCTTCATTTCAAGAAAAACAAAAACAAAAACAAAAAGGGTGAAAAGCAAAAGAGACTCTATCGGCTTTATGGGCTCGATAGAGTCACAACTTTATTTATTATTTTTTTTTATTTTCTAGGCGCATTATAAGATTGAGTTGAAAGGAAACAAAAAGGAAAAATAAACTAAAGAGCCTTTTAATATTTTTTTCTTTTTTAGCAAGGCATGAAAGCAAGAATTATCAACACCTCTCAACCGAGATAAAATTTGTAAGAATGGAACTTCCTACGAGATACTTACATAACTCCACCCCCCCTCCCCCCCCCCCCCCCCCACACACACACACACTAGGATTTTTGTATCAAGAGATGCTGAAAATCAAGTGTGCGGTGTTGTAGCCTTCTTGTAGAGGGTTCCATCGCCAAAGGTACCATGGTGTTCAAGTTGATGTATCTCCCATGTTTTCAGGCATAGAGTGACCATCGTTCTTTTTAATCTCAACCTGACATTGTTAGTGACCAAAAATACCCAAAGGCAATCATAGCCTAAAAATATTTTCTTGCTTTTATTGAAGAAAAAGGGAAAGGATAATCCGGGCCATCTCCCAGCGGTGCTTTGGTTTCGGTCAAGAGCTCGACCATGGGGACTTCATATGACCGCTATCATTGGCGATGTAGTTTCCAGTCACCACCAATTCTTAATGTGTCATTGAAGCTCTAGCTGCAAGGTTAGTGCCAAAGCGCAACTATGAGATTTGCAATATTTATGGTAAACAAAAGAATCTACAACCATTCTAACAAATATTTTGATAATGAGGCTCTTGAGGTGGTTGTAGTCCTCGTAGGTGTGATTGGCACTAAAATTGATTGACTCTAAAGGCTTAATGAATGAGCATGTATCTTATGGGTTTTCAAGAACGAAGCTCTTATGCTCACCTATTGAATCTTTTCCTCCTGTTTCTAGAGTTAGTGGCTCAACAAATCCAATGGCCCAAAGTTTCTCCTTCTCACGGAATCCATCGATAAGGGTCACAGTCAATTCTTAATCAACATCGAGAATAGAGTAATGAGGTCAAGAGGAAAAAGGCTTAGGCAAGGAACGTTATGGTTCAGTTTCAGAAGGATTTGAAGTTTTCGTAAAGAATAGGCTTCGGAAATGCGAGTTGGGAAACAAACATCACTTTCTCAAGCGAAGAGTGTTCGAGATGAGGCCCCACCAATTGATTTTCTGAGAAAAGGGTCTTGGTGGTGAAAGCTTTTTCCCTAAGATTTTTAGTAAGGCTCCCTTGAGATGCACCTAGAAGGTAAAGTTTTTCTAATGGTTAGCCTAGGAGGAGTTCAAAATTGATGATAGGAAATACATAAAAGTATAGGTGAAGCTCAACTTTTCCTATCATGATTGGTATAGCCCTTACAATCCCCCCGACATGGAAAGACTACTCCCAAGGAATCCTTGAAGAGAGAATCGGTCGGCTCTAGAAGCATATCATCCACAAGTTGTAAAGCTATGTATTCGAGGATGATATTAACTCCTACGGTGGGATCATAAAGGGTCTCTATGGTATTTCCCAGTATATGACAAAGAATGGTTGTGGAAGGCAAATGGATTTGACTAGCTTTGAAATAGAGCTTTTCATCCTTCAACCACTGCTTCTTTATGGCCTCCTTTGGAATTGTCCAACTTGACGATGCATTTGCTCAAAAGCGTTTGCTCAAAAAGCCTTGTGAATCACTAGATGATGCATTTCATAGGTTTGAGGCCATTGTTTCCAACTTGAGGGCTTGTGGTAAACTAGTCTACACTAATAATGATAGAGCCAAACAATTGCTTTATTCTCTTGATGAAAATGTTTGGGGTGTTCAGATTGCTGCTCTAGAGGAAACTGCTAATTTCAATACCCTTAATTGTGAAAAACTGTATAGCAAGCTGAAATCTCATGAGTTGTCTAGAAAATCTCATCCTAATCATGTCAATCCTTCTTCTAGCACGACTTTGCTTTCTAGCTCTCAAAAGGCTAGTCATGGTGGTGCCTCTTATGGAACTAACCCCTCACATGACAAGTCTTCCTTGGAGTTTGCTTTGTCTTCTCTTGTTGCAGCTTCCGATAAACAGATGCAATGCATCCCTGATGAGGAGCTGTTGTTACTCACAAGGAGGTTCAGGAAGTTCTACGGCAACCGTAAGGAAGGAAGATGTGGAATACTTACCTTACAGGGATTCATAGTTATGCCTAAGTCAGTAGATGACCGGGTACCTCGTCCATAAGGGAACCGACCGAGTCGGCTTGGAGCACAAGGCAATTAGAGATAGACTTTCTATATCAATCCTTGTAGATAACGAGTAGGACTTTTCATGTACCCCTTACCGACCGGATATATAGGGCCACAGGGAACCCCCATCGAGAGACAGGACAACACACGAAACACAACATCAATACAAACCACAGAACATAGGACATAGGGTTTTTACTCTCATCAAGAGGGCCTGAACCTATCTAAATTGGTGCCTTGTGACCTAACCATCGAGTTCTTAATCCCGACATAGGCCTATAGATTTATTCCCAAGTAGAAGTCTCGACACTTGGCACGGTAGGAAGGGGACATGGCTCGCCGGGATTCACCGCCGACTTCGATGGCCGAAATTCCCACCATCCAGTACTCGCCGGACTTCAGGATCTCCTTCGGATCGTTCGACTTCACCGCTGACTTCAACGGAGTGCTAGGCCTCGATGACCATCGATCCGACTCGACCGCAGCCGATCTCATGGCGCGATCACCGAGCCCGTCAGATCTGATCCTTGCATTGGTTCCACTCGGATTCGGTGACATAGATCTACCCACCGGGTACGACTCTAAGTTGGTATGTTCCTTTGATGAGGACTCAGACAGATCTACATGCCCTTATCCTTTGGCCGTCAATATGGTCGAGGTTCGTGAGGACCCAACCGATGATGGGGATGATGACAACAATGATGATGGTCCTGCCAACGACAACAATGGACATGGCGAGGAAGGCCAAAGGGACAATGACCCCGAAGAGATACCACCTTCGAATGGTCACTGTCACCGACCGAGAGAATCTCGTGGATCCTGACTGGCACGATGACTAGACCTTGAAAATTTGGAATTGAAGTGGATGGCGTCAAGGTCTACGACACCCCTCAGTTCAACATCACTGGGGCTAAAACATTGCTTGACATCTTGGTGGCTGATGCGGCATATCAGACCCCCCACGATGCATAAGGCAGTAACCATGCTCAAAGCAGTTGCTGTTCAAGACAAGGCCATGGACGAACCACAGTCAGTGGCGAGTTCTAGCTATGCAACTTCTCGTGGACGACAACATAGTGATCTGAGGAATTCCATGAGACCCCATGACGGACGAGATACCATCAACTCTTGTACTGAAGAGAGGATCCGCGATGACCAGCGCCACGAGGAGGAGCGCTGCAACTGGAGGACTGATGATCGATGGAACGACTGACGGAATGACCGATGGGATGACCGATGACGTAATTCACCTCTAAGAGACAACCGCGATGACCAACGTCGATGAGATGATCGGGACCAGCGTGAAAACCATTACAAAGACAATCGGCGTCGTCGTCATAGTGATGACATCAGTCCTCACCATAATCGCCGCAAGCCTTCACCTTTCCGGTCATCAGACCGATGACGGAAGTCGGTCACCCCTAACGAGGATGAGTTCGATGGGATCAAAGCTTACATACCAGAACTTCGAATTGCTCGGTGGCTTAAAGGATTCAAGAAGGTCCCCATCAAGAAGTATGATGGTCAGAACAACCCTCGGGAGTGGCTTCAGCTTTACAGCATGGCGATTCGGGCTGCAGGAGGCAACATCTATCTGATGGCTAACTATCTATCGGTCTGTCTAGAGCCAACCATTCGGATTTGGCTCACACCACTCCCAGAGAGATCGATTACTTCGTGGGGCGACCTCAACAAGATGTTCATTGAAATCTTCCAAGCTACCTGCAACCGGTCGGGTAAGCACTGCAACCTCACCCGGATCAAGTAGAAGGCTGACGAATCCCTGCGCGACTACATCAAGCGATTCTACACTAAGAAGACTGAGATCCCTAATATCCCGGACCAACAGATCATTGCAGCCTTCCAAGGAGCTGTCCAGAGCGATGAGCTAGTTCGGGAGATCGGTCGGAGGAATCATGACCTCAGGCTGACTACTCGAGAGTGCTTTGAGATCGCTGATAAGTTCGCATCTGGAGAATCAGCCTTGTATGACATCGAGGCAAAGGCAAGGAGAAGCGCTCGGATAAACCAGAGTCCTCCACGAAGGACAAGAAGCGAAAGACTGAGAACATGGTCGCGACAGTAGACCGAACGAGGAAAAATCCTCGAACGAACTAGCAGACCATGGACAACTTGCTGAGTGGTCCATGCTTAAGGCATCCAAAAGGAAACCACAAAGCAAAGGACTGTTACCGCTTGAATGGCTTCGCGACTGCCATGCTGAAGGTGGCCAAAGATCCGCCAAGACGCAATGGCAAGGACAAAGCCAATGACGGTGATGACAAAGATGAGGATGGAGAGTTCCAGGAGCCCTAGAAGGAAGTCAACTTCATGTTCGGAGGCCCGGATGCCTACACGTCCAAGCGCAAACAAAAACTAGACCTACGTGAGTCAATTCTGTAGAACCAGCTGCACCCGAGTACATGAGGTGGTCTGAAGTACTGGTTACTTTTGATCGGTCAGATCACCCAATACACATGCCCAAGCCAGGTCGCTATCCGCTAGTGCTCGCTACAACTATGAAGGGGGTCAAGTTCAACAAAGTACTCATCGATGGAGGAAGTAGTCTGGATTTGATCTACACCAAGACCCTCACAAAATTGGGCTTGTCGGTCAGCGACTTGCAGTCGAGTTCCTCTCCCTTTCATGGGATTGTGCCAGGCAAGACTTCTGTTCCTATTGGACATATCACTCTACCTGTCACCTTTGGGACCCGTGAGAGATTTAGGACTGAGTGTGTCATTTTCCAGGTAGCCGACTTGGAGTCTACTTATCATGCCATCCTAGGCAGACCGGCAGTGGAAAAATTCATGGCGGTTCCACCTACCCGTATCTCACTCTAAAGATGCTAGGCCCCAAGGGAATCATCTCTCTCCACTCTGACCTTCGGAATTCTTTCGATTGCAATGTGCAGAGTTGAGAGATGGCCGACCGATAGTTGATGCTGTCTGACCAGCTGGAGATCTAGAAGGCAGTCGGTAGTTAGGAGCAAACTGACGTGGAGGCCCCCGTGAAGAAGCCCACCATGGACAAGATCCGGGCGGATGATGTCCCTACCAAGAAAGTTTCGCTCGATCTAGAGGACCCTTCCAAGATCACTTATGCAGGGGCCGACCTCAATGAGAAATAGGAACTCGCGCTCACTCTTTTCCTCCAGGAAAATAGGGACATCTTTGCATGGAAGCCCTCTGACATGCCAGGAGTCCCTAGGGAAAAGATTGAGCACGAGCTAAGGGTGCCTCCTGGGGCCACCCCCGTCAAGCAAAGGCTTAGAAGGTTTGTAGAAGACCGCAAGGACGCCACGAAGAAGGAGATAGCTAGGTTATTAGATGCTATGTTTATAAGGGAAGTGTACCATCCCGATTGGCTGGCAAATCCAGTCCTTGTACCTAAGAAGAATAAAGAGTGACGGATGTGTGTCGATTATACCGATTTGAACAAGGTCTGCCCTAAAGACCCCTTCGCTCTACCACGTATTGATCAGATTGTAGACTCAACAGCCGGGTGTGAGCTTTTAAGCTTTCTGGATGCCTATTCAGGCTATCACCAGATCCCACTGAAAGTCGAAGATCAGATCAAGACTTCCTTTATAACTCCCTTCGGCGCCTACTGCTATACTACTATGAAATTCGGTATAAAAAATGCTGGTGCGACTTACCAATGTGGTATTCAATGTTGCCTCAAAACTTAGATCGGTCGAAACGCAGAAGTGTATGTTGACGACATCGTGATAAAGACTCAGAACGTTGAAGAACTTCTCTCTGACCTAGCAAAGACGTTTGACAATTTGAGGCGTTACTCAATGAAGTTGAACCCTAAAAAGTGTGTTTTTGGGGTTCCTTCGAGAAAGCTACTCGGCTACATCGTTTCAAAATTAGGTATAGAGGCTAACCTAGACAAAATCAAGGCGATCCTTGATATGGGGCCACCTAATTCCCAAAGGGATGCTCAGAAGTTGACTGGATGCATGGCATCCTTGAGTCGCTTTATCTCTCGACTGGGGGTCAGGGGTCTACCGTTTTTTAAGTTGCTCGAAAAGCAGGATGAATTCATCTGGACAACAGAAGCACAGTCGGTGTTGGATGAGTTGAAGGTCCACCTCAGCAATATTCCAGTACCAGTGCCTCCCGAGCCACAAGAAAAACTTCAGCTCTACATATCAGCCACAACTCAAGTTGTGAGCACCGTCTTAGCGGTCGACCGAGAAGAAGAGGGTAACGTACAAAAAGTACAACACCCAGTGTATTTTGTCAGTGAGGTCCTTAGTGCCTCCAAAACACGATACCACCAGATCTTAAAGCTGCTATATGTGCTCTTGATCACTTTAAGGAAGTTGAAGCATTATTTTCAGGCTCATCCTATTGAAGTTCAAACAATCTTTGCACTCGGAGAAGTCCTCCACAACTGAGAAGCAGAAGGAAAGATTGCCAAGTGGGCAGTCAAGCTCGGATAGTTCACCATTACGTTTGTACCCCACTCGGCAATCAAAGCACAAGCGTTAACTGACTTCATTTCCGAGTGGACAGAGATTCAAATGTCACATGCACCGCAAGATATGGAGTACTGGAAAATGTACTTTGACGGATCCCTCCAGTTACCTGGAGCGGGTGAAGTAATTGTGCTTATCTCACCACAAGGAGAAAAGCTCCGGTATGTCCTCCAGATCATGTTTTGCGCGTCTAACAAAACTGTGGAATATGAGGCTCTTCTACACGGTTTGCAAATTGCCGCGTCACTTGGCGTTCAGCGTCTCGACATCTTTGGTGATTTGGCTCTGGTCATCAACCAAGTCACTAATGATTGGAACTGTGTGGATAGCAATATGGCTTCCTATTGCCAAGAAGTAAGGAAGCTCGAAGATAAATTTGATGGACTGAAGTTCACGCATATTCTTCGGGATAACAATCAAGCGGCTGATGAACTAGCCAAGAAGGGATCGTCTCGAGTGATTGTCCCACCCGATGTTTTCTTACACACCCTTGATTCTCCCACTATTTCTCCTCGATCTGATGTCTTAACGACCGATGTTGCTGAGATGGTAGATGATATCAACATACAGACTGATTGGCGTGACCCAATTGTCCAATTTTTGACTAATGGAACATTGCCTTCGGATCATAATGAGCAACAAAGGTTGAAGGCAAAGTGTCGCGGATATTTGATGGAGGATGACCTACTCTATCGACGAGAGGGTTCAAATATCTTGATGCGGTGCATCTCGATTCCAGAAGGCAAAGAATTGATGGAAGAAGTCCATTCAGGCGTATGTGGCAACCATGCGGCTTCCAAGACTTTTGTCGGCAATGCCTTCCAGCAAGGGTTCTATTGCCCTATGGCGGTCGAAGATGCACACCAAGTCGTTCGGAAGTGTGAAGGTTGTCAATTTTTTGCTCAACAAACACACGTGCCTTCGCAGCAACGTCAGATGATACCTATGACTTGGCCTTTTGCAGTCTGGGGGCTTGACATTGTCAGTCCTTTTAAGAAAGCACCTGGCAGGTTCACTCATTTGTTTGTTGTTGCTGACAAATTCACCAAGTGGATTGAAGCGAAGTCGGTCGGCAAGATAACTTCAAAGAAGACGGTCGAGTTTGTCAGAGATGTCTTCACTCGGTTTGGGGTCCCTTATGATATCATCACCGATAATGGTACTCAGTTTACATCTGAGGAGTTCCGTAACTTTGTCGATGAGATGGGAATAAAAATCCACTTTGCATCAGTGGCTCATCCTCAAAGCAATGGGCAAGTCGAAAGGGCCAACGATATGATTCTTCAGTGATTGAAGCCCCAAATATTTTATAGGCTCAAACCGTATGCCAGTCGGTGGGTTCGAGAGTTGCCTTCTGTTCTCTGGGGGCTATGCACTAATGTCAATCGGGCTACTGGCCAGTTACCTTTCTCGTTGGTCTACGGTTCCGAGGCTATGCTGCCGACCGAGGTAAACCTCGTATTAGCACGAGTCAAGGGATATGACGATAAGCTTTCTAAAGACAACCGAGTAATTGAGTTCATTGCAGCAGAGGAGTTGCGTGATCATGCTCTGTTTTGGTCGGCAGTATACCAGCAAGGCTTGCGACGTTATTATGACAAAAATGTTCGCAGTCACCAGTTTCATGTTGGGGATTTAGTGTTGCAACGAGTGCAATCAACCAAAAATCAGAACAAGTTATCCCCTAAATTGGATGGACCTTATGTGGTCAAAGAAGTTACTCGATCGCGGGCCTATCGATTGATGTGTGAAGATGGTGACGACATACCAAATTCATGGAACATCAATCAGCTATGTTGCTTCTATACATAGTCTTCTTATTGTATTTTCATACATTATTATTGAATAAAATGCTAAGTCTTTTTGATGGAAGATGTTTTTGGTTTTATTCTTATTTGTCTCAATTCCTTAATTTATAACATTAAACAATCAAGCCAGGGGCCTAGTAATAATGTCCCACTACTCCTTAACCTTGACAGATTCTGGTTTTGGATTTTTCCAACCGATTTCTCATATTTTGACACGGTCTAAAGTTTTTTGGTCTTACACTGGAACACTATGGTTATACAATTTATACTGCACAACAGACTGCCACTACACTAAACCCAGAGCCAAAGTGTGAGAGGTTATGTGTTGATTGGTCGATTCTGCTTGTTACGCAGTTATAAATTACAACCTCATATGCTAAGGTAGACTGATGCAACTTCTGATTTTCTCTCTAAAAGACTTAGGGTGAAAAGGTTTAAGTGCTATTAGCACAACTAATGCAACTTGGCGCTGATTGATTTGCTCTAAGTAATAGGAGATTGTCTTTATGACTATTTACCAAACTTGTTTAGTAACTAAGCAAGTGTTGACTTTTGCTAAGCCATATTAATAAATCATTCCCGGCACGGGGCCAGAAACGGTTCACTAATATGTCCCAGAGTCAAGTAGGTAAAATCCGCAAGCGCACGGAGAATACCGCTGTAGCATTTCACCCGGAAGTATTCAGGGTATCGTATTTGTTTATCCCAAAGGAAGGGTATGATCAAGAAGCGTTACTAACATATAAGATTATGTTAACAATTAGCAAGGATATCTAACCAAGACAGGCGGGTATATGATAATAACCGGGTAGTGTGACACACACAGAAGATTCCTACCAAATAAATAAAGTCTAGTGGAGGAAAGGCTAGGCTAAGCTACTCCTACTATACATTCCTATACAGTTGCATAGCCTAAGTAGAATACATACAGACCCATACTCAGGTTTAGCAGTCAATAGTATAGCACTTCAGGCACGGACTTACCCCTGCATCCACAGGCGACTTCCGCCAAGAGCCTACGCACTAGCCTAGCGGGGAGGATTTCAAAGGACGGACAGGGCTGTCACCACCTGCCGCCTACCTCAACGAACCAGTAGACTAACGAATAATTGATGCAAATCAGTCACCCAAGTACCATACTTGCATGACCAAAGAGCACTCTGCCCCTCCGCGATTACTATTAACGAGGCAGAGTTACCGTACGAATACGATCACCAAACCCATGCTATACTTTATCAGCTAAAACTAAGCATAGAGACTATAACATATAAACTAGACTATAGTGACGGTATATAACTAGCATGACAATAGTAGTATAATAAATATAAACTACTGTCACATAAGTAGACTATACTATCACATATATGGATCACAAAATCAAACAAGAAACTCATGACCCAAGCACAACTATATAGAAAAGATATATATATTGATAAGAGTAAAGTCTTACAAAAGGGAAAAGATACAAGAGCCATACCAATTCCAAGTGAAGACTTGGCACTAGAGAGCTCTAGACTCAGCCTAACTCCACTAAAACTCCAAGAACTACTACTAGCAAGAGAGAAATGCTTCTTGTGGTGTGTGTTGAATGTGAAGGCACACCCTCCTATTTATAGCCTCAATAGGTCGGCAAGGGAGCGTAACCGCCACGGAAGGCATCTCAAACCGTCATCAGGAGTCACGGAGGAGCCAACACGTGGAAGCCCAGGCGGAGAGGGCGCCCGGCTGGGTCGGCCGACCTGACCAGGTCGGCCGACCTGGGGGTGGCCCCTCCTGGCCTGTGCTTTCTTGTGGAGGCTGGCAGGTGGGTCCTGAGGTCGGTTCCCGCGGTATTACAGGGAGTTACGTCGGTTAAGTGCTGTAAATGGGCCCTTCAATCCGTGTGACGTCCATGTGGCGCTCTCTGATTGGTCGAAAGTGTGTTTTCTTGCCTTTTGAGGTGTTTCCTTCACATTTCCTCCTGCATGCACAAAGTTCTCCAAGTACAAGTGGAACTATATTATTGTGATAAAGCATGCGTGTATGAAATGCCAAATTCTCCTTTATTTGAGTATAGTTGACGGTTGAAAATGGTACTTAACAGCCGTCAACAAACTCCCCCAAGCTTACCCTTTGCTCGTCCCGAAGCAAAGATAAACTTAAGTTGTTGATCAGGAGTTGCTACAATATCCTACTCCTCAATAATACTATGCGCACAACAAAGTACTCTTCCTAGAATTAAATATATTGGCGCATAACTTACCCATTTACCTTGATCCATGGGGCTTTTACACCTCATTGTCTTGGGCGGTTGAGAGATAGAACAATTGCAGGGCACCAATCACTTGCTCTAGATTCCGCTATGTTATTCCGGAGGTTTTCAAAAGATTTTGAAAATAAAAACCAAGTTCCTCAAATGATTCTCTCGGATCACTCAATATGTGTATGATTCCTCACCAAGGCAAAGTGTTGCCTATAATCACCTACTTCTAAATAAGGCTTTATGTGGAGCTCAAGGTAGGGATATATGAAGCACTCATGTTCACATAATATTGCTATGTCAAAAGACCGGATCCAAGAAAAACATCAATTCAAACAATCTTGATCAAGATGTGCAAGTGTGTGGGAGAACGGAGGAATGGTGGATGGGAAGAAATAACTCCTTTTTGAATTTTCCTTCTCTCTTTTGGAGTTTCTAGGCTATGGCTACCTTTTGCTTGCTCTCTTTTTTGAGCATTTTTTTTTTCTTTTTCTTTTTTTTTTTTTTCTTTTTGCATAGCCATAGTCCTAGTTTGCAATGAATACTTTGAGAGAGGAATTTTGCAATGGATATATGGAGTGTTTCTTTGGATGGATGGATGGATAGTGGCTTTCTTCCGGTGTAGAAGAATAGCTCACGGTGGATATGGTGGATATGGTGGATATGGTGGATGCTATCTTCTTGATTTAGAAGGATAGCTCATGGCGGTGGATGTGTGTACATGATCTTGATCAAGAAAGCATGAAAAGAGTTCTACTAGGGTCACAACAATTTTGACTAAGCTCAATGTGAAACAAGCAGCATATGTGTAAAGGTTTTCAAATGTAAACACTACATATGGCTGTGGTGGGAATTTCATCATTGAGGAACTTATCAATTTGTCATTTTGAAAAATAAAACTCCGGAATTCAAGCTTTACGTTGAGCAAGATCATACCAGCCCTATCTATCATATCATACCTCTCAACAACTTAGAACTAGAGAATGCATATGCTACCCACAAGATTCAAGTTCAAGGCAAGATTTACCAACAAACCTAACTCTTGAGAGAGTACTAAGTTGTAAACTAGCTTTAGAGAGGAATAAAGGACAGAGCAACTATTCATCATCTCAACATAGGAAAATTATACACATTCATACCGCGCATGAAAAAGGGAAATATTTTTGTTCTTTTTATGTTTTGCAAATTTTTATGGATTTTTAGATTTAGCAAATGCAAGAAATAAAGGGAAGGGGAAAGATACAAGTTACCGTGAGAAGGGGGGTCCTCCCCCAAGCTTGTTCTTGCTCATATCTGCTGGTTCGGGTCGTAGCCTTGGGAGCGGAAGAAGGCATCCCAATTGTTCTGATTCTGAGCCATCATCGCGTTCAGCTGGCGGAATTGGTTGTCGCTGAAATTCTGCCATTGCTGGGTGTCGGCGACATGTTGCGTGAGAGTTTGTTGCATGCTCTCGGTGCGCAAATCAATGTCGTCCACCCTCCTTGTCAACTCGGACATCCCATAGTTGAGTTCACGGAACCCACGGGATGAGAATGACCGAGTGGCAAAGGATGGCGGTCCGCTTGAACTTGATGAGGTCTGCATGGGGTAATTGTACTGAGATTCCCATGCTCCGGCCTGCCATGTTGATGCACCCGCCTCGTCCTGTGGCGGGGGCTGCTCCCATACCGGATCTCCGGTCGGAGTGTGAAACTCCGGTGTAGACTCCATATGCCTACGGGAACGTGTCGGTCGCCCTGAAACACTATGCCTGCGAACTTCTCCCACTGGCTCAAGTGGGAGGGTTAGTGCCCGACAGTGATACAAACGAAGACCCGGGTTAGGTAACGGGAATTCATTTGTATACCCGGGAAAGTGATAGATCAAGGTATTATTTGGACCATGTTTCAAAGTATGTCCTTGCACAAAATAGTCCTCGCCTAGAAATTCTCTATCTACCGTCAAATATTCAACATGAACATTCTCAAGGAGACCACACTTCTGCGCAATGCGAGTAACTAAAGAGGTGCACTCAATTGGTCCTGTCAACTTTATATTGTCTAACCATTGATCAATCATGCATTCCGCGGGTGACACCCTAATTTTCTTAACCATGGCATAGAGTATTTTCAATTCATCTTGCCGGACAACCCTAATGTCACCTCGAGGAAACAAGGTCATAGCCAACCACACATGCATAAATCTAAGTGTAGGATTATGGATGGCACTTGTTCTAGGCTTGGGACCCCACTCGTTTCCGGAAATCTTTTTCCAAAAACTTTCTTTATGGAACCCCTTTAGCGCTTTATCTAAGTCTAGCCTACATTTAGGATTTAGACCTAGCATAGCATGAAGATCACCCCATGTGACCAAGCGCTCTTGCCCAAACAAGCGAAAAGAAATGCCTTCATCATACTTTCTAAGGGTGCATAAAAACTGCATAGTAAGCAAACGAGAACCCGGCTCATCTACTTCTACGAAATTTAGCCAACCCATAGTGCGAAAAATAGAGGCAAATTCTTCTCTCATACCTATTTTCTCGAGGAAGTCCGGATCGAAGCGTCGGGTGTGGGCGAATGGCCGTTCTCTCATGAGCGCGATGGCTTGGCCCTCGCGGTCGTCCTTGATGTCGAGATGCTCCTCGGTGATGAGCAAGGCTGGCCTTTCCTCCGGAATTTCAGCTTCGGGGTCACCATGCCCCGGACTTGGTGTGAGCTCGACGGAGGATGCTTGACTCGTGCTTGCACGAGTGCTTTTTCTCCGCTTGATTCCGGCGACTTGCTTCATTCGTTTGAACATGGCTGCACACAAGAACAAACACAAGACAAGAACAAAAACAAGATCGAACAAGTGTTCGGGTGAGCGTTAGTGAAAACGACAAACCCGAGCTTCTCCGAAATTGGTTTTCTTTTCACAACAACTTGCAAATGCACTAAAACAGAGGGGAAATATTTTTTGGGTTTTTGGGGCTTCGTAAAGTTGAAGAACACGAAATTTTGGGAGAGCAACAAGTGAGCAAAAGAGGGGAGTGAAAGATGAGCTTGGAATGGTGAAGCTCCCCCTCTTGGGCGGTTTTTATAGCCAAGGAAGCAAGATGGCCGTTAGCAAGAGACAGAGCAACGGCCATATAGCCGTTGGGAGAAAGGAGCACAGGAAAAAGTGGGGCCAGGGGGTCGGCCGGCCTCACCAGGTCGGCCGACCTGGCAGGTGGGCCTCCTGGCAGCCCCCTTTTTCCTATGTGTTCCCCAACGGCTAGGGGATTTGTCCCCTGCTGCCTTTTTGCTCAAAAAGCTCGACAGAAAATCTTTTCAAAATGGAAAGCCCAAAAAACCTATTTTCTAAATTTTTCAAAAAATGCAAATGAGTTTTGAAAAATTCCAAGGTGGCTGGAAAAATTCAAAAATGCAGAAATGCAGTGGTCGGAAAAAATCAAAATGTGGTGGAAAGCAAATATGCAATTAAAAGAGCAAATATGGATAACTACCGGTTTAACCTCCCGGCGAGGACTCACCTTTTAAAGTCCGACGAGCGGGACTTTTCTCCGGCGTTCAGCTCGATGAAGCGTTGTCCGGTCCCGGAGATGAAGACACGGATGATGCTTCTTGTTTCGTTCGCCACACCTTCTTGGTCTTGGTTGCGGTCGGTGGCTTCTCGGGCTTCGGAGGCTGCGGTTTTGCAGGCTTCACAGCCTGTTTCTTTGCAGACCTCGGAGGTTGCTGCCTTGTGGACTTCGGAGGCTGTTGCTTAATGTGTGACCTTTTCCTCCTTGCCTTCATCAGTTGTTGCTGTGCAACATTTTCCTTCTCAAGGAAGTTCTTCATGAATGTGATGAGGCTGTCCTTCTTTGGCGGAGTGACCTCCACTTCCTTGATGTTGCTTGGGTTCGGCCCGTACTTGATACGGATCATGTTGCACTGTTCTTTCCTTGGCCGAAAGTCAAACTTCTCCTCCTTGCCATTGATGTGGAAGCGGATTTCTCCGGCTCCTACATCGATGCGAGCATCCGCAGTGCTGAGAAATGGGCGTCCTAGGATGAGCGGTGTGCTCTTCCCGACGTCCATATCAAGCACTACGAAGTCGACGGGGATGAAGCAATCCCGGATTTTCACTGGAATATCTTCGGCGATCCCCGCCGGATAGCGGACCGTTGAATCGGCCAGCTGCAGCTGCATCGGCGTGGGGGATAGTGTAGTGTAGTTGAGCTTGTCGAAGACATCCTTCGGCATGACGCTCACACTTGCCCCAAGATCACATAAGGCATGGTCGAAGTTCTGTGTCCCGATCGAGCAGGTGATCGTGGGACACCCTGGATCTTTCTTCTTCTCAGGAAGCCGGTTGAGTATAGCAGCGCTACACTCTTCCGTCAGCTTGACAATTTCTGTGGTCGGTAGTGGGCGCTTGTTGCTGATAAGATCCTTGAGGTAGCGAGCGTACGTGGGTACTTGTATCGCATCCAGCAAGGGCACGTTGATGTGCAGCTTCTGGATTACCTCAACGAAGCGTGTGAACTGCTCGTCCACGGTGGGCTTCCTTCTTCTTTCGGGAAACGGCATGAGGTTCGTGTCATAGAACTCATGTGGGGCCGTTTTCCTGGGCGGCAGTTCTTCTTCTTCTGCCGGCTTCTCAGCTGATGTGTCCTTTCCTGCATGGTTAGGATATGGCGGATCCCGAGTGGACTTACCTCCTCTCGTGGTAACCGCATTAACATTTTCTAAGGGGGTCTCGGGTTGCCCCGGGATTTTCCCCGACTCAGCAGTAGGAACAGCAGCAGCTAACTGAGCTAATTGAGTTTCTATCATTTTATTAAAGCTCAGCTGATTCTTGAGAGCAGAGGAAACACCCTCTATCTTAGTGTGGATGCTCTCAAGAGTCCTATCAGTGGTGGCAAGCTTTTTACTAATGTTATCATTAACCTTAGCTTGACCAAGCACAAGATCTTTCAAGGAGGGCTGATTATAACCGGAATTAAAACCAGAGAAGTTGCCAGAGTTACCTCCTTGGTAGTTGGGACGTGGTGGACCCCAACTTTGACCTCCTTGTGGACGGTAGCCGTTGTTGTTGTTGTTGTTGCCCATGAACATTACGTCCTCACGGGTCTCAGGGCAGTCATTGCCCGAGTGTCCCGTGTCGCCACAGACCTCGCAAGTCATCCGAGCATCTAGGGCTTTCACTTCTCCATTGGCTTGGTCGTCCATCTTCTTCATGAGAAGGTCAATCTTGGCGGCGAGCATGTCAACCCCCTTGACGGAGTGCATGCCTCGCTGGCGAGGTTGGAGGCGTTCTTCATTCCAACCTTGGTTGGACACCATCTTCTCGATCAAAGCTTTTGCCTTGCTTACAGTGAGCGAGAAGAAGGCTCCACCAGCAGCAGCGTCGAGGTGGTCGCGGGCCGACGGAGTAAGCCCGTTGTAGAAGTTCTGGATGATCAGCCAATCATCCATCCCGTGGTGGGGACATGCCAGGATGTACTCCTGGAGCCTCTCCCATGCCTCAGGAATCGACTCCTTCGACTCCTGCTGGAAACTTGAGATCCTTCCGCGGAGGGCATTGGTCTTGCCCAGCGGGAAGAACTTTGCAAGGAACGCAGCTGAACACTTCTCCCAAGTGTTCACAGCTTCAGGGTTTGCGTAGAACCACTGTCTCGCTCTCCCAAGGAGAGAGAACGGGAACAGTCGAAGGCGAACAGCGTCGGGGGTGACGTCCTTCATTTTGAACGTGTTGCAAATCTCCAGGAATTGCTGGAGATGAGCACTAGCGTCCTCATTGGCTTTCCCACAGAATGGGCTAGCCTGCACCATGGTGATGAGACCGGTCTTGATCTCGAAGTTCGCTTCTCCCACATTGCCAGCTGGTCCCGTAGGGATGTTGGCAGCGGAGGGAGCGGAGAACTCGCGGAGGGTCTTGTCGGCCATTTGTTCAGAGCTTGATGGTGCGGGAATGACAGGTTCGACTGGCCGAGTCTCCTTACGAGGAGGGGTGAGCCTAGCTCGTGTCCTTCTCAGGAGTGACTCAGGATCTTCAGTGAAGTTTGTCGGCAAGTCGAAACCAGTCATACACTACCCTGTTTTCATACAAAATGCAGAAAACAAAGCAAGGTTAGCCTGCCTAGAAGATAGCCTTACTAATTGCAACACTTCTATATACATTAGCAATTTTTCTTGAATCATACGCCTTCCCCGGCAACGGCGCCAGAAATGCTTGTTGACTTTTGCTAAGCCATATTAATAAATCATTCCTGGCACGGGGCCAGAAACGGTTCACTAATATGTCCCAGAGTCAAGTAGGTAAAATCCGCAAGCGCACGGAGAATACCGCTGTAGCATTTCACCCGGAAGTATTCAGGGTATCGTATTTGTTTATCCCAAAGGAAGGGTATGATCAAGAAGCGTTACTAACATATAAGATTATGTTAACAATTAGCAAGGATATCTAACCAAGACAGGTGGGTATATGATAATAACCGGGTAGTGTGACACACACAGAAGATTCCTACCAAATAAATAAAGTCTAGTGGAGGAAAGGCTAGGCTAAGCTACTCCTACTATACATTCCTATACAGTTGCATAGCCTAAGTAGAATACATACAGACCCATACTCAGGTTTAGCAGTCAATAGTATAGCACTTCAGGCACGGACTTACCCCTGCATCCACAGGCGACTTCCGCCAAGAGCCTACGCACTAGCCTAGCGGGGAGGATTTCAAAGGACGGACAGGGCTGTCACCACCTGCCGCCTACCTCAACGAACCAGTAGACTAACGAATAATTGATGCAAATCAGTCACCCAAGTACCATACTTGCATGACCAAAGAGCACTCTGCCCCTCCGCGATTACTATTAACGAGGCAGAGTTACCGTACGAATACGATCACCAAACCCATGCTATACTTTATCAGCTAAAACTAAGCATAGAGACTATAACATATAAATTAGACTATAGTGACGGTATATAACTAGCATGACAATAGTAGTATAATAAATATAAACTACTGTCACATAAGTAGACTATACTATCACATATATGGATCACAAAATCAAACAAGAAACTCATGACCCAAGCACAACTATATAGAAAAGATATATATATTGATAAGAGTAAAGTCTTACAAAAGGGAAAAGATACAAGAGCCATACCAATTCCAAGTGAAGACTTGGGACTAGAGAGCTCTAGACTCAGCCTAACTCCACTAAAACTCCAAGAACTACTACTAGCAAGAGAGAAATGCTTCTTGTGGTGTGTGTTGAATGTGAAGGCACACCCTCCTATTTATAGCCTCAATAGGTCGGCAAGGGAGCATAACCGCCACGGAAGGCATCTCAAACCGTCATCAGGAGTCACGGAGGAGCCAACACGTGGAAGCCCAGGCGGAGAGGGCGCCCGGCTGGGTCGGCCGACCTGACCAGGTCGGCCGACCTGGGGGTGGCCCCTCCTGGCCTGTGCTTTCTTGTGGAGGCTGGCAGGTGGGTCCTGAGGTCGGTTCCCGCGGTATTACAGGGAGTTACGTCGGTTAAGTGCTGTAAATGGGCCCTTCAATCCGTGTGACGTCCATGTGGCGCTCTCTGATTGGTCGAAAGTGTGTTTTCTTGCCTTTTGAGGTGTTTCCTTCACATTTCCTCCTGCATGCACAAAGTTCTCCAAGTACAAGTGGAACTATATTATTGTGATAAAGCATGCGTGTATGAAATGCCAAATTCTCCTTTATTTGAGTATAGTTGACGGTTGAAAATGGTACTTAACAGCCGTCAACAGCAAGCACAATAATTAATATTTATATTCACAAGGAGACAATATTGTTTTCCTGATTCAAATACTACTAATATTTGTTAACATTATAGATATTACGCCTGTTGTGAAGGAGAGGAGGCATCATCTTGTAATTCTACCTCCGGAGTCGCTAGAGGAGACAACACAAAAGGGTCGATCTCCACATTATCGACTAAGGCATGGGAGGTTTCCAACATGGAATTCATAAGTAACTAACATTGATCAATTGTCAAGTCAGGGTTGAAGCCCTCCTTGACTTTGTCCAATGGCAGAGCAGGAGACCAAGATTGGTAAATAGCCAGTACTTGACTCCCGGCCTCGGTCGCCACTCTTCTGGCGTTGTTGGCGATCACCTCCGATGCGTGCTCCAGCAAGTACTCTATGGAGTGCCCGGTCTTCTCCACTTGGTTAGCATGGATATAATCCAAAGCTTTCTGGGCTCCGTAAGATATGGCTGCAAAAGTCATAACAGATATTAGATGATGAAGTCCAAAAGTAAACACAGAAGACTTAAAAGGATAGCTTACTAGCAAGATTACATTTGAAAGACTTGGAGATGCTTTTAGCCTCTTCAATCTTTCCTTCGGCCTCCTTCAGTTCCTTCTTCAGCCGAGTGATCTCGACGCTCTACTCTCTGACCGACTTGGAGAGGTCGTTCTTCTCGACAGTCAGAGCATCTAAGAATCTATGGTTGTTTGATGTCAACTTCTCCAGGTCGACGATTTTCTGATCACGAGCTAAAAGCACAGATAAAGATTTTAGCGTTAGAGTGAGCAAGAAGTAAATATAACTGGATCTGCAATCTTACCAGCAATATTAGCATGACTTTGTTCTAGAGCTCCCGTCACCGCCTTATGGCTGGTCTGCAGCTTCTCGATTTGCCTTCTGGCTTGGGAGAGCTGCTCACCGATAACTGTTGACAACAAGTCAATATCTGTGAAGGAGAAGTTCGAATGCACAAGCTGTCAGGAACTTACCAAAAGTTTTAGCCTCGAGGTATTCAATCCTGGCCTGCTTCTTTTCCATAAGAGAATATATTCTCTGAATGTGAAGAAGGGTATGGTTAGTTGGAAGAATGATTCAAGGAAGACAAAAACTTGGTATTGATGTACCTTGTTGGCCTCTCTATGCTGATGCATGACGTCCATGTCCTCAGCTTCCGGTCGACTCAGTGAGTCTTCAACCAACACGGTCTTACCCTTATAATAGGGAGAAGACATGCCGGTCGGGGAAGGGTTGACGGTCTGAGGAGTAGATGTCGGCAATGATGTGGGCACTGGAGCATCGGCCGACTTCCTCGGCTCGGTTTGCGCACTTGATGGTGTGCGGACCGACAAAGGAGGGTCGGTCGGTCGAGGAACAGGAGTCGACCGAGTGTCTTGAGACCCTTGGGTGCTCTGAGTATCACTTGACCGACCGCTATGATTGACAAAGAGTATAATGTTAAAGCCTGACAATAATTGGTAATAACAACGATGAAGAATCGAAAACATGAAGAATTATACCCGGAGGCTTGCTTAATTTTGATCCGATAGACTCTCTTCTTTCTAGAAGTGGTCTACGGGTCAGAGCCCTTCCGCTTCAGGCAAGTATTGACGGCTTCATCGGTCTTCTTTGCCACCCCTGCACCACTATCTGGTTTGCTCGGGAGCTCCGACAGGCTTGATAGTTGGTCGGAGTGTGCAGGGGTCGGCAGGCTGGCATCTTGGAGGCGCTCCTCCTCGTCATCATTGTCATCTTTCACATATTGCCGACGACGGTGAGCGGTCTGCTTTACTCGTCGGCTGGAAGAGGGCAAGTCAGGGCAAGGAGGTGCTGTGGAGATGTTGGCAACGACCTCTTCGGTCGATCGGGCAACCGCTGAAGAGCTGGCATCACCGGCGCCAGTCTACGGTGGCTTTTTGACATAATCCAGTCCCTCAAAATTGGTCGGAGGGAGCAGAGGGTGTGACACATAAATGTCTAGAACCTGGAAAAACATCAAGACATCACACATTGTGATTATTCAAAAGGACATTAGAATTATTCAAGATGACCGAGGCTTACTCGGGCCCGCAGAGTGCCCACGTTGTATGCCTTCACGATTAAGAAGCGATCTTGGATGATGTCTCCTTCAAACATTTTTGATAATCGTGACTGATGTAGAGTGGAGTTTGGTGGATCCGGCACCTCCCTTGTCTCGTCATCGGTGGCATAATCCCAGGTGGGGTGGCTCTGTTTCTTCAATAGTTGCACTCGGCGCACTATAAAGCTTTTTGCGATAGTGATGTCGTCGACTACTTTGGGGTCGGTTGGGTCAGGTATCTCTGACCACCGCGCCTGGTGAACGGCCTTGGTACTAGAGAAGTCAGCAAGGACAGGAGGAGGATTGTCACAGTAGAACTACTCATCCGTCTAGTTCTTGTTCCCGGTATTCAATGGTACGTTGATGTAGGCCTCCTTCTTGCGCAACTGAAAACCAACTACACCTATGGCGACTTGGTTTTCCTTGGTTGGTAGCGGTCGGAGGACGAACGGATGGCAGAACAAAGTAAAATGGGGCAGAATGCCCAGAAAAGCATCGCACATATGCACGAAGATAGAAATGTGAAGGATGGAGTTGGGATTAAGGTTGACGACTCAATCTCATAAAAGAAAAGGAGCCTGCGCAGGAAACTGCAGCAGGGAACTCCGAAGCCATGCTCGAAGAATGAGCGGAAAACTTTGATTTGTTGATGGATTGGAAGGGGGCGAGTCTCTTTCGGTACCTTCCAGTCGATACGAGCTTTCTCTAGAAGGATGCCGTCCTCCACCATCTTGTTCAGATCAACGGTGGAGATGTTGCTCTTCGAGAACTCCCGAAGCTGCTCCGGGATCTCCAGCTCAGAGGACTCAGCGGCAGCGGCTTTCATGGATGATTTGCGAGGTATCTTCGAGGGATTTAAAAAATGCGGTGGATCTAAACCCTAGCTAATGCTTGGGGGCTTGATGGCGATGAAGAGCTGTGGCGGCGATGGGAGAAGGCGCAAACCCTAGCTCTAGAAGCAGAGGAGTTGCAAGAACAGGGAAGGCGTGAGAAAGATGAAGCATTGTGTGCAAATGGCGGCGTGAAATTAGAGTCAACAGTCCACTGTCCATTTTATACCTTCGCCTTTTTGACCTAGTCTCTGGGTCCCATGGGCTGGTATGGGCTATGTAGTGATGGGCTTTTCCGTTTAATAATAATAAAAATGTAACAAACTTTATTCTTTAAAAAAGAATTAGAGCTATTAACCCTGAAAAATAATCTTGGGGGTGTTGGTCGTATCTACGCACCCACTTATATACCGCAAGAGGAAGGTGTACGATTGTAGCACTTTTTCCCTTGAATTGAGTATTCCAAGGTTTATCGAATCCACTGGGACCTTAGGGATTTATTAAACAAAGTTAATAGTAAAAGATCTAGTCAAGGCTACTGTCAAAGTCAGGTTGCATGAGGGGAAGACTGGCCAGCGCAAAGGTGCGCCAGACAGTAAATCTGTCGTTGCGCCGATCGGTGCAGGAGTCGAGCCGATCAGCACACTGGTGGAACTAAGTCAAAGTGCGCAAGATCTAGTAAATCTGTGGTTGCGCCGATCGGCGTAGAAATTGAGTCGATCGGCACACTGGTGAATCTAAGCCAAAGTTGTTGCGTCGATCGGCGCAGGAGTTGAGCCGATCGGCACACCAGTGAATCTGAGCCAAAGTGTGCCAGATCTTGTAAACCTATGCTGTTAAGCGAGTAGCCAAATATCTACTAGTGAGATCGTAACCAGAAAGTCCAATTGAATAGCATCATAATGGGTAATTACATAGATTAATGAAAACCTATAATGAGTAAGACCACCCTGCTTTCCAAGTGGCTCCTGATTTATCGCTGCCGAGAGGAAACCCTTAATCGCACGAGTATCTTACCCTACTCAACTATCCAATAGTGCTGCGTAGGCTTAGTGCTGTCACCGCTAAACCACACTACTAGCATCATCAAGCAACCATAATCCATACAATGTCCGAATACTATCCTAATCACTATGATTAAGATAATATCTGCTTACTTAGCTTAGAACTAAGAGATTGGAATAAGCACATGCATGATTATAGAATCAAGATAGACAAATCACCAAAGCCATCATCAACATATTCAATAATCCTTGTGATACATAGAGTAAGATTCATCCCTGTCGAGATGGCCTATCTTGACGGATCTACTCTTAACTCCAATGGTTCTTGAAACTCAACTAGAGATCTATTCTAACGGGGCAAGCCCCGGTGGCTCTAACTCACGGATCTGGTGTCCCTCTGTCGCCCCCCTCTCTCTGCGGTGACGGTTTTCAAGTATTTATAGGGGTTCTACTCTTAAAGGACTCGGTTTCTAGACAATAAGGCGGCTGCGCCGATCGGTGCAAGCCGTGTCTTCTCTAATTTCTTCCCCGAGTCGGTTCCTCTGTCTTCCATAGCTCCCATGTGGGCCTTTTCCTTCGAGATAATGTCTTGTATTGCACGTTGAGATCTTGAAGTTCCATAAATCTCCTTGAAGTTCCATAAATCTTCTAGACAAAAATCTTCAAGTGTCTTGCATAGATAAACTTTCATAAACATGTGGAATGGGCCTCGGTCACTTCTGTGGGCCAAAACACCCTTGCGCCGATCGGCTCATAAGCTGCGCGGATCGGCGTACTGGGCTTCTTCAGTGCTTTTCGTCGGTTCTAGACTCCTGTCCTCTCCATCATCGCATTAATCACCAATTTTACCTGTTTCTGTAATAAAGCTCCAAAACAACACATATACAAATATATAGACAATATCACAGGTAAATGGCCTAAATTAGTATCAATTATGCTCTAATTGGGGTAATATTCACATATAAAAGGGGCACTTGGGAAGTGCCAACAGTTCCCCCACACTTAAACCTTTCCTCGTCCCGAGTAAAGTTAAAGAAAGAAAAATAAAAAAACATACTCTTTCTATCATAAAAGATATCTCAAATCAGCAAATGTTGAGCATTGTTCTATTGTGGTGTATTTCATATTGGTATTCAGCAAAATAGATCAAATATGGGCATAAAGCTTAAAGTTCTCCCCAAAGCAAAAGATCATGTCCAACTCATAAATTATAACTTTTCCACACATGAAAATCACTTAAAAGATTGTTGTGAACATAGAGAATCTATTTTCCAAATAATCCAAGGCAACAACTCATCTTTCAAATCACTCAACCTATATTCTACATCATAATGATCAAATAATATTAGTGTAAGGCTTATATGAGTAGATAGGTGAGGTAATTCTAGGATTGCAAACATAAATCAATAATATATTGTAAAGCTAGGAGATTATTCTTCGTTGAAATTATAGAAACTTATCAAGATGGCCATTAAGAAAGAAAAATTTAAGAAATGACTCACACTTTGGACATGTGGACATGTGCATAGCAAAAATTTGATCTTGGAAGATTGCACATGGTTGGAATGATTCATGGCTATATTAGAATGAATTTCGAGAATAAGCATGTCATATACCATCCCCCCCACACTTAAAATTTTGCTAGTCCCTTAGCAAACAGCAGAACTTTTTTTTTTCACCACTGCTGCACCGATCGGCTCAGGGTGCGCCGATTGGCTCTCAACCCAAATTTACCAACATTTGTTGGTATTTGATCCGTCCGACTTCAACATTTATTCAAGAATTAAATATAGCCAGAAATATAGGATGTGGTCAAGGAATGATACTCAACAAGATGTTTTGGGTTTATGGTAGTGTACTCAGCGGAATTGAATTTTTGCATGAGTAATTTCAAGGCTAGAAAAAGATACACAAAGAATTGCCATCTTAATAAAGTTCATACCAAAAAGAATTAAATCCTAACCGAACTCAACCATCAATTTAATGTTTATCTACATATCAAAGGTTCATGAGTATTGCTCAAAATAAGGCATTGGTAGGTAAGGATCTTGAAAACAATAAATTCCAAAGTTTGCAACATGAAAATTTAAATTTGAAAAGATTGGTACTAAGTTATCATCACAAACTGGACAACACAAATGAAGCACATGGGTACTCAAAATTGCTCCACATAAGACATATTTGTCGAATAATCATTAAGTGTAAGTTCGAAATTTTATTCAATGCTCAACACTATTTGATCTTCATCAACATTTTTCAAGAAAGAATAAATAATTCAATTCTCCTAAAAGAGCATAACCGCCACCATTATATTAAGATCGAAACTCGAATACATGGTGATGATTTTTGCACACACTTGCATGAAAATAAAACTACTACTAACACACTTGCATGAAAATAAAACTACTACTAACACACTTGCATGAAAGTAAGCACACCCGATACATGGTTTCACAACCCGCTCACACACACATAAGCAAATAAAGAAAAAGATTGCAAAAGATAAAATAAAACGCAAACCGGGAAACCGATACTCGTGCCAACTCCTAGGCACTCTAGTCATCCAAAAGTGGAGTCGGTGGCTGATCGAAGCCATAGCACCGCGCCTTGAGTCGCTCGAACTCGTCCACCATCGCATCGTGGTTGTAACTCCATTGGGACGTGGCTTCCTCCACGCGCTCGATGTAGTGCATGTTGTTGTCGAGGTACCCCTGCATGGGCACAAAAAAGTCTAAACTAGGCACAGGAGGCACCACTGGTACACGCCCTTGGTACCTGTAGTCGATACTCGCGCTGCGGTATGGTGCGCCAACTTGCGGGTTGCCTGCGCTGATCGGCGCAGAGGGCTGTGAACCACCCGCTGCGTCGCTCCACCCTGACTGGTACTACTGAGGCTCCTGGCATGACCCCCAGGAGTCCCACTCGCCGCCGGCTACTGTAGATGTGTCCGGCTGTCGAACTCGCCCACGGCGGTCCTTGAGAACTCGGCCCCCCTCCAGGAGACCTTCCTCAAGCCAATTTCCTCCCTCCAGCTTGCAAGGGAGAAAAACTCCTAGCTCCGCACAAGGGAGCTTTACGTTGGTGCCACCGACATGGAAGCTGGTGCGAACACTTCCCGTGACAATATTGCCATGAGTCATATTCTCGCCGATCTCCGTCGCGCACTCCCACTTGTCATTGCGCCCTCCCGGTCCGTCGCCGTCGCAGACGAAGGCTGCTAGGCGTTGAAGATAGGCCCCGAAGGCCAACTTCTTGCTTGCCTTGCCCCTCTTGTCGAGCCAACCCCGCATCATCACCGACATGGGGTTGCAATGAGACGGACTCACAATGGCGTTGAAGAGCCACCACAAGTCCGCATCGGTGACGTTGCTGGAGTCGACCTTGTCGCCTATGCGCGCCGCCAACCACCGATGGAAGACTTGAATGGTCGGGTTGCGGATGTTGCCGCGCTTCATTTGTTCTACCAATGAGAGCCGCCTCCAAAAGGAGTCCAACTCCCCGCGTCCCAAGATGTCAGCGACGTCGACGTTGACGTCGAAGCAGAAGGCTTGAGCCGCCGCCTCCATGGTCACCATGTGGCTGATGTCGCAGACGCGGAAGTTGACGGCCTCGCTACCGTCTTCGACGGTGCCAAGCCTCATCGTAGAGGCAACCTCGGTGACGACGTCGAGGTTGTAGTCCATGGGGAGGAGGTGGAAATCCACCCAGCCAAGGTTGTCTAGCATCCCCTTTAAGTCCTCCCACATGCCGATCGAGGTGAGGAAGGTCTCGTCCAAGTCGAAGTTAGGGACGAACCTTCCCCTCACCGCGAGGTAGTGCCGCTGTTCCTCCGCGCTCAAGAGGGTGAAGCCCTCCTCTA
This sequence comes from Eleusine indica, assembly GCA_030378355.1. Lineage (NCBI taxonomy): Eukaryota > Viridiplantae > Streptophyta > Magnoliopsida > Poales > Poaceae > Eleusine > Eleusine indica. The sequence goes on along the minus strand of CM059501.1, from coordinate 29,266,559 downwards.
CCAGGCGTGGCATGAATGCCACCGATGGTTGTGATGTGGGAACCCCACGGCTTGCCGCCGTTTAGCTCCTCGTAGCACGCCCTGTTGGAACGGACGCGCCTGAGACGGAGTGGCGGGCGCAGATCTCGTATGTCGCCGCCGCCGAGCCAGCGGATGCACCACCCACTGACATGTCATCGCGAGCGTCGGAGCCACCCCTCACCGAGGAGTCACCGCTCGACTCGCTGCTGCCGTCGAAACTGCTTCCCCGGCGCAGCCTCTTGCCCAACTTGGCGACGGAGGAGCGGAGACGATTTATCTGTGAAAATTGCGGAACGTGTGCAAGATCGTGGGTAGTGGGGAAGGTGGAGAGATTACCGGGATGGTGTGCCGAACTGGGGGCGCTGGCCTCCCTTTTATAGTGTGGGAAACTTCCAGGAGAAGGAACCGCCGTAAAATTTCAAAATTTGAGAGCGCGCTGATCGACACGGGTACCTGCGCCGATCGGCACAATTCAAATTTTGAATGCTCTGACCACTATGATGCTTGATTCTCATCCTTTATGTCGCTTCCTGGCACATCATGTTGGTTGGCAGGGGAACACACAGAATCCTGATGTCTTGTTGGCTGCGCCAATAGGCGCGGGTCCGCGCCGATCGACGCGCCGTCTCTTTTTCAGCTTTTGGTCAATTCTGTGTCTCCTCTGCACTCCACACCTACATAATAATCATACCTATTCTTGAAAATCAATGCCTGTCGCCTTTGTCTCCAATTTGGGTACCTGTGCCGATCGGCGCAGTAGGGTGCCGAACGGCGCAAGTCCCTTGCACCTCGTCTTTTGGTCCGGTGCTGATTCTGATGCCTCGTGTTCATCCCTTTCACCTAATTTCCACATCTCCAATGTTCTTATAGTATTGGCATTCGTATCGGGGCTCATCTGGTTACCGCGCCGATCGGCGCTGACTCGCGCCGATCAGCGTGTCGTCCGTTTTTGCTTCTGGCCCCTCGCTTCTTCGCTAGATGTTGTTCTTCATCCTTTCCTTGAAACTAGCTCTGTCTCCGAAAATAGTTGTGCTGGTTGATTTTTAGCACTCCTTCAATTCTGGGCGTCGTCGGCCTTCTGTCCTGACTTGCGCAATACTACGTCGATCGGCGCAGAAGTGCGCCGATCGGCGCAAGCTGTGCTCTTTCCTGTTTTTGGTCTTTTTTTATATATATTCCTGCATTATTAGTCTACAGTATGTATATACATAGTTTTACATGAATAAACAGACAACGCAAGAGCACACAAGAATTAAGCACACACTTTTCTATTTTTTTTTATTCGGGAGATTGTTTTTATCACAAGCAAGCAAATTTAAAAACACCGGGTTGCCCTCCCGGCCAGCACTATTTAACTAAATGAAATGGGTTGCCCTCCCATAAGCACTAAATAACTTCTAAATCCCACCATCATTGGGTTGCCTCCCAAGAGCGCTCTAGTTATTTAGAGGTCAAAGAGCTTGACCTCCCCGCAAACAATCAATCCTTAGTGTCGCGGTGCGAGATGTGAGGTCGTGACACTACAAGGTTCTCTTATCTCCATAGTTCATATAGCTTGGACGACCTATCCATACATCCCCTCCAATTACTTCGACGCCACGATGCCACGGTTTCTTGTATCTCTTCACTTCATCAATAGCACGGCACTCTTCTCCCTTTGGACGAAACATGAAAGAGTAGGGAGTCCCACTTATATCAAAGCTTATCTCACCACTCCCAACATCAATACTTGCCTTTGCTGTCCTCAAGAAGGGTCTGCCTAAGATCAACGGGGTCCTCGTCCTCTTATCCATGTCAAGCACAATAAAATCAACAGGGACGATATGATCTCCAATTTGAACAGGCACATCCTCAGCAATTCCATCAGGGAAGCGTACTGATTGATCGGCTAACTCCAAACACATACCCGTAAGCTCTAATTTAGGCAAATCGAGATTTGTGAATATATGATGGGGCATAACACTTACACTTGCTCCAAGATCACACAAGCACCTATCAAATATCCTTGTTCCAATCATGCATTTGATGCTTGGTGATCCAGGGTCAGGTTTCTTCTCCAGTGCAACATCATTGATTGCCGCCGTTAGTTCCTTAGTGACCTTCACAACCTCCTCAGAAACTAGAGAATTCTTGTTTTGCATCATGTCCTTAATGTACTTGGCATAGGTGGGAATTTGTATAGCGTCAACAAAAGGGACATTGATGTAAAGCTTCTTCATAATATCGATGAACCTTGCAAATTGCTCGTCGTGTTGCCGTGCTCTTTCTGTCTTTGTCATTAGTTGACTATCCAAAAACGTGGCAGGGCCATGCTCTTCTGTCTCCACGCCCATTTTCAGACCAGAGAGGTCATCATCCTCCTTGCGCCGATCGGTGCCGGGCTTCTTTGCTCCCGCAGAGTGCTCTTGAACTGAGTCTTCTACTGTGAATAATACTCGAGGTGTTGCGCGGACTGCTTCTAAATCTCCAAGTGACTTGCTTCTCTTCTTCGCTGTTCTCTTCTTGTGAAAGAGTCTTTCTGGATCGTTGGCGTAATTAGAGGGTTTGTTTGACTTAGGACTGTCCATACCTATTAGTTTCACTTAACAGAATATATATACTAGAGAGACAAGTAAAGCACAATGACTAAACACTAATACATCAAACAATGTTTAAAAACCTGCTACGGTCCCTGGCAACGGCGCTAGAAAATAGAGCTTGTTGGTTGTATCTACGCACCCACTTATATACCGCAAGAGGACGGAGTACGATTGTAGCACTTTTTCCCTTGAATTGAGTATTCCAAGGTTTATCGAATCCACTGGGACCTTAGGGATTTATTAAACAAAGTTAACAGTAAAAGATCTAGTCAAGGCTACTATCAAAGTCAGGTTGCATGAGGGGGAGACTAGCCAGCGCAAAGGTGTGCCAGACAGTAAATCTGTCGTTGCGCCGATCGGTGCAGGAGTCGAGCCGATCGGCACACTAGTGGAACTAAGCCAAAGTGCGCAAGATCTAGTAAATCTATGGTTGCGCCGATCGGCGCAGGAATTGAGTCAATCGGCACACTGGTGAATCTAAGCCAAAGTTGTTACGCCGATCGGCGCAGGAGTTGAGCCGATCAGCACACCAGTGAATCTGAGCCAAAGTGTGCCAGATCTTGTAAACGTATGCTGTTAAGTGAGTAGCCAGATATCTACTAGTGAGATCGTAACCAAAAAGTCTAATTGAATAGCATCATAATGGGTAATTACATAGATCAGTGAAAACCTATAATGACTAAGACCACCCTGCTTTTCGAGCGGCTCCCGATTTATCGCTGCCGAGAGGAAACCCTTAATCGCGCGAGTATCTTACCCTACTCAACTATCCAATAGTGCTGCGTAGGCTTAGTGCTATCATCGCTAAACCACACTACTAGCACCATCAAGCAACCATAATCAATACAATGTCCGAATACTATCCTAATCACCACGATTAAGATAATATCTACTTACTTAGCCTAGAACTAAGCAATTGGAATAAGCACATGCATGATTATAGAATCAAGATAGACAAATCACCAAAAACCATCATCAACATATTTAATCATCCTTGAGATACATAGAGTAAGATTCATCCCCGTCGAGATGGCCTACCTTGACGGATCAACTCTTAACTCCAATGGTTCTTGAAACTCAACTAGAGATCTATTCTAACGGGGCAAGCCCCGGTAGCTCTAACTCACGGATCTGGTGTCCCTCTGTCGCCCCCCTCTCTCTACGGCGAGGGTTTACAAGTATTTATAGGGGTTCTACTCGTAAAGGACTCGGTTTCTAGCAAATAAGGCAGCTGAGCCGATCGGCGCAAGCCGTGTCTTCTCTGATTTCTTCCCTGAGTCGGTTCCTCTGTCTTCCACAGCTGCCATGTGGGCCTTTTCCTTCGAGATAAAGTCTTGTACTGCACGTTGAGATCTTGAAGTTTCATAAATCTCCTTGAAGTTTCATAAATCTTCTAGACAAATATCTTCAAGTGTCTGGCGCAGATAAACTTCCATAAACATGTGGAATGGGCCTCGGTCACTTCTGTGGGCCAAAACACCCTTGCGCCGATCGGCTCATAGGCTGCGCCGATCGGCGCACTGGGCTTCTTCAGTGCTTTTCATCGGTTCTGGACTCCTGTCCTCTCCATCATCGCATTAATCACCAATTTTACCTGTTTCTACAATAAAGCTCCAAAACAACGCATATACAAATATATAGACAATATCATAGGTAAATGGCCTAAATTAGTATCAATTATGCTCTAATTGGGGTAATATTGACATATAAAAGGGGCACTTGGGAAGTGCCAACATGGGGCTTGTTTGATCAGAAGCAGTGGCAAATCCACTTAAAAATACTTTCCGTATCTATGTGATTTGATGATCATGTAGCAGAGGACTTGATGGTCGTACAAATGTAAGTTCAAGAGATAAGTTAATTATTGATGTCGATAATTAATTATCAAAAATGGGCATACATTAAGAAGAGTGATAATTCATTAAGCAAAAGCTATAATGTGATTGATGTCATTTAGCTTAGTACTGTTATATGATTGATGTCATATTCTTTTATATGGGTCTAAACCTGATTGATGTCATAAGATTAAGATCCACAACTCACTCAGATAAGAGTGTGTATCACTCGGCCTTTTTATCAATCGGTCGACGAGATTGATGTCTTGTTAACTGACCTTCTGAATTGATGATTAAGAGTTTACCTAAGCTCGAGCTTGATGGTTTGAGTGAATTATATACAACAAAATGTTAAGAGCTAATATTACTAGACTCTTGCATTATTTGTTAGTCTCCAAATTATACAAGAGTCGGGGGCTGCACCTGATTAGGTGCCCCTAGTCGGCGCACCAGATCTATCAAGAACTTCAATCAAGAGGTCTTTCTAATTTGTGATCTAGTCATATAATTTTCGAAGATCACTCGGTAGGATGAAGCTCAAAATCAGGATACACTCGGGGGCTGCTGTGGAATACTTACCTTATATGTATCCATAGTTATGTCTAAGTCGGTAGACGACCGGGTAGCTCATCCATAAGGGAACCGACCGAGTCGGCTTGGAGCACAAGGCAATTAGAGATAGACTTTCTATATCAATTCTTGTAGACTATGAGTAGGACTCTTCATGTACCCCTTGTTGATCGGATATATAAGGCGGTAAGGAACCCCCATCGAGGGACAGGACAATACAAGAAACACAACATCAATACAAACCACAGAACACAACACGTAGGGTTTTTACTCTCATCGAGAGGGCCTGAACCTGTCTAAATCGGTGTCTTGTGACCTAACCATCGAGTTCTTAATCCCGATGTAGCCCTATAGATTTATTGTCGAGTAGAAGTCTCGACAGAAGAGGTGGTGGTTGAAGAACCTGCTTTGAGTGTGGTGACCCTGGACACTTCATCGCCGAGTGCCCCAAGAAGAAGAAGAAGGCCGGGTACCACGACAACAAAGCTAAAGACTTTAAGAAGAAAAAGAACCAGTTCTACAAGAAAAGAAAGAACACCAAGAAGTTCGTGAAGGTGGTCGTACGCGCCTGCGTTGCCGCTCTAAGTGACGTCGACCTCACATCAAGCAAAGACCTTACAAGCTCAGAGGAGGAGGTTGAGAAGCCACGAGTGATGAGGAAGGACGACTTCTCAAGGCTTTGCTTCATTGAAAAGAATGGTCACGACACCGACTCTAGTACTTTTAGTTCAATTGAAATGCAAATATTATTAGTATTTTTGCTTTTGTTTGAATATTTTTTAAATATTTTTATTATTTTTTTCATATATTTTCAGTAGTTTTGTTCAATTAATGAGTATTTTCTTAATATTTTTCAGTAGCTTTGTTCCTTTCAGTAGTTTTTTGTATGTGTCAGTAAATTATAAAAGTTTCAGTAATTTTATTGTGTGTGTAATTTCGTTTAGAAGTTTCAGTAATTTTTGAAGTTTCAGTAATTTTGTTAAAATATTTTTAGTAATTTTGTTTTATTCATCAGTATGTTTTCAGTAGTTTTATTCTATTCATCAATATATTTTCAGTAGTTTTGCTCTATTTTTCAGTATTTTCAAAATATTTTTCAATAGTTTTGTTTTTTTAGTAGTTTTTCAATATTTTTCAGCATTCTTTCAGTATAATGTATACTTGCATTTAGTAATTATGGCAGTATCAGATAGTTCCCAATCATAGAAAATATGAAGATCGTTAGCTGATCCTTTAGTTCAAAATACATAGCATATCTTTGTAGCCCCCATCAGTGGCCTCAACCATCATGTTCAGGTCACTAACTGCTATAGGTCATTGCAAAGACAAAGCAGTTCCAGTCGATAGCAAAAATTAGTCTTTCACCTAAAATATATTTGCCTTTGACCTTCCGCTAATTCTCTTACCACGGCATCCCATCATTAATTAGGAATGATTTGGTAATTCCTGAAATGGAGCAGAACTAGAATGGCGAGCAGAGGTCGCATTGGTGCTGAAGGAGCAGAAGACAATGTGTACCCGCAATACAATGCTACTAACCTACTCTCTGAGGGTGCTTGCAAATGCAGGGGATGGGATTAAAGGATCTGTGTGGTCTTCGATTATTGAGGAAGGAGATTAAATCATCAGGAACGGTGAAAGTCATGCATAGACATCACAATTGGATGAAGCAAGTGTGAGGTGAGAATCGTGGATGCACTCAGACAAGACAGAATGGAGTTTTGAGCGGCGCTTGGAGGCACTACAATGCGGCCGTGCAGACCTCACGGGAAATTACCGAGGCCGTGAAGGAAAAGAGAACAGATCTTCGACGGGATGCAGCAGTTGGTCACGGAAGCGGAGCCCTGGGCCATCGAAGGTCAACGGAGAGTGCTTGGCTGCTTGCACGGGAGCTAGAGGCAGCAGCGGAGTTCATGAGACGGGCGCCACGGCGACAAGGATGAAGCAAGGCTCCTGTGAAACGGCGCGGCGGAACTCAGGGGCTCAAGGACGGCATACTGCAGCGATGACGAATCGTGCTCGAAGGGAGTGGCGACGGCGCAGCGGGGCAAGGTCGCCGCGGGAAAGCGTGCCCTGATGGATTAGGACGGCGTGCGCTGGGGCAGGGTCTCCAGTCCCGCTGAGACAAGGAGGAAGCGCCCTCGGGGTGCTGGGGACGGCGCGCAATGGGGCAGGGTCGCCGCTCCCGCGGCGACGACGAGGAAGCGCGCGGGGGGACCAGGGGCGGCGCGCGGCGGGGCTTGGGCCGCCGCTCCCGTGGCGGTGAAGAGGGAGGACGCGGGGATCTTGGGACGGCACGTGACGGAGATAAAACGGGTCCCGGCTGATGCTTCCCCTGACCCGTTACGGCTGGCGGGGGCGCGAGGCGTCGGGAGTCTGGCTCGGGGACGGGCTCGATCGGACCGTTGACAGGCACGCAAGGTTAGCTGCAGGTGTTATTCTACACCCTAGACCCAAACGCCTAGTCAGTTTCCAAACTCACCAGGCCAACCGACGCCCGTGTCCGTGCCAACCGAGCCTCCATAATACCGGGTCCGCAGCATCCATCGGGTTGGGCCCGATAGCCGTCAGCCGCATATAAAAGGCATCACACCCACGTTCGGTCCCACATGTCATTCATTTCCTCCCCTCACCCCCGCCTTCTCCACTCGAGCGGTTCCACTCGGCGACGAACGCGGCGAAGGCGAGGCGCGGCGGGCGAAGTCGTGGCAGGCCGGTGTTGACTTTTGCTAAGCCATATTAATAAATCATTCCCGGCACGGGGCCAGAAACGGTTCACTAATATGTCCCAGAGTCAAGTAGGTAAAATCCGCAAGCGCACGGAGAATACCGCTGTAGCATTTCACCCGGAAGTATTCAGGGTATCGTATTTGTTTATCCCAAAGGAAGGTTATGATCAAGAAGCGTTACTAACATATAAGATCATGTTAACAATTAGCAAGGATATCTAACCAAGACAGGCGGGTACATGATAATAACCGGGTAGTGTGACACACACAGAAGATTCCTACTAAATAAATAAAGTCTAGTGGAGGAAAGACTAGGCTAAGCTACTCCTACTATACATTCCTATACAGTTGCATAGTCTAAGTAGAATACATACAGACCCACACTCAGGTTCAGCAGTCAATAGTATAGCACTTCAGGCACGGACTTACCCCTGCATCCACAGGCGACTTCCGCCAAGAGCCTACGCACTAGCCTAGCGGGGAGGATTTCAAAGGACGGACAGGGCTGTCACCACCTGCCGCCTACCTCAACGAACCAGTAGACTAACGAATAATTGATGCAAATCAGTCACCCAAGTACCATACTTGCATGACCAAAGAGCACTCTGCCCCTCCGCGATTACTATTAACGAGGCAGAGTTACCGTACGAATACGATCACCAAACCCATGCTATACTTTATCAGCTAAAACTAAGCATAGAGACTATAACATATAAACTAGACTATAGTGATGGTATATAACTAGCATGACAATAGTAGTATAATAAATATAAACTACTATCACACAAGTAGACTATACTATCACATATATGGATCACAAAATCAAACAAGAAACTCATGACCCAAGCACAACTATATAGAAAAGATATATATATTGATAAGAGTAAAGTCTTACAAAAGGGAAAAGATACAAGAGCCATACCAATTCCAAGTGAAGACTTGGGACTAGAGAGCTCTAGACTCAGCCTAACTCCACTAAAACTCCAAGAACTACTACTAGCAAGAGAGAAATGCTTCTTGTGGTGTGTGTTGAGTGTGAAGGCACACCCTCCTATTTATAGCCTCAATAGGTCGGCAAGGGAGAGTAACCGCCACGGAAGGCATCTCAAACCGTCATCAGGAGTTGCGGAGGAGCCAACACGTGGAAGCCCAGGCGGAGAGGGCGCCCGGCTGGGTCGGCCGACCTGACCAGGTCGGCCGACCTGGGGGTGGCCCCTCCGGGCCTGTGCTTTCTCCAGGTGGCTGTCCTGTGGGCCCTGACGTTGGTTTGCGCGGTATTGCAGGGAGTTACGTCGGTTAAGTGCTGAAAATGGGCCCTTCAATCCGTGTGACGTCCATGTGGCACTCTCTGATTGGTCGAAAGTGTGTTTTCTTGCCTTTTGAGGTGTTTCCTTCACATTTCCTCCTGCATGCACAAAGTTCTCCAAGTACAAGTGGAACTATATTATTGTGATAAAGCATGCGTGTATGAAATGCCAAATTCTCCTTTATTTGAGTATAGTTGACGGTTGAAAATGGTACTTAACAGCCGTCAACAAACTCCCCCAAGCTTACCCTTTGCTCGTCCCGAAGCAAAGATAAACTTAAGTTGTTGATCAGAAGTTGCTACAATGTCCTACTCCTCAATAATACTATGCGCACAACAAAGTACTCTTCCTAGAATTAAATATATTGGCGCATAACTTACCCATTTACCTCGATCCATGGGGCTTTTACACCTCATTGTCTTGGGCGGTTGAGAGATAGAACAATTGCAGGGCACCAATCACTTGCTCTAGATTCCGCTATGTTGTTCCGGAGGTTTTCAAAAGATTTTGAAAATAAAAACCAAGTTCCTCAAATGATTCTCTCGGATCACTCAATATGTGTATGATTCCTCACCAAGGCAAAGTGTTGCCTATAATCACCTACTTCTAAATAAGGCTTTATGTGGAGCTCAAGGTAGGGATATATGAAGCACTCATGTTCACATAATATTGCTATGTCAAAAGACCGGATCCAAGAAAAAACATCAATTCAAACAATCTTGATCAAGATGTGCAAGTGTGTGGGAGAACGGAGGAATGGTGGATGGGAAGAAATAACTCCTTTTTGAATTTTCCTTCTCTCTTTTGGAGTTTCTAGGCTATGGCTATCTTTTGCTTGCTCTCTTTTTTGAGCATTTTTTTTTCTTTTCTTTTCTTTTTGCATAGCCATAGTCCTAGTTTGCAATGAATACTTTGAGAGAGGAAATTTGCAATGGATATATGGAGTGTTTCTTTGGATGGATGGATGGATAGTGGCTTTCTTCCGGTGTAGAAGAATAGCTCACGGTGGATATGGTGGATATGGTGGATGCTATCTTCTTGATTTAGAAGGATAGCTCATGGCGGTGGATGTGTGTATATGATCTTGATCAAGAAAGCATGAAAAGAGTTCTACTAGGGTCACAACAATTTTGACTAAGCTCAATGTGAAACAAGCAGCATATGTGTAAAGGTTTTCAAATGTAAACACTACATATGGCTGTGGTGGGAATTTCATCACTGAGGAACTTATCAATTTGTCATTTTGAAAAATAAAACTCCAGAATTCAAGCTTTACGTTGAGCAAGATCATAGCAGCCCTATCTATCATATCATACCTCTCAACAACTTAGAACTAGAGAATGCATATGCTACCCACAAGATTCAAGTTCAAGGCAAGATTTACCAACAAACCTAACTCTTGAGAGAGTACTAAGTTGTCAACTAGCTTTAGAGAGGAATAAAGGACAGAGCAACTATTCATCATCTCAACATAGGAAAATTATACACATTCATACCGCGCATGAAAAAGGGAAATATTTTTGTTCTTTTTATATTTTGCAAATTTTTATGGATTTTCAGATTTAGCAAATGCAAGAAATAAAGAGAAGGGGAAAGATACAAGTTACCGTGAGAAGAGGGGTCCTCCCCCAAGCTTGTTCTTGCTCATATCTGCTGGTTCGGGTCGTAGCCTTGGGAGCGGAAGAAGGCATCCCAATTGCTCTGATTCTGAGCCATCATCGCGTTCAGCTGGCGGAATTGGTTGTCGCTTGAAATTCTGCCATTGCTGGGTGTCGGTGACATGTTGCATGAGAGTTTGTTGCATGCTCTCGGTGCGCAAATCAATGTCGTTCACCCTCCTTGTCAACTTGGACATCCCATAGTTGAGTTCACGGAACCCACGGGATGAGAATGACCGAGTGGCAAAGGATGGCGGTCCGCTTGAACTTGATGACGTCTGCATGGGGTAATCGTACTGAGATTCCCATGCTCCGGCCTGCCATGTTGATGCACCCGCCTCGTCCTGTGGCGGGGGCTGCTCCCATACCGGATCTCCGATCGGAGTGTGAAACTCCGGTGTAGGCTCCATATGCGTGTCGGTCGCCCTGAAACACTATGCCTGCGAACTTCTCCCACTGGCTCAAGTGGGAGGGTTAGTGCCCGACAGTGATACAAACGAAGACCCGGGTTAGGTAACGGGAATTCATTTGTATACCCGGGAAAGTGATAGATCAAGGTATTATTTGGACCATGTTTCAAAGTATGTCCTTGCACAAAATAGTCCTCGCCTAGAAATTCTCTATCTACCGTCAAATATTCAACATGAACATTCTCAGGCAGACCACACTTCTGCGCAATGCGAGTAACTAAAGAGGTGCACTCAATTGGTCCTGTCAACTTTATATTGTCTAACCATTGATCAATCATGCATTCCGTGGGTGACACCCTAATTTTCTTAACCATGGCATAAAGTATTTTCAATTCATCTTGCCGGACAACCCTAATGTCACCTCGAGGAAACAAGGTCATAGCCAACCACACATGCATAAATCTAAGTGTAGGATTATGGATGGCACTTGTTCTAGGCTTGGGACCCCACTCGTTTCCGGAAATCTTTTTCCAAAAACTTTCTTTATGGAACCCCTCTAGCGCTTTATCTAAGTCTAGCCTACATTTAGGATTTAGACCTAGCATAGCATGAAGATCACCCCATGTGACCAAGCGCTCTTGCCCAAACAAGTGAAAAGAAATGCCTTCATCATACTTTCTAAGGGTGCATAAAAACTGCATAGTAAGCAAACGAGAACCCGGCTCATCTACTTCTACAAAATTTAGCCAACCCATAGTGCGAAAAATAGAGGCAAATTCTTCTCTCATACCTATTTTCTCGAGGAAGTCCGGATCGAAGCGTCGGGTGTGGGCGAATGGCCGTTCTCTCATGAGCGCGATGGCTTGGCCCTCGCGGTCGTCCTTGATGTCGAGATGCTCCTCGGTGATGAGCAAGGCCGGCCTTTCCTCCGGAATTTCAGCTTCGGGGTCACCATGCCCCGGACTTGGTGTGAGCTCGACGGATGATGCTTGACTCGTGCTTGCACGAGTGCTTTTTCTCCGCTTGATTCCGGCGACTTGCTTCATTCGTTTGAACATGGCTGCACACAAGAACAAACACAAGACAAGAACAAAAACAAGATCGAACAAGTGTTCGGGTGAGCGTTAGTGAAAACGACAAACCCGAGCTTCTCCGAAATTGGTTTTCTTTTCACAACAACTTGCAAATGCACTAAAACAGAGGGGAAATATTTTTTTGGGTTTTTGGGGCTGTAGTAAAGTTGAAGAACACGAAATTTTGGGAGAGCAACAAGTGAGCAAAGGAGGGGAGTGAAAGATGAGCTTGGAATGGTGAAGCTCCCCCTCCTGGGCGGTTTTTATAGCCAAGGAAGCAAGATGGCCGTTAGAAAGAGACAGAGCAACGGCCATATAGCCGTTGGGAGAAAGGAGCACAGGAAAAGGTGGGGCTAGGGGGTCGGCCGATCCCACCAGGTCGGCCGACCTGGCAGGTGGGCCTCCTGGCAGCCCCCTTTTTCCTATGTGTTCCCCAACGGCTAGGGGATTTGTCCCCTGCTGCCTTTTTGCTCAAAAAGCTCGACAAAAAATCTTTTCAAAATGGAAAGCCCAAAAACCTATTTTCTAAATTTTCAAAAAATTCAAATGAGTTTTGAAAAATTCCAAGGTGGCTGGAAAAATTCAAAAATGCAGAAATGCAGTGGTCGGGAAAAATCAAAATGTGGTGGAAAGCAAATATGCAATTAAAAGAGCAAATATGGATAACTACCGGTTTAACCTCCCGGCGAGGACTCACCTTTTAAAGTCCGACGAGCGGGACTTTTCTCCGGCGTTCAGCTCGATGAAGCGTTGTCCGGTCCCGGAGATGAAGACACGGATGATGCTTCTTGTTTCATTTGCCACACCTTCTTGGTCTTTGTTGCGGTCGGTGGCTTCTCGGGCTTCGGAGGCTGCGGTTTTGCAGGCTTCACAGCCTGTTTCTTTGCAGACCTCGGAGGTTGCTGCCTTGTGGACTTCAGAGGCTGTTGCTTAATGTGTGAACTTTGCCTCCTTGCCTTCATCAGTTGTTGCTGTGCAACCTTTTCCTTCTCAAGGAAGTTCTTCATGAATGTGATGAGGCTGTCCTTCTTTGGCGGAGTGACCTCCACTTCCTTGATGTTGCTTGGGTTCGGCCCGTACTTGATACGGATCATGTTGCACTGTTCTTTTCTTGGCCGAAAGTCAAACTTCTCCTCCTTGCCATTGATGTGGAAGCGGATTTCTCCGGCTCCTACATCGATGCGAGCATCCGCAGTGCTGAGAAATGGGCGTCCCAGGATGAGCGGTGTGCTCTTCCCGACGTCCATATCAAGCACTACGAAGTCGACGGGGATGAAGCAATCCCGGATTTTCACCGGAATATCTTCGGCGATCCCCGCCGGATAGCGGACCGTTGAATCGGCCAGCTGCAGCTGCATCGGCGTGGGGGATAGTGTGGTGTAGTTGAGCTTGTCAAAGACATCCTTTGGCATGACGCTCACACTTGCCCCAAGATCACATAAGGCATGGTCGAAGTTCTGTGTCCCGATCGAGCAGGTGATCGTGGGACACCCCGGATCTTTCTTCTTCTCGGGAAGCCGGTTGAGTATAGCAGCGCTACACTCTTCCGTCAGCTTGACAATTTGTGTGGTCGGTAGTGGGCGCTTGTTGCTGATAAGATCCTTGAGGTAGCGAGCGTACGTGGGTACTTGTATCGCATCCAGCAAGGGCACGTTGATGTGCAGCTTCTGGATCACCTCAACGAAGCGTGTGAACTGCTCGTCCACGGTTGGCTTCCTTCTTCTTTCAGGAAACGGCATGAGGCTCGTGTCATAGAACTCATGTGGGGCCGTTTTCCTGGGCGGCAGTTCTTCTTCTTCTGCCGGCTTCTCAGCTGATGTGTCCTTTCCTGCATGGTTAGGGTATGGCGGATCCCGAGTGGACTTACCTCCTCTCGTGGTAACCGCATTAACATTTTCTAAGGGGATCTCGGGTTGCCCCGGGATTTTCCCCGACTCAGCAGTAGGAACAGCAGCAGCTAACTGAGCTAATTGGGTTTCTATCATTTTATTAAAGCTCAGCTGATTCTTGAGAGCAGAGGAGACACCCTCTATTTTAGTGTGGATGCTCTCAAGAGTCTTATCAGTGGTGGCAAGCTTTTTACTGATGTTATCATTAACCTTAGCTTGACCAAGCACAAGATCTTTCAAGGAGGGCTGATTATAACTGGAATTAAAACCAGAGAAGTTGCCAGAGTTACCTCCTTGGTAGTTGGGACGTGGTGGACCCCAACTTTGACCTCCTTGTAGACGGTAGCCGTTGTTGTTGTTGTTGCCCATGAACATTACGTCCTCACGGGTCTCAGGGCAGTCATTGCCCGAGTGTCCCGTGTTGCCACAGACCTCGCAAGTCATACGAGCGTCTAGGGCTTTCACTTCTCCATTGGCTTGGTCGTCCATCTTCTTCATGAGAAGGTCAATCTTGGCGGCGAGCATGTCAACCTCCTTGACGGAGTGCATGCCTCGCTGGCGAGGTTGGAGGCGTTCTTCATTCCAACCTTGGTTGGACACCATCTTCTCGATCAAAGCTTTTGCCTTGCTCACAGTGAGCGAGAAGAAGGCTCCACCAGCAGCAGCGTCGAGGTGGTCGCGGGCCGACGGAGTAAGCCCGTTGTAGAAGTTCTGGATGATCAGCCAATCATCCATCCCGTGGTGGGGACATGCCAGGATGTACTCCTGGAGCCTCTCCCATGCCTCAGGAATCGACTCCTTCGACTCCTGCTGGAAGCTTGAGATCCTTCCGCGGAGGGCATTGGTCTTGCCCAGCGGGAAGAACTTTGCAAGGAACGCAGCTGAACACTTCTCCCAAGTGTTCACAGCTTCAGGGTTTGCGTAGAACCACTGTCTCGCTCTCCCAAGGAGAGAGAACGGGAACAGTCGAAGGCGAACAGCATCGGGGGTGACGTCCTTCATTTTGAACGTGTTGCAAATCTCCAGGAATTGCTGGAGATGAGCACTAGCGTCCTCATTGGCTTTCCCACAGAATGGGCTAGCCTGCGCCATGGTGATGAGACCGGTCTTGATCTCGAAGTTCGCATCTCTCACATTGCCAGCTGGTCCCGTAGGGATGTTGGCAGCGGAGGGAGCGGAGAACTCGCGGAGGGTCTTGTCGGCCATTTGCTCAGAGCTTGATGGTGCGGGAATGACAGGTTCGATTGGCCGAATCTCCTTACGAGGAGGGGTGAGCCTAGCTCGTGTCCTTCTCAGGAGTGACTCAGGATCTTCAGTGAAGTTTGTCGGCAAGTCGAAACCAGTCATACACTACCCTGTTTTCATACAAAATGCAGAAAACAAAGCAAGGTTAGCCTGCCTAGGAGATAGCCTTAATAATTGCAACACTACTATATACATTAGTAATTTTTCTTGAATCATACGCCTTCCCCGGCAACGGCGCCAGAAATGCTTGTTGACTTTTGCTAAGCCATATTAATAAATCATTCCCGGCACGGGGCCAGAAACGGTTCACTAATATGTCCCAGAGTCAAGTAGGTAAAATCCGCAAGCGCACGGAGAATACCGCTGTAGCATTTCACCCGGAAGTATTCAGGGTATCGTATTTGTTTATCCCAAAGGAAGGTTATGATCAAGAAGCGTTACTAACATATAAGATCATGTTAACAATTAGCAAGGATATCTAACCAAGACAGGCGGGTACATGATAATAACCGGGTAGTGTGACACACACAGAAGATTCCTACTAAATAAATAAAGTCTAGTGGAGGAAAGACTAGGCTAAGCTACTCCTACTATACATTCCTATACAGTTGCATAGTCTAAGTAGAATACATACAGACCCACACTCAGGTTCAGCAGTCAATAGTATAGCACTTCAGGCACGGACTTACCCCTGCATCCACAGGCGACTTCCGCCAAGAGCCTACGCACTAGCCTAGCGGGGAGGATTTCAAAGGACGGACAGGGCTGTCACCACCTGCCGCCTACCTCAACGAACCAGTAGACTAACGAATAATTGATGCAAATCAGTCACCCAAGTACCATACTTGCATGACCAAAGAGCACTCTGCCCCTCCGCGATTACTATTAACGAGGCAGAGTTACCGTACGAATACGATCACCAAACCCATGCTATACTTTATCAGCTAAAACTAAGCATAGAGACTATAACATATAAACTAGACTATAGTGATGGTATATAACTAGCATGACAATAGTAGTATAATAAATATAAACTACTATCACACAAGTAGACTATACTATCACATATATGGATCACAAAATCAAACAAGAAACTCATGACCCAAGCACAACTATATAGAAAAGATATATATATTGATAAGAGTAAAGTCTTACAAAAGGGAAAAGATACAAGAGCCATACCAATTCCAAGTGAAGACTTGGGACTAGAGAGCTCTAGACTCAGCCTAACTCCACTAAAACTCCAAGAACTACTACTAGCAAGAGAGAAATGCTTCTTGTGGTGTGTGTTGAGTGTGAAGGCACACCCTCCTATTTATAGCCTCAATAGGTCGGCAAGGGAGAGTAACCGCCACGGAAGGCATCTCAAACCGTCATCAGGAGTTGCGGAGGAGCCAACACGTGGAAGCCCAGGCGGAGAGGGCGCCCGGCTGGGTCGGCCGACCTGACCAGGTCGGCCGACCTGGGGGTGGCCCCTCCGGGCCTGTGCTTTCTCCAGGTGGCTGTCCTGTGGGCCCTGACGTTGGTTTGCGCGGTATTGCAGGGAGTTACGTCGGTTAAGTGCTGAAAATGGGCCCTTCAATCCGTGTGACGTCCATGTGGCACTCTCTGATTGGTCGAAAGTGTGTTTTCTTGCCTTTTGAGGTGTTTCCTTCACATTTCCTCCTGCATGCACAAAGTTCTCCAAGTACAAGTGGAACTATATTATTGTGATAAAGCATGCGTGTATGAAATGCCAAATTCTCCTTTATTTGAGTATAGTTGACGGTTGAAAATGGTACTTAACAGCCGTCAACAGCCGGCTGGCAGCAACGGCAGGCAACACGGGTGGCGGGAGGAGAAGCGAGCATGCTTTACGGACCAGCTGTGACATCCCAAGTCACAAAATCTTGATTAAGCTAAAACAATGTTAATTTTCTGATTAATTCAAAATTTCAAAATAATTAAAGTGCCAAAGAAAAAGGAGAATTTACTTAATTAGAAATTTCACTAATTGGCCAAGTATTAGCTTTTCCATAACCTTGCAAAACTCAATGGAAGTGTGCCCATATTTTTGCATATTCCAGTAGGGAATGTAAAGAAAGAATTTTGGGGAATTTACTGGAATTTTTTATAAGGGTTTAACCCCCTAAAAATTCTCTAAGTGCAGAGAACAGCACCTCTGTTCCAAGAATTTTAGTTAAATCTCCAGAAGGAATCTCGATGTAGCCCCAAAAGCAAAGTTGGCCAGTAGGATTTGTGGAACCTACACAAAAATTTGCTAAGGATTTGAAGCAACGTAATTGGAGAATTTAGCAAATTGCCAAACACTGTTCTAGTCAATCGAGGTCAACCACTCTCTGTCCTTGAGCCATTCTCCGATCGACACCGCCGTCCTCTTCCGCCGGCCACCGCGCGCCTTCCCTCTCTCTTGCCCATCCCGGCCACTGCTCCGCCTGCCGTCGCTGTGCCACCGGCCGCATTGAAGCTCCGGCGATGAGCCAACCCTCGGCGGCCAGCTCACCTCCTCGCTCCTTCTGCCCTCACACCGCCGCGCGGTACTTAAGACCGCTGCCATCGAGAGCCTCCACTCTCCTCCTCTCCTCTCTGCTCTCGCACGCGCGCCATGCGATACCTAGGCCTCCGGCGAGACCAGACGTCCCTGCCCTCGCCCCCTTCTTCCTCGTCCGCCAGGATCGGGCGTCGCCCCTGCTTTTCCCCGCCATGGCCGCCGTTGCGTCAAGCTCCGCCTAGGTAGCTCCCCGTCCCCTCCTCTTTCCTCAAATTGTTGCGCAAGGATCTTCCCGAGCAGGCCCCTGACCCATTCCCTCGTTGCCGCAGAGCCCTCGCCGGAATCGACAAGGAAAGGAGCCGCCGCCGTCGGGTTTCTCCCCACCCCGCCGATGAGACCCCCCTTCCGGCCCTCCCCGTCGCCTAGCTCCTCCACGCCATCAATCTCCGCACCGAGGTGATGCTCTCCCTCCACTCCCCGATCCTTCTCGCTCGCCGTGCTCGCCGCGCAACGCCGCCGTACCCCACCTCTGCTCCGCCGCTCGTCGCCGGCCGTCTCCGGCGCTTCCCGCGGGGTACCCACCGGACCCACGAGGTCGCCGTGAGGTGCTGAGCACGTGGGCACACGGGGTTGGCCGGGCCGCGCTGCCGATTTGGCCGCTGGCCGAGCTCGCCGGCGCCGGCCACCGCGCACGCGCGCGCGCGCCCGCGAGGATTTGAAATCGCCGGATGGCAGTTCTATAATTTACCCTCAACTTTGCTAAAAACTTCAAAAATTCATAACTCGAAAAATAAAAGTCCAATGAGCATGGAACCAATTTTGTTGGATTCCCAAAATCTTCCCCTACTAGAAAAACAAGATGAGACCCAGGGTTCTGCAGTAGGTTAGTAAAATTAAATCACCAAAGTTAGAACCTTGCTAAGAGTATTAAATTCATAATTCAAAATCTATAACTGATAAAATCATGGGATTTGGTCAGTAATCACTTCATGTCATTGCTAAACTTTCTGCTAAAGCACATTTCCATCTTTTATGCAAATTTTAGTGTTATTGCATAATCCCCATTTTTAGTAAATAAATTTCTATAAATGCTTGGGTAGGATTTTAATTCTGAAATTTTGCATTCCTACTCTTTGGGCATTTCTATACAAGAATAAAATCTCCATGAAAAATTTTGTGCACCATCAGTATGCTTTTGGCTGTTAAAGTTACTCATTCATAATTAGCTTAAGAAATTCAATATAATTGTTGCCTAATATATGCATATGGTTATTATTAGTGGTAAATCCATCCTTAGGACAGCCCATGCAACATGTCAATCTTGACTTACAGTAAAGTTATGATTTCTTTTGCATACTAATGATTCACAATTAGTTTATATATCTAGATTAGTTAGGGCTATAATTAAAAGTGAGCATGTCAAATTCTAGGAGGTTGCAATTAACCTTGCAAGATAAAATTTCTATGTTCTCTTGCATGGGCATTATAATTGGTGAATGCACCCTGGGTAAGGGTGTAGTTAGGGGGTTTTGCATATTTGCTGAGTAGGCCTCGGCATACCGAGGGAAAAATACCCTGTTAATTAATTCACACCAATGGTATACTTGTAATTGGATATAGGTGATATGCTCATTTATTACCATGCCTCTCATTTCCCCTAATTAGAAGTTTGTCCCCTGAAAGTTAATAATTGCCAGCGTGTGGTGCAAACATGTCATCTCATGCATGAGCATCATTCCATCAAATCCTATTTATTGAGGAAGTGTCATGCATCATCGTCCAACTCCTGACCGTGCATTGCACTGCATTGACTAGGGAGCGAGACTGGGAGCAAGGACGTGGCAAGCAACCCTGAGGAGCCCGAAGTGGAGCTAACCCCCGCCGAGAACTTTAACTACGATCACTCCCAAGGCAAGCCCCGGTGCACACCAACTGATTTACGAGTCCTTTTTATGTTGTCACAATAGAGGAATATTGTATTGTGCATTAGGTATCGGGCTTGGATGGAAACCCACTTGCATAAACAAACTGTGACCTATACTTAGTTACGTTAGTAAGCCTTTCGTTAGCAACTGCTAGGCTTAAATTAGTGGAGTCAACGGTAGGCTATGGGATCACTTGATTTAATCATGATCCACGTGAAGAATGAAATTGGTTAAAATTTGGGAACCTATCGTTGCAACCCCGCGGACAAGTGTTGAACAGTACCAAGTGCATACCTCTTTATGGGAATTGGTAAACCTAGTAACTTGGGCGCCGTATTGTTGGACGGTATTACTCATCGATCCAGAGGTGATGTGAATGGTATGGTGGATGCACGGGTCGAGGACCGCTGGAGAGTGCACGGGTTAAGCCTCGGATACGAAGTACTGTATCGCGGGGAGGACGTGTACTCGGGATCGATGGCCCCGGATCGACTTTATCGCAACCTCGTGAACGGTGGCCATACGTGTTCTTAAATGATGCGTATGTCGTGCATTTGGGTTATTCTCCTGCAGGATGTAGATCAATTCAAATTGCCTTCCCACGCGGTTATGAGTACCTCTTGTTTCGAGCAGTGGCAATGATACTTTAATTAGAGAAGTTTGTTTATGATGCTGAAATTTATTTACTCTATGGATACAAATTTCTATATTGTATTGCTCTTTATAATTGTACAAGTCTTAGCAGCTAGCTAGGTTCAACTAAAATCTCTCTTCTGCAACAAGCAATTAAAAATCTTGGTTCCGGAATAAGCATCGCAGCATAGAAGTAATAGGTGCTTTTATGCAAATATTAAATAAACCCGGTCGGCCCCCTGCATACTAGGAGTCGGTTTTAGTAAACCTTTTGGATGGGTAAGTCTTGCGGAGTATGCTAGATACTCAGGCTTTGCGATTATGTGGTTTTTCAGGTTTGCCTCAAGCAACGTATTGCGATGGCTGTAACAAAATTGTGTGGGAAGGTGAGGAGCCCCAGAACTGGACCATTGAATGGGTCCCCGGCTCCTCTAATCAAGACGAGTGAGCCACTGCCCTAGGGCCGGCATGGCTTACTTAGGTTCTGCGGAGTGTTTGCCGTATCTTCCGCCTCCGCATATTTATGTAATATGAACCAAGAACATATGTATGATAATGTAACTAAATTTGCTTCCGCTATGACTCTTGAACTCGTAATATTATACACTTAATGATGTATCTCTGTAAATGATGGATGTCCGGTGTGAATGCTGTGTATGGTTACTTCGTTAACCATCTCCCGAGGCGATCCTGTACGGCACACTCTATACTGCGGTATAGGGTTGCGACAGCTGGTATCAGAGCCGACTCGGGATAAGCGTCGCACCGATGAACATTTTAAAAGACTTAAACAACCCGTTTTACGGCGTACGGTGAGGTACGAACTAGTAGTGCCCATATAAGGACTTTATTAGTAGATGGCAAAGCTAACCCTGGGTTATGTTTGTTAAGTTACTCGCCTCTATGGATTCTTCCCCAAAGGTATGTGTCTGTGCGCGGATCGGTTGCGCAATAAACACCGAACGCCTTCCGGGTGGGCAAAGACCTGGACTTTGTTTGACGCGCGGACCGATTGCGCTTAAATGTCGGCTGCCTTCCGGGTGGGCAAATACCTGGGCATAACTGTCATTGTTGTTTTGGCTTGTTTCTTTTGGATTTGATGTATTGTTTCTGAAATGGATCTATTGCAGGTATACTAACCACGGGTAGTTCGTTTAGAAACGTGTGAGAAGTGTGCGTGCCGTCGGATGGATCGAGCTATACATTCGGTCAAAGTTTCCTTTGTGAGGACGTAGGAAATCGGCATATTGAGCATTTGGCATTCATGCATACTACATGCATTTCTCTTTACCGAATCCTGTAAAAAGTCATAAGTATCACAAACATGGGAAATAATCGGACCCCGGGCAGATTCGAATCCCTTTGGCGCTCAAAACGAAAGTTGAACTTAACTGCGAAGAAATCAAACCCCGCCAGAAAAATCAGTCCCACTAAAATGAACGTAACTTCCTCAATTTTAATCCGACGAAGGCGAATGAGTACTCGTTGGAAAGCTAATGTTTTTCCCTACAAGTTTGATATAGTGGGTTTGTCTCAGAAAAATCTGTAAATGGGTCGAATTTTGCGAAAACAGCGAGCGTTTCTGGAAGTGCAGCAGTTGTCTCATTGCTGTCCTCTGTTTTGGATGATCATAACCCTCAGAGATCTTACCGGTTAAAAATGGGGGAGCATGCGTTGGAAAGATAATGAACTCCTCTACAGTTATCATAAAAGGGTCCCGAAGTTAAATTGTCCGGAAACAACGTAGTTTCGCTCATCCCTACAAGTTACCCTGCCACTCGTAGAACTGCATCGTTCTCCGTCCAACGGGTTGGGCACCTTACGTGTTTTTCCCTTATCCGTCAATCCTTATGCTACTTTGGGCATGTGTGCTTAGCGGGATATTAAGTTTTGACTCATCCTTGCAAAACTTATTCCGACAGATGGTGGACGACAAGCTCCCGAAGAACTCCGAGCCCCTTTCCACACGCGTTCTCGAGTTGGAACGAGAGCGTGAGGCGCTGCAGCTCGCACTTGCCGCCCGAGATGCCCAGCTCGCCACTCGCGACGCGGAGATCGCGGCCCTCAGGGACAAACTGCACACTAGCGACTTGGAGCTGGCTGATCTGTTCGAGCAGCTCCATGACGCTCAACTCATCATCGAGGGCGATACTAGCGATCAGTTGCAGGAGCAACTGAACCAGCGTAATGCCCAATTCACTGCTACCCAAGAGGAGATCTAGTCCCTTCATGGTCAGGTTGACGCCCTCTTGGAGGAGCGAAGCGAGCTCCAAGCTCAACGCGAAGAAGCCCAAGATACAAGGGATGTCATAGAAGGGAACCTCAACGATGCTCACGTCATCATCGCACAACAAGAACAACTTATTGGGCATCTCCAAGTTGCTAATGCCCAGCTGAACGCGGTTCTTAATGCCCAGCCACCCGTGCCACTCGCGGTGATTCCCCCAGACGACGCCGACTTGAGTGAGGACGGTGACTCCGGTGTTGACTACGAGGCACCCCCTGGACCGGGCGACATGGAATGGGAGTCCGATGGTAGCAGCCACGCCGAGTGACTGAGGCGTAGTAGGTTGTGTAGGGTGGAAGCTCGTGAAACTTTGTGCTCGTATGTGGATAGTGCTAGTAGTGCTAGATGGAGTTGTAACCGAAGCTCTTCCAGACCACGTGCTATCACGATGTGGTGATGTAGCCTAAGGATTTCCATGTATTGGAGGACGTGTCGCATGTACCCATCGTTTGATCATAAGTATGTTGCCTATGGTGTTGAAACCAGTGGAATCCAAGTTACCACCGTAATCTGCACCGTGCACCGTCAACAGTTCCGTTATGAGCAGTTAAAAATGTTATTGTTGTCACTGTATTAGAGGCTTATTACCATAATGTCTCAGGCGATGATCGGGCTAACATGCTTTACTCCTGTGACAGATGGTGCAAACTCGCCGTGGTGGAGAGAACCTCGGTGATGCTCCCGGTGCCTCCAATGCGGGTAGAAACCAGCCGCCACCCAATGCTCCGCCCATGACGCTGATGGAGCAGCTCATCCACAATCAGAACGAGATGTTCCGCATGTTCATGGAGAACATGTGTGACATCCCATGTCACAACATGAAGTTAACTAAGCCTAACCTCAATTAAGGACTAAGCCAGAGTATGATTAATCCATGTGCCAAAGGATAATGAAAAGAAACCTAGTTAATTACATTCCAAAATATTCAAATAGTGGTAACTCACAAACATCCTCAAAATCCATGAAAGTACCCAAATATTTTTACATATTCTGAATGCCCATAATAAAATAGAATTTTGAGAATTTTTCCAGAATTTTTGGTAACCATTTAATACCCTTAAAAATTTCCCCAAAGTCAGAAAAGTGTATTTCGGGTTTAGAATTTTCATAAATTCTCAAAGGCAAACTAACAGGTGCACCCAACAGAAAAGTTGGAGCACACGTTTTACTGAATACACACAAAAATTTGTGTCAACTTTGGAGCACGGGAACGTGTCGGAATTTACCAAACCCAAGTCCAAGTTCTGGGTCAAGCCGGGTCAACCGCCCCTTCCTCTCCTATTCTCTCCGGCCAGTCTCCGCCCGACACCGACGCGCCCGTACGAGCCACCGTCGATCGCTGTAGCCCCGTCACGGTCACTGCTCCGCCAAATCGCGCCTGTGCCACCGGCCGGCATTGAAACTCCACCGGAGGAGCCACTCCCTGCCCGACAGCTTGCCGTCCTCTCTCCTTCCCTCTCTCGGCTCCTCCTTCCGGCGGCCACAACAGAAGGGCAGCAGCGGCTCACCCACCCCCATTCCTCTCCTTCTCTGCTCGCCAACACTCCCGCACGCCCCAGGCGCTCCTGCAAGGTCGCGCAGCGCTGCTACCGCCATGCTCCTCCTCTGCCGCAAGGAAACCCGGCGAGCTCCCCTGCTCCGGGTCGCGTGAGCGCCGCCGCGTCCAGCCCTGACCAGGCAGCCCCTCCCTTCTTCCTTCTTTTGCAAATCAATGCGCTAAGGAGTCCTCTCGCCGCCTATTGATCCTCTTCCTCCCACGTGCAGAGACGTTGCCGGAATTTGGAGAACCCGAGCCGCCGTCGGCCACCACGCGGAAAGGGCTCACGGCGACGACCACCCTCCCGGCCACCCCAACTCCAGCCAACGCGTCGACGAGCACCACGGCACCCAGGTGATGCTTCTGGACCTTCCCCCTTGCCGATTCCATCTCTGGGCGTGCCTGCCGCCGTCGGCCACCGTCCAGCCTCGCCGCCGCTCGTCGCCGGCAGAGCTCCGGCAGCCCCCGCTCCGGCCACCACCACCCACGTGACCGCCTTGGGTCACTGATCATGTAGAGCAGCACCAAGTTCCGCGCCTCGCCGCCGATCGCCGCCGGCGAGCCAGCAGAGCCACCCCGCCGCTCCGCCGCGCGCACGCGCGGGGAAATTTGAAAAATGGCCAGTGGCAGATTTGTAAATAAGGGTGAACTTCGATTAAAACTTTAAAATTCAATAACTCGAGAAATAAGAGGCCTAAAAATGTGAAATTAATTTTGTTTGACTCCAAAAATCTTGCTCTACCAGAAAAACAAGATGAGATCCAGGGTTATGCGGTAGGTTAGTAAAATTAAATCACCAAAGTTAGAACCTTGATAAGAGAATTAAATTCATAATTTAAAATCTATAACTGATAAAATCATGGGATTTGGTCAGTAAGCACTTCATGTCATTCCTAAACTTTCTACTAAAGCACATTTCCATCTTTTATGCAAATTTTAGTGTTATTGCATAATCCCCATTTTTAGTAAATAAATTTCTATAAATGCTTGGGTAGGATTTTAATTCTGAAATTTTACATTCCTACTCTTTGGGCATTTCTACATAAGTAAAAAATCTCCATGAAAAATGTTTGGGCACCATCAGTGTGCTTTTGGCTGTTAAAGTTACTCATTCATAATTAACTTAAGAATTTTAATATAATTGTTGCCTAATCTATGCATATGGTTATTATTAGTGGTAAATCCATCCTTGGGACAGCCCATGCAACATGTTAATCTTGACTTACAGTGAAGTTATGATTTTCTTTTGCATACTAATGATTCACAATTAGTGTATATATCTAGATTAGTCAGGGCTATAATTAAAAGTGAGCATGTAAAACTCTAGGAGGTTGCAATTAACCTTGCAAAAAAAAAAATTTCTATGTTCTCTTGCATAGGTAGTTTAATTGGGGAATGAGCCCAGGGTAAGTGGGAAGTCAAGGAGCTTTGCATGTTTGCTAAGTGGGCCTCGATGGTATGCTTGTAATTGGATATAGGTGATATGCTCATTTATTACCATGCCTCCCATTTCCCTAATTAGAAGTTTGTCCCCTGTAAGTTAATAATTGCCAGAGTGTGGTACAAACATGTCATCCCATGCATGAGCATCATTCCGTCAGATCCTATTTATTGAGGAAGCGTCATGCATCATCGTCCAACTCCTGACCGTGCCTTGCACTGCATTGACTAGGGAGCGAGACTGGGAGCAAGGACGTGGCAAGCAACCCTGAGGAGCCCGAAGTGGAGCTAAACCCCGCCAAGAACTTTAGCTACGATCACTCCCAAGGCAAGCCCCGGTGCACACCTACTGATTTACGAGTCCGGTTTATTTTTGTCACCATAGAGGGAGATCGTGTGTGCATTAGTTATAGGGCTTGGATGGAAACCCACTTGCATAAACAAACTGTGACCCATACTTAGTTACGTCAGTAAGCCTTTCGTTAGCAACTGCTAGGCTTAAATTAGTAGAGTCAACGGTAGGCTATGGGATCACTTGATTCAATCATGATCCCCGTGAAAAATGAAATTGGTTAAAAATTTGGAAACCTATCATTGCAACCCCGTGGACAAGTATTGAACAGTACCAAGTGCATACCTCTATATGGGAATTGGTAAACCTAGTAACTTGGGCGCCGTATTGTTGGACGGTATTACTCATCGATCCAGAGGTGATGTGAATGGCACGGTGGATGCACGGGTCGAGGACTGCTGGAGAGTGCACGGGTTAAACCTCGGATACGAAGTACTGTATCGCGGGGAGGACGTGTACTCGGGATCGATGGCCCCGGATCGACTTTATCGCAACCCCGTGAACGGTGGCCATACGTGTTCTTAAATGATGCGTATGTCGTGCATTTGGGTTATTCTCCTGCAGGATGTAAATCAATTCGAATTGCCGTCCCTCACGGTCATGAGTACCTCTTGTTTCAAGCAGTGGCAATGATTCTTTAAGTAGAGAAGTTTGTTTAGGATGCTGAAATTTATTTACTCTATGGATACAATTTGCTATGTTGTATTGCTCTTTATAATTGTACAAGTCTTAGCAGCTAGCTAGGTTCAACTACAGTTCCTCTTCTGCAACAAGCAAATTAAATCTTGGTTAAGGAATGAGCAGCGTAGCATAGAATTAATAGGTGCTTTTATGCAATTATCAAATAAACCCGGTCAGCCCCCTGCATACTAGGAGTCGGTTTTAGTAAACCCTTTGGACGGGTAAGTCTTGCGGAGTATGCTAGATACTCAGGCTTTGCGATGATGTGGTTTTTCAGGTTCGCCTCAAGAAACTTATTGCGACTGCTGTAACAAAATTGTGTGGGAAGGTGAGGAGCCCCAGAACTGGACCATTGAATGGGTCCCCGGCTCCCCTAATCCAGATAAGTGAGCCACTGCCCTAGGGCCGGCATGGCTTACTTAGGTTCTGCGTAGTGTTTGTCGTATCTCCCGCCTCCGTATATTTATGTAATATGAACCAAGAACCTATGTATGATAATGTAACTAAATTTGCTTCCGCTACGACTCCTGAACTTGTAATATTACACACTTAATGAGGTATCTCTGTAAATGATGGATGTCCTGTGTGAACGCTATGTATGGTTACTTCGTTAACCATCTCCCGAGGCGATCTTGTACGGCACACTCTATACTTTGGTATAGGGTTGCGACAGCTGGTATCAGAGCCGACTCGGGATAAGCATCACACCGATGAACATTTTAAAAGACCTAAACAACCCCTTTTACGCCGTACGGTGAGGTACGAGCTAGTAGTGCCCATATAAGGACTTTATTAGTAGATGGCAAAGCTAACCCTGGGTTATGTTTGTTAAGTTACTCGTCTCTACGGATTCTTCCCCGAAGGTATGTGTCTGTGCGCGGATCGGTTGCGCAATAAACACCGAACGCCTTCCGGGTGGGCAAAGACCTGGACTTTGTTTGACGCGCGGACCGATTGCGCTTAAATATCGGCTGCCTTCCGGGTGGGCAAATACCTGGACATAACTGTCATTGTTGTTTTGGCTTGTTTCTTTTGGATTTGATGTATTGTTTCTGAAATGGATCTATTGCAGGTATACTAACCACGGGTAGATCGCTTAGAAACGTGCGAGAAGTGTGCGTGCCATCGGACGGATCGATCTATATATTCGGTCAAGGTTTTCCTTTGTGAGGACGTAGGAAATCGGCATATTGAGCATTTGGCATTCATGCATACCACATGCATTTATCTTTACCAAATTATGTAAAAGGTCACAAATATCACAAACATGTGAAATAATCAAACTCCGGGCGAATGCGAATCCCTATGGCGCTTAAAACGAAAGTTCGAATTTAATTGGGACGAACTCTGCCAGGAAAGTCAGTCCCACAAAAATGAGCATAACTTCCTCGATTTTAATCCGACAAAGGCGAATAAGTATCCGTTGGAAAGCTAATGTTTTCCCCTACGAGTTTGGTATAGTGGGTTTGTCTCAGAAAAATCTGTAAATAGGTCGGATTTTGCAAAAACAGCAAGCTTTTCGGAAAGTTCAGCAGCAGTCTCATTTCTGTCCTCTGTTTTTGGATGATCATAACTCTCGGAGATGTTATCGGTTAGGGATGTGGGAGCATGCGTTGGAAAGATACTGAACTCCTCTACAATTATCATAAAAGGGTCAAGAGGTTAAATTGTACAGAAGCGACGTGTTTTTGCTCATCCCTGCAAGTTACCCTGTCAATCGTAGAATTGCATAGTTCTCCGTCCCACGGGTTGGGCACCTTACGTCTTTTTTTCCCTTATCCGTCAATCCTTATGCCACTTTGGGCATGTATGCTTAAAGGGATATTAAGTTTTGACTCATCCTCGCAAAAACTTATTCCGACAGATGGTGGACGACAAGCTCCCGAAGAACTACGAGCCCCTTCCCGCACGCGTTCTCGAGTTGGAACGAGAGCGTGAGGCGCTGCAGCTCGCACTTGCCGCCCGAGACGCCCAGCTCGCCACTCGCGATGCGGAGATCGCGGTCCTCAGGGGCAAACTGCACACTAGCGAGTTGGAGCGGGCGGACCTGTTCGAGCAGCTCCATGACGCTCAACTCATCATCGAGGGTGATGCTAGCGAGCAGTTACAGGAGCAACTGAACCAGCGTAATGCCCAACTCACTGCTGCCCAAGAGGAGATCTACTCCCTTCATGGCCAGGTTGACGCCCTCTTGGAGGAGCGAAGCGAGCTCCAAGCTCAACGCGAAGAAGCCCAAGATGCGAGGGATGTCATGGAAGGGAACCTCAACGACGCACATGTCATCATCGCACAACAAGAACAACTTATTGGGCATCTCCAAGTTGCTAATGCCCAGCTGAATGCGGTTCTTAATGCCCAGCCACCCGTGCCACTCGCGGTGATTCCCCCAGACGACGCCGACTTGAGTGAGGACGGTGACTCCGGTGTTGACTATGAGGCGCCCCCTGGACCGGGCGACATGGAATGGGAGTCCGATGGTAGCAGCCACGCCGAGTGACTGAGGCGTAGTAGGTCGTGTAGGGTGGAAGCTCGTGAAGACTTTGTGCTCGTATGTGGATAGTGCTAGTAGTGCTAGGTGGAGTTGTAACCGAAAGCTCTTCCAGACCACATGCTATCACAAGGTAGTAGGGTAACATAAGGATTTCCATGTATTGGAAGACGTGTCGCATGTACCCATGGTTTGATCATAAGTATGTTGCCTATGTTGTTGAAACTAGTGGAATCCAAGTTACCACCCGTAATTTGCACCGTGCACTGTCAACAGTTCCGTTATGAGCAGTTAAAATGTTATTGTTGTCACTGAATTATAGGCTTATTACCATAATGTTGCAGGCGATAATCGGGCTAATACGCTTTACTCCTGTGACAGATGGTGCAAACTCGCCGTGGTGGAGAGAACCTCGGTGAGGCTCCCGGTGCCTCCAACGCGGGTAGAAACCAGCCGCCACCCAATGCTCCGCCCATGATGCCGATGGAGCAGCTCATCCACAATCAGAACGAGATGTTCTGCCTGTTCATGGAGAACATGAATCGCCAAGGAGCTCCCGGACCACCACCACCGCAGCCCCGCGAATCGTCCTACAGCGACTTTTGGGCCACTCATCCGCCCACATTCGGCGAAGCTGGTGATCCGCTGGAAGCGGATAACTTCATTCGCACTCTAGAGTCGAAGTTTGCTCTGCTCCACTGCACCGACCACCAGAAGCCCCTCTTCGCAGCGCAGCAACTCCGCGGTTCCGCAAGTGCTTGGTGGGCAAGCTACACCACTGCTCTTGCCCCTGGCCACCAAGTCACTTGGCCGGAATTCTGCACCGCCTTTCGTGCACACCACATTCCGGCCGGTCTTATGAAGCGCAAGCTGCAAGAATTTCTCAACCTGAAGCAAGGCGCGGGAACTGTGCAAGAGTACGCACGGAAGTTCAACTACTTGGCTCAGTATGCGTCGTATCATGCCGACACGGACGAGAAGAAGAAAGATTGTTTCCGTTCGGGCCTTACCCCGAAGCTGCAAGACCGTCTGGCATAAGTTACCGCAGGGTCATTCAACGACCTAATGAGTGCCGCCATTGTGCAAGAAGATGCCATCCGTGCTAACCAGGAGGACAAGAAGAGGAAGCGTGCTATGGGAAGTTCGTCCGGCTCCGCACTGCCCAAGTACAGGCTGGCAATCACCTCCCCGACGGGACAGAAGTTCCGAGCTGCGCTACCGTCAGGAGGAGGGCCTCGTCCGACCTACTCGCAGCAGCACTTCCATTCCCGTGGAGGCAACCTGCAGCCCTCCGCTGGTCCCCGCCCCCCGCAGCAGACTAATCAAGTTGTGAAGCACAACCCCCTGCAGTCATGCTACAACTGTGGCCGAACCGGTCACTTTGCCAAGGAGTGCCGCTTTCCGAAGCGCAACCAGGGAAACAGCAACAACTCCAACCCCTCTGGGAACATCAACAACCACCCCAACAATGGTAACAACCACGGCAACAATGGGAGTCGTCCCCAGTCTTCTGCCCTTACCCACAAGAATGGCCGAGTCAATTATACCACGGTCGAAGAGATTCAAGTCGGAGAGCCCGTTCTCGCGGGTACGTTCTCGATCAACCAACACGCTGCCATGGTTCTCTTTGATTCAGGAGCAACGCATGATTTTATTAGTCAAGCATGTGTGAATCATCTGAAAGTCACCCCCACCACTACGGGAACCCCATACGTCATCACATCCCCCGGTGGGAAAATAAGAACTCACCTTGAGTTGAGAAAAGTGCCACTTAAGTTAGCAGGCAACGTGTACCCCGCTTCGTTAATCATCTTAGATGGTCAGGGTATTGACATAATTCTTGGTATGAGGTGGATGGCTAAACATAGAGCCGTCTTACACATTGAATCCCGGGAGGTCCACTTGAACTCAACCCTCTATGGTCCGTCCATTCTTCGGTTGCCGAGTCCTAGATTGTCCATTCCTCAAGTGTGTCATGCTGAAGGGAAAAAGCTAGAGGATATTCCAGTGGTACGTGACTTCTCCGACGTGTTCCCAGATGAGTTACCAGGAATGCCTCCGGACAGAGACGTCGAGTTTAAGATTGAACTCCTACCCGGTACGGCGCCTATCTCTCGCAGGCCGTACAAGATGGCCCCTAATGAGTTAGCAGAATTAAAGGAACAGTTACAAGAGCTTATGGACAAGGGCTACATCCGACCGAGTTCATCTCCCTGGGGATGTCCCGTCCTCTTTGTAAAGAATAAAGACCAGACCCTACGTCTGTGTGTCGACTACAGGCCCCTGAATGCTGTAACCATTAAGAACAAGTACCCTTTACCTCGAATTGATATTCTATTTGATCAACTTGTTGGTGCTAAAGTTTTCTCCAAGATTGACCTCCGATCCGGTTACCACCAAATAAAGATCCGAACCGAAGACGTTCCAAAAACTGCCTTCTCCACACGTTCTGGTCTTTTCGAATATCTCGTCATGTCTTTTGGTCTCACTAATGCTCCAGCCCTTTTTATGTATTTGATGAATTCCGTGTTCATGCCAGAGTTGGATAAGTTCGTGGTCGTGTTCATCGACGACATCCTTATATACTCCAAATCCGAGGAAGAACACGCCGAACACCTCCGCATTGTTCTGCAACGACTCCGAGATCACCAGCTTTACGCCAAATTCAGCAAGTGTGAATTTTGGCTAAAGCAAGTCCCATTCTTGGGTCATATCATCTCCGTAGAAGGGGTAGCCGTTGATCCTGCCAAGGTGGAAGACGTGTTGAATTGGAGAGCTCCGAAATCGGTCAGGCAAATTCGCAGCTTCCTTGGCCTTGCCGGTTATTATCGGAAATTCATCCCCAACTTCTCAAGTATTGCCAAGCCTATGACCAAGCTTCTGGAAAAGAATTCTAAGTTCAAGTGGAGTGGTGCATGTGAAGAAGCTTTTCAGTCACTCAAGAAGCATCTGACGACCGCTCCGGTTTTAGCTCAACCCGATATCACCAAACCATTCGATGTTTATTGCGATGCCTCCGGCACCGGATTGGGTTGTGTGCTTATGCAAGAAGGTCGTGTCATTGCCTATGCCTCACGACAGCTCCGGAAGCATGAGCAAAATTATCCCACTCATGACTTAGAATTGGCCTCCGTTGTTCTAGCCTTGAAAACTTGGCGCCACTACCTGCTCGGTAATCTTGTCAACCTCTACACCGACCACAAAAGTCTCAAATATATCTTCACTCAACAAGAACTGAATATGCGGCAACGTAGATGGTTGGAACTGATCAAGGATTATGAATTGGAAATTCATTATCACCCCGGAAAAGCAAACGTGGTTGCCGATGCCTTGAGTCGAAGGGACCAATGCAATCACGCGATTGTTTGCTCTATGGAAGCTTGCCCAAATTCAGATTCAAGCGAACCAAGTCTTCGTATCATTCCATTTGGATACTTGTATAATCTAGCTCTCGTTCCTACCCTTCGCGAAGAAATTGCCGAGGCCCAGAAGGAAGACGAGGGGATGGAACGCATTCGACAAAAGATACTCCAAGGGGAAGCTACATGTTTCCGACAGGACGAAGATGGAGTGCTATGGTTCAACAATCGCCTGGTTGTCCCAAAGAAGGAGGAGTTAAGGAAGAAAATTTTGGATGAGGCTCACTTGTCCAAGTACTCCATACACCCCGGCAGCAACAAGATGTACCGTGGGTTAAGGGAAAAGTTTTGGTGGACGCGCATGAAAAGGGAAGTCGCTCGTTATGTTTCCGAATGCGATACGTGCCAGCGTGTGAAGGCCGACCACCTGAGGAAAGCCGGTCTTTTACACCCTTTAAAAATCCCTGCTTGGAAATGGGAGGATATTGCTATGGACTTTATTGTCGGGTTACCCCTCACCCCCAAGAAACATGATTCCATATGGGTTATCGTGGATAGGTTGACCAAGTCCGCTCACTTTATTCCAGTCCATACAACCTACTCTACCAAGAAGTATGCTGAACTCTACATCACAAGAATTCTATGTTTGCACGGCGTGCCCAAGACGATCATCTCCGATCGAGGCCCCCAATTTATTGCTCGTTTTTGGGAGCAATTGCACGCTTGTCTCGGCACCACTCTCATCCGAAGTTCTGCTTATCACCCGCAGACCGATGGTCAAACCGAGAGGCTGAACCAATATTTAGAGGACATACTAAGAGCCTGTGTTTTGGACAATCGGGAGAATTGGGAAGATTGCCTTTCGTTCGTCGAATTCTCATACAACAATAGCTATCAGGAGAGTTCGGGAATGTCCCCGTTTGAGGCCTTGTACGGCCACTCATGCCGAACGCCGCTGAATTGGTCCGAATCAGGGGAAAGAACTAATTTTGGTCCCGACCTCGTCATACAAGCCGAAGAAAAGGTGCGGCAGATTGAAGCTAACATGAAGGCTGCACAATCCCATCAAATCAGCTATACCAACAAAAGGAGACGCCCATTGGAGTTCGAGAAGGGGGACCATGTCTATCTACGAGTCTCTCCCAATAAGGGCGTATCTCGCTTTGGAATCAAGGGCAAATTAGCACCCCGCTACATCGGACCCTTTCCGATCACGGAAAAGCATAGCGCCGTTGCGTATCGGTTGCAACTACCAGAAAATCTTGAGCGGATGCACAACGTCTTCCATGTCTCCCAACTCAAGAGATGTTTGAAGCCTCCGATCGACGTTGTTATCTCCGACACCGAGCAATTGGAAGAAGATCTCTCCTACCCCGAATACCCCGTTCGTATCCTCGATCGAAAGGACCGGGTAACTCGCAGCCGCACTATCACCTTCTACAAAGTGCAATGAAGTAACCATACTGAAGAGGAAGCCACATGGGAACAAGAGGAGTTTCTGAAGGCCAACTTTCCAGAATTTTTGGCCTCCCAAAACCAGTAACTATCCGCACCCTTCCTTTTGTTCGTTCTTTTGCAAATCTCGGGACGAGATTTCCTTAAGGGGGGTGTGCTGTGACATCCCATGTCACAACATGAAGTTAACTAAGCCTAACCTCAATTAAGGACTAAGCCAGAGTATGATTAATCCATGTGCCAAAGGATAAAGAAAAGAAACCTAGTTAATTAAATTCCAAAATATTCAAATAGGGGTCACTCACAAAAATGCTCCAAATCCATGAAAGTACCCAAATATTTTTACATATGCTGAATTCCCATAATAAAATAGAATTTTGAGAATTTTTCCAGAATTTTTGGTAACCGTTTAATACCCTTAAAAATTTCCCCAAAGTCAGAAAAGTGTATTTCGGGTTTAGAATTTTCATAAATTCTCAAAGGCAAACTAACAGGTGCACCAAACAGAAACGTTGGAGCACACGTTTTACTGAATACACACAAATATTTGTGTCAAATTTGGAGCACGGGAACGTGTCGGAATTTACCAAACCCAAGTCCAAGTTCTGGGTCAAGCCGGGTCAACCGCCCCTTCCTCTCCCATTCTCTCCGGCCAGTCTCCGCCCGACACCGACGCGCCCGTACGAGCCACCGTCGATCGCTGTAGCCCCGTCACGGTCACTGCTCCGCCAAATCGCGCCTGTGCCACCGGCCGGCATTGAAGCTCCACCGGAGGAGCCACTCCCTGCCCGACAGCTTGCCGTCCTCTCTCCTTCCCTCTCTCGGCTCCTCCTTCCGGCGGCCACAACAGAAGGGCAGCAGCGGCTCACTCACCCCCATTCCTCTCCTTCTCTGCTCGCCAACACTCCCGCACGCCCCAGGCGCTCCTGCAAGGTCGCGCAGCGCTGCTACCGCCATGCTCCTCCTCTGCCGCAAGGAAACCCGGCGAGCTCCCCTGCTCCGGGTCGCGTGAGCGCCACCGCGTCCAGCCCTGACCAGGCAGCCCCTCCCTTCTTCCTTCTTTCGCAAATCAATGCGCTAAGGAGTCCTCTCGCCGCCTATTGATCCTCTTCCTCCCACGTGCAGAGACGTTGCCGGAATTTGGAGAACCCGAGCCGCCGTCGGCCACCACGCGGAAAGGGCTCACGGCGACGACCACCCTCCCGGCCACCCCAACTCCAGCCAACGCGTCGACGAGCACCGCGGCACCCAGGTGATGCTTCTGGACCTTCCCCCTTGCCGATTCCATCTCTGGGCGTGCCTGCCGCCGTCGGCCACCGTCCAGCCTCGCCGCCGCTCGTCGCCGGCAGAGCTCCGGCAGCCCCCGCTCCGGCCACCACCACCCACGTGACCGCCTTGGGTCACTGATCATGTAGAGCAGCACCAAGTTCCGCGCCTCGCCGCCGATCGCCGCCGGCGAGCCAGCAGAGCCACCCCGCCGCTCCGCCGCGCGCACGCGCGGGGAAATTTGAAAAATGGCCAGTGGCAGATTTGTAAATAAGGGTGAACTTCGATTAAAACTTTAAAATTCAATAACTCGAGAAATAAGAGGCCTAAAAATGTGAAATTAATTTTGTTTGACTCCAAAAATCTTGCTCTACCAGAAAAACAAGATGAGATCCAGGGTTATGCGGTAGGTTAGTAAAATTAAATCACCAAAGTTAGAACCTTGATAAGAGAATTAAATTCATAATTTAAAATCTATAACTGATAAAATCATGGGATTTGGTCAGTAAGCACTTCATGTCATTCCTAAACTTTCTACTAAAGCACATTTCCATCTTTTATGCAAATTTTAGTGTTATTGCATAATCCCCATTTTTAGTAAATAAATTTCTATAAATGCTTGGGTAGGATTTTAATTCTGAAATTTTGCATTCCTACTCTTTGGGCATTTCTACATAAGTAAAAAATCTCCATGAAAAATGTTTGGGCACCATCAGTGTGCTTTTGGCTGTTAAAGTTACTCATTCATAATTAACTTAAGAATTTCAATATAATTGTTGCCTAATCTATGCATATGGTTATTATTAGTGGTAAATCCATCCTTGGGACAGCCCATGCAACATGTTAATCTTGACTTATAGTGAAGTTATGATTTTCTTTTGCATACTAATGATTCACAATTAGTGTATATATCTAGATTAGTCAGGGCTATAATTAAAAGTGAGCATGTAAAACTCTAGGAGGTTGCAATTAACCTTGCAAAAAAAAAAAATTTCTATGTTCTCTTGCATAGGTAGTTTAATTGGGGAATGAGCCCAGGGTAAGTGGGAAGTCAAGGAGCTTTGCATGTTTGCTAAGTGGGCCTCGATGGTATGCTTGTAATTGGATATAGGTGATATGCTCATTTATTACCATGCCTCCCATTTCCCTAATTAGAAGTTTGTCCCCTGTAAGTTAATAATTGCCAGAGTGTGGTACAAACATGTCATCCCATGCATGAGCATCATTCCGTCAGATCCTATTTATTGAGGAAGCGTCATGCATCATCGTCCAACTCCTGACCGTGCATTGCACTGCATTGACTAGGGAGCGAGACTGGGAGCAAGGACGTGGCAAGCAACCCTGAGGAGCCCGAAGTGGAGCTAAACCCCGCCAAGAACTTTAGCTACGATCACTCCCAAGGCAAGCCCCGGTGCACACCTACTGATTTACGAGTCCGGTTTATTTTTGTCACCATAGAGGGAGATCGTGTGTGCATTAGGTATAGGGCTTGGATGGAAACCCACTTGCATAAACAAACTGTGACCCATACTTAGTTACGTCAGTAAGCCTTTCGTTAGCAACTGCTAGGCTTAAATTAGTAGAGTCAACGGTAGGCTATGGGATCACTTGATTCAATCATGATCCCCGTGAAAAATGAAATTGGTTAAAAATTTGGAAACCTATCATTGCAACCCCATGGACAAGTATTGAACAGTACCAAGTGCATACCTCTATATTGGAATTGGTAAACCTAGTAACTTGGGCGCCGTATTGTTGGACGGTATTACTCATCGATCCAGAGGTGATGTGAATGGCACGGTGGATGCACGGGTCGAGGACTGCTGGAGAGTGCACGGGTTAAACCTCGGATACGAAGTACTGTATCGCGGGGAGGACGTGTACTCGGGATCGATGGCCCCGGATCGACTTTATCGCAACCCCATGAACGGTGGCCATACGTGTTCTTAAATGATGCGTATGTCGTGCATTTGGGTTATTCTCCTGCAGGATGTAAATCAATTCGAATTGCCGTCCCTCGCGGTCATGAGTACCTCTTGTTTCAAGCAGTGGCAATGATTCTTTAAGTAGAGAAGTTTGTTTAGGATGCTGAAATTTATTTACTCTATGGATACAATTTGCTATGTTGTATTGCTCTTTATAATTGTACAAGTCTTAGCAGCTAGCTAGGTTCAACTACAGTTCCTCTTCTGCAACAAGCAAATTAAATCTTGGTTAAGGAATGAGCAGCGTAGCATAGAATTAATAGGTGCTTTTATGCAATTATCAAATAAACCCGGTCGGCCCCCTGCATACTAGGAGTCGGTTTTAGTAAACCCTTTGGACGGGTAAGTCTTGCGGAGTATGCTAGATACTCAGGCTTTGCGATGATGTGGTTTTTCAGGTTCGCCTCAAGAAACTTATTGCGACTGCTGTAACAAAATTGTGTGGGAAGGTGAGGAGCCCCAGAACTGGACCATTGAATGGGTCCCCGGCTCCCCTAATCCAGATAAGTGAGCCACTGCCCTAGGGCCGGCATGGCTTACTTAGGTTCTGCGTAGTGTTTGTCGTATCTCCCGCCTCCGTATATTTATGTAATATGAACCAAGAACCTATGTATGATAATGTAACTAAATTTGCTTCCGCTACGACTCCTGAACTTGTAATATTATACACTTAATGAGGTATCTCTGTAAATGATGGATGTCCTGTGTGAACGCTATGTATGGTTACTTCGTTAACCATCTCCCGAGGCGATCTTGTACGGCACACTCTATACTTTGGTATCGGGTTGCGACAACATGAATCGCCAAGGAGCTCCCGGACCACCACCGCCGCAGCCCCGTGAATCGTCCTACAGCGACTTTTGGGAAACTCATCCGCCCACATTCGGCGAAGCTGGTGATCCGCTGGAAGCGGATAATTTCATTCGCACTCTAGAGTCGAAGTTTGCTCTGCTCCACTGCACCGACCACCAGAAGCCCCTCTTCGCAGCGCAGCAACTCCGCGGTTCCGCAAGTGCTTGGTGGGCAAGCTACACCACTGCTCTTGCCCCTGGCCACCAAGTCACTTGGCCGGAATTCTGCACTGCCTTTCGTGCACACCACATTCCGGCCGGTCTTATGAAGCACAAGCTGCAGGAATTTCTCAACCTGAAGCAAGGCGCGGGAACTGTGCAAGAGTACGCATGAAAGTTCAACTACTTGGCTCAGTATGCTTCGTATCATGCCGACACGGACGAGAAGAAGGACTGTTTTCGTTCGGGCCTTACCCCGAAGCTGCAGGTCCGACTGGCACAAGTTACCGCGGGCACGTTCAACGACCTAATGAGCGCCGCCATTGTGCAAGAAGATGCCATCCGTGCTAACCAAGAGGACAAGAAGAGGAAGCGTGCTATGGGAAGTTCGTCCGGCTCCGCACCGCCCAAGTACAGGCTGGCAATCACCTCCCCGACCGGACAGAAGTTTCGAGCTGCGGTACCATCAGTGGGAGGATCTCGTCCGACCTACTCGCAGCAGCACTTCCATTCCCATGGAGGCAACCAGCAGTCCTCCTCCGGTTCCCGCCCTCCGCAGCAGGCTAATCAAGTCGTGAAGCACAACTCCTCGCAGTCATGGTACAACTGTGGCCGAACCGGTCACTTTGCCAAGGAGTGCCGCTTTCCGAAGCGCAACCAGGGAAACAACAACAACTCCAACCCCTCCGGGAACAACAACAACCACCCCAGCGGCGGTAACAACCACGGCAACAATGGGAGTCGTCCCCAGCCTTCTGCCCTCACCCACAAGAATGGTCGAGTCAATTATACCACGGTCGAAGAGATTCAAGTCGGAGAGCCCGTTCTCGCGGGTACGTTCTCGATCAACCAACACGCTGCTATGGTTCTCTTTGATTCAGGAGCGACGCATGATTTTATTAGTCAAGCATGTGTGAATCATCTGCAAATCACCCCCACCACTACGGGAACCCCGTACATCATCACATCCCCTAGTGGGAAAATAAGGACTCACCTCGAGTTGAGAAAAGTGCCACTTAAGTTAGCAGGCAATGTGTACCCCGCTTCGTTAATCATCTTAGATGGTCAGGGTATTGACATAATTCTTGGTATGAGGTGGATGACTAAACATAGAGCCGTCTTACACATTGAATCCCGGGAAGTCCACTTGAACTCACCTCTCTATGGTCCGTCTATTCTCCGATTGCCGAGTCCCAGATTGTCCATTCCTCAAGTGTGTCATGCTGAAGGGAAAAAGCTGGAGGATATTCCAGTGGTACGTGACTTCTCCGACGTGTTCCCAGATGAGTTACCAGGAATGCCTCCGGACAAAGACGTCGAGTTTAAGATTGAACTCCTACCTGGTACGGCGCCTATCTCTCGTAGGCCATACAAAATGGCCCCTAATGAGCTGACAGAATTAAAGGAGCAATTACAAGAGCTTATGGACAAGGGCTACATCCGACCGAGTTCATCTCCCTTGGGATGTCCCGCCCTCTTTGTGAAGAAGAAAGACAAGACCCTACGTCTGTGTGTCGACTACAGGCCCCTCAATGCCGTAACCATTAAGAACAAGTACCCTCTACCTCGAATTGATATTCTCTTTGATCAACTTATTGGTGCTAAAGTTTTCTCCAAGATTGACCTCCAATCCGGTTACCACCAAATAAAGATCCGAACCGAAGACATTCCAAAAACTGCCTTCTCCACATGATATGACCTTTTCGAATATCTCGTCATGTCTTTTGGTCTCACTAATGCTCCAGCCCACTTCATGTATTTCATGAATTCCGTGTTCATGCCAGAGTTGGATAAGTTCGTGGTCGTGTTCATCGATGACAT
Organism: Eleusine indica; assembly: GCA_030378355.1. Lineage (NCBI taxonomy): Eukaryota > Viridiplantae > Streptophyta > Magnoliopsida > Poales > Poaceae > Eleusine > Eleusine indica. The sequence continues at coordinate 29,226,513 of CM059501.1, read as the reverse complement.
TCTTATCTACTCCAAGTCCGAGGAAGAACACGCCGAACACCTCCGCATTGTTCTGCAACGACTCCGAGATCACCAGCTCTACGCCAAATTTAGCAAGTGTGAATTTTGGCTAAAGCAAGTCCCATTCTTGGGTCATATCATCTCCGCAGAAGGGGTAGCCGTTGATCCTGCCAAGGTGGAAGATGTGTTGAATTGGAAAGCTCCGAAATCGGTCAGGCAAATTCGCAGCTTCCTTGGCCTTGCTGGATATTACCGGAAATTTATTCCCAACTTCTTAAGCATTGCCAAGCCGATGACCAAGTTACTGGAAAAGGATGCTAAGTTTAAGTGGAGTAGCGCCTGTGAAGAAGCCTTTCAATCACTCAAGAAGCATTTGACAACTGCCCCGGTTTTGGCTCAACCTGATATTACCAAACCGTTCGACGTTTACTGTGATGCCTCCGGCACTGGATTGGGTTGTGTGCTTATGCAAGAAGGCCGTGTCATTGCCTATGCCTCTCGACAGCTTCGAAAGCATGAGCAAAACTATCCCACTCACGATTTAGAGTTGGCATCCGTAGTCTTGGCCTTAAAGATCTGGCGCCATTACCTGCTTGGTAACCTTGTCAACCTCTACACCGACCACAAAAGTCTCAAGTATATATTTACGCAGCAAGAACTGAATATGAGGCAACGAAGATGGTTAGAATTAATCAAGGATTATGAATTGGAGATTCATTATCACCCCGGGAGGGCCAACGTGGTTGCCGACGCCCTAAGTCGTCAGGACCAATGCAATCACGCAGTTGTTTGTTCCATGGGAGTCTGCCGAAATTCAGATCAAAGCGAACCAAGTCTTCGTATCATTCCATTGGGATCCTTGTATAACCTAGCTCTCGTTCCTACCCTTCGCGAAGAAATTGCCGAGGTCCAGAAGGAAGACGAGGGGATGGAGCGCATTCAACAAAAGATACTCAAAGAGGAAGCTACATGTTTCCGACAAGACGAAAATGGAGTGCTATGGTTCAACAATCGCTTGGTTGTCCCAAAGAAGGAGGAGTTAAGGAAGAAAATTATGGATGAGGCTCACTTGTCCAAATACTCCATACACCCCGGCAGCAACAAGATGTACCGTGGGTTAAGGGAAAAGTTTTGGTGGACGCGCATGAAAAGGGAAGTTGCTCATTACGTTTCCGAATGCGATACGTGCCAGCGTGTGAAGGCCTAGCATCTGAGGAAAGCCGGTCTTTTACACCCATTAAAAATCCCCGCTTGGAAATGGGAGGATATTGCTATGGATTTTATTGTTGGGTTACCCATCACCCCCAAGAAACATGATTCCATATGGGTTACCGTGGATAGGTTGACCAAATCCGCTCACTTTATTCCCGTCCATAAAACCTACTCTACCAAGAAGTATGCTGAACTCTACATCACAAGAATCCTATGTTTGCACGGCGTGCCCAAGACTATTATCTCTGATCGAGGTCCCCAATTTATTGCTCGTTTTTGGGAGCAGCTACATTCTTGTCTTGGCACCACCCTTATCCGAAGTTCTGCTTATCACCCGTAGACCGATGGTCAAACCGAGAGGCTGAACCAATATTTGGAGGACATACTAAGAGCCTGTGTTTTGGACAATCGGGAGAATTGGGAAGATTGCCTTCCCTTCGCCGAATTCTCTTACAAGAATAGCCATCAGGAGAGTTCGGGAATGTCACCGTTTGAGGCCTTGTACGGCCACTCATGCCGAACGCCGCTGAATTGGTCCGAATCAGGGGAAAGAACTAATTTTGGTCCCGACCTCGTCATACAAGCCGAAGAAAAGGTGCGGCAAATTCAAGCTAACATGAAGGCAGCACAATCCCGTCAAATCAGCTATGCCAACAAAAGGAGACGCCCATTGGAGTTCGAGAAGGGAGATCATGTCTATCTACGAGTCTCTCCCAATAAGGGCGTATCTCGCTTTGGAATCAAGGGCAAATTAGCACCCCGCTACATGGGACCCTTTCCGATCATGGAGAAGCATAGCGTCGTTGCTTATCGATTGCAACTACCGGAAACTCTTGAGCGGGTGCACAACGTGTTCCACGTATCCCAGCTAAAGAAATATTTGAAGCCTCCAGTCGACGTGGTCATTGCTGACACCGAACAATTGGAAGAAGACCTCTCCTACCCCGAATACCCCGTCCGAATCATTGATCAAAAGGACCGGGTAACGCGCCATCGCGCCACCACCTTCTACAAGGTGCAATGGAGCAATCATACCGAGGATGAAGCCACCTGGGAGCAAGAGGAGTTTCTGAAAACCAACTTCCCTGAGTTCCTGACCTCGCAAATCCGGTAAACACCCGCGCTCTCTCTCTCTTGTGTTCAACTAGTAACAAATCTCGGGGCGAGATTTCGTTTAAGGGGGGAGTGCTGTGACATCCCAAGTCACAAAATCTTGATTAAGCTAAAACAATGTTAATTTGCTGATTAATTCAAAATTTCAAAATAATTAAAGTGCCAAAGAAAAAGGGGAATTTACTTAATTAGAAATTCCACTAATTGGCCAAGTATTAGCTTTTCCAAAACCTTGCAAAACTCAATGGAAGTGTGCCCATATTTTTGCATATTCCAGTAGGGAATGTCAAGAAAGAATTTTGGGGAATTTACTGGAATTTTTTATAAGGGTTTAACCCCCCTAAAAATTCCCTAAGTGCAGAGAACAGCACCTCTGTTCCAGGAATTTTAGTTAAATCTCCAGAAGGAATCTCGATGTAGCCCCAAAAGCAAAGATGGCCAGTAGGATTTTCTGAACCTACACAAAAATTTGCTAAGGATTTCAAGCAACGTAATTGGATAATTTAGCAAATTGCTGAACACTGTTCTAGTCAATCGAGGTCAACCACTCTCTATCCTTGGGCCATTCTCCGATCGACACCGCCGTCCTCTTCCGCCGGCCACCGCGCGCCTTCCCTCTCTCTTCCCCATCCCGGCCACTGCTCCGCCTGCCGTCGCTGTGCCACCGGCCGCATTGAAGCTCCGCCGACGAGCCAACCCTCGGCGGCCAGCTCACCTCCTCGCTCCTTCTGCCCTCACACCGCCGCGCGGTACTTAAGACCGCTGCCGTCGAGAGCCTCCACTCTCCTCCTCTCCTCTCTGCTCTCGCACGCGCGCCACGCGATCCCCAGGCCTCCGGCGAGACCAGACGTCCCTGCCCTCGCCCCCTTCTTCCTCGTCCGCCAGGATCGGGCGTCGCCCCTGCTTTTCCCCGCCATGGCCGCCGTCGCGTCAAGCTCCGCCTAGGTAGCTCCCCGTCCCCTCCTCTTTCCTCAAATTGTTGCACAAGGATCTTCCCGAGCAGGCCCCTGACCCGTTCCCCCGTTGCCGCAGAGCCCTCGCCGGAATCGACAAGGAAAGGAGCCGCCGCCGTCGGGTTTCTCCCCACCCCGCCAATGAGACCCCCCTTCCGGCCCTCCCTGTCGCCTAGCTCCTCCACGCCATCAATCTCCGCACCGAGGTGATGCTCTCCCTCCACTCCCCGACCCTTCTCGCTCGCCGTGCTCGCCGCGCAACGCCGCCGTACCCCGCCTCTGCTCCGCCGCTCGTCGCCGGCCGTCTCCGGCACTTCCCGCGAGGTACCCACCGGACCCACGAGGTCGCTGTGAGGTGCTGAGCACGTGGGCACACGGGGTCGGCCGAGCCGCGCTGCCGATTTGGCCGCTGGCCGAGCTCGCCGGCGCCGGCCACCGCGCACGCGCGGGCGCGCGCCTGCGAGGATTTGAAATCGCCGGATGGCAGTTCTGTAATTTACCCCCAACTTTGCTAAAAACTTCAAAAATTCATAATCCGAAAAATAAAAGTTCAATGAGCATGGAACCAATTTTGTTGGATTCCTAAAATCTTCCCCTACCAGAAAAACAAGATGAGAGCCCGGGTTCTGCAGTAGGTTAGTAAAATTAAATCACCAAAGTTAGAACCTTGCTAAGAGTATTAAATTCATAATTCAAAATCTATAACTGATAAAATCATGGGATTTGGTCAGTAAGCACTTCATGTCATTCCTAAACTTTCTGCTAAAGCACATTTCCATCTTTTATGCAAATTGTAGTGTTATTGCATAATCTCCATTTTTAGTAAATAAATTTCTATAAATGCTTGGGTAGGATTTTAATTCTGAAATTTTGCATTCCTACTCTTTGAGCATTTCTACACAAGCATAAAATCTCCATGAAAAATTTTGAGCACCATCAGTATGCTTTTGGCTGTTAAAGTTACTCATTCATAATTAGCTTAAGAAATTCAATATAATTGTTGCCTAATATATGCATATGGTTATTATTAGTGGTAAATCCATCCTTGGGACAGCCCATGCAACATGTCAATCTTGACTTACAGTAAAGTTATGATTTCTTTTGCATACTAATGATTCACAATTAGTTTATATATCTAGATTAGTTAGGGCTATAATTAAAAGTGAGCATGTCAAATTCTAGGAGGTTGCAATTAACCTTGCAAGATAAAATTTCTATGTTCTCTTGCATGGGCATTATAATTGGTGAATGCACCCTGGGTAAGGGTGTAGTTAGGGGGTTTTGCATATTTGCTGAGTAGGCCTCGGCATACCGAGGGAAAAATACCCTGTTAATTAATTCACACCAATGGTATACTTGTAATTGGATATAGGTGATATGCTCATTTATTACCATGCCTCTCATTTCCCCTAATTAGAAGTTTGTCCCCTGAAAGTTAACAATTGCCGGTGTGTGGTGCAAACATGTCATCTCATGCATGAGCATCATTCCATCAAATCCTATTTATTGAGGAAGTGTCATGCATCATCGTCCAACTCCTGACCGTGCATTGCACTGCATTGACTAGGGAGCGAGACTGGGAGCAAGTACGTGGCAAGCAACCCTGAGGAGCCCGAAGTGGAGCTAAACCCCGCCGAGAACTTTAACTATGATCACTCCCAAGGCAAGCCCCGGTGCACACCTACTGATTTACGAGTCCTTTTTATGTTGTCACAATAGAGGAATATTGTACTGTGCATTAGGTACGGGGCTTGGATGGAAACCCACTTGCATAAACAAACTGTGACCTATACTTAGTTACGTCAGTAAGCCTTTCGTTAGCAACTGCTAGGCTTAAATTAGTGGAGTCAACGGTAGGCTATGGGATCACTTGATTTAATCATGATCCACGTGAAGAATGAAATTGGTTAAAATTTGGGAACCTATCGTTGCAACCCCGCGGACAAGTGTTGAACAGTACCAAGTGCATACCTCTATATGGGAATTGGTAAACCTAGTAACTTGGGCGCCGTATTGTTGGACGGTATTACTCATCGATCCAGAGGTGATGTGAATGGTACGGTGGATGCACGGGTCGAGGACCGCTGGAGAGTGCACGGGTTAAGCCTCGGATACGAAGTACTGTATCGCGGGGAGGACGTGTACTCGGGATCGATGGCCCCGGATCGACTTTATCACAACCTCGTGAACGGTGGCCATACGTGTTCTTAACTGATGCGTATGTCGTGCATTTGGGTTATTCTCCTGCAGGATGTAGATCAATTCGAATTGCCGTCCCTCGCGGTTATGAGTACCTCTTGTTTCGAGCAGTGGCAATGATACTTTAATTAGAGAAGTTTGTTTATGATGCTGAAATTTATTTACTCTATGGATACAAATTTCTATATTGTACTGCTCTTTATAATTGTACAAGTCTTAGCAGCTAGCTAGGTTCAACTAAAATCTCTCTTCTGCAACAAGCAATTAAAAATCTTGGTTCCGGAATAAGCATCACAGCATAGAAGTAATATGTGCTTTTATGCAAATATCAAATAAACCCGGTCGGCCCCCTGCATACTAGGAGTCAGTTTTAGTAAACCTTTTGGACGGGTAAGTCTTGCGGAGTATGCTAGATACTCAGGATTTGCGATTATGTGGTTTTTCAGGTTTGCCTCAAGCAACATATTGCGATGGCTGTAACAAAATTGTGTGGGAAGGTGAGGAGCCCCAGAACTGGACCATTGAATGGGTCCCCGGCTCCCCTAATCAAGACGAGTGAGCCACTGCCCTAGGGCCGGCATGGCTTACTTAGGTTCTGCGGAGTGTTTGCCGTATCTTCCGCCTCCGCATATTTATGTAATATGAACCAAGAACATATGTATGATAATGTAACTAAATTTGCTTCCGCTATGACTCTTGAACTTGTAATATTATACACTTAATGATGTATCTCTGTAAATGATGGATGTCCGGTGTGAATGCTGTGTATGGTTACTTCGTTAACCATCTTCCGGGGCGATCCTGTATGGCACACTCTATACTGCGGTATAGGGTTGCGACACCAGCGACGGGGCGGTGGTACCCTAACCCGTATGGGAGGAGGGCAAGGCTACGGCGTGTCGAGGTTGTGAGGGCGGCGCTCCATCGAGCAGGAAGCACGTTGTCCACCGAGGCTCAGGTCCTCGCCGCGCTTCATCATCTTCGCGTGAAGGAAAGGGCGTGCTGCGGTTCTCGGAGGGGCGAAACCCTAGCCCACGGGATTTCGGATGGCGGCGACCTGTTGATCTACGGTTACGACGTCCTCGAGCACTCCCTCAACAAAATCTATCTAGGTATTCACATATTATGATGCTTGTTTTTTGCATTTGGTTGTTTTATGTGGTGATGTGATGGCATGGGGTTGTGGATTTGGTGCTTCGATCCCTAGGGTTTGTGTTTCTGATTCCAGTTTGGTGGTTGGAACCCTAGGGTTTGGCCACTCAGTAGTAGTTTGTTAGTTCAGTAGCAATGTGTTTTTTGTGGTGATGTGATGGCCATTCAATAGTTTTGATATTGCTGCAATACCGTCATTATTATTATCTGGTAATTATGTTCAGTAGTTTTTGTGGTAATTTTGTTACCGAAGAAGTATGTTAATTATGGCCTAGTAATTTTTTCTCATTCATAAAACAACCTACTATGTGATTCAGTATTTTTGCATTTTTCATGGTTTTGGGGTGTTGTAATTATTTTTTACTAGTTCTGTAGTGTAGTACTGACTGATGTTCTGTTTATTGATGTGTTTGTGTGTTCATGGGTTTTTTTTGGTGATGTGTTGGTCATTCAGTAGTTTTGTAGTTTCCTATATGTTGTTCAGTAGTTTTTATTGATGCTTGGTGTCGGTGTTTAGATCACCAGCGAGTAGAATTTGTTCCAGGGGTACGCGTTCCAGTTTCGGCGATGGTTATGCAAGAGGACACGGAGGATTATACTGGTTCGGAGCAATCCCCTACGTCCAGTTCTCGAGCTCGCTCGTGTTACTTGCACAGGGCGTACCATGGTGGCGAGAGAGGAGGAGTTTCTTAGTCTCTGGTTGTTCATGAGCGTGTGAGTGAGTCTGTGTCTGGCCTTGCAAGGCTTGTCCTTAGAGATGAAAATAGGTCTTCCCTTTTCTATTTCAAAGGAGCCGGACCCATTTACAAAGAGAGAGAGAGATTTCTACGCGTGTGGAGTCAGTGGAGTCATGCTGAAAAAGGCGGAGCCCCTGGTCGGTGGTGTGGTCTTTTGTCCTTGTAGGCCCCCAGCGTCCTGGCGTTGCATCAGGGAAAGCCACTGTGCCTAGGCGTGCCCCTGTGTTCCGCCATACGTGGGGCGGTGCAGCATCGGCGTTGTCATGCTGATCAGGCAAGGTTCCATTTACCTGTCCCTCAGACCGTCCTGCATCATCACTATTAGGGGTGTCATCGGGCGATAGCAGCATAGAGACCCTCGCCGAGCCTACCTCCATCAGCAAACGTTGGTGATGATGAGGGGAGCAGGTATACGAAGGGATTTGACTCCCTGATACTGTGCGCTCGCATTGGGTTCGGCAGTTAAGGTGGGGCAATTGGTAGTTGCTGACCATCGTCCCACTCGACTCCCTCGCCGAGGGTTGACGTGTCTGGTTGTGCTTGTTTGGGCACCTTTGGAGTTGGAATCCGTCTCGTCTCAGCAGAGCAATCGATTTTCTCCACCCGTTATTTTCGGGCTCGGCCAGTGGTTCGTTGGGTCGTCCTGCCTCGGTGTGGGTCCTGTTGATGGGAGTTGACGGAGGTAGAGCTTATCCGGTGGCCCTGGGGCCCCCTTACTGTTGTTATGGTCATCGTGCCAGTGAACTGATAGGGCAAAGGCAAAGCCCTTCCACCTTGCTCTCCATCTCCTAGTGATAATGAGGAGAGAGCAGAAGGCTCAGAGGAAGAGGAAGCTCGGCAAGAGGATGAGGAGAGTGATGAGGAGAGTGATGGGTCTAAGGATGAGGTCATCCATGAGCCTCAACCTAGACCCATGCGCTCCACCATCACTTATCAGATGCTCTCTCCATAGGTTTTAGAGGACTTCAGGATTCCAGTGCCTCTGTCCAGGGATGAGATGAGAGAGTATAGGCTGACCAACCCCTGGACACAGCCCAAGCACCCAGGCACATCAGATGTCAGATTTTGGGACTTGACTCAGGTGTCTGGGTACAAGAATATACTGAAAAAGACCACTCACAGAGTTGCATCCGTGAAGTGCATTGACTGGGACAGGATGGCAGTAGCAAATGATCCCACTTCAGCTGATTCGGTCAGAGTATGACAGGAGGAACTTGACACAGATCATGGGTTTGCATCAGCACTGGAATGATAAGATCATTGCCCAATTTTATTCTACTCTCTAGATTGACATCAATGAGGAGAATCACATGGATTCCAAGCTACACTGGACTATTGAGGGCAATCGTTTCAGTGTCACCTACTTTCACTTCTCCTAGATTCTTGGTTTTGATGAGACTGACAGAGCGAAGCCCTAGGCGACTATCTTTGATCCTCAGGAGGACAGTGAGTGGAGTCCTATGTATGATGCCAGATATTCAGATCCTTAGTATGGCATTAAGCACGGTTCCTACTATGTCATGAAGCCTTATTACCGTGTCCTTGTTGACGGCTGTTAAGTATCATTTTTAACCGTCAACTATACTCAAATAAAGGAGAATTTGGCATTTCATACACGCATGCTTTATCACAATAATATAGTTCCACTTGTACTTGGAGAACTTTGTGCATGCAGGAGGAAATGTGAAGGAAACACCTCAAAAGGCAAGAAAACACACTTTCGACCAATCAGAGAGTGCCACATGGACGTCACACGGATTGAAGGGCCCATTTTCAGCACTTAACCGACGTAACTCCCTGCAATACCGCGCAAACCAACGTCAGGGCCCACAGGACAGCCACCTGGAGAAAGCACAGGCCAGGAGGGGCCACCCCCAGGTCGGCCGACCTGGTCAGGTCGGCCGACCCAGTCGGGCGCCCTCTCCGCCTGGGCTTCCACGTGTTGGCTCCTCCGTGACTCCTGATGACGGTTTGAGATGCCTTCCGTGGCGGTTACGCTCCCTTGCCGACCTATTGAGGCTATAAATAGGAGGGTGTGCCTTCACACTCAACACACACCACAAGAAGCATTTCTCTCTTGCTAGTAGTAGTTCTTGGAGTTTTAGTGGAGTTAGGCTGAGTCTAGAGCTCTCTAGTCCCAAGTCTTCACTTGGAATTGGTATGGCTCTTGTATCTTTTCCCTTTTGTAAGACTTTGCTCTTATCAATATATATATCTTTTCTATATAGTTGTGCTTGGGTCATGAGTTTCTTGTTTGATATTGTGATCCATATATGTGATAGTATAGTCTACTTGTGTGATAGTAGTTTATATTTATTATACTACTATTGTCATGCTAGTTATACACCGTCACTATAGTCTAGTTTATATGTTATAGTCTCTATGCTTAGTTTTAGCTGATAAAGTATAGCATGGGTTTGGTGATCGTATTCGTACGGTAGCTCTGCCTCGTTAATAGTAATCGCGGAGGGGCAGAGTGCTCTTTGGTCATGCAAGTATGGTACTTGGGTGACTGATTTGCATCAATTATTCGTTAGTCTACTGGTTCGTTGAGGTAGGCGGCAGGTGGTGACAGCCCTGTCCGTCCTTTGAAATCCTCCCCGCTAGGCTAGTGCGTAGGCTCTTGGCGGAAGTCGCCTGTGGATGCAGGGGTAAGTCCGTGCCTGAAGTGCTATACTATTGACTGCTAAACCTGAGTGTGGGTCTGTATGTATTCTACTTAGGCTATGCAACTGTATAGGAATGTATAGTAGGAGTAGCTTAGCCTAGTCTTTCCTCCACTAGACTTTATTTATTTAGTAGGAATCTTCTGTGTGTGTCACACTACCCGGTTATTATCATATACCCGCCTGTCTTGGTTAGATATCCTTGCTAATTGTTAACATGATCTTATATGTTAGTAACGCTTCTTGATCATACCCTTCCTTTGGGATAAACAAATACGATACCCTGAATACTTCCGGGTGAAATGCTACAGCGGTATTCTCCGTGCGCTTGCGGATTTTACCTACTTGACTCTGGGACATATTAGTGAACCGTTTCTGGCCCCGTGTCGGGAATGATTTATTAATATGGCTTAGCAAAAGTCAACAAGCATTTCTGGCGCCGTTGCCGGGGAAGGCGTATGATTCAAGAAAAATTACTAATGTATATAGTAGTGTTGCAATTATTAAGGCTATCTCCTAGGCAGGCTAACCTTGCTTTGTTTTCTGCATTTTGTATGAAAACAGGGTAGTGTATGACTGGTTTCGACGTGCCGACAAACTTCACTGAAGATCCTGAGTCACTCCTGAGAAGGACACGAGCTAGGCTCACCCCTCCTCGTAAGGAGACTCGGCCAATCGAACCTGTCATTCCCGCACCATCAAGCTCTGAGCAAATGGCCGACAAGACCCTCCGCGAGTTCTCCGCTCCCTCCGCTGCCAACATCCCTACGGGACCAGCTGGCAATGTGGGAGATGCGAACTTCGAGATCAAGACCGGTCTCATCACCATGGTGCAGGCTAGCCCATTCTGTGGGAAAGCCAATGAGGACGCTAGTGCTCATCTCCAGCAATTCCTGGAGATTTGCAACACGTTCAAAAAGAAGGACAGCCTCATCACATTCATGAAGAACTTCCTTGAGAAGGAAAAGGTTGCACAGCAACAACTGATGAAGGCAAGGGGGCAAAGTCACACATTAAGCAACAGCCCCCGAAGTCCACAAGGCAGCAACCTCCGAGGTCTGCAAAGAAACAGGCTGTGAAGCCTGCAAAACCGTAGCCTCCGAAGCCCGAGAAGCCACCGACCGCAACAAAGACCAAGAAGGTGTGGCGAATGAAACAAGAAGCATCATCCGTGTCTTCATCTCCGGGACCGGACGACGCTTCATCGAGCTGAACGCCGGAGAAAAGTCCCGCTCGTCGGACTTTAAAAGGTGAGTCCTCGCCGGGAGGTTAAACCGGTAGTTATCCATATTTGCTCTTTTAATTGCATATTTGCTTTCCACCACATTTTGATTTTTCCCGACCACTGCATTTCTGCACTTTTGAATTTTTCCAGCCACCTTGGAATTTTTCAAAACTCATTTGCATTTTTGAAAATTTAGAAAATAGGTTTTTGGGCTTTCCATTTTGAAAAGATTTTTTGTCGAGCTTTTTGAGCAAAAAGGCAGCAGGGGACAAATCCCCTAGCCGTTGGGGAACACATAGGAAAAAGGGGGCTGCCAGGAGGCCCACCTGCCAGGTCGGCCGACCTGGTGGGATCGGCCGACCCCCTGGCCCCACCTTTTCCTGTGCTCCTTTCTCCCAACGGCTATATGGCCGTTGCTCTGTCCCTTTCTAACGGCCATATTGCTTCCTTGGCCATAAAAACCGCCCAGGAGGAGGAGCTTCACCATTCCAAGCTCATCTTTCACTCCCCTCCTTTGCTCACTTGTTGCTCTCCCAAAATTTCGTGTTCTTCAACTTTACTACAGCCCCAAAAACCCAAAAAAAAAAATATATTTCCCCTCTGTTTTAGTGCATTTGCAAGTTGTTGTGAGAAGAAAACCAATTTCGGAGAAGCTCGGGTTTGTCGTTTTCACTAACGCTCACCCGAACACTTGTTCGATCTTGTTTTTGTTCTTGTCTTGTGTTTGTTCTTGTGTGCAGCCATGTTCAAACGAATGAAGCAAGTCGCCGGAATCAAGCGGAGAAAAAGCACTCGTGCAAGCACGAGTCAAGCATCCTCCGTCGAGCTCACACCAAGTCCGGGGCATGGTGACCCCGAAGCTGAAATTCCGGAGGAAAGGCCGGCCTTGCTCATCACCGAGGAGCATCTCGACATCAAGGACGACCGCGAGGGCCAAGGCATCACGCTCATGAGAGAACGGCCATTCGCCCACACCCGACGCTTCGATCCGGACTTCCTCGAGAAAATAGGTATGGGAGAAGAATTTGCCTCTATTTTTCGCACTATGGGTTGGCTAAATTTCGTAGAAGTAGATGAGCCGGGTTCTCGTTTGCTTACTATGCAGTTTTTATGCACCCTTAGAAAGTATGATGAAGGCATTTCTTTTCGCTTGTTTGGGCAAGAGCGCTTGGTCACATGGGGTGATCTTCATGCTATGCTAGGTCTAAATCCTAAATGTAGGCTAGACTTAGATAAAGCGCTAAAGGGGTTCCATAAAGAAAGTTTTTGGAAAAAGATTTCCGGAAACGAGTGGGGTCCCAAGCCTAGAACAAGTGCCATCCATAATCCTACACTTAGATTTATGCATGTGTGGTTGGCTATGACCTTGTTTCCTCGAGGTGACATTAGGGTTGTCCGGCAAGATGAATTGAAAATACTTTATGCCATGATTAAGAAAATTAGGGTGTCACCCGCGGAATGCATGATTGATCAATGGTTAGACAATATAAAGTTGACAGGACCAATTGAGTGCACCTCTTTAGTTACTCGCATTGCGCAGAAGTGTGGTCTGCTTGAGAATGTTCATGTTGAATATTTGACGGTAGATAGAGAATTTCTAGGCGAGGACTATTTTGTGCAAGGACATACTTTGAAACATGGTCCAAATAATACCTTGATCTATCACTTTCCCGGGTATACAAACGAATTCCCGTTACCTAACCCGGGTCTTCGTTTGTATCACTGTCGGGCACTAACCCTCCCACTTGAGCCAGTGGGAGAAGTTCGCAGGCATAGTGTTTCAGGGCGACCGACACGTTCCCGTAGGCATATGGAGCCTACACCGGAGTTTCACACTCCGACCGGAGATCCGGTATGGGAGCAGCCCCCGCCACAGGACGAGGCGGGTGCATCAACATGGCAGGCCGGAGCATGGGAATCTCAGTACGATTACCCCATGCAGACGTCATCAAGTTCAAGCGGACCGCCATTCTTTGCCACTCGGTCATTCTCATCCCGTGGGTTCCGTGAACTCAACTATGGGATGGCCGAGTTGACAAGGAGGGTGAACGACATTGATTTGCGCACCGAGAGCATGCAACAAACTCTCACGCAACATGTCGCCGACACCCAGCAATGGCAGAATTTCAGCGACAACCAATTCCGCGAGCTGAACGCGATGATGGTTCAGAATCAGAGCAATTGGGATGCCTTCTTCCGCTCCCAAGGCTACGACCCGAACCAGCAGATATGAGCAAGAACAAGCTTGGGGGAGGACCCCCCTTCTCACGGTAACTTGTATCTTTCCCCTTCCCTTTATTTCTTGCATTTGCTAAATCTGAAAATCCATAAAAATTTGCAAAACATAAAAAGAACAAAAATATTTCCCTTTTTCATGCGCGGTATGAATGTGTATAATTTTCCTATGTTGAGATGATGAATAGTTGCTCTGTCCTTTATTCCTCTCTAATGCTAGTTTACAACTTAGTACTCTCTCAAGAGTTAGGTTTGTTGGTAAATCTTGCCTTGAACTTGAATCTTGTGGGTAGCATATGCATTCTCTAGTTCTAAGTTGTTGAGAGTTATGATATGATAGATAGGGCTGCTATGATCTTGCTCAACGTAAAGCTTGAATTCCGGAGTTTTATTTTTCAAAATGACAAATTGATAAGTTCCTCAATGATGAAATTCCCACCACAGCCATATGTAGTGTTTACATTTGAAAACCTTTACACATATGCTGCTTGTTTCACATTGAGCTTAGTCAAAATTGTTGTGACCCTAGTAGAACTCTTTTCATGCTTTCTTGATCAAGATCATGTACACACATCCACCGCCATGAGCTATCCTTCTAAATCAAGAAGATAGCATCCACCATATCCACCATATCCACCATATCCACCGTGAGCTATTCTTCTACACCGGAAGAAAGCCACTATCCATCCATCCATCCAAAGAAACACTCCATATATCCATTGCAAAATTCCTCTCTCAAAGTATTCATTGCAAACTAGGACTATGGCTATGCAAAAAGAAAAAAAAAAAAAAGAAAAAGAAAAAAAAATGCTCAAAAAAGAGAGCAAGCAAAAGGTAGCCATAGCCTAGAAACTCCAAAAGAGAGAAGGAAAATTCAAAAAGGAGTTATTTCTTCCCATCCACCATTCCTCCGTTCTCCCACACACTTGCACATCTTGATCAAGATTGTTTGAATTGATGTTTTTCTTGGATCCGGTCTTTTGACATAGCAATATTATGTGAACATGAGTGCTTCATATATCCCTACCTTGAGCTCCACATAAAGCCTTATTTAGAAGTAGGTGATTATAGGCAACACTTTGCCTTGGTGAGGAATCATACACATATTGAGTGATCCGAGAGAATCATTTGAGGAACTTGGTTTTTATTTTCAAAATCTTTTGAAAACCTCCGGAATAACATAGCGGAATCTAGAGCAAGTGATTGGTGCCCTGCAATTGTTCTATCTCTCAACCGCCCAAGACAATGAGGTGTAAAAGCCCCATGGATCGAGGTAAATGGGTAAGTTATGCGCCAATATATTTAATTCTAGGAAGAGTACTTTGTTGTGCGCATAGTATTATTGAGGAGTAGGACATTGTAGCAACTCCTGATCAACAACTTAAGTTTATCTTTGCTTCGGGACGAGCAAAGGGTAAGCTTGGGGGAGTTTGTTGACGGCTGTTAAGTATCATTTTTAACCGTCAACTATACTCAAATAAAGGAGAATTTGGCATTTCATACACGCATGCTTTATCACAATAATATAGTTCCACTTGTACTTGGAGAACTTTGTGCATGCAGGAGGAAATGTGAAGGAAACACCTCAAAAGGCAAGAAAACACACTTTCGACCAATCAGAGAGTGCCACATGGACGTCACACGGATTGAAGGGCCCATTTTCAGCACTTAACCGACATAACTCCCTGCAATACCGCGCAAACCAACGTCAGGGCCCACAGGACAGCCACCTGGAGAAAGCACAGGCCAGGAGGGGCCACCCCCAGGTCGGCCGACCTGGTCAGGTCGGCCGACCCAGTCGGGCGCCCTCTCCGCCTGGGCTTCCACGTGTTGGCTCCTCCGTGACTCCTGATGACGGTTTGAGATGCCTTCCGTGGCGGTTACGCTCCCTTGCCGACCTATTGAGGCTATAAATAGGAGGGTGTGCCTTCACACTCAACACACACCACAAGAAGCATTTCTCTCTTGCTAGTAGTAGTTCTTGGAGTTTTAGTGGAGTTAGGCTGAGTCTAGAGCTCTCTAGTCCCAAGTCTTCACTTGGAATTGGTATGGCTCTTGTATCTTTTCCCTTTTGTAAGACTTTGCTCTTATCAATATATATATCTTTTCTATATAGTTGTGCTTGGGTCATGAGTTTCTTGTTTGATATTGTGATCCATATATGTGATAGTATAGTCTACTTGTGTGATAGTAGTTTATATTTATTATACTACTATTGTCATGCTAGTTATACACCGTCACTATAGTCTAGTTTATATGTTATAGTCTCTATGCTTAGTTTTAGCTGATAAAGTATAGCATGGGTTTGGTGATCGTATTCGTACGGTAGCTCTGCCTCGTTAATAGTAATCGCGGAGGGGCAGAGTGCTCTTTGGTCATGCAAGTATGGTACTTGGGTGACTGATTTGCATCAATTATTCGTTAGTCTACTGGTTCGTTGAGGTAGGCGGCAGGTGGTGACAGCCCTGTCCGTCCTTTGAAATCCTCCCCGCTAGGCTAGTGCGTAGGCTCTTGGCGGAAGTCGCCTGTGGATGCAGGGGTAAGTCCGTGCCTGAAGTGCTATACTATTGACTGCTAAACCTGAGTGTGGGTCTGTATGTATTCTACTTAGGCTATGCAACTGTATAGGAATGTATAGTAGGAGTAGCTTAGCCTAGTCTTTCCTCCACTAGACTTTATTTATTTAGTAGGAATCTTCTGTGTGTGTCACACTACCCGGTTATTATCATATACCCGCCTGTCTTGGTTAGATATCCTTGCTAATTGTTAACATGATCTTATATGTTAGTAACGCTTCTTGATCATACCCTTCCTTTGGGATAAACAAATACGATACCCTGAATACTTCCGGGTGAAATGCTACAGCGGTATTCTCCGTGCGCTTGCGGATTTTACCTACTTGACTCTGGGACATATTAGTGAACCGTTTCTGGCCCCGTGTCGGGAATGATTTATTAATATGGCTTAGCAAAAGTCAACAAGCATTTCTGGCGCCGTTGCCGGGGAAGGCGTATGATTCAAGAAAAATTACTAATGTATATAGTAGTGTTGCAATTATTAAGGCTATCTCCTAGGCAGGCTAACCTTGCTTTGTTTTCTGCATTTTGTATGAAAACAGGGTAGTGTATGACTGGTTTCGACGTGCCGACAAACTTCACTGAAGATCCTGAGTCACTCCTGAGAAGGACACGAGCTAGGCTCACCCCTCCTCGTAAGGAGACTCGGCCAATCGAACCTGTCATTCCCGCACCATCAAGCTCTGAGCAAATGGCCGACAAGACCCTCCGCGAGTTCTCCGCTCCCTCCGCTGCCAACATCCCTACGGGACCAGCTGGCAATGTGGGAGATGCGAACTTCGAGATCAAGACCGGTCTCATCACCATGGTGCAGGCTAGCCCATTCTGTGGGAAAGCCAATGAGGACGCTAGTGCTCATCTCCAGCAATTCCTGGAGATTTGCAACACGTTCAAAAAGAAGGACAGCCTCATCACATTCATGAAGAACTTCCTTGAGAAGGAAAAGGTTGCACAGCAACAACTGATGAAGGCAAGGGGGCAAAGTCACACATTAAGCAACAGCCCCCGAAGTCCACAAGGCAGCAACCTCCGAGGTCTGCAAAGAAACAGGCTGTGAAGCCTACAAAACCGTAGCCTCCGAAGCCCGAGAAGCCACCGACCGCAACAAAGACCAAGAAGGTGTGGCGAATGAAACAAGAAGCATCATCCGTGTCTTCATCTCCGGGACCGGACAACGCTTCATCGAGCTGAACACCGGAGAAAAGTCCCGCTCGTCGGACTTTAAAAGGTGAGTCCTCGCCGGGAGGTTAAACCGGTAGTTATCCATATTTGCTCTTTTAATTGCATATTTGCTTTCCACCACATTTTGATTTTTCCCGACCACTGCATTTCTGCACTTTTGAATTTTTCCAGCCACCTTGGAATTTTTCAAAACTCATTTGCATTTTTGAAAATTTAGAAAATAGGTTTTTGGGCTTTCCATTTTGAAAAGATTTTTTGTCGAGCTTTTTGAGCAAAAAGGCAGCAGGGGACAAATCCCCTAGCCGTTGGGGAACACATAGGAAAAAGGGGGCTGCCAGGAGGCCCACCTGCCAGGTCGGCCGACCTGGTGGGATCGGCCGACCCCCTGGCCCCACCTTTTCCTGTGCTCCTTTCTCCCAACGGCTATATGGCCGTTGCTCTGTCCCTTTCTAACGGCCATATTGCTTCCTTGGCCATAAAAACCGCCCAGGAGGAGGAGCTTCACCATTCCAAGCTCATCTTTCACTCCCCTCCTTTGCTCACTTGTTGCTCTCCCAAAATCTCGTGTTCTTCAACTTTACTACAGCCCCAAAAACCCAAAAAAAAAATATATTTCCCCTCTGTTTTAGTGCATTTGCAAGTTGTTGTGAGAAGAAAACCAATTTCGGAGAAGCTCGGGTTTGTCGTTTTCACTAACGCTCACCCGAACACTTGTTCGATCTTGTTTTTGTTCTTGTCTTGTGTTTGTTCTTGTGTGCAGCCATGTTCAAACGAATGAAGCAAGTCGCCGGAATCAAGCGGAGAAAAAGCACTCGTGCAAGCACGAGTCAAGCATCCTCCGTCGAGCTCACACCAAGTCCGGGGCATGGTGACCCCGAAGCTGAAATTCCGGAGGAAAGGCCGGCCTTGCTCATCACCGAGGAGCATCTCGACATCAAGGACGACCGCGAGGGCCAAGGCATCACGCTCATGAGAGAACGGCCATTCGCCCACACCCGACGCTTCGATCCGGACTTCCTCGAGAAAATAGGTATGGGAGAAGAATTTGCCTCTATTTTTCGCACTATGGGTTGGCTAAATTTCGTAGAAGTAGATGAGCCGGGTTCTCGTTTGCTTACTATGCAGTTTTTATGCACCCTTAGAAAGTATGATGAAGGCATTTCTTTTCGCTTGTTTGGGCAAGAGCGCTTGGTCACATGGGGTGATCTTCATGCTATGCTAGGTCTAAATCCTAAATGTAGGCTAGACTTAGATAAAGCGCTAAAGGGGTTCCATAAAGAAAGTTTTTGGAAAAAGATTTCCGGAAACGAGTGGGGTCCCAAGCCTAGAACAAGTGCCATCCATAATCCTACACTTAGATTTATGCATGTGTGGTTGGCTATGACCTTGTTTCCTCGAGGTGACATTAGGGTTGTCCGGCAAGATGAATTGAAAATACTTTATGCCATGATTAAGAAAATTAGGGTGTCACCCGCGGAATGCATGATTGATCAATGGTTAGACAATATAAAGTTGACAGGACCAATTGAGTGCACCTCTTTAGTTACTCGCATTGCGCAGAAGTGTGGTCTGCTTGAGAATGTTCATGTTGAATATTTGACGGTAGATAGAGAATTTCTAGGCGAGGACTATTTTGTGCAAGGACATACTTTGAAACATGGTCCAAATAATACCTTGATCTATCACTTTCCCGGGTATACAAACGAATTCCCGTTACCTAACCCGGGTCTTCGTTTGTATCACTGTCGGGCACTAACCCTCCCACTTGAGCCAGTGGGAGAAGTTCGCAGGCATAGTGTTTCAGGGCGACCGACACGTTCCCGTAGGCATATGGAGCCTACACCGGAGTTTCACACTCCGACCGGAGATCCGGTATGGGAGCAGCCCCCGCCACAGGACGAGGCGGGTGCATCAACATGGCAGGCCGGAGCATGGGAATCTCAGTACGATTACCCCATGCAGACGTCATCAAGTTCAAGCGGACCGCCATTCTTTGCCACTCGGTCATTCTCATCCCGTGGGTTCCGTGAACTCAACTATGGGATGGCCGAGTTGACAAGGAGGGTGAACGACATTGATTTGCGCACCGAGAGCATGCAACAAACTCTCACGCAACATGTCGCCGACACCCAGCAATGGCAGAATTTCAGCGACAACCAATTCCGCGAGCTGAACGCGATGATGGTTCAGAATCAGAGCAATTGGGATGCCTTCTTCCGCTCCCAAGGCTACGACCCGAACCAGCAGATATGAGCAAGAACAAGCTTGGGGGAGGACCCCCCTTCTCACGGTAACTTGTATCTTTCCCCTTCCCTTTATTTCTTGCATTTGCTAAATCTGAAAATCCATAAAAATTTGCAAAACATAAAAAGAACAAAAATATTTCCCTTTTTCATGCGCGGTATGAATGTGTATAATTTTCCTATGTTGAGATGATGAATAGTTGCTCTATCCTTTATTCCTCTCTAATGCTAGTTTACAACTTAGTACTCTCTCAAGAGTTAGGTTTGTTGGTAAATCTTGCCTTGAACTTGAATCTTGTGGGTAGCATATGCATTCTCTAGTTCTAAGTTGTTGAGAGTTATGATATGATAGATAGGTCTGCTATGATCTTGCTCAACGTCTCTGGCTTTTCTTTTCCCTTTTTGGTGTTGTGATGACAAAGGGGGAGAAGAATGTATCGCTTTTGTTTTGTTTTTTTTATTTTGTGAGGCATGAGAGTGATGGACAAGTTTGTGTTGCTTATGGGTTGTAAAACTATTTGCTAAGTTTGTTCTTGTAAACCTCTATTTTTGATTTATGACTTCTTGTGCCCTTCATGTCCCTTGTGATGACGTATTGTTGGTTTTCACTTTCTAGATGCATTTGTGTGCAAATTCAAGTCATTTGCATTATTTCTCACTTTAATGCTTAAATGTTGCAAATTGACTCATATGCACAGTGTTAGGGAGAGCTCTCACACTTTTCTTTAAATATGTGCATTGTTGTCCTTGCTTATCATTTCTCACATGCACATACTTAAGGGGAGCTCCACATCTCTCTTGTATCACAAAATGAATCTTATTACAAATTACAATGAAATTTAGTTGTATTGTCATCAATCATCAAAAAGGGGGAGATTGAAAGTGAATCTAGGCTCCTAATTTTGTTTTGGTGATTGACGTCAATACAATTAAGAATGGACTAATGTTTTTATTGAGCATGTGTGTACATGACTATCTCAAATTGATGAATGAAATGTATTGATACAAAAAGGGAAAAAGGAGATGGTCATTTGTCTCAAGTTAAAGGTCCAAAAATCTACTCAAGAATGAAGTTCATGGAGTTTTTATTTTTTATCTCCTGAGTATAGGTAAACTGTACTATCAAGAGGGGTATAATTCACAAGTGTGGTAAAGTCAAATGCTCAAATTTCCAATAAACATCACTTCTATTGCCCTCTGTTTCTTCCTTCATCGGCAGTGCCGGTGTCCCTCACCGGCAGTGTCAATCCCCCTTCCCAGAGGCACTGTGGAGTCCAGACATCTCTGGCTCTCTGGTTGTAGCTCATCGGTAGTGCCGGTTCCCTCGATCGGCAGCGCTGGTCTTTGCTCCCAGAGAGCCACTCTTTCTATCTTCCTCTGACTGTAGCTCACCGGCAGTGCCGGTCTCTAGATCGGCAATGCCAGTCCCCTATCCACAGAGACTGTTTTTCCTTAGGCTCTCTGGCTTACTGCGATCGACAGTGGTGGTCTGCTTGATCGGCAGTGCCGTACAAGGTCTCTAGAGACCACTTGTCTTCTCTGTGCCTTCCTCACCGGCAGTGCTGATGTCCTGATCGGCAGTGCTGGTGCGGGCCGAATCCTTGCATGCAGATCTATGACAATGTGTCAGAAACCCTACCGGCAGTGTCGATGGCTCGATCGGCAGTGCTGGTGCAGGGCATCCAAACAAGCCAACGGCTCTTTTTGAGCCCTTTGTATAAAAGGCTCTCACTCCACTTTGTGCCTCTCAC
Source organism: Eleusine indica (assembly GCA_030378355.1). NCBI lineage: Eukaryota > Viridiplantae > Streptophyta > Magnoliopsida > Poales > Poaceae > Eleusine > Eleusine indica. The sequence continues at coordinate 29,205,269 of CM059501.1, read as the reverse complement.
TCCCAACCCGAAAATCATTTGGCACTTTTGTGCTTCACTCTCCTCACTCTCCCTCTCTAAGTCAAAGCTTCATTCTTTGAGCTAGGGCTTGAGTGATCCATTGATTCCTAGTGAAAAGAGCACCATTCCACTCTTGAGCATTTGATTTAATCATCCTTCTGACTTGTGCTTGTTACTCTTGGAGCTTTGCTCCTAGACGGTTAGCGGTGCTCGTAGAGCTCCCAATGTGTGTGGTGACGCCTCGGGAAGTTTGCTAGTGGAGAACTTGAGCTCGATCTTTGTGGTCGCTTGAGTGAGAAAAGGGTTGAAAGAGACCCCGTCCTTTGTGGACTTCTCAATAGAGACGTAGGGTTCTTTGTGAGCCCAAACTTTGGTAACAAATATTGTGTCTCTGTGTGCTCCTTTATTTACTTGTTGTTTATTTATTCATGCTCTAGGGTTTGTTCTTGTATTTTCTTAAATTACTAGATCTACTTGTGTAGCCTTTGTTTAGGTGTCTCTTGTTGTTGTAGAGCTTCCTTTCAACTATTGTTGTAGTCAATTATCACCTAGTAACAGCGAAACCACTTAAACCTATTTTTCTCTTGATTGTCTGCTCATCCATCGGCACTGTTGATCATCCATCGGCAGTGGTCATCGGCACTGCCGATCACCATCATTGGCACTGCCGGTCAGACTGATAAATTTGTTTAAGTCCAATTTTGCAGGATTTTTAGACTTGCCTATTCACCGCCCCCCCCCCCCCCTCTAGGCAACTTTCAACTAGAGATAGAAACATTCAAATGAACCAACCTGAGATGGTAAATTCATTTTCAAGCCCCCTCAATACATTATTTACTACTATATCTGTTACATATTTTATACAGTATTTTTCTAGACATAAGACATAGACAGAGGACAAGCTGGACAGTCTAGATGATGTAGACAGATTGGATGCATTAGTATTATAGAAGCTAAATAAGTAGATATATAGCATATGTTTGAACTAAAGCGTTAAAAAATGAATATATAGCAAATTTTGCCAACATAGCAGCAAAATAGTAACAAATATATAGAATGACAAAGGACAAAAATGAAAGATCGATAGATAAATTAATATTTAAATATCCTACTAACTATAATTTTTAACAGTCATAAACATAAATATATCCGAAATAGCATGTAGATTGTAAGTTCATGAATACGAGTTGTTTAAATAAACTGTTAATCATCATTATCTCTTACTTGCTTTTACTAATAACTATATCATCACTTCCCCTTAGCCTATGTTGACTTTTGCTAAGCCATATTAATAAATCATTCCCGGCACGGGGCCAGAAACGGTTCACTAATATGTCCCAGAGTCAAGTAGGTAAAATCCGCAAGCGCACGGAGAATACCGCTGTAGCATTTCACCCGGAAGTATTCAGGGTATCGTATTTGTTTATCCCAAAGGAAGGGTATGATCAAGAAGCATTACTAACATATAAGATCATGTTAACAATTAGCAAGGATATCTAACCAAGACAGGCGGTTACATAATAATAACCGGGTAGTGTGACACACACAGAAGATTCCTACTAAATAAATAAAGTCTAGTGGAGGAAAGACTAGGCTAAGCTACTCCTACTATACATTCCTATACAGTTGCATAGCCTAAGTAGAATACATACAGACCCACACTCAGGTTCAGCAGTCAATAGTATAGCACTTCAGGCACGGACTTACCCCTGCATCCACAGGCGACTTCCGCCAAGAGCCTACGCACTAGCCTAGCGGGGAGGATTTCAAAGGACGGACAGGGCTGTCACCACCTGCCGCCTACCTCAACGAACCAGTAGACTAACGAATAATTGATGCAAATCAGTCACCCAAGTACCATACTTGCATGACCAAAGAGCACTCTGCCCCTCCGCGATTACTATTAACGAGGCAGAGTTACCGTACGAATACGATCACCAAACCCATGCTATACTTTATCAGCTAAAACTAAGCATAGAGACTATAACATATAAACTAGACTATAGTGACGGTATATAACTAGCATGACAATAGTAGTATAATAAATATAAACTACTGTCACACAAGTAGACTATACTATCACATATATGGATCACAAAATCAAACAAGAAACTCATGACCCAAGCACAACTATATAGAAAAGATATATATATTGATAAGAGCAAAGTCTTACAAAAGGGAAAAGATACAAGAGCCATACCAATTCCAAGTGAAGACTTGGGACTAGAGAGCTCTAGACTCAGCCTAACTCCACTAAAACTCCAAGAACTACTACTAGCAAGAGAGAAATGCTTCTTGTGGTGTGTGTTGAATGTGAAGGCACACCCTCCTATTTATAGCCTCAATAGGTCGGCAAGGGAGCGTAACCGCCACGGAAGGCATCTCAAACCGTCATCAGGAGTCACGGAGGAGCCAACACGTGGAAGCCCAGGCGGAGAGGGCGCCCGGCTGGGTCGGCCGACCTGACCAGGTCGGCCGACCTGGGGGTGGCCCCTCCTGGCCTGTGCTTTCTTGTGGAGGCTGGCAGGTGGGTCCTGAGGTCGGTTCCCGCGGTATTACAGGGAGTTACGTCGGTTAAGTGCTGTAAATGGGCCCTTCAATCCGTGTGACGTCCATGTGGCGCTCTCTGATTGGTCGAAAGTGTGTTTTCTTGCCTTTTGAGGTGTTTCCTTCACATTTCCTCCTGCATGCACAAAGTTCTCCAAGTACAAGTGGAACTATATTATTGTGATAAAGCATGCGTGTATGAAATGCCAAATTATCCTTTATTTGAGTATAGTTGACGGTTGAAAATGGTACTTAACAGCCGTCAACAAACTCCCCCAAGCTTACCCTTTGCTCGTCCCGAAGCAAAGATAAACTTAAGTTGTTGATCAGGAGTTGCTACAATGTCCTACTCCTCAATAATACTATGCGCACAACAAAGTACTCTTCCTAGAATTAAATATATTGGCGCATAACTTACCCATTTACCTTGATCCATGGGGCTTTTACACCTCATTGTCTTGGGCGGTTGAGAGATAGAACAATTGCAGGGCACCAATCACTTGCTCTAGATTCCGCTATGTTATTCCGGAGGTTTTCAAAAGATTTTGAAAATAAAAACCAAGTTCCTCAAATGATTCTCTCGGATCACTCAATATGTGTATGATTCCTCACCAAGGCAAAGTGTTGCCTATAATCACCTACTTCTAAATAAGGCTTTATGTGGAGCTCAAGGTAGGGATATATGAAGCACTCATGTTCACATAATATTGCTATGTCAAAAGACCGGATCCAAGAAAAACATCAATTCAAACAATCTTGATCAAGATGTGCAAGTGTGTGGGAGAACGGAGGAATGGTGGATGGGAAGAAATAACTCCTTTTTGAATTTTCCTTCTCTCTTTTGGAGTTTCTAGGCTATGGCTACCTTTTGCTTGCTCTCTTTTTTGAGCATTTTTTTTTCTTTTTCTTTTTTTTTTTTTTCTTTTTGCATAGCCATAGTCCTAGTTTGCAATGAATACTTTGAGAGAGGAATTTTGCAATGGATATATGGAGTGTTTCTTTGGATGGATGGATGGATAGTGGCTTTCTTCCGGTGTAGAAGAATAGCTCACGGTGGATATGGTGGATATGGTGGATATGGTGGATGCTATCTTCTTGATTTAGAAGGATAGCTCATGGCGGTGGATGTGTGTACATGATCTTGATCAAGAAAGCATGAAAAGAGTTCTACTAGGGTCACAACAATTTTGACTAAGCTCAATGTGAAACAAGCAGCATATGTGTAAAGGTTTTCAAATGTAAACACTACATATGGCTGTGGTGGGAATTTCATCATTGAGGAACTTATCAATTTGTCATTTTGAAAAATAAAACTCCGGAATTCAAGCTTTACGTTGAGCAAGATCATACCAGCCCTATCTATCATATCATACCTCTCAACAACTTAGAACTAGAGAATGCATATGCTACCCACAAGATTCAAGTTCAAGGCAAGATTTACCAACAAACCTAACTCTTGAGAGAGTACTAAGTTGTAAACTAGCTTTAGAGAGGAATAAAGGACAGAGCAACTATTCATCATCTCAACATAGGAAAATTATACACATTCATACCGCGCATGAAAAAGGGAAATATTTTTGTTCTTTTTATGTTTTGCAAATTTTTATGGATTTTTAGATTTAGCAAATGCAAGAAATAAAGGGAAGGGGAAAGATACAAGTTACCGTGAGAAGGGGGGTCCTCCCCCAAGCTTGTTCTTGCTCATATCTGCTGGTTCGGGTCGTAGCCTTGGGAGCGGAAGAAGGCATCCCAATTGTTCTGATTCTGAGCCATCATCGCGTTCAGCTGGCGGAATTGGTTGTCGCTGAAATTCTGCCATTGCTGGGTGTCGGCGACATGTTGCGTGAGAGTTTGTTGCATGCTCTCGGTGCGCAAATCAATGTCGTCCACCCTCCTTGTCAACTCGGACATCCCATAGTTGAGTTCACGGAACCCACGGGATGAGAATGACCGAGTGGCAAAGGATGGCGGTCCGCTTGAACTTGATGAGGTCTGCATGGGGTAATTGTACTGAGATTCCCATGCTCCGGCCTGCCATGTTGATGCACCCGCCTCGTCCTGTGGTGGGGGCTGCTCCCATACCGGATCTCCGGTCGGAGTGTGAAACTCCGGTGTAGACTCCATATGCCTACGGGAACGTGTCGGTCGCCCTGAAACACTATGCCTGCGAACTTCTCCCACTGGCTCAAGTGGGAGGGTTAGTGCCCGACAGTGATACAAACGAAGACCCGGGTTAGGTAACGGGAATTCATTTGTATACCCGGGAAAGTGATAGATCAAGGTATTATTTGGACCATGTTTCAAAGTATGTCCTTGCACAAAATAGTCCTCGCCTAGAAATTCTCTATCTACCGTCAAATATTCAACATGAACATTCTCAAGGAGACCACACTTCTGCGCAATGCGAGTAACTAAAGAGGTGCACTCAATTGGTCCTGTCAACTTTATATTGTCTAACCATTGATCAATCATGCATTCCGCGGGTGACACCCTAATTTTCTTAACCATGGCATAGAGTATTTTCAATTCATCTTGCCGGACAACCCTAATGTCACCTCGAGGAAACAAGGTCATAGCCAACCACACATGCATAAATCTAAGTGTAGGATTATGGATGGCACTTGTTCTAGGCTTGGGACCCCACTCGTTTCCGGAAATCTTTTTCCAAAAACTTTCTTTATGGAACCCCTTTAGCGCTTTATCTAAGTCTAGCCTACATTTAGGATTTAGACCTAGCATAGCATGAAGATCACCCCATGTGACCAAGCGCTCTTGCCCAAACAAGCGAAAAGAAATGCCTTCATCATACTTTCTAAGGGTGCATAAAAACTGCATAGTAAGCAAACGAGAACCCGGCTCATCTACTTCTACGAAATTTAGCCAACCCATAGTGCGAAAAATAGAGGCAAATTCTTCTCTCATACCTATTTTCTCGAGGAAGTCCGGATCGAAGCGTCGGGTGTGGGCGAATGGCCGTTCTCTCATGAGCGCGATGGCTTGGCCCTCGCGGTCGTCCTTGATGTCGAGATGCTCCTCGGTGATGAGCAAGGCTGGCCTTTCCTCCGGAATTTCAGCTTCGGGGTCACCATGCCCCGGACTTGGTGTGAGCTCGACGGAGGATGCTTGACTCGTGCTTGCACGAGTGCTTTTTCTCCGCTTGATTCCGGCGACTTGCTTCATTCGTTTGAACATGGCTGCACACAAGAACAAACACAAGACAAGAACAAAAACAAGATCGAACAAGTGTTCGGGTGAGCGTTAGTGAAAACGACAAACCCGAGCTTCTCCGAAATTGGTTTTCTTTTCACAACAACTTGCAAATGCACTAAAACAGAGGGGAAATATTTTTTGGGTTTTTGGGGCTTCGTAAAGTTGAAGAACACGAAATTTTGGGAGAGCAACAAGTGAGCAAAAGAGGGGAGTGAAAGATGAGCTTGGAATGGTGAAGCTCCCCCTCTTGGGCGGTGTTTATAGCCAAGGAAGCAAGATGGCCGTTAGCAAGAGACAGAGCAACGGCCATATAGCCGTTGGGAGAAAGGAGCACAGGAAAAAGTGGGGCCAGGGGGTCGGCCGGCCTCACCAGGTCGGCCGACCTGGCAGGTGGGCCTCCTGGCAGCCCCCTTTTTCCTATGTGTTCCCCAACGGCTAGGGGATTTGTCCCCTGCTGCCTTTTTGCTCAAAAAGCTCGACAGAAAATCTTTTCAAAATGGAAAGCCCAAAAACCTATTTTCTAAATTTTTCAAAAAATGCAAATGAGTTTTGAAAAATTCCAAGGTGGCTGGAAAAATTCAAAAATGCAGAAATGCAGTGGTCGGAAAAAATCAAAATGTGGTGGAAAGCAAATATGCAATTAAAAGAGCAAATATGGATAACTACCGGTTTAACCTCCCGGCGAGGACTCACCTTTTAAAGTCCGACGAGCGGGACTTTTCTCCGGCGTTCAGCTCGATGAAGCGTTGTCCGGTCCCGGAGATGAAGACACGGATGATGCTTCTTGTTTCGTTCGCCACACCTTCTTGGTCTTGGTTGCGGTCGGTGGCTTCTCGGGCTTCGGAGGCTGCGGTTTTGCAGGCTTCACAGCCTGTTTCTTTGCAGACCTCGGAGGTTGCTGCCTTGTGGACTTCGGAGGCTGTTGCTTAATGTGTGACCTTTTCCTCCTTGCCTTCATCAGTTGTTGCTGTGCAACATTTTCCTTCTCAAGGAAGTTCTTCATGAATGTGATGAGGCTGTCCTTCTTTGGCGGAGTGACCTCCACTTCCTTGATGTTGCTTGGGTTCGGCCCGTACTTGATACGGATCATGTTGCACTGTTCTTTCCTTGGCCGAAAGTCAAACTTCTCCTCCTTGCCATTGATGTGGAAGCGGATTTCTCCGGCTCCTACATCGATGCGAGCATCCGCAGTGCTGAGAAATGGGCGTCCTAGGATGAGCGGTGTGCTCTTCCCGACGTCCATATCAAGCACTACGAAGTCGACGGGGATGAAGCAATCCCGGATTTTCACTGGAATATCTTCGGCGATCCCCGCCGGATAGCGGACCGTTGAATCGGCCAGCTGCAGCTGCATCGGCGTGGGGGATAGTGTAGTGTAGTTGAGCTTGTCGAAGACATCCTTCGGCATGACGCTCACACTTGCCCCAAGATCACATAAGGCATGGTCGAAGTTCTGTGTCCCGATCGAGCAGGTGATCGTGGGACACCCTGGATCTTTCTTCTTCTCAGGAAGCCGGTTGAGTATAGCAGCGCTACACTCTTCCGTCAGCTTGACAATTTCTGTGGTCGGTAGTGGGCGCTTGTTGCTGATAAGATCCTTGAGGTAGCGAGCGTACGTGGGTACTTGTATCGCATCCAGCAAGGGCACGTTGATGTGCAGCTTCTGGATTACCTCAACGAAGCGTGTGAACTGCTCGTCCACGGTGGGCTTCCTTCTTCTTTCGGGAAACGGCATGAGGTTCGTGTCATAGAACTCATGTGGGGCCGTTTTCCTGGGCGGCAGTTCTTCTTCTTCTGCCGGCTTCTCAGCTGATGTGTCCTTTCCTGCATGGTTAGGATATGGCGGATCCCGAGTGGACTTACCTCCTCTCGTGGTAACCGCATTAACATTTTCTAAGGGGGTCTCGGGTTGCCCCGGGATTTTCCCCGACTCAGCAGTAGGAACAGCAGCAGCTAACTGAGCTAATTGAGTTTCTATCATTTTATTAAAGCTCAGCTGATTCTTGAGAGCAGAGGAAACACCCTCTATCTTAGTGTGGATGCTCTCAAGAGTCCTATCAGTGGTGGCAAGCTTTTTACTAATGTTATCATTAACCTTAGCTTGACCAAGCACAAGATCTTTCAAGGAGGGCTGATTATAACCGGAATTAAAACCAGAGAAGTTGCCAGAGTTACGTCCTTGGTAGTTGGGACGTGGTGGACCCCAACTTTGACCTCCTTGTGGACGGTAGCCGTTGTTGTTGTTGTTGTTGCCCATGAACATTACGTCCTCACGGGTCTCAGGGCAGTCATTGCCCGAGTGTCCCGTGTCGCCACAGACCTCGCAAGTCATCCGAGCATCTAGGGCTTTCACTTCTCCATTGGCTTGGTCGTCCATCTTCTTCATGAGAAGGTCAATCTTGGCGGCGAGCATGTCAACCCCCTTGACGGAGTGCATGCCTCGCTGGCGAGGTTGGAGGCGTTCTTCATTCCAACCTTGGTTGGACACCATCTTCTCGATCAAAGCTTTTGCCTTGCTTACAGTGAGCGAGAAGAAGGCTCCACCAGCAGCAGCGTCGAGGTGGTCGCGGGCCGACGGAGTAAGCCCGTTGTAGAAGTTCTGGATGATCAGCCAATCATCCATCCCGTGGTGGGGACATGCCAGGATGTACTCCTGGAGCCTCTCCCATGCCTCAGGAATCGACTCCTTCGACTCCTGCTGGAAGCTTGAGATCCTTCCGCGGAGGGCATTGGTCTTGCCCAGCGGGAAGAACTTTGCAAGGAACGCAGCTGAACACTTCTCCCAAGTGTTCACAGCTTCAGGGTTTGCGCAGAACCACTGTCTCGCTCTCCCAAGGAGAGAGAACGGGAACAGTCGAAGGCGAACAGCGTCGGGGGTGACGTCCTTCATTTTGAACGTGTTGCAAATCTCCAGGAATTGCTGGAGATGAGCACTAGCGTCCTCATTGGCTTTCCCACAGAATGGGCTAGCCTGCACCATGGTGATGAGACCGGTCTTGATCTCGAAGTTCGCTTCTCCCACATTGCCAGCTGGTCCCGTAGGGATGTTGGCAGCGGAGGGAGCGGAGAACTCGCGGAGGGTCTTGTCGGCCATTTGTTCAGAGCTTGATGGTGCGGGAATGACAGGTTCGACTGGCCGAGTCTCCTTACAAGGAGGGGTGAGCCTAGCTCGTGTCCTTCTCAGGAGTGACTCAGGATCTTCAGTGAAGTTTGTCGGCAAGTCGAAACCAGTCATACACTACCCTGTTTTCATACAAAATGCAGAAAACAAAGCAAGGTTAGCCTGCCTAGAAGATAGCCTTACTAATTGCAACACTTCTATATACATTAGCAATTTTTCTTGAATCATACGCCTTCCCCGGCAACGGCGCCAGAAATGCTTGTTGACTTTTGCTAAGCCATATTAATAAATCATTCCCGGCACGGGGCCAGAAACGGTTCACTAATATGTCCCAGAGTCAAGTAGGTAAAATCCGCAAGCGCACGGAGAATACCGCTGTAGCATTTCACCCGGAAGTATTCAGGGTATCGTATTTGTTTATCCCAAAGGAAGGGTATGATCAAGAAGCATTACTAACATATAAGATCATGTTAACAATTAGCAAGGATATCTAACCAAGACAGTCGGTTACATAATAATAACCGGGTAGTGTGACACACACAGAAGATTCCTACTAAATAAATAAAGTCTAGTGGAGGAAAGACTAGGCTAAGCTACTCCTACTATACATTCCTATACAGTTGCATAGCCTAAGTAGAATACATACAGACCCACACTCAGGTTCAGCAGTCAATAGTATAGCACTTCAGGCACGGACTTACCCCTGCATCCACAGGCGACTTCCGCCAAGAGCCTACGCACTAGCCTAGCGGGGAGGATTTCAAAGGACGGACAGGGCTGTCACCACCTGCCGCCTACCTCAACGAACCAGTAGACTAACGAATAATTGATGCAAATCAGTCACCCAAGTACCATACTTGCATGACCAAAGAGCACTCTGCCCCTCCGCGATTACTATTAACGAGGCAGAGTTACCGTACGAATACGATCACCAAACCCATGCTATACTTTATCAGCTAAAACTAAGCATAGAGACTATAACATATAAACTAGACTATAGTGACGGTATATAACTAGCATGACAATAGTAGTATAATAAATATAAACTACTGTCACACAAGTAGACTATACTATCACATATATGGATCACAAAATCAAACAAGAAACTCATGACCCAAGCACAACTATATAGAAAAGATATATATATTGATAAGAGCAAAGTCTTACAAAAGGGAAAAGATACAAGAGCCATACCAATTCCAAGTGAAGACTTGGGACTAGAGAGCTCTAGACTCAGCCTAACTCCACTAAAACTCCAAGAACTACTACTAGCAAGAGAGAAATGCTTCTTGTGGTGTGTGTTGAATGTGAAGGCACACCCTCCTATTTATAGCCTCAATAGGTCGGCAAGGGAGCGTAACCGCCACGGAAGGCATCTCAAACCGTCATCAGGAGTCACGGAGGAGCCAACACGTGGAAGCCCAGGCGGAGAGGGCGCCCGGCTGGGTCGGCCGACCTGACCAGGTCGGCCGACCTGGGGGTGGCCCCTCCTGGCCTGTGCTTTCTTGTGGAGGCTGGCAGGTGGGTCCTGAGGTCGGTTCCCGCGGTATTACAGGGAGTTACGTCGGTTAAGTGCTGTAAATGGGCCCTTCAATCCGTGTGACGTCCATGTGGCGCTCTCTGATTGGTCGAAAGTGTGTTTTCTTGCCTTTTGAGGTGTTTCCTTCACATTTCCTCCTGCATGCACAAAGTTCTCCAAGTACAAGTGGAACTATATTATTGTGATAAAGCATGCGTGTATGAAATGCCAAATTCTCCTTTATTTGAGTATAGTTGACGGTTGAAAATGGTACTTAACAGCCGTCAACAGCCTAGACATGTGTCTAGATACGTGATAAGCTTTTTAAACACGTCCAAAACATGTCTAGAGGCCCTGTTTAGATGGTAAAAGATTGCCCATGTGCCCAAATGAAAACGCTTCTGATCCCCAAATCACGGAGAGCGATCAAGTCAATTTTCTAGCGACTCTGACATGGTGGTAGATCTTGCTAATTCCAGCGATCTATCACGCTCTGCTGGGGGAACTCCTGTCTCCCCGTGTCCACGCAATCGACGGGGATACTCCCATCGCCGACGACCACCTGCATACCATCGGTAAGCTAGTTCCACGCCGGTGTCCACAGCAAAACCCTAACCTGGTTGGGGTGTAGTTTTTGCGCCGCTTGGGTCTCTAAGTCAGGTCACCTAGTTGTGCCGACTGGCTTCGTCCGTTCATTCCGGCGGTGTTTTGCCTTTCCTCGCCTGTTGTATGCCATGGCATCTTTGAGGGGTGGTGGATCTCATTCATCTCCGAGTGACGTTTTGGGCGATGAGTCGCACGTTGCTGATCTGTTGGAGCGCTTAAATCTAATAAAGGAAGAGGTGGAGTTTGCAGCTTTCAGTGATGACGAGGGTGACGAGGATCAGGGGGAATTTGAACTGGCCTTGATCAACAAAGTTCTATCACCCTCGTTGTTGCATATTTCCACCATATCCAATGTCGTGAAACCTTCCTGGGGAAATTCTCATCGCCTTATGCTGAGGTCTATTGGTGACAAGACTGAAAATCTTTTGATTGCTAATTTTGGGAGCCTCGTTGACAAAATAGGAGCTCTTAGTGGGTCGCCAAGGATGGTTGGCAGACATGCGATGATCTTGTAGGAGTACGACAAAACCCTAAAGCTATCGGATGTCAACTTCTCGATGACGGATATGCGGGTACGAATTCTAAAGGACCGAGAAGGCAACTAGAGGGGGGGTGAATGGGAGCCAATCAAAATTCTTCTCAAGAACTTGACCTATATCCCAAATACAACCCGAACCAATCTCTGAAAGAATCACCAAGGCCACTCACACCAACTTGTGATGTGCTAACCCTAGGAGTGACTCACACCAGCGGATGAACTTGAGAGAAGTAAAGGGAAACAACTAAGACTTTAAACTAGGGAGGAAAACACATAATAGGCAACTCAGACTGACCATCGGTAGTGCCGGTCAGGAGCATCGGTAGTGCTGATTGGTAGTACCGGTAGAACCGGTCATATCATCAGCCGTGCCGATTGAGTTCAGAAAAATGACGAAAAACCTGAGCAGGTCATCGGTAGTGCTGATCTGGATTTTCATCCCCGCATCGGCAGTGCTGGTGCAAAGATCGGCAGTGCCGATCGACCCCCGATAGAACAGGATTTGGCTCGGGATTAGGCAAAAACTTGACCAAAACCTAATCAAACGAACTCCAAATTGTGCGATTTTGGACCAGCCAGTCATCAACACATCATGACCCTAATCCTGAAAGATCCACTCAATTGACTCAAGGAATCATCACGAATTTTAGATCTTGTGTCAAGAACACCAAAAAGGGGAAACTTGAGAAATCTTTCAAATCGAAGGTGCTAGAACTTATGATTCGGTCAAGGACTCATATAGGATTGTTCTAGCTCGTCGTAGCACCAAGATACCTCAAGAAATCCGCGCAAAAACTTGCTCAAAAATGAGATAAAAAATTCCCACAAAAATATCTCTGAAAATAGAGAAAAAGAGAAATTCATCATTTAGAGAGAAAGGAGAACTTGAACACGAATTTGAATCTCATATCATTGATTCATCAAGTCAAGATACACAAATACATGGCTAGATTGCTACCCTCTTCCTCCCACTATTTGGAAGAGCAAGAGATGTGTGACACCCAGTTTCAACGACCGAAACCGAATGCTCTGTATGCGTGCCCAGGATCAAGTTTTCATGCACATAGGACAATAATTGTGATAAAAGAACAATATCTTTATTAAATCAATAATATTATTACAATGGAGATCCATAGGTCAAAAACAAACAAAAACAAAAAAGATTACATTGCAGCGGAATAACTAAGTGTTAGTGTCCTTCAGCTCCCACAAGAAGTCGACCGGAGGACCGCATGCCTAGTCTCCTCCATGATCTTCATAGTTGTACCATCATTCTCCTGTAGCTGAGCAGCAATGTAGGATATAGCAAGGGTGAGTACGTGTCGTACTCGGCAAATAGGGAAAAAGATGACATGGGGCTAAAGACAAGGAAGGCTTATAGGGGGTTTATTGCGTGAGCTTTTAATTTCCTAAGCATCCTAATTACTAGGTGAGGTCATCCCAACCATCGATCCATAGGGTGCTATCCAATACAAGTCCAATCCCATCCACCAAGCGACCATTCCCAACCATAGCCATCCATAACCAACTAATCTTGTGAGGATTCCAAGCCGCTCATGATCATGAGCACGGCTGTCATCAGTTTTACACTCTACAAAGGTTGCGCCACTTTACCCACAAGTCGTGATTTCATCCCCTGTTGCCAGGTGGACTAGAGTCTCCATGATGCCATGTCGGCCAAGCACTAGCACACTTCCTTAGGTGTGCGGCCAGGAGATCACTACGAGGCTTTTATAAAGAGTCTCCCAGTACATGCTGGCCACTAAGGTTCCACTCCCGTCGATAAGTGATAGCCCATCAACAAGCAGCTCATCACCCCAGGAGCCCCCTCTTGAGCCCTTCGGATACAAGGACAGTCCTCTTGACTTCCATTCCCCGCTCCACCAAATGCTGCACCGACACTAGGAGAACTCCTAATTAATCAGCCAAGTTGTTCCATAGCAGCCTTGTGATGGCACTGTTGTCCTGGATTACCACTCCAAGAACTAGTTCCTAGGATCTACAACAATCATACCACCACCCAACATGTGCCAATGGCACCACATCCATTACATCCAGCTTGTTGGGATCCCTAAGTCCATGTTGCTAAAAGAATTACCAAATTATCCCCAATATGACATTGTTCATTAGTCAACATTAATTCAACCCAACAACCCACTAAGCAACTAAGCTGTCTGCGCATAGCTAATTAAACCTCTACTTCAAGGCGGCAAGGACAAGATAAAGCAATACTAGTCAACACTAACAATAGGTACCCATTCATTTGACACAAGTAAGCAATTCTAAAATAATCATTCATAATAGGTGCAAAATGCATCAAGGACACTTGCCTTCGTCCTGCGACTGTTGCTTCTCAAGCACTTCAAACTCTTGATCTTGGAGATTCTCGTACGATTCTCGTGCGTAAAATCCTATTTGCGCAAGACATACAAAACATACACATAATAAATACACAATGCAAGGTACAGAACAATTGGGTATGGTTGTACAAAGGTTGCACTTAGATAGTATTTGGATACAAGAATGTAGGGGGAAGAATCACCTAAATCAGGGTTGTGGATGAAAAGATATGCAAGGTTAAAGCTGCAAGGACTGCGGCTGTGCATAGACAGTGCAAGACATGTGTGTGTGTTCCCAATGATTGGCTCTAGTTCTAAATTAATTGTTTGAACATAAATCTTTCTAGTGATGTGGGACATGTGAAACGCAAGGCAAAATGGATCAGAAATCACATGTACTAGAGATCAATGGGTTTGAGCAGGGCAAGGTTGCCCAGCGATAGTTTGAACCCAACGGCGTTCTTGGAGGCATCATAGTAGATCTTGGGGTGTGCTTTTGGGAAAAAGTAGCTAACTACCTGGAACACGATATGGTATAGGGCTATAATTAATAACATAAATGATTTAGGCAGAACATGGATTGAAATTACCAGGATCCGCCCGGGACGCGAACAGACAGCGAACAGCAGCCATCTGCAGAGAACATAAAGAAGATATGTGCGTTCTCGGTTATTCCTGTTGGATATGAAACAATAGTAGAACAGAAGTATTGGTTGTGGCATGGAACACATGAATGGAAGGATTTGTGTCATAGGAATTGAACAGATCTGGGGATTTTGGAGTTACAACAAAACAAGGTCACGCAACGGCGGGTTTCACGCCAATCACGTTCTCGGTCGAACCAAGACAGATCATGGAGAAGACTTTGGTGGAAATTTTGATAACTTCCTGGAACACAGTTTGGATCAAATTTTGTATCAATTAAGTGCTTAAATTAATAGGAAAAATGATCCAAATACCGATGCGTGTGCTGGACAGATTAGGAACCGGGAGCAGCCAGCGTTATGATGCAGATCCCGGAGGCATACAGACTCCAATGGATCTGATTTTTGGATATGTCGTAGGGGACATCTGGGCGCACCTCCATGTAATATTTGGCGGCATTTGGATGGGTGCATCACTGGGAACATCGATGCCAATCGGCGGCAGACATGCTGGACGCGAGAGCAGGGTGAAGCAGTGGTAGCCTGGCGACGTGGTGAGGGTTTGAGAGGGTGGGATTTCGTGGGAGGGGGGCTGGTATTTATAGGAGAGGTGAGGGCAGGTGGAGTAACAATATGGAAATGAATTTAAGAGGAATAAATGCATTTATTGGAGGCAAACATAGAAGGCATAGAAAATATGGAAAAGAAATTATTCTCTTGTTCTTTCCTTATGAATGTTTATGGAAGGTAGAGTTTCTTTCCATATAAATATTTATGGAAGGTGGGTTTATTTCCATAGAAATGTTTATCGAAGGAGGGGTATCTTTCCATAGGAATGTTTATGGAAGGTGGGGCAAACATGGAAGGTATGACGTCTAGGAACGTCCATGCGGTAGGTAAAATGAATGAGGATGAAAATAAGTATAGATACAACAACGACGTGTAGGGTGAACTATATGGTGAAACAAGTTTAGAAGACAGTGTTCGATGATGCATTAACGTGAGTCAAGGAGTCAATGATAGCTGAGCTCTATTTTAAAACAGAATGTACATTCATAAAATTTGATTGAAAGGATTTCAATTTTCTCAAATTAACATGGAATAAAAAAATGACAAAACATTGAAATCAAATAAAATAAAATTAGTTTACTGATTTAAAATGGTTTTTGTTGAAAACTGAAAACATTTGTGACATAGAGCAATTACTTCAACCCAACAAAATCTTTGTTAATTTGCAAAGTTTCTTATAAATAGTTTCAAAATTTGAGAAATCCAAATATATTTTTTGAAACCGGTTCACATTTCAAGATGGGAAATTTTAGGATGTGACAAGATGTCTCTCACACATCCTCTCCTATCCTCTATTACATGAAGACCTCTCCTAGCACTTTGACTTGAAGACCTAAGGCAAGGCTAACGGAAACAGAGACACCTCTTCCACCAGCCCTACCCCTCCTTATAATGGCCTAGGGGTTGTCCTAAAGACCATCCTACAACTCACCTATAATACACTACCACCTACCACCAGGGGCACCACCGTCCATCTTTTTCCTGGTTGCCCAAATGCCATCGAGCCCTTCACGACTTTGCTTCGTCTCGACGCAAGCTCCGCGATGGTGCCACGTGCACCTCCAATTGCCGCCACCGGTTTTGAGGCCCAAACCGGGAAACCGCCTTGCACACTTCTCAAAGTGCGACTTGTTGATGTTGACGCGTGTCACCTCGTCCCGTGATCCTCCTCGTCGGCAAGTCTCTCCCGTCTCCGATCCATTGAAAGCCTGTACTTGCACTAACGCCCGATCACCATTGACTTGGTCAACCCCACCATCTTGATGATCTCTCACGGTTTTGAGACTCAACCGTGAAACCGTCCATGCTCCTTGCCTCTCCACGTCTATGGTGTGGATCATCCTTGACTCACCCGGCCTCCGGATCGTCCGGCCCCAAGTCTCCTACTTGTGCCCGATCCTCTCGCCGTTGACCGCCAAGTTGACTCTAGTGACCTACACATCATGAGACAAGCAAACACATTTCTGATCTCTTGCAACTTCACCAATATCTTCACCAACTCTGGTTAGTTATAACCATGACATGCACAAACTCATGCAATCCCCAAATTTCCGCATTTCAGCTCAAACACTGAACTTAACTGATGTCAATTACTCATCACATATTGCAAACCATGGCACATATCCACATGGTTTCTCAATCTCCCCCTTGATGAGTACATTGACAATATCAAATGCACAAAGCTTAGAGATTTGAAATGCGAAACCAAATAAGCACATCCAAATGGCCAAACCCAAAGAAAAGGTGAAAAGTAGCCATCTAGCATAAGAGGGATCACAAAACCAAGAGTTGACAAAGAAAGCCACTCGAGAACGCAAAGAATGTGAAAAGCACATGAAAAACGCTCAAGGACATGATATGCTCCCCCTCAACTTGTGGTAGGTCTCATGTAATGCAAAATGGATCATTTTAAGTTTCTTAGCATTATTTGTGCATGACCCAATATTTTCTCCCCCTTTGGCAATGAACTCATCAAAGAAGAAAAAGAACAAGCAAACATGCAATGCATGAAAATGCAAACCTAAGGAGCTTCAACAATTATGCAAACAAGCATTTAACCATGCTAATCACAAGTATAGAGCTATGAAGTGCAAAAGCAATAGCTCACACTCATACAAAGATCAAAAATAGATAGCAAGGCATAAACACCAAGAGCTATACAGGCTAAGCAAAAAGATTAACTAGCTTAGATAGAATCCAATTTACTCCTCATGAGAAAAGCTGCCACCACATGTGTAAGTACTCCCATCCAAGCAAAACAAGCATCAAGTGAATCATAAGAATCTAGCTAGTCTCAATCTCAACCAAGGCAACAAGCATTAGCAGAAAATAATCTCTACAAACGCTCACATATGCAACAGAGACTCATAAAAAAATAGAAAAGCATTATTCTTATGTGATCCTCATATATCTTCTAATCCGTGCGGAGAGTCGCACGACTAGGTACGACAAACACCCAGAGGCTTCAAAGTACAATGTTTGGATTTAGCATTTTTATGTTACTTCTAATCCATGTGGAGGGTCGCACGAATAGGTACGGCAAATACCCCGAGGCTTCGAAGCACATTCAACTTATTTTGCAAATTAAAAGCATAAGGATGAGCATGCCTTTGCGGCAAAAGGAACAAACGTTCCCACAATGTTCCATCATGAGCTAAACATTTGCATAGCCACATTTCGCAAACACAGGGTGCCATGGCCAAGATATCCTCTTAGACTAGCCTCAATGCAAGTTTCAACAAGGATAAAAGCAATTATACACATGGGGAGCAAGTTTTAGCAAGATTAGTTCATAAGGTTCACAAGAAGCTAAGTTTACCTTTAAGATTAGCAAGTTGCTCAAAAGAGTCTATAACAAGCCATCTAGAAAATCTAAGCATGCGAGATTACTATCACATCCACACAACTTAGCTCAAGCTCAATCATAGCAAAGAGAAATGCAAGAAAGCATAAGAATCAAAGCTTATTTACCAATACATATATTACATATGAGATGCAATGCGAAAATATAAGATACAAATATATAAGAGAACACCAACTCCCCCTCAAATGATGCCATAAGGATGGCAAACACCAACCTCCCCTCGAAGAAAAGCAAATCGTAAAGCATCTAGGGGCTTGGTAAGAATATCAACCAGTTGGTTTTTGGTGTCGATGTATTTGAGCTCAACATCTCCCTTCTCAATATTATCTCTCAGGAAGTGGAATCAGACATTAATGTTCTTGACCTTACCATGTTGGACGTGGTTCTTGGCTAAGCATATGGCACTGGAGTTATCACACATGAGTGGAACACTCTTAAAGGTTAACCCGTAGTCTCTCATGGTGGATACTATCCATAGGATTTGTGAGCAGCAGCTAGCAGCAACAACATACTCAGCCTCTGTGGTGGATTGGGCTACACTCAACTGCTTACGAGAAGACCAACAGATCAAAGAAGTACCCAAGAAATGGCAAGTACCAGAAGTGCTCTTCTTTTCAATTCTACACCCAGCAAAGTCCGCATCCAAATACCCAATGAGATCAAGAGATGAAGATGCAGAGTACCAAAGACCGAACTCAAGGGTGTATTTGAGATACCTGAAGATGTGCTTGACAGCCTTGCGATGAGTCACCCTTGGGGAAACTTGAAAGTGAGCACAAAGACACACCGCAAAGTGTATATTGGGTCTTGTCGCCGTCAGGTACAAGAGGGAACCGATCATGCTCCTGTGCTTCATCTGGGTCAAGTGTCGTTGTAGTGGACATTGGTGTTGATAGTGGCTTCACGTTGACCATGTCAAATTTCTTCAGGAGATCCTTCGTGTACTTGGCTTGATGTATGAAAGTGCCTTGCCTGCACTGCTTGATTTGAAGTCTAAGAAAGAAGGTGAGCTCGCCTATCATCAACATCTGAAATTCACTTTTCATGGCTTCCTGAAATCTAGACACAAGAGCATGAGAGGAACCTCCAAAGATGATATCATCCACGTATATCTGAACCATTAAAAAGTCATTGCCATGCTTTAGAGTGAACAAGGTTTTGTCAACACACCCCATGACATACCCGCGCTCTAGCAAGAAGGTATTAAGCCTAGCATACTATGCGCTAGGTGCTTGCTTTAGCCTGTAGAAAGCCTTCTGTAGCTTGTACACATGGTTTGGGTATTTGTGGTGCTCAATGTCGGGTGGTTGTTTCACACAAACCTCTTCCTCTATGAAACCATTTAGGAACGCACTCTTGACATCCATTTGATAAAGCTTGATGCCCTTAGATGCAGCAAATGCAAGCAAGATCCTAATGGCTTCTATGCGTGCAATAGGAGCAAAGGTTTCCCTATAGTCTAAGCCCTCCACTTGACTAAAACCCTGGGAACAGGCCTAGCCCTGTTTCTCACAACCTCACCATCTTCCCCATGCTTGTTTTTGAACACCCACTTAGTTCCTATGACATTGACACCAACAGGAGGCTCTACTAGGGTCCACACTTTGTTCCTCTTAAAGTTTTCCAACTCTTCATGCATGGCATTAACCCAATGTTCATCAGATAGTGCGTGTCCAACATCCCGAGGTTCAAAGGTGGCAACAAATAGAGAATTGGTAAAGCAGCCGAGATGTGCAGACCTTGACCTTGTTGTCCTCTCATAGAGATTACCAATCATCTGTTGAGGTGGATGTTGACGCTGAATGTGGTGAGGAACCTCTCTCTCAGAGCGTACCTCCCCCTCAACCATAGCTAGAGCTGGCTCGACAGCTACTGAGGTCGATGTAGAAGCTTCTGGACCCTCTGCTGGAGTGGTGGAAGCAACAGGAACAAGCTCAGATGAGAGATGAGGTAAATCATCATCATCATCGTCAGTGCCCTGTAGGTCCTCTTCTACAAAGATGCTTTCCACCATTTCCCTGCTACCTGCAGTCTCAACCACATTGCTTGCAAAAGAGTTTGATTCATCAAAGGTTACATCGCAGGACTCTACGATGGTGTTAGTTTCCAAATTCAAAACTTTGTAGGAATGGCCATGAAAGGTGTAGCCAAGAAAGATGCCATCGGAAGATCTTGACTCAAACTTATCAAGATTGTCACGCTTGAGAATAAAGCACTTGCAACCAAAGGCACGCAAATGAGAAACATATGGCTTCCTCCGAAAATGTAGCTCATAAGAAGTTACATTAAGAATTGAGCGCAAGAAAACCTGATTGAAAACATAGCAAGCAGTGCTGATGGCTTCAGCCCAGAACCACTATGCTCATCGAGCATCATTCGGGCCATTTTCACCAAGGTTCTGTTCTTTCTTTCGACCACACCATTCTGCTGAGAGACACGAGGTGCTAAAAACTGATGCTCAATACCATGCTCAAGGCAGGAAGCATCAAAGGAGGAGTTCTTGAACTTGATGCCATTATCAGTGCGGATTGCTCGTAATGCACGAGGGAGTTCCTTGAACAACCTTAAGGCTAACCTCTGATAGTGATGAAACACTTCATCCTTGCTCTCAAGAAAGTAAACCCAAGAATATCAAGAGAAGTTGTCAACAATCACAAGAACATACCACTTCCCACCTGCCGAACAAACCCGAGAAGGACCAACAGTGTCCATGTGAAGCATCTCTCTAGGGCGTTCATTCATCACCAAATTGATTGGTGGATGAGAACCAGTAATCATTTTCCCATCGACAAGGAGCAAAACCCAAATCCTTATCAAATTTGAGCTTAGGCAATCCTCAGATCAAACCTAGGCCACTCAAGGGACAAAGCAAGTTAAAGCTCATGTGACCTAGTCTCCTATGCCATTTTCAGAGCTCAGAAGAAGATTGAGCAAACAAACACTTGTGAGAACAAGGAGAAATAGAAAAATCAGCTTGAAAAACTTTCCCAATGCTAGAAATCCAACAAACCAAGGAGCCATTCGAATCAAGAACAAAAGAAGCATTTTTCTTAAAGCGCACTTCCAAACCAACATCAAGTAACTGAGACACAGAGAGGAGATTGTACTTGAGATGCTCAACCAAACCAACATCCTTGAGAGTTAATCTTTCATTTACCCTTGTCGTGCCCCTTGCCTTCACTCTCCCTCTCTTGTCATCTCCAAAGGTCACATACTCCTGGCGCTTCAAGGGAGTGAGGCTGGAGAACCACTTTGTCTATCCGGTCATGTTGCGCGAACACCCGGAGTCCATTAGCCACTTGTTCTCCAGGCCTCCACCTGCTGCCTACAAAGAACGAGAAGGGAAGATCGATGGCTCAGCGCTAGGGTTAGTCAGAAAGATTTTGGGAATCCAGCACTTCACCATACGACCGGTAGTAGTCATCATAGTTCTTTGCACATTATCATTCGAATGGATGGGACGAGAACCACAATGGGGAAAACGTGGCCTATCAAAGAATCTCAACTCAAACCTTGGGTTGTGAGGATAGAAATCATCTGTGTGAAAACCAAATCCATGCAAGCGACGCTCACCATGATGGGAGAACGTGGGACGCTAAACCGCTGTTGTGAAAAGCCTCTATTTCATGAATCAAAGCCATATGAGGGATGACCCTGTCCACGATAGGCATGAGAAAAAGAGCGAGACTGAAAGTCAAAAAATCATCATCACGCACATTTCTAGTTAACTCAGCTTGCATCCTCTCGATCCTTTTATGCCTATAACAGAATTCATCCAAATGACCCTTATGACCACAAAACATGCAAATGTAGACACTCTCATGTTTAGGCTTTGTTTGCACAGGAGGTTTGGATTTTGGTTTCTCTGTTTGCTTTGGGTTGAAGGAAGGTTTAGGGTTTGTTGGATAATATGTGTCAGTGGGTTCGATGGATTGTTCCTCATCCTTGTAGCTAGAGCTAGGCACAAACTTACCCACATTTTCACTCTCTTTGTCACACCTCTCAAATCCCAAGCCCAAGTTGTAGGTTGACCTACTAGCACTCTCTTTGACTCTTGCCAAGTCATTCTCAATCTTTTCCTCACTCACTAGGGTTCTTTGGAGATGAGATATCAGGTAGTCATTTTCTTGAACTAGGTTCTTATTTTCCTCTCTGGTTATTGCAAGCTTATCCTTAAGAGAGCCACACACTACACATAGTGGTGGGAGAACCTTAGAGCGAGTCTCATTTAGCAGCTTGGACTCGAGCTCTTTGACTTTGAGGGTTTGAGCTTCCAACTCACTAGTGAGCTTGGGGCACTTCTGACATGCACCCAAAAGAGTTGGTCTAGCCTTGAATTCATCAAGCTCTTTAAGGGCACTCTCAAGCTGACTGGCAACTTGAGCATGCACACTTTCCCTCTGTGCAAGATCATTCATCACAACTTGACAAGACTCACACTCAACAGCAATGTCATCTTTTGCAAGCTTAGACCTAAGAGAAGTGATTTCATACTCAGCACTCTCCAGCTTAGACTTAAGCTCTTTACTCTCACACAGAGCACTGTGAAGCTTATCATCTTGCATGAGCAAAACATTGCGCAAATGATCAAGTTCAGAAGAGAGCTTATCAAGAGTGGGATGTACCTTGCTTGTGTCGGAGTCAGAGCTTGAGTCGGTGTCATGATCATTCTTTGCCATGACTTCTCAACCTTCTCCTTAGAGCTTGTAAGGTTGTCGCTTGATGTGAGGTCGACATCACTCAAAGCGGCAACGCATGCGCGTGCAATGGCCTTGACGAACTTCTTGGAGTTCTTGCCTTTCTTGTAGAAAGCGGTTCTTCTTCTGCTTGAAGTCTTTAGTGTTCTTGTCATGGTACCCAGCCTTCTTCTTCTTCTTGGGACAGTTAGCAATGAAGTGTCCCGGGTCACCACACTCGAAGCAGGTTCTTGAACCACCTCCTCTTCTCTCCTTGCGGTTGTTGTAGAACTTCCTAAACTTCTTTGTGAGCAAGGACAGCTACTCATCAGGAATGCACTTCATCTGTTCATCGGAAGCTACAACAAGAGAAGAAAGAGCAAACTCCAAAGAAGACTTGTCAAGTGAGGGGTTAATTCCATAAGAAGCACCACTGTGACTACCCTTTTGAGAGCTAGAAAGAAAAGCCATGCTAGAAGTAGGATTAACATGATTAGGACAAGATTTCCTAGATAGTAGATTTCATCTTGCTATACAGTTGCTAATAGTTCAGGGTATTGAAATCAGTAGTTTCCTCCAGAGCAGCAATTTTAACCCCCCAAACATTCTCATCAAGTGAATACAGTAGTTGCTTAGCTCTATCATTATCATTGTACACAAGGTTGCCACAAGCCCTCAAGTTAGAGACAATTGCCTCAAACCTACGAAAAGCTTCATCTAGTGACTCACCAGGTTTTTGTGCAAAGGTTTGGTACTGTCTATTGTAAGAGTCCTTACGCATAGACTTGACTTGATTGGTACCCTCATGGTACGTGCAAAGCTTTTCCTAAATTGCATGAGCAGTGTCAAGATGTGCAACACGATCATGTTCACTCCTACCTAGAGCAGAAAACAGAATATTGACAGCTTTGGAGTTGTTTTCATACTTGTTCAACTCACCTACTGGCGCGGTGTTGAGATCGTCCGGTATGGCATAGTCCTGCTCAACTATCTCCCAAATTGCATGTCCTTGGCTTAAGAGATAAGCCTTGGTCCGTGACTTCCAGTAGGGAAAGTCTTCTCCATCGAACATCCAAAGCTTGACCGCACGCTTCTCCATGTCGCCTTCGGATCACAAAATCGGTGAAGGTCAACTAGTGACCAACTCGGCTCTGATACCAATTGAAGGACCGAGAAGGTGGCCAAAGGGGGGTGAATTGGAGCCAATTAAAATTCTTCTCAAGAACTTCGCCTATTTCCCAAATACAAACCGAATCAACCTCCGAAAGAATCACCAAGGCCACACACACCAACTTGTGATGTGCTAACCCTAGGAGTAACTCACACCAGCAGAAGAACTAGAGAGAAGCAAATGGAAACAACCAAGACTTGAAACTAGGAAAGAAAACACAAAATAGACAACTCAGACTGACCATCAGCAGTGCCGGTCGGGAGCATCGGTAGTGCCGATTGGTACTACCGGTAGTGCCGATTGGTACTACCGGTAGTGCCGGTCATATCATCAGCAGTGCCGATTGAGTTTAGAAAGAAGATGAAAAAACTGAGCAGGTCATCGGTAGTGCCAATCAGGATTTTCATCCCTACATCAGCAGTGCCGATGCAAAGATCGGCAGTGCCAATCGACCCCCGATAGAACAGGATTTGGATCAGGATTAGGCAAAAACTTGACCAAAACCTAATCAAACGAACTCCAAATTGTGCGTTTATTGGACCAGCCAATCCTCAACACATCATGATCCTAATCCTAGAAGATCCACTCAATTGGCTCAAGGAATCATCACGAATTTCAGATCTTGTGTCAAGAACACCAAAAAGGGGAAACTTGAGAAATCTTTCAAATCGAAGGTGCTAGAGCTTATGATTCGGTCAAGGACCTATATAGGATTGTTCTAGCTCGTAATAGCACCAAGATCCCCCAAGAAATCCGCCCTAAAACTTGCTCAAAAATAAGATCAAAAATTCCCACGAAAATAGCTCCGAAAATAGAGAAAAAGAGAAATCCGGGATTTAGGGAGGAAGGAGAACTTGAACATGAATTTGAATCTCATATCATTGATTCATCAAGTTAAGATATATGGATACATGGCTAGGAAGCCATCCTCTTCCTCCCACTATTTGAAAGAGCAAGAGATGTCTCTCACACACCCTCTCCTCTCCTCTATTACATGAAGACCACCCATAGCACTTTGAATTGAAGACCTAAGGCAAGGCCAAGGAAAAGAGAGGCACCTCTTCCACCAACCCTACCTCTCCTAATATAGGACTAGCGGTTGTCCTATAGACCATCCTACCCCTCACCTATAATCCACTATCACCTACCACCAGGGGCACAACCGTTCATCTTTTTTCCTTATTGCCCGAACGCCATCGAGCCCTTCACAACTTTGCTTTGTCTCAACGCAAGCTCCATGATGGTGCCATGTGCACCTCCAATCGCCGCCACCAGTTTTGAGGCCCGAGCACGCTTCTCAAAGCACGACTTCTTGATCTTGACGCGTGTCACCTCGTCCCGTGATCCTCCTCGTCGGCAAGTCTCTCTCACCTCCGATCATTTGAAGCCTCTACTAGCACCGACACCCGATCACCTTTGACTTGGTCAACTCCTCTGTCTTGATCATCTCTCATGGTTTTGAGGCTCAACCGCGAAACCGTCCGTGCTCCTTGCCTCTCCATGTGTATGGTGTGGATCACCCTTGACTTCACCCAGCCTCCCGATCGTCCGGCCCCAAGTCTCTTACTTGTGCCCGATCCTCTTGCCGTTGACCGCCAAGTTGACTCCAATGACCTACACATCATGAGACAAGCAAACACATTTCCTATCTCCAGCAACTTCACCAATATCTTCACCAACTCCGGTTAGTTATAACCATGACATGCACAAACTCATGCAATCCCCAAATTCCTGCATTTCAACTCAAACATCGACCTCAACCGATGTCAATTACTCATCACATATTGCAAACCATGACACATATCCACATGGCTTCTCAAAATCTAAACCTTCCCTTCGGCTGGATGAATGACAAGAGGGGCGCCCGGGCAGCTGCTCTGGTTGGTGAGGTGGTAAAGATTGATGTTGATGGAGATGGTAAGGCTAGTGGCCCATACCTTCAGGCTAGGGTCTCAGTGGATATTGCTAAACCACTCAGAAGGGGGGTTATGCTTAAGACTAATCGCCTAGCAAAGCTGGAGTGGTACGACATTCAGTTTAAGAAGCTACCCCTCTTCTGCTTTTCTTGTGGGATTATTGGGCACATGGAGATTGACTCCCTGACCCCGATGCCATGCAATGCGGTGGGGAAGTTACCTTATGATTTAAAACTTCGTGCTCTAGATGAAAAAGGAAGAAACCACTCAGCTTTGGGCAAGCAGCTACTGAAATGTTTGGTGCAGGTGGTCGACCAAATTCAGATTCGACACGTCGCGACCCACATGAGTCACCAAAGGAGACTGATGCGAGAGCCTCGATGGACCCCGAGCATGCGAGGGGCGGCCGTCCTCAAACCCTAATGCCAGAGATGGGGACTGCGCAGCAGCAGAATGGAGGGCTCTCTGTTCCCCGCAAGCGTAAATCAAAAAGGGGGACACCCATTAATCAAGATCTTAACCTGCCGGCTATAGAAGCTGCTATCTCGCCACATGCAGGTTTAGTCAAAGATCGAATTGAACAGTTAGTGGGCAACTCTGATCAGACTGAAAATGGAGATGAGACTCGAAAGAAGCAGAAGACTACAAACAACTCTAGTGCACAATCGGTGGTGGCTGCGGTGGACAGCCCCTGCCGGACACAATGAGTCTCTTGTGCTTGAGCTGCCGGGGCTGTGGGAGGCTCAAGGCAGTTCGCCACATCCATGACTTAGCAGATGCAAATAATCCCATGGTGTTCTTCTTGTCTGAGACCAAGATGAGTGCAAAGCGTTCTCAAGACATAAGATTTAGATTCGGCTTCACCCATGCTTTTGGGGTGAGCTGCAGGGGACTAAGTGGTGGTCTAGTCATCATGTGGAAGAATGGAGTAGATGTTGCAATCAAATCTTACTCCAAATATCACATTGATGTATGGATTAAAGATGGTGGTTTACAATGGCGTTTCATAGGCTTTTATGGAGAGCCGGCTCGATCTCTTCGGAAGGAGTCATGGAGGATGTTATGTTTCTTACGGAATGAGTCAGATTTGCCATGGGTTTGTGCAGGAGATTTCAATGAGGTCCTGCACGATCATGAGCAGATAGGAGGGAATGAACGTGAGGAATGGAGAATGGAAGGCTTTTGAGAGACTGTCTCTTATTGTGGCTTTATGGATTTGGGCTACTCAGGTTTGCCTTATACATGGGACAACAGAAGAGATGGATTGGAAAATATCAAGGTGCATTTGGACAGAGCTCTAGCAGATGACAAATGGCTTGACCTATTTGGGGATTCATCAGTGCAGCATGTACAAACAGGAGAGTCAGATCACTGTGCAATTTTGTTGAGGTTAAAGCAGACCAGGGTAATCCAGAGTCGCCGATCTAACCGTGCCTTTCGCTATGAGAGTATGTGGCGGCGTTATCCATCCTACCATAGCACAGTTGTCAACTCATGGCAGGGCGGATGCTCATCGTTGCAGGAAGTGCAGATTAACCTTGGGGGTCTATCCAACAATCTTGCAACCTGGGACAGAGAAGAATTTGGTTCAGTTCGAAAAGAATTGAAGGAGCTACGTTGAAAACTAGAAAACATCCGACAGCGATCTATCAGATCAGGACCAACGCATGAGGAGAGGCGTCTAATACGTCGTCTGGCTGAATTATTCGCTAGGGAAGAGGTAATGGAAAAGCAACGTTCGCTGGTAACATGGCTCAATGATGGGGACCGCAACACAGAATTTTTCCAAGCCAAGGTCCGCTAGCGATCAAGAATAAATAAGATTACAGCTTTGAAAAGGTCTGATGGGTCTTTGTGTATGGCGCAAGAAGAAATGCAGTCTATGACTGCGGCCTTTTACCAATCTTTATTTTCAGCTCAGGAGAATATAGTGCCAGAGGTGGTTCAATGTGTTCCTCAAAAAGTCACAACTGAAATGAGTCATACATTCTCTGAACCGTTCACTGAGCTTGAGGTAGAGTGGGCTCTTTTTATGATGCACCCGAATAAGGCACCAGGCCCGGACGGGTTTACAGCGGGTTTCTATCAGAAGCATTGGCAGCATATTGGGATTGATATCACCAGGGCAGTGCTCTCGTTCTTGAATGGAGGTGACATGCCAGGTATTCTGAACCATATGGTGCTTGTTCTTATTCCTAAAATAAAGAACCCACAAGAGCTCACTCACTTTAGGCTAATTCCTCTATGTAACGTCTTCTACAAGTTATGCTCTAAAGTGATTTCAAACAGGCTAAGGCTAGTGCTGGATGATATTATTTCTGAAGAACAATCGGCATTTGTGCCAGGTTGGCTGATTACTGACAATGTGCTAGTTGCATATGAGAACATTCATTACTTGAGAGGGAAGAAGGGCAAGTCAGGTGCATGTGCCGTTAAATTGGACATGGCGAAGGCGTATGACCATGTCGAATGGGGTTACCTTCGCAACATCTTGTTAAAGTTGGGTTTTCCTAGTGCTCTGGTTGTTTTAATCGTGAAGTGTTTGGAGTCGGTGACCCTCTCCAATCTTTCTCTCCCACCAGGGGCATCCGACAAGGCGACCCCATGCCTCCTTACCTTTTCCTTCTATGTGCTGAAGGTTTGTCTAGTCTCCTGAAATATACAGGGCCTCAGTTTCTCAGCAAAGGGATTTGAGTGGGGGTGCGAGCCCCTTGGGTCTCATACCTCCTTTTTGCCGATGAGTTTTTGTTGTTCACTCAGGCGTCTGCAAGAGGTGCACAAAGGTTGATGAATATCCTGGATTTGTACCAACAGGGATCAGGCCAGATGGTTAATATTGCTAAGTCCGTTGTATTCTTTAGTGCAAACTGCAGTGACTCAACAAGAGAGGAAGTGAAGGACATCACAGGAATACATGCGGAAGCGTTGTGTGAAAAGTATCTAGGCCTCCCAACAGCTGTTGGCAGGAGTTCTAAAGATGCTTTTGAGCCGATTCCAGGGTAGATTCGAGGCCTTGTTGGAGGATGGGGTGAAAAACAGTTAAGCTGTGCGGCAAGAGAGACTTTAATCAAGTCTGTGGCCCAATCAATCCCAACGTACTCTATGAGTTGCTACTATCACCCACGACATGCTAGAAAATTACCTCAGTCTTGTCAAACTACTGGTGGGGGAGTAGTGTGGACATGAAAAAGATACACTGGAGGAAGTGGTCTGAATTGATGCAGCCAAAATCTCAAGGAGAGATGGGCTTCAGGGACATGAAATTATTCAACCTTGCTATGCTTGGGAAGCAAGGATGGCGTTTGATGACAAATCCTTCCTCTCTCTGCGCAAGATTTTTAAAGGGAAAATACTACCCAAACACAGATTTCTTGGGTGCAGTTCGTAAGAAGAACGCATCCCATACTTGGAGAGCAATCATGAAAGTTGGAACTCATTAGAAGAATTGGAGATGGGTCTACAACAAACGTCTGGGAGGATCGCTGGATACCGGATGGTGTTGGCCATAGACCTATTTACCGAAAAGAGTCAGCCACGGCTACTCGGGTGAGCGATTTGCTGCTACAAGATGGTAGTGCTTGGGACCAGGATGCCATTGAACAAAATCTGTTACCAATGGATACAGATTGGGTGAAGAGGATTCCCCTGGGTCGAAGTAACATGGATTTCTGGGCGTGGTCGGGTGAACGCCATGGCCTATATACCGTTAAATCGGGTTATCGGTTGCTGGTACATGACGAGTCCCAACAGAGACACCATAAGGAGGGGAGGGCTTCGAAATCACTGTATGTGGATGATCCAGTTTGGAAAAAGCTCTGGAGATGCAAAGTTCCCCAAAGGTTAGAGTATTCTGGTGGCGTGTATACTATGATTACATTCCATCGAGGGCAAATCTTCATTATCAACATATTGACCCGCTGAACACTTGTGAATCTTGTGGAGCAGCGGCAGAGACTACCTTTCATGCCTTGACAGGATGCTCATATGCGTTGGACTTTTGGAATAAAGTGAAGTAGTTGACGGGAGTTAAGCTGCCCAAACTGAACCCGCTAACTTGGATGACTGACATCCTGAATAATTCCATATGCCCTGACTATAATCGACATGTTATTATGTGTGGCATGTGGTCTGTATGGAACTCCAGGAATGATCGAAGACATGACAAACAACCGATTGAGATGAAGCTGGCAATTGACTGGGCTATGGACGTCTGTGTTCAGCTCATGGCGGCAGGGGATAATGGAGTTCCGGAGAACCGTAATGCAATGCTACTTCGCTGGCATTGTCCTCCACCGGGCGCTATTAAGATAAATACAGATGGGGCCTTCTCCGCGATTGACTTCGCAGGGGCCACCGGAGCAGTTATGCGTCGGGATGATGGTTCTTTCATCAAGGCCGTGGCGAGGAGGTTACCGTTTGTTGCCTCGGCACTGACTGCGGAGGCGGAAGCGTGCCGGGATGGTGTCTGCCTTCTACATCCCGGTACTTCACAGAGGGTGATTCTAGAGACGGACTTGCAGGAGTTGGTGTCGCTATGGGCTAAGCGTTCAAGCCACAGATCAGAGATTGCAACCATCCTTGAGCATATACAGGAAATGGCTTCAGGTTTCAGCTCTTTTGATGTAGTTCACGTCCGACGGGAAGCGAATTTCCCAGCACACATTTGCGCGAAAAATGCATCGTCTTGTAATGCTGTTGTCTGGGAGATTGATCCCCCTAGCTTCTTGTTTAGGCCCCTACAACACAACTGTAATATGGTGGTCTAGTGAATGAAGAAGCCCCCCCTCCCCCCCCCCCCCCCCCCCCCCGCTCCCAACAAAAAAAAAGATGGTCAAAGAGCAATATAAACCCTAAGTCTTGTATCTAAACATTGTCTCTAGATGGTCTAGACGCACGTCTAGAAAAACTGATTTTATATACTTTGAATTTATGAGCCTGAATACATATGCTATAGCGGTATACTTAAGACATTCAAATTAGAATTGCAGTACTTGTTAAAAAATATATATTACCAATTTATATTGGACAAATGCTTATACTTTGTGTCACAGAAAACAGATAGTCCAATCAACTGAGTATTATTGTTGCCTCTGAATGTTAATGGTTTGTAATTGGTTATTCTTCTTGTCACTATTCATACATTTACTAGCTTTTCTTCATGGTAATTGCATACTGCTCAACATTTTTTTTTTCAATTTAAGCTCTAATGAATACAAATTGTATCAAGTATATGACTGAATGTCTTTTAATTGGTTACTCTACTTGAGACTACTCATACATTTACTCAGGTTTTTTTTCAATTTAATTTATACTCTAATAAATACGAACTATATCAAGTATATGACTGACGAATGAACGAAAGCTGCATTTCGAAGTGGCACTGAATACTCATGTTTGCATGTGTTGTGCGCCAAAAATTGGCGTATAAACAAAATAAGAATTAAGTTTGCTTTTCCTTTCTAGAAGAGTATCGTCTGACTAAGTTTGGCACCTTATTGTTATCTGTACAATCATATTTATGTATATGGCTCTAAAGTTTTGTTTGCATCCTGTTCTTTTTAGGATAAAATCCACTTCACTCCCTCCAAGTATGGCCGAAGTTCGAATAACCGCACGAACTATTATTTGGTTCGTTTTATCCCTATGATTTGTTAAAATAGATTATTTTACATCTTTAATCGATATTTTAATCCCATCTTGTATATGGACATGGATTTGAGTTAGAATTGTCTTTTCAACCTTCACATCACATGTTTGGAACCAATGTGACAGTACTAAACGAGTCACATAATCTTATTTGTGTCTATATTTTTTTGTGTATGATCTTTTTCTCTGTTCTCTCGCACTGTTCGAAACAAGGATGTTGTGGGATATATATACCCGGAATACTTTACCACTCGGATATATTACTGAGTGGGCCGGTGTCCAATAAAAATAAAGCCCATGAAGATAACTACTTGGATTATTACTTGGAATAAACAACAAGTTAATAGTAGAGATAGAAAGTTAGAGATAGAATCCTAGTCAAAAATCATTGTAACCGACTAGGAGACTTGCCATATAACCCTACCGCCTAGATATATGAGGAGGGGCATGGGCTCTCTCATAGACAACCTCCGTATAAGCATATCAGATATAATATATCACAAAATACAGGACGTAGGATTGTTATCCTTCGGGAGGCCTGAACCTATCTAAATCTTGCGTCTTGTGTGTCCATCGACTCTCGATCTCACGCATGTCTTTATCGATAAATAAAGATCATGGGTAGCCCTATGATCCACTGCCGATAATAGTATCGACAGTTGGCACGTCAGAAAGGGGTCGCGTGATGATCGGCTTGTCGAGTTTGATGGCTTTCTTCGTCGTCTCAATCGTTGATTCATGCGGCGGCCGGTGATTGCCTCTAATACGGCGGGAAGTTGGCGAGTCTCGAGTATGCAATGTTTGGGTACAAGGTTGAGACGAAGCCGTTATCAGCATCACGAATTGCTGGTCGTAGCTTGTTATGCGCCAAATCGCTGGTGGTGTCACAGAGCAATCTTGCGGTGTTGCAAGGTCGATGCCACATGGTGCAGAGTTATCGGCAGATTGGATTACAGTTGGAGTCGGCAAGTCAATCTCTGAAGATCAAGGGAATCGTCGAACTCATGGAGGTTTTGTCGCACACGGTTTGGAATACATGCAAAGCGGCAAGTCCGATTAGAGGCTTGCAGTCCTGTTCGTATCGGTCAATCAGGGAAGTTTCTTTCCAACTTAAGTCTTTCCATATTATTTTATTTATTGGTGATCTATTTAAGTAATGGAATACTCATCACACGATTGATCTTTTTTGCATGTGTGCATGAGTTGCACGATATATTAACTAGCTGACGACAGCCGGGCGTGTATAGTCGGCATCTAGCTAAGCGTGTCGAAGAAGGACTGTTCGGGTGCTGGGCGCATCTGGTCACGTCTGGATGCAACAACTGAGTCCGACTATATCTTTGGATACTAAATAGGGAAGTTTTATTCTTGTTTATTTTTATCATAATATTTTATTCAACTAGCAAAGTGTCCATGTGTTACTACGGACTTTATTTTTTGAAAGATAATCACAATATAGACACTATAGATGTGATTGGTATTGTATGGGAGATATTTATTTTACATTACAAAAAACAATGAATATATTTGAAATACAACATACTGCAATGCACTCCTTACAGTTTGTCGATAAACACAACTATAGTAGTTTTTGTACTCAAATTAGTATCCGCACGTTCAGCAACTTTCATAAAACAATCTAGGACTTGCATAGTACTGTACTTACATTTTGTCGGTAGAATCACTGTTCCCGACTAATAGCGCAAGCCATCTAATCAGCATTGTCCTCTCATGAGTTGCACGCCAAATTTCATGAGCTAGTACTCCTATTCCCGTAATATTCAGGTTTACAGGCTAGTACTCCATTTTCAGGTGTGAGTCGTTGACCATGAGGGATGGGGCGCCAGATTGCCAGCTGAGTTGCTTTGGTCTGTCTAGCTCTGATTTTTTGGTAGTTGTCTTATGATAGAAGCATGAGTGTGAGTGTAATTCCTCCCTTTAATTGAGGCAGATCCTTGCTGCATGAGTGCGTTTTCGTCAAGATGTCGTCCAACAAATTTGATGGCGAGACCTTTGTTTGTCTCCTCTGACGATCTACCGCACCTTCGTCAAACACATTGCCACTTACAACTGGTGTTGAAATATGATCCAAATTACGGGTGGAGTTCTCATATGTTACGGGCCACATTATATAGGGATTTATTTTCTTAGTTATTCACCCATATATATACATCTTGTGTATTATACGGAAAGAGTTGAGAAAGAGACTTATTGTATTTCCCGTGTTTTTATAATTCTTCATCATATAGTGAAGATCGCCGGTTGGCGCCCGTAGTTTTTTTCTACAAGGGTTTTCCACGTAAAAATCTGTGTCTCATTTGATCTTGTTTTATATATTATTTACTAACAAGTGGTATCAGAGCCGGATACGAGATTTATTAAAAAAACTTACGGTTTTATCCTTGTTTGCGCCGCGCCGCCGAATCTTTTTTTGCCGCCGCTGCCGATTCTTTTTCCACCGCCACTCGCATCCGATTTGGTCAACGCGCCTGGAGCTCGTCCGCGTCGACAGATTTTTCTAAACCGCCGATCTGGTTTCTGTCGCCGCCAATGTCCGATTCGGTTCGGATTGAAGTTGACTCTACGTTGGCTGATTTCTCCGGCTGCCGAGTTGAAATCGCGGGCGTTTTCTTTTCTCCAATCCAGGCATCGAGTACGAGACTCTCTACTGCCCGCTGGAGACAGAGAGTAGCAAATCACAGACGTAGTTTTCTTTTCGATCCTCGTGCGCATGCTGCTGCTGTTCCGCGGAAAAAAAAAAGATCCGACATGCGGCAGGTGGTGGGCACTTTTGCTGAGATTTGCTACGCACACATGGGAAAAGCCACCAGGAGATTAGTTTCTAGATTCTTTGCTGAACGTACACAGAAGTGTACACAGGGTTCTGTAGATTTCGCTTCGTGCACACGAGGCTATACCAGAGGTGTTGCAGATTTGGTTGTTGTTGAGTTTCTTCGATGGCTTCTCTCAAGTATGATGTTCTACTGCTAGACCATGATACAGAGTTCACTCTTTAGAAAGTCAAGATGAGGGCAATATTAACGCACACTGATTTGGATGATGCGCTTGATGGATTCTCCAATAAGAAGAAAGAACTTTGGACCGATGAAAAAAAGCGTCGTGATCGTAAGGCTCTTTCACAAATTCATCTTCATTTATCTAACAATATTTTACAAGAGGTTTTGGATCAGAAAACCGCTGCTGCTTTATGGCTCAAGCTGGAGTCGATCTGCATGTCTAAGGATCTCACCAGCAAGATGCATTTGAAGATGAAATTGTTCAGACACAAGCTGCAAGAGGGTGATTCTTTGGCCTCTCATTTGTCAGTCTTCAAGGAGATTGTTTTGGACCTAGCGTTCATGGAGGTAAAATATGATGATGAGGATTTAGCACTTATGCTCTTGTGTTCATTGCCCCCTTCTTATTCAAACTTTAGAGACACTATATTATACAGTCATGACACACTAACTTATGATGCTTTTCATGCAAAGAAGAAGATGAAATTGATAGTGTCTTCTGAAGCTCCTGCCAGTTCTGATGGAGAAGGTTTGTCTGTCCGTGGTAGGACAGAAAGAAAGAAATTCAACAATGGTAGAGATAAAAGTTCGAGTGGTCATAGAGGTCGCTCTAAATCCAGAGGCAAAGATAAGTTCTGCAAATATTGTAAGGGACATACACATGTTATTTCTGAATGTTATAAGTTGCAGAATAAAGAGAACAGAAAAGCTGAACAAAAAGCTAAAGGTAAATCTAATGATGATGGTAATGCCTCTATTGCTTCTGTTGATAGCAGTTCTGATGGTGATATTCTCGTTGCTTATGCTGGATGTGCTAAAATGAATGATGAATGGGTTCTTGATTCTGCCTGCTCGTTTCATATTTGCATTAACAGAGATTGGTTTTCTACTTATGAATCTATCCATAGTGGAGGCTCTGTTTTGATGGGTGATAGCACTCCTTGCAAGGTAGTAGGCATGGGATCTGTTCACATTAAGATGTCTGTTGGTATTGTCAGGACATTGACAGATATGAGGCATGTTCCAACTATGACGAGAAATCTCATTTCATTAAGTACTCTTGATTAGAAAGGGTATAAGTACTCCACTGAAGGTGGAGTTATGAAGGTAATTAAAGGCTCTCTTGTGGTTATGAAAGGTGATTTATTATCTGCCAATTTGTATCTTCTTCAAGGCACTAATCTTTGGCATATGAATGAGCTTGGTATGACAGTTTTGAGCAAGAGAGGACTTCTTGATGGGCATAGCATAACTAAGCTGGATTTCTGTGAGCATTGTGTGTTTGGTAAACACAAGAGGGTGAAGTTCAACAATTCGGTTCACACAACTGAAGGTATTCTTGATTATGTGCATTCTAATTTATGGGGGCCAGCTCGTAAGACCTCTTTTGGAGGTGCTCGTTATATGTTGACCATTATTGATGATTATTCAAGAAAGGTTTGACCTTATTTTCTGAAGCATAAATCAGAAGCATTTTCTGCATTCAAAGAGTGGAAGACTATGGTGGAGAATCAAACTGAGAGAAAGGTGAATGTTCTTCGCACTGATAATGGGATGGAATTATGTTCTAATGCTTTTAATTCTTATTGTAAGTCTCATGGCATTGTGAGACACCGCACTGTTGCTCATATACCTCAACAAAACGGTGTGGCTGAGCGTATGAACAGGACTATCATCTCTAAGGCCTGTTGCATGTTGTCTAATGCTAGCTTGAATAGGCATTTCTGGGCTGATGCTGCTTCCACTACTTGTTTTCTCATTAATCGTTCTCCCTCTATTGCTATTGCTAAGAAGACTCCAATTGAGGTATGGTCTGGTTCTCTAGCAAATTATTTAGAATTGAGACTTTTTGGTTGTCTTGCTTATGCTCATGTTGATAATGGTAAATTGGAGCCCAGAGCTATTAAGTGCATTTTTCTTGGTTATGCTTCTGGTGTTAAAGGTTATAGATTATGGGATCCTAAATCTAAAAAGTTTCTTACTAGCAGAAGTGTTGTCTTTAATGAATCTGCTATGTCTACTAATGCTTCTATTCAGAGTTCGCAGACCTCAAGTATGCAAGTGGAGCATGTTATTGATTTAGCACATACACCAGATATTGATGTCACAGATGCACCTATTGATGATGATTCATTTGTTATCCCACATTCTTCTCCCATTGTGCAGTCTCCACAACGTTCTATTGCAGCTGGAAGGTCTAGGAGGCCTCATGTTCGACCCAAGAGGTCAATTGAGGAATGTAATATTGCTGCTTATGCTTTGAGTTGTGCAGAAGATGTTGAAGGTAGTGCTGAACCTTCTAATTATTCTGAGGCTATTTCTTCTGTGGATTGCAACAATTGGGTTACCGCTATGCAAGATGAGATGGAGTCACTTGAAAAGAATGGTACTTGGGATTTAGTACCATTGCCTAAAGAGAAAAAGCCCGTTCGTTGCAAGTGGATTTTCAAGAGAAAGGAGTCGATTTCTCCTAATGAAACAGCAAGGTATAAAATGAGGTTGGTTGCTAAAGGCTATAGTCAAATTCTAGGTATTGACTATAATGATGTCTTTTCTCCTGTTGTGAAACATAGCTCTATTCGCACTTTACTTAGTATTGTTGCTATGCATGATTATGAGCTTGAGCAATTAGATGTTAAAACTGCATTCTTACATGGAGAGTTGAATGAGGACATTTATATGGATCAACTTGAAGGTTTTGTTATTCCTGGAAAAGAACACCTTGTTTGTATGTTAAAGAAATCTCTTTATGGTTCGAAACAATCTTCTAGACAGTGGTATAAGAGATTTGACTCCTTTATGCTCTCTCATGGTTTTAAGCGTTCTAATTATGATAGTTGTGTTTATTTGAAGACTATTAATGGTTTAGTTATTTATTTGCTTCTCTATGTCGACGACATGTTGATTGCTGCAAAAGATAAGTCAGAATTAGCAAAATTAAAAGCACAATTGAGTAATAAATTTGAGATGAAGGATTTGGGTGTAGCAAAGAAAATCCTTGGTATGGAGATTATTAGAGAGAGGCAGTCTGGCAAGTTATATCTTAGTCAGAAAGGGTATATTGAAAAGGTCCTTCATCGTTTCAATATGCATAATGCTAAACCAGTAAGTACTCCTTTAGCTCCACATTTCAGATTATCTTCAGCTTTATGTGTGATATTGAGTATATGTCTAGAGTTCCTTATACCAGCGCAGTTGGTTCTCTTATGTATGCTATAGTTTGCTCTCGTCCGGATTTGTCATATGCATTGAGTGTTGTCAGTAGATATATGTATACTCCTGGTAGAGAGCATTGGAAAACAGTTCAATGGATTTTGAGATATATGCGTGGTACTTCTAGTGCTTGTTTACAGTTTGAGAAATCTGGAGATGGAATTGTTGGGTATGTTGACTCAGATTATGCTGGTGATTTAACAGAAGGAGATCTCTCACAGGTTATGTTTTTACCATTGGTGGTTGTGCTGTTGGTTGGAAAGCTTGCTTACAGTCTACTGTTGCTTTATCTACTACTGAAGCTGAATATATGGCTATTTCTAAAGCTTGTGAAGAAGCTATTTGGCTTCGAGGTTTATATACTGAGCTTTGTGGAGATGATTCTTGCACTACTATATTCTGTGATTGTCAGAGTGCTATTTGCCTTACAAAAGATCAGATGTTCAATGAGAGGACAAAACATATTGATGTGAGGTATCATTTTATCCAAGATGTTATTAATCTTGGTGATATTAAAGTATGCCAGATCAGTACTCATTTTAATCCTGTTGATATGATGACAAAGCCAGTTCCCACAACTAAGTTTGAGTTATGCTCAAGCTTGGTTGGTATTACAGTTTAAGTCCTAGTGACTTGTTGCCGCACGGTGCTATTTATTATTGAAGGAAGTTCATTGATGATCCTTCATTTGATACAAGATGAAATTTGTCTCAAGGTAAAATTTGTTGAAATATGATCCAAATTACGGGTGGAGTTCTCACATGTTACGGGTCATATTGTGTAGGGATTTATTTCCTTAGTTATCCACCCATATATATACATCTTCTATGTTGCACGGGAAGAGTTGAGAGAAAGACTCATTGTATTTTCCTTGCTTTTCTAACTCTCCATCATATAGTGAAGATCGCCAGTTGACGCCCGTGGTTTTTTCCCGTAAGGGTTTTCCACGTAAAAATCTGTGTCTTATTTGATCTTATTTTACGCATTATTTGCTAACAACTGGGAAGCGTCAACCGTGTCTGGTCTACACTGGACATTGCATGACGGCGAGATTAGGATCTAGATTAGTGATCCGTCGACTTGCCGAGTTAATCAAGTAGCAACCCTATTTCGTTCAACTAAGATTCTACACTGGCTGATATGCGTATGATGTCACGACGCCGTGGATCGATGCCACATGATTTGCTAAATTGCCGGCCGATCACGTATTTAGATTCGGCGAGTTTATCTTCCAAACTGACGAAGGAGCGAGTCAGCATGTTTGTATGAGTTCAGGTTGTACAGGCTGCTTGAATACGTGTCGGAGTCGAAGCTTTTGCATGCACCGAAATTCTTTGAATTCTGGTGGGACCAAGCCAAGCGCTCCGTATTATCCTGGGGCGTACGGCAGAATCTTAAAAGGTATGAACGTTTTCATCTTAATTAATAAAGTGTAGAGATATACTCCACTAGTCCATATAGTTGGTCGTGTACTCATCACGTAATGTTTTTTGTAGCATGTGCGTGAGTTACTAGAGGCCGACTTTGCTATCAACTTTGTGCCCGTCTTCGTGGTTCACAACCACTATAGCAAGGCTTCCAACATGCTCGTCGAATGTTTCGTCGTCATGGTGGTCTAAGCTACGACCAACATAAGCGACTCAACCAATCACTCGGCGACTCAACAACATGATCTTGCGTGTCATTTTGGCCACTCGGCCGATGACTCTAACTATTTAACCAACGACTCGGCACTTCGATGTTCCGACCACTTGGCTATTTGATGACTCAATTAATCACTCGGCAAGGCAACACGGTGATTGGGCTACTCGCATCGACAATCAAGTCGCACACTCGGGAACTTGTCTATGCCTCGTCTTCGACTCATCTATTATGGAAAAGCTAAGTAAATTTTATAATTTTTTCTTACCAGTATGATTTGAAGGCAGTAGGTTCTCAACCTTATGATCATAGTTTTGAGTTTTTTTTTGAACTCATCTTTTTGCCTCGACAATATTGGTCAATAATTTTTCTCGGTTGATTTAGACTTGTACATGTTTGTCCGACTGAGTTTTAGCAGTACATAAGTGATAGGAGGAGTTCAGCTGCTTTGCTTAGTTGTCCGTCTGACTCCGATTACCCAAGTTGATCAGTCTAGCTCCATGGCTCATGTCATTTATCGAAATCATCGTGCACATCGTTCTTCTAATGAACCTTGTTTGTTTTTTATGTCTATTGGTTGATCGGTTATTTCTATCAGTACTTTAATCAAACATAAGCCTTAGACAAATAACAGAAATTCAATAGATTTAGATATTAAAGGTGTTGTTTCATCAATGCTTTAAATTAATTTTACATATAACTACATTATTTGTGTTCTTGTATTACAGTTATCTCATCGATATCACTCGGTCATGGAGCGCCGAGTCATTGGATCACTTGGTCGCGGAGCGCCGAGTCATTGGATCACTCGACCATGATCAACTACTCATGATTTCACTTGGCATTGTTTCCAGAAGGACTATCATGACCATGGTTCATGATTTTACTCAATATTGGAGAGTCCTATAAGAGTTGTTATTCCTTACTCGGATCACGCCAGGGGGCTGCTATACTTGTTATATCTGATCAAGTATCACCAGGATATTTTGATGGCTGCTATGCTTGTTAAATCTGATCAAGTATCACCCAGATATTTTGATGGCTGCTATGCTTAATATATCTGATCAAGTATCACTCGGATTCATTAGTACCAATGGTTCCTTTTGTTAGTTGGGGGGAGTGGTAGAACCAATCTTGGGGGCTATCGTATTAAAACTCCTCGTCGAATCAGTCGGTGAAAGTGGTGGATCAAGATTTACATATGGTGTTATTATTTTTGACTCACAAGATATTTTGATCTATATACCTTTTGAACCGCGGGCTATACCTACACCTTGTAGGCTGATTTATTCATCGCATCTGGATATTATTTGGCGCACAATCCTTTTTGAAGATTTTTGGAGACCTTCACAAGTTTGTTGTTGTACATGAAAAAGCTTAATCATATTCATGGCAAAGCATTAGTCAATCAATTGAAGATCAACAACTAGCTTGCAAAGCTCTCGGAGGCTACTGTGGGATATATATACCCGGGATACTTTACCACTCGGATATATTGTTGAGTGGGCCGGGGTCCAATGAAGATAAAGCCCATGAAGATAACTACTCGGATTATTACTTGGAGTAGATGACAAGTCAATACTAGAGATAGAAAGTTAGAGATAGAATCCTAGTCGAAAATCATTGTAACCGACTAGGAGACTTGCCATGTAACCCTGTCCCCCAAATATATAAGGAGGGGCAGGGGCTCTCTCATAGACATCCTCCGTATATCACAGCATATCAGATACAATACACCACAAAACACAGGACGTAGGGTTGTTATCCTTCGGGAGGCCCGAACCTGTCTAAACCTTACGTTTTATGTGTCCATCGACTCTTGATCTCGCGCATGCCTTTACCGATAAATAAGGATCATAGGTAGCCCTATGATCCACTGCCGATAATTGTGTCGATAGATGCACACATTATAACTAGGCTAGGGTTGGGTTATATATCATAATAATTCATTTGTCATGTTAGACAAGACATGTATAAGGCTGAGGGGGGCAATCTTTTTTTTCGAAAACACAGGAGAGCAGCGCTTCTTTGTATTAGAACATGACCAATTAAAGTACCCGAGAGTCTAACACAGAATTCCTCCTGCTAGACCTAGACCGTCCAGCTTCTTGGCTCCAGCCATACATGACAACCCATGTTCATCCTTGATTTCTCGTAGAATAGCTAAAACCGAAGGAGCAATGCCATCAAATACACAAGCGTACCGATGTTTCCAAATACTCCAGGCAGTCAAAATGGTCAATGAATTCACCCCCCTTCTTCATATTTGTTGGGACCCTCGTTATTGCTCGCCTCCACCAATCAGCAAAGCTCTTCTCCACCAGCCTAGGAATCGCATCGACGACCTTTAGGCATTCAAAGATCTGAAACCACACCTGCCTTGCCACCACACAAGTAGATAGCAAGTGCTGGGCATTCTCCTCTTCCTAATCACAAAGAGGACATTTCTCTAGATGCTCTAGACCCCTTTGCACCAATCTGTCAGCTATCCAACACCTGTTCTTGTCACCCATTACCACCTTTCTAAGATCGGTTGGACCGGTTAGGGCGGCAATTACCGCCTCAGGAACCGCCTTTAGGCCCTATAAAAGAAGAGGAGTGCCTCCACTCACACACACTTCAAGATTAGAGTTTAGTGCTTCATTTCCTTAAGGCTCAACGCTGCTAAAGCGTTTAGAAAATAGGGAGAGAGTGAGGGGAAGTCCGGAGGAGGAGTGGGCCTGTTCACCTCTTCTCCATGCTTGTACCTCGATGGATGCTTGCCATATTTAGTAAGTCTTCGTGATTCCTTTTTAAGTAAGTTTTATACTTAGTTGCTTTGCTCGCTCAACGCTCTATTTACTTAGAGACCTTAGTCTTGTACCATCATAGATAGAGATTAAGGGAGTAATTGAAAGCATAAACATGGTGTCTAGGCCGTAGGTTACCTTTGTTTATCGCGTGGTCCACATATTGCTTGAGGTATGTAGTAAGTGATGACAACCCTATCTGTCCTTTGAATCCTCCACGTTCGGCTATGCAGTAGGATCTTGGCTGGAATCGTGCTGTGGATGTAGGAGAAAACCAGATGCCCAATGCATGCAACCTAGTAGTACTCTTACCTTGATTAGGACCTTATAACAATTAGGAATCCTCTATACCCAATGCCACATTTATCTTGGTGTCCTTGGACGAACTAGAACTGAAGATTAGGCACACATGTTCCCTGTGGATTCGATACCTTGGAATACTCCTAGGTGAAAGCTACTTCGGTATTCGTACACTTGCGGATTTATTCTATTATCATTAAAATACCCAACAGTGGTATACCAGCAACACCTGTTGGTGCATGGTTTTTGATAGAGCACCCATGCAGTTGTCGGTCTGAACAGAAGAGGGTGTTGTTTCCATTACCGACATCTATGGTAACTGTAATTGCAAATAGAGCTAGAGCATTAGGGTGAGAGGGGAGTTCTAGATCAATCTAAGGTCGACCAACCTGTGTCTGCTTGAACCACTGCCATCACATTTGCAAGGCCCAAGATAAAACCTCTAAGTTAGGAATAGCCAATCCACCCAGGTTAAGAGGTCTGGTGACTTTGGTCCAAGCGACTAGGCAACATCCACCATTAGAACCCTTTTTGTATTTTTTTCCACTGCTTTAATACACCATTTGGGCACATTCATAGCAATCAGCAAATACATTGGGATTACTGATAGCACAAAATGCACCAGAGTTATGCGTCCGGCTTTGTTCATGAGCCCGCCTTTCCAACTGGGAAGCTTATCCGCAATTTTCATGATCCATGGCATAAGGTAACCCTTCGATAGCTTTTTATGCGACAAAGGCAGTCCCAAGTAAGTGCATGGGAATTCTGTCACTATACATGGCAGCGTTTCATTGATTACCTTTAGAGGGATATCATTGCAGCTAGATGCCTTACCAAAAATCTACAGAATGCCTTTGGCAAGCAGCAGCTCCTCTTCAACTGGTCTGATGAACAGAGCCACATCATCTGCGTATAGAGAGAGCCTTTGTCCTGCCACTCGGGTAGATAATGGCTGCAACAACCCATCGCTTGTTGCTTTTACAAACAGGCTATTCAACACATCCATGGCTAAAACGAATAGCATAGGTGAGAGAGGGTCCCCTTGCCGTAAACCTCGATGATGTTGGATGAAATCCCTGGGTTCACCATTAAGCAAGATTCTAGATGAAGAAGTAGAGAGCAATTTGGCAATTAGATTGCACCAAGTCATACCGAACCCCATATGCCTCAAGACCTGTAGCAAAAAAGCCCAAGACACTGAATCAAATGCTTTAGTAATGTACAATTTGAGAAAGAGACTAGGAACCTTTTGCTGGTGCAAGGTTTTCACCGTCTGTTGCACAAGGATGAAATTATCGTGTATGCATTGCCCTTGGATGAACGCACTCTGATTTGTAGCAATCATGGAGTCCAAGCGAGGAGCCAGGAAAATAGCAAGAATTTTTGTGAATGCGAGTGATATTTGCAGCATTAAGCAATCCAAGTCCTCTAGCATCACCCTGTTGTAGAGTAATGATGGCTGTCATAATATCCATTTTGATTATTGACCAACGCGCCTTGTAAAAACGGCCTGTGCGATGGCAGTGACTTGATTTCTGCCCAAACTTCATCCTCAGTAATAGGAGCATCGAGTTCAGATAAGTTCATTCCATCACGGTGGCAGAAATCCAAGTCCAAAGTAATCTATCTGTTAGGTTCTTACAGTCATTAAATACCATTTTCGACCATCAATATTACCCAAAATAAATTAGGATTCAGCATTCCCACCATGAATGTTAGTTAGAAATAATAATTATCCACTTGTGCTTGGAGAAATGCTCACATGCAGGAGAAACAATGAAATGGAGGAGGAAACACACCTATTTGGCGAAGAAACACAACTTCCACCAGTTCGGGCGCGCCAACGGGGATTCCCACGGATCAACTGGCCCACTTGCAGCACCAAACCGACATACAAAAGGGCTAATCCATAAAGGAGTCAAAGGGGGCCACCCACTGTAAGGAATCATGACCATTGAGGTCAGTTTGAGGTATGAATGTTTTGGTGATGAATGACAAACATGAAATGTGACTCATGTCTACATGAG
Organism: Eleusine indica; assembly: GCA_030378355.1. Classification (NCBI taxonomy): domain Eukaryota; kingdom Viridiplantae; phylum Streptophyta; class Magnoliopsida; order Poales; family Poaceae; genus Eleusine; species Eleusine indica. The sequence continues at coordinate 29,160,916 of CM059501.1, read as the reverse complement.
TGTTGTTCATGTAGGAAACCTTTCTACTCTATGATGATTTTTGATGACGGCCTTGGCAATGAATGACAATAACCACAAGCATGGAGGCTTGTAAGCTTGATGGAGTCCAAGGGCTGATGGAGATGGATCATAGCTAAAGGATAAGCTATGGAGAAAGTATTGGGAACACTTGTCTAGTTCTTAGGGCTTTGAGTCCATAGGAAAAACTGGACTATCAAGGGGGTCTAGGTCATGTCTCTTAAGTCACACTAGGTTGTGATGTGGATGGATGCTCAATGAAATCACAGGCACTAGGTGACAGTGGAGAAGCCAAGGAGCTGTCCGAAGAAGTCAGGAAATGAAGTCAAGCGAGGATGAAGAGTTTCAGCTTCTGGACGTAGTGGCCGAATAGAGGGGTCAGTGGAGACCAGACTGTATAGTCACTAGGAGACTAGAGAGAAGTTGGCAAGGAAGTCTGTCAGCGTGAAGACCTGTAGAGATCGGACGGTCCGGTCTACAGACCAGACATTCTGGTCTGTATGGAGGTTGCTCGGGACAGAGAAGCGCAGAAGATGGTGCTCTCTGGAATGGAGAGAGAAAGTCTGACTAGACAGTCCGGTCAGCTGATCAGACGGTACGGTCAGTACAAGGAGATCATCTAGACAGTGCAGCCAATGGCTCTGGGAGTCGTTTCAAAGAGACCGGACGGTCCGGTCTGGCAATGACCTGAGAGTTCAGTCTGGCAATGACCTGATAGTTCGGTCAATGGTGTCCATAGAGATTTTTTCATGGAGCAACGATTAGTTAGAGGTTGGAAGCCTATATAACTTCGTTGCTGGGGTCTTGGAGACCGCTTTTGACTAGTGGAATTGCTTGAAGCATTTGGTGAGAGCCAAGAGAAAAAGAGGAGAGCACTAGGAGGAGATATTGCATATCTTGAGAGTGCTAGTGAGAGTAACTTGAGCATTGATGCACATCTAAGGCTAGGGTGTCCTTGAGGGTGTGATCTAGGTTGTTACTCTTGGTCTATGGTGAGACCCTAGACAGGTTAGGTGTCGGTGATCAAGCCTATCATGATTGGTTGTGAAGGTCGTCACAAGTTTGTACCAGGTTTGAGCCCGCCGATGAAAGAGGCACCGCTAGTAAGTGCCTGTGTCGGCTCGGGGAGTCCGGCAAGTTCTCGAGGGAGGTGAGCTTGTGCCTTGGTGACAAGAGTGATGCACACCATGTTTCACTCCAGGAGTGATTGCGGGCTCGTGGGCGAGAACTCCACATTGGTGGCGGGAGGAACCGAAACTCCAGCGTGAGTGGTACAACAAGGAGTAGGAGAAGGCGCCATCCTTCTGAGACCTCGAGAAAAAAATCATGAGCCATCTCTTACTCTACTCCTTACTATGATGCCTAACTTTTCGCGTTTACATATCGTGCTATTCATGCTTGTGTGCTTGCCTTGCTCTAGTTGATTACCTTGTAGACTTCCATGAATAGGCTTCTTTACTTGCTAGTTGTACTTAGCTTTAACTTGATCACTAGCATGTATAGGAGTTGCTTTGGCCTAATTGATGACCCTCCTATGTGTTGTGCTACTCATGCTTGTATGCTCTAGTTCTTTACCTTGTAGCTTTGAATGAGTAGGCTCCTTCTGCTAGCTTGTTGTGTGCTTCTGCGTGTCCTTGATTACTAGCTTGCATAGGAGTTGTAATGCCTTGTGTGATCCACAAGTATGCTTAGGTTGTTGTTCCTTTCATACGTTCATTATCTTGCTAGTGTGATCACCACTAAAATTGCTCTAGGAGTTGCTTTGAGTGCTCGGTTTAGAAATTGGCAAATTTGGCACATAGTACGAGTTCCCGATTCATCCTCCCCCCCCCCCCCCCCTCGGTCACTCGGTCCTTTCACCCACTAATGTGCCAGAAGAGCCGAGGGGCCACTGGGCCCCACCCCTGTTCGGTCGAACAGGCATGTTCGGCCGAACACCAGGTGGACCTAGTGGGCCCCAGCTTCCTATGGCGGTTTTCCACTGACTCCCCAAAGGCGGTTGTCCCCCTTAGGGCGGGAGTTACCAACCTCATAACTGCCTTTAGACCCTTATAAATAGTAGGGTGTGGCCTCATTCCTCTACACACACCAAGAAGCATCACTCTCTTCATATTTCAAGTTTCTCTCTAGTTTTAGTAGAGTTAGGCTTAGAATAGAGTCTTTTTCAGTTCTCAAGTCTTCCTTGGAGTTGTGGTATGACTCTTGTATCTTTCTCCTTTTGTAAAATTTTGCTCTATTTAATATATTTAGTATTTCTATAAAGTTTTGCTTGGGTCATGTGTTTCTTGTTTGATTATATGATTCATTCATGTATGTGGTTATTAGGCTTGCATGTTAGTAATGTAGTTGAACTATACTACCATTTTAGACATAAACCCTTACTATAGTCTTTATATCGTTATAGTTATAGTGATGCATAACTAATGTTTGACTTAGATCATTTCCACGTGCTTAGTGTTCACTTTAATGTGATAACTCATTTTCTGATCCATCGCTAGGGGATTAGGAGTATTGTTCTAGAGATATAAGTGTGGTGCCTAGATCAATAGAATGCATTATTTGTCGTGCAGTCCACGAATTGCTAGGGGTAGGCAGTAGGTGGTGACAGTCCTAATTGTCCATTGAAATCTCCCACGTTCGACTATGCAATAGGCTCTTGGTCGGAATCATACCGTGGATGCAGGGGAAAACCAGATACCTAGGGTGTGATGATCTGATTGTCTTGCATTGTTTATGTATCTATATAATAATATATAATGTAGACTATATAACTATATAAAAGCAGCATAGAAACTTAGCTCTTTCTTTATCCTTCTCCACTAGACTAGTGTTTATTTATACTGAATATGCTATATATGTGTCCACTACCCATGTTTATCATTATCCTTACCCCTGTAAGGACTTTGTCTCATAATCCATTATGCCTGGTTAGAGCATGATAATTACTTTGATCAAGAATCTCCCGCCTTCCTTTGGGATAAAATAAATACGATACCCTGAATACTTCCGGGTGAAATACTACAACGGTATTCTCCATGCGTTTGCGGATTATCTATATTTGTTAAAGATTACCAAGACACATTTCTGGCTTCATTGCTATGGCAACTTAGTGACGACGTTAAGAAATATCAACATAGGTGCCGACCCTAAAAGGCTGTCATAAAATTCGAACAACACCTTGTGCTTCTCCTCCTGTGAGGTTGCCGTTGTATTACCATCAAACAGCTTTGGGATAAAATTCTTTCACTTCCTATAAGATGCTTGTTTGTGAAAGAAAGAGGTATTAGCATCACCATCTTTCAATTGTCTAACTCTAGACTGCAGCCTTGCAATAGTTCTTTCTAGGGAAGCGAGACGTAGGCAAAGCTTTTTCAGCTCCTTCCTCAGCCACTCTTCGCCTAACATCAAGTTCCTGCTGTCCTGAGCCATCTCCAGCCAATGCAACACTTCACGAGCCACCGCGAGCTGGGTTTTGACGTGCTCAAACCGTTTTGCACTCCAAGACTACAAAGCACGTTTGAGGCACTTAAGTTTGATGGAAATGCGCTGCAGCGGACAGCATGGCTGCACCACTTCCCTGGGAGGAGCAATCTCAACTTAATCCCAATCTATATATCAACAATTCAGGACTAGGATACTAATCAAAGGTGTAAAACGATCTAGTTTAACGAACAATAGGGTAACAAACCAAACAATAGTATAAGGAGTTATCTAGACTTCCTCCATACTTGAAGGGAGTAAAGTGGATCTTATCCTTCTTTTTTTATAGTGGGTATTGCAAGGTGATTCTTTTTTCTTTACAGTTCATAACTTTGTTTGTTGGTTTACTAGCTGGAACATAGTAACGTTTTTTAGCAACAACAAACTCTAATTAATGCTGAAAAAATATCAATTACTCATGGATAAATTTGAGGTTTCGAGAAGAATGGATAAAACAAAGAAAACTCTGCCCTGCGTATTGCAGGTTGTGAAAGGAGTGCCAGGAACTATAGGGAAGCTGGGATTTAAAAGAGCTATCTCTGTCATCCAATTCTTCAGTAGGCAATTACTGCAAAGAAAAAGTTGTGCTTCATGTTTTTTTTCGACCAAAGACCTTTCGGTCCCGCTTTGTATTGAAAGCAAAACAAGATTCTGCTGGGATTACCAGCTTACATGAAGCGCACAACACGATGCGAGATGGTTTCTAAAGGACATACCACTACCTCTAAACAGAAGCTACTAAACTTACTCTAAAATAAGACTTTGGTGCAAACAACAAGTTTTCCCTCCAAACTAGTGCTCGCAGGCACTACAAGTAGTGAGAACCCAAAAAACCAAAAGCTTATCCTATCCCTTCTTGGATTCTTGGAATGTACTCAGAAAGGTCTTCCACTAAAGTCGTCCTGATCTTTGTCATCATAGTCTCCAGCTTGGTACATTGTTCAGGCTTCACCAAAATCCTCCATCGCTGCATAAAAGATAAAATTCTGAAGATAAGCGCCATTGGTGAATTGACAATTTTATTTTGAAAAACAAACTCGTTTCTTGTCAGCCAAAGGATCCAACAAATAACTCCAAGCATGAAAATACTAATCCTATTTTCATTATGGTTAGTAGCATTATAAAGGTTGTTGTAGTCTTTGATATTGAGAGGGGATTGACTCCATTGTAACGCATCTCTTATGATACCCCAAACATAAGATGCCATAGGGCACCTAAACATAATATGGTCAGGTGTTTCATTCTCCCCACATAGCTTGCAATTTTCTGCTCCTGGCCAATTTTTCTTCTTTAGCTCAACTGCACACTGGATCCTCCCTTTATATACTAGCCAAATGAAGATCTTTATTTTTGCGGTAGAGGGCTGCTCCAAATTGCATCGTAATCCTTATCTCTCATTCCTGGGTCTTTCATGAATTTGTATATCGAGGAGGGGGAAAAAATTCCCTTTTGGATCCAGTATCCATTTTACAGTGTCACTTTCCTCTGTGAGACGTACCTCCTCCATTATTTGACAAAGCTCAGCCCATTCCTCTTGTTCATCTGCTCCCAGGGCTCTTCTAAAGGTTAAATTCAACTGGTTATCTTGCAGGATTATGAAAACTGTAGCACCTTGTTGATTACTGACTCTATACAACCTCCAGAAAGTTATGCTGAGAGGACATTCTCCCCACCAGATGTCTTCCCAAAAACGGGTCTTCTTACCATTCCTAATTATGAAACGTACTGCAAACTCATATAACTTCTTAACTTCGTGTAGGCCTTTCCAGAATTGAGAACAACCTCTCACTCTGCCGTTTAGAAAACCACCCTCTCCTAGGTATTTTTTTCCTTAGCAGGTCACAACACATGTCTGAATTGCCTCTATCTAACTTGAAAATCGATTTGACCAATAAGCTCTCATTCATTGTCTTTGTATCGGTGAAACCAAGGCCCCCCATTTCTTTAGGCACAGCCAACTCCGGCCATTTGACCATATGATATTTCCTTTTATTTCCTATCCCATGCCAAAAGAAGTCACCTCTGTAAGTGTCCATTTTTTGGTGTATAATATCCGGTAGTAGGTACATGCCCATCGTGTAGTTTGGAATAGCACTTAAGCAAGACTGTATTAGAATTGCTTTGCCACCATAAGATACATGTGAGCATTGCCATGTTGGTAGTCTCTTTGCCACTTTCTGAAAAACATATTCAAAACTCTTAGCACTCAAGTGTGTATCACTGACAGGGATGCCTAAATACTTTATTGGCAGGTTTCCTACTTGGCAGTTGAAAAGGTTAGCAATTCTATACTGTTCTTCCTTATTGGCTCCCATGACTATTATCTCTCTTTTCACATAGTTAATCTTGAGACCTGACATGCTCTCAAAACAGTATAATATAAATTTTGTGTGGGCTATGGATGCTTCCTCAAGCTCTAGAAAAATAATAGTGTCGTCCGCATCTTATAAATCAGTGATACCACCTTCCACCAGGTGCGGCACCAGACACTTTATGTGTCCTGCATCTCTAGCTCTATTTAACATGGTTGACAGCGCGTCTCCCACAAAGTTGAACAGTAGCGGAGATAAAGGGTCTCCCTGCCTGAGACCTTTGAAAGTTCTGAAAAACTCCCCCTGTTCACCATTAATCTTTATTCCAACTCTGCCTGAGACCTTCGACTGTTTTCATTACCCAGTTGATCCATGTTTCAGGAAACTTTTTCCTCTCCATTACCTCTTTTAGAAAGCTCCATTGTACCTTATCATACGCTTTGTCGAAGTCAAGCTTCAGGATGATACCAGACAACCTCTTAGTTTTGATTTCATGTAGAATTTCGTGAAGGATAATCACACCATCCAGAATAAATCTACCAGAAAAGAAAGTTGTTTGGGTCTTATGAATTATAGAGTCAGCAATCTTAGTTAGTCTAATAGTTAGGTTTTTTGTGAACCATTTATAATCAACACCTAAGAGACAAATGGATCTAAAATTTTTGATAGTGCTGGCATCCTTCTGTTTAGGGAGCAAGATGACGGAGCCATAGTTGAGCCTGCTGATGTTAAGCTGCCCTTTGTGGAAAAGATCAAACATCTCTAAAAAGGTGTCTTTTAACTGGGGCCAAAACTCTTTGTAGAAACTAACAGATAACCCATCTGTGCCCGGGGCTGAGTTAGACATCATTTCCTCAAGAGCCTTCTTTATTTCTGATTCTGAGAAAGGAAGAATTAACTCTTCTGCTTCTGTTTGTGACAAACAACCTTCATTGGCCCATATGTCGTCGCGTAATCTAATACCCCCTCTGTCTTCTTTCCCAAAAAGTTCTTTGTACTATTTCTCAATATGATCTCTAAGTCCTTCTTTGTCGTTGATCTCCACTCCTCAAGATGCTTAGTAATATTTTCATTCGTAAGTTGTGCTTCATGTTCTTCAGCAGGCAATTATTTACGCAATACCAGATGCATTACTGTTATTTCAGTTTCAAAAAGAAATACTTGTAGAAAATATTTACACGGACGCCTCAATGCCAGAGGCACAAGTGGTATTTCCGTAAGAAAAAATATACGTGTGACTTGTGTGTTTGCTGGAACATCAGACTAAGCAGCATAGTGGTTTTATTTCATTCGTAAGATAGCTTTGATTTTTATTTTCGTCCCCGCTTCTAATCAAGCGGAATCATAAATTGCACAAGGAAAACGCCTAACCGTCGAAATAAAACCGAAGGACGACGAAAAGATAGGAGTCACTCTCTGCTAATTTTAACGGACGCAAACAACCAACCCCATTATGAGAGGTGGAGCAGAGCGGGGTCTCAGATGGCCATGAGGATGTCGCCGGCCGCCTGGCCCTCGGCGAGAGTGACGATGTTGGGGGAGTCCATGTCAACCACGTCCTCCGTGGTAAACCCGCCCTCGTCGCGGACGAGCTCTTCACTGCCACGCGCGACGAGGCCCGGCAGAACGAGCGTCTTGTGCAGGCCGGGCAGTAGGCGCTCGCGGTCGGTGTCGCCGGCGTCACCGACGAGCACGGCCACCTTGGAGAGGTCGATGCCCCACTGTATGGACAGGTACCTGTGCACGGCAGATGCTCATAAATGGTGATAATGAGTGTGACTGCGTTTTATGAGTTTGAATTTAATGAGGGAGGGATCTTATACCGGAGAGCGCGCGGGCGGGAGGCGGAGAGCGGGATGACGTTGAGGCGCGTGCAGGCGCGCGTGTACACGAGGTTGCACCGGAACCCGCGCATCCGCAGCGACTGCCTGATCGAGTCCACCTTCTTCACCTGCAAATCCGATTTGTTCGATCGAGTTGTTAAGCTTTTGCCATGAAGGGCCTGAAAGGAAAGGGCTCAAGAGAATGACACGGTGCTCTGCTCTGACCTTGGACGAGTCCGTGGCGGAGTAGGCGTAGCAGTGCGCGGAGCACGCGGCCTCATCAACAGCGAGACCCTCCTCCTTCGCCCCATCGGCTTTTCCAAGCCTTGGCACGGCGGCCCGCACGTGCTCGCCGGGCCACCGAAACGCGACATGGCCCGCGTACTCCTCGTCCGCCGCCGCCAGATCCTTCCACGGGTAGCAGAGCTCCGCGCCGCTGCTGCAGACCAGCGCGTCGAACCCGGCATGGTCGGCGCCGCACGCCCTGACCGCGCTCACGGCCTCGGCCACGGTCATGCCCGTGGACAGCACGTACCCGACCCGCCCGCCGGAGCCCTCGCCGGCCGAGAGAGCGACGCTGATGGCCTTCTTCAGCGACTCGAGGTCAGGGTTGCCCGCGCCGTCGTAGGAGTCGACGGCGACCACGACGAGGCTCTGCCTTCTCCCCGGCGCGAAGCTCGTGGCCCGGAGGGAGCAGATCGCTGGGCGGTCGGCGGGGCGGCTGCGGCGGCGGAGCGCGTCCATGATGGCTGCGGCGGCAGAGTCCCCCCCGGCGTTGTGAACAATCTCGTGCGGCGACGAGGCGTCAATGGACATGCCGAGGGAGAGGTCGCGGAGGGAGTCAGAGATGGACGACGAGTCGTGGGCGGCGGCGAGGATGGAGGGGATGCAGAGCGGGTGGTGTTGCGCGGTGTCGGGGTGGTCGCAGTGGGCGGCGGCGTGGGAGAGGTAGAGGCGGCAGTGGTGGGGCCACGAGAAGCGGTGGATGTTGCGGAGGCCGTTGCGCCGGCACTCGGACCACCGGGACTTGTCCGCCACCAGGCTGAGGAGAGCGTCCGTGATCGCCGGCGCGTCGTGCGGGTCCACCAGCAGGCCGTTGTTCAGGGCCTTGATGATGTCCACGGGGCCGCCGTTCTGTGTGGCCACCACGGGCAAACCGTACGCGGCTGCCTGCACATAGTCACATTGGTTTTTCTGTGTCAGTGTCACGACCGGAAATTATTTTTGTTCTAATTCCTAAATGGCAGTGTCACACATGATTCTTACTTACCTCTATCAGGGTGAGGCCAAATGGCTCTACGAGAGCAGGATTAATGAAGACCCCCTGCAAAGGATGACAAGAGAAAAGATTTTAACTATATCCTGAAACGACTAGTAGTAAGCTTTTAGTACCTTTGTTTTGGCGGCCAGGCGGTATATGTGCGGCACGTCCGTCTGCTTGTGGTGCTTGGGGTAGGCCACCTGCCCGTACAGGTCGTACCGGTCGATGAGCTTGAGCACAGCCGTCAGCACCGCGGACGCGCCACCAGACAAGTCCTCGATGTCGTCCCGGTTGCCCAGTATCAGCGTCTGCGTCACCAGATCATGTCTGTATCACCAATTTTTCACCACATTTCTTTTAAATTATACAACCAGGTTTGATTTTCGTCGTTACCAGGTTCGCGAGCTCGCGCAGGTGCCGGCTCTCACCGTAGGCCTTGAGCAGCGTGGTGACGTTCTTCTTAGGGTCCGGCCTCGACAGCGCCAGGATCATCGGCTTGTGCGGGTTGGTGAAGAACCTCAGCACCTGCACAAAATAAAAAAAAAGAGAGGAGATTAATCTTAATCAGGTGCTCTGTTCTACTCTGTTCGGACCACCCCTGCTCCTCAGCTGCTCATCATACCATACCTCTGACCAGATGGGCGGCAGCGGCTTCTTGCTCTTATCCGGGGTAATGAGCACGCGCAGGTCACCATCCCCATCGGCAGCGAGGTCCTCCGTATCAACGTAGCTGAAGTCCATGCCGGGCGGGATGACCACCATCCGCGGCATGTACCGCCCCAGGCAGCTGACCCCGCGCCGTCGCCGCACCCGGAGCTTCCGCTCTACCATGAGGTCGAACCCGTCGTAGAGCCCCCACTGCTCCTCCACCTCCTGCTTGGTGCTGGTGACCACCATCTCTGCCGCGTCCAGACCCGTCTCCTCGGCCTCAACCCTTCGCGCGATCCTGTACGTCCCCTGGATTTCCGCGGCGGGCATGCGGCCCTGCTTCAGCAGCTGGTCCAGCTTGTTCCGGCCCAGCGAGTGGCCCGTCATCACCATGGGCACGTTCAGTGCGCTCGCCACGCGCGCCGCCACCTCCGCGGCGTCCGCATAGTGCCCGTGCACGACGTACGGCCACACTGGCTGCGGCGGTTGATCGACGCCGTTGCCGCCTGAACCAAGAAGCTGCTCGCCGAGCGCGCGGGCCACGTTGGTGATGTGGGCCAGCGCGCGGTCCACGAACTCAGGGATGTGGGGCCAGAGCGACTCCTTGGGAATGTACTTGTCCCGGGGCCCGCACGGCAGCCGCACGATGTAGGCCCCCGCGCCGTCCCCGCCGTCGTGGGAGACGTCCGAGGCGCGCGTGATCATCTCCACGGGCTCGCCGTAGGTCCAATCCACTTCTGGGGAGGTGATCTGCCGGGTCAGAAGGTCTACGCGGTGCACGCCGGTGGTGGCCGCCAGAGCGCGGGCCAGCTCCACAACATACTTGACCTGGTCACAACCCACAAAGGTTGACAAAGGTCAAACGAAAAGATTAGGCAGTCATCAGCTCGGGGCCACTAGACGTTGCAAACGTCTGGATTGGACTCGACATGACCGGACCTTCGCAGTATAATTAAGATAGGTCAGTGTAATCATGAATTTGCTTTATATTTAAGAGCAATTTGTTTTCATTTGATTGGTAAACATTGGTTATGTTTGGATACTCTAACAATGGCCCTGTATGGATTCATAGGTTATGGTTAATTTAAGTTAGTTTGGACACAACTAATTCTAAAATCTCCAAACAGGGAGGGTTAGTTTGGGTTAGTTGCATCTAATCCATTCAAAAAAATTATCCTACCCAAGAGGTGTTAATTGGAGCTAGTTTGAATGGGGTCTACTAAAAAGTTATTTTTTCCTCTATCCTCAACGAAGGTAAATGATTACATCAGTACCTTTATTATCAATCTAACCCTTGCATCCAAACACCTCAAGAGTTAGAGTTAGTTCAGAGTTAGTCATGAGCTAGAAACTAATTCTAACCTCTAGCATTGTTAGAGTATCCAAACAGGGTCAATGCTAGATGTTAGAGTTAGTTTTTAACTCTAAACTAACCCTGAACTAACTTTAACCCTTGATACGTTTGGATATAAGGGTTAGATTGATAATGAAGGTACTTATGTAATCATTTGATTTCTTTTTGGATAGAGAAAAAGTTACCTTTTCAGTGGGTCTCATTCAAACTATCTCTAATTAGCACCTTTTAGAGGGGATAATTTTTTTTGTGGGTTAGATGCAACAAGCCTAAACTAACCCTACCTGTTTATAGATTTTAGGGTTAGTTCTGCCTAAATTAACTCAAACTAACTCTAACTCTAACCCATTGAAGCACTGGTGGACAGGTGTCGATCACTGATAAGTACATGCTTTTTTATGGGTTCGCACTGACCTGGCCTCCGGTGTCAGAGTCACGGCCCAGCTCCATGTTCTCCCCACGGACGAGTCCATGTATGCTACAAATGGACCATGACGCCAGAGCTCAATGATCAGTTTAGAATGGAATAAACCATGACGTGTCAGATGATCCCATTCCTTGATTTGGTTATTAGTAGTACCTGATGAGGACGATGTAGAGGTTCTGATCCTTGCTCTCCTCGTCCTCCTCGTCGGAGAGGATCCGGGCGTCGGTTCTGATTCTCGCGACCCGGCTCTGTTGTTGGTCGCCATCGGCCACCTCCAGTGCTCCCGCAATCTGTTTTTCCCCGTTGCTGGCGTCGTCGGGCCGGTCCTTCTCGCCCTCGGAGAGGTCGGCGAGGTCCTCAGCGGCCTCCCGGCTGCCCTGCTCCTGCTCAAGCCGCCGCTGCGCTAGCTGCCGCGAGAAGTCCCACTCTACCTAGCGGAGGATCAATAGCGACCACGCGTTCAGCGTAATTTTCACCAAAACGAGAATCCGGAATATGTAGCAAATGGTACTACGTCCTTTCGTGGTCGACTTTTTTTTGTTGAACAAATTTCGATTATTTTCATTTCTTTTTACAGAAAATTTAATTCGTTTTCTTATAAACAGCTATTTTGAGAGGTATGCTCCGAACGCAACTCAACAGTAAACAACAATTTCAACGCGTTGAATTAAATTGGAACATCCCCATTGACCAGTGTGCCCTACAGGTCAGGCTACGTACGTGTCAGCGAGCTGTGGCGGCCATGGCGTACCTGTTTCTTCTTCCTGGCGACGTTCCAGATCCTCCAGCACAGGTTCTCCAGCCGGTTGTTCCGTTCCTGGCTGTTTCGCATCGCCACTACCTGCGGCAATTTAAAGCTTAGCTCATGATCGCTCAACGGACAAGAAACCAGTAGCAGAGTCCAACACGAGACCAGACCCAAGAACATACACGCACCTTGGTCCATGTCTTGTGGAGGTCACGGTCATCGAAGCGGCTGACCACCTCCTCCACAAAGTACCGCGTCGGGCTGTACGCCGCTAACCCCGCTGCCGACGGTGCGCCGCCGCTGGAGTCGTCGTCCCTGAGCCCGGGAAGCCGAGGCAGAGGCAGCGGCGCCCTGGTCGCGCCGCGATGCTTCACGCCCGCGTCAAGGATCGCCTCCAGATACCCGTTGATCCACTCGTTCTCCGCCACCATCGCCCTCTGCTGCTCCTGTTCGCCGCTGGCGTTGAGCTAATAGAACGAAAACCGTGCGTGCCAAAATGAAAACCGCAACCGAACAGTCTCTTTTTGAGTAAGTATATACTCAAGTGGAGTTCTGCTGTTTGGCGGCGCGGAGGTGCGGTGCTTGGCAACGGAAGAAGGCGGCGAGCTAGCTTTATATCGTCGAACAAAACAAATATATTATTTTTCCTCTGTTTTGGGAAAATAAAATATTCAATTATCTTTACCGTAAGGCGGGAATATTTCGTATATTTACTTATATTCTGGTGGCTATGGGATTCCTCTCTTCGCGGCTCAGGCCATCTCCTCCTATCTCCTTGGCGCCATCAATTGATGGGAGGAGTGGAATGGAATAAAGTGAAAAGAATTTTCCTTTTTCTGAAAGTACAAAAAAAAGAAGAAAATGAACGGTACAAGTAGCAAAAGGATGGAGCTAACGATATGGTCAGTGAACCAGTGGTTGGCTTGCTTGGCGAGGACGGCGTTGCTCTGCGTGCATGGCATTGGCACACGTCTCAATGACACCACATATGCCTCGCATATGCTTCGCTACCATCCTCCGTGTTACTGCTCCGTTTATTATTACAAGTCTTGTCTATGCAGAGCTTCGTCACAAATCGAGAACCTTAGAGAGTCACCTCCACTCCTCTCTAGTTCAACTAAATGAACTAAGTTTTCGAAATCAGAATTTTTTTTGGACATTTCATTTGATTGAATTAAAGAGGGTCGGAGATGGCTCTAAAATTTTCCACTTTACACTCCTAATTCGTACTACCTTTACGAAAATAAATGGTGGATTACAACCAGTGTTACAGAAGCAAATAAATTCTAGCTCGAAACTTAGTCACTATTTTGCCAAAGTATATTATACCCTTACGAATAAAAGATGGAGGCAACCAGTCTTGATGCGATGACTAGCACACAACACGTACACTTCAACTTAGTCAGTATTTTCATGAATATTCATTTGCCCCTATGAATGACGATTCGTGTTACAGGTTGATGCGATGCCCCTGTCCACGTCACGGTCTAGCGCGTGGCGCAAGCCGGGGGATTAGAAAGGAAAAGAACGTTGCTTTGCGATGATTAACACATAACACGTACACTTCAACACCTTCATGTCATGCTAACAACCAATACCATCTGCTAAAAGGAACACATAATCATAGAAGAAACTCTTTCTACCGATAACGCATCAAGCTCGATACTTAAATATGGGAGTTTAATTTTCAGCTGACTGAAAATTTGGGTAACTTTCAGTCATCTCTTTAAACCATTCGATCTAGATCCAATGTTTTATAATTAGAAAATCCTATAAAAGATAAATCAAAACATATGAGAAATTACAACATCTCTAATTTTTTCATATAAGATCTTCAATCTCTTGGACTCTTTTTTTTTGTTTGTTTATCCCTTCGTTAAGTCTTTAGAAGCTAGCTTCTATCTTGTTGACATTGTTTTCACTACCACAAAACAGGTTGTAGTGGCGGCAGCCTAAAGGCCGCAGCGGCGCGGCTCAAAGTGGGCCGCCGCTACAGGGCATATGAAGCCTGCCGCGGCTTGAGCCACCGCTAAAGACACACCAGTAGTGGCGGCTAACATTGTCAAACGCCGCTATAAACGGCCCATGTTTATAGCGGCGGTTGACAATGTCAGCTGCCGCTACTAAGAGAATTATAGCGGCGGTTAACAATGCCAATCGCTGCTATAAAATATCCGACCTATATAAGCGCGCTCGGACAGCTCCCCTATTTCACTCGAACAGTGGCGATCCAAAAATTTGCGTAAATCACGAAAATCAAGGGAGAAGGTTTTGAGTTTGTTTTTTTTTTTTTACAGAAATTTGCTCCTTAAGGTAAGGGAAACTCATCCCAGACATTTTTTTGTGTTATTATTTTGAAATCAAGTTGAATTTTACATTTCAAGTTTATTAGGTTTTTATCAAATTTTAGCTAAATTCGTTTGATTTGTATGGTTCTATTGGGTTGTAGATGAAGTTTATGAAGGCATATATCTATTTCCATCACTATACAAAAAAATCACTATATCTAGCCTCTTTTATGTCAATGACAATCTAGATCTAGTTTGGTTACTAGAAGTGAGAGAAAGTGTTAGGGCAAGAGGGATATTCATTTTTATTATTTTTTAATAAAAATTAAATATTGTATAAAATAATTTGGTATTAATTTGATGTTTTTTCATTTTAGCTTGCATAATATTTCTCGCTTTATGTAATTTATTTTTTAATATATATATAATGAATATTTAATATTTTTGTTACACATAATTAATTAATTAATTTGAACATTTTTTTGGTTCACGTTCAAGGTCATTCGCAATGGATAGATCTTGGATGTACGAGGCACCAAGACCGGGTCCAATATTTTTACGCGAAGTCTCTAAATTCATCGAAGGGGCCGCACAACATGCTCTCGAAGGGGCCGCACAACATGCTCAAGGTGAACGGACAACTAGTGTATATTGTGCATATTTTGATTGCAAGAATCAGAAACTATGGAATGATATAGAAGTAATCAAGTCACACTTGGTGCAGAGTGGTTTTGTTGAGGGGTACACGAGATGGACAAAACATGGTGAGAACAATATGATCGATATGGAATTTGATGAGCATATTGAAGTTGAAGTCGAGGCTGTCAATTCGTCTGGTGCAGATGCGACGGAATCACCTGGTGAAGCTGATTTTGATGTTGAGGAGTTGTTACGTCACATTGAGCCGTAGGTGTTGATCAATGCCGATACAACTAAAGGGCTTGATAATTTTTATAGAATAGAGAAGGAATCAAAGGATCCATTATATGATGAATCTAAAGGATGTGGTAAAGAGTTCACCGTGTTGCATACCGTACTTGAGCTGATGAAGCTGAAGGCCATGCATGGCTGGTCGGACGCTAGTTTCACGGATTTGTTGAAACTCATTTCCGATGTGCTACCGAAGCCCAACTTGTTGCCAAGGACAACATACCTTGCTAGGAAGCTGATTTCCCCACTTTCGTTGGGCGTGCAAAAAATTCACGCGTGTCCAAATCATTGCATATTGTATCAAAAGGAGCATCAGTACACTGTGAGATGCCAAGGTGCAAACGTAGTCGTTACAAGAGGAACAATGATTTTGACGCCGATGGTGGCATGAAGATTACAACTAAGGGGAGAAAGAAGAAAAGAAGTTCTATCATCGATGACTATGATGATAGTAGGGTTCCTGCCTTAGTCATGTGGTACTTACCCATGGTCGATCGCATCAGACGCTTGTTCACCAACCCAAGGGATGCGGCAATGATGACATGACATGCACGCGAGGGAGACGGTAAGCTCAAGCATCCCGCAGATGGAATACAGTGGAAAAAGTTCGATGAGGATCATCGAGACTTCTCTAATGAGAAAAGGAACCTACGGTTTGCATTAAGTACAGACGAGATGAACCCATTCGGTCAAATGTGAAATCTGCATAGCACTTGGCCAGTGATACTAGCAATGTACAACATCCACCATGGTTATGCCATAAGCATAAGTACCTACTGCTGACCACTCTTATATCTGAGCCCAAAGAACCTGGTAACGACATAGATGTGTTCTTAGTACCATTGTTCGAAGGCCTGTAGAAACTGTGGCTGGAGGGGGTCTGTATATAGGATGAGTATCTAAGAGAGTACTTCACGCTCAGAGCAATTATTTTTTGCACGGTAAGTGATTCCCTAGCACTAAGGGCGCTATCGGGACAGGTCAAAGGAAATGCGGCATGTTTTGTATGCGTTGATGATACATCCCATGTGTACCTTCCAGCATCCCAGAAGCTAGTGTATATGCGAAACTGCCGATTCTTACCAGCAAAACACAGGTATCACGCGATGGCTAGATACTTTGATGCAAAGTTGAGAATGACAAAGAACCTCGATGTTGGACTGGCAGGGTCGTGTTTGACCTTGTTAAAAACGTAAGTGTTGTTTTTGGAAAGCCGGTGAAGGGAGTCAAAAAGGCAAAAGGTCTCAAGTCGTTTAAGAAGAAATCCATTTTCTTCATATATTTCAATTATTGGAAAGAACTGGAAGTGAATCATGCCTTTGACTGGATGCATATTGGGAAAGGTGTATTTGACAGTAGCAGCGGACTTATACTCGACCAACATGGTAAGACAAAGGATGGACTCAACGCATGTAGAGATCTTGTACTGATGGGAATAAGACCAGAGCTCCATCCGCAAGAAAGAGCAAATGGAAAGTACTTTCTCCCCCCGGCAGCCTACACACTTATGATTGAGGAGAAAACAACATTCTGTAAGTGTCTCAATGGGATTAAAGTACCAACGGGTTTCTCATCGAATATCAAAAATCATGTAAACATGGAAGAGTTAAAGATAAGTGGGTACAACACACATAATTGCCACATAATGCTTTTGGTGTTTCTCCCTATAGCTATTAGAGCTGTTAACTCGCCATGGCTGAAGTTGGCTGTAACTCGCCTTAGCTACTTCTTTAACGCGGTATCAAAGAAGGTGACAACTAAAGACGAGTTAAATGACCTACGAACCCACATGAAGGAAACAATATGCATACTTGAGATGGTCTTCCCTCCATCCTTTTTTGATACGATGGAACACTTCATGATTCATTTTGTTGACCAGATCTCTACATTGGGCCCCATCTACCTGCATCAGATGTCTCTGTTTGAGAGGTTCATGTATGTATTGAAATGTTATGTACGTACTCATTCACATCCAGAGGATTCTATGATCGAGGGCGACACAACTGAGGAGATCATCGAATGTTGCTCAGATTACATTAATGATGGTAGCAGATCAATTGGTCTCCCCGTGTCTCATCATGAGGGTATATTATCTGGAAAAGGTACGAAAAAACATAGATCATTCATCGATCATGACTTCAAACAAGTGGACCAAGCACATTTCAACGTATTGCAACAGACACAGATTATGGGACTGTACTTTGAGAAACATCTGTTAGAGCTCTGCCGGAACAACAAGGATGCAACAGATAAATGGATCATTGACGAGCACAAGCGCTCTTTCACATCATGGTTTAGCTCCCTAGACCTTCCAAGTGGCGAGTTCGTAGAAGAGAAAATGTTGAGGAAGTTAGCTAACCGTCCGAGAAGAACCATGGTTACCTTTCAGGCCTACGACATCAATGGTTTTACCTTCTACACCCAACAGAAGGATAAGAAGAGCAAGTGTCAAAACAACGGTGTACGAGTAGAAGCCATTGACAAAAATGAGCATCCTAATGGCGTCGAGGTGGATGAATATGGTTTCACAATTGTTGATCTTAACAATGTTGGTCACAAAGATGAGCCTTGGATACTTGCCATGATCATGGAACAAGTGTTTTATGTACTTGACCCAAAGGACGAAAAGAAGTACATTGTTGTTCCAGGTAAACAAAGAATCGTTGGAGTGGAGAATGTGGAGGATCGAGATGACTATAATCAATATGACGAGGTGCCATGTTTCATAGATCTAAAAAATTTAAAAGTCTTAGAAGCAAGACTTTCCTTTGCCGGTGGAATGCCCTACATGCACACCGATCACTGCCAAGGAAAAGTCGTTCTATGCTAACTCAAGCATCATGTAATTTTATTTTTGAAGTATCGTTCATTAGGAGAACCTTGTATTATGTTCGATGTATGTTATGCTTATTTGAGTATAAAGTGTAGGCTCTGGTTCATTTTTTGGTTGAAAGTCACCTAAATCGGAGAGGTTGAAAAGTTATGCTAGTTTGAAGTTTTAGGGACCTATTTGTAATTTTATAAAATGACAAGAATTACAGTGTAAAGTTTTAGGGACTAAAATATAATTAATAAAAAATATAGGGTTGTTTCTGCAACAGTTTAGGACCTAAACATAATTTTTATAAAATAAAATGTAATTTATGCTTATTTGAATATAAAGATTTTATAAGTTATTTAAATAGAAAGATGTTATTGAAATGGCAAGAGGAGAGAAATATAATTTTGAGAAAGTGCAGGGGTGTTTTTGCAAAAATATAGGATCAAAATAGAATTTACGTTACTTCTAGGGGATTTTTTGCGAATGAACAAGGCTCTGGAAATTCGTTGGAAAATGAATAATTCTGTTTTTTTAAAAAATAGCAGCGACTTTGTAGCGGCGGCTCAGAAAGCAACCGCTGCTATTTTATTTTTAGCGGCGGTTTGATTTATGACCCGCCGCTAAAAAGACCTTCCCCATATAAGCAGGGGTGTGTGGGGGGAGGGGGGGGGGGGGGAGGGGGTGCTAACCCTAATCTGGCGGTTTGCTTTGTGACGCCGTGAGGCTGCCCAACTCCGCCACCCTTCGCCTCCCTGAGCACAGCCGCGTCGGGCCATCGTCCTCGCTCCCTCCCCGAGCGCCGCCGCCTCCTCCCCCTCATCAATGACGAGCACATGGTCCCCCTCCTCTGTCCGCGAGCACCGCTGCCTCCTCCCCCTCATTGACAACGAGCGCACAGCCCCCCTCCTCCGCCCCCGAGCGCTGCCGCCTCCTCCCCCTCATCGACGACAAGCGCATGGGCCCTCTACTCCATCTGCGAGCACCGTCACCGCCTTCCCCTCATCGACAACGAGCGTACGCTCCCCCTCTTACCCCGAGCATCGCCGCCTCCTCCCTCTCATCGACGACGAGCGCGTGGGGCCCCTCCTCCGTGGGTACTCCTTCTCCCCTGCTCATCGACGGTTGTCGCGCGGGTCCCCTCCCCGACCCCGGCTGTCGCGTGGGCCTCCTCCTCCTCTCCTCGTCGACGGCGGCCATGCCCCCCCTCCACATCCCCGAGCGCCACCTCGTGCGTCGGGTAAGTGCCGCACCCTCCTCTTTCTCCCCTCTCCCCTCTTCTTCCTCGATGGCGGTTGCATTCTCTCTGGAAAGCGCTGCACCCTCCTCTTCCTCCCACATCAGCACTCCCACATTCTCTCTGTATGTGTGTGTGATTGTTCATGTCCTATGCACTCCCGCATGAGACCATGTGATTGTTCATGTCTTGTGCTTCAGCCAGTGCATAAGAATATTACCTTGTGTCAAGATTAGCCTGGTAACGGTGGCTCTCTAGTGTTTGATGTAAGAATATCTACATTGTGGCTCTCTAGTGTTTGATGTAAGAATATCTAGATTTCATGTGAATCATTTTGACATGCTGTTCTGATTCTGATTAGCCTGGATTAGCATGAGATCTGGGTTAGCCTGAGATCTGTTCTGATTCTCCTGCAATGTGACATTCTATGATACTGAGCCCAACTGACCCATGCACACCGAGCCATGCCCCTCAGGTTTCAGTTAGCAAGTGTGTTGAATCATATGCATCCCGTGTGTACGTGCTACAAACATACACTGACACATAGACATTTCGGTTCCCCTCAAAAAATTGAAAACATGAAATGATTTCACATTTTAGCATAATGCATTTTAGAAACTACTTTTTGTATAGTTTAAACATCTGTCATTCTAGGTTCAGACCCTGATGTCCCATGCTAGTTTAGGATATGATAGAAATCATTTTGATATGCATTTCAGAAACTACTTTTTGTTGATTTACTGTATACACCTTTTTGTTGATTTACTGACACAAAGGAACGTCGTTTGGATAGCCCGGATCTTGATTTTGTGCCTGAAGATGTGGTATCTTGTCAAAGATAATTCCCTCATTTGTTCAACTAATTTGTAAACTGAAATCTACTACTTATATCCTAGGGCCCTCGACAAAGAGCCCGTCGGCTATTTGCAGCAGAGGTTGCGACAGATGAGGCCCTCGAGCAGCAAGTGGAAGAGGTGCCTATCCAAGTGTCCACACACAAACGCAAGCTCGGTCAGCACTCCGCGAACAAGGCAGAGGGCATCTACGAGATTACTGCACTAGACCCCAAAGATGGAGAACCGATTGAACCCGCTGGTGTCAACGCCAAATGGCGGAACCGTTGCGGGAAAGTGGTGAGGGACCATTGCAAAATCATGTGGCAAGATTGGCGCCAAGTCCGGATGGCAGAAAAGATGATATGTGGGCTAACATCATGGCAACCATCCGGTTCTAGCTAGCAGATCTCGACAGAGCCAAGAAGGCCATGATGTCTACTCTTAATCACATCTTTCGAGATTACAAGTCCAAGCTCAACTGCCAATACGTCAAAAAAAAATCAAACCCCATTTGACAAGCATGGAAATATCTATCAGCAGGAATGGGATGAGTTTGTTGAGCAGAAGACGAGCAGTGCTTCGAAGGAGCTCAGTGAAAAGATGGTTGAGCTGAACAAGTGGAACAAGTACAAGCCGTGGTTAGGTTCGGGCGGATACAAAAAGAAGATTCTGATCTGGAGAGAGAGGGAAGCCATGCTCCACGTGGAAGGAAAACATGATTCTTTTCCAAACACCAATGAGCGTACCAGGAATTGGGTATATGGTCGCTCCAAGTTAATCGATGAAGAAGAAATTATTGTGAAGGATCCCGCGACAGTTGAAGTCGTGCAAGCCTTGAATGGTCCCATCGCGACGCAGATGGAGGCTGGTCTGTTTACACCGGAGTATCACAAGGATGAGCTAGCGAAGGCTATTGGGACCAAAGAACATGGTGGTCAGGTACGAGGAGTGTCATCATCGACAATATGGAAAGAAGGTTTCTTTGAAACATCCTCACACCTGTACAAGAATCATACATTGCACAAGAAAGAGCGAGAAGATAAAGCCAAGGAGGATTGGAGGTGACAACTTCATATGTTCGCTATCGACAAAGAAAGTGGTTGTTTGGACCCCAACCTACAGGCTGCGATGGATGCCTTCTTACATGGTTCGTCCACATCCACGCAGCCATCCGTCTCCACGCAACCATCAGTCTTCGATCAACCACCAGTCTCTATGCAATCAGAAACAGAGGACATCACTGAGGATACTCCTTGCGAGTTGCATGTGCCATTTGGTTACAAGGGGAAGACGTTGAAGGTTGCATCGGACATGGCATTTCCAGGAGAGACGCTCTATAACAGGGATATCCCCCAGGTTCTGTGCGTGTCATCGTGTCATAAATGGTACCTGGCTATGAGGACAACGAGATCGAATGCCCAATACCTGAGGCGGGTATAGAAACTCTCCAAGATGTGCTCGACTCTTTCATTATTTAGAAATGTCGTGATGTTGTATTCTCCAAACGAGTTTCTCCACCCCTGTTGTCTAGGCACGGGTCCTTTCATGCGAGCCAGCCAACCATTACAGGTGGACAGCCGTCTCCTATGTCTGCGGGAGCCTCGGGAAACAAGCCCCAATCTCCTCATGCGGAAGCCGACTCGACTCATAGTCCTATAATCTATAGTGACAATGAGCCTCTTCCATAATCTGTTCAACTCAAGCCTTCACCTATTGTCGTCAAGGCTCTACCAATTCAAGTCCAGTCTACGGCAATTCAAGTCGATCCTCCGTCAATAGCTACTGCAATGATTGAAGTTCAGGCTCCCGTAATCCAAGTCCAGCCTGCGCCAGTTGTTGTCAAGGCTCCGGTAATCCTAAAGACGATTACCGGTTTTGACAAAGAGCCAAAAGACCCAAAAGCAAAAAATGATTCTGATAAGTACTTGGCTGGATTGAAAAAATGTCTAGCAAGCACCGGTAAGCTCGTCCTGCAAGAACAAGATCCTCGGGATAGACTATCGTACGATGATCCAATTTTTGACAATCCTGCGGATGATGTGGATTACCCAAAATTCATATTCGATAAACCCCTTATATCAAAGAACATGTACAAGAACCTCCCGTGGGAGATGCGGAAGTTTCACGACTGGTACATGATGGCGTCGAAGGAAGGGGTCACCACAATCACTTGTAGGATTTGAAATGAGGTGTTCAATGAAGAAGGTTATGAACAAACCTTAGGCCTATTTTGGGATGATGTCCATGAAATATTTCGCCTAGGCAAGATGGACTTCACCTTCATCACCTTGTGGTGCATGTAAGTTTCATGTTCAATCTACTTCGTATTTCAAGCACAATTCAATATATTCTCTTATGTATTTTTTTTGTAGCATGAACTCTTTTTTCCAAAGAAAGAGGGTCGATAGAAAAGATTGGAAGGTAGCCTACCTCAACCCGAACCGCATCAACCAAAGCACGATAAACCCAACGGTAAATTCGAAAAACTACCCGGATAAGACACCGGAGGAGATAGCTGCAATGCAGGCTGTCCTGAGAAATGAAGCAAGGACTCGGGTTATAAATTATTTATGCAAGGGCTACCTGAAATGGCAAGATAGAGAATGCATTTTGGCCCCCTACAACTTCATGTAAGTTGGACCACTACTTCCTTCGTCATCTATCATATGTTAAAGTTAAATCCAATCATAAGTAACTTGTTGTCAACATTCTTGTAGCAATCATTGGATCTATTTTATGATAATTCCTAAAAATGGGTACCTTCTGGTGCTGGACAGCCTAGAGTACGATAAGAAGTTGTACAACGACATTGTGGAACAAATAGATAGGTAACAAATTAGTATATGTGTATATGATTTAATAATGTTAATATCATCTAATGATATGCTTTTGTCGATTGTTTAGTGCTTACGAGAAATATGTCAAAGAGGGAGGGAAATGTCATCCAAGACGAAAAAAGAAGATGCACTTCCGTCATAAGTTTTGGGTAAGATTTATATGCATCGCATACATGTCTTTATCGTACTATCCATCATATAAAGTGTAACTAACTTGTGTTCTCTACTACATAGTGCTATAAGCAAGTAAAAGGAAGTGTGCATTGTGGCTACTACGCGTGTGTGTTCGCGTCTAGCTCGTCAACTTACCTTGACCATATCGTTGAGGAGTCCGATTTAGAGGTAAGTTGATTTTGTTTATGTCCTTTTTACTTTATTCTATAGTGGATTTTTAAGATCTTATATTAACATACTCTACTCAAGTGACATAGAGAGGCATAAGGGAAAAGGCACAATGGGCTGCAAAGATGAAGAAGAACGACGAGATCAGAAAGGGTATGATCCCTAAAGAACACGTTCATTTGGGTACAAATAACATGTATCTAGATGTAGCTTCTCTTTGTCGTTTTCTGTTGAGAGAGGTAATTAGTCCAGAAGGGAAGTGTTTTGATTCAAACAGTGAACTAGCAACAAACCATAGATCCCTTTGTGAGTGGGCTGGTTCAAGAGCATCATATAAACCCAATGTGTCGAAGAAAGATGATGATTATGCATTAGGGTTCATATAAGATATTTTGTAATGCATGAATATTTTGAGATGTTGTATATATTCTGTGATGATGTGTTGTAAATTTCTGTGATGACATGTTGTAAATTTACTGTGCTGTGATTTCTGTATATATATACTGAATTTTATTTATTTTTGGGTAATAAGAAGTAGCGGCGGTTAAAGATGTCAACCGTCGCTACTTCTAGAGCACACTAGCGGCGGTTAGAGATGTCAACCACCGCTATAAAGTCGTCTGTAGCGGTAGTTGGTTTCAGTGTCAGACCACCCGCCGCTACAAACGCTTATTTGTAGCTGCGTTTGTGTAGCGACAGGGTGGTCTGTCCACCGCTACAGGGCCTTTCCAATCGCCGTTACAGGGCCTTTTTGCTGTTGTGTTTTTACTTCTTTTGGTTTGGCCCAAAGAGATATCTGTAACTCACGTGTCATCTTGTTGCTTGCAGAGCGTGAGTGGGTGGAGTGTCTGGTGGAGTGGGTGGTAATCCTGTTTCATTCTACTGTATGGTGACGGGGACTTCTTTCTCTGAGGTCACAACGACGACCAGGGTCCTGCAGCCACGGCTGACACTCACCTGATCTTCGTCCACATTGTCGGCCCAGGCATCGAGCTACCTCCTTAGTGGTAACCTCACCTTAGCCTTGGATTCAGCGAGGTTAACCTTCTAGAGCCACCTCGAGCGCGTGTCGCGGTGCCGCGCCAGGCTCATCGCATCGGTGATGCATGCTGACGAGGTGCTCCGCCTCATCGTCGAGCTGTTCTCTAGGCACCAGAATTTTAACCAGGGCCTAGTTATCAGTGACTTGAGTGCAGAATCGGCTGCGTCAAGGAAGTCAAAGAACCGAAGCTTGAAAGGCATACCCGTTATGATTTGTTTATTGTTTTTCCTTATAGTTAGATTTGATTTTAGGAATAATATCTAGTTAGTTTACTTAGGAAGTCCAAGAGTTCTGGTCGACTCCGGTTAGGACCGCTAGCACGAGGTTATAAATATACAATGGGTTTGTACAAAAAAAAAACAAAACACGTTTAATACAATTCAGCGCATCATCACCCTTTTCCTTTTCGATGGATTTTTGTCATGAATGGGCTGCATCGGCTCCGATCTCGACGAGAGGCGCGGATCCGTTACTTTCGGTAATCTCATAGACTTTAACTAGTATTTTCTCATTAATTTGATATTCTAGTTCTAGTCTTTGCGATTTCTTGTTATCCAGTAATTAGATCTACTTCAAGTTTTCTTATCAACTTCTACTGTAGCACTATCTTGGTTGAAGCCGATCTATTGCAGTTATCAATAGATTTTATAGATTTAATATAGATCTGTTACTCGAGTCATTTTGTTGATTTGACCTGTAATTAGGTCAAATCTAGTTCTATTAGCTTCATCATAAGTACTATCTCGATTAAGTTTGATCTACCTAGACCAGTAAGGTTGCATCGACTTCCGACCTCTTACTGAGCCGATAGAACTAGGTTTGATCTTGCTATAAGTAGAGTCGATATAGTTCTATCAGAGCGTTTAGCCAATAGGTTATCACGGTTTGGTCAACTTCGTTGTGCTTTAACCAAATATTTGATTTGTTTGACAGTTTATCGAATCCCTTGCTTAGTTGATTTTAGATCTATTTTAATAAGGCATATTTGCAATACGAACTATAAGATTTATCGATTTCACCCTATCGACTTAGCATTTATCGACACTGATTTTTATATTATTT
This sequence comes from Eleusine indica, assembly GCA_030378355.1. NCBI lineage: Eukaryota > Viridiplantae > Streptophyta > Magnoliopsida > Poales > Poaceae > Eleusine > Eleusine indica. Next base: position 29,135,453 of record CM059501.1, on the reverse strand, counting down.
ATATTCATTTATTAAATCTTATCGACAAACTGATATAATCAATCAAATAGATTTACTTCATTTATTACATTTAATAACCGTTGGCTGGTTTTCAATCATTGTGACTATTGGCTTTTTATCGGTCTGTCTAGCTCCGGTGACCCAGGGAATTTGATTGTTTGCTTTCTTTATCGGTGTGCAGGAAAAATCGGTTGGCACGCCTTGGTTTCTTATTGAGCCTACACTGTAGTTTAATAGATCTTCCTGGTTACGTGTGTACGCTTTTGGAGTCAATAGGTTCCCCATGCTTGCCGACGTATTCGTGGATGAGTGCCTCATCATCAGATCTGCGACTGGCGGCTCCGGATACGGTCAAGGTTCGGATTTGGAACATGAGAAATATAGAACAACTTACATCTGGCTTTGTTTCAATTAGAGTTCAACTATGATTAGTATATTTATTTTTTATCCAACTGTGATTAATAAACCTACTTCAAAACAGTAAAGTCAACACCAATAGCAATCTCATCTAAAATTATTATGAGTAGAGATTAGGACAGCTAAAAAAATATCATATATTCGAGTACGAAAGGAGAGCATATATACATTGACTTGACATCTCTAAATCTTATTAATTGTGGTGCAAACGTCCATGCCTTTTGCGATTCTGCCGTACGCATAGGTTAAGCCCTAGATCAACCAGTGTGGAAATGGATTAACCAGTTTGGAAATAGAGTCCATAACATAGACAGAGTCGCACAGAAGACAAACCAGTCTGACTGCATTGTAAAAAGAAATCAGACGGAGTCCAATTTGGAACAGAGTCCGGTAACGAAGAGAGGGAAAGAGATAACCAGCATGAAGGCAGCGCCTGTTAATCTCGCCCGACTCAACGCCACCACGTCGTGTACCTTGGATTCCAGTTGGCGCAGATGCCATGAACGACGATGGAGCCCTTCCAACGCAACCCTCCGTCTCGTGCCAATCCAGCTAGGCCGCCTCCTATCGATGACGTCGCCACATTGCGCCTTTAAATTCTGACCAACAGGGAGGACTCCCATCCGGGAAGGTTGTGATGTGAACAAGAGTTCCCGATCTTACGAAAGGTTCTTGGTAAGTTGATTTGTTCGGAGGCGACACACAAATCGATCCGGCTTCAGAACAGCACGTTCTAAACCCCGCAATCGCAGCACGACGTCTCATCTGGTTATCAACCGTCCAAAGACGATTGACCTCGCCGAGAAGGCTAATCCGTGCCCACGAATCAAGAACACAAGCAAGAACAACAAAGAATGTAACACAATTGCAGATGTATGATTAAACTCTCGAAGTTGGGGTCTCACAAACCGATGAACGGCGACACTGTTTATGAACAGAATTGATCTAAGCAAAACCTGAACCCTAATAGTGCGGTGGCGGCTGTATATAAAGACCCTAGGGTCATGCAAGACCCTCTGGACGCGCCCCTAATTGGGCTCAACTAAATACAAAGCCCAAAGGACAAAAATAGGCGATGCAGCACCGACACAGATTCTGGACTCTCCCTTGTTTCGATGATTCCTGATGACTCCGGATGAATTTTGACATGAGACCGGTGGCATTGGAAAGGTCTTCTCCTTATCTTTCCATGCATATGTATAACATCCAAATCCGACTTCGTATGCGTCCTGGGTGACTGTTTTAGTGCAGACTGGTCCTGGGCCCCGAAACAGACTCGAAGTCGGTTTTGATTGGGCCTCCACTTTGGCTTCCAAGCCCTTGCTGGTCCTCGACGTTCCCAACTCCTTCTCCCATCATCTCCTGGTCCTCTCCATGGTTTCTAATCATAAAAAAATCATTAGATAGCAAACCATTCTGAAAAGTAACATATAGCGAAGAACGTAGGAACGAGCTCACCTCTAAATTTAGTCGTCGTGCACGAGCTCTAGTCATTGGACCTTGCAAGTCCAGAATTGGAGGAGTATTGTGTGTATCCATAGGAGTGATGTCGTCATCATCCTCCCCCTCTTGAAGTGGAGTCGTCCTCGACTCAAGCTTATCCTCTTCTCCCAAGTATGGTTTCAAATCTTAAATATTAAAAGTAGGACTAACCCCGAACTCGGGAGGCAACTCAAGTTTGTATGCATTATCATTAATCTTCTCCATTATTTTGAATGAACCATTAGCTCTAGGCATTAGCTTAGACTTTCTCAATTCTAGAAATCTATCCTTCCTCAAGTGTAACCACACTAAATCTCCTACATCAAGCTTTACTTCCTTTCTACCTTTACTACCAGCAATTTTATATTTTTCATTCATCTTTTCAATGCTAAGTCTAGTGGTCTCATGCATTTGCAAAATAAATTCAGCACGCTCCTTAGCATCAACATGAACTCTCTCATTAATAGGTAGAGGAAGTATATCAAGTGGAGTACGGGGATCAAAACCATACACTACCTTGAAGGGACTTACCTTGGTAGTAGAATGTGTTGCCTGATTATAAGCAAAGTCAACATGAGGCAAGCATTCTTCCCATTGCTTCAAATTTTTCTTCAAAATAGCTCGTAACATAGTGCCCAAAGTGCGGTTCACAACCTCAGTTTGTCCATCAGTTTGTGGATGACAAGTTGTAGAAAATAGCAACTTTGTACCCAACTTATTCCAAAGCGTGCGCCAAAAATGACTCAAGAATTTTGCATCATGATCTGAAACAATAGTAGAAGGCATACCATGCAAACGTACAATTTCTTTGAAAAAGAGATCAGCAATATAACTAGCATCATCAGTTTTATGACGTGGTATAAAGTGTGCCATCTTGGAAAAATGATCCATAACAACAAAAATGCTATCGCTCCCCCTCTTAGTCCTAGGCAGTCCTAAAACAAAGTCCATAGAAATATTCGCCCAAGGAATAGAAGGAACAAGAAGTGGCATGTATAAACCATGTGGATTCAAACGAGACTTAGCTTTTTGACATGTAGTGCAGCGAGCAACAAAACGCTCAACATCTTTCCTCATCCTTGGCCAAAAGAAGTGTGTGGCCAAAATATCCTCCGTCTTCTTAGCACCAAAATGACCCATCAATCCACCGCCATGCGCCTCCTACAACAACAAAAGACGAACGGAACCAACTGGAATGCATAGGCGGTTAGCTCTAAACAAGAAACCATCATTCAACACAAATTTGTTCTAAGCACGACCTTCTTTACAGTGCAGCAATACATCTTTAAAATCAACATCAGCCACATATTGTTCTTTAATTGCCTCAAGTCCAAAAATTCTACAATCAAGTTGAGACAACAAAGTATATCGCCTAGATAAAGCATCAGCAATCACAACTCAATAAACTCAACCCATTTAGCATGTATACGGTTCAAATTGCATTAAGAACGAATATACTTAAGTGATTCATGATCAGAATGAATAACAAATTCTTGGGCAACTAATAATGACGCCACATCTCTAAAGAACATACAAGTGCATATAGTTCCTTATCATACGTGGAATAATTCAAAACAGACCCAGTAATTTTCTCACTAAAGTATGCAACAGGTTTACCATCTTGCATCAAAACACCACCAATGCCTATACCACTAGCATCACATTCAAGCTCAAAAGTCTTATCAAAATTGGGTAATTGCAGCAATGGTGCATGTGTAAGTTTGTCCTTCAAAGCATCAAAAGACTCATGATGTACCTTACCAAAATAGAAGTCAACACCCTTCTTTGTCAACTCGTGCAATGGTGCAGCAATGGTGCTGAAATCTTTGACAAAGCAGCGGTAGAAACCTGCAAGACCAAGAAAACTCCTCACCTGTGTGATAGTTTTTGGTATAGGCCAGCTCTTTATGGCTTCAATCTTTGCCTCATCCACCTCAATTCCCTGTGGAGTCACAACATAGCCAAGAAAAGAGACTCGATCCGTGCAAAAGGTGCACTTCTCAAGGTTACCAAATAAACGTGCAACTCGCATAGCATCAAAAACAGCACGCAAATGAATCATATGATCATCCATGGATTTGCTATAAATCAAGATATCATCAAAGTAAACAACCACAAATTTGCCAATAAAAGGTCTTAAAACCTCATTCATCAAACGCATGAAAGTACTAGGTGCATTAGTCAACCCAAAAGGCATTACTAACCACTCATACAACCCGAATTTGGTTTTGAAAGCTGTTTTCCATTCATCTCCAAGTTTCATTCTAATTTGATGGTAGCCACTACGCAAATCAATTTTAGTGAAAATTATAGCACCGCATAACTCATCAAGCATGTCGTCTAGCCTAGGAATAGGATGACAATACCTAATAGTAATGTTATTAATGGCTCTACAATCTACACACATACGCCAAGAACCATCTTTCTTAGGAACCAAAAGTACAGGAACAGCACAAGGACTAAGTGATTGACGAACATACCCACGATCCAAAAGGTCTTGGACTTGTCGTTGTATCTCCTTAGTCTCCTCAGGGTTAGTCCTATAAGCAGCACGGTTTGGTAAAGTAGCACCAGGAATCAAATCAATTTGATGCTCAATCCCTCTCAAAGGTGGCAATCCCGGGGGTATCTTAGCTGGGAAAACATCCTCATACTCCTGCAAAAGGTTAGTGACAGCAGGAGGCAAAGCACTAGAATCAATATCACCAAGCGAAAACAAGGCTTGTTTACATATCAAAGCATAGCAAATATCATCAGCAGAAATTTCAGCAAGCTCAGATTTTGTGGCAAGACATGAACGACCTTGTAATTTAATTGCAGCACCCTTAGAACTTGAAGAATCATTAACATTACTTGGTGTAGAAGCAGAATTAACAGGTTGCTGAATTTCAGGGCTTTTATTTTTTAAACTAGCAGCTCGTTCTAAATCAGCTTGTACAATTTCAGCAGGGGTCATTGGTAACAAAGTAATTTTAGTTCCTTTATGCATAAAAGTGTACTTATTATTTTTACCATGGTGTACAACATCATTATCAAATTCCCAAGGTCTACCCAATAAAAGTGAACAAGCTTGCATGAGTACAACATCACAATCAACAGAATCCACATAGGAACCAATGGAAAAAGGAACTCTGCAAGTTTGTATTACCTTAGCTTTTCCAGAGTCATTTAACCACTGAATGTAGTATGGATGTGGATGTGGGCGTATGGTCAAGTAAAGCTTCTTAACCACATCAGAACTCACCAAATTGTTGCAGCTTCCTCCATCAATGATGACACATGCTCGATGGTTCTTGATGACGAAGAAAATCTGGAACAAGTTATGTCGCTGCATCATCTCGGGCTGCTGGATTTGTGTGCTAAGCACACGCTGCACAATAATATTCATGTAGCCCGTGGTATTGACGCCTCCAAGGACGAGGTCACCGCTGGTGGCAGCGACATCCTCCTCCTCATCCTCCACATCGGAGGTGCTCATGTAACCGCCATCATCTGTCGCCACATATGCCCGCCTACTTGGGCAATCTTTCTGCACATGGACAAGACCATGGCAGCGGTGGCACTAAATCCCTGTAGAGCGTCCCGTCGAAGTAACAGAGAAGGCACTACTAGCCGGTACCTGCACAGAATTTTTACCTAAGCGCGTATAAGGGGCAGGGGCTGATCTTGGTGCTGCAGAAACAACACTAGCTAGTGGGGGCGGCCAGAAAGATGGCTTGGGCAGCCCCGAAGTCCCCGTCGCCCGTGGCGGGTAGAATTTCCTGAACTTGCTGTACTCCTCAAAAGCCTGGAAAAGTCCCTGTGATTCTTTCTCTGCAAGCATAGCATACTGGAAACACTGGTTGAGGGTATAAAATTCTTTATAATCAAGGATGTCCTGAATTTCTTTTCTCAAACCAGAATAAAAGCGGCAAATCTGATCCTCTACTTTTTCAACCACAGCACAACGAATCAAACCCTTCTGAAGCTCACTAAAATACTCCTGAATAGTTTTATCTCCTTGATCTAAACGCTGCAGTTTATTACGAATTTCTCTATAAAAAGAAGGAGGAATAAAATGATCACGCATTTCTACCTTAAGTTCTTTCCAAGTAGTAGGCAAATCGGTTTCAGCAGCTAGACCACTCCACCAAACAATAGCAAAGTCCTTAAACTCACTAGTGGCTTATCTAACTCTATGTTGTTCAGGAACAAGATGGGCATTAAATTTTTGTTCTACCGTCATTTCCCAATCAAGGTAAGCATCACCATCGTACTGACCCCAAAACGAAGGAATTGAAAACTTAATTTTAGCATACGGGTCATCTAGAGCATGGTTACCTTGTGTGCGATGGTTGTAGTTGTGGAAACCACCCATACCTTGAGGGTTACGTTGCAAACGACGTCGTAACCTTGCGGTCCTTGTAGCTAACCTATCGACGGTGCCATCAGCCTTATACACCGTTGCTTCATCATGATCGTCTTCAACGTCGTTGTTAGTGTTGGTGTTGTTGTTGTTGTTGGTCTTGTGAGCAGTCTCCAATTCGACAACCTGATCGGTTAGCTTAGAGACTCTCTGATCCAACCGCTCAATGCTTTCTCCCAGGTGAAGCTTGGTGATGGCGTCGGTGACGGCCCTGGTGATCGTCTCTGCCAAATCACTCTGAACCGCCTGCAAAGCCTTCTGTAGCTCACTTTGGCTCACGCACTCATCAAATTTTGAGGGTGAAGCACCCTCTCCATCGCTTCCTGATATCAGAAACACCAAAACAGGAAACAAAAAGTGAAGGTTATCCCTACAAAACTACTAAGCAGTGGTGCCTCTCAACACAACAAAAGAAAGTTTCTTGCAAAGCTCTTACAAAGTTCTAAAAACAACAAAGCGAAGGATACCAGGGAGATGTGTTCCACGATTGCAAGGGTTACAAAATAACCTATGTGCTGTCCAGAAGAAGTATGTAGAGCTAGGAAGGCCAAATATATATATGTGAGTGGCACACCAATCAAAAATAGATAGTAAAGCTGAATAAGTGTCCAAGTAACTTGTCCCTAGTTGCTGGTCTAACTATGTCCTAGAACAGTAGTGATAGCAAAGAAGACACAAGGAGACCAAGGCACATAGTCGATAATAGGGGGCTAAGTGTAAAACAGCCAAACTCAGAAATTCCAGGGGGCTAGATGGAGCACTAGTAGGAATCCCAAATTTCTTTTTTTTATTTTTTTATTTTTTTGATATTGTTTTCCAACTCACTAGCAATGGGGGAGAAACCACAAAAAATTTCAGTTCAAATAGAGCTAGGACGTGGCCTACAGAAAATCTTGAAGTTTCAGAAAACGTCGGGTTTCAACTTGAATGAATTTTTTCTTTATCTTCCCGATTTTTTTTGAATTTTTTGATGAGGGCACACAGGGCGTAGCCAAGTGTGGATATGCTCAACTTTTTGTCAAGAATCTCCTGTAAAAATTTCAGCCAAAACGGACAACCGAGCGAAAAGTTATGGCTGTTTTACCGAAGGGGTGTCGGAATCGGTTATGAAGAACCTGGGGGTTTGAGTGAAACCCGAGTCGGCTTGGGGTCGGGTAGGGATTTTTTTGGCCAGGTGGATGCAGCGGAACATGGAATTTGTGAAAATTGGTCCGAGGTGGTGAGGGTGGGTTTAGGGTGGGCGTGTTGATCAATCAACCCTAGCACACAAAGCCGACAAAACCGAGGATGGTGAAGGGGATGGCGGCTAGGGTTGCAAGGGAAACACTACTGACGATAAAAACATAAACTAAACCAGCGACTAAACAAGAACTAGGGCACAAACTCAACACTACGGACTCTGAAATTGAAATATGCAAAGGCTAAATACGTGGTTATGGGCGGGGGAAATTTTTTTTTGGTATTTTCTGTGGACGATAGGAAGAACACGAAAACAAAACTAAAGGGTAGTACGAATCTGAAGGTGCACCTAAAGCTCTAATTACCACTTGATGTGAACAAGAGTTCCCGATCTTCTAAAAGGTTCTTGGTAAGTTGATTTGGTCGGAGGCGACACACAAATCGATCCGGCTTCAGAACAGCATGTTCTAAACCCCGCAATCGCAGCACGACGTCTCCTCTGGTTATCAACCGTCCAAAGACGATTGACCTCGCCGAGAAGGCTAATCCCTGCCTGCGAATCAAGAACACAAGCAAGAACAACAAAGAATGCAACACAATTGCAGATGTATGATTAAACTCTCGAAGTTGGGGTCTCACAAACCGATGAACGACGACACTGTTTATGAACAGAATTGATCTAAGCAAAACCCGAACCCTAATGGTGCAGCGGCGGCTGTATATAAAGACCCTAGGGTCGTGCAAGACCCTCTGGACGCGCCCCTAATTAGGCTCAACTAAATACAAAGCCCAAAGGCCAAAAATAGGCGACACAGCACCGACACAGATTCTGGACTCTCTCTTGTTTCAACGATTCCTGATGACTCCGAACGAATTTTGACATGAGCCTGGTGGCATTGGAAAGGTCTTCTCCTTATCTTTCCGTGCATATGTAGAACGTCCAAATCTGAGTCCGTATGCGTCCTGGATGACTGTTTTAGTGCAGACTGGTCCTGGGCCCCAAAACAGACTCGAAGTCGGTTTTGATTGGGCCTCCACTTTGGCTTCCAAGCCCTTGCTGGTCCTCGATGTTCCCAACTCCTTCTCCCATCATCTCCTGGTCCTCTCCATGGTTTCTAATCATAAAATAATCATTAGGTAGCAAACCATTCTCAAAAGTAACATATAACGAAGAACGTAGGAACGAGCTCACCTCTAAATTTAGTCGTCGTGCACGAGCTCTAGTCATTGGACCTTGCAAGTCCAGAATTGGAGGAGTGTTGTGTGTATCCATAGGAGTGATGTCCTCATCAGGTTGGCTGCGCTGGGCTAGATGCAAGGAAGGAGGGCGTCGAGTTGAGGGAGGGCGGCACAACGGAACTAGGAGGCCAGCGCAGCAGGCCTCCCGTCAAGGGAGAAGGGCAAGGATGGAGAAGAGGAAGGAGGGCGAAGAAGAGAGGGGCGTTGCATGAACGAAGAGGAAGGCACGACAGAGAGGTCGGGAGAAGAGAATAAAAGGATAAGGCCATGACCATTTTGTAAAAACATCCTCCACAAAACATATAATTTTTTAAAACTTTCATGTGTCAAAGTATTTTTATGGATACATCCCAAACGTTCAGATAATTTTCAAAACAATTGAAGGTAATCTAATTTAGTACAAATATCGTACATCATAGTAATCAAACACACAGAAAAAAAATGCTGTTTCGGGACCCAAAAAAATAGAGGACTTCATAAAAATCATATTCTAACAGTCATGAACTTTTGTTTTTATGAGACTAACCGTCGTTAACTTAACTAACTTTTTCATCAGAACCTACGTTCAACAAAACATTTGTTATCATATCAATTTGTTCAACGCAAAAAAAATCTATTTTTGAAAAACTATATTATATAAAAAATATAGCTGAAAAATAAATAAATAAACAGATTAAACCAGACAAAGATATTAAAAATATACTATAAATTATATAAGAACTTAACATTTCAACTGATCAACAATGTCTCATCTATAAGTTTTCAAAAGTTTTAAACATCAGCTCTTCAAGTTTTAAAGTCCATGACAATGCACGGGCATATTGCTATTTTTATATATGCTTTTTACTCCTCGTAAAAAAAATGCTTTCTGCTCACAACGGTAGGAATACGTGTGACCATGTATGGTCCATCAGTCGACGTCATGATTTGTACTGAAAACTGGCGACTTTCAAGAACGTTCTCTTTCAGTCCTGCCGTGCGCCCGTTGCCAACCGTCCGTGGAATCGTGGCACCGCCCCAATCTGCTTTATCGGAGCACCGAACAGGATGTCCCATTTCAGGCAACTGGCACTTGACCCATCGGTTGGCAGATTGAATCCGGCAACGTTTGTTCGTTGCAGTTCTTGAGCCGCTGTGATCCCAAGCCTCAAGCCTGTCAGTATCCACCCAACGATTGATGCCCTCTACTGAAAAGGATATGCTTACATTGCATTGAAGTGCAAAATAGCGTCTTTTCTAAGAAGTCTGAAGCTGCACATGTTTGCTTTCGTTCGGAGTATGAATGTATATATGTTTCTCGGCACATTAGAATATGCTAGAGGGAGAAGGAAACTAACTAGACCATGATAGTGATTTGGATGCTCTTTTTAAGTTATTGCTTCCTCTATTTTTTATTTTCTTTTTATTTTGCTGTCATCAAATGTTTCTTGTCTATAAATGGATCCGCAAATTTATGCTTAGGCAGCTCCTTCGCCGAGCACAACAGAATGAAGATGTTTTGATGTTAATTTTATATGTTCAAAATTCCAAGGAAATTCTTTTAGAAAATTGAATTACATTTCAACTTCGATGTGTCCGTGAACCGCTCAAGTCGACACACAAACAACCTAATTTATTACATACAAATTTAATACATAATTATCGGTACTAAAGGTCTCCTTAATGTAATTGCTTGCTAATAAGCCAGTATGCAAATCCTTCAAGATAGCCCCATCACAGTATCAGACAATTGACCGTATGAAGCCGTCATGGCAGTAGGTCCTGCAAACAAAAAAAAGGTTGCAGTGACTTCCCTTGCCATCCTACCTGTTGGGAGGTTTGCCGTCAAACTAGCTCTGCCGGGGGTCCGGAGGAGCCAGGAAGGGGGGAGGAGTTTTTGGCTGAGGTGGTGAGATTTGCATACCTCTCTCGATCACATGCATGATTAGCTTCAATTTATTCATCTGTTAGGTCTTGCATTGCAGTGCGTTGAGCACATTGATGATCATGTCTCTCGCCTATCCTTAGCTGTCATATTTGCATGTCGTGTCCTGTTCCTTGTGCAATTAGATTGAACTTGGTCTTTGTTAATTTTCTCTTACTTGGCTTTTTAGCAAGAAAAAATCAAGGTACCAGAGTCACCGTTAACTATGGAGTCAACTAAATCATGACAAAAAATTAAAAGGCGACAACAATTTAAGAATGTAGGAAGTTTATTTTACTAAAGTTGAAAAGAGATAAGCCTACTGATGCATCAGGATCCGATTTGGTGAAGAATCACGAGGAGAGAGTCTTATTTCTGAGAAAGGCGAATAAACATGTATTTTGTTATTTTTGTTTGTGTTTCTTTCTCTGTAATAAGCACAAGGACTATCTATGCCCCATGTTGGCTTGGTCATTTCCATGTTAAGGACGCACGAGGAAATCTACTACGCCGATCAGTAGGAGGACGCGGCCAACAAATAACCACTTTGTAGAAGAAGGTAATTAGACACGTTTTTCAAGTGTCATTGATGACAGTTTTTTTAGCATCTTAAAATGTGCATCGCCAATGAATCCCACATATGATAGAGTCTTTGGTGACTACAAGGTTTATGATCATTGAGGTTACCATGTAAGTATGAATGTTTTGGTGATGAATGACAAACATGAAATACGACTAATGTCTACACGAGTATTATGCGTGTAGAAAAACTTTTGTACTTAATGATTATTATTGACGATTGCCTTGGCGGTTGATGACAATGACCAAAAACATGGAGGCTTGATGAGCTTGATGGAGTCCAAGGGTTCAAGAAGATGGATCAAGGCTAAGGACAAGCTAGGAGAAAGTGTTTAGACACTTGTCTAGTTGTTAGGGCTTGAGTCCATAGGAAAACCCGGACTATCAAGGGGGTCTAGGTCATGTCTCTTAGGTCACACTAGTTGGTGATGTGCATGGATGCTCAGTGAAATCACAGGCACTAGGTGGCAGTGAAGAAGCCAAGGAGCTGTAGGGAGAAGCCGGGAAACGAAGTCAAGCGAGGACGAGGAGTTTCAACTTCTGGAGATAGTGACCGGATAGAGGGGTCTGGAGAGACCAAACTGTACAGTCATCAGAGGAGAGGGAAGAACCGAGAAGACTTATTGCGTGGAATCTGTCAGCGTGAAGGCCCGTAGAGGCCGGACGGTCCGGTCTACAGACCAACCGGTCCGGTCTGTATGGATGGGAGCAAGACAGAGAGGAAGCAAAATATGTCGCCTCTGGAATGGGCTGCAGACAAAGAGACCAGATGGTCCGGTCAATACAAGAATCGGCTGAAGAACAGAAGTGCAATGGCTCGGGGAGTCATCTAGAAGTGACCGGAAGGTCCGGTCTGCCAGAGACCGAACTGCACGGTTTGTACGTCTAGAAAGCTGATTTCATGGGGCAACAACCAGTTTGAGGTTGGAATCCTATATAAGGTCGTTGCTAATGTCTTGGAGACCTCTCTTGGCCCATGGGATAGCTAAGACCATCAGGAGGAAGCCAAGAGGAAAAGATAGGAGCATCGGGAGGAGATATTAGATATCTTGATAGTGCTAGTGAGAGTAGCTTGAGCATCTATACACATCTAAGGCTAGGGTGTCCTTGAGGGAGTGATCTAGGTTGTTACTCTTGGTCTATGGTGAGACCTAGACCGGTTAGGTGTCGATGATCGAGCCTATCGTGATTGGTTGTGAAGGCCGTCACACGTTTGTATATGGTTTGAGCCCGCCGTTAAAAGGGGCATCGCTAGTGAGTGCCCGTGTCGGCTTGGCGAGTCCGGCAAGTTCTTGAGTGAGGCGAGCTTGTGCCTCGGTGGAAGCGGTGATGTGACCGTGTATTCACTTTGGGAGCGACTGCAGGCTCGTGTGTGAGAACTCCACTTGGTGGCGGGAGGGACCGGTACTCCAGCAGGAGTGGTCTAACGAGGAGTTCTTGTTATTGACTATGGCCCCTTTCTCGTCTTGTTTGTTCTTGAAGACCCACTTGGTGCCAACCACATTATGATTCTTGGACCTTTCAACCAATTTCCATACTTTGCATTTTCTAAAGTTATTCAACTTTTCTTGCATAGCAATAACCCACATATGATCATTCATAGCTTCGTCAATTATTGTAGGCTCAATCATGGAGATGAAAGAGAAGTTCTCAATTACAACATTTGCGTCTTCATCATTCCCTTTACTGACATAGTTGGGCTTGTATTGATTTCTCCTTGTCCTCACTCCTTGAGATGGACTCCCAATGATCAAATCACGTGAGTGATCCTTGTTGATCATTTTGGGTCTAGGAAAATGTTTTTCTTGAGTGGAAGGAGGTCTAGGTGAAGTATCTTGCATCATGGATTTCTTGCTCTCTTGAGATATGAGTGTCTTGGATTCTTAGTGAGGTGGGGGAATCACTCATATTCTTTCTCCTTTTGGAACTAGAGCTTGGGGTGGATGAGGGAGTGTTGTGTGAAGAGCTTGGAGAAGTGGCTTGAGATGAAGTATATGAGGAGTCTTGTAGCTCACTTCTCACTTAGCATCTTCTGTTGGTTGTTGCACCTCGGAGGATGAGGTTGGTTGAGGTGGTGGAGTAGAGGGCTCACCAATATCATCATCATTGGCCTTGTGGGATAAAACCTCGCCCACGGGCATGTTCCTCAATGCTTCTCTCATTGATTCCTCTCTAATGTTACCTTCATGAAATTCTCCTTCCTTTTGAAACCTTTTGACTCATCAAATGGCACATCATATGATTCTTCCACATATCCTGTGGCTGAGTTGTAGACCTGATATGCCTTAGAACTTCTTGAATACCCAACAAGAATGCCTTCATTAGTTCTACTCTCAAACTTGTCGGGTTTCCTCCTCATCTTGAGAATGTATCAAGTGCAGCCAAGGACCCGAAAATAGGAAACATTTAGTTTCCATCCAACCAATAGCTCATAGGGTGTCTTGTTCAACAACCGGTGGAGATAGACATGGTTGGAAGTGTAGCAACCTGTGTTGTTTGCTCCAGCCCAAAACCTCTCATGAGTCCCATACTCATCTAGCATTGCACGAGCTAGAGTGATGAGTGTCTTGTTCTTCACCTCCACTACTCCATTTTGCTCAGGGTTATCTGTAGCGGAGAATTCATGCTTGATTCCCTTCTTGTCATAATATTCCTCCAATATTGTGTTCTTGAACTCGGTCCCATTGTCACTCCTTATCTCAACAATACTAGCCTTGAATTCATTCCTTGCTCTTCTTGCAATCTTTCTGAAGATATCACTTGCATGACACTTGTCCACAAGAAATGAGGTCCAAATGTATCTTGTGAAGTCATCCACTATCACCAAACAATAGAGATTGCCTCCTAGACTCTTGTAATGTATTGGCCAAACAAGTCCACGTGCAAGAGCTCTAGTGGATGAGATGTCGACATGAATGATTTGGTCGGGTGGGAAGAGGCAACTTGCATTCTAGCTTGACAAGCACCGCACAATCTGTCCTTCTCAAAGGTAACATCCTTGATTCCTTCAACTAGATTCCTCTTGACAACTTTCCTGAGCTGATTTATTTCAACATGTGCCAATCTTCTATGCCATAACCATCCCTTTGTTGCCTTAGTGAATAGGCAAGCACTTGGTGGCATATTGCTTGATTTGAAGTCGATGACATATAAGTTCTGATGTGCCCATGGCTCATCAAATCAGTTCGGAAAATAATATGACACCTACTGAGAGGCAAAACAATTCTCCATGCATTTTATCTAGTAATGCTGCTATGTTGGGCAAGATAATATTTAAATGTGCTACTATACATGAGAAAGGAGTAACCCTGTTGTGAAGAAATCATAAAGCCTGTTTTGTTTGTCAATCCTTGCTGGGTTGACAAGAAGAATGTGATGAGGTTGTTGTTGACCTGAGTGCGTCTTTGATTTCCTCGAAGATCCAATCTGCCAGTCGTGGTGCAAATGTGCCATGGGTGGAGAAGTTCTATTGGGTTTTGGACTGCATCTGTTGTAAGCCAATTCCATCGACCCCCTCTATTGTACTAGGCATCTATTAATCAGCAGAACTAACTTCCCCTTTCCAGATAACATTGTTATTGCCTTGATCAATATCTTTGTTTGGTGCTGGCATGACACTAATTGCTGCCAGTTATCGATCTGTCATAAGGGCCTAATTGTGATTCAAATCTACAATTATTGTTTCTGCTATTTGGAATATAAACATCCATTGAACTACTAGAGTAGGGCTGAGTAATCTGCACAATCATACATCTGTTGTGTTTCTGCTATTCTTCTTGAGACGCGAGACATCATATTTTGTTGTCTGATCACTACTACTTTCCGTGAGGCTAGTAAAGTTCTATTCACCATCTAACACAAAAATTCTGGAAAATCTTTATTCTTTTTTTTGTACCATGAAAGATTGGGACGAAAATACGGACACCATCATCATGTTCATATCATTTGGTATCAGATTAGTCAGGTTGCTCACGGTACTCTACTAAATTTTCGTGATGGATTCTTATGATTTTCACCTATATTTGAAGTTTGTGCCGATGTTTTATTCAACAAGTTCTTGATCTGAGTATTATGAGTGGGAGGATGCTATAGTGGATTTTTATATAATTGGTGGATTTCCATTAAGCCAGTTGGTAAATTTGGCAGAGAAAACCTTCTCTTTCGCTGTGGTTGTGGACACTGATGCGAGATCTTGGTAACAAAGGTGACAACCATTGTACTTTTGGTGTGAGATGAAGGAGGTATTACGATGATGATTTGCTCCTCCTCTTGAGCCAATGAGGAATA
Source organism: Eleusine indica (assembly GCA_030378355.1). NCBI lineage: Eukaryota > Viridiplantae > Streptophyta > Magnoliopsida > Poales > Poaceae > Eleusine > Eleusine indica. Next base: position 29,119,962 of record CM059501.1, on the reverse strand, counting down.
TACTATCAGATAATGGAAGCTTTTATATGAATGATACTACTTCTAGTGTTAAACAATTTGAGAAAAATGCTTCTACTAACATCACCATTATAATGGGGTTTCCTAGTGATCTGTTTGTAGGCACATCCATTGTTAAAACAAGTGCCCAAGTGAATGCCAGTGTTTCTGATTGTTCTTCTACACAGGAGAAACAAGTTTCTGAGTCCTCTTGTGATGAGCCTGTGAAACAATTAACTACAATTCTAGTAGCCGTTGTCGAATCTTCTATTGATTCTTCTATAGAGCCATTTGCTTCATGTTGATATGACAAGTGGCTTATCTCTGATGTCTCATGAAGTGGAACATGATGTTCTGTCACACCCGGCTTTAAGGACAAAACCAAATGCTTACTATGTGTTCCCAGGAACAAGTTTCACACATATCGACAGTAAAGTGAATAACATAGTAACCAATGTCATTATTACAATGTATTATTATTACATAAGTAATTATCTTTAAAGACTAGAAGCGACTCTCTCGAAATATAACAGCGAAAGACACCATAACGCCACAGGCAATCGACCGGGGGCACGCTCGCCTAGTAGTAGTCTTCATAGATGTAATCCATCTCTCCATCTTCTGAACAACAGTTTATAGTACAACAACAAAGGAAAATAGCAAGGGTGAGTACATGCCATACTCAGCAAGTGGGGGAAAATATGACATGCATGCTTAATAGAAGAAAGGCTAACCATAGTGGTTCATTTGCATAAATGAGCATCTATTCCTAAGACCATTTGAAAAGCAATCCTATTTACTATGTGAGTTGTAAAACCAAAACCCGTTAATGTTAAGTAGTTATAGCCCATACAGGACTATGATTCACATAGAATCCAAAGACACCAACTCACCCAGAGTTGAACAGTTCACAAAGAACACTATTTACTAAGAAACCAGCCAATCCCAACCAAACCTGACTTAGCTACCCACCAAGTTCACCCAACCATTCCCCGCTAATTGTGTGAGGATCCAGGCCGCTCATGACCATGAGCATGGCTGTTATAACAGTTTTACACTCTGTAGAGGTTGCACAACTTTACCCACAGGTTGGTGATTTCATCACTATGCAGTGACTAGAGAGTCTCCATGTTGCCCAAATCACATTACTGTAGGTGTGAGGCCAAGAGATCACCACAAGGTCTTTCAATGAGCTTCCCAACTTGCAAACAACCGACGCTAAGGTTTCACCATTGTGGAATTAAATCGTTCCACAGAAGCCCCCTCTGGCGCCGTGGCCAGGAGTGAACTGTCTATCGCCCGTGTCCAAGAGTAAATCATCTCATCCTCATCCCTCGACTGCCCGCAAAACTAGGAAGACATCTCGATACTCAACCAAGCCTACCCATATCAGCCCTGTGCTTTGCACTGTTTTTCTGGGTGGCCGCTCCGCGAACCTATTCTTGTGATCCCAAGCAGGTACCACTACAAACCCACAGTACTGTACCAAGTACATGTGCACATCCGCACCACCACCACCATCATCATCATCATCCTGCTTGGATCACCCTAGTTCCATGTTACAAAAAGGATTACCGATCCCTCATGATTATGTTCAATTGAACCATTAGTCTAGATTAACATTAGACACTTCCAATCCCGACATAGCAAACTAAGCATGATGCACCCATACTAATATACTACACCATAACCCAGCCGACCAGTAATAATATGGAACAGGATAATGACACATGGGATTCAATATTAAGACGCATGCATAAAGATAGAGAGGCATGTAAAACATAGGTTCAAAATGCATCAAAAACACTTGCCTTGTTCCCTTTGCTGCTACTCAAAGTCTTCGGGGTGGAGATTCTAGAAGTTCTCTAACTGCGGTTCGTCTACTCAATCATCACACAAGAAAGACAAGAAATACAAACAAACTAAGAAACAACACACCACACAGTACAAAACAGTAGTGAAAACAATACTATGAAATAGTACGTGTTGCTACGACCACGTGAGCACAAGAATTGCTTCAATCCGAGTTACGAGTGAAAATTTACAAATGTTTGAAGCTCTAAGGTTAAAATAACAAAATCAGCAAATTAGTATAAAACCGTACGAATAGAAAATATTCGTTACTATGATCACACTAGCGCAAGAATTTATTAGATCGGAGCTCCGGTTGAAAAGTTATGAGTTTTAGGGGTTAAAATATAATTTTAGAAAAGTGTAAGGGCTAAACTATAAAATGTAAGTATTAAAAGTGCAGGGGCCTAAGTGTAAAAAGACAGGACTAAAACATAATTAATAATAAATCTAGGGTGTTTCTGTAAAATTACAGGACTAAAATATTATTTAAGAAAAGTCTAGGGGCTTTTCTATAAAAATACATTGCTAGAAAATAATTAATAATAAGCTCAGGGGCCTAAATATAATGAAATATAGGTTCTGCAAAAAAATTAGGTTTAGAATCCATTTTAATTAAAACTCAGGGACCTAAACACAAATTACGCAATTACTAGGAATTTAAGGAATTAAATTAAACCCGAAAAATCCCATGGACCGGGTCCATGGTCCTATGGACCGGACGTTGACCCAGGTTCCACGATCCACGGTGCACCCAGAGCATAGCCCTTCGGGGGCTTCTAATCTTGGCCGTCGCGGCGGCCGACACGACCAAAGGCCGCAGCGCCATTGCTGTCGCCCGAAGCTCCGCCGGGGAGGCACTTCGGTGCGCGCGCGGCAACTGGGAGGGGTGCAGGCAAGGCGGCACAGGCAGGGGAGCTCACCGGGGGTCACAAGGCGGGAGGAGGAGGGCCGAGGCGATGTTGGCGCGAGGCGGCGGCGGCGGCTTCCGATGGCGGGCGGCGGTGGTTGCACGCGAGCAAGATGTGGAGCAGCAGTGGTGGGAAAAAGCAGCGCGCGAAAGGCGGGTCCTGCCTTTTTATAGGGCGCGGGCCCCTAGGTCCGCTTAGCATGCACATCGAGGCAAGGTGGCGGTGGCGGCAGGGGCTGGCTCACGGCTAGGGTTTTAGGGGTGGGCCTAGCGAGGCAGCTAGGGCGAGCAGGCGGGCTATGGGGGCGCGCGCGGGCTTGCTGGGCCAAGCCCGCCTGGCAGAGGGAGGGGGAGGAAAGTGGGCTGCACGGAGGGATCCGGCCCATGGCCGTGGCAGGCCGAGAGGGGAAAGGAGAGGGGGGAGATGGGCCGTGAGGGGTGGTTTTGGCCCAAGTGGCCAGGGTGGGGGAAAGGAGAGGGGAAGAGGGAAGGTGGGCTGAAGGGGTTTTCTTTTCCTTTTTTTTCTCTATTTTTCAATTCTAATTTCTTTCTACTAAAATGACATCTACACAATTTTAAAAATACTTTTGCACACAACAAAATCTTATATGTAACTATTCGGCATGAATGCAACAAACAATTTTTTAAATTACCAATCTTTGGTTATTTTCTTTAGAAAATAATTCTTTTCCTTATTAAAATATTAACACCCTAATTAATTCTAGAAATTCTTTAAAATATTTATAAATTTGAAAAAATAAGGTGTTACAGAACAACCTGTAATGTGAAGGAGAACGCTCAAATATCTTCCAGTCGGAGTGCAATATTAAAGACAAGGTATGCGAATTAATTATTCATGGTGGAAGTTTCATTAATGTCATAAGTTTAGATGTGGTGCATGCATTGTCTTTGTCTACATGGAGGCTCCTCACCTCGTTATGTACAATGGATGAATCAAAGCGACACACTGAAAATTACTTACAGGGCTGGAGTAAAATTTTCAGTTGGCAATTATGTTGATACAGTGGATTGTGATATCGCGCCATTGAGTGCATGTCATTTGTTATCAGGGAGACCTTGGCAATATGATCTTGATGCCACTCATGGAGGTCGTTCTAATAAATATTCATTTGTGCATAAATGTAGTAGCCATAAGACAAGCACTAGAGGAAGAGGGGTTAGTATCCAAAGCATTGCTCAATTGACTTGCACTAACCTCATCATGACGAACCACGAGACCATCCCCAAAGTTTCTTTGCAATCCCTTCCTGAAGTCTTCTCCTTATAGGATAGTTGCGAGCATGATACTCCAATGACCATGACCATCCCCTATGTGCACATTGTCGAGGTTGATGTAGTAGTGGGGAGGATCATAGAGGCCAGTGACATGCTCAAGCATGTGTCCCACTTGTGAGTGGAGCACAAGTATCATCTCCATTGCCCTCTTAATTGAGATCTCACGCCTTCTGTTGATCACCTCCTCAAGCAAGAAACACCTCTCAGGAGTTGTGAATTGTAGGAAGCAAGAAACACCTCTCAGGAGTTGTGAATTGTAGGAAGCACTTGTCAATCACTTCATGTGGTGGAATCCTCCGTAGGCCTCGAAAGGAGTTTATCCTGCACACAAGATCTTAAATGCTTAAGAGAGTCTCACAAAGGTCATCATTCAGATTTCTCATAAATTCATCAAATTGAAAGAAGAGATCCTGTTGGTGAGCTTGACGAAGATGCCAATGTCGATCATGCAGTGGAGGAGGCGGAGGCATTGGAGCTGTAGTGGTGAGATTGATCATCTCAAACGATCGTGTGAGCATTATGGTCGGTGCTCCTCTCACACCAATGCACGGTCCATCCGAAGTGCTTGGAGTAGATCTTGGAATGGCACTTGAGGTAGATCTTGACGAGGTGCCTGATTAACAACTTGATGTAGGTCTTGATCCGAAGGGGTTGTAGAAGCTGTTGCAAGGAAATCTTGTGGAGGGATCAAAGAAGTTTGAGGTCAAAGCTACTTCTTTCATTTTTCTTGAAGATGCTTCATTGTTTGCCTTGAATGTCTCCTTCCTTGTCAAGCCTACGGTGATCTCCTCATCCTTGAAGAGTAGCCCGGTCACATCATCAACAAAAATATTTTTGTCCATGATGAGAGCAAGGGTGATGTAGAGGAGCTTGTTGCTAGGGAGTGAGGTGAGAATCTTCTCGACAACCAATAACTTGGGAAGCTCAAAAGTGGTTGCTACAATTCTATCTATGATACCTCGGAAGCGAATAAGAGAATCAAGTAAGTCCTCATTATCATTAGGATGAAATGCAAAGAACTCCCAAACAAGCATGTCATTAGCATGATCAACAAAAGGCTCACAAGCATGATCAATACTAGTCATGCTAGAAGAGCAAGCAATATCAAGAGGCACACCATTATCAATCATTACATTAGGCACACTAGTAGAGCTACCTATCAAGTCAGCACTAGAAGGATCCAGACACGCACTAGAACTAGGCACACAATCATCATCAGACACATGATCATCGGTATTAGAAAAGTCCGTAAGAGTATCCATCAACTACACTGGAATCATGGTATTTAGGTAGCTTTTCAAGCGACTCTTCAATGAGCCATGACCCAGCCCTGAATGGGATGACATCCCAACTCATTAGGGTCACTACTCAAGGCGGTTAAGCCCTATAATGAGCACTTGGCTCTGATACCACTTGAAAGGATCGAGTGACCAAGAGGGGGGGGGGAGGGGTTAATCGGGAACTCAAACTATGTACCTAACTTGCCAATTCCTAAAACCGAACACTCAATCAATTCCTATAGCATTTCTAATGGTGGTCATACTAGCAAGATAATGGTCCAATGAAAGGAGCAACAACCTAACCATACTAGTGGATCACACAAGGCAATACAACTCCTATGTAAGCTAGTAACAAAGACACGCGAAAGCAATCAAGCTAGCAAAGGAGCCTACTCATGCAAAGCTACAAGATAAAGACTAGAGCACACTAGCATGAGTAGCACAAAGCATAAAAGGGTGATCAATCAAGCCAAAGCAACTCATATACATGCTAGTGAACAAATGCACAAGCTAAACACTACTAGCAAGTAAAGAAGCCTATTCATGCAAGTCTACAAGGTGATGAACTAGAGCAAGGTAAGCACACACGTATGAATAGCACGGTATGTAAATGCGAAAGGTAAAGCATCATAGTAAGGAGAGGGTCAAGGAATGCTCATAATTTTTTCCCAAGGCATCGGAAGGATGGAACCTTCCCCTACTCCTCATTGGACCACTCTCGTCGGAGTACCGGTCCCTCCCGCCACCAAGTGGAGTTCTCGCACACGAGCCCATTATCACTCCCAGAGTGAAGACACAGTTGCGTCACCGCTGCCACCAAGGCACAAGCTCGCCTCCCTTGATAACTTGTCGCACTCACCGAGCTTACACGAGCGCTCACTAGCGATGCCCCTTTCAACGGCGGACTTAAACCATGTACAAAGGTCTGGTGGCCTTCACAACCAATCATGATAGGATCAACCACCGACATCTAACTGGTCTAGGTCTCAGCATAGACCAAGAGTAACAATCTAGATCACACCCTCAAGGACACCCTAGCTTTAGATGTGGATAGATTCTAAAGTTACTCTCACTAGCACTCTTAAGATATCCAATATCCTCTCCTAGTTCTCCTCTATTTTCCTCTTGGCTCCCTACAAATGCTCCTAGCAATTCCATTGGCCCAGAGAAGTCTACAAGACCCTAGCAATAAAGTTATATAGGCCTACAACCTCAAAGTAGCCGTTGCTCCATGAAATTAGCTTTTGGGCCTAATGACCATACAGTCCGGTCACTCCTTGACCGGACTGCTCGGTCTCCATAGGACGGCTCCTCCAGAGCCGTTGGCTCTCTTTCCTTGGCTGACTTCAGCACTAACCAGACTGTCCGGTCAGTAGACCGAACCATCCAGTCTCTTCGCTTTTGATGATTCTAGAGAGCTCCTAAAACTTCTCCTCTCTATCCCAAGCCTCATCCATACAGACCGAACCGTCTGGTCTGTAGACTGTACTGTTCGGTCTCCATGGGCCTTCGCGCTAACAGATTCCTCGTAGTCCACTCTCTGATCCTATGAGGACCATACAGTCCGGTCTCTCTAGACCTTCTGTCCGATCACTCTGTTGAGAAGCTGAAACTCATCATCCTTGCTTGACTTCGTTTCCTGGCTTCTTCTAACAACTCCTTGGCTTCTCCACTGTCACCTAGTGCCTGTGATTTCACTGAGCATCCACGCAAATCATCGACTAGCATGACCTAAGAGATATGACCTAGACCCCTTTGATAGTCCAGTTTTTCCTATGGACTCAAAGCCCTAACAACTAGACAAGTGTTCGAAACACTTGCTCCATAGCTTATCCTTAGCCTTGATCAATCTCCATCAACCCTTGGACTCTATCAAGCTCATCAAGCTCCATGCTTGTGGTCATTGTCATCAATCACCAAGGCAACCATCAACGATCATCATTTAGTAATCAAAGGTTTCCTACATGCACAACACTCGTGTTGACATTAGTCATATTTCATTTTTGTCGTTCATCACCAAAACATTCATACCATGGGGTGACCTCAATGGTCATGAACCTTACAATCTCCCCCTTTTTGGTGATGGATGGAAACCACTACTTATGATGATCCAAAATGGACGAGCAACAAGGAACCAAAGGAAAAGAGATGATTGAAAAGATTACCTTGGTCCTTACCATGGAAGTAGTCTTATGCTCGAAATCTGCTAGGTGTTGAGGGAGAACTACCCAATCTTGTAGCGCACTAGCAGTTGAGCTTGAGTTGAATTTGTGCCCGTCATGGTGTCGTAGTTGATCTTGTTGACATAGACACACACCAAAGACGTAGATGTTCATGTCGGTGTAAGTGTTCATTGTTGTTGTAGACATGCACCATCGCTGTTCTTCTCCATGTTGGTGTAGATGTTCATCTTGTCACGATCTTCATATGTCATTTGATCTTCTTGTTCTTCTCCATCTTTCCGTCTCCCCTTGGCTTGGCTAGTGTTTCATGGAGTGAGACATGGGAACTTGTATGTCTCGGACTTCAAGTCAAACAACTTGCCAACAGGTACTTGCGATTGTCGTCTCTCCTTGTGCGCCCTTGGCTCTTGATAATTATCTTCCATTTATACTCGACGGGATTAGGTCAACTTCCACCGACTCTAACTCACACTGGGCAGGGCCTTCATCTTTCCTGGACCGGATCATGTTTTAGTCATCTTTTCCTCCTTCGCCGATCGGCGCAAGCCGTGTCTTCTCTTGTTTCTTCTCTGAGTCGGTTCCCCTGTCTTCCATAGCTGCCATGTGGGCCTTTTCCTTCGAGATAAAGTCTTGTACTGCACGTCGAGATCTTGAAGTTCCATAAATCTTCTAGGCAAATATCTTCAAGTGTCTTGCGCAAATAAACTTCCATAAACATGTGGAATGGCCTTTGCTCACTTTTGTGGGCGAAAACACCCTTGCGCCGATCGGCTCACGTACTGCGCTGATCGGTGCAATGGGCTTCTTTAGTGTTTTTTGTCGGTTCTGGATTCCTGTCCTCTCCAGCATCACTTTAATCGCTAATTTTATCTGTTTCTGCAATAAAGCTCCTAAACAACGCATATACAAATATATAGACAATATCATAGGTAAATATCCTAAATTAGTATCAATTATGCTCTAATTGGGGTAATATTTGCGTATAAAAGGGACACTTGGGAAGTGCCAATAGTTTCCCCACACTCAAATCATTGCTAGTCCTCGAGCAATACAAAATCAAATATGTAATAAGAATTTTCACACCATCTGTCATGCAATCAATCTCAATCATCATTTCTACTCGTTATCCCGCTACAAAGATTTTCTCTCATCTTCTTTTAACCAATCGGCATATCTTACTTGAACTTAATCAAATTACCACAGAACCTCTTCAAAAACAATTTTAGTTCTTCTCAACTCATCTTTTAGCATTAAACATCAAGCATCTGGTCTTCTCTAGGTCTCTCAAGTGTATTTCCTTCCCTCTCCTATCTAATCAAGGATTGTATATGGATCTTGGAGGGCTATATAACTAAATTAAACCATAAGATTAACCATGTCAACAATGTGCTCAATCATGCCTATTAAGAAAGGATTTTCTTGGAAAAGAACTTTCAATGGAGAAGATGAATGTAGAAGATCTAAAAGAAAATTCAATGAGAACAATTGGCAAAGAATGAGCAATAATCAAAAATATGCTTTCTTTGATGACCTTACTGCCTCCCAGGGAATATATTTTTTTTTCTCTTTACCCCTTTTTTTATAATAACCTCTTTTTTTTTCTTTTTGCAACAGCCCCGATCGGCGCGACCTATATTTTTTCTTCCTCTTTTTTTTCTTCTTTTCTTTCACCTCTTTTTTAATATTCCCTGATATGATCAGCAATTTCTGTCTTGTATCAGCAGCGGAAACTTTCTGAATTCCCTTTTATTGATAATATAGGTTGTATCAAGGATGAGGGAGAAACAAAGATGTATGGTTTTCATGATAGCAAGGAATTTAATTGGATAAGAATGGCTAGAAATACAGAGATAAACAAAATAGATCATCCTTTTCTAACTTGGTCGAAATCATGAGCAAAAAGTTGACAAAGTTACTTACAATCCACTTAGTTCAAATGTGTAGCTTGCTCTCATTCACTCGGCTATGTAGGCATATTTAGACCTTGCTTTTGCTTTAGCTTATGATGAGTCAAAAGAAATTTTCACAAATATAAAGCTCAAAAATTAAGTGGTAACCAACAAATTCAAGTAATTAACCAATGGATCATCAGAAAGACAAGACAAATAGCATGGGGCACTTTCAATTTGATAATCGACACAAACTTTATTAAAGACAATGCAAGAATTCAAACTACATAAAAGATCTAGAAGCAACTCTCAACATGACTCGTGACTCTCTTAAGCACACACATAAACTTAAATAAACACTAATCAAAACACTGAAAAACTAAGAAACTAGACTCAAAAACATTTAAAAATTGAGAAACTGGACTCAAAAACACTTAAAAACTATGACTAATGGCAAAGCCCTTCCCCCACATTCAAAATTTGAAATGTCCTCATTGCAAGAGAAGAAACTCAACACACTAATCATGCAGACCATGCCTGTTCAAGACTCAGAAAATTCGTCTTATATTCCTTATGAGGAAAGTGTAGTTCGCTTCGTTCATCTAGATCGTATCCTGTATTCTGCGGTCCACATCTCTTTTATTTCTTTAAGCACGATCTCTGTCTAGATACAGTCTCTCAATGTTTCTTTGGCAGACAGGACAGCAAGCATGCGGTTGCAGGTTATGATTTTCAACGCTGTAAGGAGAGGCACTATTCAAATTCCTCCGAGCCGATCGGCATATAGGCTGAGCCGATCGGCGCAGTGGTGTTCTTCCACCATTGTGACTTCCTCCACTTCCCTCTACATTACCATTAACTCTTGTTGAAGTTCCTGCTGCCCTGTCATTATTGCATTCTGCAAGTGTTTCCTGATTTTCGAATTTAGGACTACTAAAGCTTCCTTGCATATCAAAATCATCACTAAAATCTCCAGGCACACTAAGATCACCGCTTTCCAAAGATTCTAAATAGTATGACGTATAGTCACTATCCCATTCGGAATAATTCTGAATTGGCTTACCCGATAATCTAGCGGATCTTCGAACCTTTGGTGTAATCTTACACTTCCTTGCAGCAGTTTCTTCATCTTCACTTGGCAGGGCCGTCAGATCAATAAATTCAACCATCTTCAGATCGTGCCGATCGGCTCCAGTGTTGCGCCGATCAGCGCAGCCAGCAGCTTCTTTCATATACTCATCTAACTGCTCTAGATTACGCTCACGGATCACCTTATTATGCTGCCTTTGTAAAATCTCATCATTAATCTCCTTAGGTGTCCTTCCTCCAGGAACTACGCGACAGCCATCGTCATATATCAAATCTCTAGGTATGAAAGCTGGATTTTCTGCCAATTGGAGTTCCACCTTGGATTGAAGATCTTTAGCACAAAAGAAACACTTGCAACCCTCAATACAACTGTTCCTATGAGTCTTATTTTCTTGAAAATTTTCCCAATCGGTAAGAACCATGAGAAAGGATTCATCCCTTCTAGCTTGAAGATCCGTCTCCACATCCTGCTGGTACATAGCTTCTTCGACTTCCTCTCGCAGCTTGAGTTCATACTTGGCGGCAATGTCATGTTCACCATAAAGTCGGCACCTATGAATTATGAGGGCGCTCTCTTCATCTAGCTCTTCCTTCTCTTGCTCAGTCAATGATCTTTCGGAAGATAGGAAATCCTCATACGACAAGGGCGGAGCAAGATCAAGAAAACTTTCCATGGTATACCTTTGAGAAACTACTTCACTTTCAATAGGTGCTACAGATTTTTCCTTTGCGCACCAATACTCATTTCATCATCTGCCGAAGTTCATTGTCCATCTTCACGTTGTCGGTGTTCCATGCGTCAGCTTCGCTTTTCTTCATGAATTTCTTCCGCAGATCTGACCAAACGAGGGGATCATCTCGTGTTGGTGTCAACACTTCATCGACTTCTTCCTAGGGCCAATTTGCAAAGGGCTGAGGAGATCCGCCACCGAGCCGATCGGCATGACCTCTGCGCCGATCGGCGCAGAGGTCATGCCGATCGGCACATGAGTCGCGCCGATCGGCGCAGAGGTCGTGCCGATCGGCGCATGAGGCGCGCCGATCAGCGCCGCCTTGGTTTCTGCCTGATGCACCGCCTTCCATCACTTCTGCTCTTAGGGTTTGTTCTGGCGATGATGTAATACGAGTTGATCCGTGGGTTTGCTGTCCCCTCATATTTATATCCCTTGATTTCCAATTGGACTAGGACTCTTTCTCTTATTTGTGGAATTTAACGAGTCTTAAAAAGGCAAGGTCCAAAACCAACTAAAAAACAAAAAGGACTCTGCCACGCCGATCGGTGCAGGGCTGCGCCGATCGACGCGGTACACTAAGTTGCCAAATTAGAAAAAGAAAAACTACATAATGGCCTTTTCCTAGAGATAAAGTCTTTTACTGCACGTCGAGATCTTGAAGTTCTATAAATCTTTTAGGCAAATATCTTCAAGTGTCTTGCGCAGATAAACTTCCATAAACATGTGGAATGGCCTTTGGTCACTTCTGTGGGCTAAAACACCCTTGCACCGATCGGCTCACGTACTGCGCCGATCGACGCACTGGGCTTCTTCAGTGTTTTTCATCTGTTCTGGATTCCTGTCCTCTCCAGCATCACTTTAATCGCCAATTTTACCTGTTTCTGCAATAAAGCTCCAAAACAATGCATATATAGATATATAGACAATATCATAGGTAAATGACCTCAATTAGTATCAATTATGCTCTAATTGGGGTAATATTTGCGTATAAAAAGGGCACTTGGGAAGTGCCAACACGCACCAAATCTTTCATGTCAACATCTCGTCCTCTAAAGCTCTTGCACATGGACTTGTTTGGGCCAACACGTCACAAGAGTCTGGGAGGCAATCTATATTGGTGTCACAACCCCCTTGGACCGAAGTTCCCGAGGTGCTGATTAAGCAGACACAAGATAATACAACAACAGACCAAGACTACAACATACATATAAAAGAATATTATTTATTTTACATCAGAGTTTAAGTGTAGCGGAAATATTATAAAGAGAAGTTTGAAAATGCGCGGAAGATAATGTATTTAAACGTCTAAAATATACACCTCGGTGATACAAGCAAATGTGATAAATCCGAGCCCATACGGATCATCACCTAGCCAAACATACAGGCAATGGCTAATTGGTCTCCCAGTGAACAGACCAACCCTCTGGAGTCGACATATCCCAGGGAAGGATACCCACGGGTAATTCATATGCATCAACATTATTACCTGAAATAAATGAAAACAACAACATGGCAAAGTCTTACACGACAAATATTAAGTCTAGACATGCATAGGCTCAGAGGTGTGGAAAAATAAATTTAGTGACAATTGCAGCAACTAAGCAGTGTATTATTATCTATAGAATCTATCAATTTCTACTAGTTATAGAACTATAAAGATGTAACAAGCAATCTGAAATTTAATCAAGCACAATTGATAATAAATTCAGATATACTAAAACAGCAACAACATTCATACAAACATCATGTTAATTATTATTAGTGAGTTTATTATAACTACGTTGTGACGCACTGAACAAGCGATACTCATTACTATGAGGGACAACGATTGCAATCGTTTTACACCAGCTAGGAAGCCCTGAAGTACATGACTGAAAGGACCGAGTGACCGAGAGGGGGGAGGGGGAGGGGGTGAATCGGGAAGTTGCACTATGTACCAAATTTACCAACTCCTAAAACCGACCACACAAAAACAACTCCTACATAATTCTAGTGGTGATCACACTAGTAAGATAAAGAACCTATGAAAGGAACAACAACCTAAGCATACTAGTGGATCACACAAGGCAATACAACTCCTATGCAAGCTAGTGATAAAGACATGCGGAAGCAAACAACAAGCTAGCAAAGGAGCCTACTCATGCAAATCTACTAGAACACCAAGAACAAGATAAGCAGACAAGCATGAGTAGCACTATACATACTAGGGTGATCGATCAAGCGAAAGCAACTCCTATACATACTAGTGATCAAGTGAAATCTAAGCACAACTAGCATGTAAAGAAGCCTATTCGTGCAAGTCTACAAGGTAGTCAAGTAGAGTAAGGTAAGCATACAAGCATGAATAGCACGGTATGTAAATGCGGAAAGTAATGCATCAAAGTAAGGAGTAGAGTAAGAGATGGCTCATGATTTTTTCCCGAGGTCTTGGAAGAATTGCACCTTCCCCTACTCCTCGTTGGACCACTCCCGCTGGAGTCTCGGTCCCACCCGCCACCGATGTAGAGTTCTCGCCCACGAGCCCGCAATCACTCTCGGAGTTAAGACATGATGCACGTCATCACTGTCATCTAGGCACAAGGTCGCCTCCCTCGAGAACTTACCGGACTCCCTGAGCTGACACGGGCGCGCACTATTGATGCCCCTTTCACCGGCGGGCTTAAACCGGGTACAAACGTGTGACGGCCTTGACAACCGATCATAATAGGCTCGATCACCGAAACCTAACCGGTCTAGGTCTCACCATCGACCAAGAGTAACAACCTAGATCACACCCTCAAGGACACCCTAGCCTTAGATGTGCATCAATGCTCAAGTTACTCTCACTAGCACTCTCAAGATATTCAATACCTCCTCCTAGTGCTCTCCTCTTTTCCTCTTGGCTCTCACTAAATGCTCCTAGCAATTCCACTAGCCAAGAGTGGTCTCCAAGACTCTAGCAACAAAGTTATATAGGCTTCCAACCTTTAACTAGCCGTTGCTACACGAAGTTGTCTTTCTGGACCCAATGACCGGACTGTCCGGTCACTTCCAGACCAGACCGTCCGGTCTCTCTGGATCGACTCCCAGAGCTGTTAGCTGCTCTGTCCAGACAACTCCTCTGTACTGATCGAACCGTCCGGACAGTTTTCTCTCTCCAGTCTAGAAAGTTCCCTACACGGCTTCCTCTCTGCCCTATTCCTCTGCTGCACTGACCGTACGGTCCGGTCACCTGATCATACCATCCGGTCTCTATAGCTCCTAAACAGACAGATTCCTCACTGCTTCACTAGAAGTCCGAGACAACTTCACCTAGTGACCGTACAGTCCGGTCACCACTGACCCCTCTGTCCGGTCACTATGTTCAGAAGCTGAAACTTGTAGTCTTTGCTTGACTTCATTTCCTGGCTTCTCCGAATAGCTCCTTGGCTTCTCCACAGTCACCTAGTGCTTGTGATTTCACTGAGCATCCATGCACATCACCGACAAGACATGACCTAAGAGAAATGACCTAGACCCTCTTGATAGTTTGTTTTTTCCTATACACTCAAAGCCCTAACAACTAGACAAGTGTTCCCAACACTTGCTCCATAGCTTGTCCTCAGCTTTGATCCATCTCCATCAACCCTTGGACTCCATCAAGCTCATAAGCCTCCATGCTTGTGGTCATTGTCATCCATCACCAGGGCTGCCGTCTACAATCATCATAAGGTAGAAAAGGTTTCCTACAAGAACAACACTTGTGTAGACATTAGTTACATTTCATGTTTGTCATTCATCACCAAAACATCATACCTTGGGGTGACCTCAATGGTCTTGATCCTTACAATCTCCCCCTTTTTGGTGATGGATGACAACCACTACTTATAATTATCCAAAACGGACGAGCAATAAGGAACTAGAGGAAAAGAGTAGATTGAAAAGATTACCTTGGTTCTTACCTTGGAAGTAGTCTCCCCCTTGAAGTGTGCCAGGTGTTGAGGGAGAACTACCCAAATTCATAGCGCACTAGATGTTGAGCTTGAGTTGAATTTTGCGCCTGTCATGGTGTCGTGGTTGTTGATCTTGTTGACATAGACACGCACCATAGACGTAGATGTTGGTGTAGATATCCATTGTTGTTCTTCTCCATGTCAGTGTAGATGTTCATCTTGCTATGATCCACCACATTTTCAATATGTCATCATGTTCTTCTCTTTGTCACCTCATATCTTCGTTGTATCTTGATGAGGACATCACTCCTATGGATACACACAACACTCCTCCAAATCTAGACTTGCAAGGTCCAATGACTAGAGCTCGTGCACGACGACTAAATTTAGAGGTGAGCTCGTTCCTACGTTCTTCGCTATATGTTACTTTTGAGAATGGTTTGCTACCTAACGACTATTTTATGATGAGAAACCATGGAGAAGACCAGGAGATGATGGGAGAAGGAGCTGGGAACATGGAGGACCAGCAAGAGCTTGGAAGCCAAAGTGGAGGCCCAATCAAAACCGACTTCGAGTCTGTTTCGGGGCCCAGGACCAGTCTGTACTAAAACAGTTGCCCAGGACGCATACGGACTCGGATTTGGACGTTCTACATATGCACGGAAAGATAAGGAGAAGACCTTTCCAATGCCGCCGGCCTCATGTCAAAATGCATCCGGAGTCATCGGGAATCGTCAAAACAAGACAGAGTCCAGAATCTGTGTCGGTGCTGCGTCGCCTATTTTTGGCCTTTGGGCTTTGTATCTAGTTGAGCCCAATTAGGGGCGCGTCCAGAGGGTCTTGCACGACCCTAGGGTCTTTATATACAGCCGCCGCCGCACCATTAGGGTTCGGGTTTTGCTTAGATCAATTCTGTTCATAAACAGTTTCGCCGTTCATCGGTTTGTGAGACCCCAACTTCGAGAGTTTAATCATACACCTGCAATTGTGTTGCAATCTTCGTTGTTCTTGCTTGTGTTCTTGATTCGCAGGCAGGGATCAGCCTTCTCGGCGAGGTCAATCGTCTTTTGGACGGTTGATAACCAGAGGAGACGTCGTGCTGCGATTGCGGGGTTTAGAACGTGCTGTTCTGAAGCCGGATCGATTTGTGTGTCGCCTCCGACCAAATCAACTTACCAAGAACCTTTCGGAAGATCGAGAACCCTTGTCCACATCATATCTTCTTGTTCTTCTTCCCTTCTTGATGGTTGTCTTCATGTTCTTCTCTTTGTCACCTCATATCTTCCTTGTATCTTCTTGTTCTTCTTCCCTTCTTGATGGTTGATCTTCATATTCTTTTCACCTCATATCTTTAAACATGACTCAATGGGCATGAAGCATAAAGATCACTATGTGATCATCTAGACGGTCATGCACTTACATTATAAATAAGCAACTCCTCCTAGAAACATGCTTGAGAGCATGTGAGGTATCATGATGCAAGAGTGCAAGAATGCAAGTGCAAATGCAAATGCAATAAGTATACAAATGCATGATGTGACAAAGAAAGAAAGAGAACCGCTACAAACCAAAGTGTCAATGACGAGTTGTTCCCTTCTTGAGCTTACTCACAATGAACCATTCTTCAAAGCCTGGGGCACACCATGAACCACCATCCCAAGCTTAACCCATGTCCATTGCTATCTCAACGAGGTCCGAAGTTAACATACAAGCAAAGAGAAACAAGCACAAAACAAAGGCACAAACAACAAACAAAACAAACAAGACTATACATATGTACAAGAGACAAGCTTTAGGGTTACTCATGTGAAGTTTGAAAGGTCGAGAACATTGAGTTCTCCCCTTAGCTTGTTGAAGGTCTTCTCGCCGAGTGGCTTGGTGAAGATATCCGCCAATTGCTCATGAGTCCGCACACTCACCAAGTCAATATCCTTCTTCTCAACATGGTCTCTTATGAAATGATGTTTGACTTGAATATGCTTTGCATGACCATGATCTCTTGTTTTGAGAGTCATATTGATTGCCGCCTCACTGTCATAATATAATGGCATTTGATTGTAGTTGTGGCCATAATCCGAGAGTGTTTGCCTCAGGTAGAGAAGTTGGGCACAACACCCTCCCGCCGCCACGTACTCCACTTTAGCTCTGATACCACTTGAAAGGACCGAGTTTTGCTTCTTTGAGCTCCATGATACTACAGATCTTCCAAGAAATTGGCAACCTCCCGATGTACTCTTCCTATTTACTTTGCATCCTGCGAAGTCCGAGTCTGAATACCCAAGTAACTCAAAGCTTATTCCTCTAGGATACCATAGTCCCATGGTAGGTGTGCACTTGAGATATCTAAGAATCCTCTTCACGACCTTCAAGTGAGACTCCTTCGGATTTGCTTGATAGCATGCACACAAGCACACACTAAACATGAAGTCTGGTCTTGAGGCAGTGAGATAGAGCAAGGACCCAATCACTGATCTATAGAGCTTGGGGTTCACCGGTTTTCCCTTTGCATCATCATCCAAGGATTTGTTGGTCGCCATAGGAGTGTGCAAAGGCTTGCAATTCTCCATGTTGAATCTCTTGGGAAGATCCTTGGTATACTTCTCCTGATAGATGAAGTTCCCTTCTCTTAATTGTTTGACTTGAAAACCAAGGAACACATGCAACTCTCCAATCATTGACATTTGAAATTCACTTGCCATCATCTCCCGAAACTCTTCATTGAACTTCTCATTAGTTGACCCATAGATAATATCATCCACATAGATCTGACACAGAAAGAGATCCTTCCCAACATGTCTTGTGAACAAGGTGCTATCAATGCTTCCAATCTTGAAACCATTCTTGAGAAGGAAGTTCCTCTAGTGTTCATACCATGCCCTTGGTGGTTGCTTGAGGCCATACAGAGCTTTCTTCAATTTGTACACATGTCTTGGATGTTTAGGGTCCTCAAACCCCGAAGGTTGTTCCATAGAGACTTTCTCATCGATATCTCCATTCAAGAAGGCACTTTTGACATCCATTTGAAAGAGCTTGAAGCCATTGTGTGATGCATAGGCAAGTAAGATCTCAATAGCTTCAAGACAGGCCACAGGAGTTTTTCTTCAAAGTCAATGCCCGCCACTTGAGAATATCCCTTAGCCACTAAGCAAGCCTTGTTCTTGACAATTGCTCCTGTCTAATCTTGCTTGTTCTTGAAGACCCACTTGGTGCCAACCATATTATGATTCTTGGGCCTCTCAACCAATTTCCATACTTTGCACCTCTTGAAGTTGTTCAACTCTTCTTGCATAGCTATTACCCATTTGTGATCGTCCATAGCTTCATCAATGGTAGTGGGCTCAATCATAGAGACAAAGGAGAAGTTCTCAATTGCAATATTTGCCTCATCATCAATTTCTTCACTCACATAAGATGGACTCCCAATGATCAAGTCATGTGAGTGATCCTTGTTGATGGCCTTGGGTCTAGGATGGTGCTTTTCTTGAGTGGGAGGAGCTTTAGGTGAAGTATCTTGTGCATCATAGATTGCTCGCTCTCTTGAGATATAAGTATCTTGAATTCTTAGTGAGGTGGGAGAGACACTCATATGCTTTGTTGTTTTGGAGCTAGAGCTTGGTGAGGATGTGGGGCTGTTATGTGATATCTTGAATTCTTAGTGAGGTGGGAGAGACACTCATATGCTTTGTTGTTTTGGAGCTAGAGCTTGGTGAGGATGTGGGGCTGTTATTTGAAGAGCTTGGAGAAGTGACTCGATGTGAAGTATGTGGGGAGGCTTGGGTCTCACTTCTCTCTTGGGTTCCCTCATGGGTAGGTGGATGCACTCTCAATGAATCTGGGGAGAAGCTAGTGGGAGAAGTGATGAGGACATCAACGACATACGAATAATGACGACGGAAGATGGCGCACCAAACCAAGTTGTCACGCCTCCACCTCTCGTCGTCGCGCCTCCTCGAGTTACGGATCCATCTTCTAACAAGACGATGACGT
This sequence comes from Eleusine indica, assembly GCA_030378355.1. NCBI lineage: Eukaryota > Viridiplantae > Streptophyta > Magnoliopsida > Poales > Poaceae > Eleusine > Eleusine indica. Next base: position 29,100,835 of record CM059501.1, on the reverse strand, counting down.
ACAAGGGCCCAATCACTAGAGCTCGAGCCCAGGAATTGAAGACGGTTTTGATGCTAAGGAACGACGGCCCAGGATGATGCCGCCTGAAGGCCCACGTGGCCCAAGTTGCACGACTCCCTCTCCACCGCGCGCCTCTCCACTTCAGCCGGCCCTAGATGCCTCGTCCTCCCCCTATATAGTCAAGGGCTGCGCCCCTTGCAATCTTCGAGTTTTGTTTTAAGTTTAGCTTAGCTATACATCCGTCTCTCGACGTGAATTCAGAACTCCACCGTCGTGCAATACATCAGATTGCTCGCCTCTAATTCTTGCTCCTTCTTCGATTGCGCGTAAGAATTGATCCGCGTGATCAGGTTGATCTTGTTTACCGCAAGGTTAATATCCTCCGGAAGTTGGTTCAGCGATTGCATTGGCGCTTCGGCTTGCTCGTCGTAGTCGGATCGTGAGGGTCGACATCCACCAAATCGAAGTTATCTCCACTCGCCGAAAGATCGGGCACTCTACACCTATCAAGTGGTATCAGATTTCAGTGTTTCTCAGTGAGTTTATCCAAGTCCATATAAACTGAAAACTACAAAAAAAAAGTTTACCCCAGTACGGTTTTGAGCCTCGCACTTTCGTTCAATAATTTGCGTTGTTGAGTTTTTGTGCTTTCGCTTTTGATCGTTGCTGGTACACTGTGTTTTATCGTTTTCTTCTTATCATCGTCGTATCCTTCCGCCGTGCCGCGTGTTTTCACCACCACAGTTTGCTTTCCACCGCATCTGTTTACCCCGTCTCGCTTGCCAAGTTGTGGTCAGCCGATCGCTTGCCAAGTTTTTCCGCTGCACCGTGAGTCCGGGTCAATCACTGCCTCGCCGATCGAGTCTTACTCGGTTACGTCGTGACCCGCTCGCCTCACTGATCGAGACCTACTCGGTTACGTCGTGACCCGCTCGCCTCGCCGATCGAGTCCTACTCGGTTACGTCGTGACCCGATCGCCTCGCCCTGTGTTTGGTTCTGTTCGGTTTCGTGTGTTCCTACTCCAGAGAGAGAGAGAGAGAGAGCAAAAAAAGCGCTTGTGCTTAATTGCTTAGTTGAGGTCTCATTGTTTATATTTTCAGCAAACAGTATAAAAAAAAAGATAAAAAAAAGAAAGCAAAAAAAAAAAAGAAAAAAAGAGAAAAAAAAGAGCGGCCGAGCAGCACAGGCAACGCGTTCTTGCTACACTTTGTTTTGATCCTTCTTCCTTCCTCTTGCACTTGTACCGGCAGCAATCGTTTCGTGTTTAGCACCATTATTCAGCTTTGCAGTTATTGTTTGAATTGTGCTAACCCTTGGATTGAGTGCAGCCTCCTAGCCCCACAAATTTTCTACTACGAGCAGGTTTTTGTTTCACCACGCAATCGCTCCTCCAATCTTCCACCGGTTTTACCTGTGGTTGCAGTTCACGCTTGCGTGCTTGGTAAGGATGGGTAAGAATTTGATAACAGCTTTTTGATTGAGCTTTTCATCCACCACTCACCTCTCGTTGTAGGATCCCGCTTTTTGTATTGCTTGTGTTTCTATGGCAGAAAACAGCTCGAAGTCGGAGGAGCTCACCCTCCAGGATGTCCAGGCACAGGTTCATGGTCTACAAAACGACATGAAGACGATGCACGAGAGACTTGACTCTATGGTCACTTCGTCGAATGAGCATTTTGATCAACTGGACCTCGCTGATACGGCTGCCCGCACCACGCTCGTGACAATCATGACGACGCAGCTCACGGAGTTACAAAATGCACATGACTACGGCGCCGACACCGAGCAGGACGACGACAATCACCGTGGTCGTGCTCGTAGGGTACGTGTTCCTATTAATGATTCTTTTGCCAAAATAAAATTTCGTATTCCCACTTTTAATGGCAAATATGATCCGGGTGCTTATCTTGATTGGGAATTAGAGGTTGAACAAAAATTTGCATGCCATGATATTCCTGCTAATTTACAAGTTAAGGCTGCTATTAGTGAATTTACTGAATTTGCTTTACTTGGTGGCATGAGTATAGACAAAGATATCCTGATAATATTCCAGCCACTTGGGCGGCATTAAAAGCTGCTATGCGTCATCGTTTTGTGCCATCATATTATGCTAGAGATTTGCTTAATCAAATGCAGCGTTTTCAACAAGGTTCACTTTCTGTAGAGGATTATTATCAAGCTTTGCAAAAGGGTATGATTCGCTGTGGGTTAGTTGAACTGGATGATGCTGCTATGGCTCGCTTTAGGGGTGGGTTAAATCATGAAATTTAAAATATTCTTGATTATAAGCATTATGATGATATGACCACCTTATTTGAATATGCTTGTGAAGCTGAACGTGAAGTGCAGGATCGACAATCTTTGTCAAGACCTAACATTTTTGTAGGGTCCAAGACGCCTTCAGCTCCACGGTCGACACCTTCTTCCACGCCGCGCGACCACTCCTCGACCACGTCCAAGTCGAGTGCTCCATCCACGGCCAAATCTGCCTCGATCGTGCCATCCTCCTCGTCGTCTGGACGAGCTCGTGATATTCAGTGTCACCGTTGCCGAGGATTTGGTCATGTGATACGCGATTGTCCAAATAAACGAACTATGTTGATTCGTGACGACGGTGGGTATTCTTCTGCTAGTGATTCTGAGGATATTCAGCAGACTATGCTTGCCACTAATCATGCAGATAATACGGAGCTTCATGTCGACTCTAGTGACGCCGACAGGTATGCCACTCTTGTTGTGCTACGTGTTCTTAGTACACAGGTCGTTCAGGATGAAAAGCATCAGCGCCACAACATTTTTCATATCAAAGGCATTGTGCAAGAACGAGCGGTCCGTATAATCATCGATGGTGGCAGTTGCGACAATTTGGCTAGTACGACCTTGGTGGAGCAGTTGTCATTGCCAACAAGGAAGCATCCACATCCTTATCACGTTCAATGGCTTAATGATGGCGGCAAAATAAAGGTAACGCGCTCGGTACGTGTTCCTTTCTCTCTTGGCGCCTATTCTGATTTTGTAGATTGTGATGTTATTCCAATGGAAGCATGCTCTTTGTTGCTTGGCCATCCTTGGCAATATGATGTTGATAGTGTTCATCATGGTCGCTCCAATTATTATTCCTTCATGTTTAAGGGTCAGAAAATTGTTATTCATCCTATGACACCTGAACAAGTTCTTAAAGATGATATTGCTCGAGCGACAAAAGCTGCAAAATTGGTTACATCGCCTCCTGTTGCACCTGTTCAACATGAGATCAAATTGAATAACCCTATCTTGCTTGCTACACGTGCTGATTTTGATGAATTACATGATGCTAATCTACTTTGCTATGCGCTAGTTTGCTCTCGTATGCTTGTTTCACTAGATGAGGCGCCTATGTTGCATATTGCTCCTGCTGTTGCTAACCTTTTGCAGAACTATAAAGATGTTTTTCCCACTGAATTGCCGTCGGGTCTTCCTCCTATTCGTGGCATAGAACATCAGATTGATTTAATTCCAGGCGCGTAGCTTCCTAATCGTGCCCCGTACCGCACAAATCCTGAGGAGACGAAAGAAATTCAGCGTCAAGTGCAGGCATTGCTTGATAAAGGTTACATTCATGAGTCTCTAAGCCCTTGTTCGGTTCCTGTTTTTCTTGTTCCTAAGAAAGATGGTTCTTGGCGTATGTGTGTAGATTGTCGTGCAATTAACAATATTACAATTCGTTATTGATATCCTATACCACGCCTTGATGATGTGCTTGATGAACTTAGTGGTGCCACAATTTTCTCTAAGGTTGATTTGCGTAGTGGTTACCATCAAATAAGAATGAAATTAGGAGATGAATGGAAAACGGCTTTTAAAACTAAATTTGGCTTGTATGAATGGTTGGTTATGCCGTTTGGATTGTCTAATGCTCCTAGCACTTTCATGCGCTTAATGAATGAAGTTCTCCGGCCTTATTGGAATATTTGTTGTTGTCTATTTTGATGATATCCTTATATACAGCAAATCCATGAATGAGCATTTAGATCATTTGCATGTTGTTTTTGATGCTTTGCGTGCTGCTCACTTGTTTGGGAACATGGAAAAATGCACTTTTTGCACGCAACATGTTTTGTTTCTTGGATATGTTGTTACTCCACAGGGCATTGAGGTCGATAGCAGCAAGGTGGACGCCATTCAGAGTTGGCCCCAACCGATGACGGTCACACAGGTTCGCAGTTTTCTTGGTCTTGCAGGCTTCTATCGTCGTTTTGTGCGGGATTTCAGTTCTATTGCTGCACCATTACATGAGCTGACCAAGAAGGGTGCGCCATTTGAGTGGGGCGCACCACAAGACGATGCATTCAACACTTTAAAGGAACGGTTAACTCATGCTCCTCTCTTACAATTGCCTAATTTTGATAAAGTGTTTGAATTGGAATGTGATGCTAGTGGAATTGGTTTGGGTGCTGTTTTGTTGCAAGATCATAAACCCATTGCTTATTTTAGTGAGAAGTTAAGTGGTGCTGCTCTTAAATATTCCACTTATGATAAAGAACTTTATGCTTTAGTAAGAACTTTGCAAACATGGCAGCATTATTTATGGCCTCGCGAATTTATTATTCATTCTGATCATGAGGCTTTGAAACATATTAGAACCCAAACTAATCTGAATCGTCGTCATGCTAAATGGGTTGAATTTATTGAATCTTTTCCATACATCATTAAACATAAAAACGGGAAGGAAAATGTGATTGCCGATGCTTTGTCTCGTCGTTATATGATGCTGTCCCAATTAGACTTTAAAATCTTTGGTTTGCAAGCTTTGAAAGATCAATATGTGAATGGTGCTGATTTTCATGATATTATGATGCATTGTAAGGATGGCAAACCTTGGGGCAAATTTCATATGCAGGATGGGTTCCTGTTTCGTGCTAACAAGCTGTGTATTCCAGCTAGCTCGGTTCGTCTTTTGTTGTTACAGGAGACGCATGGAGGTGGTCTTATAGGTCACTTCGGCGTTTTCAAGACACATGAGGTGTTGGCCGACCATTTCTTTTGGCCACGGATGCGCCGTGCTGTTGAGCGCCTTGTTGCACGCTGTACTACATGTCAAAAAGCTAAATCTCGTTTGGGTAATCATGGTTTGTATATGCCCTTGCCTGTTCCCTCTTCTCCTTGGCATGATATTTCGATGGATTTTGTTTTGGGATTGCCTCGCACTAAGAAGGGGAGGGACAGTATTTTTGTGGTTGTTGATCGTTTCTCTAAAATGGCTCACTTTATACCTTGTCATAAAACTGATGATGCCTCAAATGTTGCTGAATTGTTCTTTAGAGAGATTGTTAGATTGCATAGAATTCCTAAAACAATTGTCTCTGATCGTGATGCTAAGTTTCTTAGTCATTTTTGGCGTTCTCTTTGGAATAAATTAGAAACTAAGCTGCTGTTTAGTACTACTTGTCATCCTCAAACTGATGGGTAAACTGACGTAGTAAATAGAACTTTGTCTGCTATGCTTAGAGCTGTTTTAGGTAAAAATTTGAGACGCTAGGAAGATTGTTACCTCATGTTGAATTTGCTTATAATTATGCTACACATTCTGCCACTAAGATGTGTCCTTTTGAGGTTGTTTATGGCTATGTTCCTAAGGCGCCTATTGATTTGTTTGCTATTGATGCTGAAGATGAACCACATCTTGATGCTCTTGCTCATATTGATCACATGAAATAATTGCATGAAGAAACACAACACAACATTGCCGTTGCTAATAAAAAGTATCAAGTTGCTGGTAGTAAAGGTAGAAAACATATTTTTTTTGAACCTGGTGATTTGGTTCTGTTGCACTTGCGTAAAGATGAGTTCTAAAGTGATGCCTCGTGCTGCTGGTCCTTTTAAAGTGCTAACCAAGATTAACGATAATGCTTATGTTCTTGACTTGCCCATGGAGTTTGGTGTTTCCAATAGTTTTAATGTTGCAGATTTGAAACCATACTTGGGTGAGGATGATGAGTTGCCGTCGAGGACGACTTCACTTCAAGAAGGGGAGGATGATGAGGACATCAACGACATACGAATAATGACGACGGAAGATGGTGCGCCAAACCAAGATGTCACGCCTCCACCTCTCGTCGTCGCGCCTCCTCGAGTTACGGATCCATCTTCTAACGAGACGACGACGTACAAGGGCCCAATCACTAGAGCTCGAGCCCAGGAATTGAAGGCGGTTTTGATGCTAAGGAACGATGGCCCAGGATGATGCCGCCTGAAGGCCCACGTGGCCCAAGTCGCATGACTCCCTCTCCACCGCGCGCCTCTCCACTTCAGCCGGCCCTAGATGCCTCGTCCTCCCCCTATATAGTCAAGGGCTGCGCCCCTTGCAATCTTCGAGTTTTGTTTTAAGATTAGCTTAGCTATACATCCGTCTCTCGACATGAATTCAGAACTCCACCTTCGTGCAATACATCAGATTGCTCGCCTCTAATTCTTGCTCGTTCTTCGATTGCGCGTAAGAATTGATTCTCGTGATCAGGTTGATCTTATTTACCGCAAGGTTAATATCCTCCGGAAGTTGGTTCAGCGATTGCATTGGCGCTTCGGCTTGCTCGTCGTAGTCGGATCGTGAGGGTCGACATCCACCAAATTGAAGTTATCTCCAGTCGCCGAAAGATCGGGCACTCTACACCTATCAAGAGGTAATGGCATCTTGGTTTGGTTCTTGCGCCTCGGAGGAAGAGGTTGGTTGAGGTGGTGGAGCTGAGGGCTCATCAATATTTCCATCATTGGCCTCATGGGGTAAAACCTCGCCCACGGGCATGTTTCTCAAGGATTCCCTCATAGGCTCATCTCCAATGTCTACTTCATTAAACTCATCTCCTTTCTGAGAACCATTTGATGCACATCATAAGATTCTTCCACACATCCCATGGCTGAGTCGTAGACCCGATATGCTTTGGAAGTCCCTAAATACCCAACAAGAATGCCTTCATCAGTTCTGCTCTCAAACTTCCCAGGCTTCCTCCTCTTCTTGAGAATGTAGCAAGTGCAGCCAAAAACCCGAAAATAGGAAACATTGGGTTTCCGTCCAACCAACAGTTCATATGGTGTTTTCTTCAACAGCCGGTGGAGATAGACACAGTTTGAGGTGTAGCAAGCTGTGTTGATTGCCTCAGCCCAAAACCTTTCATGAGTTCCATACTCATCCAACATAGCACGAGCAAGGGTTTTAGGGTCTTGTTCTTCCTCTCCATTACTCCATTTTGCTCAGGAATATATATAGCGGAGAATTCATGCTTGATCCCTTTCTTGTCATAGTATTCCTCCACTGTTGTGTTCTTGAACTCAGTCCCATTGTCACTCCTTATCTTCATAATGCTAGCCTTGAATTCATTCTTTGCTCTCCTTGCAAACTTCCTGAATATGTCACTTGCTTGAGACTTGTCGACAAAAAAGAAGGTCCAAGTGTATCTTGTGAAGTCATCCACAATCACCAAGCAATATAGATTCCCTCCTAGACTCTTGTAATGTGTTTGCCTAAACAAGTCCAGGTGCAAGAGCTATAGAGGATGAGATGTAGACATGAAAGACTTGGTGGGATGAGATGATGCAACTTGCTTCCCAGCTTGACAAGCACTACACAATCTGTCTTTCTCAAAGGTGACATCCTTGATTCCTTTAACTAGATTTCTCTTGACCACTTTTCTGAGTTGATTCATTCCAACATGTGCCATTCTTCTATGCCACAACCATCCCTTAGTTGCCTTGGTGAATAGACAAGTACTTGGTGGCATGTTGCTTGACTTGAAGTTTGTTACATACAAGTTCCCATGCCTTACTCCATGAAATACTAGTCCCTTCTTTGCATTTTCAATCATTGCACCATCCTCATCAAATGTGCACTTGAAACCCATGTCATAGAGCTGACCAATAGACAAGAGGTTGAAGTTGAGGGTTTCCATAAGAAAGACTTTGAAGAGATAGAGGTCCTCAGTAATGGCCACCTTGCCTGATCCTCTAACTCTCCCCTTTGAGTTATCCCCAAAATTCATCTTCTCACTGTCTTCGTCTTCATCAATGGTGGTGAACATGGTTGGCTTCCCTATCATGTGTTGAGTGCACCCACTGTCAAGAATCGAATGAGTACCTCCACTCTTTTAGTTGACCCTGGTGGTAGCCATAAGACAAGCACTAGAGGAAGAAGGGTTAGTGTCCAAAGCATTACTTGATTGACTAGCACTAACCTCGTCAAGTCAAGCGATAAGTCCATCCTCATAGATAGGGATCCTTGCAATCCCTTCCTGAAGTTTCCTCCTGATGGGATAGTGAGGAGCACGATACCTCCAATGTCCATGACCATCCCCAATGTGTACATTGTCGAGGTCGATGTAGTAACGGGGAGGATCATATAGACCAGTGATGTGCTCAAGCACATGTCCCACTTGTGAGTGGTGTACAAGTATCATCTCCATTGCTCTCTCAATTGAGAGCTCATGTCTTCTATTGATCACCTCCTCAAGTAAGAAACCCCTCTCAGGAGTTGTGATTTGCAAGAGAAGTCTATCAGTCACTTCATATGATGAAATCCTCCGAAGACCTTATTGGTCGTATCTACGCACCCACTTGTATACCGCAAGAGGACGGTGTACAGTTGTAGGTTTTTTTCCCTCAGAGTATTCCAAGGTTATCGAATCCACAGGGAACGAGCGGAACTAATACTATTAAAGGGTTACTAACAGATTGCAATGAGTTGGTTGGTGTGAATGATGACGGTGAGAAAGAGGAAGGTGAATGTTATTGAAGAGGCAACAGAATAATGAAGGATTCTCTCCTTAGGATTGGTTCACTAGCATGCAACCTCATTCTTATCAACTCAAGTGATGACTCTAATATTCTACAAGACATGGTGGTTTTGTTCACCCCAGCTGTCACTACAGAAGCTATTAGCTCCCCACTGGTTTCTTGCACTATGTAATGGGCAAAAGTGTATTGGCCGATACACTAATGAAAAGGATAGATAGATGTGCAATAAGTTCATCACATAGATTAAATTCATCGAGAGAGCATCAACAAGTATGAGAGTTACATGACCAGATCCCCACACCAGAGAAGAGAATATGAGACTACTCACTCATCCTTCTGCTAGACATAGTAGAGGGGTGAGAAATAGCGCTGGAACGCGCACGAGCTGATCGGCGCAAGCGTCGCACCGATCGGTGCGACCTCCCTTCTGGTGGATCTCGTCGGTGTTGATGAACCTCCGCCGCCAATATCCTAGAACCCTAGTTTTAATAACTGGTTCTCACGATTGTCGTCTCTCCTTGGGCGTCTTGGCTCTTTGATAGTTATCTTCCTTTTATACTCAACGGGATTAGGTCAACTTCCACCGATTCTAAGTCATATTGGGCTGGGCCTTCGGCTTTCCTGGACCGGATCATGTTTTAGTCATCTTTCCCTCCTGCGCTGATCGGCGCATGGACCGTGTCTTCTCTTGTTTCTTCTCGGAGTCGGTTCCTCTGTCTTCCACAGCTGCCATGTGGGCATTTTCCTTCGAGATAAAGTCTTGTACTGCTCGTTGAGCTCTTGAAGTTCCATAAATCTTCTAGGCAAATATATTCAAGTGTCTTGCGCAGATAAACTTCCATAAACATGTGGAATGGCCCTTGGTCACTTCTGTGGGTCAAAACACCCTTGCACCGATCGGCTCATGTACTGCACCGATCGGCGCACTGGGCTTCTGCAGTGTTTTTCGTCGGTTCTGGACTCCTGTCCTCTCCAGCATCACTTTAATCGCCAATTTTACCTGTTTCTTCAACAAAGCTCCAAAACAATGCATATACAGATATATAGACAATATCATAGGTAAATGGCCTAAATTAGTATCAATTATGCTCTAATTGGGGTAATATTCGCATATAAAAGGGGCAATTGGAAAGTGCCAACAGTTCCCCCACACTCAAATCATTGCTTGTCCTCGAGCAATACAAAATCAAATGTGTAATAAGAATTTTCACACCATCCCTCATGCAGTCAATCTCAATCATCATTTTTACTCGTTATCCTGCCACAAAGATTTTCTCTCATCTCCTTTTAACCAATCGACATATCATACTTGAACTTAATCAAATTACCACAAAACTTTTTCAAAAACAACTTTAGTTCTCCTCAACTCATCTTTTAGCATCAAACATCAAGCACTTGGTCTTCTCTAGGTCTCTCAAGTGTATTTCCTTCCCTCTCCTATCTAATCAAGGATTGTATATGGATCTGGGAGGGCTATATAACTAAATTAAACCATAAGATTAACCATGTCAACAATGTGCTCAATCATGCCTATTAAGAAAGGGATTTCTTGGAAAAGAACTTTTAATGGAGAAGATGAATGTAGAAGATCTAAAAGAAAATTCAATGAGAACAATTGGCAAAGAATGAGAAATAATCAGAAATCTGCTTTCTTTGATGACCTTACTGCCTCTCAGGGAATATTTTTTTTTTCTCTTTACCCTTTTTTTATAATAACCTCTTTTTTTTCTTTTTGCATCAGCACCGATCGGCGCGACCTAAATTTTTTTCTTCCTCTTTTTTTTCTTCTTTTCTTTCTCCTCTTTTTTAATATTTCCTGATATGATCAGCAATTTCTGTCTTGTATCAGCAGCGGAAACTTTCTGAATTCCCTTTTATTGATAATATAGGTTGTATCAAGGATGAGGGAGAAACAAAGATGTATGGTTTTCATGATAGCAAGGAATTTAATTGGATAAGAGTGGCTAGAAATACAGAGCTAAACAAAATAGATCATCCTTTCCTAACTTGGTCGAAATCATGAGCAAAAAGTTGACAAAGTTACTTACAATCCACTTAGTTCAAATGTGTAGCTTGCTCTCATTCACTCGGCTATGTAGGCATATTTAGACCTTGCTTTTGCTTTAGCTTATGATGAGTCAAAAGAAATTTTCATAAATATAAAGCTCAAAAGTTAAGTGGTAACCAACAAATTCAATTAATCAACCAATCGAACATCTGAAAGACAAGATAAATAGCATGGGGAACTTTCAATTTGACAATCGACACTAACTTTATTAAAGACAATGCAAGAATTCAAACTACATAAAAGACCTAGAAGCAACTCTCAACATGACTCGTGACTCTCTTAAGCACACACAAACTTAAATAAATGCTCATCAAAAACACTTAAAAACTAAGAAACTAGACTCAAAAACATTTAAAAACTGAGAAATTGGACTCAAAAACACTTAAAAACTATGACTAATGGCAAACATTTAAAAACTGAGAAACTGGACTCAAAAACACTTAGAAACTATGACTATTGGCAAAGCCCTTCCCCCACACTCAAAATTTGCAATGTCCACATTGCAAGAGAAGAAACTCAACACACTAATCATGCAGACAAGGCCTGTTCAAGACTCGGAAAATTCGTCTTATATTCCTTATGAGAAAAGTGTGTCCGCTTCGTTCATCTTGATCGTATCCTGTATTCTGTGGTCCATATCTCTTTGATTCCTGTAAGCACGATCTCTGTCTAGATACAGTCTCTCAATGTTTCTTCGACAGACAGGACAGCAAGCAGGCGGTTGCAGGTTATGATTTTCAACGCTGTAAGGAGAGGCACTATTCAAATTCCTCTGAACCGATCAGCGCATAGGCTGAGCCGATCAGCGCAGTGGTGTTCTTCCACCATTGCGACTTCCTCCACTTCCCTCTGCATTACCATTAACTCTTGTTGAAGTTCCTGCTGCCCTGTTATTACTGCATTCTGCAAGTGTTTCCTGATTTTCAAACTTAGGACTACCAAAGCTTTCTTGCATATCAAAATCATCACTAAAATCTCCACGCACACTAGGATCACCGCTTTCCAAAGTTTCCAAATAGTATGACATATAGTCACTATCCCATTCAGAATAATTCTGAATTGGCTTACCCGATAATCTAGCGGATCTGCGAACCTCTTGTGTAATCTTACACTTCCATGCAGCAATTTCCTCGTCTTCACTTGGCAGAGCCATCAGATCAAAAAATTCAACCATCTTCAGATCGTGCCGATCGGCTCCAGTGTTGTGTCGATCGGCGCGTCGAGCAGCTTCCTTCATATACTCATCTAACTGCTCTAGATTATGCTCATGGATCACCTTATTCTGCTGCTTTCGTAAAATCTCATCATTAATCTCCTTAGGTGTCCTTCCTCCAGGAACTACGCGACAACCATCATCATATATCAAATCTCTAGGTATGAAAGCTGACTCTTCTACCAATTGGAGTTCAACCTTGTGTTGAAGATCTTTAGCACAAAAGAAACACTTGCAACCCTCAATACAGCTGTTTCTATGAATCTTATTTTCTTGAAAACTTTCCCAATCGGTAAGAACCTTGGGAAAGGTTTCATCCCCTCTAGCTTGAATATCCGTCTCCACATCCTGCTGGTACATAGCTTCTTCGACTTCCTCTCGCAGCTTGAGTTCATACTTGGCGGCAATGTCATGTTGACTATAAAGTCGGCACCAATGAATTGTGAGGGCGCTCTCTTCATCTAGCTCTTCCTTCTCTTGCTCAGTCAATGATCTTTCGAAAGATAGGAAACCCTCATACGACAAGGGCGTAGCAAGATCAAGAAGATTTTCCATGGTATACCTTTGAGAAACTACTTCACTTTCAATAGGTGCTACAGATTTTCCTTTGTGCACCAATACTCTTTTTCATCATCTGCCGAAGTTCATTGTCCATCTTCACCTTGTCGGCGTTCCACACATCAGCTTCACTTTTCTTCATGAATTTCTTCCGTAGATCTGACCAGACGACGGGATCATCTCGTGTTGGTGTCAACACTTCGTCGACTTCTTCACAGGGCCAATTTGCAGAGGGCTGAGGAAATCCGCCGTCGAGCCGATCGGATCCAGAGTCGCGCCGATCAGCGCGCCTTGGTTTCTACCTGATGCGCCGCCTTCCATCGCTTCTGCTCTTAGGGTTTGTTCTGGTGACGATGTAATACGAGTTGATCCGTGGATTTGCTGTCACCCCATATTTATATCCCTTGATTTCCAATTGGACTAAGACTCTTTCTCTTATTCGTGGAATTTAACGAGTCTTAAAAAGGCAAGGTCCAAAACCGACTCAAAACAAAAAGGACTCTGCCGCGCCGATCGGTGCAGGGCTGCGCCGATCGATGCAGCGTCACGCCGATCGGCGCAAGCATCGCGCCGATCGGCGCGGTACACTAAATCGTCCAAAAAACAAAAACTACGAAAATTAAAATACATACAAGTTTTTGTTTTACGTCGTTAAGCTCGACCACACGGGGTACTAAGCAGTGAAATACACATCAAAAGATTTTAATTCAAATATGTCGGGTTCTAGGTATACCTTTAGACGCTGTCCGTTCACCATGTATGTTGACGGCTGTTAAGTACCATTTTCAACCATCAACTATACTCAAATAAAGGAGAATCTGGCATTTCATACACGCATGCTTTAGCACAATAATATAGTTCCACTTGTACTTGGAGAACTTTGTGCATGCAGGAGGAAATGTGAAGGAAACACCTCAAAAGGCAAGAAACCACACTTTCGACCAATCAGAGAGTGCCACATGGACGTCACACGGATTGAAGGGCCCATTTTCAGCACTTAACCGACGTAACTCCCTGTAATACCGCGCAAACCGACGTCAGGGCCCACAGGACAGCCACCTGGAGAAAGCACAGGCCAGGAGGGGCCACCGACCCGGCCGGGCGCCCTCTCCGCCTGGGCTTCCACGTGTTGGCTCCTCCGTGACTCCTGATGACGGTTTGAGATGCCTTCCATGGCGGTTACTCTCCCTTGCCGACCTATTGAGGCTATAAATAGGAGGGTGTGCCTTCACACTGTTGACGGCTGTTAAGTACCATTTTCAACCGTCAACTATACTCAAATAAAGGAGAATTTGGCATTTCATACACGCATGCTTTATCACAATAATATAGTTCCACTTGTACTTGGAGAACTTTGTGCATGCAGGAGGAAATGTGAAGGAAACACCTCAAAAGGCAAGAAAACACACTGTCGACCAATCAGAGAGCGCCACATGGACGTCACACGGATTGAAGGGCCCATTTTCAGCACTTAACCGACGTAACTCCCTGCAATACCGCGCAAACCAACGTCAGGGCCCACAGGACAGCCACCTGGAGAAAGCACAGGCCAGGAGGGGCCACCCCCAGGTCGGCCGACCCAGCCGGGCGCCCTCTCCGCCTGGGCCTCCACGTGTTGGCTCCTCCGCGACTCCTGATGACGGTTTGAGATGCCTTCCGTGGCGGTTACGCTCCCTTGCCGACCTATTGAGGCTATAAATAGGAGGGTGTGCCTTCACACTCAACACACACCACAAGAAGCATTTCTCTCTTGCTAGTAGTAGTTCTTGGAGTTTTAGTGGAGTTAGGCTGAGTCTAGAGCTCTCTAGTCCCGAGTCTTCACTTGGAATTGGTATGGCTCTTGTATCTTTTCCCTTTTGTAAGACTTTGCTCTTATCAATATATATACTTTTTCTATATAGTTGTGCTTGGGTCATGAGTTTCTTGTTTGATATTGTGATCCATATATGTGATAGTATAGTCTACTTGTGTGATAGTAGTTTATATTTATTATACTACTATTGTCATGCTAGTTATATACCGTCACTATAGTCTAGTTTATATGTTATAGTCTCTATGCTTAGTTTTAGCTGATAAAGTATAGCATGGGTTTGGTGATCGTATTCGTACGGTAACTCTGCCTCGTTAATAGTAATCGCGGAGGGGCAGAGTGCTCTTTGGTCATGCAAGTATGGTACTTGGGTGACTGATTTGCATCAATTATTCGTTAGTCTACTGGTTCGTTGAGGTAGGCGGCAGGTGGTGACAGCCCTGTCCGTCCTTTGAAATCCTCCCCGCTAGGCTAGTGCGTAGGCTCTTGGCGGAAGTCGCCTGTGGATGCAGGGGTAAGTCCGTGCCTGAAGTGCTATACTATTGACTGCTGAACCTGAGTGTGGGTCTGTATGTATTCTACTTAGGCTATGCAACTGTATAGGAATGTATAGTAGGAGTAGCTTAGCCTAGTCTTTCCTCCACTAGACTTTATTTATTTAGTAGGAATCTTCTGCGTGTGTCACACTACCCGGTTATTATCATGTACCCGCCTGTCTTGGTTAGATATCCTTGCTAATTGTTAACATGATCTTATATGTTAGTAACGCTTCTTGATCATAACCTTCCTCTGGGATAAACAAATACGATACCCTGAATACTTCCGGGTGAAATGCTACAGCGGTATTCTCCGTGCGCTTGCGGATTTTACCTACTTGACTCTGGGACATATTAGTGAGCCGTTTCTGGCCCCGTGCCGGGGATGATTTATTAATATGGCTTAGCAAAAGTCAACAAGCATTTCTGGCGCCGTTGCCGGGGAAGGCGTATGATTCAAGAAAAATTACTAATGTATATAGTAGTGTTGCAATTATTAAGGCTATCTCCTAAGCAGGTTAACCTTGCTTTGTTTTCTGCATTTTGTATGAAAACAGGGTAGTGTATGACTGGTTTCGACTTGCCGACAAACTTCACTGAAGATCCTGAGTCACTCCTGAGAAGGACACGAGCTAGGCTCACCCCTCCTCGTAAGGAGACTCGGCCAATCGAACCTGTCATTCCCGCACCATCAAACTCTGAGCAAATGGCCGACAAGACCCTCCGCGAGTTCTCCGCTCCCTCCGCTGCCAACATCCCTACGGGACCAGCTGGCAATGTGGGAGATGCGAACTTCGAGATCAAGACCGGTCTCATCACCATGGTGCAGGCTAGCCCATTCTGTGGGAAAGCCAATGAGGACGCTAGTGCTCATCTCCAGCAATTCCTGGAGATTTGCAACACGTTCAAAAAGAAGGACAGCCTCATCACATTCATGAAGAACTTCCTTGAGAAGGAAAAGGTTGCACAGCAACAACTGATGAAGGCAAGGAGGCAAAGGTCACACATTAAGCAACAGCCTCCGAAGTCCACAAGGCAGCAACCTCCAAGGTCTGCAAAGAAACAGGCTGTGAAGCCTGCAAAACCGCAGCCTCCGAAGCCCGAGAAGCCACCGACCGCAACAAAGACCAAGAAGGTGTGGCGAACGAAACAAGAAGCATCATCCGTGTCTTCATCTCCGGGACCGGACAACGCTTCATCGAGCTGAACGCCGGAGAAAAGTCCCGCTCGTCGGACTTTAAAAGGTGAGTCCTCGCCGGGAGGTTAAACCGGTAGTTATCCATATTTGCTCTTTTAATTGCATATTTGCTTTCCACCACATTTTGATTTTTTCCGACCACTGCATTTCTGCATTTTTGAATTTTTCCAGCCACCTTGGAATTTTTCAAAACTCATTTGCATTTTTGAAAATTTAGAAAATAGGTTTTTGGGCTTTCCATTTTGAAAAGATTTTTTGTCGAGCTTTTTGAGCAAAAAGGCAGCAGGGGACAAATCCCCTAGCCGTTGGGGAACACATAGGAAAAAGGGGGCTGCCAGGAGGCCCACCTGCCAAGTCGGCCGACCTGGTGGGATCGGCCGACCCCCTGGCCCCACCTTTTCCTGTGCTCCTTTCTCCCAACGGCTATATGGCCGTTGCTCTGTCTCTTTCTAACGGCCATCTTGCTTCCTTGGCTATAAAAACCGCCCAGGAGGGGGAGCTTCGCCATTTCAAGCTCATCTTTCACTCCCCTCCTTTGCTCACTTGTTGCTCTCCCAAAATTTCGTGTTCTTCAACTTTACTACAGCCCCAAAAACCCAAAAAAATATTTCCCCTCAGTTTTAGTGCATTTGCAAATTGTTGTGAGAAGAAAACCAATTTCGGAGAAGCTCGGGTTTGTCGTTTTCACTAACGCTCACCCGAACACTTGTTCGATCTTGTTTTTGTTCTTGTCTTGTGTTTGTTCTTGTGTGCAGCCATGTTCAACCGAATGAAGCAAGTCACCGGAATCAAGCGGAGAAAAAGCACTCGTGCAAGCACGAGTCAAGCATCCTCCGTCGAGCTCACACCAAGTCCGGGGCATGGTGACCCCGAAGCTGAAATTCCGGAGGAAAGGCCGGCCTTGCTCATCACCGAGGAGCATCTCGACATCAAGGACGACCGCGAGGGCCAAGCCATCGCGCTCATGAGAGAACGGCCATTCGCCCACACCCGACGCTTCGATCCGGACTTCCTCGAGAAAATAGGTATGAGAGAAGAATTTGCCTCTATTTTTCGCACTATGGGTTGGCTAAATTTCGTAGAAGTAGATGAGCCGGGTTCTCGTTTGCTTACTATGCAGTTTTTATGCACCCTTAGAAAGTATGATGAAGGCATTTCTTTTCGCTTGTTTGGGCAAGAGCGCTTGGTCACATGGGGTGATCTTCATGCTATGCTAGGTCTAAATCCTAAATGTAGGCTAGACTTAGATAAAGCACTAAAGGGGTTCCATAAAGAAAGTTTTTGGAAAAAGATTTCCAGAAACGAGTGGGGTCCCAAGCCTAGAACAAGTGCCATCCATAATCCTACACTTAGATTTATGCATGTGTGGTTGGCTATGACCTTGTTTCCTCGAGGTGACATTAGGGTTGTCCGGCAAGATGAATTAAAAATACTTTATGCCATGGTTAAGAAAATTAGGGTGCACCCGCGGAATGCATGATTGATCAATGGTTAGACAATATAAAGTTGACAGGACCAATTGAGTGCACCTCTTTAGTTACTCGCATTGCGCAGAAGTGTGGTCTGCTTGAGAATGTTCATGTTGAATATTTGACGGTAGATAGAGAATTTCTAGGCGAGGACTATTTTGTGCAAGGACATACTTTGAAACATGGTCCAAATAATACCTTGATCTATCACTTTCCCGGGTATACAAATGAATTCCCGTTACCTAACCCGGGTCTTCGTTTGTATCACTGTCGGGCACTAACCCTCCCACTTGAGCCAGTGGGAGAAGTTCGCAGGCATAGTGTTTCAGGGCGACCGACACGTTCCCGTAGGCATATGGAGCCTACACCGGAGTTTCACACTCCGACCGGAGATCCGGTATGGGAGCAGCCCCCGCCACAGGACGAGGCGGGTGCATCAACATGGCAGGCCGGAGCATGGGAATCTCAGTACAATTACCCCATGCAGACGTCATCAAGTTCAAGCGGACCGCCATCCTTTGCCACTCGGTCATTCTCATCCCGTGGGTTCCGTGAACTCAACTATGGGATGGCCGAGTTGACAAGGAGGGTGAACGACATTGATTTGCGCACCGAGAGCATGCAACAAACTCTCACGCAACATGTCACCGACACCCAGCAATGGCAGAATTTCAGCGACAACCAATTCCGCCAGCTGAACGCGATGATGGCTCAGAATCAGAGCAATTGGGATGCCTTCTTCCGCTCCCAAGGCTACGACCCGAACCAGCAGATATGAGCAAGAACAAGCTTGGGGGAGGACCTCCCTTCTCACGGTAACTTGTATCTTTCCCCTTCCCTTTATTTCTTGCATTTGCTAAATCTGAAAATCCATAAAAATTTGCAAAATATAAAAAGAACAAAAATATTTCCCTTTTTCATGCGCGGTATGAATGTGTATAATTTTCTTATGTTGAGATGATGAATAGTTGCTCTGTCCTTTATTCCTCTCTAAAGCTAGTTTACAACTTAGTACTCTCTCAAGAGTTAGGTTTGTTGGTAAATCTTGCCTTGAACTTGAATCTTGTGGGTAGCATATGCATTCTCTAGTTCTAAGTTGTTGAGAGGTATGATATGATAGATAGGGCTGCTATGATCTTGCTCAACGTAAAGCTTGAATTCCGGAGTTTTATTTTTCAAAATGACAAATTGATAAGTTCCTCAATGATGAAATTCCCACCACAGCCATATGTAGTGTTTACATTTGAAAACCTTTACACATATGCTGCTTGTTTCACATTGAGCTTAGTCAAAATTCTTGTGACCCTAGTAGAACTCTTTTCATGCTTTCTTGATCAAGATCATATACACACATCCACCGCCATGAGCTATCCTTCTAAATCAAGAAGATAGCATCCACCATATCCACCATATCCACCGTGAGCTATTCTTCTACACCGGAAGAAAGCCACTATCCATCCATCCATCCAAAGAAACACTCCATATATCCATTGCAAAATTCCTCTCTCAAAGTATTCATTGCAAACTAGGACTATGGCTATATATAAAAAAAAAAAAATGCTCAAAAAAGAGAGCAAGCAAAAGATAGCCATAGCCTAGAAACTCCAAAAGAGAGAAGGAAAATTCAAAAAGGAGTTATTTCTTCCCATCCACCATTCTTCCGTTCTCCCACACACTTGCACATCTTGATCAAGATTGTTTGAATTGATGTTTTTTCTTGGATCCGGTCTTTTGACATAGCAATATTATGTGAACATGAGTGCTTCATATATCCCTACCTTGAGCTCCACATAAAGCCTTATTTAGAAGTAGGTGATTATAGGCAACACTTTGCCTTGGTGAGGAATCATACACATATTGAGTGATCCGAGAGAATCATTTGAGGAACTTGGTTTTTATTTTCAAAATCTTTTGAAAACCTCCGGAACAACATAGCGGAATCTAGAGCAAGTGATTAGTGCCCTGCAATTGTTCTATCTCTCAACCGCCCAAGACAATGAGGTGTAAAAGCCCCATGGATCGAGGTAAATGGGTAAGTTATGCGCCAATATATTTAATTCTAGAAAGAGTACTTTGTTGTGCGCATAGTATTATTGAGGAGTAGGACATTGTAGCAACTCCTGATCAACAACTTAAGTTTATCTTTGCTTCGGGACGAGCAAAGGGTAAGCTTGGGGGAGTTTGTTGACGGCTGTTAAGTACCATTTTCAACCGTCAACTCACACTCAACACACACCACAAGAAGCATTTCTCTCTTGCTAGTAGTAGTTCTTGGAGTTTTAGTGGAGTTAGGCTGAGTCTAGAGCTCTCTAGTCCCAAGTCTTCACTTGGAATTGGTATGGCTCTTGTATCTTTTCCCTTTTGTAAGACTTTGCTCTTATCAATATATATATATATTCTATATAGTTGTGCTTGGGTCATGAGTTTCTTGTTTGATATTGTGATCCATATATGTGATAGTATAGTCTACTTGTGTGATAGTAGTTTATATTTATTATACTACTATTGTCATGCTAGTTATATACCGTCACTATAGTCTAGTTTATATGTTATAGTCTCGATGCTTAGTTTTAGCTGATAAAGTATAGCATGGGTTTGGTGATCGTATTCGTACGGTAGCTCTGCCTCGTTAATAGTAATCGCGGAGGGGCAGAGTGCTCTTTGGTCATGCAAGTATGGTACTTGGGTGACTGATTTGCATCAATTATTCGTTAGTCTACTGGTTCGTTGAGGTAGGCGGCAGGTGGTGACAGCCCTGTCCGTCCTTTGAAATCCTCCCCGCTAGGCTAGTGCGTAGGCTCTTGGCGGAAGTCGCCTGTGGATGCAGGGGTAAGTCCGTGCCTGAAGTGCTATACTATTGACTGCTGAACCTGAGTGTGGGTCTGTATGTATTCTACTTAGGCTATGCAACTGTATAGGAATGTATAGTAGGAGTAGCTTAGCCTAGTCTTTCCTCCACTAGACTTTATTTATTTAGTAGGAATCTTCTGTGTGTGTCACACTACCCGGTTATTATCATGTACCCGCCTGTCTTGGTTAGATATCCTTACTAATTGTTAACATGATCTTATATGTTAGTAACGCTTCTTGATCATAACCTTCCTCTGGGATAAACAAATACGATACCCTGAATACTTCCGGGTGAAATGCTACAGCGGTATTCTCCGTGCGCTTGCGGATTTTACCTACTTGACTCTGGGACATATTAGTGAACCGTTTCTGGCCCCGTGCCGGGAATGATTTATTAATATGGCTTAGCAAAAGTCAACAAGCATTTCTGGCGCCGTTGCCGGGGAAGGCGTATGATTAAGAAAAATTACTAATGTATATAGTAGTGTTGCAATTATTAAGGCTATCTCCTAGGCAGGCTAACCTTGCTTTGTTTTCTGCATTTTGTATGAAAACAGGGTAGTGTATGACTGGTTTCGACTTGCCGACAAACTTCACTGAAGATCCTGAGTCACTCCTGAGAAAGACACGAGCTAGGCTCACCCCTCCTCGTAAGGAGACTCGGCCAACCGAACCTGTCATTTCCGCACCATCAAGCTCTGAGCAAATTCCAAGCACATTTTGATTTTTCCCGACCACTGCATTTCTGCATTTTTGAATTTTTCCAGCCACCTTGGAATTTTTCAAAACTCATTTGCATTTCTGAAAATTTAGAAAATAGGTTTTTGGGCTTTCCATTTTCAAAAGATTTTTTGTCGAGCTTTTTGAGCAAAAAGGCAGCAGGGGACAAATCCCCTAGCCGTTGGGGAACACATAGGAAAAAGGGGGCTGCCAGGAGGCCCACCTGCCAGGTCGGCCGACCTGGTGGGGTCGACCGACCCCCTGGCCCCACCTTTTCCTGTGCTCCTTTCTCCCAACGGCTATATGGCCGTTGCTCTGTCCCTTGCTAATGGCCATCTTGCTTCCTTGGCTATAAAAACGACCCAGGAGGAGGAGCTTCACCATTCCAAGCTCATCTTTCACTCCCCTCCTTTGCTCACTTGTTGCTCTCCCAAAATTTCGTGTTCTTCAACTTTACTACAGCCCCAAGAACCCAAAAAAAAAATATATTTCCCCTCTGTTTTAGTGCATTTGCAAGTTGTTGTGAGAAGAAAACCAATTTCGGAGAAGCTCGGGTTTGTCGTTTTCACTAACGCTCACCCGAACACTTGTTCGATCTTGTTTTTGTTCTTGTCTTGTGTTTGTTCTTGTGTGCAGCCATGTTCAAACGAATGAAGCAAGTCGCCGGAATCAAGCGGAGAAAAAGCACTCGTGCAAGCACGAGTCAAGCATCCTCCGTCGAGCTCACACCAAGTCCGGGGCATGGTGACCCCGAAGCTGAAATTCCGGAGGAAAGGCCGGCCTTGCTCATCACCGAGGAGCATCTCGACATCAAGGACGACCGCGAGGGCCAAGCCATCGCGCTCATGAGAGAACGGCCATTCGCCCACACCCGACGCTTCGATCCGGACTTCCTCGAGAAAATAGGTATGAGAGAAGAATTTGCCTCTATTTTTCACACTATGGGTTGGCTAAATTTCGTAGAAGTAGATGAGCCAGGTTCTCGTTTGCTTACTATGCAGTTTTTATGCACCCTTAGAAAGTATGATGAAGGCATTTCTTTTCGCTTGTTTGGGCAAGAGCGCTTGGTCACATGGGGTGATCTTCATGCTATGCTAGGTCTAAATCCTAAATGTAGGCTAGACTTAGATAAAGCGCTAAAGGGGTTCCATAAAGAAAGTTTTTGGAAAAAGATTTCCGGAAACGAGTGGGGTCCCAAGCCTAGAACAAGTGCCATCCATAATCCTACACTTAGATTTATGCATGTGTGGTTGGCTATGACCTTGTTTCCTCGAGGTGACATTAGGGTTGTCCGGCAAGATGAATTGAAAATACTTTATGCCATGGTTAAGAAAATTAGGGTGTCACCCGCGGAATGCATGATTGATCAATGGTTAGACAATATAAAGTTGACAGGACCAATTGAGTGCACCTCTTTAGTTACTCGCATTGCGCAGAAGTGTGGTCTGCTTGAGAATGTTCATGTTGAATATTTGACGGTAGATAGAGAATTTCTAGGCGAGGACTATTTTGTGCAAGGACATACTTTGAAACATGGTCCAAATAATACCTTGATCTATCACTTTCCCGGGTATACAAATGAATTCCCGTTACCTAACCCGGGTCTTCGTTTGTATCATTGTCGGGCACTAACCCTCCCACTTGAGCCAGTAGGAGAAGTTCGCAGGCATAGTGTTTCAGGGCGACCGACACGTTCCCGTAGGCATATGGAGCCTACACCGGAGTTTCACACTCCGACCGGAGATCCGGTATGGGAGCAGCCCCCGCCACAGGACGAGGCGGGTGCATCAACATGGCAGGCCGGAGCATGGGAATCTCAGTACAATTACCCCATGCAGACGTCATCAAGTTCAAGCGGACCGCCATCCTTTGCCACTCGGTCATTCTCATCCCGTGGGTTCCGTGAACTCAACTATGGGATGGCCGAGTTGACAAGGAGGGTGAACGACATTGATTTGCGCACCGAGAGCATGCAACAAACTCTCACGCAACATGTCGCCGACACCCAGCAATGGCAGAATTTTAGTGACAACCAATTCCGCCAGCTGAACGCGATGATGGCTCAGAATCAGAGCAATTGGGATGCCTTCTTCCGCTCCCAAGGCTACGACCCGAACCAGCAGATATGAGCAAGAACAAGCTTGGGGGAGGACCTCCCTTCTCACGGTAACTTGTATCTTTCCCCTTCCCTTTATTTCTTGCATTTGCTAAATCTGAAAACCATAAAAATTTGCAAAACATAAAAAGAACAAAAATATTTCCCTTTTTCATGCGCGGTATGAATGTGTATAATTTTCCTATGTTGAGATGATGAATAGTTGCTCTGTCCTTTATTCCTCTCTAATGCTAGTTTACAACTTAGTACTCTCTCAAGAGTTAGGCTTGTTGGTAAATCTTGCCTTGAACTTGAATCTTTGGGTAGCATATGCATTCTCTAGTTCTAAGTTGTTGAGAGGTATGATATGATAGATAGGGCTGCTATGATCTTGCTCAACGTAAAGCTTGAATTCCGGAGTTTTATTTTTCAAAATGACAAAATGATAAGTTCCTCAATGATGAAATTCCCACCACAGCCATATGTAGTGTTTACATTTCAAAACCTTTACACATATGCTGCTTGTTTCACATTGAGCTTAGTCAAAATTGTTGTGACCCTAGTAGAACTCTTTTCATGCTTTCTTGATCAAGATCATATACACACATCCACCGCCATGAGCTATCCTTCTAAATCAAGAAGATAGCATCCACCATATCCACCATATCCACCGTGAGCTATTCTTCTACACCGGAAGAAAGCCACTATCCATCCATCCAAAGAAACACTCCATATATCCATTGCAAAATTCCTCTCTCAAAGTATTCATTGCAAACTAGGACTATGGCTATGCAAAAAAAAAAAAAAAAAGAAAGCAAGCAAAAGATAGCCATAGCCTAGAAACTCCAAAAGAGAGAAGGAAAATTCAAAAAGGAGTTATTTCTTCCCATCCACCATTCCTCCGTTCTCCCACACACTTGCACATCTTGATCAAGATTGTTTGAATTGATGTTTTTCTTGGATCCGGTCTTTTGACATAGCAATATTATGTGAACATGAGTGCCTCATATATCCCTACCTTGAGCTCCACATAAAGCCTTATTTAGAAGTAGGTGATTATAGGCAACACTTTGCCTTGGTGAGGAATCATACACATATTGAGTGACCCGAGAGAATCATTTGAGGAACTTGGTTTTTATTTTCAAAAATCTTTTGAAAACCTCCGGAATAACATAGCGGAATCTAGAGCAAGTGATTGGTGCCCTGCAATTGTTCTATCTCTCAACCGCCCAAGACAATGAGGTGTAAAAGCCCCATGGATCGAGGTAAATGGGTAAGTTATGTGCCAACATATTTAATTCTAGGAAGAGTACTTTGTTGTGCGCATAGTATTATTGAGGAGTAGGACATTGTAGCAACTCCTGATCAACAACTTAAGTTTATCTTTGCTTCGGGACGAGCAAAGGGTAAGCTTGGGGGAGTTTGTTGACGGCTGTTAAGTACCATTTTCAACCGTCAACTATACTCAAATAAAGGAGAATTTGGCATTTCATACACGCATGCTTTAGCACAATAATATAGTTCCACTTGTACTTGGAGAACTTTGTGCATGCAGGAGGAAATGTGAAGGAAACACCTCAAAAGGCAAGAAAACACACTTTCGACCAATCAGAGAGTGCCACATGGACGTCACACGGATTGAAGGGCCCATTTTCAGCACTTAACCGACGTAACTCCCTGTAATACCGCGCAAACCGACGTCAGGGCCCACAGGACAGCCACCTGGAGAAAGCACAGGCCAGGAGGGGCCACCCACAGGTCGGCCGACCTGGTCAGGTCGGCCGACCCGGCCGGGCGCCCTCTCCGCCTGGGCTTCCACGTGTTGGCTCCTCCGCGACTCCTGATGACGGTTTGAGATGCCTTCCGTGGCGGTTACTCTCCCTTGCCGACCTATTGAGGCTATAAATAGGAGGGTGTGCCTTCACACTCAACACACACCACAAGAAGCATTTCTCTCTTGCTAGTAGTAGTTCTTGGAGTTTTAGTGGAGTTAGGCTGAGTCTAGAGCTCTCTAGTCCCAAGTCTTCACTTGGAATTGGTATGGCTCTTGTATCTTTTCCCTTTTGTAAGACTTTGCTCTTATCAATATATATATATATTTTCTATATAGTTGTGCTTGGGTCATGAGTTTCTTGTTTGATATTGTGATCCATATATGTGATAGTATAGTCTACTTGTGTGATAATAGTTTATATTTATTATACTACTATTGTCATGCTAGTTATATACCGTCACTATAGTCTAGTTTATATGTTATAGTCTCGATGCTTAGTTTTAGCTGATAAAGTATAGCATGGGTTTGGTGATCGTATTCGTACGGTAGCTCTGCCTCGTTAATAGTAATTGCGGAGGGGCAGAGTGCTCTTTGGTCATGCAAGTATGGTACTTGGGTGACTGATTTGCATCAATTATTCGTTAGTCTACTGGTTCGTTGAGGTAGGCGGCAGGTGGTGACAGTCCTGTCCGTCCTTTGAAATCCTCCCCGCTAGGCTAGTGCGTAGGCTCTTGGCGGAAGTCGCCTGTGGATGCAGGGGTAAGTCCGTGCCTGAAGTGCTATACTATTGACTGCTGAACCTGAGTGTGGGTCTGTATGTATTCTACTTAGGCTATGCAACTGTATAGGAATGTATAGTAGGAGTAGCTTAGCCTAGTCTTTCCTCCACTAGACTTTATTTATTTAGTAGGAATCTTCTGTGTGTGTCACACTACCCGGTTATTATCATGTACCCGCCTGTCTTGGTTAGATATCCTTGCTAATTGTTAACATGATCTTATATGTTAGTAACGCTTCTTGATCATAACCTTCCTTTGGGATAAACAAATACGATACCCTGAATACTTCCGGGTGAAATGCTACAGCGGTATTCTCCGTGCGCTTGCGGATTTTACCTACTTGACTCTGGGACATATTAGTGAACCGTTTCTGGCCCCGTGCCGGGAATGATTTATTAATATGGCTTAGCAAAAGTCAACAATGTACTTGTTTCTCTTGCCATCCATTATAATTACCGCTCCCGAAGGTAACACCGTATCCACGAGATAAGGTCCGTCCCATTTGCTTCGCAGTTTGCCTTTACCAAATAATCTGAATCACGAGTTAAATAGGAGCACCCGATCTCCTTCCTTGAATTCCTTCTTCAAAAGTTTCTTATCGTACCACTTCTATGTTTTCTCCTTGTATATGGCTGCATTTTCATATGCACGCAATCTCATTTGTTCCAATTCACTTATTTGTATCTTCCTTTTCATGCTGGCGGCATCAAGATCCAGATTCATCTCCTTGATGGCCCAATAAGCTTTATGTTCCAATTCCACCAGTAGGTGACACGATTTCCTATAGACGAATTGATACGGTGTCATACCAATTGGTGTCTTGAATGCTGTCCTATATGCCCATAACGCTCCATTAAGCTTAGTGGCCCAATCTTTTCCTTCCTTTGTAACAATCTTCTGTAGAATTCCCTTTAATTGCTTATTTGAAGTTTCTGCTTGTCCATTTGTCTGGGGATGGTAGCCTGTTCCAATTCTATGTTCAACTCCAGATTTGGTTAAAAACCTAGCAAATTCTCCTCCTGTAAAATGGGATCCTCCATCTGTAATTATTATCCTCAGTACCCCGTACCTAGGAAATATCTTCTCCTGAAGTATACTCCTTGATTCTCTTGTAGTGTTAGCCATGCATGCCATTGCTTCGACCCACTTGGAGACATAATCAACAGCGACCAATATATACTCGAAACCATAAGAATTCACAAAGGGTCCCATGAAATCCATACCCCAAACATCAAAGATATCGACTTGAAGATTGTACTTCAGAGGCATTGCATTCCTACTGTTAACATTTCCTATTTGTTGGCATTGAGCACATGTTGCAACATACCTTTTTGCATCTTCATGCATAGTAGGCCAATAGAATCCACTTGCCCATACCTTTGCCTGTGTTCTGAAGTAGCCATAATGTCCCCCATAATCCGAAGAATGACATTTTGCTAAAATGCTTGCTCTTTCTTCTCTGGGTACACATCACTGTACTGCTCCGTCCTCGCAATACCTATCCAAGTATGGGTCGGCCCATATGCATTTTCTCATTTCACTCTTTACTCTTTTCCTTGTGTTCTTGTTCATCAGATCAGTTTGTCCCTTGAAACCTTTGATAATATCCATCATCCAGTTCTCTCTACGATCAAATGTAGCAAATAACTGCTCTTGTCGCATTTCATCTCTTATTGGCTCAGTTGATGGTGATTCAAGATGAGATAAATGATCTGCTACAGAATTTTCTACTCCTTTCTTATCTCTTATCTCCAAATCAAATTGTTGCAGCATCAATACCCATCACATTAACCGAGGCTTAGACTCCTTTGAAACCAAGTATCTTATAGTAGCATGATCAGTATATACAATCACCTTAGAATTTAGAATGTAGGATCTAAACTTCTCAAAAGCAAATATAACAGCTAGCATCTCCTTCTCAGTTGTTGTATAATTTATTTGCGCCTCATTCAAAGTTTTGCTAGCATAATATATAGCATGCACTTTACCTTTTTTCCGTTGTCTAAGAACAGCTCCAACGGCATAGTCACTTGCATCACACATAATTTCAAAAGGTAGACTCTAATCAGGTGGCTGCATAACGGGTGCAGAGCATAGAGATTCCTTTAATCTCCTCATCCATAACAAATTATGTATCTTGCTTTAACAATTTTGTCAGGGGTTTAGCAATCTTCGAATAATCCTTAACAAATCTGCGATAGAAGTTGGCATGTCCAAGAAAACTCCTCAAAGTTGTAAGATCAGTAGGGGGAGGTAATTTCTCAACTGTAGATACCTTTGCCTTATCAACCTCTATCCCTCTTTTAGATATGACATGACCAAGTACTATCCCTTCTGTTACCATGAAGTGACACTTCTCCCAATTAAGAACTAAATCGCATTCAACACACCTTTTCAAAACCTTCTCCAAATTCTCCAAACAGCTATCAAAATCAGCACCATGTATGGAGAAGTCATCCATAAATACCTCCATAATATCTTCTATGAATTCAATGAATATTGCATTCATGCATCTTTGAAATGTCACAGGCGCGTTGCAAAGACCAAATGGCATCCTTCTATATGCATATGTCCCAAAAGGGCAAGTAAAAGTAGTTTTCTGCTGATCTTCTGGTCTTACCGGTATTTGAACGAAACCACTATATCCATCCAAATAACAAAAGTATGGATTCCTTGCTAATCTTTCAAGCATCTCATCAATGAACGGAAGAGGATAGTGATCTTTCTTCGTCACCTTGTTTAAACTTCTATAATCTATGCACATTCTCCATCCAGTTACAGTCCTTTGAGGGATCAACTCATTGTTTTCGTTAGGCACTACTGTCAACCCTCCTTTCTTGGGTACACAATGCACTGGGCTAACCCATTCACTATCAGCAACAGGGTAGATCATACCTGCATTAAGCAGCTTCAAAATCTCCTTTTCAACCACTGGCTTCATTGATTCCTTCAACCTTCGCATTCCTTCAACCACTGGTTTAGTATTCTCCTCCAAGTTAATCTTGTGGGTGCAAAATGTGGCGCTGATTCCCTTGACGTCATCCAATGTGTAACCAATGGCCTTCTTATACCTTTTGAGCACAACAAGAAGCCTCTCTGTTTCTTCTTTCGTAAGGGCGTTGTTCACAATAACTGGATATGTTCTATTTCCTAGATATCCATAGCGTAGCTCCTTCGGAAGTTCCTTTTGTTCCACTTCTAGTGCTTCGTCTGGATCTAGCTCCTCGAGAGGTTCAAAATCAGGATTTTCCTGATTGAGCCGATCGGCGCAAGGGTCACATCGATCAGCGCTGCCAGTATGATTGAGTCGATCAGCGCAGGGGTCGCACCGATCGGCGCTGCCAGTATGATTGAGCCGATCGGCGCAGGGGTCACGCCGATCAGCGCTGCCAGTATACTTTTCAGTTTCACGCATGATGTGGTCTAGTGGGTCTCCCATATCCATCCCTATCCTCTCGTCTTCCTCTGGGCAGAATTCCTGATAGCAAGAAGAGTCTTGCTGAGATGCATCATTAAATTGAAATTGCACTTCTTCCTCTCCCAGGTGTAACGTGATTTGACCTTTCCCAGCATCCAGAACAGCTTGTACTAATCTTAAGAATGGCCCTCCCAGAATGATATCTTCAACCCCAATTTCTTTATTGTCTAGAACGAAGAAATCTACCGGCATTGTTTTTGAGTTGATCTCAATTTTGACATTCTTGATCACTCCCAGTGGCTTGGTTTTTCTACCATCCGCCATGATCAGCTGAAGTTTGGACCCCATCAGCCGCTGTTGAGTTCCATAAGGCATGCTCATGAATGCATCGTAAGTCATCAAGCTGACACGGGAGCCAAAGTCACACAAGGCTTTCAAAAATTTCTTCCCCGATATCTCATATGGTATGTACGGTTCTTCTTTTTCCTCTTTAGTCACACCTACAGCATACACACCACATAATCCTTCGTAGGGGGATGGCTCAAAGCAACTGTCTAGCAATCTTTTTGCTTGTTTCACCTCTGTTCCATCAAGCTCTATATCATCCTTGTAAAGCTTCCCTAAAACTCTCCCAATAATCTCTTGATCGAGGACTTCTGACTTGAGGCGATTACTTGGGAAATTATACTCAATTCCGGCTTCGGAGGCGTCTTGCGGATTGAAGGATCTTCTCATATTAAGCAATTCTTGTGAAAAATCAATGGGAATCCAATCCATTGGCTCAAATTTGTCAAGTGGTTTAGCATTCGCCAATGTTCTATCCCCCTTCGGTTTAGCAAAATTCCCTTCAAATTCCTTCAGTTGATTGTCCAGAATCGCAGCTTCTATCTTGGTATATTCGTTGCCACTTGGCGGAGTCGTCAGGGTGACCGGTTCTCCTGTTGTCGCGACTGCGCCGATCGGCTCAGAGACTGCGTCGATTGACGCAGTCGTCAGATCCATAGAGGCAGGTCTGACGGGCTTTATTTCTTCGAATTGCTCTGAAGTAATCATTGATCTGCTCTCGGACATCAGGATCTGTTTAGCTGGCGACTCTTCCTTCTTCATAGCTTCTGGGCATTGCCGATTTGGTTCTAGATATTCTTCCCATTGCTTGTGCAAAGCTTCATTCTCGGCAATTTTGCCTAACAATTCAATCCCTACCTTGGCTGTCAATCTCAGAAAACTTTCTCCGGTCGATCCATCCAAATGCATCCTCGATTCCTTGTTTATGGCCATGTAGAAGGTCTGAGCGCACATATTCTCATCAATGCCAACGTCAGGTCCTTGTTTAAACAATGTTTGAAAACGCGTCTGGGCTTCCGCGAGAGATTCTTCATCTTCTTGTAAGAAGTTTACCACTTCCCTTCTCAACTTCTGCACCTTTGGCAAAGGAAAATAGTGGAGACAAAAATTTCCAACTAACTCCTCTTATCTTTTGCTTCTCGAGATGCTGCCTTGTGCCACTCTTTGGCTTTTCCTCCCAAAGAGAATGGGAAAAGCAGCCACCTATAAAGATCCCGAGGCACTCCTTCATGATGGAATGTTTGGCAAAGTGCCTCCAAATCTTGTAAGTGAGTATACGGGTTCTCCTCTTTCGCTCCAAAGAACTTGTTTGCTTCAGCCATGCTAATGATAATGGAGTTCAACACATACGAGGAGGCCGTGGCCTTCTCATCTGAGGGTTGAGGCACCAGCACGTCTGAAGATGGTAGAGAAAGTTCCCTGAGTGGCCGAGAAGGTCCTGTCGTACTCATCCTGAAAATTCACACAAAACACAAAAACGAAAACAACTAGAAAAGAGAGGATTAGACGTTAGTAAAATATTAATAGTAAAAGAACTAGCTTATTCCTCGTCAACGACGCTAGAAAAAGGGCTTGTTGGTCGTATCTACGCACCCACTTATATACCGCAAGAGGACGGTGTACAGTTGTAGCTTTTTTTCCCTCAGAGTATTCCAAGGTTATCGAATCCACAGGGAATGAGCGGAACTAATACTATTAAAGGGTTACTAACAGATTGCAATGAGTTGGTTGGTGTGAATGATGACGGTGAGAAAGAGGAAGGTGAATGTTATTGAAGAGGCAATAGAATAATGAAGGATTCTCTCCTTAGGATTGGTTCACTAGCATGCAACCTCATTCTTATCAACTCAAGTGATGACTCTAATATTCTACAAGACATGGTAGTTTCGTTCACCCCGGTTGTCACAACAGAGGCTATTAGCTCCCCACTGGTTTCTTGCACTATGTAATGGGCAAAAGTGTATTGGCCGATACACTAATGAAAAGGATAGATAGATGTGCAATAAGTTCATCACATAGATTAAATTCATCGAGAGAGTATCAACAAGTATGAGAGTTACATGACCAGATCCCCGCACCAGAGAAGAGAATATGACACTACTCACTCATCCTTCTGCTAGACATAGCAGAGGGGTGAGGAATAGCGCTGGAATGCGCACGAGCCAATCGGCGCAAGCGTTGCGCCGATCGGCGCGACCTTCGTTCTGGTGGATCTCGTCGGTATTGACGAACCTCCGCCACTAATATCTTGGAACCCTAGTTTTAATAACTGGTTCTCGCGATTGCCGTCTCTCCTAGGGCGTCTTGGCTCTTTGATAGTTATCTTCCTTTTATACTCGACGGGATTAGGTCAACTTCCACCGACTCTAACTCAGACCGGGTTGGGCCTTCGGCTTTCCTGGACCGGATCATGTTTTAGTCATCTTTCCCTCCTGCGCCGATCGGCGCATGGGCCGCGCCGATCGGCGCAAGCCGTGTCTTCTCTTGTTTCGTCTCCGAGTCGGTTCCTCTGTCTTCCACAGCTGCCACGTGGGCCTTTTCCTTCGAGATAAAGTCTTGTACTGCTCATTGAGATCTTGAAGTTCCATAAATCTTCTAGACAAATATCTTCAAGTGTCTTGCGCAGATAAACTTCCATAAACATGTGGAATGGCCCTTGGTCACTTCTGTGGGTCAAAACACCCTTGCGCCGATTGGCTCATGTACTGCGCCGATCGGCGCACTGGGCTTCTTCAGTGTTTTTCATCGGTTCTGGACTCCTGTCCTCTCCAGCATCACTTTAATCGCCAATTTTACCTGTTTCTGCAATAAAGCTCCAAAACAACGCATATACAAATATATAGACAATATCATAGGTAAATGGCCTAAATTAGTATCAATTATGCTCTAATTAGGGTAATATTCACATATAAAAGGGGCACTTGGGAAGTGCCAACAGACCTCTGAATAAACTTATCCTACACACAAGATCATAAATGCTTAAGAGAGTATCACAAAGGTCATCATTCAGATTTCTCACAAATTCACCAAGTTGAAAGATGAGATCCTGTTGGTGAGCTCGACGAAGATGCTAAAGTTGATCTTGTGGTGGTGGAGGTGGGGGCACCGGAGCCATAGTGGAATGATCGATCATCCCAAGTGATTGTGTGAGCATCATCATCGATGCCCCTCTCACACCCATGCGTGGTCCACTCGAAGTGCTTGGTGTAGAACTTGGAATGGCACTTGAGGTAGAACTTGATGAAGTGCTTGATAAAGAACTTGGTGTATGTCTTAATCCAAAGGGGTTGTAGAAGCTGCTGCAAGGCAATCTTGTGGAGGGATTAAGAAAGTTTGAGCTTGAAGCTACTTCCTTCCCTTTTCTTGATGATGCTCCATTGTTTGCCTTGGAAGTCTTCTCCCTAGTCCAGCTCGCGGTGATCTCCTCATCTTTAAAGAGCAACCCAATCACATCCTCAACAGAGAGATTCTTCTCCATGAGAAGATCAAGAGTGATGTAGAGTAGCTTGCTGCTCAGGAGCAAGGAGAGGATCTTCTCGATTATCACTTTCTTGTGAAGCTTGAATGATCCTTCATTTGCTTCAATCACATCCACAATACCTTGCAACCGAATAAGAGAGTCAAGTAAGTTCTCATTGTCATTAGCACGAAAAGCACAAAACTCCTCAACAAGTAAGATACTAACGCGATCAAGAGGCACACTATCATCAATCATCTCATTGGGCACACTAGTAGAGCAACCTATCAAAACATCACTAGTAGAATTTAGGCACTCACTAAAACTAGGCACATCCACACAATCATCATCATCATATACATGATCATCGGTAAAGGTATTGGCAAAGTCCACAAGTGTGTTCATCAACTCATCCGGAATCATAGCATTTAGGTAGCTTTTCAACCGATCCTTCAGCCAGGACCCGACCTCGAATGGGATGACATCCCAACTCAATACGGTCACTACTCAAGGCGGTTAAGCCCTATGATTTACTCAAGGCGGTTAAGCCCTATGATGAGCACTTGGCTCTAATACCACTTGAAAGGACCGAGTGACTGAGAGGGGGGGGGGGGGTCAATCGGGAACTCGCACTATGTACCAAATTTACCAATTCCTAAAACCGACCACTCAAAACAACTCCAACACAATTCTAGTGGTGATCACACTAGCAAGATAAAGAACCTATGAAAGGAACAACAACCTAAGCATACTAGTGGATCACACAAGGCAATACAACTCCTATGCAAGCTAGTGATAAAGACACGCGAAAGCAAACAATAAGCTA
Organism: Eleusine indica; assembly: GCA_030378355.1. Classification (NCBI taxonomy): domain Eukaryota; kingdom Viridiplantae; phylum Streptophyta; class Magnoliopsida; order Poales; family Poaceae; genus Eleusine; species Eleusine indica. Next base: position 29,066,955 of record CM059501.1, on the reverse strand, counting down.
GCAAAGGAGCCTACTCATGCAAATCTACTAGAACACGAAGAACAAGATAAGCACACAGGCATGAGTAGCACTATACATACTAGGGTGATCGATCAAGCCATAGCAACTCTTATACATGCTAGTGATCAAGTGAAAGCTAAGCACAACTAGCAAGTAAAGAAGCCTATTCACGCAAGTCTACAAGGTAGTCAACTAGAGTAAGGGAAGCATACAAGCATGAATAGCACGGTATGTAAATGTGAAAAGTAATGCATCAAAGTAAGAAGTAGAGTAAGAGATGGCTCATGATTTTTTCTCGAGGTCTCGGAAGGATGGCGCCTTCCCCTACTCCTCGTTGGACCACTCCCACCGGAGTCTCGGTCCCTCCCGCCACCGATGTAGAGTTCTCGTCCACGAGCCTGCAATCACTCTCAGAGTTAAGACATGATGCACATCACCACTGCCATCTAGGCTCAAGCTCGCCTCCCTCGAGAACTTGCCGGACTCCCTGAGCTGACACGGGCGCTCACTATTGATGCCCCTTTCATCGGCGGGCTTAAACCGGGTACAATCATGTGACGGCCTTCACAACCGATCATAATAGGCTCGATCACCGACACCTAACCGGTCTAGGTCTCACCATAGACCAAGAGTAATAATCTAGATCACACCCTCAAGGACACCCTAGCCTTAGATGTGCATCAATGCTCAAGTTACTCTCACTAGCACTCTCAAGATATGCAATATATCCTCCTAGTGCTCTCCATTTTTCCTCTTGGCTCTCATGCACATCACCGACTAGACATGACCTAATAGAAATGACCTAGACCCCCTTGATAGTCCCGTTTGTCCTATCGACTCAAAGCCCTAACAACTAGACAAGTGTTCCCAACACTTGCTCCATAGCTTGTCCTCAGCTTTGATCCATCTCCATCAACCCTTGGACTGCATAAAGCTCATAAGCCTCCATGCTCGTGGTCATTGTCATCAATCGCCAAGGTCACCGTCTACAATCATCATAAGGTAGAAAAGGTTTCCTATAAGCACAACACTCGTGTAGACATTAATCACATTTCACGTTTGTCATTCATCACCAAAACATCATACCTTGAGGTGACCTGGATGGTCATGATCCTTACAACAACATACGCATCATTTAAAAACACGTATGACAACTTTTCACAAAATCATAATACAAGCTGATCCGGGTCCAAAGTCTTGAGTGGGCAGCCATTCCATAGTACATCGGGAATCTGTCCACTCCTACTGGGTCACACGACCAAGAGTTTGGTTGCCGTCCAACATGAATATGACAATGTTACATCAGTTTACTATTTCCCACATACTAGCATGTATGCAGTATAGTTCAAAACTTGCTCAATAGGGCCGACAACGAACGGGTCCTAGGTCAACACAGATGGGGCTACAACCTTGCAAGACATGTCCTCTGAAGGCACTTGATCTGATTGGGAAAGGATATATTTGAGGCTCCTATGATCGGTGTAGATATGTACTAGATTTCCCAGTAAATAATGTCGCCAAATCTTTAGTGCAAGAACCACCGCTGCTAACTCGAAGTCATGAGTTGGATAATGTTTTTCATGCTTGCGTAATCGCCAAGATGCATAAGCAATTACACGATTTTCATGTATTAGAACACATCCCAATCCCATTCTAGAAGCATCACAATAAACATCAAAAGATTTGGTGATGTCGGGTTGAGCTAGAACTTCAAATTCTGAAAAGCCTCTTCACATTGCAGAGTCCACTTAAAGGTAACATTGTTTTGCAGCAGCATAGTGATAGGTTTGGCAATTTGAGAAAAGTTTGGAATAAACCGATGATGATATCTAGCTAGCTCGAGAAAACTACAGACTTGAGTGACGGTTTTGGGTGGCTTCCAATTCAATACCTCTTGAACTTTCCTTGGATCAACACAGATACCCTCGGCTGAAACTTCATGACCAAGGAATGGTACTTGTGTCAACCAAAATTCACATTTGTTGAACTTAGCATATAACTTATGACCTCGCAGGCGTTGAAGCACAATGCGAAGATGTTCAACATGTTCTTTTTTAGACTTGGAATAAATAAGAATGTCATCAATGAGGACCACCACAAATTTATCTAACTCTGGCATAAATACTGAATTCATCAAGTACATAAAATATGCTGGGGCATTGGTTAATCCAAAGGACATGACCAAATATTCATAAAGCTCGTATCTTGTAGAGAATGTGGTCTTAGCAATATCTTCTTCTATGATTTTTATTTGATGGTAGCCTGAACAAAGATCAATTTTTGAAAAGATCTTGGCACCAATTAGTTGATCAAATAAAATATCTATTCTGGGAAGAGGATATTTATTTTTGATGGTAACTTCATTTAATGGTCTGTAGTCAACCACTAATCACAGACTCTTGTCTTTCTTCTTCACAAACATGACAGAACAGCCCCAAGGTGATGAGCTTGGGCGTATATATCCTTTGTCCAACTCTTTAATTCATTTCTTGAGTTCCTCTAATTCAATTTTTGCCATTTTGTATGGTTGTCGAGAAATTGGAGAAGTTCCCGGTTTAAGCTCTATCTTAAATTCAACCTCACGGTCATGTGGTAGACTAGGAAGAGCATCCGGAAAAACATCTGGGAACTCACAGACAATTGGAATTTTCTCCATAGATTTTTCCTCAAGATGATGAACAACAATAGTAGTGACCAGAGATAGATGTAAAGGAATTGAGTCAATACCATGAACTAGAGAATTTACGTGGACAATACAAGGTGTAATATCTAACAAGGCCTTATGAAAGGTCGTCCACTGCATAACCAAAATAAAATCTATTCCCTGCTATTCTAACATTATAAATTCAGTAAAATAATTTTTTTTTGTTCAAACAAATGGGTGATTTGGGTAAAATTGGATTGGCATGAACTTGTCCACCCGGAGATTGAATGACATAAGGTGTATTTGTCGTGTAGGTGGATAATTTAAGGCTTTGTATACAGGCTTTACTAACAAAATTATGTGATGCACCAGAACAGACCCGCAAGTACTGGCTCGTCCTGATAAATATCATCAAGATTTGTATAGTTGACATGACGTGTCTGCTGGCCTTGTCCGTGGTGCTAGTTTGCAGTACGTTCACGAGCTTGCCTTCCAGCTTCACTTCAAGGATATGTACAATCCTTGGCAAAATGACCAACTCGGCCACAGTTGAAACACGGATACGGGTTGTACTGTCCAGCAGGTTGTGCAGTACGTGTACTCTGATTTTGGGGATGCGATGAAGCACATGATGCCGGAGGCTGTTGGGGAGGTGCTAGAACACGAGATTGCTGAGGTGGATGATTATAAGCATGTTGTCCTGGTCGATAATATTGCTGCTGTGGTGCCTCTCAAAATCACTGTCCAGTAGAAGTATACACCAAGTGGTGTTTAGGTGGTGGTGCAGTAGGAGTACCACTATGTGAGCCTTTCTCTTGCGCTCATCTGCTTATACTTCATGTTGCGCTTTCTTGAACAATGGCAACATTGACAAGATCATTAAAGGTACCAGTCGTCTGCCAAATCAAATGCTCCTTGAGCATGGGACTCATGCCACGATGGAACGCGGCATGTTTCTTCTCTTTAGAATCAACATATAAAGGAGCATACTGGACTAGATGATTACATTTCTGAGAATATTCCAGCACGGTCCTCCCTCCTTGTTTCAGATCTAGAAACTCCTGAAGCTTTCGCTCCATAATTTTAGCAGGGATAAAATAAGAGTGGAACGTAGTCTTAAATTCATCCCACTGCATGATATTTCCTTCAGAAAATGATGCCATATAATTAGCCCACTAAACACTAGCGGACCCAATAGTTGTTGTGCAGCAAATAAAGGTCTCTGCCCACTGGTGCATTGAAGTAGTAGAAACATGGACTCAGTGATACATATAAAATTATCAGCATCCAAAGGTTCTCTGGCATGCTCAAATGTTGGTGGTTGAGTTCATAAGAAATCCTGGTATGTGCTAATGCCGTGTATGATCACCACGACATCCACCAGTATGAATAAGATTCTGAGCAATTTACAAGAGAAGATTAGTATCTTTTTATCGAGTTTCAAACATCATTGCCATCACCTGAGCCCATGAAGGTGGTGAAGGTGGCGGAGATCATCATTTTGAGCTCCTTGCTGCGAGCGGATCACCTCGAAGTGTAGTAACCATTCTGAAATTTTAGATTATTCATTAATTCATCTTGCATATACAAATGGAATAAGCAAGAATAAATTTAACATGAACAGTAGTAAAATTTCAGAATTGATCCAAAATAAAGAAAACCACTACCATTCTTTATTCAACTCTCAAAATGATAATACATGGTTGTAATCTTAACATAGTTAGACTAGGTATCATACATATCACTACAACATATGATATGATACAGTGGAGATCACATGCAAGAACAAGTGAAAACATACATGTGCTACGAAGTACACGAATTTTTACAACACAAGGAAATTTACTACAAGCTCTAAGATGGATTAATATACACCGACATTTGTACATCACATGTACTGATCTAACTCCTCAACTAAGATACTGGAGCGCTGCTAAAATCATCCATATCACCGTCTTCATTCATAGGAGGAGTGGCAGTCCCCGAGTCTAAACCAGAGTTACCCTGAATTAGCTCATCAGGTGGAACAACCTAAGGGTGGTGCTTAAGCTGGTGAGCTACTCCAAGCTGGTGTAACTCCTGAAAATCCTCCTGTGCATCCTCTATCTCTAGCTGCAAATCATGATTAGCCTCTTGAGCATTACCTAGCTGCTCCTGAATTTGCTCTATTTGCTCATCTCTCACTGCTACCTGCTGCTCAAGTTCAGCAATGCGTGCCTCATGAGTAGCATTCAACTGAATTTGCTTCTCAATATGCTCCAGATCATGCTCAACAGCAAACTGAAGTCCCTCAACCTGGAGATTCACTTCAGCCTCACAAAGCTGCCAACCAGCATAAAGCTCAGTGGCATAATGGCAAGGAACTTCCACACATGGATTATAAGTAGAGGATGTCGAATCCTGAACGAGAGACATACGAAGCCGCCATAACTGATTATGGGCCGGATCCGATACAGGTAGCAGTGAATATGCTGTTCCAGCAATCCCACTATTGTTCTCATAAAACATGGTGATAGCTTTAAGAGCAGCCATCTCCCAAGTTCCAAAAATTGAGATCCCTCCGCTGTCAGGGTCCATGCATCAATGTAAGGGTACGTGAGCTTAGGAGGAATGCACACATGTACTGTGCAAGTGCCTCCAGATAAATCTGAGTACTCCCTACCAACATACACCAGTGGCTCGGTGTATCTAAAAGCTAGTAACATCCTCCACAAAATCCAGGTATACCCGGACGGTGAAGTGCCTCAGTGTAATGTCCAACCATTATCTAGTATGTGCACCGGAGGATCCATCTACACGCACAAAAAGAGAACTCAAATTATCATCATGCTTAGATTAAAACAATTCTTAAACACAGTGATTAACCTTGAATGAATAAAACAAATTACTAAGATTCATTTTAAATTTTTTAAAAGGGTTGCAACAATGTCTTACTAACAAGTGCAGAGAAACTGTACTCTACTGATCAGTCAGCTAAAATGCTCATTTCTGGAAATTTCAGAGTCAACTCAAATTTTTTGCATAGCACTATCTTATAGCGGACTTCATAAGCTTTCCAGAATGTACTCATACACATTCATCACATTAGCAAAAATAAAGATATGAAATTCTCAAGTTGATGCTTGAATATGGAGAGCCTGACTGAGCAGTACACAAACTTTGGCATTCTGGAGCTATATTGGAAGGATTTAAGTTTACAATTAAGTTGTAAATTGAAGATAACTTCAATATCTTTCCAATACATATTTTCTCAACAATTTAGTCAAAGTAAAACTAGAGTTATGAATTTTACAATCAGCCCATGATTCTGTCAGCCTGAATAAAGAGCAGAATAACAGGCTGAACTTCATCGACTGATCTGACCTAAATTCTTACAGATTCATGAAACCATTATACTAACAAAGTTGTATCTCGTCAAGAGATCTTTCCAATGGCTACTCATGGAAAATTTTAGGATACATACATCAGAAGATATGAAGTTTTGCATCTAACTTGTCAGATTTTGACTGACAGGAAACAGATTCATGTTTCTTGAGCACTTTCTAAAAAAAAATTCTTTTCAACAAGAGTTGGAACATCAAGAGGGCTCCCAGCCCTTCCCAAAAAGTATTGGTATACTCCAAAATTCCAGAGGACCAATAAACTATGAACTTTTGAAAATCAGGACAGGTTGTAATTGGTTTCAATTCTGGAGTTCCAGTTATTTTCCTAAGTTCAACTTTTAACAAATTACTTAGTTCAGATTTTTAAGCATACATTTCAGAGAGTGGAACAGAGGCAAGATCAAATTTTTTAATCCTAACCATTCCTCACTCAAAAGAATGCAAGTGGATTTTTTAATCCTAACCATTCCTCACTCAAAAGAAAATACAATTGCCAATATATCTCGGCGTTCGTAACCTTTGGTGACGATCCGCACTCACGAGCAAGCATTCTAAGCATTCTAAATTACGAAAATAAGCAGTTATATAAACTGCTTGGCAACGGTTCATGAAAAGAACCGCCTTGCGAAGCCATGGTCCTCGCAAGCGGACCCATACTCATAAACCTACCATGATGAACATCAACTATAAGAAGAATGGCACGATTTATGGAAGAAACCGTCTCGCGAAACCATAGCCCTCGCGAGCAAACTCTATGCTCCATACTTGTTTATGAGCCAAAAATAAAATATGTTGGCAACTATTCATGATAGGAATCGCCTCGTAGAACCACAGTCTTTGCAAGCGGACTATAAATGTCAAATGAAAAATCCAAATAGCAAACCAACTCAAACATAACCCGATAGCTTTCTCATCACTCTATAATTCCTATACATATTTGGGCATATACTAACGTATCCTCATGGCATACGTCGTATTTTTGAAAATATGTCTTAATTGTTGTATTATCTCAGAACACAGCTCTGATGCCAGCTGTCACAACCTCCTTGGACCGAAGTTCCTGAAGTGCTGATTAAGCAGACATAAGATAATACAACAATAGACCAAGAATACAACTTACATAGAAAAGTGTATTATTTATTTTACATCAGAGTTTAAGTGCAGCGGAAATATTACAAAGAGAAGTTTTAAAGCGTGCGGAAGATAACATATTTAAATGTCTAAAATATATAGATCGGCGACATAAGCAAATGTGATAAATCCAAGCCCATGCGGATCATCATCTAGCCAGACATACAAGCAGTGACTAATCGGTCTCCCAGTGAATAGACCAACCCTTTGGGATGGACATATCGCTAGGAAGGAAACCCACGGGTAACTCATATGCATCAAAATTATTACCTAAAATAAATGAAAACAACAATATGGCAAAGCCTGGGCTACTAAGCTCAACCAGTCTTAACCGATAAATATTAAGTCTAGACATGTATAGGCTCAGAGGTGTGTAAAAAAAAATTTAGTGACAATTGTAGCAGCTAAGTAAAGGATTATTATCTATAGAATATATCAATTTCTACTAGTTAGAGAGCTATAAAGATGTAACAAGCAATTTGAAATTTAATCAAGTGCAATAGATAATAAATTCAGATTCACTAAAACAGCAACAACATTCATACAAACATCATATTAATTATTATTAGTGAGTTTATTAAACTACGTTGTGACGCACTGAACAAACAATACTCATTACTGTGAGGGACAGCGATTGCAATCGTTTTACACCAGGTAGGAAAACCCGAAGTACATGGCATACGTATCATTTAAGAACAGGTATGACAACTTTTCACAAAATCATAATACAAGCTGATTCCACAGTACGTCGGGAATCGGTCCACTCCTACTGGGTCACACGACCAAGAGTTTGGTTACCGTCCAACATGAATATGACAATGTTATATCACTTTACTAGTTCTCATATACTAGCATGTATTCTGTATAGTTCAAAACTTGCTCAATAGGGCCGACAACGAACGGGTCCAAGGTCGACATAGATGGGGCGACAGCCTTGCAATACCAGTCCTCTGAAGGCACTTGATCTTTGTCCTTTCACCTAACAAGCCCGTCCATGTCTCAATTTTTAATTACTGACATAAACGGACTGCCACCTTATGAGACAAGACCTCTCAGGTCCTTTGCCTTCGCCCTTTCCCGTACAAATCCGTTTAGTCTCAAATTAAATTAATTACTTAACCATGTGAACATCATCATTCTTTAAATATTCTAAAAACTATAAGTATCATTGGTTCAAGAGCTAAGCATAGCAGTTATCTTATCGAATTACCTGTACCTTTATACCATGTCTAAATAACACTAAGATATTTTCAGGAAATGTAGGTGGGTTTTCATTCAACTCCTAAGCTTAATGCACAAATCATCTATACACATCTGGTGATTTAAATGTCGAAAGTAAAACATATTAAGTACAAGGGAATGCTCCAGGGCTTGCCTTGGGCTACAACCACAGGGTCAGTAGTGAGGTTAAGGTCTTCTTGTGCCGGGAAATCCGAGGATTTCTTCTAAAGATTATCCTCCAACACGTCAACAATTCCTATAACAATATCGATATATCAATATAAAGGATTGCATAGAAAATGCAACAACATGAGATGCACACGATGAATGAGTACATCAATTAATTTTCGTTCCTCAACATTGTTCTATAAGACATATGCTTCAGAGCGTAAAATGAAAGTAGTAAGATTTCATAAGGTATGTTTCCTAATTTATGAAAATATGGTTATTAGGGCTTGAAGTGCAAATAATTAATTTAGTAAACTAAAAGCATGCTACTGGATAGGGGTGATCTACTAATGATAGATATATGTATGATCATCACATTTACCAAGTTTCACAAGTTTATCATGAGCAAAACATTAATAAAGCATTTAACAAGATTTCTAACTAAATAAATTCTAGTAATATATGGACAAGAGAAAAACTCCTATAAAAATTCATGATGATGCAACATATTATGCATGATTTTTGTGCACAAGGTCAAACCTTAAAGGTCTACAAAAAATACATTATTACAATAAGTTTTTCAAAGATAAATTCATGCAGAACAATATACACAGAATCTAGGGTTAACAAAATATGTTCTGATCAAAGCATATAATGGGTAGCCTAAACAGTTTAATTTGCCATTTAATCTCGTTTACAACTAAGCATATGAATTTATGAAGATTTTCACTCAATAAATCATACATACAAAACTTATATGCAAACCATGGGCAACAACATGTTCAGTGCATAGATCTCAGCATAAGGAAATCAACAAAATTTAGTTTGCCATTTTAGGAGCTATGAAACTCGAGATATTGAATTTACAATCTTAATCATTTTCCTAGATTTTCATTTTAAACTTTGTGATATTTACAAAATTTCCATTCGTTCATTTTGAATCCAGAACAGAGCGCGCGTGGAGGCGCTGGCTACCAGAGCTGGTCTCAAGCTTGCCGCTGGGCTCTGTGCAAATCGAAGTCAGACTTTGTGTTCACCAACACGGTGTGCACGTCAGGATGTGTTGATTGATGGGGTTCACGAGCACGAAGACTCACCAAGATAGCCTGACATCGAGCGGCGGCCGAACATGGAGGCACGACGATGACGATGGCTCGACGTGAAGACCTAGGAGTTGAGCGAAGTGGTCGGAGAGCAACTGGGAACCTTACCGGAGCTCGACGTGGTCAAGAAGTGGATCGAGCTGTCACTGTGGAACATATACCTTCTGGGTATCCATAGTTAGGCTGAAGTCGGTAGACAACCAGGTGGCCCACCATAAGGGAACCGACCGAGTCAACTTGGAGCACAAGGCAATTGGAGATAGACTTTCTATGTAAATCCTTGTAGACTACGAGTAGGACTCTTCATGTACCCCTTGCTGACCGGATATATAAGATGGAAGGGACCTTCCCATCGAGGGCACCGATTTTCACATTGCAATACAAACCATAATATACAGGACATAGGGTTTTTACTCTCATCGAGAGGGCCCAAACCTGTCTAATTTGGCATCTTGTATTACCATCATAGTTCTTAGTCTTGGCGTAGCCCTTTAAGTATATTGCCAAGATTTAGTCTTGATAGTTGGCGTGCCAGGAAGGGGGACAAGGCTCGCTTCGATTCTCCATCGACTACGATGGCCGAAATTCCCAACATCCAGTACTCGCCAGACTTCAAGATCTCCTTCGGATCACTCGACTTTGCCATCGACACCAACGGAGAGCTAGGTCTGGAAAACTACTGGCACGACTCGGCCGCAGCCGGTTCTATGGCGCGATCATCGAGTTCATTAGATCTAATCCCAGCATTGTTTCCACTCAGATTCGGTGACACTGGCCTATCCATAGCGTAGGACTCAAAGTTGGTCCATTCCTTTGATGAGGACTCAGATGGATCTACTTGCTCATATCCTTTGACCGTAAACATGGTCGAGGTAGATGAGAATCCGTCGGGTAACAATGATAAGGAAGGTGACCGTGGCAGAGAGGGTCACGAAGAAGATGGTCGCGCTGAAGACGGCCACAAGGAAGAAAACCCCCAAGATAACAACTCATCGGCGGGACACCGCCGCCGAGCGAGAGGATCGCATGGATCTCGCCTCGCACGAAGGCTAGATCTCGGGCAACTAGAGATCGAGGTAGATGGCATTAAGTTCTATGACACCCCGTAGAATAACATCACTGGGGCAAAAATTTTACTCGACAGCTTGATGGTTGATGAGGCGTACCAGACCCCCGCGATGAAGAAAGCCGTGACCATGCTCAAAGCAGCTGCCGTTCAAGAAGCTCACAAAGAGCCACATCAGTCAGTAGCAAGCTCCAGCCATTCTACCTCACCTAGTCATCGAGGACACCATGATTTGAGAGACTCATTAGGGTCTTGCAATATTCGAGACATCATCAATTCTCATCATGCCGAGCGAGCTCGAGATAACCGTCGTTACGAAGAAGAGCGGCGCGATCGAAGGGATGATTATCGTCGGGAAGACCGACGAGACCCACCTACAAGGGATAACCATGATGACCAACAAGATCCACCTCCGAGGGATAACCGTGACGACTGACGAGACCCACCTCTGAGGGATAACCATGATGACCGACGCGGATACAATGATTGGGATCAGCGTGAAAACTACCACGAGGATAACCGTCATCGCCGTCACGATGATGATGTGGGTCCATGCCATAGATGCCATACTCCCTCCGCATTATGATCTCCAGATCAACGGCGTAGGACTGCGTCACCGACCAACGAGGAGTTTGACGGAATAAAGGCTTATACTCCCGAGCTGCATAGGTGCAAGTTTCCAAGGAGTTTCAAGCCTATTGATATCAAAACATATGATGGCCAAACCAACCCCAAGGAGTGGGTCCAGATCTATTGCACAACTATTCGGTCTGCTGGGGGAAACACCTATGGCTAACTACCTACCGTTCTGCCTTGAGCCCACCGTTCGGATTTGGCTCACGTTCTCTTCCTGAGAATTCGATCTCCAATTGGGGGGGGGGGGGGGGGGGGGTGGAGCTCAATAAGCAGTTCATCGAGAGTTTTCAAGCTACCTACAATCGTTCGGGAAACCACTTTGACCTCACTCGACTCAAGCAAAAGCCAGATGAACCCTTGTGTGACTTCATCAAGCGGTTCTACGCCAAAAAGACAGAGATCACCAATGTTCCGGACTAGCAAATCATTACTGCTTTCCAAGGAGGGTTGCAGAATGATGACCTGGTTCGGGAGATCGGTCGGCAGAATCATAACGTCGATCTGACCACTCGGGAGTGTTTTGAGATCACGGACAAATATGCTTCAGGGGAGTCAGCTCTGTACAACATCCGAGGTAAAGGGAAGGAGAAGCGCTAGGACAAGACCGAGTCCTTCAAAAAGGACAAGAAGAGGAAAACTGACAATATGGTTGCCGTTGTAGATCGATCCAAGAAAAATCCGTGGATGAACTAGCAGACCATGGATGAATTGCTGAGTGGCCCGACAAAGCAAAGGATTGTTACCGTCTGAAGGGCTTCGCGAATGCTACGCTGAAAGTAGCCAAAGACCCACCGAGGCGGAATGGCAAGGACAAAGCAAGCGACAACGGCGGAAAGGACGAGGAAGGAGAGTTTCAGGAGCCCGAAAGGAAGTCAACTTTATCTTTGGAGGGCCGGACACCTACACGTCCAAACGCAAACACAAGCTGGAACTACGAGAGATCAACTCTGTCGAACCAGCTGCACCGGAGTACATGAAGTGGTCTGAAATTTCGGTCATTTTTGATCGATCGGATCACCCCAGGCACCTACCCAGACCGGGTTGCTACCCGCTTGTACGCGCGGCAACCTTGAAGGAGGTCAAGTTCAACAAAGTACTCATTGATGGGGGAAGCAGCCTTGACTTGATCTTTACCAAGACTCTCAGGGAGCTAGGCCTGACAATGGCCAACCTCAAACTGAGCACTTCTCCCTTCCACAGGATTGTGCCAGGCAAGACCTCGGTGCCGATAGGGCAGATCACTCTGCCTATCACATTCCATACCCGAGGGAACTTTAGGACCAAGCGTATGGTCTTCCAAGTAGCTGACTTCAAGTCTGCCTACCATGTCATCATTGGCAGATCAGCAATAGCGAAATTCATGGTGGTCCCACACAATCCTTACCTCACCTTGAAGATGCCAGGCCCCAAAGGAATCAGCTCCCTCCACTCTGGTCTTTGGAATTCTTTTGATTGCGATGTGCAAACTTGTCAGTTGGTTGATCGACAGTTGATGGTGTCTGACCGGCTAGAGATCTAGAAGGCAGTCGACAAAGAGGTGGAGACCAACACAGAGATCCCTGTGAAGAAGCCTAGTAAGGAGAAGATCCAGACGGACGACATGCCAACCAGGGGAATTCTTCTTGATCCTGAAGACCCTGCTAAGGTTACTTATGCGGGGGCCAATCTAGGAGAGAAATAGGAACTCGAGCTCACTCTTTTCCTCCAGGAAAATTGGGACATCTTTGCATGGAAACCTTCTGACTTGCCGGGAGTTCCTAGGGAAAAGATTGAGCATGAATTATGGGTGCCTCCTGGGGCTACACGCATCAAGCAACAACTCAGAAGACTTGCTCAAGATCGCAAGGACGCCATGATGAAGGAGATAGCTAGGCTTTTAGATGCTAACTTTATAAAGGAAGTGTACCATCCGGATTGGCTGGCTAATCCAGTCCTTGTACCAAAGAAGAATAAAGAGTGGTGTATGTGCATTGATTATATCGATTTGAATGAGGTCTGCCCGAAGGACCCCTTCGCTCTACCGCGCAATGATTAGATCGTAGACTCGACAGCTCGGTGTGAGCTCTTGAGCTTTTTGGATGCCTATTTAGGCTATCACCAGATCCCACTGAAGGTCAAGGATCAACGTGGCATTCAACACTGCTATATAACCATGTCGTTCGGCCTGAAGAATGCTGGCGCAACTTACCAACATGGTATTCAACGCTGTCTCAAAACTCAGATCGGTCAGAAAGTTGAAGAACTTCTCTCTGACCTGGCAGAGACATTTGACAACTTGAGGTGATACTCAATGAAGTTGAACCCTAAGAAGTGCATCTTCGGGGTTCCTTCGGGAAAGCTACTCGGTTGCATCATTTCAAAATGAGGTATAGAGGCTAACCCAGAAAATATCAAGGCAATCCTTGATATAGGACCTCCTAATTCCCAAAGAGATGTTCAGAAGCTAACCGAGTGCATGGCATCTTTGAGTCGCTTTATCTCCCGCCTAGGGGTCAGGGGTCTGTCGTTCTTCAAGTTACTCAAAAAGCAAGACAACTTCGTCTGAACAGAAGAGGCGCAGTCGGCTTTGAATGAATTGAAGGTCTACCTCGGAAACATTCCAGTTTTAGTGCCTCTGGAGCCACAGGAGAAGCTTCAACTTTATGTGTCGGCCTCAACCCAAGTTGTGAGTTCTGTTTTAACAGTTGATTGAGAAGAAGGGGGACATGTACAAAAAGTACAACACCCGGTGTATTTTGTGAGTGATGTTCTTAACGCCTCCAAGGCCCGATATCACCAGAGCTTGAAGCTACTATATGCACTCTTGGTCACCTCGAGGAAGCTGAAGCAATATTTTTCAAGCTCATTCGGTCGAAGTTCATACCACTTTTGCGCTCGAAGAGGTTCTTCATAACCGCGAGGCAGTCGGCAAGATTGCCTAGTGGGCGGTTGAACACGGTCAATTCCATCATGTTCGTACCTTGCTCTGTAATCAAACGACAAGCGCTGGCTAACTTCGTTTTCGAGTGGACAGAGATCCAAATGCCACCAGCACCACAAGATATTGAGTACTAGAAAATGTACTTTGACGGATCACTTCAATTGCCGGGCGCAGGGGTAGGAACAGGAGAGAAAATTGATATGCCCTCCAGATCAAGTTTTGCATGTCCAATAACAATGTGGAGTACGAAGCTCTTCTACACGATCTACGAATTGCCGTATCGCTCGTCATTCAGCGTCTCGATATCTTTGGTGACTCGGTGCTGGTCATCAACCAGGTCACTAAGTATTGGAACTGTGTTGATGGAAACATGGCTGCCAACTTCCAAGAAGTAAGGAAGTTGGAAAACAAATTTGATGGACTTAAGTTCACACATGTTCTCCGCGATAACAACTAGGCTGCTGATGAGCTAGCTAAGATGGGATAATCGCGATCGATTGTGCTACCTGGTGTTTTCCTACACACCCTTCATATTCCAACTATTTCTCCTCGGTCAGATGTGCTGACGACCGATGTTGCTGATCTTGTGGAAGATGTCAACTTGAAGACCGATTGGCGCGACCCGATTATTCAGTTTTGGGATAGTGGTACGCTGCCTGCGGATTATAATAAGCAACAGAGGCTAAAGGATCGATCTCGGGGATATTTAATGGTGGATGACCTGCTCTATCAAAAAGGAGGATCGAACATCTTGATGCGATGCATTTCAATTCCATAAGGTAAAAAGTTGATGGAGGAAATTCATGCAAGGGCATGCGGTAACCATGCAGGTTTCAAGACTTTGGTCGGCAAGGCTTTCCTTTGGTCGGCAAGGCTTTCTGGCAAGGGTTCTATTGGCCCATGGCGGTCAACGATGCACACCAGGTCATTCGGAAGTGTGAAGGTTGTCAATTTTTTGCTCAGCAGACGCACGTGCCTTGACAACAACTTCAGATGATACCTATGACTTGGCCCTTTGCAATTTGGGGGCTGAATATTGTTGGTCCTTTCAAAAAAAGCGCCAGGCGGGTTTACTCATTTGTTTGTTGCCATTGACATGTTCACCAAGTGGATTGAAGCAAAGCTGGTTGGGAAGATAACTTTGAAGAAGGCAATCAAGTTTGTCAGAGAGGTCTTCACTTGGTTTGGAGTTCCTCATGATATCATCACTGGTAATGGTACTCAGTTTACGTCTGAGCAATTCCG
Organism: Eleusine indica; assembly: GCA_030378355.1. NCBI lineage: Eukaryota > Viridiplantae > Streptophyta > Magnoliopsida > Poales > Poaceae > Eleusine > Eleusine indica. The sequence goes on along the minus strand of CM059501.1, from coordinate 29,051,438 downwards.
TGACTATGCCGATGAGATGGGAATAAAAATCCACTTTCCTTTGGTGGCCCATCCTCAAAGCAACAGGCAGGTCGAATGGGCCAACCGTATGATTCTTAAGGGGTTGAAGCCCTGGATTTTTTACAGACTTAAGCCTTATGCCGGTCGGTGGGTCCAAGAGCTTCCTTCGGTCCTCTGGGGGCTGCACACTAATGTCAGTTGGGCTACTGGCCAGTCTCCTTTCTCATTGGTCTATGGCTTTGAGGCTATGCTGCTGACCGAGGTAAACCTCGTTTCAGCGCGAGTCAAGGGATATGACGAGAAGCTTTCTGAAGATAACCGAGAAATCGAGTTGATTGCGGCAGAGGAGATGCGTGATCGCGCTCTATTTTTGTTGGCAGTATACCAGCAGGGCTTCCAACGTTATTACGACAAGAACGTTCGAAGTCGTCAGTTCCATGTTGGAGACTTAGTACTGTGCCGAGGACAATCAACCAAGAATCAGCACAAGTTATCCCCTAAATGGGAGGGACCATATGTTGTCAAAGAAGTCACTCGGCCGGGGGCTTATCGGCTGATGTATGAAGACGGCGATGACATACCAAATTCATGGAACACAAATCTGCTACCTTGTTTTTATACTTAGCTTATTTTTGTATTCCTATACATTATTGTTGAATGGAACTTCAATCTTTTTGATGAAAGGTTTTTTTATTTTCATTCTTATTTGCCTCGATTCCATAATTTATACATTAAACAATCAAGCCAGGGGGCTAACAATAATGTCCCACTCCTCCTTAACCTTGATAAATGCTGGTTTTGGGTTTTTTCAGACCGATTCCTCGTATTTTGATACAGTTTTATGTTTTTTGGTCTAATGTTGTAGTATGACAGTCATACAATTTTTACTGCACAACAGACTGCCACTATACTAAACCCAAAGCCAAAGCGCTAGAGATCATGTGTTGATTGGTCAATTATGATTGTTACGTGGTTACAAATTATGGCTAAATATGCTAAGGCAGACCGTTGCGTCTTCTATTTTATCTCCAAGATCTTATAATGAAAGGGATTAAGTACTAAAGCGCGACTGACGTAGCTAAGTACTGCCTGAATTGCTATAAGTAACAGGAGATCGCTCTACTGACTATTCAGCCAAGATTTTTAACTTGTTTAGTAATTAAGCAAGAAAAAGAACAATCATGATTACCCAAGGAACATACTGTTTTCCTACTCAAATACTACTAATGTATCTGATTACATAAATTATAGCTCTACCGATGGAGAAGATGATGTGAACAAGGGTTCCCGATCTTCCGATAGGTTCTGATAATCTTGATTAAGGCGGAGGCGATACACAAATCGATCCGGCTTCCGAACGACACGTTCTGAACCCCGCAATCGCAGCACAACGTCTCCTCTGGTTATCAACCGTTCAAGAACGATTGACCTCACCGAGAAGGCTTATCCTTGCCTGCACATCAAGAACACAAGCAAGAACAAAGAAGAATGCAACCAAATTTGCAATTATACGATGAATCTCACAAGTTGGGGTCTCACAAACCGATCAAACGGCAAAACTGTTATCAACAGAATAATCTAAGCAAAACCCAAACCCTAATGAAGAGGCGGCGGCTGTATATGAGGACCTTAGGGTCGTGCAAGACCCCCTGGACGCAGCCCTAAGTGGGCTCAACTCCATACATGGCCCAAAGACCGATTACGGTGTCGCAGCACCAGGACAGATTCTGGAAGTCGAATTGTTTCGGCGATTTCCGACGTCTCGGGATGAATTTTGACATGGGACCAGTTGGGTTGGAAAGGGCTTTTCGTTATCTTTCCAGGCATATATAGAACGTCCAAATCCGAGTCCGTATGCGTCCTGGGCATCCGTTTTAGTGCAGACTGGTGCTCCGAAACAGACTCGAAGTCGGTTTTGATTGGGCCTCCACCTTGGCTTGGACGTCCTTGCTGGCCCATCACGTCTCCAATCACCTCCCCAGCTATCTCATGATCATCTCCATGGTTTCTAACAACAATTAATTCATTAGTTAGCAATCTATTCTCAAAATCACATAAAGGAATCATTAGGAACAAGCTCACCCGTAAATTCAGTTGTCGCGCATGAACTTGTATTTTGGTTGGCGGAGTGTTGGGTGTATCCATAAGGGTGATGTCCTCATCATTCTCCCCCTTTTGAATTAGAGTCGTCCTCGACTCGATCCCATCTCTTTCTCCCAATAGTGGTCTCAAATCTGAAATATAAAATATAGAACTATTCCCAAACTTGGAATGCACCTCGCGTTTATATGTGTTATGAAAATTATCATCACAATGTGAAACCATAATAGAAGGCATGCCATGCAAATTAATGACCTCTTCGAAAACTTGCTCAGCAATATGAACGTCATTCTCACTCTTATGACAAGATGGAAAATATGTGATCTTAAAAACACTAGAAAAACATGACATGACATGGTAATTGTTATTGCAGTTTTCTAGTTCATCATTTGGTTGTACAACACAAGGAGTATTCATGTTTGAGCAAATATAAACTTTATGCACCATAAATACACCTGTATGATCATAGTTTCCTATAGCATAAAATTTGTTTCTTGTTAGTAAAGGCAATTCAGTTTGAGAAAAGATTTGCTTCTCCATGATATTTAGATCACAAAGAACATCAAATTCAATATAACCCAAAGTATTTAGAGAAGACAATAATTTCTGCTCATTCTTTTCACATGTTATTAAAATCAAATGTTTTATTTCAGCACTAGTAGATGAATCATAAGCAAAAACATCAATCTTGTTCATTTGTTGTGGCAAAGGTATAAGTGAAGTAGTGGCACACAACTCCTCTTTATCACAAGGATCAGTAGATAAATCAACTTGTGGCAAAGGCAAATCAAGACAAGGTTCCAATACAACAAGATTGTTGGAACAATTCATCACATCAAGAAAGCTCTTACCTGAAACAACAACATGTTCTTCATCTTTCACACTATCCTCTTCTTTGTGTAGAACCTGAAATGTATTAGTTGCAACAAGAGGCAAGGAAATATGTTCATCATCTAATTCAGATTTTGATGTAAGTGTTGCAACATTTGAAGTAGTCCATTCTTTCCTAAATGGTTCATTCTTTCTTCTCTCAAGTCTTTGTTGATCCTCTTCTAAAATTTCAGCAGCAGACATAGGTTTAAGAGTAACTCTTCTACCATTGTATTTAAATGAATAGGTATTAGCAATGGTATTGTGCAAAGCATTATTTGTAGAAATCCAAGGCTTACTCAATAACAAATGACACGCTTGCATAGGCACTATATCAAAATCTGCACAATCCTTATAAGAACCAATAAAAAATTCAAGGCGTGCAATTTTATCTACCTTTATCTTACCACAAGAATTTACTCATTGGATGTAGTATGGACACGGGTGTGGCTGTTTGGTCAAGCCGAGCTTCTCGACCAATTCCAAGCTTGCGATGTTGTTGCTACTCTCTCCATCAATGATGACACGACAACGTCGATCCTTCACAACAAAGTGAGTCTGAAACAAGTTGTTCATTTGATTTTGCTCTACCTTCTTCATTTGAGAACTAAACACTCGTTGTGCTACAACACTTGTATCAACCTCATTTGACACCATCAACTCATCACCATCGGTGTTGTAACCTGTCATTGTTAATAGAAAGCAAGAAAACACATAAGAGTATATTTTCCTATCACCACTGTTTGATCACGGTGAAAACTCTCAACAAGCAAATGACAGCACCTAACTGAGTTCTTACAAGATTCTTAGTAGCAAAACAGAGGATACCTTGGAGAGTGTGATCCGACGATTGCGAGGGTCCAAAGTTCTGTGCCTATCCAGAAGGATATATATGGAGCTAGGTAGGCAATTTATAGTAGCAAGGATTAGCAAAATTTCAGTTCAGAAATTGCAAAACTGAATAATAGTCCCAAGCTAGTCTATGTCACCGGCCTAAACTTGTCTCGGACCTAGTTCAAGCAACCAAGCAAATGACTCAACAAAGGACACAAAGAATGCAAGCAATTCTGAATTTATATCTTTTCTTTTTTTTACTTCCTTTTTTTTGTGCGGCTTTTTCTCTTGTGCACTTTTGCCTTTTTCTTTTCTTTTCTTGAGAATCAGAACTGCAGCAAGGTATTACAAGTTTTACAACCAATGGAACCCCAGAATATTTTTTTTTTCTTACTACAAGTGCAACAAAAGGATTCTTGTAATAGCACAACTAAAATAAACTTCTATAACAAGATCAAGCACTAATTGGTTGGCTTTTGATCACAATGAGACAGCAGCAGAGCACTCTAATTTTCTTTTGCACACGAAAGTAGAAGGCTAGATGTTAAAGAAATATTTAGTGCACATAATTCCAGCAATACTATTATCTAAACATATGCAACACTGATTTTTCCCTTGTTTGTCTATGACAAGGATATGCACGACTCAAACAAGACCAAAGAACAAGCACTAGACCAGCAACACAATGACCTTGTAGGGACTAAAATTCAGAGAAGCAAACTAAACTGAAAATTGCAAGGCACAAGGGGGATGTAGGACAGCGGAAACACGACGAACAAATATTTTTGTAGGACAATTTTCTGGACTCTAGGATTGAACAAAATAACAAGGATAACGGCGAACCTAACGGTGTACATGAAGCTCTGATTACCACTTGATGTGGACAAGGGTTCCCGATCTTCCGATAGGTTCTGAAAATCTTGATTAAGCCGGAGGCAATACACAAATCGATCCGGCTTCCGAACGACACGTTCTGAACCCCGCAATCGCAGCACAACGTCTCCTCTGGTTATCAACCGTTCAAGAACGATTGACCTTGCTGAGAAGGCTTATCCTTGCCTGCAAATCAAGAACACAAGCAAGAACAAAGAAGAATGCAACCAAATTTGCAATTATACGATGAATCTCACAAGTTGGGGTCTCACAAACCGATCAAACGGCGAAACTATTATCAACAGAATAATCTAAGCAAAACCCAAACCCTAATGAAAAGGCGGTGGCTGTATATGAGGACCCTAGGGTCATGCAAGACCCCCTGGACGCAGCCCTAAGTGGGCTCAACTCCATACATGGCCCAAAGACCGATTACGGTGTCGCAGCACCAGGACAGATTCTGGAAGTCGAATTGTTTCGGCGATTGCCGATGTCTTGGGACGAATTTTGACATGGGACCAGTTGGGTTGGAAAGGGCTTTTCGTTATCTTTCCAGGCATATATAAAACGTCCAAATCCGAGTCCGTATGCGTCCTGGGCATCCGTTTTAGTGCAGACTGGTCCTGGGCTCCGAAACAGACTCGAAGTCGGTTTTGATTGGGCCTCCACCTTGGCTTGGACGTCCTTGCTGGCCCATCACGTCTCCAATCACCTCCCCAGCTATCTCATGATCATCTCCATGGTTTCTAACAACAATTAATTCATTAGTTAGCAATCTATTCTCAAAATCGCATAAAGGAATCATTAGGAACAAGCTCACCCGTAAATTCAGTTGTCGCGCATGAACTTGTATTTTGGTTGGCGGAGTGTTGGGTGTATCCATAAGGGTGATGTCCTCATCATTCTCCCCCTTTTGAATTAGAGTCGTCCTCGACTCGATCCCATCTCTTTCTCCCAATAGTGGTCTCAAATCTGAAATATAAAATATAGAACTATTCCCAAACTTGGAATGCACCTCGCGTTTATATGTGTTATGAAAATTATCATCACAATGTGAAACCATAATAGAAGGCATGCCATGCAAATTAATGACCTCTTCGAAAACTTGCTCAGCAATATGAACGTCATTCTCACTCTTATGACAAGATGGAAAATATGTGATCTTAAAAACACTAGAAAAACATGACATGACATGGTAATTGTTATTGCAGTTTTCTAGTTCATCATTTGGTTGTACAACACAAGGAGTATTCATGTTTGAGCAAATATAAACTTTATGCACCATAAATACACCTGTATGATCATAGTTTCCTATAGCATAAAATTTGTTTCTTGTTAGTAAAGGCAATTCAGTTTGAGAAAAGATTTGCTTCTCCATGATATTTAGATCACAAAGAACATCAAATTCAATATAACCCAAAGTATTTAGAGAAGACAATAATTTCTGCTCATTCTTTTCACATGTTATTAAAATCAAATGTTTTATTTCAGCACTAGTAGATGAATCATAAGCAAAAACATCAATCTTGTTCATTTGTTGTGGCAAAGGTATAAGTGAAGTAGTGGCACACAACTCCTCTTTATCACAAGGATCAGTAGATAAATCAACTTGTGGCAAAGGCAAATCAAGACAAGGTTCCAATACAACAAGATTGTTGGAACAATTCATCACATCAAGAAAGCTCTTACCTGAAACAACAACATGTTCTTCATCTTTCACACTATCCTCTTCTTTGTGTAGAACCTGAAATGTATTAGTTGCAACAAGAGGCAAGGAAATATGTTCATCATCTAATTCAGATTTTGATGTAAGTGTTGCAACATTTGAAGTAGTCCATTCTTTCCTAAATGGTTCATTCTTTCTTCTCTCAAGTCTTTGTTGATCCTCTTCTAAAATTTCAGCAGCAGACATAGGTTTAAGAGTAACTCTTCTACCATTGTATTTAAATGAATAGGTATTAGCAATGGTATTGTGCAAAGCATTATTTGTAGAAATCCAAGGCTTACTCAATAACAAATGACACGCTTGCATAGGCACTATATCAAAATCTGCACAATCCTTATAAGAACCAATAAAAAATTCAAGGCGTGCAATTTTATCTACCTTTATCTTACCACAAGAATTTACCCATTGGATGTAGTATGGACACGGGTGTGGCTGTTTGGTCAAGCCGAGCTTCTCGACCAATTCCAAGCTTGCGATGTTGTTGCTACTCTCTCCATCAATGATGACACGACAACGTCGATCCTTCACAACAAAGTGAGTCTGAAACAAGTTGTTCATTTGATTTTGCTCTACCTTCTTCATTTGAGAACTAAACACTCGTTGTGCTACAACACTTGTATCAACCTCATTTGACACCATCAACTCATCACCATCGGTGTTGTAACCTGTCATTGTTAATAGAAAGCAAGAAAACACATAAGAGTATATTTTCCTATCACCACTGTTTGATCACGGTGAAAACTCTCAACAAGCAAATGACAGCACCTAACTGAGTTCTTACAAGATTCTTAGTAGCAAAACAGAGGATACCTTGGAGAGTGTGATCCGACGATTGCGAGGGTCCAAAGTTCTGTGCCTATCCAGAAGGATATATATGGAGCTAGGTAGGCAATTTATAGTAGCAAGGATTAGCAAAATTTCAGTTCAGAAATTGCAAAACTGAATAATAGTCCCAAGCTAGTCTATGTCACCGGCCTAAACTTGTCTCGGACCTAGTTCAAGCAACCAAGCAAATGACTCAACAAAGGACACAAAGAATGCAAGCAATTCTGAATTTATATCTTTTCTTTTTTTTACTTCCTTTTTTTTGTGCGGCTTTTTCTCTTGTGCACTTTTGCCTTTTTCTTTTCTTTTCTTGAGAATCAGAACTGCAGCAAGGTATTACAAGTTTTACAACCAATGGAACCCCAGAATATTTTTTTTTTCTTACTACAAGTGCAACAAAAGGATTCTTGTAATAGCACAACTAAAATAAACTTCTATAACAAGATCAAGCACTAATTGGTTGGCTTTTGATCACAATGAGACAGCAGCAGAGCACTCTAATTTTCTTTTGCACACGAAAGTAGAAGGCTAGATGTTAAAGAAATATTTAGTGCACATAATTCCAGCAATACTATTATCTAAACATATGCAACACTGATTTTTCCCTTGTTTGTCTATGACAAGGATATGCACGACTCAAACAAGACCAAAGAACAAGCACTAGACCAGCAACACAATGACCTTGTAGGGACTAAAATTCAGAGAAGCAAACTAAACTGAAAATTGCAAGGCACAAGGGGGATGTAGGACAGCGGAAACACGACGAACAAATATTTTTGTAGGACAATTTTCTGGACTCTAGGATTGAACAAAATAACAAGGATAACGGCGAACCTAACGGTGTACATGAAGCTCTGATTACCACTTGATGTGGACAAGGGTTCCCGATCTTCCGATAGGTTCTGAAAATCTTGATTAAGCCGGAGGCAATACACAAATCGATCCGGCTTCCGAACGACACGTTCTGAACCCCGCAATCGCAGCACAACGTCTCCTCTGGTTATCAACCGTTCAAGAACGATTGACCTTGCTGAGAAGGCTTATCCTTGCCTGCAAATCAAGAACACAAGCAAGAACAAAGAAGAATGCAACCAAATTTGCAATTATACGATGAATCTCACAAGTTGGGGTCTCACAAACCGATCAAACGGCGAAACTATTATCAACAGAATAATCTAAGCAAAACCCAAACCCTAATGAAAAGGCGGTGGCTGTATATGAGGACCCTAGGGTCATGCAAGACCCCCTGGACGCAGCCCTAAGTGGGCTCAACTCCATACATGGCCCAAAGACCGATTACGGTGTCGCAGCACCAGGACAGATTCTGGAAGTCGAATTGTTTCGGCGATTGCCGATGTCTTGGGACGAATTTTGACATGGGACCAGTTGGGTTGGAAAGGGCTTTTCGTTATCTTTCCAGGCATATATAAAACGTCCAAATCCGAGTCCGTATGCGTCCTGGGCATCCGTTTTAGTGCAGACTGGTCCTGGGCTCCGAAACAGACTCGAAGTCGGTTTTGATTGGGCCTCCACCTTGGCTTGGACGTCCTTGCTGGCCCATCACGTCTCCAATCACCTCCCCAGCTATCTCATGATCATCTCCATGGTTTCTAACAACAATTAATTCATTAGTTAGCAATCTATTCTCAAAATCACATAAAGGAATCATTAGGAACAAGCTCACCCGTAAATTCAGTTGTCGCGCATGAACTTGTATTTTGGATGGCAGAGTGCTGGGTGTATCCATAAGGGTGATGTCCTCATTAGAAGAGGCATTGTCTTCTATTTCTGGAGAGGTAGGAGGAGTCGGTATAGCTGGATTGACGTCAATGTTCTCAACCAGGGCTCAGGAGGTTTCTATCATAGAGTTTAATAGCAACTGACATTGGTCGATCGCCAACGATGGGTTGAAGCCCTCCTTGATCTTATCCAATGGAAGTCCGGGAACCAAGACTGGCAAATAGCCAACACGTGACTCCCGGCGTCAGTTGCCACCCTCCTGGTTTGATTGGTGATTTCCTCTGGTGCGTGATCCAGCAAGTATTCAATGGAATGCCCGGTCTGCTCCACTTGTTTTGTGTGGATATAGTCCAGAGCTTTCCGAGCGCCGTATTACAATACTGCAGACTGGCATCAAGCTTAGAGGATGAAGTTTATAACGAAGACTAATAAGAGGAAAACAAGAAGAGCTTACTAACCAAATTACATTTATGTTGTAGGGCACTGGCCTTAGCATTCTTCAGGGACTCCTTGGTCTCCTCCAACTTCTTCTTCAGTTCAGCAAGCTCAACATCACCCTCGCCAAAAGTTGGATAAGTCGTCCTTCTGGGTCTTCAGAACATCCAAATACTTCTGTTGATTGGAAGTGACATTCTCCAGTTATACAATGATTTCTTCCTAAGATTTACAAACATATGGAAAAAGCACGGATGACAGGAAGATTTGAAGATCTTTTACCTACAAGGTCAAGACGGCTCTGCTGTAAAGAAGCGGAAGCTTCCTTGTAACCGGTCTGCAGCTTCTCTTATTGTTGTTGAGCTTTTGCCAGCTGCTCACCAGTGACTATGAACAACAACAAGTCAAAGATACAACAAAATATGTATACATAAAGAAGGATTTCAATACATACAGAAGCTTTCAGCCTCAAGGTACTCTATCCTTGCTTGTTTTTTCTGCACCAGAGCATATATTTGCTGGATAAGGGGAGACCGTTATGGTTAGAATCAACAATGGTGTGAGGAAGAAAAAGGCCTTGGTATTGATGTACCTTGGTTGATTCTCGGTGTTGATGGAGAATTTCCAAGTCTTCGGCTTTAGGCCGACTCGAAGTTTCCTCGACTGGCATGACCTTGTCCTTGATGGGAGAAGGTGCACTACCAGTCAGGGGAGGAGAGGCGGTCTACGGAGGCAACCTTGGAACTATTGGGATCTCCTTCGCTTGAGTTTGCATGCTTGGTGGCGTTGCTTCAGACTGAGATAGGTTGGTTTAGACACAGGGCCGCTCTGAGTGTAGGTCCACTGAGTAGTATGTTCACTGCATGACAAAATGTCAGAAACTGAACAGAACATATTTTGGTTACACTTGATAAAGATTCGAAGCCATGAAGCAACTTACTCGAAGGCGTGCTTGATCTAGATCCGACTAACTTTCTTTAAAGAAGTAGTATGTGAATCTGATCGGTTCCTCTTGGTGGCTTCGTCAACCTTCTTTGTTGCTCTTGCATCGTGCGCCACTTGACTTGGGGGCTCCAACCGACCTGAGGTACTTTTTGGTTAAGGAAAGGTCATTATTCTACTACTGCGGCGGGTGCCCATGGCTCCACAACGGCCATTCAATAGAGCAAGGCAGCCTGAAATGTAGAACACAAAGTTCATATCAATTAACAAAATCATTTGACCATCTATAGCACGCAGGCAAAATCCTCTGTTAACTAATGTCTCAAGAAAACTTTGAGTAAGCACATGGTTGTCCCTAGTCACTCAAAACAAAAGACAAATGGTTTAGACAAAATAAAAGATAGATCAGAAGGCCAAGATACTTTTCCCACCACCAAACACTTGTTTAGAAGCATTAATTTCAAAGAAGTTAATTTAAGTCTACAATCAGTGCAGGTGGATGACTATATATGAGATATGGAACAAAGCTGTCAAGAATAATATGAGATATGGAACAATGGTTTAGAGATAATAAAACCTTAGTAAAACTGAACTGTATTGCAAAGTACAAGAAACAATATATATGTTCAGTTCACAAGTAGAGCAGTTTATAAAACAATAATAATAAAAAAAACAAGCAAGAGGAAGAAGAAGAAGTGATGTACATACGCACCAGGGAGTAGGGAACGGTGAGGGAGCCATGGAGGAAGATGAGGCAGTAGTATTGTGCGGCGTATCGACGAGGCCGAGGAAGGCGGAGAGGAGCAGAACTATGTGGAGGGGCATGTAGAGCAGCGCCAGGCCCCATGACCATCCTAGCGCCTTGCTGAGGTCCAAGGCGGTGGCCAGGAATTATGTGGCAATCATGAGTGTTGTACCCACTTATCTTTAACTCTTCCATGTTTACAAGATTCTTGATACTCGATGAGAAACCCGTTGGTACTTTAATTCCAATGAGGTACTTAATTAATATTGTTTCCTCCTCAATCGTAAGTGTTTAGGCTGTCGGGGGGAGAAAGTACTTTCCATTTGCACTTTCTTGCGGATGGAGCTCTGGTCTTATTCCCATCACTACAAGATCTCTACGTGCACTGAGTCCATCCTTTGTCTTACTAGGTTGGTTGAGTATAAGTCCGCTACTACTGTCAAATACACCCTTCCCAATATGCATCTAGTTGAAGGTATGATTCACTTCCAATTCCTTCCAATAATTGAAATATACGAAGAAAATAGATTTCTTCTTAAATGGCATGGGACCTTTTTCCTTTTTGACTCCCTTCACCGGCTTTCCAAAAACAACACTGATGTTTATAACAAGGTCAAACACCACACTACCAGTCCAACATACAGGTTCTTTGTCATTCTCAATTTTGCCATCAAAGTGCTTAACCATCGCACGATACATGTGTTTTTCCACTATGTTCCAATCAGCGGTTTCGTGTATATACTAGCTTCTGGGATGTTGCAAGGTACACATGGGATGTATCATCAACGCATACGAAACATGTCGCCTTTCCTTTGACCTGCCCCGATAGCGCAGTGCAGGGGAATCACTTACCATGCAAAAAATAATTGCTCTGAGCATGAAGTACTCTCTTTGATACTCATCCCATATACGGACCACCTCCAACCATAGTTTCTGCAGGTCTTCGAACAATGGTACTAAGAACACGTCTATGTCGTTTCCAGGTTCTTTGGGCCCATATATAAGAGTGGTCAGCAGTAGGTACTTACGATTATGGCATAACCATGGTGGAATGTTGTACATTGCTAGTATCACTGGCCAAGTGCTATGCGGATTCTTATTTGACCGAATGGGTTCATCCTGTCCATACTCAATGCAAACCGTAGGTTCCATTCCTCACCAGAGAAGTCTCAATGATTCTCATCAAACTTTTTCTACTGTGTTCCATCTACAGGATGCCTAAGCTTACCATCCCCCTTGCGTGCATGCCATGTCATCGTTGTCGCATCCCTAGGGTTGGCGAACAAGCGTCTAATGTGATTGACCATGTGTAAATACCATATGACTAAGGCAGGAACCTTACTATCATCACTATCATCGACGATAGAACTTCTTTTCTTCTTTCTTCCCTTTCTGGTATTCTTCACGCCACCATCGGCATTACAATCGGTGTTCCTCTTGTAACGACTGCGTTTGCCCTTTGGGCATCTCATAGCGTCCTGATACTCCTTTCGATACAATATGCAATGATTTGGACACACATGAATCTTTTGCACGCCCAACGAGAGTGGCGAACTCAGCTTCTTAGCAAGGTATGTTGTCCATGGCAACAAGTTCGGTTTCGGTAGCGCATCGGAAATAACTTCCAACAAATCCGTAAAACTAGCGTCCGACCAGCCATGCATGGCCTTCAGCTTCATGAGCTCAAGTACAGTACTCAGCATGATGAACTCGTTACCATATCCCTTAGACTCCTCATATAATGGATCCTTTCATGCCTTCTCTATTTTATGAAAATTATCGAGCCCTTTAGTTGTACCGGCATTAATCAACACTTGAGGCTCAATGTGACATAACAAATCCTCAATATCAAAATCAGCTTCACCAGGCGACTCCGTCGCATCAGCACTAGGCGAACTAACAGCCTCGACTTCAACTATAATATGCTCATCAAATTCCATATTGATCGCACTGTTCTCACCATATTTTTTCCATCCCGTGTACCCCTCAACCAAACCCCTCCGCACCAAGTTTGAGTTGATTACTTCTATATCATTCCATAACTTCTGATTCTTGCAATCAAAACACAGACAATATATATCAGTCGTCCCTTCACGTCGACCATGTTGTATGGTCCGTTCGACAAATTTAGAGACTTCTCGTAAAAATATTCGACCCAGTCTCGGTGCCACGTACATCTAAGATCTATCCATCACGAAAGACCTTGAACGAGAACCAAAAAAATATTTTAAAATAATTAATTTATTATGTGTAACAAAAATATTAAACATTCATTATACATATATATATATTGAATAATAAATACATAAAGTGAGAAATATTATGCAAGGTAAATTGAAACAAACATCAAATTATTCCATATATTATTTAACTTTCATCGAGAAATAACAAAAATGAATATCCCTCTTGCCCTAACACACTCTCTCTCTTCTAGTAATAACCAAACTAGATCTAGATTCCCTTTCACATAAAAGAGGCTAGATATAGTAATTTTTTGTGTAGTGATGAAAATAGATGATGTATGTCTTCATAAACATCAACTACAGCCCAATAGCACCATACAAATCAAACGAATTTAGCTAAAATTTGATGAAAACCCAACAAACTTAAAATGCAAAATTCAACTTGATTTCAAAATAATAGCACAAAAAACCTATGGGATAAGTTCCCCTTACCTCAGAGAGCAAATTCCTGTAAAAAAACAAACTCAAAACCTCCTCCCTCCCCCCCCCCCCCCGCCCTGATTTTCATAATTTTTCCAAATTTTTGGGCTGCCACTGTTCGAGTGAGGGTCGGAGCTGTCCGAACGCGGCTTATATAGCGTGGGACTTTATAGCAGTGGTTGGAATTTTCAATCATTGCTATAAAAATGCACCATGCCAACCGCCGCTACAAATGGTTCTATAGCGGTGGTTTGAATCGCGGGAGGCCCCCAAGGCTCTTTAGCAGCGGCTCACTTCGTTTTGCGTCGCTATGTGGTTTTTGGAGACGTCGCTATAGAGCTGTTTTGTGGTAGTGACGGGAGCGGACACCAAATCTCATGGTTGTAGATGACCACACCAAAATTAGTTCAGAAAAATTTTGAATTAGATTACATTAGATGAATAATGAAAAGTTAATATAACAAAATGCATCAGTGTACATCTCAACAGTGAGCACGATGCTTACAAAGGTTTGGTTAATCTTTGACTTCCTTTATTGGCAACACAAGTGCCTGTCAAATATTGCTTAAAAGTTTAACTAGTTGATATAGAAAGGATGGAATTATCCATAAGCATCTTACATAGTATTAACAATCGTGTACAGACGACACATATTAATGAAGATTTATCCGCACAACATGTATGAATGAAGATTTATCCGCACAACATGTACCGAAGTAGCTCATATGACACAAAAGGACAGCAAAAAAATGTAATAAAGATAACCTCATATTTAAATAAGTACGTACTCAAATGTGTTAAAATTTGTTGCACAGCTGATTTCATATCAAACCGTGTCTGTAAAATGAATCCATCATGTATGTTATCACTATGAGGTACATATTACAAGAACAAATGAGTAGATGGACACAGTGCAAAAGTATTGACATAGTGGAATAGTAATGATGAGCATGGTATTTCAAATGAGATGATGAACATGTTATTTCAAATGAGTAATACACAAGTATGCGTACAGAGAGTTTGAAATTAAGATATTTTCTGCTCTGTCATATAGTTAGAGAAAAATGCATACAAAGCCACCAAGGGTACAACCTGTATCAAAACATAAAATATTACGATGTGTCAGATACAGCACTGTCAATTGAAACATATGATATTACGATGAGTATGATCACACACTCCATTTTGTGTACGGTAAGTATGATAAGATATGATATTCTCTAATTTATAAGATACCCATGTGAGAGTAGCTACACTTTAGATCCCGGACCCCTTGGCAGCCTCCAAGCGCCACCCTCCCGAGTCAAGGACGCCTCGAGTTCAACGGATCCATGGACAATGACGATGGATGTCACGGATGCACGCGAGGTGGGTTTCTGCACCTCGAATAGAGAGAGCTATGGACACCATGCTTACCTCGGAGGGAAGGTTGCAGGGGCAGGAAGGACGGGTGGTTGTTGAAGAGAAGTGTTCCCCACTTGGTCGCTTGAGTGAGGCTGACGTGATATGGAAAGGGCGACAACTAGGATTTGGTTCTTAAACCATAGTCATTGTTTTATACTCGGTATGGAAATGTGCCAATAGAGTGGGTCAATGGTAGGCTGCTAACATCTATAGCCCACCGCTAGTGACAAAAAAAAAAACACCAGTGTCGGGTTGCTGACATCACTTGGACCTGCCACTAGTGTTTCTAGGTGCTGACGTTAACGGAGGCACCCGCCATCGGTGTTGGTTCTGAAAGGCGATTATTGACGATGTCAGCAAAATATGCCACCGGTATTAATTTTGGGTGACAGGCGTTCACTGTCACTAGGAAATAAATCCTTGGCATCACTAGAAGCCTATATTATTATAGTGTTATCTAGAATTCATTTGATGTCGTGTTTGTGAGATGATCTTTTTTCTAACATGTACATCTAGGTAGGTGTCACAACAACCCCCTTGGACCAAAGTTCCCGAGGTGCTAACTAAGCAGACAAAAGATAATATAATAACCGACCAAAGTGCAAATCTATACGTACACTATAACACGGTCCATTTTTACCGACCAATCTTAACAACCGATGGTCGATCGGTAAAGTATGATGACCAACGGTAGGTCGGTAATTTCATAAATCCCAATAGACGGTCGGTCGGTAATTATCTAAAATAATAACAACCGATTGGATTGTTGGTCGGTAAACTCTCTATCTCAACTCACAGTCGGTTGAGAAATAATGTAGCCAACAAAAATTCAATCTTAAACAGAAAAACCTATCCCCCTCCCCATCCGCCTCTCTGTCCTACTACTCACGCATCCAATTCCCTCACCCGCCGTCGCCGCACCCTTGCCTTGCTCCCCTCCCTAGATCTAGCCTTTTCCCTCATCTGTCATGCCCTAACATCCCAAGCAGCCGGCCGTTGCCAATGTCCCCGCCCGCCTTGCGCCCGCGCTCACGGCCGTCGTCCCTGCTCGCTCCCTGCCGGAGCTCCGATGGAAGCAGGTGCACGAGTTGCCCCATGCTGGCATCGACGCCGCCAACCACGCCGTTAGGGTCGGACCAGGGATGTCCTCCAATCCGGCCGAGCGGACGCACCCGTCCTGGGCCTCGTGCCCTGTGCCATCGATGGAACGTGGATGGCCGAGTGGGGGAAGGGCACCCAGCTCTACGCCGACTCGTCGGTTGGTCTGACGCCAACTCGAATGGACACAATTCCTATTACTAGTATATTACTACTGCTCCAGTATTTGTACATCAGAATTATTATTAGTGCCTAGCTTTGCTTGTCGTTGAGGCTTATACTATGATGGTTGGTGTCTCATTCTCGTTCTCAGAAGCAAAGCATCAACCCGTCTCAAATTAAAATTTAAGTGAAACATTGGGTCCTAAATTGCCCCGGTCGTACGAGTTGTTCTGTACTAGCATCACTGCTTTGATGCCCGACTGCTAGGGATAAGATCCTTGTTTCCTGTCACAGCCCCAAAATTTTAAATTTTGACATATGACCTAAATTTCACTAAATTTTAAAACTTTTCATAATAGATTAAAATTTATCCTAAATTAATTAGAGTGTAAAATTTATTATAGGTAAAAGAGTTATTTTCTAAAATAGTAAACTAATTTAGCTTTATTATTATTATTATTATTATATTTGTATGTTGCATTCATGCTGCCCTAGTTGCATTAGGATTTTCTTGAGTGCAAAAACGTATTTAAAAATCCGATTAGGAATCGATTTGGATTAGTTTTGGAATTTAAGAAATAGAAAACAATAGGACCCAAGCCACTTTGGGCCAAAACCTCCCCAGTCCACCCACCCGCAGCCCTCCTCCCTTCCCCCACTCTTTCCTCTCTCCCCTGGCGTTGGGCTGAATTCCCTTGCCCGCGGCCCACTCCCCCCCACCCTACCTCCTCCTTCTCTCGTCTCCTCTCTCTTTCCCCCTCTGCTTGGCCCACCCGCGCCAACTGGCCCAACAACTCCCGTATAGCCCACCCCAGCGCGTAGCCCGCCGCTCGGCCCAGTTTGCCCCCGCATAAACTATAGCGCGCCGCCACCTAGCATCGGCCACCGCTGCCGCCTCCTAGGCATGCGCGCTCGGTCGCATAGGGATCTACACCCCTATAAAAGTCTGATCTCGGGCCCCACGCCCCCCTTTCACTTCCCCGCCGGGTGCCTCCACCCTCGCCGCCGCCCGAGCTAGCCGCGCCACCGGCCGCAATAGCCGAAGCTTGGAGAGCTTCGCGCTCGCGCGAGGACACTGCCTCGGGCCCTGTTGACCGTGTGTGGAGCCCCGCATCGCTGATCCACCTCCACCCGTCCTGCCCGCGACGCGAATAGAGGGCGGGCACGCCCTCCTGACGCCGCCGAAGCTCCACCTGCTGCCGCCGACCGTCGACGAGCCCTTCCCGACCTCCCTGCCCATGCGCGACCCCCTGGTGAGCTTTCCCTCCCTCCCCGTTCCATCCTAAGCCTCACCACGTCGCCAGCCGACTCCAGAGCGCCTGCGCGATGAGTTCTGGCTAGGCTGTCAATCGCATTGCCATCTCCCTCGTCGCCGGTGGCCACCTCCCTCATCGGAGCCGTTGCAGTCGTCCGATTCACGATCTGTGGCCATAATTAGATTCCCCCGAAGGGGTATCTTCTAGTCCACCATGGACCATAGACCCCTGGTGAAACCCTGGTCAACAAAACCCGTGGACCCGATCCATAGGATTTTTAGGGGGTTTTAGTTTAAAATAAATTCTATGAATTCTGGATAATGTTAGGGTTTTGCGTATAGGTCCCTGCGCTTCGTTTTAATTAGATTTTAAACCTAATTTTATGGAGAACCTTTACTAAATTTTATTTAGGCCTTGGAGTTATTAATTAATTATTTTTAACCCTTTATTTTTATAGAAATACCCATGTAGTTATCTTTTTATTATATTTTAGTCCTATAGTTTTACAAATACACCCCTAGACTTATTATTAATTATGTCTTAGTTCTATTTTTTTACAATTTAGCCCTTGGACTTGAAAACTTCATAACTATTATTAATTATGTTTTATTCCCTAACATTTTCATAAATTATATTTTTATAAATATATTTCAGTTTAGCCCTTATACTTTCTGAAATTACTTTTAGGTCCCTAAACTTGTCTGTTTTTACTTTTTAGCCCCTAAAACTTGAAAACTTCGTAACTTTTCAACCGTAGCTCCTGTATGAGAAATTCTTGCGTCAATGCAATCGTAGGAACCAATATCTATTCGTACTGTTTTATAATAGTTTTCTAATTTTACTATTTTAACCCTCGAGATTTAAACCTTCATAGCTTTTAGCTCGTAACTCCGTTTTTAGTGATTCTTGCGCTCACGCGATCATAGCAACGCGTACTACTTTATAGTATTGTTTTGATTTCTGTCTGGTACTATGTGGTGTGTGTTCTTAGTTTGTTTATATGTTTGTCTTTTAAGTGTGATGTTGAGTAGACGAATCGCTGTTAGAGAACTTCCAGGATCTCGATCTCGAAGACTTTGAGCAGCAGCATGGGGAACCAGGAAAGTGTTCTTGATGCATTTTGAACCTATGTTTTATATTTCTCTCTATTTTTATGCATGCTTATTAATATTAAATCCCATGTGTCATTATCCTGTTCCATATTATTCTACGTCATGCTTAGTCATGCTGTCATGGAAATTGGGTTGTGTCAATGTTAATCCTGACTAATGATATACTTCAACCAAATGGGTATTTTGGTAAGCTTTTTAGCAACATAGAACTTTGGTGATCCAAGTAGGGGATGATGATGATGGTGCGGGTATGCACGTGTACTCGGTACAGTACTTTGGGATTGTGGTGGTACCTGCTTTGGATCACAAGGGTAGGTTTGTGGAGCGGCCACCCAGAAAAAATAGCGCAAAGCATAGGGCCGATATGGGTAGCCTGGGTTGAGTACCAAGATGTCTTCTCAGTTTTGCGGGCAGTCGAGGGATAAGGACGGAAGGGTTTAGTTTCGGACTCATGCGATGGACGGTTCACTCCTAGCCACGGCGCCAGAGGGGGCTTCTGTGGAACGGTTTAATTCCGTAGTGGTGAAACATTAGTGTGGGTTGTTTGCAAGCTGGGAAGCTCTTTGAAAGACCTTGTGGTGATCTCTTGGCCTCCTCTGTCTCGGTCGGTTGTTGACCTGGCAGTCAACAATATCTAAACCAACACCCCCCCTGACCAAAAGGTTAACAGCTTAAACTTACTCTTAACTAAAGCTCTTCCTCAGAGAATCAGCAAGTACCAAACCAATGTGTGATCAGCAACACCATGACATACTGGGACAACATTACCCATAGCCTTACTGAGAAACCTTGTTAGAACTCTTATACTTAATTGGAGAAATAAATGACCCTAAAATCAGGACTTATCAAAAAGTACTTACCAAGACCATTGAGAAACCATGTGGATATGTGCCATGCTTTGCAATATGTGATGAGTAATTGACACTGGTTGATTCGGTGTTTGAGTTGAAATACGCGAATTTGGGGACTGCATGAGTTTGGGCATGTCATGGTTTTGACTAACCGGAGCTGGTGAAGATGTTGGAGAGTTTGCAGGAGAAGGAAAATGTGTTTGCTTGTCTCATGATGTGTAGGTCACTGGAGTCAACTTGGCGGTCAACGGCGAGAGGATCGGGTACAAGTAGGAGACTTGGGGCCGGACGATCGGGAGGCCAGGTGAAGTCAAGGGTTGATGCGAACAAGGGTTCCCGATCTTCTGAAAGGTTCTTGGTAAGTTGATTTGGTCAGAGGCGTCACACAAATTGATTCGGCTTCAGAACAACATGTTCTCAACCCCGCCATCGCAGCATGACGTCTTCTCTGGTGATCAACCGTTCTAAAACAATTGACCTTGTCGAGAAGGCTAATCCCTGCATATGAATCAAGAACACAAGCAAGAACAAAGAAGAATGCAACACAATTGTAGATGAATGATTAAGCTCACGAAGTTGGGGTCTCATAAACTGATGAACGGCAACACTATTTATGAACAGAATTAATCTAAGAAAAACCCGAACCCTAATGGTGTGGTGGCGGCTGTATATGTATATCCTAGGGTCATGGAAGACCCTCTGGACGCGCCCCTAATTGGGCTCATCTGGATACAAAGCCCAAAGGCCAAAAACTAGCAACGCAGCACCGACACAGATTCTAGACCCTCTCTTGTTTCAATGATTCCCGATGAGTCTGATGAATTTTTCCATAATATGAGTAGAATTGGAAATACCTTCTCCTTAGCTTTCTGTGCATATATAGAACATCCAAATCCGAGTCCGTATGCGTCCTGGGCGTCTGTTTTAGTGCAGACTGGTCCTGGGCCCCGAAACAGACTCGAAGTCAGTTTTGATTGGGCCTCAACCCTGGCTTCCAAGTGCTTGCTGGTCCTCCACGTTCCTAAGTCCTTCTCCCATCATCTCCTGGTCCTCTCCATGATTCTTAATCATAAAATAATCATTAGGTAGCAAACTATTCTCAAAAGTAACATATAACAAAGAACGTAGAAATGAGCTCACCTCTAAATTTAGTCATCATGCACGAGCTCTAGTCATTGGACCTTGTAAGTCTAGAATTGGAGGAGTGTTGTTCATCCATAGGATTGATGTCCTCATCATCCTCCCCCTCTTGAAGTGCAGTATGTTGGAGATATGCCCAACAGATTTGATCCGTATGTGAGGGTCATACAGATATTGATCCGTGAGGGATTAGTCCACTAATGGGCCAACTAGTCAAGGTCCATTAGAGGGATCTATATAAGTGGTAGTGGGGCAAGGGGTACTATATACCAGCCAGTCCATAACCCTAGCCGTCGCGCTCCTCTCTCTCGCCCACAAAACCTTAACCG
Source organism: Eleusine indica (assembly GCA_030378355.1). Taxonomy (NCBI): domain Eukaryota; kingdom Viridiplantae; phylum Streptophyta; class Magnoliopsida; order Poales; family Poaceae; genus Eleusine; species Eleusine indica. Next base: position 29,030,333 of record CM059501.1, on the reverse strand, counting down.
TGTTGCCGGTGCTAGCACGCCGCGCACGGTGCTCCAACCCCGTACGCGAGGAGGCGCTGCTGTTGCTGCGATGCCGGACGGCTAGACTAGGAGGAGATGATTGACGTGATCGACTACTTCCTCTACACTGACGCATGATTACGTTGGATCGAGCTGCTCCAACATTCGCTTCTGCACCGCCTGCGCGTCTAGTGGTAACAATCCATGATCCCCTCTTGCATGGTTTCCTGGTTGAACAGTAGAATTTGTTTCTTGCTACCATCGCTCCTCGTTCACTAACAGTGGTACCAGAGCCGACCTTGTTTAGTTTGCAATCTAGATCTTGCGCATATAGTTGATATGTCGATGTAGTAGATTAGATCTATTGCATGTTTTTGTAGTACGGGTTGATTAGATCAATCGATCTTAGTAGGAAGTTCACAAGGTGTTTGATGGATAGCGCGTATGTGTTGCTAATGTAATCGTGTCGCCTCTCGGTGTAAGCGATCTGTCCCTACCGGCTAGTATCACCATCAGGACTAACAGCGTAAACCAGGAGAGAAGACCGACGAGATCAGGACTATGTGTCACGGTCTATCATGAAACCCTAATGAAAATTGAGGCATTATGAATGACTCGAATTCAGCCAAATATGATTTGTCCCATGAGATTTTCATTGCGGGACTGCCATACGGACACACTCCTAGTTGGTTATACCCCCTTTGATTCACATGATAGAATTCATTATCGCCTAACTAGTTTTTGCAGGATATGTTGTGAATGGTATGGCCCAAAATGTGTATGTGATGCATGTTTGTGTTCTTTCATGGCCTGCGAGTCATGTTTAAAACAGCTGGTTTGAGGCTGTCATATTATTGTATAACGTCCTGCATGTCGACTTGTGATGCTTGATCTCTTCATGTAATTCACTAGTAGCTATTAGATGTAGTAGCTTAGTACTTGTTCATGGAGGCCAGTTTTGGAGCATGGTGGACACATGGTTAGGAGGCGGGCCTACATCAATGGAGATGGAGATCACCATGTCAAAGGGCCATACTATTTCACAGTAAATATGATTGCCTGTGATGATGTTCTTGTCATCCTATTCTTTCATCTATTATATGCTGGATATAATGATCATGCTAGTAAAGGTTCCCTCACAAAAAAATTGAGATTAAAATTGATGCCCTTCCAATAGCTGCACCTACTAAAATTTTGATCGTTGTGTGGTAGGTCTACTAAAGTAGAGTGCCCCAACTATCTTAACAAGTAGGGTGAATGTCGGACATTCACAAGTATAGTATTGGTTTGCTTGACGAAGCTATCAAAATGGTTTTGGGATTTGGGGCATGGTGTTGGGCGCCGTGGCATATGATGCCTCCCAACAAACCAGAGTCACATATGATGTGATTAGCAAATGTTGCTTACCTAGGATACTACATTTCTAGCAGTGATGCCAAAGCTCACTAGGAACTAGTTGAATAAGGATCTTGGACCACTATATGTCATTTTGAGGGAAACAATTCCAAGCATATAGTGAAGAAACTCTTTTAAAATGGTTTAATATGAGTTTTACATTTACATAGTGCTTATACACTTGCATGTGTTTCTGTTGTGGATCATACCGCCCGCTAATAATGCTTCCAGTTTTAATTTGCATTCAATCCTTGAGAAAGAAAAACCTAATGGAACAAACTTTATTGATTGGTATCGCAACTTAAGAATTGTCCTCAAGCAAGAGAAAAAGGAATATGTTCTAGAGCTTCCTTATTCTGATGGCCTGCCTGAAACTACTAGTGCTGCCCAGAGGAGGGAGTATGATAAGCACACTAATGATGCACTTGATGTTGGCTGTCTCATGCTTGATACTATGTCCTCTGAGCTTTAGAAGCAATATGAGAACACTGATGCCCACAATATGATTCTTGGGCTTCGTGGCATGTTTGAGAACCAAGCAAGGACTGAGAGGTATAACCTCTCAAAGGCCTTGTTTGCGTGCAGGCTAGCTGAAGGTAGTCCTGTCAATCCTCATGTAATCAAGATGATTGGTTACATTGACAGCCTAGAGAAACTTGGTTCTCCCCTTAGCCCAGATTTGGCTACGGATGTCGTTCTCCAGTCACTCCAGTGAGCTATGAGCCATTCATAATAAATTTTCATATGAATAGCCTGGAGAAGACTATGGCTGAATTGCATGGGATGCTAAAGACTGCCAAGGAAAGCATCAAGAAAATTAGGGAAAATCATGTGATGATGGTGCAGAAGGATAGGAAGAGAAAGCGCAAGCCCAAGGCTAAGAGTGCGGATGAGATCTCAAGCTCAAATCCTAAGGTTGCAGTGGCTCCTTCTAGACCAAGAGTGCCTCCAAGCGATCCTTGCCATTATTGCAAGAAGACTGGGCACTGGAAGAGAAACTGCAAGCTTTACTTGGAAGAACTCAAGAAGAAGAAGGCTACTGATCGTTCTACTTCAGGTATCAAAGTTATTGAATTTAATCTTGCTACTCGTCCTGATGATTCATGGTTATTTGATACCGGATCGATGATTCATACTTGCAAATCATTGTGTGGTCTTAAAGGGACAAAGAAGTGTGCAAGAGGCGAGGTGGATGCTTGTGTCGGCAATGGTGCAAAAGTTGCTGCGTTGGCTGTCGGGACTTATCCACTCTCATTACCGTTAGGATTAGTTTTGGAAGTAAGTAATTGTTATTACATTCCTGCCTTAGGCAAAATCATTATATCCTCCTCATGTTTAGAGGAAGTTGATGGTTATGAGATCATAATAAGGAACAAATGTTGCTCCATTTATTTGAATGATATTCTTTATGCAAATTGTCCATTAGTGAATGGATTGTATTGTCTTGATATGGAGAATAGGCCAATTTATAACATTGATGCAAAGAGGCTCCGCCCAAATGACTTGAATCCCACTTACACTTGGCATTGTCGTTTAGGCCATATAAATGAGAGGCGCATGGAGAAGCTCCATAAAGATGGTCTTTTACACTCATTCGATTTTGAATCAATTGAATATGCGAATCTTGTTTGCTTGGCAAGATGACTAAGTCACCTTTCACAGGACATAGTGAGAGGGCAAACGACCTATTGGTTCTTATACTTTGACTGATGACTTTAGTAGATATGGTTACATCTACTTAATGAAGCATGAGTCTGAATCATTTGAAAAGTTCAAAGAATTTTAGAATGAAGTACAAAATCAATTGGGCAAAACAATTAAGACCCTACGACCTGATCACGGAGGTGAGTACTTGAGCCATGAGTTCGGTGATAATCTAAGACAATGTGGAATTTTTCCACAATGGACGCCATCCGGAACACCTCAATTAAATGGTGTGTTCGAGCGGAGGAACCGAACCTTGTTGGACATGGTTAGGTCAATGATGAGACAAAGTGATCTTCCATTGTCCTTTTGGGGATACGCTCTAGAAACTGCTGCTTTCACTTTAAATAGGGTTCCATCTAAATCTGTAGATAAGACAAAATATGAGATATGGACCGGGAAGCGTCACGTGTTATCTTTTCTTAAGATTTGGGGTCGTGAGGCTTATGTAAAACGTAGGACGTCTGATAAGATTTCTCCAAAGTTAGATAAATATTTCTTTATTGGATATCCTAGGGAAACCAAAGGGTATTATTTCTACAACCGGGAGGATGGCAAAGTGTTTGTCGCTCGGAATGGTGTCTTTCTAGAGAAAGAGTTTCTCTCACGAAAGATAATTGGAAGGACAGTGCAACTTGAAGAAGTTCAAGAAACATTGGAAAATGTTTCTTCTCCTGCTGAACCTCAAATGGAACAGGTTGCACAAGATGTTGTAGAACCTATTGTTGAGACACTAGCCCCACGTAGATCTGGACGGGCACGTCGCGCACCTGAAAAGTTCACGCTCCTAACGACGGGGCAGCGCGACGTATTATTGTTGGACAATGATGAGCCTAAGACATACACGGAAGCAATGATGGGACCAAACTATGAGAAATGGCTTCGAGCCATGAGATCTGAATTAGAATCCATGAGAGAAAATCAAGTTTGGACATTGATTAATCCACCTGATGGTGTTAAAACCATTGAGTGTAAATAGGTTTTTAAGAAAAAGATAGACAAGGATGGAAATGTTCACATCTATAAAGCACGATTGGTGGCGAAAGGTTTTAAACAAATTCAAGGTTTTGATTATGATGAGACCTTCTCGCCCGTCGCTATGGTAAAGTCTATTCAAATCCTCCTAGCAATTGCCGCATACTATGATTATGAGATATGGCAAATGGATGTAAAAACAGCTTTCCTTAATGGAAACCTAAGTGAGGATATGTACATGACACAGCCTGAAGGTTTTGTTAATCCACAAAATGCTCGGAAAATATGCAAACTTCGGAAGTCCATTTATGGACTGAAGCAAGAATCTCGGAGTTGGAACCTTCGTTTTGATGAGGAAATCAAAAGGTTTCGCGTCATCAAGAATGAAGAAGAGCCTTGTGTTTACGAAAAGGCTAGTGGGAGTGCACTCGTATTTCTAGTCCTTTATGTGGATGACATATTGTTGGTCGGAAATAATATTCTAATGCTTGAAGATGTTGATTCTTCATTAAGAAAAAGTTTCTCAATGAAGGACTTGGGAGAGGCATCATACATTTTGGGCATTAAGATCTATAGAGATAGATCAAAAAGGCTAATTGGATTAAGCCAAGACACATACATCGACAAGGTATTGAAACGGTTCAATATGCAAGATTCTAAGAAAGTTTTCTTGCCCATGTCGCATGGCATTACACTTAGCAAGACTAAGTGTCCTTCGAAACCTGATGAGGTAAAGAAGATGAGAGCGATCCCGTATGCTTTGGCTATCGGATCCATCATGTATGCCATGATATGTTCGCGCCCAAATGTAGCTTTTGCTCTAAGCGCTACAAGCAGATTCTAATCAAACCCAAGAGAAGCTCACTGGGCGGCTAGTAAGAATATCCTAAAGTACTTGAGAAGGACTATGGGTATGTTCCTTGTTTATAGAGGTGAGGAAGAGCTCGTTGTAAATGGTTACACCAATGCTAGTTTCCAAACTGACAAGGACGATTCAAGATCGCAATTTGGATATGTATTTTGCCTCAATGGAGGCGCGGTAAGCTGGAAGAGTTCCAAGCAAGATACGGTTCTGACTCAACAATGGAGGCCGAGTACCTTGCCACTTCAGAAGATGCGAAGGAAGCTGTTTGGATCAAAAAATTTGTTTTTGAGTTGGGTGTGATTCCTAGTGCGTCTAGTCCAGTGGAACTCTATTGTGATAATAGTGATGCCATTGCGTAAGCCAAGGAGCCTAGAGCGCATCAAAAGAACAAACACGTACTACAACATTTTCATCTCATCCGGGACATTGCTCATCGAGGTGACGTGAAGTTATGCTTGGTGCACATGGATTCAAACTTTACTGATCCGTTGACAAAACCTCTCTCTCAGCCCAAGCATGAGTCAGATATGAGATCCTTGGGTATTAGATATCTACATGATTAACGTATGAGAGATTGTGTAATGTCTATGTTTATGTGTGATTGAAAAAAGTGTTATTCTGTTCCTTGGATAATAATTATTTCATTGATTGGCAAGTACATAACTTGTTTTTGAAACTCATTGTTCTTTCACAATATTATCCTAAATGATCCCTAGTTGCTTATCATTATGTAGTACAATGATGATTCATGGACTAGCACATGTATTGGTTGATGATCATGTTTCATAGATCATAGATATGGAGATATCAAATCAATAATGTGGACACATGTTGGCGAACATGGTGTTGGATTGACCCACTAATAGACTCTGCTGATAAAGACACGACGACGGTGCCCGGATTTTATCCCAATCTTTCACGTTACAACAAGTACTAGCAAGTATATATAGGTATTGAAACTTGTTATCTCAGCTATGAATAGATAGAATAATAATCTCAAGCTCAATGATCCAGCAATCACAATAAAATAGACACCATAGATTTGTTGTCCAGTAGTAATCATAAACCACCTAGAACACGATAGGAAAATACCGACTTACAAGAACTTGATGTAGATGCAAACCAGTAGAGATAAACTCTCCAACCCGTTACTTAGACAAGCACGATCTAGAGATGGGGAACCACAAGTTCCAGCACGCACCCAAGAGAAGAATCACTTGATCACACACTTCAGCAACCGACACAGATCAGCGGCAGCAACCGGTACAGGAGGGCAACACCTCTAGGGTTTCTTGGAGGACACCATGACCAAAAACACAATACAATGATGTCCTAGCTTACAGGGGCGCTGGCCCTAGGCTATATGGCATGCAAGGCAGCCAAAAACGCGGTTCGACTCGAACACATCTAAAAACAGACTCGGACTCAACATAACCCATAACTGTTTTGATTATTGCGACCGCTAGGGAAATTATTTGACTATGGGGCCAGATCTGTTGAAAGTTTATCAAATTATCTTTCCAATGAGTATTTACTCAGCCCAATCCGACTCCGTATGGTCCAGTTATGCTACTTTTACTCCGCACCTGTCTGGCTGATCCTAAACCGAGTTCGAACTGATTTTGAGTTTCCATATCTTCTGATTTCGTGACTGGGTGGACTTGAGACCGTGTAGACTTTGAAAGTAAAGTATTGCATACCTTTGGAAAGGCCTATAACACCAATATATGTTCCTTACTTTTCACAAGTGGCACAACCATTGATCCAATCATAACATATTCTTTCGTTTCTCCTTTCTTTTCCTCAACCTTCAGATTGGTCCCAATGAAAACATTGCATGGCATAGAATAACTGGCTGGCAAATCCTCACTTTGCTCTTCATTATTCATAATATTTGTCAAAGATCCAAACTGAATGTTGGAGTATTTTGACACATCATGTTCTGCAATATGTGTAAAATCATGCTTGTTTTCAGAATATGTAGTTTTAATGACCTGATGAGCCATGGGCTCATCATCCTCCCTTCCTTGAATCAAAGCCGTCCTCGGCTTTGGCATAATTTGACGACCTCCTTTCCTGTTCAGATCAACAGCAATAGCGCTGTTTAGACAATTCTTTGCATCACTATTATTTTTCCCTTCATGTAATTCATCTTTGACCAAATCACAATGAATGGTACAATGTTCAGGAAAGGAGCTTTTTTGTTACAGCAGGAACTATCACATCATTCTCTCCCCCTTGAAACAAAGCCGTCCTCATCTTTGAGGTAATATCGGCACCATGTTTCTTTTTTGTTGCAGCAACAAAAACCTTAGCCTTAATATCACATTTCTTCATTGGCTTTAGAATGTGACGAACACCTTTATGCATAAAAGAATAATTGTTTGAACGCACCATGTGTTGCATCAAGATCAAACTGCCATGGTCTTCTTAACAAAAAATTGCACGCACTCATCGGTGCCACATCACAATCCATAGTGTCAACATAATCTCCTACTGAAAATTTTACTCTAGCCCTGTGGGTAATTTTCAGCGTGCCACTTTTATTCATCCATTGCATGTAACGAGGTGTAGGAAGCCGCCATGTAGATAAAGATAATGCATGTACCAAATCTAAACTAATCACATTATTGAAACTTCCACCATCAACAATTCATTTGCATACCTTCTTTTTAATCTTGCACTCTGAATGAAAAATATTACAGCGTTGCCCCTTGACATCTGCAATGATGCCATCTGAATTTACTTCCTGAGACATCAAAGATAAACCCATATGATCATCTGCAGCTTCAAATAATGGTTCGACCTGATCAGCACAAGAAGACTCAAGAACTTCCAACTCTACATTTGATTGGTGCACATTCGAACACACCTCAACTTGCTTGGGTTTGGACAAAATAGCACTAACAGCCTCCTTGATACAATGATGAATTGTATCATAATCTAGCTTTGGAACATTGAAGGACTCAAGTTCAACAATCTTCTTCTTTGACTCAAGTGGGGGATCAAATCGGTGTCGTAATTCTGACTTCATCGCTGCCCAAAATGTGCAATAGTCATCACCATGGTATCCAAGATCTTCTTGCAATTCACCAATCCTATAGAAAGCCTCTATATCATCCTCCCACTCATAATACTCAGATCGAGAATGATGAGGACATCAACGACATACGAATAATGACGACGGAAGATGACGCGCCAAACCAAGCTGTCATGCCTCCACCTCTCGTCGTCGCGCCTCCTCGAGTTATGGATCCATCTTCTAACGAGACGACGAAGTACAAGGGCCCAATCACTAGAGCTCGAGCCCAGGAATTGAAGACGGTTTTGATGCTAAGGAACGACGGCCCAGGATGACACCGTCCAAAGGCCCACGTGGCCCAAGTCGCGCGACTCCCTCTCCACCACGCGCCTCTCCACTTCAGCCGGCCCTAGATGCCTCGTCCTCGCCCTATTTAGTCAAGGGCTGCACCCCTTGCAATCTTTGAGTTTTGTTTTAAGTTTAGCTTAGCTATACATCCGTCCCTCGACGTGAATTCCGAACTCCACCTTCGTGCAATACATCAGATTGCTCGCCTCTAATTCTTGCTCTTTCTTCGATTGCGCGTAAGAATTGATCCTCGTGATCAGGTTGATCTTGTTTACCGCAAGGTTAATATCCTCCGGAAGTTGGTTCAGCGATTGCATTGGCGCTTCGGCTTGCTCGTCGTACTCGGATCGTGAGGGTCGACATCCACCAAATCGAAGTTATCTCCACTCACCGAAAGATCGGGCACTCTACACCTATCAAGTGGTATCAGATTCCAGTGTTTCTCGGTGAGTTTATCCAAGTCCACATAAATCGAAAACTACAAAAAAAAGCTTACCCCAGTACAGTTTTGAGCCTCGCACTTTCGTTCAATAATTTGCGTTGTTGAGTTTTTGTGGTTTTGCTTTTGATCATTGCTGGTAAACTGTGTTTTATAGTTTTCTCCCCATCATCATCATATCCTTCCGCCGTGCCGCGTGTTGTCACCACCACAGTTTGCTTTCCGCCGCATCTGTTTACCTCGTCTCGCTCTCCTACTTGGCCGATCGCTTGCCAAGTTTTTTCGTTGCACCGTGAGTCCGGGTCAATCACTGCCTCGCCGATCGAGTCCTACTCGGTTACGTCGTAACCCGCTCGCCTCGCCCTGTGTTTGGTTCTGTTCAGTTCCCTCCTCTAGAGAGAGAGAGAGAGAGAGAGAGAAAAGCGCTTGTGCTTAATTGCTTATTTGAGGTCTCATTGTTTATATTTTCAGAAAAAGGTATACAAAAAAGAGAAAAAAAGAAAAAAAGAAATAAAAAGAGAAAAAAGAGCGGCCGAGCAACACAGGCGACGCGTTCTTGCTGCACTTTGTTTTGATCCTTTCTTCCTTCCTCTTGCACTTGTGCCAGCAACAATCTTTTCACGTTTAGCACCATTATTCAGCTTTGCAGTTATTGTTTGAATTGTGCTAACTCTTGGAATGAGTGCAGCCTCCTAGCCCCACAAATTTTCTACTATGAGCAGTTTTTTGTTTCACCACACAATCGCTCCTCCAATCTTCCACCGGTTTTACCTGTGGTTGCAGTTCACGCTTGCGTGCCTGGTAAGGACGGGTAAGAATTTGATAACAGCTTTTTGATTGAGCTTTTCATCCACCACTCACCTCTCGTTGTAGGATCCCGCTTTTTGTATTGCTTGTGTTTCTATGGCAGAAAACAACTCGAAGTTGGAGGAGCTCACCCTCCAGGATGTCCAGGCACAGGTTGATGGTCTACAAAACGACATGAAGACGATGCACGAGAGACTTGACTCTACGGTCACTTCGTCGAATGAGCATTTTGATCAACTAGACCTCGCTGATATGGCTGCCCGCACCACGCTCACGACGATCATGACTCATCTTGAGGCCATGTGGACACAGCTTGGGACCATGACGACGCAGCTCACGGAGTTGCAAAATGCACGTGAGTATGGCGCCGATACCGAGCAGGATGATGACAATTGCCGTGGTCGTGCTCGTAGGGTACGTGTTCCTATTAATGATTCTTTTACCAAAATAAAATTTCGTATTCCCACTTTTAATGGAAAATATGATCCGGGTGCTTATCTTGATTGGGAATCAGAGGTTGAACAAAAATTTGCATGCCATGATATTCCTGCTAATTTACAAGTTAAGGCTACTATTAGTGAATTTACTGAATTTGCTTTACTTTGGTGGCGTGAGTATAGACAAAGATATCCTGATAATATTCCAGCCACTTGGACGGCATTAAAAGCTGCTATGCGTCATCGTTTTGTGCCGTCATATTATGCTACAGATTTGCTTAATCAAATACAGCATTTTCAACAAGGTTCACTTTTCGTAGAGGATTATTATCAAGCTTTGCAAAAGGGTATGATTCGCTGTGATTTAGTTGAACTGGATGATGTTGCTATGGCTCGCTTTAGCGGTGGGTTAAATCGTGAAGTTCAGAATATTCTTGATTATAAGCATTATGATGATATGACCACCTTATTTGAATATGCTTGTAAAGCTAAACGTGAAGTGCAGGATCGGCAATCTTCGTCAAGACCTAACATTTTTGTAGGGTCTAAGACGCCTTCAGCTCCACGGTCGACACCTCCTTCCACGCCGCGCGACCACTCCTTGACCATGTCCAAGTCGAGTGCTCCATCCACGGCCAAATCTGCCTCAATCGTGCCGTTCTCCTCGTTGTCTGGACGAGCTCGTGATATTCAGTGTCATCGTTGCCGAGGATTTGGTCATGTGATATGCGATTGTCCAAATAAACGAACGATGTTGATTCGTGACGACGGTGGGTATTCTTCTGCTAGTGATTCTGAGGGTATTCAGCAGACTATGCTTGCCACTAATCATGTAGATAATACGGAGCTTCATGTCGACTCTAGTGCCACCGACAGGTATGCAACTCTTGTTGTGCAGCGTGTTCTTAGTACACAGGTCGTTCAGGATGAAAAGCATCAGCGCCACAACATTATTCATGTCAAAGGCATTGTGCAAGAACGAGCGGTCCGTATAATCATCGATGATGGCAGTTGCAACAATTTGGCTAGTACGACCTTGGTGGAGCAGTTGTCATTGCCAACAAGGAAGCATCCACATCCTTATCACGTTCAATGGCTTAATGATGGCGGCAAAATAAAGGTAACGCGCTCGGTACGTGTTCCTTTCTCTCTTGGCGCCTATTCTGATTTTGTAGATTGTGATGTTGTTCCAATGGAAGCATGCTCTTTGTTGCTTGGCCGTCCTTGGCAATATGATGTTGATAGTGTTCATCATGGTCGCTCCAATTATTATTCCTTCATGTTTAAGGGTCAGAAAATTGTTATTCATCCTATGACGCCTGAACAAGTTCTTAAAGATGATATTGCTCGAGCGACAAAAGCTGCAAAATTGGTTATATCGCCTCCTGTTGCACCTGTTCAACATGAGATCAAATTGAATAACCCTATCTTGCTTGCTACACGTGCTGATTTTGATGAATTACATGATGCTAATCTGCTTTGCTATGCGCTAGTTTGCTATCGTATGCTTGTTTCACTAGATGAGGCGCCTATGTTGCATATTCCTCCTGCTGTTGCTAACCTTTTGCAGGACTATAAAGATGTTTTTCGCACTGAATTGCCACCGGGTCTCCCTCCTATTCGTGGCATAGAACATCAGATTGATTTAATTCCAGGCGCACAGCTTCCTAATTGCGCCCCGTACCGCACAAATCCTGAGGAGACGAAAGAAATTCAGCATCAAGTGCAGGCATTGCTTGATAAAGGTTACATTCATGAGTCTCTCAGCCCTTGTTCGGTTCCTGTTTTGCTTGTTCCTAAGAAAGATGCTTCTTGGCGTATGTGTGTAGATTATCGTGCAATTAACAATATTACAATTCGTTATCGATATCCTATACCACGCCTTGATGATATGCTTGATGAATTTAGTGGTGCCACAATTTTCTCTAAGGTTGATTTGCGTAGTGGTTACCATCAAATACGAATGAAATTAGGAGATGAATGGAAAACGGCTTTTAAAACTAAATTTGGCTTGTATGAATGGTTGGTTATGCCGTTTGGATTGTCTAATGCTCCTAGCACTTTTATGCGCTTAATGAATGAAGTTCTTTGGCCTTTCATTGGAATATTTGTTGTTGTCTATTTTGATGATATTCTTATATACAGCAAATCCATGAATGAGCATTTAGATCATTTGCGTACTGTTTTTGATGCTTTGCGTACTGCTCACTTGTTTGGGAACATGGAAAAATGCACTTTTTGCACGCAACGTGTTTCGTTTCTTGGATATGTTGTTACTCCACAGGGCATTCAGGTGGATAGCAGCAAGGTGGACGCCATTCAGAGTTGGCCCCAACCGACGACGGTCACACAGGTTCGCAGTTTTCTTGGTCTTGCAGGCTTCTATCATCGTTTTGTGCGGGATTTCAGTTCTATTGCTGCACCATTGCATGAGTTGACCAAGAAGGGTGCACCATTTGAGTGGGGCGCATCACAAGACGACGCATTCAACACTTTAAAGGAACGGTTAACTCATGCTCCTCTCTTACAATTGCCTAATTTTGATAAAGTGTTTGAATTGGAATGTGACGCGAGTGGAATTGGTTTGGGTGCTGTTTTGTTGCAAGATCATAAACCCATTGCTTATTTTAGTGAGAAGTTAAGTGGTGCTACTCTTAAATATTCCACTGATGATAAAGAACTTTTTGCTTTAGTAAGAACTTTGCAAACATGGCAGCATTATTTATGGCCTCTCGAATTTATTATTCATTCTGATCATGAGGCTTTGAAATATATTAGAACCCAAACTAATCTGAACCGTCGTCATGCTAAATGGGTTGAATTTATTGAATCTTTTCCGTACATCATTAAACATAAAAACGGGAAGGAAAATGTGATTGCCGATGCTTTGTCTCGTCGTTATATGATGCTATCCCAATTAGACATTAAAATCTTTGGTTTGCAAGCTTTGAAAGATCAATATGTGAATGATGCTGATTTTCGTGATATTATGATGCATTGTAAGGATGGCAAACCTTGGGGCAAATTTCATATGCAGGATGGGTTCCTGTTTCGTGCTTACAAGCTGTGTATTCCAGCTAGCTCGGTTCGTCTTTTGTTGTTACAGGAGGCGCATGGAGGTGGTCTTATGGGTCACTTCGGAGTTTTCAAGACACATGAGGTGTTGGCCGACCATTTCTTTTGGCCACGGATGCGCCGTGATGTTGAGCGCCTTGTTGCACGCTGTACTACATGTCAAAAAGCTAAATCTCGTTTGGGTAATCATGGTTTGTATATGCCCTTGCCTATTCCCCCTTCTCCTTGGCATGATATTTTGATGGATTTTGTTTTGGGATTGCCTCGCACTAAGAAGGGGAGGGACAGTATTTTTGTGGTTGTTGATCGTTTCTCTAAAATGGCTCACTTTATACCTTGTCATAAAACTGATGATGCCTCAAATGTTGTTGATCAATTCACCTCCATGCGCCTCCTGCAACAACAAAAGATGAACGGAACAAACTGGAATGCATAGGCGGTTAGCTCTAAATAAGAATCTATCATTCAACACAAATTTGTTCCAAGCATGACCTTCTTTACATTGTAGCAGTACATCCTTAAAATCAGCATCATCAGCATATTGTTCTTTAATTGCCTCAAGTCCAAAAAATCTACAATCAAGTTGAGACAACAAAGTACAACACCTAGATAAAGCATCAACAATCACATTATCCTTCCCTTTCTTATGTTTAATAATATAAGGAAAAGACTCAATAAACTCAACCCATTTAGCATGTCTACAGTTCAAATTGCAAAAAATAATGACGCCATGTCTCCAAGGAACATACAAGAGCATATAATTCCTTCTCATAAGTGGAGTAATTCAAAACAGGCCTAGTAATTTTTTCGCTAAAGTATACAATAGGTTTACCATCTTGCATCAAAATACCACCAATGCCTATACCACTAGCATCACATTCAAGCTCAAAAGTCTTATCAAAATTTGGTAGTTGCAGGAATGGTGCATGTGTAAGTTTGTCCTTCAAAGCATCAAAGGACACAAGATGTACCTTACCCCAATGGAACTCGATGCCCTTCATTGTCAACTCATGCAATGGTGCAGCGATGGTGCTGAAATCTTTGACAAAGCAGCAGTAGAAACCTACGAGATCAAGAAAACTCCTCACCTCTGTGATAGTTTTTGGTACAGGCCAGCTCTTTTGGTAGGTGCACTTCTCAAGGTTACCAAATAAACGTGCATCTTGCAAAGCATTAAAAACAGCACGCAAATGAATCATATGATCATCCATGGATTTATTGTAAATCAAGATATCATCAAAGTAAACTATCACAAATTTGCTAATGAAAGCTCCTAAAACCTCATTCATCAAATGCAACAAAGTACTAGGTGCATTAGTTAAACCAAAAGGCATTACTAACCACTCATACAACCCGAATTTGGTTTTGAAAGTTGTTTTCCATTCATCTCCAAGTTTCATTCTAATTTGGTGGTAGTCATTACACAAATTAATTTTAGTGAAAATTATAGCGCCACATAACTCACCAAGCATGTCATCTAGCCTAGGAATAGGATGACGATATCTAATAGTAATGTTATTAATGACGATACCCAAAAGTACAGGAACAACACAAGGACTAAGTGATTGACGAACATACCCATGATCCAAAAGGTCTTGGACTTGTCATTGTATCTCCTTAGTCTCCTCAGGGTTGGTCCTATAAGCAGCACGGTTTGGCAAAGTAGCACCCGGAATCAAATTAATTTGATGCTCAATCCCTCGCATAGGTGGCAATCCCGGGGATATCGCAGCTAGGAAAACATCCTCATACTCCTGCAAAAGGTTAGTGACAGCAGGAGGCAACGCACTAGAGGCAATATCATCAAGTGAAAACAAAGCTTGTTTGCATATCAAAGCATAACAAATATCATCATCAGCAGAAATTTCAGCAAGTTCAGATTTTGTTGCAAGACATGAATGACCTTGTAATTTAATTCCAGCACTCTTAGAACTTGAAGAATCATTGACATTACTAGGTGTAGAATCAGAATTAATAGGTTGCTAAATTTCAGGACCTTTATTTTTCAAACTAGCAGCTCTTTCTAATTCGGCTTGTACAATTTCAGCAGGGGTCATTGGTAACAAAGTAATTTTAGTTCATTTATGTATAAAAGTGTACTTATTACTTTTACCATGGTGTACAACATCATTATCAAATTCCCAAGGTCTACCCAATAAAAGTGAACATGCTTGCATGGGTACAATATCACAATCAACAGAATCCACAGAAGAACCAATGGAAAAAAACAACTCCGCAAGTTTGTGTTACCTTAGCTTTTCCATAGTCATTTAACCACTGAATGTAGTTTGGATGTGGATGTGGACGTGTGGTCAAATCAAGCTTCTTGACCACATCAGAACTCACTAAATTGTTGCAGCTTCCTCCATCAATGATGACACGTGCTCGGCGGTTCTTGATGACGAAGAAAATCTAGAACAAGTTATGTCGCTGCATCATCTCGAGCTGTTGGATTTGTGTGCTAAGCACATGCTGCACAATAATATTCATGTAGTCCATGGTGTCTCCGACTTCAAGGACGAGGTCACCACTGGTGGCTGTGACATCCTCCTCCTCATCCTCCACATCAGAGGTGCTCATGTAATCGCCATCGTCTGTACATGACCAAGTCCATGGCAGCGGTGGCACTGAATCCCTGTAGTGCGTCCCGTCGAAGAAACACAGAAGGCACTACTAGCTGGTACCTGCACAGAATTTTTACCTGAGCGCGTAGAAGGTGCAGGGGCTGATCTTGGTGCTACAGAAACAACACTGGTTCCCTTGGCAGCTGCTGGTGGGGGCAGCCAGAAAGATGGCTTGGGCAGCCCCTAAGTTCCTGTCGGTCATGATGGGTAGAAGGTCCTAGACTTGCTATACTCCTCAAAAGCCCGGAAAAGTCCCTGCGATTCTTTCTTTGCAAGCATAGCATACTGGAAACCCTGGTTGAGGGTATAAAATTCTTCATAATCAAAGATGTCCTGAATGAAGGAATTGAAAACTTAATTTTAGCATACGGGTCATCTAGAGCATGGTTACCTTGTGGGCAACGGTTGTGGTTGTGGAAACCACCCATACCTTGAGTGTTACGTTGCAAACGACGTCGTAATCTTGCGGTCCTTGTAGCTGACCTATCCACGGTGCCATCAGCCTAATACACCGTGTGTTCATCATGGTTGTCTTCAATGTCGTTGGTGTTGGTGTTGGTGTTGGTGTTGATGGTCTTGTGAGCGGTCTCCAACTTGATAACCTGATCGGTTAACATAGAGACTCTCTTATCCAACTGCTCAATGCTTTCTCCTAGGTGAAGCTTAGTGACCGCGTCAGTGATGACCCTGGTGATCGTCTCTGCCAAACCACTCTGAACTGCCTGCAAAGCCTTCTGTAGCTGACCTTGGCTCATGCACTCATCAAATTTTGAGGATGAAGCACCCTCTCCATCACTTCCTGACATCAGAAACACCAAAACATGAAACAAACAGTGAAGGTTATCCCTACAAAACTACTAAGCAGTGGTGCCTCTCAACACAACAAAAGGAAGTTTCTTACAAAGCTCTTACAAAGTTCTAAAAAGCAAAGCAAAGGATATCAGGGAGGTTTGTTCCACGATTGTAAGGGTCACAAAAACCTGTGTGGCACACAAATCAAAATCAGAGAGTAAAGCTGAATAAGTGCCCCAAGTAACTTGTTCCTAGTTTCTGGTCTACCTGTGTCCTAGAACAGTAGTTATAGCAATGACAGAAACAAGTGTGAAAGAAGAATAGAGCACAGCAGAGGCTAAATAGCCAAATATCAGAGGGCTAGCTGTAGGTCTAGTAGAAAACTTAAATATCTTTTTTCTCTTTTATTTTTTTCATATTTTTCTCCAGCTCAGTGGCAATGAGAGAGAACCCACAGAAAATTTTAGCTCAAACAGAGGTAGGTTGTGGCCTACAGAAATTCGACAAGTTGCAGCAACGTCGGGTTTCACACTTGAATGATATTTTTCTTTATCTTCTTGATTTTTTTAATTTTTTTGAGTGCCAAATTGATGTTGTCATTTGGCGTATGGTCCAAATTGAGTCACGAAGCTACTATAAAAATTTCAGCTAAAACGGACAACCGAGCGAAAAGTTATGATCGTTTTACTTAAGGTGTGTCGAAACTAGTTTCGAAGAAACCCGGGGTTTGAGTGAAACCCGAGTCGGGTTTGGGGTCGGGTAGTGAATCGGGTAGGGATTTTTTTTGGCGGAGTAGATGCAGAGGAAAGTGGAATTTGTGAGAATTGGTCCGAGGTGTTGAGGGTGGGTTTAGGACGGGATTAGGGTGGGCGTGTTAATCAATCAACCCTAGCACACAAAGCCGACAAAACAGAGGGTGGTGAGAGGGGATGGCGGCCAGGGTTGCAAGGGAAACACTACTGTCAACTAAAAACAAACTAAACTAACTAAACATGAACTAGGGCACAAACTCAACACTACGGACTCTGAAATTGAAATATGCAAAGGCTAAACACGTGGTTATGGGGGGGGGGATTTTTTTTGGCTTTTCTGTGGACGATAGGAAGAACACGAAAACAAAACTAAGGGGTAGTGTGAACGTGATGGTGAACCTGAATCTCTTATTACCACTTGATGTTAACAAGGGTTCCCGATCTTCTGAAAGGTTCTTGGTAAGTTGATTTGGTCAGAGGCGACACACAACATGTTCTCAACCCCGCAATCACAGCACGATGTCTCCTCTGGTTATCAACCATCCTAAAACGATGGACCTCACCGAGAAGGCTGATCCCTGCCTGCGAATCAAGAACACAAGCAAGAACAAAGAAGAATGCAACACAATTGCAGATGAATGATTAAGCTCACGAAGTTGGGGTCTCACAAATCGATGAATGGTGACACTGTTTATGAACAAAATTAATATAAGAAAAACCCGAACACTAATGGTGTGGCAGAAGCTTTATATGAAGACCCTAGGGTCATGCAAGACCATCTGGACGCACCCCTACATGGGCTCAACTGGATACAAAGCCCAAAGGTCAAAAACAGGCGATGCAGCACTAACACAGATTCTGCACCCTCTCTTGTTTCCAAGATTCCTGCTGACTCCGGACGAATTTTGACATGAGACCGGTGGAATTGGAAAGGCCTTCTCCTTAGATTTCCGTGCATATGTAGAACGTCCAAATTCAAGTCTGTATGAGTCCTGGGTGTCCATTTTAGTGCAGACTGGTCCTGGACCCCGAAACAGACTCGAAGTCGGTTTTGATTGGGCCCCCACCCTGGCTTCTAAGTCCTTGCTGGTCCTCCACATTCCCAAGTCCTTCTCCCATCATCTTCTGGTCCTCTCTATGGTTCCTAATCATAATATAATCATTAGGTAGCAAACCATTCTCAAAAGTAACATATAACAAAGAACGTAAGAACAAGCTCACCTCTAAATTTAGTCATCATGCACGAGCTCTAGTCATTGGACCTTGCAAGTCCAGAATTGAAGAAGTGTTGTGTGCATCCATAGGAGTGATGTCCTCATCAGACGTCCTTATCTTTAATGTGCTCGGCTTGGACGAGGGGTAAGGCTGACCGACTCGACTCCTTCTGAGGTCGAGTGTGGCAAGGTGACTCCGCCCTGCGCGGGCCGACCGAGTTCGATGCAGCCTCAACCATCGGTGGATCAAGCGAGATGGAGGCAGTTCTCAACCCTCAGTGGGTCGAGCGAGGCGGCGGCGGTTTTGGTCTTGTCCTTGGGATTCAGTCGATACGTGGGCTCCCTTTGTGGGGCCATGCCAGTATCATGCCGGCCACGCTCTAGTGAACTCGTCGGCACAAGTAGTACTGGTGCGTGATTGTCAAGCCTAATTGGCGCCATGTGCCGCCGCTGTTTTTTGCCTCCAATAGTAGCCCCCGAGCCCCCAAGTGACTCATGGAGTCGTTCAGGAGATGTTATTTAACTTCGGTGGGCAAAGCGGAGTTTTGTCTGGTGGGTCATTCTCCGGTGAGGGTGCATGCGAGCACACCAGCCGGGTGTAACCCCCCGAGCCAGGGGGCGAGTTTGAAAATACTCATGCTTTGGCTTCATTTATTGGAGGTGATCACGGGAACATTGTCGAGCCCGAGTCCCTCGGGTTCCACTGTGCATCAGGGGTATTTCAAAGTCGTGTCTTAGGGTGGCTCGGCTATTTCAGATTATTGTGATGCGGTGTTCTATCATCCCTAGCGTCAAGGTTTTTTTCTCTTTGGACCCATCAATACAAAGATTCGTCGCTGGGCTAGCATTGTTTGGCTCACTTCTGGATCGAGTCCCATCATCGGCATGGCTGCTCGGTGTGGCTGCTCACCAGGGTAAGGGTGAGGATGAAGATGATGCCTTGAAGTCATGTAGTCCGATGCTCCCCGTCTTTACCCAGGATGGATGAGCAGGCAGAAGCCTGACGTCTCGTGAAGATGTCATTGTTATGGCCAGCAACCATGGCGACAGCGGTGGGAGGACGGGTCCGACCTCTGTAATCCCCGCCGTTTGTCAAGACTGGGTGAGAAGAAAAGGGCCGTCTTATGGAAGGCCAAGATGGTTTCTTAGCTGCTCCTCTATGTGTCTTTGATGATGTCAGTAAGAACAGGGGCAGGACGAGGCGCCACATCGGCCCTCTTGTTCCTTCAGTTGACCTTACTCCCTAGGGCCAACAACACCCAAATCCCTAAGGTGCAGGCAATCTGCTTGCTTTGTCGGTCGGAAGGATACCATAGCCTCAAATCAGGGCATCTTTCCTAGCGACGATGAAGCATTACATGTGCTTTACCTTGTAGGTCGATTTTTATTTTTCTCTTTCTTGTACTGACGAATTGTGAACACTTGTTTGTAAGAGACTTTCGTATGGATCAACCCTTGATGGGCTTGACTATCAAAGATATGTTGTGCGATCCCGTCATTGGATCTCTGCTAGCAATGTCGACCCTCGAGTCCCCGCTTGGTGCAGTCGGACTAGTCGAGCGGCTGTTTTGACTTTATATTTTTCTCCTTCTGTGTTTCATCCGTGAAACAGAGGATAGAGCCAGGCCACATTTTTACCTCGAGGGTTGAAGCATGGTGCTTGTTGAGCTGTTATCGGGTTTGTTCGAGTGAAGCCCCCAGTTCCCCGTCAACGGGGCCTCAACGAACCAGCTGGTGGTCGGGTCGATAACTCCGTTTTTCCGACTAGACTGGTTGCGATGACCATTCTATAGGTCATGGTGGCTAGTTGCCTCTCGTTCGGGGAGATACCAACAGATGAGTCAGAACGGGACTCAAACACTACTCCACGATGCCATAGACCCTTGGGGGTCAGGGTGTTGGCCGCTAAGTGTGCCCATCGCTCGTGCCCGTCACTCTGTTTTGTGCACCAGGTGGTTGTCGAACCTGCTTGCGGGGCAAGCCTTAGAACCTTGGTGCCATCAGGCCGTCAAGGCAGTTTTCAGCCTCTTATCCAGCCTTACCTGCGTCAGTCGACTCGGTCCTTCTCTTGCCAACGTCTGCAGAACCCTACAGGGTCGTTCAACTTGTTGCTGCAAATCATAGTTAGCGGGGGCCATTTTGGTTCGACCCACCCCCTCATTCAATAAAGAGAGATGTTTAAGAAAGATTTTAAGCGATGTAAGCGAGGGGATTTGGATGACTGACCCGTTTCCCCATGTTTGAAATTCAAAGCCACGCGTGGTGTCCTGATCGGTTTCAAGTCATTTCCCATTGCACAAGGAAAAGGCGGCATGTTTACCTCGCGTGCATCGTGGTGGTCCCGAGTGAAGTGCAGAGCCACTTCGTCTTGCGTGACGTGGTGAACATGGGTGCGCCTTTCTCGCCCAAGTAATGATCATGGATGGTTCATGTGACCGTGGAGCCATTGGGCGCGATGAAAATTGCGGAGTCGTGTGGGGCATGGGGTGAATGAGGAGATGTGGCAAAATCTTAGCCGCGTGTTACGCGGTAGGGAGTTAAGATTTTTACTTTGGGCCGGTCGTGGCTTGGTTCCGCGGTCAAATCAGAGGGGGGATCTCGAACAGATCGCCTATTTAATGGGGGCTACAGTTGTTTCTCCCCTTCCTTTCTCCTTTCGCCCTGCTTTTGTGACTTCCCCTGCCTGGTTTCCAAGAGCTTAGTAAGTTTCTTCACCACCTTTGCTCTCGCCGTTCTTGTTTCCCTCCTTGTCACATGCATGACCCAGCTAGATAGGAATGCTTGGGACCACTCGTCGGTGAGGGTTTCAGTGATGGAGGACCTAGTGGAGGCCGACTTCCTTAGCCCTCTCGCGTTGCCGCCGAGTGGATCGTGTCGGGGAATGAGACGACGCCTGAACCCCCACGAGGCTATGTTGTTTCGCTCATGTTGTTCCATGAGCGGGGGGGGGGGGGGGGGGTCGACGTGCTGGGGCTCGACTTCCTATGACGGCTACTGAAGTTCTTGTTGACTTTTGCTAAGCCATATTAATAAATCATTCCCGGCACGGGGCCAGAAACGGTTCACTAATATGTCCCAGAGTCAAGTAGGTAAAATCCGCAAGCGCACGGAGAATACCGCTGTAGCATTTCACCCGGAAGTATTCAGGGTATCGTATTTGTTTATCCCAAAGGAAGGGTATGATCAAGAAGCGTTACTAACATATAAGATTATGTTAACAATTAGCAAGGATATCTAACCAAGACAGGCGGGTATATGATAATAACCGGGTAGTGTGACACACACAGAAGATTCCTACCAAATAAATAAAGTCTAGTGGAGGAAAGGCTAGGCTAAGCTACTCCTACTATACATTCCTATACAGTTGCATAGCCTAAGTAGAATACATACAGACCCATACTCAGGTTTAGCAGTCAATAGTATAGCACTTCAGGCACGGACTTACCCCTGCATCCACAGGCGACTTCCGCCAAGAGCCTACGCACTAGCCTAGCGGGGAGGATTTCAAAGGACGGACAGGGCTGTCACCACCTGCCGCCTACCTCAACGAACCAGTAGACTAACGAATAATTGATGCAAATCAGTCACCCAAGTACCATACTTGCATGACCAAAGAGCACTCTGCCCCTCCGCGATTACTATTAACGAGGCAGAGCTACCGTACGAATACGATCACCAAACCCATGCTATACTTTATCAGCTAAAACTAAGCATAGAGACTATAACATATAAACTAGACTATAGTGACGGTATATAACTACCATGACAATAGTAGTATAATAAATATAAACTACTATCACACAAGTAGACTATACTATCACATATATGGATCACAAAATCAAACAAGAAACTCATGACCCAAGCACAACTATATAGAAAAGATATATATATTGATAAGAGTAAAGTCTTACAAAAGGGAAAAGATACAAGAGCCATACCAATTCCAAGTGAAGACTTGGGACTAGAGAGCTCTAGACTCAGCCTAACACCACTAAAACTCCAAGAACTACTATTAGCAAGAGAGAAATGCTTCTTGTGGTGTGTGTTGAATGTGAAGGCACACCCTCCTATTTATAGCCTCAATAGGTCGGCAAGGGAGCGTAACCGCCACGGAAGGCATCTCAAACCGTCATCAGGAGTCACGGAGGAGCCAACACGTGGAAGCCCAGGCGGAGAGGGCGCCCGGCTGGGTCGGCCGACCTTACCAGGTCGGCCGACCTGGGGGTGGCCCCTCCTGGCCTGTGCTTTCTTGTGGAGGCTGGCAGGTGGGTCCTGAGGTCGGTTCCCGCGGTATTACAGGGAGTTACGTCGGTTAAGTGCTGTAAATGGGCCCTTCAATCTGTGTGACGTCCATGTGGCGCTCTCTGATTGGTCGAAAGTGTGTTTTCTTGCCTTTTGAGGTGTTTCCTTCACATTTCCTCCTGCATGCACAAAGTTCTCCAAGTACAAGTGGAACTATATTATTGTGATCAAGCATGCGTGTATGAAATGCCAAATTCTCCTTTATTTGAGTATAGTTGACGGTTGAAAATGGTACTTAACAGCCGTCAACAAACTCCCCCAAGCTTACCCTTTGCTCGTCCCGAAGCAAAGATAAACTTAAGTTGTTGATCAGG
This sequence comes from Eleusine indica, assembly GCA_030378355.1. Classification (NCBI taxonomy): domain Eukaryota; kingdom Viridiplantae; phylum Streptophyta; class Magnoliopsida; order Poales; family Poaceae; genus Eleusine; species Eleusine indica. The sequence goes on along the minus strand of CM059501.1, from coordinate 29,007,268 downwards.
AGTTGCTACAATGTCCTACTCCTCAATAATACTATGCGCACAACAAAGTACTCTTCCTAGAATTAAATATATTGGCGCATAACTTACCCATTTACCTTGATCCATGGGGCTTTTACACCTCATTGTCTTGGGCGGTTGAGAGATAGAACAATTGCAGGGCACCAATCACTTGCTCTAGATTCCGCTATGTTATTCCGGAGGTTTTCAAAAGATTTTGAAAATAAAAACCAAGTTCCTCAAATGATTCTCTCGGATCACTCAATATGTGTATGATTCCTCACCAAGGCAAAGTGTTGCCTATAATCACCTACTTCTAAATAAGGCTTTATGTGGAGCTCAAGGTAGGGATATATGAAGCACTCATGTTCACATAATATTGCTATGTCAAAAGACCGGATCCAAGAAAAACATCAATTCAAACAATCTTGATCAAGATGTGCAAGTGTGTGGGAGAACGGAGGAATGGTGGATGGGAAGAAATAACTCCTTTTTGAATTTTCCTTCTCTCTTTTGGAGTTTCTAGGCTATGGCTACCTTTTGCTTGCTCTCTTTTTTGAGCATTTTTTTTTTTTTTTATATAGCCATAGTCCTAGTTTGCAATGAATACTTTGAGAGAGGAATTTTGCAATGGATATATGGAGTGTTTCTTTGGATGGATGGATGGATAGTGGCTTTCTTCCGGTGTAGAAGAATAGCTCACGGTGGATATGGTGGATATGGTGGATGCTATCTTCTTGATTTAGAAGGATAGCTCATGGCGGTGGATGTGTGTACATGATCTTGATCAAGAAAGCATGAAAAGAGTTCTACTAGGGTCACAACAATTTTGACTAAGCTCAATGTGAAACAAGCAGCATATGTGTAAAGGTTTTCAAATGTAAACACTACATATGGCTGTGGTGGGAATTTCATCATTGAGGAACTTATCAATTTGTCATTTTGAAAAATAAAACTCCGGAATTCAAGCTTTACGTTGAGCAAGATCATACCAGCCCTATCTATCATATCATACCTCTCAACAACTTAGAACTAGAGAATGCATATGCTACCCACAAGATTCAAGTTCAAGGCAAGATTTACCAACAAACCTAACTCTTGAGAGAGTACTAAGTTGTAAACTAGCTTTAGAGAGGAATAAAGGACAGAGCAACTATTCATCATCTCAACATAGGAAAATTATACACATTCATACCGCGCATGAAAAAGGGAAATATTTTTGTTCTTTTTATGTTTTGCAAATTTTTATGGATTTTTAGATTTAGCAAATGCAAGAAATAAAGGGAAGGGGAAAGATACAAGTTACCGTGAGAAGGGGGGTCCTCCCCCAAGCTTGTTCTTGCTCATATCTGCTGGTTCGGGTCGTAGCCTTGGGAGCGGAAGAAGGCATCCCAATTGTTCTGATTCTGAGCCATCATCGCGTTCAGCTGGCGGAATTGGTTGTCGCTGAAATTCTGCCATTGCTGGGTGTCGGCGACATGTTGCGTGAGAGTTTGTTGCATGCTCTCGGTGCGCAAATCAATGTCGTCCACCCTCCTTGTCAACTCGGACATCCCATAGTTGAGTTCACGGAACCCACGGGATGAGAATGACCGAGTGGCAAAGGATGGCGGTCCGCTTGAACTTGATGAGGTTTGCATGGGGTAATTGTACTGAGATTCCCATGCTCCGGCCTGCCATGTTGATGCACCCGCCTCGTCCTGTGGCGGGGGCTGCTCCCATACCGGATCTCCGGTCGGAGTGTGAAACTCCGGTGTAGACTCCATATGCCTACGGGAACGTGTCGGTCGCCCTGAAACACTATGCCTGCGAACTTCTCCCACTGGCTCAAGTGGGAGGGTTAGTGCCCGACAGTGATACAAACGAAGACCCGGGTTAGGTAACGGGAATTCATTTGTATACCCGGGAAAGTGATAGATCAAGGTATTATTTGGACCATGTTTCAAAGTATGTCCTTGCACAAAATAGTCCTCGCCTAGAAATTCTCTATCTACCGTCAAATATTCAACATGAACATTCTCAAGGAGACCACACTTCTGCGCAATGCGAGTAACTAAAGAGGTGCACTCAATTGGTCCTGTCAACTTTATATTGTCTAACCATTGATCAATCATGCATTCCGCGGGTGACACCCTAATTTTCTTAACCATGGCATAGAGTATTTTCAATTCATCTTGCCGGACAACCCTAATGTCACCTCGAGGAAACAAGGTCATAGCCAACCACACATGCATAAATCTAAGTGTAGGATTATGGATGGCACTTGTTCTAGGCTTGGGACCCCACTCGTTTCCGGAAATCTTTTTCCAAAAACTTTCTTTATGGAACCCCTTTAGCGCTTTATCTAAGTTTAGCCTACATTTAGGATTTAGACCTAGCATAGCATGAAGATCACCCCATGTGACCAAGCGCTCTTGCCCAAACAAGCGAAAAGAAATGCCTTCATCATACTTTCTAAGGGTGCATAAAAACTGCATAGTAAGCAAACGAGAACCCGGCTCATCTACTTCTACGAAATTTAGCCAACCCATAGTGCGAAAAATAGAGGCAAATTCTTCTCTCATACCTATTTTCTCGAGGAAGTCCGGATCGAAGCGTCGGGTGTGGGCGAATGGCCGTTCTCTCATGAGCGCGATGGCTTGGCCCTCGCGGTCGTCCTTGATGTCGAGATGCTCCTCGGTGATGAGCAAGGCTGGCCTTTCCTCCGGAATTTCAGCTTCGGGGTCACCATGCCCCGGACTTGGTGTGAGCTCGACGGAGGATGCTTGACTCGTGCTTGCACGAGTGCTTTTTCTCCGCTTGATTCCGGCGACTTGCTTCATTCGTTTGAACATGGCTGCACACAAGAACAAACACAAGACAAGAACAAAAACAAGATCGAACAAGTGTTCGGGTGAGCGTTAGTGAAAGCGACAAACCCGAGCTTCTCCGAAATTGGTTTTCTTCTTACAATAACTTGCAAATGCACTAAAACAGAGGGGAAATATTTTTTGGGTTTTTGGGGCTTCGTAAAGTTGAAGAACACGAAATTTTGGGAGAGCAACAAGTGAGCAAAAGAGGGGAGTGAAAGATGAGCTTGGAATGGTGAAGCTCCCCCTCTTGGGCGGTTTTTATAGCCAAGGAAGCAAGATGGCCGTTAGCAAGAGACAGAGCAACGGCCATATAGCCGTTGGGAGAAAGGAGCACAGGAAAAAGTGGGGCCAGGGGGTCGGCCGGCCTCACCAGGTCGGCCGACCTGGCAGGTGGGCCTCCTGGCAGCCCCCTTTTTCCTATGTGTTCCCCAACGGCTAGGGGATTTGTCCCCTGCTGCCTTTTTGCTCAAAAAGCTCGACAGAAAATCTTTTCAAAAAGGAAAGCCCAAAAACCTATTTTCTAAATTTTTCAAAAAATGCAAATGAGTTTTGAAAAATTCCAAGGTGGCTGGAAAAATTCAAAAATGCAGAAATGCAGTGGTCGGAAAAAATCAAAATGTGGTGGAAAGCAAATATGCAATTAAAAGAGCAAATATGGATAACTACCGGTTTAACCTCCCGACGAGGACTCACCTTTTAAAGTCCGACGAGCGGGACTTTTCTCCGGCGTTCAGCTCGATGAAGCGTTGTCCGGTCCCGGAGATGAAGACACGGATGATGCTTCTTGTTTCGTTCGCCACACCTTCTTGGTCTTGGTTGCGGTCGGTGGCTTCTCGGGCTTCGGAGGCTGCGGTTTTGCAGGCTTCACAGCCTGTTTCTTTGCAGACCTCGGAGGTTGCTGCCTTGTGGACTTCGGAGGCTGTTGCTTAATGTGTGACCTTTTCCTCCTTGCCTTCATCAGTTGTTGCTGATAAGATCCTTGAGGTAGCGAGCGTACGTGGGTACTTGTATCGCATCCAGCAAGGGCACGTTGATGTGCAGCTTCTGGATTACCTCAACGAAGCGTGTGAACTGCTCGTCCACGGTGGGCTTCCTTCTTCTTTCGGGAAACGGCATGAGGTTCGTGTCATAGAACTCATGTGGGGCCGTTTTCCTGGGCGGCAGTTCTTCTTCTTCTGCCGGCTTCTCAGCTGATGTGTCCTTTCCTGCATGGTTAGGATATGGCGGATCCCGAGTGGACTTACCTCCTCTCGTGGTAACCGCATTAACATTTTCTAAGGGGGTCTCGGGTTGCCCCGGGATTTTCCCCGACTCAGCAGTAGGAACAGCAGCAGCTAACTGAGCTAATTGAGTTTCTATCATTTTATTAAAGCTCAGCTGATTCTTGAGAGCAGAGGAAACACCCTCTATCTTAGTGTGGATGCTCTCAAGAGTCCTATCAGTGGTGGCAAGCTTTTTACTAATGTTATCATTAACCTTAGCTTGACCAAGCACAAGATCTTTCAAGGAGGGCTGATTATAACCGGAATTAAAACCAGAGAAGTTGCCAGAGTTACCTCCTTGGTAGTTGGGACGTGGTGGACCCCAACTTTGACCTCCTTGTGGACGGTAGCCGTCGTTGTTGTTGTTGTTGCCCATGAACATTACGTCCTCACGGGTCTCAGGGCAGTCATTGCCCGAGTGTCCCGTGTCGCCACAGACCTCGCAAGTCATCCGAGCATCTAGGGCTTTCACTTCTCCATTGGCTTGGTCGTCCATCTTCTTCATGAGAAGGTCAATCTTGGCGGCGAGCATGTCAACCCCCTTGACGGAGTGCATGCCTCGCTGGCGAGGTTGGAGGCGTTCTTCATTCCAACCTTGGTTGGACACCATCTTCTCGATCAAAGCTTTTGCCTTGCTTACAGTGAGCGAGAAGAAGGCTCCACCAGCAGCAGCGTCGAGGTGGTCGCGGGCCGACGGAGTAAGCCCGTTGTAGAAGTTCTGGATGATCAGCCAATCATCCATCCCGTGGTGGGGACATGCCAGGATGTACTCCTGGAGCCTCTCCCATGCCTCAGGAATCGACTCCTTCGACTCCTGCTGGAAGCTTGAGATCCTTCCGCGGAGGGCATTGGTCTTGCCCAGCGGGAAGAACTTTGCAAGGAACGCAGCTGAACACTTCTCCCAAGTGTTCACAGCTTCAGGGTTTGCGTAGAACCACTGTCTCGCTCTCCCAAGGAGAGAGAACGGGAACAGTCGAAGGCGAACAGCGTCGGGGGTGACGTCCTTCATTTTGAACGTGTTGCAAATCTCCAGGAATTGCTGGAGATGAGCACTAGCGTCCTCATTGGCTTTCCCACAGAATGGGCTAGCCTGCACCATGGTGATGAGACCGGTCTTGATCTCGAAGTTCGCTTCTCCCACATTGCCAGCTGGTCCCGTAGGGATGTTGGCAGCGGAGGGAGCGGAGAACTCGCGGAGGGTCTTGTCGGCCATTTGTTCAGAGCTTGATGGTGCGGGAATGACAGGTTCGACTGGCTGAGTCTCCTTACGAGGAGGGGTGAGCCTAGCTCGTGTCCTTCTCAGGAGTGACTCAGGATCTTCAGTGAAGTTTGTCGGCAAGTCGAAACCAGTCATACACTACCCTGTTTTCATACAAAATGCAGAAAACAAAGCAAGGTTAGCCTGCCTAGAAGATAGCCTTACTAATTGCAACACTTCTATATACATTAGCAATTTTTCTTGAATCATACGCCTTCCCCGGCAACGGCGCCAGAAATGCTTGTTGACTTTTGCTAAGCCATATTAATAAATCATTCCCGGCACGGGGCCAGAAACGGTTCACTAATATGTCCCAGAGTCAAGTAGGTAAAATCCGCAAGCGCACGGAGAATACCGCTGTAGCATTTCACCCGGAAGTATTCAGGGTATCGTATTTGTTTATCCCAAAGGAAGGGTATGATCAAGAAGCGTTACTAACATATAAGATTATGTTAACAATTAGCAAGGATATCTAACCAAGACAGGCGGGTATATGATAATAACCGGGTAGTGTGACACACACAGAAGATTCCTACCAAATAAATAAAGTCTAGTGGAGGAAAGGCTAGGCTAAGCTACTCCTACTATACATTCCTATACAGTTGCATAGCCTAAGTAGAATACATACAGACCCATACTCAGGTTTAGCAGTCAATAGTATAGCACTTCAGGCACGGACTTACCCCTGCATCCACAGGCGACTTCCGCCAAGAGCCTACGCACTAGCCTAGCGGGGAGGATTTCAAAGGACGGACAGGGCTGTCACCACCTGCCGCCTACCTCAACGAACCAGTAGACTAACGAATAATTGATGCAAATCAGTCACCCAAGTACCATACTTGCATGACCAAAGAGCACTCTGCCCCTCCGCGATTACTATTAACGAGGCAGAGCTACCGTACGAATACGATCACCAAACCCATGCTATACTTTATCAGCTAAAACTAAGCATAGAGACTATAACATATAAACTAGACTATAGTGACGGTATATAACTACCATGACAATAGTAGTATAATAAATATAAACTACTATCACACAAGTAGACTATACTATCACATATATGGATCACAAAATCAAACAAGAAACTCATGACCCAAGCACAACTATATAGAAAAGATATATATATTGATAAGAGTAAAGTCTTACAAAAGGGAAAAGATACAAGAGCCATACCAATTCCAAGTGAGGACTTGGGACTAGAGAGCTCTAGACTCAGCCTAACTCCACTAAAACTCCAAGAACTACTATTAGCAAGAGAGAAATGCTTCTTGTGGTGTGTGTTGAATGTGAAGGCACACCCTCCTATTTATAGCCTCAATAGGTCGGCAAGGGAGCGTAACCGCCACGGAAGGCATCTCAAACCGTCATCAGGAGTCACGGAGGAGCCAACACGTGGAAGCCCAGGCGGAGAGGGCGCCCGGCTGGGTCGGCCGACCTTACCAGGTCGGCCGACCTGGGGGTGGCCCCTCCTGGCCTGTGCTTTCTTGTGGAGGCTGGCAGGTGGGTCCTGAGGTCGGTTCCCGCAGTATTACAGGGAGTTACGTCGGTTAAGTGCTGTAAATGGGCCCTTCAATCCGTGTGACGTCCATGTGGCGCTCTCTGATTGGTCGAAAGTGTGTTTTCTTGCCTTTTGAGGTGTTTCCTTCACATTTCCTCCTGCATGCACAAAGTTCTCCAAGTACAAGTGGAACTATATTATTGTGATAAAGCATGCGTGTATGAAATGCCAAATTCTCCTTTATTTGAGTATAGTTGACGGTTGAAAATGGTACTTAACAGCCGTCAACAGTTCTACGAGATCGAGCTACAGCAGCTGAAACCCAATGGGGTCCTGCACATCACGTGGATTGTCATGCTATGCGAGGGCTTCCTGGAGGTCGAACCTAACTTTGAGGTATGGAAATACTTCTTTTCCCCTTCCCTCTTCATGAGGCAGGTCGACAACGATGCTCGCCCTATCGCCCTCGGGTGCTATAGCCTGCGGCTGATCAAGAAGGCTGCACCAGAGTACATCTCGGTGCCCCTTCCTTCAAATATTCCGGGGTGGCGCTCGAGGTGGTTCTACATGCGCAATGATGCAGGGCGCCCTTTCCCGGACTTTACCGATTGATCGATCAGGGAGGCACCAATGTCCTAGAGCTGAGGCGTGACATGGAAGAACCGGAAATTTGTCGGCTACTCCATTCGAGCTATTTGGCGTTTGAAGGAGAGGGGACTTACTAGCATCGGTGTCCTGGGGTGGTGGTTTCAGCGCAGTTTTGCCCCGCTCGTGACCCACCCCCTCCCCATGTTCAGGGTTGGTCCGGCGGAGCACACAGTCGTTGGAATGATTTCCGCGACATGGTGAAGAGGATCAGGATGGAGCTGCAGTACGCGGATGGCTCCTGACCGATCCGGGGTTGTCAGCCCATGATCCTCCCTGAGGGCACAGTTGACGTGGTAGGCATCGTCGCTCCCATTGTTTCTTCGTCATTTGAGATTCCGACCATTTCTGGTGATCTATTTTATGGTCGTCCTTGCTTCTTGGGTGCAGTTCGATGAGACGGTGCTCGTGCGTCGCCGGGTTCTAAAGCTTCCCGAAGACGAACCATTGAGGGCGGTGAACTGCTTCTGTGAGGTGGAGATCTAGGGCAACAAGAAGTAGGAAGTTGGAGCATGAAAAGGAAAAGACGCGGCGTCAGGATAGGGGGGAGGCAACGGATATCGAGTCCTTGGCCTCGACAGATGAGGATGCCGGTGGGTCTTGTAGCGATGTGGAGCAGGATGAGCATGTCACTCATACTTATGATGATATCATAAGTGGTGGAGAAGGCGACGGTGTCGATGACACCGTTGATATGGGCCTGGCAGCGGCGCTACGTGTTGCTCCCTTCGACAAGGGTTCGACTTTGAGCTCCGGGGTACCGAGGGTCCCCGAGTCCTATTGAGCTGCCCACGCTGGGGTGTAAGATCTAGTATACCAACTAGAGGGGGGCGGGGTGAATCCTCAATAAATGGTTAAATCCTCGCTAAAATCCTACTCCCGGATGGTTAAATCCTTGCTAAAATGGGAATACGAGCTCTGATACCGACTAGAGGGGGGGTGAATAGGTGGTCTTTGACAAATTTATAACCTACACAAAGATTGCAAAAATAATACAAGATAATAATACAGGAATTAAAACAACACCTAGTTTGAGAGCTAAAGGTTTGCAATCCTAGGTGACATGCATCATCATAATCTCTAATAATGTAAAGAGCAAGAATTAAACAATAGAAGGAGACACCAATTTAACCCGTGGTCTCGAGGACTTGCCGTTCACCCTTAATCCACGTTGAGGTGGATTCAATCCTTTGATTTGCTTCTCTATCAAGAACTCACTTCTCCAACAAGAAGGGCTCACATAAGAGCAACTTGATCTTAAGCCAAACCAATCCCTTAAACCTCTCCAAACCTTGATTTCACTAGAGTTGCCCTTTGTCGTTCTGGCGAGGCGAGTACATGACATCTTACACGAACACCGGGCCTCCTTCACAATAATCTTGAAAGGCTCACGGTTTCCACTCCACCAAGACGACTACGAGGCGGCAACCTCCAAGAGTAACAAGCCGACGTCGCTTGCTTGATGAACAACTAGAGAGAGGACACGCACTAGAATCACTAAGCTTGAATCACTAAAGAACACGCACTAGAATCTCACACACTTGCAATGGATCAATGGAAGCTTGTGTGAGAGAGGATGTGACGCCCCTTCCCGGAGGATCGAGGTCCCAACGGTGCTGATAATGCAGACACTTGATAATAGAACAGTGATTCAAATTTAAGTCAAACTATTACATCGCAGGGTAGTTAAAGTGCAGCGGAATATTACAAGTTCATGAAAGTTCAAAACAGTGGAAGCAAATACAAATACTAATATGATTTCTCCACAATACAGCGGTGGCAATGACTCATGCCCAAGAATCACCACCCTAGCAGCACACAACATCACTTCGGCGGCGGTTCAGACTCCCAGTGGGTAGTCCAGCCTTTAGGGACTTGCATGTCCCACGCTAGCACATCCAGAGGCAGTTCTATCTTTAGATTACCTGAATCAATAGTAGCACAAAGCCTAAGTACTAATTACTCGGCAGGGCTTACCCGACAAAAGATCTAGACATGCATTGGATCTAATAGGATGGCTAGTTTAAAAAAACTTGCACTTAGCAACCTATTAGTTCTATCAAATTTTTATTTATCAAGTTAAATGGGTAAAGCAGGAGTATAACTTTAGTGGGCAGGACAAGAATAGTAAAACAGGACTTGAAATAAATACAATATAAGAACAGTAGCAATAATAATCATTATAAGCAACATAAGCCATAATACCATTCTTAATTTCAAGCGAGCTACGTGACGACTCAATGAACAAGCGTACTCATTTCTACGAGCGACAACAATAGCAATTAAATTACACCAGCTGGGAAAATCCGAAATACATGAAGTATATGCACCAATTATGGTCGTATACGACAACCTTTCACAGGAACAACAAACAACTTGGTTCGGGTCCAGTCTCATCGACAGGGCATGCCATCTTGCCAGTATTACTTCATGGTATGGATTGTCCTCATTGCCGTCTTAATGTTATATCGGTTTACTAGTGCCCATAAACTAGCATGTATTCGAAACTGTCCAATGCTTGATCAAGGGGCCAACGATGGACGGGTCCTAGGTTCGACAAGGCAGGACTACCGCAGTCAAGACCCATGTGTTGCTGCAAACCTACACATGCATCATCCCTGCTCGGTCATAACATCAAAGGTAACTTATTCCTTTAAATTTATCTTTAGTGATCAAGTCATTCTCTTAGTAATAGTAACAGGACTACCGATAATATCCTATTATTAAGCATAGCAATTTAGTATCTAATTCTACCATGACTCATATAGCATTAACATAGGTCATTTGGTGATATGCATGTGGGTTTCCAACCAATTTCTAACAACCTAATGCATCAATCAAAGTAGACACTAACTGTGACATTCGAAACAAGCAACATTTTGTAAAGTGGCATATGCAATCCGAGGCTTGCCTTGATCAGCACAAGTGTTAGAAACTACACTCTCTTGCTCCTCAGTATTATGGTCATGCCGAAAATCCGGTTCTGGCTCCTGATTTTTGATACCTAAAATGAACAAGGTGTTAACGGTACTAAAATAATACAACGCATGCAATAATATGGAAAATGCAAAATGCAATAGTCTTAAGGAGACAACATTGTAATTAATACGTTCTCCAAGTCATATGCTTTAAAGAAACCAGTTCTGATCTTATCATTTTATGTGCAATAATAATTTTAATAGGGTTAATATAGCTTTATGAATAAATAATTCATTTAATATAGTAAAATGTGTTTCTGGACGTGGGTGATTTATCATGTACAGGGGCATGTAAAACCATCATTTTCACCAAGTGGCAGCTCCTGGATTTTATTATTTTATTTACTAGCATTTTTATAAGAAGAAGTGCTAAATAAATCCTAGGGCACACAATAATGCATATTTTGCCTAACCAAAATTCAGGGTGGTATAATATCATGAAATAACAATGAATGCCAAAAATTAGATTTAAATTTCATCCCTATAATTTATAGTTATTTATTTAGTGTTTTGGCAAGGTAATTAATTATTAAAAATATATGTACAGAGGCATCATTTTATAATTTTTATTAAATATTGCAGATTAAAATGAAACTAACACATTTGGTTTAAGCTCCATTGGATTTGTATTCTACTTAATATGATTTTTCTATTATCAGCATTTTGTGTTATTTTCCTGGGATTTCTGGTTTTTGTTAAAACCTGGCAATGCCACATGTGCGACACATCAGTGCCACCTGGGTGCCAGTAGGCGTAAGTTGGGATGCCAGTGGGCATGCCAGTTAGCACGTCGGAGCCAGGTGGTGCGGGGCCGGAGCTCGCCGCAGGGCGCGACATGAGGATAGAAGGTTGGCAGGATTCGCGAGGTGGAAATTGCACCGGAAATAGGTTGGCGGCGAGGAGAGGCGGCGGGGTTGATCGGCGTGATCCTCTATTGCGTCGAGGATGGGCAGAAAACTGAGTTCGTCGGCGAGGTGCGGCAAGGAAGCACAATTCAGTCCATCTCGAGGCACGAACAAAGGAGAAAAAGATTAGATGGGAGCGCTACCTAGTCGTGAACACACGCGAGAAAAAAATGGGGACGGAATTCTCACCGGATACCAAGAATTTCAAGGTGCGGCCGGGGTTGAGCCGGAACAGGGCTGTCGGAGTCTTCTTCGAAATTGAGTGGGCTCAGGACATGGCTGGTCTTGGACTCACTCGGCGAGGTAGAGGAGAACTACGCACGTGGTTGAGTGGTTTTGACCGGGCTCGAGGTGTAGCAGGACGATGGCGTGATGAGCTCGCTTTCTCGGTGGTAATGGCAGGGAGGAGGAAGAATTGGGGCCAGGGCCATTTTTATGGCTGAGGAGGCTCAGTGTGTGACCGTCGAGACTGGTGCGAGAGCGCGTGTAGGTTTAGCCTTCGGTCAAGGCTGAGGCCGTCTCGGGCATGCACGGTCATGTGCTCTATTGCTTCGGTATTGGCGCAGCGAGGGGTTGCGGCAGAGAAGGTGACATGACGAGTGTATCGGGCAGCAGCGTCGTTCGCGTGAAGCAGAGAAGCGACGGAGCAGCCAGAAAGCGGGGCAGCGGCGGGAATCGCGGCCAAGCGCGTGTGCGTGGTCGGTTTGTCCGGTTTGCAAAACGGACCTCCGGAAATTTAAATGCTTTGCCAACAAGTCTCTGTTCTGATTTTTAAACAAATAAAAAACTTCCTTAAGTCCAAACGAGATGGGATTTTAAACATAGGTCCGTGGAGATATTTGTGAGTCTTTGGTGGGGTCCATTTGGTCAGATCTCATGAAATTATTTTAGAATAAAAAATTTAATTGAACAAGGTTTCTATTCTTTAATTAATGAATTAAGGCATGTCCAACTGTGATAAAACTCCCATTCTTGGTCCAAAATTCTCTTTTATTATTATCCATGCTCATAAACTTATTTGCTAAGGGTTGCATAAAAATTGAAAGTTGCTTCACAACTTGATTTTGCAGGGTTTTGTTTTGCTTCATAATTCAAATTCGTTTGGACTTTATTATTTCATGTGACCTTTTTAATTACACCTTGGCTTAACATGCTTGCTAATTAAGGTTTAGCACTAATTAATTAAGGATTAGTCATGGGGTGTCACAGCCCTCCCCCCTTAAGGAAATCTCGTCCTGAGATTAAGAGCAAAGCAGACTAGAGGGAGGTGCGGTAAATCAAATGTACATGAGAATGATGACCAGAATTCTGGGTAATGGGTATTCAGAAATTCTTCGGATTCCGAAGTAGATTCACCTTCAGAATGATTATTCCATTGAACTTTATAAAACTTGAGCGTTCGCTTATGGGTTACGCATTCTTTTGTATCGAGGATTTTTACGGGTTTTTTTTAGAGTATGTGAGGTCCGGTTGAAGATGATCAAAATTTTCCAAGATGACATCAATTGGTGGCTTGAGACACCGCTTCAATTGTGAAACATGGAAAAAGTTGTGGAGTCCAGATAATTTAGCAGGTAATTCCAGTTTGTGTGCTACTAGGCCACATCTCTCCAAAATTTTGAATGGACTGATATAACGAGGCACTAAATTTCCTTTGAACATAAAATACTGGATGCCTTTCATCGGTGACAAGTAGAGGTAGACAAAATCATCCTTATCAAAATAGAGTGGCCTGCAACATCGGTTTGCGTATTTTTCTTGACGACATTTAGCAGCCTTAAGATTGGTTTAATGAACTTTTTTCTCGGCGTCCTTTACAAGGTCAGGACCAAACGTCACTCTTTCTCCGGATTCGGACCAGTTCAATGGTGTTCTGCAACTTTGTCTGTATAGTGCCTCAAACAGTGACATTTTCACACTTTCTTGATAAATGTTGTTATATGAAAATTCCACATAAGGCAGGTATTTGTCCCAGTTACCACTATGTGCTAAAACACATACTCTAAGCATATCTACCAATATTTGGTTGACATGCTCTGTTTGTGCATCGGTACTGGGATGATAAGCAGAACTCCGAATTAAGTGTGTACCCAGAGATGCATGCAGTTGTTCCCAGAAATGAGCAACGAACTGCGAGCCTCTATCCGAAATGAGAGTCTTGGGTACTCCATCAAGACATAATATTCTTGATATGTACAGCTCTGCATATTGCTTTATCTTATATGTGTTGTTGACCGGTTAGAAATGAGCAGACTTTATGAGTCTATCCACAATGACCCAAATTGAGTCATGCTTACATGAAGTGAGAGGTAGGCCAACAATAAAATCCGTACTGATGTCTTCCCACTTCCAGGCAGGAATACTTAATGGTTGAAGTAATCCGACCGATTTCAAATGATCCACTTTAATCCTTTGAAAGTATCACACTCTACGACATACCGAGCAACTTGTTGCTTCATCCTTGTCCACCAAAAATTCTTTTTCAGATCTGGATACATTTTATTACTACCTGGGTGAATAGAATATTTTGACTGATGTGCTTCATCCATAATTCTCCGACGAAGATCAAAATCTTTTGGTACTACTAAACGGTTATTGAACCACAGAGTACCGTTTGGTTCTTGTGTGAAACACTTGGCTTTACCGTCTTTAATATTTTGGCAGATATATTCCATACCCTTGTCATTTTTTTGTGCAGCAATAATTTCTTTACAAATGGTGGAGTGTATACTAAGGTTGTTGATCACTAATGCAGGTGTAACATGAAGGTTTGTCTCAAAATTATTATTTTCAGTGCTGCTGTCCAGAAATTCCAGCAGTAGATTATTGCAATCCTTGATTAGTGAATCTCCAGGTTGTAATCCTTGATTAGTTCCAGCCACCGACGTTGTCTCATGTTCAAATCAGCTTGAGTAAAAATATATTTCAAGCTCTTATGGTCCGTGCAGATATGCACTAAATTTCCAAGCAAATAATGCCTCCAAATTTTTAGGGCAAGTACAACTGCAGCTAGCTCTAAATCATGAGTTGGATATTGTTCCTCATGCTTTCGTGGTTGCCATGATGCGTAGGCAATGACACGACCATATTGCATAAGCACGCATCCTTGTCCTATCCCAGATGCATCGCAATACACGTCGAATGGCTTAGCGATGTCGGGTTGAGCCAATACTAGGGCAGTGGTTAATAGTTCCTTCAATTTCTAGAATGCTTTTTCACACTTGTCGTCCCATTCAAACTTCACATCATTCTTTAATAATCTTGGTATAGGCTTTGATAGCTAGGAAAAATTAGCAATGAACCTACGCTACTATCCAGCTAGTCCGAGGAAACTCCAAACTTGATGAACCGTTTTAGGTGGCTTCCAATCCAACAAATCTTGCACCTTGCTAGCGTCTACCGAGATACCTTCGGCTGACATGATGTGACCAAGGAATGGCACATGGTCCAACAAAAATTCACACATGCTGAATTTTGCAAACAGCTTGTGTTCTCGTAGACGTTGAAGAACAATACGAAGATGTTTGGCATGTTCTTCCTTAGACTTAAAATAAATAAGGATGCCATCAATAAACACTACCATGAACTTGTCCAGCTCTGGCATAAATACTGAATTCATGAGATACATGAAATGGGCAGGAGCGTTGGTTAATCTAAATGACATCACTATGTACTCGAATAATTCGTATCTTGTAGAGAAAATGGTCTTCAGAATATCTTCCACTCTAATCTTTATTTGGTGATAACCCAAACGAAGGTCAATTTTTGAAAAGACCTTGGCACCAACCAATTGATCAAAAAGAATATCAATTCGGGGCAGCGGGTATTTATTTTTGATCGTGACCTCATTTAAGGGCCGGTAATCAACAACTAGGCGTAGAGATTTGTCCTTCTTCTTCACAAAAATAGCGGCACAACCCCAAAGTGAAGTGCTTGGGCGAATTAATTCTTTCTCCAATACTTCATTCAATTGCTTTTTCAATTTAGCAAGCTCGTTCGGAGCCATTTTATATGGTCGGAGGGATACCGAAACTAGTTCCTGGTCATAGCTCAATCTTAAATTCCACTTTATGGTCAGATGGGATGCCAAATACATCGTCAGGAAACTCGTCCGGATACTCACAAATGATAGGAATATTTTCTAATGATTTCTCTTCCAAGTTATAGACAACCAGATTGCTCGGTGAATCGGTATTTAGTGAGTGTGTCTCGGCCATGTAGGTGAGAGTTTAAATAGATGATACGAGAGTCAATATCTAACATGGCTTTATGAGTTTTCATCCAGAATATACCCAAAATCAGATCGATCTCTTGGATGTTAAGCATGATAAAATTTGTGGGATAGGCCTTTTGATTAATTTCCAATGGAGCTTTGAATACTATTTGGTTAGCAATGATTTGTCCAACGGGGGAACGAACTGTATACCATTTTTCTACAGCAGTGGTTCGAAGATTGAGCTTATGTATGCACACCTTGCTGATGAAATTAGGCATAGCACAAAAATAAAAAAGTGTAAGAACAGGCTGACGATAAAGTTAGAGTGTACCGGTGAGCACAGGTTCACCGTGAGGGATATCTTTAGTACTGGTGTAGTTGACTTGAGCACCACGAGACGATGCATTCTTAATATCATCCTGGTTCCAACGTTGATTGTGATTACCATTGTTGTTGTTGCACTTGGGAGCAGTACATTCCTTTGTAAAATGTCTAACACGGCCACAGTTATAACATGGGTAGGGGCCACGATTAGCGGGCTGTGGAGCGCGTCCATTATGATTTCCAGGCTGCTGCTATGGGGCACGGTACTGGTTGTTTTGCTGCTGATATGGTGCACGAGGCGGGAAGTTTTGTTGCTCTGGTGGCCTCGCGTAGTTCCGAGAGTATGGGCGCTGAAATTTCTGCTGTGGAGATGCCTGGAAACGCTGTCCAGTGGGAGAAGTGTATATCAGACGGTGCTTAGCTTGTGGTTCAGTAGGAGCACTATCTGGAGCCTTTCTTTTATGGTCCTCTACTTCAACTTGGTGCATAGCACCTTCCTGAACAATAGCAGCGTTGACTAGATCGTTGAATGTGCCGGTTGTCGGCCAAGCCAAACGCTCCTTCAGCGTGGCATTCATACCACGCAAGAATGCATACCTCTTTTTATCCTCAGTGTTGACATATTCGGTAGCATACTGAGTAAGATGATTGAAAGCTTCAGAATACTGGAGGGCATTCCTCCCTCCCTGTTTCAGATCCATGAATTCATAAAATTTCCTCTGGACGAGGCCAGCGGAAATGAAATGTGCACGAAATGCCGTCTTGAACTCATTCCACTCAACACGGCGGCCAACAGGCAGAGAAGCTTCATAATTTGCCCACCAGGCACTAGCAGGGCCCTAGAGTTGCTGGGCAGCGAATCACACCTTCTGTTGCTCAGTGCATTCCAGCAGACCGATTTTGGACTCGGTCCGACGCAGCCAGTGATCTAGATCCAGAGGCTCTCTCGCATGCTCAAAAGTCGGCGGGTGAGTACCCAGAAAGTCTGAGTACATGCACTAGCGAGGCTAGTTGTTGTTGCGGTTTCCTCCACGTCCAACTAGATAGGACGTATTCTCCACCAATAGGCGGAGCATCTCGAAATCATTATGCTGGTGAGTGAGAACAGCAACGAATATTTCTGTCAGCGTGGGCTATGTAACACCTCCCTGTTGCGAGCTCTGGGGTTCATCCTGGGTCCAAGTATGTGCCATGCTGCACTTTACATAGTTGCACATTTGTCATCTCTTGAAAATAATCCATAAAGACATATATGTGCATAAAATATAAACTTGCAAGAGGGCACAAATAAACTTTCAGAAGAAACAACCAATTCCATTAATTCAAGATTGATTACATGGTTGTTAAAATGGACACATCACACTAATTCTTACATTCATGTGCCAAAGCCTAACTACGGTATTGCGGACACACTATGCAACACACATGATTCTCCATCTAACTCAAGATACATATATTACATGACTCAACACATGGTGTTGTGACCCATCTACTCCATATCCATGTTAGGGTCCTCATCATCCGTGTCTGAATCGTCCAAACCCGGGTCAGTGAGATCTTCCTCATCCATGTCAGGGTCGTTTGAACTCGAGTCCGAGGAATCATCCTCATCCATGTCCGGATCATACGAACTCGCATCTGAGGAGTCATCCTCGCTGGTATCCTCCTCAGGGTCTATGTTTTCTGGTTCTTCCTATTCCACCATGTCTACATCCTCAATTTCAGCAGGTGGCATTTCTTCATCCACTTGTTCTCGATACTCTAAATTAATTTCGTCCCAACCATCAATGCGTGGGAGATGAGCTTCCTTGAAAGCTGCTAATTCGTCCGGAGCCTCGATCATGTCATGCTCAAAATCTCCTACGTCCTGCAGGGCTTGGTCACACTCTTCTATAATTTCATCCATATCTACATTCATGGCTTGAATTTGCTGGTTCAGTTCTGAAATTTCCAAAATCTTGGCTTGCTTTTCTCTTTCCAAAAGCCGATGTGTGGCCCGAAACATATCCAACTGACGGTACAAATCCTTGCATATGGCAAATACTAAGAGGCCATAATATTCTGTGACATGTATCACTGGATGATAGAGTGGGTGGTTCTGGTCAAAGATAAAATCCACACGCCGGCTCCACTCAAAATCCTCCAAGTCACTAATAGGCAGTAGAGCGACAGGTGTTCCAGCAACTTCGTGCTTGCGAATGTCACAGAATCGAGTGAGGGCCTTGAAGGCAGCAACACTCCAAGTGAGGGGTAAATCCACTCTAGAGACACTGATAGTCCAAGACTCCCATTCTGGCATGAAAGAATAGTTGGCGAGGACGGCAACATGGACCACACATGAAGTGGTTCCATTCTGCAGAGATGACTTTCCAACATAGGTAGGAGGGACATCATGTCCAAAACCCTGATGAACACTCCAAAATAGCTGGGTAAGTCCAGGGAGCTCCAGTCCGTCGGTAATCTCCCAACCGGGCGGTGGTGGGTTATCGCTTTCAGCCATCTACAAGGGATGAAAGTTGAATGAGTCAAATCTCCCTTATAGTAAAAACGTATTTCACATAAAGTGCTATGAAATACAGAGACAAAGTTGGGTTCATATTTTTCCAACCTCAAGGGGCAACAAAATAGGAATGGGTTTTTGGGACAGATTCTGTGTTGACTGTACAGCAGCCAGTAATATGAGTATTTCGACCAGAAAAATAAAACTCCAGAACTGGTTCTTGGCACCAAATTACATAAGAGTTTCATAGATCTCCATATTGTATTTATACTTCAAAAAATTCCAAGTAAAACTGGACTTATGATTTTTACAAGTTTAGGCTGACAAATTCTTTTTCTGGATGACAGGGGCTTACTGTTTTAGCTTTACTGGACAGAGGAAAAAATATTAGATGCTGAGACCTATTGTAAATAAAAATAGACTTCCAAGGCATTCTAGATTGGGTTTATACAGCTAACAATTCGAAGTACATCTCCAGTAAAATTTTTTTATATTCAGGGTTGCTACTGGAAACAGTGGCTGACAGATTGTGTTTGTTGCTTTTTTTAGGGCTGTTTCAGTTATGGTTGAAAATGGATTTAAACCTTAGGTGACAGAGGACATTAGGATCTTTCCAACAAGTATTTATATGCCCCATTTGGTTGAGTAAATTATTTACTACAAATTTTTTAATCTAGTACTCAAAATCAGGACAGATTTTTGTAAACTTACAATCAGTGGTGTAATTCAATATTTTATGTATTCAATATCATTGGATTTCATTCAGAGATGAGTGAACAAGATGAGAGCTAAATTTTAGTTGAGTTATACAGGGATTCATGGTGCAAATTATTTCCATTTAATTAACCTATTGTTCCTCACAATATAACACAATATTTTGTAGGCACTCAACATGTAAGTTAATTTAATATTTGTACTAACAGCGTTAGTGTACCTGCCGAAAGTCCATTGAAACTACAAAAATAATCACAATTCTACTAGTAACGATCCATGGAAAAGGATCGCCTCGTGATAAGTCACGAGCCAACAGTGTCTCGTATTCGTCTGTGAGCACAGATACCGATATCACGCTTGTCGGTTAAGCATGCATGTACCTTCGTTTGAAGAAGCCTTAGATGCAATACTTAAACAATCATTACCCCAGTTAGCGTTGTCACCACTCCTAATATTCTAATATGGGCAATACTAATGTATCCTTACTTGTATACATCGTAGTTTAGAAAATACGATTTATTTGTTGTATTATCATGGACCTCGGCTCTGATACCAGTTGTGACGCCTCTTCCCGGAGAATCGAGGTCCCAACAGTGCTGATAACGCAGATACTTGATAATATAACAGTGATTCAAATTTAAGTCGAATTTTTACATCGTTGGGTAGTTAAAGTGCACCGGAATATTACAAGTTCAGGAAAGTTCAAAACACAGCAAAAGCAAATATGAATACTAATACGAGTTCTTGACAATACAGCGGTGGCAATGACTCATGCCCAAGAATCATCACTCTTGCAGCACACAACATCATTGCGGCGGCGGCTCAGACTCCCAGTGGACAGTGCAACCTTCAGGGACTTGCAAGTCCCACGGTAGCACATCAACATGCAATTCTATCTCTGGATTACCTGAAATCAATAGTGGCACAAAGCCTGAGTACTAATTACTCGACAAGGCTTAGCCGATAAAAGATCGAGACATGCATTGGCTCTAATAGGATGGCTTATTTAAAAGAACTTGCACTAAGCAACCTATTAGTTCTATCTAACTTTTATTTATCAAGTTAAATGGGTAAAGTGCGAATATAACTTTAGTGAGCAGGACAAGAATAGTAAAACAGGACATGAAATAAATACAATACAAGAACAGTAGCAATAATAATCATCATAAGCAACATAAGCCATAATCCAATTCTTAATTTCATGCGAGCTACGTGATGACTCGGTGAATGAGCGTACTTATTTCTATGAGCAAAATACAAGACGTATATGCACCAATTGAGGTCATATATGGCAACCTTTCACAAAAACAACAAACAAATTGGTTCGAGTCCAGTCTCATCGATTGGGCATGCCGTCCTGCCAGCAGTACTTTGCGGTATGGACCGCCCACTCCAGCAGCAAAAGGGTCAAAGACCAATGTACTAGGTATTGTCCTCCTTGCCGTGTTAATGTTACATGGGTTTACTAGTGCCCATAAACTAGCATGTATTTGGTACTGTTCAATGCTTGATCAAAGGGCCAACGACGGATGGGTCCTAGGTTCGACAAGGCAGGACTGCCGTAGTCAAGACCCATGTATTGCTGCAAATCTACACATGCATCATGATAGGTGTAGAGTGCCCGATCTTTCGGCGAGTGGAGATAACTTCGATTTGGTGGATGTCGACCCTCACGATCCGACTACGACAAGCAAGCCGAAGCGCCAATGCAATCGCTGAACCAACTTCCGGAGGATATTAACCTTGCGGTAAACAAGATCAACCTGATCACGAGGATCAATTCTTACGCGCAATCGAAGAACGAGCAAGAATTAGAGGCGAGCAATCTGATGTATTGCACGAAGGTGGAGTTCTGAATTCACGTCGAGAGACAGATGTATAGCTAAGCTAAACTTAAAACAAAACTCAAAGATTGCAAGGGGCGCAGCCCTTGACTAAATAGGGGGAGGACGAGGCATCTAGGGCCGGCCGAAGTGGAGAGGCGCGCGGTGGAGAGGGAGTCGCGCAACTTGGGCCATGTGGGCCTTCGGGCGGCGTCATCCTGGGCCGTCGTTCCTTAGCATCAAAACCGTCTTCAGTTCCTGGGCTCGAGCTCTAGTGATTGGGCCCTTGTACGTCGTCATCTCGTTAGATGATGGATCCGTAACTCGAGGAGGCGCAACGAAGAGAGGTGGAGGCGTGGCAGCTTGGTTTGGCGTGCCATCTTCCATCGTCATTATTCGTATGTCGTTGATATCCTCATCATCCTCCCCTTCTTGAAGTGAAGTCGTCCTCGACGGCAACTCATCATCCTCACCCAAGTATGGTTTCAAATCTGCAACATTAAAACTAGTGGAAACACCAAACTCCATGGGCAAGTCAAGAACATAAGCATTATCGTTAATCTTGGTTAGCACTTTAAAAGGACCAGCAGCACGAGGCATCAGTTTAGAACGACGCAAAGTAGGAAATCTATCTTTACGCAAGTGCAACCAAACCAAATCACCAGGTTCAAAAGAAATATGTTTTCTACCTTTACTACCAGCAACTTGATACTTTTTATTAGCAACGGCAATGTTGTGTTGTGTTTCTTCATGCAATTGTTTCATGTGATCAATATGAGCAAGAGCATCAAGATGTGGTTCATCTTCAGTATCAATAGGCGCCCTAGGAACATAGCCATAAACAACCTCAAAAAGACACATCTTAGTGGCAGAATGTGTAGCATGATTATAAGCAAATTCAACTTGAGGTAAACAATCTTCCCAACATCTCAAGTTTTTATCTAGAACAGCTCTAAGCATAGCAGACAAAGTTCTATTTACTACCTCAGTTTGCCCATCAGTTTGAGGATGACAAGTAGTACTAAACAGTAGCTTAGTTCCTAATTTATTCCAAAGAGAACGCCAAAAATGACTAAGAAACTTAGCATCACGATCAGAGATAATTGTTTTAGGAATTCCATGCAATCTAACAATCTCTCTAAAGAACAATTCAGCAACATTTGAGGCATCATCAGTTTTATGACAAGGTATAAAGTGAGCCATTTTAGAGAAACGATCAACAACCACAAAAATACTGTCCCTCCCCTTCTTAGTGCGAGGCAATCCCAAAACAAAATCCATCGAAATATCATGCCAAGGAGAAGAGGGAACAGGCAAGGGCATATACAAACCATGATTACCCAAATGAGATTTAGCTTTTTGACGTGTAGTATAGCGTGCAACAAGGCGCTCAACATCACGGCGCATCCGTGGCCAAAAGAAATGGTCGGCCAACACCTCATGTGTCTTGAAAACTCCGAAGTGACCCATAAGACCACCTCCATGCGCCTCCTATAACAATAAAAGACGAACCGAGCTAGCTGGAATACACAGCTTGTTAGCACGAAACAGGAACCCATCCTGCATATGAAATTTGCCCCAAGGTTTGCCATCCTTACAATGCATCATAATATCATGAAAATCAGCATCATTCACATATTGATCTTTCAAAGCTTGCAAACCAAAGATTTTAAAGTCTAATTGGGACAGCATCATATAATGACGAGACAAAGCATCAGCAATCACATTTTCCTTACCATTTTACGACAGGTCAGATTAGTTTGGGTTCTAATATGTTTCAAAGCCTCATGATCAGAATGAATAATAAATTCGTGAGGCCATAAATAATGCTGCCACGTTTGCAAAGTTCTTACTAAAGCATAAAGTTCTGTATCATAAGTGGAATATTTAAGAGCAGCACCACTTAACTTCTCACTAAAATAAGCAATGGGTTTATGATCTTGCAACAAAACAGCACCCAAACCAATTCCACTAGCATCACATTCCAATTCAAATACTTTATCAAAATTAGGCAATTGTAAGAGAGGAGCATGAGTTAACCGTTCCTTTAAAGTGTTGAATGCATTGTCTTGTGGTGCGCCCCACTCAAATGGCGCACCCTTCTTGGTCAGCTCATGTAATGGTGCAGCAATAGAACTGAAATCCCGCACAAAATGACGATAGAAGCCTGCAAGACCAAGAAAACTGCGAACCTGTGTGACCGTCGTCGGTTGGGACCAACTCTGAATGGCCTCCACCTTGCTGCTATCCACCTGAATGCCCTGTGGAGTAACAACATATCGAAGAAACGAAACACGTTGCGTGCAAAAAGTGCATTTTTCCATGTTCCCAAACAAGTGAGCAGCAAGCAAAGCATCAAAAATAGCACGCAAATGATCTAAATGCTCATTCATGGATTTACTGTATATAAGGATATCATCAAAATAGACAAGAACAAATATTCCGATTAAAGGCCGAAGAACTTTATTCATTAAGCGCATAAAAGTGCTAGGAGCATTGGACAATCCAAACGGCATAACCAACCATTCATACAAGCCAAATTTAGTTTTAAAAGCTGTTTTCCATTCATCTCCTAATTTCATTCTTATCTGATGGTAACCACTATGCAAATCAACCTTAGAGAAAATTGTGGCACCACTAAGTTCATCAAGCATATCATCAAGGCGTGGTATAGGATATCGATAACGAATTGTAATATTATTAATTGCACGACAATCTACACACATACGCCAAGAACCATCTTTCTTAGGAACAAGCAAAATAGAAACCGAACAAGGGCTGAGAGACTCACGAATGTAACCTTTATCAAGCACTGCCTGCACGGTGGAGAGGGAGTCGCGCGAATTGGGTCACGTGGGCCTTCGGGCGGCATCATCCTGGGCCGTCGTTCCTTAGCATCAAAACCGTCTTGAGTTCCTGGGCTCGAGCTCTAGTGATTGGGCCCTTGTACGTCGTCGTCTCGTTAGAACATGGATCCGTAACTCGAGGAGGCGCGACGATGAGAGGTGGAGGCGTGACAGCTTGGTTTGGCGCGTCATCTTCCGTCGTCATTATTCGTATGTCGTTGATGTCCTCATCACATCATCCCTGCCCGGTCATAACATCAAAAGTAACATAGGTCATTTGGTGATATCCTATTACTAAGCATAGCAATTTAGTACCGAATCCTACCATGACTCATATAGAATTAACATAGGTCATTTGGTGATATGCAAGTGGGTTTCCAACCAATTCCTAACAACCTAATGCATCAATTAAAGTAGACACTAACAGTGACATTTGAAACTAGCAACATTTTGTAATGTGGCAGATGCAAACTGGAGCTTGCCTTGATTAGCACAAGTGTTAGTAACAACACTCTCTTGCTCTTCAGTATTATGGTTCTGCTAAAAATCTGGTTCTCACTCTTGATTTTCGGTACCTGAAATGAACAAGGTGTTAACAGTACCGAAATAATATCACACATGCAATAATATGGCAAATGCAAAATGCAGTGATGTTAAGGTGACAACATTGTTATTAATATGTTCTCGAAGTCATATGCTTCAAAGAAACCAGTTCTGGTCTTATCATTTTATGTGCAATAATCATTTTAATACAGTTAATATAGCTTTAAGGACAAATAATTCATTTAATATAGTAAAATGTGTTTCTGCACATGGGTGATTTATCATGTGTAGGGGCATGTAAAATCATCATTTTCACTAAGTGACAACTCCTGGATTTTATCATTTTTTTACTAGCATTTTTACAAGAAAAAGTGCTAAATAAATCCTAGGGCATAAAATAATGCATACTTTGCCGAACCAAAATTCAGGGTGGTATAATATCATGAAATAACAGTGGATGCCAAAAATCAGATTTAAATTTCATTCCTAGAATTTATAGTGATTTATTAAGTGTTTTGGCAAGGTAATTAATTATTAAAAATATATGTATGGAGGCATCATTTTTCTTAAATAGCGCAGATTAAAATAAAACTAACACATTTGGATTTAGCTCCATTGGATTTGTATTGTATTTACAATGATTTTTCAAAATTATCAACATTTTCTCTTATTTTCCTGGGATTTCTGGTTATAGTTAAAAAGTGCCAATGCCAGGTGTGCGACACGTCAGTGCCACCTGGGTGCCAGTAGGCGCCAGCTGGGATGCCAGTGGGCATGCCATGCCAGTCAGCACGCCAGAGTGGGGCGCCGCACGGCCGGAGCTCGCCGGGGAGCTCGTCGCAGGGTGCAACACGAGGAGACAGCTCGCTGCAGGAGAGGGGAAATGTTGCGCGCAACGAGCCGAGAAGGTTGGCGGGGTTCGCGAGGTGCAAATCTCACCGGAGATCGGTCAGCGGCGAGGAGGGGCGAAGGGAGCAACTTGGACAAGGTCGTGTTTGGTGTTCGGGGCAGGAAACTGAGCGCGGTTTCTTCGTGGAGTTTCAGTGGGTTGAGGGGTTGATCGGCGTGATGCTCTCCTGCGTCGAGGATGGTCGGAACACCAAGTTCATCGAAGAGACGGCTCAGGCCTTTGTCGGCAGCGGCAAGGAAGCGCAGTTCAGTCCATCTCGAGGCACGAACAAAGGAGAAAAACATTTGATGGGAGCGCTATCTAGTCGCGAACACGCACGAGAAAAAAATGGGGACGGAATTCTCACCGAAGACCGAGAATTTCGTTGTGCGGTCGGGGTTGAGCTGGAACAGGGCCGTCGGCGTCTTCTCTGAAATTGAGCGGGCTCAAGACATGGCTGGTCTTGGACCTGCTCGGGGAGGTAGAGGAGAACTACGCGTTTGGTTGAGTGGTTTGGACCAGGCTCGAGGTGCAGCAGGACGACGGCGCAATGGCTCGCTTTCTTGGCGGTAATGGCGGGGAGAAGGATGAATTGGGGCCAGGGCCGTTTTTATGGCCGAAGAGGCTCGGTGTGTGACGGTCGAGACCAGGGCAAGAGCGCGCGTTGGTTTAGCCTTCGATCAAGGCCGAGGCCATCTCGGGCGCGCGCAGCCATGTGCTCCATTGCTTGGGTAATGGCACGGTGAGGGGAGGGGCAGAGCGCGCGTGGTTGTGGTAGAGTAGGTGATGCGACGAGTGCAGCAGGCAGCAGCAGCGTTCGCGCGAAACAGAGAAGCGATAGAGCAGTCGGAAAGCAGGACAGCGGCTGGAATCGCGGCCAAGCGCGCTTGCGTAGTCAGTTTGGGCAGGAGCGGGGGGAGGAAGAAGACAAGACACTTTTGCAAAAAGGACCACCAGAAATTTAAATGCTTTGCCAACAATTCCTGTTCTGATTTTTAAACAAATAAACAACTTCCAAACGAGATGGGATTGTAAACATAGGTCCCTGGAGATATTTATGAGGCTTTGGTGGGGTCCATTTGGTCAGGTCTCATGAAATTATTTTAGAATAAAAAATTTAATTGAACAAAGTTTCTATTCTTGAATTAATTAATTAAGGCATGTCCAATTGTGATAAAATTCCCATTCTTGGTCCAAAATTCTCTGTTATTATTCCCTTTATGCTTGTGAATTTATTTGCTAAGGGTTGCATAAAAATTTAATGTTGTTTCACAATTTGATTTGCTGGGTTTTGTTTTACTTCATAATTCAAATTGGTTTGGACTTTATTATTTCATTTGACATTTTCAATTACACCTTGGCCTAACATGCTTGCTAATTAAGGTTTAGCACTAATCAATTAAGGATTAGTCATGGGGTGTCACAGAGGAGAAGGCTCAAATAGCTCAACAATATAGCTTAGGGTGTCAAGAGAGCTAAAATGCACGCGGGGAGTAAGTATATATAGCCAAGGCATAACAAACTAGCCGTTACAAAATTTTATGCACCTTGCGGTCAGACCACATCTCACTGGTAGTCAGACCGCCACAAACCCAACATCTAGTTTGACTGGCATTCAAACTTGTCAGAAGACTGGCGGTCAGACTGTGCACCACTGACGGCCAGACCATCCAGGGCCCGCGGTCAGACCACCACCGTTGGCGGTCAAACTGATAGCTACAGGCGGTCTAGCCGCCACAAGGCTTGGTCCTCAGCCCTCTTTGGAGGACGACGGTCAGGCCGCCACGTCCCAGCGGTCAGACCGTGCCGGCCTGGCGGTCGGACCGTTGTCCCTTGGCGGTGAGACCGCCACGAGCACGCCGCGCGTACCCCTCTGGACACTCACGGTCAGACCACCAGCCCTCCTTCGACAGGAATTTGCCGGAAAAGTATTTCAGGGTTTCCAACATATAATTTTTAGGGAATTTGTTGGAGTACAAACACCATAGGATAAGCAAGGAATATTTGGTGGAACTTTCATAGGATTTTCAAGGAATATTTGGAGGTGTACTTGGACAAGGAGTTTGGATGAATGATTTCTCACAAAGTGGCAACTAAATATTAATTAAGTTACTAGAGCATCAACCCCTCTTAATAGATCGGCAACTATACTAACAACCTAATCATTTTCTCCTCTAATCACCTTATGACCGGAAAAATAGAAAACCTAGTTTTATACCTTTGCCTCGTGCCATCTTTTTCATCTTCATTGTAATATAAATATGAATTGATCAACCTTGAAATATAGTGGGCCATATGTCTTCATTAATTACCAAAACCCTTAATTTCGGGCCTAGATACTTCAATCTCCCCCTTTTTGGTATTTGATGACAATACAATGAAGTGAAGCATGAATGAGCCACACAAAGTGAGCTCCCTCTTAATGTTAGCATAATCATGATAAACACAAGAAAAACTCAAACCAAATATTCGAGTGCAAACAAACATTACAAGCCAAAGTTCAAATGAAAGCAAGCGACATAGTTTGACACAACCATAAAAATATACAAATGATAAGTAAAGAAAGAGATCAAGGTCCAATCCATCCATCCATCTTGCTCAAAGTCATCTTCTTGATCTTCATCTTCTCATCATCATCATCAAATCTTCACTTCATCTTCATCTAATTCATGCCCCCTTTGGAGCCACATTGCCAAAAAGATCACTCGTCTGCTAGTGGAGGTGGTGGTAGATAGTAAGGATAAGGCATATACCCCGGCGGCGGAGGAGGACGAGGAAAGACATCAAACATATGCCTGCTGAAATCATGAGACTCCTGTTGCAAGGTCTGATAATCATTGTGAAGAGTGGTGTAGTTTGTGCTCATGGTCTGGTCTGATAGTCATTATGAAGATTGTTGTAGTTTGTGATCATGGTCTAAAATGAAGTGTTGAGGGCATCAACATCTGTTCTCATCTGACCCATGTTCTGTTGCATGGTGTTGAGCTGCTGCGTCATGGGAGTGTGGTACTGCTGAGCATATGAGGTGTGAAAAGCATCCATACTGGCCTGTATTCCCTGCTGGACTGCACTCTGAATATGAGGGAGAAAAGCCTGAAAGTCCTGAGCCGGCGGTGGAGGTGCAGGAGCCCATGGCTGTCACTAGGGATCTTCTTCCTCATGTTCTTCTTTATCTGCGCACTCTAAATATGATCTTGCTGAGCAGGGGCTGCTTGAGGGGGTTGAGTGTGCACTTGCTTACTGGAAGAAAAGGGCTATAGCTTGTGTGCGGAATCCTACAATCACGCACCATGAACTTGGTCTACCAAAAAATAAGTGACATGATGTAGGGGGCATAATAGAGATTGAGCTAGATACTGGATGAAACTTGCTCAATGTACTCCAGCATAAAGCAAACAATATCAATCCGGCACCCGCCCATGATGTGATGTATGAAGTTCCAAAATTTATCTCGAATGACCTCAGAGTTCCCCTTCTTAGGAAACATGGTTACTCCTACAATTTTGTTCACAATAGCAAGCATAGGCTTAAGACCATTGACATGACCAAGAATCTCTTGATTTGGAGAGTAGTGAGCAACCCGCTCATTTTCAGGAAGGTTGTCCTCATCCTATATATTGACACCAACATTGTATCCAGTTCTATCAATTTTGATGACCGTTGCAAAGTTAGTGAAGGTAGCGGAGTAGCGGTGAGTTTCAGTCATCCAAGTGAGCTCATTTTCATCCCAATCAATTTCAATGGTAGCATAGAACTGACAAATTGTAGTATCATTCTAGGCACACTTGTGCTCCACAAAGTCACAAAGGCCAACATTTTTAAACAGAGGAATCAAAGGCTTGACAGTGTCAAATTGATCAATATAGGTCCAATCAACCCATTTATGAGGGAAAATGCCCTTGTCCATGAGATGTCCAAGAAAAGCATCAAGTTGTACCTTGGTGTGAAATTGAGGAATCGGAGAGGAGACATCGAGGTCATAGGCATAGTTTCGGCAAGCTCTCATATACTCATCAGCCTTCCATCATTTCTTGGGTATGTTTTAGTGATAAGGATCAAACTCTTCATCGGCATCATTGGAACCTTCCATATCAACAGTATTAGAACCCCTAGCAACTGATGACTCAACCTCTGTAGTATCGGGCTGGTCATAATCAGAGTCATGGCCATAGTCCGGATCGGCATCATCAACACGACGCTTCTTCTTGAGCTTCTTGCCAATCAACTTCTTGCCAGCATCTTTGGCGGCACTGGGAAAACTTTATAGGTATATCAATGATAAGAACAGAGATCACAAAAATAACAAACCCAAATCACAGCCGATGTGTTAGATGTCAAACAATTCCAGCCTTGTCGACCCTGGCGGTCAGACCGTGAGCCACTGACGGTCTGACCCCCAGCACCGAGACGCCTAGAATTTGCTTCCTCTTTTTTGTTTATTAGCAAGAGAGGGGATCCAACCATAATGTATAGGGCATGGTTAATAGTCTATCAAAAGAAATTTCTTCATACTCAAACCCTAAAGGAAGACGCAATATCCAATAGCCTTATAAACTTTCTAACAATGCATTGAGATGTAGTCATGAAAATCATCCAAGAGACCTAGTGACTCCAATATCAAGCACTAATATCAACCAATACATATCTAAACTTCAAAACCTAGGCGAGCAAATCAACGAATCCATGGAGAAGAAGATGAGAATAGACACAATACCGAGAGGACATGGTGGAGGAGCCTTCGGTGAGACCGGGAGCGGCCTTCGGTCGAACCGGGAGCAAGGGGGCACCCTCCCTTCAAGGAGAGAGACAGAGATAGGAGAGGAGATGTGTGTTTTTCGTGGTTCGAGAGTTATGGCCGAAAGGGTATGGAGGAGGAAGGACGACATAGAGAAAAAGTGGATCCAGACTCGGATGCGACTGGCGGTCTGACCGCGCGTCCCTGACGGTCGGACCACCCGCGTCCAGAGACATTTTTCCAGGGCCTCCCCCTGCCAGTCGGACCGGGACTCCTTCGCGGTCCGACCGTGACCTTGCGGTCAGACCGCTAGCTGCAAATTTTTCAGTTTTAACTCTGCATTGTCTGAAATTTTGTAGGAGACTTCCAAATCTTCAACTAAATCACTTTGAACATTCTGAATTCTTTTTCTTCTTGATTCTTCCACTTTGATTACTGAGTATCCAATATGATAAACTCCTTGAATCATTTGAATTTCTCATATGTCATCCCTTGATCTCTTTATTCATGAAAATCGAAAAACAACAAGAAAAATTTCATCCAAGAGTAAAACATAAGAGAGAAAAATGAGAAGTGTGTTTAACATGGGAATATGTGAGCAAAAATACATGTTGTGGATCATTGCATATAAGAATGCAAGATCCTATGAGCTGAGCTCATTAGATGCCATAAATAATTTTTAGAGAGGAAAGAAATGGTCATTTTGAGACTTTTGATGTAGATAAGATAATTTTGTTAAAAAAAACTTTTCAAATTCAGAGTAGGAATTTTGAACCCTTTTTCTTGTTTGAATATATTTTGCACACGTGTGTGTTTTCATAAAATAAAAGTTTTGAAAAACATTATGGCATCAGTTTTGATTTATTCACTTAAGACAGGAACCAATATATATATGAAGAGATATGGGGCTCCCCTTAAATGTGACATTCAAGAAAAAAGCAAATCAAGTCAAACCACGAGCGAACGAAAAACAAAGAAAGAATCTATCAAGCAATGTTGGAGATATCAATAATGTTGAGTTCGCTTCTCAACTTGCAAAACTGAGTCTAGTGGGAGAAGTGTATATCAGACGGTGCTTAGCTGGTGGTGAAATAGGAGCACTAGCTGGAGCCTTTCTTTTATGGTCCACTTCTTCAACTTAGCACATAGCACCTTCCTGAACAATAGCAGCGTTGACTAGATCGTTCAATGTGCCGATTGTCGGCCAAGCCAGACATCCTTCATCGTGGCATTCATACCACGCAAGAATGCATACCTCTTCTTATCCTCAGTGTTGACATATTTAGTAGCATACTGAGCAAGATGATTGAAAGCTTTAGAATACTGGATGACGTTCCTCCCTCCTTGTTTCAGATTCATGAATTCCTGAAATTTCCTTTGGATGAGGCTAGCGGGAATGAAATGTGCACCAAATGCTGTCTTGAACTCATTCCACTCAACACGGCGGCCAGCAGGCAGAGAAGCTTCACAATTTTCCCTTCAGGCACTAGTAGGGCCTTAGAGCTCCTGGGCAGTGAATCGCACTTTCTGTTGCTTAGTGCATTCTAGCAGACTGAATTCAGACTCGATCTGACGCAACCAGTGATGCGCATCCAGAGGCTCTCTGGCACGCTCAAAATTCAGCGGGTGAGTACCCAGAAAGTCTGAGTACGTGCGCTAATGAGGCTGGTTGTTGTTGCGGTTGCCTCCACATCCAACCGGATGGGACGTATTCTCCACCAATTGGTGGAGCATCTCGAAATCATTATGCTGGTGAGTGAGAATAGCAGCGAGTATTTCTGCTAGCATGTGCTGTGCAGCACCTCTCTGCTGCGAGCTCTGGGGTTCATCATGGGTCCAAGTATGTGCCATGCTGCAATTTACATTGTTGCATATTAGTCATCTCTTAAAAATAATCCGTAAAGACATATATGTGCATAAAATATAAACTTGCAAGAGGACACAAATAAAGTTTCAGAAGCAACAACCAATTCCATTAATTCAAGATCAATTACATGGTTGTTAAAAAGGACACATCATACTAATTCTTACATACATGTGCCAAAGCCTAACTACGATATTGCGGACACACTATGCAAGACATGTGATTCTACGTCTAACTCAAGATACATATATTACATGACTCAACACATGGTGTTGTGACCCATCTACTCCATATCCATGTTAGTGTTCTCATCATCCGTGTCTGAATCGTCCGAAACCGGGTCAGTGGGATCTTCCTCTTCCATGTCGGGGTCGTCCAAACTTGAGTCCGAGGAATCATCCTCATCCATGTTCAGATCATACGAACTCCAATCTGAGGAGTCATCCTCGCTGGTATCCTCCTTGGGGTCTATGACTTCTGGTTCTTCCTATTCTGCCCTGTCTACATCCTCAATTTCAACAGGTGGCATTTCTTCATCCACTTGTTCTCTATACTCTAAATTAATTTCGTCCCAACCATAAAAATCGGTGATGAGCGTTCTTGAAAGCTGCTAATTCGTCCTGAGCCTCGATCATGTCATGCTCAAAATCTCCTGCGTCCTGCAGGGCTTGGTCACGCTCTTCTATAATTTCATCCATGTCAACACTCTTGGCTGGAATTCGCTGGTTCGGTTTTGAAATTTCTAAAATATTGGCTTGCTTTTCTGCTTCTGAAAGCCAATGTGAGGCCCGAAACATATCCAGTTGACAGTACAAATCCTTGCATATGGCAAATACTAAGAGGCCATAATATTCTGTGACATGTACCACAGGATGATAGAGCAGGGGGTCTGGTCAAAGATAAAATCCTCCAAGTCACTAATAGGCAGTAGAGCGATTGCTGTTCTAGCTACTTCGTGCTTGTGAATCTCGCAGAATCAAGTGAGGGCCTTGAAGGCAGCAACACTCCAAGTGAGGGGTAAATCCACTCCAGAGACACTGATAGTCCAAGACTCCCATTCTAGCGTGACAGGATAGTTGGCGGGGACGGCAACATGGACCACACATGAAGTGGTTCCATTCTCCAGAGATGTCTTGCCAACATAGGTAGGAGGGACATCATGTCCAAAACCCTGGAGAACACTCCAAAATAGTTGGGTAGGTCCAGGGAGCTCGAGTCCGTCGGTAATCTCCCAACCGGGCGGTGGTGGGTTATCGTTTCAGCCATCTACAAGGAATGAAATTTGAATGAGCCAAATCTCCCTTATAGTAAAAATGCATTTCATATAAAGTGCTATGAAATACAGAGACAAAGTTGGGTTCATATTTTTCCAACCTCAAGGGGCAACAAAATAGGAATGGGTTTTTGGGGCAGATTCTGTGTTGACTGTACTGCAGTTAGTAAAATGAGTATTTCGACCAGAAAACTAAAACTCCAAAACTAGTGTTTGGCACCAAATTACATAAGACTTTCATAGATCGCCATATTGTATTTATACTCCCAAAAATTCCAAGTAAAACTGGACTTATGATTTTTACAAGTTCAGGTTGACAGATTTTGTTTCTGGATGACAGGGGCTTACTGTTTTAGCTTTACTGGACAGAGGAAAAATTATTAGATGTTGAGACCTATTGTAAATGAAAATAGACGTTCAAGGCTTTCCAGATTGGGCTTATACACCTAACCATTCGAAGTACATCTCAGTTAAATTTTTTTTATATTCAGGGTTGCTACTGGAAACAGTGGCTGACAGATTGTGTTTGTTGCTTATTTTAGGGCTGTTTCAGTTATGGTTGAAAATGGATTTAAACCTTAGGTGACAGGGGACATTAGGATCTTTCCAACAAGTATTTATATGCCTCATTTGGTTGAGTAAATTCTTTACTACGAATTTTTGAATCTAGTACTCAAAATCAGGACAGATTTTTGTAAACTTACAATCGGTGGTGTAATTCAATATTTTATATATTCAATATCATTGGATTTCATTCAGAGATGAGTGAACAAGATGAGAGCTAAATTTTTGTTGAGTTATACAGGGATTCATGATGCAAATTATTTCTATTTTATTAACCTATCGTTCCTCACAACACAACACAATATTTTGCAGGCACTTAGCGCCATGAATATTTGGTGATGACCCGCACTCAACACGTAAGTTAATCTAATATTTGTACTAATGGCGTTAGTGTACCTGCAGAAAGTCCATTGCAGAACCAATACATCAAATTCAAAAGAAACTACGAGAATAATCACAATTCTACTAGTAATGATCCATGGAAAAGGATCGCGTGTGTGAGCCAACAGTGTCTCGTATTCGTCTGTGAGCACAGATACCGATATCATGTGTGTCAGTTAAACACGCACGCACCTTCATTTGAAGAAGCCGTAGATGCAGTATTTAAAAAATCATAACCCAGGTTAGCATTGTCACCACTCCTAATATTCTAATATGGGCAATACTAACGTATCCTCACTCGCATACATCGTAGTTTTGAAAATACGATTTATTTGTTGTATTATCACGGACCTCAGCTCTGATACCAGCTGTGATGCCCCTTCCCGGAGGATTGAGGTTCCAACGGTGCTGATAACGCAGATACTTGATAATACAACAATGAATCAAATTTAAGTCAAATTATTACATCGTTGGGTAGTTCAAGTGCAGCGGAATATTACAAGTTCAGGAAAGTTCAAAAACAGCAGAAGCAAATACAAATACTAATATGAGTTCTCAACAATACAACGGTGGCAATGACTCATGCTGAATCATCACCCTTGCAGCACACAACATCACTGCGGCGGCAGCTCAGATTCCCAGTGGGCAGTCCAGCCTTCAGGAACTTGCATGTCCGACGGTAGCACATCAACAGGCAGTTCTATCTCTAGATTACCTGAAATCAACAGTGGCGCAAGGCCTGAGTACTAATTACTCGGCAAGGCTTACCCGACAAAAGATCTGGACATGCATTGGCTCTAATAGAATAGCTTATTTAAAAGAACTTGCACTAAGCAACCTATTAGTTCTACCAAATTTTTATTTATCAAGTTAAATGGGTAAAGCGGGAATATACCAAATTTAGTAAGCAGGACAAGAATAGTAAAATAGGACATGAAATAAATACAATATAAGAATAGTAGCAATAATAATCATCATAAGCAACATAAGCCATAATTCAATTCTTAATTTCATGCGAGCTACGTGATGACACAGTGAACGAGCATACTCATTTATGCGAGCGAACTACATGATGTATACGCACCAATTAAGGTCGTATATGACAACCTTTCACAAGAACAACAAACAACTTGGTCCGGGTCCAGTCTCATCGATTGGGCATGCCGTCCTACCAACAGTACTTCGCGGTATGAACCGCCCACTCCAGCAGCAGAAGGGTCAAAGACCATTGTACTGGGTATCGTCCTCCTTGCCGTGTTAATGTTACATGGGTTTACTAGTGCCCATAAAATAGCATGTATTTTGTACTGTTCAATGCTTGATCAAGGGGTCAACAACGGACGGGTTCTAGGTTTGACAAGGCAGGACTACCGCAGTCAATACCCATGTGTTGCTGCAAACCTACACATACATCATCCCTGCCCGGTCATGACATCAAAAGTAACTTATTCCTTTACATTTATCTTTAGTGATCAAGTCATTCTCTTAGTAACAATAACAGGACTACCGATAATATCCTATTACTAAGCATAGCAATTTAGTACCAAATCCTACCATGACTCATATAGCATTCATATAGGTCATTTGGTTATATGCAATTGGGTTTCCAACCAATTCCTAACAACCTAATGCATCAATAAAAGTAGACATTAAGAGTGACATTTGAAACTAGCAATATTTTGTATAGTGGCATATGCAAACCGGGGCTTGCCTTCATCAGCACAAGTGTTAGTAACTACACTCTCTTGCTCCTCTGTATTATGGTTCTGCTGAACATCCGGTTCTAGCTCCTGATTTTTAGTGCCTAAAATGAACAAGGTATTAATGGTACCGAAATAATACCGCACCTGCAATAATATGGCAAATGTAAAATGCAGTGGTGTTAAGGTGACAACATTGTTATTAATATGTTCTCGAAGTCATATGCTTCAAAGAAACCAGTTCTGATCTTATCATTTTATGTGCAACAATCATTTTAATAGGGTTAGTATAGCTTTAAGAACAAATAATTCATTTAATATAGTAAAATGTGTTTCAGGACATCAGTGATTTATCATGTATAGGGGCATGTAAAATCATCATTTTCACCAAGAGACGGCTCCTGGATTTTATTATTTTATTTACTAGCATTTTTATAAGCAAAAGTGCTAAATAAATCCTAGGGCATAAAATAATGCATATTTTGCCGAACCAAAATTTAGGGTGGTATAATATCATGAAATAACAGTGCATGCCAAAATCAGATTTAAATTTCATTCCTAGAATTTATAGTGATTTATTTAGTGTTTTGGCAAGGTAATTAATTATTAAAAATATATGTACAGAGGCATCATTTTTCTTAAATAGTGCAGATTAAAATCAAACTGGCAATGCCACGTGCGGGACACATCAGTGCCACCTGGGTGCCAGTAAGCGCCAGCTGGGATGCCAGTGGGCATGCCAGTCAGCACGCTGGAGCGGGGCGCCACACGGCCGAAGCTCGCCGGGGAGCTCGCCGTAGGGCGCGACGCGAGGAGACAGCTCACCGCAGGAGCGGGGAAATGATGCGCGCAACGAGGCGAGGAGGTTGGTGGGGTTCGTGAGGTGGAAATCTCACAGGAGATAGGTCAGTGGCGAGGAGCGGCGAAGGGAGCAACTTCGGCGAGGTCGTGTTTGGTGTTCGGGGCAGGAAACTGAACGAGGTTTCTTCATGGAGTTTCAGCGGGTCGACGGGGTGATCGGCGTGATGCTCTCTTGCATCAAGGATGGGTGGAACGCCGTGTTCATCGGCGAGGCGGCTTGGGCCTTCGTCGGCGGCGGCAAGGAAGCGCAGTTTAGTCTATCTTGAGGCACGAACAAAGGAGAAAAAGATTAGAAGGGAGCGCTATCTAGTCACGAACACGCGCGAGAAAAAAATGGGGACGGAATTCTCACCGGAGACCGAGAATTTCAAGGTGCGGCCGGGATTGAGCTAGAACAGGGCCGTCGGCATCTTCTCAGAAATTGAGCGAGCTCAGGGCATGGCTGGTCTTGGACTTGCTCGGGGAGGTAGAGGAGAACTACGCGCGTGGTTGAGTGGTTTGGACCGGGCTCGAGGTGCTGCAGGACGACAACGCAATGAGCTCGCTTTCTCGGTGGTAATGGCGGGGTGGAGGAAGAATTGGGGCCAGGGCCGTTTTTATGGCCGAGGAGGCTCGGTGTGTGAGCGCGCATTGGTTTAGCCTTTCGTCAAGGCCAAGGCCGTCTCGGGGGCGCGCGGCCATGTGCTCCATTGCTTCTGTAATGGCGCAGTGAGGGGAGGGGTAAAGCGCACATGGTTGCGGCAGAATAGGTGACGTGACGAGTGCAGCGGGCAGCAGCGGCGTTCGCGCAAAGCATAGAAGCGACAGAGCAGCCGAAAAGCGGGACAGCGACTTGAATTGCGGCCAAGCGCGCGTGCGTGGTCGGTTTGAGCAGGAGCGGGAGGAGGAAGAAGACAAGGCAATTTTGCAAAAAGGACCACCAGAAATTTAAATGCTTTGCCAACAAGCCCCTGTTCGGATTTTTAAACAAATAAATGAGATGGGATTTTAAACATAGGTCCCTGGAGATATTTATGAGGCTTTGGTGGGGTCCATTTGGTCAGATCTCATGAAATTATTTTAGAATAAAATATTTAGTTGAACAAGGTTTCTATTCTTGAATTAATTAATTAAGGCATGTCCAATTGTGATAAAATTCCCATTCTTGATCCGAAATTCTCTGTTATTATTCCCTTTATGCTCGTGAATTTATTTGCTAAGGGTAAAAATTTAATGTTGCTTCACATCTTGATTTATAGGGTGTTGTTTTGCTTCATAATTGAAATTGGCTTGGACTTTATTATTTCATGTCGCATTTTTAATTACACCTTGGCTTAACATGCTTGCTAATTAAGGTTTAGCACTAATCAATTAAGGATTAGTCATGGGGTGTCATAGAGGAGAAGGCTCAAATAGATCAACAAAATAGCTTAGGGTGTCAAGAGAGCTGAAATGCACGACGGGAGTGAGTATATATAGCCAAGGCATCAAAAACTAGCCGTTACAAGATTCTACGCACTTGGCGGTCAGACTGCGTCTCCCTGGCAGTCAGACCGCCACAAACCCAACAGCTAGTTTGACTAGCATTCAAACTTGTCAGAAGACTGGCGGTCAGACCGTGCACCACTGGCAGTCAGACCGTCAGAGCCAGACCGAGACCCAGAACTCTCTGGTCGTGCACAGTCAGACCGTCCAAGGCCCGCGGTCAGACCACCACCGCCTAGCAGTCAGACCGACAGCTACAGGCGGTCAGGCCGCCACAAGGCTTGGTCCTCGACCCTCTCTGGAGGACGGTCAGACCGCCATGTTCCAGCGGCTAGACCGTGCCGGCCTGGCGGTCGGACCGCTGTCCCTTGGCGGTGAGACCGCCACAGGCCTGCCGGTCAGACCGCGTTACAAGATTCTACGCACCTGGCGGTCAGACCGCGTCTCCCTGGCAGTCAGACCGCCACAAACCCAACAACTAGTTTGACTAGCATTCAAACTTGTCAGAAGACTGGCGGTCAGACCGACAGCTACAAGCAGTCAGGCCGCCACAAAGCTTGGTCCTCGGCCCTCTCTAGAGGACGGTCAGACCGCCATGTCCCAGCGGTTAGACCGTGCCGGCCTGGCGGTCGGACCGCTGTCCCTTGGCGGTGAGACCGCCACGGGCCTGCCGCGCGCACCCTTGTGAACGCTCACGGTCAGACCGCCAGCCCTCCTTTGATAGGAATTTGCAGTTAAAGTATTTGAGGGTTTCCAACATATAATTTTCAGGGAATTTGTTGGAGTAAAAACATCATAGGATAAGAAAGGAATATTTGGTGGAACTTTCATAGGATTTTCAAGGAATATTTGAAGGTGTACTTTGACAAGGAGTTTGGATGAATGATTTCTCACAAAGTGGCAACTAAATATTCATCATGTTACTAGAGCATCAACCCCACTTAATAGATCGGCAACTATACTAACAACCCAATCATTTTCTCCACTAATCACCTTATGATCTGTACAATACAAAACCTAGTTTTATATCTTTGCCTTGTGCCATCTTTTTCATCTTCATTGTAGTATAAATATGAATTGATCAACCTTGAAATATAGTAGGCCATAGGTCTTCATTAATTACCAAAACCCTTAATTTAGGTCCTAGATACTTCCATCTCCTCCTTTTTGGTATTTGATGAGAATACAATGAAGTGAAGCATGAATAAGCCACACAAAGTGAACTCCCCCTTAATGTTAGCATAATCATGATAAACACAAGAAAAACTCAAACCAAATATTCGAGTGCAAACAAACATTACAAGCCAAAGTTCAAATGAAAGAAAGCGACATAGTTTGACACAACCATAAAAAGATACAAATGAGAAGTAAAGAAAGAGATCAAGGTCCAATGCATCCATCCATCTTGCTCAAAGTCATCTTCTTGATCTTCATCTTCTCATCATCATCATCAAATCTTCACTTTATCTTCATCTAATTCACGCCCCCTTTGGCATCACAATGCCAAAAAGATCACTCATCCGCTGGTGGAGGTGGTGGTAGATAGTAAGGATAAGGCATATACCCTGGCAGAGGAGGACGAGAAAAGACATCAAACATATGGCCGCTGAAATCATGAAACTCTTGCTGCAAGGTCTAATAATCATTGTGAAGAGTGGTGTAGTTTGTGCTCATGGTCTGATAGTCATTCTGAAGATTGTTGTAGTGCGTGGTCATAGTCTGAAACTAAGTGTTGAGGGCATCAACATCTGTTCTCATCTGACCCATATTCTATTGCATGGTGTTGAGCTGTTGCATCATGGGAGTATGGTACTGTTGAGCATATGAGGTCAGAAAAGCATCCATACCGGCCTGTATTTCCTGCTGGACTGCACTCTGAATATGAGGGAGAAAAGCCTGAAAGTCTTGAGCCGGCGGTGGAGGATGTGCAGGAGCACATGGCGGCCACTAGGGATCTTCTTCCTCATGTTCTTCTTCATGTGCAACATGATATTGCTGAGCAGAGGCTGCTGGAGGGGGTTGAGTGAGCACTTGCTTAGTGGTAGAAAAGGGGTTATAGCTTGGGTGCAGAGTCCTACAATCACGCACCATGAACTTGGTCTGCCGAAGAATAAGTGACATGATGTAGGGGGCATAATAGAGATTGAGCTGGATACTGGATGAAACTTGCTCAATGTACTTAAGCATAAAGCAAACAATATCAATCCGGTACCCGCACATGATGTGATGTATGAAGTTCCAAAATTTATCTCGAATGACCTTAGAGTTTCCACTCTAAGGAAACATGGCTACTATTACAATTTTGTTCACAACAACAGGCATAGGCTTAAGACCATCGACATGACCAAGAATCCCTTGATTTGGAGAGTAGTCAGCAGTCCGCTCATTTTCAGGAAGGCTGTCCTCATCCCATATATTGACACTAACATTGTATCCAGTTCTATCAATTTTGATGGTCGTTGCAAAGTCAGTGAAGGTAGCGGAGTAGCGGTGAGTTCCAATCATCCAAGTGAGCTCATTTTCATCGCAATCAATTTCAATGGTAGCATAGAACTGACAAATTATAGTATCATTCCAGGCACACTTGTGCTCCACAAAGTCATAAAGGCCAACATTTTTAAATAGGGGAATCAAAGGGTTGACGGAGTGAAATTGATCAATGTAGGTCCAATCAATCCATATATGAGGGAAAATGCCCTTGTCCATGAGATGTCCAAGAAAAGCATCAAGTTGTACCTTGGTGTGAAATTGAGGAATCGGAGAGGACACATCGAGGTCATAGGCATAGTTTCGGTGAGCTCTCACATACTCATTAGCCTTCCATCGTTTCTTGGGTATGTTTCAGTGAGAAGGATCAAACTCTTCATCGGCATCACTGGCATCTTCCATATCAACAGTATAAGAACCCCCAGCAACTAATGACTCAACCTCTGTAGTATAGGGCTGGTCATAATCAGAGTCATGGCCATAGTCCGAGTCGACATCATCAACACGATGCTTCTTCTTGAGCTTCTTGCCAATCAACTTCTTGGCAGCGACTTTGGCGGCACAGGGAAAATTGTACAGGTGTATCAATGACAAGAACAGAGATCACAAGAATAACAAACCCAAATAACAGCCAATGTGTAAGATGCCAAACAATTCCAACCTTGTTGACCCAGG
The DNA here is from genome assembly GCA_030378355.1 of Eleusine indica. Classification (NCBI taxonomy): domain Eukaryota; kingdom Viridiplantae; phylum Streptophyta; class Magnoliopsida; order Poales; family Poaceae; genus Eleusine; species Eleusine indica. Next base: position 28,966,011 of record CM059501.1, on the reverse strand, counting down.
CGGTTAGACGAGGGGCCGCTGACGGTCTGACCGCCAGCACCGAGACGCCCAGAATTTGCTTCCTCTTTTTTGTTTATTGGCAAGAGAGGCGATCCAACCATAATATATAGGGCATGGTTAACAATCTAACAAAAGAAATTTCTTCATACTCAAACCCTAGAAGAAGACCCAATATCCAATAGTCTCATAAAATTTCTAGCAATGCATTGAGATGTAGTCATGAAAATCATCCAAGAGGCCTAGTGACTCTAGTATCAAGCACTAGTATCAAACAATACATATCCCAACTTCAAACCCTAGAGGAGGAAATCAATGAATCCACGGAGAAGAAGATGAGAATCAACACAATATAGACAGGACAAGGTGGAGGAGCCTTCGGTGAGACCGGGAGCGGCATTCGGTCGAACCGGGAGCAAGGGGGCACCCTCCCTTCAATGGATGTCACATTCAAGGAGAGAGAGAGAGAGGAGAGGAGATGTGTTTTGTTCGTGGTTGGAGAGTTGTGGCCGAAAGGGTATGGAGGAGGAAGAAAGACATAGAGAAAATGTGGATCCAGACTCGGATGCGGCTGGCGATCTGACCGCGCGTCCCTGGCGGTCGGACCGCCCGCGTCCAGAGACATTTTTCCAGGGCCTCCCCCTGCCGGTCTGACCAGGACTCCTTCATGATCTGACCGTGACTTTCGGTCTGACCGTGTCCTCCTTGCGGTCGGACCGCTAGCTACAAATTTTTTAGTTTTAACTCTGCATTGTCTGAAATTTTGCAGGAGACTTCCAAATCTTCATCTAAATCACTTTGAAAATTCTGAATTCTTTTGCTTTATGATTCTTCCACTTTGATTACTGAGTATCCAATATGATGAACTCCTTGAATCACTTAAATTGCTCATATGTGATCCCTTGATCTCTTTCTTCAAGAAAATCGAAAAACAACAAGAAATATTTCATCCAAGAGTAAAATGAGAAGTGTGTTTAACATGGGAATGTGTGAGCAAAAATACACATTGTGGGTCATTGCGTATAAGAATGCAAGATTCTATGTGCTGAGCTCATTAGATGCCATAAATAATTTTTAGAGAGGAAAGAAATGGTCATTTTGAGACTTTTGATGTCAATAAGATAATTTTGTTAAAAAAACTTTTCAAATTCAGAGTAGGAATTTTGAACCCTTTTTCTTGTTTGAATATATTTTGCATATGTGTGTGTTTTCATAAAATAAAAGTTTTGAAAAATATTATGGGATCAGTTTTGATTTATTCACTTAAGAGAGGAACCAATATATATATGAAAAGATATGGGGCTCCCCCTAAATGTGACATTCAAGAGAAAAAGAAAATCAAGTCAAACCACGAGCGAATGAAAAACAAAGAAAGAATCTATCAAGCAATGTTGGAGATATCAATTATGTTGAGTTTGCTTCTCATCTTGTAAAACCGAGTCTCATCAAGAGGTTTAGTGAAGATATCAGCCAATTGATCTTCCGTCTTCACACTTTCCATCACAATGTCTCCTTTGCTCACATGATCCCTTATAAAATGATGCCAGATATCAATATGCTTGGTTCTTGATGAGGACATCACTCCTATGGATACACACAACACTCCTCCAAATCTGGACTTGCAAGGTCCAATGACTAGAGCTCGTGCACGACGACTAAATTTAGAGGTGAGCTCGTTCCTACGTTCTTCGCTATATGTTACTTTTGAGAATGGTTTGCTACCTAATGATTATTTTATGATTAGAAACCATGGAGAGGATCAGGAGACGATGGGAGAAGGAGTTGGAAACGTGGAGGACCAGCAAGGGCTTGGAAGCCAAAGTGGAGGCCCAATCAAAACCGACTTCGAGTCTGTTTCGGGGCCCAGGACCAGTCTGTACTAAAACAGTCGCCCAGGACGCATACGGACTCGGATTTGGACGTTCTACATATGCACGGAAAGATAAGGAGATGACCTTTCCAATGCCGCCGGCCTCATGTCAAAATTCATCCGGTGTCATCAGGAATCGTCAAAACAAGAGAGAGTCTAGAATCTGTGTCGGTGCTGCGTCGCCTATTTTTGGCCTTTGGGCTTTGTATCTAGTTGAGCCCAATTAGGGGCGCGTACAGAGGGTCTTGCCCGACCCTAGGGTCTTTATATACATCCGCCACCGCACCATTAGGGTTCGGGTTTTGCTTAGATCAATTCTGTTCATAAACAGTTTCGCCGTTCATCGGTTTGTGAGACCCCAGCTTCGAGAGTTTAATCATACATCTGCAATTGTGTTGCATTCTTCCTTGTTCTTGCTTGTGTTCTTGATTCACAGGCAGGGATTAGCCTTCTCAGCGAGGTCAATCGTCTTTGAACGGTTGATAACCAGAGGAGACGTCGTGCTGCGATTGCGGGGTTTACAACGTGCTGTTCTGAAGCCGGATCGATTTGTGTGTCGCCTCCGACCAAATCAACTTACCAAGAACCTTTCGGAAGATCGGGAACCCTTGTTCACATCAAGTGGTATCAGAGCTTCAGGTGCACCGTCAGGTTCACACTACCCTTTAGTTTTGTTTTTGTGTTCTTCCTATCGTCCACTGAAAATACCAAAAAAAAAAATTTTCCCCCGCCCATAACCACGTGTTTAGCCTTTGCATATTTCAATTTCAGAGTCCGTAGTGTTGAGTTTGTGCTCTAGTTCTTGTTTAGTTGCTGGTTTAGTTTGTGTTTTTGTCGTCAGTAGTGTTTCCCTTTCAACCCTAGCCGCCATCCCCTTCACCATCCTCGGTTTTGTCGGCTTTGTGTGCTAGGGTTGATTGATCAACACGCCCACCCTAATCCCACCCTAAACCCACCCTCACCACCTCGGACCAATTTTCACAAATTCCACTTTCCGCTGCATCCACCTCGCAAAAAAAAAAATCCCTACCCGACCCCAAGCCCGACTCGGATTTCACTCAAACCCCCGGGTTCTTCATAACCGATTCCGACACGCCTTCGGTAAAACAGCCATAACTTTTCGCTCGGTTGTCCGTTTTGGCTGAAATTTTTACAGGAGATTCTTGACGAAAAGTTGAGCATACCCACACTCGGCTACGCCCTGTGTGCCCTCGTCAAAAAATTCAAAAAAAATCGGGAAGATAAAGAAAAAATTCATTGAAGTTGAAACCCGACGTTTTCTGAAACTTCAAGATTTTCTGTAGGCCACGTCCTATCTCGGTTTGAGCTGAAATGTTTTGTGGTTTCTTTCTGTTTGCTAGTGAGTTGGAAAAAAATATCAAAAAAATAAAATAAAATAAAAAAGAAATTTGGGATTCCTACTAGTGCTCCATCTAGCCCTCTGGAAATTCTGAGTTTGGCTGTTTTACACTAAGCCCCCTGTTATCGACTGTGTCCCTTTGTCTATTTGTTTCTTCTTTGCTATCACTACTCTTCTAGGACATAGTTAGACCAGCAACTAGGGACAAGTTATTTGGGCACTTATTCAGCTTTACTATCTGTTTTTGATTTGTGTGTCACTCTTATAGATATATTTGGCCTTCCTAGCTCTACATACTTCTTCTGGACAGCACATAGGTTCTTTGGTAACCCTTGCAATCGTGGAACACTTCTCCCTGGTATCCTTCGCTTTGTTGTTTTCAGAACTTTGTAAGCGCTTTGCAAGAAGCTTACTTTTGCTGTGTTGAGAGGCACCACTGCTTAGTAGTTTTGTAGGGATAACCTTCACCTTTTGTTTCCTGTTTTGGTGTTTCTGATGTCAGGAAGCGATGGTGAGGGTGCTTCACCCTCAAAATTGGATGAGTGCGTGAGCCAAAATTAGTTACAGAAGGCTTTGCAGGCGGTTCAGAGTGATTTGGCAGAGACGATCACCAGGGCCGTCACCGACGCCGTCACCAAGCTTCACCTGGGAGAAAGCATTGAGCGGTTGGATAAGAGAGTCTCTAAGCTAACCGATCAGGTTGTCGAATTGGAGACCGCTCACAAGACCAACAACAACAACAACAACACCAACACCAACACCAACAACGACACCAACAACGACGTTGAAGACGATCATGATGAAGCAACGGTGTATAAGGCTGATGGCACCGTCGATAGGTCAGCTACAAGGACCGCAAGGTTACGACGTAGTTTGCAACGTAACCCTCAAGGTATGGGTGGTTTCCACAACCACAACCGTCGCACACAAGGTAACCATGCTCCAGATGATCCGTATGCTAAAATTAAGTTTTCAATTCCTTCGTTTTCGGGTCAGTACGATGATGATGCTTACCTTGATTGGGAAATGACGGTAGAACAAAAATTTAATGCCCACCTTGTTCCTGAACAACATAGAGTTAGACAAGCCACAAGTGAGTTTAAGGACTTTGCTATTGTTTGATGGAGTGGTCTAGCTGCTGAAACCAATTTGCCTACTACTTGGGAAGAACTTAAGGTAGAAATGCGTGATCGTTTTGTTCCTCCTTCTTTTTATAGAGAAATTCGTAATAAACTGCAGCGTTTAGATCAAGGAGATAAAACTGTTCAGGAGTATTTTAGTGAGCTTCAGAAGGGTTTGATTCGTTGTGCTGTGGTTGAAAAAGTAGAGGATCAGATTTGCCGCTTTTATTCTGGTTTGAGAAAAGAAATTCAGGACATCCTTGATTATAAAGAATTTTATACCCTCAACCAGTGTTTCCAGTATGCTATGCTTGCAGAGAAAGAATCACAGGGACTTTTCCAGGCTTTTGAGGAGTACAGCAAGTCCAGGAATTTCTACCCACCACGGCCGACGGGGACTTCGGGGCTGCCCAAGCCATCTTTCCGGCCGCCCCCACCAGCTAGTGTTGTTTCTGCAGCACCAAGATCAGCCCCTGCCCCTTCTACGCGCTCCGGTAAAAATTCTATGCAGGTACCGGCTAGTAGTGCCTCCTCTGTTGCTTCGACGGGACGCACTACAGGGATTCAGTGCCACCGCTGCCATGGTCTTGGCCATGTGCAGAAAGATTGCCCAAGTAGGCGGGCATATGTGGCGACAGATGATGGCGGTTACATGAGCACCTCCGATGTGGAGGATGAGGAGGAGGATGTCACTGCCGCCAGCGGTGACCTCGTCCTTGGAGGCGGAGATACAACGGGCTACATGAATATTATTGTGCAGCGTGTGCTTAGCACACAAATCCAGCAGCCCGAGATGATGCAGCGACATAACTTGTTCCAGATTTTCTTCGTCATCAAGAACCGTCGGGCACGTGTCATCATTGATGGAGGAAGCTGCAACAATTTGGTGAGTTCTGATGTGGTTAAGAAGCTTGATTTGACCACACGCCCACATCCACATCCATAGTACATTGAGTGGTTAAATGAGTCTGGAAAAGCTAAGGTAACACAAACTTGCAGGGTTCCTTTTTCCATTGGTTCCTATGTCGATTCTGTTGATTGTGATGTTGTACCCATGCAAGCTTGTTCACTTTTATTGGGTAGACCTTGGGAATTTGATAATGATGTTGTACACCATGGTAAAAGTAATAAGTACACTTTTATGCATAAAGGAACTGAAATTACTTTGTTACCAATGACCCCTGCTGAAATTGTACAAGCTGATTTAGAACGAGCTGCTAGTTTGAAAAATAAAAGCCCTGAAATTCAGCAACCAGTTAATTCTGCTTCTACACCAAGTAATGTTAATGATTCTTTAAGTTCTAAGGGTGCTGCAATTAAATTACAAGGTCGTTCATGTCTTGCCACAAAATCTGAGCTTGCTGAAATTTCTACTGATGATATTTGCTATGCTTTGATATGCAAACAAGCCTTGTTTTTGCTTGGTGATATTGCTTCTAGTGCTTTGCCTCCTGCTGTCACTAACCTTTTGCAGAAGTATGAGGATGTTTTCCCAGCTGAGATACCCCGGGATTGCCACCTTTGAGAGGGATTGAGCATCAAATTGATTTGATTCCTGGTGCTACTTTACCAAACCGTGCTGCTTATAGGACCAACCCTGAGGAGACTAAGGAGATACAACGACAAGTCCAAGACCTTTTGGATCGTGGGTATGTTCGTCAATCACTTAGTCCTTGTGCTGTTCCTGTACTTTTGGTTCCTAAGAAAGATGGTTCTTGGCGTATGTGTGTAGATTGTAGAGCCATTAATAACATTACTATTAGGTATCGTCATCCTATTCCTAGGATAGACGACATGCTTGATGAGTTATGTGGTGCTATAATTTTCACTAAAATTGATTTGCGTAGTGGCTACCATCAAATTAGAATGAAACTTGGAGATGAATGGAAAACAGCTTTCAAAACCAAATTCGGGTTGTATGAGTGGTTAGTAATGCCTTTTGGGTTAACTAATGCACTCAGTACTTTCATGCGTTTGATGAATGAGGTTTTAAGACCTTTTATTGGCAAATTTGTGATTGTTTACTTTGATGATATCTTGATTTATAGCAAATCCATGGATGATCATATGATTCATTTGCGTGCTATTTTTGATGCTTTGCGAGTTGCACGTTTATTTGGTAACCTTGAGAAGTGCACCTTTTGCACGGATCGAGTCTCTTTTCTTGGCTATGTTGTGACTCCACAGGGAATTGAGGTGGATGACGCGAAGATTGAAGCCATAAAGAGCTGGCCTGTACCAAAAACTATCACACAGGTGAGGAGTTTTCTTGGTCTTGCAGGTTTCTACCACCGCTTTGTCAAAGATTTCAGCACCATTGCTGCACCATTGCATGAGTTGACAAAGAAGGGCGTTGACTTCCATTTTGGTAGGGTACATCATGAGTCTTTTGATGCTTTGAAGGACAAACTTACACATGCACCATTGCTGCAATTACCCAATTTTGATAAGACTTTTGAGCTTGAATGTGATGCTAGTGGTATAGGCGTTGGTGGTGTTTGGTGCAAGATGGTAAACCTGTTGCATACTTTAGTGAGAAAATTACTGGGCCTGTTTTGAATTATTCCACGTATGATAAGGACCTATATGCACTTGTACGTTCTTTAGAGACGTGGCGTCATTATTTGTTGCCCAAAGAATTTGTTATTCATTCTGATCATGAATCACTTAAGTATATTCGTTCTCAATGCAATTTGAACCGTAGACATGCTAAATGGGTTGAGTTTATTGAGTCTTTTCCTTATATTATTAAACATAAGAAAGGGAAGGATAATGTGATTGCTGATGCTTTATCTAGGCGATATACTTTGTTGTCTCAACTTGATTGTAGAATTTTTGGACTTGAGGCAATTAAAGAACAATATGTTGCTGATGTTGATTTTAAAGATGTATTGCTGCACTGTAAAGAAGGTCGTGCTTGGCACAAATTTGTGTTGAATGATGGATTCTTGTTTAGAGCTAACCGCCTATGCATTCCAGTTGGTTCCGTTCGTCTTTTGTTGTTGCAGGAGGCGCATGGAGGTGGATTGATGGGTCATTTTGGTGCTAAGAAGACAGAGGATATTTTGGCCACACACTTCTTTTGGCCAAGGATGAGGAAAGAAGTTGAGCGTTTTGTTGCTCGCTGCACTACATGTCAAAAAGCTAAGTCTCGATTGAATCCACATGGTTTATACATGCCACTTCCTGTTCCTTCTATTCCTTGGACGGATATTTCTATGGACTTTATTTTAGGACTGCCTAGGACTAAGAGGGGGAGCGATAGCATTTTTGTTGTCGTGGATCGTTTTTCCAAGATGGCACACTTTATATCATGTCATAAAACTGATGATGCTAGTTATATTGCTGATCTTTTTTTCAAAGAAATTGTACGTTTGCATGGTATGCCTTCTACTATTGTTTCAGATCGTGATGCAAAATTCTTGAGTCATTTTTGGCGCACGCTTTGGAATAAGTTGGGTACAAAGTTGTTATTTTCTACAACTTGTCATCCACAAACTGATGGACAAACTGAGGTTGTGAACCGCACTTTGGGTACTATGTTGCGAGCTATTTTGAAGAAAAATTTGAAGCAATGGGAAGAATGCTTACCTCATGTTGAGTTTGTTTATAATCGGGCAACACATTCTACTACCAAGGTAAGTCCATTCAAGGTAGTGTATCGTTTTGATCCTCGTACTCCACTTGATATACTTCCTCTACCTATTAATGAGAGAGTTCATATTGATGCTAAGGAGCGTGCTGAATTTATTTTGCAAATGCATGAGACCACTAGACTTAGCATTGAAAAGATGAATGAAAAGTATAAAATTGCTGGTAGTAAGGGAAGAAAGGAAGTAAAGCTTGATGTAGGAGATTTAGTGTGGTTACACTTAAGGAAGGATAGATTTCCAGAATTGAGAAAGTCTAAACTAATGCCTAGAGCTGATGGTCCATTCAAAATAATAGAGAAGATTAATGATAATGCATACAAACTTGAGTTGCCTCCCGAGTTCAGGGTTAGTCCTACTTTTAACATTTTAAATTTGAAACCATACTTGGGAGAAGAGGATGAGCTCGAGTCGAGGACGACTCCACTTCAAGAGGGGGAGGATGATGAGGACATCACTCCTATGGATACACACAACACTCCTCCAAATCTGGACTTGCAAGGTCCAATGACTAGAGCTCGTGCACGACGACTAAATTTAGAGGTGAGCTCGTTCCTACGTTCTTCGCTATATGTTACTTTTGAGAATGGTTTGCTACCTAATGATTATTTTATAATTAGAAACCATGGAGAGGATCAGGAGATGATGGGAGAAGGAGTTGGGAACGTGGAGGACCAGCAAGGGCTTGGAAGCCAAAGTGGAGGCCCAATCAAAACCGACTTCGAGTCTGTTTTGGGGCCTAGGACCAGTCTGTACTAAAACAGTCGCCCAGGACGCATACGGACTCGGATTTGGACGTTATACATATGCACGGAAAGATAAGGAGAAGACCTTTCCAATGCCGCTGGCCTCATGTCAAAATTCATCCGGAGTCATCAGGAATCGTCAAAACAAGAGAGAGTCCAGAATCTGTGTCGGTGCTGCGTCGCCTATTTTTGGCCTTTGGGCTTTGTATCTAGTTGAGCCCAATTAGGGGCGCGTCCAGAGGGTCTTGCACGACCCTAGGGTCTTTATATACAGCCGCCACCGCACCATTAGGGTTCAGGTTTTGCTTAGATCAATTCTGTTCATAAACAGTTTCGCCGTTCATCGGTTTGTGAGACCCCAACTTCGAGAGTTTAATCATACATCTGCAATTGTGTTGCATTCTTCGTTGTTCTTGCTTGTGTTCTTGATTCACAGGCAGGGATTAGCCTTCTCGGCGAGGTCAATCGTCTTTGGATGGTTGATAACCAGAGGAGACGTCGTGCTGCGATTGCGGGGTTTAGAACGTGCTGTTTTGAAGCCGGATCGATTTGTGTGTCGCCTCCGACCAAATCAACTTACCAAGAACCTTTCGGAAGATCGGAAAGCCTTGTTCACATCAGTTCTCTTGTGTCGAATACGATTAGTAGCAATCTTCACAGCACTTTCATTGTCACATAGGTGAGGAATGCAATCAAACTTTACTCCATAATCCAACAAGGTTTGCTTCATCCATAATAACTGTGCACAAAAACTACCGACTGAAACGTATTCGTCTTCGGCAGTAGAGAGGGCAACTAAATTTTGCTTCTTTGATGACCACAAAACTAATGACCTTCCAAGTAATTGACATGTGCCGGAGGTGCTTTTTCTATCAATTTGGATCCGGCATAATCTGAATCACAAAATCCAATAAGAACAAATTGAGCACCTTTTGGATACCATAGGCTTAAATTTGGTGTTTGCTTCAAATATCTCAATATTCTTTTAACAGCCATCATATGACATTCTTTTGGTGATGCTTGGTATCTTGCACACATACAAACACTAAACATTATATTGGCCCTAGATACAGTAAGATAGAGAAGACTTCCAATCATAGACCAAAATAACTTTAGATCAACTGATTTTCCTTGTTCATCAAGATCACTATGTGCATTTGTTGCCATAGGTGTCTTGATTGGTTTAGAATTTTTGATACCAAATCGTTTGAGAAGGTCATTCACATACTTGCTTTGGCAAATAAAAGTCCTTTCTTTTGTTTGTTTCACTGAAAGACCAAGGAAGAAACTTAATTCACCAATCATGGACATTTCAAATTCTTTGGACATCATATTCCCAAATTTCTCACGAAAATATTGATTTATTGATCCAAAGATAATGTCATCAATATATATTTGAAAAATGAATAGATCATCTCCAATTTTCTTGGTAAATAAGGTGGTGTCCACCTTTCCAATTTTGAATCCTTTCGAAACAAGGGAAACTCTCAATCTTTCATACCAAGCACGTGGTGCTTGTTTAAGGCCATATAGTGCGTTGGAGAGCTTGTAAACATGATTTGGCTTCTTTGGGTCTTCAAAACCGGGTGGTTGTTCCACAAATACTAACTCATTTATTTTTCCATTTAAGAAGGCACTTTTCACATCAATTTGATATAATTTGATATTGTGAGAAGTGGCATATGCAAGTAAGATTCTTATTGCTTCAAGTCTCGCCACGGGAGCAAATGTTTCAGAAAAATCCAAGCCTTCAACTTGAGTGTAGCCTTGTGCCACAAGTCTTGCCTTGTTTCGCAAAACCATTCCGTTTTCATCTTACTTGTTCCCAAATACCCATTTTGTCCCAATGACATTATGACCACTTGGTCTCTTTAATAATTCCCATACATCATTACGAGCAAAATTATTTAGCTCTTCATGCATAGCATTTACCCAATAGAGATCTTTCAAAGCTTCATCGATTTTGGTTGGTTCTCCATTAGTGAGAAAAGAATAGTGTTCACAAAATAATGCAAGTCTTGATCTTGTTTGAACACCTTTGTTTATATCACCAACAATTTGATCAACCGGATGATTTTTTGCAATAGAATTATGAATCATAGGTTGAGCATTTATATCTTGAGGAGTACTTGAGGAATCTTCATTTTCAGAATGGATTGTAACATTTTCATCTCCATCCTTATTGCTAGGTTGACCATGATCATTTGAAGTAGGTGAAGAGGATGGTACTTGAAATATTGATGTACTCATATCATCGTCTTCTTCATCCTTGGGTTTAGTATCACCAATCGTCATATTCTTCATAGCTTTTCTCAATCCCTCATCTCCTACATCATCCAAATTTTCTTGTTCTTGTTGAGAGCCATTTGTCTCATCAAACTCAATCTCACTTGACTCTTCCAAAATTCCCGAATTTTTATTGAATACTCGATAGGCTTTGCTATTTGAAGAATATCCAAGTAAAATTCTTCATCACATTTACTTTGGAATTTTGACAATCTTGAGACTTTTCTTAATATATAGCATTTGCATCCAAACACCCGAAAATATGATATATTTGGCTTTCTTCCTACTAGCAATTCATATGGAGTCTTTTTCAACAATCGATGGCAATATAATATATTTGAGGCATGACAAGCGGTGTTAGCTTCAGCCCAAAAACTGTTCAAAACATTATATTTCGAAAGCATTGACCTTGCCCTATCAATCAAAGTTCTATTTTTCCTTTCAACAACATCCTTCTGTTCCGGAGTATATTTTGCTGAAAAATCATGCTTAATTCCTTTTTCTTCACAATATACATCAACTTTGTACTTTTTGAACTCGGTGCCATTGTCACTTCTAATCTTCTCGATGTTCAATTCAAATTCATTTTCGGCTCTTTTGGCGAAGCTCTTGAATATGCCAAATACATTTGATTTGTCATGTAGAAAGAATACCCATGTATATCTTGAGAAATCATCCACAATAACTAGACAATAACTATTTCCACCAGTGCTTCTATATGTGGTTGGTCTAAATAAATCCATATGTAGCACCTCCAATGGTCTAGAAGTAGACATTACACTTTTTGAAGGATGAGAACTTCCAACTTGTTTTATAGATTGACAAGCACTACATAATTTATCTTTTTCAAATATCACATCTTGCAATCCAATTACGAATAAACAAGTGCTTCAGTTAGCATCTTTTGATGAGAAATCCACAAGGTAAAGATTTCCATACCGAAATCCTTTGAAGATCAACTCATTGTTCTTGATGCTAGTAATGATGACATTTTTTGGAGAGAAAAAGCAGGTGAGTCCAAGATCACATAATTGAGCAATCGATAGCAAGTTAAAGCTCAATGATTCAACTAACAACACATTTGAGATAGTAATTTTTTCCCAATCCTTTCACTTTGCCTTTGTTGTTATCTCCAAATGTAATCTTGTCAAATTCTGAACCTTCATTATTCATTGAGGTGAACATACTTCCATTTTTGGTCATGTGTTGAGAACAGCCACTATCAAGCACCCAATGATGTCCACCAGATTTATAGTTCACCTACAAAACAAAATTAGTTTTTTTTAGGTACCCAACCTTGCTTGGGTCCTTGGAGATTAGTGACCAAGGCTTTTTGCTCCCAAATACTTCTTTTCTCTGCACCAACTTTTGGCAAGGCAGTTTTTGTGTTTTGAACATGCATCTTATTCTTACCAACAAACTTGGCATAAACAGCACCATTAGAAGATTTCGTAAGAACATAAGAAGCATCCATATCCCTAAACATCACATTCTTCCTTCCGGTACAATCTTTTTCAAGATGCCTGGTATTTTTGCATTTAGAGCAATACAAACCATTCTCTTTTATGAAAGCAGTTTTCTTTTCAACAAAGGCACTTTTAATTTTCTTAGGGATGAAACCAAGTCCCTCATGCTTGAGAGTGAAGCTTTGACACTCCCACATTTTGTTAAAAACATTTTCGCCCTTGTGACAATTCGCAAGAGCTTTAACAAGAGAGTCTACGGTCTCACACAATTCATCATTTTCAACAATAAGCGAAGGATCACATGTACTTGACATATTTTCACATGAATCAGTTTTAGAAGAGCATGGTATAGTCAATAAATCATCACATGAAGTTGATATGCTAGAAGTACTAACTTTGTTCATGCTAGGCACACAATCAAGCATATCACAAGTAATTCCAACATCTTGTTTTTCAACATGAGTATCTTAAGCTTCCTTATACAATTTCTTTTTCAATGTCTTAAGCTTCCATTAGATTTTCATGAGAGGTCTTTAGCTCCTCATAAGACTCATGTAGTGAAGCATATTTCTTTTTCAATTCTTTATACAATTTCTTAGTCTTGCATAGGAATTCATCAAGCACACTTACCATATCAACAAGATCATCATAAAAAAATGTATCATCATTATCACATACCTTGAGTTCTCCTTTTGCCATGAAGCACATATGTGAATCGAATAGAGAAGGAGCTTCCTTGATGGCAATGGTTGCAAGTCCTGCTTTGGAGGACTTATTCTCATTGTCGCTATCTTCATTTTCAGAATCCGAACTTGCATCCGAATCCCATTCAACAAGATAAGCATTGCCATCTTTCTTGTTGAACACTTTCTTGTAATTCTTTTTCTTTCCTTTGCTACACCTTTCAGCATCTTTCTTTTTCTTGCAATTTGTAGAGATATGTCCCATGTCTCCACATTCAAGACATTTCTTGTTTGCAAAAGGATTTTTGCTTGATGATCTTCGGTCTCCTTTCTTCTTCATGAATTTCTTGAATATTCTTACCATCAAAGCAACTTCCTCATTGGTACTTTCACCTTCATCATCACTATCCACTGTTGATGCTTTGGACTTGAATGCAATATTCTTCTTGCTACTTTCGCATTGATCATCATGAAGCTCTAGCTGTAATTGCTTGAAAATGTCGTGAGTGAGAATTTCCCCCAAGGCTTGTGAGGGAGTAATATTTGTAAAGTCCGTCCTCACTAGCTTGGTGACAATTGTTTCATACTTAGGCCACAAAGCTCTAAGAAACTTGTGAGAGATATCAACATTTTCAACCTTAAATTCAAGGTCCTTGAGCTCATTAACAATATGTGTCAACCGAGAAAAGCTTGTGCCTTCATGACCATACTTGTGCCTTCATGAGCCTCAATGAGAGCATGTCCATCCTCATAAGCTGTGGTAAATTTGCAACCCCTATGATATTCTTCTTTGCACAATGCCCGAATGAGCACATTCATTGCTTGAGCATTAGCCTTCATATTTTCTCCATCGGTAGGTGTGAGCTCTTGTGGGTTAAGCACGGCATAACCAACACCCACAACATTCCAAATAGAATCACCCAATGCTTGAAGATGGATTTTCATGCATGTTTTCCAATAGTCAAAATCCAACCCATCAAAGTATGGAGCGTGACCGACGTTGAAGTTGTTGCTAGCCATTATCCTACTCCTGGATGGTTAAATCCTCGCTAAAATGGGAAGACTAGCTCTGATACCGACTAGAGGGGGGTGAATAGGTGGTCTTTGACAAATTAATAACCTGCACAAAGATTGTGGAAATAATACAAGATAATATTGGCAGGAATTAAAACAACACCTAGTTTAAGGGCTAAAGGTTTGCAATCCTAGGTGACATGCATCATCATAACCTCTAATAATGTAAAGAGAAAGAATTAAACAAGAGAAGGAGACACCAATTTAACCCGTGGTCTCGATGACTTGCCGTTCACCACTAATCCACGTTGAGGTGGATTGAAGCCCTTGATTTACTTCTCTATCAAGAACTCACTTCTCCAACAAAAAGGACTCACACAAGAGCAACTTGGTCTTAAGCCAAACCAATCCCTTGAACCTCTCCAAACCTTGATTTCACTGGAGTTACCCATTCTTCTCTGGCGAGGCTAGTACAAGACCTCTTACACGAATATTGGGCCTCCTCCACAATCTTCTTGAAGGGCTCACAATTTCCATGCCACCAAGCTGACTAGGAGGCGGCAACCTCGAAGGGTAACAAGCCAACATCGCTCGCTTGATGAACAACTAGTGCCACAAAGCTTGAATCACTCAACAACACGCACTAGATAAGGTTTGCCATCTTTCTTGTTGTACACTTTCTTGTAATTCTTTTTCTTTCCTTTGCTATACCTTTCATCATCTTTCTTTTTCTTGCAATTTGTACAGATATGTCCCATGTCTCCACATTCAAAACATTTCTTGTTTGCAAAAGGATTTTTGCTTGATGATCTTCGGTCTCCTTTCTTCTTCATGAATTTCTTGAATCTTCTTACCATCAAAGCAACTTCCTCATTGGTACTTTCACCTTCATCATCACTATCCACTTTTGATGCTTTGGACTTGAATGCAATATTGTTCTTGCTACTTTCGCATTGATCATCATGAAGCTCTAGCTGTAATTGCATGAAAATGTCATGAGTGAGATTTTCCCCCAAGGCTTGTGAGGGAGTAATATTTGTCAAGTCCGTCCTCACTTGCTTGGTGACAATTGTTTCATACTTAGGCCACAAAGCTCTAAGAAACTTGTGAGAGATATCAACATTTTCAACCTTAAATTCAAGGTCCTTGAGCTCATTAACAATATGTGTCAACCGAGAAAAGCTTGTGCCTTCATGACCATACTTGTGCCTTCATGAGCCTCAATGAGAGCATGTCCATCCTCATAAGCTGTGGTAAATTTGCAACCCCTATGATATTCTTCTTTGCACAATGCCCGAATGAGCACATTCATTGCTTGAGCATTAGCCTTCATATTTTCTCGATCGGTAGGTGTGAGCTCTTGTGCGTTAAGCACGGCATAACCAACATCCACAACGTTCCAAATAGAATCACCCATTGCTTGAAGATGGATTTTCATGCATGTTTTCCAAAAGTCAAAATCCGACCCATCAAAGTATGGAGTGTGACCGACATTGAAGTTGTTGCTAGCCATTATCCTACTCCTGGATGGATAAATCCTCGCTAAAATGGGAATACTAGCTCTGATACCGACTAGAAGGGGGTGAATAGGCAGTCTTTGACAAATTAATAACCTGCACAAAGATTGCATGAATTAAAACAACACCTAGTTTGAGGGCTAAAGGTTTGCAATCCTAGGTGACATGCATCATCATAATCTCTAATAATGTAAAGAGCAAGAATTAAACAAGAGAAGGAGACACCAATTTAACCCGTGGTCTTAGTGACTTGCCGTTCACCCCTAATCCACGTTGAGGTGGATTGAAGCCCTTGATTTGATTCTCTATCAAGAACTCACTTCTCCAACAGAAAGGACTCACACAAGAGCAACTTGGTCTTAAGCTAAACCAATCACTTGAACCTCTCCAAACCTTGATTTCACTAGAGTTACCCTTTGCTGCTCCGGTGAGGCAAGTACAAGACCTCTTACATGAACATCGGGCCTCCTTCACAATCTTTTTGAAGGGTTCACGGTTTCCACGCCACCAAGCCGATTAGGAGGCGGCAACCTCCAAGAGTAACAAGCCGACGTCGCTCGCTTGATGAACAACTAGTGCCACAAAGCTTGAATCACTCAAGAACACGCACTAGATAAGCTTTGCCATCTTTCTTGTTGAACACTTTCTTGTAACTCTTTTTCTTTCTTTTGCTATACCTTTCATCTCTTTCTTTTTCTTGCAATTTTTAGAGATATGTCCCATGTCTCCACATTCAGAACGTTTCTTGTTTGCAAAAGGATTTTCGCTTGATGGTCTTCGGTCTCCTTTTTTCTTCATGAATTTCTTGAATCTTCTTACCATCAAAGCAACTTCCTCATCGGCACTTTCACCTTCATCATAACTATCCACTTTTGATGCTTTGGACTTGAATGCAATATTTGTCTTGCTACTTTCGCATTGATCACCATGAAGCTCTAGCTGTGATTGCTTGAAAATGTCATGAGTGAGAATTTCCCCCAAGGCTTGTGAGGGAGTAATATTTGCCAAGTCCGTCCTCACTAGCATGGTGAAAATTCTTTCATACTTAGGCCACAAAGCTCTAAGAAACTTGTGAGAGATATCAACATTTTCAACCTTAAATTCAAGGTCCTTGAGCTCATTAAGAATATGTGTCAACCGAGAAAAGCTTGTTTTCAAGTCTTCGTTTGGAAGAAAACAAATTTTCCTTTGCAAATGAATAGCTTAGCACTTTTGACCATACTTGTGCCTTCATGAGCCTCAATGAGAGCATGCCAACCCTCATAAGCTCAAGTAAATTTGTAACCCCTATGATATTCTTCTTTGCACAATGACCGAATGAGCACATTCATTGCTTGAGCATTAGCCTTCATATTTTCTCGAGCGGTAGGTGTGAGCTCTTGTGGATTAAGCACGGCATAACCAACATCCACAACATTCCAAATAGAATCAACCATTGCTTGAAGATGGATTTTCATGCATGTTTTCCAATAGTCAAAATCTGACCCATCAAAGTATGGAGCGTGACCGACATTGATGTTGTTGCTAGCCATTATCCTACTCCCAGATGGTTAAATTCTTGCTAAAATGAGAATACCAGCTCTGATACCACTTGTAGGATCTAGGATACCGACTAGAGGGGGGTGAATAGGCGGTCCTTGACAAATTAATAACCTACACAAAGATTCCAGAAATAATACAAGATAATAATGGTAGGAATTAAAACAACACCTAATTTGAGAGCTAAAGGTTTGCAATCCTAGGTGACATGCATCATCATAATCTCTAATAATATAAAGAGAAAGAATTAAACAAGAGAAGGAGACACCAATTTAACCTGTGGTCTCGGTGACTTGCCGTTCACCCCTAATCCACGTTGAGGTGGCTTGAAGCCCTTGATTTGCTTCTCTAGCAAGAACTCACTTCTCCAACAAAAAGGACTCACACAAGAGCAACTGTATCTTAAGCCAAACAAATCCCTTGAACCTCTCCAAACCTTGATTTCACTAGAGTTACCCTTTGCTGCTCCGGTGAGGCAAGTACAAGACCTCTTACATGAACATCGGGCCTCCTTCATAATCTTCTTGAAGGGTTCACGGTTTCCACGCCACCAAGACGAACAGGAGGCGGCAACCTCCAAGAGTAACAAGCCGACGTCGCTCGCTTGATGAACAACTAGTGCCAAAAAGCTTGAATCACTCAAGAACACGCACTAGATAAGCTTTGCCATCTTTCTTGTTGAACACTTTCTTGTAACTCTTTTTCTTTCTTTTGCTATACCTTTCATCTCTTTCTTTTTCTTTCAATTTTTAGAGATATGTCCCATGTCTCCACATTCAAAACATTTCTTGTTTGCAAAAGGATTTTCGCTTGATGGTCTTCGGTCTCCTTTTTTCTTCATGAATTTCTTGAATCTTCTTACCATCAAAGCAACTTCCTCATCGGTACTTTCACCTTCATCATAACTATCCACTTTTGATGCTTTGGACTTGAATGCAATATTCGTCTTGCTACTTTCGCATTGATCACCATGAAGCTCTAGCTGTGATTGCTTGAAAATATCATGAGTGAGAATTTCCCCCAAGGCTTGTGGGGGAGTAATATTTGCCAAGTCCGTCCTCACTAGCATGGTGAAAATTCTTTCATACTTAGGCCACAAAGCTCTAAGAAACTTGTGAGAGATATCAACATTTTCAACCTTAAATTCAAGGTCCTTGAGCTCATTAAGAATATGTGTCAACCGAGAAAAGCTTGTTTTCAAGTCTTCGTTTGGAAGAAAACAAATTTTCCTTTGGACATGAATAGCTTAGCACTTTTGACCATACTTGTGCCTTCATGAGCCTCAATGAGAGCATGCCAACCCTCATAAGCTGAAGTAAATTTGCAACCCCTATGATATTCTTCTTTGCACAATGACCGAATGAGCACATTCATTGCTTGAGCATTAGCCTTCATATTTTCTCGATCGGTAGGTGTGAGCTCTTGTGGATTAAGCACGGCATAACCAACATCCACAACATTCCAAATAGAATCAACCATTGCTTGAAGATGGATTTTCATGCATGTTTTCCAATAGTCAAAATCTGACCCACCAAAGTATGGAGCGTGACCGACATTGACGTTGTTGCTAGCCATTATCCTACTCCCAGATGGTTAAATTCTTGCTAAAATGGGAATACCAGCTCTGATACCACTTGTAGGATCTAGGATACCGACTAGAGGAGGGTGAATAGGCGGTCTTTGACAAATTAATAACATGCACAAATATTGCAGAAATAGTACAAGATAATAATGGCAGGAATTAAAACAACACCTAGTTTGAGAGCTAAAAGTTTGCAATCCTAGGTGACATGCATCATCATAATCTCTAATAATGTAAAGAGCAAGAATTAAACAAGAGAAGGAGACACCAATTTAACCCGTGGTCTCGGCGACTTGCCGTTCACCCCTAATCCATGTTGAGGTGGATTGAAGCCCTTGATTTGCTTCTCTAGCAAGAACTCACTTCTCCAACAAAAAGGACTCACACAAGAGCAACTGTATCTTAAGCCAAACAAATCCCTTGAACCTCTCCAAACCTTGATTTCACTAGAGTTACCCTTTGCTGCTCCGGTGAGGCAAGTACAAGACCTCTTACATGAACATCGGGCCTCCTTCATAATCTTCTTGAAGGGTTCACGGTTTCCACGCCACCAAGACGAATAGGAGGCGGCAACCTCCAAGAGTAACAAGCCGACGTCGCTCGCTTGATGAACAACTAGTGCCAAAAAGCTTGAATCACTCAAGAACACGCACTAGATAAGCTTTGCCATCTTTCTTGTTGAACACTTTCTTGTAACTCTTTTTCTTTCTTTTGCTATACCTTTCATCTCTTTCTTTTTCTTGCAATTTTTAGAGATATGTCCCATGTCTCCACATTCAAAACACTTCTTGTTCGCAAAAGGATTTTCGCTTGATGGTCTTCGGTCTCCTTTTTTCTTCATGAATTTCTTGAATCTTCTTACCATCAAAGCAACTTCCTCATCGGTACTTTCACCTTCATCATAACTATCCACTTTTGATGCTTTGGACTTGAATGCAATATTCGTCTTGCTACTTTCGCATTGATCACCATGAAGCTCTAGCTGTGATTGCTTGAAAATGTCATGAGTGAGAATTTCCCCCAAGGCTTGTGAGGGAGTAATATTTGCCAAGTCCGTCCTCACTAGCATGGTGAAAATTCTTTCATACTTAGGCCACAAAGCTCTAAGAAACTTGTGAGAGATATCAACATTTTCAACCTTAAATTCGAGGTCCTTGAGCGCATTAAGAATATGTGTCAACCTAGAAAAGCTTGTTTTCAAGTCTTCGTTTGGAAGAAAACAAATTTTCCTCTGGACATGAATAGCTTAGCACTTTTGACCATACTTGTGCCTTCATGAGCCTCAATGAGAGCATGCCAACGTTCATAAGCTGAAGTAAATTTGCAACCCCTATGATATTCTTCTTTGCTCAATGACCGAATGAGCACATTCATTGCTTGAGCATTAGCCTTCATATTTTCCCGATCGGTAGGTGTGAGCTCTTATGGATTAAGCACGGCATAACCAACATCCACAACATTCCAAATAGAATCAACCATTGCTTGAAGATGGATTTTCATGCATCTTTTCCAATAGTCAAAATCTGACCCATCAAAGTATGGAGCGTGACCGACATTGACGTTGTTGCTAGCCATTATCCTACTCCCAGATGGTTAAATTCTTGCTAAAATGGGAATACCGGCTCTGATACCACTTGTAGGATTTAGGATACCGACTAGAGGGGGGTGACTAGGCGGTCTTTGACAAATTAATAACATGCACAAAGATTGTAGAAATAGTACAAGATAATAATGGCAGGAATTAAAACAACACCTAGTTTGAGAGCTAAAAGTTAGCAATCCTAGGTGACATGCATCATCATAATCTCTAATAATGTAAAGAGCAAGAATTAAACAAGAGAAGGAGACACCAATTTAACCCGTGGTCTCGATGACTTGCCGTTCACCCCTAATCCACGTTGAGGTGGATTGAAGCCCTTGATTTTCTTCTCTATCAAGAACTCACTTCTCCAACAAAAAGGACTCACACAAGAGCAACTTGATCTTAAGCCAAACCAATCCCTTGAACCTCTCCAAACCTTGATTTCACTAGAGTTACCAGTTGCTGCTCCGGCGAGGCGAGTACAAGACCTCTTACATGGACATCGGGCCTCCTTCACTATCTTCTTGAAGGGCTCACGGTTTCCACGCCACCAAGCCGGCTAGGAGGCGGCAACCTCCAAGAGTAACAAGCCAATGTCGCTTGCTTGATGAACAACTAGTGCCATAAAGCTTGAATCACTCAAGAACATGCACTAGAATCTCACACACTTGCAATGGATTAATGGAAGGTTGTGTGAGAGAGTAGAAGGCTCAAGTAGCTCAACAGTATAGCTCAGGGTGTCAAGAGAGCTGAAATGCATGAGGGTAGTGAGTATATATAGCCAAGGCATAAAAAACTAGTTGTTACAAGATTCTGCACACCTGGTAGTCAGACCGCGCCTCCCTGGCGGTCAGACCGCCACAAACCCAATGGCTAGTTTGACTGGCATTCAAACTTGTCAGAAGACTGGCGGTCAGACTGGGCACCACTGGCGGTTAGACCGCCAGAGCCAGACCGAGGCCCAGAAGTCTCCGGTCATGCACGGTCAGACCATCCAGGGCCCGCGGTCAAACTGCCACCGCCTGGCAGTCAGACCGACAGCTTCAGGCGGTTAGGCCGCCACAAGGCTTGGCCCTCAGCCCTCTCTAGACGAAGACGGTCAGATTGCCATGTCCTAGCGGTCAGATTGTGCCGACCTGGTGGTTGGACTGCTGTCCCTTGGCAGTGAGTCCGCCACGGGCATGCTGCACACACCCCTCTGGACGCTCACAGTCAGAATGCAGCATAGTCACGGTCAGACCGCCAGCCCTCCTTCGATAGGAATTTGCAGGAAAAGTATTTGAGGGTTTCCAACATATAATTTTCCATAAATTTGTTGGAGTGAAAACACCATAGGATAAGCAAGGAATATTTGGTGGAACTTTCATAGGATTTTCAAGGAATATTTGGAGGTGTACTTTGACAAGGAGTTTGGATGAATGATTTCTCACAAAGTGGCAACTAAATATTATGAAGTTACTAACAACTTAGTCATTTTCTCCTCTAATCACATTATGATCGGTAAAATATGAAACCTAGTTTTATACCATTGCCATGTGCCATCCTTTTTATCTTCATTGTAATATAAATATGAATTGATCACCTTGAAATATAGTAGGCCATAGGTCTTCATTAAGTAGAAAAACCCTTAATTTAGGGCCTAGATACTTCACGGGGTCCCAAGGGGTCATGTCGGCGAAGGCTCGCCTGACCGAACTGCCTTCAGCCGTGGAGGTGGAAGGTTCGGTCGAGCCCCATGCTACGGTCGACCAAGTCGATCGGGTCGGCGCGGCACTAGAGCCAGCCAGAGGCAGAAGTGAGGAGGAGCAGCCCTCGAGGCTGAGCGAGCTAGCTAGGGGTGAAGAGGATAGTGGCCTGCTGTCCGCAGAGCGGGTGGTCCTTATTCCTCCCACGGGGACGTGACGTGTGATGAGGATCTCAACGACATACGAATAATGACAACGGAAGATGGTGCGCCAAACCAAGTTGTCACGCCTCCACCTCTTGTCGTCGCGCCTCCTCGAGTTACGGATCCATCTTCTAACGAGACGACGACGTACAAGGGCCCAATCACTAGAGCTCAAGCCCAGTTTTGATGCTAAGGAACAACGGCCTAGGATGACACCGCTCGAAGGCCCACGTGGCCTAAGTCGCGGGACTCCCTCTCCACCGCGCGCCTCTCCACTTCAGCCGCCCTAGATGCCTCGTCCTCCCCCTATTTAGTCCAGAGCTGCGCCCCTTGCAATCTTTGAGTTTTGTTTTAAGTTTAGCTTAGCTATACATCCGTCTCTCGACGTGAATTCAGAACTCCACCTTCGTGCAATATATCAGATTGCTCGCCTCTAATTCTTGCTTGTTCTTCGATTACGCGTAAGAATTGATCCTCGTGATCAGGTTGATCTTGTTTACCGCAAGGTTAATATCCTCCGGAAGTTGGTTCAGCGATTGCATTCGCACTTCGGCTTGCTCGTCGTAGTCGGATCGTGAGGGTCGACATCCACCAAATCGAAGTTATCTCCACTCGCCGAAAGATCGGGCACTCTACACCTATCAAGTGGTATCAGCTTCCAGTGTTTCTCGGTAAGTTTATCCAAGTCCACATAAACCAAAAACTACAAAAAAAAAAGTTTACCCCAGTACGGTTTTGAGCCTCGCACTTTCGTTCAATAATTTGCGTTGTTGAGTTTTTGTGCTTTCGCTTTTGATCGTTGTTGGTACACTGTGTTCTATCGTTTTCTCCCCATCATCATCATATCCTTCCGCCGCGCCGCGCGCTTTCACCACCATAGTTTGCTTTCCGCCGCATCTGTTTACCCCGTCTCGCTTGCCAAGTTGTGGTCAGCCGATCGCTTGCCAAGTTTTTCCGCTGCACCGTGAGTCTGGGTCAATCACTGCCTCGCCGACGCTTTTGGCCGATCGCCGATCGAGTCCTACTTGGTTACGTCGTAACCCGCTCGCCTTGCCCTGTGTTTGGTTCTGTTCGGTTTCGTGTGTCCCTACTCTAGAGAGAGAGAGAGAGAGAGAGTATCTTGTGCTTAATTACTGTTCTACCCCTGCCTCAAAAAAAAGCGCTTGTGCTTAATTGTTCATTTGAGGTCTCGTTGTTTATATTTTCAGAAAAAGGTATAAAAAAATAAAAAAAGAAAGAAAAAAAAGAGAAAAAAAAAGAGCGCCCGAGCAACACAGGCGACGCGTTCTTGCTGCACTTTGTTTTGATCGTTCTTCCGTCCTCTTGCACTTGTGCCGGCAGCAATCTTTTCAAGTTTAGCACCATTATTCAGCTTTGCAGTTATTGTTTGAATTGTGCTAACCCTTGGATTGAGTGCAGCCTCCCAGCCCCATAAATTTTCTACTATGAGCAGGTTTTTATTTCACCACGCAATCGCTCCTCCAATCTTCCACCGGTTTTACCTATGGCTGCAGTTCACACTTGCGTGCTTAGTAAGGACGGGTAAGAATTTGATAACAGCTTTTTGATTGAGCTTTTCATCCACCACTCACCTATCGTTGTAGGATCCCGCTTTTTGTATTGCTTGTGTTTCTATGGCAGAAAACAGCTCGAAGTTGGAGGAGCTCACCCTCCAGGATGTCCAGGAACAGGTTGATGGTCTACAAAACGACATGAAGACGATGCACGAGATACTTGACTCTACGGTCACTTCGTCGAATGAGCGTTTTGATCAACTGGACCTCGCTGATACGGCTGCCCGCACCACGCTCGCGACGATCATGACTCGTCTTGAGGCCATGTCGACGCAGCTTGGGACCATGACAACGCAGCTCACAGCGTTTTCAACAAGGTACACTTTCCGTAGAGGATTATTATCAAGCTTTGCAAAAGGGTATGATTCGCTGTGGTTTAGTTGAACTAGATCATGCTGCTATGACTCGCTTTAGGGGTGGGTTAAATCGTGAAATTCAGAACATTCTTGGTTATAAGAATTATGATGATATGACCACCTTATATGAATATGCTTGTAAAGCTGAACGTGAAGTGTAGGATCGACAATCTTCGTCAAGACCTAACATTTTTGTAGGGTCCAAGACGCCTTCAGCTCCACGGTCGACACCTCCTTCCACGTCGCGCGACCACTCCTCGACCACGTCCAAGTCGAGTGCTCCATCCACGGTCAAATCTGCCTCGATCGTGCCATCCTCCTCGTCGTCTGGACGAGCTCGTGATATTCAGAGTCACCGTTGCTGAGGATTTGGTCATGTGATACGCGATTGTCCAAATAAACGAACTATGTTGATTCGTGACTATGGTTTCAAGTACATATTGGTCGCCGTTGATTATGTCTCCAAGTGGGTCGAAGCAATGGCATGCAAGGCTAATACTACAAGAGTATCAAGGAGTACACTTGAGCAGATATTTCCTAGGTATGGAGTACCAAGGATAATAAATACAGATGGAGGATCCCATTTTACAGAAGGAGAATTTACTAGGTTTTTAACTAAATCTAGAGTTGAACATCGAATTGGAACAGCCTACCATCCCCAGACGAATGGACAAGCAGAAACATTAAATAAGCAATTAAAGGGAATTCTGCAGAAGATTGTTACAAAGGAAGGAAAAGATTGGGCCACGAAGCTTAATGGAGCGTTACGGGTGTTGGTCGTTGTTACGCACCCACTTATATACTGCAAGAGGACGGTGTACAGTTGTAGCTCTTTTTCCCTTAGAGTATTCCAAGGTTATCGAATCCACAGAGAACGAGCAGAACTAATACTATTAAAGGGTTACTAACATATTGCAATAGGTTGGTTGGTGTGAATGATGACAGTGAGAAAGAGGAAGGTGAATGTTATTGAAGAGGAAACAGAATAATGAAGGATTCTCTCCTTCGGATTGGTTCACTAGCATGCAACCTTATTCTTATCAACTCGAGTGATGACTCTAATATTCTACAAGACATGGTGGTTTCGTTCACAACGGCTGTCACTACAGAGGCTATTAGCTCCCCACTGGTTTCTTGCACTATGTAATGGGCAAAAGTGTATTGGCCGATACACTAATGAAAGGGATAGATAGATGTGCTATAAATTTCATCACATAGATTAAATTCATCGAGAGAGTATCAACAAGTATGAGAGTTACATGACCAGATCCCCGCACCAGAGAAGAGAATATGGGATTACTCACTCATCCATCCACTAGACATAGCAGAGGGGTGAGAAATAGCGCTGGAACGCACACGAGCCAATCGGCGCAAGCGTCGCGCCGATCGGCGCGACCTCCCTTCCGGTGGATCTCGTCGGTGTTGACGAACCTCCACCGCCAATATCCTAGAACCCTAGTTTTAATAATTGGTTCTCGCGATTGCCGTCTCTCCTTGTGCGCCCTTGGCTCTTGATAATTATCTTCCTTTTATACTCGACGGGATTAGGTCAACTTCCACCGACTCTAACTCATACTGGGCTAGGCCTTCGTCTTTCCTGAACCGGATCATGTTTTAGTCATCTTTTCCTTCTGCGCCGATCGGCGCTTGGGTCGCGCCAATCGGCGCAAGCCGTGTCTTCTCTTGTTTTTTCTGTGAGTCGGTTCCTCTATCTTCCACAGCTGCCATGTGGGCCTTTTCCTTCGAGATAAAGTCTTGTACTGCACGTTGAGATCTTGAAGTTCCATAAATCTTCTAGGCAAATATCTTCAAGTGTCTTGCGTAGATAAACATCCATAAACATGTGAAACGGTCTTTGGTCACTTCTGTGGGCCAAAACACCCTTGTGCCGATCGGCTCACATACTGCGCCGATCGGCGCACTGGGCTTCTTCAGTGTTTTTCGTCGGTTCTGAATTCCTGTCCTCTCCAGCATCACTTTAATCGCCATTTTTACCTGTTTCGGCAATAAAGCTCCAAAACAACGCATATACAAATATATAGACAATATCATAGGTAAATGGCCTAAATTAGTATCAATTATGCTCTAATTGGGGTAATATTTGCATATAAAAGGGGCACTTGGGAAGTGCCAACAATGGGCATATAGGACGGCATTCAAGACACCAATTGGTATGACACCATATCAATTCATCTATGGGAAATCGTGTCACCTACCGGTGGAATTGGAATATAAGGCTTATTGGGCTATAAAGGAAATGAATTTGGATCTTGATGCCGCCGGCATGAAAAGAAATATACAAATAAGTGAATTGGAAGAGATGCAATTGCGTGCATATGAAAATGCAGCCACATTGATGTGAACAAGGGTTCCCGATCTTCTGAAAGGTTCTTGGTAAGTTGATTTGGTCGAAGGCGACACACAAATCGATCCGGCTTAAGAACAGCACGTTCTAAACCCCGCAATCACAACACGACGTCTCCTTTCGTTATCAACCGTCCAAAGACGATTGACCTCGCCGAGAAGGCTAATCCCTGCCTGCGAATCAAGAACACAAGCAAGAACAACGAAGAACGCAACACAATTGCAGATGTATGATTAAACTCTAAAAGTTGGGGTCTCACAAACCGATGAACGGCGAAACTGTTTATGAACAGAATTGATCTAAGCAAAACCCAAACCCTAATGGTGCGGTGGCGGCTGTATATAAAGACCCTAGGGTCGTGCAAGACCCTCTGGACGTGCCCCTAATTGGGATCAACTAGATACAAAGGCCAAAGGCCAAAAATAAGTGACGCAGCACCGACACAGATTCTGGACTCTCTCTTGTTGTGACGTCCAAATCCGAGTCCGTATGCGTCCTGGGCGACTGTTTTAGTGCAGACTGGTCCTGGGCCCCAAAACAGACTCGAAGTCGGTTTTGATTGGGCCTCCACTTTGGCTTCCCAGCCCTTGCTGGTCCTCCACGTTCCCAACTCCTTCTCCCATCATCTCCTGGTCCTCTCCATGGTTTCTAATCATAAAATAATCATTAGGTAGCAAACCATTCTCAAAAGTAACATATAGCGAAGAACGTAGGAACGAACCACCCATACCTTGAGGGTTACGTTGCAAACGACGCCGTAACCTTGCGGTCCTTGTAGCTGACCTATCGACGGTGCCATCAGCCTTATACACCGTTGCTTCATCATGATCGTCTTCAACGTCGTTATTGGTGTTGGTGTTGGTGTTGGTGTTGGTGTTGGTGTTGTTGTTGGTCTTGTGAGCGGTCTCCAATTCGACAACCTGATCAGTTAGCTTAGAGACTCTCTTATCCAACCGCTTAATGCTTTCTCCCAGGTGAAGCTTGGTGACGGCGTCGGTGACGGCCCTGGTGATCGTCTCTGCCAAATCACTCTGAACCGCCTGCAAAGCCTTCTGTAACTGACTTTGGCTCACGCACTCATCCAATTTTGAGGATGAAGCACCCTCTCCATCGCTTCCTGACATCAGAAACACCAAAACAGGAAACAAAAAGTGAAGGTTATCCCTACAAAACTACTAAGCAGTGGTGCCTATCAACACAGCAAAAGGAAGCTTCTTGCAAAGCCCTTACAAAGTTCTGAAAACAACAAAGCGAAGGATACCAGGGAGAAGTGTTCCACGATTGCAAGGTTTACAAAATAACCAATGTGCTGTCCAGAAGAAGTATGTAGAGCTAGGAAGGCCAAATATATATATGTGAGTGGCACACAAATCAAAAACAGATAGTAATGCTGAATAAGTGCCCAAGTAACTTGTCCCTAGTTGCTGGTCTAACTATGTCCTAGAACAGTAGTGATAGCAAAGAAGAAACAAGGAGACCAAGGCACACAGTCGATAACAGGGGGCTAAGTGTAAAACAGCCAAACTCAGAAATTCCAGGGGGCTAGATGGAGCACTAGTAGGAATCCCAAATTTCTTTTTTTGTTATTTCATTTTTTTGATATTTTTTTCCAACTCACTTGCAATGAGGGAGAAACCACAAAAAATTTCAGTTCGAATAGAGCTAGGACGTGGCCTACGGAAAATCTTGAAGTTTTAGAAAACGTCGGGTTTCAACTTGAATGAATTTTTTCTTTATCTTCCCGATTTTTTTTGAATTTTTGGACGAGGGCACACAGGGCGTAGCCAAGTGTGGGTATGCTCAGCTTTTTATGAAGAATCTCCTGTAAAAATTTCAGCCAAAACGGATAACCGAGCGAAAAGTTATGCCTGTTTTATCGAAGGGGTGTCGGAATCGGTTATGAAGAACCTGGGGGTTTGAGTGAAACCCGAGTCGGGTTTGAGATCGGGCAGGGATTTTTTTGTCGAGGTGGATGCAGCGGAAAGTGGAATTTGTGAAAAGTAGTCCGAGGTGGTGAGGGTGGGTTTAGGGTGGGATTAGGGTGGGCGTGTTGATCAATCAACCCTAGCACACAAAGCCGACAAAACCGAGGATGGTGAAGGGGATGGCGGCTAGGGTTGCAAGGGAAACACTACTGATGACAAAAACACAAACTAAACCAGCGAGTAAACAAGAACTAGGGCACAAACTCAACACTACGGACTCTGAAATTGAAATATGCAAAGGCTAAACACGTGGTTATGGGCGGGGAAAATTTTTTTTGGTATTTTCTGTGGACGATAGGAAGAACACGAAAACAAAACTAAAGGGTAGTGCGAACCTGACGGTGCACCTAAAGCTCCGATTACCACTTGATGTGAACAAGGGTTCCCGATCTTCCGAAAGGTTCTTGGTAAGTTGATTTGGTCGGAGGTGACACACAAATCGATCCGGCTTAAGAACAGCACGTTCTAAACCCCGCAATCGCAGTACGACGTCTCCTTTTGTTATCAACCGTTCAAAGACGATTGACCTCGCCGAGAAGGCTAATCCCTGCCTGTGAATCAAGAACACAAGCAAGAACAACGAAGAATGCAACACAATTGCAGATGTATGATTAAACTCTCGAAGTTGGGGTCTCACAAACCGATGAACGGCAAAACTGTTTATGAACAGAATTGATCTAAGCAAAACCCAAACCCTAATGGTGCGGTGGCGACTGTATATAAAGACCCTAGGGTCATGCAAGACCCTCTGGACGCGCCCCTAATTGGGCTCGACTAGATACAAAGCCCAAAGGCCAAAAATAAGCGACGCAGCACCGACACAGATTCTGGACTCTCTCTTGTTTTGACGATTCCCGATGACTCCGGATGAATTTTGACATGAGGCTGGCGGCATTGGAAAGTTCTTCTCCTTATATTTCCGTGCATATGTAGAACGTCCAAGTCCGAGTCCGTATGCGTCCCGTGCGACTGTTTTAGTGCAGACTGGTCCTGTGCCCCAAAACAGACTTGAAGTCGGTTTTGATTGGGCCTCCACTTTAGCTTCCAAGCCCTTGCTGGTCCTCCACGTTTCCAACTCCTTCTCCCATCATCTCCTGGTCCTCTCCATGGTTTCTAATCATAAAATAATCATTAGGTAGCAAACCATTCTCAAAAGTAACATATAGCGAAGAACGTAGGAACGAGCTCACCTCTAAATTTAGTCGTCGTGCACGAGCTCTAGTCATTGGACCTTGCAAGTCCAGAATTGGAGGAGTGTTGTGTGTATCCATAGGAGTGATGTCCTCCTCACATATACAAAGAGAAAACAAAGAAGTGATACGATAAGAAGCTTTTGAAGAAGGAATCCAAGGAAGGAGATCGGGTGCTCCTGTTTAATTCGCGATTCAGGTTATTTGGTAAAGGCAAACTACGAAGCAAATGGGAGGGACCTTATCTTGTGAATACGGTGTTTCCTTCAGGAGTGGTAATCATAATGGATGGCAAGAGGAACAAGTACACGGTGAACGGACAACGTCTAAAGGTATACCTAGAACCCGACACATTTGAATTAAAATCTTTTGATGTGTATTTCACTGCTTAGTACCCCGTGTGGTCGAGCTTAACGACGTAAAACAAAGGCTTGTATGTATTTTGATTTCCATAGTTTTTCTTTTTCTGATTTGGTAATTTAGTATACCGTACCGATCGGCGTGACAGAGTCCTTTTTGAGTCGGTTTTTAAGACTCGTTAAATTCCACAGATAAGAGAAAGAGTCCTAGTCCAATTGGAAATCAAGGGATATAAATATGAGAGGACAGCAACCCATGGATCAACTCGCATTACATCATCACCAGAACAAACCTTAAGAGCAGAAGCGATGGAAGGCGGCGCATCAGGCAGAAATCAAGGCGGCGCCGATCGGCGTGACTCATGCGCCGATCGACACGACTCATGCGCCGATTGGCGTGACTCTGGAGCCGATCGGCTCGGCGGGGGATTTCCTTAGCCCTCTGCAAATTGGTCCTGGGAAAGAGTCGATGAAGTGTTGACACCAACACGAGATGATCATCTCGTCTGGTCAGATCTGCGGAAGCAATTCATGAAGAAGGCGAATCTGACACGTGGAATGCCGACAAGGTGAAGATGGACAATGAACTTCAGCAGATGATGAAGAGAGTATTGGTGCGCAAAGGAAAATCTGTAGCGCCTATTAAAAGTGAAGCAGTTTCTCAAAGGTATACCATGGAAAGTCTTCTTGATCTTGCTAAGCCCTTATCGTATGAGGTTTTCCTATCTTTCGAAAGATCATTGACTGAGCAAGAGAAGGAATAGCTAGATGAAGAGAGCACCCTCACAATCTATAGGTGCCAACTTTATAGTGAACATGACATTGCCGCCAAATATGAACTCAAGCTGCGAAAGGAAGCCGAAGAAGCTATGTACCAGCAGGATGCGGAGAAGGATCTTCAAGTTAGAAGGGATGAATCCTTTCCCAGGGTTCTTACCGATTGGGAAAGTTTTCATGAAAATAAGATTCATAGGAACGGTTATATTGAGGGTTGCAAGTGTTTCTTTTGTGCTAAAGATCTTCAACACAAGGTTGAACTCCAATTGGCAGAAGATCCAGCTTTCATACCTAGAGATTTAATATATGATGATGGCTATCGTGCAGTTCCTGGACGGAGGACACCTAAGGAGATTAATGATGAGATTTTATGAAGGCAGTAGAATATGGTGATCCGTGAGCATAATCTAGAGCAGTTAGCTGAGAATATGAAGGAAGCCGCTAGCTGCGCCGATCGGCGCGACACTGGAGCCGATCGGCACGATACTGGAGCCGATCGGCACGATCTAAAGATGGCTGAATTTATTGATCTGACGGCTCTGCCAAGTGAAGACGAAGAACCTGCTGCAAGGAAGTGTGAGACTACACCAGAGGTTCGCAAATCTGCTAGACTATCGGGTAAGCCAATTCAAAAGTATTTCGAATGGGATAGCGACTTTGATACGTCATACTATTTGGAAACTTTGGAAAGCGGTGATCCTGGTGTGCCTGGAGATTTTAGTGATGATTTTGATATGCGAAGAAGCTTTGGTAGTCCTAAGTTCGAAAATCAGGAAACACTTGCAGACTGCAGTAATGACAGGGCAGCAGGAACTTCAAGAAGAGTTAATGGTAATGAAGAGGGAAGTGGAGGAAGAACACCACTACGCCGATTGGCTCAGCCTTTGCGCCGATCGGCTCGGAGAAATTTGAATAGTGCCTCTCCTTACAGCATTGAAAATCATAACCTGCAACCTTCTGATTGCTGTCCTGTCTGCCGAAGAAACATTGAGCGCCTATATCTAGACAGAGATCGTGCTTACAGGCATCAAAGAGATGTGGACCGCAGAATTCAGGATACAATCGAGATGAACGAAGGAGACTACACTTTTCTCATAAGGAGTATAAGGCGAATTTTCTGAGTCTTGAACAGGCATGGTCTGCATGATTAGTGTGTTGAGTTTCTTCTCTTGCAATAAGGACATTGCAATTTTTGAGTGTGGGGGAAGGGCTTTGCCATTAGTCATAGTTTTTAAGTGTTTTCGATTCTAGTTTCTCATTTGTTTTTCTTAATAAGTGTTTATTTAAGTTTGTGTGTGTGCTTAAGAGAGTCACGAGTCATGTTGAGAGTTTCTTCAAGGTCTTTTATGTAGTTTGACTTATTGCATTGTCTTTAATAAAGGTAGTATTGATTGTCAAATTGAAAGTGCCCCATGCTATTTCTCTTATCTTTCTGATGATCGATTGGTTGATTACTTGAATTTATTTGTTACCACTTAACTTTTGAGCTTTGTATTTGTGAAAATTTATTTTGACTCATCATAAGCTAAAGCAAAAGCAAGGTCTAAATATGCCTACATAGCCGAGTGAATGAGAGCAAGCTACACATTTGAACTAAGAGGATTGTAAGTAACTTTGTCAACTTTTTGCTCATGATTTCGACCAAGTTAGGAAAGGATGATCTATTTTGTTTATCTCCGTATTTCTAGCCATTCTTATCCATTTAAATTCCTTGCTATCATGAAAACCATACATCTTTGTTTCTCCCTCCTCCTTGATACAACCTATGTTCTCAATAAAAGGGAATTCAGAAAATTTCCGCTACTAATACAAGACAGAAATTGCTGATCATATCGAAAATGGAAAAAAGGAAATAGTGAAAGAAAAGAAAACATAGACCACGCCGACCAGCGCTGTTGCAAAAGAAAAAAAAGGAGGTAAAGAGAATATATATATATATATATATATATATATTCCCTGAGAGGCAGTAAGGTCATCAAAGAAAGCAGATTTCTGATTATTTCTCATTCTTTGCCATTGTTCTCATTGAAATTCTTTTAGATCTTCTACATTCCTCTTTTCCATTAAAAGTTCTATTCCAAGAAAATTCTTTCTTAATAGGCATGATTGAGCACATTGTTGACATGGTTAATCTTATGGTTTAATTTAGTTATATAGCCCTCCAAGATCCAAATACAATCCTTGATTAGATAGGAGAGGGAAGGAGATACACTTGAGAGACCTAGAGAGGACCAAATGCTTGATGTTTGATGCTAAAAGATGAGTTGAGGAGAACTAAAACTGTTTTAGAAGAAGTTTTGTGGTAATTTGATTAAGTTTAAGTATGATATGCCGATTGGTTAAAAGGAGATGAGAGAAAATCTTTGTGGTGGGATAACGAGTAAAAATGATGATTGAGATTGATTGCATGAGAGATGGTGTGAAAATGCTTATTACATATTTGATTTTGTATTGCTCGAGGACTAGCAATGATTTGAGTGTGGGGGAACTGTTGGTGGTTTCTAGATGCCCATTTTATCTACCAATAAGGGATTTTTTGTGTCTTAATTTGGTGGTTTGGACTAACAATTAACCCCATATTTGCATATATTTGTAGTTGTTCTGTTTTGGATGTAATCAGAGGAAACAGGTGTAAAACAGGGCAATTATGGATAAAGAGCTGAAGAGTAACGAAGATGGGCCAGATGAGGAGCCGCGCCAATCGGCGCAGGAAGAAAAGATGACAGAAACCGATCCGGTCCAGGAAAGACGAAGGCCCAGCCCAGTATGAGTTAGAGTCGATGGAAGTTGACCTAATCCCGTCGGATATAAAAGGAAGATAATTATCAAGAGCCGAAGGAGAACCAGAGAGACGGCGATCACGAGAATCAGTTATTAGAACTACGTTTCCAGGATATTGGCGGCGAAGGTCGGTCAACACTGACGAGATCCACCAGAAGGGAGGTCGCGCCGATCGGCGCGACGCTTACACCGATCGGCTCGTGCGCGTTCCAGCGCTATTTCTCACCCCTCTGCTATATCTAGCGGAAGGATGAGTAAGTAGTCTCATATTCTCTTCTCTGGTGCGGGGATCTGGTCATGTAACTCTCATACTTGTTGATCCCCTCTCGATAAATTTAATCTATGTGATAAACTTTATTGCATATCTATTTATCCCTTTCATTAGTGTATCGGCCAATACACTTTTGCCCATTACATAGTGCAAGGAACCAGTGGAGAGCTAATAGCCTCTGTAGTGACAGCCGGGGTGAACGAAACCACCATGTCTTGTAGAATATTAGAGTCATCACTCGAGTTGATAAGAATAAGGTTGCATACTAGTGAACCAATCCAAAGGAGAGAATCCTTCATCATCCTGATACCTCTTCAATAACATTCACCTTCCACTTTCTCACCATCATCATTCACATCAACCAAACCATTGCAATTTATTAGTAACCCTTTGATAGTATTAGTTCCGCTCGTTCCCTATGGATTCGATAACCTTGGAATACTCTGAGGGAAAAAGAGCTACAACTATACACCGTCCTCTTACGATATATAAGTGGGTGCGTAATTACGACCAACAATGCAAAAGTAAAAAAGCCGAGTAGCTTCTCTGACGGGACGCCTAAAACACACTTTTTATGGTTTAGCTTCATGCTGTAGTTGCGGAGATTGTTGAACATCTCGGCCAAGTCTTGGATCAAATCAGAGGCAAGTCAGCTCTTGACAACCACGTCATCGATGTAGGCTTCAATGTTCCTCCCGATCTGCTATTCTAAGCAATGTTGCATGGTTCGCTGGTAAGTGGCGCCGATGTTCTTCAACCCGAAGAGCATAGTCATGTAACAGTAAGCTCTAAAGGGCACGACGAACGATGTTTTTAGCTGGTCAGATTCGTTTAGGGGAATCTGATGGTACCCCGAGTAGGCATCTAAGAAGCACAAGAAGCGCAAATAGACATTGAATCAACCACTTGATCAATGCGAGGGAGAGTGAAAGGATCTTTGGGGTAAGCCTTATTAAGGCCAGTGTAGTCCACACACATCCGCCACTCCTTGTTCTTCTTTTGCACCAGTACTGGGTTAGCTAACCAGTTGGGGTGGAATACTTCTTTGATAAAGCCGGCCACCAGTAATCAGCCGATCTCTTTCCTAATCGCATCCTTGCGGTCCTGCGAAAATCATCAAAGTCGTTGCCTTACAGGTTTAGCGTTGGGTCTAACGTGTTATTTGTGCTCAGCCTTTTCCCTTAGAATATCTGGTATATCATGAGGTTTCCATGCAAATATGTCTTTATTATCATGAAGGAAAAGGATGAGCGCGCTTTCCTATTCAGCATCTAAGTTGACCCCAATATTGGCAGTCTTGGATACATCATTATCATCTAATTGAATCATCTTCGACTCCATGGTTCTGGCTTGTATCATGGCCTTCGATACCTTCTTGGAAGGAGAGACAAGATTAGCCTTCGCAACCTCCAGCTTCAGCTCGGCAAGCTAAGACGCCATCACCTTCTTTTCCGCGAGCTCGCAACTCTGGAAGTCGCAGTCGTACGAAGCTTCACGTCCGAGCACAACGAGATGACCCCATTCGGCCCTGGCAGCATCATCATCATGTAGGGATAGTGCAGTATAGCCATGAAATTGGCGATGGCAGGTAGCCCAATAATGGCGTGGTAGGTGGAGTCCAGATCCGCCACTTCGAAGGTAATGCGCTCCGTCCTGTACCGTCTGCATGCCTAGAATAATGCCGTGGAAGGGCGAATGGCTGGGCTTGAGGTCAGTCAAGGGTATACCGAGTTCCTTGAAGGTCTTCACGAAGAGGATGTCCAGGCTGCTGGCCCCATCTACCAGAACTCTGTGGAGCCATACCCAGTTCACGGTCGATGACAACACTAAAGGGTCCTTGCTGGGCCTAGGAATGTGGTCTAGGTGGTCTGACCGATCAAAAGTTATCAGGACCTCGGTCTATCACAGGTAACTCAGGACGGCTGGCGAAACCGCGTGGACCTCTCAGTAGAGGACCTTTTGCTGGCGCTTTGAGTCGGCAGTGGATCTGCCACAAATGTAGTTGACCTCATGCTCAGGATCTTGAAATTCCTCCTTATCTTCGCCTTCTTTGTCTTTGTCTTTTATATTGCCCTTGTTGACCAAAGGGCGCTCCCTGCAGATCATTAGAGCATGGTGGGCAAAGCTTTTTAGCTTGAAGCACTCATGGGCCTTGTGAGCACCATCATGAAGCAAACACAAGCCTTCAAGCATCTTGTCGAAGTCCTCCTGAGTGATGCCCCTTCTCTGGTGGGGGTGCACGGTGTTAGCAACTATTCTATCCTTCTTGCGCTTCCTATCACCATCCTTGTTGTAGTTGGACGGTCCCGACTAATTGCGGTTTCGTGGTGCATTCTCATTATACTGACGTACTTGGTAGAGGGCCGAGTTACCGGTTGCATACCTGTTTGCCATGGTTAAGAGTTCCTTTGTTGTCAAGCTCCCGACAGCGTCCAACCTCCCAATCTTTTTGATTAGATCGTCATCACGAAGGCCAGCTTGGAAGGCGGCGATGGCCTGAGCGTCTAAGATTTTGGGATGGTATTTTTCACTTGGCAGAAATGCTGGATGTAGTCTTGAAGCGGCTCTCCGCCTCGCTGCGTGATCTTAGAGAGCTTCCCCCTAGGATTTGATGGAGTTGTCCGGCAAATTGGTGAGCCATGTTCTAGCTACTAGAGCCAGACATACATGCAGGTAGGTGGCTATGACGAAACTATCACCGCTATGTGCTCGGATGGCTATTGTGTAAACCTGGAGCCAGTCGTTGGGGTCTTTCTTTCCATCATACTTCTCAATGCCGACTTGTTTCAAGCTAGCTGGCCAACTAATGGTGGTAGATCTCAGGTGAAGGCCCTGATGCCGGCTACACCATCGTGATCTTCTAGTGGTGGGGTTGGCTTCTGCTCCCGCTCGCAATCAGTTTCTTGGCGGCATCTATCATCGTTCCGCCAATCGTATCGGTGGTCCGATAGCGATCGTCCCGAGGCGGTTCCCATTGGTTGTCATGTTCATAATAGCGATCATCAACGAAACAGCGATATCGTCGTTCCTCCTCCTCCTCAAAGCGGGCCGACTCATCCCTTTCCCAGTAGTTGTTGTTCAGTCGGATATGAGTGTCACGCTGAGGTAGGCCATTGCGGAGGTCAGCGTGTGGGTTCTGCTCATGGCAGTCTACGATGGGTTGCTTCCGTGGCTTGGCTGGCGGAGTGGGCTGCCGGTCGTGTCGTCGTTGATGCCTTCTTTCTTGACTTGGGACTGAACTCGTAGCCTCGGATGCCATTTTACTTGGCGAGGCTTGTGCTGCATGCATTTCCAGTACAGCTGCCGCCTTGATATGTGCCTTCATCTTGTTGACTTATGATATCAGTTCTAGATTAGCTTGGAGCATAGGCTCCACTGAGTTCAGTAGAGCCACCGAGGCCATGATGTTATGCTACAGGGATTTGAAAACTTCATCGCCATCCAGCTGTAGGGTGAGGTGGCCCATGTCCAGGTGTTTGTTGGCGTTTGCTATGCTCTAAAGATAAAATGAATTAATTCCGCAAGCACACGGAACACCATTGTAGCATTTCACCCAGGAGTATTCCAAGGTATAATATTTATTTCCATAGGGAAGCTAGGCGCAAGATTATCTTGGCTTAACAAAGATCTGAGTAAAGAATAATTCCAACTAACCAAAGATGGGAGTAAGTATAATCAATGATAGAGTGGGGTAGTAATACAGGAGAAATCCACACTAAGATAAATGAAGTGAATGGTTGAGCTAGCCGGGAGGACAACGAGTCTAAGTCTAAGATTCCTAATTAAATCTTCCTAATATATCCAAATGAAGCATCGAATCCTAGTTACACCATTCCTGGTACAACCTCGAGTCTTTCACCTATTAGGTCACTTCGGGGCACGAAAACAATCCACTAATATGGGTCGGTAACTAACCTCTGTACTAATGGGTATGCTATTGCTAGAAAACCCTGCTTGAGACTTCCCAAATGTGGTGGAATACTAAATGGACGGACAGGGTTGTCACCATCTGTCGCCTACCACACAGCCCGTGGGGACGAATGCAAATCCAGCTAGTGTTAACTTAGGCACCATGCCTACGCCTTCAGTAGATATTCTACCATTGATCATGTGGTAGAACAGCCAGGAAATAACCAAGTCTAAGTCCTAAAAGAACTAAAACTCAAGTAAATCCTTGCCGAGAAACCGGTGAACTATGCATCAAAGTTTCTTCCCGATGATTGTAACTTGATGAAATGACTAAGTTAAAATAAGTACTTGACAAGATATAAAAGGGAAAGATATTTTATATTAATAAGAGATAAGTCTCACATAAAGAGAAAAGATACAAGAGATCTCATACCAAGACTCCAAGACAGTTCCAGAATCTCGAACAATGCTCTCGACTAGTCTAACTCCCGACAAACTTACCTATTCTACATTGTGGCACAAGTAGTGGGAAAGTGGTCTCCTTGATGTCTTTCTTCTTTCATTTCCTCCCAAATTCCCCACTATTTATAGGTGGCAAAGGGACGGGTGGTATTTATAGGTGAAATAGAGTCGGTTGGCCAAAGACGGTGCACCGGGCGGTGGGATAGGCCGGGCGGCCGTTGGATTGGGTCGGTTCACGACTGACTCTTCCTGGATGGCTTAGATGTTGTCCTGATGATGGTTGATAGGTTGTTTTCCACCGACTTTCTTCTATTGGGGGCGGTATGCCTCTTGGGCCTAGTAGGCTGGCCACCCCAGATGGCAACCCGAGGCCGGCGGCAGGCCACGCAAGGCGGTGGTTCTTACCAGGCGACGGGCTTGGCTGGGTGCCAACTCCTCCTTGGTTGTCCCTTGAATTCTCCCGGTTAGGCCACTTGATGGCCTTCTTTCCTTCACCAATTTTCACATCTTTTGATCTGGGAGGAGAAAACGACATCGTGGTGGAGTGTTTTGCAGGGTCGGCCGGGTGCTGATTTCAGCTGTAAACAACCCTGTCGGCCGGGTGCTGATGTTAGTTGTAAACCACCTTGTCGGCCGGCTGTTTTATAGTTGTGATCGGC
Source organism: Eleusine indica (assembly GCA_030378355.1). Lineage (NCBI taxonomy): Eukaryota > Viridiplantae > Streptophyta > Magnoliopsida > Poales > Poaceae > Eleusine > Eleusine indica. Next base: position 28,927,022 of record CM059501.1, on the reverse strand, counting down.
CGATGAGGTGTTTCTTCATGTTTTTGCATATTTCAGGCCCTTTATACCTGCAATCACATATTTCACAAAAACTTGTGGAACTTTATTAGTTTAAACAAATATTTATTGAACTTTGGTCTTTTCCCTTGCATTTCGTGACCGGTTGGTGGCCGATATTAAGTTTTATAGGCCGCCAACACCTCCCTAAGATTAAACCTTTCCTCATCCCGAGCAAATTAAAACTTAGAGGTGATGGATCAGGAGTTGCTTTGATATTAGAGCCCTGCGAGGATCAAGTGCACAAACACATACTCCTACACAATATGGATAATGTAAACCAACACAATTTGGTCACTAAGTCGATCTCATTATGTCGTGAGGCTTATTGGCATTTTATAACCTTGTCATGAGCAGTTGAAGTCTAGAACGGCTAGTTTAGACTTTGTCATGCAATCTCCTACTTGATCATGAGTCCAAAGTTTTTATAATGCTGCATAAGATTGAAAATCTTCCCTTTTGGTGCAATCTTCCACTATGACTCTCATCTCTCAAAAGGTGTATTTCCTTACCAAGTGTTCATCATACTTTCTAAAACCTTAGCTTATATATGGATCTGGGTAAGAAGGCACATCTAGCATGCATATATTGTTAAGTTAAGAGATGGTCCTAGTGAAAAGACAGTGCACTTCCTCATTCCAATCATTTAGAAATACTGTCCAGGGGAGAGGGATAGAATGGACTCACACGAAGGAGTGGGCTAGCACAATTGCAAAAGTCATGGGTACAAATTAGTCCCGAGGACTGGATTTTTGTGCTAGAGTGAAAGGATGGTCCTTTATTTTGCCCAAAGATATTTTTCAATGAACCTTGAAACTTCTTGATATTGTACATCCATGAGAGTTAATAAACTTTTTCTTATTACCTTTCTTTCTTTCAGCTCTCATGGTGTAGGGAAGCTAATTCAATGGTTCGAATATTTTTTGCAACCTTTTTCTGAGCAATTATTAGGGCACACCAAAATCTCTCTCATAGGATCAAAGTTTTGCAAAAGGAAAGATTTTTGGTTGACATGCTTGGTGCATGAGTCTGATGTGGAAACCGCATAACCAAGCATGAAAATTGAGAACTAAATGATAACATGAAGGAGAATGATTGGCTTTGGAAGTGCAAATCCCTCATAAGGATCAAATCCTAACTAAACTCAATGCATGCATAAATGGCGTAGACAAGGTTTTGCAAATAAATATTTGGCCATGGTAGGGAAGATGCTCACCAAGTAGGGGGTTTTGTTGCAACAAGGTTTTTAAAGAAATCATTGGACTCTAATCATGAGGAGATCACACACTCATCCAAAACATGCCATATCATAAACTCCAACAACTAGACTTGGTGTTTTATTAGCCATTTTGCACCCACTCAAACATAGAGGGACTAGCGTTATCATCATGTCGATCTATCATTACCCACAAAAATGAGGAGTAGAGGTTGTATACTTGAGACTCAAAGGGAGCTAATAGAGCAACTATTCATCATTTCCATAGGCAAGGTAGAGACTAAGTTCTCAGTTTTATTCGAAAAGGGAAATCTTTTTGTTCTTTTCGGTTTTGCAAATTTTTGTGGTTTTCCTTCAAAAACCAAAAATCTTTTGTGTTTTATGAAATTTGTAGAATGATAAATCTTTTTGGGTTATCCTAAAGTTTATCAAAACTTAAAATTCTTTTACGTTTCTTTTTTGGGTTATAATTATGGGTTGATGCAATGATTCAACTAGATAGAGGGAGAGAAGAGAGAAGGAGTCGATGGCAAACCTTGGTTTATGCACCTCCCCAAGCTTAGGTCTTTGCAAGACTTGAGCTCAAAAGAGGCGGTCACTATGGTGGTAGGTACTCAATGTTCATAGAAGACACCCTTCAAAATGCTTGCCATTCCTGTGAAATGTTACACGGACATGATACCCGGAGGATAATATTTAAATTAAGATCATCGGTTAGTTGTTCAGTTAATAGTCCAAGCATTAATCGTTCAACCATTTAAAGAAAGCAACGATGTACCTCTCTAGTTGGTTTTATTGCAGCACACTTTTATTCCTATGTTGAAAATTTATTTGCTCAGGGAAAGTTGTTAAGCACTTAGAAGAAATGGAAAGGAAGACAGAAGTGAGGGAGAAAGAAGCTCCAGCTAAAGTTTGTGGGGTGGAGTTGAGATAACATACTTTACTATTTATAAGTTTGAGGGGGAGGCTTGGAGGCTTTTTGCATAGGCCGGGCGGCAAGAAATGCCCGGGCGGCACATCACGCTGTTGACGGCTGTTAAGTACCATTTTCAACCGTCAACTATACTCAAATAAAGGAGAATTTGGCATTTCATACATGCATGCTTTATCACAATAATATAGTTCCACTTGTACTTGGAGAACTTTGTGCATGCAGGAGGAAATGTGAAGGAAACACCTCAAAAGGCAAGAAAACACACTTTCGACCAATCAGAGAGCGCCACATGGACGTCACACGGATTGAAGGGCCCATTTACAGCACTTAACCGACGTAACTCCCTGTAATACCGCGGGAACCGACCTCAGGACCCACCTGCCAGCCTCCACAAGAAAGCACAGGCCAGGAGGGGCCACCCCCAGGTCGGCCGACCTGGTCAGGTCGGCCGACCCAGCCGGGCGCCCTCTCCGCCTGGGCTTCCACGTGTTGGCTCCTCCGTGACTCCTGATGACGGTTTGAGATGCCTTCCGTGGCGGTTACGCTCCCTTGCCGACCTATTGAGGCTATAAATAGGAGGGTGTGCCTTCACATTCAACACACACCACAAGAAGCATTTCTCTCTTGCTAGTAGTAGTTCTTGGAGTTTTAGTGGAGTTAGGCTGAGTCTAGAGCTCTCTAGTCCCAAGTCTTCACTTGGAATTGGTATGGCTCTTGTATCTTTTCCCTTTTGTAAGACTTTACTCTTATCAATTTATATATCTTTTCTATATAGTTGTGCTTGGGTCATGAGTTTCTTGTTTGATTTTGTGATCCATATATGTGATAGTATAGTCTACTTATGTGACAGTAGTTTATATTTATTATACTACTATTGTCATGCTAGTTATATACCGTCACTATAGTCTAGTTTATATGTTATAGTCTCTATGCTTAGTTTTAGCTGATAAAGTATAGCATGGGTTTGGTGATCGTATTCGTACGGTAACTCTGCCTCGTTAATAGTAATCGCGGAGGGGCAGAGTGCTCTTTGGTCATGCAAGTATGGTACTTGGGTGACTGATTTGCATCAATTATTCGTTAGTCTACTGGTTCGTTGAGGTAGGCGGCAGGTGGTGACAGCCCTGTCCGTCCTTTGAAATCCTCCCCGCTAGGCTAGTGCGTAGGCTCTTGGCGGAAGTCGCCTGTGGATGCAGGGGTAAGTCCGTGCCTGAAGTGCTATACTATTGACTGCTGAACCTGAGTGTGGGTCTGTATGTATTCTACTTAGGCTATGCAACTGTATAGGAATGTATAGTAGGAGTAGCTTAGCCTAGTCTTTCCTCCACTAGACTTTATTTATTTAGTAGGAATCTTCTGTGTGTGTCACACTACCCGGTTATTATTATGTACCCGCCTGTCTTGGTTAGATATCCTTGTTAATTGTTAACATGATCTTATATGTTAGTAATGCTTCTTGATCATACCCTTCCTTTGGGATAAACAAATACGATACCCTGAATACTTCCGGGTGAAATGCTACAGCGGTATTCTCCGTGCGCTTGCGGATTTTACCTACTTGACTCTGGGACATATTAGTGAACCGTTTCTGGCCCCGTGCCGGGAATGATTTATTAATATGGCTTAGCAAAAGTCAACAAGCATTTCTGGCGCCGTTGCCGGGGAAGGCGTATGATTCAAGAAAAATTGCTAATGTATATAGAAGTGTTGCAATTAGTAAGGCTATCTTCTAGGCAGGCTAACCTTGCTTTGTTTTCTGCATTTTGTATGAAAACAGGGTAGTGTATGACTGGTTTCGACTTGCCGACAAACTTCACTGAAGATCCTGAGTCACTCCTGAGAAGGACACGAGCTAGGCTCACCCCTCCTCGTAAGGAGACTCGGCCAGTCGAACCTGTCATTCCCGCACCATCAAGCTCTGAACAAATGGCCGACAAGACCCTCCGCGAGTTCTCCGCTCCCTCCGCTGCCAACATCCCTACGGGACCAGCTGGCAATGTGGGAGAAGCGAACTTCGAGATCAAGACCGGTCTCATCACCATGGTGCAGGCTAGCCCATTCTGTGGGAAAGCCAATGAGGACGCTAGTGCTCATCTCCAGCAATTCCTGGAGATTTGCAACACGTTCAAAATGAAGGACGTCACCCCCGACGCTGTTCGCCTTCGACTGTTCCCGTTCTCTCTCCTTGGGAGAGCGAGACAGTGGTTCTACGCAAACCCTGAAGCTGTGAACACTTGGGAGAAGTGTTCAGCTGCGTTCCTTGCAAAGTTCTTCCCGCTGGGCAAGACCAATGCCCTCCGCGGAAGGATCTCAAGCTTCCAGCAGGAGTCGAAGGAGTCGATTCCTGAGGCATGGGAGAGGCTCCAGGAGTACATCCTGGCATGTCCCCACCACGGGATGGATGATTGGCTGATCATCCAGAACTTCTACAACGGGCTTACTCCGTCGGCCCGCGACCACCTCGACGCTGCTGCTGGTGGAGCCTTCTTCTCGCTCACTGTAAGCAAGGCAAAAGCTTTGATCGAGAAGATGGTGTCCAACCAAGGTTGGAATGAAGAACGCCTCCAACCTCGCCAGCGAGGCATGCACTCCGTCAAGGAGGTTGACATGCTCGCCGCCAAGATTGACCTTCTCATGAAGAAGATGGACGACCAAGCCAATGGAGAAGTGAAAGCCCTAGATGCTCGGATGACTTGCGAGGTCTGTGGCGACACGGGACACTCGGGCAATGACTGCCCTGAGACCCGTGAGGACGTAATGTTCATGGGCAACAACAACAACAACAACGGCTACCGTCCACAAGGAGGTCAAAGTTGGGGTCCACCACGTCCCAACTACCAAGGAGGTAACTCTGGCAACTTCTCTGGTTTTAATTCCGGTTATAATCAGCCCTCCTTGAAAGATCTTGTGCTTGGTCAAGCTAAGGTTAATGATAACATTAGTAAAAAGCTTGCCACCACTGATAGGACTCTTGAGAGCATCCACACTAAGATAGAGGGTGTTTCCTCTGCTCTCAAGAATCAGCTGAGCTTTAATAAAATGATAGAAACTCAATTAGCTCAGTTAGCTGCTGCTGTTCCTACTGCTGAGTCGGGGAAAATCCCGGGGCAACCCGAGACCCCCTTAGAAAATGTTAATGCGGTTACCACGAGAGGAGGTAAGTCCACTCGGGATCCGCCATATCCTAACCATGCAGGAAAGGACACATCAGCTGAGAAGCCGGCAGAAGAAGAAGAACTGCCGCCCAGGAAAACGGCCCCACATGAGTTCTATGACACGAACCTCATGCCGTTTCCCGAAAGAAGAAGGAAGCCCACCGTGGACGAGCAGTTCACACGCTTCGTTGAGGTAATCCAGAAGCTGCACATCAACGTGCCCTTGCTGGATGCGATACAAGTACCCACGTACGCTCGCTACCTCAAGGATCTTATCAGCAACAAGCGCCCACTACCGACCACAGAAATTGTCAAGCTGACGGAAGAGTGTAGCGCTGCTATACTCAACCGGCTTCCTGAGAAGAAGAAAGATCCAGGGTGTCCCACGATCACCTGCTCGATCGGGACACAGAACTTCGACCATGCCTTATGTGATCTTGGGGCAAGTGTGAGCGTCATGCCGAAGGATGTCTTCGACAAGCTCAACTACACTACACTATCCCCCACGCCGATGCAGCTGCAGCTAGCCGATTCAACGGTCCGCTATCCGGCGGGGATCGCCGAAGATATTCCAGTGAAAATCCGGGATTGCTTCATCCCCGTCGACTTCGTAGTGCTTGATATGGACGTCGGGAAGAGCACACCGCTCATCCTAGGACGCCCATTTCTCAGCACTGCGGATGCTCGCATCGATGTAGGAGCCGGAGAAATCCGCTTCCACATCAATGGCAAGGAGGAGAAGTTTGACTTTCGGCCAAGGAAAGAACAGTGCAACATGATCCGTATCAAGTACGGGCCGAACCCAAGCAACATCAAGGAAGTGGAGGTCACTCCGCCAAAGAAGGACAGCCTCATCACATTCATGAAGAACTTCCTTGAGAAGGAAAATGTTGCACAGCAACAACTGATGAAGGCAAGGAGGAAAAGGTCACACATTAAGCAACAGCCTCCGAAGTCCACAAGGCAGCAACCTCCGAGGTCTGCAAAGAAACAGGCTGTGAAGCTTGCAAAACCGCAGCCTCCGAAGCCCGAGAAGCCACCGACCGCAACCAAGACCAAGAAGGTGTGGCGAACGAAACAAGAAGCATCATCCGTGTCTTCATCTCCGGGACCGGACAACGCTTCATCGAGCTGAACGCCGGAGAAAAGTCCCGCTCGTCGGACTTTAAAAGGTGAGTCCTCGCCGGGAGGTTAAACCGGTAGTTATCCATATTTGCTCTTTTAATTGCATATTTGCTTTCCACCACATTTTGATTTTTTCCGACCACTGCATTTCTGCATTTTTGAATTTTTCCAGCCACCTTGGAATTTTTCAAAACTCATTTGCATTTTTTGAAAAATTTAGAAAATAGGTTTTTGGGCTTTCCATTTTGAAAAGATTTTCTGTCGAGCTTTTTGAGCAAAAAGGCAGCAGGGGACAAATCCCCTAGCCGTTGGGGAACACATAGGAAAAAGGGGGCTGCCAGGAGGCCCACCTGCCAGGTCGGCCGACCTGGTGAGGCCGGCCGACCCCCTGGCCCCACTTTTTCCTGTGCTCCTTTCTCCCAACGGCTATATGGCCGTTGCTCTGTCTCTTGCTAACGGCCATCTTGCTTCCTTGGCTATAAAAACCGCCCAAGAGGGGGAGCTTCACCATTCCAAGCTCATCTTTCACTCCCCTCTTTTGCTCACTTGTTGCTCTCCCAAAATTTCGTGTTCTTCAACTTTACGAAGCCCCAAAAACCCAAAAAATATTTCCCCTCTGTTTTAGTGCATTTGCAAGTTGTTGTGAAAAGAAAACCAATTTCGGAGAAGCTCGGGTTTGTCGTTTTCACTAACGCTCACCCGAACACTTGTTCGATCTTGTTTTTGTTCTTGTCTTGTGTTTGTTCTTGTGTGCAGCCATGTTCAAACGAATGAAGCAAGTCGCCGGAATCAAGCGGAGAAAAAACACTCGTGCAAGCACGAGTCAAGCATCCTCCGTCGAGCTCACACCAAGTCCGGGGCATGGTGACCCCGAAGCTGAAATTCCGGAGGAAAGGCCAGCCTTGCTCATCACCGAGGAGCATCTCGACATCAAGGACGACCGCGAGGGCCAAGCCATCGCGCTCATGAGAGAACGGCCATTCGCCCACACCCGACGCTTCGATCCGGACTTCCTCGAGAAAATAGGTATGAGAGAAGAATTTGCCTCTATTTTTCGCACTATGGGTTGGCTAAATTTCGTAGAAGTAGATGAGCCGGGTTCTCGTTTGCTTACTATGCAGTTTTTATGCACCCTTAGAAAGTATGATGAAGGCATTTCTTTTCGCTTGTTTGGGCAAGAGCGCTTGGTCACATGGGGTGATCTTCATGCTATGCTAGGTCTAAATCCTAAATGTAGGCTAGACTTAGATAAAGCGCTAAAGGGGTTCCATAAAGAAAGTTTTTGGAAAAAGATTTCCGGAAACGAGTGGGGTCCCAAGCCTAGAACAAGTGCCATCCATAATCCTACACTTAGATTTATGCATGTGTGGTTGGCTATGACCTTGTTTCCTCGAGGTGACATTAGGGTTGTCCGGCAAGATGAATTGAAAATACTCTATGCCATGGTTAAGAAAATTAGGGTGTCACCCGCGGAATGCATGATTGATCAATGGTTAGACAATATAAAGTTGACAGGACCAATTGAGTGCACCTCTTTAGTTACTCGCATTGCGCAGAAGTGTGGTCTCCTTGAGAATGTTCATGTTGAATATTTGACGGTAGATAGAGAATTTCTAGGCGAGGACTATTTTGTGCAAGGACATACTTTGAAACATGGTCCAAATAATACCTTGATCTATCACTTTCCCGGGTATACAAATGAATTCCCGTTACCTAACCCGGGTCTTCGTTTGTATCACTGTCGGGCACTAACCCTCCCACTTGAGCCAGTGGGAGAAGTTCGCAGGCATAGTGTTTCAGGGCGACCGACACGTTCCCGTAGGCATATGGAGTCTACACCGGAGTTTCACACTCCGACCGGAGATCCGGTATGGGAGCAGCCCCCGCCACAGGACGAGGCGGGTGCATCAACATGGCAGGCCGGAGCATGGGAATCTCAGTACAATTACCCCATGCAGACCTCATCAAGTTCAAGCGGACCGCCATCCTTTGCCACTCGGTCATTCTCATCCCGTGGGTTCCGTGAACTCAACTATGGGATGTCCGAGTTGACAAGGAGGGTGGACGACATTGATTTGCGCACCGAGAGCATGCAACAAACTCTCACGCAACATGTCGCCGACACCCAGCAATGGCAGAATTTCAGCGACAACCAATTCCGCCAGCTGAACGCGATGATGGCTCAGAATCAGAACAATTGGGATGCCTTCTTCCGCTCCCAAGGCTACGACCCGAACCAGCAGATATGAGCAAGAACAAGCTTGGGGGAGGACCCCCCTTCTCACGGTAACTTGTATCTTTCCCCTTCCCTTTATTTCTTGCATTTGCTAAATCTAAAAATCCATAAAAATTTGCAAAACATAAAAAGAACAAAAATATTTCCCTTTTTCATGCGCGGTATGAATGTGTATAATTTTCCTATGTTGAGATGATGAATAGTTGCTCTGTCCTTTATTCCTCTCTAAAGCTAGTTTACAACTTAGTACTCTCTCAAGAGTTAGGTTTGTTGGTAAATCTTGCCTTGAACTTGAATCTTGTGGGTAGCATATGCATTCTCTAGTTCTAAGTTGTTGAGAGGTATGATATGATAGATAGGGCTGGTATGATCTTGCTCAACGTAAAGCTTGAATTCCGGAGTTTTATTTTTCAAAATGACAAATTGATAAGTTCCTCAATGATGAAATTCCCACCACAGCCATATGTAGTGTTTACATTTGAAAACCTTTACACATATGCTGCTTGTTTCACATTGAGCTTAGTCAAAATTGTTGTGACCCTAGTAGAACTCTTTTCATGCTTTCTTGATCAAGATCATGTACACACATCCACCGCCATGAGCTATCCTTCTAAATCAAGAAGATAGCATCCACCATATCCACCATATCCACCATATCCACCGTGAGCTATTCTTCTACACCGGAAGAAAGCCACTATCCATCCATCCATCCAAAGAAACACTCCATATATCCATTGCAAAATTCCTCTCTCAAAGTATTCATTGCAAACTAGGACTATGGCTATGCAAAAAGAAAAAAAAAAAAAAAGAAAAAGAAAAAAAAATGCTCAAAAAAGAGAGCAAGCAAAAGGTAGCCATAGCCTAGAAACTCCAAAAGAGAGAAGGAAAATTCAAAAAGGAGTTATTTCTTCCCATCCACCATTCCTCCGTTCTCCCACACACTTGCACATCTTGATCAAGATTGTTTGAATTGATGTTTTTCTTGGATCCGGTCTTTTGACATAGCAATATTATGTGAACATGAGTGCTTCATATATCCCTACCTTGAGCTCCACATAAAGCCTTATTTAGAAGTAGGTGATTATAGGCAACACTTTGCCTTGGTGAGGAATCATACACATATTGAGTGATCCGAGAGAATCATTTGAGGAACTTGGTTTTTATTTTCAAAATCTTTTGAAAACCTCCGGAATAACATAGCGGAATCTAGAGCAAGTGATTGGTGCCCTGCAATTGTTCTATCTCTCAACCGCCCAAGACAATGAGGTGTAAAAGCCCCATGGATCAAGGTAAATGGGTAAGTTATGCGCCAATATATTTAATTCTAGGAAGAGTACTTTGTTGTGCGCATAGTATTATTGAGGAGTAGGACATTGTAGCAACTCCTGATCAACAACTTAAGTTTATCTTTGCTTCGGGACGAGCAAAGGGTAAGCTTGGGGGAGTTTTATATGTTAGTAATGCTTCTTGATCATACCCTTCCTTTGGGATAAACAAATACGATACCCTGAATACTTCCGGGTGAAATGCTACAGCGGTATTCTCCGTGCGCTTGCGGATTTTACCTACTTGACTCTGGGACATATTAGTGAACCGTTTCTGGCCCCGTGCCGGGAATGATTTATTAATATGGCTTAGCAAAAGTCAACACACGCCGGGCGGCAGAACAAGGCCGGGCGGCACATCATGCTGGGCGGTTGGTCCACTTGCCTCCTTTGCTACATGCTTGCATTGCAGCTCATGGGAGAGCATTAGGAGCATGATCCATGTGCTTGCTTTGGCCATAATTTTGTTGAGAGAGTGGGGAGCAAGAAGAGAGTGATGCCTTGGCCGAAGTTGGAGGTTTACGATAAGTGTTCTGCCGCTCATGAGGTCTGGGAGAGAAGGGTCGCTGGAGACCTTGAGAATTTGTGGAGTGAGGTGACATGAACGGTTTACCTTCACTTCTTTTCACACATGGCGAGGTCCTCTAGTGGGCAATTTTCTCTAGGGAACTGCTGGCTATGCCTTGGCCACTCATGGCCAACATCCGTGCAGTGAAAGAGCAAGGAAAACAAGAAAAAGTTGGTCGGGCAGCCATAATTGGCTGGGTGGATGAATCTGTCTAGGCGACACAAAAATTACCCAGCCAGGTGGTCATTTTTCATGTCTCGGACAGACAGCCAGATGGTCGTTTCTGCCAAGAAATTGACCTTTCGGTTGATAATCTTGGTCGGGTAATGACCTAAATTTTTGTTTTTCATATTTTTATTTCTTTTCTTTTATAACCTATATTCAGTGACTAATGGAAATAACCGTAATCTAGTGGTAAATACAGAGGGGTAACGAAGGGGACAAATATCGGTTACCTTCCAACAAGGGTTTGGATTTTACGTCTTGAACGAGACAGCCTCCTTTTACCGTGCTTGAATCTTGCTTTTGGGCTCTATGGTGGTGACCTTTTAGAGTTTCCTTTTTCATTCTCTTTTGGCATCACTTGGTCCATTGATTTCCTACAATTGTTAGCGTAAATCTATTCGTCTTCGATAGGCATATCTCTATCAATTCCATCAATCAACCTTGACACCATGTCTAATTTGGTCAATTGTGGAAGGAAAACACATGCATTTTCCTTATTTTACAACATAACATGATAGAGATCACCACTTTTGTATTCTTGATCATACACACACATAGGGCACACAACCAAACAAGGAATACGTAACATAATATAGGATAAGATAAGAACATAACATTAGTTGGTGACGAATCAATTCCATCAATACCCAAACTATCCAAATAGATGGTTAGGGGCAAGAATTTGGGGCTTACCTCCATGAAAATTGAGCTATAGTGGTACATGATGATTCGTTGAGAAGTATCGCAAAACCATGGGCTCTTCTTCTGTGAAAACTTGCTCCAAGGTCAAGGAGATTTTGTCGTATTTGTTCCATACTCAAACAAAATAGGGGTGATCCCACTAAGGCTAGCAGTGAATTAGCTCAATAAACAATCTATGTTAGTCTCAAAATCTTAGCCATTGCATCCCCGGCAACAACGCCAAAAATGCTGGTTGGCATTTGTTACGCTCTAAAGATAAAATGAATTAATTTTGCAAGCGCACGGAACACCATTGTAGCATTTCACCTAGGAGTATTCCAAGGTATCGTATTTATTTACACAGGGAAGGTAGGCGTAAGATTATCTCGGGTTAACAAAGATATGACTAAAGAATAATTCCAACTAACTAAAGTCAGGAGTAAGGATAATCAATGATAGAGTGGGGTAGTAACACAAGAGAAATCCACACTAAGATAAATAATGTGAACGGTTGAGCTAGCCTGGAGGACAATGAGTCTAAGTCTAAGATTCCTAATTAAATCTTCCTAATATATCTAAATCAAGCGTCAAATCCTAGTTACTCGGGTTGAGGTCTTACAGCATTCCTGGTACAGCCTCGAGTCTTTCACCTATTAGTTCACTTCAGGGCACAAAAATAATCCACTAATATGGGTCGGTAACTAACCTCTGTACTAATGGGTATGATATTGCTAGACAACCCTGCTTGAGACTTGAAAGTGCATCTAGGCCACCGTGTGGGTTTTGGTTGATTAATGACGAACAATTAAAGGACTAATGACACTTGCTAAGTGTATGGGCAGGGTGAATACTTCATGCATCAAAGATGACCCGACAAAGAAAGAAGGCAACTGATGTCTCTCAGTTTTTCATTACTACTTTTTGAGTCATAGGTGTGTCGTACTATCAAGAGGGACACAACTAAGAAAGTGGTGAAATTGACCAAGTGCTACTAACACTTAACATCATATTGCATTCCCAAACCCCAAAATTCCTATCTCACCTCTGGGACCAGGACTAGTCCGGATATGGGCGGACTAGGCCAGCTTGGGTCAAAACAGATCCAGTTTTGGTTCTGGAGTCGACTCAGCCGGACTAAGACGCCAGGTTCTGAACTAAGCCGAGAACAAGACGGCATCAGCCGGACTAAGACAGCTCTGAGCAAAACCCAGGAGTGTTTTGGTTTGGACTTGGGTTGACCCACACTTGGCCGGCTTGTCCCGGACTAAGCCAGGTAGTTGACCCAGACTAAGCCAGTTTTTGCTGGACTAAGACGGGACAAGGTCATTCCAGAAAGTTTTACCTTCGGGGAGCTGCTTGATCCGGACTAAGCCGGGCATTTCTGGACTAGTCCGGGTCACTAACACTTAGTCGTTTTTGAGGGTCATGTGAGCGTTTGTGTTAAATTCAAACTCTAGGGCCAGACTAGTCCGGGCCCCGATACCGGACTAAGACGGCCCTACCTCACCAACAGCTCTATTTTTCCACCCGACTATTAATATACCCCTCCATCCCCAAAGTGTTGTTGGCCACTCCAAAGAGCTGCAAAAGCAAATTTGAGCACTCTTGAGATTCTCCAACTGTCGCACCAAGCTTGCTACTTTGTTTCTTGAGGGATTGAGAGAATATTTGTGAGGATTTGAGTGAGCCACCTCATATTGCATTGGAGCACTTCGGTTTCTCTTCACCAATGGCATTGCTTCTGTTTGTTACTCTTGGGATTCATCCCCTAGACGGTTAGGCGTCTCCTCGGGCTCCCAAGCTTGTGGTGAACACCCGAGAAGTATGTGTTGCCCTCCTTGCAAAGGATTAATAGTGCAAAATCGAGATTGACCTTTGTGGTTGCTTGGAAGATGTTGTAGGGTTGTGAGCAACCCGGTTCTTTGTGGACTCCTCAACGGAGACGTAGGTTCCTTTGTGGGACTGAACTTCAGTGAACAAATCTTTGTGTCTTGTGTGCTTGTTCTTTCTCTTATTGTTCTCCTTCACTATTTATGCTATATTGTTGTGCCTCTCTTAAATTACTTGTGTAGCTTGTTCACTAGCTCTCTTGTACTACTTTAACTTTCTTAGTGCTTGCTACTACTTGTCTCTAGCTACTGGTATATTTGTTGCATCATAGAAATCGATCTAGAGCTTGTTCTATAATTTGTTGCAGGACCCGGACTTAAATGCTAACCCTCGCGGACTAAGAAGCCAACGCAGACTAGGACGCCAACACTTGTGTCTTAGTCTGGCGTCCGTCTGAACTAATTATTTTAATTAGTGGTTCATCAGAGTATTTGCCTATTCACCCCGCCCCCCTCTAGGAAACTTTCAATTGGTATCATAGCCAAGATCAAAGATGACGAACCCCGAGGATAATCCAGAAACATTTCTAGAAACGTCCGGAGGTGACAACAATGGCAAGAACCTGTAGGTTCACAAGAACGACAGCAAAAGCAAGAGCAACAAGAGTGGAAGAGCTCAAAGCCAAGAGAGCATCACATATGTGGATGACAACTCCAGTGATGGATGTGCTTCCTCTACCAACACTAAGAAGAAGAAAAAGGAAGATAAGAAATTTCATGCAATTCATTTCGATTATAATCGTTTAAATCCTAACTCCAACTTCATGACCATCCACATGAGTAAGCCGCCCTATTTTGATGGGACGCACAATACCAAGTGGAGGCAAAACATGAAGTTGCATTTAATATTGGTGATTCCAAGTCTTTGGGAAGTTGTGACCACAGGTATTGAGCTGCCGAATAGCGATAATGATGAACTCTCAATGGAGAAACAACATGACATTCATCACAATGCTCAAGCAACCGCCATCATTCTCTCATCTTTGAACCAAGAGCAATTTGACAAGGTTGATAGTTTAGAGGTTGCTAAGGAAATTTGGAATACACTCAAGATGGCCCATGAAGGTAACAAGACAATAAAAGTGACCAAGATTGAGTTGATTGAAGGAGAGTTGGGACAGTTTGTGATTGAGGATAAGGAAAGTCCTCAAGATATGTACAACCGCCTTGTCGAGACTTCTACTCGGCAATAAATTTATAAGGCCACGTCGGGATTAAGAACTTGATGCTTAAGACACAAGACGCCAATTTAGACAGGTTTGGGCCCTCTCGATGAGAGTAAACACCCTACGTCCTGTGTTCTGTATTGATGTTGTGTTTCGTGTATGTCGCCCTTTTTTTCTCGATGGGGGTTCCCTGCCGTCTTATATATCCGATCAGTAAGGGGTACATGAAGAGTCCTACTCGTAGTCTACAAGAATTCATATAGAAAGTCTATCTCTAATTGCCTTGTGCTCCAAGCCAACTCGGTCGGTTCCCTCATGGATGAGGGACTCGGTCGTCTACCGACTTAGGCATAACTAAGGATACCTATAAGGTAAGTATTCCAGAGCAGCCCCCAAGTGCTTCCTAATTTTGACCTTTGACCTGCCGAGTGATCTTCGAGATTATGTGACTAGATCACAAATTAGGCAGACCTCTTGATTGAAGTTCCTGATGGATCTGGTGCGCCGACTAGGTGCACCTGATCAGGTGTAGCCGCCGACTCTTGTATAATTTGAAGACTAACAAATAATGCAAGAGTCTAATAATAATAGCTCTTAACATTTTATTATATATAATTCACTCAAACCATCAAGTTCGAGCTTAAGTAAACTCCTGATCATCAAACTAGAAGGTCAGTTAGCAAGACATCAATCTTACCGACCGATTAATAGAAAGGCCGAGTGATACACACTCTTGTCTGAGTGACTTGTGGATCTAAATTTCATGACATCAATCATATTTTTAGCTCATATAAAAGAATATGACATCAATCATATAATAGTACTAAGCTAAATGACATCAATCATAATATAGCTTTTCCTTAATGAATTGTCACTCTACTCAATATAAGTCCAATTTTGATAATTAATTATTGACTTCAAGCAATAACTTATCTTTTGAACTTATACCCGTATGACCATCAAGTCCTCTGCTACATGATCATCAAATCACATAGATAAGGAAAGTATTTTTAAGTTGATTTGCCACTACTTTTCATTAAAGAAGCCCCCAAGATTATTTCTCAAGGTTGATAGCTCTAATTCTTTTAAAGAATAAAGCCTTTTACATTATTATTATTATTAGGTGGAAAAGCCCGTCACTGTGCGGCCCATACCAGCCTATGGGACCCAGAGACTAGGTCAAAAAGGCGAAGGTATAAAAAGGGCAGAGGACTGTTGACTCCAAGTCCACGCCGCCATTTGCACATAGCACTTCGTCTTCCTCGCGACTCCCCTGTTCTTGTGACTTCTCTGCTTGTAGAGCTAGGGTTAGCGCTTTTCTCCCATCGCCGCCACAGATCTTCTTTGCCATCAAGCCCCCAAGCATTAGCTAGGGTTTAGATCCACCGCGTTATTGCGTTTCTCGCAGATGCCTCGCAAATCATCCAAGAAGGCCACCACCGTCGCTGAGTCCTACTCCTCCGAGCTAGAGATCCCAGAGCAGCTTTGCGAGTTCTCGAGGAGCAACATCTCCACCGCCGATCTGAACAAAATGGTGGAGGACGACATCCTCCTGGAGCAAGCTCGCATCGACTGGAAGGTACCGAAAGAGACTCGCCCCCTCCGAATCCATAAGCAAATCGTAGTTTTCCGCTCGTTTTTTAGCATGGCTTCGGAGTTCCCTGCTGTAGTTTTCTATGCGGGCTCCTTTTCTTCTATGGGATTGAGCTCATCAACCTCAATACCAACTCCATCCTTCACATTTTTATCTTCGTGCATATGTGCGAAGCTTTTCTGGGCATTCTGCCCCATTTTACTATGTTCCACCCTCTTTTCGTCCTCCGACCACTGCCAACCAAAGAAGGAGGCCTACATCAACGTGCCATTGAAGACCGGGAACAAGAACTGGAAGGACGAGTGGTTTTGTTGTGACAATCCTCCTCCTGTTCTTGCCGACTTTTCTGGTGCCAAGGCCATTCCCCAGGCACGGTGGTCAGAGAGACCTGACCCTTCCGACCCCCAAGTGGTCGCTCTGCTAGAGAAAATTGCACAGCTAAAGAATGAAGGGGTCGACAGCATCACTGTAGCAAAAAGCTTCATAGTGCGCCGAGTGCAACCGTTGAAGAAACAGAGCCACCCCTCCTTAGAGTATGCCACCGATGACGAGACGAGGGAGGTGCCTGATCTGCCAAACTCCACTCTATGTCGGTCGTGGTTATCAAAGATGTTTGAAGGAGACATCATTCAAGATCACCTCTTAATCGGGAAGGCATACAACGTGGGCACTCTGCGGGCCTGAGTAAGCCTCGGTCGTCTTGAATAATTCTGATGTCCTTTTGAATAATCACAATATGTGATGTCTTGATGTTTTTGCAGGTTCTGGACATTTATGTGTCACACCCTCCGCTCCCTCCGACTGACACCGAGGAACCGGATTATGTTAAAAAGCCACCACAGACTAGCACTAGGGGAGACAGCTCTACCCGACCAACTGAAGAGGTCATCGCCAATGCTTCCACTGCGCCTCCTCGCCCGACTTGCCCTCCCCCAGCCGGCGAGTAAAACAGACCGCTCACCGTCGTCGGCAATATGTGGGAGATGACGATGATGATGAGAAGGAGCACCGCCAAGATGGCAGCCCGCCAACCCTTGCACACTCCGACCGACCATCAAGCCAGTCAGAGCCCCTGAGCAAATCAGAGAGTGGTGCAACGGTGGCAAAGAAGACCGATGAAGCCGCCAAGTCCTACTTAAAGAAGAAGGATACTGACTCACAGACAAGCCTCCAGGTAGGTTTCTTCACGTTTTTTATTCTTCATCGTTGTAATAAGCATCCATATGTTAATATTTAATTTCATGCTCCATGGCAATCATAGCGGTCAATCAAGTGATACTCAGAGCGCCCAAGGGTCTCAAGACACTCAGACCGACCAACCTGCCTTAGCCGGTCTGCACACCATCAAGTGGTCACACCGAGCCGAGGAAGTCACCCAACGCTCCAGCGCCCAAACCTCTGCTGACGCTTGCTCCTCAAACCGTCAATCCTTCCCCGACCGACATGTCTTCTCCCTGTTATAAGGGTAAGGCCATATTGGTCGAACACTCATTGGGTCGGGCAAAAGTCGAGAGGCCAACAAGGTACATCAATACCAATTTTTTTCTTCCTTGAATCATTCTTCCAACTAACCATACCCTTCTTCATATTCAGAGAATATACTCTCTTATAGAGAAGAAGCAGGCCAGAATTGAATACCTCGAGGCCGAAACTTTTGGTAAGTTCCTGACATCTTGTGCATTCAAACTTCTCCTTTAGAGGTATTGTCTTGTTGTCTGCAGTTACCGGCGAGCAGCTCTCCTAGGCCAAAAGGCAAACTGAGAAGCTGCAGACTGACCATAAGGAGGTGACTCGAGCTATGGAGCAAAGTCGTGCTAATGTCGTATTGCAGACCAACTTATATTTGCTTCTTACACACTCTAACGCTAAAGTCTTTATTTGTGTTTTTAGCTCGTGATCAGAAGGTCACCGACCTGGCGAAGTTGACTTCAAACCAGCAGAGATTCTTAGATGCTCTGACTGCTGAGAAGAATGACCTCTCCAAGTCAGTCGGAGAGCACAGCGTCGAGATCACTCGGCTGAAGAAGGAACTGGAGGAGACCAAAGGAAAGATTGAGGAGGCTAAGAGTATCTCCAAGTCTTTCAAATGTAATCTTGTCAGTAAGTCTTCTATTATCACTTTTGAACTTCATCATCTAATACCCTTCATGACCTTTGCAGCCTTATCTTACGGCGCTCGGAAAGCATTGGATTATATCCATGCTAACCAAGTGGAGAAGACTGGACACTCTCTGGAGTACTTGCTGGAGCATGCGCCGGAGGTGATTGCCAAGAACACCAGAAGAGTGGCGACCGAGGCCGGGAGTCAAGTACTGGCTATTTGCCAATCTTGGTCTCTTGCTCTGCCATTGGATAAAGTCAAGGAGGGCTTCAACCCTGACTTGACGATCAATAAATATCAGTTGCTTATGGATTCCATGCTAGAAACCTCCCGTGCCTTAGTCGATAATGTAGAGGTCGACCCCATCGTGATGTCTCCTTCAGCAATTCCGGAGTTATAGTTACAAGATGGTGCATCCTCTCCTTCATAGAAGCTGTAATATCTGTAATGTTAGCAAACATTAGTAGTATTTGAATCAGTGAAACAATATTGTCTCCATGTAAATATGAATATTAATTCTTGTGCTTGCTTAGTTACTAAACAAGTATGGAAAAATCAACTAAATAGTCATAAAGGCAATCTCCTGTTACTTAGGGAAAATCAGTCGGCGCCAAGCTGCGTTAGTCGCGCTATAGCACTTAGACCTTTTTACCTTAAGTCTTTTAGAGACAAAAATAGAAGTTGCACCGGTATGCCTTAGCATATTAGGTTGTAATTTATAACTACGTAACAAGCAGAATCGACTAATCGACACATGACCTCTCACTCTTTTGCTCTGGGTTTAGTGTAGTGGCAGTTTGTTGTGCAGTATAAATTATATAACCATATGTTCTAGCGTAAGACCAAAAAAATTTAGACCGTGTCAAAATATGAGAAATCGGTCGGAAGAAATCCAAAACCAGAATCTATCAAGGTTAAGGAGTGATGGGACATTATTACTAGCCCCCTGGCTCGAATGTTTAATGTTAGAAATTAAGGAATCGAGACAAATAAGAATGAAATCAAAAACATCTCCCATAAAAAAGACTTAGAATTTCATTCAATAATAATGTATGAAAATACAAGGAAAAGACTAAGTATAAAAGCGACGTAGCTGGTTGATGTTCCATGAATTTGGTACGTCGTCGCCATCTTCATACATCAGTCGATAAGCCCCCAACCGAGTAACTTCTTTGACCACATAAGGTCCTTCCCATTTAGGGCATAACTTGTGCTGATTCTTGGTTTATTGCACTCGTCATAGCACTAAATCCCCAACATAAAATTGGTGACTGCGAACATTTTTATCATAATAACGTCGCAAGCCTTGCTGGTATACTGCCGACCGAAACAGAGCGCGATCACGCAACTCGTCTGCCGTAACCAACTCAATCACTCGGTTGTCTTCAAAAAGCTTCTCGTCATATCCCATGACTCGTGCTGATACGAGGTTTACCTTGGCTGGCAGCATAGCCTTAGAGCCGTAGACCAACAAGAAATGTGACTGGCCAGTAGCCCGATTGGCATTAGTGCGTAGCCTCTAGAGAACCGAAGGTAGCTCTCGAACCCACCGACCGGCATATGATTTGAGCCTGTCAAATATTTAGGGCATCAACCCCTGAAGAATCATACCATTGGCCCATTCGACCTGCCCATTGCTTTGTGGATGAGACCCTGATGCAAAGTGGATTTTTATTTCCATCTCATCGGTAAAGCCACGGAACTCTTCGGATGAAAACTGAGTACCATTGTCGGTTATGATATCTTGAGGAACTCCAAATCGAGTGAAGACCTCCCTGACAAACTCGACCGCTTTCTTCGAAGTTATCTTGTCGACCGGCTTCGCTTCAATCCACTTGGTGAATTTGTCAATAGCAACAAATAAATGAGTGAACCTGCCTGGCGCTTTCTTGAAAGGATCGACGATGTCTAGCCCCCAGACTGCAAAAGGTCAAGTCATAGGTATCATCTGAAGTTGTTGCGAAGGCACGTGTGTCTATTGAGCGAAGAATTGACAGCCTTCACACTTCCGAACAACCTGGTGTGCATCTTCGACCGCCGTAGGCCAATAGAACCCTTGCTGCAGGGCTTTTCCCACCAAAGTCTTGGAAGCCGCATGGTTGCCACATACTCCTGAATGGATTTCTTTCATCAACTCTTTGCCTTCTGGAATCGAGATGCATCGCATCAAGATATTCAAACCTCCTCATCGATAGAGTAGGTCATCCACCATCAAATATCCTCGACACTTTGCCTGTAACATTTGTTGCTCATTATGATCCGGAGGCAGCGTCCCCTTAGTCAAGAATTGGACAATCAGGTCATGCCAGTCGGTCTTTATGTTGATATCATCTACCAGCTCAGTAACATCGGTCGTTAAAACGTCAGACCGAGGAGAGATAGTGGTAGAATCCAGGGTGTGTAAGAAAACACCGGGTGGGACAATCGATCGAGACGATTCCATCTTGGCTAATTCATCAGCCTCTTGGTTATTGTCTCGAAGAACATGTGTGAACTTCAGTCCATTGAACTTGTCTTTGAGCTTCCTTACTTCTTGGCAGTACGCAGCCATATTGTCATCCACATAGTTCCAATCCTTAGTGACTTGGTTGATGACTAGAGCCGAATCACCAAAGATGTCAAGACGCCGAATGTTGAGTGATATAGCAATGTGCGAACCGTGTAGAAGAGCCTCATATTCCATAGTGTTGTTAGACATGTGAAACATAATCTAGAGGACATACCGGATCTTTTCTCCTTGTGGTGAAATGATCACAATCCCTGCACCTTCTCCAGGTAACTGGGGGGATCCATCAAAGTAATTTTCCAGTACTCAATATCTTGCGGTGTAGGCGATATTTGAATCTCTGTCCACATAGAAACGAAGTCAGCTAACGCCTGTCCTTTGATTGCCAAGCGGGGTACAAACGTAATGGTGAACTGACCGAGTTCAACAGCCCAGTTGGCAATTTTTCCTTCAGCTTCTCGGTTGTGGAGGACTTCCCCGAATGCAAAGGTTGTTTGAACCTCAATAGGATGAGCCTAAAAATAGTGCTTCAACTTCCTCGAAGTGATCAAGAGAGCATATAGCGTCTTCAAGATCTGGTGACATCGTATTTTGGAGGCACTAAGGACCTCACTGATGAAATACACCGGGTGTTGTACTTTTTCTACGTGACCCTCTTCCTCTCGGTCGACCGCTAAGACGGTGCTCACAACTTGAGTTGTGGCTGATATGTAGAGCTGAAGGTTCTCTTGTGGCTCTGGAGACACCAGGATTGGAATATTTCTGAGGTGGACCTTCAACTCATCCAACGCCGACTGCGCCTCTGTTGTTCAGACGAAGTCATCCTGCTTTCTGAGTAGTTTAAAAAATGGTAGACCACTGACCCCCAGTGGGGAGATAAAGTGACTCAAGGATTCCATACATCTGGTTAGCTTCTGAACATCCCTTTGAGAATTAGGTGGCCCCATATCAAGGATCACCTTGATTTTGTTCGGGTTAGCTTCTATACCTTGTTTCGAAACAATGTAACCGAGTAGCTTTCCCGAAAGAGAACTTGAGATGTTACGAGATGTAATCGGGATGGTACACTTCCCTTATAAACTTAGCATCTAACAATCTGGCTATTTCCTTCTTCATGGCGTCCTTGCAGTCTTGTGCCAACCTTCTAAGCCTTTGCTTGACGGGGGGGGCCCCAGGAGGCACCCTTAGCTCGTGCTCAATCTTTTCCCCAGGAACTCCCGGCATGTCAGAGTGCTTCCATGCAAAGATGTCCCTATTTTCCTGGAGGAAAAGAGTGAGCGCGAGTTCCTATTTCTCATCGAGGTCGGCCCTGCATAAGTGATCTTAGCAGGGTCCTCTGGGTCGAGCAAAACTTCCTTGGTAGGGACATCGTACATCTGGATCTTGTCCTTTTGTGGGCTTCTTCACTGGGACCTCCGCGTTAGTCCGCTCCTAACTGTCGACTGCCTTCTGGATCTCCAGTCGGTCGGACAGCATCAACTGTCGGTCAGCCATCTCACAACTGTGCACATCGCAATCGAAAGAATTCCAAAGGTCAGAGTGGAGGGAGATGATTTCCTTGGGTCCTGGCATCTTGAGAGTGAGATACGGATGTGCGGGACCACCATGAATTTTGCTATCGCCGGTCTGTCGATGATGGCGTGGTAGGCAGACTCAAAGTCGGCTACCTGGAACATGACACGCTTAGTCCTGAAGTTCTCACGAGTCCTAAAGGTGACAGGTAGAGTGATCTATCCAATAGGAACAGAGGTCTTGCCAGGCACAATCCTATGAAAGGGTGAGGAACTTGGCTGCACATCACCGATCGACAAGCCTAACTCCATGAGGGTTTTGGTGAAGATTAGGTCCAGACTCCTTCCTCCATCGATGAGTACTTTATTGAACTTGACCCCATCATTGTTGGGCAAGGCAGGCTCTACAGAGTTGATCTCATGTAGCTTCAGCTTTTGCTTGCACTTGGATGTGTAGGCATCCGGCCCTCCAAAGATGAAATTGACTTCCTTTTGGGGCTCCTGGAATTCTCCATCCTCATCCTTGTCGTCACCATCATTGGCTTTATCCTTGCTATTGCACATTGGTGGATCTTTGGCCACCTTCAGTGTGGCGGTCGCAAAGCCTTTTAGTCGGTATCAGTTCTTCACTTTGTGGTTTCCCTTTGGATGACATAGGCATGGGCCACTCAGCAAGTCGTCCATGGTCTGCTGGTTCGTCTGAGGATTTTTTCCTCGTTCGGTCTACTGCAGCGACTATGTTCTCAGTCTTCCGATTCTTGTCCTTCTTGGAGGACTCCGGTTTGTCCGAGCGCTTCTCCTTGCCTTTGCCTCGGATGTCATACAAGGCTGACTCTTCGGATGCGAATTCATTAGCAATCTCAAAGCACTCCCGGGCGGTCAGCTTGAGGTCATGATTCCTCCGACCAATCTCCTGAACTAGCTCATTGCTCTGGACACCTCCTTGGAAGGCTGCAATGATCTGTTGGTCTGGTACATTAGGGATCTCGGTGTTCTTTGCGTAGAACAGCTTGATGTAGTCATGGAGGGATTCGTCAGCCTTCTGCTTGATCCGGGTGAGGTCGAAGTGATTGCCCGGCTGGTTGCAGGTAGCTTGAAAGCTCTCTATGAACTTCTTGTTACGATCGTCCCATGAAGTAATCGACCTCTCCGAGAGTGATGTGAGCCACATTCAAATGGCTGGCTCAAGGCAGACCGGCAGATAGTTGGCCATCACATAGGTGTTGCCTCCTGCCGACCGAATCACCATGCTATAAAGTTGAAGCCACTCTCGAGGGTTGGTCTAACCATCATACTTCTCGATGGGGACCAGCTTGAATCCTTTTGGCCATCGAGTGTTACGAAGCTTTGGTATGTAAGCTCTGGTGACTGGCCTCTGTCATCGGTCTGATGACCATGAAGATGAAGACGCGTGGCGATTATGGCGAGGGCCTATGTCATCGCTATGACGGCAACGCCGATTGTCTTCATCATGGTTTTCGCACCAGTCCTGATTGTCTCGTCGACATCAATCATCACAGTTGTCTCTTGGAGGTGTATTACGCCGTCGGTCATTCCGTCAGTCATCCGGTCGGTCGTCCCGATGGTCATCCGTCCTTCGGTTGTGACGCTCCTCCTCGTGGCGCTGGTCATCCTGAATTCGCTCTTCAGCAGGAGAGTTGATGGTATCTCGAGCGTCACGGGGTCTCATGGAATTTCTCAGATCGCTATGTTGTCGACCACGAGAAGTTGCATGACTAGAACTCGCTACTGATTGTGGTTCGTCCCAGGCCGCGTCTTGAACAACAGCTACTTTAAGCATGGCTACTGCCTTATGCATCGCCAGAGTTTGGTATGCTGCATCAACCATCAAGCTGTCAAGCAACGTCTTCGCTCCGGTGATGTTGTTCTGAGGGGTGTCATAGACCTTGACGCCATCTACTTCAATCTCCTAGTCCCTGAGGCCTAGCTGTCGCGCCAATCTAGATCCACGAGATCCTCTCGATCGGCGGCGATGACCATTCGAAGGTGGTACCTCTTCAGGGTCATCATCCCTTTGGCCCTCCTTACTATGTCCATCGTTATCGTTGGGAGGACCATCGTCATTGTTGTCATCATCCCCATCATCGGTTGGATTCTCATGAACCTCGACCATATTAATGGCCAAAGCATAGGGGCATGTAGATCCATCTGAGTCATCATCAAAGGAGTAGACCGACTTAGAGTCATACCCGGTGAGTAGATCTGTGTCGCCGAATCTGAGTGGAACCAATGCAGGGATCAGATCTAACGGGCTCGGTGATCGTGCCATGAGATTAGCTGCGGCCGAGTCAGATCGATAATTGTCGAGGCCTAGCTCTCCGTTGGAGTCGGCGGTGAAGTCGAGCGACCCAAAGGAGATCTCGAAGTCTGGTGAGTATAGGATGTTGGGAATCTCAGCCATCGAAGTTGACGGTGAATCCCGGTGAGCCTTGTCCCATTCCTGGCGTGCCAACTGTCGAGACTTCTACTCGGATAGGGCTATGTCGGGATTAAGAACTTGATGGTTCAGACACAAGACACCAATTTTGACAGGTTTGGGCCCTCTCAATGAGAGTAAAAACCCTACGTTCTGTGTTCAGTATTGATGTTGTGTTTCGTATATGTCACCCTTTTTTCTTGATGGAGGTTCCCTGCCGCCTTATATATCCGGTCAGCAAGGGGTACATGAAGAGTCCTACTCGTAGTCTACAAGGATTCATATAGAAAGTCTCTCTAATTGTCTTGTGCCCCAAGCCGACTCGGTTGGTTCCCTCATGGATTAGGGACCCAGTTGTCTACCGACTTAGGCATAACTAAGGATACCTGTAAGGTAAGTATTCCAGACGCCTCAAGGTCATGGTGAACAAATTTAGATCCTATAGAAGCAAAGCTTGGACCGATCATGAAGTGTGCAAAAGGATGCTTAGAGCTTTTACCGTGAGGAATCCCATAATTTGCAATTTGATACGTGAGCATCCATTGTTCGACAAGATGACTCCCGATGAAGTTCTTGGAAGGTTCATCAATCAAGAAATGATGGAGAGAGAAGCTGAATATGTGAAGAATCTTGCTAGAAGTGCGGCCATGTTGAAAAATAATGAGATAGCAGTCAAAGCAAGCAAAGAGAAGAAACTTGAAGAAAGCTCAAGAGAAGAAGAAAATAAAAGCTCAAGTTTCAAAAGTGATGATGAAGACATAGCTCTCTTCATGAAAAGATTCAAGAAGTTCATGAGAAAAGAATGTCATGGTGATAAGAAGGGAAAGTCAAAATCAAGAACCAAGAGGAATTGCTATAAGTGTTGCAAGCCTGGACATTTCATTACGAATTGGCCAAATGAGAGAAAAAGAGAAAGGATGACAACAAAGATAAAAGGAACAACAAAAAGAAACATTCTGGTGAAGCACACATTGGAAAAACATGGGACTCCAATGATGAGGATTCTGATAATGACAATGGTCATGTAGCAACCATGGCCATCCACAAGACTTCATCAAGCAAGACTCTCTTCTCCAACCTCAATAAAGAGAAGGGACTCAACCACAAGTGCTTCATGGCAAAGGAAAGCAAATGCACGGTATCATCACAACCTTCCCCTTCTCCCAAATACACCTCAAGTGATGATGATGGTGATAATGAATTTGAACCCTTACTTGAAGGGTTAACAAAAATGCTCTGTACAAGATTAACAATCTAATGGAGGAATTGGAAGAAAGAGATGAGATTCTTGAGAAACAAGAAGACTTGCTCATCCTTGAGAAGGAGAGAAACCTTGAGCTTTAGAATCTCTTAAAACTTGAGCAAAATAAGAATGAGGTATTGGACCAAGAACTTGCCAACAGCAAGGAGACTATTACTAGTCTTAAGGACTCAAATGTTGCTCTTCAAGGCTAATATGTTGTCTTGAAAAAGGAACATGAGGAACTTATAGTGCAATTTGATGTCCTCAAGTGCACCTCATTCCGAAGCCTCCACAAGTCAAGGATGTGCTAGATGCTACAATGTTGATGTTGATGCTTGTGCTACTAATATCAAATTGGTTAAAGATTTGAAAAAGAAAGTTGAAGGTCTAACAATCCAAGCACAACCAAAGAAGAAATCAAGTGATAAGGAAAAAGTCGAGTATGCAAGAGGTGTATACACAAACACAAGACGCCCTCACATCATGGATGGCATTGGTTTCAAGCATGGTGCCAAACACAATGCTAGAGAGGTCAAAAATGGAAAGGAGTTCCTAAAATTCACCAAAGGAGGCACATATTCAAAGAAGCAAGAAAAGCCCAAAGCCACTAATGATTTTTTTTATAATTACAATGCTAGCGCTTCTAGAGTGAATTCCACACTTTTTCATGATTTTGATGCCTCTTATTTGCTAATGAGAAACAAGTATGGAAATATTTTTGCCAAATATGTTGGGCCATGCAACAAGCATCCTACACTTGTGTGGGTGCCCAAGGCACTTGTTACTAATGTAAAAGGACCCAAGAAAAACTGGGTACCTAAAACCAAGGCTTAATTTGTGGTGTAGGACTACTCCTTCGGCAAATCAAGTTGGGTGATGGATAGTGGATGCACAAATCATATTACCGGAGACAAGAGTATGTTCAACGCATTGCAAGAAAGTGACTCAAACTCATGGACCACTTTCAGTGACAATAGCAAAGGAAAAGTCTTGGGAAGTGGTACCATTTCTATTTCTCCCGAGCATTCTCTTTCTAAGGTTTTGCTTGTTGATAGTGTTGACTTCAATTTGTTGTCCATCTCACAACTTTGTGGGATGGGTTACAATTGTTTGTTCAACAATGAGGGTGTGACCATCTCTAAGAGATGTGATGGCTCTCTTGCTTTCAAGGGTGTGTTAAAAGGGAAGCTTTGTGTTGTGGATTTTTCCTCGAATGAAGCAAAACTTGACACATGCTTGATAGCGAAAGCTAACATGGGTTGGCTACGGCATCGAAGGCTTGCCCATGTTGGTATGAGAAATCTTCATAAGCTCCAAAAAGGGGGCCACATCCTAGGACCAACCAATGTTGTGTTTGAGAAAGATAGGCCTTGTGGAGCATGTCAAGCCAAAAAGGAAGTTGGAGCGACACATCCTGCCAAAAATGTGATGACTACAAAAAGACAATTGGAATTACTACACATGCATTTATTTGGTCCAATTGCCTACATAAGCATTGGCGGTAACAAAATTGGTTTAGTAATTGTTGATGATTTTACTCGTTTCACTTGGGTATTCTTTTTGCATGACAAAAGTGAAACACAAGGAGTACTAAAGAAATTATGGAGAAGGGCTCAAAATGAATTTGAGTTGAAAGTCAAGAGGATAAGAAGTGACAACGGAACAGAGTTCAAGAACACTCAAGTAGAAGAGTTTCTTGAAAAAGAAGGCATCAAACATGAATTTTCGGCACCCTGTACTCCACAATCAAATTGGGTGGCCGAAAGAAAGAATTGCACACTTATTGAGATGGCAAGAACAATGCTTGATGAATACAAGACCTTTGACCACTTTTGGGCCGAAGCTATCAACACGGCCGTTCATGCCACAAACCGACTCTATCTCCACCGAATCATAAGGAAAACATCATATGAGCTCCTCACCAGTAACAAACCCAATGTCTCTTATTTTCATGTCTTTGGGAGCAAATGCTTGCACATAACAAAAGAGCTAGGTCATCAAAGTTTGCTCCTAAAGCTTATGAATGCATCTTTCTTTGTTATGACCCAAATTCGCGCGCTTGCCGTGTTTTCAATAAGTACTCCAGTTGTGTTGAAATCATGAGTGACGTGCAATTTGATGAAACTAATGGCTCTCAAGTGGGGCAAGTTGATCTTGATGTGCTAGATGATGATGAGGCTCCATTTGATGCATTGAGAAGAATGGCCATAGGTGATATTAGACCACGTGATCCAAGTGATGATCAAGTTGATCCATCATCGAATCAAGCTTTTCCACGCACACAAGATGAAGATCAATATCAAAATGATGGCAATGATCAAGGGGGAGAAGATGAAGAAGATGGAAATGATACAAGGCCACAAGTTGCACATCCAAGAGTACATCAAAGTGTGCAATGAGATCACCCCATGGACAACATTCTTGGTGATATTGAAAAAGGGGTAACAACTAGATCACGTGTTGCTACTTATTGTGAACATTACTCTTTTGTGTCTTCTTTTGAGCCATTTAAGGTAGAAGATGCACTACGTGATCCGGATTGGGTGTTGGCCATGCAAGAAGAGTTGAACAACTTTGAAAGAAATGAAGTATGGACTTTGGTGGAGAGACCAAAGCAAAATGTTGTGGGCTCGGTGTTCCGCAATAAACAAGATGAGCATGGTATGGTGAAAAGAAACAAGGCATGGCTAGTGGTAAAAGGTTACTCACAAGTTGAAGGTTTGGATTTCGATGAAACTTATGCTCCCGTAGCTAGGCTTGAATCAATTCCAATATTACTTGCCTATGCTACTCACCATAATTTCAAGCTATAGCAAATGGATGCGAAAAGTGCATTCCTCAACAGGCTAATTAAGGAAAAAGTGTATGTGGAGCAACCACCCGGCTTTGAAGATGACAAATATCCTAACCATGTATTTAAACTCAAAAAGGCACTCTGTGGGCTTAAGCAAGCACCTAGAGCATAGTATGAATGCCGTAGAGATTTTCTCATTAATAATGGTTTTAGGATTGGCAAAGCCGATTCCACACTTTTCACAAGAAGAGTTGATGATGATATATTTATGTGCCAAATTTATGTTGATGACATAAAATTTGGTTCTACTAACAAAGCTTTTTGTGATGAGTTTAGTTCTATCATGGCCAAGAGGTTTGAGATGTCTATGATGGGTGAACTATCATTCTTCCTCGGTTTTCAAGTGAAGCAACTCAAGGAAGGGACGTTCATAAGTCAAACAAAGTATACTCAAGATATTTTCAAAAAGTTTGACATGAAGACCACGAGGCCCATCAAGACGCCCATGACAACAAATGGGCACCTCAACCTCGACATAGGAGGCAAAGCGGTGGACCAAAAGGTATATCGCTCCATGATTGGCTCTTTGCTTTACCTTTGTGCATCTAGGCCCGATATCATGCTTACTGTGTGTATGTGTGCAAGGTTTCAAGCTGATCCTAAAGAGTGCCATTTAAGGGCCGTTAAAAGAATTATGTGATATTTGGTTCATACTCCCAACCTAGGGCTTTGGCATCCAAAGGGCTCCGCATTTAAGCTTATTGGTTATTCCGATGCCGATTATGCGGTGTGTAAGGTTGATAGGCAAAGCACGTCCGGGACATGCCAATTCTTGGGTAGGTCCCTTATATCATGGTCATCCAAGAAACAAAATTCCGTTGCCCTATCCATAGTCGAAGCGGAGTAGTTGCACCGGTAGTTGTGCACAAGTTCTATGGATGCGACAAGCTCTAAAGGACTTTGGTTACACTACGAACAAAGTTCCTCTTCTATGTGACAATGAGAGTGCCATAAAGATAGCCAATAACCCCATTGATCACAACCGCACAAAGCACATAGACATTAGACACCATTTCTTGAGAGATCATACTATCAAAGGGGATATCTTGATTAGTCATGTGCGCACCGATAAACAATTGGTCGATATATTCACCAAGCCACTAGATGAGAAAAGATTTTGTGAGCTTAAGAATGAGCTAAATATCATTGATTCTAGGAATGTGGGTTGAAAGGTTGCACATCTGCTATGGCATAGGATAGATGTTTGCAAAACAAAACGATTGCAACATATTGATTATCTTTCTATTTTGAAAACCTCTTGAATTTGATTTCTTGTATAATGTTGATTTGAATATGACCATTGTTGAATTGTTTGATTGATTGCTGGTCTCATTTAATGAAACAATATTTTGAAAAAAATATGTCCAATATGATCAACAAGATCTCCCTATCTAAAGGATCAATTTTGCACTTTTTGTGCTCTCTGTGTTTATAGTCGCTGGACTTAGACGACACTGTCAGTGTCTTAGTCCGGGTCTATTAATTCCTGCAGGCTTCATTCAGAAGCCGGCCTAGGACGCCAACCCTAGCGTCTTAGTCAGACATCGGGTTTTCACTTATAACCGTTGGGGACTTACCCCTTTGGTCAATACCCTTTCTTTTCTTCTCCCACTCGTCCTCTCTCTCCTCTAAGATGAACTCGGCGACCCAAGGACCTCCACCAGCGATCTCCTTCTCCCTCCATCAAGTGGCTCAAGTTTTTGGGGGAATCTCACCTAGGGGCACGGCCGAGTCCGGGTCCCCATTGCTTTGGAGCTCTCTTCCTCCTCTCTCTTGGTACCTAGGGTTTGCTCCTTTATTTCTTCCAATCCTTAGATTCCCTAGGATTTTCATGCAATGTAGATGGTGTAGATGGTCTCTATGACATCATTTGTGTACCGAGTACTTCATATGGTTATGGGACATCGTTTGGTTGACTTGCTAGCAAGGTTAGGGTACAGCACTGGTAGAACCCGGACTAGGACGGCCTTGTCCTATCTAAGTCCGGGTACTGCTAGTCAAAACCTTTGATTATTGCTTAAAATCAACGCTCTATATTTCTGCTCTGATTGGATTCTTGTGACAACAGATTGTTGGCACTCTTTTTCTTAGGACCCGGACTAAGCCGGCTCTAGAGGCGTCTTAGTCCGCCCCCTGATAGAAAGCACTTCACTATTTGTTGTCGTGAGCATCTTTTGTTCAGTCCTATCCATTGGTCCTTATCTCTCTTTATCATATCCTTCAGGATCAATCGCTGGTGATGGAGACAAGGGCAAGGGAAAGAAGCAAGCGGACATGTCCGACTCTTAACACCTCCCCAAAGAAAACACCGCCCGTGCCGGTAGCAGCAGCAGTGCGGCAACTGGGGACATTTTCTTGCAGCCCAGAGATGATGTGATTGAAGAGGAGCCGGTTGCAGATGTCCCACAGCAGCAGCAGGCACCCCCTCAGGGGGAGATAGGTCCTCTTGTCATGGCACCACAACTTGAGGACCCCCAACATCCAAGGAGAGTCAAGGATTACTGTCACACCCGGTTTTAAGGCAAAAATCGAATGCATCTGTATGCGTGCCCAGGATCAAGTTTTCACGCACACAGGACAAAAGTGAAGTAAATAATAAAACCAATGTCATTATTATTACCTCGAATTATTATTACATAGTAACGATTACGTCAAGAAAAAAAAAGAAACTACGGAAGACTCCATAACGCCACAGGCAGTCAACTGGGGGTCACACTCCTAGTCGAAGTAGTCCTCGTTGGTGTAGTCCATCTCGCCAGTGTCGTCTGAGCAGCAGTAATATAGCAGCAACAACACAGGGAAAACTAAAACGCGTGAGTACATAAAGTACTCAGCAAGTAGGGGAAAGTAATGACATGTAGGCTAAAATCAAGAATAGGCTTAACACGAGTTTACTACACTACACATCCTTAGCCTAAGACTCTAATTATACAAGCATCCTATTTACTAGGTGAAAAGTAGCCCAACAGGTTAACCACTTGTCCAACACTATTGGTTGCCCACCGATAGCAAATCTATAAGTTACCCACTCATACCAGAGCACTACAGGTTACTCACCTGCAGCTACCACCCAAATCTGGTTACCCACCAGATCCAACCAAACACCCATCTAATCGAGTGAGGATCGAGACTGCTCTTGACCGTGAGCACGGCTTTTATAACAGTTTTACACTCTGCAGAGGTTGGACCACTTTACCCACAGGTTGGTGATTCCATCACCCGTCGGTGACTAAAGTCTCCCTGTTGCCAACACACTACCGTAAGTGTGAGGCTAAGAGATCACCACATGTTCTTTCAAAGAGCTCCCCAGCTACCACAATCCAAACAGTACATTACTAGTACCTGTGCATACCCGCACCATCATCAACATCCTTCTGCTTGGGTCACCTATAATCCATGTTGCTAAAAAAGACTACCAACCCAAGTGATGATTAGGTTCAAGTGAATATTAGTCAAGTTTATCATTATTCAATTTTTTAAACCCCCAAAGTACTGCACTAA
Source organism: Eleusine indica (assembly GCA_030378355.1). NCBI lineage: Eukaryota > Viridiplantae > Streptophyta > Magnoliopsida > Poales > Poaceae > Eleusine > Eleusine indica. The sequence continues at coordinate 28,894,719 of CM059501.1, read as the reverse complement.
CATGACGTAACCAAACTCAACCACAAAGTCCCAAACCAGGTGACAAGGATAGGATAAATCAATATCTAGTCAATCCTAACATAGGATTCAAATTTAAACAAGCATGCATGAAAGTAAACAAGTATCCTTAATAGGTGCAATATGGTCAAGGACACTTGCCGTAAAAGGTGTTTCTACTAGATCACTATAGATTATCCAGCTCTTGTCTTGATGATTCCTTTATTAGCTTTCAAGTGTACACCTATTCGCACAAATCAATAACAAACATACAACTTTAGAATAAAATGCAATGATCTGAGCTCAAGAAAAGAAGAATGAAGGGGTCAAAGTGTGCTCACCACGGGCTATGCAATGATGGAGAAGCCTCACGGCTGTGGGTCATGGAGGAATGACATCATCTCAAGGGGTGACGTAAACATCGATGGTGTGTCAATCAGATGATGATAGAATTCTAAAGAGCATAGATCAGCAAGTTTGATAGTGTGGTTTATCATAGACGGAGTCAAAAGAAGCAATGGCAAAACAATTACAGTTGTTGCTGTGATTTCAGGCATGGCAGAACAGACATTCATACAAAGACAAACTCGTTCCTGGAGATTAGCTGAAGGAATCAAGGAAATACTTCCATAAAAATATGTACAGAGATCGGGAACATGACAAGGACATAATAAATTGTATGGAACACAAACTGTAAATGAGATCATGGGGCTGAATCATGATGAACCTTTGCAGCAGCAGTTGACACGCAAACTACGTTTCAGGGATAATAGGAGATGATCTCGATTAATCCTATTGTGGACATGAAAGGACTTGTGGGAACACACTCTGGTATGATGCCTTCTTCCGAAAGATCAAAGGTTGGCTTAGAATCATTGGGGAATTCTAGTCGTGCGCGCTGAACATGACCAGAACACATTTCAGTATCCCTGTGCAGACATAATGATAAAGACGTGCGTGTTCCCGAAGATAGGTTACTTGTCAAAAGGAAATAATTGAACATAAACATTTGTAGGTGTCAGGAACATGGTAGGGACAAGGTTATTTCATCAAGAGGTCACCTGAATGAGAGATCAAGTGACTTGACCGTGATGAGGTCGTGGAGAGGCAGTTCGAGTGCCAAAGGCGTTCCTGGAGAAATGGGGCTAGATCTTGGCAAACCATTGTGTGTACACGTTCTTGGTTTCCTGGAACACATGGTGGATATGGTTTTGTATCAAGGGACCATCAGAATCAAGATAAATAGGAGAGGAATTACCAATGCGCTTGTTGGATGCGCCCAGAACAGAGAGTAGCGTCAATTGCTAACGTGATCCTGCTCGCATCACTATACCATTATGTTGAATTTTTGATATGTTGTAGGTAACACCAAGGTGCATCTCCTGGTCAAATTTCGTGGTGTTTTGTTGGCTAGATCAACAGGAACGTGGATGGAAATCAGGGGCTTCATGGCTGAATATGGAGACGAACAGAGATGAACTTGACACTAATGGCTGGGAATGAAGGGGAAGGGGCAAGGGAATTCGTGAGCCAGCACAAGGAGCGTCCTGGTGTGACTTAAGAGGCCTAGGGAGGGGAGAGGAAAGGGTTGGCAAGGGAGGAGAGAGGCCAAGAGGCAAGCAAAACTGCCAGCCATGAATGGTGGCCATCATGTTTATTATTTCATCTCCTGTTTGGTGGGGATTGATAGATAAGCTAGTGACCAACGAAAATTCCTCATTAAGTAGTATGTGGGTGATGTTTATTTGACCACTAGCATGAGCCTAGTTTGCTTCATGACCCATAGAACAAAGTGAAAACATGGAGAGGAAATTAATGAACATGGTATTGTCGAGTTGGACATTGGTTGTAATTGGAATTCAAGTATAGTCCAGATATTGTTGGCCTTGGTTTGTGAAATACCAAGAGTAAGAGAAGACTCATAGCCTCAAAGGGATGTATTGATGAACAAGTTTTTGTGGTGTGCGGGTTCGATTGCGACAACATGTCGGACAAGGTTTTGAGCTGGCTATTGACCGTTAGGTTAGTTTACGCTTGATGGGAAGAGATATTAAGCAAAGCTAGGAAAAACAAGGATGTGAGAAATAATAATAATAATGACGCTCAGTGTTTGGATAATCATAAGGTTATGGGAAAAAGGAACGCGTGGAAGGAGTCAGGTAAGAATATTATAAGGATTATGCCTTTTAAGTGTCGGAAAGGCTCACAGCCCAAATTTAGAAAATGCGGGGTGTGACAATTACACTAAGGATTTGGGTGCAGCATCAAGGATGAGGGATGATGATTTGTATGCTATGCCTCAGGAATCCCCTAACCCTCGTTTTTGGAGTCACTTTCATGCGAACTTCTACTCCTCCGCCTATCTCCACAAAGTGACTCCGGTGATTGAAGTTCAGTGGGTTGATTGGGATTACATGGAGAATAGAGGCACTCTGAAGTTTCTTGAAGTAGTAGAGGCTTGCAAGCACCATGGAGTGTGTGACCTCATGGCACATTCATATCGACAGAATAAGGAAATCATTGCCCAGTTCTTTTCCACTGTCTACTTCGCCACTGGAGGTAGCAACCCCAAGTTGACATGGATGCGAAACAGTGAGAAATACACTGTCACCTACAAGAGGTTTGCTAGCATTATTGGTCTTCAACAAAGCCTCATGTCCTCTAAGAGGATTCATGAAGAGACAGTGATGAGCCCGGTTGACATGTTCTCTATGTATGACAGAGGAGGTGGCTCCTCCCAATGTTCATGGCTTTCTTCCCTTCTTCATGGTTCTTAACCATTGTGTGAGGAAGACTCTTGGGCCAAGAGATGGCGATGCATCAAGTGTTCCTGCCAACTTGAGGAACTTACTTGCTAGGCTTCATGGGAAAGAAAAGTTCAATGCCTTTGACTTCATTTGGGAAGAGATCTATGCCATTTCCATCACTCCAGCTCGGTCTTGCTGCTATGGACCCTACATTATGAAGATGATCGAGGAAGTTAGTGAGCTCACCTTTGTTAAGGATGTGCCTCACAAGCCCTTGAGGCCTCAGAAGCCAGTCTACTTGGTTTCCTCCAAAGCTACCAGAGGTGAGCTCTCTAGTTCAGCAGCTCCATGTTCTTCTTGTGGCACCAAAACTCACTTCAAGTTCCCCTCCCACTTGTTTTGTCTTGGGCGTGATGCCAACATGAAGCTAGACAATAAGAGGACAGAAAGGAAGAAAAACACAAGGCTCTCAAGCAACTATCAACCAAGTACAACTTCAACCGAACTCGCTCTCCCATCGGGTCCGAGGAGAATGACTCTCCTCCACGTCACTATCCGCATCCATCTCTTTCTTTCACTAGGGAAGACCGTGAGTACTTTGGCATCACTGAGAGGGACATCGAGGAGGCTACCGGTGCTGTTGGTGAGACTGAAGATGAGAGTGATGGGGATGGAAATGGCCATGAGGATGATGAGAGTGAGCCTAGTGCGAGTGAGTATGATGGGAGCAAGTGATTGTGCTCTTCCACCATTCTTTTTCCTTTTTGGTGTCTTGATGCCAAAGGGGGAGAAGAAAGCTATCTAGGGGATCAAGGACTTATCTTAATTTCAAAAATTTGTATTGTTAAGACTATGTGTGGTGTGCCTCTTATGTCGTCATTTGCTTATATAAGATCTTGTAAGACATATTTGTGATCTTTGTGTAATGGCTATGCTCTATGGATGCTATGTTGATGAATGATGGTTGTTGGCTATATGTGTTTGCACTTGTCATTTATTCACTCTTGTATTTCATTTGATCACACTTTTTTTAGGCACTCCACGATTGCAATGAATATATGAATGAGCTCTCAAATTCATGTCATAGTATGCATATGGATTGATGTTGACTAAATCATGGATGCATAACTTTAGGGGGAGCTCTACATATATTTATTGGAATCAAAGTTCTTTTTATCTCAAATGTAAGCTTTAATTGGTTGTCATCAATCACCAAAAAGGGGGAGATTAAAAGTGCATCTAGGCCTTCGTGTGGGTTTTGGTTGATCAATGACGAACAATTGAAGGAGTAATGATACTTGCTAAGTGTATGAGCAGGGCGAATACTTCATGCATCAAAGATGCCCCCTCAAAATGAAAAGGAAAAAGAAAGAAGGCAACCGATGTCTCTTAGTTTTTTATTCCTACTTTTTGAGTCATAGGTGTGCCGTACTATCAAGAGGGACACAACTAAGAAAGTGGTGAAATTGACCAAGTGCTACTAACACTCAACATCATATTTCATTCCCAAAGCCCGAAATTCCTATCTCACCTCTGGGACCTGGACTAGTCCGGATATGCGCGGACTAGGCCGGCTTAGGTCAAAACAGAACCAGTTTTGGTTCTGGAGTCGACTCAGCCGGACTAAGATGCTAGGTTCTAGACTAAGCCGAGAACCAGAGGCAGCTGGACTAGGACGGCATCAGCCGAACTAAGCCGGCTCAGAGCAAAACCCGAGAGTGTTTCGGTCTAGACTTGGGTTGACCCGGACTAGACCGGCTTGATCCGGACTAAGCCGGGCATTGCCGGACTAGTCCGAGTCACTAACACTTAGCCGTTTTTTAGGGTCCTCTAAGCATCTTTGTTAAATTTGAACTCCAGGGATGGACTAGTCCGAGCCCTGATACCAGACTAAGACGGCCCCGCCTCACCAACGGCTCTATTTCTCCACCCGACTATAAATATACCCCTTCGTCCCCAAAGTGCCGTTGACCACTCCAAAGAGCTAAAATAGCAAATCTGAGCACTCTTGAGCTTCTTCAACTCTCCCCCAAGCTTGCTACTTCAGTTTTTGAGGGATTGACAGGAGATTTGTGAGGATTTGAGTGAGCCACCTCATATTGCATTGGAGCACTTCGGTTTGTCTTCACCACTGGCATTGCTTTTGTTTGTTACTCTTGGGGATTCATCCCCTAAATGGTTAGGCATCGCCCGAGGCTACCAAGCTTGTGGTTGAAGACGCGGGAAGTTTGTATTGCCCTTCTTGCAATAGATTAATAGTGGAAAACCGAGCTTGACCTTTGTGGTTGCTTGGAAGAGGTTCTAGGTTTGAGAGCAACCCGGTCCTTTGTGGACTTGATGTGGACAAGGGTTCCCGATCTTCCGAAAGGTTCTTGGTAAGTTGATTTGGTCGGAGGCGACACACAAATCGATCCGGCTTCAGAACAGCACGTTCTAAACCCCGCAATCGCAGCACGACGTCTCCTCTAGTTATCAACCGTCCAAAAGACGATTGACCTCGCCGAGAAGGCTAATCCCTGCCTACGAATCAAGAACACAAGCAAGAACAACGAAGAATGCAACACAATTGCAGATGTATGATTAGACTCTCGAAGTTGGGGTCTCACAAACCGATGAACGACAAAACTATTTATAAACAGAATTGATCTAAGCAAAACCAGAACCCTAATGGTGCGGTGGCGGCTGTATATAAAGACCCTAGGGTCGTGCAAGATCCTCTGGACGCGCCCCTAATTGGGCTCAACTAGATACAAAGCCCAAAGGCCAAAATAGGCGACGCAGCACCAACACAGATTCTAGACTCTCTCTTGTTTTGATGATTCCTGATGACTCCGGATGAATTTTGATATGAGGCCGGCGGCATTGGAAAGGTCTTCTCCGTATCTTTCCGTGCATATGTAGAACGTCCAAATCTGAGTCTGTATGCGTCCTGAGCGACTGTTTTAGTGCAGACTGGTCCTGGGGCCCGAAACAGACTCGAAGTCGGTTTTGATTGGGCCTCCACTTTGGCTTCCAAGCCCTTGCTGGTCCTCCACGTTCCCAACTCCTTCTCCCATCATCTCCTGGTCCTCTCCATGGTTTCTAATCATAAAATAATCATTAGGTAGCAAACCATTCTCAAAAGTAACATATAGCGAAGAACGTAGGAACGAGCTCACCTCTAAATTTAGTCGTCGTGCACGAGCTCTAGTCATTGGACCTTGCAAGTCCAGATTTGGAGGAGTGTTGTGTGTATCCATAGGAGTGATGTCCTCATCATCCTCCCCCTCTTGAAGTGGAGTCGTCCTCGACTCGAGCTCATCCTCTTCTCCCAAGTATGGTTTCAAATCTGAAATGTTAAAAGTAGGACTAACCCCGAACTCGGGAAGCAACTCAAGTTTGTATGCATTATCATTAATCTTCTCCATTATTTTGAATGGACCATCAGCTCTAGGCATTAGTTTAGACTTTCTCAATTCTGGAAATCTATCCTTTCTTAAGTGTAACCACACTAAATCTCCTACATCAAGCTTTACTTCCTTTCTACCCTTACTACCAGCAATTTTATACTTTTCATTCATCTTTTCAATGCTAACTCTAGTGGTCTCATGCATTTGCAAAATAAATTCAGCACGCTCCTTAGCATCGACATGAACTCTCTCATTAATAGGTAGAGGAAGTATATCAAGTGGAGTACGGGGATCAATACCATACACTACCTTGAATGGACTTACCTTGGTAGTAGAATGTGTTGCCCGATTATAAGCAAACTCCACATGAGGTAAGCGTTCTTCCCATTGCTTCAAATTTTTCTTCAAAATAGCTCGCAACATAGTACCCAAAGTGCGGTTCACAACCTCAGTTTGTCCATCAGTTTGTGGATGACAAGTTGTAGAAAATAGCAACTTTGTACCCAACTTATTCCAAAGCGTGCGCCAAAAATGACTCAAGAATTTTGCATCACGATCTGAAACAATAGTAGAAGGCATACCATGCAAACGTACAATTTCTTTGAAAAAAAGATCAGCAATATAACTAGCATCATCAGTTTTATGACATGGTATAAAGTGTGTCATCTTGGAAAAACGATCCACAACAACAAAAATGCTATCGCTCCCCCTCTTAGTCCTAGGCAGTCCTAAAATGAAGTCCATAGAAATATCCGCCCAAGGAATAGAAGGAACAGGAAGTGACATGTATAAACCATGTGGATTCAATCGAGACTTAGCTTTTTGACATGTAGTGCAGCGAGCAAAAAAACGCTCAACATCTTTCCTCATCCGTGGCCAAAAGAAGTGTGTGGCCAAAATATCCTCTGTCTTCTTAGCACCAAAATGACCCATCAATCCACCTTCATGCGCCTCCTGCAACAACAAAAGACGAACGGAACCAACTTGAATGCATAGGCGGTTAGCTCTAAACAAGAATCCATCATTCAACACAAATTTGTGCCAAGCACGACCTTCTTTACAGTGCAGCAATACATCATTAAAATCAACATCAGCAACATATTGTTCTTTAATTGCCTCAAGTCCAAAAATTCTACAATCAAGTCGAGACAACAAAGTATATCGCCTAGATAAAGCATCAGCAATCACATTATCCTTCCCTTTCTTATGTTTAATAATATAAGGAAAAGACTCAATAAACTCAACCCATTTAGCATGTCTACGGTTCAAATTGCATTGAGAACGAATATACTTAAGTGATTCATGATCAGAATGAATAACAAATTCTTTGGGCAACAAATAATGACGCCACGTCTCTAAAGAACGTACAAGTGCATATAGTTCCTTATCATACGTGGAATAATTCAAAACAGGCCCAGTAATTTTCTCACTAAAGTATGCAACAGGTTTACCATCTTGCATCAAAACACCACCAATGCCTATACCACTAGCATCACATTCAAGCTCAAAAGTCTTATCAAAATTGGGTAATTGCAGCAATGGTGCATGTGTAAGTTTGTCCTTCAAAGCATCAAAAGACTCATGATGTACCTTACCAAAATGGAAGTCAACGCCCTTCTTTGTCTACTCATGCAATGGTGCACCAATGGTGCTGAAATCTTTGACAAAGCGGCGGTAGAAACCTGCAAGACCAAGAAAACTCCTCACCTGTGTGATAGTTTTTGGTACAGGCCAGCTCTTTATGGCTTCAATCTTCGCCTCATCCACCTCAATTCCCTGTGGAGTCACAACATAGCCAAGAAAAGAGACTCGATCCGTGCAAAAGGTGCACTTCTCAAGGTTACCAAATAAACGTGCAACTCGCAAAGCATCAAAAACAGCACGCAAATGAATCATATGATCATCCATGGATTTGCTATAAATCAAGATATCATCAAAGTAAACAACCACAAATTTGCCAATAAAAGGTCTTAAAACCTCATTCATCAAACGCATGAAAGTACTGGGTGCATTAGTCAACCCAAAAGGCATTACTAACCACTCATACAACCCGAATTAGGTTTTGAAAGCTGTTTTCCATTCATCTCCAAGTTTCATTCTAATTTGATGGTAGCCACTACGCAAATCAATTTTAGTGAAAATTATAGCACCACATAACTCATCAAGCATGTCGTCTAGCCTAGGAATAGGATGACGATACCTAATAGTAATGTTATTAATGGCTCTACAATCTACACACATACGCCAAGAACCATCTTTCTTAGGAACCAAAAGTACAGGAACAGCACAAGGACTAAGTGATTGACGAACATACCCACGATCCAAAAGGTCTTGGACTTGTCGTTGTATCTCCTTAGTCTCCTCAGGGTTGGTCCTATAAGCAGCACGGTTTGGTAAAGTAGCACCTGGAATCAAATCAATTAGATGCTCAATCCCTCTCAAAGGTGGCAATCCCGGGGGTATCTCAGCTGGGAAAACATCCTCATACTCCTGCAAAAGGCTAGTGACAGCAGGAGGCAAAGCACTAGAAGCAATATCACCAAGCGAAAACAAGGCTTGTTTGCATATCAGTAGAAATTTCAGCAAGCTCAGATTTTGTGGCAAGACATGAACGACCTTGTAATTTAATTGCAGCACCCTTAGAACTTGAAGAATCATTAACATTACTTGGTGTAGAAGCAGAATTAACAGGTTGCTGAATTTTAGGGCTTTTATTTTTCAAACTAGCAGCTCGTTCTAAATCAGCTTGTACAATTTCAGCAGGGGTCATTGGTAACAAAGTAATTTTAGTTCCTTTATGCATAAAAGTATACTTATTACTTTTACCATGGTGTACAGCATCATTATCAAATTCCCAAGGTCTACCCAATAAAAGTGAACAAGCTTGCATGGGTACAACATCACAATCAACAGAATCCACATGGAACCAATGGAAAAAGGAACTCTGCAAGTTTGTGTTACCTTAGCTTTTCCAGAGTCATTTAACCACTGAATGTAGTATGGATGTGGATGTGGGCGTGTGGTCAAGTCAAGCTTCTTAACCACATCAGAACTCACCAAATTGTTGCAGCTTCCTCCATCAATGATGACGCGTGCCCGACGGTTCTTGATGACGAAGAAAATCTAGAACAAGTTATGTCGCTGCATCATCTCAGGCTGCTGGATTTGTGTGCTAAGCACACGCTGCACAAGAATATTCATGTAGCCCATGGTATCTCCGCCTCCAAGGACGAGGTCACCGCTGGTGGCAGCGACATCCTCCTCCTCATCCTCCACATCGGAGGTGCTCATGTAACCGCCATCATCTGTCGCCACATATGCCCGCCTACTTGGGCAATCTTTCTGCACATGGCCAAGACCATGGCAGTGGTGGCACTAAATCCCTGTAGTGCATCCCGTCGAAGCAACAGAGGAGGCACTACTAGCCGGTACCTGCACAAAATTTTTACCTGAGCGCGTAGAAGGGGCCAGGGCTGATCTTGGTGCTGCAGAAACAACACTAGCTGGTGGGGGCGGCCGGAAAGATGGCTTGGGCAGCCCCGAAGTCCCCGTCGGCCGTGGTGGGTAGAAATTCCTGGACTTGCTGTACTCCTCAAAAGCCTGGAAAAGTCCCTGTGATTCTTTCTCTGCAAGCAAAGCATACTGGAAACACTGGTTGAGGGTATAAAATTCTTTATAATCAAGGATGTCCTGAATTTCTTTTCTCAAACCAGAATGAAAGCGGCAAATCTGATCCTCTACTTTTTCAACCACAGCACAATGAATCAAACCCTTCTGAAGCTCACTAAAATACTCCTGAACAGTTTTATCTCCTTGATCTAAACGCTGCAGTTTATTACGAATTTCTCTATAAAAAGGAGGAACAAAACGATCACGCATTTCTACCTTAAGTTCTTCCCAAGTAGTAGGCAAATTGGTTTCAGCAGCTAGACCACTCCATCAAACAATAGCAAAGTCCTTAAACTCACTAGTTGCTTGTCTAACTCTATGTTGTTCAGGAACAAGGTGGGCATTAAATTTTTGTTCTACCGTCATTTCCCAATCAAGGTAAGCATCACCATCGTACTGACCCGAAAACGAAGGAATTGAAAACTTAATTTTAGCATACGGATCATCTGGAGCATGGTTACCTTGTGTGCGACGGTTGTGGTTGTGGAAACCACCCATACCTTGAGGGTTACGTTGCAAACGACGTTGTAACCTTGCGGTCCTTGTAGCTGACCTATCGACGGTGCCATCAGCCTTATACACCGTTGCTTCATCATGATCATCTTCAACTTCGTTGTTGGTGTTGGTGTTGGTGTTGTTGTTGGTGTTGGTGTTGGTGTTGGTGTTGGTGTTGGTGTTGGTGTTGTTGTTGCTGTTGTTGTTGGTCTTGTGAGCGATCTCCAATTCGACAACCTGATCGGTTAGCTTAGAGACTCTCTTATCCAACCGCTCAATGCTTTCTCCCAGGTGAAGCTTGGTAACGGCGTCAGTGACGGCCCTGGTGATCGTCTCTGCCAAATCACTCTGAACCGCCTGCAAAGCCCTCTGTAACTGATTTTTGCTCACGCACTCATCCAATTTTGAGGGTGAAGCACCCTCTCCATCGTTTCCTGACATCAGAAACACCAAAACAGGAAACAAAAGGTGAAGGTTATCCCTACAAAACTACTAAGCAGTGGTGCCTCTCAACACAGCAAAAGAAAGCTTCTTGCAAAGCTCTTACAAAGTTCTGAAAACAACAAAGCGAAGGATACCAGGGAGAAGTGTTCGACGATTGCAAGGGTTACAAAATAACCTATGTGCTGTCCAGAAGAAGTATGTAGAGCTAGGAAGGCCAAATATATATATATATATGAGTGGCACACAAATCAAAAATAGATAGTAAAGCTGAATAAGTGCCCAAGTAACTTGTCCCTAGTTGCTGGTCTAACTATGTCCTAGAACAGTAGTGATAGCAAAGAAGAAACAAGGAGACAAAGGAACACAGTCGATAACAGGGGGCTTAGTGTAAAACAGCCAAACTCAGAAATTCCAAGGGGCTAGATGGAGCACTAGTAGGAATCCCAAATTTCTTTTTTTTTATTTTATTTTTTTGATATTTTTTTCCAACTCACTAGCAAACAGGGAGAAACCACAAAAAATTTCAGCTCAAACCGAGCTAGGACGTGGCCTACAGAAAATCTTGAAGTTTCAGAAAACGTCGGGTTTCAACTTGAATGAATTTTTTCTTTATCTTCCCGATTTACACAGGGCATAGCCTAGTGTGGGTCAGCTCAACTTTTTGTCAAGAATCTCCTGTAAAAATGTCAGCCAAAACGGACAACCGAGCTAAAAGTGATGGCTGTTTTACCGAAGGGGTGTCGGAATCGGTTATGAAGAACCCGGGGGTTTGAGTGAAATCCGAGTCGGGCTTGGGGTCGGGTAGGGATTTTTTTTTTGGTGAGGTAGATGCAGCGGAAAGTAGAATTTGTGAAAATTGGTCCGAGGTGGTGAGGGTGGGATTAGGGTGGGCGTGTTGATCAATCAACCCTAGCACACAAAGCCGACAAAACCGAGGAGGGTGAAGGGGATGGCGGCTAGGATTGCAAGGGAAACACTACTGACGATAAAAACACAAACTAAACCAGCGACTAAACAAGAACTAGGGCACAAACTCAACACTACGGACTCTGAAATTGAAATATGCAAAGGCTAAACACGTGGTTATGGGCGGGAGAAATTTTTTTTTTGGTATTTTCTGTGGACGATAGGAAGAACACGAAAACAAAACTAAAGGGTAGTGTGAACCTGACGGTGCACCTGAAGCTCTAATTACCACTTGATGTGGACAAGGGTTCCCGATCTTCCGAAAGGTTCTTGGTAAGTTGATTTGGTCGGAGGCGACACACAAATCGATCCGGCTTCAGAACAGCACGTTCTAAACCCCGTAACCGCAGCACGACGTCTCCTCTGGTTATCAACCGTCCAAAAGACGATTGACCTCGCCGAGAAGGCTAATCCCTGCCTACGAATCAAGAACACAAGCAAGAACAACGAAGAATGCAACACAATTGCAGATGTATGATTAGACTCTCGAAGTTGGGGTCTCACAAACCGATGAACGACAAAACTATTTATAAACAGAATTGATCTAAGCAAAACCAGAACCCTAATGGTGCGGTGGCGGCTGTATATAAAGACCCTAGGGTCGTGCAAGATCCTCTGGACGCGCCCCTAATTGGGCTCAACTAGATACAAAGCCCAAAGGCCAAAAATAGGCGACGCAGCACCAACACAGATTCTAGACTCTCTCTTGTTTTGATGATTCCTGATGACTCCGGATGAATTTTGACATGAGGCCGGCGGCATTGGAAAGGTCTTCTCCGTATCTTTCCGTGCATATGTAGAACGTCCAAATCCGAGTCTGTATGCGTCCTGAGCGACTGTTTTAGTGCAGACTGGTCCTGGGGCCCGAAACAGACTCGAAGTCGGTTTTGATTGGGCCTCCACTTTGGCTTCCAAGCCCTTGCTGGTCCTCCACGTTCCCAACTCCTTCTCCCATCATCTCCTGGTCCTCTCCATGGTTTCTAATCATAAAATAATCATTAGGTAGCAAACCATTCTCAAAAGTAACATATAGCGAAGAACGTAGGAACGAGCTCACCTCTAAATTTAGTCGTCGTGCACGAGCTCTAGTCATTGGACCTTGCAAGTCCAGATTTGGAGGAGTGTTGTGTGTATCCATAGGAGTGATGTCCTCATCAGGACTCCTCAACGGAGACGTAGGTTCCTTTGTGGGACTAAACTTCAGTGAACAAATCTTTGTGTCTTGTGTGCTTGTTCTTGCTCTTTGTTGTGCCTCTCTTAAATTACTTGTGTAGCTTGTTTACTAGCTCTCTTGTACTACTTTAAGTTTCCAAGTGCTTGCTACTACTTATCTCTAGCTACTGGTATATTTGTTGCACCATAGAAATCGATCTAGAGCTTGTTCTATAATCTGTCGTGTGCATGACCCGGACTTAACCGCTAACCCTAGTGGACTAAGACGCCAACCCAGACTAGGACGCCAACACTTGCGTCTTAGTCCAACCAGTGTCAGAACTAACTGTTTTAGTTATTGGTTCACCGGAGTATTTGCCTATTCACCCCCTCTACGCAACTTTCAAGACTTCCCGAACGTGGTGGAATACTAAATGGACGGATAGGACTGTCACCACCTGCCACCTACCACACAGCCCAAGGGGACAAATGCAAATCTACCTAGTGTTAACTTAGCACCACGCCTACGCCTTCACTAGATATTTTTCTGTTGATTCGGTGGAAGAACAGCCAGGAAATAACCAAGTCTAAGTCCTAAAAGAACTAAAACTTAATTAAATTCTAGCCAGGAAACCGATGAACTATGCATCAAATTTCTTCCCGATGATTGTAGCTTGAAGAAATGACTAAGTTAAAATAAGTACTTGACAAGATATAAAAGGAAAGATGATAAGAGTAAGTCTTACATAAAGAGTAAAGACACTAGAGATCTCATACCAAGACTCCAAGACAATTCTGGAATCTCAAACAATGCTCTCGACTAGACTCTAACTCCCAACTAATTAACCTATTCTACATTGTGGCACAAGTAGTGGGAAAGTGGTCTCCTTGGTGTGTTTCTTCTTTCATTTCCTCTCGAATTCCCCACAATTTATAGGTGATGGGCCAGAAGGTATTTATAGGTGAAGTGGAGTAGGTGGGCCAAAGTCGGTGCGCCGGGCAGCGGGATAGGCCGGGCGGCCGTTGGATTGGGTCGGTTCCCGACTGACTCTTCCTGGATGGCTCAGATGTTGTCCCGATGACGGTTGATAGGTCGCTTTCCATCGACTTTCTTCTTTTCAGGGTGGTAGGCCTCTTGGGCCTTGTGGGTTGGCCTCACCGGGTGGCAACCCGAGGCCGGGCGGTGGCCTTGGCTGGGTGCCGACTCCTTCTTGGTTGCCCCATGACTTCTCCCGGTTAGGCCACTTGATGGCCTTTTTTCCTTCACCACTTTTCACTTCTTTTGATCCAAGAGGAGAAAACGACATCGTGGTGGAGTGTTTTGTAGGGTCGGCCGGGTGCTGACTTCAGCTGTAAACAACCTTGTCGGTCGGGTGCTGATATTAGCAGTAAACGACCTTGTCGGCCGGCTATTTTATAGTCGTGATCGGTCGACGGGGTGTTTCTACATGTTCTTGCATATTTCATCCCCTTTATGCCTGCAAGCACATATTTCACAAAAACTCATGGAACTTTATTAGTTTAAACAAATATTTATTGAACTTTGGTCTTTTACCTTGCATTTCCCGACCAGTTGGTGGCCAATATTAGGTTTTATAGGCCACCATCAGTGTTGTATGACTCTTGATCCGGTCTAGTGGTCACTCCGTAGTGGAGGACTCCTTGCATCTAGGTCGTCATCATCGGGGTCTGTTTCATGTCCGTCCTAGGGGTTCACAGCTGATGGTGCTCCTCGGGCAGTGGCTGCCGGAGACGTCTTGCCGCCTGGATTTGCTGGTGCCACCATAAACACCTCATAGTAGTCAGATGAGTGGCTTTCTAAATCACATGGCTCCTCCATCAGATCCAAGATTGATTCATGATCGGCGCTGATTGCTGCTACTAATCTTGAGTCAGGAAAAAAAATTGGGATCTTCATCCCGCTCCTCTGTGTAACGAGTTGGGAGATCAACCAAAGGTGCATGCGAGTCGTCCAAGCTTGTCGGTCGGTCAGTCATGGGCAATGCTAAGAAGGGACCGGGAAGAGTTTCCATCTGAAGAGCACGGTACTCCGCCGCCACGTTGCTGAGGTCGAGTGGGAGTCGGCGCGTCGGGCTAATCTTGTGATCGACCGGTGAAGCCTTGCTAACGCCTAAATCTAAGGGCGTCCCAGACACTGGAATGACCACTGGACCTTGCTTGATGAGTCTCCCGCTCTGTTCAGCGACGAAGCTAAAGGTGCCGAAGTAGATCTTGTCTTTCGGGTGGAACTTGACATCGAGGAAGGCCATCAATTTCAATGAAGTTGAACTCAACGCTGCCTCTTCCTGGTGCACCAACTGTCGAGAGATAATCTCAACAGTAGATTTTGGTATGTGTATGAGTATGAAAATCGATGGACACGGGACACAGGGTTTATAGTGGTTCAGGCCTCTTGGAGGATAACAACCCTACATCCTTTTTGGTGTTCTTGTATTGCTAAGGTTCGCACGAGGGTTAGGGTTTCCCAATGCGAGTTCTGATGATCTACGGAAGACCCCATGCCCTCCTTATATATCTGTAGGGCAGCGATTTACATGGAAATCTACCATTTAGTGACATCTGATTCAATCTATAAACCATATTTGTTAACCTAACTTGTCGCCTACTCTAAACAAATATCCGAGTAGCTATCTTCTGGGCCTTAATCTCCAATGCTTCATAATCGAGTCGTGGCCCACTCGGCCATATAGTCGAGTGGTTAGGTATCCCGGGTATACATGTCCCACACAGCTGCAGGAGGCCCGCAAGGGTAGGGAAGGTAAACCTTCTTTCCTTGTTTCGCTTTTGTCACTACTTGTCTCTATACCATTCTTTATCAACTTTGCTGGCCTGCGCAGCGCTGGAGGAGAAGCTGGCCAACGCCGAGGAGCCCCTTCATCAGGAGGTTGCAGAGAAGGAAGGTTGTGTGTCAGGCTAGGAAGGGCATCTTGAGAGCTTTGGGCCCCTCTGATTCCTCGTGCCACGTTGGCGCATCAGGTTGGGGACCTGTTGTCCTCGGACCGTGAATGGATCAAGCACGGCATGCGCTTCGGCATGCACACCATCTTCGCTATGCTCAGGACGCATTTCGAGGAAGTGGACTACGAGACGTTGAGCCTCGGCTACTAATGAGGACATCACTCCTTTGGATACATGCAACACTCCTCCAATTCTGGACTTGCAAGGTCCAATGACTAGAGTTTGTCCACGACAACTAAATTTAGAGGTGAGCTCGTTCCTACGTTCTTCATTATATTTCACTGTTGAGAATGGTTTGCTACCAAATGATTATATTATAATTAGGAACCATGGAGAGGACCAGAAGATGATCGGAGAAGGACTTGGAGACGTGGAGGACCAGCAACGACGTGGAATCCAAGGTGGAGGCCCAATCAAAACCTATTTCAAGTCTGTTTCGGAACCCAGGACCAGTGTGCACTAAATTTGACGCCCAGGACGCATACAGACTCGGATTTGGACGTTCTACAAAAGCTCAGAAATATAAGAAGAATACCTTTCCAATGCTGCTGGTCTCATGTCAAAATTTGTCAGGAGTCATTGGGAATCGTTGAAACAAGAGAGGATCTAGAATCTGTGTCGGTGCTGCATCACTTGTTTTTGGCCTTTGGGTTTTGTATCCAGTTGAGCATAATTAGGGGCGCATCCAGAGTGTCTTGAATGACCCTTGGGTCTTCATATACAGCTGCCGCCACACCATTAGGGTTCGGGTTTTGCTTAGATTATTCTATTCATAACAGTTTTGCCGTCACTTCAGTTTGTGAGACTTCAACTTCGTGACTTTATTCATATATCTGCAATTGTGTTGCATTGTTCGTTGTTGTTACTTGTGTTATTGATTCGCAAGCAGGTATTAGCCTTTTTGGTAAGGTCAATCATCCTTGGATGGTTGATAACCAGAGGAGACGTTGTGCTATAATTGCGGGGTTCTGGACGTGTTGTTTAGAAGCCGGATCAATTTGTGTTTTGCCTCTGCCCAAATCAAGATTATTAGAACCTTTCAGAAGATTGGGAACCCTTGTCCACATCAAGCAGTTATTAGAGCTTCAGGTGCACCGTCAGGTTCGCACTACCCTTTAGTTTAGTTTTCTTTTTGTGTTCATCCTATCGTCCACAAAAAAGCCCAAAAAAAATCCCCCCACCCCGAAACCACGTGTTAGCCTTTTGCATATTTCAATTTCAGAGTCCGTAGTATTGACTTTGAGCCCTAGTTCTTGTTTAGTCGCTGGTTTAGTTTGTGTTTTTGTCGTCAGTTGTATTTCCCTTGCAACCCTAGCCGCCATCTCCTCTGCCACCCTTTGTTTTGTCGGCTTTGTGTGCTAGAGTTGATTGATCGACACGTCCACCCTAATCCCACCCTAAACCCACCTTACACCCACCCTCCACACCTCGGACCAACCCCCCAAAATTCCACTTTCTGCTGCATCCATCCCGACAAAAAATCCCTACCCGATTCCAAACCCAATCCCGAACCCGACTAGGTTTCCCTCAAACCTGGCCACGGGTTTTATGAGTCAAACGACCATAACTTTTCGCTCGGTGCTTCGTTTTAGCTGAAATTTTTACAGGAGCCTCATGACTCATTTTGGACCCTCCCCAAACCTCCAACGGCAGTTTGCCATTCTCAAAAAAATTAACAAAAATCAGGAAGATAAATTAAAACATTATTCAAGTTGAAACTCGACGTTTGCTGAAACTTGTAGAATTTCTGTAGGGGGTGCTGGAATTAAATTACAAGGTTGTTCATGTCTTGCAAAAAAATCTGATATTGCTGAAATTTCTACTGATGCTGATATTTTCTACGCTTTGATATGCAAACAAGCTTTGTTTTCGCTTGATGATATTGCTTCTAGTGCTTTGCCTCCTGCTGTCACTAACATTTTGCAAGAATATGAGGATGTTTTCCTAGCTGAGATACCCCCGGAATGGCTTCTTTTGAGAGGGATTGAGCATCAAATTGATTTGATTCTGGGAGCTACTTTGCCAAACCGTGCTGCTTATAGGACCAACCCTGAGGAGACTAAGGAAATACAACGACAAGTCCAAGACCTTTTGGATCGTGGGTATGTTCATCAATCACTTAGTCTTTGTGCTGTTCTGGTACTTTTGGTTCCTAAGAAAGATGGTACATGGCATATGTGTGTCGACTGTAGAGCCATTAATAACCGTACTATTAGGTATCATCATACTATTCCAAGGCTAGACGACATGCTTGATGAGTTATGTGGTGCTACAATTTTCACTCAAATTGACTTGCATAGTGGCTACCATCAAATTAGAATGGAACTTGGAGATGAATGGAAAACAACTTTCAAAACAAAATTTGGTTAGTATGAGTGGTTAGTAATGCCTTTTGGTTTAACTAATGCACCTAATACTTTCATGCATTTGATGAATGAGATTTTAAGAGATTTCATTGGCAAATTTGTGATAGTTTACTTCGATGATATCTTGATTTATAGCAAGTCAATGGATGAATATTTGGATGATATGCATGCCTTTTTTTATGCTTTGCGAGCTACACGTTTATTTGGTAATCTTGAGAAGTGCCACCTTTTGCACGGATCGAGCCTCTTTTCTAGGCTATGTTGCGACTCCACAGGGAATTGAGGTGGATGAGGCGAAGATTGAAGTCATAAAGAGCTGGACTATACCAAAAACTATCATACAGGTTAGGAATTTTCTGGGTCTTGTAGGTTTCTACCATTGCTTTGTCAAATATTGCAGCACCATCGCTGCACCTTTACATGAGTTGACAAAGAAGGGCATTGAGTTCCATTGGGGTAAGGTACATCATGACTCCTTTGATGCTTTAAAGGACAAACTTACACATGCACCGTTGTTGCAACTACCCAATTTTGATAAAACTTTTGAGCTTGAATCTTTTCCTTATATTATCAAACATAAGAAAGGGAAGGATAATGTCATTGTTGATGCTTTATCTAGGCACTATACTTTGTTGTCTCAACTTGATTCTAAAATTTTTGGACCTGAGGGAATTAAACAACAATATGCTGATGATGTTGATTTTAAGGATGTATTGCTGCACTGGAAAGAAGGTCGTGCTTGGAACAAATTTGTGTTGAATGATGGATTTTTGTTTAGAGTTGATCACCTATGCATTCCAATTGGTTTTGTTCGTCTTTTGTTGTTGCAGGAGGCGCATGGAGGTGGATTGATGGGGCATTTTGGTGCTAAAAAAACGGAGGATATTTTGGCCACACACTTCTTTTGGCCAAGGATGAGGAAAGATGTTGAGCGCTTTGTTGCTGGCTGCACTACATGTCAAAAAGCTATGTCTCGCTTGAATCCATATGGTTTATACATACCATTTCCTGTTCCTTCTATTCCTTGGGCGGATATTTCTATGGACTTTATTTTAGTATTGCCTAGGACTAAGAGGGGAAGTGATAGCATTTTTTGTTGTTCTGCATCATTTTTCTAATGTTGAGAGCTCTGGAATAAGTTGGGTACAAAGTTGTTGTTTTATACAACTTGTCACCCACAAACTAATGGATAAACTGAGGTGGTGAACCACACTTTGGGCACTATGTTGAGAGCTATTGAAAGTGCATCTAGGCCCCTAATTTTATTTCGGTGATTGGCATCAATACAATTAAGAATGGAAAAATCATTTAAATGAGCATGTGTGTAGATAATGGTGCAAAATTTGGTGAACAAATTGGACACAGACAAAAAGGAGAAAAGAAGAAGGAAAAGTTCTTCAAAGTTGATATTAAAGAAACTACTCAAGATCAAAGCTCATAATGTCTTCATTTTATCTTGAGTATAGGAACATGGTACTATTAAGAGAGACACAAGAGTTCAAAGCAAAAATGATCCAAGTGCTAAATTTCTCATTTCCCAGCCAAATACACTTTTCCAGAGGTTTTTCATAGGACTTGTCCGAAAAGTGTATTTGGCTGGGAAATGAGAAATTTGGCACTTGGATCATTTTTGCTTTGAACTCTTGTGTCTCTCTTAATAGTACCATGTCGGACAAGTCCGATGAAAAACCTCTGGAAAAGTGTATTTGGCTGGGAAATGAGAAATTTAGCACTTGGATCATTTTTGCTTTGAACTCTTGTGTCTCTCTTAATAGTCCATCGGACTCCATTAGCGTTGCCACTCTGGGCCGTCGGACATGTTCGACGGTCATCGGACTTGTCCGATGACCTGAGGAAAGTCTAACGTGTCGGACATCTCCATCGTATTCCAGTACCTCTGCCACCTTTTGTAATCGGACATGTCCGATGATCCATCAGACTTGTCTGATGAACCAGACTTGTCCATGGCATCGGGCATGTCCATCAGACTCCAGTAACCATGCCACTTTGATTCATCGGACTTGTCCGATAACCATCAGACCTGTCCGATGCAGATCTAAGAAATAGGACCCCATCTCGCCCCTTGGCCGGTTGGTCACTCATTCCACTCAAAAACACTCTCAAGCTCACTTTGCTCTCTCCAACTCTCCTCCCTTGCTTCCACTCTTGATTTGTGAAGGGATTGAGAAAAGATTGAACAGCTCCATCACCTCCACGCTTCCATCCTCTTGAGCACTTGGTTCATCCTCACTGCCGACAACTCTTGTGTTTGTTACTCTTGGGGATTCATCCCCTAGACGGTTAGATGTGCCCGTTGAGCTCCGAACTCATGTGGTGATGCCTCGGGAAGTTTGTATTGACCCCTCCTTTGTGGAGTTGCTAGTAAAACATCGAGTTTGATCTTTGTGATCATTTGGAGAGATTTAGGGTTGAAAGAGACTCGGTCCTTTGTGGATCCCTCAATGGAGACGTAGGCTTCTTTGTGGAGCTGAACTTTGGTGAAAAATCCCATGTCTCTTGTGTGCTTTATTACTTGTCCTTCATTTACTTGTTCTTGCTCTTAATCTTATTAGTTAGGGTTTGCTTTGTATTTCTCAAATTAACTTGTGTAGGTTGCATGCTAGGTCATTTACTCTTTTCTACTGCTTCCTCTAGCTTGTAATCACTTATTCCTAGCTTGCCTTGAACTAGTTTTAAGTTTTAGCCGTCTGATCTACTTTTCTATCTCTTGCCATCGGGCAACTCATCGGACTTTACTCAAAATCATCGGACAAGTCCGACACTGCGCATTTAACATTTATTATTAAGTCATTTTTAGGGATAATTACCTATTCACCCCCCCCCCCCCTTCTAGGCACTTTCAGCTATTTTGAAGAAAAATTTGAAGCAATGGGAAGAATGTTTGCCTCATGTTGAATTTGCTTATAATCGAGCAACACATTCTACTATCAAGGTAAGTCCATTCAAGGTAGTGTATGGTTTTGATCCCCGTACTCCAATTGATATACTTCCTCCATCTATTAATGAGAGAGTTTATGTTGATGCTAAAGAGCATGCTGAATTTATTTATCAATTGCATGAGACCACTAGATATAGGATTGAAAAGATGAATATAAAGTATAAAATTGCTGGTGGTAAAGGTAGAAAAGAAGTAAAACTTGATGTAGGTGATTTAGTGTGGTTACACTTGAGAAAGGATAGATTTCCACAATTGAGAACGTCTAAATTGATGCCTAGAACTGATAGTCCATTCAAAATAATTGAGAAGATTAATAATAATGTATGTAATCTTGAGTTGCCTCCCGTGTTCGGGATTAGTTCTACTTTAAACATTTCAGATTTGAAACCATACATGAGAGAAGAGGATGAGCTTGAGTCGAGGACGACTCCGCTTCAAGAGGGGGAGGATGATGAGGACATCACTTCCACGGATACATGGAACACTACTCCAATTCTGGACTTGCAAGGTCCAATGACTAGAGCTCGTGCACGACGACTAAATTTAGAGGTGAGCTCGTTCCTACGTTCTTCATTATATGTTACTTTTGAGAATGGTTTGCAACCTAATGATTATATTATAATTAGGAACCATTGAGAGGATGAGGAGATGATGGGAGACGGACTTGGAGACGTGGAGGACAAGAAAGGACGTGGAGGCCAAGGTGGAGGCCCAATCAAAACCGATTTCGAGTCTGTTTCAGGCCCAGGACTAGTCAGCACTAAAACGGACGTCCAGGATGCATACGGACTCGAATTTGGACGTTCTACATATGCACGGAAAGATAAGAAGAAGACATTTCCAATTCCGCTGGTATCATGTCAAAATCCATCCAGAGTCATCGGGAATCGTCGAAACAAGAGAGGGTCCAGAATCTGAGTCGGTGCTGTGTCGCTTGTTTTTGGCCATTGGGCTTTGTATATATCCAGTTGAGCCCAATTAGGGGCGCATCCAGAGGGTCTTGCACGACCCCAGGGTCTTTGTATACAGCCTCCACTACACCATTAGGGTTCGGGTTTTGCTTAGATTATTCTGTTCATAACAGTTTCACCGTCACTTCGGTATGTGAGACCCCAACTTCATGAGTTTAATCATACATCTGCAATTGTGTTTCATTCTTCATTGTTCTTGCTCATGTTCTTGATTCGTGGTCAGGGATTAGCCTTCTCGGTGAGGTCAATCGTCCTTGGACGGTTGATAACAGCGGAGACGTTGTGCTGTGATTGTAGGGTTTTGGACATGTTGTTTAGAAGCCAGATCGATTTGTGTTTCGCCTCCGCTCAAATTAAGATTATCAGAACCTTCCGGAAGATCCGGAACCCTTGTCCGCAAGATCGGGAACCCTTGTTCACATTAGGTTGTGGTTGATCGACGTACAAAGTCCGCTCATTTCATACCAGTAAATAATGGCTATACGGTACGACAATATGCTGAATTATACATCTCTCGGATTTTATGTTTACATGGGGTGCCAAGAACGATACTTTCCGATTGAGGTTCTTAATTTGTGGTAAGATTTTGGGAATACTTACATGCATCTTTCGGTACACATTTAATCCGCAGTTCAGCATATCACCCTGCCACTGATGGACAGACCAAGCGTGTTAACCAAATTTTGGAAGACATGCTTAGGGTCTATGTTTTGACATATGGTGGTAATTGGGATGATTATCTGCATCTCACAGAATTTTCTTATAACAATAGTTATCAAGAGAGTGCAGAAATGACACCTTTTGAAGCATTATATATCCATAGCTGTAGAACTCCATTAAGCTGGTCGGAGTCTAGAGCAAGAATTATTTTAGGATCAGATCTTGTGCAACAAGCTGAAGAAAAAGTTTGGATTATTAAGGCCAATGTAAAGGCAGCAAAACAACGACAAGAGATGTATGCTAATAAGAGACGTCGACCTTTGGTATTTGAGAAAGGCAACCATGTTTATCTACGGGTATCACCTGTGAAAGGTATTCCGCGATTTGGGATCAAAGGAAAATTAGCTCCCCGCTATATTGGTTCTTTTCAAATACTTGAACAATGTGGACCTATGGCATACAAATTAAAACTACCAGAAAATCTTTTCGGTGTACATGATATATTCCATGTATCTTAATTAAAGAAGTATCTTAAACCACTCGTAGATATCATATTGGATGATTATGAACATCTATAGTCTGATTTGACTTATTCCGACCTTCCGATAAAAATATTGGATGAGAAGGATCGAGTTACTCAGAAGCGAACTATCAAGTTCTAAAAAGTTCAACAGAATAATCATTCCAAAGACGAAGCTACTTGGAAATCTACAGAATTTCTTAATACCCATTATCCAAAATTTTTACATCAATTCTCAGGTACTAAATCTTACCCTTTTTAACCTACCTCTAGTTCGCTTTAAATATCGGGACGAGATTTTTCTTAAGGAGGGAGGGCTGTGACACCCCAGTGTCACTAAACTATTTTGATCATATGATTGCACCCAATTCTAGTTTAGCAAGTCGTAAATCAATTTTTACTGCATTTCAAATTAATTTGAATTTGAATTCAAACTAAAGTATGGCTAGGTCGAACTCGAATTGGAGTTTGAAACCTGTTTAATTGGGTTCTACTCGTGTCAAGGAACCCACTCAAGTTTTCCTTAAAATTTTCTGAGTTGGGAACTATTTTATTTGGATTTTAGAATCTGGGCTGAGGTAATTCAAGAATAAAGAAAAAAAAGGAATAGTGGGACCCACTCATCATTCTCTCCTATCTCTTCTTTAGAACGCTGGCACCCGAGCACCAGGACACGCGCCCACCCGCGTGTCACCGCCCCGGCAGCCACCGCTTGAGCCCAGGGTGATCAAAACCGGCATAGGATCTTCCTCTCTCGCTCTCTCCGCTATCTCCTCGGTCGCCCCGCCCTCTCCCTCACTCCCTCCGCCATCTTTGTCGCCATTACAGAAGCTTGAGCTCAAGCTCGAGCGCCATTGCTCCAGTACCTCCCCGGCCGAATTCGGACCATCAAAAGCTACATGAGTTCATGCTCTAGCTTCATGGCAGTCACTTTGCCTTTTCTCTCCTGAATCGAGTCAATCGAACGCATCTTTATTCAGACACCATTGTTGAACAGCTCGAGCTTCATCAAGAAATTCTCCTCTTCTGGAGAGCCTCAACACCTATTTCTTGTTTCCTAGGGTGTGCAACTTCTTTGCGCATCTCTCAGATCAATTTTTCTTTTGATTCGTCACACGAGGTGGAAGGAACCAAGTTTTTCATCAAAATGCTTAAATCTTGTACAAATCATATCTTGAGTTTTAGGGCTCCTAAAATAGCAAAGTAAATTTTGTTGGTTTCCTCGACATGAGCTCTATGTATTGAGCATGTTGTTGTACATGTTTATCATATAAAGTTTTAATGTATGATTTATTTAGTATAAAGCTTAATAATTACATATATTTAGTTGTAGACTTTATAAAATAGCAAATTAAATTGTTTTAGACTTATCATGACATTCTCTGTCCAAAATATATTTATTTGACCCTATTTTCTAGACATATAATTATATATGAATTTATCCTTGAAATGCTTATAATTGTATTAAAGTAATTTCTGTAAACTTTTAAGGTTTGAACTTGTGCACAAAAATCAAGCTCGGTATGATGCATCATCATGAATGTTTCTAGGAATATATCTTCTATTCATATTTTACTAGAATATATTTAGTCAGAAACCTTGCTAAATGCATTAGTGAAACTTACCAAATTTGCTCATCATGCATATATCTACCATCGGTAGAACACCCATGTCCAGTAGCATGTTTTTAGTTTTGCTAAAGGAATTAATTTCACTTCTTGCCATAATAACCTTATTTAAATACAATAGTAAAGTTGCTTTATGAAATATTATTATCAAGATTGCTAACTCTGAAGCATATGGCTTCGAGAACAATGTTGAGGAACAAATTTTAATTGATGTGCTTAGTCATCATGTGCATTATATTTTTTTGCATTTTCTATGCATTCCTTTGTATTGACATGTCGTTATTATTATAGGGAACGTTAACTCTTCTGCGGAGGATTTTCAGAAGGAATCTTCAGTTTTCTCTGCACAAAAAGATTCTAACATCAGTAC
Source organism: Eleusine indica (assembly GCA_030378355.1). Taxonomy (NCBI): domain Eukaryota; kingdom Viridiplantae; phylum Streptophyta; class Magnoliopsida; order Poales; family Poaceae; genus Eleusine; species Eleusine indica. Next base: position 28,869,407 of record CM059501.1, on the reverse strand, counting down.
TAACCCTATGATTGTAGCTCAACTCAAGCCCTGGAACATTCCTATGTATTAATTTGATTAAATTCCATTAATTAAATTACTAGATGTGTATAGATAATTTGTGCATTAAGTTTAGGAGTTGAATGAAACCCACCTCTATTTTCTGGATATGTCCTATTTTATTTTAGACATGGTACATAGGTACAGGTAGTTAATATATAAATTACTACGCTTAGTTATAGGATCAACACTGTTTATGGTTTGTGGAATATTTTGTGAAATGGTAATGTCACATGGTTAACTAAGAAGGTTAAAATCTGGACTAAACGAGTCTATTTTGGAAAGCGGAAAGGCAAAGGACCTGTGAGGTTTTTGTCTCTCAAGGTGACAGTATGTTTATGTCAACAACTAAAATTTGAGACATGGACAGGCCCTGTAGGTGAAAGGGCAAAGATCATGTGCCTTCAAAGGACATGTCATGCAAAGCTGTAGTCCTGTCTATGTCGACCTAGGACCCGTTTGTTGTCGGCTCTGCTGAGCAAGTATTGATCAGTACCGAATGCATGCTAGTATATAGAAACTAGTAAACTGATGTAGCATTGTCAAATGCATGTTGGATGATAACTTAAAACTCTTGGTCATGTGATCCAGTAGGAGTGGACAGATTCCTGAGGTAGTGTGGAATGACTGCTCACTCGGGAGTTTTAGATTCGAATCGATATGTATTATGATTTTGTAAAAAGTTGTCATACATGTTTTTTAAATGATGCATATGCCGTGTATTTCGGGTTTTCTCGGCTGGTATAAAACAATTGCAATCACTGTCCCTCTTAGTAATGAGTACCGCTTATTCACTGAGTCACATCGTAGTTTAATAATCTCACTAATAATAATAAAATACAAAATGTTTGTATGAAGACTAATGTTGTTTTAGTAAATCTGAACTTGCTATATATTGTACTTAATTTAAATTTCAGTTTGTTTGCTGCACTTTATATATCAATATGCTAGTTTACATGGATAGATTCTACAGATAATTTTTACACTGCTTTGTTGCTGAAATTGACACTAAATTTATTTTCACACTCCTCTGAGTCTATGCATGTCTAGATTTATTAATACTTGTCGGGTAAGACTTGTTGAACTTAGTCGCTCAGACTTTGCCATGATGTTGTTTTATTTATTTCAGGTAATAATGTTGATGCTTATGAGTTACCTCTAGGTGTACTTTCCTCGGATATGTCTATTCCAGAGGGATGGTCAGCCCATTGGGAGACTGAGCAGCCGCTGCTATTGTGTGATGCTAGGTGATGATCTGTATAGGCTCAGATTTATCACAACTATTTTTATCATCGAGTTGTATATTGTAGACGTTTAAATCTTGCTATCTTCCGCTATTTTTCAAAAGCTAATATTTGTAATATTTTCCGCTGCACTTAACAATTAAACTCCGATGTAATATAAATAATACTTCTTTTTATGTAATTTGAACTTGGTCGGTTGTTGTATTATCTTGTGTCTGCTTAATCAGCACCTCGGGAACTTCAGTCCAAGGGGGTTGTGACATCATCCCCATCACCAAGGCAGCCGTCATCATCAATAAGATTTGTAGTAGAGTTTGGAGATGATATCTGCATAGACAACACTCGTATAAATATTAGCCCATAATTTCATAGTTGTCATCTATCACCAAAACATTCATACCTTGGGGATCCAATCATCAATGGTCATGATGCTTACATTTGTGCATTAAGTTTGGAGTTGAATGGAAACCCACCTGCATTATGGATAAATCCTATTTTGAATTAGACATGGTATATAGGTACAGGTAGTTCCATAAAATAACTGCTATGCTTTGTTCTAGACTCAACGGTATTCTCTAGTGTTGACAACTAAAATATGACAATGATATCAGGATCAATTAATTAATTTGAGACATGGGTGGGTCCTGTAGGTGAAAGGGCTAGGCCAAGTGCCTCTAAGAACTTGTCTCACAAGGCTGTAGTCCCGTCTATGTCGACCGAGGACCCGTTTGTTGTCAGACCTATTAAGCAAGTTTTAAACTGTACTAAATATATGCTAGAATATGGGAACTAGTAAACTGATGTAGCATTGTCATTTACATGTTGGACGGTACCCAAACTCTTGGTCATGTGATCTAGTAGGAGTGGATAGATTCCCGACGTACTGTGGAATGGCTTCCCACTCGGGACTTTGGTCCCGGACCGGCTTGTATGATGTCTTTGCGAAATGTTGTTATACGTGTTCTTAAATGATGTGTATGCTATGTATTACGGGTTTTTTCAGCTGGTGTAAATCGATTGCAATAGTTGTCCCTTGGAGTAATGAGTACCACTTGTTTAGTGCATCACAATGTAGTTTAATAAACTCACTAATAATAATTAAAATGGTGTTTGTATGAAGGTTGTCGCTATTTTAGTTAATCCGAATTTATTATCTATTGCACTTGTTAAATTTCAGATTGCTTTCTACATCTTTGTAGTAGTTCTATAACCAGTGTAAATTGATAGATTCTATAGATAATAACCAAATGCTTAGCTGCTGCTTAATGTCAGTAAATTTATTTCTACACATCTCTGAGCCTATGCCTATCTAGAGTTGTCGGGTAAGACTTATTGAGCTTAGTAGCTTAGGCTTTTTCATGTTGTTATTTTTATCATTTGAAGGTAGTAATGTTGATGCATATGAGCTACCAGTGGGTCTCCTTCCCCAGGATATGTCTATCCCAGAGGGTTGGTCTACAAACTGGGAGATCAACTAGCCGCTGTTTGTGTGCTTGGCTAGGCGATGATCCGTATGGGCTCGGATTCATCACTATCGCTTGTATCGTCGAGTTGTATATTTTAGACGCTTGATCAAGTTATCTTCCGTGTGTTTTAAAACTTGTCTCTATAATATTTCCGCTGCACTAAACTCTGATGTGAAACAAATAATACTCTTTTCTATGTAAATTGTACTCTTGGTCTGTTATTGTATTATCTTGTGTCTACTTAATCAACACCTCGGGAACTTCGGTCCAAGGGGGTTGTAACATTCGGTGGCAGTTTAACGCGGGTGGTGACAACAGCGACCAATGATGGTGATAGTGGTGGCCGATGACATTGCTGCCGGAGCCACGAGCGGTGATGTGGTGTGGTGCTGCCCGGCACCGCAGCAGCCGCGGGTGGCAGGTGGGGTTCGCTGTGGGGGAGCTCAAAGCTGCGTTAGGCCTTGGTCCACATTGTGACATATTGCAACTACTAAATAGCAACTACCACATATTGTGGCAATAGTACCAGGGTAGCAACAACACTTACAGTTTTTGTTGCTATAGCTAATAAGACTTGTTACAACAATATGGCTTGCGTTGCTATATCTACACCTCTATTTGCAATAATGCACATTTCTGTTGCCATATCATAGGATCTTTTGCACCACACGATACAACAAATAACAACATTTCATATTGGTTGTGACAATCCTAACTATTGCAAGCATTAGAAGAAAAGGTGGCAATAAAAATGAACTAAATTCAACATAGATTATTGTGTTGGAATATGTCGTACTTATCGCATCGACCACTATTGATATCACAACAGTACACAATTGGTAGCAACATGTACTCCTACTAGAACCAAAATTGACCACTGTTGCAATAACCCTAATATATTGCAACTAAAATCACGTTATCGGTACAAAATTGGTGGCATTACACTCAAAACCTTATAGTGGAAGAGGACAGAGAGGAAGAAAAGTAGATGCTCTCTGGAATCATTGAAGGCGAAGAGACCGGATGGTCCCGTCTACAAACCAGATGGTCTGGTTAGTATGAATTCAGCACGGACAGAGAAACCAACTACTCTGGAGCAGCCATTTCGGGAGTGACTGGACGGTCCGATCAGGCAGTGACCGGACTATACGTTCATTAGGACCATAATGCTGATTTCGTGGAGTAACAACTAATTTAAGGTTGGAAGCCTATATAAACTCGTTGCTAGGGTACTCGAGACCGCTCTTGGCCAGTGGAATTGCTAGGAGCATTTGTATGGAGCCAAGACGAAAAGAGAGGAGCACTAGGAGAGGATATTGGATATCTTGAGAGTGCTAATGAGAGTAACTTGAGCATCTATGCACATCTAAGGCTGCTACTATTGGTCTATGAAGGCCGCCTAGACCGGTTAGGTGTCGGTGATCGAGCCTATCGTGATTGGTTGTGAAGGACGTCACATGTTTGTAAACGGTTTGAGCCCGCCGTTGAAAATGGCATCGATAGTGAGCGCCCGTGTCAGATCGTGGAGTCCGGCAAGTTCTCAAGGGAGGTGAGCTTGTGCCTTGGTGGCAGCACTGACTCAACCGTGTCTTCACTCCGGGAGTGATTGCGGGCTTGTGTGCGAGAACTAAACTTGGTAGCGGGAGGGACCAGCACTCCGGCAGGAGTGCTCCAACAAAGATTAGGGGAAGGCGCATCGTTCCGAGACCTCGAGAAAAAATCATGAGCATTCCTTGACTCCCTGTTTACTATTCCACAATTGTGTGCTCTGGTGGATAGGTTGACTTGTGGCTTGCATAGGCTAGTTTTTTTAGCTTTCGCATTTGCACTCATCATGAACACTAGCATGTGCAGGGTCCTGGCCTCCTAGAATTGTTAGATTACAACGATTGTTAGGATCTAGAGGTGTGAAATTGAAGTATTCATTAATTGTGGTTGGCTCACCGATTCACCCCCCCCCCCTCTCGGTGCGCCTTCGGTCCTTATGATTGGTATCAGAGCCAAGTGTTCAACCTAGAGGCTTCACCGCCTTGAGTAAGGATGCCAGGAGAGATTGGGAGTGTTTCCATATTCAATCGTGAGGACTATATCTATTGGAAGGCTCGTATGCAAGCATACCTTAAGTCCCTTGGTCTAGAGATATGGAAGGTGACCCATGATTCAGATGCGGATGTGAACCCACTTGATCTTGAATTCATTAAGCACAAGCTAAGTCCAAGAATGTCCTATTTGCTTGCATTTCTAAGGATGCCTTTGCTGGATTGGATGCGAGTTCGTTAGCACATTATATCTCGACTGAGATTCAAAGCATTCATGAGGGTACTAGTAATATGAAAGAGGAAAGATATTATCTGTGGAAGAACAAGTATGATAACTTCACTAGATTGCCACATGAGAGAGCTAACATAATGTACTAGTGGAGGAGATCAATGCTCTTGGGGATGACTTCAAGCTCAAGCCAGTTGAGGTGATAAGAAGATTCGTGAGACTATTCAAGGACCACAAGTACGAGTCCATCATTACCTATACCTTACAAGGTGACCTCAAGACCAAGACCATCAAGGAAATGCTTGGGAAGATAACAGCTTTCGAGAGCTACCAATTGGGTTTTGATGATCCTCAACCACCCAACCTAGCTCTTCAAGCTGAGAAGCAAGAGCCTGTCAAGAGCAAGAAGAGCAGGAAGAAGGCCATCAAGGAAATGGCAGTGATAGAAGAAGATGATGAAGATGACTTGAGTACGGACTTGGCACTTCTCATGAGGAAGATGAGACCTTCAAGAACAAGTTTGCCTCCAAGTCCAAGGGTAAATGCTTCAACTGCGGCTCCATGAATCACTTTGTTGAGGATTGCTCCAAGCCAAAGAAAGAAGCTTTCAAGCCCCAAGACTCAAGTGATGATGATGATGAAGACCCCACAACCACAAAAAGAAGAAGAGGTACTTCAACGAGGACAAGGGCAAAATCAAAGGCAAAGTCAAGGAGTACAACAAGAAGTTCTCAAGCAAGGCTCTTGGTAGAGAGTGGACAAGTGACAGCTCAAGTGAAGCATTCTCTTCGTCAAGCAATGATAAATAAGTGGCCCGCCTAGCCATGATAAAGACCACTCTACCTTGAGCTCTTCCTCCACCTCGCACATGCCTCATGGCCACGAGCCAACTTGGGGAGACTGAGGATGAGAGCAGTGACGACAGTGATGATGAGGATCTCTCCTACGCCCAGCTTTGGAGTATGCTTGAGCAATCCTGCAACATCGCCGTCAAGAAATCCAAAATGTTGGAAGTGATAAGAAAAGAGTGTAGGTTGGCTAAGAATTGTGTTGGTGATCTTGAGAGTGAGCCTAAGGACCTTATCACATCTATTGAGGACCTAAGCAAGAGTTATGACAAACTCACGGGTTATCATGTAGAGCTACATGAGAAGTATGAGACCCTTGAACTTACTTTTGAGGCCATCAATGTTGCTAACCTTTCCTCTCCTCTAGTTCATCAATGAGTGGTGCTTCTACTATGTGTGATGAACTAACCACCTCGGTCGAGATTTCTTCTATTGAGCCATCTGTTTTGAAGGAATATCATAAGCTCAAGGAAGAGAGGAAGATGGTGATGGATGGCTTTGAGAGGCTTACACGTAGTAGAGCCATCCACAACGAGATCCTTGGGAGAAATCTTGTGAACAATGTCTCCCACCGTGGTTTTGGCTCATACCCCGCCACCATCGACATCACCGGGACGAGTGACTCCATTCCTGCGTGGGTCAAGATCCTGCTCCCTGACAACTACTATTGCGACAGGTGTTGCAAGGACAGCCACACCATCAAGAATTGTCCCATGGTGAGAAGTTCCATTGTTTTGCCTAATGCTAACTTGTTCCATGAGAACACCCATTTTAAGATTTTTTGGGACAAGAATGGCAAGGTGAAAGCAAAGGATTTGGGACCACCGAACAAGAACAGAAAGGTCAAGAGCATATGGGTGCCTAAGTGCATTATTGATCTTGAAAGGTCAATGAAGTACAAGTGGGTGCCCAAGAACAAGACCTTGATGATGATGGTGGTGATGGTGGACCAAGAGCTTACTTGAAGAACAAGTAAGGTCCACCACAAGTGACATGGACCTCAACGACATATCTACTCATGAGGGAGGTATCCATGTTTGTTCTTGGTAGTGGTAGTGTGATCTTTCTTTTCTTGCATTGCATGGTAACTTGGACTCCTTTGTAACTAGTATGTTTTGAATCCATGCATGTGTAAATAACTCAAAAAATACATAAAAATAATTCAATGTCCAACCCACTCAATATAGCTATAAGCAAGGGGGGATGCTTGAGATGGTGGTTTGGCTTCTCTCAAGGCAAGGGTATGGCTTATAGTGAGTAAGCTTGGGAGGGGTTCAAACTTGACATTGTTAGGTTTCCTTGGTGTTTTGTTTAACATTGCTTGCATTCACACGCATGTTTAAATTCCATTGCATATGTAAAATGCTTGTTGCATGCATCATATAGGAAACACAAAGGAGGCTTGTCACACTTGGAGAAATTTGTGCCTCATGATCAATATGAGAATACATCTCCATAAGTACGACCAAAGGAAAGGATTGTGCTTCATGCTCATTAAGCAAGCTCTTACGAACTCCGAGGTTAAACCCACTCGCACGGTTCATGGACTAAGACTCATACATACCCATTTGGTTCTTAATCGCCTTGGTTCTTATTTGCTCGATTCTTCATTTGGTATTTACGAAAACTGTAAGGCCATAGAGAGCCACTATTTGAAAACGAGTGTTTTAGAGTTCCCTTCATGCTCCAAGTGTAGTGTTCAATTGGGTGTCGAGTGAAGGCACTTGGAAATTTGAGAAATTCCTTGGTTCAACGAAATCCTGGTAGTGACAGTATAGTCCGCTTTAACGATCGTACAGTCCGATCAGTGCCTTTGTGCATAGTGCTTCAGGACAGTTGATTTGTAGAGACCGGACAGAACGATCAGCATGACCATACCGTCCGGTCTGCATTAGTGCCCAACTGGATTGAATCCTGACCGGATAGTTTGGTCCTTAGACAGTACCATCCGGTCACTATGATTGAATCGTGACTATCCCTTCAATCTGTGACCGTTGATGTTGCAATTGATGTATCTCGGCTGTTTGTCGAATCTTGACATTGTCCCTATCTGCCAGTCGACCACACCCAAAGCCGAGAACTCGCCCCGTGTGTGCCGCTCTTCCCTGCCGCGCCTCCACAAGCCTCGTAGGTCGCCTACACCTGCCATCGCTCTCTCACCCGCGCTGCTGCTCGCCTTCCCTAGCCCCGCTCATAGCCGCTTCCTCCATCGCGCGCACCCGAAGACCTAGCGCTGTCACTGTCTCTACCGCAAGCCGTTGCTGCTGCACGCCTTGCCGCCGACTCATCGTTGTGTGCCACCACACCTCCACCTCCCCGTGCGCACACACACAAAGGCCAAGCTTCCATCGAGCCAATCTCTTTTGCTAGGTCAAGTCACCTCCTTTTCCCCCTCCATTGCCAGAGACCAAAAGTTCCTATTTTTTGTGCGATCGGTTGCGATCTTCCCGGTTCTCGTTTTCGATTCCTCAGGGTATTGAAACTATCTCCCATTCATCGTGTTATGCCTTGTTGTCCGAGTAATTTCTGTAATTAGTGCAATTAGATTAATGCCTATTTGTTAATTGTACTAATTAGGCAATTTGCTCAACCTAGGTTGCAATTAATTCCATGTCTATATGTTAATTGCAATTCTAGGGTTGTCTCTTATTTAGTCTATAGATGGATTAATCGCATATTATTTGACTGTACACAAGATGATTCGCACCAGCCACATATAGTCGATAATCACTATTGTTACTTTGCGTATTTGTCTAGTGATAATGTGCTTCATTTAGTGCTCGGATTTCTATTGCGCATTCTTACCTAGTGGCGCTTTGCTTGTAGAACATATTAGGTTCTATACTTAACCAGTCCCTACCGATGTGCCTGTAGTGACAGTTGTTTCACTCAGCAGCAGTGATGGCAGGATCAGGTGATGAGGATAAGGGAAAGGGCAAGATGCTAGTGTAGAGCAAGGGAAAGAAGAGAACCAAATTGGACGGAGAGTTAGAGAGAGCAATACAGATAGCACAACACCTAGATGCTATGGAGCAGTCAGGTAGTACACGAGGAGCTCTATTGATCACAAAGACATAGACAGATGACCAGGGCCACAGGAGGAGCACCAGATAGAGGATAGGAGCCACAGAGCTGTACATAGGTGCTCGACTCCCAACTTGGGTGTAGGGTACTCCGACCTCACGTCATGGGAGGCCGTCAATAACTACGGACCAGAGATCCTACAGGCAGTAGGAGGAGGAGTCCGAGGAGGAGACAGGAGAGTCTAACGAGTCTGAGTCTGAGGAGTTAGAGGAGCAGTCAGAGCAGCAGACATCACCTTAGGAGAGGACAGCTCACGGGGCAGGAGACCCGTAGCGCACGTGTGTCGTGTGCACCAAGAGACTGCAGAGGCTAGTAGCTGCAGCAGGAGAGAGTGACATACTTGAGGTTCCCAACCAGGATCTCAAGGTTAGTCGCCTTGTGTCATTTGAGTAGTGGGTTCCCGTCCCTAGGGACCCTGCTAGAGGTGAGAGGTACTGGACTAGTTTTAGAGGAGGATTGGTGAGGGTTTGAGACATTACCTTGCCAAGAAGGGCAAGTCCGGAGTGTTTGTGCCACATCAGTACGCGACCTCTCAGGCCTTGAGGAAGGCAGCTGGCACAGACATGGAGCAGTATTTTGACTATATGCCCAGAATGGCAGAGTTGATCACCGCTCGCTACAGATACAGAGAGGATATAGTGCTAGAGTTCTATGCCTCACTTTGGGTAGTCAGAGATCATTTTGACATCTGGCTTATGCTCAGAGGCGAGCCCCAGCGCTTGAGTAGAGAGGACCTTATAGCAGCACTGGGACTGATAGCTTTAGATCTATGACTCTACAGGAGTGCTCACAAAGACTGGGCTTCATCTCGCAGACCCCAAGGAGGGATGCTACCTCCAGACAACATGGTGTCGGTAGCCTTTAAGCCACCTCACACACCAGGGTTCGATAGATGCCCTGCGAGACTCACTACATAGGAGAAGGTTGTTAGGGCAATAGTCCTCATGACTATCATTCCGAGGTCTGGGTACAGGGAGGAGTTTATACTACTACAACAATGGGTAGTCGTTGCTATGCTACGGAGATAGCTTTTTGATTTGGCTGATCTGATGATAGCTGAGATGGAGGAGGTTATTTCTGAGAGAGTTGGAGGATGTCACTTAGTCTATGGATCATATATCTGCTATCTTATGAGGAGACTTGGACTAGTGACGGAGGAGTAGTATGATGAGGACATCAACAACATACGAATAATGACGACGGAACATGGCACGCCAAACCAAGCTATCACGCCTCCACCTCTCATCATCGCGCCTCCTCGAGTTACGGATCCATCTTCTAACGAGACGACGACGTACAAGGGCCCAATCACTAGAGCTCGAGCCCAGGAATTGAAGACAGTTTTGATGCTAAGGAACGACGGCCCAGGATGACGCCGCTCGAAGGCCCACGTGGCCCAAGTCGCGCGACTCCCTCTCCACCGCGCGCCTCTCCACTTCAGCCGGCCCTAGATGCCTCGTCCTCCCCCTATTTATTCAAGGGCTGCGCCCCTTGCAATTTTTGAGTTTTTTTTTAAATTTAGCTTAGCTATACATCCGTCTCTCGACGTGAATTCAGAACTCCACCTTCGTGCAATACATCAGATTGCTTGCCTCTAATTCTTGCTCGTTCTTCGATTGCGCGTAAGAATTGATCCTCGTGATCAAGTTGATCTTGTTTACCGCAAGGTTAATATCCTCCGGAAGTTGGTTCAGCGATTGCATTGGCACTTCGACTTGCTCGTCGTAGTCGGATCGTGAGGGTCGACATCCGCCAAATTGAAGTTATCTCCACACGCCGAAAGATCGGGCACTCTACACCTATCACAGTACGAGGCTTACCCTGAGGTGACTAGCAGCTATGCACCTCGTGTTCCCAGGGGGTCACAGTCTGCCTCCAGCCAGCAGACAGACAAGCAGAAGTCGCCGTTAGTCACTCAAGAGCCGGGGGCTCATCCAGAGGCTACGGTTCCTCTGTCAGGCAGTGTGGGTGTACCACCTTAGCCAGCAGCTACAGAGACTGATCACGCCTCCACTGTTGCAGCTATTGCAGAACGTCTGGGTGATTTCATCCTGAGCACTACAGAGGAGAGGCGTCAGATCATTAATGTGTTGAGGATGCAGGCAGAGTTCTAGCAGCAGGAGATGAGGATGATGACTATGCTGATGAGTCATATGATGGAGATCACACATGGACAGTCTAGCCAGTAGGTAGGAGTCCCTACGCTACCACAGGTTCAGCAGCTTCCGACTCAGAGTGTCCCCTTTACTACGATGATGACGACACAGTCTAGCAGCTTGCCTTCACTCTCAGGGGAATTACATCCAGGGGGAGTAGGACTGTCTTTCTCACCTACTTAGTTCTCCCCATTGTCTACATTCTTGGTGTCTGCACTATTCATGTTGCCTGCACAGTTGACAGCTTCACAGTTGACAGGACCTTTCACTTCTACTCAGCAGCTGCCAGTCAGGAGGCTGATCTTCTTTGAGATAGTGCACACACATAGGCTGCCCCACAGACAGATACAACTTCTACTGCACCTCTACCTTCTTTTGCTACAGTTTCTACTCTTGTTACACCTTAGGTAGCATAGGATCTAGTTAGAGGAAGATTCACTCAGGAGACTGCCACAGTCACAATAGTATAGGACAGATCTTACACTCCTTCAAGCATCTGTTGTGCAGGAGACCGCCACAGTCACAACAGTATAGGACAGAGCGTCTGAGTCAACAGAGGATCTCGCCTTCTTTAAGCACCTTGACGCTCAGATGACAAAGACTCAGGGAGGGCAGCAGGATCCGACAGGAGCAGCTCAACACAGAGCCTTCAGTTGACGTCGTTGCACCACCACCTCCTATGACCTCGAGCGCTCAGTAGGTTTTCCCTCTCTTTTTGGTGGTTGTTGCCGAAGGGGGAGAAGACATAGAGATAGAAGGAGTTTTACCTGTGATGATCGAGAGAGTAGCTTGTATCTAGGGGGAGTATACGTGGTATACATGGTTTTAATGGGAGATACTTTTGAATCTTATTTTGACAGAATTATTGATGTTCGTGGATTTTGATGAGTCATGGTTTTCATTCGCTTGTGTTTGACTCGTCATGATCTCACTTGGTTTATTTATATATACAGTGCATTGTCTTTCATTAATTATCCTATATGCATGTGTATGTATTCAAGATGATGATTGCTTGGCATTAATTATTTGCATGTTTCATGCTATCCCGTTGCATATCATCATTCATAACTTCAATTGCATGTCCTTATGCTTTATTTAATATCCCAACATGACAATCATCTAGAGTGTGCTTTTTTCTCTTTATGATGATGCTTGATTTGAGTAGGATATTGTTCGTTCCTTGTTGTGCCTTTGAGGTTCCTCTTGATATTAGTGTAGTTCTTTTATCCTTGATGTTTTATGATAAGTAGTGGTTGTTATCAATCACCAAAAAGGGGGAGATTGTAAGCTTCATGACCATTGATGATTGGATCCCCGAGGTATAGATGTTTTGGTGATTAATGATAACTATGAAATTATGGGCTAATATCTACATGAGTGTTGTCTATGCATGACTCATTTCTAAACTCTACTACAAATCTTATTGATGATGGTTGGCTTGGCAGTTGATGACAATGACCACAAGCATGGAGCTTGGTGAGCTTGATAGAGCCCAAGGGTTGATCGAGATGGATCAAGGCTAAGGACAATTTAGGAGAACGTGTTTGGAACACTTGTTTAGATGTTAGGGCTTTGAGTCCATAGGAAAGACCGGATTATCAATGGGGTCGAGGTCATGTCTCTTAGGTCACACTAGTTGGTGATTTGCATGGATGCTCAGGAAAATCATAGGCACTAGATGACAGTGGAGAAGCCAAGGAACTATTGGAAAAGTCCAAGAAATGAGGTCAAGCGAGGATGAGGAGGTTCAGCTTCTAGATGAAGTGACCGGACAGATGGGTCTGGAGAGACCGAACTATAGGGTCATCAGCGGAGAAGAAAAACCAGAGAAGACTTGTTGCAAGGATTTTGTCAGCGCGAAGGCCCATAGAGATCGGACGGTCTGGTCTGTTTGGATGGAAGCGGGACGAAGAGGAAGCAAAGTGGGTGCTCTCTAGAATCGTCGAAGGCGAAGACACCGGAGGGTCCGGTCAGTATGAAGTTAGCAGGGACAGAGAAGCCAACGACTCTGGAGGAGCCATTCTAGGAGTCACCGGATGGTCCGGTCAGGCAGTAACCGTACTGTACGGTCATCAGGCCTAGAAAGTTGATTTCGTGGAGCAACGGCTAGTTTGAGATTGGAAGCCTATTTAAACTCGTTGCTAGGGTCTTGGAGACCAATCTTGGCTAGTGGAATTGCTGGAAGCATTTGTAGGGAGCCAAGAGGAAAAGAGAGGAGCACTAGGAGAGGATATTAGATATCTTGAGAGTACTAGTGAGAGTAACTTGAGCATCTATCCATATCTAAGTCTAAGGTGTCGTTGAGGGTGTGATCTATGTTGTTACTCTTGGTTTATGGTGAGACCTAGACCAGTTAGGAGTTGGTGATCGAGCCTATCATGATTGGTTGTGAAGGCCATCACACGTTTGTACATGATTTGAGTCCGCCGTTGAAAGAGGCATCGATAGTGAGGCGTCCATGTCGGCTCGGGGAGTCCGGCAAGTTCTCGAGGGAGGAGAGCTTGTGCCTTGGTGACAGTGGTGATGCAACCGTGTTTTTCACTATGGGAGTAATTGCGACCTTGTGTGCGAGAACTCCACTTGGTAGCAGGAGGTACCGGCACTCAGGCAGGAGTGGTCCAACGAGTATTGGGTGAAGACGCCATCCTTCCGAGACCTCGGGAAAAAAATCTTGAGCATATCTTGACCCCCTCTCTACTTTTCCGCAATTATGTGCTCCAGTAGATAGGTTGACTTATGGCTTACATAAGCTAGTGTGTTTAGATTCCGCATTTGCACTCATCAAGAATTGTTAGGTTGCAACAATTGCTAGGATCTAGTGGTGTGAAATTAAAGTATTTATTTATCGTGGTTGGCTTACCGATCCCCCCCCCCACTCTCGGTACGCTTTCGGTCCTTTCAAATATTAATACTAATATTTTTTCTAACATTAAGTATGCTTAATTTGCTCTTATGAATTATATGTCATGTACTTGATGATGTGTTGGTGCCTGCGTGATGGTGTGCTAGCAAAGCGCCTACCTGTGAAGCTATTGTGGACAAGTGGTGTGCAGAAGGCTGGGAGGAGATGCATAGTGCTTGTCGGAAGCGTCGTTTGAGGATGCCACGTCGAGCACACCATCAAGAGAATCTTTCCCTTAATCAATATGCGGCGAGATGGGTACGCGAATTCATTTATTTTTTCTAACTCATAATACCGTATAATTTCTAATCATCTTTCTATTTTGTTTCGCAGTCACCAGCAAATGATGGCCGCCCTAGCAGCCAGTTCGAGGCATTTGCTATGGCCCACCAGGGCAATGCGATGAAACCAACATCCAGTACAACCCGGAGACCCTGCCCACGGTGTACAACAATTCGTCCGTTCGCACCTGCTTCACTGAGTACACATCGATGGGACGGGAGATCCATGAGCCTGAGTGGGATCCTACCACCCAGGATCTTGATGAGGAAGTTGTGATGAGGGTGGGACGAGGCAGGAAGCATGGACGGTACTGGATTGGAGAAGGCACACTCGACACGATGAGTATGCCCACTCTTTCCATGATCCGAGCGAGGAGCACGAGCTCAAGCCCGGCTATACGCCCTCGACCTAACACTACAAGGTCCTGGGTGGACGCACGTGAGGTAATTTATGTTACATTCGTCGTTGGTTTACTGGTTTTACACATGTCTTTTTTGCATTGTAATAATGAGATCAAATGTTGCAGGTCCAGCTTGAAGTAGAGAGGAAGGCAAGGGTGGACCTAGAATAGAACATGCAATAGAAGATCTAACAGGATTTGAATAGGAGGCTCATCCACCAACAACAGCAGTTGCATCGGTGGATGGCAACACATGGCCAGAGTTTAGGTACACCCTTGCCGCTGATGCCATCATTTGCTCCACCTCCTTAGGTACCTACTCCGGCTAGTATTCCTGTGAGTATGAACATTTTAGTTTCTATTTTGTCTATACTAAAGCATTCATTACAATAACCAAACTTAATGCTAGAGCATTTCTTAGCATACTAGAGCATTAACTTGTTGAAAGACTAATCGGTAATCAATATCTCTCATTTATGTAGAATCAATCGGCAGGATCGAATGTCTGGGGTCAATGGCCTGAGGGGGATCAAGATAAGGAGTTATCGCCAGCTGTTGGGTAATGCTCTCTCCGTTTGTCATGGTTCTTGTGTTAGTGAACTTTCTATCGTAATATTTTTCTTGCTTGTGTTTGTGAACCTCCTATGATGGTTTTTGTGAAATATTTGTGTTGTCGATGTCCGCTGATGATATTCCAATGTCTGTGGTGATATATAAATATTGCATGTAATGATATTTGTGATATATTAAATATTGGTATTTTTTTATCCGAGAACAACGAATTTGAATTTTTTTATTAATACATGCTGATGCTTCTTTAGAAAAGGGATTTTTTTTTCTTGTCTCTGTATTGATTAATACATACTGATGCTTAACAACTCACCAGTTGAAGATGTTGCTCGTGATGATTAACTGAATTTCTCTGTATTTGTCTTGCAATCTATACTAACCTTGCAAGGTCTGCCTTGTGTGACGTATATGTGCAGGGACAGGATCAGCCTTGGTGCCTAACTCCCAAACGAGAAAATGTTCATTAGCTATTCTGGAATCATTTGTTCCATGCCCAAATTTAACATGGGAATTCCATTTGGAATGATCAAGTTGGATTGAACCGTAGTCAAAACTATTACACATGAATTTATTTTTCCGCACTAGCCGCATCGGCACTCGAGCACTAAATGGTAAGTACAAATGTTATAACAGTGCTCGTACTAAGATAGGATTCGTATGCTCCGCTTTATGTCCAAAGAAAAGAGAGCGGTAGAACTTGCTGACACACAGAAATCGAACAAAATTCCAATCTAAAATGCTCGGCGCAAGAAACAAATCTGTGGCTCTCCTATCGCAGTACCCATCTGATGTAAAAAAAAAAGTAATAATATAACAAGCCCAAAAATGATGCACTATACATCACCTGAATTTAACAAAACGGTCTCCGTCGACCGCCGTTCTTCCCCGCCGCTGTGGCGTTACCGCGTCGCCACACCGGCGGGATCTGGAAGTGCCAGAGCCGGCCGACGGCGCCGACGCGGAACCTCTGGCAGAGGAACTCCTCCGCGAACGCCTTCTCAACCCTACGGTCGACGTCGTGCAGGAACACATCGGTGTCCCCCTCCCCGCGCCTCCTGCGCGCCATAGCCGCCGCCGTCCAGATCGCAGCCATCCTGCCCGGCGCCGCCGCGAAGTAGCCCTTGGGCGCGTCCACCATGACCATGTCCCACTCAGTCTCGTACACCTCTGGCGGCAGGTCGTGCAGCGCCAGCGGGCACGCCGCGTTCCCGCGCAAGGTCAACGTGCCGTCGGAGGAGTCGTCGGGGAGGCAGGAGGGGTGGGCCTGGTAGGAGTCGAGGAGGCGGTCGGCGTGGTCTAGGCGGGTGCGGTAGGCAACGAGGTGGGCCCGGAGGAAGGGCGACTGGCGCCGGACGAGGCGGTACCAGACCGGGTCTTCCTCCAGGAACACGGTGGCGCCGCCCGGGTTGAGCGCGTCCCACAGCGCAGAGTCGCGGCCCAGCCCGAACACCAGGAGCCGCAGCGGCGCGCGGCGGCGGAGGACGGCCAGGGAGAGGGCGATCTCCGCGCGCGACTGCTGCGGGACGGTGGGCGTCACGGCATAGGACACCGTGGCGTCGGCGAGCGCCGCCACGCCCGGGGCGGCGTACGCGGAGCCCGACGGCGCGTGCACCGTTGGGAGGCAGGGGAGCGAGATGAGCGGCGGGAGGAGGAACGGGAGCGGAGTAGTGGCGAGGGTGATGATGAGGAAGAAGAGCGTCCCGAGGAGGAGGGCGCACCCGACGGCGGCGAGGGCGCTGCGGCCCGGGGGCTTCATTGTTGCTTTGCCTGGCGAGACAGCGGCGGCCAATGAAGGTGCCTGGCTGGCCGGAGCAGCTGGGGCCCGCCCGGTTCGGTCTCTGTCGTGAGGTGGGCAGCGTCCGTACGTGCGTCGGTGAAAGGGTAGTGCTTGCGCGCGGTGGCCGCTGGGGATTGGCTGCTTTATTTAGCTCCGTCCTGTAATGGCGATGATGTGTCGCGGGCTCCTTCGTTCTGCTTCGGGTTTGGTATGGGATCGACGCTGGGCGGTAAAGTTTGCTTACCCTGTTTTTCCTTTTTCTGGGTAACGTAGTTTATTTACTTTTACCTTTTGGTTTTCCGTGATATGCATGTTTACTAACAAGGGTCGGGCACTGACATTCTATCTCAACTGTAAGGGTGTGTTTGTTTTGAGGTTGGGATAGGGTCATCTATATTTTTAAGAATGAAACGATTTAAGTTATGTATTTAATTAGGTGAATGAGATGATTCAGTTTCGTATTTGGTTAGATGGATAAAGATGGATAGGACAAGATTAAATAATAAAATTATAGATCTTATTATTAAGTAATAATAATTAACTATACACTAATTAGTATGATTTATAATAATAATAATCTTAATCTTATCTTAATAATTTATGATGAACAATAAATACTCTAATTATCACTAATTCTAGTATGATCAAGCTCTTATCATGTACTAATCAATAACTTATTGCTTATCAACCATAATATCATAGTATTAAATATTATTTATTATTAAACCATACTAATAATATCTAATTACTTTAATAATTATCATCGTTACACCATCTGGACAGGTTTATCCGGCCATTTTTACCGGATAGGCTCATCCAGCTTCTGAAGGGAATATTTCTTTTCAAGCCCATCCCTATTCAATCTGACCATAAAACAAACCTAGACCGAACACTAGACTATATGATCCTGTCCAAATCAATCCAATCCCATCTAGTGAAACACACCCTATATGTCGTTGATAACTGGAATCATTATAATTGTTTATGTTACACTATATTTGATAGCTTAGATTATATATCTAGAACTTTCGTATGTATCTCTGGCCAAAGAACATGAGGCTCATATATATCGACTGAGAGACTTATTGTAATATAAAACATCATATTATTTCTTATCTATTCTTTCTCACATGATATAGAGTCAAACCGATTTTTCTGCTGCCCACCGGGGACAGCGCCGTGTTAAACGACCGATCGTCGTCCTTAGCATGTCATGCAACTCAGATTGAAGGCTTCACGTTCTTTGCCGCTCCATCGATCTACGGCGGAGACCTATCCTCGACGTCACCAGTCAGCGTCACGAGCGTTTCGTCGGTGATCTGTCCTGTTTGGGCCGATGGAGTCGACGTGATTCTACAAGCTAGGCTGATGGTGCACCACGTGACTTGCCTGTGCTTTTCCTCTCTCTCTATTTTTCTATCGCGTCCATGCGGCAGACAACAAAGAGAGGATCATGGAAGGAAGAGGCTAGATCCACCCGGCATATTGTACAAGAAGGTCTCCCAACCGGTTCCTTTTTTTCCTTTTATTCGATCACTGATCGAGATTGCGTCGCTCACCGCCAATCGACATCGTGTGCCTCTTCCCCGACATCGGCATCAACTACTTCGGTCCTCGCTTCATCATCGACATGTGCGGTGCAGCTAGGCATGAGACGCATAAGGGACGTCTTCATGCGTTGTCGCCCGGCAGCCTCAACCGCACATCCTCGAGCCAGCTTCATCATCGCCACCGTTGGGGACGCCCTTGACATCGTCGCCGCTACCTCCAACCTGTGCGGCAGCATCGTGCTTCTGCGCGCACCATCGATCGATCAGCCAACCACGCATGTAATGATGTCAAGGCCGTGGACCTCGCCTTCGAGCTTCGGCCTGCTGCTGCGTTGCCTCCTCGGGCCGCAGCATCACAGCCCGTTATCGTCACAGAATCGAGAAGTGCCTTTTGAAACATAACTCAAACTATTGTGGTGGTCGCTGCTGCATCATAATCGCCATTTTTACGCACCGACGACTTCATCGTTCGTGCACATGGTCTTTGTCAATCTGATGGTTCTTCTTCACCGACTTCGAGCATCGTTGTCATGCTTCTTTAGGCTACCCGTGTTGCCAATCTTGGTCGCCGGTACTGCCACATCTATGATTTTGTCTTCGTCCACTACGACATGCCGCTAAAGTTGCAGTCTCAATCTGGACTCCTCTTCGTCTACTTTGACATCTGCAGGCTGCACCAGTACTCTCCTTCCTTGCCGCTCTATGTTGCGACAGTCAAGGAGGCCATCTCTGCGGATCTCCTCCAACACTGGCGCATGTTCGTGATGGTCCCTACTTATGTATGCTCGGTATTGGCAACATCGGTGCATGCCATTGTCCATGACTTGTTCTCTGGCCTGGTAAACCCGAGGGACACCTCGTCCATGGCGGTTCGACTACATCGACCTTCTACCTCACGGTGCTTTAACCTTTTAAAACTATGTCGCCGTCTTCGTCCAAGGCACATCCTCTCACACCCGCTCTACTTGTGTGCGGCTTCCTTGAAATCGACAACCTTATCTACATCGACCACGACTACCTCCAGCACACCTTCCTTGACCACGGCGATCACCCTTGCTCTCGGCTTCCTCGATATCGCTATATAGGGGTGTCATTCGCATCTGCTACTCACCGGTTTTATCTCCAGTCGCAGCATCCGCACCTCGATGCTTCTACTGTGGGTGGATGTTAGTCAGTTGGCTTCTACCTTCATCTTCTTCTCCAGTCTTACCGTCTACGGTGCTCCCGCTGTGACTGTGAGGGAATGTTAGAGTATATTTGGTAGTTTAGATTATGTATCTAGAACTTCCATATGTATCTCCGGAGGTGACTTTGCCTCTAAGTCTTATACTCTCATATATACCGGCTGAGAGGTATATTACAATACAACCCATCATATTTTTTCCCATCTATCCTCTCTCACAGTTTCATCACATCTTTTGTGTTGTGGTAAAATGGTGAATGTCTCCCCCTTTTGCTTCACACTGTTTTAGGAAAATAGTGCCGCGCTAGCCCCCCTCCAGTCGCCGTAGACAGCTTTTTTTAAGCTGGTTCTTGGCTTTGATTGTTAGGTTTTGCTATTGGTTCTTTATATTTTGTTTAGCTTATCTGCACATAAAAAACTAAGAAAGTAGGTCCGGGTGAGTTTGAATAAATACAGGTACTTCAATTTCTTTTTGCACAAATTTATTCAAAATGGTTTTAATCCTTTTCTCTCTGGTACTAATCTTTTCTTCAACCTAATGAAGTTATCCTAGATGATCAGCGAAGAGTGAACGTCAAATCTTTATCTCACTTTTGTTGAAAGAGGTAATTATTTTAATATCAAATCATTTGAGACAGGGGAATAGTGGCTAAATATATAATATTTCTCATGGAAAGTTCTATACATGTGCAGAATACTTTTTCTTCAACGGACCACTAGTGGCTAAATAAATAATAATAAGGATAAAGTACGCGGGTAGGGAGTGCTTAACTGCTAAGGGTCTTATCTAGGACTTTCAACAACTGAGGGTGTGAGTTAAAAAGAAAAACAACTGAGCCCGTGACTGTGTGACTGTCGGATGAAGTACCATACCCCGATTTAATATGTGCTACAAAAATCGTGTGTACCTTTATCACCCTCTTGGCATGTACAACAAACAGGCTTCAACTGCACTGATGACAGTGGTAAATGCTGGTACCATCTCCCTGTTGAAATTCCGTAGCATGCTTAAAATTGTTAATTACACAACTTCACACTACTACAATAACCCTCTGTAGCAAGGCCAAAAGGAGCCCTAGTGGCGGACCGATATTTCATCATTGGACTTCGGTCATTACTTAATTACATATTTAATAGCAGGCTAATACCCGCTACAGTGCTAAGTGCTACAAAACTTAAAAAAGACATTAGTGACGGTCCATAGACCGCCGCTGACGCCCTAGAACGCTAACCGAAAATATGGCGGGACAGAGGAGGCGGCCCCCTCAAGCGAGGGCCGTCACCACTGGAGGTGGCAGGGCCCAAGTGATGACATCGCAGAGGAGGTCCGCAACCACTGCCGCTGCCGTGCCCCACGAGGTGACGACGCCGCCCTGCGCTGCTGCCCGACGAGCCATCGTCATCTCTGCCCGACTGGATCTGGCGACACGACGACCCAAATTCGAAAGTGGCGCGAGGCGGTGGAGGTGCCACGCGGTTGAGCCCGGCGGTGGGGCGAGGCGGCCTCGGCTGGCCACGACGCGCTGGCACCACGGCCAGGCGGTGGAGGAGGCGCGACTTGGCCGTCATCTTGAGCACCACCACCAGAGAGGAGGCGGAGGAAGCGGCGGCAGAGGAGGCGGAGGCGGCGCACGAGTGGAGGAGGCGGTGCGGCGCGCAAGCGGAGGCGGTGCGGCTAGGGTTGCGGTGCAGCGGCATATATTTATAAAAGAGAGGAGGCGATTGTGGCAGGCCTAGCTATCAGGTCCGCAGCTAAATTGGCCCACAAGCCGTAGTTGTTGTGCTGACAATGCCCACCATAGTCGTGCGCGAGGTAGTGGCGGGAGCATACTGCGTAGTCGCGGTCGCCTTTGGCCGCCACTACCTTTCTACAATTAGTAGCGGGCTAAACAGTTAACCGCGAGGTAGTTGCAGTTCTTTCTAATGCTCGCAGCTGAGAAATTTTAGATGCCTGCCACAGCAGAGCCCTTAGGCGGAGGCGGCGCATGAGCGGAGGAGGCGGTGTGGCGCGCAAGCGGAGGCGGTGCGGCTAGGGTTGCGGTGCAGCGGCATATATTTATAAAAGAGAGGAGGCGGCTGTGGCAGGCCTAGCTATCAGGCCCGCAGCTAAATTGGCCCACAAGCCGTAGCTGTTGTGCTGACAATGCCCACCATAGTCGTGCGCGAGGTAGTGGTGGGAGCATACTGCGTAGTCGCGGTTGCCTTTGGCCTGCCACTACCTTTCTATGATTAGTAGCGGGCTAAACAGTTAACCGCGAGATAGTTGCAGTTCTTTCTAATGCCCGCAGCTGAGAAATTTTAGACGCTCACCACAGCAGAGCCCTTTTTGTACCAGTGTTAGACCAACTGGTTACAAGTTCAATGATGGTTTCTTGAAAAAGGTACAAATTTATTAGTTATTGTTGACACGTTAAGGGAGTAAATTTTGTTGTGAGGTCAAATGAAAATCCTTTTTTTTTTGTGAATAGGAATGAGAGATTCATATCTTGTATTATAAGAGAAAGAGCCCGCCCTTTACAAGGTACACCACCTCACTCCGGACATAATCCAGAGGGCCAGAATTACAAAACACAAGAGGTGAGACCTGACCAACACCATTAGATAGGCGGCAAACCAAGCGCGCCCTCTTGCTCCTGACCCAAGGCTCGCAAACCTCGAGCTCTGATGAGGCACCATAGCTGATACCCTTCTCTAAATAGTCGAAGGAGTTCATTCATGCCAGGTTGCACCTAGTCCAAGACACATGAATTACAAGGCCTCCATATGACCCAGGCCCGCAGGATGATGATGACTGAGTTGAGTCATTTTCTAGCGTTCTTTGGCACCCTCTTTATTGCCTTTCTCCACCAATCGGCAAAGGATACTTTATGTTGGCTCGGTGCTTTGTCCAAAACCCCAATGGTGCTAAGTTACGAAACTAAAAATCTCAAGAGACAACACATGTGGTGAGAACGTGTTGTACATCCTCGTCTTGCTGATCACACAACAGGCACTTGGGTGGGTGTGAGAGACCCAGTTTTGCAAGTCGATCGGATCCAATATCGGTTCCGAATGGCAAGCCATAAAAAAACCATGCATTTTTGTGGTACCCACAACTTCCATAGGTGCCTCCAATGTTCAAATGGAATGGATCCATTGAAGAAGGCGCGATAGGCTCATTTGGATGTCAGTTGGCCAGTATCATCTAGGGTTATGTGCCAAAATGTTATTTTATGCATTATTGCAATGTGCAATCTGGAAGAGAGAGCTTTGCTCGGACTGTCAATTTAGATTTTTTTAATAATATAATATGTTTTTAATCAGAATAGCAAGAAGAGCAATTTATGATAAGTGTATATTCAATATTCGGCGTTGTTGGTCAATCCAGGTACCAGTACTAGCTATACTCCCTCTGTTCCAAAATTGTTGTCGCCATTGACTTTTTTTGTTATCTTTGACCATTCGTCTTATTCAACATATTTGTTCGAATATGAAAAGTTATAAGTTAGATTTAAATTTTATTTAGCGATAAAAGAAATTATTAAAAAATATATAATATTTTTTGAATTTTTTCGAATAAGACGAATAGTGAAAGTTGATGAAAAAAGTCAATGATGACAATTATTTTAAAACAAAGGAAGTATTTTTTATGATTTCTCACCCAATATTGTACAGGTATAAAATATTACAAGTAGGCAAGTCATCAGAAGACAGTGGTTCCCAACAAAGGAAGGTGAGATCTGCGGGGATGCATGTACCAAGCTAGCAAACGTTTCATGTAAGGACCATCAGCATGTCGAGGTCCATTGGATGTGTGCCAAGATACATTGTTGGTCAGCCTGAAAGAGGAGCGGGTGGACCTGCAAATCTCGTGAACCTACTAACCTTCAATTTATCTTCGAATCAATTGGACTCGCACCAGCATCGAAGTGGACCTAACATGAGCATGGAGCGGTTAACCCTAGTGGTGAATTGATTCTCGCCGTCGTAGTCTTCTCCGAAGCGAAACCCAATTGCTTGTAGCCACATGCCTGCAATCTTCACTGTTTAAGCCTAATCGCATCATCCCAATTACTTTGGTTGCACTACCAGAAAAGCAGCCTATAGCGGCGGGTGACATCTTCACCCGCCGCTACTGTTGAATCTGAAAAATAAAAAAAAAGCATATAGGCCCACTCTCGGCCCACTATCGTAGCCCGCGCTCGACCCGCCACCGAGGTCCGTCGGCTGCCCCATCACTGGATCCGGCCTTCCCAGGGCCAGATCCGGCCGCCCCATCACCGGATCTGGTCACTCCATCGCCGGATCCGGCCGTCCCACCGCCGGCGGCGGCGAGGGAGCGAGAGGAAGGGGCAGAGGAGGGTGTCGCGGGGGAGAGGGGAGGGCGTCACGTCCGAGGGGAGTGGGAGGAAGAGGCGGAGGAGAGGGGGAGCCCGTGCGCCGCCGCCTGCCCCTAGGGAGCCGACGCGCGGCAAGGAGCTCGTGCGATGCCGGGGAGCCCATGACCGCCGTGGAGCCCACGCGCTGTCGCCTGCCGCCATAGAGCTCGCGCGCCGCCGAGGAGCCCGCGGCCGTAGGGGAGCTCGCGCACCTCCGCCTGACTCCAGAAACCCCGCGCGCCGTCAGGGAGCCCACGGCCGTGGGGGAGCTCGCGCGCCGCCGCCTGCCGCCGAGGAGCCCGCACGCCGCCAGTGGAGTGAAGGAGAGAGAGAGAGAGAGAGAGAGAGAGAGAGACGAGTGGAGGAGACGCTGCCGTGCAGTGAATGAGAGAGAGGTGAGGAGTTTGAGGGTAGTATTTATTCCATAGAGTTAGGGTGTGGAGTAAAATGGGCCAGAAAAACAAAATGGGTGTTATTTGGGTCCAATGGTGCAGTAGTGGCGGTTAGCTTTGTTGACCGCTGCTAAAAAGTGGTTTTTAGCGATGGTTGACATTGTTGACCACTGTTAAAAATAAAATTTATCTTTAGCGGCGGTGGACTTTGTTGACCGCTGCTAAAAAGTGGTTTTTTAGCTTCGGGTGATTTTTTTGACCGCCGCTAAAAATAAAATTCATCTGTAGCGGCGGTTGCTAACAAAAACGCCGCTACGTGATTTTTAACAACGCCGCTATAGTACCGTTTTGTCGTAGTGTTGGGGGGGCGATTCGTACTCGCTGCCTTGTGGGCAAAGAAACATGTCAGCGCGGGTGCTGGTGGCAGTAACTACCACGAATACGGCCCTTAGCGGCGGCAGCCCAATGGCCATAGCGGTGCTACCGAAAGTGAGCCACAGTTATAGAGTCCAGGGGGCCTACCATGAGGCTAGCCGCCGCTATGGAGACCTCTTTAGTAGTGGTTGGTCATACCAACCACCGCTAAAGATGACCCTTGTTTATAACAGCGATGAACAATGCTAACCACCGTTGTAGAATACACTTTAGCGGCGGTTGGTAATACCAACCATCTTTAACTTAGACACCTCCCACTCTCACTCGAATAGTGGCACCCCAAAAATTTGGGAAAATCATCAAAATCAAGGGGAGGGGTTGGGGGAGGTTTTGAGTTTGTTTTGTTTTTTGCAGGCTTTTGCTCTATAAGGTAAGGGGGACTCGCTCCATATGTTTTTTTTACTTTCATTTTGAAATCAAGTTGAATTTTGAGTTTTAAGTTGTTAGGTTTTCATCAAATATTAGCATAATTCTTTTGATTTGTCTGGTTCTAGTGGATTGGAGTTGAAGTTTATGAAAGCATACATCATCTATTTTCATCACACAAAAAAATCAACTATACATAGCCTGTTTTATAAGGATCCAAATCTGGATCTAATTTGCCTACTACAAAGAAAGAGAGGAAGAGTTAGGGCATGAGCATATTAATATTTTTAATTCTTGATAAAATTTTAAATAATATAACTTGTTGAGAATGTTAATATTTTCCTACAGAGATCTAATATAACTTGTTGAAGATGTTAATATCTTTTAATTCTCAATAATGTTTAAATAATATAACTACAGAGATCCAATTTGCCTACTTCATGAGGATGTTAATATTTTCAAAAGAATAACTTGTTGTTTGTTATTTTACCTTTTATAATTTCCTCACTACATTTATTTTATTTTTCAATATATTTATTTTACATTTTAATATTTTTCACTGCACTTAATTAATTAACTTAAAATAGATGTTTGGTTTCTATGTAATAGGTCGTTTGGGATGGCTGGATCATCTTGGATGTATGAGGCATGCAGGCCGGAGAAAGGATTTATACGAGAAGTCTCTATATTCGTTGAACAGGCCGCACAACATGCTCGACGTGAAGGGATGATAGATATATGATTGCAAAAATAAGAAGTTGTGGAATGATACAAATGTAATCAAAACACACTTATTGAGGAGGGGCTTTGTTGCGAGATACACGAGATGGACAGAACATGGTGAAAACAATATGGTTGATGTCGAATTTGATAAGTCACATTGAGCCGCAGGTGTTGATCAATATCGGTACAACAAAAGGGCTTGATAACTTTAATACAATAGAGAAGACATCATAGGATCCATTATATAAGAAATCTAAGGGATGTGGTAAAGATTTCACTGTGTTGTGTATTGTCCTTGAGCTAGTGAAACTGAAGGCCCTGCTAGGCTGGTCAGTCGCTAGCCTCAAGGATTTGTTGGTACTTTTTTCCAATGCACTGGCGAAGCCCAACTAATTGCCAAGGACCACATACATCACTAAGAAGTTAATTTTCCCACTTTTGTTGGGCTTGCAAAAAATCAAAATATGTTCAAATTATTGCATATTGTATCAAAAGCAGCATAAGAACGATGTGAGATGCCCAAGGTGCAAACACAGTCGATCCAAGAGGAATGACGATTATGATCCATACACTACCGACGGTGGCAAGAAGAATACCAAGAAGGGGAGGAAAAAGAAAAGAGTTCTATCACAGATGATAGTGATGATACGAAGGTTTCTTTCTTAGTCATGTGGTGCATACCTGTGGTTGATTGCATCAGACGGTTGTTCGCCAACCCTAAGGATGTTGCAATGATGACATGGCATGCACCCAAGGGGGATGTTAAGTGTTGACAGTCGTTAAATACCAATTCTGACCGTCAATATAGCCACCAATAAGGGAAGACGCAACATTTCATATATGCATGTTAGCTAGGATTAATAAGATTCCACTTGTCCTCGAAGATTTATGTGCATGTAGAGAATATATATAAAAGGAGTGGAGAAATGGAGCAAGATCCGTGAAATAACATTTGGACCAACGAAAGAGCGCCAACTGGACTCCCCACGGATCAATGACATGGCTGCACAGGATTCCTTCGGAGAACACCTCCTTAATACATAAGAGGACCCACCTATCTGCCCCCTAGAGAAAGCACAAGACCATAGGGCCCAGGGCCAGGTCAGGCCAACCTCCCTCCGCCCCCCCCCTCGCCCCCCAGTCGCCCGACCTTGTCTTGAGGCCTTTTCGGTCAGGCTTCCATCTCTTGGAGTGCCTCTCACTCCAACACACACCAAGAAGAATCGATTCTCTAGCATTACACTTAGTGTTCAGGTCCAAGTGGAGTTTAGGATAAAGGAGAGCTGCCAACACCTCCCCAAGCTTAAACCTTTGCCCATCCGAAGAAAATTAAACTTAGAAGTGATGGATCAGGAGTTGCTTTAATATGAGCTCCCTGCGAGGATCAAGTACACAAACACATACTCCGACACTATGTGGGTAAGTGTAAACCAGCACAACTTTGTTACTAAGTCATTCTCATTGTACAACGGGGCTTATTGGCATTTTATAACCTTGTCATAAGCGGTTGGAGTCTAGAATGGCTCGTTTACACTTTGTCATGCAATCTCCTACTTGATCATGAGTCCAAAGTTTTTACAAAGCTGCATAAGATTGAAAATTTTCCCTCTTGGTGCGATCTCCCACTATGACTCTCATCTCTCAAAATGTGTATTTCCTTACCAAATGCTCATCCTACTTTCTAAAAGTTTAGCTTAAATATGTGGAGCTTGGTAGGATGGCGCATTTAGCATGCATGTATTGTTAAGCTAAGAGATGGTCCTAGCGAAAAGACATTGCACTTCCTTATTCCAATCACTTAGAAATATTGTCCAGGGGAGAGGGAGAGAATGGACTCATGCGAAGAGATAGGCTAGCACAATTGCAAAGGTCTTGGGGGCAAATTTATCCCAAAGACTAGATTTTTGCGCTAGAGCAAAATGATGGTCTTTTATTTTTTTGCTCAAAGTTATATTTATTTTATTTTGAATGAACTTTGAAACGTTTTGATATAGCACGTCCATGAGAGGTGATAAACGTTTTCTTTCTTTCTTTCTTTCAGCTCTCATGGTGTAAAAAAGCTAATTCAATTGTTCAAATATTTTTGCAAACTTTTTTTCTGAGGAATTGTCTGGGAGGACCATAATCTTCTAATGGAATCAAAGGCTTGCAAAAAGAAAGATTTTTGGTTAACATGCTTGGTGGAGTGGATGCATGATTTTGATGTGGAAACTGCATAAACAAGCATGATTAATTTGAGAACTGAGAAATAACGCGAAGGAAAATGATTGGGTTTGGAAGTGCAAGTCCCTCATTGTTGATGACCTGTACCTGGGGTACCTCACATAGAAGGAAAGTGGAGAAAGAATCTTACTAGGATATGTATAGTAGACTGACTAGGACTCCGTCATGTAACCCTGTCACCCGGATATATAAGGCGGGTCAGGGGTCCTCCTCAAGGAAAAAGTCCACAATTAGATAGATCTCATAACTAGACATCATCGTCTAGGGCAACCCTCCTCGTTAGATCTATGATCTAGACATATGAATAAAAATACCCAAGTACACAGGACGTAGGGTTATTATCCTCCGAGAGGCTCGAATCTGTATAAATTGGCATCTTATGTTACCATCGTCTCTCGATCTCGCACATACCCCTATTCTACATATAAATCCTCATAGGTGAACTACCCTATGACTGATGCCGAGAATAAGTCTCGACATTTGGCGCCGACCGTGGGGAGAGCACGACGGTCGGCTTATCGAGTTCGATGGCCTCGATCTACTTCAAGATTCGATCACGAGCTGACCGGCATTGGCATGTCGTCGTCGCACAAGTGATCACGTACATCGACGTTGAGACTTGGAGGCCAGCTTGACCTTCATCTTCACGATCGTATTTGGATTCGGCGAGTTCATTCTTCAAGCTGATAGAAGCCGGCATAGTCAGCGAGTTCAGCTTTTACACGCGGAGACAAATCCGAGTCGACAACTACAGAGGCTTCATGAAAATACAAAGTTCACGACCAGCGGAGGAAAGCCTCGTCACATTATAGTTGATGACTTAATTTCCAAAGCATTTGGCGTCGACAAGTTAATTTCTAAAGCAAGTTGATGACTGACTCTAAGTGACTCCATGGCCGTACTTAGAAGCCAATTCCAAGTCGGCTACATCGCCGTGAATTGGTCACTCGGCGACATTGCCTCGACTCGACCAGTCGGTGACATCGCTGCACCATGTCGACTCGACGGCTACTCAACTAGTCAGTGACGCCGTCAAAGAATTGGTGCATTGGGTTTTCACTCACTCGGTTAATCGGCGACACCTTTGATGACTTGGCGATAGAAGCCAACCACTCCGAGTTTTGATGTTCTAGCGATATGATGGCTCGACTTTGACGTTCGACCACTCACCAACCACATCGGCATGCTCGGGGGCTCCTCTTCAACTCGCTGAATAACAAAGCTAAGTATCTTTATACTTTCTCGATTTATTTTTGAGGTTTTGGGCTCATGTCCTTCATACCTTTTTGCCCACGACTGCTTATCTCTATTTTCTAAGCAGAAGGTCGTAGTTTTTTTGATGAGTAAAGTTGGGCTTTTAAATCAGTGCTCTTTTTATTACTTTATTCGTCTTTATATTGCCTTGGTTCTTTAATCCTTCGCATTAAATAATTGAGTCAGGAGGCTATTTGTGTATCTATATATGTGTTCCTCCACTTTTTTGTGAATCTAGCAGTACACATGTCGGTCGGTGACCTTTCAGAAGTGCCTTGACCCTGACATCATATGACCCATGTCGGTCAGTGACCTTTCAGTTGCGCTTCAGCCCTGACACCATATGACCCATGTCATCTGTTCTAGGTCCACTCTTTTTGGCTTTAGCCTCACCGGTATATTGCATTTTATTTGCGGTTTGGTCTTATTTTTGGTCTTATGTCGACAAGCAACTAAGGCATAAAACTTCTTTGCTACACCATAGACTGCCACTATACTAAACCCAGAGCCAAAGTTGCGAGAGGTCATGTGTTGATTGGTTCTGATTGCTATGCAAGAGTAAATTATGACTGATATTGTTGCAGCAGACCGAGCTCCGAGCTCTTTATATTTTGTCCTAAGTATCCTATAGTGGATTGGTCTGGTTACTAACGCGCGAATACGCTGCTCTGCGCCATTCGGTCTACCTAAAGAAGAAAAATGGATATAGACTTGATTTTTCAGTCGATTGATTTGTTTGGCTTATAAAAATAAGTTTTCAAACAAACAATGTTAATTATAACTAATTATTCTAATTTTCTTAATTGTGAGGAACATTTATGGCGGATAGACGGATACACCACTCGACACAGAGTAATTTTCTTGCCTTCATCGGTTGGCTTACAACTCCGATCACCTTCATTGGTCGACCATGCCAGTTCCGACTGCCTTCATCGGTCGGCTACACGAGTTCCGACTACCTTCATTGGTCAGCTACACTAGTTCCGACTGGCTTCATCGGTCGGCTACACCAGCTCTGATTGCCACCATCGGTCTGCCACATCACGTCTGACCGCCATCATCGGTCGGCCACATATCAGACCATCAGTGTCACTTGGTCATCATGACTTTGAATGATTTCTACAACATTAGCGGTCGGCGACTACAACAACCTCGGCTGCTTTCTTCACTCGACCTTATCGTATTGAGTTGAGCGCCGCTGCCGCTCGAACATGATATTTTGAGTTGAGCGCGGCTGCCACTCGGTCATTGGTTTGAGTCATCTACCAGTCAGCGGTGATTGAAGTCACTCGTCTGAATCATTTATCACTCGGCAGTGATTGATGTCACTCTACTGAGCTATTTATCACTCGAATTTGATGATTCGTGCGATTTTTCCTTAAGGAGAGCCAACACGACTATTCTTGTTTTGGAATCTTGCATTATATGCAATTTCTAAATAATACAAGAGTCGGGGGCGACAACTAATTAGGTGCACCTATTCGGCACACCAGTTGATATATTGAAGACGTATTGATCTTTGAGACCCTCACAAGCTCGCTGATACAAAGCTGAAGCATTCTACATGTCATAAACCGGTCGGGAAGCTACTAAATATTATCATCATGCTTGCAAGACTCTCGGGGGCTACTGTCGATGACCTGTACCCAGGGTACCTCACATAGAAGGAAAGTGGAGAAAGACTCCTTCTAGGATATGTATCACCCGGATATATAAGGCGGGGCTGGGGCCCTCCTTCAGGAAAAAGTCCACAATTAGATAGATCCTACAACTAGACATCATCATCTAGGGCAACCCTCCTCGTCTAGATCTATGATCTAGACATATGAGTTGACGTCTATGTTACCATCATCTCTCGATCTTGCGCATACCCCTATTCTATATATAAATCCTCATTGGTGAACTACCCTATGACTGATGCCGAGAATAAGTCTTGATACTCATAAGGATCAAATCCTAACTAAACTCAATGCATGTATAAATGGCATAGACATGGTTGTGCTAATCAATATTTGGCAATGGTAGGAAATTGTCTATCATAGGGAAGATGTGCACCAAGTGGGGGTGTTTTGTTGCAGCATGCTTTTAAAAGAAATCATGGGACTCTAATCATAAGAAAATCATAGACTCATCCAAAACATGCCATATCATAAACTCCAACAACTAGACTTGGTGTTTATTAGTGATAGGTGTAGAGTGCCCGATCTTTCGGCGAGTGGAGATAACTTTGATTTGGTGGATGTCGACCCTCACGATCTGACTACGACGAGCAAGCCGAAGCGCCAATGCAATCGCAGAACCAACTTTCGGAGGATATTAACCTTGCGGTAAACAAGATCAACCTGATCACGAGGATCAATTCTTACGCGCAAGCGAAGAACGAGCAAGAATTAGAGGCGAGCAATCTGATGTACTGCACAAAGGTGGAGTTCTGAATTCACGTCGAGAGACGGATGTATAGCTAAGCTAAACTTAAAACAAAACTGAAAGATTGCAAGGGGCGCAACCCTTGACTAAATAGGGGGAGGACGAGGCATCTAGGGTCGGCTGAAGTGGAGAGGCGCGCGGTGGAGAGGGAGTCGCGCGACTTGGGCCACGTGGGCCTTCGGGCGGCGTCATCCTGGGCCGTCGTTCCTTAGCATCAAAACCGTCTTCAATTCCTGGGCTCAAGCTCTAATGATTGGGCCCTTGTATGTCGTCGTCTCGTTAAAAGATGGATCCGTAACTCGAGGAGGCGTGACGACGAGAGGTGGAGGCGTGACAGCTTGGTTTGGCGCACCATCTTCCGTCGTCATTATTCGTATGTCGTTGATGTCCTCATCATCCTCCCCTTCTTGAAGTGAAGTCATCCTCGACGGCAACTCATCATCCTCACCCAAGTATGGTTTCAAATCTACAACATTAGAACTAGTGGAAACACCAAACTTCATGGGCAAGTCAAGAACATAAGCATTATCGTTAATCTTGGTTAGCACCTTAAAAGGACCAGCAGCACGAGGTATCAGTTTAGAACGACGCAAAGTAGGAAATCTATCTTTACGCAAGTGCAACCAAACCAAATCACCAGGATCAAAAGAAATATGTTTTCTACCTTTACTACCAGCAACTTGATACTTTTTATTAGCAACGGTAATGTTGTGTTGTGTTTCTTCATGCAATTGTTTCATGTGATCAATATGAGCAAGAGCATCAAGATATGGTTCATCTTCAGCATCAATAGCAAACAAATCAATAGGCGCCCTAGGAACATAGCCATAAACAACCTCAAAAGGACACATCTTAGTGGCAGAATGTGTAGCACAATTATAAGCAAATTCAGCATGAGGTAAACAATCTTCCCAACGTCTCAAGTTTTTATCTAGAACAGCTCTAAGCATAGCAGACAAAGTTCTATTTACTACCTCAGTTTGCCCATCAGTTTGAGGATGACAAGTAGTACTAAACAGCAGCTTAGTTCCTAATTTATTACAAAGAGAACGCCAACAATGACTAAGAAACTTAGCATCATGATCAGGGACAATTGTTTTAGGAATTCCATACAATCTAACAATCTCTCTAAAGAACAATTCAGCAACATTTGAGGCATCATCAGTTTTATGACAAGGTATAAAGTGAGCCATTTTAGAGAAACGATCAACAACCACAAAAATACTGTCCCTCCCCTTCTTAGTGCGAGGCAATCCTAAAACAAAATCCATCGAAATATCATGCCAAGGAGAAGAGGGAACAGGCAAGGGCATATACAAACCATGATTACCCAAACGAGATTTAGCTTTTTGACATGTAGTACAGCGTGCAACAAGGCGCTCAACATCACGGCGCATCCGTGGCCAAAAGAAATGGTCGGCCAACACCTCATGTGTCTTGAAAATGCCGAAGTGACCCATAAAAACACCTCCATGCGCCTCCTGTAACAACAAAAGACGAACCGAGCTAGCTGGAATACATAGCTTGTTAGCACGAAATAGGAACCCATCCTGCATATAAAATTTGCCACAAGGTTTGCCATCCTTACAATGCATCATAATATCACAAAAATCAGCATCATTCACATATTGATCTTTCAAAGCTTGCAAACCAAAGATTTTAAAGTCTAATTGGGACAGCATCATATAACGTCGAGACAAAGCATCGACAATCACATTTTCCTTCCCGTTTTTATGTTTAATGATGTAAGGAAAAGATTCAACAAATTCAACCCATTTAGCATGACGACAGTTCAGATTAGTTTGGGTTCTAATATGTTTCAAAGCCTCATGATCAGAATGAATAATAAATTCGCGAGGCCATAAATAATGCTGCCATGTTTGCAAAGTTCTTACTAAAGCATAAAGTTCTTTATCATAAGTGGAATATTTAAGAGCAGCACCACTTAACTTCTCACTAAAATAAGCAATGGGTTTATGATCTTGCAACAAAACAGCGCCCAAACCAATTCCACTATCATCACATTCCAATTCAAACACTTTATCAAAATTAGGCAATTGTAAGAGAGGAGCATGAGTTAACCGTTCCTTTAAAGTGTTGAATGCATCGTCTTGTGGTGTGCCCGACTCAAATGGCGCACCCTTCTTGGTCAGCTCATGTAATGGTGCAGCAATAGAACTGAAATCCTCCACAAAATAACGATAGAAGTCTGCAAGACCAAGAAAACTGCGAACCTGTGTGACCGTCGTCGGTTGGGGCCAACTCTGAATGGCGTCCACCTTGCTGCTATCCACCTCAATGCCCTGTGGAGTAACAACATTTTGTAGAAACAAAACACGTTGCGTGCAAAAAGTGCATTTTTCCATGTTCCCAAACAAGTAGCAGCACGCAAAGCATCAAAAATAGCACGCAAATGATCTAAATGCTCATTCATGGATTTGTTGTATATAAGGATATCATCAAAATAGACAACAACAAATATTCCAATGAAAAGCCGAAGAACTTCATTCATTAAGCGCATAAAAGTGCCAGGAGTATTAGACAATCCAAACGGTATAACCAACCATTCATACAAGCCAAATTTAGTTTTAAAAGCCATTTTCCATTCATCTCCTAATTTCATTCTTATCTGATGGCAACCACTATGCAAATCAACCTTAGAGAAAATTGTGGCACCACTAAGTTCATCAAGCATATCATCAAGGCGTGGTATAGGATATCGATAACAAATTGTAATATTGTTAATTGCACGACAATCTACACACATACGCCAAGAACCATCTTTCTGAGGAACAAGCAAAACAGGAACCGTACAAGGGCTGAGAGACTCACGAATGTAACCTTTATACAGCAATGCCTGCACTTGACCCTGAATTTCTTTCGTCTCCTCAGGATTTGTGCGGTACGGGGCGCGATTAGGAAGCTGTGCGCCTGGAATTAAATCAATCTGATGTTCTATGCCACAAATAGGAGGAAGACCCGGCGGCAATTCAGCGGGAAAAACATCTTTATAGTCCTGCACATGGTTAGCAACAGCAGGAGGAATATGCAACATAGGCGCCTCATCTAGTGAAACAAGCATACGAGAGCAAACTAGCGCATAGCAAAGCAGATTAGCATCATGTAATTCATCAAAATCAGCATGTGTAGCAAGCAAGATAGGGTTATTCAATTTGATCTCATGTTGAACAGGTGCAACAGGAGGCGATGTAACCAATTTTTCACCTTTTGTCGCTCGAGCAATATCATCTTTAAGAACTTGTTCAGGTGTCATAGGATAAATAACAATTTTCTGACCTTTAAACATGAAGGAATAATAATTGGAGCGACCATGATGAACACTATCAACATCATATTGCCAAGGACGGCCAAGCAACTAAGAGCATGCTACCATTAGAACCACATCACAATCTACAAAATCAGAATAGGCGCCAAGAGAGAAAGGAACACGTACCGAGCGCGTTACCTTTATTTTGCCGCCATCATTAAGCCATTGAACGTGATAAGGATGTGGATGCTTCCTTGTTGGCAATGACAACTGCTCCACCAAGGTCATACTAGCCAAATTGTTGCAACTGCCACCATCGATGATTATACGGACTGCTCGTTCTTGCAGAACGCCTTTGATAGGAAAAATATTGTGGCACTGATGCTTTTCATCCTGAACGACCTGTGTACTAAGAACACGCTGCACAACTAGAGTTGCATACCTGTCGGCAGCACTAGAGTCGACATGAAGCTCCATATTATCTGCATGATAAAGTTTGCTGAATATCCTCAGAATCACTAGCAGAAGAATACCTACCGTCATCACGAATCAACATAGTTCGTTTATTTGGACAATCACGTATCACATGACAAAATCCTCGGCAACGGTGACACTGAATATCACGAGCTCGTCCAGATGACGAGGAGGATGGCACGATCGAGGCAGATTTGGCCGTGGATGGAGCACTCGACTTGGACGTGGTCAAGGAGTGGTCGCGCGACGTGGAAGGAGGTGTCGACCGTGGAGCTGAAGGCGTCTTGGACCCTACAAAAATGTTAGGTCTTGATGAAGATTGTCGATCCTGCACTTCACATTCAGCTTTACAAGCATATTCAAATAAGGTGGTCATATTATCATAATGCTTATAATCAAGAATGTTCTGAATTTCACGATTTAACCCACCCCTAAAGCGAGCCATAGCAGCATCATCCAGTTCAACTAAACCATAGCGAATCATACCCTTTTGCAAAGCTTGATAATGATCCTCTACGGAAAGTGAACCTTGTTGAAAACGCTGCATTTGATTAAGCAAATCTCTAACATAATATGACGGCACAAAACGATGACGCATAGCAGCTTTTAATGCCGTCCAAGTGGCTGGAATATTATCAGGATATCTTTGTCTATACTCACGCCACCAAAGTAAAGCAAATTCAGTAAATTCACTAATAGCAGCCTTAACTTGTAAATTAGTAGGAATATCATGGCATGCAAATTTTTGTTCAACCTCTAATTCCCAATCAAGATAAGCACCCGGATCATATTTGCCATTAAAAGTGGGAATACAAAATTTTATTTTGGCAAAAGAATCATTAATAGGAACACGTACCCTACGAGCACGACCACGGCGATTGTTGTCGTCCTGCTCGGTGTCGGCGCCGTAGTCACGTGCATGTTGCAACTTCGTGAGCTGCGTCGTCATGGTCCCAAGCTGCGTCGACATGGCCTCAAGACGAGTCAGGATTGTCGCGAGCGTGGTGCGGGCAGGCGTATCAGCGAGGTCTAGTTGATCAAAACGCTTATTCGACGAAGTGACCGTAGAGTCAAGTCTCTCGTGCATCGTCTTCATGTCATTTTGTAGACCATCAACCTGTGCCTGTACATCCTGGAGGGTGAGCTCCTCCGACTTCGAGCTGTTTTTTGCCATAGAAACACAAGCAATATAAAAAGCGGGATCCTACAACGAGAGGTGAGTGGTGGATAAAAAGATGAATCAAAAAGCTGTTATCAAATTCTTACCCGTCCTTACCAAGCATGCAAGTGGGAACTGCAATCACAGGTAAAACCGGTGGAAGATTGGAGGAGCGATTGCGTGGTGAAACAAAAACCTGCTCGTAGTAGAAAATTTGTGGGTCTGGGAGGCTGCACTCAATCCAAGGGTTAGCTCAATTCAAACAATAACTGCAAAGCTGAATAATGGTGCTAAACGCAAAAGGATTGCTGCCGGTACAAGTGCAAGAGGAAGGAAGAAGGATCAAAACAAAGTGCAGCAAGAACGCGTCGCCTGTGTTGCTCGACCGCTCTTTTTTTTCTCTTTTTTTCTTTTTTTTGTTCTTTTTTTCTTTTTTTATACCTTTTTCTGAAAATATAAACAATGAGACTCTCTCTCTCTCTCTCTCTCTCTAGAGTAGGGACACACGAAACCGAACAGAACCAAACACAGGGCTAGGCGAGCGGGTTACGACGTAACCGAGTAGGACTCGATCGACGATCAGCCAAAAGCGTCGGCGAGGCAGTGATTGACCCGGACTCACGGTGCAGCGGAAAAACTTGGCAAGCAATCGACTGACCACAACTTGGCAAGCGAGACGGGGTAAACAGATGCGGCGGAAAGCAAACTGTGGTGGTGAAAACACGCGGCACTATTGACTTTTGCTAAGCCATATTAATAAATCATTCCCGGCACGGGGCCAGAAACGGTTCACTAATATGTCCTAGAGTCAAGTAGGTAAAATCCGCAAGCGCACGGAGAATACCGCTGTAGCATTTCACCCGGAAGTATTCAGGGTATCGTATTTGTTTATCCCAAAGGAAGGTTATGATCAAGAAGCGTTACTAACATATAAGATCATGTTAACAATTAGCAAGGATATCTAACCAAGACAGGCGGGTACATGATAATAACCGGGTAGTGTGACACACACAGAAGATTCCTACTAAATAAATAAAGTCTAGTGGAGGAAAGACTAGGCTAAGCTACTCCTACTATACATTCCTATACAGTTGCATAGCCTAAGTAGAATACATACAGACCCACACTCAGGTTCAGCAGTCAATAGTATAGCACTTCAGGCACGGACTTACCCCTGCATCCACAGGCGACTTCCGCCAAGAGCCTACGCACTAGCCTAGCGGGGAGGATTTCAAAGGACGGACAGGGCTGTCACCACCTGCCGCCTACCTCAACGGACCAGTAGACTAACGAATAATTGATGCAAATCAGTTACCCAAGTACCATAGTTGCATGACCAAAGAGCACTCTGCCCCTCCGCGATTACTATTAACGAGGCAGAGCTACCGTACGAATACGATCACCAAACCCATGCTATACTTTATCAGCTAAAACTAAGCATAGAGACTATAACATATAAACTAGATTATAGTGACGGTATATAACTAGCATGACAATAGTAGTATAATAAATATAAACTACTATCACACAAGTAGACTATACTATCACATATATGGATCACAATATCAAACAAGAAACTCATGACCCAAGCACAACTATATAGAAAAAATATATATATTGATAAGAGCAAAGTCTTACAAAAGGGAAAAGATACAAGAGCCATACCAATTCCAAGTGAAGACTTGGGACTAGAGAGCTCTAGACTTAGCCTAACTCCACTAAAACTCCAAGAACTACTACTAGTAAGAGAGAAATGCTTCTTGTGGTGTGTGTTGAGTGTGAAGGCACACCCTCCTATTTATAGCCTCAATAGGTCGGCAAGGGAGAGTAACCGCCACGGAAGGCACCTCAAACCGCCATCAGGAGTCGCTGAGGAGCCAACACGTGGAAGCACAAAGGAATATCCCCCAGGACCAGGTCGGCCGACCTGACTGGGTCGCCCGACCTGGCCAGGGGTCCTCCTTGCCTGTGCTTTCTTGGGGAGGCTGGCAGGTGGGTCCTGAGGTCGGTTCCCGCGGTATTACAGGGAGTTACGTCGGTTAAGAGCTGAAAATGGGCCCTTCAATCCGTGTGACGTCCATGTGGCACTCTCTGATTGGTCGAAAGTGTGTTTTCTTGCCTTTTGAGGTGTTTCCTTCACATTTCCTCCTGCATGCACAAAGTTCTCCAAGTACAAGTGGAACTATATTATTGTGATAAAGCATGCGTGTATGAAATGCCAAATTCTCCTTTATTTGAGTATAGTTGACGGTTGAAAATGGTACTTAACAGCCGTCAACAAACTCCCCCAAGCTTACCCTTTGCTCGTCCCGAAGCAAAGATAAACTTGAGTTGTTGATCAGGAGTTGCTACAATGTCCTACTCCTCAATAATACTATGCGCACAACAAAGTACTCTTCCTAGAATTAAATATGTTGGCACATAACTTACCCATTTACCTCGATCCATGGGGCTTTTACACCTCATTGTCTTGGGCGGTTGAGAGATAGAACAATTGCAGGGCACCAATCACTTGCTCTAGATTCCGCTATGTTATTCCGGAGGTTTTCAAAAGATTTTGAAAATAAAAACCAAGTTCCTCAAATGATTCTCTCGGATCACTCAATATGTGTATGATTCCTCACCAAGGCAAAGTGTTGCCTATAATCACCTACTTCTAAATAAGGCTTTATGTGGAGCTCAAGGTAGGGATATATGAGGCACTCATGTTCACATAATATTGCTATGTCAAAAGACCGGATCCAAGAAAAACATCAATTCAAACAATCTTGATCAAGATGTGCAAGTGTGTGGGAGAACGGAGGAATGGTGGATGGGAAGAAATAACTCCTTTTTGAATTTTCCTTCTCTCTTTTGGAGTTTCTAGGCTATGGCTATCTTTTGCTTGCTCTCTTTTTTGAGCATTTTTTTCTTTTCTTTTTGCATAGCCATAGTCCTAGTTTGCAATGAATACTTTGAGAGAGGAATTTTGCAATGGATATATGGAGTGTTTCTTTGGATGGATGGATGGATAGTGGCTTTCTTCCGGTGTAGAAGAATAGCTCACGGTGGATATGGTGGATATGGTGGATGCTATCTTCTTGATTTAGAAGGATAGCTCATGGCGGTGGATGTGTGTATATGATCTTGATCAAGAAAGCATGAAAAGAGTTCTACTAGGGTCACAACAATTTTGACTAAGCTCAATGTGAAACAAGCAGCATATGTGTAAAGGTTTTCAAATGTAAACACTACATATGGCTGTGGTGGGAATTTCATCATTGAGGAACTCATCAATTTGTCATTTTGAAAAATAAAACTCCGGAATTCAAGCTTTACATTGAGCAAGATCATAGCAGCCCTATCTATCATATCATACCTCTCAACAACTTAGAACTAGAGAATGCATATGCTACCCACAAGATTCAAGTTCAAGGCAAGATTTACCAACAAACCTAACTCTTGAGAGAGTACTAAGTTGTAAATTAGCATTGGAGAGGAATAAAGGACAGAGCAACTATTCATCATCTCAACATAGGAAAATTATACACATTCATACCGCGCATGAAAAAGGGAAATATTTTTGTTCTTTTTATGTTTTGCAAATTTTTATGGTTTTCAGATTTTATAATTTTTTTTTTTTTTGGATTTTCAGATTTAGCAAATGCAAGAAATAAAGGGAAGGGGAAAGATACAAGTTACCGTGAGAAGGGGGGGTCCTCCCCCAAGCTTGTTCTTGCTCATATCTGCTGGTTCGGGTCGTAGCCT
Organism: Eleusine indica; assembly: GCA_030378355.1. Lineage (NCBI taxonomy): Eukaryota > Viridiplantae > Streptophyta > Magnoliopsida > Poales > Poaceae > Eleusine > Eleusine indica. The sequence goes on along the minus strand of CM059501.1, from coordinate 28,828,812 downwards.
TGGGAGCGGAAGAAGGCATCCCAATTGCTCTGATTCTGAGCCATCATCGCGTTCAGCTGGCGGAATTGGTTGTCGCTGAAATTCTGCCATTGCTGGGTGTCGGCGACATGTTGCGTGAGAGTTTGTTGCATGCTCTCGGTGCGCAAATCAATGTCGTTCACCCTCCTTGTCAACTCGGCCATCCCATAGTTGAGTTCACGGAACCCACGGGATGAGAATGACCGAGTGGCAAAGGATGGCGGTCCGCTTGAACTTGATGACGTCTGCATGGGGTAATCGTACTGAGATTCCCATGCTCCGGCCTGCCATGTTGATGGACCCGCCTCGTCCTGTGGCGGGGGCTGCTCCCATACCGGATCTCCGGTCGGAGTGTGAAACTCCGGTGTAGGCTCCATATGCCTACGGGAACGTGTCGGTCGCCCTGAAACACTATGCCTGCGAACTTCTCCCACTGGCTCAAGTGGGAGGGTTAGTGCCCGACAATGATACAAACGAAGACCCGGGTTAGGTAACGGGAATTCATTTGTATACCCGGGAAAGTGATAGATCAAGGTATTATTTGGACCATGTTTCAAAGTATGTCCTTGCACAAAATAGTCCTCGCCTAGAAATTCTCTATCTACCGTCAAATATTCAACATGAACATTCTCAAGCAGACCACACTTCTGCGCAATGCGAGTAACTAAAGAGGTGCACTCAATTGGTCCTGTCAACTTTATATTGTCTAACCATTGATCAATCATGCATTCTGCGGGTGACACCCTAATTTTCTTAACCGTGGCATAAAGTATTTTCAATTCATCTTGCCGGACAACCGTAATGTCACCTCGAGGAAACAAGGTCATAGCCAACCACACATGCATAAATCTAAGTGTAGGATTATGGATGGCACTTGTTCTAGGCTTGGGATCCCACTCGTTTCCGGAAATCTTTTTCCAAAAACTTTCTTTATGGAACCCCTTTAGCGCTTTATCTAAGTCTAGCCTACATTTAGGATTTAGACCTAGCATAGCATGAAGATCACCCCATGTGACCAAGCGCTCTTGCCCAAACAAGCGAAAAGAAATGCCTTCATCATACTTTCTAAGGGTGCATAAAAACTGCATAGTAAGCAAACGAGAACCCGGCTCATCTACTTCTACGAAATTTAGCCAACCCATAGTGCGAAAAATAGAGGCAAATTCTTCTCTCATACCTATTTTCTCGAGGAAGTCCGGATCGAAGCGTCGGGTGTGGGCGAATGGCCGTTCTCTCATGAGCGCGATGGCTTGGCCCTCGCGGTCGTCCTTGATGTCGAGATGCTCCTCGGTGATGAGCAAGGCCGGCCTTTCCACCGGAATTTCAGCTTCGGGGTCACCATGCCCCGGACTTGGTGTGAGCTCGACGGAGGATGCTTGACTCGTGCTTGCACGAGTGCTTTTTCTCCGCTTGATTCCGGCGACTTGCTTCATTCGGTTGAACATGGCTGCACACAAGAACAAACACAAGACAAGAACAAAAACAAGATCGAACAAGTGTTCGGGTGAGCGTTAGTGAAAACGACAAACCCGAGCTTCTCCGAAATTGGTTTTCTTCTCACAACAACTTGCAAATGCACTAAAATAGAGGGGAAATATTTTTTTTTTAGGTTTTTGGGGCTGTAGTAAAGTTGAAGAACACGAAATTTTGGGAGCGCAACAAGTGAGCAAAGGAGGGGAGTGAAAGATGAGCTTGGAATGGTGAAGCTCCTCCTCCTGGGCGGTTTTTATAGCCAAGGAAGCAAGATGGCCGTTAGAAAGGGACAGAGCAACGGCCATATAGCCGTTGGGAGAAAGGACCACAGGAAAAGGTGGGGCCAGGGGGTCGGCCGACCCCACCAGGTCGGCCGACCTGGCAGGTGGGCCTCCTGGCAGCCCCCTTTTTCCTATGTGTTCCCCAACGGCTAGGGGATTTGTCCCCTGCTGCCTTTTTGCTCAAAAAGCTCGACAAAAAATCTTTTCAAAATGGAAAGCCCAAAAACCTATTTTCTAAATTTTCAAAAATGCAAATGAGTTTTGAAAAATTCCAAGGTGGCTGGAAAAATTCAAAAATGCAGAAATGCAGTGGTCGGGAAAAATCAAAATGTGGTGGAAAGCAAATATGCAATTAAAAGAGCAAATATGGATAACTACTGGTTTAACCTCCCGCCGAGGACTCACCTTTTAAAGTCCGACGAGCGGGACTTTTCTCCGGCGTTCAGCTCGATGAAGCGTTGTCCGGTCCTGGAGATGAAGACACGGATGATGCTTCTTGTTTCACTCGCCACACCTTCTTGGTCTTTGTTGCGGTCGGTGGCTTCTCGGGCTTCGGAGGCTGCGGTTTTGCAGGCTTCGCAGCCTGTTTCTTTGCAGACGTCGGAGGTTGCTGCCTTGTGGACTTCGGAGGCTGTTGCTTAATGTGTGACCTTTGCCTCCTTGCCTTCATCAGTTGTTGCTGTGCAACCTTTTCCTTCTCAAGGAAGTTCTTCATGAATGTGATGAGGCTGTCCTTCTTTGGCGGAGTGACCTCCACTTCCTTGATGTTGCTTGGGTTCGGCCCGTACTTGATACGGATCATGTTGCACTGTTCTTTCCGTGGCCGAAAGTCAAACTTCTCCTCCTTGCCATTGATGTGGAAGCGGATTTCTCCGGCTCCTACATCGATGCGAGCATCCGCAGTGCTGAGAAATGGGCGTCCCAGGATGAGCGGTGTGCTCTTCCCGACGTCCATGTCAAGCACTATGAAGTCGACGGGGATGAAGCAATCCCGGATTTTCACCGGAATATCTTCGGCGATCCCCGCCGGATAGCGGACCGTTGAATCGGCCAGCTGCAGCTGCATCGGCGTGGGGGATAGTGTGGTGTAGTTGAGCTTGTCGAAGACATCCTTCGGCATGACGCTCACACTTGCCCCAAGATCACATAAGGCATGGTCGAAGTTCTGTGTCCCGATCGAGCAGGTGATCGTGGGACACCCCGGATCTTTCTTCTTCTCAGGAAGCCGGTTGAGTATAGCAGCGCTACACTCTTCCGTCAGCTTGACAATTTCTGTGGTCGGTAGTGGGCGCTTGTTGCTGATAAGATCCTTGAGGTAGCGAGCGTACGTGGGTACTTGTATCGCATCCAGCAAGGGCACGTTGATGTGCAGCTTCTGGATCACCTCAACGAAGCGTGTGAACTGCTCGTCCACGGTGGGCTTCCTTCTTCTTTCAGGAAACGGCATGAGGTTCGTGTCATAGAACTCATGTGGGGTCGTTTTCCTGGGCGGCAGTTCTTCTTCTTCTGCCGGCTTCTCAGCTGATGTGTCCTTTCCTGCATGGTTAGGGTATGGCGGATCCCGAGTGGACTTACCTCCTCTCGTGGTAACCGCATTAACATTTTCTAAGGGGGTCTCGGGTTGCCCCGGGATTTTCCCCGACTGAGCAGTAGGAACAGCAGCAGCTAACTGAGCTAATTGGGTTTCTATCATTTTATTAAAGCTCAGCTGATTCTTGAGAGCAGAGGAAACACCCTCTATCTTAGTGTGGATGCTCTCAAGAGTCCTATCAGTGGTGGCAAGCTTTTTACTGATGTTATCATTAACCTTAGCTTGACCAAGCACAAGATCTTTCAAGGAGGGCTGATTATAACCGGAATTAAAACCAGAGAAGTTGCCAGAGTTACCTCCTTGGTAGTTGGGACGTGGTGGACCCCAACTTTGACCTCCTTGTGGACGGTAGCCGTTGTTGTTGTTGTTGCCCATGAACATTGCGTCCTCACGGGTCTCAGGGCAGTCATTGCCCGAGTGTCCCGTGTTGCCACAGACCTCGCAAGTCATACGAGCGTCTAGGGCTTTCACTTCTCCATTGGCTTGGTCGTCCATCTTCTTCATGAGAAGGTCAATCTTGGCGGCGAGCATGTCAATCTCCTTGACGGAGTGCATGCCTCGCTGGCGAGGTTGGAGGCGCTCTTCATTCCAACCTTGGTTGGACACCATCTTCTCGATCAAATCTTTTGCCTTGCTCACAGTGAGCGAGAAGAAGGCTCCACCAGCAGCAGCGTCGAGGTGGTCGCGGGCCGACGGAGTAAGCCCGTTGTAGAAGTTCTGGATGATCAGCCAATCATCCATCCCGTGGTGGGGACATGCCAGGATGTACTCCTGGAGCCTCTCCCATGCCTCAGGAATCGACTCCTTCGACTCCTGCTGGAAGCTTGAGATCCTTCCGCGGAGGGCATTGGTCTTGCCCAGCGGGAAGAACTTTGCAAGGAACGCAGCTGAACACTTCTCCCAAGTGTTCACAGCTTCAGGGTTTGCGTAGAACCACTGTCTCGCTCTCCCAAGGAGAGAGAACGGGAACAGTCGAAGGCGAACAGCGTCGGGGGTGACGTCCTTCATTTTGAACGTGTTGCAAATCTCCAGGAATTGCTGGAGATGAGCACTAGCGTCCTCATTGGCTTTCCCACAGAATGGGCTAGCCTGCACCATGGTGATGAGACCGGTCTTGATCTCGAAGTTCGCATCTCCCACATTGCCAGCTGGTCCCGTAGGGATGTTGGCAGCGGAGGGAGCGGAGAACTCGCGGAGGGTCTTGTCGGCCATTTGCTCAAAGCTTGATGGTGCGGGAATGACAGGTTCGATTGGCCGAGTCTCCTTACGAGGAGGGGTGAGCCTAGCTCGTGTCCTTCTCAGGAGTGACTCAGGATCTTCAGTGAAGTTTGTCGGCAAGTCGAAACCAGTCATACACTACCCTGTTTTCATACAAAATGCAGAAAACAAAGCAAGGTTAGCCTGCCTAGGAGATAGCCTTAATAATTGCAACACTACTATATACATTAGTAATTTTTCTTAAATCATACACCTTTCCCGGCAACGGCGCCAGAAATGCTTGTTGACTTTTGCTAAGCCATATTAATAAATCATTCCCGGCACGGGGCCAGAAACGGTTCACTAATATGTCCCAGAGTCAAGTAGGTAAAATCCGCAAGCGCACGGAGAATACCGCTGTAGCATTTCACCCGGAAGTATTCAGGGTATCGTATTTGTTTATCCCAAAGGAAGGTTATGATCAAGAAGCGTTACTAACATATAAGATCATGTTAACAATTAGCAAGGATATCTAACCAAGACAGGTGGGTACATGATAATAACCGGGTAGTGTGACACACACAGAAGATTCCTACTAAATAAATAAAGTCTAGTGGAGGAAAGACTAGGCTAAGCTACTCCTACTATACATTCCTATACAGTTGCATAGCCTAAGTAGAATACATACAGACCCACACTCAGGTTCAGCAGCCAATAGTATAGCACTTCAGGCACGGACTTACCCCTGCATCCACAGGCGGCTTCCGCCAAGAGCCTACGCACTAGCCTAGCGGGGAGGATTTCAAAGGACGGACAGGGCTGTCACCACCTGCCGCCTACCTCAACGAACCAGTAGACTAACGAATAATTGATGCAAATCAGTCACCCAAGTACCATACTTGCATGACCAAAGAGCACTCTGCCCCTCCGCGATTACTATTAACGAGGCAGAGCTACCGTACGAATACGGTCACCAAACCCATGCTATACTTTATCAGCTAAAACTAAGCATAGAGACTATAACATATAAACTAGATTATAGTGACGGTATATAACTAGCATGACAATAGTAGTATAATAAATATAAACTACTATCACACAAGTAGACTATACTATCACATATATGGATCACAATATCAAACAAGAAACTCATGACCCAAGCACAACTATATAGAAAATATATATATATTGATAAGAGCAAAGTCTTACAAAAGGGAAAAGATACAAGAGCCATACCAATTCCAAGTGAAGACTTGGGACTAGAGAGCTCTAGACTCAGCCTAACTCCACTAAAACTCCAAGAACTACGACTAGTAAGAGAGAAATGCTTCTTGTGGTGTGTGTTGAGTGTGAAGGCACACCCTCCTATTTATAGCCTCAATAGGTCGGCAAGAGAGAGTAACCGCCACGGAAGGCACCTCAAACCGTCATCAGGAGTCACTGAGGAGCCAACACGTGGAAGCACAAAGGAATATCCCCCAGGACCAGGTCGGCCGACCTGGCCAGGGGTCCTCCTGGCCTGTGCTTTCTTGGGGAGGCTGGCAGGTGGGTCCTGAGGTCGGTTCCCGCGGTATTACAGGGAGTTACGTCGGTTAAGAGCTGAAAATAGGCCCTTCAATCCGTGTGACGTCCATGTGGCACTCTCTGATTGGTCGAAAGTGTGTTTTCTTGCCTTTTGAGGTGTTTCCTTCACATTTCCTCCTGCATGCACAAAGTTCTCCAAGTACAAGTGGAACTATATTATTGTGATAAAGCATGCGTGTATGAAATGCCAAATTCTCCTTTATTTGAGTATAGTTGACGGTTGAAAATGGTACTTAACAGCCGTCAACAGGCACTGCGGAAGGATATGATGATGATGGGGTAAACTTTTTTTTCTGTAGTTTTCGATTTATGTGGACTTGGATAAACTCACCGAGAAACACTGGAATCTGATACCACTTGATAGGTGTAGAGTGCCCGATCTTTCGGCGAGTGGAGATAACGTCGATTTGGTGGATGTCGACCCTCATGATCCGACTACGACGAGCAAGCCAAAGCGCCAATGCAATCGCTGAACCAACTTCCAGAGGATATTAACCTTGCGGTAAACAAGATCAACCTGATCAGGAGGATCAATTCTTACGCGCAATCGAAGAACGAGCAAGAATTAGAGGCGAGCAATCTGATGTATTGCAACGAAGGTGGAGTTCTGAATTCACGTCGAGAGACGGATGTATAGCTAAGCTAAACTTAAAACAAAACTTAAAGATTGCAAGGGGCGCAGCCCTTGACTAAATAGGGGGAGGACGAGGCATCTAGGGCCGGCTGAAGTGGAGAGGCGCGCGGTGGAGAGGGAGTCACGCGACTTGGGCTACGTGGGCCTTCGGGCGGCGTCATCCTGGACCGTCGTTCCTTAGCATCAAAACCGTCTTCAATTCCTGGGCTCGAGCTCTAATGATTGGGCCCTTGTACGTCGTCGTCTCGTTAAAAGATGGATCCGTAACTCGAGGAGGCGCAAGGACGAGAGGTGGAGGCGTGACAGCTTGGTTTGGCGCGCCATCTTTTGTCGTCATTATTCGTATGTCGTTGATGTCCTCATCAATTAGCCATTTCACACCCACTAAAACATAGAGGGACTAGCATTAGCATCATGCCGAACTACCATTACCAATAAAAAAAGGAGTAGAGGTTGTATACTTGAGACTCAAAGGGAGCTAATAGAGGAACTATTGATCATTTTCATAGGCAAGCTAGAGACCAACTTCTCAAAGTTTATTCGAAAAAGGGGAAATCTTTTTGTTCTTTTTGGTTTTGCAAATTTTCATGGTTTTCTGTGAAAGCTAAAATTTTTTGGGTTTTCTTAAATTTCATGGAAACTGAAAATCTTTTTGGATTTTTTTTAATTAGCTATATACCAAAGGAAACAAAATGACTCAACTAGAGAAAGAGGGCGAGAGGGTAGAACAAATGGTGCACCATGGTTTGGGTACCTCCCATAGTTTAGGTCTTTGCAAGACTTAAGCTTAGATGGCGTTCACTGCGGTGGTTGATACTCAATGTTGAAGTGGCCGAACAATTGGTCCATCATGGAGATGTTTGTTTGAAGTTGTTCTGACGTTTGTTGTCACCATTCTTGTTCTTCCCTTATGGCTTCTTGTATTTCTCGAGTTCGAATGTTCGTGTCATAGGCATTGGCAGCTAAGTATTGCATATCTTCTTGCAATTTCAAAAAAATTGTATGACGTGAATCAAGCAGAGCGTGAGGTTCCTACGCCTCCATGAGGTTGGGGGTAACTCCCCATCCCGTAGGCATTATAGTTGCCATAGGAGGAGGTAGTGTAGTTGTTCAATGAACTCGCAAAGCCGGGGAATTGTGGCTGCTCCCAATTGTATTGGGGACCTCCTGATTCACCCGTCTGAGGCGTGTTCACTACGGTTCCGTGCTGCTGCTCCTCTCGATGGAGTTGTGCTCTTGTTCTTGGTCTATTCCCTGCAACACTATGTCTTGCAAGCTGCAAGGAAGCTTGCAATTTGTATACAAAGTTCTTTTTACCAATAATAGTGAGTTGGGGGTTAGGCAACTCAATTTCTATGACATACCCTGGATAAAGCATGAAGTACCTATTGTTCTCCTCTTTCAACAAATGGGCTTGCAAGAAATGATCTTCTCCTAACAAAGAAGCGCTAGGGAGATGATTTATTCTAACTCTGTGAATCGTGCCAACCTTTGTAGCAATTCTAGTGACAAAAGGGGTAAAAGTAATGGGTCCTTGTTGCCTGAATGCTAAGGTGAGCCAATGGTTGATGAGGAAAAATGTGGAGTTCATTTTAATCTTGTTGATTACAGCATGGAGATAGGCTTTATCCAAACTATTCACCGAACGCACATCACCCCGAGGGGTTAAGTAGTGAGTGATAAAATGGTGAATTATACGGAGCGATGGGTTATGAATGTCACTAGTGTGTTCTTGCCCTGTAACAGAATTTCCTATCTTTTCCTAAAGTCCTTGTGGTGTGAAACATTTATCAATGTCTATGGCGGCCTTACGGTTGAAACCAAGATAAGTACTAATTTCTTTTAAAAACCGTTCGTAAGTTTCACGAAAAAGACGAAATTCATAGAGAGTGCCTATTTTGTTGGACTCATGGGCATGACTTTCAAGGTGTAAAGAAATTTGATAGTAAGCTATTTAGAACCGTATTCATTGAGGTGATAGAAATCATACCACCCCGCCGTGTTGAGTGCATACTCAAAATCATCGGGGACGCTGATTCGCTCGAGGAAGTCATGGTTGAACATGCGCATGGACGTGAACTCCCGGTCTTTAATGGTGGTGAACATGTTTTGCTCGTCAAAGTCGTTGAACACCATGTTCTCTTCACTCTCCATGAATTTCTCAAATTCTTCATCTTGCATACTCGCCACTGTTGCATCCTCGGATATAGACATTGTTCCCAAGTGGTAACTCGGGGTGTTTGCCGTACCCAATCGTGTGACCCTCCGCATGGATAAGAGTACACATGAGGATAAATAATAAACACTTGATCTATTGAGTCTCTGTTGCATATGTGAGTGTTTGTGAAGCTTATTTTCTGCGAATGCTTGTTGCCCTAGTTGAGATTGAGACTGGCTAGTTTCTTTTGATTCACTTGATGCTTATTTTCACATGATAAGAAAATTTGATTCTATCTAAGCTAGTCAATCTTTCTGCTTAGCTTGTCTAGCTCTTGGAGCTTATGCCTTGCTATCTGCTTTTGATCTCTGCATGATTGTGAGCTATTGCTTTTACACTTCATAGCTCTATGATTACAATTAGCAGAGTTAAATGTTTATTGGCTAATTGTTGAAGCTCTTTAGGTGTGCATTTTCATGCATTGCATGTTTGCTCTTTTGTCTCTTTGATGAGTTCATTGCCAAAGGGGGAGAAATAAGTGCCTAAGGGGAGATATTGTTGGGTCATGCCCATTTTGCATTCATGTCAACTACCATATGTTGAGGGGGAGCTCCCATTGCTTTGAGCGTTTCTTGAGCTTTTTGTGATCATTGCACTTTGTTAGCCAACTCTTGGTCCTTGTGATCCTTCTTATGCTAGATGGCTTTCTTTCAACTTTTCTTTGGGTTTGAGCCATTTGGATGTGCTTATTGGAGTTCGCATTTCAAACTCTTTTCTCAATTCTATTCTTTATACATTTGGTGTTGTCAATGTACTCATCAAGGGGAAGATTGAGAAACCATGTGGATATGTGCCATGGTTTGCAATATGTGATGAGTAATTGACTTGAGCTTGTTGGTGTTTGAGTTGAAATGCGGGGATTTGAGGATTGCATGGGTTTGTGCATATTGATGTTTTCACCAACCGTAATTGGTGGAGGTATTGGAGAAGTTGCAGGAGTTTGGAGGCGTGTTTGCCCATCTCATGACGTGTTGGTCAATAGAGTCGACTTGGCGGTCAACGGCGAGACGATCGGGCACAAGTAGGAGACTTGGGGCCAGACGATCAGGAGGCCGGGTGGAGTCATGGGTGATCCATACCGTACACGCGGAGAGGCAAGTGTGACATCCCATGTCACAAAAAGTTGATTAAGCTAACCCTAATGTTAAATTTCTGGCTAATGAAAAATTTCAAATGATTAAAGTGCGAAAGAAATAAGGGAAATAAATTTAATTGATTAAAATCCACAATTTGGCCAATTAATAGCATTTCACAACCTTTACAAAGCTCAATGAAAGTGTGCCAATATTTTTCCACATTCCAGTGGATCATGTCAAGAATGAATTTTGGGGAATTTATCAGAATTTTTGGTAAAGGTTTAAAACCCTTAAAAATTCCCTAAGTGCAGAGAAAAGTGCCTTTGTTCCAGAATTTTTCATAAATTCTCCAACAGGAATTTCGACATGGCCCCAAAAGCAAAGTTGGAGGACAGGGTTTTCTGGACATGCACCAAAATTTGCATGAAGATTGGAGCAAAGAAGCTTGGAGAATTTAGTAGAGTACAGAGCACTGTTCCAATCAAAGGGGTCAACAACCTTCTCTGTCCTTGGTCCACTCACCGATCGACACAGCCGTACCCCCCCCCCCCCGCCGGCCACCGATCACCTCCTCTTTTCTTCACATCCTGGCCACTGCTCCGCCTACCCGTTGCTGTGGCACCGGCGCAGCCTTGAAAGCCCCTCCACCGACGAGCCACTCCCCTCCGGCCAGCTCACCCCCCCCCCCCCGATCTCTCTCTCTCTCTCGGCTATAAGCGCCACAGCGGCAAGGCCTACACTCCCACTCTCGTGGCACTTGCACTCTCCCACACCTCCCTCTGCTCTCTCTCGACACTCCAGGCCCCTCAACACCCCCATCCCCATCGCCGATAAAAGCAGCAGCAGAAATCGAGCGTCGCCCCTGTTTTCCTCCGCCATGGCCATCGTCTTGTTGAGCTCCACCTAGGCAGCTCCCCGTTCCCTCCTTTTTCCTCAAATCGGTGCGCAAGTACCTCCACTAGCATTCCCCTGACCCGCTCCTTCTCTGTCGGAGCGACCTCGCCGGAATTGACGAGGGAAAGAGCCGCCGCCGTCGGGTTCCTCCTATCCCGCCGACAAGACCCCCACTCCGGCCGTTCCCGTCGACCAGCTCCTCCACGCCGTCAATCACTGTACCAAGGTGATGCTCTCCTGCCACTCCCCGACCGCTCTAGCTCGCCATGCTCGCCGCGCGACATCGCCGTACACCCCCCTTGCTCTGCCGCTCGCTGCCGGCCACCTCCGGCGCCTCCCGTTGGTCGCCGACCGGTGCCAGGAGGTCGTCGTGAGACGCTGAGCACTTGGGCAAAGGGAGTTGGCCTGGCCATGCCGCCGTTTGGCCGCTGGCCCGGCCTCGCTGGCGCCAATCGCAGCGCGCGCGCGCGCCCTCGGCCATTTGAAAATGCCGAGTGGCATTTCTATAATTTAGTTCCAACTTTGATAAAACATTCAAAAATTCAGAACTCGAGAAATAAAAGTCCAATGATCATGAAACCATTTTTTGTTGGATTCATAAAATTCTCCTCTACCAGAAAAACAAGATGAGCACCAAAGTTATGAAATAGGTTAATTAAATTAAATCACCAAAGTTAGAACCTTGCTAAGGATATTAAATTCATAAGTAAAAATATATAAATGGTAAAATTATGAAAATTATTCGGTAAGCATATCATGGCATCTCTAAACTTTCTGCATAAGCACATTTCAATTTTTATGCAAATTTTTAGTGTTATTGCATAATCACCATTTTCAGTAAATGAATTTATATAAATTCTTGGGTAGGATTTTAATCATGGAATTTAGTATTCCTGTTCTTTGGGCATTTCTACATGTCTATAAATTATCATGTAAAAATTGTGGGCACCATCAGTATGCTTTTTCCTGTTAATTTGCTCATTCGATAATTAGATTAGGAAATTTCAATGTAAATATTGCCTTGTATATGCATATAGTTATTATTAGGGATAAATTCATCTTTGGGACTATTCATACAACATGTTAATCTTGACTTGCAGTAAGGTTTATTACTCCCCATTGTATGCTCATGTTTCATAGTAGCTTATATGTATCTAGATCGGTTTAGGGTTATATTAAAAGTGGGCATGTCAACTTTTAGGAGATTAATTAAGGAAGATACATGCTGGTGTTTAACTTTGCAATATAAAGTTTCTATGTTCCTTTACAAAATCATTATAATTGGTAAATGAATTTATTTTATAAACTCCCTGATAGGAATTTAGTTAAGAGGCTTTGCATGTCTGCTAAGTAGGCCTTAACACACCGATGAAAAATACCTTGTTAATTTCCTAGCACCAGAGGTATGCTTTTATTTGAGATGTAGGTGATATGCTTATTAATTGCAATGCCTCATACTTCCCTAATTAGAAGTTTGCCCCCTTAAATTAAGTAGTTGTCCAGAATGTTATGCAAGCATACCATCTCATACATGAGCATCATTCCATCAATTCTATTTATTGAGGAAGTGCCATGAATCATCGTCCAAATCCTTACCGTGCATTGCACTGCATTGACTAGGAAGCGAGACCGGGAGCAAGGCCATGGCAAGCAACCCCGAGGAGCCCGAAGTTGAGCTAAACCTCGTCGAAAACTCTAACTACAATCACTCCCAAGGCAAGCTCCGGTGCACACCTACTGATTTATGAGCCCTTTTTATTTTGTCACAATATAGGAATATTGTATTGTGCATTAGGTATAGGGCTTGGATGGAAACCCACGTGCATAAACACACTATGACCTATACTTAGTTTACGTTAGTAAGCCTTTTCGTTAGCAACTGCTAGGCTTAAATTTGGAGTCAACGGTAGGCTATGGGATCACTTGATTCAATCATGATTCACATGAAGAATGAAATTGGGTAAAATTTGAGAACCTATCGTTGCAACTCCGCGGACAAGTATTGAACAGTACCAAGTGCATACCTCTATATGGGAATTGGTAAACCTAGTAACTTGGGCGCCGTATTGTTGGACGGTATTACTCATCGATCCAGAGGTGATGTGAATGGCACGGTGGATGCACGGGTTGAGGACCGCTGGAGAGTGCACGGGTTAAGCCTCAGATACGAAGTACTGTATCGCGAGGAGGACGTGTACTCGGGATCGATGGCCCCGGATCGACTTCATCGCAATCTCGTGAACGGTGGCCATACGTGTTCTTAAATGATGCGTATGTCGTGCACTTGGGTTATTCTCCTGCAGGATTTAAATCGATTTGAATTGCTGTCCCTCGCGGTTATGAGTACCTCTTGTTCGAGCAGTGGCAATGATACTTAAGTAGAGAGGTTGGTTATGCTGCTGAAATTTATTTACTCTGTGGCTACATATTGCTATGTTGTATTGTTCTTTATATTTGGACAGTCTTAGCAGCTAGCTAGGTTCAACTACAGTTAATTTTCTGCAACAAGCAATTGAAATCTTGGTTAAAGAATAAGCATGGCAGCATAGAATTAATAGGTGCTTTTTTTTGCAAATATCAAATAAACCCGGTCAGCCCCCTGCATATTAGGAGTTGGTTTTAGTAACCCTTTTGGACAGGTAAGTCTTGCGGAGTATGCTAGATACTCAGGCCTTGCGATTATGTGGTTTTTTAGGTTTTCCTCAAGCTACTTATTGTGATTGTTGTAACAAAGTTGTGTTGGAAGGTGAGGAGCCCCAGAACTGGACCATTGAATGGGTCCCCAGCTCTCCTAACCAGGATGAGTGAGCCATTGCCCTAGGGCCGGCATGGTTTACTTAGGGTCTATGTCGTGTTTTGTCGTATTTTTTCGCCTCCACATATTTATGTAATATGAACCAAGAATATATGTATGGTAATGTAACTAAATTTGCTTCCACAGTGACTCTTGAACTTGTAATACTATGCACTTAATAATATATCTTTGTAAATGATGGATGTTCATGTGTGAACGCTATGTATGGATACTTCGTTAATCATCTCCCGAGGCGATCCTGTACAGCACACTCTATACTTTGGTATAGGGTTGCGATAGCAAGAAGCACGGACGGTTTCACAGTTGAGCCTCAAAACTGTGGTGGTTATGAAGACGGCGTGTTGACCAAGCCAAGGCGAGCGGGATGCCGGTGCAAGTGACAAGGGGGCCCGATGGATAGGGACCGGGAGAGACTTACCGGTGGTCAGGATCGCGGGACAAGGTGACACGCATCGACATCGAGAAGTCACACTTTGAGAAGCATGCAAGGCGGTTTCCCGGTTTGGGCCTCAAAACCGGTGGCGGTGGTTGGTGGTGCATGTGGCACCATCACAGAGCTTGCTTCGAGGCGAAGCAAAGTCGTGAAGGGCTCGAGGGCGTTTGGGCGACGAGGAGAGAGATGGACAAGTTTGCCCTTGGTGGTAGGTGGTAGTGTTATGTAGGTCAAGGGTAGAGTGGTCATGTGGACAACTCCTAGGCCTATATATGGAGAGGTAGGGCTGGTGGAAGAGTTGCCTCTCTTGCCATTAGCCTTGCTAGGTTTTTCTTCTCATGTGCTAGGAGAGTGCTTTCTCTGTAAAGAGGAGAGTAGTGGGTGCATGGCAGACATCTCTTAACCTTCTCAAATAATGGGAGGATGAGGGTGGCTTCCTAGCCATGTAATCATGTATCTTGAATTCTTGAATCAATGATATGAGATTCATTTTCGTGGTCAAGATCTTCCTCTCTCCCTAAATCCTGAATTTCTGTTTTTCTCTATTTTATGAGCTATTTTCATGGGAATTTTTGGTCTCCTTTTTGGATGAGTTTTTGGGTCGAATTTCTTGAGAAACTTGTTGCTATGATGAGCTAGAACAATCCTATATGGATCCTTGACCAAATCAATAGCTCTAGCACCTTCGATTTGAAGGATTTCTCAAGTTTCCTCTTTTTGGTGTTCTTGGCACAAGATCTGAAATTCGTGATGATTCCTTGAGCCAATTCATTTGATATTCTAGAATTAGAGTTGTGATATGTTGAGTATTCACTGGTCCAAAAATCGCATCATTTGGAGTTCGTTTGATTAGTTTTTGACCAAGTTTTTGCCTAATCCCGAAACCTTTTCCTATTGTATCGGGGTCGATCGGCACTACCGACGACTGGGACCGGCACTGCCGGTGGGTCATCCGAACCCCGCACCAGCACTACTAATGGCCAGACCAGGACTGCCGATTTATTTTGCCTACTGCTTTTGAGACTCCCTCACCGGCACCGCCGATGGGTCTTACCGGCACTACCGATGGTGTCAATCGGCACTGCTGATGGCTTTGATTGGCACTGCCGATGGTAGTCTAGTAAGGTGACTTGTGTGCGCTTCTTTCACTGATTCAATTCTTCGCTGTTTCCTTTTGTTTTTGCTATGTTCTGTAGCTGTTGTTGATCACTCCTAGGGTTAGCACATCACAAGCATCACAAGTTGGTGTGTGTGGCCTTGGTGATCGGGTTAGAGCTTGGCTTGGGTTATAATTGGGACATAGGCCAAGTTCTTGTGAAGATTTTCTATTGGCTCCCATTCACCCCCCCCCCCCCCCCCGATCGCCTTCTCGGTCCTTCAGAAGGCAAGGGGTGCGGTAAAGTTAAATGAAAAATTCACTCTCAAGGATGTTGGTTTGGTTGAGCATCTCAAATAAAATCTCCTCTCTGTCTCTCAGTTCCTTGATGTTGGTTTGGAAGTGCACTTTAAGAAAAATGCGTCTTGTGTTTTTGATTCAAATGGCTCTTAGGTTTGTGGGATTTCTAGCATTGGGAGAGTTTTTCAGGCTGATTTTGCTGTTTCCCCTGGTTCTCACAAGTGCTTGTTTGCTCAATCTTCCTCTGAGCTCTCGAAATGGCATAGGAGACTAGGTCAGATGAGCTTTGACTTGCTTTGTCGCTTGAGTGGCCTAGGTTTGATCCGAGGATTGCCTAAGCTCAAATTTGATAAGGATTTGGTTCGTGCTCCTTGTCATCATGGGAAAATGATTGCCGCTTCTCATCCACCAATTAATTTGGTGATGACTGAACGCCCTGGAGAGCTGCTTCACATGGACACTGTCGGTCCTTCTTACGTTCGTTCAGCGGGTACGAAGTGGTATGTTCTTGTGATTGTTGATGACTTCTCTCATTATTCTTGGGTTTACTTTCTTGAGAGCAAGGATGAAGTGTTTCATCACTTTCGGAGCTTAGCTTTGAGGTTGTTCAAGGGACTTCCTGGTGTATTACGAGCAATCCGCAGTGATAATGGCCCAATGTTCAAGAACTCCTCCTTTGATGCTTTTTGCCTTAAGCATGGTATGGAGCATCAGTTTTCAGCACCTCATGTCCCTTAGCAGAATGGAGTGGTTGAATGAAAGAACAGAATCTTGGTGGAAATGGCTCAGACGATGCTCGGTGAGCATAGAACTCCAAGGCGGTTCTGGGTTCAGGCCATTAGCACTGCTTGCTATGTTTCCAATCGGGTTTCCTTGCGCTCAATTCTTAATGTGACTTCCTATGATCTACGCTTTGGTAGGAAGCCATATGTTTCTTATTTGCGTGCCTTTGCTTGCAAGTGCTTTATTCTCAAGCGTGGCAATCTTGATAAGTTTGAGTCGAGATCTTCTGATGGCATCTTTCTTGGTTACTCTCCTCATGGCCATTCCTATAGAACTTTGAATTTGGAAACAACACCATCGTAGAAGCCTGTGATGTATCCTTTGATGAATCAAAATCTTGTGCAAGCAATATGGTTGAGACTGCAGGTAACAGGGAGATGGAGGAGAGTATCTTTGTAGAAGAGGACCTATAGGGCTTGGATGATGATGATGATGACTCATTCCATCCCACATCCGAGCCTGTTCCCGCTGCTTCCACTACTCCAGCAGAGGGTCTAGAAGCTTCTACATCGATGTTAGTTGTTGTCTAGCCTGCTGCAGCCATGGTTGAGGGGGAGGTACACTCTAAAAGAGAGGCCCCTTGCCACATTTAACATCTGCATCCTCCTCAACAGGAGATCGGAAACCCCAATGAGAGGACAACAACGTCAAGGTCTACACATCTCACCAGCTTTACCAATTCTCTATTTGTTGCCACCTTTGAACGTCGGGATGTTGGACACGCACTATCTAATAAACATTGGGTTAATGCCATGCATGAAGAGTTGGAAAACTTTGAGAGAAACAAAGTATGGACTCTAGTTGAGCCTCCTGTTGGTGTCAATGTCATAGGAACCAAGTGGGTGTTAGAAAACAAGCATGGGGAAGATGGTGAGGTTCTGACAAACAAGGCTAGGCTTGTTGCTTAGGGGTTTAGCCAAGTTGAGGAAGAGGTTTATGTGAGACAACCACCTGGCTTTGAGCACCACAAGTACTCAAACCATGTGTACAAACTTCAGAAGGCTTTGTACGGGCTAAAGCAAGCACCTAGGGCATGGTATGTTAGGCTTAAGACCTTCTTCCTAGAGCGCGGGTGTGTCATGGAGTGTGTTGACAAAACTTTATTCACTCTAAAGCATGGCAATGACTTCTTAATGGTTCAGATATACGTGGATGATGTCATCTTTGGAGATTCCTTTCATGCTCTTGTGTCTAGATTTCAAGAAGCCATGGAAAGTGAATTTCAAATGTCGATGATGGATGAGCTCATCTTCTTTCTTGGACTTTAAATCAAGTAGTGCAAGCAAGGCACTTTCATACATCTAGCCAAGTACATGAAAGATCTCTTGAAGAAGTTCAACGTGGTCAATGTGAAGCGGTTGTCAACACCAATGTGCAATACAATGACACTTGACCCAGATGAATACTGTGAAGCAGTGGACCAAATGGAGTACAGGAGCATGATCGGCTCCCTCTTGTACTTGACGGTCACAAGACCCGGTATACACTTTGTGGTGTGTCTTTGTGCTCGCTTTCAAGCTGCCCCAAGTGTGACTCATCGTAAAGCTATCAAGCATATCTTCAGGCATCTCAAATACACCCTTGAGTTTGGTCTCTGGTACTCCGCATCTTCATCTCTTGATCTCATTGGGTATTTGGATGCAGACTTTTTTGGGTGTGGAATTGATAGGAAGAGCACTTTTGGCACCTGCCATTTATTAGGTACTTCTTTAATCTGTTGGTCTTCTCGTAAGCAGTCGAGTGTAGCCCAATCCACCACAGAGGCTGAGTATGTTGCTGCTGCAAGCTGCTGTTCACAAATCCTATGGATAGTTTCCACCATGAGAGACTATAGGTTAACCTTTAAGAGTGGTCCACTCATGTGTGATTACTCAAGTGCCATATGCTTAGCCAAAAACCCAATCCAACATGGTAAGGTCAAACAGATTAATGTGCGATTCCACTTTCTGAGAGACAATGTTGAGAAGGGAGATGTTGAGCTCAAATACATCAACACCAAAAACCAACTGGTTGATATCCCTACCAAGCCCCTAGATGCTTCACAATTCGCTTTTCTTTGGGGGGAGCTTGGTGTTTGTCATCCTTATGGCATCATTTGAGGGGGAGTTGGTGTTCTCTTGTATATATGTATATTACCTTTTTCACATTGCATCTCATATGTAATATATGCATTGGTAGATGAGCTTTGATTCTTATGCTTTCTTGCATTTCTTTTTGCTATGATTGAGCTTGACCGAAGTTGTGTGGATGTGATGGTAATATCTCATGCTTAGATTTCCTACATGGCTTGTTATAGACTCATTTGAGCAACTTGCTAATCTTAAAGGTGAACTTAGCTTTTTGTGAAGCTTATGAACTAATCCATCTAAAAATTGCTCACCATGTGTATAATTTCTTTTATCCTTGTTGAAACTTGTATTGGGGCTAGTCTAGAGGATATCTTGGCTTTGGCACCGTGTGTTTTCAAAATGTTGCTTTGCGAATGTTTAGTTCATGATGGAACATTGAGGGAACATGTGTTCCTTTTGCTGCAAAGGCATGCTTATCTTTTGCTTTTAATTTGCAAAATAAGTTGATTGTGCTTTGAAGCCTCAGGGTGTTTGTCGTACCCAGTCATGCGACCCTCCAAATGGATTAGAAGTTACATAAAAATGTTAAATCCAAAAATTGTGCTTTGAAGCTTCGGGGTGTTTGCCATACACAGTCGTGCGCCCCTCTGCTCGGATTAGAAGTTACATGAGAATCACATAAAAATAATGTTGTTTTCTTATGAGTCTCTGTTCCATATATGAGTGTTTGTAAAGTTTCTTTTCTGTGAATGCTTGTTGCCCTGGTTGAGATTGAGACTGGCTAGTTTCTTTTGATTCACTTGATGTTTGTTTTGCCTTGGATGGGAGTACTTATTCATGTGGTGGTAGCTTTTCTCATGATAAGCAAATTTGATTCTGTCTAAGCTAGTCAATCTTTTTGCTTAGCTTGTATAACTCTTGATGTTTATGCCTTGCTATCTATTTTTGATCTTTGTATGATTGTGAGGTATTGCTTTTACACTTCATTGTTCTATGTTTATGATTAGCAAGGTTAAATGCTTGTTTGCATAATTGTTGAAGCTCTTTAGGTTTGCATTTTCATGCATTGCATGTTTTCTTGTTCTTTTGCTTCTTTGATGAGTTCATTGCCAAAGGGGGAGAAAATATTAGGTCATGGACAAATAATGCTAAGAAACTTAAATGATCCATTTTGCATTACATGAGACCTACCACAAGTTGAGGGGGAGCATATTATGTCCTTGAGCGTTTTTCATGTGCTTTTTCACAATCTTTGCGTTCTCAAGTGGCTTTCATTGTCAACTCTTGATTTTTTGATCCCTCTTATGCTAGATGTTTTCACATTTTCTTTGGGTTTGAGCCATTTGGATGTGCTTATTCGGTTTCACATTTAAAATTTCTAAGCTCTGTGCATTTGACGTTGTCAATGTACTCATCAAGGGGGAGATTGAGAAACCATGTGGATATGTGCCATGGTTTGCAATATGTGATGAGTAATTGACATTGGTTGAGTACGGTGTTTGAGTTGAAATGCAGGAATTTGGGGATCGCATGAGTTTGTGCATGTCATGGTTATGACTAACCGGAGTTGGTAAAGATGTTGGAGAGTTTGCAGGAGATTGGAAATGTGTTTGCTTGTCTCTTGATGTGTAGGTCACTAGAGTCAACTTGGCGGTCAACGGCGAGAGGATCAGGCACAAGTAGGAGACTTGGGGCCGGAGGATCGGGAGGCCGGGTGAAGTCAAGGGCGATCCATACCGTACACGTGGAGAGGAAAGAAACACGAATGGTTTCACGGTTGAGCCTCAAAACCGTGGGTGGTGATCAAGACGGCAGGGTGACCGACTCAAAGGTGATCAGGCATCAGTGCAACTAGAGGCTTCCAATGGACCGGAGGCGGGATAGACTTGCCGATGAGGAGGATCATGGGACGAGGTGACACGTGTCAATGTCAAGAAGTCATGCTTTGAGAAGCATGCAAGGTGGTTTCCCGGGTTGGGCCTCAAACCGGTGGCGGCGATTGGAAGTGCACGTGGTTCCATCGTGGAGCTTGCGTCGAGGCGAAGCAAAGTCATGAAGGGCTCGATGGCGTTCGGGCGACAAGAAAAAAGATGGACGGTTTGTGCCCCTGGTGGTAGGTGGCAGTGTATT
This sequence comes from Eleusine indica, assembly GCA_030378355.1. Lineage (NCBI taxonomy): Eukaryota > Viridiplantae > Streptophyta > Magnoliopsida > Poales > Poaceae > Eleusine > Eleusine indica. The sequence goes on along the minus strand of CM059501.1, from coordinate 28,808,220 downwards.
GTAGGTGAGTGGTAGGATGGTCTTTAGGACAACCCCTAGGCCTATATAAGGAGAGGTAGGGCTGGTGGAAGAGGTGCCTCTCTTTCCCTTAGTCTTGCTAGGTCTTCATTTCAAAGTGCTAGGAGAGGTCTTCATGTAATAGAAGAGAAGGGAGGAGAGGGTGTGTGAGACACATCTCTTTCTCTTCCAAATAGTGGGAGAAAGAGGGTGGTTTCCTAGCCATGTATCCATGAAACTTGTATGCAAGAATCAATGATATGAGATTCAATTTCGTGCTCAAGATCTTCCTCTCTCCCTAAATCTCAAATTTCCCTTTTTCTCTATTTTCAGAGCAATTTTTATGGGAATTTTTGATGTCATTTTTGCTTGAGTTTTTTGGGGCGGATTTCTTGGGGATCTTAGTGCTATGATGAGCTAGAAAAATCTTATATGGGTCCTTGACCGAATCAAGACCTCTAGCACCTTCGATTTGAAAGATTTCTCAAGTTTCCCCTTTTTGTTGTTCTTGGCAAAAGATTTGAAATTCGTGATGGTTCTATGAGCTATTTGAGTGGATCTTGCTAGAGTAGGGTTGTGATGTACTGAGAATTACCTGGTCCACAAATCGCACAATTAGGAGATCTTTTGATTAAATTTTGGTGAGATTTTTGGAAGAACCGTGATAGTTTTCTGTTCTGTCAGGGTCGATCGACACTGCCGGAGGGTCAGAACCCGGATCAGCACTGCTGATGCCACGACCGGCACTGTCGGTGGCTTGGGTCGAAACCCCACATTGGTGCTGTCGGTGGACAAGACGGGCACTACCGATGGTGCCTATCGACACCGCCGATGCCTGTGATCGGCACTGCCGATGGTTGTCCAAAGTGGTCGGTTTGTGTTCGTTTCTTGATGGTTTGAGTTGTTGCTATTCTCCTATGTTTCCGTTGTGTTCCACTGCTATTGTTGACGACTCCTAGGATTAGCACATCACAAGTTGGTGTGTGTAATCTTGGTGATCCGTTTTGAGGTTAGCTTGAGTTGTAATTAGGACATAGGCCATGTTTTTGTGAAAGAATTTTTAATTGGCTCCCATTCACCCCCCCCTCTGGTCGCCTTCTCGGTCCTTCAAATAATAATAGTATCGGTAGTAACACAGGAGAAATCCACACTAAGATAAATAAAGAGATCGGTTAAGCTAGCCGAGAGGACACCGAGTCTAAGTCTAAGATTCCTAAAATATATTTTTCTAATATATCTAAGTCAAGCGTCAAATCCCAGTTACTCGGGTTGAGCGCTTACTCCAATTTCTTGGTACGACCTCGAGTCTTTCACCTGTTAGCTCACTTCGGGGCACGAAAACGATCCACTAATATGGATCGGTAACTAACCTCTTGACTAGTGGGTATGCTATCACTAGACAACCCTGCTGGAGGCTTCCCGAATGTGGTGGATTACAAAAGGGACGGACAGGACTGTCACCACCTGCTGCCTACCACACAGCCCGCGGGGACGAATGCAAATCCAACTAGCATTGACTTAGGCACCGCGCCTACGCGTTCACTAGATATTCTTCTGTTGTCCTAGCAGAAGAATAGCCGGGAAATAACCAAGTCTATGTCCCAGAAAGGACTATGCTTAATTAAATCCTAGCCGGGAAACCCGTGAACTACGCAACAATGTTTCTTCCCGATGATCGTAACTTGAAGAAATGAATAAGTTAAAATAGGTACTTGACAAGATATAAAAGGGAAAGATATTTATATTCATAAGAGATAAGTCTAACATAAAGAGAAACGATACAAGAGAGCTCATACCAAGACTCCAAGTCAATTCTGGAATCTCGAGTAATGCTCTTGACTAGACTCTAACTCCCGACTAACTAACCTACTCCACTAAGTAGCACAAGTAGTGGGAAATGGACTCCTTGATGTGTTTCTTCATTGATGTTCTTCTTCTGCCGAGTTCCCCCACTATTTATAGGTGGCAATAGGCAGGGGGGTACTTGTAGGAGAAGTAGAGTCGGTGGGCGAAGTCGGTCCACCGGGCGGCGGGCAAGGCCGGGCGGCCATTTGTGACTGCCAAGCGACGGGCAAGGCCGAGCGGCCTTTGGATCGTGTTGGTTCCCCAACCGACCTTCTCGTGATGGCTTCGATTGTAGCCCGAAGGCGGTTGTTGGGTCGGTTAACACCGATTATTCATTTTGGGGCCGATAGGCCTCATGGGCGTCAAGGGCTGGTGACCCCAGGTGGCAAACCCAGGCTGGGCGGCAGCCCTTGCAGGGTGCCGACCACTTGCCGGGTTGCCCCTTGACCTCTCTCGGTTAGGCCACTTGATGGCCTTCGTTCCTTCATCACATTTCACGTGTCTTGGTCCGGGAGGAGAAACTGGTTTCGTGGTGGAGTATTTGCAGAATTTGTTGGGTGCTGATTTCAGTCGTAAATGACCCTGTTGGCCATGCCCTGATTTCAGCCGTAAATGACACTATTGGCCTGGTTGTCGCAACCCTATACCGAAGTATAAAGTGTGCCGTACAGGATCGCCTCGGGAGATGGTCAACGAAGTAACCATACATAGCGTTCACACAGGAACATCCATCATTTACAGAGACACCTTATTAAGTGTACAATATCACAAGTTCAAGGGTCATAGCGGAAGCAAATTTAGCTACATTACCATACATATGTTCTTGGTTCAGATTACATAAATATGCGGAGGCGGAAGATACGATAAACACTACGCAGAACCTAAGTAAGCCATGCCGGCCCTAGGGCAGTGGCTCACTCATCTTGATTAGGGGAGCTGAGGACCCATTCAATGGTCCAGTTCTGGGGCTCCTCACCTTCCCACACAATTTTGTTACAGCAATCGCAATAAGTTGCTTGAGGCAAACCTCAAAACCACATAATCGCAAAGCCTGAGTATCTAGCACACTCCGCAAGACTTACCCGTCCAAAAGGTTTACTAAAACCGACTCCTAGTATGCAGGGGGCCGATCGGGTTTATTTGATATTTGCATAAAAGCACCTATTAATTCTATGCGGTGATGCTTATTGCTTACCCAAGATTTCAATTTCTTGTAGCGGAAAAGGAACTATAGTTGACCCTAGCTAGCTGCTAAGACTCGAACCAATATAAAGAACAATACAACATAGCAATATGTATCCATAGAGTAAATGAGTTTCAGCATCATAACCAAACTTCTCTACTTAAAGTATCATTGCCACTGCTCGAAACAAGAGGTACTCATAACCGTGAGGGATGGCAATTCGAATCGATTTACTAACCCAAATGCACGACATGTGCATCATTTAAGAACACGTATGGCCACTGTTCACGAGGTTGCGATAAAGTCGATCCGGGGCCATCGATCCCGAGTACACGTCCTCCCCGCGGTACAGTACTTCGTACCCGAGGCTTAACCCGTGCACTCTCCAGCGGTCCTCGACCCGTGCATCCACCGTGCCATTCACATCACCTCTGGATCGATGAGTAATACCGTCCAACAATACGGCGCCCAAGTTACTAGGTTTACCAATTCCCATATAGAGTTATGCACTTGGTACTGTTCAATACTTGTCCGCGGAGTTGCGACAATAGGTTCTCAAATTTTAACCAATTTCATTCTTCATGTGAATCATGATTGAATCGAGTGATCCCATAGCCTACCGTTAACTCTACTAATTTAAGCCTAGCAGTTGTTAACGAAAAGGCTTACTAACGTAAACTAAGCATAGGTCATAGTCTGTTTATGCAAGTGGGTTTTCATCCAAGCCCTATACCTAATGCACAATACAATATCCCTCTATGGTGACAAAATAAAAAGGACTCGTAAATCAGTAGGTGTGCACCGGGGCTTGCCTTGGGAGTGATTGTAGTTAGAGTTGTCGACGGGGTTTAGTTCAACTTCGGGCTCCTCAGGGTTGCTTGCCACATCCTTGCTCCCGGTCTCGCTTCCTAGTCAATGCAGTGCAATGCACGATAAGGAATTGGACGATTATTCATGGCACTTCCTCAATAAATAGAATTTGACGGAATGATGCTCATGCGTGAGATGACATGCTTGCACACACTCTAACAATTACTGCTTTTAAGGGGACAAACTTCTAATTAGGGAAGTGGGAGGCATGGCAATCAATAAGCATACCAACTACATCCCAAATACGAGTATCCTTTGGTGCTAAGGAATTAACAGGGTATTTTTCCTCGGTATGCCAAGGCCTATTTAGCAAACATGCAAAGCTTCTTAACTACATTCTTACCCGGGGTGCATTCACCAATTATAATGCCCATGCAAGAGAACATAGAAACTTTATATTGCAAGGTTAATTATAACCTCCTAGAATTCGACATGCTCACTTTTAATTATAACCCTAAACCAATCTAGATATATAAGCTAATTGTGAATCATGAGTATACCATGGAAAATAATAAACTTTACTGTAAGTCAAGATTCACATGTTGCCTGGGCAGTCCCAAGATGGATTTATCCTTAACACAACTTATATGCATTAACAAGGCACCATTTATATTAGAATTCCTTCAAACTAATTATTAATGAGCCCTTTAACAACAAGAGCATGCTGATGGTGCCCTAAATTTTTCATGGAGATTTTATAGTCATGTAGAAATGCCCAAAGAGCAGGAATGCTAAATCCCAGAATTAAAATCCTACCCAAGAATTTATATAAATTCATTTACTGAAAATGGGGATTATGCAATAATACTAAAAATTTGCACAAAAGATGCAAATGTGCTTTAGTAGAAAGTTTAGGAATGACATGAAATGCTTATTGACCAAATCCCATGATTTTACCAGGTTTAAATTTTTAATTATGAATTTAATACTCTTAGCAAGGTTCTAACTTTGGTGATTTAACTTTACTACTCTACTGCATAACTCTGGCTCTCATCTTGTTTTTCTGGTAGAGGAGGATTTTCGGAATCCAACAAAATTGGTTTCATGCTCATTGGACTTTTATTTTTCAAGTTATGAATTTTTGAAGATTTTAACAAAGTTGGGGCTAATTTACAGAAATGCCACTCGGCCTTTTCAAATGCCCGAGGGCGCGTGCGCGGTGGTCTGCGCAGGCGAGCCCGGGCCAGTGGCCAATCGGCGGCGCGGCTCGGCCAACGCCGCTTGCGCACGTGCTCAGCACCCCACGGCGACCTTGTGGGCCCGGTGGGTGTCCCGCGGGAAGCGCCGAAGATGGCTGGCGGCGAGCGGCGGAGCAGAGGGAGGGTACAGCGGCATCGCGCGGCGAGCACGGCGAGCGAGAGGGGTCGGGGAGTGGAGGGAGAGCATCACCGCGGTGCGGAGATCGACGGCGTGGAGGAGCTAGGCGACGGGGAGGGCCGGAAGAGGGGTCTCGTCGGCGGGGTGGGGGGAGGGATCCGACGGCGGCGGCTCCTTTCTTCGTCAATTCCGGCGAGGTCTCTGCGGCAGAGGGGAAACGGGTCAGGGGCACGCTAGGGAAGATACTCGTGCACCGATTTGAGGAGACCGGAGCGAACGGGGGGCGGCCTAGGCGGAGCTCGACGTGGTGGTGGTCATGGGGGCGAAAAATAGGGGCGTTGCTGGAGTGGCGAGAGGGGGCGGAGGAAGGTAGGGGGGGGGGCTGTACTCGCCGGGAAAGCGGGGAATGGCTTTTGCTGCCGGGGCGCTTAGAACTGAGAGAGAGGGAGATCGGCGGGGGGGGGGGGGGGGGGGGGGGGGTGAGCTGGCCGTGGGAGACTGGCTCGTCGGTGGGGGGGTCTTCAAAGCGGCGCCTGTGGCACAGCGACAGGCAGGCGGAGCAGTGGCCGGGATGGGCAAGAGAGAGGAGGCGAGCGGTGGCCGGCGGGGGAGGTACGGTGGTGTCGATCGAAGAGTGGCCCAAGGACAGAGAGGTGTTGACCCCGACTGACTAGAACAGTGCTTGGAACTTTACATAAATCTCTGAGCTTCACTGCTCCAAACTCTAAGACAATTTTTGTGTAATCTCAGCAAAACCCACTTGCCAACTTTGTTTTTGGGGCCACGGCGAAATTCCTTCTGGAAAATTAATGAAAATTCTTGGAACAAAGGTGCTGTTTTCTGCACTTAGGGAATTTTTAGGGGTACTAAACCTTTACCAAAAATTCTAGTAAATTCTCCAAAATGTTTTCTTAACATGCTCCTCTGGAATATGCAAAAATATGGGCACACTTCCATTGAGTTTTGCAAAGTTTTTGAAAAGCTACTAAGTGGCCAATTGGTGGAATTAACTAATTAAATTATATCCCCTTTTTCTTTGGCACTTTAATTACTTTAAATTATTAGACAGCAATTTACATTGGGTTAGCTTAATCAACTTTTTGTGACTTGGGATGTCACAGCACTCCCCTCTTAAAAGAAATCTCGCCCCGAGATTTGTAGCTGGATGAACAAAAAGAGAGAGGGCGTGGGCGTTTACCGGATTTGCGAGGTCAGGAACTCAGGAAAGTTGGTTTTCAGAAACTCCTCTTGCTCCCAGGTGGCTTCATCTTCGGTATGATTGCTCCATTGCACTTTGTAGAAGGTGGTGGTACGATGGCGCGTTACCCGGTCCTTTTGATCAATGATTCGGACGGGGTATTCGGGGTAGGAGAGGTCTCCTTCCAATTGTTCGGTGTCGGCAATGACCACGTCGATCGGAGGCTTCAAACACTTCTTTAGTTGGGATACGTGGAAAACATTGTGCACCCGCTCAAGAGTTTCCGGTAGTTGCAATCAATAAGCAACGGCGCTATGCTTCTCCATGATCGGAAAAGGTCCGATGTAGCGGGGTGCTAATTTACCCTTGATTCCAAAGCGAGATACGCCTTTGTTGGGAGAGACTCGTAGATAGACATGATCTCCCTTCTCAAACTCCAATGGGCGTCTCCTTTTGTTAGCATAGCTTATTTGACGGGATTGTGCTGCCTTCATGTTAGCTTGAATTTGCCGCACCTTTTCTTCGGCTTGTATGACAATGTCTGGACCAAAATTAGTTCTTTCCCCTGATTCGGACCAATTCAGTAGCGTTCGGCATGAGTGGCCATACAAGGCCTCAAACGGTGACATTCCCGAACTCTCCTGATAGCTATTGTTGTATGAGAATTCGGCGAACGGAAGGCAATCTTCCCAATTCTCCCGATTGTCCAGAACACAGGCTCTCAGTATGTCCTCCAAATATTGATTCAGCCTCTCGATTTGACCATCGATTTGCGGGTGATAAGCAGAACTTCGGATAAGGGTGGTGCCAAGACCAGAATGCAGCTGCTCCCAAAAACGAACAATAAACTGGGGACCTCGATCGGAGATAATAGTCTTGGGCACACCGTGCAAACATAGGATTCTTGCGATGTAGAGTTCGGCATACTTCTTGGTAGAGTAGGTTGTATGGACGGGAATAAAATGAGCGAATTTGGTCAACCTATCCACAACAACCCATATGGAATCATGTGTCTTGGGGGTGAGGGGTAACCCAACAATAAAATCCATAGCAATATCCTCCCATTTCCAAGCGGGGATTTTTAATGGGTGTAAAAGACCGGCTTTCTTCAGATGGTTGGCCTTCACACGCTGGCAAGTATCGCACTCGAAAACATAATGAGCGACTTCTCTTTTCATGCACGTCCACCAAAACTTTTCCTTTAACCCACGGTACATCTTGTTGCTGCCGGGGTGTATGGAGTATTTGGACAAGTGAGCCTCATTCATAATTTTCTTCCTTAACTCCTCCTTCTTTGGAACAACCAGGTGATTGTTAAACCATAGCACTCCATCTTCGTCCTGTCGGAAACATGTAGCTTCATCTTTGAGTATCTTTTGTCGAATGTGTTCCATTCCCTTGTCTCCCTTCTGGGCCTCGACAATTTCGTTGTGAAGGGTAGGAATGAGAGCTAGATTATACAAGGATCCAAATGGAATGATACGAAGACTTGGTTCGCTTGAATCTGAATTTGGGCAAACTTCCATGGAACAAACAACTGCGTGATTGCATTGGTCCCGACGACTTAGGGCGTCGACAACCACGTTGGCCTTTCCGGGGTGATAATGAATCTCCAATTCATAATCCTTGATTAATTCTAACCACCTACGTTGCCTCATATTCAGTTCTTGCTGCGTGAATATATACTTGAGACTTTTGTGGTCGGTGTAGAGGTTGACAAGGTTACCAAGCAGGTAATGGCGCCAGATTTTTAAGGCCAGGACGACGGATGCCAACTCCAAATCGTGATTGGGATAATTTTGCTCATGCTTTCGGAGCTGTCGAGAGGCATAGGCAACGACATGGCCTTCTTGCATAATCACACAACCCAATCCAGTGCCGGAGGCATCACAGTAAACGTCGAACGGTTTGGTAATATCGGGTTGAGCCAAAACCGGGGCGGTTGTCAAATGCTTCTTAAGTGACTGAAAGGCTTCTTCACATGCACTACTCCACTTAAACTTCGCATCTTTTTCTAGCAACTTGGTCATAGGCTTGGCAATGCTTGAGAAGTTGGGAATAAATTTCCGGTAATATCCAGCAAGACCAAGGAACCTACGAATTTGCTTGACCGATTTCGGAGCTTTCCAATTCAGCACATCTTCTACCTTGGTAGGATCAACGGCTACCCCTTCCGCGGAGATGATATGACCCAAGAATGGAACTTGCTTTAGCCAAAATTCACACTTGCTAAATTTGGCGTAAAGCTGGTGATCTCGGAGTCGCTGCAGAACAACACGGAGATGTTCGACGTGTTCTTCCTCGGACTTGGAGTAGATAAGGATGTCGTCGATGAACACGACCACGAACTTATCCAACTCTGGCGTGAACACGGAATTCATCAAATACATGAAGTGGGCTGGAGCATTAGTGAGACCAAAAGACATGACAAGATATTCAAAAAGGCCATATCGCGTGGAGAAGGCAATTTTTGGAATGTCTTCGGCTCGGATCTTTATTTGGTGGTAACCGGATCGGAGGTCAATCTTGGAGAAAACTTTAGCACCAATAAGTTGATCAAAGAGAATATCGATTCGAGGTAGAGGGTACTTGTTCTTAATGGTTACGGCATTCAAAGGCCTGTAGTCAACACATAGACGTAGGGTCTTGTCTTTCTTCTTCACAAAGAGGGCGGGACATCCCTAGGGAGATGAACTCGGTCGGATGTAGCCCTTGTCCATAAGCTCTTGTAATTGCTCTTTTAATTCTGCTAGCTCATTAGGGTCCATTTTGTATGGCCTACGAGAGATAGGCGCCGTACCGGGTAGGAGTTCAATCTTAAACTCGACGTCTTTGTCCGGAGGCATCCCTGGTAACTCATCTGGGAACACGTCGGAGAAGTCACGTACCACGGGGATATCCTCCAGCTTTTTCCCTTCAACATGACACCCTTGAGGAGTGGACAACCTGGGACACGGCAATCGGAGAATAGACGGACCATAGAGAGGCGAGTTCAAGTGGACTTCCTGGGATTCAATGTGTAAGACGGCTCTATGTTTAGTCATCCACCTCATACGAAGAATTATGTCAATGCCCTGACCATCTAAGATGATTAACGAAGCGGGGTACACGTTGCCTGCTAACTTAAGTGGCACTTTTCTCAACTCGAGGTGAGTCCTTATTTTCCCACCGGGGGATGTGATGATGTACGGGGTTCCCGTAGTGGTGGGGGTGATTTTCAGATGATTCACACATGCTTGACTAATAAAATCGTGTGTTGCTCTTGAATCAAAAAGAACCATAGCAGCGTGTTGGTTGATCGAGAACGTACCCGCGAGAACGGGCTCTCCAACTTGAATCTCTTCGACCATGGTATAATTGACTCGGCCATTCTTGTGGGTAAGGGCAGAAGACTGGGGACGACTCCCATTGTTGCCGTGGTTGTTACCGCTGCTGTGGTGATTGTTGTTGTTCCCGGAGGGGTTGGAGTTGTTGTTGTTTCCCTGGTTGCGCTTCGGAAAGCGGCACTCCTTGGCAAAGTGACCGGTTTGGCCACAATTGTAGCACGGCTGCGAGGAGTTGTGCTTCACAACTTGATTAGTCTGCTACGAAGGGCGGGGACCAGAGGAGGGCTGCTGGTTGCCTCCATGGGAATGGAAGTGCTGCTGCGAGTAGGTCGGACGAGATCCTCCTCCTGACGGTACCGTAGCTCGGAACTTCTGTCCGGTCGGGGAGGTGATTGCCAGCCTGTACTTGGGCGGTGCGGAGCTGGACGAACTTCCCATAGCACGCTTCCTCTTCTTGTCCTCTTGGTTAGCACGGATGGCATCTTCTTGCACAATGGCGGCACTCATTAGGTCGTTGAACGTGCCTACGGTAACTTGTGCCAATCGGTCCTGCAGCTTCGGGGTAAGGCCCGAACAGAAACAATCCTTCTTTTTCTCGTCCGTATCGGCGTGATACGAAGCATACTGAGTCAAGTAGTTGAACTTCCGTGCGTACTCTTGCATGGTTCCCGCGCCTTGCTTCAGGTTGAGAAATTCCTGCAGCTTGCGCTTCATAAGTCCGGCCGGAATGTGGTGTGCACGAAAGGCGGTGCAGAATTCCGGCCAAGTGACTTGGTGGCCAGGGGCAAGAGCAGTGGTGTAGCTCGCGCACCAAGCACTTGCGGAACCACGGAGTTGCTGCGCGGCGAAGAGGGGCTTCTGGTGGTCGGTGCAGTGGAGCAGAGCAAACTTCGACTCCAGTCTGTGAATGAAATTATCCGCTTCCAACACATCACCAGCTTCGCCGAATGTGGGCGGATGAGTTGCCCAAAAGTCGTTGTAGGACGATTCACGGGACTGCTGCGGTGGTGGTCCGGGAGCTCCTTGGCGATTCATGTTCTCCATGAACATGCGGAACATCTCGTTCTGATTGTGGATGAGCTGCTCCATAGGAGTCATGGGCGGAGCATTGGGTGGCGGCTGGTTTCTACCCGTCTTGGAGGCACCAGGAGCATCACCGAGGTTCTCTCCACCACGGTGAGTTTGCACCATCTGTCACACGAGTAAAGCATGTTAGCCCGATCATCGCCTGAGACATCATGGTAATATGCCTATAATACAGTGACAACAATAAAATTTTAGATTGCTCATAATGGAAATGTTGACAAGGACGGCGCAGATTACGATGATAACTTGGATTCCACTGGTTCCAACACCATAGGCAACATACTTATGATCAAACCATGGGTACATGCGACACGTCTTCCATTACATGGAAATCCTTAGGTTACATCACTACATCATGATACCAACGTGGTCTCGAAGAGCTTAGATTACATCTCCACTTAGCGCTACCAGCACTATCCACATACGAGCACAAAGTTTCACGCGCTTCCACCCTACACAACATACTACGCCTCAGTCACTCGGTGTGGCTGCTACCATCGGACTCCCCTTCCATGTCACCTGGTCCAGGGGGTGCCTCGTAGTCAACACCGGAGTCACCGTCCTCACTCAAGTCGGCGTCGTCTGGGGGAATCACCGCGAGTGGCACGGGTGCCTAGGCATTAAGAACCGCGTTCAGCTGGGCATTGGCAACTTGGAGATGCCCAATAAGTTGTTCTTGTTGTGCGATGATGACGTGAGCGTCGTTGAGGTTCCCTTCCATGACATCCCTTGCATCTTGGGCTTCTTCGCGTTGAGCTTGGAGCTCGCTTCGCTCCTCCAAGAGGGCGTCAATCTGACCATGAAGAGAGTAGATCTCCTCTTGGGCAGCAGTGAGTTGGGCATTACGCTGGTTTAGTTGCTCCTGCAACTGATCGCTAGCATCGCCCTCGATGATGAGTTGAGCGTCATGGAGCTGCTCAAAAAGATCAGCCCGCTCCAACTCGCTAGTGTGCAGTTTGTCCTTGAGGACCGCGATCTCAGCGTCGCAAGCGGCGAGCGGGCGTCTCGTGCGGCAAGTGCGGACTGCAGCGCCTCAGACTCTCGTTCCAACTCGAGCACGCGTGCGGAAAGGTGCTCGGGGTTCTTCGGGAGCTTGTCATCAACCATCTGTCGGAATAAGTTTTGCAAGGATGAGTCAAAACTTAATATCCCCCTAAGCACACATGCCCAAAGTAGCATAAGGATTGATGGATAAGGGAAAAAGACGCAAAGTGCCCAATCCGTTGGACGGAAAACTATGCAGTTCTACGCTTGACAGGGTAACTTGCAGGGATGAGCAAAAACACGTCGCTTCTGGACAATTTAACCTCTTGACCCTTTTAGGATAATTGTAGAGGAGTTCATTATCTTTCCAATGCATGCTCCCACATCTCTAACCGATAACATCTCTGAGAGTTATGATCATCCAAAAACAGAGGACAGAAATGAGATTACTGCTGAACTTCCCGAAAAGCTTGCTGTTTTTGCAAAATCCGACCCATTTACAGATTTTTCTGAGACAAACCCACTATACCAAACTTGTAGGGGAAAACATTAGCTTTCTAACGAATACTTATTCGCCTTCGTCGGATTAAAATCGAGGAAGTTATGTTCATTTTAGTGGGACTGACTTTCCTGGCAGAGTTTGTCCCAATTAAGTTCGAACTTTCGTAGCGCCATAGGGATTCGCATTCACCCGGAGTTTGATTATTTAACATGTTTGTGATATTTGTGACCTTTTACATGATTTGGTAAAGATAAATGCATGTGGTATGCATGAATGCCAAATACTCAATATGCCGATTTCCTACGTCCTCACCATGGAAAACTTTGACCGAATATATAGATCGATCCATTCGATGGCACGCACACCTCTCGCACATTTCTAAGCGACTACACGTGGTTAGTGTACCTGTAATGGATCCATTCCAGAAACAATACATCGAATCCAAAAGAAACAAGCCAAAATAACAATGACAGTTATGTCCAGGTATTTGCCCACCCGGAAGGCAGCTGATATTTAAGCGCAATCGGTCCGCGCATCATACAAAGTCCAGGTCTTTGCCCACCCGGAAGGCGTTCGGTGTTTATTGCGCAACCGATCCGCGCACAGGCACATACCTTCGGGGAAGAATCCGTAGAGGCGAGTAAATTAAACAAACATAACCCAGGGTTAGCTTTGCCATCTACTAATAAAGTCCTTATATGGGCACTACTAGTTCGTACCTCACCGTACGGCGTAAAACAGGTTGTTTAAGTCTTTAAAATGTTCATCGATGTGATGCTTATCCCGAATCGGCTCTGATACCAGCTGCCGCAACCCTATACCGAAGTATAGAGTGTGCCGTACAGGATCGCCTCGGGAGATGGTCAACGAAGTAACCATACATAGCGTTCACACAGGAACATCCATCATTTACAGACACACCTTATTAAGTGTACAATATCACAAGTTCAAGGGTCATAGCGGAAGCAAATTTAGCTACATTACCATACATATGTTCTTGGTTCAGATTACATAAATATGCGGAGGCGGAAGATACGACAAACACTACGCAGAACCTAAGTAAGCCATGTCGGCCCTAGGGCAGTGGCTCACTCATCTTGATTAGGGGAGCTGGGGACCCATTCAATGGTCCAGTTCTGGGGCTCCTCACCTTCCCACACAATTTTGTTACAGCAATCGCAATAAGTTGCTTGAGGCAAACCTGAAAACCACATAATCGCAAAGCCTGAGTATCTAGCACACTCCGCAAGACTTACCCGTTCAAAAGGTTTACTAAAACCGACTCCTAGTATGCAGGGGGTCGATCGGGTTTATTTGATATTTGCATAAAAGCACCTATTAATTCTATGCAGTGACGCTTATTGCTTACCCAAGATCTCGAGTACACGTCCTCCCCGCGGTACAGTACTTTGTACCCGAGGCTTAACCCGTGCACTCTCCAGCGGTCCTCGACCCGTGCATCCACCGTGCCATTCACATCACCTCTGGATCGATGAGTAATACCGTCCAACAATACGGCGCCCAAGTTACTAGGTTTACCAATTCCCATATAGAGGTATGCACTTGGTACTGTTCAATACTTGTCCGCGGAGTTGCGACGATAGGTTCTCAAATTTTAACCAATTTCATTCTTCACGTGAATCATGATTGAATCGAGTGATCCCATAGCCTACTGTTGACTCTACTAATTTAAGCCTAGCAGTTGTTAACAAAAAGGCTTACTAACGTAAACTAAGCATAGGTCATAGTCTGTTTATGCAAGTGGGTTTCCATCCAAGCCCTATACCTAATGCACAATACAATATCCCTCTATGGTGACAAAATAAAAAGCACTCGTAAATCAGTAGGTGTGCACCGGGGCTTGCCTTGGGAGTGATTGTAGTTAGAGTTGTCGGCGGGGTTTAGTTCAACTTCGGGCTCCTCAGGGTTGCTTGCCACATCCTTGCTCCCGGTCTCGCTTCCTAGTCAATGCAGTGCAATGCACGGTAAGGAATTGGACGATTATTCATGGCACTTCCTCAATAAATAGAATTTGATGGAATGATGCTCATGCGTGAGATGACATGCTTGCACACACTCTAACAATTACTGCTTTTAAGGGGACAAACTTCTAATTAGGGAAGTGGGAGGCATGGCAATCAATAAGCATACCAACTACATCCCAAATACGAGTATCCTTTGGTGCTAAGGAATTAACAAGGTATTTTTCCTCGGTATGCCAAGGCCTATTTAGCAAACATGCAAAGCTTCTTAACTACATTCTTACCCGGGGTGCATTCACCAATTATAATGCCCATGCAAGAGAACATAGAAACTTTATATTGCAAGGTTAATTATAACCTCCTAGAATTCGACATGCTCACTTTTAATTATAACCCTAAACCAATCTAGATATATAAGCTAATTGTGAATCATGAGTATACCATGGAAAATAATAAACTTTACTGTAAGTCAAGATTCACATGTTGCCTGGGCAGTCCCAAGATGGATTTATCCTTAACACAACTTATATGCATTAACAAGGCACCATTTATATTAGAATTCCTTCAAACTAATTATTAATGAGCCCTTTAACAACAAGAGCATGCTGATGGTGCCCTAAATTTTTCATGGAGATTTTATAGTCATGTAGAAATGCCCAAGGAGCAGGAATGCTAAATCCCAGAATTAAAATCCTACCCAAGAATTTATATAAATTCATTTACTGAAAATGGGGATTATGCAATAATACTAAAAATTTGCATAAAAGATGTAAATGTGCTTTAGTAGAAAGTTTAAGAATGACATGAAATGCTTATTGACCAAATCCCATGATTTTACCAGCTTTAAATTTTTAATTATGAATTTAATACTCTTAGCAAGGTTCTAACTTTGGTGATTTAACTTTACTACTCTACTGCATAACTCTGGCTCTCATCTTGTTTTTCTGGTAGAGGAGGATTTTCGGAATCCAACAAAATTGGTTTCATGCTCATTGGACTTTTATTTTTTGAGTTATGAATTTTTGAAGATTTTAACAAAGTTGGGGCTAATTTACAGAAATGCCACTCGGCCTTTTCAAATGCCCGAGGGCGCGCACGCGCGGTGGTCTGCGCCGGCGAGCCCAGGCCAGCGGCCAATCGGCGGCGCGGCTCGGCCAACGCCGCTTGCGCACGTGCTCAGCACCCCACGGCGACCTTGTGGGCCCGGTGGGTGTCCCGCGGGAAGCGCCGAAGATGGCCGGCGGCGAGCGGCGGAGTAGAGGGAGGGTACGGTGGCGTCGCGTGGCGAGCACGGCGAGCGAGAGGGGTCGGGGAGTGGAGGGAGAGCATCACCGCGGTGCGGAGATCGACGGCGTGGAGCAGCTAGGCGACGGGAAGGGCCGAAAGAGGGGTCTCGTCGGCGGGGTGGGGGGGGGGATCCGACGGCGGCGGCTCCTTTCTTCGTCAATTCCGGCGAGGTCTCTGCGGCAGAGGGGAAACGGGTCAGGGGCACGCTAGGGAAGATACTCGTGCACCGATTTGAGGAGACCGGAGCGAACGGGGGGCGGCCTAGGCGGAGCTCGACGTGGTGGCGGTCATGGGGGCGAAAAATAGGGGCGTTGCTCAAATTCCGCCATTGCTTTCACCGACGATGGAGATGGCGGGGCCGGGGGTTCCTGGAGTGGCGAGAGGGGGCGGAGGAAGGTATGGGGGGGGGGGGCTGTACTCGCCGGGAGAGCGGGGAATGGCTTTTGCTGCCGGGGCACTTAGAACTGAGAGAGAGAGAGATCGGCGGGGGGGGGGGGGGTGAGCTAGCCCTGGGAGACTGGCTCGTCGGTGGAGGGGTCTTCAAAGCGGCGCCGGTGGCACAGCGACAGGCAGGCGGAGCAGTGGCCGGGATGGGCAAGAGAGAGGAGGCGAGCGGTGGCCGGCGGGGGAGGTACGGTGGTGTCGATCGAAGAGTGGCCCAAGGACAGAGAGGTGTTGACCCCGACTGACTAGAACAGTGCTCGGAACTTTACATAAATCTCCGAGCTTCATTGCTCCAAACTCTAAGCCAATTTTTGTGTAATCTCAGCAAAATCCACTTGCCAACTTTGGTTTTGGGGCCACGTCGAAATTCCTTCTGGAAAATTAATTAAAATTCTTGGAACAAAGGTGCTGTTTTCTGCACTTAGGGAATTTTTAGGGGTACTAAAACTTTACCAAAAATTCTAGTAAATTCCCCAAAATTGTTTCTTGACATACTCCACTGGAATATGCAAAAATATGGGCACACTTCCATTGAGTTTTACAAAGTTTTTGAAAAGCTACTTAGTGGCCAATTGGTGGAATTAACTAATTAAATTATATCCCCTTTTTCTTTGGCACTTTAATTACTTTAAATTATTAGACAGAAATTTACATTGGGTTAGCTTAATCGACTTTTTGTGACTTGGGATGTCACACTGGTCCTGATTTCAGCCGTAGACGACCCTGTTGGCCGGGTCCTAATTTCCACCGTAAATCACCCTGTCAGCTGATGAAAACAGCTGTTTCACAGTGGTGATTGGCCGACGGGGTGTTTCTTCATGTTTTTGCATATTTTGGCCCTTTTATACAAGAAAACACATATCTCACCAAAACTCGTGAAATCTTATTAGTTTAAACAAATACTTACTGAGCTTAGGTCTTTACCTTGCATTTCCTGACCGGTTGGCAGCCGATGTTAAACTTTATTGGCCACCAACAAGCGGGTAATTTGACTCCTGAAACTATAAATTCTGTTCGTTTTTCCTCCTCGAATGGTTTGGATGTCGGTTTTATCCTATGTAGCATAGCGGGTCCCATATATCAGGTTCACATCATCATTTTCTTCTTTGTTTTCCCTCTCTCTCTCTCTCTTCTTCCTCCAGCCCATTCCTTACTAGTTCTTCTTCTTCTCCCTCACATTCTTTCCCGAGCCGGTGTCCCCGCCCACTGCCTGCCAGCTCGCGCTCGCCTTCGTGATCTCGTCTCTCGCACCGTGTCCCGTGTAACATCTGGGCCCAAGGCTTTATAGGATTGATAGAATACTCATACCAACAATTTCCAACTTCTTTTCCGGAATCTCATCTCCAAAAGAACTCTGAGGTTAAGCGTGCTTGGCCTGGAGCAATTTAGGAATGGATGACCGATCGGGAAGTTCGTCCGGGGTGTGCACGAGTGAAGACAAAGTTTGCAAAAAATACTCATGTTGATCTGTAAGGGCAGTCTTGAGGTCCTAGAGAGCTGCCAGATGTAAGCGGGCTCAGCCACGGAGGGGCAGGATGTTACATTTGGTATCAGAGCTGACCTTCATGGTTTCACAAGCGCATGGGGTCATAGTTGCACAGGCATTGTGTATAGGTCTATGTGGTCCGAGAGAGTGCTTACACAGCATGACACATGCGCTGGCTCTGGGCACACGGACGTGACCAAGAGAGGACGTTCCTAGCTTGGGGTTTATCAACGAGGATGTCGATCTTCTAATGGGGTGAGAGTGTAACATCCTGGCCAAAGGCTTAACAGGATTGATAGAATACTCATACCAATAATTTGCAACTTCTTTTCTGGAAGCTCATTTGCAAAAGGAACTATGAGGTTAAGCGTGCTTGGCCTATAGCAATTTAGGGATGGGTAACTGATCAGGAAGTTCATCCTGGGTGCGCATGAGTGTGGACAAAGTACGCAGAAAAGACTTGTGTTGGTTTGTGAGGACATTCTTGAGGTCCTAGAGAGCTGCCAGGTGTAAGCAGACCCGGCCTTAGAGGGGCGGGACGTTACATCCAGCCTCCTGACTTGCGCCAACCACTGTCGCTCGTCTCCGCGGCCCTCCTCCTCGCACCATTACCTGCCTCTTGGCTCACACCGTCATACCTGCCCCTCCACTACACCACTGTTGACGCAAAAATCACCACGCGTGACCTGAGAGATTTGCTTAACTCTAGTGCAAGATCAATACAGAAACCGGGGTTTGCTAGTCGATTTTCTCTGCAAATTGACAAAGAAACAAACTGTCAAATTCCACGGGTCACCGGCCCAGGATAGGCCGATAAAGAAAGTCAATAGTCACTGTTCGTGAAAACCAGCCGACGACAATAAACACCGAATAAAATTGATAAATGAACTAATCGGTTGATTTATACCGACTTATCGGCAATTCAATAAACAAGTATTAAATATTGCATAAATGATGCTGATAAGAATTGACCATTGGGACCGGTTCGAATCCTGGTGCCAACACATGCCCCCTGAGTCCGGGGTATGAATATCTTCGTGCGTCAGATTTTATCGCCTTGTTTACCGCGCGCCTTTACCGCAGTCCCATCTTATAAACGCATTTTCTACCCAACTTGCATTCGCTCTGCTTTTGAAGAAAATCAACCTCAAGCCCATCTTATAAACGCATTTTCACTCAACCTCAAGCCTCTTCACCTTCCTCTTTGTCCAGCTTCGTCGGTGCACTTCTCTCCCAGACGGCCTTCAGCTCCGAGCGCCGACGAACACCAGTGAGTTCATCCTCTGCAATGGCAACCCCGTAAAATGTCCTCGAGGTAATTCTTCTCCGCTTTCTATTGTTTCTAGGCCCTAACCTTAGATCTAATCTGCCATGTTCTTCATCACTGTAGCATATTTCATACCCACTATAGCTTCCATACTGGTATTGATGTACTTAGCACCTTTCTTGTACATTATCAAACTATCAACTCCTTCAATCCTAGTTTTAATTTTAGTTTTCTACATTCACTAGGAAGTTAAAAGCCAGATTTGCATTCCCTCTACTGTTGATGAAAATCACTTCTACCTAGGTCCTTGCAATGATTCCGACCCTACAGATTTCATCAACTTTGAGACCAATAGAATTCCATTCAAATCTGTCATGGCCAGTCCCGACCCTTGGAGCATAGTTTTTAGATCATGGCAATCAATAATCCTAGGTTGGAGAAACTGGTACCGCAGAATCACCAACTCTCATTCTGCTATCCACTTGGATTTCCAGATAGATGAAGCACTGCCATTATCCTTGGTTGATGTGGCAAAAGATGAACCCATGCTAGCGGCTGCTTCATATTTCTGGTCTGATGCCTTGAAAGCTTTTCTATTCAGGCAAGGACCCATGGCGCCATCCCTTGTGGACATGATGATGCTAACGGGTCTAAACATCAGCCAGCACTATGATTCCTTCCTTATTCAGAACCCCAACCAGAAGCGCAAACTTGACACCAAGGGTCCGAATAGTTGGCCTAGATATATTGCAGCATATCAGAAAACTGGCACAATAACCCACAAAGAGCTTATGGCCTTCCTAAATCTCTGGCCAGAGCATTTCGTTTTCTGTGGATCTTCTTGTATGCTAACTCCTAATTTCCAAGGTATAGCAGAAATCCTGGCGGAAGGCAATAAATTTCCTTTAGGCAAATATCTTCTAGGTTCTATGTACCAGCTCCTTCATCGCACTGCCATTAG
The DNA here is from genome assembly GCA_030378355.1 of Eleusine indica. NCBI lineage: Eukaryota > Viridiplantae > Streptophyta > Magnoliopsida > Poales > Poaceae > Eleusine > Eleusine indica. Next base: position 28,788,485 of record CM059501.1, on the reverse strand, counting down.
CCTCCAGCTCAATCAACCCATTGCAGCAGGAGGGCCCTAGTGGTTTATACAGTTATAGCTTAACATATACTGTTCACAAGCCATGGAGCTACCCCTTTCACCGAAAACTCTTTTCCCTCCTCGGATGTAGCAGAAAATGAGGAAATACCATTTCAGCACTGCACGTCCCTAGGCGAAGCCTCTATGGTGGTTCTTAGATCTAGAATGACAAGGGAAAACTTCAATGCCTTCTTCACTCTCTTCTACAACTGGATCCAAACGCCAAAATAGTCTGGTTCCCTTATGAATATTTGGGGTTTGACAACCCATCAAGATTCCGCCCTGACAACCCTTTGTAGGACCAGGAATTGACACTTATTCTAGAAGCTTGTATCAGACCCGGCGTCCTCCCAATCGACTTTCATGGTGGCCAATGCAGAACTCGTTCATACGAGTTTTATAACCCAGCAGTAATATCCTGCCAGCTTAAATTCGGATGGCTTCCTACTAGCTCTTTTTTTCGTTAATTGAGATCAAGCCAAATAGGAGCTCAAGAGCCATCTAGAATACAAAATAATCGTCGATATGGCATCAAGAATCCCGATAGGCAATTTGGTCAACTTGGAACTATTCCCCTCCTGCTTGGCACTGTTTAAAACCTGGTAGAGGGAATGGAGACAACATTTATTTTGCAACCAGTTGACCAGCTACCTCATTGGTGTTGAAGATACGGTACATTCTTTCCACCTTCTGCAATTCTTATAGACTTAACTCATCAACTTTCAATAAATAACTTTCTTACCACACAGGCTCCGGCAATAATTCCTCCAACGGTGAGTGTCACACCCAGTTTTAAGGACAAAACCAAGTGCTTATCTTATGTGTGCCCAGGAACAAGTTTCACACATATCGACAGTAAAGTGAATAACAGTATAACCAATGCCATTATTACAGCGTATCATTATTACATAAATAATTGTCTTGAAAAGACTAAAGGCGACACTCTCAAAATATAAAAGCGGAAGACTCCATAACACCACAAGCAATCGACCGGGGGCATGCACACCTAGTAGTAGTCCTCATCGATGTAGTCCATCTCTCCATCATCTTCTGTGCAGCAGTTTATAGTACAACAATAAAGGGAAATAGCAAGGGTGAGCACATGCCGTACTCACGAAGTGGGGGAAAGTATGACATGCAAGCTGAATAGAAGAAAGGCTAACATAATGGTTCATTTGCATAAATGAGCACTGCACCTAAGACCATTTGAAAAGCACTCCTATTTACTAGGTGATAAGTAAACCAAAACCCATTAATGTTAAGTAGTTATAGCCCACACAGGACTATGATTCACATGGAATCCAAAGCCACCAACTCACATAGAGTTGAACAATTCACATAGATCACTTTTCACTAAGAAACCAACCAAACCCACCAAACCAAACTTGGCTACCGACCAAGTTCACCCAACCATTCACGCTAACCGTGTGAAAGGTCCATGCCACTCATGACCATGAGCACGGATATTATAACAGTTTTAGACTATATAGAGGTTACATAACTTTACCTACAGGTTGGTGATTTTGTCACTATGCAGCGACTAAAATCTCCATGTTGCCTAAATCACACTACCATAGGTGTGAGGCCAAGAGATCACCACAAGGTCTTTCAAAGAGCTTCCCAGCTTGCAAACAATCCATGCTAAGGTTTCACCGCTGCGGAACCAAACCGTTCCTACAGAAGCCCCCTCTACTGGCTAGGAGTGAATCGTCCATCGCCTGAGTTCGAGAGTAAACCGTCCCGTCCTCATTCCTCAACTGCTCGCAAAACTAGGAAGACATCTTGATACTCAACCAAACAACCCATATCGGCCCTCTGCTTTGCATTGTTTTCATGGTCACATGTTCCACGAACCTACCCTTGTGATCCCAAGTAGGTACCACCACAATCCTACAGTACTACACCGAGTACACGTGCATACCCGCACCATCATCATCATCCTCCTGCTTGGATCATCTAAGTTCCATGTTGCTAAAATGGATTACCCATCCCTCATGATTATGTTCAACGGAACCATTTATCAAGACTAACATTAGACACTTCCATTCCCGACATAGCAAACTAAGCATGACGTACCCATACTAATAAACTACACCATAACCTAGGCGACAAGGAATAAGATGGAACATGATAATGACACATGGGATTCAATATTAACAAGCATGCATAGAGAAAGAGAGGAATGTAAAACATAGGTTCAAAATGCATCAAGGACACTTGCCGGGTTCCCTTTGCTGCTGCTCAAAGTCTTCAAGATGGAGATCTCGGAAGTTCTCTAACAATTGTTCGTCTACTAAACATCACACCAGAAAGACAAGCATACAAAAAAACTAAGAAACACACATCACATAGTACCAAACAGCAATGAAAACAAAACTATGAAATAGTACGCATTGCTATGATTGCGATAGCGCAAGAATGGCCTAAATCCGAGTTACGAGCTAAAAGTTACGAAGGTTTAAAGATCAAGGGTTAAAATAGTACAATTAGAACTACTATACAATAGTACGAATTGATAATATTCATTCCTACGATCGCATTGGCGCAAGAATTTCTTAGATCGGAGCTACGGTTGAAAAGTAATGAAGTTTTCAAGTTTTAGGGGTTAAAATATAATTTCAGAAAAGTATAAGGGCTAAACTATAAAATGTCAGTATTAAAATATAATTTATGAAAAGTTTAGGTACCAGAATATAATTTATAAAAAGTTTAGGGACCTAAGTTTAAAAAGATAGGACTAAAATATACTTAAAAATAAGTAAAATATACTTAAAAATAAGTACAGGGGTGTTGCTATAAAATTACAGGACTACAATATTTTTTAAGAAAAGTCTAGGGGCTTTTCTTGAAAAATACAGTGCTAGAAAATAATTAATTATAAGCTCAGGGGCCTAAATATAATGAAATATAGGTTCTACAAAAAAATTAGGTTTTAGAATCTAATTTAGTTAAAACTTAAGGTCCTAAATGCAAATTACACAATTACTGGGAATTTATTTAATTAAGCTTAACCCTAAAAATAATGGAGCAGGTCCACGGGGTTTGTGGACCGGTCGTTGACCGTGGGTCCACGGTCCACCATGGACCGGGTCCATACCTCTGGGATGGGATCTAATCTGGACCGCCGATCTAATATCGAACGACCTAGAGGGGTCCGGGAGGTGTCGGCGGCGCCGGCGACGAGGGTGGCGGCGACGCCATGGCCGTTCGCGTCGGAGCTCCGCCGGGGAGGCGTGCCGGCGAGCAAGGGCCGACGGGGAGGGGCGCATGGGAGGCGGCACGGGAAGGCGAGCTTGTCGTAGGTGTCGCGCGCGGGCGGGGAGGGCCGAGGAGGCCGAGCGACGGTGAGGAGTTGGCGGTGGGGTTTAGGGACGACGGGCGAAGTGCGAGCGACGGCGGGCGAGACAGCGGCGGGAGGAGCGAAAGGGGACGCGGGGAGTCGTGTCCCGCCTTTTTATAGGGCATGGTGCCCTAGGAAGGCGACGGCGGCGGCTGGGCCCGGTGCTACGCGCTAGGGTTTTGGGGGTAGCGTGGGCTGGCTGGGCCGTGGCACAAGGCGGGCTGCCAGGGCGCGCTTGGCCAGGCCGGCCAGGAGCGAGAGGGGTGGGGAAGGTAGCCCTTCCGGGGGGAAAGGAAATCGGCCCAGGCCAAAGTAGGCCGAGGAGGGAGGGAAGCGGGGGAAGGGGGGAGTTGGGCCGCAGGAGACAAAGTGGCCCAAGTCTAAAGGGGAGGGGAGAGAGGAGGGCGAGACTGGGCGGGCAGGCCGAAAGAGAGGGAAAGAGGGGGAGGGGAGAATTGTGCCGAGGGGAGTGGGTTTTGGCCCAAAGGCCAGGGGAGTGTTTCTTTTCTTTTTTTTCTTTTCTGTTTCTCTTCTCTAAATCCAAAACCATTTCTTAAATAAAATTCCAAACCGAATCCTACATGATTTTAAAAAAATAGTTTTGCACACAATAAAGTCCTAAATGCAGCTAATCAGAATGAATGCAACAAACATTAATTTTAAAAATAACCCATATTGATAGTTTTCTCTAGAAAATAATTCTTTTTCTTAGTAAAATATTAAGAACCTAATTAATTCTACAAAATTTTTAAAATATTCCAAATTTTGAAAAAAAAGGGTGTTACAGTGAGCAACAGTGGAAAGCCAATCGAATATTAACTACCGACGAACAACCCCATCATCGGTTGCGACGCACCAACTCTGGCTCAACTTCTCGTGGCGAAAAGAAAAGCCGGCCCCACAACTCAATCTACTTGAGAAGCTGAGCAACAAAAACGGGCTCGAGTTGCGTCCTCATCGTTGACCCTAATTACGCCTACGCCACCCATCCAGGTAATAGTTCGCTTTTATCATACCTATGTTCTTGGTTCATATTACATAAATATGCGGAGGCGGAAGATACGACAAACACTACGCGGAACCTAAGTAAACCATGCCGGCCCTAGGACAATGGTCCACTCATCTTGATTAGGGGAGCTGGGGACCCATTCAATGGTCCGGTTCTGGGGCTCCTCACCTTCCCACACAACTTTGTTACAGCAATCACAATAAGTCGCTTGAGGCAAACCTGAAAAACCACATAATCGCAAAGCCTGAGTATCTAGCATACTGCGCAAGACTTACCCGTCCAAAAGGTTTACTAAAACCGACTCCTAACATGCAGGGGGCTGACCAGGCTTATTTGATATTTGCATAACAAGCACCTATTAATTCAATGTTGCGATGCTTATTCCTTAACCAAGATTTTAATTGTTTGTTGCAGAAAAGGAACTGTAGTTGACCCTAGCTAGCTGCTAAGACTGTACAAATATAAAGAACAATACAACATAGCAATATGTATCCATAGAGTAAATAAATTTCAGCATCATAACCACACATCTCTACTTAAAGTATCATTACCACTGCTCGAAACAAGAGGTACTTATAACCGCGAGGGGAGGCAATTCGAATTGATTTACATCCAGTAGGAGAATAACCCAAATGCACGACATACGCATCATTTAAGAACACGTATGGCCACCGTTCACGAGGTTGCGATAAAGTCGATCCGGGGCCATCGATCCCGAGTACACGTCCTCCCCGCGATACAGTACTTCGTATCCGAGGCTTAACCCGTGCACTCTCCAGCGGTCCTCAACCCGTGCATCCACCGTGCAATTCACATCACCTCTGGATCGATGAGTAATACCGTCCAACAATACGGCGCCCAAGTTACTAGGTTTACCAATTCCCATATAAAGGTATGCACTTGGTACTGTTCAATACTTGTCCGCGGAGTTGCAACGATAGGTTCTGAAATTTTAACCAATTTCATTCTTCACGTGAATCAAGATTGAATCAAGTGATCTCATAGCCTACCGTTGACTCCACTAATTTAAGCCTAGCAGTTGCTAACGAAAAGGCTTACTAACGTAAACTAAATATAGGTCATACTTTGTTTATGCAAGTGGGTTTCCATCCAAGCCCTATACCTAATGCACAATACAATATCCCTCTATGGTGACAAAATAAAAGGACTCGTAAATCAGTAGGTGTGCATCGGGGCTTGCCTTGGGAGTGATCGTAGTTAGAGTTTTTGGCGGGGTTTAGCTCAACTTCAGACTCCTCGGGGTTGCTTGCCACGGCCTTGATCCCAGTCTCGCTTCCTAGTCAATGCAATGCAATGCACGGTAAGGAATTGGACGATGATTCATGGCACTTCTTTAATAAATAGAATTTGATGGAATGATGCTCATGCATGAGATGACATGCTTGCACACACTCTGGGCAATTACTGAATTTAAGGGGACAAACTTCTAATTAGGGAAGTGGGAGGCATGGCAATCAATAATCATAACAACTATATCTCAAATACAAGTATACCTCTAGTGCTAAGGAATTAACAGGGTATTTTTCCTCGGTGTGTCAAGGCCTACTTAGCAAATATGCGAAGCCTCTTAACTAAAAGGCTACCCGGGGTTCATTTACCAATTATGATGATCATGTAAGGGAACATAGAAACTCTATATTGCAAAGTGAAACACCAGGATGTGCATCTTTCCTTAACCTCCTAGAAGTTGACCTGCTCACACTTAAATATAACCCTAAACCAATCTAGGTATATAAGCAATTTATGAAACATGAGCATATAATGGGAATTAATAACCTTTACTGTAAGTCAAGATTAGCATGTTGCATGAATAGTCCCAAAGCTGGATTTACCCCTAATAATAACTATATGCATATGCAAGGCACTATTTATATTGGAATTCCTTCAAGCTAATTATTAATGAGCAATTTAACAACAAAAAGCATACTGATGGTGTCCTAAATTTTTCATGGGGATTTATAGGCATGTAGAAATGCCCAAAGAGCAGGAATACTAAATTTTATGATTAAAATCCTACCTAAGAATTTATATAAATTCATTTACTGAAAATGGAGATTAAGCAATAACACTAAACATTTGCATAAAAGATGGGAATGTGCTTTTGTATAACGTTTAGGAATGACATGAAATGCTTACTGACCAAATCCCATGATTTTACCAGCTATAAATTATTAATTATGAATTTAATACTCTTAGCAAGGTTCTAACTTTGGTGATTTAATTTTATTAATCTACTGCATAACACTGGCTCGCATCTTGTTTTTATGGTATAGGAGAATTTTATGAATCCAATAAAATTTGTTTCATGCTCATTGGACTTTTATTTCTCAAGTTATGAATTTTTGAAGATTTTAACAAAGTTGGGGCTAAATTACAGAAATGCCACTCGGCATTTTTCAAACGCGCGCCCTCGCGGTGGCCGGCGCCGGCGAGCCCGGGCCAGCGGCCAATCAGCGGTGCGGCTAGGCCAACGCCGCTTGCCCATGTGCTCAGCATCCCACGGCGATATCGTGGGCGCGGCTGGCGACCGACGGAAAGCGCCGGAGACGGCCGGCGGCGAGAGGCGGAGGAGGGGAAAGGTACGACGACATCGCGCGGCGAGCACGGCGAGCGAGAGGGGTCGGGGAGTGGTGGGAGAGCATCACCTTGGTGTGGAGATCGATGGCGTGGAGGAGCTAGTCGACGGGAAGGGCCGGAGGAGGGGTCTCGTCGGCGGGGTGGGGAGAAGATCCGACGACGGCGGCCCCTTCCTTTGAAAATTCCGGCACGCTAGGGGAGATACTCGCGCACCGATTTGAGGAGGAAGGGGCGAACCGAGAGCTGCCTAGGTGGATCTTGACGCGACGGCGGCCATGGCGGAGGGGAACAGGGGCGACGCCCGATTCTTGCGGAGGAAGAGGAAGGAGGCGAGGGCAGGGGCACCTGATTTCGCCAGAAGGCCTGGGGGTCATGTGGCATGCGTGCGAGAGCAGAGAGGGAAGGAGGAGGGGGAGGTCTCGACGGCTGCGGTCTTAAGTACCGAGCGGCAGAGAGAGAGCAGAGAGAGCGAGGAGGCGAGCTGGCCGCCGGGAATTGGCTCGCCGGCAGACGGAGCAGTGGCCGGGATGGGGGAGAGAGAGGAGGCGACCGTGGCCGGGGGGGGGGGGGGGAGTACGGCGGTGTCGATCGAGGAGTGGCCCAAGGACAGAGAAGCTGTTGACCCCGTTTGACTAGAGCAGTGATCGGTACTTTGCTAAATCCTTCAAGCTTCGGTGCTCCAAACTTCGTGAAAATTTTTTTGTAAGTCCAGCAAAATCTACTCGCCAACTTTCGTTTTGGGGCCACGTCGAAAATCATGCTGTATAATTAATTAAAATTCTTGGAACAGAGGTGTTGTTCTCTGCACTTAGGGAATTTGTAGGGTTGTTAAACCTTTACTAAAAATTCTGGTAAAATTCCCAAAATTTCTTCTTAACATGATCCACTGGAATATGCAAAAATATTGGCACACTTCCATTGAGTTTTGCAAAGTTTTTGAAACGCTACTAATTGGCCAATTGGTGGAATTAACTAATTAAACTATTTCCCCTTTTTCTTTGGCACTTCAATTATTTGAAATTTTTAATTAGTCAGCAATTTAACATTGTGTTAGCTTAATCAACTTTTTGTGACTTGGGATGTCACAGTTGATGTCTATAATGGCTAATTTAGACTTTGTCATGCAATCTCCTATTTGATCATGAGTCCAAAGTTTTTATAATGCTGCATAAGGTAACAATCAAGGTAATTTTGACAGGCGCTTTCTCAGTTCACTCTTCATCAATCAAGGTAACAACGGGTAAGTTTCCCTTATGTACGATCTTGCCATGCCTCATCTTGCTGAAAGTGTTCAACAGAAGGCTTCCTAACTCAGCAACTCTCTGATCAATTTGAGCTTTCGCCTCATCACTCACATCATCTTTATGAACAGGCAACATGTTCTCCATCTTCAGATTCGCACTAACATCCTGTTTTGGTGGAGGATTCTCAGGGAGCTTAGGGTCTTTTGGCATTCTAACTTCAACCATGTTGTTGGTCTTGAAGTTCTTTGTCCCACTGGGTGTGCCAAAAAGCGTGTTGACGCGAAAATCACCACGGGTGACCTGAGAGATTTGCTTAACTCTAGTGCAGGCTCAATACAGAAACCGGGGCGTGCTAGTCAATTTTTCCTGTAAATCGACAAAGAAACAAATGGTCAAATTCCACATGTCACCGGCCCAGGATAGGCCGATGAAGAAAGCCGATAGTCACTATTTGTGAAAACAAGCCAATGACTATAAACAGCGAATGAAATAGATAAATGAACTAATCGGCTAATTTATACCGGCTTATCAGCAATTCCATAAATGAGTATTAAATATTGCATAAATGATGTTGATAAAAATTGAGATGATAGAGCAAAGTCGACAGATCTACAATAAACAGGCTAGACTTGCTCTATTGATGCCAAAAAGTCGATAAGCCAGAGTCGATATAAGTACAGTAATCATGCAAAGAATCTTCCTATCGATAGTGCTAAGTCGATAGATCTGATAGTTGGTATTGCAAATATGCCTCAAAATCATAGATTTAATCTTGTCAAATAAAAGGGGCCAATCAACTTCTATAAATGTAAAGATAAACAAACAAGGCACCGAGAAAACAATCGAACCGTGATAAACTGTCGGCTAAACGCCCCGACAGAACCCTATCGACTCTACCCACTATCAGTCCGTACCTAGTCCTATCGATTCAACAAGAGGTTAGAATCGATGCAAGCTTGTTGGCTCGAGTAGAGCGAACTTAATCGAGATAGTGCCCAAATAAAGCAAATAGAACTAAATACGCTCTAATTATAGGTCAAATCGATAGAGTGACTCGAATAATAGATTGATATTAAACTCATAAAACCTCCTAGAAATCACAATAGATCGGACCTAACCGAGACAATATTGCAACTTGAAGTTGATAGTATAAACATAATTAAGATGTGATTGCCGGATAACTAGCAATTCCAAAGATGACAACTAGAATATCAAATCAATGAGAAAGTACTAGTTGAAGTCGAAAGAATTACCGAGGGTGACTAATCCAAGTCTCTCATCGAGATTGGAGCTGATGTAGCCTACGCGAGACGAGGATATCGTCGAGAAGAGGTTTGGTAATGTGCCGAATTGTATTGAACAAAAGTGTTGTTTTTCCGTATCGCCCTGTGCAAAGGGTTTAGATCATATTCGGTCAGGACACTTCGGTTTCAAAACACACAAACCGACTAGATTTATTCCTAAACAAAATCTAAACTAAAATAGAGAGAAATAAAATAACCCTATCAGATCCACTTTTATTCCCTTCGGCCATTGACCTTCTTTGACCTAGTCGATTCTGACTCCACGGCTCTGAACATTGGGACCGATCCAAATCTCGATGCCAATAGCCGCCTGCCTGCTCCGCCTCACCTGCGAGTGCCGCCAAGCCTGCCCGCTCTGCCTCGCCTGCGAGTGTGCGACCGCGTTGGCCCGCCTACCTTCTCCTCCTCGCCTGCGAGCACGTGACCGCGCCGACTCAGTAGAAGGATGATTTGGGCATCATCAGGAGAAGTAGATAAGAGTGGAGAAGAAAAAAAAGAAGATGATGACATGACATCTGACATATGGGACCCATTGTGCCATGTGGGATTAAACCACCTTACAAACCGTCTGAGGAGGAAAAACAAATGGGGTTAAGAGTTCAAGGAGTCGTCTTACCCAGTTTTGTAATTGGAGGACAAAAACCGAACTCACCTGATAGTTGAGGGAGGTAAAATAAACTTCTTCCTTCTAGAAAGTTGGCTAATCTTAGCCCCGGCCCACCTTGACGCATGTCTGGACGTGTTAGCTTCTAAAAACAATTATGAGTGGTGGGAAGGCAATATTCGAACCCACAACTTGACATGAACAAGAACCATGATGTTACCACTACGCCACTACATTGCTCATGTTATGGAGCGAATATATAGTTTTACTATCTAGGTATTGATCATAAATCAAAAGATGAATAAATGTTTTGTGGTACATATATATACAGGATACTTAACCACTCGGGAATATGGCCGATTGGGCCGGAGGGTCGGTTATAAAGTATTGGAGATTAAGGCCCAGAAAATAACTACTTGGATATTTGTTTAGAGTAGGCTACAAGTTAGGTCAAGAGATATGATGTATAGATAGAATCAAATATAACCGAATGATAGGTTACCATGTAAACCACTGCCCTTCGGTTATATAAGGTGGGCAAGGGGTCCTCAAAGATCCTCAGAACTCGTATTGGGAATCAAAACCCAATGCAAACCCTAGAAATACAAGAGCACCAAACATGACATTGGGTTGCTATCCTTCAAGAGGCCCGAACCTGTATAAACCCTGTGTCCTTTGTCCATCAGCTTTCATACTCATACACATACCTAGAATCACTATCGAGATTATCTCTCGACAGTTGGCGTGCCAGGAAGGGGTAGCGTTCAGTTTAACTTTGTTGAAATTGATGCTTTCTTTCAAGTCAAGTTTCACCCCGGATACAAGATCTGCTTTGGCGCCTTCAGCTTCGTTACCGATGAGAACGGGAGCCTCGTCAAGCAATGCTTGGTGGAACTTTCGGTAGACGCCACACCTTCAAATCCTGGGGTTGAGAAAGCCCCATCAGCTGACCACGAGACCGGTACAATCTGCCGGCTCCCGCCCGGCCTCAACAACGTAGCGGCGGTTCTCCAGGCGAAAACCCTCCCAGGTTCCCTCTCAGCATTACCCATAATGGACCGATCGGCAAGCCTGGCCGACTTGGATCCGACTGCGATTGATCTCCCAACTCCTTACATGGAAGAGTCGGATGAAGATCCCAATTTTTTTTCTCGAGTCAAGATTAGTAGCTACAATCGGCGTCAACCATGAGTCAATCCTAGACTTGATCGAAGAGTTAGGTGATTCTGAAAGTTGCTCGTCGGATTACTACGAGGTCTTCATGGTAGCACCAGCAGCCCCAAGAGGAGGCGCTGTCAGGGAGACATCCGCAGCAACAGATGCAGATCGTCGGGACGGGCAGGAGATCGAGCTTGAATACGATGACCCAGAAGCCGACACTCCTCCGTTCCGACGACCGGACGCTCGTCAAAACAAATCTCGGGTCGTGCAGAACTTGGACATTGGCAACCTTACCTTACAATTGGACGATGAGGAGGTCTTCAAGACCTCGCAGCACAACATCACAGCTGCGGCAGCCCTGCTGAACTCGTTAGAGCCTATGCTCCAAGTATGCCCAGAGTTGACACCACAGGTCAACAAGCTGAAAGCGCACATTAAGGTGGCAGCGGTACTAGAGATGCACAACACGCATTCTATGCCGAGTAAATCAATGTCAGGCGCTGCTAGCTCGATGCCTAGTCAGGAAAGAAGAGATCAGCAACGAGCCAACTAGCAGGCGATCCCACCAACTGAACCATGGCGGCGGCCTATCATGGACTACCTTGACCAGAACCCACATGCTGATCTTCGTAGTGGCATACCACCACGTGACGCCCGAGTCCGGCTGAACAACAGGTATCAAGAGCGGGATGAAGCGGCCCGCCAAGAATATGAAGACGAACGATGTCGCTGTGGCTTCGTTGACGACTGGTACTACAAGCGCAACGACAGAAGAGAGCCGCCCCAAGATGATCGATATTACGATTGATGGAACGATGGACGGCACGAAGACAAACATCGCCAAGAAGTTGGTCACGAACGGGAGCGAACCCCCATCTTCAAGGATTACGATGATGAGGCTGGCATTCACACAAGAGATGCGAACTGTCAAGTGGTCGGCTAGCTTTAAACTAGTCGGCATTGAGAAATACGACGGCAAGATAGACCCTCGCGATTGGCTCCATGTCTACGCGACGACCATCCGAGCACTCGGCGGTGATAGCTTTGTTATGGCCAATTATTTGCATGTATGTTTGGCCCCAGCAACCAGAACCTGGCTCGCTAATCTGCCTGCCAATTCCATCAATTCCTGGGCGGAGTTGTGCAAGCAGTTCACGACCAACTTTCAGGCAATGTTCAACAAGCTTGGGAATCATTGGGAGCTCGCCAGGATCAAGCAGCGGGACCGGGAGCCATTGCGAGAATACATCCAGCACTTCTTCTGAGTGAAGAACACCATCCCCAACATCTCAGATGCTCACATTGTCGCTGCCTTCTAGGGCGGGCTTCGTGATGACGACTTAATCAAGAATATCGGGAGATTGGATGTTGCCGAAAGTCTGATAGTCAAGGAGCTGTTCAATGGCCGATAAGTACGCAGCTGGCAATTCGGCGCTTTTCCAAGTTCATCAATACAAGGATGAGGTGCTGCAAAATCATGGTTAGTCAGGCCCGTCCAATTACAATAAGGATGGCGATAGGAAGTGAAAGCAGGGCAAAACTGTTGCCAACACCGAGCGTCCCACCGGAAAACACAAGCCACTCAGGATGACTTTGAAAAAATGCTTGAAGGCCCTTGTCTGCTGCATGACAGCGCTCACAAGGCCAAAGAATGCTTCAAGCTGAAGAGCTTGATGCACCATGCTCTGAAGGTCTGCAAAGAGCGTCCCTGGATTCCCAAGGGTGGCAAAAAGGACGCGGACAAGGAAGATGAAGAGAAGGAAGACTTTCAAGACCCCAAGCACGAGGTCAACTACATCTGTGTTAGGTCTACGGCTCACTTGAAGCGCCAGCAAAAGATCATTTACCGAGAGGTTCACTCGGTATCACCAGCAATCCCGGAATACCTTCGTTGGTCTGAGGTCCTGATAACGTTTGATCGGTCGGACCATCCGGATCACATCCCTAGACCGGGCAAGTACCCGCTAGTACTGTCGCTGACAATTAACAAAGTTCGGTTCCATAGAGTACCGGTGAACGGTGGAAGCAGCCTGGACATCCTTTTCGTGAAGACCTTCAAGGAGCTCGACATACCCTTGACCGACCTTAAGCCCAGTAGGTTACCCTTTCATGGTGTGATCCCCAGCATGCAGACAGTACCGCTAGGACAGATCACTCTACCAGTAACATTTGGCACCTGGGAGAAGTACAGGACGGAGCGCATCACCTTTGAGGTTGCGGATCTAGACTCCACATACCACGCCATTATTGGGCGGCCAGCCATCACCAAATTTATGGTCTTGCCACATTATCCGTACATAATGATGAAGCTGCCAATACCAAATGGAGTCATTTCGGTGCACTCGGACGTAAGAACCTCCTACGGTTACGACAACCAGAGTTGCGAGTTGGCGGAAAAGATGGTGATGGCGGCGGATCTCGTAGAGTTGAAGCTGGTGGTTGCAAACACGGAAGAGACCAACCACGATCCCCCTCCGAAATAGGTGCTGAAGGCCACGGTGCAGGCAGAGACTGTGGAGTCAAAAAAGATTCAGCTAGATGATAGTGATGTATCCAAGACCACCAATATCGGGGTCAAGCTAGATGCTAAATAGGACAGCGTGCTCATCCTTTTCCTTTGTAACAATAAAGACATATTTGCATGGAAACCTTCTGACATGCCGGGTGTCCCAAGGGAAAAGGCTAAGCACAGACTACATGTTCAACCGAGCGCTAAGCCTGTGCGGCAATGTCTTAGACGATTTTCGCAGGATCATAAGGACGTAGTTAGAAAAGAAATTGGCTGATTACTGGCGGCCAATTTCATCAAAGAAGTGTTTCACCTCGATTGGTTAGCTAACCTAGTATTGGTGAGGAAAAAGAATAAGGAGTGGTGAATGTGCGTGGATTACACCGGCCTTAACAAAGCCTGTCCCAAGGATCCATTCACCCTCCCTCGTATTGACCAAGTGGTCGACTCAATGGCTGGTTGTGCTTTATTGTGCTTCTTAGACGCCTACTCAGGGTACCATGAGATCCCCCTACATGAGTCCGACCAGCTAAAAATGTTGTTCATTATGCCCTTCGGAGCTTTTTGTTATACAACAATGCCTTTTGGGCTAAAGAACATGGGCGCCATGTACCAGCGGGTAATGCAACAATGCTTGGATAGCCAGATCGGAAGGAACGCCAAGGCCTACGTAGACGACGTGGTGGTCAAAAGCCGACTTGCCTCCAACTTAATACAAGACCTGGCCGAGACATTTGACAACCTTCGAAAGTACACCATGAAGCTGAACCCCGAGAAATGCGTTTTCGGTGTCCTGTCAGGGAAGCTACTCGATTTCTTGGTCTCACACCGAGGAATTGAGGCAAATCCAGAGAAAATAAACACCATATTGCGGATGGGATGTCCGCACTCTGAGAAATACATCCAGAAGTTGACCGGCTGCATGGCGGCACTTAGCCGATTCGGCATTAGGGGATTACCTTTCTTCTGACTGCTCAAGAAGCAGGATTCATTTGCCTGGAATGATGAAGCCCAACAAGCCTTGGAAGAATTCAAGGCCTACATTAGTGGCCATTGGTGTTGACACCCCCCGAACCAAAGGAAACTTTGCAGCTGTACATTTCCGCAACCACACACGTTGTCAGCATAGTGCTAGCGGTTGAACGGGCGGAAGATGGCTGTTGACTTTTGCTAAGCCATATTAATAAATCATTCCCGGCACGGGGCCAGAAACGGTTCACTAATATGTCCTAGAGTCAAGTAGGTAAAATCCGCAAGCGCACGGAGAATACCGCTGTAGCATTTCACCCGGAAGTATTCAGGGTATCGTATTTGTTTATCCCAAAGGAAGGTTATGATCAAGAAGCGTTACTAACATATAAGATCATGTTAACAATTAGCAAGGATATCTAACCAAGACAGGCGGGTACATGATAATAACCGGGTAGTGTGACACACACAGAAGATTCCTACTAAATAAATAAAGTCTAGTGGAGGAAAGACTAGGCTAAGCTACTCCTACTATACATTCCTATACAGTTGCATAGCCTAAGTAGAATACATACAGACCCACACTCAGGTTCAGCATTCAATAGTATAGCACTTCAGGCACGGACTTACCCCTGCATCCACAGGCGACTTCCGCCAAGAGCCTACGCACTAGCCTAGCGGGGAGGATTTCAAAGGACGGACAGGGCTGTCACCACCTGCCGCCTACCTCAACGAACCAGTAGACTAACGAATAATTGATGCAAATCAGTCACCCAAGTACCATACTTGCATGACCAAAGAGCACTCTGCCCCTCCGCGATTACTATTAACGAGGCAGAGCTACCGTACGAATACGATCACCAAACCCATGCTATACTTTATCAGCTAAAACTAAGCATAGAGACTATAACATATTAACTAGACTATAGTGACGGTATATAACTAGCATGACAATAGTAGTATAATAAATATAAACTACTATCACACAAGTAGACCATACTATCACATATATGGATCACAATATCAAACAAGAAACTCATGACCCAAGCACAACTATATAGAAAATATATATATATTGATAAGAGCAAAGTCTTACAAAAGGAAAAAGATACAAGAGCCACACCAATTCCAAGTGAAGACTTGGGACTAGAGAGCTCTAGACTCAGCCTAACTCCACTAAAACTCCAAGAACTACTACTAGTAAGAGAGAAATGCTTCTCGTGGTGTGTGTTGAGTGTGAAGGCACACCCTCCTATTTATAGCCTCAATAGGTCGGCAAGGGAGAGTAACCGCCACGGAAGTCATCTCAAACCGTCATCAGGAGTCGCGGAGGAGCCAACACGTGGAAGCCCAGGCGGAGAGGGCGCCCGGCCGGGTCGGCCGACCTGGGGGTGGCCCCTCCTGGCCTGTGCTTTCTCCAGGTGGCTGTCCTGTGGGCCCTGACGTCGGTTTGCGCGGTATTACAGGGAGTTACGTCGGTTAAGTGCTGAAAATGGGCCCTTCGATCCGTGTGACGTCCATGTGGCACTCTCTGATTGGTCGAAAGTGTGTTTTCTTGCCTTTTGAGGTGTTTCCTTCACATTTCCTCCTGCATGCACAAAGTTCTCCAAGTACTAGTGGAACTATATTATTGTGCTAAAGCATGCGTGTATGAAATGCCAAATTCTCCTTTATTTGAGTATAGTTGACGGTTAAAAATGGTACTTAACAGCCGTCAACAAACTCCCCCAAGCTTACCCTTTGCTCGTCCCGAAGCAAAGATAAACTTAAGTTGTTGATCAGGAGTTGCTACAATGTCCTACTCCTCAATAATACTATGCGCACAACAAAGTACTCTTCCTAGAATTAAATATGTTGGCACATAACTTACTCATTTACCTCGATCCATGGGGCTTTTACACCTCATTGTCTTGGGCGGTTGAGAGATAGAACAATTGCAGGGCACCAATCACTTGCTCTAGATTCCGCTATGTTATTCCGGAGGTTTTCAAAAGATTTTGAAAATAAAAACCAAGTTCCTCAAATGATTCTCTCAGATCACTCAATATGTGTATGATTCCTCACCAAGGCAAAGTGTTGCCTATAATCACCTACTTCTAAATAAGGCTTTATGTGGAGCTCAAGGTAGGGATATATGAGGCACTCATGTTCACATAATATTGCTATGTCAAAAGACCGGATCCAAGAAAAACATCAATTCAAACAATCTTGATCAAGATGTGCAAGTGTGTGGGAGAACGGAGGAATGGTGGATGGGAAGAAATAACTCCTTTTTGAATTTTTCTTCTCTCTTTTGGAGTTTCTAGGCTATGGCTATCTTTTGCTTGCTCTCTTTTTTGAGCATTTTTTTTTCTTTTCTTTTTGCATAGCCATAGTCCTAGTTTGCAATGAATACTTTGAGAGAGGAATTTTGTAATAGATATATGGAGTGTTTCTTTGGATGGATGGATGGATAGTGGCTTTCTTCCGGTGTAGAAGAATAGCTCACGGTGGATATGGTGGATATGGTGGATGCTATCTTCTTGATTTAGAAGGATAGCTCATGGCGGTGGATGTGTGTATATGATCTTGATCAAGAAAGCATGAAAAGAGTTCTACTAGGGTCACAACAATTTTGACTAAGCTCAATGTGAAACAAGCAGCATATGTGTAAAGGTTTTCAAATGTAAACACTACATATGGCTGTGGTGGGAATTTCATCATTGAGGAACTTATCAATTTGTCATTTTGAAAAATAAAACTCCGGAATTCAAGCTTTACGCTGAGCAAGATCATAGCAGCCCTATCTATCATATCATACCTCTCAACAACTTAGAACTAGAGAATGCATATGCTACCCACAAGATTCAAGTTCAAGGCAAGATTTACCAACAAACCTAACTCTTGAGAGAGTACTAAGTTGTAAACTAGCATTAGAGAGGAATAAAGGACAGAGCAACTATTCATCATCTCAACATAGGAAAATTATACACATTCATACCGCGCATGAAAAAGGGAAATATTTTTGTTCTTTTTATATTTTGCAAATTTTTATGGATTTTCAGATTTAGCAAATGCAAGAAATAAAGAGAAGGGGAAAGATACAAGTTACCATGAGAAGGGAGGTCCTCCCCCAAGCTTGTTCTTGCTCATATCTGCTGGTTCGGGTCGTAGCCTTGGGAGCGGAAGAAGGCATCCCAATTGCTCTGATTCTAAGCCATCATCGCGTTCAGCTGGCGGAATTGGTTGTCGCTGAAATTGACGGAGGATGCTTGACTCGCGCTTGCACGAGTGCTTTTTCTCCGCTTGATTCCGGCGACTTGCTTCATTCGGTTGAACATGGCTGCACACAAGAACAAACACAAGACAAGAACAAAAACAAGATCGAACAAGTGTTCGGGTGAGCGTTAGTGAAAACGACAAACCCGAGCTTCTCCGAAATTGATTTTCTTCTCACAACAACTTGCAAATGCACTAAAACAGAGGGGAAATATTTTTTTTTTTTGGGTTTTTGGGGCTGTAGTAAAGTTGAAGAACACGAAATTTTGGGAGAGCAACAAGTGAGCAAAGGAGGGGAGTGAAAGATGAGCTTGGAATGGTGAAGCTCCTCCTCCTGGGCGGTTTTTATGGCCAAGGAAGCAAGATGGCCGTTAGAAAGGGACAGAGCAATGGCCATATAGCCGTTGGGAGAAAGGAGCACAGGAAAAGATGGGGCCAGGGGGTCGGCCGATCCCACCAGGTCGGCCGACCTGGCAGGTGGGCCTCCTGGCAGCCCCCTTTTTCCTATGTGTTCCCCAACGGCTAGGGGATTTGTCCCCTGCTGCCTTTTTGCTCAAAAAGCTCGACAAAAAATCTTTTCAAAATGGAAAGCCCAAAAACCTATTTTCTAAATTTTCAAAAATGCAAATGAGTTTTGAAAAATTCCAAGGTGGCTGGAAAAATTCAAAAGTGCAGAAATGCAGTGGTCGGGAAAAATCAAATTGTGGTGGAAAGCAAATATGCAATTAAAAGAGCAAATATGGATAACTACCGGTTTAACCTCCCGGCGAGGACTCACCTTTTAAAGTCCAACGAGCGGGACTTTTCTCCGGCGTTCAGCTCGATGAAGCGTTGTCCGGTCCCGGAGATGAAGACACGGATGATGCTTCTTGTTTCATTCGCCACACCTTCTTGGTCTTTGTTGCGGTTGGTGGCTTCTCGGGCTTCGGAGGCTGCGGCTTTGCAGGCTTCACAGCCTGTTTCTTTGCAGACCTCGGAGGTTGCTGCCTTGTGGACTTCGGAGGCTGTTGCTTAATGTGTGACCTTTGCCTCCTTGCCTTCATCAGTTGTCGCTGTGCAACCTTTTCCTTCTCAAGGAAGTTCTTCATGAATGTGATGAGGCTGTCCTTCTTTGGCGGAGTGACCTCCACTTCCTTGATGTTGCTTGGGTTCGGCCTGTACTTGATACGGATCATGTTGCACTGTTCTTTCCGTGGCCGAAAGTCAAACTTCTCCTCCTTGCCATTGATGTGGAAGCGGATTTCTCCGGCTCCTACATCGATGCGAGCATCCGCAGTGCTGAGAAATGGGCGTCCCAGGATGAGCGGTGTGCTCTTCCCGACGTCCATGTCAAGCACTACGAAGTCGACGGGGATGAAGCAATCCCGGATTTTCACCGGAATATCTTCGGCGATCCCCGCCGGATAGCGGACCGTTGAATCGGCCAGCTGCAGCTGCATCGGCGTGGGGGATAGTGTGGTGTAGTTGAGCTTGTCGAAGACATCCTTCGGCATGACGCTCACACTTGCCCCAAGATCACATAAGGCATGGTCGAAGTTCTGTGTCCCGATCGAGCAGGTGATCGTGGGACACCCCGGATCTTTCTTCTTCTCAGGAAGCCGGTTGAGTATAGCAGCGCTACACTCTTCCGTCAGCTTGACAATTTCTGTGGTCGGTAGTGGGCGCTTGTTGCTGATAAGGTCCTTGAGGTAGCGAGCGTACGTGGGTACTTGTATCGCATCCAGCAAGGGCACGTTGATGTGCAGCTTCTGGATCACCTCAATGAAGCATGTGAACTGCTCGTCCACAGTGGGCTTCCTTCTTCTTTCAGGAAACGGCATGAGGTTCGTGTCATAGAACTCATGTGGGGCCGTTTTCCTGGGCGGCAGTTCTTCTTCTTCTGCCGGCTTCTCAGCTGATGTGTCCTTTCCTGCATGGTTAGGGTATGGCGGATCCCGAGTGGACTTACCTCCTCTCGTGGTAACCGCATTAACATTTTCTAAGGGGATCTCGGGTTGCCCCGGGATTTTCCCCGACTCAGCAGTAGGAACAGCAGCAGCTAACTGAGCTAATTGGGTTTCTATCATTTTATTAAAGCTCAGCTGATTCTTGAGAGCAGCACTACCCTGTTTTCATACAAAAATGCAGAAAACAAAGCAAGGTTAGCCTGCCTAGGAGATAGCCTTAATAATTGCAACACTACTATATACATTAGTAATTTTTCTTAGATCATACGCCTTCCCCGGCAACGGCGCCAGAAATGCTTGTTGACTTTTGCTAAGCCATATTAATAAATCATTCCCGGCACGGGGCCAGAAACGGTTCACTAATATGTCCTAGAGTCAAGTAGGTAAAATCCGCAAGCGCACGGAGAATACCGCTGTAGCATTTCACCCGGAAGTATTCAGGGTATCGTATTTGTTTATCCCAAAGGAAGGTTATGATCAAGAAGCATTACTAACATATAAGATCATGTTAACAATTAGCAAGGATATCTAACCAAGACAGGCGGGTACATGATAATAACCGGGTAGTGTGACACACACAGAAGATTCCTACTAAATAAATAAAGTCTAGTGGAGGAAAGACTAGGCTAAGCTACTCCTACTATACATTCCTATACAGTTGCATAGCCTAAGTAGAATACATACAGACCCACACTCAGGTTCAGCATTCAATAGTATAGCACTTCAGGCACGGACTTACCCCTGCATCCACAGGCGACTTCCGCCAAGAGCCTACGCACTAGCCTAGCGGGGAGGATTTCAAAGGACGGACAGGGCTGTCACCACCTGCCGCCTACCTCAACGAACCAGTAGACTAACGAATAATTGATGCAAATCAGTCACCCAAGTACCATACTTGCATGACCAAAGAGCACTCTGCCCCTTCGCGATTACTATTAACGAGGCAGAGCTACCGTACGAATACGATCACCAAACCCATGCTATACTTTATCAGCTAAAACTAAGCATAGAGACTATAACATATAAACTAGACTATAGTGACGGTATATAACTAGCATGACAATAGTAGTATAATAAATATGTTACTTTTAGCTCCAAAAGCTAGTGTATGCACTACTAATGATGTCTCGTAAGTTAAAGCTTTATTTTGAGGATCACCCGATCGAAGTTCGTACATCCTTCGAGTTGTGCGAACTGCTACACAACCGAGATGCAACCTGGAAAATAGCCAAGTGGGCTGTTGAGCTTGGATCATATGAGATTTCCTTCAAGCCTCGTGACGCAATCAAAGGCCACGCGCTGTCAGATTTCATCACCGAGTGGACTGTGTCGGAATTACCGCCGACACCACAAGAAACAAGCTACTGGACCATGTCATTTGATGGCTCCTTACAACTAGAGGGGGCCGGTGCAGGGGTAGTACTAGTATCCCCAACTGGAGTCAAGATGCGCCATGTCCTCCGAATGCATTTTCGCGCATCTAACAACGCAGCGGAGTACGAGGCTCTCCTACATGGGTTGCAAACGGCCATATCACTCGGCGTCAGACAGATAAGTATCTCCGATGACTCGGCACTTGTAATCAATCAAGTGACCAAAGAATGGTGTTGTTTTGATGAAAGCATGACAGCATATTGTGCTGAAGTTCGGAAGCTAGAAGAAAAGTTTGATGGCATCGAGTACAAGCACATCCTTCGAAAGTTCAATGAGGATGCAAATGTGCCGGCAAAGCTTGGGTCCAGCAGAGCTGAAATACCCGATGGAGTATTTCTCGATGATCTACACAAGCCATCTGTACTGACCCAGCAAACTGTGGTGCAGGCTGTCCCAGGCAAAGAGGCAACACCGCAAGTCATTTTAGTAGAAATAGACTAGAGAACTCCATTCATTGAGTATTTAAACGGTGGAACACTACCTGCCGACAAAAAAGAAGCCCTTTGTATCATTCGCAAGTCAAGGCTATACTGCACTGTTGACAATCTCTTGTATAAACAAAGCCCATACGGGGTACTGATGAAGTGCTTATCACGGGAGGAGGGCATCGCCGTATTAAAGGAAATCCATGTCGGCATATGCGGTAACCATGCGGGTCCCTCAACTATAGCAACCAAAGCAATGAGACAAGGTTTTATTGGCCCACAGGGATTGCTGACGCAAAAGATATCGTCCAAAAATGCTAAGGTTGCCAATTTTTCGCCCGCCAGATACATGTACCCGCCACCAAACTTCAAAATATCCTAATAACATGGTCGTTCTCACTCTGGGGTCTAGATATTGTGGGCCCTTTTCAGAAGGCTCAAGGAGGTTTGACCCATTTGTTCGTGGCAGTGGACAAATTCTCTAAATGGATCGAGGCGAAACCAGTCAGAAAACTTTTTGCAAAAAAGGCCATCGAGTTCATGACTGAAATAGTAAATCGGTTTGGTGCTCCGCACAAAATCATCACTGACAATGGTAGTCAGTTCACGGCACAAGTGTTTAAGGACTTCGCGGATCAGGTGGGGTTTAAGATTGGCTATGGTTCTGCCGCCCATCCACAAAGTAACGGCCAAGTTGAGCGGGCGAATGGCCTCCTATTGTCTGGAATTAAGCCTCGTATATTTGACAGATTAGAAAAGTACGCTCGACATTGGGTTCGAGAGTTACCGTCAGTATTGTGGGGGCTTTGAACCAATATCAGTCGAGCCACGGAGCATTCGTCCTTTTTGTTGGTTTATGGATCCGAAGCTATGTTGCCGACCGAAGTATTGTTTACCTCGCCGCGCGCGGTAGCATACGAAGCAAAGATTTCCAACGAACATCGGTGTGATGACCTCTGTTGATGGTGAATATTTCTATGCAGGTATAAAAGGCCAAAATATGCAAAAAAACAAACACGATGAAACACCCCGTCGGCCGATCACCATTGTGAAACAGCCATTTTCACCGGCCGACAAGGTCGTTTACGACTGAAATCAGAACCCGGCCGACAGGGTCATTTACAACCATTTTCACCGGCCAACAGGGTCGGTTACGGCTGAAATAAGGACCCGACCGACAGGGTTGTTCAAGGCTGAAATCAGCCACCCAGCTGATCAACCAAAATCATTGTGTGGCTGATCATCTGGCCCAACCGATTCTACAAAGCACTCCACCATGATGTCGTTTTCTCCTCCCAGACCAAAAGTGTCGAAATATGGCTGATAAAAGAAGGCCGACAACTGGTCGAACTGGGAGAAGTCAAGGGGCGACCCGGAGGGGGTTGGCACACGGCCAACGCCACCGCCCAGCACAACTTGCTGCCCGGCCTAGGCCGCCGCCCGGCCTACCTTGCCGCCCGACATGGGCCGCCCCCTGGCCTAGGTCGCCGCCCAGCCTCGGGTTACCACCCAGGGTTACCTGCCCATAAGGTCCAAGAAGCCTACCGCCCGCCAAAGGAGGGAGTCGATGGAAACCGACCCAACAACCGCCTTTGGAACAAGATCCGAGCCGTTGGAAGAGAGTCGGCCGGGAACCGACCAAATCTATTGGCCGCCCGGCCTGCCCCGCCGCCCTGCGGTGCATACCACCCGGCATACGTGGCCGCCCGGCCCACCGCCCGGCGGACCGACTTTGGCCAACCGACTCTACTTCACCTATAAGTACCCCCTTCCCATTGCCACCTACAAATAGAGGGGGAATTCGACATAAACAACACACATCATAAGAAGAATATTTTGAGTTCCAATCCAAAAGGCTTTAGCACTGCCAAAGTGCTTAGAAAATAGGGAGAGAGTGAAGGAGAGTTAGGAGGAGATTCGAGCTTGTCGGCACCTTCTCCACACTTGTACCTTGGCAGACGCTTTTCTTTCTTAGTAAGTATTCATGATCTTCCATTGGTATTTATGTTTCCTTTTTAAGTAAGTTCTTTTCTTGGTTGCTTACGGGATCATCGCTCTATTTAGTTAGAGTATCATAGTCTTCTATAAGTGTGACGTTGAGACTTTGATAGTAATTAATAGCATAGACATGGTGTCTAGGCTAGAGGTTACCTTTGTTTGCCGCGTGCCCCAAGGTTTGTAGAGGTAGTCGGTATGTGGTGATAGCCCTATCCGGCCTTAGTAATCCTCCACGTTTGGGTACGTTGTAGAGCTATTGGTCGGAGTCGCCTGTGGATGCAAGGGTAAGCCGGTGCCCAAAGTAAGCAATTATAGACTAAAACTATCTTATTTTAGGATCTTTTACCATAGGAATCCTCTCTACCCTCTGCCTACCATTTTCTTGTTGTCCTTGGACGAATTAGGATAGAAGATTAGACACACATGTTCCCTGTGATTTGATAACCTGGAATACTCCTGGTGAAGTGCTACATTGGTATCCATGCGCTTGCGGATTTATCTGTGATTGTAAGAAATACCAACAAGCATTTCTGGTGCCATTGCAGGGGAACGGTTGTTGTTCTATCTTCGAACCTTGATCATCCTTGTATCTTTTTGCCTTTCTTTATTTCTTTCCCCATTTCTACAATGGAGCAACCTACTATCCAATCCTTTTCTACTCCAAAGTGAGAGTTCTTTAAGCCACCACTGTCTGCAGACCCAATTCATACATCTGGTTACGAACTTTGCCCTGGCTTTATAGCCATGGTTCAGGAGCAATACTTTTCTGGCTTAGATAGTGAAAACCCATACCACCACCTACAAGAATTCGAGCAACTGTGTTCGTGCCTTTCTATAAAGGGCATGACACAGGAAACTCTAAAGTGGAAATTGTTTCCCTTTTCCCTCTTGGAGAGGGCAAAACAATGGTACACTTGTACTGTTGAGAGTGTAAACGGTGATCGGGAAGAACTTTGAGATAAATTTTGTTTCGCTTTCTTCTCTACGTCCCGTATTGCCTCCCTTCGTATGGAAATTCTCGGTTTCACTAGAATGAGAAGGAGTCTTTAGGAGCAGCCTGGGCTAGGCTTAATTTGCTATCCAAATCAGCACCCAACCTTGCCATTCCCGACCCGATGTTGCTACAACATTTTCGTGAGGGTTTGAACAAGGAAGCTGCCCTATACCTCGACATTGCCGCTGGAGGATCGTTCGTCCACACAACCGTGATGAAAGGAAGAGAGAAATCCTAGACCGTATTCTAGAAAATACTTCTATGCTTTCGGATCAAGCCAAACCCCTCCAGGAGGAAGCCAAGTCGAGCCATGAGGAACCCTTAATAACCAAATCCGAACCCATTCCTTGCATACCCCAAGATTCAACCATTGAGCCCTCATCTAAACCAGGAACACCTAGGGAAGAAGAAATTCAACCCTCAGAATTCCCATTTGACTTTGAGGAAGAACTTTTTGAAGAATATGGAAACACCTCAAAGTATTGTTGCCAAAAGAAACCCCTGACTCCCGTCTCTCCTCCTGAGCCACTTGAAGAGGCATTCCTCCAAGAGACGGTGAAGGAGTTAACTTCAATTATGAGCGACGAATGGTTGGGAGAAGTTAAGCTATCCTCTGAAGTAATTCGAATTTGCTCTCTCTCTTCAACCATTCGATGCGACATTAGAGGAGTCACGGTGGAAGTTCTTTATAATCCCACTGTTGGTGCCAACATAGTTTCTAGTGCATTTGCACTTGACATTAAGGGCGATACGCCATTGGCACCGACAAGTAAATCCTTCAATAGCCCCTATGGCCCTATTTTAGAAGGACGAGAGATTTTGCAAGATGTGACCATAAGGCACGCAAACATTGAGGTTATCCTAGGCTTTCATTTCTCTGACATTTAGGATTTTGATGTCTTAATCGGACATCCCATTGAGAAATTACTCGTGGATGTACCGACGCTTGGAAGTCTTGATGTAAAACTCGGGTCTATCCCGATCTCCCGATCGAGGAACTCCCTATCAGATCCTTCCCCCGAGGAAGAGCCAGTCAAGGAAGTAATGGCTATTCTCCCAGTTGATTCTCCTGAATCCCTTCTAGAAAGAGATCCTAAAGAGTTTATCCAAGAGGAGGATGAGTTTCAGGAGATAATTGAGCTACCCATTGGAGAACCACCATCACGACCTCCAATTGAGCTTAAGCCCTTGCCTTCTGGGCTACGCTATGCTTTCCTAAATGGCGACCTGGAAGCCCCAGTTATCATAAGTGACAAACTATCCGAGGAAGAAACTGCTAAACTTTTAGCCATCCTAAAAAAGCATTCCTATTGATCCTGATAGCACACCTTCTAGGGAGCCTCAGAGGAGGCTAAATAATGCAATGAGAGAGGTTGTTAAGAAGGAGGTCTAGAAACTTTTGCATGCCGGGATAATTTATCCCGTTCCTCATAGTGAGTGGGTTAGCCCTGTGCAAGTAGTGCCTAAGAAGGGAGGCATGACGGTCGTTAGAAACAATAGAAATGAGTTGATCCCTCAATGCACCATCATGTAATGGAGGAAGTGCATCGACTATCGGAGGCTCAACAAGGCAACAAAAAAGGATAATTTCCCGCTGCCCTTCATTGATGAAATGTTGGAGCGTCTTGCCAATAATTCCTTCTTTTGTTTCCTTGATGGGTACTCTAGTTACCTTCAAATTCCCATCCATCCCGATGATCAAAGTAAGACTACCTTCACAAGCCCTTACGGAACCTATGCCTATCGGAGAATGTCATTCGGGTTGTGTAATGCACCCGCTTCGTTCCAAAGGTGCATGATGTCTATATTCTCTGACATGATCGAAGAAACCATGGAAGTCTTCATGGATGATTTCTCTGTTTATGGGAAAACTTTTGATCATTGTCTTGAGAACCTAGATAGGGTCTTACAAAGATGCCAGGAAAAGGACTTGGTACTTAATTCGGAAAAGTGCCACTTTATGGTCTGAGAGGGCATCGTTTTAGGACACCTTGTGTCCGAGAGGGGTATTGAGGTGGATGGAGCTAAGATTGAGGTCATAGAAAGGCTTCCACCTCCGATTAATTTTAGGGGATCCGTAGTTTCTTAGGACATGCGGGGTTTTATTGGCGTTTTATCAAGGACTTTTGCCAGATCGCCAGACCCCTCACTAGTCTTTTGGCTAAGGATGCTCCCTTTGATTTCGATGATGAGTGCCCACATTCCTTTAATATCATCCAACTCCTTGATTGGACGCTACCTTTCAAAATCATGTGTGATGCTAGTGACTATGTTGTTGGGGCTGTTCTTGGCCAAACCAAAGATAAGAAGCATCACGCCATAGCCTACGCTTGCAAGACCTTGATAGGAGCACAGCTTAATTATGCCACTACAGAAAAAGAGCTCCTTGTCGTTGTTTTCGCTATCGATAAGTTTAGGTCGTACTTAGTAGGAGCAAAGGTTATCGTTCACACTAATCATGCTGCTTTAAAATACCTGCTCACTAAGAAAGATGCTCAACCTAGGCTAATAAGATGGATTCTTCTACTCCAATAATTTGACCATGAAATTAGAGATAAGAAAGGAGTAGAGAATTCTGTTACAGATCATTAGTCGTGTATGCAAGTGACTAACATGCAGGAAATTCCAATAAATGACTTCATCTGTGATGACATGCTACTGCAAGTGACGGACTCCAACCCCTAGTATGCAGACAGTGTGAATTTCATTGTTACAGGGTATGTACCACAGTGGGAGAACAAGAAGAAGCTCATCTATGAGAGTCGACGTCATGTGTGGGAGGACCCGTACCTCTACAGAGTATGTGCTGATAGGTTGCTAAGGAGATGTGTCCAAGAATCGAAGGGACCCAGATAATCTAGAAATGCCATGCATCTCCATATGGAGGCCACTTTGGTGTATTCCGCACCCAAGCAAAACTCTGGCAGAGTGGATTCTTCTGGCCAACAATGCATGAAAACACAAAAGAATTCATCCGAAGATGTCGGAATTGCTAGAAGCATGGAGGGATTACTGCTCACAATGCAATGCCCCTAACATACAGCCTTCAAGTGGAATTATTTGATGTATGAGGCATTGACTTCATGGGACCATTTCCAAAGTCCTATGACTACGAGTACATCTTGGTGGCCTTTGAGTATGTATCCAAGTGGGTAGAAGCAATGCCATGTAGAGCTGCCGACTTCAAGCATGCCCGGAGAATGTTCCTCGAGATCATCTTTCCTCATTTTGGAACACCACGGATGGTGATAAGTGACAGAGGGTCTCATTTCATTGATAAGACCTTCCAGAACTTCTTAAGAGAGCTTGGAGTAAGGCACAACATTGCAACTCCATACTACCCTCAGACAAGCAGGCAAGTAGAAACTTCAAATAAACAAATTAAGAACATCCTGCAGAAGACCGTGAATGAGATAGGGAGTGGATGTGATGAGGACATCACTCCTATGGATACACACAACACTCCAAATCTGGACTTGCAAGGTCCAATGACTAGAGCTCGTGCACGACGACTAAATTTAGAGGTGAGCTCGTTCCTACGTTCTTCGCTATATGTTACTTTTGAGAATGGTTTGCTACCTAATGATTATTTTATGATTAGAAACCATGGAGAAGACCAGGAGATGATGGGAGAAGGAGCTGGGAACGTGGAGGACCAGCAAGGGCTTGGAAGCCAAAGTGGAGGCCCAATCAAAACCGACTTCGAGTCTGTTTCGGGGCCCAGGACCAGTCTGTACTAAAACAGTCGCCCAGGACGCATACGGAGTCGGATTTGGACGTTCTACATATGCACGGAAAGATAAGGAGAAGACCTTTCCAATGCCGCCGGCCTCATGTCAAAATTCATCCGGAGTCATCGGGAATCGTCAAAACAAGACAGTGTCCAGAATCTGTGTCGGTGCTGCGTCGCCTATTTTTGGCCTTTGGGCTTTGTATCTAGTTGAGCCCAATTAGGGGCGCGTCCAGAGGGTCTTGCACGACCCTAGGGTCTTTATATACAGCCGCCACCGCACCATTAGGGTTTGGGTTTTGCTTAGATCAATTCTGTTCAGAAACAGTTTCGCCGTTCATCGGTTTGTGAGACCCCAACTTCGAGAGTTTAATCATACATCTGCAATTGTGTTGCATTCTTCGTTGTTCTTGCTTGTGTTCTTGATTCACAGGCAGGGATTAGCCTTCTCGGCGAGGTCAATCGTCTTTTGGACGGTTGATAACCAGAGGAGACGTCGTGCTGCGATTGCGGGGTTTAGAACGTGCTATTCTGAAGCCGGATCGATTTGTGTGTCGCCTCCGACCAAATCAACTTACCAAGAACCTTTCGGAAGATCGGGAACCCTTGTCCACATCAGGATGGAAGATGAAGCTACCAGATGCACTTTGGGCATACAGGACAGCATACAAAACACCGATTGGTATGTCTCCCTTCCAGCTCATATATGGAAAAACATGTCATCTACCAGTTGAGCTAGAACATAGAGCATATTGGGCCTTCTAGAAATGGAACATGGACTTTAGGGAGACTAGGAGATAGAAAAATGCATCTGTCTGAGTTAGAGGAATGGAGAGAGAAGGCTTACCATAGTGCCAAGATCTACAAAGATCAAACCAAAAGATGGCACGACCGAAGGATCAAGCCTAAGCAGTTCAAGCCAGGCGACAAGGTGTTGCTCTTCAACTCCAGAGTCAAGTTGTTCGGCCACGGGAAGCTTCAGAGTAAATGGGAAGGACCATTCACCGTCATTAATGCTGCATCGCACGGAGCAATCACACTCCAAGATGACAGAGGGAACTAGTTTAAGGTAAATGGTTATCGTTTAAAAGTCTTCCTAGAGCCAGATGACAACAAAGGTAAGGAGGTAGATGTGATCAATTTAATTGATTTCAACGCTCTACCCTAGCATGCCTCTCTGTATTTTTTTTCATGTGAATAAATTTAGACTCCCTGGTCCAAGATCCGGTAGTGTCCTTCTTGATTCCACAATCTTTTGTTTGTTCTGAATAAAAACCAGCCAGGTACAAGAACAAGTGTGGGGGAGGTCTCTCAGGCTCTCTGATGCGCAAACAAAAGTGGTCAACATCATGAAAAAGAGTGTGGTGGCCAGGTACAACCCAGCTTCCACCCTCTTCACTACGACGGTTTGCACACTCAATCTCTTCACCTCCCTGTTTTGCGAGTTAAAATTATTTCCTCTTGAATGAATCATAAAAATTTAACTCAAAAACTAATATGAATCTCATGGAACCCTCATTTTAGATCACGCTTCTATTTGGTTAGCTTGCATGCTCCTTATTCCTAGTTCATAACCTATTGCTTGTGAACTATATCTCTAGGAAAGCATGTCACCTAGGTAGTCGATTTATGAGATACGGTTTGATGAAATAAATCCTGCTCTTATGCATGATGTGCTTGGGAATTTTCCTAAAAAAAAATTACAATCAATAGCTTGACTCCTCAATGATTATATCTTCCTACCAAGGCCATATGATGAACTCATTTAAAACCTTATGTATATGCTGCTTGTTGTCTTGTTGAACTTTGTCAAATTGTTGTGACCATTGTGAGTTACTCTTTATGACTTTTTGATCAAGATTATGTGCACACCACTTTGCTAATACTTCTTCACTAGAAGTTAGCACTACCATATCCATCATCCATATGCTAAATCTTCTACACTGAAAGATAGCATGTCCATGTCGATCATCCATCCATCAAATAAAGTACTCCATCATATTTTGATGAACTCCCTCTTCAAATATCCTTGTGAAAGAAAGATGGGCAATTAAAAATAGAATAAAGAAAAAAAAAGAAGAATAAAAAGTGAGAGAAAAAGAATTAGCCCATGTTCTCAAATGCCGATCAAATAGAAGGGAGGTAGCATTTCAAGGTGTATCCACATACCATCCATGTTCCATTCACGTATCCACATGTGCACATGCTTGATCAAAAGTTCATGAATTGTTCTCCATCGATCCGGTTTTTGACTTAGTGATATATGAGATAGAAGCATGCCTCTCTTTTACCCCTACCTTGAGTTCAACATAAAGCCATATTTAGAAGTAGGATGAAAAGAGGCATTGTAAAATGCCCTGGTGAGGAACCATACACATTGAGCGATTTGAGAGAATCATTTGTGGAGTACAGCTTTGAATTGTTTTGAAAATCTTTTCAAAAAAAACCCAAGTTACACAGCAGAATGAGTGAACATGATTGGAGTCAAGACCGTTCCATTCCTCAACCACCCAAGGTAACATGATAGATACTTTAAAAGTTCATGGGTACAGGTATGACATGGAATAATTTGCATGCTAGATTCATACCAATTGAAGTTATGATCCACCTTAGTCGTCAACCTATAGTCGAGGACGAGCAAAGCCTAAGTGTTGGGGAGTTTGTTGACGGTTCTTAAATGCTAAATCTGACCGTCAAATCCATGCATAAATAACATAAAAGGAATAAACAACATAGTGGTAGCAGTTTATTACTAACAACTTCCACAAGTGTTGGTGAATATTTGTATGCAGGTATAAAAGGCCAAAATATGAAGAAAAAAAAAACACGACGAAACACCCCGTCGGCCGATCACCACTGTGAAACAACAATTTTCACCGGCCGATAGGGTCATTTATGGCTGAAATCAGCACCCGGTCAACAGGGTCATTTACCGCCATTTTCAACGGCCGACAGGGTCGGTTACGGCTGAAATCAAGACCCGGCCGACAGGGTCATTAAAGGCTGAAATCAGCCACCCGACTGATCAACCGGAATCATTGTTTGGCTGATCATCCGACCCGGCCGATTCTGCAAAACACTCCACCATGATGCCATTTTCTCCTCCCAGACCAAAACTGATGAAATATGGCTAAGGAAAGAAGGCCGACAAGTGGCCTAACCGGGAGAAGTCAAGGGGCGACCCGGAGGGGGTTGGCACACGGCCAAGGCCACCGCCCAGCCAACCTTGCCGCTCGTCCTAGGCTGCCGTCCGACCTACCTTCCCGCCCGGCATGGGCCGCCACCCGACCTACCTTGCCGCCCAGCCTCGGATTACCACCTGGGGTTGCCTGCCCATAAGGCCAAAGAAGCCAACCGCCCGCCAAAGGAGGGAGTCGGTGGAAACCGACCGAACAACCGCCTTTGTGATAAGATCCGAGCCATTGGAAGAGAGTCGGTCGAGAACCGACCCAATCTAACGGCCGCCCGGCCTACCCCACCGCCCGGCGGTCCATGCCGCCCGGCATACCCGGTCGCCCGGCATACGTGGCCGCCCGGCATGGCCCACCGCCTGGTGGACCGACTTTGGCCAACCGACTCTACTTCACCTACAAGTACCCCCGTGCCCATTGCCACCCATAAATATAGGGGGAATTTGGCATAAACAACACACAACAAAAGAAGAAGATTTAGAGCTCCAATCCAAAGGACTTTAGCACTGCCAAAGTGCTTAGAAAATAGGGAGAGAGTGAAGAAGAGTTAGGAGGAGGTCCGGGCTTGTCGGCGCCTTCTCCACACTTGTACCTTGGCAGATGCTTTTCTTTCATAGTAAGTATTGATGATCTTCCATTGGTATTTATGTTTCCTTTTTAAGTAAGTTCTTTCCTTAGTTGCTTATGGGATCATCGCTCTATTCAGTTAGAGTGTCATAGTCTTCTATAAGTCGGACGTCGAGACTTTGATAGTAATTAATAGCATAGACGTTGTGTCTAGGCTAGAGGTTACCTTTGTTTGCCGCGTGCCCCATGGTTTGTAAAGGTAGTCGGTAGGTGGTGACAGCCCTATCCGTCCTTAGTAATCCTCCACGTTCAGGTACGTCGTAGAGCTATTGGCCGGAGTCGCCTGTGGATGCAGGGGTAAGCTGGTGCCCGAAGTAAGCAATTATAGACTGAACCTATCTTATTTTAGGATCTTTTACCATAGGAATCCTCTCTACCCTCTGCCTACCATTTTCTTGTTGTCCTTGGACGAATTAGGATAGAAGATTAGACACACACGTTCCCGGTGATTCGATAACCTGGAATACTCCTGGTGAAGTGCTACATCGGTATCCATGCACTTGCGGATTTATCTTTGTTCATAAGAAATACCAACAACCTCCTATAGTTGGAAGAAAAACACGATGCCACTCTGGTTCGGTCGGCCAAGTATCAGCAAAGCCTACGGCGATATCATAATAAAAACTTCAGGTCACGGTATTTTGCAGTCGGTGATCTGGTTTTAAAGCAGGTTCAGTCTACGGTTGGCAAGCACAAGCTGTCGGCTCCATAGGAAGGACCTTTTATCGTAAAGGAGGTCACTCGGCCAGGTGCATATCGGTTGATGCGCGAGGATGGGTCAGACCTTCCTAGTTCTTGGAACATATCTCAGCTACATTATTTCTATGCTTAGCTTCAGTAGTTTGTTTATATTTGTACATATCTATATTTTTAAATAAATACATATAACTCACGGTCATGATAATTTGTCATACAATTTACGATTTCTGTGAAATAATCTCTTACCTTGTTAAATATAGTCATGACTCAAATTTTGATTCTTGGTTTTACCACAACTCGCACATGTTGACCAAGTGGGTTCTTAGTCCCCAGGGTTCATGTTGTCTGTTGTGGACCGAGGCAATTTTCCTAATTCACATATGCTTGACCGAGAGGGTTCTTAGTCTCCATGGTTCATAACCATTGTTGGGAACGTTGTTTAGAATGCTGACATGCATTGTGTATTAGTTGTGAGTGTTTAACACGAGTTCATACAATACATAAACAAAGCAACATGGCCCAAGAATTCATCACAATACTAGTGATGGATCTAGATCCTAAGGGTTTACTGAATTACATTTCAGTACATCATTGATTGTGAAATATCGTTTCACAACAATAATACAAACCATTACACTTTTGATAATGGATCTAGTTCTATCTGGTCAATTAAAATGTTCGCAGTTTCCTGCTCCTCCATTACCAAAGCTTCGCAGTGTTCATCAGAAAGGTCTTCATGGAAACCTTTAGCAACCACGTCTAGTTTGATCTCTAGAATATGGGATTTGGCAATGGCCAATACTTGAGTGCCTGCTAGTCCTACAATACGCCGATCATGCTCTTTCACTCAGCTTGGGGCTTCTTGTAGCCGAGTGAGAAGATCTTGACACTCGGGTGGTTTTTCTTCTGGCATGATGTATTGGGCAACCACCTCCGCATCTTTTTGGAGAGCTGCAAGAGGCCAGGGAAGATTTTCATCACCTTCAATAAATTTCTTTTGTAAAAGCTCATAAGCCCTTTTTGACCCTACAGGAACACAATTATTACACATTTCCCCTATGAGTATGGACTCGGCGGTGCAGGTAATATAGGCACAAAAACTTACCTCTCACACGTTTTTTGGCGTCGGCCTTTTCCGCTTCAAGAGTGGCCGCCTTTGCCCTGTAATCTTCTTTGAGCTTTTCCACCTCTTTGAAGGTTCTTCTGAATTTATTTAATTCATCTACAGCCTTCTTGAATATTTTTTGAGCTTTGGCCAGTCCGGTTTCTAGCTGAGCGTTTCTTTGATTTTGAATCTTGATTTTTTCTTCAGCATCTGTTACACAAGCAGAGTGGGTCGGTAGCTGGAGTTTAAGCTATAAGGGCATGTAAAATTATACCTTTAGCCTTCTTTTTCCAATGGCCCGAGATTATTCCATGGTTTTGAAGCCGTCCTTTAGTTTTTCAAAACTGTTTTTGATTTTACTTGAAGTTTGCAGTTGTTTTTTCAGCTCTTGATTTTGACTCTTCAAATCGTGGATAACACTAGAGGACGATTCCAAAGCTTTCACACGGTATTTCAACTCAGCAATCATTATTGCCGAGTCAGCCTTATTCTTGCATTTAGAAGCAAGCTCTTGAGATAACTCCGTGACAAGGAAATCTAAAAAATGTGGTGCAATAACAGGTCACTCCGTTTATGTCATGTAAATTATTGACAACGTACCTGACAATTTAAATTGAAGTTTGTCCATCTAGGATGAACATCTCTTCAACTCGAGAGATAGACGTCCGACTTCAAGCCTCTCTTTGGCAAGCTGATCTTCGGTCTCCATTGCTTTTGCACAAGTACTCTCCACAAGTTGCAAAAGTTGGCTCTTATTAGCCATGTGTGACTTCAAGCACTGCAATAAAAGTGTAAGAGAAAGAGGTGGATCATTATCTTGAGTGATAATAAAAAATAAGCATACATCTAACTTTTTACCTGGAACAAGTGGTAAGCTTTTTCGGTGAGGTCGTCGAATGTCTTCAGTTCTTCTTGTTCATCAGATTCATCAAAGCCCGCAATGGCCAATTTACCAGTATGGTACAACGTCCTGGTGGGAATAGTTTCTTTCGAGATTCCTTCCTTCATCACTCGATGAATTGGAGTTGGCGTGGCATCTTTATTAGGGCCAATGGGATAATCATATGATGGTTCAGGCATCTTTTCAAAAACCAAGGTAGGCTCTTCTACATCGACTGGTGAAGAGGTAGCAGGGGTTGTGGTTGTCCCGGCAACATTTAGACCTGACACAGAAGGGTTCTCTAACCTGTTGGTTTCTTTTCTTGTTCGGGGGGATGTTGGAGCAGCATTAACATCAATCGGCCTTTTAGCCGAGTGATCAGAGGCATCATCCTTGGATGTCCCTGACTTTACTTTTGCTTGATCTTCTTTGGGAACAGTGCTCTGAGGCGTTGCGCTGCCCGAAGAAGCGGT
Source organism: Eleusine indica (assembly GCA_030378355.1). Classification (NCBI taxonomy): domain Eukaryota; kingdom Viridiplantae; phylum Streptophyta; class Magnoliopsida; order Poales; family Poaceae; genus Eleusine; species Eleusine indica. The sequence goes on along the minus strand of CM059501.1, from coordinate 28,752,948 downwards.
GTCAAATGATCTACATGACATATAACCATTAGCAGAGTCCTTTTATAGCAAATTAGAATCATGGCCATTAAACACGCTTACCTTGGCTGATGTTTAAACTTCAATCCTGACAGTTTTGGTGGGGGATTTGATGGCTTAGCATCCTTTGCAGCATCAGGGGTGTCCTTAGTTGAGGCATGCTTCGTATTCTTTTCACTCGGGTGCCTTTGCTCTTTTGAAGGCATGGCTTCTACATCACCTCCAAATCCTTCCCGAGTGGTTGATGACTGTTGGTCGTATCTACACACCCACTTATATACCGCAAGAGGACGGTGTACAATTGTAGCACTTTTTCCCTTGAATTGAGTATTCCAAGGTTTATCGAATCCACTGGGACCTTAGGGATTTATTAAACAAAGTTAACAGTAAAAGATCTAGTCAAGCCTACTGTCAAAGTCAGGTTGCATGAGGGGGAGACTGGCCAGCGTAAAGGTGCGCTAGACAGTAAATCTGTCGTTGCGCCGATCGGCGCGGGGATTGAGCCGATCGGCACACTAGTGAAACTAAGTCAAAGTGTGCGAGATCTATTAAATCTGGGGTTGTGCCGATCGACGCTGGAATTGAGCCGATCGGCACACTGGTGGATCTAAGCCAAAGTTGTTGCGCCGATCGGCGCAGGGTTGAGCCCATCGGCACACCAGTGAGTCTCAGCCAAAGTGTTCCAGATCTTGTAAACCTATGCTGGTAAGTGAGTAACCAGATATCTACTAGTGAGATCGTAACCAGATAGTCTAATTGAATAGCATCATAATGGGTAATTACATAGATCAATGAAAACCTATAATGAGTAAGATCACCCTGCTTTCCGAGCGGCTCCCTATTCTATCACAGTGGGGAGGAAATACTTAATCGCGCGAGTATCTTACCCTACTCAACTATTCAATAGTGCTGCGCAGGCTTAGTGCTGTCACCGCTAAACCACACTACTGGCATCATCAAGCAACCATAATCAATACAATGTCCGAATACTATCCTAATCACCACGATTAAGATAATATCTACTTACTTAGCCTAGAACGAAGCAATTGGAATAAGCACATGCATCATTATAGAATCAAGATAGACAAATCACCAAAACCATCATCAACATATTCAATCATCCTTGAGATACATAGAGTAAGATTCATCCCCGTCGAGATGGCCTACCTTGATGGATCAACTCTTGACTCCAATGGTTCTTGAAACTCAACTAGAGATCTATTCTAACGGGGCAAGCCCCGGTGGCTCTAACTCATGGATCTGGTGTCTCTCTGTCGCCTCCCTCTCCTGCGGCGAGGGTTTACAAGTATTTATAGGGGTTCTACTCATAAAGGACTCGGTTTCTAGCAAATAAGGCGGTTGCGCCGATCAGCGCAGGATTGCGCCGATCGGTGAAGCCGTGTCTTCTCTGATTTCTTCCCTGACTCAATTCCTCTATCTTCCACAGCTGCCATGTGGGCCTTTTCCTTTGAGATAAAGTCTTGTACTGCACGTTAAGATCTTAGAGTTCCATAAATCTTCTTGAAGTTCCATAATTCTTCTTAGACAAATATCTTCAAGTGTCTTGCGCAGATAAACTTCCATAAACATGTGGAATGGGCCTCGGTCACTTCTATAGGTCAAAACACCCTTGCGCCGATCGGCTCATGGGCTGTGCTGATCGGCGCACTGGGCTTCTTCAGTGCTTTTTGTCAGTTCTGGAGTCCTGTCCTCTCCATCATCGCATTAATCACCAATTTTACCTGTTTCTGCAATAAAGCTCCAAAACAACGCATATACAAATATATAGGCAATATCACAGATAAATGGCCTAAATTAGTATCAATTATGCTCTAATTGGGGTAATATTCACATATAAAAGGGGCACTTGGGAAGTGCCAACAGGTCCCCCACACTTAAACCTTTGCTCATCCCGAGTAAAGTAAAATAAAGAAAAATCAAAAAACATACTCTTTCTATCATTAAAGATATATCAAATCAGCAAATGTTGAGCATTGGCCTATTGTGGTGTATTTCATATTGGTATTCAGCAAAATAGATCAAATATGGGCATAAGCTTAAAGTTCTCCCCAAAGCAAAAGATCATGTCCAATTCATAAATTATAATTTTTCCATACATGAGAATCACTTAAAAAAATGTTGTGAACATAGAGAATCTATCTTCCAAATAATCTAAGGCAACAACTCATCTTTCAAATGACTCAACCTATATTCTACATCATAATGATCAAATAATATTAGTGTAAGGCTTATATGAGTAGCTAGGTGAGGTAATTCAAGGATTGCAAACATAAATCAATAATATATTATAAAGCTAGGAGATTATTCTTCGTTGAAATTATAGAAACTTATCAAGATGGCAATTAAGAAAAAAAAAAATTTAAGAAAAGACTCAGACTTTGGATATGTGGACATATGCATAGCAAAAAATTTGATCTTGGAAGATTGCACATGGTTGGAATGATTCATGGCTATATTCAATTCCAAGAATAAGCATGTCATATACCATTCCCCCACACTTAAAATTTTGCTAGTCCCTTAGCAAACAGTAGAGTTTTTTTTTCTCTACTGCACTGATCGGCTCAAGGTGCGCCGATCGGCTCTCAACCCAAATTCACCAACATTTGTTGGTATTTGATTCATCTGGCTTCAACATTTATTCAAGAATTAAATATAGCCAGAAATATAGGATGTTGTCAAGGAATGATACTCAACAAGATGTTTTGGGTTTATGGTAGTGTACTCAGCGGAATTGAATTTTTGCATGAGTAATTTCAAGGCTAGAAAAAGATACACAAAGAATTGCCATCTTAATAAAGTTCATACCAAAAAGAATTAAATCCTAACCGAACTCAACCATCAATTTAATGTTTATCTACAGATCAAAGGTTCATGAGTATTGTTCAAAATATGGCATTGGTAGGTAAGGATCTTGAAAAACAATAAATTCTAAAGTTCACAACATGAAAATTTATTTTTGAAAAGATTGGTACTAAGTTATCATTACAAACTGGACAACACAAATGAAGCACATGGGTACTCAAAATTGCTCCACATAAGACATATTTGCCGAATAATCATTAAGTGTAAGTTCAAAATTTATTCAATGCTCAACACTATTTGATCTTCATCAACACTTTTCAAGAAAGAATAAATAATTCAATTCTCCTAATAGAGCATAACCGCCACCATTATATTAAGATCTAAACTTGAATACATGATGATGATAATTTTTGCACACACTTCATGAAAATAAAACTACTACTAACACACTTACATGAAAATAAAACTACTACTAACACACTTGCATGAAAGTAAAACTACTACTAACACACTTGCATGAAAGTAAGCACACCCGATACATGGTTTCCCAACCCGCTCACACACATATAAGTAAATAAAGAAAAAGATTGCAAAAGATAAAAGAAAATGCAAACCGGGAAACTGATACTCGTGCCAACTCCTAGGCACTCTAGTCATCCGAAAGTGGAGACGGTGGCTGATCGAAGCCATAGAACCGCGCCTTGAGTCGTTCGAACTCCTCCACCATCGCATCGTGGTTGTTCCTCCATTGGGACGTGGCGTCCTCCATGCGCTCGATGTAGTGCATGTTGTTGTCGAGGTACCCCTGCATGGGCACAAAAAAGTCTCCACCGGGCACAGGAGGCACCACTGGTACACGCCCTTGGTACCTGTAGTCAATGCCTGCGCTGCAGTAGGGTGCGCCGATCGGCGCGTTGCCTGCGCTGATCGATGCAGAGGGCTGTGAACCACCCGCTGCGTCGCTCCACCCTGACTGGTACTGCTGGTACTCCTGGCGTGACCCCCAGGAATCCCACTCGCCGTCGGCTGTTGTAGATGTGTCAGGCTGTCGAACCCGCCCACGGCGGTCCTTGAGAACTCGGCCCCCCTCCAAGAGACCTTCCTCAAGCCAATTTCCTCCCTCCAGCTTGCGAGGGAGAAAAACTCCTAGCTCCGCACACGAGAGCTTTACATTGGTGCCGCCGACATGGAATCCGGCGCGAACACTTCCCGTGACAATATTGCCACGAGTCATATTCTCGACGATCTCCGTCGTGCACTCCCACTTGTCGTCGCGCCCTCCCGGTCCGTCGCTGTCGCAGACGAGGGCTGCTAGGCGTTGAAGATAGGCCCCGAAGGCCAACTTCTTGCTTGCCTTGCCCCTCTTGTCGAGCCAACCCCGCACCATCTCCGAGAGGAATGGGATCCAAGATCTAGGGTTTTTGCGAGGGCGATGGTGGCGGCTGGAATGCTGAGTGAAGAAGGTGAAGGGGTGCGCGCGTATATATATGTATATACTAATAAGTTGACCTAGCGGGCACGCATGGTTCGTGGGTTGCATACTATTCATAGCATTTATTGCGTACCAAAATTTGGATTCTTGGTGATTTAATATTGAAATCACTCAGACAGCAGATAAGTCCCATAACTGGGGGCTATAATGCCTTTGTTTTGTGATTTATCATTAAAATCACTCGGATGACTAATGATTCTAAGCTTCGGGGTTATAGTACACTTGCTTAGAATTAAGCTCTACTAATCACTTGGAGGGAGTGGTAGCACTAGTCTTGGGGGCTATATTTCTTAATTTTTGACATATCATTCAGAGGAAATGATAATTTTTCCTCTTAGTGTTACTTCAAAAGTTATTTTCTTTAAATAACTACATCACTGAGGGCTATAATCGGATAAGAAAATCTGATGGACGATTGAGAATGTTAATTTCGACTCACAAGGTATTTTAAGAAAAGTCTCAATACCTTCTGAGTTGGGGGCTATGCTTATGGAATATGCCTTTTTAATTACCTATAAAGGAAGGGTATTTTTATGTATAGCAAGAGAAGCACTTTTCAATTTTGAAAAGTATCAAGATAAGTTGAAGATTTGTATTGAAAATTGAAAAGTTCTTTGGAGCTACTGTGGTACATATATATACGGGATACTTAACCACTCGGGAATATGGCCGAGTGGGCTAGAGGCTCGGTTATGAAGCATTGGAGATTAAGGCCCAGAGGATAACTACTCGGATATTTGTTTAGAGTAGGCTACAAGTTAGGTCAAGAGATATGATGTATAGATAGAATCAAATGTAACCGAATGATAGGTTATCATGTAAACCACTGCCCTTCGGTTATATAAGGAGGGTAGGGGTCCTCAAAGATCATCAGAACTCGTATTAGGAATCAAAACCCACTACGAACCCTAGAAATATAAGAACACCAAACATGACGTAGGGTTGTTATCCTTCGGGAGGCCCGAACCTATATAAACCCTGTGTCCTGTGTCCATCGGCTTTCATACTCATACGCATACCTAGAATCACTATCGAGATTATCTCTCGACAAGTTTTAATTAGTATTTCTCCCTCATATGAACTTCAAAGTTGATGATTCTTTGTTCAAAAGTTTTCTAAAATCATGATCTTTCTTTATATAGTGTTTTTTGATACATTAATTGTGATTATTTGGATTTATTTCATATAAATATTTTCTTAAACAAAAAAGTAGAAAATATATATTATTTTTTCATCATAATTGAAAATGTAACTTCATATCTTAAAATATTATGTTAAACAAATGATTTTGTACAGATTTTAGATGCTTTTGAATTAAACCATATTTTAAGATGTACATTGTTTAATCTTTGACATATGTTATATGAAACATTATAAGAGATGATAACATTTGTGAACAACCTATAGTCTCACATTATTATAATTATATGAAACTTTTTTCACAAGCTTATTGACCTAAATATGTTGACATAATAGTTAGAATAGAATAAACTAATATATAATAGGTCATGACATGCTCTATTCAGCCTAAAGATTCAAATATAATCGGCCTAAACTAATACAGTGTCGCTCTCAACCGTTGGATCAGAGAATCAACAATCGAGATCGTCCATTGCTCATTTGAAGCCCTAGCTTTCCCCCGGTTCACCTGACGGCTGACGCCCGCCCCTCTTCCACTACAAGTCTCCTATTACTCACCGCCTCCAGCTCGCCTCTCTCGCTCGCTGGCAGCAGTCAGTCCCCCATCCCCGATTCCCAGATCTCACGACTAGTACTACGGAGTAGCCAGCCACTGCCTCTGTCGTGCGAGCTACCGCCCTCGACGCCGCAGCAGTCCACAGCCGAAGACCCCTGCAACAATGCTCGCTGTCCGTCCCTACAACACTGTCGCCTTGTGCGCTCCATTGGTGGACGTCGCCACTCAAGCGATTAGCCCCAATCCAGTCTGCCCTCACCGCAGCAGCTTTTCTTCTTCCCCCACGCTCAGCGCTTGGCCACCTTCCCACCGTCGTCCGACACAGGCAGATGGTGAAGCGCACGCCAGCAATTGCCGCCGCCGCTGGATGTACGGAACCCTAGCCCCAACCAAATCGGCTCCATTAGCACGCTTGAGAGTGTGTCGCGTGGGGTTCGTGGCTGGCAACGGGCAGCAGCGGCGCGTAGCGGCAAGCTAGCTTGCGAGAAGCAGCCAGCAGCATGCCACGGACCGGATGCAGGCCAGCCGCGGCTCGTGGCTACGAGTCGTCGATGCTCGCCGCCTCTCCAGCGTCCGTGGTCCTCTGTTCCATGCTCTGACGGTGTGCACGGCTGACGGTGAGCTGTCTGCTGTCCTCGAGCCAGCTCTAGCCCCAAGATCTGAGCATGAGTGACGAATTCCCTAGAGCGGCAAGGCGATTCATTCACGATGCCAGCAACATGTTTGCCCAAATGCTAGAATGGTACGATGCCTACTCAAGTTGTTTTGTGCTGTTCCTGTTCAACCATATGCCACTAATGAATCACTGCTTTGCTAGATGCTCGAGCTATCCTCGGTTGTCCATCAAGGACCTACGCAGACAGGATTCAATTTCCAGGCCACCTCCGTCGGTGGCAACTGCGGCCACTTAAGCATGCTTTGTGTGCAGGTCTGTGGAGGTGCACGAGCTGAGCAGGACAACAGGCTGAAGCAAGGAGGTCAGTGCTTGTCTCATGTGATTCCTCTGTAGGTCAATTCTGATTTTCCTTAAGAACTAGGCAGCTGATACTCTAAGATTTGGTTCTAAATCTTATATAAGATTCTCATCAGAATATATACTTTCAATAAAGGAATAATGTAACTTACTTCACCATGTCACACAACTTAAAATATTCATGTGGCTTCTAACTTCAGTTTCATCTAAATACACTGCAAACTTGCAGTAAAGGAATAGTTTAGCTTACTTCATATCACACAACTTGGCATGCATGTGGCTTCTAACAGAATGTCAGTTGAATCTCCTAAAGTTTTCCAACAGTAGCACAAATAATTAGTTTATCCCATACATCAGATGATGGATGGTAGATAAAGTTTCTTTATTTCTCTAGCTTCATTCTGAATTAGTACAACAAAATATATACTTTCTTGTTTACTATTTATTTTGTTTATTCCTAGGTCAACAAAATTCCTTGGGAAGACAATGCAGAGGAAAATATGTGCAAATAATTGCATAAGCTAGCTCAGTTTAAACAGTAAGATTCCAATGTACATTGTTGAAGTGTACATTTCATATTGCTGAAGAGACCGAAAGCTTGCATTGAATGGTGACATTATACTTCGTCTAACATATCCCAATTCTTATGGAGGAGTACAAGGACAATGCTTACGGAGAATACATGTGAAAAATTTGTAAATGTTGTATCGTAACATGAATCTCACGTAGTGATGACATGAGACACCTCTCTAGGTGAGCATAACAGATTTGCTATATTTTGGACTTGGATTTAGGAAATGTGGGCCTGCTGATTATTGTGACTTTGATTTGAATGTTGGATTTGGATTATGTACATTTTAAGTTTTTTGACCTAAATTATGTGTACATCGATTGAAACTAAATGGGCTTGGTCTACAACATCCAATGTGTGTGGGCCACAATATGAAATGGGTCTAGCTAATAATATGAGATGGGCCTGATTAAAATTTGATATGGGGCTAGTTAAAAACTTGAAATGAGCCTGGTTAAAAATGAGCCTGTCACACGAAAATGGCCTAGCAGATCATATGAACTCGCCTTGATCCGCAACTCGAGTTAGGCTCGACCCATAAGTTAAAATGGGTCTGACTCAACACAGAATGGTCCTGGCCCAAAATGATATAAAAGATTCAGCTCATAACTCTAAATGAGCCTATCCAACAGCTATATCTGTGACATTTCTGTTCTAAAAAAATCACCTTTACTGTTGGTGGGCCCCGTCGGACCCACCTGTCAGCCTCTGGCTCTCAGCACCGCGCACCACCTGCGCCGGGGCAGTGCTGGCGCGAGCGCGAGCGCCGGAGGCGCCACGCAACCCTGTGAGCGGGACCCGTCGTCACCGCTGTCAATCGGGGAGAGAGTTTTACCGACTCCTCTCCTCTCTTTCTCTTCTCTCTCGCTCCATTTCTCTCTCGCACCCGGTTTTTCCTCGCCTTCTCTGTTCTTCTGCCGCCGCCACCGTCCGGGCTTGTTCTCGCCACCGACGACACCACTCAATCCCGTCACTCAAATCGGCGCACAACCCTTTCCAGCACCCGCCATGGCCATCAATTGATTTCTTCTGCCGTAGCCGCGAACTGAAGCCGGATTCTTCCCCGTCGCCGCCGTCGCTGCACTCTGTTTCCGCCGCTCATTGCCAACTGCTGTAGGTGAGCGTTCATCGTCGCGAGCCCCTCCTCAGTCTTCTCCACACGTTGCCGCCACCAGTCTTGTGTTTAGCCGACCGAGCCGAGTCCTGGGAGCGTGCCTACCCGCCGCGGCTGCGCGGCCGTGCCGCCATGCGCGCGCGCAAGGGCAAGCCGAAGGCTCCCTGGCTGCTGGGCCGTCCGTGCCCATGCCCAGCACCGCTGTGCTGCTGGACCGAGTCCAGTAGCAGCTGGGCTGCCCGAGGCCCATAAGGCCAAAAATTCAGTTTTCTTTTATTCTTTTCTTTTCCGAGGCTTTTCATTTAGAAATAATTCGAGAGTTTAAATAAAATCTAACAAATAAATTAGGCTTCCTAAAATCTTGGAATCAATTTTGTTAGGTTTCAAATAATCTCCTCTACCACTTTATGAAATAAAATTTAATATTTATTTTATATGATTTTTAAGTATTTAATTAAGTTTATGAATTATCTTTTAATTGTTAATTAATTTATTTTCTAAGTTAATATTTATTTTGTTCATGAATTTATTTAAATGGGGTAATTAAGGGTTATTAATTTGAATTAGAACATGTTAAGCCCTTGTCATTAATGGACTTAATTACTCTTATTTTGAAGGAAATACTTCAGACAAGAGTAATTAAAATTCTTAGTCTAAATATTTTATCGAATCATCATTTTTCATGCTTTGCTGATACTAACTTGCGACGTGTCGACCAATCGTATAGGACCGAGATCGTCGAGCCATCTGTCGACACTGGACCCGAGGTGGTAATTATCGAGACCGACCCCACGCCTGCGTTGTCGTATCCGGACGAAACCCTAGGCAAGCCCCGGTGCATCCCACCTATGTTTTTAAATTCTTTCTTTTATCACAGTCAGTCGAGTCACGCTTGTGCATTAGGTTCCAGGAATTGATTGACACCCACCTGCATCACTACCGTATCCTATGATGTTTTTACCGTATACAGGTACAGGTAGCACGATAGGCGCTATGCTTATGTCGTAGGATTGTCGGTAGCACTGCATAGGATAATCTTAAAGCATGGAGGCTTTAAGTTGATTGAGACCTTGAGAATTTAAAATAAAGATGATAACGATGATGAGACCGGACGGGCCCACAGAGGAAAGGGCAAAGACTAGGTCTTGCAAGGTGGTAGCCCCGTCCGTGTCAAATTAGGACCAAACCGTTGGCGGCTCCGTGAACAAGTATTGAACAGTACCGTCTACATGCTGGTATATGGGACCCAGTAAGCTGATGTACCCTAACTACCTCAGTGGTAGGATGTTGCCAACTTTCTTTTTCTGGCTGTTAGTGAGATTGAAGTCTCACGGGAGGGAAATGGTGGTCAACCATGGATAACGTCTGGGACGGGTATCTAGTGGGGTCTCCATATTCCCGGGGAAGTTGGAAATGGATCGACCTCTGGTTGGGGTTAGTGGGAAAAGTTGTCATATACGACCAATGCGGTGCGTATGTGTCGTGTAGTCGGGTTTTACCCAGCTGGTAGAAATTGATTCCAATCGCTGTCCCTCGCAGCAATGAGTACAGCTTGTTCGCTTGACGCGAATGGATATAATCGAGAGTAATGAGAAGGAGAAGGTTTATTTAAAATTATTTAGTTTGGCTTGATAAATTTTGATTGCAATAGTTGCAGGATGCAAACCTTAATAATAATGAACATAATCATGAGCTAAAATTTTGAAATAGATATCCACTATTAAGTGCTGTTTTTTTTGCAAGTCTGAGTCAACCCACCAGCCAAAGGCCTAAGCATTCTAGGTGTCGGCCTTAGCGAGCCACGTTGACGGGCCAGTCTTGCGGAGTATATTAGATACTCAGGGTTTGTTCGAATTATTTTATTCTTAGGTGGTGAGCCAAGCTCCTACGGTTGGTCAGAAGGCATGCCAGAGGAAGGGCAACTGTCGGAGGGAGGTTCTCTTCAGTGGGAATGTATCCCGTCTCCAGAAAAGTAACAAACTAGGCGTGCCTCCGAGAGTGAGTTGGGTGGACGTAATTCAAACTTGGTTTTGAACAGGGAACAAAGTTCTGTTGAGTTTTAAAACTCATGTTGTAATAAATGTTTTTCCGCTGCAAGACTTTTGTTTGTTTCCGAAAACCTGGTTGTATTATACCATGATGTAATATATTTGGGCTTGTATGAATGTATGTGATGTTATAACTCGCTTCGTCGAGTATTCTCCTGTATACGATCCTGGTCATCCCGGAGGGGATGTCACAATGTCATTTATGCATTTTACGATGTTTTGTAGCTAGATAGTGACAAAAATACAATGTCATGAGGTAGTGACGAAGAAAGAATCTTCATGACAAATTTGCGACGAGAAAAGATAGAAACGTCGCTCAATATATTTTATAACAGACATTCAATGATGAACAGATTTTGATCACCTGAATGTCACAAATTATATACTACAACATATTTCTTACAATCTGCAATAAAACTAAAACATTGCAGAATATCAAATTTCTTGTAGTGCATCTATGCTATCAATTATTATTCTAGTCTCGGATCCACGCTTATAGAAGACTAAGATACTATAACTAGATAGAGCGAGGATCACGTAAGCAATAAAGAAAGAATTTACTTAAATAGGGAACTTAAATACCAAAGAGGAAACACAAACACTTACTTGAAAACAAAAGCATCCGCCGAGGTACAAGCATGGGGAAGATCGCCGACAAGCCCACTCCTTGTTCGGCTGAACAATGGTGGGGCCTAGTGCCCCCCGGTTCCTCTGGCACACTGGTGAGCGGCCCCTCTTGTTCCTTGACACCCTTAGGTTGGTTGCTGAGGTGGTTTCCTTCTATATGTGGGCCATGCAATCTGTGTGCTATCCTTTGATTGGCCGGGAGTGTGTTTTCTCCTCTAATTATTTGTGCTTTCTCTCTAATACGTGATTAAATCACCTGCATACAAATATTCACCAACACTTGTGGAATTGGTAGTAATAAACTCCTACAACTATGTTGGTTATTTATTTTATATGTTTTATGCAGACAATTGACGATCGGATTTAGCACTTAAGGAATGTCAACACCAACCTGGTAAGGCAAGTGATGGACTCATTGCGAGATGGTAATGACGCTAGAGCTCCATCCGCAAGAAAGACCAAATGGAAAGTACTACCTCCCCCCAGCAGGGTACACCATTACGAGTGAGGAGAAAACAACATTTTTTAGGTGCCTACGTGGGATTAAAGTACCGACTGGTTTCTCATCAAATATCAAGAATCTTGTGAAGATGGAAGAGTTAAAGATAAGTGGGTACGACACTCATGAATGCCGCACAATGCTTTCTGTGTTTCTCCCTATCGCTATTCGAGCTGTCAAATTTCCGTAGGTGGAGTTGGTTGTAACCTGCCTCTGCTACTTCTTTAACGCAATCTCAAATATGGTTATCACTAAAGATGAGTTAAATGACTTTCAAACTCACACAAATTAACCAATGTGCATACTTGATATGGTCTTCCCTCCATCCTTCTTCAATACGATGGAATAAATCATGATTCATATTGTCGACTAGATTCTGTGTTGGGCCCCGCCTACCTGCATCAGATGTTTCCATTTGAGAGGTTCATGTGTGTTTTGAAATGCTATGTTCGGCCTTGTTCTCATCCAGGGGGTTCTATGATTGAGGGCTACATAACTGAGGAGATCATCATCTGTTGCGCAAATTATATTATAAATGGTAGAACAGTTGGTCTTCCTATGTTTCGTCATGAGGGGAGATTATCTAGAACAGGTACAAAAGGATAGAGATCGTTCATGGACTGTGAGTTCAAACAAGTGGATCAAGCACATTTTAGCATATTGCAACAAACACAGATTGTGAGCCCCTACTTTGAGAAGCATTTGTTATATCTTCATTGAAACAACGAGGATGCAATGGATGTATGGATCATAGACGAGCACAAGCGCTGCTTCACATTATTGTTGAGCTGCATAGACCTTCCAAGTGGTGAATACATAGAATTAAAAATATTGAGAAGGTTAGCTAACCGTCCGACAAGGAACTTGGTTACCATTGAGGCTTACGACATCAATGGTTTTACCTTTTACACCCAACAGAAGGATAAAAAGAGCAAGTGTTAAAACAACAGTGTTCAAGTACAAGCAATTGATGAAGAGGACTTAGAGATTTCAAATTATGGGTACATTGAGAAAATACGGGAACTAGACTAAAGTGGAAATGTACAGGTCCCTATATTTAAATGCAAATGGGTGAAGCACACTCGTGGGATGATGGTGGATGAATATGGATTCACAATCATTTATCTTAACAATGTAGGTCACAGAGATCAGCCTTGGATACTTGCCAACATTGTGGATAAAAGAATAATTGGAGTGGAGAATATGGTGGATCCAGATGAATACAATTAGTACGACGCGGAGACAATTTTCATAGATCCAAAAATGTTACAACTCTTAGAAGCAGAACTCTCATATTTTGGCATAATCCCTTACATTCTCACCATGTAATTTTATTTTGTTATGTATTATTTGTATGCAAACCATGTAATTTTATTTTTTGAAGTGTTGGACATGGGATCAATTGGTGATGGTTGGTGGGTAGTACATGGTTCAAGAATGCCTTAAGATAGGTTTACTGTTGAGAAAATATGATTTTTGAAAGATGTAGTGAGTTATCTATAAATATAGAAACATTCTAAGGACATATTTATAATTACCAAATATTATTTAGGGACCAAAACGCAAAAAATGTCAGGACTAGAAATATAATTTTAGGAAAGCATAGGTTGTTTGTGCAAAAGTCCTAGCCTTAAACAAAATTTAGGTGAAGGCGAGGGGCTTATCTACAAAAGGACAAGGCTTCTAAGAATTTTGTGAAATATAAATTTTGTCAACAAAATAAAATTAAAACAAATATCATTTTAGTGACGGCTCACATTACCAATTGCGGTAAAAAGAAATAGTGGCGATTGGTAATAAGAGCCACCGGTATTTCTTTTTAGCGAAGGTTGGCAGTGTGAGCCGCTGCTAATGATGGACCGCAGCCACATAAGCAAAGGTGGCGGTGGTAGTTAGCCCTAGTCCTAGCGACACGCCATCGGGCTGCCCGAGTACCACCGCCCCCTCCTCCCTCCTGATTGTCGCCGCCCCTATCCCCGCGCGCCACCTCACGGGGCCGCCTCCTCCCTCCCGAGCTTCGCCATGCCCTCCTCTCCCACCCTCGAGCGCTGCCACATGGGCCCCCATCCTCGAGCGCTGCCACGTGGGCCCCCTCCTCCCTCTCTTTCCAAGCACAGGCTCCTCTGTGTTGTCCATGAGCGCGGGCTTCTCTGCACTATCACCGTCGCCGTCTCCTCTACATCGTCCCTGAGCACAGGTTCACCTGCATCGTCACCGTCTCCTCTGTGCCTCCCTCCCTGAGCACTAGTTCCTCTGTGCCATCACCATCTCCTCTGCGCCTCCCTCCCCGAGCATGGGTTCCTCTACACCGTGACCATCTCCTCTACGCCTCCCTCCTAGAGCGCGGGCTCCTCTGCACCATCCCCGAGCGAGGGCTCCTCTGCATCGTCCCCGTCGTCCCCGAGCATGGGCTCCTCTGCGTCATCGATATCTCCTCTGTGCCTCCATCGCCTAGCACGATTGTTCTTTTGTCCAGGTGCGCCCTCTCCCCCACCCCTCCTCCCTCCCTCTCTCGCATGGATGCCTGATTGCTCGGATTAGTCATATGCCTGATATGTTCAGTTATTTTGATATGTTCGGTTCTGTTATATTCCTAATTTGTTTGGTTCATTTTTTTTAAAGAATGCATATGTAGTATATGTTCGGTTCAGTCATATGTTTGGTTCAGTATATGTTCAAAGTTATATGCCTTGGTCAGCATATGTACAATGGCTGGACTTTAGTAGGTTTTGTGCTTTAAGATGATATGTTTGCCATAGGGATCGTAATATCAATCTCGTGTGAATGTTTCATTAGCATTTTTGTGATACGTATTCCTGCAACTGTAGTGTACCATATGGTGTGATGAATACACAATTCTTTACATGCTTACTACTACCTTTTACATCTTTGTAACAAAAAATGTAGCCATAAACCCTAATGTATTATCATATTCTAGCTATCGTTTCACTGGTCAAGTTTCCAATTAAATTGTTGCTATACATGTTATCCCAATAGGCCAACCCTATCATATAGGTGTTTTAACCAAATAATCTTCCTAACTAAGAGGGTTGTGAAAAACGATGATATGTTATTTTCTCTTTGAATGTAGTGGTATACTACATATGCATTCTGTGAAAATGTTGTTGTGCTGAATGGCCGATGCCGAATGATGAAAGCGGGGTAAGTGAGACCAGTATGGCGACATGGATGATATCCTAGGATATTCGATACATGTTGTCATATGAGTCAAGGACCTTAGAGCATTGGAAGAACATTGATTTGGCACCTGCAGTGAGAGAAAAATAACTTGTTACCACTTTTATTTGTTGTCTTATTTATTTTGCTGATCAAACCATGCTTAATTATTAAAGCAGGCTAAGTGAGACTAGTGTGGCGACATGGCCCATATCCTAGGATATTAGATATGTGTTGTCATATGAGTCAAGGACCTTAGAGCGTTGGAAGGCCGTTGATTCATAAATCTACGCTGAGAGCAAATATTGGATAATTTTTAATTCTTCTCCGTGTTTCTGTACTACTTATATGCTCTACTCCTTGTATCTCTCTAAACTACTATTGTATATCTAATATAAGGTATCAAAACCTTCCCATCATGACGAACAAGATGCCCCTGCTAGAATGGAATGTGTTAATACAGAATTCGGAAGACGCCCTCAAGAATCCAGAAGTTTGATCCAGGAGGGGGGGGGTCATCTTCTCACGATAAAGAACAGGAAGAACAAGAAGATATGCATCCTATATCACCCAAGGCTCGCCGATCAGGGAGTGCAGACTCTGATTCTTGTTGGGTATTTTAACGATAATAGAATAAATCTACAAGCGTACGGATGCTGAAGTAGCTTTCACCCAGGAGTATTCCAAGGTATCGAATCCATATGGAACGTGTGTGCCTAAACTTTTGTTCTAGTTGGACCAAGGACACCAATATAAATATTGCATTGGGTAGAGAGGATTCCTAATGGATAAAGGTCATAATCAAGGTAAGAGTAGTACTAGGTTGCTTGCATTAGGCATCCGGTTTTCCCCTACATCCACAGTACGAGTCCGGCAAAGAGCCTACTACGTAGCCAAACGTGGTGGATTTTAAAGGACAAATAGAAATGTCACGACATACTACCTACCTCAAGCAATCCGTGGACTACGCGATAAACAAAGGTAATCTACGGCCTAGACACCACATCTATGCTTTCATTTACTACCTTATGCTCTAGCTATGATGGTACAAGACTAAGGTCTCTAACTAAATAGAGCACTGAATGAGCAAAGCAACTAAGTATAAAACTTACTTATAAAGAAAACTTAAATACCAAGAAAGGAATCATGAAGACTTACTAAATATGGCAAGCATCTGTCGAGGTACAAGCGTGGAGAAGAGGTGGATAGGCCCACTCCTCCTCCGGACTTCCCCTCACTCTCTCCCTATTTTCTAAATGCTTTGGCAGCATTGAGCCTTAAGCAAATAAAGCACTAAACCCTAATCTTAAAGTGTGTGGAGAGTGGAGGCACTCCCCTCCTTTTACACTCCAAGGCGGTTTTGAGGTCGGTAACTCCCGCCCTAAGGGGGGTAACTGACGTAGGAAAGGCGGTGGGGAACCGCCAGAGCAGGATGGGCCCATTGGGCCCACCTCATCTTCAACCAAACATGGGTGGGGCCCAATGGCCCCCACCTTGCTTTGGGTCACTGATTGGTGGCCCCCCTTGTCCCTGGACCCCGTGAGGCAGTTTGTTATGTCGGTTTCCGACTATAGGTGGGCCATTTGATCCTTGTATTCGGCTACGATTGGCCGGAGTTGTGATTTCTCCCTTGATGATGTGGATTTTCCATTAATTTCGTGAAATAATCACTTGCAGCAAATATTTACTAATACTTGGGGAATTTGTTAGTAATAAACACCTACCACTATGTTGGTTGTTCATTTTATTGCTTTTATGCAGATAATTGATGGTCTAATTTGGGTATTTTGTGACCGTCAACAAACTCCCCCGCACTTAGCCTTTGCTCGTCGTCGAGTAAAGGAAAAGGACTAAGGTGGATCATAATCTCCAAACGGTATGATGCTAGCATGCAAATCATTCCAAACCATACCTGAACCAATGGAGTTTGAAGTGTCTACTATGTCACCTGTAGCAGTTGAAGAGTGGAATGGTATGGATTCTTGTCATCTCTGCTCCTTGTGCTAAGTAACTTGGGTTTTTGAAGATTTTTCAAAAATAAAACAAGGCTGTACTACTCAAATGATTCTCTCATGTCACTCATATATGTGTGTGGATCCTCACCAAGGCTTTTGTTGTTGCCTCTTTTTTGTTCCTACTTCTAAAGATAGGCTTATGTGGAGCATAGAGTAGGGAATAAAAAGAAGGCATACTTGTGCTTCATATATTATCAAGTCAAAAACCGGATCCTAGCAGAAAACAAGTCATGAATCATCAATCAAGTATGTGCATATATATATATATATATATATATATATATATATATATATATATATATATATATATATATGGATGGGACGGATGGAGTGGTGGATAATGGGTACTCCTATTGATATCCTCCCCCTCTTCTATTTGAGAACATTAGCTATCTCTCTTTCTCTTTTTTTCTTTTTTTTTTTGAATACTTTACAGCCCATGCCTCTTATAGCAAGGATAATTGGAGAGGGAGTTTCTCAAAGCAAGGTGGAGCACTTTATTTTATGGACGGATGATGGATATGTGTGATGCTATCTTCCGGAGTGGAAGAGTAGCATATGGAATGAGATGGATGATGGAGGTGGATGAGTACTCCTTTATGTGTAGACTCTCTCTTTCTTTAAAACAATAGTGGGCATGGCTATTTCTTCTTCTTCTTTTTTTTATGCTCAAGGATTGAGAGCATTTTTATTTTGATAGTCATGCCTTCTATGTGAACAATCAAGAGAGAGTCATAACAAGATAGTCATAGAGTATTTCTCTGGGTGGATGATGATGATGGTAATGCTACCTTGCAATGTAGAAGATTAGCATATTAAGGGAATGTGCACATATTCTTGATCAACAAAACATAACAAGTATCTCACTAGGGTCACAATAGGATCACAAGGTTGAATGAAGACACAAGCAGCATATACATAAGGTTCATCAAATGAATCTATCATATGGCTCTCGCGGGATTTTTCTAATCATTGAGGAGAAAGCTTATAACTTTTAATTTTCAAAGAGAATTCCCAAGAACTTTATGCAATAGAGAGAAAGAATCATTTCATTAAACCATATCAGACTAGTCAATAACGTAGGTAGCATGTGGTCCCTATGAATATAGTCCACTAGCATTTGGCATAAGAGCAAGGAATAAAGAGCATGCAAGCCAACCATGGAAAGCTTTGAATAATTGGGAGGTCATCAAGGTTGGCGAGTTTATCCGGGATACCTAACTACTCGGCTACATGGCCGAGTGGGCCAGAGGCTCGGTTATGAAGTATTCAAGAATAAGGCTCAGAAGATAACTATTTGTATATTTGTTTTGAGTAGGCAACAAGTTAGGTTAATAGATATGATGTATAGATAGAATCAGATATAATTGATTGATAGATTACCATGTAAACCGCTGCCCTTCAGATATATAAGGAGTGCAGGGGGTCTTCGGCATTCATCAGAACTCACATTGGGAAACCTTAGCCCTAGAGTGAACCCTAGCAATAAAAGACACCAAACAAGACGTAGGGTTCTTATCCTTCGGGTGGCCCGAACCTATCTAAACCCTGCGTCCTGTGTTCATCGACTTTGATACTCATACGCATACCATGAATTACTATCGAGAATATCTCTCGACAGTTGGCACGCCAGGTAGGGGAAGTGTTGAGTTCAACTCCATTGAAGTTGAAGGACCGAAAAGGTGACCAGAGGGGGGGGGGGTGAATGGGAGCCAATTAAAATTCTCCGAGAGAACTTGGCCTATATCACGATTCCAACCAAACCCAACCCTAAAGAAAGTCACCAAGATTACACATACCAACTTGTGATGTGCTAATGTTAGAAATGACTAACACCAGCGGAAGACTTAGATAGAAGCTACAGAAAACAGCCAAGACAAAACACTGAGGAAGAGAGCACAAAATAACAGCTCAGACTTACCATCGGTAG
This sequence comes from Eleusine indica, assembly GCA_030378355.1. Lineage (NCBI taxonomy): Eukaryota > Viridiplantae > Streptophyta > Magnoliopsida > Poales > Poaceae > Eleusine > Eleusine indica. Next base: position 28,733,965 of record CM059501.1, on the reverse strand, counting down.
TGCCGGTCACACCCTTCGGCAGTGTCGATGCGGCACAGAAAAACTCTCTAGAAATAGCAGACAAGACAGATTGGCAGTGCCGGTCGGCGCAATCGGCAGTGCCGGTGCAGGGTTTAGACTCAAGCCACCAGCAGTACCGGTCATGGCATCAGCAGTGCCGATTCAAGTTCAGACCCATCGGTAGTGCCGGTCCTGGTCATCGACAGTGTCGATCGACTCTAGACAGAACAGAAAACTGTCGCTATTTTCCCCTAAATTTCTCCAAAACTCAACCAATGATCTCCAAAACATGCGATTTTTGGACTAGACAATCCTCAACACATCACGACCCTAATCCTAGAAGATCCACTCAATTGGCTCAAGGAATTATCATGAATTTTAGATCTTGTGCCAAGAACACCAAAAAGGGGAAACTTGGGAAATCCTTCAAATCGAAGATGCTAGAGCTATAGATTCAGTGAAGGACCTATGGGGACTTGTTCTAGCTCATCATATCACCAAGTTTTCCACCAAATCCGTCCCAAAAACTTGCCCACAAAGGAGATCGAAAATAACCACAAAAATAGCTCCAAAAATAGAGAAAAAGAGAAATTCGGGATTTAGGGAGAGAGGAAGATCTTGAGCACAAAAATAGTTCTCATATCATAGAAACATGCTTACAAGACCCATGGATACAAGGCTAAGAAGCCACTCTCTTCCTCCCACTATTTGGAAGAGAAAGAGATGTCTCTCACACACCCTCTCCTCTCCTCTATTAAATCAAGACCTCACTTAGCACTTTGAATGAAATCCTAACAAGGCTAATGGGAAGAGGCACCTCTCCCACCAGCCACACCTCTCCTTATACAGGCCTAGGGTCCAAGACAACTCTACCCTTGACCTATAACTCATTACCACCTCCCACCAAGGGAAAAATCGTCCATCTCTTTTTCCTTCGCTCGAACGCCATCGAGGCCTTCACAACTTTGCCTCACTTCGATGCAAGCACCGCGATGGTGCCACGTGCACCACCAACCACCACCACAAGTTTTTGAGGCCCAAACCTAAAAACTGCCTTGCACGCTTCCCAAAGCACGACTTCTTGATCTTGACTTGTATCACCTCGTCCCATGATCGTCCTCGTCGGCAAGTCTTTCCCGCTTCTGGTCCATTGGAAGCCTCTACCTGATCGCCTTTGACTTGGTCAACCCCGCCGTCTTGATCACCACCCACGGTTTTGAGGCTCAATCGCGAAACCGTCCGTGCTTCTTGTCTATCCGCATGTACGGTGTGGATCACCCTTGACTTCACCCGGCCTCCTGATTGTCCAGCCTCAAGTATCATACTTGTGCCGATCCTCTCACCGTTGACCGCCAAGTTGACTCCAGTGACCTAAACATCATGAGACAAGCAAACACATTTCCCATCTCCTGCAAGCTCTCCAACATCCTCACCAACTCCGGTTAGCCAAAACCATGACATACACAAACTCATACAATCACTAAATTCCCGCATTTCAACTTATACACCAACTCAACCAAAGTCAATTACTCATCACATATTGTAAACCATGGCACATATCCACATGGTTTCTCAATCTCCCCCTTGACGAGTACATTGACAACATCCAATGCACAAAGCTTATAGATTTGAAATGTGAAGTTGAATAAGCACATCCAAATGGATGAAACCCAAAGAAAAGGTGAAAAGAGCCATCTAGCATAAGAGGGACCACAAAACCAAGAGTTGACAAAGGAAGCCAATCGAGAACGCAAAGATTGTGAAAAGCGCATGAAAAAACACTCAAGGACATGATATGCTCCCCCTCAACTTGTGGTAGGTCTCATGTAATGCAAAAATGGAAAATTTTAAGTTTCTATGCATTATTTGTGCATGACCCAACATTTTCTCCCCCTTTGGCAATGAACTCATCAAAGAGGCAAAAGAACAAGAAAATATGCAATGCATGAAAATGCAAACCTAAGGAGCTTCAACAATTATGCAAACAAGGATTTAACTTTGCTAATAAAAAATATAGAGCCATGAAGTGTAAAAGCAATAGCTTACAATCAAACAAAGACCAAAAATAGATAGCAAGGCATAAACACCAAGAGCTGTACAAGCTAAGCAGAAAGATTGACTAGCTTAGATAGGATCAAATTTGCTCATCATGAGAAAAGCTGCCACCACATGTATAAGTACTCCCATCCAAGGCAAAACAAGCATCAAGTTAATCAAAAGAAACTAGCCAACAAGCATTCACAGAAAATAAGCATTCGTAGAAAATAAGCTCTACAAACGCTCACATATGTAACAAAGACTCATAAGAAAAGAGAAAAGCATTATTTTTATGTGATCCTCATGTATCTTCTAATCTGTGCGGACGATCGTACGATTGGGTATGGCAAACACCCCGAGGCTTTAAAGTATAATGTTTGGATTTAGTATTTTTATGTCACTTCTAATCCATGCGGAGGGTCGCACGACTGGGTACAGCAAACATCCCGAGGCTTGGAAGCACAGTCAATTTATTTTGCAAATTAAAAGCATACGGATGAGCATGCCTTTGTGACAAAAGGAACAAACGTTCCCACAATGTTCCATCATGATCTAAACATTTGCAAAGCCACATTTTGCAAACACAAGGTGCCAAAGCCAAGATATCCTCTAGGCTAGCCTCAACACAAGTCTTGAGAGGGATAAAAGCAATTATACACATGATGAGAAAGTCTTAGCAAGATTAGTTCATAAGGTTCACAAGAAGCTCAGTTTACCTTTAAGATTAGCAAGTTGCTCAAAAGAGTCTATAACAAGCCATCTAGAAAATCTAAGCATGAGAGATTACTATCTCATCTACATAACTTAACTCAAGGTCAATCATCAACCTATGCCTGAACATCCTGGAGGGTGAGATCCTCCAACTTTGAGTTGTTTTCTGCCATAGAAACACAAGCAATACAAAAAGCGGGATCCTACAATGATAGGTGAGTGGTGTATGAAAAGCTCAACCAAAATGCTGTTATCAAATTCTTACCCATCCTTACCAAGCACGCAAGCGTGAACTGCAACCACAGGTAAAACCGGTGGAAGATTAGAGGAGCGATTGCGTGGTGAAACAAAAACCTGCTCGTAGTAGAAAATTTGTGGGCCTGGGAGGCTGCACTCAATCCAAGGGTTAGCACAATTCAAACAATAACTGCAAAGCTGAATAATGGTGCTTATCGTGAAAAGATTGCTGCCAGTACCAGTGCAAGAGGAAGGAAGAAGGATCAAAACAAAGTGCAGCAAGAAAGCGTCGCTTGTGTTGCTCGGCCGCTCTTTTTTTCTCTTTTTTTTCTTTCTTTTTTTTTCTTTTTTTTATATACCTTTTTCTGAAAATATAAACAATGAGACCTCAAATAAGCAATTAAGCACAAGCGCTTTTTTTCTGAGGCAGGGGTAGAACGGTAATTAAAAGATTTCAAGAGTAGGGATACACGAAACCGAACAGAACCAAACACAGGGCGAGGCGAGCGGTCACGACATAACCGAGTAGGACTCGATCGGCGAGGCAGTGATTGACCCGGACTCACGGTGCAACGGAAAAACTTGGCAAGCGATCGGCCAAATAGGAGAGCGAGACGGGGTAAACAGATGCGGCGGAAAGCAAACTGTGGTGGTGAAAACACGCGGCGCAGCGGAAGGATATGATGATGATGGGGAGAAGATGATAAAACACAGTGTACCAGCAACGATCAAAAGCGAAAGCACAAAAACTCAACAATGCAAATTATTGAACGAAAGTGCGAGGCTCAAAACTGTACTGGGGTAAATTTTTTTTTTATAGTTTTTGGTTTATGTGGACTTGGATAAACTTACCGAGAAACACTGGAATCTGATACCACTTGATAGGTGGTGAGTGCCCGATATTTCGGTGAGTGGAGATAACTTTGATTTGGTGGATGTGGACCCTCATGATCCGACTACGACGAGCAAGCCGAAGCGCCAATGCAATCGCTGAACCAACTTCTGGAGGATATTAACCTTGTGGTAAACAAGATCAACCTAATCACGAGGATCAATTCTTATGCGCAATCGAAGAACGAGCAAGAATTAGAGGCGAGCAATCTGATGTATTGCACGAAGGTGGAGTTCTGAATTCACGTCGAGAGACGGATGTATAGCTAAGCTAAACTTAAAACAAAACTCAAAGATTGCAAGGGGCGCAGCCCTTGACTAAATAGGGGGAGGACGAGGCATCTAGGGCCGGCTGAAGTGGAGAGGCGCGCGGTGGAGAGGGAGTCGCGCGACTTGGGCCACGTGGGCCTTTGGGCGGCGTCATCCTGGGCCGTCATTCCTTAGCATCAAAACCGTCTTTAGTTCCTGGGCTCGAGCTCTAGTGATTGGGCCCTTGTACGTCGTCGTCTCGTTAGAAGATGAATCCGTAACTCGAGGAGGCGCGACGACGAGAGGTGGAGGCGTGACAGCTTGGTTTGGCGCTCCATCTTTCGTTATCATTATTCGTATGTCGTTGATGTCCTCATCAAAAGCGCTGCTGTGCAAAGCCTCTGTTTCATGAATCAAAGCCATATGAGGAATGACCCTATCCATGATAGGCACAAGAAAAAGAGCGAGGTTGAAAACCAACAAAATCATCATGATGCACATTCCTAGTAACTCAGCTTGCATCCTCTCAATTCTGTTACGCCTATAATAGTACTCATCCAAGTGACTCTTACGACCACATAACATGCAAATGTAGACACTCTCATGTTTAGGCTTAGCTTGCATAGTGGGTTTGGGTTTTGGCTTCTCGGTTTGCTTTGGGTTGAAGGAAGGATTGGGGTTAGGTGGGTAGTATGTGTCAGTGGGTTTGATGGACTGTTCCTCATCCTTGTAGCTAGAGTTCGGCACAAACTTACCCACATTCTCACTCTCCTAGTCATACCTCTCAAATACCAAGCCCAAGTTGTAGGTTGACCTACTGACACTTTCTTTGACTCTTGCCAAGTCATTCTTAATCTTTTCCTCACTCACTAGGGTTCTTTGGAGACGAGAGATAAGATAGTCATTTTCTTGGGTTAGGATTTTGTTTTCCACTCTAGTGATTGCAAGATTATCCTTAAGAGAGCCACACACTACACATGGTGGTGGGAGAACTTTAGAGCGAGTCTCATCTTGCAGCTTGGACTCGAGCTCTTTGACTTTGAGGGTTTGAGCTTCCAACTCATTAGTGAGCTTGGGGCACTTCTGACATGCACCCAAAAGAGTTGGTCTAGCTTTGAATCCATAAAGCTCTTTAAGGGCACTCTCAAGCTGACTGGCAACTTGAGCATGCACACTTTCACTCTGACTGAGATCATTCATCACAACTTGACAAGACTCACACTCAACATCAGCAATTTTAGCAAGCATGGACCTACGCGAAGGAATCTCATACTTAGCACTCTCCAACTTAGACTTAAACTCTCTATTCTCACGAACAGCGCTACGAAGCTTATCATCTTGAATGAGCAAAACATCATGCAAATGATCAAGTTCAGAAGAGAGATCATTAAGAGTGGAAGGTACCTCGTTGTGTCGGAGTCAGAGCCAGATTCGGTGTCATGATTATTCATTGCCATAAAGCAAAGCCCGGTGAAGTTGTCCTTCCTCTTGACTTGTGGCTTCTCAACCTCCTCCACCGAGCTTGTAAGTCCATTGCTTGATGTGAGGTCAACGTCGCTCAAGGCCACAATGCAGGCACGTGCAATGAGCTTGGCGAACTTCTTGGAGTTCTTGCCTTTCTTGTAGAAGCGGTTCTTCTGCCGCTTGAAATCTTCGATCTTGTTGTCGTGGTACCCGACCTTCTTCTTCTTCTTGGGGTCAACGATGAAGTGTGCAGGGTCGCCACACTCGAAGCAGGTTCTTGAACCACCTCCTCTTCTCTCCTTCTAGTTGTTGTAGAACTTCCTGAACTTCCTTGTGAGCAAGGACAACTCCTCATCAGGAATGCACTCCATTTGTTCATCGGAAGCTACAACAAGAGAAGACAAAGCAAACTCCAAAGAAGACTTGTCAAGTGAGGGGTTAGTTCCATAAGAAGCACCACTGTGACTACCCTTTTGAGAGCTAGAAAGCAAAGCCATGCTAGAAGCAGGATTACCAAGATTATGACGAGACTTCCTAGACAGTTCATGAGATTTTAGCTTGCTATATAGCTGCTCACAGTCCAGGGTATTCAAATCAACAGTTTCTTCTAGTACAACAATCTTACCCCCCCCCCCAAGCATTTTCATCAAGTGAATACAGCAATTGCTTAGCTCTATCATTATCACTGTACAAAAGGTTACCACAAGCCCGCAAATTACACACAATGGCCTCAAAACCTATGAAAAGTGTCATCTAGTGACTCATCAGGTGTTTGTGCAAAGGTTTGGTACTGTCTATTGTAAGAATCCTTACACATAGACTTGACTTGATTGGTACCCTCATGATACGTGCAAAGCTTTGCCTAAATGGCATGTGCAGTATCAAGAAGAGCAACACGGTCATGTTCATTCCTACCTAGAGCAGAAAGCAGGATATTGACAGCTTTGGAGTTGTTCTCATACCTGATTAATTCACCTGCAGATGCAGTGTTGAGGTCTTGTGGTATAACATACTGCTGCTCAACAAACTCCCAAATTGCACGTCCTTGGCTTAAGAGATAAGCCTTGGTCCGTGACTTCTAGTAGGGAAAGTCCTCTCCATCAAACATCTAGAGTTTGACCGCACGCTTCTCCATGTCACCGTCGGATCACAAAGCCGGTGAAGGTCAACTAGTGATCAAACCGACTCTGATACCAATTGAAGGACCAAGAAGGCGACAAGAGGGGAGGGGATGAATAGGAGCCAATTAAAATTCTCCAAGAGAACTTGGCCTAGATCCCGATTCCAACCAAACCCAACCCTAAAGCATGTCACCAAGATTACACACACCAACTTGTGATGTGCTAATCTTAGAAATGACTAACACCAGCGGAAGCCTTAGAGAGAAGCTACAGAAAACAGCCAAGACAAAACACTGAGGAAGAGAGCATAAAACAGCAGCTCAGACTTACCATCGACAGTGCTGGTCAGTAGCATCGGCAGTGCCGATAGGGACCATCAGCAGTGCCGGTCACAGCCTTCGGTAGTGTCGATGGGACACAGAAAAACTCTCTGGAAACAGCAGACAAGACAGATCGACAGTGCCGATCGGCGCAATTGGTAGTGCCGGTGCGGGGTTTAGACTCAAGCCACCAGCAGTGCCGGTCGTGGCATCGGCAGTGCCGATCCGAGTTCAGACCTACTGGCAGTGTCGGTTCTGGTCATCGGTAGTGCCGATCGACTCCAGATAGAACAGAAAATTGTCGTGATTTTCCCCCAAATTTCTCTAAAACTCAACCAAATGATCTCCAAAACATGCGATTTTTGGACCACACTCTTTTTCCTTCACTCGAACGCTATCGAGCCCTTCACAACTTTGCCTCACTTCGATGCAAGCTCTGCGATGGTGCCACGTGCACCAAAAACCACCGCCACCGATTTTAAGGTCCAAATCGGGAAACTGCCTTGCACGCTTCTCAAAGCATGACTTCTTGATCTTGACGCGTGTCACCTCGTCCCATAATCGTCCTCGTCGGCAAGTCTTGATCACCACCCACGGTTTTGAGGCTCCACCCACGATCTTCCCGGTCCATTGGAAGCCTCTACTTGCACCGATGCCCGATCGCCTTTGACTTGGCCAATCCTGCCATCTTGATCACCACCCACGGTTTTGAGGCTCCACCGCAAACCCGTCCGTGCTTCTTGCCTCTCCACATGTACGGTGTGGATCACCCTTGACTTCACCCGGCCTCCCGATCGTTCAGCCTCAAGTCTCCTACTTGTGCCCAATCGTCTCGTCATTGACCACCAAGTTAACTCCAGTGACCTACACATCATAAGACAAGCAAACACATTTTCCATCTCCTGCAAGCTCTCCAATATCCTCACCAACTCCGGTTAGTCAAAACCATGACATGCACAAACTCATGCAATTCCTAGATTCCCGCATTTCAACTCAAACACCAACTCAACCAATGTCAATTACTCATCATATATTGCAAACCATGACACATATCCACATGGTTTCTGAGAAATCGATGGCTTTCCTCGATGTCAAGTTCCACCCGAGAGACAAGATTTGTTTTGGTGCCTTTAGTTTTGTCGCTGACCAAAATGGGAGCCTTGTCAAGCAAGATCCGGTGGCACTTCTGGCAGCCGCCCGCACCGCACCTTCAGACCCAGGCATCAGCAGAGCTTCACCGGTTGATCGTAAGATCTACCGACTCCCACTCAGCCTCAATAACACGGCGGAGGTCCTTCAGACGGAAACCCTCCCGGGTTCTTTCTCAGCGTTGACCACAATGGATCGATCGGCAAGCTTGGCCCACTCAGATCTAACTTCGCCCTATGAGAAAGGTATTTAGATCGCAAAATATCTTGTGAGTCAAAGATGATAACACCATATGTAACTCTAGATATAACACTTCTCCCGAATGGATCGACAAGGATATTTGGTACTGTAGTTCCCAAGATTGGTTCTTGCACTCTTCCCGACTGATTCGACATGGAGTTTTTGATATGGTAGCCCCCAAGATTGGTTCTACCACTCTCCTCGACAAGCATAGTCAATAATGAATCCGAGTAATACTTGATCAAATATAATATCCGGGTGATACTTGATCAAATATAACAAGTATAGCAGCCCCCGGGCATCATTCAAGTGAAGAATAGCAACTCTTGCAGGGCTCTCCAATATTGAGTAAAATCATAAACAATGGTCATGATAGCCCTTCTGGAAATAATTTTGAGTGATATCATGAGTAATTGATCATGGTCGAGTGATCCGATGACTCGGCGCTCCATGACTGAGTGATATCGATGAGATAACTGTAATACAAGAACACAAATAATGTAGTTATATGTAAAATTAATATAAAGCACTGATGAAACAATGCCTGTAATATCTAAGTCTGTTGGATTTCTATTATTTGTCTAAGGCTTATGTTTGCTTAGAGTATTGGCAGAAATAACTGATCATTCAAGCAACAGACATAAAAAACAAACAAGTTTTATTAGAAGAAGGATGTGCATGATGATTTCGACAAACGATATGAGCCATGGAGCTAGACTGACCAACTTGCGTAATAAGAGTCAGACGTGCAACTTAGCAAAACAGCTGAACTCCTAATACCACTTATGTACTGCTAAAACTCATTCGACCAAATATGTACGAGTTGAAAGCAACCGAGAAAAATTAGTGACCAATATTATTAAGACAAAAAGATGAGTTTAAAAGAAACTCAAAACTATCACTGTAAGTTGAAGAACCTACGGCACCAGCAAATGTAAATAAAAAATAATAATAAGTAAAGTGACTTAGCTCTGTAATGACCGACGATATGTAGAGGAATCCTCGACACGCCACTAGATCGTCGAGATGGTGACCAAATCACCCAGTGATTCATTGTTTGACTTATCAACTCACGAGTCGCTAAGTTATCGCGCCAGGTGATTCGTCGAGTCGTCAAGTCTCCTTAACAGTCGATGAGTCGAAGACGAGCCCCCGAGCACGCCGCTAAATAATCGAGCGTGGCCAAGTAGCCGAGATGACATGCATGGGCCACGATCTGATCTCAAGAACACCATACAGCCAACGTTGTTCATAGTGGTCAACTCATACATGCACAAAAAACATCATGTGTTCCATTAATCAGATAAATTAATATTACCAGAATAATCAAGATGGTAAGAGACTTCCCTGAACACGTGAAGCCTCAGACGCCGAATTGAACGAAACAATAATTGGTTCCGAGTCCACTGCACAGAGTCGCCGATTTTCTTAGTACGAACATGCAGGCCTTGTTTCTGATAGGGGGGAGATTGACTCGGAGTTGATTCCATCTATGCACAGCTGAATCCAACCAAACATCTCTACTCCTTGTTTGGCTTTGACGATAAACTCTCCGTCGCCGACTCCTTGGACGTTTAATTGCAATCGAATAGCAAAACAAAAAGAGTCCAGGGAAGCATTGCATTGTGAGCATTCTACTTAATAAGGAAACAAAAAAAATGAAAGAGTCTTCCCTGGGTGCGACACTATAGTCCTTCACTCGGACTTGGCTCGTGAATATGACTAATCATCGATTAGCTATGTCGAGACTTATTCTCGTCACTAGACATAGGGTATTTCATCTATGATGATTTATATATAGAATAGGGGTATGCGCGAGATCGAGAGACGATAGTAACATAAGACACCGATTTATACAGGTTCGGGCCTCCCGGAGAATAATAATCTTACATCCTATGTTCTTAGGTATATGTATTCATATGTCTAGATCATAGATCTAGACGAGGAGGATTGCCCTAGACGATGATGTCTAGCTGTGGGATCTATCTAATTGAGGGCTTGTCCATTGAGGAGGACCCCTGCCCTGCCTTATATATCCGAGGGAACAGGGTTACATGATGGAGTCATAGTCAGTCTACTATACATATCATAGTAGGAGTCTATCCACTTTCCTTCTATATAAGGTACCCCGGGTACATGTCATTGATAGAAGCCCCTGAGAGTCTTGCAAGCTTGATGATAGTCAATAGCTTCTCGACTGGTTTGTGCCATGTAGAATGCTTCAGCTTTATATCAGCGAGCTTGTGAGGGTGTCAAATATCAATACGTCTTCAAGAATTCCACTGATATGTCGAGTAGGTGCACCTAATTAGGGGCGTGTTTGGTTGCATGTACCAGGAGGGATGGGAGGGGGCGGTCACTTTTTTGGTGGTGTTTGGTCTAGAGTCATGCAGGGGCGAGTCCGCCACCAGAAGAATATTCAGCAAGTTTTGGGGATGACTCCGTCCCTCCGAAACAAGCGGATCGCGTGGCCCCCGTTGCTCACGCCCATCGCTCGCACGCTCTCGCGCTTCTGCCCGCGCTCGCGCGCTCTGCACGTCGCTTCCGCATTCCTGTACATCGTACGAGCACGTCGCTCCCGCATGAACACTATACGGCTGCTCCTGTTTTTTCCTTTTTTTAAAAGTACATATGAGATGTAAAGTGCTATGGCTTTTAAAGTATTTTTTAAGTACCATTGTTTTTGCTAAAAGAAAAACAAAAACAAAAAATATTGATTTTTTTTAAAGAAAACTGAGTGATAAATTAATTGAATTACAATTACATTAAATTTTATACAAATAAAGAGGTAATCTCACCATCTATTCAGCTTTCTCATCCACATACATCCATCCAAACAAAATAAGGGGCGGACTCATCCAGCATTCATCCCTCATACCAAATAGAATAAAATGGCTCGCCTCAAACCTTCAAACAAACAGCGACAGGGGCCGCCCCATCCTAAAGAATAGGGATGACCCCGCCCCATCCCTCTTGACTCCAAACCAAACACACCATATATGTATCCAAAACAAGAATAGTAGTGTTCGAATCATCAAATTTGAGTGATAAATAGCTTAGTAGAGTGATATCAATCACTACCGAGTGACAAACGATTCAGACGAGTGACTTTAATCACCGCTGACTGGTAGATGACTCAAACCAATGACTGAGTGACACCCGTGCTTGACTCAGAATATCATGTCCGAGCGGCAGCGACACTTAACTCAAGACGATAAGGTCAAGTAAAGAAGGCAGCTATGGTTGTTGTAACCGCCGACCGCTGATGTAGTAGAAATCATCCAAAGTCGTGATGACCAAGAGTGACACCAATGGTGTGATATGTGGACGATCGATGGCGACAGTCAGACATGTTGTGGCAGACCGATGGTGACAATCAGAGCTAGTGTAGCCGACCGATGAAGGCAGTCAAAACTGGTGTAGCCGACCGATGAAGACAGTCAGAACTGGTGTAGCTGATCAATAAAGGAAGTCAGAACTGCCTTGGTCGATCGATAAAAGGTGGTCGGAGCTGTAAGGTGACCGATGAAGGCGAGGAAATCACTCTATGTTGAGTGGTGTATCCGCCTATCCGTCATAAATGTTCTTAACAATAAAAAAATAGAATAATTAGTTATAATTAACATTGTTTGCTTGAAACTTATTATTATAAGCCAAACAAATCAGTCGACTGAAAGTCAAATCTGTATCCATTTTTCTCCTTTAAGTAGATCGACTGGTGCATAGCAGTGTGTTCGCGCATTAGCAACCAGACTGATCCACAGTAAGATACTTAGGACAAAATATAAAGAGCTCGGAGCTCGGTCTACCATAACAATATCGGTCATAATTATTCTTACGTAGCAATCAGAACCAGTCGACACATGACCTCTTATAACTTTGGCTCTGGGTTTAGTGTAGTGACAGTCTATCGCATAGCAAAGAAGTTCTATGCCTTAGTTGGTTGTCAGCGTAAGACCAAAAATAAGACCAAATCGCAAATAAAATGCAGTATATCAGTCGAGACTAAAGCCAAAAAGGCAGAGAACACATGTATCGATACACAAATAGCCCCCTGGCTTGATTGTTTAATGTAAAGAATTAAAGAACCGAGACAATATAAAGATGAATAAAGCCATAAAAAGAGCACTAGTTAAAAAGCCCAACTTTACTCATCAAGAATCCTACGACCTTCTGCTTAGAAAACAGAGATAAGCGGCCATAGAAAAAAAATATGAAGGGCATGAGTCTAAAACCTCGAAAATTAATATGAGTCCAAAACCTCGAAATTGAATACAGAAAGTATAAAGATATTTAGCTTTACAATTCGACGAATTGAAGAGGAGCCCCCGGGCATACCGTTGTTGTTGGTAAGTGGTCGAACATCGATGTGGAGCCATCATGTTGGGACGTCGAAACTCGGAGTAGTTGGCTTGTGTCGCCAAGTAGTCAAGTAGCCAAAACTCCGAAGCGCCAAGTCATCGAAGGCGTCGCCTAGTAGCCGAGTGGCCAGGTGAATGGCACAATAGCCCCCGGCCATGTGCATGTGGCCGCCGAGCAGTGCAACCGTCGAGTCACGGCGATGTCACCGAGTCGTCAGTAGTCGTCGTCTCGTGACGATGCTGCATGAGTGACCGAATCCACCGAGGCATCGAGCTGCTGGAACCGTCGTTGTAGTAGATGATGTCACCGAATCGCCGTGTCATGATGATGTTGTCGAACGACCGAGTCGTGGTGATCTTACCGAGTGACGCAGTCATTGGGAGGTGTAACCCCTAAGCACCGAGCAGCCATGTTATCTCGTCGTTAAGCCACCTAAGTCACCGTGTCAGCAAGTGTTGGAACTCTTGTACTCCGAGGTTGTGTTGCTGTGGTTGTTGTTGATGACCAGGCAGATGTAGTAGTGCATGGCATTGGCCAGTCTGAGTCGCTCTGATGTGATCTGTGATCTCGTCATCACAAACAGCAACTTCGTGTGGGACTTGGATTAGCTTGTGTACGAAGCCTTCCAGAGTCAAAGTCGGTTTCGGTCGTTGCACGATGGGTATTAGCTGGACATCATGAATAAATCCTAACCACCGTGCAACTCTCACGTACATGCAAAAACAGCATAGCATGATTAGTATCTTGTGCTAATCAAATTGATTAGCAGGTATACAATAAAATCGTATGGCAAGAGAATATTGGAAAAAGAAAAACTCTTCCCTGGTAGCGCACGTAAGTGCTTTGACGCCGAGTGTTGGACTCGGAGTTTGCTTTCATGACCCCTGACTCCTAGTTGATTTAGGAAACCAAAGTCGATACGTGTTACACTCAACGAGTCGGTGACTTTTAGTAGCGCAGCCACGATCTCTGGCCCATCGACGGTGATATCCGCATGCTGGGCCAAGCAAAAGAACCGGCAGATAATCATGCATGCGCATGATTTCACATCCGCGCAACAACGAAGATGCCTCGTCTGAATGACTCATCCCTCGTCTGAATGACTCATCTCATGACAATCTACTTCTACGCCGATGGAATTGCCTGTTGATGAATCTTGACGAAGAAAATTGGTCATCGAATTTCGACAAACCGATCTCAACACGAGCTTTGTCGACCACATGACGTTTCAACGTCGGTCTGCTTGTGGTCCGAACTTCAAGTAGATTGAGGCCATTAAACTCGACAAGCCATCGCCGCGCTCTCATCCTCACAGTCAGCGTCAAATGTCGAGACTTATTCTCGGAACTACACATAGGGTAATTTACCTATGATGATTTATATGTAGAATAGAGGTATGCGCGAGATCAAGAGACGATGGTAACACAAGACACCGATTTATACGGATTCGGGCCTCTCGGAGGATAATAACCCTATGTTCTATGTTCTTAGGTATATGTATTCATATGTCTAGATCATAGATCTAGATAAGGAGGACTGCCCCATACGATAGTGTCTAGTTATAGGATCTATCCAATTCAGGGCTTGTCCTTTGAGGAGGACCCCTACCCCGTCTTATATATCTGGAGGACAGGATTACATGACGGAGTCCTAGTCAGTTTACTATACATATCATAATAGGAGTCTATTCACTTTCTTTTTATGTGAGGTGTCCCGGATACATGTCATCGATAAGCTAGATCTCGGCTAGTTCGTCGATTCCTCAGCTAGCAACCTGATCACGGACTTCACGACGCGATCTCCCGGCTGCCCCAGATCCTGGCAACCATGCCAATCAAAATAAAAATTTCGGCCGATCTGTATTGAACATGAAGTCCACCCGTAGGAAGCCGGTCTCCATGCAACTCCATGCAAAACGAATAACGTGATGAAATTCTGCTAATCAGATTGAAGGCAAATACAGAATAAATTAATGCGGACACAATAAAGAACGAGAGAGGCTTCCCTGGTGGGCACGTGAAAGCAGATTTGCGTGAGAGCCTCGTGCCTCGCCGAGTCGAATATGTCTATCTCGGTTCCACAAATTAACTCGTCGACTTTTCTTGTGCGTGAGCACAACGACGCGCCGCCGCGTTAGATGAAGTTGTTGCCCCCACTCAATCACTACCGACGAGGATCCATATTTTTCCAAAAGCTCGGCCATCGAACGCAACAAGCCGATCTTAACACCAGCTCCTATCTGACATGCCAACTGTCGAGAGATATTCTTGATAGTAATTCTAGGTTTAGACAGGTTTAAACCTATCGAAGGATAACAACTCTACGTTCTGTTTGATGTTCTTGTATTACTAGGGTTCGCACTAGAGTCTTATTGTGTGAGTCATATCGACTCTCGGTCTCGCACATGCCTTTATCAATAAATAAGGATCCACTGCAGATAATAGTATCGATAGTTGGCGCGCTAGGAAGGGGTAGCGCTGAGATCGACTTGCCGAGTTCGATGACCAAACTTTTGGAAAAGATGGATCTTCATCGGCAGTGATCAAGCCGAGGCAATAACTCCATCGGGCGAGGGGCATACGCGCATGATAGCGACGATTGATTCGCATCCAGGAAAGTTAATTTTTCAAAGCAAGTTTCGATTTCGTGCCTGTATATAAAAGCAAGAACCGAGTTGAGTAGTACCATCATCATTCCATCCACGTGCGCTGGCAGGGAAGCCTTTCTCCTTTTTATTTTAATTTTCTTGTTAATCTATTTCATATCTGCTGATTATCTGGATTAGTGGAGATTCGCGTGATCTGATTTTGTATGGACGTGAGCAATATGGAGTCAGCACCGATAGCGACGACGCGAAGCTGCTAGCACAATAATAAAAATGGCGTGTAGCGGCGGTTGAAAAGGCACTGTAGCGGCGGACAGGTCATCTGATCGCTACACAAACGCAGCCATAAATATGCGTTTGTAGTGACGGGTGATCTGTCGCCTAAATAAACCGCCGCTACAGACATATTATTAGTGGCGGTTGAAGATGTCAACCGTCACTATTGTTAGCTATTAGTAGCAGGCGGTTGACATCTTCAACCGCCGCTACTGTTGGCTATTAGTAGCGGCGGTTGACAACATCAACCGCTACTTGTTGTTTCCTAAAAAAAATTAGTAAATATACAGAAATCATAGATTCTGCATACACAGAAATTTACAAATCTTATCATAGATATTTACAACATCTCATCACAGGTATTTACAATCTCATGATAGATATTTACACGAAACTGTAACAAGCTAAGGGTCATACTATAGGCATCAGACACAACTCAATAAGCTGCTAATTGAGTTGTGTCAATACTATAGACATCAGACACAACCCTTAGGGATTTTAGTACCAGTATTTGATTTTCTATTCTAGTCATGTATTCGGAAAGTCAATATTCATAGGACAACAAAGAAAATTATTCTCGTTAGAATAGGACTGAGAGGAAAATTTATACAGAATGACATATAAGAAATTAGATAGATTGTATCTTTATGTTCAAATATATCCTTAATACTATATTAGTATATATTATTATTCTCACAACTTTTAATTGACTAAAAAATAGAACCCAAATCGATGGACTAATAATTAACACACGAAAATAAACCTTGCATGCTCTAAGCTGAATTATGCACATACCAGTCATCACGATATAACCTTTATTTGGTTAATGGTTTTATGTGCTGCAGTTCTAATGGTAACCATGCTGGAAATTTGATCAGGGACTCCTTAAGTTTTATACCCAAGTCAACCAAACAAACAAATAGGCCATTGCCTGCTGGAGGGCATGATTAAGCAAGCAACACTGTAAATTGAAGAGCAATTGTAAGAAACTAATGAAGAACAGTGCCATTATGAATTAAAATATGCACGAAACTGTAACAAGCTAAGGGTCATACTATAGGCATCAGACACAACTCAATAAGCTGCTAATGTGAAGATTTTTTCTACAGAGGAAAACAACAAGCATTAGTAGCGAAATATATCAACCTACACATCAAATTTCAAGCCAATGTCCCTATATACAAAGTGAGAAAGGTATATCTGAATGTATACAATAGTGCAGTCACGAAGTACTGTTGTTCAATGTACACCAAATTCTTTCAATATTAGCACTAAATTCTTACATGATATATTTACATTTTCTATTGGTCAAGCGCCAAGATGAATGGGAATACAAAATTTTGGGACTTTACTATAGTATAGTCATGAAAGAGCTGTTCAATGTGCACCAAATTCTTACATGTTTACCATTAAATTCTTACATGATACATTTGCACATTCTACTATAGCTCTATTCTAGACAATTCTCAATTATTTTGTAATCTACCTATATATGGTGTCGTATATAACAAACATTGCAGGAAGGTAAAGCTGGAAGCCAAGATTAGCAACGAGAAAAACACACACAATATGTTTGCACGCATCAGAAGGTTGCAACCAAAACACATTTTAAAATTTCATGGCAGAGGCGAGAGAGGGAGGGAGGAGGGGTGAGGGAGACGACCTGGTGTAGAGGACAAGAACAACCTCACATACATACACACACACACACAGAGAGAGAAAGAGGGTGCACCTGGTCAGAGGAGGGGGCCCGTGCCTACGGCGGTGAAGCTCAGGGAGATGGGCAGCCGTCGACGCGGCGGCACTCGGGGAAGGAGGAGGGAGGCCCACACGGTGCTTGGGGCAGATGCGGCCGTCAAGGAGAGGGCGAGGCGGACGTTGATGAGGGTGCAACAGTGGTCGGGGATGTAGAGGGAGCACGGCGGCGCTCCGGGATGGAGGCGGTGAGATCGACGCGGCGGCGCTCGAGGATGCAGAGAAGCCAACGCGGCGCTCGAGGAGGCAGAGAGGTCAATGGGGCAGCGCTCAGGGAGGTGGAGAGGTCGATGCGGCGCCGCTCAAGAGGGAGAGTCCGCGGCAGCGCTCGGGGAGGGAGGCGGAGACAGGGGGCGTAGTCGAGAGAGGAGGCGACAGCGCTCGGGACTTGGGCAGCCTGATGACGTCGTCTCTTTAGTTGTACCGGCATTGATCAAGCCCTTTAGTTATATCGGCATTGATTAAGCCCTTTTGTTGTAATGGCATTGATCAACACCTGCGGCTCAATGTGACATAACAACTCCTCAACATCAAAATCAGCTTCACCAGGTGAATCCATCGCATCCGCACCAGGCGAATTGACAACCTCGACTTCAATTTCAATATGCTGATCAAATTCCATATCGACCATACTGTTCTCACCATGTTTTGTCCATCTTATGTACCCCTCAATAAAACCCCTCTGCACCAAGTGTGACTTTATTACTTCTATATCATTCAACAGCTTCTGATTTTTGTAATCAAAATACGGACAATATATATCAGTCGCCGTTCACGTCGAGCATGTTATGCGGCCGCTTTAATGAATTTGGAAACTTCTCGTAAAAATATTGGACCTGGTCTTGGTGCCTCGTACATCCAAGATCTATCCGTCGCAAACGGACTTCAATGAAAATACAAAAATTATTAAATTTCATTAATTAATTATGTGTGACAAAAAATTTAAACATTCACTATATATATATATATATATATATATTGAATATTACATGAAGTGAAAAATATTATGCAAGATAAAATAAAACAAACATTAAATTATTTTATATATTATTTAATTTTATCACCATCTAGCCAAAAAATATTAGAAATTAATTAATTAATTATGTGTAACAAAAAATTTCAATATTCACTAAATATATAAACATTGAAAAATAATATACATGAAGTGAGAAATACTACACAAGGTAAAATGAAACAAACATCAAACTATTTTATATATTATTTTATTTTTATCAAAAAATAATAAAATAATTAACATCCCTCTTGCCGTAATACTACTTTCTCTATCTTTTAAAAACCAAACTAGATCTAGATTCCTATTGACATAAAACAAGCTAAATACAATAATTTTTTTGTATAATGATGAAAAGAGATGATGTATACCTTCATAAACTTCAACTATAACCAAGTACAATCATCCAAATCAAACAAATTTAGCTAAAATTTGATGAAAACCTAACAAACTTAAAACCCAAAATTCTACTTGATTTCAAAATGAGAGCATAAAAAAACCAATGGGATGACTTCCCCTTACCTTAGAGAGCAAATTTCTATAAAAAAAATAAACTCAAAACCTTTCCCCTTGATTTTCGTGATTTGCTCAAATTTTCGGGCCATCACTGTTCGAGTGAGGACCAGAGATGTCCGAACACGGTTTCTATAGCCTGGACACTTTATAGCGGCGGTTGTCATTGTCAACCGTCGTTATAAACATGGACCGTTTATAGTGGCGGTTGACAATATCAACCGTCGTTATTGGGTGTCCTGTAGTGGTGGTTTTAGTTGGGGCAGTACCCATTGGCTCTATAGCGGCGGTCGACTTTGACTCGCGCCGCTACGGCGGTTTGCCTGCCACCGCTACTGGCCCTATTTGTGGTAGTGTAGATTGATTGCGACCGATCGCATCACACGATGTCAGCGAGTCAATTATTGTAGCAAACTCGCCAAGTTCGGGATGCCAAAGACGAACACATTTACACGCCTTCCGAGTGGCTGAGATCTTGATCAGCGGAGATTCACGTGAAGAAGACGGCTCGGCCGATCGGCCACTCGACAACTCGGCTACGTGTTGGATAGAAAGGAAGTTTCTTTCTTTTTTATTCTTTCCTTATTTTATCTAGTATACTAATCATATCATCATATACAAATCGGATCAATCGGATCTGATCACGTTTGTTGGTTTCTTTTGCATGGACGTACGTTACATGCATGGAGTCCTGTAGATCAGGTCGTGTTGGAATCTATAGGCCCGACTCGGGAGACTTGGGCCACTTCATCTCCGCTTCGTGCTCAATCACGTGGCAACAGCAGCCGGTCGGCGTCGGGTACAATACAATGGCACTCGACGAGTCGACGACGGTTTCGACTCCACCGACCACACGGGTAGTCGGCGACGAATACTGGAACTTTTGTACACGGTTAAGCGTACTTGCAAAGCAAGCCCAAGCAAGCTTGTGGCTCTCCGTACGCGTCAAACGACAAGGGAAATTCCTCTCTTTTTTATTTTTTTCCTTATTTTTTACCTTATATTACATGCTAAGTTCTATGAGATGGAATACTAACCATGCATATATTTGCTTTTGCATGTATATACGTGCAACAAGGCTGTCCTCTACATGGTGTTCGTCATCATCATTGCTCGACAATGGTTTGATCAAGCGACACTCCGGGGCTCATCTACAATCCATTAAATATTAAAGCTAAGTTGCTTTTATTTTTAAACTGTACTAATTCAATTTGAAGGTAGTAGGTTCTTCATGTTACGGTGATAGATTTGAATTTCTTTTGAACTCATTTTTTTCCTTGACAATATTGATCAATAATTTTTCTCGGTTGATTTCGACTCGTACATGTTAGGCCGAATGAATTTTAGCAGTACATAAGTGGTATTAGGAGAAGTTCTACTGTTTTGCTTAGTTGCCCGTCTGACTCCTATTATCCAAGTTGGTCAGTCTAGCGTCATGGCCCATGTCGTTTGTCAAAATCGTCGTGCACATCGTTCTTCTAATGAAACTTGTTTGTTTTTTATATCTGCTGGTTGAATGATCGGTTATTTCTGCAAGTACTCTAAGCAAACATAAGCCTTAGATATTAAAGGCATTATTTCATCAATGCTTTTATATTAATTTTACATATAACTACATTATTTGTGTTCTTGTATTACAGTTATCTCATCGATATCATTTGGTCATGGAGCGCCGAGTCATTGGATCACTCGGTCACGGAGTGCCAAGTCATTGGATCACTTGACCATGATCAACTACTCATGATTTCACTCAGAATTATTTCTAGAAGGGCTATCATGACCATGGTTCATGATTTTACTCAATATTAGAGAGTCCAGCTGGAGTTGCTATTCTTCACTTGGATCGTGCCTGGGGGCTGCTATACTTGTTATATTTGATCAAGTATCACTCAGACTCATTATTGATTATGCTTGTCGGGGAGAGTGGTAGAACCAATCTTGGGGGCTACCTATCTTGGAGAACTACAGTACCAAGTATCCTTCTTGATCCATTCGGAGGAAGTGATAGATATAGATTCACATATGATGATATCATCTTTGACTCATAAGATATTTTGCAATCTAAATACCTTCGGAGTCGGGGGCTATACCTACACCTAGTAGGCAGTTTTATTCGGCGCATTTGGATATTATTTGGCACATCATTTTATTAAAGATTCTTTAAGGTTTATGGAGAACTTTACAAGTTCGTTGCTATATTTGATGAAAAAGCTCAGTCATACTCATAGTAAAGTACTAGTCAAGCATCTGAAGATCAAGAACTCACTTGCAAAGCACTGAAGGGCTACTGTCGGTAGTATGTACCCGGGATACCTCATGGCGATATTATTTGTTATACAAGAAAGGAGATAAAAGGAAAGATCGAGATAGAATCCTAGTTGGAAATAATGTTGTAACCGACTGAAAAATATGCCATGTAACCCTGTCCCCCGGATATATAAGGAGGGGCAGGGCCTCTCTCTACCCAGGTATATCAGATACAATACACCACACAACACATGTCGTAGGGTTGTTATCCTCCAGGAGACCCGAACCTGTATAAGTCTTGTGTATTTTGTGTCCATCAACTCTCGGTCTCGCGCATGCCTACATTGATAAATAAGGATCATGGATAACCCTATGATCTATTGCCAATAATAGTATCGACAGGTTGATTTTAATTTTCCAGTTTGGATTTTATCATTTTGTTCTTGGAAAATTATATTAATGCACAAAATAGGGAGATAGAGGGATAAGACGCGCAAACCATTGCACTAGTAGATCATGAGGCCGAGCGGGGCCAAGGTGGGTTCAGTCGACCTAGAGGGTTCGGCAGAATCATCATCTCGTCTAGCTTGGTCATTGTATGGCGTTGTGCTCTGTGCGGCATTGTTCATTATATGTTGGTCGATGAGGTTCTTTGTTGCGTATTGAGGATCTTCAGGACCTCCCCCACACTTGTTCATTTGCCTGCACTTTCATTTCAGACAAGAAAAACAAAGAAAAGGGTTAAAAGCAAATTGGACTCTATCGGCTTTATGGGCCCTGTACAGTCACAACTATATTAAGTTATTTATTTTATTTATCTTTTTTTTAAGACGCACTACATAATTGAATTGAAAGGAAATGAACTAAAGCGCCATTCTCTCTTTTTTTAGCAATGCATGAATGCAGGAATTAATAACTCTAAACCAAGAGGAAAGTTGGCATCAATGGAACACCACACTTTGATTTCTGCATCACTCAGACACAATAAATCAATGTGCAGTGTTGCAACCTTCTCATAGTTGGTTCCATCGCTAAAAGTACGATGGTGTCAAGCTGATGCAGCTCCCATGTTCTCAAGCATAGTGTGATCATGGATCTTTTCAATCCTCACAAGGGTTAGTGGCCAAGTATACCGGAAGGGAAAACAACTTCTTGCAATTATTTATTAAGCATAAAAGAGAAACGATAATCCCGGCCATCTCCTAGTAGTGCTTTGTTTATAGTCAAAAGCTTGGCTACAGGGACTTTATGTTGCAGCTATCATTGGCGATGTAGTTCCCATCTTACCGCCAATTGTTAATATATCAAATGATGTCTTAGCTACAAAGTTAGTGCCAAAAAGAAAATACGAGATCTGCAATACTTATCATAAACAAAAGCATCTACAACCATCCTTCTAAATATTTTACTAATGAGGGCCTTAAGGTGGTTGCAGTCCTCGTAGGTGCTTTTAGCAGAAGGAGCGATCAACTCTAGAGTTTTGTTGGATGAGCATGTATATTGTGGTTGCTCAAGGAAGAAGTTCTCATGCTCATGAATGGAATTATTTTCTTTTAGAGTCAACTCCTCAAGCAATCCAATGGTCCCAAGGTTCTTCATCTCAAGAATTTCATCGATAAAGCACATGGTTGATCCTGATCACCATAGAGAATGGAGTATTAAGGACCAGAGGAAAAAGGCTCAGGCAAGAAGGATGACGATTTGGTTTCAAAAGGATTAGGAGTTTCCTCTAAATTGTCTCCTTCTCGAGTGCCAAGCTTCGCGTCCTCATAAAGAACAAACCCCGGCAATGTGTGTTGGGAAACAAACATCACCTCCTTAAGCGGGTGTGGCGCCCCTTCCCAGAGGATCGAGGTCCCGAAGGTGCTCATAATGCAGACACTTGATAATACAACAATGATCCAAATTTAAGTTGAATTATTACATCATTAAGGTGATCAAAGTGCAGTGGAATGATACAAGTTCAAGTTTGTTTTGAAAAACAGCGGAAGCAAGTAACAATAAGAACTACGAGCTCGATGATACAACATAGTGATGATTTATGCCTGAAGAACCATCACCCTAGCAGCACACACAATCACTACGGCGGCAGGTCAGACTCCTAGTGGGCAGTCCAACCCTCACGGACCTGCATGTCCCAAGGCAACACATCTACAGGCAATTCTATCTCTTCAGTACCTGAAAACCATAGAGGCACAAAGCCTGAGTAGTAACTACTCAGCAAGACTTACCCGTCAAAGGACCTAGACATGCATTGGATCTAATAGGGTGGCTTGTTTGAAAAGACTCGCACTAAGCAACCTATTAGTTCTATCAAGTTTTAATTGCCAATTTAACTAGGTTGAGCGGAAATGTAACTTTAGTGATAGCATGAGATAATAACACAATACATAAAGTAAGTACAACATAAGAGCAGTAATAATAATAATCAACGATAACCAACAAAATCCATTTCCATAGTATCATGTGCAACTACGTGACGACTCAGTGACCAAGCGGTACTCATTACTGCGAGGGACAGCAGTTACAATTGATTTACACTAGCTGGGAAAACCTGAAATATACAACGTATACGCACCAATTAAGGTCGTATACGGCAACCTTTCACAAGAAACACTCACACCTTCACGCGGATCCAGTGATGTCGAGTGGGCATGCCATCCTACAAACAGTACTTCGAGGTATGGATCGCCCACTCTAGCAACAGAAGGGTCAAACAACCAACGCACCATAGCCGTGGTCCAATGCAAGTATTTAATACTATGTCAGTTTACTTGTGCCCATAAACTAGCATGCATTCGGTACTGTTCAAAACATGATCAAGGGGCTAACCACGGACGGGTCCTAGGGTGGGCAAGGCAAGTCTACCACAGTCAACACCCATGTGTTGCTGCAAACCTACACATGCATAATCCCTGCCCGCTCATAACATCAAAAGTAAACTTCTTTTATAAGTTCAAATTTAGTGATCAAGTCAATTCCTTAGTAATAATATATACCGAACTATTAACTAAGCATAGCAATATAGTACCGAGCCTACCAAGGTTCTGATAACAGTAGCATAGGTCAATTGGGGTAACATGCAAGGTGGGTTTCAATCAACTCCTATGACCTAGCGCAACAAACAAAAACAGACACTAGTAGTGATATAAACTAGCAAAGCTTTAAAAAGGCGAATGCAAACCGGGGCTTGCCCGGATCAGCACAATTGTTAGCAACTACAGTAGACTCCTGCTCTCCGGACTCCTGGTCCTGCTGGAAGTCCGGCTCCTGCTCTGAGTGTCGTTACACATATATGAACAATGGTTTAACGGTGTTGTCGTAACACCGTTACATGCAATGATATGATGGATGCATGATATCTTTGGTGTTGTAGTGATAACATTGTTATTAACATTTCTAGAGGTCTTATGTTTCAGATAGTAAGTTAGGGTTTTATTAATTTATGTGTATTAACCATTTAAATAGGGTTATTATAGTTTTATGAAGCATAATGCAATTAAAATAGTAAACAAGTGATCCTCGACTTGAGTGATTTATCATGAATAGAGACATACATGAACTTCATTTTTTTTACCAAGTTACAGCTTCTGGACATTAATAAATTAATTACTAGCATTTATTCAAGTTAAAGAATTAATTAATTCAAATTGCATGAAATAAAGCAATTTTGACTTAACCAAAATTCAGGGTGACATAGTAGCATCAAATAACAGTGCATGCAAAAACTTGGATTTAAATTAAACTTCTAGAATTACGAAAGATTTAATTAGTGTTTGCATAATTTATTTCATTATTAACAATACATAGGCAGAGGAAGCTTGTTATCATTTTTATAAAATAGGGCACATTTTTATGAAACTAACAAACTTGGTTTGAGGTCCATTAGAGTTGAAATGAATTTACTATGAGTTTTTGAAGTTCTCACCACTTTTTGTAAATTTCTCTGGTTTTTCTGGTTTATTTAAAGACACGTGGGTGCCACGTGAGCTGCCATGTCGGCTCCACGTCAGAGCCACGTAGGCTGCCAGCAAGCGCCAGTCTGCACCGGCGGAGCGGAGCGGCGCGCGGCCGGAGCTCGCCAGAGGGCTCGCTGTCGGCGACTACAGACGGCGAAAGCGCGCCGCGAACGCATGGTTGTGGAGCACAGATCAAGGCGGAGTGGGTGGTGTTGATCGTGAGGTCGAGATCTCACCGGAAGGTGGTCGTCGACGACGAGCGGCGAAGGAGGAACTTCGGCGACGTCGAGTTTTTGCTACGAGGCGCGGAATGGGACTCCGTCTTCGCCTGGAGCTTCACGGGGTGTCGAGGAAGACCGGCATCGCCTTCGCTTGCATGGAGGAGGGCTGGAGCACAGAGCTCATCAGTGAGGCGGCGCGGTTCTGACGGCGGAGCAGAGGTGGTGGCCGGGGAAAAACGGAATGCCAATGATCTTGTGTATGAAAAAAAAAGGGAAACAGGCCAGGCACAATCGGTCGTGAGTCGAGCATACGCGCGAAAAGGAAGGAGGGGATACGGCTCACTAGAGGCGAGGAATTTTGCAGCAGCGTCGACATGGTCACTGGGGTGCACTTCTCTGATTTTACTCCGATTCACGTAGGTATTGCAAGCAAAAGGGCAGGCATTGGCATGGCAGCTAGTGGGGGATTAGGTGCATGTGGGTGTGGAGTTGGTCTTGCCCGGGGATGCGTGGAAAGGGGAAGGATTGAGCTCGCCTCGGCGGAGGCAATGGCGGAAGACAAAGGATGCGGGAAATGGCCAAGAGGAGTGGCTTTTATAGGTTGAATAAGACCGGCTAGGTGGTCGAACACCGGGGCGTTTTGTGCGCGCGTGGTTTAGAACTATCGGGGCATCGGGGAGCCATTGGTGCGGGAGTCGTGGAGTGCGGGCAGCAATGGCAGAGCGCGCTGGACAGAGGCGAAAGCAACTCACGTTCGTGTCGTATAGCAAGGTGCTGCGTGCGGGGGAGCAGGGAAAGGAGCACGGGACACGACAGGGCAAGCTGCACGCGTGGAAACTGGTCGGAGGCCAGGAATCGTGTGGCTCGGCCAGTGGCCATGGTGGCATTGGGTAGCGGGAAAGTGACTCGCGCTGGCATTGTTTAGCGGCGTGCTGCAGCGGAGGGAGCAGCAGGAAGGCGATGGCGATAGGACACGGCGCTGCGGGCGCGGCAGAGCAGCAACGGGAGTGCGTCGGGGAGTTCCGAGGCGGCAAGGAGACGAGGGCACGTCAGCGAGCGGAAAAGAGCAGGCACGGCAGCCTCGAGCAGAAGGAAAGTAACGTGCGGCAGCGGCAGCTAGTGGCTGGGCGGCAGCGACGACGTGACGACGGCGAGTGAGGGCGCACGGGAGTGAGGAATCGAGTCCCGAGGGCGGCAGAGCAAGCGCGGCGGTAGAGAATCACGCAGGCACGCGTGCGTGGGAAAGGGCGACGGGAGGAATAAGACAAGCAACTTTTGCAGTTGGGCCCTTAAACTTTCAAATTGTTTACAAAATGGTCCCTGGCACAGTTTTATTTAATTTCCCTTTGCTACAAGCCTCCAAATGAGATAAAATTTTACATATAGGCCCTCCATGATGTGTATAATTAATTAGTGGAGTCCATTTGGTTAGAATTGTTGCACTTTAATTAAGATTAAATCTTTAGTTTGAAATGTCTTTTAAACATGAATTATTTAATTAAAGCACTTCCCAAAAGAGATAAAATTCTAATCTCTAGTATAAAATTCTATTTTATTATTTTCATATTTATGATGTAATTATTTGGCTTATGTTTCATAGAAAAATTAAATTGCTTCACATTTTTGCTTGTGGGGGTTTTATTTAACATAAAGGAAATTCTAATTTTTCAAATGGCTCTATTATTTCATGCTTTGCTTAGACTTCAATCCTTGCTTAGCATGCAAATTAATTAGAGGTGAGACACCTGGGTTTCACAGCCCTCCCTCCTTAAAGAAATCTCGTCCCGAGATTAAGAACAAAGTAGACTAGAGAGGGGGCATGAAATAAAATTTACCTGAGAATGACGACTAGAATTCCGGGTAATGAGTACTCAAAAATTCCTCAGATTCCCAGGTGGATTCATCTTCTGAGTGATTACTCCATTGCACTTTATAAAATTTGATTGTTCTTTTGCGGGTTGTGCGCTCTTTCTCATCAAGGATTTTTATCGGTTGTTTGGGGTATGTGAGGTCCGGTTGAAGATGATCATATTCTTCCAAGACAACATCTATTGGAGGTTTGAGACACCGTTTCAGTTGTGATACATGAAACGTGCTATGAGCTCCAGATAGTTTAGCAGGTAGCTCCAGCTTGTAGGCTACTTGTCCATATCTCTCTAAGATTTTGAATGGGCCAATATAGTGGGGTGCTAATTTTCCTTTGATTGCAAAGCATTGAATGCCCTTCATTGGCGTTACTCGGAGATAGACAAAATCATCCTTTTTGAAATACAGTGGCCTACATTGTCGGTTTGCATACTTTTCTTGATGACATTTAACAGCCTTGAGATTTGCCTGAATGGTTCGAACCCTTTCTTCGGCATCCTTGACAAGGTCAGGGCTAAAGGTTACTCTTTCTCCTGATTCTGACAAGTTTAACGGTGTTCTACAATTTTGACCATAAAGTGCTTCAAATGGTGACATTTTTACACTCTCTTGATAACTATTGTTGTATGAAAACTCCGCATAGGGCAAATATTCATTCCAGTTACCACCATGTACTAAAACACATGCTTTGAGCATATGTTCCAAGATTTGGTTGACACGCTCTGTTTGTCCATCGGTAGTGGCATGATAAGCAGAACTCCGAATCAATTTTGTACCCAGAGATGCATGCAGCTGTTCCTAGAAACGAGCGACAAACTACAAACCACAATCTGAAATAATGGTCTTGGATACTCCATGAAGGCACAAAATTCTAGATATGTATAGCTCTGCATATTGCTTTATCTTGTATGTGTTATTGACCGGTAGGAAGTGGGCAAATTTTGTGAGTCTATCCACAATGACCCAAATCGAATCATGCTTTCGGGAAGTGAGAGGGAGGCCAACAATGAAATTCATGCTGATATCTTCCCATTTCTAGGCGGGGATACTCAATGGTTGAAGTAATTGATCTTGTTTCAAATGGTCCGCCTTAACTCTCTGCCAGGTATCACACTCTATGACATATCGAGCAACTTCTCGCTTCATCCTTGTCCACCAGAAATTTTTCTTCAGATCCTGGTACATCTTGTTACTACCAGGGTGAATGGAATACTTGGAATGATGTGCCTCATCCAAGATTTTCTGACGAAGCTCAAAATCCTTTGGTA
Source organism: Eleusine indica (assembly GCA_030378355.1). Taxonomy (NCBI): domain Eukaryota; kingdom Viridiplantae; phylum Streptophyta; class Magnoliopsida; order Poales; family Poaceae; genus Eleusine; species Eleusine indica. The sequence goes on along the minus strand of CM059501.1, from coordinate 28,705,462 downwards.
CTACTAGACGGTTGTTAACCATAGTATACCGTCCGCATATTGCGTGAAACATTTTGCCTTGCCATTCGTAATGTTCTCCCGAATGTACTTCATTCCAACGTCTTGTTTTTGTACAGCAATGACTTCATCCCGAATGGTGGAATGAATACTAAGATTGCTGATCACTAAGGCAGGCATAACCTGAAGGCTCGGTTTTGTTTTACTTGCTTCAGTGCTGCTGTCCTGAAATTCCAGCATCAAATTATTGCAGTGTATCTTTCTATTTAGAGCGTCGGTGACCACATTAGCCTTGCCTGGATGATAATGAATCTCCAGATTATAATCCTTGATTAATTCTAGCCACCGACATTGTCTCAAGTTCAGATTGGTGTGAGTAAAGATATACTTCAAGCTCTTGTGATCCGTATAAACGTGCACTAAGTTCCCGAGTAAATAATGTCTCCAGATTTTTAGTGCAAGCACAACTGCAGCTAGTTCCAAATTGTGAGTTGGATAATGCTCTTCATGCTTTCGTAGTTGCCAAGATGCATAGGGAATAACACGACCACACTGCATGAGCACACATCCAAGTCCTATTCTAGATGCATCACAATATACATCAAATGGTTTGGTGATGTCTGGCTGAGCCAACACTAGGGCAGTTGTAAATAAATCCTTCAACTTCTGAAATGCTTCTTCACACTTGTCGCTCTATTCAAACTTCACATCATTTTTTAGCAGTCTTGTGATGGGCTTGGACAATTGAGAAAAATTAGGAATGAACCTACGATAATATCCAGCTAGTCCGAGGAAACTACGAACTTGGTGGACAGTGATAGGCGGTTTCCAGTCCAGCACATCTTGAACCTTGCTAGGGTCTACAGAGATGCCTTCGGCTGATACTATGTGACCAAGGAATGGCACACGGTCCAACCAAAACTCAAACTTACTAAATTTTGCAAACAGCTTGTGATCTCATAGACGCTGAAGAACAATATGAAGATGTTCAACATGTTCTTCCTTGGACCTTGAATAGATAAGAATGTCATCAATGAATGCCACCACAAATTTGTCCAATTCTGGCATGAATACTGAATTCATGAGGTACATGAAATAGGCAGGAGCATTTGTCAATCCAAATGACATTACTAGATACTCAAATAATCCGTATCTAGTGGAGAAAGCGGTCTTCGGAATATCTTCTGCCCTGATCTTTATCTGATGATAACCCAAGCGAAGGTCAATTTTTGAAAAGACCTTGGCGCCAACCAATTGATCGAAAAGAATATCGATGCGTGGCAGCGGGTATTTATTCTTGATTGTTACTTCATTGAGAGGCCAATAATCAACGACGAGGCGCAGAGACTTGTCCTTCTTCTTCACAAAAAAAGCAGGGCAGCCCCAAGGTGAAGTACTTGGGCGAATAAATCCTTTTTCTAACAACTCATTCAACTACTTCTTCAACTCAGCTAGCTCATTGGGAGCCATTTTATACGGTCGACGTGATACTAGAGAATTTCTTGGCTGAATCTCAATCTTGAATTCCACTTCTCGGTCAGGTGGGAGGCCAGAAATATCTTCAGGGAACACGTCGGGATACTCACAGACAACAGGAATATTCTCGGGTGATTGTCCTTCCAAATGATAGACAACCAGACTTTTCGATGGATTGGCACTAAGAGAAAATGTTTCTGGGTCATGCAAGGGAGAGGTCAAATGAACGATACGGGGCTTAATATCGAGCATGGCTCTATGGGTTTTCATCCACATCATTCCAGTAATGAGGTCGATTTCTTGGTTATGGAGCATGATAAAATCAATGGGGTAGATTTTCTGGTTTATTTCCAGTGGAGCTTTGCATACTATTTTATTAGCTAGAATTTGTCTAGCTGGGGAGCGGACAGTATAGCACTGATTTATAGTGGTGGTGTGAAGATTTTGTTTTTGCACACAATTGCTGCTAATAAAATTATGGGTAGCACCAGAATTAAAAAGAGTAAGGACGGGCTGACGGTAGAGTGGGAGCGTACCGGTCAGCATGGGGTCACCCTGTGGAATATCTTCAGCGCTGGTGTGGTTCACTTGGGCACCATGAGACGGTGCATTCATATTCATATTCTGGTTCTGACATTGATTGTTGTTGTTGTTGTTGCGCCTGGGTGCTGTACACTCCTTAGCAAAGTGGCCGGTGCGACCACAGTTGTAGCACGGGTAGCTGCCTCCACGGTTAGCAGGCCGTGGAGCGCGTGCATCCTGACTTCCTTGCTAATGATTGGGTGCACAGTACTGATAGTTTTGCTGCAGGTACAGTACACGGGGTGGGAAGTGCTGCTGCTATGGTGGTCTCGAGTAGCTCTGGCCAAACGGTGAAGTGTACACCAGGCGATGCTGTGCCTGTGGGGCAGCAGAGGCACTAGCATGGGCCTTCCTCTTGTGGTCTTCCTCCTCAACTTGGCGCATAACGCTTCTTGGACAATAGCAGCATTGACCAAGTCGTTGTAGGTGCCAGTCCTCTGGGAAGTCAGACGCTCCTTTAGTGTGGCATTCATACCACGTAGGAATGCATACCTCTTCTTTTCTTCAGTGTTGACATACTCAATGGCATACTGAGCAAGATGGTTGAACGCCTCAAAATATTGGAGGACATTCCTCCCTCCATGTTTCAGGTCCATGAACTCCTGAAACTTCCTCTGCATAAGATCGGTTGGAATGAAATGTGCTCGAAAAGCAGCCCTGAACTCATTCCACTCGACGCGGTGTCCAGCAGGTAGTGAAGCGACGTAGTTCGCTCACCAGGCACCAGCAGGGCCCTGGAGTTGCTGGACGGTGAATAGCACCTTTTGGTGCTCAGTGCAGTCCAGTGGTCGGCGTCCAGGGGCTCTCTGGCACGCTCGAAGGTTGGCAGGTGTGTACCCAGAAAGTCTGAGTAGGTGCATTGTCAGGGCTGGTTCTTGTTGCGGTTGCCCCCATGTCCACCCAAGTTGGACGCATTCTGCACTAGCTAGCGGAGCAGCTCGGAGTCGTTCAGCTGCCGGTTGATCACAGCAACCAATAACTCTATCAGCGAGGGCGGTGCATTAGCTCTCTTCTAAGAGCCCTCGGGCTCATCCTGATTCCGAGTTCGCACCATGCTGCAATTTATACCATTACACATTAGTCATTTCTTAAAATATTCCATTAGGACATATGTGCATAAATTCGCAAGGATGCTCCAAGAATTTTAGAAATGACAACTAGTTTTGTAAATTCAAAGTTGAGTACATGATTGTTAAAAGGATAACATCACATTAATTAATTCATATGTGTGCCAACGCCTAACTATGGTATTGCGGACATACTAAGGAACCTACAGGCTAACTTGTCTACTCTAAGTCTATGTCTACCGGCTCGTCTGGCTCTGCCGGTTCCAGGGGCTCTTTCGGCTATTCAGGATCCATTATCTCTATGTCAACATTATCCTCCGGATCCATTTCTTCATCTATTTGTTCTCCATACTCCATAGGGATCTCATCCCAGTTATCTATAATTGGAAGATGGGCATCTTTGAAGGCATCAAATTTGGCTTGTAGCTCCTCCATTTTAGTTTCCATTAAATCTGCTTCTCCGATAGCTTGGTCACGTGCCTCACTGATCAAATCCATCTCTTCATTCTTTGCTTGGATTTGCTAGTTTAAGTATGAATTCACTAAAATCTTGGCTTCTTTTTCAGGTTTAGAAAGCTGAAGTGCAGCCCGAAACATGCCTAGCTGACAGTACAGGTCCTGGCATATGTCAAATAGAGAGAGTCCGTAGTACTCTGCAATATGCACTGCTGGATGGTAAAGTGGGTGGTGCTGGTCAAAGACAAAATCCAAGTGTCGGTTCCACTCGAAATCTCCCAAGTCAGCAATCGGCAGGAGAGTGACCGGTGTTCCGGCAATTTCATGCTTGTGAACCTCGCAAAATAGAGTGAGGGCCCTAAAGGCAGCAACACTCCAAGTAGTGAGTACTCCAGAGACGCTGATAGTCCATGATTCCCATGCCGTTAGGATGGAGTAATTGGTGAGGACTGCGACATGGACCACATAGGAAGTGGTTCCATTCTCCAAAGTCGTCTTGCCAACATAGGTGGGAGGGACATCATGTCCAAAACTCTGGAGAACGCTCCAAAACAGCTGAGTCATCCTAGGGATGTCCAGACCATCAGTGATCTCCCAACCCGATGGGGCTTGGTAATTGTTTTCAACCATCTATAAGGGTGAAATTTGAATGAGTCAAATTTTTCCTTATAGAAAAATGCATTTCATATCCAAGGTCATGAAATACAAAAACAATTTTTAGTTCACATTTTCCAGCTTCAAGGGGCAACAATACGGGAATGGATTTTTAAAACAGGTCTTGGTTCTGGGTAGCAAGTTTTACTTAGGACCTATTTCTATGGCTTTCTATATTGGACTTGGAAGTTGAGAATTTATTCTTAACAAAATTGAAGTTTTTATTCAGAGATGGGTAAAATAGGGAGAGATCAAAATTTTAGTTAATTTATGAGGATGCATGATGCAAGAATTCAATTTATTTACCTACCGTTCCTCACAACACACACCTATATTACCGGTACTTAGCCGCACGAAAATTTGGTGATGACCCACACTCAACACGTAAGTCAATCTAAGTGTTGTGCTAATGGCGTTAGTGTACCTGTAGAAAACTCATTGCAGAAACAGTATATTAAATTAAAAGAAACTACAAAATAAGGGTAATTCTACTTGGCAATGGTTCATGAAACGAACCGTCTTGCGAAGCCATGGTCCTCGCAAGCGGACCCATGCTCATAAGTCTACCATGATGAGCATCACTAAGAAAAAGTGGCACGGTTTATGGAAGAAACCATCTCACGAAAACATAGCCCTCACGAGTGAACTCTACGCTCCCATACTTGTTCAGGGAGCCAAAAATAAAATATGTTGGTGACAATTCATGGAAGGAATCGTCCCGCAAAGCCACAGTCCTTGTGAGCGAACTTTAAATGCCAAGATGAAAAATCAAATAAAAAGCCAACTCAAGCATAACCCGTTAGCTTGTCACCAACCCTAATAACTAGTAGGGGCAATACTAACGTATCCTCACACGTAAATGTCGTAGTTTTTGAAAATACGTTTTAATTGTTGTATTATCATGGAACCTGGCTCTGATACCAGCTGTGGCACCAGTTCCCGGAGGATCGAGGTCCCGAAGGTGCTGATAATGCAAACACTTGATAATAAAAAACTGGTCCAAATTTAAGTTGAATTATTACATCATTAAGGTGATCAAAGTGCAGCGAAATGATACAAAGTTCAAGTTTGTTTTGAAAAACAGAGGAAGCAAATAACGATAAGAAGTACAAGCTCGATGATACAACATAGTGATGAGTCATGCCCGAAGAACCATCACCCTAACAGCACACACAATCACTGCGGCGACAGGTCAGACTCCCAGTGGGCAGTCCAACCCTCAGGGACCTGCATGTCCCAAGGCAAACACATCTACATGCAATTCCATCTCTTCTGTACCTGAAAACCATAGAGGCACAAAGCCTGAGTACTAATTACTCAGCAAGACTTACCCGTCAAAGGACCTAGTCATGCATTGGCTCTAATAGGGTGGCTTGTTTGAAAAGACTCGCACTAAGCAACCTATTAGTTCTATCAAGTTTTGATTGCCAATTTAATTGGGTTGAGCAGAAATGTAACTTTAGTGATAGCATGAGATAATGACACAGTACATAAAGTAAGTACAACATAAGAGCAGGAATAATAATAATCAACAATTACCAACATAATCCATTTCCATAGTATCATGTGCAACTACGTGACGACTCAGTGACCAAGCGGTATTCATTACTGCGAGGGATAGCAATTGCAATTGATTTACACCAGCTGGGAAAACCCTAAATACACGACGTATATGCACCAATTAAGGTCGTATATGGCAACCTTTCACAAGAAACACTCACACCTACACCCGGATCCAGTGACGCCGAGTGGGCATGCCGTCCTGCCAACAGTACATTGCGGTATGGACCGCCCACTCCAGCTGCAGAAGGGTCAAACAACCAACGCACCATAGCCGTGCTCCAATGCAAGTATTTAATGCTATGTAGGTTTACTAGTGCCTATAAACTAGCATGCATTCAGTACTATTCAAAACTTGATCAAGGGGCTGACCACGGACGGGTCCTAGGGTGGGCAAGGCAGGACTACCACAGTCAACACCCATGTGTTGCTGCAAACCTGCATAAACTTCTTTTACAAGTTCAAATTTAGTGATCAAGTCAATTCCTTAGTAATAATATCTAACTATTAACTACGCATACCAATATAGTACCAAGCCTACCAAGGTTCTGATAACAGTAGCATAGGTCAATTGGGGTAACATGCAAGGTGGCTTTCAATCAACTCCTATGACCTAGTGCAACAGACAAAAATAGACACTAGTAGTGATATAAACTAGCAAAGCTTTAAAAAAGCGAATGCAAACTGGGGCTTGCCTGGATCAGCACAAGTGTTAGCAACTACAGTAGATTCCTGCTCTCCGGACTCCTGGTCCTGCTGGAAGTCCGGCTCCTGCTCCTGAGTGTCGTTACATATATATGAGCAATGGTTTAACGGTACTCTCGTAACACCATTACATGCAATGATATGATGGATGCATGTTGTCTTTAGTGTTGAAGTGATAACATTGTTATTAGCATGTTCTAGAGGCCATATGTTATACTAAGTTAGGGTTTCATTAATTTATGTGTATTAACCATTTAAATAGGGTTATTATAGTTTTATGAACCATAATGCAATTAAAATAGTAAATAAATGATTCTGGACTTGAGTGATTTAGCATGAATAGAGACATACATGAACATCATTTTTTTTCCCAAGTTACAGCTTCTGGACATTAATAAATTAATTACTAGCATTTATTCAAGTTAAAAAATTAATTAATTCAAAGTGCATGAAATAAAGCAATTTTGACTTAACCAAAATTCAAGGTGATGTAGTACCATGAAATAACAGTGCATGCAAAAACTTGGATTTAAATTAAACTTCTAGAATTATGAAAGATTTAATTAGTGTTTGCATAATTTATTTAATTATTAACAATACATAGGCAGAGGAAGCTAGTTATCATTTCTATAAAATAGGGCACATTTTTATGAAACTAACAAACTGGGTTTGAGGTCCATTAGAGTTGAAATGAATTTACTATGAGTTTTAGAAGTTCTCAGCATTTTCTGTAAATTTCTCTGCTTTTTCTGGTTTATTTAAAGACACGTGGGTGCCATGTTAGCTGCCATGTCGGCTCCACGTCAGAGCCACGCAGGCTGCCAGCAAGCGCCAGTCAACACCGGCAGAGCGGAGCGGCGCACGGCCGGAGCTCGCCAGAGGGCTCGCTGCCGGCGACTACAGACGGCGAAAGCGCGCTGCAAACACGTGGTTGTAGAGCACAGATCAAGGCGGAGTGGGTGGTGTTGATTGTGAGGTCGGGATCTCACCGTAAGGTGGTCGTCGACGACGAGCAGCGGAGGAGGAACTTCGGCGATGTCGCGTTTTTGCTACGAGGCACGAAATGGGACTCTGTCTTCGCTTGGAGCTTCACGGGGTGTCGAGGAAGACCGGCATCGCCTTCGCTTGCGTGGAGGAGGGCCGGAGCATAGAGCTCATCAGCGAGGCGGCGCGGTTCCAATGGCGGAGCAGAGGCAATGGCGGAAGACAGAGGATGCGGGAAATCGCCAAGAGGAGGGGCTTTTATAGGCCGAATAAGACCGGCTAGGCGGTCGAACACTGGCGTGTTGTGTGCGCGCGTGGTTTAGAACTGTCGGGGCATCGGGGAGCCATCGGCGCAGGGAATCTTGGAGTGCAGGGAGCAATGGCAGAGCGCGATGGGCAGAGGCGAAAGCAACTCATGTTTGTATTGTATAGCAAGGTGCTGCGTGCAGGGGAACAGGGAAAGTAGCGTGGGACGCGACGGGGCAAGCTGCGTTTGGCCGAGAATCGCGTGGCTCGGCCAGTGGCCATGGCGGTGTTTGGCAGCGGGAAAGTGGCTCGGCCAGTGGCCATGGCGGTGCTGCAGCGGAGGGAGCAGCAGGAAGGCGACAACGATGGGACGCGGCACTGCGGGTGCAACAGAGCAACAACGGGAGTGCGTCCGGGAGTTCCGAGGTGGTAGGGAAACGAGGGCACATCGGCGAGCGGAAAACAGCAGGCACGGGGGCCTCGGGCAGAAGGAAAGTAACACGTGGTAGCGGCAGCTAGTGGCTGGGCGGCAGCGACGACGTGGCGACGGCGAGTGAGGGCGCGCGAGAGTGCGGAATCGAGTCCCGAGGGCGGTAGAGCGAGCACGGTGGTAGAGAATTGCGCAGGTGCGCGCGCATGGGAGAGGGTGACAGGAGGAAGAAGACAAGCAACTTTTGCAGTTGGGCCCTTAAACTTTTGAATTGTTTACAAAAAGGTCCCTAGAAATGTTTTATTTAATTTCCCTATGCTACAAGCCTCCAAATGAGATAAAAATTTATATACAGGCCCTCCATGATGTGTATAATTAATTAGTGGATTCCATTTGGTCAGAATAGTTGCACTTTAGTTAGGATTAAATCTTTACTTTGAAATGTCTTTTAAACATGAATTATTTAATTAAAGCACTTTCCAAAAGAGATAAAATTCTAATCTCTCGTATAAAATTCTATTTTATTATTTTCATATTTATGATGTAATTATTTGGCTTATGTTTCATAGAAAATTTAAATTGCTTCACATTTTTGCTTGCGGGGGTTTTATTTAACTTAAAGGAAATTCTAATTTTTCAAATGGCTCTATTATTTCATGCTTTGCTTAGACTTCATTCCTTGCTTAGCATGCAAATTAATTAGAGGTGAGACACCTCGGTGTCACAGTGGGGAGTGCTTGAAGTGAGGCATCATCATAGGATTTTCTAAGCAATGGCCTTTGGTGGTGAAAAAGGTTTTCCTAAGCTTTTCATTTTGGCTCTCTAGAGATGCACCTTCACGATGAAGGCTTTCTAGTGGGAAGCCTATGAGAAGTTCAAAGTCGATGATGGGAAAGACATAGAGGCATAGGCAAACATTGATTTTGTACATCTTGATTAGTACAACTGTTGCAATCCCTCAACATGGAAAGGTTACTCCGAAGGCATCCTTGTGGAGTGTGTCATTTGGCTTAAGAGGTGTATCATCCAAAAGTTGCCAAGCTATGAACTCAGGGATCATATTGGCTATTATGGTGGGATCATGAAGGGCATCTATAGCATTTCGCTTTGTATAATAGGGAATGGTAGAAGAAGGAGAAGAGATTTGGATTTTTCTTGAAGAACATCTTTCTTCCTTCAACCACTCCTTGTCAACGACCTCTTGTAGGATTTCTTTCTGGAAAGGCCTACGAGGTGAAAGGGATGTCGTAGGCTTCTTCAGCCAGAAGTGATTCAAGGTGCTTTCATGTTTATCAGATAGCCCTTCCTTGAGCATGACTAGCACCCTAGAAGGTAGAATTTCTCCTGGCTTTCAAGTTGTCTCAACAGTAGAATTGAAAGATGAGATTGCAGTGGGCTCGAATTCAGTTGTTGAGAGATCCTCGTGGGTTGGCTTGCCTCCCCCTAGATAAATGGATGGTATCCTTCCTTAAGAATGGATCTAGGGGGTCAAATAGAAATGTTGCCACCACTTCATTGAATGGCTCGCCCCTTGGGAGAGGTTCTATCAAAAGATTTTCTGATTGACAGATTGAGACAGAAGATACACCTCTCCCGACTCTTATGTCAAGACTTCCTAGCTTTGGTCCGTCCCAATCAAGATTTGGAAGTCATACACCTCAACTATATGGATGTCTACGGTAGTCTCAATATTTTCATGCTTCACGGACAAATTTTGTAAGGTCCCAAGTCCTTCTAAATGCTGGCCTAAGGGGCTCAGGAAGGATTTGCTAATCAGTGCTAGGGGCTCACCACCTATGAAGGCTGGTGCAATGGACTTTGACATGATATTTGCACTGATTATGGGACTAAGAAGAACATTCACCTTCATCTCTCTTATGTGGCATTGAATGGTTGAATAAGGAGGTCTAATCCAAATTACATCAGGAGAATGTTCTCCCTCATTCAACCATTCGTTGCTTGGCATGGCATAGCACTCCCTCTCATTCACTCGGAGAAAATTGTCCTCTAGAGGTTCAGGAGGAGAGTGTTGACATTTCTTAATATCGCACCAGAAATATTACTATGCCCGGCAATGGCACCAGAAATGCTTGTTGACATCTGCTTATGTCACACCGAATAAATAGACCTAGGCAAGGCGCCAGAAATACTTGTTGGTAGAACTCAACAGATGGTTAGTGTGGGCAAGTTAAATCCGCAAGCGCATGGACGTCCCAATGTAGCATATCACCATTGGATTACTCCAATGGCTAATAATATACCAAATTCATAGATAGGGATAAGGATAATTAAGGATAATGGGTAGTAACACATAGAACAATCCAATCTAACATTAGTCCAAAGTCTAGGTTAAGTGGGTTAGGAAGAGTTAAGTTGGGTCTCTATGTACTTTTATACTCCTGTCTATAGGTTAAATACATGCAACATATACAAGCCTAAGTCCTATGCCAAGCCGAGACAGGAAGGATTAATAAGCACTACAGGCTGTCATCACCTGCTGGCAATCCTATACTAGGACACGTGACAAAAGGCAATTAAGTCCTTACTGCCACACCTTTGCTTGTTCATGGGGCAACTAAGCACTCAAAGATTTTTACCAACCCAAGCATCATGCTTACATTGTTAAATAATATTCTCGATTACCATGGGACTTTGGCCCTTCGAACCAACAAGTCGAGAGCAAGAATATACTTAACTCCAACCCGACGGATCAATGAGTCAAGTACTAGAGAATGCATGACTTCGACCCTACGGATCAATAAGTCAAGGGCTAAGACATGCATAACTTTGACCTGATGGATCATCAAGCTAAAGACTATAGCACACATAACATTAACCGTACGGATTAACAAGTTATGGACTAAAGCATGTCTAACCACAATATGTATTGAATGAGTGCAAAAGCATAGACTAACTAGTATGAGTATGTGAAGCATAAAGCAACCAAACATGACTAGGCAACAACCATATAAAAGGCACATGATTATCACACTAGTACAAAGACAAAGCGTAAGAGTAAAGAAGATAAATATATTAATAAAAAGGAACAAGTTCTACTAGAGAGGGATAGTGTGGAACTATACCCAAAACTCCAAGACTAGTTCAAGGATCTCAAGATAGCTCTCCTCTATACTAAACTCTACCAGGACCTCAAGACTAAGTGTAATGCTAGAGAATGGACTCTTCTTTGTGTGTGTTGGAGTGGGAGGCACTCCCCTCCTTTCATAGTGTCCAAAGGTCGGTTTGCAGGAGTAACCACCACGGAACCTCAACGCACTCATGTTGGCAAAGGGATGAGGGACCGACACATGGAAGGGGGGAATGAACCGCATCAAGATTTTGTCAGCCGACCAAGCCCCTAGGTTGTCCAACCTAGAGGTGGGCCTCCTCGAGGTGTGCTTCCTCGGGGTGGCTGGTAGGTGGGTTTCATCCTCTATTAAGTCGGCATTCTCCCGTGCAATCTCTGTTGACACTTCTTAACATCGTATCAAGAATATCACTATCCCTGTTATGGCATCAAAAATGATTGTTGGTGTTGGTTATGCTTTACGAGTAAAGTGAATTAATCTGCAAGTGCGTGAAACACCATTGTAGCATTTCACCCAGGAGTATTCCTAGGTATCGTATTTATTTTCCGCAGGAAAGCTAGGCATAAGATTATCTTGGTTTAACAAAGATATAACTATAAGAATTATACCAACTGACCAAAGACGGGTGTAATGACGTATAATAATAATGGGGGTAGTAACACATGAGAAATCCACACTAAGATAAATAAAGAGATCGGTTAAGCTAGCCGGAAGGACAACGAGTATAAGTCTAAGATTCCTAAAGTATATCTTCCTAATATATCTAAGTCAAGCATCAAATCCTAGTTACTTAGGTTGAGTGCTTACACCAATTTCTTGGTACAGCCTCAGAGTCTTTCATCTGTTAGTTCACTTCGGGGCACGAAAATGACCCACTAATATGGGTTGGTGACTAACATCTGTACTAGTGGGTAAGCTATCGCCAGACAATCCTGCTTGAGACTTCCCAAACATGGTGTATTACTAAAGGGACAGATAGGACTATCACTACCTGCCGCCTACCACACAGCTCGTGAGGACGAATGCAAATCCAGCTAGCGTTAACTTAGGCACCGCGCCTATGCCTTCACTAGATATTCTTCCGTTGGCCTAGCGGAAGAATAGTCGGGAAATAACCAAGTCTAAGTCCCAGAAAGAACTAAACTTAATTAAATCCTAACTGGGAAACCCTTGAACTACGCAACAGTGTTTCTTCCTGATGATTGTAACTTGAAGAAATAACTAAGATAAAAATAAGTACTTGACGAGATATAAAGGGAAAGATATTTATACTGATAAGAGATAAGTCTTATGTAAAGAGAAAAGATAGAAGAGTGCCCATACCTAGACTTCGAGATGATTCCGGAACCTCGAGCGATGCTCTCGACAAGACTCTAACTCCCGACTAACTAACCTACTCTACTAAGTAGCACAAGTAGTGAGAAATGGACTCCTTGATGTGTTTCTTTGTTGATGTCCTTCTTCTGCCGAATTTCCCTTCTATTTACATGTGGCGATGGGCTGGGAGACATTTGTAAGTGGAGTGGAGTCGATAGGCCAAAGTCGGTCCGCCGGGTGGTGGGCCATGCCAGGCGGCCACGTGTGCCGGGCGGCGGGCAAGGCCGGGAGGCCCCTTGGATCGTGTCGGTTCCCGACCGAATTTTCTTGGATGGCTCGGATTTGGTCTCGATGGCCGTTGTTTACTCAGTTGCCACTAACTCTCTTCTTTTGGGGCCGGTAGGCCTCATGGGCTTCATGGGCTGGCAGCCCTGGGTGGCAACCCGAGGCCGGGCGACAAGCCAGGCCGAACGGCGGCCTTAGATGGATACCGACCCTTACCGGGTTGCCCCTTGACCTCTCCCGGTTAGGCCACTTGATGGCCTTCTTTCCTTCACTATATTTCACGTGTCTTGGTCCAGAAGGAGAAAACAACATTGTGATGGAGTATTGTCGGTAGTATGTACCCGGGATACCTCATGGAGATATTATTTGTTATACAAGAAAGGAGATAAAAGGAAAGTTAGGGATAGAATCCTAGTTGGAAATTATGTTGTAACCGACTGGGAAACCTGCCATGTGACCCTGCGCCCCGGATATATAAGGAGGGCAGGGCTCCTTCATTGATAGCATATGAGATACAATACACCACAAAACACAGGACGTAGGGTTGTTATCCTTCGGAAGGCCCGAACTAGTCTAAACCTTGCGTCTTGTATGTCCATCGACTCTCGATCTTGCGCATGCCTTTACCGACAAATAAGGATCATGAACTATCCTATGATCCACTGTCGATAATAGTATCGACAGTTGGCGCGTCAGGAAGGGGAAGCGCGATGATCGGTTTGTCGAGTTCGATGGCCAAACTATTTGGAAAAAGATAGATCTTCATTGGTTGTGACATCGCTTGGCCGCCAGTCAAGTTTTGTCAAGGGCGCGTGGTAGCGCCGACGGCATGAATACGCGCATGGTGGACATGCGACACGGCGTCATTTTGTTCTGCTGCGATCATGATGCACAAGAAGCTTGGCGATTCAGATCGAGAAAGCAGCCGTACCTGAAGCTAATCCGCCGATCCGAATCAACAAGCATTCGAAATCTGGAAGGCTAGATCGTCTTTCCTTCTTTATTTTTTCTGCATTATTTTATTCCATACACGCTAGTCAATCTATTTAGTGGGATACTAATCATGTGTTGCCATGCATGAGCCTCCCTCGACATCGCTATCGTGAGCTGACGTTGCAGAAGATCGGACAGATTACGTGCATGATTGCACGCCCTGATCTTGACTGCCGGCATGTCGTGTGATGCTGTTGGATCATGCAAAATCACTAGACATGACGATCATATTGCATATGAAGTCGGCAAGTTCATCGTTAAGCCGATCAGGCAGTTGACATACTCGCCGAGTTTGGCTTTTACACGGAGGCCAATTCCGAGTCCAATACTCGCCTTCCTGCAAACAACACGTTCACGTGCCCACCAGGGAGAGCTCGGTCCTTCTTTTTATTCTTTTCATATTACGTATTATATTTCATATATACACTAATCATTTTGATTAATGGAATACTCATCACATGATTGATCTTTTTGCAAGTATGAGTTGCTACACTTTTCGTGTCCATGCATGTCACCCTGACTCATCCACCTGGGTGATGGGTCAGCTACTAAACTTCTTGGCAATCTGACTATTAACGAGTCGGCGGCACGGCAACCGGATGACATAGCGGCTTGGCGTGGAGGTTCAGGTGTCAAGATTGCCATTACGAGCAGGCTATGCACTGCAACGTCGTTGGATGGTGCATAATCGTGGTTGACTACGATGATCATTGGCGCTCGATGCCGGCGAGTCGATCGTCGTAGCCAACTCGTGAGTTCATAAGTCGATATGCCGGACGAACAGCAGCTAGGCGGCCTTCAAGTGGCTGCACAAGGCGGCATCGGCTTTGATGCTCTGATCGGCGCCGCGGCAAAAATAACTCTGGGCATCATGGAAGAGGAGCATTGATCAAACCGTTAAAGTGGCATATGTGATCTTGTGTGATCACGTTGCTGAAGAAATCAACGAGTTCATTGGCTCATCCTTCAGGCCGATCATCAAGATCGGTCTTGATCACCGATTTTGGCCTGTACACAAAAGCTAAATTCCATGTCGACAACCACAAGGGCTTCATGAGTCCACAGGGAAGATCTTTCCTTTCCTAATTTCGTTTACATATTATTTTATTCTTTGCATGTTAAGCCATTAGACTAATGGCTGGGATACTCACGTGACGTCTTTTTTGTATGGATGTGAGTTGAATCTGTGTTTAGCTACGAATGTCTCAGCGACTCGGGAACTGGATGTCACGACGACTTGGCAATACAGCCAACACTTAGGAATCACGAGCGCTAAGGTCGAATATGACTTGGCTCTGACTCGGCTTCATGTCCCGCTCGATCAGCCGAGCAATCGGTTCCCGAGTAGCTAGGCATCGCTTCTATGTAGCTGCGCATCGTACAACAGATGTCTTTGGCTGTATGGTGTTCGTTACTCGGTGCTTATTGCTGTGAAGAGGCTGATGATAAAGATGGCGAGTCAAGTCGTCACTAGGCCGATGGCTCGGTAATTTGACGATGCAATGGTTCGTCTACACGGCCAATGGCACAAGCAATTTGGCGATATGATGAGACATCCTTTCGGTTGATGGCTCGAATATTCTACCTCTACTTGGCTGGTGGTTCAGCTATCTGATTATTTGATGATTTGATGACTTGGCAGTTCGACCAATCACTCGGCGAGCGGGTTTCTCGGGGGCTCGCCTTCGACCCATTGATTTTTCAAAGAGCTAAGTTATTCTTTTATGCCTTATTATTTACATATCAAGTTTAGAGGCTATTATGTATCATGTTACATGCACCTTTATTTTGTTGGTTTTCCGAGTCTATTTTCATACACCTCGGTTGCATGTACATTTATTAGATTAGACTGCCAATTACCTAGAACATCTGTCAATGATCTGGATAATATTATGCTCATCTGGAATTTTATTAGTTATCTGGACATTCACCAGGAATCTTATGGTTATCAAAATATTTATCGGTTATCAGGATATTCTGTTTTTATATAATTAGGATATTCATCCGGATCTTGATTATTAAGCAATGAGTACATTATCTGGAGCATTTATTTCATGAAGATATTCAACTGGAATTTTATTGATCAGTTATTTTTAGAATATATTTACTTGGATTTTTCAATCACTCGGACATCTGGATGTACATGCAGGTAAGGCGAAGGAGATCGGAACGTACTCCAACTAGCGCTCATCCGACGAGTCGGTCTAGAATAGATCTTGATCTCCTGAAGCAGTTAGGAATCCAGATCGCACAATACCATGTCCAAGTCGAATATTCGGACGTTCACCGTTCGTGTGCCATCAAGGGATGTGAGTTGAGTTTGATCGGCGGCACGACAACCGGATGACACACAGCGCCTCGGCGTGGAGGTCCAGACGTGAAGATCGCCAACACGAGGCCCTGCACTGCAACGTCGCTGGATGGTGCATAATTGTTGTTTGATCATGGTGATGGGCGCACGATGCCGGCGAGTCGATCATGAAGCCAACTCACCGAGTTCAGAAGTCTAATCCGAGCCGCACATGCTCTGGAGATCAGGAAAATTCTTTCTTTAATATTTTTACAATTAGTTTATTCCTGGACTATGATGATTATTTTGATTAGCTGACTACTCACTGCGTAATGTTTTTAGACTCTTGCTTTTAGCTCTGCGTGAAGGAGTTACGCAGGGCCACCATGCCTGGCTGGTTGGATCGTGATCAACGGGTTCATGACCATGCAAGGCGGCATCGGCTTGCATGCATGCCGTCGACTCGATGAGGCTTTCTTACCAGTCGCCGAACCAAGAGGATTGCTTTTGAGTTCGATCTGTTCAGTCGCAAATCACTCGGCGGCATGGCGATTAGACGACTCGCGACAGCTTGGCGACTCGGCGACTGGGCAGCTCGGCAACTTAACCAACACTACTACGGATTTCAACTCGCGAGTCAATCGTCATCCGTCGAAGCAAATCAAGAAATCGATGTACTCGTCGAGTTCGGCATGCATGGGGGGTTACATCCGACTCAATCTTGTGCATTGGGAAGTTTTCTGTCCTTCGTTTGTTTTTATTTGTTTATCCTTTATATGCCCAATAATCAAACCGATTAGTTAATGTGCTTGAAACTTATTATGTGATGATGTTTTTTGCATGGCTATGAGTTGAGTCCGGATTCGGTTACGAATCACTCGGCGACTCAGCGTAAATTAATCTGCTGACCAGAGGCGATAAAGAACTAATCTTGGTTTCGTAAACAGTGACACGTCATCAACTATCGACGTGTATGCAGCGATTCAGACCAGGCAGCACCCAACATGCACGGGTACGATTAAAGGGATCAACGTGAATGCAGCAGCGGCTGCCATATGCTATTGCGCCTGATCGACCATCAACGTCGGCGAGTCAGATGGCCAAGGCAGCTACGCATCGGTTTTATGTAGCTGCGCATCGATTTGGTTCTCATACAACAGGGAAGCTTTGTTCATTCTTTATTTCCTCCATATTATTTTACTGCTGATATAATGATAATCAATATTTGATTCGTAGAATAATGACATATTTTTTTGGCATATATGTATGAGTTGATCATCCACGCCGTTGTTGGTTGTACGGTGTTCGTGATCAAGTGATTGTTGCTGTGAAGAGGCTGATGATAAAGATGGCGAGTCAAGTCGTCACTAAGCCGATGTCTCGGCAATTTGACGATGCAATGGTTCGTCTACACGACCAGTGGCTCAAGCAAATCGATGACACATTGAATCACTCGCGCACTCGAAGCCACTTCGCGACTCGATAAATCATCTGACAACATGACTGTCGGCTTGATGATTTAGCAGCATTCTCGGGCACTCGTTTTTGACTCATCGACTATTTAAGAGCTAAGTTACTCTTTTATGTCTCATTATTTCTATATTGACTTTAGTTGCTGAAATGTATTTGCATTCACCTCTGCTTAATTGGTTTTCCCAGTTTTGTATAGATTTTATGGATTATCTTTGGAATATATTGGGATTTCTAGAGTTTTGATCCCTTAGACCTTTTGAGCTATTATCTCGGAGGCTCGTCTTTGGCTCGCTGGATATTAAGCAGCTAATTATTTTTATAATTTCAGTTTTATTCATCTAGTGAAAGGCCGTAGGTTCTTAAACTTAGGGATGATTTTTTTTTGCATAATCTTTATGCATTACGCTCTCGGTATTACCTTAACTAGCATATGCTTGGCCGAGTGAGTTCTTAGTCTCCATGGTTCATGTCGTTTGTTAAGGACCGAGGCGGCTTTTTACCTTAGCTCACATGTTTGACCGACGGAGTTCTTGTCTCCATGCTTCATGTTGAATATTAAGTAAGTCATTTAGTAGTATTGGTACATGATATTTACTGGTTGTGAGAGTTAAGCTCGAGTTCATACAGTACTTCATCACCCAATACAACCCAAGTATCTATTGCATTTTTGGCAAAGGATCAAGTTAGTTATTTTATATATGTATTAGATATTGAATACATTATTTGTTTTATCAGTGTATTACCTATTGAATATATTGTTTGTTTTATCAGTGTATTACCTATTGAATATATTGTTTGTTTTATTAATGTATTATCTCTTGAGTATATTGTTTGTTTTATATATGTATTACTTATTGAATATATTATTTATTTTATTAATGTATTATTTATTGAATACATTATTTTCATGGATTATAGTAGCTATATCAACTCGAGCTACTTCATTGATATCACTCGGTTTTGTTATCCCAAGTCATTAGATCATTCGGCTATATATTGGATCACTCGGCTATTATTGATTACTTGGAATTATTTGAAGAAGGTCTGTCATGACCACGGATCATGTTTTTAATCAATATTAGAGAGTCATGCAAGAGTTGATATTTTTTACTCGGAATCACGCCTGGGGGCTGCTATACTTGTTATATTTGATCAAGTATTACCCAGATATTTTTTATGGCTATTTTACTTGTTATATTTGATCAAGTATCATCTAGATATTTTGATGACTGCTATGCTTGGTATATTTGATCAAGTATCACTCGGATTCATTATTGATTATGCTTGTCGGGGAGAGTGGTAAAACCAATCTTGGGGGCTACCGTATCAAAAACTCCACAAAAAATCAGTCGGGAAGAGTGCAAGAACCTATCTTGGAAATTACAATACAAAGTATCCTTGTGGATCCATTCAGGAAAGTGATAGACATAGATTTACATATGGTGTTATCATCTTTGACTCATAAGATATTTTCCGATCTAAATACCTTTTGAGTCGGGGGCTATACCTAGACCTAGTAGGTGGTTTTTCTGGATATTATTTGGCACATCATTTAATTGAAGATTCTTTAAGATTTATGGAGACCTTTACAAGTTCGTTGCTATACTTGATGGAATTGCTCAATCATATTCATGACAAAGCACTAGTCAAGCAATTGAAGATCCACAACTCACTTGCAAAGCTCTCGGGAGCTACTGACGGTAGTATGTACCCGGGATACCTCGTGGAGATATTATTTGTTATACAAGAAAGGAGATAAAAGGAAAGTTAGAGAGAATCCTAGTTGAAAATCATGTTGTAACCAACTGGGAAACCTACCATGTAACCCTGCCCCCCGGATACATAAGGAGGGGAAGGGGCTCCTTCATAGATAGCATATGAGATACAATACACCACAAAATATAGGACGTAGGGTTGTTATCCTTCAAGAGTGTTGACTTTTGCTAAGCCATATTAATAAATCATTCCCGGCACGGGGCCAGAAACGGTTCACTAATATGTCCCAGAGTCAAGTAGGTAAAATCCGCAAGCGCACGGAGAATACCGCTGTAGCATTTCACCCGGAAGTATTCTGGGTATCGTATTTGTTTATCCCAAAGGAAGGGTATGATCAAGAAGCGTTACTAACATATAAGATCATGTTAACAATTAGCAAGGATATCTAACCAAGACAGGCGGGTATATGATAATAACCGGGTAGTGTGACACACACAGAAGATTCCTACTAAATAAATAAAGTCTAGTGGAGGAAAGACTAGGCTAAGCTACTCCTACTATACATTTCTATACAGTTGCATAGCCTAAGTAGAATACATACAGACCCACACTCAGGTTCAGCAGTCAATAGTATAGCACTTCAGGTACGGACTTACCCCTGCATCCACAGGCGACTTCCGCCAAGAGCCTACGCACTAGCCTAGCGGGGAGGATTTCAAAGGACGGACAGGGCTGTCACCACCTGCCGCCTACCTCAACGAACCAGTAGACTAACGAATAATTGATGCAAATCAGTCACCCAAGTACCATACTTGCATGACCAAAGAGCACTCTGCCCCTCCGCGATTACTATTAACGAGGCAGAGCTACCGTACAAATACGATCACCAAACCCATGCTATACTTTATCAGCTAAAACTAAGCATAGAGACTATAACATATAAACTAGACTATAGTGACGGTATATAACTAGCATGACAATAGTAGTATAATAAATATAAACTACTATCACACAAGTAGACTATACTATCACATATATGGATCACAAAATCAAACAAGAAACTCATGACCCAAGCACAACTATATAGAAAAGATATATATATTGATAAGAGCAAAGTCTTACAAAAGGGAAAAGATACAAGAGCCATACCAATTCCAAGTGAAGACTTGGGACTAGAGAGCTCTAGACTCAGCCTAACTAAAACTCCAAGAACTACTACTAGCAAGAGAGAAATGCTTCTTGTGGTGTGTGTTGAGTGTGAAGGCACACCCTCCTATTTATAGCCTCAATAGGTCGGCAAGGGAGAGTAACCGCCACGGAAGGCATCTCAAACCGTCATCAGGAGTCACGGAGGAGCCAACACGTGGAAGCCCAGGCGGAGAGGGCGCCCGGCCGGGTCGGCCGACCTGACCAGGTCGGCCGACCTGGGGGTGGCCCCTCCTGGCCTGTGCTTTCTCCAGGTGGCTGTCCTGTGGGCCCTGACGTTGGTTTGCGCGGTATTGCAGGGAGTTACGTCGGTTAAGTGTTGAAAATGGGCCCTTCAATCCGTGTGACGTCCATGTGGCGCTCTCTGATTGGTCGAAAGTGTGTTTTCTTGCCTTTTGAGGTGTTTCCTTCACATTTCCTCCTGCATGCACAAAGTTCTCCAAGTACAAGTGGAACTATATTATTGTGATAAAGCATGCGTGTATGAAATGCCAAATTCTCCTTTATTTGAGTATAGTTGACGGTTAAAAATGGTACTTAACAGCCGTCAACAAACTCCCCCAAGCTTACCCTTTGCTCGTGCCGAAGCAAAGATAAACTTAAGTTGTTGATCAGGAGTTGCTACAATGTCCTACTCCTCAATAATACTATGCGCACAACAAAGTACTCTTCCTAGAATTAAATATATTGGCGCATAACTTACCCATTTACCTTGATCCATGGGGCTTTTACACCTCATTGTCTTGGGCGGTTGAGAGATAGAACAATTTCAGGGCACCAATCACTTGCTCTAGATTCCGCTATGTTGTTCCGGAGGTTTTCAAAAGATTTTGAAAATAAAAACCAAGTTCCTCAAATGATTCTCTCGGATCACTCAATATGTGTATGATTCCTCACCAAGGCAAAGTGTTGCCTATAATCACCTACTTCTAAATAAGGCTTTATGTGGAGCTCAAGGTAGGGATATATGAAGCACTCATGTTCACATAATATTGCTATGTCAAAAGACCGGATCCAAGAAAAAACATCAATTCAAACAATCTTGATCAAGATGTGCAAGTGTGTGGGAGAACGGAGGAATGGTGGATGGGAAGAAATAACTCCTTTTTGAATTTTCCTTCTCTCTTTTGGAGTTTCTAGGCTATGGCTACCTTTTGCTTGCTCTCTTTTTTTGAGCATTTTTTTTTCTTTTCTTTTTGCATAGCCATAGTCCTAGTTTGCAATGAATACTTTGAGAGAGGAATTTTTGCAATGGATATATGGAGTGTTTCTTTGGATGGATGGATGGATAGTGGCTTTCTTCCGGTGTAGAAGAATAGCTCACGGTGGATATGGTGGATGCTATCTTCTTGATTTAGAAGGATAGCTCATGGCGGTGGATGTGTGTATATGATCTTGATCAAGAAAGCATGAAAAGAGTTCTACTAGGGTCACAACAATTTTGACTAAGCTCAATGTGAAACAAGCAGCATATGTGTAAAGGTTTTCAAATGTAAACACTACATATGGCTGTGGTGGGAATTTCATCATTGAGGAACTTATCAATTTGTCATTTTGAAAAATAAAACTCCGGAATTCAAGCTTTACGTTGAGCAAGATCATAGCAGCCCTATCTATCATATCATACCTCTCAACAACTTAGAACTAGAGAATGCATATGCTACCCACAAGATTCAAGTTCAAGGCAAGATTTACCAACAAACCTAACTCTTGAGAGAGTACTAAGTTGTAAACTAGCATTAGAGAGGAATAAAGGACAGAGCAACTATTCATCATCTCAACATGGGAAAATTATACACATTCATACCGCGCATGAAAAAGGGAAATATTTTTGTTCTTTTTATGTTTTGCAAATTTTTATGGAATTTCAGATTTAGCAAATGCAAGAAATAAAGGGAAGGGGAAAGATACAAGTTACCGTGAGAAGGGGGGTCCTCCCCCAAGCTTGTTCTTGCTCATATCTGCTGGTTCGGGTCGTAGCTTTGGGAGCGGAAGAAGGCATCCCAATTGTTCTGATTTTGAGCCATCATCGCGTTCAGCTGGCGGAATTGGTTGTCGCTGAAATTGACGGAGGATGCTTGACTCGTGCTTGCACGAGTGCTTTTTCTCCGCTTGATTCCGGCGACTTGCTTCATTTGGTTGAACATGGCTGCACACAAGAACAAACACAAGACAAGAACAAAAACAAGATCGAACAAGTGTTCGGGTGAGCGTTAGTGAAAACGACAAACCTGAGCTTCTCCGAAATTGGTTTTCTTCTCACAACAACTTACAAATGCACTAAAACAGAGGGGAAATATTTTTTTTTTTGGGTTTTTGGGGCTGTAGTAAAGTTGAAGAACACGAAATTTTGGGAGAGCAACAAGTGAGCAAAGGAGAGGAGTGAAAGATGAGCTTGGAATGGTGAAGCTCCTCCTCCTGGGCGGTTTTTATAGCCAAGGAAGCAAGATGGCCGTTAGAAAGGGACGGAGCAATGGCCATATAGCCGTTGGGAGAAAGGAGCACAGGAAAAGGTGGGGCCAGGGGGTCGGCCGATCCCACCAGGTCGGCCGACCTGGCAGGTGGGCCTCCTGGCAGCCCCCTTTTTCCTATGTGTTCCCCAACGGCTAGGGGATTTGTCCCCTGCTGCCTTTTTGCTCAAAAAGCTCGACAAAAAATGTTTTCAAAATGGAAAGCCCAAAAACCTATTTTCTAAATTTTCAAAAATGCAAATGAGTTTTGAAAAATTCCAAGGTGGCTGGAAAAATTCAAAAATGCAGAAATGCAGTGGTCGGAAAAAATCAAAATGTGGTGGAAAGCAAATATGCAATTAAAAGAGCAAATATGGATAACTACCGGTTTAACCTCCCGGCGAGGACTCACCTTTTAAAGTCCGACGAGCGGGACTTTTCTCCGGCGTTCAGCTTGATGAAGCGTTGTCCGGTCCCGGAGATGAAGACACGGATGATGCTTCTTGTTTCGTTCGCCACACCTTCTTGGTCTTTGTTGCGGTCGGTGGCTTCTCGGGCTTCAGAGGCTGCGGTTTTGCAGGCTTCACAGCCTGTTTCTTTGCAGACCTCGGAGGTTGCTGCCTTGTGGACTTCGGAGGCTGTTGCTTAATGTGTGACCTTTGCCTCCTTGCCTTCATCAGTTGTTGCTGTGCAGCCTTTTCCTTCTCAAGGAAGTTCTTCATGAATGTGATGAGGCTGTCCTTCTTTGGCGGAGTGACCTCCACTTCCTTGATGTTGCTTGGGTTCGGCCCGTACTTGATACGGATCATGTTGCACTGTTCTTTCCTTGGCCGAAAGTCAAACTTCTCCTCCTTGCCATTGATGTGGAAGCGGATTTCTCCGGCTCCTACATCGATGCGAGCATCCGCAGTGCTGAGAAATGGGCGTCCCAGGATGAGCGGTGTGCTCTTCCCGACGTCCATATCAAGCACTACGAAGTCGACGGGGATGAAGCAATCCCGGATTTTCACCGGAATATCTTCGGCGATCCCCGCCGGATAGCGGACCGTTGAATCGGCCAGCTGCAGCTGCATCGGCGTGGGGGATAGTGTGGTGTAGTTGAGCTTGTCGAAGACATCCTTCGGCATGACGCTCACACTTGCCCCAAGATCACATAAGGCATGGTCGAAGTTCTGTGTCCCGATCGAGCAGGTGATCGTGGGACACCCCGGATCTTTCTTCTTCTCGGGAAGCCGGTTGAGTATAGCAGCGCTACACTCTTCCGTCAGCTTGACAATTTGTGTGGTCGGTAGTGGGCGCTTGTTGCTGATAAGATCCTTGAGGTAGCGAGCGTACGTGGGTACTTGTATCGCATCCAGCAAGGGCACGTTGATGTGCAGCTTCTGGATTACCTCAACGAAGCGTGTGAACTGCTCGTCCACGGTGGGCTTCCTTCTTCTTTCAGGAAACGACATGAGGTTCGTGTCATAGAACTCATGTGGGGCCGTTTTCCTGGGCGGCAGTTCTTCTTCTTCTGCCGGCTTCTCAGCTGATGTGTCCTTTCCTGCATGGTTAGGGTATGGCGGATCCCGAGTGGACTTACCTCCTCTCGTGGTAACTGCATTAACATTTTCTAAGGGGGTCTCGGGTTGCCCCGGGATTTTCCCCGACTCAGCAGTAGGAACAGCAGCAGCTAACTGAGCTAATTGGGTTTCTATCATTTTATTAAAGCTCAGCTGATTCTTGAGAGCAGAGGAAACACCCTCTATCTTAGTGTGGATGCTCTCAAGAGTCCTATCAGTGGTGGCAAGCTTTTTACTGATGTTATCATTAACCTTAGCTTGACCAAGCACAAGATCTTTCAAGGAGGGCTGATTATAACCGGAATTAAAACCAGAGAAGTTGCCAGAGTTACCTCCTTGGTAGTTGGGACGTGGTGGACCCCAACTTTGACCTCCTTGTGGACGGTAGCCGTTGTTGTTGTTGTTGCCCATGAACATTGCGTCCTCATTGGCTTTCCCACAGAATGGGCTAGCCTGCACCATGGTGATGAGACCGGTCTTGATCTCGAAGTTCGCATCTCCCACATTGCCAGCTGGTCCCGTAGGGATGTTGGCAGCGGAGGGAGCGGAGAACTCACGGAGGGTCTTGTCGGCCATTTGCTCAGAGCTTGATGGTGCGGGAATGACAGGTTTGATTGGCCGAGTCTCCTTACGAGGAGGGGTGAGCCTGGCTCGTGTCCTTCTCAGGAGTGATTCAGGATCTTTAGTGAAGTTTGTCGGCAAGTCGAAACCAGTCATACACTACCCTGTTTTCATACAAAATGCAGAAAACAAAGCAAGGTTAGCCTGCCTAGGAGATAGCCTTAATAATTGCAACACTACTATATACATTAGTAATTTTTCTTAATCATACGCCTTCCCCGGCAACGGCGCCAGAAATGCTTGTTGACTTTTGCTAAGCCATATTAATAAATCATTCCCGGCACGGGGCCAGAAACGGTTCACTAATATGTCCCAGAGTCAAGTAGGTAAAATCCGCAAGCGCACGGAGAATACCGCTGTAGCATTTCACCCGGAAGTATTCTGGGTATCGTATTTGTTTATCCCAAAGGAAGGGTATGATCAAGAAGCGTTACTAACATATAAGATCATGTTAACAATTAGCAAGGATATCTAACCAAGACAGGCGGGTATATGATAATAACCGGGTAGTGTGACACACACAGAAGATTCCTACTAAATAAATAAAGTCTAGTGGAGGAAAGACTAGGCTAAGCTACTCCTACTATACATTTCTATACAGTTGCATAGCCTAAGTAGAATACATACAGACCCACACTCAGGTTCAGCAGTCAATAGTATAGCACTTCAGGCACGGACTTACCCCTGCATCCACAGGCGACTTCCGCCAAGAGCCTACGCACTAGCCTAGCGGGGAGGATTTCAAAGGACGGACAGGGCTGTCACCACCTGCCGCCTACCTCAACGAACCAGTAGACTAACGAATAATTGATGCAAATCAGTCACCCAAGTACCATACTTGCATGACCAAAGAGCACTCTGCCCCTCCGCGATTACTATTAACGAGGCAGAGCTACCGTACAAATACGATCACCAAACCCATGCTATACTTTATCAGCTAAAACTAAGCATAGAGACTATAACATATAAACTAGACTATAGTGACGGTATATAACTAGCATGACAATAGTAGTATAATAAATATAAACTACTATCACACAAGTAGACTATACTATCACATATATGGATCACAAAATCAAACAAGAAACTCATGACCCAAGCACAACTATATAGAAAAGATATATATATTGATAAGAGCAAAGTCTTACAAAAGGGAAAAGATACAAGAGCCATACCAATTCCAAGTGAAGACTTGGGACTAGAGAGCTCTAGACTCAGCCTAACTAAAACTCCAAGAACTACTACTAGCAAGAGAGAAATGCTTCTTGTGGTGTGTGTTGAGTGTGAAGGCACACCCTCCTATTTATAGCCTCAATAGGTCGGCAAGGGAGAGTAACCGCCACGGAAGGCATCTCAAACCGTCATCAGGAGTCACGGAGGAGCCAACACGTGGAAGCCCAGGCGGAGAGGGCGCCCGGCCGGGTCGGCCGACCTGACCAGGTCGGCCGACCTGGGGGTGGCCCCTCCTGGCCTGTGCTTTCTCCAGGTGGCTGTCCTGTGGGCCCTGACGTTGGTTTGCGCGGTATTGCAGGGAGTTACGTCGGTTAAGTGTTGAAAATGGGCCCTTCAATCCGTGTGACATCCATGTGGCGCTCTCTGATTGGTCGAAAGTGTGTTTTCTTGCCTTTTGAGGTGTTTCCTTCACATTTCCTCCTGCATGCACAAAGTTCTCCAAGTACAAGTGGAACTATATTATTGTGATAAAGCATGCGTGTATGAAATGCCAAATTCTCCTTATTTGAGTATAGTTGACGGTTAAAAATGGTACTTAACAGCCGTCAACAAAGAGGCCCAAACCTGTCTAAACCTTGCATCTTGTGTGTCCATCGACTCTTGATCTCGCGCATGCCTTTACCGATAAATAAGGATCCTGAACTACCCTATTATCCACTGCCGATAATAGTATCGACAAGTATTTTGTAGAATCGGTCACGTGCTGATTTCAGCCGTAAATGACCCTGTCGGCCGGGTCCAGATTTTAGCGCCTTGCGAGGATCAAGTGCACAAACATATACTCCAACAAAATATGGGTAAGTATAAACCAGCACAACTAACTCATTCTCATTGTACAGCGGGGCTTATTGGCATTTTATAACCTTGTCATAAGTGGTTGAAGTCTAGAACGGCTAGTTAAGACTTTTTCATGCAATCTTCTATTTGATCATAAGTCCACAATCTTTATAATGCTACATAAGGATGAAATTCTTCCTTCTTGGTGCAATCTTCATTATGACTCTCATCTCTCAAAAGGTGTATTTCCTTACCAAATGCTCATCCTACTTTCTAAAAGTTTGGCTTAAATATGTGGAGCTTGGTAGGATGGCGCATTTAGCATGCATGTATTGTTGAGCTAACAGATGGTCCTAGCGAAAATACATTGCACTTCCTCATTCCAATCTTTTAGAAATAATGTCCAGGGGAGAGGGAGAGAATGGACTCACGCGAACGAATGGGCTAGCACAATTGCAAATCTTGGGTACAAATTTATCCCGAAGGCTGGATTTTGGTGCTAGAGAGAAAGGATGGTCCTTTGTTTTGGCTCAAAGATATACTTGTTTTATTTTTGAATGAACCTTGAAACTTTTTGATACAACAAATCCATGGGAGCTGATAAACTTTTCCTTTATTTTCTTTCTTTCAGCTTTCATGGTGTAAGGAAACTATTCAATGGTCCAAATATTTTTGCAAACTTTTTCTGATCAATGATCTGGGAGGACCATAATCTTTTAATGTGATCAAAGGCTCGCAAAAATAAAGATTTTGGTTACCATGCTTGGTGGAGTGGATGCATAATTCCGGTGTGGAAACCGCATAACCAAGCATGATTAAATTGAGAACTCAAATATAACGCGAAGGAGAATGATTGGCTTTGGAAGTGCAAGTCCCTCATAAGGATAAATCCTAACTAAACTCAATGCATGCATAAATAGCGTAGGCAAGGATTTGCTAATCAATATTTGGCCATGGTAGGAAATTGTCTATCGTAGGAAAGATGTACACCAAGTAGGGGGCTTTTGTTGCAGCATGGTTTTGAAAGAAATCATTGGACTCTAATCATAAGGAAATCACAGACTCATCCAAAACATGCCATATCATAAACTCCAACAACTAGACTTGGTGTTTATTAGCCATTTCGCACCCACTAAAACATAGAGGGACTAGTGTTATCATCATGTCGGTCTACCGTTACCCACATAAATGAGGAGTAGAGGTTGTATACTTGAGACTCAAAGTGAGCTAATAGAGCAACTATTCATCATTTCCATAGGGAAGGTAGAGACCAAGTTCTCAAATTTTATTTGCAAAGGGAAATCTTTTTGTTCTTTTTGGTTTTGCAAATTATTATGGTTTTCCACGAAAGCTAAAATCTTTTTGGGTTTTCTTAAATTTTATCGAAACTAAAAATCATTTTGGATTTTTCTTAGTTAGCTATATATAAAAGGAAACAAAACGACTCAACTAGAGAAAGAGGGAGAGAGGATAGAGCAAATGGTGCACCTTGGTTTGGGTACCTTCCCAAGCTTAGGTCTTTGCAAGACTTAAGCTTAGATGACGTTCACTGCGGCGGTTGATACTCGATGTTGAAGTGGCCGAACAGTTTGTCCATCGTAGAGATGTTTGTTTGAACCTGTTCTGTTGTTTATTGTCGCCATTGTTGTTCTTCCCTTATGGCTTCTTGTATTTCTTGAGTTTGCTTGTTGGTCTTATAGGCATTGGCAGCCAAGTATTGCATATCTTCTTGCAACTCTGAAAAATTGTATGATGTGAATCGGGCGGAGCGTGATGTCCCTATTCCTCCATGAGGTTGGGGTAACTCCACATCCTGTAGGGCTCATAGTTGTCATAGGAGGAGGTAGTGTAGTTGGTCGATGAACTCGCAAAACCAGGGAATTGTGATTGTTCCCAATTGTATTGGGGACCACCCGATTCCCTTGTCTGAGATGTGTTCATTGCGGTTCCGTGCTGCTGCTCCTCTCGATGGAGTTGTGCTCTCGTTCTTGGTCTATCCCCTACAACATTTTTTCTTACATGTTGCAAGGAAGCTTGCAATTTGTACACAAAGTTCTTTTTACCGATAATAGTAAGCTGGGGTTTAGGCAATTCAATTTCCGTGTCATACCCCGGATAAAGCATGAAGTACCTTAGCTGGGTACCGACCCTTGCCGGCTTGCCCCTTGACCTCTCCTGGTTAGGCCACTTGATGGCCTTCTTTCGTTCACCATATTTCATGTGTCTTGGTCCGAAAGGAGAAAACGACATCGTGGTGGAGTATTTTGCGGAATCGGCCAGGTGCTGATTTCAGCCGTAAACGACCCTGTCGGTCGGGTTCTGATTTTAGCCATAAATAACCATATTGGCTTGTGAAAAATGGATGTTTCGCAGTGGCGATCGCCTGACGGGTTGTTTCTTCATGTTTTTGCATATTTTGGCTCTTTTATACCTGCAAAAACATATCTCAGCAAAATTCATGGAATCTTATTAGTTTAAACAAATATTTATCGATCTTAGGTCTTTACCTTGCATTTCCCAACCGGTTGGCGGTCGATGTTAGACTTATTGGCCGCTAACACCTCCCCAAGCTTAAACCTTTGATCGTCCCGAGCAAATTAAACTTAGAAGTGATGGACCAGGAGTTGCTTCAATATTAGCGCCCTGCGAGGATCAAGTGCACAAACACATACTCCAACACAATATGGGTAAGTATAAACCAGCACAACTAAGTCATTTTCATTGCACAGCAGGGCTTATTGGCATTTTATAACCTTGTCATAAGTGGTTGAAGTCTAGAACGGCTAGTTAACACTTTGTCATGCAATCTCCTATTTGATCATGAGTCCAAAGTTTTTCTAATGCTGCATAAGGTTGAAATTCTTCCCTCTTGGTGCAATCTTCACTATGACTCTCATCTCTAAAGAGGTGTATTTCCTTACCAAATGCTTATCCTACTTTCTAAAAGTTTGGCTTAAATAGTTGGAGCTTGGTAGGATGGCACATGTAGCATGCATGTATTGTTGAGCTAAGAGATGGTCCTAGCAAAAATACATTGCACTTCCTCATTCCAATTATTTAGATATAATGTCCAGGGAGAGGGAGAGAATGGACTCACGTGAAGGAATGGGCTAGCACAATTGCAAAGATCTTGGGTACAAATTTATCTCGAAGGCTGGATTATTGTGCTAGAGCGAAAGGATGGTCCTTTGTTTTGGCTCAAAGATATACTTATTTTATTTTGAATGAACCTTGAAACTTTTTGATACAACACATCCATGAGAGCTGATAAACTTTTCCTTTATTTTCTTTCTTTCATCTCTCATGGTGTAACGAAGCTAATTCAATGGTCCAAATATTTTTGCAAAATTTTTCCGAGCAATTATCTGGGAGGACCATAGTCCTTTAATGTGATCAAAGGCTCGCAAAAATAAAGATTTTGGTTAACATGCTTGGTGGAGTAGATACATGATTCCGGTGTGGAAACCGCATAACCAAGCATGATTAAATTGAGAACTCAAAGATAACGCGAAGGAAAAAGATTGGCGTTGGAAGTACAAGTCCCTCATACGGATCAAATCCTAACTAAACTCAATGCATGCATAAATGGCGCAGGCATGGTTTTGCTAATCAATATTTGGGCATGGTAGGGAATTGTCTATCATGGGGAAGATGTGCACCAAGTAGGGGGTTTTTGTTGCAGCATGGTTCTGAAAGAAATCATTGGACTCTAATCAGAAGAAAATCATAGACTCATCCAAAACATGCCATATCATAAAATCCAATAACTAGACTTGGTGTTTATTAGCCATTTCAGACACACTAAAACATAGAGGGACTAGTGTTATCATCATGCCGGTCTATCGTTACCCATAAAAATTAGGAGTAGAGGTTTTATACTTGAGACTCAAAGTGAGCTAAATAGAGCAACTGTTCATCGTTTCCATAGGCAAGGTAGAGACCAATTTCTCAAATTTTATTTGTAGAGGAAAATCTTTTTGTTCTTTTTGGTTTTGCACATTTTTATGGTTTTCCTTGAAAGCTAAAATCTTTTTGGGTTTTCTTAAATTTTATCAAAACTGAAAATCTTTTTGGATTTTTCTTAGTTAGCTATATACAAAATGAAACAAAATGACACAACTAGAAAAAGGGGGAGAGAGGATAGAACAAATGGTGCACCTTGGTTTGGGTACCTCCCCATGCTTAGGTCTTTGCAAGACTTAATCTTATATGGCGTTCACTACGGCGCTTGATACATGATGTTGAAGTTGCCGAACGGTTGGTCCATCATGGAGATGTTTGTTTGAAGCTGTTCTGTTGTTTGTTGTCGCCATTGTTGTTCTTCCCTATGGCTTCTTGTATTTCTTGAGTTCGCATGGTGGTCTCATAGGCATTGGCAGCCAAGTATTGCATATATTCTTGCAACTCTGAAAAATTGTATCATATGAATCGGGCGGAGCGTGATGTTCCTATTCCTCCATGAGGTTGGGGGTAACTCTCCATCCCGTGGGGTTCATAGTTGTCATAGGAGGAGGTAGTGTAGTTGGTCGATGAATTTGCAAAACCGGGGAATTGTGGTTGTTCACAATTGTATTGGGGACCACCCGATTCACTCGTCTGAGGCGTGTTCATTGCGGTTCCATGCTGCTTCTCCTCTCGACGGAGTTGTGCTCTCGTTCTTGGTCTATCCCCTGCAACACTATGTCTTGCACGTTGCAAGGAAGCTTGCAATTTCTACACAAAGTTCTTTTTACCAATAACAGTGCGCTAGGGGTTAGGCAATTCAATTTCTGTGTCATACCTCGGATAAAGCATGAAGTACCTATTATTCTCCTCTTTCAACAAGTGGGCTGTCATAACCCCCTTGGACCGAAGTTCCCAAGGTGCTTATTAAGCAGACAAAAGATAATACAACAACCGACCAAGTATAAAATACATAGAAAAGAGTGTTACATCAGAGTTAAGTATTTAGTGCAGCGGAAATATTACAAAACCAAGTATTTAAAACAGCAGAAGACAACGTGATTAAACGTCTACAATATACAGCTCGACGATAGCAAGTGTGGTAAATCCGAGCCTATACGGATTATCACCTAGCATCACACGATAGCAGTGGCTATTCAGTCCCCCAATGGGCAGACCATCCTTTTGGGATGGAAATATCCCACGGAGGAACACCCATAGGTAACTCATATGAATCAGTGTTATTACCTAAAATAGTAAAACAACAATATGGCAAAGCCTAAGCAACTAAGCTCAGCAAGTCTTCCTGACGTAAATTAATAATAGACTATGCATAGGCTCAAAGATGGATAAAAGTAAATTTAGTGAACATTTTAGTAACTATAACACTGTAAGGTAACTAGCATATAAAGATATAAAGTACAACAAGTAATCTGAAATTGAAATCAAGTACAACATATATCAAGTTCAGATTCACTAAAACACAATATTCTTCATTCAAACATTCTATTCATTAATATTAGTGAGGTTCTTAAACTACGTTGTGATGCAGTGAATAAGCGGTACTCATTACTGTGAGGGACAACGATAGCAATCCGTTTTACACCAGCTGGGAAAACCCAAAATACACGGCATACGCATCATTTAAGAACATGTATGACAACTTTTCGCAAAGACATCATACAAGCCGGTCCGGGTCCAAAGTCCCGAGTGGGTAGTTATTCCACACAACCTCGGGAATTTGTCCACTCCTATTGGATCACACGACCAAGAATTTTGGTACCGTCCAACATGCAAATGGCAATGCTACATCCAAATACTAGCATGTATTTGGTACAGTTCAAAACTTGCTCAACAGGGCCGACAACGAACGGGTCCTAGGTCGATACAGACAGGGCTACAGCCTTGCAAGACATGTCTTTTGAAGGCACATGATCTTTGCCCTTTCACCTATGGGGCATGTCCACATCTCAAATTTTAGTCGGACTGCAACCTTGCGAGACAAAAACTTTACAAGTCCTTTGCCTTCGCCCTTTCCAAAACAGATCCGTTTAGTCCAAATTTTAACCTTCTTACTTAACCATGTGACATCATCATTTCATGAAATATTCCCCATACCATAAACAGTGTTGATCCTACAACTAAGCACAGTGGTTTATCTATTAGTTACCTATACCTGTATGTCATATCTAAAATAAAATAGGACATAACCAGGAAATGCAGGTGCTTTTTCAATCAACTCCTAAACATAATGCTCAATTCATCTATGTCCATCTAACAATTTAATTACTAGAAGTAAATCATATTAAGTATAAGGGAAATGATCCGGGGCTTGCCTTGGGCTTCAACTACGGGGTCAGTACTGATGTTAGCTACTTCTTGAGTAAAGAAACCCGAAGAATCTTTCTGAAAATACTCCTCAGAAGTGTTAGCGTTCCCTATAATAATATCGATATGTCAATATGGAGAATATAAAGGAAATGCAACAACATGTAATGCACATGATAAATCAACACATCAATTAATATTTGTTCCTCAACATTGTCCTCAAAGCCATATGCTTCAGGTCATAAGTTGAAAGTAGTAGAATTTTCATGATAAACATTCCTTATTGCATTAAAACAAGATTATGCAAAAATAAAGGGCAATTAATTCATTTACTATACTAAAAACATGCTACTCAACATGATTGATCTACTGATGATAAATACATGCATGGCCAACAAGTTTGCTAAGTTTCACTAATATATCATGAGCAAAACAATAAAAATGCATTTAACAAGAATTTTGACTAAACAAATTATACTAAAATATGTACAGAAGATAAATTCCTACAAAAATTCAGGGTGATACAATATGACAAGCATGAGTTTTGTACACGGGACCAACTCCTAAAAGTTTGTAGAATTTACTCTAATGCAATTCTAATGATTTCAAAGATAATTTAATATATAACTATATGTTCAGAAACTAGGGTCAAATAAATACATTATAGACAAAGCATGTCATAAGGAGTATAAAGCAATTTAACTTGTCATTTAATCATATCTACAACTAAGCATATGCATTTATTAGGGTTTACACTAAATAAATCGTACATCAAAACTTTATATATAAACCATGTGTACTAATATACTCAATGCATAGATCTCATCACAAAGAATCCAACTAAATTTAGTTTGCTATTTTAGGAGCTATAAAACTTCAGATATGGATTTTACAAGTTTAATCCATTTTCTGGGTTTAAATTTCAAACTATAGTTTATTTACAACTCTTTCATTAATTCATTTGAATCTCGCGCGAGCTCGCGAGTAGCGGCTCTGTCGCCGGAGCAGACTCGAAGCTCGCCGCTAGGTTCTGGGCTCATCGGAGTTGGACTCCGTGCTTACTAACTCAAAGCGCACACCAAGCCGAGCACTGTGGCGAGGTTCTCGAGGAGAGGAGCTCACCGGAGAAACTCAGTGATGAAAGGTGGCGAAACAGAGAGGTCTGTTGACAGTGCGGAGTTGATGAGAAGACTAGGAAAAGGGACTGAGTGGTTGAAGAGCATCAATGGTCTTCGGCAAAGCCTGCTGAGGTCACCGAGATGACGGAGGTGTCCTGGATTGTCCTACCACCATGGAGCTTCCATGTGGCCAACGGCGGTGGAGGGGGAAAAGTGGAATGCTTGATTTTTCATGGAACAAATCCAACGCACAAGGTATTAGAGAGTTGCGCAAAGGAAACATGAAAAACCAAGAACAGGATTAATCTTTGTAGCTCACTATAGAACACGGATTTCAAGAAATCATGAGTTGATCACCATGAACAAGGAGCTCGGATTTTTTGTCAAATTATTGCAGAACGGCAGACGGTTGATATTGCGCTCTCTCTGGAAGTCTACTAACCTCTCCATGCTTCCATCTGATGCTTAAGCTCATGCTTTCGTGCGTTATATTGGCAGCTCGATGAGCTCGAGTGGAGTACGGTAATGGCGGGGACCCGGAGGCGAAAACCGAGGGAGAGAAGGAGGGGAGAACACGGAGACACCAAGAAAAGGACGGACCGGACGAGGGAGGTGTCGGGGCGACGATCGAGGACAGGTTTTGTGCCCTGGAGTCGGCGGCTGGGCGGTGACATGCGGGTGGCTGCGTTTCGGCGTGCATGGCCATCCGGCGCCAGCGAGAAAGAAAACAGAGAGAGTTGAGTGGCTGACGGGTGGGTCCCTCTGTTTAGGATTTAAACATTTTCTCACATCATCTCGGCCTCCACTTCAAAATAGAAAATAAAATAGGTACTCACTCCAATTTAATTTGGAAAAATTTGTACAGAAACTTTATGTTGTGTAGATCACAATGTCACAAGTGGCAAGGTTCAAAACCAAATAATTTAAGTTTGCCATTTATTTGAACATGGATAAAATTCATACTTCTATGAATTAATTAGTACATTTCCTCTTTGAATAAAATTCTAAGAAAATTCCTAAAATTCTTTTATGGCAAACCCTATCACATAAATTTTTGATAGCACCTAGTTATATAGCAAAATTTTAAGTTGCTTCACAACTTGGCCACATTGTGGTTCAATTCTAAATTCAAATAAATTTGAAATGTATTCAAATTTGAATGTAGTCTTACTAAACTAGAATTTAGTGCAATAATGTGATAAAAAGAATGTAGTGACATTTGAGTGTCACAACCCTCCCTCCTCAAGAAAATCTCATCCCAAGATTTAAAACGAACTAGAGGTAGGATATTAAATATAGGTTATTACCTGAGAATTTATGCAAAAATTCTAGATAATGGTATTAAGGAATTCTATAGATTCCCAAGTTGCTTCATCTTCGGAATGATTATTCCATTATACTTTATAAAACTTGATCCTTCTCAACCAATATTTTTATCGGATGCTCAGAATAAGTCAAATCAGAATGTAGATGTTCAGAATCATCCAATATGACATCTACGAGTGGTTTAAGACACTTCTTTTACTGAGATACGTGAAAGATTTTCTAGCAGTTTTAATTTGTATGCCACGGGTCCACATTGTTTAAGTATTTGAAAAGGACCAATATAGCGAGGAGCTAATTTTCCTTTGATCCCAAATCACTGAATACCTTTCACAGGTGATACCCGTAGATCAACATGGTTACTTTTTGATGTAAACAAGGGTTCCCGATCTTCCGAAAGGTTCTTGGTAAGTTGATTTGGTTGGAGGCGACACACAAATCGATCCGGCTTCAGAACAGCACGTTCTAAACCCCGGAATCGCAGCACAACGTCTCCTCTGGTTATCAACCGTCCAAAGACGATTGACCTCGCCGAGAAGGCTAATCCATGCCTGCGAATCAAGAGCACAAGCAAGAACAACGAAGAATGCAACACAATTGCAGATGTATGATTAAACTCTCGAAGTTGGGGTCTCACAAACCGATAAACGGCGACACTGTTTATGAACAGAATTGATCTAAGCAAAACCCGAACCCTAATGGTGTGGCGGTGGCTGTATATAAAGACCTTAGGGTCCTGCAAGACCCTCTGGACACGCCCCTAATTGGGCTCAACTAGACACAAAGCCCAAAGGCCAAAAATAGGCGACGCAGCACCGACACAGATTCTGGACTCTCTCTTGTTTTGACGATTCCCGATGACTCTGGATGAATTGTGACATGAGGCCGGAGGCATTGGAAAGGTCTTCTCCTTATCTTTCCGTGCATATGTAGAACGTCCAAATCCGAGTCCGTATGCGTCCTGGGCGACTGTTTTAGTGCAGCCTGGTCCTGGGCCCTGAAACAGACTCAAAGTCGGTTTTGATTGGGCCTCCACTTTGGCTTCCAGCCCTTGCTGGTCCTCCACGTTTCCAACTCCTTCTCCCATCATCTCCTGGTCCTCTCCATGGTTTCTAATCGTAAAATAATCATTAGGTAGCAAACCATTCTCAAAAGTAACATATAGCGAAGAACGTAGGAACGAGCTCACCTCTAAATTTAGTCGTCGTGCACGAGCTCTAGTCATTGGACCTTGCAAGTTCAGAATTAGAGGAGTGTTGTGTGTATCCATAGGTGTGATGTTCTCATCATCCTCCCCCTCTTCAAGTGGAGTCATCCTCGACTCGAGCTCATCCTCTTCTCCCAAGTATGGTTTCAAATCTGAAATGTTAAAAGTAGGACTAACCCCGAACTCGGGAGGCAACTCAAGTTTGTATGCATTATCCATGGATTTGCTATAAATCATGATATCATCAAAGTAAATAACCACAAATTTGTCAATAAAAGGTCTTAAAACCTCATTCATCAAACGCATGAAAGTATTGGGTGCATTAGTCAACCCAAAAGGCATTACTAACCACTCATACAACCCGAATTTGGTTTTGAAAGCTGTTTTCCATTCATCTCCAAGTTTCATTCTAATTTGATGGTAGCCACTACGCAAATCAATTTTAGTGAAAATTATAGCACCACATAACTCATCAAGCATGTCGTCTAGCCTAGGAATAGGATGACGATACCTAATACCATCTTTCTTAGGAACCAAAAGTACAGGAACAGCACAAGGACTAAGTGATTGACGAACATACCCACGATCCAAAAGGTCTTGGACTTGTCGTTGTATCTCCTTAGTCTCCTCAGGGTTGGTCCTATAAGCAGCACGGTTTGGTAAAGTAGCACCAGGAATCAAATCAATTTGATGCTCAATCCCTCTCAAAGGTGGCAATCCCGGGGGTATCTCAGCTGGGAAAACATCCTCATACTCCTGCAAAAGGTTAGTGACAGCAGGAGGCAAAGCACTAGAAGTAATATCACCAAGCAAAAACAAGGCTTATTTGCATATCAAAGCATAGCAAACATCATCAGTAGAAATTTCAGCAAGCTCAGATTTTGTGGCAAGACATGAACGACCTTATAATTTAATTGCAGCACCCTTAGAACTTGAAGAATCATTAACATTACTTGGTGTAGAAGCAGAATTAACAGGTTGCTGAATTTCGAGACTTTTATTTTTCAAACTAGCAGCTCGTTCTAAATCAGCTTGTACAATTTCAGCAGGGGTCATTGGTAACAAAGTAATATTAGTTCCTTTATGCATAAAAGTGTACTTATTACTTTTACCATGATGTACAACATCATTATCAAATTCCCAAGGTCTACCCAATAAAAGTGAACAAGCTTGCATGGGTACAACATCACAATCAACAGAATCCACATAGGAACCAATGAAAAAAGGAACTCTGCAAGTTTGTATTACCTTAGCTTTTCCAGAGTCATTTAACCACTGAATGTAGTATGGATGTGGATGTGGTCGTGTGGTCAAATCAAGCTTCTTAACCACATCAGAACTCAGTAAATTGTTGCAGCTTCCTCCATCAATGATGACACGTACTCTACGGTTCTTGATGACGAAGAAAATCTAGAACAAGTTATGTCGCTGCATCATCTCGGGCTGCTGGATTTGTGTGCTAAGCACACGCTGCACAATAATATTCATGTAGCCCGTGGTATCTCCGCCTCCAAGGACGAGGTCACCGCTGGTGGCAGCGACATCCTCCTCCTCATCCTCCACATCGGAGGTGCTCATATAACCGCCATCATCTGTCGCCACATATGCCCGCCTACTTGGGCAATCTTTCTGCACATGACCAAGACCATGGCAGTAGTAGCACTGAATCCCTGTAGTGCGTCCCGTCGAAGCAACAGAGGAGGCACTACTAGCCGGTACCTGCACAGAATTTTTACCTGAGCGCGTAGAAGGGGCAGGTGCTGATCTTGGTGCTGCAGAAACAACACTAGCTGGTGGGGGCGGCCGGAAAGATGGCTTGGGCAGCCCCGAAGTCCCCGTCGGCCGTGGTGGGTAGAAATTCCTGGACTTCCTGTACTCCTCAAAAGCCTGGAAAAGTCCTTGTGATTCTTTCTCTGCAAGCATAGCATATTGGAAACACTGGTTGAGGGTATAAAATTCTTTATAATCAAGGACGTGGCCTGCGGAAAATCTTGAAGTTTTCAGAAAACGTCGGGTTTCAACTTGAATGAATTTTTTCTTCATCTTCCCGATTTTTTTTGAATTTTTTGACGAGGGCACACAGGGCGTAAAAATTTCAGCCAAAACGGACAACCGAGCGAAAAGTTATGACCGTTTTACCGAAGGAGTGTTGGAATCGGTTATGAAGAAACCCGGGGTTTGAGTGAAACCCGAGTCGGCTTGGGGTCGGCGAGGTGGATGCAGCGACAAGTGGAATATGTGAAAATTGGTCCGAGGTGGTGAGGGTAGGTTTAGGGTGGGATTAGGGTGGGCGTGTTGATCAATCAACCCTAGCACACAAAGCCGACAAAACCGAGGATAGTGAAGGGGATGGCGGCTAGGGTTGCAAGGGAAACACTACTGATGACAAAAACACAAACTAAACCAGCGACTAAACAAGAACTAGGGCACAAACTCAACACTACGGACTCTGAAATTGAAATATGCAAAGGCTAAACACGTGGTTATGGGCGGGGAAAAAATTTTTTGGTATTTTCTGTGGACGATAGGAAAAACACGAAAA
The DNA here is from genome assembly GCA_030378355.1 of Eleusine indica. NCBI lineage: Eukaryota > Viridiplantae > Streptophyta > Magnoliopsida > Poales > Poaceae > Eleusine > Eleusine indica. The sequence goes on along the minus strand of CM059501.1, from coordinate 28,665,833 downwards.
CAAAACTAAAGGGTAGTGCGAACCTGACGGTGCACCTGAAGCTCTGATACCACTTGATGTAAACAACGGTTCCCGATCTTCTGAAAGGTTCTTGGTAAGTTGATTTGGTCGGAGGCGACACACAAATCGATCCGGCTTCAGAACAGCACGTTCTAAACCCCGCAATCGCAGCACGACGTCTCCTCTGGTTATCAACCGTCCAAAGATGATTGACCTCGCCAAGAAGGATAATCCCTGCCTATGAATCAAGAGCACAAGCAAGAACAACAAAGAATGCAACACAATTGCAGATGTGTGATTAAACTCTCAAAGTTGGGGTCTCACAAACCGATGAACGGCGACACTGTTTATGAACAGAATTGATCTAAGCAAAACCCGAACCCTAATGGTGCGGTGGCGGCTGTATATAAAGACCTTAGGGTCGTGCAAGACCCTCTGGATGCGCCCCTAATTGGGCTCAACTAGATACAAAGCCCAAAGGCCAAAAATAGGCGACGCAGCACCGACACAGATTCTGGACTCTCTCTTGTTTTGATGATTCCCGACGACTCCGGATGAATTTTGACATGAGGCAAATCCGAGTCCGTATGCGTCTTCTCCTTATGCATTGGAAAGGTCTTCTCCTTATCTTTCCGTGCATACGTAGAACGTCCAAATCCGAGTCCGTATGCGTCCTGGGCGACTGTTTTAGTGCAGACTGGTCCTGGGCCCTGAAACAGACTCGAAGTCGGTTTTGATTGGGCCTTCACTTTGGCTTCCAAGCCCTTGCTGGTCCTCCATGTTCCCACCTCCTTCTCCCATCATCTCCTGGTCCTCTCCATGGTTTCTATTCATAAAATAATCATTAGGTAGCAAACCATTCTCAAAAGTAACATATAGCGAAGAACGTAGGAACGAGCTTACCTCTAAATTTAGTCGTCGTGCACGAGCTCTAGGCATTGGACCTTGCAAGTCCAGAATTGGAGGAGTGTTGTGTGTATCCATAGGAGTGATGTCCTCATCACCTTTCTCAAATACCAAAGGTCGATGTCGTTTATTAGCATACATCTCTTGTCGTTGTTTTGCTGCCTTTAGATTGGCCTTAATAATCCGAACTTTAACTTCAGCTTGTTGCACGATCACGAGCAGTTTAATGGAGTTCTACAGCTACGACCATATAATGCTTCAAATGGTGTCATTCCCGCACTCTCTTGATAACTATTGTTATTAGAAAATTCTGCGAGAGACAAATGATCATCCCAATTACCACCATATGTCAAAACACAAGCTCTAAGCATGTCTTGCAAAATTTGGTTAACACGCTCGGTTTGTCCATCAGTAGTGGGGTGATATGCAGAGCTTGGGATTAAATGTGTACCCAAAGATGTATGTAACTGTTCCCAAAATCTTGCTACAAAATGAGAGCCTCGATCTGAAATAATTGTCTTTGGAACTCCACGTAAACATAGAATTCGAGAGTTGTATATTTCAGCATATCTCTTAATATTGTAATGAGTATGCATTGGGATAAAATGCATTGATTTAGTAAGTCTGTCCACAATTACCCAAATAGAATCATGCTTTTGAGCAGTTAATGGAAGACCCACTACGAAATCCATACTATTATCATCCCATTTCCAAGCAGGAATACTTAGTGGTTGTAATAGACCAGCTTTCTTCAGGTGATCAGCCTTGATACATTGACCCGTATCACATTCTGCAATGTAATGGGCAACTTCCCGTTTTATTCTTGTCCACAAAAATTTTCTTTCAGTCCTTGGTACATCTTGTTACTACCGGGGTGAACCGAGTACTTGGACTGATGAGCTTTATCTAAAACCTTGCGGCATAGCTTAAAATTCTTAGGCACCATCAAACGATTATTAAACCATAGCACACCATTTTCATCTTGATGAAAGCAGGTGGCTTTTCCATTTTTAATATTTTCGCAGATATATGCCATGCATTTATCATTTTTCTGAGCAACAATTACTTCATCTCTGATGGTAGAATGGATAGCTAAGTTATGTATGGACACTACATGTAGAATATGAACACTTGGTTCAACCAAAGAAACGTCATTGCTGCTGTCCCATAGTTGCAAATTTAGATTGTTGCAATGTTCCTTCTGACTCAGAGCATCAGCTACAACATTGGCTTTACCAGGATGATAATGAACTTCCAATTCATAGTCCCTAATTAATTCTAGCCAGCTGCATTGGCGCATATTCAGATCTAATTGGGTAAAAATATATTTGAGACTCCTGTGATTGGTGTAGATATGCACTAAATTTCCTAACAAATAATGCCGCCAAATCTTTAGTTCAAGGACTACTGCTGCTAATTCCAAGTCATGGGTTGGATAATGTTCCTCATGCTTGCATAATTGTCAGGATGCATAAGCAATCACACGACCTTCTTGCATTAGAACACAACCCAATCTTGTTCCAGAGGCATTACAATAAACATCAAAAGATTTAGTGATGTCGGGTTGAGCTAGAACTGGGGCTGTAGTTAGCAACTTCATCAAGATCTAAAAAGCTTCTTCACATTGTGAATTCCAATTAAACATCACATTATTTTGCAATAGTTTGGTGATAGGTTTAGCAATCTGAGAAAAATTTGGGATAAACCGTCAATAATATCCAGCTAGTCCAAGAAAACTACAGACTTAAGTGATGGTCCTTGGTGGTTTCCAATTTAATACATCTTGAACTTTTTCCTCGATCAACAGAGATACCTTCAGCTGACACAACATGACCAAGGAAGGGTATTTGTGTCAACCAAAATTCGAACTTGCTGAATTTAGCATATAACTTATGATCTCGCAAGTGTTGAAGCACAATGTGAAGATGTTCAGCATGCTCTTCTTCAAACTTGGAATAGATAAGAATGTCATGAATGAAGACCACTACAAACTTATCTAACTCTGGCATAAATACTAAATTCATCAAGTACATAAAGTATGCTAGAGAGTTGGTCAATCCAAATGACATAACTAGATATTCATACAGTCCATATCTAGTTGAAAAAGCAGTCTTAAGAATATCTTCTTCTCTGATTTTGATTTGATGGTAGCCTAATCGAAGATCAATCTTGGAAAAGGCTTTGACACCAATCAATTGATCAAATAAGATATCAATTCTGGGAAGAGGATATTTATTCTTGATAGTAACTTCATTTAACGGTCTATAATCAACCACTAATCTTAGACTCTTGTCTTTCTTTTTCACAATTATTGCCGGACAGCCCCATGGTGATGAACTTGGGCGTATATATCCATTGGTCAGCAACTCTTTAATTTGTTTCTTGAGTTCTCCCAATTCATTCTTTGTTATTTTATATGGTTGTCGGGAAATTGGAGAAGTTCCTGGCTGCAATTCTATTTTGAATTCAACTTCCCGGCCAAGAGGTAGACAAGAAAGATCATCCGGAAATACGTCTGGATATTCACAAACAATTGGAATTTTCTCCAGAGATTTTTCCTCAAGATGATGAACAGTAATGGTAGTGACCAGAGATATATGCAAAGGAATTGAGTCAATACCATTAACTAGAGAATATATGCGGACAATACGAGGTGCAATATCTAACAAGGCCTTATGATATGTCATCCATCGCATACCAAGAATTAAATCTATGCCTTGCTGTTCTAACATAATAAAATCAGCATAATAGACCTTTTGGTTTAGACAAATAGGTGCTTTTGGGCAGAATTTGATTAGCACGAATTTGTCCACCCGAAGATTTAATAACATATGGAGTATTTATGATATAGGTGGACAACTTAAGCCTTGGTACACAAGATTTACTAACAAGAATATGAGATGCACCAGAATCAAATAATATGATGACAGGCGAGTCGTTAAGCGAGAACGTACCCTCAAGGACCGGCTCGCCTTGAGGGATGTCATCAAGGTTGGTGTAATTCATGTGTCCAGATTTATTCCCTTGCCCACACTGCAGATTTGTAGCACGATCACGAGCTAGTTTTCCAGCTTCACTCCGAGGATATGTACAGTCCTTTGTGAAATGACCGACATGGCCACAATTATAGCACGGGTAAGGGTTGTACTGTCTAGTGGAAGGTGCATTGCGTGCAGTCTGATTTTGTTGCTGAGGTTGAGCACGTGGCACCTGGAACTGTTGGGGAGGTGCTGGAATTGTTGGTATGGTGCTGCCAGGATTCGCTGTCCGGTGGGAGAAGTATATACCAATCGATGTTTAGGCGGTGGTGCAGCAGGGTTGCCAGTAGGTGGTGATGAGTACATCACACTCATGGATACACACAACACTCCTTCAACTAAGATGAAAGTTCATGTGCATCACCTGAATTTACAGGTGAGATCGTTTCTAATGTTTTTATTATGTGGTTTTGAGAATAGATTGCTACCTAATGAATTAATTGTTGTTAGAAACCATGGAGATGATGATGAGATAGCTGGGGAGGTGATTGGAGACGTGATGGGCCAGCAAGGACGTCCAAGCCAAGGTGGAGGCCCAATCAAAACCGACTTCGAGTCTGTTTTGGAGCCTAGAACCAGTCTATACTAAAACGGACGCCCAGGACGCATACGGACTCGGATTTGGACGTTCTATATATGCCTGGAAAGATAACGAAAAGAACTTTCCAACGCAACCAGTCCCATGTCAAAATTCATCCCGAGCCATTGGCAATCGCCAAAAAAAATCGACTTCCCGAATCTATCCTGGTGCTGGGACACCATAATCGGTCTTTGGGCCATGTATCGAGTTGAGCCCACTTAGAACTGCGTCCAGGGGGTCTTGCACGACCCTAGGATCCTCATATACAGCCGCCACCTCTTCATTAGGGTTTGGGTTTTGCTTAAATCAATTATGTTCATAAATAGTATCATCGTTCATCGGTTTGTGAGACCCCAACTTCGAGAGTTTAATCATACATCTGCAATTGTGTTGCATTCTTCGTTGTTCTTGCTTGTGTTCTTGATTCGCAGGTAGGGATTAGCCTTCTCGGCGAGGTCAATCGTCTTTGGACGGTTGATAACCAGAGGAGACGTCGTGCTGCGATTGCGGGGTTTAGAACGTGCTCTTCTGAAGCTGGATCGATTTGTGTGTCACCTCCGACCAAATCAACTTACCAAGAACCTTTCGAAAGATCGGGAACCCTTGTTTACATCAAGTGGTAATCAGAGCTTCAGGTATACCGTTAGGTTCGCCTTTATCCTCGTTTATTTGTTCTATCCTATAGTCCAGAAAATTGCCCCACAAAAATATCGGTTCGTCGTGTTTCCGCTGTCCTATACCCCATTGTGACTTGCAAATTTTTATTTCAGATTGCTTCTCTGAATTTTAGTCCCTATAAAGTCATTGTGTTGCTGGTCTAGTGCTTGTTCTTCGGTCTTGTTTGAGTCGTGCATATCCTTGTCATAGACAAACAAGGGAAAAAATCAGTGTTGCACATGTTGAGATAATAGTATTGCTGGAATTGTGTGCACTAAATATTTCTTTAACATCTAGCCTTCTATTTTCATGTGCAAAAGAAAATTAGAGTGCTCTGCTGCTGTCTCATTGTGATCAAAAGCCAACCAATTAGTGCTTGATCTTGTTATAGAAGTTTGTTTTAGTTGTGCTATTACAAGAATCCTTTTGTTGCACTTGTAGTAAGAAAAAAAATATTCTGGGGTTCCATTGGTTGTAAAACTTGTAAGACCTTGCTGCAGTTCTGATTCTCAAGAAAAGAAAAGAAAAAGGCAAAAGTGCACAAGAGAAAAAGCCGCACAAAAAAAAAGGAAGTAGAAAAAAGAAAAGATACAAATTCAGAATTGCTTGCGTACTTTGTGTCCTTTGTTGAGTCATTTGCTTGCTTGCTTGAACTAGGTCCAAGACAAGTTTAGGTCGGTGACATAGACTAGCTTGGGACTATTATTTAGTTTTGCAACTTCTGAATCGAAATTTTGCTAATCCTTGCTACCTAATATCGCCTATCCAAGCTCCATATATTTCCTTCTGAACAGGCATAAATTTTTTTTGACTCTCGCAATCATCAGTTCACACTCTCCAAGGTATCCTTTGCTTGTTGTAATTAAAAACTTTGTAAGAGCTTGATAAGATGCTTCCCTTTGCTTGTTGAGAGTTTACACTATGATCACATAGTAGTGATAGGAAAATATACTTCCGTGTGTTTTCTTCTTTGCTACTAACAATGACAGGTTACGCCACTCATGGTGATGATTCAACGTCATCTAATGAGAACAATATGAGTGATGTAGTACAAAGAGTGCTCAGTCCTCAAATGGAGAAGGTAGAGCAAAATCAATTGAACAATTTATTTCAAACTCACTTTGTTGTCAAGGATCGACGTTGTCGTGTTATCATTGATGGAGAGAGTAGCCGTAACATCGCAAGTTTAGAATTAGTAGAGAAGCTTGGATTGACAACACAGCCACACCCATATCCATACTACATCCAATGGGTAAATTCTTTTGGTAAGATAAAGATAGATAAAATTGCACGTATTGAATTTTTTATTGGTTCTTATAAGGATAGTGCAGAATTTGATATAGTACCTATGCAAGCATGTCATTTGTTATTGAGTAAACCTTGGATTATTACAAATAATGCTTTGCACAATACCATTATAAATAGCTACTCATTTAAATACAATGGTAGAAGAGTTATTCTTAAACCTATGACCGCTGCTGAAATTTTAGAAGAGGATCAACAAAGGCTTGAAAGGAGAAAGAATGAACCATTTAGAAAAGAATGGACTGTTTCAAATGTTGCAACACTTACATCAAAATCTGAATTAGAGGATGAACATATTTCCTTGCCTCTTGTTGCAATTAATACATTTCAGGTTCTACACAAAGAAGAGGATAGTGAGGAAGATGAAGAACATGTTATTGCTTTAGGTAAGAGCTTTCTTGATGTGATGAATTGTTCCAACAATCTTGTTGTATTGGAACCTTGTCTTGATTTGCCTTTGCCACAAGTTGATTTATCTACTGATCCTTGTGATAAGAGGAGTTGTGTGCCACTGCTTCACTTATACCTTTACCACAACAAATGAATAAGTTTGATGTTTTTGCTTATGATTCACCTACTAGTGCTGAAATAAAACATTTGATTTTAATAACATGTGAAAAGGATGAGCAGAAATTATTGTCTTCTCTAAATACTTTAGGTTATATTGAATTTGATGTTCTTTGTGATCTAAATACCGTGGAGAAGCAAATCTTTTCTCAAACTGAATTGCCTTTACTAACAAGAAACAAATTTTATGCTATAGGAAACTATGATCATAGAGGTGTATTTATGGTGCATAAAGTTTATATTTGCTCAAACATGAATACTCCTTGTGTTGTACAATCAAATGATGAACTAGAAAACTGCAATAACAATTACCATGTCATGTCATATTTTTCTAGTGTTTTTAAGATCACACATTTGCCATCTTGTCATAAGAGTGAGAATGACGTTCATATTACTGAGCAAGTTTTCAAAGAGGTCATTAATTTGCATGGCATGCCTTCTATTGTGGTTTCACATTGTGATGATAATTTTCATAACACATATAAACACGAGGTGCATTTCAAGTTTGAGAATAGTTCTGTATTTTATATTTCAGATTTGAGACCACTATTGCGAGAAAGAGATGGGATTGAGTCGAGGACGACTCTAATTCAAAAGGGGGAGAATGATGAGTACATCACACTCATGGATACACACAACACTCCTCCAACTAAGATGAAAGTTCATGTGCATCACCTGAATTTACTCGTGAGATCGTTTCTAATATTTTTATTATGTGGTTTTGAGAATAGATTGCTACCTAATGAATTAATTATTGTTAGAAACCATGGAGATAATGATGAGATAGCTGGGGAGGTGATTGGAGACGTGATGGGCCAGCAAGGACGTCCAAGCCAAGGTGGAGGCCCAATCAAAACCGACTTCGAGTCTGTTTCGGAGCCCAGGACCAGTCTACACTAAAACGGACGCCCAGGATGCATACAGACTCGGATTTGGACGTTCTATATATGCATGGAAAGATAACGAAAAGAACTTTCCAACCCAATCAATCCCATGTCAAAATTCATCCCGAGACGTTGGCAATCGCCAAAACAAATCGACTTCCAGAATCTGTCCTGGTGCTGGGACACCGGAATCGGTCTTTGGGCCATGTATCGAGTTGAGCCCACTTAGGACTGCGTCCAGGGGGTCTTGCACGACCCTAGGGTCCTCATATACAGCCGCCGCCTCTTCATTAGGGTTTGGGTTTTGCTTTGATCAATTCTGTTCATAAACATTATCGCCGTTCATCGGTTTGTGAGACCCCAACTTCGAGAGTTTAATCATACATCTGCAATTGTGTTGCATTCTTCGTTGTTCTTGCTTGTGTTCTTGATTCGCAGGCAGGGATTAGCCTTCTCGGCGAGGTCAATCATCTTTGGACGCTTGATAACCAGAGGAGACGTCGTGCTGCGATTGCGGGGTTTAGAACGTGTTGTTCTGAAGCCGGATCGATTTGTGTGTCGCCTCCGACCAAATCAACTTTCGGAAGATTGGGAACCCTTGTTTACATCAGGTGGAGCCTTCCTCTTGCGTTCATCAGCTTGCACTTCGCGATATGCATCTTGTTGAACAATGGTAGCATTTACAAGATCATTAAAGGTCCCAGTTGTCTACCAAGTTAATTTTTCCTTGATTGCCGGATTCATGCCACAACAAAATGCAGCATGCTTCTTAGCTTTAGTATCCACATACAATGGAGCATATTGAGCCAGATGATTAACTTTCTGAGAGTACTCTAGCATGGTCTTCCCTCCTTGTTTCAAATCTAGAAATTCCTCGAGTTTTCTCTCCATAATTTTAGCAGAGATAAAGTGAGAAAGGAATGCATCTTTGAACTCATCCCATTGTATAATATGACCTTCAGGAAGTGAGGCCACATAGTTAGCCCATCAAACACTGGCTAAACCTAGAAGTTGTTGTGCAGTGAATAATGGCTTCTGTGCATTGGTGCACTGCAGCAACCCAAATTTAGATTCAGTGATGCGAATAAAATTGTCAGCATCCAATGGCTCCCTAGCATGATCAAAGGTTGGTGGGTGGATGGATAAGAAATCCTGGTAAGTGCTCTGCCGTGGCTCATCATCATGACACCCACCATTACGATTCAAGTTCTGAGCTATCTGCCGAAGTAGCTCAGTATCTTCCTGCCTTGACTCAAATAGCATGGACATTACTTGAGCCCATGGATTTGGTGGTGGAGGTGGAAGATCATTATTCTGAGCTCCTTGCTATGAGCTCTCTGGATCACCTCTACGTGTGGTAACCATTCTGAAATTTTAAAGCATTCATTAATTTATCTTGCATATGCAAAAGGAATAAACAAGAATAAATTTACAATGAACAATAATAAAATTTCAGATCTGATCCAAGGTAAATAAAACCACAACCATTCTTCATTCAGCTTTCAAAATAATATGACAAGGTTGTAGCCTTAACAAAGTTAGACTAAATATCATACATACCACCATACTTCATGATATGTTACAATGACCATTTTAAAGGACACTTCATGGCTACTACATGACACGTAAATTTTTACATTCCATGAACAAGTCTAACTCCACATATAAAGTGCAGGGGCACTACTAATAACATCAGTGTCGTCATCCTCATCCATAGTAGGAGGAAGAGTAGCAGAGTTTGCAGCAAGGTTACCCAAAATCAACTCATCTGGGGGTATAACCTAAGGGTGATGTTGTAGCTAACGAGCTACATCAAGCTGGTGTAACTCCTGAAAATCCGCCTGAGGATCCTCTAAATCTTGCTGCAAATCATGATTAGCCTCCTGAGCAAGTCCTAGCTGCTCCTGTACCTCAGCTAATTGTTCATCTCTAGCTGGTACCTGCTGCTCAAGCTCAGTCATACGTGCAGCCTAAGTAGCATTAAGCTAGAGCTCCTCCGCAATATGCTCTTGTTTATGATTAATAGCAAATTGTAGTCCCTCAACCTAAAGTTTTACCTCAGCCTCACGAAGCTGCCAACCGCTATAGAGTTCAATGGCATAATGACAAGGTATCGCCACACATGGGTTATAGATAGAGGATGAAGCATCCTAAACAAGTGACATACGAAGATGCCATAGATTAGATGGATATGTAATAGGCAACAGTGAAAACACTGTCCCCGTAATCCCATTGTTGTTCTCACAGAAGGTGGTGATAGCCTTGAGAGCAGCCATCTCTCAAAGTGCCAAACAACTGTCACAGTCCATCCATCTACGTAGGGAAAAGTAAGCTTAGGAGGAACACACATGTGTACAGTGCAGGTGCCTCCAAGCAAATCCGAGTACTTCCTACCAACGTACACCGGTGGCTCAGTGTACCCAAATGCTACAAGCATCCTCCAAAAGAATGTTGGCAGCCCTGGACGATAAAGAGCGTCGGTATAAGTCCAGTCATCATCCAAAATATGAACCTGGGGATCCATCTACACACACAAAAATAAAGACCCAAAATTATCCCTAGAATGACAGTAGCCTAAAATTTTAGGGTAAAAATTTTATCTTGAAAACTAATCAACAAGTTGCTACTATCAAATGAACAAAATTTTACTTTAAACTAAAAAAATAGTCAAAAGCTCACAATTCTGGAAACCTTATAACTAACTCAAAATTTATGCACGCACCATCTTATAAATAATTTCATAAGCTTTCCAGAATGTGCTCATACATGTCCATCACCATGAGATATGAATGTTTACATCTGACCTGCCAGATTCTGATCAACAGGGAACAAATTCATAAGTTCTTCAATTCTGGAGCATTTTTCAACAAAATTTCTCTTCTGCAAGAGTTGGGACATCAAGAGGACTCCCATCTCTTTCCAGAAAGTATTTGTATGCTCCAAATTCCAAAGGAGTAATAAACTACGAATTTTTGAAAATCAGGACAGATTGGTTTCAAATCTGAAGTTCTAGTTGTTGACTTAAGTTACAAATTTTATAAGTTAATGTGTTCAGATTTTTAAACACACATTCAAGAGAGTGACTTAGAGGTAAGATCAAATTTTAATTCACTTGGCTAAATGCAATGCTATGAATGCAAGTAATTTTTTTTAATCCTTACCGCTCCTCACTCAAAAGAAAATATATGTATATATACCGGCACATTACGGTATTCGTAATTTTTGGTGACGACCCGAACTCACAAGCAAACATTTTAAGTTTTTGATACACATACACTCTAACATGGTTAGTGTACCTGTAAAAGATCATTTCAAAAACATTATATCAAATTTGAAAGAAACTACGAAAATAAGCAATTATATACTACTTGCAACGGTTCATAAAACGAATCGCCTTGTGAAGCCACGGTCCTCACAAGCGGACCCATGCTCATAAACCTACCATGATGAGCATTATTTACAATAAAAAGCTGGCACCGTTTATAGAAAAAACCATCTAACGAAACCATAGCCCTCGTGAGCGAACTCTATGCTTCAATACTTGTTCAATAAGCTAAAAATAAAATATGGTGGCAACGATTCATGAAAAAGAATCATCTCACAAAGCCACAGTCCTTGTTAGCGGACTATAAATATCAAATGAAAATCCAAATAGTAAACCAACTCAAACATAACCCGTTAGCTTGTCACCATTCTAAAATTCCTATACTTAGTTGGGCATATACTAATATATCCTCACCATATACGCCGTATTTTCAGAATATGTCTTAATTGTTGTATTATCCTGAAACACGGCTCTGATACCAACTATCACAACCCTCTTGGACCGAAGTTCCTGACGTGCTGATTAAGCAGACAAGATAATACAACAACCGGCCCAGTGTAAAATATGTAGAAAAGAGTGTTATTTATTATACATCAGAGTTAAGTATTTAGTGCAGCAGAAATATTACAAAACCAAGTTTTTAAATTAAACTTCTACAATATACAGCTCGATGATAACAACAACTATGATAAATCCGAGCCCATACGGATTATCACCTAGCATAACACAATAGCAGCGGCTACTCAGTCTCCCAATGGGCATACCATCCTTCTGGGATAGAAATATCCCACGGAAGAACACCCATAGGTAACTCATATGCATCAGTGTTATTACCTAAAATAGTAAATCAACAATATGGCAAAGCCTAAGCAAATAAGCTCAGCAAGTCTTACCCGACATAAATTAATACTAGACTATGCATAGGCTCAGAGATGGATAAAAGTAAATTTAGTGATCATTCTAGTAACTATAACAGTGTAAGGTAACTAACATATAAAGATATAAAGTACGACAAGCAATCTGAAATTTAAATCAAGTACAACATATATCAAGTTCAGATTCACTAAAACACAATATTCTTCATTCAAACATTCCATTCATTAATATTAGTGAGGTTCTTAAACAACGTTGTGACGTAGTGAACATGCGGTACTCATTACTGCGAGCAACAACGATTGCAATCATTTTACACCAGCTGGGAAAACCTAAAATACATGACATACACATCATTTAAGAACACTTATGATAACCTTTTGCAAAGACATCATACAAGCCGGTCCGGGTCCAAAGTCCCGAGTGGGCAGCCATTCCACACAACCTCGGGAATCTGTCCACTCCTACTAGATCACACGACCAAGAATTTGGGTACCGTCCAACATGCAAATGGCAATGCTACATCAGTTTACTAGTTCCCATATACTAGCATGTATTCGGTATAGTTCAAAACTTGCTCAACAGGGCCGACAACGAACGGGTTCTAGGTTGACACAGACAGGGCTACAGCCTTCCAAGACATATCCTTTGAAGACACTTTATCTTTGCCCTTTCACCTACGGGGGCCTATCCACTGCCACCTTATGAGACAAAAACTTTACAAGTCCTTTGCCTTCGCCCTTTCCAAAATAGATCCGTTTAGTCCAAATTTTAACCTTCTTACTTAACCATGTGACAAAATCATTTCACAAAATATTCCACATACCATAAACAGTGTTGATCCTACAACTAAGCATAGTGTATCTATTAACTACCTGTACCCGTATACCATATCTAAAATAAAATAGTACCTATACCTATCCTGGACATATAGGTGGTTTTTCAATCAACTCCTAAACTTAATGCACAATTCATCTATATCCATCTAGCAATTTAATTACTGGAAGTAAATCGTATTAAGTACAAGGGAAATGATCCGGGGCTTGCCTTGGGCTTCAACTACAGGGTCAGTACTGATGTTAGATGCTTCTTGAGTAGAGAAACCCAAAGAATCTTTCTGAAAATCCTCCTCGGAAGAGTTAGCGTTTCCTATAATAATACCGATATGTCAATATGGAGAAAACAAAGGAAATGCAACAACATGTAATGCACATGATAAATGAACACATCAATTAATATTTGTTCCTCAGCATTGTTCTCGAAGCCATATGCTTCATATCATAAATTGAAAGTAGTAGAATTTTCATGGTAAACATTCCTTATTGCATTAAAACAGGATTATGCAAAATGGAAGGGCAATTAATTCATTTACTATACTAAAAACATGCTACTGGACATGATTGATCTACTGATGATAAATAGAGGCATGACCAGCAAGTTTGCCAAGTTTCACTAATATATCATAAGCAAAACAATAATAATGCATTTAACAAGAATTTTGACTAAATAAACTATACTAAAATATGTACAGAAGATAAATCCCTACAAAAATTCAGGATGATACAATAGGACAAGCATGATTTTTGCACACACGACCAACTCCTAAAACTTTGTAGAATTTGCTCTAATGCAGTTCTAAGCATTTCAAAGATAAATTAATATATAACTATATGTTCAGAAACTAGGGTCAAATAAATACATTCTGGACAAAGCATGTCATAAGGAGTCTAAAACAATTTAACTTGTCATTTAATCATATCTACAAGTAAGCATATGCATTTATTAGGGTTTACACTAAATAAATAATACACCAATACTGTATATATAAACCATGTGTACTAATATATTCATTTCATAGATCTAATAACAAAGAATCCAACAAAGTTTAGTTTAATATTTTAGGAGCCCTAAAACTTTAGATATGGATTTTGCAAGTTAAAGCCATTTTCTGGGTTTAAATTTCAAACTTCGGTTTATTTACAACTCTGCCATTAATTCATTTGGATCTCGCGCACGGCAGTGCTATCGCCGGAGCAGAGTCGAAGCTCACCGCTGGGTTCTGGGCTTACCGGAGTTGGACTCCGTGCTTACTAACTCAAAGCGCACACCAAGCCGAGCACTCTGGCGAGGTTCCTGAAGAGAGGAGCTCACTGGAGAAACTCGGTGATGGAAGGCGGTGAAACAGAGAGGTCCGCGCGACGGAGCGGAGTCGACGAGAACACCGGGAAAAGGGACGGAGTGGTCAAAAAGCATCAATGGTCTTTGGCGAAGCCTGGCGAGGTCACCGAGACGACGGAGGGGGTCCTGGATCGGCCTACCACCGTGCAGCTTCCATGACGGCCGACGGCAGCGGAAGAGGAAAAGTGGAATGCTTGCTTTTTCATGGCACAAATCCAACGAACAAGGTATAAGAGAGTTGCGCAAAGATAACGTGAAAACCCAAGAACAAGGATTAATCTTTATAGCTCCACAGAGAACATGGATTTCAAGAAATCATGAGTTGATCGCCATGAACAAAGAGCTCGAATTTTTCATCAAATTATTGCAGAACGGTTGATGATTGACATTGAGCTCTCTACGGAAGTTTACTAACCTCTCCACGCTTCCATCTGATGCTGCTCACGCTTTCATGCGTTTATTGACAGCTCGATGAGCTCGAGTGAAGTACAGCATTGGCAGGGAGGCAGAGGCAAAAACCGAGGGAGAGAAGGAGAGGAGAGCACGAAGACGCCAAGAAAAGAATGGAGCAGACTAGGGAGGCGTCGGGGCGGCGATCAAGGATGTGTTTTGTGCCCTGGAGTCGGTGGCCAGGCTGTGACACACGGGCAGCCGCGTGTCGGCGTGCATGGCCGTCTAGCGCCAGCGAGAGAGAAAACCGAGAGAGATGACTGGCTGACAGGTGGGTCCGTCTAGTCAGGATTTAAACATTTTCTAACATTATCTCGACCTCCACTTCAAAATAGAAAATGAAATAGCTACTGGCTCCAATTTAATTTGGGAAAACTTGTACAGAAACTTTATGTTGTGTAGATCACAATGTGATAGGTGGCAACGTTCAGAACCAAATAAAATTCCTATTTAAGTTTGTCATTTATTTGAACATGGATAAAATTCATATTTCTATGAATTAGTTAGTACATTTCCTCTTTGAATGAAATTCTAAGAAAATTCCTAAAATTCTTTTATGGCAAACCCTATCACATAAATTTTTGATAACACCTAGTTGTATAGCGAAATTTTAAGTTGCTTCACAACTTGGCCACATTCTAGTTTAATTCTAAATTCAAATAAATTTGAAATGTATTCAAATTTGAATGTAGTCTTACTAAACCAGAATTAAGTGCAATCATGTGATATAAAGAATGTAGTGACACTAGGGTGTCACATGGGCTTGCAAGAAATGATCTATTCTAGCTCTGTGAAGTGTGCCAACCTTTCTAGCAATTCTAGTGATAAAAGGGGTAAAAATAATGTGTCCTTGTTGCCTGAATGTTACGGTGAGCCAATGGTTGATGAGGAAAAACGTGGGGTTGTTTTAATCTTCTTAATTACAGCATGAAGATAGACTTTATCCAAACTATCCACCAAATGCACATCACCTCGAGGGGTTAGCTAGTGAGTGATAAAATGGTGAATTATACGGAGTGAAGGGTTATGAATGTCACTAGTGCGTTATTGCCCCGTAATGGGATTTCCTAACTTTTCCCAAAGTCCTTGTGGTGTGAAACCTTTAAGTTTATCAATATCTAAAGCGGCCTTACGGTCAAAACCAAGATAAGTACTAATTTCTTTTAAAGACCGTTTCTAGGTTTCACCAAAAAGACGAAATTCATAGAGAGTGCCTATTTTGTTTGACTCATGGGCATGAACTTTCAAGGTGCAAAGAAATTCGATAGTAAGCCATTTGGAACTGTATCCATTGAGGTGATAGAAATGATACCACCCCGCCATGTTGAGCGCGTACTCAAAATCAGCGAGGATGCCGATTCGCTCGAGGAAGTCACGGTCAAACTTGCTCACGGACGTGAACTCCTGGTCTTGAATGGTGGTGAACTTGCTTTGGTCGTCGAAGTCGTTGAACACGATGTTCTCTTTACTCTCCATGAACTTCTCAAATTCTCCATCTTCTTGTCCCTGTTCACTTGCCGCCGTTGCACCCTCGGATATGGACATTGATTTCGAGTGGTGACTCAGAGCATGCCCATATGAAGCTTCTGAGTGTTCAGCTTCTGAGCGTTCACTTGGGGTGCGTCTCCCACAACTTGAGCTGCTGCTGAACTTGGTGTACAGGCCCCTCCAAATGTTCACCATTCTTGCAAAATGGTTACTTAGACACAATACCCAAAGGACAATATGATAATAAAGGTTAGCGATTTGTTGTTCGGTTAGTAGTCCAAGTGTTAGTCGCTCAAACGTGCAAGGGTGGAAACAAACTTTCTCTAGTTGGTTTTATTGCAGCACACTTTTATTGCTATGTTCAAAGTGCCCTTACTGAAGGGACTAGTGAAAAGAAGAAAGGGTGCAAAGGGAGAGAGGATAAGATTGTTTTTAGCTGAAGGTTGAGGGGTGAAGCATTTGGAGAATAGGCCTCAGTATTTATAGGCTCGAGGGGAGGCTTGGAGGCCAACATCCCACGCCGGGCAGTGACCCATGCTGGGCGGCAGGTCCTCAGCCTCCTTTTGCTACATTATTGCTTTGGTGGTGATGGGAGAGGGCTGGGTCCGTGCGCCATGTGATCCACTTGCTAACTTTGGCCAAAACTTTGTGTTTAGTGTGGGGATCAAGGAGGGATTGATGGGATGGCTAAAGTTGGATGCTTGCAATGAGTGCCCTACCATTCATGAGGCCTAGGAGAATAGGATGGCAGGTGAGTGTGGGCGGTGAAAGAGTGAGGTGACTTGTGTGGCTCTCCTTCATTTACTTTTACTCATGGTGGGGTCTTTTGGTGAGAATTTTTAATAAAGCAAAAGTTGGGGACACTTCCTCCACTCATGGTCATCATCCCTACATCACAAGAGCATGGAATCCGAGAAAAAGTACGGCCGGGCAGCCATATTCGGCCGGGCAGCAAGACCTGACTAGGCGGCATAGAAATCACCCAGCCGGGTGGGCATTTTTCATGAAAAATGACCTCCCGGGTGCTGAAAATTTATCTCCCTTTGTAGAGAGATGATGCATGATGTAGGATAGAACACGAGATAAAATTTATCTCAGAGTACTTTCCAATCACCATTCATACTCCCAACAAAATGAGTGTACTATTGTTTTGCATTCTCCATGAGGGAAAAGGAAAACAATTTCCACTTGAGAGTGTCTTGAGTCATGCCTTTGAACGATAGGCATGAACACAAATGCTCAAACTCTCGCAAATGATGGAACGAGTTTTCGCTATTTAAACCCAAGAAGGATTCTTCTCGAACCCTGGCTATAAAGCCAGGGCGGAGTTAAAAGCTAGATGAATGCATTGGGTCCGCTGAAAGCGGCGGCTCAAAGAACTCGCCCTTTGGAGCACAAGGTTTTGAATTGTAGGTTGCTCCATTGGAGAAAAGAGATGAGAAATCTATGAAATGAAATAGAAGAGATACGAGGGTGGACTAGGTTCGAAGATCAAACCACAACCATTCCCTAGGAACGGTACCAGAAATATTGTTGGGTTTTTTAACAATAACAGAATAAATCTGCAAGCGTAAGGATACCGAAGTATCTTTCACCCAGGAGTATTCCAAGGTATTGAATCCATAGAGAACGTGTGTGCCTAATCTTCTGTTGTAGTTCGACCAAGGACACCAAGATAAATGTGACTTTGAGTAGAGAGCATTCTAATAGTTACAAGGTCCTAACCAAGGTAAGAGTACTACTAGGTTGCTTGCACTGGGCATTCGGTTCTCCCAAGCATCCATACTACGATTCTGGCCAAGAGCCTACTACGTAGCTGAACATGTAGAATTTCAAAAGATAGATAGGGCTATCACCACCTACTGCCTACCTCCAGCAATCCGTGCACTACACAATAAACAAAGGTAATGTACGGCCTAGACACCACGTCTATGCTTTCAATTACTCCCTTAATCTCTAGCTACAATGGTACGAGACTAAGATCTCTAACTAAATAGAGCGTTGAGTGAGCAAAGCAACTAAGTATAAAACTTACTTAAAAAGGAAACTTAAATACAAAGAAAGGAATCACGAAGACTTACTAAATATGACAAGCATCCATCAAAGTACAAGTGTGGAGAAGAGGTGGACAGGCCCACTCCTCCTCCGGACTTCCCTCACTCTATCCCGATTTGCTAAATGCTTTGGTAGCGTTGAGTCTTAAGGAAATGAAGCACTAAACTCTAATCTTCAAGTGTGTGGATAGTGGAGGCACTCCCCTCCTTTTATAACACTCCAAGGCTGCTCTCAGGTTGGTAACTCCTGCCCTTAAGGGGATAACCGATGTAGGAAAGGCAGTGGGTAACCACCAGAGCTGGATGGGCACAATTGGGCCCACCTCACCTTAAGTCGAACATGGGCCTTCGGCCGATCATGAGTGGGGCCCAATGGCCCCCACCTTGCTCTCGGTCACTGATTGGTGGCCCCCCTTGTTCCTAGACCCCATGATGCGGTTGGTTAGGTCCATTTTTCTACTATAGTTGGGCCATTTGATCCTTGTACTCAGCTATGATTGGCCGAAGTTGTGCTTTCTCCCAAAATGATGTGGATTTTCCATTAATTTTGTGGAATAATCACTCGCAACAAATATTTACCAATACTTGTGGAATTTGTTAGTAATAAACACCTACCACTATGTTGGTTGTTCATTTTATTGCTTTATGCAGATAATTGATGGTCTAATTTTGTTATTTAGTGACCCTCAACAATTACATGCCTCAAGATGACGTATCTTGTGAAAGATACTCTTCCTCATTTGTTCAACTAGATTGTCTCTTAGATTTCTTCAACTAAATTCTATTGCTTATATCCTAGGACCTCCGACGAAGTGCCCGCCAGCTATTTACAACAGAGGCAGCAGTTGGTGAGGCCCATGAGCAGCAAGTCGAAGAGGTGTGTTCCCAAGTGTCCACACACAAATGCAAGCACGATGAATGTTCCGCAAATAAGGCAGAAGGCATCTATGAGGTTATTTTAGTAGACCATATAGATGGGGCACCGATTGAACCCGTCGGTATCAATGCCAAATGGCAAAACTGTTATGGCAAAGTAGTGTGGGACACATGCAATAACACATGGAAAGATTAGTGCAAAGTCCCATATACCTAAAAAGACAAGACGTGGGATGATGTCAAGGAAACCATGTGGTTCCAGCTAGCAGATCTCGAGAGAGCCTAGAAGGCAACGATGGCCACTCTTGGTGGCATCTTTCAAGATTATAAATCCATGCTCAACTGCCAATACGTTGAAAAGAAGTGAACCCCATTCGACAAGCATGGACATATTTGTCAGTAGGAGTGGGATAAGTTTGTTGCGCGGAAGACGAGCAATGCTTCAAAGGAGCTTAGTGAAAAGATGGTTGATATATAAGAGGAACAAGTACAAATCACATTTAAGTTTGGGCAGATACAAAAAGCAGACCGATGTGGAGAGAGATGGAAACAAAGACCCACACGAAAGGAATACCGGACAGTTTACCAAACACCGATGATCCTGCTGGGAACTAGATATATGCTCGCTCTAATATAAATGAGGTAGGGGAAAGTGTTGTGAAGGGTCCCACAATTGTTGAAGTTTTGGAAGCCTTGAAAGATCCAACCAAGGCGCAGACAGAGTTTGGTCTTTATACACCTCAGTATCACAAGGACAAGATCACAATGGCTATTAGGGCCAACGAACATGGAGGTCGGGTATGAGGAGTGTCATCAATGACCGCATTGAAAGAAGGTTTCTCTAGTACATCCTTAGACCTGTACAAGAAGCATATCTTGCACAAGAAAGATCAAGAAGAGAAAGCCAAGGAAGAGAGAAGGTGACGATTTCTTTTGTTCGCTCTTGACAAACAAAGCTGTCGTGTGGACCTTTGCAGTCTGCAGGTGACAATGCCCAAGCTGCAGGCCGCTATGGACGCCTTTTTTTTTGTCAGTACGTTCTCATCCACGCAACCGTCTGTATCCATGCAACCAGAAACGGAGGACATCCTTGAGGATACTCCTTGAGAGTTGCATCTGGCATTTGGTTAGACAAGAAAGAAAATGAAGGCTCCATCAGGCATGACACTTCCAGGATGGACGCTCCACTACAGGGATATCCCTTTTAGTTACGCGTGGGTCACCGTTGGGTATTTTAACAACAATAGAATAAATCCGCAAGCATACGAATACCAAAGTAGCTTTCACCCGCGAGTATTCCAAGGTATCGAATCCACAGGGAATGTGTGTGCCTAATCTTCTGTTCTAATTCATCCAAGTACACTAAGATAAATGTGGCATTGGGTAGAGAGAATTCCTAATGGGTATAAGATTCTAATCAATATAAGAGTACTACTAGGTTGCTTGCATTGGGCATCCGGTTTTCCCCTGCATCGAGAGTGCGATTCCGACAATGAGATTATTGCATAGTTAAACATGGAGGATTTCGAAGGACATATAGGGCTGTGACCACCTACTGCCTACCTCAAGCAATCCGTAGACTATGTGTCGGTGTTTCGATCACTGGCTAGTAGAATTTGTTTCGGGGATGCGCGCTTAGGCTCGGTCATGGCAATACAAGAGGACACAAGGGATTATACTGGTTCGGGGAGTACCCCTACGTCCAGTTAGAGTAGTTGGTCGTGTTACTTGCACTGGGGTGTACAATGGCGGTGAGAGAGGAGAGTTCTCCAAGTCTTGGTGGGTGCGTGTGGAGTGTTTTTCTGTTCCGTGCCATGAGGAGGAAGACGGACCTCCCCTTTTATACTCCAAGAGGTGGACCCTTGTTACAGAGAGGAAGAGGGAGAAAACTACACGTGCGTGGGGCTGGTGGAGCCGTGCTGAAGGGGGTGTGGACTTTGGTTGTTGGTGTGGTCTTCGGTGTTTGTGGGTCCTGTCGTCCACGCTTGTAGTCGTTGCATCGAGGCGTGTCCCTATCCTCCGTCGATGAGTCGGAGCCCCTCATCAGAAGGTAGTGCGTTGAGGCGTGTTCCCTTAATCCGTCGATGAGTCGAGATGCCCTGTCCCTGTAGATGGCATGCTTCGCGGGGTGTTGTGAGGCCGTATGGGCCGTACCATGATAGTTCAGGCGCCGTTCCGTGGCTCATGTCGATTAAGCCGTCCTATGCCTCCACTCTTAAAGGCGTCATCACGTAAATGTTTAGGGGCACATCATGAGTTGCCTTACAACGTCAGGCCCATACCCAAGCGGAGTGGTAGGTTACCAAGGGGATTTGACCCTTTGATACTGTTGCCGCTTACTAGGTACGACATTTAAGGTAGGGCAAATAGTAGTTGTTGACTTTTTCCCCATTCGACCCTTTCGTCGAGGGTCGATTTGTCGCGTTGCGCTTGGCTGAGCCCGTTTGGAATAGGATCCTGCCCCGCCTTGGCAGTGTAACTGAGTTCTCTGCACTATCATCTTAGTGTGGTCAGTGATTCAGAGCACTGTCCTGTCTTAGGGTTGGAGCCTACTGATGAGGGCGGGCAGGAGTTGTAGACATGTCAGCAGTACTGTGCTCGCATGCACGGGCGCGATTATTTATAGGAGTGGAGCGGACACCCTTATCTCCAACGCGCTTGATCCCAAGAGGAGGGGTCCAGCGAGTTGGAGTGATTCCCGATCCACGTGGTGGGGGTCGTGCGGGGCGAGGAGGTTTCAACCTATTCGGGGTCGATTGAGGCGGAGGCAGCTCGACCTATCCTCAGGGTCTAGTCAGCGCGTGGGCCTCATCTTCTGGGCTGACCTAGAGTCATATGGGAAGCTCCCTTGTGGGCACATTTGTTCGGGTCATATCGGTTGTAATTAGCAAACTTAATCACCGACATGTGGCACCTCGGCGGATCTTTGTCTTCCCTCGAGGGGCGAGGCGGGACCAAGTCATGTTAGCTTTTCTCCAGTGAGGGTGCACGCGAGTGTACCCGCCGGGTGTAGCTCCCGAGCAAGAGGGTGAGTTGGAAAACTCGCACTTTGGCTCTATTCGTCTAAATCAATGACGGGATGGTTGTGGCGCCTGTGTCCCTCGGGTTCCAGCACTTTGATGAGCCAGGTGGCTCTGCATAGTGTGCGGGACCCGGGATGGGGTGTGTCGAGCAAAGTTTTGTCTTTGGTGACCTCGTGATAGGGACAATCTTCCTTTCGTGGGAGAGTGCGTCGCAGTGCTGTCGGGGCGGCTGGTTTTTGTCATCACGCGGCATGGCGAGGAGCCAGAGCATCTTTGTATTGGGCACGCCACCGGTGCACTGTGCGTCAGAGTGATCTGAAACCAGGACCCCAGAGCGGTTCAGCTATTTAAAGCCTGTGCGAGGTAGCACACCTCCCTCATCCCTTTGAGCTGGTTTCTCCTTTTTAGACCCGACAACACAAAGGCGCACTGCTAGGTTAATATTGCGGGGTTCAATCTTTGCTTGGATCCTATCATTAGCATGGCCACTCAGTGCGGCTGCCTGCTAGATGACGAGGGTGAAGATGAAGATGAAGATGACATCTTGAATGCGCACCACTCTATGCTATTTTCAACCGTTATGGTGGTGGACGAGTGTAAAGGGGTTTGGTGCTTGATGGAGGTGGCATCGAGGTGACCCGTGGCCATAATGATGGTAGAGGGAGGTTGGGTCCAACCTTTGTGCTCCCCGCCATCTGCGAAGGCTGGATGAGAAGAAAGGGGACATCCTGTGGAAGGCCAAGATGGTATCGTAGCCGGTCTCTTATGCGTCGTAGATTACGTCGACAAGAGCGGGGACAAGAAAAGGCGCTGCACCGGCCCTCTTGTCCCCGTATGGGATCTTAATCCCCAGTCAGTAGCATTCGTGTCCCCATGGCATGGACATTTGAGGGAATCTACTTGCTTCGTTGGTCGGATGGATACCGCAACCTCAAATAAGGGCATCTTCCTTGTGATGACGAAGTATCACAAGTTCATGAACACTTGTTTGTAAGAAACACATCCAAGAATCGACCCTTGGAAGCTTTTACTATAAAAGAAGTTTTGTGCGACCCCGTCATTGGATCCTCGTTGGCGATGCTGTTCCTCGGGCCCCCACTTGGCGTGGTGGGGCTAGTTGATTGGTCATTCCGACTTTATTGTTTTCTCCTTCCATGTTTCATTCGTGAAATGGAGGATAGAACTGGGCCGCTTCTTACATCGAGGGCTGAAACGCGGTGCTCGCTGAGCTGCTATCAGGTTTGTTTGACGGGGTCCCAATGAACCAACTACTGGTCGACTTCATAAATCCGTCTTTTTGACTCGACTGGTTGCCATGTCCGTGCGGTGAGACACCAACGGACGAGTTAGAATAGGACTCAAACGCAACTCTGTGATCCCCTCGACCATTGGGAGTCAGGGTACTAGCCGCTACGCAGGCCCATCGGTCGTGCCCCTCGCTCCATTTTGGACTCTAGACTTCGAACCTTGGTGTCATTACGCGATCAAGACAGTTTTTAGCCTCTTATCCCACCTTTACCTAAGTCAGTCGACCCCCGTCAAGGTTGATTGAATCGCTGCCCGCCTCGTTTCTTTCTGTGTCGACAACGGTTGAACACAGCAGGGTCGACTGAGTCGTTCCTCATCCTTATGTCTTTCTCGATTGGCGTCGACCGAGACCCATGGGGCCGATCGAGCCGTTGCTGTGAGGCATGGTTAGCGAGGGACATTTGAGGTCAAACTGTCCACAAATGCAAGATTCTAAGAGAGATTTTAAGAAAAATAAACGAGGGGGTCTGGGTAGCTAGGTCCATTTCCCCACATTCGGAATTTAAGACTTGGCGCAGGGATTAGAACAGATTTGAATTGTTTCTCCTCCATGTAAGGAAAAAAAAGGGGGCGCCATGTGTTGGTCGTATCTACGCACCCACTTATATACCGCAAGAGCACGGTGTACGATTGTAGCACTTTTTCCCTTGAATTGAGTATTCCAAGGTTTATCGAATCCACTGGGACCTTAGGGATTTATTAAACAAAGTTAACAGTAAAAGATCTAGTCAAGGCTACTATCAAGGTCAGGTTGCATGAGGGGGAGACTGGCCAGCGCAAAGGTGCGCCAGACAGTACATCTGTCATTGCGCCCATCGGCGCGGGGATTGAGCCGATCGGCACACTAGTGAAACTAAATCAAAGTGAATAGCATCATAATGGGTAATTATATAGATCAATGAAAACCTATAATGAGTAGGACCACCCTGCTTTCCGAGCGGCTCCTGATTTATCGCTGCCGGGAGGAAACCCTTAATCGCGCGAGTATCTTACCCTACTCAACTATCCAATAGTCTGCGCAGGCTTAGTGCTGTCACCGCTAAACCACACTACTAGTATCATCAAGCAACCATAATCAATACAATGTCCGAATACTATCCTAATCACGATGATTAAGATAATATCTACTTACTTAGCCTAGACCTAAGCAATTGGAATAAGCACACGCATGATTATAGAATCAAGATAGACAAATCACCAAAACCATCATCAACATATTCAATCATCCTTGAGATACATAGAGTAAGAGTCATCCCTGTTGAGATGGCCTACCTTGACGGATCAACTCTTGACTCCAATGGTTATTGAAACTCACCTAGAGATCTATTATAACTGGGCAAGCTACGGTGGCTCTAACTAACATATCTGGTGTCCCTCTGTCGCCTTCTTTCTCTGCGGCGAGGGTTTACAAGTATTTATAGGGGTTCTACTCGTAAAGGACTCGGTTTCTAGCAAATAAGGCGGCAGGATTGCGTCGATCAATGCAAGCCGTGTCTTCTCTGATTTCTTTCCCGAGTCGGTTCCTCTGTCTTCCACAGCTACCATAGTCTTGTACTGCACGTTGAGATCTTGAAGTTCCATAAATCTCCTTGAAGTTCCATAATTTTTCTTAGACAAATATCTTCAAGTGTCTTGCGCAGATAAACTTCCATAAACATGTGGAATGGGCCTCGGTCACTTCTGTGGGTCAAAACACCCTTGCGCCGATCGGCTCAGGGGCTGCGCCGATCGGCGCATTGGGCTTCTTCAGTGCTTTTCGTCGGTTCTGGACTCCTGTCCTCTCCATCATCGCATTAATCACCAATTTTACCTGTTTCTACAACAAAGCTCCAAAACAACGCATATACCAATATATAGGCAATATCATATGTAAATGGCCTAAATTAGTATCAATTATGCTCTAATTGGGGTAATATTCATATATAAAAGGGGCACTTGGGAAGTGCCAACATCGTGTTTTACCTCGCACGTTGTCGTGGTCCCGGGTGAAGCGCGGGGTCGCCTTAGTGCGCGCGACATGGCAATCGTGTGCACGTGGGAAACCATGTGGATATGTGCCATGGTTTGCAATGTGTGATGAGTAATTGAAATTGGTTGAGTTCGGTGTTTGAGTTGAAATGCGGGAATTTGGGGATTGCATGAGGTTGTGCATGTCATGTTTTTCACTAACCGGAGTTGGTGAAGATATTGGTGAAGTTGCAGGAGATGGAAAATGTGTTTGCTTGTCTCATGATGTATAGGTCACTGGAGTCAACTTGACGGTCAACGGTGAGAGGATCAGGCACAAGTAGGAGACTTGGGGCCGGATGATCAGGAGGTCGGGTGAAGTCAAGGGTGATCCATACCATATATGTGGAGAGTCAAGGAGCACGGACGGTTTCGCGGTTGAGCCTCAAAACCGTCGGTGGTGATCAACATGGCGAGGTTGACCAAGTCAAAGGTGATCGGGCGTCGGTACAATTAGAGGCTTCCAATGGACCGGAGGCGGGAGAGACTTGTCGATGAGGAGGATCACAGGACAAGGTGAATCACGTCAAGGTCAAGAACTCGTGCTTTGAGAAGTGTCACATCCCAAAATTTCCATTTTGGAATGTGAACTTCTTTGAAACAATATATTTGGATTTCTCAAATTTTGAAACTATTTATAAGAAACTTTGCAAATTATCAAATATTTTATTGGGTTGAAGAAATTGCTCTATGTCAAAAAAGTTTTCAGTTTTAAGCCAAAACCTTTTTAGATAAATAAAATCATTTTATTTTAATTGATTTCAATATTTTGTCATTCTTGGATTCCATGTTAATTTGAGAAAATTGAAATCCTTTCAATCATTTTTTTAATGTACATTCTATTTTCTGAAATGGGCTCAACTATCTATGTCTTCTTGACTCACATGAATGCATCATCGAACACCATCTTCCCAACTTATTTCATCACATTGTATCTTCATTAATCAAATATTTCACCCTACATGCCGTTGATGTATCTAGACTCATTTTGAAGTGCTTAAGGAGCAACCCGCGCAGGACAAAGGCAAGTGTCCTTGATGCATTTTGCTCCTATTATGAATGATTATTTTAGAATTGCATGCTTGTGTCAAATGAATGGGTACCTATTGTTAGGGTTTACTAGTATTGCTTTATATTTTCCTTGTCGCATTGGACTAGAGGTTTAATTATCTATGGGTAGACATGCTTAGTTGCTTATTGGGTTGTTGGATTCAATCAATCTTGACTAATGAACAATGTCATATTGGGGATAATTTGGTAATTCTTTTAGCAACATGGACTTAGGGATCTCAACAAGTTCGATGGAATGGATGTGGTGTCGTTGGCACATGTTCAGTGGTGGTATGCTTGTTGTAGATCATAGGAACCGGTTCTTGGAGCATTAACCCAGGACAATAGTGCCATCACAAGGCGGCTATGGAACCGCTAATTAATTAGGAGTTCTCCCAGGACAATAGTGCCAGCTGATTAATTAGGAGTTCTCCCAGTATCGGTGCAGCATTTGGTGGAGCTAGGAATGGAAGTCAAGAGGACTGTCTTTGTATCTGAATGGCTCAAGAGGGGGCTCCTGGGGTGATGAGCTGCTTGTTGATGGGCTATCACTTATGGACGGGAGTGAAACCTTAGTGGCTAGAATGTATTGGGAGACCCTTTGTAAAAGCCTCATAGTGATCTCCTGGCCGCACACCTACGGAAGTGTGCTAGTGCTTGGCCGGCATGGCAACATGGAGACTCCAGTCCATCTTGCAACAGGGGACGAAATCACGACTATTGGGTAAAGCAGCGCAACCTCTGTATAGTGTAAAACTATCATGATACCCGTGCTCATGGTCACGAGCGGCGTAGATCCGTCACTTGATTAGTTGGTGGTTTATGGATAGTTGGTTGGGAATGGTTGGATTGGATTGGGCTTGGCTTGGATAGGACCCTATGGATCGATGGTAGGGATGACCACACCTAGTAATTAGGATGCTTAGTGAATTAAAAGCTCATGCAATAAACCCCTATAAGCCTTCCTTTTCTTTAGCCCAATGTCATCTTTTCCCTCACTTGCTGAGTACGACACATACTCACCCTTGCTATATCCCACATTGCTGCTCAGCTACAGGAGAAGGAAGGTACACTATTAAGACGATGGAGGAGGCTAGGCATGCGGTCTTCCAGTCGACTTCCTGTGGGAGCTGATGGACGCCAACGATTAGATTATTCCACTGCATTGTAATTTTTCTTCTTTTTGACCTATGGGTCATCATTGTAATAATGCTATCGATTTAATAAAATATTGTTCTTTTATCACAATAATTGTCCTTTATGCGTGAAAACTTGATCCTGGGCACGCATATAGATGCATTCGGTTTCGGTCATTGGATTCGGGTGTGACAAGTGAATGGAAGTCAGGAGGACTGTCCTTGTATTCGAATGGCTCAAGAGGGGGCTCCTGATGTGATGAGCTACTTGCTAATGGGCTATCAGTTATGAACGGGAGTGAAACCTTAGTGGGCGAGTACATACTGGGAGAACCTTTGTAAAAGCCTAGTAGAGATCTCCTGGCCGCACACCTAAGGAAGTGTGCTAGTGGTTGGCCGGCATGGTAACATGGAGACTCTAGTCCACCTGGCAACAGGGACGAAATCATGACATGTGGGTAAAGTGGTACCACTTGTGCAGAGTGTAAAACTGTCATGACAGTCATGCTCACGGTCACAAGCGGCCTGGATCCCTCACTTGATTAGTTGGTGGTTTATGGATGATCATGGTTGGGATTGGTGGTTTGGATTGAACTTGGCTTGGATAGCACCCTGTGGATTGATGGTCGGGATGACCTCACCTAGTAATTAGGATGCTTAGGAAATTAAAAGCTCATACAAGAAACCCCTATAAGCCTTTCTTGTCTATAACCCCATGTCATCTTTTCCCCCACTTGCTGAGTACGACACGTACTCACCCTTGCTATATACCATATTGTCGCTCAGCTACAGGAGAAGGTTGGTACAACCATGAAGATGATGGAGGAGTCTAGGCATGTGGTCTTCTGGTCCACTTCCTTTGGGAGCTGGAGGATGCCAATGTTTAATTTATTCCACAGCAATGTAACCTTTTCTTTTGACCTACGGGTCACCCTTGTAATAATACTACCGAATTAATAAAGATATTGTTCTTTTATCACAATAATTGTCCTGTGTGTGTGAAAACTTGATCCTGGGCACACATACGGATGCATTCAGTTTCGATCATTGAAACCGGGTGTGACACGTGGAATCAGAGCTATATCGACCATCGGACGCAAGCATAGTTAGAAAAGGTCGGTTTTTAAAGTATAATTTTGCAAACTCCACTTCTTTCACCTACTTCCTTGATTATTTCATTTTCTCCTTGTGTTTTAAGATAAAATGTTTTACCGATTTGCCCAGCCAATAGGTTATATATAAATTTACTTGAGGATCACCTCTCCGAGGCCAACCATTACTTAGGAAGGTGCCCTAAATAGTATTAGCTCTATGTGCATTTATGATTTGCTTGTTTGATTGTGATGTGCTTGTGTGATTGTTTCTTGTTTCGAACACCTTGCTTTAAGCCTTACCCTTATCCATAGCCACATTGATACTATTTTGTTTGTCGACTCCAATACTACCTTTTGGTTCGAAGAGATGGCCAACTCAAAGAGGATCATCATCATCAACAATAACTCAAGTAACAAGATATACTATTAAGGTACCCCTACATCAAGAAGCGATGTTCTTAATATGGAAGTTGAAAATGAAGCTAAGGCATCGTCATGAGTCGTCGTTTATTGGGCCATGTTTTGTCTGCTTTGTGTGACATAGGTTCTTTGTGCCTATCTTCCTTGACCATCATTTCATCCATGAAATGTATCTATCATCCTTGAAATGTATCTATCATCCTTGATGCATATAGTGTGATCCATTAACCCATATATGATTTATTCCTACTTTGCCTTTTTATCTTCTTTGTCCTCGTATATTGGTCTATCATTGCTCTTCGATCTAAACATCTTAACCTAACTTCTTTGAATCTCGGGGCGAGATTCCTATTAACGGGGGTAGATTATCTCATCCCAACATTTCCATTTTGGAATGTGAACCGCTTTCAAACAATATATTTGGATTTCTCAAATTTTGAAACTATTTATAAGAAACTTTGCAAATTATGAAATATTTTATTGGTTGAAGAAATTGCTCTATGTCACAAAAGTTTTCAGTTTTGAACCAAAATCTTTTTAGATAAATAAAATCATTTTATTTTAATTGATTTCAATATTTTGTCATTTTTGGATTCCATGTTAATTTGAGAAAATTGAAATCCTTTCAATCAATTTTTTTTGAATGTACATTCTATTTTCTGAACTGGGCTCAACTATCTATGTCTCCTTGACTCAGGTGAATGCATCGTCGAACACTGTCTTCCCAACTTATTTCATCACATTGTATCTTCATTCATCAAATATTTCACCCTACACGCCGTTGATGTACCTGGACATGATGCCCTCCATGTTTACCACACCTTCCATAAACATCTCTATGGAAAGAAAGCCCACCTTCCATAATAAACATTCATAAGGAAAGAACAAGAGAATAATTTCGTTTCCATATTTCTTACGCCTTCCATGTTTTCCTTCAATAAATGCATTTATTCCTCTTAATTTCCATTCCATATTATTACCCCACCTGCCCTCACCTCTCCAATAAATACCAGCCCTCTGCCACAAAATCCCCACCCACTCAAACCCTCATCACGCGGCCAGGCTGCCGCCGCTCCACCCTGCTCTCGCGTCCAGCAATGCTCCCGCCGATTGATGTTAACATTCCTAGTGATTCGCTCATCCAAATGCCGCCAACTTTTACATGGAGGTGCGCCCAGTTGGCCCCTACAACATATCCAAAAATCAGATCGATTCGAGTCAGTATGCCTCCGGGATCTGCATCGCAACGCTGGCTGCTCCTGGTTCCTGATCTGTCCAGCACATGCATCGGTAATTCGATCATTTTTCCTATTAATTGAAGCACTTAATTGATACAAAATTTGATCCAAACTATGTTGCAGGAAGTTATCAACATCTCCACCAAAGTCTTCTCCAAAATCTATATTGGTTCAACCGAGAACGCGATTGGCGTGGAACCCGCCGCTGCATGACCTTGTTTTGCTCTAATGCCAAAATCTCCAGATCAGTCTATTCCTATGACACAAACCCTGCCATTCATGTGTTCCACGCCACAACCAATACTGCTGTTCGCCTATTGGTTCATATCCATCTGGAATAACCGGGAAAGCGCATGTCTTCTTTATGTTCTCTGCAGATGGCTGCTGCTCGTAGTCTGTTTGCGTCCTGCGCGGATCCTGGTGGAGCTGGGAAGAAGTCAAGAGGACTGTCCTTGAATTTGAATGGCTCAAGAGGGGGCTCCTAGGGTGATGAGCTGCTTGTTGATGGGCTATCACTGATGGACGGGAGTGAAACCTTAGTGGCTAGCATGTATTGGGAGACCCTTTGTAAAAGCCTCGCAGTGATCTCCTGGCCGCACACCTAAGGAAGTGTTCTAGTGCTTGGCCGGTATGGCAACATGGAGACACTAGTCCACCTCGCAATAAGGGACAAAATCACGACTTGTGGGTAAAGTGGCGCAACCTCTTCAGAGTGTAAAACTGTCATGATAGTCGTGCTCATGATCACGAGCGGCCTGGATCCCTCACTTGATTAGTTGGTGGTTTAAGAATGGTTGGTTGGGAATGGTTGGATTGGATTAGGCTTGGCTTGGATAGGACCCTGTGGACCGATGGTTAGGATGACCTCACCTAGTAATTAGGATGCTTAGTGAATTAAAAGCTCATGCAATAAACCCCTATAAGCCTTCCTTTTCTTTAGCCCCATGTCATCTTTTCCCCCGCTTGCTGAGTACGACACATACTCACCCTTGCTATATCCCAGATTGCTGCTCAGCGATAGGAGAAGGATGGTACACTATGAAGATTATGGAGGAGGCTAGGCATGCGGTCTTCCCGTCGACTTCCTGTGGGAACTGATGGATTCCAACGATTAGATTATTCCGCTGCAATGTAATTTTTTTCTTTTTGACCTATGGGTCACCATTGTAATTATGCTATCAATTTAATAAAGATATTGTTCTTTTATCACAATAATTGTCCTGTTTGCGTGAAAATTTGATCCTGGGCACGTACACAGATGCATTCAGTTTCGGTCGTTGGAACCGGGTGTGGCAAGAAGCGTGCAAGGCTATTTCCTGATTTGGGCCTCAAAACCGGTTGCAGCGATTTGTGTTGCACGTGGCACCATCTTGGAGCTTGCGTCGGGGCGAAGCAAAGTCATGAAGGGCTTAATGGCGTTCGGGCGACGAGGAAAAAGATGGACTGTTGTGCCCCTAGTGGTAGGTGGCAATGTATTGTAGGTGTGGGGTAGGATGGTCTTTAGAACAGCCCCTAGGCCTATATAAGGAGAGGTAGGGCCGGTGGAAGAGGTGCCTTTCTTTCCCTTAGCCTTGCTATGTCTTCATTTCAAAGTGCTAGGAGATGTCTTCATGTAATAGAGGAGAGGAGAGGGTGTGTGAGAGACATCTCTTTTTCTTCCAAATAGTGGGAGGAAGAGAGTGGCTTCCTAACCATGTATCCATGTATCTTGACTTGATGAATCAATGATATGAGATTCAAATTCGTGTTCAAGTTCTTCCTCTCTCCCTAAATCCTGAATTTCTCTTTTTCTCTATTTTCAGAGCTATTTTCGTGGTGATTTTCGCTCTCATTTTTTAGTGGGTTTTGGTACGAATTTCTTGAGTGATCTTGATGCTAGGACATGCCTAAACATTCCTTGATTGATCCTTGATTGAATCCTAGGCAAGAGCATCCTCGATTTGGTGGATTTCCTCAAGAACATTCAAACCTTAGAGTTTTCGGTGGAAACTAAAATTCGTGATGAATTCTTGAGCTTTTTGTGTGATTCCACTTGGAGAAGGAACAACTGCTCCTGATTTGACTCTAATGGAACTTCTGTCGACGAAGAAACTTCTATCGTGACCCTGAAGGAACTTCCGTCAACGAAGGAACTTCTGTCATGACCATGAAGGAACTTCCATCGACAAAGAACTTCCGTCATGACCTTGAAGGAACTTCCGTCAATCTAGGAACTTCCGTCAAGGTCCAGAATTGCAATTTCTTGGATCTCACTCATTTTCATTTTTGACCCTCTTAAGCTTCCGCTATGTGTCCTATTGTTTTGAATCACTCCTAGGGTTAGTGTTGACGGCTGTTAAGTACCATTTTTAACCGTCAACTATACTCAAATAAAGGAGAATTTGGCATTTCATACACGCATGCTTTAGCACAATAATATAGTTCCACTTGTACTTGGAGAACTTTGTGCATGCAGGAGGAAATGTGAAGGAAACACCTCAAAAGGCAAGAAAACACACTTTCGACCAATCAGAGAGTGCCACATGGACGTCACACGGATTGAAGGGCCCATTTTCAGCACTTAACCGACGTAACTCCCTGTAATACCGCGCAAACCGATGTCAGGGCCCACAGGACAGCCACCTGGAGAAAGCACAGGCCAGGAGGGGCCACCCCCAGGTCGGCCGACCTGGTCAGGTCGGCCGACCCGGCCGGGCGCCCTCTCCGCCTAGGCTTCCACGTGTTGGCTCCTCCGCGACTCCTGATGACGGTTTGAGATGCCTTCCGTGGCGGTTACTCTCCCTTGCCGACCTATTGAGGCTATAAATAGGAGGGTGTGCCTTCACACTCAACACACACCACAAGAAGCATTTCTCTCTTGCTAGTAGTAGTTCTTGGAGTTTTAGTGGAGTTAGGCTGAGTCTAGAGCACTCTAGTCCCAAGTCTTCACTTGGAATTGGTATGGCTCTTGTATCTTTTCCCTTTTGTAAGACTTTGCTCTTATCAATATATATACTTTTTCTATATAGTTGTGCTTGGGTCATGAGTTTCTTGTTTGATATTGTGATCCATATATGTGATAGTATAGTCTACTTGTGTGATAGTAGTTTATATTTATTATACTACTACTGTCATGCTAGTTATATACCGTCACTATAGTCTAGTTTATATGTTATAGTCTCTATGCTTAGTTTTAGCTGATAAAGTATAGCATGGGTTTGGTGATCGTATTCGTACGATAGCTCTGCCTCGTTAATAGTAATCGCGGAGGGGCAGAGTGCTCTTTGGTCATGCAAGTATGGTACTTGGGTGACTGATTTGCATCAATTATTCGTTAGTCTACTGGTTCGTTGAGGTAGGCGGCAGGTGGTGACAGCCCTGTCCGTCCTTTGAAATCCTCCCCGCTAGGCTAGTGCGTAGGCTCTTGGCGGAAGTCGCCTGTGGATGCAGGGGTAAGTCTGTGCCTGAAGTGCTATATTATTGACTGCTGAACCTGAGTGTGGGTCTGTATGTATTCTACTTAGGCTATGCAACTGTATAGGAATGTATAGTAGGAGTAGCTTAGCCTAGTCTTTCCTCCACTAGACTTTATTTATTTAGTAGGAATCTTCTGTGTGTGTCACACTACCCGGTTATTATCATGTACCCGCCTGTCTTGGTTAAGATATCCTTGCTAATTGTTAACATGATCTTATATGTTAGTAACGCTTCTTGATCATAACCTTCCTTTGGGATAAACAAATACGATACCCTGAATACTTCCGGGTGAAATGCTACAGCGGTATTCTCCGTGCGCTTGCGGATTTTACCTACTTGACTCTGGGACATATTAGTGAACCGTTTCTGGCCCCGTGCCGGGAATGATTTATTAATATGGCTTAGCAAAAGTCAACAGTTAGCACATCACAAGTTTGTGTGTGTGACCTTGGTGATTTGCTTAGAGGTTGATTTGGGTTGTAATTGAGATATAGGCCAAGTTCTTGAGAAGAACTTTAATTGGCTCCAATTCACACCCCCGCCTCTGGTTGCCTTCTCGGTCCATCAATTGGTATCAGAGCTGGTTTGATCACTAGTTGACCTTCACCGGCTTTATGATCCGAAGGTGACATGGAGAAGCGTGCAATCAAGCTTTGGATGTTTGACGGAGAGGACTTTCCCTACTGGAAGTCACGGACCAAGGCTTATCTCTTAAGCCAAGGATGTGCAATTTGAGAGATAGTTGAGCAGGAGTATGCCATACGAGAAGACCTCAACACTGCAGTTGCAGCTGAGTTAACCAAGTACGAAAACAACTCCAAAGCTGTCAATATTCTGCTTTCTGGTCTAGGTAGGAGTGAACATGATCATGTTGTACATCTTGAAACTGCTCATGCAATTTGGGATAAGCTTTGCACGTACCATGAGGGTACCAATCAAGTCAAGTCTATGTGTAAGGATTCTTACAATAGACAGTACCAAACCTTTGCACAAAAACCTGGCGAGTCCCTAGATGACACTTTTCGTAGGTTTGAGGCCATAGTGTGCAACTTGCGAGCTTGTGGTAAACTTGTGTACAATGATAATGATAGAGCTAAGCAACTACTGTATTCTCTTAATGAAAATGTTTGGGGGGTTAAGATTGCTACTCTAGAAGAAACTACTGATTTTAATACCCTGAACTTTGAGCAACTATATAGCAAGCTGAAATGTCATGAACTGTCTACGAAATCTCATCCTAATCTTGCTAATCCTGCTTCTAGCATGGCTTTGCTTTCTAGCTCCCAAAAGGGTAGTCACAGTGGTGCTTTCTATGGAACTAACCCCTCACTTGACAAGTCTTCTTTGGAGTTTGCTCTGTCTTCTCTTGTTGCAGCTTTCGATGAACAGATGGAGTGCATTCCGGACGAGGAGTTGTCCTTGCTCACAAGGAAGTTCAGGAAGTTCTACAACAACCGGAAGGAGAGAAGAGGAGGTCGTTTAAGAATCTGCTTCGTGTGTGGTGACCCTGGACACTTCGTCACTGACTGCCCCAAGAAGAAGAAGAAGGTCGGGTACCAAGACAACAACACTGAAGACTTCAAGAGGAAGAAGAACCACTTCTAGAAGCGAAGCAAGAACTCCATGAAGTTCGTGAAGGCGGTCACGCGCTCCTGCGTTGCTGCTCTAAGTGACGTCGACCTCACATCAAGAGATGGCCTTACAAGCTCAGATGAGGAGGTTTAGAAGCCATGAGTCAAGAGGAAGGACGACTTCACCGGGCTTTGCTTCATGGTAAAGAACGATCACGACACCGACTCTGGCTCCGACTCCGACACAAGCAAGGTACCTCCTACTCTTGATGAGCTCTATTCTGAACTTGATCATTTGCATGATGTTTTGCTCATGCAAGATAATAAGCTTCGCAGCGCTGTTTGTAAAGGAAGTAGAGAGCTTAAGTCTAAGTTGGAGAGTGCTGAGTATGAGATCAGTTCGCTTAGGTCTAAGCTTGCTAGAGATGACATTGTTGTTGAGTGTGAGTCTTGTCAAGTTGTGATGAATGATCTAGCACAGAGGGAAAGTGTGCATGCTCAAGTTACCAATCAGCTTGAGAGGGCCCTTAAAGAGCTTTGATGAATTCAAGGCTAGATCAACTCTTTTGGGTGCATGTCAGAAGTGCCCCAATCTCACAATTGAGTTGGAAGCTCAATCCCTCAAAGTTAAAGAGCTCGAGTCCAAGCTGCTAAATGAGACTCGCTCTAAGGTTCTCCCACCACCATGTGTAGTGTGTGGCTCTCTTAAGGATAAGCTTGCAATCACTAGAGAGGAAAAGAAGAACCTAGCTCAAGAAAATGACTACCTCATCACTCGTCTCAAAAGAACCCTAGTGAGTGAGGAAAAGATTGAGAGTGACTTGGCAAGAGTCAAAGAGAGTGCTTGTAGGTCAACCTACAACTTGGGCTTTGGATTTGAGAGGGTTGACAAAGAGAGTGAAAATGTGGGTAAATTTGTGCCTAGCTCTAGCTATAAGGATGAGGAAAAATCCATCAAACCCACTAACACATACTATCCACCAAAACCCAAACCTCCTGTGCAAGCAAACATAAACATGAGAATGTCTACATTTGCATGATCTGTGGTTAAAAAGGCCATTTGGATGAATTCTATTATAGGCATAAGAGGATTGAGAGAATGCAAGCTGAGTTAACTAGAAATGTGTGTCATAATGATTTTGTTGACTTTCAGTCTCGCTCTTTTTCTCGTACCTATCATGGACAGGGTCATCCCTCATATGTCTTTGATTCATGAAACAGAGGCTTTGTGCAGCAGCGCTTTGGCCCCCCACATTTTCCTCATCCTGGTGAGCGTCGCTCGCATGGATTTGGTTTTCACACATATGATTTATATTCTGACAACCTAAGGTTTGAGTCGAGACGCTTTGACAGGCCATATTTTCCCTATCGTGGTTCTCGTCCCATGCATTCAAATGATAATGTGCAAAGAACTGACATGACTACTACCGGTCGTATGGTGAATGTTGGATTCCCAAAAGCTTTCTGACCAACCCCAGCACTGAGCCATCGATCTGTCCTTCTTGTTCTTTGTAGGCAGCAGGTGGAGGCCTGGAGAACAAGTGGCTAATGGACTCCGGTTGTTTGCGCCACATGACTAGAGATGCAAAGTGGTTCTCCAGCCTCACACCCTTGAAGTGCCGGGAGTATGTGACCTTTAGAGATAACAAGAGAGGGAGAGTGAAGGCAAGGGGCGCGGTAAAGGTAAATGAAAAATTCACTCTCAAGGATGTTGGTTTGGTTGACCATCTCAAGTACAATCTCCTCTCTATCTCTCAGTTGCGTGATGTTGGTTTGGAGGTGCGCTTTAAGAAAAATACTTCTTGTGTTCTTGATTTGAATGGTTCTTTGGGTTGTGGGATTTCTAGCATTGGGAGAGTAACCCCATTCCGAAAGGTAATAGGGCCGGCCCTTAGGTCCAAAGTTGTATGCCACTGCTGTGGTGCCAATAGATTCACTACTGAAGCCCCGTTATCGGACATTGTTTTTTCAGGCTGATTTTGCTGTTTCTCCTGATTCTCACAAGTGCTTGTTTGCTCAATCTTCTTTTGAGCTCTAGAAATGGCATAGGAGACTAGGTCACATGAGCTTTGATTTGCCTTGTCGCTTGAGTGACCTAGGTTTGATCTGAGGATTGCCTAAGCTTTTGGTTTGTGATCCTTGTCATCATGGGACAATGATTGCCACCTCTCATCCACCAATTAATTTGGTGATGACTGAACGTCCTAGAGAGCTGCTTCACATGGACACTGTAGGTCCTTCTCGGGTTCATTCAACGGGTGGGAAGTTGTATGTTCTTGTGATTGTTGATGACTTTTTTCGCTATTCTTGGGTTTACTTTCTTGAGA
This sequence comes from Eleusine indica, assembly GCA_030378355.1. Lineage (NCBI taxonomy): Eukaryota > Viridiplantae > Streptophyta > Magnoliopsida > Poales > Poaceae > Eleusine > Eleusine indica. Next base: position 28,628,022 of record CM059501.1, on the reverse strand, counting down.
GTAAGGATGAAGTGTTTCATCGCTTTCAGAGCTTAGCTTTGAGGTTGTTCAAGGAACTCTCTGGTGCATTACGAACAATCCGCGGTGATAATGGCACCGAGTTGAAGAACTCTCCCTTTGATGCTTCCACATCCGAGCTTGTTCCTGCTGCTTCCACCACTCTAGAAGAGGGTCCAGAAGCTTCTACATCAACCTCGGCAGCTGTCGAGCTAGCTCCAGCTGTGGTTGAGGGGGAGGTACGCTCTGAGAGAGAGAGGCTCCTCACCACATTCAGCGTCAATATCCACCTCAACAGATGATCGGTAATCTCTACGAGAGGATAACAAGGTCAAGGTCTGCACATCTCGCCTGCTTTACCAATTTTCTATTTGTTGCCACCTATGAACCTCGTGATGTTGGACGCGCACTATCTGATGAACATTGGGTTAATGCCATGCATGAAGAGTTGGAAAACTTTGAGAGGAACAAAGTGTGGACCCTACTAGAGCCTCCTGTTGGTGTCAATGTCATAGGAACTAAGTGGGTGTTCAAAAACAAGCATGGGGAAGATGGTGAGGTTGTGAGAAACAAGGCTAGGCTTGTTGCCCAGGGTTTCAGTCAAGTGGAGGGCTTGGACTATGGTGAAACCTTTGCTCCTGTTGCACGCATAGAAGCCATTAGGATCTTGCTTGCATTTGCTGCCTCTAAGGGCATTAGAATCTACCAAATGGATGTCAAGAGTGCTTTCCTAAGTGGTTTCATAGAGGTAGAGGTTTATGTGAGACAATCACCCGACTTCGAGCACCACAAATACCCAAACCGCGTGTACAAGCTTCACAAGGCTTTGTACGGGCTAAAGCAAGCACCTAGGACATGGTATGCTAGGCTTAAGGCCTTCTTGCTAGAGCGCGGGTATGTCATAGGATGTGTTGACAAAACCTTGTTCACTCTAAAGCATGGCAATGACTTCTTAATGGTTCAGATATACGTGGATGATATCATCTTTGGAGGTTCCTCTCATGCTCTTGTGTACAGATTTCAGGAAGCCATGGAAAGTGAATTTCCGATGTCGATGATGGGTGAGCTCACCTTCTTTGTTGGACTTCAAATCAAGTAGTGCAAGCAAGGCACTTTCATACATCAAGCCAAGGGATGAGGACATTACTCCTATGGATACACACAACACTCCTCCAATTCTGGACTTGCAAGGTCCAATGACTGCAGCTCGTGCACGACGACTAAATTTAGAGGTGAGCTCGTTCCTACGTTCTTCGCTATATGTTACTTTTAAGAATGGTTTGCTACCTAATGATTATTTTATGATTAGGAACCATAGAGAGGACCAGGAGATGATGGGAGAAGGAGTTGGGAACGTGGAGGACCAGCAAGGGCTTGGAAGCCAAAGTGGAAGCCCAATCAAAACCGACTTCGAGTCTGTTTCAGGGCCCAGGACCAGTCTGCAATAAAACAGTCGCCTAGGATGCATACGGACTCGGATTTGGATGTTTTACATATGCACAGAAAGGTAAGGAGAAGTCCTTTCCAATGCCGCTGGCCTCATGTCAAAATTCATCCGGAGTCGTCAGTAATCATCCAAACAAAAGAGGGTCCAGAATCTGTGTCGGTGCTGCGTCGCGTATTTTTGGCCTTTGGGCTTTGTATCTACCTGAGCCCAATTAGGGGCGCGTCCAGAGGGTCTTGCACGACCCAAATGTCTTCATGTACAGCTGCCGCCGCACCATTAGGGTTCGGGTTTTACTTAGATCAATTCTATTCATAAACAGTGTCGTCGTTCATCGGTTTGTGAGACCCCAACTTCGTGAGTTTAATCATACATCTGCAATTGTGTTGCATTCTTCGTTGTTCTTGCTTGTGTTCTTGACTCATAGGCAGGGATTAGCCTTCTCAGCGAGGTCAATCGTCCATGGACGGTTGATAACCAGAGGAGACGTCGTGCTGTGATTACGGGGTTTAGAACATGCTGTTCTGAAGCCGGATCGATTTGTGTGTCGCCTCCGACCAAATCAACTTACCATGAACCTTTTGGAACATCGGGAACCCTTGTTCACATCAAGTGGTAATCAGAGCTTCTGATGCAACATCAGGTTCGCACTACCCTTTAGTTTTGTTTTCGTGTTCTTCCTATCGTCCACAGAAAAATTTCCCCCGCCCATAACCACGTATTTAGCCTTTGCCTATTTTAATTTCAGAGTCCGTAGTGTTGAGTTTGTGCCCTAGTTCTTGTTTAGTCACTGTTTTAGTTTGTGTTTTTGTCGTCAGTAGTGTTTCCCTTGCATCCCTAGCCGCCATCCCCTTCACCATCCTCGGTTTTGTCGGCTTTGTGTGCTAGGGTTGATTGATCAACACGCCCACCCTAATCCCACCCTAAACGCACCCTCAACACCTCGGACCAATTCTCACAAATTCCACTTTCCGCTATATCCACCCCGTCAAAAAAATCCCTACCCGACCCCAAACCCGACTCGGGTTTCACTCAAACCTCAGGTTTCTTCATAACCGATTCCGACACCCCTTCGGTAAAATGGCCATAACTTTTCGCTCGGTTGTCCGTTTTGGCTGAAATTTTTACAGGGGATTCTTGACAAAAAGTCAGGAAAATACAAAAATTCATTCAAGTTGAAACCTGATGTTTTTAGAAACTTCAAGAATTTCTGTAGGCCACGTCCTAGCTCTGTTTGAGCTGAAATTTTTTGTAGGTTCTCCCCCTTTGTTAGTGAGTTGAAGAAAAATATCAAAAAAATAAAATAAAATAAATTTGGGATTCCTACTAGTGCTCCATCTAGCCCCCTGGAATTTCTGAGTTTGGTTGTTTTACACTTAGCCCCCTGTTATCGACTATGTGCCTTTGTCTCCTTGTTTCTTCTTTGCTATCACTACTGTTCTAGGACATAGTTAGACCAGCAACTAGGGACAAGTTACTTGGGCACTTATTCAGCTTTACTATCTGTTTTTGATTTGTGTGCCACTCACATATATATATTTGGCCTTCCTAGCTCTACATACTTCTTCTGGACAGCACATAGGTTATTTTGTAACCCTTGCAATCGTGGAACACACCTCCTTGGTATACTTCGCTTTGTTGTTTCAGAACTTTGTAAGAGCTTTGCAAGAAGCTTCCTTTTGCTGTGTTGAGAGGCACCACTGCTTAGTAGTTTGGTAGGGATAACCTTTACTTTTTGTTTCTTGTTTTGGTGTTTCTGATGTCAGGAAACGATGGAGAGGGTGCTTCACCCTCAAAATTTGATGAGTGCGTGAGCCAAAGTCAGCTACAGAAGGCTTTGCAGGCGATTCAGAGTGATTTGGAAAAGACGATCACCAGGGCCGTCACCGACGCCATCACCAAGCTTCACCTGGGAGAAAGCATTGAGCGGTTGGATAAGAGAGTCTCTAAGTTAACCGATCAGGTTGTCGAATTGGAGACTGCTCATAAGAACATCAACACTAATACCAACACCAACACCAACACCATACACCAACACCAACAATGACGTTGAAGACGATCATGATGAAGCAATGGTGTATAAGGCTGATGGCACCGTCGATAGGTCAACTACAAGGACTGCAAGGTTACGATGCCGTTTGCAACGTAACCCCCAAGGTATGGGTGGTTTCCACAACCACAACCGTCACACACAAGGTAACCATGCTCCAGATGACCCGTATGCTAAAATGAAGTTTTCAATTCCTTCATTTTCAGGTCAGTACAATGGTGATGCTTACCTTGATTGGGAAATGACTGTAGAACAAAAATTTAATGCCCACCTTGTTCCTGAACAACATAGAGTTAGACAAGCCACTAGTGAGCTTAAGGACTTTGCTATTGTTTGGTGGAGTGGTCTAGCTGCTGAAACTGATTTGCCTACTACTTGGGAAGAACTTAAGGTAGAAATGCGTGATCGTTTTGTTCCTCCTTTTTATAGAGAAATTTGTAGTAAACTACAGCGTTTAGATCAAGGAGATAAAACTGTTCAGGAGTATTTTAGTGAGCTTCAGAAGAGTTTGATTTGTTGTGCTGTGGTTGAAAAAGTAGAGGATCAGATTTGTCGCTTTTATTCTGGTTTGAGAAAAGAAATTCAGGACATCCTTGATTATAAAGAATTTTATACCCTCAACCAGTGTTTCCAGTATGCTATGCTTGCAGAGAAAAAATCACAGGGACTTTTCCAGGCTTTTGAGGAGTACAACAAGTCCAGAACTTTCTACCCACCATGGCCGATGGGGACTTCGGGGCTGCCCAAGCCATCTTTCTGGCCGCCCCCACCAGCTAGTGTTGTTTCTGCAGCACCAAGATCAGCCCCTGTCCCTTCTACGCGCTTAGGTAAAAATTTTGTGCAGGTACCGGCTAGTAGTGCCTCCTCTGTTGCTTTGACGGGACGCACTACAGGGATTCAGTGCCACCGCTGCCATGGTATTGGTCATGTGCAAAAAGAATGCCCAAGTAGGTGGGCATATGTGGCGACAGATGATGACGGTTACATGAGCACCTCCGATGTGGAGGATGAGGAGGAGGATGTCGCTGCCACCAGCGGTGACCTCGTCCTTGGAGGCGGAGACACCATGGGCTACATGAATGTTATTGTGCAGCGTGTGCTTAGCACACAAATCCAGCAGCCCGAGATGATGCAGCGACATAACTTGTTCCAGATTTTCTTCCTTATCAAGAATTGCCGAGCACGTGTCATCATTGATGGAGGAAGCTGCAACAATTTGGTGAGTTCTGATGTGGTTAAGAAGTTTGATTTGACCACACACCCACATCCACATCCATACTACATTCAGTGGTTAAATGACTTTGGAAAAGCTAAGGTAATACAAACTTGTAGAGTTCCTTTTTCCATTGGTTCCTATGTGGATCTATTGATTCTGATGTTGTACCCATGCAAGCTTGTTCACTTTTATTGGGTAGACCTTGGGAATTTGATAATGATGTTGTACACCAGGGTAAAAGTAATAAGTACACTTTTATGCATAAAGGAACTAAAATTACTTTGTTACCAATGACCCCTGCTGTAATTGTACAAGCTGATTTAGAACGAGCTGCTAGTTTGAAAAATAAAGGCCCTGAAATTCAGCAACGTGTTAATTCTGATTCTACACCAAGTAATGTTAATGATTCTTCATGTTTTAAGGGTGCTGGAATTAAATTACAAGGTCGTTCATGTCTTACCACGAAATCTGAGCTTGCTGAAATTTCTGCTGATGATATTTGCTATGCTTTGATATGCAAACAAGCCTTGTTTTTGCTTGGTGATATTGCCTCTAGTGCTTTGCCTCCTGCTGTCACTAACCTTTTGCAGGAGTATGAGGATGTTTTTCCAGCTGAGATACCCCCGGGATTGCCACCTTTAAGAAGGATTGAGCATCAAATTGATTTGATTCCTGGTGCTACTTTGCCAAACCGTGCTGCTTATAGGACCAACCCTGAGGAGACTAAGGAGATACAACGACAAGTCCAAGACCTTTTGGATCATGGGTATGTTCGTCAATCACTTAGTCCTTGTGTTGTTCCTGTACTTTTGGTTCCTAAGAAAGATGGTTCTTAGCGTATGTGTGTAGATTGTAGAGCAACATTACTATTAGGTATCATCATCCTATTCCTAGGCTAGACGACATGCTTGATGAGTTATGTGGTGCTATAATTTTCATTAAAATTGATTTGCGTAGTGGCTATCATCAAATTAGAATGAAACTTGGAGATGAATGGAAAACAGCTTTCAAAACCAAATTCGGGTTGTATGAGTGGTTAGTAATGCCTTTTGGTTTAACTAATGCACCCAGTACTTTCATACGTTTGATGAATGAGGTTTTAAGACCTTTTATTGGCAAATTTGTGGTTGTTTATTTTGATGATATCTTGATTTATAGCAAATCCATGAATGATCATATGATTCATTTGTGTGCTGTTTTTGATGCTTTGCGAGTTGCAGGTTTATTTGGTAACCTTGAGAAGTGCACCTTTTGCACGGATCGAGTCTCTTTTCTTGGCTATGTTGTGACTCCACAGGGAATTGAGGTGGATGAGGCAAATATTGAAGCCATAAAGAGCTGGCCTGTACCAAAAACTATCACACAGGTGAGGAGTTTTCTTGGTCTTGCAGGTTTCTACCGCCGCTTTGTCAAAGATTTCAGCACCATTGCTGCACCATTGCATGAGTTGACAAAGAAGGGCGTTGACTTCCATTGGGGTAAGGTACATCATGAGTCTTTTGATGCTTTGAAGGACAAACTTACCCATGCACCATTGCTGCAATTACCCAATTTTGATAAGACTTTTGAGCTTGAATGTGATGCTAGTGGTATAGGCATTGGTGGTGTTTTGATACAAGATGGTAAACCTGTTGCATACTTTAGTGAGAAAATTACTGGACCTGTTTTAAATTATTCCACGTATGATAAGGAACTATATGCACTTGTACGTTCTTTAGAGACGTGGCGTCATTATTTATTGCCCAATTCATTCTGATCATGAATCACTTAAGTATATTCGTTCTCAATGCAATTTGAACCGTAGACATGCTAAATGGGTTGAGTTTATTGAGTCCTTTCCTTATATCATTAAACATAAGAAAGGGAAGGATAATGTGATTGCTGATGCCTTATCTAGGCGATATACTTTGTTGTCTCAACTTGATTATAGAATTTTTGGACTTGAGGCAATTAAAGAACAACATGTTGCTGATGTTGATTTTAAAGATGTATTGCTGCACTGTAAAGAAGGTCATGCTTGGAACAAATTTATATTGAATGATGGTTTCTTGTTTAGAGCTAACCGCCTATGCATTCCAGTTGGTTTCGTTCGTCTTTTGTTGTTGCAAGAGGCGCATGGAGGTGGATTGATGGGTCATTTTGGTGCTAAGAAGACGGAGGATATTTTAGCCACACACTTCTTTTGGCCAAGGATGAGGAAAGATGTTGAGCGTTTTGTTGCTCGCTGCACTACATGTCAAAAAGCTAAGTCTCGATTGAATCCACATGGTTTATACACTTCTTTGGAGAGGACCAGGAGATGATGAGAGAAGGAGTTGGGAACGTGAAGGACCAACAAGGGCTTGGAAGCCAAAGTGGAGGCCCAATCAAAACCGACTTCGAGTCTGTTCCGGGGCCCAGGACCAGTCTGCAATAAAACGGTCGCCCAAAACGCATACGGACTCAGATTTGGACGTTCTACATATGCACGGAAAGATAAGGAGAAGTCCTTTCTAATGCCGCTGGCATCATGTCAAAATTCATCAGGAGTCATCAGGAATCGTCGAAACAAGAGAGGGTCCAGAATCTGTGTTGGTGCTGTGTCGCCTATTTTTGGCCTTTGGGCTTTGTATCTACTTGAGCCCAATTAGAGGCGTGTCCAGAGGGTCTTGCACGACCCTAGAGTCTTCATATAGAGCCGCCGCCGCACCATTAGGGTTCAGGTTTTGCTTAGATCAATTCTGTTCATAAACAGTGTTGCCGTTCATCGGTTTGTGAGACCCCAACTTCGTGAGTTTAATCATACATCTGCAATTGTGTTGCACTCTTCATTGTTCTTGCTTGTGTTCTTGATTTGTAGGCAGGGATTAGCCTTCTCGGTGAGGTCAATCGTCCTTGGACGGTTGATAACCAGAGGAGACGTGGTGCTGCGATTACGGGGTTTAGAACATGCTGTTCTGAAGCCAGATCGATTTGTATGTTGCCTTCTACCAAATCAACTTACCAAGAACCTTTCGGAAGATCAGGAACCCTTGTTCACATCACCAATTATATGAAGCATCTCCTAAAGAAGTTTGACATGGTCAATGTGAAGCCGCTGTTAACACCATTGTCCACTACAATGGCACTTGACCCAGATAAAGACTGTGAAGCGGTGGACCAAACGGAGTATAGGAGCATGATCGGCTCCCTCTTGTACCTGACGATGACAAGACCCGACATACACTTTGAGGTGTGTCTTTGTGGTCGCTCTCAAGCTTCCCCAAGGGTGATTCATCACAAGGCTATCAAGCGCATCTTCAGGTATCTCAAATTCACCCTTGAGTTTGGTCTTTGGTACTCTACATCTTCATCTCTTGATATCATTAATGTGCAATTCCACTTCTTGAGAGACAATGTTGAGAAGGGAGGTGTTGAGGTCAAATACATCGACACCATAAACCAACTGGCTGATATCCTTACCAAGCCCCTAGATGCTTCTCGATTCGCTTTTCTTGGGGGGAAGCTTGGTGTTTGCCACCCTTATGGCATCATTTGAGGGGGATTGGTATTCTCTTGTATATATGTATCTTATCTTTTATGCATTACATCTCATTCGTAATATATGCATTGGTAGATGAGCTTTGATTCTTATGCTTTCATGCATTTCTCATTGTTATGATTGAGCTTGAGCTATGTTGTGTGGATGTGATGGTAATCTCTCATGCTTAGATTTTCTAGATGGCTTATTTTGGACTCCACCGTTTTTCTTGTTCTCACCGGCTCCACCGTTTCCCTCGTCGTCTGCATGGTCTAGATGGATAGGACCGCCTGGGATCACTCCTTGGTGAAGGTGTTGGAACTGGAGGATCTGGCGAAAGCTGGCTTCCTCTGTCCTCTCACCGACGCCACGGAATGGATCATGCCAGGGAATGAGATGATGCCATACCCACCGTGGGGCAACATCGTCTCGCTGATGCCCTTCCACGAGAGGGGGGAGGGGGTCGGCGCACCGGGGCTCAATTTCCTCTGGGGCCTGCTAAACTTCTACGAGATTGAGCTGCAGAACCTGAACCCTAACAGAGTCCTGCACATCGCATTGTTGGTCATGCTGTGCAAAGGCTTCCTAGGGATCAAGCCCAACTTCGAGGTATGGAAGTATTTCTTCTCCCACTCCCTCTTTGTGAAGCAGGTCGGCAACGCGGTGCGTCTTTTCGCCCTCAGGTGCTGTAGCCTGTGCCTGATTAAAAGGACCTCATCGGAGTACATCTCGGTGCCACTCCCTACGAACGTCCCGGGGTGGCACTCGAAGTGGTTGTACCTACGGAACAACACGGCACGCCCCTTCCCTGCTTTCATCGGTCGATCGATCAAGGAGGCGCCAGAATCCTGGAGCTAGGGCTTGTCACGGAAGGACGGAGGCTTTGTTGGCCACGTAGTTCAAGCTTTCGGATGCTTGAATAAGAGAGGCCTCACCAGTGTCGGTGTCGTCGGGTGGTGGTCCCAACGCCATTTTGCTCTGCTCATGGTGTGTCCCCTCCCCATATGCAAGGTAGGTCCCACCAAGCGTGTGACCGGCAGCGCTATAATGGCCGTTGCAGAGCTTACCGATCATCGTGACATGGTGAAGAGAATCAGGATGGTGTTGCAGTACGCGGACAATGCTTGGCAAATCCTGGGCCGTCCACCCACGATTCCTTCTGAGGGAGCGGTTGATGTGGTAAGTGTCGTCGTCCTTCCTATTTATCCATGATTTTATGCTTCCGCTCATTTTTGGCGATTCCTTCTTGTCAGCTATTTCCTGATTCATGTCTCTGGCCTTGTTTCCCAAACGTAGTTCGAGCTGATAGTCCTCGTGTGTCCTTGAGCCCTTCTTGAAGACGCACCCCGGAGGGCTGCAAACCGTTTTCACGAGGTGGAGTAGCTAGATGCTAAGAAATAGAAGAGAGATACCCTTGCCGAGAAGGCTCGAAAGAAGCTGCAGCGTGGGAGGGAGCGGGCGTGGCACCGCGCGAGAGATGAAGACAAGGACGCTGCTGGGTCTAGTGGTGATGTGGAGCTGGACGAGCATGTTCCTCGTCCTCATGATGATTATGTGGTTTGTAGAGACAACGATGGTGGCGATGACATCACCAGCAAGGACGACAGAGCGGCATCGCGCACTGATTCGCACGTCGTGGCCTCACCCTCGGACCCTAGGGCACCGGTAGTCGGGGACCCAACCAAGGTGCAGGTGCCGGAGCCTCACGAGGTCATGGCGGAGGAGGCTCATGGGAATGATCCACCTCCTATCGTGGAGGTGTAGTTTTCGGTCGCTCCTCGGGCCGAGGCCAAGCGAGCCGATAAGGTTGAGACAGCACCAGAGCCGTCTGAAGATGAGGACGGTCGCTCGGCCATCGAGAAGCGAGTGCGCGACGTGGGGTCAACGAACGATGTGCCCATGTGTGACACCCCACTGTCACTACATTCCTTTGATCCTATGATTGCAGCTAATTCTTATTTAGGATGTTCTAATTAAAGTTTGGTTGTATTTCAAATTTATTTGAATTTGAAATCAAGCTAGAATATGGCTAGATTGTGCAGCAACTTCAAAATTTGCTATACAACAAGGTGCTATGAAAAATGTGTGTGATAGGAATGTCATAAAATAATTTTAGGAATTTTTCTAGAATTTTGCTCAGAGCAGAAATACCCTAATTAGTTCATGGAAGTTCCAATTTTAACGATATTCGAATAAATGGCAAGTTCAAACCATTTCGAATTGAAGTTTGCAACCTATCACATTGTGATTTACACATTTCAAATTATCTGCACAAATTTTTCCCAGTCAAATTCGAGCTAGGAGCTATTTTATTTGCATTGTTGAACTTGTGGTTGAAATAAATCTAGAAAATGAATAAAAACTGGTAACAGGACCCACCTATCAGTCTCTCACCTCTCTATTCTTCTCTCTTCTGCTGGCACCGATTGTCGTGCGCACGAACACGCACTCGGCCCGCCTGTCTTCGCCCGGCCGAAGTGGCGGGTAGAGCGGGCAATCAAAACCCCGACGTCGAACCCATCACCCATTCTCCTCCTCGACTGCTCCGCCGTTCTCCCCGCCTGCTCGCTCTCATCTTCTCTCTTCTAAGTCATTCTGACACCATCGCCGTCTGCTGTTCAAGCTTCTGCTCCAGCCAAAGCAACTACGAGAACCACTCGGGCGAAGCTTAGATGGATGCAACTTGAACTCATCGTTCTCCTTAGAGAATCTTAACCTCAATAACTCAGTGTGCATCAATTAATTAAGTTTTTCACTTGATCGCCTTCATCGATCGATTCTGGCTTAACCGCAAAATCCTCTTTCAATGGTGATGTGGATGTGTGAACATTCACATATGGGGGTTTAGCCGAATCGTCCCTTGTTGGTTTGGTTCGGGGATGAAACACGCTATAAATCTGCAAGAATAAATAGTCAAATAAGAGAAAATAAACACGTAGGAATTTTACCCAGGTTCGGGCCGCCCAGAGGCTAATAGCCCTACGTCCTGCTTGTCTGCATTTCTTGTGTATTTCATGAGGCACACAAATCTGAGTCCAAGGGCTTGTTCTTGAGCCATGGAGAGTTGGGAGGAGGAAGAAGAGTCCCCTTGTTGCGAAGGGCGAGGTAAAGTCCTCTCCGCCTGGATTGGGTGCTCCCTTTTATTAGACAAGGGGCATCCCACATCGGGCACTACAGAGGAGATTAAATGCATACTATAGGTAGGGCCGGACCCCAACTTTCCTTTGCATGCCATACGCTAGTGCTGCTTGCTTTGGGCCAAGAGCCCTTCTCGTGCAAGCCAAGGGAGAGAGAGGGAGAGCATGTGGGTGCAGGGTCCACCAAGCATGCGACCTCCTTGACTTTCTGGGCACTTCACCATGACACATGCAAGTCCTTGTCCTTTTCTCCTTGTCTTGGAATCCTTCGGGATCTTCTGTGCATTGCTTGTGTATTATTAGGCGGTGTTGGGGACCCCTATTCCTAGTAGACTGACAGGTGAGCTTCAAAGACCAATCCTTGGTCTCGGGTGTTCCTGTTTATCTCGCGCAACTCCTTGACCATTTCTTATGCTAATTTCTTCAATGAGTTTCGAGCAGATCAATTTCTCCGCAACCGCCGTTGTCAGTCAACTTCGAGCTCCACGGCGATAGCTCTATTCAACTCTTCTCCACTGCATTGGAGATCATGCCAAGCTTCATTAAAGTTCCAGCATGCTCCCTGACCACCTCACCTAGCTTCTAGACCCCCATGTCGAGCTTTCATTGTCTTTTTTGCCGTCGCTCAATGTCAGACCATCTCGACGAGCCCCTAGCCCCGTGGAATCCGTCAACCGGTGCACCTTGCAGTGCACATCATTTGGATGTACTCACAATCGAGTTTTGGTGGGAGCAAGTCCCGACATTGAGCTCATAAGCCACTCTGACAGCACCGCCGCCGTGCGCACGTTGGCGCGCAAGTTTGAATGAGCTGATGGCATTCTTGTAAATAAATTGAAACATCAAATGAAATTTTAGAAAATGCTTAAATCTTGTAAAAATCATATTTTGAGGTTTAGAACTCCTAAAATAGAAAACTAAATTTTGTTGGTTTCCTTATGCTGAGATCTATGCACTGAACATTCGTTGTCGGCCCTGCTAAGCAAGTATTGAGCAGTATCGAATACATGCTAGTATGTCGGAACTAGCAAATTAATGTAGCATTGTCATATTCATGTTGGACGGCAACCAAACTCTTGGTCATGTCATCTAGTAGGAGTGGACAGATTCCCGAGGTAGTGTGGAATGGCTGCCCACTTGGGGGTTTGGACCCAGATCGACTTGTATTATGACTTTGTGAAAAGTTATCATATGTGTTCTTAAATGATGCATATGTTGTGTACTTCGGGTTTTCCCAGCTGGTGTAAAACGATTGCAATTGTTATCCCTCGCAATAATGAGTACTGCTTGTTCATTGCGTCATAACATAGTGTAATAAACTCACTTGTAATAATTAAAATGATGTTTGTATGAAGGTTGTTGCTGTTTTAGTAAATCTGAATTTGTTATCTATTGCACTTGAATAAATTTCAGATTGCTTGTTACATCTTTATAACTCTATAATTAGTATAAATTGATAGATTCTATAGATAATAATCCACTGCTTAGCTGCTGCAGTTTGTCACTAAATTTATTTTTACACTCCTCTGAGCCTATGCATGTCTAGACTTAATACTTGTCGTGTAAAACTTGTTGAGCTTAGTAGCTCAGGCTTTACCATGTTGTTGTCTTTATCATTTTCAGGTAATAATGTTGATGCATTTGAGTTACCCGTGGGTATCCTTCCCTAGGATATGTCTATTCCAGAGGATTGGTCCGCTCACTAGGAGACCGACTAGCCGCTGCTTCCTTGTGTTTCGGCTAGGTGATAATCTGTATGAGCTCGGATTGATCACTACTGCTTGTTTGATCAAGTTGTATATTGTAGACGTTTGATCATGTTATCTTCCATGTGTTTTAAAACTTTTCTCTGTAATATTTTTGCTGCACTAAAACTCTGATGTAAAATAAATCAATAATCTTTTCTATGTAAATTTATACTCTTGGTCTGTTGTTGCATTATCTTGTGTCCGCTTAATCAACACCTCGAGAACTTCGATCCAAGGGGGTTGTGACACCGTGTCAAAGCGCCGGGCTGTCATGAAGAGGCCCAGCCCTTGATGAGGACATCACTCCTATGGATACACACAACACTCCTCCAATTCTAGACTTGCAAGGTCCAATGACTAGAGCTCGTGCACGACGACTAAATTTAGAGGTGAGCTCGTTCCAACGTTCTTCGCTATATGTTACTTTTGAGAATGGTTTGCTACCTAATGATTCTTTTATGATTAGAAACCATGGAGAGGACCAGGATATGATGGAAGAAGGAGTTGGGAACGTGGAGGACCAGCAAGGGCTTGGAAGCCAAAGTGGAGGCCCAATCAAAACCGACTTCGAGTCTGTTTCGGAGCCCAGGACCAGTCTACACTAAAATAGTCACCCAGGACGCATACGGACTCGGATTTGGACGTTCTACATATCCACGGAAAGATAAGGAGAAGACCTTTCCAATGCTGCTGGCCTCATGTCAAAATTCATCCGGAGTCTTCGGGAATCGTTGAAATAAGAAAGAGTCTAGAATTTGTGTCGGTGCTGCGTCGCCTATTTTTGGCCTTTGGGCTTTGTATCTAGTTGAGCCCAATTAGGGGTGCGTGCAGAGGGTCTTGCATGACCCTAGGGTCTTTATATACAGCCGCCACCGCACCATTAGGGTTTGGGTTTTGCTTAGATCAATTCTGTTTATAAACAGTGTCGCCGTTCATCGGTTTGTGAGAGCCCAACTTCGAGAGTTTAATCATACATCTGCAATTGTGTTGCATTCTTTGTTGTTCTTGCTTGTGTTCTTGATTCGCAGGCAGGAATTATCCTTCTTGGCGAGGTCAATCGTCTTTGGACGGTTGATAACCAGAGGAGACGTCGTGCTGCGATTGCGGGGTTTAGAACGTGCTGTTCTGAAGCCGGATCGATTTGTGTGTCGCCTCCGACCAAATCAAATTACCAAGAACCTTTCGGAAGATCGGGAACCCTTGTTCATATCAAGTGGTAATCAGAGCTTCAGATGCACCATCAGGTTTGCACTACCATTTAGTTTTGTTTTCGTGTTTCTCCTATCGTCCATAGAAAATACCAAAAAAAAATTCCCCGCCCATAACCACGTGTTTAGCCTTTGCATATTTCAATTTCAGAGTCCGTAGTGTTGAGTTTGTGCCCTAGTTCTTATTTAGTCACTAGTTTAGTTTGTGTTTTTGTCGTCAGTAGTGTTTCCCTTGCAACCCTAGCCGCCATCCCCTTCACCATCCTCGGTTTTGTCGGCTTTATGTGCTAGGGTTGATTGATCAACACGCCCACACTAATCCCACCCTAAACCTACCCTCACCACCTCGGACCAATTTTCACATATTCCACTTTCCGCTGCATCCACCTCACCAAAAAAAAAAAATCCCTACCCGACCCCAAGCCGACTCGGGTTTCACTCAAACCCCCGGGTTCTTCATAACCGATTCCGACACCCCTTCGGTAAAACGGCCATAACTTTTCGCTCGGTTGTCCGTTTTGGCTGAAATTTTTACAGGAGATTCTTGACAAAAGGTTGAGCATACCCACACTCGGCTACACCCTATGTGCCCTCGTCAAAAAATTCAAAATAAATTGGGAAGATAAAGAAAAAATTCATTCAAGTTGAAACCCGATGTTTTCTGAAACTTCAAGATTTTCTGTAGGCCACGTCCTAGCTCGGTTTGAGCTGAAATTTTTTGTGGTTTTTCCCCGTTTGCTAGTGAGTTGAAAAAAATATCAAAAAAATAAAATAAAATAAAAGAAATTTGGGATTCCTACTAGTGCTCTATCTAGCCCCCTGGAATTTCTAAGTTTGGCTGTTTTACACTAAGCCCCCTATTATCGACTGTGTCCCTTTGTCTCCTTGTTTATTCTTTGCTATCACTACTGTTCTAGGACATAGTTAGACCAGCAACTAGGGACAAGTTACTTGGGCACTTATTCAGCTTTACTATCTGTTTTTGATTTGTGTGCCACTCACATATATATATATATATATATTTGGCCTTCCTAGCTCTACATACTTCTTCTGGACAGCACATAGGTTATTTTGTAACCCTTGCAATTGTGGAACACAGCTCCCTGGTATCCTTCGCTTTGTTGTTTTCAGAACTTTGTAAGAGCTTTGCAAGAAGCTTCCTTTTGCTGTGTTGAGAGGCACCACTGCTTAGTACTTTTATAGAGATAACCTTCACTTTTTGTTTCCTGTTTTGGTGTTTCTAATGTCAGGAAGCGATGGAGAGGGTGCTTCACCCTTAAAATTTGATGAGTGCGTGAGCCAAAGTCAGCTACAGAAGGCTTTGCAGGCGGTTCAGAGTGATTTGATAGAGACGATCACCAGGGCTGTCATAGACGCCATCACCAAGCTTCACCTGGGAGAAAGCATTGAGCGGTTGGATAAGAGAGTCTCTAAGCTAACCGATCAGGTTGTCCAATTGGAGACCGCTCACAAGACCAACAACACCAACACCAACACCAACACCAACACCAACACCAACACCAACATCAACAACGACATTGAAGACGATCATGATGAAGCAACGGTGTATAAAGCTGATGGCACCGTCGATAGGTCAGCTACAAGGACCGCAAGGTTACGACGTCGTTTGCAACGTAACCCTCAAGGTATGGGTGATTTCCACAACCACAACCGTCGCACACAAGGTAACCATGCTCCAGATGACCCGTATGCTAAAATTAAGTTTCCAATTCCTTCGTTTTCGGGTCAGTACGATGGTGATGCTTACCTTGATTGGGAAATGACGGTAGAACAAAAATTTAATGCCCACCTTCTTCGTGAACAACATAGAGTTAGACAAGCCACTAGTGAGTTTAAGGACTTTGCTATTGTTTGGTGGAGTGGTCTAGCTGCTGAAACCGATTTGCCTACTACTTGGGAAGAACTTAAGGTAGAAATGCGTGATCGTTTTGTTCCTCCTTCTTTTTATAGAGAAATTCATAATAAACTGCAGCGTCTAGATCAAGGAGATAAAACTATTCAGGAGTATTTTAGTGAGCTTCAGAAGGGTTTGATTCGTTGTGCTGTGGTTGAAAAACTAGAGGATCAGATTTGCCGTTTTTATTTTGGTTTGAGAAAAGAAATTCAGGACATCCTTGATTATAAAGAATTTTATACCCTCAACCAGTGTTTCCAGTATGCTATGCTTCCAGAGAAAGAATCACATGGACTTTTCCAGGCTTTTGAGGAGTACGGCAAGTCCAGGAATTTCTACCCACCACGGCCGACGGGGACTTCGGGGCTGCCCAAGCCATCTTTCCGGCCGCCCGCACCAGCTAGTGTTGTTTCTGCAGCACCAAGATCAGCGCCTGCCCCTTCTACGCGCTCAGGTAAAAATTCTGTGCAGGTACCGGCTAGTAGTGCCTCCTCTGTTGTTTCGATGGGACGCACTACAGGGATTCAGTGCCACCGCTGCCATGGTCTTGACCATGTGCAGAAAGATTGCCCAAGTAGGCGGGCATGTGTGGCGACTGATGATGGTGGTTACATGAGCACCTCCGATGTGGAGGATGAGGAGGAGGATGTCGCTGCCACTAGCGGTGACCTCGTCATTGGAGGCGTCGATACCACGGGCTACATGAGTATTATTGTGCAGCGTGTGCTTAGCACACAAATCCAGCAGCCCGAGATGATGCAGCGACATAACTTGTTCCAGATTTTCTTCGTCATCAAGAACCGTCGAGCACATGTCATCATTGATGGAGGAAGCTGCAACAATTTGGTGAGTTCTGATGTGGTTAAGAAGCTTGATTCGACCACACGCCCACATCCACATCCATACTACATTCAGTGGTTAAATGACTCTGGAAAAGCTAAGGTAATATAAACTTGCAGAGTTCCTTTTTCCATTGGTTCCTATGTGGATTCTGTTGATTGTGATGTTGTACCCATGCAAGCTTGTTCACTTTTATTGGGTAGACCTTGGGAATTTGATAATGATGCTGTACACCATGGTAAAAGTAATAAGTACACTTTTATGCATAAAGGAACTAAAATTACTTTGTTACCAATGACCCCTGCTGAAATTGTAAAAGCTGATTTAGAACGAGCTGCTAGTTTGAAAAATAAAAGCCATGAAATTCAGCAACCTGTTAATTCTACTTCTACACCAAGTAATGTTAATGATTCTTCAAGTTCTAAGGGTGCTGCAATTAAATTACAAGGTCGTTCATGTCTTGCCACAAAATCTGAGCTTGCTGAAATTTTTACTGATGATATTTGTTATGCTTTGATATGCAAACAAGCCTTCTTTTCGCTTGGTGATATTGCTTCTAGTGCTTTGCCTCCTGCTGTCACTAACCTTTTGCAGGAGTATGAGGATGTTTTCCCAGCTGAGATACCCCCGGGATTGCCACCTTTGAGAGGGAATGAGCATCAAATTGATTGGATTCCTGGTGCTACTTTACCAAACCGTGCTGTTTATAGGACCAACTCTGAGGAGACTAAGGCGATACAACGACAAGTCCAAGACCTTTTGGATCGTGGGTATGTTCGTCAATCACTTAGTCCTTGTGATGTTCCTGTACTTTTGGTTCCTAAGAAAGATGGTTCTTGGCGTATGTGTGTAGATTGTAGAGCCATTAATAACATTACTATTAGGTATCGTCATCCTATTCCTAGGCTAGACGACATGCTTGATGAGTTATGTGGTGCTATAATTTTCACTAAAATTGATTTGCGTAGTGGCTACCATCAAATTAGAATGAAACTTGGAGATGAATGGAAAATAGCTTTCAAAACCAAATTCGGGTTGTATGAGTGGTTAGTAATGCCTTTTGGATTGACTAATGCACCCAGTACTTTCATGCGTTTGATGAATGAGGTTTTAAGACCTTTTATTGGAAAATTTGTGGTTGTTTACTTTGATGATATCCTTATTTATAACAAACCATGGATGATCATATGATTCATTTGCGTGCTATTTTTGATGCTTTGCGAGTTGCACGTTTATTTGGTAACCTTGAGAAGTGCACCTTTTGCACGGATCGAGTCTCTTTTCTTGGCTATGTTGTGACTCCACAGGGAATTGAGGTGGATGAGGCGAAGATTGAAGGCATAAAGAGCTGGCTGTGCCAAAAACTATCACACAGGTGAGGAGTTTTCTTGGTCTTGCAGGTTTCTACCGCCGCTTTGTCAAAGATTTCAGCACCATTGCTGCACCATTGCATGAGTTGACAAAGAAGGGCGTTGACTTCCACGTATGATAAGGAACTATATGCACTTGTACGTTCTTTAGAGACATGGCGTCATTATTTGTTGCCCAAAGAATTTGTTATTCATTCTGATCATGAATTACTTTAGTATATTCGTTCTCAATGCAATTTAAACTGTAGACTTGCTAAATGGGTTGAGTTTATTGAGTCTTTTCCTTATATTATTAAACATAAGAAAGGGAAGGATAATGTGATTGCTGATGCTTTATCTAGGCGATATACTTTGTTGTCTCAACTTGATTGTAGAATTTTTGGACTTGAGGCAATTAAAGAACAATATGTTGCTGATGTTGATTTTAAAGATGTATTGCTGCACTGTAAAGAAGGTCGTGCTTGGAACAAATTTGTGTTGAATGATGGTTTCTTGTTTAGAGCTAACCGCCTATGCATTCCAGTTAATTCCGTTCGTCTTTTGTTTTTGCAGGAGGCGCATGGAGGTGGATTGATGGGTCATTTTGGTGCTAAGAAGATGGAGGATATTTTGGCCACACACTTCTTTTGGCCAAGGATGAGGAAAGATGTTGAGCGTTTTGTTGCTCGCTGCACTACATGTCAAAAAGCTAAGTCTCGTTCGAATCCACATGGTTTATACATGCCACTTCCTGTTCCTTCTATTCCTTGGGCGGATATTTCTATGGCCTTTGCTTTAGGAATGCCTAGGACTAAGAGAGGGAGCGATAGCATTTTTGTTGTTGTGGATCGTTTTTCTAAGATGGCACACTTTATACCATGTCATAAAACTGATGATGCTAGTTATATTGCTGATCTCTTTTTCAAAGAAATTGTACGTTTGCATGGTATGCCTTCTACTATTGTTTCAGATCGTGATGCAAAATTCTTGAGTCATTTTTGGCGCACGCTTTGGAATAAGTTGGGTACAAAGTTGCTATTTTCTACAACTTGTCATCCACAAACTGATGGACAAACTGAGGTTGTGAACCGCACTTTGGGCACTATGTTACGAGCTATTTTGAAGAAAAAATTGAAGCAATGGGAAGAATGCTTACCTCATGTTGAGTTTGCTTATAATCGGGCAACACATTCTACTACCAAGGTAAGTCCCTTCAATGTAGTGTATGGTTTTGATCCCCGTACTCCACTTGATATACTTCCTCTACCTATTAATGAGAGAGTTCATGTTGATGCTAAAGAGCATGCTGAATTTATTTTGCAAATGCATGAGACCACTAGACTTAGAATTGAAAAGATGAATGAAAAATATAAAATTGCTGGTAGTAAAGGTAGAAAGGAAGTAAAGCTTGATGTAGGAGATTTAGTGTGGTTACACTTAAGGAAGGATAGATTTCCAGAATTGAGAAAGTCTAAGCTAATGCCTAGAGCTGATGGTCCATTCAAAATAATGGAGAAGATTAATGATAATGCATACAAACTTGAGTTGCCTCTCGAGTTCGGGGTTAGTCCTACTTTTAACATTTCAGATTTGAGACCATACTTGGGAGAAGAGGATGAGCTTGAGTCGAGGATGACTCCACTTCAAGAGGGGGAGGATGATGAGGACATCACTCCTATGGATACACACAACACTCCTCTAATTCTAGACTTGCAAGGTCCAATGACTAGAGCTCGTGCACGACGACTAAATTTAGAGGTGAGCTCGTTCCTACGTTCTTCGCTATATGTTACTTTTGAGAATGGTTTGCTACCTAATTATTATTTTATGATTAGAAACCATGGAGAGGACCAGGAGATGATGGGAGAAGGAGTTGGGAACGTGGAGGACCAGCAAGGGCTTGAAAGCCAAAGTGGAGGCCCAATCAAAACCGACTTCGAGTCTGTTTTGGGGCCCAGGACCAGTCTGCACTAAAACAGTCGCCCAGAACGCATACGGACTCGGATTTGGACGTTCTACATATGCACGGAAATATAAGGAGAAGACCTTTCCAATGCCACCGGACTCATGTCAAAATTCATCCGGAGTCATTAGGAATCGTTGAAACAAGAGAGAGTTCAGAATCTGTGTCGGTGCTGCGTCGCCTATTTTTGGACTTTGGGCTTTGTATCTAGTTGAGCCCAATTAGGGGCGCATCCAGAGGGTCTTGCACGACCCTAGGGTCTTTATATACTGCCGCCGCCGCACCATTTGGGTTTGGGTTTTGCTTAGATCAATTCTGTTCATAAACAGTGTCGCCGTTCATCGGTTTGTGAGACCCCAACTTCGAGAGTTTAATCATACATCTGCAATTATGTTGCATTCTTCGTTGTTCTTGCTTGTGTTCTTGATTCGCAGGCAGGGATTAGCCTTCTCAGCGAGGTCAATCGTCTTTAGACGGTTGATAACCAGAGAAGACGTCGTGCTGCGATTGCGGGGTTTAGAACGTGCTGTTCTGAAGCCGGATCGATTTGTGTGTCGCCTCCGATCAAATCAAATTACCAAGAACCTTTCGGAAGATCGGCAACCCTTGTTCACATCAACCCTAGACGCTTTACAGTGAGCAACACGCTTTCGGTTGAAACCGCGACGAAGATGTGCGAGGCGAGCGAGAAGGCAAGCGCCCCTGGTGATGTTGTCCCAATCGGTGGAGCGATCGACTCTGATGCGATCACCCAGGTGACCTAGGGATCCTCTTCTGTAGCGCCTTCGCAGACTATCTCAGATGCCGCACCCGGCACGACTATCCAGCGGGTGAGCATTGACCTAGCGCATGGCTGGTTGCCGACCGACACAAAGAGGGCAGTCCAGTGGCCGCTACCACGCGCTCCGTCATGCCCACTCTCGTTGCAGTGGAGAGGAAGCAGTTCCTGGTGAATTACCAAGCGGTCACCAACGACTTCTCTGTCTACTCCCGCATGGTCACCCGAGAGTTTCAGGAGGAGGCCGAGTGGATCCTTGCCGACCTCTGCGATGCTCGCGCCGAGCTAAAGGCGGCGAGGGGCTGTGAGGCAGAGCTTGAGGCAAAGCTGAAGACGGCGGTGGATAAGGGGGTCGAGCTCGAGATGGAGCTTTTCAATTTGCACGGGTCAGAAGAGTAGTACAGTAGCCACGCCGGTCAGCTGTAGTCGATGCTTGCCACTGCCTAGAGGGATCGCGATGCTGCCTTGGCGAAGGTGGCAGCCAAAGCGGAGGTGACCCGGAAGCTCGACGTGTTGTTGCGCTATGAAAGGTCGTAGCATGATCAAGTTGAAGCTACTGCCTGGGTTTCAGCCGACACGGCGGCTACGCATCTGGCGCATCTGCAGGAGGCCCGCAAGAGAGGACAAGGTAAAACTTCTTATCCTGAAGGACCGAGAAGGTGACCAGAGGTGGGGGGGTGAATGGGAACCAATAAAAATTCTTCTCAGGAACTTGGCCTATGTTCCAATGTCAACCCGAGCCAATCCTCAAAGCAAGTCACCAAAGTCACACACACCAACTTGTGATATGCTAACACTAGCAATGACTCACACCAGCAGAAGACTAAAGTTGAAGCACGAAAGGTAAAAGAGAACAGCCAAGGCACCCAGCTATGGGAAAGCCACACTCAAATTAGAACAATTCTGAACTTCCATCGGCAGTGCTGGTCATGTCATCGGCAGTGCCGATTGGCAGGTTTGACAAAGCATCAGTAGTGCCGACCAAATCGTTGATAGTGCCGGTCGAATACAGTCAAGACCCAAAGGTATGGGAAAACACACACACAAAACAATTGATGAAGGTGGACAACCAAGGCACAAGACTATGGAAGAAACACACTAAAAACTAAGAAGTTCTGACAGAGAATCGGCAGTGTCGATCGAGCCCGATAGGGTCAAAACAGCAACAACGATTCGCAAAGAAAAATTGCAAAACCTATCAAACAAACTACCAAACTCATAAAATGTTTAGGCATGTCCTAGCACCAAGATCCCCCAAGAAATTCGCCCCAAAACCCATTCAAAAATAAGATTGAAAATCCCCATGAAAATTCCTCCAAAAAATAGGGAAAAAGAGAAATTCAGAATTTAGGGAGAGAGGAAGATCTTGAGCATGAAATTGAATCTAATATCATTGATCCTTGCATATAAGATTCATGGATACATGGCTAGGAAGCCACCCTCTTCCTCCCACTATTTGGACAAGAAAGAGATGTCTCTCACACACCATTTCCTCTCCACTAATACATGAAGACCTCTGATGTAAACAAGGGTTCCCGATCTTCTGAAAGGTTCTTGGTAAGTTGATTTCATCGGAGGCGACACATAAATTGATCCGGCTTCAGAACAGCACGTTCTAAACCCCGCAATCGCAGCACGACGTCTCCTCTGGTTATCAACCGTCCAAAGACGATTGACCTCAATGAGAAGGCTAATCCCTGCCTGCAAATCAAGAACACAAGCAAGAACAACGAAGAATGCAACACAATTGCAGATGTATGATTGAACTCTCGAAGTTGGGGTCTCACAAACCGATGAACGGCGATACTGTTTGTGAACAGAATTGATCTAAGCAAAACCTGAACCCTAATGGTGCAGCGGCGGCTGTATATAAAGACCCTAGGGTCATGCAAGACCCTCTGGACGCGCCCCTAATTGGGCTCAACTAAATACGAAGCCCAAAGGCTAAAAATAGGCGACGCAGCACCAACACAGATTCTGGACTCTCTCTTGTTTTGATGATTCCCGATGACTCCGGATGAATTTTGACATGAGGCCGGTGGCATTGGAAAGGTCTTCTCCTTATCATTCCGTGCATATGTAGAACGTCCAAATCTGAGTCCGTATGCATCCTGGACGACTGTTTTAGTGCAGACTGGTCCTGGGCCCTAAAACAAACTCGAAGTCGGTGTTGATTGGGCCTCCACTTTGGCTTCCAAGCCCTTGCTGGTCCTCCACGTTCCCAACTCCTTCTTCCGTCATCTCCTGATCCTCTCCATGGTTTCTAATCATAAAATAATCATTAGGTAGCAAACCATTCTCAAAAGTAACATATAGTGAAGAACGTAGGAACGAGCTCACCTCTAAATTTAGTCGTCGTGCACGAGCTCTAGTCATTGGACCTTGCAAGTCTAGAATTGGAGGAGTGTTGTGTGTATCCATAGGAGTGATGTCCTCATCAACCTTTCCTAGCACTTGGAATGAAACCCTAACACAAGGCTAATGGAAAGAGAGGCACCTCTTCCACCAGCCCTACCTCTCCTTCCATAGGCCTAGGGGTTGTCCTAAAGACCATCCTACCTCTCACCTACAATACACTTCAACTGTCCATCTTTTTCTTTGTCGCCAGAATGCCATCGAGCCCTTCATGACTTTACATTGCCTCGACGCAAATTCCGCGATGATGCCATTTGCACCTCCAATCGCCGCCACCGGTTTTGAGGCCCAAACTGGGAAACTGCCTTGCATGCTTCTTAAAGCATGACTTCTTGATCTTGATGTGTGTCACCTCATCTCGTGGTTCTCCTCGTCGGCAAGTCTCTCCCGCTTGCAGTCCAACGGAAGCCTTTACTTGCACCGATGCCCGATCACCTTTGACTCGGTCAAACCTAACGTCTTGATCACCAGCCACGGTTTTGAGGCTCAACCGCGAAATCGTCCGTGCTTCTTGCCTCTCCACGTGTACGGTATGGATCATCCTTGACTTCACCCGGTCTCCCGATCGTCCGGCTCCAAGTCTCACTTGTTCGTGATCCTCTCGCCGTTGACCGCCAAGTTGACTCCAGTGACCTACACATCATGAGACAAGCAAACACATTTTCCATCTCCTGCAAACTCTCCCACATCTCCACCAACTCCGGTTAGTCATAATCATAACCATAACAATGCACACACTCATGCAATCCCCTGATTCCAGCATTTTAACTCAAACACCAAATCAGCCAAAGTCAATAACTCATCACATATTGCAAACCATGGCTCTTATCCACATGGTTTCTCAATCTCCCCCTTGATGAGTACATTAACAACACCAAATGCACAAGATTAGAGATTTGAAATGCGAAACCGAATAAGCAAATCCAAATGGCCAAACCCAAAGAAAAGGTGAAAAGTAGCCATCTAGCATACAAGGGATCACAAAAGCAAGAGTTGACAAAGAAAGCCACTCGAGAATGTAAAGATTGTGAAAAGCGCATGAAAAACACTCAAGGACATGATATGCTCCCCCTCAACTTGTGGTAGGTCTCATGTATTGCAAAAATGGATCATTTTAAGTTCCTTAGCATTATTTGTGCATGACCTAATATTTTCTCCCCCTTTGGCAATGAACTCATCAAAGAAGCAAAAGAACAAGCAAACATGCAATGCATCAAAATGCAAACCTAAGGAGCTTCAACAATTATGCAAAAAAGCGTTTAACCTTGCTAATCATAAACATAGAGCTATGAAGTATAAAAGTAATAGCTCACAATCATACAAAGATCAAAAATAGATAGCAAATCATAAACACCAAGAGCTATACAAGTTAAGAAAAAAGATTAACTAGCTTAGATAGAATCAAATTTGCTTATCATGAGAAAAGCTGCCACCACATTTATAAGTACTCCCATCAAAGGCAAAACAAGCATCAACTGAATCAAAAGAAACTAGCCAGTCTCAATCTCAACCAGGGCAACAGGCATTCACAGAAACGAAGCTTTACAAATGCTCTTATACGGAACAGAGACTCATAAGAAAACAACATTATTCTTATATGGTCCTCATGTAACTTCTAATCCGTTCGGAGGGTCGCACGACTGGGTATCGCAAACAATCCGAGGCTTCGAAGCATAATTTTTGGATTTAGCATTTTATGTGACTTCTAATCCATGCGGAGGGTCGCACGACTGGGTACGGCAAACACCCCGAGGCTTCAAAGCACAATCAACTTATTTGGCAAATTAAAAGCAAAATGATGAGCATGCCTTTGTGGCAAAAGGAACACATGTTCCCTCAATGTTCCATCATGAACAAAATATTCACAAAGCAACATTTCGCAAACACCAGGTGTCAAAGCCAAGATATCCTCTAAACTAACCTCAATACAAGTTTCAAGACGGATAAAAGCAATTATACACATGGTGAGCAAATTTTAGCAGGATTTGTTCATAAGCTTCACAAAAAGCCAAGTTCACCTTTAAGATTAGCAAGTTGCTCAAATGAGTCTATAACAGGCCATCTAAAAAATCTAAGCATGACAGATTGCTATCACATCCACACAACTTAGCTCAAGCTCAATCATAGAAATAAAAAATGCAAGAAGGCATAAGAATCAAAGCTTATCTACCAACCCATATATTACATATGAGATGCAATGCATAAAAGGTAAGGTACATATATACAAGAGAACACCAACTCCCCATCAAATGATGCCATAACGATGACAAACACCAACCCCCCCCCCCCCCCCCTCGAAGAAAAGCGAATCATGAAGCATCTAGGGGCTTGGTAAGGAGATCAGCCAAATGGTTTTTGGTGTCGATGTATTTGAGGTCAACATCTCCTGTCTGAACATTGTCTCTCAGAAAGTGGAATCGCACATTAATGTGTTTGACCTTACCATTTTGGATTGGGTATTTGGCTAAGCATATGGCACTGGAGTTATAACACATGAGTGGAACACTCTTAAAGGTTAACCCATAGTCTCTCATGGTGGAAACTATCCATAGGATTTGTGAATAGCAGCTAGCAGCAGCAACATACTCAGCCTCTGTGGTAGATTGGACTACACTCGACTGCTTATGAGAAGACCAACAGATGAAAGAAGTACGAAGAAATGGCAAGTACCAGAAGTGCTCTTCCTATCAATTCTACACCCAGCAAAATCTGCATCCGGATACCCAATGAGACCAAGAGATGAAGATATAGAGTACCAGAGACTGAATTCGAGGGTGTATTTGAGATACCTGAAGATGCACTTCACAGCTTTGCGATGAGTCACCCTTGGGGAAGCTTGAAAGCGAGCACAAGGACACACCGCAAAGTGTATCTCAGGTCTTGTCGCTGTCAGGTACAAGAGGGAGCCGATCATGCTCCTGTACTCCCTTTGGTCCATCGCTTCACAGTCTTCATCTGGGTCAAGTGCCGTTGTAGTGGACATTGGTATTGACAACGGCTTCACATTGACCATGTCGAACTTCTTTAGAAGATCCCTCGTGTACTTGGCTTGATGTATGAAAGTGCCTTGCTTACACTGCTTGATTTGAAGTCTAAGAAAGAAGGTGTGCTCACCCATCATCGACATTTGAAATTCACTTTCCATGGCGCCTGAAATCTAGACACAAGACCATGAGAGGAATCTCCAAAGATGATATCATCCATATATATCTGAACCATTAAGAAGTCATTGCCATGATTTAGAGTGAACAAGGTTTTGTCAACACACCCCATGACATACCCGCGCACTAGCAAGAAGGTCTTAAGCCTAGCATACCATGCCCTAGGTTCTTGCTTCAGCCCGTACAAAGCCTTCGGAAGCTTGTACACATGATTTTTGTATTTGTGGTGCTTAAAGCTAGGTGGTTGTCTCACATAAATCTCTTCCTCTATGAAACCATTTAGAAAAGCACCATTGACATCCATTTGATAAAGTCTAATGCCCTTAGATGCAGGAAATGCAAGCAAGATCCTAATAGCTTCTATGCGTGCAACAGGAGCAAAAGTATCCCCATAGTCTAAGCCCTAAACTTGGATAAACCCATGAGCAACAAGCCTAGCCTTGTTTCTCACAACCTCACCATCATCCCCATGCTTGTTTTTGAACACCCACCTGGTTCCTATGACATTGACACCAACAAGAGGCTCTACTAGGGTCCACACTTTATTTCTCTCAAAGTTTTCCAACTCTTCATGCATGGCATTAACCCAAAGTTCATCAGATAGTGCGTGTCCAACATTCTGAGGTTCAAAGGTGGCAATAAATAGAGAATTGGTAAAGTAGGTGAGATGTGCAGACCTTGGCCTTGTAGTCCTCTCGTTGATGTTACCGATCATCTATTGAGGAGGATGCAGACATTGAATGTGGTGAGGGGCCTCTCTCTCAGTGTGTACCTCCCCCTCAACCACTACTGGAGTAGGCTCAATAGCAACTGACGTCGATGTAGAAGCTTCTGGACCCTCTGTTGGAGTAGTGGAAGCAGTAGGAATAGGCTTGAATGTGGGATGGAATGACTCATCATCATCATCATCCAATCCGTGTGGGTCCTCTTCTACAAAGATACTCTCCTCCATCTCCTTGTTACCTACAGTCTCAACCATATTGCTGTTGACTTTTGCTAAGCCATATTAATAAATCATTCCCGGCACGGGGCCAGAAACGGTTCACTAATATGTCCCAGAGTCAAGTAGGTAAAATCCGCAAGCGCACGGAGAATACCGCTGTAGCATTTCACCCGGAAGTATTCAGGGTATCGTATTTGTTTATCCCAAAGGAAGGTTATGATCAAGAAGCGTTACTAACATATAAGATCATGTTAACAATTAGCAAGGATATCTAACCAAGACAGTAGGGTACATGATAATAACCGGGTAGTGTGACACACACAGAAGATTCCTACTAAATAAATAAAGTCTAGTGGAGGAAAGACTAGGCTAAGCTACTCCTACTATACATTCCTATACAGTTGCATAGCCTAAGTAGAATACATACAGACCCACACTCAGGTTCAGCAGTCAATAGTATAGCACTTCAGGCACGGACTTACCCCTGCATCCACAGGCGACTTCCGCCAAGAGCCTACGCACTAGCCTAGCGGGGAGGATTTCAAAGGACGGACAGGGCTGTCACCACCTGCCGCCTACCTCAACGAACCAGTAGACTAACGAATAATTGATGCAAATCAGTCACCCAAGTACCATACTTGCATGACCAAAGAGCACTCTGCCCCTCCGCGATTACTATTAACGAGGCAGAGCTACCGTACGAATACGATCACCAAACCCATGCTATACTTTATCAGCTAAAACTAAGCATAGAGACTATAACATATAAACTAGACTATAGTGACGGTATATAACTAGCATGACAGTAGTAGTATAATAAATATAAACTACTATCACACAAGTAGACTATACTATCACATATATGGATCACAATATCAAACAAGAAACTCATGACCCAAGCACAACTATATAGAAAAAGTATATATATTGATAAGAGCAAAGTCTTACAAAAGGGAAAAGATACAAGAGCCATACCAATTCCAAGTGAAGACTTGGGACTAGAGTGCTCTAGACTCAGCCTAACTCCACTAAAACTCCAAGAACTACTACTAGCAAGAGACAAATGCTTCTTGTGGTGTGTGTTGAGTGTGAAGGCACACCCTCCTATTTATAGCCTCAATAGGTCGGCAAGGGAGAGTAACCGCCACGGAAGGCATCTCAAACCGTCATCAGGAGTCGCGGAGGAGCCAACACGTGGAAGCCCAGGCGGAGAGGGCGCCCGGCCGGGTCGGCCGACCTGGGGGTGGCCCCTCCTGGCCTGTGCTTTCTCCAGGTGGCTGTCCTGTGGGCCCTGACATCGGTTTGCGCGGTATTACAGGGAGTTACGTCGGTTAAGTGCTGAAAATGGGCCCTTCAATCCGTGTGACGTCCATGTGGCACTCTCTAATTGGTCGAAAGTGTGTTTTCTTGCCTTTTGAGGTGTTTCCTTCACATTTCCTCCTGCATGCACAAAGTTCTCCAAGTACAAGTGGAACTATATTATTGTGATAAAGCATGCGTGTATGAAATGCCAAATTCTCCTTTATTTGAGTATAGTTGACGGTTAAAAATGGTACTTAACAGCCGTCAACAAACTCCCCCAAGCTTACCCTTTGCTCGTCCCGAAGCAAAGATAAACTTAAGTTGTTGATCAGGAGTTGCTACAATGTCCTACTCCTTAATAATACTATGCGCACAACAAAGTACTCTTCCTAGAATTAAATATGTTGGCACATAACTTACCCATTTACCTCGATCCATGGGGCTTTTACACCTCATTGTCTTGGGCGGTTGAGAGATAGAACAATTGCAGGGCACCAATCACTTGCTCTAGATTCCGCTATGTTATTCCGGAGGTTTTCAAAAGATTTTGAAAATAAAAACCAAGTTCCTCAAATGATTCTCTCGGATCACTCAATATGTGTATGATTCCTCACCAAGGCAAAGTGTTGCCTATAATCACCTACTTCTAAATAAGGCTTTATGTGGAGCTCAAGGTTGGGATATATGAGGCACTCATGTTCACATAATATTGCTATGTCAAAAGACCGGATCCAAGAAAAACATCAATTCAAACAATCTTGATCAAGATGTGCAAGTGTGTGGGAGAACGGAGGAATGGTGGATGGGAAGAAATAACTCCTTTTTGAATTTTCCTTCTCTCTTTTGGAGTTTCTAGGCTATGGCTATCTTTTGCTTGCTCTCTTTTTTTTTTTTATATATAGCCATAGTCCTAGTTTGCAATGAATACTTTGAGAGAGGAATTTTGCAATGGATATATGGAGTGTTTCTTTGGATGGATGGATGGATAGTGGCTTTCTTCTGGTGTAGAAGAATAGCTCACGGTGGATATGGTGGATATGGTGGATGCTATCTTCTTGATTTAGAAGGATAGCTCATGGCGGTGGATGTGTGTATATGATCTTGATCAAGAAAGCATGAAAAGAGTTCTACTAGGGTCACAACAATTTTGACTAAGCTCAATGTGAAACAAGCAGCATATGTGTAAAGGTTTTCAAATGTAAACACTACATATGGCTGTGGTGGGAATTTCATCATTGAGGAACTTATCAATTTGTCATTTTGAAAAATAAAACTCCGGAATTCAAGCTTTACGTTGAGCAAGATCATAGCAGCCCTATCTATCATATCATACCTCTCAACAACTTAGAACTAGAGAATGCATATGCTACCCACAAGATTCAAGTTCAAGGCAAGATTTACCAACAAACCTAACTCTTGAGAGAGCATTAGAGAGGAATAAAGGACAGAGCAACTATTCATCATCTCAACATAGGAAAATTATACACATTCATACCGCGCATGAAAAAGGGAAATATTTTTGTTCTTTTTATATTTTGCAAATTTTTATGGATTTTCAGATTTAGCAAATGCAAGAAATAAAGGGAAGGGGAAAGATACAAGTTACCGTGAGAAGGGGGGTCCTCCCCCAAGCTTGTTCTTGCTCATATCTGCTGGTTCGGGTCGTAGCCTTGGGAGCGGAAGAAGGCATCCCAATTGCTCTGATTCTGAGCCATCATCGCGTTCAGCTGGCGGAATTGGTTGTCGCTGAAATTCTGCCATTGCTGGGTGTCGGTGACATGTTGCGTGAGAGTTTGTTGCATGCTCTCGGTGCGCAAATCAATGTCGTTCACCCTCCTTGTCAACTCGGCCATCCCATAGTTGAGTTCACGGAACCCACGGGATGAGAATGACCGAGTGGCAAAGGATGGCGGTCCGCTTGAACTTGATGACGTCTGCATGGGGTAATTGTACTGAGATTCCCATGCTCCGGCCTGCCATGTT
This sequence comes from Eleusine indica, assembly GCA_030378355.1. Taxonomy (NCBI): domain Eukaryota; kingdom Viridiplantae; phylum Streptophyta; class Magnoliopsida; order Poales; family Poaceae; genus Eleusine; species Eleusine indica. The sequence goes on along the minus strand of CM059501.1, from coordinate 28,597,074 downwards.
GATGCACCCGCCTCGTCCTGTGGCGGGGGCTGCTCCCATACCGGATCTCCGGTCGGAGTGTGAAACTCCGGTGTAGGCTCCATATGCCTACGGGAACGTGTCGGTCGCTCTGAAACACTATGCCTGCGAACTTCTCCCACTGGCTCAAGTGGGAGGGTTAGTGCCCGACAGTGATACAAACGAAGACCCGGGTTAGGTAACGGGAATTCGTTTGTATACCCGGGAAAGTGATAGATCAAGGTATTATTTGGACCATGTTTCAAAGTATATCCTTGCACAAAATAGTCCTCGCCTAGAAATTCTCTATCTACCGTCAAATATTCAACATGAACATTCTCAAGCAGACCACACTTCTGCGCAATGCGAGTAACTAAAGAGGTGCACTCAATTGGTCCTGTCAACTTTATATTGTCTAACCATTGATCAATCATGCATTCCGCGGGTGACACCCTAATTTTCTTAACCATGGCATAAAGTATTTTCAATTCATCTTGCCGGACAACCCTAATGTCACCTCGAGGAAACAAGGTCATAGCCAACCACACATGCATAAATCTAAGTGTAGGATTATGGATGGCACTTGTTCTAGGCTTGGGACCCCACTCGTTTCCGGAAATCTTTTTCCAAAAACTTTCTTTATGGAACCCCTTTAGCGCTTTATCTAAGTCTAGCCTACATTTAGGATTTAGACCTAGCATAGCATGAAGATCACCCCATGTGACCAAGCGCTCTTGCCCAAACAAGCGAAAAGAAATGCCTTCGTCATACTTTCTAAGGGTGCATAAAAACTGCATAGTAAGCAAACGAGAACCCGGCTCATCTACTTCTACGAAGTTTAGCCAAACCATAGTGCGAAAAATAGAGGCAAATTCTTCTCTCATACCTATTTTCTCGAGGAAGTCCGGATCGAAGCGTCGGGTGTGGGCGAATGGCCGTTCTCTCATGAGCGCGATGGCTTGGCCCTCGCGATCGTCCTTGATGTCGAGATGCTCCTCGGTGATGAGCAAGGCCGGCCTTTCCTCCGGAATTTCAGCTTCGGGGTCACCATGCCCCGGACTTGGTGTGAGCTCGACGGAGGATGCTTGACTCGTGCTTGCATGAGTGCTTTTTTCTCCGCTTGATTCCGGCGACTTGCTTCATTCGGTTGAACATGGCTGCACACAAGAACAAACACAAGACAAGAACAAAAACAAGATCGAACAAGTGTTCGGGTGAGCGTTAGTGAAAACGACAAACCCGAGCTTCTCCGAAATTGGTTTTCTTCTCACAACAACTTGCAAATGCACTAAAACAGAGGAGAAATATTTTATTTTATTTTTTTTTTGGGTTTTTGGGGCTGTAGTAAAGTTGAAGAACACGAAATTTTGGGAGAGCAACAAGTGAGCAAAGGAGGGGAGTGAAAGATGAGCTTGGAATGGTGAAGCTCCTCCTCCTGGGTGGTTTTTATAGCCAAGGAAGCAAGATGGCCGTTAGAAGGGGACAGAGCAACGGCCATATAGCCGTTGGGAGAAAGGAGCACAGGAAAAGGTGGGGCCAGGGGGTCGGCCGACCCCACCAGGTCGGCCGACCTGGCAGGTGGGCCTCCTGGCAGCCCCCTTTTTCCTATGTGTTCCCCAACGACTAGGGGATTTGTCCCCTGCTGCCTTTTTGCTCAAAAAGCTCGACAAAAAATCTTTTCAAAATGGAAAGCCCAAAAACCTATTTTCTAAATTTTCAGAAATGCAAATGAGTTTTGAAAAATTCCAAGGTGGCTGGAAAAATTCAAAAATGCAGAAATGCAGTGGTCGGGAAAAAATCAAAATGTGGTGGAAAGCAAATATGCAATTAAAAGAGCAAATATGGATAACTACCGGTTTAACCTCCCGGCGAGGACTCACCTTTAAAGTCCGACGAGCGGGACTTTTCTCCGGCGTTCAGCTCGATGAAGCGTTGTCCGGTCCCGGAGATGAAGACACGGATGATGCTTCTTGTTTCACTCGCCACACCTTCTTGGTCTTTGTTGCGGTCGGTGGCTTCTCGGGCTTCGGAGGCTGCGGTTTTGCAGGCTTCACAGCCTGTTTCTTTGCAGACCTCGGAGGTTGCTGCCTTGTGGACTTCGGAGGCTGTTGCTTAATGTGTGACCTATGCCCCCTTGCCTTCATCAGTTGTTGCTGTGCAACCTTTTCCTTCTCAAGGAAGTTCTTCATGAATGTGATGAGGCTGTCCTTCTTTTTGAACATGTTGCAAATCTCCAGGAATTGCTGGAGATGAGCACTAGCGTCCTCATTGGCTTTCCCACAGAATGGGCTAGCCTGCACCATGGTGATGAGACCGGTCTTGATCTCGAAGTTCGCATCTCCCACATTGCCAGCTGGTCCCGTAGGGATGTTGGCAGCGGAGGGAGCGGAGAACTCGCGGAGGGTCTTGTCGGCCATTTGCTCAGAGCTTGATGGTGCGGGAATGACAGGTTCGATTGGCCGAGTCTCCTTACGAGGAGGGGTGAGCCTAGCTCGTGTCCTTCTCAGGAGTGACTCAGGATCTTCAGTGAAGTTTGTCGGCAAGTCGAAACCAGTCATACACTACCCTGTTTTCATACAAAATGCAGAAAACAAAGCAAGGTTAACCTGCTTAGGAGATAGCCTTAATAATTGCAACACTACTATATACATTAGTAATTTTTCTTAGATCATACGCCTTCCCCGGCAACGGCGCCAGAAATGCTTGTTGACTTTTGCTAAGCCATATTAATAAATCATTCCCGGCACGGGGCCAGAAACGGTTCACTAATATGTCCCAGAGTCAAGTAGGTAAAATCCGCAAGCGCACGGAGAATACCGCTGTAGCATTTCACCCGGAAGTATTCAGGGTATCGTATTTGTTTATCCTAAAGGAAGGTTATGATCAAGAAGCGTTACTAACATATAAGATCATGTTAACAATTAGCAAGGATATCTAACCAAGACAGGCGGGTACATGATAATAACCGGGTAGTGTGACACACACAGAAGATTCCTACTAAATAAATAAAGTCTAGTGGAGGAAAGACTAGGCTAAGCTACTCCTACTATACATTCCTATACAGTTGCATAGCCTAAGTAGAATACATACAGACCCACACTCAGGTTCAGCAGTCAATAGTATAGCACTTCAGGCATGGACTTACCCCTGCATCCACAGGCGACTTCCGCCAAGAGCCTACGCACTAGCCTAGCGGGGAGGATTTCAAAGGACGGACAGGGCTGTCAGCACCTGCCGCCTACCTCAACGAACCAGTAGACTAACGAATAATTGATGCAAATCAGTCACCCAAGTACCATACTTGCATGACCAAAGAGCACTCTGCCCCTCCGCGATTACTATTAACGAGGCAGAGCTACCGTACGAATACGATCACCAAACCCATGCTATACTTTATCAGCTAAAACTAAGCATAGAGACTATAACATATAAACTAGACTATAGTGACGGTATATAACTAGCATGACAGTAGTAGTATAATAAATATAAACTACTATCACACAAGTAGACTATACTATCACATATATGGATCACAATATCAAACAAGAAACTCATGACCCAAGCACAACTATATAGAAAAAGTATATATATTGATAAGAGCAAAGTCTTACAAAAGGGAAAAGATACAAGAGCCATACCAATTCCAAGTGAAGACTTGGGACTAGAGTGCTCTAGACTCAGCCTAACTCCACTAAAACTCCAAGAACTACTACTAGCAAGAGAGAAATGCTTCTTGTGGTGTGTGTTGAGTGTGAAGGCACACCCTCCTATTTATAGCCTCAATAGGTCGGCAAGGGAGAGTAACCGCCACGGAAGGCATCTCAAACCGTCATCAGGAGTCACGGAGGAGCCAACACGTGGAAGCCCAGGCGGAGAGGGCGCCCGGCCGGGTCGGCCGACCTGACCAGGTCGGCCGACCTGGGGGTGGCCCCTCTTGGCCTGTGCTTTCTCCAGGTGGCTGTCCTGTGGGCCCTGACATCGGTTTGCGCGGTATTACAGGGAGTTACGTCGGTTAAGTGCTAAAAATGGGCCCTTCAATCCGTGTGACGTCCATGTGGCACTCTCTAATTGGTCGAAAGTGTGTTTTCTTGCCTTTTGAGGTGTTTCCTTCACATTTCCTCCTGCATGCACAAAGTTCTCCAAGTACAAGTGGAACTATATTATTGTGATAAAGCATGCGTGTATGAAATGCCAAATTCTCCTTTATTTGAGTATAGTTGACGGTTAAAAATGGTACTTAACAGCCGTCAACAATTGCTTGCACAAGAGTTTGATTCATCAAAGGTTATATTGTAGGATTCTACGATGTTGTTAGTTTTTAAATTCAAAACTCTGTAGGAATGGCCATGAAGAGAGTAACCAAGAAAGATGCCATCAGAAGATCTCAACACAAACTTATCAAGATTGCCATGCTTGAGAATAAAGCACTTGCAACCTGTCGATGTTTAGACCATCGGCTAGTAGAATTTCTTCAAGGGGGCGCGCGTTTCGAGCTCGGCCATGGCTAAGCAAGAGGACACGGGGGGTTATACTAGTTTGGGGAAGCCCCCTACGTCCAGTTCTCAGGCCTGTTCATGTTACTTGCTCTGGTTGGGGTGTACAATGGTGGTGAGATAGGAGAGGGCTCCAAGTCTCAGGTGCCAGTGGGGTGTGTGTGTGTTTGCTCTCTGTCGTCGTCTGTGAAAGAGGCACGGGCCTGCCCTTTTATACTCCAAGGGGAAGGGACACATGTTACAGAGAAAAAGAGAGATTTCTACACATGATGGGTCGGTGGAGGCATACCGAAGAAGGTGAAGCCCTTGGTCGGTGGCATAGCCTTTGGTCCTTATAGGCCCGATCGTCCTGGTCTCGTGTCAGAGGGGCGGTACTGTGTTCGAGCGTGCCCCCGTTCTCAGTCGTCAGGTCAAGTTCCCCCTTGTTCCTGTAGTCGACATGTTCCACCGTGTGCGGGGAGGTGCAGCATGGGCAACTTCACGTCATTTAAGCAAGGTTCAATCTAGCTGTCCATCAATCCATCCTGCACCATCACCATTAGGTGTGTCATCAGGCAATGGTAGCACAGTCAACCTCGCCATGCCTGCCATCATCAGTGGGTGCTCGTGATGATGAGGCGGGCAGGTATCCGGAGAGATTTGACTCCTTGATACTGTGTATGCGTAATGGGCATGGCATTTAAGGTTGGGTGGTTGGCGGTTGTTGACCGTTGGCTCGCTCAACCCCCTCCATCGAGGGTCGTCACGTTGGGTTGCGCCTGTCCGGACCTGCTTCGAGTTGGAATCCGTCCCGTCCTGACAAGGCAATCAAGCTTCTCCACTCCACCACTCCTGACTTGGTCAGAAGTCTATCGTCCTGTCCCGTCGCGGTTCAGGCCCCACTGATGGGAGTTGACAGAGGCTGAGCTTATCCAATGGTTACGAGGGGCCCACACTATTGTCATGGCCACAGTGTCAGTGAAACAACCATCCTTGTCTCAGAGTAGATGAGCTTAAATGAGCGGTTGTGTCATTTGCTTGGGATGGCGAGCCGTGCTCGGGTCTTGTTAGGCAGAGCGATTTGTCCTCGACCCCCTTTATGGGGTCGAGCAAGGTTGCAGCGTGCCCTCGACCACTCGGGGGTAGAGCAGAACACGATCGGCCCTCACCCCTAGATAGGGGGGGTCGAGTGAATCGGGGGAGGGACACGGTTTTTGCAGCCCAGGTTTGACCCTCACACAGACGCTTTTTGTGGGGGCTGCGCGGGTGACGCCATGGGGGCGATTCATCCGGGCCAAAGGACCCGGACGCGTGTGGGTCCCTAGGGGGTTTCACATGGAACCCTGTTTTCTACCCTTGACAGTAGCTCCCGAGCGAGTTGGAGAGTCATTCGGGGGATTTAGCGCCGGAGTGAGCAGGTGGTATAAAGTCGTTTGCGGGTCACCTAACTTCCTCGTAAGGAGTGTGCGCAAGCACACCCGACGGGTGTAGCCCCCGAGCTGGAGGAGGAGTTTGGTTGAAACTCGCGCTTCGGCTTAATACATCATGAGAAGGTTAGGTCGTTTGTCCGTCGGGGTGCACATGAGCGCACCCATCAGGTGTAGCCCCCGAGCCAAAGGAGGAGTCCGTGCGGACTCGTTGTTTCGCTTTATGTATCTGAAATGATCACGGGGGTGCCATGGGACCCGTGTTCCTCAGGCTCCATCCCCTCGGCCGAGTAGACGGCGCAGGGTGTCATGGAGGAGGGTTTGCCTAAAAAAGGTGGGACATGGCACTGTCGGCATGAAAGATCTCTTGTCTCTTTTCAGCATGCAGCGCGCGGGGGTATCTTTTGGTAGGGCCCAGATCTGGCAAGCTATGCGTCAGGGGAATTCGAGGCCGGTGCCCTGCTCTAGGGCGAGTTCCTTTCTCTTTCTTATGGCGTGATGCGCGCGACACCGTTGGTGGCACCAGGTTTTTGTTCCCATGTGGCATGCAAGAGCCCTTCGTGAACCCACATCGAGCTTGGTGCCCGTGCAAGGAATCCGAGGCTTGGGGCAAGCTTAGCTATTTAAGGGCATGACCAGGTAATGTTCTGCTTCATTCCCACACCTAGCTTTACATACCGATCTTTGGGATACATGGGGCATGATCGACTCTTGCTCTGTGGTCCATTGTTCTCATGGTTGCCGGGTGCGACGATGTCCCTGACGATGAAGACGGGGATAAAAACCTACCTACAGTATGTCCCCGACTGCCCTGGGGCGGCCGTCCTACCGGTTGGGGTAAGGTTGGCTCAACTCCTATTACATTCTCCCCTTGTTGGGGTGAGGTGGACATAAAAGGTCCCTCTCATGGAAGGTCGCCATGGTTTATTAGGTCCCCTCATGTTCATTCTTGGCAGCATTGGTTGGAGCGAGGTCAAGAAGAGGCGCCGGACCGGTCTCCCTTCAGACAGGGGGGTCCTTAGTCCCAAGAGGCAGCTCCAGCAACAGCCGTACGGTGCGGCCGAGCTGCTCGCCTTCTTCATTGGAGGAAAAGGCCGGCCTTAAATGAGGGCATCTTTTCCTGACGACAAAGCATCACAAGCGCTTTACCTCGTATGTACCCACCGTGGTATGGGTACCGCCTTTCCCTTTGTAGTAGACCTCTCAGGTCAACCTTTTCCCATGTTTCTCTCTCTTCTTTTTTCCGGAGTCCTAGATTGTAAGAGTCGGCCTTAAGTGGTCTTGTTACTGAGGAATAATGGATGAGACCACATCGTTGGGTCTTGTTTGGCAATGCCGGACCTCGCGTCCCCGCTCGATGCAGATAGATCGGTCGAGCGGCCGTTTCGAATTTTTCATTTTCTCCTTCCGCGTCCCGTTCATGAGACGGAGGATAGAGCTGGGCCATGTTTTCGCCTCGATGGCTGAAACATGGCTATTTGATGAGGTGCTATCGGGTTCGTTCGAGTGAGGTCTCCGGTCCCCCGTCGACGGGGTCCCAGCGAACCAGCTAGTGGTCGACCTCATAAATCCGGCTTTCCGGTTCAACTGGTTGTCACATCCATTCGATAGGTTGTGATGGCAAGCTGTCTCTTCGGGGAGATACCAACGGACGAGTCGGAGCGGAACTCAAATGCTACTTTGCGATGCCCTCGACCCCTCGGGGGTCAGGGTATTGGCTGCTAAGTGTGCCCATCGCTCATGCCCCTCGCTCCGTTCATGCTCTAGGCGGCTGTCGAACCTACTCGTGGGGCCAGCCTTAGAACCTCGACGCCGTCGGGGCAGTTTTCAGCCCCTTATCCCGTCTTACCTACGCCGCTCGTCCCCCACCAGGGTCGAGCGACTCGCCTCGTGCTACCTCCTGGGTCGACGCCAGTCAGGCCCCACAGGGTCGAGCGAGTTGCTGCTGCAAGACACGGTTAGTCGAGTTTTGCCCCATTTACCCCACTCCTCGTCCATGAGTATGGGGCCTTTATGGGAAGACTTTGGGTGCGGGAACTGAAAAGCTGCAGGCGGAGGGGCTTGCCTCCTTAAATTGCAAAGAGATAAAAGAGAGGCGCGGTAGTTTCGATTGGTTATGAACTGTCTTCCCACTGCCCAAGATAGAGGTGGCGTATTTACCTCACGCGTGCGTCGTGGTAGGCCCGGGTGAACTGTCACGCCGCCTTGTTTCCTGTGATGGTAGGGCCATGAAGTCATGGAGCCGTTGTCGGAAGCGGAAGTTGTAGAGACGTGGGGACGTGGATAGAATCCGAGAAGACGTGGAGGCATCCGAGCCACAAATCACGCAGTTGAGGAGTCAAGGCCACTTACCTCGGGCTAGTCATGGCTGGTCCCGTAATCAAGTCGGAGCGCGTCTCTTGAGGGCGCCTTGCCTACTTAAGTCTACCTTGGCTCGTCTTCTCTCTTTCTTCTTCTTCTGGCTCTGCGCCTTCTTCCCCTCCCTCTTCTAGCTCTCAAGTGCGCCTGGGATCTTGGCGTCTGTTCGGTTGCTCTTCATAGTTCTTGCTTCCCTTGTACCTGCCTCCCTCCCGGATCACCGCGATGGCCCTGCTGGATTGAACCACCGGGGGCCACTCATCCGAGAGGATGTCACAGATGGAGAGCTTGGTGGAGGCCGGCCTCCTTCCTGCTCTCACCGATGCGGTGGAGCGGATCGTGCCGGAGAACGAGACGGTGCCCGACCCTCCGTTGGGCTATGTCGTCTCTCTTGTGCCGTTTCACGAGAGGGGCATCGGCTCGCCGGGGAGTAAGTTCCGCCGTGGGCTGCTGCATCACTATGAGATTGAGCTGCAGCATTTGAACCCAAATAGGGTCCTTCACGTCGTGCTGTTCGTCACGCTGTGTGAGGGCTTGGGATCCAGCCCGACATCAAGGTATAGAAGTACTTCTTCTCCCCTTCGCTGTTCATTAGGTCCATGGATGACGGGATGCGTCCCGTCGCCCTTGGCTGTTGCAGCATGCGCCTAATCCAGAAGAGTGCACCAGAGCACATCTCGGTTCCTTTCCCTTTGAATGTGCCTGGGTGGCATTCGAAGTGGTTCTACCTACACAACGACCCGGCGGGCACGTTCCCGGCGTTCACTGGTCGATCGATCCGGGAGGCGCCAGCGTCCTGGAACTGGGGCGTGACGAAGAAGAACATGAAGTCCGTCGGTTACGTCGTCCAGGCCATTTGGCGCCTGAAGGATCGAGGGCTTTCCGCCATCGGCATTACGGGGTGCTGGTTTCAGCGGCGCTTCATCCCACTCGTGGCCAGGCCCCTCCTGATGTTCTAGGTGGGGCCCGAGGAGCGTGGCGTCACCGGCACTGTTGCGGTCATGGAGGAGCTGACAGACCGCTCGATCATGGTCGAGCAGATCAGGATGGTGCTTCTGTTCATGGATGGCGTCTAGCCGGTCCCTAGTAGTCCGTCCATGCTCCCGTCGGATAGGGCGGTCGATGTGGTAGGCTTGCCTTCCTTTGTTGTTCCCTTGGTTTGGTCGTTAGACATGCTTTTCGTTTTTTGACATCCTGTTCTTGACTTTTTGCCTTTCGGGTGCAGTCCGACTTGATGGCGCGTTTCCGTCCTCATGCCTTAAAGCTGCCCGAGAATGCGCCCTTGAGGGTGGCATAGCACTTTAAGGACGTGGAGGCCCGAGAGGCGAAGAAGCAAAAGCAGAGCGCCAAGGACATGAAGCTTTGCTGGCAGTTGGATCATGTGAAGAGGAGGGCGCGCCGGGCGCGCCCTCGAGACATGGGCGAGGCCATGGACACGGAGTCCCTGGCCTCTTTCGATGAAGACGATGATGACTCAGGGAGCGAGGGAGACGATGGATAGCACGTCACCCAGCCTTACGATGCCCTTCCGGACGTTGCAGTGGGCGGAGAGGACGAAGTCGACGCGGGCCTAGCAGCGGCGCTGCGCGTCACCCCTTCAATCGAGGGCGCAACCTCGGGTGCGCGGGATGTCACACCAGAGGCCCGTCAGGAGGAGCTGGCAGCTGCTGAGGGAGCAGGGGACCCAATCGAGTCTCGGGCCTCGGGTGAGCATTCCACACGGACGGGGACCTTGGTAGCCGACGGAAGCGAAGGGGAACAGCCTCCGAGAGTAGTGGGTGTGTGAGAGACAACTCTTGCTCTTCCAAATAGTAGGAGGAAGAGGGTGGCTTCCTAGCCTTGTATCCATGGATCTTGTAAGCATGTTTCTATGATATGAGAATTATTTTCGTGCTCAAGATCTACCCTTGGTGATCGGGTTAGAGGTTTGCTTGGGTTGTAATTGGGACATAGGCCAAGTTCTTGTGAAGAATTTTTATTAGCTCCCATTCACCCCCCCCCCCCTGTGATCGCCTTCTCGGTCCTTTCAGCATTTGATGTCCTCGGGCCGCGAATGGGTCCGGCGCGGTGTTCGCTTTGGCGTGTGCACCATGTCCGCCGTGCTCGGGACCCACTTCGAGGAGATGGACTATGAGGCGCTGAGCCTCCGCTACCTCAACCACACCCCCAAGGAGATGGTGCAGATCCGTGCTGCCTCGGAGCCGCATGCTGATGTCTTGGCTGCAAAGTGGGTCATCATGCCCGCTACCGTGTAATAGGTTTAGATTGTGAACTTTGTGCTTGTTTGCTTTCGTTGGCCCGTGGTGGCCTCAAACAATTTTTATTTCTTGTTACTTAAACTATTGCATTCTTAGCCCATTGCCCCACTCGTGCTGGCTCACAAAGCCTGAGCCCCCGAGTGACTTGGAAGTTTAGCCTTGCCGGTGATCGCCGTTGTCGTGGCCGCTGGGGCAAGCACAATGTTGCGCCGTCTGACCGGCTCGACTGTGAACCCTTTGTCTCGTGGTCTACTTTGTTTGCCGGCATAGCGAGGCTCAGGGTCGAAAAGGAAAGGAAAGTTATTCAAGGGAAAAAAGAGGTGCACAGCGTGAGCCTGTTGTGCTTTTCCAGCCCCCAAGTGACGCTTGACTCCTTGGGAGGGGTCGAGCGTCACTTAAGAGCGATCGAGGCATACCGAGAATGCATCAAACGAAGAGCTAGGGGTAGAATTTACGTAGCTGCGAGATGTTCCATGCGTTCTTGAGCTCGTCGCCCTCCATAGTCTTCCACTTGTAAGTGCCGGGTCGGATGACCCGAGAGATGACGTACGGTCCTTCCCAAGGCGGTGAGAGCTTATGTCGGCCCCTATTGTCTTGAACCTTGCTCGAGTGGAGGAGTGCGACATCTCGCGCCACGTCTATCTGATCCATCACGTCCTGGAGTGCTGCTTTGTTACCTTGCTCGTTGAATGTGCGTACTCAGGGCGCGCCATTGTCCAGATCAGCGTAGGCTCTAGAGTATGACGTGAAAGGCGTGAAGCCCGTTGCATGACTCTGGGTCATGCGTAGGCTCTAGAGTATGACATGGAGTTCAGCCGTCCATCAACTGCTGAATTGTTTCAAGCGGTTATAGACGACGGTAGGGTCGAAGATCCGGGGCTTCACCCCTTGGAGTACCATGCCATTGGCTCGCTCGACCTGCCCATTTGTCTTAGGGTGAGCGATAGCGGCCCAGTCGATGCGGATGTGGTAGTCATTGCCGAACTTTAAGAATTTCTTCACTGTGAATTGTGTGGCGTTGTTCGTGATTAGCGAGTTTGGAACACCAAATCGATGGATGATTTCAAGGAAGAATTCGACCGCTTCTTCATTTCGAATCTTGACCAGGGGGCGTGCTTCGATCCACTTGGTGAACCTATCGACTGCGACAAGCAAGTGGGTGTAGCCCCCGGGCACTTTATTATGCGGACCGTCCAGGTCCAATCCCCAGACTGTGAAAGGCCATGTGAAGGGGATCATTTGAAGGGCCTGAGCCGGCATATGTGTCTGTCGGGCATAATACTTGCAGCCTTTGTAGGTTTTGACTCTGCGAGTCGCATCTCCCACAGCGGTCAGCTAGTAGAAGCCTTGGCGAAAGGCATTGCCTACAAGGGTACGAGGTGCAGCATGATGACCGTAGACCCCCCCCCCTGTGGATATCGATGAGCAGCTTGATGCCCTCGTTGATGGGGATACAGTGTTGCATAACTTTGGTGACGCTGCGCTTGTAGAGTTCCTCGTTGATCAAGACGAAAGACTTGGCACGCCGATAGAGTTGTTTGCCTTCGGTCCCATCGGCGGGGAGCGTCCCTCAAGCCAGGTACTCGACGTACGGGATTCTCCAGTCGCGCGGGAGCTCGATTCTCTCGACCTGGGGGTCGATTCGCTCGGCCCCCGGGTTGTCAGACTGGTCGTTCGGCTCACTCGAGTCGCTGGGTCGATCGACCTCCATCACTCCTGTGGGTTGCTGGGTCTCCAAAGGCGATCCTTCGGCCCTCGGGTCGGGGTCGGCGGGGTCGTTCGATCCCTCCTTCGGCCCCGTGAGCTCTTTGAGTCGAACCGAAGGCTAATGCTGGTCGTTCGCAAAGACCCTCGGAGGACTCTGCTCTCGACCAGACGCCATCTTGGCTAATGTGTCGGCCGCCTCGTTGAGGCATCGCGGGATGTGTTTGAGCTCTAGCCCGTCAAACTTGCTGTCAAGCTTCCGAACCTCCTGGCAGTAGAGTGCCATAGTGTCGATCCGGCCGTTGGACTCTTCCATGATCTAGTCGACCACGAGTTGGGAGTCGTCACGGATCTCCAGCCGCCGGATACCAAGCTCGATGGCAATCTTGAGCCCGTTTATGAGTGGGTCGTATTCGGCAACATAATTTGATGCGGGGAAATGTAAACAAAATACATATTTCATATGTACCCCGACCCAGTACTCGTGGTCGACCGGAGCGGGCGGGAGTTGCACCTCGGTCCACTTCGCCATAAAGTCGATGAGGACCTTGGACATGATGGCCGCCTGAGGCTGGTACGCGATGTCATGCACCATCAGCTTGAGCGCCCACTTGGCGACCTTGCTCGCCGAGTCCTTGTTCTGTATAATCTCTCGGAATGGAAAGGAACTTACGACGTGTATCGGGTGGGAGTCGAAGTAGTGCCGAAGCTTGCGCCCTGCCACCATCACCGCGTAGAGAATCTTAAGGATCTGCGGGTACCGGGTCTTCAAATCGGACAGGACTTCGTTAACATAGTAAACAGGGTGCTGGACCTTGAGGGTATGCCCCTCTCTTTCTCGCGCGACCACTAGCGCCGAGCTCACAACTTGAGTCGTCGCTGCTATGTACAACAGCAGCGCCTCCCCCGGGACCGGGGGCGTCAACACGGGTGCGGTGCTCAGGATGTGCTTGACGTCATCTATTGCGGACTGCACCTCGGTGGTCCACTCAAACCAGTCGGACTTCTTCAGGAGCCTGTACAACGGGAGCACTCTCTCGCCAAGGCACGAGATGAAACAGCTCAATGCCGCGAGACAGCCCGTAAGCCGTTACAGGTGGCTGCTTTTCCCATTCTCTTTGGGAGGAAAAGCCAAAGAGTGGCACAAGGCAGCATCTCGAGAAGCAAAAGGTAAGTGGAGTGAGTTGGTTGGAAATTTTTGTCTCCACTATTTTCCTTTGTCAAAGGTGCAGAAGTTGAGAAGGGAAGTGGTGAACTTCTCACAAGAAGATGAAGAATCTCTCGCGAAAGCCTGGACGCGTTTTCAAACATTGTTGAAACAAGGACCTGACCTTGGCAATGATGAGAATATGTGCGCTCAGACCTTCTACATGGCCATAAACAAGGCATCGAGGATGCATTTGGACGGATCGGCCGGAGGAAGTTTTCTGAGATTGACAGCCAAGGTAGGGATCGAATTGTTAGGCAAAATTGCCAAGAATGAAGCTTTGCACAAGCATTGGGAAGAATATCTAGAACCAAATCGGCAATGCCCAGAAGTTATGAAGAATGAAGAGTCGCCAGCTGAACAGATCTTGATGTCCGAAAGCAGATCAATGATTACTTCGGAGCAATTCGAAGAAATAAAGCCCATCGGACCCACCTCTGTGGATCTGATGTGTGCGCCGATCGGCGCAGTCTCTGAGCCGATCGGCGCAGTCGCGACAACAGGGGAACCGATCACCCTGATGACTCCACGAAGTAGCAAGGAATATACCAAGATAGAAGCTGCAATTCTGGATAACCACCTGAAGGAATTTGAAGGGAACTTCACTAAACCGAAGGGGGATAGAACCACTTGACGAATTTGAGCTAATGGACTGGATTCCCATTGATTTTTCGCAAGAATTGCTCAATATGAGAAGATCCTTCAGTCCGCAAGACGCCTCCGAAGCCAAAATTGAGTATAATTTCCCAAGTAATCGTCTCAAGTCGGAAGTTTTCGATCAAGAGATTATTGGGAGAGTTTTAGGGAAGCTTTACAAGGATGATATAGAACTTGATGGAACAAAGGTGAAACAAGCGAAGAGATTGCTAGACAGTTGCTTTGAGCAATCCACCTATGAAGGATTATGTGGTGTGTATGTTGTAGGTGTCAATGAAGAGGAAAAAGAAGAACCGTACATACCCTGTGAGATATCGGGGAAGAAATTTCTGAAAGCCTTGTGTGACTTTGGCTCCCGTGTCAGCTTGATGACTTACGATGCATTCATGAGCATGCCTTATGGAACTCAACAACGGCTGATGGCGACTGAACTCGAGCTGATCATGGCGGATGGTAGGAAAACCAAGCCACTGGGAGTGATCAAGAATGTCGAAATTGAGATCAGCTCGAAAACAATGCCGGTAGATTTCTTCGTTCTAGACAATAAAGAAACTAGGGTTGAAGATATCATTCTGGGAACGCCATTCTTAAGATTAGTACAAGCTGTTCTGGACGCTCGGAAAGGTCAAATCATGCTACACCTGGGAGAGGAAGAGACTCTTCTTACTATCAGAAATTCTGCCCAGAGGAAGACGAGAGGATGGGGATGGATATGGGAGACCCACTGGACCAAATCATGTGTGGAGCTGACAAGTATACTGCCAGTGTCGATCGGCGCGACCCTTGCGCCGATCGGCTCAAGCACACTACCAGCGCTGATCGGTGCGAACCTAACAAAAGAAGAAACAGAGAGGCTTCTTGTTGTGCGCAAAAGGTATAAGAAGGCCATTGGTTACGCATTGGATGAGATCAAGGGAATCAGCCCATCATTTTGCACCCACAAGATTAACTTGGAGGAGAATACTAAACCAGTGGTTGAAGGGATGCGAAGGTTGAAGGAATCAATGAAGCCAGTGGTTAAAAAGGAGATTTTGAAGCTGCTTAATGCAGGTATGATCTACCCTGTTGCTGATAGTGAATGGGTTAGTCCAGTGCATTGTGTACCCAAGAAAGGGGGGTTGACAGTAGTGCCTAACGAGAACAATGAGTTTATCCCTCAAAGGACTATAACTGGATGGAGAATGTGCATAGATTATAGAAGTTTGAACAAAGTGATGAAGAAAGATCACTATCCTCTTTCGTTCATTGATGAGATGCTTGAAAGATTAGCAAGGAATTCATACTTTTGTTATTTGGATGGATATAGTGGTTTCTTTCAAATACCGGTAAGACCAGAAGATCAGCAGAAAACTACTTTTACTTGCCCTTTTGGGACATATGCATATAGAAGGATGCCATTTGGTCTTTGCAATGCGCCTGCAACATTTCAAAGATGCATGAATGCAGTATTCGCTGAATTCATAGAAGATATTATGGAGGTATTTATGGATGACTTCGCCGTGCATGGTGCTGATTTTGATAGCTGTTTGGAGAATTTAGAGAAGGTTTTGAAAAGGTGCATTGAATGTGACTTAGTTCTTAATTGGGAGAAGTGTCACTTCATGGTAACAGAAGGGATAGTACTTGGTCATGTCGTATCTAAAAAAGGGATAGAGGTTGATAAGGCAAAGGTATCTACAGTTGAGAAATTACCTCCTCCTACTAATCTTACAACTTTGAGGAGTTTTCTTGGACATGCCAACTTCTATCGCAGATTTGTTAAGGATTATTAGAAGATTGCTAAACCCCTGACAGAATTGTTAAAGCAAGATACAGGATTTGTTATGGACGAGGAGAGATTCTTGGCCTTCTGAAGAATAAAAAGGAAGCTCTATGCTCTGCACCCGTTATGCAGCCACCTGATTGGAGTTTACCATTTGAAATTATGTGTGATGCAAGTGACTATGCAGTTGGGCTGTTTTTGAACAACGGAAGGAAGGTAAAGTGCATGCTATTTATTATGCTAGCAAAACTTTGAATGAGGCGCAAATCAATTATACAACAACTGAGAAAGAGATGTTAGCTGTTATATCTGCTTTTGAGAAGTTTAGATCCTACATTCCAAATTCTAATGTGATTGTATATAATTATCATGCTGATATAAGATACTTGGTTTCAAAGAAGGAGTCTAAGCCTCGGTTTATGCGATGGGTATTGATGCTGCAAGTATTTGATTTGGAGATAAGAGATAAGAAAGGAGTAGAAAATTCTATAGCAGATCATTTATCTCGTCTTGAATCACCATCAACTGAGCCAATAAGAGATGAAATGCAACACGAGCAGTTGTTTGCCGCATTTGATCATAGAGAGAACTGGATGATGGATATTATCAAGGGTTTCAAGGGACAAACTGATCTGATGAACAAGAACACAAGGAAAAGAGTTAAGAGTGAAATGAGAAAATTTATATGGGCCGACCCATACTTGTATAGGTATTTCGAGGACGGAGCAGTACGGAGATGTGTACCCAGAGAAGAAAGAGCAAGCATTTTAGCAAAATGTCATTCTTCGGATTATGGGGGACACTATGGCTACTTCAGAACACAGGAAAAGGTATGGGCGAGTGGATTCTATTGGCCTACTATGCATGAAGATGCACAAAGGTATGTTGCAACATGTGCTCAATGCCAACGAATAGGGAATGCAACATGTGCAAGTCCAAGTGGGTCAAAGCAATGGCATGCAAGGCTAATACTACAAGAGAATCAAGGAGTATACTTTAGGAGCAGATATTTTCTAGGTACAGAGTACTGAGGATAATAATTACAGATGGAGGATCCCATTTTAGAGGAGGAGAATTTGCTAGGTTTTTCACCAAATCTGGAGTTGAACATAGAATTGGAACAGCCTACCATCCCCAGACGAATGGACAAGCAGAAACTTCAAATAAGCAATTAAAGGGAATTCTGTAGAAGATTGTTACAAAGGAAGGAAAAGATTGGGCCACGAAGCTTAATGGAGCGTTATGGGCATATAGGACGGCATTCAAGACACCAATTGGTATGACACCATATCAATTCGTCTATTGGAAATCGTGTCACCTACCGGTGGAATTGGAACATAAGGCTTATTAGGCTATAAAGGAAATGAATTTGGATCTTGATGCCGCCGGCATGAAAAGGAAGATACAAATAAGTGAATTGGAAGAGATGAGATTGCGTGCCGATGAAAGTGCAGCCATATACAAAGAGAAAACAAAGAAGTGGTACGATAAGAAGCTTTTGAAGAAGGAATTCAAGGAAGGACATCGGGTGCTCCTATTTAACTCGCGATTCAGATTATTTGGTAAAGGCAAACTACGAAGCAAATGGGAGGAACCTTATCTTGTGAATACGGTGTTACCTTCGAGAGCGGTAATCATAATGGATGGCAAGAGAAACAAGTACACGGTGAACGGACAACGTCTAAAGGTATACCTAGAACCCGACACATTTGAATTAAAATCTTTTGATGTGTATTTGACCGCTTAGTACCCCGTGTGGTCGAGCTTAACGACATAAAACAAAAGCTTGTATGTATTTTAATTTCCATAGTTTTTCTTTTTCTGATTTGGCAACTTAGTGTACCGCGCCGATCGGCGCAGTCCTGCACCGATCGGCGCGGCAGAGTCCTTTTTGTTTTTGAGTCGGTTTTGAACCTTGCCTTTTTAAGACTCGTTAAATTCCACGAATAAGAGAAAGAGTCCTAGTCCAATTGGAAATCAAGGGATATAAATATGAGGGGACAGCAAACCCACGGATGAACTTGTATTACATCGTCACCAGAACAAACCCTAAGAGCAGAAGCGATGGAAGGCGGCGCATCAGGCAGAAACCAAGGCGGCGCCGATCTACGTGACCTCTGTGCCGATCGGCGCGACTTTGGAGCCGATTGGTGTTGACGGTCTTTAAATGCGAAATATGACCGTCGTTTACCCGCAAGAATCACACAATTTGATCACCACCTTAGTGGTAGGAATTTATTGCTAATTATTTCCACAAGTTTTGGTGACTTTGTGTATGCAGGTAGCAACCCATGGAGTTTAAATAAAATTCAAGGAAATTCAAGGAGAAAGCACACTTCCGGCCAATCAGGAGCAAGCACACGGATTAAGGAGCCCACCTTCAGCACTTAACCGACGTAACTCCCTATAATACCGCGCAAACCGATGTCAGGGCCCACAGGACAGCCACCTGGAGAAAGCACTGGCCAGGAGGGGCCACCCCCAGGTCGGCCGACCTGGTCAGATCGGGCGACCTGGCCTGGCGCCCTCTCCGCCTGGCCTTCCACGTGTAGGCTCCAGAGGACTCCCTGATGGCGGTTTGGGGGGATTCCGTGGCGGTTACTCCTCTGAAACCGACGTTAGGAGGCTATAAATAGAGGGTGAGGGCCTTCACTCCAACACACACTCAAGATTGAAGATTTAGTGCTCCTCTTGCAAAGGCCAAGTGCTACTTAGCTAGTGCTTAGATTAGGAAGAGAGTGGAGTAGAGTTCGGAGGAGGCTTGGGCTTGTCTTCGCCTTCTCCACGCTTGTACTTCGACGACATTTGCCAATCATAGTAAGTGTCGAGATTTCCCCTCTTGCAGTTTACTTTTTTACTTTAATTAAGTTATAGTTCTAGCTTGTGAGCTCGTTCATCGCTCTATGTTCTTAGGGTGCCTTAGCCTGAATATTCGTTGCTAGAAGGTTAAGGTAGTAATCGATCGCATAGACGTGGTGTCTAGGCAGGAGGTTATCTTTGATTATTCGTTAGTCTACTGGTTCGTTGAGGTAGGCGGCAGGTGGTGACAGCTCTGTCCGTCCTCTGAAATCCTCCCCGCTAGGCTAGTGCGTAGGCTCTTGGCGGAAGTCGCCTGTGGATGCAGGGGTAAGTCCGTGCCCAACGCGAGCAAACTAGAGCATAGCTTAGTTAACGTAGGAACCTGACTCTTGGGACATCCTCTCTGTCCTCTGCCTGTCTTAATCAATCTCTGTGTCCTTGGGTGATTTAGTCCAACGATAGACACACACGTTCCTCGTGATTCGATACCCCGGAATACTCTGGGTGAAGTGCTACATCGGTCTTCCGTGCGCTTGCGGATTTATTCGTAGACGTAAGAAAAACCAACAAGCATTTCTAGCGCCGTTGCCGGGGAACGGTTGCTGTTTTATCTGCGGACCCTAGTCACCCTCGTATCCCTTTTTATCTTTCTTTTATTTCTTTCCTTATCCCTACCATGGAGCAACCTTCTATCCAATCCTTCTCTGCTCCAAGGGGCGAGTTCTACGAGCCACCTTCATCTTCAAAACCAATCCTTTCTGATGGCTTCGAACTCCGCCCAGGCTTTATAGCCATGGTTCAGGCACAACCTTTCTCGGGGGTAGAAAACGAAAACCCACACCATCACCTGCGAGAATTTGAGCAATTGTGCTCGTGCATCCAAATCAGGGGTATGACACAAGATACTCTCAAGTGGAAATTGTTTCCCTTTTCTCTTATAGAGAGGGCGAAGCAATGGTACACTCACACGGCAGAAAGCACGAATGGTGACTGGAAAGAGCTCCGGGACAAATTTTGTCTTGCGTTCTTCCCAATGTCACGAATCGTTTCTCTCCGTAGAGAGGTCTTCAACTTCGAGCAGGCCGAGAAAGAATCCTTAGGCACAGCTTGGGCTAGGTTCTCGCTTTTAGTGAAATCCGGTCCTGACTTGTCTATACCCGATCCCATGCTGCTACAGCATTTTCGGATGGGTCTCAACAAGGAATCTGCCCAATATCTCGACATAGCCGCCGGAGGTTCATTCATACACAAAACGGTCTCAGAAGGAAGAACCATCCTAGAACGCATTCTAGAAAATACCTCTTTCCTTGAGCCCACCAAACCCCCCTGCGAAGAAGCTACGCCGAGCCAGGAGACTCTCCAGCTAGCCGAATCTGACCCTGCTTCTTGCACATCTCAAGACTTAGCTAGTGAGCCTCCTCCTGAACCAGGAAATTCGGATGATGAAGAAATTCAGCCGTCCGAATTCCCTTTCATCATCGAGGATGATCTTTTCAAAGATTTCGGTAACACCTCGATGTATGCCATCCAACGAAAGCCTCAAACACCAGTTCCTTCCCCTGAACCTATAGAAGAACAATTCCTTAGGGACTCAGTGAAAGAACTAACAGCCATCATGAGTGATGAGTGGTCCCGAGAAAATGAGCAATGTTCCGAACTTGTTCGGATTATCTCATCCTCTACTACCATTCCTTGTATGGTTAGAGGCAGAGCTGTGGATGTCTGGTATAATCCCGCCGTAGGAATAGACATCGTTTCCGACTCCTTTGCCTTTGAGGTATTAGGAGACGAACCTCTGCTTCCTACGCAAAAGACCTTCAAAAGCCCTACCGGAGCCATCCTGGAGGGTTACGGGATTCTAAACAATGTGTTGATATGACACAAAGACGCTGAGGCCCTTCTGAACTTTCATGTCTTTGAGGTCCCAAGCTTTGATGTCCTCATCGGGCTTCCTTTAGAAAAACTCTTTACGGCAGCCTCATCCGGTAACCTCAGTGTCAACATCGGAGGAAAGGCTCTCTCAATCCCAATCTCCCGTTCGCGAAACACCATCGCTGAATTTCCTGATGAGAGAGACCTAACCGAAGAGGTGAAAGTGATTTCCCCTTTCGACCCTCCTGATACCCTCCTTGACCAAGACGCCGATCTTTTTACAGAAGAGGAGGATGATCTACAGGAAACTCTCGAGCTTCCTGAAGATGAACCACCGACTCGACCTCCCATCGAGTTACAAACCTTACCCCCTGGCCTACGCTACGCTTTCCTACATGGTGACACGGAGTCCCCTGTCATCATTAGTGATAAGCTTTCGGAGGAGGAAACCAAGAAGCTGATCTCTGTCTTAGAGAAACATCGCTCTGTCTTTGGGTACTCCCTCCAAGACCTAAAGGGAATTAGTCCCACTCTCTGCACCCATCGCATCCCTCTTGACCCCGAGAGTACACCTTCTAGGGAACCTCAGAGGAGGTTAAATAATGCTATGCGCGAGGTTGTGAAGGAGGAAGTTCTAAAACTTCTGCATTCAGGGATCATATATCCCGTACCTCATAGTGAGTGGGTGAGCCCGATACAAGTAGTGCCGAAGAAGGGAGGTATGACGGTGGTTAAGAATGATAAGAATGAGCTTATTCCCCAACGTACCGTCACGGGATGGAGGATGTGTATCGATTACAGAAAACTCAACAAGGCAACAAAGAAGGATCATTTCCCGCAGCCCTTCATCGATGAGATGTTAGAGCGGTTGGCAAACCATTCCTTCTTCTGTTTCCTTGATGGGTATTCTGGTTATCATCAGATTCCTATCCATCCCGATGATCAGAGTAAGACCACCTTCACGTGCCCGTATGGAACGTATGCCTACCGTAGGATGTCTTTTGGGTTGTGTAATGCACCCGCCTCTTTCCAACGGTGTATGATGTCCATATTCTCGGACATGATCGAGGAAATCATGGAAGTTTTCATGGATGACTTCTCAGTCTATGGGAAGACCTTCGATCACTGTCTCGAGAACTTGGACAGGGTCTTGACTCGATGCCAAGAAAAGGACCTGGTACTTAATTGGGAAAAGTGCCACTTTATGGTCCGAGAAGGCATAGTGCTAGGGCACTTAGTGTCCGAGAGAGGGATCGAGGTGGATAAGGCGAAAATAGAAGTTATCGAGCAACTTCCACCTCCGATCAACGTCAAGGGTATTCGTAGCTTTTTGGGGCATGCTGGGTTCTATCGACGATTCATCAAAGACTTTTCAAAAATCGCTAGACCCCTCACCAACCTCTTAGCTAAGGATGCGCCTTTTGACTTTGATGATGAGTGCTTGAAATCTTTTCATCTCTTGAAAAATGCACTCATCTCAGCTCCCATCATCCAACCCCCTGATTGGAAGCTGCCCTTTGAAATCATGTGCGATGCTAGTGACTATGCCGTAGGGGCCGTTCTCGGCCAAACTAAGGACAAGAAGCATCACGCAATAGCCTACACTAGCAAAACCTTGACAGGAGCACAGCTCAACTACGCTACCACAGAAAAGGAGCTCCTGGCTGTGGTTTTTGCTATCGATAAGTTTAGATCTTATTTAGTTGGAGCAAAGGTAATTGTTTACACTGATCATGCTGCACTAAAGTACCTGCTCACTAAAAAAGATGCTAAACCAAGGCTCATCAGATGGATCCTCTTACTCCAAGAATTTGATCTTGAAATAAAAGATAAGAAAGGAGTAGAGAATTCCGTAGCAGATCATCTATCTCGTATGCAAGTCACTAACATGCAGGAACTACCAATCAACGACTTCCTACGAGATGATATGCTGTTAAAGGTTGCGGACTCCACACCCTGGTATGCAGATATCGTGAATTTCATGGTTACAGGGTATGTTCCGCCGGGGGAAAACCGAAAGAAGCTGGCCTATGAAAGTAGGCGACACCTTTGGGACGACCCATTCCTCTACAGGGTCTGTGCTGATGGTCTGTTGCGGCGATGCATCCCCACCATTGAGGGTGCACAGATAATTGAGAAGTGCCATGCAGCTCCGTACGGAGGACACTACGGCGTGTACCGGACGCAAGCAAAAATCTGGCAAAGTGGTTTCTATTGGCCGACGATGTATGAGGACACCAAGGAGTACATCAGGAGGTGCAGGAGATGCCAGAAGCATGGAGGAATCTCATCTCGCAACGCGATGCCCTTGACATACAACCTGCAAGTCGAACTTTTCGACGTCTGGGGCATCGACTTCATGGGACCCTTCCCAAGGTCCTATGATTGCGAGTATATCCTGGTGGCAGTCGACTACGTGTCAAAGTGGGTTGAAGCATTGCCATGCAGAGCTGCAGATGCAAAGAGCGCACGGAAGATGTTCTATGAGATCATTTTCCCACGCTTTGGGGTACCAAGGATGGTGATTAGTGATGGAGGTTCACACTTCACGGACAAAGGATTCCGACACTTCCTGAGGGAACTCAGTTCCGACCACAACATTGCTACTCCATACCACCCCCAGACCAGCGGTCAGGCAGAGACCTCGAACAAGCAAATCAAGAACATCCTGCAGAAAACAGTGGAGGAAATGGGATCGGGATGGAAGAACAAGTTGCCAGATGCACTATGGGCATATCGCACTGCATACAAGACCCCCATAGGCATGTCTCCATTCCAGCTGGTCTACGGCAAGACTTGCCATCTGCCGGTAGAACTGGAACACAAGGCATACTGGGCAATAAAGAAGTGGAATATGGATTCCAAAGAAGCAGGAAGGCACAGGATGAAGCAAATTTCTGAGCTGGAGGAATGGAGAGAAAAGGCGTATCACAGTGCCAGGATCTATAAAGAAAAGACCAAGAAATGGCACGACAAAAGGATACAGCCAAAGGAGTTCAACCCTGGAGACAAGGTGCTACTCTTCAACTCAAGAGTGAAGCTGTTCGGCGACGGGAAGCTGCGAAGCAAATGGCTTGGGCCATATCTCGTCATCGACGTCGTGACACATGGAGCGGTCACACTCCAGGACGAGGACGGGAACGCGTTTAAGGTAAACGGCCATCGACTTAAACTCTTTTACGATTCTATTAAAAGTATAGGAGTTGAGGAGGACGTAGTCAATTTAATTGACTTCCGGGCCTACCCATAGCCTTTACGGGCACCTAAACTTAGAATCAAATTAAATTGCCGTACCTTTCCCCCTCCTTGGACCTCCCTTAGGCAGCCCACGAAGCAGCAGCCCCAGGGGGCCCACCACCAGGTCGGCCGACCTGGCCAGGTCAGGCGACCCCCTGGTGGCGCCGCCGCTTCCCGTTTTTCTCTCACGCGTTCCCCAACTTCCCCCTTCGCCCTAATCAGGGATTCTCGCGGAGAATCGCGAATATACCGTCGGGGGACTCTCCTTTTAAGCAGAGGGGAGCGATACTTTTCTCTCATCCCAAACCTTCCTGTGAACCTCTTCCAGAACCCCCAACTTCGTCATGGCTGCCAAAAAGAGCACTTCCCAGGCTTCCTTGACCAGCTCCGCCCTTGCCCTTAGCGGGGAAATCACCCCCGCTAACCAAATTGTCCCGACCAACCTCGATCTCACCCTTGCCGAGATCGTTGAGCCTCTCGCCATTGAGCCTCCCCTGCGCCGCGAAGAGGGAAGGGACGGTTCACCAGCACCGGACCGCGCACCGGACCGGGCAAGGGGAAAGTGCTCTTCCCCAAGCTCACTTCGGAGGACAAGCGGGAGATCGAGGAATCCATCGACTCCTCCCC
Organism: Eleusine indica; assembly: GCA_030378355.1. Lineage (NCBI taxonomy): Eukaryota > Viridiplantae > Streptophyta > Magnoliopsida > Poales > Poaceae > Eleusine > Eleusine indica. The sequence continues at coordinate 28,572,697 of CM059501.1, read as the reverse complement.
GCGGAAGACCATCAGCCGCTTCCTCGACCCCCCGCCAATCACAGCGGAGGGCGGCCACTACCAGGACAGCAGGGACGAGGCGACAGGTCCCTCCAAGGCCAAGCTTGCGCAGGACGTTCTCCTCCTACGGGCGGAGAATAAGAGGCTGGCCAACAAGTTGGTGGAGGAGTTGGTTGATCGTGCTCAACTTGAGGATCGTGTGCAACGCCTCGAGGAGGGTATGAAAGACCTCCGCCGTGGCTTATGCGCTAAGATGGAGCGCATTTGTAGCCACATGGGAGAGCCCGACTTATATAAGGGCAAATGAATAGGCTCTCCCATATAGTTTTGGAAAATAGGCGCTTAGTTTCCCTTTTTAGATTTTCTTCGTTTATTTCATTAAAATGTAATGCGCCTATAATAAAGAATTGAATAATGGAACCCACTGAGCCCATAAAGCCGGTGGGGTCCACCTTTGCTTTCACACTTTTTCCTTTTTGTTTGTGTCAAATAAAAAGAAGTCAGGAAACAAGTGTGGAGGAGGATTTGCGAAGTACGAACGCGCAAACGGACGGTCTACCCTAAGAAATACGTTGCACAGGGCGACACGAAGCGACACGACGAACCAGGGGACCAGAGGAGCATCTCCCAGGTCGGGCGACCTGACCAGGTCGGCCGACCCAGGCCTGGCTCTCCTCGGACCCCCACTTGGTCCATACTCTGGTTTGCACGTCCACTTCCCATTCCTCCCTGCCTCTCTGCTTATTTTCTCCTTGAATATGGAAAAATTAATAAATACTAAAAACCTGAATTTTCTCCATAATTCATTCTTTTTGATTTATCATCTTGCATGCTCCTTATTCCTAGAATGTTTGCCTGAATTTCCATGACTATATCTTTAGGAAAACATGCTACCTAGGACTATTGATTTATGTGATATGAATAGACTTTATGAATCTTCACTCTTATGCTTATAACTTGGGATTTTCTTTTGAAAATGATAAATTTGAAAGCCAACTCCTCAATGATAAAATTTATCCTACCAAGGCCAAATTTTGCTTATCAAAGATTGTGCTCTTTTGTGCTACTTATTAATTTATTGAGCCTTGTCAAAATTTTGAGACCCAAATGGAGATGCCTGTTATGCTTCATTTATCAAGTCTGTGTGCACATCCACCCCTATGCTAAAACTTCTACACTGGAAGTTAGCATCTCCACCATCCATGAAAATAAAATACTCCAGTTCTACATACTTCCCTCCGTATTTTGTTGCAAAAAGAGTTATGGGCTATCTAGTATTCAAAAAAAAAAAGAGAGAGAAAAGAAAAGAAAGAAAGATAGCCCATGATCTCATTTCAATGAGGGAATATTCAAAGGAGTATCCATCTTCCATCTACCAAATAAATGTGCACAGACTTGACTTATGAATCATGACTTGTTTTTCTCTTTGGATCCGAATTTTGACTTAGCAAGATATGAATTACAAGTATGCCACCATTTCAATCCTATTCTTGAGCTCCACATATACCATATTTAGAGATAGGACATGAAAGGCACAATGCCTCGGTGAGGAAAATACACCTTTGAGCGACTGAGAGAATCATTTGAGGAGTATGGCTACTATTCTTTGATTGTGAAAATCTTTTCGAAAACCCAAGTTACATAAGCAGAAGGAGCTGAGTTTTCGGAGTCAAGATTCGTTCCATTCATCAATATCCAAAGAAGGCATGCTAGACACTTCAAAAGCTCATGGAGATACAAGGTAATAACTGGAATAATTTGCATGCTAGATTTGATTTATCAAGGTTTGAATTATCACTTAGTCCTTAGTCTTTAGTCCTTTACTCGAGGACGAGCAAAGGCTAAGTGTGGGGGAGTTCGTTGACGGTCTTTAAATGCAAAATATGACCGTCGTTTACCCGCAAGAATCACACAATTTGATCACCACCTTAGTGGTAGGAATTTATTGCTAATTATTTCCACAAGTTTTGGTGACTTTGTGTATGCAGGTAGCAACCCATGGAGTTTAAATAAAATTCAAGGAAATTCAAGGAGAAAGCACACTTCCGGCCAATCAGGAGCAAGCACACGGATTAAGGAGCCCACCTTCAGCACTTAACCGACGTAACTCCCTGTAATACCACGCAAACCGACGTCAGGGCCCACAGGACAGCCACCTGGAGAAAGCACAGGCCAGGAGGGGCCACCCCCAGGTCGGCCGACCTGGTCAGATCGGGCGACCTGGCCTGGCGCCCTCTCCGCCTGGCCTTCCACGTGTAGGCTCCAGAGGACTCCCTGATGGCGGTTTGGGGGGATTCCGTGGCGGTTACTCCTCTGAAACCGACGTTAGGAGGCTATAAATAGAGGGTGAGGGCCTTCACTCCAACACACACTCAAGATTGAAGATTTAGTGCTCCTCTTGCAAAGGCCAAGTGCTACTTAGCTAGTGCTTAGATTAGGAAGAGAGTGGAGTAGAGTTCGGAGGAGGCTTGGGCTTGTCTTCGCCTTCTCCACGCTTGTACTTCGACGACATTTGCCAATCATAGTAAGTGTCGAGATTTCCCCTCTTGCAGTTTACTTTTTTACTTTAATTAAGTTATAGTTCTAGCTTGTGAGCTCGTTCATCGCTCTATGTTCTTAGGGTGCCTTAGCCTGAATATTCGTTGCTAGAAGGTTAAGGTAGTAATCGATCGCATAGACGTGGTGTCTAGGCAGGAGGTTACCTTTGATTATTCGTTAGTCTACTGGTTCGTTGAGGTAGGCGGCAGGTGGTGACAGCTCTGTCCGTCCTCTGAAATCCTCCCCGCTAGGCTAGTGCGTAGGCTCTTGGCGGAAGTCGCCTGTGGATGCAGGGGTAAGTCCGTGCCCAACGCGAGCAAACTAGAGCATAGCTTAGTTAACGTAGGAACCTGACTCTTGGGACATCCTCTCTGTCCTCTGCCTGTCTTAATCAATCTCTGTGTCCTTGGGTGATTTAGTCCAACGATAGACACACATGTTCCTCGTGATTCGATACCCCGGAATACTCTGGGTGAAGTGCTACATCGGTCTTCCGTGCGCTTGCGGATTTATTCGTAGACGTAAGAAAAACCAACAATTGGCTCGGCGGCGGATTTCCTCAACCTCTGCAAATTGGTCCTAGGAAGAAGTCGACGAAGTGTTGACACCAACACGAGATGATCCTCTTGTCTGGTCAGGTCTGCGGAAGAAATTCATAAAGAAAAGCGAAGCTGATACGTGCCGACAAGGTGAAGATGGACAATGAACTTCGGCAGATGATGAAAAGAGTATTGGTGCGCAAAGGAAAATCTGTAGCACCTATTGAAAGTGAAGTAGTTTCTCAAGGGTATACCATGGAAAGTCTTCTTGATCTTGCTAAGTCCTTGTCGTATGAGGATTTCCTATCTTTCAAAACATCATTGACTGAGCAAGAGAAGGAAGAGCTAGATGAAGAGAGCGCCCTCACAATTCATAGGTGCCGACTTTATAGTGAACATGACATTGCCGACAAGTATGAACTCAAGCTGCAAGAGAAAGTCGAAGAAGCTATGTACCAGCAAGATGCGGAGAAGGATCTTCAAGCTAGAAGGGATGAATCCTTTCCCAAGGAACCGATTGGGAAAGTTTTCAAGAAAATAAGATTCATAGGAACAGCTGTATTGAGGGTTACAAGTGTTTCTTTTGTGCTAAAGATCTTCAACGCAAGGTTGAACTCCAATTGGCAGAAGATCCAGCTTTCATACCTAGAGATTTAATATATGATGGCTGTCGCGCAGTTCCTGGAGGAAGGACACCTAAGGAGATTAATGATGAGATTTTACGAAGGCGGTAGAATAAGGTGATCCGTGAGCGTAATCTAGAGCAGTTAGATGAGTATATGAAGGAAGCTGCTGGCTGCGCCGATCGGCGCGACACTGGAGCCGATCGGCATGATCTGAAGATGGTTGAATTTATTGATCTGACGGCTCTTCCAAGTTAAGACGAAGAAACTGCTGCAAGGAAGTGTAAGACTACACCAGAGGTTCGCAGATCTACTAGACTATCGGGTAAGCCAATTCAGAATTATTCTGAATGGGATAGCGACTATACGTCATACTATTTGGAAACTTTGGAAAGCGATGATCCTAGTGTGCCTGGAGATTTTAGTAATGATTTCGATATGCAAATAAGCTTTAGTAGTCCTAAGTTCGAAAATCGAGAAACACTTGCAGAATGCAGTAATGATAGGGCAGCAGGAACTTCAACAAGAGTTAATGGTAATGCAGAGGAAAGTGGAGGAAGTCGCAATGGTGGAAGAACACCACTGCGCCGATCGGCTCAGAGGAATTTGAATAGTGCCTCTCCTTACAGCGTTGAAAATCATAACCTGCAATCGCCTGCTTGTTGTCCTGTCTGTCGAAGAAGCATTGAGCGCCTGTATCTAAACAGATATCGTGCTTACAGGCATCAAAGAGATGTGGACCGTAGAATCCAGGATACAATCGAGATGAACGAAGTGGATTACACTTTTCTCATAAGGAATATAAGACGAATTTTCCGAGTCTTGAACAGGCATGGTCTGCATGATTAGTGTGTTGAGTTTCTTCTCTTGCAATTAGGACATTGCAAATTTTGAGTGTGGGGGAAGGGTTTTGCCATTAGTCATAGTTCTTATTTTTTTTTAGTCTAGTTTCTCATTTTTTTTTCTTAATGAGTGTTTATTTAAGTTTGTGTGTGTGCTTAAGAGTCATGTTAAGAGTCATGTTGAGAGTTGCTTCTAGGTCTTTTATGTAGTTTGAATTTTTACATTGTCTTTAATAAAGTTAGTGTCGATTGTCAAATTGAAAGTGCCCCATGCTATTTATCTTGTCTTTCTGATGATCGATTGGTTGATTACTTGAAATTGTTGGTTACCACTTAACTTTTGAGCTTTATATTTATGAAAATTTCTTTTGACTCATCATAAGCTAAAGCAAAAGCAAGGTCTAAATATGCCTACATAGCCGAGTGAATGAGAGCAAGCTACACATTTAAACTAAGTGGATTGTAAGTAACTTTGTCAACTTTTTGCTCATGATTTTGACCAAGTTAGGAAAGGATGATCTATTTTGTTTATTTCTATATTTCTAGTCGTTCTTATCCAATTAAATTCCTTGCTATCATGAAAACCATACATCTTTGTTTCTCCCTCCTCCTTGATACAACCTATATTCTCAGAAAATTTTTGCTGCTGATACAAGACACAAATTGCTGATCATATCAGGAATAGAAAAAAGAGGTGAAAGAAACAAAAATAGACCGCGCCGACCGGCGCAGTGTTGCGTCGATCCGATCAGCGCTATTGCAAAAAGAAAAAAGAGAGGTTATTATAAGAAAAAAGGGGTAAAGAGAAAAAAATATATATTCCCTGAGAGGCAGTAAGGTCATCAAAGAAAGCAGATTTCTGATTATTTCTCATTCTTTGCCAATTGTTCTCATTGAATTTTCTTTTAGATCTTCTACATTCCTCTTCTCCATTAAAAGTTCTTTTCCAAGAAAATTCTTTCTTAATAGGCATGACTGAGGACATTGTTGACATGGTTAATCTTATGGTTTAATTTAGTTATATAGCCCTCCAAGATCCACATACAATCCTTAATTAGATAGGAGAGGGAAGGAAATACACTTGAGAGACCTAGAGAAGACCAAATGCTTGATGTTTGATGCTAAAAGATGAGTTGAGGAGAACTAAAATTGTTTTTGAAAAAGTTTTGTGGTAATTTGATTAAGTTCAAGTAAGATATGCCGATTGGTTAAAAGGAGATGAGAGAAAATCTTTGTGGCGGGATAACGAGTAAAAATGATGATTGAGATTGACTGCATGAGGGATGGTGTGAAAATTCTTATTACATATTTGATTTTGTATTGCTCGAGGACTAGCAATGATTTGAGTGTGGGGGAACTGTTGGTGGTTTCTAGATGCCCATTTTATCTACCAAAAAGGGATGTTTTGCGTCTTAATTGGGTGGTTTGGACTAACAATTAACCCCATATTTGCATATATTTGCAGTTGTTCTGTTTTGGATGTAATCGCAGGAAACAGGTGTAAAACAGGACAATTATGGATAAAGAGCTGAAGAATAACGAAGATGGGCTAGATGCGGAGCCGCGCCGATCGGCGCAGGAGGAAAAGATGACTAAAACATGATCCTGTCCAGGAAAGACGAAGGCCCAGCCCAGTATGAGTTAGAGTCGGTGGAAGTTGACCTAATCCCGTCGAGTATAAAAGGAAGATAATTATCAAGAGCCAAGGACGACCAAGGAGAGACGGCGATCACGAGAATCAGTTATTAAAACTAGGGTTCCAGGATATTGGCGGCGGTGGTTCGTCAACACCGACGAGATCCACCAGAAGGGAGGTCGCGCCGATCGGCTCGTGCGCGTTCCAGCGCTATTTCTCACCCCTCTGCTATGTCTAGCGGAAGGATGAGTGAGTAGTCTCATATTTCTTCTCTGGTGTGGGGATCTGGTCATGTAACTCTCATACTTGTTGATACTCTCTCGATGAATTTAATCTATGTGATGAACTTTATTGCACATCTATCTATCCCTTTCATTAGTGTATCGGCCAATACACTTTTACCCATTACATAGTGCAAGAAATCAGTGGGGAACTAATAGCCTCTGTAGTGATAGCCGGGGTGAACGAAACCACCATGTCCTGTAGAATATTAGAGTCATCACTCGAGTTGATAAGAATAAGGTTGCATGCTAGTGAACCAATCCTAAGGAGAGAATCCTTCATCATCCTATTTCCTCTTCAATAACATTCACCTTCCTCTTTCTCACCGTCATCATTCACACCAACCAACCCATTGCAATCTGTTAGTAACCCTTTAATAGTATTACTTCCTCTCGTTCCCTGTGGATTCGATAACCTTGGAATACTCTGAGAGAAAAAGAGCTACAACTGTACACCGTCCTCTTGCGGTATATAAGTGGGTGCGTAATTACGACCAACAGTGAGTGTGGATACCCTCGAGCTCCCCGGTTGAGGCCACCGTTGCCGCAGCAAGGTCACCGTTCTCCATCTCGCACTGGAAGGCGTGTTGGAGGGACACGTTAACAGTGATGACCCCTTTAGGCCCTGGCATCTTGAGCTTCAAGTAGGTGTAGTTGGGGACGACCATGAACTTGGCGTAGCACGGGCGCCCCAAGAGAGTGTGACAGACCCCTAGGAAGTCAACAACCTCAAAGACGAGGGTCTCGGTGTGGAAGTTGGATGGAGTTCCAAACATGACGGGCAAGCTGATCCGCCCGAGGGGCATGGCTTGCCGCCCTGGGACGATTCCGTGAAAGGGTGCGCCAGGCGGCTGATGGCGCGATCGATCTATCCCGAGCAGGTCGAGCGTGTCAGCGTACAGAATGTTGATGCAGCTGCCCCCGTCCACCATCACCTTAGTGAGACGGACCTCGACGATGATAGGGTCGACCACGAGCGGGTATCAACCCAGTTGCGGTACATGTGGTGGGTGGTTTGACCGATCGAATGTTATTGGTAAATCAGACCACTTGAGGAAAGACAGCATGGCGGGTTCTGCCGCGAATACCACACGACGCTCGACTTTGGCAGTGCGTTGACTTCCTCGGGACTTGGGCCCCGTGAAGATCATATGGCAAGCTTTGGGGTTGGGGAATACTGGTCCCTTCGGCTCGTCGTCACCGTCCGCGGGGTCCTGGACCCCTGGTTCTGACGCTTTCCCTGGGTCCCCCCTCTTCGCCTCCTCCTAGATGAATTTCTTCATCATGGAGCAGTCCTTAAGGAGGTGCGTGATAGGGAACCTGTGGTTCAGGCATGGACTGTTCCACTTCTTTTCGAAGTGGTTCGGCGCCTCCCCTGCTGCCGGCCTCAGCGGCTTGCGCTCGATGGCGGCCATGACGGGGTCACGCCCTGCCCGTGGCTTGTTTTTCTTCTTCTTCGGGCGGTCAGAGGCACCGTTGCCGGCTTCTTCCTCCCACTTGCCTTTGCCCTTGCCCTCCGGCGTATGCTGGAGGACCGCTCCCATGCACTCTTCGCCGGAGGCGAAGATCATGGCGATGTCTAGGAGCTCGCGGGCCATGCACGGACCCTTTCGGCCCAGCTCGTGGATGAGTTGTTCTGATGTTGTGTCTGAGATGAAGGCCCCAACAATGTCCGCGTCGCCCATGTTAGATAGCTCGTTGCACTTCTTGCTGAAGCACCGGATGTAGTCTCGGAGGGACTCGCCAGCTTTCTGGCGGTAGTTCTTTAGGTCCCAGGGGTTGCCCGGTTGGACGTACGTCCCCTGGAAGATTCCGACAAAATATCCCTCAGGTCGCCCCAGTCGTAGATTTGACCCTCGGGGAGATGCTCAAGCCAAGCACGGGCCGAGTCGGCGAGGTACAGTGGGAGATTGCGGATGATGGCGAGGTCATCGATGGCTCCCCTCGCTTGACACACGAGGTGGTAATCCTCAAGCCAAAGGCCACGGTCCGTCTCACCCGCGTACTTGGTGACGGTCACAGGCGCCCAAAAGCGCTGAGGGAACTCAGCGGTGCGGATCCGGGAGCTGAAGACCCACGAACTAGGAGGGCTCGGGCTCCGGCTCTGTTCCTTATCGGTGTCGTCGTACCGGCTTGTGCGGCGTGGTTAACGGCCTCTTTCCTTGTTCTGCCGCTCTCTCTCGCAGCGATGCGCCTTGAGAGTGTGACGTGCGTCGCGATGGGGTCTGACTCGGTCTTGGACCAAGGCTTTCTTAGGTGCACCTCCAGCTGGGGCTGGCTGCTGAACCGAGTGCAGTCGTGAACCGGTAGCGCTGCCACCTCCCGCACGTCTGGACGTGGAATCTGTTGGCTAGATTGAGCAGCATGTCGTTGTGAGCTTGCCACTTGGAGCTCAGTGGCCTTGGCTAGAAGAACCGCGACTTGTCGCTGAGCCTGTCGGGCCTCCGGTGTTGCGGGCTCAGGGAGAGTATTGAGCAGGGCAATGGCTGCTGCTATGTTTTGTCCCGTGCGAGCAAACTGCAGAGGCCCTTGGTCGTCGGCGATGATGCGTTGAAGGACGTCGCGGGCCATGGCACGAGCGCGTCCGCCCGTGCCTGGATGGGCTAGCTCGAGTTGGCGCTGAGTCCCTTCCAGCTCCGCCCACCTTGCCCTCAACCGCTGTTGAAGGTCATCCGAGCGAGGTGTGGTCGGCGGGTTCCTGACCGCAGTGACGGGAATGTTGACGAGGTTTTCCCCTCCTCCCGCACCCGTCGTCAGGTTTGCCCGGGCGAGGGTCCTGGGATTCTCCATCGCTCCGACGGCCGAGGTCCCGGTACCCCCCACAGCTGAGGGGGCCATAAGCCACACCGTATTGCACCCTCACGGGGTGCCACAGCTTTCCGCGTAGCTTCCGGACTCGGAGCTGGAGTCTCCCACTGACCCCATGTGGAGCAGGTCGAAGAGAGACTCGTCCGGACGCTCGATCACGCCGACAAACCCAGAGCCCATAAAGGCTGGAACCACGAGTTGTGCGGTCGCGCTTTGGAAACACCTTGCGGCGTTCCGTAATCTGCATGGGTAGCCCTCCAAACGGGTTTTAGTGAGCCTATCCGAGTAGAGGGGCTCTTCTCCGAGAAGTTGCCCGCGGATGCTCGCCAGCTCGAACGCGAAGTGTTGGAGGTCTTCTGGATCGGGCGTAGGGCCCAAGTAATGCTCCAGATAGAGCCATAGCTGGTCGTCGTAACCGGACGACGCCACGAAGTGGTCAGTGACGTGCGGCCTGGCCAGCTCGCATCGTCGGTGACAACAACGGCCGCCATGATAGGATCTGGGAGTGACTCGTCGATGAGTTCCAAGGTCCCGTCTCCTGCGACTACGAAGTCGAGCATGTCGCTCACATCCTCGAGCCACCACGGACGCATCGCTGTGATGGCGGGTGCATGGACTGGAGGCGGCGGGGATGTTGGAATGCTGACATAGTAGCTTTCGGTCCGTCGTGGCGACGAACTCCAGACTCCCGAAGAAGACGCTGCTGCCGGGAGCCTAGAAGGTGGAGGAGGTGGCCAAACGAACCGTGGAGTGGTGAAGCAAAACGTGCAAATCCCCTACCTAGCGCGCCAACTATCGGTGTTTAGATCACCGGATAGTAGAATTTGTTCAAGGGGGAGCATGTTTCGGGCTCAGCGATGGCTAAGCAAGAGGACACGGGGGGTTATACTGGTTCGGGGAAGCCCCCTACGTCCAGTTCTTGGGCCTGTTCATGTTACTTGCTCCGATTGGGGACCACAATGGTGGTGAGAGAGGAGAGGGCTCCAAGTCTCGGGTGCGAGTGGGGTGTGTGTGTGTTTGCTCTCTGTTGTCATCCATGAAAGAGGCGCGGGCCTCCCCTTTTATACTCCAAGGGGAAGGGACCCATTTTACAGAGAGAAAGGGAGATTTCTACACGTGATGGGTCAGTGGATGCGTGCTGAAGAAGGCGAAGTCCTTGGTCGATGGCGTAGCCTTTGGTCCTTGTAGGCCCCATTGTCCTGGTATCGCGTCAGAGGGGCGGTACTGCGTTTGAGCGTGCCCCTGTTCTCTGTCGTCGGGTCGAGTTCCCCCTTGTTCTTCTAGTCGGCGTGTACCGCCATGTGCGGGGAGGTGGAGGATGGGAGTTGTCACATCATTCAAGCAAGGTTCAATCTGGCTATCCATCAAGACGTCCTACACCATCACCATTGTCACATCCCAAAATTTCCTATTTTGGAATGTGAACCACTTTCATACAATATATTTGGATTTCTCAAATTTTCAGAATATTTATAAGAAACTTTGGAAATTAACAAAGATTTTGTTGGGTTGAAGTAATTGCTCTATATCACAAATGTTTTCAGTTTTGAACAAAAACCTTTTTAAATAAGTAAAATCATTTATTTTATTTGATTTCAATATTTTGTCATTTTTTGATTTCATGTTAATTTGAGAAAATTGAAATCCTTTCAATCAAATTTTATGAATGTACATTCTGTTTTAAAATGGGGCTCAACTATCATTGTCTCTGTGACTCACGTGAATGCATCATCGAACACTTTCTTCCAAACTTGTTTCATCACATATTTCACCCTACACGTTGTTGATGTATCTATCTCATTTTCATCCTCATTTATTTCACCTACCGCATGGACGTACCTAGACGTCAGACCTTCCATGTTTGCCCCACATTCCATAAATATTCCTATGGAAAGAAACTCCTCCTTCCATAAACATTCTATGGAAATAAACCCACCTTACATAAACATTTCTATGGAAATAAATTCTACCTTCCATAAACATTCATAAGGAAAGAACAAGAGAATAATATCCTTTCCATATTTCTTATGCCTTTCATGTTTGCCTCCAATAATATCCTTTCCATACTCTTCCCCCACCAGCCCCACCCCTCATATAAATACTAGCCCCTCTCTCACGTCCTCCCCACCCCCTCTAACCCTCACCATGCTGCCAAGCTGCCGCCACGCCACCCTGCCCTCGCGTGCAGCAACAGTTCTGCCGGTTGGCTTTGGCGTTCCCGGTGATCAACCCATCCAAATACCGCCACATTTTACATGGAGGTGCGCCCAACTTTACTCTACAACATATCCAAAAATCAGCACCATTGGATATTGTATGCCTCCGGGATCGGCATCGCAATGGCAGCTGCTCCCTGACAAGGGGGAATCTAGCATGCGCGATGGTAAAACCATCACCTTTCCTCCCAATCCATAGATGTTCTTGATACAAGAAACACTCCTAATTTTGTTCCAGGATCTTGTGATCATCTCCATGATAGGGTTCTCCTAGAACGGCCCTGGCGCAACGAGGAACGCGATCCGTGCTCGATCTGCCGCTGGAGGACCTCACCATGATGCAGCCAATCGATCTCTAGTATAGATGATTTCTGATCCAATTAACCTTGCGTTTCACATGTCCCACATGACTAGAAATATTTCTGTGCAAATTATTCCTTGAGAACCAGAGACAATCATTGGAAACACGCACATAAGTTTTGCACTATCTGTGCGCAGCCACAATCCTTGCAACTTTAACCTTGCATATCTTTTGATCCACAACCCCAATTTAGATGATTCTTCCACCTATATTATTGTATCCAAATAAACTAGCTAATTGCAACCTTTGTTCAACCGTACCCAATTGTCTCATACGTTGCATTATGTATTTATTGTGTGTATGCTTTGTATGTCTTGCGCGAATAGGATTTTTACGCACGAAAATCATATAGGGATGAAGGTCAAGATTTGATATCACTGAGCAGCAGCATCTAATTTCAGGCAAGTGTCCTTGATGCATTTTGCTCCTATTTTGAATGATTATTTTAGAACTGCATGCTTGTGTCAAATGAATGGGTACCTCTTGTTAGGGTTTACTAGTATTGCTTTATCTTGTCCTTGTCGCTTTGAACTAGAGGTTTAATTAGCTATGGATAGACATCCTTAGTTGCTTATTGGGTTGTTGGGTTCAATTAATGTTGACTAATGATCAATGTCATACTGGGGATAGTTTGGTAATTCTTGTAGCAACGTGGACTTAGGGATCTCAACAAGCTGGATGGAATGGATGTGGTGCTGTTGGCACATGTTGGCTGGTGGTATGCTTGTTGTAGATCCTAGGAACCGGTTCTTGGAGCGGTAACACAAGACAACAGTGCCATCACAAGGCTGCTATGGAACAGCTTGGTTGATTAATTAGGAGTTCTCCCAGTGTCGGTGCAGCATTTGGTGGAGCGGGGAATGGAAGTAAAGAGGACTGTCCTTGTATCCGAATGACTCAAGAGGGGGCTCCTGAAGTGATGAGCTGCTTGTTGATGGGCTATCACTTATGGACGAGAGTGGAACCTTAATGGCTAGCATGTACTGGGAGACCCTTTGTAAAAGTCTCGTAGTGATCTCCAGGTCGCACACCTAAGGATGTGTGCTCGTGCTTGGTCGGCATGGCAACATGGAGATTCTAGTCCACCTGGCAATAAGGGATGAAATCATGACTTGTGGGTAAAGTGGCGCAACCTCTGCAGAGTGTAAAACTGTCATGACAGCCGTGTTCACGGTCACGAGCGGCCTGGATCCCTCACTTGACTAGTTGGTGGTTTATGGATGGTTATGGTTGGGAATGGTTGGATTGGATTGGATCTGGACTTGGCTTGGATAGCACCCTGTGGATTGATGGTTGGGATGACCTCACCTAGTAATTAGGATGCTTAGAAAATTAAAAGCTCATGCAATAAACCCCAATAAGCCTTTCTTGTCTATAGCCCCATGTCATCTTTTCCCCCACTTGATGAGTATGACATGTACTCACCCTTGCTATACCCATATTGCTGCTCAGCCACAGGAGACGATTGGTACAACTATGAAGACGATGGAGGAGACTAGGCATGTTGTCTTCCGATCGACTTCTTGTGGGAGCTGAAGGATGCCAACGCTTAGTTTTTCCACTGCAATGTAATCTTTTTCATTTTGACCTACGAGTCACTATTGTAATAATGTTATCAATTTAATAAAGATATTGTTCTTTTATCACAATAATTGTCCTATGTGCGTGAAAACTTGATCCTAGGCACGCATATAGATGCATTCGGTTTCGATCGTTGGAACCAGGTGTGACAAGTGGGATTAGAGCTATATCGACCGCCAGACGCAAGCCTAGTTAGAAATGATCGGTTTTTAAAGTATAATTTTGCAAACTCCACTACTTTCCCCTACTTCCTTGATTATTTTATTTTCTCCTTGTGTTTTGAGATAAAATGTTTTACCGACTTGCCCTGCCAACAGGTTTAATTTTAGTTCAGGTTCACTTCTCTCAGGTCTACCATTACTTTATATTAGGAAGGTGTCCCATATTGTATTAGTCCTACGTGCAATTGTGATTGATTGTTTGATTGTGACATGCTTGTGTGATTGTTTTCTTGTTTCAAACCCCTTGAGTTAAGCCTTATCCTTGTCCATAGCCACATTGATCCTATTTTGTTTATCGACCCCATACTACATTTTGGTTCGAGGAGATGGCCAACTAAAAGAGGATTATCATCATCAACAACAACTCAAGTAACAAGATATACCATCAAAGTACCTCTACATCAAGAAGTGAAGCTCTTAATATGGAAGTTGAAGATGAAGCTAACATATCATCGTGAGTCGTCGTTTATTGAGCCATGTTTTGTTTGCTTTGGGTGATATAGGTTCTTTGTGCCTATCTTCCTTGACCATCATTTCATCCTTGAAATGTATCTATCATCCTGGATGCATATAGTGTGATAAAAAAATCATATAAGATTGATTTCAATCTTGTCTTTTATCTTCTCCGTTTGTATATCTAGATCTTCTCATTGCTCTCCTATCCAGTCATCTTAACCTAGTCTATGTGAATCTCGGGGCAAGATTCATGTTAAGGGGGGTAGATTCTCACATCCCAAAATTTCCCATTTTGGAATGTGAACCACTTTCATACAATATATTTAGATTTCTCAAATTTTTGGAATATTTATAAGAAACTTTGCAAATTAACAAAGATTTTGTTGGGTTGAAGTAATTGCTCTATATCACAAATGTTTTCAATTTGAACAAAAACCTTTTTAAATAAGTAAAATCATTTATTTTATTTGATTTCAATATTTTTCATTTTTTATTTCATGTTAATTTGAGAAAATTATAATCCTTTCAATCAAATTTTATGAATGTACATTCTGTTTTAAAATGGGGTTCAACTATTATTGTCTCCGTGACTCACGTGAATGCATCGTCGAACACTTTCTTCCAAACTTGTTTCATCACATATTTCACCCTACATGCTGTTGATGTATCTATCTCATTTTCATCCTCATTCATTTCACCTACCGCATAGACGTACCTAGACGTCAGACCTTCCATGTTTGCCCCACCTTCCATAAATATTCCTATGGAAACCCCTCCTTCCATAAAAATTCTATAGAAATAAACCCACCTTCCATAAACATTTCTATGGAAAGAAATTCCACCTTCCGTAAACATTCATAAGGAAGGAACAAGAGAATAATATCCTTTCCATATTTCTTATGCCTTCCATGTTTGCCTCCAATAAATGCATAAATTCCTCTTAATTGTCTTTCCATACTCTTCCCCCACCTGCCCCATCCCTCTAATAATACTACCCCTCTCCCACGTCCTCCCCACCCCCTCAAACCCTCACCACGCCACCAGGCTGCTGCCACGCCACCCTGCCCTCGCGTCCAGTAACAGTTCTACTGGTTGGCTTTGGCGTTCCCGGTGATCCACCCATCCAAATACCACAAAAGTTCACATGGAGGTGCGCCCAGATGTACTCTACAACATATCCAAAAATCAACACCATTGGATGTTGTATGCCTCCGGGATCTGCATAACAATGGCAGCTGCTCCCTGACCGGGGCAAATCCAGCACGCGTGACGGTACAACCATCACCTTTCCTCCCAATCCAGAGATGTTCTTGATACATGTGACACTCCTAATTGTGTTCCAGGGTCTTGTGATCATCTCCACGATAGGGTTCTCCTAGAACGGCCCTAGTGCAACGAGGAACGTGACCCGTGGTCGATCTGCCGCTGGAGGACCTCACCATGATGCAGCCAATCGATCTCCAGTATAGGGTATTTCTGATCCAATTAACCTTGCATTTCACATGTACCATGTGACTAGAAATATTTCTGTGTAAATTATTTCTTGAGAACCAGAGCCAATCATTAGAAACACGCACATATGTTTTGCACTGTCTGTGCGTAGCCGCAATCCTTGCAAATTTAACCTTGCATATTTTTTGATCCACAACCCTGATTTAGATGATTCTTCCACCTACATTATTGTATCCAAATAAACTAGCTAATTGCAACCTTTGTTCAACCATACCCAATTGTCCCATACCTTGCATTATGTATTTATTGTGTGTATGCGTTGTATGTCTTGCGCGAATAGGATTTTTACGCACGGGAATCATACGAGGATGCAGATCAAGATTTGTTATCACTGAGCAGCAACATCTAATTTCAGGCAAGTGTACTTGATGTATTTTGCTCTCATTTTGAATTATTATTTTAGAACTGCATGCTTGTGTCAAATGAATGGGTACCTATTGTTAGGGTTTACTAGTATTGCTTTATCTTGTCCTTGTCGCGTTGAACTAGAGGTTTAATTAGCTATGGGTAGACATGCTTAGTTGCTTATTGGGTTGTTGGGTTCAATTAATGTTGACTAATAATCAATGTCATACTAGGGATAATTTGGTAATTCTTTTAGCGACATGGACTTAGGGATCTCAACAAGCTGGATGGAATGGATGTGGTGCCGTTGGCACATGTTGGGTGGTGGTATGCTTATTGTAGATCCTATGAACCGGTTCTTGGAGCGGTAACACAGGACAACAGTGCCATCATAAGGCTGCTATGGAATAGCTTGGCTGACTAATCAAGAGTTCTTCTAGTATCGGTGCAGCATTTAGTGGAGCGGGGAATGGAAGTCAAGACGATTGTCCTTGTATCCGGATGGCTCAAGAGAGGGCTCCTCGGGTGATGAGCTGCTTGTTGATGGGCTATCACTTATGGACAGGAGTGGAACCTTAGTGGCTAGTATGTACTGGGAGACCCTTTATAAAAGCCTCATAGTGATCTCCTAGCCGCACACCTAAGGAAGTGTGCTTGTGCTTGGCCGGCATGGCAACATGGAGATTCTAGTCCACCTGGCAACAGGGGATGAAATCATGACTTGTGGGTAAAGTGGCGCAACCTCTGCAGAGTGTAAAACTGTCATGACAGCCGTGCTCACGGTCATGAGCGGCCTGGATCCCTCACTTGACTAGTTGGTGGTTTATGGATGGTTATGGTTGGGAATGGTTGGATTGGATTGGGTCTGGACTTGGCTTGGATAGCACCCAGTGGATTGATGGTTGGGATGACCTCACCTAGTAATTAGGATGCTTAGAAAATTAAAAGCTCATGCATTAAACCCCAATAAGCCTTTCTTGTCTATAGCCCCATGTCATCTTTTCCCCCACTTGTTAAGTAGGACATGTTCTCACCCTTGCTATACCCATATTGCTGCTCAGCCACAGGAGAAGGTTGGTACAACTATGAAGATGATGGAGGAGACTAGGCATGCTGTCTTCTGATCGACTTCCTGTGGGAACTGAAGGATGCCAATGCTTAGTTTTTCCGCTGCAATGTAATCTTTTTCATTTTGACCTACGAGTCACTATTATAATAATGTAATTGATTTAATAAAGATATTGTTCTTTTATCACAATAATTGTCCTGTGTGCATGAAAACTTGATCCTGGGTACGTATACAGATGCATTTGGTTTCGGTCATTGGAACCGGGTGTGATAGCCATTAGGTGTGTCATCGGGCGATGGTAGCACAATGAGCCTCGCCATGCCTGCCAGCGTCAGCGGGCGTTTGTGATTATGAGGGGGGGCAGATATCCGGAGAGATTTGACTCCTTGATACTGTATATGCGTAGTGAGCATGACATTTAAGGCCGGGTGGTTGGTGGTTGTTGACCATTGGCTCGCTCGACCCGCTCCATCGGGGGTCGTCGCGTCGGGTTGCGCCTGTCCGGACCTGCTTGGAGTTGGAATCCGTCCCGTCCTGACGAGGGAATCGAGCTTCTCCACTCCGCCACTCCTGGCTTGTTTAGGGGTCTGTCGTCCCATCCCCTCGCGGTTCGGGCCCCACTGATGCGGGTTGACGGAGGGGGGGGGGGGCGCACTGTTGTCATGGCCATAGTGTCAGTGAAACAACCGTCCTTGTCTTGGAGTAGATGAGCTTAAACAAGCGGTTGTGTCATTTGCCTGGGAGGGCGAGCCACGCTCGGGTCCTGTTAGGTGGAGCGATTTGTCCTCGACCCCCTTTGTGGGGTCGAGCGAAGCGCAGCGAGCCCTCAACCACTCGGGGGTCGAGTGGAACGCGACCGGCCCTTGCCCGTGGGGTCGAGCGAGTCGGGTGTTGGTCGTAATTACGCACCCACTTATATACCGCAAGAGGACGGTGTACAGTTGTAGCTCTTTTTCCCTCAGAGTATTCCAAGGTTATAGAATCCACAGGGAACGAGCGGAACTAATACTATTAAAGGGTTACTAACAAATTGCAATGGTTTGGTTGATGTGAATGATGACGGTGAGAAAGTGGAAGGTGAATGTTATTGAAGAGGTAACAGGATGATGTAGGATTCTCTCCTTAGGATTGGTTCACTAGCA
Organism: Eleusine indica; assembly: GCA_030378355.1. NCBI lineage: Eukaryota > Viridiplantae > Streptophyta > Magnoliopsida > Poales > Poaceae > Eleusine > Eleusine indica. The sequence continues at coordinate 28,554,527 of CM059501.1, read as the reverse complement.
TGCAACCTTATTCTTATCAACTCGAGTGATGACTCTAATATTCTACAAGACATGGTGGTTTCGTTCACCTCGGCTATCACCACAGAGGCTATTAGCTCCCCACTGGTTTCTTGCACTATGTAATGGGCAAAAGTGTATTGGCCGATACACTAATGAAAGGGATAGATAGATGTGCAATTAAGTTCATCACATAGATTAAATTCATCGAGAGAGTATCAATAAGTATGAGAGTTACATGACCAGATCCCCGCACCAGAGAAGAGAATATGAGACTACTCACTCATCCTTCCGCTAGACATAGCAGAGGGGTGAGAAATAGCGCTGGAACGCGCGCATGCCGATCGGCGCAAGCGTCACGTCGATCGGCGTGACCTCCCTTCTGGTGGATCTCGTCGGTGTTGACCAACCTTTGCCGCCAATATCTTGGAACCCTAGTTCTAATAATTGATTCTCGCAATCACCGTCTCTCTCGTCCTCCTTTTGGCTCTTGATAATTATCTTCCTTTTATACTCGACGGGATTAGGTCAACTCACACCAACTCTAACTCATACTTGGCTGGGCCTTTGTCTTTCCTGGACCGGATCGTGTTTTCGTCATCTTCTCCTGCTGCGCCGATCGGCACAGGCCCGTGCCGATCGGCGCGGCTCCGCATCTGGCCCATCTTTGTTACTCTTTAGTTCTTTATCCATAACTGCTCTGTTTTACACCTGTTTCCTGTGATTACATCCAAAATAGAACAACTACAAATATATGCAAATATGGGGTTAATTGTTAGTCCAAACCACCAAATTTAGACGCAAAACATCCCTTTTTGGTAGATAAAATGGGCGTCTAGAAACCACCAACATCGGGGAAGCGGCGCGGTTTTGCGGCCAAGGTTTGACCGTCGCGGAGACGCTTTTGTGGGGGCCTGCGCGGGTGACGCCTTGGGGGCGATTCGTCCAGGCCAAAGGACCCGGACGCGTGTGGGTCCCTAGGGGGTTCCACGTGGAACCCTGTCTTCTACCCTCGACACAACCAAAGGCACGAAAATGAGAAACAAATAGCTTTCTCCTGAAGCGTAGCTCATAGGAAGTCACATTAAGAATTGAGCGTAAGAAAACCGGATTGGAAATATAGCAAGCAGTGCTAATGGCCTCACCCTAGAACCGCCTCGGTGTCGTATGCTCATCGAGCATCGTCCAGGCCATTTTCACCATGGTTCTGTTCTTTCTTTTGATCACTCCATTCTCAATACCATGCTCAAGGCAGAAAGCATCAAAGGAGGAGTTCTTGTACTCAGTGCCATTATCACTGCAGATTGCTCATAACGCATCAGGGAGTTCCTTGAACAACCTCAAAGCTAAGCTCCAAAAATGATGATACACTTCATCCTTGCTCTCAAGAAAGTAAACCCAAGAATAGCGAGAGAAGTCATCAATAATCACAAGAACATACCACTTCCCACTCACCTAACGAACCCGAGAAGGACCAACAGAGTCCACATGAAGCACCTCTTCAGGGCGTTTAGTCATCACCAAATTAATTGGTGGATGAGAAGTGGCAACCATTTTCCCATGACGACAAGGAGCACAGACCAAATCCTTCACAAATTTGAGCTTAGGCAATCCTCGGATCCAACCTAGGCCACTTAAGCGACTAAGCAAGTCAAAGCTCATGTGACCTAGTCTCCTACGCCATTTCCAGAACTCAGAAGAAGATTGAGTATACAAGCACTTGTGAGAACCAGGAGAAACAGCAAAATCAGCCTAAAAAACTTTTCCAATGCTAGAAATCCCATAAACCAAAGAGCCATTCCAATTAAGAACACAAGAAGCATTTTTCTTAAAGCGCACTTCCAAACCAACATCAAGCAACTGAGAAACAGAGAGAAGATTGTACTTGAGATGCTCAACCAAACCAACATCCTTGAGAGTGAATTTTTCATAACCTTTACTACACCCCATGCCTTCAAGGGAATCCCGACGCTTCAAGGGAGTGAGGCTGGAGAACCACTTTGCATCTCCGGTCATGTGGCGTGAACATCCGGAGTCCATTAGCCACTTGTTCTCTAGGCCTCCACCTGCTACCTACAAAGAACAAGAAGGAAAGATTGATGGCTCAGTGTTGGGGTTAGTAACAAAGATTTTGGGAATCCAGCACTTCACCATATGACTGGTAGTAGTCATCACAGGTCTTTGCACATTATCATTTGAACGCATTGGACTTGAACCATGATGGGGAAAACATGGCTTGTCAAAGCATCTCGACTCGAACCATGGGTTGTGAGAATAGAAATCATCTATGTGAAAACCAAATGCACGCGAGCGACGCTCACCACGATAAGGAAAGCATGGAGCGCCAAAGTGCTGCTGCACAAAGCCTCTGTTTCGTGAACCAAAGCCATATGAGGGATGACCCTGTCCACGATAGGCACGAGAAAAAGGGCGAGACTGAAAGTCAACAAAATCATCATGACACATATTTTGAGTTAACTCAGCTTGCATCCTCTCAATCCTCTTACACCTATAACAAAACTCATCCAAGTGGCCTTTTTGACCATAGAACATGCAAATGTAGACACTTTCATGTTTAGGCTTTGCTTGCACAGGAGGCTTGGGTTTTGGCTTCTCTGTTTGCTTTGGGTTGAAAGGAAGGTTTGGGGTTTGGTGGATAGTATGTGCCAGTGGGTTTGGTGGGTTGTTCCTCATCCTTGTAGCTAGATCTAGGCACAAACTTACTTACATTTTCACTCTCTTTGTCACACCTCTCAAATCCCAAGCCCAAGTTGTAGGTTGACCTACTACCACTCTCTTTGACTCTTGCCAAGTCACTCTCAATCTTCTCCTCACACACTAGGGTTCTTTGGAGACGAGAGATGAGGTAGTCAATTTCTTGAACTAGGTTCTTGTTTTCATCTCTAGTGATTGTAAGCTAATCCTTAAGAGAGCCACACACTACACGTGGTGATGGGAGAACTTTCGAGCGAGTCTTGTTTAGTAGCTTGGACTCAAGCTCTTTGACTTTGCGGGTTTGAGCTACCAACTCACTAGTGTGCTTGGGGCACTTCTGACATGCACCCAAAAGTGTTGGTCTAGACTTGAATTATTCAAGCTCTTTAAGGGCACTCTCAAGCAGACTGGCAACTTGAGCATGCGCACTATCCCTCTGTACAAGATCATTCATCACAACTTGACAAGATTCACACTCAACAACAATGTCATCTTTGGCTAGCTTAGACCTAAGCGAACTGATTTCATACTTAGCACTCTCTAACTTAGACTTAAGATCTCTACTCTCACAAACAGCGCTGCAAAGCTTATCATCTTGCATGAGCAAAACATCGCGCAAATGATGAAGTTCAGAAGACACCTCATCAAGAGTGGGAGGTACCTCGCTTATATTAGAGTTGGAGCCAGAGTCGATGTCGTGATCATTCTTTGCCATGAAGCAAAGCCCGGTGAAGTCGTCCTTCCTCTTGACTCATGGCTTTTCAACCACCTCCTCCGAGCTTGTAAGGCCGTCGGTTGATGTAAGGTCGACGTCGCTTAAAGCGGCAACTCAGGCGCATGCGACCGCCTTCGCGATCTTCTTGGAATTCTTGCTTCGCTCATAGAAGTGGTTCTTCTTCTTCTTGATGTCTTCAATGTTGTTATTGTGGTACCCGACCTTCTTCTTCTTCTTGGGGCAGTCAGCAACGAAGTGTCCAGGGTCACCACACTTGAAGCAGTTTCTTGAACTACCTCCTCTTCTCTCCTTCCGGTTGTTGTAGAACTTCCTTAACTTCCTTGTGAGCAAGGACAGCTCCTCGTCAGGGATGCACTCCATCTGTTCATCAAAAGCTGCATCAAGAGAAGACAGAGCAAACTCCAAGGAAGACTTGTCAAGTGAGGGGTTAGTTCCATAAGAAGCACCACTGTGACTACCTTTTTTTGAGCTAGAAAGCAAATTCATGCTAGAAGCAGGATTAACATGATTAGGACGAGATTTCCTAGACAGTTCATGAGATTTCAGCTTGCTATACAGTTGCTCATAGTTTAGGGGGAGCAGCCTTTTTAACGCCCCCCCCCCCCCAAACATTTTCATCAAGAGAATACAGCAATTGCTTAGCTCTATCATTATCATTGTACACAAGGTTAACACAAGCCCTCAAGTTGCACACAATTTCCTCAAACCTACAAAAAGTGTCATCTAGTGATTTGCTAGGTTTTTGTGCAAAGATTTTGTACTGTCTATTGTAAGAATCCTTACGCATAGACTTACTTGGTTGGTACCCTCATGGTACGTGCAAAGCTTTTGTCAAATTGCATGAGCAGTGTCAAGATGTGAAATACGATCAAATTCACTCCTACCAAGTGCAGAGAGCAGGATGTTAATAGCTTTGGAGTTGTTGTGATACCTGTTTACCTCACCAATGGGAGAAACATCGAGGTTGGCAGGTATGTTGTATTCTTGCTCGACGATGTCCCAGATAGCACGTCCTTGACTCAGGAGATAAGCCTTGGTCTGTGATTTCCAATAGGGAAATCTTCCCCATTGAACATCACAAGCTTGACCACACGATTCTCCATGTCGCCTTCGGATCACAAAACCGGTGAAGGTCAACTAGTGATCAAACCGGCTCTAATACCAATTGAAGTACCGAGAAGGTGACCAGAGAGGGGAGTGAATGGGAGCCAATAAAAATTCTTCTCAAGAACTTGGCCTATGTCCCAATGTCAACCCGAGCCAATCCTCAAAGCAAGTCACCAAGTTCACATACACCAGCTTATGATATGCTAACCCTAGGAATGACTCACCCCAGTGGAAGACTAAAGTGGAAGCAGAAAAGGTGAAAGAGAACAGCCAAGGCACACAGCTATGGGAAAGCCACAATCAAATTAGAATAATTCTGAACATGCATCAGCAGTGCCGGTCATGTCATGGGCAGTGTCGATCGACAGATTTGCATCGGCAGTGCTGATCAAATCGTTGGTAGTGCCAGTCGAGTACAATCAAGACACAAAGCTATGGGAAAAACACACATAAAACAATTGATGAAGGTGGACAACCAAGAAACAAAAATTTGGAAGAAACACACTCAAAATTGAGCTATTTTGATGGAGAAACGGCAATGCCGATCGGTAGTGCTAGTCCAGGCAATCGGTAGTGCTGGTACGGTCATCGGCAATGACCATCGGCACTACTGGTCCATCGTCAGTTGGTGCCATCGACAGTAGCCATCGGCACTGCCGATCAGGCCTGATAGGGTGAAAATAACAACAATGATTTGCAAAGAAAAATTGCAAAACCCTATCAAACGAACTCCAAAAATCATGAAATTTGGACTACAGATACATCATGGTAGGACGCATCTACCCCAGGTGGAATCATCTCAAAAGCTCAAGAATTCATCATGAATTTTGGGTTTTACCAAAAGTTCTATGGTTTGAATGTTCTTGAGGAAATCCACAAAATCAAAGGTGCTCTTGCCAAGGATCCATCAAGGAATGTTTAGGCATGTCCTAGCACCATGATCCCCCAAGAAATTCGCCCCAAAACCCACTAAAAATTAGATCGAAAATCCCCATGAAAATACCTCCGAAAATAGGGAAAAGTAGAAATGTGGGATTTAGGGAGAGAGGAAGATCTTGAGCACGAAATTGAATCTCATATCATTGATCCTTGCGTATAAGATTCATGGATACATGGCTAGGAAGCCACCCTCTTCCTCCCACTATTTGAAAGAGAAAGAGATGTCTCTCACACACCCTTTCATCTTTACTAATACATGAAGACCTCTCCTATCACTTTGAATGAAACCCTAACATAAGGCTAATAGAAAGAGAGGCACCTCTTCCACCAGCTTTACCTTTCCTTATATACGCCTAGGGGTTGTCCTAAAGACCATCCTACCCCTCACCTACAATACACTGCCACCTACCACCAGTGACACAATCGTCCATCTTTTTCTTCCTCGTCCGAACATCATCAAGCCCTTTATGACTTTGCTTCGCCTCGACGCAAGCTCCGCGATGGTGCCACATGCACCTCCAGTCGTCGCCACCGATTTTGAGGCCCAAATCGGGAAACCGCCTTGCACGCTTCTCAAAGCACAACTTCTTGATCTTGACGCATGTCACCTCGTCCTGTGATCCTCCTCGTCGGCAAGTCTCTCCCGCTTTCGGTCCATTGGAAGCCTCTACTTGCACCAACGCCCGATCACCTTTGACTTGCTCAACCCTGCCGTCTTGATCACCGCCCATGGTTTTGAGGCTCAATCGCGAAACCGTCTGTGCTTCTTGCCTCTCCACGTGTACGGAATGGATCACCCTTGACTTCACCCAGCCTCCCGATATTATGGCCCCAAGTCTCCTACTTGTGCCCGATCTTCTCACCGTTGACCGCCAAGTTGACTCCAGTTACCTACACATCATGACACAAGCAGACACATTTCCTATCTCCTGCAAACTCTCCAATATCTCCACCAACTCCGGTCAGTCATAATCATAACCATAACAATGCACACACTCATGCAATCCCGTGACTCCCGCATTTCAACTCAAACACCAAATCAACCAAAGTCAATTACTCGTCAGATATTGTAAACCATGGCACTTATCCACATGGTTTCTCAGCTCCCTATCCTATGTTTGTCCTGGATTGCTTTAGTCTCTCCTTGTGTTGAATTAATTGGTTTTTGTAGCCCTGGAGGAGAAGCTGACCAAGGCGGAGGAGTCCCTTTGCCAAGAGGTCTTGGAGAAGAGCGGGCTGCACGCCGAGCTGGGGAAGGCGGCTCGAGAGCTCCAGGTCCCCCTGTGTCCTAGCACCTCATTACCGCAGTAGGTTGGCAACGTGATGTCCTCAGGCCACGAATGGATCAAGTGTGAGGTGTGCTTCGACATGCGCACTGTCTTCGCCTTGCTCAGGACGCACTTCGAGGAGGTGGACTACGAGGCGTTGAGCGTTGGCTACCTCGAGCACACTCCTAAAGAGATGGCCCAGATGGTCGCCCCTCCCCTCATGGTCGCCCAACCTTGTCTTGAGGCCTTTTCGGTCGGGCTTCCATGTGTCGACTCCTCAACTTTTTGCCAACGTCAGTGCATGGCAGTTCCATGGCGGTTACTCCTCAGTATTGACTTATGACCCCTATAAAAAGAGGTAAGTGCCTCCTACTCCAACACACACCAAGAAGCATACATTCTCTAGCATTACAATTAGTCTTCAGGTCCTAGTGGTGTTTAGGATAGAGGAGAGCTGATTAGAGGTCCTTGATCTAGTCTTGGAGTTTTGGGTATAGTTCCACACTATCCCTCTCTAGTAAGACTTGTTCCTTTTATTAATAAAATTATCTTCTTTACTCCTTGTGCTTTATTTATTTATACTAGTGTGATAGTCATGTGCCTTTTATATGATTGTTGCCTAGTTATGTTTGGTTGCTTTATGCTTCACATACTCATACTAGTCAGTCTATGCTTTTGCACTCCTTCAATGCATAGTGTGGTTAGACATGCTTTAATCCATAACTTGTTAATCCATAGGGTTCATCTTATGTGTGCTATAGTGTTTAGCTTGATGATCCGTAGGGTCGAAGTTATGCATGTATTAGGCCTTGACTTGTTGATCCGTTGGGTTAGAGTTAAGTGTACTCTTATTCTAGACTTGTTGGTCTGAAGGGCCAAAGTCCCATGGAAATCAAAAGTATTATTTAGCAATGTAAGCATGGTGCTTAGGTTGGTAAATATCTTTGAGTGCTTAGTTGCCCCACGAACAGGAATAGGTGTGGCGGTAAGAACTTAATTGCCTTTTGTCATTTGTTCTTGTAAATGTTTGCCAGCGGGTGGTGACAGCCTTGCTATGCTTATTAATCCTCTCTGTCTCGGCTTGGCATAGGACTTAGGCTTGTATGTGTTGCATGTATCTAACCTATAGACACGAGTATAGAAGTACATAGGGACCCTGATGCGGGGGCTTGCCTGATCTTAATTGACTCATGAAACCTAACGAATCGATGGCACCAACAGCTGCTAGAATAGCCACCTGTGACAAATGATTTCACCTAACAACATGCTTTGGTCGATGCCTAACCAGAACCACGTAAAGGAGAGGCGATGCTCTTGCAAATCACAAGGAAACACAAGAATAAGTGGTAGAGAAAATTCCCAATCCTCAAGCGGGCAGCAATGGCACAACCCTAAGGATAAGAGCACTTGACTTCTCTATTTTTCTGAATTCAATTCATGGTTAGGGTTCCAGCAGGTGTACAAGTGCTATTTATACTAGGAACATCCTTCCTAATTGGGCTGGGGGCCTTTCTAAAAAGCCCAACTCGAAATACACACACTTGGGGCAGTCTGCGGGTCTCTGGAACAGACTTCACCAAAATAGGCATAACTCTTTCCACAGAGCTCCAATAGATGCTCCGCTTATTTCATATGAAAGTAGACTTCAAGACCTTTCCATCCATGTACAATACTTGGGGTGGTACCTCTCATAATGATACAGAATTCGTCATGAAGTTGAAGGACAGAATCTGGGCATCAACACATCAACTTCAACTTGCTCTCTTTGGGCATCAAGTGGCCACCATGTCTTGGACCTGTGCTTCAAACCTGAGGACAAGTAATGCACCTACATTAGGTAGTACATGACTCTTATGAGATACATGTGCATAATCATTAAGGAAAAGATTCACCTTATGTTGTAATTGCTTTGCTTTGTCTCGAGTTATTGGTCTCTCATAGGTGTAGTCGTGAGGGATATCCTCATCATCCTCCCCTTCTTCAAAAAGAGTCGACCTTGACTCTGATTGATCATGACCATGGCATGGAGACAAATTAGCAACGTTGAAAGTGTTGCTAGCTGCATATTCATCTCCCGGAAGCCCAATCTTATAGGCATTGTCATTTATTCTTGCAAGGACCTTAAATGCGCTATCACCTCAGGGCAGCAACTTGAACTTTTGTTTCTCCGAAAATCTGTTCTTCCGAAGGTGAACCCAAACATAGTCACCAGGCTCAAAGATCACCTTCTTGTGGTTCCTATTTGCCTTTGCAGCATAGTACTCTGACTTCTTCTCAATCTCCTGCTTGGTCTTCATGTGGATTTTCTTCACATAGTCAGCCCTCTTGGAAGCCTCAATGTTGGCACGTTCTTGAAGTGGAAGTGGTAGTAAGTCAACTGTTATAATGGGCTTGAAACCATAGACAACTTCAAATGGACACAACTGTGTTGTCGAGTGGACTTTCCTGTTATATGCAAACTCAATATGTGGCAAGCAATCCTCCCACTCCTTAAGGTTCTTCTTGATCATTGTTCACAGTAACATGGAGAGTGTATGGTTAACCACCTCCGTTTGTCCATCAGTTTGTGGGTGACAAGTTGTTGAAAACAACAACTTTGTGCCAAGCTTGGCCCATAACGTCTTCCAAAAGTAGCTCATGAACTTCACGTCTCGGTCTGAAACAATGGTCCCGGGCACACCAGGTAATCTCACAATTTCCCTGAAAAACAAGTCAGCTACATGTGACGCATCGTCGCTCTTATGACAGGGAATAAAATATGTCATTTTAGAGAACCTATCCACAACAACAAAAACTGAATCCCTCCCCTTCTTAGTTCTTGGTAATCCTAAAACAAAGTCCATGCTTATGTCTTCCCAAGGAGCATTTGGGGTGGGGAGTGGAGTATACAAGCCATGGAGGTTCAGTTTTGATTTAGCCTTGTGGCAAGTTGTACACTGCTGCACAAACCTCTCCACATTACGTCTCATCTTTGGCCAATAGTAAGTGATCACTCAGCAGCAAGTAGGTTTTTTCTCTCCCGAAGTGGCCCATCAAACCACCCATGTGTGATTCCTGCAATAAAAGCAAATGAATAGATGAATCTAGAACACACAATTTGTTAGCTCAGAACAAGAATCCATCATGCAAATGGTACTTGTCCCACCCTTTTCCTTCTTGACATTTCCAGTATGGTTCTGCAAAAACAAGGTCAGCAACATACAACTCCTTTATGTTTTCTAATCCTGGGAGCTTGACCTCCAATTGATTAAGCAAAACACTTTTTCGTGATAAAGCATCAGCTACAATATTTTCTTTCCCCTTCTTGTACTTAACAACATAGGGAAAAGACTCAATGAACTCAACCCACTTGGCATGCCTACGGTTTACTTTTGCTTGGCCTTTCAAATATTTTAGAGCCTCATGATCAGAATGGATGATAAATTCTTTAGGCCAAAGATAATGTTGCCAAGTTTCAAGCACATGAACTAGAGCATATAATTCTTTGTCATAAACAGGATAATTCAGTTGACCACCACCAAGTTTTTCACTAAAATATGCTATGGGTTTGCCTTCCTACATCAAGACACCTCCTATGCCTATCCCACTAGCATCACATTCTATCTCAAAGGATTTATTAAAATCAGGTAAAGAAAGCAATAGGGCTGAAGTTAAACAATTCTTTAACTCTTGAAAAGCAACTTCTTATGACTTACCCCACACAAATTCAACACCCTTCTTGATTAGCTCGTTCAATGGGGCGGCAATGGTGCTGAAATTCTTTAGAAAGCGCCAGTAGAAGCCGGAAAGACCATGAAAGCTTCTCACTTGGCTCACATTGACAGAAGTTGGCCAATTCTTGATAGATTCGACCTTGGATTCATCCACCTCCACCCCCTGTCCTGAAACAACAAAGCCCAAAAACACAACCTTGTCGATGCAAAAGGTGCACTTTTCTAGGTTAGCATACAATTTTTCAGTTCTAAGCACCTTCAACTCCATTTTGATGTGTTCAACATGTTCTTCTAGGGTGTGGCTATATATCAATATGTCATCAAAATAAACCACCACAAATTTTCTAATGAAAGCTCTCAAAACATGATTCATTAAGCGCATAAAAGTGCTAGGTGCATTAGTTAAACCAAAAGGCATCACTAGCCACTCATACAACCCAAATTTTGTTTTAAAGGCTGTCTTCCATTCATCTCCTTCCTTCATTCTAATCTGATGGTATCCACTATGTAGGTCAATCTTAGAGAAAATAACAGCACCACTAAGTTCATCAAGCATGTCATCAAGCCTAGGAATAGGATGACGATATCGGATAGTGATATTGTTAATAGCTCTACAATCAACACACATTCTCCAAGTACCATCTTTCTTCGGAACAAGAATAACAGGGACAACACAAGGACTAAGGGTCTCGCGTACATACCCTTTGTCAAGTAGTGCTTGCATTTGTCGTTGAATTTCCTTCATTTCTTCTGGGTTGGTGCGGTACGGTGGCCGGTTTGGAAGAGAAGCTCCAGGGATGAGATCAATTTGATGCTCAATCCCATGAAGTGGGGGTAGGCCATCAGGTACCTCCTCTAGAAAGACACCATTGAATGCCTGCAACACATTGGAAACAACTCTAGGAAGAGAGGTCATGTCATTAGTGGAAAGAATTGCATCTTTGTACAAGAATACAAAATGCGTTATGTTAGGATTTTCTCTCATTTCTTTCATCTCAGATTTTGTGGCTATAGCAACCATAATTTTTCTCTCATGCTCTCTTTTTCCACTCATGTTTGACTTGTGGTGCTCACCCACCGATTTGTGGATAGCACTAGTGTTTTTCTTTTCTCTCTTGCTCTCACTCATTTTCTTTTGCATGTTGGTTGCTATGATTTGAGTGGGAGTCATGGGAAGCAGCTTGACACCTTTTCCATGCCATTTGAAAGCAAGTGACAAGCATGCCTATCATGTAAAGCATGCCTATCAAATTGCCACGGCCTTCTCAACAGCAAGTGACAAACCGTCATGGGCACAACATCACACTCAACGTAGTCGGTGTAATCATGTATGCTGATGTGAACAAGGGTTCCCGATCTTCCGAAAGGTTCTTAGTAAGTTGATTTGGTCGGAGGCGACATACAAATCGATCCGGCTTCAGAACAGCACGTTCTAAACCCCGCAATCGCAGCACGACGTCTCCTCTGGTTATCAACCGTCCAAGGACGATTGACCTCACCGAGAAGGCTAATCCCTGCCTACGAATCAAGAACACAAGCAAGAACAACGAAGAATGCAACACAATTGCAGATGTATGATTAATTTCACGAAGTTGGGGTCTCACAAATCGATGAACAGCGACACTGTTTATGAACAGAATTGATCTAAGCAAAACCCGAACCCTAATGGTGCGGTGACGGCTGTATATGAAGACCCTAGGGTCATGCAAAACCCTCTGGACACGCCCCTAATTGGGCTCAACTAGATATAAAGCCCAAAGGCCAAAAATAGGTGACGCAGCACCGATACAGATTCTGGACTCTCTCTTGTTTTGACGATTCCTGATGACTTCTGATGAATTTTGACATGAGGCTGGAGGCATTGGAAAGGTCTTCTCCTTATCTTTCTGCGCATATGTAGAACGTCCAAATCCGAGTCCGTATGCATCCTGGGCGACCGTTTTAGTGCATACTGGTCCTGGGCCCCAAAACAGACTCGAAGTCGGTTTTGATTAGGCCTCCACTTTGGCTTCCAAGCCCTTGCTGGTCCTCCATGTTCCCAACTCCTTCTCCCGTCATCTCCTGGTCCTCTCCATGGTTTCTAATCATAATTTAATCACTAGGTAGCAAACCATTGTCAAAAGTAACATATAGCAAAGAACGTAGGAACGAGCTTACCTCTAAATTTAGTCGGCGTGCACGAGCTCTAGTCATTGGACCTTGCAAGTCCAGAATTGGAGGAGTGTTGTGTGTATCCTTAGAAGTGATGTCCTCATCATCCTCCCCCTCTTGAAGTAGATTCGTCCTCGACTCAAGCTCATCCTCTTCTCCCAAGTATGGTTTGAAATCTGAAATGTTAAAAGTAGGACTAGCCCCGAACTCGGGAGGCAAATCAAGTTTGTATGCATTATCATTAATCTTCTCCATTATTTTGAATGGACCATCAGCTCTAGGCATTAGTTTAGACTTTCTCAATTCTGGAAATCTATCCTTCCTCAAGTGTAACCACACTAAATCTCCTACATCAATCTTTACTTCCTTTCTACCTTTACTACCAGCAATTTTATACTTTTCATTCATCTTTTCAATGCTAAGTCTAGTGGTCTCATGCATTTGCAAAATAAATTCAGCACGCTCCTTAGCATCAACATGAACTCTCTAATTAATAGGTAGAGGAAGTATATCAAGTGGAGTACGGGGATCAAAACCATACACTACCTTGAAGGGACTTACCTTGGTAGTAGAATGTGTTGCCCGATTATAAGCAAACTCAACATGAGGCAAACATTCTTCCCATTGCTTCAAATTTTTCTTCAAAATAGCTCTCAACATAGTGCCCAAAGTGCGGTTCACAACCTCAGTTTGTCCATTAGTTTGTGGATGACAAGTTGTAGAAAATAGCAACTTTGTACCCAACTTATTCCAAAGCGTGCACCAAAAATAACTCAAGAATTTTGCATCACGATCTGAAACAATAGTAGAAGGCATACCATGCAAACGTACAATTTCTTTGAAAAAGAGGTCAGCAATATAACTAGCATCATCAGTTTTATGACATGATATAAAGTGTGCCATCTTAGAAAAACGATCCACAACAACAAAAATGCTATCGCTCCCCCTCTTAGTCCTAGGCAGTCCTAAAACAAAGTCCATAGAAATATCCGCCCAAGGAACAGAAGGACCAGGAAGTGGCATGTATAAACCATGTGGATTCAATCGAGACTTAGCTTTTTGACATGTAGTGCAGCGAGCAACAAAACGCTCAACATCCTTCCTCATCCTTGGCCAAAAGAAGTGTGTGACCAAAATATCCTCCGTCTTCTTAGCACCAAAATGACCATCAATTCACCTCCATGCGCCTCCTGCAACAACAAAAGACGAACGGAACCAACTGCAATGCATAGGCGGTTAGCTCGAAACAAGAAACCATCATTCAACACAAATTTGTTCCAAGCACGACCTTCTTTACAGTGCAGCAATACATCTTTAAAATCAACGTCAGCAACATATTGTTCTTTAATTGCCTCAAGTCCAAAAATTCTACAATCAAGTTGAGACAACAAAGTATATCGCCTAGATAAAGCCTTAGCAATCACATTATCCTTCCCTTTCTTATGTTTAATAATATAAGGAAAAGACTCAATAAACTCAACCCATTTAGTATGTCTACGGTTCAAATTGCATTGAGAACGAATATACTTAAGTGATTCATGATCAGAATGAATAACAAATTCTTTGGGCAACAAATAATGACGCCACGTCTCTAAAGAACGTACAAGTGCATATAGTTCCTTATCATAGTGGAATAATTCAAAATAGACCTAGTAATTTTCTCACTAAAGTATGCAACAGATTTACCATCTTGCATCAAAACAACACCAATGCCTATACCACTAGCATCACATTCAAGCTCAAACGTCTTATCAAAATTGGGTAATTGCAGCAATGGTGCATGTGTAAGTTTGTCCTTCAAAGCATCAAAAGACTCATGATGTACCTAACCAAAATGGAAGTCAACGCCCTTCTTTGTCAACTCATGCAATGGTGCAGCAATGGTGCTGAAATCTTTGACAAAGCGGCGGTAGAAACCTGCAAGACCAAGAAAACTCCTCACCTATGTGATAGTGTTTGGTACAGGCCAGCTCTTTATGGCTTCAATCTTCGCCTCATCCACCTTAATTCCCTGTGGATTCACAACATAGCCAAGAAAAGAGACTCGATCCGTGCAAAAGGTGCACTTCTCAAGGTTACCAAATAAACGTGCAACTTGTAAAGCATCAAAAACAGCATGCAAATGAATCATATGATCATGCATGGATTTGCTATAAATCAAGATATCATCAAAGTAAACAACCACAAATTTGCCAATAAAAGGTCTTAAAACCTTATTCATCAAACGCATGAAAGTACAAGGTGCATTAGTTAAACCAAAAGGCATTACTAACCACTCATACAACCCGAATTTGGTTTTGAAAGCTGTTTTCCATTCATCTCCAAGTTTCATTCTAATTTGATGGTAGCCACTACGCAAATCAATTTTAGTGAAAATTATAGCACCACATAACTCATCAAGCATGTCGTCTAGCCTAGGAATAGGATGACGATACCTAATAGTAATGTTATTAATGGCTCTACAATCTACACACATACGCCAAGAACCATCTTTCTTATGAACCAAAAGTATAGGAACGGCACTAGGACTAAGTGATTGACGAACATACCCACGATCCAAAAGGTCTTGGACTTGTCGTTGAATCTCCTTAGTCTCCTTAGGGTTGGTCCTATAAGCAGCACGGTTTGGTAAAGTAGCACCAGGAATCAAATCAATTTGATGCTCAATCCCTCACAAAGGTGGCAATCCCGGGGGTATCTCAGCTGGGAAAACATCCTCATACTCCTGCAAAAGGTTAGTGACAGCAGGAGGCAAAGCACTAGAAGCAATATCACCAAGCGAAAACAAGGCTTGTTTGCATATCAAAGCATAGCAAATATCATCAGCAGAAATTTCAGCAAGCTCAGATTTTGTGGCAAGACATGAACGACCTTGTAATTTAATTCCAGCACCCTTAGAACTTGAAGAATCATTAAAATTACTTGGTGTAGAATCAGAATTAACAGGTTGCTGAATTTCAGGGCCTTTATTTTTCAAACTAGCAGCTCGTTCTAAATCAGCTTGTACAATTTCAGCAGGGGTCATTGGTAACAAAGTAATTTTAGTTCCTTTATGCATAAAAGTATACTTATTACTTTTACCATGGTGTACAGCATCATTATCGAATTCCCAAGGTCTACCCAATAAAAGTGAACAAGCTTGCATGGGTACAACATCACAATCAACAGAATCCACATAGGGACCAATGGAAAAAGGAACTCTGCAAGTTTGTATTACCTTAGCTTTTTCAGAGTCATTTAACCACTGAATGTAGTATGGATGTGGATGTGGGCGTGTGGTCAAATCAAGCTTCTTAACCACATCGGAACTCACCAAATTGTTGCAGCTTCTTCCATCAATGATGACACGTGCTCGGTGGTTCTTGATGACAAAGAAAATCTAGAACAAGTTATGTCGCTGCATCATCTCGGGCTGCTGGATTTGTGTGCTAAGCACACGCTGCACAATAATATTCATGTAGCCCATGGTATCTCCGCCTCCAAGGATGAGGTCACCGGTGGTGGCAGCGACATCCTCCTCCTCATCCTCCACATCGGAGGTGCTCATGTAACCGCCATCATCTGTCGCCACATATGCCCGCCTACTTGGACAATCTTTCTGCACGTGACCAAGACCATGGCAGCGGTGGCACTGAATCCCTGTAGTGCATTCTGTCGAAGCAACAAAGGAGGCACTACTAGCTGGTACCTGCACAGAATTTTTATCTGAGCACGTAGAAGGGCCAGGGGCTGATCTTGGTGCTGTAGAAACAACACTAGTTGGTGGGGGCGGCCGGAAAGATGGCTTGGGCAGCCCCGAAGTCCCCGTCGACCGTGGTGGGTAGAAGTCCTAGACTTATTGTACTCTTCAAAAGCCTGGAAAAGTCCTTGTGATTCTTTCTCTGCAAGCATAGCATACTAGAAACACTGGTTGAGGGTATAAAATTCTTTATAATCAAGGATGTCCTGAATTTCTTTTCTCAAACCAGAATAAAAGCGGCAAATCTGATCCTCAACATTTTCAACCACAGCACAATGAATCAAACCCTTCTGAAGCTCACTAAAGTACTCCTGAACAGTTTTATCTCCTTGATCTAAACGCTGTAGTTTATTACGAATCTCTCTATAAAAAGAAGGAGGAACAAAACGATCACGCATTGCTACCTTAAGTTCTTCCCAAGTAGTAGGCAAATCAGTTTCAGCAGCTAGACCACTCCACCAAACAATAGCAAAGTCCTTAAACTCACTAGTGGCTTGTCTAACTCTATTTTGTTCAGGAACAAGGTGAGCATTAAATTTTTGTTCTACAGACATTTCCCAATCAAGGTAAGCATCACCATCGTACTGACCCAAAAATGAAGGAATTGAAAACTTAATTTTAGCATACGGGTCATCTGGAGCATGGTTACCTTGTGTGCGACGGTTGTGATTGTGAAAACCACCCATACCTTGAGGGTTATGTTGCAAATGACGTCATAACCTTACGGTCCTTGTAGCTGACCTATCGACGGTGCCATCAGCCTTAAACACCATTTCTTCATCATGATCGTCTTCAACGTCGTTGTTGGTGTTGGTGTTGGTGTTGGTGTTGGTGTTGGTGTTGATGTTGGTGTTGGTGGTCTTGTGAGCGGTCTCCAATTCGACAACCTGATCGGTTAACTTAGAGACTCTCTTATCCAACCGCTCAATTCTTTCTCCCAGGTGAAGCTTGGTGACGGCGTCGGTGACGGCCTTAGTGATCGTCTCTGCCAAATCACTCTGAACCGCCTGCAAAGCCTTCTGTAGCTGACTTTGGCTCACGCACTCATCAAATTTTGAGGACGAAGCACCCTCTCCATCGCTTCCTGACATTAGAAACACCAAAACAGGAAACAAAAAGTAAAGGTTATCCCTACAAAACTACTAAGCAGTGGTGCCTCTCAACACAGCAAAAGAAAGCTTCTTGCAAAGCTCTTACAAAGTTCTGAAAAAAAACAAAGCAAAGGATACCAGGGAGATGTGTTCCACGATTGCAAGGGTTACAAAATAACCTGTGTGCTGTCCAGAAGAAATATGTAGAGCTAGGAAGGCCAAATATATATATGTGAGCGGCACACAAATCAAAAACAGATAGTAAAGCTGAATAAGTGCCCAAGTAACTTGTCCCTAGTTGCTGGTCTAACTATGTCCTAGAACAGTAGTGATAGTAAAGAAGAAATAAGGAAACAAAGGCACACAGTCGATAAGGGGCTAAGTGTAAAACAGCCAAACTCAGAAATTCCAGGGGGCTAGATGGAGCACTAGTAGGAATCCCAAATTTCTTTTTTATTTTATTTTTTTTTGATATTTTTTTCCCAACTCACTAGCAAAGAGGGAGAAACCACAACAAATTTCAGCTCAAACAGAGCTAGGACGTGGCCTACAGAAAATCTTGAAGTTTCAGAAAACGTCGGGTTTCGACTTGAATGAATTTTTTCTTTATCTTCCCGATTTTTTTGAATTTTTTGATGAGGGCACACAGGGCATTGCCCAGTGTGCGTATGCTCAAATTTTTGTCAAGAATCTCCTGTAAAAGTTTCAGCCAAAAAGGACAAACGAGCGGAAAGTTATGGCTGTTTCACCGAAGGGGTGTCGGAATCGGTTCTAAAGAAACCCAGAGTTTGAGCGAAACCCGAGTCGGGTTTGGGGTCGGTAGGGATTTTTTTTGGCGGGGTTTATGCAGCGGAAAGTGGAATTTATGAGAATTGGTCCGAGGTGTTTAAGGTGGGATTAGGGTGGGCGTGTTGATCAATCAACCCTAGCACACAAAGCCGACAAAACCGAAGGGTGGTGGAAGGGATGGCGGCTAGGGTTGCAAGGGAAACACTACTGACAACAAAAACACAAACTAAATCAGTGACTAAACAAGAACTAGGGCAGAAACTCAACACTACGGACTCTGAAATTGAAATATGCAAAGGCTAAACACATGGTTATGGGCGGGGGAATTTTTTTTTTGCTTTTCTGTGGACGATAGGAAGAACACAAAAACAAAACTAAAGGGTAGTGCGAACCTGACGGTGCACCTGAAGCTTTGATTACCACTTGATGTGAACAAGGGTTCCCGATCTTCCGAAAGGTTCTTGGTAAGTTGATTTGGTCGGAGGCGACACACAAATCGATCCATCTTCAGAACAGCACGTTCTAAACCCCGCAATCGCAGCACGACGTCTCCTCTGGTTATCAACCGTCCAAGGACGATTGACCTCGCCGAGAAGGCTGATTCCTGCCTGTGAATCAAGAACACAAGCAAGAACAACGAAGAATGCAACACAATTACAGATGTATGATTAATCTCACGAAGTTGGGGTCTCACAAACCGATGAACGGCGACCCTGTTTATGAACAGAATTGATCTAAGCAAAACCGGAACCCTAATGGTACGGCGGCGGCTGTATATGAAGACCCTAGGATCGTGCAAGACCCTCTGGACGCGCCCCTAATTGGGCTCAACTAGATACAAAGCCCAAAGGCCAAAAATAGGCGACGCAGCACCGATACAGATTCTGGACTCTCTCTTGTTTTAATGATTCCCGATGACTCCCGATGAATTTTGACATGAGGCTGGAGGCATTGGAAAGGTCTTCTCCTTATCTTTTCGTGCATATGTAGAACATCCAAATCCGAGTCCGTATGCGTCCTGGGCGACCGTTTTAGTGCAGACTGGTCCTGGGCCCCGAAATAGACTCGAAGTCGGTTTTGATTGGGCCTCCACTTTGGCTTCCAAGCCCTTGCTGGTCCTCCATGTTTCCAACTCCTTCTTCCATCATCTCCTGGTCCTCTCCATGGTTTCTAACCATAAAATAATCATTAGGTAGCAAACCATTCTCAAAAGTAACATATAGCAAAGAACGTAGGAACGAGCTCACCTCTAAATTTAGTCGGCGTGCACGAGCTCTAGTCATTGAACCTTGCAAGTCCAGAATTGGAGGAGTGTTGTGTGTGTCCATAGGAGTGATGTCCTCATCATATGCTGAAAGTGACCCTCACCATATAGTGCACTTTGACATCTCCACAATCACTGAACCATTGCACATGATAAGGATGAGGATGCTTTATCATGGTCAGCCCCAATTTATCACACATTTCTTTGCTAGCAAGGTTGTGGCAGCTACCACCATTAATGATCAATTTTACCAACTTGTTGTTTACCTTGGCTTGGGTCTAAAATAAATTAAACTTCTGTTCTTGATCTTCATCTTTGAGTTGAACACTTAATGCTTTGGTGACCACGATGGTGTTACCAGCTTCAAAAGTATAGTTTTTGTAGTCACCTTCTTTAGATTCTTGTGCATCATCAAACTTGTCATTTTCAGCAGCAGTTTTACACTCATCTTCACTAGCTGAATCATATTCTCCACCTTCTATAACAATCACAACACGATTGTTTGGACAGTCCTTGATGACATGGCCTCGACCCAAGCACTTGAAACATTGAATTCCACTACTCTTAGATCTAGAACCCACTGAAGTATTGGTCTTTAATGATGTTGGCCTAGCAGATTTCTCTATATTTGGAGATGCATTAGATTTTTTAGTAGCATTGGAACGAGAGTTGTTGTTAGAGTTTGGTCCGGATGAAAACATGCGTCGCCCCAAATCAAACCTTGCTGTTTTTGGAGCATTTGATGATGACCTTGAGCTGAAGGTTGAAGTCTTACTTGGCTTAGCATCATCATTCAATTGTCTCTTAGCCTTTTGTGCAATATGGACTAGCTCCACTACATTCTTGTAGGTCTGAAATTCCACCACACGTTTGATTGGCTTGTTCAAACCAGAAAGAAAACATGCCATGGATTGCTCTTCATCCTCATGCACACGAGCTCTAATCATGGCCTGCTCCATCTCCTTATAGTATTCTTCCACATATTTACTTCCTTGCCTCAAATTCTGCAGCTTGTCGAAGAGATCACGTTTATAATGTTTTAGAATAAAACGTGTTCTTCTCTCTTCATTTCAGCCCATGTTGCCACTGGAAGCTCACCACTCACCTCTCTTTGGTTCTGAATTTGTTCCCACCAAATGAGAGCATATCCATCTGAGTCAAGTGTAGCAATATGCACCTTCTTTTCCTCCGAATAATTATGCACGCGGAATATTTTATCAACCTTTAACTCCCATGTGAGATATGCATCGAGATCAGACGTGCCTTCAAATTTTGACATGCTGAATTTTAGCTTTCCAAACTTCTCTTCATTGGGCTGATCGTTGTTGCCGTTGCGATGACGTTGAAAGTTGTCATTGAGATGTAATCTAAATGTATATGGATCTGTTTCAGCTGCACCATAATCACCACGTCCACGGCCTCTTCCTCGACCGAAAGTATCACCACCTCTTCCTCCACCACGCCCTCGCCTAGAGGCACAAGTCAGACACTTGACCAATAATAGTATCTATAAGGTTGATTAAACAACATTTAGCACTTGAATCAGTTCCACTCTTCCTCTAAGGATTCTTCATCTCGGAGAAATTGTGGTCTTCATAGCATTTATCATCCTAAAAGCAAATTGAAAGGAAAATAAATTAAAACTCTGTCACTTTTATTATACTAAAAAATTTGACAGAATGCATTATTGTTTACTAAAAAGAATCCCATAAAAATCATATCTATTAAACAAAGTTTGAATTAAGATACATGTGAACAATGCTACTGACATGACACTATTAAGGTTTAGGACACAAAGGTTCCAGTGTTACTGCCCCTATGTGGTTACAATGTTACTATTTTAATATGCACATTTGTAATTGTTGAAAAGTTGCATATGGATAAAAGCTCATGTTATATTTGCTATCATCATGTGAAAACTGAGATCCATTGAAAACTTGTACAAAAAGCAACAAAAAAGAGTGTAAACATTGCAGATTGCAACTATTTATGTCAAACCCGCAACCCATTAAGCTGATTTCTCTCTTTTGTTTCTACTTGCACATGTACAAGTATTAGTTGTATCTATATTTTATATGATTCATCTATAATTTTATTAAAATTTAAAATACATACGTTGAGGTGTCAATGTGTTTGATAACACAGTAGCATGTAACCCGCTTGTAACATATTAATTTTTTTATTTGCGACTCGTCAGATACTGAAAATCTTATATGAGATAATTTAGTAAGAGAGAAGAAGGGCCACTGTGTGTGAGAGAGGAAGAGATCCCAAGAAATAAAGTAAACGCAAAAGGTAAAAATAATAAGGAAAATATATTGTCCCGCGGTATTTAAATGGCAGCTCTTGTGGCGCAGGTGCGGGCCGTGGCAAGCCGACAAGCCGCAACGCGACATCCTTTTCCCCGGAACACCGGCACCTAGAGGCTAGCGAGCCCAGCAACTCCACCAGCGCCGCCGCCTCCCTCCTCCGTGCCTTTCTTCTCCCCTCCTCTAGCTTCTCCGCCTCTCCTTGCCGCGAAAACAAGAAGTGGGTAACCGGCCAAACGGACGGAGGAGCCAGCCAGCGACGGGCACGCCACGCGATCCAGTTCCAGCTCGTGCCAGCGGGAAGTGGCGGCTTGTTGCTGCTTGACTGAGGAGAATGGAGGCTGCGCCGGTGCCAGCTCCAGTGGCCGAGAGGGACCCCGTCCACCACCACGGCTGCTTGGCCATCAGGACGACAGTGCCGCGGTGCTCCCTCGGCGCCGGCGGCAGCTCCTCCTCCTCGCTGGCTGGATCTTCCGGTGAGTGCCCGAATCTCTCTCCTTGGCTTCACATTCCTTTTTTTTTTTTCTTTCTGACAATGCATGATGTTTGGTGCACCTGCCGTTTTTCTTCTTGTTCCTCTGTTTCAGTAGTTCTTTTTAGCAGTTCTCTGCATTTATGCATTCTTTTTGTTGAATTATTCCTTCTGTTTTGATTACTTCAAAGTAGGGAATATTCTCCTGCATTGCGGACCTTACAATGCTGGTGACATTCCACAGATGTTTGCCTGTTCTTTTGGAGATGATTCAACTTCTTTTCATGTGTTATTTTTTTCGAACAAGTTAATGATTGGTTCTCTGGTCTTGCATTTACCGTCACACACGCTTTCAAGGGAAGGCTTTTGCCACGTTTATCACCGAATTGATGTCACTTCAATCAGCATCAGTACGTCGCGAATTTCCATGTGAAAGTCAGCACCGCATGTGCCTCCCAATCCTGTACTTGGTGTCGCTTTTCGCATCATCTCCTGCGTCTCCTTTTGCAGGATAAATGGCAGTTACTGTCCGTTCTCTCTCCTTTTCAGCGTCCACAGCATCCAATATGGCTAACATGTTTATAGTCATCTCTGTGATTTATATTTCTATTTTCTTTTTTATGTTGTATTCTGCCCTTACCTCTTAGTGCCTCTTGTAAGATTTGACAGTCTGTCAACAATGCATAGAAATTAAGGTTGTTTCCAGTTCTTTCCCCCTATTTAAACAGACAACTATTGATCATCAGAAGTTTAAGTATTGGGGTGTCTTGACTTCTGCTTTGTATTTTTCCTCTCCTTTTTTTTATCCATTAACAGTTTCTTCTGCTAGTCCTTCGCAGCAATTTTTTTTTTTGAGTAAAATACATGAATAGCCATTATATTTGTTCGCGTGTTTCAGTTTGGTCATTGTACTCATTAAATTGAAAATCCTAGTCATTAAATTTGCTCATACAGATCAATATGGTCATTAATTTTATAACTCTCATGTATTTTGATATGTGACATACGTATAATGGTAACTTATTGTCGACGTACGTAGATATCCACTCATCTAACGTGCACTTGATCAGATGTTTTTCTTTCTCTTTTGTGTTATCGTTTCCTTTACCATATCTTTTCAATACACAATTTCTATCTATATTGTCCATCTATTTGTAAAGAGCAGCAGATTTGGAGGCTAGGAAACCATCAGTTGTCTCAAAGGAAAAAAAAAGACAACTCATAGCTCAAGCAAAAGTAGATGATACTAATGCAAGAGAGGAAGTGAAAAACATTGTCCTTTGTTTTCTATAATTTGGACATGATTATTGATTTTCTTATTTGGTTTCATTTTTATGATATCAAAATGTACGCTTAGGTACCTTTCAAAAAAATTACAATTTTTATTGTGCATTTTAGTTCTATATAGAATCATTTTCTCAATTGAATCAGACAATATTTGTCCGTGTTAAAAAAAGGTACAACTTCTGTGCTAAGTTTGATGTCACTGAGGGATGTAGAGTACAAAAGAAAAATAGAAAGAATAGCATGTTCGTTATAATTTGATAAGTGCACATCCATGTGGACAGTAATTCACTATCGTATGTATGTCACATCATTAATATACCTAGAGATATGAAGATAATGACTCTACTGATATGTATGAGCAAGTTTAATGGTTCTAATTAGTAGTTTCATCAGTACAATGACCAAACTGAAACATCTAAACAAGTATGATGGCTATTCATGTATTTTACTCTTTTTTTTTGTTGTTAGTAATTTAGTATCTTGAGTCAAATTAAGAGTTGCCTATTTCCATAATGGTTGTGCTTGCCATGGCCGCACAGTACTCTATCAGACTCCTAGCATTTTAATGTTTGCTCCAGGAACGTTGGCAGATTCATTGTTGACCTCGTCTCCTTTTCCCTGCTCATTTTGGCATTAAATGATTGCACCTCTCCTATTCAAAGATACATATGACTAGGCCACATCAACCAATATATCAGAGTATTGTTGAGAATAACTTCTGAACCATTTATTAGCTCAACAGTTGCTGTAGCTTATGGGCATAATTTCGTTGGGTTCACACGTCTCTTATCGTCAGGAGAGGCAGCTGATTCGGTAGGAAATCTCAGCCTTGATGGGATCCCTTGACAGATTTGTTGGGCAATGAAAGGGAGTTTGGTGGGAAACTGCAGGGAGATTTGGGTGTGTCTCAAATCAAGGACATTGTCATGTAACCTCATGTGAGGAGTGGCATCAGTTTGGTAGGATAAAAAATACTTCTTTTGTCTTTTCCAATCATGATAGATCCGTTTGTTTATAAAAAGCCTCATAAACTAGTATTTAAGAGGGCCGATACACACACTGTGTCTCACTAGTGCTGAAGAAATGAACAATTGTTGGTTCTCTGATGCTGGGGCAGCTAGCACTGTGGGCTAAAATTGCCAGTTCAGATATCCTCCCACTGTTTCAGCTCAAAATTTCATTTTATTTTACTGCAATATCCACGTCACCGTTTTAAGTTAGCGATGTTTGTACTGTTGTTTTGCGTAAGCTATTATGAAAAACAAGTGACTATGGTTATTGTTTTCTTCTTCTTTTTTGGCACTCTCTCTGATACAATGTGCTTGTTGTGCAGATGAAGCATCATGTGGATCACCAAGATGGATAGGTAGAGGTCTCTCTTGTGTGTGCATCAAGCGAAAAGGGGCATATGAGCGAATATGCATCAACCTTACACCAGTGCAGGTAAAGGATTACTGAGTTTTCAGAAATCATAGTTGTGCAAGAGATTTGATGGTGGTGCTTGCCAGCATGTGCATAGCGGCATCATTTTTGTTTGTAGGGTAGGACAGTAGGTTTTGGTATACAAACAAAATTAGGCATGCTTTCTGGGTGAAGACCACCGGGGATAATTGATGTGACCACTCACGGACGCCTATAAGCTTTTGCTTTAAGCTATTATTACTATGCACTTTTTGTGCAATGAGTAATAAGTGGTCCTGTGCCTTCAATGCATAATCAAACTCTTCCAGGAAGACATAGTGGCAATTTAGGTACTAGAACTGATATTATTTTTGCAACAACGAAGAGTGGAGTTTCTTTTTGTTCACAAATATAGCTAAAAATCCTTGTTATACAAGGGAGTTTATCTAAAGAAAGTTTGCATGATTGTGCATCAATTAGTTTTGTGAAATAATGTCGTATCACCGTGTTGTGGCACCCATATCGAAATATTTGCATCACACCATTGTGGATTGGGAGTTGGGACGACATAGTCAAGTTGACATGTTTGTACACTGCTGAATGAGATGAAATCAACATGTTATTCTGATCCAATTGCTGGATAATTTTCAGGAAGAGAGGCTTCATAGGTTGAAGCATCGCACGAAGGTTTATTTTGATCCATCTAGACGAGATCACCAGGTGAATTTTCTTCCGTAATTATGGTAACTTATTCATGCAATGCATCAGCTCCGGTGTTGTGCCTGTCAATCTAATCTGTAAAACACTTAATCACATCATGTAGCAAAATTTACTTTTTTCTGTCATAGAAATCATGTGCCTTGTCCTATATTGCAGCTGATTTAATACTGAACATACACCAGTAAATATAAATCTACAGCGTAAGTTTGAATATTTATGCAATGTTTCAGTTAAAAATACTTAGATCATTAGTAGTTCGAAATGTACTAAACCATTGCATTTTGATCGCATTGAGCTAGAAGCCAGTCTGTGTATTTGGCAGCATAGTTATGCAAGCACTAAATAAATGAAACAATCATAATAAAAATAGCAATTAACATGTATCTGAATTTGTGCAATTGGTGACACCGCATGCTAAATGCTTTCTGCCTAGTACTGAGTTTGGCAGGAGCTTCTGCATCTGGATAGAAACTCTTCCCCTGAATCCTCATGAGTTGATGACAGGAAGCCCTGAAAGCTCTTTGGCATGCGACATATCCTGATCAAGAACTTGAAGGTTTAATATCAGAACAGTGGAAGGACATGGGTTGGCAAGGAAGAGACCCATCAACTGACTTTAGGTGCGCAATAACTAACCTAAAGTAAAATTTGTCAGATTACCTTCAGAAATTCAGGCAGCATCATATTGAGTAATATTGAACTGTATGTTACAGAGGCGCAGGATTCATATCTCTGGAGAATCTTCTATTCTTTGCCAAGACATTCTCTGTAAGCAATGCATATCATGGCTATTACCTTTACTAGAGGTGCTCAGTTGCTGGGAATTAACCATGTTGATGAATTATCATATCCGCAGGCTTCATTTCAGAGGTTGCTGAAGAAGCAATGTGGTAACCGAGCCACATGGGAGTACCCATTTGCAGTTGCAGGGGTAAATATCACATTTATGATAATGCAGATGCTAGATCTCCAGTCCAGTAAGCACTCATCCAACCTTGTCAACATGTGCTTATGAATTGTAACTTTTCCTAACAAGGTGGTAACACTAACTGCAGCTAAGCCAAGAACATTTGTTCGAGCCATTTTTATCCAAATGCTATCAGGTATCGTAGGTTTTTATTTAACTTCTATATCTGCCATGTTATAAGTTAAGTCCCATCAGCTTTTAACAAATTGCTCTTGATTTCCTTTTGTTTCAGAGGATGAATGGGCATTTGATCTGCTCTACTGTGTTGCATTTGTTGTGATGGACAAGCAGTGGTTGGAGAAGAACGCTTCGTACATGGATTTCAATGTAAATTCCTTCCTGCACATTTAATCATTCAATTGAACCCAAAATGCATCGATTTATTGATTTCATTATTGTGATGCCACTAACAGGAGGTACTGAAGTCGACACGAGCCCAGCTGGAGCGGGAGCTTATGCTCGACGACGTTATGCGGATCGAAGATATGCCGTCATACAGCCTTCTTTGTTAGTGCCAGATGAGCTGTACAACAGAACTGTTCATGGTTCAACTGTATAGCACCTCCCTTCCTTGATTTCTCTGGGAGGAATTCAGTGGGACGATGACTCACTGGTGTCAATTTGGGCCTCTGCAAACAACTCCCCCATGAATGATTTTTTTAGCTCGCTCACTGAAGAAAGAAGTGAGCACCGACTTTAACCACAGCTGGGTATTATGCTCACGGAACCCTCTATCAGCCGAGCAAGCACTTGATTCCCATCCGGCTCCAGTGGTGGCGTATTCATATCCACAAATTTGAGGAGAGCAGGATTTATTCTTCACTATGCTCCTTCACACATATTAACTTGTCAGTAGGCAGTAGCACAACTTGCTTCTCAAGATCCAATTGATTCATCCAACTTTTGTTCGCTCATGACAGATTAATGGTATATGGAGCTCATCACTTCATGAATACAAATACACCAACCAGGACCTATACAATCACCTTCGCTAGTGGTTGCTCCGGTGACCCATAGCCACTAACAGCGCTTGCCCCAGGGATCTTTGACAGCCGTGCCCCTTTCATCACCTTCCTCAGCTTGTCCACGTCCTGCCACCTTCCAGCCTCCGCGTACATGTTTGACAGTACCACGTATACCCCATGGTTGCTGGGATCCAGCTTTAGCATCTCTTCCACTACCCGCTCTGCGATCTCGACATCCCCATGGTTCTTGCAGGCCGTGAGCAGAGCCCCCCAGATTACAGTGTCTGCTTCGCACGTCATCCCTCGTATCATCTCCTCTGCCTCTGATAGCAGCCCCGCCCGGCCAAGAAGATCGACCATGCACCCGTAATGCTGAATTACCTGCGTGATCCTGAATTCCCTCTCCATGGAGTTGAACAGCCGACGCGCCTCGTCCATTAGTCCCACGTGACAGCACGCCGACAGTGCCCCGACGAGCGTGGTCCCGTTTGGCGGCACGCCCTCCCGCTGCATCCGCTGGAACATGTCCAGCGCGAGCTCACCGTGCCCGTGGTGCGCCAGCCCGGAGACTAACGCATTCCACGTCGCTGTGTGCCGCACCGGCATACCTTCAAACACTGCCACGGCCTCCCGGATGGCACCGTTCTTGGCATACATGTCCACCAGCGCCGTGCCCAGTACAACGCCCACGGGGCTCGTCATTCCCCTCGCCTCCATAATGTCGTGCACCCGCCGCCCCATCTCGAGCCCACCCAAGGCCGACCGTGCGCAAGCCGACAGCACGGACGCCAGCGCGGCGCCGCCCGGCTCAATCCCCTCGTGCAGCATCTCGTCGAACATGCCGATGGCGTCCTGATGCCGCCCGTTCTGCGCGTACGCGGACACCATCGTGGTGTACACGGCCGCGTTCCGTTCGGGCACCTCGTCGAACACCTTCCGCGCGGCGCGGAGGCGCGCGGCGACGGAGTACGCCCGGACGATGCCGTTGGCGACGTAGGCGTCGAGGTGAACCCCGTGGCGGAACGCGAGCGCGTGGAGCTGCGCGGCGGCGGGGAGCGGCAGCGGGAGGCGCGCGGCGGCCTTGAGGAGGAAGGGGAAGGTGTGGCGGCCGGTGGCCATCGCGCCCGTCGCTCGGAGGCGGGCGAAGAAGGGGAACGCAGAGGCTGGGTCGGTGGATGAGGCGAGCAAGCGGAGGGTGGTGTTGAGCATGAAGGAATTGGGTGCGCAGGGGAGGGAGGAGAGGAATGCGAGCGCGGCGGCGGCGGGGTCCGCGGACAGCGCGGCGTAGGCGGCCAGGAGGCGGGACGCTGCGAAGGCGTCGTCGGCGAGGCGGCCGGACACGAGCATCGCCGCGTGGACGCGGGCCAGCGCGCGCGGGGTGGCGCAGCGGTCGGCGAGGAGTGCGAGGTTCGGGCGGCGCGGGAGGCGGCCCGCGACGGCGCCGCCGGCGGCCGCAGGCGTTTGCATTGGGTCCGTTCCGTTGAAAGGAAGAGCCAATTTGTTTTTTCTTCATTTGCAAAGTTTGAAGTCCGTATGACCTCCAATACCTCATCCTTCCATCCAGAAATATTAACATTTATTTAGTATATGTCTTTGAGTCATAATCATTTCTAATGAGACTGAAAATACTTTTTAAAATCAATAAAATAAAAATAATGTTTTATTAAATCCATCGTGTGATAATCACAATGCCAAATTTTTTTATTTAATTTATTCTCAATAGATAGTATTGATTAAAATAAAAAAAAGGTTACTTAGGCTAAACATAAAATGTGGTGGTGGCGCCGTGGCGTGGAGCGATGGAGGTGGTGGCGGCGCTCGGAGACGTGGACTGTGGGGGTGGCATCAGGTCTGGCTCGACGTTTAGAGGGGGCATGGAGGCGGAGGACCGGAGGCGGCATCAAGTTGGGGTCACGGTGGCGCCTGGCGGCTGCTGCGGGGCCGTGATGTTGAGTCAGGGTGGAGGCGGAGTGATCTGAGTAAGGGATGAGGCTGGAGTCGTGTAGAGGAGTTAGGGTTTGGGGAGTATATTCTAGCCGCTAGAATGGGCTAGTGGGCTTCATGTTATGGGTCTAGAGATTGGCCTATTGGGCTAAATATTAAAAAAGAAAAACTAGATAGAAAATAGGATATTACCCACGAAAACAGGATTTAATTTAACAAAGAAAAAAAGGTCCAACCATTTCTGATTCTGTTTTCTTTCAACGTTGTCTTGTTTCGTCTTTTTTTAGTCATCCCATTTCTTCCTGAAAATTGAAAAACAAACCTTTGTATCAAAGATACAGTAGTCAGATGGGACATGATTTTTCCGTCCTGTTTTCAGACCTATCACCACATCACAAAAGTCCACTCACGATGCTATGAGCAAAAGAGTGCAAAGTTATGATAACCCATTTAGAGCAGCATAGGTGACCTAACTATTGGATTTATGCTCTAAAGCCAATTAGATTAGATCCACTAATGGGCATGAATAGAGTTGATCTATTAGAGTTATAGAGTTTTAATGGGCCGCAAATGTTGATGCCTCATTAACGATGTCTATATAAAGAGAAGCAGGGGTGGGGCAGAAAACCTACCCGCTGCTACAGTAACCGCAGGTGAATAGTACTGCGCTACTACTTCCATCTACATCCTCTGGATTGCCGTTGTTCGAGAGGTGCTAGCACACTACGTTCGGTGTTCCATCCTGGTACGTGCAGATACCTTGAAGGTGTTGCGATTGGAGCACAAGGACGAACCACGCGAGAGGATCGTGACGGTCGTAAGCAACTGCACTGCCTACTACTTCGACGTGCTCTCCTACACTGAGACGGTTCCGCTGCATCCGCGCGTCTAGTAGTAATTCTGTGATCTATAACTGCAGTCGTTTCTGGTTATGGGATAAAAGTTTTTGCTAGTGTAGCCTCCTCATATCGCTAGACTAACAAGGAACATGCATGTCACAAGGTCAACCCTGTTGGTGGGGCGGGGGGGCAGGGGGGTGTATGAAAATTATAAATCTTCGAAGTGGTGCATAAACCAGAATCATCCAAATAATGTATGCGAGTTCTTACAATTTTGGTCAT
This sequence comes from Eleusine indica, assembly GCA_030378355.1. Lineage (NCBI taxonomy): Eukaryota > Viridiplantae > Streptophyta > Magnoliopsida > Poales > Poaceae > Eleusine > Eleusine indica. The sequence continues at coordinate 28,523,832 of CM059501.1, read as the reverse complement.
TATACTATTATTTCTAGGACAAATTCAGATCCCTGATATCAATCATATCTCTCTAAAAGACTTATTTGTGCGAATACCATGATTCTCAGAAACTGGGGCGTTTCCTGGACGTAACGACATTACCACTTCAAATCCTGAGAGACAAAATTGGATAGATAATGAAACCATATCTCCCCGAGAGAAAAAGAAAACATAAATATGAATGCACAAATAAAATATGCCATAGTGAAAAGAATATAGCAATGACTAAGCCTTTTGCTCATTTAAAATTGCAAGAAGATAGCAATAATAAGACCTTGAAACCAAAATGATACCATTACATATTAGCGGCGTCGCGGTGGCCGCGTTTCACGCCCGCAGCCGGGGTGGCTAGAGGCGTATCTCTTTCTGCCTCTCTTGTTCGTCCCATTTCAATCTCGGCCTCAAATAAAATCTACTCCCTAATGGATCCGGATTCCCATCTCAATCCTGGCCTCTAATCGAATCTACTCCCCAATCGACCGAGGTGCGTTTCACGTCCACGCATTTTAATCTCTTAGATTCCATTTGTGGTGGGCTGCATTACTGCAGTAATAAGGCAATGAATCTTGCTGGGAATTTCTTTTTTGTTTTCCATGTATTAGACATGTTTGATACTATGTCAGTGAGACAACATAAGTGTATATGACTTATTCTATGATAAGCCGCACGTGACATCTGTCACTACGGAAAAACTTCTGTTTGCCGAGAGCCCTGAGCTTTGCCGAGCGCAAATAATCGGGCACTCGACAAACCCATTCTTTTCCGAGTGTCAGTAGGCAGACACTTGGCACACACTATACACTCGGCATAAATAGAATTCACTGAGTGCCTAGACAAAAAGCACTCAGCAAAGAAGAGGCACTGGACAAAACTTGAAATTTGCCGAGTGCTGGCCCACGTGGTTGGAACACTTATCTAGTTGTTAGGGCTTTGAGTCCATAGGAGAAACCGGACAATCAAGAGGGTCTAGGTCATGTCTCTTAGGTCACGACTAGTATGTCATGTGCATGATGCTAAGTGAAATCACAGGCACTAGGTGGCACTGGAGAAGCCAAGAAGCTATTCGGAAAAGCCGGGAAACGAAGTCAAGTGAGGACGAGGAGTTTCAGCTTCTGGAAGTAGTGACCGGACAGAGGGATCAGAGTAGACCGGACTGTACGGTTACTAGGAGACCAGAGAGAAGTATGCGGGGAAATCTGTCAGCGCAGAGACTGGACGGTCCGGTCTGTATGGAGGTTGCTCGGGATAAATAAGTGTAGAAATGGATGCTCTCTGGAATGGAGAGAGAAAGTCTGATCGGACGGTCTGGTCAGTACAAGGATCAGTAGTGGGCAGAGCCATTGGAGCTAGATCTACAGTGACCGGACGGTCCAGTCAGGCAGTGATTGAACAGTCCGGTCAGTATGCCTAAAAAGCTGATTTCGTAGAGCAACGACTAGTTTGAGGTTAGAAGCCTATATAACTTCATTGTTGGGGTCTTAGAGACCTCTCTTGACCAGTGTAATTGCTTGGAGCATTTGGTGAGAGCCAAGAGGAAAAGAGGAGAGCACTAGAAGGAGATATTGCAAATCTTGAGAGTGCTAGTGAGAGTAACTAGAGCATCTTGCACATCTAAGGCTAGGGTGTACTTGAGGGTGTGATCTAGGTTGTTACTCTTGGTCTATGGTGAGACCTAGAGCGATTAGGTGTCGATGATCGAGCCTATCATGATTGGTTCTGAAAGCCATCACATGTTTATCCCCGGTTTGAGCTCGCCGGTGAAAGGGGCATTGCTAGTGAGCGCCCGTGTTGGCTCGGGGAGTCCGGCAAGTTCTCTAGGGAGGCGAGTTTATGCCTTGGTGACAACGGTGATGCAGCTGTGTCTTCACTCCGGGAGTGATTGCGGGTTTATATGTGAGAACTCCACATTGGTGGCGGGAGAGACCGGGACTCCGGCGGGAGTGGTCCAATAAGGAGTAGGGGAAGGCGCCATCCTTTCGTGACCTCGGAAAAAAATCATGAGCCATCTCTTACTCTACTCCTTACTATGATGCTTTACTTTCCGCATTTACATATCGTGCTATTCATGCTTGTGTGATTACCTTGCTCTAGTTGACTACCTTATAGACTTGCATGAATAGGTTTCTTTACTTGCTAGTTGTGCTTAGCTTCCGCATTTGATCACTAGCATGTATAGGAGTTGCATTGGCTTGATTGTTCACCCTTGTATGTATTGTGTTACTCGTGCTTATGTGCTCAAGTTCCTTATCCTGTAGCAATTGCATGAGTAGGCTCCTTTGCTAGCTTGTTGTTTGCTTCCGCGTGTCTTTATCACTAGCTTGCATAGGAGTTGTTTTTCCTTTTGTGATCCACTAGTATGCTTAGGTTGTTGTTCCTTTCATAGGTTCATTATCTTGCTAGTGTGATCACCACTAGAATTGTGTAGGAATTGTTTTGAGTGGACGGTTTTTGGAATTGGCGAATTTGGTACATAGTGCGAGTTCCCGATTCATCCCTCCCTCTCGGTCACTCCGTCCTTTCAAGTGGTATCAGAGCCAAGTGCTCATCATAGGGCTTAACCGCCTTGAGTAGTGACCGTATTGAGTTGGGATGTACTTCATCAAGCTCTACCTCAAGTGGTATCAGAGCCAAGTGGTATCATGAGGTACTTCATCAAGCTCTACCCCAAGTGTCATTCAATGTTCTACTCCAAGCACTTCGGGTGGACCACGCATTGGTGTGAGAGGAGCGCCGACTACAATGCTCACATGATCATTGGGGATGATCAATCTCACCACAACGGCTCCGACGCCTCCGCCTCCTTCACCACAAAATCGACTTTGGCATCTTCGTCGAGCTCACCAACAGGATCTCATCTTTCAACTTGGTGAATTTGTGATAAATTTGAATGATGACCTCTGTGAGACTCTCTTAAGCATTTGTGGTCTTGTGTGTAAGATAAACTCCTTAAGAGGTCTTTGGAGGATTGCACCACATGAAGTGATTGACAAGCTCCTTCAACAAATAACAACTCCTGAGAGGGGTTTCTTACTTGAGAAGATAATCAACAGAAGGCATGAGATCTCAATTAAGAGGGCAATGGAGATGATACTTGTGCTTCACTCACAAGTGGGATACGTGATTGAGCACGTCACTGGCCTCTATAATCCTCCCAACTACTACATCACCCTCGATAATGTGCACATGGGGATGGTCGTGGACAATGGAGGTATCGTGCTCCCAACTGTCCTATAAGGAGAAGACTTCATGAAGGGATTGCAAGAATCCCTATCTATGAGGATGGTCTCATTCGACGTGATGAGGTTAGTACAAGTCAATTGAGCATTGCTTTGGATACTAACCACTCTTCCTCTAGTGCTTGTCTTATGGCTACCACCAGGGTCAACTACAAGAGTGGAGGCACCCATTGGATACTCGATAGTGGGTGCACGCAACATATGACCGGGAAGCCAACCATGTTCACCAACATTGATGAAGACGAAGACAGTGAGAAGGTGACTTTCGGGGATAACTCAAAAGGGAGAGTTAGAGGATCAGGCAAGGTGGCCATTACTGAGGACCTCCATCTTTCCATGGTCTTTCTTGTGGAAACCCTCAATTTCAACCTTTTGTCTATTGGTCAACTCTGTGACATGGGATTCAAGTGCATATTTGATGAGGATGGAGCTTTGATTGAGAATGCAAAGAAAGGGCTAGTATTTCATGGAGTGAGACATGGGAACTTGTATGTCAACAGCAAGAGGATCGGGCACAATGCCGGGTCATGGCTCATGGAAGGATCGCTTGAAAAGCTACCTAAATGCCATGATTTCGGATGAGTTGATGGATACTCTTGTGGGCATTGCCAATACTTTACCGATGATCATTTGTTTGATGATAATGATGATTGTGTGGATGTGCCTAGTTCTAGTGAGTGCCTAGATTCTTCTAATCATAACTTGATAGGTTGCTCTACTAGTGTGCCCAATGTGATGATTGAGAATGATGTGTCTCTTGATCTTGCTTGCTCCACTAGCATGACTAGGATTGATGATAGTGTGCCTCTTGATCGCATCAGTGCTTTACTTATTGAGGAGTTCTGTGTCTTTCGTTCTTCTGACAATGAGAACTTACTTGATTCTCTTATTCGATTGCGAGGTATTGTGGACAAGATTGAAGCAAATGAAGGATCGTTCAAGCTTCACAAGAATGTGATAATCGAGAAGATCCTCTCCTTGCTCCCTAGCAGCAAGCTCCTCTACATCACTCTTGATCTTCTCATGGAGAAGAATCACTGTGTCGAGGATGTGATTGGGTTGCTCTTTAAGGATGAGAGGATCACCGCAAGCTGGACCGGGGGGAAGACTTCCAAGGAAAACAATAGAGCATCCTCAAGCAAAGGGAAAGAAGTAGCGCCGGGCTCAAACTTCTTTGATCCCTCCACAAGATTGCCTTGCAACAGCTTCTACAACCCCTTCAAATCAAGACCTACACCAAGCTCTTCATCAAGCTCTACCCTATGTGTCATTCCAACTTCTACTCCAAACACTTCGGGTGGACCACGCATTGATGTGAGAGGAGCGCCGACCACGATGCTCACACGATCACTTGAGATGATCGACCTCACCACTACGGCTCCGACACCTCCACCTTGTCCACCACAAGATCGACTTTGGCATCTCCATTGAGCTCAATAATAGGATCTCTTCTTTCAATTTGATGAATTTGTGAGAAATCTGGATGATGACCTTTGTGAGACTCTCTTGAGCATTTATGATCCTGTGTACAGGGTAAACTCCTTCAGAGGTCTTTAGAGGATCCCATCATATGATGTGATTGATAGGCTCCTCTTGCAAATCACAACTCCTGAGAAGGGTTTCTTACTTGAGGAGGTAATCAATAGAAGGCATGAGATTTCAATTGAGAGAGCAATGGAGATGATACTTGTGCTCCACTCACAAGTGGGACACAAGCTTGAGCACGTCACTGGCCTCTATGATACTCCCCACTACTACATCACCCTCGACAATGTGCACATGGGGGATGGTCATGGACAATGGAGGTATCGTGCTCCCAACTATCCTATAAGGAGAAGACTTCATGAAGGGATTGTAAGGATCCCTAACTATGAGGATGGTCTCATTCGACGTGATGAGGTTAGTACAAGTCAATTGAGCAATGCTTTTGATACTAACCCCTCTTCCTCTAGTGCTTGTCTTATGGCTACCACCAAGGTCAACTACGAGAGCGGAGGCACCCATTGGATACTCGATAGTGGATGCACCAAACATATGACCGGGAAGCCAACCATGTTAACCAACATTGATGAAGACGAAGACAGTGAGACAGTGACTTTCAGGGATAACTCAAAGGGGAGAGTTAGAGGATCAGGCAAGGTGGTCATTACCGAGGACCTCCATCTCTCCAAGGTCTTTCTTGTGGAAACCCTCAATTTCAACCTACTGTCTATTGGTCAACTCAGTGACATGGGATTCAAGTGCATATTTGATGAGGATGGTGCTTTGATTGAGAATGCAAAGAAAGGCTAGTATTTCATGGAGTGGGACATGGGAACTTGTATGTCATGGACTTCAAATCAAGCAACATGCCACCAAGTACTTGCATATTCACTAATGTAACAAAGGGATGGTTGTGGCATAGAAGATTAGCACATGTTGGAATGAATGAACTCAGAAAAGTGGTCAAGAGGAATCTAGTTGAAGGAATCAAGGATGTCACCTTTGAGAAGGACAAATTATGTAGTGCTTATCAGGCTGGAAAGAAAGTTGCATCATCTCACCCCACCAAGTCATTCATGTCTACATCTCATCTTCTAGAGCTCTTGCACATGGACTTGTTTAGGCCAACACATTACAAGAGTCTGGGAGGCAATCTATATTGCTTGGTGATTGTGGATGACTTCACAACTTGGACTTTCTTTCTTGTGGGCAAGTCTCAAGCAAGTGACATCTTCATAAAGTTTGCAAGGAGAGCAAAGAACGAATTCAAGGCTAGCATTATGAAGATAAGAAGTGACAATGGGACCGAGTTCAAGAATACAATAGTGGAGGAATATTGTGACAAGAAGGGGATCAAGCATGAATTCTCTGCTACATATACTCCCGAGTAGAATAGAGTAGTGGACAGGAAGAACAAGACACTCATCACCCTTGCCCGTGCCATGTTGGATGAGTATAGAACTCATGAGAGGTTTTGGACTGAAGCAATCAACATAGCTTGCTACACCTCAAACCGTGTCTATCTCCACCAGTTGTTGAAGAAGACACCATATGAGCTATTGGTTGGACGGAAACCCAATGTTTCCTATTTTTGGGTCTTTGGCTGCACTTGGTACATTCTCAAGAAGAGGGGAAAGCCCGGGAAATGTTAGAGCAGAACTAATGAAGACATTCTTGTTGGGTATTCGGGGACTTCTAAGCCATATCGGGTCTACAACTCAGCCACAGGATGTGTGGAGGAATCTTATGATGTGCAATTTGATGAGTCAAAGGGATCTCAAAAGGAAGATGCATTCCATGAAGTCAACTTGGAGATGATCCAATGAGAGAAGCTTTGAGGAACATGCCCGTGGGCGAGGTTTTACCCACGAGGTCAATGATGATGATATTAGTGAGCCCTCTACTCCATCACCTCAACCAACCTCATCCTCCGAGGTGCAAGAGCCAACCCAAGATGTCATTAACACACCCACTAGCTCCTCCTAAGATTCATTGAGAGTGCATCCATCTACCCATGAGGAAACCCAAGTGAGAAGTCAGCCACAAGCCTCCCCACATACTTCACCTCGAGCCACTTCTCCAAGCTCTTCACATGATACTTCTCCATCCACTCCAAGCTCTAGTTCCAAGACAGCACAACATATGAGTGATTCTCCCACCTCACTAAGAATCCAAGACACTCATATCTCAAGAGAGCAAGCAATCCATGATACACAAGATACTTCACCTAGAGCTCCTCGCACTCAAGAAGAACATCATCCTAGACCCAAAGCCACCAACAAGGATCACTCACGTGACTTGATCATCGGGAGTCCATCTCAAGGTGTTAGGACAAGGAGGAATCAATACAAGCCCAACTATAGGAGTGAAGGGAATGATGATGAGACAAATGTTGCGATTGAGAACTTCTCCTTTGTCTCTATGATTGAACCCACTACCATTGATAAAGCTATGGATGATCACAAGTGGGTATTGGCTATGCAAGAAGAATTGAACAATTTCAAGAGATGCAAAGTGTGAAAACTTGTTGAGAGGCCCAAGAATCATAATGTTGTTGGCACCAAGTGGGTCTTCAAGAACAAACAAGATGAGAAGGGGGCCATTTTCAAGAACAAGGCTCGGCTAGTGGCCAAGGGGTATTCTCAAGTGGCGGGTATTGACTTTGAAGAAACATTTGCACCCGTGGCCCGTCTTGTAGTGATTCGGATCTTACTTGCCTATGCATCACACAATGGCTTCAAGCTCTATCAAATGGATGTCAAAAGTGCCTTCTTGAATGGAGAGATCAATGAGAAAGTCTATGTGGAACAACCTACGGGGTTTGAGGACCCTAAACATCCAAGACATGTGTACAAATTGAAGAAAGCTCTCTATGGCCTCAAGCAAGCACCAAGGGCATGGAATGAACATTTGAGGAACTTCCTTCTCAAGAATAGTTTCAAGATTGGAAGCATTGATAGCACTTTGTTGACAAGACATGTTGGGAAGGATCTCTTTGTGTGCCAAATCTATGTGGATGATATCATTTATAGGTCAACAAATGAGAAGTTCAATGAGGAGTTCGAGAAATGATGGCAAGGGAATTCCAAATGTCAATGATTGGAGAGTTGCATGTGTTCCTTGGTTTTCAAGTGAAGCAATTGAGAGTAGGGAACTTCATATATCAATAAAAGTACACCAAGGACCTCCTCAAGACATTCAACATGGAATATTGCAAACCTTTGCATACACCTATGGCAACAAGCAAACCCTTGGATGATGATGTGAAAGGAAAACCGGTGAACCCCAAGCTCTATAGATCAATGATTGGTTCTTTGCTCTATCTCACCGCCTCAAGACCGGACATCATGTTTAGTGTGTGCTTGTGGGCACACTATCAAGCAAACACAAAGGAGTCTCACTTGAAGGCTATGAAGAGGATTCTTAGATACCTCAAGTACACACCTACCATGGGATTATGGTATCCTAGAGGCACAAGCTATGATTTACTTAGGTATTCAGATTCGGACTTCACGGGATGCAAAGTGAATAGAAAGAGCACATTGGGAGGTTGCCAATTTCATGGAATATCTCTTGTATCTTGGATCTCAAAGAAGCAAAACTCGATGGCTCTATGTACAGCCAAACCGGAGTACATGATAGCGGGAGCTTGTTGTACAGAAGTTCTCTATATGCGGCAAACACTCTCAGATTATGGCCTCTACTACACTCAAATGCCACTATATTGTGATAGTGAGGCGGCGATCAAGATGGCTCTCAAAACCGGAGATCATGGTCATGCAAAGCATATTCAAGTCAAGCATTACTTCATAAGAGACCATGTTGAGAAGAAGGACATCGAGTTGGTGAGTGTGCGGACTGATGAACAATTGGCGGATATCTTCACCAAGCCACTCGACGAGAAGACCTTCAACAAGCTAAGGGGAGAACTCCATGTTCTCAACCTTTCAAACTTCACATGAGTAACCCTAAAGCTTGTCCCTTGTAAATATGTATAGCTTTGTTTGTTTTGTTTGTTGTTTGTGGCTTTGTTTTGTGCTTGTTTCTCTTTGCTTGTACGTCGACTTTATACCTCCTTGAGATAGCAATGGACATGGGTTAAGCTTGGGAAGGTGGTTCATGGTGTGCCCATGGCTTTGAAGAATGGTCAATTGTGAGTAAGCTCGAGAATGGAACAACTGGTCCTTGGCACTTTGGTTTGTAGCTCTTCTCTCTCTTTCCTTTAGCATCACATCATGCACTTGTATACTTGTTGCATTTGCATTCTTTGCATTCATGCATTCTTGCATTGTGATATCATACATGCTTCTAAGCATGTTTCTAGGGGGAGTTGCTTATTTACAATGTAAGTATATGACCCTCTAGATGATCACATAGTGATCTTTGAGCTTCATGCCCATTGAGTCATGTTCAAACGAGCTCCGAGGTTAAATCTACTCGCGCGGCTCAAAGACAAGTGACTCATATATTCCCATCATACAAATGACTAACCATTGCATACTTGATAAAATATTTTGTTGAGTCAAGTGTGTAGGGGGAGCTATGGTGGAACACCATCATGACCAAGGAGGAGCACCATGAAAGGGAGAGTTTTCCTAACTCTTGCCATTTATTATTTGCTCTTTGGTTCTCTCGTATTTTGTCTTTGGTTTGTAGTTTTTGGTGATAGGTGACAAAGTGGGATAAGGACATGAAGATCCAAAAGCCAAGTCAAGATTGAAGATAGCACAAAAAGGGAGAATAACATGAAGATACATGGAAAGCTATGAGGTGACAAAGGGAAGAAGTGATGAGGATCAAAAGAAGATGGATGAGAAGAACATGAAGGAGAGACGACCAAATGAAGATGGTCAAGACAATGGTGCATAACAATGATGAACGTCTACACCGACATGAACATCTACGGTGCGTGTTGAAGTCAACAAGATCAACTACCACGACACCATGACGGGCACAAAATTCAACTCAAGCTCAATCTCTAATGCGCTATATAATTGGGTAGTTCTCCCTCAACACCTAGCACATTCCAAGAGGGAGACCACTTCCAAGGAAAGGACTAAGGTAATTTTTCAAACCTTTCTCTTTTCTCTTGACTCCTCGTTTTTTGTTCGATTCTTTTGTCCCTTCCTTCTTATTCTTTCGAGACTCATTCGTTTTGGATCATCATGAGTAGTGGTTGTCATCCATCACCAAAAAGGGGGAGATTGTAAGGATCATGACCATTGAGGTCACCCCAAGGGTCACCCCAAGGTATGAATGTTTTGGTGATGAGTGACAAACATGAAATGTGACTAATGTGTACATGAGTGTTGTGCGTGTAGGAAACCTTTTCTACTCTATGATGATTGTAGATGGTTGCCTTGGCAATGGATGACAATGACCACAAGCATGGAGGCTTGATGAGCTTGACGGAGTCCAAGGGTTGATGGAAATAGATCAAGGCTAAGGACAAGCTATGGAGCAAGTGGTTGGAACACTTGTCAGTTGTTAGGGCTTTGAGTCCATAGGAAAAACCAGACTATCAAGGGGGTCTAAGTCATGTCTCTGAGGTCACGGCTAGTCAGTGATGTGCATGATGCTCAGTGGAATCACAGGCACTAGGTGGCAGTGGAGAAGCCAAGGAGCTGTTCGAAAAGGCTAGGAAATGAAGTAAAGCAAGGACGAGAAGTTTCAGCTTCTGGACATAGTGATCGGATAGAGAGGTCAGAGGAGACCGGACTGTACGGTCACTAGAAGACCAGAGAGAAGTCTGCGAGGAAATCTGTCAGCACGAAGACCTATAGAGACCGGACGGTCCGGTCTACAGACTGGACGATCCGGTCTATATGGAGGTTGCTTGGGACAGACAAGTGCAGAAATGGATGCTCTCTGGAATGGAGAGAGATAATCTGACCAGACGGTCCGGTCAGTATAAGGATCAGTAGTGGGCAGAGCCGCTGGAGCTGGATCTACAGTGACTGGATGGTCCGGTCAGACAGTGACCGGATAGTCCGGTCAGTACGTCCAGAAAGCTGATTTTGTGGAGCAACGACTAGTTTGAGGTTGGAAGCCTATATAACTTTGTTGCTGGAGTCTTGGATGTGACATCCCATGTCACAAAAAGGCAGTTAAACTAATCCTAATCCTAATTGCTAGCTAATTAAAATGTGAGTAATTAAATTGCCAAAGAAAAGGGGAATTTAAATAATTAAATCCAAATGAGCCAAATACTAGCCTTGCACAAATATCACAAAACTCAAGAAAAGTATACCAATGTTTTTGCATATTCTAGTGGGGCATATCTAGAATGATGTTTAGGGAATTTATTGGAATTTTTGGTAAAGCCTCAATACCCTTAAAATCTTTTTAAATGTAGAAAAAGGTTCTCCTGTTCTGTGAAGTTTCATAATTTGTCCATCAGAGATCATGACCTGACCCCAAAAGCAAAGTTTGAGAAGATATTTTGCTGGACAAGCAGAAAAATCGGCATAACTTTTGGAGAAAGGTGACTTTGGGGTTTTGTCAAATTACAGCAACCCTGTTCTAGTCAAACTGGAGTCAACTCTAGTTTTTGCCGAGCGGGCAAATGGCCTCACCCGCCGCCTCCTCCTTCGGACCGCTGGACAAGCCACCGCCTCCTTGCCCCCATGCCGACCATTGCTCGTCCTACCACCATGGGCAATCGGCGCTGCATTGAAGCCAATCTCATCCACCGAGCGACCCTCCCTCTGCTCTCTCTGCCTTTAATAGCCGTGCTCGCCTCTCCCTGGTAAAACCATAGCAGGCCGAGCTCCCACCCTCCAGCAGGCCCTCACTCTCCCTCTAACCTCTCTCAATGCGCCAAGCCCCCAGCTCCACTTTTCTTCCTTTGTTGGTGAGCGCAGACGAAGAATTCCAGCCGCTCCCCTGTTCTCGACCGCCATGAACGCCGCCGCGACGACCTCCATCTAGGTAGCTTCCCCGCTTCTGATTCTTCCTCAAATCGATGCGCGACGACTTCCTCTAGCTCCTCCCTGACTTCCCTGCCTTGCCGTCCTCCAGGTTCACCGGAATTTGGGAAGGAAGGAGCACCACTGCCGCTGGATTCGCCCCCTCCCACGGTGAGAGCACGGTTCCGGCCATCCCCGTCGACTTCTTCTTCCACGCCGGCGATCTCCACACCATGGTGAAGCTTCACGACCAACTCTCAGCCCTTCTCGTCCTCTACGCAATGTGCGCCATCGCCGAACATCTCCCATGCCCCGCCGTCAACGTTGCCACTGTTCCGGTCATCATCGATGACCGGAGACCCCTCTGGTCGACTTCCCCGTCGCACGCGCAACCCAGCCGTAGTGGCCCTGTTCCCCATCTCCCTCTGCATCGGCCGGCGGCGAGCCTCTGACGAAGCTCTGGTGAGCCTGGCCATCCCGCCCGTGCTCTGCTTTTTGAATTGGCTAAGTGGCAATTCTATAAATTAGGTCAAACTTTGATAAATATTCAAAAATCCATAACTCAAAAATTAAAGGTCAAACAAATGCAAAACCAGTTTTGTTAGATTCAGAAAATACTAATCTATCCAAAAATTAAGATGAGCATCTAGGTTATGAAGTTTATTAATTGAAACAATTCACCAAATTTGGAACCCTTCTAGGATTAATAAATCCATAAGTAAAAATATATAAATTATAAAATCATGAAATTTGGCCAGTAAGCATCTCATGGCATCTATAAACTCTCTACAAAAGCACATCTCCATTTTAAGCATATTTTTAGAGTTATTGCATGATCATTATTTCTAGTAAATGAATTTTTTTATAAATTCTCTGTTAGGGATTTAATTATGAAACTTTGCCTGTTGTTATTTATGGCTTGACACCTTCATATAAAAATTCCATGTTAAATCCTTAGCACTAGAAGTATGTTTTTTCTCTTGATTAGTTTATTTAATAAATAGCCTAGGAATTAATTAGCTAAATATTGACTTATATACCTAAATAGACAAATTACTATTATTGACTCCCTGGTACTATTCATTCAGCATGTAAGGTCATGAATAACAATAGGTGCGCATGTTCATCCTCATACATGTCATGGTTATTCAAGCTCCGTAATCCTTGAGCATTCATCTCTTATCCGTGCATTGCCATTTCATATAGGAAACGAGCTCGAGGTGACCACGCCGGAGAAGGCCAGTATTGACGTGAACTTCACCGGAGACGCTAACTACGATCACTCCCAAGGCAAGCCCTGGTGCACACCTATTTATTTTGTGAGTCCTTTTGTTTAATCACAACATAAGGATATTGTAATGTGCATTAGGTATCGGGCTTGGATGAAAACCCACTTGCATAAATGAACAATGACCTATGTTAGTCTATGATAGTAAGCCTTTCGTTAGAAAATGCTATGCTTACTCTAGTGGAGTCAACGATAGGTTATGGGACCACTTGATACACTTATGGTTCACATGAAAAGATGAACTTGGTTAAAATTTGAGAACCTATCAATGCAACTCCGTGAACAAGTATTGAACAGTACCAAGTGCATACCTATATATGGAAATTGGTAAACCTAGTAAATTGGACGCTGTATTGTTGAACAGATACACTTATCGATCCAAAGGTGATGTGAATGGCATGGTGGTTGCACGGGTTGGAGGACCGCTGGAGAGTGCACGGGTTAAGCCTCGGATACAAAGTACTGTATCGCGGGGAGGGACATGTACTCGGGATCGATGGCCCCGGACCAACTTTATAGCAACCTCATGAACGGTGGCTGTACGTGTTCTCATGAACGGTGGCTGTACCTCTTGTTTCGAGCAGTTGGCAACAACAGTAAAGTAGGTAAGATGGATTATGATTCTGGATTTTATTTACTTTATGGCTACATATTGCTATGATGTATTGTTCTTTATAATTGCACAACCCTAGTAGATAGCCGGGTTCAACTAAAGTTACCTTTCGCAATAAAAATTAAAATTTAGCTAAGTGATCAACTTGCAAACCAGAGCTAATAGGTGCTTTTTATGCAAAATACCAAGTAAGCCCGGTCAGCCCCCTACATGCTAGGAGTTGGTTCTAGATAACCATTTGTCGAGTAAGTCTTGCAGAGTATGTTAGATACTCAGGCTTTGCGATTTATGTCAACTTTTCAGGCATCCCTCAAGCTACCTATTGTGATTGTTGTAACAAGATTGTGTGGGAAGGTGAGGAACCACAGGATTGGACCATTGAATGGGTTCCTAGTTCACCTACCGAAGATGAGTGAGCCATTGCCATAGGGTCGGCATCATTTACTTAGGCTACCTATCGTCGAGTGTACCGTGTTTTCACTTCCGCTTATTTATGTACTCCAAACCAAGAACATATGTATTGTAATGTAACTTAATTTGCTTCCACTGTGACTCTTGGACTTGTAATATTAAGCACTTAAATGATGTATCATTGTAAATGATGGATGTTCATGTGTGTATGCTATGTATGGTTACTTCGGTAATCATCTCCTGAGAAGATCCTGTATGGCACACTCTATATTTCAGTATAGGGGTGTGACATTGGAGATCTCTCTTGGCTAGTGGAATTGCTTGGAGCATTTGTTGAGAGCCAAGAGGAAAAGAGGAGAGCACTAGGAGGAGATATTGCATATCTTGAGAGTGCTAGTGAGAGTAGCTAGAGCATCTTGCACATCTAAGGCTAGGGTGTCCTTGAGGGTGTGATCTAGGTTGTTACTGTTGCTCTATGGTGAAACCTAGACCGGTTAGGTGTTGGTGATCGAGCCTATCGTGATCAGTTGTGAAGGCCGTGACATGTTTGTACCCGGTTTGAGCCCAATGGTGAAAGGGGCATCGCTAGTGAGCGCTCGTGTCGGCTCGGGGAGTCCGACAAGTTCTCGAGGGAAATGACCTTGTGCCTTGGTGGCAGCAGTGACGCAACTGTGTCTTTACTCCAGGAGTGATTGCGAGCCCGTATGTGAGAACTCCATATTGGTGGTGGGAGATACCGGTACTCCGGTGGGAGTGGTCCAACGAGGAGTAGGGGAAGGCGCCATCCTTCCGAGACCTCAGGAAAAAATCATGAGTCATCTCTTATTCTACTCCTTACTATGATGCTTTACTTTCCGCATTTACATACAGTGCTATTCATGCTTGTGTGCTTACCTTCCTCTAGTTGACTACCTTGTAGACTTGCATGAATAGACTTCTTTACTTGCTAGTTGTGCTTAGCTTCCGCATTTGATCACTAGCATGTATAGGAGTTGCATTGGCTTGATTGCTCACCCTTGTATGTATTGTGCTACTCATGCTTGTGTGCTCCAGTTCCTTATCTTGTAGCAATTGCATGAGTAGGTTGCTTTGTTAGCTTGTTGTTTGCTTCCGCATGTCTTTATTACTAGCTTGCATAGGAGTTGTTTTGCCTTTGTGTGATCCACTAGTATGCTTAGGTTGTTGTTCCTTTCATTATCTTGCTAGTATGATCACCATTAGAATTATGTAGGAGTTGTTTTGAGTGGTCGGTTTTAGAAATTGGCGAATTTGGTACATAGTGCGAGTTCCCGATTCACCCCCCCCTCCCGCCCCTCTCGGTCACTCGGTCCTTTCATGCATCGGCAAAGAGTAACACCGGGATGGGTTTGGCATGCCGTCAAATCTTTGACGAGTGTCACTAAGAGACACTCGACAAATATAACCTTTTGTCGAGTAGCTACAAAGGACACTCGGCAAAGATACATTTTTGCCGAGTGCTTATTCAAGACACTCAACAAAATAATATTTTTTTCACTATTTGAGCATATTTTCTTTTTTATTGCAAATAGACAATTAATATATATAATTGACAAGTTTGGTATATTTCTTGATTTGTTCTCTATATTTACTTAATTTTTTTATAAATTGTATTTTCTCGGGAAAAGACAAATTGGAACTAGAACTGTTTTGAATATTAGAATAAAGTGAATTGAAAATTAACATTCATGTTAGTTAGGTCAATGTGAAGTTGTATCCCGGAAGCGCAAGTAAATTTTACAAATTTTGTACATGAAATATCACTATTTATGTGTGGTTGAATTTTACTTAAATTTTATAAAAAATTAAATGGAGTCATAAATTTATGAGTATTATCATAAAATCATATATAGAGGCTGAGGTAAAAAGTAGAAATGTTTTGCAAAAATTGTGACGTAGGTTGCGTAATCAGAGAATCTCCGAATAGGAAACATAAAAATGAGAATGGGTCATTAGGGTTTAGAATAAATTTTAAAGTCAAATTTAAATATGACTTCAAATATTTTTATATGTGTAAGGTATTATATTATTTATGTCATATTAATATTTTGTTATTTTTCAAAATTATTTGGATTTTATAAAAAATTAGAAACCAAAAAAAAATGTTTGCAAGGCACTCGACAAATGGTTGGGTGTTCGCCAAGTGACCGCCACTTGGCACTCGGCAAATAGATATGTGGACTTAGCCATTACCAGCCTGACGCCCGTGCTCAGTCTCTGCTCACTCTCTCTACTCTCTGGTCACCCACGCTGCACCGCCCGGTGCCGCCTCCGCCGATGCTCCACTGCTCGGCGCCGCCTCGCCACCCCCGTCCCCGATGCTCCACCACCTAGGCGCCGCCTCCCCACTGTCTCACCCGGTTGTAAGACCAAAAACCGAATGCATCTGTATGCGTGCCCAAGATCAAGTTTTCACGCACACAGGACAAAAGTGGAGTAAACAGAATAACCAATTTTTTTTATTATTAATACCTCATATCATTATTACATAGTCTCAAATACATGAAAATAAAGATAGTGGAAGACTCCATAACGCCACTGGCAGTCAGCCGGGGGTCGCACTGCTAGTCGTAGTAGTCCTCATCGACGTAGTCCATATCGCCATCATCTTCTGAGCAGCAGAATAATAGCAGCAGCAACACAGTGAAAACTAGAACGTGTGAGTACATAAAGTCCTCAACAAGTGGAGGAAAGTAATGTCATGTAGGCTAAAAACAAGAATAGACTTAACATAGGTTTACAACACTACGCATCCTTAGCCTATGACTCTAATTATTCAAGCATCGTATTTACTAGGTGAAAAGTAGCCCAACAGGTTAATCACCTATCCAACACTATCGATTGCCCACCGATAGCAAAACTATGAATTACTCACCCATACCAGAACACTACAGGTTACCCACTTGCAGAACCTATGACTATACCACCCAAATCTGTTTACCCACTATTGGTATTTTTAACGAATGTAGATGAGTCCGCAAGCGCATGGAGAATACCGCTGTAGCACTTCACCTCTGGAGTATTCCAAGGGTATCGAATTCATAGGGAACGTGTGTGCTAGTCTTCTATTCTAATCATCTAAGGACACAAAGATAACTATGGCTCGGGTAGAGAGGTTTCTAACTGGTAAAAGAGTCCTAATTAAAGTAAGTTGACACTAAGCTGCTTGCATTGGGCATCCGGATTTCCCTTGCATCCACAGTGCAATTCCGGCCAAGAGCCTACAACGTAGCCGAACGTGGAGGATTTCAAAGGACAGATAGGAATGTCACCACCTACTGCCTACCTCTAGTAATCCGTGGACTACGCGACAAACAAAGGTAACCTAAGGCCTAGAAACCACGTCTATGCTTTTGATTACTCCCTTAATATCTATGTACGATAGGCCAAGACTAAGGTCTCTAATTGAATAGAGCACTGAGCGATCAAAGCAACTAAGTACTTAAAAAGGAAAACTAATAACCAGAAAAGAATCACGAAGACTTACTTAAAAAGGCAAGAAACCATCAAGGTACAAGCGCGGAGAAGGGATTGGATAGACCCGAACCTCCTCTCCTAGACTCCTCCTCACTCTCTCCCTATTTTCTAAACGCTTTGGCAGCGTTGAGCCTTTTGGAAATGAAGTACTAATTCTATCTTGAAGTGTTGAGAGAGTGAAACCCTTCTCTTTCTTTTATAACACTAAATGGCGGTTTTAGGGTCGGTAATTCCGCCCTAAGGGGGTAACCGACATAGGAAAGGCGGTGGAGAACCGACCTCAAAAGATGGGCCCCACTAGGCTCAGCCCACCTTCGGCCGAACACCCCTATTCGACCGAACAGGGGGTGGGGCCTAGTGGGTCCTGCCTCTTCTGGTTGCCTGGTGGGTGGACCTTCTTTCATTCTAACACTGTAGGGTCTTTGGTTATGTCGGTTGTTTTCTGAAAGTGGGCCACTTGATCCCCGTCCGATGCTGTGATTGGCCGGATGTGTGCTTTTCTCCTTGATGATGTGGATTTTTTGCTAATTCTATGGAATAATTACCTGCAGCAAATACTTAAAACACTTGTGAAATTTGTTAGTGAATAACTCCTACCACTATGTTGGTTATTCTTTTTATTGCTTTTATGCAGATAGTTGACGGTCTAAATTAGGCATTTAGTGTCCATCAACAAACTCCCCCACACTTAGCCTTTGCTCGTCCCTGAGTAAAGGATGAAAACTAAGGTGGACTTAAAATCTCGCAAATGGCATGATGCTAACATGCAAATTATTCCAAACCATACTTGTACCAATGGTTTTGCAGTGTCTACCACATTACCTTTGGCGATTGAAGAGTGGAATGGTGGCAGACTTTGATCTTCTTGACTTCCTTTGCTAAGTACTCAGGTTTTTGAAGATATTTTCAAAATAAATGAAAGCTATGCTCCTCAAATGATTCTCTCAAATCACTCAATATTTGTGTAAGTAGATCCTCACCAAAGCTTTTTGCCTCTTTCTAATCCTACATCTAAACTTGGCTTTTTGTGGAGCTCAGGGCATGAATTCAAAGAAAGGGGCATACTTGTGCTTCATATTTTACTGAGTCAAAAATCATATCCAAGAAAAAAACAAGTCATGATTCCATAATCAAGTATGTGCACACATTATGGATTGGATGGTAGAAATGAATGGACACTCCTTTCCATGTAGATTCTCTCTTTCTTTGAACAGTTTTAGGCATGGCCATGCCTTCCAAAGGATCAAATGAAAGAGAATCCTAATCAAGAATTTCATGGAGTATTTGCTTGGATGGATGGAATGATAGTGGTAATGCTAATCTTCTAGAGTAGAAGTTTTTAGCAAAATTGGTGTGCACAGACTTGATCAATAATTCATAACAAGCAACTTACAAGGGTCAAGAGTTTGACAAAGCTCAACAAAGTCACAAGCAGCCAATGTAAAGGATATTCAATAAAGTTTATTATTTGGCCCTGGTGGGTTTCACTTTTTATCAGTGACGAGTAAGCACTAAGATTTAAATTTTCAAAATAAATCCCGAGTACTTTATGCAAAAGGAGAGCAAGAATCACATTGTCAAACCATCTCACACTAGTCAATAGCTTAGGTAACATGCGGTCCCTATAAATATTTTCCACTAGTATTGGTACAAAGATTAGGAATAAGGAGCATGCATGCCAATCCATGGAAAATTTTAATATAAGTGGGAGACATCATAAGGTTGATTTTAATTTTCTTAGTTGATTTTATCATTTTAACTCGAGAAAATTAAATCAAAGCACCAAATAGGGAGATTAAGGGATAGGACGCGCAAACCATCATGCCGGAGAAAATAAGGACCGAGGGGGGCCAGGACCTGTTCGGCCGAACCCCTCTGGTCCCCAAGTGGGTCCCACTTTTGTGTGATGTTCCATGCGACGATGTACAACGTATTTTTCATCATGCGGAATTTTTGTTCGCATTGGAAGTCCCGAGGATCTCCCCCACACTTGTTTTCTTGCCTGCTCTTCTTATTGACACAAGAAGAAGGAAAAAGTAAAATGCAAAGGGACTCTACCCGCTTTCTGGGCTAGGTGAGTCTTTTATTCATTGATAAAGCAAACTAATAGGCGCTGATTACAATGATGGAATAAATAAACAACTAAAGGAAAATTAAACTAAGCGCCTACTTTATTTCCTAGATAACTATTAGGGAAGCATAATCAATTGCCATGATAAAGCTCAGGCTTCCTTAATTCGTAGAACACTTGCATAAGGTTGGTGCCAAGGTTATGGCGGAGGTTACCTAATTCGCGCTTAAGGGCCTCAATGTCATCCTTGATGTCGGCCCTCTCTAATTTTTCCTCCGCTAGTTCATCAACGAGCCGCTATTTGCTAGGCAGAGGCTTTCAATCTTTTGAGCTAGTTGTGCAGTGGTCTCCCACTTGGGAGAGTTTTCCCCACTGCTCTAGTAGTACCCCGCCAATCTTTCGATAGGGGACGATGAAGTGAACTGCCTTATGGTGTTCTTCGGGGGGAGAGATGTCTAATGTGGAATATACCTTCCGGGTAATCATAGCTATGCTGAAGTCGGTTGACAACCGGGTGACCCCTCATAAGGGAATCGACCGAGTCAGCTTGGAGCACAAGGCAATTGGAGATGGACTTTATATGTAAATCCATGTAGACTACGAGTATGACTCTTCATGTACACCCCTGCTGACCTGATAAATTAGGCGGCAGGGACCTCCCCATCGAGGGCACCAATTCACATTGCAATACAAACCACAGAACACTAGACGTAGGTTTTTTACTCTCATCGAGAGGGTCCGAACCTGTATAACTCGGCATCTTGTGTTACCATCGTAGTTCTTAGTCCCGACGTAGCCCTATAAGTATATTGCCAAAAATAAGTCTCGATAGTTGGCGTGCCAGGTAGGGGACAAGGCTCGCTGGGATTCTCCGTCGACTACGATTGCCGAAATTCCCAACATCCAGTACTCGCCAGACTTCAAGATCTCCTTCGGATCACTCGACTTCGCCATCAACACCCACAGAGAGCTAGGTCTGGAAAACTACCGATCCGACTCGGTCGTAGCTGGCTCTATGGCGCGATCACTGAGTTCATCAGATCTGATCCCAGCATTGTTTCCACTCGGATTCGGCAACACAGACCTACCTACAGGGTACGACTCAAAGTCGGTCCGTTCCTTTGATGAGGACTCAGATGGATCTGCTTGCTTATATCCCTTAACCATAAACGTGGTTGAGATAGATGAGAATCTGTCAGACAATAATGATGGGGAAGGTGACCATGGTAGAGATGGTGGTGAAGAAGACGGCCGCACTGAAGATGGCCACAGAGAAGAAAACCCCCAAGACGACAACTCATCGGCAGGACACCGCTGCCGAGCGAGAGGATCGCGAGGATCTCGCCTCGCACGAAGACTAGATCTCGGGCAACTAGAGATCGAGGTAGATGGCATTAAGGTCTACGACACCCCGCAGAATAACATCACTCGGGCAAAAATGTTACTCGACAGCTTGATGGCTGATGAGGCATATCAGACCCCCGCGATGAAGACAGCCGTGACCATGCTCAAAGCAGCTACCATTCAAGAGGCTCACAAAGAGCCACCTCAGTCAGTAGCAAGTTCCAGCCATGCTACCTCACGCAGTCGTCGAGGACGCCGCGATCTGAGAGACTGGATAGGGTCTCGCTATCTTTGAGATGTCATCAATTCTTATCATGACGAGCGAGCTCGAGATAACCGCTGTTATGAAGAAGAGCGGCGTGGCCGAAGGGATGATTATCATCACGATGACCGACGAAATCCACCTCCAAGGGATAACCGCAACGACCGACGAGATCCACCTCCGAGGATAATCGCGACGACCGATGAGATCCACCTCCGAGGGATAACCGCAACGACCGACAAGACCCGCCTCCGAGGGATAACCGTGACGACCGACGTCGATAGGATGATCGGGATCCGCGCGAAAACTACCACGAGGATAACTATCAATGTCATCACGATGATGATGTGGGTCCGTGCCATAGCCGCCGTACTCCCTCCGCATCATGATCTCCAGACCCACGGCATAGGACTCCGTCACCGACCGATGAGGAGTTTGACCGAATAAAGGCTTATACTCCTGAGCTACGCAGGTGCAAGTTTCCAAGGAGTTTCAAACCTATTGCTATCAAAAAGTATGATGGACAAACCAACCCCAAGAACTGGCTCCAGATCTATAGCACGGCTATTCGGTCTACTGGGGGAAACACCTATGTCATGGCTAATTACTTGCCAATCTGCCTTGAGCCCGTTGTTCGGATTTGGCTCACATCTCTTCTTGAGAACTCAATCTCCAATTAGGGGGCGGGGGGGGGGGGGGGGGGGGGGGGGGAGGAGGAGCTCAATAAGTTGTTCATCAAGAGTTTTCAAGATCCCTACAATTGTCGAGGCAACCACTTCGACCTTTCTCGACTTAAGTAGAAGCCCGACGAACCCCTGCGTGACTTCTTGGACAGAGATCCCCAATGTTCTGGACCAACAGATCATTAGTACCTTCCGAAGGGTTGCAGAGTGATGACCTGGTTCAGGAGATCGGTTGGCGGAATCATAACCTGGATCTGCCCGCTCGGGAGTGTTTTGAGATCATGGACAAATATGCTTCGGGGGAGTCAGCTCAGTATGACATTCGAGGTAAAGGGAAGGAGAAGCGCCAGGACAAGACTGAGTCCTTCAAAAAGGACAAGAAGAGGAAAACTGATAACATGGTTGCCGCTGTAGACTGATCCAAGAAAAATCCACGGATGAACCAGGAAACCATGGATGACTTGCTGAGTGGCCTGTGCCTATGGCACCCAAAGGGAAACCACAAAGCAAAGGATTGCTACCATTTGAAGGGCTTCACGACTGCTGCGCTGAAGGTGGCCAAAGACCCACCGAGGCGGAACATGGACAAAGCTAATGATGGCGGCGACAAGGACGATGAAGGAGAGTTTCAGAAGCCCCGGAAGGAAGTCAACTTCATCTTCGGAGGGCCCGATTCCTACACATCCAAACGCAAACACAAGCTGGAACTGTGAGAGATCAACTCCGTGGAACCAGCTCCACCTGAGTACATGCAGTGGTCTGAAGTTCTGGATCGGTCGGATCACCCGAGGCACCTGCCCAGACCGAGTCGCTACCCGCTTGTGCTCATGGCAACTTTGAAGGAGGTCAAGTTCAACAAAGCCCTCATCAATGGAGGAAGCAGACTTGACGTGATCTTCACCAAGACTCTCAAACTGAGCACTTCTCCCTTTCACTGGATTCTGCCAGGCAAGACCTCGGTGCCGATAAAGCAGATCACTCTGCCTGTCACATTCGGTACCCGAGAGAACTTCAGGACCGAGCGTATCATCTTCCAAGTAGCTAATCTCGAGTCTACCTATCATGCCATCATTGGCAGACCGGTGATAGCAAAGTTCATGGTGGTCCCGCACTATCCTTATCTCACCTTGAAGATGCCAGACCGCAAAGGAATCATCTTCCTCCACTCCGATCTTCAAAATTCTTTTGATTGTGATGTGCAGAGTTGTGAGTTGGCCGACCGATAGTTGATGTTGTCCGACCAGCTAAAAATCCAGAAGGCAGTTGGCAACAAGGTGGAGACCAACGTAGAGATCCACACAAAGAAGCCCAGTAAGGAGAAGATCTAGATGGATGACATGCCGACCAAGGAAATTCCGCTTGATCCTAAAGACCCTGCTAAGGTTACTTATATGAGGGCCAATCTAGAAGAGAAATAGGAACTCGCGCTCACTCTTTTCCTTCAGGAAAATAGGGACATCTTTGCATGGAAACCTTCGATCATGCCGGGAGTTCCTAGGGAAAAGATTGAGCATGAATTAAGGGTGCCTGCTGGGGCTACACCCGTCAAGCAACGACTTAGAATATTTGCTCAAGATCGCAAGGATGCCATGAAGAAGGAGATAGCTAGGCTTTTAGATGCTAACTTTATAAAGGAAGTGTACCATCCGGATTGGCTGGCTAATCCAGTCCTTGTACCGAAAAAGAATAAAGAGTGGTGTATGTGCATTGATTATACTAATTTGAACAAGGTTTGTCTCAAGGACCCCTTCGCTCTGCCGCGCATTGATCAGATTGTAGACTCAACAGCCAGGTATGAGCTGTGGAGCTTTCTAGATGCCTATTTAGGCTATCACCAGATCCCATTGAAAGTCGAGGATCAAATCAAGACTTCCTTTATAACTCCTTTTGGTGCCTATTACTATATAACAATGTCATTCGGTGTTAGGAATACTGGCGCGACTTACCAACGTGGTATTCAACGCTGTCTCAAAACTCAGATCGGTCAGAACGTAGAAGCTTATGTTGACGACATCATGGTAAAGACTCAGAACGTCAGAGAACTTCTCTGTGACCTGGCAGAGACGTTTGACAATTTGAGGTGATACTCGATGAAGCTGAACCCTAAGAAGTGCGTCTTTGGGGTACCTTCGGGAAAGCTACTCAGTTACATCATTTCGAAACGAGGTATAGAGGCTAACCTTGAAAAAAATCAAGGCAATCCTTGATATCGAACCTCCTAATTCCCAAAGAGATGTTCAGAAGCTGACTGGGTGCATGGCATCTTTGAGTCGCTTTATCTCTCGACTGGGGGTTAGGGGTCTATCGTTCTTTAAGTTGCTCAAAAAGAAAGATAGCTTTGTCTGGACAGAAGAGGCGTAGTCAGCATTGGATGAGTTGAAGATCTACCTCGGCAATATTCCAGTCTTAGTGCCTCCAGAGCCACAGGAGAAGCTTCAGCTTTATGTGTCGGCCACAACCCAAGTTGTGAGTTCTGTCTTAACAGTCGACTAAGAAGAAGAGGGACATGTACAAAAAGTACAACACCCAGTGTATTTTGTTAGTGAGGTTCTAAACGCCTCCAAGAACCGATATCACCAAATCTTGAAGCAGCTATATGCGCTCTTGGTCACCTCGAGGAAGCTGAAGCATTATTTTCAAGCTCATCTGATCGAAGTTCATACTACTTTTGCGCTCGGAGAGGTTCTTCATAACTGCGAGGCAGTCGACAAGACTGCCAAGTGGGCGGTCGAACTCGGTCAATGTACCATTACATTCGTACCTCGCTCGGCGATCAAAGGATAGGCGTTGGTTGACTTCGTTTCTAAGTGGGCAGAAATTCAAATGCCACCGGAGCCGCAAGATATTGAGTACTGGAGAATGTACTTTGACGGTTCACTCCAATTGCCTAGTGCAGGGGCAAGAATTCTACTTATTTCTGTGACAGGAGAGAAACTTCGATATGCCCTCCAAATCAAGTTTCGTGCGTCCAATAACGCTGCAGAGTATGAAGCTCTTCTACACGGTCTGCGAATTGCCATATCGCTTGGCATTCAATGCCTCGATATTTTTGGTGATTCAGCTTTGGTCATCAGCCAGGTCACTAAGGATTGGAACTATGTGGATGACAACATGGCTGCCTACTGCCAAGAAGTAAGGAAGCTGGAGAGCATGTTTGATGGACTTAAGTTCACACATGTTCTCCATGATAATAACCAGGCTGCTGATGAGCTAGCTAAGATGGGATCATCACGATCGATTGTCCCACCTGGTGTTTTCCTACACAGCCTTGATACACCAACTATTTCTCCTCGGCCAGATGTGCTGACGACCGATGTTGCTGACCCTGTGAAAGATGTCGACATGGAGACCGATTGGCGCGACCCGATTATTCAGTTTCTGGTTAGCGGTACGCTGTCTGCGGATTCTAATGAGCAACAGAAGTTAAAGGCTCGATCTCGAGGATACTTAATGGTGGATAACATGCTCTATCGAAAAGGAGGATCAAACATCTTGATGTGATGCATTTCAATTCCAGAAGGTAAAAGGTTAAGGGTTCTATTGGCCCACGGCGGTCAAAGATGCACACTAGGTCATTCGAAAGTGTAAAGGTTGTCAATTTTTTGCTCAGTAGATGCACATGCCTTCACAACAACTTTAGATGATACTTGTGACTTGGCCCTTTGCAATTTAGGGGATGGATATTGTTGGTCCTTTCCAAAAAGCGCTAGGTGGGTTTACTCATTTGTTTGTTGCCATTGACAATTTACCTAGGTGGATTGAAGCAAAGCTGGTCGGGAAGATAAATCGAGTTTGTCAAAGAGGTCTTCACTCGGTTTGGAGTTCCTCACGATATCATCACCGACAATGGTACTCAGTTTACATCTGAGGAATTCCGTGACTATGCCAATGAGATGGGAATAAAAATCCACTTTGCTTCGGTGGCCCATCCTCAAAGCAACGGGTAGGTCGAACGGGCCAACGGTATGATTCTTCAGAGGTTGAAGCCCTAGATTTTTTATAGATTTAGGTCGTATTCCAGTCGGTGGGTTTGAGAGCTTCCTTCGGTCCTTTAGGGGCTGAGCACTGATGTCAGTTGGGCTACTGGTTAGTCTCCTTTCTTGTTGGTCTATGGCTCTGAGGCTATGCTGCCGACTGAGGTAAACCTCATTTCAGCATGAGTCAAGGGATATGACGAGAAGTTTTGTGAAGATACCAGAGAAATCGAGTTGATTGCGGCAGAGGAGATGCATGATCGCGCTCTGTTTCGATTGGCTGTGTACCAGCAGGGCTTACAACGTTACTATGACAAGAACATCCGAAGTCGTTAGTTCCATGTTAGGGACTTAGTACTGCACCGAGTGCAATCAACCAAGAATCAGCACAAGTTATCTCCTAAATGGGAAGGACCATATGTGGTCAAAGAAGTCACTCGGCCGGGGCCTTATCAACTGATGTATGAAGACGGCGATGACGTACCAAATTCATGGAACATAAATCAACTGTGTCGCTTTTATACTTAGTTTATTTTTGTATTCCTATACATTATTATTGAATGGAACTTCAATCTTTTTTGATGAAAGGCTTTTGATGATTTACATTCTTATTTGCCTCGATTCTTTAATTTATACATTAAACAATCGAGACAGGGGGCTAATAATAATGTCCCATTCCTCCTTAACCTTGATAAACGCTGGTTTTGGATTTTTACAGACTAATTCCTTGTATTTTGATATGATCTTATATTTTTTGGTCCAACCATGCAACATGACAACCAAACAATTCGCACTACACAACAGACTGCCACTACACTAATTAGAGCCAAAGAGCGAGAGGTCATGTGTTGATTGGTCGGTTCTGATTATTATGTGGTTATAAATTATAGCCAAATATGCTAAGGCAGACCGATACGTCTTCTAGATCTTATAGTCAAAGGGTTTTAGTACCAAAGCGTGACTAACGCAGCTAAGTACTACCTGAATTACTATAAGTAACAGGGGATCTCTCTACTGACTACGCAGTCGAGTTTTTTAACTTGTTTAGAAATTAAGCAAGAAAAAGAACAATTATTATTACCCAAGGAACATACTATTTTCCTACTAAAAATACTATTAATGTATCTGATTACATAAATTATAGCTCTGTCAAAGGAGAAGAGGCGTCATCTTCTATTTCTGGAGAACCAGGAGAAGTCGGAGCAGTAGGATCGATGTCAATATTCTCGACTAGGGCTTGGGAGGTTTCTACCATAGAGTCTAGTAGCAACTGACATTGGTCGACCGTCAATGAAGGGTTGAAGCCCTCCTTGATCTTGTCCAATGGAAATTCCAGGGACCAAGACTGACAAATAGCCAACACTTGACTCCCGGCCTCGGTTGCCACCCTCCTGGTATGATTGGCGATCGCCTCTGGTGCGTGCTCCAACAAGTATTCAATGGGTATGCCCGGTCTGCTCCACTTGCTTTGCGTGGATATAGTCCAGAGCCTTTCGAGCGCCATATGACAATACAGCAGACCGGCATCAAGATTAGAAGATGAAGTTTATAATGAAGACTAATAAGAGGAAAACAAGAAGAGCTTAGTGGCCAAATTACATTTATGTTGTAGGGCACTGGCCTTAGCATTCTTTAGGGACTCCTCTATCCCCTGCAACTTCTTATTCAGTTCGGCAAGCTCAACATCTCGCTCGCCAAGAGTTTTGGATAGGTCGTCTTTCTCGGTGTTCAGAACATCCAAATAATTCTGTTGATTAGAAGTGACCTTTTCCAATTCCGTAATGATTTCTTTATGAGATTTACAAATATATGGAGAAAGCGCGGATGATAGGAAGATTTGAAGGTCTTTTACTTGCAAGGTCAAGAAGACTCTGCTATAAAGAAGCAGAGGCTTCCTTGTAACTGGTCTGCAGCTTCTCTTGTGGTTGTTGAGCTTTTGCTAGCTGCTGACCGGTTACTTCAAGCAACAACAAGTCAAAGATACAATAGAATATTTATACATAAAGAAGGATTTCAATACATACCGAAGCTTTCAGCCTCAAGGTACTCTATCCTTGCTTGCTTTTTCTCCCCAAGAGCATATATTTGCTGGATAAGGGGAGACCGTTATGGTTAGAAGCAACAAAGAAGTAAGGAAGAAAAAGGCCTTGGTATTAATATACCTTGGTTGATTCTCGGTGTTGGTGGAGAATTTTCAAGTCTTCGGCTTCAGGCCGACTCAAAGTGTTATCGACTGGCATGACCTTGTCCTTCATGGGAGAAGGTGCACTACCAGTCAGGGGAGGAGAAGCGGTCTGCGGGGGCAGCCTTGGAATTGCTGGGATCTCCTTCGCCAGGGTCTGCACGCTTGGTGGCGTAGCTTCAGACTAGGATAAGTCGGTCGGACGAAGTGCAGGAGTCGATCGAGTGTCTTTAGACACAGGGGCACTCTGAGTCTCGATCGACCGAGTAGTGTGTTCACTACATTATAAAAATGACAAAAACTAAACATATTTTTATTATACTTGATGAAGAGTCGAAGATGTGAAGTAACTTACTCAGAGGCGGGCTTGATCTTGATCCAGCTGACTTTCTTCTTTAAGGAAGTAGTCTACGAATCTGATCGCTTCCTCTTGGCCGAGTTGTCAACCTTCTTTGTTGCTCCTACATCATGCGTCTCTTGACTTGGGGGCTCCGACCGATTTGATGGTCGGTCGGAGGGAGCAGCTGAGGGCTAACTGACGTTTTGAGGTTGATCTTCCTCATCATCATCGTCATCTCCCAGATATTGCCTTCGGTGATAAGCATGCTTTTTTACTCGCTGACTGATGAGGGGAAGACTGGTGGTAAGGAAAGCGGAGTCGCCAGCGACAACCGATTCGGTCAGACGCGCGCTTGCTGAAGTGGTTGACTCACCAGTACCAGTCTGTGGCGGCTTCTCACATAATCCGGTCCCTCGGTATCAGTTGGAGGGAGCGAAGGGTGTGACACGTAAGTGTACAGAACCTGAAAATAAACATCAAGATATCAGACTAGTCTTATCACTCTACCAAGGTGGATATCAAATAAACATTGAACATCTAGAAGCTTACATGGGCCCAGTGAGTGACCACGTTATATGCCTTTGTGATCAAGGCATGATCCTGAAGGGTGTTTTCTTCAAACATCTTCTCTAAGCGAGACCGACGTAGAGTGGAGTTTGGTGGGTCGGGCACCTCCCTCGTCTCATCATCGGTGGAATATTTCCACGCAGGATGGCTTTGTTGTTTAAGGGGTTGAACTCGGCGCACTATGAAGCTTTTAGCTATTGTGACACCGTTGACTCCCTCTTTCTTCAGGTCGGCAATTTTCTTCAACAGCTCGACTACTTGGTCATCATTAGGGTCCGGCCTCTCTGACCAACATGTTCGGGGGCTGGCCCTTGCACTAGTAAAAACCACAAGAACAGGGGGAGGATTATCATAATAGAACCACTCCTCCCTCCAGTTCTTCATTCTGGTGTTCAGGGGCACATTGATGTAGACCTCCTTGCGCAACTGGAGGCCAACTCCACTAATGGCAACTTGGTTCTCCTTTGTTGGCAGTGGTCAGAGGACAAAAAGATGGCAAAAAAGAGAAAAGTGGGGCTACACGCCTAGAAAAGCTTCACACAAGTTCCCAAAAATTGCAATGTGTAGAACAGAATTGGGATTGAGATTGACAAGCTCAATTCCATAGAAGAGAAGGAGCCCGCGCAAGAAGCTGCAGCAGGGAACTCTGAGACCGTGCTCAAAAAACGAGCAGAAAACAACAATCTGCTTGTGGATTGGAAGAGGATAGGCTTCAGAACCAGGTACCATCCAATCGATGCACGCCTGTTCTAGAAGGGTGCCGTCGACCACCATGGTGTTCAGGTCTTTGGTGGAGATGCTGCTCTTTGAGGATTCCCGAAGCTGTTCTGGGATCTCCAGCTCCAAAGACGATGACTCAACAGCAGCAACGGCAGCTTTCTGCCCTTTGGCGGATTTGCGCGTCATCTTGATGGGATGGTGCGTCGTAGTGGATCTGGAAATAGCACCCTAACCCTAGCACGAGCTCAGGGGCTGGGGAATGGTGGAGGATCTACGGCGGCGGCGGGAAACTGCTAACCCTAGCAATGAGGAGCTTAGGAGGCATGAGAATAGAGGAAGCTAGAGGAAGACGAAACGCTAGAGCAAAATGACGGCGCGGACTTGGCGTCATCCTTCCCTCGCCCTTTTATACCTTTGCTTTTTGACCTAGTTGCGGGGGGGGGGGGGGGTCCATATGGGCTGGCGTAGGCTGCATAGTAGCAGGCCATTTGTTTTTGTTCACTAAAATAAAGATAGGCAATATTCTTTAAACAGAATTATTGCTAAAGAACCTTGAGAGTTAATCTTGGGGGCTTCTTTGATGAGAAGCAGTGGAAAATCCACTAATAATATCTCCGTATCTATGTGATCTGATGATCATGTAGCAGAGGACTTGATGGTCGTTCAGATATGAGTTCATGATTGTGTTGCTGATAGATGTCAGTAATTGAATATAAAAAATAAGCTTATTATAATTTGAGTGATGGTTTATTAAGGAAAAGCTATTTTATGATTGATGTCATTTTAGCTTAGTACTATATTATGATTGATGTCATAAAATTTTATATGGATTATAACATGATTGAAGTCATGATATTAAGTCCATGAATCACTCAAACTAGAGTGTATATCACTTGGCCTTACATTCCATCGGTCGGCATGTTTGATGATATGCAGACCGATCCTCTTGTTTGATGATTAGAGGTTAGAAAAGCTCATACTTGATGGTTTGAGTAACCTAAACCCAACAAAATGTTAAGAGATAATATTATTAGACTCTTGCATTATTTGTTAGTCTCCAAATTACATAAGAGTCGGGTGCTACACCTGATCAGGTGCACCTAGTCGGCGCAACAGATCTATTAGGGACTTCAATTCAGAGGTCTTCCTAATTTGTGACCTGTTCACATAGACATTGAAGATCACTCGGTGAGTCACAGCTCAAAATCAAAAAGCACTCGAGGGCTGTTGTGGAATGTATACCTTCCGAGTATCCATAGCTATGCTGAAGTCGGTAGATAACCGGGTGACCCATAATAAGGGAACCGACCGAGTCGGCTTGGAGCACAAGGCAATTGGAGATAGACTTTCTATGTAAATCCATGTAGACTATGAGTAGGACTCTTCATGTACCCCCCTGCCGACCGGATATATAAGGTGGCAGGGACCTCCCCATCGAGGGCACCAATTCACACTGCAATACAAACCACACAACACAGGACTTTGGGCTTTTACTCTCATTGAGAGGGCCCGAACCTGTATAACTCAGCGTCTTGTGTTACAATCATAGTTTTTAGTTCCGACATAGCCCTAAAAGTATATTGCTGAGAATAATTCTCGACAACTGATTCCTCTCGTTCTCCTTTTTTTTTGCCGGTGTGAGAGGATTTATGAGCTGCTTTCCCACACCACCTACACCCCTCACCCCTTGTCCTATAGGCATGTTGCTCCTGGGTGAGTAAGGTGGGGTCCTGGGAGAAACTGCTCAAGGAAGGTTGTCCTGATTTGGTCTTCACTGCCGGTGGGATCATCACATCCTGCGCGACATGCGGCAGCATCCCCCTTGGAGCGATCGTACCAACAATTGGCCTCCTAGGTGAGGTCCCTGCCCACCCCTTCTTGGGTGGCCCTCTCATCGGGGACAGAGAGCTTGCAGCAATATGGGTCGCCAAGGTCTTGGGCCCGTGAGTGCCCTCCCCTGATGGTTGTGATACTGGCGGGGCTAAGGAGAGGTCAAGGGCTGGGGCGAGCTGATGAGGCGGAAGCTTTCTACAGCCACGGGAGGAGCTAGGGCCAGCAAAAGGGTCATCATCTTGTCGGCCATGGTGTTTGGAGGTGGAGAGGCCAAAGGAGGAAGATGGAGTTTTGTTTTTAGTTCTGTTCTGGATCAAGGAAAAACTCCGTCTCTATTGACTCTCCAACATGAAAGGATGAGGCTTACGTTCGGCCGAATAGGGTTGGGCCCTGTTTGCCCCCCTTGTTTCCTGGGTGAGTTGGGCTAGTAGGGGGTAAGGTCTAGATATGGGTTAGGCCAGTTAGTTCTAGTAAAAACATCAAAAAAAGGCTAATAGAGTATATTTAAGTCAATTAAATTGACCACATCTATTTCCTTATCTAAATCCTCACTAGAATGAAAAAGCTTTAACCAATGGCCATTTACCTTAAAATGGTTACCTGTGTCATCTTGCAGCGTGATCGCTCCATGAAAAGATGTATTGACGATAGTGTATGGTCCATCCCATTTGCTCTTTAGCTTTCCATGTCCGAATAGCTTTACCCTGGAATTGAAAAGTAGTACCTTATTTCCTGCCTTGAACTCCTTAGGCTGGATCCTTTTGTCGTGCCATCTTTTGGTTTTCTCCTTGTGGATTTTGGCACTATGGTAAGCCTTGTCCCTCCATTCCTCCAGCTCTGATATCTGTATCTTTCTTTGGATCCCAGATTTCTGGAGATCCATATTCCATTTTCTCATGGCCTAGTGTGCCCGATGTTCCATCCCAATAGGTAAATGGCAAGTTTTGCCATAGACAAGTTGATATGGTGACATGCCGATGGGTGTCTTGTATGCTGTCCGATATGCCCAAAGTGCCTCAGGTAGCTTGTTCTTCCATCCTGTCCCTATTTCTAGTACAGTCTTTCGGAGGATACTCTTGATTTGCTTATTTCAAGTTTCTGCCTTGCCACTGGTTTGAGGGTGGTATGGAGTAGCTATATTGTGGTTCACGCCGAGTTCTCTTAGGAAGTGGTGGAAGGTCTTATCAATGAAGTGAGATCCTCCATCACTTATCACCAACCGAGGTGTTCCAAAACATGGGAAGATTACCTCGTGGAACATTCTTCTAGAGTTCTTTGCATCTACCGCTCGGCATGGTATAACCTCTACCCATTTTGATACATAGTCAACAGTAACCAAGATGTACTCGCAATCATAGGACTTTGGAAAAGGCCCCATGTAGTCAATGCCCCATACATCAAAAAGTTCCACTTGAAGATTGTATGTAAGGGGCATGGCAATGCGAGCAGTGATCCCTCCATGTTTTTGGAATCCTCAGCATTTGTGAATGAATTCTTTTGTGTCTTCATACATTGTAGGCCAAAAGAATCCACTCTGCCGGATTTTTTCTTGAGTGCGGAACACAACGTAGTGTCCTCCGTATAGAGATGAGTGGCACTTTTCTATGACCTTGGCACCTTCGACTGTAGGGACACATCTTCTTAGCATCCCATATGCACATACTCTGTATAGGTACGGGTCCTCTCAAAGGTGTCACCGACTCTCATAAATCAATTTCTTTTTATTCTCCCCTGGCGGTACATAACCTACAACCATGTAATTCACAATATCTGCATACCAGGGGTTGGTGTCGGTCATCTTGAGCAGCATGTCATCTCGTAGAAAATCATTTATCGGTAGCTCCTGCATGTTAGTGATTTGCATACGCGACAAAGATCCACTACAGAATTCTCTACTCCTATCTCATCTTTTATTTCAAGGTCAAATTCTTGGAGTAAGTCCATCTTATAAGCCTAGGTTTAGCATCTTTCTTAGTGAGCACATATTTTAAGGCAGCATGATCAGTATAAACAATCACCTTTACTCCTACTAAGTGAGATCTAAACTTATCGATAGCGAAAACAATAGCAAGGAGCTCTTTCTCAGTGGTAGCATAATTTAATTGTGCTCCCGTCAAAATTTTGCTAGCATAGGCTAGATGCTTCTTATCCTTAGTTTGGCCCAAAACGGCCCCAACGGCATAATCACTAGCATCACACATGATTTCAAAGGGCAGCGCCCAATTACGGGGTTGGATAGTTGGCGTTGAGATGAGTGCCTTTTTAAGGGTATTATATGAGTTGAGGCACTCATCATCGAAATCAAAGGGTCCTTCTTTAGCTAGGAGGCTAGTGAGGGGTCTAGCAATTTGAGAGAAAACCTTAATGAAACGCCGGTAGAACCCCGCATGGCCTAGAAAGCTACGGATACCCTTAATATTGATAGGAGGTGGAAGTTTTTCTATAACTTCTATTTTTCCTTTGTCCACCTTTGTCCCCCTTTCGGACACTAAGTGTCCGAGCACTATGCCCTTTCGGATCATAAAGTGGCACTTTTCCCAATTAAGCATCAGGTCCTTTTCTTGGCACCTAGTCAACACCTTGTCTAAATTCTCCAGACAGTGTTCAAAGGTTTTTCCATAGACGGAGAAATCATCCATGAAAACTTTCATGATGTCTTCTATCATGTCGGAGAAGATGGACATCATGCACCTTTGGAAGGATGTTGGGGCATTGTAGAGCCCAAATAACATTCTCCAGAAGGCATATGTTCCATACGGACACGTAAACGGGGTCCTGCTTTGATCATCGAGATGTATGGGAATTTGATGGTAACCAGAGTAACCATCGACGAAACAAAAGAAGGAGTGGTTTGTAGGCCGCTCTGACATCTCATCAATGAAGGGCGACGGGAAATGGTCCTTCTTGGTTGCCTTGTTGAGTTTTTGGTAGTCAATGCACATTCTCCATCCCATGATGGTTCATTGTGGGATCAACTCATTTTTTTTCATTTTGAACAACCATCATTCCTCCCTTCTTTGGCACTACTTGAACTGGGCTAACCCACTCGCTATGAGGCACGGGACAAATAATTCTCGCGTGCAAATGTTTCAAGACCTCCTTCTTCACTACTTCTCGTATTGCATTGTTCTGCCTGCGCTGAGGCTCTCTAGATGGTGTATTGTCTGGGTCAATGGGAATGTGATGAGTGCAAAGAGTGGGACTAATTCCCTTAAGGTCTTGGTGTGAGTAGCCAAGGACGACCTGATGTTTTTCTAGAATGGCTATGAGGCTTTGGGTTTATTGATCTGAAAGCTTATCACTTATGATGGCAGGGGCTTCTAAATCGCCATGAAGGAAAGCATAGCATAGGCCGGCTGGTAGGGTTTTAAGCTCAGTTGGGGGTTGTCTTGGTGGCTCTTCCTTTGGAAGTTCAAAGGTTTCCTGATTTTTGTCCTTCTCCTCAATGAACTCTTTTGATTGTTGCTCGAGGGTGTATTCAGGTGAATCAAAAGGAAGGACAGCCTTAACTTCCTCAATTGGCTCATCATCAAGGGAAAAATCTGAGATAGTTTTCCCGGATCAAGTGATCAGGATAGAATATTTATTTCCCCCGAGTTTTACATTAAGCTTCCCCTTGCTCGGAGCATCAGAGAAAATTTTCTCAATTGGATGCCTGATAAGTATGTCAAATTTTGAGACTTCAAACAGATAAAAATCAAGGAGTGCATCAATGCATTCATGCCGTATAGGCACTTCTCGCAAAATTCTGTATCCTTCTAGAATGGGTCCAGAGGGATTTGCGAGTCGTTGCCATGGGTAAATCACCCAGAATGACAAAAGCGCAAGCATCAGAAATGATGTTGGCACCGACAGTGGGACTGTAACAAATGTCCACCTTGGCTCTTCTAATGCAGCAGGACAGAGTCGAGGTTGGCTTACATACCCACATTGGGTCCATGGATAGATCTCTTTCTCTTGACCATTCACTTCTCATAATAGCCGAAGGCTCCTTTACAATCTTGAGGAGGAATGCCTCCATGTCGGGGTCAGGGCCTGAATAAGGTATTGGTGGCTTCTTATGATAGCTATAATTCAAGGAGTTCCCATAATCTTCAAAAAGATCATCCTCAAATTGGAAAGGGGGCTTTGAAGGTTGAATTTCTTCTTCCTCCATTGTCCCTGGTTCGGTCGAGGTTTCACTAGACGAATCGTCGGATAGGCAAAGGCTAGGCTTAGGTTCAACTAGTGGGGTGGCCTCAATGCTCGACGTTGCTTCCTCCTAGAGGGGCATTCTACAGTCGGCTAGGAAAGAAGTGTTTTCTAGGATAAGGTCTAAGACAACTATTCCTTCATCGAGCGTCTTGTGGACGAACAATGCTCCGATGGTGATGTCGAGGTACAGGGCAGACTCCTTGCTCAAACCTAGGCAAAAAATATTGAAGCAACACATGGTCGGGCAGAGACAAGTTTGGGCCAGAACGGGTTAGCGTGGTAAACCTGGCCCTGGCTGCACCTATAGACTCCTCAAATTGCCAAAAGTCGACAATGTATCTTCATAGGGAAACGAAACGTAATACAGGAAAGAACGCGAGACAAAATTTTTCTCATAGTTTATTCTAATCACAATTCACACTCCCAATGGTATGGGTGTACCGTTGTTTTGCATTCTTCAAGAGGGAAAATGGAAATACTTTCCACCGCAGAGTTTCTTGTGTCATTCCGCTAATGGTGAGGCATGAACACAATTGCTCGAACTCTAGCAAATGATGAAACGAGTTTTTGCTATCTAAACCCAAGAAGGATTGTTGCCGAACCATGGGTATAAAGCCAGGACGAAGTTCAAAGCCAAATGATAGAATTGGGTCCGCTGATGGCGGTGGCTCGAAGAACTCTCCCTTTGGAGCAAAAAGATTTTGAATGGTAGGTTGCTCCATTGGAGAAAAGAGGTAAGAAATAAATAAAGAAAAAATAAAAAGATACGAGGGCGACTAGTTTGAAGACTAACAGCAACCGTTCCCCGGCAACGGCGCCAGAAATGCTTGTTTGTATTTTTAACGAATGCAAATGAGTCCGCAAGCGCACGGACAATACCGCTGTAGCACTTCACCTCTGGAGTATTCCAAGAGTATCAAATTCATAGGGAATTTGTGTGCTAGTCTTCTATTCTAATCGTCCAAGGACACCAAGATAACTATGGCTCGGGTAGAGAGGATTTTAACTGTAAAAGAGTCCTAATCAAAGTAAGTTGACACTAAGCTGCTTGCATTGGGCATCCGGTTTTCCCTGCATCCACAGTGCGATTCCGGCCAAAAGCCTACTGCATGGCCGAACGTGGAGGGTTTCAAAGGATACATAGGGCTGTCACCACCTACTGCCTACCTCTAGCAATCCGTGGACTGTGTAAGAAACAAAGGCAACCTACGGCCTAGACACCACGTCTATGCTTTTGATTACTCCCTTAATCTCTACGTACGATGGGCCAAGACTAAGGTCTCTAATTGAATAAAGCGCTGAATGAGCAAAGCAACTAAGTATTAAAACTTATTTAAAAGGGAAAACTAATAACCAGAAAAGAATCACAAAGACTTACTTAAAAAGGCAAGCATCCATTGAGATACAAGCGCGGAGAAGGGGTTGGACAGGCCCAAACCTCCTGTCCTGGACTCCTCCCCACTCTCTCCCTATTTTCTAAATGCTTTGACAGCGATGAGCCTTTTTGAAATGAACTACTAATTCTATCTTGAAGTGTTGAGAGAGTGAA
The DNA here is from genome assembly GCA_030378355.1 of Eleusine indica. NCBI lineage: Eukaryota > Viridiplantae > Streptophyta > Magnoliopsida > Poales > Poaceae > Eleusine > Eleusine indica. The sequence continues at coordinate 28,486,659 of CM059501.1, read as the reverse complement.
CCCCTTCCCTTCCTTTTATAGCACTAAATGGCGGTTCCATGGTCGGTAACTCCGCCCTTCCTTTTAGACCATTGTTCGCCCGAATAGGGGGTGGGGCCCAGTGGGTCCTGCCTCTTCTAGGTGCCTAGTGGGTGGACCCTCTTTCATTCTGACACCGTAGGGTCTTTGGTTGTGTCGGTTGTTTTCTGAAAGTAGACCACTTGATCCCCGTGCTTGGCTGTGATTTACCGGAAGTGTGCTTTTCTCCTTGATGATGTGTATTTTTCACTAATTTCATTGAATAATTGCCTATAGCAAATACTTACCAACACTTGTGGAATTTGTTAGTGAATAACTCCTACTACTATGTTGGTTATTCTTTTTATTGATTTTATGCAGATTATTAACGGTCTAAATTTGGCATTTAGTGACCGTCAGCACCCCCTAGATCCACCCAACCATCCAACTAATTGTGTGAGGATCCAGGTCGCTCTTGACCATGAGCACGACTGTTATAAAATGGTTTTACATTTTGCAGAGGTTGCACAACTTTACCAATTGGTTGGTGATTCCATCACCCGTTGGTGACTAAAGTCTCCCTATTGCCAACACACTAACATAGGTGTGAGGCCAAGAGATCACCACATGGTCTTTCAAAGAGCTCCCTAGCTTGCAAAGCATCCCCGCTAAGGTTTCGTTGCTGCAGGATTAACCATCCCAACAGAAGGCCCCTCTGGCACCGTGGCTAGAAGCATACCTTTCATCACCTAAGGCTGAAAGTGATCCTCTCGTCCTTCTTCCTTGAACGCCCACAAAACTAGGAAGACATCTACTACCAGACCACGCCTACCCATATTAGCCCTGTGCTTTGCATTGTTTTCCTAGGTGGCCACATATCAGCCCTGTGTTTTGCGCTATTTTTCTGGGTGGCCGCTCCACGAACCAGTCCTTAAGACCACAAGCAGGTACCATCACAGTCCAACCAGTACATTACTCATACCTGTGCATACCTGCACCATCATTAACATCCTCCTGCTTGAATCACCTAAAATCCACGTTGCTAAAAAGATTACCAGCCCAAATGATATGATGATTAGGTTCAAGTGAGTATTAGTCAAGTTTATCATTATTCAATTTTAATCCCCCAAAGTACTGCAAGCTAAGCGTGACGTACCCATACTCATCTACTAAACCAAACCTAGGCGACAAGGACAAGATTTAATCAATATCTAGGCAATCCTAACATAGGATTCAAATTTGGACAAGCATGCATGAAAAGTAAACTAATATCCTTAATAGGTGCAATATTGTCAAGGACACTTGCCTTGTTCTCCTGCTGGCTGCTGCTCAAACTCAAGGTCTTGGAAATTTTGTAGCTGCTCCTCTTCTAATATCGATAAATACCAGAAAAGTAAAACACAAACAAATAAGGAACAGTACACCAAAAATTTCCTAATGATTATAAAAACAGTACCAAAAGATAGTACCTGTTCCTACGATTCTGTGAGCGCAAAAATCACCTAAATTGGAGTTACGATTGAAAAGTTATGCTAGTTTGAAGTTCTAGAGGCTAAAAAATAAAACAGACGGATTAAAGGGCCTATTTGTAATTTTACAAAATTATAGGGACAAGTGTAAAAATATTAGCACTAAAATGTAATTTTATAAAAAGTATAGGGTTGTTTCTGCAAACTTTTAGGACCTAAACATAATGTTTATTAAGGTCTGGGGCCTAAGTGCAAACCTAGCATTTTCTGGGAATTACCTGAATTAAATTAAATCCTAAAGGCGATGGACCGGGTCCATGGGTCTCGTGGACCAGACGTTGACCAACGATCCATAGTGGACCGGGTGTGTACCCCTTCGAGGTGGATCTAATACAGGTCATTGATTGGGATCAAATGGTCACGAGGGGTTCACATGGGCGGGCGGCGGGTGACGGCGAGCTAGGTGGCGTCACGGCTCGATGCTCGCCAGAGTTGGCTACGGGCGGCGCTCCTAGGGCCGGTGCTTCGCTGCGAGTTAACGGTGAAAGAGATGGGAGCGAGGGGGTCCTCACCCTGGTAGATGTAGGCGGCAGCAGTCATCGGAGCTCGACGAGGATGGGCTCCGGGGGTCAGGTAACAGGGGGGTGAGCGAGGGGAAGTAGCAGCAGGAGAGGGCGATGTCGGGGGTTGGTTTTGGAACCGTGGAGATGGGGATGCGAAGGGTCACGTGAGTTCGTTCGGGGTCGGTTCGAGAGCCCGGGAGGCGGGGAATCAAAGCGGCAATGGTGATGATTTTTGGCGGCATGCCAAAGGTGGGGGATGATTAGGTGGGGCCCACCTGTTATGTGCTACGAGGTGTCTTGTGTTGGGCTAATATGCCTAGCAAGTTGGGTCTAGCGTGCTGGTGGACCGTGGTGTGAATTGGGCCAGGGGACCAGGCCAAAATAGTATTTAGATTAAACTCATGGGCCTAAACATAAAAGAGCCATTTACTGGGTTTTATTCAAATTAAAGTAAATCCTAAATTAGTCCATGAGTTTCATGGACCGGAGCTAAGGGTGTGGTTCACAGTCCGTGGTGGACCAGGGGGCTGGTGGGCAGCTCTGGGTGCTGCAATTCATAGAACAACATAATGAAAGACTTGCGTGTTCCGGTGAACTAGTTGCAGTAATCTATATAGCACTTGATCCTGCGTACTGTACGTGTTCTGGAACACGATATCAGCAAATTGGTTCAGATGTTTTCTCACCTAAAATGGAGATCGAGAGGTTGAAAGATGGCAAGGTCACGATGCGATAGTTGGCGAGCCGAACGCGTTTCTGGAGTCGTGGGGGTAGATCTCGGCAAGGGCTCCTGTGATGACGAAGACGCCTTCCTGGAACACGACTTGGATTAAAGTTTGGATCCTATAACGATCAGGATTAATGAAGGAAAGACTCGAGATTACCATGTCACGCACAGTCTGTGAATTGACACGAGTCAGCGCTCATTGCTGACACGTTCCTGGTCGCATCGTGGATGTGTTGGCTGTGCGTTTTGGATATGATGGAGAGGGACTCCTGGAACACGACCTGGTGAAGTTTCACATCAATTGTTTGAGTGGACCTTTGGGAACATCGAAGCCAATATTGAGCTGCAAGGCTGGGCGCGACTGGAGCAGGGGAGACAGCGAGGAACTTGGACTCCAATGGTTGGGGCAGAGAGAGGGGAGGCAGGGGGTGTGGACTGCTGCGTAAAGGAGAGTCCAGGTGTGCTTTTATAGGCCAGGGAAGGGAGAGGAGAGGGCAGGGGAGGGAGCTGGCTGGGCAGCCTTGAAGGAGAATGGTTCATGGTCATTATTCTGAACCGTTTCATGCTCTTTTAGGTGGAATTGATGGAGGTGGCGTGGGTGCTGTTTAATTGAGCACAAACTGAACCTTAGTCGGCTGACAAGTCCAATGATTGATTAGGTTAGGTGTTCTGCTGATTTGTGCTAATACTAGGAGAAGAAATAAAGAGTCTAGCTACAAGCTTGTTAGTTAGTAAGAATAGCAGCATGTGCTTGTTGCAATGCTACAACGAGAGATAAACTTGGGAAACAAAGTGAATTGCATGAGTTATTCGCAACAAAAGAGCTAGGCTTCCATGTACAATGTTTTCATAGAGGTATTTGGTGCACCAACTTGACGATATTGATTGTTTTGTACAATATGGAAGAATCTAAGAAGATATGTTGTTGAAGAAAGCATTTCACACGACCTGGTGAAGTTTTGTATGATTTGGATTAGTGGATCGTCGGGAATGCCTATGCCAATTTGGTGTTGGGTTGCTAGATGTGATGGGAGCAGAGGAGACAACGAGAATTTTGGACTTCAAAGGTTTGAAAACAGCCAGGGTGCATTAGCATACATCAGATGGGACATGTTACTTTTATAGGTTGGGAAGGCGGTGGAAGGTAGAGGAATGAGGTCACTAGAGCTAAGGCGGTGGAAGGTAGAGGAATGAGGTCACTAGAGCTTTCATGTCTAGAGGTGCCATTGCTGATTAATCAAGCTCCATGGTGCGCAATTAAAAATAGAAACAAGTAGAAAAGGAAGTGGAGCGGGCGTTTGAATGGTTTAGACTTCGGTTACTCGCATAGGGAGGCAAATCAATAGTCAACGATGGCTGGACTGGCTAGTTGGGCCGAGTAGGCTACAAGGCCAAGCAGGCCGAGTGGAGGAGGGAAAGAGGGAGGCCACTAAGCTGTGGGTTGGAGAATTGGCCCAAGAGCCACGTGAGATTTTTTTTTTGTAATTTTGTTTTCATGTATTTTTTTCTATTGCTAATTCTAAATCAAATTTCTACACAAATTTTTGAAATACATTTTTCACGCAAGAAAACACTAGTGCAAACTACTCCAGCATGAATGCAACAAACAAAATTAATTATAATAATAACTATTTTTTTAATTTAGAAAATATGATTTTTGCCTAAAGAAAATAGTAACACTGTAATTAAGTGAAGTTAAATTTTAATGTATTGCAAAAAGATTTAAATTTCAGTGAAATTTTATTAACAATCTAAATTTGAAATTTGCGATGTTACACCCACCCCCGCCCCCGACGCGCCCCCGTCCTCGACGCTCAACCACCCGGGCGACGCCTCCCCACGCCCGCCCCCGACGTGCCACCTCTCGGGCGCCGCCTGCCCACCACCACCCCCGACGCGCCACCGCCTGGTGCCACCTCCACCGACGCTCCACCGCCCGACAACGCCTTGTGACCCCGTCGCCGAACGCGTGGATGCCGACGACTCTGCTATGAGCATGGTCATCATCAAGAATGGGTGCCTAGGAGCTTCTCTACATCCTCTTCCTCCTCATCATGGATTGACTGGCTCTTCGTCAAGATCGTCGCTGGCATCCCCCTCCTGCTCTCGGTGAGCACCAACATCTCTCTCGCGAACACCTCTCTTCTTTAGGAGCGATTTCAAAGGCGCCCATAAACTGTTTGACAAAATGCCGCGCGTGCTCTGCTTGTCCTCCTGTCATCGCTGCCACGAGTGCTTGAGTTTAGGTTGTGCCCGAGCTCCACCAACCAGAGATTCCATCTGTTGGCAGTCCATTGATCTTCAGTTTCAATTAGATAAACTTACAAACTTAGAAACCTAGAGGAATATAATATGCTCTATTTTGTGCAGAATCCTACTCCATCGGCGGTGTCGAATGACTCGATTCAAGAAGACCAAGATCCGTCGCTCCCTCACGTGTGCTCTTTGCCGAGTGTAACACTCGCAAAGCCTTTGCCGAGTGCTGCAGGCACTAGACAAAATAAGGATCTCCTGTACTGTGTATTTATATCTGATTAGCTCTTTCTATCTTGTAAGATAGCTTCACTAATCATTTTTCTCATATGCAATGCAATGAGCCTACTGGCTGCATCCATGGTTTGTCCACCAGGAAGCGCATGAGCTACCATAAAAACTAATTGTTTAGTTTATACTAGCGAGCAAGCCAAATCCTGAATGCAATTTCCTTGTGTATTTCTGTGCCTTCGTATGCAGGAACATTCTGAATCGAAAGTCGGATTCTTCGTGTGCAACGTGCAGGTACTTGGAGGCCCATGGTATCAAGATTTTAGTGCTGATCGTTAGGGGAACTATGACATCAAGGAGCAGATTCTGGAAATAATTTTTTGTGAGTTGCCGATTGGTATGAAATGACATTCCTCATGGAAACAATTTTTTTGTGAGTTGCCGATTGGTATGAAATGATATTCCTCATGGTTTCTTGTATATTGTGATTAATGCTTGTCTTGAAGCCTTGCCGTAATGGATACTTTCATCAAGGTACTACTCGCTGTGTTGTTCTTTAATTAGAAGTGTCATGAGTAGTAACAACTGATAACCGTTTCACTACGCATCACTACACAGATGCCAACCTGACATTACCTTTCTTGGTGCCATGATCTGTCATTCACTGTTTAGAATCACTTCCACTCTCCCTCATCTAAGGAGTGAACCCGCCTAATTGAATATATGTATTTATTCTATAAATTGAAGTGGTCAGTTTTGGTTGTTCCTTTTAAGTTATCAGTTGACGGTCATTGTCATTGTCATAGTGTCCGATGCGGCCGACATTCATTGAGGATATGGGCGCTCCAGACTTGAGAGTATGCATAGGAGCAACGCTGCGGTGGTGCCCCCAGGACGACGGAGTGAAATCGAAAATGCGGTGGAGATTATTGAGGATACTGTGGCTCCAGACTTGAGAGTATGTACAGGAGCATGCTGCGGTGGTGCTCCCGGGACGACGGGGTGAAATGGAAAGAGGATGCCCCAGAGATACACTTTGTTGAATTCCCTTGAATTTCTTTCCTCTCCTCTATTGATCTGCGTTTGTCTCCTATTCCTAACTCCTTGCATGCATCTGTAGCCCCATAACATCGGCTCTCGGAGGATGATGGATTTGAGTACGAGAAACTAAGGAAAGACAATGGATGTGGCACCGGGAATTAGGAGAACTACGGACATCTCAGAAGTGCAGGAAGAACATGACGAGGAGGAGCTCTAATTCAGCCCAATGCTCACCTGTGATTCCTGGTATTCTCCCAAATCATGCCTCCACAGTTGGTCATGTTGTTGCCTTAGTGATTGCCTTTACCCTTTGTTGTTCTGTTGATAAAAAAAAAATAACCTGATTCTAATTTGTTCCGAGTAACCTGTCATTCCAACTACGACTAGCATGATGCTTTAACCGCAACATTTCCTGTTCATGAATTCTTCTGCATGGAAAATTAATATTGACAGCTATTCTCCTCGTCATGAAAAAGATCATTCAACATGAAAAAGATCAGTGGTGGTTATGCTAAGAATGAAACTGAAAATCAGAGGATTTATAATGTCACCTGAAAGCAATATTGGAAAGCCAGATTTATTGATCATCTTTCTTTTTCTCTTAAATGCAGATTGTTATGAGAACCTAATTTGCAGCTCTGACACAGATCCAGCTTAACATAGGCCATTTTTAAGTATTATATTTTTTCTTTCCCTGACACTGGAATAAATCAAACCTTACGCCAGAAACTGAAATTGAATAGTCGATTACTACCATATTATTTCATTCTAAAAATATATTAATCTATAATATGAGGGGTACGGGGAAAACTGTGTACCATATGATTAACTAAATTGACATGACTTAATTTCCTCTACAACCTTTGACTTCCAATTATGTTCTGTTTTGTCATGCAGAGAGACTACGGAATACTATTGAGCTCTGTTCTGCTCCTACATGTTTCTGTTTGCTTTATGTATGATTAACTACATTGACATGGTGTATTACGATAACTTACAGCTAAGGTGAAGTATTGGCCTGTTTAAAAAAAGGCAACAACGAACCCTTCGTTTCTTTCAAATTTGAACTGCAATCTGGAGGAAGATTTAATCCGAGTGGAGCCGATTAGTAGAATGGAGCACCTTCATTGAGATTGTCAGTAAGTTTACTATTATGATGTGACCTCCGGTTTAACTTCTTTATAAACTAGATCATTTCATTCTTATTTTTTTTTGGTAATGAATGTATGTGTTTGATTCTCTCCTACTCTATTTATGGTTAGCTATAGTGGCTGAATAACTGAGACCTCAATATTTCTGGTTTCCTTTTAACCATGCAATTTGGTGCCTTTCCGAAGTGATAATTTAAAAGTGATATCAGGAAATGACCATCTATCCTGCTTTGTTTTGCATTCATTTATAGGACCGATTAGTGAAGCATATTGTCTTCTCAAAATATATGTTTTTTCGAATATATTTGAATGTAGTATGAAGCACAATTACTTTTCCTCGCCACTATGTTTTCAACCTACTGAGTGACTTCTCTACCTATATCTAAGGTATTGCTCTATTGCCTAGAAGCCGTTTGATAGGATGCTGGAGTACCTACAATTGTAAATTTATTTCAGTTTCTTATTTGTCTCGTCACTCTGGTTATGGGATGATTGAATGATCTTTACAGCTATTCTTCTGCTTGTGGATCAGGAGCATAGTAACTTCAGATATTCTGGTGGTGAATAGAATGGATCCAACCACGGACAACTTTGTGGTAAAGGTTTTCATTTGCCATGAGTATCCAATAGGGCTTACATTTCAGCTCTTTACAGCTTGAATGCGCTCTAAATTTCAGTAGTTTACATCTTGAATCTCACTGATCTTGTAGTCTATGATGGCTCTATCTATAAGAGAGATGTTAGGATTTTTGATATGTCACATATTACTTTCATAAATCTAAGGAGACAACATTGTTTCATTAGTGGCGGCAGAAGTAGATTTCTAAATTGAGGCGCCACTTCCGGGAGGATCAAGTTCCCGAACGTGCTGATAACGCAGTTACTTGATAATACAATATTTGTTCATTTTAAGTTAAATTATTACATAAATAGAGTACTAAAGTGCAACGGAATATTATATTTTAAGATAGTTCGAAAACAGCAGAAGCAATTAACGATAAGTAATACGAGCTCTCGATGATACAACAGTAGTAATGATTCATGCCCATAGAATCATCACTCTAGCAGCACATAACATCACTACAGGCAGCAAGTCGGACTCCCACTGGGCAGTCTACCCCTCAGGGACTTGCATGTTCCAAGGCATCACATTCACAGGAAACTCTATTTCTTCATTACCAAAAAACAACAATGACACAAAGTCTGAGTACTAATTACTCAGCAAGACTTACCCATCATCAATCTAGACATGCATTAGCTCTATTGGGATGGCTGTTTGCAAAGACTTGCACTCAGCAACCTATTAGTTCTACCAAATTTTATTTAGCCATGTTAATTGGGTAGAGCAGAAATATAACATTAGTGGAGTAACATAAAAATAATGAAATCAATACATAAAGTAATTACAATATAAGAGCAGCAGTAATAATAATCAACAATAACCAAGTGATCAACTTTCATAGTATTGAGTAAACTATGTGATGACTCAGTGACCAAGCGGTACTCATTACTGCGAGGGATAACAATTGTAATTGATTTACACCAGCAGGGAAAACCCGAAATACATGACACATACACACCAATAAAGGTCGTATATGGCAACTATTCACAATAAAAGAACTTATACCTCAGACCGGGTGTGGTGACATCGAGTGGGCATGCCGTTCTGCCAACAGTACTTCGTGGTATGAACCGCCCACTCCAGCAGCAGAATTGTCAATAACCAATGCACCTTAACCGCTCCTATTGCAAGTAATTTTAATGCTACATCGGTTTACTAGTGCCCAGATACTAGCATTCGGTACTGTTCAATACTTGATTAAGGGGCCAACAACGGACGGGTCCTAGGTTTGATAAGGCAGGACTACCGCAGCCAACAACCATATGTTGCTGCAAACCTACACATGCATTATCCCTGCCCGATCATAACATCCAAAGTAAACTTATTTCCATTAAGTTCAAAATTAGTGATCAAGTTCATTCCTTAGTAACAATAATAACTACCGAGGCTATTCAATTTCTAAGCATAGCAATACAGTACCGATCCTACCAAGGCTCTAACAACAGTAGCAAAGGTCATTTGGGGTATCATGCAAGGTGGGTTTCCAACCAACTCCTATGACCTAATGCAACAATCAAATATCGGCACTAGCTGTGATATATAAAACTAGCAAACTTTATAAAAAGGCGAATGCAAACCGTGGCATGCCTTGATCGACACTAGTGTTAGGAACCTCTACTTCTTGCTCCTGAGAGTCAATATCCTTCTGAAAATTCCCATCTTGCTCCTGGTTGTCGTTACCTATATGATGGAAAATGTGTTAACGGTATTAAAATAACACCATAACATGCAACGGTATGCTATATGTAGTAATGCAGTGATGTTAATATGATAATTAATCCTCTTAATATGTTCTAGAAGACATATGCTTCACATAAGTGAAGTTGTTATCAAGATTTTATGTGTAGATGTTCTTTATGTATTTAAATAGGGTTAATATAATTATATGAGCAATTAATTTATTTAGTATAGTAAATATGTGTTTCTGGATATGAGTGATTTTCTGTGAATTGAGACATATATAAAGTTTAGTTTCACCAAGTTTTAGCTTCTGGACATTAGCTATTTAATTACTAGTATTTATATAAGTTAAAGCACTAACTAAATCATAGTGTATGAAATAATGCAAATTTAACTTAATCAAAAATCAGGGTGATGTATTACCATGAAATAACAGTGCATGCAGAAGATTATAATGAATTTGCATTTCTAGAATTTATAAGGATTTAATTGGTGTTTGCAGAAGTTAAATTAATTATTAAAAATACTTGGATAGTAGTAGCTTGCTAGCATTTTTCTCAAATACAGCACATTTTTCTGAAACTAACAAAATCAGTTTGAGGTCCATTGGATTTTAAAAGAATTTACTATGGATTTTGGAAGTTCTAATCGATTTACTACATTCTCTGGTATGTATTAATTAACAGATCGTGCCACATCGGCGCCACGTTGGTTGCCAGCAGGCGCCAGCTCAGCGCCAGTCAGCCCGCCGGAGCAGAGGCTGGGCTCGCCGCTGGTAGGAAACTCGTCGCGGAAGCAGGTAAATGATGAGCACGTCGAGGCGAGAGGATTGGCAGGGATCGCGAGGTCAGGTGCTCACCGAGAGATGGTCAACAGTGAGAGGCGGCGGAAGAAGAACTTCAGTGGCGTCGCGTTAATGGCTCCGAGCAGCAAATCGTGCGTGACTTGCACCTAGAGCTTCACGGGAGCTCGGTGATCATCGGCATGAAGTCATCGTTGGACGACGAGAGCTGCAAGTAGTGGCTTGTCGGCAAGGTGGCTTCAGATCGAATGGGAACAGGGCGGCGGCTGGGGAAAAATGTCGGTCAAGTTCGCCTGCTTCATGGCACACAGCAAATTCTCGGTTAGGTTGCTCGACACGCATTTGCGAAGGGCTGGAGGAAGGAATCGAGGTGCGAGAGGTACTGAGGCCTGAGAATTTCACGATGTCATGGAAGTTGTCAGCGTCGGGGTACTCGGTGATCCTTTTAGAATTGGTGGTTTTGGAGCTGAGTGGGCGTCAGGCTTCTGCTTAGAGAGGCAGAGGATGATGAGGCGCACGCGTTGGTGGAGTTGGTAGGCCAGGGAGGAGTAGGAGTGCGAGGCGTGCGAGCTTGCATGGAGCTCGGTAATAGCACCGAGGTTTTAAGGGTTGGGGGAAGGCCGGGGTGGGGTGGCACGGGAGGCCAATAGTTGTGCGCACCGGTTTGCGTGCTGTCTGGGCGACAGGAACGGTCGGGCGCGACGAGACAGGCAAAGCTCTGCCATGGCCATGGCGGGTCACGTCGAGCAGCGGGGAACCACCATTGTTTTGTGGCATGCCACGATGGGGGAAGCAGCAGAGCGGGGCCGGCGATGGGATGGGACGATGTTGCACGTGGTTTTTTTTTTCTTGTTGTTGGGTAGGACGGGAGCAGCTGGGCACAAGGGGATTGGTAAGCTCTGGCAGCGGCCATGGCAGGCGGCCAGAGGCGGCAAAAATTGATGGCAGGATGGCGTGTCGCGCCCGGGAAACAGAAGAAAGGGGTGGCGGATGGGATGGGACGGGCGTTGACACGCTGTAGCAGCTCCGAGTCCTGGAGTCAGGGTGGGTAGGTGGTGGCGTGCGCGCCGACGCTACGCCTGAGCCAATGGAGGAAGAACCAGGGGAGATTTTGTACTGCGCCCCTAGATCTTTCCTAATTTCGCAAATTAGTCCCTTTATCTGTTTTATCCAAATTAAAATAGTTACGAGCCTCCAAACGAGATGGGATTATTTTACATAGGTCCCTTATGATGTGTATAATATTCTGATGGGGTCCAAATGTTCAGAATAATTATAGTAATTTTAAAATTCAAATTCAAATTCGGAAGATTTCTAGGCTTAATTTATTTATTTAGGGTACCTTCAAATGATATAAAAAATTCTCATTTTTGTCCTAAAATTCTATTTTATCATTACCAAAATGATTATGCAATCATTTGGCTCATGTTTCATAGAAAAATTTAAATTACTTCACATCTTAATTTAAATTTCAATTTTCAAATGGATCTATTATTTTATGCTACACTTGAGCTTCAATTTATGTTTAGCATGCTAGGTAAATGAAAGTGTGACACCTGAGAGTCACAACCCTCCCTCCTTAAAGAAATCTCATCCCGAGATTATGAATAAGGCAAATTAGAGAGAGGTACGATAATAAAATTTACCTGAGAATGAAAACCAGAATTCTGGGTAGTGAGTACGCAAAAACTCTTCAGATTCCCAGGTGGATTCATCTTCAGAATGGTTACTCCATTGAAGTTTATAGAATTTGATTGTTCTTTTATGGGTTGTACGTTCTTTCTCATCGAGGATCTTTATCGGTTGTTCAGAGTATGTGAGGTCTGGTTGAAGTTGGTCATAGTCCTCCAAGATATTATCAATTGATGGCTTAAGGCACCATTTCAGTTGTGAGACATGAAAAGTGTTATGAACTCCAGATAGATTGGCAGGTAGCTCCAGCTTGTACGCTACGTTTCCACAGCGTTCCAGAATTTTGAAAGGGCCAATATAACAGGGAGCTAATTTTCCTTTTACTCCAAACCGTTGAATGCCTTTCATAGGTGACACTCAGTGATAGGTGTAGAGTGCCCGATCTTTCGGCGAGTGGAGATAACTTTGATTTGGTGGATGTTGACCCTCACGATCCGACTACGACGAGCAAGCCGAAGCGCCAATGCAATCGCTGAACCAACTTCTGGAGGATATTAACCTTGCGGTAAACAAGATCAACCTGATCACGAGGATCAATTCTTACGCGCAATCGAAGAACGAGCAAGAATTAAAGGCGAGCAATCTGATGTATTGCACGAAGGTGGAGTTCTGAATTCACGTCCAAAGACAGATGTATAGCTAAGCTAAACTTAAAACAAAACTCAAGATTGCAAGGGGCGTAGCCCTTGACTAAATAGGGGGAGGACGAGGCATCTAGGGCCGGCTGAAGTGGAGAGGCGCGCGTTGGAGAGGGAGTCGCGTGACTTGGGCCACGTGGGCCTTCGGGTAGCGTCATCCTGGGCCGTCGTTCCTTAGCATCAAAACCGTCTTCAATTCCTGGGCTCGAGCTCTAGTGATTGGGCCCTTGTACGTCGTCGTCTCGTTAGAAGATGGATCCGTAACTCGAGGAGGCGCGACGACGAGAGGTGGAGGCGTGACAACTTGGTTTGGCGCGCCATCTTCCGTCGTCATTATTCGTATGTCGTTGATGTCCTCATCATCCTCCCCTTCTTGAAGTGAAGTCGTCCTCGACGGCAACTCATCATCCTCACCCAAGTATGGTTTCAAATCTGCAACATTAAAACTAGTGGAAACACCAAACTCCATGGGCAATTCAAGAACATAAGCATTATCGTTAATCTTGGTTAGCACTTTAAAAGGACCAGCAGCATGAGGCATCAGTTTAGAACGACGTAAAGTAGGAAATCTATCTTTATGCAAGTGCAACCAAACCAAATCACCCGGTTCAAAAGAAATATGTTTTCTACCTTTACTACCAGCAACTTGATACTTTTTATTAGCAACGGCAATGTTGTGTTGTGTTTCTTCATGCAATTGTTTCATGTGATCAATATGAGCAAGAGCATCAAGATGTGGTTCATCTTCAGCATCAATGGCAAACAAATCAATAGGCGCCCTAGGAACATAGCTATAAACAACCTCAAAAGGACACATCTAAGTGGCAGAATGTGTAGCACGATTATAAGCAAATTCAACATGAGGTAAACAATCTTCCCAACGTCTCAAGTTTTTATCTAGAACAGCTCTAAGCATAGCAGACAAAGTTCTATTTACTACCTCAGTTTGCCCATCAGTTTGAGGATGACAAGTAGTACTAAACAGCAGCTTAGTTCCTAATTTATTCCAAAGAGAACGCCAAAAATGACTAAGAAACTTAGCATCACGATCAGAGACAATTGTTTTAGGAATTCCATGCAATCTAACAATCTCTCTAAAGAACAATTTAGCAACATTTGAGGCATCATCAGTTTTATGACAAGGTATAAAGTGAGCCATTTTAGAGAAACGATCAACAACCACAAAAATATTGTCCCTCCCCTTCTTAGTGCGAGGCAATCCCAAAACAAAATCCATCGAAATATCATGCCAAGGAGAAGAGGGAACAGGCAAGGCCATATACAAACCATGATTATCCAAACGAGATTTAGCTTTTTGACATGTAGTACAGCGTGTAACAAGGCGCTCAACATCACGGCGCATCCGTGGCCAAAAGAAATGGTCGGCCAACACCTCATGTGTCTTGAAAACGCCGAAGTGACCCATAAGACCACCTCCATGCACCTCCTATAACAACAAAAGACGAACCGAGCTAGCTGGAATACACAGCTTGTTAGCACGAAACAGGAGCCCATCCTGCATATGAAACTTGCCCCAAGGTTTGCCATCCTTACAATGCATCATAATATCATGAAAATCAGCCTCATTCACATATTGATCTTTCAAAGCTTGCAAACCAAAGATTTTAAAGTCTAATTGGGACAGCATCATATAACGACGAGACAAAGCATCGGCAATCACATTTTCCTTCCTCTTTTTATGTTTAATGATGTACGGAAAAGATTCAATAAATTTAACCCATTTAGCATGACGACGGTTTAGATTAATTTGGGTTCTAATATGTTTTAAAGCCTCAAGATCAGAATGAATAATAAATTCGCGAGGCTATAAATAATGCTGCCATGTTTGCAAAGTTCTTACTAAAGCATAAAGTTCTTTATCATAAGTGGAATATTTAAGAGCAGCACCACTTAACTTCTCACTAAAATAAGCAATGAGTTTATGATCTTGCAACAAAACAGCACCCAAACCAATTTCACTAGCATCACATTCCAATTCAAACACTTTATCAAAATTAGGCAATTGTAAGAGAGGAGAATGAGTTAACCGTTCCTTTAAAGTGTTGAATGCGTCGGCTTGTGATGCGCCCCACTCAAATGGCGCACCCTTCTTGGTCAGCTCATGTAATGGTGCAGCAATAGAACTGAAATCCCGCACAAAACGACGATAGAAGCCTGCAAGACCAAGAAAACTGTGAACCTGCGTGACCGTCGTCGGTTGGGCCAACTCTGAATGGCGTCCACCTTGCTGCTATCCACCTCAATGCCCTGTGGAGTAACAACATATCCAGGAAACGAAACACGTTGCGTGCAAAAAGTGCATTTTTCCATATTCCCAAACAAGTGAGCAGCACGCAAAGCATCAAAAACAGCACGCAAATGATCTAAATGCTCATTCATGGATTTGCTGTATATAAGGATATCATCAAAATAGACAACAACAAATATTCCAATGAAAGGCCGAAGAACTTCATTCATTAAGCGCATAAAAGTGCTAGGAGAATTAGACAATCCAAACGGCATAACCAACCATTCATACAAGCCAAATTTAGTTTTAAAAGCCATTTTCCATTCATCTCCTAATTTCATTCTTATCTGATGGTAACCACTACGCAAATCAACCTTAGAGAAAATTGTGGCACGACTAAGTTCATCAAGCATATCGTCAAGGCGTGGTATAGGATATCGATAACGAATTGTAATATTGTTAATTGCACGACAATCTACACATATACGCCAAGAACCGTCTTTCTTAGAAACAAGCAAAACAGGAACCGAACAAGGGCTGAGAGACTCACGAATGTAACCTTTATCAAGCAATGCCTGCACTTGACACTGAATTTCTTCGTCTCCTCAGGATTTGTGTGGTACGGGGCGTGATTAGGAAGCTGTGCGCCTGGAATTAAATCAACCTGATGTTCTATGCTATGAATAGGAGGAAGACCCGGTGACAATTCAGCGGGAAAAACATCTTTATAGTCCTGCAAAAGGTTAGCAACAGCAGGAGGAATATGCAACATAAGCGCCTCATCTAGTGAAACAAGCATACGAGAGCAAACTAGCGCATAGCAAAGCAGATTAGCATCATGTAATTCATCAAAATCAGCACGTGTAGCAAGCAAGATAGGGTTATTTAATTTGATCTCATGTTGAACAGGTGCAACAGGAGGCGATGTAACCAATTTTACAGCTTTTGTCGCTCGAGCAATATCATCTTTAAGAACTTGTTCAGGTGTCATAGGATGAATAACAATTTTCTGACCCTTAAACATGAAGGAATAATAATTGGAGTGATCATGATGAACACTATCAACATCATATTGCCAAGGACGGCCAAGCAACAAAGAGCATGCTTCCATTGGAACAACATCACAATCTACAAAATAAGAATAGGCGCCAAGAGAGAAAGGAACACGTACCGAGCACGTTACCTTTATTTTGCCGCCATCATTAAGCCATTGAACGTGATAAGGATGTGGGTGCTTCCTTGTTGGCAATGACAACTGCTCCACCAAGGTCGTACTAGCCAAATTGTTGCAACTACCACCATCGATGATTATACGGACCGCTCGTTCTTGCACAACGCCTTTGATATGAAAAATGTTGTGGCGCTGATGCTTTTCATCCTGAACGACCTGTGTACTAAGAACACGCTGCACAACAAGAGTTGCATACCTGTCGGTGGCACTAGAGTCGACATGAAGCTCCGTATTATCTGCATGATTAGTGGCAAGCATTGTCTGCTGAATATCCTCAGAATCACTAGCAGAAGAATACCCACCATCATCACGAATCAACATAGTTCATTTATTTGGACAATCACGTATCACATGACCAAATCCTCGGCAACGGTGACACTGAATATCACGAGCTCGTCCAGACGATGAGGAGGACGGCACGATCGAGGCAGATTTGGCCGTGGATGGAGCACTCGACCTGGACGTGGTCGAGGAGTGGTCGCGCGACGTGGAAGTAGGTGTCGACCGTGGAGCTGAAAGCGTCTTGGACCCTACAAAAATGTTAGGTCTTGATGAAGATTGTCGATCCTGCACTTCACGTTCAGCTTTACAAGCATATTCAAATAAGGTGGTCATATCATCATAATTCTTATAATCAAGAAGGTTCTGAATTTCACGATTTAACCCACCCCTAAAGCGAGCCATAGCAGCAGCATCCAGTTCAACTAAACCACAACGAATCATACCCTTTTGCAAAGCTTGATAATAATCCTCTACTGAAAGTGATCCTTGTTGAAAACACTGCATTTGATTAAGCAAATCTCTAGCATAATATGATGGCACAAAACGATGACGCATAGCAACTTTTAATGCCGTCCAAGTGGCTGAAATATTATCAGGATATCTTTGTCTATACTCACGCCACCAAAGTAAAGCAAATTCAGTAAATTCAGTAATAGCAGCCTTAACATGTAAATTAGCAGGAATATCATGGCATGCAAATTTTTGTTCAACCTCTAATTCCCAATCAAGATAAGCACCCGGATCATATTTGCCATTAAAAGTGGGAATATGAAATTTTATTTTGGCAAAAGAATCATTAATAGGAACACGTACCCTATGAGCACGACCACGGCGATTGTCGTCGTCCTGCTCGGTGTTGGCGCCGTAGTCACGTGCATTGTGCAACTCCGTGAGCTGCATCGTCATGGTCCCAAGTTGCGTCGACATGGCCTCAAGACGAGTCATGATCGTCGCGAGCGTGGTGCGGGCAGCCGTATCAGCGAGGTCCAGTTGATCAAAACGCTTATTCGACGAAGTGACCGTAGAGTCAAGTCTCTCGTGCATCATCTTCACGTCGTTTTGTAAACCATCAACCTGTGCCTGGACATCCTGGAGGGTGAGCTCCTCCGACTTCGAGCTGTTTTCTGCCATAGAAACACAAGCAATACAAAAAGCTGGATCCTACAACGAGAGGTGAGTGGTGGATGAAAAGCTCAATCAAAAAGCTGTTATCAAATTCTTACCCGTCCTTACCAAGCACGCAAGCTTGAACTGTAACCACAGGTAAAACCGGTGGAAGATTGGAGGAGCGATTGCGTGGTGAAACAAAAACTTGCTCGTAGTAGAAAATTTGTGGGGCTGGGAGGCTGCACTCAATCCAAGGGTTAGCACAATTCAAACAATAACTGCAAAGCTGAATAATGGTGCTAAACGCGAAAAGATTGCTGTCGGCACAAGTGCAAGAGGAAGGAAGAAGGATCAAACAAAGTGCGGCAAGAGCGCGTCGCCTGTGTTGCTCGGTCGCTCTTTTTTTCTCTCTTTTTTTTCTTTTTTTTTCTTTTTTTTCCTTTTTTTATACCTTTTTCTAAAAATATAAACAATGAGACCTCAAATAAGCAATTAAACACAAGCGCTTTTTTTTAGGCAGGGGTAGAATGGTAATTAATGAGACTCTCTCTCTTTCTCTCTCTAGAGGAGGGACACACGGAACCGAACAGAACCAAACACAGGGCGAGGCGAGCGGGTTACGACGTAACCGAGTAGGACTCGATCGGCGATCGGCTGAAAGCGTCAGCGAGGCAGTGATTGACCCGGACTCACGGTGCAGCAGAAAAACTTGGCAAGCGATCGGCTGACCACAATTTGGCAAGCGAGACGGGGTAAACAGATGCGATGGAAAGCAAACTGTGGTGGTGAACTCACGCGGCACGGCGGAAGGATACAACGATAATAGGAAGAAAACGATGAAACACAATTTACCAGCAATGATCAAAAGCGAAAGCACAAAAACTCAACAACGCAAATTATTGAACGAAAGTGCGAGGCTCAAAACCATAGTAGGGTAAACTTTTTTTGTAGTTTTTGGTTTATGTGGACTTGGTTAAACTCACCGAGAAACACTGGAATTTGATACCACTTGATAGGTGTAGAGTGACCGATCCTTCCGCAAGTGGAGATAACTCCGATTTGGAGGATGTTGACCCTCACGATCCGACTACGACGAGCAAGCCGAAGCGCCAATGCAATCGCTGAAGATGGATCCATAACTCGAGGGGGCGTGACGACGAGAGGTGGAGGCGTGACAACTTGGTTTGGCGCGCCATCTTCCGTCGTCATTATTCATATGTCGTTGATGTCCTCATCACTTTCTCTAAGCATATCTTCTAGTATTTGGTTGACACGCTCAGTTTGTCCATCGGTAGCGGAATGGTAAGCAGAACTGTGAATTAAATTTGTACACAAAGATGCATGCAGCTGTTCCTAGAAACGAGCAACGAACTGCGAGCCTCTACCGAAATAATAGTTTTAGTTACTCCATGAAGGCATAATATCCTTGATATATATAGTTCCGCATATTGTTTCATCTTGTATATATTGTTGACCGGTAAGAAATGAGTAGACTTTCTGAGTCTATCCACAATGACCCAAATCGTATCATGCTTACGCGAAGTGAGACGGAGGCCAACAATAAAGTCCATGCTGATGTCTTCCCATTTCCAGGCAGGAATGCTTAATGGTTGAAGTAATCCGGCCTGTTTGAAATGGTCAGCCTTAGCTCTCTGACAAGTATCACATTCTGCAACATACTGTGCAACTTCTCGCTTCATTCTTGTCCACCAAAAATTCTTTTTCAGATCTTGGTATATTTTATTACTACCCAGGTGAATAGAGTTTTTGGAGTGATGTGCTTCATCTAAAATTTTCCATCAAAGTTCAAAGTCTTTTTGTACTACTAAATGGTTATTGAACCACAGAGTACCGTCCGAGTCTTGTGTGACACATTTTGCTTTACGATTTTTAATGTTTTGATGGATATAACTCATATCGATGTCATTCTTTTGTGCAGCAATGATTTCTTCATGAATGGTGGAATTATACTAAGGTTGTTGATCACTAGAACAGACAAAACATGAAGACTGGTTTCTAAAGCAATTATGTAGTTGCTGCTGTCCTGAAATTCCAGCACCAGATTATTGCAGTGAATTTTTCTACTTAGCGCATCGGCAACTACATTGGCCTTGCCTGGATGATAATGAATCTCTAGATTATAATCCTTGATTAATTCCAGCCACCAACGTTGTCTCATATTCAGATCAGTCTGAGTGAAAATGTATTTCGAGCTCCTATGATCTGTGTAGATATGCACCAGATTTCCGAGCAAATAATGCCTCCAAATTTTTAGGGCAAGCACAACTGCCGCTAGCTCTAAATCATGAGTTGAAAATTGTTCTTCATGCTTCCGTAGTTGTCGATATGCGTAGGCAATGATACGACCACATTGCATAAGCACATATCCAAGTCCTATCTTGGATGCATCACAATACACGTCAAGCGGTTTAGTTATGTCCGGTTGAGCCAATACGGGGGCAGTAGTTAATAATTCTTTCAACTTCTCAAATGCTTCTTCACACTTATCACTCCATTCGAACTTCACATCATTTTTCAGTAGCCTTGTGATAGGTTTGGACAGCTGGGAAAAGTTAGGAATGAAACTATGGTAATAACCAGCTAATCCAAGGAAACTACGAACTTGATGGACAGTAGTAGGCAGCTTCCAGTCTAGCACATCTTGAACTTTGCCAGGGTCCATAGAGATACCTTCCGCTGAAACTATGTGACCAAGAAATAGCACACGTCAAACCAAAATTTGCATTTGCTGAATTTCGCAAATAACTTGTGATCTCATAAATGTTGAAGAACAATACGAAGATGTTCAGCATATTCTTCCTTGGACTTAGAATAGATGAGAATGTAATCAATGAATACTACCACAAATTTGTCCAGCTCTGGCATGAATACCAAGTTCATGAGATACATGAAATGGGTAGGAGCATTTGTTAATCCGAATGACATTACTAGATACTCGAATAATCCGTATCTAGTAGAGAAGGCGGTCTTCGAAATGTCTTCTGCTCTAATCTTTATTTGATGATACCCTGAGCGAAGGTCAATTTTTGAAAAGACCTTGGCACCAATCAATTGATCGAAAAGGATATCAATTCGGGGCAGTGGGTATTTATTTTTGATTGTAACTTCATTTAGTGGCCGATAATCAACGACAAGGCATAGAGATTTGTCGTTCTTCTTCACAAAAATAGCAGGACAGCCCAAGGTGAAGTACTTGGCCGAATGAATCCCTTTTCTAGCAATTTGTTCAATTGCTTTTTCAGTTCTGCCAGCTCATTCGGGGCAATTTTATATAGTCGATGTGATATTGGAGAAGTTCCTGGCTGTAGCTCTATCTTAAATTTCACATCACGGTCAGGTGGGAGGTTAGAGATATCTTCAGGAAACACATCCTGGTACTCAGAAACGACAGGAATATTTTCGAGTGATTGTCCTTCCAAGTGATTGGCCATGCAAGGGAGAGTTTAAGTGAATGGTGCAGGGCTCTCGATGTCTAGCATGGCTCAATGGGTTTCCTTCTAGATCATGCCTATGATTAGATCGATTTCCTGATTTTTAAGCATGATGAGATCGGTGGGGTAAATCTTTTGATTTATTCCTAGTGGAGCTTTACATAATACTTCATTAGCAAGAATTTGTCCAGCAGCAGAGCGGATGGTGTAGCATTTATTTATAGTAGTGGTGTGGAGATTATGTTTTTGCACATAAGCTTTGCTAATGAAATTATGTGTAGCACCAGAATCGAAAAGTGCAAGGACAGGTTGGCGATAGAGTGAGAGCATACCGGTTAGCATGGGTTCGCCCTAGGAAATGTCTTCAGCATTGGTGTAATTGACTTGAATACCACGAGATGGTGCATTCTTAGACTTGTCCTGGTTCTGGCGCTCATTATTGTTGTTGTTGCTGTGCCTAGGTGCAGTACAATTCTTAGCAAAGTGGCCAGTACGACCACAGTTATAGCACAGATAGTTGCCTCCACGATCAGCGGGCTATGGGGCGCAAGCATTTTGATTTCCTTGCTGCTGATATGGTACATGATACTAATTGTTTTGTGGTTGGTATGATGCACACGGTGGGAAGTTTTGCTGCTGCGGTGGCCTCGAGTAATTCTGAGCATACGGGCACTAAAATTATTGTTGTGGTGACGCCCGGAAACGCTGTCTAGTGGGTGAAGTATAAATCAGACAGTGACGCCCGGAAACGCTGTCCAGTGGGTGAAGTATAAATCAGACAGTGCTTAGCTTGTGGAGCAGCAGAGGCACTAGCAGGGGCCTTCCTTTTACGATCTTCTTCTTCAACTTGGCGCATAGCACCTTTCTGGGCAATAGCAGCATTGACCAGATCATTGTATGTGCCAGTCATCTGCCAAGTCAGACGTTCCTTGAGTGTGGCATTCATTCCACGCAAGAATGCATATCTCTTCTTATCTTCAATGTTAACATACTCAGTAGCATACTGAGCGAGGTGGTTGAAATCTTTAGAATACTGGAGGACATTCCTCCCTCCTTGTTTCAAATCCATGAACTCCTAGAATTTCCTCTGCATGAGGCCAGCCAGAATGAAATGAGCACGAAATGCAGTCTTGAACTCATTCCACTCAATGCGGTGTCCAGCGGGCAGAGAAGCTTCATAATTCACCCACCAGGCACTAGCAGAGCCCTAGAGTTGTTGGGCGGCGAACAGCAACTTCTGGTGCTCAGTGTAGTCCAGCAGACCGAATTTTGACTCGGTCTGTCGCAGCCAGTGGTTAGCGTCCAGAGGCTCTCTGGCACGCTCGAATGTCGGTGGATGGATACCCAGAAAATCCGAGTACATGCACTGACGAGGCTGGTTGTTGTTGTTGCTGTTGCATCCATGTCCACCCAAATTGGACGTATTCTCCACCAGTTGGTGAAGCATCTCAGAATCACCTTGCTGACGGGTGAGCACAATAGCGATTATATCGGCCATGGTGGGCTGTGGAGTACCTCCCTGCTGCGAGCTCTCGGGATCCTCCTTGTTCCGAGTACGCACCATGCTGCAATTTATACGGTTGCACATTAGTCATTTCTTAAAAATAATCCATAAAAGACATATGTGCAAGAATATAAATTTGCAAGAGGGCACAAATAAAAATTTCAGAAATGACCATCATTTTCATTAGTTCAAGACTGATTACATGATTGATAAAAAGGCAACATCACACTAACGCCTACATAAATGTGCCAACACCTAGCCATGGTATTGCAGACACACTACGCAAGACACACAATCCTACTTCTGAACTCGAGATACATATATTACATGAACACAACACATGGTGTAGCAACTCATCTACTCCTGGTCTATATCTTCCGGCTCTTCTGGCTCTTCCCGTTTCATAGGCTCTTCTAGTTCTTCCGGATCCATCATTTCTACATCATTATTATCAGCAGGTGCCATCTCTACATTCTCTTGTTCTCCATACTCCAAGGTGATTTCAACCCAATTCCCTTCAATAGGAAAATGGGCAGCTTTGAATGCATCCAAGTCATCTTGAGCCTCGATCATATCACGCTCAAAACTCTCTGCATCCTGCAAGGCTTGATCCTGATCTTCTAGAATCTCATCCATCTCTTCATTCTTTGCTTGGATTTGTTGGTTCAGTTCTGAAATTTTCACATCTTTAGCTTGTTTTTCAGCTTCAGAAAGCCGAAGTGCGGCCTGATACACGTCCAGCCACCGGCACAAGTTTGTGCACAAAGTGAATGTAGAGAGGCCATAATACTCTATTATGGGCAGCATCGGATCATGGTGGCGGTGGTTTGAATCACAGATGAAGTCCATACGCCGATTCCATTCAGAATCATTCACATCATTGATGGGCAACAATGCGACGGGTGTTCCAGCAATGTCATGCTTGTGATCTTCACAAAGCCGAGTGAGTGCCTTCAATGCAGCGACACCCCAAGTGGAAAGAAAATCTGTCCCAGTGACGCTAATGGTCCAGGATTCCCATGCCGGAGTAACCAAATAGTTGGTGAGAACCGCCACATGGATCATACAAGAGGGGAGTCCATGCTCCTGAAATTCCTTGCCAATATAAGTGGGAGGGATTTCATAACCAAAGCCACGGATAACTCTCAAAAGTAGATGAGTCATCTCGATGAACTCCAGGCCGTCGGTGATCTCCCAACCCGGTGGGGTTTTTTCATTGTTTTTAGCCATCTACAAGGAAAGTAATTTTGATCGAGTCATGCCTTCCTTACAGTAAAAATTCATTTCATATAAAGTGCTATGAACATTGATACAAAAATTTTAGTTTCATATTTTCCAGCTTCAAGGGGCAATAATACAGAAACGGGTTTTAAAACAGATTCTGTCTTGACTGTACAGCAGTCAGAAAAGTGAGTATTTCGACCAGCAGATGAAACCTTCAAAACTGGTGCTTGGCACCATGTGACAGTAGACTTTCATATCATTCCATATTGTATATATACTCCCAAAAGTGGATCTGGACTTATAAATTTTACAAGTTCAGGTTGGCAGATTTTATTTCTGGATGACAGGGTCTTAGTGTTTCGGATCTACTAGACAGAGGAAAAACAATTAATTTGTGAGACCTACTAGGAATAAAAGTAGACTTCTAAGGTGTTCCATATTCCCAGGCAACTCTTTTTCTTCATTACTTGAAAAACAACAATGGCACAAAGCCTGAGTACTAATTACTCAGCAAGACTTACCCGTCACCAACCTAGACATGCATTGGCTCTATTGGGATGGCTGTTTGCAAAGACTTGCACTCAGCAACCTATTAGTTCTACCAAATTTTATTTAGCCATGTTAATTGGGTAGAGGAGAAATATAACATTAGTGGAGTAACATAAAAATAATGAAATCAATACATCAAGTAATTACAATATAAGAGCAGCAGTAATAATAATCAACAATAACCAAGTGATCAACTTTCATAGTATTGTGTGAACTATGTGATAACTCAGTGATCAAGCGGTACTCATTACTGCGAGGGACAACAATTGCAATTGATTTACACCAGTAGGGAAAACCCGAAATACATGGCACATACACACCAATAAAGGTCGTACATGGCAACCATTCGCAATAAAAGAACTTACACCTCATACCGGGTGTGGTGACATCGAGTGGGCATGCCGTTCTGCCAACAGTACTTTGTGGTATGAACCGCCCACTCCAGCAGCAGAAGGGTCAATAACCAATGCACCTTAACCATTCCTATTGCAAGTAATTTCAATGCTACATCAGTTTACTAGTGCCTAGATAATAGCATGCATTTGGTACTGTTCAATACTTTATTAAGGGGCCAACAACGGACGGGTCCTAGGTTTGACAAGGCAGGGCTACCGCAGCCAACACCCATATGTTGCTGCAAACCTACACATGCATTATCCCAGCTCGGTCAAAACATCCAAAGTAAACTTATTTTCATTAAGTTCAAAATTAGTGATCAAGTTCATTCCTTAGTAACAATAATAACTACCGAGGGTATTCAATTCTAAGTATAGCAATACAGTACCGATCCTACAAAGGCTCTTACAATAGTAGCAAAGGTCAGTTGTGTCACACCCCTATACCGAAATATAGAGTGTGTCATACAGGATCTTCTCAGGAGATGATTACCGAAGTAACCATACATAGCATACACATATGAACATCCATCATTTACAATGATACATCATTTAAGTGCTTAATATTACATGTCCAAGAGTCACAGCGGAAGCAAATTTAAGTTACATTACAATACATATGTTCTTGGTTTGGAGTAGATAAATAAGTGGAAGTGAAAACACGGTACACTCGATGATAGATAGCCTAAGTAAACCATGCCGGTTCTATGGCAATGGCTCACTCCTCTTGTATAGGCAAACTAGGAACCCACTCAATGGTCCAATCCTGTGGTTCCTCACCTTCCCACACAATCTTGTTACAACAATCACAAATGGTTATCATAAATCGCAAAGCCTGGGTATCTAACATACTCCGCAAGACTTACCTGACAAATGGTTATCTAAAACCAACTCCTAGCATGCAGGGGGCTGACCGGGCTTACTTGGTATTTTGCGTTAAAAGCGCCTATTAGCTTTAGTTTGCAAGTTGATCACTTAGCTAAATTTTAATTTTTTTTCATTGTGGAAAGGTAACATTAGTTGAACCTGGCTATCTACTAGGGCTGTGCAATTATAAAGAACAATACATCATAGCAATATGTAGCCATAGAGTAAATAAAATCCAAAATCATAATCCATCTTCTCTACTTTACTATTGTTGCTAACTGCTCGAAACAAGAGGTACTCATGACCGCGAGGGACGGAAATTCGAATTGATTTACATCCTGCAGGAGAAATCCTAGTTACACGACATATGCATCATTTAAGAACACGTACAGCCACCGTTCATGAGGTTGCTATAAAGTCGGTCCGAGGCCATCGATCCTAAGTACACGTCCCTCCCCACGATACAGTACTACATATCTGAGGCTTAACCCGTGCACTCTCCAGCGGTCCTCCAACCCATGCAACCACCGTGCCATTCACATCACCTCTGGATCAATGAGTATATCCGTCCAACAATACGGCGTCCAAGTTACTAGGTTTACCAATTCCCATATAAAGGTATGCACTTGGTACTGTTCAATACTTGTTCACGGAGTTGCAACGATAGGTTCTCAAATTTTAACCAAATTCATCTTTTCATGTGAACCGTAAGTGTATCAATTGATTCCATAACCTACCGTTGACTCCACTACATTAAGCATAGCATTTTCTAATGAAAGGCTTACTAACATAGACTAACATAGGTCATTGTTCGTTTATGCAAGTGGGTTTCTCATCCGAGCCCTATACCTAATGCACATTACAATATCCTTATATTGTGATTAAACAAAAAGGACTCGCAAAATAAATAGGTGTGTACCAGGGCTTGCCTTGGGAGTGATCATAGTTAGTGTCTCCAGTGAAGTTCACGTCAGTACTGGCCTTCTCCGGTGTGGTCTCCTCGAGCTCGTTTCCTATATGAAATGGCAATGCACGAATAAGAGATGAATGCTGAAGGATTACCGAGCTTCTTGTGTAACCATGACATGTATAAGGATGAACATCCACACCTACTATTATTCATGACCTAAACATGCTGAATGAATAGTACCAGGGAGTCAATAATAGTAATTTATCTATTTAGGCATATAAATCAATATTTAGCTAATTAATTCCTAGGCTATTTATTAAATAAACTAATCAAGAGCAAAAACATACTTCTAGTGCTAAGGATTTAACATGGAATTTTATATGAAGGTGTCAAGCCATAAATAACAACCAGGCAAAGTTTCATAATTAAATCCCTAACAAAGAATCATTTACTAGAATTAATGGTTATGCAATAAATCTAAAAACAATATGCATAAAATGGAGATATGCTTTTGCAGAGAGTTTATAGATGCCATAAGATACTTACTGGCCAAATTTCATGATTTTATAATTTATATATTTTTACTTATGGATTTATTAATCCTAGAAGGGTTCAAATTTGGTGAATTGTTTTAATTAATAAAATTCAGAACCTTGATGCTCATCTTATTTTTTAGATAGAGGAGAATTTTTTGAATCCAACAAAATTAGATTTGCATTTTTCTGACCTTTAGTTTTTAAGTTATGGATTATTGAATATTTATCAAAGTTTGGACTAATTTACGAAAATGCCATCGGCATTTTTAAATCGGGAAAGGGCGCGCGCGGTGGCCAGGCTCGCCACTGGCCTCTGCAAAGGAAGATAGGGGACAGGAGCGATACCGAAGTGACCCTCGCGCGACGGCGAGTCCTTCCCGGTGGTCGCCGACCGACGGTGGTGCCCGGAGCAGTAGCGGCGACGGCGACGGAAGCAGGGGTGAGGTTCGGCAGCATCGCGCGCAGCGCACAGAGGATGAGAAGGGTCGGGAGTTGGTCGAGAAGCTTCACCATGGCACGGAGATCACCATCGTGGAAGAAGATGTCGACGGTGATGGTCGGAAGGTGGTTCTCGTTGGGGGGGGGGGGGGGGAGGGGGGGAGGGGGAATTCGGCGGTGGCGGGGCTCGTTTCTTCTCAAATTCCGGTGATGGCTTTGCGAGGTAGAGGGAGAGGGTTAGAGGGCTGCTAGGGGGGTCGTCGCGCATCAATTTGAGGAAAAACTAGAAGCATGGAAGCTGCCTAGACGGAGGTCGTCGCGGCGGCGTTCATGTCGGTCGGAACAGGGGAGTGGCCAGAATTCTTTGTCTGTGCTCGCCGGCAAAGGAAGAAGAGTGGAGCTAGGGGCTTGGCACGATGAGAGAGGTCAGAGGGAGAGTGAGGGCGTGCTAGAGGGTGGGAACTCGGCCTGCTACGGAGAGGCGAGCACGGCTGTTAAAGGCAGGGAGAGCAGAGGGAGGGTCGCTCGATGGATGAGATCGGCTTCAATGCAGCACCGGTTGCCCATGGTGGTAGGATGAGCAGTGGACGGCATGGGTCAAGGAGGCGGCGGCTTGTCTGGCAGTCTGAAGGAGGAGGCGACGGGTTAGGCTGTTTGCCCGTTGGGCAAAAACTAGAGCTGACTCCAGTTTGACTAGAACAGGGCTGCTGTAATTCAACAAAAACCCAAAGTTACCTTGCTCCAATAGTTATGCCAATTTTTGTGCTTGTTCAGCAAATTATCTTATCCAACTTTGCATTTGGGGTCAGGTCATGATCTCTGCTGGAAAAATTATGAAAATTCATAGAATAGGGGAACCTTTTTCTGCATTTAATGAATTTTTAAGGGTATTTAGCCTTTACCAAAAATTCTGATAAATTCCCTAACAATCATTCTTGATATGACCCACTGGAATATGCAAAAACATTGGCATACTTTCATTGAGTTTTGTGATCTTTGTGCAAGGCTAGTATTTGGCCGATTTAGATTTAATTATTTAAATTACCCTTTTCTTTGGCAATTTAATTACTCACATTTTAATTAGCTAGTAATTAGCATTAGGATTAGTTTAATTGCCTTTTTGTGACATGGGATGTCATAGCACTCCCCCCTTAAAAAGGAATCTCATCCCGAGATTCACAATAAGACAAACGAGCAAGAGGGAGTGTGAGCGGTTACCAAATTTGCGAGGTCCAGAACTCGGGAAAGTTGGTTTTTAGAAACTCTTCTTGCTCCCAAGTTGCTTCGTCTTCGGTATGGTTACTCCATTGCACTTTGAAGAAGGTGATGGTGTGATTGCGTTACACGGTCCTTTTGATCCAGAATTCGGACGGGGTTTTTAGTGTTGGAGAGGTCTTCGTCCAATTGCTCGGTGTCGGAAATGACCACGTCAACTAGAGGCTTTAAACATTTCTTGAGTTGGGAGACATGGAAGACATGGTGCACCCGAGCAAGATTCTCCGGTAATTGCAATCGATAAGCAACTGCGCTACATTTCTCCATGATTGGAAAGGGTCCGATGTAGCGGGGTGCCATTTACCCTTGATTCCAAAGCGAGATATGACTTTGTTGGGGGAAACCCGAAGATACACCTGATCTCCCTTTTCAAACTCCAATGGACGGCTTCTTTTGTTGGAATAGCTTATTTGACAGGATTGTGCGACTTTCATGTTGGATTGAATTTGTCGCACTTTCTCCTCGGCTTGAGTAACAAGATCCGGACGAAAATTAATCCTTTCTCCTGATTCCGACCAATTCAATGGTGTTCGGCATGAGTGGCCATACAATGCCTCAAATGGTGACATTCCTGAACTGTCTTGGTAGCTATTGTTGTATGAGAATTCGATGAACGGAAGAGAGTCATCCTAATTTTTATGATTGTTTAGAACACATGCTGTCAACATGACCTCCAAATATTGATTTAGCCTTTCAGTTTGACCATCGGTCTACGGATGATAAGCGGAGCTTCGAATAAGAGTAGTTCCAAGACAAGAATGTAGTTGCTCCCAAAAACGAGCAACAAATTGAGGGCCTCAATCAGAGATGATGGTCTTGGGTACACCGTGCAAACATAGCACTCTTGAGATGTAGAGCTCGGCATACTTTTTGGTAGAGTAGGTTGTATGGACAGGAATAAAATGAGCGGATTTTGTCAACCTATCCACAATGACCCATATAGAATCATGCTTCTTGGGTGTGAGGGGTAACCCAACAATGAAATCCATAGCAATATCCTCCCATTTCCAAGTGGGGACTTTTAAGGGATTTAAAAGACCAGCCTTCTTCAAATGATCGGCCTTCACACGTTGGCAAGTATCACACTCAACAACATAACGAGCAACTTCTCACTTCATGCGCATCCACCAAAACTTTTCCTTTAACCCACAGTACATCTTGTTGCTACCTGGGTGTATGGAATATTTGGACAAGTGAGCCTCATCCAATATTTTGTTTCTCAATTCCACCTTCTTTGGAACAACAAGACGATTGTTGAACCATAGCACTCCATCTTCGTCTCGTCGGAAACATGCAGCTTCATCTTTGCCTATCTTTTGTCAGATATGTTCCATTCCCTTGTCTTTCTTTTGTGCTTCAACAATTTCTTCGCGAAGGGTAGGAACAAGAGCTAGATTATACAAGGATCCATATGGAACAATATGAAGACTCGGTTCACTAGAATCTAAAATTTGGGAAGCTTCTGTAGAGCAAACAGTGGCGTGATGGCATTGGTCCCTTCGACTTAAGGCATCGGCAACCACATTGGCCTTCCCTGGTGATAATGAATTTCCAATTCATAATCCTTGATCAATTCTAACCATCTATGCTGCCTCATGTTCAGTTCTTGCTGCGTGAATATGTACTTGAGACTTTTGTGATCGGTGTAGAGATTAACAAGGTTACCAAGAAGATAATGGCGCCAGGTTTTTAAGGCTAGGACAACTGATGCCAACTCCAAGTCATGAGTGGGATAATTTTGCTCATGTTTTTGGAGCTGCTGAGAGGCATAGGCAATGACACGGCCTTGTTGCATAAGTACATAGCCCAATCCGGTACCGGACGCATCACAATAAACATCAAATTGTTTGGCAATATCAGGTTGAGCCAAAACCGGGGCAGTTGTCAAATGCTTCCTGAGCGGCTGGAAGGCTTCCTCACATTCGCTACTCCATTTAAATTTGGCATCCTTCTCCAGTAACTTAGTCATAGGCTTGGCAATTCTTGAGAAGTTGGGAATAAATTTCCGATAGTAGCCGGCAAGACCAAGGAAACTACGAATTTGCTTGACCGATTTCGGAGTTTTCCACTTCAACACATCTTCAACTTTGCTAGGGTCAACGGCTACACCTTCCGCTGAAATGATATGACCCAAAAATGGAACTTTTTTTAGCCGAAATTCACACTTGCTAAATTTGACGTAAAGTTGATGATCTTGGAGCCGTTGTAGAACAATGCGGAGGTGCTCAGCATGCTCTTCCTCGGACTTGGAATAGACAAGGATATCATCGATGAATACAACCACAAATTTATCCAATTCTGGCATGAACGCGGAATTCATCAAATACATGAAGTGAGCTGAAGCATTGGTGAGACCAAAGGACATGACAAGATATTCAAAAAGACCATATCGTGTAGAGAAAGCGGTTTTCGGAATGTCTTCGGCTCGGATTTTTATTTGGTGGTAACCGGATCGAAGATCAATCTTTGAGAAGACTTTGGCACCAATGAGTTGCTCAAAGAGAATATCAATTCGAGGTAGAGGGTATTTGTTCTTGATGGTTACGGCATTTAGAGGCCTATAATCGACACATAGGCGTAGGGTCTTGTCTTTCTTCTTCACATAGAGAGCGGGACATCCTCATAGAGATGAACTAGGCCGAATGTAACCTTTGTCCATAAGCTCTTGTAATTGCTCTTTCAACTCTGCTAGTTCATTAGGAGCCATTTTGTACGGCCTACAAGAGATAGGTGCGCTACCGGGTAAGAGTTCAATCTTAAACTCGACATCCCTATCCGGAGGCATTCCCGGTAGATCATCCAGAAACACGTTGGGAAAGTCGCATACCACTAGAATATCCTCTATCTTTTTCCCTTTAACATGATGGATTTGAGACGTGGGCATTTTGGGACATGGCGATCGGAGAATAGATGGGCCATGTAGAGGCGAATTTAAGTGGACTTCCCAGGAATCGATGTGCAAGACGACTTTATGTTTAGTCATCCACCTCATACCAAGGATTATGTCAATGCCTTGACCTTCTAGGATAATTAGTAAAGTGTAGTATATGTTGCCTCCTAGCTTAAGTGGCACTCCTCTCAACTCAAGATGGGTCCTTATTTTTCCACTGGGTGACGTGATGATGTAAGGTGTTCCCGTAGCGGTGGGGGCGATTTTCAAATGATTCACACATGCTTGACTAATAAAATCATGCGTTGTTCCAGAATCAAAAAGAACCATAGCGGAATGTTGGTTGATCGAAAACATACCCGCGAGGATGGGTTCTCTGACTTGAATCTCTTCGACCGTGGTACAGTTGACTCGGACATTCTTATGAGTGGGAGTAGAAGATTGGAAACGATTGCCATTGCTGCCATTATTGTTGCTGTTGCTGTTGTTGTTGTCCCCGAAAGCATTGGGGTTGTTGTTGCCTTGACTGCGCTTCGAAAAATGACACTCCTTCGCAAAGTGACAGAGACGGCCACAATTGTAGCATGGCTGCGGCAAACCAGACCTCACAACTTGATTAGCTTGCTGTGGAGGGCGGGAACCCGATGGTGGCTGCTGGTTGTTGCCATGAGAACTAGAGGGCTGCTGCGAATAGGATGGGCGAAATCCTCCTCTCGGTGGTATTGCAGCTCGAAACTTCTGTCCGGACGGGGAGGTGATAGCCAACTTGTACTTGGATGGCGCAGAACCGGATGAACTTCCCATAGCATGCTTCCCTTTCTTGTCATCTTGATTAGCACTATTAGCGTCTTCCTGTACGATTGTGCCACTCATCAAGTCATTGAACGTGCCGGCGGTAACTTGTGCCAAGCGATCCTGCAGCTTCGGGGTGATGCCCGAACGGAAACAATCCTTCTTCTTCTCATCCGTGTCAGCATGACAAGAAGCATATTGTGCCAAGTAGTTGAACTTTCGTGCATACACTTGCATGGTTCCAGAGCCTTGCTTCAAGTTGATAAATTCCTGTAGCTTGCGCTTCATGAGACCGGCTGGAATGTGATGTGCACGGAAGACGGTGCAACATTCCATCCATGTAACTTGGTGGTGAGCGGGATAAGCAGTGGTGAAGCTTGCCCACCAAGCACTCATGGAACCACGGAGTTGCTGCGAAGAGAGGCTTCTGATGGATGGTGCAGTTGAGAAGTGCAAACTTCGACTCCAGGGTGCGGGTGAGTCACCCAGAAGTCACTATAGGAGTCACCCGCTTCCAACGGATCACCGGCTTCTCCAAAAGTGGGCGGGTGAGTCACCCAGAAGTCACTATAGGAGGACTCGCGGGGAGCTTGGGGCTGCTGCGGTGGTGGTCCTTGAGCTCCTTGGCGGTTCATGTTTTCCGTGAACATATGGAACATCTCATTTTGGTTGTGGATGAGCTGCTCTATAGGAGTCATCGGCGGAGCATGGGGTGGCTGCTGAAATCCACCGGTGTTCGAGCCATCGGGAGCATCACCGAGATTCTCACCATCATGGCGAGTTTGCGCCATCTGCCATAGGAACAATTGCATGTTAGCCCAATCCTCTCATGAGCCAATATGACAAGATAATAAGGCCATGACATAGAGGCGAACTAAAACTTCAGATTGCTCTGCAATTGGAATTTGACAAAGAAACGATGCAAGACATAGAGGGAAACTTGATTTCCGTTGATTTCAGACACAATAGACAACATAGATGTGATAAAAGTCATGGATACACGCGATGCAACTTTTCGATACAAGACAAGTCTTAAAGTTACATCACTAAGAAACACGACCACAAACACGACCTCGGAGAGCTTAAGTTATAACAACACTTAACATTTATCGGCACAACCTACATACAAGCACGATGTCTCTCGAGACTCCACCCTACAAGACATACTACTCCTCCGATGTATAGCCATAAGTCACGTGGTGTGGCTGTCACCATCGAACTCCAAGTCCATGTCGCCCGGGTCGGGGGGTGCTTCGTAGTCAAGACCGGAATCACCATCATCACTCAAATCAGCATCATCTAGGGGAATCACCGCAAGTAGCACTGGTGGTTGGTCATTAATGACAGCATGCAGCTAAGTATTGGCAGCTTGGAGCTGCGCAGTGATATGGTCTCGTTGCGCGATGGCGGCGTTGGCATTGTTGAGGTTTCCTTCCATAACATCCCGCTCATCTTGGGCTTCTGAGCGTTGAGCTTGGAGCTCACTTCATTCTTCCAAGAGAGCGGTGACCTGTCCATGAAGTGACGGGGCTCCTTTCTTCTCAAATTCTAGCGACGGCTCTGCGAGGTAGAGGAAGAGGGTTAGGGGGCTGCTACGGGGGGTCATCGCACATCGATTTGAGGAAGAATTAGAAGCAGGGAAGCTGCCTAGATAGAGGTCGTCGCGACGGCATTCATGGCGGTCGGGAACAGGGGAGCGGCCAGAATTCTTTGTCTGCACTCGCCGGCAAAGGAAGAAGAGTGGAGCTGGGGGCTTGGCGCGTTGAGAGAGGTCAGAGGAAGAGTGAGGGCGTGTTGGAGGGTGGGAGCTCGGCCTGCTATGGTTTTACCAAGGAGAGGCGAGCACGGCTGTTAAAGGCAGGGAGAGCAGAGGGAGGGTTGCTCGGTGGATGAGATCGGCTTTAATACAGCGCCGGTTGCCCATGGTGGTAGGATGAGCAGTGGACGGCATGGGGCGAGGAGGCGGCGGCTTGTCCGGCGGTCCGAAGGAGGAGGCGGCGGGTGAGGCTGTTTGCCCGCTGGGCAAAAACTAGAGTTGACTCTAGTTTGACTAGAATTGGGCTGCTGTGATTCGACCAAAACCCGAAGTTACCTTGCTCTAATAGTTATGCCAAGTTTTCAGCTTGTCTAGCAAAATATCTTCTCCAACTTCGCTGTTGGAGTCAGGTCATGATCTCTACTGGACAAATTATGAAAATTCACATAACAGGGGAACCTTTTTTTGCATTTAAAGAACTTTTAAGGGTGTTTAGCCTTTATGAAAACTTCTGGTAAATTCCCTAAAAATTGTTCTTTATATGGCCCACTGGAATATGCAAAAACATTGTCATACTTTCATTGACATTTGTGATCTTTGTGCAAGGCTAGTATTTGGCCGATTTGGGTTTAATTATTTAAATTCTCCTTTTCTTTGGCAATTTAATTACTCTCATTTTAATTATCTAGCAATTAGCATTAGGATTAGTTTAATTGCCTTTTTGTGACATGGGATGTCACAATTTGGGGTATCATGCAAGGTGGGTTTCCAACCAACTCCTATGACCTAATGCAACAATCAAATATCGACACTAGTAGTGATATATAAAACTAGCAAACTTTATAAAGGCGAATACAAACCGGGGCTTGCCTTGATCGACACTAGTGTTAGTAACCTTTACTTCTTGCTCCTGGTTGTCGTAACCTATATGATGGAAAATATGTTAACGGTATTAAAATAACACCATAACATGCAACGTACGCTATATGTGGTAATGCAGTGATGTTATAATCCTCTTAATATGTTCTAGAAGATATATGCTTCAGATAAGTGAAGTTGTTATTAAGATTTTATATGTAGATGTTATTTATGCATTTAAATAGGGTTAA
The DNA here is from genome assembly GCA_030378355.1 of Eleusine indica. Taxonomy (NCBI): domain Eukaryota; kingdom Viridiplantae; phylum Streptophyta; class Magnoliopsida; order Poales; family Poaceae; genus Eleusine; species Eleusine indica. Next base: position 28,451,228 of record CM059501.1, on the reverse strand, counting down.
TATGGTTATATGAGCAATTAATTTATTTAGTATAGTAAATATGTGTTTCTGGACATGAGTGATTTGTTGTGAACAGAGACATATATAAAGTTTATTTTCATCAAGTTTTAGCTTCTGGACATTTGCTATTTAATTACTAGGATTTATATAAGTTAAAGCAGTCACTAAATCACAGTGTAAGAAATAATGCACATTTAACTTAATCAAAAATCAGGATGATGTATTACCATGAAATAACAATGCATGCAGAAGATTAGAATTAATTTGCATTTTTATAATTTATAAGGATTTAATTTGTGTTTTCACAAGTTAAATTAATTATTAAAAATACTTGGACAGAAGTTGCTTGCTAGCATTTTTCTAAAATACAGCACATTTTTATGAAACTAACAAAATCAGTTTGAGGTCCATGGAATTTTAAATGAATTGACTATGGATTTTGGAAGTTCAAATCAATTTACTTTATTCTCTGGTATTTATTAATTAACAGATCGTGCCACGTCGGCAGCCACGTCGGTTACCAGCAGGGGCAAGCAAGGCTGCCAGTAGGCGCCAGCTCAACGCTAGTTAGCCCGCCAGAGTAGGTAAGTAGGTAAATGATGAGCACGTCAAGGTGGGAAGATTGGCAGGGATCACGAGGTCAGCTGCTCACCGGAAGATGGTCGACGGCGAGAGGCGACGGAAGAAGAACTTCGGTGGCATCGTGTTAATGGCTCCCAGTAGGAAATCGTGCGTGACTTGCTCCTACAGCTTCACGAGAGCTCGGTGATCATCGGCATGAAGTCTTCATTGGACGACGAGGGCTGCAAGTAGTGGCTCGTCGGTGAGGTGGCTTCGATCGGTCGGGAACAGGGCGGCGGCGGGGGGAAAATGTCGGTCACGTTCACCTGCTTCACGGCACACAGCAAATTCTCGGTTATGTTGCTCGACACGTGTTTGCGAAGGGCTAGAGGAAGGAAACGGGGTGCGAGAGGTACTGAGGCCTGAGAATTTCATGACGCCATGAAAGTTGTCGGTGTCGGGATCCTCGATGATCCTTTTAGAATTTGGTGGTTTCAAAGCTGAGTGGGCGTCGAGCTTCTGCTCAGAGAGGCAAAGGAAGATGGGGCGCACGCGTTGGTGGAGTTGGTAGGCCAGGGAGGCATGGGAGTGCGAGGTGCGCGAGCTTGCTTGGAGCTCAGCAATGGCGAGGAGCAGGGGAATGAATAATTACCGAGGTTTTAAGGGTCGGGGGAAGGCCGAGGTGGGGCGGCACGGGAGGCCAATGGTTGTGCGCACCAGTTTGCGTGCTATCGGGGTGACAAGAACGATCGGGCGCGGCGAGACAGGAAGGTCTCTGTCATGGCCATGGCGGGTCACATCGAGCACAGGGGAACTGCCGTCATTTTGTGGCGTACTGCAATGGGGGAAGCAACAGGGCGGGGCTGGCGATGGGATAGGACGATGTTCCACGTGTTTTTTTTTCTCGCTGTTGGGGAGGCCAGGAGCAGCTGGGTGCAAGGGGATTGGTAAGGTCCGGCAGCGGCCATGGTAGGCGGCTAGAGGCGGCAAAAATTGATGGCAGGATGGCGTGTCGCGGCCGAAAAACGGGAGAAAAGGGTGGCGGATGGGATGGGACAGGCGTTGACACGCTGTAGCAGCTCCAAGTCCCCGAGTAGGGGTGGGCAGGCAGTGGCGTGCGCGCCAGCGCTGCGCCTGAGCCATTGGAGGAAGAAGTAGGGGAGATTTTGCACTGCGCCCCTAGATCTTCCCTAATTTTGCAAATCAGTCCCTCGTTCTGTTTTATCCAAATTAAAATAGTTACAAGCCTCCAAATGAGATGGGATTTTTTTTACACAGTTCCCTTATGATGTGTATAATATTCTAATGGGGTCTAAATGTTCAGAATAATTATAGTAATTTTAAAATTCAAATTCAAAAGGTTTCTAGGCTTAATTTATTTATTTAGGGTACTTTCAAATGAGATAAAATTCTTATTTTTGTCCTAAAATTCTATATTATCATTACCAAAAGGATTATGCAATCATTTGGCTCATGTTTCATAGAAAAATTTAAATTACTTCACATCTTAGTTTGTAGGCCTTTTATTTGATTTAAAGGAAATTTCAATTTCCAAATGGCTCTATTATTTTATGCTATGCTTGAGCTTTAATTTATGCTTAGCATGCTAGTTAAATGAAAGTGAGACACCTGGGTGTCACATAAATTCGTAAATATCAAGTATCGAGATGATGCAACATCTGTTGAATATTATGGGCCTTTAAAGCCCATATTATTCCCATTAATTCTAATTAGTCTAGGCTGATGTTTAATGCTACGTTGATTTTATCTCACATGGGATTCTCATAATTAACCGTCTCAACTTATTAGGTGGAATATCATTATATCCCATAGAGAAGTTGAGAGAAGCTAGGGGCGAGCCACACGCGCGCGCGGCGCCGCTGTTGCCGAGCCGAGCCGAGCCGTGCCATGCCGGGGCGGGCGGGCGTGAGTGCATGCGTGACGTGATGACACGAGATGAGGCGAGGCGTGGCATGGCGTGGCTAGCTAGCTAGCTGGCTGGCTACTGCGTGCGTGAGTGTCGTGTCGTGTCAAGTCGAGGCTAGCTATGTGCGTGATGTGGTAGGTTGGATGTGCTTTAATTTTGGAAACCGTCGTGATCAATGTTTCCGTTACACAAAGGAATCAATTGTCTTTATTCCTTCTATTACGGTGTTGATTGTGGAGCCATTATGTCCATTAACCCGGCGACCAGTATATAACTCTCCTTGTCCTCGCCCAAATGGTACCACGGTTACATCACAACTTTCCACTTCCTCTCGAATTGCCTTCCGAGTCTTCCCCATCCTAGTGATTCGCACGCACAGAGCTTTGGCAGAGGAGGCCTCCGGAACCTCTCCCACAAGGCGACACCTGCTCGGGTGGTACAGGCAGTCAGGTTTTTGGTGAGCGCTTCACAGCGTGAATGCTCACGTCTTCCCAGCGCGTACCCTAGGAGTTGTTTGAGGGACTGTACTGCATCACGTTTCTTCCTGCATTGACTTTGAACGACTACTTCAAGCAACGCATCATGACAACTGGTGCGAATGGAGCCACCGGTGCCTCCGGCACTGGTCCCTCCGCAGGGTATACCTTTATCCTTCTTCTTACTAGTTTTGTTGAGATCTTAACTAGTAATCAGGATTTTGTCAATACTGTCATCATATATATGCTCCTAATTATGCGAATAATTTTGATTAAGTTCAACCTGAAAATGCCTAATTACTCAACAATCCAAAAATCTGATAGGCATTTTTCTGTTAGAGGATTTGCTGCTGTCTTGAAACCCGATGATTTCGATGGTACATTTTACAAGAGGTGGCGTGCATGGATGATACTGTGGTTGACAGCAATGAATTGTTGTCACGTCGCGCAGGGGAAGCCCGAACAATTCATCCTGAAGAGGAGAGTGCGTTCATGGCATCCGACAACCTGTTTCGAGGCGCCGTGATTAGTGCTCTCACTGACAAATATGTTGATTCCTACATCACATGTAAAACTGCCAAGGAACTGTGGGATGCTTTGGACGCAAAATTCGGTGTTTCTGATGCAGGGATTGAACTGTACCTCATGGAGCAAATGTTTGATTATAAAATAGTTGAGAACCGTTCTGTAGTCGAACAAGCTCATGAAATACAGTCACTGGCAAAAGAACTCGAACAATTTCCATGTGTGTTGCCTGACAAGTTTGTGGCTGGAGGTATCATCTACAAATTACCACCCTCTTGGAAGGATTTTGCTACTTTTCTAAAACACAAGAGACAAGAGTTCAACGTGGCTAATCTTATTGGCACTCTTGATGTTGAGGAGAGGGCGAGAGCAAAAGACACGCGCAGGAACGGCGTTGAGTCTTGTACTGCCAATGTGGTGCAGAAGAAGAATAATTCCAATGCATCTCGCAATAAAAAGAAAAAGCTAGGAAAGAAAGAGAAGCCAAAGAAGAATACCACATTTAAGAAGAAAACGGGAAAAGAAAATGAGGGCTGTTTTGTTTGCGGCAGCAATGAGCATTGGTCAAGTGTGTGCCCACACCACAAATTCATTCAGCTAAAGAAATCAGCAAACATGGTGACATGGTGATTAGCGAGACTGTAGGAACATCAGGGTATGATAATTTTTTTACCTACTATTCTTTTAGTTTGTCATTCGCCTGAATGGTGGATGGACACTGGGGCTAATGTTCATGTGTGTACTGATATTTCTTTATTTTCTTCTTATCAGGCCGACGTGACTAAAGCATTGTTGATGGGGAACGGGTCACATGCGCATGTTCTTGGTGTTGGTACGGTCGTTCTGAATCTTACTTCGGGAAAGACCGTGCTTTTGAAGAACGTCCAGCATGTCCCGTCCATCAAGAAAAATGTAGTTAGCGGCTCCCTACTATGTAGAGATGGTTTTAAAATTGTTCTTGAGTCTAATAAATGTGTACTTTCTAAGTATGGGACATTGGTTGGAAAAGGATATGAATGCGGAGGCTTGTTCCGCTTTTCATTGCATGATAATGTCTGTAATAATGTTGTGAACAATGTCTTGATTTCGGATGAGTCGAATATTTGGCATTCACGGCTTTGTCATGTTAATTTTGGGTGTATGTTGCGATTAGCAAATTTGAATTTAATTCCTAAATTTAATTTAGTCAAAAGTTCCAAATATCATGCGTGCATGCAATCTAAGCAACCTCGTAAGCCTCACAAGGTTGTGGAGGCGAGGAACTTAGAGACATTAGAACTTGTTCATACCGATCTGTGCGAAATGAACGGCGAGTTGATTAAAGGCGGCAAATAATACTTCATGACACTTCTAGATGATTGTTCCTGGTTTTGCTATGTTTAGTTGCTAAAAATGAAAGATGAAGTGTTACATTATTTTAAGATCTATAAAGCTGAAGTAGAAAACCAACTTGAGAGAAAAATTAAATGGTTAAGGTCTGATCGCGGTGGAGAATATCTTTCCAATGAATTTTCTGACTTCTGCGCTGAGCACGGAATTATTCATCAGAGGACACCGCCTTACTCACCTGGATCCAATGGGATCGCCGAACGAAAGAACCACACTTTAACTAACTTGGTTGATGCCATATTAGAGACCGTGGGACTTTCTAAGGAATGGTGGGGTGAGGCAATATTGACTGCAAGTCATGTCCAGAATAGAGTGCCCACAAAGAATAAAGAAATTTCACCATTCAAGGAATGGTTTGAAGTAAAGTAAATCTCCCATACTTGCGCACTTGGGGTTGCTTGGCTATGGTGAATGTGCCAATTAACAAGAAGCACAAACATGGACCTAAAACCATTGATTGTATGTTTCTAGGTTATGCTTTTAATAGCGTAGGTTATAGATTCTTAGTCATTAAATCTGGAGTACCTGACACGATGGTCGGTAAAATTTTTGAGTCCGGAGACGCTACATCTTTTTAGAGTAATTTTCCTATGAACAATGAACATAGCATTTCTGGGGTTATACACAATGAGGAACCCCATGTGGATAATCCTAAGAAGGATGATAGTGTAGCCACTCGAAAGAGTAAGAGACAGAAGATTGCAAAATCCTTTGACGATGACTTCATTGTGTACCTTGTGGATGACACACCCAGTACCATTGAGGAGGCATATTCCTCTCCTGATGCTGACCTGTGGAAGGAAGCAGTATGGAGTGAGATGTATTCTATTATGTCCAATGGTACTTGGGAAGTTGTCGAGCATCCTTATGGTTGCAAACCTATAGGATGCTGGGTGTTCAAGAAAAAGTTGAGGCCTGATGGTACTATTGAGAGGTACAAGGCAAGGCTTGTGGTAAAGGGATATTCACAAAAGGAATGTGAAGATTATTTTGACACCTATTCACCTATCACCCATTTGACCACCATTCGAGTATTACTTTCTCTGGCAGCCTCACATGGTCTTCTCATTCACCAAATGGATGTTAAGACAACTTTCCTACATGGAGGGTTGGAGGAGGAGATCTATATGGATCAGCCCGATGGGTATGTAATTGATGGTCAAAAGGGCTTTGTGTGTAAATTGTTGAAATCCCTATACGGCCTAAAACAAGCACCTAAGCAATGGCACGAGAAGTTTGAAAGAACTTTGACATTGGTCGGCTTTGCTGTGAATGAAACTGACAAATGTGTATATTATCGGTATGGTGGGGGCGAGGGGGTCATCTTGTGTTTGTATGTTGATGACATCTTAATCTTTGGGACCAGCATTAATGTGATTAAGTAAGTAAAAGATTTTCTATCTAAGAACTTTCAGATGAAAGTTTTGGGAGAAGCTGATGTTATTCTTAACATCAAGCTGATTAGAGATGTTAATGAGGGAGTCACTCTTCTGCAGTCCCACTACATGAAGAAGATCATGAGTCGCTTCGGGTTTAGCGACTGTCAATCTGCTCCAACACCTTATGACCCTAGTATGCTATTAAGGAAAAATCAGGGAATAGCAAGGGATCAACTAAGATACTCCCAGATTATCAGTTCACTCATGTATTTAGCTAACGCTACGAGGCCTGACATCTCTTTTGTTGTGAGCAAATTGAGCCGGTTTGTGTCAAACTCGGGAGATGATCATTAGCATGCTCTTGAAAGAGTAATGCGTTATCTAAAGGGTACAATGAGCTATGACATTCACTATACCGGGTATCAAAGGGTACTAGAGGGCTATTATGACGCCAACTGGATATCTGATGCTGATGAGTTGTATGCCATGAGTGGTTATGTGTTTCTACTCAGAGGTGGCGCTATTTCCTGGAAGTCTTGCAAGCAGACCATCTTAACAAGGTCTACCATGGAAGCAGAATTAACAACATTAGACACCGCCAGCATTAAGGCTGAGTGGCTTTGTGATTTCCTTATGGATTTACCGGTGGTTGAAAAACCAATACCAGCCATCTCCATGAACTGTGATAACCAAACTATGATAGTTAAGGTAAATAGTTACAAGGATAACATGAAGTCATCTAGGCATGTGTTGGTGTCACAAAGCGCGAGCTTCAGTGCCACTAACAAAAAGAGTAAACATGAAAAGGAATCACGAAGGGTACAAAACAGAACAATGGGCTCCCCTCACGTATTCCCAAAAAGATTTGTCCCGTTACAAGTAAGTAGGGGTGTTCTATTTATGGGCCCGTACTTAGGTCATATGCAAATGACCATTTTGTTCCTAATTACCTACTATATTCGCCGAATATTCTGTACAAAATGGTCATAAAGGATGAATCGGTCATTTGAGCTTTTTTGGTACCCTTCCTTGTCCCACACGCCACAACACGTGTTGGCGCCACATGTTGCCCTCTTCGTGCCATGCCGGTTCTTGATCTTGTCCGGTGTCCTGTCCTTTGAACGATGATGGCTTCATCCTCTTTGGGCGCGAAGGTACCGCTCGAAGGGTCCGCTGCTCTGTCCTTTGAAGGATGATGGCTTCATCCTTCATGGGCGCGGAGGTACCACTCGAAGGGTCCGCTGCTTTTGAGCGCGCTTGCCTCCTTCTGCTAGGGCTGAACGGTCTTGGTTTTTTCAAGGCCTCCGATGGACACCTGTACCTCAAAGTTATGGTTAATAAAAAAGGGTAACAACGGTTAACTTTGACTTTTATTCACAGCTCGACTTTGATAAACCCTCGAGGGGTGGCTTGCGAAGTGATCCCCCCCAACAGTAGCCCCTCGAGGGGTGGGTCCAACTTTGATGGGCCAAAACCCTCGCTTCGCCAGGATCTCTTACCAAAACGCCACCCTTCGAACATCAAAGTTGGGCTTTGAGCAAAGCTACCAGGGCTTCTGCCTATAAAAGTAGAATAACTGTGGTGGAAAATTATTATTTTTACCAGTTACTCGTCCATTGAGCTCCTGCTATGCCTACGATTATGACTAGGGTTCAAACAGTAATTGTTTCTGAAAGCGAGTCTTCTTTTGGGAGCTCAACCAATTCTCTCGAGGATAACACTTGGCTATTTTGGATGTCGCGGCTCTTCGGCTTTCGCTTATAATTTTTTGTTACTGTGCCCCCAATTCCCAAGGCTCCGTAGTAAATGCCCATCCGTTTTTATCCGACTATATAAGCGGGGGGTGAGGGGATGGGGTGAAGGTCTACGAAGCTTTTCTTGTGATCTACAATATTTGCTTTTTAGTGCTCTGGCTTCCTATAGCTTTGTGCACTTATATTGGTCTTTGGTGATTTTTAGTTCGAAGCAACCTTCAAACTAGCTTGGTATACATGAATTCTTACCTCGAAGTGTCCCTTGCGATGGTTGGGACTGGTTTTTGTGTTCCTACTAAATTCGCATTTTGTCTTTGATTGTAGGGTCTGAAGGCATGGCTCGAGTGGCAATGACAGCGCGCGCTGATGAGACCGCTGTTGAAGAAAACCCGCCGTCAACGACTGTCGATGCTGTTACAAGTAAGGGTGACTCCAAGGTGGATTTTGCTAGGAGCCTGGAGGATAACCTTATTGCTGCTCCCGAAGGGTTGGGTCGTGGTCGTGGTCGTGGTCGGGATGCTCTAAAGGAGGTTGAGGATGAGGAGGAGGAAGACGATGGAGAGGAAGAGGAAGAGGATGAAGAGGAAGAGGGTGGTGACAAGGACTCATTCCCCGAGGTGTTGGGAAGGTCTTGACCGAAACCCAAGGGCAAGGTTCGAGCCGCAGGGTTCGGAGTTCTGGTCCAGTGGACGAGGACTTGGAAGACGTGGATGCTGATGTCGGTGATTTGCTGCCTGTGGGTGATTTTGGCCTGCCGAGGGGCTAAAAAGGGAAAGGGAAAGAACATGAGGGACCCAGACCTCGAACCTTCATCTTCGAGCGATCTCACCTCGATGCTCCCAAGTTGCACTAGCTTGCCGAGTTGGGGTGCTTTCCTTCTGGAGGAGCCCAGCTGGCTGGTCAAGAGGTTACTCCTTGCCCTGCGTAAGATGAGGCCATGGTTTTTTAAGACCACTTCACTGCTGGCCTGCGTTTTTTCCTTGCTCATCCTTCGTGAAATATGTGCTGGGTAGGTGCGATGTGCAACTTCACCATATCAGCCCCAGCGGGATGGCCATGCTGAGCAAGTTTGCCTGGGGCGTGCTGAGTTACCAGGGCCAGCCTGATATTAAAGTATTCTACAAGTACTACTGTGCTCATTACAAACCGAAGACTATTAAGATTGATGGTGTGATGCACGAGGCTGACTTCGGTTGTGTTACCTTCGTGACCCGCTTTAAGCGCGATAACCAGTTTGTGAAGTGCAGCAGAAACCGCTAGGGTGACAAGTGACATGAAAGCTGGCTATATGTGAAGGTTCCCGCAGAGACTGTTCATGCGGATGAGGGAGAGACAACAATTTTTCCACTAGCTTCGAAGCTATCTCCCTGCGAACCTGGATCCACGGAGGGCAGGATGACCAAGGGCTGCAAGAACGATGCTGCTTTTAGCGTTGCTACATTCAATTCAAGCGGATGGGATCTTGTTGAAGAGTTTGTGGCTGCGAATAAGTGGCCACAACGTGAGAGGTGCTCAATTCCTGGGTTTATTCAAAAGAAAATCCCCTCGAGGCCTGACATTACCATACCCTTCCCGAAGGTATCCGTGGATAAACGGGGTCTTGGCGATGTGGAGTTTGTGGTCTTCCTGCAGCGCGCTAGCGAGGCTATAGTAGGGCTCTATATGTGTGAGGAGCACAAATATACCTATGAGCGGACTTCTCATAGTGGCTGGCTTAACCGAGTGTTGACATTGGCCGGTGTGAAGTATCCGGCTCGTGTTGCGCCAGGGCCTCGCATGAGGCGAAATCTGCCTCCTGGTAATGTTGGTTCAAATGTTGGTAAGGCTGCGGGCTGAAACTTTTGATTAGGGCTGAAACTTCTGGGGGGGCTGCGGATAAAAACTTGGGCCTGCCCGAGGGGTATGAAAAAATTTTGCTGATCCGAAGGCTTGGGCAGATCTATGCTTGGCTCCGGATGCTTTCATAGCCGAAGGGGCTAAATTATTCGAAGCGGGGGACTTAGGGCATAATCTTTGCCATGTTTTGAGACATGTTGTGCTTGGTTTTGATGGTACGAAAGAAAAAATGTTCTACTATTTTTCATGAGGTTTCTGACAGAGTTGTTTTGACTGTTCTTTTGTTTCTGGCTCACATTCTCGCGTGGATTTCTTCTGAAAAAACTTGCATGGAGCTGGCCACTTTGGAGAGAGAAAATTCGTTTGCGACAAAGAATATTTATTGAAGGAGAAACTTAACAGCCTTTAATCTGCAAAGGATGAAGCTACACTTGAAATTGCACGAGTGCAAAAAGAGCTTGATGCTTCGCGAGGGGAGGTTGCTGAGCTAAAAAACGGCTTAAGTCGCCTCAAGGCTGCTGAGGCTAAAATTGCAGCTCTAGAAAATGAGAACACAGCCTTGAAGCAAGACCAGTCGACTCGCAATTATGGCTTTGCTGCCCAGGCTGTATCTACACACCATCAATATTGCGAGGCCCTAGGTTATGTTGGTGCTGAGCCAATGTCGTTGACCGATGGGGCTGCTATCACTGAGGTTGTGTTCTTTAGTTGGCATAAGTCTGAGTTCGAAGCTCTCCCGGGGGTGATGGATAAGCGCAGCAATTTTGGCTCGCTTCATACTACGCAGGCTGCATTCGGACTGTTGGAACACAAAGGCTGCGACCACTTCCATGCTTTGGGGAGGCGCAATTTTTTGATTGGGGTGGACACTCGAGATGGCTTGTCGCCAGAGGCCATTGCCGCAGCTAAACGTGTTGCTATGAAGTTTTGGCGCATTCACAGCCGCGAAGCTACTCGACAAGCTGCGATTGAGAAGCTGGCTCAGGTTATACTTCTATTTTTGTATTGTAATTTCATTTAATCATGCGATGTTTGAAGTTAAAATTGATTGTGCCTGCGCAGATGCGTGATTATTTGAAGAGCAGTGGTGGCCGAGATGAGGATCCTTCGGGGGGCAGAGACACTTCGAGGAATGATGCCGACAAGGCGGGTACTTCGGAGGGTGGATCGAAGGCTGCACCGGGTGAGGTTTAGGATCGCTTGGAGTTTCTATATTGATGTAGTACACTTTTTGGGAGGTCTTGAGGGAGATTTTGCAACTATAATTTTGACATGCGAGGTGTCCTTCGTGTCGCCTGTGCGGGATTCCGAAGAGGACACTTCTAGTGGATCTTCCGCGTTCCGCATGTTGGGCCGGATGAGTGAGAGGTCCCAATCTTTATTGGATAATGCTTCTGTAACGACGCCTACTTCGAGTAGTTTTGAGGCCAGTTTGAGTGGCTTCGAAGCATTAGATGTTGCGGCCGAGGCTGAAAAACTCAAGGACTACGCGTGTGCTGCTTCACCCGGGGCACGCTTGGTGACTTTGGATGTCGGTGTGGTTTGTGTGGGAAATTATTCCCACCTATTTAGTCATGGCGCTCCATCAAGTGCGTCATCCATGCCTTGTCATCGGGGTAAAGCTGAGTCTTGTGGTGGGGGAGTCCCGCGTGACACTATCATAGATAGAGTGCACAGGAAGCAAACACCCGGATCTCCGCTTTCGACGCGAAGCGAGAAACCCCTAGGCAACGATGGTTCTAACACCTCGATTCCATGGCCCCTCCGTCCGCGGCTTGCTATGGCGAAGCGATCTATTAGTTCTGTGTTGAATTCACCAACAAAGATTGCTAAATCTTTTTCACAAGCCCTGATTCCTGCTAGTGAAAATATGCAAAATTCGGGTGTCACTGGTTCCAGGGGCACGAGGCCTGATCCTTGCCCACCTCCACCTGGGTATACTGCTGACGAGTGGTCCGTTTTGCTTCCCCAGTTGCTAGCCTCTGGGATTGTTGTAAAAGAAGAACCCATTGATTATGATTTCTGATGTAAACATTTGTTAGTTCCCATTGCAATAAAGTCTATTTTGTCAGGTTTGAGTTGCTATGAGCCCTTTAGTATTTACGTTAAATTTTTGAAAAGCGCCACCCTCCCCCTCGAAGTGCTAAGGACGAGGTGTTTTTGGGCAAACCCTTCGACGGGTTTGGGTTGCAACGAGCCCCTTAGCATTTTTCGCGAAGTTTTTTGAAAAACGGCACCCTCCCCCTCGAAGTGCTAGGGGCGAGGTGTTTTTGGGCGAACCCTTTGACAGGTTTCGGATGCAACGCTACCCTTAGCACTTTTTGCTAAGTTTTTTGAAAACGCCACCCTCCCCCTCGAAGTGCTAGGGGCGAGGTGTTTTTGGGCGAACCCTTCGACGGGTTTGGGCTGCAATGAGCCCCTTAGCATTTTTCGCTAAGTTTTTTGAAAAACGCCACCCTCCCCCTCGAAGTGCTAGGGGCGAGGTGTTTTAGGGCGAACCCTTCGACGGGTTTGGGCTGCAACAAGCCCCTGTTGACGGTCCTTAAATGCAAAATATGACCGTCGTTTACCCGCAAGAATCACACAATTTGATCACCACCTTAGTGGTAGGAATTTATTGCTAATTATTTCCACAAGTTTTGGTGACTTTGTGTATGCAGGTAGCAACCCATGGAGTTTAAATAAAATTCAAGGAAATTCAAGGAGAAAGCACACTTCCGACCATTCAGGAGCAAGCACACGGATTAAGGAGCCCACCTTCAGCACTTAACCGACATAACTCCCTGTAATACCGCGCAAACCGACGTCAGGGCCCACAGGACAGCCACCTGGAGAAAGCACAGGCCAGGAGGGGCCACCCCCAGGTCGGCCGACCTTGTCAGGTCGGGCGACCTGGTCTGGCGCCCTCTCCGCCTGGCCTTCCACGTGTAGGCTCCAGATGACTCCCTGATGGCGGTTTGGGGGGATTCCGTGGCGGTTACTCCTCTGAAACCGACGTTAGGAGGCTATAAATAGAGGGTGAGGGCCTTCACTCCAACACACACTCAAGATTTAAGATTTAGTGCTCCTCTTGCAAAGGCCAAGTGCTACTTAGCTAGTGCTTAGATTAGGAAGAGAGTGGAGTAGAGTTCGGAGGAGGCTTGGGCTTGTCTTCGCCTTCTCCACGCTTGTACTTCGACGACATTTGCCAATCATAGTAAGTGTCAAGATTTCCCCTCTTGCAGTTTACTTTTTACTTTAATTAAGTTATAGTTCTAGCTTGTGAGCTCGTTCATCGCTCTAAGTTCTTAGGGTGCCTTAGCCTGAATATTCGTTGCTAGAAGGTTAAGGTAGTAATCGATCGCATAGACGTGGTGTCTAGGCAGGAGGTTACCTTTGATTATTCGTTAGTCTACTGGTTCGTTGAGGTAGGCGGCAGGTGGTGACAGCTCTGTCCGTCCTCTGAAATCCTCCCCGCTAGGCTAGTGCGTAGGCTCTTGGCGGAAGTCGCCTGTGGATGCAGGGGTAAGTCCGTGCCCAACGCGAGCAAACTAGAGCATAGCTTAGTTAACGTAGGAACCTGACTCTTGGGACATCCTCTCTGTCCTCTGCCTGTCTTAATCAATCTCTGTGTCCTTGGGTGATTTAGTCCAACGATAGACACACACGTTCCTCGTGATTCGATACCCCGGAATACTCTGGGTGAAGTGCTACATCGGTCTTCCGTGCGCTTGCGGATTTATTCGTAGACGTAAGAAAAACCAACAAGCATTTCTGGCGCCGTTGCCGGGGAACGGTTGCTATTTTATCTGCGGACCCTAGTCACCCTCGTATCCCTTTTTATCTTTCTTTTATTTCTTTCCTTATCCCTACCATGGAGCAACCTTCTATCCAATCCTTCTCTGCTCCAAGGGGCGAGTTCTACGAGCCACCTTCATCTTCAAAACCAATCCTTTCTGATGGCTTCGAACTCCGCCCAGGCTTTATAGCCATGGTTCAGGCACAACCTTTCTCGGGGGTAGAAAACGAAAACCCACACCATCACCTGCGAGAATTTGAGCAATTGTGCTCGTGCATCCAAATCAGGGGTATGACACAAGAGACTCTCAAGTGGAAATTGTTTCCCTTTTCTCTTATAGAGAGGGTGAAGCAATGGTACACTCACACGGCAGAAAGCACGAATGGTGACTGGAAAGAGCTCCGGGACAAATTTTGTCTTGCGTTCTTCCCAATGTCACGAATCGTTTCTCTCCGTAGAGAGGTCTTCAACTTCGAGCAGGCCGAGAAAGAATCCTTAGGCACAGCTTGGGCTAGGTTCTCGCTTTTAGTGAAATCCGGTCCTGACTTGTCTATACCCGATCCCATGCTGCTACAGCATTTTCGGATGGGTCTCGACAAGGAATCTACCCAATATCTCGACATAGCCGCCGGAGGTTCATTCATACACAAAACGGTCTCAGAAGGAAGAACCATCATAGAACGCATTCTAGAAAATACCTCTTTCCTTGAGCCCACCAAACCCCCCTGCGAAGAAGCTACGCCGAGCCAGGAGACTCTCCAGCTAGCCGAATCTGACCCTGCTTCTTGCACATCTCAAGACTTAGCTAGTGAGCCTCCTCCTGAACCAAGAAATTCGGATGATGAAGAAATTCAGCCGTCCGAATTCCCTTTCATCATCGAGGATGATCTTTTCAAAGATTTCGGTAACACCTCGATGTATGCCATCCAACGAAAGCCTCAAACACCAGTTCCTTCCTCTGAACCTATAGAAGAACAATTCCTTAGGGACTCAGTGAAAGAACTAACAGCCATCATGAGTGATGAGTGGTCCCGAGAAAATGAGCAATGTTCCGAACTTGTTCGGATTATCTCATCCTCTACTACCATTCCTTGTATGGTTAGAGGCAGAGCTGTGGATGTCTGGTATAATCCCGCCGTAGGAATAAACATCGTTTCCGACTCCTTTGCCTTTGAGGTATTAGGAGACGAACCTCTGCTTCCTACGCAAAAGACCTTCAAAAGCCCTACGGGAGCCATCCTAGAAGGTTACGGGATTCTAAACAATGTGTCGATACGACACAAAGACGCTGAGGCCCTTCTGAACTTTCATGTCTTTGAGGTCCCAAGCTTTGATGTCCTCATCGGGCTTCCTTTAGAAAAACTCTTTACGGCAGCCTCATCCGGTAACCTCAGTGTCAACATCGGAGGAAGGGCTCTCTCAATCCCAATCTCCCGTTCGCGAAACACCATCGCTGAATTTCCTGATGAGAGAGACCTAACCGAAGAGGTGAAAGTGATTTCCCCTTTCGACCCTCCTGATACCCTCCTTGACCAAGACGCCGATCTTTTTACAGAAGAGGAGGATGATCTACAGGAAACTCTCGAGCTTCCTGAAGATGAACCACCGACTCGACCTCCCATCGAGTTAAAAACCTTACCCCCTGGCCTACGCTACGCTTTCCTACATGGTGACACGGAGTCCCCTGTCATCATTAGTGATAAGCTTTCGGAGGAGGAAACCAAGAAGCTGATCTCTGTCTTAGAGAAACATCGCTCTGTCTTTGGGTACTCCCTCCAAGACCTAAAGGGAATTAGTCCCACTCTCTGCACCCATCGCATCCCTCTTGACCCCGAGAGTACACCTTCTAGGGAACCTCAGAGGAGGTTAAATAATGCTATGCGCGAGGTTGTGAAGAAGGAAGTTCTAAAACTTCTGCATTCAGGGATCATATATCCCGTACCTCATAGTGAGTGGGTGAGCCCGGTACAAGTAGTGCCGAAGAAGGGAGGTATGACGGTCGTTAAGAATGATAAGAACGAGCTTATTCCCCAACGTACCGTCACGGGATGGAGGATGTGTATCAATTACAGAAAACTCAACAAGGCAACAAAGAAGGATCATTTCCCGCTGCCCTTCATCGATGAGATGTTAGAGCGGTTGGCAAACCATTCCTTCTTCTGTTTCCTTGATGGGTATTCTGGTTATCATCAGATTCCTATCCATCCCGATGATCAGAGTAAGACCACCTTCACGTGCCCGTATGGAACGTATGCCTACCGTAGGATGTCTTTTGGGTTGTGTAATGCACCCGCCTCTTTCCAACGGTGTATGATGTCCATATTCTCGGACATGATCGAGGAAATCATGGAAGTCTTCATGGATGACTTCTCAGTCTATGGGAAGACCTTCGATCACTGTCTCGAGAACTTGGACAGGGTCTTGACTCGATGCCAAGAAAAGGACCTGGTACTTAATTGGGAAAAGTGCCACTTTATGGTCCGAGAAGGCATAGTGCTAGGGCACTTAGTGTCCGAGAGAGGGATCGAGGTGGATAAGGCGAAAATAGAAGTTATCGAGCAACTTCCACCTCCGATCAACGTCAAGGGTATTCGTAGCTTTTTGGGGCATGCTGGGTTCTATCGATGATTCATCAAAGACTTTTCGAAAATCGCTAGACCCCTCACCAACCTCTTAGCTAAGGATGCGCCTTTTGACTTTGATGATGAGTGCTTGAAATCTTTTCATCTCTTGAAAAATGCACTCATCTCAGCTCCCATCATCCAACCCCCTGATTGGAAGCTGCCCTTTGAAATCATGTGCGATGCTAGTGACTATGCCGTAGGGGCCGTTCTCGGCCAAACTAAGGACAAGAAGCATCACGCAATAGCCTACGCTAGCAAAACCTTGACAGGAGCACAGCTCAACTACGCTACCACAGAAAAGGAGCTCCTGGCTGTGGTTTTTGCTATCGATAAGTTTAGATCTTATTTAGTTGGAGCAAAGGTAATTGTTTACACTGATCATGCTGCACTAAAGTACCTGCTCACTAAAAAAGATGCTAAACCAAGGCTCATCAGATGGATCCTCTTACTCCAAGAATTTGATCTTGAAATAAAAGATAAGAAAGGAGTAGAGAATTCTGTAGCAGATCATCTATCTCGTATGCAAGTCACTAACATGCAGGAACTACCAATCAACGACTTCCTACGAGATGATATGCTGTTAAAGGTTGCGGACTCCACACCCTGGTATGCAGATATCGTGAATTTCATGGTTACAGGGTATGTTCCGCCGGGGGAAAACCGAAAGAAGCTGGCCTATGAAAGTAGGCGACACCTTTGGGACGACCCATTCCTCTACAGGGTCTATGCTGATGGTCTGTTGCGGCGATGCATCCCCACCATTGAGGGTGCACAGATAATTGAGAAGTGCCATGCAGCTCCGTACGGAGGACACTACGGCGTGTACCGGACGCAAGCAAAAATCTGGCAAAGTGGTTTCTATTGGCCGACGATGTATGAGGACACCAAGGAGTACATCAGGAGGTGCAGGAGATGCCAGAAGCATGGAGGAATCTCATCTCGCAACGCGATGCCCTTGACATACAACCTGCAAGTCGAACTTTTCGACGTCTGGGGCATCGACTTCATGGGACCCTTCCCAAGGTCCTATGATTGCGAGTATATCCTGGTGGCAGTCGACTACGTGTCAAAGTGGGTTGAAGCATTGCCATGCAGAGCTGCAGATGCAAAGAGCGCACGGAAGATGTTCTATGAGATCATTTTCCCACGCTTTGGGGTACCAAGGATGGTGATTAGTGATGGAGGTTCACACTTCACGGACAAAGGATTCCGACACTTCCTGAGGGAACTCGGTTCCGACCACAACATTGCTACTCCATACCACCCCCAGACCAGCGGTCAGGCAGAGACCTCGAACAAGCAAATCAAGAACATCCTGCAGAAAACAGTGGAGGAAATGGGATCGGGATGGAAGAACAAGTTGCCAGATGCACTATGGGCATATCGCACTGCATACAAGACCCCCATAGGCATGTCTCCATTCCAGCTGGTCTACGACAAGACTTGCCATCTGCCGGTAGAACTGGAACACAAGGCATACTGGGCAATAAAGAAGTGGAATATGGATTCCAAAGAAGCAGGAAGGCACAGGATGAAGCAAATTTCTGAGCTGGAGGAATGGAGAGAAAAGGCATATCACAGTGC
Organism: Eleusine indica; assembly: GCA_030378355.1. Taxonomy (NCBI): domain Eukaryota; kingdom Viridiplantae; phylum Streptophyta; class Magnoliopsida; order Poales; family Poaceae; genus Eleusine; species Eleusine indica. The sequence continues at coordinate 28,433,395 of CM059501.1, read as the reverse complement.
CAGGATCTATAAAGAAAAGACCAAGAAATGGCACGACAAAAGGATACAGCCAAAGGAGTTCAACCCTGGAGACAAGGTGCTACTCTTCAACTCAAGAGTGAAGCTGTTCGGCGACGGGAAGCTGCGAAGCAAATGGCTTGGGCCATATCTCGTCATCGACGTCGCGACACATGGAGCGGTCACACTCCAGGACGAGGACGGGAACGTGTTTAAGGTAAACGGCCATCGACTTAAACTCTTTTACGATTCTATTAAAAGTATAGGAGTTGAGGAGGACTTAGTCAATTTAATTGACTTCCGGGCCTACCCATAGCCTTTACGGGCACCTAAACTTAGAATCAAATTAAATTGCCGTACCTTTCCCCCTCCTTGGACCTCCCTTAGGCAGCCCACGAAGCAGCAGCCCCAGGGGGCCCACCACCAGGTCGGCCGACCTGGCCAGGTCGGGCGACCCCCTGGTGGCGCCGCCGCTTCCCGTTTTTCTCTCACGCGTTCCCCAACTTCCCCCTTCGCCCTAATCAGGGATTCTCGCGGAGAATCGCGAATATACCGTCGGGGGACTCTCCTTTTAAGCAGAGGGGAGCGATACTTTTCTCTCATCCCGAACCTTCCTGTGAACCTCTTCCAGAACCCCCAACTTCGTCATGGCTGCCAAAAAGAGCACTTCCCAGGCTTCCTTGACCAGCTCCGCCCTTGCCCTTAGCGGGGAAATCACCCTCGCTAACCAAATTGTCCCGACCAACCTCGATCTCACCCTAGCCGAGATCGTTGAGCCTCTCGCCATTGAGCTTCCCCAAGCTCACTTCGGAGGACAAGCGGGAGATGGAGGAATCCATCGACTCCTCCCCGCGGAAGACCATCAGCCGCTTCCTCGACCCCCCGCCAATCACAGCGGAGGGCGGCCACTACCAGGACAGCGGGGACGAGGCGACAGGTCCCTCCAAGGCCAAGCTTGCGCAGGACGTTCTCCTCCTACGGGCGGAGAATAAGAGGCTGGCCAACAAGTTGGCGGAGGAGTTGGTTGATCGTGCTCAACTTGAGGATCGTGTGCAACGCCTCGAGGAGGGTATGAAAGACCTCCGCCGTGGCTTATGCGCTAAGATGGAGCGCATTTGTAGCCACATGGGAGAGCCCGACTTATATAAGGGAAAATGAATAGGCTCTCCCATATAGTTTAGGAAAATAGGCGCTTAGTTTCCCTTTTTAGATTTTCTTCGTTTATTTCATTAAAATGTAATGCGCCTATAATAAAGAATTGAATAATGGAACCCACTGAGCCCATAAAGCCGGTGGGGTCCACCTTTGCTTTCACACTTTTTCCTTTTTGTTTGTGTCAAATAAAAAGAAGTCAGGAAACAAGTGTGGAGGAGGATTTGCGAAGTACGAACGCGCAAACGGACGGTCTACCCTGAGAAATACGTTGCACAGGGCGACCTGACCAGATCGGCCGACCCAGGCCTGGCTCCCCTCGGACCCCCACTTGGTCCATACTCTGGTTTGCACGTCCACTTCCCATTCCTCCCTGCCTCTCTGCTTATTTTCTCCTTGAATATGGAAAAATTAATAAATACTAAAAACCTGAATTTTCTCCATAATTCATTCTTTTTGATTTATCATCTTGCATGCTCCTTATTCCTAGAATGTTTGCCTGAATTTCCATGACTATACCTTTAGGAAAACATGCTACCTAGGACTATTGATTTATGTGATATGAATAGACTTTAAGAATCTTCACTCTTATGCTTATAACTTGGGATTTTCTTTTGAAAATGATAAATTTGAAAGCCAACTCCTCAATGATAAAATTTATCCTACCAAGGCCAAATTTTGCTTATCAAAGATTGTGCTCTTTTGTGCTACTTATTAATTTATTGAGCCTTGTCAAAATTTTGAGACCCAAATTGAGATGCCTGTTATGCTTCATTTATCAAGTCTGTGTGCACATCCACCCCTATGCTAAAACTTCTACACTGGAAGTTAGCATCTCCACCATCCATGAAAATAAAATACTCCAGTTCTACATACTTCCCTCCGTATTTTGTTGCAAAAAGAGTTATGGGCTATCTAGTATTCAAAAAAAAAAAAAGAGAGAAAAGAAAAGAAAGAAAGATAGCCCATGATCTCATTTCAATGAGGGAATATTCAAAGGAGTATCCATCTTCCATCTACCAAATAAATGTGCACAGACTTGACTTATGAATCATGACTTGTTTTTCTCTTTGGATCCGAATTTTGACTTAGCAAGATATGAATTATAAGTATGCCACCATTTCAATCCTATTCTCGAGCTCCACATATGTTGACTTTTGCTAAGCCATATTAATAAATCATTCCCGGCACGGGGCCAGAAATGGTTCACTAATATGTCCCAGAGTCAAGTAGGTAAAATCCGCAAGCGCACGGAGAATACCGCTGTAGCATTTCACCCGGAAGTATTCAGGGTATCGTATTTGTTTATCCCAGAGGAAGGTTATGATCAAGAAGCGTTACTAACATATAAGATCATGTTAACAATTAGCAAGGATATCTAACCAAGACAGGCGGGTATATGATAATAACCGGGTAGTGTGACACACACAGAAGATTCCTACCAAATAAATAAAGTCTAGTGGAGGAAAGGCTAGGCTAAGCTACTCCTACTATACATTCCTATACAGTTGCATAGCCTAAGTAGAATACATACAGACCCACACTCAGGTTCAGCAGTCAATAGTATAGCACTTCAGGCACGGACTTACCCCTGCATCCACAGGCGACTTCCGCCAAGAGCCTACGCACTAGCCTAGCGGGGAGGATTTCAAAGGACGGACAGGGCTGTCACCACCTGCCGCCTACCTCAACGAACCAGTAGACTAACGAATAATTGATGCAAATCAGTCACCCAAGTACCATACTTGCATGACCAAAGAGCACTCTGCCCCTCCGCGATTACTATTAACGAGGCAGAGTTACCGTACGAATACGATCACCAAACCCATGCTATACTTTATCAGCTAAAACTAAGCATAGAGACTATAACATATAAACTAGACTATAGTGATGGTATATAACTAGCATGACAATAGTAGTATAATAAATATAAACTACTATCACACAAGTAGACTATACTATCACATATATGGATCATAATATCAAACAAGAAACTCATGACCCAAGCACAACTATATAGAAAAGATATATATATTGATAAGAGTAAAGTCTTACAAAAGGGAAAAGATACAAGAGCCATACCAATTCCAAGTGAAGACTTGGGACTAGAGAGCTCTAGACTCAGCCTAACTCCACTAAAACTCCAAGAACTACTATTAGCAAGAGAGAAATGCTTCTTGTGGTGTGTGTTGAGTGTGAAGGCACACCCTCCTATTTATAGCCTCAATAGGTCGGCAAGGGAGCGTAACCGCCACGGAAGGCGTCTCAAACCATCATCAGGAGTCGCGGAGGAGCCAACACGTGGAAGCCCAGGCGGAGAGGGCGCCCGGCTGGGTCGGCCGACCTGACCAGGTCGGCCGACCTGGGGGTGGCCCCTCCTGGCCTGTGCTTTCTCCAGGTGGCTGTCCTGTGGGCCCTGACGTTGGATTGCGCGGTATTGCAGGGAGTTACGTCGGTTAAGTGCTGAAAATGGGCCCTTCAATCCGTGTGACGTCCATGTGGCACTCTCTGATTGGTCGAAAGTGTGTTTTCTTGCCTTTTGAGGTGTTTCCTTCACATTTCCTCCTGCATGCACAAAGTTCTCCAAGTACAAGTGGAACTATATTATTGTGATAAAGCATGCGTGTATGAAATGCCAAATTCTCCTTTATTTGAGTATAGTTGACGGTTGAAAATGGTACTTAACAGCCGTCAACAAACTCCCCCAAGCTTACCCTTTGCTCGTCCCGAAGCAAAGATAAACTTAAGTTGTTGATCAGGAGTTGCTACAATGTCCTACTCCTCAATAAAACTATGCGCACAACAAAGTACTCTTCCTAGAATTAAATATATTGGCGCATAACTTACCCATTTACCTCGATCCATGGGGCTTTTACACCTCATTGTCTTGGGCGGTTGAGAGATAGAACAATTGCAGGGCACTAATCACTTGCTCTAGATTCCGCTATGTTGTTCCGGAGGTTTTCAAAAGATTTTGAAAATAAAAACCAAGTTCCTCAAATGATTCTCTCGGATCACTCAATATGTGTATGATTCCTCACCAAGGCAAAGTGTTGCCTATAATCTCCTACTTCTAAATAAGGCTTTATGTGGAGCTCAAGTTAGGGATATATGAGGCACTCATGTTCACATAATATTGCTATGTCAAAAGACCGGATCCAAGAAAAACATCAATTCAAACAATCTTGATCAAGATGTGCAAGTGTGTGGGAGAACGGAGGAATGGTGGATGGGAAGAAATAACTCCTTTTTGAATTTTCCTTCTCTCTTTTGGAGTTTCTAGGCTATGGCTATCTTTTGCTTGCTCTCTTTTTTGAGCATTTTTTTTTCTTTTTTTTTTCTTTTCTTTTCTTTTTGCATAGCCATAGTCCTAGTTTGCAATGAATACTTTGAGAGAGGAATTTTGCAATGGATATATGGAGTGTTTCTTTGGATGGATGGATGGATAGTGGCTTTCTTCCGGTGTAGAAGAATAGCTCACGATGGATATGGTGGATATGGTGGATATGGTGGATGCTATCTTCTTGATTTAGAAGGATAGCTCATGGCGGTGGATGTGTGTACATGATCTTGATCAAGAAAGCATGAAAAGAGTTCTACTAGGGTCACAACAATTTTGACTAAGCTCAATGTGAAACAAGCAGCATATGTGTAAAGGTTTTCAAATGTAAACACTACATATGGCTGTGGTGGGAATTTCATCATTGAGGAACTTATTAATTTGTCATTTTGAAAAATAAAACTCCGGAATTCAAGCTTTACGTTGAGCAAGATCATAGCAGCCCTATCTATCATATCATACCTCTCAACAACTTAGAACTAGAGAATGCATATGCTACCCACAAGATTCAAGTTCAAGGCAAGATTTACCAACAAACCTAACTCTTGAGAGAGTACTAAGTTGTAAACTAGCTTTAGAGAGGAATAAAGGACAGAGCAACTATTCATCATCTCAACATAGGAAAATTATACACATTCATACCGCGCATGAAAAAGGGAAATATTTTTGTTCTTTTTATGTTTTGCAAATTTTATGGATTTTTTTAGATTTAGCAAATGCAAGAAATAAAGGGAAGGGGAAAGATACAAGTTACCGTAAGAAGGGGGGTCCTCCCCCAAGCTTGTTCTTGCTCATATCTGCTGGTTCGGGTCGTAGCCTTGGGAGCGGACGAAGGCATCCCAATTGCTCTGATTCTGAGCCATCATCGCGTTCAGCTGGCGGAATTGGTTGTCGCTGAAATTCTGCCATTGCTGGGTGTCGGTGACATGTTGCGTGAGAGTTTGTTGCATGCTCTCGGTGCGCAAATCAATGTCGTTCACCCTCCTTGTCAACTCGGCCATCCCATAGTTGAGTTCACGGAACCCACGGGATGAGAATGACCGAGTGGCAAAGGATGGCGGTCCGCTTGAACTTGATGACGTCTGCATGGGGTAATTGTACTGAGATTCCCATGCTCCGGCCTGCCATGTTGATGCTCCCGCCTCGTCCTGTGGCGGGGGCTGCTCCCATACCGGATCTCCGGTCGGAGTGTGAAACTCCGGTGTAGGCTCCATATGCCTACGGGAACGTGTCGGTCGCCCTGAAACACTATGCCTGCGAACTTCTCCCACTGGCTCAAGTGGGAGGGTTAGTGCCCGACAGTGATACAAACGAAGACCCGGGTTAGGTAACGGGAATTCGTTTGTATACCCGGGAAAGTGATAGATCAAGGTATTATTTGGACCATGTTTCAAAGTATGTCCTTGCACAAAATAGTCCTCGCCTAGAAATTCTCTATCTACCGTCAAATATTCAACATGAACATTCTCAAGGAGACCACACTTCTGCGCAATGCGAGTAACTAAAGAGGTGCACTCAATTGGTCCTGTCAACTTTATATTGTCTAACCATTGATCAATCATGCATTCCGCGGGTGACACCCTAATTTTCTTAATCATGGCATAAAGTATCATCTTGCCGGACAACCCTAATGTCACCTCGAGGAAACAAGGTCATAGCCAACCACACATGCATAAATCTAAGTGTAGGATTATGGATGGCACCTGTTCTAGGCTTGGGACCCCACTCGTTTCTGGAAATCTTTTTCCAAAAACTTTCTTTATGGAACCCCTTTAGTGCTTTATCTAAGTCTAGCCTACATTTAGGATTTAGACCTAGCATAGCATGAAGATCACCCCATGTGACCAAGCGCTCTTGCCCAAACAAGCGAAAAGAAATGCCTTCATCATACTTTCTAAGGGTGCATAAAAACTGCATAGTAAGCAAACGAGAACCCGGCTCATCTACTTCTACGAAATTTAGCCAACCCCTAGTGCGAAAAATAGAGGCAAATTCTTCTCTCATACCTATTTTCTCGAGGAAGTCCGGATCGAAGCGTCGGGTGTGGGCGAATGGCCGTTCTCTCATGAGCGCGATGGCTTGGCCCTCGCGGTCGTCCTTGATGTCGAGATGCCCCTCGGTGATGAGCAAGGCCGGCCTTTCCTCCGGAATTTCAGCTTCGGGGTCACCATGCCCCGGACTTGGTGTGAGCTCGACGGAGGATGCTTGACTCGTGCTTGCACGAGTGCTTTTTCTCCGCTTGATTCCGGCGTCTTGCTTCATTCGTTTGAACATGGCTGCACACAAGAACAAACACAAGACAAGAACAAAAAACAAGATCGAACAAGTGTTCGGGTGAGCGTTAGTGAAAACGACAAACCCGAGCTTCTCCGAAATTGGTTTTCTTCTCACAACAACTGGCAAATGCACTAAAACAGAGGGGAAATATTTTTTTGGGTTTTTGGGGCTGTAGTAAAGTTGAAGAACACGAAATTTTGGGAGAGCAACAAGTGAGCAAAGGAGGGGGGTGAAAGATGGGCTTGGAATGGTGAAACTCCTCCTCCTGGGCGGTTTTATAGCCAAGGAAGCAAGATGGCCGTTAGAAAGGGACAGAGCAACGGCCATATAGCCGTTAGGAGAAAGGAGCACAGGAAAAGGTGGGGCCAGGGGGTCGGCCGACCCCACCAGGTCGGCCGACCTGGCAGGTGGGCCTCCTGGCAGCCCCCTTTTTCCTATGTGTTCCCCAACGGCTAGGGGATTTGTCCCCTGCTGCCTTTTTGCTCAAAAAGCTCGACAAAAAATCTTTTCAAAATGGAAAGCCCAAAAACCTATTTTCTAAATTTTCAAAAATGCAAATGAGTTTTGAAAAATTCCAAGGTGGCTGGAAAAATTCAAAAATGCAGAAATGCAGTGGTCGGGAAAAATCAAAATGTGGTGGAAAGCAAATATGCAATTAAAAGAGCAAATATGGATAACTACCGGTTTAACCTCCCGGCGAGGACTCACCTTTTAAAGTCCGACGAGCGGGACTGTTCTCCGGCGTTCAGCTCGATGAAGCGTTGTCCGGTCCCGGAGATGAAGACACGGATGATGCTTCTTGTTTCACTCGCCACACCTTTTTGGTCTTTGTTGCGGTCGGTGGCTTCTCGGGCTTCGGAGGCTGCGGTTTTGCAGGCTTCACAGCCTGTTTCTTTGCAGACCTCGGAGGTTGCTGCCTTGTGGACTTCGGAGGCTGTTGCTTAATGTGTGACCTTTGCCTCCTTGCCTTCATCAGTTGTTGCTGTGCAACTTTTTCCTTCTCAAGGAAGTTCTTCATGAATGTGATGAGGCTGTCCTTCTTTTTGAACGTGTTGCAAATCTCCAGGAATTGCTGGAGATGAGCACTAGCGTCCTCATTGGCTTTCCCACAGAATGGGCTAGCCTGCACCATGGTGATGAGACCGGTCTTGATCTCGAAGTTCGCATCTCCCACATTGCCAGCTGGTCCCGTAGGGATGTTGGTAGCGGAGGGAGCGGAGAACTCGCGGAGGGTCTTGTCGGCCATTTGCTCAGAGCTTGATGGTGCGGGAATGACAGGTTCGATTGGCCGAGTCTCCTTACGAGGAGGGGTGAGCCTAGCTCGTGTCTTTCTCAGGAGTGACTCAGGATCTTCAGTGAAGTTTGTCGGCAAGTCGAAACCAGTCATACACTACCCTGTTTTCATACAAAATGCAGAAAACAAAGCAAGGTTAGCCTGCCTAGGAGATAGCCTTAATAATTGCAACACTACTATATACATTAGTAATTTTTCTTAGATCATACGCCTTCCCCGGCAACGGCGCCAGAAATGCTTGTTGACTTTTGCTAAGCCATATTAATAAATCATTCCCGGCACGGGGCCAGAAATGGTTCACTAATATGTCCCAGAGTCAAGTAGGTAAAATCCGCAAGCGCACGGAGAATACCGCTGTAGCATTTCACCCGGAAGTATTCAGGGTATCGTATTTGTTTATCCCAGAGGAAGGTTATGATCAAGAAGCGTTACTAACATATAAGATCATGTTAACAATTAGCAAGGATATCTAACCAAGACAGGCGGGTATATGATAATAACCGGGTAGTGTGACACACACAGAAGATTCCTACCAAATAAATAAAGTCTAGTGGAGGAAAGGCTAGGCTAAGCTACTCCTACTATACATTCCTATACAGTTGCATAGCCTAAGTAGAATACATACAGACCCACACTCAGGTTCAGCAGTCAATAGTATAGCACTTCAGGCACGGACTTACCCCTGCATCCACAGGCGACTTCCGCCAAGAGCCTACGCACTAGCCTAGCGGGGAGGATTTCAAAGGACGGACAGGGCTGTCACCACCTGCCGCCTACCTCAACGAACCAGTAGACTAACGAATAATTGATGCAAATCAGTCACCCAAGTACCATACTTGCATGACCAAAGAGCACTCTGCCCCTCCGCGATTACTATTAACGAGGCAGAGTTACCGTACGAATACGATCACCAAACCCATGCTATACTTTATCAGCTAAAACTAAGCATAGAGACTATAACATATAAACTAGACTATAGTGATGGTATATAACTAGCATGACAATAGTAGTATAATAAATATAAACTACTATCACACAAGTAGACTATACTATCACATATATGGATCATAATATCAAACAAGAAACTCATGACCCAAGCACAACTATATAGAAAAGATATATATATTGATAAGAGTAAAGTCTTACAAAAGGGAAAAGATACAAGAGCCATACCAATTCCAAGTGAAGACTTGGGACTAGAGAGCTCTAGACTCAGCCTAACTCCACTAAAACTCCAAGAACTACTATTAGCAAGAGAGAAATGCTTCTTGTGGTGTGTGTTGAGTGTGAAGGCACACCCTCCTATTTATAGCCTCAATAGGTCGGCAAGGGAGCGTAACCGCCACGGAAGGCGTATCAAACCATCATCAGGAGTCGCGGAGGAGCCAACACGTGGAAGCCCAGGCGGAGAGGGCGCCCGGCTGGGTCGGCCGACCTGACCAGGTCGGCCGACCTGGGGGTGGCCCCTCCTGGCCTGTGCTTTCTCCAGGTGGCTGTCCTGTGGGCCCTGACGTTGGTTTGCGCGGTATTGCAGGGAGTTACGTCGGTTAAGTGCTGAAAATGGGCCCTTCAATCCGTGTGACGTCCATGTGGCACTCTCTGATTGGTCGAAAGTGTGTTTTCTTGCCTTTTGAGGTGTTTCCTTCACATTTCCTCCTGCATGCACAAAGTTCTCCAAGTACAAGTGGAACTATATTATTGTGATAAAGCATGCGTGTATGAAATGCCAAATTCTCCTTTATTTGAGTATAGTTGACGGTTGAAAATGGTACTTAACAGCCGTCAACAACATATACCATATTTAGAGATAGGACATGAAAGGCACAATGCCTCGGTGAGGAAAATACACCTTTGAGCGACTAAGAGAATCATTTGAGGAGTATGGCTACTATTCTTTGATTGTGAAAATCTTTTCGAAAACCCAAGTTACATAAGCAGAAGGAGCTGAGTTTTCGGAGTCAAGATTCGTTCCATTCATCAATATCCAAAGAAGGCATGCTAGACACTTCAAAAGCTCATGGAGATACAAGGTAATGCCTGGAATAATTTGCATGCTAGATTTGATTTATCAAGGTTTGAATTATCACTTAGTCCTTAGTCTTTAGTCCTTTACTCGAGGACGAGCAAAGGCTAAGCGTGGGGGAGTTTGTTGACGGTCCTTAAATGCAAAATATGACCGTCGTTTACCCGCAAGAATCACACAATTTGATCACCACCTTAGTGGTAGGAATTTATTGCTAATTATTTCCACAAGTTTTGGTGACTTTGTGTATGCAGGTAGCAACCCATGGAGTTTAAATAAAATTCAAGGAAATTCAAGGAGAAAGCACACTTCCGGCCAATCAGGAGCAAGCACACGGATTAAGGAGCCCACCTTCAGCACTTAACCGACGTAACTCCCTGTAATACCACGCAAACCGACGTCAGGGCCCACAGGACAGCCACCTGGAGAAAGCACAGGCCAGGAGGGGCCACCCCCAGGTCGGCCGACCTGGTCAGGTCGGGCGACCTGGTCTGGCGCCCTCTCCGCCTGGCCTTCCACGTGTAGGCTCCAGATGACTCCCTGATGGCGGCTTGGGGGGATTCCGTGGCGGTTACTCCTCTAAAACCGACGTTAGGAGGCTATAAATAGAGGGTGAGGGCCTTCACTCCAACACACACTCAAGATTGAAGATTTAGTGCTCCTCTTGCAAAGGCCAAGTGCTACTTAGCTAGTGCTTAGATTAGGAAGAGAGTGGAGTAGAGTTCGGAGGAGGCTTGGGCTTGTCTTCGCCTTCTCCACGCTCTTCGGGCTTAGCCAATGCGGCAGCTATGGCTTGAGAACTTTTTGCTCTTCGTCGAATGTTTCAATCTCCATGGTGGGAGTTGTGTCGGCGTGCTCTGCTGAGCGAGGCTTTCTGCTTTGAGGAAGGCAGCTTTATAGATTTAGCTGGGGTTTACATAGGATCTGCCTCGTTAAAAACCTCACCCCTGCGAAGGGTTCCCCTTATGAGGAAAAGAGTACGGTCCTTTACATAATTGCCTAAAAGGAAAGCTTGAAAAGAAAATCTACGAACTAAGCTCAAGGTAGCACTTATGACTTCGTGCTATGCTTGGCTATTTACATGCTTCGAGTGGGGCCTTTTCTATACGTAAAACCTTCGAAGGTTGTCCGTGTTCCAAGAATACGACAACTCTTCTCCTTGTGAGGTCTGGAGCTTGTATGCTCTGGGCCTATTTGATTTTGCCATGATGTATGGACCCTCCCACTTTGACCACTTTGACTTGATAACAGGTCCTTCTATGAAAACATTGTTTACCATTTGAAAGATGACCCTCTGCATATCATTCCAATGTAGCCTTGTACTGGGAAGGTTGCGGCTTGGTTTGGGGTGGGCTCCGGTTTAGGTTGTGGTAGGTGTTGAGACTCTTGCTTTTGCCTTTGCTGGTCTTGGTTGGGCAATGGTTGCTGGATTTGTTGTCTAGGTTGGGCGTATTGGCTGGGCGGTTGTGTGGGGTGAGTTGCATGAAAATATGGGGATAGTGCGTAAAGTTGATGATGGTGGGTGCTTGGGTAGTGGTAGTTGGCTGAGCGGGTTGTGGATATGGTTGTTGGGACCATGGGTTGGGTGATGTATAATTGATGGATTTAGGTTGGGACGAAGCCTTCTTCTCTGCTTCAATCCTTTCTTGGATTTCTTTTGCTTTGAGGCAAGTGGAAGTTTTATGTCCCTTGTCCTCTCCGTAGTAAAAACAGTATGGCTTTCTGGCCGGTCGAGTTTGGACTTAAGAGCCTCGGCCTCTGCCACGCCCTCATTGGCTACTTCCTCTGAAATCATTGCTCTGGTTATCTCTGCCCATGGTGTCTTCTTTCTCTCCCTCGATATGACCGATGAATGAAGGCAAGGGTTCTATGGATTGCTTAGTTTTTCTGTACTGCCTTTCTTGATAGCCACCTTCACTATGTGACTAGTTGCGTCTCTTACTTTGACTTTGCTTGCGTCTCTTGTAATCCACATCCGATATACTGTATGCTTTGAACTTTGTGCATAATATTTGCATGGTGCGCGGGGGTATCCGCGTGCAGTATGAAGACATCTGGCATGCTCGCATGCCTGTGAGTACAAAACTTATTGCCGCCTCATCCGTGACGCTCGGGGCCTGGGCTCGAAGCGTGAGGAATCTTCTGTAGTAATCATGTAATTGCTTATTTTCTTGCTGGGCGATATTCAACAGCTCATGCGATGGTTCCATAATAGTGCGGAACCCTCGAAAGCTTGCGGCCACCTTATCTCTGATGTTTTCCCAACTGTATAGAGACCCGAGGGGGCAGGTTGAAATACCAATTGAGGGCGGACTCTTCGAGGGCGCAAACGAATGCCTTTGCCAAGGTTACCTCATCTCCTCCTGCTGATATGATTGCTGATCTGTAGCTCATGAGGAATTGCCTTGGGTCAGAATTTCCCCTGAATTTGGCTAGCGATATCATTCTGAACTACGGTGGGTATGGAGCTCTTTACAACCCTTCGGAGTGAGGTGAGTCTTTGTTGATTATGCCCGTTGTGCTTGCTCTTCAAATTGGCAGTACTTCTGTGGCTATCGGCTGACGGCTTGGCGTAAGTGGTACTTCTTGCTCGAGGTATGGGTGAGCTTCAGGCGTTGGGTTTGATTCTTGGCGACTTGCTCTGCCAATGGTTCTCTGGAGTTCTTCGACTTCTTTTGTCAGTTGTAGATTCTTGAATCTGAGCTGGGCTATGTACTCTTTCTCTTGTAAGGCTTTCTCTCTCTCTCTCTAACAGCGCTTTGCTTCTTAGCTCTTGCTCTTGCAACAGCTGTTGCTTGAGTTGCTCGGCTCTTTGGGCTAACAGTTCCATCCCTTGTGTTGCTGTCATCGAGGTTGGGGTGTTGCGTCCCAGAGGGTTTGAGCTTGACGGTTGTTCGGGACACTGTACTGGGTCTTTTAGACCACCTACCACTTCTGCTTGAAGCGATGGTTGCACTTCAGGGGTATTCCCTTTTGTTACTTGCGATGTAGATTGATCGTCAGTCTATTGGGGGTCTCCCAGAGCGCTGCTTCGGGGGGGGGAGGGGGGTGGAGTGTTGCTCAAAGACAGCAGTCCGTGGAGTTGAGTCATCGTGAGCTTATGTACGAGCTCACAACACGGTGGGCGCCACTGTTGGTGTCACAAAGCACGAGCTTCAGTGCCACTAACAAAAAGAGTAAACATAAAAATGAATCACGAAGGGTATAAAACAGAACAATGTGCTCCCCTCATGTATTCCCAAAAAGATTTGTCCCGTTACAAGTAAGTAGGAGTGTTCTATTTATAGGCCCGTACTTAGGTCATATGCAAATGACCATTTTGTCCCTAATTACCTACTATATTCGCCGAATATTCTATACAAAATATTCTATACACATGTTGGCGCCACGTGTTGCCCTCTTCGCGCCATGCCGATTCTTGATCTTGTCCGGTGTCTTGTCCTTCGAAGGATGATGGCTTCATCCTTCGTCGGTGCGGAGGTACCGCTCGAAGGTTCCGCTGCTCTGTCCTTCAAAGGATGATGGCTTCATCCTTCGTGGGTGCGGAGGTACCGCTCAAAGGGTCTGCTTCTTTTGAGCGCACTTGCCTCCTTCTGCTACGGCTGAAGGGTCATGGTTTTTGAGGCCTCCGATGGACACCTGTACCTTGAAGTTATGGTTCACAAAAAAGGATAACAATGGTTAACTTTGACTTTTTTTCACAGCCCAACTTTGATAAACCCTCGAGGGGTGGCTTGCGAAGTGATCCCCCCAACAGCATGTGAAAAGACGGTTGAAATCTGTCAGGAAGATGAGAAACTCTGAAGTAATAGCGTTGGACTATGTCCATAAGTCTAAAAATCTGGCAGATCAATTTATAAAGGGGCTGTCATATAATGTGATAGATAGTGCATCAAGTGAGATGGGCGTGAGACCCACCTGATGGACTGTTTTTAGTGGCAACCTGTTCCATGTGATCGGAGATCCCGTGAAGTGGAACGGCAAAACAAGCTGGAATTAGTTTGAGAGGAACGACCCTTTATCAGTCCATCTCAGATGTACTTCTTTCCTATGTTGTATGGTAGGCTGTTCTTTACCTTAATGTGTTCCAATGGTTTATGAGAATCAGAGATCTCAACCTACAGGATATCTCCTGCGGAATACACCTATATGAGTCCGACTGTTAGTCATAGTCTGTGAAATGGTGGGAATTTCTAGATACTCATGAAAGGGCCAGGAGTATGACTTATACGCTCTAACCAGAGGAGATGCTTGTAGCAACCTTGTATCAGTAAAGGGCATTGGTGAAACCTTTCTTCGCACAAAACTATCAATTCAAGGCATAGTCCATGGTTCAGTTGTCAGAAGGTGTAACCTTTGTTCTAGGTGGAAGTTTAACTTAATAGTCTCCATCAAAACACTAATATATCAAACGAGGGGAAGCTTTTTGAGAGCATTTTCTATGAGCACTAGACTTGGTGGGGATTGTTGAATATTATGGGCCTTTAAAGCCCATTTATTCCCATTAATTCTAATTAGTCTAGGCCCATGTTTAATGCTATGTTGATTTAGTCCCACATGGAATTCTTATAATTAATTGTCTCAACTTATTAGGTGGAATATCATTATATCCCCTAGAGAAGTTGAGAGAAGCCAGGGGCGAGCCACACGCGTGCGCGCGCGCCTCTACCGCCGCCGAGCCGAGCCATGCCATGCCGTGCTGGGGCGTGCGTGCGTGTGTGCATGATGTGACGAGATGAAACGAGGCGTGGCGTGGCGTGGCTGGCTGGCTGGCTAGCTAGCTGCTGCTGCGTGTGTGCGTGTCCTGTCATGTCGAGTCGAGGCGAGGCTGGCTTCATGCATGACGTGGCAGGCTGGATGCGCTTTAGTTTTGAAAACGGTCGTGATCAATGTTTTTGTTACGCAAAGGAATCAATTGTATTTATTCCTTCCATTACGGTGTTGATTACGGAGCCATTATGTCCATTAACCCAGTGACCAATATATAAGCTCTCCCTGTCCTCGCCCAAATGGTACCCCGGTTACATCACAACTTTCCACTTCCTCTCGAGTTGCCTTCCGAGTCTTCCTCGTCTCGACGATCCGCGCGCATGGAGCTTCGGGAGAGCAGGCCTCCGGAACCTCTCCCGCAAGGCGACACCTGCTCGGGTGGTGCGAGCGATCAGGTTTTTGGGGAGCGCTTCACGGCATTACTGCTCTTGTCTTTCCGGCGCGCACCCCAAGAGTTGTTCGAGGGACTGCATTGCATCACGCTTCTTCCTGCATCGACTTTGAATGACTAATTCAAGCAACGCGTCATGACAACTGGTGTGAATAGAGCCGCCGGTGCTTCTGGCACTGGTCCCTCCGCAAGGTATACCTTTATCCTTCTTCTTACTAGTTTTGTTGAGATCTTAACTAGTAATCAGGATTTTGTCAATACTATCATCATATATGCTGCTAATTATGCGAATAATTTGGATTAAATTTAACCTGAAAATGCCTAATTACTTAATAACATCTAACATTCATTCAGCAACTTACTGTTATTTGTATATAGCTTGTCTCCTTTAGGTACCTAATGTAGCTAATTGCCATGAGCAACACCACAAATGCACGTGAATGTATTCTTTCTTAGCTTACTTATTATTGACAATCACTAGCTGCACCTGTTTAAACTATATATTACTTATATCATTCATTTGCCTCCTTGAAAACACAAAAGTTTATACCATGACAGTTAATTTAAAATTTTATTTGATAGATGAACCTTTTTAGAACATGTTCGATAACTAATTACTTAGATCCATATTTGTGCATATATTTATTTTTTACATTTCCTGTAATAGTACTATTAAGCTTACACTGTCAATTCTTTGTAGTGTAGATATTAAACTATATTCCCCTTTTTTATTTTGCCAGAATGCTGCTAGAGATCCAAGGAGGAAAGGCTGTAGGATGCCCGAGGGAGTGCTCAATCAATCAGGTGGAAGTGAACCTTTCTGCATTGTCATTGTTGACCATTGGCATTTTTAGAAGGGGCAATTTTTCACCGACCCTATTTGTAAGCCTAATTGCACTGTTTGTGCATCTATAGTCTTGCCCTTGCATGCTGAATACAAGCGGGAACCTAACCGCATAATTGGTGTTATAGTTACTGGAACATAATTTGATTTGTAGGTTAAATATCTATCTATTAGTAGTATTGCCATGGACTGTTTGTGGACAAATTGGGCTAGCTCAGGATTTCCTAATTAAAATAAGCAAGGAAGTT
This sequence comes from Eleusine indica, assembly GCA_030378355.1. NCBI lineage: Eukaryota > Viridiplantae > Streptophyta > Magnoliopsida > Poales > Poaceae > Eleusine > Eleusine indica. Next base: position 28,417,059 of record CM059501.1, on the reverse strand, counting down.
ATAAGCTAGCGTAACATGCTCAACGGTGACTTGACATAATAATTTGAATATATCTGCATCTGCCTTGAATGTTCATCATGCACTTGCAAACTGGAGCATTAAACCAGTGGATATATAAATATCTGAAATTTGTTCATGTGTTTTTACAGGTTCAAGTATATGCTTTTGTGCAATATAGTTCTATAGGTTGTATCCATAGTGTTATGTGGAGTAAAATCTGCATTGCGTTATGGTTTATGTTTACTAACACATAGTTTTATACAATTTCAATAATGTTAGAGTTCTCTGGCTATGGGGTAGCTTGTCATCTAGCCTTGGCAGGAGGAAGAAGCCAGGCAAGTATTTGCTGCTATTTTCTTATAGCGAAAAGTGAAAACCACCTTGAAAATGGATGTAGCGTTGTGTGAGAATCACTACAAGAAATATGGCCATCTGCGATGATTATGAAGTGACATTTAGTCAAGACGTCACAAAGCAATTCATTTTATCATTCACTTTCAAACAAAAATCATCGCAAACTTAGTTAATATCATATTGTGACAAACAAATGTTTGTCGCAAGAAACAAATTAGGAACGTTGCAATTTTCAATACAACTAACATATCAGAACCAAGGATTTTCATGGCCAAAGTATTTTTTTACTCCTTGTGTGTTGCTTCGGTGTAAAAAATCAAAAGAGTGAAAATTGTTTTCTTTACTAAATCTTTTAATTCATTTTTTTGGCTCTTGATAGGCTGGTTGGTGTCAAAACAATAAAAAGGAAAAAACACTTTAATATATAAAAATAAGGGATTATTTCTTGATAACTTTTTTCTCGAATATGCAGGAGAGGTACGTATCATTGTATTAAGAAGAATAGAAACCGGCCCCTTACAATCTTCACCTCCCCACTCCGGACCGAGCTGCAGGGGGCTGTTTTACATCAGTAGATGTTATACAAACAATAAGGACAACAAGACCTAGATGATCTCCAAACACTAATGAAGCTCACCACCCTGACCATCCTGACACGGGCCAAGGGCTGAGAGCCCTCGGGCACCAGTTAGACCCCATAGGTACTTCTCATGAAAGCTTCTAAGCAGCTGGTTGACATTCGGATTAGCTCCCTCAAAGACACACTCATTGCGATGTTTCCAAATCGACCATGCTCCCAGGATGAATAGGGAATTGAATCCTTTTCTCTTGCTCTTATGCACCCTCTTGCTGCTCTTCCTCCACCATTCAGGACAAGAAAACTCTCGTCGCTTCGGCACATGCTGCTCAAGTACCAGGGGAGGCAGCACCCAGTGCCAAAATTGTCGTGCAAAAACACATTTGGTGATGAGATGCTGGATATCTTCGTCCTCTTGATCACATAGGGGGCATCTATTTGGGTGGGGAAGATTGTGCTTGGCCACGCGATCCGCTGTCCAACACTTATTCCTCACAGCCAACCAAAGGAAAATTTTGCATTTCGACAGAGCCCGTGATCTCTAAATTCTGTGCCACGGCTCAAAGGTCACGGCACCTTTAAAATACGCCTTATATGCAGGTTTAGATGTGTAAGAACCAGAGCTGTCTAGGCGCCACACATGTTTATCTTCCTCCTGGGTGAGCATGAATTCCTCCAAAATGTCGACCAGCTGGAAGAACTGAAATAGACCTATGAGAGACAGGCCGCCCTCAACATCACTGATCCAGTTCTGTTCTACCAGCCCCTCTGACACTTTGCGGTTATTAAGCACTTTCGTCCACCACCGCTGCCAGAGCATCCCATAATCCATTTACCCTTCCAAAATAGGGTGTTGCTTCCACTTCCAACCTGAGATTCCACTGCGATCTCGATATGAAAATATAAAATTGAAAATCTCTTTGCTCTAGGCACCCGGCAGACCAAAATAAGAACCGGATCTAGTTAAAACAAGAAAAATAAGAGCCCAACCCACCTCATCAGCCCAGCAAGAAATTTTGGCCCAACGAGACTTGTTGTACTATGTTCTTTTTACAAATTTCTGGGTCGCCTTAACCTAGCCGGATTTTGGCCCAGCGATAAACTTGGCTTAACCCTTGAGGTTTAATTCCAAAAAAAGGGTGCGAAGCAAGAGGCTTCGAGCCTGTTACCTCCGATGACATTGGGTTGAGTCCTTCCACTAAGACAGGTACTAGCAAGCTGGGAAGAACATAGGATAGCTCATCTCTCTCTTTTTTATCCAGCGTTAAAATTTGTAACTTGTATTTCTCTGTCATCACAACGCCAAATCTGTCAGTTCTTTTTCCTGATTGTTTCTAAAATTATGATATTTCAGTTTTAGTTTGACGTTAACTGTAATATATGTGTTTTTAAAAAAAAATGAGTACTTTTCTTTCGTAAAATTGAAAGTAGGAAAATATTTTTTTTCCATGCCTATTGCTTGTGTAACTTCATATTTCCTATTATTTTGGTCACATTATGGTTTTATATACAATCAAAGTTCATACAGTACGAATATGTTTTGATTAATGAAAATGTGAATGTTTGACTTAAGTTATGTGAAACTATGTGAGGGATGTGTTGATTTGTAAACAATGTAACGACGCACTTTATTAGAATCATTTGACCCATTTATGACAAGATCACGGACCTATAAAAAGTTTCTATGCAAATATTTAGAATTTTTTACCATATTTAGATATTATTACAATTATTTTGTGGTAGTTTTGAGAGAAAAAATTGAATACTTCATCTATCTCCATGATTTGGATTTTAATGGAACATATGAGCCTAAATATATTTTCTATAAAATTTTTGAGATGTTATTTGAGGTACACATAGTTCAATTTCATTTAATTTTTGATAAACACACAGAAATTAATTTAGGTTCGAATTTTTTCAAACTCTGACAATATGATGTATATGTGATATACTACATTTTAAAAGGAGTAAAGTGCATGCCAGGTCCCTAAACTATTTTTGGGTTCTCATCTAGGTCCATGAACTTCTAAAATATGGATTTGGGTCCATAATCTTTTTTAGTGGTCAAGCTGCCATCCAAACTGCATCTCCCGTCTCTCTTGCGCTGATGTGGCATACCAGCTTGGCACAACAATCATGCATGCATCAGGTTGGAGGAGAGATGCATGGGTAAAAGAATTATGCATATACCACATTCATGTCTTATTCGGCAGATAGGATGAAAGTATATTGGTTGTGGCCTGGAATGAATATATTAGATGGTTTGAGGATTATTTCTTCAGATGAAGACACAATGTTATGAAACAAGTTGCACAACCATATTGGAAGTAATGAGGAAGACATCATCATTGACCCAATTGCTGAGTTGCACAAGGTATTGAATCCAAAGAAGGTGATTCATGTCGACAAGAGGGCTGGTGAGAAACTACATGGTTAGTTGATGATCCATTGCCTGACTATGCTTACACCCAATCTAATTAACCCACTGCAAGACCAGTTGCTCTATCCACAGCAACGAAAGAAGGAAAGGTAAAGGTGTCCAAGCGCAAGGCTTCACAGATGACTTCAAAGAAGGATGAAATAACCAACAAATGATCAACCTGATAATGAAACAACACGTTGTCTTTTGTGAACAAAAGACGCTTTTATTTTGTGCAGGGACTATAGTTTTTTTTAGCAAAAAATTGTCTCCATACTAAACAGGCTCATTAGTGATAATATCACCAAAAGTATGTATGGATAGATGCTATATTATTAAATGAACGCTATAGTACATTGATACATGTCTGGCGATACATCTCGTATATTGCTTATAAGAATTTTTGTGCTATAAAATCATGGATTCCAATGCTTCCATTGCCATTCATTTTGACAAATAAGAAAAACTGTACTTCACTTGTTTGCTACAAAAATCATGCTACAGAACAAAGAACAAAAACAGTATATTATATAAATAGATCAGAGAAAAATCATGCTTTGTATTATATTAAAAATATAAGGGCTCATGTGTAAAACACCAAAGCCCCGTACTCACCAAGCTGGCATGCCACATCAGCACAAGAGAGGTGGGAGATGCAATCTGGATGGTAGCTTAGCCACTAAAAAGGTTTATGGACCCAAATCATTGTTTTAGAAGTTCATGGACCTGGATGAGAACCCTAAAATAGTTCATGGACCTGGGATGCACTTCACTTTTTAAAAATGTCTTAGAGTACAACAAATATTTATTTATTTATTTACAAAGGCTTGAAACTAATAATAAAGAAAAAAGCATTGAACAATACTGGGTTGCGTTTGATCATATAGAAGAATCAAATAGGCCTATCCCCCAGATTAGGCCCAATCAGCCAAATGCATGTTACTGCATGTTGTATATTTACTTTAATATTATGGTAGAAACTAAGCTATTTCAATTTGTATAATAAACATCAGACCTTGTGTTATAATAGCACACTTCTGTTTGAAAAATGGATCAGGTTTGGTATATCCACAAACTAGATCAACATAGTTACGTACATTTGTAGCACCACCCATATGATTTTTAATACAGTTATTTATTTTGGATGTGATTGCAGTTCCAGTGGATGTTGTTTTAGTACAAACATTGGTTGCTTCAATTCAAGTTGATTCATGAAGATATTGGTAGCGGTTCTGAGAAACCGTATGGATATGTGTCATGGTTTGCAATATGTGATGAGTAATTGACATTGGTTGAGTTCGGTGTTTGAGTTGAAATACGGAAATTTGGGGATTGTATGAGTTTATGCATATCATGACTATGACTAACCAGAGTTGGTGACGATATTGGTGAAGTTGCAGGAGATGGAAAATGTGTTTGCTTGTCTCATGGTGTGTAGGTCACGGGAGTCAACTTGGCGGTCAACGACGAGAGGATCGGGCACAAGTAGGTGACTTGGGGCCGGACGATCGGGAGACCGGGTGAAGTCAAAGGTGATCCATACCGTACACGTGGAGAGGCAAGAAGCACGGCCGATTTCGCTGGTGAGCCTCAAAACCGTGGGTGGTGATCAAGACGGCGGGGTTGACCAAATCAAAGGTGATTGGGCGTCGGTGCAAGTAGAGGCTTCCAATGGACCGGACGTGGGAGAGACTTGCCGACAAGGAGGATCACGGGACGAGGTGACACGCGTCAAGATCAAGAAGTCACGCTTTGAGAAGTGTGCAAGGCGGTTTCCCGGTTTGAGTCTCAAAACCGGTGGCAGCGATTGGAGGTGCGCATGGCACCATCACGGAGCTTGCGTCGAGACGAAGAAAAGTCATGAAGGGCTCGATGGCGTTCGGGCGACTTAGAAAATGATGGACGGTTGTGCCTCTGATGGTAGGTGGCAGTGTATTGTAGGTGAGGGGTAGGATGGTCTTTAGGACAACCCCTAGGCCTATATAAGTAGAGGTAGGGCTGGTGGAACAGGTGCCTCTCTTTCTCTTAGCCTTGCTAGGTCTTCATTTCAAAGTGCTAGGAGATGTCTTCATGTAATAGAGGAGAGTAGAGGGTGTGTGAGAGACATCTCTTTCTCTTCCAAATAGTGGGAGGAAGAGGGTGGCTTCCTAGCCATGTATCCATGTATCTTGACTTGATGAATCAATGATATGAGATCCATTTTCATGCTCAAGATCTTCCTCTTTCCCTAAATCCTGAATTTGTCTTTTTCTCTATTTTCGGAGCTATTTTCGTCGAAATTTTCTATCTCACTTTTGGTTGAGTTTTTGGGGCGGATTTCTTGGGGATCTTAGTGCTATGATGAGCTAAAACAATCCTACATGGGTCCTTGACCGAATCAAGAGCTCTAGCACCTTCGATTTGGAAGATTTCTCAAGTTTCTCCTTTTTGGTGTTCTTGGCACAAGATCCGAAATTCGTGATGATTCCTTGAGCCAATTGAGTGGATCTTGTTGGAGGAAGGTCACAATGACCAGAGGATTTCCTGGTCCAAATATCACTCGTTTTGGAGATCATTTGGTTGAGTTTTGGAGAGATTGGTCCAAAAATCGTTCTGTCCTGTCGGCGGTCGATTGGCACTGCCGATGACCAAGACCGGTACGGCCGGTGGGTCTGAACTCAGAACGGCACTGTCGATGCCATGACTAGCACTGCCGGTGGCTTGAGTCTGAACCCCGCATCAGCACTGCTAATAGCCCCAATCGACACTGCCGATACGCACTATCCACTGCTTCCTGAAGTTTTCAGAACCTGCATCGACACTACTGATGGGTGTGACCGGCACTGTCGATGGTGCCAACCAGCACTGCCGATGGTTGTGATCAGCACTACTGATGTAGTCCAATGAGCCTATCTTGTGTGCATTTCTCTGAGAGTCTTTTGTCATAGTTGCTTTCTTATGCTTTTTCTATTCTCTTCTGCTGCTACCAGTCATTCTTAGGGTTAGCACATCACAAGTTGGTGAGTGCAACTTTGGTGACTTGCTTTAGGGTTGGGTTCGGTTGTTTTTGGGACATAGGCCAAGTTCTTGTGAAAGAATTTTTAACTGGCTCCCATTCACCCCCCTCTGGTCGCCTTCTCGGTCCTTCAATTGGTATTAGAGCCAGTTTGATCACAAGTTGACCTTCACCGGCTTTGTGATCCGAAGGCGACATGGAGAAGCATGCGGTTAAGCTTTGGATGTTCGATGGAGAGGACTTTCCCTACTGGAAGTCATAGACCAAGGCTTATCTATTAAGCCAAGGACATGCAATTTGGGAGATAGTTGAGTAGGAGTATGCCATACCAGAGAACCTCAACACTGCAGCTGCAGGTGAGTTAACCAAGTATGAAAACAACTCCAAAGCTGTCAATATTCTATGTTCGGCTCTAGGTAGGAGTGAACATGATCATGTTGCACATCTTGAAACTGCTCATGCAATTTGGGATAAGCTTTGCACGTACCATGGGTACCAATCAAGTAAAGTCTATGCATAAGGATTCTTACAATAGACAGTATCAAACCTTTGCACAAAAACCTGGCGAGTCACTAGATGACACTTTTCGTAGGTTTGAGGCCATTGTGTGCAACTTGCGGTCTTGTGGTAAACTTGTGTACAATGATAATGATAGAGCTAAGCAACTGTTGTATTCTCTTGTTGAAAATGTTTGGTGGGTTAAGATTGCTGCTCTAGAAGAAACTGCTGATTTCAATACCATGAACTGTGAGCAATTATATAGCAAGCTGAAATCTCATGAACTGTCTAGGAAATCTTATCCTAATCTTGCTCCTGCTTCTAGCATGGCTTTGCTTTTTAGCTCTCAAAAGGCTAGTCATAGTAGTTCTTCTTATGGAACTAACCCCTCACTTGATAAGTCTTCCTTGGTGTTTCCTCTGTCTTCTCTTGTTGTAGCTTCCGATGAACAGATGGCGTGCATTCCTAACGAGGAGTTGTCCTTGCTTAGAAGGAAGTTTAGGAAGTTCTACAACAACTGGAAGGAGAGAAGAGGAGGTGGTTCAAGAACCTACGTTGAGTGTGGTGACCCTGGACACTTTATTGCTGACTGCCCCAAGAAGAAGAAGAAGGTCGGGTACCATGACAACAACACTGAGGACTTCAAGAAGAAGAAGAACCACTTCTACCAGCGGAGCAAGAACTCCAAGAAGTTCGCAAAGGGTGTCGCACGCGCTTGCGTTGTCGCCTTGAGCGACGTCAACCTCACATCAAGAGACAGCCTTACAAGCTCTGAGGAGGAGGTTGAGAAGCCACGAGTCAAGTGGAAGGACGATTTCACTGGGCTTTGCTTCATGGAAAAGAATGATCACGACACCGACTCTGGCTCCGACTCTGACACAAGTGAGGTACCTCCCACTCTTGATGAGCTCTCTTCTGAACTTCATCATTTGTGTGATGTTCTGCTCATGTAAGATGATAAGCTTCGCAGGGCTGTTCATGAGAGTAGAGAGCTTAAGTCTAAGATGGAGAGTGCTGAGTATGAAATCACTTCGCTTAGGTCTAAGCTTGCCAAAGATGACATTGTAGAGTGTGAGCCTTGTCAATTTGTGATGAATGATCTTGCATAGAGGGAAAGTGTGCATGCTCAAGTTGCCAGTCAGCTTGAGAGTGCGCTTAAAGAGCTTGATGAATTCAAGGCTAGACCAACTCTTTTGGGTGCATGTCAGAAGTGCCCCAAGCTCACTAGTGAGTTGGAAGCTCAAGCCCTCAAAGTCAAAGAGCTCGAGTCCAAGCTGCTAGATGAGACTCGCTCTAAGGTTCTTCTATCACCATATGTAGTGTGTGGCTCTCTTAAGGATAAGCTTGCAAGAAAACAAGAACCTAGTTCAAGAAAATGACTACCTCATCTCTTGTCTCCAAAGAACCCTAGTGAGTGAGGAGAAAATTGAGAGTGACTTGGCAAGAGTCAAAGAGAGTACTAGTAGGTCAACCTATAACTTGGGCTTGGGATTTGAGAGGGTGTGACAAAGAGAGTGAAAATGTGGGTAAGTTTGTGCGTAGCTCTAGCTACAAGGATGAGGAACAATCCATCAAACCCACTGACGCATACTATCCACCAAACCCCAAAACTTCTCAACCCAAAGCAAACAGAGAAGCCAAAACCCAAACCTCCTGTGCAAACAAAGCCTAAACATGAGAGTATCTACATTTGCATGTTCTATGGTTGTATGGGTCACTTGGAAGAGTACTGTTATAGGCGTAAGAGGATTGAGAGGATGCAAGCTGAATTAACTAGAAATATGCATCATGATGATTTTATTAATTTTCAGCCTTACTCTTTTTCTCGTGCCTATCGTGGATAGGGTCATCCCTCATATGGCTTTGATTCATGAAACAAAGGATTTGCACAGCAGTGCTTTGGCATCCCATGTTTTCTCCATCGTGGTGAGTGTTGCTCGCGTGGATTTGGTTTTCACGTAGACAATTTCTATCCTCACAACCCAAGGTTTGAGTCGAGATGCTTGGACAGACCACGTTTTCCCCATCGTGGTTCTCGTCCCATGCGCCTGAATAATAATGTGCAAAGAACTATGATGACTACTGCTGGTCGTATGGTGAAGTGCTGGATCCCCAAAAGCTTTCTTACTAACCCCAGCACTGAGCCATCGATCTTCCCTTCTCGTTCTTTGTAGGCAGCAGGTGGAGGCCTGAACAACAAGTGGCTAACGGACTCTAGGTGTTCGCACGACTTGACCGGAGATGCAAAGTGGTTCTCCAGCCTCACTCCCTTGAAGCGCTGGGAGTATGTGACCTTTGGAGATCACAAGAGAGAGAGAGAGTGAAGGCAAGGGGCACGGTAAACATAAATGAAAAATTCACTCTCAAGGATGTTGGTTTGGTTGAGCATCTCAAGTACAATCTCCTCTATGTCTCTCAGTTGCTTGATGTTGGTTTGGAGCTTTAAGAAAAATGCTTCTTATGCTCTCGATTCGAATGGCTCTTTGGTTTGTGGGATTTCTAGCATTGGGAGAGTGTTTCAAGGTGAAGTGCTGGATCCCCAAAAGCTTTCTTACTAACTCCTCCTTTGATGCTTTCTGCCTTGAGCATGGTATTGAGCATCAGTTTTCAGCACCTCGTGTCCCTCAGTAGAATGGTGTGGTCGAAAGAAAGAACAAAACCTTGGTGGAAATGGCTCGGATGATGCTCAATGAGCATAGGACTCCGAGGTAGTTCTGGGCTGAGGCCATCAGCACGTTTGCTATGTTTCCATTCAGGTTTTCTTGCACTCAATTCTTAATATGACTTCCTATGAGCTACACTTTGGGAGGAAGTCATCTGTTTCTCATTTGCGTGCCTTTGGTTGCAAGTGTTTTATTCTCGAGCGTGGCAATCTTGATAAGTTTGAGTCAAGATCTTCCGATGGCATCTTTCTTGGTTACTCTCTTCATGGCCATTGCTACAGAGTTTTGAATTTGGAAACTAACACCATCGTAGAATCCTGTGTTGTAACCTTTGATGAATCAAACTCTTGTGCAAGCAATATGGTTGAGACTGCAGGTAACAGGGAGATGGAGGAGAGTATCTTTGTAGAAGAGGACCTACAGGGCTTGGATGATGATGATGATAAATTATTCCATCCCACATCCGAGCTTATTCCTCCTGCTTCCACCACTCTAGCAGAGGGTCCAAAAGCTTCTACATCGACATCAGCTGCTGTTGAGCCTGCTCCAGTCGTGGTCGAGGGGGAGGTACACTCTGTGAGGGAGGCCCCTCGCCATATTCAACGTCTGCATCCTCCTCAATAGATGATCAGTAACTTCAATGAGAGGACAACATGGTCAAGATCTGCACATCTCGCCTGCTTTACCAATTCTTTATTTGTTGCCACCTTTGAACCTCGGGATGTTGGACACGCACTATCTGATGAACGTTGGGTTAATGTCATGCATAAAGAGTTGGAAAACTTTGAGAGGAACAAAGTGTGGACCCTAGTAGAGCCTGCTGTTGGTGTCAATATCATAGGAACCAAGTGGGTGTTCAAAAACAAGCATGGGGAAGATGGTGAGGTTGTGAGAAACAAGGCTAGGCTTGTTACTCAGTGTTTTAACCAAGTTGAGGGCTTAGACTATGGGGAAACCTTTGCACCTGTTGCACACATAGAAGCCATTAGGATCTTGCTTGCATTTGCTGCCTCTAAGGGCATTAGACTCTACCAAATGGATGTCAAGAGTGCTTTCCTAAATGGTTTCATATAGGAAGAGGTTTATGTGAGACAACCCCCTAGCTTTGAGCACCACAAATACTCAAATTGTGTGTACAAGCTTCAAAAGGCTTTGTACGGGCTAAAGCAAGCTCCTAGGACATGGTATGCTAGGCTTAAGACCTTCTTGCTAGAGCACAGGTATGTCATGGGGTGTGTTGACAAAACCTTGTTCACTCTAAATCATGGTAATGACTTCTTAATGGTTTAGATATACGTGGATGATATCATCTTTGGAGGTTCCTCCTATGCTCTTGTGTCTAGATTTTAGGAAGCCATAGAAAGTGAATTTCAGATGTCGATGATGGGCGAGCTCACCTTCTTTCTTGGACTTCCAATCAAGCAGTGCAAGCAAGGCACTTTCATACATCAAGCCAAGTACACGAAGGATCTCCTGAAGAAGTTGAACATGGTCATTGTGAAGCCGTTGTCAACACCAATGTCCACTACAACAGCACTTGACCCGGATGAAGACTGTGAAGCGGTGAACCAAAGGGAGTATAGGAGCATGATCAGCTCCCTCTTGTACCTGATGACGATAAGACCCGACATACACTTTGCGGTGTGTCTTTGTGCTCGCTTTCAAGCTTCCCCAAGGGTGACTCATTGCAAGGCTGTCAAGCGCATCTTCAGGTATCTCAAATACACCCTTGAGTTCGATCTTTGGTACTCTGCATCTTCATCTCTTGATCTCATTGGGTATTCAGATGCAGACTTTTCTGGGTGTAGAATTGATAGGAAGAGCACTTCTGGTACTTGCCATTTCTTGGGTACTTCTTTGATCTGTTGGTTTTCTCGTAAGCAATCGAGTGTAGCCCAATCCACCACAGAGGCTGAGTATGTTGCTGCTACTAGCTGTTGCTCTCAAATCTTATGGATAGTATCTACCATGAGAGACTATGGGTTAACCTTTAAGAGTGTTCCACTCATGTGTGATAACTCCAGTGCCATATGCTTAGCCAAGAACCCAATCCAACATGGTAAGGTCAAACACATTAATGTGCAATTCCACTTCTTAAGAGATAATGTTGAGAAGGGAGATGTTGAGCTCAAATACATCGACACCAAAAACCAATTGGCTCATATTCTTACCAAGCCCCTAGATGCTTCGCGATTCGCTTTTCTTCGGGGGGAGCTTGGTGTTTGCCATCTTTATGGCATCATTTGAGGGGGAGTTGGTGTTCTCTTGTATATATGTATGTTATCTTTTCGCATTGCATCTCATATGTAATATATGCATTGGTAGATGAGCTTTGATTCTTATGTCTTCTTGCATTTCTCTTTGCTATGATTGAGCTTGAGCTAAGTTGTGTGGATGTGATAGTAATCTCTCATGCTTAGATTCTAGATGGCTTGTTATAGATTCTTTTGAGCAACTTGCTAATCTTAAAGGTGAACTTAGCTTTTTGTGAAGCTTATGAACTAATCCTGCTAAAGATTGCTCACTATGTGTATAATTGCTTTTATCCTTGTTGAAACTTGTATTAAGGCTAGTTTAGAGGATATCTTGGCTTTGGCACCTTGTGTTTACAAAATGTTGCTTTGTGAATGTTTAGTTCATGATGGAACATTGAGGGAACATGTATTTCTTTTGCCGCAAAGGCATGCTCATCTTTTTGCTTTTAATTTGCAAAATAAGTTGATTATGCTTCGAAGCCTCTAGGTGTTTGCCGTACCCAGTCGTGCGACCCTCCGCATGGATTAGAAGTCACATAAAAATGCTAAATCCAAAAATTATACTTCAAAGACTCAGGGTGTTTGTCGTACCTAGTCGTGCGACCCTCCGCACGGATTACAAGTTACATGAGAATCACATAAGAATAATGTTGTTTTCTTATGAGTCTCTATTCCATATATGAGCGTTTGTAAAGCTTCTTTTCTATGAATGCTTGTTGCCTAGGTTAATATTGAGACTGGCTAGTTTCTTTTGATTCACTTGATGCTTGTTTTGCCTTGGATAGGAGTACTTATACATGTGGTGGTAGCTTTTCTCATGATAAGCAAATATGATTCTATCTAAGCTAGTCAATCTTTTTGCTTAGCCTGTATAGCTCTTGGTATTTATGCCTTGCTATCTATTTTTGATCTTTGTATGATTATGAGCTATTGCTTTTACACTTCATAGCTCTGTACTTGTGATTAGCAAGGTTAAATGCTTGTTTGCATAATTATTGAAGCTCCTTAGGTTTGCATTTTCATGCATCGCATGTTTGCTTGTTTTTTTGCTCTTTGATGAGTTCGTTGCCAAAGGGGGAGAAAATATTGGGTCATGCACAAATAATGCTAAGGAACTTAAAATGATCCATTTTGCATTACATGAGACCTACCACAAGTTGAGGGGGAGCATATCATGTCCTTTGTGTTCTTGAGTGGCTTTCTTTGTCAACTCTTGGTTTTGTGATCCCTCTTATGCTAGATGGCTACTTTTCACCATTTGCTTGGGTTTCGCCATTTGGATGTGCTTATTCGGTTTTGCATTTCAAATCTCTAAGCTTTGTGCATTTGATGTTGTCAATGTACTCATCAAGGGGGAGATTGAGAAACCATGTGGATATGTGCCATGGTTTGCAATATGTGATGAGTAATTGACATTGGTTGAGTTCGGTGTTTGAGTTGAAATGCGGTAATTTGGGGATTGCATGAGTTTGTGTATGTCATAGTTATGACTAACTGGAGTTGGTGAAGGTATTGGTGAAGTTGCAGGAGATGGGAAATGTGTTTGCTTGTCTCATGGTGTGTAGGTCACTAGAGTCAACTTGACGGTCAACGGTGAGAGGATTGATCACAAGTAGGTGATTTGGGGCCGGACGATCAGGAGGCCGGGTGAAGTCAAGAGTGATCCATACCGTACACGTGGAGAGGCAAGAAGCACAGACGGTTTCGCGAGTGAGCCTCAAAACCGTAGGTGGTGATCAAGACGGCAGGGGTTGACCAAATCAAAGGTGATCGAGCGTCGGTGCAAGTAGAGGCTTCCAATGGACCGGAGGCGAGAGAGAATTGCCGACATGAAGGATCACGGGACGAGGTGACACGCGTCAAGATCAAAAAGTCGCACTTTAAGAAGTGTGCAAGGCGGTTTCCCGGTTTGGGCCTCAAAACTGGTGGCAGCGATTGGATGTGCGCGTGGCACCATCACGGAGCTTGCGTCGAGGCGAAGCAAAGTCGCGAAAGGCTCGATGGCGTTTGGGCGACGAGGAAAAAGATGGACGGTTGTGCCCCTGGTGGTAGGTGGCAGTGTATTGTAGGTGAGGGGTAGGATGGTCTTTAGGACAACCCCTAGGCCTATATATGGAGAGATAGGGCTGGTGGAAGAGGTGCCTCTCTTTCCCTTAGCCTTACTAGGTCTTCATTTCAAAGTGCTAGGAGAGGTCTTCATGTAATAGAGGAGAGGAGAGGTGTGTGAGAGACATCTCTTTCTCTTCCAAATAGTGGGAGGAAGAGGGTGGCTTCCTAGCAATGTATCCATGTATCTTGACTTGATGAATCAATGATATGAGATCCATTTTCGTGCTCAAGATCTTCCTCTTTCTCTAAATCCTAAATTTGTCTTTTTCTCTATTTTTGGAGCTATTTTTGTGGGAATTTTTTATCTCACTTTTGGTTGAGTCTTTGGGGAGGATTTCTTGGGAATCTTAGTGCTATGATGAGCTAAAACAATCCTACATGGGTCCTTGACCAAATCAAGAGCTCTAGCACCTTTGATTTAGAAGATTTCTCAAGTTTCCCCTTTTTGGTGTTCGTGGCACAGGATCTAAAATTCATGATGATTTCTTGAGCCAATTGAGTGGATCTTGTTAGAGGAAGGTAACAATGACCTGAGGATTCCCTGGTCCAAATATCGCTCATTTTGAAGATCATTTGGTTGAGTTTTGGAGAGATTTGGGGGAAAATCATGACAGTTTTCTATTCAGTCGGGGGTCAATCGGCACTGCCGATGACCAGGACCGGCACTACTGGTGGGTCTGAACTCGGATCAGTACTGCCGATGCCATGACCGGCACTGCTAGTGGCTTGAGTGTGAACCCCGCATTGGCACTGCCGATACACACTGTCCACTGCTTCCCGAAGTTTTGAGAACCTGCATCGGCACTACCGATGGGTGTGACCGGTATTGCCGATGGTGCCAACCGGCACTACCGATGGCTATGATCGGCACTGCCAATGGTAGTCCAGTGAGCCTGTCTTGTGTGCGTTTCTCCGAGAGTATTTTGTCATATTTGCTTTCTTGTGCTTTTTCTATTCTCTTTTGCTGCTATCAGTCATTCCTAGGGTTAGCACATCAGAAGTTGGTGAGTGTAACTTTAGTGAGTTGTTGTAGGGTTGGGTTCGGTTCATTTTGGGACATAGGCCAAGTTCTTGTGAAAGAATTTTTAATTGGCTCCCATTCACCCCCTCCCCTCTGGTCGCCTTCTCGGTCCTTCAGGTTCTTTGTGTAGGGAGATTTTTTGTTCATTTAATATTGCTTTTGTCTGATAACTTAGTATAAAATTTTTGTACTTTGGAGTACAATGAGGGAATGTAAACATATTGCTTTTGCATCCGGGGCTTACATCAAAGATGCATAATTTTGATTTGTGTAATTTTTTATATGTGGTTTAGACTGTTAATTGGGCATAAACTGATGGGATGGTTACCCTAGGTGGTAAATTTAATGTGGTTTGGGCTGGAACTGGACCACGACATGATATGGGCCTGGCCCACGATGCAATATGGGCCGACAAAAATGCTCTTTAGCGGCGGTATAAAAAATGACGTAGCGGCGGGTACAAAGAAATCTGCCGCTACAGTGGCTATATAATTTTTAGCAGCGCCCCATATTATCAACCATAGCTAAAAAAACAAATTTTAGCGGCAGTTCACATTGTAAACCGCCTCTAAAAATTAATTTTTAGCGACGGTTGATGATGTGGGCCGCCGTTACAAATCTCAGACCCAGTACTACTTTTTGTTTAGCCCACTCGGCCCAGATGATATTGGTGCCTATAAAACTCTTGATCTCCAAACCCTAGGCTCCTTTTTCTTTCTTCTATCTCTACTAGCCGCTGGCATATCCAGTCTTCTCTCCTACCCTCCCTCCCCCCGCCGAGCGCAGCCCCTCCTCTCCCAGTGGCGGCCACGAGCACGCGGGCAACGGCGGCCCCCAGCACACGGGCGACGGCGGCGGACACGAGCTCATCTCCATGCGGGCGATGATGGGCCCCCCTGAGCATGCAGATGACGGTGGTGGCGACGGCCACGCGCGTTCGGGCGGCGGCGGACACGTGGGTGATGTCGGCGGACACGAGCTCATCTCCACGCAGGCGATGACGGCGGCCCCGAGCACGCGGACGACGGTGGCGGACTCGGGCAGCGACGGCAACGCGCGCTCGTGCAGCGGCGGCCACGCACGCTCGAGCGGCAGCGGCCACGAGGGCGCGGATCTGCCGGGTGGCGGCGGCCACGCATGCGCGGATCTGGTGGGTAGCAGCGACCATGCGTGTTCGGATATGGCGGGCGGCAACGGCCATGCGTGCGCGGGTGATGGCTCCCTCACGCGCTTGTACGGCAACGACCATGCGCGCTCGGGCGGTGGCGTCTCCAAGCGCTCGAGCGACGGCGGTTCTGAGGCGCAGATCCGGTGGTCGGCGGTGGCTCTGAGGTGCGGATCTGGTGGTGACTCCTCTCCTCTCCCTCCGAGGTGGGCGCAGGCTCATGTGGGCCGGCGGGCTCTTTTTTTGTTTTTGGGGTTGATGCGTAGTGGCGGGTGAAGATGTCACCCGCCGATACTAATGTCTTCTTAGCTGCGGTTGGATTCATGCTCGGATCATCCGCCGCTAGAGCTTTTTATTTTTAGCTACGATAATATAGCGGCAAGCCGGCTAACCCACCGCTATAGTGGATTTTAGACCGCCGCTAGAGGCCATTTTCTGTTGTAGTGATATTCTAACCTTTTGTAACAAAACTAAAACGCCGCAGAAGATCATATTTCTTATAGTGAATGCTTTATCCAAGAGACATTGCATTGAAATTAGATACTAATTTTGTTCCACTTTGTAGATTTTGAGTTAGAAGCTCTCTGGCCAAGTTCTCACACCCATCAAAGCCAAACAAAATTGATGAGAATTGAGTGCGTAAGTACTTGACAAGAGAATTGAGTCCATATGTGCAGTGGCGGATCCAGAAATTTTTTGTTGGGTGTGCACTGATTTTTTTCCCGCAAATTTAATAGGGAAAATACAAAACTTAAATCAAAATCTACTATCAAAATTCATGAGCATATTAAACAAAAAGGTCACAAGTGATTGAGAGCATAAGACCACGTATCATATATAATTCCTAAGCCCTATATTTCAGGTTCAAATGATATGGTAAAACCAGATTCTAACTACTAACCAAAACACCTAGAAGCAAAAGGATGATTGTCGTGATGGCAGTCGGGCAATGGGCGAGGCAAACCATGATTATTTGATCAATCAGACTAGAGAAATACAAGTCTATTGATGGGAGATCAGCGTCATTACTTGATTAGGCATCTAGTAGGGAGCCGGCGACCTGACGTGCCCCGACTTCTTCATTCCAGCATCAAAGGAAAAGACGATTATTTATCCCTAAGAGCTGGGCTCCTGGGCCCATTGCAGACTAATAAAAACTTTTAAGGCCAAAACTCAGGGTAGTCCATGACCCACCTGGACTACCCCCTAGATCCGTCACTGCTTATGTGCATGTGCATGGGAATGACTTTCACCATTTTTGACAACCAGTCCTAAAAAAACTCTTGAAAGCACAATGGTTAGCAGCAGACCCGAAGCGGCTTATGCACCTTTTGTTTCACAAGCGGGTCTGCCATACAGATGATTAGTTACTCTATTATATCTGCACTGCCCTACAGGTAATTTTTATTTTAGTACAAAAAACTTCAAATTATGTGGGAGAACTAAGCCTTTTGAATTTTCTGTTTTAAAGATTAGTATTGTTGATGTTATATAATTTCACTTTTCATCTAATACTCAGAGAGGAAAATGTGGCACGTTCTATAAAACTCCATCTTCTTGAACTTCTATATAATGATGCAGAGCAGATCGGTTGATTGTCTTGGATACACATTCAAATTGGGTTGTTCCGTAACAACATAATGACCTGTTTAGTACACCGACTTCAGATACTATGGCCCGTGTTCAGATCATGTACATGTCACAGAAAATGCAATGTTCTTTTCTAAGATTTTGTATTAAGTATATCTGATAATAGTTTCCTGTCCTATACACAAAAGTATTTCAAATTGCAAATTAACTCCAACTGAATTGGTTGGAGCAAAAGTCAGTAAATACTAGTTGATTACCCCGCGCGTTGCTGCAGGCATTACTGATATTACGTAGCCATGCAATAGGATATGAAATTAAACCTCAAGTAAGCAAAACATAGTTGCATGTTTTGTTTTTAACTGGAAGAAACTTGTGGCAAAAAAAAAGCACCTATATTCATAAAGTACCACATATAATAAGCCTAGAACTATATTGTAGAAAGTATGAAATGTTTGAATCTCATAAAAATAGTGCACTTGTGGAGACAACAGGAGCATCCAAGTTTACAGTACAACTTCTCAAAAGAAAAGATATAACGTCTACAATTAGGTTTGGGTAACAACCAAAAAGGTAGAAACTATTGACAGCCTATCAAAGGCGTAAACCTTGCATTGGATACATGTAGTTTGCATGAACTGTCACTAATTGATGAGATAAATTGTTTTCAGATTGTGGAGTCCTCATTGGTAGTATGTTCCCAAACAAAGACGGTCACGTCATGAACAGCTGGTTCAGAAAGAGTTGGAATTGCTTCATAAAATAAAAATCATTACTTATAAACTCCAAGTAAACACTAAACATCAAATCATAGTTTTTAACCAAAATTCACTACAATTGACGTCATTCATTTGTTTTATTAGTCAAATCAACTAAACAGCCAGTAGATAAACATCATCCTTTTTTTTTTTTGCTGCAGTACCTGAAGAGCACCGAATCACCTAGTAGTGTATGCATATACTGACATGCATATTTATACTTTTAAGCACAGAGAAAAGTACAAAATGAAAATTGTATGTCATTAATTATCAGTGTCCTAAAAACTACATCAACCAGAGAATCCAGAGGCAAGATATGGCAGGTAATTCTTCACCACACCAGAAGCACATGAACCATAACATTTGCTTGACATGACATAATAGCTATCAGTTCATACAAACACAGAGATCATCTAGATTGTTGGAGAAAGCTATGCATATTTCCAAAACAACTTAAGGATCATTTCGATGACGAATATTCGGACCAGGTGGTCCAGCAGATTATTTCATCATCAAAGGCAAGCTTACTAAAATCTAAGGACCCAGAGAGTCCAAAGCGTAATACGTAGCCATCCTTACTGTTATATGACAATGTATATAGCCATCTATTTTTCATAAAGACATACCATAATACATCAGAATCATTCATGTAGCATCCAAGATAAAACAATAGCAGGTATAGGTTACTCCCAATAACAGAGAAGACAGGCAAGGAAATGAAAATCAGCTCTGCTGTAACAGGGCAAAAGCAAGGTATGTCCGCTATTCCTCTATACATAACCAACAAATTAATGATAGGTTACTGCATGGTTCATAAAAGTAAGAGCAAAAGGAAAACAAACACACCATTTTCTTTAATGCCGTTGCTGAAGAGTACTGGATGATCAGGAAATATACGTATATACTGGAAAGAGTATTTCTATCCTGGTACAAAGAAAAACCAACTATCTTTTGGATAACAAACAATACACAAAATGACGTACTACATGATTCCAAAAAGAAAGCAATAAATATCCGAGGAAGCACATAATTATATATAATAAGAATTCTCCTAAAAAAATATATATAGCAGTCAAACATATTGAAGAATTGAAGCCACACATGACAGTAACAGAAATTCAAAGCGAATAAAATTTATTCTTCATGCTTAAGAAGTTAATTGTATGTTGTTTAAGTAATGTCTTGTAACATTACTGGATTATCACTTTGTAAAGTAATAACGCCTATCTAGCTAAACATTTACTAATTAGCTTGGTTTAAGAAAGAATAATTAAGCAGTTGTGAAGCTAAGAGAGATGAAAGCACCAATCAATTACAACACATACATACTTGATGGACACATGAAAACGGATGGCAAAAATGAAAAAAAAAAAAGGAACGGTGGTGACTATACCGAAAACGAAGGATATAGGAGATCTCTTATACCAACCTGAATTTGAAAATGTAGTAGTCAAGAAACAATGAGACTGAATTGACAACTGATATTTAGTAGTTATGGCTACAACTGCAATCTCTGCTTCCTATTCTGTATTGAGGGAAAAGGCAAATTAAAAATATACAAACAGATGGAGAAAATAGAAGGAAGAACAACATCAAAATTGAAAAACTAATAAGGTAGGGTGATTTTTCATTCCATCCTCAAATCAAATGATATCTACATGGCAATTTTCTTAAGCAAGTGGTATGCTCTCATACACGTATTCACTGTTCTATATTTGATCTAACACTGAAGATAAGCCTAAGAAGATCAAAGTAAAGCAACATATGTAAAAAGATACCTTCATGGTTGCATCTCATGCATGTAATTTGTTTCATTCTGATCATTGCCCAAACAGTACCAAATATTGCATTCCTGTAAAAGAAAAGCACAATTCACAAATTAAACTCAACAATCCAGATTCGTATTTTTCTGAGAAACTTCTTTGCGCAAATAAAAATAGAAGTACATCATAACCAACCAGAAGAATCAATGGATTTTGCAGGGTAATTGAAAGAAAGACTGTCAGAGCTCAATAATAGATGCTTGCAGAGACAATCCTTCCAATAGCAACAGAATTAAATTAACAAAGGCCCACAAGTGAGAGGAGAAACATGACAACCTGTGAAATGTGAATAAAACATAAATTACACCATCATCTGGACAGGAGGCTTCTGGATAAATATGAATAAAATATAAATTACTGTTAAAGCCTAGACAACAACAAAAGTAGATAATCAGGACCATGTGCAAGAACATACAGAACAATTATTTCTGAGAATTGGCCTGTACCTAGCCATTCTGACGTAGGTTGTCTACGTTTTCGAGGATGATTAGGTGACGATGTTCCAGGACATACAGACATGGCTTGAATGTTGCATAACAACAGTGGTAACTGAGATGATGAGAAATGGGCAAAATAGCAACTAAAAATCAAGTAAGGCGCATCAAATCTATAACTGGTAAGAGGCTAAGTAAAAAATGAAAAAGGGCATGCCAACATATTACATATATTGTTCATGAACAGAGAGAAAACACACAGGGAAAAAATGTAAACATAAAAAAAGGAGGCTAATAGCGAACTGGAAACCTAGGATGAGATATTTACAAAGCCACAAGTGTCTAGTGATTGAAACATTTCTTTTAAGAAAAGTAAAGGTGAGGTTGGGAATTCCTAATTAAATTTTATTGTCAAGCGTGTAATCTAAACACATGTCACTTTGTCTTCTTCCAGTAGGAATTGAGAAGATAATACAAATTGCAAGGGAACTAAAAGAATGATTACTTAGTAGCACGTGGAATCAAAGACACCACAAATAAAAGATATGTACCCAGGTATACTATGCCTCCTTTCTTTGAGCAGGAAACTGAACCTGCATCAAGGGAAATGTCAGAAAACTGCGAGCCCTGAAAACTGAGGCTTGCAGGATATCATGAGGCCACAAACGCGTACCAAGATTTGGCTGTGAACCGCCCTTCCTCCTAGCTTACTGTCTTCTTTGTCTCAGGAAATGTGAAATCGGCTGAAAGTAAACAAATGTGGTACAGATTAGCATCTAAACGAAGGAAGAACAGCGGGAAAAAACTGATACTATTACCTGTGAGTGCTAACGATGCATGCGGAGACTCCTCTTTGGCAAGCCGCCTCGCAATTAGGTGCCCAGCACAGTCGAATCTCAGGTCAAAGTCAGAGGCCGAGATGACAAACACGGCTGGGACGCCGGCAACAGTTAGGGGAAGGACGCGGAATAGCTGCGGCTGCGGTCTCTTCTTGCTCCCGTCGGCGACTGCGACAACCGAGAGGAGCCGCGATGGGACGAATGGGCGAAGGATGCCGCGGGGAAGGAGCGATCTGATGCGCACTGGCGAGCGGAGCAATCGAGAGGGGAGCAGCGCGGCGAATCAGCGGGCGGCGGCGCAGCGAAGCGCGCGACCCTCACTACAACAATGACAATGTAATTATGCCACAAAACCTATAAAATTCGTCATAAATTATCTTCTATGACACAATAATAACGAAAATCACTTCGTGATAGAAGGTGCGTAGCTAATTACCTTCTCATCATTTTCGTTGTTTTCGTCATAAATTTGTGACGGTTTATATAAATGTCATAAACATTCGAAAAATCTTCATTAAATGTTTATGACGTTTGAAATTCTCATCACGAAATGATGGACTGGCCATTTATTTTCATGGGTCTAACCAATTCGTAGGCTTTTTACATTCGACCTGTTAATTTCACAGCTGTCCTTTTGACCCGCTTAATTAACAGCCTTTTTTACTTACAGCCCATTTAATTAGCACACCTTTTCACTTTTGACCTGTTTAATTTGTAGATCCTTTTACTTTTGGTCCATTAATTTCATAGGCATTTTTACTTTTGACCCATTAATTATCAGACCCTTTTACTTTTGGACTGCTTAATTCATAGGCCATTTTACTTCCATCCTGTTTATTTTAAACTTTTGTCCTTTTTTTAGGCTATTAAATTTTTGTCACATTTTTTGCATCACAAAAAACCAAGCAAACAGTATTGTGGGCCGACCACATTTACATGCTGAGACATTCAACATACATCCCATTATATTTCATCACACAGCCATCAGTCAATCATTACTTTAACCTAGAGCAAATCAGCAGTTCCTAAGTGATAATATGATCTAAGCATAGTCACATATAAACATCAGCCCTTTGTTCTCGATGTTCACTCCCTTCATCTCTTCTTTCTTCTTTCTCCTTCTACTTACTTCCTGGCATCATCACAACTAAAAATCAAGGGTTGTAAAGGGCAAGCAAACTCCTCTAAAAGACTACTGTGCATCACTCAAATTGAGTGATAGGCTAGAACAGGAGAATGAAGTCCTCATTGAGGAACAACACGTACCAGTTCATCAACCATTTGGTCGATGGAAAATTATACACCGAGCTTGTGCAAGAAGATGAGGACGGATCTGGTGGGGCCGTCAGATCCAACACCCGAGCTGCCCCTGACGTCAACCAGAGTTATGATCCATAGACGAAAGAAATCTAAGAACAAACAGAAACTCTATTGTCAAGAGATCATAAGCATGCACCACTAGTTGAAAATTTCCAACGGGAGGCATGTGAAACAAGCAATTCCTTGGAGCACATGATGACATTTAGAAAAATGGCATGAATCATTACCTTGTTTGTGTTGGGGACCAATTCTTGCAAGGCCCTTATCCTTTCCGCTATTCTCTCTCTTCTTAGCTGCATTAGAACAGATGAAGGTTCAATGAAATGCTAGGCAACCAAACAATTGTGAAGACAAAATTTAGCTATATAACATGGATTTCAACACATACAAAACACGAGAGCAGAGGGCTTCATTTTAAACACTGTTTATGATGTATTGCTTAAGTCACAGAGGAATCCACATTGAGACCCAAAATCGACCCAAAATCATTAGATACATCGATGATAATCATAGAAAATTAACTATAAAACAAGGTTCCAGTTTGATGTATGTACTATCAAACGGTGGTGACTTCCAATACAATGCAACATCATTATGGTTTTAGTGATCAGCTCATGATGCTTATGTAGCACGCCATATGCCTCCACCGCAACAGTCACCCGACAGCTCTCTAAGAAAGCAACCTTTTTCCTTCAAAAAATACCCATTACTTGCACGACAATATCCACTAATCTAGCTTAAACCCGAGAAGAGCCCGGAAGGGCGCCCAGAATTTCGTGGCCGGTACCCATAACAGTAACAATCGATTCAGCTCTTACCCTCTCGGCGATACTGTGGGGATCCGTCGCCTGCCCTCGCCGCGCCCACACCTTCGGCCGTGGCGCCGGCGGCTGCGGCTGCGAGGCCATGGTTCCATCGCCCAGCTTCGGCTGTGCATGGAACACCTGAATTTTTCAAGAGAAACAAACGAATTAGCACCAGCCCCGAAATTGCCGAACAGAAATGGAAAAAAGAAGGTAGATTTCAGCTGGGACACAAGACTAGTGTGCTGCAGCTGCTACCTGGTGCGGCGGCGCTAGGCGAAGCACTATGTAAGAAGGACTTGTTGAACTAACCTGGCTAATCAGGACAGGCAAAAGAAAAGCCAGGAGGATCCATCGAGTGAATGCAAGGCAACAATCAATACTTACTAGTCCATGGGTGCAAGCAGTAAAATGAAAAACAAATCGAGCTACCTGTCCTAGCGTGCAACCCTTTAACATGTCGATCCTCTCCAAACCTGAAAAAAAGACACAACAAATTGAACATAAAGCCAGGAAAACACAAGGGTGAATGGTTGCGCAGAGACATAAAACATGCAGCCGACTACTCAGACTAGCACTCAATTTTCCTAAATTCGTGACATTTGCAGGGCAGAACAACTACCAGCGCTCACAAATTGAAATTAATACTGCAGGTTTGGATTTCATCACCAGAATCTAATAAAGTTCCCTACATAAGAGTGATATATTTATTTTCTATGCCAAAATGTGGAGTCAAATAAAATATCCTTATCATGGGTGCACTCAAATTGCAGAGCAAACAAATCATGAAGCGAGCAGCATCCAGATGCGTGGCAGATTGACCACGAACTACGTCAGTCAGTGACCATGCGCATATACGCACCTGGACAATGGAGTCAGAGCAAACAATATATTTGGCCCTACTACTATAAATATCTTTATAGTATAGATAGTTGTCACAAATTACAATTTTCTCCTTTTTTTAATAAGAAGATAACATGTAGGTCCCACTTGATAGTTGACACATGTTTGTTCGGCCAATTATGACAGGTGGGTTATTTATGTCTAGGAGTTGATATAAAAAATTAATGATAATTCATATTTGTCATTAATTTTGTGATATTTGTTAATTTACCTATTATAACGTTCCTATTCATCATAATATAATGGTGTGTTTATTTATGACAATTTCAATGTCGGATTTAGTGATGAATATTGATTTTCATCATAAAACAAGCTCTATCTTAGAAAACGTCATAAATCATAGTGAGTTTATGACGAAACAGTTTGTTGTCACAAGAAATTCGTCAGAGAATGTCAGAATTGTTGTAATGCCTGGGATATCTGAGAACAGGGAAGACGAATCAAGGCTGGGTCGGGGAAGGAGAGGAGAATCACGGTGCGGTGAAGAGGATAAGGCCTACGCGGAGGGCTGCGAGCGACCGCGATGGCGAACGGACAGCCACGATTCCCAGGTGGATGAACAGTAAACAGTAGATGAGCAGTGCCGATGGCGGGCAAAACTAAGGATTTGTTATGATGTATGTCGAGTGTTGTCAATTGTTTTTACTAATTCTAATAATGGATTCTGTGATATTCTCTTGGGACATATTTTGGTTGTTAGCTAAGAGCATCACTGGTGCTTTATTTTGTGCATTTGCAGATATACTATTAAAATATATTAACTGTGAAGTCCTGAATTTATATACTGTACTACACATGATTTATTGTACTGCATCAAGTGTTTTCTCCTGCTTAGGATCCATATCACTCCAACATACTCATCGGTGAGTTCGGTTTTCACTAGACCACCTATAGTTTGCTTGTATTTGCTTCCTATCAAGTGAGTTCGGTTTTCGCTAGACCACCTTTAGTTTGCTTGTATTTGCTTCCTATCAAGTAGAGACAGGAGACACTAGCTCATTTGCTACCGACGATTGCCATTTCAGTTTCTACTGGTCAATAGGTATATATGTGCTAAAGAAAAAAATAACCAAAAACATGATTGTATGAACCATGTACAATGTACTAACCATCTGATCATAGCATTACACAAATAGTTTAGTGTTTCACTGTACCAAGTGGTTTATGGTGCCTAGAATTAACATATTTGACTCCAGCAACTTAAAAATTTACATGCTATTATTAAGCTGTGCTGATTCCTTTCTCATAATTCATCATATATGGTAATGAATATGGATTTGGCGCCCAGGGGAGCTAGCACCCTCAACATCCTCATCGTTAGCTCCCCTGTTGGAGATTCGGGATTAACAAGAGTCAAATGACCTCTAGTGCCGTCAATCCTCCTCCTTCCACCCCCTCCCCTCGGGCCTGCCTCGATGGGGTAGGGTCTCGCCGGAGTGCCATGCCATCGAGGTAGGCCCCCCCCCACCACCTACCCCTAACCCACCCCCAACCCAAACCCCGTTGACACCACCCATCGCCTGCCAACCACCCGCGGCTACAGCGGCGCACGTGCCGCACTGCCACTACCACCCACTATCAGTCCTACCGCCATCCCCCCCCCCCCCCCCCAGACTCTCTTCTACGGCCGGAGGGGAAGAAGAACTCTCAAACCCTAACCTGGAGCTTCATGATGCAAGAGAGGGAGAGCGAGAGAGGGAATGATTGACTGAGAGGTAGCTCTACCACGCCTTTCAGTGGTCCGCCATGGAAGCTGAGAGAGACAGAGAGAGAGAGAGAGAGTCGTAT
The DNA here is from genome assembly GCA_030378355.1 of Eleusine indica. Taxonomy (NCBI): domain Eukaryota; kingdom Viridiplantae; phylum Streptophyta; class Magnoliopsida; order Poales; family Poaceae; genus Eleusine; species Eleusine indica. Next base: position 28,390,748 of record CM059501.1, on the reverse strand, counting down.
CCAAGGGGTGACCATGTCAGCAGGGCACGCGCCCACCTGGCCGTGGAATAATTTCTGTATGGGATTGATGCTTTAATTTTGATGCAAAAATGCCATATAAAGATGGGACTTACTAAGATTTACATGCAGGTGATGATTTAAAGGTGAAAGGTTGACATAATAGGCCATCAACCACTACTGATGGTTCCAATGGCATCGGCCTACGTCTGATCATGCAAAGATGATATAAGATGGATATAGAGGACTTAAGAGCATGGAGTGTTGGGCAACTATGTGCTTCTGATCTGCTGATCGTGTTGAACATATCAGTTCGGGGTTAAGACGTTGCCGACGTGTTTGCATGCCCAATCACAACAGTAATTAGCATGTATTCCAATCATGATGTCATGATTACTGCACATATTGTGATGTAGCTATTTCATATTGGCTTGATCTTTATGCAAGACTTGCACATTTTTTACTGTTTCACTCAGATTATGAATCTAATAATGTTTAGTTATTTAAGTATATGATGATTTCATTGAAAAAACAATAGTAGGCAGTCAAAATGTCTATGATGCCTTTGTATTTTTCTTTCTTTCTCTATTTTATAGAAGTCACGAGTTCTGAAAATTTAGCCCGTCCTTTTCAAGTGTACTTCTAAATCCAACAACTATTAAAATCCATGTAAATATAGTAGAATTTAGATTTTAAAGTATCAATTTCGTGAATCCAAAACAATACTTATGAGATATTTTTTTTGTATGTAAGTGAGAAATAAAAATGCACTACGTGGAAAGTCGAAGGGAGGGAGGTTGTGTTACATCTATCTGGATTAAGTAAATATAGCTGGCGAACAATTGTCCTGCCTCTTGAAATGGCAGGTGCAGATCAATTAATTCCACACATGCACACAATCAAACAAGGAAATGAAGGAAGAAAGGAAAAAAAATGCTCACGCATAGAGGAAATCGACAGGGCTAACTAGGTGAGCATGATGCTCTTGCCTTTTCAGCCACTAAGCCGCTACAACATAGGGCTGGCTTTGGGCCAGGGCGATAAGGGCGCTGGCCTAGGGCCTTGCTCAGGAAGGGGCCCCAGGAATTTGCGTACCTCTATATGTATCTTATAGAATGCGGTCCAGTAAAGCATCTATCTTATTCAACCCGAGCAGCTTAGCCCAAAAACTCAGCTGAAGTAGCTCGGTCTACTTAGACCATGCAAGGTACTACATGGGTTGATGCACAGTATACCCAGTCCAGACCGAAGCGTTTCTATTTTGCTTTTTCCTATAAACAAACAAATATTGAAGCCCATAAATTTATTCATGTAATTTTAATTTCCTTGGACTTGTAATCTTCCACTAATCTAAGCTACCGGTTTGTCACAAATCTCGTGGGGTTTCTCTTTGTTAGACTGTTGTGTGTCAGTAATTAGCACAAGATGAGGCAAATGATTGTCCTCAAATTGCCCACATATTTCTAAGTTCCTATTAGCTATTTTCCCCTGAAACATTTATACTATTTTTATTAGTTGTTGAAAATCAAGAACATTTTTTTAAAAATGAATAATATTAAGTGATTTTTTTCAGTTATATAGAAAATGCAAGTTCATTTTATCGATAATTTAGTGCAAGAGTTACCGCAATTAGCTGGCAGAGATGTTCACACAGTGGCATGACTATGCGATAATGCTGTTGTTTAAAACCCTAAAAAACATGATCTTAAGGGCCTCACAACTCACATTAACTTTGCCCCAGGGCCTCCTAAACAATAGAGCCGGCAATGCTGCAGCGTGTGTGCGGCCATGCTCAGAGCCGGGGAATGGTGGATGACAGGTCAATGGCGCCGCACAAATGGCAGCTCGGAGGTAGCAAGCACGCAAGAAAGAGAGAAATGGCTGCTCCGAGCAGGGGAAGGTGAAATGCGTAGCGGCTCGCAAGAACCAGCCTTGTGCAGCGGCAAGCAGACTGCTGGGTGAGAGCTCCATGGGTGACTTCCAAACTTGAATCGAGGACGGTGGGCGTTGGGATGGCTGGGTGGCTCTATTCGCTGGGAAACGAACATGTCAGGGAGATGCCTTGGCTTGTGGAGTAGCCGAACTCACGTTCAATCAGGACGAGCTCATCGGCGGCGACGATGGATATGACCAATGAAGCTCCGCTGTATGTGTTTTTTTTTTGATAGGGCTCCGCTATACTCCCTCTGTTTTTATTTTCCTGTCGTCGTAGTTAAGTGAAAAGGTGTTTTTATTGTTGTCGTTGCAGTTCAACCAGAAATCGTCTTTCCAAGTTTGCCCCCCGCATCTCCTCCGCCTCCTCGACCTCATCCTTGTCCCCCCGCTGCCTCTTCCTGCGTCGGCGCTGCCGGGCTGGTCCAAGCAATGCCAGAGGAAGGCGAGCTCGGTGCAGATGCAGAGGCATGGCCGCTCTGCTGGTCCACGCAAGGCCTGAGGAAGGCGACCTCGGTGCAGGTGCAGAGGCACGCCTGCTCGTACGTCGGCGGAGATGGGGCACAGGAGCTCCGCCGGAGATGGAGCCACTGCCTCCATGCCGCAGACCACGCGAGGGAGCAGGGGCCCGGCGCCGCCGCGCTGGAAGTGGATTCGGTGGATGGCAAAGGTTGGCATGCTGGAATTGGTGGACAGCCCAAACGCCGCCGCTGGGATTCCGCGTCTACGAGATGGGGGTGCTTCATGATTCGCCGTGACCACTTTTGATCGCAATCTCGCTCTCACTACTTCCTACTGTCTAAATGCTAACAAGGTTGAAGATGATGGGTAGAAATCTGGACCTTTGTTTATCTTACTGTAGTTCCTGAATGAAATGTATGGTCTGGATCTGTGAAATTGTTACAGTTTCTGATCGCAGAGAGTCGTGGCAATGGCATTGCCAAATGCAGCTTCTTTTGTTGTGACTGCTGGAACCTTGAGTGGATGGACGGAAGAAATGATATGACGGAGCTTCTTCAACTTAAATTCATATGTTTATATTGTGAAAAAAAATAAGTTGTCTTCTTTGAATGTGGGAAATCTACTATCTGCATGCTCTTGCACTCTTAGAATCATGTGATTTGAGCTTATGTACGTGCGCTACTTTTTTGACAACTCTGTGTTGTGAATTGAAACTTGTAAACCATACTATTATGTTTTGATTTCTGAATCTGACTTGCGTAATGTTTATTGAATTTTTCTCCATTGCTGGTAAAATTCGGAAAACCTCCCATACTGAATGTTATTGATTAATGTAAACTGAAAACTTTTGAGCATTCAGATTTCACTGCTTATCTAGACTGTCAGGTTCTTGTATACATTTTGCACAAATAAGATTGATTGCACAAATAGGAGTAAAACTTCTTCTTTACATGAACAACAAAAGGATCAAATTGATCCTGCGCTTTGTCTCTTTGAAGCCAATTCATTTGAAACCGGTGCAGTGTTGTGTGGTGTCTCCTTTCTGCTGAAACGAAGACTCTCATTTCTGCTGAAACGAAGACTCAAATTTATGTGGTGCTGAAACAAGTCCAAATCAATGGACCATTTGTTACTGAAATCATGGACAAAGCTATAGAATGTCCTGAACATACAAAATGATAATTTGATAATACATGAAATGGACAAATCATGGACAAGTATAGTCACAAGTAAATGAGTGATGCATGAAAAACAGAAATATTGTGATCTTGATTGATAATACTAATAATAGAATGTCCTGAACTTACAAAGTGATAATTTGTCAGCTCCTTTCAAATATTCCGTTCATTCACAACAGAATAATCACCTTACAACAAGTACATCTGATGAAGTGTATAATAATACAAAATCTGGATATCTATGACGTGGATAGCTTGATGGATATGAGAAGACATAGAACAACCCAACATAAAATTTTCAGATCACAAGAAACACAAAGCGGCATATCTCATTGAGTGCTCTTATAAACATAGAGATAACTCAGAGAGTGATATACAGAAAATTTCAGCCCTGGATATATAGAGTTGTTATGTGCATAAATTAAGAGGGGAAAGGAGAGAGAAAAGACGGCGCTAGGGGGGAGGAGGCGGCAGCAGAGAGGGGGAGAGGAGGAAGAAGGAGAGCAACAGCCCTAAGGCTGTTGTCCTAGGTGCCGGAGGGGAGAGGCAGCAGCATGGTGCTGCTATGGTGGTGGCGCTTGGGAGGTGGCGGCGGCTGAGAGAGAGAGAGAGAGAGAGATTTTTGGGTTTTACCTCTTTAATCCTGCTTATCCTTTATTGATAAACTGCCTCTCTTTATATAGAGAGGACACGATTTGACCCCTAAGTAACCTATTACAAATATAGAAGACCCTAGATCTAATCTTGTCTATCTTAATGGGCAAGGATCTACATTTGGGCTTGCTGCTACAGTATCGACGTGACTGTTCATACATGTGAACAGTAACCGATGTTGTTAGTGGGCTTGCTCTTTGGGCCTCTGGGCAACTCAAGGGACCATGGGTCGCATATTGGGCCTCTGGGTCATAACATCTCGTCCTCGAGCTGCTAGCTAGGGGATCCTAAAAGTGTTAGGCGGTGGCCATGGCTGAAGTCCAAGAAAGCCCTATGTAGATGCACGTGTGAAGCTGTTGTGTTGTTGTTGCTTTTGGCAATGAGGTGTTTGATAAAGAAGTCCATGCGCCATGTAGTGTCGACGATGATCTACCCAACAATGAACTTGATGATGTTGATAAAAAGCATGTGAATGTTGTTGTGGTCTTTGTTGCTGACATAGAGTTGCATGATGATAAAATCCACAATGAGGAGCTACGTTTCGAAGTAACCATGGTGGGAATGGTTTGAATATCTTCCATGTTGCAGCAACAGGAACGTCATCATGAGCACCATTCTGAGCAAGGCCATGATAGTTCTGAAATTCTTCACCAAGATAGACAATTAATAGCCATGATGGTGCACCTAAATGAAGATACCATTCTATGCCACTAATGGTTCCATGAAATCCATGTGCAGTCGCGTGAAATAGTCGGTATACTTTCCACTAAGACCAAACACCATATAGGATTGAGCCAATGTAGTGTACTAGTGCTTGAAGCCATCGAAACCAGAGAGCAAACATGAGTTGCAATCCATGCCGCAATATGCATCATTCTTTCCTCGATTAAACTGCCATTCATTAGGTTTTGCTACTAATAATGTGATGAAGATAAGTAGCATACTGAGGAAGGAAATAAGGCTGCAAGAAGCACGTTGATAATGGAGCTTATAGCCATAGGTCATGTCAGAGGTGGTGTTGTAGCAATTTAACTATTGGTATTGATCTCCCTTAACATGGTGAGTTGCTGGAATGGTAGGAAGTGTGCTAGGGCCGCTCGTCTGAGACATGATGTCAAAATTGTCACCAAATTCAATCTCTCCATTGAGTGCATCCTGATCAAGGTCATGCCCACCACATATAACTCCAAAAGATAATGTCCACGCCAGCAAATTGACAGAGTGCAGCTAGAAAATTTTCAATATAAAATTCCAAAGAATCAAGGAAACTTCATAGCAGCTCTCATAGAAGGGCTCTTGATCCCGCGAAATTGTTCTAAAAATCCTAAGCTCGGAATTTAAACCCATTGTATCACATGTAATCTGACCTGAGAAGTAATGAATCGCATAACTGGACATATTGGTAATTATCTTCTTGCCAGGATCCCAAGGAAGTCGTCCTTGTGCCATAAGCATTGAGAGCTCAGTCATATGCCAAGTCAACTAATGACTGTGGAAGAAGAGAGACAAGACGCAAACCAAGATAGGGTCTCCTGCTCTATCTGTGACCACAATGGGACCATACTCTGGAGTGTGCGTTGTTGTGGTTAACAGTTTGGTGTAGATATGCATGCGCCTTATGTTGGAGAAAATCTTGATAGATGACAAAACATAGATAGTGTCTCCTCCTCTGTGTGTGACAACCTCCATGACTGATGACACATGTTCTATGTTGTGAACCTCCTGCTGAAAAATGTTGGCGATGGTGATAGATTCACAACTCTGAGTAGTCGCCATATATTCATGTTGGCACCATGTAGGTGAGGGGCCGAGAATAGAACCCAAAACTTGAGGCGGAGGAAGCCATTGTGGGTGGTTGATGTATGATCGAAGATAGGAGGGTGTTGAATCTGTGGAGTAGCAAGCATGCCAGATATAGAAGAAGCTGAAGAGCGCGTACCCATAGATATGTTGGAGATGGGTGGTGGTCTGAGAATTGCCAAATCAAACAATCCACCAGGGTCAAACATCTGAGCTGGGTTGGGACCAACAATGCTAGACGAAGCACAAATCATCACAGTATTGTTATGTCATCGATGAGGTATAACATATGGTAATCAGATTTTTAGTGTAGTAGCGTGCATTACCATTATGGAGCTAAAGAAGGCACCAAAAAAGAAACATCAAACAACGGTGTTTAGTAGTAGGCTCAATGCTATCCTTGAAGTCCGTAGCATCATCTTGTAGGGCATCTGAGTGAGCAACATCAGCAGCTATGGGGGTTGGAAGCACATCCGTTAAGATAGAAGAGCAACCATCAGGTAAATCATCCTTGAGCGATGTAGTGTTGGAGGTGGCTACAATAGGGATAGTAGCCTACATGACATCCCCATCCTCCACAATTGGGAGGAGGTCCGTTAGACCTGCGCTGAAGAGCATGGCCTGATGGACCAGGCGCAGAAACTCCAGCTGCATGGGATTTTCCATGAATCCAGTGTTGTAGTCGCTGAGGGAACTTGGTTGGTGGTTGGGCGGTGGTCCCATGACGATCTGAACTTCTAGGGGCAAAAAATTTGGTGGTGTCAAATTGACATTCACCTCCAAAAAATTGTCGTGGTTGACTTCCCGAAGTGGAGGGCGATATGCTGGGATGGGGAGCATCTTTTGTGGTTCCAGATCTGCTTGAGGGCAAATCTGGGACAGCTGCTCCTGTGTATGCTTGGTGATGCTCTGATTCCATGATTTAAGTTCCGTGAAGCTCTCCACGTTCCTGACATGAGGATCAGTCCCTACCATGGAATCCATGGCAAGAGAAACAACCTGGGCTCTGATACCAAGTTGTTATGTGCATAAATTAAGAGGGGAAAGGAGAGAGCGACAACAGCACTAAGGGGGAGGAAGCGGCAGCAGAGAGGGAGAGAGGAGGAAGAAGGGGAGCAACAGCCCTAAGAAGGGGAAGAAGGCTGTTGTCCTAGGCGTTGGAGGGGAAGGCGGCAGCATGGTGCTGCTATGGTGGCGACGTTGGGGAGGCAACGGTGGCTGAGAGGGGGGGGGGGGGGGGAGAGAGAGAGAGAGATTTTAAGGTTTTACCCCTTTAATCATGCCTGTCCTTTATTGATAAACTGCCTCTCTTTATATAGAGAGGATACAACTTGACCCCTAAGTAACCTATTACAAATATAGAAGACTCTAGATCTAATCTTATCTATCTTAATGTGTGTGAACAGTAACCGACTTTGTTAGTGGGCCTGTCCTGTGGGCCTCTAGGCAGCTCAAGGGACCATGGGTTGCATATTGGGCCTCTGGGCCATAACAAGAGACCTAATTAATCATCAAATGAATCGACAAATGGTATTCCGAGCACAAAAGATTAGAGCTTAAAAGCTCATAACTTTCACAATCATTTGACAGACCAGCACATAAGATACCCCAATATATTTAAGAGAGGAAAGCTCATAACTTTCACAATTTGTAGGTTTCATCTCTAGTCTACTATGACAACCCACATATATTCAGTTCCCTCTGAAAACAGTCACAAAGTACTACTCTGACATGGGTTGTAACCTGTGACAAATTAACAAATTACATGGACTTTCATTCATTCAATTTTGCAAATGCCTCTTCCACCAAAGTGGTTTCGCAACTTAGTTGCAAGGGAGAAGCCCTTGCCTCTCCAGCATGCCTTTACGTATGTGTGGAACATTGTACCCGTTTCCACCACCGATTTTCATAACTTCTTTAAAACAATCATGGAGAGTTAAGAACATTCGATTTGCCTGGAATTTGGAGTAATCTTAGAATGCCTGATCCAATATATCAAGATGTTAGTTAATTTTCATATCTAGTGCACAAGCAATATGGTAAAAGAAGTAAAGAAATCAATGATACAATTTACCTTATCAACCACCGCGACAAGATCTTCAGTTGTATTGGAACCACTTTTGTATTGGAGGGATTGTATAGCAGCTAAAAAACCCAGATCCAATATATTGAAGTCAGGCGAGTTTGCTGGCTGACAGATCAGTCTGATATCAAATCCACCTTGCTTGGCAGCTTTACAAAACAATTTATCATTTGGAGATACATGTGATGGGGCATTATCCTGCTGTATGTATATCGGTGTATCAGCATCTTGTTGTGGCCACTTAGCACGAATGGCTGGTAGGACCTTATCAATCAAGAATTCACGGATGACTCCCTGTTTGATTGAATCAATTGGTTTCATCTCTAGTATCCCGGCTTTTTGATTTTTGCTTGACCTTTTGGGTGCTTCATAAATTACAAATGGAAAGCATCCAATTTTTTCATCAAAGATACATATTCCGTTAGAAAATCTTCGACGAGCAAAGGTAGTGAGGATCATAATTTTGGGAATGAAGTTTTTGTTCTTGCATGTCCTTGTCAGTTGTTCATCATCTGGGGCCTTATAATACCTTTCTGTCCTTCGAGTGATGTTAAACTATTTTTCATCGATAAATACAAAATCAAACATCCCTTTGAAGATGGGGTCATGCGGTACGCTTCTTGGATCCAGCATGGATAATCACCATCTCAGCCTGTCCTTCTTATTCTTGTCTGTTATGAAAGGTTTTATGAAGTTTGACACATGCTCAATGACTTCTTCCCTCTTTATTGAGTGTAGCTTGCTTTTGCTGCATCCCAACACTTTGGACACGTCCTCAAGAGTGGCACGCTTCAAAATAGGTAGTCCACAAAGTTTTGAAATGTCCACTTCTTTCTTCTTGCGGCCACGTTTTGATTTTTTACTTGAAATATCAATAGGGGCTCCTCGATGCAGACATTTCTTTGGTGATACAATGAGTCATCCTTTTGGTTGATGCTACTTAATCAACGACTCGGCACTTCGTGGTCCAATTAATTAGCTACTCGACAAGTCATTTAATCACTCGGTGAGGCAACATGGTGATTGGGCTACCTGCATCAACACTCCAGCCACATGCTTGGGGGCTCCTTTTCGACTCATCAACTATTTAAGAGCTAAGTTATTCTCTTATGCCTCATTATTTATATATCGATTTTAGATGTTATGTATTTGCACGCACCTCTACTTATTTGGTTTTCCGAGTTTGCTTTTGTTGCCTCAGTTGTACACGTTAGCAATGCCCACGTGGTTTATATTATTGGTTTTTGTGGACATTCATCAGGAATATTTGATTATCGATTGTCTGGATATTTTATTCATCTAGAAATTTACCAGTCACCTTCATCTAGACATTCATCGGGAATACTTTAGTTGTCACCTAGAATAATTATCGATTATCACGATATTCTACTTTTTATCAATCATCAGGATATTCATGTGACATTTGATTAATCATTAGGATATATTATCTGAAGCATTTATTGGGACATTCAACTGGAATTTTCTATATTTATTATCTTTGGAGTATATTGGGATTTTTGGATTTCTGTTCCCTCGGACCTTTTGAGCTATAATCTCGGGGGCTCGTCTTTGGCTCGCTACCTATCAAGCAGCTAAATACTTTTATAATTTCTGTTTTATTCATAGAATTGAAGGCCGTAGGTTTTTAAACTTATGGGCATGATTTCTTTTTGCATAATCTTGATGCATCAGACTCTCGGTATTAGCGTTAACTCACACATGATTGATAGAATGAGTTCTTAGTCTCCAGGGTTCATGTTGACTATTGCGCACCGAGTCGGCTTTCTTGACTCACACATGTTTGACCGAGTGAGTTCTTAGTCTCCATGCTTCATGTCGATTGTTGAGAAGTCAATTAGAGTATTGACATGCGATACTTACTGGTTGTGAGTGTTAAGCATGAGTTCATATAGTATGTATCAAAGCAATACGACCCAAGTATCCATTACATGCCTGGTAATGGATCTAGGTCTATTTGATCTATCAATCCATGGTTCATAACGTTTGTTGAGGACCAAGATGGCTTTCTTAACTCACACATGCTTGACCGAGTGAGTTCTTAGTCTCCATGGTTCATGTTGATTGTTGAGGAAGTTGGTTAGTAGTGTTGGTAAGCGATATTTACTTGTTGTGAGAGTTAAGCTCGAGTTCATACAGTACTTATCACCCAATACAACCCAAGCATCTATTATATTTCTGGCAATGGATCAAGTTTGTTGTTTTATATGTATTGCATATTGAACATATTATTTGTTTTATCAATGTATTACCTATTGAATACATTATTTGTTTTATCAATGTATTACCTATTGAATAAATTGTTTGTTTTATATATGCATTACACATTGAATACATTATTTGTTTTATCAATGTATTACCTATTGAATACATAGTTTGTTTTATCAATGTATTACCTATTCAATACATTGTTTGTTTTATATATGTATTACATATTGAATGCATTATTTATTTTATCAATGTATTATATTTTGCATTATTGTCATGGGTTATAGTAGCTATATCACCTGGAGCTACTTCATTGACATCATTCGATTTTGTTATCCGAAGTCATTGGATCATTCGACTATATTATTGGATCACTCGACCATTATTGATTACTTATGATTTTACTTGGAACTATTTGAAGAAGGGCTATCATGACTATGGATCATGATTTTACTCAATATTGGAGAGCCCTGCAAGAGTTGATATTTTTCACTCGGAATCACGCCCGAGGGCTGCTATACTTGTTATATTTAATCAAGCATTACCCGGATATTTTTTATGACTGCTATACTTGTTATATTTGATCAAGTATTACTTGGATATTTTTATGGCTATTGTACTTATTATATTTGATCAAGTATCATCCTGATATTTCGATGGCTGCTATGCTTGGTGTATTTGATCAAGTACCACTCAGATTCATTATTGATTATGCTTGGTGGGGGGAGTGGTAGAACTAATCTTGGGGGCTACCGTATTAAAAACTCCATGTCGAATCAGTCAGGAAGAGTGCAAAAACCTATCTTGGGAAATACAGTACCAAGTATCCTTGTCAATCCATTCAGGGGAGGTGATAGGTCCACAATTACAAATGGTGTTATTATCTTTGGCTCACAAGATATTTTGCGATCTAAATACCTTATGAGTTGGGGGCTATACCTACACCATGTAGGTGGTTTTATTCGGCGCATCTGGATATTACTTGGCACATCATTTAGAAGATTCTTTAATATTTATGGAGACCTTTACAAGTTTGTTGCAATACTCAATGAAAAAGCTTAATCATTTGGCGAAGTGCTAATCAAGCAACTGAAGATCAACAACTTACTTGCAAATCTCTCAGGGGCTACAGTGGTATGTATATACTAGGGATACCTTACCACTCGGATATATTGTCAAGTGGGTCAGGATCCATTAAAGATAAAGCCCATGAAGATAACTACTTAGATCATTACTTGGACTAGGCGACAAGTCAGTATTAGAGATATAAAGTTAGAGATAGAATCCCACTCAGACATCATGTAAACCTGCCCCCCGGATATAAGGTGGGAAGGAGGCTCTCTCATAGACAATCTCTTCATACCCTTGCCCCTCAACAGTTAGGGTTCAGACACAATCAATACAATACACCAGAAAACATAGGACATATGGTTGTTATCCTTCATGAGGCCCGAACATGTATAAATCTTGCATCTTGTGTTACCATCGACTCTAGATCACGCGCATGTGTTTACCGATAAATAAGGATCATGGACAACCCTATGATCTACTGCTCGATAAACTATCAACAGGGTCAAGGAATGCTCGTGATTTTTTCCTGAGATCTTGGAAGGATGGCACGCTCCCCTAATCCTCGTTGGACCACTCCCACCGGAGTGCTGGTCCCTCCTTCCACCAAGTGGAGTTCTCGCACATGAGCTCTCAATCACTCCCAGAGTGAAGACACGATTGTGTCACCTCTGCCACCAAGGCACAAGCTCATCATCCTCGAGAACTTGCTGGACTCTCCGAGCTGACACCAGCGCTCACTATCGGTTCCCCTTTCAACAACGGGCTCAAAGCATGTACAAACATGTGACGACCTTCACAACCAATCACGATAGGCTCGATCACTGACACCTAACCGGTCTAGGTCTCATCATAGACCAAGAGTAACAATCTAGATCACACCTTCAAGGACACCCTAGCCTTAGATGTGGATAGATGCTCAAGTTACTCTCACTAGCACTCTCATGATATCCAATATCCTCTCCTAGTGCTCCTCTCTTCTCCTCTTGGCTCCCTACAAATGCTCCCAGCAATTCCTTTGGCCAAGAGAGATCTCCAAACCCTAGAAAGGAAGTTATATAGGCCTCCAACCTCAAACTAGGCGTTGCTCCATGAAATCAACTTCCTTAGCCAACTGACTGTATAGTCTGGTCACTCCTTGACCGGACCGTCCAGTCTCCATAAAACGACTCCTCTAGAGCCGTTGGCTCTTTGCCCTGGCTAATCTCCTTAACTGACCAGACCGTCCAGTCTCTTCACCTTCTGCTCATTCCAGAGAGCACCCAAAAGTGCACCCTTCTGTCCCTATTCCCATCCATACAGACCGGACCGTCCGGTTTGTAGACCGTACTATCCGGTTTCTATGGCCTTCACGCTAATAGATTCCTTGCACACTGCACTCTAATCTCCTGATGACCATACAATCCTGTCACTACTAACCTTCTATCCGGTCTCTTTGTCCAGAAGCTGAAACTTCTCGTCCTCGCTTGGCTTCGTTTTCCAGCTTCTTCCAACAGCTTCTTGGCTTCTCCACTGTCACCTAGTGCCTGTGATTTCCCTGAGCATCTATGCACATCACTGACTAGTATGATCTAAGAGACATAACGTAGACCCCATGGATAGTCTGGTTTTTTCTATGGACTCAAAGCCCTAACAACTAGACAAGTGTTCCAAACACTTGCTCCATAGCTTGTCCTTAGCCTTAATCCATCTCCATCAACCCTTGGACTCCATCAAGCTCATCAAGCTCCATGCTTGTGATCATTGTCATCCAATGCCAAGGCACCCATCATCAATAAGATTTGTAGTAGAGTTTAGAGATGATTTCTGCATAGACAACACTCATGTAGATATTAGCCCACAATTTCATAGTTGTCATTAATCACCAAAACATCCATACCTCAGGGATCCAATCATCAATGGTTATGAAGCTTACAATCTCCCCCTTTTTGGTGATTGATGACAAACACTACTTATCATAAAACATTAAGGCTAAAAGAGCTACATTAAGATCAAGAGGAACTATAAAAGTATAATAAGTAACAAGCAAGGTCCTACTCAAATCAAGCATCATCAAGAGCTAAAATGATAAAGAGAGAAAAGCACACTCTAGATGATAATGCATGCATATCATGTTAGGATATTAAATAAACCATAAGTACATGCAATGCAAGACATGAATGATGATATGCAACACGATAGCATGATCATGCAAGGAATTAAAAACATGCAATCATCATCATGAATACATACAGAGGCATACATGATAATTAATTAAAGACAAGACACTACGTATGTAAATAAACCAAGTAAGATCATCACGAGTCAAACACAAATGAATGAAAAATGTGACTCATCAAAATCCATGAACATCTCAATAAAACACCACAAAATAAGATCCAAATGTATCTCCCAAATACCGGTATACCATGTGTACTCCCCTTAAATGTACAAGCTACTCTCTCGATCGTCACAGGATCACACTCCCCATATCTCTATGTATTCTCCCCCTTTGGCAACAAGTACCAAAAGGAGAGGGAAAACTACTGAGCGCTCGAGGTTGTAGGAGGTGGTGGTGCAGCGACATGCTCTGAGGACTCTGTGTTGGGCTGCTCCTGTCTCAAACCCTGCTGCTCTACCTGTGTCTGTGCCACCTGAGCGTCAAGGTGCTCTGGTGACTTAGACTCTCTGTCCTGTGCTGCTGTGACTTGATGAGGACATCAACGACATACGAATAATGACGAGGAAGATGGCGCACCAAACCAAGCTGTCATGCCTCCACCTCTCGTCGTCGCGCCTCCTCGAGTTACGGATCCATCTTCTAATGAGACGACGACGTACAAGGGCCCAATCACTAGAGCTCGAGCCCAGGAATTGAAGACGGTTTTGATGCTAAGGAATGATGGCCCAAAGGCTCACGTGGCCCAAGTCGCGCGACTCCTTCTCCACCGCGCGCCTCTCCACTTCAGCCGGCCCTAGATGCCTCGTCCTCCCCCTATTTAGTCAAGGGCTGCGCCCATTGCAATCTTTGAGTTTTGTTTTAAGTTTAGCTTAGCTATACATCCGTCTCTCGACGTGAATTCAGAACTCCAGCTTCGTGCAATACATCAGATTGCTCACCTCTAATTCTTGCTCGTTCTTTGATTGCGCGTAAGAATTGATCCTCGTGATCAGGTTGATCTTGTTTACCGCAAGGTTAATATCCTCCGGAAGTTGGTTCAGTGATTGCATTGGCGCTTCGGCTTGCTCGTCGTAGTCGGATCGTGAGGGTCGACATCCACCAAATCGAAGTTATCTCCACTCGTCGAAAGATCGGGCACTCTACACCTATCAAGTGGTATCAGATTCCAGTGTTTCTCAGTGAGTTTATCCAAGTCCACATAAACCAAAAACTACAAAAAAAAAAAGTTTACCCCAGTACGATTTTGAGCCTCGCACTTTCGTTCAATAATTTGCGTTGTTGAGTTTTTGTGCTTTCGCTTTTGATTGTTGCTGGTACACTGTGTTCTATCGTTTTCTCTCCATCATCATCATATCCTTCCGTCGTCCTGCGTGCTTTCACCACCACAGTTTGCTTTCCGCCGCATCTGTTTATCCTGTGTTGCTTACCAAGTTGTGGTTAGCCGACCAATTGCCAAGTTTTTCCAATGCTCGTGAATCCGGGTCAATCACTGCCTCGCCGATCGAGTCCTACTCGGTTACGTCGTGACCCGCTCGACTCAACCTGTGTTTGGTACTATTCTACCCCTGCCTCAAAAAAAAAAAGCGCTTGTGCTTAATTGCTCATTTGAGGTCTCATTGTTTATATTTTCAGAAAAAGGTATAAAAAAAAGAAAGAAAAAGAAAGAAAAAAAAACAGAAAAAAGGAGAAAAAAAAGAGTGGCCGAGCAACACAGGCGACGCGTTCTTGCTGCACTTTGTTTTGATCCTTCTTCCTTCCTCTTGCACTTGTACTGGCAGCAATCTTTTCGCGTTTAGCACCATTATTTAGCTTTGCAGTTATTGTTTGAATTGTGCTAACCCTTGGATTGAGTGCAGCCTCCCAGCCCCACAAATTTTCTACTACGAGCAGGTTTTTGTTTCACCACGCAATCGCTCCTCCAATCTTCGACTGGTTTTACCTGTGGTTGCAGTTCAGGCTTGCGTGCTTGGTAAGGACGGGTAAGAATTTGATAATAGCTTTTTGGTTGAGCTTATTATCCACCACTCACCTCTCGTTGTAGGATCCCGCTTTTTGTATTGCTTGTGTTTCTATGGCAGAAAACAGCTCGAAGTTGGAGGAGCTCACCCTCCAGGATGTCCAGGCACAGGTTGATGGTCTACAAAACGACATGAAGACGATGCACGAGAGACTTGAATCTACGGTCACTTCGTCGAATGAGCGTTTTGATCAACTGGACCTCGCTGATACGGCTGCCCGCACCACGCTCACGACAATCATGACTCGTGTTGAGGCCATGTCAACGCATCTTGGGACCATGACGACGCAGCTCACGAAGTTGCAAAATGCACGTGACTACAGCGCCGACACCGAGCAGGACGATGACAATCGCTGTGGTCGTGCTCGTAGGGTACGTGTTCCTATTAATGATTCTTTTGCCAAAATAAAATTTCGTATTCCCACTTTTAATGGCAAATATGATCCGGACGCTTATCTTGATTGGGAATTAGAGGTTGAACAAAAATTTGCATGCCATGATATTCCTGCTAATTTACAAGTTAAGGCTGCTATTAGTGAATTTACTGAATTTGCTTTACTTTGGTGGCGTGAGTATAGACAAAGATATCCTGATAATATTCCAGCCACTTGGACGGCATTAAAAGCTGCTATGCGTCATCGTTTTCTGCCGTCATATTATGCTAGAGATTTGCTTAATCAAATGCAGCGTTTTCAACAAGGTTCACTTTCCGTAGAGGATTATTATCAAGCTTTGCAAAAGGGTATGATTCGCTGTGGTTTAGTTGAACTGGATGATGCTGCTATGGCTCGCTTTAGAGGTGGGTTAAATCTTGAAATTCAGAACATTCTTGATTATAAGCATTATGATGATATGACCACCTTATTTGAATATGCTTGTAAAGCTGAACGTGAAGTGTAGGATCGATAATCTTCGTCAAGACCTAACATTTTTGTAGGGTCCAAGATGCCTTCAGCTCCATGGTCGACACCTCCTTCCACGCCTCGCGACCACTCCTTGACCACGTACAAGTCGACCCTAGTGCCGCCGACAGGTATGCAACTCTTGTTGTGCAGCGTGTTCTTAGTACACAGGTCATTCAGGATGAAAAGCATCAGCGCCACAATATTTTTCATATCAAAGGTGTTGTGCAAGAACGAGCGGTCCGTATAATCATCGATGGTGGCAGTTGCAACAATTTGGCTAGTACGACCCTGGTGGAGCAGTTGTCATTGCCAACAAGGAAGCATCCACATCCTTATCACGTTCAATGGCTTAATGATGGCGGAAAAATAAAGGTAACGCGCTCGGTACGTGTTCCTTTCTCTCTTGGCGCCTATTCTGATTTTGTAGATTATGATATTGTTCCAATGGAAGCATGCTCTTTGTTGCTTGGCCGTCCTTGGCAATATGATGTTGATAGTGTTCATCATGGTCGCTCCAATTATTATTCCTTCATGTTTAAGGGTCAGAAAATTTATATTTATCCTATGACACCTAAACAAGTTCTTAAAGATGATATTGCTCAAGCGACAAAAGCTGCAAAATTGGTTACATCGCCTCCTGTTGCACCTGTTCAACATGAGATCAAATTGAATAACCCTATCTTGCTTGCTATACGTGCTGATTTTGATGAATTACATGATGCTAATCTGCTTTGCTATGCGCTAGTTTGCTCTCGTATGCTTGTTTCACTAGATGAGGCGCCTATGTTGCATATTCCTCCTGCTGTTGCTAACCTTTTGCAGGACTATAAAGATGTTTTTCCCGCTGAATTGCCACCGGGTCTTCCTCCTATTCGTGACATAGAACATCAGATTGATTTAATTCCAGGCGCATAGCTTCCTAATCGCGCCCCGTACCGCACAAATCCTGAGGAGACGAAAGAAATTCAGCGTCAAGTGCAGGCATTGCTTGATAATGGTTACATTCGCGAGTCTCTCAGCCCTTGTTCGGTTCCTGTTTTGCTTTTTCCTAAGAATGACGGTTCTTGGCGTATGTGTGTAGATTGTCGTGCAATTAACAATATTACAATTCGTTATCGATATCCTATACCACGCCTTGATGATATGCTTGATGAACTTAGTGGTGCCACAATTTTCTCTAAGGTTGATTTACATAGTGGTTACCATCAGATAAGAATGAAATTAGGAGATGAATGGAAAACGGCTTTTAAAACTAAATTTGGCTTGTATGAATGGTTGGTTATGCCATTTGGATTGTCTAATGCTCCTAGCATTTTTATGCGCTTAATGAATGAAGTTCTTCGGCCTTTCATTGGAATATTTGTTGTTGTCTATTTTGATGATATCCTTATATACAGCAAATCCATGAATGAGCATTTAGATCATTTGCGTGCTGTTTTTGATGCTTTGCGTGCTGCTCACTTGTTTGGGAACATGGAAAAATGCACTTTTTGCACGCAACGTGTTTCGTTTGTTGGATATGTTGTTACTCCACAGGGCATTGAGGTGGATAGCAGCAAGGTGGACGCCATTCAGAGTTGGCCCCAACCGATGACGGTCACACAGGTTTGCAGTTTTCTTGGTCTTGCAGGATTCTATCGTCGTTTTGTGCGGGATTTCAGTTCTATTGGTGCACCATTACATGAGCTGACCAAGAAGGGTGCGCCATTTGAGTGGGGTGCACCACAAGATGATGCATTCAACACTTTAAAGGAATGGTTAACTCATGCTCCTCTCTTACAATTGCCTAATTTTGATAAAGTGTTTGAATTGGAATGTGATGCTAGTGAAATTGGTTTGGATGCTGTTTTGTTGCAAGATCATAAACCCATTGCTTATTTTAGTGAGAAGTTAAGTGGTGCTGCTCTTAAATATTCCACTTATTATAAAGAACTTTATGCTTTAGTAAGAACTTTGCAAACATGGCAGCATTATTTATGGCCTCGCGAATTTATTATTCATTCTGATCATGAGGCTTTGAAACATATTAGAACCCAAACTAATCTGAACCGTCGTCATGCTAAATGAGTTGAATTTATTGAATCTTTTTCGTACATCATTAAACATAAAAATGGGAAGGAAAATGTGATTGCCGATGCTTAGTCTCGTCGTTATATGATGCTGTCCCAATTAGACTTTAAAATGTTTGGTATGCAAGCTTTGAAAGATCAATATGTGAATGATGCTGATTTTCGTGATATTATGATGCATTGTAAGGATGGCAAACCTTGGGGCAAATTTCATATGCAGGATGGGTTCCTGTTTCGTGCTAACAAGCTGTGTATTCCAGCTAGCTCGGTTCGTCTTTTGTTGTTACAGGAGGCGCATGGAGGTGGTCTTATGGGTCACTTCGGAGTTTTCAAGACACATGAGGTGTTGGCCGACCATTTCTTTTGGCCACGGATGCGCCGTGATGTTGAGCGCCTTGTTGCACGCTGTACTACATGTCAAAAAGCTAAATCTCGTTTGGGTAATCATGGTTTGTATATGCCCTTGCCTGTTCCCTCTTCTCCTTGGCATGATATTTCGATGGATTTTATTTTGAGATTGCCTCGCACTAAGAAGGGGAGGGACAATATTTTTGTGGTTGTTGATCGTTTCTCTAAAATGGCTCACTTTATACCTTGTCATAAAACTGATGATGCCTCAAATGTTGCTGAATTGTTCTTTAGAGAGATTGTTAGATTGCATGGAATTCCTAAAACAATTGTCTCTGATCATGATGCTAAGTTTCTTAGTCATTTTTGGCGTTCTCTTTGGAATAAATTAGGAACTAAGCTACTGTTTAATACTACTTGTCATCCTCAAACTGATGGGCAAACTGAGGCAGTAAATAGAACTTCGTCTGCTATGCTTAGAGCTGTTCTAGATAAAAACTTGAGACGTTGGGAAGATTGTTTACCTCATGTTGAATTTTCTTATAATCGTGCTACACATTCTGCCACTAAGATGTGTCCTTTTGAGGTTGTTTATGGCTATGTTCCTAGGGCACCTATTGATTTGTTTGCTATTGATGCTGAAGAGGAACCACATCTTGATGCTCTTGCTCATATTGATCACATGAAACAATTGCATGAAGAAACACAACACAACATTGCCGTTGCTAATAAAAAGTATCAAGTTGCTGGTAGTAAAGGTAGAAAACATATTTCTTTTGAACCTGGTGATTTGGTTTGGTTGCACTTGCGTAAAGGTAGATTTCCTACTTTGCGTCGTTCTAAAGTGATGCCTCGTGCTGCTGGTCCTTTTAAAGTGCTAACCAAGATTAACGATAATGCTTATGTTCTTGACTTGCCCATGGAGTTTGGTGTTTCCACTAGTTTTAATGTTGCAGATTTGAAACCATACTTGGGTGAGGATGATAAGTTGCCGTCGAGGACGACTTCACTTCAAGAAGGGGAGGA
Source organism: Eleusine indica (assembly GCA_030378355.1). NCBI lineage: Eukaryota > Viridiplantae > Streptophyta > Magnoliopsida > Poales > Poaceae > Eleusine > Eleusine indica. Next base: position 28,370,822 of record CM059501.1, on the reverse strand, counting down.
TGATGAGGACATCAACGACATACGAATAATGATAAGAACACGACGACGGTGTCCGGATTTTATCCCAATCTTTCACGGTACAGCAAGTACTAGCAAGTATATATAGGTATTGAAACTTGTTATCTCAGCTATGAATAGATAGAACAACAATCTCAAGCTCAATGATCGAGCAACCACAATAAAATAGACACCACAGATTTGTTATCCAATAGCAATCATAAACCAGCTAGAACACGATAGGAAAATACCGGCTTACAAGAACTTGATGTAGATGCAAACCAGTAGAGATAAACTCTCCAACTCATTACTTAGACAAGCATGATCTAGAGATGGGGAACCACAAGTTCCAGCACGCACCCAAGGGAAGAATCACTTGATCACGCACTTCAGCGACTGGCAGAGATCGGTGGCAGCAACCGATAGAGGAGGGCAACACCTCTAGGGTTTCTTGGAAGACACCACGACCAAAAACACAATACAATCACGTCCTAGCTTACAGGGGCGCTGGACCTAGGCTATATGGCACGCAAGCCAGCCAAAAACCTGGTTCGACTCGAACACATCTAAAAACAGACTCGGACTCAACACAACCCAGAATTGTTTTGATTATTGCGACCGCTAGCAAATTTATTTGACTATGGTGCCAGATCCATTGGAAAGGTTATCAAATTATATTTCCAACGAGTATTTACTCAGCCCAATCCGACTCCGTATGGCCCAGTTATGCTACTTTTACTCCGCACCTGTCTGGCTGATCCTAAACCGAGTCCGAACTGATTTTGAGTTTCAATATCTTCTGATTTCGTGACTGGGTGGACTTGAGACCGTGTAGACTTTGAAAGTAAAGTATTGCATACCTTTGGGAAGGCCTATAACACCAATATATGTTCCTTACTTTTCACAAGTGGCACAACCATTGATCCAATCATAACATATTCCTTCGTTTCTCCTTTCTTTTCCTCAACCTTCAGATTGGTCCCAATGAAAACATTGCATGGCATAGAATAATTGGCTAGCAAATCCTCACTTTGCTCTTTATTATTCATAATATTTGTCAAAGATCCAAACTGAATGTTGGAGTATTTTGACACATCATGTTCTGCAATATGTGTAAAATCATGCTTGTTTTCAGAATACGTAGTTTTAATGACTCGTTTAGCCATGGGCTCATCAAATAATGACGACGGAAGATATCGCGCCAAACCAAGCTGTCACGCCTCCACCTCTCGTCGTCGTGCCTCCTTGAGTTACGGATCCATCTTCTAACGAGACGACGATGTACAAAGGCCCAATCACTAGAGCTTGAGCTCAGGAATTGAAGACGGTTTTGATGCTAAGGAACGACGGCCCAGGATGACACCGCCCGAAGGCCCATGTGGCCCAAGTCACGCGACTCCCTCTCCACCGCGCGCCTCTCCACTTCAGCCGGCCCTAGATGCCTCGTCCTCCCCCTATTTAGTCAAGGGCTGCGCCACTTGCAATCTTTGATTTTTGTTTTAAGTTTAGCTTAGCTATACATCCGTCTCTCGACGTGAATTCAGAACTCCACCTTCGTGCAATACATCAGATTGCTCACCTCTAATTCTTGCTCGTTCTTTGATTGCGCGTAAGAATTGATCCTCGTGATCAGGTTGATCTTGTTTACCGCAAGGTTAATATCCTCCGGAAGTTGGTTCAGTGATTGCATTGGCGCTTCGGCTTGCAGATGTGGGATTGAATAATAATTTGATTATCTCCACATTTACTTCATGAACATGTTAGCACAATTTTAATCTTCTATCATCGTACACCAAAACCCACTATGGGATCCTAGATGCATCTTCAATCTCCCCCTTTTTGGTGATTGATGACAATAGATTAAAAAAGATATAAAAGAGATAATCAAACAATACAAAGAGCAAAATATAGCGGAACTCCCCCTAAAGATATGCATGAGTCACAAAAACATGTGAAGGAGCTCCCCCTATATTTTGCAAAGAGTGAGGTGCCTAAAAGTGAACAAGTGTGCCACAAAGAGTGATAAGCAATAAGAGCACCAATGCAACACACTTGACACAATCAAACAAGATAAGGCAATAAACAAGCACCACACACTAACATAAAGCAAGGTGAATATTACAACGAAGTTCATAAGTAGTTTTCAAGCACATAGAAAAGCAAATAAGAGAAATACTTGTCCATAGGTTCATTACTACCCTATTACAAGAGATAGTGAGGGAATGCACACAAGCTCTCACATATCCTTTTTCATAGCTTCTCTCCCTCTTTGGCATCAAGGCACCAAAAAGAATAAAAGGAAGAGAGTCAAGCTAAGAAAAGAATCACTCGTTGTCATCATCGTCCTCGGTGCTCTCATCGTCGCCTTCCTTTTCTTCTTCTTCTTCATCATCATCATTGGCCAGAGGAGGAGTGGAGGAAGGCCTAGGAGCAACATCATCCCGATCATAGCCGACAAAGGGATCCTCAAAGACCGGTGGCTCACCATCGGGCTCACACTCGGAGCCAGCCGGAGACACCTCTCGGCCTTGAGCCCTTTGGTCTCGCTTGTAGCGCCGCACTTGCTTCTTTATCCACCTCTTGTTCTCCCAGTTCTCCTTCGTGTTGAAACATCAAGCAGTGAGTATGCTCTTAAGGAAGGAAGCAATGGGAGAGGTAGGATGGCAAGGGGCTGCAAGATGTGGAGGAGCTGAAGATGAAGTATGCGGTGTTGCTGCCTCTACTGTTGCTGTTGCTGCTTTTTCTGCTGCTATCTCTGTCTCATGGTAAGGACGGGTCATATTTGGCACATGGGGTCGCAATGGCTGATGCTTGCATTCTTTCTCAAATACCAGTCCTGTTGCAGACTCAATCATCCACATGAGATAGGGTGCAAAGGGAAGAACCTTCCTAGTGTCTAGGGATGAAGATTAAATCTCTTGGACAATAAAGTCCATCACACTGAAGGGAGCAGCCCCATCTCTGAATCTAGCAAGAATGTTCCTTGAGTGCTCAACAAGAGAAGTAGCGTACCCTGCCTTTGGTGCTATTGTGACTCGGAGCATCCTGTTGAGTGTAAAGTAGAAGTTGTGCATCCCATGAGTGGTACCCAAATATGTTGGATGGAGATCCTCATACATGAAGGTCAAATTTGCATCCTTCAAAGCTGGCTCATAGGAGATCTTCTCCTTGTTGTCATCATCATCATCTAGAAAGAAGTATGTGGCAAGCCGAGAGGGGGAGACCACATACTGCATTTCGTGAGTCATCCAATAGAAATATCCTCTGCCATCAATATAAAGAGTGGAGTAAAACTAGCAGATGACCTTCTTATTACAGTCATAGCTAAATCCCATGAGGTCATAGACATTCCTATCCTTGAAGCTACAACTATTTCCTTAAAGGTGGTGTTATCCTTCTCCTCCATGTACTTCCAATCAATCCACTGATGAGTGGCTAACCGGTTCTTCTTGTTCATATCAATGAGCATGGACATGTAGTAGTCCTGCTGAAACCATGTAAAGAACCGGTAGTCACTTGCTTCTTTGTCCTCCACAAGGTATTGATTTTGCTTCCTTGCTGCACTAAGGCCCTCTGCATCCTTTTTGTAGTCCGTGAAATCATGGTGAGGTGGATACACTGGAGTAGTGACTCGAAGAACCCTCACAATGTTCAAAGACTCATTCCTCTTGCTTTTGCTCTTGCAAGGTTTAGTGTTCTTCTCCTTGGCTAGTCCCTTCCCCTTGTCAACTGCTCTTCGAGGAGGGAGAGATCCTCCTTGCTCTACCGTGACAGTATGAGCATCCTTGCTACCGCCTTACCCTATTGTTCTGGAAGCTCATGCCTTTCTCTGCTTGGCAATAGGCACTATATCTTCAGTTGAAAAGGAGGATTGATGTTGTTCCACGTTTTGCTCCTCATCACTTGATTCTGCTTGAACACTTGGGGGTATTAGAGGCAAACTTCATGCGGACGATCTTCAGAAGCCTATGAGGTGATAAGAGTGATCAAGGGGATTAGATATGAGTTGCAAGTAAGAGTGGAGAAGAAAGTAAAATTCAGTGCACTAAACTACAGGAAACGGAAGTTCCGTGATAGATCACGGAAGTTCTGACGGAACTTCCGTCATTTGCAGTTTGTACCAAATTTGACCTAACTTCTAAATCCTACCATGAGAATCAAAATGCCTCTAAAGAATGATAGATTAGTCATAGGGCAACTATTCTATCCAAAGGAATTGAAGACATTTGAACATTTGACCTAAAGAGCAAGATTTAGTGTCAAATCTCATACCTAGGGCAAAGAAGAGGAGAAACTTGATTGAGATCACGGAACTTCCGTGAAGGAAGAGTTGAATCTCAACCAAATCCAAAAGAATTACCGGTTGAATCTCCAAATCGTCGCAAATCACAAATTAGGGTTTGAGGAGAGGAGAGAGAGGGAGAAAAGAGAAGTGGCCGGTTGACTAGGGAAGAAGGACGGGCTCGGGCCACTTAACCTGAGAGTGACGGAAGTTCCGTCATTGGGTGACGGAAGTTCCATCGCTCTCGGGTCTAGAGCAAATGGTTTGAATTTCATGGAAGTTATCACTGAAGTTCTGTGGCCCTCGGGTTCCTTTGACAGAGGATGACGGAAGTTCCATCATTGAGTGATGGAAGTTTCGTTGTTCTCTGTCTGGAACACAAAACTGCCTCTATTAGCTATGAACTTTGGGACAAGTTGAATACGGAGTATAGAGGCTTGTCTCAACTTGTGAATAGCAACAATCAACCACCCAAAACTATATTCACAAGTGTCAACAATATGATCTATTGACCAAAACTTTTGTTTGAAATCAAGGACATTATAGAATTTTGAAGAATTTGGTTGTAAGTTCTTTTGCATGAGCCACAACACATCAAGAAATGCACAAGGTTCTACTCCACATTGGATGAACCCAAGATATTCAGCTTACTCCTAAGCTCACAAAACCGCTTCTCATCTAGGGGTTTGGTAAATATATCGGCTAATTGTTTATCGGTTCTAACATAGCTAATCTCAATATCCCCTTTGATTGAATGATCTCTCAAGAAGTGGTGCATGATATCTATATGCATAGTCCTATTATGATCAATGGGGTTATATGCAATCATGATGGCACTCTCATTGTCACATTGGAGAGGAACTTTGGTCATAGTGTACCCAAAGTCCTTTAAAGTTTGTCGCAGCCAAAGCAGTTGAGCACAACAACTTCTGGCTGCGATGTACTCCGCTTCAGCTGTGGATAGGGCAACTAAATTTTGTTTCTTGGATGACCATGACACAAGGGACCTACCCAAGAATTAGCATATCCCGGAGGTACGCATCCTATCCACCTTACATCCGGCGTAGTCGGTATTGGAATAACCAACTAACTTGAACTTGGAACCCTTTGGATACCACAACCCTAGGTTTGGTGTGTGAACTAAATATCTCAAAATTGTTTTTACAGCCACCAAGTGACTTTCCTTCAGAACACTTTGAAACCTTGCACACATGCACACACTAAGCATGATATCGGGCCTAGATGCACAAAGATAAAGCAAAGAGCCAATCATGGATCGATATACCTTTTGATCCACAGGCTTACCGTTACATCTAGTTCGAGGTGCTCATTTTTCTTCATGGGAGTCTTGTTTGGCTTTGCATGCTCCATGTCAAACTTCTTGAGTATGTCTTGAAAGTACTTGGTTTGACATATGAACATTCCTTCTTCAAGTTGCTTGACTTGAAAACCTAGAAAGAACTTCAACTCCCCCATCATGGACATCTCAAATTTCCTAGTCATAATCTTGGCGAACTCATCACAAAAAGATTGATTAGTAGAACCATATATGATGTCATCGACATATATTTGGCATACAAAAATATCGTTATCAACTTTTCTTATGAAGGGAGTAGGATCGACCTTGCCAATTGTGAAGCCCTTGTTGGTCAAGTATCCCTTGAGGTGTTCATACCAAGCTTGAGTAGCTTGCTTGAGGCCGTACAGAGCTTTGTGAAGTTTGTACACATGGTTCGGTTTCTTTGGGTCTTCAAGCCCCGCAGGTTGTTGTACATACACCTCTTCTTGAATGGGGCCATTAAGAAATGCACTTTTCACATCCATTTGAAAAAGCTTAAAGCCATGATGAGTAGCATAGGCAAGTAAATACAAATTGACTGAAGCCTAGCTACGGGTGCATAAGTTTCACCAAAGTCCAAACCTTTAACTTGTGAGTAGCCTTTAGCAACAAGTCTTGCTTAGTTCCTCACTACCACACCATATTCATCTTGCTTGTTGCGAAACACTCATTTTGTACCTACAACATTTTGCTTGGGTCTTTCCACCAATGACCACACCTTGTTTCTTTCGTAGTTGTTCAACTCTTCTTGCATGGCCATCACCCAATCCGAGTCTTGGAGTGCTTGTTCCACCCTAAGAGGTTTGATAGAGGAAACAAACGAGTAATGATGACAAACCGTAGCCATTCGAGATCTAGTGGTTACCCTTTTTTGGATATCACCAAGAATGTTGTCAACGGGGTGATCCTTTTGAATGCTTTGTCGGACTCGTGGGTGATTTCGCCTAGATGCATCTCCTCAGGTTATCAATCGTCCAAAAGACGATTGACCTCGCCGAGAAGGCTAATCCCTGCCTGCGAATCAAGAACACAAGCAAGAACAACGAAGAATGCAACACAATTACAGATGTATGATTAAACTCTCGAAGTTGGGGTCTCACAAACCGATGAACGGCGAAACTGTTTATAAACATAATTGATCTAAGCAAAACCCGAACCCTAATGGTGCGGCGGCGGCTGTATATAAAGACCCTAGGGTCGTGCAAGACCCTCTGGACGCGCCCCTAATTGGGCTCAACTAGATACAAAGCCCAAAGGCAAAAAATAGGCGACGCAGCACCGACACAGATTCTGGACTCTGTTTTGTTTTGACGATTCCCGATGACTCCGGATGAATTTTGACATGAGGCCGGCGGCATTGGAAAGGTCTTCTCCTTATCTTTCCGTGCATATGTAGAACGTCCAAATCCGAGTCCGTATGCGTCCTGGGCGACTGTTTTAGTATAGACTGGTCCTGGGCCCCAAAACAGACTCGAAGTCGGTTTTGATTAGGCCTCCACTTTGGCTTCCAAGCCCTTGCTGGTCCTCCACGTTCCCACCTCCTTCTCCCATCATCTCCTGGTCTTCTCCATGGTTTCTAATCATAAAATAATCATTAGGTAGCAAACCATTCTCAAAAGTAACATATAGCGAAGAACGTAGGAACGAGCTCACCTCTAAATTTAGTCGTCGTGCACGAGCTCTAGTCATTGGACCTTGCAAGTCCAGATTTGGAGGAGTGTTGTGTGTATCCATAGGAGTGATGTCCTCATCATCTTGTCCTCTAAATACCCTTTGAAAGCTATTGAAGAATCGTTCTTTCTAAATATGGTCACGCCATCATTGTCGAAGAGACAACTATAACCCATTTCACAAAGTTCTGAAACAGACATCAAGTTGTATCCTATACCATTCACAAGATAAGCGTTACCAATTGAAAGGTCATGGGTGATGGCAATCCGACCACGACCAATTACCTTTCCTTTGTTGTCATTTCCAAAAGATATGCCTCCACTTGGTAGGTTGTCATGTTCAAGTGTGGAGAACATTGATCTCTCTCCGGTCATGTGATTTGAGCACCCACTATCAAGTACCCATGTTGCACCACCGGAGGAGTATTCCTATAAGGAAAATCAAACATGTGTTTTAGACACCCAAGTTGGTTTGGGTCCCTTAACACTAGATACAAGAACTTTGGACACCCACACACAAGGCTTCCACCTTGCATCATGTGGCCCAACAAACTTAGCAACCACTCTACCATAAGCATTACGGGTTAGCACATAAGAGGCATCAAAATCATAAAAGGATATGGTAGAGGTCTTGTTGTTCTTGTTGACTTGAGAAGCATTGTTCTTTGGCTTTTTGACCATCTCTTGTACCACTTGCTTGCCCTTGCCTTCGGGCAAGTTGGGTCTCTTTTTGTAGCTCTTCTTAGGTGCATTTTTATTGTACCCCAATCCTCTCTTGTCATGAGAGGCTCTTGGCTCACCAACAATCTTCCTTTTGGTTTCTATTTGAGCCTTCTTCATGAGCTTGTTGACTTGGTTGGTTAGCTTCTCAATGATTGCATCTTTCTTAGGAATCATGTCAATATCAATATTGTGGCACCTTCCACAACCTTTGCTCGTCGAAGCTTGAGAGGATTCCAATCTCTTCAATAAAGATTCTGAACTCATCTTTGGATCCTCAATTGACTTCACAAGAGCTTTGTTCTCCTCTATCAATAAGCTACACCTCTCTTGAAGCTTCTTGTTGGTTGAGGTGCATGAATCACTTGACTCTTTTGCCTTGGCAAGGTCATTGGTCAAGCCTTTGTTCTTTTCCCTTTCTTGCTCATGTTGCTTTGTGAGCTCAAGGTTTTTCTCTTTTTCTTCAATGAGCAGCTCCTCTTGCCTTTGGAGGATTCTTTCTTATTCCTCAATCTCCTCATTAAGTTTACCTAGCATTTTCATCATTTCTTGCATAGAGGGACCAAGCCCTCCTCTTTATCACTACAATAAGAGGGATTGAAATCGGAACAAGGAGATACCTTGGTTTCCTTAGCCATGAAGCATCAAGGAGCGTCATCCTCATCATCTGTGAGGTTATTGAAGAGTGACTTCTTGGCCGGTGGAAGACCAATGGCAATGTTAACAATGCCACCCTCATTATCTTCATCATCATCATTGGAGATGTATTCTTGGCCAATGTGAGCTTGTCCCTTATTGTATGACTTCTTGTTAGGCTTGTTCTTCTTGTTATACTTTTCATTCTTGTTGCCCTTGCTATTTAGCCTTGGACAATCGGCTATCATGTGACCTTGCTCATGACATTCATAGAATCTTCTAGCTTTTGCTGTATCAAAGCTCTTCTTGGTAAAGCCATTGTTGATCGTATATTTGCCAAACTTCTTGAAAAATGGAGCAAACCCTTCATTGTCTTCTTCATCATCATTATTCTCTTCATCTTCATCATCATTATCAGCTTGAGTCTTCTTGGCTTTGAGTGCCAAGTCCTTCTTGCTTGTGCTCTCATCACCAATGAGCACATTCACTCTTTTACCCTCGTCATCATGATTCTTGTGGGCATTGATTCTTCCAATAACTTCATCCATTGTAAAGCTCTCAAAGCCATCCTTCTCCTCAATGATGGTGCAAAGAGTAGGATTCCACATCCTAAGAGCCATGAGAAGCTTATAGTTGACTTCTTCATCTTTGATGTTGTTCATCACGAAGAACTTGAAGTCTTGACTTCTTCACCACATCTACTCCTTCATGAGCACATATGAGTTTCTTCCAAATTCTACGGGCATTCTCAATTCCGGATACTCTTGAATATTCCTTGGGACTCAAGGAAGAGAGAATGGCCAAAACTACTTGAGCATTGCGATGTATGTTGAGTTGATCAATGGTTGTGGGACTTTCCTCATTCTCCAAAGTATACCCTTTCTCCATAATTTCCAAAATTGGTGGACCAATTGACATGAGGTACATCTTCATGTGATGCTTGTACCAACTAAAATATTTGCCTTCGAAATAAGGCAATCTTCCACTTCCGCCATATCTGCATAGTTGAATGGCATGGCCGTGTGCAAATCACTTCCTTTACTTGCCGAAGCAAGATCTTGAGGCATGTCGCCTTCCCCCGACTTTGATATTCTTTAACCTTCAAGCTTTTAAGCCTTCTAGAAGATTATGGCTCTGATACTAATTGAAAGTTGCCTAGAGGGGGGGGGGGTGAATAGGCAATCTAAAAATTAAACCTAAAAAAGCACAAAGCTTTCATCAAATACAGCAACAACAGAACTTCCATCAGGAATGACGGAACTTCCGTCACCACGGAAGTTCTGTCATATGACAGAACTTCACCAATCCTTTCTCTAAAAGTTATTGAAATGCGGATAACTAAGAGAAAGAGATATGATACTTGTTTAGTAGTGAAGCTGTAGCGAGGTACATGAAAGTTGACTAGAGGGGGGGGGGGGCGGGGGTGAAAAGGCAACTTGTAATTTAATCCCTAAAATTCACTTAACAAACAATTTCAATACAACACGGAACTTCTGTCCCTCACAGAACTTCTATCAAGGACAGAACTTCCTTCAGCGATAGAACTTCCTTCATGGATAGAACTTCCGTCAATGACAGAACTTCTGTGGTAAGCAGAGAATCTCTAGTCGAAATATGGAATTTAAAGGTTTACTCACAAATCTACTTGAATAGAAATGAAGCTAGATGCTTGATGTATCATATCCCTGCAGGGGTTAGCTTACAACACAATGTAGAAGTAGATCGAGCAATAATGACAAAAGGAGCAAGAATAACAAGAACAAGAACAAGAACACGAACAAGGTCAAGAGAGACACGAGATTTGTTTACCAGAGTTCGGACCCCTCACAAAGAGGTTCCTATGTCTCTGTTGAGGAGCTCACTAAGAGCTGGGTCTCTCTTAACCCTAATCCTCACCAACCGATCTCTAAGATCAAGCTTGGCTTTCCACTTCTTGATTCTGTCATTGAAGAGGCGAATCATGACCTTCACAAACTTCCTAAGGCTCACCACAATGCTTGGGAGCTCACCGGGCAAAACCTAGCCGGTCTAGGGGATGGAATCCCCAAGAGTAACAAGTGAAGAATGAAACTTGGTTGCAAGGGATGTGCTCAAGGTTGGCTTGATGCTGTCTAGCTTGGATGGAAGAATCACTCTCTCAAATGAGCTTGAATCACTAGAGGAATGGAGGAGTGAAGAGAATGAAGCTAGCTGAAATGAGTGTGTTTTGCAAAGGCACCAGCCGCCTCTCTCGCCTGGTGGGAGAGGGGTATTTATAGGGGAGGTCCAAAAAGAGTCATTGGAGTGGAAAAGCACTGAGCAGGACGGAACTTCCATGAAGAATGGAACTTCCATCGAAGTCGGGGAGCCACTGTCCAGAACAAGAGTTCCCAGAACGGAACTTTCGTCAGGGACAGAACTTCCATCATGTCAGGGCGCCATTGGTCCAGAAACAATGTTGCCAGGACGGAACTTCCGTCAAGCTCAGGGAGCCACGATCCAGAAACTGTGTTCTCAGGATGGAAAGTCTGTCACAGATGGAACTTCCATTGAGTTAGGGATCCACTGGTCTAGAACAAGTGCTCCCATCACGGAACTTCCTTCGCCGACGGAACTTCCTTCAAACACAAAAAAAGATGGCTGATTTTTGGACTTGGTTCTTGGCAGTTTTTGGTGGGATTTTATCCAAGGCAATTTTTTGTTGCTTGAGCACATATTCCTTGCATGTAAGATCATTTTCACCCCCAAGAAAATCAAAACAACATAGCACAATGAAAGGAATTTTCTGGAATTCAAATGGATTTTGTGATCCTATGAAACATAGATTCATCTCTGAGTTGACAAAAGAACATAACCTCAATTTCATAGCAATATCAGAGACTAGAAGGAGAAGTTTCACTTCTCCATTTTTGAAAAATCTTTGTGCTGGGAGAGATTTCCTATGGCACAGTAAAGAACCTAGAGGTTGTTCTGGAGGTATACTCCTTGGAATTGACTTATCGGTATTTGATATTGGCTTGATTAATGAAGGAGAATTCTATGTCAAGTTCCACCTATGCAATAAAATAGACGGGTTCAAATGGGTGTTAGTAGTAGTTTACGGTCCAGCTCTAAATGACCTAAAGGAACAATTTTTAGCAGAAATTGTTAATATGTGTAGTCATGAAAACCTTCCAATCCTCATTGGTGGAGATTTTAACATATTAAGGAAACCCCAAGACAAAAACAATGATAACTATGAAATGAGATGGCCTTTTCTTTTCAATGCTGTGATTGATGGTTTGGATTTGAGGGAACTCGAGATGTCTAGTAGACAATTCACATGGGCTAATAATAGAGAAGTTCCGACATATGAGAAGCTAGACAAAATTTTAATGCATACTGAATGGGAACAAAAATATCCGCTTTCAACGGTCATTGCTCTAAGTCGGGATGTTTCTGACCACACACCTTTGTTACTAAATACAGAGGATGTATCTTGCACTAGTAATCAACCTTTATTCAAATTTGAATTGGGATGGCTACTAAGAGATGGATTCACAGATATGGTAACAAACGTTTGGAAGAGTGAAACCGGGGGGGGGGGGGGGGGGGGGGTCATCCCCGATGGAGCGTTGGCAATCGAAAATTAGGAAACTTCGACAATATCTTAGAGGCTGGGCAAAGAATGTTAGTGGGAAATACAAAAAAGAGAAAAAAAAACATCCAGGATAAATTGGATATGCTATATAAAAAAGCAAAGCACAACCTCCTCTCTCAACAAGAAATTGATATTAAGAATTACCTTAGTCAAAGACTAGCACATATGTTGAGAGAGGAGGAAATTAAGTGGTATCAAAGAGTGAAAACAAAAAATTTATTATATGGAGACTCGAATACAAAGTATTTTCAGCTAGTGGCTAATGGTAAACATAGGAAGAGAAGAATCTTCCAACTACATGATGGGGACCAAGTGATACACGGAGAGGAGAAACTTAAGAAACACATAACCACTTATTATAAGAATCTATTTGGACCTTCAGAGGAAAATAATTTTTGGCTGGATGGTTCTAGAGTGGAGGATATTCCTTAGGTTTCCGAGGAAGAAAATAAGTTCCTTACAGACCCATTCACAGAAGAAGAGGTTAAGAGAGCGGTATTCCAAATGGAACACAACAAAACACCTGGACCTGATGGTTTTCCAGCAGAATTCTATCAGACATTTTGGGAAGTAATCAAAGAGTAGTTTACTTACTATGTCATCAAAATCAAGGATATGCAACCCTTGTCAAATAAGGGTAGACTTACCATAAATGCTATTCTTACTTACCGCACATAGGTCCTTCGATACTGTGTCATGAGAGTACTAATCTTAACAAGCCTCCTATACGAAATTTAGGCAGTCTCATATTTTAAACAACAAAATTCTACATGCTAGTCGTAGCCCTCATATTCAGTCAAATCTAATGATCAATGATGTTTGGCATACATCAACTCATTAGCCAAGTTATTAATATACTCTGCCATAGTGTAGAGAATGATCCAACCACGTCAAACTCGCACTGCAGTTATATTGCATCTGTGGATGCTAAGTTGGGCGAGCAAAGAAATGACACTATCCCTTAGGAGTATGCAAGTCTCATCAGCAAAGGTCGTGCATAAAAAAAAAATATTTATATAAATGGCCATATAGCTGCATTATGTCCTAGAGATATATGCCGGCTTAAATCTAAAATGAAACCAATTAAATTCTTACTGCATACATATATTTTATATGCAGTCATGGTAAAAGAAGTAAAAATGATACGGTTCTGCCCCATATTCAAACAAGTGGTATGTTGTAAACATAATGAATACTCGCTGGGTATACAAATGATAGAATCACTTGGCCATATATGCCAATTTCTAAAAGAGTATGCATCCTCCATATTTTGCATACAGAAATCGTACTATATGCAAATACCAAAGTTGGTGTGTGCATCATTATCTGCATATACACATGCATAATAAGCATACTAAGTTCTTCCGCAAGCATTCACCCAAGGTGTCACGATTGAAGACTTTATTTTCCTTTATAGTTCGTAATAGGAAATCATTTGTTGCAAACCATCATGTAATTTTGTCTTTTAATGTTGGAATTCTTAATCAGGGGTTTTCTCCTAAGAGATGTAATTAACATAATTTTTATATAAATGTAAGAATTATTGAAGTATGAACTCGCAATACCTAAATTCTTTTTCTTTTACGCATTTAAATCAAATTAAAATTCAAACTTGTCTCTCATGACATGGGTGCGCGTCGCCTCGACCATTTTCCCAAAATCAGAATGCATAACCAGCTAGCATTTACATCGGCATCAGCCCTACATTCACACTAGATATTCTTCCGTAGATCTTTGTGAAAGAACAGCCGGGAAATAACTAAGTCTAAAACCCTTACTCAGGACGGCGACTCAATTAAGTCCTGGCCGAGAAACCCGTGAACATGTCAATCATGGAAACACTCTCAATAGATGCAACTAGGAAACAACTACAAAGCTTAAGAAGGCACTTTCAGACTTGGATAAATAAAAGAACAAACACCTTTGTAATTGAGGCATAAGCCTTATAGATGGAAAGATACAAGAGAACTTATACCAAGGCTTCCAAGACAAAACCGGAATCCTGAGGAGAAGCTCTCAACCCAACTTTAACTCCCAAACTAACTATCCTACTCTACATTGTAGTAGAAGTAGTGGGAAAGTAATCTTCTTGATGTTCCTCTTGATTCATTCCCTTCTTCTACCGAATTTGCCTCTATTTATAAGTGGCGATGGGCCATGAGGCATTTGTAGGTGGAGTGGTGTCGGTAGGCCGAGGTCAGTCCACCGGGCGGCGGGCTAGGCCGGGCGGCCCTTGGATCGTGTCGGTTCCCACCGACTCTTTATTTTGGGGCCAGTAGGCCTCATGGGCCTTATGGGCTGGCAACCCCGGGTGGCCAACCCAGGCCGGGCAGCAAGCCAGGCCAGGCGACAGGCCAGGTCGGGCGGCGGCCTTTGCCGGGTTCCAACTTCTTGTCGGGTTGCCCCTTGACCTCTCCCAGTTAGGCCATTTGATGGCCTTCTTTCCTTCACCACATTTCACGTGTATTGGTCCGAGAGGAGAAAACGGCTTCGTGGTGGAGCATTTGCAGAATCGGCCGGATGCTGATTTCAACCGTAAACGACCCTGTTGGCCGGGTCCTGATTTCAGCCGTAAACGACCTTGTCGGCCGGTGAAAATGGCTATTTCACAGTGGTGATCGGCCGACGGGGCGTTTCTTCATGTTTTTGCATATTTTGGCCCTTTTATACCTGCAAACACATATCTTGCCAAAACTCATGGAATCTTATTAGTTCAAACAAATATTTATTGATCTTAGGTTTTTACCTTGCATTTTCCGACTGGTTGGTGGCTGATATTGGGTTTTATTGGCCGCTAGCAACCTCTGGGCTAAAGTCGATCAAAGAGAGTAGGTGAAATGGTAGTCTTACAAACTGTTCTATCTTCCAACCGCTCAAGATTTGGGGAAGCTATAATGCCCCACAGATAATAGAAGGTGAAGTACTCGTGCCAACTTATTCAATCCTATGTAGAGTGTCTTAGTTGTGCCCTTGGGTATATATTAAGAGTAAGACATTGTGGCTACTCCTGATCAACAAAGTCTAAGTTTAGCTTTGCTCGGGTTGAGCAAAGTTCAGCTCGGGTGGTCTTGTTGATAGTCGTTAAATACCAATTCTGACCATCAATATAGCCACAAATAAGGGAAGACTTAGCATTTTATACATGCATGTTAGCTAGGATTAATAAGATTCCACTTGTCCTTGGAGATTTATGTGCATGTAGAGACTATATATAAAAGGAGTGGACAAATGGAGCAAGATCCGTGAAATAACATTCCGACCAATGGGAGAGCGCCAACCAGACTCCTCACGGATCAATGACATGGCTACACAGAATTGCACGGGAGAACACTGACTTAACAGAGGATGGGACCCACCTACCAGCCACCCTGAGGAAGCACACCTCAAGGGGGCCCACCTCCAGGTTGGCCGACCTAGAGGCTTGGTCGGTCGACCAAGTCTTGAGGCAGTTTGTTCCCCCGTTCCATGTGTTGATCCCTCATCCCTTTGCCAACGTCGGTGCGCCAAGGTTTCATGGTGGTTACTCCTACAAATTGACGTTTGGACACTATGAAAGGAGGGGAATGCCTCCCACTCCAACACACACCAATAAGAATTCATTCTCTAGCATTACACTTAGTCTTCTGGTCCTAGTGGAGTTTAGGATAGAGGAGAGCTGTGTTGAGATCCTTGACCTAGTCTTGGAGTCTTGGGTATAGTTCCACACTATCCCTCTCTAGAAAGACTTATTCCTTTTACTAATTTATTTATCTTCTTTATTCTTATGCTTTGTCTAAATACTAGTGTGATAATCATGTGCCTTTTATATGGTTGTTGCCTAGTCATGTTTGGTTGCTCAATGCTTCACATACTTATAGTAGTCAATCTATGCTTTTGCACTCCTTCAATGCATATTGTGGTTAGACATGTTTTAGTCCATAGCATGTTAATCCATAGGGTTAATGTTATGTGTGCTATAGTCTTTAGTTTGATGATCTGTAGGGTTGAAGTTATGCATGTCTTATCCTTTGACTTGTTGATCCATAGGGTCGGAGTTATGCATTCTCTAGTACTTGACTCGTTGATCCATCGGGTTAGAGTTAAGTATATTGTTGCTCTCGACTTGTTGGTTCGAAGGGCCAAAGTCCCATGGGAATCGAGAATATTATTTAGCAATGTAAGTATGGTGCTTAGGTTGGTAAATATCTTTGAGTGCTTAGTTGCCCCACAAACAGGCATAGGTGTGGCGGTACAGACTTAATTGCCTTTCGTCACTTGTCCTAGTATAGGATTGCCAACAGGTGGTGACAGCCCTGCTGTGCTTATTAATCCTCCCTGTCTCGGCTTGGCATAGGACTTAGGCTCGTATGTGTTGCATGTATCTAACCTATAGACAGGAGTATAGAAGTACATAGGGACCCAGCCTAACTCTTCCTAACCCACTTAACCTAGACTTTGGACTAATGTTAGATTGGATTGTTCTGTGTGTCACTACCCCCTATCCATTATTACCCTTACCCCTATCTATGACTTTTGTACATTATTACTTATATGGTTACAAACATGCTATCTCTTGCTCGCCACCTTCTCTTGGGAGAACTATAATTGACAGCCATTGGAGTAATCCAATGGTGAAATGCTACAACGGGATGTCCGTGCGCTTGCGGATTTAACTTGCCCACACTAACCATCTGTTGAGTTCTACCAACAAGTAGTTCTAGCACCTTGCCCAGGTCTATTTATTTGTTGTGACTTAGTAGATGTCAACAGTGTGCACTATATCTGAGAAGGTCAGACTCTTGACCGACAGCTGGTAGGAGGTGGAGGGTTCTGCCATCTACGATGTTGTAGACTGTGCGGGCCAGGTGAACAACATAGATACTGAGAATGCTAATAGTGGGGAGAACTGTGTCGATGAGAAAGACTGTCATGCTCCTCCTGTGTAAGGATCATGACCATTTGGGTCACCCTGAGGTATGAATGTTTTGGTGATGAATGACAAACATGAAATGTGGCTAATGGGTACACGAGTGTTGTTCGTGTAGAAAACCTTTTCTACTCTATGATGATTGATGACGGCTGCCTTGGCGATTGATGACAATGACCACAAGTATCGAGGCTTGATGAAGTTGATGTGGTCCAAGGGTTGATGAAGATGGATCAAAGCTAAGGACAAGCTATGGAGCAAGTGTTGGGAACACTTGTCTAGTTGTTAGGGCTTTGAGTCCACAGGAAAAACGGGATTATCAACGGGGTATAGGTCATGTCTCTTAGGTCAAACTAGTTGGTGATGTGCATGGATGTTCAGTGAAATCATTTACACCTCATGACAGTGGAGAAGCCAAGGAGCTGTTCGGAGAAGCCGGGAAACGAAGTCAAGCATGGACGAGGAGTTTCAGCTTCTGGACAAAGTGACCGGACAGAGGGGTCAGTGGAGACCGGACTATACGGACACTAAGTGAACAGAAAATCTAGAGAAGAAGACTCAGCGAGGAATCTGCCTGTGTTCAAGCTGTAGAGACCGAACGGTCCGGTCTACAGATCGGACGGTCCGGTCTGTGCAGATGTGCATAGGGTAGAGAGGAAGCGAGCTCTAGAATGTTTCTGTAGTGGAGAGAGAAAGTCTGACCGCATGGTACGATCAGCTGACCGGACAGTCCGGTCAGTACGAGATCTTTGGCGCATAGTGAGGCCAATGGCTCTGTGAGCCATTCTAGGAGTGATCAGACGGTCCGGTCAGGTAGTGATCGGACAGTCCGGTTAGTACGCCTAGAAAGGAGATTTCGTGGACCAACGGCTAGTTGGAGGTTGGAAGCCAATATAACTTTGTTGCTAGGGTCTTGGAGACCACTCTTGGCCAGAGGAATAGCTTGGAGCATTTGGTGAGAGACAAGAGGAAAAGAAGAGAGCACTAGGAGGAGATATTGCATATCTTGAGAGTGCTAGTGAGAGTAACTTGAGCATTGATGCACATCTAAGGCTAGGGTGTCCTTGATGGTGTGATCTAGGTTTTTACTCTTGGTCTATGGTGAGACCTAGACTGGTTAGGTGTCGGTAATCGAGCCTATCATGATCGGTTGTGAAGGCCGTCACACATTTGTACACGGTTTGAGCCCGCCGGTGAAAGGGGCATCAATAGTGAGCGCCCGTGTCGGCTCGGGGAGTCCGACAAGTTCTCAAGGGAGGCAAGCTTGTGCCTTGGTGGCAGCAGTGACGCGCACCATGTCTTCACTCCGGTAGTGATTGTGGGCTCATGGGCGAGAACTCCACATTGGTGGCAGGAGGGACCAGCACTCCAGCGGGAGTGGTCCAACAAGGAGTAGGGGAAGGCGCCATCCTTCCGAGACCTCAGACAAAAATCATGAGCTATCTCTTACTCTTGTCCTTGCTTTGATGCATTTCTTTCCGGCATTTGTATACCATGGTACTAATGCTTGTGTGATTACCTTGTTCTAGTTTATTACCTTGTAGACTTGCATGAATAGGCTTCTCTACTTGCTAGTAGTGCTTAGCTTTCATACTTGATCACTAGCATGTATAGGAGTTACATTGGCTTGATTACTCATCCTTGTATGTATTGTACTACTCATGCTTGTGTGCTCTAGTTCCTTATCTTGTAGTATTGCATGAGTATGTTCCTTTGCTAGCTTATTGTTTGCTTCCGCGTGTCTTTATCACTAGCTTGCATAGGAGATGTATTGCCTTGTGTGATCCACTACTACACTTAGGTTGTAGTTTCTTTCATAGGTTCATTATCTTGATAGTGTGATCATCACTAGTATTGTATAGGAGTTGTTTTGAGTGGTCGGTTTTAAGAATTGGTGAATTTGGTACATAGTGCGAGTTCCCGATTCACCCCCCCCTTCTCGGTCACTCGGTCCTTTCAAGTGGTATCAGAGCCAAGTGCTCATCATAGACCTTAACCGCCTTGAGTAGTGATCGCATTGAGTTGGGATGTCATCCTATTCACGGCCGGATCATGGCTCATGGAAGGATCACTTGAAAAGCTACCTAAATGCCATGATTCCGAATGAGTTGATGGACACACTTGTGGACTTTGCCAATACCTTTGCCGATGATCACGTATATGATGATAATGATTGTGTGGATGTGCCTAGTTCTAGTGAGTGCCTAGATTCTACTAGTGTTGATTTGATAGGTTGCTCTACTAGTGTGCCTAATGTGATGAATGATGATGTTGGCTCTCTTGATCTTTCTTGCTCTTCTAGTATGACTAGTACTAATGATGCTTGTGAGTCTTTTATTGGTCATGCTAGTGATACACTTGTTGAGGAGTTCTTTGCTTTTTGTGCTAATTAGAATAAGGACTTACTTGACTCTCTTATTCGCTTGCGAGGTATTGTGGACAGGATTGGAGCAACTACATTTGAGCTTCCCAAGATTGTGATAGTCGAGAAGATCCTCACCTTGCTCCCTAGCAGCAAGCTCCTATACATCACCCTTGATCTTATCATGGAGAAGGGTCTCTCCGTCGAGGATGTGATTGGGTTACTCTTTGATGATGAGAAGATCACTGCAAGCTGGACTGGGGAGAAGACCTCCAAGGCAAATGGAGCATCCTCAAGAAAAGGGAAGGAAGTAGCTTCGAGCTCAAACTTCTCTGATCCCTCCAAAAGATTGCCTTGCAGTAGCTTCTACAACCCTTTCGGATCAAGACCTACACCAAGCTCTTCATCAGGCGCGTCGTCAAGTTCGACCCCAAGTGCCATTCCAAGTTCTACTCCAAGCACTTTGGGTGGACCACGCATTTGTGTGAGAGGAGCATCGACCATGATGCTCACACGAGCACTTGGGATGATCGATCTTACCACCACAGCTCCGGTGCCGCCACCTCCTCCATCACAAGATCGACTTTGGCATCTTTATCGAGCTCACCAATAGGATCTCATCTTTCAACTTGGTGAATTTGTGAGAAATCCGAATGATGACTTTTGTGATACACTCTTAAGAATTTATGACCTTGTGTGTAGGATAAACTCATTCAGAGATCTTCAGAGGATCCCATCATATGAAGTGATTGATAGAGTCCTCTTGCAAATCACAACTCCTGAGAGATGTTTCTTACTTGAGGAGGTGATCAACAGAAAACATGAGCTCTCAATTGAGAGAGCAATGGAGATGATACTTGTGCTCCACTCACAAGTGGGACACGTGCTTGAGCACGTCACGGGCCTCTATGATCCTCCCCACTACTACATCACCCTCGACAATGTGCACATGGGGGATGGTCATGAACATTGAAGGTATCATGCTCCTGACTATCCCATTAGGAGGGGACTTCAAGAAGGGATTGCAAAAATCCTTATCTATGAGAATGGGCTTATCGCTCGACGTGATGAGGTTAGTGCTAGTTAATCAACTAATGCTTTGAATACTAACCCTTCTTCCTCTAGTGCTTGTCTTCTGGCTACCACCAAGGTCAACTACAAGAGTGGAGGTACTCATTGGATTCTTGATAGTGGGTGCACCCAACATATGAATGGGAAGCCAACCATGTTCGCCAACATTGATGAAGACGATGACAGTGAGAAGATGACTTTTGGGGATAACTCAAAAGAGAGAGTCAGAGGATCAGGCAAGGTAGCCATTACTGAGGACCTCCATCTCTCCAAGGTTTTTCTTGTGGAAACCCTCAACTTCAACCTCCTGTCTATCAGTCAGCTTTGTGACATGGGTTTCAAGTGCACATTTGATGAGGATTGTGCAATGATTGAAAATGCAAAGAAGGGACTAGTATTTCATGGAGTGAGGCATGGAAACCTGTATGTCACAGACTTCAAATCAAGCAATATGCCACCAAGAACTTGCCTCTTCACTAAGGCAACAAAGGGATGGTTGTGGCATAGAAGATTGGCACATGTTGGAATGAATCAACTCAGAAAAAGTGGTCAAGAGGAATCTAGTTGAAGGAATCAAGGATATAACCTTTGAGAAGGACAGATTGTGTAGTTCTTGTCAGGCTGGGAAGCAAGTTGTATCATCTTATCCTACCAAGTCATTCATGTCTACATCTCATCCTCTAGAGCTCTTGCACATGGACTTGTTTGGGCCAACACATTACAAGAGTCTGGGAGGGAATCTATATTGCTTGGTGATTGCAGATGCCTTCACAAGATACACTTGGACTTTATTTCTTGTGGACAAGTCTCAAGCAAGTGACATCTTTAGAAAGTTTGCAAGGAGAGCAAAGAATGAATTCAAAGCTAGCATTGTGAAAATAAATAGTGACAATAGGACTGAGTTCAAGAACACAACAGTGGAAGAATATTGTGACAAGAAAGGGATCAAGCATGAATTCTCCGCTACACATACTCCCGAGCAAAATGGAGTAGTGGAAAGGAAGAACAAGACACTAATCACCCTTGCTCGTGCTATGTTGGATGAGTATGGAACTCATGAGAGGTTTTGGGCTGAAGCAATCAACACAGCTTGCTACACCTCAAATTGTGTCTATCTCCACCGATTGTTGAAGAAGACACCATATGAGCTATTGGTTGGACGAAAACCCAATATTTCCTATTTTTGGGTCTTTGGATGCACTTGTTACATTCTCAAGAAGACGAGGAAGCTCGGGAAATTTGAGAGCAGAACTGATGAAGGCATTCTTGTTGGGTATTCAGGGACTTCTAAAGCATATCGGGTCTACAACTCAGCCACAGGATGTGTGAAAGAATCTTATGATGTGCAATTTGATGAGTGAAATGGTTCACGGAAAGGAGATGAATTTCACGAAGTGAACATTAGAGATTAGCCTATGAGGGAAGCCTTGAGAAACATGCCCGTGGGTGAGGTTTTACCCCACGAGGCCAATGCTGGTAATATTGATGAACCCTCCACTCCACCACCTCAACCAACCTCTTCCTCCAAGGTGCAGGAACCAAACCAAGATGTCATTTCCTCTTCCACTAGCTCCTCCCAAGACTCATTGAGAGTGCATCCACCTACCCATGAGGGAACCCAAGAGAGAAGTGAGTCCCAAGCCTCTCCACATACTTCACATCGAGCCACTTCTCCAAGCTCTTCACACAACAGCCCCACATCCTCACCAAGCTCTAGCTCCAAGACAACAAAGCATATGAGTGATTCTCCTACCTCACTAAGAATCCAAGACACTCATATCTCAAGAGAGCGAGCAATCCATGATGCACAAGATACTTCACCTAGATCTCCTCCCACTCAAGAAGAACATCATCCTAGACCCAAGGCCATCAACAAGGATCACTCACGTGATCATTGGGAGTCCATCTTAAGGAGTTAGGACAAGGAGAAATCAATAAAATCCCAACTATGTGAGTGAAGAAAATGATGAGGAGGCAAATGTTGCAATTGAGAACTTCTCTTTCGTCTCCATGATTCTGCCTACAACAACTAATGAAGCTATGGATGATCACAAATGGTTTATTGCTATGCAAGAAGAATTGAACAACTTCAAGAGATGCAAAGTATGGAAATTGGTTGAGAGACCCAAGAATCATAAAGTGGTTGGCACTAAGTGGGTCTTCAAGAACAAGCAAGATGGAAGGGAGCAACTGTCAAGAATAAGGCTCGTCTAGTGGCCAAGGGGTATTCTCAAGTGGTAGGTATTGACTTTCAAGAAACTTTTGCTCCCGTGGCCTGTCTTGAGCATTTCGGATATTACTTGCTTATGCATCACACAATGGTTTTCAAGCTCTGTCAAATGGATGTCAAAAGTGCCTTCTCGAATAGAGAGATCAATGAGAAAGTCTATGTAGAAGAACCTCCGGGGTTTGAGGAGCCTAAACATCCACGACATGTGTACAAACTTAAGAAAGCTCTCTATGGCGTCAAGCAAGCACCAAGGGCATGGTATGAACACTTAAGGAACTTCCTTCTCAAGAATGGTTTCAAGATTGGAAGCATTGATAGCACCTTGTTCACAAGACATGTTGGGAAGGATCTCTTTGTGTGCCAAATCTATGTGGATGATATCATCTATGGGTCAACCAATGAGAAGTTCAATGAGGAGTTCCAGGAGATGATTGCAAGGGAATTTCAAATTTCATTGATTGGAGAGTTGCATGTGTTCCTTGGTTTTCACATGGAACAATTGAGAGAAGGGAACTTCATCTATCAAGAGAAGTACACCAAAGACCTACTCAAGAGATTCAACATGGAAAATTGCAAGCCCTTGCATACACCTATGGCAATAAGCAAACCCTTGGATGATGATGCAAAGGGAAAATCAGTGGACCCCAAGCTCTATAGATCAATGATTGGTTCTTTGCTCTATCTCACCGCCTCAAGACCAGACGTCATGTTTAGTGTGTGCTTATGTGCATGCTATCAAGCAAATCCGAAGAAGTCTGACTTGAAGCCCGTGAAGAGAATTCTCAGATATCTCAAGTACACACCTACCATGGTACTATGGTATCCTAGAGGAACAACCTTTGAGTTACTTGGGTATTCGGACTCGGACTTCGTGGGATGCAAAGTGAATAGGAAGAGTAACATCGGGAGGTTGTCAATTTCTTGGAAGATCTCTAGTGTCTTGGAGCTCAAAGAAGCAAAACTCGGTGGCTTTATCCACAGCTGAACCGGGGTACATGGCGGCGGGAGTGTGTTGTGCCCAACTTCTCCACATGAGGCAAACGCTCTCGAATTATGGCCTCAACTACACTCAAATGCCATTATATTGTGACAGTGAGGCGGCAATCAAGATGGCTCTCTAAACTGAGATCATGGTCATGCAAAACATATACAAGTGAGGCATCACTTCATAAGGGACCATGTTGAGAAGAAGGATATTGAATTGGTGAGTGTGTGGACTCATGAACAATTGGCGGATATCTTCACCAAGCCACTTGATGAGAAGACCTACAACAAGCTAAGGGGAGAACTAAATGTTCTCGACCTTTCAAACTTCACATGAGTAACCCTAAAGCTTGTCTCTTGTAAATATGTATAGTCTTGTTTATTTGTTGTTTGTGCCTTTGTTTTGTGTTTGTTTCTCTTTGTTTGTAGGTCAACTTCGGACCTCCTTGAGATAGCAATGGACATGGGTTGAGCTTGGGAAGGCGGTTCATGGTGTGCCCAAGGCTTTGAAGAAAGGTCCATTGTGAGTTAGCTCGAGAAGGGAACAACTCGACGTTATCACTTTGGTTTATAGCTTTTCTCTCTCTTTCCTTTAGCATTGCATCATGCATGTGTATACTTATTACGTTTGCATTTGTATTCATGGACTCTTGCATCATGATACCTTACATGCTCCCGAGCATGTTTCTAGGGGGCGTTGCTTATTTACAATGTACGTATATGACCCTCTAGATGATCACAGAATGATCTTTGTGCTTCATGCCCATTGAGTCATGTTCAAACTAGCTCCGAGGTTAAATCTACTCGCGCGACTCAAAGACAAGTGGCTCATACATTCCCATCACACAAATGACTAACCATTGCATACTTGAGAACATATTTTGTTGAGTCATGTGTGTAGGGGGAGCTATGGCAGAACACCGTCATGACCAAGGAGGAGCACCATCAAAGGGGGAGTTTCCTAACTCTAGCCATTTATTATTTGACCTTTGGTTCTCTTGTGTTTTGTCTTTGGTTTTTGGTGATAGGTGACAAAGGGGGAGAATAACATGAAGATCCAAAAGCCAAGTCTAGATAGATGGAGAACAACATGAAGATCAACCATCAAGATGGAGAGAAGAACAAGAAGATACAAGGAAGCTATGAAGTGACAAAGAGGAGAACATGAAGATCATGTCAAGATGAACATCTACATGGAGAAGAACAACGATGGCGCATGTCTACAACAACAATGAACATCTACACCGACATGGAGAAGAACAACAATGGTGCATGTCTACAACAATAATGAACATCTACACCGACATGAACATCTACGTCCTTGGTGCGTGTATACTTCAACAAGATCATCAACCGCGACACCAAGATGGGTGCAAAATTCAACTCAAGATCGATATCAAATGCGCTACGTGATTGGATAGTTCTCCATCGACTTCTAGCATATTCCGAGGGGGAGACTACTTCTAAGGTAAGGACCAAGGTAATCCTTTCAATCCTTTCTTTTACTATGGTTCCTTGTTGCTCGTCCATTTTGGATCGTCATAAGTAGTGGTTATCATCCATCACCAAAAATGGGGAGATTGTAAGGATCATGACCATTGAGGTCACCCCGAGGTATGAATGTTTTGGTGATGAATGACAAACATGAAATGTGACTAATGTCTATAGGAGTGTTGTTCGTGTAGGAAACCTTTTCTACTCTATGATGATTGATGACGGCTGTCTTGGCAATTGATGACAATGACCACAAGCATGAAGGCTTGATTTACTTGATGGAGTCCAAGGGTTGATGAAGATGGATCAAAGCTAAGGACAAGCTATGGAGCAAGTGTTGGGAACACTTGCCTAGTTGTTAGGGCTTTGAGTCCATAGGAAAAACCGGACTATCAAGGGGGTCTAGGTCTAGGCCATGTCTCTTAGGTCACACTAGTTGGTGATGTGCATGGATGCTTAGTGAAATCACTGGCACTAGGTGATAGTGGAGAAGCCAAGGAGTGTTTGGAGAAGCCGAGAAATGAAGTCAAGCGAGGATGAGGAGTTTCAGCTTCTGGATAGAGTGACCGTATAGAGGGGTCAGTGGAGACTGGACTGTATGGACACTAAGTGAACAGGAAATCCAGAGAAGAAGACTCAGATATGCACAGTGTTGGAGCTGTAGAGACCGGACGGTGTTGGAGATATAGAGACCGGATGGTCCGGTCTGTGTAGATATGCACAGAGCAGAGAGGAAGTGAGCTCTGGAATGTTTCTATGGTGGAGAGAGAAAGTCTGACTAGATGGTCCAGTCAGTATAAGATCTTCAGCGCACAGTGAAGCCAACAGCTCTGGGAGCCGTTCCAGGAGTGATCGGTTGTGAAGGTCGTGTTGGCGTTTGCTATGCTCTAAAGATAAAATCAATTAATTTCACAAGCACACGGAACACCATTGTAGCATTTCACCCGGGAGTATTCCAGGGTATCGTATTTCTCCTCAGGGAAGCAAGGCGTAAGAGTATCAAGAGTTAACAATCTTATGTCTATAAGGAAATCACCAACCAAACTACGACGGGGATGAAGATAATGAGTGGGTAATATGGTGGACGCATCAAGAGAAGACCACACTACAAGTATTTAATAGAGAAAGGTATAGCTAGTTGGGAGGACAATGAGTCAAGTTGGATTTCCTAAGTAATGACGTTCTAAAATTTCCATGACAAGCATTAAGTGTTGCTTCTAGAGCTGCACCATTTACTAGCGATTCTACGGCTCACGTATAGTTCACTTCGGGGCACGAATACAATCCACTAATATGGGTCAGTAACTAACCTCTGTACTAGTGGGTACGCTATCGCTAGACAACCCTGCTTGAGACTTCCCGGATGTGGTGGATTCCTAAAGGGATGGACAGGGTTGTCACCACCTACCGCCTACCACATAGCCCATTGGGACGAATGCATAACCAGCTTGCATTTACATAGGCACCATGCCTACACTCATACTAGATATTCATTCGTAGATCTTTGCGGAAGAACAACTGGGAAATAACTAAGTCTAAAACCCAACTCAGGATGGCGACTCAATTAAGTCCTAGCCGGGAAACCTGTGAACATGTAAATCATGGAAATGCTCTTAAAAGGTGCAACTAGGAAACAACTACAAAGCTTAAGAAGGCACCACCGGACTTGGATAAATAGAAGAACAAACATCTTTATATTTGAGGCGTATGTCCTATAGAAGAAAAGATACAAGAGAACTTATACCAAGGCTTCCAAGACAAATCCGAAATCCCGAGGAGAAGCTCTCAACCCGATCCTAACTCCCAAGCTAACTATCCTAATCTACATTGTGACACAAGTAGTGGGAAAGTGGTCTCCTTGATGTGTTTCTTCCTTGATTTTCTCCCAAATTCTCCACTATTTATAGGTGGCGATGGGCAGGGAGGTATTTGTAGGTCAAGTGGAGTCGGTGGGCCAAAGTCGGTCCGTCGGACGGCGGGATCTGCTGGGCGCCCACATGATTTTGTCGGTTCGACACCGACTTGTCTTGGATGCTTCAGATGATCTTGTGGAGTCGGTGCCTTGGTTGGTTTGTGCCGTTTTCCATGGATTTGGGCTGGTAGGCCTAGTGCACCAGGCGGCCTTGGGTTAAGTCTGTTTCAAACCGACTTTGCATTGGACCTCTTGGATTGCCCCGTGGAGTCGGTTGGTGGGTTGGTTCTCACCGACTCTTTGTTTTATGGTTGGGAGGCCCCATGGGCCTCATGGGCTGGCAACCCCGGGTGGCCAACCCAAGTCGGGCGGCAGCCCAAGCCGGTCGGCAAGCCAGGCCGGTCGGCATGCTAGGCCGGGCGGTGGCCTTGGCCGGGTGTCGACCCCCTCCGGGTTGCCCCTTGACTTCTTCCGGTTAGGCCACTTCTTGGACTTCTTTCCTTAGCCTTATTTCATCACTTTTGGTTCGGGAGTAGAAAACGGCATCACGGTGAAGTGTTCTGTAAAATCGGTCGGGTTGGATGATCAGCCTGACAAAGATTCCGGTCAATCAGCCAGGTGGCTGATTTCAGCTGTATACGAACCTATCGACCAGGTCCTGATTTCAGCCTGTAAACGACCCTATCGGCAGGGTCCTGATTTCAGCCTGTAAACGACCTTGTCGGCCAGTGAAAATGGCTGTTTCATAGTGGTGATCAGCCGACGGGGCGTTTCTTCTTGTTTTTGCATATTTTGGCCATTTTATACCAGCAAACACATATCTCACCAAAACTCATGGAATCTTATTAGTTTAAATAAATATTTATTAATCTTAGGTCTTTACCTTGCATTTCCCCGACCGGTTGGCCGCTGATATTGGGTTTTATAGGCCGTCAACACCTCCCCGAGCATATTAAACTTAGAAGTGATGGATCAGGAGTTGCTTCAATATTAGCGCCCTGCGAGGATCAAGTGCGCAAACACATACTCTAACAAAATATGGGTAAGTGTAAACCAACACAACTTTGTTACTAAGTCATTCTCATTGTAGAGTGGGGCTTATTGGCTTCTCATAAGCGGTTGAAGTCTAGAACGGCTAGTTAGACTTTTTCATGCAATCTCCGACTTGATCATGAGTCCAAAGTTTTTATAATGCCGCATAAGATTGACAATCTTCCTTCTTGGTGGAATCTCCCACTATGGCTCTCATCCCACAAAAGGTGTATTTCCTTACCAAATGCTCATCCTACTTTCTAAAAGTTTGGATTAAATATATGGAGCTTGGTAGGATGACACATTTAGCATGCATGTATTGTTAAGCTAAGAGATGGTCCTAGCAAAAAGACATGGCACTTCCTCATTCCAATCATTTAAAATGATGTCCAGGGGAGAGGGAGAGAATGGACTCACGCGAAGGAATGGGCTAGCACAATTGCAAAAGTCTTGGGTACAAATAATTTCCAACGACGTGATATTGTTCTAGGATAGAAGGATGGTCTTTTTTTTCTTGCTCAAAGATATTTTTGTATGAACCTCAAAAAATTTTGATACTGTACATCCATGAGAGCTCACAAACTATATATATTATTATTATTATTATTATTATTCATTCCCTTTTTTCATTCTTTTATTCTTTTTTTTTTCTCACTCTCACGGTGTAAGGAAGATAAAATTGAAGGTTCAAAATTTTTTTGTATACTTTTTCTAGAGCATTTGATGGGAAGACCATAACCTTTTCATGGGATCAAAGTTCCGCAAAGGAAAGATTTTGGTTGACATGCCTGGTGAAATGGATGCTTGAATCCAATGTGGAAACTGCGTAATCAAGTATGGTGAAGTGAGAACTCAAAGATAACACGAAGGAAAAATGATTGGCTTTGGAAGTGCAAGTCCCTCAAAAGGATCAAATCCTAACTAAACTCAATGCATACTAAGATGGCATGATAGTGGGTTTGCAATTAACATTTAGCCATGGTAGGAGTTTTTCTATCAAAGGGAAGAAATGCACCAAGTAGGGGGTTTTTGTTACAGCAAGGTTTTGAAAGAAACCATGGGCCTCTAATCATAAGGAAATCATACTCATCCAAAACATGCCATATCATAAACTCCAACAACTAGACTTGGTATTTATTAGCCATTTTACACCCACTAAAACATAGAGGGACTAGCGTTATCATCATGCCGGTCTACCATTACCCAAAAAATGAGGAGTAGAGGCTGTATACTTGAGACTCAAAGGGAGCTAGTAGAGCAACTATTCATCATTTCCATAGGCAAGGTAGAGACCAAGTTCTCAATTTTATTCGAAAATAGTAAATTCTTTTTGCAAATTTTTATGACTTTTGATAAGACAACAAGGTAAATCTTTTTGTGTTTTTTTTTCACAATAAAACAACTAAATAGAGGGGAGAGAGGAGAAGGATTTGATGCGAAACCTTGTTTTATGTACCTCCCCAAGCTTAGTTCTTTGCAAGATTTATGTTTAAAAGAGGTGGTCACAGTAGCGATGGATACTCAAGGTTCATAGTAGACACCCTTCCAATGTTTGCCATTCCTTGCTTTTTTTTATAGCCTTCAAGAGCAAGCTCTGGGGGTTTAAGCCCCTTGCCGGCCGACTAAAGTGGCCGGGCGGCAGCACCCCGCATGGAGGCAACACCTCGCCGGGCGACGACACATGGCCGGGCACCGGCACATGGTCGGCTGGCATGCCCACTTGATCCTGCTGTTGTGTGCTTGCTTTGTTGTTCATGGGAATGCAACAAGGAGAAGAGCCAAGTGCTCTTTTTACAAATCTTAGTCATGACGAGACCCCATGTTTTGCAAATTGTTTTAAGGGCAACATTGCTCGTGCTTTAGCCACCCACGGCCTAAATGTCTTGCTCCTTGCAGAGATTAGGCAAGAGAAAGGGAGATAAAATAGGCCTGGTGGCCATATTTGGCCGGTGTTGGCACTTCCCAAGTGCCCCTTTTATATGCGAATATTACCCCAATTAGAGCATAATTGATACTAATTTAGGCCATTTACCTATGATATTGGCTATATATTTGTATATGCATTGTTTTGGAGCTTTATTGTAGAAACAGGTAAAATTGGCGATTAAAGTGATGCTGGAGAGGACAGGAGTCCAGAACCGACGAAAAGCACTAAAAAAGCCCAGTGCGCCGATCGGCACAATCCATGAGCCGATTGGCGCAAGGGTGTTTTGACCCACAGAAGGGACCAAGGGCCATTCCACATGTTTATGGAAGTTTATCTGCGCAAGACACTTGAAGATATTTGCCTAGAAGATTTATGAAACTTCAAGATCTCAATGAGCAGTACAAGACTTTATCTCGAAGGAAAAGGCCCACATGGCAGCTGTGGAAGACAGAGGAACCGACTCGGAGAAGAAACAAGAGAAGACACGGCTTGCGCCGATCGGCTCGGCCCATGCGCCGATCGGCACTGGAAGGAAAGATGACTAAAACATGATCCGGTCCAGGAAAGCCGAAGGCCCAGCCTAGTATGAGTTAGAATCGGTGGAAGTTGACCTAATCCCATCGAGTATAAAAGGAAGATAACTATCAAAGAGCCAGGACGACCAAGGGGAGACGGCGATCGCGAGAACCAGTTATTAAAACTAGGGTTTCAGGATATTGGCAGTGGAGGTTCGTCAACACTGACGAGATCCACCAAAAGGGAGGTCGCGCCGATCGGCTCGGGCGCGTTCTAGCGCTATTTCTCACTCCTCTGCTATGTCTAGCGGAAGGATGAGTGAGTAGTCTCATATTCTCTTCTCTGGTGCGGGGATCTGGTCAAGTAACTCTCATGCTTGTTGATACTCTCTCAATGAATTTAATCTATGTGATGAACTTATTGCATATCTATCTATCCTTTTCATTAGAGTATCGGCCAATACACTTTTGCCTATTACATAGTGCAAGAAACCAGTGGAGAGCTAATAGCCTCTGAAGTGACAGCCAGGGTGAACGAAACCACCATGTCTTGTAGAATATTAGAGTCATCACTTGAGTTGATAAGAATAAGGTTGCATGCTAGTGAACCAATCCTAAGGAGAGAATCCTTCATTATCCTGTTGCCTCTTACAACATTCACCTTCCACTTTCTCACCGTCATCATTCACACCAACCAACCCATTGCAATCTGTTAGTAACCCTTTAATAGTATTAGTTCCGCTTGTTCCCTGTGGATTCGATAACCTTGGAATACTCTGAGGGAAAAAGAGCTTTAACTGTACACCATCCTCTTGCGGTATATAAGTGGGTGCGTAGATACGACCAACAAGCCCTTTTTCTGGCGCCGTTGCCGGGGAACAAGCCAGTTCTTTTACTATTAATATTTTACTAACATCTAATCCTCTCTTTTCTAGTTGTTTTCGTTTTTGTGTTTTGTGTGAATTATTAGGATGAGTACCACAGGACCTCCTCGGACGCTCATGAAACTTTCTCTACCATCTCCAGACGTGTTGGTGCCTCAACCCTCAGATGAGAAGGCCACGGCCTCCTTGTATGTGTTGAACCCCATTATCATTAGCATGGCTGAAGCAAACAAATTCTTTGGAGCGAAAGAGGAGAACCCGTATGCTCACTTACAAGATTTGGAGGCACTTTGCCAAACATTCCATCATGAAGGAGTGCCTCGGGATCTTTATAGGTGGCTGCTTTTCCCATTCTCTTTGGGAGGAAAAGCCAAAGAGTGGCACAAGGCAGCATCTCGAGAAGCAAAAGGTATGTGGAGTGAGTTAGTTGGAAATTTTTGTCTCCACTATTTTCCTTTGCCAAAGGTGTAGAAGTTGAGAAGGGAAGTGGTGAACTTCTTACAAGAAGATGAAGAATCTCTCGCGGAAGCCTGGACGCGTTTCCAAACGTTGTTGAAACAAGGACCTAACCTTGGCATTGATGAGAACATGTGCGCTCAGACCTTCTACATGGCCATAAACAAGGAATCAAGGATGCATTTGGACGGATTGGCCGGAGGAAGTTTTCTGAGATTAACAGCCAAGGTAGGGATCGAATTGTCAGGCAAAATTGCCGAGAGTGAAGCTTTGCACAAGCATTGGGAAGAATATATAGAACCGAATCGGCAATGCCCAGAAGTTATGAAGAAAGAAGAGTTGCCAGCTGAACAGATCTTGATGTCTGAGAGCAGATCAATGATTACTTTCGGACAATTCGAAGAAATAGTGCCCGTTGGACTCACCTCTGTGGGTCTAACATGTGCGCCAATCGACGCAGTCTCTGAGCCGATTGGCGCAGCTGCGACAACAGGAGAACCGATCACCCTGACGACTCCGCCAAGTAGCAAGGAATATACCAAGGTGGAAGCTGTAATTCTGGACAATCAACTGAAGGAATTTGAAGGGTATTTTGCTAAACCGAAGGGGGATAGAACATTGGCGAATGCTAAACCACTTGTCGAATTTGAGTCGATGGACTGAATTCCCATTGATTTTTTGCAAGAATTTCTTAATATGAGAAGATCCTCCAGTCCGCAAGACGCCTCCGAAGCCGGAATTGAGTATAATTTCCCAAATAATCGCCTCAAGTTGGAAGTTTTTGATCAAGAGATTATTGGGAGAGTTTTAGGGAAGCTTTACAAAGATAATATAGAGCTTGATGGAACAAAGGTGAAACAAGCGAAGAGATTGCTAGACAGTTGCTTTGAGCCATCCCCCTACGAAGGATTATGTGGTGTGTATGCTTTAGGAGTCACTAAAGAGGAAAAAGAAGAACCATACATACCCTGTGAGATATCGGGAAAGAAATTTCCAAAAGCCAGTGTGACTTTGGCTCCTGTGTCAGCTTGATGACTTACGATGCATTCATGAGCATGCCTTATGGAACTCAACAGCGGATGATGAGGACTGAACTTGAGCTGATCATGACGGATGGTAGGAAAACCAAGCCACTGGGAGTGATCAAGAATGTCAAAATTGAGATCAGCTCAAAAACAATGTCGATAGATTTCTTCGTTCTAGACAATAAGGAAACAGGGGTTGAAGATATCATTCTGGGAAGGCCATTCTTAAGATTAGTACAAGCTGTTCTGGATGCTGGGAAAGGTCAAATCACGCTACACCTGGGAGAGGAAGAAGTGCAATTTCAATTTAATGATCCATCTCATCAAGACTCTTCTTGCTATCAGGAATTCTGCCCAGAGGAAGACGAGAGGATAGGGATGGATATGGGAGACCCACTGGACCACACCATGCGTGGAACTGACAAGTGTACTGCCAGCACCGATCGGCGCGACCCTTGCGCCGATTGGCTCAGTCATACTGGCAGCGCCGATCAGCGCGACCCTTACGCCGATCGACTCAACCAGGAAAATCCTGATTGTGAACCTCTCGGGGAGCTGGATCCAGAAGAAGCACCAAAAGTGGAATAGAAGGAACTTCCAAAGGAACTACGCTATGAATATCTAGGAAAGAATAGAACATATCCAGTTATTGTGAACAACGCCCTAACGAAAGAAGAAACAGAGAGGCTTCTTGTTGTGCTTGAAAGGTATAAGAAGGCCATTGGTTACACATTGGATGACGTCAAGGGAATCCACCCCGCATTTTACACCCACAAGATTAACTTGGAGGAGAATACTAAACCAGTGGTTGAAGGGATGCGAAGGTTGAAGGAATCAATGAAGCCGGTGGTTAAAAAAGGAGATTTTGAAGCTGCTTAATGCAAGTATGATCTACCCTATTGCTAATAGTGAATGGGTTAGTCCAGTGCATTGTGTACCCAAGAAAGGAGGGTTGACAGTAGTGCCTAACGAGAAAGATGAGTTGATCAATCAAAGGACTGTAACTGGGTGGAGAATGTGCATAGACTATAGAAGTTTGAACAAAGTGACGAAGAAAGATCACTATCCTCTTCCGTTTATTGATGAGATGCTTGAAAGATTAGCAAGGAATTCATACTTTTGTTATTTGGATGGATATAGTGGTTTCTTTTAAATATCGGTAAGACCAAAAGATTAGCAGAAAACTACTTTTACTTGCCCTTTTGGGACATATGCATATAGAAGAATGCCATTTGGTCTTTGCAACGCGCCTGCAACATTTAAAAGATGCATGAATGCAGTATTCGCTGAATTCATAGAAGATATTATGGAGGTATTTATGGATGACTTCTCCGGACATGGTGCTGATTTTGATAGCTGTTTGGAGAATTTGGTGAAGGTTTTGAAAAGGTGTGTAGAATGCAACTTAGTTCTTAATTGGGAGAAGTGTCACTTCATGATAACAGAAGGGATACTACTTGGTCATGTCATATCTAAAAGAGGGATAGAGGTTGATAAGGCAAAGGTATCTACAGTTGAGAAATTACCTCCCCCTACTGATCTTACAACTTTGAGAAGTTTTCTTGGACATGCCAACTTCTATCGCAGATTTGCTAAGGATTATTCGAAGATTGCTAAACCCCTGACAGAATTGTTAAAGCAAGATACAGAATTTGTTATGGATGAGGAAAGACTCTTGGCCTTCAGAAGATTAAAGGAAGCTCTATGCTCTGCACCCGTTATGCAGCCACCTGATTGGAGTCTACCTTTTGAAATTATGTGTGATACAAGTGACTATGCAGTTGGAGCTGTTCTTGGACAACGGAAGGAAGGTGAAGTGCATGCTATTTATTATGCTAGCAAAACTTTGAATGAGGCGCAAATCAATTATACAACAACTGAGAAGGAGATGCTAGCTGTTATATTTGCTTTTGAGAAGTTTAGATCCTACATTCTAAATTCTAAGGTGATTGTATATACTGATCATGCTGCTATAAGATACTTGGTTTCAAAGGAGTCTAAGCCTCGGTTAATGCGATAGGTATTGATGCTGCAACAATTTGATTTGGAGATAAAAGATAAGAAAGGAGTAAAAAATTCTGTAGCAGATCATGATGAGGACATCACTCCTATGGATACACACAACACTCCTCCAATTCTGGACTTGCAAGGTCCAATGACTAGAGCTCGTGCACGACGACTAAATTTAGAGGTGAGCTCGTTCCTACGTTCTTCGCTATACGTTACTTTTGAGAATGGTTTGCTACCTAATG
This sequence comes from Eleusine indica, assembly GCA_030378355.1. Lineage (NCBI taxonomy): Eukaryota > Viridiplantae > Streptophyta > Magnoliopsida > Poales > Poaceae > Eleusine > Eleusine indica. Next base: position 28,335,509 of record CM059501.1, on the reverse strand, counting down.
ATTATTTTTATGATTAGAAACCATGGAGAGGACCAGGAGATGATGGGAGAAGGAGTTGGGAACGTGGAGGACCAGCAAGGGCTTGGAAGCCAAAGTGGAGGCCCAATCAAAACCGACTTCGAGTCTGTTTCGGGGCCCAGGATCAGTCTGCACTAAAACAGTGGCCCAGGACGCATACGGACTCGAATTTGGACGTTCTATATATGCATGGAAAGATAAGGAGAAGGCCTTTCCAATGCCTCCGGCCTCATGTCAAAATGCATCCGGAGTCATCAGGAATCGTCAAAACAAGAGAGAGTCCAGAATCTGTGTCGGTGCTGCATCGCCTATTTTTGGCTTTTGGGCTTTGTATCTAGTTGAGCCCAATTAGGGGCGCGTCTAGAGGGTCTTGCACGACCCTAGGGTCTTTATATACAGCCGCCGCCACACCATTAGGGTTTGGGTTTTGCTTAGATCAATTATGTTTATAAACAGTTTCGCCGTTCATCGGTTTGTGAGACCCCAACTTCGAGAGTTTAATCATACATCTGTAATTGTGTTGCATTCTTCGTTGTTCTTGCTTGTGTTCTTGATTCGCAGGCAGGGATTAGCCTTCTCGGCGAGGTCAATCGTCTTTTGGACGATTGATAACCTGAGGAGATGTCATGCTGCAATTGCGGGGTTTAGAACATGCTGTTCTGAAGCCAGATCGATTTGCGTGTCGCCTCCGACCAAATCAAGTTACCAAGAACCTTTCGGAAGATCGGGAACCCTTGTCCACATCAGATCATTTATCTCATCTTGAATCATCATCAACTGAGCCAATAAGAGATGAAATGCGACAAGAGGAGTTGTTTGCTGCATTTGATCGTAGGGAGAACTGGATGATGGATATTATCAAAGGTTTTAAGGGACAAACTGATCTGATGAACAAGAACACAAGGAAAAGAGTTAAGAGTGAAATGAGAAAATTTATATGGGCCGACCCATACTTGTATAGGTATTGCGAGGATGGAGTAGTACGGAGATGTGTACCCAGAGAAGAAAGAGCAAGCATTTTAGCAAAATGTCATTCTTCGGATTATGGGGGACATTATGGCTACTTCAGAACACAAGCAAAGGTATGGGCAAGTGGATTCTATTGGCCTACCATGCATGAAGATACAAAAAGGTATGTTGCAACATGTGCTCAATGCCAACGAATAGGGAATGTTAACGGTAGGAATGCAATGCCTCTTAAGTACAATCTTCAAGTCGATATCGTTGATGTTTGGGGTATGGATTTTATGGGACCCTTGGTGAATTCTCATGGTTTCGAGTATATATTGGTCGCCGTTGATTATGTCTCCAAGTGGGTCGAAGCAATGGCATGCAAGGCTAACACTACAAGAGAATCAAGGAGTATACATCAGGAGTAAATATTTCCTAGGTATGGGGTACCGAGGATAATAATTACAGATGGAGGATCCCATTTTACAGGAGGAGAATTTGCTAGGTTTTTAACGAAATCTGGAATTGAACATAGAATTGGAACAGCTTACCACCCCCAGACAAATGGACAAGCAGAAACTTCAAATAAGCAATTAAAGGGAATTCTGCAGATGATTGTTACAAAGGAAAGAAAAGATTGGGCCATGAAGCTTAATAGAGCGTTATGGGCATATAGGACGGCATTCTAGACACCGATTGGTATGACACCGTATCAATTCGTCTATGGAAAATCGTGTCACCTACCGGTGGAATTGGAACATAAAGCTTATTGGTCTATAAAGGAGATGAATCTGGATCTTGATGCCGCCGGCATGAAAAGGAAGATACAAATAAGTGAATTGGAAGAGATGAGATTGGGTGCATATGAGAATGCAGCTATATACAAAGAGAAAACAAAGAAGTGGTACGATAAGAAGCTTTTGAAGAAGGAGTTCAAGGAAGGAGATTGAGTTCTCCTATTTAATTCGCGATTCAGATTATTTAACAAAGGCAAACTGCGAAGCAAATGGGAGGGACCTTATCTTGTGAATATGGTGTTACCTTCGGGAGCGGTAATCATAATGGATGGCAAGAGAAACAAGTACACGGTGAACGGGCAACGTCTAAAAATATACCTAGAACCCGAGACATTTGAATTAAAATCTTTTGATGTGTATTTCACTGCTTAGTACCCCGTGTGGTCGAGCTTAACGACGTAAAACAAAAGCTTGTATGTATTTTAATTTCTGTAGTTTTTTATCGGCAATTTAGTATACCGCGCCGATCGGCGCGATGCTTGCGCTGATCGGCGCGACGCTTGCGTCGATCGGCGTAGCCCTACACCGATCAGCGTGGCAGAGTCCTTTTTGTTTTGAGTCAGTTTTGGACCTTGCCTTTTTAAGACTCGTTAAATTTCACGAATAAGAGACAGAGTCCTAGTCCAATTGGAAATCAAGGGATATAAATATGAGGTGACAACAAACCCACGGATCAAATTGCATTACATTATCACCAGAACAAACCCTAAGAGCAGAAGTGATGGAAGGCGGCGCATCAGGGAGAAACCAAAGCGGTGCCGATCGGCGCGTCCCCTGCATCGATCAGCGCGACCTCTGTGCCGATGGGCGCGACTCTGGAGCCGATCAGCTCGGCGGTGGATTTCCTCAGCCCTCTGCAAATTGGCCCTGGGAAGAAGTCGACGAAGTGTTGACACTAACACGAGATGATCCCCTCGTCTGGTCAGATCTACGGAAGAAATTCAAGAAGAAAAGCGAAGCTGATGCGTGGAACGCCGACAAAGTGAAGATGGACAATGAACTTCGGCAAATGATGAAAAGAGTATTGGTGTGCAAAGGAAAATCTGTAGCACCTATTGGAAGTGAAGTAGTTTCTCAAAGGTATACCATGGAAAGTCTTCTTGATCTTGCTAAGCCCTTGTCATATGAGAATTTCCTATCTTTCGAAAGATCATTGACTGAGCAAGAGAAGGAAGAGCTAGATGAAGAGAGCGCCCTCACAATTCATAGGTGCCAATTTTATGGTGAACATGACATTGCCGCCAAGTATAAACTCAAGCTGCGAGAGAAAGTCGAAGAAGCTATGTACCAGCAGGATGCGGAGACGGATATTCAAGCTAGAAGGGATGAATCCTTTCCCAAGGTTCTTATTGATTGGGAAAGTTTACAAGAAATTAAGATTCATAGGAACAGTTGTATTGAGGTTTGCATGTGTTTCTTTTGTGCTAAAGATGTTCAACGCAAGGTGGAACTCCAATTGGCAGAAGATCCAACTTTCATACCTAGAGATTTAATATATGATGATGGTTGTCGCGTAGTTCCTAGAGGAAGGACACCTAAGGAGATTAATGATGAGATTTTATAAAGGCAGCAGAATAAGGTGATCCGTGAGCGTAATCTAGAGCAGTTAGATGAGTATATGAAGGAAGCTGCTGGCTGCGCTGATCGGCACGACATTGGAGCCGATCGGCACGATCTGAAGATGGTTGAATTTATTGATCTGACGACTCTGCCAAGTGAAGATGAAGAAACTGCTACACGGAAGTGTAAGATTACACCAGAGGTTCGCAGATCCGCTAGATTATCGGGTAAGCCAATTCAGAATTATTCCGAATGGGATAGTGACTATACGTCATACTATTTGGAAACTTTGGAAAGCGGTGATCCTAGTGTGCCCGGAGATTTTAGTGATGATTTTGATATGTAAGGAAGCTTTGGTAGTCCTAAGTTCGAAAATCAAGAAACACTGGCAGAATGCAGTAATGACAGGGCAGCATGAAATTCAACAAGAGTTAATGGTAATGCAGAGGGAAGTGGAGGAAGTCGCAATGGTGGAAGAACACCACTGCACCGATCGGCTCAGCCTGTGCGCCGATCGGCTCGGAGGAATTTTGAACAGTGCCTCTCCTTACAGCGTTGAAAATCATAACCTGCAACCGCTTGCTTGCTGTCCTGTCTGCCAAAGAAACATTGAGAGACTGTATCTAGACAAAGATCGTGCTTACAGGAATTAAAGAGATGTGGACCGAAGAATCCAGGATACAATCGAGATGAACGAAATGGACTACACTTTTCTCATAAGGAATATAAGATGAATTTTCTGAGTCTTGAACAGGCAAGGTCTGCATGATTAGTGTGTTGAGCTTCTTCTCTTGCAATGAGGACATTGCAAATGTTGAGTGTGGGGGAAGGGCTTTGCCATTAGTCATAGTTTGTAAGTGTTTTTGAGTCCAGTTTCTCAGGTTTTAAGTGTTTTCGAGTCTTGTTTCTCAGTTTTTAAGTGCTTTTGATGAGTGTTTATTTAAGTTTCTGTGTGTGGTTAAGAGAGTCATGAGTCATGTTGAGAGTTGCTTCTAGGTCTTCTATGTAGTTTGAATTATTGCATTGTCTTTAATAAAGTTAGTGTCAATTGTCAAATTGAAAGTGCCTCGTGCTATTTATCTAGTCTTTCTGATGATCGATTGGTTGATTACTTGAATTTGTTGGTTACCACTTAACTTTTGAGCTTTATATTTGTGAAAATTTCTTTTGACTCATCATAAGCTAAAGCAAAAGCAAGGTCTAAATATGCCTACATAGCCGAGTGAATGAGAGCAAGCTACACATTTGAACTAAGTGGATTGTAAGTAACTTTGTCAACTTTTTGCTCATGATTTCGACCAAGTTAGGAAAGGATGATCTATTTTGTTTATCTCTGTATATTTAGCCACTCTTATCCAATTAAATTCCTTGCTATCATGAAAACCAAACATCTTTGTTTCCCGCTCATCCTTGATACAACCTATATTCTCAATAAAAGGGAATTCAGAAAGTTTCCGCTGCTGATACAAGAAAGAAATTGCTGATCATATCAGAGAATATTAAAAAAGAGGTGAAAGAAGAGAAGAAAAAAAGAGGAAGAAAAAAATATAGGTCGCACCGATCGGCGCGACGCTTGTGCCAATCGGCGCTGTTGCAAAAAGAGAAAAAAAAGAGAGGTTATTATAAAAAAAAGGGGTAAAGAAAAAGATATATATTCCCTGAGAAGCAGTAACGTCATAAAAAAAAGCAGATTTCTGATTATTCCTCATTCTTTGCCAATTGTTCTCATTGAATTTTCTTTTAGATCTTCTACATTCCTCTTCTCCATTAAAAGTTCTTTTCAAAGAAAATCCTTTCTTAATAGGCATGATTGAGCACATTGTTGACATGGTTAATCGTATGGTTTAATTTAGTTATATAGCCCTCCAAGATCCACATACAATCCTTGATTAGATAGGAGAGGGAAGGAGATACACTTGAGAGACCTAGAGAGGACCAAATGCTTGATGTTTGATGCTAAAAGATGAGTTGAGGAGAACTAAAATTGTTTTTGAAAAGGTTCTATGGTAATTTGACTAAGTTCAAGTAAGATATGTCGATTGGTTAAACAGAGATGAGAGAAAATCTTTATGGCAGGATAACGAGTAAAAATGATGATTGAGATTGACTGCATGAGGGATGGTGTGAAAATTCTTATTACTATTTCATTTTTTATTGCTTGAGGACTAGCAATGATTTGAGTGTGGGGGAACTGTCGCCACTTCCGAAGTGCCCCTTTTATATGCGAATATAACCCCAATTAGAGCATAATTGATACTATTTTAGGCCATTTACCTATGATATTGCCTATATATTTGTATATGCGTTGTTTTGGAGCTTTATTGTAGAAACAGGTAAAATTGGCGATTAAAGTGATGCTGGAGAGGACAGGAGTCCAGAATCGACGAAAAGCACTGAAAAAGCCCAGTGCACCGATCGGCGCAGTCCATGAGCCGATCGGCGCAAGGGTGTTTTGACCCACAGAAGGGACCAAGGGTCATTCCACATGTTTATGGAAGTTTATCTGGGCAAGACACTTGAAGATATTTGCCTAGAAGATTTATGGAACTTCAAGATCTCAACGAGCAGTACAAGACTTTATCTCGAAGGAAAAGGCCCACATGGCAGCTGTGGAAGACAGAGAAACCGACTCGGAGAAGAAACAAGAGAAGACACGGCTTGCGCCGATCGGCTCGGCCCATGCGCCGATCGGCGCAGGAGGGAAAGATGACTAGAACATGATCCGGTCCAGGAAAGCCGAAGGCCCAGCCTAGTATGAGTTAGAATTGGTGGAAGTTGACCTAATCCCATCGAGTATAAAAGGAAGATAACTATCAAAGAGCCAGGACGACCAAGGGGAGACGGCGATCGCGAGAACCAGTTATTAAAACTAGGGTTTCAAGATATTGGCAGTGGAGGTTCATCAACACTGACGAGATCCACAAAAAGGGAGGTCGCGCCGATCGGCGCCACTCCTGCGCCGATCGGCTCGGGCGCGTTCTAGCGCTATTTCTCACTCCTCTACTATGTCTAGCGGAAGGATGAGTAAGTAGTCTCATATTCTCTTCTCTGGTGCGGGGATCTGGTCAGGTAACTCTCATGCTTGTTGATACTCTCTCCATGAATTTAATCTATGTGATGAACTTTTTGCATATCTATCTATCCTTTTCATTAGTGTATCGAGCAATACACTTTTGCCCATTACATAGTGCAAGAAACCAGTGGGGAGCTAATAGCCTCTGTAGTGACAGCCGGGGTGAACGAAACCACCATGTCTTGTAGAATATTAGAGTCATCACTTGAGTTGATAAGAATAAGGTTGCATGCTAGTGAACCAATCCTAAGGAGAGAATCCTTCATTATCCTGTTGCCTCTTCAATAACATTCACCTTCCACTTTCTCACCATCATCATTCACACCAACCAACCCATTGCAATCTGTTAGTAACCCTTTAATAGTATTATTTCCGCTCGTTCCCTTTGGATTCGATAACCTTGGCATACTCTAAAGGAAAAAGAGCTACAACTGTACACCGTCCTCTTGCGGTATATAAGTGGGTGCGTAGATACGACCAACAGCCGGGCGGCCACATTTAACATGAAAACTGCCTAGCCGAGTGATCCTTTTTCCTGAAAAATGACCTCCCGGGCCTTGATGTTAGCCAAGTAATTACCTGGCCGGGTTAGCATCCTGGACAGCCAGTCAGGAGGTTATCCAGCATGAAAAACGGCCTCCCGGTTGATGATCTTGGCCAAATATTGGCCTGACAGGTTTAACAACCTAGGGAGTCGGCTAATTGATCATTTGGCCTAGAAATCAGCCAGTCGACTGACGATCTCGGCCAGGGTAGAAAAAAATCAGTTTATTTTTACAATTTTTTTTTTCTATTATCCACATTTAATCAGTATAACATAGAAGCAAAAACAACCTAATCTAATGGTATATAGGAGGGATATTGAAGGGGGATATATATCGGTTACCATCCGACGAGGGTTCGGTTTTTACGTTCCCAACGAGACTATCTCCTTTTGCCATACCTGAATCTTCTTTTGGCCACCTTTTTGAGTTTTCTATGATCCATTCTTTTTTTTTTCATTTTGTTTTGGCTTCACTTGGTCCATTGATTTCCTGTAATTGTTAGCGCAAATCTATTCGTCTACAATAGGCATATCTCTATTGGTCCATCAATCAACCTAGACACCATGTCTAATTTGATCAATTAAGGAGGGAAAACGGACGTATTTTCCTTATTTCACATTAAAGCATCATAGAGAGATGACCATTTTTATGTTGTTGAGTTTATCGTACAAGTGAATGCAAAATGCAACCAAACAAGGAACACTTATCACAGCCACAATTATACAATAGAAGGAATATTCTATATCATACACATACATGGGGCATGCAACCAAGCAATGAATGCATAGCCCAATATGTGATATGATAAGAATGTAACATTAGTTGTAGACAAAACAATTGAATCAATACCCAAGTTGTCCAAATAGATAAAATGGGGGCATGATTTTGGGTCTTACCTCCTCCAGAACAGAGCTAGAGTGATGATGATTCGTTGAGAAGGATGAAAGCACCACGAGCTCTTCTTTTGTGAAAACTTGCTGCAAAGTCAAGGCAACTTTGTCCTGTTTGTTCCACACTCAAACAAAACAGGGGTGATCCCGCCAAGGCTAGCGGTGAATTTGCTGTTGACTTTTGCTAAGCCATATTAATAAATCATTCCCGGCACGGGGCCAGAAACGGTTCACTAATATGTCCCAGAGTCAAGTAGGTAAAATCCGCAAGCGCACGGAGAATACCGCTGTAGCATTTCACCCGGAAGTATTCAGGGTATCGTATTTGTTTATCCCAAAGGAAGGTTATGATCAAGAAGCGTTACTAACATATAAGATCATGTTAACAATTAGCAAGGATATCTAACCAAGACAGGCGGGTACATGATAATAACTGGGTAGTGTGACACACACAGAAGATTCCTACTAAATAAATAAAGTCTAGTGGAGGAAAGACTAGGCTAAGCTACTCCTACTATACATTCCTATACAGTTGCATAGCCTAAGTAGAATACATACAGACCCACACTCAGGTTCAGCAGTCAATAGTATAGCACTTCAAGCACGGACTTACCCCTGCATCCACAGGCGACTTCCGCCAAGAGCCTACGCACTAGCCTAGCGGGGAGGATTTCAAAGGACGGACAGGGCTGTCACCACCTGCCGCCTACCTCAACGAACCAGTAGACTAACGAATAATTGATGCAAATCAGTCACCCAAGTACCATACTTGCATGACCAAAGAGCACTCTGCCCCTCCGCGATTACTATTAACGAGGCAGAGCTACCGTACGAATACGATCACCAAACCCATGCTATACTTTATCAGCTAAAACTAAGCATAGAGACTATAACATATAAACTAGACTATAGTGACGGTATATAACTAGCATGACAATAGTAGTATAATAAATATAAACTACTATCACACAAGTAGACTATACTATCACATATATGGATCACAAAATCAAACAAGAAACTCATGACCCAAGCACAACTATATAGAAAAGATATATATATTGATAAGAGCAAAGTCTTACAAAAGGGAAAAGATACAAGAGCCATACCAATTCCAAGTGAAGACTTGGGACTAGAGAGCTCTAGACTCAGCCTAACTCCACTAAAACTCCAAGAACTACTACTAGCAAGAGAGAAATGCTTCTTGTGGTGTGTGTTGAGTGTGAAGGCACACCCTCCTATTTATAGCCTCAATAGGTCGGCAAGGGAGCGTAACCGCCACGGAAGGCATCTCAAACCGTCATCAGGAGTCACGGAGGAGCCAACACGTGGAAGCCCAGGCGGAGAGGGCGCCCGGCTGGGTCGGCCGACCTGACCAGGTCGGCCGACCTGGGGGTGGCCCCTCCTGGCCTGTGCTTTCTTGGGGAGGCTGGCAGGTGGGTCCTGAGGTCGGTTCCCGCGGTATTACAGGGAGTTACGTCGGTTAAGTGCTGCAAATGGGCCCTTCAATCCGTGTGACGTCCATGTGGCGCTCTCTGATTGGTCGAAAGTGTGTTTTCTTGCCTTTTGAGGTGTTTCCTTCACATTTCCTCCTGCATGCACAAAGTTCTCCAAGTACAAGTGGAACTATATTATTGTGATAAAGCATGCGTGTATGAAATGCCAAATTCTCCTTTATTTGAGTATAGTTGACGGTTAAAAATGGTACTTAACAGCCGTCAACAAACTCCCCCAAGCTTACCCTTTGCTCGTCCCGAAGCAAAGATAAACTTAAGTTGTTGATCAGGAGTTGCTACAATGTCCTATTCCTCAATAATACTATGCGCACAACAAAGTACTCTTCCTAGAATTAAATATATTGGCGTATAATTTACCCATTTACCTCGATCCATGGGGCTTTTACACCTCATTGTCTTGGGCGGTTGAGAGATAGAACAATTGCAGGGCACCAATCACTTGCTCTAGATTCCGCTATGTTATTCCGGAGGTTTTCAAAAGATTTTGAAAATAAAAACCAAGTTCCTCAAATGATTCTCTCGGATCACTCAATATGTGTATGATTCCTCACCAAGGCAAAGTGTTGCCTATAATCACCTACTTCTAAATAAGGCTTTATGTGGAGCTCAAGGTAGGGATATATGAAGCACTCATGTTCACATAATATTGCTATGTCAAAAGACCGGATCCAAGAAAAACATCAATTCAAACAATCTTGATCAAGATGTGCAAGTGTGTGGGAGAACGGAGGAATGGTGGATGGGAAGAAATAACTCCTTTTTGAATTTTCCTTCTCTCTTTTGGAGTTTCTAGGCTATGGCTATCTTTTGCTTGCTCTCTTTTTTGAGCATTTTTTTTTCTTTTCTTTTTGCATAGCCATAGTCCTAGTTTGCAATGAATACTTTGAGAGAGGAATTTTGCAATGGATATATGGAGTGTTTCTTTGGATGGATGGATGGATAGTGGCTTTCTTCCGGTGTAGAAGAATAGCTCACGGTGGATATGGTGGATATGGTGGATGCTATCTTCTTGATTTAGAAGGATAGCTCATGGCGGTGGATGTGTGTATATGATCTTGATCAAGAAAGCATGAAAAGAGTTCTACTAGGGTCACAACAATTTTGACTAAGCTCAATGTGAAACAAGCAGCATATGTGTAAAGGTTTTCAAATGTAAACACTACATATGGCTGTGGTGGGAATTTCATCATTGAGGAACTTATTAATTTGTCATTTTGAAAAATAAAACTCCGGAATTCAAGCTTTACGTTGAGCAAGATCATAGCAGCCCTATCTATCATATCATACCTCTCAACAACTTAGAACTAGAGAATGCATATGCTACCCACAAGATTCAAGTTCAAGGCAAGATTTACCAACAAACCTAACTCTTGAGAGAGTACTAAGTTGTAAACTAGCTTTAGAGAGGAATAAAGGATAGAGCAACTATTCATCATCTCAACATAGGAAAATTATACACATTCATACCGCGCATGAAAAAGGGAAATATTTTTGTTCTTTTTATGTTTTGCAAATTTTTATGGTTTTCAGATTTAGCAAATGCAAGAAATAAAGGGAAGGGGAAAGATACAAGTTACCGTGAGAAGGGAGGTCCTCCCCCAAGCTTGTTCTTGCTCATCTGCTGGTTCGGGTCGTAGCCTTGGGAGCGGAAGAAGGCATCCCAATTGCTCTGATTCTGAGCCATCATCGCGTTCAGCTGGCGGAATTGGTTGTCGCTGAAATTCTGCCATTGCTGGGTGTCGTTGACATGTTGCGTGAGAGTTTGTTGCATGCTCTCGGTGCGCAAATCAATGTCGTTCACCGTCCTTGTCAACTCGGCCATCCCATAGTTGAGTTCACGGAACCCACGGGATGAGAATGACCGAGTGGCAAAGGATGGCGGTCCGCTTGAACTTGATGACGTCTGCATGGGGTAATTGTACTGAGATTCCCATGCTCCGGCCTGCCGTGTTGATGCACCCGCCTCGTCCTGTGGCGGGGGCTGCTCCCATACCGGATCTCCGGTCGGAGTGTGAAACTCCGGTGTAGGCTCCATATGCCTACGGGAACGTGTCGGTCGCCCTGAAACGCTATGCCTGCGAACTTCTCCCACTGGCTCAAGTGGGAGGGTTAGTGCCCGACAGTGATACAAACGAAGACCCGGGTTAGGTAACGGGAATTCATTTGTATACCCGGGAAAGTGATAGATCAAGGTATTATTTGGACCATGTTTCAAAGTATGTCCTTGCACAAAATAGTCCTCGCCTAGAAATTCTCTATCTACCGTCAAATATTCAACATGAACATTCTCAAGCAGACCACACTTCTGCGCAATGCGAGTAACTAAAGAGGTGCACTCAATTGGTCCTGTCAACTTTATATTGTCTAACCATTGATCAATCATGCATTCCGCGGGTGACACCCTAATTTTCTTAACCATGGCATAAAGTATTTTCAATTCATCTTGCCGGACAACCCTAATGTCACCTCGAGGAAACAAGGTCATAGCCAACCACACATGCATAAATCTAAGTGTAGGATTATGGATGGCACTTGTTCTAGGCTTGGGACCCCACTCGTTTCCGGAAATCTTTTTCCAAAAACTTTCTTTATGGAACCCCTTTAGCGCTTTATCTAAGTCTAGCCTACATTTAGGATTTAGACCTAGCATAGCATGAAGATCACCCCATGTGACCAAGCGCTCTTGCCCAAACAAGCGAAAAGAAATGCCTTCATCATACTTTCTAAGGGTGCATAAAAACTGCATAGTAAGCAAACGAGAACCCGGCTCATCTACTTCTACGAAATTTAGCCAACCCATAGTGCGAAAAATAGAGGCAAATTCTTCTCTCATACCTATTTTCTCGAGGAGGTCCGGATCGAAGCGTCGGGTGTGGGCGAATGGCCGCTCTCTCATGAGCGCGATGGCTTGGCCCTCGCGGTCGTCCTTGATGTCGAGATGCTCCTCGGTGATGAGCAAGGCCGGCCTTTCCTCCGGAATTTCAGCTTCGGGGTCACCATGCCCCGGACTTGGTGTGAGCTCGACGGAGGATGCTTGACTCGTGCTTGCACGAGTGCTTTTTCTCCGCTTGATTCCGGCGACTTGCTTCATTCGTTTGATCATGGCTGCACACAAGAACAAACACAAGACAAGAACAAAAACAAGATCGAACAAGTGTTCGGGTGAGGCTTCTCCGAAATTGGTTTTCTTGTTACAATAACTTGCAAATGCACTAAAACAGAGGGGAAATATTTTTTGGGTTTTTGGGGCTGTAGTAAAGTTGAAGAACACGAAATTTTGGGAGAGCAACAAGTGAGCAAAGGAGGGGAGTGAAAGATGAGCTTGGAATGGTGAAGCTCCCCCTCCTGGGCGGTTTTTATAGCCAAGGAAGCAAGATGGCCGTTAGAAAGAGATAGAGCAACGGCCATATAGCCGTTGGGAGAAAGGAGCACAGGAAAAGGTGGGGCCAGGGGGTCGGCCGACCTCACCAGGTCGGCCGACCTGGCAGGTGGGCCTCCTGGCAGCCCTCTTTTTCCTATGTGTTCCCCAACGGCTAGGGGATTTGTCCCCTGCTGCCTTTTTGCTCAAAAAGCTCGACAAAAATCTTTTCAAAATGGAAAGCCCAAAAACCTATTTTCTAAATTTTCAAAAATGCAAATGAGTTTTGAAAAATTCAAGGTGGCTGGAAAAATTCAAAAATGCAGAAATGCAGTGGTCGGGAAAAATCAAAATGTGGTGGAAAGCAAATATGCAATTAAAAGAGCAAATATGGATAACTACCGGTTTAACCTCCCGGCGAGGACTCACCTTTTAAAGTCCGACGAGCGGGACTTTTTTCCGGCGTTCAGCTCGATGAAGCGTTGTCCGGTCCCGGAGATGAAGACACGGATGATGCTTCTTGTTTCGTTCGCCACACCTTCTTGGTCTTTGTTGCGGTCGGTGGCTTCTCGGGCTTCGGAGGCTGCGGTTTTGCAGGCTTCACAGCCTGTTTCTTTGCAGACCTCGGAGGTTGCTGCCTTGTGGACTTCGGAGGCTGTTGCTTAATGTGTGACCTTTGCCTCCTTGCCTTCATCAGTTGTTGCTGTGCAAAATTTTCCTTCTCAAGGAAGTTCTTCATGAATGTGATGAGGCTGTCCTTCTTTGGCGGAGTGACCTCCACTTCCTTGATGTTGCTTGGGTTCGGCCCGTACTTGATACGGATCATGTTGCACTGTTCTTTCCTTGGCCGAAAGTCAAACTTCTCCTCCTTGCCATTGATGCGGAAGCGGATTTCTCCGGCTCCTACATCGATGCGAGCATCCGCAGTGCTGAGAAATGGGCGTCCTAGGATGAGCGGTGTGCTCTTCCCGACGTCCATATCAAGCACTACGAAGTCGACGGGGATGAAGCAATCCCGGATTTTCACCGGAATATCTTCGGCGATCCCCGCCGGATAGCGGACCGTTGAATCGGCCAGCTGCAGCTGCATCGGCGTGGGGGATAGTGTAGTGTAGTTGAGCTTGTCGAAGACATCCTTCGGCATGACGCTCACACTTGCCCCAAGATCACATAAGGCATGGTCGAAGTTCTGTGTCCCGATCGAGCAGGTGATCGTGGGACACCCTGGATCTTTCTTCTTCTCAGGAAGCCGGTTGAGTATAGCAGCGCTACACTCTTCCGTCAGCTTGACAATTTCTGTGGTTGGTAGTGGGCGCTTGTTGCTGATAAGATCCTTGAGGTAGCGAGCGTACGTGGGTACTTGTATCGCATCCAGCAAGGGCACGTTGATGTGCAGCTTCTGGATCACCTCCACGAAGCGTGTGAACTGCTTGTCCACAGTAGGCTTCCTTCTTCTTTCAGGAAACGGCATGAGGTTCGTGTCATAGAACTCATGTGGGGCCGTTTTCCTGGGCGGCAGTTCTTCTTCATCTGCCGGCTTCTCAGCTGATGTGTCCTTTCCTGCATGGTTAGGGTATGGCGGATCCCGAGTGGACTTACCTCCTCTCGTGGTAACCGCATTAACATTTTCTAAGGGGGTCTCGGGTTGCCCCGGGATTTTCCCCGTCTCAGCAGTAGGAACAGCAGCAGCTAACTGAGCTAATTGAGTTTCTATCATTTTATTAAAGCTCAGCTGATTCTTGAGAGCAGAGGAAACACCCTCTATCTTAGTGTGGATGCTCTCAAGAGTCCTATCAGTGGTGGCAAGCTTTTTACTGATGTTATCATTAACCTTAGCTTGACCAAGCACAAGATCTTTCAAGGAGGGCTGATTATAACTGGAATTAAAACCAGAGAAGTTGCCAGAGTTACCTCCTTGGTAGTTGGGACGTGGTGGACCCCAACTTTGACCTCCTTGTGGACGGTAGCCGTTGTTGTTGTTGTTGCCCATGAACATTACGTCCTCACGGGTCTCAGGGCAGTCATTGCCCGAGTGTCCCGTGTTGCCACAGACCTCGCAAGTCATCCGAGCATCTAGGGCTTTCACTTCTCCATTGGCTTGGTCGTCCATCTTCTTCATGAGAAGGTCAATCTTGGCGGCGAGCATGTCAACCTCCTTGACGGAGTGCATGCCTCGCTGGCGAGGTTGGAGGCGTTCTTCATTCCAACCTTGGTTGGACACCATCTTCTCGATCAAAGCTTTTGCCTTGCTTACAGTGAGCGAGAAGAAGGCTCCACCAGCAGTAGCGTCGAGGTGGTCGCGGGCCGACGGAGTAAGCCCGTTGTAGAAGTTCTGGATGATCAGCCAATCATCCATCCCGTGGTGGGGACATGCCAGGATGTACTCCTGGAGCCTCTCCCATGCCTCAGGAATCGACTCCTTCGACTCCTGCTGGAAGCTTGAGATCCTTCCGCGGAGGGCATTGGTCTTGCCCAGCGGGAAGAACTTTGCAAGGAACGCAGCTGAACACTTCTCCCAAGTGTTCACAGCTTCAGGGTTTGCGTAGAACCACTGTCTCGCTCTCCCAAGGAGAGAGAACGGGAACAGTCGAAGGCGAACAGCGTCGGGGGTGACGTCCTTCATTTTGAACGTGTTGCAAATCTCCAGGAATTGCTGGAGATGAGCACTAGCGTCCTCATTGGCTTTCCCACAGAATGGGCTAGCCTGCACCATGGTGATGAGACCGGTCTTGATCTCGAAGTTCGCATCTCCCACATTGCCAGTTGGTCCCGTAGGGATGTTGGCAGCGGAGGGAGCGGAGAACTCGCGGAGGGTCTTGTCGGCCATTTGCTCAGAGCTTGATGGTGCGGGAATGCCAGGTTCGATTGGCCGAGTCTCCTTACGAGGAGGGGTGAGCCTAGCTCGTGTCCTTCTCAGGAGTGACTCAGGATCTTCAGTGAAGTTTGTCGGCAAGTCGAAACCAGTCATACACTACCCTGTTTTCATACAAAATGCAGAAAACAAAGCAAGGTTAGCCTGCCTAGGAGATAGCCTTAATAATTGCAACATTACTATATACATTAGTAATTTTTCTTAAATCATACGCCTTCCCCGGCAACGGCGCCAGAAATGCTTGTTGACTTTTGCTAAGCCATATTAATAAATCATTCCCGGCACGGGGCCAGAAACGGTTCACTAATATGTCCCAGAGTCAAGTAGGTAAAATCCGCAAGCGCACGGAGAATACCGCTGTAGCATTTCACCCGGAAGTATTCAGGGTATCGTATTTGTTTATCCCAAAGGAAGGTTATGATCAAGAAGCGTTACTAACATATAAGATCATGTTAACAATTAGCAAGGATATCTAACCAAGACAGGCGGGTACATGATAATAACTGGGTAGTGTGACACACACAGAAGATTCCTACTAAATAAATAAAGTCTAGTGGAGGAAAGACTAGGCTAAGCTACTCCTACTATACATTCCTATACAGTTGCATAGCCTAAGTAGAATACATACAGACCCACACTCAGGTTCAGCAGTCAATAGTATAGCACTTCAAGCACGGACTTACCCCTGCATCCACAGGCGACTTCCGCCAAGAGCCTACGCACTAGCCTAGCGGGGAGGATTTCAAAGGACGGACAGGGCTGTCACCACCTGCCGCCTACCTCAACGAACCAGTAGACTAACGAATAATTGATGCAAATCAGTCACCCAAGTACCATACTTGCATGACCAAAGAGCACTCTGCCCCTCCGCGATTACTATTAACGAGGCAGAGCTACCGTACGAATACGATCACCAAACCCATGCTATACTTTATCAGCTAAAACTAAGCATAGAGACTATAACATATAAACTAGACTATAGTGACGGTATATAACTAGCATGACAATAGTAGTATAATAAATATAAACTACTATCACACAAGTAGACTATACTATCACATATATGGATCACAAAATCAAACAAGAAACTCATGACCCAAGCACAACTATATAGAAAAGATATATATATTGATAAGAGCAAAGTCTTACAAAAGGGAAAAGATACAAGAGCCATACCAATTCCAAGTGAAGACTTGGGACTAGAGAGCTCTAGACTCAGCCTAACTCCACTAAAACTCCAAGAACTACTACTAGCAAGAGAGAAATGCTTCTTGTGGTGTGTGTTGAGTGTGAAGGCACACCCTCCTATTTATAGCCTCAATAGGTCGGCAAGGGAGCGTAACCGCCACGGAAGGCATCTCAAACCGTCATCAGGAGTCACGGAGGAGCCAACACGTGGAAGCCCAGGCGGAGAGGGCGCCCGGCTGGGTCGGCCGACCTGACCAGGTCGGCCGACCTGGGGGTGGCCCCTCCTGGCCTGTGCTTTCTTGGGGAGGCTGGCAGGTGGGTCCTGAGGTCGGTTCCCGCGGTATTACAGGGAGTTACGTCGGTTAAGTGCTGCAAATGGGCCCTTCAATCCGTGTGACGTCCATGTGGCGCTCTCTGATTGGTCGAAAGTGTGTTTTCTTGCCTTTTGAGGTGTTTCCTTCACATTTCCTGTTGCATGCACAAAGTTCTCCAAGTACAAGTGGAACTATATTATTGTGATAAAGCATGCGTGTATGAAATGCCAAATTCTCCTTTATTTGAGTATAGTTGACGGTTAAAAATGGTACTTAACAGCCGTCAACATTTGCTAGTGGGTACGCTGTCGCTAGACAACCCTGCTTGAGACTTCCCGAACATGGTGGATTACTAAATGGACGGATAGGGCTGTCACCACCTACCGCCTACCACACAGCCCATGGGGATGAATGCATAACCAGCTAGCATGTACATAGGCACCACGCCTACACTCACACTAGATATTCTTCTGTAGATCTTTGTGCAATAATAGCCGGGAAATAACTAAGTCTAAAACCCTTACTCAGGACGGTGACTCTTTAAGTCCTAGCCGGGAAACCCGTGAACATGTAAATCATGGAAACGCTCTCAAAAGGTGCAACTAGGAAACAACTACAAAGCTTAAGAAGGCACCACCAGACTTGGATAAATAAAAGAACAAACATCTTTATATTTGAGGCATTAGTCTTGAAGAAAAGATACAAGAGAACTTCTACCAAGGCTTCCAAGACAAATCCGGAATCCTGAGGAGAAGCTCTCAACCCGACTCTAACTCCCAAGCTAACTATCCTAATCTACATTGTGGCACAAGTAGTGGGAAAGTGGTCTCCTTGATGTGTTTCTTCCTTGATTTTCTCCCGAATTCTCCACTATTTATAGGTGGCGATGGGTAGGGAGGTATTTGTAGGTCAAGTGGAGTCGGTTGGCCAAAGTCGGCCATCCGCAGGGCGATCTAGCCTGCCAGGTGACCACATGATTTTGTCGGTTCGACACCCACTTTTCTTGGATGCTTCAGATGATCTTATGGAGTCGGTGCCTTGGTCGGTTTGTGCCGTTTTCCACGGATTTCGGCCGGTAGGCCTAGTTCGCCGAGTGGCCTTCGGTTAAGTCTGTTTCCAACAGACCTTGCATTGGACCTCTTGGATTGCCCCGTGGAGTCAGTTTTTGGGTTGGTTCTTACCAACTCTTCATTTTGGGGTTGGGAGGCCTCATGGGCCTCAGGGGCTGGTGTTAGCGTTTGCTACGCTCTAAAGATAAAATGAATTAATTCCACAAGCGCACGGAACACCATTGTAGCATTTCACCCGGGAGTATTCCAAGGTATTGTATTTATTTCCATAGGGAAGCTAGGCATAAGATTATCTCGGCTAAACAAAGATATGACTAAAGAATAATTCGAACTATCCAAAGACGGGAGTAAGGATAATCACTGATAGAATGGGGTAGAAGACAGGAGAAATCCACACTAAGATAAATAAAGAGATAGGTTAAGCTAGCCGGGAGGACAGCGAGTCTAAGATTCCTAAATATATATATCTTCCTAATATATCTAAGCCAAGTGTCAAATCCTTGTTACTCGGGTTGAGCGCTTACACCAATTTTTTAGTATAGCCTCGAGTCTTTCACCTGTTAGCTCACTTCGAGGCACGAAAATGTTCCACTAATATGGGTCGGTAACTAACCTCTGTACTAGTGGGTACACTATCACTAGACAACTCTACTTGAGACTTCGCGAACGTGGTCTATTACTAAAGGGACGGAAAGGACTGTCACCACCTGCCACCTACCACACAACCCGTGGGGACGAATGCAAATCCAGCTAGCGTTAACTTAAGCACCATGCCTATGCCTTCACTAGATATTCTTCTGTTGATCCAGTGGAAGAATAGCTGGGAAATAACCAAGTCTATGTCCCAGAAAGAACTAAACTTAATTAAATCCAAGCCGGGAAACCCGTGAACTACGCAACAAAGTTTCTTCCTGATAATTGCAACTTTAGGAAATGACTAAGTTAAGATAAATACTTGACAAGATATAAAGGGGAATATAATTATATTGATAAAGGATAAGTCTTACAAAGGAGAAAAGATACAAGAAAGCTAATACCAAGACAACGAAACGATTTCGGAATCCCGAGCGATGCTCTCGACTAGACTCTAACTCCCTACTAACTAACCTATTCTACATTGTGGCACAAGTAGTGGGAAATGGACTCCTTGATGTGTTGCTTGTTGATTTTCTCCTGAATTCTCCACTATTTATAGGTGGCGATGGGCACGGAGGTATTTGTGGGTCAACTGGAGTCGGTGGGCCAAAGTCAGTCCGCCAGGCGGCTGGACCCATCGGGCGGCCTAGCCCACCGAGCGACCACATGATTTTGTTGGTTTGGCACCGACCTGTCTTGTACACTTCAGATGATCTTGTGGAGTCGGTGCCTTGGTCGGTTTCTGCTGTTTTCCGCGGATTTGGGCCGGTTGGCCTAGTGCACCGAGCGGCCTTGGGTTGGTTCTCACCGACTGTTCATTTTGGGGTCGGGAGGCCTCATGGGCCTCATGGGCTGGCAACCCCGGGTGGCCAACGTAGGCCAGCCAGCAAGCCAGGCCAGGCGGCATGCTAGGCCGGGCGGCGGCCTAGGCCGGGCGGTGGCCTTGGCCGGGTGCCGACCCCCTCCGGGTGGCCCCTTGACTTCTCCAGGTTAGGCCACTTGTTGACCTTCTTTCCTTAGCCATATTTCATCGGTTTTGGTCCGGGAGGAGAAAACAGCATCACGGTGATTTTGCAAAATTGGCCGGGTCGGATGATCTGCCTGAAAAACGACTCCAGTTGATCAGCCGGGTGGCTGATTTTAGCTGTAAATGACCCTGTCGGCCGGTTCCTGATTTCAGCCTAAAAACGACCCTATCGGCCGGTGAAAACGGCTGTTTCACAATCGTGATCGGCCGATGGGGTGTTTCATCATGTTTTTGCATATTTTAGCTCTTTTGCACCTGCAAACACATATTTCACCAAAACTCATGGAATCTTATTAGTTTAAATAAATATTTATTAATCTTAGGTCTTTACCTTGCATTTCCCGACCGATTGGTGGCCGATATTGAGTTTTATTGGCCACCAACACCTCCCCAAGCTTAAACCTTTGCTCGTCCCGAGCAAATTAAACTTACAAGTGATGGATCAGGAATTGCTTCAATATTAGCTCCCTGCAAGTATCAAGTGCACAAACACATACTCCAACACAATATGGGTAAGTATAAACCAACACAACTGTGTCACTAAGACATTTTATAACTTTGTCATAAGCGGTTGAAGTCTAGAATAGCTAGTTTAGACTTTGTCATGCAATCTCCTATTCAATCATGAGTCCAACGTTTTTGCAAAGCTGCATAAGATTGAAAAATCTTCCCTCTTGGTGCAGTCTTTACTATGACTCTCATCTCTCAAAAGGTGTATTTCCTTACCAAATGCTCATCCTACTTTCTAAAATTTTGGCTTAAATATATGGAGGTTGGTAGGATGTTGCATTTAGCATGCATGTATTGTTAAGCTAAGAGATGATCCTAGCGAAAAGACATTGCACTTCCTCATTCCAATCATTTAGAAATGATGTCCAGGGGAGAGGGAGAGAATGGACTCACGCGAAGGATTGGGCTAGCACAATTGCAAAGGTCTTGGGTGCAGATTCATCCCAAAGACTAGATTTTTTTGTGCTAGAGAAAAAGGATGGTCCTTTATTTTTGCTCAAAGAAATATTTTATTTTTGTATGAACCTGGAAGCTTTTTGATATAGCACATCCATGAGAGCTGATAAATTTTTCCTTTCTTTTCTTTCTTTCTTTCTTTCTTTTCTTCTTTCTTCCAGCTCTCATGGTGTAAAGTGGCTAATTCAATGGTTCAAATATTTTTACAAACTTTTTCTAAGCAGTTGGGAGGACCATAATCTTTTAATAGGATCAAAGGCTCACAAAAAGAAAGATTTTTGGTTGGTATGCTTAGTGAAATGGATGCATGATTCCAACGTGGAAACCGCATAACCAAGCATGAATAATTTAAGAACTCAAAGATAGCGCGAAGGAAAGTGATTGGCTTTGGAAGTGCATGTCCCTCATAAGGATCAAATCCTAACTAAACTCAATGCACACATAGATGGAGTAGACATGGTTTTGCTAATCAATATTTGGCCACGGCAAGAAATTGTCTATGATAAGGAAGATGTGCACCAAGTAGGCGGTTTTTGTTGCAGCATGGTTCTGAAAGAAATCATTGGACTCTAATCATAAGGAAATCACAGATTCATCCAAAACATGTCATATCATAAACTCCAACAACTAGACTTGTTGTTTATTAGCCATTTCGCACCCACTAAAACATAGAAGGACTAGTGTTATCATCATGCCGCTCTACCATTACCCACAAAAATGAGGGGTAGATGTTGTATACTTGAAACTAAAAGGGAGCTAATAGAGCAACTATTCATCATTTCCATAGGCAAGGTAGAGACCAAGTTCTCAAATATTATTTGTAAAGGGAAATCTTTTTATTCTTTCTAGTTTTGCAAATTTTTATGGTTTTCCTTGAAATCTAAAAATATTTTTGGGTTTTCTTAATTAGCTCAAAACAAAATGACTCAATTAGAGAAAGAGGGAGAGAGGATAGAACAAATGGCGCACCTTGGTTTGGGTGCCTCCCCAAGCTTAGGTCTTTGCAAGACTTAAGCTTAGATGGTGTTCACTGCGGTGGTTGATACTCGATGTTGAAATGGCCGAACAGTTGACATATCATGGAGATGTTTGTCTGAAGTTGTTTTGTTGTTTGTTCTCGCCATTCTTGTTCTTCCCTTATGGCTTCCTGTATTTCTTGTGTTCGAATGTTGGTCTCATAGGCATTGGCAGCCAAGTATTGCATATCTTCTTACAGCTCCGAAAAATTGTATGATGTGAATCAGGAGGAGCGAGAAGTGGCACCCCGCCATGAGGTTGGAGGTAACTCCCAATTTCGTAGGGCTCATAGTTGTCGTAGGAGGAGGTAGTGTAGTTGGTTGATGAACTCACAAAACCGGGGAATTGTGGTTGTTCCCAATTGTATTGGGAACCTCCCGATTCACCCATCTGAGGCGTGTTCATTGCGGTTCCGTGCTGCTGCTGAACTTGGTGTAGAGGCCCCTCCAAATGTTTGCCATTCCTGCAAAATGGTTACTTGGACACAATACCCGAAGGACAATATGATAATAAAGGTAAGCAATTAGTCGTTCGGTTAGTAGTCCAAGTGTTAGTCAGTCAAACATGCAAGGGAGGCAACAAACTTGCTCTAGTTGGTTTTATTGCAGCACACTTTTATTCCTATTCTCAAAGCGCACTTACTAGGGGGGCTAGTGAAAAGAAAGAAAGGGAGAAGAGTGCTTTCAATTGAAGGTTAAGGGGTGAAGAATTTGAAGAATGAGCCCCGGTATTTATAAGCTCGAGAGGAGGCATGGGGGGCAACATTCCATGCCGAGCGACGGGTGTTGGTCGTAATTACGCACCCACTTATATACCGCAAGAGGACGGTGTTGTAGCTCTTTTTCCCTCAGAGTATTCCAAGGTTATCGAATCCACAGGGAACGAGCGGAACTAATACTATTAAAGGGTTACTAACAAATTGCAATGGGTTGGTTGGTGTGAATGATGACGGTGAGAAAGAGGAAGGTGAATGTTATGAAGAGGAAACAGGATGATGAAGGATTCTCTCCTTAGGATTGGTTCACTAGCATGCAACCTTATTCTTATCAACTCGAGTGATGACTCTAATATTCTACAAGACATGGTGGTTTCGTTCACCCAGGCTGTCACTACAGAGGCTATTAGCTCCCCACTGGTTTCTTGCACTATGTAATGGGCAAAAGTGTATTGGCCGATACACTAATGAAAGGGATAGATAGATGTGCAATAAAGTTCATCACATAGATTAAATTCATCGAGAGAGTATCAACAAGTGTGAGAGTTACATGTCCAGATCCCCGCACCAGAGAAGAGAATATGAGACTACTCACTCATCCTTCCGCTAGACATAGCAGAGGGGTGAGAAATAGCGCTGGAACGCGCATGAGCCGATCGGCGCAAGCGTCACGCCGATCGGCGTGACCTCCCTTCTGGTGGATCTCGTTGGTGTTGACGAACCTCCGCCACCAATATCCTGGAACCCTAGTTTTAATAACTGATTCTCGCGATCGCCGTCTCTCCTTGGTCGTCCTTGGCTCTTGATAATTATCTTCCTTTTTATACTCGACGGGATTAGGTCAACTTCCACCGACTCTAACTCATACTGGGCTGGGCCTTCATCTTTCCTAGACAGGATCATGTTTTAGTCATCTTTTCCTCCTGCGCTGATCGGCGCATGGGTCGTGCCGATCGGCGCAGCTCCGCATCTGGCCCATCTTTGTTATTCTTCAACTCTTTATCCATAATTGCCCTGTTTTACACCTGTTTCCTGCGATTACATCCAAAACAGAACAACTACAAATATATACAAATATGGGGTTAATTATTAGTCCAAACCACCAAATTAAGACGCAAAACATCCCTTTTTGGTAGATAAAATGGGCATCTAGAAACCACCAACAGTTCCCCCACACTCAAATCATTGCTAGTCCTCAAGCAATACAAAATCAAATATGTAATAAGAATTTTCACACCATCCCTCATGCAGTCAATCTCAATCATCATTTTTACTCGTTATCCCGCCACAAAGATTTTCTCTCATCTCCTTTTAATCAATCGGCATATCTTACTTGAACTTAATCAAATTACCACAAAACTTTTTCAAAAACAATTTTAGTTCTCCTCAACTCATCTTTTAGCATCAAACATCAAGCATTTGGTCTTCTCTAGGTCTCTCAAGTGTATTTCCTTCCCTCTCCTATCTAATCAAGGATTGTATGTGGATCTTGGAGGGCTATATAACTAAATTAAACCATAAGATTAACCATGTCAACAATGTGCTCAATCATGCCTATTAAGAAAGAATTTTCTTGGAAAAGAACTTTTAATGGAGAAGAGGAATGTAGAAGATCTAAAAGAAAATTCAATGAGAACAATTGGCAAAGAATGAGAAATAATCAGAAATCTGCTTTCTTTGATGACCTTAATGCCTCTCAAGGAATATATATTTTTTCTCTTTACCCCTTTTTTCTTAAAATAAACTCTTTTTTTTCTTTTTGCAACAGCGTCGATCGGCACAACACTGCGCCGGTCGGCGCGGTCTATTTTTTTTTTCTTTCACCTCCTTTTTTTCTATTCCCGATATGATCAGCAATTTTTGTCTTGTATCAGCAGCGAAAATTTTCTGAGAATATAGGTTGTATCAAGGAGGAGGGAGAAACAAAGATGTATGGTTTTCATGATAGCAAGGAATTTAATTGGACAAGAATAGCTAGAAATACAGAGATAAACAAAAATAGATCATCCTTTCCTAACTTGGTCGAAATCATGAGCAAAAAGTTGACAAAGTTACTTACAATCCACTTAGTTGAAATGTGTAGCTTGCTCTCATTCACTCGGCTATGTAGGCATATTTAGACCTTGCTTTTGCTTTAGCTTACGATGAGTCAAAAGAAATTTTCACAAATATAAAGCTCAAAAGTTAAGTGGTAACCAACAAATTCAAGTAATCAACCAATCGATCATCAGAAACACAAGATAAATAGCATGGGGCACTTTCAATTTGCCAATCGACACTAACTTTATTAAAGACAATGCAAAAATTCATACTACATAAAAGACCTAGAAGCAACTCTTAACATGACTCGTGACTCTCTTAAGCACACACACAAACTTAAATAAACACTCATTAAGATTATGCTCTAGATTACGCTCATGGATCACCTTATTCTACTGCCTTCATAATATCTCATCATTAATCTCCTTAGGTGTCCTTCCTCCAGGAATTGCGCGACAGCCATCATCGTATTTTAAATCTCTAGTTATGAAAGCTGGATCTTCTGCCAATTGGAGTTCAACCTTGCGTTGAAGATCTTTAGCACAAAAGAAACACTTGAAACCCTCAATACAACTGTTCCTATGAATCTTATTTTCTTGAAAACTTTCCCAATCGGTAAGAACCTTGGGAAAGGATTCATCCCTTCTAGCTTGAAGATCCTTCTCCGCATCCTGCTGGTACATAGCTTCTTCGACTTCCTCTCACAGCTTGAGTTCATACTTGGCGGCAATGTCATGTTCACTATAAAGTCGGCACCTATGAATTGTGAGGGTGCTCTCTTCATCTAGCTCTTCCTTCTCTTGCTCAGTCAATGATCTTTCGAAAGATAGGAAATCCTCATACGACAAGGGCTTAGCAAGATCAAAAAGACTTTCCATGTAATACCCTTGAGAAACTACTTCACTTTCAATAGGTGCTACAGATTTTCCTTTGTGCATCAATACTCTTTTCATCATCTACCAACGTTCATTGTCCATCTTCACCTTGTCGGCGTTCCACGCGTCAGCTTCGCTTTTCTTCATGAATTTCTTCTACAGATCTGACCAGACAAGAGGATCATCTCGTGTTGGTGTCAACATTTCGTCGACTTCTTCCCAGGACCAATTTGCAGAGGGTTGAGGAAATCCGCCGCCGAGCCGATCGGCTCCAGAGTCACGCCGATCGGCGTAGAGGTCGCACCGATCGGCGCCGCTTTGGTTTCTGCCTGATGCGCCGCCTTCCGTCGCTTCTGCTCTTAGGGTTTGTTCTGGTGACGATTGAATACGAGTTGATCCATGGGTTTGCTGTGCGCTCATATTTATATCCCTTGATTTCCAATTGGACTAGGACTCTTTCTCTTATTCATGGAATTTAACGAGTCTTAAAAAGGCAAGGCCCGAAACCGACTCAAAAACAAAAAGGACTCTGTCGCGCCGATCGGTGTAGGGCTGCGCCGATCGGCGCGCTACACTAAGTTGCCAAATCAGAAAAAGAAAAACTACGGAAATTAAAATACATACAAGCTTTTGTTTTACGTCATTAAGCTCGACCACATGAGGTACTAAGCGGTGAAATACACATCAAAAGATTTTAATTCAAATGTGTCAGGTTCTAGGTATACCTTTAGACGTTGTCCGTTCGCTGTGTACTTGTTCCTCTTGCCATCCATTATGATTAACGCTCCCGAAGGTAACATCGTATTCACAAGATAAGGTCCCTCCCATTTGCTTCGCAGTTTGCCTTTACCAAATAATCTGAATCGCGAGTTAAATAGGAGCACCCGATCTCCTTCCTTGAATTCCTTCTTCAAAAGCTTCTTATCGTACCACTTCTTTGTTTTCTCTTTGTATATAGCTGCATTTTCATATGCATGCAATCTCATCTCTTCCAATTCACTTATTTGTATCTTCCTTTTCATGCCGGCGGCATCAAGATCCAAATTCATTTCCTTTATAGCCCAATAAGCCTTATGTTCCGATTCCACCGGTAGGTGACACAATTTCCCATAGATGAATTGATATGGTGTCATACCAATTGGTGTCTTGAATGCCGTCCTATATGCCCATAACGCTCCATTAAGCTTCGTGGCCCAATCTTTTCCTTCCTTTGTAACAATCTTCTGCAGAATTCCCTTTAATTGCTTATTTGAAGTTTCTGCTTTTCCATTCGTCTGGGGATGGTAGGCTATTCCAATTCTATGTTCACCTCCAGATTTGGTTAAAAACCTAGCAAATTCTCCTCCTGTAAAATGGGATCCTCCTTCTGTAATTATTATCCTCGGTACTCCGTACCTAGGAAATATCTGCTCCTGAAATATACTCCTTGATTTTCTTGTAGTATTAGCCTTGCATGCCATTGCTTCGACCCACTTGGAGACATAATCAACGACGACCAATATGTACTCGAAACCGTGAGAATTCACAAAAGGTCCCATAAAATCCATACCCCAAACATCGAAGATATCGACTTGAAGATTGTACTAAAGAGGCATTGCATTCCTACTGTTAACATTCCCTATTCGTTGGCATTGAGCACATGATGCAACATACCTTTTTGCATCTTCATGCATAGTAGGCCAATAGAATCCACTCGCCCATACCTTTGCCTGTGTTCTGAAGTAGCCATAGTGTGCCCCATAATCCGAAGAATGACATTTTGCTAAAATGCTTGCTCTTTCTTCTCTGGGTACACATCTCCGTACTGCTCCGTCCTCGCAATACCTATACAAGTATGGGTCGGCCCATATAAATTTTCTCATTTCACTCTTAACTCTTTTCTTTGTGTTCTTGTTCATCAGATCAGTTTGTCCCTTGAAACCTTTGATAATATCCATCATCCAATTCCCTCTACAATCAAATGCGGCAAACAACTGCTCTTGTTGCATTTCATCTCTTATTGGCTTAGCCGATGGTGATTCAAGACGAGATAAATGATCTGCTACAGATTTTTCTACTCCTTACTTATCTCTTATCTCCAAATCAAATTCTTGCAGCATCAATACCCATCGCATTAACCGAGGCTTAGACTCCTTTGAAACCAAGTATCTTATAGCAGCATGATCAGTATATACAATCACCTTAGAATTTAGAATGTAGGATCTAAACTTCTCAAAAGCAAATATAACAGCTAACATCTCTTTCTCAGTTGTTGTATAATTGATTTGCGCCTCATTCAAAGTTTTGCTAGCATAATAAATCGCATGCACTTTACCTTCCTTCCGTTGTCCAAGAACAGCTCCAACTGCATAGTCACTTGCATCACACATAATTTCAAAAGGTACACTCCAATCAGGTGGCTGCATAACGGGTGTAGAGCATAGAGCTTCCTTTAATCTTCTGAAGGCCAAGAGTCTCTCCTCATCCATAACAAATTCTGTATCTTGATTTAACAATTCTGTCAGGGGTTTAGCAATCTTCGAATAATTCATAACAAATCTGCGATAGAAGTTGGCATGTCCAAGAAAACTCCTCAAAGTTGTAAGATTAGTAGGGGGAGGTATTTTCTCAACTGTAGATACCTTTGCCTTATCAACCTCTATCCCTCTTTTAGATACGACATGACCAAGTACTATCCCTTCAGTTACCATGAAGTGACACTTCTCCCAATTAAGAACTAAGTCGCATTCAACGCACCTTTTCAATACCTTCTCCAAATTCTCCAAACAGCTATCAAAATCAGCACCATGCACGGAGAAGTCATCCATAAATACCTCCATAATATCTTCTATGAATTCAGTGAATATTGCATTCATGTATCTTTGAAATGTTGCCGGCGCGTTGCAAACACCAAATGGCATCCTTCTATATGCATATGTCCCAAAAGGGCATGTAAAAGTAGTTTTCTGTTGATCTTCTGGTCTTACCGGTATTTGAAAGAAACCACTATATCCATCCAAATAACAAAAGTATGAATTCCTTGCTAATCTTTCAAGCATCTCATTAATGAACGGAAGAGGATAGTGATCTTTCTTCATCACTTTGTTCAAACTTCTATAATCCATGCACATTCTCCATCCAGTTATAGTCCTTTGAGGGATCAACTCATTGTTCTCGTTAGGCACTACTATCAACCACCCTTTCTTGGGTACACAATGCACTAGACTAACCCATTCACTATCAGTAACAGGGTAGATCATACCTGCATTAAGCAGCTTCAAAATCTCCTTTTTAACCACTGGCTTCATTGATTCCTTCAACCTTCGCATCCCTTCAACCACTGGTTTAGTATTCTCCTCCAAGTTAATCTTGTGGGTGCAAAATGCGGGGTGGATTCCCTTGACGTCATCCAATGTGTAACCAATGGCCTTCTTATACCTTTTAAGCACAACAAGAAGCCTCTCTGTTTCTTCTTTCGTTAGGGCGTTGTTCACAATAACTGGATATGTTCTATTCTTTCCTAGATATTCATAGCGTAGTTCCTTCTGTTCCACTTCTGGCGCTTCGTCTGGATCCAGCTCCCTGAGAGGTTCAAAATCAGAATTTTCCTGGTTGAGCCGATCGGCGTGAGGTTCGCGCCGATCGGCGCTGGTAGTGTGCTTGAGCCGATCGGCGCAAGGGTCGCGCCGATCGGCGCTGGCAGTATACTTGTCAGCTCCACGCATGATGTGGTCCAGTGGGTCTCCCATATCCATCCCTATCCTCTCGTCTTCCTCTTGGCAGTATTCCTGATAGTAAGAAGAGTCTGGATGAGACGGATCATTAAATTGAAATTGCACTTCTTCCTCTCCCAGGTGTAGCGTGATTTGACCTTTTCCAGCGTCCAGTACGGCTTGTACTAATCTTAAGAATGACCTTCCCAGAATGATATCTTCAACCCCAGTTTCTTTATTGTCTAGAACAAAGAAATCTATAGGCATTGTTTTCGAGCTGATCTCAATTTCGACATTCTTGATCACTCCCAGTGACTTGGTTTTCCTACCATCCGCCATGATCAGCTCGAGTTCAGTCCCCATCAGCCGCTGTTGAGTTGCATAAGGCATGCTCATGAATGCATCGTAAGTCATCAAGCTGACACGGGAGCCAAAGTCACAAAAGGCTTTCGGAAATTTCTTCCCCGATATCTCACAGGGTATGTACAGTTCTTCTTATTCCTCTTCAGTGACACCTACAGCATACACACCACATAATCCTTCGTAGGGGGATGGCTCAAAGCAACTGTCTAGCAATCTCTTCGCTTGTTTCACCTCTGTTCCATCAAGCTCTATATCATCCTTGTAAAGCTTCCCTAAAACTCTCCCAACAATCTCTTGATCGAAAACTTCCGACATGAGGCGATTACTTGGGAAGTTATACTCAATTCCGGCTTCGGAGGCGTCTTGCGGATCGAAGAATCTTCTCATATTGAGCAATTCTTGCGAAAAATCAATGGGAATCCAGTCCATTGGCTCAAATTCATCAAGTGGTTTAGCATTCGCCAATGTTCTATCCCCCTTCGGTTTAGTGAAGTTCCCTTCAAATTCCTTCAGGTGGTTGTCCAGAATCGCAGCTTCTATTTTGGTATATTTCTTGCTACTTGGCGGAGTCGTCAGGGTGATCGGTTCTCCTGTTGTCGCGACTGCGCCGATCGGCTCAGAGACTGCGCCGATCGGTGCACACGTCAGATCCACAGAGGTGGGTCCGACGGGCTTTATTTCTTCGAATTGCTCTGAAGTAATCATTGATCTGCTCTCGGACTTCAAGATCTGTTCAGCTGGCGACTCTTCCTTCTTCATAACTTTTGGGCATTGCCGATTTGGTTCTAGATATTCTTCCCAATGCTTGTGCAAAGCTTCATTCTCAGCAATTTTGCCTAACAATTCGATCCCTACCTTGGCCGTCAATCTCAGAAAACTTCCTCTGGCCGATCCGTCCAAATGCATCCTCGATGCCTTGTTTATGGCCATGTAGAAGGTTTGAGTGCACATATTCTCATCAATGCCAAGGTTAGGTCCTTGTTTCAAAAATGTTTGAAAACGCGTCCAAGCTTCCGTGAGAGATTCTTCATCTTCTTGTAAGAAGTTCACCACTTCCCTTCTCAACTTCTGCACCTTTGGCAAAGGAAAATAGTGGAGACAAAAATTCCCAACCAACTCACTCCACTTACTTTTGCTTCTCGAGATGCTGCCTTGTGCCACTCTTTGGCATTTCCTCCCAAAGAGAATGGGAAAAGCAGCCACCTGTAAAGATCCTGAGGCACTCCTTCATGATGGAATGTTTGGCAAAGTGCCTCCAAATCTTGTAAGTGAGTATACGGGTTCTCCTCTTTCGCTCCAAAGAACTTGTTTGCTTCAGCCATGCTAATGATGATGGGGTTCAACACATACGAGGAGGCCGTGGCCTTCTCATCTGAGGGTTGAGGCACCAGCACGGCTGGAGATGGTAGAGAAAGTTCCCTGTGCATCCGAGAAGGTTCTGTCGTACTCATCCTAAAAGTTCACACAAAACACAAAAACGAAAACAACTAGAAAAGAGAGGATTAGACGTTAGTAAAATATTAATAGTAAAAGAACTTGCTTGTTCCCCGACAACGGCGCCAGAAAAAGGGCTTGTTGGTCGTAATTACGCACCCACTTATATACCGCAAGAGGACGGTGTACAGTTGTAGCTCGTTTTCACATAGATTAAATTCATCGAGAGAGTATCAACAAGTATGAGAGTTACATGACCAGATCCCCGCACCAGAGAAGAGAATATGAGACTACTCACTCATCCTTCCGCTAGACATAGCAGAGGAGTGAGAAATAGCGCTAGAACGCCGATCGGCGCGACCTTCCTTCTGGTGGATCTCGTCGGTGTTAACGAACCACCGCCGCCAATATCCTGGAACCCTAGTTTTAATAACTGATTCTCGCGATCGCCGTCTCTCGTTGGTCGTCCTTGGCTCTTGATAATTATCTTCCTTTTATACTCGACGGGATTAGGTGAACTTCCACCGACTCTAACTCATACTGGGTTAGGCCTTCGTCTTTCCTAGACAGGATCACATTTTAGTCATCTTTTCCTCCTGTGCTGATCGGCGCATGGGTCACGCCGATCGGCGCAGCTCCGCATCTGGCCCATCTTCGTTATTCTTCAGCTCTTTATCCATAATTGCCCTGTTTTACACCTGTTTCCTGCGATTACATCCAAAATAGAACAACTACAAATATATGCAAATATGACGTTAATTGTTAGTCCAAACCACCAAATTAAGACGCAAAACATCCCTTTTTGGTAGATAAAATGGGCATCTAGAATCCACCAACAGCGGGATACGCCGGGCGGCCACCCATGCCGGGCGGCAGTTCCTAATCCTCCTTTTGCTGCATTATTGTTTTGGTGGTGATGATAGAGGGCTAGGTCCATGCGCCATGTGATCCACTTGCTTACTTTGGGCATAACTTTGTTGGAAGTGAAGGGACAAGAAGAGAGTGACGGGATGGCCAAAGTTGGATGTTTGCAATGAGTGCCCTGTCATTCATGAAGCCTAGGAGAGTAGGATGGCAGGTGAGTGTGAGTGGTGAAAGAGGTGACTTGTGTGGCTCTCCTCCATCTACTTTTACTCATGGTGGGGTCTTAGGTGAGCATTTTTTCACAAAGGAAGTGCTGGCCACACCTCCTCCACTCATGTCCATGATCCCTGCATCAAAAGAGAATGGAATCCGAGAAAAAGTTTGGCCGAGCGGCACAGAAATTACCCAGCCGGGTGGTCGTTTTTCATGAAAAATTGACCTCCCGAGTGCTAAAATGTGACTAGGTTGTTCTGGCCGGGCAGCACCAAAAATTACCCAGCCGGGTGGTCGTTTTTCACGAAAATTGACCTCCCGGGTGCTAAAATTTGATTGGCCGGGTTAGAGTGCTGGATCATCACCCGGATAGTCATTTTTGACGAAAAATGACCTCTCGGCCGGGAAATTTGGTCAAGACATCATTCTTTTTTTTTTTTGCCTAATTTCATTGTTAAAGAAGGAAATAAAAGCAACCTAATTTAGTGGTATGTACAAGAGAAAGAAGAAGAAAAAGGGATAAATATCGGTTACCTTCCGACAAGGGTTCAGATTTTACGTCCTGAACGAGACGGCCTCCTTTTGTCATACCTGAATCTTGTTTTTGGGCTCTATAGTTGTGACCTTTTAGCGTTTCCTTTTTTATTCTCTTATGGCATCACTTGGTCTATTGATTTCCTAAAATTGTTAGCGCAAATCTATTCATCCACAATAGGCATATCTCTATCAATTCCATCAATCAACCTAGAAACCATATCTAATTTGATCAATTGTGGGAGGAAAACACATGCATTTTCCTTATTTTACATCATAACATGATAGAGATTACCACTTTTATATTCTAGCTCATACACATACATAGGGTACGCAACCAAACAAGGAATGCATAATCCAATATAGAATAAGATAAGAAGATAAGATTAGTTGGTGACGAATCAATTCCATCAATACCCAAACTATCCAAATAGATGGTTAGGGGCAATATTTTGGGGCATACCTCCTTGAAAATTGAGCTATAGTGGTACATGAGGATTTGTTGACAAGTATCGCAACACCACGAGCTCTTCTTCTGTGAAAACTTGCTCCAAGGCCAAGAAGACTGTGTCCTGTTTGTTGCATACTCAAACAAAACAGGGGTGATCCTGCTAAAGCTAGTTGTCAATTAACTCAATAGACAATCTATGTTAGTCTCAAAATCTTAGCCATTGCGTCCCCGGCAATGGCACCAGAAATGCTTGTTGGAGTTTGCTACGCTCTAAAGATAAAATGATTTAATTCCACAAGCGCACGGAACACCATTGTAGCATTTCACCCGGGAGTATTCCAAGGTATCGTATTTATTTCCACAGGGAAGCTAGGAATAAGATTATCTCGGCTAAACAAAGATATGACTAAAGAATAATTCCAAATATCTAAAGACGGGAGTAAGGATAATCTCTGATAGAATGGGGTAGTAAGACAGGAGAAATCCACACTAAGATAAATAAAGAGATAGGTTAAGCTAGCCGGGAGGACAGCGAGTCTAAGTCTAAGATTCCTAAAAATATATATCTTCCTAATATATCTAAGTCAAGTGTCAAATCCTAGTTACTCGAGTTGAGCGCTTACACCAATTTCATGATACAACCTCGAGTCTTTCACCTGTTAGCTCACTTCAGGGCACGAAAACGTTCCACTAATATTGGTCGGTAACTAACCTTTGTACTAGCGGGTATGCTATCGCTAGACAATCCTGCTTGAGACTTCCCAAACGTGGTGGACTACTAAAGGGACGGACAGGACTGTCACCATCTGCCACCTACCACACAGCCCGTGGGGACGAATGCAAATCCAGCTAGCGTTAACTTAGGCACCGTGCCTGCGCCTTCACTAGATATTCTTCTGTTGATCGAGCAGAAGAATAGCCGGGAAATAACCAAGCCTATGTCCTAGAAGGAACTAAACTTAATTAAATCCTAGCCAAGAAACCCGTGAACTACGCAACAAAGTTTCTTCCTGATAATTGCAACTTAAGGAAATTACTAAGTTAAGATAAATACATGACAAGATATAAAGGGGAATATAATTATATTGATAAAGGATAAGTCTTATAAAGGAGAAAAGATACAAGAGAGCTCATACCAAGACACCGAGATGATTTCGGAATCCCGAGCGATGCTCTCGACTAGACTCTAACTCCCGACTAACTAACCTATTCTACATTGTGGCACAGGTAGTGGGAAATGGACTCCTTGATGTGTTGCGTGTTGATTTCCTCCCAAATTCTCCACTATTTATAGGTGGCAATGAGCAGGGAGGTATTTGTAGGTCAAGTGGAGTCGGTGGGCCGAAGTCGGTCCGTCGGGCGGTGGGACCCGTCAGGCGGCCTAGCCCACCGGGCAGCCACATGATTTTGTCGGTTCAGCACCGACTTGTCTTGGACACTTCAGATGATCTTGTGGAGTCAGTGCCTTGGTCGGCTTGTGCCGTTTTCTGCGGATTTAGGCCAGTAGGCCTAGTGCACCGGGCGGCCTTGGGTTGGTTCTCACCGACTCTTCATTTTGAGGTCAGGAGGCCTCATGCGCTGACAACCTCGGGTGGCCAACCCAGGCCAGCCGGCAAGCCAGGCCAGGTGGCATGCTAGGCCGAGCAGCAGCCTAGGCCGGGCGGTGGCCTTGGCCGGGTGCCGACCCCCTCCGGGTCACCCCTTGACTTCTCCTGGTTAGGCCACTTGTTGACCTTCTTTCCTTAGCCATATTTCATCACTTTTGGTCCGGGAGGAGAAAACGGCATCACAGTGAAGTGTTTTGCAAAATCGGCCGGGTCGAATGATGAGCTTGGAAAAACGACTCCGGTTGATCAGTCGGGTGGCTGATTTCAGCTGTAAATGACCCTGTCGGCTGGTTCCTGATTTTAGCCTGAAAACGACCCTGTTGGCCAGTGAAAACGACTGTTTTATAATCATGAACAGCCGATGGGGTGTTTCATCATGTTTTTGCATATTTTGGCTCTTTTACACATGCAAACACATATTTCACCAAAACTTGTGGAATCTTATTAGTTTAAATAAATATTTATTAATCTTAGGTCTTTACCTTGCATATCCCGATCGGTTGGTGGCCGATATTGGGTTTTATTGTCCGCCAACAACTGGCAACCCCGCCTGGCCAACCCAGGCCGGGTGGCAGCCCCAGCCGGGTGGCAAGCCAGGCCGGGCGATAGCCTTGGCCGGGTGTCGACCCCCTCTGGGTCACCCCTTGACTTCTCTCGGTTAGGCCACTTGTTGGCCTTCTTTCCTTAGCCATATTTCATCACTCTTGGTCCGGGAGGACAAAACGGCGGCACAGTGAAGTGTTCTGCAAAATCGGCCGGGTCGGATGATCAGCCTGACAATGATTCCGATCGATCAGCCGGGTGGCTGATTTCAGCCGTAAACAAACCTGTCGACCGGGTCCAGATTTCAGCCTGTAAATGACCCTGTCGACCGGGTCTTGATTTCAGCCAGTAAACGACCTTGTCGACCGGTGAAAATGGCTGTTTCACAGTGGTGATCGGCCGACGAGGCGTTTCTTCATGTTTTTGCAAATTGTGACCCTTTTATACCTACAAACACATATCTCACCAAAACTTGTGGAATCTTATTAGTTTAAATAAATATTTATTAATCTTAGGTCTTTACCTTGCATTTCCCAACCGGTTGGTGGCCGATATTGGGTTTTATAGGCTGCCAACAGGTCGTCACACGTTTGTACACGGTTTGAGCCCGCTGGTGAAAGGGGCATCAATAGTGAGCGCCCGTGTCGGCTCAGGGAGTCCGGCAAGTTCTCGAGGGAGGCGAGCTTGTGCCTTGGTGACACCGGTGACGTGCACCGCACTCTAGGAGTGATTGCGTGCTCGTGGACGAGAACTCCACATTGGTGACGGGAGGGACCGACACTCCGACGGGATTGGTCCAACGAGGAGTAGGGGAATCATGAGCCATCTCTTACTCTACTCCTTACTTTGATGTATTTCTTTCCGTGTTTATATACCGTGCTATTCATGCTTGTGTGATTACCTTGTTCTAGTTAATTACCTTGTAGACTTGCATGAATAGGCTTCTTTACTTGCTACTATTGCTTAGCTTTCATACTTGATCACTAGCATGTATAGGAGTTGCATTGGCTTGATTACTCATCCTTGTATGTATTGTACTACTCATGCTTGTATGCTCTCGTTCCTTATCTTGTAGCATTACATGAGTAGGTTCCTTTGCTAGCTTGTTGTTTGCTTCCACGTGTCATTATCACTAGCTTGCATAGGAGATGTATTGTCTTGTGTGATCCACTAGTATGCTTAGGTTGTAGTTCCTTTCATAGGTTCATTATCTTGATAGTGTGATCATCACTAGAATTGTGTAGGAGTTCTTTTCAGTGGTTGGTTTTAGGAATTGGTGAATTTGGTACATAGTGTGAGTTCCAGATTCACCCCCCCCCCCCCTCTCTCGATCACTCGGTCTTTTCACCCTGTCGGTAACTCCCCTAGGTGTGATGACAAGCCGCTGGACTATGTTGTCGTCATAGCAGTGAAGGGGCCTTCCTGTGTCTGAAACTGTTGAGCCTGTGGGAGGATAGGAACTTCTGAATGCTGACTGGAATGTATTCAAGTGAGCTCTGACAACTGACTCAGCAGATGTGCCATCAGTCTCATATGCTGCTGTTGGAACTCTCCCTGTACCCACAGCACATCCTTGATCTGACGCCTCTCCTCAGTAGTGTTCTGGATGAAGTCATCCAGACGTCCTGCAAGCGCTACAATGGTGGAAGCATGATTAATCTCTATAGGTGCTAGCTGAGGTTGTGGTCTTGTACTGGCTGACTCAGGAACCGTTGTCTCTGGATGAGCCTCCTGCTCGTGAGCCTCCTACCCTCTCAGGGATAACCTCCTCCATCTCACCAATCATCAGGTCTGCCAAGTCAAACTACTGTCTCCTCAGCATAGCTGTAACTGCTCACTAGTGAACTAGTGTGAACTCCTTCCTGTACCTAGACCAAGGTATGATAGTCATGGTGACTATCGCCCTGACAACCTTAGCCTCTGAAGTGAGACTCGTAGGGCCTCGGACGAATCCTAATGTGTGAGGCGGCAGAAAGGCAATAGACACCATGTCGTCTAGAGGTAGCATCCCTCCCTTTGGTCTGCGGGGCGAAGCCCAGTCTCCGTAAGCGCTCCTATATAGCTGCAAGTCTGAAGCAACTAGTCCGAGTGCAGCTACCAGGTCCTCCCTGGTCAAGCTGTGGGGCTCTCCTCTGAACATAAACCAGATTTCTGAGTGATCTCTAGATACCCAAAGTGAGGCGTAGAACTCCATCACTATATCCTCTCTGTACCTATAGGGACTGGTGACCAAGTCTGCTAGTCCAGGCAAGTAGTCGAAGTACTGTTGCATGCTCGTGTCTATGGCTCTTCTCATAGCCTGGTAAGTGGCGTACTGCTGAGGCACGAACAGGGTTCCTGGGGACTGGGGACCCTTGCTCGAAAGGTACGAGGTGACTCAACTTGAGGTCCCTGGCGGGAATTGCAAGTATGACTCTCTGTCCATCTACAGCTACAAGTCTCTGTAGTCTCCTTGTGCACACAACACATGTGCACTGCGGGTCTCCTGCCCGGTGAGCTGACCTCTACTGCTAACTAGACTGCTATTGTGGCTGCTCTAGCTCTGAAGACTCTAACTTTGACTCTCCTATCTCCTCATCGGACTCCTCCTCCTGCTGCCTGGAGGATCCCTACTTTGTAGTCCTCGACGACCTCCCTTGACGAGAAATCAGAATACCTTACATCTACGGTGACAGTCTCACACCTGTATATACATCTCTAGGGCTGTTGTCCTCTGTCTGGTGCTCTTCCTGTGGCTTTGATCATCAGTCTGTGTCCTTGTGATCAGTATGACTCCCGGTGTCCTCCGTGCTTGCTCCATGGCATCCAGGTGCCAAGCTATTTGTCTAGCTCTCTTAGACTCAGGGTCTAGCCTAGTCCTCTTCTTGCCTCTGGGCTTCTTTGGTATCTTGCCCTTGCCCTTATCCTGTCTTCTTGTCATCACTTCTGCTGACTGCTGTCACTGCATGCACATAGGCGGGGATAGGATAAGTATAGAACCTAATATGATCTACAAGCAAAGCACCGCTAGGTAAGAATGTGCAATGGAAATCCTAGCACTCAATGAAGGACAAGATCACTGGACAAATATGCAAAGTAACAACAATGATCATTGACTATAAGTGGATGGTGTGAATCATCTAGTGTACAGTCAAATAATGGCAATTAATTTAACTGTAGACTAAACGAGAGATAACCCTAGAATTACAATTAATAGATAGGCATGGAATTAATTATAGACTAGATTGAAGCAATTAATCCTAATTAATGCAATCAAATAATGGGAATTTAATCTAATTGCACTTAATCAAGACAATTGCTCGCTAAATCAGGGTATAAATGATGAAAGGGAGATAGTTTCCATACCCTGGAAGTAGAGACGTCTTACACCAAAAGAAACTCGTGACCGATTACCGAAAAGATTGAAACTTGGGTCACCGGCAATGGAGGGAAGGAGAAGGGGTAAGCTTTGCCCTAGGTCTTGGTGGAGCTCCGCCCTGGGCTGTGCGCGCGCGCTAGGAGAGGTGGAGGCGGCACTGGGGGTGACAGCGAGGTGCGTGGCAGCGAGGCGGTAAGTAGCGGCGGCAATAGACGAGGTGTGTGGGTGGCGACACGGAGATGCTAGGGTTCACAATGATATAGTGTTAAAGAATATGCTGAACTATACATCTCTAGAATTTTATGTTTGCACGGTATACCAAAACACAATCATTTCAGATCGTGGCTCTTAATTTGTGGCACGATTTTAGGAGCAGTTACATGCTTCTTTGGGTACACATTTAATTAGAAGTTCAGCATACCATCCTATCACTGATGGACAGACAGAACATGTGAATCAAATTTTGGAGGATATGCTTAGAGCCTATGTTTTAACATATGGTGGTAATTGGGATGATCACTTGCCTCTCGCAGAATTTTCTTATAACAATAGTTACCAAGAGAGTGCTGGTATGACACCCATTACAACATTATATGGCCGTAGCTGTAGAACTCCATTGAATTGGTCAGAATCTGGAGAAAGACTTATATGCGGACCGGATCTTGTGCAACAAGCTAAAGAAAAGGTCCGGATTATTCAGACCAATCTAAAGGCAGCAAAACAACAACAAGAGATGTATGCTAATAAAAGACGTCGACCTTTGATATTTGAGAAAGGCGATCATGTTTATTTATGGGTATCACTATAAAAGGTATTCAGCGATTCGGGGTCAAAGGAAAATTAGCTCCCCGCTATATTGGTCCTTTCAAAATAATTGAACAGTGGGGACCCGTGGCATATAAGTTACAATTACCAGTAAATATTTCGAGTGTGCATGATACCTTCCATGTCTCTCAGTTAATGAAATGTCTTAAGACACCCATAGATGTTATCTTGGATGATTATGAACATCTATAATCTGATTTAACCGATTCTGAACATGTGATAAAAATATTCGATAAGAAGATCGGGTTACTCGGAAGCGAACTATTAAGTTCTATAAAGTTCAGTGAAATAATCATTCCGAAGATGAAGCAACTTGAGAATCTACAGAATTCCTTAATACCCATTATCCGGAATTTTTACATTAATTCTCACGTAATAAAACTTTATCTATTAACCAACCTCTAGTTCACTTTAAATCACGAGAAGAGATTTCCTTAAGAAAGGAGGACTGTGACACCCCAATGTCACTATGCCTATTTTGTCACATGATTGCACCTAATTCTGATTTAGTAAGTCATCGTTTAATTTTGACTGTATTTTAAATTTATTTGAATTTCGAATTAAACCAGTATGTGGCTAGGTTGTGAACCAACTTCAAATTTGCTATGCAACAGGATGCTATTAAAAATATATGTGATAGGAAATATCATAAAAGAATTTTAAGAATTTTTTTGGATTGTTTCTCGGTGAAAAAATACCCTAATTAATTCATGTAAGTTTGAATTTTAACCATATTTAAATAAATGGTAAGATCAAACTAATTCGAATTGAAGTTTAAAACCTGTTCCATTGTGATCTACAGGTGTCAAAAGTTCTAAAAAAATTTCAATTAATTCTAAGTTGACAGCTATTTTATTTAGATTTTTAATCTCATGACGGAGAAAAAAATGTGCAGGATCCACCTGTCAGCCTGTCCTCTCTTTTTTCTTCTCTTCTTCGCTGGCAATGGAAGCCACGCATGTTGCCACGCTCTGGTCCGCGTGTCCCTCGTGCAGGGGCCTTCTGGGTGATCAGAATCCTTTCCCTCGACACCGTCGCCCTTACCTCTTGGTCTTCTCGCCATTTCCTTCTCTATGTTTCTCTCTCGTTGAGCTCTGATGTTCATCCGCCATTGATACAGGACCTCAAGCTCGAGCTTCCTCTCTGTCCTTCCGGCGACTCCTCAGCTCAAAGAACTCCACAAACCGCGGCACAATAGTGCCCTCTATCTCCCAGTACCATCCAATCGGCCACTCCTCGCTTGAATCAAGCAAATCGAAGCAATAACAGTGGAGCTCTCTCCATCGAACACCTTTGACGCCGGCATCAAATTCGTCGGCTACGGTTCATTCCCTTCTTTGATTCTTTTTCCTATGTGTTGCCAACTCCCTTGCGCATTGATTGAAACTTTTTCCCCATCGATTTGTGCAGAAACCGCGCGAGAACTGGGGATTTTCTGGCCGTCATGCCACTGGACAGAGGTTGAAGACGACGATGGCATTGTTGTAAATAACGCGAAATTCAAAAAGAAAATCCAAAAAATGTTATAAACTTGTAAAATCTATATCTCGAGTTCCAGAGCTCCTAAAATAGCAAACTAAATTTTGTTGGTTTTGTTTTGACGCTATCTATGCAATGGACATGTTTTTGCAACTGATTTATATGAAAACGTTTGATATATAATTTAATTAATATAAACCTAAATAAATCCATATATTTAGTTGTAGATATAGTGAAATGGTAAAGTAAATTGTTTTCTACTCCTAATAACATGTTTAGTTCAGAAAATAAAATGATGACCTTAGTTTTTTGGCATATAATTATATATGAATTTATTTTGAAAATGCTTATAATTTCATTTAGGGTTTAGTTGAGAAAGTAATCTTTGTAAACTTTTAGGGTTTGGTCCTTTGCACAAAAATCATTCTTATCTTGTTACATCACCGTGAATTTTTATAGGAATTTATTTTTTGTACATATATTACTAGAATTTATTTTAGTCATAACCTTTGTTAAATGCTTTATTAATACTTTGCTCCTGATATATTAGTAAAACTTAGCAAACTTGCTGGTCTTACAATTACTTATTTCCAGTAGGGCACTCATGCCCAGTAGTATAGTTTTAGTTCTTGTTAAATGATTTAATTGCTTAACATGTCTTGATAACCATATTTAAATGCATTAGAAAATTTTAATTATAAATTCTTCTTATTAGAATTGCTAGCCCTAAAGCGTATGGTTTTCAGAACAATGTTGAGGAACAAATTTTAATTAATATGCTCATTCATCATGTGCATTACATGTTGTTGCATTTTCTATGCATTCTCCTATATTGACATATCGATATTACTATTGTTGCATTTTCTATGCATTCTTCTATATTGACATATCGATATTACTATAGGAAACGTTGACTCAACGAAGGAGAATATTCAGAAGAACTCCTCGGAATTTTCAATACAAGAAGACTCTAACATCAGTACTAATTCAGTAGTTGTAGCTCAAGGCAAGCCCCAGAACATTCCCATGTATTAATATGATTAATTTCTATTAATTAATTTACTAGATGTGTATGGGTAAAAACATTCCTTGCATTTTTCCTTTATTCTTTTGAAAAAGGCATCATGATTGTATTCCATAACATAAATAGGTGTTTCCTGTTTGACTTGATAATAGCCATGCTCTGCTTGACTGGATGTGGTTGTTGTAGTTATATCCAGTTGGCTCCTACCTGTTCCCAATTTACAAATGTATAGCAACAACCTGAGTAGAACTTCTATTTTCCGCTTATGCATAACATAGCTTCCACTCTTTGTGAGGTGTTAAATTGTAATGAATTTCACATGTTTAGAAATGCACCCTATAATCAAGCTTTTATGAATGCAGTTTTTGGAGGATTTTGTCAATGGTGGAGAGGTAGCATCCTTCTTAGATTGCATTCGGCTGACTGCGGGATCTTTACTTGCCCTTGGGGGTGCAATTCGTCCTACAAGGATGCCTGTAACTGTTTCCTCCGGCTTCAACTCCATGCCAAAACAGTCTACCAGCCCCATGCAGGCCTCA
This sequence comes from Eleusine indica, assembly GCA_030378355.1. Taxonomy (NCBI): domain Eukaryota; kingdom Viridiplantae; phylum Streptophyta; class Magnoliopsida; order Poales; family Poaceae; genus Eleusine; species Eleusine indica. Next base: position 28,293,157 of record CM059501.1, on the reverse strand, counting down.
ATAGCTAATGGCTCATCTTCATCAAACATGCATCACACGCCTGCAGGCCCTGCTCCCTCAATTGCACCAGCAGCCCATTTGGGCAGTCAAAACCTCCATGTTGCTGCCATGCTTTGTGCTGCTAGATGGGGTGGACCTAGACTCATTCCCAGTTCATTACTGCCTTTTGATGTTTCTGTCGTGCTTCGAGGACCATATTGGATACGCATTATATATCGTAAGAAGTTTTCTGTTGACATGCGGTGTTTTGCTGGAGATCAAGTTTGGCTCTAGCCAGCTACACCTCCTAAAGGTGGACCTTTAGTTGGTGGATCATTGCCCTGCCCACAATTTCGACCTTTGATAATGGAACATGTTGCTCAGGGTCTAAATGCTCTTGAACCCAACTTCATGAATGCTGCACAAGCTTGTGCACACTTGAATATCAATGCTGGAGCCCCTCAACCTGCTCCTACTACAAATCGTTTAAGTACGGCCTCTGGTGTTGCTATGTCAGGGCCGAATTCTGGTGTTGCTAACCATGTAGCAGCTAGTTTGAGTCGAGCAGGAAATGCCATGTTGGCTACTTCGGTTCTTGCGTCAGGGATTGGTGGAGCTCCTGTGCGTCTTACACCTAGAACTGGCCTACCTGTTCATATGAAAGGAGAACTGAGCACAACTTTTATTGGGCTTAGGGATGATGGTGGATATGGTGGTGGCTGGGTCCCTTTGGCTGCTTTGAAGAAGTTGTTAAGGGGGATCCTTAAGTACCTTGGAGTTCTATGGTTGTTTGAGCAATTGCCTGAACACAGCTTTTATTGGACTGAAGGCATTCTGTGCGTTCTTTGTTGTCATTGTGTTGTTGATGTATCCAGTTAATGTTGTGTTGTAGGTGCATGTATCCAGTTAGTGTTGTGTTGTAGTTAAGCAGCTTCAGCTGTATGTATGCTGGTTATGTCTTCGAGCAAAGTTCATGTGTCAGATGTATGCTGGTTATCTCGTTGGCTATCAACTGTTATGTGCCATATTGATGTGTAGATGCAAGCTGATGATAGAAAACACAATATAGTAACAAAGTTGGAGGATCCAGAGTGCAACTGAAATATACACCAAAAAATCATCATCATCATTTGAATCGACTGCAGGTACGACTCCATCAGCAGTGTACGTGTCATCATCAGGATAATTATAGTCATCCAGTATGTCCTCATCATCCGGTTCTGGCATGGAGGCAGCACGCGCCTCCTCGAGAACAGCAACATCGACACTCAACCCTTCCACGTTAGTTCTGCTCCAATTTGTCAATTCCTCATGTCGGCCTTCAACATTCATATGTTCCACTCCTACAATGAGCGAGTCAACATCGGTATCAGCAAAATTATTTTCATTCTCCTCTCCTTCAGGCACGGCAAACAGGTTCCTAGGTTTCATTCTAAGGACACTACACTAATTCCTTCTCTTGGCACTTTTCACATAACACACCTGCTCTACTTGGATCGCCAGGATGTACGGCTCCTCTGAATATCGAGTCTGACTGGTATCAATGTCGACAATGCCATATTTATCCTTATTGTACCCTCTAGATTTATTTTTGTCTGGTGCTGGAACATCAAACCAATCACACTCGAACAAAATGACTTCCTTATTCCTAGAATAGTCCAGCATGATTATTCTTCTAATCACTCTGTGCCATTCCATGCCATCCTCCTGGACGACAATACCGCTATTCTTTGTGGTTAAGTTTTTCTCTATTTCTTTTGTCCGAAAGAGAAATCCGTTGATGGAGCACCTGTTAGCCACATGAATACGAGGATCTGAACCATAAGATAGAGCATACATCATATCATCTACTTCTCCGTTTTCAAATAGTTTCCTTACCTACCTCAAAATAATTTGGAGAATATGTTAGGAACACATTGTAAATTAAAATATCATGTATTCAAAAAATAGAGGAATATGTCTCACTTTTCGCTCAAACCATCCTACAAATTGTTCCTTGTGCCTTCTGTCAACATGCCGTGAGTCAGAATTTCTCAATTTCTCCTTATGCTCATTGCATCAGTAGGCAAATGATCAGTTACCTAGCAGAAGACAATACATGTTTCCAAAAAAAAAATCATATGTGACATGCTATGACTTTATCCATTCAATGCACTCATTACTGTTGGATAATATGCAGTGTTTCATCTTCTAAAATTCTCGAGGCTAAGCTTTCTCGAGCCGACAAGGAGTCTTTTTAGTGTACTCCTTGGTGCGGAATATGCTTATACCATCAGAAGGTGGTTCACTAATAACGTTCTTTTCTTGACGCTCTGGTCGATCGAGCTTTGTACTAACATCTTCAAAGAAGCGAGAACAAAATGTAAGGCACTCCTCCAAGAGATAACCCTCTGCTATTGAACCTTCAGGACACGCTTTGTTCCTCAAGTAGCCCTTGAGGGTACGTAGGTACCTCTATAAGCTTCATGATCATTGATGATTGTAACCCCGAGGTATGAATGTTTTGGTGATGGATAACAGCTATGAAATTGCGGGCTAATATCTACACGAGTGTTGTCTATGCAGAAATCATCTCTAAACTCTACTACAAATCATATGGATGATGGTTGCCTTGGTGATTGATAACAATGACCACAAACATGGAGGCTTGTGAGCTTGATGGAGTCCAAGGGTTGACGGAGATGGATCAAAGCTAAGGACAAGCTATGGAGCAAGTATTGGGAACACTAGTCTAGTTGTTAGGGCTTTGAGTCCATAGGAAAAATCGGACTATCAAGGGGGTCTAGGTCATGTCTCTTAGGTCACACTAGTTGGTGATATGCATGGATGCTTAGTGAAATCACAGGCACTAGGTGACAGTGGAGAAGCCAAGGAACTATTCGGAGAAGCCGAAAACAAAATCAAGCGAGGACGAGGAGTTTCAACTTCTGGACGTAGTGACCGGATAGAGGGGTCAGTGGTGACCGGACTGTATGGTCACTAAGAGGATTGGTCTGGAACTTATAGTGGGTAGCGAGGAATCTGCCTGTGCTAGAAGTCGTAGTGACCGAACGGTCCGGTCTATATGGGTTCACACAGGGTAGAAGGGGAGCAGTGCCCAAATGTTTCAAGACTAGAGAGAGAAACGGACCGGATGGTCTGGTTAGTGGAGAAATCAGCAGGGGCAGAGCCATTGGTGCTGAGGATTGTAGTGACCGGACGGTCTGGTCAGGCAGTGACCGGACAGTCCGGTCAGTAGGCCCAGAAAGCAGATTTCGTGGAGCAACGACTAGTTGAAGGTTGGAAGCCTATATTACTTCGTTGCTGAGGTCTTGGATACTACTCTTGGCCAGTGGAATTGCTTGGAGCATTTGGTGAGAGACAAGAGGCAAAGAGGAGAGCACTAGGAGGAGATATTCCATATCTTGAGAGTGCTAGTGAGAGTAACTTGAGCATTGATGCACATCTAAGGCTAAGGTGTCCTTGAGAGTGTGATCTAGGTTTTTACTCTTGGTCTATGGTGAGACCTAGACCGGTTAGGTGTCGGTGATCGAGCCTATCGTGATTAGTTGTGAAGGCTGTCACATGTTTGTACCCAATTTGAGCCCGCCGGTGAAAGGGGCATCGCTAGTGAGCGCCCGTGTCGGCTCGAGGAGTCCGGCAAGTTCTCGAGGGAGGCGAGCTTGTGCGTAGGTCGCAGTGGTGACGCGCGCCATGTCTTCACTTCGGGAGTGATTACAGGCTCATGGGTGAGAACTCCACTTTGGTGGCGGGAGGGACCGACCTCCAGCGGGAGTGGTGCAACAAGGAGTAGGGGAAGGCGCCATCCTTTTGAGACCTCGGAAAAAAAATATTGAGCATTCCTTGACCCCCTCTTTACTGTTCCGCAATTATGTGCTCTAGTAACTAGGTTGAATTATGGCTTGCATAGGCTAGTGTGTTTGGCTTTCGCGCTTTCTTTCATTATGAACACTAGCATGTGTAGGGTCTTGGCCTACTAGAATTGTTAGGTTGCAACGATTGTTAGGTTCAAGTAGTGTGAATTGAAGTTTTTGGATTCGTGGGCGGCTTACCGATTCACCCCCCCCCCTCTCGGTACGCCTTCGGTCCTTACAACCTCTCAACTGGATACATCCATCTATAGCAAACTGGGCCACAGTACTTAGCCTCCCAAGCAAGATGAACTGGTAAGTGCATCATAATATCAAAAAAGACAAGCGGAAAAATCATCTCAAGGCGACAAAGGGTCTGGCCAATAGATTTGTCAAGGTTTTCAATTTCATCATCCTCAAGCTCCTTCGAAGAAATTGCATTAAAAAACCTGCTGAGTTCAATTATTCTGACCACTACATCCTTAGGCAATATGTCTCATACCACCAAGGGTAAAAGTTTTCGTAATAAAACATGGTAGTCATGACTTTGAAGTCCAGTTACCTTGCAGCCACTGACATCAACACAACTTCTGATATGGGAGGCATACCCATCTGGCATCTGAATATGTTGTAGAAAATTGCAAAAAAATTCCTTCTCCTCTTTTCCTAATGTGTATAATGTTGGTGGCAAAGTGTATTTACCTTTCTCTTGCAATGGATGTTGATCCTTCCTTATACCCAATTCTTGCAGATGAAGTCGAGCCTTCTCACCATCCTTACATTTACTAGCTAAACCAAGCAAAGTCGCTATCAAGCTCTCGCAAATATTCTTCTTAATGTGCATCACATCTGGATTATGGCATATCAGCAATGTTTTCCAGTAAGGAAGCAAAAAAAAAAAAACCTCTTCATCCTCTAGTTGACTATCTTCATATCACTACTTCCTCTTCCCTACGGTAGTCTTTCCAAAACATACTTGCTCAAAACTCTCTTAATGCTGCAAGACTTGTTCACCAGTTAGCAGTACTGGAGGCTCCCTCTCTTCAACCTTATCATTGAAGCTCACCTTGTTCATCCACCACCTGTGGCCTGAAGGGAAAAAAAATGGTGATGCCCCATATAGCAATGCTTTTTACCATGTTGTAACCACAAGTAATCAATATCCTTGTGACAATAAGGACAAGAAAACTTTCCTTTTGTGCTCCAACCAGATAACATCGCATATGTAGGAAAATTATTTATTGTCCAAAGTAGAACTACATGTAGATTGAAATTCTTCTTCATCTTTGCATTCCAAGTCACATCTCCTTTAATCCAGAGATCTTTCAGCTCATCAAATAGAGGCTGCAAATACACATCAATATTAATTCTAGGAGATCTAGGCCCTAGAATGAGCATCGACATCTTCTAATAAAACTGTTTCAAGCACAACCATGGAGGCAGGTTACAAGGAATTAGGAGCACCGGCCATGTAGTGTAATTCACATTCAACATCCCAAATGGATTGAAGCCATCTAATGCAAGTCCCAGCCTAACATACATGGCTCCATTGCAAAGTTCTTATACATGTTATCTACGTGCTTCCATGCCAATGAGTTGGCCGGGTGCCAAACTTTCCCATCTTCAACTAGTTCATTAGTAGCATGCCAAAGCATTTGCTTCGATGTGGTCACATTCATATATAATCTTTGAAGCCGAGGAATAAGTGGAAAGTACCTTAGTATTTTTTGAGGAAAGGGCTTCTTCTACTTTACTCCACCATCATGAGTGGCACCATCCTCTGCATGCCCCTCTGGATCAGCATTTTTCCACCTACTTTGTTCGCATGTTGGACACTCATGCAAATCCTGGTATTCTCCATGAAATACAACATAGTCATTGACATAAGCATGAATCTTCACATAGTCTAGGCCGAGTTCTCGAACTACCTTTCAAACTTTTCCAATGTACCTGGGACATAATGTCCATTGGCGAGCAAAAGACATATTAACCGATGGTGTGCTCCATAGCATTGTTGCTAATGCCGAACATGCAATTAATCTGAAATATCCTCACAATGAAAGATACTTTTGTAGCCTCCTTACAACCTGGGTACAATTCTTACTCTGCTTCTTTCATTAATTTGAAAAAAAAAACCTTTGCTGACTCATTTGACTCCTCAGTATTATTGCTGCTTCCGCTAAGCTCTCCATGTATAGCACCAGTGATTAGTGAGTCATCTGATTTTTAATAGAGGGGTCATCAAGAGCAGGGTGGCCTTCATCAGTGAAATCCTGATTATCATCCAGAACCATAGGCTCCGCAGCACGACGATGAAAATGATGTTTCAGTGCTATGAAATCCGTATGAAAGCCTCTGCTAAGCAGGTGTTGTACAACCTCAAACTTTGTTCTGAATGCCATGCAGCCACAATGTTGGTGATCCTTAAGCCTAACAGAGAAATCCGCAAGCGTACGAATGCCGATGTAGCTTTCACCCGGGAGTATTCCAAGGTATCGAATACACGAGGAACAAGAAGTGAAACTCTATCCTAATCCAACTCTAGTGAGTAAAGGAGAAGAACAACAATGGTTAAGAGGAGAATAGGTTCTATAGAGAGAAGAGGTCCTCGGGCCAGGTAATCAAATGTAGTAAACTCCCGCTAATTAATTTAATGAGATCCTATTTCAATTTATCTGCTTCAGGCCATGAAAATGATCCACTAATAAGGATCGGTAACTAACCTGATGTACTAGTGGGTACGCTATCGCTAGACAACCCTGCTTGAGACTTCCCGAACATGGTGGATTACAATATTGGACGGACAGAGCTATCACCACCTATCGCCTATCACACAGCCCGTGAGGACGAATGCAATCCTAGAAAAACTAAGTCTAAACATCGCGTCTACACTTAGACTTTCATACCAGCTCTAGAATTGGTAAGCATAACAAATTAATGTTATAAAGCAATAAAATATTATGCACGAGGATCCCACAGATAAAAAGGATAGAAATACTCACTTTATTACTTGGACGGAAGGACGAGGAATCTACTCTCAGTGGAGCTTCATCCCCGAGGCACAAGATGGAGAAGGAGTCGACATTGCCGGCTCCCTCGTGGACTTCTACCTCTCACTCTCACTCCCTATTTGCATACATTTCTATAGCTGGTGCTTGTTGTTCTCCTCTTCAGTTGTTGTCTAAAACGGTGGCCAAACTGCCGTATTTATACCCAAATGACGGAGGGGCTATACTTGTAAGCCGGTGGGAAGTCGGTGGCCGAACATAGTGAAAAACCACTGGTCGGCTGGGTACGCCGGGCGGCCGTGAAGGTCAGGCGGCAGGCTAGGTCGGGCGACCACCCCATTTGGTTGGCTTTCCAACCGACTTATTCTGAATGGCCATAATGATGTTCTTAGGTCAGTTTTGTGGGTCAGTTGGCTGTTTTCCTTTGATTTTATATCAGTACGCATGGCAGGCTGGGCGATAGGCTATATGGCCGAAAGGCCGGGTGGCAAGCCCGCCAGGCGGCAAGGTCCGCCGGGGCCCGACCCATTTTTGTCCAGCAGCCCTTTGGCCAAGTGGCCTAGTTGTCCTTCCCCTCTCCCGGTCAGGCCATGTGTCAACCTCCTTCCTGTCTCTTTGAAAATCTTTTGGACCAGAATTAGGAAACGACTTCATAGCGATGGCGTTTGCTTGTCGGCCGGGTGAGGGGGTCAAGTTCCAAATCGGCCAGTGGTCCTAGGTCGTGTTGTTGTACGACCGAGAATTTATTGAACACTTGATTTACCCTCCCTGGTGACAATAGCTTATCATCCGGCCGATTTACGATTTTACTTGGTGATGACCTGACCAGGTGCTGATTATGGCTGTTAACGACCCTGTCGGCTCTCAGGAAACGGCTGTAAAATCGGCCAACGGGGTATTTTCACATGTTTTTGCATATTTTGAGCCTGCAGCACCTGTAACCACATATTTCACTAAAACTTATGGAACTCATGAGTACAAAGATTATTTTCATTACATTATTAGTTAAGTTCCACCTTTTTATGGTAAGTTGGTAGTCAAGAAAGCGAATTTATGACTACCAACACACACCTAGGACATGAACATTTCACAGTCTCTCCTAGAAAAGTGTCGTCAAAGGTGTTTTTAAGGAATTCTTCAACTCCATCCTACCAAGCCTGATCTTTTTGTGTCAACAGCATCCAACTCTGATCGTTCCTGACCGCCATCAGTGAAATAAAATTCAAATTAAAGGAACTAATTAACAAATTCCTGAAAAAGGAGAAAAGGTTGACAAATGATCCAAACTACTCTCCTAAAAAAATGAAACTACTCAGATTAACTAATCTGCCAATAAGCCCTAATCACAAAAAGTATTAGAAGATCTTGACCTTATCGTGGATGGCACCCGTTTCAGGAAGCGGGGTGCGGGACAAGGCCAACGCCCAGAATCCTGGCTGCGCGCGTCCCCGGCGAGAGTACGAGAAGATCACCAACAGGCCAGGTCATGGAAGCTCCAGTCTTCCTGCCGCCGAATGACTTGGCCGCGTCACCAACGACTGTTCTAGGTAGAGTGACGACATTGGAGCTGAGGATGGACTGGGGGTCCCATGCTTGTTTTAGACAACATTTGGCATACCAATAAGAGCATCTCCAAAAGCTTCCCAAAAAATTGATCCAGAGTGTTTTTAGGAGCAGCCCAAAAATTATTAGGGAGGAGTTTTCTTGTCTCCTCCAATAGTTCTCCTTAAAAATAGATCAGGAAAATTTTTGATTGGGCCACATCAACATCTAGGACCACAATAACATTAATTTCCTTCTAAATACAAGTATTGGGGTCCCCAATTTTTCCCTCGTTTCTAGCTACAAATGAGGAGAATTCAGCAAGAGAATAAATCTGTGAGTTGTCTAGGGGAGCTGTCGGAGATGGTTTTTTATGCTAAACCCCATTAATTTGATTTAGGGAGAGTTTTTGGAGAGCTTTTGGTGATAATCTGAGTGATTAATTAGAATGATGATTTTCCACCTCTTCTCAACATTCACTTTTTGTTTGACTGGCTATCTACTCACCTCTCGAGAATGCAGGTCGCGAGCTTGATTCCTTGCTCCCACATTCTGCTTCTTTTTTTCCGTTGTTACATTGCACGGTTCTGTGCTCTTTTTTCCTAAGTTCGTGCTTGTATTTTTTGTTTACTACGCGTGGAGCGTGCAAGGTGCACAAGTTTTTTTTTTCCTTTTGTTGTGCATGCTGCCAGAATTCCTTTTTTTCACGCATGCACGGAGAAGACGCCCAAATTTCTCGCTTCTGCTACACAAATTCCTACCTCTCCTCAGCTTTGCTCGTGGCCATGAAGATCTCAATCTGGACTCCATGGAGGTTTTCCCGTCACCACAAGTCCCATCACTTGACTTTGGAGGACTAAAGTTGTTCAATTCCGGTCTCATGGCCCTGCGTGGAGTAATGATGGCAGCTATGAATACACATGTCGCATGGAGTAATGGTAGAAGCTATGAATGGTCACGTCGCTTGACTCGAATCGAGGTGAACGGCGCTGCCCACAACGAAATTGACTGGCTCCCCTCACCCTGCATTGCAATGGATTCGCCAGCCGTGAACTTGTGTTTACGTGTTCTTGGTATTTGGGCCCCTTGATTCTATTAGCTATTTAGTAGTAAAACATATGAACTTGTGGATATATTTCTCTGGCCAAATGACGTGATTCCTTTTTTATATATTATTATACAACTAGTATCTACTATCACATGGATCAATTCACATCGTGAAAATCCAGTTTGATCTTACTTTTATCCGAACCATGCACAAACCCTCCATACAAGCGTGTTTTTTTGCAAGGGCATACAAGAATTTATTATTTGAATCTTAAATGAGAAAAATTAAATCGCTAGCTTAATAGCCAACCCGTTATATGAGATCTTTTCTCTGCATACTTCTGGAGACCGTTCAAGTTTGAGAGGACACTCCCTCAAAAAAAAATTTTGAGAGGACACGGTGCATAAGGACACCGATCTTCATGAGCAAAACAACCGCTCTTTGCCATCTAATGCTCCAACTGGTAACTCCCTTTGACATCTATAATTAGCATTTGCCACAACGTCCATGTAAAAATGTGCGCATGATCTGCATCTGCATGCATGTCGTCATCGATCTGCAGGCACATCACGGTCGGCAATGGTTGTGTGCTCCACCTGCTGAAGCTATCCATTCATTCCAACACTGCATTGCCAAAGTTGTTAATTGCAAGGGTATGGAGGAAAGCAAGCAAAGCTGACAATACATGTTATGCTATTCTAGATGCACCGTAAGAAGTTTAAAACAAATGCACCATAAGATAAGAGTGCATGCAAACTGGGGATTAAATAATCTAGGACAAGCTCCATGAGATGTGCATGTATGATCCTTCTTTCTTTCCTTCTATTTAATTTGTAATTTTGATTAATTATGAAAAACCATGTGGATATGTGCCATGGTTTGCAACATGTGATGAGAAATTGACATTGGTTGAGTTGGTGTTTGAGTTGAAATGCAGGAATCTAGGGATTGCATGAGTTTGTGCATGTCATGGTTTTGACTAACCGGAGTTGGTGAGGATGTTGGAGAGTTTGCAGGAGATGGGAAATGTGTTTGCTTGTCTCATGACGTGTAGGTCACTAGAGTCAACTTGGCGGTCAACGGTGAGAGGATCGGGCACGTAGGAGATTTGGCGCCGGACGATCAGGAGGCCTGGTGAAGTCAAGGGTGATCCACACCATACACGTGGAGAGGCAAGGAGCACGGACGGTTTCATAGTTGAGCCTCAAAACCGTGGGTGGTGATCAAGACGATGGGGTTAACCGAGTCAAAGGTGGTCAGGCGTTGGTGCAAGTAGAGGCTTCCAATGGATCGGATGCGGGAGAGACTTGCCGACAAGAAGGATCACGGGACAAGGTGACATGCGTCAAGATCATGAAGTCTTGCTTTGGTGGAAGTTAGCATAAAGTCACGCTTTGAGAAGCATGCAAGGCGGTTTCCCGGTTTGGGCCTCAAAACCGGTGGCAGTGGTTGGTGGTGCATGTGGCACCATCACGGAGCTTGCGTCAAGGCGAAGAAAAGTTGTGAAGGGCTCAATGGCGTTCGGGTGAAGGAAAAAGAGTTGGACCGTTTTGCCCTTGGTGGTAGGTGGCAATGAGTTATAGGTCAAGGGTAGAGTTGTCTTAGACCCTAGGCCTATATAAGGAGAGGTGTGGCTGGTGGGAGAGGTGTCTCCTCCCATTAGCATTGTTAGGACTTCATTCAAAGTGTTAGGAGAGGTCTTTACAAAATAGTGGAGAGGAGAGGGTATGTGAGAGACATCTCTTTCTCTTCCAAATAGTGAGGAAGAGGGTGGCTTCCTAGCCTTGTATCCATGGATCTTGTAAGCATGTTTCTATGATATGAGAAGTATTTTCATGCTCAAGATCTTCCTCTCTCCCTAAATCCTGAATTTCTCTTTTTCTCTATTTTTGGAGCTATTTTCGTGGGAATTTTTGATGTCACTTTTGGTCAAGTTTTTGGGCGGATTTCTTGTGGGATCTTAGTGCTATGATGAGCTAGAACTATCCTTCATGGGTCCTTGACCAAATCAAGAGCTCTAGCACCTTTGATTTGAAGGATTTCTCAAGATTCTGCTTTTTTGGTGTTCTTGGCACAAGATCTGAAATTCGTGATGATTCCTTGAGCCAGTTGAGTGGATCTTCTAGGATTAGGGTCGTGATGTCATTTGGATAGTTTTTGGGTGAGATTTGTGCAAAATCGCGACTGTTTTTCTATTCTGTCTTGTGTGTGTTTCTTTGACCGGGTCGAGTCTTTGTTGTTCTCTTTTGTTTCCGCTGTGTTCCACTGCTATTGTTGATCACTCCTAGGGTTGGCACATCACAAGTCTGTGTGTGTTGCCTTGGTGATTAGTTTAGAGGTTGGCTTGGGTTGTAATTGGGATATAGGCCAAATTCTTGTAAAGAATTTTAATTGGCTCCCATTCACCCCCCCCCCCTCTGGTCACCTTCTCGGTCCTTCAAATTATAACAACAATGAAGTATGACACGCATATGGCTAGAATATTCTATTGAAAAACTTTTGTGCTAATAATATCCCAAGACATACCTGATACTAGTATGTGTTATGCTAGTAGAATATTCTAGGAGTACAAACAGAAGCAAAATGCTTTTTTCAAATTCTTTCCAAAAACTGTACAAAGCACGGGATGACAGACTAGTGCACATGAATTTATGGTTGCGGCACCGATCTGACTGGATGGTCCTGCGCTTACGTAGCGGCAGCAATCCTGCTGACGTGCGTCAGTGGATCTGGCTGTCTTCTTTTGCATTGTTTACACAGAAATAGAGAGAGAGAGAGAGAGAGAGAGAGAGAGAGGAATGAAGAGAGAGGGTGAGAGATCACATGCCTTGAAAATTTCATACTACTAGTACTACTAGGATACAGAGAGAGAGAAAGAGCAGCGGGCATCCTCATGAGATATCAGAAGCAAATCAGATATCCGAAGAGAATCAGCAACAGAAGGATCATGGTCAGTGGTGCACTGAGGGCCACTGGGACCCTACAGGAAACTCACTAGCGCAGGTAGCTCCACCAGGCGTCTGATTTTCTTATCCTGGGGTTGGATTTGATTGTCTGGGCCAGGCAACAACTCATGTGTCATCTACCATGTTGAGCATAACAGCTGGTTTCATATGGCCCACTGATATGTGCGGTCTGGTAGTTGGCGCCGGTTTGTTCACGGTTCACTTCTTTCTTCCTCAGTTCTTCTTCTTATCGACGACGGTCTGGTAGTCGGCGACGGTTTTCGTTGGCCCGTCCATAGTTTTGGTAAGAGTAAAATGCACAGCCAATCACTAAACTTGACTGGCTATGTCACTTAGCTACCTGAACTCTAAAAATGCATAACTAGCTCCCTAATCTTGTTTTAGGTCTCATGACTGGTTCTATTGGGCATGAATCTGCTCCGTTTGCTGACATGGAGTGCCTACGTCAATCTAGCGTGTCAAGGCTAAGTAATGCACGATGGAAAAAATGTAGAGAACCCCCTGTCTTTTCTATGCTCGTTAATTTAGCTTCTAGGCACAATCCGCGATGATTTGAGGGAGATTGCTTAACATTTGTTACACAGAGGTGTCCTGGCTAGCGATTTTGCTTGAGGCGAGAAGCACGTCGACGCACGATGGGGGCAAGATTGCGGCGGCAAGGCAAAGTTGCTCTTGTTTTTGGTGACTCCATCGGTCATCATTGCTCATATGTATTAGCTGTTTTATTTTAGATCATGACATGAGAGTACTCTTCCTTTTTGTTGTTCGAGATTAGAGAGAGGTAGAAAATATTTTATGTTTTTTTGTTGTAACTAGGTTATGATCTCTATACAAGCTGAATTTTGTTTGTTTTCTTCTGTGATGCATGGATCGTAGATGCTGGTTTTGAGAAGTTCTCAGTTGAGATACACCATGGGGGATTCTTCGTTGGGCATGGTAATCTCCGATAATATGTCAGTGGGAAAGTTAGTTGGTTTGATCATGTTGAAACAAATACTTGGTCTCCGTTGTCGCTTGATCGGTTTGTGGAAGATTTATTGGCTATTACCTTACTAAAAATCTCACAACAAATACAAGTTACAGCCGAAACCATGATGCTTGGTATCTAAATTAATGAGCATGGAGAAGACAGAGGGTTCTCTGCATTTTTCCTACCGTGCATTACTTAGCCTTGACACGCTGGATCCACGTAGGCACTCCATGTCAGCAAACAGAGTGGGTTCATGCCCAATAGGACATGTCATGAGACCCGAAACAAGATTAGGGAGCTAATTATGCGTTTTTATAGTTAAGGTACCTAAGTTACACAACCGATTAAGTTTTGTGAACGGCTCTGCACTTTACTCTTTTCGTAATACAGAGACGGTTTCCTTTTTGCACATCCCTATTCTTCTTTACTTGGCGTGGCTGCCCTCCTCGTCCACGTACGCACAAGAGAAGCAGAGGAGCCGTGCCCGCACACTGGCCATGTTTCCCGAGAGAAGCGGATGAGTTAATTCAAGACGTTTCCAAAGAGAAGCGGGGTGAGGCGTCCCTTCCTAAAGGATCGAGGTCCCAAAGGTGCTAATAACGCAGACACTTGATAATACAACATTTGTCCACTTTAAGTTAAGTTATTATATAAATAGAATACTGAAGTGTAGCAGAATATTACAAATTTAGGATAGTTCGAAAGCAGGGGAAGCAAAATAATGAAAGTTCTACAAGCTCTCGATGATACAGCGGTAGTAATGATTCATGCCCAGAGAACCATTACCCTAGCAGCACACAACAATCATTGCGGCGGCAAATCAGACTCCCAGTGGGCAGTCCAACCCTCAGGGACTTGCATGTCCCAAGGCATCACATCTACAGGCAATTCTATATCTTCATTACCTGAAAAACAACAATGGCACAAAGCCTGAGTACTTATTACTCAGCAAGTCTTACCCGTCAAAAGACCTAGACATGCATTGGCTCTAATAGGATGGCTATTTATAAAGACTTGCACTAAGCATCCTATTAGTTCTATCAAAATTTATTTAGCCAAGTTAATTGGGTAGGGCAAAAATATAACTGTAGTGAAGCAACATAAATAATGAAATTAATACATGAAGTAAATAGAAAATAAGAGCAGTAGTAATAATAATCAATAATAAGCAAATAATCATCTTTCATAGCATCATGTGAACTACATGATGACTCAGTGACCAAGCGGTACTCATTACTGCGAGTTATAACAATTGCAATTGATTTACACCAGCTAGGAAAACCCGAGATACACGACACATACGCACCAATTAAGGTCGTATATGGCAACCTTTCACAATAAAAGAACTTACACCTTAGACCGGGTGTGGTGACATCGAGTGGGCATGCCGTTCTGCCAACAGTACTTCGTGGTATGAATCGCCCATTCCAGCAGCAGAAGGGTCAATAACCAATGCACCTTAACCGATCCTATTGCAAGTAATTTTTAATGCTACATCGGTTTACTAGTGCCCATAAACTAGCATGCATTCAGTACTGTTCAAAACTTGATCAAGGGGCCAACAACAGACGGGTCCTAGGTTCGACAGGGCAGGGCTACCACAGCCAACACCCATATGTTGCTGCAAACCTACATATGCATTATCCCTGCTCGGTCCTAACATCAAGTAAATGTTGGTTTTTCTTACGTCTACGAATAAATCCGCAAGCGCACGGAAGACCGATGTAGCACTTCACCCAGAGTATTCCGGGGTATCGAATCACGAGGAACGTGTGTGTCTATCGTTGGACTAAATCACCCAAGGACACAGAGATTGATTAAGATAGGTAGAGGACAGAGAGGATGTCCCAAGAGTCAGGTTCCTACGTTAACTAAGCTATGCTCTAGTTTGCTCGCGTTGGGCACGGACTTACCCCTGCATCCACAGGCGACTTCCGCCAAGAGCCTACGCACTAGCCTAGCGGGGAGGATTTCAGAGGACGGACAGAGCTGTCACCACCTGCCGCCTACCTCAACGAACCAGTAGACTAACGAATAATCAAAGGTAACCTCCTGCCTAGACACCACGTCTATGCGATCGATTACTACCTTAACCTTCTAGCAACGAATATTCAGGCTAAGGCACCCTAAGAACTTAGAGCGATGAACGAGCTCACAAGCTAGAACTATAACTTAATTAAAGTAAAAAGTAAACTGCAAGAGGGGAAATCTCGACACTTACTATGATTGGCAAATGTCGTCGAAGTACAAGCGTGGAGAAGGCGAAGACAAGCCCAAGCCTCCTCCGAACTCTACTCCACTCTCTTCCTAATCTAAGCACTAGCTAAGTAGCACTTGGCCTTTGCAAGAGGAGCACTAAATCTTCAATCTTGAGTGTGTGTTGGAGTGAAGGCCCTCACCCTCTATTTATAGCCTCCTAACGTCGGTTTCAGAGGAGTAACCGCCACGGAATCCCCTCAAACCGCCATCAGGGAGTCCTGAGGAGCCAACACGTGGAAGCCCGGGCGGAGAGGGCGCCCGGCCAGGTCGCCCGACCTGACCAGGTCGGCCGACCTGGGGGTGGCCCCTCCTGGCCTGTGCTTTCTCCAGGTGGCTGTCCTGTGGGCCCTGACAACGGTTTGCGCGGTATTACGGGGAGTTACGTCGGTTAAGCGCTGAAGGTGGGCTCCTTAATCCGTGTGCTTGCTCCTGATTGGCCGGAAGTGTGCTTTCTCCTTGAATTTCCTTAAATTTTATTTAAACTCCATGGGTTGCTTCCTGCATACACAAGGTCACCAAAACTTGTGGAAATAATTAGCAGTAAATTCCTACCACTAAGGTAGTGATCAAATTGTGTGATTCTTGCGGGTAAACGACGGTCATATTTTGCATTTAAGGACCGTCAACAAACTCCCCCACACTTAGCCTTTGCTCGTCCTCGAGTAAAGGACTAAAGACTAAGGACTAAGTGATAATTCAAACCTTGATAAATCAAATCTAGCATGCAAATTATTCCAGGCATTACCTTGTATCTCCATGAGCTTTTGAAGTGTCTAGCATGCCTTCTTTGGATATTGATGAATGGAACGAATCTTGACTCCGAAAACTCAGCTCCTTCTGCTTATGTAACTTGGGTTTTCGAAAAGATTTTCACAATCAAAGAATAGTAGCCATACTCCTCAAATGATTCTCTCAGTCGCTCAAAGGTGTATTTTCCTCACCGAGGCATTGTGCCTTTCATGTCCTATCTCTAAATATGGTATATGTGGAGCTCAAGAATAAGATTGAAATGGTGGCATACTTATAATTCATATCTTGCTAAGTCAAAATTCGGATCCAAAGAGAAAAACAAGTCATGATTCATAAGTCAAGTCTGTGCACATTTATTTGGTAGATGGAAGATGGATACTCCTTTGAATATTCCCTCATTGAAATTAGATCATGGGCTATCTTTTTTTTTTTTTTTTTTTTTTGCATACTAGATAGCCCATAACTTTTTTTTTTTTTTTTTTGGTAACAAAATACGGAGGGAAGTATGTAGAACTGGAGTATTTTATTTTCATGGATGGTGGAGATGCTAACTTCTAGTGTAGAAGTTTTTAGCATAGGGGTGGATGTGCACACAGACTTGATAAATGAAGTATAACAGGCATCTCAATTTGGGTCTCAAAATTTTGACAAGGCTCAATAAATTAATAAGTAGCACAAAAGAGCACAATCTTTGATAAGCAAAATTTGGCCTTGGTAGGATAAATTTTATCATTGAGGAGTTGGCTTTCAAATTTATCATTTTCAAAAGAAAATCCCAAGTTATAAGCATAAGAGTGAAGATTCATAAAGTCTATTCATATCACACAAATCAATAGTCCTAGGTAGCATGTTTTCCTAAAGATATAGTCATGGAAATTTAGGCAAACATTCTAGGAATAAGGAGCATGCAAGATGATAAATCAAAAAGAATGAATTATGGAGAAAATTCAGGTTTTTAGTATTTATTAATTTTTCCATATTCAAGGAGAAAATAAGCAGAGAGGCAGGGAGGAATGGGAAGTGGACGTGCAAACCAGAGTATGGACCAAGTGGGGGTCCGAGGGGAGCCAGGCCTGGGTCGGCCGACCTAGCCAGGTCGCCCGACCTGGGAGATGCTCCTCTGGTCCCCTGGTTCGTCGTGTCGCTTCGTGTCGCCCTGTGCAACATATTTCTCAGGGTAGACCGTCCGTTTGCGCGTTCGTACTTCGCAAATCCTCCTCCACACTTGTTTCCTGACTTCTTTTTATTTGACACAAACAAAAAGGAAAAGTGTGAAAGCAAAGGTGGACCCCACCGGCTTTATGGGCTCAGTGGGTTCCATTATTCAATTCTTTATTATAGGCGCATTACATTTTAATGAAATAAACGAAGAAAATCTAAAAAGGGAAACTAAGCGCCTATTTTCCTAAACTATATGGGAGAGCCTATTCATTTGCCCTTATATAAGTCGGGCTCTCCCATGTGGCTACAAATGCGCTCCATCTTAGCGCATAAGCCACGGCGGAGGTCTTTCATACCCTCCTCGAGGCGTTGCACACGATCCTCAAGTTGAGCACGATCAACCAACTCCTCCGCCAACTTGTTGGCCAGCCTCTTATTCTCCGCCCGTAGGAGGAGAACGTCC
The DNA here is from genome assembly GCA_030378355.1 of Eleusine indica. NCBI lineage: Eukaryota > Viridiplantae > Streptophyta > Magnoliopsida > Poales > Poaceae > Eleusine > Eleusine indica. Next base: position 28,275,160 of record CM059501.1, on the reverse strand, counting down.
TGCGCAAGCTTGGCCTTGGAGGGACCTGTCGCCTCGTCCCCGCTGTCCTGGTAGTGTCCGCCCTCCGCTGTGATTGGCGGGGGGTCGAGGAAGCGGCTGATGGTCTTCTGTGGGGAGGAGTCGATGGATTCCTCCATCTCCCGCTTGTCCTCCGAAGTGAGCTTGGGGAAGAGCACTTTCCCCTTGCCCGGTCCGGTGCGTGGTCCGGTGCTGGTGAACCGTCCCTTCTGCTCTGGCGACGTGGGGATGTAGTCCATCCGGTACTTGTACCCGAATGGCGACCCATCCCTGCCCCGAAGCGTCTCAACGAGGTGTTCCCTGGGCAGGAGAGCAGAGGGATCCCCGTTGTGGAGACGACGGGTGGGTGTCGTCTTGCGGTGCGCCAGAGTGCCCGTCGTTGGTCTCTTGATGTCGGGGGTAGGACGCCGTACAGGCGACGTTCCCCGCGTCTTCATGGTGTGTGCCGGGGTCGGCGAAAGTGCCCGCTGCGATGTGCGGGTGGCGGAAGGGCTGCGCCGTTCAGCAAACCGTGTACGGCCTGCCCTTTCCTCTTCGCGGCGCAGGGGAGGCTCAATGGCGAGAGGCTCAACGATCTCGGCAAGGGTGAGATCGAGGTTGGTCGGGACAATTTGGTTAGCGGGGGTGATTTCCCCGCTAAGGGCAAGGGCGGAGCTGGTCAAGGAAGCCTGGGAAGTGCTCTTTTTGGCAGCCATGACGAAGTTGGGGGCTCTGGAAGAGGTTCACAGGAAGGTTTGGGATGAGAGAAAAGCATCGCTCCCCTCTGCTTAAAAGGAGAGTCCCCCGACGGTATATTCGCGATTCTCCGCGAGAATCTCCGATTAGGGCGAAGGGGGAAGTTGGAGGAACGCGTGAGAGAAAAACGGAAAGCGGCGGCGCCACCAGGGGGTCGCCCGACCTGGCCAGGTCGTCCGACCTGGTGGTGGGCCCCCTGGGGCTGCTGCTTCGTGGGCTGCCTAAGGGAGTTCCAAGGAGGGGGAAAAGTACGGCCATTTAATTTGATTCTAAGTTTAGGTGCCCGTAAAGGCTATGGGTAGGCCCGGAAGTCAATTAAATTGACTACGTCCTCCTCAACTCCTATACTTTTAATAGAATCGTAAAAGAGTTTAAGTCGATGGCCGTTTACCTTAAACGCGTTCCCTTCCTTGTCCTGGAGTGTGACCGCTCCATGTGTCGCGACGTCAATGACGAGATATGGCCCAAGCCATTTGCTTCGCAGCTTCCCGTCGCCGAACAGCTTCACTCTTGAGTTGAAGAGTAGCACCTTGTCTCCAGGGTTGAACTCCTTTGGCTGTATCCTTTTGTCGTGCCATTTCTTGGTCTTTTCTTTATAGATCCTGGCACTGTGATACGCCTTTTCTCTCCATTCCTCCAACTCAGAAATTTGCTTCATCCTGTGCCTTCCTGCTTCCTTGGAATCCATATTCCACTTCTTTATTGCCCAGTATGCCTTGTGTTCCAGTTCTACCGGCAGATGGCAAGTCTTGCCGTAGACCAGCTGGAATGGAGACATGCCTATGGGGGTCTTGTATGCAGTGCGATATGCCCATAGTGCATCTGGCAACTTATTCTTCCATCCCGATCCCATTTCCTCCACTATTTTCTGCAGGATGTTCTTGATTTGCTTGTTCGAGGTCTCTGCCTGACCGCTGGTCTGGGGGTGGTATGGAGTAGCAATGTTATGGTCGGAACCGAGTTCCCTCAGGAAGTGTCGGAATCCTTTATCCGTGAAGTGTGAACCTCCATCACTAATCACCATCCTTGGTACCCCAAAGCGTGGGAAAATGATCTCATAGAGCATCTTCCGTGCGCTCTTTGCATCTGCAGCTCTGCATGGCAATGCTTCAACCCACTTTGACACGTAGTCGACTGCCACCAGGATATACTCGCAATCATAGGACCTTGGGAAGGGTCCCATGAAGTCGATGCCCCAGACGTCGAAAAGTTCGACATGCAGGTTGTATGTCAAGGGCATCGCGTTGCGAGATGAGATTCCTCCATGCTTCTGGCATCTCCTGCACCTCCTGATGTACTCCTTGGTGTCCTCATACATCGTCGGCCAATAGAAACCACTTTGCCAGATTTTTGCTTGCGTCCGGTACACGCCGTAGTGTCCTCCGTACGGAGCTGCATGGCACTTCTCAATTATCTGTGCACCCTCAATGGTGGGGATGCATCGCCGCAACAGACCATCAGCACAGACCCTGTAGAGGAATGGGTCGTCCCAAAGGTGTCGCCTACTTTCATAGGCCAGCTTCTTTCGGTTTTCCCCCGGCGGAACATACCCTGTAACCATGAAATTCACGATATCTGCATACCAGGGTGTGGAGTCCGCAACCTTTAATAGCATATCATCTCGTAGGAAGTCGTTGATTGGTAGTTCCTGCATGTTAGTGACTTGCATACGAGATAGATGATCTGCTACGGAATTCTCTACTCCTTTCTTATCTTTTATTTCAAGATCAAATTCTTGGAGTAAGAGGATCCATCTGATGAGCCTTGGTTTAGCATCTTTTTTAGCGAGCAGGTACTTTAGTGCAGCATGATCAGTGTAAACAATTACCTTTGCTCCAACTAAATAAGATCTAAACTTATCGATAGCAAAAACCACAGCCAGGAGCTCCTTTTCTGTGGTAGCGTAGTTGAGCTGTGCTCCTATCAAGGTTTTGCTGGCGTAGGCTATTGCGTGATGCTTCTTGTCCTTAGTTTGGCCGAGAACGGCCCCTACGGCATAGTCACTAGCATCGCACATGATTTCAAAGGGCAGCTTCCAATCAGGGGGTTGGATGATGGGAGCTGAGATGAGTGCATTTTTCAAGAGATGAAAAGATTTCAAGCACTCATCATCAAAGTCAAAAGGCGCGTCCTTAGCTAAGAGGTTGGTGAGGGGTCTAGCGATTTTCGAAAAGTCCTTGATGAATCGTCGATAGAACCCAGCATGCCCCAAAAAGCTACGAATACCCTTGACGTTGATCGGAGGTGGAAGTTGCTCGATAACTTCTATTTTCGCCTTATCCACCTCGATTCCTCTCTCGGACACTAAGTGCCTTAGCACTATGCCTTCTCGGACCATAAAGTGGCACTTTTCCCAATTAAGTACCAGGTCCTTTTCTTGGCATCGAGTCAAGACCCTGTCCAAGTTCTCGAGACAGTGATCGAAGGTCTTCCCATAGACTGAGAAGTCATCCATGAAGACTTCCATGATTTCCTCGATCATGTCCGAGAATATGGACATCATACACCGTTGGAAAGAGGCGGGTGCATTACACAACCCAAAAGACATCCTACGGTAGGCATACGTTCCATACGGGCACGTGAAGGTGGTCTTACTCTGATCATCGGGATGGATAGGAATCTGATGATAACCAGAATACCCATCAAGGAAACAGAAGAAGGAATGGTTTGCCAACCGTTCTAACATCTCATCGATGAAGGGCAGCGGGAAATGATCCTTCTTTGTTGCCTTGTTAAGTTTTCTGTAATCGATACACATCCTCCATCCCGTGACGGTACGTTGGGGAATAAGCTCGTTCTTATCATTCTTAACGACCGTCATACCTCCCTTCTTCGGCACTACTTGCACCGGGCTCACCCACTCACTATGAGGTACGGGATATATGATCCCTGAATGCAGAAGTTTTAGAACTTCCTTCTTCACAACCTCACGCATAGCATTATTTAACCTCCTCTGAGGTTCCCTAGAAGGTGTACTCTCGGGGTCAAGAGGGATGCGATGGGTGCAGAGAGTGGGACTAATTCCCTTTAGGTCTTGGAGGGAGTACCCAAAGACAGAGCGATGTTTCTCTAAGACGGAGATCAGCTTCTTGGTCTCCTCCTCCGAAAGCTTATCACTAATGATGACAGGGGACTCCGTGTCACCATGTAGGAAAGCGTAGCGTAGGCCAGGGGGTAAGGTTTTTAACTCGATGGGAGGTCGAGTCGGTGGTTTTTCTTCAGGAAGCTCGAGAGTTTCCTGTAGATCATCCTCCTCTTCTGTAAAAAGATCGGCGTCTTGGTCAAGGAGGGTATCAGGAGGGTCGAAAGGGGAAATTACTTTCACCTCTTCGGTTAGGTCTCTCTCATCAGGAAATTCAGCGATGGTGTTTCGCGAATGGGAGATTGGGATTGAGAGAGCCTTTCCTCCGATGTTGACACTGAGGTTACCGGATGAGGCTGCCGTAAAGAGTTTTTCTAAAGGAAGCCCGATGAGGACATCAAAGCTTGGGACCTCAAAGACATGAAAGTTCAGAAGGGCCTCAGCGTCTTTGTGTCGTATCGACACATTGTTTAGAATCCCGTAACCTTCTAGGATGGCTCCGGTAGGGCTTTTGAAGGTCTTTTGCGTAGGAAGTAGAGGTTCGTCTCCTAATACCTCAAAGGCAAAGGAGTCGGAAACGATGTTTATTCCTACGGCGGGATTATACCAGACATCCACAGCTCTGCCTCTAACCATACAAGGAATGGTAGTAGAGGATGAGATAATCCGAACAAGTTCGGAACATTGCTCATTTTCTCGGGACCACTCATCACTCATGATGGCTGTTAGTTCTTTCACTGAGTCCCTAAGGAATTGTTCTTCTATAGGTTCAGGGGAAGGAACTGGTGTTTGAGGCTTTCGTTGGATGGCATACATCGAGGTGTTACCGAAATCTTTGAAAAGATCATCCTCGATGATGAAAGGGAATTCGGACGGCTGAATTTCTTCATCATCCGAGTTTCCTGGTTCAGGAGGAGGCTCACTAGCTAAGTCTTGAGATGTGCAAGAAGCAGGGTCAGATTCGGCTAGCTGGAGAGTCTCCTGGCTCAGCGTAGCTTCTTCGCAGGGGGGTTTGGTGGGCTCAAGGAAAGAGGTAATTTCTAGAATGCGTTCTAGGATGGTTCTTCCTTCTGAGACCGTTTTGTGTATGAATGAACCTCCGGCGGCTATGTCGAGATATTGGGCAGATTCCTTGTCGAGACCCATCCGAAAATGCTGTAGCAGCATGGGATCGGGTATAGACAAGTCAGGACCGGATTTCACTAAAAGCGAGAACCTAGCCCAAGCTGTGCCTAAGGATTCTTTCTCGGCCTGCTCGAAGTTGAAGACCTCTCTACGGAGAGAAACGATTCGTGACATTGGGAAGAACGCAAGACAAAATTTGTCCCGGAGCTCTCTCCAGTCACCATTCGTGCTTTCTGCCGTGTGAGTGTACCATTGCTTCGCCCTCTCTATAAGAGAAAAGGGAAACAATTTCCACTTGAGAGTCTCTTGTGTCATACCCCTGATTTGGATGCACGAGCACAATTGCTCAAATTCTCGCAGGTGATGGTGTGGGTTTTCGCTTTCTACCCCCGAGAAAGGTTGTGCCTGAACCATGGCTATAAAGCCTGGGCGGAGTTCGAAGCCATCTGAAAGGATTGGTTTTGAAGATGAAGGTGGCTCGTAGAACTCGCCCCTTGGAGCAGAGAAGGATTGGATAGAAGGTTGCTCCATGGTAGGGATAAGGAAAGAAATAAAAGAAAGATAAAAAGGGATACGAGGGTGACTAGGGTCCGCAGATAAAACAGCAACCGTTCCCCGGCAACGGCGCCAGAAATGCTTGTTGGTTTTTCTTACGTCTACGAATAAATCCGCAAGCGCACGGAAGACCGATGTAGCACTTCACCCAGAGTATTCCGGGGTATCGAATCACGAGGAACGTGTGTGTCTATCGTTGGACTAAATCACCCAAGGACACAGAGATTGATTAAGATAGGTAGAGGACAGAGAGGATGTCCCAAGAGTCAGGTTCCTACGTTAACTAAGCTATGCTCTAGTTTGCTCGCGTTGGGCACGGACTTACCCCTGCATCCACAGGCGACTTCCGCCAAGAGCCTACGCACTAGCCTAGCGGGGAGGATTTCAGAGGACGGACAGAGCTGTCACCACCTGCCGCCTACCTCAACGAACCAGTAGACTAACGAATAATCAAAGGTAACCTCCTGCCTAGACACCACGTCTATGCGATCGATTACTACCTTAACCTTCTAGCAACGAATATTCAGGCTAAGGCACCCTAAGAACTTAGAGCGATGAACGAGCTCACAAGCTAGAACTATAACTTAATTAAAGTAAAAAGTAAACTGCAAGAGGGGAAATCTCGACACTTACTATGATTGGCAAATGTCGTCGAAGTACAAGCGTGGAGAAGGCGAAGACAAGCCCAAGCCTCCTCCGAACTCTACTCCACTCTCTTCCTAATCTAAGCACTAGCTAAGTAGCACTTGGCCTTTGCAAGAGGAGCACTAAATCTTCAATCTTGAGTGTGTGTTGGAGTGAAGGCCCTCACCCTCTATTTATAGCCTCCTAACGTCGGTTTCAGAGGAGTAACCACCACGGAATCCCCCCAAACCGCCATCAGGGAGTCCTGAGGAGCCAACACGTGGAAGCCCGGGCGGAGAGGGCGCCCGGCCAGGTCGCCCGACCTGACCAGGTCGGCCGACCTGGGGGTGGCCCCTCCTGGCCTGTGCTTTCTCCAGGTGGCTGTCCTGTGGGCCCTGACAACGGTTTGCGCGGTATTATGGGGAGTTACGTCGGTTAAGCGCTGAAGGTGGGCTCCTTAATCCGTGTGCTTGCTCCTGATTGGCCGGAAGTGTGCTTTCTCCTTGAATTTCCTTAAATTTTATTTAAACTCCATGGGTTGCTTCCTGCATACACAAGGTCACCAAAACTTGTGGAAATAATTAGCAGTAAATTCCTACCACTAAGGTAGTGATCAAATTGTGTGATTCTTGCGGGTAAACGACGGTCATATTTTGCATTTAAGGACCGTCAACAGTAAACTTATTTCCATTAAGATCAAAATTAGTGATCAAGTTCATTCCTTAGTAACAATAGTAATTACCGAGGCTATTCAATTACTAAACATAGCAATACAGTACCGATCCTACCAAGATTCTTACAAGAGTAACATTGGTCATTTGGGCTATCATGCAAGGTGGGTTTCCATCCGACTCCTATGACCTAATGCAATAATCAAATATTGACACTAGCAGTGATATAAAACTAGCAAACTTTATAAAAAGGTGAATGCAAACCGGGCCTTGCCTGGATCAACACTAGTGTTAGCAACCTCAGTCTCCTGCTCTCCGGACTCAGTGTCCTGCTGGAAGTCCGGCTCCTGCTCCTGAGTGTTGTTACCTATTGATGAACAATGGATTAACGGTATTATCGCGACACCGTTACATGCAATGATATGATGGGTGTATAAGGCATTAGTGTTTTAGTGACAACAATCTTATTAATATGTTCTCGAAGCCATATGCTTCATAGTAGAAAATTAGAATTTCATTTTTTTATGTGTGTTAACCATTTAATTGGGGTTATTATAGTTCTATGGATAATTAATGCAATTAATATAGTAAAAAGGTGTTACTGGACTTGTGTGATTTATTATGAACAGGTACATGTATGAACATTATTTTCACCAAGTTACCGCTTCTGAACATTAGTATTTTATTTACTAGAATTTATATAAGTTAAAGTACTAAATAAATCATAGAGTGCGAAATAATGTAAATTTAGCTTAACCAAAAATTCAGGGTGATGTAATAAAATGAACTAACAGTACATGCAAAAATTAGAATTAATTTGCATTTGTAGAATTTGTAAGGATTTAATTTGTGTTTGCACAAGTTAAATTAACTATTTAAACTACTTTGATAGAAGTAGGTTGTTATCATTTTTATAAGATAGAGCACATTTTTATGAAACGAACAAACTTGGTTTGAGATCCATTGGACTTAGGATGAATTTATTATGGTTTTTAGAAGTTTTAATCGATTTTCTGTATTTTCTGATTGCATATTGGCATTGCCACGCTGGCAGCCACGTCGGCGCCACGCAAGCTGCTAGTCAGCTTCGCCGGAGCGCGGTGGTGTGTGGCCGGAGGGCTCGCCGCAGGGAGCTACGCAGGTCGGAAGCTCGTCGCGAGAGCAGAGAAAGGGTGCGCGCATCGAGGCGGGAAGGATGGAGGGGTTCGCGAAGGGGAACTCACCGGAGATAGGTCGCCGTCGAGAGGCAGCGGAGCGGAGATCTTCAGCAGCGTTGCGATTTAGCCAGGAGGCAGCAAAGGGGTCGCGGTTTGCTCCTATAGCTTCACGGCAGTTTGGTGATCATCGGCATGTCGACGGCTTTCGTCGCAGGGGACCGGAGCATAAGGCTCATCGACGAGGCGGCTCGGGAATCGTTAGTACCGAGGCAGCGCCGGGGAAAAATGGGAGGCCGCCATCTGGAGTTGATGAATCAAGGAAGGAAAAGGTCAGGGCGACGTCTCGGGTAGTTGCTCAATCGCAGAATAAGGAATGGGCTTCGATGGCTCACCGGCGGTGGGAAATTTGGGCTGGGACCGACGGAGCTTGCCGGGGGACCATCTCTCAGTGGTTGGCCAAATTCACGTGAAGCAAGGCAGAACCCGACCCAGGCGATGACACGGGAGACTACAGGTGCTAGGGCGCGTTGCTTTGCTGTAGCGGGGAGGTTCTGGTGGTGGTGTTCGCGAGCTCGAGCTCGGCTCTAATGGCGAAATCAAGTTGCGCGAAAATGGCGAAGGCAGGGTGAGTTTAATGGCCGGAAGGGGGGGGGGGGGTCATGGGGCCCAGAGAGAGAGAGCTCATGGGTTGCTGCGATCACAAGGGGGGGGTGCACTCATGGTGGGGTGGCCGGGAACAGCGGCTGGCGCGGGGGCTCGTGGAGCTCGGCCAGTGGTTTTGGTGACGTGGTGCAGAGGAAAAGTGATAGGCATTGGTGTCTCCTAGCGGCAGAGTGGGGCCAGAGGACGAGGCGACCGACGGGACGGGACGACGGTCTGGGTCGTGAGTGTGCTGAGGAGTCCTGAGGCAGGGAAAATTGGTGAGTCGACGTGCAGGGGCAGGAAGGGGTGGCCGTTGGGCGGCGCTCGTGGCAGAGGTGACGTATGGGACAACACGGGCTGAGCAGGGCGACAGGCGGGCACTGTAGCGGCGTGGAGTTCCAAGGCGGAGCGGTGGCGTGTAGAGTCACTAGCGTGTTCCCCGGGGCTGGCCTGCGCCAATGGAGGAAGAAGAAGGAGATTTTGCACTGCGCCCCTAGATTTACTCTAATTCTTGCAACTAGGTCACTGGTTTGAGTTAATTCGAAATAAAATAGCTAGAGGCCTTCAAAAATCATGAAATTTGGTGCAGGTGATATTTATGATGTATTGAACACTATAGTGAAGACCAATTGTTCATTTGGATTATAATTATTTAAAAATTAATATGTGAATTAAATAGGTTTTTAAACTTAAATTAATTATTTGGGCATTTCAAATATGGTAAAGTGCTTAATTAATTTTTATAATTCTATTTTATCAATCTTGTAATAATTATGTAATCACTTGGCCTATGTTTCCTAGAAAAATTTAAATTACTTAACATCTTAGTTTGTAGGGCTTTTATTTGATTTAAAAGAAATTTCAATTTCCAAATTGCTCTATTATTTTATGCTACACTTGAGCTTCAATTTATGCTTAGCATGCTAGTTAAATAAAAGTGAGACACCTGGGTGTCACACGGGGGAGCCGCACTCGTGCAGTTTGCACGACCCATGTTTTTCCCAGACGGGGGAGTAGTGGAGGAGGAGCGACGACGTGCTCGCACACTGGCCACGACCACGACGTGGTTCTTCTATAAATACCGCATAGCGATCTCCAGCTGGCGCTCCATCTCATCACGCACTGATTCCTCACTCCCCTTCTACAAGCACATCATGGTTAGCTCCAGCGCTCCATCCAGCCGCCGCTCTCCGGCCAGCGTTGGCTCAAGCGGCGAACCCGGCGACAGCCGTAAGCGTACTCGTCTCCTGACCCGCCGATTGGAGGACGCAACCAGCCGTTGTGGAAGGCCACTTGCAGCAAAGGTGAGCATAGTTTGGATTGAGAAGATATATTTAGTCATATAGTGGCGCTGGCTATATCTTGGGTTTTTCGCTGGCTTCGCTTCTGCAGGTGAAGGTGATGACCACCCAGGAGGAGCCCAAACGCAATAAATGGCTAATCGTAGCTGCGGCCTGCCACTCTCTTTTGGAGCCTGACTACGGCGTCAAGGTCGCCTTGGATGTAGACAATCATGAGCTTCGTTATGTGCAGGGAGCGCTCGCACGCTGATCGGTGGATTATGAAAAGTTGATTCACGTCAATGATGATCGCTACTCTGTTTGCTTCCATCAGAAGAAAGTTCTTGAATTGTATAGTGAGGATGCTGATCAAGTTCGTGGATTTAACATTCGCCATGGATTGAGGGCTTAGGGGAACACAGACCTCATAGGCCATAAGAGAACTCATAGAACTCTTAGGCCATAAGTGACCTGGGTGATGTACTCTAGTGTTTTCTTTAGTTTCCTTCTTTATGAACTCTATTTGTTAAAAACTTTGTAATTTGGTTGCCAAGTTAATGAAATTCCCTGTTGTCGAATTCCTCCTAATTAGGGCATCTCCAAAATAAAATTAATCTCACAATGCATGTTATAGTAAGATGGGTCCCATAGCAAAGTAAAAAGCTAGCAGTGTACCAAGCGTTGCTTTCATCCCACTCACAACAAGCAACACTGCCTCCCTGCCTCCCTGCTAGTAATAACTTCACGTTCTCTCCCGAGACAATGCGGTCTGCTGGTATCCCGAAAAGAGCTTGCGCCGCCAATCGTTGTTTCCTTTGCCTTCCGCTTTGCCAACCAGGAAAGAGTAAAAAAACATCAAATAAAAAAAACATCTACTATGGAGAATGGAACCTAAGACCATGTCTTTGGGTAGTAGAGCCACTAACGAGTCACACGCTCAGGATATTATGATAGGATTTGAGGTGATGTCCCATTTATTATGGGCAAACATGGAAATTTTTACCAAATTAAATGTTCCTTGGTATGCTAAATGCTGTCTAAAACGAATTTTTTTTCTAGTGTGGAGGGAGTATGCCATAAATCCTCTATCTCCAACATACAATTATGGAAGCATTATTCGTCCCAAAATGTTTGGAAATATTGTATGTAGGTGGTTTTTGAAATGGAATACTCATCAAAACAACCATGAGCCCAAAACAACAATTACTTTAAATTCAATTGGAAGCAATTTGCACTTTTGATGAATCGGGAAAAAAATGATGATTACATGCTCTTTTAATTAGGAAAAACGTAATTTAGAGTTAAGTCGTGAGTCACCTGCATGCGCAGGGGTCTGACAATCCATTTGGAAGCAATTTGCACATTGGGATACTAATTATATTTAATCATTGTATTTAGCTTTGAAGGATTGATATGACAACACTAAAATTTAGACCCCTAGAAATGAACACACCCAAAGATCTAACACAATGCACAATCTCGATCTCGATCCCGGAGCTCTTTCCATATGAGCACTTTGACTTAATTTCTCAAAGCAGAGAGATATGACCTCTATCACCTCCTAATAAGAGGTAAGACTTCAATTCAATCACATCCCTTGATTTTTAGAGATAGAAATAGGAAAGGTAATGATGAGAAGAATATGCTGATCTCTAATGTCGTTTCTGTCCTAATCGCAACAACTAGATAGTTGGTTTGTAAAGGAAAAATATGCTACACCCAGTGATGAACGTACATTTGTACCATTATTAAAATGAGGATATGTACCTCCACAGAACAAAAATGCTATAGCACATGTACGCCATGTTGCCGGAAAAATGATATAGATCATTAGCAATTGGAAGGCAATGCAAATCAGATTCTAAGATCAGTCATTATATTTCACCTTGAGTTTGGCTAGTAACCATGCCATATAATAGTATCCATCATTCAACATTATACATTAATGGAGGCATTCATTCCATCATACTGACTGGTAGGGCTACGTTATAGAAACTGCCGACCCCCTGCCCCCTTGGAATGTAGGATAGAAAAAACATAGGAATAGGAAAAATTTAGGAATTGAGATGATATGCTTTTGAAATCCTATAGGAATTGAAAACATAGGAATTTGGATAAGAAGGTCTTTGGTAGTCTCATAGGAAAAACAAAGGAATCTATAGGAATTTAAAACCGGAGGGAGTACGCTAAAGTTCTACTCAAGACTAAATGATAGGTGGGCCCGAGTTTACGTGGTCCCATTTTTCGGTGTGTTAGCATATCAGAAACCAAGCGTGATAGTATGAGAAAAGGCGCCTCTCGACCTAACGCCCATGCCCACTCTCGTTTCCACCATATCACTCCACTCTTCTGCTTCTCGTCTTCTTTGTCGCGCTCAAACCCTTGCTCACCGCTCGCCATGCTGAACTGTTTCATGAATCAAAGCCATATGAGGGATGACCTGTCCATGATAGGCACGAGAAAAAGAGCAAGACTAAAAGTCAACAAAATCATCATGACGCACATTTCTAGTTAACTCAGCTTGCATCCTCTCAATCCTCTTATGCCTATAATAGTACTCATCCAAGTGACCCTTACGACCACAAAACATGCAAATGTAGACACTCATGTTTAGGCTTTGTTTGCACAGGAGGTTTAGGTTTTGGGTTCTCTGTTTGCTTTGGGTTGAAGGAAGGTTTGGGGTTTGGTGGATAGTATGTGTCAGTGTATTTGATGGATTGTTCCTCATCCTTGCTAGAGCTAGGCACAAACTTACCCACATTTTCACTCTCTTTGTCACACCTCTCAAATCCCAAGCCCAAGTTGTAGGTTGACCTACTAGCACTCTCTTTGACTCTTGCCAAGTCACTCTCAATCTTCTCCTCACTCACTAGGGGTCTTTGGAGATGAGAGATGAGGTAATAATTTTCTTGAACTAGGTTCTTGTTTTCCTCTTTAGTTATCGCAAACTTATCCTTAATAGAGCCACACACTACACATGGTGGTGGGAGAACCTTAGAGCGAGTCTCATTTAGCAGCTTGGACTCAAGCTCTTTGACTTTGAGGGTTTGAGCTTCCTACTCACTAGAGAGCTTGGGGCACTTCTGACATGCACCCAAAAGAGTTGGTCTGGCCTTGAATTCATCAAGCTCTTTAAAGGAACTCTCAAGCTAACTAGCAACTTGAGCATGCACACTTTCCCTCTGTGCAAGATCATTCATCACAACTTGACAAGACTCACACTCAACAACAATGTCATCTTTGGGAAGCTTAGACCTAAGCGAGGAAATCTCATAATTAGCACTCTCTAATTTAGACTTAAGCTTCCTACTCTCATGAACAGCGCTGTAGTCTCGCTTCGGGGCGGGGGAAGCACGGATTCGATAGATCTATCGAATCCATGCTGCAAGCAGCAAGCGTAGGCTAAAAAGGCAATAGTGTGAAGCTTATCATCTTGAGCAAAACATCGCGCAAATGATCAAGTTTAGAAGAGAGCTCATCAAGAGTGGGAGGCACCTCGCTTGTGTGGGAGTCAGAGCCAAAGTTGGTGTCATGATCATTCTTCGCCATGAAGCAAAGCCCGATGAAGTCGTCCTTCCTCTTGACTCGTGGCTTCTCAACCTCCTCCTTAGAGCTTGTAATGTTGTCACTTGATGTGAGGTCGACATCACTCAAAGCGACAACACAGGCGCGTGCGACTGCCTTCGCAAACTTTTTGGAGTTCTTGCCGTTCTTGAAGAAGCGGTTCTTCTTCTTCTTGAATTCTTCAAAGTTGTTGTCGTGGTACCCGAACTTCTTCTTCTTCTTGGGGCAATCAAGAATGAAGTGTCCAGGGCCACCACACCCAAAGCAGGTTCTTGAACCACCGCCTCTTCTCTCCTTTCGGTTGTTTTAGAACTTCCTGAACTTTCTTGTGAGCAAGGACAGCTCTTCGTCAGGAATGCACTCCATCTATTCATCGAAAGCTGCAACAGAGCAAGCTCCTAGGAAGACTTGTCAAGTGAGGGGTTAGTTCCATAAGAAGCAGCACTGTGACTATGCTTTTGAGAGCTAGAAAGCAAAGCCATGCTAGAAGCAGGATTAACATGATTAGGACGAGATTTCCTAGATAGTTCATGAGATTTTAACTTGCTATATAGTTGCTCACAGTTCAGGGTATTGAAATCAGCAGTTTCCTCTAGAGCAGCAATTTTAACCCCCCAAACATTTTTATCAAGAGAATATAACAATTGCTTAGCAATATCATTATCATTGTACACAAGGTTACCACAAGCCCTCAAGTTGCACACAATTTCCTTAAACCTATAAAAAGTATCATCCAGTGACTTGCTAGGTTTTTGTGCAAAGGTTTGGTACTATCTATTGTAAGAATCCTTACGCATAGACTTGACTTGATTGGTACCCTCATGGTACGTGCACAGCTTTTCCCAAATTGCATGACCAATGTCAAGATGTGAAACACGATCAAATTCACTCCTACCAAGTGCACCTGTTTACCTCACCAATGGGAGCAGCATCGAGGTTGGCAGGTATGTTGTATTCTTGCTCGACGATGTCCTAGATAGCATGTCCTTGACTCAGGAGATAATCCTTGGTCCGTGATTTACAAAAGGGAAAATCTTCCCCATTGAACATCACAAGCTTGACCGCACGATTCTCTATGTCACCTTTGGATCACTTATTGAAGTACCGAGAAGGCGACCAGAGGGGTGGGGTGAATGGGGTCCAATTAAAGTTCTTCACAAGAACTTGGCCTATGTCCTAAAATCAACCGAACCCAACCCTAAAGCAAGTCACCAAGGTTACACACACCAACTTGTGATGTGCTAACCCTAACAGTGACTAGTATAGCAGAAGAGAATAGAAGAAGCACAAGGAAACAACTAGGACTGAAGACTACCAAAGAACAGCACTCAAAACAGACTCACTAGACTACCATCGGCAGTGCCAATCACAGGCATCGACAGTGCCGATTGGCACCATTGGCAGTGCCGGTCATATCGTTGGTAGTATCGATTGACATTAGAAAGAAAACAAAATTTCTAGTCAGGGCATCGGCAAGTGCCGATCAGGATTTTCACTCATGCACCGCCAGTGCCGAGACAAAGATAGGCAGTGCCAATCAGGGCATCAACAATGCCGATTGGCAATTTAGAGAGAGCATCAGCAGTGCTGATCGAATCGTCGGTAGTGCAAATTGACAATAGAAAGAAAACAAAATTCCCAATCAGGGCATCAGCAGTGCCGATCCAAATTTTTCTTCCCGCACTGGTAGTGCCGATGGAAAGATCAGCAGTGTCGATCGACTCTTGACAGAACAGAATTAGTTCAGGATTAGGCAAGAACATGACCACAACCTAATCAAATGAACTCCAAATCATGTGATTTTTGGACCAGGTAATCCTCAACAGATCAGGAACCTACTCCAAGATCCACTCAAATAGCACAAGGAATCATCACGAATTTCAGATCTTGTGCCAAGAACACCAAAAAGGGGAAACTTGAGAAATCTTCCAAATCAAAGGTGCTAGAGCTCTTGATTCGGTTAAGGACCCATAGAGGATTGTTCTAGCTCATCATAGCTCGAAGATCCCCAAGAAATTTGCCCTAAAAACTCAACCAAAAATGAGATAAAAAATTCTCATGAAAATAGCTCCAAAAATAGAGAAAACGACAAATTCTTGAGCACGAAATTGAATCTCATATCATTGATCCTTGCATACAAGATTCATGGATACTTGGCTAGGAAGCCACCCTCTTCCTCCCTCTATTTGGAAGAGAAAGAGATATCTCTCACACACCCTCTCCTCTCCTCTATTACATGAAGACCTCTCTTAGCACTTTGAAATGAAGACCAAGCAACGCTAAGGGAAAGAGAGGCACCTCTTCCACCAGCCCTACCTCTCCTTATATAGGCCTAGGGGTTGTCCTAAAGTCAATCCTACCACTCACCTACAATACACTGCCACCTACACTAGGGGCACAACAGTCCATGTTTTTCCTCGTTGTCGAAACGTCATCGAGCCCTTCACAACTTTGCTTCGCCTCGACGCAAGCTCCGTGATTGTGCCACGTGCACCTCCAATCGCTGCCATCGGTTTTGAGGCCTAAACTAAGAAATTGCCTTGCACACTTCTGAAAGCGCGACTTCTTGATCTTGACACGTGTCACCTCGTCCTGTGATCCTCCTCATTAGCAAATCTCTCCCGCCTCCGGTCCATTAGAAGCCTCTACTTGCACTGACGTCCGATCACCTTTGACTTGGTCAACCTCACTGTCTTGATTACCACCCATGGTTTTGAGGCTCAACTGCGAAACCGTCCATGCTTCTTGCATCTCCTCGTGTACGGTGTGGATCACCCTTGACTTCACCCGGCCTCCCGATCGTCCAGCCCGAAGTCTCCTACTTGTATCGGATCCTCTCGCCGTTGACTGCCAAGTTGACTCCAGTGACCTACACATCATGAGACAAGCAAACACATTTCCCATCCCCTGCAAACTCTCCAACATCTTTACCAACTCCGGTTAGTCATGACCATGACATGCACAAACTCATGCAATTCCTAAATTCCCGCATTTTAACTCAAACACTGAACTCAACCAATGTCAATTACTCATCACATATTGCAAACCATGGCACATATCCACAAGGTTTCTCACTTAGTATTAATAAGCATTCAGCAGGAACATATATTGAGGCTCCGGGGATGACATAGAAATACCATTGCATACCATGTAACAAATGAAGCATTCCTTACATTAGTACGGCATAATTTCA
Organism: Eleusine indica; assembly: GCA_030378355.1. Taxonomy (NCBI): domain Eukaryota; kingdom Viridiplantae; phylum Streptophyta; class Magnoliopsida; order Poales; family Poaceae; genus Eleusine; species Eleusine indica. The sequence goes on along the minus strand of CM059501.1, from coordinate 28,258,514 downwards.
AAATAACAAAGTGCCATTCATTACACAAGTCATCCTAACACTAGATAAGTCCATCCATACATGCCTAAGTTGATTATTTGTTATTCTTGTGCATTCTGTCCATCACCTTCTTCTTCAAAATAGTTCAAAAATCCTATGCCCTAGCCATGATCTGAAGTTATACAAGGCACATCATTAATAAGTATATATAGCATGTCGAACTATATCAGTGTTGTAATCAACAGGAAGGACCATCACCTCCTTGCAAGACAACACCTCGTGAGGTCTAACATCGCTGCTTTCATAAGCGAACGTAAACTTGATGTGCCTTTTTTCCAATCAGAGGTCACATTGGACTTCACATCCTAGTAGCCCAGCCATGTCAGCCATGAAATCGAAGACAGGTTCAGATTTCTTCTTCCTTTTGTCTTTGAATCCTAGTGGCACATCGGGGAAGTTGGGCTTGAGGACCTATAATAAAGAGATTGATGAAATGAGAAAAGCATAATTTTCTAAAGGATAGCATGATACAAATTGATGTAAGCATGTAAAATTAACATATGGAATAAATCAAAGTTCCAATACAAATAGAACTAAAAGTACATTAATAAATCTATCTAATTACTCTAACAAATTAATCAAGTGAAGCAGAGGGCAGTCACAGATCGATAGATACAGAACAAAACAAACTAACAGTACAATTAATAAACCTCTAACTACATTGATTAATGAATCTAAAAGCGCATTAATCAATCTGTCTAAATACTCTCACAGATTCATCAAATGAAGCACGTGGTACGCACACACGGATTCATGGCAATGGCTGATGCAGAGGCTGTTGTTGTTCCCTTCTCTTTCTTCCTCGTGCTTGCGGTGGCTGAGGCAGAGGCTTCCGCAAGCCTCTTCCCTTTGTGCATTGTGTTCCAGGCGCATGGCTGCTGAGGCTGAGACAGAGGCACGCCGTGGTGGCCGAAGTTGAGGTCGAACGGGATGGTGGCCGAGGAGTCGCGGGTGTCCAACGAAGACGCCACGGTCACTGCACTACGCGAGAAGCGCCCGCAAGCGTTGCATAGCTGGTTCTGCGACTGGTGCTGCCAGCGTTTAGACATCGTCGGCGGTTGTGGCTGCCCTCGAGGGCGAACAGGATGGTTGTCGGCATCGCAGGGGAGACTGGGGATACGAAGTTGAATCAATGATGGGACGATTTGGTGCGGAGATGAACAGTCATGCTTGAGAGACCATAGAGGAGTGTGCTTCGGTTGGGTTAATAAGTTTAGGTTGTGTTTGGTATAGCTTTTGCTTATAGTTTAAATTTCTTATGCTTATGCTAATGTATCAAAATTGCTTTTTCAGGTTATCTAGCTTATTGAAGCATAAGCAATCCAACCATTTGGCACTTTTATGCTTATGCTTATCCTATGGAAGCATGGGGATATGTGCTCCATAAGCTGGAAAAGCAAAGTTATGGTTGCTTTGCCTCTCTAGGACAAAATGCCAAAGTGCTTATGGTTGCTTTGCATCTCAAAATATGTCGTTCAATGGGAGTTTCAATGGGCTTTCATTTATATGAAATCGTGCCAAATGCCTTTCATCCCTATGAAAGGCATTTTATCTCTTTCATATTTATTGATGTGCCATGTCATCTATTTTGCTGATGTGGCACCTTATTTAATGCTGATGAAAAGCCCATTGAGACTAGCCTAAGCTGTTCTGGAATATAAGTTGTACCAAACACACCCTAGTAGGGAACGACACAGTTGTTTACACCTCCAGTCATTGACTTGTGCGACCGCCATGGCCAGCAGAGAGGGTGTGTTCTTTGACGCTCTGTCTTTCCTAACCAATAACGTGCACTTGGAAGCATTTAATATTTGAATCTTAAATGAGATAAACTAAATCGCTAGCTGAATTGCCAACCTATTATATGAGATCTTTTCTCTACATAGAGTACTTGTAATGATGTGGCCTTATTATTTAGCCGGTTGTTGGCTAAACTATTGGCCATGCTCCGAGAGGTGGCATGCTTTGCTCAATTCTGGCCGGTCCCATGGCCCTGCGTGGAGATATGATAGCAGCTGTGAATACACACGTCGCATCGAGTAATAGTAGCAGCTATGAATGGTCACGTCGCTTGACTCTCGAGGCGAGTGGCGCCGCCCATGTCAAAATTGACTGGCTCCCCTCGCCCTACGTTACAATGGATTCACCAGCCTGCGAACTTGTGTTTACACGTGTTCTTGGTATTTGGCCTTTTGATTCTAGTAGCTAGTAGTAAAACCTCTGAACTTGTGTATATATTTCTCTACCCGAATGACGTGATTCCTTTTTTCTATATTATTAGTATCTGCTATCACATATGGATAAATTCACATCATGAAAAATTAGTTTGATCTTACTTTTATCCGAACCATGCACAAACCCTCCATACAAGCGTGTTTCTTTTTTTGCAAGGGCATACAAGCGTGTTTTGCTGCATGATGCACAAACACATTCAGAGATCTAAAAAAATGCACAATCTCGATGTCGATCCCGGAGCTCTTCCATTTTTTCATCTCACACATTTCAATAGTGCCACATCATCTTTAGAATTTTTATCTTATAGATGAAATGGTCTTCCTCAATGCACTACTTCATTTTTCACGACTAGGAATGGTCAATGCATGTTACGATGAAACTTTATGCTCTTATTGGTAGTTTCAATTGAGTTCATGCATACTCCCTCCATATTAGCAGTTGTTCAGAAATGAATTCATTTTGGCATATCAATAGTTGTTAAGAAATGAATTCGTTTTGGAGATTTTACTCATATTTGGACTGCTTAAATCATGTAAGAAACCAAAGTGACGCGGTGACGCGGCCCGCTTGCTTCCGATGCGCACGCGTGCGGCCGCTGGCTCCCGATGCGCGCCATGACACTCCATTTATGTTCCCCACTCGGCAGCCACCAAGTCAATGGAAAATATGACAGCGAACGAGGCAGCCAAAAGGAAAAAAATGACCGCTGATTATTTTACGCGCGTGAATGACAAAAAGAAATCAACTATTAGTACGCTCTAATGCTCGAGAGGTCGAAAAAACACCACGTAAAACAACTATATACCCGTGCGTGAAACAAAAAAAAATAAAGCTTGTGGGGCTCGGGAGTTTCGAACTCATGACCGTCCAGCATTGACCATAGCACAACTAACCAGTAGGGCAAGTAAATGATAGTGAATATATGAGACCCGATGACCTATATAAGGGCATGCAAGGAAAATTACCCTCACATTAATCCTTCCTTGGTGTCCTAAATCATGTCCTAAACAAATTGTTTTTCTAATATGGAGGGAGTAGTACTAAGAAATAGTGCTGAATGAGTTCGTCCCTATGAAACTCATTTGCCCAGTTTCATATTAATTATTCTATCATGTCATCACTTTTGCTGATGTGACACATCATTTAATGCCAATGAAACCCCCATTGAGACTGGCCACACTTTGGCATCCTTCTTCAAAGCACAAAGATACGATCTTCCCCGGATCCGTCCTACACAGTAACCAGGGAAAAGAATCAGGTTGTGTGCATTCACATGATTTGTTAACCACGCACGACAGCATCGCTTAGCCATGCGTTTGGACTGGGTACGATGGCTTCAAGTCATGCGCATGTGCTCAGTAATTGCCGTCACTGGGAGCAGGGCTAGTTAGTAGAGCACTCAATAATACTGGCGAAGCTACGTACCCAGCTTAGCCTCATGTGTACAGTGACTGGGAAAAGCAATATTTTGTGATGTCTCCAACAGTCTGAGAGGTAGTAAATCCGACCATGCACTGATTGTTGACGGCTGTTAAGTACCATTTTTAACCGTCAACTATACTCAAATAAAGGAGAATTTGGCATTTCATACACGCATGCTTTAGCATAATAATATAGTTCCACTTGTACTTGGAGAACTTTGTGCATGCAGGAGGAAATGTGAAGGAAACACCTCAAAAGGCAAGAAAACACACTTTCGACCAATCAGAGAGTGCCACATGGACGTCACGCGGATTGAAGGGCCCATTTTCAGCACTTAACCGACGTAACTCCCTGTAATACCGCGCAAACCGACGTCAGGGCCCACAGGACAGCCACCTGGAGAAAGCACAGGCCAGGAGGGGCCACCCGGCCGACCCGGCCGGGCGCTCTCTCCGCCTGGGCTTCCACGTGTTGGCTCCTCCGCGACTCCTGATGACGGTTTGAGATGCCTTCCGTGGCGGTTACTCTCCCTTGCCGACCTATTGAGGCTATAAATAGGAGGGTGTGCCTTCACACTCAACACACACCACAAGAAGCATTTCTCTCTTGCTAGTAGTAGTTCTTGGAGTTTTAGTGGAGTTAGGCTGAGTCTAGAGCTCTCTAGTCCCAAGTCTTCACTTGGAATTAGTATGGCTCTTGTATCTTTTTCCTTTTGTAAGACTTTGCTCTTATCAATATATATATTTTTTCTATATAGTTGTGCTTGGGTCATGAGTTTCTTGTTTGATATTGTGATCCATATATGTGATAGTATAGTCTACTTGTGTGATAGTAGTTTATATTTATTATACTACTATTGTCATACTAGTTATATACCGTCACTATAGTCTAGTTTATATGTTATAGTCTCTATGCTTAGTTTTAGCTGATAAAGTATAGCATGGGTTTGGTGATCGTGTTCGTACGGTAGCTCTGCCTCGTTAATAGTAATCGCGGAGGGGCAGAGTGCTCTTTGGTCATGCAATTATGGTACTTGGGTGACTGATTTGCATCAATTATTCGTTAGTCTACTGGTTCGTTGAGGTAGGCGGCAGGTGGTGACAGCCCTGTCCGTCCTTTGAAATCCTCCCCGCTAGGCTAGTGCGTAGGCTCTTGGCGGAAGTCGCCTGTGGATGCAGGGGTAAGTCCGTGCCTGAAGTGCTATACTATTGACTGCTGAACCTGAGTGTGGGTCTGTATGTATTCTACTTAAGCTATGCAATTGTATAGGAATGTATAGTAGGAGTAGCTTAGCCTAGTCTTTCCTCCACTAGACTTTATTTATTTAGTAGGAATCTTCTGTGTGTGTCACACTACCAGGTTATTATCATGTACCCGCCTGTCTTGGTTAGATATCCTTGCTAATTGTTAACATGATCTTATATGTTAGTAACGCTTCTTGATCATAACCTTCCTTTGGGATAAACAAATACGATACCCTGAATACTTCCGGGTGAAATGCTACAGCGGTATTCTCCGTGCGCTTGCGGATTTTACCTACTTGACTCTGGGACATATTAGTGAACCGTTTCTGGCCCCGTGCCGGGAATGATTTATTAATATGGCTTAGCAAAAGTCAACAAGCATTTCTGGCGCCGTTGCCGGGGAAGGCGTATGATTTAAGAAAAATTACTAATGTATATAGTAGTGTTGCAATTATTAAGGCTATCTCCTAGGCAGGCTAACCTTGCTTTGTTTTCTGCATTTTGTATGAAAACAGGGTAGTGTATGACTGGTTTCGACTTGCCGACAAACTTCACTGAAGATCCTGAGTCACTCCTGAGAAGGACACGAGCTAGGCTCACCCCTCCTCGTAAGGAGACTCGGCCAATCGAACCTGTCATTCCCGCACCATCAAGCTCTGAGCAAATGGCCGACAAGACCCTCCGCCAGTTCTCCGCTCCCTCCGCTGCCAACATCCCTACGGGACCAGCTGGCAATGTGGGAGATGCGAACTTCGAGATCAAGACCGGTCTCATCACCATGGTGCAGGCTAGCCCATTCTGTGGGAAAGCCAATGAGGATGCTAGTGCTCATCTCCAGCAATTCCTGGAGATTTGCAACACGTTCAAAATGAAGGACGTCACCCCCGACGCTGTTCGCCTTCGACTGTTCCCGTTCTCTCTCCTTGGGAGAGCGAGACAGTGGTTCTACGTATACCCTGAAGCTGTGAACACTTGGGAGAAGTGTTCAGCTGCGTTCCTTGCAAAGTTCTTCCCGCTAGGCAAGACCAATGCCCTCCGCGGAAGGATCTCAAGCTTCCAGCAGGAGTCGAAGGAGTCGATTCCTGAGGCATGGGAGAGGCTCCAGGAGTACATCCTGGCATGTCCCCACCACGGGATGGATGATTGGCTGATCATCCAGAACTTCTACAACGGGCTTACTCCATCGGCCCGCGACCACCTCGGCGCTGCTGCTGGTGGAGCCTTCTTCTCGCTCACTGTGAGCAAGGCAAAAGATTTGATCGAGAAGATGGTGTCCAACCAAGGTTGGAATGAAGAGCGCCTCCAACCTCGCCAGCAGGCATGCACTCCGTCAAGGAGGTTCACATGCTCGCCGCCAAGATTGACCTTCTCATGAAGAAGATGGACGACCAAGCCAATGGAGAAGTGAAAGCCCTAGACGCTCGTATGACTTGCGAGGTCTGTGGCAACACGGGACACTCGGGCAATGACTGCCCTGAGACCCGTGAGGACGCAATGTTCATGGGCAACAACAACAACAACGGCTACCGTCCACAAGGAGGTCAAAGTTGGGGTCCACCACGTCCCAACTACCAAGGAGGTAACTCTGGCAACTTTGCTGGTTTTAATTCCGGTTATAATCAGCCCTCCTTGAAAGATCTTGTGCTTGGTCAAGCTAAGGTTAATGATAACATCAGTAAAAAGCTTGCCACCACTGATAGGACTCTTGAGAGCATCCACACTAAGATAGAGGGTGTTTCCTCTGCTCTCAAGAATCAGGTGAGCTTTAATAAAATGATAGAAACCCAATTAGCTCAGTTAGCTGCTGCTGTTCCTACTGCTGAGTTGGGGAAAATCCCGGGGCAACCCGAGATCCCCTTAGAAAATGTTAATGCGGTTACCACGAGAGGAGGTAAGTCCACTCGGGATCCGCCATACCCTAACCATGCAGGAAAGGACACATCAGCTGAGAAGCCGGCAGAAGAAGAAGAACTGCCGCCCAGGAAAACGGCCCCACATGAGTTCTATGACACGAACCTCATGCCGTTTCCTGAAAAAAGAAGGAAGCCCACCGTGGACGAGCAGTTCACACGCTTTGTTGAGGTGATCCAGAAGCTGCACATCAACGTGCCCTTGCTGGATGCGATACAAGTACCCACGTACGCTCGCTACCTCAAGGATCTTATCAGCAACAAGCGCCCACTACCGACCACAGAAATTGTCAAGCTGACGGAAGAGTGTAGCGCTGCTATACTCAACCGGCTTCCTGAGAAGAAGAAAGATCCGGGGTGTCCCACGATCACCTGCTCGATCGGGACACAGAACTTCGACCATGCCTTATGTGATCTTGGGGCAAGTGTGAGCGTCATGCCGAAGGATGTCTTCGACAAGCTCAACTACACCACACTATCCCCCACGCCGATGCAGCTGCAGCTGGCCGATTCAACGGTCCGCTATCCGGCGGGGATCGCCGAAGATATTCCGGTGAAAATCCGGGATTGCTTCATCCCCGTCGACTTCGTAGTGCTTGACATGGACGTCGGGAAGAGCACACCGCTCATCCTGGGACGCCCATTTCTCAGCACTGCGGATGCTCGCATCGATGTAGGAGCCGGAGAAATCCGCTTCCACATCAATGGCAAGGAGGAGAAGTTTGACTTTCGGCCACGGAAAGAACAGTGCAACATGATCCGTATCAAGTACGGGCCGAACCCAAGCAACATCAAGGAAGTGGAGGTCACTCCGCCAAAGAAGGACAGCCTCATCACATTCATGAAGAACTTCCTTGAGAAGGAAAAGGCTGCACAACAACAACTGATGAAGGCAAGGAGGCAAAGGTCACACATTAAGCAACAGCCTCCGAAGTCCACAAGGCAGCAACCTCCGAGGTCTGCAAAGAAACAGGCTGTGAAGCCTGCAAAACCGCAGCCTCCGAAGCCCGAGAAGCCACCGACCGCAACAAACACCAAGAAGGTGTGGCGAGTGAAACAAGAAGCATCATCCGTGTCTTCATCTCCGGGACCGGACAACGCTTCATCGAACTGAACGCCGGAGAAAAGTCCCGCTCGTCGGACTTTAAAAGGTGAGTCCTCGCCGGGAGGTTAAACCGGTAGTTATCCATATTTGCTCTTTTAATTGCATATTTGCTTTCCACCACATTTTGATTTTTCCCGACCACTGCATTTCTGCATTTTTGAATTTTTCCAGCCACCTTGGAATTTTTCAAAACTCATTTGCATTTTTGAAAATTTAGAAAATAGGTTTTTGGGCTTTCCATTTTGAAAAGATTTTTTGTCGAGCTTTTTGAGCAAAAAGGCAGCAGGGGACAAATCCCCTAGCCGTTGGGGAACACATAGGAAAAAGGGGGCTGCCAGGAGGCCCACCTGCCAGGTCGGCCGACCTGGTGGGGTCGGCCGACCCCCTGGCCCCACCTTTTCCTGTGCTCCTTTCTCCCAACGGCTATATGGCCGTTGCTCTGTCCCTTTATAACGGCCATCTTGCTTCCTTGGCTATAAAAACCGCCCAGGAGGAGGAGTTTCACCATTCCAAGCTCATCTTTCACTCCCCTCCTTTGCTCACTTGTTGCTCTCCCAAAATTTCGTGTTCTTCAACTTTACTACAGCCCCAGAAACCCAAAAAAAAAAAAAAATATTTCCCCTCTGTTTTAGTGCATTTGCAAGTTGTTGTGAGAAGAAAACCAATTTCGGAGAAGCTCGGGTTTGTCGTTTTCACTAACGCTCACCCGAACACTTGTTCGATCTTGTTTTTGTTCTTGTCTTGTGTTTGTTCTTGTGTGCAGCCATGTTCAACCGAATGAAGCAAGTCGCCGGAATCAAGTGGAGAAAAAGCACTCGTGCAAGCACGAGTCAAGCATCCTCCGTCAATTTCAGCGACAACCAATTCCGCCAGCTGAACGCGATGATGGCTCAGAATCAGAGCAATTGGGATGCCTTCTTCCGCTCCCAAGGCTACGACCCGAACCAGCAGATATGAGCAAGAACAAGCTTGGGGGAGGACCCCCCTTCTCACGGTAACTTGTATCTTTCCCCTTCCCTTTATTTCTTGCATTTGCTAAATCTGAAAATCCTTAAAAATTTGCAAAACATAAAAAGAACAAAAATATTTCCCTTTTTCATGCGCGGTATGAATGTGTATAATTTTCCTATGTTGAGATGATGAATAGTTGCTCTGTCCTTTATTCCTCTCTAATGCTAGTTTACAACTTAGTACTCTCTCAAGAGTTAGGTTTGTTGGTAAATCTTGCCTTGAACTTGAATCTTGTGGGTAGCATATGCATTCTCTAGTTCTAAGTTGTTGAGAGGTATGATATGATAGATAGGGCTGCTATGATCTTGCTCAATGTAAAGCTTGAATTCCGGAGTTTTATTTTTCAAAATGACAAATTGATAAGTTCCTCAATGATGAAATTCCCACCACAGCCATATGTAGTGTTTACATTTGAAAACCTTTACACATATGCTGCTTGTTTCACATTGAGCTTAGTCAAAATTGTTGTGACCCTAGTAGAACTCTTTTCATGCTTTCTTGATCAAGATCATATACACACATCCACCGCCATGAGCTATCCTTCTAAATCAAGAAGATAGCATCCACCATATCCACCGTGAGCTATTCTTCTACACCGGAAGAAAGCCACTATCCATCCATCCAAAGAAACACTCCATATATCCATTGCAAAATTCCTCTCTCAAAGTATTCATTGCAAACTAGGACTATGGCTATGCAAAAAAAAAAAAAAAAAAGAGAGCAAGCAAAAGATAGCCATAGCCTAGAAACTCCAAAAGAGAGAAGGAAAATTCAAAAAGGAGTTATTTCTTCCCATCCACCATTCCTTCGTTCTCCCACACACTTGCACATCTTGATCAAGATTGTTTGAATTGATGTTTTTCTTGGATCCGGTCTTTTGACATAGCAATATTATGTGAACATGAGTGCCTCATATATCCCTACCTTGAGCTCCACATAAAGCCTTATTTAGAAGTAGGTGATTATAGGCAACACTTTGCCTTGGTGAGGAATCATACACATATTGAGTGATCTGAGAGAATCATTTCAGGAACTTGGTTTTTATTTTCAAAATCTTTTGAAAACCTCCGGAATAACATAGCGGAATCTAGAGCAAGTGATTGGTGCCCTGCAATTGTTCTATCTCTCAACCGCCCAAGACAATGAGGTGTAAAAGCCCCATGGATCGAGGTAAATGGGTAAGTTATGTGCCAACATATTCAATTCTAGGAAGAGTACTTTGTTGTGCGCATAGTATTATTGAGGAGTAGGACATTGTAGCAACTCCTGATCAACAACTTAAGTTTATCTTTGCTTCGGGACGAGCAAAGGGTAAGCTTGGGGGAGTTTGTTGACGGCTGTTAAGTACCATTTTTAACCGTCAACTATACTCAAATAAAGGAGAATTTGGCATTTCATACACGCATGCTTTAGCATAATAATATAGTTCCACTTGTACTTGGAGAACTTTGTGCATGCAGGAGGAAATGTGAAGGAAACACCTCAAAAGGCAAGAAAACACACTTTTGACCAATCAGAGAGTGCCACATGGACGTCACGCGGATTGAAGGGCCCATTTTCAGCACTTAACCGACGTAACTCCCTGTAATACCGCGCAAACCGACGTCAGGGCCCACAGGACAGCCACCTGGAGAAAGCACAGGCCAGGAGGGGCCACCCCCAGGTCGGCCTCCGCGACTCCTGATGACGGTTTGAGATGCCTTCCGTGGCGGTTACTCTCCCTTGCCGACCTATTGAGGCTATAAATAGGAGGGTGTGCCTTCACACTCAACACACACCACAAGAAGCATTTCTCTCTTGCTAGTAGTAGTTCTTGGAGTTTTAGTGGAGTTAGGCTGAGTCTAGAGCTCTCTAGTCCCAAGTCTTCACTTGGAATTGGTATGGCTCTTGTATCTTTTTCCTTTTGTAAGACTTTGCTCTTATCAATATATATATTTTTTCTATATAGTTGTGCTTGGGTCATGAGTTTCTTGTTTGATATTGTGATCCATATATGTGATAGTATAGTCTACTTGTGTGATAGTAGTTTATATTTATTATACTACTATTGTCATACTAGTTATATACCGTCACTATAGTCTAGTTTATATGTTATAGTCTCTATGCTTAGTTTTAGCTGATAAAGTATAGCATGGGTTTGGTGATCGTGTTCGTACGGTAGCTCTGCCTCGTTAATAGTAATCGCGGAGGGGCAGAGTGCTCTTTGGTCATGCAAGTATGGTACTTGGGTGACTGATTTGCATCAATTATTTGTTAGTCTACTGGTTCGTTGAGGTAGGCGGCAGGTGGTGACAGCCCTGTCCGTCCTTTGAAATCCTCCCCGCTAGGCTAGTGCGTAGGCTCTTGGCGGAAGTCGCCTGTGGATGCAGGGGTAAGTCCATGCCTGAAGTGCTATACTATTGACTGCTGAACCTGAGTGTGGGTCTGTATGTATTCTTGTTGACGGTCCTTAAATGCAAAATATGACTGTCGTTTACCCGCAAGAATCACACAATTTGATCACAACCTTAGTGGTAGGAATTTATTGCTAATTATTTCCACAAGTTTTGGTGACTTTGTGTATGCAGGTAGCAACCCATGGAGTTTAAATAAAATTTAAGGAAATTCAAGGAGAAAGCACACTTCCGGCCAATCAGGAGCAAGCACACGGATTAAGGAGCCCACCTTCAGCGCTTAACCGACGTAACTCCCCGTAATACCGCGCAAACCGTTGTGAGGGCCCACAGGACATCCACCTGGAGAAAGCACAGGCCAGGAGGGGCCACCCCCAGGTCGGCCGACCTGGTCAGGTCGGCCGACCTGGCCGGGCGCCCTCTCCGCCTGGGCTTCCACGTGTTGGCTCCTCAGGACTCCCTGATGGCGGTTTGGGGGGATTCCGTGGCGGTTACTCCTCTGAAACCGATGTTAGGAGGCTATAAATAGAGGGTGAGGGCCTTCACTCCAACACACACTCAAGATTGAAGATTTAGTGCTCCTCTTGCAAAGGCCAAGTGCTACTTAGCTAGTGCTTAGATTAGGAAGAGAGTGGGGTAGAGTTCGGAGGAGGCTTGGGCTTGTCTTCGCCTTCTCCACGCTTGTACTTCGACGACATTTGCCAATCATAGTAAGTGTCGAGATTTCCCCTCTTGCAGTTTACTTTTTACTTTAATTAAGTTATAGTTCTAGCTTGTGAGCTCGTTCATCGCTCTAAGTTCTTAGGGTGCCTTAGCCTGAATATTCGTTGCTAGAAGGTTAAGGTAGTAATCGATCGCATAGACGTGGTGTCTAGGCAGGAGGTTACCTTTGATTATTCGTTAGTCTACTGGTTCGTTGAGGTAGGCGGCAGGTGGTGACAGCTCTGTCCGTCCTCTGAAATCCTCCCCGCTAGGCTAGTGCGTAGGCTCTTGGCGGAAGTCGCCTGTGGATGCAGGGGTAAGTCCGTGCCCAACGCGAGCAAACTAGAGCATAGCTTAGTTAACGTAGGAACCTGACTCTTGGGACATCCTCTCTGTCCTCTGCCTGTCTTAATCAATCTCTGTGTCCTTGGGTGATTTAGTCCAACGATAGACACACACGTTCCTCGTGATTCGATACCCCGGAATACTCTGGGTGAAGTGCTACATCGGTCTTCCGTGCGCTTGCGGATTTATTCGTAGACGTAAGAAAAACCAACAATTCTACTTAGGCTATGCAACTGTATAGGAATGTATAGTAGGAGTAGCTTAGCCTAGTCTTTCCTCCACTAGACTTTATTTATTTAGTAGGAATCTTCTGTGTGTGTCACACTACCCGGTTATTATCATGTACCCGCCTGTCTTGGTTAGATATCCTTGCTAATTGTTAACATGATCTTATATGTTAGTAACGCTTCTTGATCACAACCTTCCTTTGGGATAAACAAATACGATACCCTAAATACTTCCGGGTGAAATGCTACAGCGGTATTCTCCGTGCGCTTGCGGATTTTACCTACTTGACTCTGGGACATATTAGTGAACCGTTTCTGGCCCCGTGCCGGGAATGATTTATTAATATGGCTTAGCAAAAGTCAACACTGATGCCCTCAAATATTTGCCTATCAGGACCAGGAGAGAGGAAATCCAATTTTACCTCACCTCTCTCCTCATAATGCAAAATGCCTACTCATTTGGCTTTTCTGTTGGAGCTTGGTTTGATGATGCATAGTGTAAATTCAGATGCATATTTGGCCCTATGTTTATTGCATATTTGGCAATATATGGTTGCACGATTGACCCCAATTTTATTGCATATTTGCCCTATTTTTACATGTAATAGGGTGAATCATGCAATTCATTTCCAAAAACTAGGGTCAAATGTGCAAACCCTAAAAAAAGGGTGAAACATGCAATTGGACTTGAAAATAGGGTCATTGGCGCAATTGTCCCATGCAAAAACAAGCAAAGAGAGAAATTATCATATTGCCCCTAAGAAATGTAGCCTTCCCTTCTCAAAATACCACTTACTACTTTAAATTCAATTGGAAGTAATTTGCACATTTGGATGTTTTAACAAAAAAATTATTATGAAGCCCTCCATATATGTATGATCTTGTTTTGCAAGATGATATGTGCATTGTGACAATCCAGTTTGAATCCATTTGCATCATTCATCACAAACCAGTTTAAATCTTGTTCTCTTTTCACCCAACTCGCCAATCTCAATGGTAGTTTCATAGGAGTTTCATTCTCAATAAATGACATGCCACATAGACAAAACTGATGATGTGGCATGTAATTTATGAGGAGAGAGGAGACATGGGTTTCATTAGGATGAAACTCCATGCACATGTACGATTACCAAAACTTTGAAACTAAAATAAAACACCATCGACGGTGTTTGAGTTTCATCTCTATTCATTTAACAACTCTCACTGGTCATTTAGATGGAACATTTAAATGCTACACTAACATATCAAATCATGAAATGAAACTTTGCATTGATAAATCTAGTTTCACTAATCCATTTAAAAACTATGAGGTGACATGACACTCTTGGAAATAACGAAATGAAACCATGCATTGAGAATGGCCATGGTCACCTATGTTTATAGCTCACTAATTAACAAAGACGTGCTTGGTTATGAGAGAAGGATTTACACGCACGAGAGAATTTTGGCCAGCGTGGATACCATCTAGAGCTGCCATGGCATTTTAGGCGGAAGCGTGTCTGCCTCCTGTCACAACACGTGGTGCATTCTCTGGCACTCATGTGCCATGTTGACCATAACGGCTGCCCGGGGCAGTGGATGGCGAGTGAGCCAGCGGGCACTCACGGCCCACACGCAGCCACAGCAGTCTTGCTGGAGAGAGAGAGAGAGAGAGAGAGAGAGAGAGAGAGCAGCAGGCATCCTCATATGGTGTCTGGATCACTTGATTCTTTTTTGTTTCTGAATTCATATGAAACTTTTATCTATCACATAGGCCCAATGTGCGTTGTGACAGTCCAGTTTGATTTTGTTCCCTTTCGACCACACTCCTTATGGTACTATTTGTCACATGTTTATATAGCTCACTAATAAAGATGTGTTTGGCTATGAGATATAGTGTCTATACCAACCATATATGCTCCCTGCATATAAAATGTGTTTTTCAAGTTTTACAGCAACCTATAATTGGTGATGTTCATTTCACCTTTAATCGTGACAGTCCATTTTTATTTTGTTCTCTCTTTCGACCAAACTCCTTATGGTACTATTTGTCACATATGTTTATATAGCTCACTAATAAAGATGTGTTTGGCTATGGGATATAGTGTCAATACGACCATATACCTCCCTGCATATAGCATATGTTTGTTCAAGTTTTACAGCAACCTGTAATTGGCGGTGTTCATATCACGGTTAATTGTACTAGAAGCACTATGTCATACATCCTTCATCCAACATACATTGAGGGAAGCATAGTCATCCAAAAAAGTTTTGAAATATTGTATGTATGTGGTACTTGAAATGGAATACTCGTCAAAACAACCATGCGCTCAAAACACCACTTACTTTAAATTCAACTGGAAGAAATTTGCACATTTGAATTCAGGAAAATATTGATTACGTGTTCTTTCAATTAGGAAAAATGTAATTAGAGCTATGTCGTGATGAGTCACCTGCATGCGCAGGGGGCCGAGATAATCCATTTGTGTCGAGACTTCTACTTGGCAATAAATTTATAGGGCTACGTCGGGATTAAGAACTTGATGGTTAAGACACCAG
Source organism: Eleusine indica (assembly GCA_030378355.1). Classification (NCBI taxonomy): domain Eukaryota; kingdom Viridiplantae; phylum Streptophyta; class Magnoliopsida; order Poales; family Poaceae; genus Eleusine; species Eleusine indica. The sequence continues at coordinate 28,243,343 of CM059501.1, read as the reverse complement.
GCGCCGATTTAGACAGGTTCGGGCCCCCTCGATGAGAGTAAAAACCCTACGTCCTGTGTTTTGTGGTTTGTATTGATGTTGTCTTTTCGTCTCCCTTGATGGGGGTTCCCTACCGCCTTATATATTCGGTTGGCAAGTGGTACATGAAGAGTCCTAGTCATAGTCTATAAGGATTCACATAGAAAGTCTATCTCTAATTGCCTTGTGCTCCAAGCCGACTCGGTCGATTCTCTTATGGATGAGGTACCCGGTCATCTACCGATTTAGGCATAACTATGGATACCCGTATGGTAACTATTCCACAGCAGCCCCCGAGTGCTTCCTGATTTTGAGCTTTGACCTACCGAGTGATCTTCAAGATTATGTGACTAGATCACAAATTAGGAAGACCTCTTGATTTAAGTCCCTGATGGATCTGGTGCGCCGACTAGGTGAACCTGATCAGGTGTAGCCCCTGACTCTTGTATAATTTGGAGACTAACAAATAATGCAAGAGTCTAATAATATTAGCTCTTAACATTTTGTTATATATAATTTACTCAAACTATCAAGTTCGAGCGTAAGTAAACTCCTGATCATCCAACCAGAAGGTCAGTTAGCAAGACATCAATATTGCCAACCGATTAATAGGAAGGCCGAGTGATACACACTCTTGTCCGAGTGACTTGTGGATCTAAATTTCATGACATCAATCATGTTTTAGCCCATATAAAAGAATATGACATCAATCATATAATAGTACTAAGCTAAATGACACCAATCATAGTATAGCTTTTCCTTAATGAATTGTGACTCTACTCAATATAAGTCCAATTTTGATAATTAATTACTGACATCGATTAATAACTTATCTTTTGAACTTATACATGTATGACCATAAAGTCCTCTGCTTCATGATCATCAAATCACATAGATACGGAAAGTATTCTTAAGTGGATTTGCCACTGCTTCTCATCAAAGAAGCCCCTGAGATTATTTCTTAAGGTTGATAGCTCTAATTCTTTTTAAAGAATAAATCCTTTTACAATTTTATTATTATTAGGCGGAAAAGCCCGTCATTTTGCGGCCCATACCAGCCCATGGGACCCAGAATCTAGGTCGAAAAGGCGAAGGTATAAAAAGGGCAAAGGACTGTTGACTCCAAGTCCACGCTGCCATTTGCACACAGCACTTCGTCTTCCTCGCGCCTTCCCTGTTCTTGCGACTCCTCTGCTTCTAGAGCTAGGGTTAGCGCTTTCTCCCATCACCGCCATAGATCATCATCACCATCAAGCCCCCAAGCATTAGCTAGGACTTAGATCCACCGCATTATTGCATTCCTCGAAGATGCCTCACAAATCATCCAAGAAGGCCACCGCCATCACTGAGTCCTCCTCCTCGGAGCTGGAGATCTCAAACTTGCTATGAGACTTCTCAAAGAGCAACTTCTGCACTATCGATCTGAACAAAATGGTGGTGGACAGCATCCTCCCGGAGCAAGCTCGCATCGACTGGAAGGTACTGAAAGAGACTCGCCCCCTTCCAATCCATAAACAAATCGTAGTTTTCCACTTGTTTTTTTTTTTGAGCATGGCTTCGAAGTTCCCTACTGCAGTTTACTGTGCAGGCTCCTTTTCTTCTATGAGATTGAGCTCGTCAACCTCAATCCCAAATCCATCCTTCACATTGTTATCTTCGTGCATATGTGCAAAGCTTTTCTGGGCATTCTGCTGCAATTTAGTTTGTTCCGCCATCTTTTCGTCCTTCGACTGCTGCCAACAACGGAAAACTAAGTCGCCATAGCTGGAGTCGGTTTTCAATTGTGCAAGGAGGCCTACATCAACGTGCCATTGAAGACCGGGAACAAGAACTGGAAGGACGAGTGGTTTTACTGCGACAATCCTCTTCCTGTTCTTGCTAACTTCTCTGGTGCCAAGGGAATTCCCCAGACACGGTGGTCAGAGAGACCTGACCCAGCCGACCTCAAGTGTTCGCTCTGCTAGAGAAAATCGCAGAGCTAAAGAATGAAGGGGTCGATGGCATTACCATAGCAAAGAGCTTTATAGTGAGCCGAGTGCAGCCTTTGAAGCAACAGAGCCACCCCGCCTCGAAGTATGCCACCGACGACGAGACGAGGGAGGTACCTGATCCGCCAAACTCCACTCTGTATTGCTCATGGTTATCAATGATGTTTGAAGGAGAAATCATTCAAGATCATCTCTTAATCGTGAAGGCATACAATGTGGGCACCCTGCGGGCCCGAGTAAGCCTCGGTCGTCTTGAATAATTTTGACGTCCTTTTGAATAATCATGGTATGTGATATCTTGATGTTCTTGCTGATTCTGGACACTTATGTGTCACACCCTCCGCTCCCTCGAACCGATGCCGAGGGACCGGATTATGTTGAAAAGCCGCCGCAGACTGGCACTGGTGGAGCCAGATCTTCAGCAGACACCTGACCAATCAAAGAGGTCATCGCCAATGTCTCCACTACGCCTCCTCGCCCCGACTTGCCTTCCCCCAGCCGACGAGTAAATTAGACCGCTCACCATCATCGGCAATATGTGGGAGATGAGGAAGAGGAGGAGGAGGAGGAGGAGGAGGAGCGCCGCCAAGATGCCAGCCTGCCGACCCTTGCACACTCCGACCGACCATCAAGCCAGTCGGAGCCCCCGTGCAAATCAGAGAGTGGTGCAACGGTGGCAAAGAAGACCGATGAAGCCGCAAAGTCCTCCTTAAAGAGGAAGGATACTGACTCACAGACCACTTCTACAAAGACGAGGGTCTGTCGAATCAAAATCAAACAAGCCTCAAGGTAGGTTTCTTCACGTTTTTGATTCTTCATCGTTGTTATTATCAACTATCTGCTAAGCTTTAATGTTATGCTCTTTGGCAATCATAGCGGTCGGTCATGTGATACTCAGAGCGCCCAAGGGTCTCAAAACACTCGGTCGACTCTTGCTCCTCGACCGACCGACCCGCCTCAGCCGGTCCGCACACCATCAAGTGTGAAGACTAAGCCAAGGAAGTCGCGCAATGCTCCAGCGCCCAAGTCATTGCCGACGCCTACTCCTCAGACTGTCAATCCTTCCTCGATCGGCATGTCGTCTCCCTATTATAAGGGTAAGGCCGTATTGGTCAAGAACTCATTGAGTCAGCCAGAGGCTGAGGAGATGGACGTCATGCATCAGCACCGAGAGGCCAACAAGGTACATCAATACCAAGATTTTTTTCTTCCTTGAATCATTCTTCCAACTAACCATACCCTTCTTCATATTCAGAGAATATATTCTCTTATGGAGAAGAAGCAGACCAGGATTGAATACCTCGAGGCCAAAACTTTTGGTAAGTCCCTGACATCTTGTGCATTCAAACTTCTCTCTTAGAGGTATCGACTTGTTGTCAGCAGTTATCGGTGAGCAGCTCTCCTAGGCCAGAAGGCAAATTGAGAAGCTACAGACCGACCATAAGGAGGTGACCGAAGCTCTAGAGCAAAGTCGTGCTGATGTTGTTGGTAAGATTGCAGACCAACTTCTATTTGCTTCTTACTTACTCAAAAGGTCGTCGACCTAGAGAAGTTAACTTCAAACGAGCAGAGATTTTTAGATGCTCTGACTGCTGAGAAGAATGACCCCTCCAAGTTGGTTGAAGAGCAGAGCGTCGAGATCACTCGGCTGACGAAGAAACTGGAGGAGACCGAAGGAAAGCTTGAGGAGGCTAGGAGTATCTCCAAGTCTTTCAAATGTAATCTTGCCAGTAAGCTATCTTTTCAAGTCTTCTATCATCACTTTTTGACTTCATCATCTAATACCCTTCATGAATTTTGTAGCCATATCTTACAGCGCTCGTAAAGCATTGGATTATATCCATGCTAAGCAAGTGGAAAAGACTGGGCACTCCTTGGAGTATTTGCTGGAGCACGCACCGAAGGTGATTGCCAACAACACCAGAAGAGTGGCGACCGAGGCTGAGAGTCAAGTACTGGCTATTTGCCAATCCTTGTATCCTGCTCTGCCATTGGACAAAGTCAAGGAGGGCTTCAACCCTGACTTGATGGTCGATCAATGTCAGTTGCTTATGGATTCCATGCTAGAAACCTCCCGTGCCTTAGTCGATAATGTAGAGGTCGACCTATCATACATTCTCCTCCAGCAGCTCCGGAGTTAGAGTTACAAGATGACGCCTCCTCTCCTTCACAGGAGATGTAATATCTGTAATGTTAGCAAACATTAGTAGTATTTGAATCAGGAAAACAATATTGTCTCCATGTAAATATGAATATTAATTCTTATGCTTGCTTAGACCTTTTCACCTTAAGTCTTTTAGTGACAAAAACAGAAGTTGCACCGGTCTGCCTTAGCATATTAGGTTGTAATTTATAACTGCATAACAAGCAGAATCGACCAATCGACACATGACCTCTCACTCTTTGGCTCTGGGTTTAGTATAGTGGCAGTCTGTTGTGCAGTATAAATTTTATATCCATAATGTTCCAGCGTAAGACCAAAAAACTTTAGACCGTGTCAAAATATGAGAAATTGGTCGGAAAAATCCAAAACAAGAATTAGTCAAGGTTAAGGAGTAATGGGACATTATTACTAGCCCCCTGGCTCGATTGTTTAATGTTATAAATTAAGGAATTGAGACAAATAAGAATGAAATCAAAAACACCTTCCATCAAAAAGACTAGAATTTCATTCAATAATAACGTATGAAAATACAAGGAAAAGACTAAGTATAAAAGCGACGTAGATGGTTGATGTTCCATGAATTTGGTACGTCGTTGCCATCTTCATACATCAGACGATAAGCCCCTGACTGAGTAACTTCTTTGACCACATAAGGTCCTTCCCATTTAGGGGATAACATGTGTTGATTCTTGGTTGATTGCAGTTGTTGCAACACTAAATCCCCAACATTAAACTGGCGACTGCGAACATTTTTGTCATAATAACATCACAAGCCTTGCTGGTATACTGCCGACCGAAACAGAGCACGATCACGCAACTCCTCTGCTGCAATCAACTCAATCACTCGGTTTTCTTCAGAAAGCTTCTCGTCATATCCCTTTACTTGCGCTGATACGAGGCTCACCTCGGTCGGCAGCATAGCCTCGGAGCCATAGACCAATGAGAATGGTGGCTGGCCAGTAGCCCGACTGACATTAGTGCGCAGCCCCTAGAGAACCGAAGGCAGCTCTCGAACCCACTGACCGGCATATGGTTTGAGCCTGTCAAATATTCGGGGCTTCAACCCTTGAAGAATCATACCATTTGCTCGTTCGACCTGCCCATTGCTTTGAGGATGAGCCACTGATGCAAAGTGGATATTTATTCCCATCTCATCAGCAAAGTCATGGAACTCCTCAGATGTAAACTGAGTACCATTGTCGGTTATGATATCATGAAGAACTCCAAACGGAGTGACAACCTCCCTAACAAACTCGACCGCCTTCTTCGAAGTTATCTTGTCGATCGGCTTTGCTTCAATCCACTTGGTGAATTTGTCAATAGCAACAAACAAATGAGTGAACCCGCCTGGCGCTTTCTTGAAAGGACCAACAATGTCAAGCCCCTAGACTGCAAAAGGCCAAGTCATAGGTATCATCTGAAGTTGCTGCAAAGGCATGTGTGTCTGTTGAGCGAAGAATTGACAGCCTTCGCACTTCCGAACGACCTAATGTGCATCTTCGACCGCCATAGGCCAATACAACCCTTGCCAGAAGGCTTTGCCGACCAAAGTCTTAGAAGCCGCATGGTTGCCACATACTCCTGAATGGATTTCTTCCATCAACTCTTTCCCTTCTGGAATCGAGATGCATCGCATCAAGATATTCGAACCTCCTCGTTGATAGAGTAGGTCATCCACCATAAAATATCCTTGACACCTTTCCTTTAACCTATGTTGCTCATTATGATCTAGAGGCAACGTTCCCTTAGTCAAAAATTGGATAATCGGGTCGCGCCAGTCGGTCTTTATGTTGATATCATCTACCACCTCAGCAACATCGGTCGTTAAGACGTCAGACCGAGGAGAAATAGTGGGAGAATAAAGGGTGTGTAAGAAAACACTAGGTGGGACAATCGATCGAGACGATCCCATCTTGGCTAATTCATCTGCTGCTTGGTTATTATCTCAAAGAACATGCTTGAACTTCAGTCTATCGAATTTGTCTTCAAGCTTCCTTACTTGTTGGCAGTAGGCAGCCATATTGTCATCCACACAGTTCCAATCCTTAGTGACTTGGTTGATGACCAGAGCCGAATCACCAAAGATGTCAACACGCTGAATGCCGAGTGATACGGCAATGCGTAGACCATGTAGAAGAGCCTCATATTCTTCAGCGTTGTTAGACACGCAAAACATGATCTGGAGGACATACTGGAGCTTTTCTCCTTGTGGTGAGATGAGCACAATTCCTGCACCCGCTCCAGGTAACTGGAGGGATCCGTCAAAGTACATTTTCTAGTACTCAATATCTTACGGTGCAAGCGGCATCTGAATTTCTGTACACTCAAAAATGAAGTCAGCTAACGCTTGTCCTTTGATTGCCTAGCGGGGTACAAACATAATGGTGAATTGTCCGAGTTCAACTGCCCACTTGGCAATTTTTCCTTTGGCTTCTCGGTTGTGGAGGACTTTCCTGAGTGCATAGGTTGTTTGGACTTCAATAGGATAAGCCTAAACATAGTGCTTCAACTTTCTTAAAGTAATCAAGAGCGCATATAGCAACTTCAAGATCTGGTGATATCATGTTTCGGAGGCACTAAGGACCTCACTGACAAAATACATCGGGTGTTGTACTTTTTGTACGTGACCCTCTTCCTCTCGGTCGACTGCTAAGACGGTGCTCACAACTTGAGGTTGTGGCCGATATGTAGAGCTGAAGCTTTTCTTGTGGCTCTAGAGGCACCAGGACTAGAATATTGCTGAGGTGGACCTTCAACTCATCCAACGCCGACTGCGCCTCTGTTGTCCAGAAGAAGTCATCTTGCTTTTTGAGTAGTTTAAAAAACGGCAGACCTCTGACCCCTAGTCGGGAGATAAAGTGACTCAAGGATGCCATACATCTGGTCAGCTTCTGAACATCCCTTTGGGAATTAGGTGGCCCCATATCAAGGATCGCCTTGATTTTGTCCGGGTTAGCCTCTATACCTTGTTTCAAAATGATGTAACCGAGTAGCTTTCCCGAAGGAACCCCAAAAACACACTTTTTAGGGTTCAACTTCATCGAGTAATGTCTCAAGTTGTCAAATGTCTCTACCAGGTCAGAGAGAAGTTCTTCAACATTCCGAGTCTTTACCACGATGTCGTCAACATATGCTTCTGCGTTCCGACCAATCTGAGTTTTGAGGCAGCATTGAATACCATGTTGGTAAGTCGCGCGAACATTTTTTAGACCAAATGGCATAGTAGTATAGCAATAGGCGACGAAGGGAGTTATAAAGGAAGTCTTGATTTGATCTTCGACTTTTAGTGGGATCTGGTGATAGCCTGAATAGGGATCCAGAAAGCTTAAGAGCTCACACCCGGCTGTTGAGTCTACAATCTGATCAATACGTGGTAGAGCTTGTTCAAATCGGTATAATCAACACACATCTGCCACTCTTTATTCTTCTAAGGTACAAGGACTGGGTTTGCCAGCCAATCGGAATGGTAGACTTCCCTTATAAACTTAGCATCTAACAATCTAGCTATTTCCTTCTTCAAGGCGTCCTTGTGGTCTTGTGCGAACCTTCTAAGCCTTTGCTTGACGGGGGTGGCTCTAGGAGGCACCCTTAGCTCATGCTCAATCTTTTCCCTAGGAACTCCCGGCATGTCAAAGGGCTTTCCTGCAAAATGTCCCTATTTTCCTGGAGGAAAAGAGTGAGCACAAGTTCCTATTTCTCGTCGAGGTCGGCCCCTGCATAAGTGATCTTAGCAGGGTCCTCTGGGTCGAGCGAAACTTCCTTGGAAGGGACATCGTCCGTCTAGATCTTGTCTTTGTTGGGCTTCTTCGTGGGGACCTCCGCGTCAGTCCGCTCCTGACTGTCGACTGCCTTTTGGATCTCCAGCCGGTCAGATAGCATCAACTGTCGGTCGGCCATCTCACAACTCTGCACATCACAGTTGAAAGAATTTCGAAGGTTAGAGTGGAGGGAGATGATTCCCTTGGGGTCTGGCATCTTGAGAGTGAGATACGGGTAGTGCGGGACCGCCATGAATTTTTCCATCACCGGTCTGCCAAGGATGGCATGGTAAGCAGACTCGAAGTCGGCTACCTGGAAGATGACATGCTTAGTCCTGAAGTTCTCACGGGTCCCAAAGGTGACAGGCATAGCGATCTGTCCAATAGGAACAGAGGTCTTGCCGGGCACGATCCCATGAATGGGAGAGGAACTCAGCTGCATGTCACTGACCAACAAACCTAACTCAATGAGGGTCTTGGGGAAGATCAAGTCTAGACTGCTTCCTCCATCGATGAGTACTTTGTTGAACTTGAACCCCTTCATTGTTGCCGCGAACACTAGCAGATAGCGACCTGGCTTGGGCAGGTGCATGGGGTGATCCGACCGATCAAAAGTAATCGGTACTTCAGACCACCTCATGTACTCGGGTGGGGCAGGCTCTACGGAGTTGATCTCACGTAGCTCCAGCTTTTGCTTGCGCTTGGATGTGTAGACATCCGGGCCTCCAAAGATGAAATTGACTTTCTTTCAGGGCTCCTGGAACTCTCCATCCTCGTCCTTGTCATCACCGTCATTGGATTTATCCTTGCTGTTGCGCCTTGGCGGATCATTGGCCACCTTCAGCGCGGCAGTCGTGAAGCCCTTTAGCCAGTAACAGTACTTTGCTTTGTGGTCCTTTGGATGCCATAGGCATGGGCCACTCAGCAAGTCATCCGTGGTCTACTGGTTGGTCCGAGGATTTTTCCTCGTTCGGTCTACTACAGCGACCATATTCTTAGTCTTCCGCATCTTGTCCTTCTTGGAGGACTCCAGCTTGTCCGAGCGCTTCTCCTAGCCTTTGTCTCGGATGTCATACAAGGCCGACTCTCTGGATGCGAACTTATCAGCGATCTCGAAGCACTCCCGACTAGTCAGCTTGAGGTCATGATTCCTCTGACCGATCTCCCAAACTAGCTCATCGCTCTGGACACCTCCTTGGAAGGCTGCAATGATGTGCTGGTCTGGGACATTAGGGATCTCGGTCTTCTTGGCGCAGAACCGCTTGATGTAGTCGCGTAAGGATTCGTCAGCCTTCTGCTTGATCCGGGTGAGGTCGAAGTGATTGCCCGGTCGGTTGCAGGTAGCTTGGAAGCTCTCAATGAACTTCTTGTTGAGGTCGCCCGATGAAGTAATCGGCCTCTCCGAGAGTGATGTGAGCCAAATCCGAACGGCTGGCTCGTGACAGACCGGTAGATAATTGGCCATCACATAGGTGTCGTCTCCTGCCAATCGAATCGCCGTGATGTAAAGTTGAAGCCACTCCTGAGGGTTGGTCTGACCATCATACTTCTCGATGGGGACTGGCTTGAATCCTTTTGGCCACCGAGCAATACGAAGCTCTGCTCTGTAAGCCTAGATCCCATCGAATTCATCCTCGTTAGGGGTGACCAACCTCTGTGGTCGATCTGGTGACCGGGAAGGTGAAGACGCGTGGCGATTATGGCGAGGGCCTATGTCATCACTATGATGACGATGCCGATCATCTTCATCGTGGTTTTCGTGCTGGTCCCGATCGTCTCGTTGATGTCGGTCATCGTGGTTGTCTCTCAGAGGTGTATTGCGTCGTCGGTCGTTCCGTCGATCATCCCGTGGGTCATCCCATCGGTCATCAGTCCTTCGGTTACGGCGCTCCTCCTCGTGGCGCTGGTCATCTCGAATCCATTTTGCAGTACGAGAGTTGATGGTATCTCGACCATTACGGGGTCTCATGGAATTCCTTAGATCACTACATTGTCGAACACGAGAAGTTGCGTGGCTAGAACTCGCCACTAATTGTGGTTCGTCCCTAGCCGTGTCTTGAACAGCAGCTGCTTTGAGCATGACCATTGCCTTATGCATCACCGGAGTTTGGTATGCTGCATCAACCATCAAGCTGTCAAGCAACGTCTTCGCTTTAGTGATGTTGTTCTGAGGGGTGTCGTAGACCTTGACGCCATCTACTTCAATCTTCAACTCCCCGAGGTCTAGCTATTGAGCCAATCAGGTTCCACGAGATCCTCTCGGTTAGCGGCGGTGACCGTTCGAAGGTGGTACCTCTTCGGGGTCATCATCCCTTTGGTCTTCTTCACCACGTCCATCGTTGTTGTTGGCAGGACCATCGTCATTGTTTTCATCATCCCTATCATCGATTGGGTTCTCATGAACCTCGACCATATTAATGGCCAAAGGATAAGGGCATGTAGATCCATCTGAGTCCTCATCAAAGGAGCAGACCGACTTAGAGTCATACCCGGTGGGTAGATATGTGTCACCGAATCCGAGTGGAACCAATGCAGGGATCAGATCTGACGGGCTCGGTGATCGCACCATGAGATTGGCTGCGGCCGAGTTGGATCGATGGTCGTCGAGGCCTAGTGCTCCATTGGAGTTGGCGGTGAAGTCGAGCGACCCGATGGAGATCTTGAAGTCCGACGAGTAAAGGATGGTGGGAATCTCGGCCATCGAAGTCGACAGTGAATCCCGACGAGCCTTGGCCCCTTCCTGGCGCACCAACTGTCGAGACTTCTACTCGACAATAAATTTATAGGGCTATATCGGGATTAAGAACTCGTTGGTTAAGACACAAGACGCTGATTTAGACAGGTTCGAGCCCTCTCGATGAGAGTAAAAACCCTACGTCCTGTGTTTTGTGGTTTGTATTGATGTTGTCTTTTTGTCTCCCTTGATGGGGGTTCCCTGCCGCCTTATATATCCAGTCGGCAAGGGGTACATGAAGAGTCCTACTCATAGTCTACAAGGATTCACATAGAAAGTCTATCTCTAATTGGCTTGTGCTCTAAGCCGACTCGGTCGGTTCCCTTATGGATGAGGTACCCGGTCATCTACCGACTTAGGCATAACTTTCGATACCTTTAAGGTAAGTATTCCATAATTTGGAAGCAATTTGCCCATTTGTTTTTTTAAAGAAGAGTTATAATGAAGCCCTCCATATATGTATGATCATGTTTTGCATATAGGCAAACACACATTCTGAGTTCTAATGCACAATCTCGATGTCGATCCCAGAGCTCTTCCATATGAGTACTTTGCAAAGTACAGAGATATGACCTATCCTCTTGATTTGATCTTAGATTGGGCCCTGTTAATTAGAGCATCTCTAAGAGAGAGTCCCATAAACTCTCCCTAAATCAAATTATTAGGGTTTAATATAAAAAAATCATCTCCAACAACTCACAAATTTATTCTCTCCCTAAATTCTCCTCATTTGTAGATAGAAACGAGAGGGAGAACTATTGGAGCCGTTGGAGATGGTTTTTTAGATAAAACCCCATTAATTAGATTTAGGGAGAGTTTATAGGGCTCTATTGGAGATGCTATTACGATACCTCTATCACCTCCTAATAAGAGGTAAGACTTCAATTCAATCACATCCCTTGATTTTTAGACAGAAATAGGAAAGGTAATGATGAGAAGAATATGATGATCTATATCCATTCCAATGTTTTGTTTTCCTGACTAAAAAAGAAAAACTTTTTGCCTTTCATTTTTTACAACATATGCTAAAGTTATAATCAGGACTCAATGACATTTGAGCCCGAGTTTACGCGGTCCCATGTTTCAGTGTGTTAGGATATCACACATCAAGCGTGCTAGTATGAGAAAAGGCGCCTCTCGACCTCAGGCCCATATCAGGGGCGCACTGCTGTTTCTTCCATCACTCCACACACTCCCGCTTCGTATTCTTCACCGCCGCGCTCAAGCCCTCGCTCTCGCTGCTCGACATGCTGAATGGTCATGGCACCCACGGGGGACTCGAGTGAGGCCGCTGGCAACCGCAACCTCCGCACCCCTCTCCTCCCGACATCCACGGTATGTTCCTGCCCATGTTCCATGATTTCTGTACAATTTTAGGGGGTTTTCATTTGCTCAATGTCTCTAGGATTCGCGATAGTTCTCGACTATTTTAGGCCAATATCGACAATATTTGTGCTTCAATTTAGTTATCGAGTCGTTATATCGTGATTTATGGAATGGGGATTTTTCACTCTTCATCGACTCTTTACAGATTGGTGGTTCGTCTTCTATGGCTCGAGCATGCCGTGGTGAGTCACGCTCGCCTTCACCAAAATGCGTTCGTGGCGCTCTGGCCCTATCGTCTCGGTGGCAGTGAAGGAGAAGGAGGAGGAGGTGGTCGTCCTGGCGGTAGTGAAGGAGGAGGAGGAGGTCGTCCCGGCGGTGGCAGAGGAGGAGGAGATTGTCCCGACAGCGGCAAAGGAGGAGGAGGAGATCGTCCCAGCGGTGGCGAAGGAGGAGGAAGAGGTAGTCTCGGTGGTGGCAGAGGAGAAGGTGGTCATCCTGGCGGCAGTAGAGGAGGAGGCGCCACAAGAGGAGGTCGTCCCAGCGACCGTTGGCGATGACGACACCACCACCGCTGATAACAGCGATGAAGAGCCCCCCTTTGCCGCCGGCTTGTGCTTTCCTTACCGGCGCACCCCCTCCGACAAGTACTGGTATCAGTGCCCAGTCTGCAACGATGACCACGAGTACAGCTTCAGGATGGAGGCCATCATCCACGCGTCCCGGTTCATCAGCAAACCCGACAACGCGGGGAGGCCCGACGCTATCGAGCTGCACCACAAGATTGCTCGGGTGGACTGATGAGTCCCCTCCTTGTCATCGTCGTCACCTCATCCCTATCATCTAGCTAGTTTCAAGTCATTGTCGTCGTTGCTTTTTTTCTTTCTTTGTACTAGTATGTTTGTGCTGAACACTTCTGATCCTGTTTTATTATCCTCGTGGCTGAACTAGATGAACTGCGCTATTTTGTGAATGTATTATGTGTTCTGATCATCATCCCCTCGTCACTGATACATGTTTGGGTCAGGATTAGTGTTTTTACATATTTAACTGCTAGCTCTACCTAGCTGGTGCAAAATCAAGGGGGTGCTGCTAGCAAGGCCTGTTTGTTTCCTGGCCAGATCATATAATCTAGATTATAGGTGCTATATTATATAATCTGTCTGTTTGTTTCACTCTAGATTATATAATGTGGGTGGATTATAAGCTAAAATAAACAGGACCTAATAACTAGCTAGCTGCAATTTTTTACTGTTTTCTTGGGTGCTAATATGGTGGAAACTATAGGATTACAACTGGTTTTTCATTTTGTTGTGGGTGCATTTGCACCCACTAGCTACAAGGTAGCTTTGCCCATGTTTACTTTTGTTTGCAAGTGACTCAAATCAACACCAAAAAATTCAAAACTAATCAGTTGGTTTCAATCACATTGTTAGCGCTGCTTCAAAGGTTTTAGCGGTTATTAGCATCAAACAAGTTTTTACTAATCTCAAACAGTTATTAGCGCTGCTTGAAAGGTTCCTTAACTTTTTAGACGGCTGAAACATAGCAAGGTTCGAGTTTTTATTACTAGATGGAACGTTCCCCTCCAAATTTTTGGCGCGCGTGGGTGAATTTTTTTTTGCGAGCCCGCCTAATTCAACTCAACCCTTTCAAATTAATGTGGTTCAGCCCCCACCTACCCAAAACTCATAGCGGCATCTCAAAAGGAGAAAACTCACATCCGCTGCTACCTTTTTGCATAATTTGTTGGAGGCAAACAAGGAGATACGGCTGGATGCTACGCGACATTGCTCTGAGCACTAACCATGCGACTTCTTCAACCATGACCACCTCCAACGCAGCTGCGAGTCAACGGTGAGGCGGTGAAGAAGATCACATTGATCCATCATGCAAACGGCGGTGAGTAACTTGCACTGAGGTTTATTACTTGCACTTACTATAGTATGTAGTAGTACTCCTGCTTACATGTAATATTTTCCTTCAAGCCACACATATGATCACTTTTTGGTTAGTTAATAAACGGTAGACATGTCTACATTTTTTTAGCCAATGACTTTAGTCTTGGATACAAACATGCACCTCCTAATAAAATTTTGTTGGCTAAACTTTAGTTGGCTAATGTTTAGCCATGTAGAGTATCCAAACAGGGTCGTATACAACAACTTAGATGCCAAGATGCCCCTAGTATTGACACTATTTATGTACACATGCGCAGCCCCTCCCCATTGACTGGTGAAAGTTGCATTGTAGTAATTGAATTCCGTGGAAGAAACAAGGAACATCGAACCATAGAGACTACTAAGGGCAAGGATGAACTGACATTTCAAGCCTTGGCATCAATCAAACAACAGCTTCGTTATAGAATGCGGGACTACATGTACTACAAGAAGAGAACATGAATTAGCTCAGCAACTCTTGAGGCTGTCGATTTGGACGATGATGTGGAACAGATGGTTGATTGCATGGCTAACGAGAGGAAATTCAGCTTGTTATTGACAACCTATAATGAAGCAGATAATTCAGATGCCAGCATTACACCTATATATATAGCATTATCCTTGAAACCTTGTAGTTTGGTATAGACGCTATATCTCATAGCCATTTGTTTTATGATTGTTAGGAAATGGCAAGATTGTCGGTCGTGGTGCTATGAAAGGTATAACTGCATTGAACAAGAGAATGAAGTCTCGTACTGGTGATAAACTGAAAGTTGATTTTTCGCCAAATCTGGGTGGTCCCTATGGAGAAAATAGACGTATAATTGTGGATGATGTGGTTACGGTTACAAGGTTAAGGACTCCACTAATTGGAGTTGGAAAGTGGAACGATGTAAGCGGAGTAGTCAAGAATTCCATCGTAGAAAGCATTATGGTATGTTAATTTCCTTGTAAACCATTTTTTCTGTTGTTGACAATATATTAGCATGCGTGGCTTACAATAGGATTTATGAGACATGGATCACATTGATGATGCCAAGGCAAAGATATTGAAGATTGCGCAAGAGCGCTACAAAGGATGGAGAGCCACTTTTAGTTCTACATATAAGGCATACAAGAGTTATGGTGCCAGAATGAAGCATAAGCCTGAAGACCTAGACATTGTAGAGTGGCACTATTTAATCAAGTAATTTGGAACTTCAAAGTTCAAGGTAACACAATATTCATTTCTTGTAGTCCAAATGCTCCAAGGTAACTTGTGAGTCTTTTCTCAATTGTTTGGACAAGTGGGATGAAATCCTCTGATCTTGGTTTAGTGGTAACTAGTGGCAATCATAAGTATGTGAATGGCAAATTTCTCACTTTACACCCAACTGTGTTAGCAGGACCTGCATTCTATCGTTGCTGACATTTATTGGAACTATGATTGATTTGTTGTGATTTATTACTCTCTAAAGCCTGTTGATTTAGCAAATGTGTGTAGTAGGGATTTCAGAGATATCATCTTGGGAAGCTTGCATTATTAGGAGAGAATCATTCTGTGTTGCTAATTTCTTGATTCCCAAATGGCATCTTATGAATAAGAGCTTGAGTATTTCTTCTCTCTGTACAATACACATGTCGCAGGTGGTGGAATCCAGTGGCATGTTTCTTCTTGGCAACATATTTCTATTGTTCAGTGTTTCCTGCAACAATAACCAGAAGAAAATCTTGTGCTTTGGCTGACAAGAAGAATGCCACATCCACCTAAAAACAAGGTGCACCGGGATATGACCTGCTATTAGTCGCTCATATACTTTTGAGGCAGAGTATTTTTTACTTTTGTCCCATATGTTTCCAAACACCAGGAGATGCTATAAGCTCAATGCCATTAACCTGATCATTTAGAAGTTGCCACTACTGATATGCTTCCATTATTAGGAGTGTATCATCTGCATATTAAACTATTAGAAAGTCTTGACCTTCTTTGTTTTTTGCAGTGGTAGTTTGAGTTTTCTAGACATTAATTGTTAACTTTCCGCAGAAGATCAGCAGCCAAAACTCTATGAATTGTCAAGAAATGAAAACCATGCATGTGATGGGTCGAACCCTTTCTCTTAGTGTAGTTGGGAAATGGTAAACATTGTCATGATTGTTCTTTGCTTGTAACACATTAATCTGATATATTAGTGATGTGTACGCTTGCATTTGTAGAGAGATGTAGAAACTGGTGCTGAGCTAGGCCCAATGGAACTCTTTAAGTTTACTCACACTACGCAACAGCAATGGTCAAATCGGTTGTCTGAAAATATTTATGTGAGTGCTATAAACTTTGTGAACTAGTTTTCTTTTTGTCACAACAGTATGTACATTGATCGCATACATTTGTTTCTTTTCCTCAGAGCAATGCAGCCAGGAGATTGCATATGACTGAATCATCTGAATTGCGTCCAGATGAAGCAAGAAATAACACATCTGCATCTGGTAAAGAGGGCCTTGTTCTCCAGCAAACGTACAGGGAAACAACCGGCGCCAAGTCAAGTAGGTTACGTGGCCAAGGTTAATGTGGAATTCAAACCAAAAGCAACTGCTTCAGGAGAGAGTCCAAGAATAAGCCATGAGCTTCAACAACTAAAAGAGCCTCTTGCAAAGCAAGCTACCGATAAGGAAGTAGAGAAGCAAGAAATCGTGGCCTCAGTTCGAGAATCAATGATGCAAGAGTTTCAAACAATGATGGCACGAAACCGCAACCTGGAGGTAACACTCTTAGGCATACAACAGTCTGATCATATTTTTGCCTATTTTTATAGGAATGTTCCAGTAGTTATCGAAAGAGATAGTTTTTTTTTTGCATCTGCTTTTGGCATTTTTCCCTTCTTTGACCCACCCAAACCAGCATGATAGCATTCGGCCCAACCTAGAGCTTGGGCCTTGCCGCGCTGCTGCCAATTTGTTGCCAATTAAAGATTCATAATGCACCTGAAATTTGTCGTATTACATAATTTGTGCCTTGTTTTGTAATTTGCAGGCTACTACCCCCCAAACCAACAATGTACTAGAGAGCAATGTAGCTACAAACATTGGACCCGCTGAAGACAACATTGCAGTAGAGACCAATGAAACCAACATTGCAGTAGGGAATAGTGAAGGGATCATTGCTGAGGAGATCAATGAAGGGACGATCAATGTAAGCAACAATACAACAGAACACGAAGCTAGGAACACTGAGGACAACATTCATGCAACACCAGTGCATAACAGTTTTCGAACACCCGAGCCGGAGCAGGTAATGGTTTTGAGCAAGCATGACAATCATGATGATGTTGTGCTTGGATTATAGCGAATAATGTTCCAATATCTTTACAGTAGATTGAGTCAAGAAGCAATGTCACAACACACAAAGAAAATGTTCGACCTAATCCTAAACAAAATTCTACCAAGGTGTCAAAGAATTTGGCGAATGAATATCATGATCATGAGTCATCAAGAAGTTACATTTCTTTAGGATCGCTGGCAGCTCAATCTAGAACGCAAGCAGCAGCCAAAAGGAATAAACAACATGTAAGAACTGGAAAATTACCTTGATTCATGCTGGCATTAATGTTTATCAATGCATTTCTATATAGCTCTGCCAGCTGTAATTCTCATCTCACTAGAAACCTTGTATGTTTCTCTTATTTTGGCTGGACAACATTTAAGCTTTAGCAGGGCGATATATAAGGTTCAAGATTGCTTAGTACCTAGGTGCGAAGCAACCTTAATTCTCCCTTTATTGTTATCATTTTGGCATGCACAAATATCTGTGGATACAAGGACTTCTTGATTTGAATGGGTTCTATGAGTGAATATTGGATTGATGTACATAACAATAATATTGTATTGATGTATGTAATAATACTATTGGATTGATGTACGCTATTCATTTCATTGCTATACCTAAATACAGATTGCCACGACTGAGATGCAATGACTGATATTTCGATGCGATATACTCTATATGTATAGCAGCGTCTAATATTTTGATGCGATACCCTCTCTATATAAAGCAGCGACTATTTTTCTGATGTGATACCCATTAAACCTGTCGCAACGACAGGTGTCATTGCGATTCCCTTTGCACGTATAGCAACTACAGGTACGTCATTGCAATTGCAGTTGAGCGTATAGCAACGACACGTTCGGCGTCGTGATTCGAATTGAGCGTATAGCAACGGCATGACGCATTGCTATTGCAGCGAAATGTATAGCAACGAGGATCAGATGGTTGCAGTTGGGGGTCACATATCGCGACGAGCACCTACGTGGCAATTGCTGGTATTGCTACGCCTCGTGGAGGTTGCAATATCGTGTATTTGCAACAAGGCTCCATTAATGCAATAGCCATTATAGCAACGACGGAGCGTACTTGTGAATCCGCTTTACTCCAAGGCAATCATGGTTGCCATATCATCTACACGCAACGTCACATGTCATTGCAACACGTCATAGTGACCGCAACGCTAAAATAAAGCATGCAATATGCTACCGCATCAGCTGCAATTGCGACGCCTCCCAACGACCCGAAGTCATTGCAATAACGTAATATTGCAACGAATATACCCCTATTGCAACGTTTTCACTACGTTGCAAAATACCAAAAACCTTGTAGTGACAGATACCTCCCTCATAAGTAGATATATCATTGAGGTCCATGTCACTTGTGGTGGACTTCTCTTGATCTTTAATTAAGCTCTCGGTCCACCACCACCACCATCATGTAGGTTTTATTCTTGGGCACCCACTTGTACTTCGTTGACCTCTCAAGATCAACAATGCACTTAGGCACCCATATGCTCTTGACCTTTCTCTTCTTGTACCGTGGTCCCAAAGCCTTTGCTTTCACCTTGCCAACTTTGTCCCTAAAAAGCTTGCAATGGGTGTTCTCATGGAACAAGTTAGCATTAGGTAAAACAATGGAACTTCCCACCATAGGATAATCCTTGATGGTGTGGCCATCCTTGCAACACCTCTTGCAATAGTAGTCATCGGCGAGTAGGGGCTGGACCCATGCGGGAATGGAGTCACTTGCCCCAATGATGTCGATGGCGGCGGGATATGAGCCAAGTCCATGATGGGACACATTGTTCACATGATTTCTCCCAAGGATCTCCTTGTGGATGGCTCTAACACGTGTGAGCCTCTCGAAGCCATCCATCACCATCTTTCCTCTCTTTCCTAAGTTGATGATATTCCTTCAAAACAGAGAACTCAAGAGAAGAAACTTCAACCGAGGTGGTTAGTTCATCACACATGGTAGAAGCACCACTCTTATATGTACTAGAGGAGGGAGAGGAAAGGTTATCAACATCGATGGCCTCAAAAGTAAGTTCAAGGGTCTCGTACTTCTCACGTAGCTCTACATGATCACCCTTGAGTTTATCATAACTCTTGTCTAGGGCCTCATGAGATGTGACATGGTCCTTGAGCTCACTCTCAAGATCACCAACACAATCCTTAGCCAACTTACATTCTTTTCTTAACACTTCCAACATTTTGGATTTCCTGACGACGATGTCACGGGCTTGCTCAAGCATACTCTAAAGCTCAGCGCAGGAGAGCTCCTCGTCATCGCTGTCGTCGTTATTGTTGACACTTCTTAACATCGTATCAAGAATATCACTATCCCTGGTACGGTGTCAGAAATGATTGTTGGCATTTGTTATGCTTTAAGAGTAAAGTGAATTAATTCGCAAGCGCATGGAACACCATTGTAGCATTTCACCAGGAGTATTCTAAGGTATCGTATTTATTTTCCTCAAGGAAGCTAGATGTAAAATTATTTTAGTTTAACAAAGATATAACTATAAGAATTTTACCAACTGACCAAAGACGGGGGTAAGGATGTTCAATAATAATAGTAGGGATAGTAACATAGGAGAAATCCATACTAAGATAAATAAAGAGATCGGTTAAGCTAGCCGGGAGGACAGCAAGTCTAGGTCTAACATTCCCAAAAATATATCTTCCTAATATATTTAAGTCAAGCGTCAAATCTTAGTTACTCGGGTTGAGAGCTTACACCAATTTCTTGATACAGCCTCAGGTTTTTCACCTGTTAGTTCACTTCGGGGCACAAAAATGATCCACTAATAAGGATCGGTAACTAACCTCATGTACTAGTGGGTACGCTATCGCTAGTCAATCCTGCTTGAGACTTCCCGAACGTGGTGGATTACTAAAGGGATGGATAGGGCTGTCACCACATGTCGCTTACCACACAGTCCATGGGGATGAATGCAAATCCAGCTAGCGTTAACTTAGGCACCGCGCCTACGCCTTCACTAGATATTCTTCCGTTGGCCTAGCGAAAGAATAACAGGGAAATAACCAAGTCTAAGTCCCAGAAAAAACTAAACTTAATTAAATCCTAGCTTGGACACCCGTGAACTACGCAACAATGTTTCTTCCCGATAATTATAACTTGAGGAAGTGACTAAATTAAAATATATACTTTGACAAGAGTAATGAAGGAAAGATAATTATATTAATAAAAGATAAGTCTCACATAAAGAGAAAAGATACAAGAGAGCTCATACCAAGACTCGGAGACAATTGCGGAATCTCGAGCGATGCTCTCGACTAGACTCTAACTCCCGACTAACCAACCTACTCTACTAAGTAGCACAAGTAGTGGGAAATGGATTCCTTGATGTGTTCCTTTGTTGATCTTCTTTTTTGTCGAATTTCCCCTCTATTTATAGGTGCCAATGGGCAGGGGGTACTAGTAGGTGAGGTAGAGTCACTCCGTCGGGCGGCGGGATAGGCCGAGAGGCCGGGCATGCCATACGACATGGCAGGCCGGGCCACGGGGTATGCCGGGCGGTCGTTAGATTAAGTCGGTTCCCGACCGCCTCTCCTTCGATGGCTCGGATCTTGTTCTGATGGCTGTTGATGGGTCGATTTTGACCGACTTCCTCCTTTTGGGGGCGGCAGGCCTCTTGAGTCTAGTGGGCTGGCCACCCCGGGTGGCAAAACCAGGCCGGGCGGCTGGCTAGGTCGGGCGGTGGCCTAGGCCAGGCGGTGACCCCTTGAGTTCTCCTGGTTAGGCCGCTTCTTGGCCTTCTTTACAAAGCCATATTTCATCACTTTTGGTCCGGTAGACGAAAACGGCATCATGGTGGAGTGTTTTGTAGAATCGGTCGGGTCGAATGTTCAGCCGGACGATGATTCTGGTTGCTCAGCCGAGTGGTCATCTGGGCAGCCGGTTAGTCTTCTAGTCTTCACCCAGGTGATAACCCTAATCACTTGGTCGGGTGATGATCCTAATGGCTGATTGCCCTGCTGGTCCCTGATATGTCGGAAAGATAGGGACGGGTACTGATTTTGGCTGTAAACGACCCTGTTGGACGGCTGATTTATAATGTGATCGGCCGACGGGGTGTTTCTTCACGTTTTTGCATATTTTGGCCCTTTTGTACCTGCAAACACATATTTCACCAAAACTCATGGAACTTTATTAGTTTAAACAAATATTTATTAAAATTTGGTCTTTACCTTGGATTTCCCAACCGGTTAGTGGCTGATATTGGGTTTTACGGGCCACCAATACCTCCCTAAGCTTAAACCTTTGCTCATCCCGAGCAAATTAAAACTTAGAGGTGATGGATAAGGAGTTGCTTGGATATTAGAGCCCTATGAGGATCAAGTGCACAAACACATACTATAACACAATATGGGTAAGTGTAAACCAGCACAACTTGGTCACTAAGTCATTCTCATTGTACAGCGGGGCTTATTGGCACTTTATAACCTTGTCATAAGCAGTTGAAGTCTAGAACGGCTAGTTTAGACTTTGTCATGCAATCTCCTACCTGGCCATGAGAAAGTTTTTATAATGCTGCATAAGGTTGAAATTCTTCCCTCATGGTGTAATCTCCCACTATGACTCTCATCTCTCAAAAAGTGTATTTCCATACCAAGTGCTCATCATACTTTAAAATTTGGCTTTATATGTGGGGCTTGGTAGGATGGCACATCAAGCATGCATATATTGTTAAGTTAAGAGATGGTCCTAGCAAAAAAGCTTCATACCTTCTGATTCCAATCATTTAGAAATAATGTCTTGGGGAGAGGGAGAGAATGGACTCACGCAAAGGAGTAGGCTAGCACAATTGCAGAAGCCTTGGGTACAAATTAGTCCCAAAAGACTGGATTTTTGTGCTAGAGTGAAAGGATTGTAATACCGCAAATTTTAATACCAAATTAATTAGGTAAAATTGCGCTAGAATTTAATTTTTCAAAGTTAATACGGTCTCATGATTTTCCAAGAACAAAATCTCACTAAATAATCAAACAAGAGAAATAGGATAAGAGAAATTTTTGAGTAATTAAAAACAAATTTGCCAAAGTGATTGTTAATTTTCTTTAATATTTTTGCTCCTTTTAATTTTGAGTGATTATGCTCCAAGTAAAACTCCAAATGCCCCAAATTCCCAGGAAAAGAATAAGCCTTTCGCTACCCTCTTTCCCCTCTCAGGGCGAAACTACCTTGCCCCCTCCTTTTCTCGGCCCAGCCCAAGTCGCCACCTTTCCTTTCTCTCCTTTCCCCTCTCCATCCCGCATGGGCCGCCGCCTTCCTTGGCCTAGCGCGCCTCTAGCCCGAGCCTGCCCGCCTCCCCTCCATCCCGCCTCGGCCGCACGGCGTGTCTCCGGCCCAGCTTGCCCTTCCCCGTTACGCAGCCCCCATTGCCTCGGGCCGGCCCAGCCATCGCCTCTTGCCCCACCTGGGCCGCGCTCGCACGCCAATCCAGCCCACAGGGGCGCCCTTTCTCCTTTCTCTCTTTCTGCCGTCTTCCACCTCCAGAACAGGCGCTCTGCCGTTCCCATTCGACGCCAGCGCCTCTGCTGGCACTATCTGCTCGCCCCGGACACGCCTAGCCCATAGGCCCCACCGCCTTCACTCCACTAGTCCTTTCCCCCGCTCCGCGCCAAGGAAGTAGCTCGCCACCGACTCACCCAACCAAGTAGAGCAACTGCGCCACCATGAACACAGGGAACGATCACCTCAACCTTAACCCCCGCCGCACCGAAGCTATGCCAGCCCGACCCGTCTCCTCATCGTACGTTGTCACCATCGTCATTTCCTTAACTTCCAACCACACGGGTGCCATCAATACATAAGCCGTGGATTCACCGACGACGTGCTACATCTGCCATTGATGGCGGACAAGGTCGCCGTTGAAGCCCTTGTCGCCGCTTCATTGAAACCTACCGATGCACACATTCCACGCGGAGAACAATGTTGTACCCGGAGCTCCGCCTATAAAATGGGTGCGCCACTACCTCCTATCCGCAACAACCCTTGCATTGCCTCTCCATTCAGTCCGAGCAGCTCCAATTGCCACTTTTCCTCTGCCAACCCGAGCTTCAGCCATGGCCAAAGCCCCTCCCAAATTCGCCACCGTCCCTCGTGCCCCTCCCCAGTTTCCACCCTAGACGGATGCGCAACGACCTCGCGCCGTTCCCTCCTACTCGCCAAGCCTTCTTCCCCTCTGTTCGACCATGGAGGTCGAACCAGGGAGGAAGACGATCCCCTCTATGCACGTGAGAAAAGGCACTTTTTCAAATTGCCCCTCTGTTTTTCCAAATCAAGCCCGCCTCCTATTTATACATATTTCTACTTTAGCCCCAGGGTCCACCACAACCCATAGACCCACTCCCATGAACCCAGTACACAACCCCATGAACCCGGTCCATGGAATTTCCTTCACAAAAATAATTCTAGAAATTCCAGAAAATCCCAGACTTTTGCCCTTTTGCATATAAGTCCCTAGCATCTATTTTTATGTTGTTTTAGCCCCTGATTTTCACACACACACTCCTGTAGTTTCTGGAAATTATATTTTAACCCCTGACATTTTTCAACCAACTCCCTGAAGCTTGCTAAAATTACAAAAAGATCCCCAAAACCTTCGAGAAGCCATAACATTCAAACCGTAAGCGGATCCGAGCGATTCTTTCACCTACGGGTTCATCCCAGTGAGTAGTACCCAGTGGTACTACCCACAATATTTTCCCCCAAACCTCGTAAGTCGTCACTGTCCATATCTTTTCAACTGTAGCTCCGATGCGGACAATTCTCGCGCTCACGCGATCGTCTCGGCACAAGGAACCTTTTGCCACCCATCATAGCTCCACTTCTATCATGATATTTTCCATATCCCTCTAAATGCCCTATCTTCACTGCCCGACCATCGTTTTTTCTGATTCTTCCATCGTCAGCCTTCTAAGACCCAATCTACCTGTAATCCCACTGGTATACACCGAACCTCCCAAATAATCTTATCTGGAGTTTTAATTGGAGTATTGATTGTTTGTTATTTATTTTATTTTCTTCGCACTAGAGTCACGTACCGTAGCACGCGGAGAACCTAAGGAGCCCGATGCTGGAGACGAAGCCCGAAGGCGCAAGTCTTGAGACAGACTCCGACACCGTTACGTGAAGCGACGTAAACCACGATGTTAAGGATATCGCGATACCAGAAAAGCTCTTACATCCCCTTGATCATATTTATCCTATCATAGTAATCTAGAAAACCTACTTAGAGCCTACTCTATATTGGATGCTCTCTTGAGTGCTATTGTGTGACTTGCTTGCATGATGCTACCTACTTGAGTATCGGTAATTCCGTTGTTATTACCACAACCCCTCCTTGTATGTCTTGCCCAACCACCCCATAAGCTCCACATACACCGACATTAGATGCCAAATGTATGGAACACTGCCATGCTTAGAAGTGCTTAGGAACCCCGCGATGAGGTTCATCGCAACATCCTATCACAAACTTCTATTTCGAAAATGGGTGAAAACGTGTTTGGTGGTGTGCGTGTAAGTACGATGTTGATGGGTGCTAAACCAACTGTGTGATGGTGAAGCTGGGTGGGATGTACTTGGTCGAGGGCGAGACTCCTTAGTACTGCTGTAGAGTACTTGGTGATGATGTCTGTTGGCGGCCAATAAAACCTAATATCGGCCACCAACCGGTCGGGAAATGCAAGGTAAAGACCTAAGATTAATAAAAATTTATGTAAACTAATAAGATTCCATGAGTTTTGGTGAAATATGTGTTTGCAGGTGTAAAAGAGCCAAAATATGCAAACATATGATGAAACACCCCGTCAGCCGATCATGATTGTGAAACAGCCGTTTTCACCGGCCGACAAGGTCATTTTTAGGCTAAAATTAGGAACCGGCCGACAGGGTCATTTACAGCTGAAATCAGCCACACGACGGATCAACCGGAGTCGTTTTTCAGGCTGATCATCCGACCCGACCGATTTTGCAAAACACTTCACCATGATGCCGTTTTCTCCTCCCGGACCAAAAGTGATGAAATATGGCTAAGGAAAGAAGGTCAACAAGTGGCCTAACCGGGAGAAGTCAAGCGGCGACCTAGAGGGGGTCGGCACCTAGCCAAGGCCATCGCCCGGCCTAGGCCGCCGCCCGGCCTGGCTTGCCGGCTGGCCTGGGTTGGCCACCCGGGGTTGCCAGCCCATGAGGCCTCCCGACCCCAAAATGAAAAGTCGCTGGGCGTACTAGGCCTACTGGCCCAAATCCATGGAAAACGGCACAAACCAACCAAGGCACCGACTCCACAAGATCATCTGAAGCATCCAAGACAAGTCGGTGCTGAACCAACATAATCATGTGGCCGCCCGGCGGGTCCCGCCACTCGGCGGACTGAATTTGGCCCACCGACTCCACTTGACCTACAAATACCTCCCTCCCCATTGCCACCTATAAATAGTGGAGAATTCGAGAGGAAATCAACAAGAAACACATCAAAGAGTCCATTTCCCACTACTTGTGCCACAATGTAGAATAGGTTAGTTAGTCGGGAGTTAGAGTCTAGTCGAGAGCATCGCTTGGGATTCCGGAATCGTCTCGGAATCTTGTATCTTTTCTCCTTTGAAAGACTTATCCTTTATCAATATAATTATCTTCCCCTTTATATCTTGTGAAGTATTTATCTTAACTTAATCATTTCCTTAAGTTGCAATTATCGGGTCGAGCGATAGCGTACCCACTAGTACAGAGGTTAGTTACCGACCCATATTAGTAAAACGTTTTCGTGCCCTGAAGTGAGCTAATAGGTGAAAGACTCGAGGTTGTACCAAGAAATTGGTGTAAGTGCTTAACCCGAGTAACTAGGATTTGACTCTTGATGTAGATATATTAGGAAGATATATTTTTAGGAATCTTAGACTTAGACTCGCTGTCCTCCCGGCTAGCTTCATCGTTCACTTTATTTATCTTAGTGTGGATTTCTCCTGTGTTACTACCCCACTCTATCGTTGATTATCCTTACTCCAATTTTTGGTTAGTTTGAATTATTCTTTAGTCATATCTTTGTTATGCCGAGATAAACTTACGCCTAGCTTCCCTGTGGAAATAAATACGATACCTTGGAATACTCTTGGGTGAAATGCTACAGTGGTGTTCCGTGCGCTTGCAGAATTAATTTATTTTATCTTTAGACCGTATCAAACACCGACAAGCATTTCTGGCGCCGGTGCCGGGGACGCAATGGCTAAGATTTCAAGACTAACATAGATTGTCTATTGAGCTAATTCACCGCTAGCCTTAGCGGAATCACCCTTGTTTTGTTTGAGTATGGAACAAACATGACACAGTCTCCTTGGCCTTGGAGCAAGTTTTCACAGAAGAAGAGCTCGTGGTGTTGCGATACTTCTCAACAAATCGTCATGTACCACTATAGCTCAATTTTCAAGGAGGTAAGCCCCAAAATCTTGCCCCTAACCATCTATTTGGATAGTTTGGGTATTGATGGAATTGATTCATCACCAACTAATGTTATGTTCTTATCTTATTCTATATTAGGTTATGCGTTCCTTATTTGGTTGCATGCCTTATGTATGTGTAAGATCTAGAGTATAAAAGTGGTAATCTCTATCATGCTATGATGTAAAATAAGAAAAATGCATGTATTTTCCTCCCACAATTGATCAAATTCGACATGGTGTCTAGGTTGATTGATGGAGTTGATAGAGATATGCCTATTGTGGATGAATAGATTTGCGCTAACAATTATAGGAAATCAATGGACCAAGTGATGCCAAAAGAGAATGAAAAAGAAAACTCTAAAAGGTCACAACCATAGAGCCCAAAAACAAGATTCAGGTATGGCAAAAGGAGGCCGTCTCGTTCAGGACGTAAAATCTGAACCCTTGTCGGAAGGTAATCGATATTTATCCCTTTTTTTTCTTCTTTCTCTTGTACATACCACTAAATTATGTTGCTTTTATTTCCTTCTTCAACAATGAAATTAGGCAAAAAAAAAAAAAGGGGTGATGTCTCGGCCAAATTTCCCGGCCGGGAGGTCAATTTTTGTCAAAAATGACTATCTGGGTGATGATCCGGGACTCTAACCGGCAAGTAACATTTCAGCACCCAGGAGGTCAATTTTCGTGAAAAACGACCACCCGGCTGGGTAATTTTTGGTGCTGCCCGGCCAGAACAATCCAGTCAGATTTCAGCACCCGGGAGATCATTTTTCATGAAAAACGACCACCCGGCTGGGTAATTTCTGTGCCACCCGACCAGAATAACCCAATCAGATTTCAGCACCCAGGAGGTCATTTTTCGTGAAAAACGACCACCCGGCTGGGTAATTTCTATGCCGCCCGGCAGGGGCTGCCGCCCGGCCAAACTTTTTCTCAGATTCCATGCTCTTGTGATGCAGGGATCATGGCCATGAGTGGAGGAGGTGTGGCCAGCACTTCCTTTGTGAAAAAATGCTCACCTAAGACCCCAGCATGAGTAAAAGTAGATGGAGGAGAGCCACACAAGTCACCTCTTTCACCACTCACACTCACCTACCATCCTACTCTCCTAGGCTTCATGAATGGCAGGGCACTCATTGCAAACATCCAACTTTGGCCATCCCATCACTCTCTTCTTGCTCCCTTCACTTCGAACAAAGTTATGGCCAAAGTAAGCAAGTGGATCACATGGCGCATGGACCTAGCCCTCTCCCATCACCACCAAAACAATAATGCAGCAAAAGGAGGATTAGGACCTGCCGCCGGGCATGGGTCACCGCCCGGCGTATCCCGCCGCCCGACGTGGAATGTTACCCCCCATGCCTCCTCTCGAGCCTATAAATACTAGGGCTCATTCTTCAAATTCTTCACCCCTCAATCTTCAATTGAAAGCACTCTTCTCCCTTTCTTTCTTTTCACTAGCCCCCCCTAGTAAGTGCGCTTTGAGCATAGTAATAAAAGTGTGCTGCAATAAAACCAATTAGAGCAAGTTTGTTGCCTCCCTTGCATGTTTGACTGACTAACACTTGGATTACTAACAGAACGACTAATTGCTAACCTTTATTATCATATTGTCCTTCGGGTATTGTGTCCAAGTAACCCTTTTGCAGGAATGACAAACATTTGGAGGGGCCTCTACCCTAAGTTCAGAAGCAGCATGGAACTGCAATGAAGACACCTCAGACGGGTGAATCGGGAGGTTCCTAATAAAATTGGGAACTGCCACAATTCCCCAGTTTTGCGAGTTCAACGAAAAACTACACTACCTCCTCCTATGACAACTATGAGCCCTACGGGATGGGGAGTTACCTCCAACCTCATGGCGGGGTGGCACTTCTCACTCCTCCTGATTCACATCATAGAATTTTTCAGAGCTGCAAGAAGATATGCAATACTTGGCTGTCAATGCCTATGAGACCAACATTCGAACACAAGATATACAGGAAGCCATAAGGGAAGAACAAGAATGGTGAGAACAAACAACGGAACAACTTCAGACAAACATCTCCATGATGGATCAACTGTTCGGCCATTTCAACATCGAGTATCAACCACCGCAGTAAACACCATCTAAGCTTAAGTCTTGCAAAGACCTAAGCTTGGGGAGGCACCCAAACAAAGGTGAGCCATTTGTTCTATCCTGTCTCGCTCTTTCTCTAATTGAGTCATTTTGTTTTGAGCTAATTAAGAAAACCCAAAAAGATTTTTAGCTTTCAAGGAAAACGATAAAAATTTGCAAAACCAGAAAGAACAAAAAGATTTTCCTTTACAAATAAAATTTGAGAACTTGGTCTCTACCTTGCCTATGGAAATGATGAATAGTTACTCTATTAGCTCCCTTTTAGTCTCAACTATACAACCTCTACTCCTCATTTTTGTGGGTAATGGTAGACCGGCATGATGATAACACTAGTCCCTCTATGTTTTAGTGGGTGCGAAATGGCTAATAAACACCAAGTCTAGTTGTTGGAGTTTATGATATGGCACGTTTTGGATGAATCTGTGATTTCCTTATGATTAGAGTCCAATGATTTCTTTCAAAACCATGCTGCAACAAAAACCTCCTACTTGGTGCACATCTTCCCTATGATAGACAATTTCCTACCGTGGCCAAATATTGATTAGCAAAACCATGTCTACGCCATCTATGCATGTATTGAGTTTAGTTAGGATTTGATCCTTATGAGGGACTTGCACTTCCAATCATTTTCCTTCGTGTTATCTTTGAGTTCTTAAAGTATTCATGCTTGGTTATGCGGTTTCCACGTCGGAATCATGCATCCATTTCACCAAGCATGCCAACAAAAAATCTTTCTTTTTGTGAGCCTTTGATCCTATTAAAAGATTATAGTCCTCCCAACTGCTCAGAAAAAGTTTGCAAAAATATTTGAACCATTGAATTAGCCTCTTTACACCATGAGAGCTGGATGAACGAAGCAAAGAAAGAATGAATGAAAAGAAAGGAAAAATTTATCAGCTCTCATGGATGTACTATATCAAAAAGCTTCAAGGTTCATACAAAAATAAAATATTTCTTTGAGCAAAAATAAAAAGGACCATCATTTTTCTCTAGCACAAAAAAATCTAGTCTTTGGGATGAATCTGCACCCAAGACCTTTGCAATTGTGCTAGCCCAATCCTTCACGTGAGTCCATTCTCTCCCTCTCCCCAGGACATCATTTCTAAATGATTGGAATGAGGAAGTGCAATGTCTTTTCATTAGGATCATCTCTTAGCTTAACAATACATGCATGTTAAATGCGACATCCTACCAAGCTCCACATATTTAAGCCAAAATTTTAGAAAGTAGGATGAGCATTTGGTAAGGAAATACACCTTTTGAGAGATGAGAGTCATGGTAAAGATTGCACCAAGAGGGAAGATTTTTCAATCTTATGCAGATTTGCAAAACCTTGGACTCATGATCGAATAGGAGATTGCATGACAAAGTCTAAACTAGCTGTTCTAGACTTCAACCACTTATGACAAGGTTAGAACATGTCAATAAGCCCCGCTGTACAATGAGAATGACTTAGTGATATAGTTGTGCTGGTTTATATTTACCCATATTGTATTGGAGTATGTGTTTGTGCACTTGATACTTGCAGGGCGCTAATATTGAAGCAACTCCTGATACATCACTTGTAAGTTTAATTTGCTCGGGGCGAGCAAAGGTTTAAGCTTAGGGAGGTGTTGGCGGCCAATAAAATCCAATATCGTCCACCAACCGGTCGGGAAATACAAGGCAAAGACCTAAGATTAATAAATATTTATTAAAACTAATAAGATTCCACGAGTTTTGGTGAAATATGTTTTTGCAGGTGTAAAAGAGCCAAAAATATGTAAAAACATGATGAAACACCCCGTCGGTCGATCACGATTGTGAAACAACCATTTTCACCGGCCGACAGGGTCGTTTTTCGACTGAAATGAGTAACCGGCCAACAGGGTCATTTACTGGTGACATCAGCCACCCGGCTGATCAACCGGAGTCGTTT
Organism: Eleusine indica; assembly: GCA_030378355.1. Classification (NCBI taxonomy): domain Eukaryota; kingdom Viridiplantae; phylum Streptophyta; class Magnoliopsida; order Poales; family Poaceae; genus Eleusine; species Eleusine indica. The sequence continues at coordinate 28,212,619 of CM059501.1, read as the reverse complement.
TTCACGCTGATCATCCGACCCGGCCGATTTTGCAAAACACTTCACCGTGATGTTGTTTTCTCCTCCCGGACCAAAAGTGATGAAATATGGCTAAGGAAAGAAGGTCAACAAGTGGCCTAACTGGGCGAAGTCAAGGGGCAACCCGGAGGGGGTCGGCACCCGGCCAAGGCCACCGCCCGGCCTAGCATGCCGCCTGGCCTAGCTTGTCGGATGGCCTGGGTTGGCCACCTGTGGTTGCTCGCCCATGAGGCCCATGAGGCCTCCCGACCCTAAAATGAAGAGTCGGTGAGAACCAACCCAAGGCCGTGATGAGGACATCAACGACATACGAATAATGACGATGGAAGATGGCGCGCCAAACCAAGTTGTCACGCCTCCACCTCTCGTCGTCGCTCCTCCTCGAGTTACGGATCCATCTTCTAACGAGACGACGACGTACAAGGGCCCAATCACTAGAGCTCGAGCCCAGGAATTGAAGACGGTTTTGATGCTAAGGAACGACGGCCCAGGATGATGCCGCCCGAAGGCCCACGTGGCCCAAGTCGCATGATGTGACATCCTCCGAAAGTTGGTTCAGCGATTGCATTGGCGCTTCGGCTTGCTCGTCATAGTCGGATCGTGAGGGTAAACATCCACCAAATCAAAGTTATCTCCACTCGCCGAAAGATCGGGCACTCTACACCTATCAGGCCGCTTGGCGCGCTAGGCCTACCGGCCCAAATCCGTGGAAAACGGCACAAACCGACCAAGGCACCGACTCCACAAGATCATCGAAAGCGTCCAAGACTAGTCGGTGTCGAACCGACAAAATCATGTGGCCGCCCGGCGGACCGACTTTGGCCCACCGACTCCACTTGACCTACAAATACCTCCCTACCCATTGCCACCTATAAATAGTGGAGAATTCGGAAGGAAATCAACAAGCAACACATCAAAGAGTCCATTTCCCACTACTTGTGCCACAATGTAGAATAGGTTAGTTAGTCGGGAGTTAGAGTCTAGTCGAGAGCATCGCTTGGGATTCCGGAACCGTCTCGGAGTCTTGGTATGAGCTGTCTTGTTTCTTTTCTCCTTTGTAAGACTTATCCTTTGTCAATATAATTATCCTCCCCTTTATATTTTGTCAAGTATTTATCTTAACTTAGTCATTTCCTTAAGTTGCAATTATTGAAAGAAACTTTGTTGCGTAGTTCATGGGTTTCCCGGCTAGGATTTAATTAAGTTTAGTTCTTTCTGGGACTTAGACTTGGTTATTTCCCGGCTATTCTTCAGCTCGATCAACGAAAGAATATCTAGTGAAGGCGTAGGCGCGGTTCCTAAGTTAACGCTAGCTGGATTTGCTTTCGTCCCCACGGGCTGTGTGGTAGGAGGCAGGTGGTGACAGTCCTGTCCGTCCCTTTAGTAATCCACCATGTTCGGGAAGTCTCAAGCAGGTTTGTCTAGCGATAACGTACCCACTAGCACAGAGGTTAGTTACCGACCCATATTAGTGGAACATTTTCGTGCCCCGAAGTGAGCTAACAGGTGAAAGACTCGAGGCTGTACCAAGAAATTGGTGTAAGCGCTTAACCCGAGTAACTAGGATTTGACACTTGACTTAGATATATTAGGAAGATATATTTTTAGGAATCTTAGACTTAGACTCGCTATCCTTCTGTGTTACTACCCAACTCTATTGTTGATTATCCCTACTCTCCTTTTTGGTTAGTTTGAATTATTCTTTAGTCATATCTTTGTTAAGATGAGATAATCTTACGCCTAGCTTCCCCGTGGAAATAAATATGGTACCTTGGAGTACTCCCGGGTGACATGCTACAATGGTGTTCTATGCGCTTGTGGAATTAATTCATTTTATCTTTAGAGCGTAGCAAACACCAACAGTGTCTTCGGTGTAGATCCACTTGTCGTGGGTGAGTGCTTGCCCGGCCACTTAGGAATCGATAGCGAGACCTCAACTTGGTGATATTTTCAATACGACCATAGAACCTGTATGGGCAGGACTAACGTGAATTCTGGGTAACGCAGCAAGGAAGTCTCACTCGACAAAGTAGAAACGGACTCAGGGATCGGTGCAGTGAAATGGTGATAAGTCCAGTACTTGGCAAAATTGTTGGCTGTGTGCCTTTGTTGTGGTGATATGACTGTGTGTCATGGCGGAATCCCTGAGCTCCGTGGTGGACTTGTGGGCATGCCTGGGTGAAGTGGGAGCATTATGTGATCCGTAGCCAAGAGCACATAGCCTGTGGGTACAATGTACTAAGCTCTACAGAGTTAACCCTAAATCATTCGGATGTCCGTGGTCACTGGTCATGGCATACCAATCATTGGGCTCTCGTTGATTAGCCAATCTCCTTGATAAGGGAGTGGGTCCTGAGTTTTGGAAGTGGAAGGTTTGGATATGAAGATCCAATCCTTTTAAAATATGGGAATTGTTGGGATGCTTTTGTTTATGTCCAATTGGAAAAGTTGATCTTCTAAATTCATATGTTTAGCCTAAAGTACATAACTTGTGTTCCTCCCTAGCGGATATCGTTTATGACGAATGAAAGAAATCATAGGCAGTTACCTCTCCAGTAGCCGGGTATGAGAGGTCTAGTTCGGTGAGAATAGATAGCTTCATCCAAACCATGGATCCACGAATTGTTGACTCGCTCTAGAAAAGAGCTTCGTAGTTGGGAGCTCCGAACCAATGATCGATATGGTTTCCTGATTGATAGTAATCTCCCTCAGGGCAAACCTACTAAAAATATCGACAGGTCCCCTCTTTCCTTGATATCTATTCTTAGTGAACCTCGCCTGCTTTGCTGCTAGCGGAAATATTAAACCCCTGGCCTACATCCTTGCTACAACCATCAACGCATGATTTTACCCCTGAGTAGTGTTGGCGCCTGGTGAGTACCTTCTGTACTCATGGTTTGTTAATTGTGGTTTTTAGTGAATGAACTCCTGAAGAGTAAAAGCAGTAGGGTTTCGTCGTATGCTCAAGTGTGCCTGTGGATAGAAGTGATGTGATGATTTGAAGTGCACCAGTCTTCCGTGCCCAATTTCCGCTCCCCTGTCTGGATTGTAACTTAGCCACGCTTGGTAAGTCATCCGTATTTTCTCGTATTTTAGTACTATATGGATTTGAGATAATCTGATTGTGCGTACCAACTACTGATCCAGGGATTGGTACAGGATGCATAGGGACGCCCGAGAGAGTGGGGTGTCATAGATTCGTATCAGAGCCATACTTACCCATAGGACAAAACCCAAGGGCACTTAGAGTCATATGTGTGTCGTTTATAGATACTCTTATCTTGTATCCTTAAGCCTTGCCTAGAAGCCCTCCTAGCTTCGTCAGCCCTGCATTAAACCATGCCCCCAGCGTCTCGAGAACCTTCTCTTGAAGCGTGTTCCTCGAAGCACACAAGCAGACTGGGAGACCAGACATCATCACGACTCGGAACCTTTTGACTCATTCAAAGGATCTCTAGCGCCGTGGTCGTGTTGCCCCGTGTTTCACCCCTAGCGCACACACTACTTTTTGCATGTCGACTCTCACACGCCGACCGTTGTCCCCTTAATCGGTCAAAGCGCGCAAAAGCCACTGAAACCATAAGGGCACCGTCCTCCATTTGTCGCCTATACCTGTGCATGTCACTGCACCTCTGACCCGTCAAATTGGACCTACGACCCAAGTCGGAGTATGGTTATGGCGAGCCAGCGTACCTGAAAGCTTACCTAAGAAGCTACCTTGCACGATACGCCCTATCGCGAGCCCTCTCGGAAAGCTTCGACCAACCCAATTATAGCCTATAAAAGGACCCTAGCCTCACCCAACCGTTGACCATTGGCCAGACTAAACCTATCCCCACCTCATCCATGGAAAACATCTCTTGGACCACCAGCTACTGCCTAGAAGAGCCTGGCTTTCCCAAAATCCTACTCGCCACCATAACCAAGCTAAGCATCCTAGACGGCCCCGAGTATGTTGGAAGAGAGTACGAAGAATCCGACATCGAGTGATGTGTGCTTAGACCAACAAAGCACACAAACGCAACCGGAGGTCGCAAAATAGTTGTGAATTCTAAACAAGTAAAAAATATACAAGAATAAAGAAAAAACAGATCTACTTTTAGTCTCGTATCTCATATTCCCCCAGCTTCTAGCCAGCCTTGGATACCCCTCTTTTCACCAGAAGCACCAAAATCACACTACCTTTTTCTAGCCATGCACTAAAAACATGTCACCAAAGCCCATGATATGTTGTACCACAACCTAAAATCCCTTTATGCCGTCTAAAGCACCAAAGGTTGCACGCCTTTTTCCAACCCACCTTTGACCCAATACCACCGCATTTCATGCCAAGTCTTACCTTGACCATAAAATAAAAGCAACCGAGATAATGGCATCAAGCCCCGTGCATCAAGTCAACAGCACTAGCCAGGGTCACAAATTGGTATCCAAAGCACAACACCTGCCCCATCTTACTATAAAAGTGAGCCCTAACCCATAGAACCCAGAATTCTCTCACAAGCCTCGAGCTACCTATTCTTCTCGCTGACAAATAAAGCCTATAATCGCCATCCCTGTCCATCACCTATGTCACCAACAGCCCTAGATACCATCTCCCACATCCCCATATACTCATGGATTCTCACCAAGCCAACATTTTCCCCTCCTCCAATCTAAATACATCAATACCACCCACCGAAGACCAACCTTGGGTCATCACCGATTGCCAACATAAGCCTGCCTTTCCACCGCTCCTTTACACTACTTTGGTTACCCAAGGCTTCAACTCCATCCCCGATATGTTGGTAGAGAATACAACAAATCCGGCGCCCTGAGTTGTGTCATCTCCGCTCACATTGACACCAGCTCAGACTACCCCACCATACAGCCCTTCAGTGTAACCGTTGTTGGATCATGTCTCCCAAACACCTACCAACTTGCTGTCCGCAAAGCCTTGAAACTTTTGTGCCAGCTCTACGAGCCCCCTCTTGCGTACTCAAGCATGAGGTACTTCCCATCACCAATAAAGACATACCCCAGTGGAAATCCCATATAGAATCCCTGATAGAATCAAACTCTATTGGGCATGACCCTACCCTTGTCAACACCACCAAATATCTCCACGTGCTGGACGACCTTTGCGATCAGCAAACCCAACTCCTTGAAACGCGCATCCAGCACGAAAAAGAAACCGATGCACACTGCCTAACCCTGCATCTCAAACTTGAAGAAGCCGAATTCTGTTCCGCTAAGGCAGAAAGTAACTTAGCTACCGCAGTCACCACCCTGACGAGATTAGGAAATCTCACCGTTGGCAAATCCCTATACCAGTCAGTAAAGCTCGCCGAGCATATTCTCCACCGCCTGGCTAACACCATTGACCCCTACCAGACCCTATACCAAATATTTACCAAGAAAGTAGCCATGCAGATATAGCCAAACTTCGAGATTCATCAGCCTACCACCCTAGACAAGATTCTTAAGTAGGGTAGTACCCTACTAAAATTCCTTAACCTCCAGCAAAACTCTTTTAAGTAGGGTAGATCCCTCCCTACTTACCAAATATTCTATCCCAGCCAAATACAAAAAAAAAACACACTTTGCCCCGTTTGAACACAACCCATTTCCAATCCTCGACCCAACTACTGTCGAACCCATGGTTCTCCCGGGCTCATCTCTCTCTCGTAGGCCCACTTGCTCATCTTCCCCGCGTCCTGTGAACCCTGCCTTTCCTGGCAACATAGTGCCTCCCCCAATGGTGCCACCTCCACTACATCTAATCTGCAAAAGCACCAACTAGATTCCCTGCCATCCACCATCGCCAGTAACACCGTTGCATCCATCACCTCGCCACGGGACAAATTTCTATCTCGCACAGCCTCAACCCCTCGCTCCACTCTTCAGTGCTCGCACGCGTGCCGTCCTTGTTAGAGTCACCACTTCCCCCTGCCACCACACCGCACATCGCGAGCGATCAAAAAAGAGCACCACCATTGCCATACCTCCATCCCAGCCAGACAATACCAACCACTTCTTTACTATAGACCTCGATCTATCATTCCCAGTCGTCGACAGATTACAGCTTGCTTCGAGCTGTAGCCACCATGACCCTCAGCCTCGATGTGCTGGTTTGGGTTGTCGCCGCCTACCTGCTACTGATGGCCTATCTCATGCGGAAGCTCTTCTCTTAGCCCCTGGCGAAGCCCACTCTGTGATTCTCCGCCTGAGCGCAAATGTAATCTCGGTGTCGAATCTGTACTTGGCAAGTTGAATAATTAGGCTATCTGGCGTGCTTCAAATTCCCCCGATCTCGTTCGGGAATCCCCTCCCACGTTGATTAAATCCCACATTCAGCTTCAAATTCTTTTTCCACCCCTAACACCCTCCAATCTCAAGGACGAGATTCTATTAAGTAGGGTAGATCTGTAATACCCCAAAATTTTAATACCAAATTAATTAGATTAAATCGTGGCAAAATTTAATTTTTCAAAGTTAATACGGTCTCATGATTTTGCAAAAACAAAATCTCACTAAATAATCAAACAAGAGAAATAGGATAAGAGAAATTTTTGAGTAATTAAAAACAACTTTGCCAAAGTGATTGTTAATTTTATTTATTATTTTTGCTCCTCTTTATTTTGAGTGATTATGCTCCAAGTAAAACTCCAAATGCCCCAAATTCCTAGGAAAAGAATAAACCTTTCGCTACCCTCTATCCCCTCTCAGGCTGAAAGTACCTTGCCCCCTCCTTTTCCCGGCCCAACCCAAGTTGCCACCTTTCCTTTCTCTCCTTTCCCCTCTCCCTCCCGCATGGGTCACCGCCTTCCCTTTTTCCCCACCGGTTCGCACTTCCTGCCCTCGGCCAAGCCGCCACCCCCATCCTACATGGGCCGCCGCCTTCCCCGGCCTAGCGCACCTCCAGCCCGAGCCTGCCCACCTCCCCTCCATCCCACCTGGGCCGCGCGGCGTGTCTTCGGCCCAGCTCGCCCTTCCCCCTTATGCAGCCCCCCTCGCCTCGGGCCGGTCCAGTAATCGCCTCTAGCCCCACCTGGGCCGTGCTCGCACGCCAATCCAGCGCACAGGGGCGGCCTTTCTCCTTTCTCTCTTTCTACCATCTTCCACCTCCATAATAGGCGCGTTGTCGTTCCCGTTCGATGCCAGCGCCTCTGCCGACACTGTTCGCTCGCCCCGGACCCACCTAGCCCAAGAGCCCCACCACCTTCACTCCACTTGTCCTCGCCCCCGCTCCGCGCCAAGGGAGTAGCTCGCCACCGACACACCCAGCCAAGTGGAGCAACTGCGCCGCCATGAATGCAGGGAATGATCACCTCAACCATAACCCACGCCGCGCCGAAGCTATGCCTGCCAGACCCGTCCCTTCATCATACGTCGTCACCATCATTGTTTCCTCAACTTCCAACCGCACGGGCGCCATCAATACATAAGTCGAGCACTCCCCGATGACGTGCTACATCCGCCATTGATGGCGAATAGGGTCGCCGTTGAAGCCCTCATCGTCGCGTCATTGAAACCTGCCGACACGTCGCGCCTGTCCGGCCATGCAACCAGCTCCCAACCGCCCTGCCCCGCTCGACAACGCGTGCACACGTTCCACGCGAAGAACAATGCCGCCATTAATGGCACTCGGAGCTTGGCTCACTGATCGGTAGCTCATCGCCCTCTACTCCCTCCCCTTCCCTATAAAACGGGTGCGCCACTGCCTCCTCTCTGCAACGGCCCCTGCACTGCCTCTCCTTTCACTCCGAGCAGCTCCAATTGCCACTTTTCCTCTTCCAACCCGAGCTTCAGCCATGGCCAAAACACCTCCTAAATTCGCCATCGCCCCTCGTGCCCCTCCCTTGTTTCCACCCCAGACGGATGCGCAACGACCTCGCGCCCTTCCCTCCTACTCGCCAGGCCTTCTTCCCCTCTCCTCCCCCTACGGCCGAGCCCCACCCTGTTCGGCCATGGAGGTCAAACCAGGGACGAAGACGATCCCCTCTGTGCACGTGAGAAACAGGCATTTTTTCAAATTGCCCCTCTATTTTTCCAAATCAAGCCTACGTCCTATTCATACATATTTCTACTTTAGCCCTCGGGTCCACCACAACCCATAGACCCACTCCCGTGAACCCAGTCCACAATCCCACGAACTCGGTCCACGGAATTTCCTTCACAAAAATAATTCTAAAAATTCTAGAAAATCCCAGACTTTTGTCCTTTTGCATATAAGTCCCTGACATTTATTTTTATTATGTTTTAGCAAAAGATTTTCATAGAAACACCTCTATTGTTTCTAGAAATTATATTTTAACCCCTGACATTTTTCAACCAACTCCCTGAAGCTTGCTAAAATTACAAAAAGATCCCCAAAACCTTCGAGAAGCCATAACATTCAAACCGTAAGCGGATCCGAGCGATTCTTTCACCTACGGGTTCATCCCAGTGAGTAGTACCCAGTGGTACTACCCACAATATTTTCCCCCAAACCTCGTAAGCCGTCACTGTCCATATCTTTTCAACCGTAGCTTCGATACGGACGATTCTCGTGCTCACGCGATCGTCTCGGCACAAGGAACCTTTTGCCACCCACCATAGCTCCACTTCCATCATGATATTTTCCTTATCCCTCTAAACACCATATCTTCACCGCCCGACCACTGTTTTCACCGATTCTTCTGCTGTCAGCCTTCTAAGACCCAACCTACCTATAATCCCACTAGTATACACCGAACCTCCCAAATAATCTTATCTGGAGTTTTAATTGGAGTATTGATTGTTCCTTATTTATTTTATTTTCTTCGCACTAGCATCACATACCATAGCACACGGAGAACCTGAGGAGCCTGATGTTGGAGACAAAGCCCGAAGGCCCAAGTCTCGAGACGGACTCCGACACTGTTACGCAAAGCAACGTAAACCACGATGTTAAGGATATAGCGATACCAGGCAAGCACTAATATCCACTTGATCATATTTATCCTATCACAGTAATCTAGAAAACCTACTTAGAGCCTACTCTATATTGCATGCTCTCTTGAGTGCTATTGTGTGACTTGCTTGCATGATGCTACCTACTTGAGTGTCAGTAATTTCATTGTCATTACCACAACCCCTTGTAAGCTTCATGACCATTGATGGGATCCCAAGGTATGAATGTTTTGGTCATAGATGACAACTATGAAATTATGGGCTAATATCTACATGAGTGTAATCTATGCACGAATCATCTCTAAACTCAACTACAAATCATTTGGAGGATGGTTGCCTTGGCGATTGATGACAATGACCACAATCATGGAGGCTTCTGGGCTTGATGGAGTCCTAGGGTTTACGAAGATGGATCAAAGCTGAGGAAAAGCTATGGAGAAAGTGTTTAGAACACTTGTCTAGTTGTTAGGGCTTTGAGTCCATATGAAAAACCGGACTATCAAGGGGGTCTAGGTCATTTCTCTTAGGTCATGTCTAGTTAGTGATGTGCATGGATGCTCAGTGAATTCACAGGCACTAGGTGACAGTGGAGAAGTCAAGGAGCTGTTCGAAGAAGCCGGGAAATGAATTCAAGCAAAGACGACAAGTTTCAGCTTCTGAACATAGTGATCGGACAGAGGGGTCAGTGGTGATCGGACTGTACGGTCACTAGGTGAAGTTGTCTGGGACTTCTAGCGAAGTAGCAAGGAATCTGTCTGTGCAGGAGCTATAGAGACCAGACAGTACGGTTAGGTGACCGGACCGTACGGTCTGTGCAACTAAGGAACAGGGCAGAGAGGAAGCCACGCAGGGAAGTTTCTGGACTGGAGGCAAAACTGACTGGACGGTCTGGTCAGCTGACCGAACGGTCCGATCAGTACAGAGGAGTTGTCTGGATAGAGCAGCCAACGGCTCTAGGAGCCGTTCTAGAGAGACCGGACGGCCCAGTCTGGCAGTGATCGGACAGTCCGGTCATTGGGTCCAGAAAGGCAACTTCGTGGACCAACAGCTAGTTGGAGGTTGGAAGCCTATATAACTTCGTTGCTGGGGTCTTGGAGACCTCTCTTGGCCAGTGGAATTGCTTGGAGCATTTGGTGTGCGCCAAGAGGAAGAGAGGAGAGCACTAGGAGGAGATATTGCATATCTTGAGGGTGCTAGTGAGAGTAACTTGAGTATTGATGCACATCTAAGGCTAGGGTGTCCTTGAGGGTGTGATCTAGGTTGTTACTCTTGGTTTATGGTGAGACCTAGACTGGTTAGGTGTCGGTGATCGAGCCTATCGTGATTGGTTGTGAAGGCCGACACACGTTTGTACTCGGTTTGAGCCCACCGGTGAAAGGGGCATCAATAGTGAGCGCACCGTGTCTTCACTCCGGGAGTGATTGCAGGCTCATGGGCGAGAACTCCACATCGGTGGCAGGAGGGACCGGCACTCCGGCGGGAGTGGTCCAACAAGGAGTAGGGGAAGGCGCCATCCTTCTGAGACCTTGGGAAAAAATCATGAGCATTTCTTGACCCGCTCTTTACTATTCCACAATTGTGTTCTCTAGTAACTAGGTTGAATTGTGGCTTGCATAGGCTATTGTGTTTGGTTTTCGCGCTTGCTATCATCATGAACACTAGCATGTGTAGGGTCTTGGCCTACTAGAATTGTTAGGTTGCAACGCTTGTTAGACTCAAGTAGTGTGAATTGAAGTATTTGGATTCGTGAGAGCTTAACGATTCACCCCTCCCCCCCCCCTCTCGGTACACCTTTGGTCCTTATAAGAGGTATCAGAGCCAAGTGCTCATCTTTGAGGCTTCACCTCCTTGAGTAAAGATGCTGGGACAGGTGGGGAGTGTTCCCATATTCAATGGGGAGGACTATGGGTATTGGAAGGCTCGCATGCAAGCCTACCTGGAATCCCTTGATCCAGAGATATGGATGGTCAATCACAAGTCTGTTGCGAATGTGAACCTGTTTGAGCCAGATTTCATTAAGAACAACGCTAAGGCCAAGAATGCTCTATTTTCTTGCATATCAAAGGATGTTTTTGCTAGATTGGATGCAAGTTTGATAGCACATGGTATATGGACTGAGACTCAGGGTCTCCATGAGGGTACCGGTGATGTCAAAGAAGAAAGATACTATGTGCTCAAGAACAAGTATGATAACTTCACTAGATTGCCACATGAGAGAGCTAACACTGTTTATTCTCGCTTTCATGTACTAGTGGAGGAGATCAATGCTCTTAGGGATGACTTTAAGCTAAAGCCTGTTGAGGTGATAAGAAGATTCTTGAGGTTATTCAAGGAACCCAAGTAAGAGTCCATCATCACCTTCACCTTGCAATGTGACCTCAAGACCAAGGCCATGAAGGATGTACTTGGCAAGGTCACTGCCTTCGAAAGCTACCAGCTGGGTTTGGGTGATCCACAACCATCCAACCCTGCTCTTCAAGTCATAAAGCAAGAGGCTATCAAGAGCAAGAAGAAGGCAGAGATTGATGAAGATAATGATGATGATAAAGATGACTTGAGTGATGACTTGGCTCTTCTCATGAAGATGATAAGGACCTTCAATAACAAGTTTGCTTCCAAGTCCAAGGGCAAGTGCTTCAACTGTGGGTCCAAGAACCACTTTGCTCGAGATTGCCCCAAGCCAAAGAAAGAAGCTTTCAAGTCCCAAGACTCAAGTGATGATGAAGAAGAAGAAGACACAAAAGCCAAGCAAAAGAAGAAGAAGTACTTCAACAAAGACAAAGGCAAAGCACAAGACCACAAGAAGAAGTTCTCACGCAAGGCCCTAGTTGGAGAGTGGACAAACGACAACTCTAGTGACACATCTTCTTCCTCAAGTGATGATGAAGAAGTGACCAGACTAGCCATGATCAAGACCACACTTCCACGAGCTCTTCCTTCACCTCCCATGTGCCTCATGGCCGCAAGACAACTTGGGAATAGTGAGGATAAGAGCAGCGATGATAGCGATGATGAGGAGCTCTCATGTGTCGAGCTTTGGAGTATGCTTGAGCAAGCCCGCGACATCACCGTCAAGAAATCCAGAATGTTGGATGTGGTAAGAAAAGAGAGTAAGTTGGCTAAGGACCGTGTTGGTGAGCTTGAGAGTGAGCTCAAGGACCTTGTCACATCTCATGAGGCCCTAAACAAGAGTTATGACAAACTCAAGGGTGATCATGTAAAGCTACGTGAGAAGTACGAGGCCGTTGAACTTACTTTTGAGGCCATCAATGTTGATAACCTTGCCTCTCCCTCCTCTAGTTCATCTAAGAGTGATGCTTCCACTATGTGTGATGAACTAACCACCTCGATCGAGGTTTCTTCTCTTGAGCCATTTGTTTTGGAGAAATATCACAAGTTCTAGGAAGAGAGGAAGATGGTGATGGATGGTAGAGCCATCCATAAGGAGATTCTTGGGAGAAACCTTGTGAAAAATGTCTCCCACCGAGGACTTGGCTCATATCCCGCCGTCATCGACATCATCGGGACGAGTGATTCCATCCCCGCATGGATCAAATCCCTGTGGACGAGTGATTCCATCCCCGCATGGATCAAATCCCTGCTCGCCGGTGACTACTATTATGAGAGGTGTTGCAAGGATGGCCACACCATCAAGGATTGTCCTATGGTGATAAGTTCCATTGTTTTTCCTAATGCTAACTTGTTCCATGAGAACACACATTTCAAGATTTTTAGGAACAAGGATGGCAAGGTGAATGCTAAGGCTTTGGGACCACCAAACTAGACGAGAAAAGTCAAGAGCATATGGGTGCCTAAGTGCATTGTTGATCTTGAGAGGTCAACGAAGTACAAGTGCGTGCCCAATAACAAGACCTAGAAGATGGTGGTGGTGGTGGACCGTGAGCTTACTTTAAGATCAAGTGAAGTCCACCACAAGTGACACGGACCTCAACGTCATATCTACCCATGAGGGAGGTAACCGTGTTTGTTCTTGGTAGTTGTAGTGTGTTTTTTCTTCTCTTGCATTGCATGGTAATTAGGACTCTTTTGTGACTAGCATGCTTTGCATCCATGCATATGTAAATAACTAAAAGAAAAACACATAAAAATTAGCCAATGTCTAACCCATCTAAGATAGCTATAAGCAAGGAGGAGTGCTTGAGATGGTGGTTTGGCTTCTCTCAAGGCAAGGGTATGGCTTATAGTGAGTAAGCTTGGGAGGGGTTCAAACTTGACATTGTTAGGTTTCCTTTGTGTCTTGTTTAATATTGCTTGCATTCACATGGCATGTTTACTTTCTATGCATATGTAAAATAATTGTTGCATGCATCATATAGGAAACACAAAGGAGGATTGTCACATTTGGAGATATTTGTGCCTCATGATCTATATGAGATTACATCTCCACAAGTGTGACCAACAGAAAGGATTGTGCTTCATGCCCATTGAGCAAGCTCTTATGAACTCCGAGGTTAAACCTACTTGCGTGGTTCATGGACTAAGGCTCATACATACCCATTTGGCTCTTATTCACTTTGGTTCTTATTTGCTCGATTCTTCATTTGGCATTTATGAAAATTATAAGGCCATAAAGGGCTACTATTTTGAAAAGGAGTGTTCGAGAGTTCCCTTCATATTCCAAGTGCAGTGTTCTTTTGTGTGTTTAGCGAGGGCACTTGGAACATGGAGAACTTCCTTGACTCAGCATTTTTTCTGGTAGTGACCGTACAGTCCGGTCATTGGACCATACAGCCAGATCTGTGCAGCAATGCACAGTGCCTCAGGGAGCAGCATAATGGAGACCGGAAAAAACTCGTCTAAAGACCATACTGTCCGGTCTACACAAGTTCTGGATTGCCAGAATTCATTTTCGGAACCCCGAAGTGACCAGACGGTCCGGTCTAGTGAGCGGACAGTCCGGTCACTACGGTTGATCGTGCGATGCAATCCAAATCCGTGGCCGTTGATCTGTTTCTTGATTGATCTCAGTCGTTCTTTCTTCTTGACCAATGTCAAAAACAGAGAAGAACCCTTGTCTTCTTCCTTGTCGTTCCCAAACACCAAGAGCTCCCCCGACGCCGACTCTCCATCCCTCTGCTCTTGAGCCGAGCTCACCCACGCGCATGCACCACCACTCCCCTCGTAGCTGCTCGCTCACGCGCCCGCCTGCCGCCGCGCGCTCACGCCGAAGAACCCTAGCGCCGCCGTTTGCTCGCCGTGCCTCGGCATCAGCGTCACGGTCACACCCGCACCATCGCCTTGCCTCCTCTCTCGCGCGTGAACGCCTCCAAACCCGAGCTCCACTGATTAGGGCAAAGTTCACACCTTTTTGCCTCCTCCATTGCTGGCGACAAAAAGCTCCAAGTTTCAACCTTTTAGGGCGATCGGTTGCGATTTCTTCTTGGTGTTGGACATCCATTCCTCCAGGGTATTGTGATTATCTCCTATTTCATTGATTATGCCCTAAATTTTGAGTAATTAGTTTAATTGATGCAATTAGGATTGAATGTCCATGGTTAGTTGCATTAATTGCTAATTAGCTCAACCTAGATGCAATTAATTACCATGCATATCTGTTAATTGCATGTCTAGGGTTTATCTCCTGTTTAGTCTGCAGTTAAATTTATTGCCCATTGTTTGACTGCACACTAGATGACTCGCACCAGCCACATATAGTCGATGATACTGTTGATTACATTGCTTTATTTGTCTATTGATCATGTCCTTCATTCAGTGCTAGGATTTCCATTGCGCATTCTTACCTAGCGGTGCTTTGCTAGTAGATTTATATAGGTTCCATGCGTATCCTATCTATACCTACGTGTGTGAGGTGACAGCAGTCAGCAGCAGAAATGGCCGGATCTGGACAGGATAAGGGCAAGGGTAAGATGCTAAAGAAGCCAAAGAGCAAGAAGAGGATAAGGCTGGACCCAGAGTCTGAGAGGGCCAAGAGAGTTGCATAGCACATAGAGGCCATGGAGGCTTCCCGCAGGACACCTGGATCACTGCTAATCACAGGTCCTCAAACAGATGACCAGGGTCGTAGGAGGAGCACCACACAGAGGACCACAAGGCCAGAGCTGTACACAGGGATCAGGTTGCCACCGTTGTCGCAGGGTACTCCGACTTCTCGTCAGGAGCAGTCGTCGAGACCTGCAGAGCAGGGATCCTCCAGGCAGCAGGAGGAGTCAGACTCTGAGGAGAGCTCAGAGTCAGAGGTGTTGGGGGAGGTTGAGGAGGACGAGACTGAGCAGCTAGCACAGCCACAATAGCAGAGGACTGCTCACCGGGCCAGAGACCTACAGTGCACCTGTGCAGTGTGCACGAGGAGACTGCAGAGACTAGTACAGGTAGCCGGGGAGACAAACATTCTTAAGGTTCCTGCAAAGGACCTTAAGACGCTTGGTCTGGTTCCCTTCGAGAAGTGGGTTCCAATTTTTAGGAACCCTGCTGCAGGAGAGAGGTGCATTATTGCTTTGATGTGTTGAGAGTGGGATGCCCCAGTGCATGCGCCATGTGATCTTCATGCTCACTTTTTTTAGAAATGTGTTGAGAGTGTGGGGAGCAAGGAGGGAGTGATGGGATGGCCAAGTTGAATTTTCGCAATGAGTGACCTGCATCTATGAGGCCTAGGGGAGTAGGATGGCAGGTGAGAGTAGGTGATTAAAGTGTGAGGAGACTTGAGTGGCTCTCCTTCATTTGCTTTTATTCAGGTGAGGCTCTAGGTGAGAATTTTTTCACAAAGGAAAAGCTGGACACTCCTCCTCAACTCATGGCCATCATACCTGCCATAAGAGAGTAGAGAATCCAAGAAAAAGTGTGGTTGGGCGGCCATAATTGGCCGGGCAGCAAGGTCTGGTCGGGCGGCACAGAAATAACCCAGCCGGGTGGTTATTTTTCATGTAAAATGACCTCCCGGGTCCTGAATTTCGACTGGGTTATTTCAGACCGAGCTGGTGTCTCGGATCATCACCTGGGTGGTCGTTTTAGCCACAAAATCGACCTCCCGACCAAGTTTCTTGGCCGGGTCATCACCAATTTTTTTTAACTTTTTGAAACTATATATATTTTTATTGCTTTTCTTTTATGGCCTAAAATTAGTGATAAAATAGGGAAACAACCTAAATTAAAGGTATATACAAGGATAAGAGAGGGGATAAATATCAGTTACCTTTTGACAAGGGTTCAAGTTTTACGTCTCGAACACGATGGTCTCCGCGTTCAGTTTTGCATGGTGCCCTCTGTGGATGGAGAATTTTCCACGGTTGGTGCAACTTCTTTCTTCCGCCATACTTGTTTGATTTTCTTGGGCTCGGCGGCGACCTTTTTCTTTATTTCTTGTGGCTCGTTCTTCTTCTTGGGCAGCGGTGGTGCGCTGTCAACTTTTACCATCGGTGCACCTGATTTTTGTGCAATTAGGTACACCTCAATTTTCTGCACCGTGTTAGGATTTTTCCATAAAATATGCGTACCTGATTGCATTGTTCCATTCCGGGCTTGAAGGCGAACTTCTCATAGTACCCATTAATGTTAAGGTGGATTTCTCCAACCCCAATGTCAATGTTGGCATTTGAGGTGCTAAGGAACGGCTATCCTAGTACAAGAGATGTCTACGTTGGCCTCCATATCCAGCACCACAAAGTCGATGGGAACGAGAGAGTTGCTTAGATCTTCACGGGTATATCTTCTACAATGCCCGCTGGGTAGCGGACTGATTGATCGGCGAGCTGCAAGCTTATTGCTGTTGGGGATAATGAATTGACATTAAGTTTGTCATACACCACCTTTGGCATGACGATCACTCTTGCCCCCAAATCACAAAGGGCATTTTTGAATTGTTGCATCCCGATGGAACATGGGATGATTGGGCATCCTGGATCTCGCTTCTTTTCAGGGAGGGAGTTCAAGATAGCGACGCTGCACTCTTCTGTTAATATGATAACCTTCATGGATGACATTGGGCGTTTGTTGTTGAGGATGTCCTTTAAGTACTTGGAGTAGGTAGGAACCTGCATACCATCAAGTAGCGGTATGTTGACGTATACTTTCTTTATTACCACCACAAACTTTCCTCTAGCGAATGGGAAATGGCAACACCGGGGTATCATAGAACTCATGTGGTGCCTTCTTTAGAGGCACCTTCGTCTCCTCAACTTCAATTTCCTCCTGCCCTTTTGACTCTTCATTGGGTTCCCTACTCTTCCCTGCAGTGTTAGGATTTTGCGAATCCTGTTTGGGGCTAGCTTCCGGCTGACCGGGGAGCTTGCCCGAGTTAGGCTTAACAATGGAAGCGGCCAGTTGAGCAATTTGTGTTTCTAACATTTTGTTATGACTAAGCTGGTTTTGCAGAGTGGTATTGAAAGCTTCCATACGAGAATCTATGCTTTCTAGGACTTTTTTAGTAGCAATAAATTTCCTACTAGTACTTTCGCTGATTTTAGATGTCATATAACAAGATCACGGAAGGAAGGTTCATTACAAGTGAAGTTTCCAGAGTTACCCAAGTTCTTGTCAATCCAAAGTTGTTCATACGGGGCCTAAACTCGTTGTTGTTGCTGTTGTTGTTGAGGTAGTTCACTTCTTGTTCCTGAGTCTTCGGAGAGTGGCTACCCATGTGTCCAACGTTGCCGCAGACTTCGCAAGTCATGCGAGAGTCTATGGATTGGGCGGTCTGAGGCGAATCCATCTTCTTCAAAAGTTGATCCATCTTGATTGCTAGCATGTCAATACCATCAACTTGGTGGACTCCCCTCATCTTGCATTGGGACTGGCTTTGCCTCTCATCATAGCCACTGTAGTTGGCGACCATTTTTTCTATGAGAGTTTGAGCTTCTTTGACCTTCAAAGAGAAGAACGAACCTCCAGCGACTGCATCAAGGTGCTCACGAGCACAACAGTTGAGCCTATGGTAAAAGCTTTGGATTAGCAACCAATCTTGCATTTCATGATATGGGCACGCCAAATTGTACTCTTGGAAGCGTTCCCAAGCCTCAGGGATGCTTCCATCGGTCAGCTGTTGCAAACTTGAAATTTTGTTCCGCGGGGCATTGGTTTTGCCTACAGGGAAGAACCTGGCAAGGAAGGCATTTGAGCACTTGTCCCATGTGGTGAGATCTTGTCCCGACCTCCTCTCCTTGTATGGCTCGGATCTTGTCCTGATGGCGGTTAATGGGTCGGTATTGATTGACTTCCTCCTTTTGGAGGTGGTAGGCCTCTTGAGCCTAGTGGGTTGGCCACCCTTGGTGGCAAACCCAGGCCGAGTGGTAGGCCAGGCCAGGTGCAAGCTAGCCCAAGTGGCGGCCTAGGCCGGGCGGCGACCCCTTGACTTCTCCCGATTAAGCCACTTGTTGGCCTTGTTTCCTTAGCCATATTTCATCACTTTTGGTCTGGGAGGACAAAACGACATCATGGTGGTGTGTTTTGCAGAATCAGTAGGGTCGGATGATCAGCCGGACAATTGATTTTGGTTGATCGACCGGGTGGTCGTCCGGGCAGCCGGTTAGGCTTTCGGTCTTCACCTAGGTGATAACTCTGATAACTTGGCCGCGTGATGATCCAGGTGGCTAATTGCCCTGCTAGTCCTTGATCTATCAAAAAGACATTGCTAGGTATTGATTTTGGCCGTAAACGACCTGGTCGGACGACTGTTTTAGAGTGTGATCGGCCGACGGGGTGTTTCTTCATGTTTTTGCATATTTTGGCCCTTTTGTACCTACAAACACATATTTCACCAAAACTCATGGAACTTTATTAGTTTAAACAAATATTTATTAAACTTTGGTCTTTACCTTGTATTTCCCGTCCGGTTGGTGGCCGATATTAGGATTTACGGGCCCCCAACAGCTGCTCTCATTCTCACTCTCCCCAAGTTGGCTTGTGGCCATGAGGCACGTGGGAGGTGAAGGAAGAGCTCGAGGTGGAGTGGTCTTGATCATGGCTAGGCCGGCCACTTCTTCATCATCACTTAAGGAAGAGGACGCTTCAATTGAGTTGTCAGTTGTCCATTCTCCAACAAGAGCCTTGCGTGAGAACTTCTTCTTGAAATCTTTGGCTTTACTTGCTCTTGTCCTTGTTGAAGTACCTCTTCTTCTTTTGCTCGACTTTGGGGTCTTCTTCTTCTTCATCATTATCACTTGACTCTTTAGCTTTGAATGCTTCTTTCTTTGGCTTGGGGCAATCCCGAACAAAGTGATTCTTAGAGCCACGGTTGAAGCATTTTCCCTTGGACTTGAAGGCAAACTTGTTCTTGAAGGTTCTGATCTTCTTCATGAGAAGAGTCAGGTCCTCACTCAAGTCATCTTCATCATCATCATCATCTTCTTCAATCACCGCTTTCTTCTTGCTCTTCCTTCTCTTGATATGTTGTTGCTTCTCATCTTGAAGAGCTAGGTTGGATGGTTGCGGATCATCCAAACCCAACTAATATCTCTCAAAAGCAGTGATCTTCCCAAGCATGTTCTTGATGGTCTTGGTCTTGAGGTCACCTTGCAAGGTGTCGGTGATGATGGACTCATACTTGGGATCCTTGAATAGCCTCACGAATCTTCTTGTCACCTCAATAGGCTTGAGCTTGAAATCATCCCCAAGAGCATTGATCTCCTCCACTAATACATGAGAGTGAGAATACATAGTGTTAGCTCTCTCATGTGGCAATCTAGTGAAGTTACCACACTTGCTCTTCAGCACATAGTATCTTTCCTCTTTTGCCATCACTGGTACCCTCATGAATACATTGAATCTCAATCCAGATACCATGTACTGATGAACTCGCATCCAATCTAGCAAATACATCTTTAGAAATGCATGCAAATAGACCATTCTTGGCCTTAACGTTGTGCTTAATGAATTCGAGATCTAGCGGGTTCACATCCACATCTGAATCCTAGGTCAACTTCCATATCTCTTGATTAAGGGACTCAAGGTAGGCTTGCATATGATCCTTCCAATACCCGTAGTCCTCACCATTGAATATGGGAACACTCCCTATATCTCTCGGCATCCTTACTCAACGCGGTGAAGCCTCTAGATTGAGCACTTGGCTCTGATACCAATTGTAAGGACCGAAGGCGTACCGAGAGGGGCGGTGAATCGGTAAGCAAACCACGATGTCAAATACTTCAATTTCACTCCACTAAATCCTGGCAATCGTTGCAACCTAACAATTCTAGTAGGCCAAGACCCTACACATGCTAGTGTTTATGATGAGTACAAATGCAGAAGCTAAACACACTAGCCTATGCAAGCCATAATTCAATCTAATCACAAGAGTACACAAATGCAGAATAGTAAAGAGGTGTCAAGGAATGCTCATGATTTTTCCTGAGGTCTCAGAAGAATGGCACCTTCCCCTAATCCTTGTTGGACCACTCCTGTCGGAGTACCGGTCCCTCCCGCCACCAAGTGGAGTGCTTGCACACGATCCCACAATCACTCCCAAAGTGAAGACACGGTTGCATCATCGCTGCCACCAAGGCACAAGCTTGCCTCCCTCGAGAACTTGCCGGACTTCCCGAGCTGACACAGGCACTCACTATCAATGCCCCTTTCAACGTGTTGGCACCGGAATTTGGACCGGTCCCATTGGTCAGAGGCGGAGAGTTGGACTCGGCCAAGGTTAGCGAAGCTCAACGGTCGAAAGGAGTAAAGTGGGCCTGATAGGGTTATTTTATCTCTTTTGATTTTAGTTTAGATTTTGTTTAGAAATAAATTAGGATGGATCGTTTAAGAATCCTGACCGAGTCGGTTCAAAACCCCTT
Source organism: Eleusine indica (assembly GCA_030378355.1). NCBI lineage: Eukaryota > Viridiplantae > Streptophyta > Magnoliopsida > Poales > Poaceae > Eleusine > Eleusine indica. Next base: position 28,191,935 of record CM059501.1, on the reverse strand, counting down.
GCACGGGCGCTATAAATATGTAATAGGGTGCATCATCAAACCTTTTCTCGACGACATCCTCGTCTCGCATGGGCTACATCGGCTTCGATATTGGCGAGAGACTTGGATTACTCACCCTCAGTAATTCCATCGACTTCAACTAGTACTTTCTCGTTGATTTGATATTCTAGTTGTTATCTTTAGAATTGCTAGTTATCCGGTAATTAGATCTTAATTACGTTTATACTATCGATTTCGAGTTGTGATACTGTCTCGATTTGGTCTGATCTATTATGACTTTTAAGAGATTTTATAAGTTTAATATAGATCTATTATTCGAGTCACTTTATTGATTTTACCAATAATTGAATTGTATTTAGTTCTATCTGCTTTGCTTGGGCACTGTCTCGATTAAGTTCGATCTGCTCGAGCCAGCGAGGCTGCATCGATTTCAATCTCTTGCTGAGTTGATAGGAATAGGTACGGGCCAGTCGTGGGTAGAGTCGATAGGGTTCTATCGGGACATTTAGCCGATAGGTTATCACGGTTCAATCGACTTCTCAGCGTCTTAATTGCTTATCATCGCATTTATAGAAGTTGATTGCCCCCTTTATTTGATATGATTAGGTCTGTGATTTTGAGGCATATTTGCAATACCAGCTACAAGATCTATCGACTTGACACTATCGATAGGGAGTCTCTGCATGCATACTGTACTTCTATCGACTCTGGCCTATCGACTTTTTAGTATAAACAGTGCAAGTCTAGCGTGTCTATTGTAGATCTATCGACTTTGTTTTATTAAACTTCATTCCTATCGGCATTGTTTATGCAATATGTAATACTCATTTATTGCTTTGCCGATAAGCCAATATAAATCAGCCGATTAGTTTATTTTAATTACATTATTCGCTGTTCATAGCCATCGGCTGGTTTTCGCTAATAGTGATTATTGGATTTCTTCATCAGCCTGTCCTAGGCCGGTGACCCATGGAATTTAACAGTTTGTTTCTTAGTCGATTTGCAGGGAAAACCGACTAGCATGCCCCAGTTTCTTTGTGTTGAGCCTGCACTAGAGTTAAGCAACTCTCTCAGATCACGCGTGTGATTTTCACGTCAACACGCTTTTTGGCACGCCTAGTGGGACAGCTGTAAGGACCGAAGGCGTACCGAGAGGGGGGGTGAATCGGTGTGATGCCCCGCTCTCTGGGCTATCCTGTGCATCCTGTACCAATCCCTGGATCAGTAGATGCTACGCACAATCAGATTATCTCCAATCCATATAGTACTAAAATACGAGAAAATACGGATGACTTACCAAGCATGGCTATGTTACAATCAGACGATGCAGCGGAAATTTGGGTGCGGAAGACTGGTTCACTTCAATTCATCACATCACTTCTATCCATCCACAGGCAAACTTGAGCATACAACGAAACCCTACTGCGATTACTCCTCTAGAGTTCGTTCACTAAAAACCACAAATAGCAAACCATGAGTACATAAGGTACTCAGCAAGCACTAACACTACTCACGGGTAAAGTCATCCAATGAGGTTGTAGCAATGATGTAGGCCAGGGGTTTAATATCAACACTAGCAACTAAGCAGGCGGGGTTCACTAAGAGTATATTTCAAGGAAAGAGGGGACCTGCCAATATTATAGTAGGTTGGCCCTAGAGAGAGTATATACCATTCCCACCAGTTCCCATAGTTTTAAAAGGGATGGATCTCCATATCCAAACCTTGCACTTCCAAAATACGGGTATCACATCACCCACTCACACCTCACGGAGACTGGTTTGTGGCTAATCAACAAGAGCCGAATGATTGGTGTGCCATGACCAGTGACAACGGACATCCGAATGATTTAGGGTTAACTCTGCAGAGGTTAGTACGTTGTACCCACAGACTATGTGCTCTTAGGTACAGATCACATAGCGCTCTCACTTCACCTAAGCACGCCCACAAGTCCACAACGAAGCTCAGGGATTCCACCATCATGACACTTCGTCATATCACAACAAAGGCACACAGCCAACAATTTTGCCAAGTACTGGACTTATCATCACATCACCGCTCCAATCCCTGATTCTGTTTCTACTTCGCCGAGTGATACTTCCTTGCTGCATTACCCAGGATCCACGTTAGTCCTACCCATACAGGTTATGTGGTCGTACTGAAATACCACAAAGTTGAGGTCTCGGTATCGGTTCCTAAGTGGCCGGGCAAGCACTCATCCACGACAGATGGATCTGCACCAAAGACACCATCACCAAGTACTCAGCACCAGTACTAAGGAGTCTCGCTCTTGACCAAGTACATCCCACCCATCTTCACCATCACACAGTTGGTTTAACACCCATCCACACCGTACTTACATGCACACTACCAAACACGTTTTCACCCATTTTTGAAATAGAAGTATGTAATATGGTGTTGCGATGAACCTCATCCCGGGGTTCCTAAGCGCTTTTAAGCATAGCAGCATTCCCTACATTAGGTGTCTAATGTCGGTATCTATGGAGCTTACGGGGTGGTAGGGTAAGGCATATAAGGAGGGGTTGTGGTAACAACAACGGAATTACCAATACTCAAGTAGGTAGTAATCATACAAGCAAGTCACACAATAGCACTCAAGAGAGCATGCAATATACAGTGATAGGATTAATATGATCAAGGGAATGTTAGAGCTTGCCTGGTATCGCTATATCCTTAACGTCATGGTTTACGTCGCTTCGCATAACTATGTCAGAGTCCATCTCGAGACTTGGGCCTTTGAGCTTCGTCTACAACATCGGGCTCCTCAGGTTCTCTGCGTGCTATGGTACGTGACGTTAGTGCAAAGAAAATAAAATAAATAAGAAACAATCCATACTCCAATTAAAACTCTAGATAGGGTTATTTGGGAGGTCCGGTGTATACTAGTGGGATTATAGGTAGGTTGGGTCTGAGAAGGCTAACGGCGGAAGAATCGATGGAAACAGAGTTCAGATGATGAAGATATTGAGTTTAGGGGAGGCAAGGGAAAATTATCGTGATGGGAGTGGAAATATGGTAGGCGGCAATAGATTTCTCATGTCGGGACGATCGCGCGAGCGCGAGAATCGCCCCAAACGAAACTACGGTTGAAAAGTTATGGGCTAGTGGCAGCTTTATGTTGTCTGGGCTAGTACCACTAAGTACTACTCACTAAGACGAACCCGTGGGCGTAAGAATCGCTCAAATCAGGATTACGGTTTGAAAGTTACGGGTTCGAGAAGTTCTAGGGGCTTTTCTGCAAAAAGACAAGAGCGGGATTTTCTCGTATTTCTGAAATTATTTTTGTATAGGAAATTCCATGGACTGGGTTTACTATTTTGTGGACTAGGTTCATGGGGTCGTGGGCCAGGCCGGTCGGCTTGGTTTATGGGTTTATGTGAACCGGGGCTAAAGTGTAAAATGGTTTAACTAAAAATAGGAGGGGGTTTTATTAGCAAGAAGTGGAGGGGGCAAAATGCAATTCTACCTTCTTCTCACGTGGAACAGAGGCTCGGTTTCTTCTTTCCTCTGTGCTCGCTCCTATGGCCAAAACTTGGGGCTCGATTCCGGTAAGGGGGAAGATGGGGAGAGGGCCGACGGGTTGGGGGAAGGCGAGGCAAGACTCTCGCGCGTCCATAGGGGGTGGAGTCCCGGGTAGGGGCGGTCGGATTGGGTCAGAATCAAGGATGAGGCGGCCATGGCCGGGAGCTCGGTGGAAGGGGAAAAGCTCGAATTGGGGCTGTCTAGTGGAAGGGAGGAGACGGCGCTGGTGTTGTTGCGAAGAGGAAGCACGAGCGCGTCCGTTTTATAGGCTGAGGCGGCTTGGAGAAGGGGCTGGTGAGGCACCGGGTCGTGCATAGAGCTTGAGCTCGCCATTAGGCCATTAATGGCGGTACGGTGGCCAGGAAGGCGTGCAACGCGTGCGCGTGTCGCAGAGTGGCGAAGGCGCACCCGGGGGACGTGTCGCGATGTGGGGAGGCGAGCTGCGGCGCTGATTTGGTGGCGAGGCACTTGGCTGCCATCAATGGTGGCTTGCACGAGCAGTGATATGGCCTGTCTTTTTTGCGTCGGCGCGTGCATGCATGGCAGTGGGTTATGGTACGACGCAACGAGACGGGCGGCGTCGGTTTGCCGAAGGGCGGCGGCGAGAAAGTGAATGGTGGTGGGTGCGCGGCGCTGGGGTTCACGGTGGCGTTTCTGGTATCCGTTCCGTTCTGTTTTTCCTGGAGGAAGGAGACGATAGGATGGGGGTATGCTGTCTAGGTGGGCTAGGAGCGCGCAGCCCAAGTGGAGAGATGAGGGAGACCACCGGGCAGGCCAGGAGGCGCGCACGCGGCCTAGGTGGAGGAGCGGGGAGGTGGGCTAATCACGCGCGGCTTGGCCTGTGGGTGCTGCGCGGCCTAGAAAGGGGGGCGGGGGAAGATGCGCTGGGCCAGGCGAAGGAGGTGGCTGGGCCGATCGGAAGGAGAGCGCGGCCCATGAGGGGGAGGCGGCGGCTGAGCTGGCCTAAGGCACTGCGTGCGGCCCAGGCGGGCAGGATGAGGAGCGCGAGTGCATTCTGGGCCAAGGGGAGTCGAGCGGACCAAGGGAAAAGGTGGTGGCCTGCGTGGAGAGGAAGGAGAGAGAGAGGGAAGTGGGTTTGGGTTGAGAGAGGAACAAGGTCCAGGTGGGACAGAACAGATGGAGAAGGAAGGTGGGCTAGCACGGACTGGGTCGAGGGATGGGCGGAAAGGTGGTTTCGGCCTAGGGGGGATGATTTTATTTTTTTCTCTAGGATTTTGAGCATTCGATTTTTGGAGTTTTAAAAAGATTAACATTCAAAATAAAGGCATAAGCAAAACAAACAAACCACTTGGCAAGATTGTTTTCAATTTTACTAAAAAATTCTTTATTCTATTTTTCTTGCTTATTTATTTAGTGAGGTTTTGTTTAAAAGAAAAATTTAAAATCATGAGATCGTATTAACTTTGAAAAATAAATTTTTACGCTGATTTTCTCTAATTAATTTAGTGTTTAAATTTTTGGGGTATTACAGATCTATCCTACTTAAAAGAATCTCGTCCTCGAGATTGGAGGGTGCTAGGATTGAAAAGAATTTAAGGTCGGGTGTGGGATTTAATCGACGAAAGAGGGGAATCTTGCACGAGATCGAGAGGGTGGAAAAAGGCACAACACAACTTGATTATTCAACTTGCCCGATACAAATAAATACCGAGATTACATTCACGCTCACACGAAGAATCATGGAGCGGGCTTCGCCAGGAGCTGGGAGAAGAGCTTCCGCACGAGATAGGTCATCAGCGGCAGGTAGGCGGCAACAACCCAAACCAGCACATCCAGACTGAAGGTTATGATGGCTATAGCTCAATGCAAGCTGCAATCTGACAGCGGCTTGGAACGACGAGTTGAAGTCTGAATGGGGAAGAGTGGTTGGTATTTTTGGCTGGTGGTGGAAGAGTGGCAATGGTGGTGCTCTTTTAAGGTCGCTCGCGATGTGCGGTGTGGTGGTAGGGGGACATGGTGATTCCGACAAGGACAGCACGCGTGCGGGCGCACAATGGGGTGGGGCGAGGGGTTGAGGCTGTGCGAGATGGAAATTTGTCCCTTGGCGAGGAGATGGATGCGATGGGGTTACTGGTGATGGTGGATGGCAGGGAATCTAGCTGGTGGCAGGCTACATGCAGTTGTGGTGGTGCCAATGGGGAAGGCGCTTGGTGCCGGGAGAAGTAGGCTTCGCGAAACGCGAGGAAGACGAGCGAGTTGGGCCTGTGAGAGAGACATGGACTAGGGAGAACCATGGGCTCGACAGTAGGTGGGCTGGCGAATGGAAGTGGGTTGTGTTCAAACGGGGCGGAGCGCTCTATTTTTTTTTTTTTGGTATTTGGCTGGGATAAAATATTTGGTAAGTAGGGAGGGATCTACCCAACTTAAAAGAGTTTTGCTGGGGTCAAGGAATTTAGTAGGGTACTGCCCTACTTAAGAATCTTGTATAGGGTGGTAGGCTGACGAATCTCGAGGTTCGGCTCCATCTGCATGGCTACTTTCTTGGTAGAATATTTGGTATAGGGTCTGGTAGGGGTCAAGGGTGTTAGCCAGGCCGTGGAGAATATGCTCGGCGAGCTTTACTGACTGGTATACGGATTTGCCAGCAGTGAGATTTCCAAATCTCGTCAATGTTGTGATTGCAGCAGCTAAGTTACTTTCTACCTTAGCGACACAGACTTCAGCTTCTTCAAGTTTGAGATGCAGGGCTAGGCAGTGTGCATCAGTTTCTTTTTTGCGCTGCATGCGCGTTTCAAGGAGTTGGGTTTCCTGGTCGCAATGGTCGTCCAATACGTTGAGGTATTTGGTGGTGCTGACAAGGGTAAGGTCATGCCCAATAGAGTTTGATTCTATCAGGGATTCTACACGGGATTTCCACTGAGGTAGGTCTTTATTGGTGATGGGGAGGTACCTCATGCTTGAGAATGCAAGAGGGGGCTCGTATAGCTGGCACAAGAGTTTCAGGGCTTTGCATGCAACAAGTTGGTAGGTGTCTAGGAGACGTGATCCAATTGCGGTTACACTGAAAGGCTGTATCGCAGGGTAGTCTGGGCGGGTGTCAATGTGAGTACAGACGACACAAATCAGGGTGCCGGATTTGTTGTATTCTCTACCAACATATCGGGGATTGAGCTTGAAGCCTTGGGAAACCATAGTGGTGTAAAGGAGCTGTGGGAAGCCAGGCTCATGTTGGTCAGTGATGACCCAAGGTTGGTCTTCGGTGGATAGGACTGATGCTGGTGTAATTGGGTTGGTAGGCTGGAAAGCGTTGGCTTGGTGAGAAACCATGAGTGTCTGGGGATATGGATGGTGATATTCTCGGGAAGGCCGTTAGTGATAGGGTTGTTTGATAGGGGTGGCGTTCGCAGGCTTTATTTGTAAGCGGGGAGAATACGTAGCTTGATGCTTGCGGGAGAATCTTGGGTTCTGTGGGTTAGGGCTCACGTTTATAGTAAGGGTGGAGTAGGTGTTGTGCATGGGATACCAATCTATGACTTTAGTGTTGTTGACTCGATGCACGGGGTACGATGCCATTTTCTCTGTTGCTTTCGTTTTATGGTCAAGGTAAGACTTGGCATGAAATGCGGTGGCACTGGATCAAAGGTGGGTTGGAAAGAAGGCGTGCAACTTTTGGTGCTTGTAATGGCATAAAGGGATTGAGGCTGTGATAGAGCATGTTGTGGGGTTTGGTGACATGTTATCATAGGAGTGGCGGAAAGGGGAGTGTGACTTGGGTGCTTCTGGTGAAAGGAGGGGTATCCAAAGCTGGCTAGAAGACGGGGTAAATATGAGATACGAGACTAAAAGTAGATCTGTTTTTCTTTATTCTTGTATATTATTCACTTGTTTAGAATTCGCAACTATTTTGTGACTTCCGGTTGCGTTTGTTAGTTTAAGCACACAATATCACTCAATCAAAAATCCAAATGAGCAAACAAGGATTCACACAATCATGGTTGAATTACACACTTAGGCGTACTAGGTGGAGTACTATTAGAGATATGCACGGAGCGCACTAAATGGGTCGGATACTATTGGTTTGGCGTGACTAAGGGTACACGGTTCGTGGTGCTAGTACTACTGATTTTGGACCATGATGGCTTCATTCCCATCACGGTGCTGTCGGTTCCTGCCGAGCTTCACTCGACGGTATCCTCGAGCTTCTCGGTCAGCGAATGGTATGGAGTGGAAGTTCCTTCTTCCTTGGGGACTGGCTGAGTCAGGGGAATCGACTTAAAAATTTCTTCGTTGAGAGGGCCCTGGAAAGGTTCCTTTCTTTTGGCTTCCATCGACAAGGGGCTGACTGGGAATCGTTGCTTCACGGTGAGGGAGGAACTGACGAGGATTCCTTCAAGGATTGTGTCTTTCACTTCTCCGATTAAGTGCAGAGTTCTACAGGCTACAGGACCGGTGAGGTAGGCTTGGTTGAGGGCACGGGTGTGGCGATTTTCCATGCTTCTCAGGGACGCTTCGGCTGTAGTAGCACGTGTTGACTTTTGCTAAGCCATATTAATAAATCATTCCCGGCACGGGGCCAGAAACGGTTCACTAATATGTCCCAGAGTCAAGTAGGTAAAATCCGCAAGCGCACGGAGAATACCGCTGTAGCATTTCACCCGGAAGTATTCAGGGTATCGTATTTGTTTATCCCAAAGGAAGGTTATGATCAAGAAGCGTTACTAACATATAAGATCATGTTGACAATTAGCAAGGATATCTAACCAAGACAGGCGGGTACATGATAATAACCGGGTAGTGTGACACACACAGAAGATTCCTACTAAATAAATAAAGTCTAGTGGAGGAAAGACTAGGCTAAGCTACTCCTACTATACATTCCTGTACAGTTGCATAGCCTAAGTAGAATACATACAGACCCACACTCAAGTTCAGCAGTCAATAGTATAGCACTTCAGGCACGGACTTACCCCTGCATCCACAGGCGACTTCCGCCAAGAGCCTACGCACTAGCCTAGCGGGGAGGATTTCAAAGGACGGACAGGGCTGTCACCACCTGCCGCCTACCTCAACGAACCAGTAGACTAACGAATAATTGATGCAAATCAGTCACCCAAGTACCATACTTGCATGACCAAAGAGCACTCTGCCCCTCCGTGATTACTATTAACGAGGCAGAGCTACCGTACGAATACGATCACCAAACCCATGCTATACTTTATCAGCTAAAACTAAGCATAAAGACTATAACATATAAACTAGACTATAGTGACGGTATATAACTAGCATGACAATAGTAGTATAATAAATATAAACTACTATCACACAAGTAGACTATACTATCACATATATGGATCACAATATCAAACAAGAAACTCATGACCCAAGCACAACTATATAGAAAAGATATATATATTGATAAGAGCAAAGTCTTACAAAAGGGAAAAGATACAAGAGCCATACCAATTCCAAGTGAAGACTTGGGACTAGAGAGCTCTAGACTCAGCCTAACTCCACTAAAACTCCAAGAACTACTACTAGCAAGAGAGAAATGCTTCTTGTGGTGTGTGTTGAGTGTGAAGGCACACCCTCCTATTTATAGCCTCAATAGGTCGGCAAGGGAGAGTAACCGCCACGGAAGGCATCTCAAACCGTCATCAGGAGTCGCGGAGGAGCCAACACGTGGAAGCCCAGGCGGAGAGGGCGCCCGGCCGGGTCGGCCGACCTGACCAGGTCGGCCGACCTAGGGGTGGCCCCTCCTGGCCTGTGCTTTCTCCAGGTGGCTGTCCTGTGGGCCCTGACGTCGGTTTGCGCGGTATTACAGGGAGTTATGTCGGTTAAGTGCTGAAAATGGGCTCTTCAATCCGTGTGACGTCCATGTGGCACTCTCTGATTGGTCGAAAGTGTGTTTTCTTGCCTTTTGAGGTGTTTCCTTCACATTTCCTCCTGCATGCACAAAGTTCTCCAAGTACAAGTGGAACTATATTATTGTGATAAAGCATGCGTGTATGAAATGCCAAATTCTCCTTTATTTGAGTATAGTTGACGGTTGAAAATGGTACTTAACAGCCGTCAACAAACTCCCCCAAGCTTACCCTTTGCTCGTCCCGAAGCAAAGATAAACTTAAGTTGTTGATCAGGAGTTGCTACAATGTCCTACTCCTCAATAATACTATGCGCACAACAAAGTACTCTTCCTAGAATTAAATATGTTGGCACATAACTTACCCATTTACCTCGATCCATGGGGCTTTTACACCTCATTGTCTTGGGCGGTTGAGAGATAGAACAATTGCAGGGCACCAATCACTTGCTCTAGATTCCGCTATGTTGTTCCGGAGGTTTTCAAAAGATTTTGAAAATAAAAACCAAGTTCCTCAAATGATTCTCTCGGATCACTCAATATGTGTATGATTCCTCACCAAGGCAAAGTGTTGCCTATAATCACCTACTTCTAAATAAGGCTTTATGTGGAGCTCAAGGTAGGGATATATACGGCTCTCATGTTCACATAATATTGCTATGTCAAAAGACCGGATCCAAGAAAAACATCAATTCAAACAATCTTGATCAAGATGTGCAAGTGTGTGGGAGAACGGAGGAATGGTGGATGGGAAGAAATAACTCCTTTTTGAATTTTCCTTCTCTCTTTTGGAGTTTCTAGGCTATGGCTATCTTTTGCTTGCTCTCTTTTTTGAGCATTTTTTTTTTCTTTTCTTTTTGCATAGCCACAGTCCTAGTTTGCAATGAGTACTTTGAGAGAGGAATTTTGCAATGGATATATGGAGTGTTTCTTGGGATGGATGGATGGATAGTGGCTTTCTTCCGGTGTAGAAGAATAGCTCACGATGGATATGGTGGATATGGTGGATGCTATCTTCTTGATTTAGAAGGATAGCTCATGGCGGTGGATGTGTGCATATGATCTTGATCAAGAAAGCATGAAAAGAGTTCTACTAGGGTCACAACAATTTTGACTAAGCTCAATGTGAAACAAGCAGCATATGTGTAAAGGTTTTCAAATGTAAACACTACATATGGCTGTGGTGGGAATTTCATCATTGAGGAACTTATCAATTTGTCATTTTGAAAAATAAAACTCCGGAATTCAAGCTTTACGTTGAGCAAGATCATAGCAGCCCTTTCTATCATATCATACCTCTCAACAACTTATAACTAGAGAATGCATATGCTACCCACAAGATTCAAGTTCAAGGCAAGATTTACCAACAAACCTAACTCTTGAGAGAGTACTAAGTTGTAAACTAGCATTAGAGAGGAATAAAGGACAGAGCAACTATTCATCATCTCAACATAGGAAAATTATACACATTCATACCGCGCATGAAAAAGGGAAATATTTTTGTTCTTTTTATATTTTGCAAATTTTTATGGATTTTCAGATTTAGCAAATGCAAGAAATAAAGGGAAGGGGAAAGATACAAGTTACCGTGAGAAGGGGGGTCCCCCCCCAAGCTTGTTCTTGCTCATATCTGCTGGTTCGGGTCGTAGCCTTGGGAGCGGAAGAAGGCATCCCAATTGTTCTGATTCTGAGCCATCATCGCGTTCAGCTGGCGGAATTGGTTGTCGCTGAAATTCTGCCATTGCTGGGTGTCGGTGACATGTTGCGTGAGAGTTTGTTGCATGCTCTCGGTGCGCAAATCAATGTCGTTCACCCTCCTTGTCAACTCGGCCATCCCATAGTTGAGTTCACGGAACCCACGGGATGAGAATGACCGAGTGGCAAAGGATGGCGGTCCGCTTGAACTTGTTGACGTCTGCATGGGGTAATTGTACTGAGATTCCCATGCTCCGGCCTGCCATGTTGATGCACCCGCCCCGTCCTGTGGCGGGGGCTGCTCCCATACCGGATCTCCGGTCGGAGTGTGAAACTCCGGTGTAGGCTCCATATGCCTACGGGAATGTGTCGGTCGCCCTGAAACACTATGCCTGCGAACTTCTCCCACTGGCTCAAGTGGGAGGGTTAGTGCCCGACAGTGATACAAACGAAGACCCGGGTTAGGTAACGGGAATTCATTTGTATACCCGGGAAAGTGATAGATCAAGGTATTATTTGGACCATGTTTCAAAGTATGTCCTTGCACAAAATAGTCCTCGCCTAGAAATTCTCTATCTACCGTCAAATATTCAACATGAACATTCTCAAGCAGACCACACTTCTGCGCAATGCGAGTAACTAAAGAGGTGCACTCAATTGGTCCTGTCAACTTTATATTGTCTAACCATTGATCAATCATGCATTCCGCGGGTGACACCCTAATTTTCTTAACCATGGCATAAAGTATTTTCAATTCATCTTGCCGGACAACCCTAATGTCACCTCGAGGAAACAAGGTCATAGCCAACCACACATGCATAAATCTAAGTGTAGGATTATGGATGGCACTTGTTCTAGGCTTGGGACCCCACTCGTTTCCGGAAATCTTTTTCCAAAAACTTTCTTTATGGAACCCCTTTAGCGCTTTATCTAAGTCTAGCCTACATTTAGGATTTAGACCTAGCATAGCATGAAGATCACCCCATGTGACCAAGCGCTCTTGCCCAAACAAGCGAAAAGAAATGCCTTCATCATACTTTCTAAGGGTGCATAAAAACTGCATAGTAAGCAAACGAGAACCCGGCTCATCTACTTCTACGAAATTTAGCCAACCCATAGTGCGAAAAATAGAGGCAAATTCTTCTCTCATACCTATTTTCTCGAGGAAGTCCGGATCGAAGCGTCGGGTGTGAGCGAATGGCCGTTCTCTCATGAGCGCGATGGCTTGGCCCTCGCGGTCGTCCTTGATGTCGAGATGCTCCTCGGTGATGAGCAAGGCCGGCCTTTCCTCCGGATTTTCAGCTTCGGGGTCACCATGCCCCGGACTTAGTGTGAGCTCGACGGAGGATGCTTGACTCGTGCTTGCACGAGTGCTTTTTCTCCGCTTGATTCCGGCGACTTGCTTCATTCGTTTGAACATGGCTGCACACAAGAACAAACACAAGACAAGAACAAAAACAAGATCGAACAAGTGTTCGGGTGAGCGTTAGTGAAAATGACAAACCCGAGCTTCTCCGAAATTGGTTTTCTTCTCACAACAACTTGCAAATGCACTAAAACAGAGGGGAAATATTTTTTTGGGTTTTTGGGGCTGTAGTAAAGTTGAAGAACACGAAATTTTGGGAGAGCAACAAGTGAGCAAAGGAGGGGAGTGAAAGATGAGCTTGGAATGGTGAAGCTCCGCCTCCTGGGCGGTTTTTATAGCCCAGGAAGCAAGATGGCCGTTAGAAAGAGACAGAGCAACGGCCATATAGCCGTTGGGAGAAAGGAGCACAGGAAAAGGTGGGGTCAGGGGGTCGGCCGACCTCACCAGGTCGGCCGACCTGGCAGGTGGGCCTCCTGGCAGCCCCCTTTTTCCTATGTGTTCCCCAACGGATAGGGGATTTGTCCCCTGCTGCCTTTTTGCTCAAAAAGCTCGACAAAAAATCTTTTCAAAATGGAAAGCCCAAAAACCTATTTTCTAAATTTTCAAAAAATGCAAATGAGTTTTGAAAAATTCCAAGGTGGCTGGAAAAATTCAAAAATGCAGAAATGCAGTGGTCGGGAAAAATCAAAATGTGGTGGAAAGCAAATATGCAATTAAAAGAGCAAATATGGATAACTACCGGTTTAACCTCCCGGCGAGGACTCACCTTTTAAAGTCCGACAAGCGGGACTTTTCTCCGGCGTTCAGCTCCTTGGTAGTTGGGACGTGGTGGACCCCAACTTTGACCTCCTTGTGGACGGTAGCCGTTGTTGTTGTTGTTGCCCATGAACATTGCGTCCTCACGGGTCTCAGGGCAGTCATTGCCCGAGTGTCCCGTGTTGCCACAGACCTCGCAAGTCATACGAGCGTCTAGGGCTTTCACTTCTCCATTGGCTTGGTCGTCCATCTTCTTCATGAGAAGGTCAATCTTGGCGGCGAGCATGTCAACCTCCTTGACGGAGTGCATGCCTCGCTGGCGAGGTTGGAGGCGCTCTTCATTCCAACCTTGGTTGGACACCATCTTCTCGATCAAATCTTTTGCCTTGCTCACAGTGAGCGAGAAGAAGGCTCCACCAGCAGCAGCGTCGAGGTGGTCGCGGGCCGACGGAGTAAGCCCGTTGTAGAAGTTCTGGATGATCAGCCAATCATCCATCCCGTGGTGGGGACATGCCAAGATGTACTCCTGGAGCCTCTCCCATGCCTCAGGAATCGACTCCTTCGACTCCTGCTGGAAGCTTGAGATCCTTCCGCGGAGGGCATTGGTCTTGCCCAGCGGGAAGAACTTTGCAAGGAACACAGCTGAACACTTCTCCCAAGTGTTCACAGCTTCAAGGTTTGCGTAGAACCACTGTCTCGCTCTCCCAAGGAGAGAGAACGGGAACAGTCGAAGGCGAACAGCGTCGGGGGTGACGTCCTTCATTTTGAACGTGTTGCAAATCTCCAGGAATTGCTGGAGATGAGCACTAGCGTCCTCATTGGCTTTCCCACAGAATGGGCTAGCCTGCACCATGGTGATGAGACCGGTCTTGATCTCGAAGTTCGCATCTCCCACATTGCCAGCTGGTCCCGTAGGGATGTTGGCAGCGGAGGGAGCGGAGAACTCGCGGAGGGTCTTGTCGGCCATTTGCTCAGAGCTTGATGGTGCGGGAATGACAGGTTCGATTGGCCGAGTCTCCTTACGAGGAGGGGTGAGCCTAGCTCGTGTCCTTCTCAGGAGTGACTCAGGATCTTCAGTGAAGTTTGTCGGCAAGTCGAAACCAGTCATACACTACCCTGTTTTCATACAAAATGCAGAAAACAAAGCAAGGTTAACCTGCTTAGGAGATAGCCTTAATAATTGCAACACTACTATATACATTAGTAATTTTTCTTAAATCATACGCCTTCCCCGGCAACGGCGCCAGAAATGCTTGTTGACTTTTGCTAAGCCATATTAATAAATCATTCCCGGCACGGGGCCAGAAACGGTTCACTAATATGTCCCAGAGTCAAGTAGGTAAAATCCGCAAGCGCACGGAGAATACCGCTGTAGCATTTCACCCGGAAGTATTCAGGGTATCGTATTTGTTTATCCCAAAGGAAGGTTATGATCAAGAAGCGTTACTAACATATAAGATCATGTTGACAATTAGCAAGGATATCTAACCAAGACAGGCGGGTACATGATAATAACCGGGTAGTGTGACACACACAGAAGATTCCTACTAAATAAATAAAGTCTAGTGGAGGAAAGACTAGGCTAAGCTACTCCTACTATACATTCCTGTACAGTTGCATAGCCTAAGTAGAATACATACAGACCCACACTCAAGTTCAGCAGTCAATAGTATAGCACTTCAGGCACGGACTTACCCCTGCATCCACAGGCGACTTCCGCCAAGAGCCTACGCACTAGCCTAGCGGGGAGGATTTCAAAGGACGGACAGGGCTGTCACCACCTGCCGCCTACCTCAACGAACCAGTAGACTAACGAATAATTGATGCAAATCAGTCACCCAAGTACCATACTTGCATGACCAAAGAGCACTCTGCCCCTCCGCGATTACTATTAACGAGGCAGAGCTACCGTACGAATACGATCACCAAACCCATGCTATACTTTATCAGCTAAAACTAAGCATAAAGACTATAACATATAAACTAGACTATAGTGACGGTATATAACTAGCATGACAATAGTAGTATAATAAATATAAACTACTATCACACAAGTAGACTATACTATCACATATATGGATCACAATATCAAACAAGAAACTCATGACCCAAGCACAACTATATAGAAAAGATATATATATTGATAAGAGCAAAGTCTTACAAAAGGGAAAAGATACAAGAGCCATACCAATTCCAAGTGAAGACTTGGGACTAGAGAGCTCTAGACTCAGCCTAACTCCACTAAAACTCCAAGAACTACTACTAGCAAGAGAGAAATGCTTCTTGTGGTGTGTGTTGAGTGTGAAGGCACACCCTCCTATTTATAGCCTCAATAGGTCGGCAAGGGAGAGTAACCGCCACGGAAGGCATCTCAAACCGTCATCAGGAGTCGCGGAGGAGCCAACACGTGGAAGCCCAGGCGGAGAGGGCGCCCGGCCGGGTCGGCCGACCTGACCAGGTCGGCCGACCTAGGGGAGGCCCCTCCTGGCCTGTGCTTTCTCCAGGTGGCTGTCCTGTGGGCCCTGACGTCGGTTTGCGCGGTATTACAGGGAGTTATGTCGGTTAAGTGCTGAAAATGGGCTCTTCAATCCGTGTGACGTCCATGTGGCACTCTCTGATTGGTCGAAAGTGTGTTTTCTTGCCTTTTGAGGTGTTTCCTTCACATTTCCTCCTGCATGCACAAAGTTCTCCAAGTACAAGTGGAACTATATTATTGTGATAAAGCATGCGTGTATGAAATGCCAAATTCTCCTTTATTTGAGTATAGTTGACGGTTGAAAATGGTACTTAACAGCCGTCAACAGCACGACGGTGAGCTTCTGCTGCTATTGATAGACTTATGATAGATATGCTAAAACATGCTCTATTGATGAAGTGAAGTCGATAGTCCAGTGTCGATGGAAGTACAGTAATCATGCACAGAACTCTACCTATTGATAGGTGCTAAGTTGATAGATCTGATAGCTGGTATTGCAAATATGCCTTAAATCACAGATCTAACTTATTTTAACAAGGAGGCAATCGACTAATAGAATATGCAAGAAATCAATCATAAACCAAAAGTCGGTCGAACCGTGATAATCTATCGGCTAAACGTCCCGATAGAACTCTATCGACTCTACCTATAAACGACTTGCCTAGCCTTATCAACTCAGCAAGAGATCAACACTGATGCAGCCTTGCTGATTCGAACAGATCAAACCTAATCGAGACAGTGTTCAAACACGGTAAATAGAGCTAGATTCAAGCTATTTATAGATAAAATCAACAGAGCAACTTGAGTAAAAGATCTAAACTATACTCATAAAACCTCCTAAAAATTGCAATAGATTGGGCTCAGCCAAGACAGTATTGCAATCGAAAGTCGATAGAATAAGCACAATAAAGATCTAATTACAGGATAACTAGCAATCCTAATGATAACAACTAGAATATCAAACAAATGAAAAAGTTCTAGTTGAGATTAATAGAATTACCATGGTTGACTAATCCAAGTCTCTCACCGAGATCGGAGCCGATGCAGCCCGCACGAGACGAGGATTTCGTTGAGTAGGAAAAGTTGGCGATGTGCTGAATTGTATTGAACGAAGGTGTTGTTTTTTTCGTACAGACCCTATTACATATTTATAACCCCATACAAGGAGTTCTGACCCGATTCGGTCAGGACTCTCAAAGCTGACTCGATCTATTTCTAAACAAACTCTGAACTGAAAATAGAAAAAGGTAAAATAAATCTATCGGGCCCACTTTATTTCCTTTGGCCGCTGAGCTTCGCTAATCTCCAGCCGATTCTTGCCTTCACACCGCTGACCACTGGGACCGGTCAAAATTCGGTGTCAACACATGCCCCCTCCTTCATGCGCTGGATTTAATCTCCTTATTTATCGCGCGCTTTTATCATCCTACCACTTCATGATGCAGCCACCTATGAGCCATCCGTTCATCAGACTTCGTCTCTTAGTATACTTCCCAACTACTCGTGGCTCTTTAATTGCAACCTGCCGTTTTTTTGCATCGATCCGACTGCTATCTTTATTTTGACTGTCCTTTCGTTTATCCTTCCCTCTCAAACCTTACCGGTTCCTCTTGATGAAGCAACATTTAGATTACTCAAAGGCCAAGCTCAGACCCTATAAATAAGCCCTTCTGCTAGCTTCCTTTTCTCATCTCAGTTTAACACTTTCAACCATGGGTCCTCTTGAGAGCCTTGATGGAAAAGTACCATCTATCTCCAAATCTGCTAAGTGTGTTGTGGCGAATACTCTTCGCCTCTTCTGCCCCTAGAGTAATCCTTTCAATCCAAAATCTGCAGCTACCCCCGCTTAGAAAGCAACTCACTAATTCCCTTTACATGGAGGCACAGGTGTCAAGAATGGCATCGGTGGGGTTGGCACTCTCTTCCCCTGGTCCAGCGGGTGATGTATGATGACGACGACACTCTTCCATGGAAGCAGAGGAAGCTGCTAATGTATTTGTCCTCCCTCTATGTACCTCCTTTCTTGTATTTGGGAGGATAATAATTACATCTTCATCCTCTAGCTGTAATAGGAGAATAGGTTTTTTCAGAAACTGATTACCTGCGAGTAATCCACCCATCTTCATCCTGTAACAATGGCTATCTGTAACTTCTTCTATGAGCGATACTCTCAATATTGTTACTGGACGAATATTCTATAATATGTATTATCCTTGTTTTTGAATGTGGCATTAATATTTTTCCTGCTAAGGGCGATATTCTCAATATCGGCCATCTCAAGTCGATGAGCATCCATCGGCTATCCACACGGATAAAATTTCCCACATCGGTCATGATCTAGTAATCGAGTTCATGCGCCAACCCAAACACTCGGATGATATTTCTTCAAGTATTTACCATTAATCTCTCTTCTGAACTCTTCCCCATCTATTCCTTGCAAAAAATATGCATTGTCCGGCGCGCATCGACTTACTTTGAACGGCCCTTCTCATGTTGGCGACCATTTTCCAAATCAACTATCTCTAGAACCGATGGGCATGACCAATTTCCAGACAAGATCCCCCTCTGAGAATGTCTTAGCACCACCTTTTTATTATAAAACCTGGATACACAAGCTTTATTTTCTTGAATCTTTTCTAGAGCCTTCATCCGATATTTCACGACATCTTCTAACTCATCATTCATTGTATGTCGATACTCATCGGCTGATAGCTGATCTTGCAACTCTACTCTTCTTGACCCTAGATTCGTCTCCCACAGTAAAACTGCCTCATGCCCATACACTAACTGATAGGGTGGTACCTTGATTGATCCATGACAAGCCATCCTATAAGCCCATAATGATTCTGTCAATGTAGTATGCCACTTCTTTGGTTGTTCATCTATTTTCCTCTTAATCAACTTAATCAAACTTTTGTTGGACGCCTCTGCTTGTCCATTGGCTTGAGCATAATAAGGCGATGAATTCAACAGCTTGATATCCATACCATTGACAAAGTTTTGAAACTCTTCCGAAGTAAAGACAGAACCTTGATCAGTCGTAATAGTCTGTGGCACACAAAACCTATATATAATATGCTCCTTCACAAACTTGATTACATCATTAGTTGTAACATTGTTCATAAGAACTGTCTCAACCCACTTTGTGAAGTAATCTACAGTCGTAAAAATATATTTATGACCTTTGCTAGAAGCTGGATAAATTTGGCCAATCATATCCATACCCCATCCTCTAAACAGTCATGGCTTAATATTTGGATTCATGGCCGATGCCGGTGCTCTCTATATTGCCCCAAATTTCTGACAATCATGACACCCCTTATAATACTTGAAACAATCTTCCAGCATGGTAGGCCTATAATATCCAGTTCTCTTTAGCAACCATCTCATCTTATGGGCAAATTGATGTGTACCACAAATGCCTTCGTGGACTTCACACATAATAACTTTGGCTTCTTCTTGATTTCAACATCTTAGCAATACACCATCAACTGTCCGATAATGAAAATTTTCTTCTAACAAAACATACCTCAACACCATATATCAAATCTTCCGGGTTGAACTGGATCCTTGAGGTATTGGACAATCTTGGATCTCCAATCTTCTTCATCGACATCAGCTATATCAACAATAAATCCACTAGTGTTCAATTGATAGCCCGATGCCTTCTACGCTAGGTCATTTGCTTCCATATTTTGTTCCCCTGGGACATGCTTGAATCTTACTATTTTAAAGTGTTGCAGCACCTCCTGACACTCGGCATAAAACACTCTCAATATATCGTCTTTGCATTCATACTCTCCAGCCAGCTGCCCGAGCACCAGTAATGAATCTCCCACGACTTCAACGCAATCGATTCTAGCTTCCTTCAATATCTGCAATCCCTTAAGCACAGCTCTATATTCAACTTGATTATTAGTCGTTATCTCAACGGCAAATGCAAACTCAAATCTTGCCCCCCGAGGCGATATGACCACGAGCCCAATACCACATCCATTCTTGCAAACAGATTCATCAAAAAATAATAACCACGGCACCGGCTCTACCATCGACACTTCAGATCCACAATGCTCAACAACTAAATCAGGACCTTTGACTGCTTTGGCAGACTCATACGTAAGATCATATTTGGCTAGAGCAAGCATCCACTTACCAATTCTCCCCTTTAAAATAGGATCCAATAGCATATATTTGATGACATCGGCTTTGCAAACCACTCCACTATCCTAAACTAAGGACTGGAGGGAAGAGGGCGAGCATATCTTCTACCTAAATTGATCATGCTCAAATCAACCCTTCCCGGGGTATTGTCTGTCCTGATAAATAAAAAATTCCTAGAATAATATAATAAATAAAAGTATTGATATACTTGGAATTACAGAAGAAAAACAAAAGCTAAAGTAAGTGCTCTTTGGTTTGAGCAAAAGACATTCTTGTTTCACTGAGGAAAAGAGAGAAGTTCTGGATAAATTGACAATGCCAACTGAATTGACTAATTTTAGTTCTGCCTATTCCACATTAATGGGAGTACATTTATGTTCCTACTTCACGAATATGATATTTTTTGGACATTTCTAATAATAGCAAGCCTTATTCCTATTTTGGTATTTTGGATTTCAGGGCTTTTGAAGTCAATCCGAGGCAAGTGTTCGGATCTATTACGACATAAGGATTAGGTGCCTAACGGACATTGGTTACCCTGGAAAATTTTTTCCCGACGTAAAATTTTTTTTTTTTGTTACGTTTTAGTTAAAAAAGCTAGTGTATTTTTCTTAGGGTATAAGCCCTACATCTACTTTCCTTGAGTGAGTATAATATAAATATTTTTATTCGATTCCAAATTCAAAGAAACTCATTAGAATTATTTAAAAAATCCCAGAAAAGATTTTTAGTTCCGTATGGCTTTTTTTTCTCTTAACTCGGACCAATCCACCTAGTCGACTTCTTGTATTTTTTGTGAGTTGTGTATCCACTCCAATAATACTATTGTCAAGTACCTTTAGGGATGGGGATGTCAAAAGGAAAGGGATGGAGTTTTTCTTGCTTTTGGCGTAGCAGGCCTCCCAAAGGGAGGCCCAGTTGATGACAGATAATGCCTTAACTTCACACATGAGAAGTACAAACATAAACATATTCTTTCAATCTTAGTGTACCTGGTTTTAGCGTCAATCAATCTTTGGCTTAACTAAAATATAACCCTTTCTCTGCCATCTTGTTCTTGAATTAAAGTTGACCCAATCGACTTCTTGTCAGCCGTGAGATAAAGCTTGAAGGGCAGTCCTTTTCTTGGTGGTACTAATACAGGAGGTGAAACCAAATACTTCTTGATATCATCCAAGGCTTTTTGGTGTTCTGGTTCCCATACAAACTTCTGATTGGCCTTCAGCTGCCAATTAGATCATGGAAAATATAATTCATGGCTCTCTGATACGTGGCTCTAGCATTCTTCAATCCAAACGTCATGACAACCCATTCATATAATCCAAGAGCTCCAAGACACCTGAAAGCAGTTTTCGGTATATCTTCTTCTGCCATAAAAATCTGATTATAACCAACATTACCATCCATAAAACTAACAATCCTATGCTCTGCTGCTGCATCAACCAAAAGATCCGCTATCGGCATTGGGTAATCTACTTTTGGTGTAGCCCTATTCAATGGTCTAAAGTCAATGCAAACTCTCAACTTCCCACACTTCTTGAACATAGGCACGATATTCGAAACTCACTCTAGATATCGGCAAGGCCTAATGAACTTAGCGTGATATAATTTGGTAATCTCGGCCTTGACATCATCATAAATCTTTGGATCAATTCTTCTTGGTGGTTGCTTATAAGGTGGATATCTAGGTTTGATGGGTAGCTGATGCTCAACGATGGATCGGCTCAAACCGGGCATTTCAGAATAATCCCAAGCAAAACAATCTCGGTATTCTTTTAATAATTTTATCAATTCAACTTTAAAATCTTCATCTAACCTCTTACTGATAAATGTCGGCCTTGGTTTCTCACCATCTTTTATATCGACTTCTTGTAGTTCATCGGCCAACATGAATCCCTTTCCTAACTTTCCATCTTCTGCAAATTCCATTGGGGTGTCTGTCAGAGAAACAGTCTTGAATTTTACTGATCCACTACTTCAAGGTCCTAGGTAGTAATATTGACGTAGTCTCCATCCCAAATCTTGCCAGACAAACACTCCATATCATCCGTATGCCATGGAACTAAATCGGCCGATGCGACATTAACGGTTTCATCGGCCGGGATCACCTCTACTTGATCACCGATCCATTGGGCCAGAGACTGGAGCATTGTTGATGGAACACAACAGTTTCCATGTCCAATCACGACCCAATAGAAGGCTATAGTTACCCCTACCATCAATAATAACGAAAGTAGCCGGCAAAGTTTTACTGCCGATCGTGAGCTCCACATTTAAGACTCCCTTGGCTGCTGCAATACGACTACCATAATCCCTCAGAATCATATTCATGTCGATCAAGTCATCTTCAGTTTTTCCCAACTTTCTGACAGTAGTGATCGACATGATATTCACAGCAGCACCTCCATCGACCATCATCTTTCCCATCGGCATCCCATTGACAAATCCCCTAAGGTATAAAGCTTTTAAATGCCGATGCTTAGACTCATCTGGCCTACCAAACACTGCTTGTTGAACTCCCTTCATCAGCAAACACTTCTTCTTCTTCTTCCAAGGCCATGAACTCTTGTGGCAACATCATCACCATACTCACTGTAGCACTTGACGTCTGTACTTGTGATTTCACCTTTGGCCTCCAGACTTTCTTTCATGGCTGATCATCTTCTTCATCATAATAATATTTGCCAACCCTTATTTGTCTGCACCGCATCCTCTGCACCCTGCGTTTCTGGCTTCTAGAAAAATGACAAATGGACACCATTGATAATTTGGTTCTTGCTCCTGCATCTCTTCATCGACTTCTTTATCAAACTTGGCTCTTCACCCACCTTTTTTTGTTCCAAGTCGATCAAACATAGAGACCCTATGATGTCGATCGGCTAAACCCATTATCGACTCTTTAGAATCGTTTGCACGATATTGGTGTCGATGACTTGCTGTAGCTTCTCTATACATCTGCTATGTGCGTCTATTACATCGAGGACAGTTGTCGATTGACGGTAGTTTCATGTTGTTATCCCAGCAGTATTGAAAGAAAGGGCACTCCCAATGTGGATCGAACTGTGATTACTTTACTTCTCTGTCCCTCTTTTTTCTGATATTGCTTAATAAAGGCTTCAGCATTATTGATATCGGCCATACTGACATTTGCTGGGAAAGGATGTCCATCTATCTTCATTGCATCTTTGGTAAATTTTATTTTACCCTGCTCGATTGCCATCTGAATCTGCCTCCTGAAAACTTTGCAATCATTAGTATTATGAGACGGCGAATTATGCCACTTGCAATACCTCTTCTTCAAATCATCGGCAGGCGGGATCACGTGGTTAGGTGGCAATTGAATATGTTTCTCCTACAGCAACATATCAAATATCTTATCGACCTTGGTGATATCAAAATCGTATTTTTCTTCTGCCTTGTTCTGCTTCACCCATGGGCACGACAACACATTCTTGTTTCTAGTCCATTCAGCCATATTGACCTCTTCAGCTTCTTCATCAGACTCAGATTCATAATCATTATAGTTGACTTGAATCGGCCTTGATCGTGCCCCCCGAGTCAGATTCTCTTGGATCGACACCTTCTGCACTAACTGGGAAAGGCTCTTAAATTCAGTCGAAGGAAACTTCTCTCTTAGCAGTGCAACTAGACCATTGAACGCTATTTCTACCATCTGATTATCAGTCAATTGCAGGCTGAAACACTTGCTGCGCACATCTCAAAATCTCTACATATAATCATGTACAGAGTCCCCAGCCTTCTGCCTCACAGCAAAGAAGTACTTATGGAATTTTTGTTCAAGATCAGCCCAAGTAATAACTGAATTTGGGGGCAACGATGCGAACCAATAAAACACCAATCCAGACAATGATAACGAAAACAACCTAATTTTCAATGCTTATGTATTACCAGCTTCTCCACATTGTACTGAAAATCGGCTGATATGCTCAACAGTGGTAGTACTATCTTGTCCAGTAAACTTGGTGAATTCTGGTGGCCTGTATCGACTCGGCATAGGTATCAAATCATAACTCGACGGATACAAGGGTTGATACATATACGTTTGCTGTTTCGGCTTTAGTCGAAACTGTTCCCTCATTACCTCAGCAATCTTCACAACCCAATCATCAGTCGGTACATTGACATTTGGGATAGTAGATACAGGACCAGATGCTGGCATTGGCGAGCCAAACTTAACAACTGTATGCTGGCCTCCTAATTCTCCTGACAGATAAGATGATGATGGCATCCCAAACATACTAGGCTCAACATTGGGCGCAGTGCTATATGTGACATTTGGTTCTGTTACTTCTTGTCTGTAGTGTTGTGGCTGTGTTTGTAGAGTAGTTCTTTGTAATATTATCCTTGGAGGTGTTCTTCCAACTGTACCACCATCAACGCTCTTTAGAGGTGGAGTATCCTCAGAAGGAGATGTCCTTGAACCCGTAATGGGATCTGATGTGTTCGCACTTGGCTGCTGTGGACTGGATGTTCCTTTATAGGCCGATGAGTATCCCCAGATACGTGGAAACACACTGGCCCACGAGGTGAATCTTCATATAAGCACCCCTCCACAGTCTGAACGATCAAGGTCCTCAACGTGTTAACCAATACAGGTGTCTAGTTAATTGATGCATGATGTATAGCTGTATGAATCATATTGTTCAGAGCTGCCTCATCGATAACTTCCATTGGCTTGTTGGTGAATGATTCTTTTGTTCCATCTTCAATCAAGGCGGCAACTGGTAACTTTCCTTTCTAAATGATCTTGACATGCCTTGTCTTGCTAAATGTTCCCAATAGAAGGTTTTCATACTCAGCCATTCTCTGATTAATTTGTGCTTTTGCCTCATCACCCAGATCATCTTTATTGACTGACAGCATATTCTCCGTGTTTAGATCAGCACTAACGTCATGCTTAGGGAGAAGATTGTCGTCTTTTGGCATTCCGAGTTCAAACATGTTGTAGATCCTTGGAGTTCTTTGGTCCCACCGAGCGTGTCAAAAAGCGTGTTGATGCAAAAATCACACGTGTGACCTGGGAGATCTGCTTAGCTCCATTGCAGGCTTAATACGGAAACCAAGGCATGCCAGTCGATTTTCCCTACAAACCGACAAAGAAAACAAACGTTCAGATTCCACGAGTCACCGGTCTAGGACAGGGCGATGAAGAAAGCCGATGATCACTATTAGTGAAAACCAGCCTATGGCTATAAATAGCAAATAATATTAAAATAAACTAATTGGCTATTTCGTATCGACTGATCCACAACTCAATAAATTATTATAAAATAAAGTATAAATGGTGCCGATAGGAATCAAACTAAAAGAACAGAGTCGATGGACTTATGATAGATATGCTAAAACATGCTCTGTTGATGAAGTAAAGTCGATAGGCCAGAGTCGATGGAAGTACAGTAATCATGCACAGAACTCTGCCTATTGATAGGTGCTAAGTCGATAGATCTAATAGCTGGTATTGCAAATATGCCTTAAATCACAGATCTAACTTATTTCAATAATGGAGCAATCGACTAACAAAATATGTAAGAAATCAATCATAAACTGAAAGTCGGTTGAACCATGATAATCTATCGGCTAAACATCCCGATAGAACTCTATCGACTCTACCAATAAACGACTCGAACCTAGCCTTATCAACCCAGCAAGAGATCAACACTGATGCAGCCTTGCTGAATCGAACAGATCAAACCTAATCAAGACAATGTTCAAACATAGCAAATAGAGCTAGATTCAAGCTATTTATACATGAAATCAATAGAGTGACTCGAGTAAAAGATCTAAACTATACTCATAAAACCTCCTAAAAATTGCAATAGATTGGGCTCAGCCAAGACAGTATTGCAATTAAAAGTCGATAAAATAAGCACAATAAAGATCTAATTACCGGATAACTAGCAATCCTAATGATAACAACTAGAATATCAAACAAATGAGAAAGTTCTAGTTAAGATTGATAGAATTACCGAGGTTGACTAATCCAAGTCTCTCGCCAAGATCCGAGCCGATGCAGCCCGCGCAAGACGAGGATTTCATCGAGTAGGAAAAGTTGGCGATGCATTGAATTGTATTGAACGAAGGTGTTGTATTTTTTGTACAGACCCAATTACATATTTATAACCCCATGCAAGGAGTTCTGACCCGATTCAGTCAGGACTCTCAAAACCGACTTAATCTATTTCTAAACAAACTCTGAACTAAAAATAGAAAAAGATAAAATAAATCAATCGTGCCCACTTTATTTCTTTGGTTGCTGAACTTCGCTAATTTCCAGTCGATTCTTGCCTTTGCACCGCTAACCATTAGGACCGGTCAAAATTCGGTGTCAACACCTACGGTCAAGTATGGCTCTGATACCATCTGTGACGCCCCGGTCTCTAGGGCATCCTATACCAATCCCTGGATCAGTAGTTGGTACGCACAATCAGATTATCTCCAATCCATACAATATTAAAATACGTGAAAATACGGATGACTTACCAAGCATGGCTATCTTACAACAGACGATGTAGCGGAAATTTGGGCGCGGAAGACTGGTTCACTTCAATTCATCACATCACTTCTATCCATCCACAGGCAAACTTAAGCATACAACAAAACCCTACTACGGCTACTCCTCTGGAGTTCGTTCACTAAAAACCACAAATAGCAAACCATGAGTACATAAGGTACTCAGCAAGCACTAACACTACTCAAGGGTAAAGTCATGCAATGAGGTTGTAGCAAGGATGTAGGCCAGGGGTTTAATATCTGCACTAGCAACTAAGCAGGCGGGGTTCACTAAGAGTAGATTTCAAGGAAAGAGGGGACCTGTCAATATTATAGTAAATTGGCCCTGGAGGGAGTATATACCATTCCCACCAGTTCCCGTAGTTTTAAAAGGGATGGATCTCCATATCCAAACCTTGCACTTCCAAAACACGGGTATCACATCACCCACTCACACCTCACGGAGACTGGTTTATGGCTAATCAATGAGAGCCGAATGATTGGTGTGCCATGACCAGTGACAACGGACATACGAATCACTTAGGGTTAACTCTGCAGAGCTTAGTACGTTGTACCCACAGGCTACGTGCTCTTAGCTACTGATCATATAGCGCTCCCACTTCACCCAGGCACGCCCACAAGTCCACCATGAAGCTCAGGGATTCCACCATCATGACACTTTGTCATATCACAACAAAGGCACACAACCAACAATTTTGCCAAGTACTGGACTTATCATCACATCACTGGTCTAATCCCTGAGTCTGTTTCTACTTCGCCAGGTGATACTTCCTTGCTGCCTACCCAGGATCCGCGTTAGTCCTACCCATACAGGTTCTGTGGTCATACTGAAATACCATCAAGTTGAGGTCTCGCTATCGGTTCCTAAGTGGCCGGACAAGCACTCATCCACGACAGGTGGATCTACTCCGAAGACACCATCACCAAGTACTCTGCACCAGTACTAAGGAGTCTCACCCTCGACCAAGTACATCCCGCCCATCTTTACCATCACACAGTTGGTTTAACACCCATCCACACCGTACTTACATGCACACTACCAAACACGTTTTCACCCATTTTTGAAATAGAAGTATGTAATATGGTGTTGCGATGAACCTCATCGCGGGGCTCCGTACATTAGGCATCTAATGTCGGTGTCTATGGAGCTCATGGGGTGATAGGGTAAGGCATACAAGGAGGGGTTGTGGTAATAACAATGGAATTACCGATACTCAAGTAGGTAGTAATCATGCAAGCAAGTCACACAATAGCACTCAAGAGAGCATGTAATATAGAGTAGGCTCTAAGAAGGTTTCTAAATTACTGTGATAGGATTAATATGATCAAGGGGGTGTTAGAGCTTGCTTGGTACCACTATATCCTTAACATCATGGTTTACGTCGGAGTCCGTCTCGAGACTTGGGCCTTCGGGCTTCGTCTCCAGCATCGGGCTCCTCAGGTTCTCCGCGTGCTATGGTACATGACGTTAGTGCAAAGAAAATAAAATAAATCAGAAACAATCAATAGTCCAAGTAAAACTCCAGATAGGGTTATTTGGGAGGTCCGATGTATACCAGTGGGATTATAGGTAGGTTGGGTCTTAGAAGGCTAACGGCGAAAGAATCGGTGAAAACAGAGTTCAAATAGTGAAGATATGGTGGTTAGGGGAGGCAAGGGAAAAATATCATGATGGGAGTGGAACTATGGTAGGTGGCAATAGATTCCTCATGTAGGGACGATCGCGCGAGCGTGAGAATTGCCCGAAATGAAGCTACGGTTGAAAAGTTATGGGCTTGTGCCGGCTTTATGTTGTCTGGGGTAATGTTGCGGGTAGTACCGCTGGGTGCTACTCACTAAGACAAACACGTGGCGCAAGAATCGCTCAAATCGGGATTACGGTTTGAAAGTTACAGGTTCGGGAAGTTCTAGGAGCTTTTCTGTAATTTTAAAAAGTTTTAGGGACCTTTTTGTAATTACAAAGAAGTTTGGGGATTGGTTGTAAAGTGGCAGGGGCTAAAAATAATTTATAGAAAGTTAGTGGGTGTTTTTGTAAAATATTTGGGCTTAAATAGGATTAAAATAAAAGTCAGGGACCTTTCTACAAAAAAACAAAGGCTAGGATTTTCTCATATTTCTGGAATTATTTTTGTATAGGAAATTCCATGTACCGGGTTTACTATTTTGTGGACTAGGTTCATGGGGTCGTGGGCCAGGCCAGTGGGCTTGGTCTACGGGTTTATGTGTACCGGGGCTAAAGTGTAAAATGGTTTAACTAAAAATAGGAGGGGGTTTTATTAGGAAGAAGTGGAGGGGGCAAAATGCAATTCTACCTTCTTCTCACATGGAACAGAGGCTCGGTTTCTTCTTCTCTGTGTGCTCGCTCCAGTGGCTAAAACTTGGGGCTCGATTCTGGCAAGGGGGAAGATGGGGAGAGGGCCGGCGGGTTGGGGGAAGGAGAGGCAAGACTCTCGCGTGTCCATAGGGGGTGGAGTCCCGGGTAGGGGCGGTCAGATTGGGTCAGAATCGAGGATGAGGCGGCCATGGCCGAGAGCTCGGAAGGGGAAAAGCTCGAATTGGGGCTGTGTAGTGGAAGGGAGGAGACGGCGCTGGTGTTGTTGCGAAGAGGAGGCACGGGCGCATCCATTTTATAGGCGGAGGCGGCTTGGAGAAGGGGCTGGTGTGGCACCGGGTGGTGCAAAGAGCTTGGGCTCGCCATTAGGCCATTAATGGCGGTACGGTGGCCAGGAAGGCATGCAATGCATGCGCGCGTAGCAGAGTGGGGTAGGTGCACCCAGGGCCGTGTCGCGATGTGGGGAGGCGAGCTGCAGCGCTGACTTGGTGGTGAGGCACTTGGCTACGATCAATGGTGGCTTGCGCGAGCAGTGATCTGGCCTATCTTTTTGCGTCGGCTCGTTCATGCATGGCAGCGGGTTATGGTACGACGCAACAAGACGAGCGGCGTCGGTTTGCGGAAGGGCGGCGGCGAGCGAGTTAATGGCGGTGGGTGGGCGGCGCTGGGGTTCACGGTGGCGTTTCTAGTGTCCGTTCCGTTCTGTTTTTCCTGGAGGAAGGAGACGATAGGATGGGGGTGTCCTGTCTAGGTGGGCTAGGAGCGCGCAGCCCAAGTGGAGAGATGAGGGAGACGACCGAGCGGGCCAGGAGGCGCGCACGCCGCCCAGGTGGAGGAGCTGGGAGGTGGGCTAGGCGCGCGCGGCTGGGTCTCTGGGTGCTGCACGGCCCAGAAAGGGGGGCGTGGGGAGGCACGCTAGGCGAGGCGGAGGAGGCAGTTGGGCCGATCAGAAGGGGAGCACGGCCCAGGAGGGGGAGGCGGCGGCTGGACCAGCCTAAGACGCTGCGCGTGGCCCATACGGGCAAGATGGGGAGGGCGGGTGCATGCTGGGCCAAGGGGAGTCATGCGACCCAAGGGGAAGGTGGTGGCCTGCGTGGAGAGGAAGGAGAGAGAGGAAAGTGGATTTGGGCCGAGAGAGGGACAAGGCCCAGGCGGGAGAGAACAGAGGGAGAAGGGAGGTGGGCTGGCGCGAACTGGGCCGAGGGATGGGGGAAAGGTGGTTTCGGCCCAGGTGGGATGATTTTATCTTTTTCTCTAGGATTTTGGGCATTCGATTTTTGTAGTTTTAAAAAGATTAACATTCAAAATAAAAACATAAGCAAAACAAACAACCACATGGCAAGATTGTTTTTAATTTTACTCAAAAATTCCTTTATTCTATTTCTCTTGCTTATTTATTTAGTGAGGTTTTGTTTAAAAGAAAAATTTAAAATCATGAGATCGTATTAACTTTGAAAAAAAAATTCACGTTGATTTTCTCTAATTAATTTAGTATTTAAATTTTTGGGGTATTACAATTGGTAAGCCTCTCGCGAATCCAAATACTTCAATTCACACTACTTGAGTCTAACAAGCATTGCAACCTAACAATTCTAGTATGTCAAGACCCTACACATGCCAGATTTTTGCTTGCGTCCGGTACACGCCGTAGTGTCCTCCGTACGGAGCTGCATGGCACTTCTCAATTATCTGTGCACCCTCAATGGTGGGGATGCATCGCCGCAACAGACCATCAGCACAGACCCTGTAGAGGAATGGGTCGTCCCAAAGGTGTCGCCTACTTTCATAGGCCAGCTTCTTTCGGTTTTCCCCCGGCGGAACATACCCTGTAACCATGAAATTCACGATATCTGCATACCAGGGTGTGGAGTCCGCGACCTTTAGCAGCATATCATCTCGTAGAAAGTCGTTGATTGGTAGTTCCTGCATGTTAGTGACTTGCATACGAGATAGATGATCTGCTACGGAATTCTCTACTCCTTTCTTATCTTTTATTTCAAGATCAAACTCTTGGAGTAAGAGGATCCATCTGATGAGCCTTGGTTTAGCATCTTTTTTAGCGAGCAGGTATTTTAGTGCAGCATGATCAGTGTAAACAATTACCTTTGCCCCAACTAAATAAGATCTAAATTTATTGATAGCAAAAACCACAGCCAGGAGCTCCTTTTCTGTGGTAGCGTAGTTGAGCTGTGCTCCTGTCAAGGTTTTGCTGGCGTAGGCTATTGCGTGATGCTTCTTGTCCTTAGTTTGGCCGAGAACGGCCCCTACGGCATAGTCACTAGCATCGCACATGATTTCAAAGGGCAGCTTCCAATCAGGGGGTTGGATGATGGGAGCTGAGATGAGTGCATTTTTTAAGAGATGAAAAGATTTCAAACACTCATCATCAAAGTCAAAAGGCGCATCCTTAGCTAAGAGGTTGGTGAGGGGTCTAGCGATTTTCGAAAAGTCTTTGATGAATCGTCGGTAGAACCCAGCATGCCCCAAAAAGCTACGAATACCCTTGACGTTGATCGGAGGTGGAAGTTGCTCGATAACTTCTATTTTCGCCTTATCCACCTCGATTCCTCTCTCGGACACTAAGTGCCCTAGCACTATGCCTTCTCGGACCATAAAGTGGCACTTTTCCCAATTAAGTACCAGGTCCTTTTCTTGGCATCGAGTCAAGACCCTGTCCAAGTTCTCGAGACAGTGATCGAAGGTCTTCCCATAGACTGAGAAGTCATCCATGAAGACTTCCATGATTTCCTCGATCATGTCCGAGAATATGGACATCATACACCGTTGGAAAGAGGCGGGTGCATTACACAACCCAAAAGACATCCTACGGTAGGCATACGTTCCATACGGGCACGTGAAGGTGGTCTTACTCTGATCATCGGGATGGATAGGAATCTGATGATAACCAGAATACCCATCAAGGAAACAGAAGAAGGAATGGTTTGCCAACCGTTCTAACATCTCATCGATGAAGGGCAGCGGGAAATGATCCTTCTTTGTTGCCTTGTTGAGTTTTCTATAATCGATACACATCCTCCATCCCGTGACGGTACGTTGGGGAATAAGCTCGTTCTTATCATTCTTAACGACCGTCATACCTCCCTTCTTCGGCACTACTTGTACCGGGCTCACCCACTCACTATGAGGTACGGGATATATGATCCCTGAATGCAGAAGTTTTAGAACTTCCTTCTTCACAACCTCGCGCATAGCATTATTTAACCTCCTCTGGGGTTCCCTAGAAGGTGTACTCTCGGGGTCAAGAGGGATGCGATGGGTGCAGAGAGTGGGACTAATTCCCTTTAGGTCTTGGAGGGAGTACCCAAAGACAGAGCGATGTTTCTCTAAGACAGAGATCAGCTTCTTGGTCTCCTCCTCCGAAAGCTTATCACTAATGATGACAGGGGACTCCGTGTCACCATGTAGGAAAGCGTAGCGTAGGCCAGGGGGTAAGGTTTTTAACTCGATGGGAGGTCGAGTCGGTGGTTTTTCTTCAAGAAGCTCGAGAGTTTCCTGTAGATCATCCTCCTCTTCTGTAAAAAGATCGGCGTCTTGGTCAAGGAGGGTATCAGGAGGGTCGAAAGGGGAAATTACTTTCACCTCTTCGGTTAGGTCTCTCTCATCAGGAAATTCAGCGATGGTGTTTCGCGAACGGGAGATTGGGATTGAGAGAGCCTTTCCTCCGATGTTGACACTGAGGTTACCGGATGAGGCTGCCGTAAAGAGTTTTTCTAAAGGAAGCCCGATGAGGACATCAAAGCTTGGGACCTCAAAGACATGAAAGTTCAGAAGGGCCTCAGCGTCTTTGTGTCGTATCGACACATTGTTTAGAATCCCGTAACCTTCTAGGATGGCTCCGGTAGGGCTTTTGAAGGTCTTTTGCGTAGGAAGCAGAGGTTCGTCTCCTAATACCTCAAAGGCAAAGGAGTCGGAAACGATGTTTATTCCTACGGCGGGATTATACCAGACATCCACAGCTCTGCCTCTAACCATACAAGGAATGGTAGTAGAGGATGAGATAATCCGAACAAGTTCGGAACATTGCTCATTTTCTCGGGACCACTCATCACTCATGATGGCTGTTAGTTCTTTCACTGAGTCCCTAAGGAATTGTTCTTCCATAGGTTCAGGGGAAGGAACTGGTGTTTGAGGCTTTCGTTGGATGGCATACATCGAGGTGTTACCGAAGTCTTTGAAAAGATCATCCTCGATGATGAAAGGGAATTCGGACGGCTGAATTTCTTCATCATCCGAATTTCCTGGTTCAGGAGGAGGCTCACTAGCTAAGTCTTGAGATGTGCAAGAAGCAGGGTCAGATTCGGCTAGCTGGAGAGTCTCCTGGCTCGGCGTAGCT
Source organism: Eleusine indica (assembly GCA_030378355.1). Taxonomy (NCBI): domain Eukaryota; kingdom Viridiplantae; phylum Streptophyta; class Magnoliopsida; order Poales; family Poaceae; genus Eleusine; species Eleusine indica. The sequence continues at coordinate 28,158,902 of CM059501.1, read as the reverse complement.
TCTTCGCAGGGGGGTTTGGTGGGCTCAAGGAAAGAGGTATTTTCTAGAATGCGTTCTAGGATGGTTCTTCCTTCTGAGACCGTTTTGTGTATGAATGAACCTCCGGCGGCTATGTCGAGATATTTGGCAGATTCCTTGTCGAGACCCATCCGAAAATGCTGTAGTAGCATGGGATCGGGTATAGACAAGTCAGGACCGGATTTCACTAAAAGCGAGAACCTAGCCCAAGCTGTGCCTAGGGATTCTTTCTCGGCCTGCTCGAAGTTGAAGACCTCTCTACGGAGAGAAACGATTCGTGACATTGGGAAGAACGCAAGACAAAATTTGTCCCGGAGCTCTTTCCAGTCACCATTCGTGCTTTCTGCCGTGTGAGTGTACCATTGCTTCGCCCTCTCTATAAGAGAAAAGGGAAACAATTTCCACTTGAGAGTCTCTTGTGTCATACCCCTGATTTGGATGCACGAGCACAATTGCTCAAATTCTCGCAGGTGATGGTGTGGGTTTTCGTTTTCTACCCCCGAGAAAGGTTGTGCCTGAACCATGGCTATAAAGCCTGGGCGGAGTTCGAAGCCATCAGAAAGGATTGGTTTTGAAGATGAAGGTGGCTCGTAGAACTCGCCCCTTGGAGCAGAGAAGGATTGGATAGAAGGTTGCTCCATGGTAGGGATAAGGAAAGAAATAAAAGAAAGATAAAAAGGGATACGAGGGTGACTAGGGTCCGCAGATAAAACAGCAACCGTTCCCCGGCAACGGCGCCAGAAATGCTTGTTGGTTTTTCTTACGTCTACGAATAAATCCGCAAGCGCACGGAAGACCGATGTAGCACTTCACCCAGAGTATTCCGGGGTATCGAATCACGAGGAACGTGTGTGTCTATCGTTGGACTAAATCACCCAAGGACACAGAGATTGATTAAGACAGGCAGAGGACAGAGAGGATGTCCCAAGAGTCAGGTTCCTACGTTAACTAAGCTATGCTCTAGTTTGCTCGCGTTGGGCACGGACTTACCCCTGCATCCACAGGCGACTTCCGCCAAGAGCCTACGCACTAGCCTAGCGGGGAGGATTTCAGAGGACGGACAGAGCTGTCACCACCTGCCGCCTACCTCAACGAACCAGTAGACTAACGAATAATCAAAGGTAACCTCCTGCCTAGACACCACGTCTATGCGATCGATTACTACCTTAACCTTCTAGCAACGAATATTCAGGCTAAGGCACCCTAAGAACTTAGAGCGATGAACGAGCTCACAAGCTAGAACTATAACTTAATTAAAGTAAAAAGTAAACTGCAAGAGGGGAAATCTCGACACTTACTATGATTGGCAAATGTCGTCGAAGTACAAGCGTGGAGAAGGCGAAGACAAGCCCAAGCCTCCTCCGAACTCTACTCCACTCTCTTCCTAATCTAAGCACTAGCTAAGTAGCACTTGGCCTTTGCAAGAGGAGCACTAAATCTTCAATCTTGAGTGTGTGTTGGAGTGAAGGCCCTCACCCTCTATTTATAGCCTCCTAACGTCGGTTTCAGAGGAGTAACCGCCACGGAATCCCCCCAAACCGCCATCAGGGAGTCCTGAGGAGCCAACACGTGGAAGCCCGGGCGGAGAGGGCGCCCGGCCAGGTCGCCCGACCTGACCAGGTCGGCCGACCTGGGGGTGGCCCCTCCTGGCCTGTGCTTTCTCCAGGTGGCTGTCCTGTGGGCCCTGACAACGGTTTGCGCGGTATTACGGGGAGTTACGTCGGTTAAGCGCTGAAGGTGGGCTTCTTAATCCGTGTGCTTGCTCCTGATTGGCCGGAAGTGTGCTTTCTCCTTGAATTTCCTTAAATTTTATTTAAACTCCATGGGTTGCTTCCTGCATACACAAAGTCACCAAAACTTGTGGAAATAATTAGCAATAAATTCCTACCACTAAGGTTGTGATCAAATTGTGTGATTCTTGCGGGTAAACGACAGTCATATTTTGCATTTAAGGACCGTCAACAGTCACTATGTCCAGAAGGTGAAACTTGTCATCTTCGCTTGACTTCGTTTCTCGGCTTCTCCGAACATCTCTTTGGCTTCCCCACTGTCACCTAGTGCCTGTGATTTCACCGAGCAACCTTGCACATCACCGACTAGACATGACCTAAGAGAAATGACCTACATCCCCTTGATAGTCCGATTTTTCCTATGGACTCAAATCCCTAACAACTAGACAAGTGTTCCTAACACTTGCTCCATAGCTTGTCCTCAACTTTGATCCATCTCCATCAACCCTTGGACTCCATTAAGCTCACAAGCCTCCATGCTTGCGGTCATTATCATCAATCGCCAAGGCAACCATCATCCATATGATTTATAATAGAGTTTGGAGATGATTCCTACATAGACAACACTCGTGTAGATATTAGGCCACAATTTCATAGTTTTCATCTATCACCAAAACATTTATACCTTGGGGATCCCATCAATGGTCATGAAGCTTACAATCTCCCCCTTTTTGGTCATTGATAACAACCACTACTTATCATAATCTTATCACTGAACAACAAGGCTAAAAGAGCTACACTATGATCGAGAGGAACCTCAAAAGCATAAGAGAGAAACGCACAAGGTCCTACTTAAACAAGCATCATCAAGAACTAAGAGGAATAATGAAGGACCGAGAAGGCAGCCAGGGGGGGGGGGGGTGAATGGGAGCCAATAAAAATTTCTTCACAAGAACTTGGCTTATGTCCCAATCACAACCCAAGCCAACCTCTAAACCGATCACCAAGGCCACACACACCAACTTGTGATGTGCTAACCCTAGGAGTGATCAACTACAGCAGGAGAACACAGCGGAAACAAAAGGGAACAGCAAAGACTTGAATGAGTAAAAGAAGCGCACACAAGTCACCTTACTAGGCTACCATCAGCAGTGCCAATCAAAGCCATCGGTAGTGCCGGTAAGACCCATCAGCAGTGCCGGTGAGGGAGTCTCAAAAGCAGTAGACAACATACATCGATAGTGCCGGTCTAGCCATTGGTAGTGCTGGTGCGGGGTTCGGATGACCCACCGGCAGTGCCGGTCCTGGTCGTCAGGACTGCCGATCGACCCCGACAGAACAAGAAAAGATTTCGGGATTAGGCAAAAACTTTGTCAAAAACTAATGAAACGAACTCCAAATGATACGATTTTTGGACCAGTGAATCCTCAACACATCACAACCCTAATCCTAGAAGATCAAATCGATTGGCTCAAGGAATCATTATGGATTTCAGATCTTGTGCCAAGAACACCGAAAAGAGGAAACTTGAGAAATCCTTCAAATCAAAGGTGCTAGAGCTATTGATTCGATCAAGGATCCATATAGGATTGTCCAACTCATCATAGCAACAAGTTTCTCTAGAAATCTGACCCAGAATCTCATCCAAAAAGGAGATAAAAAATTCCCACAAAAATAGCTCCGAAAATAGAGAAAAAGAGAAATTCGGGATTTAGGGAGAGAGGAAGATCTTGACCACGAAAATGAATCTCATATCATTGATTCAAGAATTCAAGATACATGATTATATGGCTAGGAAGCCACCCTCATCCTCCCACTATTTGAGAAGGGTAAGAGATGTCTGCCACACACCCACTACTCTCCTCTTTACAGATAAAGCACTCTCCTAGCACATGAGAAGAAAAACCTAGCAAGGCTAATGGCAAGAGAGGCACCTCTTCCACCAGCCCTACCTCTCCTTATATAGGCCTAGGGGTTGTCCACATGACCACTCTACCCTTTACCTACATAACACTACCAGCAACCACCACAGGCAAACTTGTCCATCTCTCTCCTCGTCGCCCGAACGCCCTCGGGCCCTTCACGACTTTGCTTCGCCTCGAAGCAAGCTCCGTAATGGTGCCACGTGCACCACCAACTGCCGCTACCAATTTTGAGGCCCAAACCGGGAAACTGCCTTGCACGGTTTTCAAAGCGTGACTTCTCGACGTCGATGCGTGTCACCTTGTCCTGCGATCCTGACCACCGGTAAGTCTCTCCCGGTCCCTGTCCATCGGGCCCCCTTGTCGCTTGCACCGGCATCCCGCTCGCCTTGACTTGGTCAACACACCGTCTTCATCACCACCACGGTTTTGAGGCTCAACCGTGAAACCATCCGTGCTTTTTGCCTCTCCGCGTGTACGGTATGGATCACCTTTGACTCCACCCGGCCTCCTGATCATCTAGCCCCAAGTCTCCTACTTGTGCCCGATCTTCTCGCTGTTGACCGCCAAGTCGACTCCAATGACCTACACATCATGAGACAAGCAAACACACCTCCAAACTCCTGCGACTTCTCCAACACCTCCACCAATTCCGGTGAGTGAAAACATCAATATGCACAAACCCATGCAATCCTCAAATCCCCGCATTTCAACTCAAACACCAACAAGCTCAAGTCAATTACTCTTCATATATTGCAAACCATGGCACATATCCACATGGTTTCTCAAATAAGAAAGAAAAGCACACTCTAGATGATATGCATGCATGTCTTGTGAAGATATTAATAAAAGCATAAGGACATGCAATGCAAGACATGAATCATCACTCGTGCCAGCTCTTGATGCATAAGAATTAAGAACAAGCAATCATCATTATGGAATCATACACAGGCATACAAGATAAATAAGGAATACAAAGCACTGCGTATGAACATAAACCAAGTGAGATCAGGATGAGTCAAACACAAGCGAATGAAAACCATGACTCATCAAAATCCATGAACATCGAATAAAACCATCAAAATAAGATCCAAATATATCTAACTCCCAAAACCAATGTACACGTATGCTCCCCCTAGATACAAGCTACTCTCGATCACACAGGATCACACTCCAACTCCCCCTAGACCTATGACTACTTCTCCCCCTTTGGCAACAAGCACCAAAAAGTGGGAAAAGAGAACATCTATGTGCTCGTGGTCGAAGGAAGTGGTGCAGTGACGTCCTCTAAGGGCTCTGCTCCTGGCTGCTTCTGTGCTGGATCCTGCTATGCTCCCTGAGCCTGTGCCGCCTGAGCATCCATCTGCTAAAAAAAGTCAAGGTCTATAGGCTACTCAGACCCTCTGTCCTGCCCTGCTGGTGGGACTGTGGATGTCTCCTCGGTAATAGTCGCCTGGAGAAGAGCAAGGTCATCCACGTCCTCCTGAGTGAAGCCTCGGCGGACCAGATCCTCTGCTACCTGAGGTGTGAGAGTGCTGACTGTAGCAGTGGAAGGTGGAGCTGTAGCTGACTCCGGAGCTGGCTGGGAGTCTGCATGAGTGGTGTGCACTATCTCTGAGAACAGACTCCTGACCGGAAGTTGTTAGGAGGTGGAGGGTCCTGCCATCTGCGAAGTAGAAGAGTGGATCAGTGAAGAGAACAACACAGATACTGAGAAAGCGGATACGGGGGAGAACTGAGTTGGTGAGTGAGTATGTCCTACTCCTTCGCAGATGGCAGGACCCTCCACCTATGTGCTCGTGGTGGAAGGAAGTGGTGCAGCGACGTCCTCTAAGGGCTCTGCTCCTGGCTGCTTCTGTGCTGGATCCTGCTATGCTCCCTGAGCCTGTGCCGCTTGAGCATCCATCTGCTCAAAGAAGTCAAGGTCTATAGGCGACTCAGACCCTCTGTCCTTCCCTGCTGGTGGGACTGTGGATGTCTCCTCGGTAATAGTCGCCTGGAGAAGAGCAAGGTCATCCACGTCCTCCTGAGTGAAGCCTCGGCGGACCAGATCCTCTGCTACCTGAGGTGTGAGAGTGCTGACTGTAGCAGTGGAAGGTGGAGCTGTAGCTGACTCCGGAGCTGGCTGGGAGTCTGCATGAGTGGTGTGCACTATCTCTGAGAACAGACTCCTGACCGGAAGTTGTTGGGAGGTGGAGGGTCTTGTCATCTGCGAAGTAGAAGAGTGGATCAGTGAAGAGAACAACACAGATACTGAGAAAGCGGACATGGGGGAGAACTGAGTTGGTGAGTGAGTATGTCCTACTCCTCCTGTCGGTAACACCCCTGAGTGTGACAACCCGCTGGACTGGGCTGTCATCATGGCAGTGAAGGGTCCTGGCTGAGTCGGCAGCTGCTGAGACTGTGGAAGTGCTGATGGTCCTGGCTGCTGACTGGCCTGCCTCTGAGTCGTGTCAGCCATCTGAGTCATGAGAGTGGTCATCAGTGCCATCTGCTGTCTCTAAAGCTCTGTCTGTCCTCTAATGACCTCCATCATCTAACGTCTATCCTCAGCTATGCTTTCAATGAACTCACTCAGGCGTCCTGCAAGTACTGCTACAGTAATAGCATCCTCAGACTGTGTACCTATAGGCTGGGGAGGTGCTCCTGTACTGGCTGACTCAGGAAGCACCGTCTCTGGATGAGCTGCATGCTCGTGAGTAACTGGCAGTGACTCCTACTCCTCCTCTCCTGTCTCTCGAGCAACACCGCCTGCTCAATCTGCACGCGCGCGAGCTTAGGGACCCCCCTAGCTGAGTTCCACCGCAAGCACTAGGGCAAGGCTTTGCCCCTTCTCCCACCTCCATTGTCGGCAAATTCCAAGTTTGCATCTTTCCGGCGATCGGTCATGTGATTCGCGAGTATTCGGCTTCGGGACATCCCAGGGTATTGTACACATCCTCCGTTCATCGATTGATGCCCTAATTAGCGAGCAATTTCCCTAATTGATGCAAAGTAGATTAATTGTCATGTCTAGTTGCATTAATTAGGTAATTAGCTCAACCTAGGTTGCAATTAATTCCATGCATATCCGTTAATTGCAATTCCAGGGTTTGTCTTGCATCTAGTCTACAGTTACATTTATTGCAAATTATTTGACTGTACACTAGATGACTCGCACCAGCCACATATAGTCGATGATCACGATTGATTACATTCTTTTATTTGTTTAGTGATCATGCCCTTCATTCAGTGCTAGGATTTCTATTGCGAATTTTTACCTAGCAGTGCCTTGCTAGTAGATTTATACATAGGTTCTATGCTTATCCTGTCTATACCTACGTGCGTGCAGTGACAGCAGTCAGCAGCAGAGATGGCAGGGTCATACAGGACAAGGGCAAGGACAAGACGCCTGAGAAGCCCTAGAGCAAGAAGAGGACCAGGCTGGACCCAGAGTCAGAGAGAGCCAGGAGGTTAGCTCAGCACTTGGATGCCATGGAGACTTTTCGCAGGACACCTGGATCACTATTGATCACAGGTACACAAACTGACGACCAGGGTCGTAGGAGGAGCACCAGGTAGAGGACCACAGGGCTAGAGCTGTACACAAGAATTAGGTTGCCACCGTGGTCACAGGGTACTCTGACTTCTCGTCAGGAGAGGTCGTCGAGACCTGCGGAGTAGGGATCCTCTAGGCAGCAGGAGGAGTCAGAGGAGGAGGAGTCAGACTCAGAGGTGAGCTCAGAGTCAGAGTCAGAGGAGGTTGAGGAGAAGGAGACTAGGCAGCTAGCGCAGCCACAGCAGCAGAGGACTGCTCACCGGGTAGGAGACACACAGTGCACCTATACAGTGTGCACGAGGAGGCTGCATAGACTGGTACAGGCAACCGGGGAGGCGAACATACTTAAGGTTCCTACAAAGGACCTTAAGGCACTATGTCTTGTGTCCTTCAAGTAGTGGGTTCCAGTCCCCAGGGACCCCGCTACAGGAGAGAGGTACTGGACAGTCCTCCAGAGGAGGATTGGAGAGGGTTTGAGACGCTACCTCGCCGTGAAGGGTAAGGATAGAGTGTTTGTGCCACAGCAGTACACTACCTACCAGGCTATGAGGAGGGCCACCGGGACAGACATGGAGCAGTATTTCACACATTTGTCCGGACTTGCAGAGTTGGTCACAGAGCCGTACAAGTTCAGAGAGGACATTGTCCGAGAGTTCTACATGACACTGTAGATAGCTAGAGACCGCTTAGAGTTCTGTTTAGAGGACAGCCACACGTGTGACTAGGGGATACCAGCTAGTCAGCGGCGAGGCGCACAGCGAGGAGATGGCGCACGGTGGTGGTGTTGACACCAAATTTTGGAATCACGTGTGTACATGTTGAGGAGGAAGGTCATATGCATGAGTTTAAGGAATAGGTTGCTAATTGTTTTAAGGAAGGTAAAAATTGGATTTGCCATACGTGGTTTTCAGGAAGCGTCACTGATGGATACGTGTTGTCAAAGCATGCTAATAAGGGATAAAGCTATTTTGGCATACATGAAGAGTACAAAGACATCTTGCCATGCATAGGGGATTAAGGAGATAAATCATAATAAGGCATGGCGTCATTGAAGCAAATGATCGTATGTGCGTGTGTATCTAGTTCATGGAGGGACTTGCATTTTTATGTTATTCTTTGGATTGGAGGAACGTGATGGCTGATTGGTTTAAGGAAAAAGCAGCAACGGAAAAGGTAATCTAGCCTGGATGCATCTTGGGTCCGTGAGAAAAGGAGATGTTGATTGGCCGGACGATTTCCATGTCTACGCAGTTGGAAATAGAAAGCGTGCAAAGGATAGAGTCCTGTACGTGCTGAATAGGATCGTGGATTATTGGGAATATTATTATTCAGTTGCCATAGATTGTAAAATGAATATTTTCGAGTAGCTTTCTTTTTGTACGGTTGGACCAGCACCCTAATAAATATAAAGGGTGTTGGCAAATGTAACCTATCTCTTGATCAATATATAACTTCGGCGCATCGCCAACCCTAGAAACAGGTCTATCCTGATGGGTTCTTCATCTAGAGCGGGCTCTCCGTGATAGATGTAGAACTTGTCACCCCGGTGGATTCGTCGTCATGGAGCAGGCTGCATCGACTAGTTCGAACTCAGCGACATGGCGGAGGACTCGCCACCCCGGTGATCGCGGTGACCTGCCCAGGACGGTCTCGGCGCAGACCGATCTTCTGGTTAGTTTGCCATGATCGCTAGTTATCTGGTATACTAGATCTTTCTAGGTTGTTTTGCTAGGATTAGCTGCATACTGTCTCAGAAAAACCGATCTATCATAGTTAATTCTAGTGATGCAATTCTAGTCAGATCTGTATATTCGAATCACCTCTGAATAGATCTTAGTGATTAGATCTATTATTGTGTGGCCGTAGGTTCGTTCCAAGAACTGTTTCGGCTTAGACCGATCTTCTAGGATATCTAGAACTGTCTCGGTTAAGTCCGATCTTCCAGTTGGACAACCATGTAAGAACGATCTCGTCGTGAGGGTCTATTCGAGGTATCGTCGGAGTGTTTAGCCGACGAGTTATCTTGTTACTAGCAACAACCGATAGGTGATCAGATGCTCAGCTTTTATATTGGCTTTGATTCATCGACTCTGTGTATTACACTAGTTCTATTTGTATAGTCGATGAATCATCATATAATTTTATTTATCAGTGCTATATCGGCTGAGTATTGTGATTCTATTAACTGGCCGATATGGCATTAAATAATATAATTAGTCTAGTATTGCATCGACTAGTAGATTCATGCTCTGTATTATCAGTATAAAGCCGATGCTTAATTATGAATTGGCCTGCATCGCCTCTATGTCTGCATCGACTCTGTGCCTGTATCGACTTAATCTTCATCGACTCTACGCCTGGAGGCCATCGTCAGTCGACTTGCAGACGCACACCTTGTCAGTTGAATGGTCAAACTGACTGGCACGCTGTGCACTGTCTACAACGCGCCATCGGACCTGCACTGGAGCTAAGGAGATCGCCCAGGCCTCGTGTTTGCACGTGGAGGATCGACTGCTATTTTTTTCACGTCAACAGGCTTCAAGGCAAGCGGCAGCGGCTTCCTGGAGACGGTGGCACTAGGGCTAGTGGCATGGCTTGCGGTGGGGCTTGTCGTGCGCGGCGGGTGGCTATGCGTGAGCAGCAAGGCGACAGCGCGACGAGGTGGAGGCGGTGCGTCGACTCGGCGATGGTGCACGGACGGAGGCGGCGGTGGGAACACATTCTCGGCGTCGGGGGTGAACAGAGAAGAAGATAGGATCTCCTCCAATTTTGACTTAGGTCAAACTGAATGAACGAACGACCGAGATCAAGGGACTAATCAACGGTCCAAATTTGGAAGATCATCACGCGATCAAATGATTTGATCGGACGGTCCGCTCAGGTCGCCGTACTGTCCGGTCACTTCAGGGATTTTGGAAACCTAGGTTCTAGGTGAACAGAACTACATGTAGACTAGACGGTACGGTTTTTACAAGACATTTTGTCCTATCTCTATTTCCAGACCCCCAAAGCAACTGTGCATTGCTGCACAAACCGGACTGTACGGTCTACTGGCCGGACTATACGATCACTTCCACGATTTTGCTGAATAAAGGAATTTCTCCATTTTCCAAGTGCCCTCGCTAAACACTCAAATAAACACTGCACTTGGAGCATGCAAACACTCCTTTTCAAATAGTGCCTCTTTATGGCCTTATAATTTTCGCAAATGCCAAATGAAGAATCAATCAAATAAGAACCAAGGCAAATAAGAGCCAAATGGGTATGTATGAGCCTTAATCCATGAACCGCGCGAGTAGATTTAACCTCGGAGTTCATAAGAGCTTACTCAATGAGCATGAAGCACAATCCTTTCCTTTGGTCACACTTGTGGAGATGTAATCTCATATAGAGCATGAGGCACAAATATCTCCAAGTGAGACAAGCCACCTTTGTGTTTCCTATATGATGCATGCAACAAGAATTTTACATATGCAATGAAAGTAAACATGCCATGTGAATGCAAGCAAAGTTAAACAAGACACAAAGGAAACCTAACAATGTCAAGTTTGAACCCCTCCCAAGCTTACTCACTATAAGCCATACCCTTGCCTTGAGAGAAGCCAAACCACCATCTCAAGCACTCCCCCTTGCTTATAGCTATCTTGGATGGATTAGACACTGACTAATTTTTATGTGTTTTTCTTTTAGTTATTTACACATGCATGGATGCAAGACATACTAGTCACAAAGGAGTCCTAATTACCATGAAATGCAAGAGAAGGAAAAACACACTACAACTACTTAAAACTAACACGGCTACCTCCCTCATGAGTAGATAGGTCATTGAGGTCCATGTCACTTGTGGTGGACTTTTCACATGATCTTCATGAAAGCGCTCGGTCCACCACCACCACCATCTAGGTCTTGTTCTTGGGCACCCACTTGTACGCGGTCGACCTCTCAAGATCAACTATACACTTAGGCACCCATATGCTCTTGACCTTTCTCTTCTTGTTTAATGGTCCCAAAGCCTTAGCATTCACCTTGCCATCCTTGTTCCTAAAAAGCTTGAAATGGGTGTTCTTATGGAACAAGTTAGCATTAGCTAAAACAATGGAACTCCTCACCGTAGGGAAATCCTTGATGGTGGGGCCATCCTTGCAACACCTCTCGCAAATAGTAATCATTAGCGAGTAGGGGTTTGACCCATTTAGGAATGGAGTCACTCGTCCCGATGATGTCGATGGTGGCGGGATATGAGCCAAGTCCCTAGTGGGAGACATTGTTCACAAGATTCTTCCCAAGAATATCCCTTTGGATGGCTCTACCACGTGCAAGTCTCTCAAAGCCATCCATCACCATTTTCCTCTCTTCCTTGAGCTTGTGATATTCCTTCAAAACAAATGGCTCAAGAGAAGAAACCTCATTCGAGGTGGTTAGTTCATCACACATAGTAGAAGCATCGCTCATTGATGAACTAGAGGAGGGAGAGGCAAGGTTCTCAACAATGATGGCCTCATAAGTAATCTTAAGGGCCATGTACTTCTCATGAAGCTTTACATGATCACCCTTGAGTTTGCCATAACTCTTGTTTAGGGCCTCATGAGATGTGACAAGGTCCTTCAGCTCACTCTCAAGGTCAACAATATGGTCCTTAGCCAACTTACACTCTTTTCTTACCACATCCAACATTTTGGATTTCTTGACGGTGATGTCGCAGGCTTGCTCAAGCATACTCCAAAGCTCGGCACATGTGAGCTCCTCATCATCGCTATCGTCGTTGCTCTCATCCTCGCTCTCCCGAAGTTGCCTTGCGGCCATGAGCCACGTGGGAGGTGGAGGAAGAGCTCATGGACGTGTGGTCTTGATCATGGCTAGGCCAGCCACTTCTTCATCATTGCTCAAGGAAGAGGATGTGTCACTTGAGTTGTCACTTGTCCACTCTCCAACATGGGCCTTGTGTGAGAACTTCTTCTTATGGTCTTGATCTTTGCCTTTGCCTTTGCCTTTGCCTTTGTTCTTGTTGAAGTACCTCTTCTTCTTTTGCTTGGCTTTGGTGCCTTCTTCTTCTTCTTCATCACTTGAGTCTTGGGACTTGAAAGCTTCTTTCTTTGGCTTGGGGCATTCTCGAACAAAGTGGTACTTAGACCCACAGTTGAAGCACTTGCCCCTAGACTTGGAGGTAAACTTGTTCTTGAAGGTCTTCATCTTCTTTATGAGAAGTGCCAAGTCCTTGGTCAAGTCACCTTCATCATCTTCATCTTCTTCAATGGCTGCCTTCTTCTTGTTTTTCTCGCTCTTGCTTGATTCTTGCTTGTCAGCCTGAAGAGCAAGGGTGAATGGTTGCGGACCATCCATCCCCAGATGGTAGCTCTCGAAGGCAGTGATCTTGCCTAGTACATCCTTCATGGTCTTGGTCTCGAGGTCACTTTGCAAGATGAAGGTGATGATGGACTCATACTTGGGATCTTTGAATAGCCTCAAGAATCTTCTTATCACCTCAATAGGCTTCATCTTGAAGTCATCCCCAAGAGCATTGATCTCCTCCACTAGTACATGAAAGTGAGAATAAGCTGTGTTAGCTCTCTCATGTGGCAATCTAGTGAAGTTATCATACTTGTTCTTCAGCACATAGTATCTTTCCTCTTTGACATCACTAATACCCTCATGGAGACTCTGAATCTCAGTCCAGATACCAGATGTTGTAGAACTTGCATCCAACCTAGAAAAAACATCCTTAGATATGCATGCAAACAGAGCATTCTTGGCCTTAGCATAGCACTTGATAAAATCAGGCTCAAGCAGATTCACATCCGCATCAGTCTCGTCAGTGATCATCCATATCTCTGGGTCAAGGGACTCCAGGTAGGCTTTGCATGCAAGCCTTCCAATACCCATAGTCCTCCCCATTGAATACGGGAACACTCCCCACTTGTCCCGGCATCCTTACTCAAGGCGGTGAAGCCTCAAAGATGAGCACTTGTCTCTGATACCACTTATAAGGACTGAAGACGTACCGAGAGGGGGGTGAATTGGTAAGCCTCTCACGAATCCAAATACTTCAATTCACATTACTTGAGTCTAACAAGCATTGCAAGCTAACAATTCTAATAGGCCAAGATCCTACACATGCTAGTGTTCATGATGATAGCAAGCGCGGAAGCCAAACACACTAGCCTATGCAAGCCACAATTCAACCTAGTTACTAGAGCACACAATTGTGGAATAGAAAAGAGGGGGTCAAGAAATGCTCATGATTTTTTCCCGAGGTCTCGGAAGGATGGTGCCTTCCCCTACTCCTCGTTGGACCACTCCCGCCGGAGTCCCGGTCCCTCCCGCCACCGATGTGGAGTTCTTGCCCACGAGCCCGCAATCACTCCCGGAGTGAAGACATGGTGCGCGTCACTGCTGCCATCATGGCACAAGCTCGCCTCCCTCAAGAACTTGCCAGACTACCCGAGCCGACACTGGCGCTCACTATTGATGCCCTTTCACCAGTGGGCTCAAACCGTGTACGAACGTGTGACAGCATTCACAACCAATCATGATAGGCTCGATCACCGACACCTAACCGGTCTAGGTCTCACCATAGACCAAGAGTAACAACCTAGATCACACCCTCAAGGACACCCTAGCCTTAGATGTGCAAGATGCTCTAGTTACTCTCCTCTAGCACTCTCAAAATATGCAATATCTCCTCCTAGTGCTCTCCTTTCTTACTCTTGGACCTTACCAAATGCTCTTAGGTATTTCACTGGCCAATAGTAGTCTCTAAGACCCCAGCAATGAAGTCTCCATCAACCCTTTGACTCCATCAAGCTCACAAGCCTCCATGCTTGCGGTCATTGTCATCAATCGCCAAGGAAACCATCATCCATATGATTTGTAATAGAGTTTGGAGATGATTCCTACATAGACAACACTCGTGTAGATATTAGCCCAAAATTTCATAGTTGTCATCTATCACCAAAACATTCATACCTTGGGGATCCCATCAATGGTCATGAAGCTTACAACAGTAGAACTTCAAGACCTACAACATGGCTGAACTTGGAATGCCAAAAGATCCCAAGCTCTCTGAGAACTCTCCACCAAAACATGATGTCAGCACGGATCTGAAGATAGAGAACATGTTGCCTGTTGACAGAGATGATCTGAGCGACGAAACAAGGGCACAAATATATCAGAAAATTGCTGAGTACGAAAGCCTTATGTTGAGCACATTCAGCAAAACCAGGCGTGGCAAGATCATACAAAGGGGAAAGTTACCCGTAGCTGCTTTGGTTGAAGAAGATGAAGCTAGGAAGGCACCTGCCAATAAGCCAATAGAAGTGATTGATGAGGCTACCTTGAACAACATGATTCATACAGCTATACATCATGCATTAATTAACCAATCGCCTGTGTTGGTTAATACTTTGAGAGCTCTAATCATTCAAACAGTGGAAGGTTGTGTGTACGATGATCTAGCACACGGGCCGATGTACTTTCGTATTCATGGGAATATTCCTCGGCCTGCAATTGAGGGACCCGAGCAACTGCCGCCCTGTACTAGTACTGCAAATCCTACAACAAGCTCAGGGCTAGCGCTAGAAGGTGCCACACCACCCCCGAAGAATAACAATGGTGGCACTACAGGGAGATCACCTGGGTCTGGTCATAGAATTATTCTACAAAATACATCACAGCAGACACAGCCGCAATACTACAAGAAACAGATGTCAGAGCCAAATGTGACATATGGTACAACACTGAATGTAGAGCCAAGCTTGTTCGGGATGCCATCATCATTAGCATTGCCTGGGGAGTTGGGAGGCGAACACACAGTTGTCAACTTTGGTTCATAGATGGCCCCACAAGTATCATCATCTGGTCCTACATTGGCTATTCCAAATACCAATGTTTCGACTGATGACTGGCAGTGAAGATTGTTGAGGTAATGAGAGAACAATTTGGATTAAAAGTAAAACAGCAGACTTATATGTATTGACCCCCATATCCTCCTAGCTATGACTTGATTCCTATGCCGAGTTGATACAGGCCACCAGAATTTACTAAGTTCACTGGACAAGACAATACTACCACTGTTGAGCATATCAACTAGTTTTTGGTGCAATGCGGAGAAGCAGGAGCTACTGAAGCATTGAAGATCTGGTTGTTTCCTCTATCATTGTCTGGATTAGCTTTTTCCTGGGTCGCATCGTTGCCTCCAAATTCTATTATAACTTGGGATGATCTCGAACAGAAATTTCATAAGCATTTCTTCACTGAGACTAGGGAGATGAGATTGTCAGATTTGATTGCTGTGAGGCAGAAAGCTGGTGAGTCTGTGCATGATTATGTGCAAAGGTTTAGGGAAGTGCGTAGCAAATGTTTCAGTCTCTAGTTAACAGATAATCAGATGGCGGAGATTGCATTTAATGAATTAGTGGCGCCTCTGAGGGAAAAGTTTCCTTCGGCTGAGTTCGAAAGCTTGTCCTAGTCAATGCAAAAGGTGTCCATCCAAGGGAACCTGACTCGAGGGGCACGATCTAGGCCGATTCAGGTCAACTATAATGATTACGATTCTGAATCTGGAGAGGATACCGAAGATGTTGATATGGCTGAGTGGACTAGGAATAAAAATGTTTTGTCGTGTCCTTGGATAAAGTAGAATGAGCCGAAAGAAAAATATGATTTTGATATTACCAAAGCCGATAATATATTTGACATGCTGCTACAGGAGAAGCATGCCACCTAATCATGTGATTCCACCTGCTGAAGAATTGAAGAAGAAGAGTGACTGCAAGTGGCATAACTCACCGTCTCATAATAGCAATGATTGCAAAGTTGTTAGGAGATAGATTCAGATGGTGATTGAACAAGGCAAGATAAAGTTTACCAAAGGTGTTGTGAAGATCAATGGACATCCATTCCCTGCAAATATTAACATTGTTGGTATCGACAATGTTGAAGCTTTTATTAGCCGATATCAGAAGAAAAGGGATAGGGAGTTAAGGGAATCACAGTTTGATCCACACTGGGAGTGTACATTTTTCAAATATTTCTGGGAGAATAACATGAAGCTGCCTTCAATCAACAATTGTCCTGGTTGCAGTCAGCGTGCGGATCAGATGTACAGAGAGGCTCCAAAGTTCTATCGACAGTAGGATCCACAAAGCAACAGTAAAGAGTCGATGAAAGGAAAAGTTGACGGGTAGGGCAGAGTGTCAGCTTTTGATCGACTTGGAGCAAAGAAGGTTGAAGAAGAAGCTAAGTTCGACAAAGAAGTCGATGAAGGGTTGCAGGAGGAACAATAAGAGCAGTGGTGTCCATCTGGTATATTTTCTATGAGCCAGAAACGAAGAGTCCAGAGAATGCGATGCCAATAGATAAGGGCTGGCAGATATTATTATGATAAGGATGACGATCAGCCGCCTAAAAAGGTTTGGAGACCAAAGGTGAAATCACAAGTACAAGTGCCTGGTGCTACAGTGCGTATGGTGATGATGCTTCCACAAGAGTTTATGGCTTTAGAAGAACTGTTTGCTAACGATGATGAGGTGCCTCAGTTAGTATTTGATGTCCAGCAAGCAGTGTTTGATAAACCAGATGAAGCTAAACATGGGCACTTGAAGGCTTTATATTTAAAAGGGTTCATCAACGGGATGTCGATGGGGAAAATGATGGTTGATGGAGGTGTTGCAGTCAATATCATGCCGATCACTACTGCCAGGAAGTTGGGTAAGACCGATGACGATTTAATCGATACTAACATGATTTTGCGGGATTATGGTGGTCATACTGCAGCAGCCAAAGGAGTTTTGAATGTGGAACTCACAATCGGCAGAAAAACTTTGCCAGTTACATTCTTCGTCATTGAAGGAAAGGGAACCTACAGCCTTCTACTGGGTCATGATTGGATACATGTGAATTGTTGTGTACCATCAACAATGCACCAGTCTCTGATCCAGTGGATTGGTGATCAAGTAGAAGTGGTCCCGGCCGATGAAACCGTCAATATTGCATCGGCCGATTTCGCGCCATGGCACGTAGATGATATGGAGTGTCTGTCTGGCAAGGTTTGGGATGGAGATTACATCAAGATTACTACACAGGGTCTTGAGGTGGTGGACCAGTAAAATTCAAAGTTGTTTCTCTGACAGGCACCCCAATGGAATCTGTAGAAGATGGCAAATTAGGAACAGGATTTATGTTGGCCGATGAATTGCAAGAAGTCGATATAGGAGATGGTGACAAGCTCAAGCCGACATTTATCAGAAAGAAATTAGATGAGAATTTTTAAGTTGAATCAATAAAATTATTGAAGGATTATCGGGATTATTTTGCTTGGAATTATTCTGAAATGCCTGGTCTCAGCCGATCTATTGTTGAACATCGGCTACCTATCAAACTTGGATATTGACCATACAAGCAACCGCCTTGGAGGGTTGATCCTAAGATTTATGATGATGTCAAGGCTGAGATTACCAGATTATATGATGCTAAGTTCATTAGGCCTTGCCGATATCTAGAGTGGGTTTTAAATATTGTGCCTGTTTTCAAGAAGTGTGGGAAGTTGAGAGTTTGCATCGACTTTTGACCATTGAATAAAGCTACTCCCAAAGACGATTACCCGATGCCAATAGCAGATCTTTTGATTGATGCAGCAGCAGGGCATAAGATTGTTAGTTTTATGGATGGTAATGCTGGATATAATCAAATTTTATGGTAGAAGAAGACATATCGAAGACTGCTTTTAGGTGTCTAGGGGCTATTGGACTATACGAATGGATCGTCATGACATTTTGGATGAAGAACGCTAGAGCCACGTATCAGAGAGCCATGAATTATATTTTCCATGATCTGATTGGCAAGTTAGTGGAAATTTATATTGATGATGCGGTGATTAAGTCCAGACAAATAGAAGATCAAATAGCCAATTTGCGGGAAGTTCTCGAGGGAACAAGAAAATATGGTTTAAAGATAAATCCAGAAAAGTGTGCTTTCATTGTATCGGCTGGCCAGTTTCTGGGATTTATTGTACATGAACGAGGAATTGAAATTGGGCCAAAGTGCCTGAAGGCTATCAACGACATCAAGCCGCCTACCAATAAGATAGAGCTTCAATCTTCGATCACCAAAGTTAATTTCATTAGAAGATTTATCTCAAACTTATCAGGGAAGCTTGATCTGTTTACTCCATTATTGAAGTTGAAATTGGATCAGAAGTTTGTGTGGGAACCTGAACATCAGAAAGCTCTAGACAACATCAAGAAGTATCTGGTTTCTCCTCCTATGCTGATACCACCTAGAGATGGATTGCCTTTCAAGCTTTATCTTGCAGCTGATAAGAAGTTGATTGGATCAACTTTGATTCAAGAACAAGATGGCAAAGAGAGGGTTGTGTTTTACTTAAGCCAAAGATTAATTGATGTCAAAACCAGGTACATTGAGATTGAAAAATTATGTTTATGTCTATATTTCTCATGTGTGAAGTTAAGGCATTATCTGCTATCGATCGTTTGTCCGCTTGGATGCCATTGTAGAAGAGGGTGAAATAAATGTTGAAGTCTTCTCTGGACATCCGGCATCCGAGAATCACCATGGCAACCTCGCCCAATGATGTGCAATGATGCATTGGGCTCCTCACCCTCTACTGCATCTGTCGATGGGAATGAGTTTTCTGAGAAGGGGTCCAACTCCATGGCCTGGAGGTAATAGTCATTGAGCCATAGCTGTATGAACCACCATGGGCCCCGTGCTTGAAGGGTTTGGTTGGTCTGGAGGCTGACGGCGGTGCGGTGAAAGAGCTGGTATACAGAGCCCAAAAGAAACCTACCCAGGGGGAATTTGCTGCCATCGGCCAAGATATCAGCTATGCCCAGGAAGTTGGTGGTGGGCATGCCAGATGAGCCACGGAAGATGAAATGTTCAAGCCAATGATTTAAAAATGTAGATAGCTCTCGGTGGGAGACTGATCCGGTCTTCTGATGGGCAGCAATATATCTGTGCCAGCTGTTTGACCCTTTGGTGTCAAACTTGTGTTATTTATGTTTGTTTTTGATGATGGAGGGATCCTAATACTGGTCGACATTCAAACCAGTTAGCATCATCACATCCATAAGGGAGGGTGCCATGGGACCTTGGTTAAATAAAAAGGCATTTAGAGCATCAGACCAAAAATAAGAGGTTGTCGCCAGTATTGGTTCATTCTTAGCCATGTCAACCAGCGAAAGTGGCAGTGCTATATCGATTTGGGCATCTAGAAGAGTGGCAGCACGAGCAGTAGTAACCCTACGGTACCAATTTCCCCAGCCCAAAATTGATGATGGCCATGATCTGAAAACGGTTTTCCAGGGTTCGGGGGTGGCTAGAGTTGATTTGAAAGGAATCCGGTTGGTTTCACAGTTGATAAGTTCCATAGGATCAAAATCATTGCAGGGGCCTAGATAAAAATGGTTTTGATCAACACCGGAGGGGATGCAGATCTGGTTCTTGAGTTCCTAGTACAAGCGAAAGATGGAGCTATTATTAAAAAAGAAAACTAGGTGTAAGAGCAGAAGCAAGCCAAAATTAGTAAAGAAGATATATGGCATGAGAGGGAGATGCAAGAAATTACTGATAGCTACAGTAAGTATGAGTCTGTGAACAACGACCAAGAACATGGCGAGTTGAATCTGAAAATGAGACCTAAAAGTAGAAGGAAGCGGAAGAGAAGTTTACTTCAGGGACACTCTGAGGGGTTGCCGAGATTGGAGCTGCTGGATTTCATCGGTGCTTGGGTTTGGAAGTCTGAGGCGGAGGAATGCGCCGGCGAAATAGAGGAGGGAGAAGAAGGTGAAAAGCTTGAACTCAGGTGAAAATGGAGGAAGGAAGAAGTTACATTTACAAGGATGGGATGTCGGTAGGTTGCGGTAAAGGCGCGCGGTAAGCGAGGAGAAAAAATCTGGCGCACGAAGATTACGTACCCCGGACTTGGGGGGCATGTGTTGGCACCGAAATTTGGACCGACACCATAGGTCAGAGGCGGAGAGTTGGAGTCAGGCAAGGTTAGCAAAGCTCAACGACCGAAAGGAGTAAAGTGGGCCCGATAGGGTTATTTTATCTAGATCACACTCTCAAGGGCACCCTAGCCTTAGATGTTGATAGATGCTCAACTTACTCTCACTAGCACTCTCAAGATATCCAATATCCTCTCCTAGTGCTCCTCTCTTTTCCTCTTTGTAAGCCTCAGGACCATGATGATTGGATCCCCAAGATATGAATGTTTTGCTGGTAGATGACAACTATGAAATTGTGGGCTAATATCTACATGAGTGTTGTCTACGCAGGAATCATCTCTAAACTCTACTACAAATCTTATTGATGATGGTTGCATTGGCAATGGATGACAATGATCACAAGCATGGACCTTGATGAGCTTGATAGAGTCCAAGGGTTGATGGAGATGGATCAAGGCTAAGGACAAGCTATGGAGCAAGTGTTTGGAACACTTGTCTAGTTGTTAGGGCTTTGAGTCCATAGAAAAAACCAGACTATCAATGGGGTCTAGGTCATGTCTCTTAGGTCGTGCTAGTCGGTGATGTGCATAGATGCTCAGGGAAATCACAGGTACTAGATGACAGTGGAGAAGCCAAGGAGACGTTCGGAGAAGCCAGGAAACAAAGTCTAGTGAGGATGAGGAGTTTCAGCTTCTGTACGTAGTGACCGGACAGAGGGGTCAGTGGAGATCGGACTGTACGGTCACTAGGAGATCACAGAGGAGTCTGTGAGGAATCTGTCAAGTCTGGAAACCCTAGAGACCGGATGGTACGGTCCTGTGACTGGACGGTCCGGTCAATAGAGCTGAGGCTCGGGATAGAGAGGAAGCAAACTGGAGCTCTCTAGAATGCATAGGACACAGAGTGACCAAACGGTCCGGTCACTACAAGAGATCAGCCAGGACAGAAGTGTCAACGACTCTGGGAGCTGTTACAGAAGTGACCGGACGGTCCGGTCAGGCAAAGACCGGACAGTCCGGTCAGTGCGTCCAGAGAGGTGATCTCGTGGAGCAACGGCTAGTTGGAGGTTGGAAGCCTATATAACTTTGTTGTTGGGGTCTTGGAGACCATTCTTGGCTAGTGGAATTACTTGGAGCATTTGGTGAGAGCCAAGAGGAAAAGAAGAGAGCACTAGGAGGAGATATTGCATATCTTGAGAGTGCTAGTGAGAGTAACTTTAGCATTGATGCACATCTAAGGCTAGGGTGTCCTTGAGGGTCTGATCTAAGTTGTTACTCTTGGTCTATGGTGAGACCTAGACCGGTTAGGTGTGGGTGATCAAGCCTATCATAATCGGTTGTGAAGGCCGTCACACGTTTGTACCCAGTTTGAGCCCGTCGGTGAAAGGGGCATCGCTAGTGAGCGCCCGTGTCGGCTCAGGGAGTCCGGCAAGTTCTCGAGGGAGGCGATCTTGTGCCTTGATGGCAGCGATGACGCGCACTGTGTCTTCACTCTGGGAGTGATTGCGAGCTCATGGGCGAGAACTCCACATTAGTGGCAGGAGGGACCGACACTCCGGCGGGAGTGGTCCAACGAGGAGTAGGGGAAGGCGCCATCCTTCTGAGACCTCGGGAAAAAAATGATGAGCATTTTTTGACCCCCTCTTACTATTTCGTAATTGTGCGCTCTAGTAACTAGGTTGAATTATGGCTTGCATAGGCTAGTGTGTTTGGCTTCTGCGCTTGCTTTCATCATGAACACTAGCATGTGTAGAGTCTTGGCCTTCTACATTGTTAGGTTGCAACGATTGCCAGGTTCTAGTAGGGTAAATTGAAGTATTCGGATTCATGGTCGGCTTACCGATTCACCCGCCCCTCCCCTCCCTCCCCCCCTCTCGGTACGCCTTCAGTCCTTACACTCTTGGCTTCTTACAAATGCTCCCAGCAATTCCATTGGCCAAGAGAGGTCCCCAAGACCCTAGCAACGAAGTTATATAGTCTTCCAACCTCAAATCGTACAGTCCGGTCACTCCTTGAACGGACCGTCCGGTCTAAACAGAACGACTCCTCGAGAGCCATTGCCTCTCTGTCCTGGCTGATCTCCTGCACTAATAAGACCATTCGATCTCTTCACCATCTGCTCATTCCAGAGAGCACCCAAAGCTGCACCCTTCTATCCCTGTTCCCATCCATACAGATCGGACCGTCCGGTCTGTAGACTGTACCATCCGGTCTCTATGGGCCTTCACACTAATAGATTCCTTGTAGACTGCTCTCTGATCTCCTAATGACCATACAGTTTGGTCACTACTGACCTTTTGTCCGGTCTCTCTGTCCAGAAGCGGAAACTTCTTGTCCTCGCTTGACTTCATTTCCCGGCTTCTTCCAGTAGCTCCTTGGCTTCTCCACTGTCATCTAGTACCTGTGATTTCCCTGAGCATCTATGCACATCACCGACTAGCACGACCTAAGAGACATGACCTAGACCCCATTGATAGTCTGGTTTTTTCTATGGACTCAAAGCCCTAACAACTAGACAAGTGTTCCAAACACTTGCTCCATAGCTTGTCCTTAGCCTTGATCCATCTCCATCAACCCTTGGACTCTATCAAGCTCATCAAGGTCCATGCTTGTGATCATTGTCATCCATTGCCAATGCAACCATCATCAATAAGATTTGTAGTAGAGTTTAGAGATGATTCTCGCATAGACAACACTCATGTAGATATTAGCCCACAATTTCATAGTTGTCATTAATCACCAAAACATCCATACCTTGGGGATCCAATCATCAATGGTCATGAATCTTACAGCACGCATGGCCCACCAACTGATAGGATATCGTTAACCACCTCTGATGTCGTGCTCTGGTCTTTGACGGGGTGCTTCCAACATCTGGAGAATGTTTTGAGCTCCTTCTGTGGCTGTAGGATCTAGGATACTGACTAGAGGGGGGTGAATAGGTGGTTTTTGAGAATTTATAACCTGCACAAATAAATGTGGAAATAATACAAGAGTAATACTAGCAGGAAATAAAAACAACACCTATGTTGAGAGCTAAGGGTTTGCAAACCTAGGTGATAAGCATCATTGTGATCTCTAGTAATATAAATAACTAGTAAATATGTCACAACCCCCTTGGATCGAAGTTCCCGAGGTGCTGATTAAGCAGACACAAGATAATATAACAATCGACCAAGTTCAAATTACGTAAAAAGGAGTATTATTTATTTTACATCAGAGTTTAAGTGTTAAGTGCAGCGAAAATATTACAAAGCTTAGTTTTGAAAATAGCGGAAGATAACGTGATTTAAACGTCTACAATATATAACTCGAAGATAAAAGCACTTGTGATGAATCCAAGCCCATATGGATCATCACCTAGCCAAACACACCAACAGTGGCTAGTCGATCTCCCAATGAGCAGACCAACCCTCTGGGATAGACATATCCCAGGGAAGGACACCCAATGGAAACTCATATGCATCAGCATTATTACCTGAAATAATTAAAAAAATAACATGGTAAAGCCTGAGCAAAATGCTCAGCATGTCTTACCCGACATAAATTAATACTAGACCATGCATCAGCTCAGAGATGGATAAAATAAATTTAATGACACTTATAACAATTAAAGATTTGATTAATAACTATAGAATCTATCGAGATACACTAATCCATATAACTATAAAGTATAACATGCAATCTGAAATTTAAAACAATGTAACAAATAATCATTTTCAGATTTACTAACACCACAAAAATTCTTCATACCAAACCATTTACATGATTATTAGTGAGGTTCTTAAGCTACGATGTGACGCAGTGAACAAGCGGTACTCATTACTGCGAGGGACAGCGATTGCAATCATTTTATACCAGCTGGGAAAACCCGAAGTACACGGCATACACATCATTTAAGAACACGTATGACAACTTTTCACAAAATCGTAATACATGTCAATCCGAATCTAAAACTCCCAAGTGGGCAGCCATTCCATACTACCTCGGGAATCTATCCACTCCTACTGGATCACATGACCAAGAGTTCTAAGTTGTCGTCCAACATGCATATGACAGTGCTATATCAGTTTACTAGTTCCCATATACATGCATTTAGTACTGTTCACTACTTGCTCAGCAGGGCCGACAACGAACGGGTCCTAGGTCGACACAGACAGGGCAACAGTCTTGCAAGACATGTTCTTTGAAGGCACACGATCTTTGCCCTTTCACCTACGGGGCCTGTCCACGTCCCAAATTTTAGTTGTTGACATAAACGGACTGCCACCTTGCGAGACAAAAACCTCACAGGTCCTTTGCCTTCGCCCTTTCCAAAACAGACCCGTTTAGTCCAAATTTTAACCTTCTTACGTAACCATGTGACATCATCATTACAAAATATTCCACATACTGTTGATCCTACAAATAAGCATAGTAGTTTATCTATTAACTATCTGTACCTGTATATCATATCTAAAATAAATTAGGACATATTCAAGAAATGCAGGTGGGTTTTCAATCAACTCCTAAATTTAATGCACAATTCGTTTATACCCATCTAGCAATTTAATTACTGTAAGTAAATCATATTAAGTACGAGAGAAATGATCCGGGTCTTGCCTTGAGATTTAACTACAAGGTCAATGGAAATGTTAGAGCCTTCTTGTGACAAGAAATTTGAAGAGTCCTTCTGAATATTCTCCTCGATAGAATTAACGTTTCCCATAGCAATACCGATATGTCAATATAGAGAATGCATAAAATATGCAACAAAATATGATGGACATGTCAAGTGAAATAGAATAAATCAAATTTATTCCTTATCCTGGTTCTGGTGGACATATGCTTCAGAGCTAGCAATCTTAGTATTAACATTTCATAAAGCAATTTTCCTATTGTACTTAAATAGGAATATTAGGGCATAAAGTGCAATTAATTCATTTAGCAAATTAAAAGCATGTTACTGGACATGGGTGACATATTGATGATAGATATATGCATGATCATCAAGTTTGCCAAGTTTCACTATTACATCATGAGTAAAACAATAATAATGCATTTAACATGAATTCTGACAATACGAATTCTAGTAATTTATGAACAGAAGATAAAATCCTACAACAATTCATACTGATGCAACATATCAAGCATGATTTTTGTGCATAAGTTCAAACCCTAAAAGTTTACAAAAAATTCATTATTGCAATTATAATCATTTTAAAGATAAATTCATTTAGAGCTATATGTTCAGAAACTGGGATTAACAAAATATGTTCTGGACAGATAATGTCATAGGGAATCTAAAAAAGTTTAGTTTGTAATTTTAACATCTCTACAATTAAGCATATGAAATTATTAAGGTTTATCATATTTAAATCGTGAGCGCAGACGGTGCGCATGCCAGCAAAGCAGCCAGAGCAGGCGCGTGGCACCCCTGCATGCTGGCTCCTGGGCTGAGGTGCAGCTCTCCCGTGAGGAGGAAGAGGGGGTGAGAATGACAGGTGGGTCCCATTTTTCCTTTCCCTTTTTCTTGAATTACCTCAGCCACAGATTCTAAAATTCAAATAAAATAGTTTCCAATTCACAAAAATTCAAGGAAAACTCGTGTGGAAAGATTGACATCTGTAGAAGACAATAGAACAGGTTTCAAACTCCAATTCAAATTGGTTTGACTTTGAATCTTATTTGAATATGACTGAAATTCAAATTTCTAGCAATTATTTAGGGTATTTCCACTTTGAGAAAAATTCCAGGAAATTCTCCAAAATTATCTCAGGACATACCCTATCACGTAAATTTTTGGTTGGATCATGTTGTATAGCAAATTTAGGAGTTGCTTCACAACCTAGCCATGCTTTGGTTTGAATTCAAATTCAAATTAATTTGAAATGCAGTCAAAATTGATTGATGACTTGGTAAACCAGAATTAGGTGCAATAATGTTATGAAATTAAGTATAGTGACACTGGGGTGTCACAGCCCTCCCTGAGAAGAGGGTTAACAATAATGTTTATTACCTGAGAATTGATATAAAAATTCCGGATAATGGGTATTAAGGAATTCTGTAAATTCCCAAGTTGCTTCATATTCAGAATGATTATTCCATTGAACTTTATAAAACTGGATGGTTCTCTTCCAAGTAACTCAATCTTTCTCATCTAATATTTTTATCGGATGCTTGAAATAGGTCAAATCAGATTGTAGATGTTCATAATCATTCAAGATGACATCTACGGGTGGCTTAAGATATTTCTTTAATTGAGAGACATGAAAGATATCATGTACACCTGAAAGATTTTCCGGTAATTTTAACATGTATGTCACGGGTCCACACTATTCAATTATTTGAAAAGGACCAATATATCGAGAAGCTAATTTTCCTTTGATCCCAAATCACTGAATAGCTTTCATAGGTGATACCCGTAGATAAACATGGTTGCCTTTCTCAAATACCAAAGGTCAACGTCTCTTATTGGCATACATCTCTTGTCGTTGTTTTGCTGCCTTTAAATTGGCCTTAATAATCTGAACTTTTTCTTTAGCTTGTTGTACAAGATCTGGTCCAAAATTAATTCTTTCTCCTGACTAATTCAATGGAGTTCTACAGCTACGGCCATACAATGCTTCAAATGGTGTCATTCTGCACTCTCTTGATAAATATTGTTATAAGAAAATTCTGTGAGAGGAAAATGATCATTCCAATTACCAACATATGTCAAAACAGAAGCTCTAAGCATGTTTTCCAAAACTTGGTTAACATGCTCGGTTTGTCCATCAGTGGTAGGGTGATATGCAGGATTAAATGAGTACCCAAAGATGTATGTAACTGTTCCCAAAATCTTGCTACAAATTGAGAACCTCGATCTGAAATAATTGTCTTTGGAACTCCATGTAAGGATAGAATCCAAGAGATATATAATTCAGCATATTTCTTGATATTATATCGAGTATGAACTGGAATGAAATATGTCATCTTAGTAAGTCTGTCCACAATTACCCAAATAGAATCATGTTTTCGACAAGTCAGTGGAAGACCAACAATAAAATCCATACTAATATCATCCCATTTCCATATAGGCATACTTAGTGGTTGTAATAAACCAGTTTTCTTCAAATGATCGGCCTTGATACGTTAACACGTATCACATTCTGTGACGTAACGAGCGACTTCCCGTTTCATTCTTGTCCACCAAAAATTTTTCTTCAGTCCTTGGTACATCTTGTTAATACTAGGGTGAACACAGTACTTGGACTGATGAGTTTCATCTAAAATTTTGCGGCGTAACTTAAGATTTTTAGGGACCACAAGACGATTGTTAAACCGTAGCACACCATTCTCATCTGGAAGCAAGTAGCTTTTCCATCCTTGATGTTTTTCCTGATGTGTGCCATGCCTTTGTCATTTTTCTAAGCAACAATTACTTCATCTCGAATGGTAGAATGGATAGCTATATTATGTAGGGCAACTACAGGTGGAATATGAACACTTGGTTCAATAGAGGAAAATATCCTTGCGGTTGTCCCAAGTCAATAAATTCAGATTGTTGCAGTGCTCCTTTCTTCTTAAAGCATCGGCAACGACATTGGCTTTACTGGGGTGATAATGGATCTCCAAGTCATAATCTTTAATCAGCTCAAGCCATCTGTGTTGACGCATATTCAAATCTGATTGGGTAAAAATATATTTAAGACTCTTGTGATCGGTGTAGATATGCACTAGATTTCCCAATAAATAATGTCGCCAAATCTTTAGTGCAAGAACCACCGCTGCTAACTCCAAATCATGAGTTGGATAATGTTTTTCATGCTTGTGTAATTGCCGAGATGCATAAGCAATTACACGATCTTCTTGGATTAAAACACATCCCAATCCCATTCCAGAAGCATCACAATAAACATCAAAAGATTTGGTGATATCAGATTGAGTTAAAACTGGTGCAGTCGTTATCAATTTCTTCAAATTCTGAAAAGCCTCTTCACATTACGGAGCCCACTCAAATGTCATATTAGTTTGCAGCAACTTAGTGATAGGTTTAGCAACTTGAGAAAAGTTTGGAATAAACCGCCGATAATATCCAGCTAGTCCGAGAAAACTACGGACTTGAGTGATGCCCTCAGCTGAAACCACATAACCAAGGAATGGTACTTGGGTTAACCAAAATTCACACTTGCTGAACTTAGCATATAACTTATGATCTTGTAGACGTTGAAGTACAATGCAAAGATGTTCAGCATGTTCTTCTTCAGACTTGGAATAAATAAGAATATCGTCAATGAAGACCACTACAAACTTATCTAACTCTGGCATAAATACTAAATTCATCAAATACATAAAATATGTTGGAGCGTTGGTTAATCCAAAGGACATAACCAAATATTCATAGAGTCTGTATCTCGAAGAGAATGCGGTCATAGAAATATCTTCTTCTCTGATTTTTATTTGATGGTAGCCTAATCAAAGATCAATCTTTGAAAAGATTTTGGCACCAATCAATTGATCAAATAAAATATCAATCCTAGGCAGAGGATACTTATTCTTAATAGTAACTTCATTTAACGGTCTATAATCAACCACTAATCTCAGACTCTTGTCTTTCTTTTTTACAAACATTATCGAACGGCCCCAAGGTGATGAACTTGAGCGTATATATCCTTTGTTCAGCAACTCTTTAATTTGTTTCTTGAGTTCTCGTAATTCATTTTTTGCCATTTTATATGGTTGTCGAGATATTGGAGAAGTTCCTAGTTGTAAATCAATTTTGAACTCAAACTCACGATCAGGTGGTAGACCAGGACGATCATCCGGAAAAACATCTGGGAACTCACAAACAATTGGAATTTTCTCCACAGATGTTTCCTCAAGATGATGGACAGTGATGGCAGTGATCGAAGATAGATGTAAAGGAATGGAGTCAATGCCATGAACTGGAGAATTTACGTGAATAATATGAGGTGCAATATCTAATAAGGCCTTATGAAATGTCATCCATTGCATACCCAAAATTAAATCTATGCCTTGCTGTTCCAACATTATAAAATTTGCAGAATAGATTTTTTGATTTAAACTAATTGATGCTTTGGGCAGAATTTGATTGGCACAAATCTGTCCACCCGACAATTTAATAATATATGGTGTATTTGTAGTATATGTTGATAATTTAAGCTTTTATACATAGGCTTTACTAACAAAGTTATGAGATGCAGGAGAATCGAATAATATGATGACAGGAGAATCATTAAGCGAGAACGTACCCGCAAGTACCGGCTCTCCTTGAGGAATGCCATCAAGGTTTATATAGTTCACATGTCCAGATTTATTTCCTTGTCCACGCTGCTGGTTTGCATGATGATCACGGGCTTGCTTTCCAGCTTCACTTGTAGGATAAGTACAGTCCCTCGCAAAATGACCGACACGGCCACAGTTATAGCATGGATAAAGGTTGTACCATCCAGCAGGCTGTACATTGTGTGCATTCTGATTTTGCTGCTGGGATGGAGTACGCGGTGCTTGAGACTGCTGCGGTAGTGCTGGAACACGAGCTTGCTGTGGTGGATGATTAAAATTCTGCTGTCCCGGGCGATAAAATTGCTGCTGCGGTGCTGCCCGGAATCGCTGTCCGGTAGGAGAAGTGTACACTAAACGATGCTTGAGTGGTGGTGCAGCAGTATTACCAGTGGGTGGGGCCTTCCTCAGACGTTCCTCAGCTTGCACTTCACGCTGAGCATCTTCTTGAACAATGATAGCATTTACAAGATCATTAAAAGTTCCAGTTGTCTGCCAAGTTAATCGTTCCTTGAGTGCGGGATTCATGCCGTGACGGAATGCAGCACGCTTCTTAGCTTCAGTATCCACATACAAGGAAGCATATTGTGCCAGGTGATTAAATCTCTGAGAGTACTCTAGCATAGTCCTCCCTCCTTGTTTCAAGTCTAGAAATTCCTGGAGCTTTCTCTCCATAATTCCAGCAGGGATAAAATGAGAACAGAATGCATTATTAAATTCATCCCATTGCACAATACGACCTTCCAGAAGTGATGCAATATAATTAGCCCACCAAACACTAGCTGAGCCAAGAAGTTGTTATGTAGCATATAAAGGTTTCAGTCCATTTGAGTTAGGAGGAGAGAAGTTATCTGGGTCCACTTACATATACCTTATGTCCTCAGTATCCATGTGATTTCCCTTGTGAATCTTGTGCTTTTCCTAGCATGTGTGCTTAAGTCCAATCATACTAGCAAACTGGTTCAAGGAGCATGTGTACTTTGCGCCATTTGTCATCCAAGACATAGTCTTGGCAACATCAATAAAGTACACGGTGGAGTAGAACTGAGATATGATCTCCTTGTTCCAAGAGTAGTTGAAGGTGAGGACTGTTTTGAGCCCGTGATGCTCATATGCAGCCATGACTTGATTCAATAGTGGGTGTTTCCTACTCTTCATGTGGTCCCAATCAAGCCACTTCATATCAACAACCGGATTATTCATGCGAAGATAGATGGAGCGGTACCGATCCGCATGGAAATGTGCCCAAAATTGAAAGTCAGTTGCTTCCTTGTCAAAAGAGTGGTAGTTGATCAGGCATGCTTCAGTTGAGTGCTACATCATTTTTGTCACCACTTGCTCCCTCAATTTTCTTGATTAAGGCATTTATCTTGTTAGCTTGATCATTTTGTTGCTTTTGAGACAGAAGCTTTCCAACCACTTCATCGGTGGTGTAACTCTTGAAGTTATCCTTCTCTCCAATGTTTGAGCAAATGTTGCTATTCCATGGTCTCAATGCTTGTAGAAATCTTTTGTTGATATCCAAGTCGGCCATTTTGGCTCCTGGTGCCCTTCTTTGGTTTACAATCCTCATGAGCCTATCATGAACTTCTTTTGGGCCTTCTCCCGGACCCATGATGAACAAGTTGAATTCATTTTGTAACTCTTCAAGCCTTCCATCCTTGACAGAATCAATGCCCTCATAGATAACCTCAAGCTTTCTCCATAGCTGATTGGCATTCTTTATTCCGGCAACTTTGTCATACTCGGTGGTGCTAAGTGCGGAGACAATTGCACTAGCCGCCACGACATTGCGATGAATGTTGATTTGATCCTTGCGGGTTGGATTATCTCTATTTTCTCACAAGAAACCATTTTTGGTTATACTTGCAATATGTGGACTCATGGATTCCAAATACATCATCATCTTGCATTTCCAATGATCATAGAATTGTCCATCAAAGTAAGGGAGTCTAGCTGACCCTTGTCCAATGCGATCTTCCTTGATGTCATCATAATCATACATGACATTGTTGTAGAGTTTTGGTTGAGCACCACTATCATCATCTGCAGTCCTTGCATCATCTCCACCTCGAGAACCACTAGCAACATCTTTGGTTGGGAGAGCGGTGGATGGTTGATCTTTCGATTTTGACATCTTTAATCTTCAAGCGGTTAACCTTTGTAGAAGATACCGACTCTGATACCAATTGAAAGTGCCTAGAGGGGGGTGAATAGGCAATTATCCCTTAAAATGACTTAATAATAAAAGTCAAATGCGTAGTGTTGGACTTGTCCGATGATTGTGAGTAAAGTCTAATGACTTGCCCGATGGCAAGAGATAGAAAAGTAGATCGGACGGCTAAAACTTACAAGCTAGGAACAAGTGATTTCAAGCTAGAGGAAGCTGTAGAAAAGAGTAAACGAACTAGCATGCAACCTACCCAAGTAAATTTGAGAAATACAAAGAAAACCCTAACTAGTAAGATTAAGAGCAAGAACAAGTAAATGAAGGACAAGTAGTAAAGTACACAAGAGACTCAGGATTTTTCACCGAAGTTCAGCTCCACAAAGAAGCCTATGTCTCCGTTGAGGGATCCACAAAGGATCGGGTCTCTTTCAACCTTAAACCTCTCCAAGTGATCACAAAGATCAAACTCGGTGTTTCACTAGCAGCTCCACAAAGGCGGGGTCAATACAAACTTCCCGAGGCATCACCACACGAGTTGAGAGTTCAACGGGCACCTCTAACCATCTAGGGGATGAATCCCTAAGAGTAACAAACACAAGAGTTGTCGGCGGTGAGGATGAACCAAGTGCTCAACAGGATGGAACCTTGGAGGTGATGGAGCTCTTCAATCTTCTCTCAATTCCTTCACAAATCAAGAGTGGAAGCAAGGGAGGAGAGTTGGGGAGAGCAAAGTGAGCTTGAGAGTGTTTTTGCGTGGAATGAGTGACCAACCGACCAAGGGGTGAGATAGGGTCCTATTTATAGCCCACGAAGAAAAGGAGCCATTTGAAGGGGTATTTCTCAGATCTGCATCGGACAAGTCCAATGACTCAAAGTGGCACGGTTACTGGAGTCCGATGGACATGCCTGATGCCTCGGACAAGTCTGGTTCATCGAACAAGTCTGATGGATCATCGGGCATGTCCGATGATAGAAGGTGGCAGAGGTACTGGAATCCGATGGAGATGTCTGACACGTCGGACTTTCCTCAGGTCATCGGACGGACATGTCTAACGGCCAAGAGTGGCAGTGCTACTAGAGTCTGATGGACTTGTCCGACACGTCGAACAAGTCTGATGAAAAAGCTATGGAAAAAGGTTTTTAGGCACTTGGATCATTTTTTATTTGAACTCTTGTGTCCCTCTTGATAGTACGGCCTTCCTATACTCAAGATAAAATAAAAACTCCATGAACTTCATTCTTGAGCATATTTTGAATTTCATCTTTGAAGCACTTGTCATCTTCTTTTCTCGTTTTTGCTTTTATGCATTTCTTTCACCAAACTTTGAAGTGTTATCTATACACATGCTCAATAAAATATTAGTCTGTTCTTAATTGTATTGACGCTAATCACCAAAATAAAATTAGGGGCCTAGATGCACTTTTAATCTCCCCCTTTTTGGTGATTGATGACAATACAACTAGAATTCACAAAAATTATCCAATGAGATTTAGTATGATGTGGTGCTCCCCCCCCCCCCCTAAATGTGTGCATGAGTGAGGTGATAAGCAACAATGACAAGTGCACATATTTTAGAGAAAAAAGTGAGAGCTCCCCCAAACACCATGCATATATGTCAATTTGCAACAGATATACACAAGAGATAAAGACAATGCAGCACTTGGATCATTTTTTATTTGAACTCTTGTGTCCCTCTTGATAGTATGGCCTTCCTATACTCAAGATAAAATAAAAACTCCATGAACTTCATTCTTGAGCATATTTTGAATTTCATCTTTGAAGCACTTTGTCATCTTCTTTTCTCGTTTTTGCTTTTATGCATTTCTTTCACCAAACTTTGAAGTGTTATCTATACACATGCTCAATAAAATATTAGTCCGTTCTTAATTGTATTGACGCTAATCACCAAAATAAAATTAGGGGCCTAGATGCACTTTTAATCTCCCCCTTTTTGGTGATTGATGACAATACAACTAGAATTCACAAAAATTATCCAATGAGATTTAGTATGATGTGGAGCTCCCCCCCCCCCCCTAAATGTGTGCATGAGTGAGGTGATAAGCAACAATGACAAGTGCACATATTTTAGAGAAAAAAGTGAGAGCTCCCCCTAACACCATGCATATATGTCAATTTGCAACAGATATACACAAGAGATAAAGACAATGCAAATGACATACGATTTCACACAAATGCATAACCAACAAAGTACCATTACAATGAGTAAGAAACCAAATAAGTTCACAAACCACAACGACGACATAAAGTTTTACAACTCCAAATAGTTCCAAATAGTTCAACTCTCTCAACTCCCAAACTAAACGAATAAGCAAAAGCAAAAGCTAGATAACTTCTCCCCCTTTGGCATCAAGACACCAAAAAGGAGAAAAACAAGGACACTAGCAAAGGACGATCTTCTACTCATCATCATAGTCTTCATCATCTTCATCTTCTTCGTCGTCTTCATTATCATCAACAACTAGCGCCTTGCCCTTCCGGGTATGAAGATCATAGGCTGCGGGGTCCTCGTCTTCATCCTCAAACCGAATGTGTTGTCCACTAGAAGCTGCACCGATGTCAAACTGAGGTGGTGGAGGATAGTAACCAAATTAGTTCATCTCCTCGGTGGTGAATGAGTCCGTTGGATCGGCATAAGTAGGAGGAGGAGAGCCTTCCGTGGGAGAAGGTGGAGGAGGAGTCTCAATACCAAAATGATCCATAAGCACTTTCTGATTTCTCTCAATGACATCCATCCTTTGAGTAATGTTCCGACCCATTCCAAAGAGAGATTTGAACATCTTTATGATCCCGCTTCTCTTCCCACGGGGTGGCGGAGGGACACGTGATGACCTGGTGCCCCTAGCAGCAGTCCTAGGGGGCTGAGGAGATGGAGCAAAAGAGGGTGGTTGAGCTACACCAAAATACTGACCGGAGGTGCTGTCAGGAGTCTAGTTTGAAGGAATCTGAGGTTCGAGACTCAGATGCTTCATATCCTTGTTGAAAGTCAATCCCAATACCTTCTCAATCATGAACATAATGTGAGGAGCGTATCCACAGTCACGCTTGGGTCAGACTGAGATGTCCCACATTTCTTGATTGATACAGTAAAACACATCAAATTTTTGGTTGCCATGAATCCAGTGCAGGATATCCCTCTGAAAGGTAGGATACGATCAGAGTTGCAAAAATAATAAATTTTTGACATAAAGCAATGATTTTTGCAATAATAAAACAAACACCATTCAGATGTGCACATCCTCTACATCATATTGCTAGAGTCAAGAATATTTAATTTACTCCTAAGATAGAAAATCTTTTCTCATCTAGTGGCTTGGTGAATATACCGGCTAATTGTTCTTCGGTTCGCACATGACAAACTTCTATATCCCCCTTGATAGAATGATCTCTCAAAAAGTGGTGGCGGATATCTATATGCTTTGTGCGCGAATGCTCAACGGGGTTGTAAGCAAGCTTTATGGCACTCTCATTGTCACATAGGAGAGGAACATGGTTCAACTTGTAACCGTAGTCCCTTAGAGTTTGTCTCATCCAAAGTAGTTGTGCACAACAACTACCGGCTGCAATATACTCCGCTTCGGCTGTGGAAAGAGCAACAGAATTTTGTTTCTTGGATGACCATGACACTAGGGACCTACCCAAGAATTGGCATGTCCCGGAGGTGCTCTTTCTATCTACCTTATCCCCAGCATAATCCGTATTGGAATAGCCTAATAGGTTGAACTTTGAACCCTTGGGGTACCAAAGCCATAGGTTGGGTGTGTGAGCTAAATACCTCAATATTCTCTTAACAGCCACCATGTAACACTCCATAGGAGCGGCTTGAAAATGTGCACGCATACACACACTAAGCATGATATCGGGCCTAGATGCACAAAGATAAAGCAGGATCCTATCATGGAGCGATATACCTTTTGATCAACGGGCTTGTCCTTTTTATTGAGGACGAGGTGGCCATTTGTTGGCATGGTGTTTTTATGGGCTTGGCCTTGTCCATGTCAAACTTCTTCAATAAGTCTTGTGTGTGCTTGTCTTGACATATGAAGGTGCCCTCCTTGAGTTGCTTCACTTGGAAGCCTAGAAAGAATGTCAATTCTCCCATTATAGACATCTCAAACCTCTTGGTCATTATCTTGCTAAACTCATCACAAAAGGTTTGGTTAGTAGAGCCAAATATAATGTCATCGACATATATTTGGCACACAAATATATCATTGCCAAAACACTTTGTGAAGAGAGTTGCATCGGCCTTGGCAATGACAAAACCCTTCTTAACAAGAAAATCCCTAAGGCATTCATACCATGCTCTTGGAGCTTGCTTAAGCCCATAGAGAGCCTTATGGAGTTTATAAACATGATTAGGATACTTAGGGTCTTCAAAGACTGGTGGTTGCTCCACATACACCTCTTCCTTTATTGGCCCATTAAGGAATGCACTTTTCACGTCCATTTGATACAACTTCAAATCATGGTGAGTAGCAAAAGTAAGTAATATTCTAATTGATTCAAGTCTTGCTACGGGGGCATAGGTTTCATCAAAATCCAAACATTCCACTTGTGAATACCCCTTTGCCACAAGCCTCGCCTTGTTTCTTGTCACAACACCATCTTCATTTTGTTTGTTGCGGAACACCCATTTGATGCCCACAACATTCTTGTTCTTCGGTCTTTCCTCCAATGTCCATACTTCATTTCTTGTGAAGTTGTTCAATTCCTATTGCATGGCCATCACCCAATCTGAATCCTCAAGTGTTTGTTCTACCCTAAATGGCTCCATAGAAGAGAAAAAAGAGTAATGTTCACAAAAATGACTAACTCGAGATCTAGTGATTACCCTCTTATCAATGTCTCCAAGAATTTGCTCGACGAGGTGATCACATTGTACATTTTGATGCACTCTTGGGTGTGGTGGATGTGAACTTCTTTGACCACTATCTTCATCAACCTCTTGATCATGTCCTTGGTAGTTATCACTTGATGCTTGTACATGATCACCAACATCTTGATCTTGACCACTTGTATGATCAATTTCTTCATTCTCACAATGTTGGTCTTGTCTTGAGGGAGAGGGTTGATTTTCAACACTTGTTGGTTCTTGTGGTCTCAGATCACCAATGGTCATCCTTTTTATTGCATTTCTAGGAGCATCATCATCTACATCATCATTAACAACTTGCTCCTCTTGAGAGCCGTTAGATTCATCAAATGTCACGTCACGTGACATTTCAACACAACCGGTGGTTTTGTTGAACACACGGTAAGCATGAACATTTGACCCATAGCCAAGCAAGAAACCATCATCAACTCTTGGAGCAACCTTTGAAGTCTTGGGTTTCTTGTTTAGCATGAAACATTTGCTCCCAAAAACACGAAAGTAGGAAATATTAGGCTTGTTACCGGTTAGTAGCTCATATGGTGTTTTCTTTAATAGTCGGTGCAGATACAACCGGTTGGAGGCATGGCATGCGGTGTTGACGGCATTGGCCCAAAAACGGTCAGACTTCTTGTATTCATCAAGCATTGTTCTTGCCATTTCAATGAGTGTGCGGTTCTTTCTTTCGGCCACCCCATTTTGTTGAGGGGAGTAGGGTGCTGAAAATTAATGCTTGATGCCTTCTTCATCAAGGTATTCCTCAAGTTGGGTGTTCTTGAATTCGGTGCCGTTGTCACTTCTTATTTTCTTGATCTTGACTTCATACTCATTTTGTGCTCTTTTCATGAATGTCTTGAGCACATCCTTAACTTCACCCTTGTCATGCAAAAAGAATACCCACATGAAGCGAGAAAAATCATCAACAATTACAAGACCATATTTGTTATCACCAATGCTTATATAGGAGATGGGGCCGAAAAGATCCATGTGCAACATCTCCAATGGTCTTGTGGTTGTCATCACGTTCTTGGAGGGGTGTGAGGCTCTAACTTGCTTTCCCGCTTGACATGCACTACAAATTCTCTCTTTCTCAAAGCAAACATCGGTTAGTCCTATGATGTGGCCGCCCTTTTGGAGTTTGTGAAGATTTCTCATACCAACATGAGCAAGCCTCCTATGCCACAACCATCCTATGTTGGATTTTGCTTATAAGCATGTACCAAGTCTAGCTTCATCCGTGGAGAAATCCACAACATAAAGCTCTTCTTTAAGCACACCCTTAAAAGCAACTGAGCCATCACTCCTCTTATAGACGGTCACACCACATTCGTTGAACAAGCAATCATAGCCCATTTTACGAAATTGTGAAATAGACAATAGATTGAAGTCAACGTGATCAACAAGCATAACCTTGGAAAGAGAATACGAAGGAGTGAGAGGGACTTTACCACTTTACCATAACCTAATACTTCTCCCATTCCATTGTCACCAAATGTGATGTATTCATTTTTGTTGTGACTTGGCTCAAATGACTTGAACATCTTTTTGTCTCCGGTCATATGATTGGTGCATTCACTATCAATTACCCAACTTGACCCTCCGGAGACATAGTCCTACAAAACAAATTAAGCTTTATTTTTAGGTACCCTAATTTGCTTGGGTCCTTTCACATTAGTCACAAGTACTTTGGACATCCACACACAAGCCTTTGGCCTCTTGTCGCGTGGCCCAACATATTTGGCAAACACACGACCATGCATGTTTCTCATGAGCACATATGAAGCATCAAAATCATGAAAAAGTGCGCAAGTAGCATTAGGCATATTAGCATGAGAATCATTAACAAAAGAAGAACGGTTAGTGTTCATGTTCTTAGCTTGCTTCTTTTGGTAAGGTTCTTCCTTGGTGAACTTAAGGAATTCCTTCCCATTCTTGTTCTCTCTAGCATTGTGCTTGGCACCCTCCACATATCCAATGCCATCCATGACATTTGGGTGTCTTTTGTATGAGTATGCAACTCTTGCATACTTTGCTTTTTCATCATGAACAACATTTTTCTCATGTTGTATTTTGCTTTCAAGAGACCTTACTTGCTTGTTCAAATCATCAATCAATTTCACATTAGTAGCACAAGCATCAACATCAATACTATAACACCTATCACATCCTTTGCTAGTGGAAGCATGAGAGTTGTTATTAGAAGATGTGAAGGTTGAAAGTATTTCATATTGTTCTTCTAGAGACTTATGAGTCTTTTCCAAGCTCTCATACTTCTCTAGAAGAGCATCTTTTGAGCTCTTAAAACTTTCACAAGAGTTTTCAAGTTTAGTGAGAGACATAGTTAAAACATCATTTTTCTTTCTCTCATCTTCTAGGAGCTTCTCTAGTTCAAGGTTTCTCTTTGTTTCAAGAATGAGCAAGTCTTCTTGTTTTTCAAGAAGCTCCTCTTGTCGAACATTTTCTTCCTTTTATTTTTCAAGCAATTCCATGAATTCAAGAATTATAGGAAGTGAAGTGTTAACATTATCATCATCATCATCACCACTACTAGCATAAGAGGAACGCTTATGTTTAGATTTAGATACCTTGGATCCTCTTGCCATGAAGCACTTGTGGGTGTTGTGATCATCATCATCACTCAAGCTCCCAAATAGAGAAACGTGGGTGGGACTGATGCCAATGGCAATTGTAACAATGCCTCCCTCATCCAAGTCGGATTCGGAGGAGGAAGATGATGAAGAGGATGAGTCATTGGAATTCCATTCTTGACCTTTGTGAGCTTCACCTCTTCTATGCTTCTTGTACTTCTTGTCTTTCTTGTGGTGCTTGTCTTTCTTTCTTTCATCCTTGTTCTTCTTCATTGGACATTCCGCAATGAAATGTCCTTCATCACCACACTCATAGCAAGTCCTTTTGACCTTCTTGCTTTGCCCTTATCAACACTCTTCTTCTTGTAACCATCTTTCTTAAGAAATGATTTGAATCTTCTTACTAGCAAGGCCATTTCGTCATCACTATCTTCATCACTAGGATCAACTACTTTCTTCTTTTTCTCTTGTTTCTCTCGAGTAGCATTGAGTGCTATATCATTTTTGTCACCACTTGCTCTCTCAATTTGCTTGATCAAGGCATTTATCTTGTTAGCTTGATCATTTTGTTGCTTTTGAGATAGAAGCTTTCCAAGCACTTCATCGGTGGTGAAACTCTTGAGGTTATCCTTCTCTCTAATGTTTGAGCAAATGTTGTTATCCCATGGTCTCAATGCTTGTATAAATATTTTGTTGATATCCAAGTCGGTCATTTTGGCTCCTAGTGCTCTTCTTTGGTTTACAATCCTCATGAGCCTATCATGAACTTCTTTTGGGCCTTCTCCAGGACCCATGATGAACAAGTTGAATTCATTTTGTAACTCTTCAAGCCTTGTATCCTTGATGGGATCAATGCCCTCATAGATAACCTCAAGCTTTCTCCATAGCTGATTGGCATTCTTTATTCCGGCAACTTTGTCATACTCGGTGGTGCTAAGTGCGGAGACAATTGCACTAGCCGCCACGACATTGCGATGAATGTTGATTTGATCCTTGCGGGTTGGATTATCTCTATTTTCTCACAAGAAACCATTTTTGGTTATACTTGCAATATGTGGACTCATGGATTCCAAATACATCATCATCTTGCATTTCCAATGATCATAGAATTGTCCATCAAAGTAAGGGAGTCTACCTGACCCTTGTCTAATGCGATCTTCCGTGATGTCATCATAATCATACATGACATTGTTGTAGAGTTTTGGTTGAGCACCACTATCATCATCTCCAGTCCTTGCATTATCTCAACATCGAGAACCACTAGCAACATCTTTGGTTACGAGAGCGGTGGATGGTTGATCTTCCAATTTTGACATCTTTAATCTTCAAGCGGTTAAGCTTTGTACAAGATATCGGCTCTGATACCAATTGAAAGTGTCTAGAGGGGGGGGGGTGAATAGGCAATTATTCCTAAAAATGACTTAATAATAAAAGTCAAATGCATAGTGTCGGACTTGTCTGACGATTGTGAGTAAAGTTCGATGACTTGCCCGATGGCAAGAGATAGAAAAGTAGATCGGACGGCTAAAACTTAAAACTAGTTCAAGGCAAGCTAGGAACAAGTGATTACAAGCTAGAGGAAGCTATAGAAAAGAGTAAATGAACTAGCATGCAACCTACACAAGTTAATTTGAGAAATACAAAGTAAACCCTAACTAGTAAGAATAAGAGCAAGAACAAGTAAATAAGGGACAAGTAGTAAAGCACACAAGAGACTCGGGATTTTTCACCGAAGTTCAGCTCTACAAAGAAGCTTACGTCTCCGTTGAGGGATCCACAAAGGATCGGGTCTCTTTCAACCCTAAACCTCTCCAAGTGATCACAAAGATCAAACTCGGTGTTTCACTAGCAGCTCCACAAAGGAGGGGTCAATACAAACTTCCCGAGGCATCACCACACGAGTTGGGAGCTCAACGGGCACCTCTAACCGTCTAGGGTATGAATCCCCAAGAGTAACAAACACAAGAGTT
The DNA here is from genome assembly GCA_030378355.1 of Eleusine indica. Taxonomy (NCBI): domain Eukaryota; kingdom Viridiplantae; phylum Streptophyta; class Magnoliopsida; order Poales; family Poaceae; genus Eleusine; species Eleusine indica. The sequence continues at coordinate 28,117,846 of CM059501.1, read as the reverse complement.
GTCGGTGGTGAGGATAAACCAGGTGCTCAAGAGGATGGAAGCTTGGAGGTGATGGAGCTCTTCAATCTTCTCTTAATTCCTTCACAAATCATGAGTGGAAGCAAGGGAGGAGAGTTGGGGAGAGCAAAGTGAGTTTGAGAGTGTTTTTGAGTGGAATGAGTGACCAACTTGCCAAGGGGCGAGATAGGGTCCTATTTATAGTCCATGAAGAAAAAGAGCCATTTGAAGGGGTATTTCTTAGATCTGCATCAGACAAGTCCGATGGTCATCAGACAAGTCCGATGACTCAAAGTGGCACGGTTACTGGAGTTCGATGGACATGTCCGATGCCTCAGACAAGTCTGGTTCATCGGACATGTCCGATGACACAAGGTGACAGAGGTATTGGAATCCGATGGAGATGTTCGACACGTCGGACTTTCCTCTGGTCATCGGACGGACATGTCCGACGGCCAGGAGTGGCAGTGCTACTGGAGTCCGATGGACTTGTCCGACACATCGGACAAGTCCGATGAAAAAGCTCTGGAAAAAGGTTTTTATACACTTGGATCATTTTTTCTTTAAACTCTTGTGTCCCTCTTGATGTACGGTCTTCCTATACTCAAGATAAAATAAAAACTCCATGAACTTCACTCTTGAGCATATTTCGAATTTCATCTTTGAAGCACTTTGTCATCTTATTTTCTCCTTTTTGCTTTTATGCATTTCTTTCACCAAACTTTGAAGTGTTATCTATACACATGATCAATAAAATATTATTCCGTTCTTAATTGTATTGACATCAATCACCAAAATAAAATTAGGAGCCTAGATGCACTTTCACTGCCTCTCTAGACATCCCATCACAAGGAACATGAGAAGGCCCCCCTTTCTCTTGTTCAGCCAAATCCCACAGCCGGACCCCGGACCCCATCAAGGAGACGGGATCACTAACGGCAACCCAAAGGAGGGACTAATGCCCAGCACAGCAAGATCATCCATTAACTCGCCCGGATTTGAATCTTGAATCGCACCTAGAAAATGAACTAATTCTGCCGTCTCGAGTACGGGAACCGAAGTGTTGTCATCAATTGCGGTTGCGTGGTCTGCCATATGCCCCGCCTCCGTTGGACGCAACCCCAGGCGTGCATGCACAGAGAGACAAGCTGCCTTGCCCCTACTATGCGAGGCATCTGTCGGGCTTCCAACGTTTGACCTCGGTGAAGGTGAGGGTTGTCGTTGATGTCGGTGACCATGGGAACTATCATCGTCTCCGGCCGATGGGGAAGGAGGGGGAGGACCACCCGTCGGCTAGGGCGGTACCGACAGATTGACCGAAATGGACACCGGGTACTCCAGAGTCCACTAGACCGGCGGGTTTTCCTCTATCATCCACGGTGGCTCCACTATGGCCAAGTCAATGATCCCCGAAGTCAGCTCAGGATTAGCACACCATGCAGAGAGCTGGAAAACTGAGTAATCCCGACGAGCCAGCGTGTCTGTGTGGAGATCCCGGACCCAGCCCCACTAATTCAGCAAGTGCTCCATCGTCTCGAGCCCCCATGTGTGCGGGATCCTTCCGCGTAGTTCAATATCCACCAAATGCGGCAGGGCTGCTCCGGTGACCTTATGGAACCTGGACCACTGGCGGAAGTGTAAGGTCGCTGTCGATAGCTGCACGATGTTGCCCTCATCGTAGAACCTGGTAGCCACCTCAACGTCTTGACACACCAGCAAGAACTCGGCTAGATAGAGCCGATGAACCTCGAGCATGCTGTTCGGGAGCTCATAGCGACGGTAGAGTTCGTCAGCTAGAACATCGGCCAAAACAGCGGTGAGGTCCCCGACCACCAGTCCAAACAACGCCCTTCGGAATTCCTCTTCCGACCTTGCTATCTTCGTCGAACGATCGATGACACAGCTTGGTCGGGCCAAGTCGGCGGGATCAGCGATGGCAGCAGACACCGCCACACCTTCAACCAACTCCGGTGATTGGCGACCAGTGAAGCCACCGTCACCTCCGCAATCCTTACCCTGCTGTTGTCGAACACACCTTCTGCGACGCCGCCCGACACCCTTCGCGGTCTCAGCCCCGCCGGCAGCCACCGTGCCATCAGAGTTGGTAGCGGCACCAGCCGTCACTGCTCCTGTCCTGGCACCCATAACCATGGACTTAGGTTCGAGCGCCGAAGCAGCGTCCTTGCGCCGCCACACCAGATCTCCACCGGGCTGAATGCACCGATAGGACTGATGACTGAGATTATGGCACTTGAAACACCGAGTGCACTCGCGACAGGCCGTAGCGCGATGGGCCGGGGAGAAGCAGTTAAAGCAGTATCCTCGGATGTCCACCGGAACCGGGCGGCGAGGACCACGGAGGCTCCAAAGTCGATTCTTCCTGTCACGCCTGCTCTCAGCCTTCTGCCGAAAGCTGAAAATGATGTGGCCATAGCATTTAGCCACCGGCAGGTCAATCGCCTGCCTGTCATTCTTTCTTTTCTTTTTTTATGCACCTAGGATTTTGGTGACATGGCACCATATTTGGCCTGCTGAGTAAGCATCATTATACTTGTTCTTCTATTAGTATTTCTGATAGACTTAATATTCTCAACAAACAGATCTAAAATATTCATCTTGTTAGCACTGTATATTTTGGAATTCCAGTAGGATTTTAATGTTACGGCTCGAGAAAATTGCTCTCAAGTACCACAAGTATTTGCATTTGGTAGCAGTACAGAGATACCATGCACCAGAGACGCAGAAAAGTAATAATGTGAACGAAGCCTAAAGGTGAAGGGCATGACAATACTGTTCTGTGATTCCAGTGTAGCAAACTAGCTACAAAACAATCATCGGATGGCTTACAGATACATCATGGGCGAGCGTTCACATGTTTATTTGCCATTCCAGTTTATTGGAGCGTTATGTTGATATTGCTTGAACTGATCCAGGGCCATTAGTCCAGACAATTACAGATCCAGTTATATCCAATCAAATCTCTATATTTGTCAAATCTCGCTGAAAGACTTGATGGTGCGAAAACCATGGTTCTCAGGAAGAGGAGCATTTCCTGGGCGAATGGAGATTATTACCTCAAAACCTGAAAGCAATCATCAATACACTTAGACAATGATAAGAAGTCTTCTCTCGTGGAAACATACGGTTGAAAAAGGACAAGAATATTTAAAAATAAGAAAGATATATCAATGACTTCCTGAGACCTTTGAGTTATTACACGTGGTCATTGGACCCTAATAAAACTATAATAACTTTAGGATAATTCATCAGTGCCCATTGTGCCCGTATGTTGCAAAGCTTAAAAAGCATAACCTGGAATGGACGTCCCAAAGTAGATGGGAAGCAGGTTTCCATGCAAAAAAGGGGAGGGTTCTACCCCGTGCTTAAAGCTTCCACACATTGTGGGGTCTGGGAAAGGGAATTTCTATGCAGCTTTCCCTTTGCTGATTATGCACGGAGGCTGATTCAAACCCAGGACGAAGCAAGTGGAGATAGTCTTCTTTTACACCAGGCCCTTCTTGTTTTCTTTTTCCAAGCAAAGAGAAAAATATTAATGAGTGGAACTAGTCATTACCTGCATTTTTTGCCGCAACTGCTTCTTGGAAGACATCGGTGATGAATAAGATTTGAGAAGGACTGTCCACACCAAGTGACTGAGAGATTTCAGAATAACTCCTTGTTTCTCTTTTGTTTCTGTATAAGCAAGATGAAAATATAAATTATGTTAAGTCTTCAATAGTTACGAGGATAAGTGGAGCAAAAATGATGTTCTCTTTTGTTTCTGTGTATACAAGGTAACAAAATCATAAGTTTTATAACGGATCTTAAAGAAATTGACAGACAAGTGGAAGAAATCCAGAGCTTACCCTGTTGTGGTATCGAAATACCCACATAGAAATTTCCGCAGGTCACCGTATGTTGTATTGCCAAATAGAAGCCTTTGCGCCTCTCTACTACCACTTGAGTATATGTAGATCTATTGACAAGTATATGTAAGTTTGAATCATGTGAAAATGGAAGTGAAGTAGTAATGCACACCTTTTATTATTTAACAAAGACATTCTTCCTTGTGCTTTCAAAGAGACTTTCCAGCATTGGCTTAAGTAAAAATTATCAGAAACGATTTCCATGTGTCCCTTTTCATATTTCACTAAATTTGAGAGGGCATCTAATGACAACCCAACACAGGCGATAACAACAACAAAATCTTTTAGTCCCAAGTAAGTTGGGGTACGCTAGAGATAAAACCTACAAGAACTACCAACACAAGAAAGATTTTCCAGTTTTCTGCAGCTTTGTGATTCCTATTGCTACCAACACAAGAAACATTGAGCATTACATAGCATCGATTTGTTTAATTTAAATGTGTATTGCTTCAGAGCATGATTCCTTCTGATTTCACCAGTGCCATGGAAAATGTCATCATAGCAGCTGATTATGCTGTACAAGCGCACAGCGCACAAAAAACTTTTTTTTTTCTGAATGATTTAGACTGTTTAGCAGAAGGTGCTATAAGCAAAAACAATTAGTAACGTATGAAGAGTCTAAAGCTTGCACTTCACACGAGTTTGACCAGGAAATACCTTTATGCCACTATCATGCCAGTTCTTTAGCGCCTCAGGAACATCATCAAAGACAATCCCTTGCAGTTCTTTCTTTTCAAATCCAGTCCTCCATATATGACCCTGAATTCAGACAATCCAAGCAAGTGAGCTATACCAAAGTAACTAAAATATGCGCATGAATGGAGAAGAATGTAAACATGAACACATGTACCTGAAGTTGTTTCAGTGATGTAATCTTCCTATCTGCTTTAATCATTGATTCAATATTAGCAACCAATGCATTGATAACCTCTTCCTTGCTGGCCTCACCGGGTGGAACTGGAACAGCTCCACTAATTCCCTTTCTTAGGTCATCATCTATCTGAATAATCGGTCGCTGTTTCTTAGAACTTAAATAAAAAAAATATTTTGTGCTACAATAAACTATTATTACTTAAATGTTGGTTTCAATCTGCTACAAGATCTACAGATTAAAAGGATCACACATGAAGTTTGTTACTGCTTACTTGGGCGCGCAAAAGTTTGATGTCTTCTTTTGTTTCTTCAGAATCAAACGTGGAAGTCAGATGCTTTCGCACATTATCACGGGCATAAGGAAACATAACATCAGTCACAAATGATATTGGAGTGGTTGTTCCCTCAATATCAAGTACAGTGCACTACAGCAGGTGAACAAGAAATGTTGATTTCAGTTGAACAGAAGATACAAAAAAGCACTATGAAACAATATAGACAATAACAGGAACAGTAGAAAACTGGTCTACAGGTAATACACATTGCATTCCAAAGTATTACAAACACGAATTAACCTTTAATGATTCAGCAGCATGACATCCATTAGCAGTTCCAGGGCTCATAATACTGCGCAGTCTCTTCACACTGTTAATTGGACCGTGTTCTGGTGTAGTCCAATCAATACCCAATTGATAGAGCTTGATGGAAGCATCTAATAGATAGTGATAGCATTCAGCCTGAAACAGAAGGCCATAACAATGGTCTAAAAAATCTGAAAATACGAACCCCAGGAACTGTAATATTATCCCACAACGTAGCATAGATAATCACAGCAAATATTATCATTCTCTTATCAAATAGAAGGCCTGGTATTAGTCTGGAATTCCAGTTGTCATCTAAAAGATTGTTTTAGTTTGGTAATCGTTGAGAGTAAACAAGAGCATAACGAAATAGTCAGAACATGTTCACAGCAGTGTACATCCTGCTTTATCATATCATGGATAGTGCTAACCAGATCCAAATTTGTTACTAGGTCAAAACTTCTGCAATTACATTCATTTTAGCAGCTTACAATGATGTTAATTTTTTAAAGAAAAATAATTGCCACAGAAACAAAGAAATCTGAAAGTAGGTAAAAAGAGAAAACAACAATAATGAAACATATGTGCAACAATATTGTTATATGCCACTGAATCATACTGCAGTATATGCTACAATGCTAACTATCAAATGAGGTTCAATATGAGAGTTAATATGAAAGAACTATCAGCCTAACCTAAAGAAAAAGGAAAGTTAAAGTGAGGTTGCAAGATTGTTGGTCAGCACTCAGGATATTTGAAAACTAATGCAGAAATTCACAGAAACGAAACATACCTGTGTCTTGGCATTGATCCAGGAGTCACCCCATACATATATTCCATGGTTCCGTACAAGGACAGCAGTTGCCTTTGGGTATGCTGCAATCTGTCAAATAATTTCACATCATTGTCCAATGTTCACAATTACATCTTTGCAATTAAGAGTCTTTGGTCTTAGCTCAAACTCTTCATAGTCAAACAGTATTGATGGAAACAGACAGGAAAAAAAAAAAAAACTTGACCTGCAGGGGCATGACGGCCCCGTGCATTGCTATAAGAGAAGATCTCTCGCGCAGATCAAGAAAACCCCTGAACCTCCTTTCTTCCACCCTTACACGACGGCCACGTTGCCCATGTGAGCGTGGGCCGGGCCTTAAGCCGTGCTTTGGTGCCGAGTCAGACGAGGGGATTTTTTTAACCAGGCCACGTAAATTCGCTCCCACTGGGAGTCGAACCCGGGTCACTGGAGTGCTACTCGGAAGTCTTAACCATTAAGCTAAGAGTCCTTTCGCAGATGGAAACAGACAAGTAGACCGATTAGTGTCTGATGAAGGCTGTTTGTCAATCACAGGCTGTTACCAAGGTTGAATGAGTAGGTGATCATTTTTTCCCATTATAATTGTATATTCATTTGTCAGCTTGATTATATGGTTGTCTTGAAGGCACTGTTAAAGAGTAGGGGATTTGTATGCAAATAATGCCTAAGCGAACTGCTGGAACGATGTCTATTCATCAGCTGTCAGCACAATTCATAAGAACTAAACACTCCAGAGACAGATCTCTGAGATTGACATGATTCAAAGAAAGGATATCTATTTCATACCGCTTCACTTAGAGAGTCAGTGAGCTCATACTCATAAGGAGTATTCTCGATGATAGGAATAACCAACTCATCCCGGAAGCCATGACCTTTGATTCCTTTAATCATTTCCATGTGGCTTATCTGAAGAAAGATTGGTAGAAAAGTATGTGGTCAAATACATATTTTCTGTACAGTAGTTATTAGTAATCAATTGAAATAAAAATAAATAAAATGGAGAATCGTGTCATTGGATCTATAAAATATTTTAGTTCATATGTTATATCAATAAACAATTGAATTTCCAAAATAGTAAGCAATCATACCAATGAGTGACTAACACACCACATCACTGACATCTTGAAAACTCAAGGCTATTTTAGTATATTTTCTCGGCCCTGCATTGCAGGTGTTTCTCTTTCTCCTTAGAAACCCGCTGGGACAGACGTACCCCCGGGGCTGAGATTTTTATTTTATTTTAGTAGTTCTTTCAGAATTCTGACTGGGAATTCAGAGGCTGATACAGATATAAAGTACCTATGGTATTACTATGTGCCCTTAGGGTGCGTTTGGTTCGAGGGACGGGACGGGACGGGACCATGCATAGTGGGTGTTCGACAAAATGCCTGACTAGGCAAGCAACTAACAGACGTGAAGAACTCGGTCATCCTCATCCCCCTTGTCCTTCTAATCAAACACAAAACAGGGCTCATCCTATCCCTTCAATCAGACAGAAATTGGGACCATTCCATCCCAAAAAATAGGGATGGACTCAACTCATCCCACTTTGTCTCCAAACCAAACACGCTCTTAGTGAGGGTATATAATATAGTATAATAAGTATCATAGCCCATATATCTTCCAATTTTAATCATCTCCGCATGCGAAATTTTTCAAGTGAAGATGAAAACTATAACATGATTAGTACATGAAATCTTAGACAAACATTATATTATCACTGGTTCAGTCGACCTAAATCCCTGCCGGACAACCCCACCATACCGGCCCAAAAAACACCCTGCCCTAAAAGAGAACAAGAAATGAGGTAACACAATTTGTTTTGTTTTCTAGTTGTATGTCATGGTGATTGTAAATTATGTATTCTCCCTTGAAACTATCTAAATGATCAGCATATTTTTTCGCTAATAATCTTTAAAGCCAATGCAATGGAAACCACTTTACTTATAGATATACAAATAGAGACATGGGCCAGAGGATTCACCTTGAACTCTTTCGCACCAGGATTGAGCATTGTCGCAATGCAAGTCTCAATTCCATGGCTGTGAATTACAGCCCCAGCTCCTCTCATCAGATATGCCTTGGAAACAACAACGAAACCAGACTACTCAGAGAAAAAACAATTTGAAGCAACAGCAAACATTAAACAGAAGAGGGCATCCACAAACCTTCATGAACAGAGGTGCACAGTCGGAACACTTTGGAGGCTTGTTAGGCCATGGTTTTGCTACTGGCGCAGAGAGCACCTTCCCATCTGCAGACATAACATACATGTCCTCTGCCACCATCCTCTCCTTCTGCACGCCTAAAGGAGGTAAAAACAGATACTGAAATAAACTATACCAGCTATATGGTATTCCGATAAGCAGTTTTCCTTGAATTTTCACGATATTGAAATAAACTGCATACATGTTTTCCTTGCATTTCAGCACTCAGATAGGCAGTTGACTAAATTTAGTCCGAAAGTGGACATTCCAAACAGATCCATAAAAGTTTAAACAATAATAAACAACCTAATGTCAAGCATAATGATGAAACTTCAGAAACTCAAGGAGTAATTTTGTTGATAAAATGTTAAAATATAAGTTGGTCACATGGTAGCTCATCAATCTTATAGTGTTTCAAAATGGAAGAAACCTTTTAAGTGATTTCTAAATTTCCATACAAATTACAATATAGCCCCAACATTCAATTAAGTCACTTGTGTTAGAATATATTGTACTGGGCCCTTTTGGGCCTTAGGGTTTAGGTGGTGCGCACCCTAGGGCCGGCGCCCTAAGCGCCTGAGCCGCCGTCCCGGCTGGCTATATTATGTAACTCCCTGAAAGGATGGAATACAACAACAATTCTCCCTCCTACACTTTCCAACATGGTATCAGCAGCCCACACGATCGTGTGGATTCGCTTCCGCTAATCTTTCCTCCTTCCTAAACCGCCGTCGCCTCTCCTGATGGGTGAACCCTCGGCCGTCGAAGTCGCCGCCAAGGCCATCGCCGAGCGCGCCATGAAGGCTGTGCTCAATGCCGGCGCCAAGGCCAAGGCAGACGCGAAGGCAAAGGCTGTCGCTGCCGAGGAGCAGACCCTTGCCCTGGAAACTGCCCGCGCTCGGGTCGCCGCCGCCGCCGCCGCCGTGTTCAAGGAGGAACGCGACGCCGTGGCTGCCCTGGAGCAAGCCGTGGCAAAGGACGCTGGAACCCTCCCACCCCCTGCGAGTCAGAGCACGCACGACGCCGCCACCGACGCCGTATACCTGGAGGCCAACACCATCACCTCCCTCCACGCCCAAGCGTCCTCCGTCCAGAACATCCACGCCATGCTGCCGATCGTGCTCGACCCCCTATCCACGCAGTACTCTAAGTGGCGCGGGCACATGATGCTCACCCTGCGCCGCTACGCTCTCGATGACCACATCCTCGACGATCGCGGCAACCCCAACCTCCCGTCGTGGCTATGCATGGACTGCGTGGTGGTGTCGTGACTCTTCAACACCATAACGCCGGAGCTGATGGAGCTCGTCAACGATCGGCGTGGCGTCTCCGCGCGCATGGTGTGGACCAGCATCAAGCGCCAGTTCCTTGGCAACCATGAAACTCGGGCTCTTCAACTCGATGCTGAGTTTTGCTCGTTCGTCCAGCGCGATCTATCCGTCACCGACTACTGCCGCAAGATGCGCTCCATGGCCGACGACTCTCGGAGATCTCGATGAGGTGGTCACTAATCGCACCTTAATCCTTAACATTGTTCGTGGCCTCAGCGAATACTTGCAGAACCTTGGCGGTTGGATCATCCACAAGAAGCCGATCCCGTCCTACGACGAGGTGGTCGCCGATCTTCGCCTTGAAGAGTTTCGCAAACCGCAGTCGTCTGCGCTGGCCTCCCACACTGCCACGCCACCCGCCTCCGCCCTCTTCACCACGTTGCCGCGACCCGCCTCCCCTGCCCCTGCACCGCGTCCCCCTCCATCCTCAAGTGGTGCCTACGGTGGCGGCGGAGGTGGCGGTTTTCAACAGGGCCAGCAAGGCGGTGGGGGCAACTTTCAGCAGGGCCAGCAAGGCGGCGGCGACAACGGCCGCACCAGTGGCGGCGGCACCCGTCGCAAGCGCAATCACGACAGGCGCAACTAGCAGGGTTGCCAGCCATGGCCATCATTCTACGACCCTTGGACCGGGACCATCTCCCTGTGGCCGGGTCCCGCTCCCGGTGCCGGCCAGCCCCCGCGTGTCGTGCCCCCACCTGCCTCCTGCGCAGTTCAGGGCGCCCCTCGGACTTTCGTCGCTGCGCCTCCGGGCTTCGCCGGCTAACCCCCCCCCCCCTCCCCCGCGTCGACTACGCGTTCCAGCAGCACCAACTGGCGCCCCTGACATCGGCGCCGTACCCAACTACGTCGTCCATCCAACAAGGCCCTGCGCCATCGCCAGCTAGGCTACCTTGGAGCGCCAACTCGCTGGCCGACACCTTCAACACGGTGTCATTGAACCAGCCGTCCGATTGGGTGGTTCATTCTGTAGCTTCTTCGCACATGGCCTCGTCCTCCGGTAATGTGGACTTCATGCACGCTCCTTCTCCAGCCTTTCCTTCATCTATCGTTGTCGGCAATGGCTCTCACATTCCCGTTGTTGGTTCTGGCTATCGCACTTCACCTGGTTCATTTCACCTTAATAATGTCCTCATTACTCCTGATATTGTTCAGAATCTCATTTCAGTGCGCTAGTTTACAACTGATAATCTTTGTTCTATCGAGTTTGACCCGTTTGATCTCTCTGTGAAGAATCTTCGCTCTAGGAATGTGATCCTCAGGTGCAATAGCTCCAGGCCGCTGTACACCACCTCTGTGCCGCCTATTGGTTCCAGCCCGGCTGCTCTCCTGGTCACAACTCCATCCTCCACTTGGCATCGCCGCTTAGGTCATCCGGGTCATGATAGCTTGTCCAAGCTCATTAGCTCTTCAGTTATCACTTGCAATAAGGATGTCGACTTTTGTCATGCGTGTCAACTAGGTCGTCACACTAGGTTGCCCTTTGCTAGTTCTACTAATCGGACTATGAAACCTTTTGATCTTTTACACTGTGATCTCTGGACTTCTCCCGTTGTGAGCGTTTCCGGCTATAAATACTACTTGATCATTTTGGATGATTTCACTCATTATCTGTGGGCTTTTTCACTTCGTTTAAAGTCTGAGACGTTTCCCACATTGGCTAACTTTTTCACTTTTGTGACAACACAGTTTGGCACCACCATCAAATCTGTCCAGTGCGACAACGGTCGAGAGTTTGACAATTCCTCCTCCCGATCATTCTTCATCACCAAACGGGCCACCATTCGTATGTCGTGTCCTTACACTTCATCCCAGAATGGTAAGGCGGAGCGCATTATTCGCACCACCAATGACACCATTAGGACCTTTCTTATCCAGGCAACACTTCCTCCATCATATTGGGTTGACGGGTTGAGCACCGCCACTTATCTCCTTAACCGCCTTCCCAGCAAAGCCATAGCTAGTTCCACACCCTACTTTGCGCTGCATGGCTCTCACCCCTCCTATTCTCACCTGCGTGTGTTCGGTTGCTCCAGCTATCCCAACATCACTGCCACTGCCTCGCATAAGCTAGCTCCTCGCTTAGTCCGGTTTGTCTTCTTAGGGTACTCCTCAGATCACAAGGGTTATCGGTGCCTCGATCGTTCTTCCAATCGCATGCTCATTTCTAGACACGTTGTCTTTGATGAGTACACTTTTCTCTTCGTCGAGACCGGCAAGGTACCCGATACATCCGAGTTCGATTCTCTAACTAATGCAGTCGTGGTTCCCCTTGCCATTGGCCCCCAAGTTCCCTTTGCAGGTTCCCGGCCGTCTCCTCCAGCACGCACGCCTGTTCCCTCGCTACCGGTTGCTCCTGTGTCGGATGTGTCGGACCAGGTCAAGCTTGCGCCCTGGGAGACGCCTCAGACCGCACCACGTGCGGCCCCTGCATCAGACCAGGTCGCGCTCGCACCCTGGGAGACGCCTCAGCTCGCGCCACGCGTGGCTCCCGTCCCGGCGACCAGCCCGGCACCCGTTGCATGCGCGGCCTCCTCTCAGGTGAGCACCGCACCACGCGCTGCTCCGACTACCGTCGCTGAAGCCACCTGGTTGCGCCAACTCCTGGCCGGGTTGCACAGTCCCTTGTCCAAGACCACTCTGATTTATTGCGATAATGTGAGTGTTGTATACTTATCCTCCAACCCAGTTCAGCATCAACAAACAAAGCATGTTGAGATTGATCTCCACTTCGTTCGTGAACGGGTCGCCATTGAAGAAGTTCGAGTTCATCATGTGCCCATTACCCTACAGTACGTCGACATCTTCACCAAGGGTCTCCCCACTCCAGTGTTTGTCGGGCTAGAACAGTTGCGACTGCAGGGGGGTGTTAGAATATATTGTACTGGACCCTTATGGGCCTTAGGATTTAGGTGCTGCACACCCTAGGACCGGCGCCCTAGGCGCCTGAGTCGCCGTCCTGGCTGGCTATATTATGTAACTCCCTGAGAGGATGGAATACAACAATAATTCTCCCTCCTACACTTTCCAACAACTTGTACTATGGTTGACAAGCCTTGAGCTTATTTGTCTTCCGATTTCATATTTCTCATCAGAACATTTGACCCATTCAAGGCTATTGATATTTCTGGAATTAAAGAAAAGAGGATGTTGATCCAACACATTGTTTTTCGTTCATGCTCTTTTGGGCAATTGGCTAAAGGTACTAGGCAAAAACACGATGAGTATAAGAATGTCTCATGAACTGATATACAAAATTAGATTGCTTAAGATAGTTCATAAAATGGGCATTCAACCATTTTATGTGCAACTGTGATAAAGAATACGCAATATGCCATTAACTTATGCTTGATTGCTTGGGATATGTTGATATATAAGAATAACTTCTTTTCAGCATTGATGTTGACCATGTTACTGAAAAATTATTTCCCTGCTAAGTGTTAGTCCTCATTGCCTTGCTGGCTCATTTCATATCTTTTATGAAAACGTTTGACCCGTTCCGAGCTATTAATATGATATGGATTTAAATAAAAGAATAAGCTGATCCTAAAGTTGAGAACGAAGACATATGACGGTTGACACAAACACGAACAGAACCAGGTTGGATTACTGGCTGGGTTCAGGACAACATCTGTGCCGATCAGTTCGCGAATCCCGTCAGATTCACGCCGTGGCAATTCATCAAACAGGTGGTACGCGCGAACAGGCAAAACCAGCAAGGCTTTCAGTGAGGAATTTTCAGCTGACTGAAAGTTTGAGCAATTTTTAATCATCGCTTTGAGTCATCGGATGTAGATCCAACAATTTACAATTATTATACAGATAATCTTACAAAAGAAAAAAATCAAAACACAAAGTAACAAACCATAGACTAAAAGCTTTCAGTCGATTGAAGGCTAGGAAATATGGTCTATATTTGACACATATACATATATGTAACTAGTTTAGGATCAAAATATTCTCTTATAGTGCTAAAACACAGAAAATAAAGCCTAAAGTCCCAAATTTCATCTTCTTTTGCTGAAAAATTTTCTTGACTAAGTTATAAAAATTTGCAGTATATACTACATAATCTTGTCGATAATGTATTTTTTGAATGCCCAGCTAATGCATCCTGGATCGGCCACAAAGAAGGGAAGAAGCCAAGCCAAAGGGTGGGGGAACCGAAGTTGCGCTAGTTACCGGAGGGCGACATGACGATGAGCCGATCGGCGAGCGGCACGGCGGGGTCGTTGACCTTGACGGTGATGCTCCCGCCGGTGCCCGTGACCCAGCCCATGCCGTAGAAGTGGCGGCACAGTTCCGCCACCAGCTCCCGCGCCTCCCGCACCGCATCCCCTGCCAGGTACGCCTCCGACGCCGTCCCAGCAGCTGCCGCGCCGCAGCACCCGCTCGCCATCTAGCCTCCCTCGGGATTCGCTCGCCGACGGGGTGTGGTGGGGGCTGCTCGTTTTGATGCGCGCGGGGGCGGCTCGATTAGTGCCGGTGCTGTGCTGCTCTGCTCGGGGCTTACCACACTAGCGGCGACGCGTGGGGTTGCGGTGAGGGCCCACACGTCAGTGGAGTGATTGCGGGAATCTATGCGAGCGGCGCTCGTTGCTAAGACTGGTCGCACCGGACGCTAAAAGCGGCTGCAGTACCGCTAGAGTAAAAAATCGCTGCACCGGCGTACCCTAAAAGAGGCGCTATTTTTGAAGTGGCTCCCGGTTCCGTTAAATCAAACAAAGTAGTGGAGGAGCGCTACCCACCAACATGACATGAGGCCCGTGCTCCATTACAACTACCCGCGCGCGACACAGCAGAGCGAGGAGGATGGCCGGCGCGCCGCTCAACGGAGCCGAGCGAGGAGGTGGAGAGGGGCCGGCGTCATGGAGGAGCGGCAGCGCGCGCGAGAGGGATTAGGGAGGAGGAGCTGAGCCGGCGCGAGGACGGAGGCGGGCTGGCGGGTAGCAGAGCTTGGCGCGGCGCGTGCGGGGGAGGAGGAGGCCCGGCGGCGACACGGGCGGTGGAGAAGGAGGCCCGGCGACGACGCGCGCGAGGGAGGAGGAGGTGGGCATCCGCATTTGGCGCCGCGTGGACGGGGGAAGGGGGGAGCTCGGGGGGAGGGGGGCTCGCTGTCCGCCGGGGAGATCGAGGGGGGGGGGCTCGCCGTCCGCTGAGGATCCAGTTCGCCACCGCCTCCAGATCCGCCGGGGAGCGCGCGGGGGGAGGCGGGATCCGGCGGCACGCGGGGGAGGCGGGCTCGGCAGCGGTGCGGGGGAGGAGGACCGCGCTGCGCGAGCTCTGGGTGCCATGGGAGGCGGGCTCCGGCGGCGCGCAGGGGAGGCAGGTCTGGCGGCGGCTCGTGGGAGGAGGAGGAGGAGGAGGAGAACCGCGCCGCGAGCTCGGGGGTGTGGGCGCGCGGCGGCGGTGGAGGGTGGGCGTGCGGGAGAGGATTGGCGTCGAGAGAGAGACAGAGGAAGAGAAAAGAGGATGTGTGGGGAGGGAGGAAAGAGAGAGGAGAGAGAAAAAGTGGGAGTGAGAGGCTGACACATGGGTCCTGCGGAAAGGTAGTTGGGATAGAGGATGAGATATAGAGTATGATGGGTGCGGAAAAAATTGATATAGAGGAAAGCTTCTCGCTGACCAGGAAAAAGATTTATTTTAGAAGATGAATTTAAAGTATGACGAGTACAGTCAATCTAAACGCAACAGGAATAATTTCGGACCGGATCTTTGTTAATTTTGTTACTCGTTTTGCCGAAACCCACCACGCTGCAGAGGGCGTGTCTTGTGGGCCAGAACTGACAATGGTTAAAGGTAGATGCTTCCTATGTATACTTGTGCAGTGGGTGATCCACCGCGGCTGCTTCGACGCGCGTGGAAGGAAGAGGATAAAAAGGACGACTTATTTGGTGATGCCATAGGTAAAATTTTTCTTATATTTTGACTTATTTTTAATTAATATTTTAATAATAATCTATGAAAAACTATATTTTCATCTTTGGACCAATTTAGGATGTGTTTCGTTGAGTAGACAAGGATGGATGAGAGGGACGGCCACTTTTCTTCTAGTGTTTGGTTTGGAGACAGGCATGGGCAGGGTGGCCACCTACAGAAAATTCCCTCTGATTCGAGGATGACGCGATCCCTCGAAATCGAGCGAACCGCGCGGCCCCCTTAACGCCAGCATCCACGCCATGCTCTTCTCCGCGCTCCCATAACCTCTCTTCCCCACTCCACACCGTCTCGACTCAAGATCGAATTGGATCGAAAAAAAAGGCTGGCAATGGACAACCATGGCGCCATCCTACCTTGTCGAGACAAGAAGTTCCCCTCTTCCGTGATCTCTTGTCCAGTGGTTAATCCGGCTTCCTTGCCTGTTATCCGGCTTCCTTGCTTGTGGATTTGCTTGGAGAGAGAGAGAAGGAGACGAGGATTTGCTTGTTATCACAGAACGAAGAAGACGAGGATCTGCTTGGAGAGAGAGAGAACGAAGGAGACGAGGATTTGCTTGTGGATTTGCCTGTTATCAAGCATGTGTCGTTGTTTCCCCACAGATAAGGATGAGAAAATATTCGTTTCAAAAAGTAAGGAGAGAAATATTTAATACTTTATTAACATAACTATAAAGTACTTAGATAATAATGATATAATTTCATAGGTCAAAA
Source organism: Eleusine indica (assembly GCA_030378355.1). Lineage (NCBI taxonomy): Eukaryota > Viridiplantae > Streptophyta > Magnoliopsida > Poales > Poaceae > Eleusine > Eleusine indica. The sequence goes on along the minus strand of CM059501.1, from coordinate 28,101,470 downwards.
TAATATATTATTTGACAATCTAAAATATAATTTTGTAGTTACATAAATTAATATTCATGGCAATAAAGAGATATGCTCACCACTTTTGAGAGAAGGTAACCATATCAATTTTCTTATCCACATTCATCCATCCAAACAGATATTGGGCGGCCCCGTCCATCATCATCCTTTATACCAAACAGAAAAAAATGGCTCGCCCCATTCATTCAAACAAACGGAAACAGGGGCCACCCGGCCCCCAAAAAAGGTATAACGCTACCTCATCCCACTTTGTCCCAAACCAAACACACCCTTAGTCACGCGCGGACTATTTTGCATGATAAGCCATGTCATAATTTTTTCCACGTCGGATTGAAGGTCGACTTAGTTGACTAGCTAGTCCTACCGATCTAATTGGCGTGACCAAGTCCTTGTGCATTAGAGCAATTCTAGTGGGTTGATCAAAATCGGCCCTCTATATTTTATTTTGAGCATTAATTTTTAATTTTTAGAGATCTAAAATAATTTTGTGCTCCAACCCAACTAAAAAAACTTGGCTCCCTACCCTCTGTTAGTGGGCCCCACCACCCTCCTTGCTCGAGTGGCCTTCTCCCATTGCCGCTTGCACCGGCTCCCTCTCTCCCACCCCCCCCCCTTCACGGTGGCGCCACTCCTCTGGTCGCGTTATCGCCTCACGCCGTCCTCCTCTAGTTGCTTTGTCGCCTTGCACCACCCTCCACTTGTCGCGTTGCCGCTCGCGCCACCCTCCTCTGGTCATGCATCCGCCCCGCTCCACCCTCCTCTGGTCGCACTGCAGCTGCACCTCGCCCGCCTTCCCGCGCCCCTGTGCCTTGCCTGCCTTGGGCGACTCAGCCAAGTGCGACGGTGACCTTGGTCGGCCACAATAGTCCTTTTTTCCACTACAGGAGGCGCGGGGTAGGTGCCAACCGGAGGCACGAGGTGGGTGGCTAGCGGTGGCGGAACCCTGCCCGACTCTATTCAAGTTTTTTTCTAAAGCAATAAATAAATAAAAAGTCTGCTACATTTGCTTTTTTTTTTATCTACCGTTGCCATGAAAGGAAGAAAACGGGGCATACTTGGTTGTCCTATGCCTAGGAAACAACAGATTGCTTTGTGGTTAGATAACCTTCACTACAAATAACAATTGACTCCATGCCTCAGAGTATGTTTGTTTTATGTCCACTAATTCTTAGACCCATCCTATCGAATACAAGGATACTAATTAGAAGTACTAAATATAGATTAATGACAAAACTCAGTCCATAACCCACCCACTAAATGACAAGATGTAACTATTAAACCTAATTAGGTCATGATTAGATAATGTTGTGGGATATGTATACCTGGGATACCGGAGCACTTGGATATATTGCCGAGTGGGACAGGGCCTAGAAGTCATCCGCTGAAGATGATGGCTCATGAAGATAATTGTTCGGGTTATTACTTGGAGTAGGCGATAAGTTGATATTAGAGATATAAGTTATAGGTAGAATCTATTGTAAGCGACTAGATAATTACCATGTAACTGCTGCCCTTCGGATATATAAGGAGGACAGGGGTCTTCGAATGATCATCAGAACTCGCATTGGGAAACCATAACCCTAGCGCGAATCCCAGCAATACACAACACCAAACAGGACGTAGGGTTTTTGAAAGTTGCCTAGAGGGGGGGGGGGGTGAATAGGCAAACACTCCAGAAAACCACTAATTAAAAGGATTAGTTTTGACACAGGTCGGACTAAGACGCAAGTGTGGGCGTCTAAGTCCAGTCTAGCATCTTAGTCTGCTAGGGTTAGCGTTTAAGTCCGGGTCCTGCACACGATAGATTATGCAATAGACTCTAGTGATTTCTATATAGCAACAAAATTACCAGGAGCTAGAGACAAGTAATAGCTAGTACTAGGAAGCTTAAAACAATACAAGAGTGCTAGGGGACAAGCTACACAAGTAATATAAGAGAGGCACAATAATATGACATAAATAGTGAATATGAACAACAAGAACAAGCACACAAGACTCAATGATTTGTTCACCGAAGTTCAGTCCCATAAAGAAACCTACGTCTCCGTTGAGGAGTCCACAAAGGACCGGGTTGCTCTTAACCCTAGAACCTCTTCCAAGCAACCACAAAAGTCAAGCTCGATTTTTCACTATGAATCCTTTGCAAGGAGGGCAATACAAACTTCCCGGGTCTTCAACCACAAGCTTGGGAGCCCCGGGCGATGCCTAACCGTCTTGGGGATGAATCCCCAAGAATAACAAACACAAGCAATGGCAATGGTGAAGAGAAACCAAAGTGCTCCAATGCAATATGAGGTGGCTCACTCAAATCCTCACAAATCTCCTATCAATCCCTCAAGAATCGAAGTAGACAGCTTGGGGGAGAGTTGGAGAAGCTCAAGAGTGCTCAAATTTACTTTTTCAGCACAATGGAGTGGCCAACGAAACTTTGGGGACGAAGGGGTATATTTATAGTCGGGTGAAGAAAAAGAGCCGTTGGGGTGACAGGTGCATCCTAGTCCGGTATTAGGGCCCGGACTAGTCCGGCCCTAAAGTTCAAAATCGACACAGGCGCTCATACGACCCCAGAAAAACGGCTAAGTGTTAGTGACCCAGACTAGTCCGAAAAACACCGTCCTAGTCCGGACCAAGCAAGTTCCCGAGAAAAATACTCCCTAGAATGGTTATTTACCGTCTTAGTATGGGCCTAGCCATCTTAGTCTGGGTCTACGACAACCCGGCCTAGTCCGGAAATGGCCGGCTTAGTCCGGGTGACACCAAAACCAGAACGAAACACTCCCTGGAATGACCCTGAGCCGTCTTAGTCCGGCTGCTGCCGTCCTAGTCCGACCTTCCCGAATTCCCATCTTAGTCCGAATTTTAGCGTCTTATTCCGGCCAGGTCGACTCCAGAACCAAGAATGGTTCTATTTTGCCCCAAGCCGGCCTAGTCCGCCTGTTTCTAGACTAGTCTGGGTCCGAGAGAGGAGATAGGAATTTTTAGGCTTTGGGAATGCAATATGATGTTAAGTGTTAATAGAACTTGGTCAATTTCACCACTTTCTTTGTTATGTCCCACTTGATAGTACGACACACCTATGACTCAAAAAGGTAAGAATAAAAACTAAGAGACATAATTGCCTTCTTTCTTTTTCCTTTTCATTTTGAGGGGTCATCTTTGATGCACGAAATATTCGCCCTGCTCATATACTTAGCAAATATCATTAGTCTTTTAATTGTTCATCATTAATCAACCAAAACCCACACGGGGGCCTAGATACACTTTCAGTTTTTATTCTTACGGAGGCCTGAATCTGTATAAACCATGTGTCCTGTGTCGTGTGTCCATCGACTTTCATACTCATACACATACTATAAGATTCATGACCATTGAGGTCACCCGAAGGTTTGAGTGTTTTGGTGATAAATGACAAACATGGAATGTGATTAATGTCTACACGAGTGTTGTAAGTGTAGGAATCCTTTTCTACTCTATGATGATCAATGATGGTTGCCTTGGCAATGGATGACAATGACCACAAGCATGGAGCTTGATGAGCTTGATGGAGTGTTGGCGATCCTTAAGCCTAACAGAGAAATCTGCAAGTGTATGGATGTCGATGTAGCTTTCACCCAGAAGTATTCCAAGGTGTCGAATCCACGAGGAACAAGAAGGGAAATTCTATCCTAATCCAACTCTAGTGAACAAAGGAGAGGAACAACAATGGTTGAGAAGAGAATAGGTTCTATAGAGAGAAGAGGTCCTCGGGCCAGGTAATCTAATGTAGTAAACTCCCGCTAAGTAATTTAATGAGATCCTATTTCAATTTATCTGCATTAGGGCACAAAAACGATCCACTAATAAGGGTCGGTAACTAACCTCATGTACTAGTGGATACACTATCGCTAGACAATCCTGCTTGAGACTTCCCGAACATGGTGGATTACAATATTGGACGGTCAACGCTGTCACCACCTGCCGCCTACCACACAGCCCGTGGGGACGAATGCAATCCCAGGAAAACTAAGTCTAAACACCGCATTTACATTTATAATTTCATACCAACTCTAGAATTGGTAAGCATAACAAATTAATGCTATAAAGCAATAAAAGGTTATGCACGAGGATCCCGCAGATAAAAAGGATAGAAATACTCACTTTATTACTTGGACAAGAGTTTAACTACATGTTACCCGACGGAAGGATGAGGAATCTACTCTCGGTTGAGCTTCATCCCCGAGGCACAAGATGGAGAAGGAGCCGACATTCCTGGCTCCCTCCCGGACTTCTACCTCTCACTCTCACTCCCTATTCTCATACATTTCTGCAGTGTGGTGCTTGTTGTTCTCCTCTTCAATTGTTGTCTAAACTGGTGGCCAAACTGTCGTATTTATACCCAAATAATGGAGGGGTAGTACTTGTAGGCCGGTGGGAAGTCAGTGGCCAAAAATGGTAAAAAACCATTAGCCGGGCAGCCGGGCATGCTGGGCGGCCGTGGAGGCCGGGCGGCAGGGTCGGTCGGGCGGCCGGGAAGGCTGGGCGCCCACCTGATTTGGTTAGTTTTCGAACCGACTCATTCTAGACGGCCGTAATGATGTTCTGAGGTCGGTTTTAAGGGTCGGTTGGCCGTTTTTCTTTGGTTTTATGTCGGTACGCATGGCAGGCCGAGTGGTAGGATTAATAGGTAGAATGTTCCGATAGGCCGGGTTTCAAGCCTGGTGGCCGGCAAGGTCTGCTGGGCAGCATGGCTCGTCGGGCGACAAGGCCCGCCAGGCAGCGGCCCATTTTTGTGCAGCATCCCTTTGGCCAAGTGGCCTAGTTGTCCTTCCCCTCTCTCGGTTGGGCCATGTGTCGACCTCCTTCCTTTGTCTCTTTCAAAATCTTTTGGACCAGAATTAGAAAACAACTTCATGGCAATGGCGTTTGCTTGTCGGCCGGGTGAGGGGGTGAAGTTCCAAATCGGCTGGTGGTCCTTGGTCATGTTGTTGTACGACCGAAAATTGATTGAACACTTGATTCACACTGTTGGGTGATGATAGCTTATCATCCGGCAGGTTGACAATTTTACATGGTGATGACCTGACTAGGTGCTGATTCTGGCTGTTAATGACCATGTCGGCTGTCAGGAAATGACTGTTTCACAGCCGTGATCGGCCGATGGGGTATTTTCACATGTTTTTGCATATTTTGACCCTGTAGCAGCTGCAACCACATATTTCACCAAAACTTGTGGAACTCGTGAGTACAAAGATTATTTTCATTACATTATTAGTTAAGATCCACCTTTTTATGGTAAGTTGGTAATCGAGAAAGGGAATTTACGACTACCAACACCCCCCCATGCTTAGGGCTTTGCTCGTCCCGAGCAAAGTAAGAAATGAAGACTAGAAATGAACAAGATCTAAGGTAATTCTCATCATGATTTGCATATATAAGGACTACTCCATGACTCCTCATGCCATAGGGTTTTAGGTGGCTAAATACCTTGTCTTGAAAAGTTGAGAGATGGAACAACATAGAGAAGTCTTACCTTTCTTTTTCCCAAGGAACTTCAATTTTTTTTTGCTCTTTTCAATAAAAATAGAGCTCTAGATCACAAGTTATTCTCAATTGATGCTCTCAAATTGCTCAATGTGGTTTTGATTTTTTCAATTAGGCCAGTGGCCAAAATTTCCCTATATACTAAGGCTTATGTGGAGCTCAAGGTAGGGAATATTAAGGCCGCATAATTGTATTTCATATATCACTAAGTCGAAAACCGTATCCAAGAAGAAAATAGGTGATGAATTATGATCAAGCCATGTGCACAATTATGATATGTATGGATGGATGAAGGATGGCAGATGCTCCTTTTGTATTGATCTCTCTCCCTTTCTCTCTCTCTCTCTCTCTCTCTCTCTCTCTCTCTTCTATTTGATTTATATTTCAGAACATGGGCTACTTTATCATTCATGATTCTTCTTTTTTTAATTCTTTTCGAGTAGCCCATATCTCTTTTGAAATGATTCTTGGAGAGAGATCAACATATATGGTGGAGCATTTTATTCAATGAATGGATTATGGGGATGATGGATGCGAACTTCTAGTGTAGAAGTTTCAACATATGGAGTGGTTGGGGTGTGCACATGAACTTGATCAATAACACATAGCAAGCATCTCACAAGGGTCATAACAATTTGACAAAGTTCAATGAAAATACAAGTAGCAAATGTAATGGGTTTTCATTAAGATAGGCTTTGGTAGGAATAAACTCATTATTGAGAAGATTGTGAATCTGGAGTTCTCATTTATAAGCTTTTGAAAATTAAAAATCAAGGAAGTTCACTTGGTTCTAAGAAAGGTTATGCTCTCTATGGTCATATCACATCTACCAACAATTTAGACAAGGTTTTCCTATGCAATGTGTATTTCTCATGGGCGATGAAAGAATGCAAGCAACAATCCTTATATATCAAGCAAGAATGAGAAGGAAGTTTTATATTAGCTGCCATAAATCATGCTTGACAACAAATATTCAGTTCATACAAAGACATGAAAACAGCAAGGGGTAGGTGATACGAGGAATACCGCAATGGTTGTTGTTCATTCATATCTTGTCCTCTTGTTCCTTTCGATATTAACCAGTAGAGATTAGCTCACAAAATACCCGAAGGAACAAGCCCAAAGTAGTCTCATTATTATTGCTGAGTATATTTTATTGTTGAGAAGGAACAAAGCAATTTATTTTTTTTGAAGTTTCAAATGAGAATCTGAGAAAGCCTAGTAAAGGGAAACAAATCAGGTTACCTCCTGTTAGTACTTATTTAAAGTCATAAGTTTGACCATGGGAGCACTGGTTCATTTTGCAGCTTGGGTTAGCAATTTGGCTCCCTCCATCACCAAACGTGTGTGAATGATTGTACAACTAAGGCATATGACAAGGGCCACGGAATTTGTAATGTTTGTGATAAACAAATGTATCTACAACCGCCCTTTTGAAATTACTATGTCCAAAAAGGGTAGAGCAGTTGTAGGCCTCTTGTGTACCATCATCATAAATCTTTGTTGTGGTGGGAAAACTTTTGTGTGAATGAGGAGTATGTGGATCTTCTAAAGAATGATTCCTTGGCATGGTGGGAGAATTCCCTTTTGACTCTAAATTTGAGGCCTCATGAATTTCTATGGACCAAACTTTGTATTGCCCTTCATGCTTCATGGATTGATCCTGTTCAAAGTTTTCCTTTTGTAGATCATCTTCTGGTTACTATGGTACCTCTTTTCCATTGGTAGATAATAGCCTTGCGGTGCCTCCATTAGGTAGAACATGGATCCTTGGGGGATTTGGGAGGATTGGTGCGGGATGGCAATGCCTATGTGGTTCAAGGATTGGGGTAGTATTAGCCGATGAAGCAAAGTATGGCTCATGGTCTTTTCTCTCAACTTTTGCCACATGGTTCAAAACTGGCTCTTCTTGAGTAACATTGGTTCTCTTCACCCATTCCATATTACGAGTGTTTCCAAAATCCGAAAAAGGTTCATTGTCGTGGTCAAAGGATTGAGGTGGGAGAAAGCGTGTGTCTTGTTCTACAACATCAAGGTGTGGTGAGTGGAGTGAGACTATCATAGGAGCTTCGGCCTTTTGTGGGAGACACTTGTCTTCTATTTCTTTGGATTGGCTAGAAGTTTGGGTGCTTTCGTTGGTAGGTTCTGGGGAGATGGATGACTCATTTGCATGATTTTTGGATGATTTTGCTTAGGATCTCCATTCCCTCTGATGGTGTTGCGCAAAAGAAAGCACCTCTGGCCACATCATTTAAATAATTTGCACTGTCGGGCCTTAGATCAAAGAAAAAGTGTTGCAGCCTTATAGGCTCCTCTATACCTAAACATACCCCTGTTTTGGTGTAGGATAGGTGCGGTACATATATATACGGGACACTTAACCACTCGATAATATGGTCGAGTGGGCCGGAGGCTCGGTTATGAAGCATTGGAGATTAAGGCCCAGAGGATAACTACTTGGATATTTGCTTAGAGTAGGTTACAAGTTAGGTCAAGAGATATGGTGTATATATAGAATCAAATGTAACCGAATGATAGATTACCATGTAAACCACTGCCCTTCGGCTATATAAGGAGGGAGAGGGGCCCTAAAGATCATCAGAACTCGTATTGGTAATCTCAACCCAGTGCAAACCCTAGAAATACAAGAACACCAAACAGGACGTAGGGTTGTTATCCTTCGGGAGGCCCAAACCTGTATAAATCCTGTGTCCTGTGTCCATCGGCTTTCATACTCATACGCATACCTAGAATCACTATCGAGATTATCTCTCGACAGTTGGCAGGCTAGGTAGGGGCAGCGTTGAGTTTAACTTCGTTGAAATCGATGGCTTTCTTCGACGTCAAGTTCCACCCAGGAGACAAGATCCGCTTCAGCGCCTTCAGCTTCGTTGCTGATGAGAATAGGAGCCTTGTCAAGCAATGCTTGGCAGACCTTCCGGTAGCTGCCACGCCTTCAGATCTAGGGGTCGACAAAGCTCCATCGGCCGACCGCGAGATCGGCTCGATCTGCCGGCTCCCGCTCGGCCTTAACAACGCAGCGGTGGTTCTCCAGGTGGAAACCGTCTTGGGTTCGCTCTCAGCATTGCCCACAATGGACCGATCGACAAGCCTGACCGACTCGGATCCGACTGCGGTCGATCTCCCGACTCCTTATACAGAAGAGTCGGATGAAGATCCCAATTTTTTTCTCGGGTCAAGATTAGTAGCTACAATCGGCATCAACCACGAGTCAATCCTGGACTTGATTGAAGAGCCGAGTGATTCTGAAAGCTGCTTGTCGGATTACTACGAGGTCTTCATGGTAGCACCGGGTGCCCCAAGAGGAGGTGCTGTCAGGGAGACATCCGCGACAGAAGCTGCACGGGGGGCAGCAACAGATGCAGATCCTCGGGACGGGCAGGAGACCGAGCTTGAAGACGATGACCCAGAAGCCGATACTCCTCCGCTCCGACGATCGGACGCTCGTCAAAACAGATCTCGGGTCATGCAGATCTTGGACATGGGCAACCTTACCTTACAACTGGACGGTGAGGAGGTCTTCAAGACCCTGTGCAACATCACAGTTGCGGCAGCACTGCTGAACTCGTTAGAGCCTGTGCTCCGAGTAAGCCCAAAGTTGACACCACAGGTCAACAAGTTGAAAGTGCACATTAAGGCGGCAGCTGTACTAGAGATGCACAACACACATTCTACGCCAAGTAAATCAGCGTCAGGCGCTGCTAGCTCGGTGCCCAGTCTAGAAAGAAGAGATTGGCAATGAACCGATCGACAGGCGACCCCGCCGACTGAACCACGGTGGCGGCCTATCGCGGACAACCATGACCGGAACCCACATGCTAATCTTCGTAGTGGCATACCACCACGTGACGCCCGGGTCCGGCTGGACAACAGGTATCAAGAGCGGGATGAGGCAGCCCTCCGAGAATATGAAGACGAACAACATCGTCATGGCTTCGTTGATGACCGGTACTACGAGCGCAACGACATGAGAGAGCCGCCCCGAGACGATCGATATTACGATCGACGGAACGATGGGCGGCGCGAGGACAGACATCGCCAAGAAGCTGGTCATGAATGGGAGCGAACCCCCATCTTCGAGGATTACGATGACGAGGCTGGCATCAGGGCCTTCACCCGAAAACTGCGAACTGTCAACTGGCTGGCTGGCTTTAAACCAGTCGGCATTGAGAAATACAATGGCAAGACAGACCCGCACGACCATCTGAGCACTCGGTGGCGACAGCTTTGTTATGGCCAATTATTTGCATGTATGTTTGGCCCCAGCAGCCAGAACCGGGCTCACTAATCTACCTGCCAATTCCATCAGTTTCTGGGCGGAGTTGTGCAAGCAGTTCACGACCAATTTTCAGGCAACATTCGACAGGCCTGGGAATCATTGGGAGCTCGTCAGGATCAAGCAGCGGGACCGAGAGCCGTTGTGGGAATACATCCAGCGCTTCTACCGAGTGAAGAACACCATCCCCAACATCTCAGATGGTCATGTCATCGCTGCCTTCAAGGGTGGTCTTCGCGATGACGACTTAATAAAGAAGATCGAGAGATTCAATGCTGCCGAAAGTCTGATAGTCAAGGAGCTGTTCACCATGGCCGATAAGTATGCAGCCGGCAATTCAGCCCTCTTCCAAGTTCGTCAGTACAAGGAGGAGGTGCCGTGAAATTGCGGTCAGTCAGGCCCATCCAATTACAACAAGGACGACGATAGGAAGCGAAAGCAGGATAGAATGGTTGCCAACACTGAGCGTTCCAACCGGAAAAGACAGGCCACTTAGGATGACTTTGACAAAATGCTTGAAGGCCCTTGTTTGTTGCATGATGATGCTCACAAGGCCAAAGAATGCTTCAAGCTGAAGAGCTTCGTGCACCATGCTCTGAAGGTCTGCAAAGAGCATACCTGGATTCCCAAGGGTGGCAAAAAGGACACGGACAAGGAAGATGAATAGAAGAAAGAGTTTCAAAACCCTGAGCACAAGGTCTACTACATCTGTGGTAGGTCTACGGCTCACTCGAAGCACTAGCAGAAGATCCTTTATCGAGAGGTTTACTCAGTATCACCAGCAATCCCATAATACCTTCAGTGATCTGAGGTCCTGTTGACTTTTGCTAAGCCATACTAATAAATCATCGCTGGCAAGGTGCCATAAATGCTTCATTAATATGTCCTAGAGCCAATTAGGTAAAATCTGCAAGCGCACGGAAAATACTGTTGTAGCATTTCACCCGGAAGTATTCAGGTATCGTATTTGTTTATCCCAAAGGAACGCAATGAATAAGAAGAATTACTTATGCACCTATTTACATTGCGAATTGATAAGGATCATCTAACCAAGGTAGGCAAGCAATGGATAATGACGAGATAGTGTGACACTGTTGACGGCTGTTAAGTACCATTTTCAACCGTCAACTATACTCAAATAAAGGAGAATTTGGCATTTCATACACGCATGCTTTATCACAATAATATAGTTCCACTTGTACTTGGAGAACTTTGTGCATGCAGGAGGAAATGTGAAGGAAACACCTCAAAAGGCAAGAAAACACACTTTCGACCAATCAGAGAGTGCCACATGGACGTCACACGGATTGAAGGGCCCATTTTCAGCTCTTAACCGACGTAACTCCCTGTAATACCGCGGGAACCGACCTCAGGACCCACCTGCCAGCCTCCCCAAGAAAGCACAGGCCAGGAGGACCCCTGGCCAGGTCGGGCGACCCAGTCAGGTCGGCCGACCTGGTCCTGGGGGATATTCCTTTGTGCTTCCACGTGTTGGCTCCTCAGCGACTCCTGATGGCGGTTTGAGGTGCCTTCCGTGGCGGTTACTCTCCCTTGCCGACCTATTGAGGCTATAAATAGGAGGGTGTGCCTTCACACTCAACACACACCACAAGAAGCATTTCTCTCTTACTAGTAGTAGTTCTTGGAGTTTTAGTGGAGTTAGGCTGAGTCTAGAGCTCTCTAGTCCCAAGTCTTCACTTGGAATTGGTATGGCTCTTGTATCTTTTCCCTTTTGTAAGACTTTGCTCTTATCAATATATATATATTTTTTCTATATAGTTGTGCTTGGGTCATGAGTTTCTTGTTTGATATTGTGATCCATATATGTGATAGTATAGTCTACTTGTGTGATAGTAGTTTATATTTATTATACTACTATTGTCATGCTAGTTATATACCGTCACTATAGTCTAGTTTATATGTTATAGTCTATATGCTTAGTTTTAACTGATAAAGTATAGCATGGGTTTGGTGATCGTATTCGTACGGTAGCTCTGCCTCGTTAATAGTAATCGCGGAGGGGCAGAGTGCTCTTTGGTCATGCAAGTATGGTACTTGGGTGACTGATTTGCATCAATTATTCGTTAGTCTACTGGTTCGTTGAGGTAGGCGGCAGGTGGTGACAGCCCTGTCCGTCCTTTGAAATCCTCCCCGCTAGGCTAGTGCGTAGGCTCTTGGCGGAAGTCGCCTGTGGATGCAGGGGTAAGTCCGTGCCTGAAGTGCTATACTATTGACTGCTGAACCTGAGTGTGGGTCTGTATGTATTCTACTTAGGCTATGCAACTGTATAGGAATGTATAGTAGGAGTAGCTTAGCCTAGTCTTTCCTCCACTAGACTTTATTTATTTAGTAGGAATCTTCTGTGTGTGTCACACTACCCGGTTATTATCATGTACCCGCCTGTCTTGGTTAGATATCCTTGCTAATTGTTAACATGATCTTATATGTTAGTAACGCTTCTTGATCATAATCTTCCTTTGGGATAAACAAATACGATACCCTGAATACTTCCGGGTGAAATGCTACAGCGGTATTCTCCGTGCGCTTGCGGATTTTTACCTACTTGACTCTGGGACATATTAGTGAACCGTTTCTGGCCCCGTGCCGGGAATGATTTATTAATATGGCTTAGCAAAAGTCAACAAGCATTTCTGGCGCCGTTGCCGGGGAAGGCGTATGATTTAAGAAAAATTACTAATGTATATAATAGTGTTGCAATTATTAAGGCTATCTCCTAGGCAGGCTAACCTTGCTTTGTTTTCTGCATTTTGTATGAAAACAGGGTAGTGTATGACTGGTTTCGACTTGCCGACAAACTTCACTGAAGATCCTGAGTCACTCCTGAGAAGGACACGAGCTAGGCTCACCCCTCCTCGTAAGGAGACTCGGCCAATCGAACCTGTCATTCCCGCACCATCAAGCTCTGAGCAAATGGCCGACAAGACCCTCCGCGAGTTCTCCGCTCCCTCCGCTGCCAACATCCCTACGGGACCAGCTGGCAATGTGGGAGATGCGAACTTCGAGATCAAGACCGGTCTCATCACCATGGTGCAGGCTAGCCCATTCTGTGGGAAAGCCAATGAGGACGCTAGTGCTCATCTCCAGCAATTCCTGGAGATTTGCAACACGTTCAAAATGAAGGACGTCACCCCCGACGCTGTTCGCCTTCGACTGTTCCCGTTCTCTCTCCTTGGGAGAGCGAGACAGTGGTTCTACGCAAACCCTGAAGCTGTGAACACTTGGGAGAAGTGTTCAGCTGCGTTCCTTGCAAAGTTCTTCCCGCTGGGCAAGACCAATGCCCTCCGCGGAAGGATCTCAAGCTTCCAGCAGGAGTCGAAGGAGTCGATTCCTGAGGCATGGGAGAGGCTCCAGGAGTACATCCTGGCATGTCCCCACCACGGGATGGATGATTGGCTGATCATCCAGAACTTCTACAACGGGCTTACTCCGTCGGCCCGCGACCACCTCGACGCTGCTGCTGGTGGAGCCTTCTTCTCGCTCACTGTGAGCAAGGCAAAAGATTTGATCGAGAAGATGGTGTCCAACCAAGGTTGGAATGAAGAGCGCCTCCAACCTCGCCAGCGAGGCATGCACTCCGTCAAGGAGGTTGACATGCTCGCCGCCAAGATTGACCTTCTCATGAAGAAGATGGACGACCAAGCCAATGGAGAAGTGAAAGCCCTAGACGCTCGTATGACTTGCGAGGTCTGTGGCAACACGGGACACTCGGGCAATGACTGCCCTGAGACCCGTGAGGACACAATGTTCATGGGCAACAACAACAACAACGGCTACCGTCCACAAGGAGGTCAAAGTTGGGGTCCACCACGTCCCAACTACCAAGGAGGTAACTCTGGCAACTTCTCTGGTTTTAATTCCGGTTATAATCAGCCCTCCTTGAAAGATCCTGTGCTTGGTCAAGCTAAGGTTAATGATAACATCAGTAAAAAGCTTGCCACCACTGATAGGACTCTTGAGAGCATCCACACTAAGATAGAGGGTGTTTCCTCTGCTCTCAAGAATCAGCTGAGCTTTAATAAAATGATAGAAACCCAATTAGCTCAGTTAGCTGCTGCTGTTCCTACTGCTGAGTCGGGGAAAATCCTGGGGCAACCCGAGACCCTCTTAGAAAATGTTAATGCGGTTACCACGAGAGGAGGTAAGTCCACTCGGGATCCGCCATACCCTAACCATGCAGGAAAGGACACATCAGCTGAGAAGCCGGCAGAAGAAGAAGAACTGCTGCCCAGGAAAACGGCCCCACATGAGTTCTATGACACGAACCTCATGCCGTTTCCTGAAAGAAGAAGGAAGCCCACCGTGGACGAGCAGTTCACACGCTTCGTTGAGGTGATCCAGAAGCTGCACATCAACGTGCCCTTGCTGGATGCGATACAAGTACCCACGTACGCTCGCTACCTCAAGGATCTTATCAGCAACAAGCGCCCACTACCGACCACAGAAATTGTCAAGCTGACGGAAGAGTGTAGCGCTGCTATACTCAACCGGCTTCCTAAGAAGAAGAAAGATCCGGGGTGTCCCACGATCACCTGCTCGATCGGGACACAGAACTTCGACCATGCCTTATGTGATCTTGGGGCAAGTGTGAGCGTCATGCCGAAGGATGTCTTCGACAAGCTCAACTACACCACACTATCCCCCACGCCGATGCAGCTGCAGCTGGCCGATTCAACGGTCCGCTATCCGGCGGGGATCGCCGAAGATATTCCGGTGAAAATCCGGGATTGCTTCATCCCCGTCGACTTCGTAGTGCTTGACATGGACGTCGGGAAGAGCACACCGCTCATCCTGGGACGCCCATTTCTCAGCACTGCGGATGCTCGCATCGATGTAGGAGCCGGAGAAATCCGCTTCCACATCAATGGCAAGGAGGAGAAGTTTGACTTTCGGCCACGGAAAGAACAGTGCAACATGATCCGTATCAAGTACGGGCCGAACCCAAGCAACATCAAGGAAGTGGAGGTCACTCCGCCAAAGAAGGACAGCCTCATCACATTCATGAAGAACTTCCTTGAGAAGGAAAAGGTTGCACAGCAACAACTGATGAAGGCAAGGGGGCAAAGGTCACACATTAAGCAACAGCCTCCGAAGTCCACAAGGCAGCAACCTCCGAGGTCTGCAAAGAAACAGGCTGTGAAGCCTGCAAAACCGCAGCCTCCGAAGCCCGAGAAGCCACCGACCGCAACAAAGACCAAGAAGGTGTGGCGAATGAAACAAGAAGCATCATCCGTGTCTTCATCTCCGGGACCGGACAACGCTTCATCGAGCTGAACGCCGGAGAAAAGTCCCGCTCGTCGGACTTTAAAAGGTGAGTCCTCGCCGGGAGGTTAAACCGGTAGTTATCCATATTTGCTCTTTTAATTGCATATTTGCTTTCCACCACATTTTGATTTTTCCCGACCACTGCATTTCTGCATTTTTGAATTTTTCCAGCCACCTTGGAATTTTTCAAAACTCATTTGCATTTTTGAAAATTTAGAAAATAGGTTTTTGGGCTTTCCATTTTGAAAAGATTTTTTGTCGAGCTTTTTGAGCAAAAAGGCAGCAGGGGACAAATCCCCTAGCCGTTGGGGAACACATAGGAAAAAGGGGGCTGCCAGGAGGCCCACCTGCCAGGTCGGCCGACCTGGTGGGGTCGGCCGACCCCCTGGCCCCACCTTTTCCTGTGCTCCTTTCTCCCAACGGCTATATGGCCGTTGCTCTGTCCCTTTCTAACGGCCATCTTGCTTCCTTGGCTATAAAAACCGCCCAGGAGGAGGAGCTTCACCATTCCAAGCTCATCTTTCACTCCCCTCCTTTGCTCACTTGTTGCTCTCCCAAAATTTCGTGTTCTTCAACTTTACTACAGCCCCAAAAACCCAAAAAAAAAATATTTCCCCTTTGTTTTAGTGCATTTGCAAGTTGTTGTGAGAAGAAAACCAATTTCGAAGAAGCTCGGGTTTGTCGTTTTCACTAACGCTCACCCGAACACTTGTTCGATCTTGTTTTTGTTCTTGTCTTGTGTTTGTTCTTGTGTGCAGCCATGTTCAACCGAATGAAGCAAGTCGCCGGAATCAAGCGGAGAAAAAGCACTCGTGCAAGCACGAGTCAAGCATCCTCCGTCGAGCTCACACCAAGTCCGGGGCATGGTGACCCCGAAGCTGAAATTCCGGA
Source organism: Eleusine indica (assembly GCA_030378355.1). Classification (NCBI taxonomy): domain Eukaryota; kingdom Viridiplantae; phylum Streptophyta; class Magnoliopsida; order Poales; family Poaceae; genus Eleusine; species Eleusine indica. Next base: position 28,085,458 of record CM059501.1, on the reverse strand, counting down.
GGAAAGGCCGGCCTTGCTCATCACCGAGGAGCATCTCGACATCAAGGACGACCGCGAGGGCCAAGCCATCGCGCTCATGAGAGAACGGCCATTCGCCCACACCCGACGCTTCGATCCGGACTTCCTTGAGAAAATAGGTATGAGAGAAGAATTTGCCTCTATTTTTCGCACTATGGGTTGGCTAAATTTCGTAGAAGTAGATGAGCCGGGTTCTCGTTTGCTTACTATGCAGTTTTTATGCACCCTTAGAAAGTATGATGAAGGCATTTCTTTTCGCTTGTTTGGGCAAGAGCGCTTGGTCACATGGGGTGATCTTCATGCTATGCTAGGTCTAAATCCTAAATGTAGGCTAGACTTAGATAAAGCGCTAAAGGGGTTCCATAAAGAAAGTTTTTGGAAAAAGATTTCCGGAAACGAGTGGGGTCCCAAGCCTAGAACAAGTGCCATCCATAATCCTACACTTAGATTTATGCATGTGTGGTTGGCTATGACCTTGTTTCCTCGAGGTGACATTAGGGTTGTCCGGCAAGATGAATTGAAAATACTTTATGCCATGGTTAAGAAAATTAGGGTGTCACCCGCGGAATGCATGATTGATCAATGGTTAGACAATATAAAGTTGACAGGACCAATTGAGTGCACCTCTTTAGTTACTCGCATTGCGCAGAAGTGTGGTCTGCTTGAGAATGTTCATGTTGAATATTTGACGGTAGATAGAGAATTTCTAGGCGAGGACTATTTTGTGCAAGGACATACTTTGAAACATGGTCCAAATAATACCTTGATCTATCACTTTCCCGGGTATACAAATGAATTCCCGTTACCTAACCCGGGTCTTCGTTTGTATCACTGTCGGGCACTAACCCTCCCACTTGAGCCAGTGGGAGAAGTTCGCAGGCATAGTGTTTCAGGGCGACCGACACGTTCCCGTAGGCATATGGAGCCTACACCGGAGTTTCACACTCCGACCGGAGATCCGGTATGGGAGCAGCCCCCGCCACAGGACGAGGCGGGTGCATCAACATGGCAGGCCGGAGCATGGGAATCTCAGTACGATTACCCCATGCAGACGTCATCAAGTTCAAGCGGACCGCCATCCTTTGCCACTCGGTCATTCTCATCCCGTGGGTTCCGTGAACTCAACTATGGGATGGCCGAGTTGACAAGGAGGGTGAACGACATTGATTTGCGCACCGACAGCATGCAACAAACTCTCACGCAACATGTCGCCGACACCCAGCAATGGCAGAATTTCAGCGACAACCAATTCCGCCAGCTGAACGCGATGATGGCTCAGAATCAGAGCGATTGGGATGCCTTCTTCCGCTCCCAAGGCTACGACCCGAACCAGCAGATATGAGCAAGAACAAGCTTGGGGGAGGACCTCCCTTCTCACGGTAACTTGTATCTTTCCCCTTCCCTTTATTTCTTGCATTTGCTAAATTTGAAAATCCAAAAAAAAAAAAAAATTTAAAATCTGAATACCATAAAAATTTGCAAAACATAAAAAGAACAAAAATATTTCCCTTTTTCATGCGCGGTATGAATGTGTATAATTTTCCTATGTTGAGATGATGAATAGTTGCTCTGTCCTTTATTCCTCTCTAATGCTAGTTTACAACTTAGTACTCTCTCAAGAGTTAGGTTTGTTGGTAAATCTTGCCTTGAACTTGAATCTTGTGGGTAGCAGATGCATTCTCTAGTTCTAAGTTGTTGAGAGGTATGATATGATAGATAGGGCTGCTATGATCTTGCTCAACGTAAAGCTTGAATTCCGGAGTTTTATTTTTCAAAATGACAAATTGATAAGTTCCTCAATGATGAAATTCCCACCACAGCCATATGTAGTGTTTACATTTGAAAACCTTTACACATATGCTGCTTGTTTCACATTGAGCTTAGTCAAAATTGTTGTGACCCTAGTAGAACTCTTTTCATGCTTTCTTGATCAAGATCATATACACACATCCACCGCCATGAGCTATCCTTCTAATCAAGAAGATAGCATCCACCATATCCACCATATCCACCGTGAGCTATTCTTCTACACCGGAAGAAAGCCACTATCCATCCATCCATCCAAAGAAACACTCCATATATCCATTGCAAAATTCCTCTCTCAAAGTATTCATTGCAAACTAGGACTATGGCTATGCAAAAAGAAAAGAAAAAAATGCTCAAAAAAGAGAGCAAGAAAAAGATAGCCATAGCCTAGAAACTCCAAAAGAGAGAAGGAAAATTCAAAAAGGAGTTATTTCTTCCCATCCACCATTCCTTCGTTCTCCCACACACTTGCACATCTTGATCAAGATTGTTTGAATTGATGTTTTTCTTGGATCCGGTCTTTTGACATAGCAATATTATGTGAACATGAGTGCCTCATATATCCCTACCTTGAGCTCCACATAAAGCCTTATTTAGAAGTAGGTGATTATAGGCAACACTTTGCCTTGGTGAGGAATCATACACATATTGAGTGATCCGAGAGAATCATTTGAGGAACTTGGTTTTTATTTTCAAAATCTTTTGAAAACCTCCGGAATAACATAGCGGAATCTAGGGCAAGTGATTGGTGCCCTGCAATTGTTCTATCTCTCAACCGCCCAAGACAATGAGGTGTAAAAGCCCCATGGATCGAGGTAAATGGGTAAGTTATGTGCCAACATATTTAATTCTAGGAAGAGTACTTTGTTGTGCGCATAGTATTATTGAGGAGTAGGACATTGTAGCAACTCCTGATCAACAACTTAAGTTTATCTTTGCTTCGGGACGAGTAAAGGGTAAGCTTGGGGGAGTTTGTTGACGGCTGTTAAGTACCATTTTCAACCGTCAACTATACTCAAATAAAGGAGAATTTGGCATTTCATACACGCATGCTTTATCACAATAATATAGTTCCACTTGTACTTGGAGAACTTTGTGCATGCAGGAGGAAATGTGAAGGAAACACCTCAAAAGGCAAGAAAACACACTTTCGACCAATCAGAGAGTGCCACATGGACGTCACACGGATTGAAGGGCCCATTTTCAGCTCTTAACCGACGTAACTCCCTGTAATACCGCGGGAACCGACCTCAGGACCCACCTGCCAGCCTCCCCAAGAAAGCACAGGCCAGGAGGACCCCTGGCCAGGTCGGGCGACCCAGTCAGGTCGGCCGACCTGGTCCTGGGGGATATTCCTTTGTGCTTCCACGTGTTGGCTCCTCAGCGACTCCTGATGGTGGTTTGAGGTGCCTTCCGTGGCGGTTACTCTCCCTTGCCGACCTATTGAGGCTATAAATAGGAGGGTGTGCCTTCACACTCAACACACACCACAAGAAGCATTTCTCTCTTACTAGTAGTAGTTCTTGGAGTTTTAGTGGAGTTAGGCTGAGTCTAGAGCTCTCTAGTCCCAAGTCTTCACTTGGAATTGGTATGGCTCTTGTATCTTTTCCCTTTTGTAAGACTTTGCTCTTATCAATATATATATATTTTTTCTATATAGTTGTGCTTGGGTCATGAGTTTCTTGTTTGATATTGTGATCCATATATGTGATAGTATAGTCTACTTGTGTGATAGTAGTTTATATTTATTATACTACTATTGTCATGCTAGTTATATACCGTCACTATAGTCTAGTTTATATGTTATAGTCTATATGCTTAGTTTTAACTGATAAAGTATAGCATGGGTTTGGTGATCGTATTCGTACGGTAGCTCTGCCTCGTTAATAGTAATCGCGGAGGGGCAGAGTGCTCTTTGGTCATGCAAGTATGGTACTTGGGTGACTGATTTGCATCAATTATTCGTTAGTCTACTGGTTCGTTGAGGTAGGCGGCAGGTGGTGACAGCCCTGTCTGTCCTTTGAAATCCTCCCCGCTAGGCTAGTGCGTAGGCTCTTGGCGGAAGTCGCCTGTGGATGCAGGGGTAAGTCCGTGCCTGAAGTGCTATACTATTGACTGCTGAACCTGAGTGTGGGTCTGTATGTATTCTACTTAGGCTATGCAACTGTATGGGAATGTATAGTAGGAGTAGCTTAGCCTAGTCTTTCCTCCACTAGACTTTATTTATTTAGTAGGAATCTTCTGTGTGTGTCACACTACCCGGTTATTATCATGTACCCGCCTGTCTTGGTTAGATATCCTTGCTAATTGTTAACATGATCTTATATGTTAGTAACGCTTCTTGATCATAACCTTCCTTTGGGATAAACAAATACGATACCCTGAATACTTCCGGGTGAAATGCTACAGCGGTATTCTCCGTGCGCTTGCGGATTTTTACCTACTTGACTCTGGGACATATTAGTGAACCGTTTCTGGCCCCGTGCCGGGAATGATTTATTAATATGGCTTAGAAAAGTCAACAGACACATAGAAGATTCTATCTCAAATATAAATAAATAAATAAAGCCAAGTGGAGAAAGAACTAAGCTGAGTTACTCCTACAGTACTTTCATATATAGTTGTATAGCCTAAGTTCTATACATATACACACTTATACTCAGGTTCAACAGTTATTAACATAACACTTCAGGCATGGAGCTACCCCAGCATCCACAGGCGACTTCCGCCAAGAGCCTACGCACTAGCCTAGCGTGGAGGAGTTCAAAGGACGAACAGGGTTGTCACCACCTGCTGCCTACCTCAGCTAACCAGTAGACCAACGAATAATTGATGCAAATCAATTATCCAAGTACCATACTCGCATAATCAAAGAGCACTCTACTCCTCCATGGTTATATTAACGAAGCAGAGCTATCATATAAATATGATCACCAAACCCATGTCATGTCATAACAATGAATCCTAAGCATAAAGACTATGTCATATAAATTAGACTATAGTGACGGTGTATAACAAGCATGACAATAGTAATATAATAAATATAAACTACTATCACACAAGTGGGCTATACTATCACATATATGGATCACAATATCAAACAAGAAACTCATGACCCAAACACAACTATATGAAAAGATGACATTTATTAAATAGAGCAAAGTCTTACAATAGGGAAATGATACAAGAGCCATACCAATTTCTCCAAGAGAAGACTTGAAGAACTAGAGAGCTCTAGACTCAGCCTAACTCCACTAAGACTTGAGAACAACTAAGTAGCAAGAGAAGAAATTCTTCTTGTGGTGTGTGTGTGAGTGTAAAGCCACACCCTCCTATTTATAGCCTCTATAGGTCAGCAAAGGGGAGTAACCGTCAAGAATATCCCTGCCCACCGCCTTCAGGGATCAACCAGGAGCCTCCACGTGCAAGCCCAGGAGGAAAGGCCGCATGCCTGGGTCGGCCGACTTAGGGGGGTTGGTCGACCTGTGGCTGGGCCCTCCTGGGTTGTGCTTCCTCAGGGTGGCTGCCAGGTGGGTCCTCATCCCAGATGTCGGGGTAGTTTTGTATGTTTCTTCGGTGTGGTACTGAAAATAGGCCCTTCAATCCATGGGATGTTCAGTTGGCGCTCTCTCATTGGTCGAAAGTGTGTTTCTTTGCCTTTTGGGTATGTTTCCTTCATATTTCCTCCTACATGCAAATAATTCCCAAGTACAAGTGGAACTACATTATCGTAAACAAATATGCATGTATGAAATGCCAAGTTCTCCTTTATTTGAGCATAGTTGACGGATGAAAATGGTACTTAACAGCCGTCAACAAACTCCCCCAAGCTGAACCTTTGCTCGTCCCGAAGCAAAGATAAAACTTAAGTTGTTGATCAGGAGTTGCTACAATGTCCTACTCCTCAATAATACTAAGTGCACAACAAAGATACTTTTCCTTGAATTAAATATGTTGGTACAGTATTCACCCATTTGCCTTGATCATCATGGGGCTTTTAACACCTCATTGTCTTGGGCAGTTGAGAGATAGAACAATTGTAGGGCACTAATTACTTGCTCTCTATTCCACTATCTTACTCCGGAGGTTTTCAATAGATTTTGCAAATAAAACCAAGTTCCTCAAATGATTCTCTCGGATCGCTCAAAAGTGTATGATTCCTCACCAAGGCAAAGTGTTGCCTAAAATCACCTACTTCTAATAAGGCTCATGTGGAGCTCAAGGTAGGGATAATTGAGGCATATTTGTTCACATACTATTGCTATGTCAAAAGACCGGATCCTAGAAAAATCAATTCACACAATTTTGATCAAAATGTGCAAGTGTGTGGGAAACATGGTGGAATGATGGATTGAATGAATAACTCCTCTTTGAATTTCTTTCGTCTTTTTTGGAATTTTTCTAGGACATGGCTATCTTTTGATTGCTCTTCTTTGGAGCATCCATTTATTTTCTTTTTGCATAGCCATATTCCTAGTTTGCAATGATAATTGAGAGAGGAATTTTTGCAATGAACATATGGAGTATTTCTTTCAGGTGGATGGAAGTGGTGGTGGCTTTCTTCCGATGTAAAGGAATAGCTCATGGCGGTGGATGTGTGTATGTGATCTTGATCAAGAAAGCATGAAAACAGTCTTACTAGGGTCACAACAATTTTGACTAAGCTCAATGTGAAACAAGCAGCATATGTATAAGGTTTTTCAAATAAGCACTACATATGACTTTGGCAGGAATTTTCATCATTGAGGAACTTATCAATTTATCATTTTGAAAAATAAAACTTCGGAATTCAAACTTTACTTTGAGCAAGATCATAGCAGCCCTATTCACTATATCATATCTCCCAATGGGGGGGGGGGGGTAAAGGTCTACGAAGCTTCTGTTGCGATTTGCTTTTTAGTACTCTAGCTTCCCCTAGCTTCGTGCGCTCACACTGCTGTTTGGTGGCTTTTGCTTTTGAAGATGCATTCGAGCTAACTCGGTATGCGTGGATCCTTGCTTTGAAGTGTTCCTAGCAATAGTTGGGGCTAGTTTCCAGGTTCCTACGAAACTCACCTTTTGTGTTTAATTACAGGATCTGAAGATATGGCTCAAGTTATGCAAACTGCTCGCCCTGACGAGGCTGTCGCTGAGGCAAACCTGCCTTCGACGGCTGTCGATGTCGCTGCAAGTGAGGGCGACTCTGAGGCGGAATTGGCTAGGAGTTTGGAGGACAACTTTACTGCTGCTCCTGAAGGGCTGAGTCATGATCATGGTCGGGAACCATCGAAAGAGGTTGAAGATAATGAAGAAGAGGACGATAGGGATGAGGAGGAGGACGATGAGGAAGGGGGTGGTGACAGGGATTTTTCTTCCCGAGGTGATGGGAGGGTAGCCACCAACACCCAAGGGCAAGGTTCGAGTCGCAGGGTTCGGAGCTCTGGCCCGGTGGACGAGGACGTAGAGCACGTGGATGCAGATATCAGCGATCTACTGCCCGCTGATGATTTTGGCCTGTCGAAGGGCCGAAAGGGAAAGGGGAAAGACCACGAGGGATCCAGACCTCGGACCTCCGTTTTTGGGCGCTCTCGCCTTGATACCCCTAAACTACACAGGCTTGCCGAGTTAGGGTGTTTTCCCTCCGGAGGAGCCCGACTGGCTGGTCAGGAGGTTACCCCGTGCCCTGCTCAAGACAAGGCCGTGGTTTTTGAAGACCACTTCACTGCTGGCCTTGGCTTTCCCTGCTCAGCCTTCGTGAAGGACATGTTGAGCAGGTTCAACATGCAGCTGCATCACATCAGCCCCAGCGGGATGGCTATGCTAAGCAAATTCGCGTGGGGCGTGCTGAGTTATCAGGGCCTGCTTGATATCGAAGTATTCTGCAAATACTACTGCGCTCACTATCAGCCGAAGACTATCAAGATTGATTGCGTGGTGCATGAGGCTGACTTTGGCTGCATAACCTTCATGCCCCGCTTCAAGCGTGATAATCAATTTGTTAAGTGCAGTCGAAACCGCTGGAGTGACAAGTGGCATGAGTGCTGGCTGTACGTGAAGGTTGCCGCAGAAACTGCTCTTACGGAAGAGGGAGGGGCGACTACTTTTCCCTTAGCTTCGAAGCTAACTCATTGCAAGCCTCGGTCCACGGAAGGCAGGGTGCCCAAGGGCTGTAAGAACGAGGCTGCCTTCCATGTCGCTACCTTCAACTCAAGCGGCCGGGACCTCGTCGAAGAGTTTGTGGTTGCAAATATGTGGCCACTACGTGAGGGGTGTTTAATTCTTGGGTTTATTTAGAAGAAGATCCCCTCGCGGCCTGACATCACCATACCGTTCCCGGAGGTGCCCGTGGATAAACGGGGTTTTGGTGACGAAGAGTTTTTGGTTTTCCTGTAGTGCGCCAGTGAGGCTATGGTGGGGCCTTACACTTGCGAGGAGCAGAAGCACACCTGCGAGCGGACTTCGCACAGCAGCCGACTTAACTGTGTCCTGACATTGGCCGGTGTGAAGTACCCCGCTCGTGTCACGCCAGGACCTCGGATGAAGCGGAACCGGCCCCCTGGAAATGTTGGTTCAGATGTTGGCAAGGCAACGGGGGCCAAAAAGGCCAGCAAGGAGAAGTGTCCGCCGAATCCTCCCCTGTAGATTGGGAAGAGGAAAAGGGAGGAGGAAACTTCGAAGGTCCCTCTGAAGCGTGCGCTGGCTAAAGAACCCAGCTGGGACTCTTCGAGTTCGTCTGCCCCAGGCCTTGGTGCTGTTGGGACTTTGGTGCGCGCCAGCGCGATGCGGATGCCTTCGACGACGACAATGAGGAGGAGGATGACATGGTGGTGGTGTCTCCCCCTGTTGCGGGCGGTGATGCTGATGTGCCAGCTTTGAGTCCCTCCGTTATTCCCGCGAGGAGTCGGGCTGTGGATACGGAGGCCGCGGACACCCTTGCAGGTCTCAAGGAAAAATTTTCTGCTCTCCCTGGACCTTTGAGTCCAAGTCAACTTTTGATTGGGACTGGAGCCTCTGGAGGGTCTGCTGGTAGAGGCTTGGGGCTGCCCGAGGGGTATGAGGATTTTGCTGATCCCCAGGCTTGGGCTAATCTATGCTCGGCTCCTGATGCTTTCATAGCCGAGGGGGCTCAGCTGTTTGGAGTCGGGGACTTGCGGCATAATCTCTGCCATGTTTTGAGACATGTAAGTATGCTTGGCTTTGATAGTGTATGAAAAATGTTGTACTATTTTTATTGAGTTTTGTGACAGGGTTATCTTGACTATTGTTTTGTTTCAGGCCCACACCCTTGCGCGGATTTCTTCTGAGAAGACTTGCACAGAGCTAGCTTTGTTGGAGAAGGAGAAGAATTTGCTTGCAACAGAGAACATGTTGCTGAAGGAGAAGCTTAACAGCCTTCGGTCTGCGAAGGATGAGGCTACGCTTGAAGCTATGCGCATGCAAAAGGAGCTTAATGCTTCGCGGGCTGAGGTTGCTGAACTAAAGACCGGCTTAAGTCGCTTGGAAGCTGCTGAGGCTAAGATCACAACTTTGGAAAATGAGAACACAACTTTGAAGCATGACCGATTGACTCGCAACTATGGTTTCGCTGCCTAAGCTGTATCCGCACACCAGTAGTATTGCGAGGCTTTAGGTTATGTTGGTGTTGAGCCCATGTCATTGACCGATGGGGCTGCAATCACCGAAGCTGTTTTCTTTGGGTGGCTAAAGTCTGAGTTCGAAGCTCTCCCGGGGGTGACGGACAAGCGCAGCAACTTCGGCGCGCTGCATACTGCGGAGGCCGCTTTTGGGCTGCTGGAACGCGAAGGCTGCGACCACTTCCATGCTCTGGGAAGGTGCAACTTTCCGATTGGGGCGGATGCTCGGGATGGCTTGTCACCGGAGGCCATCGCCGTGGCTAAGCGCGTCGCAATGAAATTCTGGCGTGATCACGGCCGCTCAGCCGCTCGACAGGCTGCCATTGAGAAACTGGCTCAGGTTATACTTCTATTTGTGCATTGTATTTTCATTTATTTGTGCAACGTTTGAAGTTGAAAATAATTGTGCTTGTGCAGATGCGTGGCTCTTCGAGGAGCGGTGACGGCCAGGCTGAAAATCGTTCGAGAGGCCAAGGCACTTCGAGGAACGCCGCCGAGAAGGCTGGAACTTTAGAGGGTGGATCAAAGGCCGCACCGAGCGAGGTTTAGGATTATCTGTAGTTGTTGTGTTGTTGTAACGTACTTTTTGGGGGGTCCTGAGGCAAATTTTGTAACTATAATTTTGACATGCCTACTTCACCCTATGCAGGTGTCCTTCGTGTCGCCTGCGCAGGAGTCCGAGGAGGATGCTTCTAGTGGACTTGATGAGTGAAGGGTCCCAATATTTAATGGATGATGCTTCCATACTGATGCCTGCTTCGAGTAGTTCTGACGCCAGTTTGAGCGGCTTCAAAGCATTAGATGTTGCGGCGGAGGCTGAAAGATTTGAGTACCCCGAGCGCGCATCTTCGTCCAAAGCACGCTTGGTGACTTTGGACGTCGGTGTGGTTTGTGTGGGGGATTATTCCCACTTGTTCACTCGTGGAGCTTCATCTAGTGCATCATCCACACTTGGCCGTCGGGGTAGGGGTAGGTCCCATGGTGGGGGAGTCTCCGTAGACAGACTGCGCAGGGAGTGAGGACCGGGGTCTCTGCATCTGAAGCAAAGCGAGAAATCCTTGAGCACCAAATGTTCCGGGGCCTCAATTCCGCGGCCGTCCCGTCCGAGGCTTGCTGTGACGAAGCGGTCAATTAGCTCCGTGCTGAATTCGTTGACGAAGATTACTAAATCCTTTTCGCAAGCGCCGGTTCCAACTTGTAGAAATGCCCAAGATTCGGGTGTCCTTGGTTCCGGGGGCTCGAGACCTAATCCTTGCCCCCCTCCGCCTGGTTACACCGCTGATGAATGGTCGGTTTTGCTTCCCTAGTTGTTAGCCTCTGGGGTTGTTGTAAAAGAAGAACACATTGATTATGATTTCTGATGTAAACATTCATTAGCTGCAATTGTAATAAATTATGTCTTGCCATGTTTGTGTTGCTATGACATGCTTAGCGCTGACATCGAATTTGGAAAAACACCCCCCTCTCCCTCGAATTGCTAAAGGCGAGTTATTCTAGGACGAACCCTTCGACGGGATTTAGGCTGCACCAAGCTCCTTAGCATTTTTTGCTAAGTTTTTTGAAAAATGCCACCCTCTCCCTCGAAGTGCTAGGGGCGTGGTGTTTTAGGGTGAACCCTTTGATGGGTTTGGGCTGCAACGAGCCCCTTAGCATTTTTTCGCTAAGTTTTTTGAAAAACACCAACCTCCCCCTCGAAGTGCTAGGGGCGAGGTGTTTTAGGGCGAACCCTTTGACGGGTTTGGGCTGCAACGAGCCTCTTAGCATTTTTTCGCTAAGTTTTTTGAAAAACGCCACCCTCCCCCTCGAAGTGCTAGTGGCGAGGTGTTTTAGGGCGAACCCTTTGACGGGTTTGGGCTGCAATGAGCCCCTTAGCATTTATTCGCTAAGTTTTTTGAAAAACGCCAACCTCCCCCTCGAAGTGCTAGGGGCGAGGTGTTTTAGGGCGAACCCTTCGATGGGTTTGGGCTGCAACGAGCCCCTTAGCATTTTTTCGCCAATTTTTTTGAAAAACGCCACCCTCCCCCTCGAAGTGCTAAGGGCGAGGTGTTTTAGGGCGAACCCTTTGACGGGTTTGGGGTGCAACGAGCCCCTTAGCATTTTTTTCGCTAAGTTTTTTTGAAAAATGCCATCCTCCCCCTCGAAGTGCTAGGCGCGAGGTGTTTTAGGGCGAACCCTTCGATGGGTTTGGGCTGCAATGTGCCCCTTAGCATTTTTTTTGCTAAGTTAGCTGGCTGCACGGGTTTTAGCTCTTCGGGCTTGACCAGTGCGGTAGCTATGGCTTTAGAGCTTTTTTCTGTTCGTCGAATGTTTCAATCTCCGTGGTGGGAGTTGTTTCGACATGTTCTACTGAGCAAGGCTTTCCGCTTTGGGGAAGGCAGCTTTATAGATTTAGCTGGGGTTTACATAGGATCTGCCTTGTTAAAAACCTCACCCCTACGAAGGGTTCCCCTTGTGAGGAAAAGAGTACGGTCCTTTACATAATTGCCTAGAAAAGAAAAGCCTGAAAAAGAAAATCTACCAACTAAGCTCAAGGTAGCACTTATAGTTTCGTGCTATGCTTGGCTTTTTACATGCTTCGAGTGGTGCTTTCTCTTATACGTAAAACCTTCAAAGGTTGTCCGCGTTCCAAGAATTCGGCAACTCTTCTCCTTGGGAAGTCTGGAGCCTGTACGCTCCAGGCCTGTTTGATTTTGCCATAATGTATGAACCCTCCCATTTTGGTTCTAACTTGCCTTTGCTTTCTGTTCTAGGGCTTCAGAGTAGACCTAGGTCTCCTACTGCGTAGGCTCGGGGTGCGACTTTTTGATCCCTCCAGTGGCGTGTTTCTGATTGATACTTTTCAAGGTTGAAGACTGCGTCTAGTCTGTCGACTTCCATCAGATCCTTCGATATCCTCCTCTGCGGGCTGTGTTGATTTTGTATTGAAGGTTCTGGGACTTCGGTGCAAAATCTCCTCGGGCGTGACTACCTCTTCCCCGTAAAGTAACCTGAAGAGCGAGTATTTGGTTGTCCTGGTTTCGGTCGTGTTGTGTGACCATATGACCCTTGGCAGTTCTTCTGCCCATGTTCCTTTCTTGTCATCGAGGAGTATCTTTTTGATTGCCTTGAATATAAGGCTGCTTGCTCTTTTGATGGCTCCGTTCAATTAGGGGTGATATACTGACGCCAAGTCGACTTTGGTTCCGATGGAGTGACAGAACTCTTTGAACATATCATTCTCAAACTATTTTCCATTGTCGACTGTTATGTCTCTTGGCACTCTGAAGTGGCAGACGACATTTTGCCAAAAGAACTTTCTGATTGTTGCTGCCGAGATGTTTGTGATTGGTTTTGCTTTGATCCACTTGGTGAAATATTCTAGCGCTACAACTGCCCACCTGTAATTCCCTGGTGCTGTGGGTAGGGGTCCAACGATGTCGATTCCCCAACGCTGGAGAGGCCATGATGGGGCTATAAGTTGCGTTGGCTTGCGAGGGTGCTAACTGCCTATTTGAGATTTTTTTGATAGGCTTCGCATCTAGTTACTATTTCTGCAGCATCCTCGGCCATAGATGGCCAAAAGAAACCCTGCCTAACTGCCTTTGCAGCTAATGGCCGAGGTCCGATATGTGCTCCGTAGATTCGTTCGTGTATCTCGCTGAGTAGCTGGGTACCCTCCGTTCTGCTTACACACTTGAGTAGTGGAGAGCAAATTCATGACTTGTATAGCTGACCCTCAATGATTCTATAGTTCTTGGCCCTCTGCTGCATTCTTTTAGCCTCTGACTCAGTGTCTGGCTCATAAAAACCCTTGAGGTACGCAATGATTTGAGTTCTCCAGTCTTCGCTGATTACTGCGTGTATTTGCTTGGGGTCCTAGAGGACTGTTTTGATTAAAGGTTCTGTGATTGTTTGAAAGAACACATCTTGTGGTATTGCCTCTTGCCTTACTACAAACTTGGCGATTTTGTCTGCCTCTGTGTTGAACTTTCTCTTGATATACTGTATATCGAAGCCTTTGAAGTACTTTTCCATACTTCGGATGGTGCTATGGTATTTCTCAAGCAATGGGTCCCTGGTTGTGAATTCTTTGTCATATTGACTCGCAACGATCTTGGAATCTATTCTAATTCTGCACCTCTGAATTCGGAGTGCTCTTAGTTTCTTGAGCCCCAACAGTACTGCCTCATACTCTGCTATGTTATTGGTGCACTTGTCCGTTTCTTTACTGAACTTGAGCCTTGCAGCGTATTTCATTTTTACGCTCATGGGCGTGGTGACTACTGCTGCTATTCTTGCCCCGACTAGTCCCCAGGCTCTGTCGCAGTGCACTGTCCACTCTGGCTCAGACCATGCTTGATTTTTTACGTGTTGCGGAGCTGTCCAATCTGCTATGAAGTCAGCAAGTACCTGGGACTTGATGGCACTACGTTTCTCGAAGTCTACTACATGCTCTGAGAGTTTCATGGCCCATTTGCCGATTGTTCCCGAAGCTTCTTGGTTGCCAAATATTTCATTAAGTGGTTGGCTGGTGAGCAATTTGATGTGATGAGCCTTAAAATAATGTCATAACTTTCTGGAAGCCCATGACTACCGCGTATGCAATTTTTTCCATCTCGAAATACAGCCTCTTGGAGACAGATAGTGCCTCGCTGACGTAGTATACCGGTAGTTGCACCAAGAGTTCCTTCGGCTCCCCTTTAACCGTTTTGACTATTTTCTTTTCCTCTATGAGGACTGCACTGACCGCCGAGTGGGACGCAGCGACATATAACAGCAGCACAGCCCCAAGCTCTGGGTTGGTGAGCTTTGATTGCTTCTCGAGGTAGTTTTTTAACTCTGCGAAGGCTCATTGGTGCTCTGGACCCCATTCGAAGGGTTGAGCCCCTCGGAGTGTTTGGAAGAAGGACAAGCTTCTCTCGGCTGATCTGGATATGAACCGGTTTAATGCGGCCGTTCTGCCTGTGAGTTTCTGCACATCTTTTTGGCACTGGGGTTCTTGCATTTGGATGATCGCTTTGATTTTCTCTGGGTTGGCTTCGATGCCTTTGGCTGACACCAGACAACTCTTCCTTTCCGGATGCCGAAAACACACTTCTCTAGATTCAGTTTTAACCTTGCTGCTCGAAGGTTTGCAAATGTTTCCGCGAGGTCTGAGATATGGTAGCCTTTTACTTTACTTGCTACTATGATATCGTCCACATAAGCGTGTACACTTTTTCCAAACTGCGAATCGAAGGCTTTCTGAGCCATGCGGCAAAATGTAGGCCCAACATTTTTCAATCTCTCGGGCATTCTTACAAAACAGTAAGTACCAAAGGCTGTGATGAAACTTGTTTTTTCCTCATCCTCCCTCCTTAGCCATATCTGATGATAGCCAGAGAAGCAATCGAGCAGTGACAGCAGCTCGCTCCTAGCTGCTGCGTCCATGATTTTGTCAATTCGGGGAAATGGGAAATCATCTTTGGGGCAAGCTTTGTTGAGATCTATGAAGTCTATGCACATTCTCCACTTTCGATTCTTTTTCTTCACCATTACGCAGTTTGCCAGCCAAGATGGATATTTGATTTCGCGGATAACGGAAGCATCGAGGAGCCGTTGGACTTCTGCTCTGATAGCTTCTATTTTTTCATCGGACATCTTTCGAAGCCTTTGTTTCTTTGGCTTGATCTTTGTGTCAACTTCTAGCTTGTGCTCTATGATGCTTCTGTCCACGCCTTTGAGGTCTGCTGAAGACCAGGCGAATACATCTTTGTTCTTACTGAGGAATGCTAACAGTTTTTCTCTTCTTAGAGTCTAAACCAGAGCCTACAGTGACAAACTGGCCAAGGACTTGCTCGTCAAGGAATACTTTTTTGGTTTCTTCGTCTGACTGCACTGCGACCTTCCCTTTATCGAGGCATCGTGTCTCTTCTCTTGCATTCGCTTTATGCTACTCACGAGCTTTTTGAGCTCTCTCTTCATCCTCTAGCTGCTCTTGACTAAAAATGTGTATGTTGTGGTAGTTCCTTTCCCCTAGTGCATAACCTTTTTCTATGTCTCTTGCCATTTGCTAATCTCCTTTGACTATGATAATCCCTCTAGCTGCTGGGATCTTCATACATAGATATGCACTTTGGATGACGTCTTCGAAGGTGTTAATTGTGCCCCGGCCAAATATAACATTAAATGGGTGGCAAAGATCCACCACATCGAATGTTACGTCCTCTGTTCGAGGGTTTTGAGTGTTGCCAAATGATACCGGTAGAGAGATTGTGCCCATGGGAGTGATTCTTTTTCCGCTGAAGCCAATGAGTGGTATATTTGATGGCTGTAGAGAACTTTTGCTGAGGCCCATTTGCTCGAAGGTGCTTATGAACAGGATGTCTGCCTGGCTGCCGTTGTCTAGTAGGACTTTGCTGACCATCCAGGTATGGATGTGGGCTTCAATTATGAATGCATCGACATGCGGGTAAGCTTTGAGGCTGAGATCTGACTCGGTGAATGTGATGGGAATATGAGAACACTTTGACTTGATAACGGGTCCTTCTGTGAAAACGCTATTTACCATTCGAAAGTGATCTCTTCTTCTTCTTTTGTTTTCGAAGTCTGAAGATGACCCTCCACATATCATTCCAATGTAACCTTGTACTGGGAAGGTTGTGGCTTGGTTTAGGGTAGGTTCTGGTTTAGGCTATGGTAGGTGTTGAGGTTCTTGTTGTTGCCTTCGCTGGTCTTGGTTGGGTGATGGTTGCTGGATTTGTTGTCTGGGTTGGGTGTACTGGCTGGGTGGTTGTGTGGGATGAGTTGGATGAAAATATGGGGACGGTGCGTAAAGTTGATGATGGTGGGTGCTTGGGTAGTGATAGTTGGGCTGAGCGGGCTGTGGATATGGTTGCTGGGGCCATGGGTCGGGCGATGTATAATTGATGGGTTTGGGTAAGGATGAAGCCTTCTTTTCTGCTTTGATCCTTTCTTGGATTTCTTTTGCTTTGAGGCATGTGGAAGTTTTGAGCCCCTTGTCCTCTCCGCAGTAAAAACAGTACGACTTTCTGGCCGGCCGAGTCTAGACTTGAGAGCCTCAGCCTCAGCCACGCCCTCGTTGGCCGCTTCCTCGGAAATCATTGCTCTGGTTGCCTCTACCGATAGTGTCTTCTTTTTCTTCCTCGATGTGACCAATGAACGAAGGGGAGGGTTCGATGGGTTGCTTGGTTTTTCTGTACTGCCTTTCTTGATAGCCACCTTCGCTCTGTGACTTGTTGCGGCTCTTATTTTGACTTTGCTTGCGTCTCTTGTAATCCACATCCAATCTACTATACTCTTCAAACTTTGTGCATAACATTTGCATGGTGTGCGGGGGTATCCGCGCACAGTATGAAGACATCTGGCATGCTCGCATGCCTCTGAGTACAGAGTTTATTGCCGCCTCATCCATGATGCTCGGGGCCTGGGCTCGAAGCATGAGGAATCTTCTGTAGTACTCATGTAATTGCTCATTCTCTTGCTGGGCGATATTCAACAGCTCGTGTGATGGTTCCATAATGGTGCGGAACCCTCAAAAACTTGCGACCACCTTATCCCTGATGTTTTCCCAGCTATACAGAGACCCGGGAGGCAGGTTGAAGTACCAATTGAGGGCGGACTCTTCGAGGGCGCAAACGAATGCCTTTGCCAGTGTTACCTCGTCTCCTCCCGCTGATATGATTGCTGCTTCGTAGCTCATGAGTAATTGCCTTGGGACAGAATTTCCCCTGAATTTGACTAGCGGTATCATTCTGAACTGCGGCGGATATGGGGCTCTTTGCAATCCTTCGAATAGAGGTGAGTCTTTATCGATTATGCCTGTTGTGCTTGATCTTCAAATTGGCAGCACTTCTGCGGCTATTGGCTGATGGCTTGGTGTGAGTGGTACTTCTTGCTTGAGGTACGGGTGGGCTTCAGGCATTGGGTTTGATTCCTGGCGACTTGCCCTGCCGATGGTTCTCTGGAGTTCTTCGACTCTTTTGCCAGTTGCAGATTCTTGAGTCTGAGCTAGGCTATGTACTCTTTCTCTTGTAGTGCTTTCTCTCTCTCTGACAGCGCTTTGCTTCTTAGCTCTTGTTCTTGCAACAACTATTGCTTGAGTTGCACCGGGTGCTCGGCTCTTTGGGCTAACAGTTCCATCTCTTGTGCTGCTGTCATCGAGGTTAGGGTGCTGCTTCCCGGAGGGTTCGAGCTCGACGGTTGTTCAGGACATTGTGCTGGGTCTTTTTGGCCACCCGCTGCTTCTGCCTGAAGCGATGGTTGCACTTCGGGGGTGTTCTCTTTTGTTACTTGTGATGAACACTGGTCGTCAGCCGATTGGGGGTCTCCCAGAACGCTGCTTCGTGAGGGTGGTGTGCCGCTCGAAGTCAGCGGTCCATGGAGTTGAGTCATAGTGAGCTTGTGTAGGAGCTCACAACATGGTGGGCGCCACTGTTGGTGTCACAGAGCGCGAGCTTCGATGACACTAACAGAAAGAGTGAACATAAAAAGAAATTGTGAAGGGTACAAAACGGAACAAAAGGGCTCTTCTCACGTATTCCCAAAAAGATTCCTCCCGTTATAAGTAAGTAGGGGTGTTCCTTTTATAGGCCCGTACTTAGACCATGTGCAAATGACCATTTTGCTCCTAATTACCTACTATATTCTTCGAATATTCTGTACAAAATGGTCATAAAGGATAAATCGGTCATTTGAGCACTCCTGGTACCCTTCCTTGCTCCACACGCCACAACACGTGCTGGTGCCACGTGTTGCCCTCTTCCCTCCGAATAGGCTCTTGATCTTGCCCCGCACGCATTCCTTCGAAGGATGACGACTTCATCCTCCGAGGGCTCGGAGATCCCACTCGAAGGGTCCTGGTTTTACCGTGGCCTCCGATGAACGCCTGTACCTCAAAGTTACGGTTAATAATGAATAATAAAGAAAAAGGATAACAATGTGTTGAATTTGACTTTTATTTGCAGCCTGACTTTGATGAACCCTCGAAGGGTGGCTTGTGAAGTGATCCCCCCAACAGTAGCCCCTTGAGGGATGGATCCAACTTTGATGGGCCAAAACCCTCGCTTCGCTGAGATCTCTTACCCAAACGCCACCTTTCGAGCATCAAAGTTGGGCTTTTCGAACGAAGCTACCAGGGCGTCTGCCTATAAAAGGAGAATAACTGCGGTGGAAAATTATTATTTTTACTAGTTACTTGTCCGTTGAGCTTCCACTATGCCTGCGATTTGACTAGGGTTCGAACAGTAATTGTTTCGGAAAAAGGATAACAATGTGTTGACTTTGACTTTTATTTGCAGCCCGACTTTGATGAACCCTCGAAGGGTGGCTTGCGAAGTGATCCCCCCAACAGAGTTCACGGGACCCACGGGATGAGAATGATCGGTTAGCAAAGGATGGCGCTCCGCTCGAGCTTGATGATGTGTGCATGGGGTAGTCGTGCTGAGATCCCCATGCACCGGCCTGCCATGATGATCCTCCGGCCTTGTCCGGTGGTGGGGGCTGATCCCAACCCGTACCTCCGATTGGGGTTTGGATCCCCGGTGTGGCCGTCATGCTTCTCCGTGGTCAGGTTGGTCGTTCGGAGACGCTGCCCCTGCGAGAATCTCCCCTTACCTCGAGAGGGAAGGTTAGTGTCCGACAGTGATACAAACGAAGACCCGGGTTAGGTAACGGGTATTCGTTCATATACCCGGGAAAATAATAGACCAAGGTATCATCCGGACCACGCTTCAAAGTATGTCCATGCACAAAATAATCCTCACCTATGTATTCTCTGTCCGCACTCAAATATTCAATTTGAACATTTTCGAGCATTTCACATTTTTGAGCAATGCGAGTAATTAAGGAAGTGCACTCAATTGGTCCTTTCAGTTTTATATTTTCTAACCATTGGTCAATCATGCATTCCACGGGAGAAACTCTAATTCTTTTGACCAAGGCATACAATAGTTTTAGTTCATCTTTACGGACAATCCTAATATCATGTCGAGGAAACAAGGTCATGGCCAACCAAACATGCATGAATCTCAAAGTGGGATTATGGATGGCACTTGTTCTAGGCTTTGGACCCTAATCATTTCCTGTAATTTGTTTCCAAAAACTTTCCTTATGAAAACTTTTCAATGCTTTATCTAAGTCTACTCTACATTTGACATTTAGACCAAGCATAGAATTAAGGTGGGTCCAAGGAACAAAACGTTCTTGCCTAAACAAGCGAAAAGAAATGCCTTCATCATGTTTTCTAAGGGTGCACAAAAACTGCATAGTAAGCAAACAAGAACCTTCCTCATTTTTGTCTACGAAATCAGTCTAACCCATAGTGCGAAAAATAGTGGCAAATTCTTCTTGCATACTTATTTTCTCGAGGAAGTCCGGGTCGAAATGTCGGGTGTGGGCGAACGGCCGGTCTCTCATGAGCTCGATGGCTTGTCCTTCACGGTCATCGACGATGTCGAGGTGCTCCTCGGAGGTGAGCATGGCCGGCGTTTCTTCCTCCGGAATTTCAGCTTCGGAGTCGCCATGTTCCGAACTCGGGATAAGCTCGACGGAAGGCGTCCGGCTCGTGCTTGCCCGAGAACTCTTCCTCTTCTTCCCCCCGACAGCTTGCCTTATTTGATTGAGCATGGCTGCACACAAGAACAAACAAAAACAAGAACGACCTTGCGTTTGTTAGTGAAAGCGAACTCGGACCCTCCCGAACTTGATTTTGATTCTCACAATCAACTTGAAAATGCACAAAATAGAGGGAAACTATTTTTTTTGGGGGTTTTGGGGTAGTAGCTAAGTGAAGAACACGAATTCTTGAAGAGCAACAAAGTGAGCAAAGGAGGAGAGTGAAGAATGAGCTTGGAATGGTGAAGCTCCTCCTCCTGGTCAATTTTTATAGCCCAAACACTAGAATGGCAGCAAGAAATGGATAGAGCAACGGCTATAGAGCCGTTGGGAAAAAGCTGGGGACAAAAAGGTGGGACTAGGGGGTTGGTCGGCCTGCCAGTGGGCCCTCCTGGCTCCCTCCTTTTTCCACGATGTTCCCCAACGGCTAGTGAATCTAGCCAGTGCAGCCATTTTGCTCAAATTGCTCAACAAAAATTCTTTTCAAAAAGACAAACCCAAAAAACCTATTTATATATATATATATTTTAAATATGCATATGATTGGAAAAATTCCAATGTGCAAGATGGTTGAAAAATTCAAATATGCAAAATGCAAAAGTTGGAAATGAATCTAAACATGATGGAAAGCAAATATGGAATTGAAGAAAATAAATATGGATAAATACCGATTTAACCTCTCGGTGAGGGCTCACCCATTTAAGTTTGATGAGCAGGACTTTTCTCCGGCGTTTAGCTCGATGTGGTGTCGTCCGGTCCCGGAGATGAGGACACGGATGATGCTTCTTGCTTCACTCGCCACACCTTCTTGGTCTTCTTTGTCGATGTGGTCAGCGGCTTTGTAAATATTGGAGCCTGTGGCTTGGCACGCGGCTCCGACCTCTTCACCGTCACCTGTCGTGGTGACACTTTTTCCTTCTCAAGGAAGTTCTTCATGAACGTTATGAGGCTGTCCTTCTTTGGGGGTGTGACTTCGACTTCCTTGATGTTGTTCGGGTTTGGCCCATACTTGATGCAGATCATATTGCATTGCTCCTTCCGTGGCCGAAAATCGAACTTCTCCTCCTTGCCATTGATATAGAAACGGATTTCTCCGGCTCCAACATCAATGCGAGCATCCGCGGTGCTGAGGAATGGCCGCCCAAAGATGAGCGGTGTTTCCTTACTGACATCCATGTCGAGTGCCACGAAATCAACGGGAATGAAGCAATCCCGGATTTTCACCGGAATATCTTTGGCAATTCCCGCCGGGTAGCGGACCAAGGAATCAGCTAGCTAGAGCTCCATCGGCATGGGGGATAAGGCTGTATAGTTCAGCCTGTCGAAGACGTCCTTCGGCATGACGCTCATGCTCGCCCTGAGATCACACAGGTCATGGTTGAAGTTCTGTGTCCTGATCGAGCAGGTGATCATGGGACAGCCCGGATCTTTCTTTTTCTCGGGAAGCCGATTGAGTATAGCAGCGCTACACTCTTCGGTAAGGTTCACAATCTCCATGGTCGGCATCGGACGCTTGTTGCTGATGAGGTCCTTGAGGTAGCGAGCGTACATAGGTACATGCATCACATCCAGCAAGGGCACGTTGATGTGCAGCTTCTGGATTACTTCAACAAAGCATGTGAACTGCTCGTCCATGGTCGGCTTCCTCTTTCTTTCAGGAAATGGCATGAAGTTCGTGTCATAGAACTCATGTGGAGCCGTTTTCCTTAGCGGCATCGCCTCTTGTTTCTTTTCTTCCGCCAGCTTCTCAACTTGTGTGCTCCCCTTTTCCTTTCCTGCAGTGTTAGGATATGGTAGGTCTCAAGTGGATTTACCTCCCCTCGTAGTAACCGCATTAACATTTTCTAAGGGAGTCTTGAGTTGCCCCGGGATTTTCCCCGACTGTACAGGAGGAACAGCAACAGCCAACTGAGCTAATTGGGTTTCAAGCATTTTATTAAAGCTTAGCTGGTTCTTGAAAGCAGAAGAAAGGCCTTCAATTTTAGTGTGGATGCTTTCTAGAGTCTCATCATTGGTGGCAAGCTTTTTACTAATATTCTGATTTATCCTAGCTTGACCAAGAACAAGATCTTTCAAGGAGGGCTGATTATAACCAGAGTTAAAGTTGCCATTGTTACCTCCTTGGTAGTTGGGGCGCTGCTGATTCCACCCCTGACCTCCTTGTGGACGGTAGCCGTTGTTGTTGTTGCCCATGTACATTGCGTCCTCACGGGTTTCAAGACAGTCATTTGCTAAGTGCCCCGTGTTGCCACAGTCCTCGCACGTCATGCGAGCATCCACAGCTTGGGCAGTCGAATGTACTTCTCCCTTGGCCTGATCATCCATCTTCTTTATGAGGAGATCTATCTTAGCGGCAAGCATGTCAACCTCCTTGACACAGTGCATGCCCCGCGGACGTGGTTGGAGGCGATCTTCACTCCAACCTTGGTTGGACACCATTATCTTGATCAGCTCCTTTGCCTTGCTCACAGTGAGCGAGAAGAAGGCTCCACCAGTAGCAGCGTCGAGGTGATCACGGGCCTACAGAGTGAGCCCGTTGTAGAAGTTCTGGATGATAAGCCAGTCATCCATCCCATGGTGTGGGCATGCCAAGATGTACTCTTGGAGCCTCTCCCACGCCTCAGGAATAGACTCCTTCAACTCCTGCTGGAAGCTTGAAATCTTTCCACGGAGGGCATTGATTTTTCCCAACGGGAAAAACTTCACAAGGAACACGGCAGAACATTTTTCCCAAGTGTTTACAGCATCAAGGTTCGCGTAGAACCACTGTCTCGCCCTCCCAAGGAGAGAGAACGGGAACAGTCGAAGATGAACAGCGTTGGGGGTGACGTCCTTCATCTTGAAAGTGTTGGAAATCTCCAGGAATTGTTGCAGATGAGCACTTGCATCCTCATTGGCCTTCCCACAGAATGGGCTGGCCTGCAACATGGTGATGAGACCTGTCTTGATCTCAAAGTTCACATCTCCCACGTTGCCAGCTAGACCAATAGGAATATTGGCAGCAGAGGGAACGGAGAATTCGCGGAGGGTCTTTTGGGCCATCGGCTCAAAGCTTGGTGGTGCGGAAGTGACGGGTTCGCTTGACCGAGGTTGCTTTTGAGGAGGGGTGAGCTTAGCTCGTGCCCTTCTCAAGAGTGATTCTGGATCTTCGGTGAAGTTTGTCGGCAAGTCGAAACCAGTCATACACTACCCCGTTCTCATACAAAATGTAGAAAACAAAGCAAGGTTAGCCTACTTAGGAGATGGCCTTATAATTGTAACATAAATATGTACATTAGTAATTTCTTAATCATACGCCTTCTCCGGCAACGGCACCAGAAATGCTTGTTGACTTTTGCTAAGCCATACTAATTAATCATGGCTGGCAAGGTGCCATAAATGCTTCATTAATATGTCATAGAGCCAATAAGGTAAAATCCGCAAGTGCACAGAAAATACCGTTGTAGCATTTCACCCGGAAGTGTTCAGGGTATCGTATTTGTTTATCCCAAAGGAAGGCAATGAATAAGAAGGCTTACTTATGCACATATTTACATTGCAAATTGATAAGGATTATCTAACCAAGGCAGGCAAGCAATGGATAATGACGAGGTAGTGTGACACACAGAAGATTCTATATCAAATATAAATAAATAAATAAAGCCAAGTGAAGAAAGAACTAAGCTGAGCTACTCCTATAGTACTTTCATATACAGTTGTATAGCCTAAGTTCTATACACATACACGCTTATACTCAGGTTCAATAGTTATTAACATAACACTTCAGGAACGGACCTACCCCAGCATCCACAGGCGACTTCCGCCAAGAGCCTACGCACTAGTCCTAGCGTGGAGGAGTTCAAAGGATGGACAGGGCTGTCACCACCTGCCGCCTACCTCAGCTAACCGGTAGACTAACGAATAATTAATGCAAATCATTTATCCAAGTACCATACTTGCATAATCAAAGAGCAGTCTACTCCTCCATGGTTATATTAACGAAGCAGAGCTATCATATAAATATGATCACCAAACCCATGTCATGTTATAACAATGAATCATAAGCATAAAGACTGTGTCATATAAATTAGACTATAGTGACGGCGTATAACAAGCATGACAATAGTAGTATAATAAATATAAACTACTATCACACAAGTGGGCTATACTATCACATATATGGATCACAATATCAAACAAGAAACTCATGACCCAAACAGAACTATATGAAAAGATGACATTTATTAAATAGAGCAAAGTCTTACAAAAGGGAAATGATACAAGAGCCATACCAATTTATCCAAGAGAAGACTTGAAGAACTAGAGAGCTCTAGACTCAGCCTAACTGCACTAAGACTTGAGAACAACTAAGTAGCAAGAGAAGGAATTCTTCTTATGGTGTGTGTGTGTTGGCACTTCCCAAGTGCCCCTTTTATATGCGAATATTACCCCAATAAGAGCATAATTGATACTAATTTAGGCCATTACCTATGATATTGTCTATATATTTATATATGCATTGTTTTGGAGCTTTATTGCAGAAACAGGTAAAATTGGCGATTAAAGTGATGCTGGAGAGGACAGGAGTCCAGAACCGACGAAGAGCACTGAAGAAGCCCAGTGCGCCGATCAGCGCAGTCCATGAGCCGATCGACGCAAGGGTGTTTTGACCCACAGAAGTGACCAAGGGCCATTCCACATATTTATGGAAGTTTATCTGTGCAAGACTTTATCTTGAAGGAAAAGGCCCACATGGCAGCTGTGGAAGACAGATGAACCGACTCCGAGAAGAAACAAGAAAAGACACGGCTTGCGCCGATCGGCGCAGGAGGGAAAGATGACGGTCCAGGGAAGACGAAGGCCCAGCCCAGTATGACTTAGAGTCGGTGGAAGTTGACCTAATCTTGTCGAGTATAAAAGGAAGATAACTATCAAAGAGCCAGGACGCACGAGGAGAGACGACAATCGCGAGAACCAGTGATTAAAACTAGGGTTCTAGGATATTGGCGGCGGAGGTTCGTCAACACCGACGAGATCCACCAGAAGGGAGGTCGCGCTGATCGGCGCGCTGCTTGCGCCGATCGGCTCATGCGCGTTCCCGCGCTATTTCTCACCCCTCTGCTATGTTTAGTGGAAGGATGAGTGAGTAGTCTCATATTCTCTTCTCTGGTGCGGGGATCTGGTTATGTAACTCTCATACTTGTTGATACTCTCTCGATGAATTTAATCTATGTGATGAACTTTATTGCACATCCATCTATCTCTTTCATTAGTGTATCGGCCAATACACTTTTGCCCATTACATAGTGCAAGAAACCAGTAGGGAGCTAATAGCCTCTGTAGTGACAGCCGGGGTGAACGAAACCACCATGTTGTTGACTTTTGCTAAGCCATATTAATAAATCATTCCCGGCACGGGGCCAGAAACGGTTCACTAATATGTCCCAAAGTCAAGTAGGTAAAATCCGCAAGCGCACGGAGAATACCGCTGTAGCATTTCACCCGGAAGTATTCAGGGTATCGTATTTGTTTATCCCAAAGGAAGGTTATGATCAAGAAGCGTTACTAACATATAAGATCATGTTAACAATTAGCAAGGATATCTTAACCAAGACAGGCGGGTACATGATAATAACCGGGTAGTGTGACACACACAGAAGATTCCTACTAAATAAATAAAGTCTAGTGGAGGAAAGACTAGGCTAAGCTACTCCTACTATACATTCCTATACAGTTGCATAGCCTAAGTAGAATACATACAGACCCACACTCAGGTTCAGCAGTCAATAGTATAGCACTTCAGCCACGGACTTACCCCTGCATCCACAGGCGACTTCCGCCAAGAGCCTACGCACTAGCCTAGCGGGGAGGATTTCAAAGGACGGACAGGGCTGTCACCACCTGCCGCCTACCTCAACGAACCAGTAGACTAACGAATAATTGATGCAAATCAGTCACCCAAGTACCATACTTGCATGACCAAAGAGCACTCTGCCCCTCCGCGATTACTATTAACGAGGCAGAGCTACCGTACGAATACGATCACCAAACCCATGCTATACTTTATCAGCTAAAACTAAGCATAGAGACTATAACATATAAACTAGACTATAGTGACGGTATATAACTAGCATGACAATAGTAGTATAATAAATATAAACTACTATCACACAAGTAGACTATACTATCACATATATGGATCACAATATCAAACAAGAAACTCATGACCCAAGCACAACTATATAGAAAATATATATATATTGATAAGAGCAAAGTCTTACAAAAGAGAAAAGATACAAGAGCCATACCAATTCCAAGTGAAGACTTGGGACTAGAGAGCTCTAGACTCAGCCTAACTCCACTAAAACTCCAAGAACTACTACTAGCAAGAGAGAAATGCTTCTTGTGGAGTGTGTTGAGTGTGAAGGCACACCCTCCTATTTATAGCCTCAATAGGTCGGCAAGGGAGAGTAACCGCCACGGAAGGCATCTCAAACCGTCATCAGGAGTCGCGGAGGAGCCAACACGTGGAAGCCCAGGCGGAGAGGGCGCCCGGCCGGGTCGGCCGACCTGACCAGATCGGCCGACCTGGGGGTGGCCCCTCCTGGCCTGTGCTTTCTCCAGGTGGCTGTCCTGTGGGCCCTGACGTCGGTTTGCGCGGTATTACAGGGAGTTACGTCGGTTAAGTGCTGAAAATGGGCCCTTCAATCCGTGTGACGTCCATGTGGCACTCTCTGATTGGTCGAAAGTGTGTTTTCTTGCCTTTTGAGGTGTTTCCTTCATATTTCCTCCTGCATGCACAAAGTTCTCCAAGTACAAGTGGAACTATATTATTGTGCTAAAGCATGCGTGTATGAAATGCCAAATTCTCCTTTATTTGAGTATAGTTGACGGTTGAAAATGGTACTTAACAGCCGTCAACACATGTCTTGTAGAATATTAGAG
Source organism: Eleusine indica (assembly GCA_030378355.1). Taxonomy (NCBI): domain Eukaryota; kingdom Viridiplantae; phylum Streptophyta; class Magnoliopsida; order Poales; family Poaceae; genus Eleusine; species Eleusine indica. The sequence continues at coordinate 28,058,504 of CM059501.1, read as the reverse complement.
TCATCACTTGAGTTGATAAGAATGAGGTTGCATGCTAGTGAACCATCCTAAGGAGAGAATCCTTCATTATTCTGTTGCCCCTTCAATAACATTCACCTTCCTCTTTCTCACTGCCATCATTCACACCAACCAACCTGTTGCAATCTGTTAGTAACCCTTTAATAGTATTAGTTCTGCTCGTTCCATGTGGATTCGATAACCTTGGAATACTCTGAGGGAAAAACAGCTACAACTGTACACCGTGCTCTTGCGATATATAAGTGGGTGCGTAGATACAACCAACAAGCCCTTTTTCTGGCGCCGTTGCCGGGGAACTAGCCAGTTCTTTTACTATTAATATTTTACTAACGTCTAATCCTCTCTTTTCTAGTTGTTTTTGTTTTTGTGTTTTGTGTGAATTTTCAAGATGAGTACGATAGGACCTTCTCGGATGCTCAGGGAACTTTCTCCACCATCTCCAGACGTGCTGGTGCCTCAACCCTCAGATGAGAAGGCCATGACCTCCTCGCATGTGTTGAACCCCATTATCATTAGCATGGCTGAAGCAAACAAATTCTTTGGAGCGAAAGAGGAGAACCCCTATACTCACTAACAAGATTTGGAGGCACTTTGCCAAACATTCCATCATGAAGGAGTGTCTCGGGATCTTTATAGGTGGCTGCTTTTCCCATTCTCTTTGGGAGGAAAAGCCAAAGAGTGACACAAGGCAGCATCTCGAGAAGCAAAAGGTAAGTGGAGTGAGTTAGTTGGAAATTTTTGTCTTCACTATTTTCCTTTGCCAAAGGTGCAGAAGTTGAGAAGGGAAGTGGTAAACTTCTTACAAGAAGATGAAGAATCTCTCGCAGAAGCCTGGACGCGTTTTCAAACGTTGTTGAAACAAGGACCTGACCTTGGCATTAATGAGAATATGTGCGCTCAGACCTTCTACATGGCCATAAACAAGGAATCGAGGATGCATTTAGACAGATCGGCCGGAGGAATTTTTCTGGGATTGACAGCCAAGGCAGGAATCGAATTGTTAGGCGAAATTGCCGAGAATGAAGCTTTGCACAAGCATTGGGAAGAATATCTTGAACCAAATCGGCAATGCCCAGAAGCTATGAAGAAGGAAGAGTCACCAGCTGAACAGATCCTGATGTCCGAGAGCAGATCAATGATTACTCTGGAGCAATTCGAAGAAATAAATCCCCTCAGACCCGCCTCTGTGGATCTGACGACTGCGCCGATCGGCGCAGTCGCGACAACAGGAGAACCGATCACCCTGACGAGTCCGCCAAGTAGCAAGGAATATACCAAGATAGAAGCTGCGATTCTGGACAATCAACTGAAGGAATTTTGCTAAACCGAAGGGGGATAGAACATTGGCGAATGCTAAACCACTTGACGAATTTGAGCCAATGGACTGGATTCCCATTGATTTTTCGCAAGAATTGCTTAATATGAGAAGATCCTTCAGTCCGCAAGATGCCTCCGAAGCCGGAATTGAGTATAATTTCCCAAGTAATCGCCTCACGTCAGAAGTCTTCGATCAAGAGATTATTGGGAGAGTTTTAGGGAAGCTTTACAAGGATGATATAGAGCTTGATGGAACAGAGGTGAAACAAGCAAAAATATTGCTAGACAGTTGCTTTGAGCCATCCCCCTATGAAGGATTATGTGGTGTGTACGCTGTAGGTGTCACTGAAGAGGAAAAAGAAGAACCATACATACCATGTGAGATATCGAGGAAGAAATTTTCGAAAGCCTTGTGTGACTTTGGCTCTCGTGTCAGCTTGATGACTTACGATGCATTCATGAGCATGCCTTATGGAACTCAACAGCGGCTGATGGGGACTGAACTTGAGCTGATCATGGCGGATGGTAGGAAAACCAAGCCACTGGGAGTGATCAAGAATGTCAAAATTGAGATCAGCTCGAAAACAATGCCGGTAGATTTCTTCGTTCTAGACAATAAGAAAACTGGGGTTGAAGATATCATTCTAGGAAGGCCATTCTTAAGATTAGTACAAGCTGTTCTGGACGCTGGAAAGGGTCAAATCACGCTACATCTGGGAGAGGAAGAAGTGCAATTTCAATTTAATGATCCGTCTCATCAAGACTCTTCTTGCTATCAGGAATTCTGCCCAGAGGAAGACGAGAGGATACGGATGGATAAGGGAGACCCACTGGACCACATCATGCGTTAAACTGACAAGTATACTGCCAGCGCCGATCGGCACGACCCCTGCGCCGATCGGCTCAATCATACTGGCAGCACCGATCGACGCGACCCCTGCCGATCGGCTCAATCATACTGGCAGCACCGATCGACGCGACCCCTGCCGATCGGCTCAATCATACTGGCAGCGCCGATCGGTGCGACCTTTGCGCCGATCGGCTCAACCAGGAAAATCCTGATTTTGAACCTCTCGGGGAGCTGGATCCAGACGAAGCGCCAGAAGTGGAACAAAAGGAACTTCCGAAGGAGCTATGCTATGAATATCTAGGAAAGAATAGAACATATCCAGTTATTGTGAACAACGCCCTAACAAAAGAAAAAACAGAGAGGCTTCTTGTTGTGCTCAAAAGGTATAAGAAGGCCATTGGTTACACATTGGATGACATTAATGGAATCAGCCCCGCATTTTGCACCCACAAGATTAACTTGGAGGAGAATACTAAACCAGTGGTTGAAGGGATGCGAAGGTTGAAGGAATCAATGAAGCCAGTGGTTAAAAGGAGATTTTAAAGCTGCTTAATGCAGGTATGATCTACCCTGTTGCTGATAGTGAATGGGTTAGCCCAGTGCATTGTGTACCCAAGAAAGGAGGGTTGACAGTAGTGCCTAACGAAAACAATGAGTTGATCCCTCAAAGGACTGTAACTGGATGAAGAATGTGCATAGATTATAGAAGTTTGAACAAAGTGACGAAGAAAGATCACTATCCTCTTCTGTTCATTGATGAGATGCTTGAAAGATTAGCAAGGAATTCATACTTTTGTTATTTGGATGGATATAGTGGTTTCTTTCAAATACCGGTAAGACCAGAAGATCAGCAGAAAACTACTTTTACTTGCCCTTTTGGGACATATGCATATAGAAGGATGCCATTTGGTCTTTGCAACGCGCCTGCAACATTTCAAAGATGCATGAATGCAATATTCGCTGAATTCATTGAAGATATTATGGAGGTATTTGTGGATGACTTCTCCGTACATGGTGCTGATTTTGATAGCTGTTTGGAGAATTTGGAGAAGGTTTTGAAAAGGTGTGTTGAATGCGATTTAGTTCTTAATTGGGAAAAGTGTCACTTCATGGTAACAGAAGGGATAGTACTTGGTCATGTCATATCTAAAAAAGGGATAGAGGTTGATAAGGCAAAGGTATCTACAGTTGAGAAATTACCTTCCCCTACTGATCTTACAACTTTGAGGAGTTTTCTTGGACATGCCAACTTCTATTGCAAATTTGTTAAGGATTATTTGAAGATTGCTAAACCCCTGACAGAATTGTTAAAGCAAGATACAGAATTTGTTATGGATGAGGAAAGACTCTTGGCCTTCAGGAGATTAAAGGAAGCTCTATGCTCTGCACCCGCTATGCAGCCACCTGATTGGAGTCTACCTTTTGAAATTATGTGTGATGCAAGTGACTATGCAGTTGGAGCTGTTCTTGGACAATGGAAGGAAGGTAAAGTGCATGCTATTTATTATGCTAGCAAAACTTTGAATGAGGAGCAAATAAATTATACAACAACTGAGAAGGAGATGCTAGCTGTTATATTTGCTTTTGAGAAGTTTAGATCCTACATTTTAAATTCTAAGGTGATCGTATATACTGATCATGCTGCAAGATACTTGGTTTCAAAGAAGGAGTCTAAACCTCGGTTAATGCGATGGGTATTGATGCTGCAAGAATTTGATTTGGAGATAAGAGATTAGAAAGGAGTAGAAAATTCTGTAGCAGATCATTTATCTCGTCTTGAATCACCATCAACTGAGCCAATAAGAGATGAAATGCGACAAGAGCAGTTATTTGCCGCATTTGATCGTAGAGAGAACTGGATGATGGATATTATCAAAGGTTTCAAGGGACAAACTGATCTGATGAACAAGAACACAAGGAAAAGAGTTAAGAGTGAAATGAGAATATTTATATGGGCCGACCCATACTTGTATAGGTATTGCGAGGACGGAGCAGTATGGAGATGTGTACCCAGAGAAGAAAGAGCAAGCATTTTAGCAAAATGTCATTCTTTGGATTATGGGGGACATTATGGCTACTTCAGAACATAGGCAAAGGCATGGGCAAGTGGACTCTATTGGCCTACTATGCATGAAGATGCAAAAAGGTATGTGGCAAAATGTGCTCAATGCTAACGAATAGGGAATGTTAACAGTAGGAATGTAATGTCTCTTAAGTACAAACTTCAAGTTGATATCTTTGATGTTTGGGGTATGGATTTTATGGGACCTTTTGTGAATTCTCATGGTTTCGAGTATATATTGGTCGTCATTGATTATGTCTCCAAGTGGGTCGAAGCAATGACATGCAAGGCTAACACTACAAGAGAATCAAGGAGTATACTTCAGGAGCAGATATTTCCTAGGTACGGGGTACCGAGCATAATAATTACAGATGGAGGATCCCATTTTACAGGAGGAGAATTTGCTAGGTTTTTAACCACAAAATCTGGACTTGAACATAGAATTGGAACAACCTACCATCGCCAGACAAATGGACAAGCAGAAACTTCAAATAAGCAATTAAAGGGAATTCTGCAGAAGATTGTTACAAAGGAAGGAAAAGATTGGGCCACGAAGCTTAATGGAGTGTTATGGGCATATAGGACGGCATTCAAGACACCAATTGGTATCACACCATATCAATTCGTCTATGGGAAATCGTGTCACCTACCGGTGGAATTGGAACATAAAGCTTATCGGGCTATAAAGGAGATGAATCTGGATCTTGATGCCACCGGCATGAAAAGGAAGATACAAATAAGTGAATTGGAAGAGATGAGATTGCGTGCATATGAAAATGCAGCCATATACAAGGAGAAAACAAAGAAGTGGTACGATAAGAAACTTTTAAAGAAGGAATTCAAGGAAAGAGATCGGGTGCTCCTATTTAACTCGCGATTCAGATTATTTGGTAAAGGCAAACTACGAAGCAAATGAGAGGGAGCTTATCTCGTGAATACGGTGTTACCTTCGGGAGCGGTAATTATAATGGATGGCAAGAGAAACAAGTACACGGTGAACGGACAGCGTCTAAAGGTATACCTAGAACCTGACACATTTCAATTAAAATCTTTTGATGTGTATTTCACTGCTTAGTACCCCGTGTGGTCGAGCTTAAAGACGTAAAACAAAAGCTTGTATTTTCCGTACTGAATTGGCAATTCAGGGTACCGCGCCGATCGGCGCAGCCCTGCACCGATCAGCGTGGCAGAGTTCTTTTTGTTTTGAGTCGGTTTTGGACCTTGCCTTTTTAAGACTCGTTAAATTCCACGAATAAGAGAAAGAGTCCTAGTTCAATTGGAAATCAAGGGATATAAATATAAGGTGACAGCAAGCCCTCGGATCAATTCGTATTACATCGTCACCAGAACAAACCCTAAGAGTAGAAGCGATGGAAGGCCGCGCATCAGGCAGAATCCAAGGCGGTGCCGATCGGCGCGACCCTTGCGCCGATTGGCGCGACTCTGGAGCTGATCGGCTCGGCGGCGGATTTCCTCAGCCCTCTGCAAATTGGCCCTGGGAAGAAGTCAACGAAGTGTTGACACCAACACGAGATGATTCCCTCGTCTGATCAGATCTGCCGAAGAAATTCATGAAAAAAAGCGAAGCTGACGCGTGGAACGCCGACAAGGTGAAGATGGACAATGAACTTCGGCAGATGATGAAAATAGTATTGGTGCGCAAAGGAAAATCTGTAGCGCCTATTGAAAGTGAAGTAGTTTCTCAAGGGTATACCATGGAAAATCTTCTTGATCTTGCTACGCCCTAACAATAATTATTTCGAATGGGATAGTGACTATATGTCATACTATTTGGAAACTTTGGAAAGCGGTGATTTTAGTGTGCCTAGAGATTTTAGTAATGATTTTGATATGCAAGAAAGCTTTGGTAGTTCTAAGTTCAAAAATCATGAAATACTTGCAGAATGTAGTAATGACAGGGCAGCAGGAACTTCAACAAGAGTTAATGGTAATGTAGAGGGAAGTGGAGGAAGTCACAATGGAGGAAGAACACCACTGCGCCGATCGGCTCAGCCTATGCGCCGATCGGCTCAGAGGAATTTGAATAGTGTCTCTCCTTACAGCGTTGAGTGTGGGGGAAGGGCTTTACCATTAGTCATAGTTTTTAAATGTTTTTGAGTCTAGTTTCTCAGTTTTTAAGTGTTTTTGATGAGTGTTTTATTTAAGTTTGTGTGTGTGCTTAAGAGAGTCACGAGTCATGTTGAGAGTTGCTTCTAGGTCTTTTATGTAGTTTGAATTCTTGCATTGTCTTTAATAATGTTAGTGTCGATTGTCAAATTGAAAGTGCCCCATGCTATTTATCTTATCTTTCTGATGATCGATTGGTTGATTACTTGAATTTGTTGGTTACCACTTAACTTTTGAGCTTTATATTTGTGAAAATTTCTTTGGACTCATCATAAGCTAAAGCAAAAGCAAGGTCTAAATATGCCTACATAGCCGAGTGAATGAGAGCAAGCTACACATTTGAACTAACTGGATTATAAGTAACTTTGTCAACTTTTTGCTCATGATTTTGACCAAGTTAGGAAAGGATGATCTATTTTGCTTATCTCTGTATTTCTAGCCACTCTTATCCAATTAAATTCCTTGCTATCATAAAAACCATACATCTTTGTTTCTCCGTCATCCTTGATACAACCTATATTCTCAATAAAACTGAATTCAGAAAGTTTTCGCTGCTGATACAAGACAGAAATTGCTGACCATATCAGGGAATATTAAAAAATAGGTGAAAGAAAAGAAGAAAAAAAAAGGGAAGAAAAAATATAGGTCGCGTCGATCGGCGCTGTTGCAAAAAAGAAAAAAAAGAGGTTATTATAAAAAAGGGGTAAAGAGAAAAAATATATATATTCCCTGAGAGGCAGTAAGATCATCAAAGAAAGCAGATTTCTGATTATTCCTCATTCTTTGCCAATTGTTCTCATTGAATTTTCTTTTAGATCTTCTACATTCATCTTCTCCATTGAAAGTTCTTTTCCAAGAAAATCCTTTCTTAATAGGCATGATTGAGCACATTGTTGACATGGTTCATCTTATGGTTTAATTTAGTTATATAGCCCTCCAAGATCCACATACAATCCTTGATTAGATAGGAGAGGGAAGGAAATACACTTGAGAGACCTAGAGAAGACCAAATGCTTGATGTTTGATGCTAAAAGATGAGTTGAGGAGAACTAAAATTATTTTTGAAAAGGTTCTGTGGTACTATGATTAAGTTCAAGTAAGATATGCCGATTGGTTAAAAGGAGATGAGAGAAAATCTTTGTGGCGGGATAACGAGTAAAAATGATGATTGAGATTGACTGCATGAGGGATGGTGTGAAAATTCTTATTACATATTTGATTTTGTATTGCTCGAGGACTAGCAATGATTTGAGTGTGGGGGAACTGTTGGACTTCCCAAGTGCCCTTTTTATATGCGAATATTACCCCAATAAGAGCATAATTGATACTAATTTAGGCCATTTACCTATGATATTGTCTATATATTTATATATGCATTGTTTTGGAGCTTTATTGCAGAAACAGGTAAAATTGGCGATTAAAGTGATGCTGGAGAGGACAGGAGTCCAGAACCGACAAAAAGCACTAATGAAGCCCAGTGTGCCGATCGGCGCAGTCCCTGAGCCGATCGGCGCAAGAGTGTTTTGACCCACAGAAGTGACCAAGGGCCATTCCACATGTTTATGGAAGTTTATCTACGCAAGACACTTGAAGATATTTGCGTAGAAGATTTATGGAACTTCAAGATCTCAACGAGCAGTACAAGACTTTATCTCGAAGGAAAACGCCCATATGGCAGCTGTGGAAGACACAGGAACCGACTCGGAGAAGAAACAAGAGAAGACACGGCTTGCGCCGATCGGCGCGGCCCATGCACCGATTGGCGCAGGAGGTTAAGATGACTGAAACATGATCCGGTCCAGGGAAGACGAAGGCCCAGCCCAGTATGAGTTAGAGTCGGTGGAAGTTGACCTAATCCCATCGAGTATAAAAGGAAGATAACTATCAAAGAGCCAGGACGCACGAGGAGAGACGGCAATCGCGAGAACCAGTTATTAAAACTAGGGTTCCAGGATATTGGCGGCGGAGATTCCTCAACACCAACGAGATCCACCAGAAGGGAGGTCGCGCCGATCGGCGCGCTGCTTGCGCTGATCGGCTCGTGCGCGTTCCAGCGCTATTTCTCACCCCTCTGCTATGTCTAGCGGAAGGATGAGTGAGTAGTCTCATATTCTCTTCTCTGGTGCGGGGATCTGGTCATGTAACTCTCATACTTGTTGATACTCTCTCGATGATTTTAATCTATGTGATGAAATTTATTGCACATCTATCTATCTCTTTTATTAGTGTATCGGCCAATACACTTTTGCCCATTACATAGTGCAAGAAACCAGTGGGGAGCTAATAGCCTTTGTAGTGACAGCCGGGGTGAACAAAACCACCATGTCTTGTAGAATATTAGAATCATCACTTGAGTTGATAAGAATGAGGTTGCATGCTAGTGAACCAATCCTATGGAGAGAATCCTTCATTATTCTGTTGCCTCTTCAATAACATTCACCTTCCTCTTTCTCACTGTCATCATTCACACCAACCAACCTATTGCAATCTGTTAGTAACCCTTTAATAGTATTAGTTCTGCTTGTTCCCTATGGATTCGATAACCTTGGAGTACTCTGAGGAAAAAAGAGCTATAACTGTACACCGTCCTCTTGCGGTATATAAGTGGGTGCGTAGATACGACCAACAGTGTGTGAGTGTGAAGCCACACCCTGCTATTTATATTCTCTATAGGTCGGCAAAAGTGAGTAACTACCAAGAATATCCCTGCCCACCGCCTAGGGATCAACCAGGAGCCTCCACATGCAAGCCTAGGAGGAAAGGCCGCATGCCTTGGTCGGCCAACCTAAGGGGGTCACCGACCTGTGGCTAGGCCTTCCTGGGTTGTGCTTCCTCAAGGTGGCTGCCAGGTGGGTCCTCATCCCAGATGTCGGGGTAGTTGTGTCTGTTTCTTCAGTGTGGTACTGAAAATGGGCCCTTCAATCCATGGGATGTCGAGTTGGCGCTCTCTCATTGGTCGAAAGTGTGTTTCTTTGCCTTTTGGGTGTGTTTCCTTCATATTTCCTCCTGCATGCAAATAATTCCCAAGTGCAAGTGGAACTACATTATTGTAAACAAATATGCGTGTATGAAATGCCAAGTTCTCCTTTATTTGAGCATAGTTGACGGATGAAAATGGTACTTAACAGCCGTCAACAGGTCCCGATAACTTTTGATTGGTCGGACCATTCGGATCACATCCCTAGACCTGGTAGGTACCCGCTAGTACTGCCGCCGAATGTTAACAGAGTTCGGCTCCATAGACTATTGGTGGACGGTGGAAGCAGGCTGGACATCCTTTTCGTGAAGACCTTCAAGGAGCTCGGCATACCCTTGACCGACCTCAAGCCCAGCAGGTCACCCTTTCATGGTGTGATCCCCGTCATGCAGACAGTCCCACTGGGACAGATCACTCTGCCAGTAACATTTGGCACCCGGGAGAACTACAGGACGGAGTGCATCACCTTTGAGGTTGTGGATTTAGACTCCACTTACCACGCCATTATTGGGTGGCCAGCCATCGCCAAATTTATGGCCGTGCCACTTTATCCATACATGATGACGAAGCTACCAGGGCCAAATGGAGTCATCTCGCTACACTCGGACGTAAGAACCTCCTACGACTACGACAACCAGAGTTGCGAGTTGGCGGAAAAGATGGTGATGGCGTCAGAGCTCGTAGAGTTGAAGCTGGTGGTTGCAAACATGGAAGAGACCAACGTCAATCCCCCTCCGAAAAAGGTGCTGAAGGCCATGGTGCAGGTAGAGACTGTGGAGTCAAAAAAGATTCAGCTAGATGATAGTGATGTATCCAAGACAACCAATATTGGGGTCAATCTAGATGCTAAATAGGAAAGCACGATCATCCTTTTCCTTAAACAAAAAGACATATTTGCATGGAAACCTTCTGACATGCCGGGTGTCCTAAGGGAAAAGGCTCAGCACAGACTACATGTTCGACCGAGCGCTAAGCTTGTGCGGCAACATCTTAGATGATTTTCGCAGGATCGTAAGGACACAATTAGAAAAGAAATCGGCCGATTACTGGCGGTCGGTTTTATCAAAGAAGTGTTTCACCCCGACTGGTTAGCTTACCCAGTATTGGTGTAGAAAAAGAATAAGGAGTGGCAAATGTGCGTGGATTACACCGGCCTTAACAAAGCCTGTGCCAAGGATCCATTCACCCTACCTCGTATCGACCAAGTGGTCAACTCAATGGCTGGTTGCGCTTTATTGTGTTCCTTAGACGCCTACTCAGGGTACCATCAGAAAACGTTGTTCAGTACGCCCTTCAGAGCTTTTTGTTATACAATGATGCCTTTTGGGCTAAAGAACACTGGCGCCACGTACCAGCGGACAATGCAATGATGCTTGGATAGCCAGGTCGGAAGGAACGCCGAGGTTTACGTAGACGACGTGGTGGTCAAAAGCCAACTCGCCTCCAACTGAATACAAGACCTGACCGAGACATTTGGCAACCTTTGAAAGTATAGCATGAAGCTAAACCCTGAGAAATGCATCTTTGGTGTCCCTTTAGGGAAGCTACTGGGTTTCTTGGTCTCACACCAAGGAATCGAGGCAAATCCGAAGAAAATAAACGCCACTTTGCGGATGGGACGTCCGCACTCTTAGAAAGACATCCAGAAGTTGACCAGCTGCATGGCGGCACTTAGCCAATTCGTGTCATGACTCGACATCAGGGGACTACCTTTCTTCCGACTGCTCAAGAAGCAGGATTCTTTTGCTAGGTATGACGAAGCCCAACAAGCCTTGGAAGAGTTCAAGGCCTACATTAATGGCCCATTGGTGTTGACACCCCCCGAACCGAAGGAAACTTTGCAGCTGTACGTTTCCGCAATCACACACGTTGTCAGCACAGTGCTGGTGGTCGAATGGGCGGAAGATGGCAAGGCTCAAAAGGTGCAGCATCCGGTGTATTTCGTTAGCAAAGTCTTATCAGATTCTAAAATACGGTACTTTCAGCTCCAAAAGCTAGTGTACACACTACTGATGACGTCTCGTAAGTTAAAGCATTATTTTGAGGATCGCCCGATCGACGTTCATACATCCTTCGGGCTGGGCGAACTGCTACACAACCGAGATGCAACCGGGAAAATAGCCAAGTGGGATGTTGAGCTTGGATCATATGAGGTTACCTTCAAGCCTCATGACGCAGTCAAAGGCCAGGCGCTGTCAGATTTCATCACTGAGTGGACTGAGTCTGAATTACCGCTGACGCCACAGGAAACAAGCTACTGGACCATGTCATTTGACAGATCCTTACAACTCGAGGGGGCCGGTGTAGGGGTAGTACTAGTATCCCCAGATGGAGTCAAGATGCGCCATGCCCTTCGAATGCATTTTCGCGCATCTAACAACACAGCGCAGTACAAGGCTCTCCTACATGGGTTGCGAACGACCATATCACTCGTCGTCCAACGGATCAGTATCTCCGGCGACTCATCGCTTGTAATCAATCAAGTGACCAAACAATGGTGTTGCTCTGATGAAAGCATGACAGCATACTGTGTTGAAGTTCAGAAGCTAGAAGACAAGTTTGATGGCATCGAGTACAAGCACATCCTCCGAAAGTTCAATAAGGATGCAGATGTGCTGGCCAAGCTTGGGTCTAGCAGAGCTAAAATACCCGATGGAGTATTTCTCGATGATCTACACAAGCAATCCGTACTGACCCAACAAATTATGGTGCAGGCTGTCCCAGGCAAAGAGGCAAAACCGCAAGTCGTTATAGTAGAAATATACTAGAGAACTCCATTCATCGAGTATTTAAACGATGGAACACTGCTTGCCAACAAAGAAGAAGCCCTTCGTATCATCCGCAAGTCAAGGCTATACTGTACCATTGACAATCTCTTGTATAAAAAAAAACCCATATGGGGTACTGGTGAAGTGCTTATCACGGGAGGAGGGCATCACCGTATTAAAGGAAATCCACACCAACATATGTGGTAACCACGCGAGTCCCTCAACTATTGCAACCAAAGCAATGAGACAAGGATTTTATTGGCCCACTGCGATTCCCGACGCAAAAGATATCGTCCGAAAATGTGGTTGCCAATTTTTTGCCCGCCAGATTGTTGGCGTTTGCTACACTCTAAAGATAAAATGAATTAATTTCGCAAGCGCATGGAACACCACTGTAGCATTTCACCTGAGAGTATTCCAACGTATCGTATTGATTTCCACAGGGAAGCTAGGCGTAAGACTATCCAAAGACGAGAGTAAGGATAATCAATGATAGAGTGGGGTAGTAACATAGGAGCAATCCACACTAAGATAAATAAAGAGATCGGTTAAGCTAGCCAAGAGGACAGTGAGTCTAAGTCTAAGATTCCTAAAATATATATTCCTAATATATCTAACTCAAGCGTCAAACCCTAGTTACTCGGGTTCAGCGCTTACACCAATTTCTTGGTACAGCCTCGAGTCTTTCACCTGTTAGCTCACTTCGGGGCACGAAAACGCTCCACCAATATGGGTCGGTAACTAACCTCTGTACTAGTGGGTACGCTATCGCTAGATAATCCTGCTTGAGACTTCCCGAATGTGGTGGATTACTAAAGGGACGGACAGGACTGTCACCACCTGCCGCCTACCACACAGCCCGTGGGGATGAATGCAAATCCAGCTAGCATTAACTTAGGCACCGCGCCTACGCCTTCACTAGATATTCTTCTGTTGATCGAGTGGAAGAATAGCCAAGAAATAACCAAGTCTAAGTCCCAGAAAGAACTAAACTTAATTAAATTCTAGCTGAGAAACCCACGAACTGCGCAACAATGTTTCTTCCCGATAGTTGTAACCTGAGGAAGTAACTGAATTAAAATAAATACTTGACAAGATATAAAAGAAAATATATTTATGTTGATAAAGGATAAGCCTTACATAAAGAGAAAAGATACAAGAGAGCTCATACCAAAACTCCAAGACAAGTTCGGAATCCCGAGCGATGCTCTCGACTAGACTCTAACTCCCGACTAACTAACCTATTCTATATTGTGGCATAAGTAGTGGGAAATGGACTCCTAGATGTGTTGCTTGTTTATTTCCTCCCGAATTCTCCACTATTTATAGGTGGCAATGGGCAGGGAGGTATTTGTAGGTCAAGTGGAGTCGATGGGTCAAAGTCGGTCCGCCAGGCGGCAGGACCCACTAAGTGGCCACACGATTTTGTCGGTTCGGCACCGACTTGTCTTGGACGCTTCTGATGATCTTGTATAGTTGGTGCCTTGGTCGGTTTGTGCCGTTTTCCGCGTATTAGGGCCGGTAGGCCTGGTGCACTGGGCGGCCTTGGGTTAAGCCTGTTCCTAACCGACCTTGCAATGGACCTCCTGGATTGCCCCGTGGAGTCGGTTGGTCGGTTGGTTCTCACCGACTCTTCATTTTGGGGTCGAGAGGCCTCATGGGCCTCATGGTCTGGCAACCCCGGGTGGCCAACCAAGGCCGGGCGGCAGCCCAGGCCGGTCAGCAAGCTAGGCCGGGCGGCGACCTTGGCCGGGTGCTGACCCCCTCCGAGTCGCCCCTTGACTTCTCCCGGTTAGGCCACTTGTTGGCCTTCTTTTCTTAGCCATATTTCATCACTTTTTGTATGGGAGGAGAAAACAACATCACGGTAAAGTGTTTTGCAAAATTGGTCGGGTCGGATGATCAGTGTGAAAAACGACTCTGGTTGATCAGCTGGATGGCTGATTTTAGCCGTAAATGACCCTATCGGCCGGTTCCTGATTTCAGCTTGAAAACGACCCTGTCAGCCGGTGAAAATGGCTGTTTCACAGTAGTGATCGGCCGATAGGGTGTTTCTTCATGTTTTTGCATATTTTGGCTCTTTTACACCTGCAAACACATATTTCACCAAAACTCATGGAATCTTATTAGTTCAAATAAATATTTATTAAACTTAGGTCTTTACCTTGCATTTCCCGATCGGTTGGTGGCCGATATTGGGTTTTATTGGCCGTCAACACCTCCCCAATCTTAAACCTTTGCTCATCCCGAGCAAATTAAACTTAGAAGTGATGGATCAGGAGTTGCTTCAATATTAGCGCCCTGCAAGTATCAAGTGCACAAACACATACTCCAACACAATATGGGTAAGTATAAACCAGCACAACTGTGTCACTAAGTCATTCTCATTGTACAGCGGGGCTTATTGGCATTTAATAACCTTGTCATAAGCGGTTGAAGTCTAGAACAGCTAGTTTAGACTTTGTCATGCAATCTCCTACTTGATCATGAGTCCAAGGTTTTTATAATGCTGCGTAAGATTGAAAAACTTCCCCCTTGGTGCAATCTCCCACTATGACTCTCATCTCTCAAAAGGTGTATTTCCTTACCAAATGCTCATCCTACCTTCTAAAAGTTTGGCTTAAATATGTGGAGCTTGCTAGGATGGCGCATTTAGCATGCATGTATTGTTAAGCTAAGAAATGGTCCTAGGAAAAAGACATTGCACCTAATGATTCCAATCATTTAGAAATAATGTCCGCGGGAGAGGGAGGGAATGGACTCACACGAAGGAATGGGTTAGCACAATTGCAAAGGTCTTGGGTGTAGATTTATCCCAAAGACTGAATTTTTGTGCTAGAGTGAAAGGATGGTCCTTTTATTTTTGCTCCAAGATATACTTATTTTATTTTTGAATGAACTTGAAGCTTTATGATATGGCACATCCATGAGAGCTGATAAACTTTTTCTTCCTTTCTTTCTTTGTTTCATTCTTTCAGCTCTCATGGTGTAAAGAAGCTAATTCAATGGTTCAAATGTTTTTGCAAACTTTTTCTGAGCAATTGTCTGGGGGGACCATAATCTTTTAATGGGATCAAAGGTTCACGAAAAGAAAGATTTTGGTTAACATGCTCTGTGGAGTGGATGCATGATTCCGATGTGGAAACCGCATAACCAAGCATGAATAATTTGAGAACTCAAAGATAACGCGAAGGAAAATGATTGGCTTTGGAAGTGCAAGTCCCTCATAAGGATCAAATCCTAAGTAAACTCAATGCATACATAGATGGCGTAGACATGGTTTTGGTAATCAATATTTGGCCATGGTAGGAAATTGTCTATCATAGGAAAGATATGCACCAAGTAGGGGGGTTTTGTTGTAGCATGGTTTTGAAAGAAATCATTGGACTCTAATCATAAGGAAATCACAAATTCATCCAAAACATGCCATATCATAAACTCCAACAACTAGACTTGGTGTTTATTAGCCATTTCGCACCCACTAAAACATAGAGGGACTAGTGTTATCATCATGCCAGTCTACCATTACCCACAAAAATGAGGAGTAGAGGTTGTATACTTGAGACTAAAAGGGAGCTAATAGAGTAACTATTCATCATTTCCATAGGCAAGGTAGAGACCAAGTTCTCAAATTTTATTTGTAAAGGGAAATCTTTTTGTTCTTTCTGGTTTTGCAAATTTTTATGGTTTTCCTTGAAAGCTAAAAATCTTTTTAGGTTTTCTTAATTAGCTCAAAACAAAATGACTCAATTAGAGAAAGAGGGAGAGAGGATAGATCAAATGGCGCACCTTGGTTTGGGTACCTCCCCAAGCTTAGGTCTTTGCAAGACTTAAGATTAGATGGTGCTCACTACGGCGGTTGATACTCGATGTTGAAATGGCCGAACAGTTGATCCATCATGGAGATGTTTGTATGAAGTTGTTCCGTTGTTTGTTGTCACCATTCTTGTTCTTCCCTTATGGCTTCCTATATTTCTTGTGTTCAAATGTTGGTCTCATAGGCATTGGCAGCCAAGTATTGCATATCTTCTTGCAGCTCCGAAAAATTGTATCATGTGAATCGGGCAGAGCGAGAGGCGCCTATTCTTTCATGAGGTTGGAGGTAACTCCCCATCCCGTAGGGCTCATAGTTGTCATTGGGGGGGGGGGGTGGGTAGTGTAGTTGGTTGATGAACTCGCAAAACTAGGGAATTGTGGTTGTTCCCAATTGTATTGGGAACTTCCCAATTCACCCGTCTGAGGAGTGTTCATTGTGGTTCCGTGCTGCTGCTGAACTTAGTGTAGAAGCCCCTCCAAATGTTTTTCATTCCTGCAAAAGGGTTACTTGGACACAATACCCGAAGGACAATATGATAATAAAGGGTAGCAATCAGTCGTGCGGTCAGTAGTCCAACTGTTAGTCGTTCAAACGTGCAAGGGAGGCAGCAAACTTGCTCTAGTTGATTTTATTGCAGCACACTTTTGTTCAAAGTGCACTTACTAGGGGGGGGGGCTAGTGAAAAGAAAGAAAGAGAGAAGAGTGTTTTGAACTGAAGGTTTAGGGGTGAAGAATTTGGAGAAGGAGCCCCGGTATTTATAGGCTCGAGAGGAGGCATGGGGGACAACATTCCACGCTGGGTGACGGGATACGCCGGGCGGCAGGCCATGCCGAGCGGCAGGTCCTAATCCTATTTTTGCTGCATTATTGTTTTGGTGGTGATGGTAGAGAGCTAGGTCCATGCGCCAAGTGATCCACTTTCTTACTTTGGCCATAACTTTGTTGGAAGTGAAGGGAGCAAGAAGAGAGTGATGGGATGGCCAAAGTTGGATGTTTGCAATGAGCGCCTTGCCATTCATGAAGCCTAAGAGAGTAGGATGGCAAGTGACTGTGAGTGGTGAAAGAGTGATGTGACTTGTCTGACTCTCCTTCATTTACTTTTACTCATGGTGGGGTCTTAGGTGAACATTTTTTTCACAAAGGAAGTGCTGGCCACACCTCTTCTGTTCATGGCCATTATCCCTGCATCACAAGAGCATGGAATCTGAGAAAAAGTGTGGCCGGGTGGCACAGAAATTACCCAGCCAGGTGGTCATTTTTCACGAAAAAATACCCCCCAGGTGCAGAAATCTGACTGGGTTATTCTGGCCGGGCGGCACAAAAATTTACCTAGCCGGGTGGTCGGTTTTCGTGAAAATTGACCTCCCGGGTGCTGAAATGTGACTGGCCGGGTTGGAGTCCCAGATCATCACTCGGATAGTCATTTTTGATGAAAATTGACCTCCCGGCCGAGAAATTTGGCCAAGACATCACACATTTTTTTTGCCTGATTTCATTGTTAAAGAAGGAAATAAAAGCAACCTAATTTAGTGGTATGTACAAGAGAAAGAAGAAAAAAAAAGGGATAAATATCGGTTACCTTCCGACAAGGGTTCGGATTTTACGTCCTGAATGAGACGGCCTCCTTTTGCCATACCTGAATCTTGTTTTTTTGGCTCTATGGTTGTGACCTTTTAGAGTTTCCTTTTTCATTCTCTTTTGGCATCACTTGGTCCTTTGATTTCCTACAATTGTTAGCGCAAATCTATTCGTCCACAATAGGCATATCTCTATCAATTCCATCAATCAACCTAGACACCATGTTTAATTTGATCAATTGTGGGAGGAAAACACATGCATTTTCCTTATTCTACATCATAGCATGATAGAGATTACCACTTTTATATTCTAGATCATACACATACATAGGGCATGCAACCAAACAAGGAACGCATAACCCAATATAGAAAACTGAGCTAGCCGAGAGTAAGGATAATCATTGATAGAGTGGGGTAATAACACAGGAGAAATCCACACTAAGATAAATAAAGAGATCGGTTAAGCTAGCCGGGAGGACAGCGAGTCTAAGTCTAAGATTCCTAAAATATGTATTCCTAATATATCTAAGTCAAGCGTCAAATCCTATTTACTTGGGTTGAGCGCTTACACCAATTTCTTGGTATAGGAGAAATCCATACTAAGATATATAAAGAGATCGGTTAAGCTAGCCGGGAGGACAGCGAGTCCAAGTCTAAGATTCCTAAAATATGTATTCCTAATATATCTAAGTCAAGCGTCAAATTCTATTTACTCGGGTTGAGCGCTTACACCAATTTCTTGGTACAGCCTCGAGTCTTTCACCTGTTAGCTCACTTCGGGGCACGAAAACATTCCACTAATATGGGTCAGTAACTAACCTCTGTACTAGTGGGTACGCTATCGCTAGACAACCCTGCTGGAGACTTCCCGAACGTGGTGGATTACTAAAGGGACGGACAGGACTGTCACCACCTGCCGCCTACCACATAGCCCGTGGGGACGAATGCAAATCCAGCTAGCATTAACATAGGCACCACACCTACGCCTTCACTAGATATTCTTCCATTGATCGAGCGGAAGAATATCCAGGAAATAACCAAGTCTAAGTCCTAGAAAGAACTAAACTTAATTAAATCCTAGCCGGGAAACCCACGAACTACGAAACAATGTTTCTTCCCGATAGTTGTAACCTGAGGAAATAACTGAATTAAAATAAATACTTGACAAGATATAAAAGAAAAGATATTTATGTTGATAAAGGATAATCCTTACATAAAGAGAAAAGATACAAGGGAGTTCATACCAAAACTCCAAAACAAGTCTAGAATCCCGAGCGATGCTCTCGACTAGACTCTAACTCCCGACTAACTAACCTATTCTACATTGTGGCACAAGTAGTGGGAAATGGACTCCTTGATGTGTTGCTTGTTTATTTCCTCCTGAATTCTCCACTATTTATAGGTGGCAATGGGCAGGGAGGTATTTGTAGGTCAAGTGGAGTCGATGGGCCAAAATCGGTCAGCCGGGCGGCGGGACCTACCGGGCGGCCACACGATTTTGTCAGTTCGGCACTGACTTGTCTTGAATGCCTCAGATGATCTTGTGGTGTCGGTGCCTTGGTCGGTTTGTGCCGTTTTCCACGGATTTGAGCCGGTAGGCCTAGTGCGCCGGGCGGCCTTGGGTTAAGCCTATTTCCAACCGACCTTGTAATGGACCTCTTGGATTGCCTCGTGAAGTCGGTTGGTGGGTTGGTTCTCACCGACTCTTCATTTTTGGGTCGGGAGGCCTCATGGGCCTCATGGTCTGGCAACCCCGGGTGGCCAACCAAGGCCGGGCGGCAGCCCAGGCCGGCCGGCAAGCTAGGCCGGGCGGCGGCGTTGGCCAGGTGCCGACCCCCTTCGGGTTGCCCCTTGACTTCTCACGGTTAGGCCACTTGTTGGACTTCTTTCCTTAGCCATATTTCATCACTTTTGGTCCAGGAGGAGAAAACAGCATCACGGTGAAGCGTTTTGCAAAATCGGCCGGGTCGGATGATCAGCCTGAAAAACGACTCCGATTGATCAGCCGGGTGGCTGATTTCAGCCGTAAATGACCCTGTCGGCCGGTTCCTGATTTCAGCCTGTAAACGACCGTGTTGGCCGGTGAAAATGGCTATTTCACAGTTGTGATCGGCCGATTGGGTGTTTCTTCATGTTTTTATATATTTTGGCTCTTTTACACCTGCAAACACACATTTCACCAGAACTCGTGGAATCTTATTAGTTTAAATAAATATTTATTAAACTTAGGTCTTTACCTTGTATTTCCCGACAGGTTGGTGGCTGATATTGGGTTTTATTGGCCGCCAACACGGAGGCACGTACCCGCCATCGAACTTCAAATTATCCTGATAACATGGCCGTTCTCAGTCTGGGGTTTAGATATCGTTGGCCCTTTTTAGAAGGCTCAAGGAGGTTTCACTCATCTGTTCGTGGCAGTGGATAAATTCTCTAAATGGATTGAGGTGAAACCAGTCGGAAAAATTTCCACAAAAAAGGTTGTTGAGTTCATGACCGAAATAGTAACTCGCTTTGGTGCTCCGCACAAGATCATCACTGATAATTGTAGTCAGTTCACGACACAAGAGTTTAAGGGCTTCGCGGACAGGGTGGGGTTCAAGATTAGCTATGCTTCTGCCGCCCATCCACAAAGTAATGACCAGGTCGAGCGGGCAAATGGCCTCTTATTGTCCGGAATTAAGCCTCGCATATTTGACAGATTAGAGAAGTACGCTTGATGTTGGGTTCGAGAGTTACCGTTAGTACTGCGGGGTCTTCGAACCAATATCAGTCGAGCCACGGGGCACTCGCTGTTTTTGTTGGTTTAGGGATATGAAGCAATATTGCCGACCTAAGTATTGTTCACCTCGCCACGCGTTGTAGCATATGAAGAAAAGATTTCAAACAAACATCGGTGTGATGACCTCTTATTATTTGAAGAAAAACATGATGCCACATTGGTTCGGTCGGCCAAATATCAGCAAAGCCTGCAGTGATATCACGATAAAAATGTCAGGTCATGGGATTTCACAGTTGGTGATTTGGTTTTAAAGCAAGTTCAGTCTACGGTTGGCAAGCACAAGCTGTCGGCTCCATGGGAAGGACCTTTTATCATAAAGGAGGTCATTCGGCCAGGTGCATATTGGTTGATGTGTGAGGATGGTTTAGACCTTCCTAGTTCTTGGAACATATCTCAACTACGTCATTTCTATGCTTAGCTTCAATAGTTTGTTTATATTTGTACACATCTGTATTTTTTAATAAATACATATATCTTGCGGTCATGATATTTTGTCATAAAATTTATGATTTCTATGAAATAATCTCTTACCTTGTTAAATATAGTCATGACTCAAATTTTGATTCTTGGATTTACCACAACTTGCACATGTTGACCAAGTGGGTTCTTAGTCCCCAGGGTTCATGTCGTCTGTTGTGGACTGAGACAATTTTCCTAATTCGCATATGCTTGACCGAGCGGGTTCTTAGTCTCCATGGTTCATATCGGTTATTGGGAACATTGTTTAGAATGCTGACATGCATTGTGTATTGGTTGTGAGTGTTTAACACGAGTTCATATGATACATAAACAAAGCAGCATGGCCCAAGAATTCATCACAATACTGGTGATGGATCTAAATCCTAAGGGTCTACTGAATTACATTTCATTACATCACTGGTTGTGAAATACTGTCTGATAAAAATAATACAAATCATTACACTTTTGGTAATGGATCTAGTTCTATCTGGTCAATTAAAATGTTCGTAGTTTCCTACGCCTCCATTACCAGAGCTTCGCATTGTTCATCGGAAAGGTCTTCATGGAAACCTTCAGCAACCACATCTAGTTTAATTTCTAGAATATGGGATTTGGTGATTGCCAATACTTGATCGTCTGCCAGTCCTGCAATACGCTAAGCATGCTCTTTCACTCAGTTTGGGGCTTCTTGTAGCCGAGTGAGAAGATCTCGACACCGGGGTGGTTTTTCTTCTGACATGATGTATTGGGCAACCACCTCCGCGTCTTTTTGCAGGGCTGCAAGAGACCAGCGAAGATTTTCATCACCTTCAATAAATTTCTTTTGTAAAAGCTCATAAGCCTTTTGGACCCTACAGGAACACAATTATCACACATTTCCTTGCAAGTATGGACTCAGCGACGCAGGTAATGTAGGAACAAAAACTTACCTCTTAGACTTTTTTGGCGTCGGCCTTTTCTGCTTCAAGAGTGGCCACCTTTGCCCTGTACTCTTCTTTGAGCTTTTCCACCTCTTTCAAGGTTCCTCTGAATTTATTTAATTCATCTACGGCCTTCTTGAATATTGTTTCAGCTTCAGCCAGTCCGGTTTCAAGCTGAGCGTTTCTTTCGTTTTGAATCTTGATTTTTTCTTCAGCATCTATTACACAAGCAGAGTGGGTCGGTAGCTGGATTTTAAAATATAGGGGCACGTAAAATTATACCTTCAGACTTCTTTTTCCAATGAGCCCGGGATTCTATCATGGTTTTGAAGTCGTCCTTTAGTTTTTCAAAATTGCTTTTGATTTCACTCGAAGTTTGAAGTTGTTTTTTCAGTTCTTGATTTTGACTCTTCAAATCATCGATAACACTGGAGGACCATTCCAAAGCTTTCACACGGTCTTTCAACTCAGCAATCATTATTGCCGAGTCAGCCTCATTCTTGCATTTAGAAGCAAGCTCTTGAGATAACTTTGTGACAAGGAAATCTAAAAAATGTGGTGCAATAACAGGTCACTCCGTTTATGTCATGTAAATTATTGACAACGTACCTGCCAATTTAAATTGAAGTTCATCCATGTGGGATGAACGTGTCTTCAACTCGAGGAATAGACGTCCGACTTCAAGCCTCTCTTTGGCAAGCTGATCTTTGGTCTCAATTGCTTTTGCACAAGTCCTTTTCACAAGTTGCAGAAGTTTGATCATTTCCTTGAGTAATAATCCAAAATAAGCATACATCCAACTTTTTACCTGGAACGAATGGTAAGCTTTTTCGGTGAAGCTCTCGAATATCTTCATTCTTCTTGCTCATCAGATTCATCAAAGCCCACAATGGCAAATTTACCAATATGGTACAACGTCCTGGTGGGGATAGTTTCTTCCAAGATCCCTTCCTTCACCACTCGATGAATTGGAGTTGGCATGGCATCTTCATCAGGGCCGATGGGATAATCATATCCTGGTTCCGGCATCCTTTCAAAAACCATGGTAGACTCCTCTGCGTCAACTGGTGGAGAGGTAGCAGGGGTTGTGGTCATCCCCGGAACATTTAGATCTGACACAAAAGGGGTCTCTGACCTGTTAGTTTCTTTTCTTGTCCGGGGGGATGTTGGAGCAGCATTAACGTCACTCAGCCTCTTAGCTGAGTGATCAGAGGCATCATCCTTTGATGTTCCATTCTTCATCTTTGATTGATCTTCTTTGGGAGTAGTGCTCTGAGGCGTTGTGTTGCCCGAAGAAGCGGTGTCAGATGATCTACATGACATATAACCATTAGTAGAGTCATTTTATAACAAATTAGAATCATGGTCATTAGACACACTTACCTTGGCCGATGTTTAAACTTCAATCCTGACAATTTTGGTGGGGGATTCAATGGCCTAGCATCCTTTGCAGCATCAGGGGTGTCCTCAGTTGAGGCATGCTTCGTATTCTTCTCACTCTGGTGCTTTTGCTCTTTTGAAGACTTGGCTTCTGCATCACCTACAGATCCTTGCCGAGTGGTTGATGACACGGCTGCAGCTTTTTTCTTTGCCTCTTCTTGGAGTCTAGCAGATCTTTCTGCCAAAGACTCGTCTTCATTAGATTCTTCAATCTGGGCTTTACGACGCTTGTGAGTTGGCTGTCGACTTGGTGATTTTTCTTGCGTCACAGGAGGCAACGGTGGGCTTGAGGAATATATGTCGAGTTTCTGCAATTTATATGACATGTTATTTATTTTTGATGTTCACCAAAATATTGGGATTAACAGATTTGGCAGTGGTTACTTACTTCATCCCTGGTGGTCTTGGAATAATGTCCGGCTTTTGCAAACCCCGGGGTCCAATCAAGCAAGGAGGAAAAAATATTCTCAAGCCGGAGAGTTAATTCCTGTTCTGACAACTCTTCAGGCACTTCCATGGTGGAATCTCTGTTGAGAATGAACTTCCAACCAGGGACATGGCATTTCTTGATGGGTTGGACTCGGCGATATATGAAGCTCGAGGCAACGTCCACTCCACTATATCCCTTTGATTTCAGCATGGCAATTTGCTCTAAGATTGCATTGACCTGAGCCTTTTTGTTCGGGGATGCCGTCGCGGACCATTCAGGTCGGGGCACAGGAGCTTCAGCAGTGAACTCTGACAAGGGGGGTGCATGGTTTCCATGGTAAAACCAATCTGCCTGCCACCCTTTGTTCGTCGAAGGAAGAGGAACTTTGATATATTTTGACTTATTCCTCAATTGAAATCCTACGCCTCCAATCACATTGCTGCTGTTTGATTGCAGAACAAACAGTTTTTTGAAAGTATCGAAATGGGGGGCGATCCCTAGGAATACCTCGCACAGATAAATAAAGATAAAGATATGGAGAATCGAGTTTGGATTTAGATTCACAAGGTTGATTCCATAGAAGAATAGTAGCCCTCAGAAGAAATCACTACACGAAATCCCAAAACCACGATAGAAAAAGGATGTGAAAACAGTGATATGATCTACTGGGGGTTGCGGGAACTTCTGACCTATTGCTTCAATCCAATCCCCGGTTTGCTGATTTTGGAGCACTCCGTCAATCACGAGCCCGTTGATCTTCTCCACATCAATGATGGAAACCGGGAACTCCCTGATCCACACGGGGATGTCGAAGACTTCCTCATCTTCGGTTTTACCAGGGGAAGCATGCTTCTTTGACTAGGATTTAGTGCTTTGGCGAGTGCGCTTGGGCACCATTGAAATCGGTGTTTAGAGAAATGGAGATGAGCAGAAAGGGGAATCCAAGATCTAGGGTTCGTCCATGGGTGATGGTGGTGGCTGGAATACTGAGTGAAGAAGTTGAAGGGGTGTACACGTATATATATATATATATATATATACTAATAAGTTGACCTAGCGGGCAGGAATGGTTCGCGGGTTGTCGCCCTGATAAAAGGAAGTGATGATATTGTTCACAGCATTTATTGCATACCGAAAATTGGGTTCTAGGTGACTTAATATTGAAATCACTCGGATAGCAGATAACTCCCATAACTGGGGGCTATAATGTCTTTGTTTTGTGATTTATCATTAAAATCACTCGGACGACTAATGATTCTAAGATTTGGGGTTATAGTACACTTTCTTAGCATTAAGCTCTACTAATCACTCGGAGGGAGTGGTAGCACCAGTCTTGGGGCTATGGTTCTTAATTTTTGACATATCACTCGGAGGAAATGATAATTTTCAATCCTGGGGGCTGCGGTTTCCTCATAGTGTTACCTCAGAAGTTATTTTCGTTAAATAACAACAGCACTAGGGGCTATAATTGGATAAGAATATCTGATGGACGGTTGAGATTGCTAATTTCAAACTCAGAAGGCATTTTAAGCTAAAAAGTCTCAATACCTTATGAGTTGGGGGCTATGCTCATAGAATATGCCTTTTTAATTACCTATCAAGGAAGGGTATTGGTATGTATAGCAAGAGACGCACTTTTCAATTTTGAGAACTATCAAGATAAGTTGAAGATCTATATTCAAAATTGGAAAGTTCTTGGGGGCTACTGTGGTACATATATATACAGGATACTTAACCACTCGGCAATATGGCCGAGTGGACCGGAGGCTCGGTTATGAAGCATTGGCGATTAAGGCCCAGAGGATAACTATTCGGATATTTGTTTAGAGTAGGCTACAAGTTAGGTCAAGAGATATGGTGTATAGATAGAATCAAATATAACTGAATGATAGATTACCATGTAAACCACTGCCCTTCGGCTTTATAAGGAGGGCAGGGGGTCCCTAAAGATCATTAGAATTCGTATTGGGAATCTCAACCCAGTGCAAACGCTAGAAATACAAGAACACCAAACAGGGCATAGGGTTGTTATCCTTCGGGAGGCTCGAACCTGTATAAACCCTGTGTCCTGTGTCCATCGGCTTTCATACTCATACGCATACCTAGAATCACTCTCGAGATTATCTCTCGACAATAGGAACCTTTCCCATGATGCTCCTAGTGATTCGTGGTCTTCTAGCTTAAAATTTATAACCTTTTACCTTAGAGCAACAATATTATAGAGAGGAAAATTCTGCAAAAAATATTCTCTTAAGGTGGACCAAACTCCATCTACTTCACCTACATGGTTAAAATACCATGATTTCACTGCCCCGCCTAATGAAAAAGGGAACAACTTCCATTTCATGGTTTCTTGAGGAAACCCTTCACTGGCAAGGGTGGAGCAATAAATCTCAAACTATTGTAGGTGAGTATATGGATTTTCATTTTCTACCCCTATCAATGGTGTCTTCTTAATCAAAATTATGAGATTTGGATGAATCTCATAGCTGGGGGCTGTGATTGAGAGTGATGAGGGTACGGGTTCTAGGAATTCGCTCCTAGGGGCTGAAAAGTCGCGGATAGATGGGGAAAATATGGAAGGAAAGAAAATAAGAAAAGAAAAAGAAAAGGTAAAAAGAATTGGGTTCGGATAAATGTCAGCTACCATTCCCCAGCAACGGCGCCAGAAACCTTGTTGGCGATCCTTAAGCCTAATAGAGAAATCCGCAAGCGTACGTGGTGGTAGTCGTAAATTCCCTTTTTCGACTACCAATTTACAACAAAAAGGTGGATCTTAATTAATAATATAATGAAAATAATCTTTGTACTCATGAGTTCCACAAGTTTTGATGAAATATGTGGTTGCAGGTGCTATAGGGTCAAAATATGCAAAAACATGTGAAAATACCATGTCGGCCGATCACGGCTGTGAAACAGCCGTTTTCTGACAGCCGACAGGGTCGTTAACAGCCAGAATCAGCACCCGGTCAGGTCATCACCAAGTAAAATTGTCAATCGGCCAAATCATAAGCTATCATCAACTGGTAGGGTGAATCAAGTGTTCAATCAAATTTTCGGTCGTACGACAACACGACCTAGGATCACCGTCTGATTTAGAACTTCACCCCCTCTCCCGGCCGACATGCAAACACCATCGCCATGAAGCCGTTTCCTAACTCCGGTCCAAAAGATTTTCAAAAAGACAAAGAAAGAAGGTTGACACATGGCCTAACCGGGAGAAGGGAAGGACAACTAGGCCACAAGGCCAAAGGGCTGCCGCCCAAAAATGGGCCGCCGTCGAGCGGGCCCTGCCGCCCGACGAGTTGTGCCACCTGGCGGGCCTTGCCGCCCGGTGAGTTGTGCCGCTTGACGGGCTTGCCACCCGGGGTTGCCAGCCCATGAGGCCCATGAAGCCTACAGGCCCCAAAATGAAGAGTCATGGAGACCGACCCAACAACTGCCTTCAGGACGCAATCCTAGCCATCAGGAGAAGGTCGGTCGGGAAACCGACACGATCCAAGGGCCGCCCGGCCTGGGCTGCCGCCTGGCGGTGCATGCCGCATGGCACACGTGGCCGCCCGGCCTTGCCCGCCACCAGGCGGACCGACTTTGGCCTATCTACTCTCCTTCACCTACAAGTACCCCACTGCCCATTGCCACCTATAAACGGAAGGGGAATTCGGCAGAAAAGATCAACAGTTAAAGAGGAGAACAACAAGCGCCACGATGTAGAAATGTATAGGGAGTGAGAGTGAATGGTAGAAGTTCGAGAGGGAGCTGGGGATGTCGGCTCCTTCTCCACCTTGTGCCTCGGGGATGATTCTCCACCATGAGTAGAGTCCTCGTCCTTCAGCCGGGAAACATGTAGACATTCTTTTGTTCATTTAATCATTAAAGCTTTCTTTATTTATATCTTGTTTATGGGTTCTTAGTCCATGTTAGATAAATTCTTTTACTTTATTTGACTATGGTTACTCTGCCATTAGTTAACAAGGTTAGAGTAGTAATTGTAAGTGTATATGTGGTGTATAGACTTATAATTATCTAAGTTTGCTCCCAACCCCACAGGTTGTGTGGTCGGTAGTTAGGTGGTGACAGCACTGGGCTATCCTCTGTATTCCACCACGTTCAGGTTGGGCTCGTAGGCGTTGATTGGTAGTTTTAGCCGAGGCCCCTACTCATCCCTTTCCGTACCTCGGATGACTATGCCCCAAAGTAAACAAGAGTAAATATTAGAGTCTAATGATTATTTGGATATAAGTTGTCACATGAAGCCAAGACTGGAGGACCCTCTCAACTCGTTGTTATCCTTCTCTTTTGTTCACTACAATTGGATTAGGATAGAATTTCACTTCTCGTTCCCCGTGGATTCTATACCTTGAAATACTCCCGGGTGAAGGCTACATCGGCATCCGTACGCTTGTGGATTTCTCTGTTAGGCATAAGGATCGCCAACAGTACAGATGCTGATATAGCTTTCACCCAGGAGTATTCCAAGGTATCGAATCCACGAGGAACAAGAAGTGAAATTCTATCCTAATCCAACTCTAGTGAGCAAAGGAGAGTAAAAACAATGGTTGAGAGGAGAATAGGTTCTATAGAGAAAAGAGGTCCTCAGGCTAGGTAATCTAATGTAGTAAACTCCCGCTAAGTAATATAATGAGATGCTATTTCAATTTATCTGCTTCGG
The DNA here is from genome assembly GCA_030378355.1 of Eleusine indica. NCBI lineage: Eukaryota > Viridiplantae > Streptophyta > Magnoliopsida > Poales > Poaceae > Eleusine > Eleusine indica. The sequence continues at coordinate 28,030,291 of CM059501.1, read as the reverse complement.
GGCATGAAAACGATCCACTAAAAAGGGTCGGTAACTAACCTCGTGTACTAGTGGGTACGCTATCGCTAGACAACCCTGCTTGAGACAACTGAACGTGGTGGATTACAATATTGGACGGACAGGACTGTCACCACCTGCCGCCTACCACACAGCCCGTGGGGATGAATGCAATCCCAGGAAAGCTAAGTCTAAATACCACATTTACATTTAGACTTTCATACCAGCATATAAAGTAGTAAAAGGTTATGCACGAGGATCCCGCAGATAAAAAGGATAGAAATACTCACTTTATTACTTGGACACGAGTTTAACTACATGTTACCCGACGGAAGGACGAGGAATCTACTCTCGGTGGAGCTTCATCCCCGAGGCACAAGATGGAGAAGGAGCCGACATTCCCGGCTCCCTCCAAGACTTCTACCTCTCACTCTCACTCCCTACTCTCATACATTTATGCAGTGTGGTGCTTGTTGTTCTCCTCTTCAATTGTTGTCTAAACCAGTGGCCAAACTGCCGTATCTATACCCAAATGATGGAGGGGCAGTTCTTGTAGACTGGTGGGAAGTCGGTGGCCAAAAATGGTGAAAAACCATTAGCCGGGCGGCTGGGTACGCCGGGCGGCCGTGGAGGCCAGGCGGCCACCTGGTTTGGTCGGTTTTCCAACTGTCTCATTCTGGACAGCCGTAATGATGTTCTGAGGTCAGTTTTGAGGGTCGGTTGGCCATTTTCCGTTGGTTTTATGTCGGTAGGCATGGCAGGTCGGGCGGTAGGCTTAATGGGCCGAATGTTCCGGTAGGCCGACGGGCAGCAAGGTCCACCGGGCGGCATGTCTCGCCGGGTGACAAGGCCCGCTGGGCGGCAAGGCTCACCGGGCGATGGCCCATTTTTGTGCAGCAGCCCTTTGGCCAAGTGGCCTAGTTGTCCTTCCCCTCTCCCGGTTGGGCCAAGTGTCGACCTCATTTCTTTGTGTCTTTGAAAATCTTTTGGACCGGACTTAGGAAACTACTTCATGGTGATGGCGTTTGCTTGTCGGCCGGGTGAGGTGGTGAAGTTCCAAATCAGCCGGTGGTCCTAGGTCGTGTTGTCGTATGATCGGGAATTCATTGAACACTTGATTCACCCTGTCGGGTGATGATAGCTTATCATCCGGCCAATTGACAATTTTACTTGGTGAGGACCTGACCGGGTGCTGATTCTGGTTGTTAACGACCCTATCGGCTGTCAGGAAACGGTTGTTTCACAGCCATGATCGGCCGACGGGGTATTTTCACATGTTTTTGCATATTTTGACCCTGTAGCACCTGCAACCATATATTTTACCAAAACTTGTGGAACTCATGAGTACAGAGATTATTTTCATTACATTATTAGATAAGATCCACCTTTTTATGGTAAGTTGGTAGTCAACAAAGGGAATTTACGACTACCAACACCCCCCCCCCCCACACACACACACTTAGGACTTTTCTCGTCCCGAGCAAAGTAAGAAATGAAGACTAGGAATGAGCATGATCTAAGGTCATTCTCATCATGATTTGCATATATAAAGACTACTCCATGGCTCCTCATGCCATTGGGTTTTAGATGGCTAAATACCTTGTCTTGAAAAGTTGAGAGATGGAAAAACATAGAGAAGTCTTACCTTTCTTTTTTCCCAAGGAACTTCAATTTTGTTTGCTCTTTTCAATAAAAACAGAGCTCCAAATCACAAGTTATTCTCAATTGATGCTCTCAAATCGCTCAATGTGGTTTTGATTCCACACTTAGGCCAGTGGTCAAAATTTCCCTAAATACTAAGGCTTATGTGGCACTCAAGGTAGGAAATATTAAGGCCACATACTTGTATTTCATATATCACTATGTAAAAAATCGGATCCAAGGAGAAAACAAGTAATGGAAAGGGAATTTACGACTACCAACATGGAGTCCAAGGGTTGATGGAGATGGATCAAGGCTAAGGACAAGCTATGGAGCAAGTCTAGTTGTTAGGGTTTTGAGTGCATAGGAAAAATCGGACTATCAAAGATGTCTAAGTCATGTCTCTTAGATCATGCTAGACGGTGATGTGCATAGATGCTCAGGAAAATCACAGACACTAGGTGACAGTGGAGAAGCCAAGGAGCTATTGGAAGAAGCCGGGAAACGAAGTCAAGTGAGAACGAGAAGTTTCAGCTTCTAGACAGAGAGACCGGACAGAAGGTCAGTAGTGACCGGACTGTATGGTCAACAGGAGATCAGAGAGCAGTTTGCAAGGAATCTGTCGGTGTGAAGGCCCATAGGGACTGAACAGTACGGTCTACAGACCGGAAGGTCCAGTCTATATGGATGGGAACATGGATAGAAGGGTGCAGTTTTGAGTGCTCTCTGAAATGAGCAGAAGGTGAAGAGACCGGACGGTTCGATCTACTGACCGGATGGTCCGGCCAGTACAGGAGATCAACCAGGGCAGAGAGCCAACGGCTCTGGAGGAGTCGTTTTGTGGAGACTGAACGGTCCGGTCAAGGAGTGACCGGACTGTACGGTAAGTTGGTCCAGAAAGCTGATTTTGTGGAGCAACGACTAGTTTGAGGTTGGAAGCCTATATAACTTTGTTGCTAGGGTCTTGGAGACTTCTCTTAGCCAGTGGAATTGCTGGGAGCATTTCTAGGGAGCCAAGAGGAAAAGAGAGGACCACTAGGAGAGGATATTGGATATCTTGAGAGTGCTAGTGAGAGTAACTTGAGCATCTATCCACATCTAGGGCTAGGGTGTCCTTGAGGGTGTGACCTAGGTTGTTACTCTTGGTCTATGGTGAGACCTAGACTGGTTAGGTGTCGGTGATCGAGCCTATTGTGATTGGTCGTGAAGGCCATGACACGTTTGTATAGTGATTGAGCCCGCCACTGAAAGGGGCATCGATAGTGAGCTCCCGTGTTAGCTCGGAGAGTCTGGCAAGTTCTCGAGGGAGGCGAGCTTGTGCCTTGGTGGCAGCAGTGACACAACCGTGTCTTCACTCTGGGAGTGATTGCGGGCTCGTGTGTGAGAACTCCACTTGGTGGCGGGAGGGACCGGTTCTCCGGTGGGAGTGGTCCAACGAGGAGTAGGGGAAGACACCATCATTCCGAGACCTTGGAAAAAAATTATGAGCCATCTCTTACTCTACTCCTTACTATGATGCTTTACTTTCTGCTTTTACATATCATGCTATTCATACTTGTGTGCTTGCCTTGCTCTAGTTGATTATCTTGTAGACTTGCATGAATAGGCTTCTTTACTTGCTAGTAGTGTTTAGCTTCCGTATTTGATCAGTAGCATATATAGGAGTTGCTTTGGCTTGATTGATCACCCTCGTATATATTGTGCTACTCATGCTTGTGTGCTCTAGCTCATTATGTTGTAGCTTTGCATGAGTAGACTTCATTTCTAGCTTGTTGTTTGCTTTCGCGTGTCTTTGATTACTAGATTTTCCAAAGGACTTGATTGAGTGTTCGGTATTAGGAATTGACAAATTTGGTACATATTGTGAGTTCCCAATTCACCCCCCCCCCCCCTCTCAGTCACTCGATTCTTTCACATACCTAGATCTATCATCGAGAATATCTCTTGACAATTGGCGTGGCAGGTAGGAGCAGCATTGAGTTTCATCACATCGAAATTGATGGCTTTCCTCGACGTCAAGTTCCACCCAGGAAACAAGATCTGCTTTGGCACCTCCAGCTACGTCGGCGACCAGAGCGGTAGCCTTGTCAAGCAAGATCCAGGCCAAAGCAAGGTCTTGGCGGCTGACCAACGTCTAGACTACCGATTGGCCTCAACAACATGGCGGTGGAATTTCATGTTGCATAATCCAGGTTTTTCTCGACTCACCCGGGCTGCACCTCAGCGTTGCCCGCAACTGCCTGTTCGACAACCTTGGCCGACTCGGACGCAACATCAATTGATCATCCGACTCATTACTTAGAGGAGCCGAACGAAGATCCAGAAAATTTTTATGTATCCCGACTTGGCAACGATTGGTGCCGATGATGAGTCAATCTTAGACTTGATCGAAGAACCGAGTGATTCTGAAAGCTACTCGTCGGCCAACTACAATGAAGTCTTCATGGTCACACTTGCGGCTCCAAATGCCATGACCGTGGAAACTTCTGCAGCGGCTGCCGCACGAGCAACGGTGGATGGTGACCAGCACCGAGACGGGCAGGAGACAGACCCTGACAAATCCGACCCAGAGGCGATGACCCCTCCACTCGTTTGGCCACCAAACCGACGAGATAGATCCAGAGTTGTCGAGAATCTTGACATGGGCGATCTCACACTACAACTAGATCGTGAGGAGGTCTATAAAACTCCATAGCATAACATCACAGTTGCGGCAACCCTACTGAACACGCTGGATCCGTTGCTCCAAGCCAACCTACAGCTGACCCCACATCTCAATAAACTGAAGGCACACCTCAAGGCCGTAGCCATCCTGGAGATGCACGCAACACAAGGCGCTTCAAGAAAAATAGTATCTGGAGGCGCCAGCTCGATCTCGAGCCAGAACAGGGACCGGCGACGATAAAACCGGTTGGCCACGCCATCGGCCGAACCACGACATCAACCCATCACGAACTTCCACGATCAGAACCCATGCTGTAACCTCCGAGATGGCATGCCGCAACAGGACGCCCGCCATCGACTGAACAACATTCATCGGGAATGGAGGGAAGCTTCCCGCCGCGAGCAAGACGACGAATGCTGCCGACGCGACTACATGGATGACCGGCCCCTTTAGCATGACAAATAGTGCCAAGAGGACCACAACCGGGACCGTCGCAATGACGGGCGGCACGATGACAGACGTCGACAAGAGGATAACTTCCATTCGGAGCGGTCTCCAAATCCCTTACCAGAGGACCACGATGGTGAGGCCGGCATCAGAGCATTCACTCAGGACTTGCGGAATGTCATCTGGCCGACTAGATTCAAGCTGGTTGGCATCGAGAAGTACGACGGCAAAACAAACCCCAATGACTGGCTCCAAGTCTATGCTACAACCATTCGGGCACTCGGCGGCAACAGCTTCGTGATGGCTAACTATTTATGATGTGAACAAGGGTTCCCAATTTTCCGAAAGGTTCTTGGTAAGTTGATTTGGTCGGAAGCGACACACAAATCGATCCGGCTTCAGAACAGCATGTTCTAAACCCCGCAATCGCAGCACGACGTCTCCTCTGTTTATCAGCCGTTCAAAGACGATTGACCTCGCCGAGAAGGCTAATCCCTGCCTGTGAATCAAGAACACAAGCAAGAACAACGAAGAATGTAACACAATTGCAGATGTATGATTAAACTCTCGAAGTTGGGGTCTCACAAACCGATGAACGGTGACACTGTTTATGAACAGAATTGATCTAAGCAAAACCCGAATCCTAATCGTGCGGCGGCTGCTGTATATAAAGACCCCAGGGTCGTGCAATACCCTTTGGACGCGCCCCTAATTGGGCTCAACTAGATACAAAGCCCAAAGGCCAAAAATAGGCGACGCAGCACCGACACAGATTCTGGACTCTCTCTTGTTTTGTTGATTCCCGATGACTCCGGATGAATTTTGACATGAGGCCAACGACATTGGAAAGGGCTTCTCCTTTTATTTCCGTGCATATGTAGAACGTCCAAATCCGAGTCCGTATGCGTCCTGGGCGACTGTGTTAGTGCAGACTGGTCCTGGGCCCCGAAACAGACTCGAAGTCGGTTTTGATTGGGCCTCCACTTTGGCTTCCAAGCCCTTGCTGGTCCTCCATGTTCCCAACTCCTTCTCCCATCATCTCCTGGTCCTCTCCATGGTTTTTAATCATAAAATAATCATTAGATAGCAAACCATTCTCAAAAGTAACATATAGCGAAGAATGTAGGAACGAGCTCACCTCTAAATTTAGTCGTCGTGCACGAGCTCTAGTCATTGGACCTTGCAAGTCTAGAATTGGAGGAGTGTTGTGTGTATCCATAGGAGTGATGTCCTCATCAATTGGAGGAGTGTCTAGCTCCAGCAGCCCGTACATGGCTCTCCAATTTGATTGCGAACTCCATCGATTCCTGGGGAGAGCTGTGCAGACAGTTCACCAGCAACTTCCAGACAACTTTTGATCAGCTCGATAATAATTGGGAGCTCGCCAGGATCAGGCAACAAAGCGGAGAGCCACTTTGAGATTATATTCAGAGATTCTGCTGAGTGAAGAACACCATCCCGAACATCTCGGATGCTCAAGTCGTCACTGCCTTTCAAGACAGGCTCCATGACGATGACCTAATCAAGAAGATTCTAAGACTAGACGTCGTCGACAGGTTGATGGCAAAAGAGTTGTTCACTATGGCAGACAAGTACGCAGCAGGCAACTCGACGATATACCAAGTACGCCGGTACAAGGAGGAAGCGTCGAATCACAACCAGACGGGGCCATCCAACTACAACAAGGATGGCGACAAAAAGCACAAGTACGACAGGATGATCGCTAATACTGAGCACCTTCTCAAAGAAGAGGAGTCACTCAGGATGACTTCGACAAGATGCTTGATGGTCCATGCTTGCTGCACGACGTGGCTCACAAGGCTAGAGAGTTCTTCAAGCTCAAAAGCTTCGCCCACCATGCACTGAAGGTCTGTAAGGAACGCCCCTAGATTCCCAAGGTCACAAAGAATAACAAGGACAAGGAAGACGAGGACAAAGATGAGTTCCAGGACACTGACCGGGAAGTCAAGTACATCTTCGGCAAAGCCACGTCTGACTCGAAGCGCCAGCAGAAGATTCTGTATCACGAGGTCCACTCGGTCTCGCCAGCAGTGCCGCACTCGGTGGTCCGAGATCCTGATAACCTTTGATCGGTCGGACCACCCAAACCACATCTCAAGACCCAGCAAGTGCCCTCTGGTCCTATCGTTGACTGTTAACTAAGTTCGGCTCAGTCGGGTACTCGTGGATGGTGGAATCAACCTGGACATCCTCTCCGTAAAAACTTTCAAGAAGCTAGGCATTCCTTTGACAGAACTCAAGCACAGCCGATCACCTTTCCATGGTGTCATCCCAGACATGCAGACGGTGTCGCTAGGGCAAATCACTCTGCTAGTAACGTTTGGCACTCGGGAGAACTATCAGACAGAACGCATCACCTTCGAGGTCGCTAATCTGGACTCAACATACCATGCCATCATTGGGCGGTCGGCTATTGCTATGTTCATGGTAATCCCACACTACCTGTACCTGATGATGAAGATGCCAGGACCAAACGGAGTCATCTCGTTACGCGTCGATGTCAAGACTTCGTACGAATGCGACCTCCAGAGCTGTCGTCAGCTGACAAAGAAGAAAGTCATGGTGTCTGAGCTCGCCGACTTGAAGAAGGAGGTGGCAAAGGCGGAGGAGGCTAATTTTCTAATTATAACTTAATTAAGTTTAATAAATTTATCTCGCAAATTAGCGTCCAACTATATAATTAGTTTTATATATAATTTACATTTAATCACCGTTCTAAAGCCTTGAACAATTGATATGACTCCACTAAAATTTAGATCTCAGAAAACCAACACACCCTGTACAAAAATGATGGACGCAAGAATCATCGCAAGGAGATCATGTCATGTTACTGACATCAGCGCTGATATTGCTGCATCTAAGTACTAGCTGTGGTAGACATGGCCACTGACTCTTCTCTACTCTGTCTCCGTAAACATGAGGATTGGAAACAGGCATTACCTTCGGAAAATAAATAAACAGAGAAGTGGAAAGATGTCTAGTCACATCAGTTCATAATCTGCTCATTTATCTGAGATGTGCAGCGTGAATAAAAAATTCAGTCACGTCAAAGGCCGTGACTCATGTGAGGTCAACGCCGAAGTCGTCTGTTGGACACGCGGTCTCCACGGGTCTATGTTGCATCGGTCATACCAACTTATCCGGCATAACCCTATTTATTTGTCACCTAAAATTGTCTGACATGATTAAAAGTATTATAAAATAAAAATTTAAGTCTTGATGAATTATTATTAAAATATTAATTAAAAAGGCTAAAATAAAAATATAATTCTTCAGACGTTTGGAATTTTTTTAATCTTCTCGTCCCGGCTCTGAGACGCTGTCATTGCCGACTCTGACATGCCGAACCCGCAGAGCTGACTCTGACATGCCAAACCCGCAGAGCTTGTACGTGACACTGCTCCTGCTCCTGCGTCGCGCGTGCCTCGTTCGACGGGTGGCAGTCGACGTCAAGGAGGGCGCAGTCGCGGCGATGAAGGATGTGCTCGTGCAGGCTGGTCGGGCCGGCGTACTCCATCACGAGTAAGAGTCACGGTCCGCGCGGGTCGGGTCCGCGTGCGCGGCGAGCAACTGCACGACACGGGTGGCCACGGCACATGCGCACGGACATGGCCTCACGCACTAGCTGGTCGAGCTTCGTCGTCACCAACCGGCAGATTCCATATACACCGCGCGTGCAGTTTGCCGTATATATCACACATGTGGTTTAAGTGACTGGGATGATGGAGGTGGCGGCTGCCCTGGTGACGGAGCGCGGTGGTGGTGTGGACTGCCCGCTGCATCGTCGGAGTTGGTTATTATCGGCGGTTAGGGCAGGTGGATTGTCACGTGTAGTGTGACGGCGAGGACCTCTAACAGTTACGACGTTAGGGTTCTGACAAGCTCTAATCCTCTTAGACTATAAAAAGAGGGTTTCAGAGAGCGGCGACCGCGACCCGACGTGGAAGGCGGTGTGGCGAGGCGGCGGAGCATCGCCGGAGCCGCGGGCTGCAGTCCGACAATGGGCAAAGTAGGCGGCGGGAGCGTAGTTGCTGAAGAAGATGAACAGTGCGCACCGTACATACACAGTACCACGCGTGCGGTGTCCAATAGCCAACAGGCCCCACGAACCGGGCGCATGTGCTTCACCTCCACGGACCCACGGTGCTCTTGCTCTCGCGGTCCCACGCCTTGTACACTTCCGAGAACATGCCCACGCCGATCGTCTCCAGGCGCTTGTACCGCCGCGCCACGGCGGGTGGCCATGCGTCGTCCTGGCTCTCGCGGTATACATGGATGGCGGGGCCGGGTGTAATATTTTGGTTCGGAACTGGAGTCACGATTCGAAGCGGGGCCGGCCCGTTCCACCGCCACTCCTGAGATTTGTAAGAGCAGGGTCCTCTAGTGACTTGGTTAACGGAAATCGTGACCGGATCCACGTATGTCTGGTTCTATCTGGCACCGACTTTGAATCCCAGGCATCATCCTCCACCACTCCAAAATCGAGTCAGAGTCGAGGTCGGTGTCGAACCGGGCACGGGTCCATCTGCGCGGTATATAAATTTTTTTGCGCATCGCCCTTTGCAAACCACGCCTTAATCCGCGGAAACAAGTTGCGCTTCAACTCGATCGCGCCGGCGCTCGCTTCTCTCGTTTGTCGCGAGAACAGCGCGTCCCGTGCGTGCCCTAGCGGAGAGAGATCGCTGGCGTCCACGGCGATGGCTTCTTCTTCAGTCTCGGTGGCGAGCAAGCAGCCGGTCCTCAACCACGGCCCTAAGCCAGCAGGTCATGTGGGGATGGCGGCTGCTCCCATAAACTGGTCCCCGGCCGTGGCGGCTCGGTACCAGGATCCGAAATTCCTGGGGAGAGGCATATTCGGCCAGGTGTACGCGGCGTGGGACACCGTGACGAAGCAGCTCGTGGCCGTGAAGCAGCTGAGCGGGCGGAGCACTGACGAATTCGCGCCGACGGGCCCCGTGGAGTTCGCGCAGGAGGTCTCAGCGCTCGAGGCGTGCCGCGGCCACCCCAACGTCGTCAGGCTCGTGGACTCGGTCGACGCCGACGCTGACTGCAGGGACAGGTTCATCGTCATGGAGTTCGCCGGCAAGGTCAACCTGCGGCGGTATTCGCAGCGGCGGCGCGACGAGGGCCGCCCGTTCACCGAGGGCGAGGTGCGCGACGCCATGGCGCAGCTGCTCTCCGGCGTGGCGTGCGCGCACCGCGCGCGCGTCGTGCACCGGGAGGTCGTGCCGGAGAACGTGGTCGTCTACGACGAGGCCCTTCAACAGGAGACAACGACGACGGAATCCAACAAGAGGAAGAAGGCGCGCGTTAGGTACAGGATCTGCGGGTTCAACACCTCGGAGCGTGCGGGCGGGGCGGAGGCCAAGGACGGGTCGTCGCAGTGGGTCTCGTCGGGCCCCTACCGCGCGCCAGAGCTTTTCCTGGGGTCCACGGACTACGACGAGCGGGTCGACACGTGGGGGATCGGCTGCGTCATGGCCGAGCTGCTCGCCGGCTCGGACGAGCCGTTCTTCGGCAGCGGGTCGGACCAGGACGTCCTCAAGGGTATTGCGCGCCTGGACGTCGTCCCCGACAGACGCAGAGGACCCTTGCGGGAGGCGTTCCCCAAGGAGGTGCGGTCACGGGCTGGGTTCGATGTGCTCAGCGGCTTGCTGGAAACCAACCCGAGGCGTCGGATCACCGCGGCGGCCGCGCTCAAGAAGCCGTGGTTCCGTTGTCGCGGCTTTGGAGCATGTTTCGGTTCGCCTGTGGCATGCGCTTCTATTTAGGCCATTGCTGCCCATATGTCAAATAGCCTAGTTAATTAGCATCTGTTAGGTGGAGTTCATGCTCTTCTGATGAAGATTATCATAGTTCTTGTTGACTTCTATCTTTGTAATTTCGGATCTCAATGATGTAGCCTTATCAGATTTCATTGATTAAAATTTAGTCAATATATGCGTTTGTGTGTTCTTCATCACAAAAAAAAAAACTGTTGTTTGTTATTGGGCCATCAAGACATTATATGAAACATATTGAAGCGTTCCGGCCTAGTGGGTATTATTGGCAACTATACTTCATCTCACCATTCGTTTGAATACCTTATGCAGCTCAACTTCATCACTAGAGCTGCATGAAGTGTCTAATGAAGGGTGAGATGAAATAGAGTTGCTAACAATTCGAGCACATCTAATGGATCGAGGCAGAGCTCTTAGCTTACCCGTTGTACATTGATTTCACCTATTAGGAAATTAGGCATTTTCAGGTTGAATTTAATCCATATTAATCACAAATTTAGTAGCATAAGAGTGATGACAGTTTGCACAAAAGCCAGATTACTAGTTAAGATTGTAACTAAACTAATAAGAACCAGAAGGATGCATGTATACCCTATGGAGCGACTAGTGCCGGGGGCACCGACGGCTCGATTATGCACCAGTCATGGTACGTTGTTTGAAGTAGTCGATCACAATCGATGCAGGACGAGGCATGATGCAGTGCAGTCTCTCGAACAACTCTTGGGGTGCGCGCCGGGAAGACGTGAGCAGTCGTGTCGTCAAGCGCTCCCCAAAAATCTGATCGCCCACACCACCCGAGAAGGTGTTGCCTTGTGGGAGAGGTTCCGGAGGCCTGCTCTCCGGAAGCTCCGTGTGCGCGGATCGCCAGATTGGGGAAGACTCGGAAGGCAAGCGACAAAGGAGGAATAGAATGCTAACGCACTCGCATCGGGGCAGCACTAGGGAAGGTTATATGCCGAATGGAAACTGTAGGTGACAAAATAGGAAACAGAGTAACTCCCGCATGCAGCAATCAACTCCTATTTTAGTTTCCACAAATCTCGCCTTTCCTTTTCCAAGTCGCAAAACCTTCCAAACGCGTGCGCAACATGAAGACAGACAGACAGACAGGCAGACATGACACGGCATGGCGAGACGCGCGCCACGCCACGGCTCAGCTCGGCGGCTGCGTGCGCTTGTGGCATGCCTCTGGCCCCTCTCTACTTCTCTAACTGATATAACAGGAGTCCACCTATTAAGTCAAGTCAACTAGCAGTAAATTCTTCATGTGGTATTATGCAACATTATTTTTAATTATGGGCCTAGACTTCAAATGACAATTAAATAAAATATGGGCCAAGCCCACATTATAGGTGTCGAAATAATCTTCACCTTCCTTTTGTGAATATACCTTTACCACAAGTCTTGCCTTGTACCTCTCAATAGTACCATCAGGTAAGCTTTTTCTTGAACACCCATTTGCATCCTATAGGTTTGCAACTGTTGACTCCAGCGGTCACTCATGGTAATAAACTGCAAGCGTATGGCTATTGAAGTAGCTTTCACCCAGGAGTATTCCAAGGGTATCGAAATCCACGGGGAACGTGTGTGGACTATCAAAGAATCGGGCTTGTCCAGGTACAACAAGAATATGGTACGCGAGGGTAGAGAGGATTCTACGATGGATTGGACCAAGGACAAGGTAAGGTCAAACTCTAATGCTTACTTCGGGCGCCGGCTTCGGCCTGGTCTACCAGGACGTTCCGGCCTACAGCTCTACGACGTATCCGAACGTGGAGGGTTACTAAGGACGGACAGGACTATCACCACCTTCCGTTTACCACTTCAATCCGTGGAGCACGCGGCAATCAAAGGTAATATATAGCCTAGACACCACGCCTATGCTACGAATTACTACTCTAATCTTGATCAAAGACTAAAGCATTCAATTACGAACGATGAACCCATAAGCATGTAAAGAGCAGATCTTATTGAATCAAAGGAACAATACCATAGAAGAATCCTGAAGACTTACTTGAAATGGCAAGACTCCGTTGAGGTACAAGATTAGGAAAGAGTGCCGACAGGCCGACACTTTCCCGAACTACCCCTCCCTCTCTCCCTATTCTCTAAGCATTAAGGAGGTAGTGCTTCGCCTTTTGGAGTGGAGCTCAAGTGTTTCTCTTCTTGTGTGTGTGAGTGTGAAGCCACACCCTCCTATTTATAACCTCTATAAGTTGGCAAAGGGGAGTAACTGCCAAGAAAGACCCTGCCCACCGCCTTTAGGGATCAACCAGAAGCCTCCACGTGCAAGCCCAGGAGAAAAGGGCGCAGGCCTGGGTCGGCCGACCTAGGGGGGTCGGTCGACCTGTGGCTGGGCCCTCCTGGCTTGTGCTTCCTCTCGGTGGCTGCCAGGTGGGTCCTCATCCCAAATGTCAGGGTCGTTTTGTGTGTTTCTTCGGTGTACTACTGAAAATGGGCCCTTTAATCCATGTGCTCTCTCCGGATTGGCTGAAGGTGTGTTTTCTTCCTTAATTACTTGTGTTTTATTAATACTCCATGGTAAATCACCTGCATACACATAATCACCAAAACTTATGGAATTTGTTAGTAATAAACTCCTACCACTAGTTGGTTATTTATTTTGTAGTTTTTATGCAAGAAAATGACGGTCATATTTAGCACTTAAGGACCGTCAACAAGCTCCCCACACTTAGCCTTTGTTCATCCTCGAGTTAAGAACAGAAGACTAAGTATAATCATAACATCCCATTGATGTGGACAAGGGTTCCCGATCTTCCGAAAGGTTCTTGGTAAGTTGATTTGGTCGGAGGCGACACACAAATCGATCCGGCTTCAGAACAGCACGTTCTAAACCCCGCAATCGCAGCACGACGTCTCCTCTGGTTATCAACCGTCCAAAAGACGATTGACCTCGCCGAGAAGGCTGATCCCTGCCTGCGAATCAAGAACACAAGCAAGAACAACGAAGATTGCAACACAATTGCAGATGTATGATTAAACTCTCGAAGTTGGGGTCTCACAAACCGATGAACGGCGAAACTGTTTATGAACAAATTGATCTAAGCAAAACCCGACCCTAATGGTGCGGCGGCGGCTGTATATAAAGACCCTAGGGTCGTGCAAGACCCTCTGAACGCGCCCCTAATTGGGCTCAACTAGATACAAAGCCCAAAGGCCAAAAATAGGCGACGCAGCATCGACACAGATTCTGGACTCTGTCTTGTTTTGACGATTCCCGATGACTCCTGATGAATTTTGACATGAGGTCGGCGGCATTGGAAAGGTCTTCTCCTTATCTTTCCGTGCATATGTAGAACGTCCAAATCCGAGTCCGTATGCGTCCTGGGCAACTGTTTTAGTACAGACTGGTCCTGGGCCCCGAAACAGACTCGAAGTCGGTTTTGATTGGGCCTCCACTTTGGCTTCCAAGCTCTTGCTGGTCCTCCACGTTCCCAGCTCCTTCTCCCATCATCTCCTGGTCTTCTCCATGGTTTCTAATCATAAAATAATCATTAGGTAGTAAACCATTCTCAAAAGTAACATATAGCAAAGAACGTAGGAACGAGCTCACCTCTAAATTTAGTCGTCGTGCACGAGCTCTAGTCATTGGACCTTGCAAGTCCAGATTTGGAGGAGTGTTGTGTGTATCCATAAGAGTGATGTCCTCATCATCCTCCCCCTCTTGAAGTGGAGTCGTCCTCGACTCGAGCTCATCCTCTTCTCCCAAGTATGGTTTCAAATCTGAAATATTAAAAGTAGGACTAACCCCGAACTCGGGAGGCAACTCAAGTTTGTATGCATTATCATTAATCTTCTCTATTATTTTGAATGGACCATCAGCTCTAGGCATTAGTTTAGACTTTCTCAATTCTGGAAATCTATCCTTCCTTAAGTGTAACCACACTAAATCTCCTACATCAAGCTTTACTTCCTTTCTACCCTTACTGCCAGCAATTTTATACTTTTCATTCATCTTTTCAATGCTAAGTCTAGTGGTCTCATGCATTTGCAAAATAAATTCAGCACGCTCCTTAGCATCAACATGAACTCTCTCATTAATAGGTAGAGGAAGTATATCAAGTGGAGTACGGGGATCAAAACCATACACTACCTTGAATGGACTTACCTTGGTAGTAGAATGTGTTGCCCGATTATAAGCAAACTCAACATGAGGTAAGCATTCTTCCCATTGCTTCAAATTTTTCTTCAAAATAGCTCGCAACATAGTACCCAAAGTGCGGTTCACAACCTCAGTTTGTCCATCAGTTTGTGGATGACAAGTTGTAGAAAATAACAACTTTGTACCCAACTTATTCCAAAGTGTGCGCCAAAAATGACTCAAGAATTTTGCATCACGATCTGAAACAATAGTAGAAGGCATACCATGCAAACGTACAATTTCTTTGAAAAAAAGATCAGCAATGTAACTAGCATCATCAGTTTTATGACATGGTATAAAGTGTGCCATCTTGGAAAAACGATCCACAACAACAAAAATGCTATCACTCCCCCTCTTAGTCCTAGGCAGTCCTAAAATAAAGTCCATAGAAATATCCGCCCAAGGAATAGAAGGAACAGGAAGTGGCATGTATAAACCATGTGGATTCAATCGAGACTTAGCTTTTTGACATGTAGTGCAGCGAGCAACAAAACGCTCAACATCTTTCCTCATCCTTGGCCAAAAGAAGTGTGTGGCCAAGATATCCTCCGTCTTCTTAGCACCAAAATGACCCATCAATCCACCTCCATGCGCCTCCTGCAACAATAAAAGACGAACGGAACCAACTGGAATGCATAGGCGGTTAGCTCTAAACAAGAAACCATCATTCAACACAAATTTGTGCCAAGCACGACCTTCTTTACAGTGCAGCAATACATCTTTAAAATCAACATCAGCAACATATTGTTCTTTAATTGCCTCAAGTCCAAAAATTCTACAATCAAGTTGAGACAACAAAGTATATCGCCTAGATAAAGCATCAGCAATCACATTATCCTTCCCTTTCTTATGTTTAATAATATAAGGAAAAGACTCAATAAACTCAACCCATTTAGCATGTCTACGGTTCAAATTGCATTGAGAACGAATATACTTAAGTGATTCATGATCAGAATGAATAACAAATTCTTTGGGCAACAAATAATGACGCCACGTCTCTAAAGAACGTACAAGTGCATATAGTTCCTTATCATACGTGGAATAATTCAAAACAGGCCCAGTAATTTTCTCACTAAAGTATGCAACAGGTTTACCATCTTGCATCAAAACACCACCAATGCCTATACCACTAGCATCACATTCAAGCTCAAAAGTCTTATCAAAATTGGGTAATTGCAGCAATGGTGCATGTGTAAGTTTGTCCTTCAAAGCATCAAAAGACTCATGATGTACCTTACCAAAATGGAAGTCAACGCCCTTCTTTGTCAACTCATGCAATGGTGCAGCAATGGTGCTGAAATCTTTGACAAAGCGGCGGTAGAAACCTGCAAGACCAAGAAAACTCCTCACCTGTGTGATAGTTTTTGGTACAGGCCAGCTCTTTATGGCTTCAATCTTCGCCTCATCCACCTCAATTCCCTGTGGAGTCACAACATAGCCAAGAAAAGAGACTCGATCCGTGCAAAAGGTGCACTTCTCAAGGTTACCAAATAAACGTGCAACTCGCAAAGCATCAAAAACAGCACGCAAATGAATCATATGATCATCCATTGATTTGCTGTAAATCAAGATATCATCAAAGTAGACAACCACAAATTTGCCAATAAAAGGTCTTAAAACCTCATTCATCAAACGCATGAAAGTACTGGGTGCATTAGTTAACCCAAAAGGCATTACTAACCACTCATACAACCCGAATTTGGTTTTGAAAGCTGTTTTCCATTCATCTCCAAGTTTCAATCTAATTTGATGGTAGCCACTACGCAAATCAATTTTAGTGAAAATTATAGCACCACATAACTCATCAAGCATGTCGTCTAGCCTAGGAATAGGATGACGATACCTAATAGTAATGTTATTAATGGCTCTACAATCTACACACATACGCCAAGAACCATCTTTCTTAGGAACCAAAAGTACAGGAACAGCACAAGGACTAAGTGATTGACGAACATACCCACGATCCAAAAGGTCTTGGACTTGTCGTTGTATCTCCTTAGTCTCCTCAGGGTTGGTCCTATAAGCAGCACGGTTTGGCAAAGTAGCACCAGGAATCAAATCAATTTGATGCTCAATCCCTCTCAAAGGTGGCAAGCCCGAGGGTATCTCAGCTGGGAAAACATCCTCATACTCCTGCAAAAGGTTAGTGACAGCAGGAGGCAAAGCACTAGAAGCAATATCACCAAGCAAAAACAAGGCTTGTTTGCAAATTAAAGCATAGCAAATATCATCAGTAGAAATTTCAGCAAGCTCAGATTTTGTGGCAAGACATGAACGACCTTGTAATTTAATTGCAGCACCCTTAGAACTTGAAGAATCATTAACATTACTTGGTGTAGAAGCAGAATTAACAGGTTGCTGAATTTCAGGGCTTTTATTTTTCAAACTAGCAGCTCGTTCTAAATCAGCTTGTACAATTTCAGCAGGGGTCATTGGTAACAAAGTAATTTTAGTTCCTTTATGCATAAAAGTGTACTTATTACTTTTACCATGGTGTACAGCATCATTATCAAATTCCCAAGGTCTACCCAATAAAAGTGAACAAGCTTGCATGGGTACAACATCACAATCAACAGAATCCACATAGGAACCAATGGAAAAAGGAACTCTGCAAGTTTGTGTTACCTTAGCTTTTCCAGAATCATTTAACCACTGAATGTAGTATGGATGTGGATGTGGGCGTGTGGTCAAATCAAGCTTCTTAACCACATCAGAACTCACCAAATTGTTGCAGCTTCCTCCATCAATGATGACACGTGCCCGACGGTTCTTGATGACGAAGAAAATCTGGAACAAGTTATGTCGCTGCATCATCTCGGGCTGCTGGATTTGTGTGCTAAGCACACGCTGCACAATAATATTCATGTAGCCCGTGATATCTCCGCCTCCAAGGACGAGGTCACCGCTGGTGGCAGCGACATCCTCCTCCTCATCCTCCACATCGGAGGTGCTCATGTAACCGCCATCATCTGTCGCCACATATGCTCGCCTACTTGGGCAGTCTTTCTGCACATGGCCAAGACCATGGCATCGGTGGCACTGAATCCCTGTAGTGCGTCCCGTCGAAGCAACAGAGGAGGCACTACTAGCCGGTACCTGCACAGAATTTTTACCTGAGCGCGTAGAAGGGGCAGGGGCTGATCTTGGTGCTGCAGAAACAACACTAGCTGGTGGGGGCGGTCGGAAAGATGGCTTGGGCAACCCCGAAGTCCCCGTCGGCCGTGGTGGGTAGAAATTCCTGGACTTGCTGTACTCCTCAAAAGCCTGGAAAAGTCCCTGTGATTCTTTCTCTGCAAGCATAGCATACTGGAAACACTGGTTGAGGGTATAAAATTCTTTATAATCAAGGATGTCCTGAATTTCTTTTCTCAAACCAGAATAAAAGCGGCAAATCTGATCCTCTACTTTTTCAACCACAGCACAACGAATCAAACCCTTCTGAAGCTCACTAAAATACTCCTGAACAGTTTTATCTCCTTGATCTAAACGCTGCAGTTTATTACGAATTTCTCTATAAAAAGAAGGAGGAACAAAACGATCACGCATTTCTACCTTAAGTTCTTCCCAAGTAGTAGGCAAATCGGTTTCAGCAGCTAGACCACTCCACCAAACAATAGCAAAGTCCTTAAACTCACTAGTGGCTTGTCTAACTCTATGTTGTTCAGGAACAAGATGGGTATTAAATTTTTGTTCTACCGTCATTTCCCAATCAAGGTAAGCATCACCATCGTACTGACCCGAAAACGAAGGAATTGAAAACTTAATTTTAGCATACGGATCATCTGGAGCATAGTTACCTTGTGTGCGACGGTTGTGGTTGTGGAAACCACCCATACCTTGAGGGTTACGTTGCAAACGGCGTCGTAACCTTGCGGTCCTTGTAGCTGACCTATCGACAGTGCCATCAGCCTTATACACCGTTGCTTCATCATGATCGTCTTCAACGTCGTTGTTGGTGTCGTTGTTGGTGTTGTTGTTGTTGTTGTTGTTGTTGTTGTTGTTGTTGTTGTTGGTCTTGTGAGCGGTCTCCAATTCGACAACCTGATCGGTTAGCTTAGAGACTCTCTTATCCAACCGCTCAATGCTTTCTCCCAGGTGAAGCTTGGTGACGGCGTCGGTGACGGCCCTAGTGATCGTCTCTGCCAAATCACTCTGAACCTCCTGCAAAGCCTTCTGTAACTGATCTTGGCTCACGCACTCATCAAATTTTGAGGGCGAAGCACCCTCTCCATCGCTTCCTGACATCAGAAACACCAAAACAGGAAACAAAAAGTGAAGGTTATCCCTACAAAACTACTAAGCAGTGGTGCCTCTCAACACAGCAAAAGTAAGCTTCTTGCAAAGCTCTTACAAAGTTCTGAAAACAACAAAGCGAAGGATACCAGGGAGAAGTGTTCCACGATTGCAAGGGTTACCAAATAACCTAAGTGCTGTCCAGAAGAAGTATGTAGAGCTAGGAAGGCCAAATATATATATATGAGTGGCACACAAATCAAAAACAGATAGTAAAGCTGAATAAGTGCCCAAATAACTTATCCCTAGTTGCTGGTCTAACTATGTCCTAGAACAGTAGTGATAGCAAAGAAGAAACAAAGAGACAAAGGGACACAGTCGATAACAGGGGGCTTAGTGTAAAACAGCCAAACTCAGAAATTCCAGGGGGCTAGATGGAGCACTAGTAGGAATCCCAAATTTCTTTTTTTTTATTTTATTTTTTTGATATTTTTTTCCAACTCACTAGCAAACAGGAAGAAACCACAAAAAATTTCAGCTCAAACCGAGATAGGACGTGGCCTACAGAAAATCTTGAAGTTTCAGAAAACGTCGGGTTTCAACTTGAATGAATTTTTTCTTTATCTTCCCGATTTTTTTTTGAATTTTTTGACGAGGGCACACAGGGCGTAGCCTAATGTGGGTATGCTCAACTTTTCGTCTAGAATCTCCTGTAAAAATTTCAGCCAAAACGGACAACCGAGCGAAAAGTTATGGCTGTTTTACCGAAGGGGTGTCGGAATCGGTTATGAAGAACCCGGGGTTTTGAGTGAAATCCAAGTCGGCCTTGGGGTCGGGTAGGGAGTTTTTTGGCAAGGTGGATGCAGCGGAAAGTGGAATTTATGAAAAGTGGTCCGAGGTGGTGAGGGTAGGTTTAGGGTGGGATTAGGGTGGGCGTGTTGATCAATCAACCCTAGCACACAAAGCCGACAAAACCGAGGATGGTGAAGGGGATGGCGGCTAGGGTTGCAAGGGAAACACTACTGACGACAAAAACACAAACTAAACCAGCGACTAAACAAGAACTAGGGCACAAACTCAACACTACGGACTCTGAAATTGAAATATGCAAAGGCTAAACACGTGGTTATGGGCGGGGGAAAATTTTTTTTGGTATTTTCTGTGGACGATAGGAAGAACACGAAAACAAAACTAAAGGGTAGTGTGAACCTGACGGTGCACCTGAAGCTCTGATTACCACTTGATGTGGACAAGGGTTCCCGATCTTCCGAAAGGTTCTTGGTAAGTTGATTTGGTCGGAGGCGACACACAAATCGATCCGGCTTCAGAACAGCACGTTCTAAACCCCGCAATCGCAGCACGACGTCTCCTCTGGTTATCAACCGTCCAAAAGACGATTGACCTCGCCGAGAAGGCTGATCCCTGCCTGCGAATCAAGAACACAAGCAAGAACAACGAAGATTGCAACACAATTGCAGATGTATGATTAAACTCTCGAAGTTGGGGTCTCACAAACCGATGAACGGCGAAACTGTTTATGAACAGAATTGATCTAAGCAAAACCCGACCCTAATGGTGCGGCGGCGGCTGTATATAAAGACCCTAGGGTCGTGCAAGACCCTCTGAACGCGCCCCTAATTGGGCTCAACTAGATACAAAGCCCAAAGGCCAAAAATAGGCGACGCAGCACCGACACAGATTCTGGACTCTGTCTTGTTTTGACGATTCCCGATGACTCCGGATGAATTTTGACATGAGGTCGGCGGCATTGGAAAGGTCTTCTCCTTATCTTTCCGTGCATATGTAGAACGTCCAAATCCGAGTCCGTATGCGTCCTAGGCAACTGTTTTAGTACAGACTGGTCCTGGGCCCCGAAACAGACTCGAAGTCGGTTTTGATTGGGCCTCCACTTTGGCTTCCAAGCTCTTGCTGGTCCTCCACGTTCCCAGCTCCTTCTCCCATCATCTCCTGGTCTTCTCCATGGTTTCTAATCATAAAATAATCATTAGGTAGTAAACCATTCTCAAAAGTAACATATAGCGAAGAACGTAGGAACGAACTCACCTCTAAATTTAGTCGTCGTGCACGAGCTCTAGTCATTCGACCTTGCAAGTCCAGATTTGGAGGAGTGTTGTGTGTATCCATAAGAGTGATGTCCTCATAACATCCCATGGTACAATACTAGCATGCAAATTATTCCATATCATACCTGTATCCATGAATATGTAGGTGTCTATCATGTTACCTTGGCGGGTTGACGAATGGAACAGCCTTGACTTCAGATTACTTGCCTCCTTCTGCTATGTAACGGGTTTTCGAAAAGATTTTTTTCAAATAAAGCATAGCCATACTCCTCAAATGATTCTCTCAAGGCACTCAATGTGTATTTTCTTGACCAAGGCACTTGACTTTGCCTTTTTCATCCTATCTCTAATTTATTTTGGCTTATGTGGAGCTCAGGGTAAGGGATAAAAGAAGGCATACTGCAGTCTCATATATTACTAAGTCAAAGATCGGATCCACAGAGAAATCAAGTTATAAATTATGACCAAACATGTGCACACACCTATGGATGGAATGGATGATGGATAATGGATACTCCTATTTGAAATGACCTCTCTTTCTTTTGGTTGATTCACTATAGAGAACATGGCTGTCTCTTTTTCTCTTTCTTTCTTCTTTCCTTTTTTTTGGGCCATGTCTCTTTTGCATAAATATTTAGAAAGATCACAAAAAAAAATAAAGTGGTTTATGAAATGGTAGTGGAAGATGATAGTGCTATCTCCCATTGTGGAAGTTTAGCAATATGATGGTGGGTGTGCACATGATCTTAATCAATAAAACATAACTAGTTTCATACTGAGGTCACAACAATTTGACAAAGTTCAATGAAACTACAAGCAGCATATGTATAAGGTTTCTCAAGAAAATCATCATATGGCTTTGGTAGGAAAATTACGTCATTGAGGAGTAGGCATCTTTTTTACAAAATTTCCAAGTACATAAGTATAAGAGCAAGATTTCATTTGTCAAACCATATCTCATAAGTCAACAACCTAGGTGACATGCTTTCCTAATATATTTTTCATGAACAACAGGTATATGAATTAGGAATAAGGAGCATGCAAGTCAACCAAATTGAAGCATGATCATGGAGATACACAAGATTCAATTTTTTATATTTTGAGTTGATTTTAATAATTATGCTAACATAAATTCAACTTAAAAATCAGGGAGGATGAAGGATAGGACGTGCAAACCAGCGCTCTAAAGAAAGGGGAGGCCGAGAGGTGCCAGGATTGGGTCGCCCGACCATGGGGTCGATCGACTTGCTTCTAGGCTAAATGGCCTCGCTCTTTGACGTCTCGGTCTTTGTTGCGTCTTGTTGCATGTTGTTGAGGTGCTTTTCTCTATTTGTGCGTCGATGTTCCCGAAAGCCTCCCCCACACTTGTTCCTTGACCTGGATCTTTATTCAAAACAGACAAACAAGTGGAAGCAAAAACTCTACCAGTATGACTGCCGGAGAGTCACATATCTAAGGAAGTTCGAAGATGAAGCAAATAGAGTTATGGTAATGCATTGAAGTCAATTAATTCAATAACATCTACGTCTTCATCTAGAATTTAATCGGGTTCTAAGAAAAATTTTAAGTGTTAGCCATTTACCTTAAAGTGGTTGCCATTGTCGTTCTTGATTGTGACTGCTCCGTGTGAGGCGGTGTCAACGACGGTGAAAGGCCCTTCCCATTTACTTCTAAGCTTCTCATGCTTGAAAAGCTTCACTCTAGAATTGAAGAGCAACACCTTATCACCTTGCTTGAATTCTTTTATCTTGATCTCCTTGTCGTGTCATCTCTTAGTCTTTTCTTTATATGTCTTGGCACTATGATAGGCTTTGCTTCTCCATTCTTCTAGCTCAGATATCTGCATTTTTTTGTGCCGTCCGGCTTCATCTAGGTTCATGTTCCACTTTCGGATGGCCCAGTGTGCTCGATGCTCCAACTCAACTGGCAAGTGGCATGTTTTCTCATAGACAAGCTGATAAGGTGACATGCTAATTGGAGTTTTATATGCAGTCCTATATGCCCAAAGTGCGTCAGGTAACTTCAACTTCCAACCTTTCCCCATCTCTTGGACCGTCTTCTGCAGAATATTCTTGATTTGCTTGTTGGACGTTTCTGCTTGGCCACTTGTCTGAGGATGGTATGGTGTTGCAATATTGTGCTAGGCTCCAAGCTCCTTCAAAAAGCTTCGAAAGGTCTTATCAATGAAATGAGACCCTCCATCACTTATCACCATCCTAGGTGTTCCAAAACGAGGGAAGATAACCTCGTGGAACATCTTGCGGGCGTGCTTGGCATCGGCAGCTCGACAAGGCATAGCTTCTACCCATTTAGACACATAGTCAACAGCCACCAAGATGTACTCACTGTCGTAGGACTTTGGGAAGGGTCCCATGAAGTCAATGCCCCAGACATCAAATAGTTCCACTTGAAGGTTGTATGTCAGTGGCATTGCATCTCGAGCAGTGATGCCTCCGTGCTTATGGCATCTCCAGCATCTTCGAATGAATTCTCTTGTGTCTTCATACATGGTTGGCCAAAAGAACCCACTCTGCCAGATTTTTGCCTGTGCACGGAATGCACCATAGTGCCCGCCATATGGAGCTGCATGACACTTCTCGATGATCTTGGTTGCTTCAGTTGTTGGCACACATGTTCTCAATAGTCTGTCTACACAAACCCTGTAGAGGTACGGATCATCCCACAAATGCAATCTAATCTCATAGATGAGCTTCTTCTTGTTCTCCCCTGGTGGTACATACCCTGAAACCATGAAGTTCACAATGTTTGCATACCAGGGGTTGGAGTCCGTCACTTTCAGCAGCATGTCGTCTCGTAGGAAGTCGTTTATGGGTAACTCCTGCATGTTAGTGACTTGCATACGAGACAAATGATCTGCTACAGAATTTTCTACTCCTTTCTTATCTCTGATCTCAAGGTCAAATTCTTGGATTAGAAGAATCCATCTAATTAGCCTTGGTTTAGCATCTTTTTTAGTGAGCAAGGGAATCAGACATTATGTTTGCTCCGACCGTGGGATTATAAAGAGAATCTACATTGGTCCTCCTTATTTGAAGACGAATAGTTGAAGGGGGTGAACTAATCCGAAGGATATTAGGAGAATTCTCAACTTCCCTCAACCATTCATCACTTAGAATGGAGGTTAACTCCTTCACGCTCTCCTTTAGGAAGTGTTCTTCGAGGGGATCGGGGAGGGAAGAAGGTACCAAAGGCTTCTTCTTACAGCAGTAATTCGAGGTATTCCTATAGTCATCAAATAGATTATCCTCGAATTCAAAAGTGAACTCCAAAGGCGGAATTTCTTCCTCCCTTGGTGTTCGTGGTTCGGGCAAGGGCTCAATAGCTGAAGCTTGGGATAAACAAGGTGAAGGCTTGGGTTCGGCTAAAGAGGTTTTCTCGCAGCTAGTCTTGTTGTCATCCTTTGGTGGTTTAGGAAGGTCCTCGATGAAAGAAGTGTTTTCTAGAATACGATCTAGAAGGTCCTTATATTCTATCATGGTCTTGTGTGCAAACGAACCTCCAGCGGAGATATCAAGATATAGGGCAGACTCCTTTTTAAGACCCAGACAAAAGTGTTGTAAAAACACGTGGTCGGGTATAGACAATTCCGGGCCAAACTGAATTAAGATCGAAAATCAGGCCCAGGCTGCACCTATGGATTCGTTCTCATGCTGCTGAAAGCAGAGGATTTCCCTTCATAGAGACGCGATATGGGATAAAGGAAAGAAAGCAAGACAAAATTTATCTCTTAGTTCTATCCAATCACCATTCACACTTCCTATGGTATGCGTATACCATTGTTTCGCTTTCTTTGTGAGAGAAAAAGGAAACAATTTCCACTTTAAGGTTTCTTGTGTCATACCCGAAATCATCAGACACGAGCTCAATTGCTCAAACTCCCGCAGATGGTGGTATGGGTTTTCATGGTCCAGCCCGGAGAAGGATTGCTCTCGAACCCTGGCTATAAAGCCAGGACAGAGTTCATAGCCAGATGCACTAATTGGGTTCATAGAGGGAGGTGGCTCACAAAACTCGCCCTTCGGAGCAGAGAATTGGTATAAAGGTTGTGGCTCCTTCGTAGAAGTTGGAAATAGGAACAAAATAAACTAAAATAAAAAAGATATACAAGCACAAACTAGGTTCAAAGATAATTCAGCAACCGTTCCCCGGCAACGACGCCAGAAAGCTAGTTGACTCCAGCGGTCACTCATGGTAATAAACTGCAAGCATACGACTGTCGAGGTAGCTTTCACCTAGGAGTATTCCAAGGGTATCGAAATCCACGGGGCACGTGTGTGGACTATCAAAGAATCGGGCTCGTCCAGGGACAACAAGAATATGGTAGGCGAGTGTAGAGAGGATTCTAGGATGGATTGGACCAAGGATAAGGTAAGGTCGAACTCTAATGCTTACTTCGGGCGCCGGCTTCCCCCTGGTCTGCCAGGACGTTCCGGCCTACAGCTCTACAACGTACTCGAACGTGGAAGGTTACTAAGGACAGACAGGGCTGTCACCACCTGCCGTCTACCTCTTCAATCCGTGGAGCACGCGGCAATCAAAGGTAATATATAGCCAAGACACCACGCCTATGCTATGAATTACTACTCTAATATTGATCAAAGACTAAAGCATTCAATTATGAATGATGAACCCGTAAGCATGTAAAGAGTAGATCTTATTGAATCAAAGGAACAATACCAGAGAAGAATCCTGAAGACTTACTTGAAATGGCAAGACTTCGTCGAGGTACAAGATTAGGGAAGAGTGCCGACAGGCCGGCACTTCCCTGAACTACCCCTCACTCTCTCCCTATTCTCTAAGCACTAAGGAGGTAGTGCTTCGCATTTTGGAGTGGAGCTCAAGTGTTTCTCTTCTTGTGTGTGTGAGTGTGAAGCCACACCCTTCTATTTATAACCTCTATAAGTCGGCAATAGGGAGTAACCGCCAAGAAAGGCTCGACCCACCGCCTTCAGGGATCAACCAGGAGCCTCCACGTGCAAGCCTAGGAGAAAAGGGCGCAGGCCTGGGTCGGCCGATCTAGGAGGGTCGGCCGACCTATGGCTGGGCCATCCTGGCTTGTGCTTCCTCTCGGTGGCTGCTAGGTGGGTCCTCATCCTAATTGTTGGGGTCATTTTGTGTGTTTCTTCGGGTAGTACTGAAAATAGGCCCTTCAATCCATGTGCTCTCTCCTGATTGGCTGAAGGTGTGTTTTCTCCCTTAATTACTTGTGTTTTATTAATACTCTGTGGTAAATCACCTGCATACACATAATCACCAAAACTTGTGGAATTTGTTAGTAATAAACTCCTACCACTAGTTGGTTATTTGTTTTGTAGTTTTTATGCAAGCAAATGACGGTCATATTTAGCACTTAAGGACCGTCAACAGCAACCATAAGGATGCTCAACGACTTCCCAAGTACCATTGTCCATAATAGAATCCATCTCGGTCCTTACTGCTGTCTTCCACAGGTCAGCATCAGGAGAGGAATATGCCTCCATGATAGTACTGGGTGTGTCATCTACAAGGTACACAATGAAGTCATCGCCGAAGGATTTTGCAAAATCGGGAACAATCACCTATAAGAGTCATGAAGTATCTTTTGCCGCCTTTAGTCAACTTGTTGTTCATTTCGCATAGATCGGTATGAACGAGTTTTAATGTCTCCAAGTTTCTCGCCTATGTAGCCTTGTGAGGCTTACGAGGTTGCTTAGATTGCATGCACGCATGACATTTGGAACCTTTGACTAGATTAAATTTGGAAATTAAATTCATATTTGCTAACCACGTCATACACCCAAAGTAAACATGACAAAGCCGTGAATGCCAAACATTCCACTCATTCGAAATTAAGACATTGTTCACAACATTATTACAGACATTATCATGCGATGAAAAGCGGAACAAGTTTCTGCATTCGTATCCTTTTCCAACAAATGTCCCATACTTAGAAAGTACACATTTATTTGACTCAAGAACAATTTTAAAACCATCTCTATATAGTAGAGAGCCACTAACTAGATTTTTCTTGATGGAGGGGACATGCTGGACGTTTTTCGAAACACGGCCTTTCTCAAAGTACGATTCAGAACGACCTTACCAACACCAAGAACACACGCATGCCACCTGTTCCCCATAACAATGCTCCAGTCACGCCGGCCTGATAAGTAGAAAACAAAGAAATATCAACACATACATGAACATTAGCCCCAGTATCCATTCAGCACTCGGGTGAATGAAAAACTGAAAGAACAGTAGGTAAACAATTACCATACCTCGATGTTCCTCTGACCTCGCTAATTACAATGTTTGTTGATTTCTTTGACTGATTAAATTTGCAGTCTAGGCACACACTTCCCCAATGCTCATTACTGCCTAAAAACAAAACAACCCTCGTTGTTCTCTTTTCCCTTTTTCTTCTTAAACATGGTAGTCTGCTTTGGCTTCTCTTTCTTTTCCTCCTTCTTCCTTTTATTATGAGACACATTGGAATTATTTTTTTCTACACAACATTGGCGCTAGAAGACTCACCACCTTTCCTGCACGTGTCTTTTGCTCTCGCCCTCTCTTGAACATCAAGGGTCCCAATAAGATCAGCCATGCTGAACTCTTGCCTCTTGTGTTTTAGAGAAGTAGCGAAATCCTTCCAAGAGAGTGGTAATTTTGAGACAATACCTCTAGCCACAAACTTGTCAGGTAACACATCTGGAATTTGTTTGATTTCTTTTGCCAGTGCCTATATTTCGTGATCTTGTTCAACTACAGAACAGTTCTCAACCATCTTGTAGTCAAACAGCTGCTCCATGAGATACAGCTTACT
The DNA here is from genome assembly GCA_030378355.1 of Eleusine indica. Lineage (NCBI taxonomy): Eukaryota > Viridiplantae > Streptophyta > Magnoliopsida > Poales > Poaceae > Eleusine > Eleusine indica. The sequence continues at coordinate 28,002,441 of CM059501.1, read as the reverse complement.
CCCAGCATCAAAAACACTGAATTTAGCATCCAGTGCATCCCACAATTCCTTTGTAGTTTTACATGTGATATAGGAATCAACCTATTTGTCAGCGAGAGCGCTAATCATGGCGCCTCGAAACAAGTTGTCGGATGCCTCGAACGCAATCCCCTCTTACGGAGTGAACTGTTCGGGCTTCCCTTGCGCAACGTGATACCAGTTTATCGCTATCAACTACAGTATCATCTGTGCACGCCACCTCTTGTAATATGTACCATCAAAATTGTCGGGATTCAATGCAGCAGCAAATCCTCTAACAGAAAAATGCCTATCAGATTTTTGGATTATTAGGAAATTAGGCATTTCCATGTTGAATTTAATCCATGCGATTAATCGCATATTTAGCAGCATAGGAGTGATGACAGTTTTCACAAAAGCCAAATTACTACTTAAGATCACAACTAGACTAGTAAGAATGAGAAGGATGAAGGTATACCCTACAGAGAGATCAGTGCCGGGGGCACCGGCGGCTCCATTCGTACCAGTCATGATACGTTGTTTGAAGTAGTCGATCACAGTCGATGCAGGATGAGGCCTGATGCAGTGCAGTCCCTCGAACAACTCCTGGGGTGCGCGCTGGGAAGACGTGAGCAGTCGCGTCGTGAAGCGCTCCCCAAAAACCTGATCACTCGCATCACTCGAGCAGGTGTCGCCTTGCGGGAGAGGTTTCGGACGCCTGCTCTCCCGAAGCTCTGTGTGCACGGATCGTCGGGATGGGGAAGACTTAGAAGGAAAGCGACAAAGGAGGAATAGAATGCTAACGCACTCGCATCGGGGCAGCACCAGGGAACAGGGGCGGAGCTAGGATAGAACTTAAGAGGGTGCTGGTATGTTGCTGTACATGTGGCCTTCTTTACTTAATCAATTTACATGGAGCTTTCCTAATTTAGGGCCTGTTTGGTAGGGATTCTAAAATAGCTTCTTGACCGGATTATGTTCCTCCTATGAAGAAGCTAGCCAAAGGGTTATAAGAAAAATAGATTCTGCTCCTCTTTTCAAGAAGCACTTCTCATATCTGTACTGGAATCCAAAAGCACCAAAAACATAGCTTCTCATGGCTTCTCTACTCATTTTTATGGAATATACACAAGAGAATTTGTTTTGCCAAATGATTTTTTCTAGAGAAATTATTTTTGTGCAGAATCCATATTGTGGAGAATCCATTTTATACAGAATCCGTTTTGTGGAGAAGCCCTGCCAAAGGGGCCCTTCCTATGTAACCTAAACTATTGTTTCAGAAGTCAAGGGGGTGCTGCAGCACGGGCAGCACGCCTTGTAGCTCTGCCACTGCTAGGGAAGGTTGGGCCCTCTCAACTTCTCTAACAGGTGTACCAGGAGTCCACCTATTAAGTCAAGCCAACTACATTACTATTAATTATGAGCTTAGACTTTAAATGATAATTAAATAAATAAAATATGGGTCAAGCCCACATTATATCTAACATCACCCAGAAGAGGTCTCTGAGTCCAAATGCCAAGTTGGAGTCATCAAACTTTTCACTATCCGCCACAAATCTTCTGTTGCAACTTCCTCCTCGAAAATTTATCTTGCACTAGATGGAACCCCGCAGCAAATTGCTGCTGGTGCATAGAGCCTTTGTAAAAAAAATGCAGAGAGAGAGAGAGATAATGGAATTCAGACTAGAAATAACCCAAATTCACTCATCTCTAGACCAGCAAATAGCACGAGTTGCATCAGAATGTTACATCCAAATATCAACAATTTTTTTTTGCCTGTTTACAACAGTTTGAAACAACCTTTTATCTAGCGGATGCATGTGTCTTGACTTGAGCTAATATATTAATTTCAGATCAAGGTCTATGGGTTACTGGGCATAAAGGACCACAGTTTCTAGGTTGCATCTGAAGAAGACACATTGGTAAATTATTTGTGCCGCTTGCAGTTGCATTGTAATTTGTAACAAAACATCGAGTAAAGTCGGTGCTGATCTCAACTCCAGCATGTAGGTGCGGATTAACTGGCACTATTACCCATCAGGTGGTGGACTTCTGCAGAGACCAAAAGGAAGGAGGAGTTTTACAGTAGACCTAAATGAATGCATGCCATCCATTTTCTTTATCAGATGGCTCAGATTGATAATATGATACCTCTTTGATCCACATGTATCAAGTCAAGTATCTTTAAGAGGTATCATGTGTATCACGTGGGCAAAATTGGAAAAAGAACAACATAATCTTTAATCTGATCAAAATCTGCAGATCTTTTTTTTTCCTCGAATATGCAGAAGAGCTGCGTATCTTTGTATTAAGGGAAAGAAACGACGCTTCACCACCTCATTCCGGGCCGAGCCATGAGGGGTTGTAGATTACATCGAGTTGTGTAACTAAGGGAAAAACACAAGAGGAAAGACCTGACCCCAAAAGAGCAGCACAGAGCGACACTAGAAACTAGAGACTATCCTAGCTCCTCTACTTGACCAATACCAAGCCTACGCAACCCATGTGCACCCGCCAGGCACCACAAATAGTTTTCCTCATTGAAGCATCGGAGCAAAACTGCTACGTCCAGTCTGGTTCCTTCGAACACACAAGAGTTTCTGTGTTTCCACAAGCACCAGGCTGTCAAGATGATCAACGAGTTCGTGCCCTTCCTCATGCTCTTACATACACACTTGATAGCCCGGCGCCACCATTCCGTGAATGATGTTGTGCTCTGTCGTGGGACAAGGTCCTGCAGTCCCAAAGGAGTGAGAACTCTGTACCAAACCTGACGAGGGAACACACAAGTAGTTAAAAGGTGCTGAATATCTTCTACTTCTTGATCGCATAAGGGACATCTAGCAGGATGGGGCAGGTTTCTCTTGGCCAGACAGTCTGCGGTCCAACACCCATTGCGTATCGCGAGCCACAAGAACACTTTACATTTTGGTGGCGCCCAAGATTTCCAAAGGCGCTGCCATGGTTCAAAGGTAGTTGCGCCATTGTGAAATGCTAGATAAGCTGATTTAGAGGGGAACATTCCCGACCCATCAAGTCGCCATATGTGAAGGTCATCATCCTGAGACAAGGCAACTTCATGGACAGCATCCCAAAGCTGAAAGTACTCGAAGAGGCCAATCAAAGAAAGACCACCTTGTATGTCTCACGGCCATGTGTGAAAGTACTCGAAGAGGCCAATCAAAGAAAGACCACCTTGTATGTCGCAAGGCAACTTCTTGGGCAACTGTTGTTCCTTTTGGATTTTATCTCGCACCTTTGCAACTACTCGGGGCACCAAATCAGCTATGGAGCAGCCCATTAGCCATTTATCTATCCAGAAAAGAGTTGTGTCACCCCTGCCAACCTGTGATTCCATGGCTATCTTGAAGAGTGCCATTGCATTTGGGTTTACTTGAAAATTCAGCCCATGCCAAGGGCGATCTGGATCCGTTTTCCGAAGCCAAAGTCAGCGGATCTGCAACAACCAACTCGTGATTTCTAAGTTTAACAGCCCAAGACCACCAAGATCAAGAGGACGCTGAACTTTGTCCCAAGACACACTGCAGTTGCCGCCATTTGGATTTTCTCTTCCCTTCCACAGGTAACCACGACGGATTTTGTCCACAGCTCGAATGAACCATTTTGGGACATTGATCACAATTAAAAGGTGAATAGGAATGGCTGACAGAACGAACCTAAACCACAATGTCCTTCCGGCTAGATTCATGAGAGTGGCTTGCCATCCCGGCAATTTATTTCCAATTTTCTCTATCCATGGCAAGAGATCCGACCTGGTGAGCTTGTTGGAGATGGGAAGACCAAGATATGTGCATGGGAAACTTGTTGCTTCACAAGGTTAAGTCGACCCTACTAAATCAATTTGAGGTTGATCACACTGTATTGGGATAACACAACTTTTTTGCAGATTGGTATGTAATCCTGAAGCTTCACCAAAGCTTGCTAGAATGCTCATTGTCAGTTCCATCTTATCTTCCACTAGACGTATGAACAAGGCAATGTCATCCGCGTAGAGCGAGATTCTCTGAGTAGGGTTGCGATGAGACAATGGTTGTAGTAACTCTAACTCTCCAGCCTTAACAAAACAACTGTTAAGAATGTCCATCAGCAAAATAAAGAGCATCGGTGAAAGCGGGTCTCCCTGTCGGAGACCACGCTGATGCCTTATTGTCTCACCTGGTTCTCTGTTGACAAGGATTTGAGTTGAGGAAGTCCGAAGCAAATTAGAAACCAGATTACACCAGCCAGCTCTGAAATTGTCACACCCGGTTTTAAGGACACAACCAAGTGCTTATCATATGTGTGACTAGGAACAAGTTTCATATATATCGATAGTAAAGTGAATAACAGTATAACCAATGTCATTATTATTACGTACCAATTACATAAATAATTGTCTTCAAAGACTAAAACGACACTCTTGATAACTAGCAGCGGAAAGCACCATAACACCATAGGCAATCGACCGGGGGCACGCTCGCCTAGTAGTAGTCTTCATCAATGTAGTCCATCTCTCCATCTTCTGAGCAGCAGTTTGATAGTACAACAACAAAGGAAAAGAGCAAGGGTGAGCACATGCCGTACTCAGCAAGTGGGGGAAAATATGACATGCAGGATTAATAGAAGAAAGGCTAACATAATGGTTCATTTTCATAAATGAGCACTACACCTAAGACCTTTTGAATAGCACTCCTATTTACTAAGTGAAAAGTTATCCCAAGTTATCTCATCAAACCAACACTACAGGTTACACCGCCTGTAGCCAACCATGGGTTAAACCACCCATAAGAAACCACGCTACAGGTTATACCGCCTGTAGCAAACCAAGGGTTACACCGCCCAAACCAAACTTGGCTGCCCACCAAGTTCACCCATAAACAACCATCCTAAATGTGTGAGGATCCAGGCTGCTCATGACCGTGAGCACGGCTGTTATAATAGTTTGACACTCTACAGAGCTTGCACAACTTTACCCACAGGTTGGTGATTTCATCACTATGCAGTGACTAGAGAGTCTCCATGTTGCCCAAATCACACTACCGTACGTGTGAGGCCAAGAGATCACCACAAGGTCTTTCAAAGAGCTTCCCAGCTTGCAAACAATCCACGCTAAGGTTTCACCGCTGTGGAATTAAACCGTTCCTATAGAAGCCCCCTCTGGCGCCATGGCTAAGAGTGAACTGTCCATCGCCTGAGTTCGAGAGTAAACCGTCCCGTCCTCATCCCTCGACTGCCCGTAAAACTGGGAAGACATCTTGATACTCAACCAAGCCTACCCATATCAGACCTGTGCTTTGCGCTGTTTTCCTAGGTGGTCACTCCACAAACTAACTCTTCTGATCCCAAGCAGGTACCACCACAATCCCACAGTATTGTACCGAGTACACGTGCATACCCGTACCATCCTTGTCATCCTCCTGCTTGGATCACCTAGGTTCCATGTTGCTAAAAAGGATTACCCATCCCTCATGATCATTATGTTAAAGTGAGCCAGTAGTCAAGATTAACATTAGACACTTCCAAACCTGACATAGCAAACTAAGCATGATGTACCCATTCTAACATACTACACCCGAACCCAGGAGACAAGGAATAATATGGAACAGGACGATAACACATAGGATTCAAAATGCATCAAGGACACTTGCCTGGTTCCCTTTGCTACTGCTCAAAGTCTTCAAGATGGAGATCCCAGAAGTTATCTAACAGCGGTTCGTCTACTCAACATCACACCGGAAACACAAGCATACAAACAAACTAAGAAACAACATACCACATAGTAACAAACAACAATGAAAACAAAACTATGAAATAGTACGCGTTGCTATGATCGCGTGAGCGCAAGAATCGCCTCAATCCGAGTTACGAGTAAAAAGTTACGAAGCTTTAAAGTTCTAGGGTTAAAAAATAAATTAGCAAAATATTGTAAAACAATACGAATAAATAATATTAAACACTACGGTCGCACTGGTGCAAGAATTTCTCAGTTCCGAGCTACGGTTGAAAAGTTATGACGATTTGAAGTTTTAGGGACTAAAATATTAAAAATAGAAATGTCAGGGACCTAAATGTAATTTTAGAAAAGTATAAGGGCTAAACTGTAAAATGTAGGTATAAAATATAATTTATGAAAAATTTAGGGACCAAAATGTAATTTATAAAAAGTATAGGGACCAAAATATAATTATTTTAAAGTTCAGGGGCCTAAATGTAAAATGGCCAGCTTAAATTATAATTTATAAAAATTAAGGGCTAAAATAAAATTACTGGAAAGTAGAGGGAGATTTTTATAAAAAAATTAAGGGCTAAAAATAATTTATTAATTACTTAGGGGCCTAAATGTAATTAACTATGGTTTTGGAAAATATTCAGTATTAGAAATATAATTTTAATAAAGATCAAGGGCCTATATGCAATTTACATAATTACCACCAATTAAATGAATTAAATTGAATCCTAAAACATATGGGCCGGGTCCATGGGTATGTGGACCGGCGTTGACTCATGGTCCCCGGGTCCACCGTGGACCACCGGCGACGACGACCATTAGCGGCTCCGGGAGCTCGCCGGGGAGGCTCTCCTGCGCGTGGGAGGCGACGAGGAGGGTAGAGAGGAGCGCGACGCACGGAGCGAAGCTCACTGGGAGGTCGCGTTCGGGCGGGGGAAGGCTGAGGGGGCGGCTCGAAGCGACGGCGTTGACAGCTTCCGGCGAGCGACGACGATGGCGCAACGCGGGATCGAGGCGGCGGTGGGGCCGCGGGGCAGCGGGGGGGGGGGGGGGAGGAGGAAGGCGGCGTGGGGCTATGGGTTCTACCTTTTATAGGCGTGTGGCCCTAGGTTTGCCGGGCGCGCACACCAAGGGCGGCGGCGGCAGGGCTCGGCAGGCGGCGTGGCTAGGGTTCGGAGGCGGAGTGGGCCGGCGCGCGATGCGGGCGGGCTGGCATGGCTCGCTGGGCCGAGCGAGCTCGTGGCGCGTGCACGGGATGGGTCGAGGCAGAGCTGGGCCACGGCTGGCAAGAGCGCTGCTGGGCTGGCGGGGGAGAGAAGAGAGGGGGAGTGGGAGCTGGGCCTTGGGGGAAAACTGGCCCAAGCCGAGAGGGAGGGGAGAGTGGGGGAAGGGAGGATTGGGCGTCGGGTGGTCTTCGGACCAAGCCAGGACAGGCTGAGAGGGAAAGGATAGAGGAGGGGTTCTGGCCGCTGGAGAAAGTTTTGGCCCAAAGAGACTGAGGGCGTTTTTCTTTCCTTTCTCTTTCTCTAATCTAATTCCTTTCTTCTAAATAAAATTCCCAAATCGAAAGTACAAAGTTTCAAAATTATTTTCACCAGCATAAAAACCTATATGCTACTATTCAACATGAATGCAACAATCAAAATTCTAAAAATAACCTATATTTGATTATTTTCTTTAGAAAATAATTCTTTTTATTAGAAAAATATTAATAACCTAATTAATTCTAGAAAATTTGAAAATATTCCAAATTTTGAAAAATCAGAGTGTTACAGAAACGCAAGTGAGCAAGAATTTCAAGAAGAAACAATCAGAAAACCGAGTCAAAAGCTTTTGAAATATCCAGCTTAAGAAATAAACTTGGTACCTTGTGCTTGTGAAGGGACTTGATAGTCTGCTGCACCAGCATGTAGTTGTCATGTATACATCGTCCACGAACAAAAGCGCTTTGATTAGAAGCCACAAGGGAATTGAGATGCGGAGCCAGCCTGTTTGCCAAGATTTTGGTGATCAGTTTAGCAAAGCTATGTATTAGGCTTATTGGCCTAAAATCTTTGGGGAGAATTGCCTCTGGCTCCTTGGGTATCAAAGTCAGGAAAGCTGAATTGAGGAGCCATATCTTCCGCGAGTCTCCCTGCTGCAACATAATGATTGCTGCCATAAAGTCATGCTTGATTATGGGCCAACAAGCCTTGTAAAATCTCCCCGTGAATCCACCGTGCCCAGCAGTTCTTCATAGTAGTCAAGCATGATTTGTTGTTTGTCGCTCTACGAAGTAAACACCTGACCATCACTGACAAGTTTAGGAATAAAATTCTTGCGCTTCCTAAAACCCGCCTGACTGTGAAATAATACGGTATTAGCATCACCCTCCTTCAAGAACCGGATACGCGAACGGAGGTGCGCAATTGTCCTAGAAAGTGAGGCCAACACCAGACAATGCAACTTAAGTTGTTGTCATAACCAATTCTCCTCAGCAGTCAACTCATGCTGATCTTGTGCAATCTCTAGCCGGTGTAGAATTTCCCGTGCTAAGGCATGTTGAGTGTGTATGTGTCCCACTTTCTTCTGACTCCATGACTGTAACGCTCTTGTTAGACGCTTGAGTTTTAGAGAGATGCGCTCTAGTGGACAGGAGAAAGCAATCGGCGCATGCCAAGAGGTTGCCACCTCATCGAGAAAACCGTCCAGCTTCGTCCAGAAGCTTTCAAAATGGAATCTCTTTTTACCATGCATACTCTCGTGCAAACCAAGTAATAGTGGGCAATGGTCCGAAACTTCTGAGGCTTGGCTCTGTAATATGCAGTCCGGAAATAATTCTTCCCAATCTGATGTGCACAAAACTCTGTCCAGCTTTACAAGGGTGGGAGATTCCCGTTCATTTGACCAAGTGTAATGGTGACCGATGAGGGGGGTTTCTTTCAGCTCGAGCTCATTGACGAACCGTCGAAATCTACCCATCATGGCCCTGTTGAGATTGGTATTATTCTTGTCTTCCTATGAATAGATCATATTGAAGTCTCCCGCTAACACCCAAGGGCCCGGACAGTGTGTTTTGACTTCTCGAAGTTCTTCTAGGAAAGCGACCTTTTTGGAGTCTTGATGTGGACCGTAAACACCTGTGAACCACCATGTAGTGTCATCTTCTGTTGGTAACTTAATCGAGACTGAATGACGATGGACGCGCCACTGATCCACTACACCGAAGACCCCTTCTTTCCAAGTGATAAGAATGCCTCCACGAGTGACCCTTGCTGGAAGATAAACAAACTCCCAAAATTCGCGACCACAAAGTGACATTACGTCGGTGTCGGAGATCCGTGCTAATTTTGTTTCCTGGAGACAAATAAGGCTAGGTTTACAAGCATTGACCGCTTTACGCATAGTGTCACGGTGACCACGGTCATTAAGTCCCCGGACATTCCAAATCAAGAATTTTGATATATCCATTGGAAACAATTAGAGAACGACCACATCACTTCAATATCAAACCACCCTCGTGGCCTCCGAACGGCCTAACTCCTCTTCTGACGGCACTTCTTTACCCAGGAGTGCAGCCAGAGCGCAGACATGATCTCTGCTGAGCGGATTTTCGAAGAATGTTGTGTACTTCTCCATGGTTCCTTCTGATAGGCGCCGCTGTCCATCCGTGAAACCCAGACGATGCCACACTGTGTTGGCCGCTTGGTGATTGCTCTCCGGCGGGAGCTTGGCAATGCGCCTGCTGCGCCGCGGCACATGAGTCGTTACAGCTCGGTTACGATGTCTCCTCGGGACCTTGAGAGTTGTGAGCACAATCTGAAGAGGCTTCGTTATTTGGTTAATGAATTCGTGCGCCGGCTGAACTGGTTGAGGTGAAGAGGCGGGGATAGACGGCATTCGCGGTCGTCGAGTGTACACTAGAGTCGGCGCTCTGCTACGTGGACTGCACCAGAACCTAACTCACCGGTCGCTGGCTCAAGCGGTAAGACGTCCTCTGCTGGAAGCCAAGTGACAGGCGAGCCAGGCTGTTCGTCGTGCAGTTGCACCATGCATGGGACTCCTTCCATGGAAGCTGGTGGTGGATTTTCTGTGGCTGCAGATAGAGAAGCCTCAGCAGAGTGAGGTTCCTTCGGTGCATGGACAAGATGTTGACCAAGTTCTTCAGTTGGGCGGAATGATGTGGACGGGATGGCAAAACGTGCCAGCGTGGGGGAGTCAATCGGGAAAAAAATTCTGTGCGGCCGGGTCGCATAGTGCAGCCGTGCGAACCTAGTCTGGATTTTTGCCGCGTGGAGCGTATTTGCCATCCGACGCCCAGCAAATCAGCGATACGCGAGGCTTTATCACAGCTCAGATCCCCAGGCGACGCCCACGGCTCAGCTCTCCCGCGGCTCACGTTTACCTGGCTCTAGGCGAACAAGATGACCGTTGTTCGAGGGTCTGCTGGCTGCCGCCACGGCGTTCCCGTCTCCATCATATGGGTATAGAGTGGTTACGCTCCCAGATATACCTTGCCGCCACAAGTTCAGCCTACTATTATGAGCACCGATGCGTACCTCGGCTCCTTATTTGTGTGCACTGTGTTTGGTTGTCCCATGCACAATAGTCGTTTCATGAAATGCCCAGTAAGAGCATCGTCTCAAGGACACTGAAGTATGTCATGCATGCATTGGAGGGTATGTTTCTTAAGGTTAGCCTCTTCATTGTATATTTCTTATTGATTGAGCAAACTGATGACAACTTTCAGTTTATATTACAAGTTTGTGTTGCATTTATTCATAATAAACAACACTTTTTATCGTTTTGCTTTTCAGTCATAAAGCTTACCGATTTTGGCACTGAGGAAGCTGATTCTATCAGATTTTATCAGCATCGTGTACCTGTCCGAAATGGACAATGCTGGTAAGCTCGTTGCAGCTATCCAAGCAAAAAAAGGGATGATAATGCAGTGGTTATTGGAGGAGGTTATATCAGCCATGAACTTAGTGCCACACTAAACCTTAATGACTTCCATCAGTTTGGATGTACATTGATCTACAGAACCCATCGACACTTTTGTTTCTCTCAGAACAAAGTCTGTATACATGTACAATTTGTCACTACATTGTCGGTGTGCTAATTCCTTCATCCTTTATATAGTTGATTCTATGTGATCTGTACTAACATGGAGTCAATGTGATCTGTTACTAACATGTAAATAACATTGTGTCAAAATTGCAAAAACTAATTCATAAACCTACTAATGATCTGTATCATGAATCGAGTAGCATATACAACCGTAATTGAACAATGGTATGGGCATAGTTGACTTATGAACCAAAAATGCCATCATCCGGCAGTAAGAAGCTAACAAAATCCAAATTGAGGTGACTTCAATGAAAAGGAATGAGCGAGCTGTAGGAGAGCACGAAAGAGTGAATTGCTTGTGAAGCGCATTCTAAACGAGCTCTTTGTACCACCGACAGGCTCTTGCCAATCATTCGCTCCTCTCGTCTAGCTCCTACCTTAGATTTCTTTGATGTTGCTACATGGAAGAGGAGCCGAAGCGGGGAAGCAGGATCAGCTAGAGATGTGGATGCACCCCAGATGACGGAGGGCATGTAGCTTGTTCTTTGGCACTCTCGACGGTGGCGGCAGCAGATGAAAGGCGGAGCTGGAAGTGCCGGTGACGGAACGCATACGCATGGGACTGAGGGAGCCACGAGGGATGCGAGGTAGGATAGAGCCGAGCTAAGCGTAGCTGTAGCCGTGCGCTGCGAAGGATCTACATGGGAGTCGAACCACTAAAGACATTGGATGGCAACAGCAGCCACGTGTCAGCCATCCACAACGGGTCTGCATAGCTGTGTTATGTGACCCGGCCGCACCAAATTTTTTTCCGTCAATCGAGGGGGACTCCACAGCCACGTCAGCATGTGCTTCAAATACTTGCTCCACCCGACTGGGGGAGGGAGCTGCTGCCTCGATTTCCACCCTAAGATATTAGGAAGGGACTTCTTCATTAGGCGAGCCGCAAACTTCTTCAACGGCAGGCTCCTCGTCACACACGCTAGAGGCTGCTGGCCTGGCAACAGCACAAGGTGGACCGTTGCCTTGGGAACTCGCAACCGACGCATTAATCCCGCCACGTTGAGAGGACGTCGGCGCCGGCGAGGAGCTGGACGATCATCAACACTGTCGTCGTCAGAAGAATCCTCGCTCGGGCCGTCATGGTTGTCTGCAACCTTGAACGAGAATGAAATAGGATAGACCAGCGCTCTCTTGACCGGCGGCATCTCGACCACGTCGACAGGTTCCACCACAACGAGGTCTCGTGTGGCCGGTATGTCGCACGGCTTAATGCACCATGCTGAAAACTTGAACGCAGAGTAGTCGAGGCGGCTGCGCGTGTCTGGATGAATCTGCTTGAGCCATCCGTAAGGATTGAAGAGATTTTCAGCAGTGGAAACCTCCCAGGCATGAGCAGGAATACCACAGAGCTCGACATCAACCAGGGACGGGAGGACGGCGCCAACTCCGTGCGCCTGCCTCGACCATCGTCGGCAGTGGATGCGAAACGCCGTCGAACTAGAGGAAGGCCCGTTGTTCGAGGCAAATCGGGCCGCGGTGGCCTCACCAGCCACGAGTACAATGAATTCCTCTGCTCCAGAGCGGCGAATTCTGAGGTAAGCGGCCTCCACCTCGAACTGGAAGACAAGAACATCCAACACTTGCTCAGGCATGATGCTGTTTGTGGCGCCGACTTCAGTGACAATCACAGCTTGACTAAGATCAGCCTCAGCGCGATCAATGTGCTTTGACCAGTCGATGACGCAAGGTGGGGCAGGGGCTGGGAGAGCACCATCGTCACGAGCCCGAGGGTTCGGAGAGGGAGCCCTACCGTTGCCCGTGTTACGCCCCATGGATGCCGCAGGGATTTCTTCTGAACGTTGTTGACGTCTGCGAGGTCGGCGTCGACGCCGCCCACGCCGTTCACCGTCTGCCCCGCCTTCGCCTGCTAGAGGTTCAACAGCCACCGCGCGGATAGGCTCCTCCTGAACCTAGGCCGGCGGAGTGATTCTCCTCCAGACAGACACACGACCCTGCCCCACTGGCTGCGTGCCAGCCTCTCCGGAAGCCATGGAAGTCGCCCCCGAAGAACTCTCTGTAGCCACCAGCAGTTGTACACGACGCCGCCACACCAGAGCTGCACCCGCCTTATCCAGGCGGCCGGGGCCAGAGGCACCGTCGCCGCTAGGAGGGCAGGCGTAGCTGCGGTGACCGAGAGAACAGCAATGGAAGCAACATGGAAGCAACTTGCATAGTGCGGCATGGTGGTTGCAGGAAAAGCAGTTGAAGCAGCGTCCTCGAAGGTCCAACGGCACTGGCCGACGGGGTTGTCGTGCTTGGGCGAGCTTCTTCCGGCGGGATTCGACCCGCTGCCACCCGTCCTTGTCCGACCCACTACTAGCAACCAAAACCTTGGGCTCTGAACGTAGCATGATTCTTGGCGGTGGTTTGTCCGGCGTAGGGGAAGGCTGCTTCGAGCCGGCAGCTACCGACGCCGCCGTGGTCACGACCACGTCCCTAAAGGAGCGGCTCTTAGCTGGGCGCCCGTCACTACCGCCAGAGTCGCAGGAGCCCGGACTGGAATCCGCCCATCGGGAGTCCTTCGAGCGGCCCGCCGTCTGGAAAGGACGCGCACGGGGAGACAAGGAGGGGAGGGAACCAGGTGCCTGTAGGGAAGGGGAAGCTGCGGCAGCGGCGGGGAGGGTGGTCGCCGGGCTCGGAGTGAGATCCGGCGAGGGGCTGAGGGGAGGTGGGGGGCGCGTGGGGGAGGGGAGGCGATGCGAGCCATCCCCAAAATGTTCTAAAAAGTCATTTGATTCTAGTAAGATCTAGGAGATAGGGCTCAGGATTTATGGTCAATTTGTAGAGACGACAAGAATTGGGCAGGTGGTGTTTGCCCGCAATGATCCAGCGGCGATGTTAGATGATATGTTGCTGTCTTCATCAGTGACACCATAAAATTGAGTGATTATGCCGATTCTAATTCTCATCCTCATAAATGCAGTTGAAAATTGCAATCTAATCTAACTTTCACGTTTTTGCTCTAATGCAACCAAATACTAAGAAGTTGATTTCAGAAATATAATTGCAAATGAATGAACGTACACACGGATGGACCAGTTCCTTTGAAGGTAACCAGTCTTGTAACATGGATATCAAACCATGGATAACGTTGAGTTTCTGTTTGGAAAGTAGCGGCAAGTGCGGCGGTGACGGAAGACCTGATGCGGCATGCCGCCATACAGACCTCCTCGTAGATAGAATTATTAATAACCGTATACCAACCAAATTGGCAGAAGGATAAAGAATTATTTTTTTTAGATAATGGAAATGAGTACCAGCCTTTTCTTCCTTAGAAGATATGGCCCAGAATTACAAAAACTTGCAGCACATCCATCTGCCTTAATAATGAGAAAAACATCGACCTAAAGTCAGTTTGGATGATAAGATAATATAGGTAAATTCTATTGCTAAATCTCCATCCATGGTCGATAAAAATTTGCATCGCTGTTGTCTCCATCTTTTGACATGCTGTCTTTATTCTCCCCTTGTCTTCTTCATGCTTCTCCAGCTATCCCCAGAGGTGAAGCCAATGGGTTTCTCTGTAGAGTACCTGCATATAAGTTCTAGTAGGAAATTTATCAAAAACAACATCATTTCTACTAAGCCAGATAGCCTAACAAAATGTCGATGCTCCCACAAGTAGCTGTTGTTTTAGTTTAGATCCTATCCTAGTTAACCAATCCCCAAACATATGACCAACATTATGAGGTGGCGGTAGGCCAAAACAGATTTGAACTATCCCCCAAAGACACCTTGCATATTTACAATTTTAAAAAAGGTGTTCTATAGTTTCATCAGCTAAACAAAAACTACATTGTTTACACCCATTCCAATTCCTTTTAGTTAGGTTGTCTTTCGTCAATACCACCTCCTTATGTAGATACCGCATAAAGATCTTGATTTTTAGTGGAGTTTTCAATATCCATAACACCCTGTTTCTCTCTATAACCCCATTATTTATCATTGCAAGATACATCGAAGAAACTAAAAATTTTCCATGTTGATGTAAATTCCATTTGAACACATCATTGTTATTGGTCAGTTGAATGTGCGCTATTCTTGACCATAATCTAAGATTATGGTCATTTAATGATCTATAAAAAGATATATTGAGAGGTATGGTGCTAAGAACAGATGTCACTGTATCACTCTTCCTTCTTACTATGTTATATAACTAGCAATGTGATCGTGCGTTGTCACGGTTTGAACATTTTTTAATTTTAAAGTAATGATTTTTAAATTATTATTGGATTATCTAAATTTCTTTGTATAAATTATATTAAATTATTATATGATTACCCGTGGGTTGCTAAGGTGTAACTGACAATGCATATTAAAATATGACTAAGAATTACCGTCTACACAATTGGAATGTTCCAGAAATCATCAGAGCCGAAAGCTTTTTGTATGGAGTAGAACATGCCGTGATCGGTTAGCAGAAAACTTACAAAACTATATATAAACAAAGGTTGTTAGATGTAACTGATTCGTATCCATGTTAGGCAATGTAAGAGTTGATTCTCGATGAGCAATAGACCATTTTATACTAACAACTACACAACAATTTTATATGTAGAAATTATGGGTTTGCCAATGACTTTCTTCCCTCTAGAGAATTCAGTTTTGACAATAATAACCCACTTTACTTAAAAAATAGCAAAAGTTAAAGAAAAATACATATGCGGATAGGACATGAGAATTCTAGAGGTGTCAAGCTTTCACCTGGAGCAGCAAGCCAGCCATGGCGTAGATGCCATCTTCAATGCATGCACTACTGTGATATCAATTGGGTAGGTTATAACAAAACTTCAGCCTACAAGATAACTGAAATGGTTGAAGTACAGGGTGCTAATTCAGGATGACAACTTTCTCAGATACGAAAGAAACAGTTCCAACATGAAGAGACTGATCCGGCAATGACAAAAAATTCAGAAGTTGGGACAGATAGGAGAGAAGCACAAACTACAACAGGGCCAAAATGATTAGAGAAAAAACCACGTGCTCATCAACATGTGACATTGAGCTAGAACCTAGAACGATTCGTATAAAGAGATCTCAGGTTACAAAAGTTGTACCTCCATTGTGGTTCTTGTGTGATCACCAAAAGGAGATATAGCTCCTGTTCACCTGCTATATGCATGAAAGACCTCCCAGGCTAAAGAGAATGAAGAGCACAATTGCTATAGGGTTAGTGATAAAGATCACCTTTAACTTTAACCACGTCAACGGCGACAGGAACCCTATGCGTCGGTGAGGCCATGGATGCCAGGCAAATTCGATAGAGTTGTCAGCGACGCCATGGATGCTACATCATGTTAGCCGGTTAACTCTAGGACGACAACGTCTGCACATAGTAGGCCGGAGGGCGCATGCCTAGCATCTGTGATCTCCACAACAACAGGCGACCCGATCGATCTCTAGTTCTCCACAACTAAGTTTCTTCATAGCGCACACAGGACATGGGTGACAACAATGGCTCGATCAATCTCTTCATAGCTTGCATGGCGATGATGACGGCTTGATCGATCTCCACAGCTCACATGACGATGACAACGACCCGATTAATCTCCACAGCTGACATACGGCAACAACGATGACGAGTGCGACTGGGGCATCGTGATTTGTCAGATAGAAAAGGCAGACCGGAGGGTCACGGTGGTTCCCAAATAGGAATACCAAAGTCTCATTGCGATACAAAATACTACACACGATCGCAGAAAAACGAGGCAAGGGCAGAAAGAGTTTGGAAGAGACGACCGCACCATATTTAATAAGTAGTAGAGATGATGGGTATTGTTGCTGAAAAGTGACATTGCCAATCCATTCATCTTTCCAAAAACAGATTTGTTTGCCACTTTTTAATATGAAGGTTCCATATTTGAGAAATTGTTCCTTGATTTTCATAAGGCTAGACCAAAAATGTGAGTCTCCTAGTTTTCTCTCCACTTTTCCTATTGTTTGGTTTTTCAAATATTTGTTCCATAATAAGTTTTGCCACGTACCATCTTCATTTATTAATTTAAAAAGCCACTTGCTGAGTAAACATTGATTTTAGATTTTAATGTTCTTTATTCCCAGTCCTCCTTGGTCTTTAGGTTGACAAACAATGCTCCATTTTGTCAGTCTATATTTCGTTTTTTCACTGTCACTCTGCCAAAAAAAGCGAGACCTATAGTACTCTATCTTTTCAAGTACCCCTTTAGGTACTTCGAAAAATGATAGCATGAACATTGTCAAGCTAGTTAGGATCAAATTTATGAGAACTAACTGACCCCCTACTGACAAATGCTTACCTTTCCATCTACTTAATTTCTTTTCAATTCTTTCTTCAATCACTTTCCAATCAGCATTACATAGTTTTCTATAATCCATAGGAATTCCCAAATACCGGAAAGGAAAGAAACCATGTTTGCAGCCAAATATCTGAGCATATTGTGTTTCTTGCTCCTTTGCTTGCCCAAAGCGAAACAACTCACTTTTATGGAAATTGATTTTGAGTCCCGAAAGTTGTTCAAAAGCACTAAGAAGTAGCTTCATATTTCTAGCTTGCTCTAATTGTGATCCATAAAAAGTATTGTATCATCCACATATTGTAAAATGGACAACCCATCCTCGACAAGGTGCGGGATGACCCCTTCTATTTGGCCGCTTTCCTTTGCTCTCTTTATTAACATTGCAAGCATATCCACCACTATATTAAATAGAATAGGAGATAACGGGTCGCCTTGTCTTACCCCTTTCCTAGTTTGAAAATTTGGCCCAGTTTGATCATTGATTTTGATACCTACATGTCCCCTTATACAAAAGAAGCTACCATTGACACCAAGTGTGTGAAAAGCCTTTCATTCTTAGAGTTTGTTGTACAAAAGACCAATTAATCTTATCATACGCTTTCTCAAAATCAATTTTCAAGATGACACCGTTTAGTTTTTTCCTATGCATCTCATGAATGGTTTTATGCAACACAACCACACCCTCCATTATATTCCTTCCTGGTATAAATGCTGTTTGGGTCGGACTTATCACTTTTTTAGCCACTCCAACAATCCTATTTGTAGCCACTTTGGTTAAAATCTTGAAACTTACATTTAACAAACAAATGGATCTGTATTGTTGAATTTTATTAGCTTCCCTACATTTTGGTAATAAGATTATTGTTCCAAAGTTCAGGCTAAATAAAGGTAATGTGCCATTATGAAACTCTGTGAATAACGCCATCAAGTCCTCTTTGATAAAGTCCCAACATACTTGGGAAAATTCTGCTAGAAACCCATCTGGACCAGGCGCCTTATTATGTTCCATTTGAAAAATGGCATCTCTAACTTCTTTTTCTATGAAGTGCTCAGTTAACATCGCATTCTCCAACTCTGTTACTTGAGGGATATCATCTATGCGGTTTTCGTCCATCAAAATGGTATTTTCTATCGATGGACCAAATAACCTCTTGTAATAATTTGTGATATATTTCTTTAAAGCATCTTCCCCTTCAATTATTTGATCCTCATGCTGAAGCTGGAAGATTCTCATTTTCCTATGTTTCCCGTTTGCTATGAGCTAAAAGTATTTAGTATTGGAATCCCCTTCCAATAATTCTCTTACTTTACCTCTTTGATACCATTTTATTTCCTCCTCTCTCAATAATTCCGCTAGTCTATTATTTAAACACTGTTTCAAATTTCTCTCATCTGGTGATAAAAGAACATCTTCAGCCTTTTTATCCAAAGCATCCAACGTATCTAGGATCTTCTTCTTTTCTTTTTTATAGTGTCCACTAACATTTTTGGACCAAACCCTTCAATATTGTCGTACCCTATGGATTTTTGTTTGCCATATTTCCATAGGAGTACTTTCAGCAGTTTTATTTGTCCATATCTCTCTAATCATATCTATGAAGCCATCACGTAATAACCACCCAAGCTCAAATTTAAAGGTGGGTTGGTTACACATCGAATGAGCTTCATTAGTATTTAATAGAAGAGGCGTATGTCAGAAATAACACTGGATAAGGCTTGAACCGTTGATAAAGAAAATTTTTGTTCCCATTTAGTGCACATCAAAATTCTATCAAGTTTCTCATAAGTAGGATTAGCTAAATTATTGGCCCAGGTATACTTCCTGCCTGTCATCTCAAGTTCCCTTAAATTTAAGCCATCAATTATAGCATTAAACAAAAAAGGCCACCTATCATTATAGTTGTCCTTATTTTTATCCGAAGGACACCTTAAGATATTGAAATCACCACCAATAAGAAGTGGTAGATTTTCATGGCTAGCCATTTGCACCAACTCAGCTAGGAATTGCTCCTTAAATTGATTTTGAGCAGGTCCGTACACCACTACTAGAGACCATTTGAAGTTATCTGTTTTATTACATAATTTAAACTTTACATAATATTCTCCTTCATCTATGCTACCGATATCAAATATTTGTAGATCAATTCCTAGCAATATGCCACCCGACGACCTCTTGGAGCCTTGCTATGCCAAAAAAAATCTTTACTAGCACATAGGTTTTTAAGAAACTTAGGCATAAAGTCACTCCTTCCAGTCTCTGAAATAGCCATAAAGCTAAGATGTTGTTCTTTAGTCAAGTCTGTAACAAATTTGTGTTTTTTAGCGTCTTTAAACCCATTGACATTCCAAAAAATTCCTTTCATTATGCACTTAATTAGTAGTTGGTTTCTTCTTCTTCTTAGAACCATTTTTCCTTTTGGAAAAGGAAGATGTTTGTTTTTTTGGAATAGCTTTGCCATCAACAGATTGGGCGCTATCCAATTCCATCACCTCCACCATGATTTCGCTACAAAGTGCGCTTAATATGAGTTTATCTACTTCTGTTTCCTTTCTACTTCTCTGTTCTCCTGGTCAAACACAGAACTTATTCTATCTTGTTTCTCTACATCCTGTTCCCTTTGGTTTTCTACATTTCTAAAGTTCATTACAGCAGAATTAACGCTACTATCATCACTACCAAGTATAATCCCTATTTCAGACATATTATTCACAATATGCTCATTCGAAAGTGAGTCAAATGAATTATGAGAACAAATGGATTTACCTTGGGCCGAAGTGAAATCCAGGTTGCGCGCGGCCTTTATTTTTTCTACCTCCACCTGGACATTTTGATCAGCAGAACTCACGCGACGCTTGCTCCTCCTATTCGGAGTCATCGTCTCTGGAATTGCTGCCAGATCACCCACTGATCGCTCAGCTTTCGGAGTCATAGTCTCCTCTGGTTCGTCTTCATCCATGTCCTGCAGCAGATCCGGCCGATCGCTCTGGATCATCGCACGCACCTTCTCCACATAATCTATCTCACCATCTGACTCTTCGTCTGATTCATCCACAAGCCCATCCCAGTCCAGCGGGTCTGTCTCATTTGGCATCCCCGGAACAGTTAGCTTGTACACTGCTTTCTTCCCTTGCACATTGCTCTCACCTCCAGTCCTGACCGCGCCACTGCTAGTACTTGGCACCTCCCCCTGCATGCTTCCTGTAACAGAATTACCCACTGTCTTCCTTTCTTCTTTTTTAGCCTCATCTTCACCATTTGATGGACCATTGTTCCCGTTGTCATCCATATCCATTGGTTGTGGGTTTGGGTTGTTCTCCTCTGTCTCAACACGAAACTTAAGCTCATAGACATTGTCCCCAATCACTACATCTGCCAAGATAGGGATGAGTGCTGGATGTAACACTATGACCTGCAGCCTGGACACATCATGAGCTCCTGTGAACATCATGTCAACGTCTTTGGTTACCCCTAGAATGGATCCCACAGCCCAAATGACAAGGAATTCACGTAACTCTTCAGGTAAACCAGTGAACTGAACCCACACTTTAGCCATGATCTGCTTCGATCTCATTCCCTCCTCCTCGCTCTTGGATTATCATCTTGGCTCCACCATTCTTAGTCTGAACTGTGCCCCATTCTATCATTCTCTGTAGCTCTGCCTTTGATGGAAATGTGGTTCTGAATGATTTTGTTCCTGCGGCTTGAACCACCCAATTCCATTTTCCTGGGATGAGCCTCTCCAATTCACTTGCAACTTGTCTGTCAGTAAGTGTGCCATCAGTCACCTTGATCACGGCAGATTTTGCATCTCCCCTAGCTTTAATTTTTGCACTGTGTGGTATATAGTAAAACCCAAGTCCATCAATTACATATCCACACGGGACTGTAAACAATCAGCTAGCAACTTTGTTCAACGGGCATCTAGCTTTGATGTGCTCTGAACTTTCACAATTCTCACAAAAGAGTTGTACCACACAATCTTTCAGCTCATTCAGCAATGGGGAGCCTTAACATTCCTTGCTGCACCTTGTGCCGATGATTCTGGTTTGTCCTGTCCCTGTGCTCTCGCCCCATCGGCCTTCTTCTCTTGTGTACCAATAGGCAGAACATGCTTTTTCACCTCCTGCGAACTATTATGCGCCACCATTGCTGCCAGCGCTTGTTGAAGCAAAGCAGCCGCCTGTGCCTGCAACTGCCCAATTGCCGCATTCTGATCCATTGCATGAGATGGCGGTGTGCCAGCAACCCCATTATCAGGAACGTTTGGCATGGGAGCCCCAGGTGCCCTGTTTCCTGCATTTGGTGGCTCCTGGTTCTGGTTGGGAACATGATGTGTCCCTCGTCCCATCCCATTCGAACCTGCTGGAGCACCAAAGCCACCACGTTGATATCTCTGGTTCCCGCCAAAGCCTCTGCCCGCAAAACCATGTCCTCCTCCACGACCTCCTTGGCTGCCTCGACCGCCCCAACCTGGATAAAACCCAGGTTTTGGAATCCTCCACGAGCAAAAGATGCCTATCCGTTGCCTCTCGCGCCACCTTGTGCACCGTGGTTTCACAGCGCCGCCACGATATGCGTTCGAGGATCCACCGCCGTTCTCCATGCCGATCCGCAAAACTTCCGCATAAGAGCGTGTTTGAGGCGGTAGCTGTTGAACAAAACTCGATACCCTAGAGTGACGTCGAGTTCCAGTTTGGGAGAAGAAGGCGTTTAGGCCAGGTGTGGGCCTGTATTTTGATTTGGAGTCATATGTCGTTGCTCCTCGGCCCATGTCAGAAACATGATGGCCTTTCGATTTTGAATGAACATTTGAATTTGAAACCTCCTTCAATCGCGTGTGATCCGATCCCTTGATTGACTCAGTCTCCGTCACCGCCAACATCGGCAATTGTCGTCGCCGGTCAGAAGAATTTCCGGACAAGCCATCAGCTAGAAATTGGAAAGAAGAAATGCTAGAATTGGAACATGATTTTACCTTGTTTGCAGCCCTTTTATCCCACTTTGCCAAAGCCATCGCATCCTTCATCGTCATCGGAGGTGACACACGCGCCGGTGGAAGGGGGCCTCGCCACGGCTTGCCTGATTGTTGTCCTCTCCGCTCCACAAATGTGTCAATAATGCGTTCCAACATTGAACCTTCCCAGCTTCCTTCTTCTTTCTTCTTGCTGATCGATGCTGAATTGTGTAGTTCCTTATCCACCAGGTGCAGATCTTCTGTGGTGAAGCTTGTGTTGGAGATATGCCCAAGAGACAATACAGATTTAATCTGTATGTGAGGGTCATACGGATATTGATTCACAAGGGATTAGTCCACTAATGGGCCAACTAGTCAAGGCTCATTAGAGGGATCTATATAAGTGGAGGTGGGGCAAAGGGTACGACATACCACCAGTCCATAACCCTAGCTGCCGCGCTCCTCTCTCTCGCCCACAAAATCCTAACCGTGTTTCCGGTGCTAGCACGCCCCGCACGGTGCTCCAACCCTGTACGTGTGGATACCGCGAGTAGGTGCTGCTGTTGCTGTGGTGCCAGACGGCTGGACTAGGAGGAGACGATTGATGTAATCGACTACTTCCTCTACACCGACGCGCGACTACTTTGGATCGAGCTGCTCCAACATTCGCTTCCGCTCTGCATGCGCGTCTAGTGGTAACGATCCATGATCCCCTCTTACAAGGTTTCCTGTTTTAACGGTAGAAATTGTTTCATGCTATCGTAGCTCCCTGTTCCCCAACAGTGGTATCAGAGTCCACCTTGTTTAGTTTACGATCTGGATCTTACGCATATAGTTGATTTGCCGATGTAGTAGATTAGATCTATTGCATGTTTTTGTAGTACGGTTGATTAGATCAATCAGTCTTAGTGGGAAGTTCACAAGGTGTTTGATGGATAGCGCGCATGTGTCACTGATATAATCGTGTCACCGCTCGGTGTAAGCGATCTGTCCCTACCGGCTGGTATCACCGTCAGGACTAACAACCTAAACCAGAAGAGGAGACCGACAAGATCAGGACTATGTGTCGCGGTCTATCATGAAACCCTAATGAAAATTGAGGCATTATGAATGACTCGGATTCGACCAAATATGATTTGTCCAATGAGATTTTCATTGCAATTCCATAGATGCGATCTGTGAAATCCTGTGAGGTTATACTCCTTTGGATTCACACGATAGAATTTGTTCTCGCCTAACTTGTTTTTGCTGAGAATGTTGTGAATGGTATGGACCAAAATATGTATGTGATGCATGTTTGTGTTCTTTCATGGCATGCGAGTCATGTTTAAAATAGCTAGGTTGAGGCTGTCATATTATTGTATAACAGCCTGCTTGTCGACTTGTGATGCTTGATCTCTTTATGTAATTCACTACTAGCTATTAGATGTAGTAGCTTAGTACTTGTTCATGAAGTCCGGTCTTGGAGCATGGTGGACACATGGACAGGAGGAGGGCCCACAACAATGGAGATGAAGATCACCATATGAAAAGGCCATACTATTTCACAGTTAATATGATTGCCTGTGATGATGTTCCTGTCATCCTATTCTTTCATGTGTTATATGCTGGATATAATGATCATTCTAGTATAGGTACCCTCACAAAAATTGAGATTAAAATTGATGCCCTTCCAATAGCTGCACCTACTATAATTTCGATCATTGTGTGATAGGTCTGCCAAAGTAGAGTGCCCCAACTATCTTAACTAGTAGGGTGAATGTCGGACATTCACAAGCATAGTATTGGTTTGCTTGACGAAGCTATCAAAACGGTTTTGGGCTTTGGGGCATGGTGTTGGGCGCCGTGGCATATGATGCCTCCCAACAAACAAGAGTCACATATGATGTGATAAGCAAATGTTGCTTACCTAGGATATTACATTTCTAGTAGTGATGCCAAAGCTCACTAGGAACTAGTTGAATAAGGATCTTGGACCACTATATGTCATTTTGAGGGAAACGATTCCAAGCATATAGTGAAGAAACTCTTTTAAAAAGGTTTAATAGGAGTTTTACATTTACATAGTGCTTATACACTTGCATGTGTTTCTGTTATAGATCATGCCACCGGCTAATAATGCTTCCAGTTTTAATTTGCATTCGATCCTTGAGAAAGAAAAACTTAATGGAACAAACTTTATGGATTCGTATCACAACTTGAGAATTGTTCTCAAGCAAGAGAAAAAGGAATATGTTCTAGAGCTTCCTTATCCTGATGACCTGCCTGAAACTGCTAGTGCTGCCTAGAAGAGGGAGTATGATAAGAACACTAATGATGCACTTGATGTTGGTTGTCTCATGCATGCTACCATGTCCTCTGAGCTTTAGAAGCAATATGAGAACACTGATGCCCACAATATGATTGTTGGGCTTTGTGGCATGTTTGAGAACCAAGCAAGGACTGAGAGGTATAACATCTCAAAGGCCTTGTTTGCGTGCAGGCTAGCTGAAGGTAGTCCCGTCAGTCCTCATGTAATCAAGATGATTGGTTACATTGACAGCCTGGAGAAGGTCCAGAGTTGTCGAGAATCTTGACATGGGCGATCTCACACTACAACTAGATCGTGAGGAGGTCTATCAAACTCCATAGCATAACATCACAGTTGCGGCAACCCTACTGAACACGCTGGATCCGTTGCTCCAAGCCAACCTACAGCTGACCCCACATCTCAATAAACTGAAGGCACACCTCAAGGCCGTAGCCATCCTGGAGATGCACGCAACACAAGGCGCTTCAAGAAAAATAGTATCTCGAGGCGCCAGCTCGATCTCGAGCCAGAATAGGGACCGGCGACGATAAAACTGGTTGGCCACGCCATCGGTCGAACCACGACATCAACCCATCACGAACTTCCACGATCAGAACCCATGCTGTAACCTCCGAGATGGCATGCCGCAACAGGACGCCCGCCATCGACTGAACAACATTCATCGGGAATGGAGGGAAGCTTCCCGCCGCGAGCAAGACGACGAATGCTGCCGACGCGACTACATGGATGACCGGCCCCTTTAGCATGACAAATAGTGCCAAGAGGACCACAACCGGGACCGTCGCAATGACGGGCGGCACGATGACAGACGTCGACAAGAGGATAACTTCCATTCGGAGCGGTCTCCAAATCCCTTACCAGAGGACCACGATGGTGAGGCCGGCATCAGAGCATTCACTCAGGACTTGCGGAATGTCATCTGGCCGACTAGATTCAAGCCGGTTGGCATCGAGAAGTACGACGGCAAAACAAACCCCAATGACTGGCTCCAAGTCTATGCTACAACCATTCGGGCACTCGGCGGCAACAGCTTCGTGATGGCTAACTATTTATGATGTGAACAAGGGTTCCCAATTTTCCGAAAGGTTCTTGGTAAGTTGATTTGGTCGGAAGCGACACACAAATCGATCCGGCTTCAGAACAGCACGTTCTAAACCCCGCAATCGCAGCACGACGTCTCCTCTGATTATCAACCGTTCAAAGACGATTCACCTCACCGAGAAGGCTAATCCCTGCCTGTGAATCAAGAACACAAGCAAGAACAACGAAGAATGCAACACGATTGCAGATGTATGATTAAACTCTCGAAGTTGGGGTCTCACAAACCGATGAACGGTGACACTGTTTATGAACAGAATTGATCTAAGCAAAACCCGAATCCTAATGGTGCGGCGGCTGCTGTATATAAAGACCCCAGGGTCGTGCAATACCCTTTGGACGCGCCCTAATTGGGCTCAACTAGATACAAAGCCCAAAGGCCAAAAATAGGCGACGCAGCACCGACACAGATTCTGGACTCTCTCTTGTTTTGTTGATTCCCGATGACTCCGGATGAATTTTGACATGAGGCCAACGGCATTGGAAAGGGCTTCTCCTTTTATTTCCGTGCATATGTAGAACGTCCAAATCCGAGTCCGTATGCGTCCTGGGCGACTGTGTTAGTGCAGACTGGTCCTGGGCCCCGAAACAAACTCGAAGTCGGTTTTGATTGGGCCTCCACTTTGGCTTCCAAGCCCTTGCTGGTCCTCCATGTTCCCAACTCCTTCTCCCATCATCTCCTGGTCCTCTCCATGGTTTTTAATCATAAAATAATCATTAGGTAGCAAACCATTCTCAAAAGTAACATATAGTGAAGAATGTAGGAACGAGCTCACCTCTAAATTTAGTCGTCGTGCACGAGCTCTAGTCATTGGACCTTGCAAGTCTAGAATTGGAGGAGTGTTGTGTATATCCATAGGAGTGATGTCCTCATCAATTGGAGGAGTGTCTAGCTCCAGCAGCCCGTACATGGCTCTCCAATTTGATTGCGAACTCCATCGATTCCTGGGGAGAGCTGTGCAGACAGTTCACCAGCAACTTCCAGACAACTTTTGATCAGCTCGATAATAATTGGGAGCTCGCCAGGATCAGCCAACAAAGCGGAGAGCCACTTTGAGATTATATTCAGAGATTCTGCTGAGTGAAGAACACCATCCCGAACATCTCGGATGCTCAAGTAGTCACTGCCTTTCAAGACGGGCTCCATGACGATGACCTAATCAAGAAGATTCTAAGACTAGACGTCGCCGACAGGTTGATGGCAAAAGAGTTGTTCACTATGGCAGACAAGTACGCAGAAGGCAACTCGACGATATACCAAGTACACCGGTACAAGGAGGAAGCGTCGAATCACAACCAGACGGGGCCATCCAACTACAACAAGGATGGAGACAAAAAGCACAAGTATGACAGGATGATCGCTAATACTGAGCACCTTCTCAAAGAAGAGGAGTCACTCAGGATGACTTCGACAAGATGCTTGACGGTCCATGCTTGCTGCACGACGTGGCTCACAAGGCTAGAGAGTTCTTCAAGCTCAAAAGCTTCGCCCACCATGCACTGAAGGTCTGTAAGGAACGCCCCTAGATTCCCAAGGTCACAAAGAATAACAAGGACAAGGAAGACGAGGACAAAGATGAGTTCCAGGACACCGACCGGGAAGTCAAGTACATCTTCGGCAAAGCCACGTCTGACTCGAAGCGCCAGCAGAAGATTCTGTATCACGAGGTCCACTCGGTCTCGCCAGCAGTGCCGCACTCGGTGGTCAGAGATCCTGATAACCTTTGATCGGTCGGACCACCCAAACCACATCCCAAGACCCAGCAAGTGCCCTCTGGTCCTATTGTTGACTGTTAACTAAGTTCGGCTCAGTCGGGTACTCGTGGACGGTGGAATCAACCTGGACATCCTCTCCGTAAAAACTTTCAAGAAGCTAGGCATTCCTTTGATAGAACTCAAGCACAGCCGATCACCTTTCCATGGTGTCATCCCAGACATGCAGACGGTGCCCCTAGGGCAAATCACTCTGCCAGTAACGTTTGGCACTCGGGAGAACTATCAGACAGAACGCATCACCTTCGAGGTCGCTAATCTGGACTCAACATACCATGCCATCATTGGGCGGTCGGCTATTGCTATGTTCATGGTAATCCCACACTACCTGTACCTGATGATGAAGATGCCAGGACCAAACGGAGTCATCTCGTTACGAGTCGATGTCAAGACTTCGTACGAATGCGACCTCCAGAGCTGTCGTCAGCTGACAAAGAAGAAAGTCATGGTGTCTGAGCTCGCCGACTTGAAGAAGGAGGTGGCAAAGGCGGAGGAGGCTAATTTTCTAATTATAACTTAATTAAGTTTAATAAATTTATCTCGCAAATTAGCATCCAACTATATAATTAGTTTTATATATAATTTACATTTAATCACCGTTCTAAAGCCTTGAACAATTGATATGACTCCACTAAAATTTAGATCTCAGAAAACCAACACACCCTGTACAAAAATGATGGACGCAAGAATCATCGCAAGGAGATCATGTCATGTTACTGACATCAGCGCTGATATTGCTGCATCTAAGTACTAGCTGTGGTAGACATGGCCACTGACTCTTCTCTACTCTGTCTCCGTAAACATGAGGATTGGAAACAGGCATTACCTTCGGAAAATAAATAAACAGAGAAGTGGAAAGATGTCTAGTCACATCAGTTCATAATCTGCTCATTTATCTGAGATGTGCAGCGTGAATAAAAAATTCAGTCACGTCAAAGGCCGTGACTCATGTGAGGTCAACGCCGAAGTCGTCTGTGGGACACGCGGTCTCCACGGGTCTATGTTGCATCGGTCATACCAACTTATCCGGCATAACCCTATTTATTTGTCACCTAAAATTGTCTGACATGATTAAAAGTATTATAAAATAAAAATTTAAGTCTTGATGAATTATTATTAAAATATTAATTAAAAAGGCTAAAATAAAAATATAATTCTTCAGACGTTTGGAATTTTTTTAATCTTCTGGTCCCGGCTCGAGACGCTGTCATTGTCGACTCTGACATGCCGAACCCGCAGAGCTGACTCTGACATGCCAAACCCACTGCTCCTGCTCCTGCGTCGCGCGTGCCTCGTTCGACGGGTGGCAGTCGACGTCAAGGAGGGCGCAGTCGCGGCGACGAAGGATGTGCTCGTGCAGGCTGGTCGGGCCGGCGTACTCCATCACGAGTAAGAGTCACGGTCCGCGCGGGTCGGGTCCGCGTGCGCGGCGAGCAACTGCACGACACGGGTGGCCACGGCACATGCGCACGGACATGGCCTCGCGCACTAGCTGGTCGAGCTTCGTCGTCACCAACTGGCAGATTCCATATACACCGCGCGTGCAGTTTGCCGTATATATCACACATGTGGTTTAAGTGACTGGGATGACGGAGGTGGCGGCTGCCCTGGTGACGGAGCGCAGTGGTGGTGTGGACTGCCCGCTGCATCGTCGGAATTGGTTATTATTGACGGTTAGGGCAGGTGGATTGTCACGTGTAGTGTGACGGCGAGGACCTCTAACAGTTACGACGCTAGGGTTCTGACAAGCTCTAATCCTCTTAGACTATAAAAAGAGGGTTTCGGGGAGCGGTGACCGCGACCCGACGTGGAAGGCGGTGCGGCGAGGCGGCGGAGCATCGCCGGAGCCGCGGGCTGCAGTCCGACAATGGGCAAAGTAGGCGGCGGGAGCGTAGTTGCTGAAGAAGATGAACAGTGCGCACCGTACATACACAGTACCACGCGTGCGGTGTCCAATAGCCAACAGGCCCCACGAACCGGGCGCATGTGCTTCACCTCCACGGACTCACGGTGCTCTTGCTCTCGCGGTCCCACGCCTTGTACACCTCCGAGAACATGCCCACGCCGATCGTCTCCAGGCGCTTGTACCGCCGCGCCACGGCGGGTGGCCATGCGTCGTCCTGGCTCTCGCGGTATACATGGATGGCGGGGCCGGGTGTAATATTTGGGTTCGGAACTGGAGTCACGATTCGAAGCGGGGCCGGCCCGTTCCACCGCCACTCCTGAGATTTGTAAGAGCAGGGTCCTCTAGTGACTTGGTTAACGGAAATCGTGACCGGATCCACGTATGTCTGGTTCTATCTGGCACCGACTTGGAATCCCAGGCATCATCCTCCACCACTCCAAAATCGAGTCAGAGTCGAGGTCGGTGTCGAACCGGGCACGGGTCCATCTGCGCGGTATATAAATTTTTTTGCGCATCGCCCTTTGCAAACCACGCCTTAATCCGCGGAAACAAGTTGCGCTTCAACTCGATCGCGCCGGCGCTCGCTTCTCTCGTTTGTCGCGAGAACAGCGCGTCCCGTGCGTGCCCTAGCGGAGAGAGATCGCTGGCGTCCACGGCGATGGCTTCTTCTTCAGTCTCGGTGGCGAGCAAGCAGCCGGTCCTCAACCACGGCACTAAGCCAGCAGGTCATGTGGGGATGGCGGCTGCTCCCATAAACTGGTCCCCGGCCGTGGCGGCTCGGTACCAGGATCCGAAATTCCTGGGGAGAGGCATATTCGGCCAGGTGTACGCGGCGTGGGACACCGTGACGAAGCAGCTCGTGGCCGTGAAGCAGCTGAGCGGGCGGAGCACTGACGAATTCGCGCCGACGGGCCCCGTGGAGTTCGCGCAGGAGGTCTCAGCGCTCGAGGCGTGCCGCGGCCACCCCAACGTCGTCAGGCTCGTGGACTCGGTCGACGCCGACGCTGACTGCGGGGACAGGTTCATCGTCATGGAGTTCGCCGGCAAGGTCAACCTGCGGCGGTATTCGCAGCGGCGGCGCGACGAGGGCCGCCCGTTCACCGAGGGCGAGGTGCGCGACGCCATGGCGCAGCTGCTCTCCGGCGTGGCGTGCGCGCACCGCGCGCGCGTCGTGCACCGGGAGGTCGTGCCGGAGAACGTGGTCGTCTACGACGAGGCCCTTCAACAGGAGACAACGACGACGGAATCCAACAAGAGGAAGAAGGCGCGCGTTAGGTACAGGATCTGCGGGTTCAACACCTCGGAGCGTGCGGGCGGGGCGGAGGCCAAGGACGGGTCGTCGCAGTGGGTCTCGTCGGGCCCCTACCGCGCGCCAGAGCTTTTCCTGGGGTCCACGGACTACGACGAGCGGGTCGACACGTGGGGGATCGGCTGCGTCATGGCCGAGCTGCTCGCCGGCTCGGACGAGCCGTTCTTCGGCAGCGGGTCGGACCAGGACGTCCTCAAGGGTATTGCGCGCCTGGACGTCGTCCCCGACAGACGCAGAGGACCCTTGCGGGAGGCGTTCCCCAAGGAGGTGCTGTCACGGGCTGGGTTCGATGTGCTCAGCGGCTTGCTGGAAACCAACCCGAGGCGTCGGATCACCGCGGCGGCCGCGCTCAAGAAGCCGTGGTTCCGTTGTCGCGGCTTTGGAGCATGTTTCGGTTCGCCTGTGGCATGCGCTTCTATTTAGGCCATTGCTGCCCATATGTCAAATAGCCTAGTTAATTAGCATCTGTTAGGTGGAGTTCATGCTCTTCTGATGAAGATTATCATAGTTCTTGTTGACTTCTATCTTTGTAATTTCGGATCTCAATGATGTAGCCTTATCAGATTTCATTGATTAAAATTTAGTCAATATATGCGTTTGTGTGTTCTTCATCACAAAAAAAAAAAACTGTTGTTTGTTATTGGGCCATCAAGACATTATATGAAACATATTGAAGCGTTCCGGCCTAGTGGGTATTATTGGCAACTATACTTCATCTCACCATTCGTTTGAATACCTTATGCAGCTCAACTTCATCACTAGAGCTGCATGAAGTGTCTAATGAAGGGTGAGATGAAATAGAGTTGCTAACAATTCGAGCACATCTAATGGATCGAGGCAGAGCTCTTAGCTTACCCGTTGTACATTGATTTCACCTATTAGGAAATTAGGCATTTTCAGGTTGAATTTAATCCATATTAATCATAAATTTAGTAGCATAAGAGTGATGACAATTTGCACAAAAGCCAGATTACTAGTTAAGATTGTAACTAAACTAATAAGAACGAGAAGGATGAATGTATACCCTATGGAGCGACTAGTGCCGGGGGCACCGACGGCTCGATTATGCACCCAGTCATGGTACGTTGTTTGAAGTAGTCGATCACAATCGATGCAGGACGAGGCATGATGCAGTGCAGTATCTTGAACAACTCTTGGGGTGCGCGCCGGGAAGACGTGAGCAGTCGTGTCGTCAAGCGCTCCCCAAAAATCTGATCGCCCACACCACCCGAGAAGGTGTTGCTTTGTGGGAGAGGTTCCGGAGGCCTGCTCTCCGGAAGCTCCGTGTGCGCGGATCGCCAGATTGGGGAAGACTCGGAAGGCAAGCGACAAAGGAGGAAGAGAATGCTAACGCACTCGCATCGGGGCAGCACTAGGGAAGGTTATATGCCGAATGGAAACTGTAGGTGACAAAATAGGAAACAGAGTAACTCCCGCATGCAGCAATCAACTCCTATTTTAGTTTCCACAAATCTCGCCTTTCCTTTTCCAAGTCGCAAAACCTTCCAAACGCGTGCGCAACATGAAGACAGACAGACAGACAGGCAGACATGACACGGCATGGCGAGACGCGCGCCACGCCACGGCTCAGCTCGGCGGCTGCGTGCGCTTGTGGCATGCCTCTGGCCCCTCTCTACTTCTCTAACTGATATAATAGGAGTCCACCTATTAAGTCAAGTCAACTAGCAGTAAATTCTTCATGTGGTATTATGCAACATTATTTTTAATTATGGGCCTAGACTTCAAATGACAATTAAATAAAATATGGGCCAAGCCCACATTATAGGTGTCGAAATAATCTTCACCTTCCTTTTGTGAATATACCTTTACCACAAGTCTTGCCTTGTACCTCTCAATAGTACCATCAGGTAAGCTTTTTCTTGAACACCCATTTGCATCCTATAGGTTTGCAACTGTTGACTCCAGCGGTCACTCATGGTAATAAACCGCAAGCGTATGGCTATTGAAGTAGCTTTCACCCAGGAGTATTCCAAGGGTATCGAAATCCACGGGGAACGTGTGTGGACTATCAAAGAATCGGGCTTGTCCAGGTACAACAACAATATGGTACGCGAGGGTAGAGAGGATTCTACGATGGATTGGACCAAGGACAAGGTAAGGTCAAACTCTAATGCTTACTTCGGGCGCCGGCTTCGCCCTGGTCTACCAGGACGTTCCGGCCTACAGCTCTATGACGTATCCGAACGTGGAGGGTTACTAAGGACGGACAGGACTATCACCACCTTCCGTTTACCTCTTCAATCCGTGGAGCACGCGGCAATCAAAGGTAATATATAGCCTAGACACCACGCCTATGCTACGAATTACTACTCTAATCTTGATCAAAGACTAAAGCATTCAATTACGAACGATGAACCCGTAAGCATGTAAAGAGCAGATCTTATTGAATCAAAGGAACAATACCATAGAAGAATCCTGAAGACTTACTTGAAATGGCAAGACTCCGTTGAGGTACAAGATTAGGAAAGAGTGCCGACAGGCCGACACTTTCCCGAACTACCCCTCCCTCTCTCCCTATTCTCTAAGCATTAAGGAGGTAGTGCTTTGCCTTTTGGAGTGGAGCTCAAGTGTTTCTCTTCTTGTGTGTGTGAGTGTGAAGCCACACCCTCCTATTTATAACCTCTATAAGTCGGCAAAGGGGAGTAACCGCCAAGAAAGACCCTGCCCACCGCCTTTAGGGATCAACCAGAAGCCTCCACGTGCAAGCCAAGGAGAAAAGGGCGCAGGCCTGGGTCGGCCGACCTAGGGGGGTCGGTCGACCTGTGGCTGGGCCCTCCTGGCTTGTGCTTCCTCTGGGTGGCTGCCAGGTGGGTCCTCATCCCAAATGTCAGGGTCGTTTTGTGTGTTTCTTCGGTGTACTACTGAAAATGGGCCCTTTAATCCATGTGCTCTCTCCGGATTGGCTGAAGGTGTGTTTTCTTCCTTAATTACTTGTGTTTTATTAATACTCCATGGTAAATCACCTGCATACACATAATCACCAAAACTTATGGAATTTGTTAGTAATAAACTCCTACCACTAGTTGGTTATTTATTTTGTAGTTTTTATGCAAGAAAATGACGGTCATATTTAGCACTTAAGGACCGTCAACAAGCTCCCCACACTTAGCCTTTGTTCATCCTCGAGTTAAGAACAGAAGACTAAGTATAATCATAACATCCCATGGTACAATACTAGCATGCAAATTATTCCATATCATACCTGTATCCATGAATATGTAGGTGTCTATCATGTTACCTTGGCGGGTTGACGAATGGAACAGTCTTGACTTCAGATTACTTGCCTCCTTCTGCTATGTAACGGGTTTTCGAAAAGATTTTTTTCAAATAAAGCATAGCCATACTCCTCAAATGATTCTCTCAAGGCACTCAATGTGTATTTTCTTGACCAAGGCACTTGACTTTGCCTTTTTCATCCTATCTCTAACTTATTTTGGCTTATGTGAAGCTCAGGGTAAGGGATAAAAGAAGGCATACTGGAGTCTCATATATTACTAAGTCAAAGATCGGATCCATAGAGAAATCAAGTTATAAATTATGACCAAACATGTGCACACACCTATGGATGGAATGGATGATGGATAATGGATACTCCTATTTGAAATGACCTCTCTTTCTTTTGGTTGATTCACTATAGAGAACATGGCTGTCTCTTTTTCTCTTTCTTTCTTCTTTCCTTTTTTTTAGGCCATGTCTCTTTTGCATAAATATTTAGAAAGATCACAAAAAAAAAATAAAGTGGTTTATGAAATGGTAGTGGAAGATGATAGTGCTATCTCCCATTGTGGAAGTTTAGCAATATGATGGTGGGTGTGCACATGATCTTAATCAATAAAACATAACTAGTTTCATACTGAGGTCACAACAATTTGACAAAGTTCAATGAAACTACAAGCAGCATATGTATAAGGTTTCTCAAGAAAATCATCATATGGCTTTGGTAGGAAAATTACGTCATTGAGGAGTAGGCATCTTTTTTATAAAATTCCCAAGTACATAAGTATAAGAGCAAGATTTCATTTGTCAAACCATATCTCATAAGTCAACAACCTAGGTGACATGCTTTCCTAATATATTTTTCATGAACAACAGGTATATGAATTAGGAATAAGGAGCATGCAAGTCAACCAAATTGAAGCATGATCATGGAGATACACAAGATTCAATTTTTTATATTTTGAGTTGATTTTAATAATTATGCTAACATAAATTCAACTTAAAAATCAGGGAGGATGAAGGATAGGACGTGCAAACCAGCGCTCTAAAGAAAGGGGAGGCCGAGAGGTGCCAGGATTGGGTCGCCCGACCATGGGGTCGATCGACTTGCTTCTAGGCCAAATGGCCTCGCTCTTTGACGTCTCGGTCTTTGTTGCGTCTTGTTGCATGTTGTTGAGGTGCTTTTCTCTATTTGTGCGTCAATGTTCCCGAAAGCCTCCCCCACACTTGTTCCTTGACCTGGATCTTTATTCAAAACAGACAAACAAGTGGAAGCAAAAACTCTACCAGTATGACTGCCGGAGAGTCACATATCTAAGGAAGTTCGAAGATGAAGCAAATAGAGTTATGGTAATGCATTGAAGTCAATTAATTCAATAACATCTACGTCTTCATCTAGAATTTAATCGGGTTCTAAGAAAAATTTTAAGTGTTAGCCATTTACCTTAAAGTGGTTGCCATTGTCGTTCTTGATTGTGACTGCTCCGTGTGAGGCGGTGTCAACGACGGTGAAAGGCCCTTCCCATTTACTTCTAAGCTTCTCATGCTTGAAAAGCTTCACTCTAGAATTGAAGAGCAACACCTTATCACCTTGCTTGAATTCTTTTATCTTGATCTCCTTGTCGTGTCATCTCTTAGTCTTTTCTTTATATGTCTTGGCACTATGATAGGCTTTGCTTCTCCATTCTTCTAGCTCAGATATCTGCATTTTTTTGTGCCGTCCGGCTTCATCTAGGTTCATGTTCCACTTTCGGATGGCCCAGTGTGCTCGATGCTCCAACTCAACTGGCAAGTGGCATGTTTTCTCATAGACAAGCTGATAAGGTGACATGCTAATTCGAGTTTTATATGCAGTCCTATATGCCCAAAGTGCGTCAGGTAACTTCAACTTCCAACCTTTCCCCATCTCTTGGACCGTCTTCTGCAGAATATTCTTGATTTGCTTGTTGGACGTTTCTGCTTGGCCACTTGTCTGAGGATGGTATGGTGTTGCAATATTGTGCTAGGCTCCAAGCTCCTTTAAAAAGCTTCGAAAGGTCTTATCAATGAAATGAGACCCTCCATCACTTATCACCATCCTAGGTGTTCCAAAACGAGGGAAGATAACCTCGTGGAACATCTTGCGGGCGTGCTTGGCATCGGCAGCTCGACAAGGCATAGCTTCTACCCATTTAGACACATAGTCAACAGCCACCAAGATGTACTCACTGTCGTAGGACTTTGGGAAGGGTCCCATGAAGTCAATGCCCCAGACATCAAATAGTTCCACTTGAAGGTTGTATGTCAGTGGCATTGCATCTCGAGCAGTGATGCCTCCGTGCTTATGGCATCTCCAGCATCTTCGAATGAATTCTCTTGTGTCTTCATACATGGTTGGCCAAAAGAACCCACTCTGCCAGATTTTTGCCTGTGCACGGAATGCACCATAGTGCCCGCCATATGGAGCTGCATGACACTTCTCGATGATCTTGGTTGCTTCAGTTGTTGGCACACATGTTCTCAATAGTCTGTCTACACAAACCCTGTAGAGGTACGGATCATCCCACAAATGCAATCTAATCTCATAGATGAGCTTCTTCTTGTTCTCCCCTGGTGGTACATACCCTGAAACCATGAAGTTCACAATGTTTGCATACCAGGGGTTGGAGTCCGTCACTTTCAGCAGCATGTCGTCTCGTAGGAAGTCGTTTATGGGTAACTCCTGCATGTTAGTGACTTGCATACGAGACAAATGATCTGCTACAGAATTTTCTACTCCTTTCTTATCTCTGATCTCAAGGTCAAATTCTTGGATTAGAAGAATCCATCTAATTAGCCTTGGTTTAGCATCTTTTTTAGTGAGCAAGGGAATCAGACATTATGTTTGCTCCGACCGTGGGATTATAAAGAGAATCTACATTGGTCCTCCTTATTTGAAGACGAATAGTTGAAGGGGGTGAACTAATCCGAAGGATATTAGGAGAATTCTCAACTTCCCTCAACCATTCATCACTTAGAATGGAGGTTAACTCCTTCACGCTCTCCTTTAGGAAGTGTTCTTCGAGGGGATCGGGGAGGGAAGAAGGTACCAAAGGCTTCTTCTCACAGCAGTAATTCAAGGTATTCATATAGTCATCAAATAGATTATCCTCGAATTCAAAAGTGAACTCCAAAGGCGGAATTTCTTCCTCCCTTGGTGTTCGTGGTTCGGGCAAGGGCTCAATAGCTGAAGCTTGGGATAAACAAGGTGAAGGCTTGGGTTCGGCTAAAGAGGTTTTCTCGCAGCTAGTCTTGTTATCATCCTTTGGTGGTTTAGGAAGGTCCTCGATGAAAGAAGTGTTTTCTAGAATACGATCTAGAAGGTCCTTATATTCTATCGTGGTCTTGTGTGCAAACGAACCTCCAGCGGAGATATCAAGATATAGGGCAGACTCCTTTTTAAGACCCAGACAAAAGTGTTGTAAAAACACGTGGTCGGGTATAGACAATTCCGGGCCAAACTGAATTAAGATCGAAAATCAGGCCCAGGCTGCACCTATGGATTCGTTCTCATGCTGCTGAAAGCAGAGGGTTTCCCTTCATAGAGACGCGATATGGGATAAAGGAAAGAAAGCAAGACAAAATTTGTCTCTTAGTTCTATCCAATCACCGTTCACACTTCCTATGGTATGCGTATACCATTGTTTCGCTTTCTCTGTGAGAGAAAAAGGAAACAATTTCCACTTTAAGGTTTCTTGTGTCATACCCGAAATCATCAGACACGAGCTCAATTGCTCAAACTCCCGCAGATGGTGGTATGGGTTTTCATGGTCCAGCCCGGAGAAGGATTGCTCTCGAACCCTGGCTATAAAGCCAGGACAGAGTTCATAGCCAGATGCACTAATTGGGTTCATAGAGGGAGGTGGCTCACAAAACTCGCCCTTTGGAGCAGAGAATTGGTATAAAGGTTGTGGCTCCTTCGTAGAAGTTGGAAATAGGAACAAAATAAACTAAAATAAAAAAGATATACAAGCACAAACTAGGTTCAAAGATAATTCAGCAACCGTTCCCCGGCAACGACGCCAGAAAGCTAGTTGACTCCAGCGGTCACTCATGGTAATAAACTGCAAGCATACGACTGTCGAGGTAGCTTTCACCTAGGAGTATTCCAAGGGTATCGAAATCCACGGGGCACGTGTGTGGACTATCAAAGAATCGGGCTCGTCCAGGGACAACAAGAATATGGTAGGCGAGTGTAGAGAGGATTCTAGGATGGATTGGACCAAGGATAAGGTAAGGTCGAACTCTAATGCTTACTTCGGGCACCGGCTTCCCCCTGGTCTGCCAGGACGTTCCGGCCTACAGCTCTACAACGTACTCGAACGTGGAGGGTTACTAAGGACAGACAGGGCTGTCACCACCTGCCGTCTACCTCTTCAATCCGTGGAGCACGCGGCAATCAAAGGTAATATATAGCCAAGACACCACGCCTATGCTATGAATTACTACTCTAATATTGATCAAAGACTACAGCATTCAATTATGAATGATGAACCCGTAAGCATGTAAAGAGCAGATCTTATTGAATCAAAGGAACAATACCATAGAAGAATCCTGAAGACTTACTTGAAATGGCAAGACTTCGTCGAGGTACAAGATTAGGGAAGAGTGCCGACAGGCCGGCACTTCCCCGAACTACCCCTCACTCTCTCCCTATTCTCTAAGCACTAAGGAGGTAGTGCTTCGCATTTTGGAGTGGAGCTCAAGTGTTTCTCTTCTTGTGTGTGTGAGTGTGAAGCCACACCCTTCTATTTATAACCTCTATAAGTCGGCAATAGGGAGTAACCGCCAAGAAAGGCTTGACCCACCGCCTTCAGGGATCAACCAGGAGCCTCCACGTGCAAGCCTAGGAGAAAAGGGCGCAGGCCTGGATCGGCCGATCTAGGAGGGTCGGCCGACCTGTGGCTGGGCCATCCTGGCTTGTGCTTCCTCTCGGTGGCTGCTAGGTGGGTCCTCATCCTAATTGTTGGGGTCATTTTGTGTGTTTCTTCGGGTAGTACTGAAAATAGGCCCTTCAATCCATGTGCTCTCTCCTGATTGGCTGAAGGTGTGTTTTCTCCCTTAATTACTTGTGTTTTATTTAATACTCCGTGGTAAATCACCTGCATACACATAATCACCAAAACTTGTGGAATTTGTTAGTAATAAACTCCTACCACTAGTTGGTTATTTGTTTTGTAGTTTTTATGCAAGCAAATGACGGTCATATTTAGCACTTAAGGACCGTCAACAGCAACCATAAGGATGCTCAATGACTTCCCAAGTACCATTGTCCATAATAGAATCCATCTCGGTCCTTACTGCTGTCTTCCACAGGTCAGCATCAGGAGAGGAATATGCCTCCATGATAGTACTGGGTGTGTCATCTACAAGGTACACAATGAAGTCATCGCCGAAGGATTTTGCAAAATCGGGAACAATCACCTATAAGAGTCATGAAGTATATTTTGCCGCCTTTAGTCAACTTGTTGTTCATTTCGCATAGATCGGTATGAACGAGTTTTAATGTCTCCAAGTTTCTCGCCTATGTAGCCTTGTGAGGCTTACGAGGTTGCTTAGATTGCATGCACGCATGACATTTGGAACCTTTGACTAGATTAAATTTGGGAATTAAATTCATATTTGCTAACCACGTCATACACCCAAAGTTAACATGACAAAGCCGTGAATGCCAAACATTCCACTCATTCGAAATTAAGGCATTGTTCACAACATTATTACAGACATTATCATGCGATGAAAAGCGGAACAAGTTTCTGCATTCGTATCCTTTTCCAACAAATGTCCCATACTTAGAAAGTACACATTTATTTGACTCAAGAACAATTTTAAAACCATCTCTATATAGTAGAGAGCCACTAACTAGATTTTTCTTGATGGAGGGGACATGCTGGACGTTTTTCGAAACACGGCCTTTCTCAAAGTACGATTCAGAACGACCTTACCAACACCAAGAACACACGCATGCCACCTGTTCCCCATAACAATGCTCCAGTCACGCCGGCCTGATAAGTAGAAAACAAAGAAATATCAACACATACATGAACATTAGCCCCAGTATCCATTCAGCACTCGGGTGAATGACAAACTGAAAGAACAGTAGGTAAATAATTACCATACCTCGATGTTCCTCTGACCTCGCTAATTACAATGTTTGTTGATTTCTTTGACTGATTAAATTTGCAGTCTAGGCACACACTTCCCCAATGCTCATTACTGCCTAAAAACAAAACAACCCTCGTTGTTCTCTTTTCCCTTTTTCTTCTTAAACATGGTAGTCTGCTTTGGCTTCTCTTCTTTTCCTCCTTCTTCCTTTTATTATGAGACACATTGGAATTATTTTTTTCTACACAACATTGGCGCTAGAAGACTCACCACCTTTCCCGCACGTGTCTTTTGCTCTCGCCCTCTCTTCAACATCAAGGGTCCCAATAAGATCAGCCATGCTGAACTCTTGCCTCTTGTGTTTTAGAGAAGTAGCGAAGTCCTTCCAAGAGAGTGGTAATTTTGAGATAATACCTCTAGCCACAAACTTGTCAGGTAACACATCTGGAAATTGTTTGATTTCTTTTGCCAGTGCCTATATTTCGTGATCTTGTTCAACTATAGAACAGTTCTCAACCATCTTGTAGTCAAACAGCTGCTCCATGAGATACAGCTTACTCCCAGCATCAAAAACACTGAATTTAGCATCCAGTGCATCCCACAATTCCTTTGTAGTTTTACATGTGACATAGGAATCAACCTATTTGTCAGCGAGAGCGCTAATCATGGCGCCTCGAAACAGGTTGTCGGATGCCTCGAACGCAATCCCCTCTTACGGAGTGAACTGTTCGGGCTTCCCTTGTGCAACGTGATAGCAGTTTATCGCTATCAACTACAGTATCATCTGTGCACGCCACCTCTTGTAATATGTACCATCAAAATTGTCGGGATTCAATGCAGCAGCAAATCCTCTAACAGAAAAATGCCTATCAGATTTTTGGATTATTAGGAAATTAGGCATTTCCATGTTGAATTTAATCCATGCGATTAATCGCATATTTAGCAGCATAGGAGTGATGACAGTTTTCACAAAAGCCAAATTACTACTTAAGATCACAACTAGACTAGTAAGAATGAGAAGGATGAAGGTATACCCTACAGAGGGATCAGTGCCGGGGGCACCGGCGGCTCCATTCGTACCAGTCATGATACGTTGTTTGAAGTAGTCGATCACAGTCGATGCAGGATGAGGCCTGATGCAGTGCAGTCCCTCGAACAACTCCTGGGGTGCGCGCTGGGAAGACGTGAGCAGTCGCGTCGTGAAGCGCTCCCCAAAAACCTGATCACTCGCATCACCCGAGCAGGTGTCGCCTTGCGGGAGAGGTTTCGGACGCCTGCTCTCCCGAAGCTCTGTGTGCACGGATCGTCGGGATGGGGAAGACTTAGAAGGAAAGCGACAAAGGAGGAATAGAATGCTAACGCACTCGCATCGGGGCAGCACCAGGGAACAGGGGCGGAGCTAGGATAGAACTTAAGAGGGTGCTGGTATGTTGCTGTACATGTGGCCTTCTTTACTTAATCAATTTACATGGAGCTTTCCTAATTTAGGGCCTGTTTGGTAGGGATTCTAAAATAGCTTCTTGACCGGATATGTTCCTCCTATGAAGAAGCTAGCCAAAGGGTTATAAGAAAAATAGATTCTGCTCCTCTTTTCAAGAAGCACTTCTCATATCTGTACTAGAATCCAAAAGCACCAAAAACATAGCTTCTCATGGCTTCTCTACTCATTTTTATGGAATATACACAAGAGAATTTGTTTTGCCAAATGATTTTTTCTAGAGAAATTATTTTTGTGCAGAATCCATATTGTGGAGAATCCATTTTATACAGAATCCGTTTTGTGGAGAAGCCCTGCCAAAGGGGCCCTTACTATGTAACCTAAACTATTGTTTCAGAAGTCAAGGGGGTGCTGCAGCACGGGCAGCACGCCTTGTAGCTCTGCCACTGCTAGGGAAGGTTGGGCCCTCTCAACTTCTCTAACAGGTGTAACAGGAGTCCACCTATTAAGTCAAGCCAACTACATTACTATTAATTATGGGCTTAGACTTTAAATGATAATTAAATAAATAAAATATGGGTCAAGCCCACATTATATCTAACATCACCCAGAAGAGGTCTCTGAGTCCAAATGCCAAGTTGGAGTCATCAAACTTTTCACTATCCGCCACAAATCTTCTGTTGCAACTTCCTCCTCGAAAATTTATCTTGCACTAGATGGAACCCCGCAGCAAATTGCTGCTGGTGCATAGAGCCTTTGTAAAAAAAATGCAGAGAGAGAGAGAGATAATGGAATTCAGACTAGAAATAACCCAAATTCACTCATCTCTAGACCAGCAAATAGCACGAGTTGCATCAGAATGTTACATCCAAATATCAACAATTTTTTTTTGCCTGTTTACAACAGTTTGAAACAACCTTTTATCTAGCGGATGCATGTGTCTTGACTTGAGCTAATATATTAATTTCAGATCAAGGTCTATGGGTTACTGGGCATAAAGGACCACAGTTTCTAGGTTGCATCTGAAGAAGACACATTGGTAAATTATTTGTGCCGCTTGCAGTTGCATTGTAATTTGTAACAAAACATCGAGTAAAGTCGGTGCTGATCTCAACTCCAGCATGTAGGTGCGGATTAACTGGCACTATTACCCATCAGGTGGTGGACTTCTGCAGAGACCAAAAGGAAGGAGGAGTTTTACAGTAGACCTAAATGAATGCATGCCATCCATTTTCTTTATCAGATGGCTCAGATTGATAATATGATACCTCTTTGATCCACATGAATCAAGTCAAGTATCTTTAAGAGGTATCATGTGTATCACGTGGGCAAAATTGGAAAAAGAACAACATAATCTTTAATCTGATCAAAATCTGCAGATCTTTTTTTTTCCTCGAATATGCAGAAGAGCTGCGTATCTTTGTATTAAGGGAAAGAAACGACGCTTCACCACCTCATTCCGGGCCGAGCCATGAGGGGTTGTAGATTACATCGAGTTGTGTAACTAAGGGAAAAACACAAGAGGAAAGACCTGACCCCAAAAGAGCAGCACAGAGCGACACTAGAAACTAGAGACTATCCTAGCTCCTCTACTTGACCAATACCAAGCCTACGCAACCCCTGTGCACCCGCCAGGCACCACAAATAGTTTTCCTCATTGAAGCATCGGAGCAAAACTGCTACGTCCAGTCTGGTTCCTTCGAACACACAAGAGTTTCTGTGTTTCCACAAGCACCAGGCTGTCAAGATGATCAACGAGTTCGTGCCCTTCCTCATGCTCTTACATACACGCTTGATAGCCCGGCGCCACCATTCCGTGAATGATGTTGTGCTCTGTCGTGGGACAAGGTCCTGCAGTCCCAAAGGAGTGAGAACTCTGTACCAAACCTGACGAGGGAACACACAAGTAGTTAAAAGGTGCTGAATATCTTCTACTTCTTGATCGCATAAGGGACATCTAGCAGGATGGGGCAGGTTTCTCTTGGCCAGACAGTCTGCGGTCCAACACCCATTGCGTATCGCGAGCCACAAGAACACTTTACATTTTGGTGGCGCCCAAGATTTCCAAAGGCGCTGCCATGGTTCAAAGGTAGTTGCGCCATTGTGAAATGCTCGATAAGCTGATTTAGAGGAGAACATTCCCGACCCATCAAGTCGCCATATGTGAAGGTCATCATCCTGAGACAAGGCAACTTCATGGACA
Source organism: Eleusine indica (assembly GCA_030378355.1). Lineage (NCBI taxonomy): Eukaryota > Viridiplantae > Streptophyta > Magnoliopsida > Poales > Poaceae > Eleusine > Eleusine indica. The sequence goes on along the minus strand of CM059501.1, from coordinate 27,958,976 downwards.
GCATCCCAAAGCTGAAAGTACTCGAAGAGGCCAATCAAAGAAAGACCACCTTGTATGTCTCACGGCCATGTGTGAAAGTACTCGAAGAGGCCAATCAAAGAAAGACCACCTTGTATGTCGCAAGGCAACTTCTTGGGCAACTGTTGTTCCTTTTGGATTTTATCTCGCACCTTTGCAACTACTCGGGGCACCAAATCAGCTATGGAGCAGCCCATTAGCCATTTATCTATCTAGAAAAGAGTTGTGTCACCCCTGCCAACCTGTGATTCCATGGCTATCTTGAAGAGTGCCATTGCATTTGGGTTTACTTGAAAATTCAGCCCATGCCAAGGGCGATCTGGATCCGTTTTCCGAAGCCAAAGTCAGCGGATCTGCAACAACCAACTCGTGATTTCTAAGTTTAACAGCCCAAGACCACCAAGATCAAGAGGACGCTGAACCTTGTCCCAAGACACACTGCAGTTGCCGCCATTTGGATTTTCTCTTCCCTTCCACAAGTAACCACGACGGATTTTGTCCACAGCTCGAATGAACCATTTTGGGACATTGATCACAATTAAAAGGTGAATAGGAATGGCTGACAGAACGAACCTAACCCACAATGTCCTTCCGGCTAGATTCATGAGAGTGGCTTGCCATCCCGGCAATTTATTTCCAATTTTCTCTATCCATGGCAAGAGATCCGACCTGGTGAGCTTGTTGGAGATGGGAAGACCAAGATATGTGCATGGGAAACCTGTTGCTTCACATGGTAAAGTTGACCCTACTAAATCAATTTGAGGTTGATCACACTGTATTGGGATAACACAACTTTTTTGCAGATTGGTATGTAATCCTGAAGCTTCACCAAAGCTTGCTAGAATGCTCATTGTCAGTTCCATCTTATCTTCCACTAGACGTATGAACAAGGCAATGTCATCCGCGTAGAGCGAGATTCTCTGAGTAGGGTTGCGATGAGACAATGGTTGTAGTAACTCTAACTCTCCAGCCTTAACAAAACAACTGTTAAGAATGTCCATCAGCAAAATAAAGAGCATCGGTGAAAGCGGGTCTCCCTGTCGGAGACCACGCTGATGCCTTATTGTCTCACCTGGTTCTCTGTTGACAAGGATTTGAGTTGAGGAAGTCCGAAGCAAATTAGAAACCAGATTACACCAGCCAGCTCTGAAATTGTCACACCCGGTTTTAAGGACACAACCAAGTGCTTATCATATGTGTGACTAGGAACAAGTTTCATATATATCGATAGTAAAGTGAATAACAGTATAACCAATGTCATTATTATTACGTACCAATTACATAAATAATTGTCTTCAAAGACTAAAACGACACTCTTGATAACTAGCAGCGGAAAGCACCATAACACCATAGGCAATCGACCGGGGGCACGCTCGCCTAGTAGTAGTCTTCATCAATGTAGTCCATCTCTCTATCTTCTGAGTAGCAGTTTGATAGTACAACAACAAAGGAAAATAGCAAGGGTGAGCACATGCCGTACTCAGCAAGTGGGGGAAAATATGACATGCAGGATTAATAGAAGAAAGGCTAACATAATGGTTCATTTTCATAAATGAGCACTACACCTAAGACCTTTTGAATAGCACTCCTATTTACTAAGTGAAAAGTTGTCCCAAGTTATCTCATCAAACCAACACTACAGGTTACACCGCCTGTAGCCAACCATGGGTTAAACCACCCATAAGAAACCACGCTACAGGTTATACCGCCTGTAGCAAACCAAGGGTTACACCGCCCAAACCAAACTTGGCTACCCACCAAGTTCACCCATAAACAACCATCCTAAATGTGTGAGGATCCAGGCTGCTCATGACCGTGAGCACGGCTGTTATAATAGTTTGACACTCTACAGAGCTTGCACAACTTTACCCACAGGTTGGTGATTTCATCACTATGCAGTGACTAGAGAGTCTCCATGTTGCCCAAATCACACTACCGTACGTGTGAGGCCAAGAGATCACCACAAGGTCTTTCAAAGAGCTTCCCAGCTTGCAAACAATCCACGCTAAGGTTTCACCGCTGTGGAATTAAACCGTTCCTATAGAAGCCCCCTCTGGCGCCATGGCTAAGAGTGAACTGTCCATCGCCTCAGTTCGAGAGTAAACCGTCCCGTCCTCATCCCTCGAGTGCCCGCAAAACTGGGAAGACATCTTGATACTCAACCAAGCCTACCCATATCAGACCTGTGCTTTGCGCTGTTTTCCTAGGTGGCCACTCCACAAACTAACTCTTCTGATCCCAAGCAGGTACCACCACAATCCCACAGTATTGTACCGAGTACACGTGCATACCCGTACCATCCTTGTCATCCTCCTGCTTGGATCACCTAGGTTCCATGTTGCTAAAAAGGATTACCCATCCCTCATGATCATTATGTTAAAGTGAGCCAGTAGTCAAGATTAACATTAGACACTTCCAAACCTGACATAGCAAACTAAGCATGATGTACCCATTCTAACATACTACACCCGAACCCAGGAGACAAGGAATAATATGGAACAGGACGATAACACATAGGATTCAAAATGCATCAAGGACACTTGCCTGGTTCCCTTTGCTGCTGCTCAAAGTCTTCAAGATGGAGATCCCAGAAGTTATCTAACAGCGGTTCGTCTACTCAACATCACACCAGAAACACAAGCATACAAACAAACTAAGAAACAACATACCACATAGTAACAAACAACAATGAAAACAAAACTATGAAATAGTACGCGTTGCTATGATCGCGTGAGCGCAAGAATCGCCTCAATCCGGGTTACGAGTAAAAAGTTACGAAGCTTTAAAGTTCTAGGGTTAAAAAATAAATTAGCAAAATATTATAAAACAATACGAATAAATAATATTAAACACTACGGTCGCACTGGTGCAAGAATTTCTCAGTTCCGAGCTACGGTTGAAAAGTTATGACGATTTGAAGTTTTAGGGACTAAAATATTAAAAATAGAAATGTCAGGGACCTAAATGTAATTTTAGAAAAGTATAAGGGCTAAACTGTAAAATGTAGGTATAAAATATAATTTATGAAAAATTTAGGGACCAAAATGTAATTTATAAAAAGTATAGGGACCAAAATATAATTATTTTAAAGTTCAGGGGCCTAAATGTAAAATGGCCAGCTTAAATTATGATTTATAAAAATTAAGGGCTAAAATAAAATTACTGGAAAGTACAGGGAGGTTTTTATAAAAAAATTAAGGGCTAAAAATAATTTATTAATTACTTAGGGGCCTAAATGTAATTAACTATGGTTTTGAAAAATATTCAGTATTAGAAATATAATTTTAATAAAGATCAAGGGCCTATATGCAATTTACATAATTACCACCAATTAAATGAATTAAATTGAATCCTAAAACATATGGGTCGGGTCCATGGGTATGTGGACCGGCGTTGACTCATGGTCCCCGGGTCCACCGTGGACCACCGGCGGCGACGACCATTAGCGGCTCCGGGAGCTCGCCGGGGAGGCTCTCCTGCGCGTGGGAGGCGACGAGGAGGGTAGAGAGGAGCGCGACGCACGGAGCGAAGCTCACTGGGAGGTCGCGTTCGGGCGGGGGAAGGCTGAGGGGGTGGCTCGAAGCGACGGCGTTGACAGCTTTCGGCGAGCGACGACGATGGCGCAACGCGGGATCGAGGCGGCGGTGGGGCCGCGGGGCAGCGGGGGGGGGGGGAGGGGGGGGGAGGAGGAAGGCGGCGTGGGGCTATGGGTTCTGCCTTTTATAGGCGTGTGGCCCTAGGTTTGCCGGGCGCGCACACCAAGGGCGGCGGCGGCAGGGCTCGGCAGGCGGCGTGGCTAGGGTTCGGGGTCGGAGTGGGCCGGCGCGCGATGCGGGCGGGCTGGCGTGGCTCGCTGGGCCGAGCGAGCTCGTGGCGCGTGCACGGGATGGGTCGAGGCAGAGCTGGGCCACGGCTGGCAAGAGCGCTGCTGGGCTGGCGGGGGAGAGAAGAGAGGGGGAGTGGGAGCTGGGCCTTGGGGGAAAACTGGCCCAAGCCGAGAGGGAGGGGAGAGTGGGGGAAGGGAGGATTGGGCGTCGGGTGGTCTTCGGACCAAGCCAGGACAGGCTGAGAGGGAAAGGATAGAGGAGGGGTTCTGGCCGCTGGAGAAAGTTTTGGCCCAAAGAGACTGAGGGCGTTTTTCTTTCCTTTCTCTTTCTCTAATCTAATTCCTTTCTTCTAAATAAAATTCCCAAATCGAAAGTACAAAGTTTCAAAATTATTTTCACCAGCATAAAAACCTATATGCTACTATTCAACATGAATGCAACAATCAAAATTCTAAAAATAACCTATATTTGATTATTTTCTTTAGAAAATAATTCTTTTTATTAGAAAAATATTAATAACCTAATTAATTCTAGAAAATTTGAAAATATTCCAAATTTTGAAAAATCAGAGTGTTACAGAAACGCAAGTGAGCAAGAATTTCAAGAAGAAACAATCAGAAAACCGAGTCAAAAGCTTTTGAAATATCCAGCTTAAGAAATAAACTTGGTACCTTGTGCTTGTGAAGGGACTTGATAGTCTGCTGCACCAGCATATAGTTGTCATGTATACATCGTCCACGAACAAAAGCGCTTTGATTAGAAGCCACAAGGGAATTGAGATGCGGAGCCAGCCTGTTTGCCAAGATTTTGGTGATCAGTTTAGCAAAGCTATGTATTAGGCTTATTGGCCTAAAATCTTTGGGGAGAATTGCCTCTGGCTCCTTGGGTATCAAAGTCAGGAAAGCTGAATTGAGGAGCCATATCTTCCGCGAGTCTCCCTGCTGCAACATAATGATTGCTGCCATAAAGTCATGCTTGATTATGGGCCAACAAGCCTTGTAAAATCTCCCCGTGAATCCACCGTGCCCAGCAGTTCTTCATAGTAGTCAAGCATGATTTGTTGTTTGTCGCTCTACGAAGTAAACACCTGACCATCACTGACAAGTTTAGGAATAAAATTCTTGCGCTTCCTAAAACCCGCCTGACTGTGAAATAATACGGTATTAGCATCACCCTCCTTCAAGAACCGGATACGCGAACGGAGGTGCGCAATTGTCCTAGAAAGTGAGGCCAACACCAGACAATGCAACTTAAGTTGTTGTCATAACCAATTCTCCTCAGCAGTCAACTCATGCTGATCTTGTGCAATCTCTAGCCGGTGTAGAATTTCCCGTGCTAAGGCATGTTGAGTGTGTATGTGTCCCACTTTCTTCTGACTCCATGACTGTAACGCTCTTGTTAGACGCTTGAGTTTTAGAGAGATGCGCTCTAGTGGACAGGAGAAAGCAATCGGCGCATGCCAAGAGGTTGCCACCTCATCGAGAAAACCGTCCAGCTTCGTCCAGAAGCTTTCAAAATGGAATCTCTTTTTACCATGCATACTCTCGTGCAAACCAAGTAATAGTGGGCAATGGTCCGAAACTTCTGAGGCTTGGCTCTGTAATATGCAGTCCGGAAATAATTCTTCCCAATCTGATGTGCACAAAACTCTGTCCAGCTTTACAAGGGTGGGAGATTCCCGTTCATTTGACCAAGTGTAATGGTGACCGATGAGGGGGGTTTCTTTCAGCTCGAGCTCATTGACGAACCGTCGAAATCTACCCATCATGGCCCTGTTGAGATTGGTATTATTCTTGTCTTCCTATGAATAGATCATATTGAAGTCTCCCGCTAACACCCAAGGGCCCGGACAGTGTGTTTTGACTTCTCGAAGTTCTTCTAGGAAAGCGACCTTTTTGGAGTCTTGATGTGGACCGTAAACACCTGTGAACCACCATGTAGTGTCATCTTCTGTTGGTAACTTAATCGAGACTGAATGACGATGGACGCGCCACTGATCCACTACACCGAAGACCCCTTCTTTCCAAGTGATAAGAATGCCTCCACGAGTGACCCTTGCTGGAAGATAAACAAACTCCCAAAATTCGCGACCACAAAGTGACATTACGTCGGTGTCGGAGATCCGTGCTAATTTTGTTTCCTGGAGACAAATAAGGCTAGGTTTACAAGCATTGACCGCTTTACGCATAGTGTCACGGTGACCACGGTCATTAAGTCCCCGGACATTCCAAATCAAGAATTTTGATATATCCATTGGAAACAATTAGAGAACGACCACATCACTTCAATATCAAACCACCCTCGTGGCCTCCGAACGGCCTAACTCCTCTTCTGACGGCACTTCTTTACCCAGGAGTGCAGCCAGAGCGCAGACATGATCTCTGCTGAGCGGATTTTCGAAGAATGTTGTGTACTTCTCCATGGTTCCTTCTGATAGGCGCCGCTGTCCATCCGTGAAACCCAGACGATGCCACACTGTGTTGGCCGCTTGGTGATTGCTCTCCGGCGGGAGCTTGGCAATGCGCCTGCTGCGCCGCGGCACATGAGTCGTTACAGCTCGGTTACGATGTCTCCTCGGGACCTTGAGAGTTGTGAGCACAATCTGAAGAGGCTTCGTTATTTGGTTAATGAATTCGTGCGCCGGCTGAACTGGTTGAGGTGAAGAGGCGGGGATAGACGGCATTCGCGGTCGTCGAGTGTACACTAGAGTCGGCGCTCTGCTACGTGGACTGCACCAGAACCTAACTCACCGGTCGCTGGCTCAAGCGGTAAGACGTCCTCTGCTGGAAGCCAAGTGACAGGCGAGCCAGGCTGTTCGTCGTGCAGTTGCACCATGCATGGGACTCCTTCCATGGAAGCTGGTGGTGGATTTTCTGTGGCTGCAGATAGAGAAGCCTCAGCAGAGTGAGGTTCCTTCGGTGCATGGACAAGATGTTGACCAAGTTCTTCAGTTGGGCGGAATGATGTGGACGGGATGGCAAAACGTGCCAGCGTGGGGGAGTCAATCGGGAAAAAAATTCTGTGCGGCCGGGTCGCATAGTGCAGCCGTGCGAACCTAGTCTGGATTTTTGCCGCGTGGAGCGTATTTGCCATCCGACGCCCAGCAAATCAGCGATACGCGAGGCTTTATCACAGCTCAGATCCCCAGGCGACGCCCACGGCTCAGCTCTCCCGCGGCTCACGTTTACCTGGCTCTAGGCGAACAAGATGACCGTTGTTCGAGGGTCTGCTGGCTGCCGCCACGGCGTTCCCGTCTCCATCATATGGGTATAGAGTGGTTACGCTCCCAGATATACCTTGCCGCCACAAGTTCAGCCTACTATTATGAGCACCGATGCGTACCTCGGCTCCTTATTTGTGTGCACTGTATTTGGTTGTCCCATGCACAATAGTCGTTTCATGAAATGCCCAGTAAGAGCATCGTCTCAAGGACACTGAAGTATGTCATGCATGCATTGGAGGGTATGTTTCTTAAGGTTAGCCTCTTCATTGTATATTTCTTATTGATTGAGCAAACTGATGACAACTTTCAGTTTATATTACAAGTTTGTGTTGCATTTATTCATAATAAACAACACTTTTTATCGTTTTGCTTTTCAGTCATAAAGCTTACCGATTTTGGCACTGAGGAAGCTGATTCTATCAGATTTTATCAGCATCGTGTACCTGTCCGAAATGGACAACGCTGGTAAGCTCGTTGCAGCTATCCAAGCAAAAAAAGGGATGATAATGCAGTGGTTATTGGAGGAGGTTATATCAGCCATGAACTTAGTGCCACACTAAACCTTAATGACTTCCATCAGTTTGGATGTACATTGATCTACAGAACCCATCGACACTTTTGTTTCTCTCAGAACAAAGTCTGTATACATGTACAATTTGTCACTACATTGTCGGTGTGCTAATTCCTTCATCCTTTATATAGTTGATTCTATGTGATCTGTACTAACATGGAGTCAATGTGATCTGTTACTAACATGTAAATAACATTGTGTCAAAATTGCAAAAACTAATTCATAAACCTACTAATGATCTGTATCATGAATCGAGTAGCATATACAACCGTAATTGAACAATGGTATGGGCATAGTTGACTTATGAACCAAAAATGCCATCATCCGGCAGTAAGAAGCTAACAAAATCCAAATTGAGGTGACTTCAATGAAAAGGAATGAGCGAGCTGTAGGAGAGCACGAAAGAGTGAATTGCTTGTGAAGCGCATTCTAAACGAGCTCTTTGTACCACCGACAGGCTCTTGCCAATCATTCGCTCCTCTCGTCTAGCTCCTACCTTAGATTTCTTTGATGTTGCTACATGGAAGAGGAGCCGAAGCGGGGAAGTAGGATCAGCTAGAGATGTGGATGCACCCCAGATGACGGAGGGCATGTAGCTTGTTCTTTGGCACTCTCGACGGTGGCGGCAGCAGATGAAAGGCGGAGCTGGAAGTGCCGGTGACGGAACGCATACGCATAGGACTGAGGGAGCCACGAGGGATGCGAGGTAGGATAGAGCCGAGCTAAGCGTAGCTGTAGCCGTGCGCTGCGAAGGATCTACATGGGAGTCGAACCACTAAAGACATTGGATGGCAACAGCAGCCACGTGTCGGCCATCCAGAACGGGTCTGCATAGCTGTGTTATGTGACCCGGCCGCACCAAATTTTTTTCCGTCAATCGAGGGGGACTCCACAGCCACGTCAGCATGTGTTTCAAATACTTGCTCCACCCGACTGGGGGAGGGAGCTGCTGCCTCGATTTTCACCCTAAGATATTAGGAAGGGACTTCTTCATTAGGCGAGCCGCAAACTTCTTCAATGGCGGGCTCCTCGTCACACGCGCTAGAGCCTGCTGGCCCTGCAACAGCACAAGGTGGACCGTTGCCTTGGGAACTCGCAACCGACGCATTAATCCCGCCTTATCCAGGCGGCCGCCTTATCCAGGCGGCCGGGGCCAGAGGCACCGTTGCCGCTAGGAGGGCAGGCGTAGCTGCGGTGACCGAGAGAACAGCAATGGAAGCAACATCGAAGCGACTTGCATAGTGCGGCATGGTGGTTGCAGGAAAAGCAGTTGAAGCAGCGTCCTCGAAGGTCCAACGGCACTAGCCGACGGGGTTGTCGTGCTTGGGCGAGCTTCTTCCGGCGGGATTCGACCCGCTGCCACCCGTCCTTGTCCGACCCACTACTAGCAACCAAAACCTTGGGCTCTGAACGTAGCATGATTCTTGGCGGTGGTTTGTCCGGCGTAGGGGAAGGCTGCTTCGAGCCGGCAGCTGCCGACACCATCGTGGTGACGACCACGTCCCTAAAGGAGCGGCTCTTAGCTGGGCGCCCGTCACTACCGCCAGAGTCGCAGGAGCCCGGACTGGAATCCGCCCATCGGGAGTCCTTCGAGCGGCCCGCCGTCTGGAAAGGACGCGCACGGGGAGACAAGGAGGGGAGGGAACCAGGTGCCTGTAGGGAAGGGGAAGCCGCGGCAGCGGCGGGGAGGGTGGTCGCCGGGCTCGGAGTGAGATCCGGCGAGGGGCTGAGGGGAGGTGGGGGCGCGTGGGGGAGGGGAGGCGATGCGAGCCATCCCCAAAATGTTCTAAAAAGTCATTTGATTCTAGTAAGATCTAGGAGATAGGGCTCAGGATTTATGGTCAATTTGTAGAGACGACAAGAATTGGGCAGGTGGTGTTTGCCCGCAATGATCCAGCGGCGATGTTAGATGATATGTTGCTGTCTTCATCAGTGACACCATAAAATTGAGTGATTCTGCCGATTCTAATTCTCATCCTCATAAATGCAGTTGAAAATTGCAATCTAATCTAACTTTCACGTTTTTGCTCTAATGCAACCAAATACTAAGAAGTTGATTTCAGAAATATAATTGCAAATGAATGAACGTACACACGGATGGACCAGTTCCTTTGAAGGTAACCAGTCTTGTAACATGGATATCAAACCATGGATAACGTTGAGTTTCTGTTTGGAAAGTAGCGGCAAGTGCGGCGGTGACGGAAGACCTGATGCGGCATGCCGCCATACAGACCTCCTCGTAGATAGAATTATTAATAACCGTATACCAACCAAATTGGCAGAAGGATAAAGAATTATTTTTTTTAGATAATGGAAATGAGTACCAGCCTTTTCTTCCTTAGAAGATATGGCCCAGAATTACAAAAACTTGCAGCACATCCATCTGCCTTAATAATGAGAAAAACATCGACCTAAAGTCAGTTTGGATGATAAGATAATATAGGCAAATTCTATTGCTAAATCTCCATCCATGGTCGATAAAAATTTGCATCGCTGTTGTCTCCATCTTTTGACATGCTGTCTTTATTCTCCCCTTGTCTTCTTCATGCTTCTCCAGCTATCCCCAGAGGTGAAGCCAATGGGTTTCTCTGTAGAGTACCTGCATATAAGTTCTAGTAGGAAATTTATCAAAAACAACATCATTTCTACTAAGCCAGATAGCCTAACAAAATGTCAATGCTCCCACAAGTAGCTGTTGTTTTAGTTTAGATCCTATCCTAGTTAACCAATCCCCAAACATATGACCAACATTATGAGGTGGCGGTAGGCCAAAACAGATTTGAACTATCCCCCAAAGACACCTTGCATATTTACAATTTTAAAAAAGGTGTTCTATAGTTTCATCAGCTAAACAAAAACTACATTGTTTACACCCATTCTAATTCCTTTTAGTTAGGTTGTCTTTCGACAATACCACCTCCTTATGTAGATACCGCATAAAGATCTTGATTTTTAGTGGAGTTTTCAATATCCATAACACCCTGTTTCTCTCTATAACCCCATTATTTATCATTGCAAGATACATCGAAGAAACTAAAAATTGTCCATGTTGATGTAAATTCCATTTGAACACATCATTGTTATTGGTCAGTTGAATGTGCGCCATTCTTGACCATAATCTAAGATTATGGTCATTTAATGATCTACAAAAAGATATATTGAGAGGTATGGTGCTAAGAACAGATGTCACTGTATCACTCTTCCATCTTACTATGTTATATAACTAGCAATGTGATCGTGCGTTGTCACGGTTTGAACATTTTTTAATTTTAAAGTAATGATTTTTAAATTATATTGGATTATCTAAATTTCTTTGTATAAATTATATTAAATTATTATATGATTACCCGTGGGTTGCTAAGGTGTAACTGACAATGCATATTAAAATATGACTAAGAATTACCGTCTACACAATTGGAATGTTCCAGAAATCATCAGAGCCGAAAGCTTTTTGTATGGAGTAGAACATGCCGTGATCGGTTAGCAGAAAACTTACAAAACTATATATAAACAAAGGTTGTTAGATGTAACTGATTCGTATCCATGTTAGGCAATGTAAGAGTTGATTCTCGATGAGCAATAGACCATTTTATACTAACAACTACACAACAATTTTATATGTAGAAATTATGGGTTTGCCAATGACTTTCTTCCCTCTAGAGAATTCAGTTGACAATAATAACCCACTTTACTTAAAAAATAGCAAAAGTTAAATAAAAATACATATGCGGATAGGACATGAGAATTCTAGAGGTGTCAAGCTTTCACCTGGAGCAACAAGCCAGCCATGGCGTAGATGCCATCTTCAATGCATGCACTACTGTGATATCAATTGGGTAGGTTATAACAAAACTTCAGCCTACAAAATAACTGAATTGGTTGAAGTACAGGGTGCTAATTCAGGATGACAACTTTCTCAGATACGAAAGAAACAGTTCCAACATGAAGAGACTGATCCGGCAATGACAAAAAATTCAGAAGTTGGGCCAGATAGGAGAGAAGCACAAACTACAACAGGGCCAAAATGATTAGAGAAAAAACCACGTGCTCATCAACATGTGACATTGAGCTAGAACCTAGAACGATTCGTATAAAGAGATCTCAGGTTACAAAAGTTGTACCTCCATTGTGGTTCTTGTGTGATCACCAAAAGGAGATATAGCTCCTGTTCACCTGCTATATGCATGAAAGACCTCCCAGGCTAAAGAGAATGAAGAGCACAATTGCTATAGGGTTAGTGATAAAGATCACCTTTAACTTTAACCACGTCAACGGCGACAGGAACCCTATGCGTCGGTGAGGCCATGGATGCCAGGCAAATTCGATAGAGTTGTCAGCGACGCCATGGATGCTACATCATGTTAGCCGGTTAACTCTAGGACGACAACGTCTGCACATAGTAGGCCGGAGGGCGCATGCCTAGCATCTGTGATCTCCACAACAACAGGCGACCCGATCGATCTCTAGTTCTCCACAACTAAGTTTCTTCATAGCGCACACAGGACATGGGTGACAACAATGGCTCGATCAATCTCTTCATAGCTTGCACGGCGATGATGACGGCTTGATCGATCTCCATAGCTCACATGACGATGACAATGACCCGATTAATCTCCACAGCTGACATACGGCAACAACGATGACGAGTGCGACTGGGGCATCGTGATTTGTCAGATAGAAAAGGCAGACCGGAGGGTCACGGTGGTTCCCAAATAGGAATACCAAAGTCTCATTGCGATACAAAATACTACACACGATCGCAGAAAAACAAGGCAAGGGCAGAAAGAGTTTGGAAGAGACGACCGCACCATATTTAATAAGTAGTAGAGATGATGGGTATTGTTGCTGAAAAGTGACATTGCCAATCCATTCATCTTTCCAAAAACAGATTTGTTTGCCACTTTTTAATATGAAGATTCCATATTTGAGAAATTGTTCCTTGATTTTCATAAGGCTAGACCAAAAATGTGAGTCTCCTAGTTTTCTCTCCACTTTTCCTATTGTTTGGTTTTTCAAATATTTGTTCCATAATAAGTTTTGCCACGTACCATCTTCATTTATTAATTTAAAAAGCCACTTGCTAAGTAAACATTGATTTTAGATTTTAATGTTCTTTATTCCCAGTCCTCCTTGGTCTTTAGGTTGACAAACAATGCTCTATTTTGTCAGTCTATATTTCGTTTTTTCACTGTCACTCTGCCAAAAAAAGCGAGACCTATAGTACTCTATCTTTTCAAGTACCCCTTTAGGTACTTCGAAAAATGATAGCATGAACATTGTCAAGCTAGTTAGGATCGAATTTATGAGAACTAACTGACCCCCTACTGACAAATGCTTACCTTTCCATCTACTTAATTTCTTTTCAATTCTTTCTTCAATCACTTTCCAATCAGCATTACTTAGTTTTCTATAATCCATAGGAATTCCCAAATACCGGAAAGGAAAGAAACCATGTTTGCAGCCAAATATCTGAGCATATTGTGTTTCTTGCTCCTTTGCTTGCCCAAAGCGAAACAACTCACTTTTATGGAAATTGATTTTGAGTCCCGAAAGTTGTTCAAAAGCACTAAGAAGTAGCTTCATATTTCTAGCTTGCTCTAAATTGTGATCCATAAAAAGTATTGTATCATCCGCATATTGTAAAATGGACAACCCATCCTCGACAAGGTGCGGGATGACCCCTTCTATTTGGCCGCTTTCCTTTGCTCTCTTTATTAACATTGTGAGCATATCCACCACTATATTAAATAGAATAGGAGATAACGGGTCGCCTTGTCTTACCCCTTTCCTAGTTTGAAAATTTGGCCCAGTTTGATCATTGATTTTGATACCTACATGTCCCCTTATACAAAAGAAGCTACCATTGACACCAAGTGTGTGAAAAGCCTTTCATTCTTAGAGTTTGTTGTACAAAAGACCAATTAATCTTATCATACGCTTTCTCAAAATCAATTTTCAAGATGACACCGTTTAGTTTTTTCCTATGCATCTCATGAATGGTTTTATGCAACACAACCACACCCTCCATTATATTCCTTCCTGGTATAAATGCTGTTTGGGTCGGACTTATCACTTTTTGAGCCACTCCAACAATCCTATTTGTAGCCACTTTGGTTAAAATCTTGAAACTTACATTTAACAAACAAATGGGTCTGTATTGTTGAATTTTATTAGCTTCCCTACATTTTGGTAATAAGATTATTGTTCCAAAGTTCAGGCTAAATAAAGGTAATGTGCCATTATAAAACTCTGTGAATAACGCCATCAAGTCCTCTTTGATAAAGTCCCAACATACTTGGGAAAATTCTGCTAGAAACCCATCTGGACCAGGCGCCTTATTATGTTCCATTTGAAAAATGGCATCTCTAACTTCTTTTTCTATGAAGTGCTCAGTTAACATCGCATTCTCCAACTCTGTTACTTGAGGGATATCATCTATGCGGTTTTCGTCCATCAAAATGGTATTTTCTATCGATGGACCAAATAACCTCTTGTAATAATTTGTGATATATTTCTTTAAAGCATCTTCCCCTTCAATTATTTGATCCTCATGCTGAAGCTGGAAGATTCTCATTTTCCTATGTTTCCCGTTTGCTATGAGCTGAAAGTATTTAGTATTGGAATCCCCTTCCAATAATTCTCTTACTTTACCTCTTTGATACCATTTTATTTGCTCCTCTCTCAATAATTCTGCTAGTCTATTATTTAAACACTGTTTCAAATTTCTCTCATCTGGTGATAAAAGAACATCTTCAGCCTTTTTATCCAAAGCATCCAACGTATCTAGGATCTTCTTCTTTTCTTTTTTATAGTGTCCACTAACATTTTTGGACCAAACCCTTCAATATTGTCGTACCCTATGGATTTTTGTTTGCCATATTTCCATAGGAGTACTTTCAGCAGTTTTATTTGTCCATATCTCTCTAATCATATCTATGAAGCCATCACGTAATAACCACCCAAGCTCAAATTTAAAGGTGGGTTGGTTACACATCGAATGAGCTTCATTAGTATTTAATAGAAGAGGCGTATGTCAGAAATAACACTGGATAAGGCTTGAACCGTTGATAAAGAAAATTTTTGTTCCCATTTAGTGCACATCAAAATTCTATCAAGTTTCTCATAAGTAGGATTAGCTAAATTATTGGCCCAGGTATACTTCCTGCCTGTCATCTCAAGTTCCCTTAAATTTAAGCCATCAATTATAGCATTAAACAAAAAAGGCCACCTATCATTATAGTTGTCCTTATTTTTATCCGAAGGACACCTTAAGATATTGAAATCACCACCAATAAGAAGTGGTAGATTTTCATGGCTAGCCATTTGCACCAACTCAGCTAGGAATTGCTCCTTAAATTGATTTTGAGCAGGTCCGTACACCACTACTAGAGACCATTTGAAGTTATCTGTTTTATTACATAATTTAAACTTTACATAATATTCTCCTTCATCTATGCTACCGATATCAAATATTTGTAGATCAATTCCTAGCAATATGCCACCCGACGACCTCTTGGAGCCTTGCTATGCCAAAAAAAATCTTTACTAGCACATAGGTTTTTAAGAAACTTAGGCATAAAGTCACTCCTTCCAGTCTCTGAAATAGCCATAAAGCTAAGATGTTGTTCTTTAGTCAAGTCTGTAACAAATTTGTGTTTTTTAGCGTCTTTAAACCCATTGACATTCCAAAAAATTCCTTTCATTATGCACTTAATTAGTAGTTGGTTTCTTCTTCTTCTTAGAACCATTTTTCCTTTTGGAAAAGGAAGATGTTTGTTTTTTTGGAATAGCTTTGCCATCAACAGATTGGGCGCTATCCAATTCCATCACCTCCACCATGATTTCGCTACAAAGTGCGCTTAATATGAGTTTATCTACTTCTGTTTCCTTTCTACTTCTCTGTTCTCCTGGTCAAACACAGAACTTATTCTATCTTGTTTCTCTACATCCTGTTCCCTTTGGTTTTCTACATTTCTAAAGTTCATTACAGCAGAATTAACGCTACTATCATCACTACCAAGTATAATCCCTATTTCAGACATATTATTCACAATATGCTCATTCGAAAGTGAGTCAAATGAATTATGAGAACAAATGGATTTACCTTGGGCCGAAGTGAAATCCAGGTTGCGCGCGGCCTTTATTTTTTCTACCTCCACCTGGACATTTTGATCAGCAGAACTCACGCGACGCTTGCTCCTCCTATTCGGAGTCATCGTCTCTGGAATTGCTGCCAGATCACCCACTGATCGCTCAGCTTTCGGAGTCATAGTCTCCTCTGGTTCGTCTTCATCCATGTCCTGCAGCAGATCCGGCCGATCGCTCTGGATCATCGCACGCACCTTCTCCACATAATCTATCTCACCATCTGACTCTTCGTCTGATTCATCCACAAGCCCATCCCAGTCCAGCGGGTCTGTCTCATTTGGCATCCCCGGAACAGTTAGCTTGTACACTGCTTTCTTCCCTTGCACATTGCTCTCACCTCCAGTCCTGACCGCGCCACTGCTAGTACTTGGCACCTCCCCCTGCATGCTTCCTGTAACAGAATTACCCACTGTCTTCCTTTCTTCTTTTTTAGCCTCATCTTCACCATTTGATGGACCATTGTTCCCGTTGTCATCCATATCCATTGGTTGTGGGTTTGGGTTGTTCTCCTCTGTCTCAACACGAAACTTAAGCTCATAGACATTGTCCCCAATCACTACATCTGCCAAGATAGGGATGAGTGCTGGATGTAACACTATGACCTGCAGCCTGGACACATCATGAGCTCCTGTGAACATCATGTCAACGTCTTTGGTTACCCCTAGAATGGATCCCACAGCCCAAATGACAAGGAATTCACGTAACTCTTCAGGTAAACCAGTGAACTGAACCCACACTTTAGCCATGATCTGCTTCGATCTCATTCCCTCCTCCTCGCTCTTGGATTATCATCTTGGCTCCACCATTCTTAGTCTGAACTGTGCCCCATTCTATCATTCTCTGTAGCTCTGCCTTTGATGGAAATGTGGTTCTGAATGATTTTGTTCCTGCGGCTTGAACCACCCAATTCCATTTTCCTGGGATGAGCCTCTCCAATTCACTTGCAACTTGTCTGTCAGTAAGTGTGCCATCAGTCACCTTGATCACGGCAGATTTTGCATCTCCCCTAGCTTTAATTTTTGCACTGTGTGGTATATAGTAAAACCCAAGTCCATCAATTACATATCCACACGGGACTGTAAACAATCAGCTAGCAACTTTGTTCAACGGGCATCTAGCTTTGATGTGCTCTGAACTTTCACAATTCTCACAAAAGAGTTGTACCACACAATCTTTCAGCTCATTCAGCAATGGGGAGCCTTAACATTCCTTGCTGCACCTTGTGCCGATGATTCTGGTTTGTCCTGTCCCTGTGCTCTCGCCCCATCGGCCTTCTTCTCTTGTGTACCAATAGGCAGAACATGCTTTTTCACCTCCTGCGAACTATTATGCGCCACCATTGCTGCCAGCGCTTGTTGAAGCAAAGCAGCCGCCTGTGCCTGCAACTGCCCAATTGCCGCATTCTGATCCATTGCATGAGATGGCGGTGTGCCAGCAACCCCATTATCAGGAACGTTTGGCATGGGAGCCCCAGGTGCCCTGTTTCCTGCATTTGGTGGCTCCTGGTTCTGGTTGGGAACATGATGTGTCCCTCGTCCCATCCCATTCGAACCTGCTGGAGCACCAAAGCCACCACGTTGATATCTCTGGTTCCCGCCAAAGCCTCTGCCCGCAAAACCATGTCCTCCTCCACGACCTCCTTGGCTGCCTCGACCGCCCCAACCTGGATAAAAACCCAGGTTTTGGAATCCTCCACGAGCAAAAGATGCCTATCCGTTGCCTCTCGCGCCACCTTGTGCACCGTGGTTTCACAGCGCCGCCACGATATGCGTTCGAGGATCCACCGCCGTTCTCCATGCCGATCCACAAAACTTCCGCATAAGAGCGTGTTTGAGGCGGTAGCTGTTGAACAAAACTCGATACCCTAGAGTGACGTCGAGTTCCAGTTTGGGAGAAGAAGGCGTTTAGGCCAGGTGTGGGCCTGTATTTTGATTTGGAGTCATATGTCGTTGCTCCTCGGCCCATGTCAGAAACATGATGGCCTTTCGATTTTGAATGAACATTTGAATTTGAAACCTCCTTCAATCGCGTGTGATCCGATCCCTTGATTGACTCAGTCTCCGTCACCGCCAACATCGGCAATTGTCGTCGTCGGTCAGAAGAATTTCCGGACAAGCCATCAGCTAGAAATTGGAAAGAAGAAATGCTAGAATTGGAACATGAGTTTACCTTGTTTGCAGCCCTTTTATCCCACTTTGCCAAAGCCATCGCATCCTCCATCGTCATCGGAGGTGACACACGCGCCGGTGGAAGGGGGCCTCGCCACGGCTTGCCTGATTGTTGTCCTCTCCGCTCCACAGATGTGTCAATAATGCGTTCCAACATTGAACCTTCCCAGCTTCCTTCTTCTTTCTTCTTGCTGATCGATGCTGAATTGTGTAGTTCCTTATCCACCAGGTGCAGATCTTCTGTGGTGAAGCTTGTGTTGGAGATATGCCCAAGAGACAATACAGATTTAATCTGTATGTGAGGGTCATACGGATATTGATTCACAAGGGATTAGTCCACTAATGGGCCAACTAGTCAAGGTCCATTAGAGGGATCTATATAAGTGGAGGTGGGGCAAAGGGTACGACATACCACCAGTCCATAACCCTAGCTGCCGCGCTCCTCTCTCTCGCCCACAAAATCCTAACCGTGTTTCCGGTGCTAGCACGCCCCGCACGGTGCTCCAACCCTGTACGTGTGGATACCGCGAGTAGGTGCTGCTGTTGCTGTGGTGCCAGATGGCTGGACTAGGAGGAGACGATTGATGTAATTGACTACTTCCTCTACACCGACGCGCGACTACGTTGGATCGAGCTGCTCCAACATTCGCTTCCGCTCTGCATGCGCGTCTAGTGGTAACGATCCATGATCCCCTCTTACAAGGTTTCCTGTTTTAACGGTAGAAATTGTTTCATGCTATCGTAGCTCCCTGTTCCCCAACAGTGGTATCAGAGTCGACCTTGTTTAGTTTACGATCTGGATCTTACGCATATAGTTGATATGCCGATGTAGTAGATTAGATCTATTGCATGTTTTTGTAGTACGGTTGATTAGATCAATCAGTCTTAGTGGGAAGTTCACAAGGTGTTTGATGGATAGCGCGCATGTGTCACTGATATAATCGTGTCACCGCTCGGTGTAAGCGATCTGTCCCTACCGGCTGGTATCACCGTCAGGACTAACAACCTAAACCAGAAGAGGAGACCGACAAGATCAGGACTATGTGTCGCGGTCTATCATGAAACCCTAATGAAAATTGAGGCATTATGAATGACTCGGATTCGGCCAAATATGATTTGTCCAATGAGATTTTCATTGCAATTCCATAGATACGATCTGTGAAATCCTGTGAGGTTATACTCCTTTGGATTCACACGATAGAATTTGTTCTCGCCTAACTTGTTTTTGCAGAGAATGTTGTGAATGGTATGGACCAAAATATGTATGTGATGCATGTTTGTGTTCTTTCATGGCATGCGAGTCATGTTTAAAATAGCTGGGTTGAGGCTGTCATATTATTGTATAACAGCCTGCTTGTCGACTTGTGATGCTTGATCTCTTCATGTAATTCACTACTAGCTATTAGATGTAGTAGCTTAGTACTTGTTCATGAAGTCCGGTCTTGGAGCATGGTGGACACATGGACAGGAGGAGGGCCCACAACAATGGAGATGAAGATCACCATATGAAAAGGCCATACTATTTCACAGTTAATATGATTGCCTGTGATGATGTTCCTGTCATCCTATTCTTTCATGTGTTATATGCTGGATATAATGATCATTCTAGTATAGGTACCCTCACAAAAATTGAGATTAAAATTGATGCCCTTCCAATAGCTGCACCTACTATAATTTCGATCATTGTGTGATAGGTCTGCCAAAGTAGAGTGCCCCAACTATCTTAACTAGTAGGGTGAATGTCGGACATTCACAAGCATAGTATTGGTTTGCTTGACGAAGCTATCAAAACGGTTTTGGGCTTTGGGGCATGGTGTTGGGCGCCGTGGCATATGATGCCTCCCAACAAACAAGAGTCACATATGATGTGATAAGCAAATGTTGCTTACCTTGGATATTACATTTCTAGTAGTGATGCCAAAGCTCACTAGGAACTAGTTGAATAAGGATCTTGGACCACTATATGTCGTTTTGAGGGAAACGATTCCAAGCATATAGTGAAGAAACTCTTTTAAAATGGTTTAATAGGAGTTTTACATTTACATAGTGCTTATACACTTGCATGTGTTTCTGTTATAGATCATGCCACCGGCTAATAATGCTTCCAGTTTTAATTTGCATTCGATCCTTGAGAAAGAAAAACTTAATGGAACAAACTTTATGGATTCGTATCACAACTTGAGAATTGTTCTCAAGCAAGAGAAAAAGGAATATGTTCTAGAGCTTCCTTATCCTGATGACCTGCCTGAAACTGCTAGTGCTGCCTAGAAGAGGGAGTATGATAAGAACACTAATGATGCACTTGATGTTGGTTGTCTCATGCTTGCTACCATGTCCTCTGAGCTTTAGAAGCAATATGAGAACACTGATGCCCACAATATGATTGTTGGGCTTTGTGGCATGTTTGAGAACCAAGCAAGGACTGAGAGGTATAACATCTCAAAGGCCTTGTTTGCGTGCAGGCTAGCTGAAGGTAGTCCCGTCAGTCCTCATGTAATCAAGATGATTGGTTACATTGACAGCCTGGAGAAGCTTGGTTCTCCCCTTAGCCCAGATTTGGCTACGGATATCGCTCTCTAGTCGCTCCTAGTGAGCTATGAGCCATTCATAATAAACTTTCACATGAATAGCCTGGAGAAGACTATGGCTAAATTGCATGGGATGCTAAAGAGTGCTGAGGAGAGCATCAAGAAAACCGGGGCAAATCATGTGATGATGGTGCAGAAGGATAGGAAGAGAAAGCGCAAGCCCAAGGCTAAGAGTGAGGATGAGATCTCAAGCTCAAAGCCTAAGGTTGCCGCAGCTCCTCCCAGACCAAGAATTCGTCCATGCGATCCTTGCCATTATTGCAAGAAGACTGGGCACTGGAAGAGAAACGACAAGCTTTACTTGAAAGAACTCAAGAAGAAGAAGGCTGATGATCCTTCTACTTCAGGTATCAATGTTATTGAAATTAATCTTGCTACTTGTCCTGATGATTCATGGGTATTTGATACCGGATCGATGATTCATACTTGCAAATTGGTGCAGGGTCTTAAAGGGACAAGGAAGTGTGCAAGAGGCAAGGTGGATGCTCGTGTCGGTAATGGTGCAAAAGTTGCTGCATTGGCTGTCGGGACTTATCCACTCTCATTACCATCAGGATTAGTTTTGGAATTAAATAATTGTTATTACATTCTTGCCTTAGGCAAAAACATTATATCCTCCTCATGTTTAGAGGAAGTTGATGGTTATGAGGTCATAATAAGGAACAAATGTTGCTCTATTTATTTGAATGATATTCTCTATGCAAATTGTCTACTAGTGAATGGATTGTATTGTCTTGATATGGAGAATAGGCCGATTTATAACATTGATGCAAAGAGGCTCCGCCCGAATGATTTGAATCCCACTTACACTTGGCATTGTCGTTTAGTCTATATAAATGAGAAGCTCCATAAAGATGGTCTTTTACACTCATTTGATTTTGAATCAATTAAGACATGCGAATCTTGTTTGCTTGGCAAGATGACTAAGTCACCTTTCACAGGACATAGTGAGAGCGCAAATGACCTATTGGCTCTTATACATACAGATGTATGTGGACCAATGTGTTGTGTGGCTAGAGGTGGTTTTTAGTACTTCATTACTTTCACTGATGACTTTAGTAGATACTGTTATATCTACTTAATGAAGCACAAGTCTAAATCATTTGAAAAGTTCAAAGAATTTCAGAATGAAGTACAAAATCAATTGGGCAAAACAATTAAAACCCTATGATCTGATCGTGGAGGTGAGTACTTGAGCAATGAGTTTGGTGATCATCTAAAACAATGTGGAATTGTTCCACAATGGACGCCACCCGGAACACCTCAATTAAATGGTGTGTCCGAGCGGGGGAACCAAACCTTGTTGGACATGGTTAGGTCAATGATGAGCCAAAGTGATCTTCCATTGGGGATACGCTCTAGAAATTGCTGCTTTCACTTTAAATAGGGTTCCATCTAAATCTGTAGAGAAGACGCCATATGAGATATGGACCGGGAAGCATCCTGTGCTGTCCTTTCTCAAGATTTGGGATTGTGAGGCTTATGTAAAACATATGACATCTGATAAGCTTTTTCCCAAGTCAGATAAATGTTTCTTTGTAGGATATCTTAGGAAAACCAAAGGGTATTATTTCTACAACCGGGAGGAGGGCAAAGTGTTTGTTGCTCGGAACGGTGTCTTTCTGAAGAAAGAGTTTCTCTCATGAAAGATAAGTGGGAGGACAGTGCAACTTGAAGAAGTTCAAGAAACACTAGAAAATGTTTCTTCTCCCACTGAACCTCAATTGGAACAGGTTGCACAAGATGTTGTAGAACCTATTGTTGAGGCACCAACCAACACTAGATCTGAACGGGCACGTCGCACACCTGAAAAGTTCACGCTCCTAACAACGGGGCAGCATGACATATTATTGTTGGACAATGATGAGCCTAAGACTTACACGGAAGCAATGATGGGACCAGACTCTAAGAAATGGCTTGGCGCCATGAGATCCGAATTAGAATCCATGAGAGAAAATCAAGTTTGGAACTTGATTAATCCACCTGATGGTGTTAAAACCATTGAGTATAAATGGCTTTTTAAGAAAAAGATAGACAAGGATAGAAATGTTCACATCTATAAAGCATGATTGGTGGCGAAAGGTTTTAAACAAATTCAAGGTGTTGATTATGATAAGACATTCTCGCCCGTCGCTATGCTAAAGTCTATTTGGATCCTCCTAGTAATTGCTGCATACTATGTTAATGAGATATGGAAAATGGACATCAAAACGGCTTTCCTTAATAGAAACCTAAGTGAGGATGTGTACATGACACAGCCTGAAGGTTTTGTTGATCCACAAAATGCTGGGAAAATATGCAAACCTCAGAAGTCCATTTATGGACTGAAGCAAGCATCTCGGAGTTGGAACCTTTGTTTTGATGAGGAAGTCAAAAGGTTTGGCTTCATCAAGAATGAAGAAGAGCCTTGTGTTTACAAAAGGGCTAGTGGGAGCACACTCGTATTTCTAGTCCTTTATATGGATGACATATTGTTGATCAGAAATAATATTCCAATGCTTGAAGATGTTAAGTCTTCATTAAGAAAAAGTTTCTCAATGAAGGACTTGGATGAGGCATCATACATTTTGGGCATTAAGATCTATAGAGATAGATCAAAAAGGCTAATTGGCTTAAGCCAAGACACGTACATCAACAAGGTATTGAAATGGTTCAATATGCTAGATTCTAAGAAAGGTTTCTTGCCTATGTTGCATGGCATTACTCTTAGCAAGACTCAGTGTCCTTCGACACCTGATGAGGTAGAGAAGATGAGAGCGCTCCCGTATGCATCGGCTATCGGATCCATCATGTATGCCATGATATGTACGCACCCAGATGTAGCTTTTGCTCTAAGCACTACAAGTAGATTCCAATCGAACTCAGGAGACGCTCACTGGGTGGCTAGTAAGAATATCCTAAAGTACTTGAGAAGAACTATGGGTATGTTCCTAGTTTATGGAGGTGAGGAAGAGCTCGTTGTAAATGGTTACACCGACGCTAGTTTCCAAACCGACAAGGACTATTCAAGACCGCAATCTGGATATGTATTTTTCCTCAATGGAGGCGCGGTGAGCTGGAAGAGCTCTAAGCAAGATACGGTTGTTGACTCAACAACAGAGGCTGAGTACCTTGCCGCTTCAGAAGCTGCGAAGGAAGCTGTTTGGATCAGAAAATTTGTTTCTAAGTTGGGTATGGTTCCTAGTGCGTCCAGTCCCATGGACCTCTATTGTGACAATAGTGGTGCCATTGCGTAAGCCAAGGAGCCTAGAGCGCATCAAAAGAACAAACACATACTATAGCATTTTCATCTCATCCGGGACATTGTTCATCGAGGTGACATAAAGATATGCAAGGTGCACACGGATTCAAACATTGCTAATCCATTGACAAAACCTCTCTCTCAGCCCAAGCATAAGGTACATATGAGATCCATGGGTATTAGATATCTACATGATTAATGTATGAGATATTGTGTAATGTCTATGTTTATGTGTGATTGAATAAAGTGTTATTCTGTTCATTGGATAATAACTATTTCATTGATTGGAAGGTATGTGACTTGTTTGTGAAACTCATTGGTCTTTCATAATATTATCCTAAATGATCCCTAGTTCCTTATAATTATGTGGGACAATGATGATTCATGGACTAGCACATGTATTGGTTGATGATCATGTTTCACAGATCATAGATATGAAGATATCAAATCAATAATGTGGACAGATGTTGGTGAACAGGGTGTTGGATTGACCCACTAATAGACTCTGCTGAGATGTTATTATTGTGCCATCAGTTGTCGTCTTGTATGATGTACCTTCGGGATCCTTACACCTGAGATCGTCATTGATTCCTAGAATGTGTAATAGCACACTTAGGGGTTACCAAATGCTATTCCGTAACTGGGTAGTCATAAAGGTAATTTTCGGGTATGCTATGCAACATGTCGTGGGGTGTGAGCGGTCAAGATGGAATTTGCCCCTCCTGATAATAGGAGAGATATCTCTGGACCCATCAAGTTAGATGGATTTGTAAGTGCATGGCCATGCCAATGTGATTAAAAGTTTATCATGATGACTAAGAGTTAGTCATGATAAATCCACTAGACATTCGAGTGAATGGTCGAGCTATTATAGGGATGGCACATATCTCGCCTTGAGCTTGACTGATATCGTGAGGCAAAGGGATCGGTGAATGCGTATGTCAAAGGTTCAGCTGATATGATATTTATGTGTACACGAGAATCAATATGTGGCGCTAGGTGCTGCTATTGATTTATGATTTGAAAAATGGTTTTCACATCATTGTCATGTACATGTGAACCTAACGGGTCACACACTTAACGGGTTGGAACATTGCTTGCCTACGTGATTGTCTCTAGCGCAAGTGGGAGATTGTTGGAGATATGCCCAAGAGACAATACAGATTTGATCCGTATGTGAGGGTCATAGGGATATTGATCCATGAGGGATTAGTCCACTAATGGGCCAACTAGTCGAGGCCCATTAGAGGGATCTATATAAGTGGAGGCGGGGCAAGGGATACGATATACCACCAGTCCATAACCCTGGCCGCCGCGCTCCTCTCTCTCGCCCACAAAACTCTAACCGTGTTGCCAGTGCTAGCACGCCGCGCACGGTGCTCCAATCCCGTACATGTGGATACCGCGAGGAGGTGCTGCTGTTGCTGCGGTGCCGGACAGCTGGACTAGGAGGAGACGATTGATGTGATCGACTACTTCCTCTACACCAATGCGCGACTTTGTTGGATCAAGCTGCTCCAACATTCACTTCCGCTCTACCTACACGTCTAGTGGTAACGAACCATGATCCCCTCTTACAAGGTTTTCTGTTTGAACGGTAGAAATTGTTTCATGCTATCGTAGCTCCCCATTCCCCAATAGCCTACCTCTCGAATCTCGCGCACCAGAACTGGCGTTGAAATCTCTTCTGCTTCCTCATCAGAATCTGATTCATCGTCATTGTTGAGCGCCCAAAACTTGGACCCCTTCCACAGCTCAACACCATAGATGTGAGGTCCAGGATTTGAAGCCGTGGCCAAGGAGACTTCCACCATTCTTGCCATGCATTCCTTATCTAGGATACGCTGCTCCTCCTGATCCGCCTGGTTGACCATCACCGAGACTGACTCCTGTCGTGGAGCCGGCGCCAAAGTTAGACGACGCACCCGTAGGGCCGCCCTCGGCATCGCCAGCCGGAGCCAGTACTGCACGGCGGACCTTGCCGGAGTCGCCGCAAAATTGCCGCCTGGTTTTTACCCAGCGGATTCTTGCTTTCTGCACGCACTCCCACCCTCATAAAGAGTTATTAGTTTTACAAAGTACCTAGATAATTACTAGTAATGCCATCAGACATGGACGGTTGGATTACCAACATGACTCCTCTCCCCAATATCATGGTCTACCTTAGAAGTGCTGAAAGGAAGTAGGCATGAATCATAGCTGCATAAACTTCAGCACGTAGATGTGCATGAATTCTGCAATTTCATGAAGAGAATTTGCATGGTCACTACAGATGTGATTACCTAAAAAACTCAATAGACTCCTCTAGAACAGTAACTTGATGGACAACCAGTTTAACCATAGTAAGATAATAAATATGAAATGACTTATTATCTTGTTATTGTTTTGTAAACATTTTAGACAATCCCAAAGCCCTAAGGTTCAGTGGGTATCAATAAGCCAACAAAGCGAATATATCATGCAATCAAAACTTGAAGCAGTTGATAAGGAGTCAAGGATAATTAATTATATCATTGTATTATGAACCCAATAGGAGGTACAACAAATTTGAAGTTGAAGATTTTGACTAGGCTCATTAACATGTGCAAGTTGCTTAAGTAGAAACACGTGGCACAGGTGAAGCGAAATATGCTCCAGCAACACCGTGACGATAGAACCACAGCATCCTGAGCACGGCCTCCACGGCAAGCCGCCGGTTTGGGTTCCTATGCAGCAGGCCCTTGAGGACATCGAGTTCGTCCTGGGACAGCACCTTCTTCGGGAATACCTCCCTTAAGATGCCGGCATCCCTGCTATACTTCTTCCGCAGTCTGCTTGCCTCCTCGACGATGTGGTCTAGCCCCTTCCACTCCATGAGGCCCTTGGCGCTGATTATCTTCAAAATACCTGGAAGCACCTTCCTTTTCTGATTCCCTAGCAAAAAACGGCTCACCGGCGCCAGCGAGTAGCTCGGCCATGATGCAGCCGACCCCCACGTGTCGACCCACCCATCGTAGTCCATGGACCCTAGGAACAACTCTGGTGCATGGAACGGGATCGATGACGCCAGTAGCGATGGCTCATTGTCCCTCACCGCCGTGTCGGCTCGCTCCGAGATGTTAAATCCGCATTTCCTTAGGAGCTCTAGGGAGACGCCTAGCCATCTAGTAGAATGAATTTCCAGGGTAACGAGCAATATAAGTCAAGAATAAGACATAGTAGCAACTCCTAATCAACACAAACCTGAGTTTTGCCTTTACTCGGGATGAGCAAATGTTCAACTTGGGGGGTTTGTTGACGGTTGTTAAGTACCAATTTTGATCGTTAATATACCTATAAAAGTAGGAAGACTTACCATTTCATATTTGCATGTTAGTTAGGAATAATAAGATTTCACTTGTCCTTGGATATTCATGTGCATGCAGGGATTTGATACGATATATGTGGAGAAATGGAGCACAATCCGGGGAAACACAATTTCAGCCAATGCGATGGTGCCAACTAAAATTCCCTCGGATTGCATACGTGGCTGCACAGGATTCCTCCAAAGAACACCAACTTAGTTCAGAAGAGGACCCACCTACCAGTCACCCCGAGGAAGCACACCCCGAGGAGGCCCACTGGCCGATCGGCCGACCTCCCCCCTCTTGGTTGGCCAACCAAGTCTTGAGCCCGTTTTGGGCGTGCTTCCACGTGTCAACTCCTGAGCTCTTTTGCAAGGTCGGTGGATGGTGGTTCCGTGGTGGTTACTCTCCAAAACCGACCTTTGACCCCTATAAATATATGGGGAGAGCTCCACTTCAACACACACACTCAAGAGCAAGTCATTTCCCTCTTTCATTTGTAGTTTCCTAGTCCTAGTTGAGTTTAGTGTAGGAGGAGCCTTGCTCAAGTCTCCAAGTCATAGGAGTATTTGTATGGCTCTTGTATCTTTACCTTTATTCTTTTATATTATTATAACTTTGTTCTATACCATTAATATAGTTCTTCCTTATAGTTATGCTTATGATGTGTGTTCCTTGTTTGGTTATATATCATATTCATGTTACAGGACTTTATGCTTTCATGATGATATGGACTTGCTACCTTATTGTCATGATTGTCATATACCTTAAATATAGTCTAATTGTTATAATGCTAGTTGTGCTTTAGTCTAGTTGTGATGACTCAACATGGTTTTGATATCTAATTAGAATTGCAATTGTTTGGCGCATGACTTGTTAATCCGTAGGGTTAGTGTTATGTATGCCTAGTATTTGTTGATCCAATTGGAGATTCTAGTGTTTGATCAATGCTAGAATTCTACTTAAATGTGTAAGCACGGTGCGTAGACAGCTAGGTAGTATTGATCACCTCATAATCCACGGTTTGTAGAGGTAGACACTAGGTGGTGACAGCCCTACCTATCCATTGTACTCCTCCATGTTTGGTTATGACATGTGTCCAAGACGGAGTTGCCTTGTGTATGCCCGACATGAATCCGTACACGAAGTCTTGAATGCATTAGACTATGACTAGTATAACTTTGCTTATAAATATTTGACTAAGTAACTATATAGGTAGAATAACATTAGAGATACAACTTTTGCTTGCCTAGCTAAAACTCCCTAGTGACTTAGGACTTTAGTTATCGTTAGGTATGATTGCTCTGTGTGTCACACTACCCCTATTCTTATTATTATACTTACCCCTGTCGGAACTCTAAATACTCATACAATCTTTATGACTATGTTACTATCAACTATCATATATTTATGCTATACCCTTCCTTTGGTAGAACTATAAATGACAAGCTATTGGAGCAATCCAATAGTGAAATGCAATAATGGTATTATTCGTGCGCTTGCGGATCTTACTATATTGACACTGAAGTGCATTTTAAAATTATGTCATGTATGACGTTAAGAAGTGCCACAAGCATTTCTGGCGCTTAGCTGAGGATGATTATATCGATGTAACTTAGTAAACATTAGCATGTGTCAACAAGCATTTCTGGCGCCATTGCCAGTGAAGGCAATGACGAATATATATTGTTAATAATGACATAAGCATATCGATTGTATGGTAGTCATTGTTTATGCAGGCTAACCTTGTATGTTTTCTGCCTTTTGGTGTGAAAACAGGGTAGTGCATGACCGGTTTCGATCTGCTTGAGAACTTTATTGAGAATCTGGAAAGAGTTCTAAGGAAAAGCAGACTTAACGTCTCTTCTCCTCGAAACTCTATGCTAGCAGATCAACCAGTCATCACCGCACCACCGAGATCTAAGCCAATGGTTGAGAAGGCTCTCAAGGACAATTCCGCTCCCTCTGCCAGTAACGTGCTCACTGGGCCCGAGATTGACATCGGGGACGGAAACTTTGAGATCAAGACCAGTCTGATCACGATGGTGCAGGCTAGCCCATTCTATGGGAAAGCCAATGAGGGCGCCACCGCTCACTTGCGTCACTTCTTGGAGTTGTGCAACACCTTCACCATAAGGAACGTGACTCCGGATGCCATTAGGCTCCGTTTGTTCCCGTTCTCGCTGCTAGGCAAAGCCAAGTAGTGGTTCTACGCCAACAAGGAGGCTGTTAACACTTGGGAGAAATGGTCCACTGTGTTCCTCATGAAGTTCTTCCCATTGAGTAAAACCAACTCCTTACGTGGAAGAATTTCGAGTTTCCAGTAGGCGGCTGGAGAAAAAAATACCAGAAGTGTGGGAGAGGCTTTAGGAGTACATCCTGGCCTGCCCCCATCATGGAATGGATAAACGGCTTATTATCCAGAACTTCTATAATGGACTGACAGTTTCAAGCCATCAGCACATTGATGCCGCCGCTGGAGGAGCCTTCTTCTCACTTACCGTCTGTTGACGGTCCTTAAATGCAAAATATGACCGTCGTTTACCCGCAAGAATCACACAATTTGATCACCACCTTAGTGGTAGGAATTTATTACTAATTATTTCCACAAGTTTTGGTGACTTTGTGTATGCAGGAAGCAACCCATGGAGTTTAAATAAAATTTAAGGAAATTCAAGGAGAAAGCACACTTCCGGCCAATCAGGAGCAAGCACACGGATTAAGGAGCCCACCTTCAGCGCTTAACCGACGTAACTCCCTGTAATACCGCGCAAACTGTTGTCAGGGCCCACAGGACAGCCACCTGGAGAAAGCACAGGCCAGGAGGGGCCACCCCCAGGTCGGCCGACCTGGTCAGGTCGGGCGACCTGGCCGGGCGCCCTCTCCGCCTGGGCTTCCACGTGTTGGCTCCTCAAGACTCCCTGATGGCGGTTTGGGGGGATTCCGTGGCGGTTACTCCTCTGAAACCGACGTTAGGAGGCTATAAATAGAGGGTGAGGGCCTTCACTCCAACACACACTCAAGATTGAAGATTTAGTGCTCCTCTTGCAAAGGCCAAGTGCTACTTAGCTAGTGCTTAGATTAGGAAGAGAGTGGAGTAGAGTTCGGAGGAGGCTTGGGCTTGTCTTCGCCTTCTCCACGCTTGTACTTCGACGACATTTGCCAATCATAGTAAGTGTCGAGATTTCCCCTCTTGCAGTTTACTTTTTACTTTAATTAAGTTATAGTTCTAGCTTGTGAGCTCATTCATCGCTCTAAGTTCTTAGGGTGCCTTAGCCTGAATATTCGTTGCTAGAAGGTTAAGGTAGTAATCGATCGCATAGACGTGGTGTCTAGGCAGGAGGTTACCTTTGATTATTCGTTAGTCTACTGGTTCGTTGAGGTAGGCGGCAGGTGGTGACAGCTCTGTCCGTCCTCTGAAATCCTCCCCGCTAGGCTAGTGCGTAGGCTCTTGGCGGAAGTCGCCTGTGGATGCAGGGGTAAGTCCGTGCCCAACGCGAGCAAACTAGAGCATAGCTTAGTTAACGTAGGAACCTGACTCTTGGGACATCCTCTCTGTCCTCTGCCTGTCTTAATCAATCTCTGTGTCCTTGGGTGATTTAGTCCAACGATAGACACACACGTTCCTCGTGATTCGATACCCCGGAATACTCTGGGTGAAGTGCTACATCGGTCTTCCGTGCGCTTGCGGATTTATTCGTAGACATAAGAAAAACCAACACCGTCAAGCTGGCGACTGAGTTAATTGAGAAGATGGTCTCCAATCAAGGCTGGAATGATGAGCGACTCCAGCCACGTGCATGAGGTGTGCACACCATCAAGGAGATGGATATGCTTGCCGCGAAAGTGGACCTTATTGAAGCGGCTCGACATCCACGATGCCCCCGGCCTGAAAGGGCACAGTACAAGCTCTAGACCAATGCATGACATGCGAGGTCTATGGCAACACGGGACATTCGGGCACTGACTGCCCGGATACTTGTGAGGAGGCTACGTTCGTGAACAACGGGTATCGCCCTCAAGGAGGTCAGGGGTGGGAACCACGCCCCTATCAAGGAGGTAACTATAGTAATTATTCTATCAATCCTAACCAACCTCCCTTGAAAGATCTTGTCTTAGGAAAAATTAAAATTAATGAAAACTATAGTAAAAATTTGCCTCCACTGATAAGAACATAGAAAGCATTAATGCTAAGTTAGAAGGTCTCTCTTCTTCACTTAAGAGCCAGCTAAGCTTTAATAAATATTTGAAACTCAGCTAGCTCAAATAGCTACCGCTTTGCCTGCTTTAGACTGTGGGAAAAATTTGGGGCAACCTGAATCTACTACATAAAATATTAATGTGGTAACAACGCGTGGAGGTAAGTCCACCCATGACCCGCCTTATCCTAACAATACAGGGGCAGCTAGTGAGAAGAAGGATGAACCCTCTGACGACATTGAAGTGGTTCATGACGGGAATACGGCTTCGCACGAGTTCTATGATCCAAGCACTCTACCGTTTCCCTGCAGAAACAGGAAGCCTACTGTGGATCAACAATTTGCCCGCTTTGTTAAAGTTATCAAGAAGATCCACGTCAACGTGCCCTTAGTGGACGCAATGCAAGTTCCAACCTATGTTGCTACCTCAAGGACATGTTGAGCAACAAGTGTCCAATGCCCACCACAGAGATTATCAAGCTTACAGAAGAGTGTAGAGCCGCTATACTCAACTTGCTTCCTGAGAAGAAGATGGATCTCGACTATCCCAAAATCTCGTGCTCAATTGGAGCAGAATTCTTTGACCAAGCGCTCTGTGATCTTGGAGCCAGTGTCAGTGTTATGCCAACGGCTGTGTTCAATAAGCGCTCTGTGATCTTGGAGCCAGTGTCAGTACAGTAGCCCGCAGGGATTGTAGAAGATATTCTAGAGAAGATCCGTGGATGTTTTCTTCGGTTTGATTGATTCTAGAGACCCTGCAGTATCCTTCTCGCTAGCAGCTGCCCCACCCTCCACGGGTGTCGAGCAGCTGCCCTCTCCTCATGTGGCGGCTCCGTCTTCGGACGCTGAGTCCCTGCCTCCGGGTGCGATGCGCAACTCTGGCCCATCGTCCACGCACTCTATAGCCACACCGACCCCTTAAGCTCCACCCGCGACCTGTGTCGATGCCACGCCTATGCGTCATGCACCGCCACTTGTCCCCTCTGCCGTCGCGCGCCCAGCTCCCAATCCACACCACATGGTCACTCGGGCACAGAAGGGTGTGGCACGACTGATCGAGAACCTCAATCTCTTGATCATCCACTCCTTCATATCTCCCTTGTCGGCAACTACTGTAGTGCCCTTGTTGACCCTAACTGGACCTTGTCGACAACAACACTAGGTCTCTCATTCCACGACGTGTCGGTGCCAATGTTGTGATCGACAATTGGGTGTTCAAGCACAAGTATAACTCTAACGGCACCCTTGCCTGCCACAAGTTCGTTGAGAGGTCTGTGGCATCTCTTAGCAGCACGACATCAACTACGATGAGACCTTCAGCCCGGTGGTCAAACCCTCCACCATTCATGTCATCCTCAGCATTGTCGCCTCCCAGTCATGGCAAATACATCAACTCGACGTCAAGAACGCTGTTGACAGTCCTTAAATACTAAATCCGATCATCAAGTGCTTGCATAACACATATAAAAGAAATAACCAACAAAGTGGTAGGAGTTTATTACTAACAATTTCAACAAGTGTTGGTGAATATTTGTATGCAGGTGATTTATAATCAAATTCAAGGAAATACAAGAGTTACAAGAGGAAAAATAATAGAAACCCATAAACATGAAATGAGAAGTGGTCAAATAATATATTAGATCTCACCGTGTTGAAGCTCTCGTCGAGCCAATCGAAATGCATATATAACTTGTCTAAATCAGACTTCGAATGTGAGAGTTATGAAGCATAGAAGATTAGGTGTTGAGCTGAACCGATGTTGATGTCAGCATGCGGCAGCACGTGCGAGAGGGGAAGAGAATGACGGCTCAAGTTGTGTGGCTCAGTGGAGAAACCCATTACTTGGCCCCTAAGGATGAGGAATAGTCCAAGGAATATTCTATTATTTCTGGGAAGGTTTCTCCACTCCCTCAAGTCACCTCCTATTATAAATAGAGCCCCTCTCCCACTTATTTTCCACACACAAGAAGAGTGTTTAGAGGTCCACTCCAAAGTCTTTTGTGCTGCCAAAGTGCTTAGAAAATAGGGAGAGAGTGAGGGAGAGTTCGGGGAAGCGCCGGGCTTGTTAGCGATCTTCCCGACGCATGTACCTCGATGGATACTCTAACTAGATAGAGTGAGGGAGTGTTCGGGGAAGTGTTTGTGTTTCCTCTTTGGTATTTAAGTTTCCTATTTAAGTAAGTTCTTTCTTTATTGGTTACGGATCATTGCTCTATCTAGTTAGAGTATATTAGTCTTTTGTACGCGTGTATCTGAGACTTAGATAGTAATTGATAGCTTAGACATGGTGTCAAGGTTAGAGGTTACATCTATTTGCCGCATGCACCACGGTTTGCATAGGTAGTCGGTAGGTGGTGACAGCCCTATCTGGCCTTTGTAATCCCCCATGTTCGGGTACGTCATAGAGCTGTTGGCCAGAGTCGCCTGTGGATGTAGGAGTAAGCCGGTGCCCAAAGTAAGCAGTAATAGACCGAACCTATCTTATTATAGGATACATGACCATAGGAATCCTCTCTACCCTCCGTCTACCATATTCTTGTTGTCCTTGGATGGACTAGTTTAGAAGATCGGTACACATATGTTCCCTGTGATTCGGTAACTTGGAATACTCCTCGGTGAAGTGCTACACCGGTATCCATGCACTTACAGATTTATCTATGATCATAAGAAATACCAACAAACGCCTTCCTTCATGGTACCCTTGACGAGATAGTTTATTGCTAGCAGCCTGCAGGTTTCATTGATCCTTCTCGGCCGGACCACATATGCGTTCTTCGGATGTCCCTCTACGCCGTCAAACTGGACCCACGGGCCTGGTACCAATGCTTTATGACATACATTCATCGCCTCGGCTTCGCCTCTTCGGCTTCCAAGACATCCCTCCTTGTCTACAAAGATGGTGACCATGTCACGTGCCAAAAAGCATGTTGACTAAAAAATCACACGCGTGACCTAAGAGATCTGCTTAACTCTAGTGTAGACTCAATTTGGAAACCAGGACGTGCCAGTCGATTTTCCCTGCAAATTGACAATGAAACAAACGTTCCAATTCTTGGGTCACCGGCCCCAGACAGGACGATGACAAAAGCCGATAGTCACTGTTAGTGAAAACCAGTCGATGGCTGTAAGAAGCAAATAATAATAATAAATAAAATTAATTGGCTGATTTGTATCGACATATCGGTAATCTAATTAACAGATATTTAATATTGCAAAGGAAACTAGTGCCAATGAGAACTAAGTCGATAGGGCAAAGTCGATAGATCTACAGTAAATATGCAAAGAATTGCCCTGTCGATGGTGAAAGTCGATAGATCTGATAGCTGGTATTGTAAATATGCCTTAAAACAACAAATCTAATCTTATTTAATAAAGGAAGCAATCGACTTCTATAAATATATAAAAAATCAAATAAAGTATTGAGAACTCGATCGAACCATGATAATCTATCGGCTAAACGTCCTGATAGAACCCTATCGACTCTGCCCACAATCGACTCGTACCTAGTTCTAGCGACTCAGCGAGAGATCAAAGTCGATGCAGCCTCGCTGGCTCGAGTAGATCGAACTTAATCGAGATGGTGCCCAAACAAAGCAAATAGGACTAGATACACTCTAATTATAGGTAAAGTCGATAGAGTGACTCGAAGAAGATATCAAAATAAAGCTTATAAAATCTTCTGAAAATCACAATAGATCAGACCTAACCGAGACAGTATTGTAACTTGAAGTCGATAGTACAAACGTAATCAAGATCTAATTACCAGATAACTAGCAATTCTAAAGATAACAACTAGAATATTAAATTAGTGAGAAAGTACTAGCTAAAGTCGATAGAATTACTGAGGTTGACTAATCCAAGTCTCTCGCTGAGATCAGAGCCGCTACAGCCCGCACGAGATGAGGGTTTCGTAGAGAAAAGTTTGGCGATGCGCTGAAGTTGTATTGAATAAAAGTGTTAAGTATTTTTTGTAGACCCTATTACATATTTATAGCCCCGCGCAAGGGGATTCTGACCTGATTCGGTCAGGACTCTTCAACTTCCAAACAAGTGAACCAACTACATTTATTTCTAAACAAAATCTAAACTAAAATAGAAAAGGATAAACCAACCCTCATGGGTCCACTTTATTCCCTTCGGCCGTTGGACTCCTTTGACTTTGCTAAATCTTTTCCATGTCTCTGACCAGTGGGATCGGTCTAAATTCCAGTCCCAACATCATTCTAAAAATTTTGGTTTAACAAAATTAGTTTTTGGGAGGAAATAAGAGGGCACACCATTGCCTTGTCACCTAGGAATATGGATATCCATAATCTTACATTTCATTTTATGCATAAATGGTTGGCAATGACTTTGTTCCCTAGAAAGGATGTTAGAACTGTGCGTGGGGACGAAATGATTCTTCTCTACTGCATGGTTAATAAAATCAAAGTCTCTCCTGTCATAGCCATTGTTAAGCAATGGGTCAAAGTTATCAAACAAGTAGGAGATTTTGAATTTACGCTGCTCATCTATCGCCTCGTGCACAACCTTGGTTTGCTTGGAAATGCCCATATCAATGATTTAATTTTTGAACGGGTTGTCCTAGGCGAACATTTTTTTAGATCGGAACATTCTCTAAAACAAGGACCCAATGGCTCTCTAGTTTACTTCTTTCCTGGTTATGCAAATGAAATCTAGTTACCTAACCCAGATTTTCTTTTGTATAACTATGATGAACTAACCATTCCTCTAGAGACATGCTTTGCAACTCGTAGGAATAGTGTTTCTGGTCCTATGACCAGAAACAAATCACGGAGAAACACCGAGGCATCCTTCCCAAGGGAGGAGCCAAGCACGGGTTCTTGGGCTCCCACCATTCCTCATGGAAGCGGCAGTGCATCCGGGGACACCGGTGAATGGCCCTGTCGATCCTATGGTAGCTCAAGTTCGAGTGGCTTACCACCACCGTTCAGCACACATCACCCTCGCAGCGGTTCAAGGAGGGGCACAAATGACCTCACTAGACAAATCGACAGTATGTCCCTCTAGATCGACCAATTGGACCATACCATCCACACTCATATCCAGCAGGAGAATGAGGGGAGAGATGATGTCCAATGGCAGCTCTCGAGAATTGAGGATAAGGTCTCTTGGGGAAACACCCAAATGAGTTCTTATTTTCACTCTCAAGGCTACTTCGATCAGGAGCTAATTGGAGCAAGGGTCCCAATCTTCAGAAAGGTTCTGGTAAACTTGATTAAGGCGGAGGCGATACACAAATCGACCCAGCTTCCGAATGACACGTTCTGAACCCTGCAATCACAGCACAATGTCTCCTATGGTTGTCAACCAGTGTTGCACGGTTGACGTCGTCGAGAAGCCTTATTCTTGCCTGCAAATCAAGAAAACAAGCATGAACAAAGAAGAATGCAACCAAATTTGCAAGTATATGAGGAACCTCACAAGTTAGGGTCTCACAAACCGATTAAACGGCAAAATCGTTCTTAACAAAATAATCTAAGAAAACCCCAAACCCTAATGAAAAGGCAGCGACTGTATATGAGGACCCTAGGGTCATGCACCACCCCCTGGATACAGCCCTAAGTGGGCTCAACTCGATACATGGCCCAAAGACCGATTGCGGTGTCGCAGCACGAGGACAGATTATGGAAGTCAAATTGTTTCGCCGATTGCTGATGGATCATGGTGTGTTTTGACATGTTACTAGTTGGGTTGAAAAGGTCTTTTTGTTATCTTTCCAGACATATGCAGAACGTCTAAATCCGAGTCCGTATGCATCCTGGGCGTCCATTTTAGTGCAGACTGGTCTTGGGTCTCGAAACAGACATAAAGTCGGTTTTGATTGGGCCTCCACATTGGCTTGGACGTCCTTTCTGTCCCTCCAATCACCTCCCCAGCTATCTCATTATCATCTCCATAGTTCCTAACAACAATTAATTCAATAGGTAGCAATCTATTCTCGAAACCACTTAAACAAGACATTAGAAATGAGCTCACCTGTAAATTCAGGTGTTGTGCATGAACTTTCATTTTATTAAAAGTTGGAGGAGTGTTGTGTGTATCCATAGGTGTGATGTCTTGGACCTGTGCTTCAAACCTGATTACAAGTAATGCACCTCCATTAGGTAATACATGACTTTTATGTGATACATGTTCATAATCATTAAAGAAAAGATTCACCTCATGTTGTAATTGCTTTGCTTTGGCTCGAGTCATTGGTCTCTCATAGGTGTAGTAGCGAGGGATGTCCTCATCATCCTTTCCTTCTTCAAAAAGAGTCGACCTCAACTCTGATTCTTCATGACCAAGGAATGGAGACATATCAGCAACATTGAAGGTGTTGTTCGCTGCATATTCATCTCTTGAAAGCTCAATATTGTAGGCATTGTCATTTATTCTTGCAAGGAACTTGAATAAGCCATCACCTCGGGGCAACAATTTGGACTTTTGTTTCTCCAGAAATCTATCCTTCCGAAGGTGAACCCAAACATAGTCACCGGGCTCAAAGATCACCTTCTTGCGGTGCTGTTGACGGCTGTTAAGTACCATTTTCAACCGTCAACTATACTCAAATAAAGGAGAATTTGGTATTTCATACACGCATGCTTTATCACAATAATATAGTTCCACTTGTACTTGGAGAACTTTGTGCATGCAGGAGGAAATGTGAAGGAAACACCTCAAAAGGCAAGAAAACACACTTTCGACCAATCAGAGAGTGCCACATGGACGTCACACGGATTGAAGGGCCCATTTTCAGCTCTTAACCGACGTAACTCCCTGTAATACCGCGGGAACCGACCTCAGGACCCACCTGCCAGCCTCCCCAAGAAAGCACAGGCCAGGAGGACCCCTGGCCAGGTCGGGCGACCCAGTCAGGTCGGCCGACCTAGTCCTGGGGGATATTCCTTTGTGCTTCCACGTGTTGGCTCCTCAGCGACTCCTGATGGCGGTTTGAGGTGCCTTCCGTGGCGGTTACTCTCCCTTGCCGACCTATTGAGGCTATAAATAGGAGGGTGTGCCTTCACACTCAACACACACCACAAGAAGCATTTCTCTCTTACTAGTAGTAGTTCTTGGAGTTTTAGTGGAGTTAGGCTGAGTCTAGAGCTCTCTAGTCCCAAGTCTTCACTTGGAATTGGTATGGCTCTTGTATCTTTTCCCTTTTGTAAGACTTTGCTCTTATCAATATATATATATTTTTTCTATATAGTTGTGCTTGGGTCATGAGTTTCTTGTTTGATATTGTGATCCATATATGTGATAGTATAGTCTACTTGTGTGATAGTAGTTTATATTTATTATACTACTATTGTCATGCTAGTTATATACCGTCACTATAGTCTAGTTTATATGTTATAGTCTCTATGCTTAGTTTTAGCTGATAAAGTATAGCATGGGTTTGGTGATCGTATTCGTACGGTAGCTCTGCCTCGTTAATAGTAATCGCGGAGGGGCAGAGTGCTCTTTGGTCATGCAAGTATGGTACTTGGGTGACTGATTTGCATCAATTATTCGTTAGTCTACTGGTTCGTTGAGGTAGGCGGCAGGTGGTGACAGCCCTGTCCGTCCTTTGAAATCCTCCCCGCTAGGCTAGTGCGTAGGCTCTTGGCGGAAGTCGCCTGTGGATGCAGGGGTAAGTCCGTGCCTGAAGTGCTATACTATTGACTGCTGAACCTGAGTGTGGGTCTGTATGTATTCTACTTAGGCTATGCAACTGTATAGGAATGTATAGTAGGAGTAGCTTAGCCTAGTCTTTCCTCCACTAGACTTTATTTATTTAGTAGGAATCTTCTGTGTGTGTCACACTACCCGGTTATTATCATGTACCCGCCTGTCTTGGTTAGATATCCTTGCTAATTGTTAACATGATCTTATATGTTAGTAACGCTTCTTGATCATAACCTTCCTTTGGGATAAACAAATACGATACCCTGAATACTTCCGGGTGAAATGCTACAGCGGTATTCTCCGTGCGCTTGCGGATTTTACCTACTTGACTCTGGGACATATTAGTGAACCGTTTCTGGCCCCGTACCGGGAATGATTTATTAATATGGCTTAGCAAAAGTCAACAGGTGCCTATTTGCCTTTGCAGCATAGTACTTTGATTTCCTCTCAATCTCCTACTTGGTCTTCATGTGGATTTTCTTCACATAGTCAGCCGTCTTGGAAGCCTCCATGTTTGCACGTTCTTGAAGTGGAAGTGGCAACAAATCAAGTGGCATTATAGGCTTGAATCCATACACAACTTCAAATGGGCATATCTGCGTTGTTGAGTGAACTGCCCTATTATATGCAAACTCAACATATGATAAGCAATCCTTCCACTCCTTTAGGTTCTTCTTGATCATTGTTCGCAGCAGCATTGAGAGTGTACGGTTCACCACCTCCGTTTGTCCATCAGTTTGTGGGTGACAAGTTGTTGAAAACACCAACTTTGTCCCATTCTTGTCCCATAAGGTCTTCCAAAAATAGCTGATGAACTTCACATCACGATCTGAGACAATGGTCCTGGGCACACCATGTAGTCTCACAATTTCCTTAAGAAACAAGTCAGCTACATGCGATGCATCATCGGTCTTATGACAGGAAATAAAATGTGCCATTTTAGAGAACCTATCCACAACAACAAATATTGAATCCCCCCCCCCCTTCTTAGTTCTTGATAATCCTAAAACAAAGTCCATGCTTATGTCTTCCCAAGGTGCATTCGGGGTGGGGAGTGGAGTATACAAACCGTGGGGGTTTAGTTTTGATTTAGCCTTGTGGCAAGTTGTACATCGCTGCACAAACCTCTCTACATTAGACCTCATTTTTGGCCAATAAAAGTAATCACTCAGCAGCAAGTCATCATCTTCACCCTTGCTTTCGTCCCTGTCGCTTGGCGAGCACCCACATCGGGCGGCCATGCCAGCGCCGGAGCTCTCCACAAAGGAGCTCACCGAACAGCACTAATATGAGGGATGTGACCGAAGCTGGGGGAAATGGAGACTTTGGTATGAGCAGGGATAAGAAAGCACTACCCTACGATTTCCTTAAATAGCCGCACCGCCTTAGGCCACAGCCTCGGATCCTCCGTGGCGCACGATGCGCCGACACCAAGCTCGATAGAGAGATGCTCCTGCACCTCGCACGCCAAAAGAAGACAAAACCTACTGTCCTTACAGCAGTGTGCCTCACCTTTTGAGGAAAAGAAGATTCGCCCCATCATGGGGACGCCTCAGACAAAGCCCACCCGGCGCGTCCCATCGCTGGCCCCTCTACAGCACCTAGAACCACCTGGCTTGTCTGGACAACGGAGCCCGAGGAATCAGGGGCGACAGTGTTCCCATGACTATCCTAAATTGATTAAAGCCAAAGCGCGAGTTTATTCAAAACTCACCCTCTGGCTCGGGGGCTACACCGTGAGCGCACCACGCCCGGAGAACGCATCAACCGCCTCAAGCCGAATAAAGCCAAAGCACGAGTTCATTCAAACTCGCCCTCTAGCTCGGGGGGTACACCCGTCGGGAGCGCTCGAGTGCACCTCCCATCGAGCGGGTCCCACCCCTATGATAGGACAACCTGACAAACCACCAACCAGGCTGAAGTGGTAGGGTGGAGAAACTCAATTGCCCTGCTAAGACGAGACAGGTCCCGACTCCAGGTAGACCCTGACAAGCACAACCCGATGGCTTGACCCTTGACGAAGGGGTCGAATGGGGCGTCAGTCAACAACTGCCAACCGCCTCGCCATAAATATTGCTCCCTCTACGTACCTGCTCCCATCATCATTACCTACATCAAATGACGAAGACAGACACGGCAAGGCATCCCATGCTGCGCTCAACCGATGACACCCCCAACAGTGCTGACGTTGGATGGCTTGAGATACAGACAGAGGGGACTTTGCCCAGGTGATGTGATGCTGCCTGTTCTGTGTCACCCTCTTCTGACGGAACACGCCTTCTACTAGAACGCGGAGGCTCGACCCATCGACGGATTACGGGGGCACGCCTCAACACAATGCCGACTGACACGAAGACCTGGGTGCACGCCTCAACACATGCACATCTTGATCAGATTGTATGACTTGTTTCTTTGTGGGTTCAGTCTTTTGGTTTAGCAATATATGTGTTACAAGTATATCTCAATCATTCCTACCCATAGCTCCAGATAAGCCTTATTTAGAGGTAGGAACAAAAAGAGACAACTTCAATGCCTTGGTGAGGATTTATACACATTGAGCGACCAAGTGGATCATTGGAGGAACTTAAGTATAATTTGCAAAATTTTTTGAAAACCTCCAGATGGAAAGTGGAACACAGGGATGAGAGAATGGTGTCCTACAAAAGACCATTGTGTCTTTCAACCACCAAAGATGAAGAGAAGCCAAAAGCCCCACAAGGACTATGGTAAAGGGTGAGTTACCAAATGCCAACTTATTCGATTGAAGGGAGAGAATTTTGTTGTGCATTTGGTACTATGGAGGGAATATAAAACATTGTAGCAACTCCGGATCAACAACCTAAAGTTTTATCTTTGCATTGGAACGAGCAAAGGTTCAGCTTGGGGGAGTTTGTTGACGGTCGTTAAATACCAATTCCGACCATCAATTTTACTCAAAATATAGGAGGATTCAACATTCCCACCATGCATGTTAGTTAGAATTAATAAATATCCACTAGAGCATGGAGAAATACTCACATGCAGGAGAAATAATGAAATGAAGGAGGAAACAAACCCATGTGGTGAAGAAACACAACATCTACCAATTAGAGCGTGCCAACAAGGACTCCCACAGATTGACTAGCCCACCTACAAGAGCAAACCGCCTTTACAACCGAGCTTAAAGTGTCGCAGGGCAATGGGACTCACCTAGCAGGGCACTAGAGGCGGCAGCACAAGGGGAATCCCCCCTGTTCGGCCGAACAGGGAGTGGCCCCCCTGCTGCATGGTTGCCACGTGTTGGCTCCTGGTGGCTCCCTAATCATGGTTGTGCGGGTTAGGCACCAGTTACCGACTCCAGGAACCGCCTTTGGGCCCTATAAATAGAAGGGAGAGGCCTCACTCCAACACACACAGCAAGAAGAATCCATTCTCTAGCATTACACTTTAGTCACTAGGTCCTAGTGGAGTTTTGGAGAGAGGAGAGTTGTCTTGAGATCCTCAACCTAGTCTTGGAGAGCTTTCGGGTTAGTTCTACTCTAGTCCTCTCTTGTAAGACTTATTTACTTTATTAATATTAATATCTTTTTCATTCCTTATTCCTTATTTTTATACTAGTGTGATAGTCATGTGCTTTGTATATGGTTATTGCCTAGTCGTGTTAGGTTATTATATGCTTCATATACTGTCACACCCCAAAATTTTAAATTATGGTATATGACCTAAATTTCACTAAATTTTAAAATTTTTCATAATAGATTAAATTTTAATTTAAATTAAAGTAGATTAACTATCATTTATTTTAGCCTAAATGATTATTTTATAAATTAAATAAATTAATTTAGATTATTATTTATTTTGTTTGTTGCGTTCATGCTGGTTAATTGCATTAGGTTTTGGTTACGTGAAACCGTATTTAAAAATTCAATTAGAATTGAGTTGTTTTGATTTAGAAGATAGGAATTAGATGAAACAAAAAAGAGAAAAGAAAAAGAAAAACCTTACCTAGGATAAAACTATAGATGGCCAAACGGGCGGCCCGGCCCGGCCCGAACCTTAAAAGGCCTGGCATGATTAGTTTCAGACCGGCACGGCACGCGGGCCTTTTTGGGCCATGCCTTGCTGGCCCACGTGCCGAGTCGTCGACCCATGGCCCAACACGTGTAGTCAATTTCATGCTGGGTTGACCCGTTAAGCCCATTAACATATAGTCCATTAGTGATTTTTCAGCTCATTAATTGTGTAAATGTTGAAAAAAGGAAAAAGAAAGGAAAGGTGGGGGTTTGAACCTAAGACCTCTTGGAATCAAAGTTATAGCTCTACCACTAGACCACTCAATCGTTATTGAAAAGGTAAAGACGAAATGTATTTAAAAAATAATTCGGGTCATGCCCGTCCCACCCACTGAGCCGGAGCTCCTGCCTAAGCACGGCACGGCCCCTCGGGCTGTGCCGGCCCGGGCACGAAATGATTCGGGCCATGCCGTGCCAAGGCCGGGCTAAAAATATCGTGCTTCAGGCTGGCCCAGTAGGCACGGCCCATTTGGCCATCTATAGCTGAAACCAAGCCGTGGCAACTTCTCCCTCCCTTTCTATTTCTCCCCGGCTTGGCCTGCTTCAGCCCACGTGCGCGCAGCCCATTTGGCCCAGCAGCCACCTGAATCTGTTTTCCCTCACCTTTGTCTCCATTTTCTCTATACAATAGTGCCCCACCTGAAAACACGTTTTCGCTGTAATCTTCTTCCTCCCATGCCCGATGCGGACTCCTCTGTCCAGCGCCGCCGTGCCGCCTTGGGACTCCATCTCCGTGCCCCATACAAAATCTGTAGGAGCCCCCTATAAAACCCAAGCCCCCTGGCCCCGATTTTCCCACACCCTGAAACCGTTTGCACGCCCAAACCCTAGCTAGCTCGCGCCGTCACCGCCATTGGAGCTGAAGCCGTCGAGCTCGTCGCCTAGAGCAAGGGAGCCACCGAGTCAACGAGAAATAGCAGAGGAGCACCCGACGTTGATTCTCAAAGTCCCGACGCGATTTCATCGCCACAACCATCTTCTTGATGACGTCGACGAACCACCGCCGTCCTTAATCGTCGCTCGCCTTCTCCACGTCGTTCTGTAGCCGCGCATCACCACAGGTGCGCTCGCGATCCTCTCCTCTCTCTACCTGCCTGATCGCGATGAGAATCTGTGCCCCCAAGCGTAAGAACCGCCAACTGATGCGCCGCAGCGTAGCTTGCCAGCGTTGACCAATTCCAGCAGCTCTGTTCTTTTTATGATTTGGCCCATGATCTTAACCATAATTATGTTTAGGTGTTCTAGTTCAAAAACAACACCCCTGGAATTCTTATGAACTATATTTTGGTACAAATATTTTATACTTTAACCCTATTCTTTTACAAAATTACATATAGGTCTCTAATCTTTATTATTGTTTTTACATAATAAAATAAAATCTATGTTTTCATAATAGATAGGATCTAATCCTGATCTATTTATTTTACAAAATAAATTATTTATCTTAAACAAGTTTAATAAATAAATTAACAAGTTATTTATTTTACTTTATAAAATATAATTTTATTATTTAATTATTTAATTATTTTCGAGTAGGTTATTTTGCAATTTAGACCCTAGAACTTTAAACGTTCATAACTTTTAGCTCGTAACTCCGTTTTTAGTGATTCTTGCGCACACGCGATCGTAGGAACACGTACTATTTTATAATATTGTTTGCTTTGATGTTTGGTGATATGTGTTGTGTTGTGTCTTAGTTGTTTGTATGCTTGTCTTTTCGGTGTGATGTTAAGTAGACGACCAGTAGTTGGAGAACTTTTTGGACCTCCAGCCAGAAGACTGAGCAGTAGCAAGGAGAACCAG
Organism: Eleusine indica; assembly: GCA_030378355.1. NCBI lineage: Eukaryota > Viridiplantae > Streptophyta > Magnoliopsida > Poales > Poaceae > Eleusine > Eleusine indica. Next base: position 27,914,141 of record CM059501.1, on the reverse strand, counting down.
GCAAGTGTCCTTGATGCATTTTGAACCTATATTTTACATTTCTCTCTATCTCTATGCATGCTTGTTAATATTGAATCCCATGTGTCATTATTTTGTTCCATATTATTCCTTGTCGCCGTAGTTGGGTAATGGGGTGTCTATGGGTATGTCATGCTTAGTCGTGCTGTCATGGGAATTGGGTTGTGTCAATGTTAATCTTGACTAATGATATACTTCAACCAAATAGGTAGTTTGGTAAGCTTTTTAGCAACATGGAACTTAGGTGATCCAGGCAAGAGGATGATGATGATGGTGCGGGTATGCACGTGTACTCGGTACAGTACTGTGGGATTATGGTGGTACCTACTTGAGATCACAAGGGTAGGTTCGTGGAGCGGCCACCCAGGAAAACAGCGTAAAGCACAGGGCTGATATGGGTAGGCTGGGCTGAGTACCAAGATGTCTTCCCAGTTTTGCGGGCAATCGAGGAATGAGGACGTAAGGGTTTACTTTCGGACTCAGGCGATGGACGGTTCACACCTAGCCACGGTGCAAGAGGGGGATTCTATGGAACGATTAAATTCCGTAGTGGTGAAACCTTAAAGTGGGTTGTTTGCAAGACGGAAAGCTCTTTGAAAGACCTTGTGGTGATCTCTTGGCCTCACACCTATGGTAGTGTGATTTGGGCAACATGGAGACTTTAGTCATTGCATTGTGACAAAATCACCAACCTATGGGTAAAGTTGTGCAACCTCTATAGAGTGTAAAACTGTTATAACAGTCGTGCTCATGGCTATGAGCGGCCTGGATCCTCACACGATTAGCGGGAAAGATTGGGTGAACTTCGTGGGTAGCCAAGTTTGGTTTGGTTCGTATTGGCTGACTTTTTAGTGAAGGGTGTTCTATGTGAACAGTTCAACTCTATGTGAGTTGTTGATTCTAGATTCTATGTGAACAGTTCAGCTCTATGTGAGTTGGTGGCTTGAGATTCTATGTGAATCACAGTCCTTTGTGGATTTACACTACTTAAATATAACAGGGTTTCGTAGTTCAACTCACTTAGTAAATAGGATGGCTTTTAAAATGGTCTTAGGTATAGATGCTCAATTCTGCAAATGAACCTTTATTGTCGGTGTTTAGATCATCGGCTAGTAGAATTTGTTCTAGCGGATGCGCGTTCCAAGTTCGGTGATGGCAATGCAAGAGGACACAGGGGGTTATACTAGTTCGGGGAAGTCCCCTACGTCCAGTTTTCAAATCTGCTCGTGTTACTTGCACCTGAGGAGGGGTACGACAATGGTGAGAGAGGAGGAGTCTCCAACTCTCAGGTTGTCCGCAAATGCCTGAGTAGGTGTGTATTACCTGTGCCCCTCTAAGAAGAAGAAGGCCTCCCTTTTATATCTCAAGTGGTTCGCCCATGTTATAGAGAGAGAGAGAGAGACTAATGTCTATACAAGGAGTTGAGGAGGACGTGCGGAAGGCGGCGTGGACTCCGGTTGGTGGTGAGGTCTTCAACTCGTGCAGGTCCCGCCGTCTTGATTCTTCGCTTCAACCGACGCCGCATAGAGGCGTGCCCCTGTATTCTGCCGATGAGTCGAACCCCTAAGTTCCTGTAGAAGGCGTGTCCTACTAAACGGGGTGACGTAGTATGGACAGCGTTGGACCACTCAGGCGAAGTCTGGTCAGTCTGTCCGTCAGGTGGTCCTACTTAGCCTCTTTTGAGGGTGTCATCAAGTGAGAGCAGCGTGGGGTGCCTTGCCGCACCCGCCTTCGTCAGCGGACGTGGGCAATGATGAGAGGAGCAGGTGCTCAGAGGGATTTGACCCCTTGATACTGTGGAAGCATGCTTAGTATGATATTTAAGTTGGGGTGGTTGGCGGTTCTTGGCTGCCGCCCTTCTTGACCCCCTCGTCGGGGGTCGAGACGTCGGATTCTGCTTGTTCGGACCTCCCTGGAGTTGGGATCTGTCCTGTCTTGTCCTACTCTGCAAGGATAATGGCTTCTCGGGTCATCCCATCGGAGGGACGGGTCTCGCTCAGAGAGAGTGTGCAAGAGTAGAGCCCATTCATCGGTCCTATCCCCGCTTACGTCGTCTTAGCCCTAACAGAGACGGACCCGTCGTCCTTATCCCCAGGGTGTTTTGAGAAGGCCGAATGGTAGTTTTGTGAGGCGCATCCAGGACCCTACGGACGGGGGGGGGGGGGGGGGGGGGGGGGGGGGGGGGGGAGGGGGCGCTGCCTCGACCCCTCGAGGGGTCGAGCGAGACGCAGCTGGCTCTCGACCCCCGGTGGGTCGAGCAGAGCACAACCGACTTTTGACCCCCGGAGGGTCGAGCGGGCCGGGGATAGTGCGGTCTTTGCTCCCGAGACTCAATCGGTACGGAGATCCCCTTCATGGGAGCCACGCCGATGCCACCTCGAGAGTGCTTCGACGGACCTATTTACCTCAGGTGTAGGCAGATCTCTAAGTGGTGCCATGTAGCACCTTCGGTTTTTACCCCCGAAAGTAGCCCCGGAGCCCCCGAGCTAGTCGGTGAGTCATTCGGGGTATTTTAACATTGACACTGATGGACAACGCGACGTTGCTTCTTGGTTGCATGGTTTCCGAAAGAGGTGCACGCGAGTGCACCCAACAGGTGTCACCCCTACGCCAGAGGGCGAGTTTGGAGAAACTCGCGCTTTGGCTTTATTCGGCATGAGATGGTTAACTTGTTCTTTGGACGAGATGCGCGCGAGCGCAACTGTCAGGTGTAGCACCCGAGCCAGAGGGCGAGTTTGGGGAAACTCATGCTTTGTGTTTATTCAGTGTTAGCTGGTTAAGTCGTTCTTCGGACGGTCATGGGGGTACCACCATCCTAAGCCCCTCATGTTCCGATATCCGGTCAGGCCTGGTGGCCATAGGTGCGACTGAGGGGCCTACAATGGGACCCATCATGGAGCTTTGTTTCAAGGCGCTCCCGTGAAGGGGCGAATCTCCTTTTCATCAAAAGGTGAGGCGCAACGCTGCTAAGATGATAGGTTTTTGTCGTCTCTTGGCATGCGAGGCGTAGGAGCATCTCTCCATCGGGATTGGCGTCGGTGTATCGTGTGCCAAGGAGGATCTGAGGCCACGGTCGAAGGCGGCGCGGTTATTTAAGGCCATCGCAGGGTTACATGCCAAAGTCTCTTTTTTCCAGATTCGGTCATATTACTTAGGTTAGCGCTGCTTGGCGAGCTCCTCACAGAGAGTCCGGGCGTCAGCATGGCCGCTCGATATGGGTGCCTGCCAGGCGACGAGGACGAGAGCGAGGGTGAAGACGACGACTTGAAGTTGCGTGGCTTGGTACTTCCCATTGACGGCCGCCATGGTGGAGCGTGGAGCAGTCTGATGTTTCGTGAAGATGCCGCCGCTATACTCGTTGCTCACAGCGACGGTGGCAGGCTAGGCGGTTCGAGTCCCATAGTCTCTACCACTTTCTGGTACTCGGTGAGGAATAAGGGGCCCTCTTATGGGAGGCCTAGATGGTCAATCACTCCCCTATGCGCCTTAGGCGGCATCAGTAAGGATGGGGGTAAGAAGAGGCGCCGCACCAGCCCTCTTGTTCCTGCAGGGACCCCACTCCCCATGATCAGCAGCATTTGCGTCCCCAGGGTGCAGATAATCTGCTTGCTTCATTGGTCGGAGGAAGACCACGTCCTCAAATGAGGGCGTCTTTCTCGCGACGATGAAGCATTACAGCTGCTTCACCCCGTATGTGCCCGTCGAGGCGTGGGTATCGACTTTTACTATAGCGTGCTAGTCGGGTTGATTTTCATCTTTCTCTTTCTTGTACTTTGCGAATTGTAAGCACTTGTTTCTAAGAGATTATTGTACAAATCGACCCTGAGTGGCACGTATCAATAAAGAGATATATCATCCAATCCCGCCATTGGACCTCTGTTGGCGAGTCCCTGCTCGATGCAGTCGGACTAGTCGAGCGACCGCTTCAGCTTTGACATGTTTTCCTTCCGCGCCTGATTCGTGAGGTGGAGGATAGATCCGGGCCGCATTTTTTCCTAGATGGTTGAAACACAGTGCTCGATGAGCTGCTATCAGGTTCATTCGAGTGAAGCCTCCGGTTCCCCGTTGACGGGATCCTAGCGAACCAGTAGGTGGCTGGCTTCATAAATCCATTTTTTCGGCCCCACACGTTATCGCGACCGTTCACTGGGTCGCGGCGGCTAGCTGCCTCTCTCTAGGAAGATACCAATGAACGGTTTAGAACACGACTCAAACCCGACTCCGCGATGCCCTCGACCCCCGGGGGTCAGGGTGTTGGCCGCTAGGTGTGCCCATCGCTCGTGCCGCTCGTAGTTTTGTGCACTAGGCGGCTGTTGAAAAATTAGTGGGGCCAGCCTTAGAACCCCGGCGCTATTGGGCTATCGAGGCAGTTTTCAGCCTCTTATCCCATCTTACCTGGGCTTAGCGATCTTGACCCGGGTCGACCGAGTCGTGGTTTGTCGCGCCGCCACCGATGTCGACCCGATCCGGCAGGATCGAGTTGTTGCTACAAGACATGGTGAGTCGAGGTCTACCACAGTTGCCGCTCCCTCTCTCATGAATACATGGGTTTTGTGGGAGAATCCGGACGCAAAAAACAAGGAGCTTCGGGTGGTTGGATCTGCTTCCTTAAATTCAGAAGAGACAAAAGTTGGCACGGGGTTTCGACTGGTTTGAACCATCCTCCCACTGCCCGAGTCGAGGGTGGCGTGTTTACCTCGCGCGTGTGTTGTGGAGGACCTAGGTAGCTGCCATGTCGCCTCGTCTTCCGTGGCGTGGCAATGGTGGGCGTGGTTTCTCCGCCCTAATAATGAGGGTTGCGGGGCCACGAAGTCGAGGAGTTGTTGAGTGGAGAGGAAACAGTAAAGGGACGGCGTGAAGCAACCACGTCCACGCGTTTCGCAGGACGTGGGGTTAAGAGGTTTACCTCTGGCGGATTGCAGGCAGTTCCCCACAGTCGTTTCGGGTCAGATTCCCTCGGATGGTTCGCTTATTTTACTCTGGGTGTTGAGGCAAGCTTCTTCCATTCGCTTCTATCGCCTCCACACCTTCCTGCCTGCAGCATAGCTTAGCGGTCGCCGCTGTTCTTCTCTGCTGTAGCTGCCTTTCGCCGTCATGTCTGTGTTTACTCATTCCACGGTGATGACAAGGGACTTGGAAGGACTCGTCCACGCCGGGCTTCTGGTCCCCCTCACCGAAGCGAGTGAGTGGCTGGTGTCGGGAGACGAAGTTCGGCCAGCTCGTCCTCAGGCCTACGTGGTGTCGTTCATGCCTTTCCACAAGCGCTGGCTTGTGCGGCCGGTGCACGACTTCCTCCGCACGCTGCTCTTCCATTATCGTGCGGAGCTGCAGCATCTAAATCCTAATGGGACCCAGCACATCTCGGCCTTCGTGGCCTTGTGTGAAGGATTCCTCAGGATTGTGCCCAACTTTGATCTGTGGTGCCACTTCTTCCTCGCCACCTGTATTCGGCACAACGTCGGGGGCAAGGCCTTCCCCTGCACCATTGGATGCGTTGGCATCTGACTTCGCGGGGAGCGCACGGCGGAGTACATCCTGATGCCCATTTTGACAAACCACTCGGGATGGCACAAGAGGTGGTTCTACCTACGCAACGACAAGCTCCAACCCCTCCCCGACTACACCGGTCAGGACATCCCGGAGGCCAAGGAAAGCTGGCACTAGGGAAAGGGGAAGTCTAAGAAGAGGTGGATCAAGGATGCCCTCGATGCGATCACCCACCTCAAGAAGCATCGCCTCGACAGCTCCGGGGTCGTCAGGTGGTACCATAAGTGGCGGTTCGAGCCGCTGTCCGCTCGCCGGCTCCCTATGTTCCTCGTCGGGAACAGTGACCGCGTCATGCCGGACAACATGATGGAGGAGGACCTGCTTCCCGATGACAAGGTCACGAAGGGGGTGAGGGTGGAATTTGGAAAAGCGCCCAGGCCTGGCCTGTCCCGAACGATCCAGTGATGCGCCCGGACCCTCAGGCGGTCGACGTGGTGAGGAATCTTGTCTCCCAGTTGCTTTTTTCGTGCTTCTCACTTTTTTCAATTGTGATGGTGGTCGGTCTTACACTGCATCCTGTCTCTAGTACCAGTGGACGTGCTTCATCCAGAGCCCTGCCCTTCGGCTACCGGAGGAAGAGGCGCAGCGAGCCACGAACCGCTTCAGGGAGGTGGAGCGGTGAGATGCTAAGCGGGAGACGAGGAAGAGGAAGGACGCCAACATCCTGGCAAAGCGAGGGAAGGAGGAGAGATCCCGGAGCGCTGCCAGAAGAGGGGAGAACCCGAACACCTTGTCGACCGCGTCGATGGAGGAGGAAGACGAAGACGAGGATGGTGACACGTCCGACGGCGGAGAGGCTGTCAGTAGGTATGTGGACCTTGGTGGTGCTGTCAGCAATGACGATTATGACGGTGATGACGACTACCTCCATGGCAACGCCGAGCTTGCTACCGGACTTGGCTATGCGCCATTCACGCAACTGACCCTGGGGATGATGACATCCCAGGCTTCGGTAGAGGGCCCCTGTTCGCCGACGCCCATGGAGGTCGCGGCTGAGGTGCGAGTCTAGCAGGCGAAGTCACTGGTCGGCAGGACTGGCCATGACGGTGGTGACAGCGGGGCACCAGGGAGCCCCCGAGTGATGAGGCGGAATGACGTGGATGAGCAGGCAGTCGAGTCCCCAAAGTCCGCGGAAGATGTCACGCCATCGTGTGATGGGATCTCTCCGGCCGGCGTCAAGACTGGGATGGCACCTTTCGTGGCGGTCGTCGAGAAGCGGGCGCACGACACAGTAGGGAGTAGTGACGCACCGAACAAGAAGCGACAGGTCGTCGGCCCAAGGCCCCATCGGTCGTGGCTGACTCTGGCGAACACAGTCAACAGGGACGTCGTAGCCGAAGCAAGCGTGCGCGATGCTGATGCAGCCACAGTGAGCTCTGGTGCACGCGTGTCAGTGGTGGAAGCCGAAGGCACCGGCGGTGCCGCTCTGGGTGGTAGCACACCTGGGGTCGTGCCTTTTACAGAGACTGAGCAAGCGCTCGTCGAGGAGGAGCTCAGGAGGATGAAGAGTTCGTGCGATCCTGCCAGGCTTTAGGTCCTTGCTGCATGCCGGGTGCTGAAGTTTGAGTGCGAGGCCTCGTTCATTACAGGCCTACGAGCCTTGGCTACCGCTCGTCAGGAGTTGGAGGAGGAGCGCCGTCGTGGTGAAGAATTCGGCGCGATGGTGCAGGAGTTGGAGGCTTCTTTGGAACAGGTCGGGCCTCTGCTGGACGGGGTGGAGCGTGACCTTTCCTCCGCTTGGAAGGAGCAGGATGAGGCCGCGGCGCGAGCTGTGTCCAGTGTCGTAGAGGTCGAGATGCTCAGCGCTGCGCTGTAGCAGGAGAGGTTGCGTCACGAGGAGGCGGACCGGGTGGCCGTGGCCTCCGCCAAGGCAGTGGCCAGCCACGTGGCACAACTATAGAACTCCCACCAGAGGGAGGCAGGTAACCCCTCGCATGTTCTGCCTAACTTATGTGGGTTTGTTGGTTCTATCACTGGCTCATTTACTTTGGTTGGCTCTGAGTAGATCTGGAGTCGAAGTTGGCAGTGACAGAGGGCTCCCTTCACCGGGAGGTCGAGGAGAAGGACACACTGCATGCCATGGTGGGACAGGCCGCTCAGGAACTTCAAGTGGATCTGCCTCCTGGCGTCGTTCTCGTTGAGCAGGTCGGGAGCTTGGTGGCAGTGGGTCGTGAGTGGATTAGGCGGGGTGTGTGCTTCGGCCTGTGCACCGCCTTCAGCGTGTTTGTCACTCACTTCGACCTGACGAAGGCCAAATTTGAGGTGGTGAGCGCGGGTCACGTTGAAGGTCACACTTCCGAGCAGCTGGATGTGATCCGTGCCCACACTAATCCTCACGCGGACGTCCTGGCGAGCGCGCAAGAGGAGGAAGCTCTTCCTAAGGCCGAGGGAGAGAAATAATTAGTCAGGGTCTAGTTGTTTATTTGGTGGGTCATCATGCCCAAATCATGTAATAGTTTAAGTTTGAACTCATGCTTGTTTAATTCCGTTGGCCCATGGTGGCCTTAAACCATTTTAGTTCCGATTATTAAACTGCTTTGTGCGCCCGACCCCTTGCCCTTGCTATTTTGACTCACAAAGTTTGAGCCCCCAAGTGCTTTGGAAGTTTAGCTTTACCGGTGATCGCCGTTGTCGTGGCCGCTGGGGCTAGCACGACGTTGCGTCGTCCGACCGATTCGACTGTAAAACCCTTTGCTAGCGGCTTACTTTTTTTGCCGCTATAGCGAGGTTCGGGGTCGAGAGAAAGGGGAAAAGAAGGAGTGGCATGGGTTGTGCCTATCATGTCCTTCCTAGCCCTCGAGTGATGCTCGACCGCTTGGGAGGGGTCGAGGGTCACTGAAGAGTAGGAATCATGCATGGAAATTTGATACCAAGGAAATCTAGGGGTTCTAGAATTCCTCGCCCTCCAAGGTCCTGAGCTTGTAGGTGCCGGGCCTGATCACCCGAGAGACGACGTACGGCCCCTCCCAGGGGGGGCGAAAGCTCGTGCTGTCCCCGGTTGTCCTAAGCCCTGCATAAAACGAGGTCGTCGATGAGTAGGCCTCTATCTCTTACGTTTCGATCATGGTAGGGACGAAGTGCCTGCTAATATTTGGCCGAGTGAAGAAGCGCGACGTCTCGCGCCTCATCTATCTGGTCCATCATGTCCTTGAGTGCCGCTTCGTTATGAACCTCCCCGAGTGGAGAGACGAAGATGAGGCTAATGCCCGCGTCCGTCCGTATGAGTGATCCGTCAAAGTACATGACCCAATATTCTTGATCGACTGGAGCGGGAGGGAGCTGCACTTCAGTCCATTCTGCCATGAAGTCGACGAGAACCTTGGACTTGATGGCTGCTTGAGGCTGGTACATGCCGTCGTGTCCCATCAGCTCGAGCGCCCACTTGGCGACCTTGCCCGCTGAGTCCCTGTATAATTTCACGGAGCGGAAAGGAACTTACACGGGTGAGAGTCGAAGTAGTGGTATAGCTTGCGCCTCGCAACCATGACTGCGTAGAGGATCTTGAGGATCTGTCGGTATCTGGTCTTCGAGTCGGATAGGACTTTGCTGACATAGTAAACGACGTGTTGTACCTTGAGGGTGTGCCTTCCCTTTCTTGCTCGACCACAAGCGCCGAGCTCACGACCTGCATCATCGCCGCTATGTATAATAGCAACACCTCTCCTGAGAGGGGTGGTGTCAGCGCTAGAGTGCTGCTCAGGATGCGCTTGACATCGTCGAGGGCGGACTACGCCTTGAGGGTCTACTCAAACCGATTGGATTTTTTCAAGAGACTATATAGTACCGTATTCAAGTTGGGGTGGTTGGCGGTTGTTTGCTGCCGCCCCGCTCGACCCCCTCGTCAGGGGTCGAGACGTCAGGTTGTGCTTGTCTGGACCTCCCTAGAGTGGGGATCCGTCCCGTCTTGTCCTACTCTGCAAGGATAATGGCTTGTTGGGTCGTTCCGTCAGAGGGACGGTCCCGCTCTTTGAGAGTTGGTAGGAGCACAGCCTATTCATCGGTCCTGTCCCCACTTGCATCGTCCTAACAGAGACGGACCGGTCGTCCTTATCCCCAGGGCGTTTTGAGCAGATCGAATAGCGGGTTGGTCAGAACTGGGCGAGGCGAGGCGCGTCTAGGCCCCTACGGACGGGTGGGTGCTGTCTTGACCTCTCGAGGGGTCGAGCGGGACGCAGCTGGCTCTCGAACCCCGGTGGGTCGAGCGGGGCACAGTCGACTTTCAGCCCCCAAAGGGTCGAGCGGGCCGGGGGTAGTGCAATCTTCGCTCCCAAGACTCGGTCGGTATGGAGATCCCCTTTGCGGGAGCCACGTAGATGCCACCTCGGTAGTGCTTTGGTGGACCTGTTTATCTCAGGTATCGGCATGTCTCTATGTGGTGCCACGTAGCACCTCCGGTTTTTACCCCTGACAATTATGTTAGCCTTTCTTCTATTAAGCTTGCATGTCATACTTTCCCCCACTTATTGAGTACGGCATGTACTCACCCTAACTATTTCCCTTTGTTGTTGTACTATAAACTGCTGCTCAGAAGATGATGGAGAGATGGAGTACATCGACGAGGACTACTACTAGGCGTGCGTGCCCTCGGTCGATTGCCTGTGGTGTTATGGTGTCTTCCGCTGCTATTTTACGAGAGAGTCATCTTTTGTCTTTAAAGACAATTATTTATGTAATCATGGTACGCTTTAATAATGACATTGGTTATACTGTTATTCCCTTTACTGTCGATATGTGCGAAACTTGTTCATGGGCACACAAATAATAAGCACTTGGTTTTGTCCTTAAAACCGGATGTGACACATACCTATGCTGATCAACCTATGTCCTTATACTCGTGTAATGCATATTATGGATAGACATGCCTTAGTCCATGGTTTGTTAATCTTTAGAGTTATGTGGTCTATAGTCTGTACCTTGTTAATCCGTAGGGTTAAAGCTATGCATGTCCTAGCACTTTACTTGTTGATCCGTAGGGTCAGAGTTATGCATGTTATAGTATTTGACTTGTTCATCCGTCGGGTCAAGGTTAGGTGTACTCTTATTCTAGACTTGTTGGTCTGAAGGGTCAAAGTTCCATGGGGATTGAGAGGATTGTTTAGGAATGTAAGCATGGCGCTTAGATTGGTAAATAGCTATGAGTATTTGTTTGCCCCCATGAGTAGGATTGACTCTAGGACTGGAATATTGACTTGATAGCCCTAGTATCACATGTACTAGTATAGGATTAACCTGTAGGTGGTGACAGCCCTGCTATGCTTAATCTTCGCAATTCTGGCTTAACATAGGACGTAGGCTTGTATGTGTTGCATGTATTTAACCTATAGACAGGAATATAGAAGTACATAAGGATCTAGCTACATTCTTCCTTAACCCACTAAACCTAGGCTTTGTGTTAATGTTAGGTTGGATTGTTCTGTGTGTCACTACCCAATATCTTTATTATCCTTACCCCTATCTATGACCTTGGTATATTATTAGTTATATGGTTATGAACATGCTATCTCTTGACCACTGCCTTCCCTTGGGAGAACTATAAATGACAGCCATTGGAGTAATCCAGTGGTGAAATGCTACAACTGGATGTTCGTGCGCTTGTGGATCTAACTTGTCCACACTAACCATCTGTTAAGTTCTGTCAACAAGTAGTTCTGACGCCTTGCCTAGGTCTATTTATTTGGTGTGACTTAGCAGATGTCAACATCTATCATATGGCTCTGGTGGGATTTATGCAATCATCGAGGAGTAAGCTAGTTGATTTTAATTTTCAAAAAGATTTTCCAAGGACTTTACGCATAAGTGAGCATGAATCACTTCATCAAACTATATCTCATTAGTCAACAACATAGATAGCATGCGGTCCCTACGAATATAGTCCACTAGTATCGGCACAAGAGCAAGGAATAAAGAGCATGCAAGCCAACCATGGAAAGTTTTGAATAATTGGGAGGTCATCAAGGTTGATTTTAATTTGCAAATTTAGATTTTATCAATATGTTATAGGAAAATTAAATCAATGTACAAAATAGGGAGATAGTGGGATAAGACGTGCAAACCGTCGCACTAGTAGAAGATGAGGCTGGGCGGGGCCAAGGTGGGTTCAGTCGACCTAGAGGGTTCGGCTGAAACATCCTGGCATCTAGCTTGGTCACCGTATGGCGTGCTGCTCTGTGCGGTGCTGTTCATTATATGTTGGTTGGTGAGGTCCTTTGTTGCGTATCGGGAATCCTGAGGATCTCCCCCACACTTTTTTGCTTGCCTGGACTTTTTATTTGACACAAAAACAAAACAAGAGGGTAAAAAGCAAAAGGGACTCTACCGGCTTTATGGGTCCCATGGAGTCACAACTTTATTATTGAGTTATTTGTTTTATTTATCTTTTTCAAGGTGCACTGCATAACTGAATTGAAGGGAAATAAAATGAAATGAACTAAAGTGCCTTTCTTTTCTTTCTATTTTTTTTAGCAAGCCATGAATCCAAGAACTAACAACAACTCAAAACCAAAAGGTAAGCTGACATGAAGAAACATTAATACGCGATACTTACAGAACTCCCCCACACTTAGATTTTTATATCACTCAGACTCAATAAATCAAGTGTGCGGTGTTGCAACCTTCCCGTAATAGGTTCCACTGCCAAAAGTACCAATGTGTCAGGTTGATGCAGCTCCCATGTTCTCAGGCATAGTGTGACCATCATTCTTTTTCAATCCTCACCTGAAAGGGTTAGTGACCAAAAATACCTGAAGGCAAATATATCCTAAAAAATGTGCTTGCAATTATTTAGTAAGGGAAAAGGTATGACACTCCAGGCCATCTCCTGGCAGTGCTTTTTTATAGTTAGAAGCTCGACTATGGGGACTTCATGTTGCCGCCATCATTGGCGATGTAGTTCCCATTGCACTGCTAATTGTTGATGTATCATTGGAGTCTTAGCTGTGTGGTTAGTGCCAAAAAGCAAATACGAGATCTGTAATACTTATTATAAACAAAAGTATCTACAACCATCCTTCTAAACACTTTACTAATAAGGGCCTTAAGGTGGTTATAGTCCTCATAGGTGCTTTTACTAGTAATCCTGATTGACTCTAGAGATTCCATATATCAGCATGCATCTTGTGGTTGTTCAAGGTAGAAAGTGTCATGCTCATCAATTGAATTATTTCCTCTTGTCTCTAGAGTCAATGTCTCTAGTAATCCAATGGCCCAACGGTGCCCCTTCTCAAGAGTTTCCTTGAGAAATCTTATCGGTGATTCTTGATCACCACTAAGAATAGAGTATTGAGGACCAAAGGAAAAAAGGCTTAGGAAAGAAGGATGACAGTTTGGTTTCAAAAGGATTGAGAGTTTCTCCCAAATTGTCTCCTCCTTAGATGTAATGCTTCACATCTTCGTAAAGAACAAAACTCAATGATGCGCGTTGGGAAACATACATCTTCTCAAGTGAGGAGTGCTTGAGATGAGACCTCGCCATAGGATTTTCAAAGCAATGGGCGTTGGTGGCAAAAGCGATTTTCCTAAGCTTTTCATTTAGGCTCCCTTGAGATGCACCCTTATGATGAAGGCTTTCTAGTGGGAAGCCTATGAGAAGTTCAAAGTCGATGATCGGGAATACCATTTTCGACCATAGATATTACTCAAAATAAAGGACGATTCAACATTCCCAGCATGCATGTTAGTCAGAAATAATAAACATCCACTTGTGCTTGGAGAAATGCTCACATGCAGGAGAAACAATGAAATGGAGGAGGAAACACACTTATTTGGCGAAGAAACACAACTTCCACCAATCAGATCGCACCAACAGGGATTTCCACGGATCAACTGGCCCACCTGCAGCACCAAACTAACATACAGAAGGGCTAAGCAGTGGAGAAGTCAAACGGAGGCACCCACCAGTGTGCCAGAAGAGCCAGGGGCCACTAGGCCCCACCCCTGGTCGGCCTGCTGATGGCATGTACCCGGGGTGCTTCTCGTATAAGGAAAGTAGAGATAGACGCTTACTTGGATATGTATAGTAGAGATAGACCGACTATGACTCCGCCACGTAACCTTATCCCCTCAGATATATAAGGAGGGTGTTGGTATTTTTAATGAATGCAGATGAGTCCGCAAGCGCATGGAGAATACTGTTGTACCACTTCACCTCTTGGGTATTCCAAGGGTATCAAATTCATAGTGAACGTGTGTGCTAGTCTTCTATTCTAATCGTCCAAGGACACCAAGATAACTATGGCTCGGGTAGAGAGGATTCTAACTGGTAAAAGAATCCTAATCAAAGTAAGTTGACACTAAGTTGCTTGCTTTGGGTATTCGGTTTTCCCCTGCATCCACAATGAGATTTCAGCCAAGAGCCTACTGCGTAGCCGATCGTGGAGGATTTCAAAAGACAGATAGGGCTGTCACCACCTACTACCTACCTCTAGCAATCTGTGGACTACGTGATAAACAAAGGCAACCTACGTCTAGACATCACGTCTATGCTTTCGATTACTCCCTTAATCTCTACGTATGATGGGCCAAGACTAAGGTCTGTAGTTGAATAGAGCACTGAGCGAGCAAAGCAACAAAGTACTAAAACTTACTTAAAAAGGAAAACTAATAACCAGAAAAGAATCACGAAGACTTTCTTAAAAAGACAACCGTACGTCGAGGTACAAGCGCGGAGAAGGGACTGGACGGGCCCAAACCTCCTCTCCTAGACTCATCCTTACCCTCTCCCTATTTTCTAAATGCTTTGGCAGTGTTGAGCCTTTTAGAAATGAAGTACTAATTCTATCTTGAAGTGTTGAGAGAGTGAAGCCCTTCCCTTCCTTTTATAGCATTAAATGGCGGTTCTAGGGTCGGTAACTCTGCCCTAAGGGGGGTAACCGACGTAGGAAAGGCGGTGGAGAACCGACCACAGAAGATGGGTCCAGCCACCTTTGGCCGAACAACTCTGTTCGACTGAACAGGGGGTGGGGCCTAGTGGGTCCTGGCTCTTCTGGTTGCTTGGTGAGTGGACCCTCTTTCATTCTGACACCGTAGGGTCTTTGGTTATGTCCGTTGTTTTCTGAAAGTGGGCCACTTGATCTCTGTGCTTGGCTATGATTGTCCAGAAGTCTGTTTTTCTCCTTGATAATGTGAATTTTCCACTAATTCCGTGGAATAATTACCTGCAGCAAATACTTACCAACACATGTGGAATTTGTTAGTGAATAACTCCTACCACTATGTTGGTTATTCTTTTTATTACTTTTATGCTGATAATTAATGGTCCAAATTAGGCATTTAGTAACAGTCAACAAACTCCCCCACACATAGCCTTTGCTCGTCCCTGAGTAAAGGATGAAAACTAAGGTGAACTTAAAATCTCTCAAATGGTATGATGCTATCATGCAAATTTGTCCAAACCATACCTGTACCAGTGGCTTTGCAGTGTCTACCACATTACCTTTTGCAATTGAAGAGTGGAATGGTGCAGACTTTGATCATGTTGACTTCCTTTACTAAGTACTCAGGTTTTTGAAGAGATTTTCAAAAAAAAAATGAAGGCTATACTCCACAAATGATTCTCTTAAATCACTCAATATTTGTGTAAGTGGATCCTCACCAAGGCTTTTTGCTTTTTACCTCTTTCTAATCCTACATCTAAACTTGGCTTTTTGTGGAGCTCATGGTAATAATTTAAAGGAAGGGGTATACATGTGCTTCATATTTTACTGAGTCAAAAACCAGACCTAGGAAGAAAACAAGTCCTAACTCGATAATCAAGTATGTGCACACTTTATGGATTGGATGGTGGAAATGAATGGATACTCCTTTACATGTAGATTCTCTCCTTCTTTGAACAATTTTGGACATGGCTATTTATCTTTCTCTCTTTCTTTTTTTCATCATGCTCTTGATTGGGAGCAAGAATTTTATTTTACTCTTGATAACCATGCCTTCTAAAGGATCAAATGAGAGAGAATCCTAATCAAGAATTTCATGGAGTATTTGCTTGGATGGATGGAATGATAGTGGTAATGCTAATCTTCCAGAATAGAAGTTTTTAGCAAAATTGGTGTGCACATAGACTTGATCAACAATTCATAACAAGCAACTTACAAGGGTCAAGAGTTTGACAAAGTTCAACAAAGTTAGAAGCAGCCAACGTAAAGGATATTCAATAATGTTTATTATTTGGACCTGGTAGGTTTGCACTTTTTATCATGAGGAGTAAGCACTAAGATTTAAATTTTCAAAATAAATCCCGAGTACTTTATGCAAAAGGAGAGCAAGAATCACATTGTCAAACCATATCACACTAGTCAATAGCTTAGGTAACATGCGGTCCTTATAAATATTTTCCACTAGTATTGATATAAATATTAGGAATAAGGAACATGCATGCCAACCATGGAAAATTCTAATATAAGTGGCAGACATCATAAGGTTGATTTTAATTTTCTTAGTTGATTTTAGCATTATAACTTTGAGAAAATTAATTCAAAGCACCAAATAGGGAGATTAAGGGATAGGATGCGCAAACCATCGTGCCAGAGAAAATAGGGACCGAGGGGGGCCAGGACCTATTCGGCCGAACCCCCTGGTCCCCAAGTGGGTCCCACTTTTGTGTGTTGTTCCGTGCGATGGTGTACACCATATTTTTCATCGTGTGGAATTTTTGTTCATGCCGGAAGTCCCGAGGATCTCCCCCACACTGCCTGCTCTTTTTATTGACACAAAAACAAGGAAAAAGTAAAATGCAATGGGATTCTACTCGCTATATGGGCAAGGTGAGTATTTTATTCATTGATAAAGCAAACTAATAGGCGCTGATTACAATGATGGAATGATGTAAATAACTAAGAGGAAATTAAACTAAGCGCCTACTTTATTTCCTAGATAAATGATAGGGAAGCAAAGTCATTTGCCATAGTGGATTTATGGCTTCCCTATCTTGACACAAATGCACTTTATCTTAGCGCTCATGCCATGGCAGATGGTCTCTAAGGTTTCTTTGAGAGAGTCGATGGTGCCCTTCACCTCCTCTCTCTCAATGCGCTCTTCCACCAGTTTCTCAACTAGCACTTTAATTTCCAGATGAAGTTTCTCCACTTCTAGTGCTAGTTGGGCAACAGTAGGTCCTTTGTAAGGGGACCTAGTTCTGTTGCTTTGCTACAGCCCCATCATCCTTTTGTTTGGGGTTGCCCCCATGCTTTGTTTGGATAGGGAGGACTCAATTGACTCTGCCATCTCTCTCCTGTCCGAAGAAGTGAGATGCTACATGGGTCCCTGCCCATGGCCTTTTCTGGCTCTCTGGACCTCGAATCGTCCATGGTGCGGGGAGTCATCCAGGCCATCCTGCTCATAGCGGTAGAAGACGTCATCTTCCCACTTGTTGTGCAGCATCTCCACGTGTCGCTCGCCAGGCTTTAAGGATGGCCGAACGATGTCCTCCTTAGAAAGGCGGGCAGCTACCGGCCTCTTTGTTGGAGTTGTTGCACTGGCCTTCATGGTCTGAGTGTGTTGAGGGGACAGGGATCGTGCAGTTGCATGGGTAGGTGTAGGGCTGCACCCTCTAGTGCCTTCTTCCGATGGCATGATTGCCAAAGGAGCCACAGAGATGGCCTTGACCTCCTCCATGGTCATGCCAATGACTGGGATAACAAGGTTTGCCGGAGTGGGAATTCCGTTGAGCTCAAAGGTTGAAGTGGAGCTGGTGTGGGGGACCAAGCTTTTGTCAGCCATGGCTAGGGTGCTTGGAGGTGGAGGGGCCAGAGGTTGAAAATATAGGTTTTTCTGATTCTGTTCTGGATCGAGGAAAAACTTTGTCTTCATTGACTCTCCGACGTGAAAGGATGAGGCTTACGTGTCAAAAAGGATCGGGGTAGGTGAGGTTAACGCGCTCGAGGAAGCAGGGGGTGGTGGCGCCGCCCCCTATTCGGCCGAACTGGGTTGGGCCCCATTTGCCCCCCTATTTCCTGGGTGAGTTGGGCCAGCATAGGGTAAGGTCTAGAGATGGGTTAGACCTATTAGTTCTAGTAAAAACGTCAAAAAAGATTAAAAGAGTATATTTAAGTCAATTAAATTGACCATGTCTATTTCCTTATCTAAATCTTCACTTGAACGAAAAAGCTTTAAGCGATGGCCATTTACCTTAAAAGGGTTACTTGTGTCATCTTGCAGCGTGATCGCTCCACGAAAAGATGTGTCGACGATGGTGTATGATCCATCCCGTTTGCTCTTTAGCTTTCCATGTCCGAATAGCTTTACCCTGGAACTGAAAGGTAGTACCTTATCCCCTGCCTTGAAATTCCTAGGCTAGATCCTTTTGTCGTGCCATCTTTTGGTTTTCTCCTTGTAGATCTTGGCACTATGGTAAGCCTTGTCCCTCCATTCCTCCAGCTATGATATCTGTATTTTTCTTTGGATTCAAGATTTCTAGAGATCCATATTCAATTTTCTGATGGCCCAGTGTGTCCAATGTTCCATCTCAACAGGTAAATGGCAAGTTTTGCCATGGACAAGTTGATATGGTGACATGCAGATGGATGTCTTGTATGTCGTCCAATATGCCCAAAGTGCCTAAGGTAGCTTGTTCTTCCATCATATCCCCATTTTCAGTACAGTCTTCTGCATGATATTCTTGATTTCCTTATTTGAAGTTTCTGCCTGGCCACAGGTTTGAGGGAGGTATCGAGTAGCTATATTGTGGTTCATGCTGAGTTCTCTTAGGAAGTGACGGAAGATCTTATCAATAAAGTGAGATCTACCATCACTTATCACCATCCAAGGTGTACCAAAACGAGGAAAAATTACCTCGTGGAACATTCTTCTGGCTTTCTTTGCATCTGCCGCTCAGCATGGTATAGCTTCTAATGAGACTGTTGCCCGATCTTGACAATGTAGGATAACGAACAAGATAACTAGCTTCAAAAGAAGCCAAGATAACTAGCTGCAAGCAGCTGGGATAACAGTGCAACCTGACGAAATCAACTCGAAGCCAACCACCGTCTTTATACTGCAACCTGGATCAAGGATTCGCCCAACCACACTCTGAGTTACCAACCAACACAACCTGTAATCAAATAGAGCAGGAGCACCAATTGGGTGAGATCGAACGTCGCTTATGTAATCTCCGAGGAAATCACAAGAGCAAAGGGGTAGAGATCACTCTCTGAATTTGATAGCACCTGGCTAACCAAAGGGAGTTGTTTTCTATTATCAAAGTTGTTCCAAATGACTGAGATACAAGGTTTATTTATACTAGGAACATCCCTCCTAGTTGGGTGTGAAACGTTCAGGAGTTTCTACTAATTAAAGGGTAGGTGAATAGTGTGAAAACAGCAGTCCCGTGAAGTCTCGCGCGACTATCAACCTCACTGGGAGTCTCCATTAGAATGATCATTACTCCCTAATGGGAAGTCCAAATGACAAGCCGTTTGTTGGAAGAGAAAGTAGACTTGATTATCTTTCCAGCCATGTATATTATGTGGGAAGAATATATAAGCTCTGGTGCACGTGACTCTTGGAAGTTGCCTCTGATGTCAGCTGTCAATGAGATTGTTCAGCTTGTATGTAACTCATGTCCTCCTTGGTGCACTCCATAACGGTTGGTCCAGTGAGCTCCTCCTTGTGCGTAAACCTTATCACAATAAGTGTAGAAGACTTAGGTAATAGAAAGTTCTTATTCAAAGTGGCTTTAAATTAGTTAAGGATGGGGTTCACCTTTCTATGTAATTATACTTGGGTTTATGTAGTCGATCCTTGAATTGTCATAGCGGGTTCAAGGATTGTTGTTGCTGGCCATTCATCATGTGTTGCTTGTGTGTTCCTACATGGAATCAAATGTTGGCTTTGTACATCGCACCTATCATTTACTTCACCATTTCCCGTTGTCATTACACGCCCCACCCAACGGTTGACATAAACATGTTCTTTTGCAATTGTAGGCCGTGTTGTTGGTGTGATCACCGACAACCCTCCAAGTACAGCATGATGCTTCATTCTGCAATCATATAAACCAAGTAGTAGTTTTTCTTTATGAAGATATTTACTTATAGAAATAATTGTAGCGTTCACCTTTGTATGTGTCGATGGCATGGTATACATTGCAACATGCACTAGGTTCTCGATATGGTTCGCATCATGACTTGTATTCTTTAAGTGAATAGCTGGGATATCCTCATCAGCTTCTACCCATTTTGATACATAGTCAATGGCCACCAAGATGTACTCGCAATCCTTTGGAAAAGGCCCCATGTAGTCAATGCCCCATACATAAAAAAGTTCCATTTGAAGATTGTATGTAAGGGGCATGGCATTGCGAGCAGTGATCCCTCCATATTTCGGGCATCTCCAGCATTTGCGAATGAAATATTTTGTCTCTTCACACATTGTAGGCCAAAAGAGTGCACTCTGCCAGATTTTTGCTTGAGTGCGGAACATACCATAGTGTCCTCCGTATGGAGATGAGTGGCACTTTTCTATGATCTTTGCACATTTGACCGTAGGGACACATCTTCTTAGCAACCCATCTGCACATACTCTGCATAGGTACGGATCTTCCCAGAGGTGCCGTCGACTCTCATAAATCAATTTCTTTTTATTCACCCCTGGCAGTACACAACCTACAGCCATGTAATTCACAATATCTTCATACCACGGGTTGGTGTCGGTCACCTTGACCAGCATGTCGTCTCATAGAAAATCATTTATCGGTAGCTCCTGCATGTTAGTCATACACGACAAATGATCTGCTATGGAATTCTCTACTCCTTTCTTATCTTTTATTTCAAGGTCAAATTCTTTGAGTAAGAAAATCCATCTAGTAGCATCTTTCTTAGTGAGCAGATATTTTAATGAAGCATGGTCAGTTTAAACAATCACCTTTGCTCCTACTAAGTAAGATCTAAACTTATCGATAGCAAAAACAACAATAAGGAGCTATTTCTCAGTGGTAGCATAATTTAATTGTGCTCCTGTCAAAGTTTTGCTAGCGTAGGCTATAGCGTGATGCTTCTTATCCATGGTTTGGCCCAAAACGGCCCCAACGGCATAATCACTAGCATCACACATGATTTTGAAAGGCAGCGCCCAATCAGGGGGTTTGATAATTGGGGCTGAGATGAGTGCTTTTTTAAGGGTATTAAATGAGTTGAGGCACTCATCATCAAAATCAAAGGGTGCATCTTTAGCTAAGAGGCTAGTGAGGAGTCTAGCAATTTGAGAGAAATCCTTAATGAAACACCGGTAGATCCCCGCATGGTCTAGAAAACTATAGATACCCGATAGGAGATGGAAGTTTTTCTATAACTTCTATTTTTTGCTTTGTCCACCTCTATCCCCTTTTCGGACACTAAGTGTCCGAGCACTATGCCCTCTCGGACCATAAAGTGGCACTTTTCCGAATTAAGCACCAGGTCCTTTTATTGGCATCTAGTCAAGGCCTTGTCTAAATTCTCTAGACAGTGTTCAAAGATTTTTATATAGACGGAGAAATTTTCCATGAAAACTTCAATGATTCCTTCTACCATGTCGGAGAATATGGACATCATGAACCTTTACAAGGATAGGATAGGTGTTTGCTCCATGGAAGGACTTGTTCACGTGTGTCCAGCGACATCACGGCGGGACGAGTCTAAACATGCCCGTGCAGCGACCGAATTCAACTTCGACTCTGCAAGGTTTCATACATTGAAGCTAATCAAAGTCCTACATGAAGCTGAAGTGCCTGGTGATGAGGTTGTTGATCATATCAACGCAATTCAAACTCGTTGTTGCTCGATGAACTCCAGTGCACGCACAACTGATCTGTCTCGACAACCTCGAATTACGAGAGCTCCAATACTCTGTCGACATAGTGACTCGGCAACTCAACGATGAGGTGATATGGTTGACCACTCGGCGACCACATGACTTGTCGGGGGCTAGTCCGCCATTGACCTGGCCACTCGGCAACTTCGCTGCGACAGAACGCCTCCAACGACTCGAGGACATCGCCATGACTCGATGGCTCGACCGCTCAGCGTCCATATGGACATGCCCAAGGGCTACTCGACAATGGATTAGAAGATTTCGCGCTTCAGTGTTTCTCGACAATGGCTTAGAAGATTTCGCGCTTCAGTGTTTCGGTGTTGACGGTCACTAAGTACCAAATCCGACCGTCAAACACTTGCATAAAAGCAATAAAATCAATAACTACCATAGTGGTAGGATTTTATTACTAATTGAAGGACCGAGCAAGACGACTAGAGGGGGGAGGTGAATAGGCGCCTTAATAAATTTCTAGCGAAATAAATGGTCTTTCCTACTTTTCACCCAATATGCTTCTCTTCGAACCTACCACAATCTTGTAGTCACAACAGACATACAAATCGTAGAAATAGACTAGGAATTTCGCAAAGCAAAGCGGAAGCGAAGAACTAGAACATAAGTCAAAAGCCTAACCAGATCTTGTAGTAGTTAATCAAAAAGACCAAGCCAGATCACTACAGTAAATAAGCTCTAAAAACAAACAAATAAAAAGCTTTAGTGGATATGCATACGAGGACAAGCTAATCCATTAATTAATAAATATTTAAACAATAATGCAAAGGAACTGAAAAGCCACTTGCTGCCACTCTGCTACAGGAACTACTAAGCTAGTACTGATTGGCCAAGCCAAATATTTCACGTGAGCATTCATGCAAGACAATCGGTTGCTATGGAAACCAGATCACTGTAGCAAAGAGATAAAGAAATATAGCAAGGAAAATGCTATAGGCAAATAAGCATGCAATGTACGGCAGCTAAATGGACTACTCGGAGTTTAACTAACCAATCACAGGCGCAGCTTATGCGAAAAGAATTTCTAGTTAAATTCGGCAGAACAAGCAGATTGCACTAGGACTGAAG
The DNA here is from genome assembly GCA_030378355.1 of Eleusine indica. Taxonomy (NCBI): domain Eukaryota; kingdom Viridiplantae; phylum Streptophyta; class Magnoliopsida; order Poales; family Poaceae; genus Eleusine; species Eleusine indica. The sequence goes on along the minus strand of CM059501.1, from coordinate 27,891,716 downwards.
CACCGACACCTAATGCTCAAGGAAAGCAGACAGCTAGCAAAATTAGCTGCTCTCTGGCCAGACATGTAACTGAGAGCCACTACGCACAAGCACTGAAGAACAGAGTGTCGCATACATCAGATAGAGGAAAAATCATTGCTTTCCAACAACTATAACCAAGACTGAAGTCATGTTAGTCTGCTGGTTAATCACGACCTGTTTTTCCTGTGAGATGGATGTGCGTCGGCACCCTGCTGCTTGAATGTTCAGACTGAACCTGAAGCTCGTTGCGCACTCGTCGTCACCGCTGAGCTGCTTCTTGGGACCTGCACACAAACACTAGAAAGACAGAGGCAAGTTGTTGTACATGAACGATGCTGCCTAGATTCAGGTGCTCGGCGAAACAAGGATTGATGAATTGCACAGCTGCCGTCGACCAGTGTCAGTTTGGCATGAGCTCCTCGCGAGCTCGTCGCTTGCCCAGTCGTGCTTCTTCAGACCTGCAAGCAGAAGTATATAGACAAGAACAGCTGCACTACACGAGCAGGGCGCAGTCGAAATCCAAGTCGATGCTAGCAATGAAAACAGCTGCAGTTTTCTGGAGCTCAGACCAAAGCACCGAGCTGCTGAATCGTTGCCGCCGAGCCGGTGTCGCTTGGCCTCAACCTGTGTGCTCCTCTGCCGAGTGTTCGTCGTCACCGTCTGCTGCTGTGGTCGTATGTCACTCAATCCCAGGCGGACGCTGTCGTCCTGCTGTGTCTCCTCACCTCAATCTACTGCAGCTCCTCCACCAGCAGGCAACCTGCAGTATGCACAAAACAGAGAGCACGGAGAGCTCCAGGAAGTCACGAGCATGAACAGATCGCCTCTGAATTCATCCGGAAACCAACCAAACCAAAACCATAAATCGCAGAAAATAAATCACAGACTCATCCCATCATACGTGATACAATCCAAGTGAAAGCCCCCCAAAAGATTAACATTTGAGCATCGATTTTAGGATTTCGTGGAACCCTAGCAAATGGAAAAAATCTTGGGGAAAACTGAAATTAAATTATGCTCGTGAACGAATCGGTTCAATCCGTGACACACAAGTGTTCTCCCATGTTACAGCACCAAAATCCCCAACAAATCCCAAGCCAAATATCAGCCAAAATAGAAATAAAAAATTCATCCAAAAATAGCTCTGAAAATAAGGAAAAAGAGAAATTTAGGATTTTGGAGAAATAAAGATCTTTAACACGAATTTGAATCTCATATTATAGATAAATGCTTACAAGATCTATAGATACAAGGCTAGCAAGTCACCCTCTTTCTCCCACTATTTAAAAGAGTAAGAGATGTGTGTCACACATCCATTACTCTTCACTTTACGGATAAAGCTCTCTCCTAACACTTTAGAATGAATCCTAACACAAGGCTAATGGAAAGAGAGGCTCATCTTTCACCAGTCCTACCTCTTCTTATATAGGCCTAAGGGTTATTCACATGATCACTCTACCCTTGATCTATATAATACTGTCACCTACTACCAGGGCAAACTTGTCCATCTCTCTCCAAATCATCCGAATACACTCGGGCCCTTCACGACTTTGCTTCGCCTTGAAGCAAGCTCTGTGATGGTGCCACGTGCACCACCAACTTCTGCCACCGGTTTTGAGGCCCAAACCGAAAAACCACCTTGCAAGCTTCTCAAAGCGTGACTTCATGCTCACTTCCATCGAAGCAAGACTTCATGATCTTTACGCATGTCACCTTATCCTGTGACCCTCCTCGCCGGCAAGACTCTCCCGCCTCCGGTCCATTGGAAGCCTCTACTTGCACCGACACCCGATCACTTTTGACTTGGTCAACCCCGTCATCTTGATCATCACCCATGGTTTTAAGGCTCAATCACGAAACCATCCGTGCTTCTCGCCTCTCCACGTGTACGGTATGGATCACCCTTGACTCCACCCGGCCTCCTGATCGTCTGGCACCAAGTCTCCTAATTGTGCCCGATCCTCTCGTCGTTGACCGCCAAGTCGACTTCAGTAGCCTACACATCATGAGATAAACAAACACACTTCCAATCTGCTACAACTTCTCCAACACCTCCGGTTAGTAAAAACATCATCATGCACAACCCATGCAATCCACAAATCCCCACATTTCAACTCAAACACCAACACGTTCAAGTTAATTACTCATCACATATTGCAAATCATAGCACATCTCAACATGGTTTCTCAATCTCCCCCTTGATGAGTACATTGACAACACCAAATGCACAAAGATTAGAATTGGGAAAAGAGTTTGAAATACGAACTTAAATAAGCACATCCAAATGGCTCAAACCCAAACTAAAGGTGAAAAGAAAGTCATCTAGCATAAGAAGGATCACAAAGACCAAGAGTTGGCAAACAAAACGATTTGAGACGCAAAGATCGCAAAAAGCTCAAGAAACGCTCAAAGCAATGGAATGCTCCCCCTCAACTTGTGGTAGTTGGCATGAATGCAAAATGAGCCATTTTAAGTTTCTTAGCATTATTTGTGCATGACTCAACAATTCCTCCCTTTAGGCACTTGTTTTCCCCCCTTTGGCAATGAACTCATCAAAGAGGCAAAAGAAGAAACATGTAATGCATAAAAATGCACACCTAAAGAGCTTCAACAATTAGCCAACAAGCATTTATCCTTGCTTATCATAAACATAGAGCTTTGAAGTATAAAAGCAATAGCTCACAATCATGCAGAGATCAAAAACAGATAGCAAGACACAAGCTCCTAGAGCTAGACAAGCTAAGCAGAAAGATTGACTAGCTCAGATAGAATCAAATTTGTTTATCATGAGAAAAGTTGTCACCACATGTATAAGTACTCTCATATAAGACAAAACAGGCATCAAGTGAGTCAAAAAGATACTAGCCAGTCTTAATCTCAAACAGGGCAACAAGCATTCGTAGAAAATAAGCTTTATAAACGCTCACATATGCAACAGAGACTCATTTGATCAAGTGTTTATTGTTTATCCTCATGTGTCCTCTTATCCATATGGAGGGTCGCACGACTGTGTACGGCAAACACCCCGAGGCCTCAAGTTACAGTGTTTGGATTTAGTATTTTAGAATTATTTTGATCAAAGCACTTAACAGATTATTCATGGTTTATTCACAAGACAAAAGAGCATGCCTTTGCAGCAAAAGGAACACACGTTCCCACAATGTTCCATCATGAGCTAAACATTTGCAAAGTCTTTCATTTCACAAATACAAGGTGCCAAGGCTAAGATATCCTCTAGACTAACCTCAACACAAGTTTCAATAAGGATAAAAACAATTATGCACCTGGTGAGCAAGTCTTTAGCAAGATTAGTTCATAAGCTTTACAAAGAGCCAAGTTTACCTTTAAGATTAGCAAGTTGTTCGAAAAGAGTCTATGACAGGCCATCTAGAAATTCTAAGCATGTAGAGTTTGCTTGTCACATCCACACAACCTAGCTCAAGCTCAACCATAGCAATAAGAAATACAAGAAGGCATAAAAGACGAAGCTAAACTACAGATTCATATATTACGAATGAGATGTAATGCAGAAAAGTAAGATACATATGTACAAAAGCATCAACTGCAAGAGCAAAGAGCAACTCCCACTCAAACAATGCCATAGGGATGGCAAACACAAAGCTCCAAATCATCAAATCACAAGAGCAACTAATCTCAAAGCTTCAACAAAGAATAACTCCCCCTTAACCAAGCCAATCTCCCCCTCAACAAAACAAATGAAGAATCAATTGAAAAGAGGGCAAGTGGACTATAGAAAGAGCAAAATCGTGACTCATGAAAAGGTAAGGGAGGTACAAAAATGATGTCATAAGAAGCACAAATTCCAAACTTTTCTCAAACCTGACCTTAGGCAATCTTGGATCAAACTCAGGCCACTCAAGCGACAAAGCAAGTAAAAGCTCATGTGACCTAGTCTCCTATGCCATGTCCAGAGCTCAGAAGTAAATTAAGCAAACAAGCACTTGTGAGAACCATGAGAGACAACAAAAAGCGGCTTGAAAAATTCTGTCAATGCAAGAAATACATGCCAAGATGATAAAGCGAGCACATGAACAAGCAACTCACACCACAAGTAATGTATAGAATGTAAAAGAGTGAGTGTATGGAAAGGCTCACAAAATAGGTGAAGACACACAAGCCTCTTTTAGGCCATGTAAAAGGGTACGAAGAACCATCACATCTCAATCATGCAAAAGATCAAGATCCATCAACCTCATGGTCTCCGCCCCGCGTCCTCGAAACTACATATGAGAAGAGAGAGGTGCCCCAGTCTTGGATCCCAAAGGGTTAGTAGGCAAATACTTGGGAACCCATGACTTGGACACACGAGCAATAGATGCACTCAACTTATCATAAGGGTTAACATGATGCAAATTATGGTTCAAATAAGAAGACCCTAGATCACCCTTAGAAGCATGCCGCAATTAGCAACTCGAGAAGAAAAACAAGTGCAACCATTAGAAACACGACGAGAACCTCTCAAGGGGACAACACTAGAAGAACCAACACAAGCATCATGAGAACGATATCGTGAACCAATACAAGAAGTAGTAGGAGCATGTTCACGAGCACGTCCTGATCCACAAGAAAAAGGAGTCATAGAAACCATCAACAAAGCGATGTCTCATGACAGGCTCATGGGTGTTCCTGCTATGAGAAAAGCTATGATCACCCAAAGAGTAAGAATCACGAGAATGACGCATGTCTCTAGCATGCCTAATGCAAAACTCAAATTGATGTCCATACTTCCCACAATATGAGCAATGAAACAAAGGCCTATGAGGAGGCACGGTTTGAGAGGATGAAACATCACTCTCACTCATATGAGAAGTCACTTGGGATTTGCAAGAAGAACCGGAAGCATCTTTCGACTTAGAATCAAGATTAGGTTCACACATATCATGAGAAAGCCGATGTGTGTTCCTATGAGCTTTAGCACGCATTCGACGCTCGTGTTTGACACGGCGAAAGCAATACTCAATGACATGTCCATCTTTTTTGCAAAAGGTGCAATAGTACTTCTCTTTTGGGGTCTTGTACCATTTGAGCAAGAAGCACCTTTGTCAACTGAAATCTCTTGGGCAACACAGGAAGAGCCAACAAGCTTAGAACTAGCCAAAGAAGATCTATCCAAAGCAATAGCACAAATGCCAACATCCAAAGACTCACGCTTAACATGAGAAGACTCCAACTCCGATTGCAAAGAAGATGTTTTAGAAACATCAAGAATAGAGTGAGGGGAATCACGTGAATCAAAAGACTTAGCATCTAAACTCTCACAATACTTGAGAAAAAACTCATTTTGAGATTTGAGGTGCTCACCAGTATCGCATGGAGTATTTCTCAAGACTTGAGTCTCTTTCTCAATGCACTTGGCACATGCAGCACTCATCTCATTGTGCTCAATCAACTTGGCGCTCATATCATCGCGCATTTGCTTTAAAGCCTCAATCTCATTTTTCAAATCAATGCAAGAAGTGCAAGACATGGAAGACACAACACTTGTATGCATGTCATGCAATGTATCATGATTATCACAAGAATCTAGACAAGCATTATCATGCAAAGCAGAGGAACAAAAGCTAGAAGGCAGAGAATGAATTGCAACAATTTCAGCCCTAGCATTTTCAAGTTGCTCTACACAAGTGGAGTAGTCTAGTTTTAACTTCTTATTTTCAGTTTTCAGGTGAGCAAGAGAGGCATTCAATTCATCAATCTTTTTGACCAAGGCATCACATTTATCATAAGGCAAAGAGGTTCTAGACTTGCAAGAAATAGAAGCATCTTGTGAAGTTCTGAGATAACATCCTCAAGCACAAGCTCACGATTAGGTTACCTCAATGCCCACGATTAGGTTACCTTTGTTCATCTTGTGAAGTTCTGAGATAACATCCTCAAGCACAAGCTCTTCATCCTTGTAAAGATTGAGAAGATCCATCACTTCAAGATCACCCTTCTCAAAGCCAACTGCAACCTTCTCCTTAAGATCATCCTTGTCATCTTTCGTCTTTCGGCTTCGCTTCTTGGCATCCTCGATAGCAATTCCGCACATCTCAAAACCTAAGAACAAAGACATACGAGAGCGAGCACTTGGTGCCATTGTAAAAGCACTGTCAGAGTTAGCAAAAGCCGAAGCAAGAAAAAATACTTCTCAATGTCACCTTCAGATCACAAAGCCAGTGAAGGTTAACTAGTGATCAAACCGGCTCTGATACCAATTGAAGGACCGAGCAAGGCAACTAGAGGGGGGGGGGGGTTGAATAGGCGCCTTAATAAATTTCTAGAAAAATAAATGGTCTTTCCTATTTTTCACCCAACATGCTTCTCTTCGAACCTACCATAATCTTGTAGTCATAACAGACATACAAATCATAGAAATAGACGGGGAATTTCGCAAAGCAAAGCGGAAGCGAAGAACTAGAACACAAGTCGAAAGCCTAACCAGATCTTGTGGTAGTTAATCAAAAAGACCAAGCCAGATCACTATAGTAAATAAGCCCTAAAACAAACAAATAAAAATCTTTAGTGGATATGCATACGAGGACCAGCTATTCCATTGATTAATAAACATTTAAACAATAATGCAAAGGAACTGAAAAGCCACTTGCTGCCACTCTGCTACAGGAACTACTAAAAGCTAGCACTGATTGGCCAAGCCAAATATTTCACGTGAGCATCCATGCAAGACAATCGGTTGCTATGGAAACCAGATCACTGTAGCAAAGAGATAAAGAAATATAGCAAGGAAAATGCTATAGGCAAATAAGCATGCAATGTACGGCAGCTAAATGGACTACTCGGAGTTTAACTAACCAATCACAGGCGCAGCTTATGCAAAAAGAATTTCTAGTTAAATTTGGCAGAACAAGCAGATTGCACTAGGACTGAAGCACCGACACCTAATGCTCAAGGAAAGCAGACAGCTAGCAAAATTACCTGCTCTCTGGCCAGACATGTAACTGAGAGCCACTACGCACAAGCACTGAAGAACAGAGTGTCGCATACATCATATAGAGGAAAAATCATTGCTTTCCAACAACTATAACCAAGACTGAAGTCATGTTAGTCTGCTGGTTAATCACGACCTGTTTTTCCTGTGAGATGGATGTGCGTCGGCACCCTGCTGCTTGAATGTTCAGACTGAACCTGAAGCTCGTTGCGCACTCGTCGTCACCGCTGAGCTGCTTCTTTGGACCTGCACACAAACACTAGAAAGACAGAGGCAAGTTGTTGTAGATGAACGATGCTGCCTAGATTCAGGTGCTCGGCGAAACAAGGATTGATGAATTGCACAGCTGCCGTCGACCAGTGTCAGTTTGGCATGAGCTCCTCGCGAGCTCGTCGCTTGCCCAGTCGTGCTTCTTCAGATCTGCAAGCAGAAGTATATAGACAAGAACAGCTGCCCTACACGAGCAGGGCGCAGTCGAAATCCAAGTCGATGCTAGCAATGAAAACAGCTGCAGTTTTCTGGAGCTCAGACCAAAGCACCGAGCTGCTGAATCGTTGCCGCCGAGCCGGTGTCGCTTGGCCTCAACCTGTGTGCTCCTCTGCCGAGTGTTCGTCGTCACCGTCTGCTGCTGCGGTCGTATGTCACTCAATCCCAGGCGGACGCTGTCGTCCTGCTGTGTCTCCTCACCTCAATCTACTGCAGCTCCTCCACCAGCAGGCAACCTGCACTATGCACAAAACAGAGAGCACGGAGAGCTCCAGGAAGTCACGAGCATGAACAGCTCGCCTCTGAATTCATCAGGAAAACCAACCAAAGCAAAACCATAAATCGCAGAAAATAAATCACAGACTCATCCCATCATACGTGATACAATCCAAGTGAAAGCCTCCCAAAATATTAACATTTGAGCATCAATTTTAGGATTTCGTGGAACCCTAGCAAATAACGAAAATCTTGGGGAAAACTGAAATTAAATTATGCTCGTGAGGGAATCGGTTCAATCCGTCACACAGAAGTATTCTCCCATGTCTCACCACTAGAATCCCCAACAAATCCCAAACCAAATCTCAACCAAAATAGAGATCGAAAATTCACCAAAAAATAGTTTTGAAAATAGGAAAAAAGAGAAATTCAAAATTTGGGACAAAGTGAAGATCTTGAGCACGAATTTGAATCTCATATCATAGATAAATGCTTACAAGATTTATGAGTATAAGGCTAAAAAGTCACCCTCTTGCTTCTACTATTTGAAAGAGCAAGAGATATCTGTCACATATCCACTATTCTTTACTTTACGGATGAAGCACTCTCCTTAACACTTTAGAATGAGCCCTAATACAAGGCTAATAGAAAAAGAGACTTCTCTTCCATTAACCCTACCTCTCCTTATATAGGTCTAGGGGTTGTTCACATGATCACTCTGTCCTTTACCTACATAACACTACCACCTACCACCAAGGGTACACTTATCTATCTCTCTCCATATTGTCCGAACGCATTTGGACCCTTCACGACTTTGCTTCGCCTTGAAGCAAGCTCCGTGATGGTGTCATGTGCACCACCAACCGCCGTCACTGGTTTTGAGGCCCAAGCTGGGAAACCACCTTGCACGCTTTTTAAAGCGCGACTTCATGCTCACTTCCGCCGAAGCAATACTTCGTGATCTTGACGCATGTCACTTTGTCCTGTGATCCTCCTCGCCGGCAAGTCTCTCCCGCTTCCGGTCCATCGAAAGTCTCTACTTGTACCGACACCCGATCACCTTTGACTTGGTCAACCCCACCGTCTTGATCATCACCCACGGTTTTGAGGCTCAACCGCGAAACCATTCGTGCTTCTCGCCTCTCCACGTGTACGGCATGGATCACCCTTGACTCCACCCGGCCTCCTGGTTGTCTGGCTTCAAGTTTCCTACTTGTGCCCGATGCTCTCGCCGTTGACCGCCAAGTCGACTCCAGTGATCTACACATCATGAGACAAACAAACACATTTCCAATCTCCTGCAACTTCTCCAACACCTCCGGTTAGTAAAAACATCATCATGCATAACCCATGCAATCCACAAATCTCTACATTTCAACTCAAATACCAACACGCTCAAGTCAATTACTCATCACATATTATAAACCATGGCACATCTCAACATGGTTTCTCACTAATAAATTCCATAAGTGTTGGTAAATATTAGATACAGGTGATTATTCCATAAAATCAATGGAAAATTCATATCATCATGGGAGAAAGTACACTTCCGACCAATCAGAGCGCAGCAGAAGGATCCACTGGCCCACTTTCAGAAGAAAACCGACTTAACCCATGCCTTACAGTGCCAAAAGGAAAGAGGGGCCACCTATCAGGGACCTAGAGGAGAGGAGCCCGAGGCTCACAACCCATGCTCGACCGACTCCTCTAGTGCATGCCTTCCACGTGGAGCCTCTTGGTGCCTTCCCAACGTTGGTTGTGGGCATTAGGTGGAAGTTACCACCTCTTGAACCGTCTTTGGGCCCTATATAAGGAGGGGAGTGCCCTCATTCCCTCAACACTTCGATAATAGTTTAGAGCTTCATTTCCATAAGGCTTTAGCGCTGCCAAAACGTTTAGAAAATAGGGAGAGAGTGAGGGGAAATCCGGAGGAGGAGTGGGCTTATCCACCTCTTCTCCACGCTTGTACCTCGATAGATGTTTGTCATATTTAGTAAGTCTTTATGATTTATTTCTTAGTATTTAAGTATCCTTTTTAAGTAAGTTTCATACTTAGTTGCTTTGCTCGCTCAGCGCTCTATTTAATTAGAGACCTTAGTCTTATATCATCGTAGCTAAAGATTAAGGAAGTAATTCAAAACATAGACGTGGTGTCTAGACCGTAGGTTACCTTTGTTTATCGTGTAGTCCACAGATTGCTAGAGATAGGCAGTAGGTGATGACAGTCCTATCTGTTCTTTGAAATCCTCCATATTCGGCTACGTAGTAGGCTCTTGGTCGGAATCGCACTATGGATGCAGGAGAAAACCGCGCATTCCCGAGGATCTATTATATCAACTGATCTAAAACTTGAACCTGTACATCGCACGGGTTGTGGAACACAGTAGTATCAAACTGGTTTATATCATTGCTCACCTGATCAGGAGATCGCATTGTTGAAAGATGGCAAGGTCGCGAAGAGGCCATTGGCGGGCTGAGCATGTTCCTGGAGGCATCGGGCAAGATCTTGTCTTCCTAGAACACGATATGAATTACGGTTTGCAGCTTAAAACACTTGGTAGTGATCACAGCAAGTTTCGAATTTACCATGTCACGCGCAATCTGTGAACTGACAGGAGGCAGCGTGATGAGGACATCAACGACATACGAATAATGACGACGGAAGATGGCACGACAAACCAAGATGTCACGCCTCCACCTCTCGTCGTCGCGCCTCCTCGAGTTACGGATCCATCTTCTAACGAGACGACGACGTACAAGGGCCCAATCACTAGAGCTCGAGCCCAGGAATTGAAGACGGTTTTGATGCTAAGGAACGACGGCCCAGGATGATGTGGCCCGAAGGCCCACGTGGCCCAAGTCGCACGACTCCCTCTCCACCGCGCGCCCCTCCACTTCAGCCGGCCCTAGATGCCTCGTCCTCCCCCTATATAGTCAAGGGCTGCGCCCCTTGTAATCTTTGAGTTTTGTTTTAAGTTTAGCTTAGCTATACATCCGTCTCTCGACGTGAATTCAGAACTCCACCTTCGTGCAATACATCAGATTGCTCGCCTCTAATTCTTGCTCGTTCTTCGATTGCGCGTAAGAATTGATCCTCGTGATCAGGTTGATCTTGTTTACCGCAAGGTTAATACCCTCCGGAAGTTGGTTCAGCGATTGCATTGGCGCTTCGGCTTGCTCGTCGTAGTCGGATCGTGAGGGTCAACATCCACCAAATCGAAGTTATCTCCACTCGCCGAAAGATCGGGCACTCTACACCTATCAAGTGGTATCAGATTCCAGTGTTTCTCGGTGAGTTTTATCCAAGTCCACATAAACCAAAAATTACAAAAAAAAAAGGAGAAAAAAAAAGAAAAAAAAGAAAAAAAAGAGAAAAAAAAAGAAAGAAAAAAAAAAGAAGAGAAAAAAAAAGAGCGGCCGAGCAACACAGGCGACGCGTTCTTGCTGCACTTTGTTTTGATCCTTTTTTTTCCTTCCTCTTGCACTTGTACCGGCAGCAATCTTTTCGCGTTTAGCACCATTATTCAGCTTTGCAGTTATTGTTTGAATTGTGCTAACCCTTGGATTGAGTGCAGCCTCCTAGCCCCACAAATTTTCTACTACGAGCAGGTTTTTGTTTCACCACGCAATCGCTCCTCCAATCTTCCACCGGTTTTACCTGTGGTTGCAGTTCACGCTTGCGTGCTTGGTAAGGACGGGTAAGAATTTGATAACAGCTTTTTGATTGAGCTTTTCACCCACCACTCACCTCTCGTTGTAGGATCCCGCTTTTTGTATTGCTTGTGTTTCTATGGCAGAAAACAGCTCGAAGTCGGAGGAGCTCACCCTCCAGGATGTCCAGGCACAGGTTGACGGTCTACAAAACGACATGAAGACGATGCATGAGAGACTTGACTCTACGGTCACTTCGTCGAATGAGCGTTTTGATCAACTGGACCTCGCTGATACGGCTGCCCGCACCACGCTCGCGACGATCATGACTCGTCTTGAGGCCATGTCGACGCAGCTTGGGACCATGACGACGCAGCTCACGGAGTTGCAACATGCACGTGACTACGGCGCCGACACCGAGCAGGACGACGACAATCGCCGTGGTCGTGCTCGTAGGGTACGCGTTCCTATTAATGATTCTTTTGCCAAAATAAAATTTCGTATTCCCACTTTTAATGGCAAATATGATCCGGGTGCTTATCTTGATTGGGAATTAGAGGTTGAACAAAAATTTGCATGCCATGATATTCCTGCTAATTTACAAGTTAAGGCTGCTATTAGTGAATTTACTGAATTTGCTTTACTTTGGTGGCGTGAGTATAGACAAAGATATCCTGATAATATTCCAGCCACTTGGACGGCATTAAAAGCTGCTATGCGTCATCGTTTTGTGCCGTCATATTATGCTAGATATTTGCTTAATCAAATGCAGCGTTTTCAACAAGGTTCACTTTCCGTAGAGGATTATTATCAAGCTTTGCAAAAGGGTATGATTCGCTGTGGTTTAGTTGAACTGGATGATGCTGCTATGGCTCGCTTTAGGGGTGGGTTAAATCGTGAAATTCAGAATATTCTTGATTATAAGCATTATGATGATATGACCACCTTATTTGAATATGCTTGTAAAGCTGAACGTGAAGTGCAGGATCGACAATCTTCGTCAAGACCTAACATTTTTGTAGGGTCCAAGACGCCTTCAGCTCCACGGTCGACACCTCCTTCCACGTCACGCGACCACTCCTCGACCACGTCCAAGTCGAGTGCTCCATCCACGGCCAAATCTGCCTCGTTCGTGCCGTCCTCCTCGTCGTCTGGACGAGCTCGGGATATTCAGTGTCACCGTTGCCGAGGATTTGGTCATGTGATACGTGATTGTCCAAATAAACGAACTATGTTGATTCGTGACGACGGTGGGTATTCTTCTGCTAGTGATTCTGAGGATATTCATCAGACTATGCTTGCCACTAATCATGCAGATAATACGGAGCTTCATGTCGACTCTAGTGCCGCCGACAGGTATGCCACTCTTGTTGTGCAGCGTGTTCTTAGTACACAGGTCGTTCAGGATGAAAAGCATCAGCGCCACAACATTTTTCATATCAAAGGCGTTGTGCAAGAACGAGCGATCCGTATAATCATCGATGGTGGCAGTTGCAACAATTTGGCTAGTACGACCTTGGTGGAGCAGTTGTCATTGCCAACAAGGAAGCATCCACATCCTTATCACGTTCAATGGCTCAATGATGGCGGCAAAATAAAGGTAACGCGCTCGGTACGTGTTCCTTTCTCTCTTGGCGCCTATTCTGATTTTGTAGATTGTGATGTTGTTCCAATGGAAGCATGCTCTTTGTTGCTTGGCCGTCCTTGGCAATATGATGTTGATAGTGTTCATCATGGTCGCTCCAATTATTATTCCTTCATGTTTAAGGGTCAGAAAATTGTTATTCATCCTATGACACCTGAACAAGTTCTTAAAGATGATATTGCTCGAGCGACAAAAGCTACAAAATTGGTTACATCGCCTCCTGTTGCACCTGTTCAACATGAGATCAAATTGAATAACCCTATCTTGCTTGCTACACGTGCTGATTTTGATGAATTACATTATGCTAATCTGCTTTGCTATGCGCTAGTTTGCTCTCGTATGCTTGTTTCACTAGATGAGGCGCCTATGTTGCATATTCCTCCTGTTGTTGCTAACCTTTTGCAGGACTATAAAGATGTTTTTCCCGCTGAATTGCCGTCGGGTCTTCCTCCTATTCGTGGCATAGAACATCAGATTGATTTAATTCCAGGCGCACAGCTTCCTAATCGCGCCCCGTACCGCACAAATCCTGAGGAGACGAAAGAAATTCAGCGTCAAGTGCAGGCATTGCTTGATAAAGGTTACATTCGTGAGTCTCTCAGCCCTTGTTCGGTTCCTGTTTTGCTTGTTCCTAAGAAAGATGGTTCTTGGCGTATGTGTGTAGATTGTCGTGCAATTAACAATATTACAATTCGTTATCGATATCCTATACCACGCCTTGATGATATGCTTGATGAACTTAGTGGTGCCACAATTTTCTCTAAGGTTGATTTACGTAGTGGTTACCATCAAATAAGAATGAAATTAGGAGATGAATGGAAAACGGCTTTTAAAACTAAATTTGGCTTGTATGAATGGTTGGTTATGCCGTTTGGATTGTCTAATGCTCCTAGCACTTTTATGCGCTTAATGAATGAAGTTCTTCGGTCTTTCATTGGAATATTTGTTGTTGTCTATTTTGATGATATCCTTATATACAGCAAATCCATGAATGAGCATTTAGAGCATTTGCGTGCTGTTTTTGATGCTTTGCGTGCTGCTCACTTGTTTGGGAACATGGAAAAATGCACTTTTTGCACGCAACGTGTTTCGTTTCTTGGATATGTTGTTACTCCACAGGGCATTGAGGTCGATAGCAGCAAGGTGGACGCCATTCAGAGTTGGCCCCAACCGACGACGGTCACACAGGTTCGTAGTTTTCTTGGTCTTGCAGGCTTCTATCGTCGTTTTGTGCGGGATTTCAGTTCTATTGCTGCACCATTACATGAGCTGACCAAGAAGGGTGCGCCATTTGAGTGGGGCGCACCACAAGACGACGCATTCAACACTTTAAAGGAACGGTTAACTCATGCTCCTCTCTTACAATTGCCTAATTTTGATAAAGTGTTTGAATTGGAATGTGATGCTAGTGGAATTGGTTTGGGTGCTGTTTTGTTGCAAGATCATAAACCCATTGCTTATTTTAGTGAGAAGTTAAGTGGTGCTGCTCTTAAATATTCCACTTATGATAAAGAACTTTATGCTTTAGTAAGAACTTTGCAAACATGGCAGCATTATTTATGGCCTCGCGAATTTATTATTCATTCTGATCATGAGGCTTTGAAACATATTAGAACCCAAACTAATCTGAATCGTCGTCATGCTAAATGGGTTGAATTTATTGAATCTTTTCCATACATCATTAAACATAAAAACGGGAAGGAAAATGTGATTGCCGATGCTTTGTCTCGTCGTTATATGATGCTGTCCCAATTAGACTTTAAAATCTTTGGTTTGCACGCTTTGAAAGATCAATATGTGAATGATGCTGATTTTCATGATATTATGATGCATTGTAAGGATGGCAAACCTTGGGGCAAATTTCATATGCAGGATGGGTTCCTGTTTCGTGCTAACAAGCTGTGTATTCCAGCTAGCTCGGTTCGTCTTTTGTTGTTACAGGAGGCGCATGGAGGTGGTCTTATGGGTCACTTCGGAGTTTTCAAGACACATGAGGTGTTGGCCGACCATTTCTTTTGGCCACGGATGCGCCGTGATGTTGAGCGCCTTGTTGCACGCTGTACCACATGTCAAAAAGCTAAATCTCGTTTGGGTAATCATGGTTTGTATATGCCCTTGCCTGTTCCCTCTTCTCCTTGGCTTGATATTTCGATGGATTTTGTTTTGGGATTGCCTCGCACTAAGAAGGGGAGGGACAGTATTTTTGTGGTTGTTGATCGTTTCTCTAAAATGGCTCACTTTATACCTTGTCATAAAACTGATGATGCCTCAAATGTTGCTGAATTGTTCTTTAGAGAGATTGTTAGATTGCATGGAATTCCTAAAACAATTGTCTCTGATCGTGATGCTAAGTTTCTTAGTCATTTTTGGCGTTCTCTTTGGAATAAATTAGGAACTAAGCTGCTGTTTAGTACTACTTGTCATCCTCAAACTGATGGGCAAACTGAGGTAGTAAATAGAACTTTGTCTGCTATGCTTAGAGCTGTTTTAGATAAAAATTTGAGACGCTGGGAAGATTGTTTACCTCATGTTGAATTTGCTTATAATCGTGCTACACATTCTGCCACTAAGATGTGTCCTTTTGAGGTTGTTTATGGCTATGTTCCTAAGGCGCCTATTGATTTGTTTTCTATTGATGCTGAGGATGAACCACATCTTGATGCTCTTGCTCATATTGATCACATGAAACAATTGCATGAAGAAACACAACACAACATTGCCATTGCTAATAAAAAGTATCAAGTTGCTGGTAGTAAAGGTAGAAAACATATTTCTTTTGAACCTGGTGATTTGGTTTGGTTGCACTTGCGTAAAGATAGATTTCCTACTTTGCGTCGTTCTAAACTGATGCCTCGTGCTGCTGGTCCTTTTAAAGTGCTAACCAAGATTAACGATAATGCTTATGTTCTTGACTTGCCCATGGAGTTTGGTGTTTCCACTAGTTTTAATGTTGCAGATTTGAAACCATACTTGGGTGAGGATGATGAGTTGCCGTCGAGGACGACTTCACTTCAAGAAGGGGAGGATGATGAGGACATCAACGACATACGAATAATGACGACGGAAGATGGCACGACAAACCAAGATGTCACGCCTCCACCTCTCGTCGTCGCGCCTCCTCGAGTTACGGATCCATCTTCTAACGAGACGACGACGTACAAGGGCCCAATCACTAGAGCTCGAGCCCAGGAATTGAAGACGGTTTTGATGCTAAGGAACGACGGCCCAGGATGATGTGGCCCGAAGGCCCACGTGGCCCAAGTCGCACGACTCCCTCTCCACCGCGCGCCCCTCCACTTCAGCCGGCCCTAGATGCCTCGTCCTCCCCCTATATAGTCAAGGGCTGCGCCCCTTGTAATCTTTGAGTTTTGTTTTAAGTTTAGCTTAGCTATACATCCGTCTCTCGACGTGAATTCAGAACTCCACCTTCGTGCAATACATCAGATTGCTCGCCTCTAATTCTTGCTCGTTCTTCGATTGCGCGTAAGAATTGATCCTCGTGATCAGGTTGATCTTGTTTACCGCAAGGTTAATACCCTCCGGAAGTTGGTTCAGCGATTGCATTGGCGCTTCGGCTTGCTCGTCGTAGTCGGATCGTGAGGGTCAACATCCACCAAATCGAAGTTATCTCCACTCGCCGAAAGATCGGGCACTCTACACCTATCACAGCGCCCATTGCGGACACGTTCCTGGTCGCATCGTGGATCCTCTGGCAGTGCGTTTCGGATATGTTGGAGAGGGACACCAGAAACACGACATGGTGAACTTTTGTTTCAATTGGATGAGTGGATCACTGGGAACGTCGAAGCCAATAACGTGTTGCATTGCTAGGCGCGAGGGGAGGAGGTGTTGGGGTCAACAAACCTCAACGAGGAGTGGGGCTCTCGGGGTCACAGATCATCGAGGACGAACTGGGCGTGCTCTTGGAGCTCCTGTGCAGTGAAAGGGAGGGTTAGGGGCGCTCGAAGGTGGCTAGAATCGAGAAACGACGCATGGAGGCGTGGCTCACCGGACTTGGGGAAGAAAGGCTCAGCGGCGACGATTCTGTAGGGGATTGAGAGCAGCGGTATGCAAGAGAAGCAAGCTGTTGGGGAGGGCAACGTCTTGGGGCTGCTTCTATAGGGGAAAAGGTGGAGGAATTCGAGCGGACATTGTTGGAACCGAAAACTTCTCTCACTCATGACATGAACGCAAGGAAGAAAACGATGAACAGTGGAGCATGCAATAAATTTCCGGTGATGAACGCCTCGGCCGATGAACCGCCTGTATCTTGACTTCTCATTCACATGGCTTACCGACGAACCCATCGTCTGTTTTATACACGGCAGCGACGCAGCAGCACCCACGCACCCACATCTGCGACCATCACGCGCACGCACGCATGACCCCAGCGACCCGGCCAGCACTCGTTCATGAGCCACTCCTCCTCCACGAGAACCAGACATCGCATCCAAATCGTGAGGCGCGCTGCTGCAACTAATGCACGCGACACTAGACTGCTTCCATACGCACGCGCGCAGCTCGCCTGCACACGTGCACACACACATGTTATCTAACCAACAGACTTGAAACACACTTCAAGTCATGATTATCCTAACAAACTCACCCTAATCTTGACTTGCCGTTGCCGGAGTTGCTGCAGCTCCCGTTGTTGTCATCGCCACCAACCGCCGCTACGGCCTTGGGCCTCCCGACCTGACGTGGCCACCTCTAGAAGCCCCATCTCCACGCGAGCGCGCCGTATGCTTTGTCGTCACCGGAGTATGATGCTACTTCTGTCGTTGTCGTCGCCACAGCCACCACTATGGCCTCCACGCTCGGCATGAACCACGCAGCATGCATCGCCTCCGCGTGCACCCGACAGCCTTCCTCATCTCCTCGGCGACACACGCCTCTTGTCCGGCGACACACGCCGTTTCTCTATCTCCGGTAACACACGCCGTTCCTCCGACTCCGGCGACACACGCCGTTAGCCATGGGAGCAGCGCCATACGCTGCAGTCCCATCTTCTTCCTCGTGGGGACAGCGCCAAACATCGCCAGGGCCACCATCTTCTTCGTCGGCGACACACGCTGAGCTTCTTCTCCACCGGCAACACACACCGTTAAGCACGCCCGGCAGGATCGACACATGATTGACTGCCATAGCACCTCAATTGGTGATCACGCGCATGAGCCGATACACGGTCGGTGACCTCGCTGCACCGCCACCACACCGTCACGCTGCTGCTATCGACCGACAACACACGCCATGAAGCTAGCACGCCCAGCAAGACCAACACATGATCCTCTGCCCGACACCTCTAATGGCGACCACGCACAACCCGACACATGGTCCGGTGGCCTCGCCACCATGAACGCTATCATGCACCGACCACCAGCAGCACGACTCCGGTGACGGGGGCACAACCCAGCTCGAACCAACTCTGATACCAATTGTTGGAACCGAGAACCTCTCTCAACTGCTCTCTCTCTCTCACTCATGACATGAATCGCAAGGAATAAAATGATGAACAGTGGAGCATGCAATAAATTTCCGGCGATGAACGCCTCGGCCGATGAACGGCCTGTATCTTGACTTCTCATTCACATGGCTCATCGATGAACCCATCGTCTACACAGTTTTATACACGGCAGCAACGCAGCAGCACCCACACACCCACATCTGCGGCCTTCACGCGCACACACGCATGACCCGGCGACCCGGCCAGCACTCGTTCGTGAGCCACTCCTCCACGAGAACCGGACATCGCATCCAGATCGTGAGGCGCGCTGCTGCAACTAACGCACGCGACACTAGACTGCTTACATACGCACGCGCGCAACTCGCCTGCATACGTGCACACACACATGTTATCTAACCAACAGACTTGAAACACACTTGAAGTCATGATTATCCTAACAGGCATGAGCTCTGTTGTTGATCAATGGCCGTCATGGCCATTAATGAGCGCTAGAGCTCCTGAGCTCGCTGTTGTGGCTGCTGCGGCTTGGGAGTGGGGGAGGGGAACCAGGCGTCCCATTTAATGGCTAGCTGCGGCAGTTTCCAGAGGCGAAGGGGCAGGGACGCGAAGCAATGGCAACAACGGCAGTTGCAGGCGGTGGCGTTCGTTAGCTGCATGGCGAAGGAGACGAAGCTTTCCAGCTTGGTGCGTTGCATACGCTGGGCTGCACTCTAGGCTGGTGGGCCAAGAGAGAAAAGGCAGGGACCACGTGAGGTTCTATCTCTATTCTGTTTTTCTAATTTTGTTTTCTGGTTCTATTTACTATTTCTATTGCTAATTGTAAATCAAATTTCAAAATACATTTTCACACAATAAAAAGCCCTAATGCATACTACTCTACCATGAATGCAACAAACAAAAATAATAGCAATCTAATTAAATTTATTTAATTTAGAAAATATATATTTTGCCCAAAGAAAATGATAACAACCTAATTTATTGATGTTAATTTTTAAACTATTACAAAAAGTTTTAAATTTTAGTGAAATTTTAATAACACTCCAAAATTGAAATTTTAGATGTTACAACTTTCTACCCAAAGCCACAATTATCTTGGTGTCCTTGGTCGAAGTAGAACAGAAGATTAGGCACACACATTCCCTGTAGATTCGATACCTTGAAATACTCCTAGGTGAAAGCTACTTCGATATCCGTACGCTTGCGGATTTATTCTGTTATCGTTAAAATACCCAACAAGCTTTCTGGCGTTGTTGCTGAGGAATGGTTGTTGTTTGATCTTCGAACCTAGTTTGCCCTTGTATCTTTTTATCTTTCTTTATTTTTCCCCTTCTCTACCATGGAGCGATTATAATTCAAGATTTGTCTGCTTCCAAGGGCGAGTTCTTTGAGCCGTTGCTTTCAGCGCACCCAATTCATTCATCTGGCTTTGAACTCCGTCCCGGCTTTATAGCCATGGTTCGAGAACAATCCTTCTCGGGTTTAAATAGCGGAAACCCGTTCCATCATTTGCGAGAGTCCGAGCATTTGAGTTCATGCCTATCGATCAAAGGCATGACTCATGATACTTTCATATAAAATTGTTTTCCTTTTCCCTCAAGGAGAATGTGAAATAATGGTACACTCATTTCGTTAAGAGTACAAATGGTGATTGGAAAGTGTTGTGTTCACGGTCGTTAAATACCATTTCCGACCATCAATATAACTCAAAATAAAGGAGGATTGTATATTCCTATCATGCATGTTAGTTAGAATCAATAAATATCCACAATTGCTTGGAGAATCACAAACATGGAGGAGAGATATCAAAAGAGAGGATAAAACACACCCATGTAGCGAAGAAGCACAATGTCGACCAATCGGAGTTCGCCAACGGGGATTTCCACGGATCAACTGGCCCACCTGCAGTACCAAACCGACATATAGAAGGCCTAAGCTGTGGAAAACCAAAGAGGGGCCACCTATGCCAAAGGTGGCAAGACCCCTATGGGCCCACCCCCTGTTTGGCCGAACAGGGAGGAGGCCCACTAGGGCCCATCATCCTATGACGGTTCCCCACCGACTTCCCAAAGGCGGTTATCCCCCTTAGTGTAGGAGTTACCGACCTTAAAACCGCCTTGGATAGCTATAAAAGGAAGGGTGTGGCTCACTTCTCAACACACACCAAGAAGCATTGCTCTGTTTACCATTTGGTGATTCCCTTTAGTTTTAGTCGAGTTAGGCCTAGAATAGAGTCTTCTTCAGTTCCCAAGTATTCCTTAAAGTTGTGGTATGGCTCTTGCATCTTTCTACTTTTATAAAACTTTATTCTATTTAATATATTTAGTCTTCCTGTATAGTTATGTTTGGGTCATGTGTTTCTTGTTTGATTATATGATCCATTCATGTATGTGGTTATTATGCTTGCATGTTAGTAATATAGTCATACTATATTACCATGTTAGACATAAGCCCTTACTATAGCCTTTATTTATGTCATTATAATGATGCATGACTGATGTGTGACTTAGATCATTTCTATGTGCTTAGTGTTCATTTAAATGTGATTACTCCTTTTCTAATCCATCGCTTAAGGGATTCGGATTATTGTTCTAGAGATGTAAGCATGGTGCTTTGATCAATAGAATGCATTATTTATCATGTAGCTCATGGATTACTACGGGTAGGCAGTAGGTGGTGACAGCCCTATCTGTCCTTTGAAATCCCCCATGTTCAGCTATGCAATGGGCTCTTGACCGGAATCGTACTGTGGATGCAGGAATAAACCGGATGCCCAGGGTGTGATGATCTGATTGTCTTGCATTGTCATTGTATCTATATAATAGTATATAATATAGACTATGTAACGATATAAAAGGAACATAGGAACTTAGCTCTTTCTTTGTCCTTCTCCACTAGACTAATATTTATCTAACTTGAGTATGCTACCTGTCTGTCCATTACCATGTTATTCTTTACCTTTACCCCTATGATGACTTTGTCTCATAACCCAATGTGCAAATATCTAGAATATGGTAATTACTTTGATCAATCATATGTCTTCCTTTTGGATAAAACAAATATGATACCCTGAATACTTCCGGATGAAATGCTACAATAGTATTCTCCGTGCGCTTACGGACTCTCTGCATTTGCTAAAGATTACCAATAACCATTTCCGGCTTTGTTGCTAAGAAAACTTAGTGACGATGTTAAGAAATATCAACAAGCATTTCTGGCATCGTTACCAAGAATAGTTATATCTCTGGTGCGACACTTAGAAATGCCATCAAGCATTTTTGACGCCGTTGCCGGGGAAGGCAATTGATCCAAGGAATTAGCAAGATTCTATATTTGCCTATGAGATTATTTGGTATTCACCAAAACAGGCAAAACTTCTCTGTTTGCTCCTTTTGTGTGAAAATAGGGTAGTGCATGACCGGCTTCACCTTGCCTGAAAATTATATTGAATATCCCGAAGAACTCTTGAGAATGCTACGTGCACATCTTGTCCCTCCTCAAAAGTTCATGTCTGCAAGTAAGTCAGTCATTTCGTATCATCAAGCTTCAAGGTCATGGCACAGAAGAGTCTTTGTGATTTCTCCGCTCCCTCAGCGTCCAACATTCCTGTTGCACCCAACGTCACGGGAGATGCGAATTTCGATATCAAGACGGGTCTCATTACCATGGTGCAGGCCAGCCCATTCTGTGGGAATGCCAATGAGGATGCTAATGCCGATCTGCAACAATTTCTGGAGATTTGCAGCACCTTCAAGATGAAGGACGTCTCCCAAGACGCCATTCGCCTTCCCCTGTTTCTGTTCTCCCTCCTGAGGAGGGCAAAACAGTTGTTCTACGTGAACAAGGATGTTGTGGGTACCTAGGAGAAGTGTTCAACCACGGTCCTTGCCATATTCTTCCCGCTGGGCAAAACCAACGCCCTTCATGGAAGAATTTCAAGCTTCCAGCAGGAGTCCAAGGAGTCAATCTTCGAGGCTTGGGAGAGGCTGTAAGAGTACATTGCCGTCTGTCCTCATCACGGGATGGATGAATGACTTATCATCCAGAACTTTTATAACGAGCTGACTCTGTCGGCTCGTGATCATATTGATGCTGCCGCGGGAGGAGCCTTCTTCTCATTGACTGTTACAACCAAGGATCGAGTGAAGATCGTCTTCACTCGTGCTAGCAGGGCATGCACACTATTTAGGAGGTGGACATGCTAGCCACTAAAATGGACTTCCTCATGAAGAAAATGGACGAACAAGCCAAAGGGTATAAAGTCGGCACCGTCAACGCCTTAGACTCTCGCATGACGTGCGAGGTCTACAGCGACACGGGTCACTCGGGCAATGACTGCCCTGAGATTCATGAGGACGTGTTGTACATGAACAACAACAACAGCGGTTATCGTCCACAAGGAGGCAACGGGTGGAATCAACCACACCCGTGTTATCAAGGAGGTAACAACTTTAACTCTTTCAATAATCAACCCTCCTTTGAAGATCTTGTCTTAGGCCAGGGTAAAATGAATGAAACCTTCACTAAAAAGCTTTCCGCCAATGACAACACATTATAAAGTGTTAATGCTAAGCTAGAAGGTCTTTCTTCTTCCTTTAAGAATTGACTTAGCTATAATAAAATGCTAGAAACCCAACTTGCCCAGCTAGCTGCTGTTGTTCCTCCTCTAGAGTCAGGGAAGATCCCGGGACAACCCGAGTCTCCCATTGAAAATGTTAATATGATGACCACGAGAGGCGGTAAGACCACTCGAGATCCGCCATATCCTAACATTGCAGGGAAGGACATGGAAGAAGAAAAGGAAGTACTTTCAAGCAAAGAAGATCCGGGGTGCCCTATGATTGCTTGCTCGATCGGGGATCAGAAGTTCGACCACGCCCTGTGCGACCTTGGTGCAAGTGTCAGCATGATGCCCAAGGCAGTCTTTGAGAAATTACACTACACGGTTCTATCCCCCACGCCGATGCAACTTCAGCAGGCTGATTCATCGGTCCGCTATCCTGAGGGAATTGCAGGAGGTGTTCTGGTGAAAATCTAGGATTGTTTCATCCCTGTGGATTTTGTGGTGCTTGACATGGATGTTGAGAAGGAAACGCCACTCATTCTCGGGCGCTTGTTTCTGAGCACCGCTGATGCACACACTGATGTTGGGGATAGAGAAATCCATTTCCTCATCAATGGGAAGGAGAAAAGGTTTGATTTTCATCCAAGGAGAGAGCAGTGCTCAATGATCAAGATCAAGTACGGGCCAAACCGAAAGAATATTGAAGAGGTCGAAGTAACACCCCCGAAGAAGGATAGCCTCATTCTTTACATGAAGAAGATCATGGCAAAGGAGATGCCGTACCATTTCGAGAAGAAGAACCCACCTACGGTGAGGCCAGGACTATGGGGCAAACCCACAACCTTTTAAATCCAAGAAGCCACCGACCGCGACAAAGATGAAGAAGGTGTGGCGAGTGAAGGAAGCAGCCATCCGCGTCCACTTCTCCAGGACCGGACACCGCAACATCAAGCTAAACAATATGGGGAAAAGTCCCATCGTCGGACTTTAAAAAATTGGTGAGCGCTTGCCAAAGGGAAATTGGTATTTATCTCATATTTTATTTTTCCTCAAGTTTTGCACATTTGAATTTTTCCAAACTTTTGGATTCTTTCAAATTTCCCTCTGTATTTGCATATTTGGATTTCACACATGCATGTTGGAATTTATTCCAACCCTCTTCTTTGTTTGATAAAAATACAAAATTCGCGTTTCAGTTTCTAACTTTGAGAAAATATTTTTTCTGAGCAAAATTCTGTCAAAACATTGGACCTAACCCCTACAGCTTAGAAAATATAGCTATTAGGGAGTTATGGGCCAAAGTGGGGGAATAGTGGAACCCACCCACGGTCGACCGAACACTCATTGGGCAAAAGGGTGTGGGCCCCACCAACCTTGGCTTTTTGCCAACGGTTGGATTTGGCTCCCCACTAGCCGTTTTGACCGTTTGGGATTTTTCCTATAATTTTAGTGCCCGGGGAGAGTGTTTTTCCATTCCATGTTCACTTCTCATTTCACTCCCTCCTTCACTCATTTGCTCTTGACCTCTCACATTGCTTCTCCAAAGTTGTCATTCCAAAAACTACCAAAAATATTTCCCTTTTAGTTTGCTTTGTTTTTGGGATTGTTCAAAACCTTTGCAAGGTTTGGCAAGATCAACACGGCCGACGGATTTTATTTGCTAACCCATAACCCATATTCGAGTTATTCTTGTATTTTTGCTTAAGTGGTGTAGATGAAGAAGGCTAAGGCGTTGATGCAGCGAGTGACGCGTTCGAGAATGACATGGAGGAGGATGAGCCACACGTTCTTCTCGCCAACACCGACCTCGAGCTATTGGATGAACGAGAGAGATGAGTCTAGCACCGCTTACACAACCGTAGTTTCGTCCACACCAGGATGTACGATGCGACCTACTCTCCACGATAGGTATGGACTCTGAGTTCCTTCCTATTTGGAAGGCATTGGGTTGGACTGAATTTGCATACATCACTAAGGTAGGTTCAGGCCTCCTCACTATCCAGTTTTTCTGCACATTGCAAAAAGATAATGACGGGGTACTTTTTTGCTTGTTTGGGAAGGAATACCGTCTCACTTGGAAAGACCTTAACATCATTCCTAAGTTCTTGTTTGCTGCAATTGCTAAAATTCCTATTTCTCCTGTTGAAGCGATGATTTGTCAATGGTTAGTGTGGAATACTTACCTTAACAGTATCCATATCTATGCTTAATTCGGAAGGTGATAGGATGGCCTACCAATATAGGAACCGACCGAGTCGGCTTGGAGCACAAGGATATTCAAGATAGAATTACTATGTTTATCTTTGTAAACTACGAGTATGACTCCTCATGTACCTTCTGCTGACCGGATATATAAGGTGGCGGGAACCCCCCATCAAGGGATACAACAACATCATACAGCAATACAAACCACTGAACACAGGACGTAGGATTTTTACTCTCATTGAGAGGGCCTGAACCTGTATAACTTGGCGTCTTGTGTCTTAACCATCTAGTTCTTAATCCCGACGTAGCCTTATAAATATATTGTCAAGATCAAGTCTCGACAGTTGGCGCGCCAGGTAGGGGACAAGGCACACCGGGATTCTCTGTCGACCTAGATGGTCGAGATTCTGGTCATCCAGTACTCGCCAGACTTCAAGATCTCCTTCAATTCACTCCGTAGAAGCTTACTCTTCAAAGCGCAAGTGGAAGCTGGAGCTACATGAGATCAGCTCTGTAGAACCAGCTGCTCTCGAGTACATGAGGTGGTCTGAAATACCGATTACGTTTGCTCGGTCTAATCATCCCAAGCACTTGTCCAAGCCAGGTCGCTATCAACTCGTCCTGGCGGCAACCATCAAGGAGGTCAAGTTCAACAAAGTAGTCATTGATGGAGGAATCATCCCTGACTTGATCTTCACTAGGACTCTTAAAGAACTTGGTTTGACGGTTTCCGACCTCAAGCCCAGTACCTCACCCTTTCACGGGATCGTGCCAGGCAAGACTTCTGTTCCAATAGGATAGATCACTCTACTTGTCACGTTTGGCACCTGGGAGAACTTCAGGACTGAGCGAATCACCTTCCAAGTGGCAGACTTCGAGAGTGCTTATCATGTCATCCTCGGTCGGCTGGCAATGGTGAAATTCATGGCGATCTCACACTATCCATACCTCACGCTCAAGATGCCAGGCCCCAAAGGAATCATCTCCCTTAACTCTGATCTTCGGAACTCTTTTGATTGTCATGTGCAGAGTTGTGAGTTGGCCGACCGACAATTGACGTTGTCCGACCGGTCGGAGATCCAGAAGGCAGTCGGGAAAGAGATAATTGAAGAGGCGGAGATCCTCACAAAGATGCAGACCAAAAAGGTATTGCTCTGCCCAGGAGACCCTATGAAGGTGACTTATGTAGGGGCTAATCTCGAGGAGAATTAGGAACTCGCGCTCACTCTTTTCCTCCAAGAAAAAAGGGACATCTTTGCATAACAACCTTCTGACATGCCTGAAGTTCCTAGGGAAAAGATTGAGCACGAATTAAGGGTGCCTCCTGGGGCTACACCCGTCAAACAATGACTCAGACGCTTCGCTCAAGACCGCAAGGACGCCATGAAGGAGAGAGCTAGGCTTTTAGCGGCTAGTTTTATTAAGGAAGTGAACCATCCCGATTGGCTGGTTAATCTAGTCGTTGTACCTAAGAAGAATAAAGAGTGGCGAATGTTCGTTGATTATACTGACTTGAACAAGGTCTGCCCAAAAGACCCCTTCGCTCTGCCACGCATTGATCAAATTGTAGACTCAACAGCCGGGTGTGAGCTTTTAAGCTTTCTAGATGCCTATTCAGGATATTACCAGATCCCACTGAAAGTCGGAGATCAAATCAAAACTTCCTTCATAACTCCTTTTGGCGCCTACTGTTACATCACTATGTCGTTCGGTCTGAAAAATGCTAGCGTGACTTACCAACGTGGTATTCAATGCTGCCTCAAAACCCAGATCGGTCAGAATGCAGAAGCTTATGTTGACAACATCATGGTAAAGACTCAGGATGCTAAAGAACTCATCTCCGACCTGACAGAGACATTTGACAACCTGAGACGATACTCGATGAAGTTAAACCCCAAAAAATGTGTCTTCGGTGTACCTTCAAGGAAGATACTCGGCTATATTGTTTCCAAGAGAGGCATCGAGGCCAACCCAAAGAAGATCAAAGCCATAGTTGACATGGGACCACTCAATTCTCAAAGGGATATTCAGAAGCTGACCGGTTGTATGGCCGCTTTAAGTCGCATCATATCTCGACTGGGAGTCAGAGGTCTACCTTTCTTCAAATTGCTCAAGAAGCAAAATGACTTCGTCTAGACAGAAGAGGAGCAAATAGCTTTGGAAGAATTGAAGAGCCACCTTACCAAAATTCTAGTCTTGTTGCCTCCGGAGCCGCAAGAAAAACTTCAACTTTACATTTCGGCCACGACACAAGTTTTGAGTACCATTTTGACGATCGATCGAGAGGAAGAGGGTCACGTACAGTAGGTACAACACCCAATGTACTTTGTCAGTGAGGTTCTTAATGCCTCTAAACTATGGTACCATCAAATCTTGAAGCTGCTTTACGCACTCTTGATCACCTGAAGAAAGTTGAAGCATTACTTCCAAGCTCATCCGATCGAAGTCCAAACGTCTTTTCCGTGAGGTTGAGTTGATTGCGGCAGAGGAGTTGCATGATCGTGCTTTGTTTCGGTCAGCAGTATACCAACAAGGGCTGCGACGTTATTACGATAAAAATGTTTGGAGTCATCAGTTTCATGTTGGAGAATTGGTGCTGCGCCGAGTGCAATCAACTAAGAACCAGCACAAATTATCCCCAAAATAGGAAGGACCTTATGTGGTCAAGGAAGTCACTCGACCAGGGGCTTACAGATTGACGTATGAAGATGGCGATGACGTATCAAACTCCTGGAATATTAATCAGCTATGTCGCTTTTATACTTAGTCTTTTATGTATTTACATATATTATTATTGAATGAAACCTCTATCTTTTTTATGAAAGATGTTTTAAGTTGTTTTCATTCTTATTTCTCTTGATTCCTTAATATATGTACTAACCAATCAAGCCAGGGGGTTAGTAATAATGTCCCAACACACCTTAACCTTGACAAATTCTGGTTTGGGATTTCCGACCGATTTCTCATATTTTGACACGGTCTTATTTTGGTCTAATGCTGAAACATAAGGTCGTACAATTTTATCTGCACAACAGACTACCACTATACTAAACCGAGAGCCAAAGTGCGAGAGATCATGTGTCGACTGGTTGACTCTGCTTGTTACGCAATGATTAATTTTGACCTCAAGTGTTAAGGAAAACCGATGCATCTTCTATTTTAATCTCTATAATCTTATGGTACAAAGGCATAAGTACAACAATGTAATAAAAGATAAGTGCTAACCGGTCTACTAATGAGAGGAAGGAGATTGCTCTTATGACTTTTTAGTCGACTTCTTTTTGTTTGGTGGTTACTTAATCTACTAAGCAAGATAAAAACTTTTATTTACACAAGGAACACATTGTTTTGGACCTTAAATACTACTAATGTATTTCATTACACAGGTATTTACAACTCCTGTGAAGGAGAAGAAGCATCATCCTCTAACTCTACTTATGGAGTATTTGGAAGAGATGGAGCTGCCGGAGTCATGTCAATATTGTCCACCAGAGCACTAGAAGTTTCCACCATGGAGTCGAGTAGCAGTCGACACTGGTCAATTGTGTGCTTGGGGTTGAAGCATTCCTTGATCTTGTCAATGGGAAGCTCGTGACTCCAAGATTTGCACATCGCCAGTACTTGACTCCCAGCTTCAATTGCCACACGCTTGTTTTGCTCCTCGATGGCTTCTGTTGCATCATTCAGAAGGTATTCCAATGAGTGCCCGGTCTGCTCGACTCGGTTGGCATGAATATAGTTCAAAGCCTTTCGAGCACCATAAGATAGGGCTGACGAACGTAGACAAATGAGGATAATGGAATAAACTAAAGATTTTCAAGATGATCAAAAGAGGCTTATTGGCAAGTTTACATTTAAAGTCCTTGGCACTGCTTTTGGCGTCCTTCAGTTTACCCTCGGTCTCTTCCAACATCTTCTTCAGCCGAGCGATCTTGTTGCTCTGATCCCTGATCTCCTCAAGCTTCTTCTTTAGTTGAGCGTTCTCAGCGCCTTGTTCTTTGAGCGACTTGGAGAGATCGTCCTTCTCAATAGTCAGAGCATCTAAAAATCTCCGCTTGTTTGAAGTGAGCTTCTCCATGTCGGTGACTTTTTTCTCATGAGCTGAAAGAAAAAAGTACTTAATGTTCTTTTACCTGCGCTGGCAAGACGACTCTCGTCCAAAGAAGAGGATGCCACTTTGTAGTCGGTCAGCAGTTTATCTATCTGTTCTTTGCCCTTGGAACATTGCTGACCGGTGACTAAAATGTTTAGAGTGGTGAAAACCAGTTAGCAGGAGTAAAGTTCAATACATTGAAGACTTCAAGGACTTACCAATGTTTTTAGCCTCAAGGAGAAAAACTCAGACACGCCCACGGTCAATGCGGCGGTTAGATTATATTAAATATATTGTCGAGATCAAGTCTTGATAGTTAGATTATATTAAAGGATTGGGACCAATTGAATGCACTTCTTTAGTGACCGGTATTGCTGCAGGGGTCGAGGCTTTATCCAACACTGGATTTGATTATCTTTCTGAGCCCCATCCCATGATAGACTATAAATTTCTTGAGCAGGGTCACACTTTAAAGAAGGGTCCCGATGGTTCTATTATCTTTTATTACCCCAGCTATACAAACGAAATCCCGCTGTCTAACTCGGGATATCATTTGTATAGTTATTGGGAACTAACCGTGCAGCTACAGAGAGAAGGAATGCTTAGCAGGTCCGCCGATCGACACACGCGACAAAGCACGAGGCGTGCCACCACTACCACAACTAGGACTACACCACCAGTCCATGATTACAATACAGGCTTAGAGCATTCCGGCGACCCCGCTTGGATGTTTACGCCATAGCAGTATAAGACTAGAGGTTCATCATGGCAGCAAGCTAGTAGTGCACAATTAGGACAAGGCTCCGAGCCGATCGAGACGCCTTCACATCATAACGGACGTCACTCCTTTTTTGGCTATATTTATCATGACTATGGTCCGGAATTAAGGGATCTTACACGGAGGGTGGACGATCTAGATGTGAGAACAGGGGAAATGCAAAACACCCTTGCTACTCATGCCCAGACCACCAGAGAGTGGCAACAGCACAATGACGACCAGTTTTGTCACCTCTAGGAGCAGCTTCGAGCACACCACGACTACACGGTGGCATACTACCATTGGAGAAGATTTGATCCTAACCAACAACCGTGAGCAAGAGAAAGCTTGGGGGAGCACCCCTGCCAAGGTGACTTGTATCTTTCCCTTCTTCCTTTTTTTTCTTTGTCGAACTTACCCTCATAAAACAAAATAAACATTTGTAAAACTAAAAAGAACAAAAATAAAAGGTTGTCATGCATGCTAGGGATGTTCATGCCTTCGTGTTGAGATGATGAATAGTTGCTCTATTTTATATCTTTTTATAGTTCCTCCCATACAACTTAGTACTCTCCCAATTTTTGAGTTTGTTGGCTAAACATGCTTGCCTTGAACATGAATACTTGTGGGTTGCAAAGTGCATAATCTAAGTCTAGGTTGTTGTGAGGCATGATATGGTTAGAATAGGGCTGCTATGATCTTTGTCCCAAAGTGAAGCTTAACATCCAGAGATTTTGTTTTTCAAAATGATAAAATTGAAAAGTTCCCTAAGGATGAAAATTCCTACCATGACCATATGTTATACTTCATTGCAAAATATTCCACATATGCTGCTTGTTTTCACATTGAGCTTTATCAAATTGCTTGCAACCTTTGCGAGATCCATTTCATGCTTTTATGATCAAGATTCACGTACACATCCACCATCATTTGCTACTGTTCCTACACCGGGAGATAGCAATATCATTCCATCGCATCCACCACCATATGCTTAGCTTCTATTCCGGAAGTTAGCAAAATAAATACTCCATGAATATCATGTTATGTCTCTCTCTCAATTGGTTGGATTGAAGGCATGGCTATCAAAAATAGAATTAATGCTTGCTCTCAATATTGAGCATGATGAAATAAATGAGAGAAGAAGAAGAAAAGAAATAGCCATGCCCAAGTGCTAATTAAAGAAAGAGAGAGTCTACTCAAAAAGTATTATCCACCATTCCATCATCATTCCACCAAATTCCACACACATGCACATCTAGATCAGATTGTGACTTGTTTCTCCATGGGCTCAGTCTTTTGGTTTAGCAATATATGTGTTACAAGTATGTCTCATTTATTCCTACCCAAAGCTTCACATAAGGCTTATTTAGAGGTAGGAACAAAAAGAGGCAACTTCAATACCTTGGTAAGGATTTATACACATTGAGCGACCGAGTGAATCATTGGAGGAACTTAGTTTTATTTGCGAAAAATCTTTTGAAAAACTCCGCATGAAAAGTGGAACACATGGATGAGAGAATGGTGTTCTATAAAAGACGGTTCTGTCTTTCAACCACCCAAGATAAAGAGAAGCCAAAAGCCCAGCAGGGACTAAGGTAAAAAGGGTGAATAACCAGATGTCAACTTATTCAATTAAAGGTAGAGTATTTTTTCTACACTTAGTGTAGACACTTCTTAATGTCACATCAAGAATATCACTATTCCTGGTATGGCGCTAGAAATGATTATTGGCATTTGTTATGCTTCAAGAATAAAGTGAATTAATCCGCAAGCACACGGAACACCATTGTAGCATTTCACCCGAGAGTATTCCAAGGTATCGTATTTATTTTCCTTAGGGAAGCTAGGCATAAGATTATCTTGGTTTAACAAAGATATAACTTTTAGAATTATACCAACTAACCAAAGACGGAGGTAAGAATGTCAATGATAACGTGGGGGTAGCAACACAGGAGAAATCCACTAGCCGGGACGACAGCGAGTCTAAGTCTAAGTGTGGAATACTTACCTTATAGGTATTCGTAGTTATGACTAAGTCGGTAGACGGCCGAGTACCTCATCTATAAGGGAACCGACCGAGTCAGCTTGGAGCACAAGGCAATTAGAGATAGAATTTCTATGTGAATTCTTGTAGACTACGAGTAGGACTCTTCATGTACCCCCTGCCGACCGAATATATAAGGCGGCAGGGAACCCCCATCAAGGGGGATGAAGGACACACAAAACATAATATCAACACAAACCACAGAATACAGGATGTAGGGTTTTAACTCTCATCAAGAGGGCCCCAACCTGTCTAAATCGGCGTCTTGTGTCTTAACCATCGAGTTCTTAACCCCGATGTAGCCCTATAGATTTATTTCTGAGTACAAGTCTTGACAGTTGGCACACCAGGTAGGGGACAAAGGTCGCTGGGATTCCCCGTCGACTTCGATGGCTGAGATTCCAACCATCCAGTACTCGCCAGACTTCAAGATCTCCTTCGAGTCGCTCAACTTCATCGTCGACTCCAACGGAGCGCTAGGCCTCGACGACCATCGATCCGACTCGACCGCAACCAATCTCATGGCGCGATCACCGAGACTGTCAGATCTGATCCCTGCATTGGTTCCACTCGGATTCGACGATACAGATCTACCCGCTGGGTACGACTCTAAGTTGGTCTACTCCTTTGATGAGGACTCAGATGGATCTACATGCCCTTATCCTTTGGCCATTAATATGATCAAGGTTCACGAGGACCTAACCGATGGTGGGGATGATCACAACAATGACGATGGTCCTGCCAACGACAACGATGAACGTGGTGAGGAAGGCCAAAGGGATGATGACCCCGAAGAGGTACCACCTTCGAACGGTCACCGCTGTCAACCGAGAGGATCTCGTGGATCCCGATTGGCGCAACGGCTAGACCTTGGGGATTTGGAAATTGAAATAGATGGCGTCAAGGTCTATGACACTCCTCAGTACAACATCACCGGGGCTAAAACATTGCTTGACAGCTTGATGGCTGACGCAGCATATCAGACCCCTGCGATGCATAAGGCAGTAGCCATGCTCAAAGCAGCTGCTGTTCAAAACGCGGCCAGGGACGAACCAGAATCAGTGGCGAGTTCTAGCTACGCAACTTCTCATGGTCGACGACGTAGCGATCTGAGGAATTCCATGAGACCCCGTGACGATCGAGATACCATCAACTCTCATATTGAAGAGCGGACCCGGGACGACCAGTGCCAAGAGGAGGAGCGCCACAACCGGAGGACTGATGACCGATGGGACGACCGATGACGCAATACACCTCCGAGAGACAACCGCGATGATCGACGTCGACGAGACGGTCGGGACCGGCGCGAAAACCATGATGAAGGCAATTGGCGTCATCGTCATAGTGATGACATTGGCCCTCGCCATAATCGCCACGCATCTTCATCTTCTCGGTCATCAGACCGACGACGGAGGTCAGTCACCCCTAACGAGGATGAATTTGATGGGATCAAGGCTTACATACCAGACCTTCGTATCGCTCAATGGCCAAAAGGATTCAAGCTAGTCCCCATCGAGAAGTATGATGGTCAGACTAGCCCTCAGGAGTGGCTTCAACTTTACAGCATCGCGATTCGGGCGGCAGGAGGCAACACCTATGTGATGGCTAACTATCTACCGGTCTGTCTCGAGCCAGCTGTTCGGATTTGGCTCACATCACTCTCGGAGAGGTCGATTACTTGATGGGGCGACCTCAACAAGAAGTTCATTGAGAGCTTCCAAGCTACCTGCAACCGGTTGGGCAATCACTTCGACCTCACCCGAATCAAGCAGAAGGCAGACAAATCCCTATGCGACTACATCAAGCGGTTCTGTGCCAAGAAGACCGAGATCCCTAATGTCCCGGACCAACAGATCATTGCAGCCTTCCAAGGAGGTGTTCAGAGCGATGAGCTAGTTCAGGAGATCGGTCAGAGGAATCATGACCTCAGGCTGACCGTTCGGGAGTGCTTCGAGATTGCTGATAAGTTCGCATCTGGAGAATTAGCCTTGTATGACATCCAAGGCAAAGGCAAGGAGAAGTGCTCGGACAAACCGGAGTCCTCCAAGAAGGATAAGAAGTGGAAGACTGAGAACATGATCGCTGCAGTAGACCGAACATGGAAAAATCCTCGGACGAACCAGCAGACCATGGACGACTTGCTGAGTGGCCCATGCCTATGGCATCCAAAGGGAAACCACAAAGTGAAGTACTGTTACCACCTGAAGGGCTTCTTGACTGCCGCGCTGAAGGTGGCCAAAGATCCGCCAAGGCGCAACGACAACGAGAAAGCCAATGACGGTGACAATAAGGACGAGGATGGAGAGTTCTTGGAGCCTCGGAAGGAAGTTAATTTCATCTTCGGAGGCCCGGATGCCTACACATCCAAGCGCAAGCAAAAGATGGAGCTACGTGAGATCAACTCCGTAGAGCCCGCCGCGTCCGAGTACATGAGGTGGTCTGAAGTACAGATTACTTTTGATCGGTCGGATCACCCCAGGCACCTGCCAAGCCAGGTTGCTATCTGCTAGTGCTTGCGGCAACGATGAAGAGGGTCAAGTTCAATAAAGTACTCATTGATGGAGGAAGCAGTCTAGACTTAATCTTCACCAAGACCCTCACGGAGTTAGGCTTGTCGGTCAGTGACTTGCAGCCGAGTTCCTCTCCCTTTCATGGGATCGTGCCCGGCAAGACTTATGTTCCTATTTGACAGATCACTCTGCCAGTCACCATTGGAACCCATGAGAAGTTCGGGACTGATCGTGTCATCTTCCAGGTAGCTGACTTCAAGTCCGCTTACCACGCCATCCTCGGCAGACCAGCGATGGCAAAATTCATGGCAGTCCCATAGTACCCGTATCTCAGTCTCAAGATGTTAGGCCCCAAGGAAATCATCTCCCTCCACTCTGACCTTCGGAATTCTTTTGATTGCAATGTGCAGAGTTGTGAGATGGCCGACCGACAGTTGATGCTGTCTGACCGGCTAGAGATCCAGAAGGCAGTCGGCAGTCAGGAGCGGACTGACGCGGAAGTCCCCGTGAAGAAGCCACCAAGGACAAGATCCAGACAGACAATGTCCCTACCAAGGAAGTTTCGCTTGACCCAAAGGACTCTGCTAAAATTACTTATGTAGGGGCCGACCTCGACAAGCAATAGGAACTCGCGCTCACTCTTTTCCTCTAGGAAAATAGGGACATCTTTGCATGGAAGTCCTCTGACATGCCGGGAGTTCCTAGGGAAAAGATTGAGCACGAGCTAAGGGTGCCTCCTAGGGCCACCCCCGTCAAACAAAGGCTTATAAGGTTCACACAAGACCGCAAGTACGCCATAAAGAAGGAAATAGCTAGATTGTTAGATGCTAAGTTTATAAGGGAAGTGTACAATCCCGATTGACTGACAAACTCAGTACTTGTACCTAAGAAGAATAAAGAGTGGCGGATGTGTGTCGATTATACCCATTTGAACAAGGTCTGCCCTAAAGACCCCTTCACTCTACCATGTATTGATCAGATTGTAGACTCAACAGCCAGGTGTGAGCTTTTAAGCTTTCTAGATGCCTATTCAGGCTATCACCAGATCCCACTTAGAGTCGAAGATGAAATCAAGACTTCCTTTATAACTCCCTTTGGCGCCTATTGCTATAATACTATGTTATTCGGTCTGAAGAATGCTGGCGCGACTTACCAACGTGGTATTCAATGCTGCTTCGAAACTCAGATCGGTCGGAACGCAGAAGCGTATGTTTATGACATCATGGTAAAGACTCAGAACGTTGAAGAACTTCTCTCTGACCTGGCAGAGACGTTTGACAACTTGAGGCGTTACTCGATGAAGTTGAACCCTAAAAAGTATGTTTTTGTGGTTTCTTCGGGAAAGCTACTCGGTTACATCGTTTCGAAACAAGGTATAGGGGCTAACCAAGACAAAATCAAGGCGATCCTTGATATGGGGCCACCTAATTCCCAAACGAATGTTCAGAAGCTGACCGGATGTATGGCATCCTTGAGTCGCTTTATCTCCCGACTGGGGGTCAGGGGTCCACCGTTTTTTGAACTACTCAAAAAGCAGGATGACTTCGTCTGGACAACAGAGGCGCAGTCGTCATTGGATGAGTTGAAGGTCCACCGTTTTTTGAACTACTCAAAAAGCAGGATGACTTCGTCTGGACAACAGAGGCGCAGTCGTCATTGGATGAGTTGAAGGTCCACCTCAGCAATATTCCAGTCCTGGTGCCTCCAGAGCCACAAGAAAAGCTTCAGCTCTATATATCGGCCATGACTCAAGTTGTGAGCACCGTCTTAGCGGTCGACCGAGAGCAAGAGGGTCACGTACAAAAAGTACAACATCCGGTGTATTTCGTCAGTGAGGTCCTTAGTGCCTCCAACACACGATATCACCAGATCTTGAAGCTGCTATATGCGCTCTTGATCACTTCGAGGAAGTTGAAGCACTATTTTCAGGCTCATCCTATTGAAGATCAAACAACCTTTGCACTCAGGGAAGTCCTCCACAACCGAGAAGCCGAAGGAAAAATTGCCAAGTGGGCAGTTGAACTTAGTCAGTTCACCATTATGTTTGTACCTCGCTCGGCAATCAAAGGACAAGCGTTAGCTGACTTCCTTTCTGAGTGGACAGAAATTTAGACGCTGCCTGCACCGCAAAATATTGAGTACTGGAAAATGTACTTTGATGGATCCCTCTAGTTACCTGGATAAGGTGCAAGGATTGTGCTCATTTCACCACAAGGAGAAAAGCTCCAGTATGTCCTCCAGATTATGTTTTGCGCGTCTAACAACGTTGTAGAATATGAGGCTGTTCTAAATGGTCTACGCATTGCTATATCACTCGGCATTTAGCGTCTTGACATCTTTGGTGATTCGGCTCTGGTCATCAACCAAGTCACTAAGGATTGGAACTGTGTGGATGACAATATGGCTGCTTACTGCCAAGAAGTAAGGAAGCTCGAAGACAAGTTCGATGGACTGAAGTTCACACATGTTCTTCGAGATAATAACCAAGCAATTGATGAATTAGCCAAGATGGGATCGTCTCGATCGATTGTCCCACCCGGTGTTTTCTTACACACCCTGGATTCTCCCACCATTTCTCCTCAGTTTGACGTTTTAACAACCGATGCTGCTAAGCTGGTAGATGATATCAACATAAAGACCGACTGGCGTGACCCGATTGTCCAATTTTTGACTAAGAGGACGCTGCCTTTGGATCATAATGAGCAACAAAGGTTAAAGGCAAAGTGTCGAGGATATTTGATGGTGGATGACCTACTCTATTGATGAGGAGGTTCGAATATCTTGATGCGATGCATTTTGATTTCAGAAGGCAAAGAGTTGATGGAAGAAATCCATTCAGGAGTATGTGGCAACCATGCGGCTTCCAAGACTTTGGTTGGCAAAGCCTTCCAGCAAGGGTTCTACTGGCCTACGGCAGTCGAAGATGCACACCAGGTCTTTCAGAGGTGTGAAGGCAGTCAATTCTTCGCTCAACAGACACACGTGCCTTCGCAGCAACTTCAGATGATACCTATGACTTGGTCTTTTGCAGTCTGAGGGCATGACATTGTCGGTCCTTTCAAGAAAGCGCTAGGCGGGTTCACTCATTTATTTGTTGCTATTGAAAAATTCACCAAGTGGATTGAAACAAAGTCGGTCGGCAAGATAACTTCGAAGAAGGCGATCGAGTTAGTCAGGGAGGTTTTCACTCGGTTTGGAGTTCCTCATGATATCATAACCGACAATGGTACTCAGTTTACATCTGAGGAGTTCCATGACTTTGCCGATGAGATGGGAATAAAAATCCACTTTGCATCAGTGGCTCATCCTCAAAGCAATGGGCAGGTCAAACGGGCCAATGGTATCATTCTTTAGGGATTGAAGCCCCGAATATTTGACAGGCTCAAACCGTATGTCGGTCGGTGGGTTCGAGAGCTGCCTTCGGTTCTCTGGAGGCTGCGCACTAATGTCAGTCGAGCTACTGGCCAGTCACCTTTCTCATTGGTCTATGACTCTGAGGCTATGCTGCCGACCGAGGTGAACCTCGTATCAACGCGAGTCAAGGGATACGACGAGAAGCCTTCTGAAGATAACCGAGTGATTGAGTTGATTGTAGCAGAAGAATTGCGTGATCGCGCTCTGTTTCGATCGACAGTATACCAGCAAGGCTTGCGATGTTATCATGACAAAAATGTTCGCAGTCGCCAGTTCCATGTTGGGGATTTAGTGCTGCGATGAGTGCAATCAGCCAAGAATCGGCACAAGTTATCCCCTAAATGGGAAGGACCTTATGTGGTCAAAGAAGTTACTCGGCCGGGGGCTTATCGACTGATGTATGAAGATGGCAATGACGTACCAAATTCATGGAACATCAATCAGCTATGTCACTTTTATACTTAGTCTTTTCCTTGTATTTTCATATATTATTATTGAATGAAATTCTAAGTCTTTTTGATGGAAGATGTTTTTGATTTCATTCTTATTTGTCTTGATTCGTTAATTTATAATATTAAACAATCAAGCTAGGGGGCTAGTAATAATGTCCTAATACTCCTTAACCTTGATAGATTCTGGTTTTGGATTTTTCTGACCGATTTCTCATATTTTGACACGATCTAAAGTTTTTTGATCTTACGCTGGAACATTATGGTTATACAATTTATACTACACAACAGACTGCCACTACACTACAACCAGAGCCAAAGTATGAGAGGTCATGTGTCGATTGGTCGATTCTGCTTGTTATGGAGTTATAAATTACAACCTAATATGCTAAGGCAGACCGGTGCAACTTCTGTTTTTGTCTCTAAAAGACTAAAGGTGAAAAGGTCTAAGTACTATAGCGCGACTAACGCAGCATGGTGCCGACTGATTTGCCCAAGTAACAAGAGATTGCCTTTATGACTATTTAGTTTATTTTTCCAAACTTGTTTGGTAACTAAGCAAGCACAAGAATTCATATTCATATTTACATGGAGACAATATTGTTTTCCTGATTTAAATACTACTAATGTTTGCTAACATTGTAGATATTACAGCTCCTGTGAAGGAGAGGAGGCATCATCTTGTAACTCTAACTCCGGAGTTGCTGGAGGAGACGACACGATGGGGCCGACCTCTACATTATCGACAAGGCACGGGAGGTTTCCAACATAGAATCCATAAGCAACTGACATTGATCGACCGTCAAGTCAGGGTTGAAGCCCTCCTTGACTTTGTCCAATGACAGAGCAGGAGACCAAGATTGGCAAATAGCCAGTACTTGACTCTCGGCCTCGGTCACCACTCTTCTGGTATTATTGACGATCACCTCTGGCGTGTGCTCCAGCAAGTACTCCAAGGAGTGCCCAGTCTTCTCCGCTTGGTTAGCATGGATATAATCTAATGATTTCCGCGTGCTGTAAGATATGGCTGTAAAGGCCCTGAAGGGTATTAGCTGATGAAGTCCAAAAGAAATGATAGAAGACTTGAAAGGGTAGCTTATTGGCTAGTTTACATTTGAAAGACTTGGAGTTGATCGTAGCCTCCTCAAGCTTTCCTTCGATCTCCTCCAGTTTCTTCTTCAGACGAGTGATCTCAGCGCTCTGCTCTCCGACCGACTTGGAGAGGTCATTCTTCTCAGCAGTGAGAGCATCTAAGAATCTCTGATGGTTTGAAGTTAACTTCTCCAGGTCGGCGACCTTCTGATCATGAGCTAAAAACACAAATAAAGACTTTAGTGTTAGAGTGAGTAAGAAGCAAATATAAGTTGGTCTGCAATCTTACTAACGACATCAACACGACTTTGCTCCAGAGCTCCGGTCGCCTCCTTATGGTCGGTCTGCAGCTTCTCAATTTGCCTTCTAGCCTGGGAGAGCTGCTCGTCGGTAACTGCAGACAACAAGTCAATGCCTTTAAAGGAGAAGTTTGAATGCACAAGATGTCAGGGCTTTACTAAAAGTTTCGGCCCCGAGGTATTCAATCCTGACCTGCATCCTTTTTATAAGAGAATATATTCTCTGAATATGAAGAAGGGTATGGTTAGTTGGAAGAATGATTCAAGGAAGAAAAAAAACTAAGTATTGATTTACCTTGTTGGTCTCTCGGTGCTGATGCATGACATCCATGTCCTCAGCTTCTGGTCGACTCAATGAGTCTTCGACCAATACGGTCTTACCCTTATAACGGGGAGAAGACATGTCGGTCAGGGAAGGGTTGACGGTCTGAGGAGCATGCGTTGGCAGTGGTTTGGGCGCTGGAGCGTTGGGAGAGTTCCTCGGCTCGGTCTACGCACTTGATGGTGTGCAGACCGGCTAAGGTGGGTCGGTTGGTCGAGGAGCAGGAGCCGGCCGAGTGTCTTGAGATCCTTGGGCGCTCTGAGTATCACTTGATCGACCGCTATGATTGCCAAGGAGCATGAAATTAAAGATTAACAGATGGATAATAATTATAACGATGAAGAATCAAAAACACAAAGAAATATACCTAGAGGCTTGTTTAATTTTGATCCGACAGACTTTCTTCTTTAGAGAACTGGTCTGCGGGTCAGAATCCTTCCTCTTCAGGGAAGTCTTGGCGGCTTCATCGGTCTTCTTCGCCGCCTTTGCATCACTCGCTGATATACTCGGAGGTTCCGACTAGCTTGATGGTCGGTCAGAGTGTGCAGGGGTTGGCAGACTAGCATCCTGGGGGCACTCCTCTTCAGCTTCATCACCATCTCCTACATATTGTCGACGATAGTGAGTGGTCTATTTTACTCGTCGACTAGGGGAGGGCAAGTCGGGGCGAGGAGGCGCAGTGGAGACGTTGGTGACAACCTCTTCGATCGGTCAGGTGTCTACTGAAGAGCTAGCACTGGTTATCCGGTCCCTCAGTATCGGACAGAGGGAGTGGAGGGTGTGACACATAAGTGTCCAGAACCTGCAAAAACATCAAGACATAACATACTGTGATTATTCAAAAGGACGTCAGAATTATTCAAGACGACCGAGGCTTACTCGGGCCCGTAGAGTGCCCACGTTGTATGCCTCACGATTAAGAGGTGATCTTGAATGATGTCTCCTTCAAACATCTTTGATAACCGCGACCGACGTAGAGTAGAGTTTGGCGGATCAGGCACCTCCCTCGTCTCGTCGTCGGTGGCATACTTCCGAGCGGGGTGGCTCTGTTTCTTCAACGGCTGCACTCGGCGCACTATGAAGCTCT
Source organism: Eleusine indica (assembly GCA_030378355.1). Lineage (NCBI taxonomy): Eukaryota > Viridiplantae > Streptophyta > Magnoliopsida > Poales > Poaceae > Eleusine > Eleusine indica. Next base: position 27,850,451 of record CM059501.1, on the reverse strand, counting down.
TTGCTACAATGATGCCATCAACACCTTCACTCTTCAGCTCTGTGATTTTCTCTAGCAGAGCGACTACTTGGGGGTCGGTTGGGTCAGGTCTATCTGACACCGCGTCTAGGGAATTGCCTTGGCACCAGAGAAGTCGGCAAGAATAGGAGGAGGATTGTCATAGTAGAACCACTCGTCCTTCCAGTTCTTGTTCCCGGTCCTAATTGGCACGTTGATGTAGGCCTCCTTTTTGCACAACTGAAAGCCGACTCCACCTATGGCGACTTGGTTTTCCTTGGTTGGCAGTGGTCGAATGTCGAAAAGATGGCAGAACAAAGTAAAATGGGACAGAATGCCCAGAAAGGCTTTGCACATATGCACGAAGATAGCAATGTGAAGGATGGAGTTGGGATTGAGGTTGATGAGCTCAATCCCCTAGAAGAAAAGGAGCCCGCGCAGAAAACTACAGCAAGGAATTCCGAAGCCATGCTCAAAAAATGAGCGGAAAACTACGATTTGTTTATGAATTGGAAGGGGGTGAGCTTCCTTCGGTACCTTCCAGTCGATGCGAGCTTGCTCCGGGAGGATGCCGTCCACCACCATTTTGTCCAGATTGGCGGTGCAGATGTTGCTCTTCGAGAACTCTCGTAGCTGATTCGGAATCTCCAGCTCCGAGGAGGAGGACTCAGCGATGGCTGTGGCCTTCTTGGATGATTTGCGAGGCATCTTCGAGGATTACAATAGTGCAGTGGATCTAAACCCTAGCTAATGCTTGGGGGCTTGATGGCAATGAAGATCTGCGGTGGCGATGGGAGAAAGAGCTAACCCTAGCTTTGAAAGCAGACGAGTCGCAAGAACAGGGGAGGCGCGAGGAAGGCGAAGCGCTACGTGCAAATGACGGTGTGGAATTGAAGTCAACAGTCCTCTGCCCTTTTTATACCTTTGCCTTTTTTACCTAGTCTTTGGGTCCTATGGGCTGGTATGGGCCGCACAGTGACGGGCTTTTCTGCCTAATAATAATAAAAGTGTAAAAGGCTTTATTCTTTAAAAAGAACTAGTTTTCTGCACGTGCGACACGCACGTGCTATTATTTACATTAGTATATATGATTTATCCAAATAATATATACTAACGACCCTTTATTTGCATACCTAACCATGTGTACTTTCGTAAGTGTTTTCTTTATAACAAGGCTTGCACAGGTGTGATGATTTCATTTTAAGAGTAGAAAATCATAAAAAGACATTGACAATGTAATATTGTCAAACTCTATTTAGATACAATCATCAGTCTCATATATCATATAACTACTTGACACATCGTGATCTCCAAGTATATATATCTGTCTATGCAACCTAGACTTCAAAAAGTCAGAGTTTTCATTTATTCCACTCAATTTTCCCACAAAAGAGCAAAACACATGAAGTCAGTTGAAGTTCACCAAGCATCACAAATTTGGATTTGTATGAGGGTGTCTCATAAAAAAACTCAATTGCCTAACAACAGAACTATTGCTAATATAAAAATTGTCAATGCATCAGTGGCCATACATGAAACAAGTAATAGCATATGATTACTCCCTTCGATTTTCAGTCTGCACATTATCTATTCTAAGGCAACCAGAAGGGCATCCACACATGCTTGAAGATCTACTACTGAATAACCGCTCATGCTTTTCCCTCTCTTCCTTTTATTATAGCTGGAAATAGTTGTCATATAAAATAAAATAAAACGGAAGAAGCAAAAACTCAGAATATCAGTTAAACTAACCTTACTTGAGAGGCCGAGTAATTCTAGTAACTTCATCATTTGCTGGTTTATCGTACTTTGTTGCTTTGCCTCTGTTGCAACGACACCAGCACACCATCATGATAGATGTCCATTCAATGAATTCCATTACCTGAACATATCTGAAAAAGAAAATGTAGAATCCCATATATGTAGAATTCCATTACCTGAAATTCTCCGCGGGCCCAAGTGATCTGTGCAAGAAAAAATACAGATATTAAATACAACAAGTGCTAAAGAATTATTTGGGCAAAATGCAAAACAATTTGGCTTCTCATAAGAATTTAAAAATAATCTATATACTGTAATATAAATACAAGGCCACATACGAAGTATGGAGTGTAGATACAAAAAGAAAACGTAGTATTGGATGATACGAATGAGCACCTTGTGGATTATTGCTTTTTTTTTATCTCTTATCTATGGCTTTGGCTTTTGCTCACAGTGCAGTTAGTTTGTCTCCTTGGATTTTTCTGCTGCGTCATCTGCTTGAAGCTTGTCAATCACGGGGTCCACCATCTTCTCGTTGAGATCAAGATCCACAATAGCTTTCTGATACTGCATGAGAGGAAAAGAATCAACAAAGGGAAAATAACCATCATGTGGGAAAAAAAGGATCAAACAACAAAATGCACGCTTCAGGGAGTCCGTGATCCAACCGTCGTTGAGTCTGGGATTAGGAGATGCAAAACTGAGCAGGGCCACGAGCCAACGAGGCTCACCTAGAAGTCGGGGTAGATCTTGCGGCAATCCAGGAGAAGTCGGCGCCGACAGCCGTGGAGCTCCTCCTGAACGGGACAGCAAGAACCTCCTCCTAGGGCGAGCTCTTGGGGTAGTTGGGCGGATGCGCCGTCGCCACCATGCACAGTGACGAACGGGACAGCGCCTTGCCAGGCAGCCGCAACACCGCAGCCGTGGATTGCTTCTAGGCTGCGCGGGGCCAAGCAGGAAAGCACAAATAATTAAGGAAACGCGCACACTAATTACGTTAGCTGCGAGCTGTCGGTTATGGAAACAAATCAAACCTGTCTGCCGGCGGGTAGGGGAGATTCCTATGACAAACGTTTTCCAACGTTTAGCGAAAAAGACCTGAAAAACGTAATATGTTACGCTCTGAATTTTAGGTGGCCCACTAATCATAGGACTAATACATTTTACTGATACATGCAACAACTAACCGGTCTCACAATGAAATCCTAATCCTTGACTATTATAGTGGGTTGGGGTATAAACTCAGGTTACTGGTTTTAAAAAGAATGTTTAGCTTTTATAATAGAGATTAGAGCTATCAACCTTGGGAAATAATCTTGGGGCTTCTTTATAAGAAGCACTCGCAAATTCACTTAAAAATACTTTTCGTATCTATATGATTTGATGATCATGTAGCAGAGGACTTGATGGTCGTATGGGTATAAGTTTAAAAGATAAGTTATTGATTGATGTCAGTAGTTAATTATCAAAATTGGACTTATATTGAGTAGGGTGACAATTCATTAAGGAAAAGCTATACTTATGATTGAGGTCATTTAGCTTAGTACTATCATATGATTGATATCATATTCTTTTATATGGGCTAAAACATGATTGATGTCATAAAATTTAGATTCACAAGTCACTCGAACAAGAGTGTGTATTACTTGGTCTTTCTATTAATCGGTCGGCAAGATTGATGTCTTGCTAACTAACCTTCTGGTTTGATGATCAGGAGTTTACTTAAGCTCGAACTTGATGGTTTGAGTAAATTCTATATAACAAAATGTTAAGAGCTAATATAGACTCTTGCATTATTAGTCTTCAAATTATACAAGAGTCGGGGCTACACCTGATCAGTTTGCACCTAGTCGGTGCACCAGATCCATCAGGAACTTCAATCAAGAGGTCTTCCTAATTTGTGATCTAGTCACATAATCTCGAAGATCACTCGGCAAGTCAAAGCTCAAAATCAAGAAGCACTCGGTGGCTGCTGTGGAATACTTACCGTATAGGTATCCATAGTTATGCCTAAGTCGGTAGACGACCGGGTACCTCATCCATAAGGGAACCAACAGAGTCGGCTTAGAGCACAAGACAATTAGAGATAGACTTTCTATGTGAATCCTTGTAGACTACGAGTAGGACTCTTCATGTACCCCCTGCCGACCGGATATATAAGACGGCAGGGAACCCCCATCAAGGGGGATGAACAACACACAAAACACAACATCAATACAAATCACAGAACACGGGACATAGGGTTTTTACTCTCATTGAGAGGGCCCGAACCTATCTAAATCGACGTCTTGTGTCTTAACCATCGAGTTCTTAATCCCGACGTAGCCCTATAGATTTATTGCCGAGTACAAGTCTAGATACTAAGATTCCTAAAATATATCTTTCTAATATATCTAAGTCAAGTGTCAAATCCTAGTTACTCGGGTTGAGCCCTTACACCAATTTGTTGGCACAACCTCGAGTCTTTCACCTGTTAGCTCACTTCAGGGCACGAAAACGATCCACTAATATGGGTCGGTAACTAACCTCTGTACTAGTGGGTACGCTATCACTAGACAACCCTACTTGAGACTTCTCGAACGTGGTGGATTACTAAAGGGACGGATAGGGCTATCACCACCTGTCGCCTACCTACCACACAGCCTGTGGGGACGAATGCAAATCCAGCTAGTGTTAACTTAGGCACCGCGCCTACGCCTTCACTAGATATTCTCCCGTTAGCCTAGCGGAAGAATAGCAAGGAAATAACCAAGTCTAAGTTCCAGAAAGAACTAAACGTAATTAAGTCCTAGCCGGGAAACCCGTGAACTATGCAACAAAGTTTGTTCCCGATAATTGTAACTTAAAGAAATGACTAAGTTATGATAAACACTTGACAAGATAATAAGTGGAATATAATTATATTGATAAAGGATAAGTCTTACAAAAGGAGAAAAGATACAAGAGAGCTCATACCAAGACTCCAAGATGATTCTGGAATCTCGACGATGCTCTCGACTAGACTCTAACTCCTGACTAACTAACCTACTCTACTAAGCAGCACAAGTAGTAGGAAATGGACTCCTTCATGTGTTTCTTGCTTGACGTTCTTTTTCTGCCGAATTCCCCCCCTAACATTGTGCCAAATTTCAAGTGGCAATATATTTTGTACATTAAGATAAAAATTTTTAAAGTAGTCACCTTTTCTTCTATAGTGTCCTGCAGACAAAAGATGTATTTTTTCAATGTCTACGAGACCAAAAGAAGGGATCCAGTGTCCAGGAGACAAAACCAACATTGAAGAGTGTCCTACAGACAAATTTTTGAAAATTTTGTTGCCAAACGAAGATTGAAACCCAAGTTAGCATGTCAAATAGTGAGGTCCAGTCAGTAACCACTATCTAGCTCTCTCACAAAGATTCACTCCAGCTACCATCACCTCACCATTCTAACATCTCACCATATCCTTGAAAATTCACTAGAATTATCAAATGGTCTTTAGTCACTGGTCAATGGTTTTGCCCATAGTTGATGTAGAAAATGTAGGTGGTCTTTTTTACAGTTAAATGCCATTAAAAACCATGCCTAATTGAGTAATAGAGAACTTGTGTGCATAAAACTGGTAGGTTTAAAGCAGTGTTATACCTAATTGAGTAATAGAGAATGAAGTAATAATTTCATAGTGCAAAATCATGGATTTTTTTGCAAATAAAGCACATAATAGCAATGGGATGAAAGTGTAATACCAGATGGCCTGTCCAATCAATGACACATCACTTGCAATGAACAAACAGAAAAAGGCTGAAAGGGGGCACGTAATGAAAGCAAACAGTGTAGACAACACTGCAGGCAGAAAACATGGCAATCTCGTCTAAATATAAATGTAGCACCATGTACAAGGCAACAATGGGAGGTCACCAAGAATTCTAGGATTTAGGTAATCATAGCATTATTGACAACATGAGAATACTCTAACCTTGACTCTAAGAGATTGAAATAGTTGGCCTAACAAATTGAGATACAGTATGAGAGGTCAGGTAACAACCTTGAAGGCATGGTTGTGGGTGCCGTTGGCTGCAATCGGGAGCTACTTGCATTCAATTCGTCACCTTTGATCACACGTGCAAGGAGATGACCCATCTGTTGTCTGGGATGCATACATGGTGACCTGGTGCCATAGCCGGTCACAAAGTTGTTGTCTCTCCTCTGCATCCGCGACATCATCGCAGCCACGACCTCCACAGGGACATGAACACAACGTCGCTCCTCCTGCTCATCCCAATCCTTCTCATATTCAGCACACATGGACTTCTTGGTTGTCGTTGAAGGATGGACGGACGTCGGCGCCTCTGCCGCCATCACCATTGTTGATTCAGATCGGATTTGATTGGGGACGGACGAGTGGCGCACGGAGGTGGCGTTGAGGTGGGCAGCTGGGCCGAAGAAGGGGAGCAGCGGGGCAGTGGCGGCGTCGATATGGGGAGGTAGGACAGAGAGGCAGGGAGAGGCGGCTCTGGTTTGGTGCGACGCAGAGGTGCCATTGACGTGGGGAAGCAGGGTGAAGGCAACGGTAATGTGGGAAGGCGGGGCAGAAGCGGCAGCGACGTGGGGAGGCGGGGCGGAAACGGAGGCGACGTGGGGAGGCGGGGCGGAAACTACGGTGACATGGGGAGGCGGCATCAATGGCAGCAGATCGAGGTGGGGAGAAGAGCAGGGCGAGGTGGGGAGGCGGAGCGAAGGAGACACTGTTGAGGTGGGGAGGTGGTGCGGAGGCGTCACTGACGACGAGAGGTGGGGCGGGGGCGGCGACGTTGTGGGGTGGCGGGGCGGGAGCGGTGGCGCCGTGGGGAGGCGAGGCGGAGGCGAAGCGGTGGATCAGGATCGGGATCAGGGTTAGGAGAGGAGAGGCGCATAGTATGGGAGGACGAGGGCAAAATCATCATTTCACCTATTCCTTAATCCTGTCGAAGATGTCGAAAACGACAACAAAAACAGAACGGAGGGAGTATTTATTAAACTTTGATCTTTACCTTACATTTCCTGACCGGTTGGTGGCCGATATTGGGTTTTATGGGCCACCAACACTTGGTACTAGGGAGTAATATAAAACATTGTAGCAACTCCTGATCAACAACCTAAAATTTTATCTTTGAATCGGGACGAGCAAAGGTTCAGCTTGGGGGAGTTTGTTGACAGTCGTTAAATACCATTTCCAACCATCAATATAACTCAAAATAAAGGAGGGTTGTATATTCCCACCATGCATGTTAGTTAGAATCAATAAATATCCACTATTGCTTGGAGAATCACTGACATGTAGGAGAAATATCAAAAGAGAGGAGAAAACACACCCATGTAGCAAAGAAACACAACGTCAACCAATCAGAGTTCGCCAACGGGGATTCCCACGGATCAACTGGTACACCTGCAGTACCAAACCGACATACAGAAGGCTTAAGCCATGGAGAAGCAAAGGGGGGCCACCTACCAGTGTGCCAAAGGCGGCAGGACCCTTATGGGCCCACCCCCTGTTCGGGCGGAACAGGGGTGTTCGGCCGAACAGGGAGGAGGCCCATTAGGGCCCAACTTCCTATGGCGGTTCCCCACCGACTTCCCAAAGACGGTTATCCCACTTAGTGTAGGAGTTACCGACCTTAGAACCCCCATTGGACAGCTTTAAAAGGAAGGGTGTGGCTCACTCCTCAACACACACTAAGAAGCATTACTCTCTTTACCATTTCGTGATTCACTTTAGTTTTAGTGGAGTTAGGCTTAGAATAGATTCTTCTTCAGTTCCCAAGTCTTCCTTGGAGTTGTGGTATGGCTCTTGTTTGTAAGACTTTATTCTATTTAATATATTTTGTCTTTGTATATAGTTATGTTTGGGTCATGTGTTTCGTGATTGATTATATAATCCATTCATGTATGTGGTTATTATGCTTGCATGTTAGTAATGTAGTCATACTATATTACCATGTTAGACATAAGCCCTTACTATAGTCTTTATTTATGTCGTTATGATGATGCATGACTAATGTGTGACTTTGATTATTTCCATGTGCTTAGTGTTCACTTAAATATGATTAGTCCTTTTCTGATCCATCACTCAAGGGATTAGGAGTATTGTTCTAGAGATGTAAGCAAGAGTATTGTTCTAGAGATGTAAGCATGGTGCGTAGATAAATAGAATGCAATATTTGTCGTGTAGCCCATGGATTGCTAGGGGTAGGCAGTAGGTGGTGACCGTCCTATCTGTCCTTTGAAATCCCCTGCGTTCGGCTATGCAATAGGCTCTTGGCCGAAATTGTACTGTGGATGCAAAGTGTCAAGACTTAATCTCGGCATCAGTCGCAGGGTAGTTCACCTATGAGGATTTATATATAGAATAGGGGTACGCGTGAGATTGAGAGACGATGGTAACACAAGACACCGATTTATACAGGTTCGGGCCTCCCGGAGGATAATAACCCTACGTCCTGTGTTCTGTGGTATTTGTTTTGATATGTCTAGATCATAGATCTAGACGAGAAGGGTAGACCTAGACGATGATGTCTAGTTGTGAGATCTATCTAATTGAGCTTGTCCCTTGAGGAGGATCGCTGCCCCGCCTTATATATCCGGGGGACAGGGTTACATGGCGGAGTCCTAGTTGGTCTACTATACATATCATAGTAGGAGTCTATCTCCACTTTCCTTCTATGTGAGGTACCCCGGGTACATGTCATTGATAGTAGCCCTCGAGAGTCTTGCAAACTTGACGATAGTCTTTAGTAGCTTCCCGTCCGGTTTGTGCCATGTAGAATGCTTCAACTTTATATCAGCGAGCTTGTAAGGGTCTCAAAGATCAAAACGTCTTCAAGAATGTTGCTGGTGCGCCAAATAGGTACACCTAATTAAGTGTAGCCCCCGACTCTTATATCATTTGGAAATTGCAAATAATGCAAGAGTCCAAAACAAGAATAGTCGTGTTGGTTCTCTTTAAGGAAAAATCACTCAAATTATCAAATTCGAATGTTCAATAACTCAGAAGAGTGACATCAATCACTACCGAGTGATAAATAATTTAGACAAGTGGCTTCAATCATCGCCGACTAACAGATGACTCAAACCAACGACCGAGTGGCAACCGCGCTGAACTCAATACGATAAGGTCGAGTGAAGAAGGCAGTCGAGGTTGTCGTAGCCGTCGACCGGATGAAGTGATGACCGAGTGAAGCCAACGGTCTGATATGTGGCCGACCGATGGTAGCAGTCGGAGCTAGCATAGCCGACCAATAAAAGCGGCCGGAGCTCCGTCGACGAAGTAGAAATCACTCAAAGCCGTCATGGCCGAGTGAAGGCGTCGGTCAGATCTGATATGGCTGACCGATTGTAGCAGTCGGAGCTGTAAGCCGGCCGATGAAGGCAATCGGAGCTAGCGTGGCCGACCGATGAGAGCGCGTCGGAGCTGTAAGCCGACCGATGAAGGCGAGGAAATCACTCTATGTCGAGTGGTGTATCTTCCTATCCATCATAAATGTTCCTGATAATAAAAAAATTAGAATGATTAGTTATAATTAACATTGTTTGCTTGATAACTTATTTTTATAAGCCAAACAAAGCAGTCAACTGAAAAGTCAAATCTGTATCTATTTTTCTCCTTTAAGTAGACCTACTAGCGCATAACAGCGTATTCGCGCGTTAGCAACCAGACCGATCCACTGTAGGATACTTAGGACAAAATATAAAAAGCTCAGAGCTCGGTCTGCCATAATAATATCGATCATAATTATTCTTGCATAGCAATCATAACCATTCGACACATGACCTCTCGCAACTTCGGCTCTGGGTTTAGTGTAGTAGCAGTCTGTCGCATAGCAAAGAAGTTTTATGCCTTAGTTGCTTGTCGGCATAAGAGCAAAAATAAGACCAAATCACAAATAAGATGCAATGTATCGGTCGAGGCTAAAGCCAAAAAACGGTAAAAATAGAACAGACAACATGGGTCATAATGGTGTCAGGGCTGAAGCACTACTAAAAGGTCACCGATCGACATGGGTGGTGTCAGGGCCGATGCACTACTGAAAGGTCACCGACCGACATGTGTACTGTTAGATATATAAAAAAGTGAGAGAACACATGTATAGATATACAAATATCCCGCTGGCTCGATTGTTTAATGCAAAGGATTAAAGAACCGAGGCAATAAAAAGACGAATAAAGCCATAAAAAGAGCACTGATTTAAAAGCCCAACTTTACTCATCAAAAAATCCTACGATCTTCTTCTGCTTAGGAAATAGAAATAAACGACCATAGGAAAAATGTATGAAGGATATGAGACCCAAACCTCGAAAGTAAATCGAGAAAGTATAAAGATACTTAGCTTTGCAATTCGGCGAATTGAAGAGGAGCCCCCGAGCGTGCCGATGTGGTTGGCGAGTGGTCAAACGTCGAAGTCGAGCCATCATGTTGTCGGAACATCGAAACTCAAAGTGATTGGCTTGTGTCACCAAGTAGTCGAGTATCGAGTCGCCAAGTGGCTGACCGACCCGCCGAACTGTCAAGTCATCGAAAGCGGCGCCGATTAACCGAGTGGGTGAAAATCTAAAGCGCCAAGTCATTGACGGCTTCGCTGAGTAGTTGAGTGGCCGTCAAATCGTCATGGTGCAGCGATGTCGTCGAGTGGCCAAGTCGCGGCTATGTTGCCGAGTGGCATAGTCATAGGGTCATCGAGTAGCCGAGTGGCCAGGTGAACAGCAAAGTAGCCGCCGAGCGGTTGAAACATCGAGTCATAGCAATGTCACCGAGTTGTCGGTAGGCGTCGTATCGTGGCAATGTTGCTGAGTGGTCGAGCCGTCCAGTCGTGACGATGTTGCCGAGTCATCGGAGGCGTCGTGCTGTGACGCTATTACCGGATGGCGGTCGCCCTCGTTGAAGGCATCATCATAATAGACGAGTTGACACGATCGAGTAGATGTAGCGAAGCTTGACTCATTGCGACAATGCTTGTAAGACGCAGGCGTAGTCGTAGTTGCCACAATGCATCGCGATGATCTGGTTGAGCGTTGCATCATGCGCGTTGGCACCATATCAAGTGAGAACAGGGAGACGGCCAGGTTGTTCTCACCGCCACCGTGCTCGTGCGAGTTGTCCGAGTGCTGAATAGATCATGACAAGCGCACGACCGGTCCTCAAGTGGCAGCTTCCGTGCATGCAAAAACAAATCACTCCTAATGAGCCTTATGCTAGTTAACTTGATTAGCATATAATGTAAAAAATAAAATATTATGGAAGGAATAAATAAAGGAAGAATCCTTCCCTGTTACGTATGTATGTACGACTTGGTTTAGCTTCTATGTATGAAAGCCTTTCAGAGTCAAAATTAGACTCGGTTGCTGCACGGGTATTGCTTAATCTCCAAGCAACTCTCTCGCCCATGCAAAAATTGCAGAACATGATTAGTAATGCAACAATAAAGTTGATTAATATCTATGGAATAAATAATATGACAAGAGAATAGATGTAGCCTCGTGAAGTCATGAACTCTCTGGTAGGCATGTGCCGCCCAACTTTTGGAGTAGTCACTCGCCCTGGCTTCCGAGTTTCCGTATGCAGATAGAACTCGACGAGTTCTATTGTGCTTTAAATATTTGACTTGCCGATTCGAGGTATGACTCGCCGACTCGAGGTATGATCGGCTGGCGTCTCTTTGATAATCTTGTGGCCATGATCCTGCATGGCGCGATCAGCAACTCGCCGACTCCAGGCATTGTCAGCACCGTAGTGTGAAGCATGTGTACTCAGAAACCTCGTCGAGTTCCTGTCATGTAACAAGAAGCTGTCGACCGTCGTATGGATCTTGCGCAATTGATACTTTATGAAGATGTCACCGTCAACTTGGCTGGGAGCCGTCTTCTCAAGAACACGATGACTTATGTGCTTCAACGCCGGTCAGATCGTGATCAAATCTTGAAGTAGATTAAGACCATCGAACTTAACATGCCGACCGTCGCACTGTTCCTCGTCCCGGTGCACCAAATGTCAAGACTTATTCTCGGTATTTGACATAGGGTGTGATAATCTGATTGTCTTGCATTGTTATTATATCTATATAATAGTATATAATATAGACTATATAACTATATAAAAACAATATAGGAACTTAACTGTTTCTTTGTCCTTCTCCACTAGACTAATATTTATCTAACTTGAGTATGCTATCTATGTGTCCAATACCATGTTATTCTTTACCCTTATCCCTATGTGGACTTTGTCTCATAATCCAATGTGCAAATATCTAGAATATGGTAATTACTCTGATCAATCATATGCCTTCCTTTGGCATAAAACAAATATGATACCCTAAATACTTCCGGGTAAAATGTTACACGGTATTCTTCATGTGCTTACGAACTCTCTTCATTCGTTAAAGATTATCAATAAGCATTTCTGGCTTCGTTGCTAAGAAAAGTTAGTGAGGACGTTAAGAAATGTCAACAAGCTTTTCTGGCGCAGTCGGGGATAATTATATTTCTGGTGTGACGCTTAAAAATGCCAACATGCTCCAAGATAAGTTTTGTCTTGCATTCTGTCCTACATCACATATCATCTCCCTGCGAAGGGAGATTCTCGATTTTTGTCAAAGCGAGAAGAAAACTATAGGTGCAACCTAGGCCAGGTTTTCCTTGTTAACCACTTCCGGCTTTGACTTATCTTTGCCCGACCATGTGTTGTTGCAACACTTTTGTCTGGGTTTAAGCAAGGAGTCTGCACTATATCTCGATGTGACCGCCGGAGGTTTGTTCGTCCACAAGACGCCTGCAGAAGGAGGACCTATCCTTGACCTTATCCAAGAAAACTCTTTTTTCCTTGCCGACTGTAGAGAGCCCCCTCAGGAGGACGCTTCGTCGAGCATTGAGGACACCCCACTAGTTAAACCTAAGACAAATCCTTGCCTATCCATTGATTCATCTGGCGAGACCTCAATCGAACCGCGTGCAATGGAGGAAGAAGAAATTCAACCTTCAAACCTCTCTTTCCAATTCGAGGAAAATCTTGTGAAAGTCATGGTAAATCACCGAGTTGTCACTATCAAAAGAAATCACCAACTCCTGCATCCTCTCCCAATCCTCTTAAGGAGCCTTTGCTTCGAGAGACGGTGAAGGAGTTAACTTCAATCATGAGCAATGAGCGATTAAGAGAGGCTGAGTGTTCTCCAAACCTAATTCAGATTAGCCCCCCTTCCTCTTTCATTCAATGCTTCATAAGAGGAGAAAAGGTGAATCTTTTATATAATCCCACTGTCGGTGCCAACATCATTTTTGATGCTTTCGCTTTTTTCATATTGGGTGAAGAACCCTTGGCACCAACTTGCAAATTTCTTCAATGTCCCTCCGGACCCATTTCAGAGGGATACGGGATTTTGTAAAAAGTGTCTTTAAGGCACAAAGATGTTGACACTATCCATGATTTCCATGTGTTCGATGTCCATGACTTTGACATTTTAATCGGGCATCCTATGAAGAGACTTTTCTCTGATGAACCCGACCAAGGAAATGTTAGACATTGAACTCAAAGGAAGACATTTTTCTTTCCCAATGTGTCAATCAGAAAATTATCCTGAGTTCTCTGTTAAATTCGAGGAAGGTCTTTCGAAAGACCATGAGGACATGAATTATTTTTGCTTGAAGAACCCACCAGTTCTTGTCTCTCCTCCCAATTCTCTAGAGGGCAATTTCCTCCAAGAGAATGAGAGGGGAGGTTCTGCCATGCCAAGCAGTGAATGGTTGGATGAGGGTGCACACTCCCCTAATATAATTTGGGTAAGACCCCCTTACTCAACCATTCAGTGCCATATAAGAGGGATAAAGGTGAACGTTCTTTTCAGTCCCATAATCGGTGCAAATTTAATATTCAAATCCATTGCAACCACCTTCATAGACGGCGAGCACCTTGCACCGATTAGCAAATGCTTCCTGAGCCCCTTAGGCCAGCATTTAGAAGGATTTGGGACCTGCCAAAATGTGCCCATGAAGCACGGAAGTGTTGAGACTATCCTAGATTTCCATGTAGTCGAAGTCTTTAACTTCCAAATTTTGATCGGGCATCCGTTGGGCGAGTTATTCCTAGATGGACCGAAGCTAGGAAGTCTTGACATAAGACTTGGGAGAGGCATATCTTCTATCTCAATCTATCAATCAGAAAATCTTTTGACAGAATCTCTCCCAAGGGGTGAGCCATTCAATAAAGTGGTGGCAACATTCCTATTTGACCCCATTGGATCCATTCTTTAGGAAGGAGACCATCCATTTATCCAGGGCGAAAGCAAGCCAACCCACGAGGGTCTCTCAACAGCTGAATTTGAACCCATAGCTCTCTTACCTTTAGACTCTGCTGTTGAGACCGCTCGAAATAAATGAGAATTCCTACCACCAAGGTTGCCAGTTAAATTCGAGGAAAGGAATGCCTAATGATCATGGAAACACCTCGAATCACTTCTGGCAGAAGAAGCCTACAACATCCCTCTCACCTCCCAAGCCTTTCCAAGAAGAAATTCTACAGGAGGCCGTTAACAAGGAGTTGTTGAAGGAAGAAAGTTGTTCTTCAAGAGAAATCCAAATCTCTTCTCCATCTTCTACCATTCCCTATTATATAAAGTAAACTGGTGTAGAAGCCCTTCATGATCCCAACATAGGAGCCAATATCATCCCTGAGTACATAGCTTGGCAACTTTTGGATGACATACCTCTTGTGCCAAATGACACACTCCTCAAAGATGCCTTGGGAGTAACCTTTCCATGTCGGGGGATCGTGAGGGCTATACCAGTTGAGTTGGACAAAGTCGAAGTTCTCCTAGTCCTCCATGTCTTTCCTATCATCAACTTTGAACTTCTCATAGGCTTCCCACTAGAAAGCCTTTAGCGTAAGGGTGCATCTCAAGGGAGCCTAAATGAAGAGGTTAGGAAAATCGCTTTCGCCACCAATGCCCATTGCTTAGAAAATCTTATGGTGATGCCTCATCTCAAGCACTCCCTGCTTGACGAGGTGATGTATGTTTCCCAACATGCATCAATGAGGTTTGTTCTTTATGAGGACGCAAAGCATTGCATCCATGGAGGAGACAATTTGGGAGAAACTCTTGATCCTTTTAAACCAAACCATCATCCTTTTGGCCTAAGCCTTTTTCCTTTTGGTCCTCAATACTCCATTCTTGATGGTGATCAAGAATCACCGATAAGCTTTCTCAATGAAATTCTTGAGGAGGAGAACTTTTGGATCATTGGATTGCATGAGCCATTGACTCTAGAGACAGGAGAAAAGAATTAAACTAATGAGCATGGAAGCTTCTTCCTCGAACAAACACGAGATGCATGTTCATATAAGGAATCTCTAGAATCAACTAAGATTACTACTAAAAGCACCTACAAGGACTACAACCACCTCAAGGCCCAGATTAGTAAAATATTTATAAGGATGGTTGTAGATGCTTTTGTTTATCATAAATATTGCAAATGTCATAGTTGCATTTTGCACTAACCTTGCAGCTAAGACTTTATTGATACATCAACAATTGGTAGTGAAATGGGAACTACATCGCCAGTGATAGCTGCAGCATAAAGTCCCTGTAGTCAAGATTCTGAGTATAAACAAAGCACTACTGGGAGATGGCCTGGATTATCATTTCTCTTTTTTCTTAATTGCAAGCATATTTTTTAGGATATATCTACCTTCAGGTATTTTCGGTCACTAACCCCTTCAGGTGAGGATTGAAAAGAACGATGGTCACACTATGCTTGAGAACATAGGAGCTGCATCAACTTGACACAATGATACTTTTGGCAATGGAACCTACTACGAGAAGGTTGCAACACTACACGTCTGATTTATTGTGTCTGAGTCATATGGAAATCTAAGTATGGGGGAGCTACGTATTAAGTTCCATTCATGCCAACTTACCTCTTGGTTTAGAGTTGTTGATAGTTCTTGCATTCATGCCTTGCTTAAAACGAAAAAAATGAAAGGCGCATTAGTTTATTTCCCTTTTTTATTTCCTTTCAATTCAATCTTATAGTGCACCATAAACAAAATATATAATAAATAAAATAAATAACTTAATAATAAAAGTGTGACTCTACAAGACCCATAAAGCTTGTAGAGTCCGTTTTTCTTTTAACCATTTTGTTTGTTTTTCTTGTGTCAAATAAAAGTGCACGCAAGCAAACAAGTGTGGGGGAGATCCTCAGGATTTCTGATGCTCAACAAAGGACCTCATCGGCCAAAATATAAGGAACAACACCACACAGAGCACGGGGCCACATGGTAACCAAGCTAGACGCCAGGGTGATTCAGCCGAACCCTCTAGCTTGACTTAACCCACGTTGACTCTGCTCGACCTCATCATCTGCTAGTGCGATAGTTTGTGCATCTTATCCCTCTATCTTCCTGTTTTGTGCATTGATTTAATATTCCTGAAAAAATTATAAAATCTAAACATGAAAATTAAAATGAACCTCGATGACCTCCCAATTATTCAATGCTTTCCATGGTTGTCCTGCATGCTCTTTATTCCTTGTTCTTATGCCAATACTAGTGGACTATATTTATAGGGACCACATGCTACCTAGGTTGTTGACTAGTGTGATATGGTTTGATGAAGTGATTCTTGCTCTCTATTGCATGAAGTACTTGGGAATTCTTTTTCAAAATTAAAAATCTATAAGCTTACTTCTCAATGATTAGAATTATCCCACCAGAGCCATATGATAGACTCATTTGATAAACCTTATGCACATGCTACTTCTGCCTTCTTTGAACCTTGTCAAATTGTTGTGAGCCTAGTGAGGTGCTTGTTATGTATTGTTGATCAAGTTCATGTGCACATTCCCCTGATATGTTAATCTCCTACATTGGAAGTTAGCATAACCATCATTATCATATTCATTCATCTACCAAAAGAATTACTCCATGATTATCTTGTGATGACTCTCTCAATTGTTCCCATAGAAGCCATGGCTATAAAAAATTGTTCTCAATCCTTGAGCTTGAAAAAAAGAAAAAAAAATAGACATGCCCAATATCATTTCAAGTAAAGGGAGAGTCTACACGTAAAGGAGTATGCATCCACCTCCATCATCCATCACCTTCCATATGCTACTCGTCCACTTTTTTTTTTGTTGACATGCTACTCATCCACTCCAGAAGATAGCATCACACATATCCATCATCCACCCACAAAATAAAGTGCTCCACTACTTTGAGAAACTCCTTCTCCAATTATCCTTGCAAAAAAAGGACATGGGCTGTCAAGTATTAAAAAAAAAGCAGAAAAGAGATAGCCCATGTTCTCAATTAGAAGAGAGGGAGGATATCAAAAGGAGTACCCATATTTCACCACCACATCCATTCCATCCATATATGTGCACATATTTGATTGGTGATTCATGACTTGTTTTCTCTTTGGATTCGGTTTTTTGACCTGGTAATATATGAAGCATAGGTATGCCTTCTTTTTATTTCCTATCCTAAGCCCCATATAAGCCTATCTTTAGAAGTAGGAACAAAAAGAGTTAACAACAAAAGCCTTGGTGAGGATCCACACAAATATATGAGTGACATGAGAGAATCATTTGAGGAGTACAACTTTGTTTTACTTTTGGAAATTCTTTCAAAAACCCAAGTTACTTAGCACAAGAAGCAAAGATGACCATTATCTGTACTATTCCACTATTGAACTGCCCAAGGTGAAATGGTAGACACTTCAAAGTCCATTGGTACAGGTATGGTTTGGAATAATTTGCATGCTAGCATCATACCATATGGAGATTATGATCCACCTTAGTTCTTCTGCGTTACTCGAGGACAAGCAAAGGCTAAGTGTGTGGGAGTTTGTTTACGGTCACTAAGTACCAAATCCGACCATCAAAAACATGCATAAAAGCAATAAAATGAATAATCGACATAGCGGTAGGAGTTTATTACTAACAAATTCCACAAGTGTTGGTAAATATTAGCTGCCGGTGATTATTCCACGAACTCAATGGAAAATCCATCTCACCAAGGGAGAAAGCACACTTCTGGCCAATCAGAGCGCAGCACAAGGATCCGCTGGCCCACTTTCAGAAGAAAACCGACATAACCCACCGCCTTACGGTGTAAAAAGGGAAGAGAGGCCACCTATCAGGGACCCAGAGGAGAGGGGGGCCGAGGGCCCACAACCCATGTTCGGTCGAACAGGGGTGTTCGACTGAACAGGGGGGTCCCCCTCTAGTGCATGTCTTCCACGTGGAGCCTCCTGGTGCCTTCCCAACATCGGTTGTGCGCATTAGGTGGAAGTTACCGCCTCTGGAACCGCCTTTGGGCCCTATATAAGGGAGGGAGTACCCTCATTTTCTCAACACTTCAAGAATAGTTTAGAACTTCATTTCCATAAGGCTTTAGCACTGCAAAAGCGTTTAGAAAATAGGGAGAGAGTGAGGGGAAGTCAAGGAGGAGTGGGCCTGTCCAGCACTTCTCCATGCTTGTACCTCGATGGATGCTTGCCATATTTAGTAAGTCTTCATGATTCCTTTCTTGGTATTTAAGTTTCTTTTTTAAGTAAGTTTTATACTTAGTTGCTTTGCTCGCTCAGTGCTCTATTTAATTAGAGACCTTAGTCATATATCATCGTAGCTAAAGATTAAGGGAGCAATTGAAAGCATAGACATGGTGTCTAGACCGGTTACCTTTGTTTATCATGTAGTCCACGGATTGCTAGAGGTAGGCAGTAGGTGACGACAGTCCTATCTGTCCATTGAAATCCACCATGTTTAGCTACGCAGTAGGCTCTTGGTCAGAATTGCACTGTGGATGCAGGGAAAACCGGATGGGCAATGCAAGCAATGTAGTACTACTTTGACCTTGATTAGAACCTTATACCCATTAGGAATCCTCTCTACCCAATGCCATATTTATCTTGGTGTCTTCGGTCGAACCAGAACAGAAGACTAGGCACACACGTGTCCTATGGATTCGATACCTTGGAATACTCCTAGGTGAAAGCTACTTTGGTATCCGTATGCTTGCTGATTTATTCTATTGTCGTTAAAATACCCAACATTCGGCCACTCGACCACTCCACGACATCTTCAACAACTTGGCGATACAAGCCAACCACTCTGAGCTTCGATGTTCCGGCGACATGATTGCTCAACATCAACGTTTGACCACTCGCCAATAGCATTGACATGCTCGGGGGCTCCTCTTCAACTCGCCGAGTAACAAAGCTAGGTATCTTTACACTTTCTCGATTTATTTTTGAGGTTTTTGTTGATGGTCACTAAGTACCAAATCCAACCGTCAAATACCTGCATAAAACTATAAAAGTAAACAACCAACATAGTGGTAGGAGTTTATTACTAATGAATTCCACAAGTGTTGGTGACTATTTGCCTGTAGGTGATTTACCCACATAATTAAGGGAAAATCCATGTCATCAAGGGAGAAAGCACACTTCTGGCCAATCAGAGCATACCACACGGATCCACTGGCCCACTTTTAGAATGAAACCGACATAACCCACTACCTTACGGTGTCAGGAGGGACAAGGGACCACCTGGCAGTCACCCAGAACAGGGGAGCCACCTGGGCCCACAATCCATGTTCGATCGAACATGAGTGTTCTCCCGAAGGTGGGAGTCTCCCCCTGGTGCATGGCTACCATGTAGAGTCTCCTAGTTCCACCTTAAGGTCAGTTGGCCTGGTTAGGTCGACAGTTACCGCCTCAGGAACCGCGTTTGGACCCTATATAAGGAGGGGAGTGGCTCCACTTGACACACACTTCAATAATAGTTTAGAGCTTATTTTCCATAAGGCTTTTGCACTGCCGAAGTGCTTAGAAAGTAGGGAGAGAGTGAGGGGAAGTCCGGAGGAGGAGTGGGCCTGTCCACCTCTTCTCCACGCTTGTACCTTGACGGATGCTTGCCATATCCAGTAAGTCTTCGTGATTCCTTTCATAGTATTTAAGTTTCCTTTTTAAGTAAGTTTTATACCTAAGTGATTTGCTCGCTCAATGCTCTATTTAGTTACAGACCTTAATCTTATATCATCGCACGTGTAGATTAAGGGAGTAGTCAAAAGCATAGACGTGGTGTCTAGGCCATAGGTTACCTTTGTTTATCATGTAGTCCACGGATTGCTAGAGGTACGCAGTAGGTGGTAATAGCCCTATCTATCCATTGAAATCCTCCACGTTCGGCTACTCAATAGGCTCTTGGTCGGAATCGCACTGTGGATGCAATGGAAAACCGGATGCCCAATGCAAGCAACCTAGTAGTACTCACACCTTGATTAGGACCTTATAACCATTAGGAATCCTCTCTACCCAATTCCATATTTATCTTGGTGTCCTTGGATGAACTAGAATAGAAGATTGGGAACACACGTTCCCTGTGGATTCGATACCTTGGAATACTCCTGGGTGAAAGCTACTTTAGTATATGTGTGCTTGCGGATTTATTCTATTGTCGTAAAATACCCAACAAGATTTCTAGCACCGGGTCCGGGGAACGGTTGCTGTATGATCTTCAAACCTAGTTTGCCCTCGTAACTTTCTATCTTTCTTTATTTCTTTCTCCTTCTCTACCGTGGTCTGATTATCATTTCAAGATATATCTGCTCCCAAGGGCGAGTTCTTCGAGCCACCGCTCTCAGCGGACCCAATTCCTTCATCTAGCTTTGAACTTCGCCCTGGCTTTATAGCCATGGTTTGGGAACAATCCTTCTCAGGTTGACATAGAGAAACCCATTCAATCATTAGCGCGAGTTCGAGCATTTGTGTTCATGCCTATCGATCAAAGGCATGACTCAAGATACTCTCATGTGGAAATTGTTTCCCTTTTCCCTCAAGGAGAATGCAAAACAATGGTAACTCATTTTGTTGAGAATACGAATGCTGTTTGGAAAGTTCACAGAGATAAGTTTTGTCTTGTGTTCTATCCTACATCACGCATCACCTGTTGTTGCAAATCAAGAAGGAATCCATAGGTGCAGCCTGGGCTAGGTTTTCCGTGTTATCCTCTTCTGGCCCTGACTTGTCTTT
Organism: Eleusine indica; assembly: GCA_030378355.1. NCBI lineage: Eukaryota > Viridiplantae > Streptophyta > Magnoliopsida > Poales > Poaceae > Eleusine > Eleusine indica. Next base: position 27,829,659 of record CM059501.1, on the reverse strand, counting down.
GCCCGACCACGTGTTGTTGCAACACTTACATCTGGGCCTATATCTCGACATCACTACGGGAGGTTCGCTCATCCACAAGATGCCTGAAGAAGGAAGATCTATCCTAGACCTTATCCAACAAAACTCTTGTTTCCTAGCTGACTGTAGAGAGCCCCCATAGGAGGAAGCTTCGTCGAGCAGTGAGGCCACCCCACTAGTTGAACCTAAGCCAAATCCTTGCCTATCCATTGATTCATCTAATGAGACCTCAACCGAACCACGAGCAATGGAGGAAGAAGAAATTCATCCTTCAAAGATCCCTTTCTAATTCAAGAAAATTCTTGTAAAACATCATGGGAAATCCATGAGTTGTCACTATTAAAAGAAACCACCAACTCAGTATCTTCTCCCAATCTTCTTAAGGAGCCTTTGCTCCAAGACACGATGAAGGAGTTAACTTCAAGAGTGAGCAATGACTGGTCAAGAGAGGCTAATATTTCTTCAAACCTAATTCGGATTAGCTCCCCATCCTCTTCTATTCAATGCCTCATAACAGGAGTGAAGGTGAATCTTATTTATAATCCCATTGTTGGTGCCAACATCATTTCTGATGCTTGCACTTTTGCCATTTTGGGTGAAGAACCCTTGGCACCGACTTGCAAATTTCTTCAATGTCCCTCCGGACCCATTTCAGAGGGAAATGGGATTTTGTAAAATGTGTCTCTAAGGCATAAAGATGTCAAAACTCTCCTTGATTTCCATGTGTTCGAAGTCCATGACTTTGACATTTTAATCGGGCATCCTATGGAGAGACTTTTTTCTGATGCACCGACCAAGCAGATGTTAGACATTGAACTCAGGGGAAGACATTTTTCTGTCCGAATGTCTCAATTAGAAAATTTCCATGAGTTCTCTTGAGGACAATTTTTTCCAGAGACCATGGAGACACCTCAAATTATTTTTACAAGAAGAACCCACCAATTCTCATCTCTCCTCCTGATCCTCTTGAGGACAATTTTTTCCAAGAGAGTGAGAGGGAGTGCTATGCCATGCCCGACAACAAATGGTCGAATGAGGGAGAACACATAAGAGAGATGAAGGTGAATGTTCTTTTTAGTCCCATAATTGGTGCAAATATCATGTCAAAATCCATTGCACCAGCCTTCATAGGTGGTGAGCACTGTGCACCGATTAGCAAATCCTTCATGAACACCTTAGGCCAATCCTTAGAAGGGTTTGGGACCTTGCAAAACATGCCCATGAAGCACGAAGATGTTGAGACTATCCTAGACTTCCATATAGTTGTAATCTATGACTTCCAAGTTTTGATCAGGCATCCGTTGGACGAGCTATTCTTGGATGGACCAAAGCTAGGAATTCTCGACACAAGACTTGGGAGAGACATTGAAGGACCGAGAAGGCGACCAGAGAGGGGGGTCGTGAATGGGAGCCAATTATAATTCTTCTCAAGAACTTGGCCTATATCTCAATTTTAACCCAAACAAACCTCTAAGCAAATCCCCAAGATCACACACACCAACTTGTGATGTGCTAACCCTAGGAATGATTCAAAACAATAAGACACATAGCGGAAGCTTAAGAGGGTCAAAAAGGGAAACAAGAGAGATCCGAGAAGTTGCAATTCTGGACCTTGATGAAAGTTCCTTCATTGATGGAACGGAAGTTCCTTCAGGGTCACGACGAAACTTCCTCTAATACATGAAGACCTCGCCTAGCACTTTGAATGAAGACCTAAGGCAAAGCTGAGGGAAAGAGAGACGCCTCTTCCACCAGCCATACCTCTCCTTATATCGGCCTAGGGGTTGTCCTAAAGACCATCCTACGCCTCACCTACAATACACTACCACCTACCACTAGGGGCACAACCGTCCATCTTTTTTCTCGTTGCCCGAACGCTCTCGGGCCCTTCACGACTTTGCTTCGCCTCGACGCAAGCTCCCTGATTGTGCCCTGTCCACCACCAACTACCGCCGCCGGTTTTGAGGCACAAGCCAGGAATCCATCTTGCACGCATCACAAAGCACGTCTTCTCGATGTCGACGTGTGTCACCTTGTCTTGCGATCCTGACCACTGGTAAGTCTCTCCCGGCCCCGCTCCATTGGGCCCCCTTGTCACTTACACCGGCATCCCGTTCGCCTTGACTTGGTCAACACACCATCTTCATCACCTCCACGGTTTTGAGGCTCAACTGCGAAACCATCCGTGCTTCTTGCATCTCCACGTGTACGGTGTGGATCACCCTTGACTTCACTCGGCCTCCCGATTGTGACACCCCAGTGTCACTATACCTATTTTATCACATTATTGCACCCAATTCTTATTTAGCAAGTCATCATTTAATTTTTGCTACATTTCAATTTTATTTGAAATTGCATTCAAACCTGAATATGGCTAGGTTGTGAAGCAAATCAAAAATTTTCACTAGAACTTGTTTCAAACAAAAATACCTAGAGCAACATATTGATGAAGTAGAATTTTTTTTAAAAAAATTAGCAGTTTATCTATACCAGAATTGCTCCAAATAATTAATTCAAGTTCAAATTCGAATTTGTTTGAAATATTAATTTGAAAATTTTTGAACTCCAATTGAATTTCTGGTCTTGCACAGAATGTTCTACACACTCTAATGTGCATCTCTTCAAAGTTTCACGTCGAGCAACTATTTTAATTTGAATTTAGAAGAAGGAAAAAGAGAAAATCAGATGTGGGACCCACCTGTCATCCTATAGTCTCTTTTCTTCTCTATTCTTCGCTGGCAATGGCAGCCATGCACGGCGCCACGCGCCTGTGTGGGTGTCTCCAGCGCAGGAGCACTTCTGGGCGACCAAAACTGACGCCTCTGGCCGACCTCGACTCTAGCACCCCTCTCCCTCGGACTCCCCGTCTTTTCTCCCTCTCTTTCTCACCCAACCGAACGAGTCACATCGCCTTTGCCGCCGTTCCTTGCTGCTCCACGGTGCACTGCCTACTCAGTCCACCAGAGCTCAAGCTGAGGACTGCGATGGATGCGCTCTGAGCTATAGGAACTTCAAGAACAAACCTCATCTCAATCCATCAACCGAGCGTGGAGTATTTCACATTTTTCTAGGACGACCTCACCTCTGACCATCCCCGACTCCGTGGCGCAATTCTTCCTCCTCGGTTCGTATCGTCATTTGATTCTTGTTCTAGATTGTTCCCAACTCATTTTCGAATCTCCCTGACCTCTTCTCTCTTTGGTTTCTCCAAGGAAAAAGTAGCAGTTTGGAGTTATCTGGTCGCCGTGCTCACTGGACCAAGGTTGAAGAAGACGGTGGCAAGTTTGTAATTTCGGCGAACTAATAAAAGAAAATCCAGAAAAATGATTAATCTTGTAAAAGTGATATCTTGAGTTCCAGAACTCCTAAAATCGCAAAATAACTTTTGTTGGATTCCTGGTGATGTGATCCATGCATTGAGCATATTAGTGCACATGGTTTTTATGAAAAAATCTGATGTATGATTTATTTAGTGTAAAGCTTTATAAATTCATATCCTTAGTTGTAGACTTGATAAAATAGTGAATTAAATTGTTTTCGACTCCTCTTGACATGCTTAGTTCAGAACATAAGATCATGAACCTCGTTTCCGGACATAAAATTATATATGATTTTATCTTTGAAATGCTTAGAAATCCATTAAAGTAATTTCTGTAAACTTTTAGGGTTTGAACTTGTGCACAAAAATCATGCTCAGTATGATGCATCACCATGAATATTTCTAGGAATATATCTTCTGTTCTTATTTCACTAGAATTTATTTAGTCAAAAATCTTATTAAATGTTTTATTATTGTTTTACTCATAATATATTAGTGAAACTTGGCAGACTTGCTGGTCATGCATAGATCTATCATCTTTAGATCACTCACGTTCAGTTTCATATTAATATTTTACTAAATGATTTATTTGCATTTCATGTCTCAATAACCATATTTAAATGCAATAGGAAACTTTATTTGTAAATTCCCCTTATTAGAATTGCAAGCTCTGAAGCATATGTCTTCTAGAACCATGCTAAGGACTAAATTGATTTTATCTATTTTATTTGGCATGTGCATCACATATTGTTGCATTTCCTATGTATTCCTCTATATTGACATATCGGTATTGTTATAGGGAATGTTAATTCTTCTGAGAAGGATTTTCAGAAAGATTCTTTGGGTTTATCTACTCAAGAAGTATCTAACATCAGTACTGACCCCGTAGTTGAAGCTCAAGGCAAGCCTCGGAGCATTTCCCTTGTACTTAATATGATTTAATTCCATTAATTAATTTACTAGATGTGTATAGATGATCTGTGCATTAAATTTAGGAGTGGAATGAAACCCACCCTCATTTCCTAGATATGTACTATTTTAATTAGACATGGTATACACGTCCAGGTAGTTAATAGAGAAACTTATATGCTTAGTTGTAGGATCAACAATGCTTATGGTTGTTGGAATAATTAGTGAAATGATGATGTTCACATGGTTAAGTAAGAATGTTAAAATTTGGACTAAATGGATCTGTTTTGAAAAGGGCGAAGGCAAAGGACTTGTAAAGTTTTTGTCTCGTAAGGTGGCAGTCCGTTTATGTCAACAACTAAAATTTGAGACGTGGACAGGCCCCGTAGGTGAAAGGGTAAAGATCATGTGCCTTCAAAGGACATGTCTTGCAAGGCTGTAGCCCTGTCTATGTCAACCTAGGACCCGTCCGTTGTCGGCCCCTTCAAGCAAGTATTGAACAATACCAAATACATGCTAGTATATGGGAACTAGTAAAGTAATATAGCATTGTCATATGCATGTTGGACGATAACTTAAAACTCTTCATCATGTGATCCAGTAGGAGTGGACAAATTCGCGAGGTAGTGTGGAATGGCTACCCACTCGGGACTTTTAGATTCGGACCGACATGTATTATGACTTTGTGAAAGTTGTCTTACGTGTTCTTGAATGATGCGTATGCCGTGTACTTCGGGTTCTCCCAGCTGGTGTACAACGATTGCAATCACTGGCTCTCGCAGTAATGAGTACCGCTTGTTCAATGAGTCACAACATAGTTTAAACACCTCACTAATAATAAATTATGAAATGTTGGGATGGAGAATATTGGGTTCTAGTGAATCTAAACTTGATATATTTTGTACTTTATTTAAATTTCAGATTTGCTTGTTGTACTTTATATATCTATAGGTTAGTTACCTTACACTGTTAAAATTACTAGAATATTCACTAAATTTACTTTTAACCATCTCTGAGCCTATGCATGTCTAGATTGAATACTTTTCGGGTAAGACTTGTTGAGCTTAGTTGCTCAGGCTTTGCCATGTTGTTGTTTTATTTATTTCAGGTAATAATGTTGATGATTATGAGTTACCTTTGGGTGTACTCCCCTGGGACATGTCTATTCCAGAGGGATGATCAACCCACTAGGAGACTGAGTAGCCGCTGCTGTTGTGTGATGCTAGGTGATAATCCGTATGGGCTCGGATTTATCATAACTGCTTCTATCGTCGAGTTGTATATTGTAGACGCTTGATCACACTATCTTTTGCTGTTTTTAAAACTGATCTTGTAATATTTTCTGCTGCACTTATCACTAGAACTTTGATGTAAAATAAACAATACTACTTTTTACGTAATTTGAACTTGGTCAGTTGTTGTATTATTTTGTGTCTGCTTAATCAGCACCTCGGGAACTTTGGTCCAAGGGGGTTGTGACAGCTGGCAACAGAACTATGTTCCGGGATAATACAACAACTAAGACATATTTGGAAAATACGGCGTATATGGTGAGGATACGTTAGTATATGCCCAAATATGTATAGGAATATTAGAGTGGTGACAAGCTAACAGGTTATGTTTGAGTTGGTTTGCTATTTGGATTTCCATTTGAGATTTATAGTCCGCTCGCAAAGACTGTGGCTTTGCGAGATGATTCTTTCCATGAATTGTTGCCAACATATTTTCTTTTTGGCCCATTGAACAAGTATTGGAGCATAGAGTTCGCTCACGAGGGCTATGGTTTCGTGAGACGGTTTCTCCCATAAACCGTGCCAATTTTTTATTGTAGATGATGCTCATCATGGTAGGTTTATGAGCATGGGTCCGCTTGCGAGGACCATGGCTTCGCAAGGCGGTTCGTTTCATGAACTGTTGCCAAGTAGTATATAAACTACTTATTTTTATAATTTCTTTTGAATTTGATGTAATGTTTCTGTAATGACCTCTTACAGGTACGCTAACCACGTTAGAGTGTGTGTGTGTCGAAAACTTAGAATGTTTGCTCGTGAGTACGGGTCGTCACCAAAAGTTATGAAAAAGCCGCAAGAATCAAAACCCAGTGCGAACCCTAGAATTACAAGAACACCAAACAGGACATAGGGTTGTTATCCTTCAGGAGGCCCGAACCTGTATAAACCCTATGTCCTGTGTCCATCGGCTTTCATACTCATACGCATACCTAGAATCACTATCGGGATTATCTCTCGGCAGTACAGATGCTCAAGTTACTCTCTCTAGCACTCCTAAGATATCCAATATCTTCTCCTAGTGCTCCTCTCTTTTCCTCTTGGCTCCCTACTAATGCTCGCAGCTATTCTAATGGCCAAGAGAGGTCTGCAAGACCGTAACAATGAGTTTATATGGGCTTCCAACCTCAAACTAGTCATTGCTCCATGAAATAGCCTTTCTGGATGTACAGACCATGCAGTCCAGTCTCTGCCAGATCGCACCATTCAGTCTCTTCTGGACGGATCCTCCAGAGCCATTTCGCCTTGTCCTTCTGTTGATTCCTGTATAGTTCGGACTATCCGATTTGTAGACCGGACCGTATGGTTTTCTACAATCCCCATTCATTCCAGAGTCATTGCAAATGGCTTCCTCTCTGTCCTGTTCCCATCTATACAGACTGGATCAATCGGTCCATAGACCGTACCATTCAGTCTCTATGGGTCTTTACGCTGATAGATTCCTTGCAGCAACTCCTCTCTGATTTGAGTCTTCCTCTGATGACTGTACAGCCCGGTCTCCATGACACTTTTGTCCGGTCTCCATCTTTAGAAGCTGAAACTCCTCATCCTCGCTTGACTTCAGTTCTCGGCTTCTTCCAACAGCTCCTTGGCTTCTCCACTCCCACCTAGTGCTCGTGATTTCACTGAGCATCCATGCACATCAGCAACTACCATGACCTAAGAGATATGACCTAGACCCCCTTGCTAGTTCGGTTTTTCCTATGGACACAAGCCCTAACAGCTAGACAAGTGTTCCAAACACTTGCTTCTAGCTTGTCCTTAGCCTTGATCCATCTCCATCAACCCTTGGACTCCATCAAGCATAAATGCTTGTGGTCATTTGTCATCAACTGCCAAGGCAACCATCATCAATCATCATGAAGTAGATAAGGTTTTCTACATGCATAATACTCGTGTAGACATTAGTCACATTTCATGCTTATCATTCATCACTAACACATTCATACCTTCAGGGAACCTCAATGGTCATGAACCTTATAATCTTCCTCTTTTTGGTGATGGATGACAACCACTACTTATGATGATCCAAAAACGAACGAATCCCAAAAGAATAAGAAGGAAGGGATAAAAAAGTCAAACAAAAACAAGAAACTAATAGAAAATATAGGTTTGAAAGGATTACCTTGGTCCTTACCTTGGAAGTAGTCTCCCCCTTGGAATGTGCTAGGTGTTGAGGGAGAACTACCCAAATACACAACGCACTACTTGTTGAGCTTGAGTTACATTTTGCGCTCGTCATGGTTCTTGTTGGAGTAGACACGCACCATAGATGTAGATGTTCATCTTGATATGATCTTCATTGCTTTTCTCCAAGTGAACATGCACCATTTTCTTGATCATCTTCATTTGGTGATCTTTCCTTCATGTTCTTCACATTAATCTTCTTTTGATCTGCTTTTCTTTTCTCCCTATTGTCACTTCGTAGCTTCCCTTGTATCCTCATGCTTGATCTCCATCTTGAGATAGCTTTCGATCTTCATGTTGACTTGGCTTTTGGATCAAATTGTTCTTCTCCCCTTTGTCACCTATTACCAAATACCAAAAACCCAAACAGAATGCAAGAGAACCAAGGAGCAAGTAATTGACACGAGTAAGAAAATTCCTGTAAGGACCGAAGGCGTATCGAGAGGGGGGGGGGGGGAGGGTGAATCGGTAAGCCGACCACGATTCCGAATACTTCAATTTCACTCCACTATATCCCGGCAACCATTGCAACCTAATAATTCTAGTATGGCAAGGCCCTACACATGCTAGTGTTCATGGTGAGTACAAATGCGGAAGCAAAACAAACTAGCCTATGCAAGCCACAATTTAACCTAATCACTAGAGCACACAAATGCAGAATAGTAAAGAGGGGTCAAGGGATGCTCATGATTTTTTCCCAAGGTCTCGAAAGGAAGGCACCTTGTCCTAACCCTCATTGGACCATTCCTGCTAGAGTGTCGGTCCCTCCCGCCACCAAGTGGAGTTCTCACACACGAGCCTGCAATCACTCCCGGAGTGAAGACACGGTTGCGTCACTGCTGCCACCAAGGCACAAGCTCGCCTCCCTCGAGAACTTGTCAGACTCCCCGAGCCGATACGAGCGCTCACCAGTGATGCCCCTTTCAATGATGGGCTCAAACCATATACAAAAGTGTGATGGTCTTCACAATCAATCACGATTGGCTCGATCACCGACACCTAACCGGTCCAGGTCTCACCATAGACCAAGAGTAACAATCTAGATCACACCCTCAAGGACACCCTAGCCTTAGATGTGGATAGATGCTCAAGTTACTCTCACTAGCACTCTCAAGATGTCTAATATCCTCTCCTAGTGCTCCTCTCTTTTCCTCTTGGCTCCCTATAAATGCTCCCAGCAATCCCACTAGCCAAGAGGGGTTCCCAAGACCCTAGCAACGAAGTTATATAGGCTTCCAACCTCAAATTACTTGTTGCTCCACAAAATCAGCTTCCTTGGCCAACTGACCGTACAGTCCGGTCACTCTTTGACCGAACCGTCCGATCTCCATAGGACGGCTCCTCCAGAGCCGTTGGCTCTCTGCACTGACCGGACCGTCTGGTATCTTCAGCTTCTGCTCATTCCAGAGAGCACCCAAATATGTACCTCTTTGTCCCAGCTCCCATCCATACAGACCGGACTGTTTGGTCTGTAGACCGTACCGTCTAGTCTCTATGGGCCTTCGTGCTGATAGATTCTTCACAGACTCCTCTCCGATCTCCTGATGACCATACAGTCCAGTCTCTTCAGACCTTCTATTTGGTGACTCTGTCCAGAAGCTGAAACTTCTCATCCTCGCTAGACTTTGTTTCCCGGCTCCTTCCAACAGCTTATTGGTGTCTCCACTATCACCTAGTGCCTATGATTTCACTGAGCAAACACACACATCACAGACTAGCATGACCTAAAGAGACATGATCTAGACCCCCTTGATAGTCCGGTTTTTCCTATGGACTGAAAGCCCTAACACGTAGACAAGTGTTCCAAACACTTGCTCCATAGCTTGTCCTTAGCCATGATCCATCTCCATCAACCCTTGGACTCCATCAAGCTTATCAAGCCTCCATGCTTGTGGTCATTGTCATAAACCGCCAAGGCAACCATCACCAATAAGATTGCATAAAGAACACTCATGTAGATATTGGCCTATAATTAATAGTTGTCATGAATGACCATAACATCCATACCTCAGGGATCCAATCATCAATGGTCATGAAACTTACAATCTCCCCCTTTTTGTGATTGATGGCAACCACTACTTATTATAAAACATCAAGGCAAAAAAAGCTACACTAAGATCGAGAGGACCATAAAAGGATAATAAGTAATGAGCAAGGTCCTACTCAAATCAAGCATCATCAAGAGCTAAAATGATTAAGAGAGAAAAGCACACTCTAGATGATAATGCATGCATGTCATGTCAGGATTTAAAATAAGGCATAAAGACATGCAATGCAAGACTCTGTGTATGTAAATAAACCAAGTGCGATCATGATAAGTCAAAATGCAAGCGGATGAAAAATTGTGATTCATCAAAATCCACGAACATCTCGATAAAACACCTCAATATAACACCCGACTGTATCTTCCAAAAACTAGTATACCACGTATACTCCCCCTAGATACAAGCTACTCTCTCGATTGTCAAAGGATCACACTCCCCCTATCTATATGTCTTCTCCCCTTTTGGCAACAAGCACCAAAAAGAGAGCGAAAACTACTAAGTGCTCGAGGTCATAGGAGGTGCTGGTGCAGCGACATCCTCTAAGGGCTCTGTGCTGGGCTGCTCCCGTCTCAGATCCTACTACTCTGCTTGTGCCTGTGCCACCTGAGCGTCAAGGTTGCCCAAAGTATGCGAGATCCTCTGGTGACTCAGACCCTCTGTCCTGTGTTGTTATGACCGTGGCGGTCTCCTGAGCAACAGACGCCTGAAGGAGAGTAAGATTGGTTACGTCCTCTTGAGTGAAGCCTCCATAGACTAGATCCTCTACTATCTGAGGTGTGATAGTGAAGAAACTATAGCAAAAGAAGGTAGAACTGTAGCTGTAGCTATCTACGGGGCTGCCTGAGTGGTGTGCACTATATCTGAAAAGGTCAGACTCCTCTCCGGCAGCTGCTAGAAGGTGGAGGGTCCTGCCATCTATGATGTTGTAGACTGTGCGGGGGAGGTGAACAACGCAGATACTGAGAAGGCTGACACAGGAGAGAACTATGTCGATGAGAAAGACTGTCCTGCTCTCCTTGTCGATAACTCCCTTAGGTCTGATGACAAGCCGCTGGACTGTGCCGTCATCATAGCAGTGAAGGGGCCTCCCTATTTCTAAAACTGCTAAGCCTATGGAAGGATAGGAGCTCCTGTCTACTGACTGGACTGTCTTCTAGTGAGCTCTGTCAACTGACTCAGCAAATGTGCCATCAGTCTCATCTGCTGCTGCTAGAACTCTCCCTGTACCCTCAGCACATCCATGATCTGATGCTCTCCTCTGTAGTGTTTTGGATGAAGTCACCCAGACGTCCTGCAAGTGCTGCAATGGTGGAGGCATGATTAGTCTCTATAGGTACTGGCTAAGGTGGTGCTCCTATACTGGATGACATAGGAACCGCCATCTCTGGATAAGCCTCGTGCTTGTGGGTGATTGGCGGTGACTCCTACTCGTCCGTCTACTAGCTGGAGGCTGATTGTGATCTCCTGGGAACTCGAGGTGCGTAGCTGGTGGTCACCTCAGGGAATGCCTCATACCGCTCCTCCATCACTAGTCCTAGTCTCCTCAGAAGATGTAAGGTCCATTGACTAGGTGACATCCTCCTACTTTCTCAGAGATAACATCCTTGTCGGTGTTTCGATCACCGACTAGTAGAAATTGTCCAGGGGATGCACGCTTAGGCTCGGATGGCAATGCAAGAGGACACAAGGGATTATACTTGCACCGGGGTGTACAATAGAGGTGAGAGAGGAGAGCTCTCTAAGTCTTGGTGATTGTGCACGTGTGTTTGGGTAAGTCGATCAGATTCTCGATGTGATTCTCCGTCTCCCCTGAGGAAGAAGAAGGACCTCCCCTTTTATACTTCAAGGGGTGGGCCCATATTACAGTGAGAGAGAGAGAGAGAGAGAGAGAGAGAGAGAGAGAGAGTAGCAAACACATGTGGGGGTTGGCGCAGCCGTGCGGAAGGAGGCGTGGACTTTGGTCGGTGGCGTGGTCTCTGGTCCTTATGGGTCCCACCATCCTAGTTCCGATCTCTCAGTCGCTGCGTTGAGGTGTGCTCCCGTCTTCAGTTGATGAGTCGAAGCTTATCGTTCCTATAGTTAGCATGAGCCGGATAACCCGGGTGGCTCAGCGTGAGAGATTGCCATAAGGCTGCACATCATACCGTCATGCCTATCCATCAGGCTGTCCTCGATGACCCCTGTTAGGGGCGTCATCATGACGAACTGCATCATAGCGTCAGGTTGTATCCCATCGGGTTGGTTATCATCGCGACGAGGGTAGGTTCACGGGGGGATTAGACTCCTTGATACTACTTCTGCACGTGCGGTATGGCGCCTACGAAGGCGCATGGGGTGGTTGTTGACTCCCGTCTGGCTTGACCTTTCCAAGGGGACTCAGCTCATCGTGTAGTGTTTGGGTCGGAATGCTTGGATGCCGCCCCATCCTGTCATAGTCATGATAGCCAGGCTTTTCCACTCAGTTACTCCTGCGGGGTCAATGGCGTGGTGCATTGTCTCGTCTTGGCGTGATAGGTTGACAGGGGTTAGCGATGGTGGCAGACATGCCAGTGTCACTGTGCCTGTATAGACAGGGACCATTACTATGGGGATGGCGCTGGTGTCATTATCCGTTGTCCACTTGACCCTCGACGGGGGTCGAGCGGGGCAAAGTAGGCCAAGCTCCCTCGTGGAGGGGGGGGGGGGGGGAGCGAGGCGGGGCGCGGTCGACCCCTCCAATGAGGGTCGATGGGTGACGCCAAACGCTCGACCCCTTTGATGGGGGTCGAGCGGGGCAGATTCGGCTCGTCCTCCTCGACGGAGGCCGGGCAAGGAGGGCACGCTGAGTCCGTACTTAGGACCGTTGACTTCATGGACCTTGCTGTAATGGTCCGGGAGTTTACTAGCCCACTACGGCTCCTTGCTGTGGCTACTCATTGTTTTGGAAAAGAGCGGGTCGTAGGGCCACTCTGGGGGTCCTGCTGCTGTGTCGACCTAGGATTAATTTTTTCTTGCTAATCTCCTTAGCTAGGTGCATGCTAGTGCACCCACCTGGTATAGCCTCCGAGCCAGAGGGCGAGTCGTAGACTCGTGCTTTGGCTTTGTACGTTGGAGTCATTCGTCATGGTGTAAGTTCACATTTCTTAATGTCGTCTCTTAGTTTCCTTAACAATGAAGCAAGAAATGCTTATTAGTAATCTTTAATGAATGCACAGAGTCCGCAATCGCATGAAGAATACCGTTGTAGCGTTTCACCCGGAAGTATTCAGGGTATCGTATGTGTTTTATCCCAAAGGAAGGCATATGATTTGTCAGAGTAATTACTATATTCTAGATATTTGCACATTGGATTATGAGACAAAGTCCTCATAGGGGTAATGATAAAGATAACAATGGTAGTGGACACATAGGTAGCATACTCAAGTTAGATAAGTATTAGTCTAGTGGAGAAGGATAAAGAAAGAGCTAAGTTCTCATGTTTCTTTTATATAGTTACATAGTTTGTATTATATATTATTATATAGATACAATGACAATGCAAGACAATCAGATCATCACATCCTGGGCATCCGGTATTCCCCTGAATTCATAGTACGATTCCAGCCATGACCTATTGCATAGCTAAAGTGGGGGATTTCAAAGGATAGATAGGGCTGTCACCACCTACTGCCTACCCCTAGCAATCCATGGGCTACATGACAAATAATGCATTCTATTGATCTAAGCACCACGCTTACATCTCTAGAACAATACTCCTAATCCCTTAAGCCATGGATCAGAAAAGGAGTAATCACATTTAAGTGAACACTAAGCACATGGAAATGATCTAAGTCATACATCAGTCATGCATCATTATAATGACATAAATAAATAATATAGTAAGGGCTTATGTCTAACATGGTAATATAGTATGACTATATTACTAACATGCAAGCATAATAACCACATACATGAATAGATCATATAATCAAACAAGAAACACACGACCCAAACATAACTATATAGAAAGACTAAATATATTAAATAGAATAAAGTCTTAAAAAGGAGAAAGATGCAAGCGCCACACCACAACTCCAAGGAAAACTTGGGAACTGAAGAAGACTCCGGATGTTAAGCTTCACTTTGGAACAAAGATCATAGTAGCCCTATTCTAACCATATCATGCCTCACAACAACCTAGACTTAGATCATGCATTTTGCAACCCACAAGTATTAAAGTTCAAGACAAGCATGTTTAGCCAACAAACTCAAAAATTGGGAGAGTGCTAAGTTGTATACGAGAGATAATAGAAAGATATAAAATAGAGGAACTATTCATTATCTCAACATGAAGGCACGAACATCCCTAGCATGCATGACTACCTATTATTTTTGTTCTTTTTAGTTTTACAAATTTTTATTTTGTTTTATGAGGGTAAGCCCGACAAAGAAAAAAGAAAGAAAGGAAAGAAACAAGTCACCTTGGCGGGGGTGCTCTCCCCCAAGCTTGTCATATAGTGGTGGTGTGCTCGAAGCTGTTCATGGAGGTGATGAAACTGGTCGTCACTGTGCCGCTACCACTCTCAATTGGTCCGGGCATGAGTAGCAAGGGTGTTTTGCATTTTCCCTGTTCTCACATCCAGGTCATCCATCCTCCGTGTAAGATCCCTCAATTCTGGACCATAATCGTGATAACTATAGCCAGAAATAGAGTGACGTCCATTGTGATGTGGAGGTGTCTCGATCGACTTGGGGCCTTGTCCCTATTGTGCACTACTAGCTTGCTGCCAGGACGACTGATGGGGACATCCCTCGTGATTACACCTATGAGAGACTAATGACTCGAGCCAAAGCAAAGCAATTACAACATGAGGTGAATCTTTTCCTTAATGATTTTGAACATGCATCTCATAAGAGTCATGTACTACCTAATGGAGGTGCATGACTTGTCCTCTGGTTTGAAGCACAGGTCCAAGACATGGTGGTCGCATGATGCCAAAGAGAGCAAGTTGAAGTCAATGTGATGATGCTGAGATTCTATACTTCAACTTCATGACTAATTTTGTATGATTTTGAGAGGTACCACCCTAAGTATTACACATGGATGGAAAGGTCTTGGAGTCTACTTTCATATGCAACAAACGGCGCAATCATTGGATCTCTATAAAGAGAGTTATTCGTGTTTTAGTGAAGACTGCTCTAGAATCAATTCTGTCTCACGACGTGTTGATTTTGCTCAGGGTGTGTTACTTTTACATTGGGAGTGTTCCATTCTCAGGTCGGACTTGTCCGATCAGAACAGCGTGTTCCTAAAGCAAGGCGTGTTACTTTTGCTCAGGGCCTGATATTTTTTGATGTGGACAAGGGTTCCCGATCTTCCGAAAAGTTCTTGGTAAGTTGATTTGGTCGGAGGCGACACACAAATCGATCCGGCTTCAGAACAGCACGTTCTAAACCCCGCAATCGCAGCACGACGTCTCCTCTGGTTATCAACCATCCAAAAGACGATTGACCTCGCCGAGAAGGCTAATCCCTGCCTGCGAATCAAGAATACAAGCAAGAACAACGAAGAATGCAACACAATTGCAGATGTATGATTAAACTCTTGAAGTTGGGGTCTCACAAACCGATGAACGGCGAAACTGTTTATGAACAGAATTGATCTAAGCAAAACCCGAACCCTAATGGTGCGGCGGCGGCTGTATATAAAGACCCTAGGGTCGTGCAAGACCCTCTGGACGCGCCCCTAATTGGGCTCAACTAGATACAAAGCCCAAAGGCCAAAAATAGGCGACGCAGCACCGACACAGATTCTGGACTCTGTCTTGTTTTGACGATTCCCGATGACTCCGGATGAATTTTGACATGAGACCGGCGGCATTGGAAAGGTCTTCTCCTTATCTTTCCGTGCATATGTAGAACGTCCAAATCCGAGTCCGTATGCGTCCTGGGCGACTGTTTTAGTACAGACTGGTCCTGGGCCCCGAAACAGACTCGAAGTCAGTATTGATTGGGCCTCCACTTTGGCTTCCAAGCTCTTGCTGGTCCTCCACGTTCCCAACTCCTTCTCCCATCATTTCCTGGTCTTCTCCATGGTTTCTAATCATAAAATAATCATTAGGTAGCAAACCATTCTCAAAAGTAACATATAGCGAAGAACGTAGGAACGAGCTCACCTCTAAATTTAGTCGTCGTGCACGAGCTCTAGTCATTGGACCTTGCAAGTCCAGATTTGGAGGAGTGTTGTGTGTATCCATAGGAGTGATGTCCTCATCGTTTTTGCTTTGGAAGTGTTCCTTTTAACTAGTTCGGACTTGTCCGATCTGAACGTTGTGTCCTTTTTCATTCCTGTAAGACTTTGTTTGGCCTGCCGATAGGGTCGTTTATGGCTAAAATCAGGACCCGGCCGATAGGGTCATTTACGGCTGAAGTTAGGACCCGGCCGATTCTGCAAAAACTCCACCACGAAGCCGTATTCTCGTCCAGGACCAAGATACGTGAAATATGGTGAAGGAAAGAAGGCTATCGAGTGGCCTAACCGAGAGAGGTCAAGGGACAACCCGGCAAGGGTCGGCAACACGGCCAAGGCTGCCACCCGGACTAGCCCTCCACCTGGCCTGGCCTGCTGCCCAGCCTTGCCTGCCGCCCATCTGTTGACGCGAAAATCACATGCGTGACCTGGGAGATCTGCTTAGCTCCAGTGCAGGCTCAATACAAAAAACCGGCGCGTGTCAGTCAATTTTCCCTGCAAATCAACAAAGAATGCGAACGGTCAGATTCCACAGGTCACCGGCCTAAGACAGGTCGATGAAGAAAGCCAATGATCACTATTAGTGAAAATCAGCCGATGGCTATAAAAAGTAAATAATATTTAAAGAAACTAATCGGCTGATTTGTATTGACATATCAGTGACTCAATAGGTGAATATAAAACAATGCGTGAATAGTGCCGATAGGAATTGAATTGAAAGAACAGAGTCGATGGATTTATGATTGATGCGCTAAACTCGCTCTGTCGATGAAGTAAAGTCGATGGGCCAGAGTCGATAGAAGTACCGTAATCATGCACGGAACTCTGCCCACCGATAGATGCTAAGTCAATAGATCTGATAGCTGGTATTGCAAATATGTCTTAAATCCACAGATCTAATTCTGTTAAATAAAAAGGGGGCAATCAACTTCTAATATACAACAGTAATTAGGTAGAACACTAAGAAGTCGATTGAACCGTGATAACATGTCAGCTAAACGTCCCGATAGAACTCTATCGACTCTGCCTATAAATAGATTGAATCTAACCCTATTAGCCCAGCAAAAGATCAAAGTCGATGCAGCCTTGCTGATTCGAACAGATCAAACTTAATTGAGATATTGTTCAAACACGTCAAATAGAGCTAGATTTAATCTAATTATAGATAGAATCGACCCAATGACTCGAATAAAAGATCTAAAACCCGGCCTATAGAACCCATAGAAATCATAGAATATCGAACCTAACCGAGACAGTAATGCAATCTAAGTCGATAATATAAACCAAATAAATATCTAATTATCAGATAACTAGCAATTTCAAAGATAACAACTAGAATATTAACTTTATGAGAAAGTACTAGTTGAGGTCGATGAAATTACCGAGGGTGACTAATCCAAATCTCTCGCCGAGATCGGAGCCGATGCAGCCCACGCGAGACGAGGATGTCATCGAGAAAAAGTTTGCCGATGCGCCGAATTGTACTGTACGAAAGTGTTGTTTTTTTCTTGTATAGATCCTATTACATATTTATAGCCCCACGTAAGGGTTTCTGACCCGATTCGGTCAGGACTCTTAAACAAACCGACTTGATTTATTTCTAAACTAAATCTAATCTAAAAAAACAAAGAAAAAACAATCCTAATGAGCCCACTTTATTTTCTTCAGCCATTGAACTCCCTTGACTTCGGCTGATTCTGACTCCATGCGGCTGACCACTGGGACCGGTCAAATTTCGGTGCCAACCCATGCCCCCCCCTGAGTTCGGTGGACGAAATCCTTCGTGCGCCGAATTTTATTTTCTCGTTTACCATGCATCTTTACCACTCTGCTGCTTCATGATCTAGTAAATGCAGCCAATCAGGAGCCATCCACTCATCAGATCATGCCTTTAATACACCACCCAACCACTCGTGGCCTTTAAATATGGCATACCATTCCTGCGTCGTCTTAACTGCTGGTTTTACTTTTTGACCGTCCTCGTGCTTATCCCTTCCCCTCGGGTTCCTGCGCAAACCTTATCGCTTCCTATTCCTCCAATGAAGTGGTGTTTCGATTCCCCAAAGGCTAAATCTAGGCCCTATAAATAGCTCCTTCCACCAGCCCCCTTTTCTTCATCTTTCTTACCACCTTCAACCATAGGACTCTTATTGAGAGCTTTGATAGAAAAGTACCATCTATCTCCAAACCTACTGAATGTTTTGTGGCGAGTACTTTTCGCTTCTCTTGCCCCCAGCGTCCTCATTTCAATCCAAACTCTGCAGCTCCTCCTGCCCAAAAGCCAACCCGCTAGATCTTCTACTCTCGGATAGCAGCACAGGTGTCGAGAATGGCATCGACGTCATAGCCCTTCCCTCTTGTCCGGCAGATAATGTCTGATGACACTGCCATCCCTAGAGGGGAATCGGAGGAGGCTGATAGCGTATTTTTTCTTCTCATATATACCTCCCTTCATGCGTTTGGGATACTAATAATTACATCTTCATCCCCTAGCTGTCATAGAAGAATAGGTTTTACCGAAATTGGGCCTCGAGCTTGTTTTTCATCTTTAACATCGATCATCTATAATCAATGGAACCCTCCTCTACTCTATAAATGTATTAATTTTTGTGTTGCATGTTGTGCTTTTTCCTTTATATTTTCCGCTAAGGGCGATATCTATGATATCGACCGTCTGAAGTCGATGTGTGCACATCGGTTGTAAAACACTTACTTTCCTCTTCTCGAATCTGCTAAGAACGATGTTTCCACATCGGCCATGATCAAGTGCTCGAGATCATGAGCCAACCCAAATGCTTGGATGATGTATTTTTAAATATTTACCACTGATTGCTCTCCCAAACTCTTCTCCATCTAATCCTTGTAAGAAATATGCATTACCGGGCGCACATCGGCTCACTTTAAATGGACCTTCCCAAGTTGGAGACCATTTTCCAAATCGACTGTGTTAGAGCCGATGGGTATAATTAGCTTCCAAACAAGGTCGCCTTCTACAAAACTCTTGCGTACCACTTTTTGTTGTAAAATCTAGCCACGCGAGCTTTATTCTCTTGAATTTTCTCTAGGGCCTTCATCCGATGCTGCACAACATCTTCTAACTCATCAAACATAACCTGCCTTTAATCATCGGCTGATAATTGATCTTGCAACTCTATTCTTCTAGACCCCAGATTCGTCTCCCATGACAAAACTACTTCATGTCCATAAACTAACTGATATGGCGATACCTTTATAGACCCATGACACGCCATTCTGTAGGCCCACAGTGACTCAGCCAATGTCGTATGCCACTTCTTAGGTTGCTCGTCAATCTTCCTCTTGATAAGCTTGATCAAACTCTTGTTAGATGTTTCTACCTGACCATTGGCTTGAGCATAATAAGACGATGAATTCAACAACTTGATCTCTATACTATCGACAAAGCTTTGAAACTCTTCCAAAGTAAACACAGAACCCTGATCAATAGTAATATTCTATGGCACACCAAACCTGTAAATAATATGCTCCTTCATAAAGTTGATCACATCATTTGTTGTCACATTCTTCATCGGTGCTGCTTCAACCCACTTTGTGAAATAATCTATCGCCGCCAAAATATACTTGTGACCTTTGCTTCATGCTGGATAAATTTGGCCAATCATATCCATACCCCATCCTCTAAACGGCCAAGGCTTAATAATCGGATTCATAGCTGAAACCGGTGCCCTCTGAATTGCTCCAAATTTCTAACAATCTTGACATCCCTTGTAATACTTGAAGTAATCTTCTAGCATACTTGGCCAATAATACCCAGTCCTTTTCAACAACCATCTCATTTTATGGGCCAATTGATGGGTACCTTAAATGCCTTCATGGATTTAACACATAACCACTTTGGGTTCTTCTCGAGTTAAACATTTTAATAATACACCATCAATCGTCCAATAATAAAGCTTTTCCTCTAATAAAACATACCTCAACGCCATATATCTGATTTTACGAGGAGTACGTTGTGCTGGATCTTTGAGATACTGTACTATCTTGGTCCTTCAATCTTCTTCATCGACATTGACTTCATCGACATCAGCTTGCCTAGCTTCATCGACATTGGCAATTTCAACAATCGTACCATTAGTGTTTAGTTGATATCCCGATGCCTTATGTGCCAAATCATTTGCCTCCATATTTTGCTCCCTCGGGACATGCTTGAAACTTACTGCCTTGAAGCATCCTCAGAATATCATCTCTGCATTCAAAATCTCCTGCTAACTGCCCGAGTACCAGCAACGAATCACCAATGATTTCAACAAAATCAGCCCCAGCTTCTCGCAAAATTTGCAAACTTTTGAGAACAGCTCTATACTCAACTTGATTGTTCGACGATACCTCCATAGCGAATGCAACCACAAATCTTGCCCCCCCCCCCCCCCCCCCCCCCCGAGGCGATATGATAATGAGTCCGATACCACATGCATTCTTGCATACAGAACCATAAAAAAACAGCGACCATGGTTTCGGCTCCACCACCGACATATCCAATCCACAATGTTCAACAACCAAATCAGCCAGAACCTGACCCTTGACCCTTAGTAGACTCATAAGTTAGATCATATTCGGCTAGAGCAAGCATCCACTTACCAATTCTTCCATTCAAAATAGAAGCCGATAGCATATATTTGATGACATCGGCTTTGCAAACCACCACACACTCGGTTGATAGTAGATAATGTCTCAACTTCACACATGAGAAATATAAACATGGGCACAACTTTTCAATCTCGGTATACCTGGTTTCAGCATCAATCAATCTTCGACTTTAATAGAAAACGACCATTTCCTTGCCGTCTTGTCCTTGAATCAGAGTCGATCCGATAGACTTCTTATCCACAGCAAGGTATAGTTTAAAGGGCAACCCTTCTATTAGTGGCAACAATACAAGAGACGTGATCATATACCTCTTAATATCATCCAGAGCCTTTTGATGCTCAGGCTGCCATACAAATTTCTGATCAGCCTTGAGCTTCAACAATGGAGTGAATGCATCTAGCCAACCCGACAAATTGGATATGAATCTTCTAATAAAATTAACTTTACCAATCAAAGATTGCAGCTAAGTCTTATTAGCAGGAGGCTCGATATCATTAATAGCTTTAATACTCTTAGGGCCAATTTCGATCACTCATTCATCCATGATAAAACCCAGAAACTAACCGACCGATATGCC
Source organism: Eleusine indica (assembly GCA_030378355.1). Taxonomy (NCBI): domain Eukaryota; kingdom Viridiplantae; phylum Streptophyta; class Magnoliopsida; order Poales; family Poaceae; genus Eleusine; species Eleusine indica. Next base: position 27,808,481 of record CM059501.1, on the reverse strand, counting down.
AAAAGCACACTTCTTAGGATTCATTTTCAAACCGTACCTTCTGGTCCTATCGAGCACTTCCCGCAAATCAGCCACATGATCCTCTGTCCTCCCAAATTTAACCACAACATTATCAATATAAATTTCCACTAACCTACCCATCGAGTCATGTAAAATATAATTCATGGCCCTTTGATATGTCGCTCTAGCATTCTTCAATCCAAACGTCATGACAACCCATTCATATAAACCAATAGCCCTGGGCACCTGAAAGCAGTTTTTGGTATATCTTCCTCTGCCATAAAAATCAGATTGTAACCAACATTGTCATCCATGAAACTAACAATCTTATGTCCAGCTGCTGCATCAACCAGAAGATCTGCAACCGGCATCGGATAATCATCTTTTGGCGTGGCTTTATTTAATGGTTTGAAATCAATACACACCCTCAACTGGACACTCTTCTTGTATACAGGCACTATATGAAATCCACTCTGGATATCGGCAAGGCCTGATAAACTTAGCATCATATAATCTAGTGATCCCAGCCTTGATATCATCATAAATCTTCAGATCTATCCTCCTCGGCGGTTGCTTGAATGGTCGATATCCAGGCTTGTTAGGAAGCTGATGCTCAATGATTGATCGGCTGTGTCTAGGCATCTCAGAATAATCCCAAGCAAAACAATCCCGGTACTCCTTCAACAACTTTATTAATTCAACCTTAATATTTTCATCTAACTTCTTACTAATAAATGTCGGCCTAAGCTTGTCACTGTCTCCTATATCGATTTCCTGTAACTCATCGGCCGACATAAATCCTTTTCCCAGCTTGCCATTTTCTACAAATTCTATTGGGGTGCCTGTCAGAGAAACAATTTTGAATTTGACTAGTCCACCACCTCAAGACCCTGAGTACTAATCTTGATGTAATCTCCATCCCATATCTTGCCAGATAAACACTCAATATCATCTGCATGCCATGGTATCAAATCGGCCGATGAGACATTGAAGGTTTCATCGGCCGGGACTATCTCAACTCGATCGCCAATCCATTGAATGAGTGACTGGTGCATAGTCGATGGAACGCAACAATTTGCATATATCCAATCACGTCCCAGTAGAAGGCTGTAGGTCCCCTTTCCATCAATAATAGAAAAAATATAACCGGCAAAGTTTTACTGCCGATAGTAAGTTCAACATTCAGAACTCCTTTGGCTGCTGCTGTACGACCACCATAATCCCAAAAATCATGTTACTATCAATCAAATCTTCCTCAGTCTTACCCAACTTTCTTGTAGTAGTGATCGGCATAATGTTAACTCTAGCCCCTCCGTCGACCATCATCTTTCCCATCGGCATCCCATTGACAAAGCCTTTCAAGTACAAAGCCCTCAAGTGCCAATGATTAAACTCATCTGGTTTATCCAATACTGCCTGTTGTATATCAAATACCAATTGTGGAGATCATCAGCAAAAAACTTCTTCTTAAGCCATGAACTCTTGTGGTAGCATCATCACCAAGCCTACTGTAGCACCGGGTATCTATACTTGTGATTTCACCATAGGTCTCCAGACCTTCCTAGGTGGCTCGACACTTCCTTCATCATAATAATAATGGCCAGCCCTCATCTGTCTGCACCGCATTCTCTGAACCCTGCACTGTTGACTTCTAGAAAATATTCCAGATGGACACCACTGATTGCTCTGTTCCTGGTCTTCCTGGAGCTCTTTATTGACTTCTTCATCGAAGTGAACTTCTTCTTCTGTCTTTTTGCAGCCAAGTCGATCAAAAGCTGATACCCTTCCATTCTCATCGACTTTACCCACCATCAACATTCTGGAGTCACCCAGCTGATGTCGATAGCTGCTCGAAGCTCCTCTATACATTTGCTCCGCTCGTCTGCTGCATCCAGGACAGTTATTAATCGATGGAAGCTTCATATTGTGGTCCCAACAATACTGAAAGAATGGGCACTCACAATGTGGATCAAATTGTGTCTCCTTCATCTCCCTGTCCCTTTTCTTCTAATATTGGTTTATAAATGCTTCTACAATGTCGATACCAGCCATATTGATATTCGCAGGGAACAGATGCCCATCAATCTTCATGGTTCCCTTTATAAACTTGATCTTTCCCTGCTCAATCATCATCTGAATCTCTCTTCTGAATACCTTGCATTTATTAGTGTAATGAGATGGCGAGTTGTGCCACTTGCAGTCTTTTCTTTTCTTCAATTCTTCAGCAGGTGGAATAACTTGGTTGGATGGCAACTGGATGTGCTTCTCCTGCAACAGGATATCAAATATCTTATCGGCCTTGGTGATATCGAAGTCATATTTTTCTTCTGGCTCATTTTATTTCACCCAAGGACACGACAAAATATTCTTATTCCTCGTCCACTCAGCCATATTGACATCTTCAATATATTTGTCAAACTCAGACCCATGATCATTGTAATTGACCTGTATTGGCCTTGAACGTGCCCCCCGAGTCAAATTCTCCTGTATCGACACCTTCTGCACTAACTGGGCCAAGCTTTCAAACTTGGCCGAAGGAAACTTCTCCATCAAAGATGCAACTAGGCTATTAAATGCTATTTCTGCCATCTGATTATCGGTCAATTGGAGACTGAAACAGTTGTTGCGCACTTCCCTAAACCTCTGCACATTATCATGCACAGACTCACCAGCTTTCCGCTTTACAGCAATCAAATTTGACAATCTCATCTCCCTGGTCTTAGCAAAGAAATACTTATGAAACTTATGTTCGAGATTGGCCCAAGTAATAATAGAATTCGGGGACAACGATGCGAACCACGAAAAAGCCAAACCGGACAACGATAACGGAAACAACCTGATCTTCCATGCTTCGGTAGCTCCTGCCTCTCCACATTGCACAGAAAACCGACTAATATGCTCAACAATGGTAGTATTATCTTGTCCAGTGAACTTAGCCAATTCTGGTGGCCTATATCGACTCGGCATAGGAATCAAATCATAGCTAGGAGGATACGGGGGTCGATACATATAAGTCTACTATTTTAGCTTTAATCCAAATTGTCCTCATTACCTCAGCAATCTTCACTACCCAATCATCGGTCGAAACATTGGTATTTGGAGTAGCCAATGCAGGACCAGATGCTGGCACTTGCGGGGCCGTTTGTGAACCAAAATTGACAACAGTGTGCTGGCCTCCCAACTCCCCAGGCAATGCAGATGACAATGGCATTCCGAACAAATTTGGATCTACATTCGGTGTTGTACCATGTTTACCATTCGGTTCTGACCTCTCCTGCCTGTAGGGCTATGTCTGTGGAGTAGTTCTCTGCAATATTATCTTGCGAGGTGTTCCTTATTCTGTACCACTATCAACATTCTTCGAGGGTAGATTAGCTTCAGAAGTTGATGGTCCTGAACCCGTAGCAGGATACGTTGTGCTCGCCTTTGGCTGCCGTGAGCTAGGTGCTTCAATTGTAGACCGAGGAATATTCCCAGATGCTCGGAAATACATCGGCCCATGTGCTGGATCATCATATATGCAGCCCTCAATGGTTTGAATAATCAAAGCCCTCAGAGTATTGACCAACACAGGTGACTGGTAATCAATGCATGGTGTATGGCTAAATGTATCTTGTTGTTCAATGTAGTTTCATCAATCATCTCTATTGGCTAATTGGCAGTTGATTTTTCAGTTTTGTCTTCAATCAAGGCAGCAACAGGTAACTTTTCCTTCTGGATAATGCCATGCCTTATTTTGCTAAAGGTGCCCAACAGAAGGCTTTCAAATTCCGCAATTCTCTGATCAATTTGTGCTTTCGCTTCATTGCTCAGATCATCCCTAAAACCAGGCAACACATTATCCGCCTTTAGATCCCCACTGACGTCATGCTTCCGGAGAGGAGTTCCATCCTTTGGCATTCCATGTTCTGACATGTTGTTAATCTTAAAGTCTTCGGTCCCACCGAGCGTGCCAAAAAGCATGTTGACTCAAATATCACACGCGTGACCTGGGAGATCTACTTAGCTCTAGTGCAGACTCAATACGAAAAACCGGAGCGTGCCAGTCGATTTTCCCTGCAAATCAATAAAGAAAGCGAACTGTCAGATTCCACGGGTCATCGGCCTAAGACAGGCCGATGAAGAAAGTCGATGATCACTATTAGTGAAAACCTGCCGATGGCTATAAACAGCAAATAATATTTGAAGAAACTAATCGGCTGATTTGTATCGACTTATCAGCGAATCAATGGCTATAAACAGTAAATAATATTTAAATAATGCATGAATAGTGCTGATTGGAATCGAATTGAAAGAATAGAGTCGATGGATTTATGATAGATGCACTAAACTCGCTCTGTCGATGAAGTAAAGTCGATGGGCCAGAGTCGACAGAAGTATCGTAATCATGCACGGAACTCTGCCCATCAATAGATGCTAAGTTAATAGATCTGATAGCTGGTATTGCAAATAAGCCTCAAATTCACAGATCTAATTCTGTTAAATAAAAAGGGGGCTATCGACTTCTAATATACAACAGTAATTAGGCAAAACATTGAGAAGCCGATCGAACCGTGATAACCTATCTGCTAAATGTTCCAACAGAACTCTATCGACTCTGCCTATAAACAGATTGAATCTAACCCTATTAGCCTAGCAAGAGATCAAAGTCGATGTAGCCTTGCTGATTCGAACAGATCGAACTTAATCAAGACAGTGTTCAAACACGGCTAATAGAGCTAGACTTAATCTAATTATAGATAGAATCGATCGAGTGACTGGAATAAAAGATATAAAACCCGGCCTATAGAACCCACAGAAATTGCAGAAGATCGGACCTAACCGAGACAGTAATGCAATCTAAGTCGATAATATAAACCAAATAAAGATCTAATTACCGGATAACTAGCAATTTCAAAGATAACAACTAGAATATCAACTTAATGAGAAAGTACTAGCTGAAGTCGATGAAATTGCCGAGGGTGACTAATCCAAACATCTCACCGAGATCGGAGACGAAGCAGCCGCGCGAGACGAGGATGTCGTCGAGAAAAAGTTTGGCGATGCGCCGAGTTGTATTGAACAAAAGTGTTGTTTTTTTTGTACAGATCCAATTACATATTTATAACCCCACGCAAGGGGTTCTGACCCGATTCGGTCAGGACTTTTAAACAAATCGACTTGATTTATTTCTAAACTAAATCTAATCTAGAAAAACAAAGAAAAAAAAACAACCCTAACGGGCCCACTTTATTCTCTTCGGCCGTTGAGCTCCCTTGACTTTGGCCGATTCTGACTCCATGCGGCTGACAACTGGGACCCGTCAAATTTTGGTGCCAACACCGGCCTGGGTAGGCCACCCGAGGTTGCCAGTCCATCAGGCCCATGAGGCCTACCCGCACCAAAATGAAGAGTCGGTGGAAACCGACTAAACAACCGCCATTGGAACCAAATCTGAGCCGTTGGGAGAAGGTCGGTCGGGAAACCAACATGATCCAAGGGCCGCCCTGTAATAGCCCTCGTTTTGTTAAGAAAAGGAGAAATAGAAAAGAAAAAAAAACTTACCTTTACTGTTTTACTATGGGACCCCGCCTGGCCCACCCTCACCGCTTCTCCCTCTCAACGTCGCTAGCACAGAGGCCAGCGCTGCTGCGTGCCGAGCGCTCCGTGCGCCGCGCAAGCAAGCAGCTTGTCTGCTTCATCAACCGCCGCCGAAGCCAAGTGGATAAGCCCCGTTCCTTTTCCCTGCTCTCCTTCTCTCAGTCTCCCGTTCTCCCTTCTCTTTGTTCAACTGAAGAAACGAGCAACCACCATTGTTGCCCAGCCCGAGCTCTAGCTCCCCGCCGCCTCAGCGCCTCCCAGGCCAAACCAACGCCATAAATCATCGCGCCACCTCTCCCTCTTCCTCCTCATGGCCACCAATCGTAGCTTCTCGCCGTAGAATCGAAGAATCGACGTCGATTTTGGTCGAAGGCCAAGACGAACCCATTCTACCCCTTTCGGAAGTCCTCCTCTCCCGGTAAGTCCTGCTCCAATTCAGTTTGGAGGAACCTTTGCAAGGTCCCTACGCATCTCATGAGCAAGATTGAGTCAAAATCGATGATTGATGATGATGAATTTTGCAGTTTCTTGGCCGCTGCGTTCTCTGTCCTAGTTCCTGCCGCCACCAGCCGTTGCCCCTTCCGGGGAGCCTCCAACCGTCGTAGACCTCACCTCCGTGTTCCCCTGGCCACGCCGCCCCGCCCGTGCGCTTAGGTGGCCGATCCGCGCGTGGAAGCGCGCTCAGGCCAGCACGGCAGCGCCACCGCGCGCGTGTGCTAGGAAGAGCTCACGAGCTCCTTGGAGCTGGAGCTCGGATCTCCTGCGCACGTGTGTGGTCCTGTGTGGCCACCATTCGATTGGCCCAGTTATTTCCAGTTTTTCATGTATAAACATAATTCCCGAAAATGTGTTTTGGCTTAAAAATTCATAACTAATATTTTAGATCTCTTAAAATAGTGAAACCAGTTTAGTTAAGCTCTAAATGTTTTTCTCTACCAATTGAGCAAATAAAAATAAATAGTTATTTTTCCATAATTATGAGAATTATTTAACTTTCAAAAATCCTAGTTCTTTCTTAATTAATTATTCTATTATTTTAAAATTAAGGAGTTTGGTTAATAAATTCCTAATGGCTTGTATTAACGTATAATGGTTTTTTTTAGCATAACAAATTTTCTTTAAGAGTGATTAACCCACCTAAATTAATAGGCTTAACCACTTTTTATTAGAAAGAAATTCTTGAGACAAGTGAAAATATTTTGTTGTAATCCATTATATGTGTACCTCAATTCATTTCATTCTCATGTCATTCATTCGGTGCATCATTTTTATGTTCTAGAAGGAGAGCAACCTGAGGGTGACATGGGTGGTGTTGAGGGCAGTTGAGTTCGAAAACATGAGTGGTGAACCTGTAATTCACGGCAAGCATCTATGCATATCTCAAACTACTTTGGATGAGTTTAATGAATGTGCTTGCATCAATTGATCTATTGCATTAGTTGGGCACTAAGTAAATTATCAAATCCTACTTGTTTTATTATCTTCCTTACTTATTGTAGTACTTTTTATCCTTGTAACCAAGTTGGGTAGGTTCAGATGTTAGAGTTAATCGGTAATTGCTTACTGTGACATCCAGGATGTCAATTCTGGCCCAAAAACATAGAATCGGCAAGTGTTCGGCTCATGGGCCGCGGTACTGTAGCGTCTGGTTACTGTAGCCGTGGAACACTGTAGCTGCGCGGTACTGTAGCCCCGCGAGTTAGTCCCATACTGGAAATTGACCAGGGAGATTCTATGTTTTTCTGGAAGTTCAGCAGTTGTCTCATTGCTGTCCCCTATTTTGGATGATCATAACTCTCAGAGATCGTACCGGTTAAAAATGTGGGAGCATGCGTTCGAAAGATAATGAACTCCTCTATAGTTATCATAAAAAGGTCCCGAGGTTAAATTGTCCGGAAACGACGTAGTTTCGCTCATCCCTACAAGTTACCCCGCCACTCGTAGAACTACATCGTTTTCCGTCCAACGGGTTGGACACCTTACGTCTTTTTCCCTTATCCATCAATCCTTATGCTACTTTGGGCATGTATGCTTAGAGGGATATTAAGTTTTGACTCATCCTTGCAAAACTTATTCCGACAGATGGTGGACGACAAGCTCCCGAAGAACTCCGAGCCTCTTTTCGCACGCGTTCTCGAGTTGGAACGAGAGCGTGAGGCGCTGCAGCTCGCACTTGCCGCCCGAGACGCCCAGCTCGCCACTCACGACGCGGAGATCGCGGTCCTCAGGGACAAACTGCACACTAGCGAGTTGGAGCGGGCTGATCTGTTCGAGCAGCTCCATGACGCTCAACTCATCATCGAGGGCGATGCTAGCGAGCAGTTGCAGGAGCAACTGAACCAGCGTAATGCCCAACTCACTGCTGCCCAAGAGGAAGTCTACTCCCTTCATGGTCAGGTTGACGCCCTCTTGGAGGAGCGAAGCGAGCTCCAAGCTCAACACGAAGAAGCCCAAGATGCAAGGGATGTCATGGAAGGGAACCTCAACGACGCTCACGTCATCATCGCACAACAAGAACAACTTATTGGGCATCTCCAAGTCGCTAATGCCCAGCTGAACGCGGTTCTTAATGCCCAGCCACCCGTGCCACTCGCGGTGATTCCCCCAGACGACGCTGACTTGAGTGAGGACGGCGACTCCGGTGTTGACTACGAGGCACACCCTGGACCGGGCGACATGGAATGGGAGTCCGATGGTAACAGCCACACCGAGTGACTGAGGCGTAGTAGGTTGTGTAGGGTGGAAGCTCGTGAAACTTTGTGCTCGTATGTGGATAGTGCTAGTAGTGCTAGGTGGAGTTGTAACCGAAGCTCTTCCAGACCACGTTGCTATCACGATGTAGTGATGTAACCTAAGGATTTCTATGTATTGGAAGACGTGTCGTATGTACCCATGGTTTGATCATAAGTATGTTGCCTATGGTGTTGAAACCAGTGGAATCCAAGTTACCACCCGTAATCTGCACCGTGCACTGTCAACAGTTCCGTTATGAGCAGTTAAAAATGTGATTGTTGTCACTGTATTATAGGCATATTACCATAATGTCTCAGGCGATGATCGGGCTAACATGCTTTACTCCTGTGACAGATGGTGCAAACTCGCCGTGGTGGAGAGAACTTCGGTGATGCTCCCGGTGCCTCCAACGCGGGTAGAAACCAGCCGCCACCCAATGCTCCGCCCATGACGCCGATGGAGCAGCTCATCCACAATCAGAACGAGATGTTCCGCATGTTCATGGAGAACATGAATCGCCAAGGAGCTCCCAGACCACCACCGCCGCAGCCCCGCGAATCGTCCTACAGCGACTTTTGGGCAACTCATCCGCCCACATTCGGCGAAGCTAGTGATCCGCTGGAAGCGGATAATTTCATTCGCACTCTGGAGTCGAAGTTTGCTCTGCTCCACTGCACTGACCACCAGAAGCCCCTCTTCGCAGCGCAGCAACTCCGCGGTTCCGCAAGTGCTTGGTGGGCAAGCTACACCACTGCTCTTGCCCCTGGCCACCAAGTCACTTGGCCGGAATTCTGCACCGCCTTTCGTGCACACCACATTCCGGCCGGTCTTATGAAGCGCAAGCTGCAGGAATTTCTCAACCTGAAGCAAGGCGCGGGAACTGTGCAAGAGTACGCACGAAAGTTCAACTACTTGGCTCAGTATGCTTCGTATCACGCCGACACGGACGAGAAGAAGAAGGACTGTTTCCGTTCGGGCCTTACCCCGAAGCTGCAAGACCGTCTGGCACAAGTTACCGCAGGAACATTCAACGACCTAATGAGTGCCGCCATTGTGCAAGAAGATGCCATCCGCGCTAACCAGGAGGACAAGAAGAGGAAGCGTGCTATGGGAAGTTCGTCCGGCTCCGCACTGCCCAAGTACAGGCTGGCAATCACCTCCCCAACGGGATAGAAGTTGTGAAGCACAACTCCGCTGGTCCCCGCCCTCCGTAGCAGACTAATCAAGTTGTGAAGCACAACTCCCCGCAGTCATGCTACAACTGTGGCCGAACCGGTCACTTTGCCAAGGAGTGCCGCTTTCCGAAGCGCAACCAGGGAAACAACAACAACTCCAACCCCTTCGGGAACAGCAACAACCACCCCAGCAATGGTAACAACCACGGCAACAATGGGAGTCGTCCCCAGTCTTCTGCCCTTACCCACAAGAATGGCCGAGTCAACTATACCATGGTCGAAGAGATTCAAGTCGGAGAGCCCGTTCTCGTGGGTACGTTCTCGATCAACCAACACGCTGCTATGGTTCTTTTTGATTCCGGAGAAACGCATGATTTTATTAGTCAAGCATGTGTGAATCATCTGAAAATCACCCCCACCACTACGGGAACTCCGTACATCATCACATCCCCCGGTGGGAAAATAAGGACTCACATGGAGTTGAGAAAAGTGCCACTTAAGTTAGCAGGCAACGTGTGCCCCGCTTCGTTAATCATCTTAGATGGTCAGGGTATTGACATAATTCTTGGTATGAGGTGGATGACTAAACATAGAGCCGTCTTACACATTGAATCCCGGGAAGTCCACTTGACTCACCTCTCTATGGTCCGTCTATTCTTCGATTGCCAAGTCCCAGATTGTCCACTCCTCAGGTGTGTCATGCTGAAGGGAAAAAGCTGGAGGATATTCCAGTGGTACGAGACTTCTCCGACGTGTTCCCAGATGAGTTACCACGAATGCCTCCGGACAGAGACGTCGAGTTTAAGATTGAACTCCTACCCGGTACGGCGCCTATCTCTCGTACGCCGTACAAAATGGCCCCTAATGAGCTAGCAGAATTAAAGGAGCAATTACAAGAGCTTATGGACAAGGGCTACATCCGACCGAGTTCATCTCCTTGGGGATGTCCCGCCCTCTTTGTGAAGAAGAAAGACAAGACCCTACGTCTATGTGTCAACTACAGGCCCCTGAATGCCGTAACCATTAAGAACAAGTACCCTCTACCTCGAATTGATATTCTATTTGATCAACTTATTGGTGCTAAAGTTTTCTCCAAGATTGACCTCCGATCCGGTTACCACCAAATAAAGATCCGAGCCGAAGACATTCCAAAAACTGCCTTCTCCACACGATATGGCCTTCTCGAATATCTCGTCATGTCTTTTGGTCTCACTAATGCTCCATCCCATTTCATGTATTTGATGAATTCCGTGTTCATGCCAGAGTTGGATAAGTTCGTGGTCGTATTCATCGACGACATCCTTATCTACTCCAAATCCGAGGAAGAACACGCCGAACACCTCCTCATTGTTCTGCAACGACTCCGAGATCACCAGCTTTACGCCAAATTTAGCAAGTGTGAATTTTGGCTAAAGCAAGTTCCAAGGTCATATCATCTCCGCGGAAGGGGTAGCCGTTGATCCTACCAAGGTAGAAGATGTGCTGAATTGGAAAGCTCCGAAATCGGTCAGGCAAATTCGCAGCTTCCTTGGCCTTGCTGGATATTACCGGAAATTTATTTCCAACTTCTCAAGCATTGCCAAGCCGATGACCAAGTTACTGGAAAAGGATGCTAAGTTTAAGTGGAGCAGCGCCTGTGAAGAAGCCTTTCAATCACTCAAGAAGCGTTTGACAACTGCCCCGGTTCTGGCTCAACCTGATATTACCAAACCATTCGATGTTTACTGTGATGCCTCCGGCACTGGATTGGGTTGTGTGCTTATGCAAGAAGGCCGTGTCATCGCCTATGCCTCTCGACAGCTCCGAAAGCATGAGCAAAACTATCCCACTCATGATTTAGAGTTGGCATCCGTAGTCCTGGCCTGAAAGATCTGGCGCCATTACCTGCTTGGTAACCTTGTCAACCTCTACACCGACCACAAAATTCTCAAGTATATATTTACGCAGCAAGAATTGAATATGAGGCAACGGAGATGGTTAGAATTAATCAAGGATTATGAATTGGAGATTCATTATCACCCCGGGAAGGCCAACGTGGTTGCCGACGCCCTAAGTCGTCAGGACCAATGCAATCACGCAGTTGTTTGTTCCATGGGAGTTTGCCCAAATTCAGATTCAAGCGAACCAAGTCTTCGTATCATTCCATTTGGATCCTCGTATAATCTAGCTCTCGTTCCTACCTTTCGCGAAGAAATTGCCGAGGCCCAGAAGGAAGACGAGGGGATGGAACGCATTCGACAAAAGATACTCAAAGAGGAAGCCACATGTTTCCGACAGGACGAAGATGGAGTGCTATGGTTCAATAATCGCCTGGTTGTCCCAAAGAAGGAGGAGTTAAGGAAGAAAATTATGGATGAGGCTCTGTTGACTTTTGCTAAGCCATATTAATAAATCATTCCCGGCACGGGGCCAGAAACGGTTCACTAATATGTCCCAGAGTCAAGTAGGTAAAATCCGCAAGCGCACGGAGAATACCGCTGTAGCATTTCACCCGGAAGTATTCAGGGTATCGTATTTGTTTATCCCAAAGGAAGGTTATGATCAAGAAGCGTTACTAACATATAAGATCATGTTAACAATTAGCAAGGATATCTAACCAAGACAGGCGGGTACATGATAATAACCGGGTAGTGTGACACACACAGAAGATTCCTACTAAATAAATAAAGTCTAGTGGAGGAAAGACTAGGCTAAGCTACTCCTACTATACATTCCTATACAGTTGCATAGCCTAAGTAGAATACATACAGACCGACACTCAGGTTCAGCAGTCAATAGTATAGCACTTCAGGCACGGACTTACCCCTGCATCCACAGGCGACTTCCGCCAAGAGCCTACGCACTAGCCTAGCGGGGAGGATTTCAAAGGACGGACAGGGCTGTCACCACCTGCCGCCTACCTCAACGAACCAGTAGACTAACGAATAATTGATGCAAATCAGTCACCCAAGTACCATACTTGCATGACCAAAGAGCACTCTGCCCCTCCGCGATTACTATTAACGAGGTAGAGCTACCGTACGAATACGATCACCAAACCCATGCTATACTTTATCAGCTAAAACTAAGCATAAAGACTATAACATATAAACTAGACTATAGTGACGGTATATAACTAGCATGACAATAGTAGTATAATAAATATAAACTACTATCACACAAGTAGACTATACTATCACATATATGGATCACAATATCAAACAAGAAACTCATGACCCAAGCACAACTATATAGAAAAGATATATATATTGATAAGAGCAAAGTCTTACAAAAGGGAAAAGATACAAGAGCCATACCAATTCCAAGTGAAGACTTGGGACTAGAGAGCTCTAGACTCAGCCTAACTCCACTAAAACTCCAAGAACTACTACTAGCAAGAGAGAAATGCTTCTTGTGGTGTGTGTTGAGTGTGAAGGCACACCCTCCTATTTATAGCCTCAATAGGTCGGCAAGGGAGAGTAACCGCCACGGAAGGCATCTCAAACCGTCATCAGGAGTCGCGGAGGAGCCAACACGTGGAAGCCCAGGCGGAGAGGGCGCCCGGCCGGGTCGGCCGACCTGACCAGGTCGGCCGACCTGGGGGTGGCCCCTCCTGGCCTGTGCTTTCTCCAGGTTGCTGTCCTGTGGGCCCTGACGTCGGTTTGCGCGGTATTACAGGGAGTTACGTCGGTTAAGTGCTGAAAATGGGCCCTTCAATCCGTGTGACGTCTATGTGGCACTCTCTGATTGGTCGAAAGTGTGTTTTCTTGCCTTTTGAGGTGTTTCCTTCACATTTCCTCCTGCATGCACAAAGTTCTCCAAGTACAAGTGGAACTATATTATTGTGATAAAGCATGCGTGTATGAAATGCCAAATTCTCCTTTATTTGAGTATAGTTGACGGTTAAAAATGGTACTTAACAGCCGTCAACAAACTCCCCCAAGCTTACCCTTTGCTCGTCCCGAAGCAAAGATAAACTTAAGTTGTTGATCAGGAGTTGCTACAATGTCCTACTCCTCAATAATACTATGCGCACAACAAAGTACTCTTCCTAGAATTAAATATGTTGGCACATAACTTACCCATTTACCTCGATCCATGGGGCTTTTACACCTCATTGTCTTGGGCGGTTGAGAGATAGAACAATTGCAGGGCACCAATCACTTGCTCTAGATTCCGCTATGTTATTCCGGAGGTTTTCAAAAGATTTTGAAAATAAAAACCAAGTTCCTCAAATGATTCTCTCGGATCACTCAATATGTGTATGATTCCTCACCAAGGCAAAGTGTTGCCTATAATCACCTACTTCTAAATAAGGCTTTATGTGGAGCTCAAGGTAAGGATATATGAGGCACTCATGTTCACATAATATTGCTATGTCAAAAGACCGGATCCAAGAAAAACATCAATTCAAACAATCTTGATCAAGATGTGCAAGTGTGTGGGAGAACGGAGGAATGGTGGATGGGAAGAAATAACTCCTTTTTGAATTTTCCTTCTCTCTTTTGGAGTTTCTAGGCTATGGCTATCTTTTGCTTGCTCTCTTTTTTTTTTGAGCATTTTTTTTTTCTTTTCTTTTCTTTTTGCATAGCCATAGTCCTAGTTTGCAATGAATACTTTGAGAGAGGAATTTTGTAATGGATATATGGAGTGTTTCTTTGGATGGATGGATGGATTGTGGCTTTCTTCCGGTGTAGAAGAATAGCTCACGGTGGATATGGTGGATATGGTGGATGCTATCTTCTTGATTTAGAAGGATAGCTCATGGCGGTGGATGTGTGTATATGATCTTGATCAAGAAAGCATGAAAAGAGTTCTACTAGGGTCACAACAATTTTGACTAAGCTCAATGTGAAACAAGCAGCATATGTGTAAAGGTTTTCAAATGTAAACACTACATATGGCTGTGGTGGGAATTTCATCATTGAGGAACTTATCAATTTGTCATTTTGAAAAATAAAACTCCGGAATTCAAGCTTTACGTTGAGCAAGATCATAGCAGCCCTATCTATCATATCATACCTCTCAACAACTTAGAACTAGAGAATGCATATGCTACCCACAAGATTCAAGTTCAAGGCAAGATTTACCAACAAACCTAACTCTTGAGAGAGTACTAAGTTGTAAACTAGCATTAGAGAGGAATAAAGGACAGAGCAACTATTCATCATCTCAACATAGGAAAATTATACACATTCATACCGCGCATGAAAAAGGGAAATATTTTTGTTCTTTTTATATTTTGCAAATTTTTATGGATTTTCAGATTTAGCAAATGCAAGAAATAAAGGGAAGGGGAAAGATACAAGTTACCGTGAGAAGGGGGGTCCTCCCCCAAGCTTGTTCTTGCTCATATCTGCTGGTTCGGGTCGTAGCCCTGGGAGCGGAAGAAGGCATCCCAATTGTTCTGATTCTGAGCCATCATCACGTTCAGCTGGCGGAATTGGTTGTCGCTGAAATTCTGCCATTGCTGGGTGTCAGTGACATGTTGCGTGAGAGTTTGTTGCATGCTCTCGGTGCGCAAATCAATGTCGTTCACCCTCCTTGTCAACTCGGCCATCCCATAGTTGAGTTCACGGAACCCACGGGATGAGAATGACCGAGTGGCAAAGGATGGCGGTCCGCTTGAACTTGATGACTGCATGGGGTAATCGTACTGAGATTCCCATGCTCCGGCCTGCCATGTTGATGCACCTGCCTCGTCCTATGGCGGGGGCTGCTCCCATACCGGATCTCCGGTCGGAGTGTGAAACTCCAGTGTAGGCTCCATATGCCTACGGGAACGTGTCGGTCGCCCTGAAACACTATGCCTGCGAACTTCTCCCACTGGCTCAAGTGGGAGGGTTAGTGCCCGACAGTGATACAAACGAAGACCCGGGTTAGGTAACGGGAATTCGTTTGTATACCCGGGAAAGTGATAGATCAAGGTATTATTTGGACCATGTTTCAAAGTATGTCCTTGCACAAAATAGTCCTCGCCTAGAAATTCTCTATCTACCGTCAAATATTCAACATGAACATTCTCAAGCAGACCACACTTCTGCGCAATGCGAGTAACTAAAGAGGTGCACTCAATTGGTCCTGTCAACTTTATATTGTCTAACCATTGATCAATCATGCATTCCGCGGGTGACACCCTAATTTTCTTAACCATGGCATAAAGTATTTTCAATTCATCTTGCCGGACAACCCTAATGTCACCTCGAGGAAACAAGGTCATAGCCAACCACACATGCATAAATCTAAGTGTAGGATTATGGATGGCACTTGTTCTAGGCTTGGGACCCCACTCGTTTCCGGAAATCTTTTTCCAAAAACTTTCTTTATGGAACCCCTTTAGCGCTTTATCTAAGTCTAGCCTACATTTAGGATTTAGACCTAGCATAGCATGAAGATCACCCCATGTGACCAAGCGCTCTTGCCCAAACAAGCGAAAAGAAATGCCTTCATCATACTTTCTAAGGGTGCATAAAAACTGCATAGTAAGCAAACGAGAACCCGGCTCATCTACTTCTACGAAATTTAGCCAACCCATAGTGCGAAAAATAGAGGCAAATTCTTCTCTCATACCTATTTTCTCGAGGAAGTCCGGATCGAAGCGTCAGGTGTGGGCGAATGGCCGTTCTCTCATGAGCGCGATGGCTTGGCCCTCGCGGTCGTCCTTGATGTCGAGATGCTCCTCAGTGATGAGCAAGGCCGGCCTTTCCTCCGGAATTTCAGCTTTGGGGTCACCATGCCCCGGACTTGGTGTGAGCTCGACGGAGGATGCTTGACTCGTGCTTGCACGAGTGCTTTTTCTCCGCTTGATTCCGGCGACTTGCTTCATTCGGTTGAACATGGCTGCACACAAGAACAAACACAAGACAAGAACAAAAACAAGATCGAACAAGTGTTCGGGTGAGCGTTAGTGAAAACGACAAACCCGAGCTTCTCCGAAATTGGTTTTCTTCTCACAACAACTTGCAAATGCACTAAAACAGAGGGGAAATATTTTTCTTTGGGTTTTTGGGGCTGTAGTAAAGTTGAAGAACACGAAATTTTGGGAGAGCAACAAGTGAGCAAAGGAGGGGAGTGAAAGATGAGCTTGGAATGGTGAAGCTCCTCCTCTTGGGCGGTTTTTATAGCCAAAAAAGCAAGATGGCCGTTAGAAAGGGACAGAGCAACGGCCATATAGCCGTTGGGAGAAAGGAGCACAGGAAAAGGTGGGGCCAGGGGGTCGGCCGACCCCACCAGGTCAGCCGACCTGGCAGGTGGGCCTCCTGGCAGCCCCCTTTTTCCTATGTGTTCCCCAACGGCTAGGGGATTTGTCCCCTGCTGCCTTTTTGCTCAAAAAGCTCGACAAAAAATCTTTTCAAAATGGAAAGCCCAAAAACCTATTTCAAAAATGCAAATGAGTTTTGAAAAATTCCAAGGTGGCTGGAAAAATTCAAAAATGCAGAAATGCAGTGGTCGGGAAAAATCAAAATGTGGTGGACAGCAAATATGCAATTAAAAAGAGCAAATATGGATAACTACCGGTTTAACCTCCCGGCGAGGACTCACCTTTTAAAGTCCGACGAGCGGGACTTTTCTCCGGCGTTCAGCTCGATGAAGTGTTGTCCGGTCCCGGAGATGAAGACACGGATGATGCTTCTTGTTTCGTTCGCCACACCTTCTTCGTCTTTGTTGCGGTCGGTGGCTTCTCAGGCTTCGGAGGCTGCGGTTTTGCAGGCTTCACAGCCTGTTTCTTTGCAGACCTCGGAGGTTGCTGCCTTGTGGACTTCGGAGGCTGTTGCTTAATGTGTGACCTTTGCCTCCTTGCCTTCATCAGTTGTTGCTGTGCAGCCTTTTCCTTCTCAAGGAAGTTCTTCATGAATGTGATGAGGCTGTCCTTCTTTGGCGGAGTGACCTCCACTTCCTTGATGTTGCTTGGGTTCGGCCCGTACTTGATACGGATCATGTTGCACTGTTCTTTCCTTGGCCGAAAGTCAAACTTCTCCTCCTTGCCATTGATGTGGAAGCGGATTTCTCCGGCTCCTACATCGATGCGAGCATCCGCAGTGCTGAGAAATGGGCGTCCTAGGATGAGCGGTGTGCTCTTCCCGACGTCCATGTCAAGCACTACGAAGTCGACGGGGATGAAGCAATCCCGGATTTTCACCGGAATATCTTCGGCGATCCCCGCCGGATAGCGGACCGTTGAATCGGCCAGCTGCAGCTGCATCGGCGTGGGGGATAGTGTGGTGTAGTTGAGCTTGTCGAAGACATCCTTCGGCATGACGCTCACACTTGCCCCAAGATCACATAAGGCATGGTCGAAGTTCTGTGTCTCGATCGAGCAGGTGATCGTGGGACACCCCGGATCTTTCTTCTTCTCGGGAAGCCGGTTGAGTATAGCAGCGCTACACTCTTCCGTCAGCTTGACAATTTGTGTGGTCGGTAGTGGGCGCTTGTTGCTGATAAGATCCTTGAGGTAGCGAGCGTACGTGGGTACTTGTATCGCATCCAGCAAGGGCACGTTGATGTGCAGCTTCTGGATCACCTCAACGAAGCGTGTGAACTGCTCGTCCACGGTTGGCTTCCTTCTTCTTTCAGGAAACGGCATGAGGCTCGTGTCATAGAACTCATGTGGGGCCGTTTTCCTGGGCGGCAGTTCTTCTTCTTCTGCCGGCTTCTCAGCTGATGTGTCCTTTCCTGCATGGTTAGGGTATGGCGGATCCCGAGTGGACTTACCTCCTCTCGTGGTAACCGCATTAACATTTTCTAAGGGGGTCTCGGGTTGCCCCGGGATTTTCCCCGACTCAGCAGTAGGAACAGCAGCAGCTAACTGAGCTAATTGGGTTTCTATCATTTTATTAAAGCTCAGCTGATTCTTGAGAGCAGAGGAAACACCCTGTATCTTAGTGTGGATGCTCTCAAGAGTCCTATCAGTGGTGGCAAGCTTTTTACTGATGTTATCATTAACCTTAGCTTGACCAAGCACAAGATCTTTCAAGGAGGGCTGATTATAACCGGAATTAAAACCAGAGAAGTTGCCAGAGTTACCTCCTTGGTAGTTGGGACGTGGTGGACCCCAACTTTGACCTCCTTGTGGATGGTAGTCGTTGTTGTTGTTGTTGCCCATGAACATTGCGTCCTCACGGGTCTCAGGGCAGTCATTGCCCGAGTGTCCCGTGTTGCCACAGACCTCGCAAGTCATACGAGCGTCTAGGGCTTTCACTTCTCCATTGGCTTGGTCGTCCATCTTCTTCATGAGAAGGTCAATCTTGGCGGCGAGCATGTCAACCTCCTTGACGGAGTGCATGCCTCGCTGGCGAGGTTGGAGGCGCTCTTCATTCCAACCTTGGTTGGACACCATCTTCTCGATCAAATCTTTTGCCTTGCTCATAGTGAGCGAGAAGAAGGCTCCACCAGCAGCAGCGTCGAGGTGGTCGCGGGCCGACGGAGTAATCCCGTTGTAGAAGTTCTGGATGATCAGCCAATCATCCATCCCGTGGTGGGGACATGCCAGGATGTACTCCTGGAGCCTCTCCCATGCCTCAGGAATCGACTCCTTCAATCCGTCATCAGGAGTCGCGGAGGAGCCAACACGTGGAAGCCCAGGCGGAGAGGGCGCCCGGCCGGGTCGGCTGACCTGACCTGGTCGGCCGACCTGGGGGTGGCCCCTCCTGGCCTGTGCTTTCTCCAGGTGGCTGTCCTGTGGGCCCTGACGTCGGTTTGCGCGGTATTACAGGGAGTTACGTCGGTTAAGTGCTGAAAATGGGCCCTTCAATCCGTGTGACGTCCATGTGGCACTCTCTGATTGGTCGAAAGTGTGTTTTCTTGCCTTTTGAGGTGTTTCCTTCACAATTCCTCCTGCATGCACAAAGTTCTCCAAGTACAAGTGGAACTATATTATTGTGATAAAGCATGCGTGTATGAAATGCCAAATTCTCCTTTATTTGAGTATAGTTGACGGTTAAAAATGGTACTTAACAGCCGTCAACAGGAACTAATTTTGGTCCCGACCTCGTCATACAAGCCGAAGAAATGGTGCGGCAAATTCAAGCTAACATCAAGGCAGCACAATCCCGTCAAATCAGCTATGCCAACAAAAGGAGACGCCCACTGGAGTTCGAGATGGGAGATCATGTCTATCTACGAGTCTCTCCCAATAAAGGCGTATCTCGCTTTGGAATCAAGGGCAAATTAGCACCCCGCTACATCGGACCCTTTCCGATCATGGAGAAGCATAGCGACGTTGCTTATCGATTGCAACTACCAGAAACTCTTGAGTGGGTGCACAACGTGTTCCACGTATCCCAACTAAAGAAGTGTTTGAAGCCTCCGGTCGACGTGGTCATTGCTGACACCGAACAATTGGAAGAAGACCTCTCCTACCCCGAATACCCTGTCCGAATCATTGATCAAAAGGACCGGGTAACGCGCCATCGCACCACCACCTTCTACACGGTGCAATGGAGCAATCATACCGAGGATGAAGCCACCTGGGAGCAAGAGGAGTTTCTGAAAACCAACTTCCCTGAGTTCCTCACCTCGCAAATCCGGTAAACACCCGCGCTCTCTCTCTCTTGTGTTCAACCAGTAACAAATCTCGGGGCGAGATTTCGTCACAAAATGTTGATTAAGCTAAAACAATGTTAATTTGCTGATTAATTCAAAATTTCAAAATAATTAAAGTGCCAAAGAAAAAGGGGAATTTACTTAATTAGAAATTCCACTAATTGGCCAAGTATTAGCTTTTCAAAAACCTTGCAAAACTCAATGGAAGTGTGCCCATATTTTTGCATATTCCAGTGGGGCATGGCAAGAAAGAATTTTGGGGAATTTACTGGAATTTTTGGTAAAGGTTTAACCCCCCTAACAATTCCCTAAGTGCAGAGAACAGCACCTCTGTTCCAAGAATTTTAGTTAATTTTGCAGAAGGAATCTCAACGTAGCCCCAAAAGCAAAGTTGCCCAGTAAGATTTTCTGAACCTACACAAAAATTTGCTAAGGATTTGAAGCACCGTAATTGGAGAATTTAGCAAATTGCCGAACACTGTTCTAGTCAATCGAGGTCAACCACTCTTTGTCCTTGAGCCATTCTCCGATCGACACCGCCGTTCTCTTTCGCCGGCCACCGTGCGCCTTCTCTCTCCCTTGCCCATCCCGGCCACTGCTCTGCCTGCCATCGCTGTGCCACCGGCGCCGCTTTGAAGGCAACCACCGTCGAGCCACCCGCCCGCTGCCAGCTCGCCCCCGATCTCTCTCTCCCTTTCCCGGTTATAAGCGCCCGGCGGCAAGAGCCTCTCCCCGTGCTCCTGGCGAGTACCGCCCCCCCCCCCCCCCCCCACACTTTGCTCTACCCCCCTCTCCCCACTCCAGAGACTCCCGGCCCCCTACATCTCCATCGTCGGCGAAAGCAGTGGCGGGATTTTGAGCCGCGCCTCTGTTTTCAGCCGCCATGACCGCCACCCCGTCGAGCTCCGCGTAGGCCGCCTCCCGTTCGCTCCTACCTCCTCAAATTGTCGCGCAAGAGTCTTCCCTGGCAGTTCCCTGGCCCGCTCCCCCTCTGCCGCAGGGACCTCGTCGGAATCGACGAAGGAAGAAGCCGCCGCTGTCGGGTTCTCCCCCACCCCGCCGACGAGACCCCCCTTCCGGCCCTCCCCGTCGCCTAGCTCCTCCACGCCGTCGATCTCCACACCGAGGTGATGCTCTCCCTCCACTCCCCGACCCTTCTCGCTCGCCGTGCTCGCCGCGCAACGCCGCCGTACACCCCCCCTGCTCCGCCGCTCGTCGCCGGCCGTCTCCGGCGCTTCCCCCTAGGCACCCACCGGACCCACGAGATCGTCGTGAGGCGCTAAGCACGTGTGCACATGGCGTTGGCCGAGCCGCGCTGCCGATTGGCCGCTGGCCGAGCTCGCCGGCGCCGGCCACCGCGCGCGCGCGCCCGTGAGTTTTGAAAAAAAATGCCGAATGGCAGTTCTGTAAATT
Source organism: Eleusine indica (assembly GCA_030378355.1). Taxonomy (NCBI): domain Eukaryota; kingdom Viridiplantae; phylum Streptophyta; class Magnoliopsida; order Poales; family Poaceae; genus Eleusine; species Eleusine indica. The sequence continues at coordinate 27,787,059 of CM059501.1, read as the reverse complement.
ACCCCCAACTTTGCTAAAAACTTCAAAAATTCATAACTCGAAAAATAGAAGTCCAATGAGCATGAAACCAATTTTGTTGGATTCCCAAAATCTTCCTCTACAAGAAAAACAAGATGAGAGCCAGGGGTATGCAGTAGATTAGTAAAATTAAATCACCAAAGTTAGAACCTTGCTAAGAGTATTAAATTCATAATTCAAAATCTATAACTGATAAAATCATGGGATTTGGTCAGTAAGCACTTCATGTCGTTCCTAAACTTTCTGCTAAAGCACATTTCCATCTTTTATGCAAATTTTAGTGTTATTGCATAATCCCCATTTTTAGTAAATGAATTTCTATAAATGCTTGGGTAGGATTTTAATTCTGAAATTTTGCATTCCTACTCTTTGGGCATTTCTACATAAGTATAAAATCTCCATGAAAAATTTTGGGCACCATCAGTATGCTTTTGGCTGTTAAGTTACTCATTCATAATTAGCTTAAGAAATTCAATATAATTGTTGCCTAATATATGCATATAGTTATTATTAGTGGTAAATCCATCCTTGGGACAGCCCATGCAACATGTTAATCTTGACTTACAGTAAAGTCATGATTTTCTTTTGCATACTAATGATTCACAATTAGTTTATGTATCTAGATTAGTTAGGGCTATAATTAAAAGTGAGCATGTCAAATTCTAGGAGGTTGCAATTAACCTTGCAAGATAAAATTTCTACGTTCTCTTGCATAGGCAGTTTAATTGGGGAATGCACCCTGGGTAAGTGGGAAGTCAAGAAGCTTTGCATGTTTGCTAGGTAGGCCTCGGCATACCGAGGGAAAAATGCCCTGTTAATTAATTCACACCAATGGTATACTTGTAATTGGATATAGGTGATATGCTCATTTATTACCATGCCTCCCACTTCCCCTAATTAGAAGTTTGTCCCCTGAAAATTAATAATTGCCAGAGTGTGGTACAAACATGTCATCTCATGCATGAGCATCATTCCGTCAAATCCTATTTATTGAGGAAGTGTCATGCATCATCGTCCAACTCCTGACCGTGCATTGCACTGCATTGACTAGGGAGCGAGACTGGGAGCAAGGACGTGGCAAGCAACCCTGAGGAGCCCGAAGTTGAGCCAAACCCCGCCGAGAACTTTAACTACGATCACTCCCAAGGCAAGCCTCTGTGCACACCTACTGATTTACGAGTCCTTTTTATTTGTCACCATAGAGGGATATTGTATTGTGCATTAGGTATAGGGCTTGGATGGAAACCCACTTGCATAAACGAACTGTGACCTATACGTAGTTACGTCGGTAAGCCTTTCGTTAGCAACTGCTAGGCTTAAATTAGTGGACTCAACGGTAGGCTATGGGATCACTTGATTCAATCATGATTCACGTGAAGAATGAAATTGGTTAAAAATTTGAGGACCTATCGTTGCAACTCCGCGGACAAGTGGTGAACAGTACCAGGTGCATACCTCTATATGGGAATTGGTAAACCTAGTAACTTGGGCGCCGTATTGTCGGACGGTATTACTCATCGATCCAGAGGTGATGTGAATGGCACGGTGGATGCACGGGTCGAGGACCGCTGGAGAGTGCACGGGTTAAGCCTCGGATACGAAGTACTGTATCGCGGGGAGGACGTGTACTCGGGATCGATGGCCCCGGATCGACTTTATCGTAACCTCGTGAATGGTGGACATACGTGTTCTTAAAGGGTGCGTATGTCGTGCATTTGGGTTATTCTCCTGCAGGATGTAAATCAATTCGAATTGCCGTCCCTCGCGGTTATGAGTACCTCTTGTTTCGAGCAGTGGCAATGATATTTTAAGTAGAGAAGATTGTTTATGATGCTGAAATTTATTTACTCTATGGATACCAATTGCTATGTTGTATTGCTCCTTATAATTGTACAAGTCTTAGTAGCTAGCTAAGTTCAACTACAGTCCCTCTTCTGCAACAAGCAATCAAAAATCTTAGTTAAGGGATAGGCATCGCAGCATAGCATTAATAGGTGCTTTTATGCAAATATCAAATAAACCCGGTCGGCCCCGTGCATACTAGGAGTCGGTTTTAGTAAACCTTTTGGACGGGTAAGTCTTGCGGAGTATGCTAGATACTCAGGCTTTGCGTTTATGTGGTTTTCAGGTGTGCCTCAAGCAACTTATTGCGATGGCTGTAACAAAATTGTGTGGGAAGGTGAGGAGCCCCAGAACTGGACCATTGAATGGGTCCCCGGCTCCCCTAATCAAGACGAGTGAGCCATTGCCCTAGGGCCGGCATGGCTTACTTAGGTTCTGCGTAGTGTTTGTTGTACCTTCCGCCTCCGCATATTTATGTAATATGAACCCAGAACATATGTACGATAATATAACTAAATTTGCTTCCGCTATGACCCCTGAACGTGTAATATTATACACTTAATGATGTATCTCTGTAAATGATGGATGTCCTGTGTGAACGCTATGTATGGTTACTTCGTTAACCATCTCCCGAGGCGATCCTGTACGGCACACTCTATACTTCGATATAGGGTTGCGACACTTACTGATGCTTGAACTTAATACGGTAGAAGTCGAACGGTGGAAGGTCACCAATGTTCGCGTGACATAGGTGGTTACTGGAGATAATTGACCATGTCATTGTAACACTCCAAAATTTTAATACTAAATTAATTAGGGAAAATCACTGTAAATTTAATTTTTTATACTTTAAAATACGATCTCATGATTTTTTTTCTTTTGAAACAAAATCCCCACTAAATAATTAAATTAGAGAGGTAGGATAAAAGAAATTTTTCAAAGTAACCTTGTCAAGAGATTGTTGTCTTGCTTTGACTTTTACTTTTGTGCTCCTTCTCCAAGTTTAAACACCAGGAAAATTGAAATCTACTCAAATTCAAATAACCGAAATTCTAGAAAAATGATAAAACTTTCTTTTCTCTCTTCCCTGGGCTAAGTCACCCATCACACCATCTTTCTCGGCCCGGCCTGACTCCATCCTCCCCGCCTGGGCAGCGCGCCTCCAGCCGGCCTAGCTCGCCCCGCCTCCAGCCGCCTAGGCAGCAGCCCAGCGCGTCCTGCTTCCTTCCCTCCTTCACAGGCTGTGCGCCTCCCTCCGGCCCAGCCATCGCCAGCAGCCCCTTTTTTTGCGCAACCCACTTCGCGAGCCGGCCCAGCACGCCACTTCTCCCTCCCTTTCCCCTCTGGGCCGCGCGCCCCTGGCCCAAACCGGCATAGCACCCTCTCCCTTCTATCGTCTACTTCTTCCTCGGGACGGAACGGAGAAGAACGCCACCGTCGCTGCCTCAGAACCGAGCACAGCGCTGCCGGCCCCGCTCGTTTGCTCGCCTTGTCGTCGCCTGCTGAAACCAACCCGGCTCCGCCTCGCTGGCCACAGTCGCGTCCACGCACCCAGCCGAGCGGATGCCGCCGCCTCGCCATAACTCCGGGCATCAACCGCCGCGTGCTGCAAAGGGCGCTGCCCCGCCTTGTCCCGTCGCCAGACCGTGCACAGCACCGCCACCTGCTTGCATTTATTCCCCCCTTCTGAGCCACCCGGTCGCCACGCAATTGAAGGCGCCCGAGCCGTCACCTCCGCCGCATAGAGACCGCCATTAACGTGAGCTCACCCCTGCCCCTCGGTCACTCCAGGCCTCGCATCCCCCGGTCCCGGCCGAGTGCCTCGCGACACCACATAAGGCCACTGGCCCCGCCGCAGTCATTTCTCCCCATCAACGCGTCATTGAAGCCGCTCGTCACAGCACCTCCACCTGGCCGCCATTACCTCCCTGCTCGAGGCGTCGCGTCGCCCAATCAGTATGCCGTTCGTCGCCGCCTCATTCATGCACGTAGCACCGCCGCGCACACGTCCCATCACTCCTCAGCGAGCCGTCACCTCGCACAGCGTCGCTGCACACCATTAACGCCACGGCCAGTCTCCATTGAAGGCGAACGAGCTCGGCGCCACGCCGCCCACCTGCCTCGCGCCGCCCCGCGCCTATAAATAGCTGTGTGCTGCTCCTCTGCTCACCACGGTGCCTAGCGCCATCCCTCTTCTCCCCATGGAGCCTCGAGTCGAGCTTTTCCCCTTCCCTCCCAAAGCTCCAGCCATGGCTACTTCTCCACGAAATCCATCCCAACCCAGCCGCCCCTACTCAAGTTTCCACCCCTGGAAGGTGCGCGAGGACCCCCTTCGTCGATTCCCCTTGTCCCCCGGTAGCCCTTCCCCTTCCTCAGGCGCGAGACCGAGCTCGAAAGCTCGGCCATGGCCAAACGCCCGAGGAAAGAGACGAGCGCTCCTCTGTTTTCACGTGAGAAAAGGCAATTTTGCATCAGAACCCCCATTTTTTTTTCAAATAAACCCACCTCCCTTGTTATACACCCTTTTGCATTTAGCCCCCCTGGTCCTCCACAAACCCATAAGCCTGGCCCATGAGCCCAGTTCACAGAGCCGTGGACCTGGTCCACAGAATTCCTTCACAAAAACAAATCCAGAAATTCCAGAAAAAAAAATCTCAGGGCCTTGTCTTTTTGCAGAAAGGTCCCTGACCTTTATTTTAATTCTGTTTCGGCTCAAATATTTTACAGAAAGACCCCTAGACTTTTTGTAATTATATTCTAGCCCCTGCCATTTTTACAACTAAGTCCCTGATATTTTTATAATTACAAATAGGTCCCGACGATCTTATGAAATTTACAAATAAGCCCCCTGACATTCCAAATTCAACTGTAGCTCTATTTCAGGCGATTCTTGCGCCCACACGATCGCCTCGACACGAGGAACCCTGTGCCGCCCATCATATTCCCATTTCCGCCATAATATTTTCCCCCTATCCCCCTAAACACCATATATTCACCGCTCGACCTCCGTTTCCACCGATTCTTCCGTCGTCGACCTTCCGAAACCCAACTTACCTTCAATCCCACTGGTATACACCGAACCTCCTCAAATAATCTATCTGGAGTTTTAATTGGAGTATTGATTGTTTCTTATTTATTTAATTTTCTTCGCACTAGCGTTACATACCGTACACGCGAAGAACCTGAGGAGCCCGAAGCTAAAGATGAAGCCCGCAGGCCCAAGTATCGAGACGGACTCCAACATCGTGATGCGAAGCGACGTAAACCACGACGAGTTAAGGATAGCGCTACCAGGCAAGCTCTAACATCCCCTAGATCATATTAATCTTATCACAGTAATCTAGAAAACCTACTTAGAGCCTATTCTATATTGCATGCTCTCTTGAGTGCTATTGTGTGACTTGCTTACATGATTACTACCTACTTGAGTATTGGTAATTCCGTTGTTGTTATCACATATGCCTTACCCTACCACCCCGTAAGCTCTACAGACACCGACATTAGACGCCTAATGTACGGAATGCAGCTATGCTTAGAAGCGCTTAGGAACCCCGTGATGAGGTTCATCGCAACACCATATTACATACTTTTATTTCAAAAATGGGTGAAAACGTGCTTGGTGGTTTGTGTGTAAGAACGGATGGGTGATAAATGAACGTGTTATGGTGAAGTGGATGGGATAGTGTGGCTGTGGGTGAGACTCCTAGTACTTGGTGATGGTGTCTCCGGTTAGGTCCACCCGTCATGGACGAGTGCTTGCCCCGCCAACTAGGAAATGACTAGCTAGGACCTCAACTTGGTGGTTTTTCAGTACGACCACAGAACCTGTATAGGCAGGACTAACGCGGATCTTGGATAACACAGCAAGGAAGTATCACCCGGCGAAGTAGAAACAGACTCAGGGGTTGGAGCGGTGATGTGATGATAAGTCCAGTACTGGTAAAATTGTTGGTTGTGTGCCTTGATGTGATATGACTAAGTGTCATGATGGCGGAATCCCTGAGCTTCGTGGTGGACTTGTGGGCATGCCTGGGTGAAGTGGGAGCGCTATGTGATCCGTAGCTAAGAGCACATAGCCTGTGGTTACAGCGTACTAAGCTCTGCAGAGTTAACCCAAAATCATTTTTATGTCCGTTGTCACTGGTCATGGCACACCAATCATTAGGCTCTTAGCAATTCCTTGACGTGTGAGTGGGTGTAGTGATACCCGTGTTTTGGAAGTGCAAGGATTGGATATGGAGATCCATCACTTTTAAAACTATGGAACTGGTGGGAATGGTTTATACCCCCTCCAGGGCCAACCTACTATAATATTGACACGTCCCGTATTTCCTTGAAATCTACTCTTAGTGAACCCCGCCTGCTTAGTGGCTAGTGCAGATATTAAACCCCTGGCCTACATCCTTGCTACAACCTCATTGCATGACTTTACCCTTGAGTAGTGTTAGTGCTTGCTCAGTACCTTATGTACTCACGGTTTGCTCTTTGTGGTTTTAGTGAACGAATTCTAGAAGAGTGAAAGCAGTAGGGTTTTGTCGTATGCTCAAGTCTACCTGTGGATAGAAGTGATGTGATGAATTGAAGTGAACCTGTCTTCCGCGTGAAAATTTCTGCTGCATCGTCTGATTGTAACATAGCCATGCTTGGTAAGTTATTTGTGTTTCCTTGTATTTTAGTACTATATGGATTTGAGATAATCTGATTGTGCGTACCAACTACTAATCCAGGAATTGGTATAGGATGCACAGGTTGCCCCGGAGGTGGGGGTGTCTCAGTCATGCTGAAAATATTAATGATGACTATGAACTACATAGATGGAAATCCTTGATAGTTTGTACATAAACCTTGGCACTTTTCGTACTTACCACATGTTGATATATGGGTAGGCAAGCCTAATTCCTTGTCTAGCTGCGACCATTTGTCCCACGAGTTCGTGGGCTGTTGAAGGTGCTAGGGATGATCCCCGAGGGTCTAGTACGACCAACTTGCCTGGATCGAACATTGGTTAAATGGTCGGAGCGTACTTGGATGTGGTTGTCACAATGAATTACTCCTTATGACCGATGGGTCGTATGAGCAGTGGTCTTTATGGCGTGTGGGTAAAGTGGTACAACCCCTGCAGGGTGTAAAATCAATTTGAATTGCCGCGGTCACGGTTATGATCATGCCTTGGGGCGTCTCCATTCATCATGATTATTTTCCCATAGGATGTGGTTTGGGAGATGGAAGGAAATATGAACTAATAGTACTTTTACTTATACATTGGGTTGTTTTCTATAGAGGTTGCCCAATAGCTTCACTTAGGTTATAGGATTGGAAATTATTCACTTCAAAACTAGTAATTGCTTTCATGCACTTATCATCCTAATTGCCTTATTCTTGTCCAAAGCCAAATGCATATTCCATTGGTTGAGAGCTATATGACTCTTCGTGTAAGTCTTGCTGAGTACCTTCGTACTCATGATGTTATTTATTGAGTTTTGGAGGTGAAGATGAGTACGTGTATGGCTACTTCTACCCTGTCACCGATGGGGTTGAAGGGCAGGAGTAGTTGGTTGTTGAGAAGGTGATGCGGCTGGTGCTCGTAGTGGAGCATCGTTGTCTTTTGTTTTATAACTTTGCTGCGTAAACTCTTAAACAAGAACCAAACCTTGATAACCATGTCCTTGTTCATGCTAAGTAGGTTGTATACTTAGCATGTGAGCTCTAAACTTCCCTTTTATTGTAAATTTGGCTAACTAAAGATACTACTAAGTTAACATAATACTTTTGTTCTCTTGTTAATTCTTGTGATCATGATGCTTACAAATGTGGCTTAGCGGTGTGCACGACGATCTTGGGCGTTGTTTGTACATGCTGGGGAATACCAGAATTATATATATTATGATCAAATATTGTGGTGTTGGCTGCTTAGAATAGGCTGCGACACATGATGTGTTAAATGGTCGACACGTGTCAATGTTCATTCTTAGTTAATCGACATATTTGGCCATAATGTGTAAAATTTGGAAGGCTTCCCCATAGCGTGGTATCAGAGCAAGGTTAATAGGATGAGCCCTTGTTAGAGCCCATCGGTAGTATATAAAATTTGAGTACTCCATTAATTTAATTATGAAACTAATATAATCTTGCTACCTAAGAATGGTTGCAATTTTTATTCCTCACATTATTCATAGAGCCTTTTCTCATCTTATGGCTGCACCATAGTAAATTGATAACTTGTTCTCTAATCTTTCTTATTCTACCAAGATGGACATTGAGTGTTAATTATCTTAGGGTTTTCGTAAGGCTGCATGGTAGACTAATTGTTGGTGTTTAGATAACCGATTGGTAGAATTTGTTCTAGGGGTGCACGCTCCAAGTTTGGTAATGGCTATGCAAGAGGACACGGGGATTATACTAGTTCGGGGAAGCCCCCCTACGTCCAGTTCTTGAGCTCGCTCGTGTTACTTGCACCGGGGTGTACAATGGTGGCGAGAGAGGAGTGGACTCGAAGTCTCAGTGCGCTTGTCTTATTACGCTGGTGAGTGTGAGAGTGTGAGTGTCTCTCGCTCTGTCCGTCTGTTCTCCTCGAGGAAGAAGAAGGCCTCCCCTTTTATCTTTCAAGGGACTGGGCCCATATTACAATGAGAGAGACAGAGAGAAAGAGTGGGATTTCTACACGTGGGGAGTTGGCGAAGCCGTGCTGGAGAAGGTGAAGACTCCGGTCGGTGGCATAGTCTTTGGTCCTCATGGGTCCCTTCGTCGTGGTCTCGTGCCAGAGGGCACTGTGTCCAAGCGTGCCCCCATTTACCATCGCTGAATCGAACCTCCTCGTTCCTATAGATGGCATGATCCATCGATTGGGGGTGGCACAGTATGGGCATCAGCACGTGACCGGGTCAAGGTTCAATCTACCTGCCTATCAAGCCGTCCTTCATTACCACTGTTTGGTGTGTCATCGGGTGGGCACAGTGTGGGGCGTCTTGATGCCCCTGCTTGCGTCTGCTGATGACAGTGATGATGATAGGAACAGGTACACAGGAGGATTTGACTCCTCGACACTATGTGAACACGCTTGGTACGACATTTATGGTGGGTCAGTGGGTAGTTGTTGACTGCCGCCCTGCTCGAACCTTTTGTCATGGGTTGTGGCATCAGGTTGTGCTTATCCAGGCCCACCTAGAGTTGGTATCTGTCTTGTCTTGTTAGGGCAATCAAGTTTCTCCACCCCGCTATTTCCGCTCGGCCGGTGGTTTGTTGGGCTGTCCCGTCATAGGGGCGGGGGCCCACCGGCGAGAGTTGGCAGGGGCAGAGCTTAGTCGGTGGTTCCGTGCCCATTGACGCTAGGCGAGGTGTGGCACATTCGAGTCTTTTTGGATAGGTTAGTGCCGCTTCGTCTCCCGATGAGTCGAGCGAGTCGAAAACGAGCATCGACCCTTGGCGGGCCTGGCGTGGCCCTCGGCCTCCTGGTGGGTCGAGCGTGACATAGTATAATTTTGACCCTGGGTGAGTCTAGCGAGATGGGAATGGTACGACTTTGCCCACGATAGGGGGGGGGGGGGGGCTCGTGGGTCCACGCCGATGCCACGTCGATCATGGACCGGCGGGCCTTATTGTTTTAAGCAGGGCGAACATGCGTCGGTGGGTTCAAACGGTGCCACACAGCACCTCATGTTATTGTCCTCGACAGTAGCCCCCGAGCCCCCGAGCAAGTCGGAGAGTCGCTTGGAGGATGTTGACTTTAACGCAGGGAGTAAGGTGGAGTTTTCCCAATCGTCTAGCTTCCGAGGGAGGTGCGAGTGCACCCGTCGGGTGTAGCCCCTGAGCCAGAGGGCGAGTTTGGAAAAAACACGCGCTTTGGCTTCATACATTAGAGATGGTTGCGAGAGCGCTGTTGCATCCGAGTCCCTCTGGTTCCATTGTCCGGTCGGGCCAGGCGGCCCCGTGCGCCGCTTTAGGGCCCATAATAAGACACGTCGTGGAGTTTTTGTCTGTGGCGCACTCCCCCCCCCCCCCCGCCCCCCCTCGTGACTGAGCAAATCTTCTTTTCCTCAAAAGGTGAGACGTGGCGCTGCCAAGATGGTAGATTCTTGTCTTTTTCTGACGTGCGATGTGTAAGAGCATCTTTCTATATGGCTTGGTGCCGGTGCACTATGCGTCAGGGTGGATCCGAGTCTGTGGTCTAAGGAGGCGTGACTATTTAAGGTGATTGTAGGGTAGTGCTTTGTTATCCCTGCTCACACCAAAGCCTCGTTTTCTTCTAGATTTGGTTACGTCCCTGAGTTAGTGCCACTTGGCAAGTCCTTTGTGGAGCGTCCCGGCGCTGGCATGGCTGCCCGAAGCGGGTGCCTATTGGGTGATGGGGACGAGAGCGAGGGCGAGGATGATGACCTGAGGCTGCGTGGCCTGGTGCTCCACATCGACGACCATCGTGGTGGAGCGGGGAGCGATCTGATGTTTCATGAGGATGCTACTACTATAGTCGTTGCTTGCGGCGATGGCAATAGGCCAGGGGGTTCAAGTCCTGTAACCTATGTTGATTGTCGATACTCGGTGAGATGTAAGGGGTCCTCCCATGGAAGGCCTAGATGGTTTCTCAACCGCTCCCCTGTGCACCTTAGACGGTGTTAGTAAGGATGGGGATAGGAAGAGGTGCCGCACCGGCCCTCTTGTTCCTGTGGGGACCTTAGTCCCCATGATCAGCAACATTTGCGTCGCCAGGGCACAGATAATCTGCTAGCTTCATTGGTCAGAGGGATTCTGCGCTCTCAAATGAGGGCATCTTTCCCATGACAACGAAGCATTACAGCTGCTTCGCCCCGCATGTGCCCGTCGAGGCGCTAGTATCGACTCTTTATTGTAGCGTGCTAATCGGGTTGATTTTATTTTTCTCTTTCTTGTATTTCACGAATGGTAAACATTCATTTCTGAGAGATTTTTGTACGGATCGACCCTGTGCGGCATGTATCAATAAAGAGACTTGTCATGCAATCCCGCCGTCAGATTTCTGTTTGCGATGCCGGTTCTTGAGTCCATGGTCGGTGCAGTTGGACTATTCGGGCAACCATTTCGACTTTGTCGTGCTCTCCTTCCACGCCTCGTTCATGACGCGAAGGATAGAGGCGGGCCGCGTTTTTGCCTCCATGGTTGAAGCGCGGTGCTCGTTGAGCTGTTATCGGGTTGGTTCGAGTGAAGCCCCCGGTTCCCTGTCGACAGGGTCCCAGTGAACCAGCTGGTGGCTAGCTTCATAAATCCGCTTTTCCGACCCGACTGGTTACCCCGACCGTTCGATGGTCACGATGGTTAGCTGCCTCTCTTTGATGAGATACCAATGAACAGGTTAGACCAAGACTCAAACGCCACTCCGCGATGCCCTCGACCTTCAGGGGTCAGGATGTTGTCCGCTAGGTGTGCCCATTGCTCATGCCCCTCGCTCTCGTTTTGCGCACGACTATCGAACCCTTTCATGGGCCAACCTTAGAACTCCGATGCTATTGGGCCGTCGAGGAAGTTTTCAGCCTCTTACCCCATCTTACCTGGGCTTGTTGATCCTGAGTCGGCTCGATCGAGTTGCGGTTCATCATGCCGCCACCTGGGTCGACACGGATCGGCTCCGGTAGGGTCGATCCGGTCGTTGCTGCAAGACATGGTCTGTCGAGAGATGTGCCTTGATCGTCCCGCTCCCTCTTCATATGAGAGGATTTGGGCACGAAAAAATGGAGAGCTCCAGGCGAACGGGTCCGCTTCCTTGAATTTTAAAGAGGTAGTAGCGGGACACGGGGTCTCGACTCGTCTTGAATAGTCCTCCCACTGTCCCAGATGAACTGTTGCGTCACTCTGTTTCCCGTGACATGGTGATCATGAGCGCGCTTTCTCCGCCCGAATGATGAGGGACATGGGGCCACAAAGTCAAGGAGTTGTTGAATGGAATGGAAGCCGGGGAATCATGGAGGGGGCATGGAGAGAACGAGGGAGACATGGCAGAATTTTAGTTGCGGATCTCGCGGCGAGGAGTTAAGCTCCTTACCTCAAGAATGTCATGGATGGGCCCCACGGTCAAGTCGGAATGCAGTTCCTGGAGCACGCCGCCTATTTAAGTCCGACTTGGGTAGTTCGTTCCCCTTCTTCTTCCTTTCGCCTCGCTTCCGTTGTTCGTCCTGCCCCTCATTTTCGAGCACGCAGAGGATCCTGATGCTTGGATGGATGCTCTTTTGCCGCTTCAAGCGTTCACCGCGTCCGTCATACCCCTGCTCACGCTGATGGCTCAGCTAGACAGGACCGCCTGGGGCCGCTCGTCCGTGAGGATGTCGCAGATGGAGGACCTGGTGGAAGCCGGCTTTCTTCCTCCTCCCATCGACGTGGTTGAGTGGATCGGGACGGACAACGAGATGGCGCCCGACCCTCCGTCGGGCTATGTCATCTCGCTCGTGCCATTCCATGAGAGGGGTGTTTGTGTGCCGGGGAGCAGGTTTCTCTGTAGGTTGCTGAGCTTCTATTAGATTGAGTTGCAGCATTTGAACCCAAACAGGGTCCTGCGCATCACGCTCTTCATCGTATTGTGCAAGGGTTTCTTGGGGATCGAGCCCCACATCGCGGTATGGAAGTACTTCTTTCCCCCTCCCTGTTTGTGAGGTCGATCGACTACGGGGTGCGCCTGGTCGCCCTCGGCTGCTACAGTCTTTGCTTGACCAAGAAGGGGGCACCGAAGTACATCTCGGTTCCCCTCCCTTCAAATGTGCCGGGGGTGGCATTCGAAGTGCTTCTACTTGCATAATGACGTGGTGGGCCCCTTCCCTGGTTTCACTGGCCGGTCGATCCACGAGGCGCCGGCATCCTGGAACTGGCGTGAGATGAAGAAGGACCAAAAATCTGTCGGTCACGCCATTCGAGCCATCCAGCGTCTGAAGGAGTGCGACCTTACTGGCATTGAAGTCGCGGGGTGGTTGTTCCTGTTCTGTTTCATCCCGCTCGTAGCTCGCCCTCTCCCCATGTTCTGGGTTGGTCCGACACAGCGCACAGTCGCCGGCGCCGTCGCAGCCACAGAGGAACTGACCAACCGCGTGGCTGTGGTGGAGAGAATCAGGATTGTGCTGCTGTATGTGGATGGCGTCTGGCCCATGCCGGGTTGTCCCCCCATGCTCCCTTCTGACGGGGCAGTTGATGTGGTAAGTGCAGTCACTGTGGTTATTTTTGGTGATCCAACTATCCTCCCGCCGTGCTGTTTCCTGATCCCGAAAATTTTATCCTTGCTCCTTGGATGTAGTCCGACCTGACGTCCCACGTTCGTCCACGGGCCTTGAAGCTCCCTGAGGATGCGCCCCTAAGGGCGGCAAACCGCTTCTGAGATGTAGAGGCTAGAGATGCTAGGAGAGAGCAGCAAAGTGCCAAGGATGCGAAGCTTTAGAGGAGGCTGGATCGAGAGAGGGAGAAGGCGTGGTGCCGAGATAGGGAAGAGGCCATGGACACTGAGTCTTTGGCCTCGATCGACGAGGATGCCTTTGGTTCGGAAGGCGAGGAGGGTGGAGGTGGGCACGTCGCTCACCCCTATGAAGCCATTGTGGGTGATGTGGCAGGTGATGACTTCGACGTAGTCGGTGCGGATCTAGCTGCGGTGCTACACTCGGCCCCTTTTGTCGAGAGCTCGACCTTGAGGTCCCAAGGCACCGCACCAGAAGCTTGCCCGAGCGAGCCGTTGGCCATCAAGGAGACGGAGGATCCAATCAAGTCGCGGGCCAATGCGTCGCTGGTGGTGGGCAATGAGAGCGAAGGAGGCAGCCCCCGAGGCTGAGTGAGCCAGTTAGGGGCGACGAGATAGCGATCGACCGACTATGGGACAGGCGGTCATCATTCCTCCCGTAACGGAGGGCCCGGATGTTGTCTCTGTGTTGACTTTTGCTAAGCCATATTAATAAATCATTCCCGGCACGGGGCCAGAAACGGTTCACTAATATGTCCCAGAGTCAAGTAGGTAAAATCCGCAAGCGCACGGAGAATACCGCTATAGCATTTCACCCGGAAGTATTCAGGGTATCGTATTTGTTTATCCCAAAGGAAGGTTATGATCAAGAAGCGTTACTAACATATAAGATCATGTTAACAATTAGCAAGGATATCTTAACCAAGACAGGCGGGTACATGATAATAACCGGGTAGTGTGACACACACAGAAGATTCCTACTAAATAAATAAAGTCTAGTGGAGGAAAGACTAGGCTAAGCTACTCCTACTATACATTCCTATATAGTTGCATAGCCTAAGTAGAATACATACAGACCCACACTCAGGTTCAGCAGTCAATAGTATAGCACTTCAGGCACGGACTTACCCCTGCATCCACAGGCGACTTCCGCCAAGAGCCTACGCACTAGCCTAGCGGGGAGGATTTCAAAGGACGGACAGGGCTGTCACCACCTGCCGCCTACCTAAACGAACCAGTAGACTAACGAATAATTGATGCAAATCAGTCACCCAAGTACCATACTTGCATGACCAAAGAGCACTCTGCCCCTCCGCGATTACTATTAACGAGGCAGAGCTATCGTACGAATACGATCACCAAACCCATGCTATACTTTATCAGCTAAAACTAAGCATAGAGACTATAACATATAAACTAGACTATAGTGACGGTATATAACTAGCATGACAATAGTAGTATAATAAATACAAACTACTATCACACAAGTAGACTATACTATCACATATATGGGTCACAATATCAAACAAGAAACTCATGACCCAAGCACAACTATATACAAAAAATATATATATTGATAAGAGCAAAGTCTTACAAAAGGGAAAAGATACAAGAGCCATACCAATTCCAAGTGAGAAATGCTTCTTGTGGTGCGTGTTGAGTGTGAAGGCACACCCTCCTATTTATAGCCTCAATAGGTCGGCAAGGGAGAGTAACCGCCACGGAAGGCATCTCAAACCGTCATCAGGAGTCGCGGAGGAGCCAACACGTGGAAGCCCAGGCGGAGAGGGCGCCCGGCCGGGTCGGCCGACCTGACCAGGTCGGCCGACCTGGGGGTGGCCCCTCCTGGCCTGTGCTTTCTCCAGGTGGCTGTCCTGTGGGCCCTGACGTCGGTTTGCGCGGTATTACAGGGAGTTACGTCGGTTAAGTGCTGAAAATGGGCCCTTCAATCCGTGTGACGTCCATGTGGCACTCTCTGATTGGTCGAAAGTGTGTTTTCTTGCCTTTTGAGGTGTTTCCTTCACATTTCCTCCTACATGCACAAAGTTCTCCAAGTACAAGTGGAACTATATTATTGTGCTAAAGCATGCGTGTATGAAATGCCAAATTCTCCTTTATTTGAGTATAGTTGACGGTTAAAAATGGTACTTAACAGCCATCAATACTCTGTCGTCGATGTTTCACAGAAGCAGGAGCGCAACACTGGTTCGGCGGGAGATGCGGCTACGTCGAAGCGTCAGGCCATCGTGAAAAAGCGCCACCCTGGTCCCTTCACACTGGCTACGACGATGCGAGTAGATCTGGCAGCGAGGATATAGAAGGCGGGCCAGAAGGCGTCGAGTGCTATGGATGCCATTATCCAGTCCTGCATGGTGCTTGGCTCTAGGACGGCTTCCTCGGCGGTCCTCGGGCATGACTCCGCAGAGCCTTCCGAGGAGGCTACGGCGGCAGCGCCGGTTTCCCCGAGGGCTTCCGCCTTGCCCTTCGCGGACGTCGTGATGACGGCTCCAGGGACCGGTTCCTCGGCGGCTCCACGGACTTCCGTGGCTGCGCCTGCTCTGGGCATCCCGGTGAGCGTCGCCGGTGGAGTGGTTCGGCATCCAGTCATCGACCTGGTGAGGGGCTGGCTGCGGTCAGGTGGTGACAAGGTGGTGCAATGGCCTCCTCTGCGCGTTCTGACAGATCCTTCCGTTGTGACTTCGGAGAAGAAGAGATTCTTCGAACACTGCAATGCTGTCAGTGTCGATTTCGCTAAGTACTCCGGAGTGGTCACCCAGAGGTACAGGGAGGAAGGGTTGTACAACCTGCAGGCCGTGGAGGACCAACGCGGTGGCCGCCTCAGTCAGCTTGAGGTGGTGCTCGAGACGGCGCGGAAGGAGCGTGATGAGGCCTTGACGCAGGCGGCTGCCGGTGCCGAGGCTGTACAGAGGCTCGAGGAATCGTTGTGCTCGAAGAAGTCGTAGCGTGACCGAGCCGTGGCCGCGGCCAAGGCTTCGGCCGAAGCAGAGGCTGCACACATGGCGCAGCTACGGGAGACCCGTAAGGTCGAGGAAGGTGCGTGTTGTTTCCTTCTGTTTCATATTGGTATTTGCTCGCCTTCATGTTGTTTCTTATCGTCGCGACTGGTTGGTGCAGCTCCTAAGGAGAAGGTGGCCAAGGCGGAGGAGTCTCTTCGCCAAGAGATTGTGGAGAAGACTGAGCTGTGTACCGTGCTAAAGAGGGCGGCTTCGGAGCTCCAAGTGCCTACAGCGCCTGAGGCCCCGCTGGGACTGCAGGTTGGCAACTTGATGTCGTCGGGCCGAGAATGGATTAGGCGTGGTGTGCAGTTTGGTGTGCGCATCATCTTCACCATGCTCGGGACGCACTTCGTGATGGTGGACTACGAGGCGCTGAGCTTTGGCTTTCTGTTGGCACTTCCCAAGTGCCCCTTTTATATGTGAATATTATCCCAATTAGAGCATAATTGATACTAATTTAGGCCATTTACCTATGAAATTGCCTATATATTTGTATATGCATTGTTTTGGAGCTTTATTGTAGAAACAGGTAATATTGGTGATTAATGTGATGATGGAGAGGACAGGAGTCCAGAACCGACGAAAAGCACTGAAGAAGCCCAGTGCGCCAATCGACGCAGCACATGAGCCGATCGGCGCAAGGGTGTTTTGACCCACAGAAGGGACCGAGGCCCATTCCACATGTTTATGGAAGTTTATCTGCGCAAGACACTTGAAGATATTTGTCTAAGAAGAATTATGGAACTTCAAGGAGATTTATGGAACTTCAAGATCTCAACGTGTAGTACAAGACTATATCTCGAAGGAAAGGGCCCACATGGAAGCTGTGGAAGACAGGAACCGACTTGGAGAAGAAATTAGAGAAGACACGGCTTGCGCCGATCGGCGCAACCGCCTTATTTGCTAGAAACCGAGTCCTTTACGAGTAGAACCCCTATAAATACTTGTAAACCCTCGCCGCAGAGAAAGGAGGTGACAGAGGGCACCAGATCCGTGAGTTAGAGCCACCGGGGCTTGCCCCGTTAGAATAGATCTCTAGTTGAGTTTCAAGAACCATTGGAGTCAAGAGTTGATCCGTCAAGGTAGGCCATCTCGACGGGGATGTATCGTACTCTATGTATCTCAAGGATGATTGAATATGTTGATGATGGTTTTGGTGATTTGTCTATCTTGATTCTATAATCATGCATGTGCTTATTCCAATTGCTTAGTTCTAGGCTAAGTAAGAAGATATTATCTTAATCGTGGTGATTAGGATAGTATTCGGACATTGTATTGATTATGGTTGCTTGATGATGCTAGTAGTGTGGTTTTGCGGTGACAACACTAAGCCTGCGTAGCACTATTGGATAGTTGAGTAGGGTAAGATACTCGTGCGATTAAGGGTTTCCTCCCGGCAGCGATAAATCAGGAGCCAGTCGGAAAGCAGGGTGGTCTTACTCATTATAGGTTTTCCTTGATCTATGTAATTACCCATTATGATACTATTCAATTAGACTTTCTGGTTACGATCTCACTAGTAGATATCTGGCTACTCACTTACCAGCATAGGTTTACAAGATCTGGAACACTTTGGCTTAGACTCACTGGTGTGCCGATCGGCTCAACTCCTGCGCCGATCGACGCAACAACTTTGGCTTAGAAATTCAACAGTGTGCCGATCGGCTCGACTCCTGCGCCGATCGGCGCAACGATAGATTTACTGTCTGGCGCACCTTTGCGCTGGCCTGTCTTCCCCTCATGCAAGCTGACCTTGACAGTAGCCTTGACTAGATCTTTTACTGTTAACTTTGTTTAATAAATCCCTAAGGTCCCAGTGGATTCGATAAACCTTGGAATACTCAATTCAAGGGAAAAAGTGCTACAATCGTACACTGTCCTCTTGCGGTATATAAGTGGGTGTGTAGATACGACCAACACTTTCTGGACCACACTCCCGAGGAAATGGCCCGAATCCGTGCTGACTCCGAGTCTCATGCCGACGTCTTGGCTGCAAAATACGAGGAAGAAGAGCTCCCCAAGACCAAAGAAGGGAATTAGTTAGCAGTTGCTTTTCTTAGTTTGCATTATTTTCAAACAATGGGTCATCATGCCCATCTTTATGTAAGAGATTTATGTCGTGAACTCATGTGCTTGTTTAGTTTCATTGGCCCATGGCGGCCTTAAACAATTTTTAGTTCACATTTGACTGTTCAAGTAGTTGGCCCTTTATCCTTTCTGTTTGACTTACAAAGTTTGAGCCCCCGAGGTCTTCGAGGTTTGACCTTGTTGGTGATCGCCGTTGTCGTGGCCGCTAGGGCTAGCACGTCGTTGCGTCATCCGACCGACTCGACCGTGAACCTGCACTAACCATGGCTTATTTTGTTCGTCGACGCAGTGAGGTTCAGGGCCAAGCAAGATTGTGTTGGAATAGAAAAAACACTTTTTTTGGAAAAAAAAGGTGCATGGTGCCGCGTGCCTCCTAACCCTCGAGCGACGCCTATCCCTCGGAGAGGAGGACGAGGGTCGCTGGAGAACAGGAAAGAATGCATGGAAACGGAACTAGTAGAAACTCTAAGGATAGAATTTTTGTAGCTGTGAAATGTTTCATGCGTTCTTGAACTCATCGCCTTCCAAGGTCTTGAGCTTGTAGGTGCCTGGTCGGATCACTCGAGAGACGATATATGGTCCTTCCCAGGGCGATGAGAGCTTGTGTCGACCTCTGTTGTCTTGAACCATGCACAATAAAAGATCGTTGATGACAAGACCCCTGTCTCTTACATTTTGGTTGTGATAATGGCGGAGCGCCTGCTGGTATTTGGCCGAGTCGAGAAGTTCGATGTCTCGAGCCTCATCTATTTGATCCATCGTGTCCTAGAGCGCCGCTTCGTTGCCCTGTTCATCATACACGTATACTCACGGCGCGACATAGTCTAAATTCATGGGCAGGATTGCCTCGGACCTGTAAACCATGAAGAAAGGCGTGAAGCCTGTCGCTTGGCTCTGGGTCGTGCGGAGGCTCCAGAGTATGGCATGGAGCTCAGCCGGCCATCATCCGCAAAATTGTTTCAAGCGGTTGAAAATGACGTTGGGTCAAAGATTCGGGGCTTCAACCCTTGGAGTATCATGCCGTTGGTTCGTTTGACTTGGCCATTGGTCTCGGAGTGGGCGACGGCGGCCCAGCCGACACAAATGTGATAGTCATCGCACAACTTTAGGAACTTATTTCCCATGAACTGTGTTCCATTATCCGTGATTATGGAGTTTGGGACTCCAAATCAGTGGATGATATCGAGGAAGAACTCAACTGCTTCCTCGGATCGAATTTTGGTGAGCGAGCGTGCTTCAATCCACTTAGTGAACTTGTGAACGTGACAAGCAAGTGGGTGTAGCCCCCGGGCGCTTTTTTAAGTTGGCCGACCAGGTCCAATGCTAGACCATGAAGGGCCAGGTGAGGGGGATCATTTTGAGGGCCTGAGCCGGCAGCTGCGTTTGGCGGGCGTAGTACTGGCATCCTTTGCAGGTTTTGACTATGTGGGTTGCATCACCCACAACAGTCGGCCAGTAAAAGCCGTGGCGGAACCCGTTGCTTACGAGGGTTTGTGGCGCGACGTGATGGCCGAACACCCCTCCGTGGATGTTAGCGAGAAGCTTGACACCCTCACTGATGGGGATGTGGCGTTGCATAACTTTGGTGATGCTGCGCTTATAAAGCTCCTCGTCAATTAGAACAAAAGAATTGGCGCAGTGATAGACTTGTTTGGCTTCGGTCCCATCGGCGGCAAGCGCGCCCCGGGCCAATTACTTGATGTACGGAACCCTCCAGTCGTTCGTGAGCTCGGCCCTTTCGACCTGGGGGTCGATTCATTTGACCCCTGGGTCATACGAGCGATCGTCTGCTTCATTCGAGTCATCGGACCGATCAATCTCTATGACGTCGGCACGCTGCAGGGTCGAGGGCGTCCCTAACTCTCAGCCCGAGTCGCTCGACCCCTAGTCGATCCTCATCGGGTCGCATGGGTGCCCCTAGGACTCCGCAGTCTCTTTGGATCGAACCGAGGGTCAGTACTGGTCACTGGCAAAGACTCCCGGTGGAATGAGGCCTTGACCAGATGCCATTTTAGCCAGCGCGTCGGCCGCCTCATTGAGGTGCCGGGGGATATGCTTAAGCTCGAGCCCGTCAAATTTGTTTTTGAGCTTACAGACTTCTTGGCAGCCCGTCATGATTTGTTCAACCACGAGCTAGGAGTCGCCCCGAATCTCCTGTCACTGGATGTCGAGCTCAACGATGATCTTATGCCCATTCAGGAGTGCCTCATACTCGGTGACATTGTTTGAGGCTGGAAAGTGTAAGCGAATTGCATATTTCATACGTACCCCAAGTGGAGAGACGAACACGAGGCCCATGTCGGCGCCTGTCTGCATGAGGGACCCAAAGTGCATGACCCAATACTCTTGGTCGACTGGAGCGGGCGGGAGCTAGGCTTTGGTCTTTTCCGCTATGAAGTCAAGGAGGATCTTGGATTGGATGGCTGCCTGAGGTTGGTACATGACGTCGTGTCCCATCAACTCGAGTGCCCACTTGGCAACTTTGCCCGCCGAGTCCCGGTTCTGTATAATTTCACGGAGCAGAAAGGAACTTACGATGTGTACCGGGTGAGAGTCGAAGTAGTGCCGGAGCTTGCCCCTCGTGACCATCACTACGTAGAGGATCTTGAGGATCTGTGGGTATCTAGTCTTCGAGTCGGACATGACTTCACTGATGTAGTAAAGGACGTGCTACACTTTGAGGGTGTGCCCTTCCTTTTCTCGCTCGACCACCAGTGCCGAGCTCACGACCTGAGTCACCGCTATGTATAGCAATAGCACCTCTTCTGGGAGGGGTGGCGTCAGCATCGGGGTGCTGCTCAGGATGCGCTTGACATCATCGAGGGCAGACTATGCCTTGGGAGTCCACTGGAACCGATCAGATCTCTTCAAGAGCCTGTATAGTGGCAGCACCCGCTCACCAAGGCGCGAGATCTTCTCGGAGTTAGCCTCAATGCCACGTTCAGAAACGATAAACCTCAAAAGCATGCCCCTCGGTAACCCGAAGAAGCACTTCTCGAGATTAAGCTTGATGCCGTTCGCGCACAGCTTGGCGAAAACACGTTCGAGGTCGGCAACAAGTGTGTCGGCTTATTTGGATTTGACCATGATGTCGTCCATGTAGGACTCGACCATGTGGCCGATGAGATGGTCGAAATACCGCAGCATACAACACTTGAAGGTTGCGCCAATGTTCTGGAGCCCGAAAGGCATCATTACCTTGATGAACCCTGCGGCCTGCCGCTTTGCGATCTCCTCACCGATTGCCCTGCGCTTCTCCTCGTTGAAGCAACGTAGACATTGCTTCACCACCTTGGAGCCCGACCTGATGTTCAAAGAGTGCTCGGCGACTTCCATCGGAATGCCTCCATGCGAAGACGTCGGCATTCACACGAAGAAAGTCGACGAGCTCGCTTTCCTATTTGGGTGTGAGGGACGTCCCCACTCTCACCGTCTTCTCCTTGTTACCCTCGGGATCAACCTGCGCTTCTTTGGTGTCCTCCGCTGGATTGAACAAGGCGTTCTTGTGGCTGGCCTAGGGGCCCCCTCCTCGAGGTGGGTGCGGACAGCCCCGAGCTCCTCGGCTGAAGCCACCATCACGGCGGCGAGGTCTCCATTCTCCATCTCACACTGGAAAGCACGCGGAAGTGACGCGCTCATGGTGATGACCCCTTTGGGTCTTGGCATCTTGAGCTTCAAGTAGTTGTAGTTGGGGATGGCGATGAACTTGGCATAACACGGACGCCCGAGGATGGCGTGATATGCCCCCGGGAAGTTGACGACCTCGAAGATGAGGTTCTCGGTCCTGCAGTTGGACAGAGTCCTGAACATGATGGGCAGGCCAATTCACCTGAGGGGAATGGCTTGTCTTCCAGGAACAATCCTGTGAAAGGGGGCGCCAGCCAGTTGGAGGTGCGCCCGATCGATTCCTAGCAGATAAGGGGTATCAGCGTACAAGATGTTGATGCAGCTGCCCCCGTCCATCATCACCTTACTGAGACGGACTTCAGCAATGATAGGATTGACCACAAGCGGGTATCGGCCCGGTCGTGGCATGTGAAGGGGGTGGTCCGATCGATCGAACATGATTGGCAGGTCAGACCACTTGAGGAAGGACGGTGTGGCGGGCTTGGCCGCGAAGACCTCATGACGCTTGACCTTGGCCGTGCGCTAGCTCCCTTGGGCCTCAGGCCCCATGAAGATCATGTGGCAAGCCTTGGTGTTAGGGAACACTGGTCCCCCCTATTCATCGTCACCGTTCATGGGGCCTTGGGCCCCCGGCTCCAAAGCTTTCTCCAGCTTTCCCTTCTTGGCCTCCTCTCGGATGAACTTCCTTATCATAGAATAGTCTTTCAAGAGGTGTTCGACGGGGAACCTATGGTTCGGGCACGGACTGTTCTGATGAGGACACCACTCCTAGGGATACACACAACACTCCTCCAAATCTGGACTTGCAAGGTCCAATGAATAGAGCTCGTGCACGACGACTAAATTTAGAGGTGAGCTCGTTCCTACGTTCTTCGCTATATGTTACTTTTGAGAATGGTTTGCTACCTAATGATTATTTTATAATTAGAAACCATGGAGAGGACCAGGAGATGATGGGATAAGGAGTTGGGAACGTGGAGGACCAGCAAGGGCTTGGAAGCCAAAGTGGAGGCCCAATCAAAACCGACTTCGAGTCTATTTCGGGGCCCAGGACCAGTCTGTACTAAAACAGTCGCCCAGGACGCATACGGACTCGGATTTGGACGTTCTACATATGCACGGAAAGATAAGGAGAAGACCTTTACAATGCCGCTGGCCTCATGTCAAAATTCATCCGGAGTCATCAGGAATCGTCAAAACAAGAGAGAGTCCAGAATCTGTGTCGGTGCTGCGTCGCCTATTTTTGGCCTTTGGGCTTTGTATCTAGTTGAGCCCAATTAGGGGCATGTCCAGAGGGTCTTGCACGACCTTAGAGTCTTTATATACAGCCGCCACCGCACCATTAGGGTTCAGGTTTTGCTTAGATCAATTCTGTTCATAAACAGTTTTGCCGTTCATCGGTTTGTGAGACCCCAACTTCGAGAGTTTAATCATACATCTGCAATTGTGTTGCATTCTTCGTTGTTCTTGCTTGTGTTCTTGATTCGCAGGCAGGGATTAGCCTTCTCGGCGAGGTCAATCGTCTTTTGGACGGTTGATAACTAGAGGAGACGTCGTGCTGCGATTGCGGGGTTTAGAACGTGCTGTTCTGAAGCCAGATCGATTTGTGTGTCGCCTCCGACCAAATCAACTTACCAAGAACCTTTCGGAAGATCGGGAACCCTTGTTCACATCAAGTGGTAATCAGAGCTTCAGGTGCACCGTCAGGTTCACACTACCCTTTAGTTTTGTTTTCGTGTTCTTCCTATCGTCCACAGAAAATACCAAAATTTTTTTCCCCCGCCCATAACCACGTGTTTAGCCTTTGTATATTTCAATTTTAGAGTCCGTAGTGTTGAGTTTGTGCCCTAGTTCTTGTTTAGTCGCTGTTTAGTTTGTGTTTTTGTCGTCAGTAGTGTTTCCCTTGCAACCCTAGCCGCCATCCCCTTCACCATCCTCGGTTTTGTCGGCTTTGTGTGCTAGGGTTGATTGATCAACACGCCCACCCTAATCCCACCCTAAACCCACCCTCACCACCTCGGACCAATTTTCACAAATTTCACTTTCCGCTGCATCCACCTCGCCAAAACAAAATCCCTACCCGACCCCAAGCCCGACTCGGATTTTACTCAAACCCCCGGGTTCTTCATAACCGATTCCGACACCCCTTCGGTAAAACAGCAATAACTTTTCGCTCGGTTGTCTGTTTTGGCTGAAATTTTTACAGAAGCTTCTTGACAAAAAGTTGAGCATACCCACACTCGGCTACGCCCTGTGTGCCCTCGTCAAAAAATTCAAAAAAAATCGGGAAGATAAAGAAAAAATTCATTCAAGTTGAAACCTCACGTTTTCTGAAACTTCAAGATTTTCTGTAGGCCACGTCCTAGCTCGGTTTGAGCTAAACTTTTTGTGGTTTCTTCCTGTTTGCTATTGAGTTGGAAAAAAATATATCAATAAAATAAAATAAAAAAAAGAAATTTCGGATTCCTACTAGTGCTCCATCTAGCCCCCTGGAATTTCTGAGTTTGGCTGTTTTACACTAAGCCCCCTGTTATCGACTGTGTCCCTTTGTCTCCTTGTTTCTTCTTTGCTATCACTACTGTTCTAGGACATAGTTAGACCAGCAACTAGGGACAAGTTATTTGGGCACTTATTCAGCTTTACTATCTGTTTTTGATTTGTGTGCCACTCATATATATATATATATATTTGGCCTTTCTAGCTCTACATACTTCTTCTGGACAGCACATAGGTTATTTTGTAACCCTTGCAATCGTGGAACACTTCTCCCTGATATCCTTCGCTTTGTTGTTTTCAGAACTTTGTAAGAGCTTTGCAAGAAGCTTACTTTTGCTGTGTTGAGAGGCACCACTGCTTAGTAGTTTTGTAGGGATAACCTTCACTTTTTGTTTCCTGTTTTGGTGTTTCTGATGTCAGGAAGCGATGGGGAGGGTGCTTCACCCTCAAAATTGGATGAGTGCGTGAGCCAAAATCAGTTACAGACGGCTTTGCAGGCGGTTCAGAGTGATTTGGCAGAGACGATCACCAGGGCCATCACCAAGCTTCACCTGGGAGAAAGCATTGAGCGGGTTTTTCCAGGTGGTGTAAAACGATTGCAATCGCTGTCCCTCAGAGTAATGAGTACCGCTTGTTCATTAAGTCACATCGTAGCTTAAAAACCTCACTAATAATAATGAATAGAATGTTTGGATGAAGAATATGGTGTTTTAGTGAATCTGAACTTGATTTATTTTGTACTTGATTTAAATTTCAAATTGCTTGTTGTACTTTATCTACATATCTTTTAAAAGTGCAACCCACTAACAGTCCTTTAATTGCTATTTCTCTCAACCCACAGCCATCCATGTCATCTTTTAATTCCACAATGTCAGATCATAAGCTTAGAGCCCCATCCGTCCGTTCATCTGTCAATGTCCCTCACGGCCTCACCCTAAAGCGCACGCCCTGCGTTAGTAATAAATCTCAACGTCACCTTGAAACCACAACAATTCAATCATGAAAGAACTCTTTTATCTGACCGATCATGTCCTGCATCGATGGTGCACTCCATTCATGAAAGAACTCTGAAAGAGCTTACTTTTGCTGTGTTGAGAGGCACCACTGCTTAGTAGTTTTGTAGGGATAACCTTCACTTTTTGTTTCCTGTTTTGGTGTTTCTGATGTCAGGAAGCGATGGGGAGGGTGCTTCACCCTCAAAATTGGATGAGTGCGTGAGCCAAAATCAGTTACAGAAGGCTTTGCAGGCGGTTCAGAGTGATTTGGCAGAGACGATCACCAGGGCCGTCATCGACGCCATCACCAAGCTTCACCTGAGAGAAAGCATTGAGCGGTTGGATAAGAGAGTCTCTAAGCTAACCGATCAGGTTGTCGAATTGGAGACCGCTCACAAGACCAACAACAACAACAACAACACCAACACCAACACCAACACCAACAACGACACCAACAACGACGTTGAAGACGATCATGATGAAGCAACGGTGTATAAGGCTGATGGCACCGTCGATAGGTCAGCTACAAGGACCGCAAGGTTACGACGTCGTTTGCAACGTAACCCTCAAGGTATGGGTGGTTTCCACAACCACAACCGTCGCACACAAGGTAACTATGCTCCAGATGATCCGTATGCTAAAATTAAGTTTTCAATTCCTTCGTTTTCGGGTCAGTACGATGGTGATGCTTACCTTGATTGGGAAATGACGGTAGAACAAAAATTTAATGCCCATCTTGTTCCTGAACAACATAGAGTTAGACAAGCCACTAGTGAGTTTAAGGACTTTGCTATTGTTTGGTGGAGTGGTCTAGCTGCTGAAACCGATTTGCCTACTACTTGGGAAGAACTTAAGGTAGAAATGCGTGATCGTTTTGTTCCTCCTTCTTTTTATAGAGAAATCCGTAATAAACTGCAGCGTTTAGATCAAGGAGATAAAACTGTTCAGGAGTATTTTAGTGAGCTTCAGAAGGGTTTGATTCGTTGTGCTGTGGTTGAAAAAGTAGAGGATCAGATTTGCCGCTTTTATTCTGGTTTGAGAAAAGAAATTCAGGACATCCTTGATTATAAAGAATTTTATACCCTCAACCAGTGTTTCCAGTATGCTATGCTTGCAGAGAAAGAATCACAGGGACTTTTCCAGGCTTTTGAGGAGTACAGCAAGTCCAGGAATTTCTACCCACCACGGCCGACGGGGACTTCGGGGTTGCCCAAGCCATCTTTCCGGCCGCCCCCACCAGCTAGTGTTGTTTCTGCAGCACCAAGATCAGCCCCTGCCCCTTCTACGCGCTCAGGTAAAAATTCTGTGCAGGTACCGGCTAGTAGTGCCTCCTCTGTTGCTTCGACGGGACGCACTACAGGGATTCCGTGCCACCGATGCCATGGTCTTGGCCATGTGCAGAAAGACTGCCCAAGTAGGCGAGCATATGTGGCGACAGATGATGGCGGTTACATGAGCACCTCCGATGTGGAGGATGAGGAGGAGGATGTCGCTGCCACCAGCGGTGACCTCGTCCTTGGAGGCGGAGATACCACGGGCTACATGAATATTATTGTGCAGCGTGTGCTTAGCACACAAATCCAGCAGCCCGAGATGATACAGCGACATAACTTGTTCCAGATTTTCTTCGTCATCAAGAACCGTCGGGCACGTGTCATCATTGATGGAGGAAGCTGCAACAATTTGGTGAGTTCTGATGTGGTTAAGAAGCTTGATTTGACCACACGCCCACATCCACATCCATACTACATTCAGTGGTTAAATGACTCTGGAAAAGCTAAGGTAACACAAACTTGCAGAGTTCCTTTTTCCATTGGTTCCTATGTGGATTCTGTTGACTGTGATGTTGTACCCATGCAAGCTTGTTCACTTTTATTGGGTAGACCTTGGGAATTTGATAATGATGTTGTACACCATGGTAAAAGTAATAAGTACACTTTTATGCATAAAGGAACTAAAATTACTTTGTTACCAATGACCCCTGCTGAAATTGTACAAGCTGATTTAGAACGAGCTGCTAGTTTGAAAAATAAAAGCCCTGAAATTCAGCAACCTGTTAATTCTGCTTCTACACCAAGTAATGTTAATGATTCTTCAAGTTCTAAGGGTGCTGCAATTAAATTACAAGGTCGTTCATGTCTTGCCACAAAATCTGAGCTTGCTGAAATTTCTACTGATGATATTTGCTATGCTTTGATATGCAAACAAGCCTTGTTTTCGCTTGGTGATATTGCTTCTAGTGCTTTGCCTCTTGCTGTCACTAACCTTTTGTAGGAGTATGAGGATGTTTTCCCAGCTGAGATACCCTCGGGATTGCCACCTTTGAGAGGGATTGAGCATCAAATTGATTTGATTCCTGGTGCTACTTTACCAAACCGTGCTGCTTATAGGACCAACCCTGAGGAGACTGAGATACAACGACAAGTCCAAGACCTTTTGGATCGTGGGTATGTTCGTCAATCACTTATTCCTTGTGCTGTTCCTGTACTTTTGGTTCCTAAGAAAGATGGTTCTTGGCGTATGTGTGTAGATTGTAGAGCCATTAATAACATTACTATTAGGTATCGTCATCCTATTCCTAGGCTAGACGACATGCTTGATGAGTTATGTGGTGCTATAATTTTCACTAAAATTGATTTGCGTAGTGGCTACCATCAAATTAGAATGAAACTTGGAGATGAATGGAAAACAGCTTTCAAAACCAAATTCGGGTTGTATGAGTGGTTAGTAATGCCTTTTGGGTTGACTAATGCACCCAGTACTTTCATGCGTTTGATGAATGAGGTTTTAAGACCTTTTATTGGCAAATTTGTGGTTGTTTACTTTGATGATATCTTGATTTATAGCAAATCCATGGATGATCATATAATTCATTTGCGTGCTGTTTTTGATGCTTTGCGAGTTGCACGTTTATTTGGTAACCTTGAGAAGTGCACCTTTTGCACGGATCGAGTCTCTTTTCTTGGCTATGTTGTGACTCCACAGGGAATTGAGGTGGATGAGGCGAAGATTGAAGCCATAAAGAGCTGGCCTGTACCAAAAACTATCACACAGGTGAGGAGTTTTCTTGGTCTTGCAGGTTTCTACCGCCGCTTTGTCAAAGATTTCAGCACCATTGCTGCACCATTGCATGAGTTGACAAAGAAGAGCATTGACTTCCATTTTGGTAAGGTACATCATGAGTCTTTTGATGCTTTGAAGGACAAACTTTGATGAGGACATCACTCCTATGGATACACACAACACTCCTCCAAATCTGGACTTGCAAGGTCCAATAACTAGAGCTCGTGCACGACGACTAAATTTAGAGGTGAGCTCGTTCCTACGTTCTTCGCTATATGTTACTTTTGAGAATGGTTTGCTACCTAATGATTATTTTATGATTAGAAACCATGGAGAAGACCAGGAGATGATGGGAGAAGGAGCTGGGAACGTGGAGGACCAGCAAGAGCTTGGAAGCCAAAGTGGAGGCCCAATCAAAACCGACTTCGAGTCTGTTTCGGGGGCCAGGACCAGTCTGTACTAAAACAGTTGCCCAGGACGCATACAGACTCGGATTTGGACGTTCTACATATGCACGGAAAGATAAGGAGAAGACCTTTCCAATGCCGCCGGCCTCATGTCAAAATTCATCCGGAGTCATCGGGAATCGTCAAAACAAGACAGAGTCCAGAATCTGTGTCGGTGCTGCGTCGCCTAATTTTGGCCTTTGGGCTTTGTATCTAGTTGAGCCCAATAAGGGGCGCGTCCAGAGGGTCTTGCACGACCCTAGGGTCTTTATATACAGCCGCCGCCGCACCATTAGGGTTCGGGTTTTGCTTAGATCAATTCTGTTCATAAACAGTTTTGCCGTTCATCGGTTTGTGAGACCCCAACTTCGAGAGTTTAATCATACATCTGCAATTGTGTTGCAATCTTCGTTGTTCTTGCTTGTGTTCTTGATTCGCAGGCAGGGATCAGCCTTCTCGGCGAGGTCAATCGTCTTTTGGACGGTTGATAACCAGAGGAGACGTCGTGCTGCGATTGCGGGGTTTAGAACGTGCTGTTCTGAAGCCGGATCGATTTGTGTGTCGCCTCCGACCAAATCAACTTACCAAGAACCTTTCGGAAGATCGGGAACCCTTGTCCACATCAAGTGGTAATCAGAGCTTCAGGTGCACCGTCAGGTTCACACTACCCTTTAGTTTTGTTTTCGTGTTCTTCCTATCGTCCACTGAAAATACCAAAAAAAAAAATTTTCCCCCGCCCATAACCACGTGTTTAGCCTTTGCATATTTCAATTTCAGAGTCCGTAGTGTTGAGTTTGTGCCCTAGTTCTTGTTTAGTCGCTGGTTTAGTTTGTGTTTTTGTCGTCAGTAGTGTTTCCCTTGCAACCCTAGCCGCCATCCCCTTCACCATCCTCGGTTTTGTCGGCTTTGTGTGCTAGGGTTGATTGATCAACACGCCCACCCTAATCCCACCCTAAACCTAACCTCACCACCTCGGACCACTTTTCATAAATTCCACTTTCCGCTGCATCCACCTTGCCAAAAACCTCCCTACCCGACCCCAAGCCCGACTCGGATTTCACTCAAAACCCCGGGTTCTTCATAACCGATTCCGACACCCCTTCGGTAAAACAGGCATAACTTTTCGCTCGGTTGTCCGTTTTGGCTGAAATTTTTACAGGAGATTCTTGACGAAAAGTTGAGCATACCCACACTCGGCTACGCCCTGTGTGCCCTCGTCAAAAAATTCAAAAAAAATCGGGAAGATAAAGAAAAAATTCATTCAAGTTGAAACCCGACGTTTTCTGAAACTTCAAGATTTTCTGTAGGCCACGTCCTATCTCGGTTTGAGCTGAAATTTTTTGTGGTTTCTTCCTGTTTACTAGTGAGTTGGAAAAAAATATCAAAAAAATAAAATAAAAAAAAAGAAATTTGGGATTCCTACTAGTGCTCCATCTAGCCCCCTGGAATTTCTGAGTTCGGCTGTTTTACACTAAGCCCCCTGTGATCGACTGTGTCCCTTTGTCTCTTTGTTTCTTCTTTGCTATCACTACTGTTCTAGGACATAGTTAGACCAGCAACTAGGGACAAGTTATTTGGGCACTTATTCAGCTTTACTATCTGTTTTTGATTTGTGTGCCACTCATATATATATATTTGGCCTTCCTAGCTCTACATACTTCTTCTGGACAGCACATAGGGTATTTGGTAACCCTTGCAATCGTGGAACACTTCTCCCTGGTATCCTTCGCTTTGTTGTTTTCAGAACTTTGTAAGAGCTTTGCAAGAAGCTTACTTTTGCTGTGTTGAGAGACACCACTGCTTAGTAGTTTTGTAGGGATAACCTTCACTTTTTGTTTCCTGTTTTGGTGTTTCTGATGTCAGGAAGCGATGGGGAGGGTGCTTCACCCTCAAAATTGGATGAGTGCGTGAGCCAAAATCAGTTACAGAAGGCTTTGCAGGCGGTTCAGAGTGATTTGGTAGAGACGATCACCAGGGCCGTCACCGACGCCGTCACCAAGCTTCACCTGGGAGAAAGCATTGAGCGGTTGGATAAGAGAGTCTCTAAGCTAACCGATCAGGTTGTCGAATTGGAGACCGCTCACAAGACCAACAACAACAACAACAACAACAACAACAACAACAACACCAACACCAACACCAACAACGACACCAACAACGACGTTGAAGACGATCATGATGAAGCAACGGTGTATAAGGCTGATGGCACCGTCGATAGGTCAGCTACAAGGACCGCAAGGTTACGACGTCGTTTGCAACGTAACCCTCAAGGTATGGGTGGTTTCCACAACCACAACCGTCGCACACAAGGTAACTATGCTCCAGATGATCCGTATGCTAAAATTAAGTTTTCAATTCCTTCGTTTTCGGGTCAGTACGATGGTGATGCTTACCTTGATTGGGAAATGACGGTAGAACAAAAATTTAATGCCCATCTTGTTCCTGAACAACATAGAGTTAGACAAGCCACTAGTGAGTTTAAGGACTTTGCTATTGTTTGGTGGAGTGGTCTAGCTGCTGAAACCGATTTGCCTACTACTTGGGAAGAACTTAAGGTAGAAATGCGTGATCGTTTTGTTCCTCCTTCTTTTTATAGAGAAATCCGTAATAAACTGCAGCGTTTAGATCAAGGAGATAAAACTGTTCAGGAGTATTTTAGTGAGCTTCAGAAGGGTTTGATTCGTTGTGCTGTGGTTGAAAAAGTAGAGGATCAGATTTGCCGCTTTTATTCTGGTTTGAGAAAAGAAATTCAGGACATCCTTGATTATAAAGAATTTTATACCCTCAACCAGTGTTTCCAGTATGCTATGCTTGCAGAGAAAGAATCACAGGGACTTTTCCAGGCTTTTGAGGAGTACAGCAAGTCCAGGAATTTCTACCCACCACGGCCGACGGGGACTTCGGGGTTGCCCAAGCCATCTTTCCGGCCGCCCCCACCAGCTAGTGTTGTTTCTGCAGCACCAAGATCAGCCCCTGCCCCTTCTACGCGCTCAGGTAAAAATTCTGTGCAGGTACCGGCTAGTAGTGCCTCCTCTGTTGCTTCGACGGGACGCACTACAGGGATTCCGTGCCACCGATGCCATGGTCTTGGCCATGTGCAGAAAGACTGCCCAAGTAGGCGAGCATATGTGGCGACAGATGATGGCGGTTACATGAGCACCTCCGATGTGGAGGATGAGGAGGAGGATGTCGCTGCCACCAGCGGTGACCTCGTCCTTGGAGGCGGAGATACCACGGGCTACATGAATATTATTGTGCAGCGTGTGCTTAGCACACAAATCCAGCAGCCCGAGATGATACAGCGACATAACTTGTTCCAGATTTTCTTCGTCATCAAGAACCGTCGGGCACGTGTCATCATTGATGGAGGAAGCTGCAACAATTTGGTGAGTTCTGATGTGGTTAAGAAGCTTGATTTGACCACACGCCCACATCCACATCCATACTACATTCAGTGGTTAAATGACTCTGGAAAAGCTAAGGTAACACAAACTTGCAGAGTTCCTTTTTCCATTGGTTCCTATGTGGATTCTGTTGACTGTGATGTTGTACCCATGCAAGCTTGTTCACTTTTATTGGGTAGACCTTGGGAATTTGATAATGATGTTGTACACCATGGTAAAAGTAATAAGTACACTTTTATGCATAAAGGAACTAAAATTACTTTGTTACCAATGACCCCTGCTGAAATTGTACAAGCTGATTTAGAACGAGCTGCTAGTTTGAAAAATAAAAGCCCTGAAATTCAGCAACCTGTTAATTCTGCTTCTACACCAAGTAATGTTAATGATTCTTCAAGTTCTAAGGGTGCTGCAATTAAATTACAAGGTCGTTCATGTCTTGCCACAAAATCTGAGCTTGCTGAAATTTCTACTGATGATATTTGCTATGCTTTGATATGCAAACAAGCCTTGTTTTCGCTTGGTGATATTGCTTCTAGTGCTTTGCCTCTTGCTGTCACTAACCTTTTGTAGGAGTATGAGGATGTTTTCCCAGCTGAGATACCCTCGGGATTGCCACCTTTGAGAGGGATTGAGCATCAAATTGATTTGATTCCTGGTGCTACTTTACCAAACCGTGCTGCTTATAGGACCAACCCTGAGGAGACTGAGATACAACGACAAGTCCAAGACCTTTTGGATCGTGGGTATGTTCGTCAATCACTTATTCCTTGTGCTGTTCCTGTACTTTTGGTTCCTAAGAAAGATGGTTCTTGGCGTATGTGTGTAGATTGTAGAGCCATTAATAACATTACTATTAGGTATCGTCATCCTATTCCTAGGCTAGACGACATGCTTGATGAGTTATGTGGTGCTATAATTTTCACTAAAATTGATTTGCGTAGTGGCTACCATCAAATTAGAATGAAACTTGGAGATGAATGGAAAACAGCTTTCAAAACCAAATTCGGGTTGTATGAGTGGTTAGTAATGCCTTTTGGGTTGACTAATGCACCCAGTACTTTCATGCGTTTGATGAATGAGGTTTTAAGACCTTTTATTGGCAAATTTGTGGTTGTTTACTTTGATGATATCTTGATTTATAGCAAATCCATGGATGATCATATAATTCATTTGCGTGCTGTTTTTGATGCTTTGCGAGTTGCACGTTTATTTGGTAACCTTGAGAAGTGCACCTTTTGCACGGATCGAGTCTCTTTTCTTGGCTATGTTGTGACTCCACAGGGAATTGAGGTGGATGAGGCGAAGATTGAAGCCATAAAGAGCTGGCCTGTACCAAAAACTATCACACAGGTGAGGAGTTTTCTTGGTCTTGCAGGTTTCTACCGCCGCTTTGTCAAAGATTTCAGCACCATTGCTGCACCATTGCATGAGTTGACAAAGAAGAGCATTGACTTCCATTTTGGTAAGGTACATCATGAGTCTTTTGATGCTTTGAAGGACAAACTTTGATGAGGACATCACTCCTATGGATACACACAACACTCCTCCAAATCTGGACTTGCAAGGTCCAATAACTAGAGCTCGTGCACGACGACTAAATTTAGAGGTGAGCTCGTTCCTACGTTCTTCGCTATATGTTACTTTTGAGAATGGTTTGCTACCTAATGATTATTTTATGATTAGAAACCATGGAGAAGACCAGGAGATGATGGGAGAAGGAGCTGGGAACGTGGAGGACCAGCAAGAGCTTGGAAGCCAAAGTGGAGGCCCAATCAAAACCGACTTCGAGTCTGTTTCGGGGGCCAGGACCAGTCTGTACTAAAACAGTTGCCCAGGACGCATACAGACTCGGATTTGGACGTTCTACATATGCACGGAAAGATAAGGAGAAGACCTTTCCAATGCCGCCGGCCTCATGTCAAAATTCATCCGGAGTCATCGGGAATCGTCAAAACAAGACAGAGTCCAGAATCTGTGTCGGTGCTGCGTCGCCTAATTTTGGCCTTTGGGCTTTGTATCTAGTTGAGCCCAATAAGGGGCGCGTCCAGAGTGTCTTGCACGACCCTAGGGTCTTTATATACAGCCGCCGCCGCACCATTAGGGTTCGGGTTTTGCTTAGATCAATTCTGTTCATAAACAGTTTCGCCGTTCATCGGTTTGTGAGACCCCAACTTCGAGAGTTTAATCATACATCTGCAATTGTGTTGCAATCTTCGTTGTTCTTGCTTGTGTTCTTGATTCGCAGGCAGGGATCAGCCTTCTCGGCGAGGTCAATCGTCTTTTGGACGGTTGATAACCAGAGGAGACGTCGTGCTGCGATTGCGGGGTTTAGAACGTGCTGTTCTGAAGCCGGATCGATTTGTGTGTCGCCTCCGACCAAATCAACTTACCAAGAACCTTTCGGAAGATCGGGAACCCTTGTCCACATCAAACTTACACATGCACCATTGCTGCAATTACCCAATTTTGATAAGACTTTTGAGCTTGAATGTGATGCTAGTGGTATAGGCATTGGTGGTGTATTGATGCAAGATGGTAAACCTGTTGCATACTTTAGTGAGAAAATTACTGGGCCTGTTTTGAATTATTCCACGTATGATAAGGAAATATATGCACTTGTACGTTCTTTAGAGACGTGGCGTCATTATTTGTTGCCCAAAGAATTTGTTATTCATTCTGATCATGAATCACTTAAGTATATTCGTTCTCAATGCAATTTGAACCGTAGACATCCTAAATGGGTTGAGTTTATTGAGTATTTTCCTTATATTATTAAACATAAGAAAGGGAAGGATAATGTGATTGCTGATGCTTTATCTAGGCGATATACTTTGTTGTCTCAACTTGATTGTAGAATTTTTGGACTTGAGGCAATTAAAGAACAATATGTTGCTGATGCTGATTTTAAAGATGTATTGCTGCACTGTAAAGAAGGTCGTGCTTGGCACAAATTTGTGTTGAATGATGGTTTCTTGTTTAGAGCTAACCGCCTATGCATTCCAGTTGGTTCCGTTCGTCTTTTGTTGTTGCAGGAGGCGCATGGAGGTGGATTGATGGGTCATTTTGGTGCTAAGAAGACAGAGGATATTTTGGCCACACACTTCTTTTGGCCAAGGATGAGGAAAGATGTTGAGCGTTTTGTTGCTCGCTGCAGTACATGCCAAAAAGCTAAGTCTCGATTGAATCCACATGGTTTATACATGCCACTTCCTGTTCCTTCTATTCCTTGGGCGGATATTTCTATGGACTTTATTTTAGGACTGCCTAGGACTAAGAGGGGGAGCGATAGCATTTTTGTTGTTGTGGATTGTTTTTCCAAGATGGCACACTTTATACCATGTCATAAAACTGATGATGCTAGTTATATTGCTGATCTTTTTTTCAAAGAAATTGTACGTTTGCATGGTATGCCTTCTACTATTGTTTTAGATCGTGATGCAAAATTCTTGAGTCATTTTTGGCGCACGCTTTGGAATAAGTTGGGTACAAAGTTGCTATTTTCTACAACTTGTCATCCACAAACTGATGGACAAACTGAGGTTGTGAACCGCACTTTGGGTACTATGTTGCGAGCTATTTTAAAGAAAAATTTGAAGCAATGGGAAGAATGCTTACCTCATGTTGAGTTTGCTTATAATCGGGCAACACATTCTACTACCAAGGTAAGTCCATTCAAGGTAGTGTATGGTTTTGATCCCCGTACTCCACTTGATATACTTCCTCGACCTATTAATGAGAGAGTTCATGTTGATGCTAAGGAGCATGCTGAATTTATTTTGCAAATGCATGAGACCACTAGACTTAGCATTGAAAAGATGAATGAAAAGTATAAAATTGCTGGTAGTAAGGGTAGAAAGGAAGTAAAGCTTGATGTAGGAGATTTAGTGTGGTTACACTTAAGGAAGGATGGATTTCCAGAATTGAGAAAGTCTAAACTAATGCCTAGAGCTGATGGTCCATTCAAAATAATGGAGAAGATTAATGATAATGCATACAAACTTGAGTTGCCTCCCGAGTTCGGGGTTAGTCCTACTTTTAACATTTCAGATTTGAAACCATACTTGGGAGAAGAGGATGAGCTCGAGTCGAGGACGACTCCACTTCAAGAGGGGGAGGATGATGAGGACACCACTCCTAGGGATACACATAACACTCCTCCAAATCTGGACTTGCAAGGTCCAATGACTATAGCTCGTGCACGACGACTAAATTTAGAGGTGAGCTCGTTCCTACGTTCTTCGCTATATGTTACTTTTGAGAATGGTTTGCTACCTAATGATTATTTTATGATTAGGAACCATGGAGAGGACCAGGAGATGATGGGAGAAGGAGTTGGGAACGTGGAGGACCAGCAAGGGCTTGGAAGCCAAAGTGGAGGCCCAATCAAAACAGACTTCGAGTCTGTTTCAGGGCCTAGGACCAGTCTGTACTAAAACAGTCGCCCAGGACGCATACGGACTCGGATTTGGACGTTCTACATATGCACGGAAAGATAAGGAGAAGACCTTTCCAATGCCGCTGGCCTCATGTCAAAATTCATCCGGAGTCATCAGAAATCGTCAAAACAAGAGAGTCCAGAATCTGTGTCGGTGCTGTGTCGCCTATTTTTGGCCTTTGGGCATTGTATCTAGTTGAGCCCAATTAGGGGCGCGTCCAGAGGGTCTTGCACGATCTTAGGGTCTTTATATACAGCCGCCGCCGCACCATTAGGGTTTAGGTTTTGCTTAGATCAATTCTGTTTATAAACAGTTTCGCCGTTCATCGGTTTGTGAGACCCCAACTTCGAGAGTTTAATCATACATCTGCAATTGTGTTGCATTCTTTGTTGTTCTTGCTTGTGTTCTTGATTCACAGGCAGGTATTAGCCTTCTCAGCGAGGTCAATCGTCTTTTGGACGGTTGATAACTAGAGGACACGTCGTGCTGCGATTGCGGGGTTTAGAACGTGCTGTTCTGAAGCCGGATCGATTTGTGTGTCGCCTCCGACCAAATCAACTTATCAGGAACCTTTTGGAAGATCGAGAACCCTTGTTCACATCATGTTCCACTTCTTCTTGAAGTGGTTCGACGCCTCCCCTGTCGCAGGCCTCGGTGGCTTGCGCTCTGCAGCGGCAACGATGGGGTCACGGCAAGCCTGCGACTTGTTCTTTCTCTTCTTTGGACGGTCGGGGGCGCCCTCACTGGCTTCTCCTTCCCGTTTACTTTTGCCTTTGCTTCCGGGGTGCGATGGAGAACCGCTCCCACACACTCTGCGCTGGAGGTGAAGCTCGTCGCGGTGTCCAGAAGCTCGCAAGCAGTGCGCGGACCCTTTCAGCCCAGTTTGTGGATGAGCTATTCCGAGGTTGTGCTGGAGATGATGGCCCCGACGATGTACGTGTCGCTCACGTTAGGCAGCTCATTGTACTTCGTGCTGAACCGTCTGATGTAGTCCCGGAGGGACTCGCTGGCTTTCTGCCGATGGTTCTTGAGGTCCCAGGGGTGGCCTGGTCGGACATAGGTCCCTTGGAAGTTCCTGACGAATACGTCCCTTAGGTCACTCCAATCGTAGATCTCGAAGTCAGAGCCTGAGTCTTCTAGAGATCCCACGAGGAGGTCGAAGAGAGATTCGTTCGGGCAGTTGATCACACCGACAAACCCGGCATCCACGAGGGCGGGAACTCCACGGTGGATGGTGAGGCTCTGAAAACCCCCCATGGCATTCTGCAGGCCGTGCGGGTAGCTCTCCTATAGGGCTTTGGTGAGTCGGTCCGGAAGGAGAGGCTCTCCACCAAGTGCCGAAGGTCATCCTAGTAGGGTGCGGGGCCCAACTAATGCTCCATATGGTACCATAGCTGATCGCTATATTCAGCTGATGGCACAGAATGGTCGGCGGCCCGTGGCCTGGCCGACTCGAGCCAAACCGTGCGCACTGCCTCGTTGGTGATGGCTGTGGCTGTTGCGATGGGGTCCGGGAGCGACTCATCGATGAATTCTAATGTCTCGTCCTTCGCGACAACAAAGTCAAGTGTGTCGCCCAACTCCTCTAGCCACCATGAACGTGCTATCGCGGCAGCGGGCGTCGGGACTGAAGGTGGCGAGGACGCGGGGATGCTGACACACAACAACTTCTGGTCTCCCATGGCAACGAACTCCAGGCTCCCGAAGAACACGCTGGTGTCTGGAGCCCAGAAAGCAGAGGGAGTGGCCATCCGAACCGGAAAATGGTTGTGGAGTGAAATGCGCAGTATCCCCCTACCTGGTGCGCCAACTGTCGGTGTTTTGATCACCGGCTAGTAGAATTTATTCTAGGGGTGCGCGCTCCAAGTTTGGTAATTGCTATGCAAGAGGACACTGGGATTATACTGGTTCGGGGAAGCCCCCCTACGTCCATTTCGTGAGCTCGCTCGTGTTACTTGCATCTGGCTGTACAATGGTGGCGAGAGAGGAGTGGACTCTAAGTCTTAGTGCGCTCGTCTTGTTATACTGGTGAGTGTGAGAGTGTGAGTGTCTCGCTCTGTCCGTCTGTTCTCCTCGAGGAAGAAGAAGGCCTCCAATTTTATATTTCAAGGGGCTGGGCCCATATTACAATTAGATAGAGAGAGAGAGAGAGTGAGTGAGAGAGAGAGAGAGAGAGATTTCTACATGTGGAGAGTTGGCGAAGCCTTGCTGGAGAAGGTGAAGACTCCGGTCGGTGGTGTAGTCTTTGGTCCTCATGGGTCCCTTCGTCCTGGTCTCATGTCGGAGGGCACTGTGTCCAAGCGTGCCCTCATTTACCGTCGCCGAGTCCAACCTCCTTGTTCCTGTAGATAGTGTGTTCTGTCGATTGGGGGTGGCACAGTATGGGCATCAGCACGTGACCCGAGCAAGGTTCAATCCACCTGCCTATCAAGCCGTCCTTCATAACCAATGTTTGGTGTGTCATCGGGCGGGCACAGTGTGGGGCGTCTTGCTGCCCCTGCCTGCATCTACCGATGACAGTGATGATGATGATAGGAACAGGTACATAGGACCAGAGCTTATTCGGTGGTTCCGGGACCATTCGCGCTGGGCAAGGTGAGGCACATTCGAGTCTTTTTGGATAGGTTAGCACTGCTTCATCCCCCGATGAGTTGAGCGAGTCGGAAATGGGCATCGACCCTTGGCGGGCCTGGTGAGCCTAGCGTGGCCCTCGGCCTCCTGGTGGGTCGAGCATGACGTAGTTGAATTTTGATCCTGGGTGAGTCGAGCGAGATGGGAATGGTACAACTTTTCCCACGAGACTCGAGCGATGCGGGGGGGGGGGGGGTCCCCTCGTGGGTCCATGCTGATGCCACGTCGACCGTGGACCGGCGGGCCTTATCATTTTAAGCAGGGCGAACGTGCGTCGGTGGGTTCAAACGGTGCCATGTGGCACCTCTGGTTTTTGTCCCCGACACTAATAGATGTTAGTTGTTTCCTGGTGGTTTGACTGTAGGGCCTGATCGACAACCATCTATTAGTTAGTAATTCTGAACCTTTACTATTGGATTGTTTGAACCTCGTTTAGGATCGTTATGGAATATGTATATGATGTGAGGATCATTCATGTGCATTCATTAAATCATTTGTATTGATCATTATATA
This sequence comes from Eleusine indica, assembly GCA_030378355.1. Lineage (NCBI taxonomy): Eukaryota > Viridiplantae > Streptophyta > Magnoliopsida > Poales > Poaceae > Eleusine > Eleusine indica. The sequence goes on along the minus strand of CM059501.1, from coordinate 27,747,304 downwards.
TCATTACATATTGTTCTATTGGTTCTTGATGATTGAGAAAAATTTCCTTGGTGCTATCAAGTTGTTTTGCCCTTAGGAATTCCTTTTCATCTGAATCATTTGCAATCTTCTATCACGATCCAACTAACATCACTAATATCCCACAACATGGTGGCAGGCTGAGTCAAGAAGGTGCGGGTGGTGATGGAAATCTCCCATCGCCGCCACCTATAACTCTAGAGCATGTGCTCACGCGTATGGAAGAAAATCACAGGGTTGATAACCGAAGGTTCAAAGCTATGTTGCAAGCTATGGGTCATCGTGGTGGAGCTGGTGTAGTCGATGCTTGGCTCCACACCATAGAGCAAAAGAAAGTGCCCGTGCTCAACCGCCCGTGCTCACTCATGCCACAGACCCACTTGATGCCGATGCTTGGCTCCACACCATAGAGCAAAAGCTTTACCTTATTCGATGGGGAGACCATAAGAAAGTGCTGTATGCTGCCCACCAACTTCAAGGTGCAGCTAGTGCTTGGTGGACCATTTTCTAGCTATGAAACCCACTGATCACCGTGCTACTTGGGAGGAATTTAAGAAGGCTTTTCGTGATTTCCATATCCCTCCGGCAATCATAAAAATGAAGACGAGGGAATTTGCTGATCTCAAGCAAAGTAATAAATCGGTCATGGAGTATCCTCATGACTTCAATCAACTTGCTCAATATGCTACGTTAGTGGACACTGATGCAAAGAAGCAAGAGAAGTTCCGTGAAGGCCTTACACCAAAAATGATCGACAAGATGTCTGAGCTTTACTATCCTACTTTTGATGCTCTTGTGAGTGGAACCATCAACAAAGAACAAGATTGGAAGAAGTTTCAAGAGGCCAAGAAACGTAAGGGAGGACCACCATCGGTTGCTAGTGGAAGCCCGCAAGTGCGTGCTTGCCCCAACAACCCTCCACCTCCAAGGTTCCCAAATGCGCTGGCACCACAGCCTATGTGGATGGTGAGGCGTGCTGCTCCCAACGCTCCCCATCCAGCCGAGTCTTCTAGTAGGACTCCTCCTAGCCCTTGTTTCAATTGCAACCAAGAAGGGTGTCACAACCCCCTTGGACCGAAGTTTCCGAGGTGCTGATTAAGCCGACACAAAATAATACAACAACCGACCAAGTTCAAATTACGAAGAAAATAGTGTTATTAATTATACATCAGAGTTAAGTATCAAGTGCAGCAGAAATTATTATAAAGTTCAGTTTTAATAATAGCAGAAGAAAACATGATTAAGCGTCTACAATATAAAACTCGACAATAATAGCAGATGTGATAAATCTAAACCCATACGGATTATTACCTAGCATCACACAAAAGCAACCGCTACTCTGCCTCCCAATGGGCAGACCATCCCTCTGGGATAGAAATATCCCATGGAAGAACACCCATAGGTAACTCATATGCATCAGTGTTATTACCTGAAATAATAAAAACAACATGGCAAAGCCTAAGCTACTAAGCGGTCTTATCCGACAAGTATTAAATCTAGACATGCATAGGCTCAAAGATGAATAAAAGTAAATTTAGTGAACATTCTAGTATCTATAATAGTGTAAGGTAACTAACTTATAAAGATACTAGATGAATTCCCCGTGCGTTGTTACGGTTTTTTATGTGATTTTAAATTATCATCAGATGAATGCAACAAAGCTACTGTGGCTGATTATTTTTTTTAGACAAAAGCAGATTATTTAAGTAAGAGATACTTGGTACAATACTCTGTGGCTATCTACGTGGGATCGAATTTAATTTTCTTGACATATCGGCAGATTATTTAGAGCCAATTTCCAGGAATAATCCTCTTCCCTGAAAATCCCCTTGTGGTGTAGTTGTACTTTCCTTATATAGTCAACAGTGATCATGTTGTTGTCACTTGCCAGTTGCTTGATTATATCTTCACTCTGAGATTTACGTATAAGATATGAGATGTAGACAAACTTCTGGGCTACTTGTAGCAATCTTGAGCTCATTCGTTGCATCGATGTATCTATCGTGTATCAGATTGAGTGAACTGTTAGGACCATGATGACCGCCATAGAGGGTTTTGGTCCCATCCTGATTAAAAATAGTATTTTAGTTGTTCGGAATACATGATGTAACAAAAGTAAAGATGGGCTGATAACATCATAGAGTAAGTATCGTGGTAAGTTGCAGTGAGGGAGAACCTATACGTTGAAGTGAGAGCCATTGTAAGTTGCAGTGAGGGAGAAGATTAACACTACAGGATTGAGGGAAATATAGCTTTGAAAACATGTACTTGTGCAGTTGTGCTTGTGAGCTATGCGAGGGTGAATCATATCTATGCAGAAAAAGTGTAATAAGATAAAATACACCAAATAATGATATATTCACCAGTGTTACTATTTCAAAGATCTTAATATATATAGTACAAACACAGATTGAATATTCAACCACATTTAGAAATGTTTATAAAGAGGCATATAAAAAAGAAGTGAAAAATGAATGCAATCCTGCAAATAAATTGGAGTCTCGAGCAGAGGCAACTTGCAAGCTTCGATTTGAAAGAATGCTAACAACACAATTGCAGAAAAAAGAATAGATTGTCTCGAACAAAGGAGTAGGCAGCAGCTTGCAAGCTTAGATTTAAGCAAGATGTTGGCCAACACTTCATGCTCTAATAGATGAGATCAGTGCTGCTTCGCAAGGAGATGTGCGGTACTAAATCTGGGGCAGAGGCAAGTAGAAGGAAGGCCCTGAAGTCCCTGCTTTTGTCGAATGGCTAGAAGATGAATGAATGGTGTGTAAATCCGGTTGTATAAATATGTTGTTTTTGTGACCCTAGCTTGCCAACGCTTTGCCTCCCAATTAATGGTAACGTATGCTAATCAATTGTAAAAAAATATAATGCGTGCTAATGACCAGAGATTAGTGGAAACAATTTATGATGGAAGGAATCAAAGAGACCACGCGGTGTGGGGTTGCGTGGCGGATGTTTTTTTATGCTGCGGAGTTGGCGTCGCGTCCGCTCAGTTGCTTGCATTGGACCAGGAGCGCGGTAAGTCAAGTGATAACGCGTGAACGTGACATGAATGGAGTGCACCATCGATGCAGGACGTGATCGGTCAGATAAAAGAGTTCTTTCATGATTGAATTGTTGTGGTTACAAGGTGACGTTGAGATTTATTACTAACGCAGGGCGTGCGCTTTGGGGTGAGGCCGTGAGGGACATTGACAGATGGACGGACGGATGGGGCTCTAAGCTTATGATCTGACATTGTGGAATTAAAAGATGACATGGATGGCTGTGGGTTGAGAGAAATAGCAATTAAAGGACTGTTAGTGGGTTGCACTTTTAAAAGATATGTAGATAAAGTACAACAAGCAATTTAAAATTTAAATCAAGTACAAAATAAATCAAGTTCAGATTCACTAAAACACCATATTCTTCATCCAAACATTCTATTCATTATTATTAGTGAGGTTTTTAAGCTACGATGTGACTCAATGAACAAGAGGTATTCATTACTCTGAGGGACAGCGATTGCAATCGTTTTACACCAGCTGGAAAAACCCGAAATACACGACATACACATTATTTAAGAACACGTATGATAACTTTTCACAATGTCATAATACAAGCTGGTCCGGGTCCAAAGTCCCGAGTGGGTAGTCATTCCACAGCACGTCGGGAATCTCTCCACTCCTACCGGATCACACGACCAAGAATTTGGTTGCCGTCCAACATGAATATGACAATGCTACATCAGTTTACTAGATCCCATATACTAGCATGCATTCGGTACTGTTCAATACTTGTTCGATGGGGTCGACAACGAACGGGTCCTAGGTCGACACAGACAGGGCTACAGCCTTGCAATCTACGTCTTTTGAAGGCACATGACCTTTGCCCTTTCACCTACGGGGCCTCTCCATGTCTCAAATTTTAGTTGTTGACATAAACGGACTGCCACCTTGCGTGACAAAAACCACCACAGGTCTTTTGCCTTCGCCCTTTCCAATACAGACCCGTTTAGTCTAAATTTTAACATTCTTACTTCACCATGTGAGTATCATCATTTTACTAATATTCCAAGTACTATAACAGTGTAAATCCAACAACTAAACATAATAATTTCTCTAAATAAAATAGGACATATCCAGGAAATGTAGGTGGGTTTTCATCCAACTCCTAAACTTAATGCACAAATAACATATACACATCTAGCAATTTAATTAGTGGAATTTAACCATATTAAGTACACAGGAATGTTCCGGGGATTGCTTGAGCTTCAACTATGGGGTCAGTACTGATGTTAGAATTTTCTTGAGTAGAGACACCTGAAGAATCCTTCTGAAAATCGTCCTTAGTAGAGTTAACGTTTCCTATAACAATACTGAAATGTCAACATAGGAGAATGCATAAAACATGCAAACATATGTGATGCATGTGATGAATAAGTTACATTAAATTAGATTTGTTCCTCAACATTGTTCTCGAAGCCATATGCTTCAGATTATAAATTGAAAGTAGAGTTTTCATGATAAATATTTTCCTATTACATTAAAACAAGATTATGCAATTATGAAGAGGAATTAATTCATTTACTATACTAGAAACATGTTACTGGACATGGGTGTTCTACTGATGAGAGATATATGTATGATGATTAATTGCACCAGTTTTCACATTTATATTATGAGTAATTCATTAATAATGCATTTAACAAGTTCTCTGATTAAATAAATTCTAGTGAATTATGGACAGAGGAGAAATTCCTATAAAAATTCATGATGATGCATCATACTGAGCATGATTTTTGTGCACAAGTGCAAAACCTAAAAGTTTACAGAAATTACTTTAATGCATTTCTAAGCATTTCAAAGATAAAATCATATTTAATTTTATGTCTAGAAACTAGGGTTAAATAAATATTTTCTTGATAGAGCATAATATGATAAGTATAAAACAATTTAGTTTGACATTTGACCATATCTATACCTAAGTACATGAATTGATTCATGTTTACACTAATTAAATCATACATTAAAACTTTTCATATAAAACATATGCACTATTTTGTTCAATGCATAGATCTTATCATAAGGAAACCAATAAAATTTATTTTTCAATTTTGGAAGCTCTAGAACTCGATATATGAATTTTACAAGGGTAATCAATTTTCTAGTTTTAAATTTTGAACTTTGTTTTATTTACAAAACTGCCATCAGTTCATTTTTGAAATGAACGGAGCGCGTGCTCACGCTCGCATGGCGGCGCGGCTGCCAGAGCAACTTCAGATCTTGTCGGCGGGTTCGGTGTTCAACGAAATTGGAGTTCGTGTTCACCAGGATGTTGAGCACACCAAGGCGAGAATGCTGGCGGGATTCGCGAGTAAAGGAGCTCACCAGGTTGTGTCGGCGGCGAGAGGCGGCGGAAAACTGAAGTTCGGCGATGGCGGGAAGTCGACGGGAAGGTCTAGAGAAGGAACGCGGAGGTCGATGAGCACCAGGGGTTTACGGCGGAGCTTGACGTGGTCACCGAGGAGATGGATGAGGCCTAGATCGAGCTACAACCGTGGAGCTCCTATGGCGGCCAACGGCGGAAGGAGAAAAGTGAACTCTGTTTAGGACTCGACAAAGAAATCCAAAGAGTCAATGATCAAAATGATGTGCAAAGACCTAATGCACGAATGGGATCAAGAATTTAGCTTTGAAACTCACCGAGAAGGAAGAATTTAAAAAAATCAAGGTTTCAGCCACCATGAACAGAGAGCTCAGTTTTTCTTCAAATTCTTGCAGCACGGTTGATAATCGAAACTGATTTTTCTCCGGGAGTTTCCTAACGTCATCACGCATTCATCTTGTGCTTTGGCTTGATTGAGATGCAGCAGGGTGGTCAGTTGAGGCGAGAGACAGAGAGGCGACAATGGCAAGCAGCAGAGGAAGAAACAAGGCCGGGAGAGAGACGAGAGTGTGGGGACATCGAGGAAATGGATAGGAAAGCCGAGGGAGAGAGTCGGGTGACGATCGAGGAGGGGTTTTGATCGGGGGACGCGTCGGTTGAACAGTGACATGCGGGCGCGCACGTGTCGGCATGCATGGCCGTCAGGTGCCAGCGAGAAAGAGAAGGAGATAACAGAGAGAGACTGGCGAGTGGGTCCTATGACCAGTGTTTAATCTTTTTCTAGAATTAACTCGGCCATAAATTTAAATTAGCAAATAAAATAGCTGCTGGCTCCAATTTAATCTAGGAAAATTTTACAGAGACCTTAAGTTCCGTAGATCACAATGTGACAGGTGGCAAGGTTCAAAACCAAATAGATTAAATTTGCCATTTATTTGAATATGGTTAAAATTCAATCTTCTAGGAATTAATTAGGACATTTCCTCGTCGAATAAAATTCTGAGAAAATTCCTAAAATTCTTTTATGGCAAACCCTATCACATAAATTTTTTGATAGCACCAAGTTGTATGGAAAAATTTGAAGTTGCTTCACAATCTAACCATACTTTGGTTTGAATTCAAATTCAAATAAATTTGAAATGCAATAAAAATTGAATTATGACTTGCTAAACCAGAATTAGGTGCAATCATGTGATCAAAAGAATGTAGTGACACTAGGGTGTTACAAAGGGCACCTCATCCGCAACTGGCCCTATCCTTCTAAGATTCTAGTGGCGAATGCTCCTCGTCCAGCCCAACCTCAAGCTCAATAGCGTCAAGGGGCCAAGCCTGCCCCAAAGCGTCGTCATGCCATCCACATCACTACCGAGGATGCACAAGAGGATGCAGGTGTGTTATTGGGTTCTCTTCTTGTTATTTCTCACCCTGCAGTCGTACTTTTTGACTCCGGCGCATTGCACTCTTTTATCAAGAAACGTTTTGTTGCATATCATCATATGACAAGTCAAATTATGCATACCCCACTTCATATTGAGGAACCTGGTGCAGAACTTCATACTAAATCAATGGTCCCTAGAGTTTGCATAGATGTCAATCAAAAGTCTTTTCTTGCTAACCTAACCATGATCAACACTGAGGCTTTAGATATCATTCTTGGCATGAATTGGTTATCTCAATATGATGTTATCATCTGTTGTGTCCCCGGACCATTGATCTCAATAACCCCTCTAGTGGTCGATTCACCCTCTATCTTGAGAAAGGTGATACTTGTCTCTATGCTTTGGAAGATATTGCTGCTATTCCTGTGGTGTGTGAATTTCCAGACATGTTTCTTGATGAGTTACTTGGAATGCCTCCAGACTGAGATGTCGAGTTTGTCATTGAACTTGAACCGGGGGCAGCCCTTATCTCTAAATGTCCATATTGGATGTCACCAGAAGAGCTTGCTATAATGAAAGAGCAACTTAAGGATTTACTGGATAAAGGATATATTCAACCAAGCTCCTCACCTTGGGGATACTCGACTCTCTTTGTGGAGAAGAAGGATCATACTTTGAGGATGTGTGTGGATTATCGCCCAATGCAGGCACCATCAAGAATAAGTATCCTCTTCCTTGAATTGATATTCTTTTTGATAAACTATCTGATGCTCGAGTTTTCTCAAAAACTTATTTAAGATTGGGTTATCATCAAAATATAATTTGGAAGGGAGATATTTCGAAGATCGCCTTCACTACTCGTTATGGTTTATATGAGTACACCGTGATGTCATTTGGTCTTACTCTAGAATTGATATGCACAAATTAATTCTATAAAGCAATGAAATGGTATGCACGAGGATCCCGCAGATAAAGAGGATAGAAATACTTACTTTGTTGCTTGGACAAGAATTTAACTACATGTTACCCAGCCCTAAAGACGAGGGCGACTACTCTCGCAGGAGCTTCATCCTCGAGGCACAGGTTGAAGGAGCCAACATCCTGAGCTCCTTCTCCTACACCTTTACTCTGTACTTAACTTGGTAGAATCTTGGACTAAAAATGCTCTTCTTCCTGAATTCCTCCACACCCCCTCGTGGCGATGGGCCAGGAAGTATTTATAGGCGATGGAGAGTCGGTAGGCTGAGGTCGGTTCGCCGGGTGGCGGGCTAGGCCGGGCGGCCAGGCATGCCGGGCAACCTTTGGATCATGTCGGTTCTCGACCGACTTTGTCTTGGACGGCTCAGATTTTGCCCGAATGACGGTTAGTGGGTCGGTTTCCACCGACTCTCTTATTTTGGAGGAGGTAGGTCTCTTGGGCTTAATGGGCTGCCCTCTCTAGGAAACAACCTAAGGCCGGGTGGTGGCCTAGGCTGGGCGACAAGACAGGTCAGGCGGCAAGCGAGGCTGGGTGGTGGCCAATGTCGACTGTCGGCCCCCTTCGGGTCGCCTCTTAACTTCTCTTGGTTAGGCCACTTGATGGCTTTTTCTGCTTCGCCTCTTTTCATCACATTTGGTCTGGGAAATGGAAACGGCATGGTGATGGAGTGTTTTTGCAGAATCGGTCAGGTCTGATGATCAGCCGGATAATGATCTTGTTTTAATTTGCCGGGTGCTGATTTTGGGTCGTAAACTACTCTATCGGCTGGCTGTTTTCCAGTGTGATCAGCCAACGGGGTGTTTCTTCATGTTTTTGTCTATATTGGCCCTTTTTGTTCCTGCAAATACATATCTCACCAAAACTCGTGGAACCTATTAGTTTTAATAAGGTTTATTAAGATTCTTTCCAAGAGTTTCAAGCTTTCAAGATTATTTGGTAGTCTAAATGGGGGAAATAAGGACTACAACCCCCCCCCCCCCCCGACGCTTAGGACTTTGCTCATCCCGAGCAAAGTAAGGAAAAGTTTTCATCAAACCCAAATTTAGGGTGTTCCCAAAATGTGCCCTTGAGTATGTTGGAGGTGGCTAAAGCCAAGGCTTTGATTGTTGAAAGGCAGAAGAGATCATGCAAAGCATCAAAATTCAGACTACACCTTTTCATCAGAGAGAACTCTTAGAATATCAGATGTGAATTTACGGAGTTTGTCCTTAATTATTTGAAGGGAATGGCTCGAAAGTGGGCTTAGTAGGGTGACACATTTAGCATACATATATTGTTAAGTTAAAAGACAGTCCTTGCGAAAGATATAGAACTTCCTCATTCTAGTCATTTAGAAATAATATCCAGGGAGAGGGAGAGAATGGACTCACGTGAAGGAGTGGGCTAGCACAATTGCAACAAATCTTAACAAAGACTAGATTTTTATGCTAGAGTGGAAGAATGGTCCTTTATTTTGCTCAAAGATATTTTGAATGAACCTTGATGAGGACATCAACGACATACGAATAATGACGACGGAAGATGGCACGCCAAACCAAGCTGTCACGCCTCCACCTCTCGTCGTCGCGCCTCCTCGAGTTACGGATCCATCTTCTAACGAGACGATGACATACAAGGGCCCAATCACTAGAGCTCGAGCCCAGGAATTGAAGACGGTTTTGATGCTAAGGAACGACGGCCCAGGATGATGTCGCCCGAAGGCCCACGTGGCCCAAGTCGCACGACTCCCTCTCCACCGCGCGCCTCTCCACTTCAGCCGGTCCTAGATGCCTCGTCCTCCCCCTATATAGTCAAGGGCTGCGCCCCTTGTAATCTTTGAGTTTTGTTTTAAGTTTAGCTTAGCTATACATCCGTCTCTCGATGTGAATTCAGAACTCCACCTTCATGCAATACATCAGATTGCTCGCCTCTAATTCTTGCTTGTTCTTCGATTGCGCGTAAGAATTGATCCTCGTGATCAGGTTGATCTTGTTTACCGCAAGGTTAATATCCTCCGGAAGTTGGTTCAGCGATTGCATTGGCGCTTCGGCTTGCTCGTCGTAGTCGGATCGTGAGGGTCAACATCTACCAAATCGAAGTTATCTCCACTCGCCGAAAGATCGGGCACTCTACACCTATCAAGTGGTATCAGATTCCAGTGTTTCTCGGTGAGTTTTATCCAAGTCCACATAAAAAGAAAACTACAAAAAAAAAAGTTTACCCCAGTACGGTTTTGAGCCTTGCACTTTCGTTCAATAATTTGCGTTGTTGAGTTTTTGTGCTTTCGCTTTTGATCGTTGCTGGTACACTGTGTTTCATCGTTTTCTTCCTATCATCGTCGTATCCTTCCGCCGTGCCGCGTGTTTTCACCACCACAGTTTGCTTTCCGCCGCATCTGTTTACCCCGTCTCGCTTGCCAAATTTTCCCACTGCACCGTGAGTCCGGGTCAATCACTGCCTCACTGATCGAGTCCTACTCGGTTACGTCGTGACCCGCTTGCCTCGCCCTGTGTTTGTTTCTGCTCGGTTTCTTTTTATTACCGTTCTACCCCTGCCTCAAAAAAAATTGCTTGTGCTTAATTGCTTATTTGAGGTCTCATTGTTTATATTTTCAGCAAAAAGTATTAAAAAAAAGAGAAAAAAAAAAGAAAAAAAAAGAAAGGAAAAAAAACAGAAAAAAAGAGCGGCCGAGCAACACAGGCGACGCGTTCTTGCTGCACTTTGTTTTGATCCTTTTTCCTTCCTCTTGCACTTGTATCGGCAGCAATCTTTTCGCGTTTAGCACCATTATTCAGCTTTGCAGTTATTGTTTGAATTGTGCTAACCCTTGGATTGAGTGTAGCCTCCTAGCCTCACAAATTTTCTACTACGAGCAGGTTTTTGTTTCACCACGCAATCGCTCCACCAATCTTCCACCGGTTTTACCTGTGGTTGCAGTTCACGTTTGCGTGCTTGGTAAGGACAGGTAAGAATTTCATAACAGCTTTTTGATTGAGCTTTTCATCCACCACTCACCTCTCGTTGTAGGATCCCGCTTTTTTGTATTGCTTGTGTTTCTATGGCAGAAAACAGCTCGAAGTCGAAGGAGCTCACCCTCCAGGATGTCCAGGCACAGGTAGATGGTCTACAAAACGACATGAAGACGATGCACGAGAGACTTGACTCTACGGTCACTTCGTCGAATGAGCGTTTTGATCAACTGGACCTTGCTGATACGGCTGCCCGCACCACGCTCGCGACGATCATGACTCGTCTTGAGGCCATGTCGACGCAGCTCACGGAGTTGCAACATGCACGTGACTACGGCGCCGACACCGAGCAGGACGACGACAATCGCCGTGGTCGTGCTCGTAGGGTACGTGTTCCTATTAATGATTCTTTTGCCAAAATAAAATTTCGTATTCCCACTTTTAATGGAAAATATGATCCGGGTGCTTATCTTGATTGGGAATTAGAGGTTGAACAAAAATTTGCATGCCATGATATTCCTGCTAATTTACAAGTTAAGGCTGCTATTAGTGAATTTACTGAATTTGCTTTACTTTGGTGGCGTGAGTATAGACAAAGATATCCTGATAATATTCCAGCCACTTGGACGGCATTAAAAGCTGCTATGCGTCATCGTTTTGTGCCATCATATTATGCTAGAGATTTGCTTAATCAAATGCAGCGTTTTCAACAAGGTTCACTTTCTGTAGAGGATTATTATCAAGCTTTGCAAAAGGGTATGATTCGCTGTGGTTTAGTTGAACTGGATGATGCTGCTATGGCTCGTTTTAGGGGTGGGTTAAATCGTGAAATTCAGAATATTCTTGATTATAAGCATTATGATGATATGACCACCTTATTTGAATATGCTTGTAAAGCTGAACGTGAAGTGCAGGATCGACAATCTTCGTCAAGACCTAACATTTTTGTAGGGTCCAAGACGCCTTCAGCTCCACGGTCGACACCTCCTTCCACGTCGCGCGACCACTCCTCGACCACGTCCAAGTCGAGTGCTCCATCCACGGTCAAATCTGCCTCGTTCGTGCCGTCCTCCTCGTCGTCTGGACGAGCTCGTGATATTCAGTGTCACCGTTGCCGAGGATTTGGTCATGTGATACGCGATTGTCCAAATAAACGAACTATGTTGATTCGTGACGACGGTGGGTATTCTTCTGCTAGTGATTCTGACGATATTCAGCAGACTATGCTTGCCACTAATCATGCAGATAATACGGAGCTTCATGTCGACTCTAGTGTCGCCGACAGGTATGCCACTCTTGTTGTGCAGCATGTTCTTAGTACACAGGTCGTTCAGGATGAAAAGCATCAGCGCCACAACATTTTTCATATCAAAGGCGTTGTGCAAGAATGAGCGGTCCGTATAATCATCGATGGTGGCAGTTGCAACAATTTGGCTAGTACGACCTTGGTAGAGCAGTTGTCATTGCCAACAAGGAAGCATCCACATCCTTATCACGTTCAATGGCTTAATGATGGCGGCAAAATAAAGGTAACGCGCTCGGTACGTGTTCCTTTCTCTCTTGGCGCCTATTCTGATTTTGTAGATTGTGATGTTGTTCCAATGGAAGCATGCTCTTTGTTGCTTGGCCGTCCTTGGCAATATGATGTTGATAGTGTTCATCATGGTCGCTCCAATTATTATTCCTTCATGTTCAAGGGTCAGAAAATTGTTATTCATCCTATGACACCTGAACAAGTTCTTAAAGATGATATTGCTCGAGCGACAAAAGCTGCAAAATTGGTTACATCGCCTCCTGTTGCACCTGTTCAACATGAGATCAAATTGAATAACCCTATCTTGCTTGCTACACGTGCTGATTTTGATGAATTACATGATGCTAATCTTCTTTGCTATGCGCTAGTTTGCTCTCGTATGCTTGTTTCACTAGATGAGGCGCCTATGTTGCATATTCCTCCTGCTGTTGCTAACCTTTTGCAGGTCTATAAAGATGTTTTTCCCACTGAATTGCCGCCGGGTCTTCCTCCTATTCGTGGCATAGAACATCAGATTGATTTAATTTCAGGCGCACAACTTCCTAATCGCGCCCCGTACCGCACAAATCCTGAGGAGACGAAAGAAATTCAGCGTCAAGTGCAGGCATTGCTTGATAAAGGTTACATTCGTGAGTCTCTCAGCCCTTGTTCGGTTCCTGTTTTGCTTGTTCCTAAGAAAGATGGTTCTTGGCGTATGTGTGTAGATTGTCGTGCAATTAACAATATTACAATTCGTTATCGATATCCTATACCACGCCTTGATGATATGCTTGATGAACTTAGTGGTGCCACAATTTTCTCTAAGGTTGATTTGCGTAGTGGTTACCATCAAATAAGAATGAAATTAGGAGATGAATGGAAAACGGCTTTTAAAACTAAATTTGGCTTGTATGAATGGTTGGTTATGCCGTTTGGATTGTCTAATGCTCCTAGCACTTTTATGCGCTTAATGAATGAAGTTCTTCGGCCTTTCATTGGAATATTTGTTGTTGTCTATTTTGATGATATCCTTATATACAGCAAATCCATGAATGAGCATTTAGATCATTTGCGTGCTGTTTTTGATGCTTTGCGTGCTGCTCACTTGTTTGGGAACATGGAAAAATGCACTTTTTGCACGCAACGTGTTTTGTTTCTTAGATATGTTGTTACTCCACAGGGCATTGAGGTCGATAGCAGCAAGGTGGACGCCATTCAGAGTTGGCCCCAACCGACGACGGTCACACAGGTTCGCAGTTTTCTTGGTCTTGCAGGCTTCTATCGTCGTTTTGTGCGGGATTTCAGTTCTATTGCTGCACCATTACATGAGCTGACCAAGAAGGGTGCGCCATTTGAGTGGGACGCACCACAAGACGACGCATTCAACACTTTAAAGGAACGGTTAACTCATGCTCCTCTCTTACAATTGCCTAATTTTGATAAAGTGTTTGAATTGGAATGTGATGCTAGTGGAATTGGTTTGGGTGCTGTTTTGTTGCAAGATCATAAACCCATTGCTTATTTTAGTGAGAAGTTAAGTGGTGCTGCTCTTAAATATTCCACTTATGATAAAGAACTTTATGCTTTAGTACGAACTTTGCAAACATGGCAGCATTATTTATGACCTCACGAATTTATTATTCATTCTGATCATGAGGCTTTGAAACATATTAGAACCCAAACTAATCTGAATCGTCAACATGCTAAATGGGTTGAATTTATTGAATCTTTTCCATACATCATTAAACATAAAAACGGGAAGGAAAATGTGATTGCCGATGCTTTGTCTCGTCGTTATATGATGCTGTCCCAATTAGACTTTAAAATCTTTGGTTTGCAAGCTTTGAAAGATCAATATGTGAATGATGCTGATTTTCATGATATTATGATGCATTGTAAGGATGGCAAACCTTGGGGCAAATTTCATATGCAGGATGGGTTCCTGTTTTGTGCTAACAAGCTGTGTACTCCAGCTAGCTCGGTTCGTCTTTTGTTGTTACAGGAGGCGCATGGAGGTGGTCTTATGGGTCACTTCGGAGTTTGCAAGACACATGAGGTGTTGGCCGACCATTTCTTTTGGCCACGGATGTGCCGTGATGTTGAGCGCCTTGTTGCACGCTGTACTACATGTCAAAAAGCTAAATCTCGTTTGGGTAATGATGGTTTGTATATGCCCTTGCCTGTTCCCTCTTCTCCTTGGCATGATATTTCGATGGATTTTGTTTTGGGATTGCCTCGCACTAAGAAGGGGAGGGACAGTATTTTTGTGGTTGTTGATCGTTTCTTTAAAATGGCTCACTTTATACCTTGTCATAAAACTGATGATGCCTCAAATGTTGCTGAATTGTTCTTTAGAGACACTGTTAGATTGCATGGAATTCCTAAAACAATTGTCTCTGATCGTGATGCTAAGTTTCTTAGTCATTTTTGGCGTTCTCTTTGGAATAAATTAGGAACTAAGCTGCTATTTAGTACTACTTGTCATCCTCAAACTGATGGGCAAACTGAGGTAGTAAATAGAACTTTGTCTGCTATACTTAGAGCTGTTTTAGATAAAAATTTGAGACGCTGGGAAGATTGTTTACCTCATGTTGAATTTGCTTATAATCGTGCTACACATTCTGCCACTAAGATGTGTCCTTTTGAGGTTGTTTATGGCTATGTTCCTAAGGCGCCTATTGATTTGTTTACTATTGATGCTGAGGATGAACCACATCTTGATGCTCTTGCTCATATTGATCACATGAAACAATTGCATGAAGAAACACAACACAACATTGCCATTGCTAATAAAAAGTATCAAGTTGCTGGTAGTAAAGGTAGAAAACATATTTCTTTTGAACCTGGTGATTTGGTTTGGTTGCACTTGCGTAAAGATAGATTTCCTACTTTGCGTCGTTCTAAACTGATGCCTCGCGCTGCTGGTCCTTTTAAAGTGCTAACCAAGATTAATGATAATGCTTATGTTCTTGACTTGCCCATGGAGTTTGGTGTTTCCACTAGTTTTAATGTTGCAGATTTGAAACCATACTTGGGTGAGGATGATGAGTTGCCGTCGAGGACGACTTCACTTCCAGAAGGGGAGGATGATGAGGACATCAACGACATACGAATAATGACGACGGAAGATGGCGCGCCAAACCAAGCTGTCACACCTCCACCTCTCGCCGTCGCGCCTCCTCGAGTTACGGATCCATCTTCTAACGAGACGACGACGTACAAGGGCCCAATCACTAGAGCTCGAGCCCAGGAATTGAAGACGGTTTTGATGCTAAGGAACGACGGCCCAGGATGATGTCGTCCGAAGGCCCACGTGGCCCAAGTCGCACGACTCCCTCTCCACCGCGCGCCTCTCCACTTCAGCCGGCCCTAGATGCCTCGTCCTCCCCCTATATAGTCAAGGGCTGCGCCCCTTGTAATCTTTGAGTTTTGTTTTAAGTTTAGCTTAGCTATACATCCGTCTCTCGACGTGAATTCAGAACTCCACCTTCGTGCAATACATCAGATTGCTCGCCTCTAATTCTTGCTCGTTCTTCGATTGCGCGTAAGAATTGATCCTCGTGATCAGGTTGATCTTGTTTACCGCAAGGTTAATATCCTCCGGAAGTTGGTTCAGCGATTGCATTGGCGCTTCGGCTTGCTCGTCGTAGTCGGATCGTGAGGGTCAACATCCACCAAATCGAAGTTATCTCCACTCGTCGAAAGATCGGGCACTCTACACCTATCAAACCTGAATTCGACATTGCACATCTATGAGAGCTGATAATCATTTTTTTTCAGCTCTCATGGTGTAGGGAAATTAAATTGATGGTTCAAATATTTTTACAGACTTTTGAGCATTTATTTAGGAGGGGGGGGGGGGACCAAAATCTTTCTTGTAGGATCAATGTTTTCACAAAAGGACAAGATGCTTTGATTAACATGCTCGGTGAAGTGGATGCTTGGATCCATTGTGGAAACCACAAAACCAAGCATGATTATTTGAGAATTCAAAGATAACGCGAAGGGACATGACTAGCTTTGGAAGTGCAGCTCCTTCATAAGGACTGAATTTTAACTAAACTCAATGCATGCTTAAATGGTGTAAACCAGTTTCTTGTAAGTGGCTATTTGTTGTGGAAGGATGTTCTCAAAGACAAAAAGGTTTAAGCCATGAATAAAGAGGCATTTGAATGAACCTATCATATCGACAAGAAAGCCGAGTTGATTAACCGTGTCACCTGGAATGTTGCGTGGCCGGGTTACCGAGGCTCCGGCACACCCAGCCGCCCGACGGGGTTGGTCACCCGGCGTGCTTTGCCGCCCGGCAGGTTAGGCCGTTCGGCGTGGTCCGCCGCCCGGCTGTCTTCGCTGCGCAGCGTACTACGTTTTTGTGCCACTGGTTCATCCCTTTTTCTATTTTGTCACAAGACTAGATTGCTTGTGAGATAACAAAGTCTTTTGTGTCTTGGTACATGGTAGGCTAGAAGAATCCACTCTGCCATACCTTAGCATTTGTACAAAATGCTCCATAACGTCCTCCATAGGAGGATGAGTGACATCTTTCCAAATTTTTCAAAGTGTCTTGTATGGGTACACATCTTCTTAGCAGATCGTTTGAGCATACTCAAAAGAGATAGGGATCATCCCACAGGTGTATCTGACTGTCTTTTATGATCTTCTTGCGGTCTGCCCCAAGAGGTATGTACCGAGCTACAATGTAGTTAACAATATTTCCATACCAAGGGTCTACTAGTAAGGCTTTCAGAAGAGTATCATCCCTGAGGTAGTCGTCTATGGGCAAATCCTTTTTACTGGATACTTGTAGTCGAGAGAGATGGTCTGCTACCGAATTCTCGACCCCTCTCATAAAAGTAAGGAAAGAAAAGTCCCTTAACTGAGAAAATTTAAGATCAAACCCATATCAAGACAAGAAAGCCGGGTTGATTAACCATGTCACCTGGAATGTTGCGTGGCCGAGTTACTGAGTCTCCAGCACACCCTGCCGCCCGACGAGGTTGGCCACCCGGCGTGCTTCACCGCTCGGTAGGCTAGGCCTTTCCGCGTGGTCTGCTGCCCGAGTGTCTCCGCTGCGCGTACTACGTTTTTGTGCCACTGGTTCATCCCTTTTTCTATTTTGTCACAAGACTGGATTATTTGTGAGATAACAAGTCCAACCTATGTGTTTTGACATATATCGGAGAGTTTACTTCGAATTGAACATACAAACCAACCCCAAATTTTATTCATAGGGCCCTGGCGCATTACAATGATAAAAGTAAAAGAAAATCTAAGGAATTTGACTAGAAGGAATGAAAGTAATAAAGGGAAAAGTAGGAAATAAACTAAGCGCCAAAGGAAATCTAAAAGGACCCTATTGGCGAGGGATATAGCAGGCGTTCGGGTGTCCGGCCGCTGTGGCTACGGGCTTAATCTTAGACCCTAATCCTTTGCGAAGCCACTCCACATCATCTTCAAGCACCTCTCGCCTTAGGTGCTCTTCCCCCACCTGATCTTTGATTTTGTCCACCCGCTTCCGTGGCCCCTTCACCGCCTTCCACAAAGCGTCGGTTTCATCGTCACTTGGTTGACTAAATTCCATTCGTCCAGGTGGTCCACGGATTGGTGGTGGAGAAGGGTGGCACCTAAGCTTAGGGGGCATGGAGTCAGTGGATTCAGTGATCATCCCTAGTGGAACTCTTCGTTACAGCACCTTCCCATAGCCGGTAGGCGTTTTGTTCCCATGAACAACATATGGAGGAGGACTACCATTTCCTGAGGTTTCCTCCGGGCCAGACACCACTTGCTTGCCGATCTGTTCATAACGGACCAAGGCCATACCTTCCTCCAACTGGATGGCAGCCCGATGTGTGACTCTGGTGCCGACTTGAGGTGTTAGAGTGGGGAGGTTTGGTGAGCTTGCTCCAGGACCGGCAGCTTTCTGGGGCGTGCGTTGCCCTATAGTCTCACGGCTTAGGGTGGCAGGGCGAAACTGTTTCCCCTTCCCAATCGTGCGCAAGGGGGATAGGCCCCAATGCACACCAGTGCCACCGCCTGGCCTGGCAGGGGATGGCTGCCAGTTCTAGGCTGCTGCCTGCCCGGGTTGGTGTGGCCGCCCGGTGTGCGCCCGCCACCCGGCCTGGCCGAGGAAGCCGCCAAGCAGGTCTGAGGGGGCTCATCGTCGGAGAGCTCCTCAAGGCTGAGGCGCCGGGCAAGACGATCACTAGAAGGGCTCATAATTTTCTGGCCGGACTTGGAGTGTGGAGCCCCGGGTGTGGCTTTTTGGTTCATCTCACGGGATTCGGCCATGGGAGTTCAGTGTGTGTAGAGATCATGGCCAGGAGGGACCTTTTAAGGGGAGAAGAGCCCTAAACCGTAGAAAGGATAGGGATGGAGCCGGCGAAGGCTCCTCTGGGTTTCACGTGGAGGCGGGGCAAAATTTTGAAAGTTTGTTGCCGTCGCCTGGCGCGTCACGCCGCCCGGCGGGGTTGGCCACTCGGCCTACCTTGCAATACCCTAAGCCGGGTTTGGGCCTTAAAGGCCGAGGGAAATGGGTGGCCGCCCAGCGGGCTTGGTTGCGGCAGGCTGGGTGTCGGGTCGGGTTCATTTCTTTTTAAAGGATAGAACACAAGGCCTTATTAAGGCCATGCCTAGCCCATGGATGGAAAAAGGATTATTTAAGTGGGGCTGAATTCAAGGACATCTATTTCCTCAAACTCAGGTTTCTTTGGCTCTAAGAAGATTTTGAACCTATGACCATTTACCTTGAAGATGTTTCTATCATCACTTTGCAGGGTAATGGCCCCGTGGGAAGAAGCGTTAAGTACCGCGTATGCCCCCCCCCCTTCCACTTACTTCTAAGTTTACCATGACCAAACAGTTTAACATGAGAGTTGAATAGTAGTACCTTATCTCCTCCCCTGAATTCTTTATGGTGGATCCGTTTATCATGCCACCGCTTGGTCCTTTCTTTGTATAATTTGGCGCTATGATAAGTTTTTTCTGTCCATTCATGTAATTTTGCCAACTAGATTTGCCTCTTAGTGCTTGTTGCGGTTAGATCCATATTCCATTTCCTTATAACCCAGTGTGATTTAAATTCCATTTCCACCGGCAGATGACATGTTTTACCGTAAACCAGTTGGTACGGAGTCATTCCTATGGGGGTCTTGTAGGCTGTCCTATAGGCCCAGAGGGCTTCATGAAGTTTTGGTGCCCAGGCTTTTCCCATTTCACTGACCGTCTTTTGTAAGATGTTCCTGATCTTATTCTTCGAGGTTTCAACTTGGCCACTAGTTTGAGGATGATATGGTGTGGCAACTCTATGATCCACCCCTAGCCTACTCTAGGCCTTTCTAAAAGTGCGGTCGATAAAGTGGGAGCCTCCATTACTTATCATTACTCTCGGTACCCCATACCATGGGAAAATAACCTCACTGAACATCTTGGTGGCATGCTTTGAGTCTGCCAACCTGCATGGCATTGCTTCTACCCATTTCGAGACATAGTCCACATCCACTAAGATGTACTCATATCCTTCTGAATTTGGGAAGGGTCCTATATAATCAATTCCCCAAACATCAAAAATATCCAATTGTAGATTGTTAGTGAGAGGCATAGCATCCCTTGAGTTGATATTTCCATGTTTCTGGCACCTGGGACATCGATGCACAAAGTCTTTTGTGTCTTGGTACATGGTAGGCTTCTGCTCTGCCATACCTTAGCATTTGTACAAAATGCTCCATAATGTCCTCCATAGGGGGATGAGTGACATCTTTCCAAAATTTTCAAAGTGTCTTGTATGGGTACATATCTTCTTAGCAGACTGTTTGAGCATACTCGAAAGAGGTAGGGATCATCCCACAGGTTTATCTGACTGTCTTTTATGATCTTCTTGCGGTCTGCCCCAGGAGGTATGTACCCGACTACAATGTAGTTAACAATATTTCCATACCAAGGGTCTACTAGTGAGGCTTTTAGAAGAGTATCATCCCTGAGGTAGTCGTCTATGGGCAAATCATTTTTACTGGATACTTGTAGTCGATAGAGATGGTCTGCTACCGAATTCTCGACCCCTCTTATCTCGGATTTCTATGTCAAATTCTTGGAGAAGAAGGATCCAACAAATGAGTCGAGGCTTGGCGTCTTTCTTTGTCAAAAGATATTTAAGGGCCGCATGATCTGAATATATGAGGACTTTTGACCCAACCAGATAGGATCTGAATATATCTATGGCAAAGATGACTGCTAGTAACTCTTTCTCAGTAGTGGCATAATTGAGCTGAGGGCCTGTTAAGGTCTTACTTGCATATGAGATTGCATAGTGCTTTTTGTCTTTGCATTGTCCCATGACTGCTCCAATGGGTTAGTCGTTGCGTCACACATGATCTCAAAGGGTAACTCCTAATCTGGTGGTTGGATGATAGGGGCAGTGACTAAAGCTTCCTTTAGTGTCTTGAAAGCTACCATACAATCTTTGTCAAAGTTAAATGGGGCATCCTTGGCTAGGAGATTTATCAGGGGTCTGGATATTTGGGAGAAATTCTTGATAAACCTCCTATAAAATCCAACATGGCCGAGGAAACTACGGATCCCCTTGACGTTTGAGGGTGGTGGTAAGGAGTCAATCACATCTATTTTTTCTTTATCTACCTCTATCCCTTTTGATGAGATCTTGTGTCCTAGGACAATTCCTTCTCTAACCATGAAATGGCACTTCTCCCAGTTAAGTATGAGGTCTTTCTTTTTGCATCTTGTTAAGACCTTCTCTAAATTTTTCAGACATGTCTCAAAGGTTGTTCCATAGATGGAAAAGTCGTCCATAAAGACTTCCATGACTTTTTCTATTAAGTCTGAGAAGATGGCCATCATGCATCTTTGGAAGGAGGTGGGTGCATTGCAGAGTCCAAAAGGCATACATCGGTACGCGAAAAGTGCCATAAGGATAGGTAATGGTTGTTTTTTCTTGGTCGTCCGCGTGGATAGGAATTTGGTGAAACCCCGATAAACCATCCAAGAAGCAGAAGAATGAATGCTTTGCTAAGTGCTCAAGCATCTCATCTATGAAGGGGAGTGGTTAATGATCCTTTGCTCAGTTTTCTATAATCTATAATCTTTGCACATGTGCTAACCCGTAACTGTGCGTTGGGGGATCAATTCATTCCTCTCATTTTGGACAGCTGTCATTCCTCCCTTCTTGGGAACAACTTGGACAGGGCTGAACCATTGGCTATCCTGGATTGGGTAAATGATTCTGGCTTTTAGAAGCTTTAGAATCTCCTTTTTAACTACTTCCCGCATTGTGTTGTTAAGCCGTCTTTGATGCTCTCTTGTAGGCTTACTATCTGGTTCCATGGGATTGTGATGGGTGCAGAAACTAGGGTCTATTCCCTTAATGTCGGCAGTGGAGCACCCGATGACTGATTTATACTTTTCTAGTATAGTAACTAACTTCGTTTCTTCATCAGGGGAGAGCTGGTCGCTTACTATGACGGGTGTGTTTTGATCATTGTGCAAGAAGGCATACTTGAGGCAAGAAGGGAGTGGCCTGGGCTCAATTGTTGGAGGGGTTGTGGCCTCGTTTTTGTCAAGCTCAACAAACCTGTCTTCTTGCTCCTCCTCTATAAAATGCTGAGCAACTTCATCTAGGTTATTAGATTGGGAGACATTCGTAATGTTAGCTGACAGGATTTCTTCCATAATATTTGGTTCATGAGATGGCTCAGAGGCTGAGTTCATTGATCTCTTAATATCCATTATGTGCGAGGATTCCCCGAGCAAAAGAAATAGTTCCTCTCCCTTAGAGCTTGGCAGATGCATTATAGGCATTCGAATTACTGCGAAAGTTTCTCCTGGCACATCAAAGTTATGGAAATCTAGAGTAAAGGACTTGTCGTTGATGTTTACTTCAACGGCTGAAATGATCCCTTCGCATAAATAAGCTCCTTTTTCAAAGCAAAGAATCTTTCAAGATTTGTTCAATAATTCTAAAGGAGACAGGGTGGCAGCAATTGATTTTGGCCTTGAGATCATAATAGGTTTCTATGTGATGAAGTCGACCGTGTTCGATTGAATTTTTTGGAGCTTGAGGTCTAAAAACAACTAGATCGGGTTCAACTCGAGATTCTTCTGTCCATTCCTGACTCAAAATCAAAGAGCGGGTACAGAGTTGTTCCTTCTGAATATGTCTCTCCTTCTCATTGGGTTCCTCTGGTTCCACAGGGATAAACTTCATCCTTCTTTCTACAAGCATTGTTCGGACATTTCCAATTGTTGAGAAATCATCGTTTTTCTCAAAGGTTTCGGATAGAGGTAGCAATTCGATTTCTATCTCTGGTAGAGAGAAGGGTGATTCATGACAAAATTGGTATGGGTCCAGAGTGTTAAATGTTGGGGTATAATCGACCTCCTTTATGATAGTGGAAACTAGCGTGTTGATGGCAGGGGAGAGATCAGCTAGTTGTGTGCCCTCTAGTTGGTTCTCTAAAGGTATGGGCTGATAATCCTCAAGCTTACGAAGGATTTTAGCTAAAATTCTCTTCCCTTCAAGCGGCATGGTATATACAAATGCACCCCCAGCGGCTATATCAAGAAACTTTGCACTCTCGGGTTTAAGTCCCCAAATGAAATGTGCAAGAGCATACATTCAGGTAGACCTAGGTCTGGGCCAACTGTGGTGTAAGAAAGCAACCTCTCCCACGCAGCTCTGAGTGGTTCTTGGTCTTTCTACTCAAAATTTATTAGCTTCCTTCGTAGTTTGATTATTTTTTAGAGCAGGAAGAATTTCTTGTAGAAGAATTCTCTAAGGGAGGGCCAACTTTCTTCGGCATCCTCGACATGGCGAGTATACCATGTTTTTGCTGCATCGTTTAATGAGAACGGGAAGAGTTTCCATCTCAAAGTGTCTTTATGGACACCAGGGATGTTCACGGTGGAGCAGACCAATTCGAAGTGCTGAAGGTGAGTGTAAGGATTTTCTGAGCATTCCGGTAAGAAAGGTGTCGACTGAATCAAGAGTATGAGTTCTAGACAAATCTCATAATTTTGGGTCCCGATTGGCAGGGCAGAGACTGGGGGCTCTATGTTCTCAGCCTTGGGGGCCGAGAACTGGCTGATGGAGGGTATCTCCATAAAATAAAGAAAAGAAATAGCAGACGACACGGGATTTGGAGTGGCACAGCTATCATTCCCCGGCAACGGCGCGAGAAAGCTTGTTGGTGGTTCTTAAGCCTAACAGAGAAATCTACAAGCATACAGACGCCAACGTAGCCTTCACCCAGGAGTATTCTAGAGTATCGATTTCCACGAGGAACGAGAAGTGTATCACCCCTAATCTATCAAGTCCGGGTGGTGTATGGTTGGGAGACAATAGGTTCTATAGAGAGAAAAGGTCCTCGGGCCAGGTAAACCGATGTAGTAAACTTCCGCTAAGTAATTTAGTGAGGTTCTATTCCAATTTATCTGCTTCGGGGCACGAAAACAATCCACTAATACGGGTCGGTAACTAAGCTCATGTAGTAGTGGGTACGCTATCGCTAGACAATCCTACTTGAGACTTCCCAAACATGGTGGATTACAATATTGGACGAACAGGGTTGTCACCACCTGCCACCTACCACATAGCCCGTGGGGACGAATGCAATCCTAGGAAAACTAAGTCTAAACATCGTGTTTACACTTAGACTTTCATACCAGCTCTAGAATTGGTAAGCATAACGAATTAATGCTATAAAGCAATGAAAGGTTATGCATGAGGATCCCGTAGATAAAGAGGATAGAAATACTCACTTTGTTACTTGGACAAAAATTTAACTACATGTTACCCCGCCATGAAGACGAGGGCGACTACTCTTATAGGAGCTTCATCCTTGAGGCACAGGTTGAAGGAGCCAGCATCCTGAGCACCTTCTCCTACACCTTTACTCTCTACTTAACTTGGAAGAATCTTGGACTAAAAATGCTCTTCTTCTCGAATTCCTCCACACCTCCTCGTGGCGATGGGCTGGGAAGTATTTATAGGCGATTGAGAGTCGGTAGGCTGAGGTCGGTTCGTCGGGCGGCGGGCTAGGCCGGGCGGCCACGTGTGTCGGGCGGCCGAGCATGCTGGGAAGCGGCATAGACCGGGCGTCCTTTGGATCATGTCAGTTCCCAAAGACTTTTTCTTGGACGGCTCGGATTTCACCCCAACGATGGTTAGTGGGTCGGTTTCCACCGACTCTCTTCTTTTGGAGGCGATAGGTCTCTTGGGCTTAATGGGCTGGACTCTCTGGGAAACTACCTGAGGCCGAGCGGCGGCCTAGGCCGGGTAGCAAGCAAGGCCGGGCCGCGGCCCGTGTCGAGTGGCGGCCCCCTTCAGGTCGTCTCTTAACTTTTCCCGGTTAGGCCACTTGATGGCCTTTTCTGCTTTGGCTCTTTTCATCACATTTGGTCCGGGAGGTGGAAACGGCATGGTGATAGAGTGTTTTTGCAGAATCCGCCAGGTCGGATGATCAGTCGGACAATGATCTTGTTTTAATCAGCTAGGAGCTGATTTTGGGCCGTAAACGACCCTATCGGCTGGCTGTTTTCTAGTGTGATCAACCGACGGGGTGTTTCTTCATGATTTTGTCTATTTTGGCCCCTTTTGTTCCTGCAAATACATATCTCACCAAAACTCATGGAACCAATTAGTTTTAATAAGGTTTATTAAGATTCTTTCCAAGAGTTTCATGCTTTCAATATTATTTGGTAGTCTAAATGGGAAATAAGGACTACCAACACCGTCTCTATGCTAAGTTCTCGAAGTGTGAATTTTGGCTGAAGGAAGTATCTTTTCTTGGTTATGTCCTATCAGAGAAGGGTGTTTCTGTTGATCCAATTAAGGTGAAGGATGTACTTAATTGGGAACAACCACGAAGTGTCACTGATATTCGAAGTTTTCTTGGACTTGTGGGTTGTTGGTTCACTAAAAATTTCTCTAGAATTGCTAAGCCAATGACGGAGCTGTTAAGAAAGGATGCCAAATTTTTTTGGTCTGAAGAGTGTGAACAAGCATTCCATACTTTGAAGACTCTCCTCACTACAGCACCAATTCTTGCCCAACCGGACATCGCTAAAGGTTTTGATGTCTGTTGTGATGCTTCTCGCATTGGTCTCAGTTGTGTCCTAATGCAAGAAGGCCGTGCCATTGCATATGCCTCTAGGCAATTGAAACGTCATGAGGAAATTACCCGATTCATGATTTGGAGCTTGCTGCAGTTGTGCACGCTCTAAAAATTTGGCGTCATTACCTCCTTGGAAATCATTACAATATTTATATCGATCATAAGAGTCTCAAGTATATCTTCACCCAAGCTGACCTCAACATGAGACAACGAAGATGGCTCAAACTGATCAAGGATCATACCTTGGAAGTTCATTATCATCCGGGCAAAGCAAATGAGGTTGCCGATGCCTTGAGTAGAAAAGCTCATTGTTATTACATCTCTTTATTAGTAAACCAACCTTCCGATCCTCCTTGCAAGAATTTCTCAGAGCTTGGATTCAAGAGAGTGGAAGACGGATCACTTACTAATATTCAACTTACATCTACTCTTCTTAGTGAAATCAAAGGGGCTCAAAGGGATAATAAAGGCATGATCCGAATTAGAGAGAAAATAAAAGAAGGCAAGGCAAAGTGTTTTTGATTGGATAAGCATGGTATTCTATGGTTTGGAACTCGTCTTATGGTTCCTAAGGTTTTTGAACTTAGAAAGAAAATTGTTGATGAAGCTCATGAGTCGATGTTCTCTATCCATACAGGAACCCTTGAGGTATGTCAACCACGCAAATCTGAACCTTAATTGCTACAACTTTTGGATGTCACTGGGTCAGATCTTCTGATGTTTCCTGTCATGTTAGTGAGCTGAATTTTTCTTGAAACTGAAACTCGTTGCAGCAGCTCACTTGCTTGTCCTTGAACTCTACCATGTTGTTCGATCGTGTCTTGGTGGAGACAACCTCAATTTATTGAGTTTTGCAGGTGAAGATGAGTATGTGTATGGCTACCCTAGCACCGATGGGGGTGAAGGGCAGGAGTAGTTGGTTCTTGAGAAGGTGATATGGATGGTGCTCGTAGTGGAGCATCGTAGTCTTTTGTTTTAAAACTTTTCTACGTAAACTCTTAAACAAGGACCAAACCTTTATAACCATGTCGTTGTTCATGCTAAGTAGATTGTATACTTAGCATGTGAACTCTAAACTTCCCTTTTGTTGTAAATTTGGCTAAGGAAAGATACTGCTAAGGTAACGTAACACATTTGTTCTCTTGTTAATTCTTGTGATAATGATGCCTACAAATGTGGCTTAGCGGTGTGCACGTCGATCTTGGGCATTGTTTGTGCATGCCAGAGAATACCGGAATTATATATATTATGATCAAATACTGTGATGTTGGTTGCTTAGAATGGGTTGCGACACGTGATGTTTCGAACGGTTGACACGTATCAATGTTCATTCTTGGTTAATCAACATATTTGGCTATATTGTGTGTAATTTAGAAGGCTACCCACACGCCCGGTCTTCTCTGCCGCCCGGTCGTGCATGTCGTCCGGCATGCCCGGCCGCCTGGCCTTGCCCGTCGCCCGACGGACCGACTTCGCCCTACCAACTCCACTTCACCTACAAATACTTTCCGGCCCATCGCCACCTATAAATAGAGGGGAAATTCGATAGAAGAAGTGGATCCACGAAGAAACACATCAAGGAGTCCATTTCCCACTACTTGTGCTACTTAGAAGAGTAGGTTAGTTAGTCAGGAGTTAGAGTCTAGTCGAGAGCATTGTTCGAAGTTCCGCAATCATAACGGAGTCTTGGTATGAGCTATCTTGTATCTTTTCTCTTTATGCAAGACTTATCTTTTATCAATATAATATCTTTCCCTTTATATCTTGTCAAGTACTTATTTTAACTTAGTAATTTCTTAAAGTTACAATTATCAGGAAGAAACATTGTTGCGTAGTTCACGGGTTTCCTGGCTAGGATTTAATTAAGTTTAGTTCTTTCTGGGACTTAGACTTGGTTATTTCCCGGCTATTCTTCCGCTAGGCCAATGGAAGAATATCTAGTGAAGGCGTAGGCGTGGTGCATAAGTTAACACTAGCTGAATTTTCATTTGTCCCCACGAGCTGTGTGGTAGGCGATAGGTGGTGGCAGCCTTGTCCGTCCCTTTAGTAATCCACCACGTTCAGGAAGTCTCAAGCAGGATTGTCTAGCGATAGCGTACCCAGTAGTACAGATGATAGTTACCGACCCATATTAGTGGATCGTTGTCGGGCCTCGAAGTGAGCTAACAGGTGAAAGACTCGAGGCTGTACCACAAAATTGGTGTAAGCAGTCAACCCGTGTAACTAGGATTTAACGCTTGACTTAGACATATTAGGAAGATATATTTTAGTAATCTTAGACTTAAACATACTGTCCTCCCGGCTAGCTTAACTGATCTCTTAATTTATCTTAGTGTGGATTTATCCTGTGTTACTACCTCCACTATTATTATTGAACATCCTTACCCCCGTCTTTCGTTAGTTGGTATAATTCTTATAGTAATATCTTTGTTAAACCAAGATAATCTTATGCCTGGCTTCCCTGAGAAAAATAAATATGATATCTTAGAATACTCCCGAGTGAAATGTTACAATGGTGTTTCATGCGCTTGCGGATTAATTCACTTTACTCTTAAAGCATAACAAATGCCAACAATCATTTCTAGCGTCATACTATGGATAGTGATATTTTTGATACGACATTAAGAAGTGTCAACATGCATTTCTTCTCTCTGCAGCTGTATGGTTAGTTCCCAACAACTGTACAAATGATATCCCGAGTTAGGCAGCGGGATTTCATTTGTATAACCAGGATAATAGAAGATAATAGAACTATCGGGACCCTTCTTTAAAGTGTGATCCTGCTCAAGAAATTTATAGTCTATCACAGTACGAGGCTCAGAAAGATAATCAAATCTAGTGTTGGATAAAGCCCCGACCCCTGCAGTAATACAGGTCACTAAAGAAGTGGAAGGACCGAGCAAGGCGACTATAAGGAGGGGAGCGGGGTGAATAAGCACCGTAACAAATATCTAACAAAACAAATGGTATTTCCTGCTTTTCAACCGATGCACCTCTCTTCCAACCTACCATGATCTAGTCGTCCTAACGGACATAAAAACCGTAGAAGCAGGTCGGAAAAACTCATTGCAAGCGAAAGCAAGAAACTAAAATAGAGGGCACAACTAACTCCTTAATCAAGCTCGACTAGTCAAGTGCTAGATGGAAACAAAGACACTTGATTAATATAGCAGCAAAAAGGATAAGCAGCTTAGGAGCTCTCTGAGCATGCGTGCTTGCAAAAACTGGACAGTTCAATTTATATATAAAAGCTCACAAGTGAAAAACCGGCAAGCAATTAGTTGTACCATTGTTGATACTCTGAGTAATAAAGACAAGAGCTAGTTTAGGCTAATCAACCAAATACATACGTCAATGGAAAAGGGTTAAACAATTAATTTAATTAAATAGCCTAAAACAATATGGCCAACTAGAACAAGAGCTACAATGAAAAGAACTCTGTTGCAGGTCTGTGCTAGCTCACCGAGACAATGCAAACTAACAGCATGCAATCAATGATTAAACAAAAGCATGGTGACCGTAGTGCAGGCAGAAAGAAAAATTCTTTTCATTTACAAGAGCAACAAACCATGGTCGAAACAAAAGCTAAATCCATCGAGAGTATCAGACAAGATGTAGCTGCCAACAAGAACTAATTATGTGCTAAAACAGAACAGACAAGCAGCTAGTAGACCGGAGCATCTGTTTCTTTGCTTGGACAAATATCAGTTAAGGGAACAGGGGTTAAACAGCTGAACCAAAACAAACACAGGAGCATTCGGTGAATGACACCCAGGCCAAAATCAACGCAGGGATTAGTTTAACAAGTAAGATGATTGCTTCACTGTTGCAGCACCGAACCAAGTAGCTGGCTTGCAAAATCAAGTGCCGAACCTGCTGGCTGCCTGAGCAAAGGAGAATTTGTCGAGTTGTTGCAGTCGTTGTTGTCGAAAGGCTACAGTCCAACCAGATTATGGCAAGCCGCCGCTGGATGCAAAGACAAGCCGGATGAAGAGGCGCTCGGTTGCATCAGCTGCTTGGCGTCGGTCCAGTGTTCATTCCTTGTGCTCTCGTTGTTGCCGTTCAGCTGCTAGACCTGCAAGCGAGACTATCGAAATAGAACAAATGCAAGAGGAGACGAACTGAAGCCAGTCGATGCTAGCAATAGAATCAAAGGTCCAAGCTTGGGACTGGCCCAGAGCACATCGGCAAACTGCTGCTGCTGAGAAACAAGGCAACGAGAGCCCGTCAGTTGCTTTCTCTGTCAATAACAGAGAGAACGAAACAGCAGTCTGGAGACTCAAATAAATTATCGAAATCCCATAAATCGGGCTCCAAAAATCATGCAATTTTAATCACAGGGTCACCACATCATGTGTAATCTATCCCAAGTGAAATCCCCCAAAAAGATAAACATATTAGCATCAATTTCGGGATTTTATGGAACCCTAGCAAATGGGGAAAAATTTGGGAAATCTGAAATTAAATAGCGCTCGTGAGATGATTCAATCAATCCATCACCAAGGTATCATCCCACACGTCATAGCACAGAGATTCCCCAAGAAATCCGTCCCAAAACCCACTCAAAATCGAGATTGAAAATCCCCACAAAAATAGCTCCGAAAATAGGAAAAAAGAGAAATTCGTGATTTAGAAAGAGATTACGATCAGGACATGAATTTGAGTCTCATATCATTGATTCATAAAATCAAGATATATGGGTACATGGCTAGGAAGCCACCCTCTTACTCTCACTCTTTGTAAGAGAAAAGTTTGTCTATTACACACTTTCCTCTCCACTAAAATATGAAGACCTCTCCTAACACTTTGAATAAAGACCTAGCAAGGCTAAGGGAAAGAGAGGCTCAAGGGACACCCAAAAGTCTACCTCTTCCATCATCCCTACCTCTACTTATATAGGTCTAGGAGTTGTCCGAAATACCATCCTACCCCTACCTACAATATACTGCTACCTACCACCTAGGGTACAACCGTCCACCTTTTTTCTCATCGCTCGAACGCCCTCGGGCCCTTCACAACTTCGCTTCACCTTGATGCAAGCTCCATGATGGTGCCACATGCACCTCCAATCGCCGCCATCGGTTTTGAGGCCCAAACCGGAAAACCGCCTTGCACACTTCTCAAAGCGTGACTTTCTGCTTGCTTCCTCCGATACAAGACTTCTCGATCTTGACGCGTGTCACCTCACCCCGTGATCCTCCTCGTCAGCAAGTCTCTCCCGCTTCCAGTCCATTGGAAGCCTCTACTTGCACCGACACCCGATTACCTTTGACTTGGTCAACCCAACCGTCTTGATCAACACCCATGGTTTTGAGGCTCAATCATGAAACCATCCGTGCACCTTGCCTCTCCACGTGTACGGTGTGGATCACCCTTGACTTCACTCGGCCTCCTGATCGTCCGGCCCCAAGTCTCCTACCTGTGCCCGATCCTCTCGTCGTTGACCGCCAAGTTGACTCTAGTGACCTACACATCATGAGACAAGCAAACACATTTCCCATTTCCTACAACTTCTCCAACTCAATCACCAACTCCATTTTGTCAAAATCATAACAATGCACAACTCATGCAATCCTCAAATTCCCGCATTTCAACTCAACCACAAATTTAGCCAAAGTCAATTACTCATCACATATTGCAAACCATGACACTTATCCACATGGTTTCTCAGAAGTGCATTCAATGGGTCTTGATCCTTTAATATAATCTAACCATTGACCAATAATAGCTTTAAAATGAGCAATAGGAATTTTAACAATTGTAGCAAACAAGACACGCAATTCATCGTTACGGATATGTCTTGTGTGTTGTCTAGGGAAACAAGTCATAGCAAGCCACCTATGCCATAGTTGTAGAGTTGGATTGCGAATGTCACCCGTCCTAAGACGTTCACAAGAAAACTCCCTCGAAATCCTTTGCCAAAAGATCCCTTTTCAAAACCCATGGTTGCACCTTCTAAGTTAGTATTGCAATCACTTTTAAACTTAAGAATGATGCTAAGATCTTTCCAAGTGAGACGGTATTCCTCCCGAACAAGCGGAAAAGTACCCCGTCATTATCTTTCAGCAAGGTGCACAAAAACTGGATAGTGAGGAGGCATGAACCTGCCTCAGTGATGTGTGCAAATTCGGTCCAACCTAATGCTTTCCATATAGAAAGGAACTCAGAGTCCATACCTATAGTGGACATTAGGTCGTCGTCATACGTCCTAGTGTGGATGAAACGGCGGTTACATAGGCGGTGATAGACTCGTCTCTCCCATTCATCCAGCAGCTCGAGGTCGGTGTCGGCGAAAAGAACGTGTGGCTCATCCTCCTCCATGTCGTCCTCAACGGGTGTGTACCTTGTTGATTCCTGCTTGATGGAGAGGGTCGTGCTCGAGCTACTGTGTGAACGGCGTGAGCTTGAATGCGTCATTTGTTGCATCAACCCCTTAGCCTTCTTCATCTGCACCACTTAAGCAAAAACACAAGAACAACTTGAACACGGGTTATGGGTTAGCAAATAAAATCTATCAGCCATGTTGATCTTTCCAAGCTTTGCAACGGACTAGAACAATCTCAAAAGCAAAGCAAACTAAAAAGGGAAATATTTTTGGTGTGTTTTTGGAATGACAACTTTGGACAAGCAATGTGAGAGTTCAAGAGCAAATGAGTGAAGGAGGGAGTGAAATGAGAAGTGAACTTATAATGGCAAAACACTCTCTCCCGGGCACTCAATTTATAGGAAAATTCCCAAATGGTCTAAAATGGCTAGTGTGGAGCCAAATCCAACCGTTGGCAAAAAGGCCAAGGCTGGTGGGGCACATACCCCTTCGGCCAAACATGGGTGTTCGGCCGACCATGGATGGATCCCACTGGTCCCCCACTTTGGCCCATAACTCCCGTACAACTATATTCTCTGAGCTGCAGGGGTTAGGTCCAAAGTTTTGATAGAATTTTGCTCAGAAAAAATATTTTCTCAAAGTTGGCAACCAAAAACTAAATTTTGTATTTTTATCAAACAAAGAAGAGGGTTGAAATAAATTCCAACATGCATATGTGAAATCCAAATATGCAAATGTAGAGCCAAATTTGGAAAAACTCAAATGTGTAAAAATTGAGGAAAATAAAATATGAGATAAATACCAATTTACCTTTGGCAAGGCCTCACCAATTTTTAAAATCTGACGAGCGGGACTTTTTTCCATCGCATTTAGCTTGATGTTGCGGCATTCGGTCATGGGGAAGTGGACGCGGATGACTACACTTTCTTCACTCGTCACACCTTCTTCTTCTTTGGTGCGGTCGGTGGCCTCTTGGATTTAACAGGTTGTGGCTTTACCCATAGTCCTGGCCTCGCCGTAGGTGTTTTCATCTTCTCAAAATGATACGACATCTCCTTTGCCCTGATCTTCTTCATGTAGAGATGAGGCTATCCTTCTTCGGGGGTTTTGCTTCACCCTCTTGAATATTCTTTGGGTTTGGCCCGTACTGATCTTGATCATTGAGCATTGCACTCTCCTTGGCCAAAAATCAAACCTCTCCTCCTTTCTATTGATGAGGAAATGGATTTCTCTGGCCGTAACATCAATGTGTGCATCAGCGGTGCTCAAAAATGGACGCCCAAGAATGAGCAGTGTTTCCTTCTCAACATCCATGTCGAGCACCACAAAATCCACAGGGACGAGCAATCCCGGATCTTCACCAGAACCTCTTCTGCAATTCCTTAGGATAGCGGATCGATGAATCGACCAACTGAAGTTGCATCAGTGTAGGGGATAGAGTTGTATAGTTTAGCTTGTCAAAGACCTCCTTGGGCATCACATTGACGCTTGCACCAAGGTTGCACAGGGATTAGTTGAATTTCTGCGCCCTGATCGAGCAAGTGATCGTGGGGCACCCCGGATCTTTCTTTTTTTCCAAGAAGCCAGTTGAGTATAGCTGTGCTACACTCTTCTATCAACTTCACAACTTCTGTGGTGAGCATCGGACGCTTGTTGCTGAGGATGTCCTTGAGGTAGCAGGCATAAGTTGGTACTTGCATCGCATCTAATAAGGGCACATTGATGTGGATCTTCTGGATAACTTCATCAAAGCATGCAAATTTCTCATCCACAGTCAGCTTCCTGTTATGACGGGGAAACGAAATAGCATTGGTGTCGAAAAACTCATGTGGAGCCACCTTCCCGTCATGTACCTCTTCATCCTTGTCAGAGGGTCTTTCTTCTTCCTTGTCCTTCCTTGCAGTGTTAGGATATGGCAGGTCCCGAGTGGTCTCACCCCCTCTCGTGGTCACCGCATTAATATTTTCAACGGGAGACTCAGGTTGCCCTGGGATGTTCCCTGACTCTAAGGGAGGAACAGCAGCAGCTAGCTGGGCAAGTTTGGTTTCTAGCATTCTATTAAAACTAAGCTGATTTTTAAAGGATGAACCAAGACCTTCTCGCTTAGCATTAACACTTCTAAAGTCCTGTCATTGGCGACAAGCTTTTTAGTGAAGGTTTCATTGATTTTAGCCTCGCCTAAGATAAGATCTTTAAAGGAGGGTTGATTATTGGAATAATTAAAGTTGTTACCTCCTTGATAATACGAGCATGCTTGATTCCACTCGTTGCCTCCTTGTGGACGATAGCCGTTGTTGTTGTGGTTCATGTACAACACGTCCTCACGAGTCTCAGGGCAGTCATTGCCAGAGTGACCCGTGTTGCCACAGACCTCGCACGTCATGCGAGTGTCTAAGGCATTGACGGTGCCGACTTCATACCCTCTGGCTTGTTCATCCATCTTCTTCATGAGGAGGTCCATTTTAGCAGCTAGCATGTCCACCTCCTTAATGGTGTGCATGCCCTACTGGCACGTGTAAAGACAATCTTCAATCCGTCCTTGGTTGGAAACCATCTTATCAATAAGTTCTTTAGCCTTATCAACGGTCCGTGAGAAGAAGGCTCCTCCCGCAGCAGCATCAATATGATCATGAGCTGATGGAGTAAGCCCGTTGTAAAAGTTCTGGATGATAAGCCATTCATCCATCCCTTGATGAGGACAGGCGGCAATGTACTCTTACGGCTTCTCCAAGCCTTGGAGATTGACTCCTTGGACTCCTGTTGGAAGCTTGAAATTCTTCCACGAAGAGCGTTGGTTTTGCCCAGCAGGAAGAATTTGGTGAGGAACACGGCTGGACACTTTTCCCAGGTACACACAACATCCTTGTTCCGGTAGAACCACTGTTTTGCCCTCCGTAGAAGGGAGAACAGAAACAAACGAAGGCAGATGGCGTCTTGAGAGATGTCCTTCATCTTGAAGGTGTTGCAAATCTCCAGAAATTGATGCAGATGGGCGCTGGCATCCTCATTGGCCTTCCCACAAAATTGGCTGGCCTGCACCATGGTAATAAGACCCGTCTTGATCTCAAAATTCGCATCTCCCGTGATGTTGGCTGCAACAGGAATGTTGGACATTGAGGGAGCGGAGAAATCAGGAAGACTCTTCTGGGCCATGACCTTGAAGCTTGATGGTGCGGAGATGACTGGCTCACTTGCAGACACAAACTTTTCAAGAGGGACGAGACGTGCACGTACCCTTCACAAGAGTTGTTCAGTATGTTCAATATAATTTTTAGGCAAGGTGAAGGTGGTAATGCACTACCCTGTTTTCACACAAAAGGACAAAACAAACAAGTTTAGCCTATTTGGGCGAATGCCAAATAATCTTATATGCAACTATAATATAGGTAATTCTTTTGATCAATTGCCTTGCCTGGCAACGGCGCCATAAATGCTTGTTGACATTTCTAAACATAGTCACTGAGTTTCCTTAGCAATGAAGCCAGAAATGCTTATTTTTAATCTCTAATGAATGCATAGAGTCCGCAAGCGCACGGATAATACTGTTGTAGCATTTCACCCGGATGTATTTAGGGTATCGTATTTGTTTTGTCCCAAAGGAAGGCATATGATTGATCAGAGTAATTACCACATTCTCGATATTTGCACATTGGATTATGAGACGAAGTCCTCATAGGGGTAAGGATAAAGATAACCATGGTAGTGGACACACAACTGGTGATGTGAACAAGGGTTCCCGATCTTCCGAAAGGTTCTTGGTAAGTTGATTTGGTCGGAGGCGACACACAAATCGATCCGGCTTCAGAACAGCACGTTCTAAACCCCGCAATCGCAGCACGACGTCTCCTCTGGTTATCAACCGTCCAAAAGACGATTGACCTCGCCGAGAAGGTTGATCCCTGCCTGCGAATCAAGAACACAAGCAAGAACAACGAAGATTGCAACACAATTGCAGATGTATGATTAAACTCTCGAAGTTGGGGTCTCACAAACCGATGAACGGCGAAACTGTTTATGAACAGAATTGATCTAAGCAAAACCCGAACCCTAATGGTGCGGCGGCGGCTGTATATAAAGACCCTAGGGTCGTGCAAGACCCTTTGGACGCGCCCCTAATTGGGTTCAACTAGATACAAAGCCCAAAGGCCAAAAATAGGCGACGCAGCAACGACACAGATTCTGGACACTGTCTTGTTTTGACGATTCCCGATGACTCCGGATGAATTTTGACATGAGGCCGGCGGCATTGGAAAGGTCTTCTCCTTATCTTTCCGTGCATATGTAGAACGTTCAAATCCGAGTCCGTATGCGTCCTGGGCGACTGTTTTAGTACAGACTGGTCCTGGGCCTCGAAACAGACTCGAAGTCGGTTTTGATTGGGCCTCCACTTTGGCTTCCAAGCCCTTGCTGGTCCTCCACGTTCCCAGCTCCTTCTCCCATCATCTCCTGGTCTTCTCCATGGTTTCTAATCATAAAATAATCATTAGGTAGCAAACCATTCTCAAAAGTAACATATAGCGAAGAACGTAGGAACGAGCTCACCTCTAAATTTAGTCGTCGTGCACGAGCTCTAGTCATTGGACCTTACAAGTCCAGATTTGGAGTGTTGTGTGTATCCATAGGAGTGATGTCCTCATCATCTGGCATACTCAAGTTAGATAAGTATTAGTCTAGTGGATAAGGACAAAGAAAGTGCTAAGTTCCTATGTTGCTTTTATATAGTTACATAGTCTACATTATATTCTATTATATAGATACAATGACAATGCAAGACAATCAAATCATTACACCCTGGGCATCCGGTTTTCCCCTGCATCCACAGTACAATTCCGGCCAAGAGCCTATTGTATAGCCGAACATGGGGGATTTCAAAGGACATATAGGGTTGTCACCACCTGCTGTCTACCCGTACCAATCCATGGGCTACACGACAAATAATGGATTCTATTGATCTAAGCACCACGCTTACATCTCTAGAACAATACTCCTAATCCCTTAAGCGATGGATTAGAAAAGGAGTAATCACATTTAAGTGAACACTAAGCACATGGATATGATCTAAGTTACACATTAGTCATGCATCATTATAACGACATAAATAAAGACTATAGTAAGGGCTTATGTCTAACATGGTAATAGTGTATAACTACATTACTAACATGCAAGCATAATAACCTGATACATGAATGGATCATATAATCAACAAGAAATACATGACCCAAACATAACTATATAGTAAGACTAAATATATTAAATAGAATAAAGTCTTACAAAAGGAGAAAGATACAAGAGCCATACCACAACTCTAAGGAAGACTTGGGAACTGAAGAAGACTCTATTCTAAGCCTAACTCCACTAAAACTAAAGGGAATCATGAAATGGTAAAGAGAGTAATGCTTCTTGCTCTGTGCTTTGGAGTGAGGCATCTCCCTTCTATTTATACTACCCCATGTCAGTTCCTGGAGTCAGTAACCGTTGCCAAACGTGCACAACTGTCATTGGGGAGCCACCAGGAGCCAATACATGGCAGCCAAGTACCAGGGGGGCCATTCCCCGTCTGGTCGAACACCCCTATTCGGCTGAATTGGGGGGAGTCCCCTCGGGTGCTGCCGCCTTTGGTGGCCTTCCAGGTGGGTCCCACTGCCCAGTGACATTGTAAGGTCAGTTGTTAAGTCAGTTTGTTTTTGTAAGTGGGCCAGTCAATCTATAGGAGTCCTAGTTGGTGAGCTCTGATTGGTGGAAGTTGTGTTTCTTTGTCACATGTGTGTGCTTCCTCCTCCATTTCGTTATTTCTCCTGCATGTCAGTGCTTCTCCAAGATATAGTGGATATTTATTAAATCTAACTAATATGCATAGAAGGAATGTACAATCCTCCTTATTTCGAGTAATGTTGAAGGTCGGGAATGGTATTTAACGACCGTCAACAGTGTAGTAGTATTTTGGGTGGATCGAAGGAACCTGTTTGTCACGTGGGTGGCCTGTTGGGACGCATCATGGCGTAATGTTGTCACTTTTTGACATCTCTATCAAGGGCTTCTTTTTATTGGAGGACGAGCTAGGTGGCTGTTGGTATTTCTTACAATCACACATAAATCCGCAAGCGCCTGGACACAGATGTAGCACTTCACCTATGAGTATTCCAGGTTATCGAATCACTGAGAATGTGTGTGTATTAATCTTCTAAACTAATCCATCCAAGGACAATAAGACTAAGGTAAGCAGAGGGTAGAGAGGATTTCTATGGTCAAGTATCCTATAATAAGATAGGTTCAGTCTATTACTGCTTACTTCGGGCACCGACTTACTCCTACATCCATAGGTGACTCCGGCCAACAGCTCTACGATGTACCCAAACGTGGAGGATTACTAAGGCCGGATAGGGCTGTCACCACCTACTGACTACCTCTAACAAACCATGGGACACGCGGCAAACAAAGGTAACCTCTAGCCTAGACACCACATCTATGCTATCAATTACTATTCTAGTCTCAGATCCACGCTTATAGAAGACTAAGATACTCTAAATAACTAGAGCGATGATCCCATAAGCAATAAGGAAAGAAACTTACTTAATAGGAAACTTAAATACAAAAGAGAAAACAGAAACACTTACTTGAAAAGGAAACAATCCGCCAAGGTACGAGCATTGGGAAGAATGCCGACAAGCCCGGTGTTTCCCCGAACTCTCCCTCAATCTCTCCCTATTTTCTAAACACTTTGGCAGTGCTGAAGCCTTTTGAAGTGGAGTTCTAAACTCTTCTTGTGTGTGTTGGCATGGAGGCACTCCCCTCCTTATATAGGGCCCAAATGCGGTTACTGGAGGAAGTAGCTCCTACCCTAACCGGTACAATTGACATAGGAAATGCGATGGGAGACTCATAGACCAGGCCTAGGCCGAGTGGGCACAATCTTTGTTTGGCCAAACAAGGGTGTTCGGCCGAAGATAGACTGGCCCCTTTTGGCCACAGCCTTCTCCAGGTATCTGACTTGCTGTTCTCATTCGTCCCTCCTCGTGTTAGGCCTTTTGGTATGTCGGTTTGCTCTGTTTATGGGCCAGTGGATCCTTGTACTATGCTCTGATTGGCCAGGAGTGTGTTTCCTTCTCTAATTACTTGTGTTTTGCCTCTAATACATGGATAAATCACCTGCATACAAATATTCACCAACACTCGTGGAAATTGTTACTAATAAACTCCTTCCACTATGTTAGTTATTTATTTTACATGTTTTATGAAGGCAATTGACAGTTGGATTTAGCATTTAAGGACCATCAACAAACACCCCCACACTTAGCCTTTGCTCATCCTCGAGTAAAAGAATACAGACTAAGGTGGATCATAACTTCTTTTGATACAAGACTAGCATGCAAATTATTTCAAATCATACTTGCACCTATGAACTTTAAAGTGTCTATCACATCTCCTTGGGTGGTTGAAGAACAAACGGTGTTGACTCTAGTCATCTTTACTCCTTTTGTTGAGTAGCTTGGGTTTTGAAAGATTTTCAAAAACAAATCATGGCCATTCTCCTCAAATGATTCTCTTAGATCACTCACCAAGGCATTTGACTTTGCCTCTTTTCATCCTACCTCTAAATATGGATTATGTGGAGCTCAAGGTAGGAAAGTAAAGAAGGCATAGTTGTGTCTCATATATTACTAAGTCAAAAACTGGATCCATGAGGAAAACAAGTCATGAATTGTGATCAAGCATGTGCACACAAGTGGATGGGATGGATGGAAAGGCGAATGATGGATGCCCCTTTTGGAATCCTCCCTCTCTCATATTTGAGAACATGGGCTATCTCTCTTTCTTTTTTTTTACTTGATAGCCCATGTCTCTTTTTGCAAACATAATTGGAGAGGGAGTTTCTCAAAGCATGGTGGAGCACTTTATTTTGTGGATGGATGAATATGGATGATGCTATCTCCCGGTGTAGAAGAGTAGCATATGAAATGAGATGGATGGTGGAGGTGGATGAATACTCCTTTATGTATAGACTCTCTCTTTCTTTGAAATGATATTGGGCATGGCTATTTCTTTTCTTTTTTTTCATCATGCTCAAACATGAGAGCAAGTTTTTTTTATATAGCCATGCCTTTACGAAACAATTGAGAGAGAGTCATAACAGGATAATCATGGAGTATTTCTTTTGGTGGATGGATGGCTGATGATGGAAATGCTACCTTCAAATGTAGAAGATTAGCATATGAAGGGAATGTGCACATGATCTTGATCACAAAACATAAACAAGCATCTCACTAGGGTCACAAGAATTTCACAAAGTTCAATGAAACAAGAAGCAACATATACATAAGGGTTTCAATATAACTATCATATGGCTTTGGTAGGACATTCACATCATCAAGGAGAGGGCCATTCATTTTTATTTTTGAAGAAAAATTCCCAAGCACTACAAGCATAAGAGCAAGATTTCTTTCATCACACCGTATCTCATAAGTCAACTACTTAGGTGACATGCTTTCCTATAGATATAGTTCACAAGTAGCAAGAAATGAACTAGGAATAAAGAGCATGCAAGTCAATCAAAGAGAAGCATGATGTTGGGGGTTCACAAGATTTGATTTAGTTTTCAAGTTAAATTTATTGATTGATTCAGGATAAGTTTGATTTAACTTGGAAATAATAAGGGAAGGGATAGAGTGTGCAAACCGTCACTATGGAAGATGTGGAAGCTTAGGAGCACCATGCTTGTGTCGACTGTCCTTGTAGGATGGTCGATGTCGCTTGGAGCCCGGTCACCTAGACCTTTGACATGTTGGCTTAAGCGATGATTGTGCAATGTGTCGGTGGGAGGCCTTGAATTGT
The DNA here is from genome assembly GCA_030378355.1 of Eleusine indica. Taxonomy (NCBI): domain Eukaryota; kingdom Viridiplantae; phylum Streptophyta; class Magnoliopsida; order Poales; family Poaceae; genus Eleusine; species Eleusine indica. The sequence continues at coordinate 27,706,816 of CM059501.1, read as the reverse complement.
TTGTGCCTTGGAAATCTTGAAGGTCCCCCCACACTTGACGTTGTACCTAGCTGCTTTATTTCAAGAAAAACAAAAACAAAAAGGGTGAAAAGCAAAAGAGACTCTACTGGCTTTATGGGCCCGATAGAGTCATGTTGGCACTTTCCAAGTGCCCCTTTTATATACGAATATTACCCCAATTAGAGCATAACTGATACTAATTTAGGCCATTTACCTATGATATTGTCTATATATTTGTATATCGTTGTTTTGGAGCTTTATTGCAGAACCGATGAAAAGTGATGCTGGAGAGGACAGAGTTCAGAACCGATGAAAAGCACTGAAAAAGCCCAGGGCGCCAATCGGCGCAGTCATGAGCCGATCGGCGCAAGGGTGTTTTGGCCCACAGAAGTGACCGAGGCCCATTCCGTATGTTTATGAAAGTTTATCTACGCAAGACACTTGAAGATATTTGCCTAGAAGATTTATGGAACTTCAAGATCTCGACATGCAGTACAAGACTTTATCTCGAAGGAAAAGGCCCACATGGCAGCTGTGGAAGACAGAGGAACTGACTCAGAGAAGAAACAAGAGAAGGCACGGCTTGCGCCGATCGACGCGGCCCATGCGCCGATCGGCGCAGGAGGAAAATATGACTAAAACTGCATCCGGTCTAGGAAAGACGAAGGCCTAGCCCAGTATGAGTCAGAGTCGGTGGAAGTTGACCTAATCCCATCGGGTATAAAAGGAAGATAATTATCAAGAGCCAAGACCACCAAGGTGGAGACGGCGATCGCGGGAACCAGTTATTAAAACTAGGGTTCTAGGATATTGGCGGCGGAGGTTCGTCAACACCGACGAGATCCACCAGAAGGGAGGTCGCGCTGATCGGCGCAACGCCTGCGCCGATCGGCTTGGGCGCGTTCCAGCGCTATTTCTCACCCCTCTGCTACGTCTAGCGGAAGGATGAGTCCGTAGTCTCATATTCTCTTCTCTGGTGCGGGGATCTGGTCATGTAACTCTCATGCTTGTTGATACTCTCTCGATGAATTTAATCTATGTGATGAACTTATTGCACATCTATCTATCCTTTTCATTAGTGTATCAGCCAATACACTTCTGCCCATTACATAGTACAAGAAACCAGTGGGGAGCTAATAGCCTCTGTAGTGACAGCCGGGGTGAACGAAACCACCATGTCTTGTAGAATATTAGAGTCATCACTTGAGTTGATAAGAATAAGGTTGCATGCTAGTGAACCAATCCTAAGGAAAGAATCTTTCATTATCCTGTTGCCTCTACAATAACATTCACCTTCCACTTTCTCACCGTCATCATTCACACCAACCAACCCATTGCAATCTGTTAGTAACCCTTTAATAGTATTAGTTCCGCTTGTTCCCTATGGATTCGATAACCTTGGAATACTCTGAGGGAAAAAGAGCTACAACTGTACACCGTCCTCTTGCGGTATATAAGTGGGTGCGTAGATACGACCAACAAGCCCTTTTTCTGGCACCGTTGTCGAGGAACAAGCCAGTTCTTTTACTATTAATATTTTACTAACGTCTAATCCTCTCTTTTCTAGTTGTTTTTGTTTTTGTGTTTTGTGTGAATTTTTAGGATGAGTGCAACAGGACCTTCTTGGACGCTCAAGGAACTTTCTCTACCATCTCCAGACGTGCTGGTGCCTCAACCCTCAGATGAGAAGGCCACGACCTCCTCGTATGTGTTGAAACCCATTATCATTAGCATGGCTGAAGCAAACAAATTCTTTGGAGCGAAAGTGGAGAACCCGTATACTCACTTACAAGATTTGGAGGCACTTTGCCAAACATTCCATCATGGAGTGCCTCAGGATCTTTATAGGTGGCTGCTTTTCCCATTCTCCTTAGAAGGAAAAGCCAAAGAGTGGCACAAGGCAGCATCTCGAGATGCAAAAGGTAAGTGGAGTGAGTTAGTTGGAAATTTTTGTCTCCACTATTTTCCTTTGCCAAAGGTGCAGAAGTTGAGAAGGGAAGTGGTTAACTTCTTACAAGAAGATGAAGAATCTCTCGCGGAAGCCTAGACGTATTTCCAAACGTTGTTGAAACAAGGACCTGACCTTGGCATTGATGAGAACATGTGCGCTCAGACCTTCTACATGGCAATAAACAAGGAATCGAGGATGCATTTGGACGGATCGGCCGGAGGAAGTTTTCTGAGATTTACAGCCAAGGTAGGGATCGAATTGTTGGGCAAAATTGCCGAGAATGAAGCTTTGCACAAGCATTGGGAAGAATATTTAGAACCAAATCTACAATGCCCAGAAGTTATGAAGAAAGAAGAGTCGCCAGCTGAACAGATCTTGATGTCCGAGAGCAGATCAATGATTACTTCAGGACAATTCGAAGAAATAGAGCCCGTCGGACTCACCTCTGTGGGTCTGACATGTGCGCCGATCGGCGTAGTCTCTGAGCCGATCGGCGCAGCCGCGGCAACAGGAGAACCGATCACCTTGACGACTCCGCCAAGTAGCAAGGAATATACCAAGATTGAAGCTGCGATTCTGGACAATCAACTGAAGGAATTTGAAGGGAATTTTGCTAAATCGAAGGGGGATAGAACATTGGAAAATGCTAAACCACTTGACGAATTTGAGCCGATGGACTGGATTCCCATTGATTTTTTGCAAGAATTACTTAATATGAGAAGATCCTTCAGTTCGCAAGATGCCTCCGAAGCCGGAATTGAGTATAATTTTCCAAGTAATTGCCTTAAGTCGGAAGTTTTTGATCAAGAGATTATTGGGAGAGTTTTAGGGAAGCTTTACAAGGATGATATAGAGCTTGATGGAACAGAGGTGAAACAAGCGAAGAGATTGCTAGACAGTTGCTTTGAGCCATCCTCCTACAAAGGATTATGTGGTGTGTATGCTGTAGAAGTCACTGAAGAGGAAACAGAAGAACCATACATACCCCATGAGATATCGGAAAAGAAATTTCCGAAAGTCTTGTGTGACTTTGGCTCCCGTATCAGCTTGATGACTTATGATGCATTCTTGAGCATGCCTTATGGAACTCAACAACGGCTGATGGGGACTGAACTTGAGCTGATCATGGCGGATGGTAGAAAAACCAAGCCACTGGGAGTGATCAAGAATGTTGAAATTGAGATCAGCTCAAAAACAATGCCGGTAGATTTCTTCGTTCTAGACAATAAGGAAACTGGGGTTGAAGATATCATTCTGAAAAGGCCATTCTTAAGATTAGTACAAGCTGTTCTGGATGCTGGTAAAGGTCAAATCACGCTAAACCTGGGAGAGGAAGAAGTGCAATTTCAATTTAATGATCCGTCTTATCAAGACTCTTCTTGCTATCAGGAATTCTGCCCAGAGGAAGACGAGAGGATAGGGATGGATATGGGAGACCCACTGGACCACATCATGCGTGGAACTGATAAGTGTACTGCTAGTGCTGATCGGCGTGACTCTTGCGCCGATCGGCTCAGTCATACTGGCAGCGCCGATCGGCGTGACCCTTGCGCCGATCGGCTCAATCATACTGGCAGCGCCGATCGGCTCCATCATACTGGCAGCGCCGATCGGCACGACCCTTGCGCCGATCGGCTCAACCAAGAAAATCCTGATTTTGAACCTCTCGGGGAGCTGGATCCAGACGAAGCACCAGAAGTGGAACAGAAGGAACTTCCGATGGAACTACGCTATAAGTATCTAGGAAAGAATAGAACATATCCAGTTATTGTGAACAACACCCTAACGAAAGAAGAAACAAAGAGGCTTCTTGTTGTGCTCAAAAGGTATACGAAGGCCATTGGTTACCCATTGGATGACATCAAGGGAATCAGCCTCGCATTTTGCACCCACAAGATTAACTTGGAGGAGAATACTAAACCAGTGGTTGAAGGGATGCGAAGGTTGAAGGAATCAATGAAGCCGGTGGTTAAAAAGGAGATTTTGAAGCTGATTAATGCAGGTATGATCTACCCTGTTGCTGATAGTGAATGGGTTAGTCCAGTGCATTGTGTACCCAAGAAAGGAGGGTTGACAGTAGTGCCTAACGAGAACAATGAGTTGATCCCTGAAAGGACTGTAACTGGATGGAGAATGTGCATACACTATAGAAGTTTGAACAAAGTGACGAAAAAAGATCACTATCCTCTTCCGTTCATTGACGAGATGCTTGAAATATTAGCAAGGAATTCATACTTTTGTTATTTGGATGGATATAGTGGTTTCTTTCAAATACCGGTAAGACCAGAAGAATTCAGCAGAAAACTACTTTTACATGCCCTTTTGGGACATATGCATATAGAAGGATACCATTCGGTCTTTGCAACGCGCCTGCAATATTTCAAAGATGCATGAATGCAATATTCGCTGAATTCATAGAAGATATTAGGGAGGTATTTATGGATGACTTCTCCGTACATGGTGCTGATTTTGATAGCTGTTTGGAGAATTTGGAGAAGGTTTTGAAAAGGTGTGTTGAATGCGACTTAGTTCTTAATTGGGAGAAGTGTCACTTCATGGTAACAGAAGGGATAGTACTTGGTCATGTCATATCTAAAAGAGGGATAGAGGTTGATAAGGCAAAGGTATCTACAGTTGAGAAATTACCTCTCCCTACTGATCTTACAACTTTGAGGAGTTTTCTTGGACATGCCAACTTCTATCGCAAATTTGTTAAGGATTGTTCGAAGATTGCTAAACCCCTGACAGAATTGTTAAAGCAAGATACAGAATTTGTTATGGATGAGGAAAGACTCTTGGCCTTCAGAAGATTAAAGGAAGCTCTATGCTCTGCACCCGTTATGCAGCCACCTGATTGGAGTCTACCTTTTGAAATTATGTGTGATGCAAGTGACTATGCAGTTGGAGCTGTTTTTGGACAACGGAAGGAAGGTAAAGTGCATGCTATTTATTATGCTAGCAAAACTTTGAATGAGGCGCAAATCAATTATACAACAACTGAGAAGGAGATGCTAGCTGTTATATTTGCTTTTGAGAAGTTTAGATCCTACATTCTAAATTCTAAGGTGATTGTATATACTGATCATGCTGCTATAAGATACTTGGTTTCAAAGAAGGAGTCTAAACCTCGGTTAATGTGATGGGTATTGATGCTGCAAGAATTTGATTTGGAGATAAGAGATAAGAAAGGGGTAGAAAATTCTGTAGCAGATCATTTATCTCATCTTGAATCATCATCAACTTAGCCAATAAGAGATGAAATGCGACAAGAGCAGTTGTTTGCTGCATTTGATCGTACGGAGAACTGGATGATGGATATTATCAAAGGTTTCAAGGGACAAACTGATCTGATGAACAAGAACACAAGGAAAAGAGTTAAGAGTGAAATGAGAAAATTTATATGGGCCGACCCATACTTGTATAGGTATTGCGAGGATGGAGCAGTACAGATATGTGTACCCACAGAAGAAAGAGCAAGCATTTTAGCAAAATGTCATCTTCGGATTATGGGGGACATTATGGCTACTTCAGAACACAGGCAAAGGTATGGGCAAGTGGATTCTATTGGCCTACTATGCATGAAGATGCAAAAAGGTATGTTGCAACATGTGCTCAATGCCAACAAATAGGGAATGTTAACGGTAGGAATGCAATGCCTCTTAAGTACAATCTTCAAGTCGATATGTTTGATGTTTGGGGTATGGATTTTATGGGACCCTTTGTGAATTCTCATGGGTTTGAGTATATATTGGTCGCCGTTGATTATGTCTCCAAGTGGGTCGAAGCAATGGCATGCAAGGCTAACACTACAAGAGAATCAAGGAGTATAATTCAGGAGCAGATATTTCCAAGGTACAGGGTACCGAGGATAATAATTACAGATGGAGGATCCCATTTTACAGGAGGAGAATTTGCTAGGTTTTTAACCAAATCTAGAATTGAACATAGAATTGAAACAGCTTTCCACCCCCAGACAAATGGACAAGCAGAAACTTCAAATAAGCAATTAAATGGAATTCTACAAAAGATTGTTACAAAGGAAGGAAAAGATTGGACCATGAAGCTTAATGGAGCGTTATGGGCATATAGGACGGCATTCAAGACACTAATTGGTATGACACCGTATCAATTCGTCTATGGGAAATCGTGTCACCTACCGGTGGAATTGGAACATAAGGCTTATTGGGCTATAAAAGAGATGAATCTGGATCTTGATGCCGCTGGCATGAAAAGGAAGATATAAATAAGTGAATTGGAAGAGATGAGATTGCGTGCATATGAGAATGCAGTTATATACAAAGAGAAAACAAAGATGTGGTACGATAAGAAGCTTTTGAAGAAGGAGTTCAAGGAAGGAGATCGGGTGCTCCTATTTAATTCACGATTCAGATTATTTGGTAAAGGCAAACTACAAAGCAAATGGGAGGGACCTTATCTTATGAATACGGTGTTACCTTCGGGAGCAGTAATCATAATGGATGGCAAGAGAAACAAGTACACGGTGAACGGGCAACGTCTAAAGGTATACCTAGAACCCGACACATTTGAATTAAAATATTTTGATGTGTATTTCACTGCTTAGTACCCTGCGTGGTCGAGCTTAACGACGTAAAACAAAAGCTTGTATGTATTTTAATTTCTATATTTTTTCTTTTTCGATAATTTAGTGTACCACGCCAATCGGTGCGGCAGAGTCCTTTTTGTTTTGAGTCGGTTTGGGACCTTGCCTTTTTAAGACTTGTTAGATTCCAAGAATAAGAGAAAGAGTCCTAGTCCAATTGGAAATCAAGGGATATAAATATGAGGTGACAGCAAACCCACGGATCAACTTGCATTACATCATCACCAGAACAAACCTTAAGAGCAGAAGTGATGGAAGGCGGCGCATCAGGCAGAAACCAAGGCGGCGCCGATTGGCGCGACACTGGAGCCGATCGGCACGATCTGAAGATGGTTGAATTTATTGATCTGACGACTCTGCCAAGTGAAGAAGAAGAAACTGCTGCAAGGAAGTGTAAGATTACACAAGAGGTTCGCAGATCCACTAGATTATCGGGTAAGCCAATTCAGAATTATTCCGAATGGGATAGTGACTATACGTCATACTATTTGGAAACTTTGGAAAGCGGTGATCCTATTGTGCCTGGAGATTTTAGTGATGATTTTGTTATGCAAGGAAGCTTTGGTAGTCCTAAGTTCAAAAATCAGGAAACACTTGCAGAATGCAGTAATGACAGGGCAGCAGGAGCTTCAACAAGAGTTAATGGTAATACAGAGGGAAGTGGAGGAAGTCGCGATTGTGGAAGAACACCACTGCGCCGATCGGCTCAGGCTGTGCGCCGATCGGCTCGGAGAAATTTGAACAGTGCCTCTCCTTACAACGTTGAAAATCATAACCTGCAACCGCCTGCTTGCTGTCCTATCTGCCGAAGAAACACTGAGAGACTGTATCTAGACAGAGATCGTGCTTACAGGAAGCAAAGAGATGTGGACCGCAGAATCCAGGATACAATCGATATGAACGAAGCGGACTACACTTTTCTCATAAGGAATATAATACGAATTTTCCGAGTCTTGAACAGACATGATCTGCATGATTAGTGTGTTGAGCTTCTTCTCTTGCAATGAGGACATTGCAAATTTTGAGTGTGGGGGAAGGGCTTTGCCATTAGTCATAGTTTTTAAGTGTTTTTGAGTCCAATTTCTCAGTTTTTAAGTATTTTTGAGTCTAGTTTCTCAGTTTTTAAGTGTTTTTGATGAGTGTTTATTTAAGTTTGTGTGTGTGCTTAAGAGAGTCACGAGTCATGTTGAGAGTTGCTTCTAGGTCTTTTATGTAGTTTGAATTCTTGCATTGTCTTTAATAAAGTTAGTGTCGATTGTCAAATTGAAAGTGCCCCATGCTATTTATCTTGTCTTTCTGATGATCGATTGGTTGATTACTTGAATTTGTTGGTTACGACTCAACTTTTGAGCTTTATATTTGTGAAAATTTCTTTTGACTCATCATTAGCTAAAGCAAAATCAAGGTCTAAATATGCCTACATAGCCGAGTGAATGAGAGCAAGCTACACATTTGAACTAAGTGGATTGTAAGTAACTTTGTCAACTTTTTGCTCATGATTTCGACCAAGTTAGGAAAGGACGATCTATTTTGTTTATCTCTGTATTTCTAGCCATTCTTATCCAATTAAATTCCTTGGTATCATGAAAACCATACATCTTTGTTTCTTCCTCATCCTTGATACAACCTATATTCTCAATAAAAGGGAATTCAGAAAGTTTCCGCTGCTGATACAAGACAGAAATTGCTAATCATATCAGAGAATATAAAAAAGAGAGGTAAAAGAAAAGAAAGAAAAAAAAGAAAAAAAATCTATAGGTCGCGCCGATTGGCGTGACGCTTGCACCGATCGGCGCTGTTGCAAAAAGAAAAAAAAGGAGGTTATTATAAAAAAGGGTAAAGAGAAAAAAAAATATATTCCCTGAGAGGCAGTAAGGTCATCAAAGAAAGCAGATTTCTGATTATTCCTGATTCTTTGTCAATTGTTCTCATTGAATTTTCTTTTAGATCTTCTACATTCCTCTTCTCCATTAAAAGTTCTTTTCCAAGAAAATCCTTTCTTAATAGGCATGATTGAGCACATTGTTGACATGGTTAATCTTATCGTTTAATTTAGTTATATAGCCCTCCAAGATCCACATATAATTCCTTGATTAGATAGGAGAGGGAAGGAAATACACTTGAGGGACCTAGAGAAGACCAAATGCTTGATGTTTGATGCTAAAAGATGAGTTGAGGAGAACTAAAATTGTTTTTGAAAAGGTTCTGTCGTAATTTGATTAAGTTCAAGTAAGATATGCCGATTGGTTAAAAGGAGATGAGAGAAAATCTTTGTGGCGGGATAACGAGTAAAAATGATGATTGAGATTGACTGCATGAGGGATGGTGTGAAAATTCTTATTACTGTTTGATTTTGTATTGCTCGAGGACTAGCAATGATTTGAGTGTGGGAGAACTGTTGGCACTTCCCAAGTGCCCCTTTTATATGCGAATATTACCCCAATTAGAGCATAATTGATACTAATTTAGGCCATTTACCTATGATATTGTCTATATATTTGTATATGTGTTGTTTTAGAGCTTTATTGCAGAAACAGGTAAAATTGACGATTAAAGTGATGCTGGAGAGGACAGAGTCTAGAACCGACAAAAAGCACTGAAAAAGCCCAGTGCGCCGATCGGCGCAGTCCATGAGCCGATTGGCACAAGGGTGTTTTGGCCCACAGAAGTGACCGAGGCCCATTCCGTATGTTTATGGAAGTTTATCTATGCCAGACACTTGAAGATATTTGCCTAGAAGATTTATGGAACTTCAAGATCTCGACGTGCAGTACAAGACTTTGTCTCGAAGAAAAAGGCCTACATGGCAGCTGTGGAAGACAGAGGAACCGATTCGGAGAAGAAACAAGAGAAGGCACGGCTTGCGCCGATCGGCGCGGCCCATGTGCCGATCAGCGCAGGAGGAAAATATGACTAAAACTTGATCCGGTCCAGGGAAGACGAAGGCCCAGCCCAGTATGAGTCAGAGTCGGTGGAAGTTGACCTAATCCCGTCGGGTATAAAAGAAAGATAATTATCAAGAGCCAAGACGACCAAGGGGGAGACGACGATTGCGAGAACCAGTTATTAAAACTAGGGTTCTAGGATATTGGCGGCAGAGGTTCGTCAACACCGACGAGATCCACCATAAGGGAGGCCGCGCCGATCGGCGCAACGCCAGCGCCGATCGGCTCGGGCGCGTTCCAGCGCTATTTCTCACCCCTCTGCTATGTCTAGCGGAAGGATGAGTGAGTAGTCTCATATTCTCTTCTCTGGTGCAGGGATCTGGTCATGTAACTCTCATGCTTGTTGATACTCTCTCGATGAATTTAATCTATGTGATGAACTTGTTGCACATCTATCTATCCTTTTCATTAGTGTATCGGCCAATACACTTCTGCCCATTACATAGTGCAAGAAACCAGTGGGGAGCTAATAGCCTCTGTAGTGACAGCCGGGGTGAACAAAACCACCATGTCTTGTAGATTATTAGAGTCATCACTTGAGTTGATAAGAATAAGGTTGCATGCTAGTGAACCAATCCTAAGGAGAGAATCCTTCATTATCCTGTTGCCTCTTCAATAACATTCACCTTCCACTTTCTCAACGTCATCATTCACACCAACCAACCCATTGCAATCTGTTAGTAACCCTTTAATAGTATTAGTTCCGCTCATTCCCTGTGGATTCGATAACCTTGGAATACTCTGAGGGAAAAAGAGCTACAACTGTACATCGTCCTCTTGCGGTATATAAGTGGGTGCGTAGATACGACCAACAAGTCATAACTTTATTTATTATTTTTTTCTTTTCTAGGTGCACTATAAGATTGAATTGAAAGGAAATAAAAAAGGGAAAATAAGCTAAAGTGTTTTTTAATATATATTTTTTATTATTTTGCAGCAAGGCATGAAAGAAAGAACTAGCAACACCTCTAATCAAGATAAAATTGGTAAGAATGGTACTTGCTATGAGATACTTATAGAAGCCCCTCCCCCCCCCCCCCCAACACACACACACTTGGATTTTTGTATGATAGGATGCTGAAAATCAACTGTGCAGTGTTGCAGCCTTCTCGTAGTGGGTTCCATTGCCAAAAGTACCACGGTGTTCAAGTTGATGTAGCTCCCATGTTCTCGGGCATAGAGTGACCATCATTCTTTTTAATCTCAACCTAAAATGGTTAGTGACCAAAAATATCCAAAGACAGTCATAAGCTAAAAACATTCTCTTGCTTTTATTGAAGGAAACAGGATAGGACAATCCGGGCCATCTCCCGGTAGTGCTTTTTTTTTTTGTCAGAAGCTCGATCATGGGGACTTCCTATTGCAGCTGCTATTGACAATGTAGTTCCTAGTCCACCGCCGATTTTTGATGTGTCATTAAAGCTCTAGCTGCAAGGTTAGTGCCAAAGTACAACTACAAGATTTGCAATATTTATGGTAAACAAAAGCATCTACAACCATCCTAACAAATATTTTGCTAATGAGGCTCTTGAGGCGATTGTAGTTCTCGTACATGCGCTTGGCACAAAAGTTGATTGACTCTAGAGATTCATTAAATAAGCATATATCATGTGTGTTTTCAAGAAAGAAGCCCTCACGCTCATCTAATCTTCTCCTCTTGTTTCTCAAGTCAATGGCTCAACTGATCCAATGGCCCAAAGTTTCTCCTTCTCAGGAAATCCATTGATGATGGTCATGGATAATTCTTGATCACCATCAAGAACAGAGTAACGAGGGCAAGAGGAAAAAGGCTTAGGCAATGAAGGTGGTTTGGTTTCAATAGGATTTGGAGTTCCTCCTGGATCGTCTCCATAATGGGTGAAAAGCTTCACGTCCACAGAAAGAACAGGCTTCGATGATGCAAGTTGAGAAACAAACATCACTTTCTGAAGCGAGGAATGCTCGAGATGAGGCCTCACCAACAGATATTCTAAGCAATAGGTCTTGATGGCGAAAGCAATATCCCTAAGCTTTTTAGTAAGGCTCCCTTGTGATGCACCTAGCAAGTGGAGTTTTTCTAGTGGGTAGCCAAGGAGGAGTTCAAAATTGATGATAGGAAAGACATGGAAGTCTAGGTGAAGCTCAACTTTTCCTACCTTGATTGGTATAGCCTTTGTGATCCCCTAACATGTGTAGGATACTCCCAAGGAATCCTTGAAGAGAGAATCAGTCGGCTCTAGAGGCATATCATTCACAAGCTGTAAAGCTATGTATTCGGGGATGATATTAACTCCTACGGGGGAATTGCGAAGGGCCTCTATGATATTTCCTCATATAAGACAAGGAATGGTTGGGGAAGGCGAATGGATTTGGATAGCTTTGAAATAGCACTTTTCTTCCTTCAACCGCTACTTCTTCATGGCCTCCTTTGGAATTGCTTCTTGGAAAGGATCAGGAGGCAAAGCAGATACCGTAGGCTTGTTTGGCCAGATATAATTCGAGGTTTTTCTACGATCATCAAGTAAGCTTTCCTCGAATTTGACTAGAAACACTAAAGGTAGAATTTCTTCTTCCTTCTGAGAGGTATCAATAGCAAAATCAAGAGATGAGAGAGCTATGGGTTTGAATTTATCTATCGAGGGACCCACGTGGGTTGGATTTCCATCCTCTCGAGAATGAGGAGGATAGACGGGAACTGGTGGGTTCTTTTTGGAACAATAATTCGAGGCATTCCCAAAGTCCTTAAAAAGTCCTTCCTCAAATTAAAAAGAGAACTCTAGAGGTTGAATTTCTTCTTCCTCTAGTGTTCGAGCTTCGTGGGACAGCTCAAAAGTCAAATCTAGGGATAGGCAAGGTATGGGCTCGGATTTGGCTATTGAGGGGTCCGTGTGGCTCGACGTAGATTCCTATTAGAGGGGCTCACTAAGGTCGGCTAAGAAAGATGGTTTTTCTAAGATACGGTCTAGGATTGTTCTTCCTTCTAAGGTAGTCTTGTGGAGGAATGATCCTCTGGCAGCATTTCATCGGATATAGACAAGTCTAGGCCGGATTGCAGTAGCAAAGATATCCTGGCCCAAGCTGCTCCAATAGATTCCTTCTCACTCTAGCAGAAGCCGAGAATTTCCATATGAAGGGAGACAATACGGGATTGTGGAAAAAATGCAAGACAAAATTTATCCTGCAATTTCCCCCAGTCACCATGTACACTCCCAACAATATGAGTGTACCATTGCTTCGCCCTCTCCATGAGGGAGAAGGGAAACAATTTCCACTTTAGAGTTTCATATGTCATGCCATCAATGAACAAACATGAACATAGATACTCAAATTCTCACAAATGATGGTAAGGATTCTCAAAATCTAGACTAGAAAAGGATTGCTCCCGAACCATGGCTATAAAGCCAGAGCGGATTTCATACTCGGATGTGCGAATTGGGTCCGCAGACGGCGGTGGCTCAAAGAACTCGCCCTTCGGAGCAGAAAAGGATAGGATAGGTGTTTGCTCCATCGTGGAAAAAGGAAAGAAAAACAAAAAGATACGAGGATGAACAAGGTTCGAAGATCATACAACAACCGTTCCCCAGCAATGACGCCAGAAATGCTTGTTGGTATTTCTTACGATCACAGATAAATCTGCAAGTGCACAGATACTGATGTAGCCCTTTATCTAGGAGCATTCCAAGTTATCGAATCACTTGGAACGTGTGTGTATTAGTCTTCTAAACTAATCCATCCAAGGATAACAAGAATATGGTAAGTAGAGGGTAGAGAGGATTCCAATGGTCAAGTATCTTATAATAAGATAGGTTCGGTCTATTACTTCTTACTTCGGGACCCGAACCTGGAGGATTACTAAGGCCAGATAGGGCTGTCACCACCTACCAACTACCTCTAACATACCGTGGGGCATGCGGCAATCAAAGGTAACCTCTAGCCTAGACACCACGTCTACACTATCAATTACTATCCTAGTCTCGGATCCACACTTCTAGAACACTAAGATACTCTAAATAACTAGAGCGATGATTCTATAAGAAATAAAAAAAGAAACTTACTTAAATAGGAAACTTAAATACGAAAGAGAAAACATAAACATTTACTTGAAAAAGGAAAGCATCCGTTGAGGTACAAGCATGGGGAAGATTGCCACAAGCCCGGCGCTTCCTCGAACTCTCCCTCACTCTGTCCCTATTTTTCTAAGCACTTTGGCAGTGCTAAAGCCTTTTGAAGTGGAGCTCTAAACTCTTCTTGTGTGTGTTGGAGTGGAGGTGCGCCCCTCCTTATATAGGGCCCAAAGACGGTTATTGGAGGCGGTAACTCCCGCTCTAACCGGTACAACCAACATAGGAAAGATAGTGGGAGACTCCCCGAGCAGGACTGGGCCAAATGGGCCCAATTTTGTTCGGTCGAACAAGGGTGTTCCGCTAAACATAGACTGGCCCCTTTTGGCCACAGTCTTCTCCAGGTCTCTGATTTTCCCTCTAACACATGGATAAATCACCGGCAAACAAATATTCCCAAAAACAATCATGGAAATTGTTAGTAATAAACTCCTACCACTATGTTGGTTATTTATTTTATATGTTTTATACAGGCAATAGACGGTCAGATTTAGCATTTAAGAACCATCAACAGCGGTGGCCGAAGTGGCAGAATTTTTGTCGCCGCGGGGCGTGGCGTCGATGTCGACGCCTGCCTGCGTCGGGCAGTGCATGGCGTGACCGATGAGCGTAGGCCTGCCCTACCACTAGGCAATGTACAAGTGCCCCTTGAGGGGGGGAACTCGTCGTGGGGTGCGACAGTCTTTCCTATTTGAGGCACCGCCTATGTCATGTTCCTCCGAAGTGTCTTACCTGTCTCCGTAGGCAACTTTCCTCATCCTGATCCTAGTATCCTAGGGGTGAGTAGCCTCACCCTCATCGATTGCTCGCTTTTGCTAGGTTTACCGAAAGGGGCGTGATTGTGCTAGCTGACTCGGTGTCCGGAGGTGGTCATGAGGACGACGGAGGCGTCATGTTCCGCAGGAGCGGCAATGGTGGAGAGAGCAGTCGTAATGTTGGTTCTTACATGGAAAGCAACATCCCCCGATTTCCAGACGTCTCTGCCAGCTAGCTTGGAGACGAGGTCGTCTTTAGGGGGGCCAATGCCTCCCTGTCGAAGGGCGTCTTAGCGCATTTTTTGACTTTTGCAAGATCTGTACAATGCAGAGCCACCACGTCGCTCCGCGCCTTACCTTCCTTTGGAGATCATTGGCACTAGCGGCAACCGCTTGGAGCCCCCAAAGGAGGGTATTCCAGGGGCTTTTGCTACCCTTCTGCAACCCAGTGGAGCTGAAATTCCTAGGGGCACGAATTTGCCATCAAGGAGCTCTTGGCTCCATCCCTTCAGGGGCCTAGAGGTGCCCCTTCAAGGGGAAGCCATCTTTCTTGTAACATAGCTAACAAGCTTAGCCATTGTTGTTTTCATGTTTTGGCCTTCGGATGTAAGCTATGTCATTATGCAATTTGTGTGGTAATTCATTCTTCGAAGAAGTCATGTTTTGGAGGACACGATGTGCAACCCTGTTGTTTGCTCTCTGTTTGTGATGTCGTCCCTGGAGCCCCGCTCGATGCGATGGGACTGGTCGAGCGGTCATTTCATCATTGTCCATTTCTCCTTCCGCGTTTCGTTCATGAAATAGAGGATAGAGTCGATCCTTGTTCTTGCCATCGGGGCCGAGAACGGACTGCTCGATTGTTAGGACCGATGGCGTACCGAGACGGGGGGGGGGGGGGGGGGGGATCGTTAAGCCGACCACAAATCTGAATACTTCAATTTTACACCACTAGATCCTTGCAATCGATGCAACCTATCAAGTATAGGAAGACAAGACCCTACACATGCTAGTGTCCATGATGAGAGTGAGTGTGGAAGCTAAACACACTTGCTTATGCAAGCCACAATTTAACCTACTCACTAGAGCACACAGTTGCGGAACAGTAAAGAGAGGGTCAAGGAATGCTTTATGATTTTTTCCCAAGGTCTTGGAAGGATAAAGCCTTCCCCCAAAGCTCATTGGACCACTCTAGCCGTAGTGTCGGTCCCTCCCGCCACCAAGTAGAGTTCTCACACACGAGCCTGCAATCACTCCGGAGTGAAGACATGGTTGCGACACCCCTGCCACCAAGGCACAAGCTCGCCTTCATCGAGAACATGCCAGACTCCCGGAGTGGACACGGGCACTCATTAGCAATGTTCCTTTCACCAGCGGGCTCAATCCAGGTACAAATGTGTGACGGCCTTCTCAACCTATCATGATAGGCTTGATCACCGACACCTAACCGATCTAAGTCTCTCCATAGACCAAGAGTAAGAATCCAGATCACACCTAAGGACACCCTAGTCTTTGATGTGGATAGATGGTCAAGTTACTATCACTAGCACTCTCAAGGTATCCAATATCCTCTCCTAGTGCTCCTCTCTCTTCCTCTTGGCTCCTACCAAATGCTCCAAAGTATTCCACTGGCCGTTGCTCCAAAAAATCACCTTTCTAGGTGCACTGACCGGACTATCCAGTCACTGCCTGACCGAACCATCCGGTCACTCCTGGAATGGCTCCCTGATCCATTGGCCTTCTCTATCTTGGTGACTTCTTGTACTAACCGGACTGTTCCGTCTCTCTGTCCATCGGACTCCAGAGAGCTCGCTTGCTCTTTGCCCTGTGGTGATCAACACAGACCGAACTGTCCGGTCTATAGACCTGACCGTCCAGTCTCTATAGACCCCAACACATACAGAATCCTCGCAAAGTCCTCTCTCTGGACTTTCTTCTCCTTTAGTGACCGTATTGTCTGGTCTCCACTGACCCCTCTGTCCGGTCACTCTGTCTAGAAGTTGAAACTTCTCGTCCTCGCTTGACTTCGTCTCCCGGCTTCTCCGAACAGCTCATTGGCTTCTCCACTATCACCTAGTGCCTGTGATTTCCCTGAGCATCGACACACATCACCGAGTAGCATGACCTAAGAGACATAACCTAGACCCCCTTGATAGTCCGCTTTTTGCTATGGACTCAAAGCCCTAACAACTAGACAAGTGTTCCAAACACTTGCTCCGTTGCTTGTCCTTAGCCTTGATCCATCTTCATCAACCCTTGGACTCTGTCAAGCTCATCAAGCCTCCATGCTTGTGGTCATTGTCATCCATCGCCAAGGCAACCATCATCATCAATAGGATTTGTAGTAGAGTATGGAGATGATATCTGCATAGACAACACTCGTGTCATTAATCACCAAAACATTCATACCTCGGGGATCCAACCATTAATGGTCATGAAGTTTACAATCTCCCCCATTTTGGTGATTGATGACAACCACTACTTATCATAAAACATCAAGGAACCTCAAAAGAATAGGCAAAGAACCAACAAGGTCCTACTCAATCAAGCTACATCAAGAGCTAAGAGAATGAAGAGAGAAGAGCACACTCTAGATGATATGCATGAATGTCATGTGAAGATATTAAAGAAAGCATAAAGACATGCAAGCAAGACATGAGTGATGATATGCAATAGGATAGCATGAAACATGCAAGTAATGAAAAGCAAGCAATCACCATCATGGAATCATGCACACACATACAAGATAATTCAAGAAAGATAAAGCACTGTGTATGAAAATAAACCAAGTGAGATCATGACGAGTCAAACACAAGCGAATAAAAACATGACCCATCATAGTCAACGAAGATCGATAAATCCGTCAAAATAAGATCCAAATGTATCTCTCATCTCCCAAAACCAATGTACACGTATGCTTCCACTAGATACAAGCTACTCTCTCGATCGGTACAGGATCACACTCCCCCTATCTCTATGTCTTCTCCCCCTTTGGCAACAAGCACCAAAAAGAGAGGGCAAACTACTAAGCGCTCGAAGTCATAAGAGGTGGTGGTGCAACGACGTCATCTATAGGCTCTACTCTTGGCTGCTCCTGTGTTGGATCCTGTTGTTCCGCCTGAGTCCCTGTCACCTGAGTGTCAAGCAGCTCGAAGTATGCGAGATCCACTAGTGACTCAGACCCTATTTCGTGTCCTACTAGTGTGACTGTGGATGTCTCCTGAGCATTTGTAGGCTTAAGGAGAGCAGGGTCATCGACATCCTCCTGAGTGAAGCCTCTTTGGACAAGATTCTCTGCTACCTGAGGTGTAACAAGTAAAGCGCCAGTAGCAAAAGATGGTAGAGCTGAGCTTGTAGCTAACTTTGGGGCTAGCTGAGGATCTACTCGAGTAGTGTCCACTATATCCGATAATAGACTCCTGACTGGTGGCTACTGCTAGGAGGTGGAGGGTACTACCATCTACGAAGCTGTAGAGTGAGCTGGTGAAGTGAACAACGTAGAGACTGAGAAAGCTAATACAGGGTGAACTGTGTAACTAGCGAGAAAGTCTGTCCGGCTCCCCCTAATGCTCCTGGGTGTGATGACAAGCCACTGGACTAGGCTGTCATCATGGCATTGAGGGGCCTGAGCAGTGTCTGGAGCTGATGAAACTATGGAAGTGTAGGAACTCCTGCCTGTTAGCTAGACTGACCTCTGATAAGCTCTGCCATATGAGTCGTTAGTGTAGTCAGCAGTGCTGTCTGCTGTCTCTGAAGCTCTGCCTGTCCCCTTATCACCTCCATAATCTGACGTCTCTCCTCAGCTGAGCTCCAGATGAAGTCACCAAGGCATCTTGCAGGTGCTGCTATGGAGGTGGCATGATCTGTCTCTGAAACTGTTAGCCAGGGTGGAGCTCCTGTACTAGCTAACACAGGATCCGCCCTCTCTGGATGAGCCTCCTGCTTGTGAGTGACTGGTGGCGACTCCTGTTTGTCCGTCTGTTGACTCGAGGCTGACAGCGATCCCCTAGGGATTCAAGGTGCATAGCTGGTGGTCACCTTACGAGATCCTTCACAAGTCCTCGTCTCCTCAGCACATAGCAAATATACGACCCGCAGACTAGGTGATGTCCTCCATCTCTCTTAGAAATCACCTCCTCTGTCACAAGTTAAAGTGTTGTCTTCTCAGTATAGCTACTACTGCCCACTGGTGCAAGAGTGTGAACTCCTCTCTGTACCCTGACCTAGGAATGATAGTTCTGGTGACTATCAACGTAACCACCTTCGTCTCTGCAGTGAGGCTTGCAGGGCGTCTGTCAAAACCGGGAGTGTGTGGTGGTGGAAAGTAGAGTGACACCATTTCATCTACAGGTAGCGTTCCTCCGTGTGGTCTCAGGGGTGGAGCGAAGGTCCCGTAGGCACTCCTGTATAGCTGTAGGTCTGAAGCAAAAAGTCCTAGTGCAGCTATCATATCCTCTCTAGACAAGCGTTGGGGCTCTCCTCTGAACATGAACCAGATCTCATGATGATCTCTGGCCACCCATAGTATATCATAGAACACCAACACTATATCCCCTCTAAACCTGTAGGGGATGGTGACCAAGTCTACATGTCTAGGCAAGTAAGTGAAATACCGCTCCATGTCTGTGCATCTGGCTCTCCTCATGGCCTGGTAGGTGGTGTATTACTAAGGCACAAATAGTCCAGACTTGCCCTTCCTGGCAAGGTAACATCTCAGGCCCTCACCAATCCTCCTCTGAAGACCAATCCAGTACCTCTCTCCTCTAGCAGGGTCCCTGGGGACTAGAACCCACTGCTCGAAGGGGACAAGGCGACTTACCTTAAGATCCTTGGTGGTGACCTTAAGGATGTCTCTCTCTCCAGCTACGGCTACTAGTCTCTGTAGCCTCCTGGTGCACACGCCACAAGTGCACTGCGGGTGAAGGGCCGAGAAGGCGACCAGAGTGGGGGTGAATGGGAGCCAATTAAAATTCTTCACAAAAACTTGGCCTGTGTCCCAATTACAACCCAAGCGAACCTCTGAACGGATCACCAAGATTACACACACCAACTTGTGATGTGCTAATCCTAGGAGTGATCAACAACAGCAGCGGAACACAGTGGAAACAAAAGAGAATAGCAAAGACTCGAAACGGTGAAAGAACTGCAACTGAAACAGACAGCTCTGTCAGTACATCGGCAGTGCTGATCATAGTATTGGCAGTGCCGATCAGGACCTGGAGCAGACCATCGGCAGTGCCAGTCTGGCTATCGATAGTGCTAGTCAACAGATGAAGCAAAACTTTGGGAACACTCTGACAAAAGACATCGGCAGTGCCATTCAGGGCATCAGCAGTGCTGATCGACAATTTAGACAGAGCATAGGCAGTGTCGATTGAATCTTCGGTAGTGCCGAATGACAACAAAATGAAAACAAAATTCCTAATCAGGAAATCGGCAGTGCTGATCCAGATTTTTCTTCCCTCACCAGCAGTGCCAATGGAAAGATCGGTAGTGCCGATCGACCCTTAATAGAATAGAAATTAGTTCAGGATTAGGCAAGAACTTGACCAAAACCTAATCAATCGAACTCCAAATCATGTGATTTTTGGACCAGGTAATCCTCAACACATCACGACCCTACTCAAACAAGATCCACTCAAATAGCACAAGGAATCATCACGAATTTCAGATCTTTGCCAAGAACACAAAAAAGGGGAAACTTAAGAAATCTTTCAAATTGAAGGTGCTAGAGCTCTTGATTTGGTCAAGGACCCATATAGGATTTTTCTAACTCATCATAGCACTAAGATCCCCAAGAAATCCACCCCAAAAACTCAACCAAAAGTGAGATCGAAAATTCCCACAAAAATAGCTCCAAAAATAGAGAAAAAGATAAATTCAGGATTTAGGGAGAGAGAAAGATCTTGAGCATGAAATTGAATCTCATATCATTGATCCTTGCATACCAGACTCATGGATATATGGCTAGCAAGCCACCCTCTTCCTCCCACTATTTGGAAGAGAAAGAGATGTCTCTCACACACCCTCTCCTCTCCTCTATTACATGAAGACCTCTCCTAGCACTTTGAAATGAAGGCCTACAAAAGGCTAAGGGAAAGAGAGGCACCTCTTCCAGTAGCCCTACCTCTCCTTATATAGGCCAAGGGGTTGGCCTAAAGACCATCCTACCCCCAACCTACAATACACTACCACCTACCACCAGGGGCACAACCGTCCATCTTTTTCCACGTCGCCCGAATGCCATCAAGCCCTTCATGACTTTGCTTCGCCTCGACGCAAGCTCTACGACGGTGCCACGTGCACCTCCAATCGCTGCCATCGGTTTTGAGGCCCAAACCGGGAAACCGCCTTGCACGCTTTTCAAAACACGACTTCTTGATCTTGACGCGTGTCATCTTGTCCCGTGATCCTTCTTGTCGGCAAGTCTCTCCCACCTCCGGTCCATTGGAAGCCTCTACTTGCACCGACGCCCGATCACCTTTGACTTGGTCAACCCCGCCGTCTTGATCACCACCCACGGTTTTGAGGCTCAACCGTTCGAGCTCCTTGCCGCTCCACATGTACGGTATGGATCACTCTTAACTTCACCGGGCCTCCCGATCATCCGGCCCCAAGTCTCCTACTTGTGCCTGATCCTCTCGCTGTTGACCACCAAATTGGCTCCAGTGACCTACACATCATGAGACAAGCAAACACATTCCCCATCTCCTACAACTTCACCAATATCTTCACCAACTCCGGTTAGTGAAAAGCATGACATGCACAAACCCATGCAATTCCCGCATTTTAACTCAAACACCAAACTCAACCAATGTCAATTATTCATCACATATTGCAAACCATGGCACATATCCACATGGTTTCTCAATCTCCCCCTTGATGAGTACATTAACAACATCAAATGCATAAGGCCTAGAGATTTGAAATGTGAAACTGAATAAGCACATCCAAATGGCTCAAACCCAAAAAAAAGGTGAAAAGTAGCCATCTAGCATAAGAGGGATCACAAAACCAAGAGTTGACAAATAAAACCACTCGAGAACGCAAAGATTGTGAAAAGCACATGAAAAATGCTCAAGGACATGATATGCTCCCTCTCAACTTGTGGTAGGTCTCATGTAATGCAAAATGGATCATTTTAAGTTTCTTAGCATTATTTGTGCATGAAACAATATTTTCTCCCCCTTTGGCAATTAACTCATCAAAGAAGCAAAAGAACAAGTATGCAATGCATGAAAATGCAAACCTAAGGAGCTTCAACAATTATGCAAACAAGCATTTAACAGCAAGTATAGAGATATGAAGTGTAAAAGCAATAGCTCACAATCATACAAATATAAAAAATAGATAGCAAGGCATAAACACCAAGAGTTGTACAAGCTAAGCAAAAAGATTGACTAGCTTAGATAGAATCAAATTTCCTTGTCATGAGAAAGGCTGCCACTATATATACAAGTACTCCCATCCAAGGCAAAACAAGCATCAAGTGAATCAAAAGAAACTAGTCAGTCTCAATCTCAACCAGGGCAACAAGCATTCACAGAAAAGAAGCTTTACAAATGCTTATATATGGAACAAAGACTCATAAGATAACAACATTATTATTATGTGATCCTCATGTAACTTCTAATCCGCGTGGAGGGTCGCACGACTGGGTACGGCAAACACCCCAAGGCTTCAAAGTACAATTTTTGGATTTAGCATTTTTATGTTACTTCTAATCCATGCGGAGGGTCGCACGACTGGGTACGGCAAACACCCCGAGGCTTTGAAGCACAATCGACTTATTTTGCAAATTAAAAGAAAAAAGATGAGCATGCCTTTGCGGCAAAAGGAACACATGTGCCCTTAATGTTCCATCATGAACTAAACATTTGCAAAGCCACATTTTGCAAACACGAGGTGCCAAAGCCAAGATATCCTCTAGACTAGCCTCAATACAAGTTTCAACAAGGATAAAAGCAATTATACACATGGTGAGCAATTTTTAGCAAGATTAGTTCATAAGCTTCACAAAAAGCTAAGTTCACCTTTAAGATAAGTGTTGGCACTTCCCAAGTGCCTCTTTTATATGTGAATATTACCCCAATTAGAGCATAATTGATACTAATTTAGGCCATTTACCTATGATATTGTCTATATATTTGTATATGCGTTGTTTTAGAGCTTTATTGCAGAAACAGGTAAAATTGGTGATTAAAGTGATGCTGGAGAGGACAGGAATCCAGAACCGATGAAAAGCACTAAAGAAGCCCAGTGCGCCGATCGGTGCAGTCCATGAGCCAGTCGACGCAAATTTGTTTTGGCCCACAGAAGTGACCGAGGCCCATTCCACATGTTTATGGAAGTTTATCTGCACAAGACACTTGAAGATATTTGCCTAGAAGATTTATGGAACTTCAAGATCTCGACGTGCAGTATAAGACTTTATCTCGAAGGAAAAGGCCCACATGGCAGCTGTGAAAGACAGAGGAACCGACTCGGAGAAGAAACCAGAGAAGACACGGCTTGTGCCGATCGGCGCAATCCTGCGCCGATTGGCGCAACCGCCTTATTTACTAGAAACCGAGTCCTTTACGAGTAGAACCCCTATAAATACTTGTAAACCCTGACCGCAGAGAGGGAGGTGATAGAGGGACAATAGATCCGCGAGTTAGGAAGGCTTGATTATAGATCGCCTCGATGCTATTCAAAGGAGGTTGGACAATAATCTTCATATCCCTAAGGAAGAGACACTCAAGCTGGCGGAATCACGCTCCACATGTAGTGAGTGTGGAGAATTTGGTCATGTGCAGAAAGATTGCCTTAAAGAGATGAAGATGCTAGAATATATGAAGAATAGTGGATGGAAGCCCCAATATAAGCAACAAAGGAGTTCTTTCTCTCCTAATTCATCCATGCAAAATTCTATCCCACTTCATCTCCAATGTCATGAGTTCTTCCAATCTCAGGAGAAGATCAACAAGGACAATCAAGCTAAATTCAAGGAGATTGATCGTGTCCTTGAGGGAATTAATGACAGGGTGATAGAAATTGGGAGCTCCAATGAGCATATTTTGAAGCATACCAGGATTATGGAGCAACAGATGGGACAGCTATCGCAAGCCATTCAAGGCAACAAAGGGCCTATTCCTGGCAATACGATGTTTGTAGAGCAGTTGAAGGCAATAGCTACATGGCCAGGAAAGCAAACAGAAGATCTAGAGCACTCTGCGGGAGCAAGGAAGCCCCGCGCCGATCTGTGCACACCCGGCGCCGAACGGCGTGACGATTCTGTCGGCGCCGATCGGCTCCCTGAAAGCGCCGATCGGCGCGAGGAGGATGTTAACCTCTCTGGTCTGAAAATGGGTGTGGAGACAGAAGAGCATGGCCCTGCCACATTCCTGGATACTCAACTACTGACAAAGACAGAAAGAGCGCGGCAACACGACGAGCAATTTGCAAGGCTCGTCGATATTATGAAGAAGCTTTACATCAATGTCCCTTTTGTTGATGCTATCCAAGTTCCCACCTATGCCAAGTACATTAAGGACATGATGCAAAACAAGAAGTCTCTAGTTTCTGAGGAGGTTGTGAAGGTCACTAAGGAGCTAACAACGGTAATCAATGATGTTGCACTGGAGAAGAAACCCGACCCTGGATCACCAAGCATCAAATGCATGATTGGAACAAGGATATTTGATAGGTGCTTGTGCGATCTTGGAGCATGTGGAAGTGTTATGACCCGTCATATATTCACAAGTCTCAATTTGCCTGAATTAGGGCCTACGGGTATGTGTTTGGAGTTAGCCGGTCAATCGGTACGCTTCCCTGATGGAATTGCTGAGGATGTGCCAGCTCAAATTGGAGATCACATCGTCCCTGTTGATTTTATTGTGCTTGATATGGATAAGAGGACGAGGACCCCGTTGATCTTAGGCAGACCCTTCTTGAGGATAGCAAAGGCAAGTTTTGATGTTGGGAGTGGTGAGATAAGCTTCGATAGAAGTGGGACTCCCTACTCTTTCAAATTTCGCCCAAAGGGAGAAGAGTGCCATGCTATTGATGAAGTGAAGAGATACAAGACACCGTGGCAACGTGGTGTCAAAAGTAATTGGAGGGGATGTATGGATAGGTCGTCCAAGCTATATGAACCATGGAGATAAGAAAAC
Organism: Eleusine indica; assembly: GCA_030378355.1. Taxonomy (NCBI): domain Eukaryota; kingdom Viridiplantae; phylum Streptophyta; class Magnoliopsida; order Poales; family Poaceae; genus Eleusine; species Eleusine indica. Next base: position 27,682,293 of record CM059501.1, on the reverse strand, counting down.
CTTGTAGTGTCACGGCCTCACATCCCGCACCGCGACACTAAGGATTGATTGTTTGCGGAGAGGTCAAGCTCTTTGACCTCTAAATAACTAGAGCGCTCTTGGGAGGCAACCCAATGATCGGGGGATTTAGAAGTTGTTTAGTGCTTGTGGGAGGGCAACCCATTTCACTTAGTTAATTAGTGCTGGCCGGGAGGGCAACCTGGTGTTTTTAATTTGCTTGCTTGTGACAAAAACAGTCTCCCGAATAAAAGAAATAGAAAAGTGTGTGCTTAATTCTTGTGTGCCCTTGCATTGTCTGTTTATTCGTGCAAAACTATATATATACATACTGTAGACTAACAATGCAGGAATATAAAAAAAAAAGACCAAAAAATAGGAAGGAACAGAGCTTGCGCCGATTGGCGCACTTATGCGCCGGTCGGCGCATTATTGCCCAAGTCAGGACCGAAGGCTGACGACGCCCAGAATTGAAGGGGTGCTAAAAATCAACCAGCACAGTAATTTTCAGAGATGGAGCTATTTTCAAGGTAATCAAAAATCTTTTTGAATTAATTTTTGTGTGCAAAATGGTTGCTAAATGACGCAGGAAAGGATGAAGAGCAACATCTAGAGAAGAAGCGAGGGGCCAGGAGCAAAAATGGACGTCGTGCCGATTGGCGCGAGTCAGCGCCGATTAGCGCGGTCACTAGATGAGCCCCGCTACGTATGTCAATAATACAGGAACGTTGGGAAAAGTGGAAAAATTAGGTGAAAGAGATGAACACGAGGCATCAGGATCAGTGCCGGACCAAAAGACGAGGTGCAAGGGACTTGCGCCGTTCGACGCCCTTCTATGCCGATCGGCGAAGGTACCCATGCGGTTCCCAAATGGGTGACAAAGGCGGCAGGCGTTGATTTTGAGGAACAGTTATGATTGCTATGCAGGTGTGCAATGCAAAGGAGACACGGAATTGACCAAAAGCTGAAAAAGAAACGGCGCGCTGATCAGCGCGGGCTCGCGCCGATTGGTGCAGTCAACAAGACATCAGAATTCCGTGTTGTTCCCCTGTCAACCAACACGATGTACCGGGAAGTGACATGAAGTAGGAATCAAGCGCCGGAGTGGTCAGAGCATTCAAAATTTGAATTGTGCCGATCGGCGCACTGCCGTGCCGATCGGCACGCTCTCAAATTTTGAAATTTTTTGGCGGTTCCTTCTCCTGGAAGTTTCCCACACTATAAAAGGGAGGCCAGGTGCCCCTAGTTCGGCACACCATCCCGGTAATCTCTCCACCTTCCCCACTACCCACGATCTCGCACACGTTCTGCATTCCTCGCAGATGGATCGTCTCCGCTCCTCCGTCGGCAAGTTAGGCAAGAGGCTGCGCCGGGGAAGTAGTTCCGGTGGCAGCGGCGAGTTGAGCGGTGACTCCTCGGTGAGGGGGGGCTCCGGCGCTCGCGATGACATGTCAGTGGGTGGTGCATCCACCAACCCGTCGGTGGCAACATACGAGATCCGCGCCCGCCACTCCGTCTCCGGTGCGTCCCTTCCAACGGGGCCTGCTACGAGGAGCCAAACGGCGACAAGCCGTGAGGTTCCCACATCACCACCACCGCCGGCATATGTGCCGCGCATGGTGGAGGAGGGCCTCACCCTCCGCTCTCGCGGAGGAACAAGGGCACTACCTCGCGGTGAGGGGAAGGTTCGTCCCCAACTTCGACTTGGACGAGACCTTCCTCACCTCGATCGGCCTGTGGGAGGACATAAGGAGGATGCTCAATAATCTCGGTTGGGTGGACTTCCACCTTCTTCCCATGGACTACAACCTCGACATCGTCACCGAGATTGCCTCTACGATGAGGCTTGGCACCGTCGAAGATGGCAACGAGGCCGTCAACTTCCGCGTCCGCGACATCAGCTACACGGTGACCATGGAGGCGGCGGCTCAAGCCTTCGGCTTTGACGCCAATGCCGACGTTGCCGGCATCTTGGGACGTGGGGAGTTGGTCTCCTTTTGGAGGCGGCTCTCGTTCATAGAAGAGATGAAGCATGGCAACATCCGCAACCCAACCATTCAAGTCTTCCATCGGTGGTTGGCGGCGCGCATAGGCGACAAGGTCAACTCCAGCAACGTCACCGATGCGGACTTGCGGTGGCTCTACAACGCCATATTGAGTCCGTCTCATTGCAACCCCATGTCGGTGATGGTGCGGTGTTGGCTCAACAAGAGGGGCAAGGCAAGCAAGAAATTAGCCTTCGGGGCCTATCTTCAACGCCTAGTAGCCCTCGTCTACGACAGCGACGGACCGGGAGGACGCGATGACAAGTGGGAGTGCGCGACGGAGATCGGCGAGAATATGACTCATGGCGATATTGTCACGGGAAGTGTTCGCGCCGGCTTCCATGTCGGTGGCACCAACGTCAAGCTCCCGTGTGCGGAGCTAGGAGTTTTCCTCCCTCACAAGCTGGAGGGAGGAAATTGGCTGAGAAAGGTCTCCTGGAGGGGGGCCGAGTTCTCAAGGACCGCCATGGGCGGGTTCGATAGCCGGGCACATCTACAGTAGCCTATGGCGAGTGGGACTCCTGGGGGTCACGCCAGGGGCCTCAGCAGTACAAGTCAGGGTGGAGCGACGCAGCGGGCAGTTCACAGCCCTCGGCGCCGATCAGCGCAGGCGACACGCCGGTTGGCGCTCCCTACTTCAGCACGGGTATCAACTTCAGCTACCAAGGGCGTGTACCTGTGGTGCCTCCTGTGCCCGGTGCAGACTTTTTCGTGCCCATGCAGGGGTACCTTGACAACAACATGCACTACATCGAGCGCGTGAAGGAAGCCACGTCCCAATGGAGGGACAACCACGATGCGATGGTCGAGGAGTTCGAGCGACTCAAGGCGCGGTGCTATGGCTTCGATCAGCCACCGCCTCCACTTTCGGATGACTAGAGTGCCTAGAAGTTGGCACGTGTATCGGTTTCCGGGTATCCGTTTTCTATTATCTTTTGTAATCTTTTTCTTAATTTTCTTATATGTGTGTGACCGGGTTGGGAAACCATGTATCGGGTGTGCTTACTTTCATGCAAGTATGTTAGTAGTAGTTTTATTTTCATGCAAGTGTGATAGTAGTAGTTTTACTTTCATGCAAGTGTGTTAGTAGTAGTTAGTAGTAGTTTTATTTTCATGCAAGTGTGTTAGTAGTAGTTTTATTTTCATGCAACTGTGTGCAAAAATCATCACCATGTATTCGAGTTTCGATCTTAACATAATGGTGGCGGTTATGCTCTTTTAGGAGAATTGAATTATTTATTCTTTCCTGACAAGTGTTGATGAAGACCAAATAATGTTGAGCATTGAATAAAATTTTGAACTTACACTTAATGATTATTCGGCAAATATGTCTTATGTGGAGCAATTTTGAGTACCCATGTGCTTCATTTGTGTTGTCTAGTTTGTGATGATAACTTAGTACCAATCTTTTCATAAATAAATTTTCATGTTGTGAACTTTGGAATTTATTGTTTTCAAGATCCTTACCTACCAATGCCATATTTTGAGCAATACTCATGAACCTTTGATATGTAGATAAACATTAAATTGATTGTTGAGTTCGGTTAGGATTTAATTCTTTTTGGTATGAACTTTACTAAGATGACAATTCTTTGTGTATATTTATCTAGCCTTGAATTACTCATGCAAAAATTCAATTCCGCTGAGTACACTACCATAAACCCAAAACATCTTGTTGAGTATCATTCCTTGACCACATCCTATATTTCTGGCTATATTTAATTCTTGAATAAATGTTGAAGCCAGACGGATCAAATACCAACAAATGTTGGTGAATTTGGGTTGAGAGCCGATCGGCGCACCCTGAACCGATCGGCGCAGCAGAGAGCAAAATTAAAAAAAATAAGGGAGAAACAAGAAGTAAAAAAAAAGAGAAAAGCTCTGATGTTTGCTAAGGGACTAGCAAAATTTGAAGTGTGGGGGGATGGTATATGACATGCTTATTCTCGAAATTCATTCTAATATAGCCATGAATCATTCCAACCATGTGCAATCTTCTAAGATCAAATTTTTGCTATGCACATGTGCACATATCCAAAGTGTGAGTCCTTTCTTAAATTTCTCTTTCTTAATGGCCATCTTGATAAGTTTCTATAATTCCAATGAAGAATAATCTCCTAGCTTTGCAATATATTATTGATTTATGTTTGCAATCCTTGAATTACCTCACCTAGCTACTCATATAAGCCTTACACTAATATTATTTTATCATTATGTTGTAGGATATAGGTTGAGTGATTTGAAAGATGAGTTGTTGCCTTGGATTATTTGGAAGATAGATTCTCTATGTTCACAACAATCTTTTAAGTAATTTACATGTGTGGAAAAGTTATAATTTGTGAGTTGGACATGATCTGTTGCTTTGGGGAACAACTTTAAGCTTTATGCCCATATTTGAACTATTTTGATGAATACCAATATGAAATACACCACAATAGAACAATGCTCAACATTTGCTGATTTGAGATATCTTTTATGATAGAAAGAGTATGTTTTTTGATTTTTCTTTCTTTTACTTTACTCAGGACGAGCAAAGGTTTAAGTGTGGGGGAACTGTTGGAACTTCCCAAGTGCCCCTTTTATATGTGAATATTACCCCAATTAGAGCATAATTGATACTAATTTAAGCCATTTACCTATGATATTGTCTATATATTTGTATATGCGTTGTTTTGGAGCTTTATTGCAGAAACAGGTAAATTTAGTGATTAAAGTGATGCTGGAGAGGACAGGAATCCAGAACCGATAAAAAGCACTGAAGAAGCTCAGTGCGTCGATCGGTGCAGTCCATGAGCCGGTCAGCACAACGGTGTTTTGGCCCACAAAAGTGACCGAGGCCCATTCCACATGTTTATGGAAGTTTATCTGCGTAAGACACTTGAAGATATTTGCCTAGAAGATTTATGGAACTTCAAGATCTCGACGTGCAGTACAAGACTTTATCTCGAAGGAAAAGGCCCACATGGCAGCTGTGGAAGACAGAGGAACCAACTCGGATAAGAAACCATTGCGCCGATCGGCGCAACCACCTTATTTGCTAGAAACCGAGTCCTTTACGAGTAGAACCCCTATAAATACTTGTAAACCCTAGCCGCAAAGAGGGAGGCGACAGAGGGACAACAGATCTATGAGTTAGAGCCATCGAGGCTTGCCCCGTTAGAATAGATCTCTAGTTGAGTTTCGAGAACCATTGGTGTTAAGAGTTGATCCGTCAAGGTAGGCCATCTCGACGGGGATGAATCTTACTCTATGTATCTCAAGGATGATTGAATATGTTGATGATGGTTTTAGTGATTTGTCTGTCTTGATTCTATAATCATGCATGTGCTTATTCCAATTGCTTAGTTCTAGGCTAAGTAAGTTGATATTATCTTGATCGTGGTGATTAGGATAGTATTCGGACATTGTATTGATTATGGTTGCTTGATGATGCTAGTAGTGTGGTTTAGCGGCGACAGCACTAAGCCTGCGCAGCACTATTGGATAGTTGAGTAGGGTAAGATACTCGCACGATTAAGGGTTTCCTCTCGGCAGCGATAAATCGGGAGCCGCTCGGAAAGCAGGGTGGTCTTATTCATTATAGGTTGTCATTGATCTATGTAATTACCCATTATGATGCTATTTAATTAGACTTTCTGGTTACGATCGCACTCGTAGATATCTGGTTACTCACTTATCAGCATAGGCTTACAAGGCATCTGGTGCACTTTGGCTTAGATTCACTAGTGTGCCGATCAGTTCAACTCCTGCGCCGATCGGCGCGATGACAGATTTACTGTCTGGCGCACCTTTGCGCTGGCCAGTCTCCCCCTCACGCAACCTAAATTTTATAGTAGCTTGACTAGATCTTTTACTGTTAACTTTGTTTAATTATCCCTAAGGTCCCAGTGGATTCCATAAACCTTGGAGTACTCAATTCAAGGGAAAAAGTGCTACAATCGTACACCGTCCTCTTGCTGTATATAAGTGGGTGCGTAGGTACGACCAACAATAAGCAAGTTGCTCAAATGAGTCTATAACAAGCCATCTTGAAAATCTAAGCATGAGAGATTATTATCATATTAACACAACTTAGCTCAAGTTCCATCATAACAATGAAAAATGCAAGAAAGCATAAGAATCAAAGCTTATCTACCAATGCATATATTACGTATGAGATGCAATCCGTAAAAGGTAAGATACATATATACAAGAGAACACCAACTCTCCCTCAAATGATGCCATAAGGATGACAAACACCAAGCTCCCCCTAAAGAAAAGCGAATCGCGAAGCATCTAGGGGCTTGGTAAGGATATCAGCCAATTGGTTTTTGGTATCGATGTATTTGAGCTCAACATCTCCCTTCTCAACATTGTCTCTCAAGAAGTGGAATAGCACATTAATGTGTTTGATCTTACCATGTTGTATTGGGTTCTTGGCTAAGCATATGGCACTGGAGTTATCACACATGAGTGGAACACTCTTAAAGGTTAACCCATAGTCTCTCCTGGTGGATACTATCTATAGGATTTGAGAGCAGCAGCTAGCAGCAGCAACATACTCAGCCTTTGTGGTGGATTGGGCTACACTCGACAGCTTACGAGAAGACCAACAGATCAAAGAAGTACCCAAGAAATGGCAAGTACCAGAAGTGCTCTTCCTATCAATTCTACACCCAGCAAAGTCCCAATGAGATGAAGAGATGAAGATGCAGAGTACCAAAGACCGAACTCAAGGGTGTATTTGAGATACTTGAAGATGCGCTTGATAGCCTTGCGATGAGTCACCCTTGGGGAAGCTTGAAAGCAAGCACAAAGACATACCGCAAAGTGTATGTCGGGTCTGGTCGCTGTTAGGTACAAGAGGGAGCCGATCATGCTCCTGTACTCCCTTTGGTCCACCGCTTCACAATCTTCATCTGGGCCAAGTGCTGTTGTAGTGGACATTGGTGTTGACAACGGCTTCACATTAACCATGTCGAACTTCTTCAAGAGATCCTTCGTGTACTTGGCTTGACGTATGAAAGTGCCTTGCTTGCACTGCTTGATTTGAAGTCCAAGAAAGAAGGTGAGCTCGCCCATCATCGACATCTGAAATTCACTTCTGATAGCTTCCTGAAATCTAGACACAAGAGCATGAGAGGAACCTCCAAAGATGATATCATCCACATATATCTGAACCATTAAAAAGTCATTGTCATGCTTTAGAGTGAACAAGGTTTTGTCAACACACCCCATGACATACCCGCGCTCTAGCAAGAAGGTCTTAAGCCTAGCATACCATGACCTAGGATCTTGCTTTAGCCTGTACAAAGCATTCTGAAGCTTGTACACACGATTTGGGTATTTGTGGTGCTCAAAGACAAGGGGTTGTCTCACATAAACCTCTTCCTCTATGAAACTATTTAGAAAATCACTCTTGACATCCATTTGGTAGAGTCTAATGCCCTTAGAGGTAGAAAATGCAAGCAAGATTCTAAGGGCTTCTATGCGTGCAACCGGAGCAAAGGTTTCCCCATAGTCTAAGCCCTCAACTTGGCTAAACCCCTGAGCAACATGCCTAGCCCTGTTTCTCAAAACCTCACCATCTTCCCCATGCTTGTTTTTGAATACCCACTTGGTTACTATGACATTCACACCAACAGGAGGCTCTACTAGGGTCTACACTTTGTTTCTCTCAAAGTTTTTCAACTCTTCATGCATGGCATTAACCCAATGTTCATCAGATAGTGCATGTCCAACATCCTGATGTTCAAAGGTGGCAACAAATAGGGAATTGGTAAAGCAGACATGATGTGTAGACCTTGACCTTGTTGTTCTCTCATAGAGATTACCAATTATCTGTTGGGGAGGATGTTGACGTTGAATTTGAAGAGGGGTCCGTATCTCAGAGTGTACCTCCCCCTCAACCACAACTGGAGCTGGCTCGACAGCAGCTGAGGTCGATGTAGAAGCTTCTGGACCCTCTGCTGGAGTGGTGGAAGCAGCAGGAACAAGCTCGGATGAGAGATGAGGTGAATCATCATCATCATAGTCGTCAAAGCCCTGTAGGTCCTCTTCTACAAAGATACTCTCCTCCATCTCCCTGTTACCTGCAGTCTCAACCATATTTCTTGCACAAGAGTTTGATTCATCAAAGGTTACATCGCAGGATTCTATGATGGTGTTAGGTTTTAAGTTCAAAACTCTGTAGGAATGTCCATGAAGAGTGTAACCAAGAAAGATGCCATCGGAAGATCTCGTTTCAAACTTATCAAGATTACCATGCTTGGGAATAAAGCACTTGCAACCAAAGACATGCAAATGAGAAATAGATGGCTTCCTCCTAAAGCGTAGCTCATAGGAAGTCACATTAAGAATTGAGCGCAAGAAAACCTGATTGGAAACATAGCAAGCAGTGCTAATGGCCTCAGCCTAGAACTGCCTCAGAGTCCTATGCTCATCGAGCATCGTTCGGGCCATCTCAACCAAGGTTTTGTTCTTTCTTTTGACCACATTATTCTGCTGAGGGACACGAGGTGCTAAGAATTGATGCTCAATACCATGCTCAAGATCGAAAGCATCGAAGGATGAGTTCTTGAACTCGGTACCGTTATTACTACGGATTGCTCGTAATGCACCAGAGAGTTCCTTGAACAACCTCAAAGCTAAGCTCCGAAAGTGATGAAACACTTCATCCTTGCTCTCAAGAAAGTAAATCCAAGAATAGCGAGAAAAGTCATCAACAATCACAAGAACGTACCGGTTTCCCACCCGACCCGAGAAGGACCAACATTGTCCATGTGAAGCAGCTCTCCAGGGCGTTCAGTCATCACCAAATCTTCTTTGGAGTTTGCTTTGTCTTCTCTTGTTGCAGCTTCTGATGAACAGATGGAGTGCATTCCTGACAAGGAGTTGTCCTTGCTCACAAGGAAGTTTATGAAGTTCTATAACAACTGGAAGGAGAGAAGAGGAGGTGGTTCAAGAACCTGCTTCAAGTGTGGTGACCCTGGACACTTCATCGCTGACTTCCCTAAGAAGAAGAAGAAGTCTGGGTACCACTACAACAACACTGATGATTTCAAGCAGAAGAAGAACTGCTTCTACAAGAAAGGCAAGAACTCTAAGAAGTTTGCCAAGGCCATTGCACACGCCTATGTTTCCGCCTTGAGCGACGTCGACCTCACATCAAGCGAAGGCCTTACAAGCTCAGAGGAGGAGGCTGAGAAGCCAGGAGTCAAGAGGAAGGACGACTTCACCGGGCTTTGCTTCATGGCAAAGAACGACCACGACACCGACTCTGGCTCTGACTCCGACAGAAGCGAGGTTCCTCCCACTTTTGATAAGCTCTCTTCTAAACTTGATCATTTGTGCGATGTTTTTCTCATGCAAGATGATAAGCTTTGCAGCGCTATACGTGAGATTAGAGAGCTTAAGTCTAAGTTGGATAGTGCTGAGTATGAAATCACTTCGCTTAGGTCTAAGCTTACAAAAGATGACATTGCTGTTGAGTGTGAGTCTTGTCAAGTTGTGATGAATGATCTGGCACAGAGGGAAAGTGTGCATGCTCAAGTTGCTAGTCAACTTGAGAGTGCCCTTAAAGAGCTTGATGAATTCAAAGCTAGACCAACTCTTTTGGGTGCATGTCAGAAGTGCCCCAAGTTCACTAATGAGTTGGAAGCTCAAACCCTCAAAGTCAAAGAGCTCGAGTCCAAGCTGCTAGATGAGACTCGCTCGAAAGTTCTTCCACCACCATGTGTAGTGTGTGGCTCTCTTAAGAATAAGCTTGCAATCACTAGAGAGGAAAACAAAATCCTAACCCAAGGAAATGACTATCTCATCTCTCGTCTCCAAAGAGCCCTAGTGAGTGAGGAGAAGATTGAGAGTTACTTGACAAGAGTCAAAGAAAGTGCCAATAGGTCAACCTACAACTTGGGCTTGGGATTTGAGAGGTGTGATAACGAGAGTGAGAATGTGGGTAAGTTTGTGCCTAGCTCTAGCTACAAGGATGAGGAACAGTCCATCAAACCCACTGACACATACTACCCATTTAACCCCAATCCTTCGTTCAACCCAAAGCAAGCCAAGAAGCCAAAACCCAAACCCACTGTGCAAGTTAAGCCTAAACATGAGAGTGCCTACATTTGCATGTCTGTGGCCGCAAGGGTCACTTGGATGAGTACTGTTATAGGTGTAACAGGATTGAGAGGATGCAAGCTGAGTTAACTAGAAATGTGCATCATGATGATTTTGTTGGTTTTTAGCCTCGCCCTTTTCTCGTGCCTATCATGGACAGGGTCATTCCTCATATGGCTTTGATTCATGAAACAGAGGCTGTGCGCAGCAGCGATTTGGCGCCCCATGTTTTCCCCATCATGGTGAGCATCGCTCGCGTGGATTTGGCTTTCACACAGATGATTTCTATCCACACAACTACAGGTTTGAGTCAAGACGCTTTGACAGGCCACGCTTTCCCCATCGTTGTTCTCGTCTCATGTGTTCAACTGGTAATGTGCAAAGAACTGTGATAACCCCTGCAGGTCATGTGATTCAGTGCTGGCTTCCCAAGAGTTTTCTTTCTAACCCCAGGACTGAGTCATCGATCTTTCCTTCTCGTTCTTTATAAGCAGCAGGTGGAGGCCTGGAGAACAAATGGTTGATGGACTCCGGGTATTCACGCCACATGACCGGAGATGCAAAGTGGTTCTCCAGCCTCACTGCCTTGAAGCGCCAGGAGTATGTGACCTTTGGAGATGACAAGAGAGGAAGAGAGAAAGGATGTTGGTTTGGTTGAGCATCTCAAGTACAATCTCCTCTCTCTCTCTCTCTCTCTCTCAGTTGCTTGTTGTTGGTTTGGAAGTGCGCGTTAAGAAAAATGCTTCTTGTGTTCTTGATTCAAATGGCTCTTTGGTTTGTGGGATTTCTAGCATTGGGAAGGTTTTTCAGGCTGATTTTGCTGTCTTTCCTAGTTCTCACAAGTGCTTATTTGCTCAGTCTTCTTCTGAGCTCTGGAAATGGCATAGGAGACTAGGTCATATGAGCTTGGACTTGCTTTGTCTCTTGAGTGGCCTAGGTTTGATCCGAGGATTGCCTAAGCTCAAATTTGATAAGGATTTGGTTTGTCCTCCTTGTCGTCATGGGAAAATGATTGCCGCTTCTCATCTACCAATCAATTAGGTGATGACTGAACGCCCTGGAGAGCTGCTTCATATAGACACTGTTGGTCCTTCTCGGGTTCGTTCGGCAGGTGGGAAGTGGTATGTTCTTGTGATTGTTGAAGACTACTCTCGCTACTCTTGGGTTTACTTTCTTGATAGCAAGGATGAAGTGTATTATGAGCAAGGAGCTTAGCTTTGAGGTTGTTCAAGGAACTTCCTGGTGCATTATGAGCAATTCGCAGTGATAGTGGCATCGAGTTCAAGAACTCCTCCTTTGATGCTTTCTGCCTTGAGCATGGTATTGAGCATCAGTTTTCAGCACCTCGTGTCCCTAAGCAAAATTATGTGGTTGAAAGAAAGAACAGGACCTTGGTGGAAATGGCCCGAATGATGCTCAATGAGCATAGGACTCCGAGGCGGTTCTGGGCTGAGGCCATTAGCACTACTTGCTATGTTTCCAATCGGACTTTCTTGTGCTCAATTCTTAATATGACTTCCAATGAGCTACGCTTTGGGAGGAAGCCATCTGTTTCTCATTTGCGCGCTTTTGGTTGCAAGTGCTTCGTTCTCAAGCGTGGCAATCTTGATAAGTTTGAGTTGAGATCTTCCGATGGCATTTTTCTTGGCTACACCCTTCATGGTCATTCTTACAGAGTTTTGCATTTGGAAACTAACACCATCATAGAGTCCTGCGATGGGACCTTTGATGAATCAAACTCTTGTGCAAGCAATGTGGTTGAGACTACAGGTAACAGGGAGATGGAGGAGAGTATCTTTGTAGAAGAGGACCTACAGGGCTTGGATGATGACGATGATGAATCATTCCATCCCACATCCGAGCTTGTTCCTACTGCTTCCACCACTCCAGCAGAGGGTCCAAAAGCTTCTACATCGACCTCAGCAGCTGTTGAGCCAGCTCCAGCTATGGTTGAGGGGGAGGTACGCTCTGATAGAGAGGCCCCTCACCACATTCAACGTCAACATCCACCTCAACAGATGATCGGTAATCTCTATGAGAGGACAACAAGGTCAAGGTCTGCACATCTCGCCTGCTTTACTAATTCTCTCTTTGTTGCTACCTTTGAACCTCGGGATGTTGGACACGCATTATCTGATGAACATCAGGTTAATGCCATGCATGAGGAGTTGAAAAACTTTGAGAAGAACAAAGTGTGGACCCTAGTAGAGCCATCTGTTGGTGTCAATGTGATAGGAACCAAGTGGGTTTTCAAAAACAGGCATGGGGAAGATGGTGAGGTTGTTAGAGACAAGGCTAGGCTTGTTGCCTAGGGTTGCAGTCAAGTGGAGGGCTGAGACTATGGGGAATCCTTTGCTCCTGTTGCACGCATAGAAGCCATTAGGATCTTGCTTGCATTTGCCGCATCTAAGGGCATTAGACTCTACCAAATGGATGTCAAGAGTGCTTTTCTAAATGGTTTCATAGAGAAAGATGTTTATGTGAGACAACCACCTGGCTTTGAGCACCACAAATACCCAAACTGTATGTACAAGCTTCAAAAGGCTTTGTACGGGCCAAAGCAAGCACCTAGGACATGGTATGCTAGGCTTAAGACCTTCTTGCTAGAGCGCGGGTATGTCATGGGGTGTGTTGATGAAACCTTGTTCACTCTAAAGCATGGCAATGACTTTCTAATGATTTAGATTGATGCGGATGATATCATCTTTGGATGTTCCTCTCATGCTCTTGTGTCCAGATTTCAGGAAGTCATGGAAAGTGAATTTCAAATGTCGATGATGGGTGAGCTCACCTTCTTTCTTGGACTTCAAATCAAGCAGTGCAAGCAAGGCACCTTCATACATCTAGCCAAGTACATGAAAAATCTCCTGAAGAAGTTCGACATGGTCAATGTGAAGCCGTTGTCAACACCAATGTCCACAACAATGGCACTTGACCCTGACGAAGACTGTGAAGCGATGGACCAAAGGGAGTACAGGAGCATGATTGGCTCCCTCTTGTACCTGACGGCGATAAGACCCGACATACACTTTGCAGTGTGTATTTGTGCTCGCTTTCAAGCTTCTCCAAGGGTGACTCATCACAAGGCTGTCAAGCGCATCTTCATGTATCTCAAATACACCCTTGAGTTCAGTCTTTGGTACTCTGCATCTTCATCTCTTGATCCCTTTTAGTATTCGGTTGCGGACTTTGCTGGGTGTAGAATTGATAGGAAGAGCACTTCTGGTACTTGCCATTTCTTGGGTACTTCTTTGATCTGTTGGCCTTCTTGTAAGCAGTCGAGTGTAGCCCAATCCACCACAGAGGCTGAGTATGTTGCAGCTGCTAGCTGCTGCTCACAAATCCTATGGATTATATCCACCATGAGAGACTATGGGTTAACCTTTAAGGGTATTCCACTCATGTGTGATAACTTCAGTGTCATATGCTTAGCCAAGAACCCAATCCTACATGGTAAGGTCACACACATAAATATGAGATTCCACTTCCTGAGAGATAATGTTGAGAAGGGAGATGTTGAGGTCCAATACATCGACACCAAAAACCAATTAGCTGATATCCCTACCAAGCCCCTAGATGTTTCAATATTTTCTTTTCTTCGGGGGGAGCTTGGTGTTTGCCATCCTTATGGCATCATTTGAGGGGGTGTTGGTGTTCTCTTGTATATATGTATCTTACCTTTTCGCATTGCATCTCATATGTAATATATGCTTTGGTAGATGAGCTTTGACTCTTATGCCTTCTTGCATTTCTCTTTGCTATGATTGAGCTTGAGCTAAGTTGTATGGATGTGATAGTGTTGGTTTTTCTTACGTCTACGAATAAATCCGCAAGCGCACGGAAGACCGATGTAGCACTTCACCCAGAGTATTCCGGGGTATCGAATCACGAGGAACGTGTGTGTCTATCGTTGGACTAAATCACCCAAGGACACAGAGATTGATTAAGACAGGCAGAGGACAGAGAGGATGTCCCAAGAGTCAGGTTCCTACGTTAACTAAGCTATGCTCTAGTTTGCTCGCGTTGGGCACGGACTTACCCCTGCATCCACAGGCGACTTCCGCCAAGAGCCTACGCACTAGCCTAGCGGGGAGGATTTCAGAGGACGGACAGAGCTGTCACCACCTGCCGCCTACCTCAACGAACCAGTAGACTAACGAATAATCAAAGGTAACCTCCTGCCTAGACACCACGTCTATGCGATCGATTACTACCTTAACCTTCTAGCAACGAATATTCAGGCTAAGGCACCCTAAGAACTTAGAGCGATGAACGAGCTCACAAGCTAGAACTATAACTTAATTAAAGTAAAAAGTAAACTGCAAGAGGGGAAATCTCGACACTTACTATGATTGGCAAATGTCGTCGAAGTACAAGCGTGGAGAAGGCGAAGACAAGCCCAAGCCTCCTCCGAACTCTACTCCACTCTCTTCCTAATCTAAGCACTAGCTAAGTAGCACTTGGCCTTTGCAAGAGGAGCACTAAATCTTCAATCTTGAGTGTGTGTTGGAGTGAAGGCCCTCACCCTCTATTTATAGCCTCCTAACGTCGGTTTCAGAGGAGTAACCGCCACGGAATCCCCCCAAACCGCCATCAGGGAGTCCTGAGGAGCCAACACGTGGAAGCCCAGGCGGAGAGGGCGCTCGGCCAGGTCGCCCGACCTGACCAGGTCGGCCAACCTGGGGGTGGCCCCTCCTGGCCTGTGCTTTCTCCAGGTGGCTGTCCTGTGGGCCCTGACAACGGTTTGCGCGGTATTACAGGGAGTTACGTCGGTTAAGCGCTGAAGGTGGGCTCCTTAATCCGTGTGCTTGCTCCTGATTGGCCGGAAGTGTGCTTTCTCCTTGAATTTCCTTAAATTTTATTTAAACTCCATGGGTTGCTTCCTGCATACACAAAGTCACCAAAACTTGTGGAAATAATTAGTAATAAATTCCTACCACTAAGGTGGTGATCAAATTGTGTGATTCTTGCGGGTAAACGACGGTCATATTTTGCATTTAAGGACCGTCAACAAACTCCCCCACACTTAGCCTTTGCTCGTCCTCGAGTAAAGGACTAAAGACTAAGGACTAAGTGATAATTCAAACCTTGATAAATCAAATCTAGCATGCAAATTATTCCAGACATTACCTTGTATCTCCATGAGCTTTTGAAGTGTCTAGCATGCCTTCTTTGGATATTGATGAATGGAACGAATCTTGACTCCGAAAACTCAGCTCCTTCTGCTTATGTAACTTGGGTTTTCGAAAAGATTTTCACAATCAAAGAATAGTAGCCATACTCCTCAAATGATTCTCTCAGTCGCTCAAAGGTGTATTTTCCTCACCGAGGCATTGTGCCTTTCATGTCCTATCTCTAAATATGGTATATGTGGAGCTCAAGAATAGGATTGAAATGGTGGCATACTTATAATTCATATCTTGCTAAGTCAAAATTCGGATCCAAAGAGAAAAACAAGTCATGATTAATAAGTCAAGTCTGTGCACATTTATTTGGTAGATGGAAGATGGATACTCCTTTGAACATTCCCTCATCGAGATGAGATCATGGGCTATCTTTCTTTCTTTTCTTTTTTTCTCTCTTTTTTTTTTGAATACTAGATAGCCCATAACTCTTTTTGCAACAAAATACGGAGGGAAGTATGTAGAACTGGAGTATTTTATTTTCATGGATGGTGGAGATGCTAACTTCCAGTGTAGAGGTTTTTAGCATAGGGGTGGATGTGCACACAGACTTGATAAATGAAGCATAACAGGCATCTCAATTTGGGTCTCAAAATTTTGACAAGGCTCAATAAATTAATAAGTAGCACAAAAGAGCACATTCTTTGATAAGCAAAATTTGGCCTTGGTAGGATAAATTTTATTATTGAGGAGTTGGCTTTCAAATTTATCATTTTCAAAAGAAAATCCCAAGTTATAAGCATAAGAGTGAAGATTCATAAAGTCTATTCATATCACATAAATCAATAGTCCTAGGTAGCATGTTTTCCTAAAGATATAGTCATGGAAATTTAGGCAAACATTCTAGGAATAAGGAGCATGCAAGATGATAAATCAAAAAGAATGAATTATGGAGAAAATTCAGGTTTTTAGTATTTATTAAATTTTCCATATTCAAGGAGAAAATAAGCAGAGAGGCAGGGAGGAATGGGAAGTGGACGTGCAAACCAGAATATGGACCAAGTGGGGGTCCGAGGGGAGCCAGGCCTGGGTCGGCCGACCTGGTCAGGTCGCCCGACCTGGGAGATGCTCCTCTGGTCCCCTGGTTCGTCGTGTCGCTTCGTGTCGCCCTGTGCAACGTATTTCTCAGGGTAGACCGTCCGTTTGCGCGTTCGTACTTCGCAAATCCTCCTCCACACTTGTTTTCTGACTTCTTTTTATTTGACACAAACAAAAAGGAAAAAGTGTGAAAGCAAAGGTGGACCCCACCGGCTTTATGGGCTCTGTGGGTTCCATTATTCAATTCTTTATTATAGGCGCATTACATTTAAATGAAATAAACGAAGAAAATCTAAAAAGGGAAACTAAGCGCCTATTTTCCTAAACTATATGGAGAGCCTATTCATTTGCCCTTATATAAGTCGGGCTCTCCCATGTGGCTACAAATGCGCTCCATCTTAGCGCATAAGCCACGGCGGAGGTCTTTCATACCCTCCTCGAGGCGTTGCACACGATCCTCAAGTTGAGCACGATCAACCAACTCCTCCGCCAACTTGTTGGCCAGCCTCTTATTCTCCCCCCGTAGGAGGAGAACGTCCTGCGCAAGCTTGGCCTTGGAGGGACCTGTCGCCTCGTCCCCGCTGTCCTGGTAGTGGCCGCCCTCCGCTGTGATTGGCGGGGGGTCGAGGAAGCGGCTGATGGTCTTCCGCGGGGAGGAGTCGATGGATTCCTCCATCTCCCGCTTGTCCTCCGAAGTGAGCTTGGGGAAGAGCACTTTCCCCTTGCCCGGTCCAGTGCGTGGTTCGGTGCTGGTGAACCGTCCCTTCTGCTCTGGCGACGTGGGGATGTAGTCCATCCGGTACTTGTACCCGAATGGCGACCCATCCCTGCCCCGAAGCGTCTCAACGAGGTGTTCCCTGGGCAGGAGAGCAGAGGGATCCCCGTTGTGGAGACGACGGGTGGGTGTCGTCTTGCGGTGCGCCAGAGTGCCCGTCGTTGGTCTCTTGATGTCGGGGGTAGGACGCCGTACAGGCGACGTTCCCCGCGTCTTCATGGTGCGTGCCGGGGTCGGCGAAAGTGCCCGCTGCGATGTGCGGGTGGCGGAAGGGCTGCGCCGTTCAGCAAACCATGTACGGCCTGCCCTTTCCTCTTCGCGGCGCAGGGGAGGCTCAATGGCGAGAGGCTCAACAATCTCGGCAAGGGTGAGATCGAGGTTGGTCGGGACAATTTGGTTAGCGGGGGTGATTTCCCCGCTAAGGGCAAGGGCGGAGCTGGTCAAGGAAGCCTGGGAAGTGCTCTTTTTGGCACCATGACGAAGTTGGGGGTTCTGGAAGAGGTTCACAGGAAGGTTTGGGATGAGAGAAAAGCATCGCTCCCCTCTGCTTAAAAGGAGAGTCCCCCGACGGTATATTCGCGATTCTCCGCGAGATTCTCCGATTAGGGCGAAGGGGGAAGTTGGAGGAACGCGTGAGAGAAAAACGGGAAGCGGCGGCGCCACCAGGGGGTCGCCCGACCTGGCCAGGTCGGCCGACCTGGTGGTGGGCCCCCTGGGGCTGCTGCTTCGTGGGCTGCCTAAGGGAGGTCCAAGGAGGGGGAAAAGTACGGCAATTTAATTTGATTCTAAGTTTAGGTGCCCGTAAAGGCTATGGGTAGGCCCGGAAGTCAATTAAATTGACTACGTCCTCCTCAACTCCTATACTTTTAATAGAATCGTAAAAGAGTTTAAGTCGATGGCCGTTTACCTTAAACGCGTTCCCGTCCTTGTCCTGGAGTGTGACCGCTCCATGTGTCGCGACGTCGATGACGAGATATGGCCCAAGCCATTTGCTTCGCAGTTTCCCGTCGCCGAACAGCTTCACTCTTGAGTTGAAGAGTAGCACCTTGTCTCCAGGGTTGAACTCCTTTGGCTGTATCCTTTTGTCGTGCCATTTCTTAGTCTTTTCTTTATAGATCCTGGCACTGTGATACGCCTTTTCTCTCCATTCCTCCAGCTCAGAAATTTGCTTCATCCTGTGCCTTCCTGCTTCTTTGGAATCCATATTCCATTTCTTTATTGCCCAATATGCCTTGTGTTCCAGTTCTACCGGCAGATGGCAAGTCTTGCCGTAGACCAGCTGGAATGGAGACATGCCTATGGGGGTCTTGTATGCAGTGCGATATGCCCATAGTGCATCTGGCAACTTATTCTTCCATCCCGATCCCATTTCCTCCACTGTTTTCTGCAGGATGTTCTTGATTTGCTTGTTCGAGGTCTCTGCCTGACCGCTGGTCTGGGGGTGGTATGGAGTAGCAATGTTATGGTCGGAACCGAGTTCCCTCAGGAAGTGTCGGAATCCTTTATCCGTGAAGTGTGAACCTCCATCACTAATCACCATCCTTGGTACCCCAAAGCGTGGGAAAATGATCTCATAGAGCATCTTCCGTGCGCTCTTTGCATCTGCAGCTCTGCATGGCAATGCTTCAACCCACTTTGACACGTAGTCGACTGCCACCAGGATATACTCGCAATCATAGGACCTTGGGAAGGGTCCCATGAAGTCGATGCCCCAGACGTCGAAAAGTTCGACTTGCAGGTTGTATGTCAAGGGCATCGCGTTGCGAGATGAGATTCCTCCATGCTTCTGGCATCTCCTGCACCTCCTGATGTACTCCTTGGTGTCCTCATACATCGTCGGCCAATAGAAACCACTTTGCCAGATTTTTGCTTGCGTCCGGTACACGCCGTAGTGTCCTCCGTACGGAGCTGCATGGCACTTCTCAATTATCTGTGCACCCACAATGGTGGGGATGCATCGCCGCAACAGACCATCAGCACAGACCCTGTAGAGGAATGGGTCGTCCCAAAGGTGTCGCCTACTTTCATAGGCCAGCTTCTTTCGGTTTTCCCCCGGCGGAACATACCCTGTAACCATGAAATTCACGATATCTGCATACCAGGGTGTGGAGTCCGCGACCTTTAGCAGCATATCATCTCGTAGGAAGTCGTTGATTGGTAGTTCCTGCATGTTAGTGACTTGCATACGAGATAGATGATCTGCTACGGAATTCTCTACTCCTTTCTTATCTTTTATTTCAAGATCAAACTCTTGGAGTAAGAGGATCCATCTGATGAGCCTTGGTTTAGCATCTTTTTTAGCGAGCAGGTATTTTAGTGCAGCATGATCAGTGTAAACAATTACCTTTGCTCCAACTAAATAAGATCTAAATTTATCGATAGCAAAAACCACAGCCAGGAGCTCCTTTTCTGTGGTAGCGTAGTTGAGCTGTGCTCCTGTCAAGGTTTTGCTAGCGTAGGCTATTGCGTGATGCTTCTTGTCCTTAGTTTGGCCGAGAACGGCCCCTACGGTGTAGTCACTAGCATCGCACATGATTTCAAAGGGCAGCTTCCAATCAGGGGGTTGGATGATGGGAGCTGAGATGAGTGCATTTTTCAAGAGATGAAAAGATTTCAAGCACTCATCATCAAAGTCAAAAGGCGCATCCTTAGCTAAGAGGTTGGTGAGGGGTCTAGCGATTTTCGAAAAGTCTTTGATGAATCGTCGATAGAACCCAGCATGCCCCAAAAAGCTACGAATACCCTTGACATTGATCGGGGGTGGAAGTTGCTCGATAACTTCTATTTTCGCCTTATCCACCTCGATCCCTCTCTCGGACACTAATTGCCCTAGCACTATGCCTTCTCGGACCATAAAGTGGCACTTTTCCCAATTAAGTACCAGGTCCTTTTCTTGGCATCGAGTCAAGACCCTGTCCAAGTTCTCGAGACAGTGATCGAAGGTCTTCCCATAGACTGAGAAGTCATCCATGAAGACTTCCATGATTTCCTCGATCATGTCCGAGAATATGGACATCATACACCGTTGGAAAGAGGCTGGTGCATTACACAACCCAAAAGACATCCTACGGTAGGCATACGTTCCATACGGGCACGTGAAGGTGGTCTTACTCTGATCATCGGGATGGATAGGAATCTGATGATAACCAGAATACCCATCAAGGAAACAGAAGAAGGAATGGTTTGCCAACCGCTCTAACATCTCATCGATGAAGGGCAGCGGGAAATGATCCTTCTTTGTTGCCTTGTTGAGTTTTCTGTAATCGATACACATCCTCCATCCCGTGACGGTACGTTGGGGAATAAGCTCGTTCTTATCATTCTTAACGACCGTCATACCTCCCTTCTTCGGCACTACTTGCACCGGGCTCACCCACTCACTATGAGGTACGGGATATATGATCCCTGAATGCAGAAGTTTTAGAACTTCCTTCTTCACAACCTCGCGCATAGCATTATTTAACCTCCTCTGGGGTTCCCTAGAAGGTGTACTCTCGGGGTCAAGAGGGATGCGATGGGTGCAGAGAGTGGGACTAATTCCCTTTAGGTCTTGGAGGGAGTACCCAAAGACAGAGCGATGTTTCTCTAAGACAGAGATCAGCTTCTTGGTTTCCTCCTCCGAAAGCTTATCACTAATGATGACAGGGGACTCCGTGTCACCATGTAGGAAAGCGTAGCGTAGGCCAGGGGGTAAGGTTTTTAACTCGATGGGAGGTCGAGTCGGTGGTTTTTCTTCAGGAAGCTCGAGAGTTTCCTGTAGATCATCCTCCTCTTCTGTAAAAAGATCGGCGTCTTGGTCAAGGAGGGTATCAGGAGGGTCGAAAGGGGAAATCACTTTCACCTCTTCGGTTAGGTCTCTCTCATCAGGAAATTCAGCGATGGTGTTTCGCGAACGGGAGATTGGGATTGAGAGAGCCTTTCCTCCGATGTTGACACTGAGGTTACCGGATGAGGCTGCCGTAAAGAGTTTTTCTAAAGGAAGCCCGATGAGGACATCAAAGCTTGGGACCTCAAAGACATGAAAGTTCAGAAGGGCCTCAGCGTCTTTGTGTCGTATCGACACATTGTTTAGAATCCCGTAACCTTCTAGGATGGCTCCGGTAGGGCTTTTGAAGGTCTTTTGCGTAGGAAGCAGAGGTTCGTCTCCTAATACCTCAAAGGCAAAGGAGTCGGAAACGATGTTTATTCCTACGGCGGGATTATACCAGACATCCACAGCTCTGCCTCTAACCATACAAGGAATGGTAGTAGAGGATGAGATAATCCGAACAAGTTCGGAACATTGCTCATTTTCTCGGGACCACTCATCACTCATGATGGCTGTTAGTTCTTTCACTGAGTCCCTAAGGAATTGTTCTTCTATAGGTTCAGGGGAAGGAACTGGTGTTTGAGGCTTTCGTTGGATGGCATACATCGAGGTGTTACCGAAATCTTTGAAAAGATCATCCTCGATGATGAAAGGGAATTCGGACAGCTGAATTTCTTCATCATCCGAATTTCCTGGTTCAGGAGGAGGCTCACTAGCTAAGTCTTGAGATGTGCAAGAAGCAGGGTCAGATTCGGCTAGCTGGAGAGTCTCCTGGCTCGGCGTAGCTTCTTCGCAGGGGGGTTTGGTGGGCTCGAGGAAAGAGGTATTTTCTAGAATGCGTTCTAGGATGGTTCTTCCTTCTGAGACCGTTTTGTGTATGAATGAACCTCCGGCGGCTATGTCGAGATATTGGGCAGATTCCTTGTCGAG
The DNA here is from genome assembly GCA_030378355.1 of Eleusine indica. NCBI lineage: Eukaryota > Viridiplantae > Streptophyta > Magnoliopsida > Poales > Poaceae > Eleusine > Eleusine indica. The sequence goes on along the minus strand of CM059501.1, from coordinate 27,660,423 downwards.
ACCCATCCGAAAATGCTGTAGCAGCATGGGATCGGGTATAGACAAGTCAGGACCGGATTTCACTAAAAGCGAGAACCTAGCCCAAGCTGTGCCTAAGGATTCCTTCTCGGCCTGCTCGAAGTTGAAGACCTCTCTACGGAGAGAAACGATTCGTGATATTGGGAAGAACGCAAGACAAAATTTGTCCCGGAGCTCTTTCCAGTCACCATTCGTGCTTTCTGCCGTGTGAGTGTACCATTGCTTCGCCCTCTCTATAAGAGAAAAGGGAAACAATTTCCACTTGAGAGTCTCTTGTGTCATACCCCTGATTTGGATGCACGAGCACAATTGCTCAAATTCTCGCAGGTGATGGTGTGGGTTTTCGTTTTCTACCCCCGAGAAAGGTTGTGCCTGAACCATGGCTATAAAGCCTGGGCAGAGTTCGAAGCCATCTGAAAGGATTGGTTTTGAAGATGAAGGTGGCTCGTAGAACTCGCCCCTTGGAGCAGAGAAGGATTGAATAGAAGGTTGCTCCATGGTAGGGATAAGGAAAGAAATAAAAGAAAGATCAAAAGGGATACGAGGGTGACTAGGGTCCGCAGATAAAACAGCAACCGCTCCCCGGCAACGGCGCCAGAAATGCTTGTTGGTTTTTCTTACGTCTACGAATAAATCCGCAAGCGCACGGAAGACCGATGTAGCACTTCACCCAGAGTATTCCGGGGTATCGAATCACGAGGAACGTGTGTGTCTATCGTTGGACTAAATCACCCAAGGACACAGAGATTGATTAAGACAGGCAGAGGACAGAGAGGATGTCCCAAGAGTCAGGTTCCTACGTTAATTAAGCTATGCTCTAGTTTGCTCGCGTTGGGCACGGACTTACCCCTGCATCCACAGGCGACTTCCGCCAAGAGCCTACGCACTAGCCTAGCGGGGAGGATTTCAGAGGACGGACAGAGCTGTTACCACCTGCCGCCTACCTCAACGAACCAGTAGACTAACGAATAATCAAAGGTAACCTCCTGCCTAGACACCACGTCTATGCGATCGATTACTACCTTAACCTTCTAGCAACGAATATTCAGGCTAAGGCACCCTAAGAACTTAGAGCGATGAACGAGCTCACAAGCTAGAACTATAACTTAATTAAAGTAAAAAGTAAACTGCAAGAGGGGAAATCTCGACACTTACTATGATTGGCAAATGTCGTCGAAGTACAAGCGTGGAGAAGGCGAAGACAAGCCCAAGCCTCCTCCGAACTCTACTCCACTCTCTTCCTAATCTAAGCACTAGCTAAGTAGCACTTGGCCTTTGCAAGAGGAGCACTAAATCTTCAATCTTGAGTGTGTGTTGGAGTGAAGGCCCTCACCCTCTATTTATAGCCTCCTAACGTCGGTTTCAGAGGAGTAACCGCCACGGAATCCCCCCAAACCGCCATCAGGGAGTCCTGAGGAGCCAACACGTGGAAGCCCAGGCGGAGAGGGCGCCCGGCCAGGTCGCCCGACCTGACCAGGTCGGCCGACCTGGGGGTGGCCCCTCCTGGCCTGTGCTTTCTCCAGGTGGCTGTCCTGTGGGCCCTGACAACGGTTTGCGCGATATTACAGGGAGTTACGTCGGTTAAGCGCTGAAGGTGGGCTCCTTAATCCGTGTGCTTGCTCCTGATTGGCCGGAAGTGTGCTTTCTCCTTGAATTTCCTTAAATTTTATTTAAACTCCATGGGTTGCTTCCTGCATACACAAAGTCACCAAAACTTGTGGAAATAATTAGTAATAAATTCCTACCACTAAGGTGGTGATCAAATTGTGTGATTCTTGCGGGTAAACGACAGTCATATTTTGCATTTAAGGACCGTCAACAGATAGTAATCTCTCATGCTTAGATTTTCTGATGGCTTGTTATAGACTCTCTTGAGCAACCTGCTAATCTTAAAGGTAAACTGAGCTTCTTATGAACCTTATGAACTAATCTTGTTAAGACTTGCTCACCATGTGTATAATTGTTTTTATCCCTGTCAAATCTTGTGTCGAGGCTAGTCTAGAGGATGTCTTGGCTTTGGCACCTTGTGTTTGCAAAATGGAAAGCTTTACAAATGTTTATCTCATGATGAAACATTGTGGGAACGTGTGTTCCTTTTGCCGCAAAGGCATGCTCTTTTGTCATGTGAATAAATCATGAAAAATCTGCTAAGTGCTTTGATCAAAATAATTCTAAAATGCTAAATCCAAACACTGTGACTTGAGGCCTCAGAGTGTTTGTCGTAACCAGTCGTGCGACACTCCACATGGATAAGAGTACACATGAGGATAAACAATAAACACTTGATCAATTGAGTCTCTGTTGCATATGTGAGCGTTTGTAAAGCTTATTTTCTGTGAATGCTTGTTGCCTTGGTTGAGATGGAGACTGGCTAGGTTATTTCGATTCACTTGATACTCGTTTTGCCTTGGATGGGAGTACTTGCACATGTGGTGGCAGTTTTTCTCATGATAAGCAAATTTGATTCTATCTAAGCTAGTCAATCTTTTTGATCTTGTATAGCTCTTGGTGTTTATGCCTTGCTATCTATTTTTGGTCTTTGTATGATTGTGAGCTATTGCTTTTACACTTCATGGCTCTATGGATATAAGTATCAAGGATAAATGATTGTTTGCATAATTTTTGAAGCGTCTTAGGTTTGCATTTTCATTCATTGCATGTTTCTTCTTTTGCCTCTTTGTTGAGTTCATTGCCAAAGGGGGAGAAACTTGTGGGTCATGCACAAATAATGCTAAGAAACCTAAAATGACTCTTTTTACATTACATGAGACCTATCACAAGTTGAGTGGGAGCATATCATGTCCTTGAGCGTTTTCTTGCGCTTTTCACACTCTTTGCGTCTCCAGTCGCTTTCTTTGCCAACTCCTGGTTTTGCGATTCCTATTTTGCTAGATGGCCTACTTATCACCTTTTCTTTGGGTTTGGCCATTTGGATGTGCTTATTCGGCTTTCCATTTCAATCTCTAATCTTTGTGCATTTGGTGTTGTCAATGTACTCATCAAGGGGGAGATTGAGAAACCATGTGGATATGTGCCATGGTTTGCAATATGTTATGAGTAATTGACTTTGGCGGAATTTGTGTTTGAGTTGAAATGCGGGAATCTGGGGATTGCATGAGTTTGTGCATGTCATGGTTTTGACTAACCGGAGTTGGTGAGGATGTTGGAGAGTTTGCAGGAGATGGGAAATGTGTTTGCTTGTCTCATGATGTGTAGGTCACTAGAGGCAACTTAGCGGTCAACGGCAAGAGGATCGGGCACAAATAGGAGACTTGGGGCCAGACGATCAGGAGGCCGGGTGAAGTCAAGGGTGATCCATACCGTACATGTGGAGAGGCAAGAAGCACGAACGATTTCACGGTTGAGCCTCAAAACCATGGGTGGTGATCAAGACGGCAGGGTTGACCAAGTCAAAGGTGATCGGGCGTCAGTGCAAGTAGAGGCTTCCAATGGACCGAAGGCGGGAGAGACTTGCCGACGAGGAGGATCATGGGATGAGGTGACACGCGTCAATATCGAGAAGTCGTGCGTTGAGAAGCATGCAAGGCGGTTTCCCGATTTGGGCCTCAAAACCAATGGTGGCGGTTGGAGGTGCACGTCCACCATCGCGGAGCTTGCATCGAGCCGAAGTAAAGTTGTGAAGGGCTCGATGGCGTTCGGGCGAAGGAAAAAGAGTTGGACTGTTTTGCCCCTGGTAGTAGGTGGCAGTGTATTGTAGGTGAGGGGTAGGATGGTCTTTAGCACAACCCCTAGGCCTATATAAGGAGAGGTGTGGCTTGTGGGAGAGGTGTCTCTGCCTATAGCCTTGTGTTAGGATTTCATTCTAAAGAGCTAGGAGAGTGTTTCATGTAAAGAGGAGAGTAGTGGGCGTGTGAGAGACATCCCTTACTCTTCTATAGAGTGGGAGGAAGAGGGTGACTTCCTAGCCTTTGTACCCATGGATCTTGTAAGCATGTTTCTATGATATGAGATTTATTTTTGTGCTGAAGATCTTCCTCTCTCCCTAAATCCCAAATTTCTTTTTTTCTCTATTTTCGGAGCTATTTTCGTGGTGATTATCGATCTCGTTTTTGACTGGGTTTTGGTACGAATTTCTTGAGCGATCTTGGTGCTAGGACGCGCCTAAACAATCCTCTATGGATCCTTGATTGAATCCTTGGCAAGAGCACCTTTGATTTCATGGATCTCCTCAAGAACATTCAAATCGTAGAGCTTTCGGTAAATCCTCAAATTCGAGATGAATTCTTGAGCTTTTTGTGTGATTCCACTTGGAGAAGGAACGTCCTACCATGAGACACCTTCTATCCAAGTTTCATGATTTTTGGAGTTTGTTTGTATAGGTTTTGGTATTTTTCTTACTAAGTTTCGAGCACAGTTTTTGGTTCTAGAAAGTGTCAATCGGCACTACCAATCGCTGAACCGGCATTGCCAGTGCCCGAGGAAGAACACTTGATCAGCACTACCGATGGCTGGACCGGCACTGCCGGTAGCCTAGGTCAGAACTCGGAGCGACACTGCCAGTGACTTAAGTCCGATCCCGCACCGGCACTGCCGATGGGCGTGACCAACACTGTCGATGGTGCCAACCGGCACTGCCGATGGTAGTGATCAGCACTGCCGACAGTGGTCTAGTAAGGTCTGACTTGTGTGCGGTTCTTGACTATTTTGAGTCTTTGCAGTTCTCTTTTGTTTCCGCTGTGTTCTGCTGCTGTTGTTGATCACTCGTAAAGGTACCACATCACAATTTAGTGTGTGTCGCCTTAGTGATCGGTTTGGAGGTTGGTTCGGGTTGTAATTGGAATATAGGCCAAGTTCTAGTTAAGAATTTTAAATGGCTCACATTCACCCCCTCCCCCTCTGGTCGCCTTCTCGGTCCTTCATTTACCTTTACCGCGCTCGTTGCCTTCACTCTCCCTGTCTTGTCATCTCCAAAGGACACATACTCCGGGCACTTCAAGGGAGTGAGGTTCGAGAATCACTTTGCATCTCTGGTCATGTGGCGCGAACACCTGGAGTCCATTAGCCACTTGTTCTCCAGACCTCCACCTGCTGCCTCGCTTGTGTCGGAGTCAGAGCTAGAGTCGGTGTCATGATCATTCTTTGTCATGAAGCAAAGCATGGTGAAGTCATCCTTCCTCATGACTCATGGCTTCTGAACCTCCTCCTCAGAGCCTGTAAGGCCATCGCTTGATGTGAGGTCAACATCACTTAGAACGGCAACGCGGGCGCATGTGACCACCTTTGCGAACATCTAGGAGTTCCTGCTTCGCTTGAAGAAGTAGTTCTTATTCTTCTTGAGGTCTTCAGTGTTGTTGTCGTGGTACCCGGCCTTGTTCTTATTCTTGGGGCAGTCAGCGATGAAGTGTCCAGGGCCACCACACTCGAAGCAGGTTCTTGAACCATCTCCTCTTCTCTCCTTCCGATTGTTGTAGAACTTCCTGAACTTCCTTGTGAGCACGGACAACTCCTCGTCAGACATGCACTCCATCTACTCATCGGAAGCTGCAACAAGAGAAGACAGAGAAAACTCCAAGGAAGACTTGTTAAGTGAGGGGTTAGTTCCATAAGAAGCACCACTGTGACTACCCTTTTGAGAGCTAGAAAGCAAATCCATACTAGAAGCAGGATTAACATGATTAGGACGAGATTTCCTAGACAGTTCATGAGATTTTAGCTTGCTATACAGTTGCTCACTGTTCGGAGATGACTGGCTCACTTGCAGACACGAACTTTTGAGGAGGGATGAGACGTGCACGTACCCTTCTCAAGAGTTGTTCGGAATCTTCAATACAATTTTCAGGCAAGGTGAAGCCAGTCATGCACTATCCTATTTTCATACAAAAGGAGAAAACATACAAGTTTAGCCTGTTTGGGCGAATGCCAAATAATCTCATATGCAAGTATAGAATATGGGTAATTCTTCTGATCAATTGCCTTCTCCGGCAACGGCACCAGAAATGCTTGTTGACATTTCTTAACATCGTTACTAAGTTTACTTAGCAACAAAGCCATAAATGTTTATTAGTAATCTTTAACGAATGCTGAGAGTCCGCAAGCGCACGGAGAATACCGTTGTAGCATTTCACCTGGAAGTATTCAGGGTATCGTATTTGTTTTATCCCAAAGGAAGGCATATTCTAGATAGTTGAACATTGGATTATGAGATAAAGTCCTAATAGGGGTAAGGATAAAGGTAGACATAGTAGTGGACACACAGATAGCATACTCAAGTTAGATAAATATTAGTCTAGTGGAGAAGGACAAAGAAAGAGCTAAGTTCCTATGTTTCTTTTATATAGTTACATAGTTTTACATTATATACTATTATATAGATACAATGACAATGCAGGACAATCAGATCATCACACCCTGGGCATCTGGTTTTCCCCTGCATCCATAGTATGATTCCGGCCAAGAGCCTATTGCATAGCCAAACGTGGGGGATTTCGAAGGACAGATAGGGCTGTCACCACCTACTACCTACCCCTTGCAATCCGTGGGCTACACAACAAATAATGCATTCTATTGATCTAAGCACAATGCTTACATATCTAGTACAATACTCCTAATTCCTTAAGCGATGGATCAAAAAAGGAGTAATCACATTTACTTGAACACTAAGCACATGGAAATGATCTAAGTCACACATTAGTCATGCATCATTATAATGACATAAATAAAGACTATAGTAAGGGCTTATGTCTAACATGGTAATATAGTATGTCTACATTACTAACATGCAAGCATAATAACTACATACGTGAATGGATCATATAATCAAACATGAAACACACGATCCAAACATAACTATATATAAAGACTAAATATATTAAATAGAATAAAGTCTTACAAAAGGAGAAAGATACAAGAGCCATACCACAACTCCAAGGAAGACTTGGGAACTGAAGAAGACTTTGTTCTAAGCCTAACTCCACTAAAACTAAAGGGAATCATGAAATGGTAAAGAGAGTAATGCTTCTTGGTGTGTGTTGAGGAGTGAGCCACACCCTTGCTTTTATAGCTGTCCAAAGGCGGTTATGAGGTCGATAACTCCCGCCCTATGGCGGACAGTCGCTTTTGTGGATACCTCCATAACAAGCTGGGCCTCCTCCCTATTTGGCCGAACAGGGGTTGAACCTAGTGTCCCCCACCCCCCCCCCCCCGGCTCTTCTGGCTCACTGATGGGTGGAACCCTTGGACTCCTCCATGAATTAGCCCTTCTGTATATCGGTTTGGTTCTGTAGGTGGGCTAGTTGATCCGTGGGAATCCCCGTTGGCGAACTCTGATTGGTCCACGTTGTGTTTCTTCACCACATTGGTGTGTTTTCTCCTCTATTTTGATATTTCTCCTGCTTATCAGTGATCCTCAAAGCAACAGTGGATATTTTTTAGTTCTAACTAACATGTATCGTGCGAATATACAATCCTTCTTTATTTCGAGTTATATTAATGGCCGGAAATGGTATTTAACGGCTGTCAATAGAACCGCAGGAGCGAGCTCGATGTTGTCCACCAGGGCGCGTGAGGTCTCAACCATGGAGTCGAGAAGTAGATGGCATTGGTCAACTGTATGCTTGGGGTGGAAGCCTTCTTTGATTTTATCCAAGGGAAGATCAGGATTCCAAGACTTATAGATTGCCAATACTTGGCTTCCAGCTTCAATGGCTATCCGCTTAGAGTGTCCCTCGATGGCCTCAGGTGCATGCTCCCAAAGGTACTCGATTGAGTGCCCGGTCTGCCCAACTTGGTTGGCATGGATATAATCCAAGGCCTTTCGAGCACTATAAGATAGGGCTGCAAGATCCACTAGGATTAGGAGATAAAGTCTACAAGGAGGAGGATAAAGGAAATAATGTAGAGCTTACTGGCAAGATTACTTTTGAAAGTCGTAGCACTGCTCTTGGCATTCTTCAGTTTCTCCTTGGTCTCCTCTAGTTCCTTCTTCCGAAGGTCATTTTCAGCCTCTCGGTCAGATAGCAACTTGGATAGCCTGGTCTTCTCATTAGTCAGAGCTTCTAAGAACCTCTGCTGATTTGAAGTGAGCTTCTCCAATTTGACTATTTTATTCTGATAAGCTGAAAACATGTGACAGATTGTTATTAAACGATCTGATAAGAAGAAAAAGGCTTAAAGGTCTTTACCTTCATCTCTCTTCCGCCTCTATTCCAAAAGGGTGGTGGCCTTCTCTAGCTTATTTTTGGCCTTTTGGGATGCTTGAGCTCGGACTGGAAAAATCAGAATGACATCTTAGATTAAAAGGTCGGTCGGATATCAAGACAAGATAAGAACACTTCAAGGAATTACTTACCAATATTTTCATCCTCGAGAGCGTCAAACCTTGATTGCTTATCCTCAATCAGAGAGTAAACTTTCTAAAAAAAGGAGTAGAGTGGATAAAACACTTTAAATAAGCTTAAGGGAAAGTATGGTCTAGGTATTGATGTACGTTGGATATCTCTCGATCCTGTTGTATAATCTCAAGGTCGCCAGCTTTAGGGCGTCCAGTCGGCTTATTGACTATGTGGCCTTATCTTTACTCAAGGTTGGCACTTTGGTAGTTGGCATTGGAGGAATGGCCTTGGGCACGACAGAAGTATTTGAATACTTTGCCATCCTAGTCGGCACACTTGATGGTGTGCTTATAGGATGAGGTGGGTTGGTCTAGCTTGGCGCTAGAGTCGGGGTCGGGTCCTTTGACACAGAGACATTTGGTGTCTCGGCCGACTGAGTAGTATGTTCACTACATAGAACATTCAGAGTTAATAATATGCTCTAAATGAAGAGGCAAAAAAATATAGCTGGAAGCTTGCTTAATCTTGATTCGGCAGACTTTCTTCTTCGATGAAGTGGTCGTAGAATCAGAGGGGTTCCCCTTGGAAGAAGGCTTCACCGCTACTTTCATTGTCTTGCCGAAGGGGCTTGGTTGCTCTGATTTGCTTGGAGGTTGATCAGAAGTCGCCGGGGTTGCTGACCGATCGGTTGGGGATGTTCTTGGACGTTGTCATCATCATAATCATCCTCGAGGTATTGCCGCCGTCGGTTGGCTGAGCTTTTCACTCGCTGACCAGAGGAAGGCAGCTCAGTGATAGGATTAGCCGAGCAACTTGCATCATTAGCTAGTTTGGTCTACGGCGCGGCCTGCCAGTCGCTGAGCTTGTTCCAGTCTGGTCGGTCGGACGTTGCGGTCTGAGAGCGTAATCTACTCCCTCGGTGTTGGTCAGTGGAAGCAGAGGATGAGACACATAAGTGTCCAAAACCTGCAAACATGTATGAAGACATTTTTCACAAGAGTTATTCAACTTAACATGAATAATAGAAATGCAAATAAAAAAGCAGAAGCTTACTCGGGCTTGTAGAGTGCCCTTGTTATATGCCTCTCTAATTAAGACATTGTCTGGAGGTTCGACTGACTCAACCATCTTGCTTAGTTGGGTCCAGCGCAATGTTGAATTAGGGGGTCAGGAACCTCTCTGGTTTTGTCATCAGAGACATACTCTCATCCGGGGTGACATTGCTGCCTGAGCGGTTGCACCTGGCATACTATCAAGCTTTTGGCGACGGTAATACCGTCAATTCCCTTCATCTTCAGCTCGACGATCTTCTGCAGCAGATCTTCCTGAGCATCATTCGGGTCTGGCTTCTCTGACCAAGATGCTTGGGGGCTGGCCTTTGTGCCGGTGAAATCTGAAATGATGGGAGGGGGATTGTCACAGTAAAACCATTCCACCCGCTAGTTCTCATTCCTATGGCTAGCGGGACATGGATGTACGAGTCTTTCTTCTAGAGTTGGATACCGACGCCACCTATGGCTTCCTGCTTGGTAGCCGATGGAAAAGAGCGGAGGACAAAAAGGTGCCAAAACAAAGTGAAGTGGGGCATGATGCCTAGGAAAGCTTCGCACAAATGCATGAAGATAGCTATATGAATAACAGAGTTGGGATTGAGATTGATAAACTCAATCCCATAGAAGAAAAGGAGCCCGCACAGGATGCTGCAGTAGGGAACTCCGAACCCTTGCTCAAAAAAAGAGTGGAAGAATACAATCTACTTATGGATTGGGAGGGGATGAGACTCAGAGTCTGGTACCTTACAGTTCAGCTGCGCCTGCTCCAGCAGGATGCCATCGACGACTATTGCATTCAGCATGTTGGAGGTGATGGTGCTTCGGGTGAACTAACGAAGGTGGTCTGGAATCTCTAGCTCTGATGAGGATGATTTAGCGGTGGCAGCGGAACCCTTCGATCCCTTCATCAGCATGCGCGGGATGACGGCGAGCAGTGGAGTGCGGCGGATCTAATGCGGTGACTCTAACCCTAGCTTCTAAGCTCGGGGGCTTGGATGCTATGAAGAACCGCGGTGATGGAATCTGACGAACCATAGCAAAAGGGAAGTAGAGGAGCCATGAGAGCAGAGGAAACCTGAGGAAGACGAAGAGTTTGGGTGAAGTGACAGCATAAAACTTTCATCAACCCGCCCTCGCTCCTTTTATACCTTCGCGTTGACCTAGTCATGGGGGACCATGTGGGCCGGCATGGGCCACATTGTGCATCCTTATCTATTTCAGGAGATCAATTAAAATGAGCAGAAATTTGTTATAAAGATTTTTCGCTATAATAGAACCTGGAGTATTAAACTCGAGGGCTTCTTTGATGAGAAGATTTATTCTAAATTATATAATACCCATATTTATATGATTTGATGATCACATAGTAGAGGACTTGATGGTCGTATGGGGATAAGTTTGAAGGCTGTATTATTGATTGAAGCTAGTGATTAAAAAGCTATGAATGAGACTTAGGACCCAAGTGATGGAAATTATTGGGAAAACTATATCATGATCAATGTCATTATCGATTAGTACTAGGTTATGTTTGATGTCTTAAACCTTTTTCTGATTCTTTCATAATTGGTGTTATGATACAGGAGTCAGAGGTCACTCGGCCGAGGATGTATATCACTCTGCTTTTCATTATCGGTCGACACAATTGATGTTGAGCAGACCGAGTACCTGATTTAACGACCAGAAAGATATCTGGTTGAACTTAATAGTTTAAGTAAAAATATGCCTTTATATAACAAAATGTGAAGAGCTAAAGTTATTAGACTCTTGCATTATTTGTTAGTCTCCAAATTATACAAGACTCAGGGGCTACACCTGAACAGGTGCACCTAGTCGGTGCACCAGATCCATTAGGACTTCATTCAATAGGTCTTCCTAATTTGTGATATGCTCACATTTGCAATGGGGAGGAACAACTTGACAAGTCGTAGTTCAAAATCAAAAAGCACTAGGGGGCTGTTATGGAATACTTACCTTACTGGTATCCATAGCTATGCCTAAGTTGGAGGGTGACAGGATGGCCCACCAATATGGGAACCGACCGAGTCGGCTTGGAGCGCAAGGCAATTAGAGATAGAATTACTATATTTATCCTTATAGACTACGAGTAGGACTCTTCATGTACCCCTGCCGACCGGATATATAAAGCGGCAGGAACCCCTCATAAAAGGGACACAGCTTCAATAGCAATACAATCCATAGAACATAGGATGTAGGGTTTTTACTCTTATCGAGAGGGCCTAAACCTGTATAAACTCGGTGTCTTGTGTCGTTACCATCTAGTTTTTGATCCCGACATAGCCCTAAAAATTTATTGCCGAGATCAAGTCTCGACAAGATCTCTGAGCGATCTCTGGGTACCCAAAGTGACGCATAGAACTCCATCACTATGTACCTGTGATTAGTACGGCTCCCGGTGTCCTCCGTGCCTGCTCCATGGCATCTAGGTGTCGAGTTATTTGTCTAGCGCTCTCAGACTCTAGGTCTAGCCTAGTCCTCTTCTTGCCTCTAGGCTTCTCTGGCATTTTGCCCTTACCCTATTCCCGTCCTCTTGCAATCACTACTGTTGACAACTGTCACTGCACGCACATAGGTAGGGATAGGATAAGTATAGGACCTAATATGATCTACAAGCAAAGCATTGCTAGGTAAGAATGCGCAATAGAAATCCCAGCACTAAATGAAGGACATGATCACTGGGCAAATATGCAAAGTAACAATAGTGATCATTGACTATATGTGGCTAGTGCGAATCATCTAGTGTACAGTCAAATAATGGAAATTTAATTTTACTCTCAACTAAATAAGAGACAACCCTAGAATTGCAATTAATGGATAAGCATGGAATTAACTTCAAAATTGGGTTGAGCTAATTTAACAAATTAATGCAATTAAAGATTGGACTTTTACTTCTAATTGCATGAATTAGGTAATGTGTTAGAAGTAGGCCATAATTCGATGAATATATGAGAAAGAGCTCAGTGCCCTGGAATGTACAAGGACAAGAACCGCAGCGGGCACGTGACCGATCACTAAAAAGATGGAGCCTTTGTCACGAGCTATGGAGAATGGGGAAAAGGGGAAACCTTTGCCCTAATCGGTGGAGGTCAACTCTGGGTAGAAGAAGCACGCGCGCGCGAGGTGGAGGTGGCACTGCGTGGCGAGACCTATGGCAGCAAGGCGCGTGGCAGCACTGTAGCTCTGCAGCGGTGGTTCTGGGTGGAGGCGGCAACTCAGCTGAGCTAGGGTTTACGGGGGCGTTACGGCTGCATGCAAGCGCGACAGGGGCGTTGCGGCCGAGTATTAATTGTTTAGTCGGGATTTTTATACCTATGTCTCCCAAATAACAACTTGTAATTGCATGGGATGGGATTTTTATCCTAGGCGTGGGTGGGGGTGGCTTGCATAGGACAAAATCCCCCTTGGGGGTTGGAATCCCTATGGAATTTTCACCCTGGTACCCAAACAAAGCCTTAGTCTATGAACCGCACCAGTGGGTTTAGCTCAGAGTTAATCAGAGCTTTCTCAATGGGCATGAATAACAATCCTTTCCTTTGGTTGCACTTATGGAGATGTATTCTCATATTGATCATGAGGTACAAATTTTCTCCAAGTGTGACAAGCCTCCTTTGTGTTTCCTATATGATGCATGCAACAAGCATTTTACATATGCAATGAAAGTAAACATGTCATGTGAATGCAAGAAATATTAAACAAGACATAAAAGAAATCTAACAATGTCAAGTTCGAAGCCCTCCCTCGCTTACTCACTATAAGCCATACACTTGCCTTGAGAAAAGCCAAACCACCATCTCAAGCACTCCCCCTTGCTTATAGCTATCTTGATTGGGTTAGACATTGACTAATTTTTATGTGTTTTTCTTTTACTTATTTACACATGCATGGATACAAAACATACTAGTCACAAAGGAGTCCTAGTTACCATGCAATACACGGAAAGAAAGAACACACTACAACTACCAAGTACAAACACGGATACCTTCTTCATGAGTAGATATATCGTTGAGGTCCATGTAACTTGTTGTGGACTTCACTTGGTCTTCAAGTAAGCTCCCGGTCCACCACCACCACCATCATCTATGTCTTGTTCTTGGGCACCCACTTGTAGTTTGTTGAGCTCTCATGATCAACAATGCACTTAGGGATCTATATGCTCTTGACCTTTCTCTTTTTGTTCGGTGGTCCCAAAGCTTTTGCTTTTACCTTGGCACCCTTGTCCCTAAAAGGCTTGAAATGGGTGTTCTCATGGAAGAAGTTAGCATTAGGTAAAACAATGGAACTTCTCACCATAGGACAATCCTTGATGGTATGGCCTGTAACGCCCCAGGTATCAACCTACCTAGAGGTTACTAATAATAAAATAGTAAAATGCTACTAAGTAAATAAATTATAAGAAATTTTGATAGAGTTTCCCCTGTACTCTCTAATATCTGCGGGCTCACACATCACAAGAAAATACATAGTTCAAATATGAAGCAATAGTAAATCATCTCATCAACCACTTTAACGTAAATAACCCTCAATGATACCAAACTGACTCCATGATAATTCTCAATAATATAATTTTTCAAGACTAGTGAACTAAATGAATGTCTAGCAATTAAACATGTGAGTGCTCAAAATGTCATGGCTACTCCCTTTCCATGTATGCATGATCATCAGGTACCTAAAAACCAAATGAACACAAGGGTAAGTAAAACCGCTCAACAAGTACAATTTAGAACCGAAAGACACAATTTAAACAACAACACAAATCCAGAACATAAGAACATCTTTTTTGATTAAACAACCATGAAATAGTAGTTTCTGTCTAAAATGGATGTCACCTGAAACTTCCTTTGCATTTACCAGTAAAGCCGAATAAGTGGGGCCAGCACTTATTCACAGGAAACCTAAACATAAGAACCAAATTGCACAACCGGTGTTTATACAAAATCCCGGCAGCTGAATAATATGAATTGAAATACTAGTAATCCAGAAGACGGAAAATTTGAAATAATAGCCATGTGGAATCATAATAGTCGAATACGCATGCAAAAGAAGACACGTCAGATCCATGTCACATTCTCATCAAAGAAAGGTTCGTCATTGCACTTGCCTTAACTACGGTTGATGCAAACCCGAAGAGAACCTCAAGACATCAGAACCGTCCAAGCTTGAATAATGAGTACTACCATTAGAAACGTTGCAAGTAACACATAAGGAGACATTAGATCTCTATTATAAAAATGACTAAAACTCAACTTGTTCCCCAATGGTTCAGAATAGGATATAACCAAGTTTTGCTGAGTCTACTACTCATAACTTATTATTTACTTTGAGCATCTCCAAAAGCTCCCCAATAAATTGATCCCAAAAGAGTAATTTTAGGAGCAACCTAAAAATTATTAGGGAGAAGTTTTCCTGTCTCGTCCAACAGTTCTCCCTATAAGTAGATCAGGAAAACTATTGATTGGACCATGTCAGTATTTAGGACCACAACAACATTAATTTCCTTTTAAATGCAAGTATTGGGGTCCCCAATTTCCCCCTCCTTTCTAGCTACAAATAAGGAGAATTTAGGGAGAGAATAAATCTGTGAGTTGTTTAAGAAAGCTATTGGAGGTGGTTTTTTAGACTAAACCCCATTAATTTGATTTAGGGAGAGCTTTTGGAGATGCTCTTAAGCAATCGATGCAAATAAATATATTACAAGCATCTACGGAAAATTTCTCACAACTTTTATTACTACTCGATTTCCTAACTCATCCTAAAAATTAGACAAAATTAAGTAAACAAATTCAGGCGCAGAACCTTTAATCTGTACCTGCAGTGCTAATTCGACGGTTCTCCTTAACTGCTGAACCAAACTGAGTGAGACCAGCTCCATTGGAAAGATAAAACCAGCATCTACACTGTCTGTTTTTATTCTATTTTATTATGCCATTAAAGGAGAGAATACCGATTTAAGAGGCTCCAGGTCGAATTCTAAACCAGTTGATACCAGAGTTGAAAAGGATTGCACTGTAGGGCCCCATCAACTAGAGGAACTCGAATTCTGAATTTAAATTGCCTAAATCCAATTCTCCTGCAGCTAATTGAGGACTAATCATGGTGTGAATAACCTGAATTCGCAGGGCATTAAGTAATTCCTTGGGAAAGGCACCACTAATTTCTCCTTACCTCTTGTTCTCTGGTTCCTACTTCAACAGCAAGCAGACAAGCAGCAGCCATGCAAGAGCAGCAGTTACGGCAGGGAGCAAAGTCAAGCAATCAGCCACGCAGGAGAAGAGAGACACGCACCAACAACAAATAGCATCCAGCGACAACAGGATGAGGTGGTGGCGCACAACAACTAGGCAAGGGAATATGACGATAGGATTCTGCTATGACAAGAGGTAGGCCGTGGCAGCACTGGCCACGGAGGGATAGAGGTGTTCGTGACCCTGTCTATATTAGTTGAACTAGGTTTTATTCAACGGCCCATGTTGTTCCGCATACTAGAACCTCATCCAGCATAGAAATTAAACGTGTGGGTAGTCAAATGGATGCGTTTTGATGAGATCTAAGCATCTACGGTTTCAGATCGTCTATCCGACAATCGGTTTAAGAAGTCAACTTTTAGTCAACCACAAACATTTACCTATATAAAATTTTCTATTTTTTTTCAAAATAACTGCGATATTACATGGCCATCCTTGCAACACCTTTTGCAATAGTAGTCATCGGTGAGTAGGGGCTTGACCCAGACGGGAATGGAGTCTCTCGTCCCGGTGATGTCGATGGCGGCGGGATATGAGCCAAGTCCATGGTGGGAGACATTGTTCACAAGATTCCTCCCAAGAATCTCCTTGTGGATGGCTCTACCACGTGTGAGCTGCTCGAAGCCGTCCATCACCATCTTCCTCTCTTCCTTGAGCTTGTGATATTCCTTCAAAACAGAGGGCTCAATGGAAGAAATTTCGACCGAGGTGGTTAGTTCATCACACGTAGTAGAAGCATCACTCTTTGACGAACTAGAGGAGGGTAAGGCAAGGTTATCAACATTGATGGTCTCAAAAGTTAGTTCAAGGGCCTCGTACTTCTCATGTAGCTCTACACGATCACCCTTGAGTTTGCCATAACTCTTGTTTAGGGTCACATGAGATGTGACAAGGTCCTTGAGCTCACTCTCAAGCTCACCAATACGGTCTTTAGCCAACTTACACTCTTTTCTTACCACTTCTAACATTTTGGATTTCTTGACGGTGATGTCGCGGGCTTGCTCAAGCATACTCCAAAGCTCGACGTAAGAGAGCTCCTCATCGTCGTTGTCATCGCTGCTCTCATCCTCACTCTCCTCAAGTGGGCTCGTGGCCATGAGGCACGTGGGAGGTGTAGGAAGAGCTTAAGGTAGAGTGGTCTTGACCATGGCTAGGCTGGCCACTTATTCATCATCACTTGAGGAAGAAGATGCTTCACTTGAGTTGTCACTTGTCCACTCTCCAACAAGAACCTTGCGTGAGAACTTCTTCTTGAAATTTTGGGGTCTTCTTCTTCTTCATCATCACTTGACTCTTGAGCTTTGAATGATTCTTTCTTTGGCTTGGGGCAGTCCCCAACAATGTGATTCTTGGAGCCACAGTTGAAGTATTTTCCCTTGGACTTGGAGGCAAACTTGTTCTTGGAGATCCTCATCTTCTTCATGAGAAGAGTTAAGTCCTCACTGAAGTCATCTTCATCATCATTATCTTCAATCAGTGCCTTCTTCTTCCTCTTCTTACTCTTAACAGGCTCTTCCTTCTCAGCTTAAAGAGATAGGTTGGATGGTTGTGGATCATCCAAACCCAACTGATAGCTCTCGACAGCGGTGATCTTCCTAAGCACGTCCTTGATGGTCTTGGTCTTGAGGTCACCTTGCAAAGTGTAGGTAATGATGGACTCATACTTTGGATCCTTGAATAGCCTCACAAATCTTCTTATCACCTCAACATGCTTGAGCTTGAAATCATCCCCAAGAGCACTGATCTCCTCCACTAGCACATGAAAACAATAATAAACAGTGTTAGCCCTCTTATGTGGCAATCTAGTGAAGTTATCATACTTGTTCTTTAGCACATAGTATCTTTCCTCTTTCACATCATTGGTACCCTCATGAATACCCTGAATATTAGTCCAGATACCATGTGCTGACGAGCTTGCATCCAATCTAGCAAAGACATTCTTAGAAATGCATGGAAATAGAGCATTCTTGGCCTTAGCGTTGTGCTTAATGAATTCAAGATAAAATGGGTGCACATCCACATCCGAATCGTGGGTCACCTTCCATATCTATGGATCAAGGGACTCAAGGTAGGCTTGCATACGAGCCTTTCAATACCCGTAGTCATCCCCATTAAATATGGGAACACTCCCCATCTCTCCCGACATCCTTACTCAAGGCGGTGAAGCCTCTTGATTGAGCACCTGGCTCTGATACCAATTGTAAGGACCAAAGGCGTACCGAGAGGGGGGGGGGGTGAATCGTTAAGCCGACCACAATTCTGAATACTTCAATTTTACTCCACTGAATCACGGCAATCGTTGTAACCTAACAATTCTAGTAAGCCAAGACCCTACACTTGCTAGTGTTCATGGTTAGTACAAATGCGGAAGCTAAACATACTAGCCTATGCAAGCCACAATTCAATCTAATCACTAGAGCACACAAATGCGGAATAGTGAAGAGGGGTCAAGGGATGGTCATGATTTTTTCCAAAAGTCTCAAAAGAATGGAGCCTTCCCCTAATCCTCGTTGGACCACTCCTGTCGGAGTGTGGGTCCCTCCCGCCACCAAGTGGAGTTCTCGCACATGAGCCCGCAATCATTCCCGGAGTAAAGACACGGTTGCGTCACCGCTACCACCAAGGCACAAGCTCGCCTCCCTCAAGAACATGCCGGACTCCTCGAGCCGACACGGGCGGTCACTAGTGATGCCCCTTTCAACGGCAGGCTCAAACTGTGTACAAACGTTTGACGGCCTTCATAGCCAATCATGATAGGCTCAATCACCGACACCTAACCGGTCTAGGTCTCACCATTGACCAAGAGTAACAATCTAGATCACATGCTCAAGGACACCTTAGCCTTAGATGTGGATAGATGCTCAAGTTACTCTCACTAGCACTCTTAAGATATACAATATCCTCTCCTAGTTCTCCTCTCTTTTCCTCTCGGCTCCATAAAAATGCTCGCACCAATTCCACTAGCGAAAAGGGGTCTCAAAGACCCTAGCAACGAAGTTATATAGGCTTCGAACCTTAAACTAGCCGTTGCTTCAAGAAATCAGATTTCTGGGACAACTAACCGTATAGTCCGATCACTCCTTGACCGGACCGTCCAGTCTCCATAGGACGGCTCCTCTAGAGTTGTTGGCTCTCTGCCCTGGCTCATCTCTGCATTGATTGAACCATCCGGTCAGTAGACCAGACCATCCAATTTCTTCACCTTCTGCTCATTCTAGAGAGCACCCAAATATGCGCCTCTCTGTCCTCGCTCCCATCCATACAGAACAAAATGTTTCGTCTGTAGACCATACCGTCCGATCTCTATGGGCCTTCACGCTGACAGATTCCTCGCAGACTCCTCGTCCTTGCTTGACTTTGTTTTCCGGCTTCTTCCAACAGTTCCTTGTCTTCTCCACTGTCACCTAGTGCCTATAATTTCACTAAGCATCCGCACACATCACCGACTAGCATGACCTAAAGAGACATGACCTAGACCCCTTGATAGTCTGGTTTTTCCTATGGACTCAAAGCCCAAACAACTAGACAAGTGTTCCAAACACTTGCTTCATAGCTTATCCTCAGCCTTGATCCATCTCCATTAGCCCTTAGACTCCATCAAGCTTATCAAGCCTCCACGCTTGTGATCATTGTCATCAACTGCCAAGGCAACCATCATCAATAAGATTTGTAGTATAGTTTAGATATGATTCCTACATAGACAACAGTCATGTAGATATTAGCCCAGAATTTGGTAGTTGTCATTAATCACCAAAACATCCATACCTTAGGGATACAATCATCAATGGTCATGAAGCTTACAACTCCCTCTTCTATTGTGCTCCTCCTTGGTCATGATGGCATTCCACCATAGCTCCCACTACACACATGACTCAACAAAATATTTTCACAAGTATGCAATGGTTAGTCTTCTGTGGGCTGGGAATGTATGAGTCACTTGTCTTTGAGCCACGCGAGAAGATTTAACCTCGGAGCTCATTTGAGCATGACTCAATGGGCATGAAGCACAATTATCACAATATGATCATCTAGAGGGTCATATACTCAATGAATCATGCTTGGAAGCATGTAAGGTATCACAATGCAAGAATGCATGAATGCAAAGAATGCAAATGCGACAAGTATACCATGCATGATACAAGGCACAAACAACAAAACAAAGAAAACACAGACTATACATATATGCAAGAAACAAGCTTCAAGCATACGTCATGTGAAGTTTGAAAGGTCGAGAACAATGAGTTCTCTCCTTTGCTTGTTGAAGGTCTTCTCGTGGAGGGGCTTGGTGAAGATATCCCCCAATTGTTCATGAGTCCTCAGCCTCACCAATTCAATATAATTTAAATATGATTTGCATGACCATGATCCCCTTGCTTGAGATCCATCTTGATTGATGCCTCACTATCATAATATAGTGGCATTTGACTGTAGTTGAGGGCATAATCTGAGCGTTTGCCGCATATAGAGAAGTTGGGCACAACACGCTTTGCCGCCATGGTTGTGGAATCTTCAGTTCTCCTAGCACACTTTGTATCCAAATAACATCTGCTGTAGCATTAGGGAATGCTTTTTATTCAGCTTCAGTACTAGACCATGACACAGTGGCTTGTTTTCTAGCAATCCATGAGATCAGATTAGGACCAAGGAAAACTACAAAGCCACCTGTTGAACGTCGATCATCAGAACATCTTGCCCAATCAGCATCTGAGAAGGCACTAATCAACAAGGACGAGCTCTTCCGAATCTCAAGACCAAGTCCTGTAGTACTCTGTAAATATCTCAAAGTCCTCTTGACTGTTGTCCAATGTAAATCAGTAGGTGCATGCAAGAACTCTGTAACACCCTGATTTTAAAATTTGTGAATATTTTAAAAATTTTCTAGAATGAATTAGGTTGCTAACATTTTATTACGAAAAAGAAGTATTTTTTAAAAGAAAATAATCACTATAGTTTATTTTAAAAAAATATTATGACTGTTGCATTTCGTGTTAATTAGATGCACTAGGTTTTATTGTGTGCAAAAATGTATTTTAAAATTTGAATAGGAATCATTTTATCTTTATTTTTTATTAGATTTAAAAAGACGAAAAAAGAGAGAAAAGAAAACCTCCCCTTGCCTATGGGCTGAATCTCCCCCGTGGCCCAGCTCTCCCCCTCTCTCCTTCCCCTTCTGGCCTGCCACGGCCATGGGCCGGATCTCTTCCCCACGGCCCACTTCTCCCTCCCCCCGCCCCCCTTTCACCCTCTCTTCTAGCCTGGGCCAAAACTGCTCGCGGCCACCTCCTTCCTCTCCCCTCCCGCTCGACCCAACGCCATGCCAGCCTCAGCCCACTCCCGCTCAGCCTGGCCCCGCCGATGCGCCTCCCTACCCTAACTCTAAGCCACCGTCGGGCCCAGCCACCGCTGCCGCCACCTTGGCGTGCGCACCAAGGCAAGCCTAGGGTCCCGCGCCTATAATTTATTTCTGTTGAATTAGTAGTAAATGACTACTTTGCAATTAGACCCCTGACTTTTTAAGTAATTAGTTTTAGGTTTTGTAATTTTATAGAAACCACCCTATACTTTCCAGTAATGTTATTTTAGCCTCTGGATTTTTTATTATAAATTATAATTTAGGCTGGGTATTTACACTTAGGCTCCTGAACTTATTAGTAATTAAGTTTTAGTCTTGCCTTTTTACAGTTTAGTCCCTGAACTTTTATAAACTATATTTTGGTCCTTGAAATTTTCATAAATTATATTTTGTACTTATATTTTACAGTTTATCACTTATACTTTTCTCAAATTACTTTTAGGTCCCTAAAGTTGTCCATTTTTACATTTTAACTCCTAAAACTTCAAATCTTCGTAACTTTTCAACCGTAACTCCAATCTAAGAAATTCTTACGCCAATGCGATCGTAGGAATGAACATTATTTATTCGTATTGTCTATAGTAGTTTTCTGATTTTACTATTTTAAGCCTAGAACTTTAAACCATCATAACTTTTAGCTCATAACTCCGTTTTTAGTGATTCTTGCGCTCGCGCGATCGTAGCAATGCGTACTACTCCATAGTATTGTTTTCATTGCTGTTTGGTATTGTGTGGTGTGTTGTTCCTTGGTTTGTTTGTATGCTTATCTTTTCGATGTGATGATTGAGTAGATGATCCACGGTTAGAGAACTTCCAGGATCTCCATCCCGAAGTCTTTGAGCAGCAGCGAAGGGAACCAGGCAAGTGTCCTTGATGCATATTGAACCTATGTTTTACATTCCTCTCTATCTTTATGCATGCATGTTAATATTGAATCCCATGTGTCATTATCTGTTCCATATTATTCCTTGTCGTGTGAGTTCTAATGTAGTTTACTAGTATGTGTATGTCATACTGAGTTTGCTATATCGGGAATTGGAAGTGTCTAATTTTAATCTCGACTAATGGTTTAGTTGAACATCATGGGGGATGGGTAATCCTTTTTAGCAACATGGAACTACGGTGATCCAAGCAGGAGGATGATGATGATGGTGCGGGTATGCACGTGTACTCGGTACAGTACTGTGGGATTGTGGTGGTACCTGCTTGGGATCACTCGGGTAGGTTCGTGGAATGTGTAACCATGAAAACAGCGCAATGCACGGGGCTGATATGGGTAGGCTTGGTCGAGTACCGAGATGTCTTTCTAGTTTTGCGGGCAATCGAGGAATGAGGACGGAAGGTTTACTTTTGGACTCGGGCGATGGACGGTTCACTACTAGCCATGACGCGAGAGGGGGTTTCTGTGGAACGGTTTAATTCCATAGCAGTGAAACCTTAGCGTGGGTTGTTTGCAAGCTAGGAAGCCTTTTGAAAGACCTCATGGTGATCTCTTGGCATCACACCTACGATAGTGTGATTTAGGCAACATAGAGACTTTAGTCATTGCATAGTGATGAAATCACCAACATGTGGGTAAACTTGTGCAAACTTTGCAGAGTGTCAAACTGTTATAACAGTCATGCTCATGGTCATGAGCGGCATGGACCTTTCACACAATTAGCGGGAATGGTTGGGTGAATTTGTTCGGTAGGGAAGTTTGGTTTGGTTGGGTTTGGTTGGTTTCTTAGTGAATAGTGTTCTATGTGAGCTGTTCAACTGTTTGTGAGTTGGTGGCTCGGGATTCTATGTGAATCACAGTCCTTTGTGGGCTTTAACTACTTAAAATTAACAGGGTTTGGTAGTTCAACTCACTTAGTAAATAGGATGGCTTTTCAAATGGTCTTAGGTACAGATGCTCATTTGTACAAATGAACCATTATGTTAGCCTTTCTTCTACTAAGCTTGCATGTCATATTTTCCCCTACTTGCTGAATATGGCATGTGCTCATCCTTGCTATTTCCCTTTGTTGTTGTACTATAAACTGCTGTTCAGAAGATGATGGAGAGATGGACTACATCGATAAGGACTACTACTAGGCGTGTGTGCCCCCAGTCAATTGCATGTGGTGTTATGGTTTCTTCCATTGTTATTTATCGAGAGAGACTTGCTTTAGTCTCTAAAGACAATTATTTATGTAATAAAGGTTTGCTTTAATAATGACATTGGTTATACTATTATTCACTTTACTGTCAATATGTGTGAAATTTGTTCCTGGGCACACATATGATAAGCACTTGGTTTTGTCCTTAAAACCGGGTGTGACAGAAGTGGTATCAGAGCCTTGTCGATCATAGGATGCTTGCTTAGATAGAGTGGTCGTGTTCTAAGGTCTATTTTACAAACTAAAAGTATTTTCAAAACTCCTTGGCTTAAAATTATAGTCTTGTTTAGATTCACTTTTGTTATTGGTCTCGTTTTTTACCATGCGGTTTACAAAACTATTTTTACTAATTCACCTCTCCTATTTCAAAACTGTATAGATGGCCCGCACAAAGAAGACTTCTCACAGGTGTGATCACCACCCACGTGTCTGGCCTTCACCAGAGCTCATTCCTCATGGATATGAAGAAGATTTTGGGATACAAGAGGCTGAACAAGACATGGTGCCACCACCGAGTCGACCACCTTATTGTGACACTCGACTCTTCAAGGATGCAGGAAATAATGCTGGAAGGTTACCTCACATGCTTTGGGAGATGCTACAACAATTGAATTATGAGAAGCAACCAGAGTATTATGGTACCCAAGTGACCTATGAAGGTTCTGAGCTTGTATGGAAGGTTCATGTTCACATTTTTGCTCCGAAACCGCACAGAGGAACATTTGAGGTGGAAAGGATTCATGAGGCCATTGCTCCATGGAAGTCTTTCTCAGCTGGGACTCATGATGCCGCTCGTCAAGCTTGCATGGTCATTCGCTCCTGTTATCGCCAGTATTTTGAAGATACAAAGTATGCTTGTTTCCCTTAGCGCACAAGTGGATCCACCTACATTCACACGGAGCCTGTATCTGGACAAGGACACGATAAGTTTAAGAAGCAATTCACACTTACCACGGTGATTTCCAAGGAGTGGGATTCAACAACAGAGGAACTAGGGTTTTGGTAGAAGAACTATGAGAAGGCAATGAAGACAGTTCACCAGCTCAAGTGACATTTGCCTGATGACTTGGACCTACCTTCGGAAGAAGAGCTAAAGGATGCGACTCCTTCCTCACCACATCGCAGAATGGTTAGTTGTGCCCCACCAGCTTACGTCATTCACAACCTTGATGAGAATTAGGAGGTTTATCCCTTAGTGGCTTCATAGGTGTCAAGTAGTGTTATCGAGTTGAATAAATGTAATAGTTTCACGAGAGAGTCTTAGTGTTTGCACGTCCATTTGTTTGGTTTGCTAGTTTGATTTGGTGTGATGAGTGTGGTTTGGATTTTTTTGTAATGAGTGCCGATGTGATGCAAGGCCTGTCTTGCAACCACATCCTTATACTATACGTTCATTTTTATTTTAATAAAGATTAGTTAATTTGGGATATCTCTTTATCTACTTATTTTGTTTCACACCTCTTCTCTGCTTTACCTTATCGTATCCTTGGACTCTACCTATATTTTCTACCCATTTTTGCTTACCATACCCCGATTTACATCAGATGGCAAGAGGTGGAAATCACAACATGAATGACAACAACGAGGACCAGGAGCAGCCACCCCCTCAGTACTCTATGGAGCAGCTCATGGCCATGCAGACACAACTTCTCCAAACCATGCACCAGACCCTAGTGCAACAACAGAACAACCATGTCGCAGGAGCTGCTCCCCAACCAAGAGACCAGCTTGGAGATTTCCAGCGGACCAAGCCTCCAACTTTCTCTCACTATGTGGAGCCCATGGATGCAGATGGTTGGCTAAAGACCATTGACAAGAAGCTGCAAGTCGCTCAATGCAAGAACAAGGAGAAGGTGTTGTTTGCCGCACACCAGCTTGTTGGACTCGCTGTTCATTAGTGGGATGCTTATGTTGCAGCACATGAGGAGCCAGATTGTATTAACTGGCAGGACTTCAAAAACAATTTTAGGTCTCACCATGTGCCTCAGGGAGTAATGAAGCTGAAGAAGAAGGAGTTTCAAGATCTGAATCAAGGATCAATGTCAGTAAGCGAGTATGTTGCCCGTTTCACCCAGTTGTCTATGTATGCCCTAGGAGAAGTGGACACTGATGAGAAGAAGCATGAGTGTTTGCTTGATCGACTTAATCATGGTCTTGCCTATGCACTTGAGGCTCGTCACTATGCGAACTTCAAGAGATGGTGGATAAAGCTCTAGTCCTAGAGAACAGAAGGGCGAAGATGGATAACGAGCGCTAGATAGAACATGAAGGTCAGCAAGGAGGCAGCAACACTAGGCCTTGCATTGGATCAGCTTCTGGTGGACAACAAAGAACTCAACCCGTAGGCCAGGGTTTCTTTACCCCTTAACACCAGATTCAACCTTCTAACTCACAGACGTCTCCCGTGTCAGCTCAAACCCAGCAAAGGACCAATGGCAATCAAACCTGAACCCCCAATATGAAGTGCAACAAGTGTGGAGAAAAGAGTCACTTTGCTAACCAATGCTCCAAACCACAGACACGCCAACCTCCAACACAATATGTTGCCCCAACACCCAACCGCAATGGTAATCTGCCCCGACAGTAGCCAAGCAGAACTATGCTAGAGGTCAAGTCAACCAGGTTGCTCTTGAAGATGCTGAGGGAGCCCTAGACGTTGTTCATGGTATGTTACTCGATAACTCAAACCCTGCTATAGTTTTGTTTGATTCTGGATCATCACATTCATTGATATCATCCAAGTATGTGGCCAAGTACATCATTCCCATCACCTTGCTCGGGAACAAGATCATAGTTAGTTCACCTAGAGAGGAGTTGAAAGCAGAACATGGATGTCATAAATTAAGTATTAGCATAAGGGGGTAGACTTTCCGACGAGTTTCATTGTTTTGGATTCCCAGGGTATAGATGTGATACTCAGAATGTATTGGTTAACCAAGCACACGGGAATCATAGATTGTGCTAGAAAGGCAGACAAGTTGACACATCCCAATGGAGCGGAGCCGGAGTATGTCACAAAAGCATTGCCACACGACAAGGAAATGTTGGACAGGGATGCACAGAATGAAGTAAGAGCCTAGTTTCCTTCTTTCTTTCTGATCCTGTCTGAATCTCGGGGCGAGATTCCTTCTAAGGGGGGTACATTTGTTACACCCTCATTTTCAAAATTGTGAATATTTTAAAATTTGTCTAGAATGAATTAGGTTGCTAACATTTTATTACGAAAAAGAAGTATTTTGTAAAAGAAAATAATCACTATAGGTTATTTTCAAAAAATATTATGATTGTTGCATTTCATGTTAATTAGATGCACTAGGTTTTATTGTGTGCAAAAATGTATTTTAAAATTTGAATAGGAATCATTTTTGTTTATTTTTTTATTTGATCTAGAAAGTAGAAAAAAAGAGAGAAAAGAAAACCTCCCCTTGCCTTTGGGCTGAATCTCCCCCGCGGACCAGCTCTCCCCCTCTCTCCTTCCCCGTCCGGCTTGCCACGGCCATGGGCCGGATCTCTTCCCCGTGGCCCACTTCTCCCCCCACCCCCCTTTCCCCCTCTCTTCTGGCCTAGGCCAAATTGCCCGCGGCCCACCTCCTTCCTCTCCCCTCCCGCTCGGCCCAGTGCCCCGCCAGCCTCAGCTACCTCCTGCTCGGCTGAGCCCCACCCGCGCGCCTCCCTCCTCTAACCCTTAACCGCCGTCAGGCCCAGCCATCGCCGCCGCCACCTTGGTGTGCGCGCCCAGGCGAGCCTAGGGCTCCGCGCCTATAAAAGGCGGGCCTCGCACCCCATGCTACCCTCTGCTTCCTCGGCTGCCCCACCGCTGCTCGCGCACCTACTGTCACCTCGACCTCTCCTCCGCTCATCGTGCGCCCCGGTGAGCCTCAGCCCCTGTGCCGCCTCCCCGCGCCCTCCTCGTTAGCCCCACGCCCCAGTGCACCTCCCCGGCGAGCTCCGGTAGGCCACTGATGGCCGCCGCCCCCGATGGTCCACCATGGACCATGGACCACGTGGTCAACCCCGATCACAAGCCCTGTGGACCTGGTCCACAGATATTAATTAGTAGTAAATGACTACTTTGTGATTATGTTTCAGTCCACCCTTTTTCAATTTAGTCCCTCAATTTATAAATTACATTTTGGTTCCTAAAATTTTCATAAATTATACTTTGCACTTATATTTTATAGCTTAGCCCTTATACTTTTCTAAAATTACTTTTAGGTCCCTAAACTTGTCTGTTTTTACATTTTAACCCCTAAAACTTTAAATTCTTGCGCCAATGCGATCATAGGAATGAACATTAATTATTCATATTGTCTATAGTAGTTTTCAAATTTTCCTATTTTAAGCCTAGACCTTTAAACCTTCATAACTTTTAGCTCGTAACTCCGTTTTTAGTGATTCTTGCGCTCACGGGATCGTAGCAATGCGTACTATTCTATAATATTGTTTTCATTGCTGTTTGGTATTGTGTGGTGTATTTTTCCTTAGTTTTTTGTATGCTTGTCTTTCTGGTGTTTTGGTGATGAATGACAAACATGAAATGTGACTAATGTCTACACGAGTGTTGTTCATGCAAGAAACCTTTTCTACATTATGATGATTGTAGACGACGGCCTTGGCGATTGATGAAAATGACCACAAGCATGGAGGCTTGTGAGCTTGATTGAGTCCAAGTGTTGATGGAGATGGATCAAAGCTGAGGACAAGCTATGAAGCAAGTTTTGGGAGCACTTGTCTAGTTGTTAGGGGTTTGAGTCCATAGAAAAAACCGGACTATCAAGGGGGTCTAGGTCATTTCTCTTAGGTCGTGTCTAGTCGGTGATGTGCATGGATGCTCAGTGAAATCACAGGCACTAGGTGATAGTGGAGAAGCCAAGGAGCTATTTGGAGAAGCTGGAAAACAAAGTAAAGAGAGGACGAAGAGTTTCGCTTCTAGACGAAGTGACCGGACAGAGAGGTCAGTGGTGACCAGACTGTACAGTCACTAAGGTTTTGTCCAGAGCCTACAGCGAGCAACGAGGAAACTATCAAGTCTGGAGGACCTACAGATCGGACGAACCGGTCTAGTGACCAGACGGTCCGGTCAATGGCCTGAGACTTGGGCAACGAGGAACCAGCACGTCGAAATGTTTCTGGACTGGAGAGAGAAATGGACCGGACGGTCCGGTCAACAGACCGCACGGTGTCGGCTCGGAGAGTCCGACAAGTTCTCGAGGGAGGCGAGTATGTGCCTATATGGCAGTGGTGACATGCACTGTGTCTTTACTCCGGGAGTGATTGCGGGCGAGAACTCCACATCGGTGGCGGGAGGGACCGAGACTCCGGCGGGAGTGGTCCAACAAGGAGTAGGGGAAGGCGCCATCCTTCCGAGACCTCGAGAAAACATCATGAGCCATCTCTTACTCTACTCCTTACTTTCATGCACTACTTTCCGCATTTACATACCGTGCTATTCATGCTTGTATGCTTACCTTGTTCTAGTTGATTACCTTGTAGTCTTGCATGAAAGGCTTCTTTACTTGCTAGTAGAGCTTAGCTTTCTTACTTAATTACTAGCATGTATAGGAGTTGCATTGGCTTGATTACTCACCCTTGTGTGTATTCTTCTACTCATGCTTGTGTGCTCTAGTTTCTTATCTTGTAGCATTGCATGAGTATGTTCCTATGCTAGCTTGTTGTTTCCTTCCGCGTGCCTTTGTCACTAGCTTGCATAGGAGTTGTTTTGTCTTTGTGTGATCCACTAGTATGCTTAGGTCGTTGTTCTTTCATAGCTTCATTATCTTTCTAGTGTGATCACCACTAGAACTGTGTAGGAGTTGTTTTGGGTGGTCGGTTTTAGGAATTGGCAAATTTAGTACATAGTGTGAGTTCTCGATTCGCCCCCCCCCTCTCGGTCACTCGGTACTTTCAAGTGGTATCAGAGCTAGGTGCTCATCATAGGGCTTAACCGCCTTGAGTAGTGACCGTATTGAGTTGGGATGTCATCCCATTCGGGGCCGGCTCATGGCTCATGGAAGGATCGCTTGAAAATGTACCTAAATGCCATGATTTCGGATGAGTTGATGGACACACTTGTGGACTTTGCCAATACCTTTACCGATGATCATGTATACGATGTTGATGATTGTGTGGATGTGCCTAGTTCTAGTGAGTGCCTAGATTCTATTAGTGATGATTTGATAGGTTGCTCTACTAGTGTGCCTAATGTGATGATTGATGATAGTGTGCCTCTTGATCGTGTCAGTGTCTTACTTGTTGAGGATTTTTGTGCCTTTCATGCTAACGACAATGAGAACTTACTTGACTCTCTTATTCGGTTGCGATGTATTGTGCATGCAATTGAAGCAAATGAAGAATCGTTCAAACTTCACAAGAAAGTGATAATCGAGAAGATCCTCTCATTGCTCCCTAGCAACAAGCTCCTCTACATCACTCTTGATCTTCTCATGGAGAAAAATCTTTCTGTTGAGGATGTGATTGGGTTGCTCTTTGAGGATGAGGAGATCACCGCAAGCTAGACTGGGGAGAAGACTTCCAAGGCAAATAATGGAGCATCTTCAAGAAAAGGGAAGGAAGTAGCTTCAAGCTCAAACTTCTTTGACCCTCCACAAGATTGTCTTGCAGCAGCTTCTACAACCCCTTCGGATCAAGACATACACCAAGCTCTTCATCACGCGCTTCATCAAGTTCTACACCAACTGTCCTTCCAAGTTCTACTCCACGCACTTCGAGTGGACCACGCAGTGGTGTAGGGGGAGTACCGTCTACATTGCTCACATGATTAGTTGGGATGATCGATCTTACCACTATGGCTCAGGCGCTCCCTCCTCCTAATAGGTGTAGAGTGCCCGATCTTTCGGCGAGTGGAGATAACTTCGATTTGGTGGATGTCGACCCTCACGATCCGACTACGACGAGCAAGCCGAAGCGCCAATGCAATCGTTGAACCAACTTCCGGAGCATATTAACCTTGTGGTAAACAAGATCAACCTGATCACGAGGATCAATTCTTAGGCGCAATCGAAGAACGAGCAAGAATTAGAGGCGAGCAATCTGATGTATTGCACGAAGGTGGAGTTCTGAATTCACGTCGAGAGACGGATGTATAGCTAAGCTAAACTTAAAACAAAACTCAAAGATTGCAAGGGGCGCAGCCCTTGACTAAATAGGGGGAGGACGAGGCATCTAGGGTCGGCTGAAGTGGAGAGGCACGCGGTGGAGAGGGAGTCGTGCGACTTGGGCCTTCGGGCAGCGTCATCCTGGGCCGTCGTTCCTTAGCATCAAAACCGTCTTCAGTTCCTGGGCTCGAGCTCTAATGATTGGGCCCTTGTACGTCGTCGTCTCGTTAGAAGATGGATCCGTAACTTGAGGAGGCGCGACGACGAGAGGTGGAGACGTGACAGCTTGGATTGGCGCGCCATCTTCCGTCATCATTATTTGTATGTCGTTGATGTCCTCATCATCCTCCCCTTCTTGAAGTGAAGTCGTCCTCAACGGCAACTCATCATCCTCACCCAAGTATGGTTTCAAATCTGCAACATTAGAACTAGTGGAAACACCAAACTCCATGGCCAAGTCAAGAACATAAGCATTATCGTTAATCTTGGTTAGCACTTTAAAAGGACCAGCAGCTCGAGGCATCAGTTTAGAACGACGCAAAGTAGGAAATCTATCTTTACGCAAGTGCAACCAAACTAAATCACCAGGTTCAAAAGAAATATGTTTTCTACCTTTACTACCAGCAACTTGATACTTTTTATTAGCAACGGCAATGTTGTGTTGTGTTTCTTCATGCAATTGTTTCATGTGATCAATATGAGCAAGAGCATCAAGATGTGGTTCATCTTCAGCATCAATAGCAAACAAATCAATAGGCGCCCTAGGAACATAGCCATAAACAACCTCAAAAGGACACATCTTAGTGGCAGAATGTGTAGCACGATTATAAGCAAATTCAACATGAGGTAAACAATCTTCCCAACGTCTCAAGTTTTTATCTAGAACAGCTCTAAGCATAGCAGACAAAGTTCTATTTACTACCTCAGTTTGCCCATCAGTTTGAGGATGACAAGTAGTACTAAACAGCAGCTTAGTTCCTAATTTATTCCAAAAAGAACGCCAAAAATGACTAAGAAACTTAGCATCACGATCAGAGACAATTGTTTTAGGAATTCCATGCAATCTAACAATCTCTCTAAAGAACAATTCAGCAACATTTGAGGCATCATCAGTTTTATGACAAGGTATAAAGTGAGCCATTTTAGAGAAACGATCAACAACCACAAAAATACTATCCCTCCCCTTCTTAGTGCGAGACAATCCCAAAACAAAATGCATCGAAATATCATGCCAAGGAGAAGAGGGAACAGGCAAGGGCATATACAAACCATGATTACCCAAACGAGATTTAGCTTTTTGACATGTAGTACAGCATGCAACAAGGCGCTCAACATCACGGCGCATCCGTGGCCAAAAGAAATGGTCGGCCAACACCTCATGTGTCTTGAAAACTCCGAAGTGACCCATAAGACCACCTCCATGCGCCTCCTGTAACAATAAAAGACGAACCAAGCGAGCTGGAATACATAGCTCGTTAGCACGAAACAGGAACCCATCCTGCATATGAAATTTGCCCCAAGGTTTACCATCCTTACAATGCATCATAATGTCATGAAAATCAGCATCATTCACATATTGATCTTTCATAGCTTGCAAACCAAAGATTTTAAAGTCTAATTGGGACAGCATCATATAACGATGAGACAAAGCATCAGCAATCACATTTTCCTTACTGTTTTTATGTTTAATGATGTATGGAAAAGATTCAATAAATTCAACCCATTTAGCATGACGACGGTTCAGATTAGTTTGGGTTCTAATATGTTTCAAAGCCTCATGATCAGAATGAATAATAAATTCACGAGGCCATAAATAATGCTGCCATGTTTGCAAAGTTCTTACTAAAGCATAAAGTTCTTTATCATAAGTGGAATATTTAAGAGCAGCACCACTTAACTTCTCACTAAAATAAGCAATGGGTTTATGATCTTGCAACAAAATAGCACGCAAACCAATTCCACTAGCATCACATTCCAATTCAAACACTTTATCAAAATTGGGCAATTGTAAGAAAGGAGCATGAGTTAACCGTTCCTTTAAAGTGTTGAATGCGTCGTCTTGTGGTGCGCCCCACTCAAATGGCGCACCCTTCTTGGTCAGCTCATGTAATGGTGCAGCAATAGAACTGAAATCCCGCACAAAACGACGATAGAGGCCTGCAAGACCAAGAAAACTACGAACCTGTGTGACCGTCATCGGTTGGGGCCAACTCTGAATGGCGTCCACCTTGCTGCTATCCACCTCAATGCCCTGTGGAGTAACAACATATCCAAGAAATAAAACACGTTGCGTGCAAAAAGTGCATTTTTCCATGTTCCCAAACAAGTGAGCAGCACGCAAAGCATCAAAAACAGCACGCAAATGATCTAAATGCACATTCATGGATTTGTTGTATATAAGGATATCATCAAAATAGACAAAAACAAATATTCCAATGAAAGGCCAAAGAACTTCATTCATTAAGCGCATAAAAGTGCTAGGAGCATTAGACAATCCAAACGGCATAACCAACCATTCATACAAGCCAAATTTAGTTTTAAAAGCCGTTTTCCATTCATCTCCTAATTTCATTCTTATTTGATGGTAACCACTACGCAAATCAACCTTAGAGAAAATTGTGGCACCACTAAGTTCATCAAGCATATCATCAAGGCGTGGTATAGGATATCGATAACGAATTGTAATATTGTTAATTGCACGACAATCTACACACATACGCCAAGAACCATCTTTCTTAGGAACAAGCAAAACAGGAACCGAACAAGGGCTGAGAGACTCATGAATGTAACCTTTATCAAGCAATGCCTGCACTTGACGCTGAATTTCTTTCGTCTCCTTAGGATTTGTGTGGTACGGGGCGCGATTAGGAAGCTGTGCGCCTGGAATTAAATCAATCTGATGTTCTATGCCACGAATAGGAGGAAGACCTGGTGGCAATTCAGCGGGAAAAACATCTTTATAGTCCTACAAAAGGTTAGCAACAGTAGGAGGAATCTGCAACTTAGGCGCCTCATCTAGTGAAACAATCATACGAGAGCAAACTAGCGCATAGCAAAGCAGATTAGCATCATGTAATTCATCAAAATCAGCACGTGTAGCAAGCAAGATAGGATTATTCAATTTGATCTCATGTTGAACAGGTTGAACAGGAGGCGATGTAACCAATTTTGCAGCTTTTGTCGCTCGAGCAATATCATCTTTAAGAACTTGTTCAGGTGTCATAGGATGAATAACAATTTTCTGACCCTTAAACATGAAGGAATAATAATTGGAGCAACGATGATGAACACTATCAACATCATATTGCCAAGGACGGCCAAGTAACAAAGAGCATGCTTCCATTGGAACAACATCACAATCCACAAAATCAGAATAGGCGCCGAGAGAGAAAGGAACACGTACTGAGCGCGTTACCTTCATTTTGCCGCCATCATTAAGCCATTGAACGTGATAAGGATGTGGATGCTTCCTTGTTGGCAATGACAACTCTCCACCAAGGTCGTACTAGCCAAATTGTTGCAACTGCCACCATCGATGATTATACGGACCGCTCGTTCTTGTGGCGCTGATGCTTTTCATCCTGAACGACCTGTATACTAAGAACACGCTGCACAACAAGAGTTGCATACCTGTCGGTGGCACTAGAGTCGACATGAAGCTCCGTATTATCTGCATGATTAGTGGCAAGCATAGTCTGCTGAATATCCTCAAAATCACTAGCAGAAGAATACCCACCGTCGTCACGAATCAACATAGTTCTTTTATTTGGACAATCGCGTATCACATGACCAAATCCTCGGCAACGGTGACATTGAATATCACGAGCTCCTCCAGACGAGGAGGAGGATGGCATGATCAAAGCAGATTTGGCCGTGGATGGAGCACTCGACTTGGACGTGGTCGAGGAGTGGTCATGCGACGTGGAAGGAGGTGTCGAACGTGGAGCTGAAGGCGTCTTGGACCCTACAAAAATGTTAGGTCTTGATGAAGATTGTCGATCCTGCACTTCACATTTAGCTTTACAAGCATATTCAAATAAGGTGGTCATATCATCTTAATGCTTATAATCAAGAATGTTCTGAATTTCACAATTTAACCCACCCCTAAAGCGAGCCATAGCAGCATCATCCAGTTCAACTAAACCACAGTGAATCATACCCCTTTGCAAAGCTTGATAATAATCCTCTACGGAAAGTGAACCTTGTTGAAACCGCTGCATTTGATTAAGCAAATCTCTAGCATAATATGACGGCACAAAACAATGACGCATAGCAGCTTTTAATGCCGTCCAAGTGGCTGGGATATTATCAGGATATCTTTGTCTATACTCACGCCACCAAAGTAAAGCAAATTCAGTAAATTCACTAATAGCAGCCTTAACTTGTAAATTAGCAGGAATATCATGGCATGCAAATTTTTGTTCAACCTCTAATTCCCAATCAAGATAAGCACCCAGATCATATTTGCCATTAAAAGTGGGAATACAAAATTTTATTTTGGCAAAAGAATCATTAATAGGAACACGTACCCTACGAGCACGACCACGGCGATTGTCGTCTTCCTGCTCGGTGTCGGCGCCGTAGTCACGTGCATTTTGCAACTCCGTGAGCTGCGTCATCATGGTCCCAAGCTGCGTCGACATGGCCTCAAGACGAGTCATGATCGTCGTGAGCGTGGTGCAAGCTGCCGTATCAGCGAGGTCCTGTTCATCAAAACGCTCATTCGACGAAGTGACCATAGAGTCAAGTCTCTCGTGCATTGTCTTCATGTCATTTTGTAGACCATCAACCTGTGCCTGGACATCCTGGAGGGTGAGCTCCTCCAACTTCGAGTTGTTTTCTGTCATAGAAACACAAGCAATACAAAAAGCGGGATCGTACAACGAGAGGTGAGTGGTGGATGAAAAGCTCAATCAAAAAGCTGTTATCAAATTCTTACCCGTCCTTACCAAGCACGCAAGCGTGAACTGCAACCACAGGTAAAACCGGTGAAAGATTGGAGGAGCGATTGCGTGGTGAAACAAAAACCTGCTCGTAGTAGAAAATTTGTGGGGCTGGGAGGCTGCACTCAATCCAAGGGTTAGCACAATTCAAACAATAACTGCAAAGCTGAATAATGGTGCTAAACACGAAAAGATTGCTGCCGGTACAAGTGCAAGAGAAGGAAGAAGGATCAAAACAAAGTGCAGCAAGAACGCGTTGCCTGTGTTGTTCGGCCACTCTTTTTTTTTCTCTTTTCTTTTTTCTTTCTTTTTTTTTGATACCTTTTTCTGAAAATATAAACAATGAGACCTCAAATGAGCAATTAAGCACAAGCGCTTTTTTTTATCTTTTTTTGAGGCAGGGGTAGAACGGTAATTAAAAGATGGGTAGGGACAAATGAAACCGAGCAGGGACAAACACAGGGCGAGACAAGCGGGTTATGAAGTAACCGAGTAGGACTCGATCGGCGAGGCAATGATTGAACCGGACTCACGTTGCAGCGAAAAAACTTGGCAAGCGATCGGCTGACCACAACTTGGCAACCGATCGGCCAAGTAGGAGAGCGAGACGGGGTAAATAGATGCGGTGGAAAGCAAACTGTGGTGGTGAAAACACGCGGCACGGTGGAAGGATACGACGATGATAGGAAGAAAACAATGAAACACTGTGTACTAGCAACGATCAAAAGCGAAAGCACAAAAACTCAACAACGCAAATTATTGAACGAAAGTGCGAGGCTCAAAACCGTACTGGGTAAACTTTTTTTTGTAGTTTTCAGTTTATGTGGACTTGGATAAAACTCACCGAGAAACACTGGAATCTGATACCACTTGATAGGTGTAGAGTGCCCGATCTTTCGGCGAGTGGAGATAACTTTGATTTGGTGGATGTCGACCCTCACGATCCGACTACGACGAGTAAGCCAAAGCGCCAATGCAATCGCTAAACCAACTTCCGGAGGATATTAACCTTGCGGTAAACAAGATCAACCTGATCACGAGGATCAATTCTTACGCGCAATCGAAGAACGAGCAAGAATTAGAGGCGAGCAATCTGATGTATTGCACGAAGGTGGAGTTCTGAATTCACATCGAGAGAGGATGTATAGCTAAGCTAAACTTAAAACAAAACTCAAAGATTGCAAGGGGCGCAGCCCTTGACTAAATAGGGGGAGGACGAGGCATCTAGGGCCGGCTGAAGTGGAGAGGCGCGTGGTGGAGAGGGAGTCACGCGACTTGGGCCACGTGGGCCTTCGGGCGGCGTCATCCTGAGCTGTCGTTCCTTAGCATCAAAACCGTCTTCAGTTCCTGGGCTTGAGCTCTAGTCATTGGGCCCTTGTACGTCGTCGTCTCGTTAGAAGATGGATCCGTGACTCTAGGATGCGCGACGACGAGAGGTGGAGGCGTGACAGCTTGGTTTGGCGCGCCATCTTCCGTCATCATTATTCGTATGTCGTTGATGTCCTCATCATCCTCCCCTTCTTGAAGTGAAGTCGTCCTCGACGGCAACTCATCATCCTCACCCAAGTATGGTTTCAAATCTGCAACATTAAAACTAGTGGAAACACCAAACTCCATGGCCAAGTCAAGAACATAAGAATTATCGTTAATCTTGGAAAGCACTTTAAAAGGACCAGCAGCATGAGGCATCAGTTTAGAACGACGCAAAGTAGGAAATCTATCTTTACGCAAGTGCAACCAAACCAAATCACCAGGTTCAAAAGAAATATGTTTTCTACCTTTACTACCAGCAACTTGATACTTTTTATTAGCAACGGCAATGTTGTGTTGTGTTTCTTCATGCAATTGTTTCATGTGATCAATATGAGCAAGAGCATCAAGATGTGGTTCACCTTCAGCATCAATAGCAAACAAATCCATAGGCGCCCTAGGAACATAGCCATAAACAACCTCAAAAGGACACATCTTAGTGGCAGAATTTGTAGCACGATTATAAGCAAATTCAACATGAGGTAAACAATCTTCCCAACGTCTCAAGTTTTTATCTAGAATAGCTCTAAGCATAGCAGACAAAGTTCTATTTACTACCTCAGTTTGCCCATCAGTTTGAGGATGAGAAGTAGTACTAAACAGCAGCTTAGTTCTTAATTTATTCCAAAGAGAACGCCAAAAATGACTAAGAAACTTAGCATCACAATCAGAGACAATTGTTTTAGGAATTCCATGCAATCTAACAATCTGTCTAAAGAACAATTCAGCAACATTTGAGGCATCATCAGTTTTATGACAAGGTATAAAGTGAACCATTTTAGAGAAACGATCAACAATCACAAAAATACTGTCCCTCCCCTTCTTAGTGCGAGGCAATCCTAAATCAAAATCCATCGAAATATCATGCCAAGGAGAAGATGGAACAGGCAAGGGCATATACAAACCATGATTACCCAAACGAGATTTAGCTTTTTGACATGTAGTGCAGCGTGCAACAAGGCGCTCAACATCACGGCGCATCCGTGGCCAAAAGAGGCAAGGAAATATGTTCATCATCTAATTCAGATTTTGATGTAAGTGTTGCAACATTTGAAACAGTCCATTCTTTCCTAAACGGTTCATTCTTTCTCCTTTCAAGCCTTTGTTGATCCTCTTCTAAAATTTCAGCAGCGGTCATAGGTTTAAGAGTAACTCTTCTACTATTGTATTTAAATGAGTAGCTATTTATAATGGCATTGTGTGAAGCATTATTTGTAATATTCCATGGTTTACTCAATAATAAATGACATGCATGCATAGGTACTATATCAAATTCTGCACTATCCTTATAAGAACCAATAAAAAATTCAATGCGTGTAATTTTATCTACTTTTATCTTACCAAAAGAATTTACCCATCGGATGTAGTATGGACATGGGTGTGACTGTGTTGTCAATCCAAGCTTCTCTACTAATTCTAAACTTGCGATGTTGCGGCTACTCTCTCTATCAATGATAACACCACAACATCGATCCTTGACAACAAAGTGAGTCTGAAATAAATTGTTCCATTGATTTTGCTCTACCTTCTCCATTTGAGGACTGAGCACTCTTTGTACTACATCACTCATATTGTTCTCATTAGACAACGTTGAATCATCACCATGAGTGGCGTAACTTGTCATTGTTAGAGCAAACAAGAAAACACACAGAAGTATATTTTCCTATCACTACTATGTGATCACAGTGTAAACTCTCAACAAGCAAAGGGAAGCATCTTATCAAGCTCTTACAAAGTTCTTAATTACAAAAAGCAAAGGATACCTTGGAGAGTGTGAACTGATGATTGCGAGAGTCAAAAAAAATTTTGCCTGTTCAGAAGGAAATATATGGAGCTTGGATAGGCAATATTACGTAGCAAGGATTAACAAAATTTCAGTTCAGAAGTTGCAAAACTGAATAATAGTCCCAAGCTAGTCTATGTCACCGGCCTAAACTTGTCTTGGACCTAGTTCAAGCAAGCAAGCAAATGACTCAACAAAGGACACAAAGGATGCAAGCAATTCAGAATTTGTATCTTTTCTTTTTCTACTTCCTTTTTTTTGTACGGCTTTTTCTCTTGTGCACTTTTGCCTTTTTCTTTTCTTTTCATGAGAATCAGAACTGCAGCAAGGTATTACAAGTTTTACAACCAATAGAACTCCAGAATATTTTTTTTTCTTACTACCAGTGCAGCAAAAGGATTCTTGTAATAGCACAACTAAAAAAAACTTCTATAACAAGATCAAGCACTAATTGGTTGGCTTTTGATCATAATGAGACAGCAGCAGAGCACTCTAATTTTCTTTTGCACACAAAAGTACAAGGCTAGATGTTAAATAATTATTTAGTGCACACAATTCCAGGAATACTATTATCTCAACACATGCAACACTAATTTTTTCCCTTGTTTGTCTATGACAAGGACATGCACGACTCAAAAAAGACCAAAGAACAAGCACTAGACCAGCAACACAATGACTTTATAGGGACTAAAATTCAGAGAAGCAATCTGAAATAAAAAATTGCAAGTCACAATGGGGTATAGGATAGCGGAAACACGACGAACCGATATTTTTGTGGGGCAATTTTCTGCTCTATAGGATGGAACAAATAAACGAGGATAAAGATGAACCTAACGGTATACCTGAAGCTCTGATACCACTTGATATGGAAAAGAGTTCCCGATCTTCCGATAGGTTCTGATAATCTTGATTAAGGCGGAGGCGATACACAAATCGATCCGGCTTCCGAACGACACGTTCTGAACCCCGCAATCGCAGCACAACGTCTCCTCTGGTTATCAACCGTTCAAGAACGATTGACCTCACCGAGAAGGCTTATATTTGCCTGCAAATCAAGAACACAAGCAAGAACAAAGAAGAATGCAACCAAATTTGCAAGTATACGATGAATCTCACAAGTTAGGATCTCACAAACCGATCAAACGGCGAAACTGTTATCAACAGAATAATCTAAGCAAAACCCCAAACCCTAATGAAGAGGCGGCAGCTGTATATGAGGACCCTAGGGTCGTGCAAGACCCCCTGGATGCAGCCATAAGTGGGCTCAACTCGATACATGGCCCAAAGACCGATTACGGTGTCGCAGCACCAGGACAGATTCTGGAAGTCGAATTGTTTTGGCGTTTGCCGACTGCTCATGTCGAATTTTGACATGGGACCGGTTGGGTTCGAAAGGTCTTTTCATTATCTTTCCAGGCATATATAGGACGTCCAAAACCGAGTCCGTATGCGTCCTGGGCGTCCGTTTTAGTGCAGACTGGTCCTGGGCTCTGAAACAGACTCGAAGTCGGTTTTGATTGGGCCTCAACATAGTGCCCAAAGTGCGGTTCCCATTGCTTCAAATTTTTCTTCAAAATAGCTCTGAACATAGTGCCCAAAGTGCGGTTCATAACCTCAGTTTGTCCATCAGTTTGTGGATGACAAGTTGTAGAAAATAGCAACTTTGTACCCAACTTATTCCAAAGCGTGCGCCAAAAATGACTCAAGAATTTTGCATCACGATCTGAAACAATAGTAGAAGGCATACCATGCAAACGTACAATTTCGTTGAAAAAGAGGTCAGCAATATAACTAGGATCATCAGTTTTATGACATGGTATAAAGTGTGCCATCTTAGAAAAACGATCCACAACAACAAAAATGCTATCACTCCCCCTCTTAGTCGTAGGCAGTCCTAAAACAAAGTCCATAGAAATATCCGCCCAAGAAATAGAAGGAACAGGAAGTGGCATGTATAAACCATGTGGATTCAAGCAAGACTTAGCTTTTTGATATGTAGTGCAGCAAGCAACAAAACGCTCAACATCTTTCCTCATCCTTGGCCAAAAGAAGTGTGTGGCCAAAAAATATCCTCCGCCTTCTTAGCACCAAAATGACCCATCAATCCACCTCCATGCGCCTCCTGCAACAACAAAAGACGAACAGAACCAACTGGAATGCATAGGTGGTTAGCTCTAAACAAGAAACCATTATTCAACATAAATTTGTTCCAAGCACGACCTTCTTTACAGTGCAGCAATACATCTTTAAAATCAACATCAGCAACATATTGTTCTTTAATTGCCTCAAGTCCAAAAATTCTACAATCAAGTTGAGACAACAAAGTATATCGCCTAGATAAAGCATTAGCAATCACATTATCCTTCCCTTTCTTATGTTTAATAATATAAGGAAAAGACTCAATAAACTCAACCCATTTAGCATGTCTATAGTTCAAATTGCATTGAGAACGAATATACTTAAGTGATTCATAATCAGAATGAATAACAAATTCTTTGGGCAACAAATAATGACGCCACGTCTCTAAAGAATGTACAAGTGCATATAGTTCCTTATCATATGTGGAATAATTCAAAACAGGCCTAGTAATTTTCTCACTAAAGTATGCAACAGGTTTACCATCTTGCATCAAAACACCACCAATGCCTATACCACTAGCATCACATTCAAGCTCAAAAGTCTTATCAAAATTGGGTAATTGCAGCAATGGTGCATGTGTAAGTTTGTCCTTCAAAGCATCAAAAGACTCATGATGTACCTTACCCCAATGGAAGTCAACGCTCTTCTTTGTCAACTCATGCAATGGTGCAGAAATGGTGCTGAAATCTTTGACAAAGCAGCGGTAGAAACCTGCAAGACCAAGAAAACTCCTCTCCTGTGTGATAGTTTTTGGTACAGGCCAGCTCTTTATGGCTTCAATCTTTGCCTCATCCACCTCAATTCCCTGTGGAGTCACAACATAGCCAAGAAAAGAGACTTGATCCATGCAAAAGGTGCACTTCTCAAGGTTACCAAATAAACGTGCAGCTCGCAAAGCATTGAAAATAGCACGCAAATGAATCATATGATCATCCTTGGATTTGCTATAAATCAAGATATCATCAACGTAAACAACCATAAATTTGCCAATAAAAGGTCTTAAAACCTCATTCATCAAACGCATGAAAGTACTAGGTGTATTAGTTAAACCAAAAGGCATTACTAACCACTCATACAACCCTAATTTGGTTTTGAAAGCTGTTTTCCATTCATTTC
Source organism: Eleusine indica (assembly GCA_030378355.1). Lineage (NCBI taxonomy): Eukaryota > Viridiplantae > Streptophyta > Magnoliopsida > Poales > Poaceae > Eleusine > Eleusine indica. The sequence goes on along the minus strand of CM059501.1, from coordinate 27,618,679 downwards.
CAAGTTTCATTCTAATTTGATGGTAGCCACTACGCAAATCAATTTTAGTGAAAATTATAGCACCACATAACTCATCAAGCATGTCGTCTAGCCTAGGAATAGGATGACGATACCTAATAGTAATGTTATTAGTGGCTCTACAATCTACACACATACGCCAAGAACCATCTTTCTTAGGAACCAAAAGTATAGGAACAGCACAAGGACTAAGTGATTGACGAACATACCCATGATCTAAAAGGTCTTGGACTTGTCGTTGTATCTCCTTAGTCTCCTCAGGGTTGGTCCTATAAGCAGCACGGTTTGGCAAAGTAGGACCAGGAATCAAATCAATTTGATGCTCAATCCCTCTCAAAGATGGCAATCCCAGGGGTATCTCAGCTGGGAAAACATCCTCATACTCCTGCAAAAGGTTAGTGACAGCAGGAGGCAAAGCACTAGAAGCAATATCACCAAGCGAAAACAAGGCTTGTTTGCATATCAAAGCATAGCAAATATCATCAGTAGAAATTTCAGCAAGCTCAGATTTTGTGGCAAGACATGAACGACCTTGTAATTTAATTCCAGCACCCTTAGAACTTGAAGAATCATTAACATTACTAGGTGTAGAATCAGAATTAATAGGTTGCTGAATTTCAGGGCCTTTATTTTCAAACTAGCAGCTCTTTCTAAATCAGCTTGTACAATTTCAGCAGGGGTCATTGGTAACAAAGTAATTTTAGTTCCTTTATGCATAAAAGTGTACTTATTACTTTTACCATGCTGTACAACAACATTATCAAATTCTCAAGGTCTACCTAATAAAAGTGAACATGCTTGCATGGGTACAACATCACAATCAACAGAATCCACATAAGAACCAATGGAAAAAAGGAACTCCGTAAGTTTGTATTACCTTAGCTTTTTCAGAGTTATTTAACCACTAAATGTAGTATGGATGTGGATGTGGGCGTGTGGTCAAATCAAGCTTCTTAACCACATCAGAACTCACCAAATTGTTACAGCTTCCTCCATCAATGATGACACGTGCTCAGCGGTTCTTGATGACGAAGAAAATCTAGAACAAGTTATGTCGCTGCATCATCTCGGGCTGCTGGATTCGTGTGCCAAGCACACACTGCACAATAATATTCATGTAGCCCATGGTATCTCCGCCACCAAGAATGAGGTCACCGTTGGTGGCAGCGACATCCTCCTCCTCATCCTCCACATCGGAGGTGCTCATGTAACCGCCATCATCTGTCGCCACATATGCCCGCCTACTTGGGCAATCTTTCTGCACATGACCAAGACCATGGCAGCGGTGGCACTGAATCCCTATAGTGCGTCCCGTCGAAGCAACAGAGGAGGCACTAGCTCCCTTGGCAGCTACTGGTGGGGGCGGCCGGAAAGATGGCTTGGGCAGCCCCGAAGTCCCCGTCGGCCGTGGTGGCTAGAAAGTCCTGGACTTGCTATACTCCTCAAAAGTCTGAAAAAGTCCCTGTGATTCTTTCTCTACAAGCATAGCATACTGGAAACACTGGTTGAGGGTATAAAATTCTTTATAATCAAGGATGTCCTGAATTTCTTTTCTCAAACCAGAATAAAAGCAGCAAATTTGATCCTCCACTTTTTCAACCACAGCACAACGAATCAAACCCTTTTGAAGCTCACTAAATTACTCCTGAACAGTTTTATCTCCTTCATCTAAACGCTATAGTTTATTACGAATCTCTCTATAAAAAGGAGGAACAAAACGATCACGCATTGCTACCTTCAATTCTTCCCAAGTAGTAGGCAAATCAGTTTCAGCAGCTAGACCATTCCACCAAACAATAGCAAAGTCCTTAAACTCACTAGTGGCTTGTCTAACTCTATGTTGTTTAGGAACAAGGTGGGCATTAGATTTTTGTTCTACAATCATTTCCCAATCAAGGTAAGCATCACCATCATATTGACCCGAAAACGAAAGAATTGAAAACTTAATTTTAGCATACGGGTCATCTGAAGCATGGTTGCCTTGTGTGCGATGGTTGTGATTGTGGAAACCACCATACCTTGAGGGTTACGTTGCAAACGATGTCGTAACCTTGCGGTCCTTGTAGCTGACCTATCGATGGTGCCATCAGCCTTATATACCGTTTCTTCATCATGATCGTCTTCAACGTCGTTGTTGGTGTTAGTGTTGGTGTTGATGATCTTGTGAGCGGTCTCCAATTCGACAACCTGATCGGTTAACTTAGAGACTCTCTTATCCAACCGCTCAATGCTTTCTCCCAGATGAAGCTTGGTGACGGTGTTGGTGACGACCCTGGTGATCGTCTCTGCCAAATCACTCTGAACCGCCGGCAAAGCCTTCTATAGCTGACTTTGGCTCACGCACTCATAAAATTTTGAGGGCGAAGCACCCTCTCCATCGCTTCCTAACATCAGAAACACCAAAACAGGAAACAAAAAGTGAAGGTTATCCCTACAAAACTACTAAGCAGTGGTGCCTCTCAACACAGCAAAATGAAGCTTCTTGCAAAGCTCTTACAAAGTTCTGAAAAAAACAAAGCAAAGGATACTAGGGAGGTGTGTTCCACGATTGCAAGGGTTACAAAATAACCTGTGTGCTGTCCAGAAGAAATATGTAGAGCTAGGAAGGCCAAATATATATATGTGAGTGGCACACAAATTAAAAACAGATAGCAGAGCCGAATAAGTGCCCAAGTAACTTGTTCCTAGTTGCTGGTCTAACTATGTCCTAGAACAGTAGTGATAGCAAAGAAGAAACAAGGAGACAAAGGCACACAGTCGATAACAGGGGGCTAAGTGTAAAACAGCCAAACTTAGAAATTCCAGGGGGCTAGATGGAGCACTAGTAGGAATCCCAAATTTCTTTTTTTCTAGTATTTTTCTCCAACTTACTAATAAAGGGGGAGAAACTACAAAAAATTTCAGCTCAAACAGAGCTAGGACCTAACCTACAGAAATTCTTGAAGTTTCAGGAAACGTCGGGTTTCAACTTGAATGAATTTTTTCTTTATCTTCCCAATTTATTTTAAATTTTTTGTCGAGGGCACACAGGGTATAGCCCAGTGTGGGTCACCTCAACTTTTTGTCAAGAATCTCCTGCAAAAATTTCAGCCCAAACGGACAACTGAGCGAAAAGTTATGGCTGTTTTACCGAAGGGGTGTCGGAATCGGTTATGAAGAAACCCGGGGTTTGAGTGAAACCCGAGTCGGGTTTGGGGTTGGGTAGGGATTTTTTGGCGGGGTGGATACAGCTTAAAGTGAAATTTGTGAGAATTGGTCCGAGGTGTTGAGGGTGGGTTTAGGGTGGGATTAGGGTGGGCGTGTTGATCAATCAACCCTAGCACCCAAAGCCGACAAAACCGAGGGTGGTGGAGGGGATGGCGGCTAGGGTTGCAAGGGAAACACTACTGACGACAAAAACATAAACTAAACCAGTGAATAAACAAGAACTAGGGCACAAACTCAACACTACGGACTCTCAAATTGAAATATGCAAAGGCTAAACACGTGGTTATGGGTGGGCGAAATTTTTTTTTTGGCTATTCTGTGGACGATAGGAAGAACACGAAAACAAAACTAAAGAGTAGTACGAACCTAACAGTGCACTTGAAGCCCTGATACCACTTGATGTGAACAAGGGTTCCCGATCTTCCGAAAGGTTCTGATAAATCTTGATTTGGACAGAGGCGAAACACAAATCGATCCGGCTTCTAAACAACACGTTCAAACCCCGCAATCACAGCACAACGTCTCCTCTGGTTATCAACCGTCCAAGGATGATTGACCTCGCCGAGAAGGCTAATCCCTGCCTGTGAATCAAGAACACAAGCAAGAACAACAAAGAATGTAACACAATTGCAGATGTATGATTAAACTCACGAAGTTGGGGTCTCATAAACCGATGAACGGCAACACTGTTTATAAACAGAATTGATCTAAGCAAAACCTGAACCCTAATGGTGAGGTGGTGGCTGTATATACCCTAGGGTTGTGCAAGACCCTCTGAACGCGCCGGTAATTGGGCTCAACTAGATACAAAGCCCAAAGGCCAAAAATAGACGACGCATCGCCAACATAGATTCTGGACCCTCTGTTGTTTCAATGATTCCTGATGACTCCGAATGAGTTTTGACATGAGGCTAGCGGCATTGGAAAGGCCTTCTCCTTATCTTTCCGTGCGTATGTAGAACGTCCAAATCCGAGTCCGTATGCGTCCTGGGCGACTGTTTTAGTGCAGACTGGTGCTAGACCCCAAACAGACTCAAAGTCAGTTTTGATTGGGCCTCCACTTTGGCTTCCAAGCCCTTGCTGGTACTCCACGTTCCCAACTCCTTCTCCCATCATCTCCTGGTCCTCTCTATGGTTCCTAATCATAAAATAATCATTAGGTAGAAAACCATTCTCAAAAGTAACATATAGCGAAGAACGTAAGAACGAGCTCACCTCTAAATTTAGTCGTGGTGCACGAGCTCTAGTCATTGGACCTTGCAAGTCCAGAATTGGAGGAGTGTTATCTGTATCCATAGGAGTGATGTCCTCATTAGTAACTCTCGAAGCCAAAGTCAAGTGTACTTCTCTAATTTGTCAAATATGCGAGGCTTAATTGCGAACAATAAGAGGCCATTCGCCCGCTCGACCTGGACGTTACTTCGTGGATGGGCGACAGAAGCAAAGCGAATCTTGAACCCCACCCTATCCGCGAAGTCCCTAAACTCTTGTGCCATGACTACCGTAGTCAGTGATGATCTTGTGCAGAGCACCAAACCGAGTTACTATTTCGATCATGAACTCGACGGCCTTTTTTGTGGAAATTTTTCTGACTGGTTTCGCCTCAATCCATTTAGAGAATTTGTCCACAGCCACAAATAGATGAGTGAAACCTCCTTGAGCCTTCTGAAAAGGGCCAACGATATCTAAATCCTAGACTGAGAACGGCCATGTTATCGGGTAATTTTGAAGTTTGGTGGCGGGTACGTGCATTTAGTGGGCAAAAAATTGGCAACCTTCGCATTTTAGGATGATATCTTTTGCGTCAGCAGTCGCTGTGGGCCAGTAAAATCCTTGTCTCATTGCTTAGGTTGCAATAGTTGAGGGACCCGTGTGGTTACCACATATGCCAACGTGGATTTCCTTTAATATGGCGATGCCCTCCTCCCGTGATAAGCACTTCAACAGTACCCCGCATGGGCTTTGTTTATACAAGAGATTGTCAACGGTGCAGTATAGCCTTGACTTGCGAATGATATGAAGGGATTCTTCTTTGTCGGCAGGCAGTGTTCCACCATTTAAATACTCGATGAATGGACTTCTCCAGTCTATTTCTACTAAAATGACTTGCGGTGTTGCCTCTTTGCCTGGGATAGCCTGCACCATAGTTTGCTGGGTCAGTATAGATGGCTTGTGTAGATCATCCAGAAATACTTCATCGAGTATTTTAGCTCTGCTGGACCCAAGCTTGGCCAGCACATCTGCATCCTCATTGAACTTCTGGAGGATGTGCTTGTACTCAATGCCATCAAACTTTTCTTCTAGCTTTCGAACTTCAGCGCAGTATGTTGTCATGCTTTCATGAGAGCAACACCATTGTTTGGTCACTTGATTGATTACAAGCGCTGAGTCACCGGAGATACTTATCCATTTGACGTCGAGTGATATGGCCATTCGCAACCCATGTAGGAGAGTCACGTACTCCGCTATGTTGTTAGATGCGCGAAAATGCATTCGAAGGACATGGCGCGTCTTGACTCCTTCTAGGGATACTAGTACTACCCCTGCACTGGCCCCCTCCAATTGTAAGGAGCCGTCAAATGACATGGTCCAGTAGCTTGTTTCCTGTGGTGTCAGCGGTAATTCAGACTAAGTCCACTCAGCGATGAAATTTGGCAACGCTTGGCCTTTGATTGCATTGCGAGGCTTGAAGGTAATCTCATATGATCCAAGCTCAATAGCCCACTTGGCTATTTTCTCGGTTGCATCTTGGTTGTGTAGCAGTTCGCCTAGCCTGAAGGATGTATGAACTTCGATCGGGTGATCCTCAAAATAATGCTTTAATTTACAAGACGTCATCAGTAGTGCGTACACTAGCTTTTGGAGTTGAAAGTACCATATTTTAGAATCTGATAAGACTTCAATGATGAAATACACTGGATGTTGCACCTTTTGAGCCTTGGCATCTTCCGTCCATTCGACCGCCAGCACTGTGCTGACAACGTGTGTGGTTGCAGAAATGTACAGCTGCATAGTTTCCTTTGGTTTGGGGGTGTCAATACCAATGGGCCACTAATGTAAGCCTTGAGTTCTTCCAAGGCATGTTGGACTTCGTCATTCTAGGCAAATGAATCCTGCTTCTTGAGCAGTCAGAAGAAAGGTAGTCCCCTGATGTTGAGCCGTGACACGAATTGGCTAAGTGCCGCCATGCAGCCGGTCAACTTCTCGATGTCTTTCTGAGAGTGTGGATGTCCCATCTGCAATATGGTGTTTATTTTCTCTGGATTTGCCTCAATTCCACAGTGTGAGACCAAGAAACCGAGCAGCTTCCCTAACGGGACACCGAAGACGCATTTGTTGGGGTTCAGCTTCATGTTGTACTTTCAAAGGTTGTCAAATGTCTCGGCCAGGTCTTGTATTAAGTTGGAGGTGAGTCGGCTTTTGACCACCACGTCGTCTATGTAGGCCTCGGTGTTCCTTCCGATCTGGCTATCCAAGTATCGTTGCATTGTCCGCTGGTACGTGGCGCCCGTGTTCTTTAGTCCAAAAGGCATCATTGTATAACAAAAAGATTCGAAGGGCATAATAAATGATATTTTCAGCTGGTTGGACTCATGTAGAGGGATCTAATGGTACCCTGAGTAGGCATCTAAGAAGCATAATATAGCACAACCAGCCGTTGAGTCGACCACTTGGTCGATACGAGGGAGGGTGAATGGATCCTTAGGAGAGGCTTTGTTAAGGCCGGTGTAATCCACGCACATTTCCCACTCCATATTCTTTTTCCACACCAATACTGGGTTAGCTAACCAGTAAGGGTGAAACACTTCTTTGATAAAACCGGCCGCCAGTAATCGGCTGATTTCTTTTCTAATGCGTCCTTACGATCCTGCGAAAATCATCTAAGACGTTGCCACACAGGCTTAGCGCTCGGTCGAACATGTAGTCTGTGCTCAGCCTTTTCCCTTAGGACACCCGGCATGTCAGAAGGTTTCCATGCAAATATGTCTTTATTATTACGAAGGAAAAGGATGAGCGTGCTTTCCTATTTAGCATCTAGATTGACCCCAATATTGGTGGTCTTGGATACATCACTATCATCTAGCTAAATCTTTTTTTACTCCACAGTCTCTGCCTGCACCGTGGCCTTCAACACCTTTTTCGGAGGGGGATCGAGGTTGGTCTCTTCCGTGTTTTCAACCACCAGCTTCAACTCTGCGAGTTCTGATGCCATCACCATCTTTTCTGCCAACTTGCAATCTGGTTGTTTCAGTCGTAGGAGGTTCTTACATCCGAGTGCAGCGAGACGACTCCATTTGGCCCTGGCAGCTTCATCATCATGTATGGATAATGTGGCACGACCATAAATTTGGTGATGGCTAGCCGCCCAATAATGGTGTGGTAAGTGGAGTCTAGATCCGCAACCTCCAAGGTGATGCGCTCCGTCCAGTAGTTCTCCCGGGTGCCAAATGTTACTCGCAGAGTGATCTGTCCCAGTGGGACTGTCTGCATGTCAGGGACCACACCATGAAAGGGTGACCTGCTGGGCTTGAGGTCGGTCAAGGGTATGCTGAGCTCCTTGAAGGTCTTCACGAAAAGGATGTCCAGGCTGCTTCCACCGTCCACCAGTACTCTATGGAGCCGAACTCTGTTAACAGTCAGCGATAGTACTAGCGGATACCTGCCCAGTCTAGGGATGTGATCCGGATTGTCTGACCGATCAAAAGTTATCGGGACCTTAGACCATCGAAGGTGTTGCAGTTTTGTGGTGATACCAAGTGAACCTCTCAGTAAAGGATCTTCTGCTGGCGCTTCATGTGAGCTGTAGACCTACCACAGATGTAGTTGACCTCGTGCTCGGGGTCTTGAAACTCTTCCTTTTCTTCATCTTCATTGTCCGCATTCATTTTGCCACCCTCGGGAATCTAGGGATGCTCTTTGCAAACCTTCAGAGCATGGTGCGTGAAGCTCTTCAGCTTGAAGCATTCTTTGGCCTTGTGAGCGCCATCATGCAGCAAACAAGGGTCTTCAAGCATTTTGTCAAAGTCATCCTGAGTGGCCTGACTTTTACGGTTGGAACGCTCGGTGTTGGCAACCGTTCTGTCCTGCTTTCGCTTCTTGTCACCGTCCTTGTTGTAATTGGATGGGCCCGACTGACCGTGATTTCGCGGCACCTCCTCCTTGTACTGACGAACTTGGAAGAGGGCTGAATTGCCGGCTGCGTACTTATCGGCCATGGTGAACAACTCCTTGGCTGTCAGACTTCTAGCAGCATCCAATCTCCTGATCTTCTTCATTAAGTCGTCATCACGAAGCCCGCCCTAGAAGGCAGCGATGACCTGAGCATCTGAGATGTTGGGGATGGTGTTCTTCACTCGGCAGAAGCACTGGATGTATTCCCACAATGGCTCCCGGTCCTGCTGCATGATCCTGGCAAGCTCCGAGTGAATCTCGGGTCTGTCCAACGTTGCCAGAAAGTTGGTCGTGAACTGCTTGCACAACTCTGCCCAGGAACTAATGAAATTGGTAGGCAGATTAGTGAGCCAGGTTCTGGCTGCTAGGGCCAAACATTGTTGGCACTTCCCAAGTGCCCCTTTTATATGTGAATATTACCCCAATTAGAGCATAATTGATACTAATTTAGGCCATTTATTTGTGATATTGCCTATATATTTGTATATGCGTTGTTTTGGAGCTTTATTGCAGAAACAGGTAAAATTGGTGATTACTGTGATGATGGAGAGGACAGGAGTCCAGAACTGACAAAAAGCATTGAAGAAGCCTAGTGCGCCAATCGGCGCAACCCATGAGCCGATCGGCGCAAGGGTGTTTTGACCCACAGAAGTGACCGAGGCCCATTCCACATGTTAATGGAGGTTTATCTGTGCAAGACACTTGAAGATATTTGTCTAAGAAGAATTATGGAACTCCAAGATCTTAACGTGTAGTACAAGACTTTATCTCGAAGGAAAAGGCTCACATGGCAGCTGTGGAAGACAGAGTAACCGACTCGGGGAAGAAATCAGAGAAGACACGGCTTGCGCCGATCGGCGCAATCCTATGCCGATCGGCGCAACCGCCTTATTTGCTAGAAATCGAGTCCTTTACGAGTAGAACCCCTATAAATACTTGTGAACCCTCACCGCAGAAGAGGAGGCGACAAAGGGACACCAGATCCGTGAGTTAGAGCCACCGAGGCTTGCCCCGTTAGAATAGATCTCTAGTTGAGTTTCAAGAACCATTGGAGTCAAGAGTTGATCCGTCAAGGTAGGCCATCTCGACGGGGATGAATCTTACTCTATGTATCTCAAGGATGATTGAATATGTTGATGATGGTTTTGGTGATTTGTCTATCTTGATTCTATAATCATGCATGTGCTTATTCCAATTGCTTAGTTCTAGGCTAAGAAAGTAGATATTATCTTAATCGTGGTCATTAGGATAGTATTTGGACATTGTATTGATTATGGTTGCTTGATGATGCCAGTAGTGTGGTTTAGCGGTGACAGCACTAAGCCTGCGCAGCACTATTGGATAGTTGAGTAGGGTAAGATACTCGCGCGATTAAGGGTTTCCTCCCGGCAGCGATAAATCGGGAGCCACTCGGAAAGCCGGGGACCATAGCAGGTTTTTAAACATTCTTTGATGTATTAGTGTTTAGTCATTGTGCTTTACTTGTCTCTCTAGTACATGTATTCTGTTAAGTGAAACTAATTGGTATGGACGGTCCTATGTCAAACAAACCCTCTAATTACACCGATGATCCAGAAAGACTCTTACACAAGAAGAGAACAGCGGAGAAGAGAAGCAAGTCACTTGGAGATTTGGAAGCAGTCCGCGCAACACCTCGGGTATTATTCACAATAGAAGACTCAGTTCAAGAGCAAGAAGAAGAGGAGATGGCAAAGGTACCTATGGTTAATCGTCTCAAGCCACAATTGACTAGTATTGTCAAGACAGATTTCCAAGAAGCTCAAGATCAACTTCCGCATCAATTGGAGAGATATGTTGGAATAGTGGCGCAACAACCGTTCATAGGTTCAGAAGATCCCAATGATCACTTGCAACACTTCCTTGAAGTTTGCAGCACCTTCAAGATAGCGGGATTGACAGGAGATCAAGAGCGTGTGAGGTTGTTCCTCTTCTCTCTAATTGGACGCCCTAAGCAATGGTACAATGGATTGGAACATAGTGAAATACTTCCCCCACCCTCGGTAAGACTCAAGCTTTGAAAAATAAGATTCTTGGATTTACAATTTACACAGAATATTGATGAGAGCATTGGAGAAGCATGGGAAAGATACAATGAGCATATGGGTGCATGCCCTCATCATGGTCTGACGGTTGGAGAAGTTGTTGAAAAGTTCTACACAGGATTGAATCTTTTGTCACGTCAACATTTGGACGCCTCAGCTGTAGGATCATTCATGTCAAAAACCCCCACCGAAGCTAAGAATTTGATCAAGTTGTTAGTAGAAAATCAATCATGGGATAGTGAGAGAAGCTCAAGAAATTTGCAACCTTCAAAAGGAGTAGGAAAGAGTGTGATTGAGAAGACTCAGGAAGAATTGATTATAGATCGTCTCAATGCTATTTAAAGAAGGTTGGACAATAATCTTCATATCCCTAAGGAAGAGACACTCAAGCTGGCGGAATCACGCTCAACATGTAGTGAGTGTGGAGAATTTGGTCATGTGCAGAAATATTGCCCTGAAGAGATGAAGATGTTATAATATATGAATAATAGTGGATGGAAGCCCCAATATCAACAACAAAGGAGTTCCTTCTCTCCTAGTTCGTCCATGCAAAACTCTATCCCACTTCGTCTCTAATGTCATGAGTTCTTCCAAGCTCAAGAGAAGATCAACAAGGACAATCAAGCTAGATTCAAGGAGATTGATCGTGTCCTTGAGAGAGTAAATCAGGTGATAGAAATTGGGAGCTCCAACGAGCAGATTTTGAAGCATACCAAGATTATAGAGCAATAGATGGGACAGCTATCGCAAGCCATTCAAGGCAACAAGGAGGCTATTCCTGGCAATACGATGTCTGCAGAACAGTTGAAAGCAATAGCTACGCGATCTGGAAAACAAACAGAAGATCCAAAACGCTCTGCGGGAGCAAAGAAGTCCTGCGCCGATCGGCGCACACCCAGCGCCGATCGGCGTGACGACCCTGTCGGAGCCGATCGGCTCCCTGAAAGCGCCGATCGGCGCAAGGCGGATGATGACCTCTCTGGTCTGAAGATGGGCGTGGAGACAGAAGAGCATGGCCCTGCCACGTTTCTATGTACTCAACTACTGACGAAGACAGAAAGAGCGTGGCAACACGACGGGCAGTTTGCAAGATTCTCGAAATTATGAAGAAGCTTTTCATCAATGTCCCTTTTGTTGACGCTATCCAAGTTCCCACCTATGCCAAGTACATTAAGGACATGATGCAAAACAAGAAGTCTCTAGTTTCTCAGGAGGTTGTTAAGGTCACTAAGGAACTAACGGCGGCAATCAATGATGTTACACTGGAGAAGAAACCCGACCCTGGATCACCAAGCATCAAATGCATGATTGGAACAAGGATATTTGATAGGTGCTTGTGCGATCTTGGAGCAAGCATAAGTATTATGCCCCGTCATATGTTCACAAATCTCAATTTGACTGAATTAGAGCCTACGGGTATGTGTTTGGAGTTAGCCGGTCAATCGGTACGCTTCCCTGATGGAATTGTTGAGGATGTGCCTGTTGAAATTGGAGATCATATCGTCCCTGTTGATTTTATTGTGCTTGATATGGATAAGAGGACAAGGACCCCGTTGATCTTAGGCAGACCCTTCTTGAGGACAGAAAAGGCAAGTATTGATGTTGGGAGTGGTGAGATAAGCTTCGATATAAGTGGGACTCCCTACTCTTTGAAGTTTCACCCAAGGGGAGAAGAGTGCCATGCTATTGATGAACTGAAGAGATACAAGACACCGTGGCATCGAGGCGTCGAAAGTAATTGGAGGGGATGTATGGATAGGTCGTCCAAGCTATATGAACCATGGAGATAAGATAACCTTGTAGTGTCGCGGCTTCACATCCCGCACCGCGACACTAAGGATTGATTGCTTGCGGAAAGGTCGAGCTCTTTGACCTCTAAATAACTAGAGTGCTTATGGGAGGCAACCCAATGATCGGGGGATTTAGAAGTTATTTAGTGCTTATGGGAGGGCAACCCATTTCATTTAGTTAATTAGTGCTGCCCGGAAGGGCAACCCGGTGTTTTTAAATTTGCTTGCTTATGACAAAAATAATCTCCCGAGTAAAATAAAAAAAATAGAAAAATGTGTGCTTAATTCTTGTGTGCTCTTGCGTTGTCTGTTTATTCGTGCAATATTGTGTATATACATATTGTAGACTAACAATGCAGGAATGTATAGAAAAAAAGACCAAAAACAGGAAGGAACAAAGCTTGCGCCGATCGGCGCACATCTGCGCCGATCGGCTCAGCATTGCCCAAGTCAGGACAGAAGGCCGACGACGCCCAGAATTGAAGGAGTGCTAAACCAACATAATAATTTTCGGAGACAGAGCTATTTTCAAGTATAAAGACAACATCTAGCGAAGAAGCGAGGGGCCAGAAGCAAAAACGGACATCGCGCCGATCGGCGCGGTTACCAGATGAGCCCCGACACGTATGCCAATACAATAGGTACATTGGAGAAGTGAAAATTAGGTGAAAGAGATGAACACGAGGCTTCAGAATCAGCACCGGACCTAAACACGAGGTGCAAGGGACTTGCGTCGTTCGGCGCCCTTCTGCGCCGATCGGCGCGGGTACCCATGATGTTCCTAAATGGGCGACAAAGGCGGCAAGCATTGATTTTGAGGAACAGGTATGATTATTATGTCAGTGTGCAGTGCAGAGGAGACACGGAATTGACCAAAAGCTGCAAAGGAGACGGCGCGCCGATCGGCGCGGGCCTGAGCCGATCGGCGCCGCCAACAAGACATCAGGATTCCGTGCTGTTCTCCTGCCAACCAACATGATGTGTCAGGAAGCGACATGAAGGAGGGGAATCAAGCATCAGAGTGGTTAGAGCATTCAAAATTTGAAATGTGCCGATCGGCGCACTCCCCGTGCCGATCGGCGCTCTCTCAAATTTTGATATTTTATGGTGATTCCTTTTCTGGAAGTTTCCCACACTATAAAAGGGAGGCCAGGCGCTCCCCATTCGGCACACCATCACGGTAATCTCTCCACCTTCCCCACTACCCACGGTCTTGCACACGTTCCGCATTCCTCGCAGATGGATCGTCTTCGCTCTTCTGTCGGCAAGTTGAGCAAGAGGCTGCGCCGGGGGAGCAGTTCCATCGGCAGCAGCGAGTCGAGCGGTAACTCCTCGGTGAGGGGTGGCTCCGACGCTCGCGATGACATGTCGGTGGGTGGTGCTTCCACCGGCTCGGCAGCAGCAACATACGAGCTCTGCGCCCGCCACTCCGTCTCCGGCGCGTCCCTTCAAACAGGGCGTGCTACGAGGAGCCAAACGGCGGCAAGCCGTGGGGTTCCCACATCACCACCGCCGCCGGCATTCATGCCGCGCATGGTGGAGGAGGGCTTCACCCTCCTGAGCACGGAGGAACAGCGGCACTACTTCGCGGTGAGGGGAAGGTTCGTCCCCAACTTCGACCTGGATGAGACCTTCCTCACCTCGATCGGCATGTGGGAGGATTTAAGGAGGATGCTAGACAACCTCGGATGGGTGGATTTCCACCTCCTCCCCATGGACTACAACCTCGACGTCGTCACCGAGGTTGCTTCTACGATGAGGCTTGGCACCGTCGAAGACGATAGCGAGGCCGTCAACTTCCGCGTCCGCGACATCAGCCACACGGTGACCATGGAGGCGGTGGTCTTCGACGCCGACGCCGACGTCGACGGCATCTTGGGATGTAGGGAGTTGGACTCCTTTTGGAGGCAGCTCTCGTTCATAGAGGAGATGAAGCGCGGCAACATCTGCAACCCGACCATTCAAGTCTTCCATCAGTGGTTGGCGGTGCGCATAGGCGACAAGGTCGACTCCAGCAACGTCACCGATGCGGACTTACGGTGGCTCTTCAACGCCATCGTAAGTCCGTCTCATTACAATCCCATGTCGGTGATGGTGCGGGGTTGGCTCGACAAGAGGGGCAAGGCAAGCAAGAAGTTGGCCTTCGGGGCCTATCTTCAACGCCTAGCAGCCCTTGTCTGCGACAGCGACGGACCGGGAGGGCGCAACGACAAGTGGGAGTGCGCGACGGAGATCGGCGAGAATATGACTCGTGGCAATATTGTCACGGGAAGTGTTCGCGCCGGCTTCCATGTCGGTGGCACCAACGTAAAGCTCCCGTGTGCGGAGCTAGGAGTTTTTCTCCCTCGCAATCTGGAGGGAGGAAATTGGCTTGAGGAAGGTCTCTTGGAGGGGGGCCGAGTTCTCAAGGACCGCCGTGGGCGGGTTCGACAGCCGGACGCATCTACAGCAGCCGGCGGCGAGTGGGACTCCTGGGGGTCACGCCAGGAGTACCAGCAGTACCAGGCAGGGTGGAGCGACGCAGCGGGCGGTTCACAGCCCTCTACGCCGATCGGCACTAACAACGCGCCGATCGGCGCAGCCTACTGCAGCGCGGGCATCGACTACAGGTACCAAGGGCGTGTACCAGTGGTGCCTCCTGTGCCCGGTGCAGACTTTTTCATGCCCATGCAGGGGTACCTCGATAACAACATGCACTACAACGAGCGTGTGGAGAAAGCCACGTCCCAATGGAGGTACAACCACGGTGCGGTGGTGGAGGAGTTCGAGCGACTCAAGGCGCAGTGCTATAGCTTCGATCAGCCACCGACTCCACTTTCAGATGATTAGAGTGCCTAGGAGTTGGCACATGTATAGGTTTCCCGATTTGCGTTTTCTTTTATCTTTTGAAGTCTTTTTCTTTATTTACTTATGTGTGTGTGAGCTGGTTGGGAAACCATGTATGGGGTGTGCCTACTTTCATGCAAGTGTGTTAGTAGTAGTTTTATTTTCATGCAAGTGTGTTAAGTAGTAGTTTTATTTTCATGCATGTGTGTTAGTAGTAGTTTTATTTTCATGCAAGTGTGTGCAAAAATCATCACCATCATGTATTCAAGTTTAGATCTTAATATGATGGTGGCGGTTATGCTCCATTAGGAGAATTGAATTATTTATTTTTTCTTGAAAAGTGTTGATGAAGATCAAATAGTGTTGAGCATTGAATAAAATTTCGAACTTACACTTAATGATTATTCGGCAAATATGTCTTATGTGGAGCAATTTTGAGTACCCATGTGCTTCATTTGTGTTGTCCAGTTTGTAATGATAACTTAGTACCAATCTTTTCAAAAAATAAATTTTCATGTTGTGAACTTTAGAATTTATTGTTTTTCAAGATCCTTACCTACCAATGCCATATTTTTAACAATACTCATGAACCTTTGATATGTAGACAAACATTAAATTGATGGTTGAGTTCGGTTAGGATTTAATTCTTTTTGGTATGAACTTTATTAAAATGGCAATTCTTTGTGTATCTTTTTCTAGCCTTGAAATTACTCATGCAAAAATTCAATTCCACTGAGTACACCACCATAGACCTAAAAACATCTTGTTGAGTATCATTCCTTGACCACATCCTATATTTCTGGCTATATTTAATTCTTGAATAAAAGTTGAAGCCAGATAAATCAAATACCAACTAATGTTGGTAAATTTGAGTTGAGAGCCGATCGGCGCACCCTGAGCCGATCGGCGCAATAGAGAGCAAAATAAAAAAAAAGGGAGAAACAAGAAGAAAAAAAAGAAAAAAACTCTGCTGTTTGCTAAGGGACTAGCAAAATTTTAACTGTGGGGGGATGGTATATGACATGCTTATTCTCGAAATTCAATATAGCCATGAATCCTTCCAACCATGTCCACATATCCAAAGTCTGAGTCCTTTCTTAAATTTTTCTTTCTTAATTGCCATCTTGATAAGTTTCTATAATTTCAATGAAGAATAATCTCCTAGATTTACAATATATTATTGATTTATGTTTGTAATCCTTGAATTACCTTACCTAGCTACTCATATAAGCCTTACACTAATATTATTTGATCATTATGATGTAGAATATAGGTTGAGTGATTTGAAAGATGAGTTGTTGCCTTGGATTATTTGGAAGATAGATTCTCTATGTTCACAACAATCTTTTAAGTGATTCTCATGTGTGGAAGAGTTATAATTTATGAATTGGACATGATCTTTTGCTTTGGGGAGAACTTTAAGCTTATGCCCATATTTGATCTATTTTGCTGAATACCAATATGAAATACACCACAATAGAACAATGCTCAACATTTGCTGATTTGAGATATCTTTTATGATAGGAAGAGTATGTTTTCTGATTTTTCTTTCTTTTACTTTACTCGGGATGAGCAAAGGTTTAAGTGTGGGGGAACTGTTGGCACTTCCCAAGTGCCCCTTTTATATGTGAATATTACCCCAATTAGAGCATAATTGATACTAATTTAGGCCATTTACTTGTGATATTGCCTATATATTTGTATATGCGTTGTTTTCGAGCTTTATTGCAGAAACAGGTAAAATTGGTGATTGATGCGATGATGGAGAGGACAGGAGTCTAGAATCAATGAAAAACACTGAAGAAGCCCAGTGCGCCGATCGATGCAGCCCATGAGCCGATTGGCGCAAGGGTGTTTTGACCCACAGAAGTGACCAAGGGCCATTCCACATGTTTATGGAAGTTTATCTGCACAAGACACTTGAAGATATTTGTCTAAGAAGAATTATGGAACTCCAAGATCTTAACATGCAGTACAAGACTTTATCTCGAAGGAAACGACCCACATGGCAGCTGTGGAAGATAGAGTAACCGACTCGGGGAAGAAATCAGAGAAGACACGGCTTGCGCCGATCGGCACAACCGCCTTATTTGCTAGAAACCGAGTCCTTTACGAGTAGAACCCCTATAAATACTTGTAAACCCTCGCCGCAGAAGAGGAGGCGATAGAGGGACACCAAATCCGTGAGTTAGAGCCACCGGGGCTTGCCCCGTTAGAATAGATCTCTAGTTGAGTTTCAAGAACCATTAGAGTCAAGAATTGATCCGTCAAGGTAGGCCATCTCGACGGGGATGAATCTTACTCTATGTATCTCAAGGATGATTGAATATGTTGATGATGATTTTGCTAATTTGTCTATCTTGATTCTATAATCATGCATGTGCCTATTCCAATTGCTTAGTTCTAGGCTAAGTATGTAGATATTATCTTAATCATGGTGATTAGGATAGTATTCGGACATTGTATTGATTATGGTTGCTTGATGATGCCAGTAGTGTGGTTTAGCGGTGACAGCACTAAGCCTGCGCAGCACTATTGGATAGTTGAGTAGGGTAAGATACTCGCGCGATTAAGGGTTTCCTCCCGGCAGCGATAAATCGGGAGCCGCTCGGAAAGCAGGGTGGTCTTACTCATTATAGGTTTTCATTGATCTATGTAATTACCCGTTATGATGCTATTCAATTAGACTATCTGGTTACGATCTCACTAGTAGATATTTGGCTACTCGTTTATCAGCATAGGTTTATAAGATCTGGTGTACTTTGACTTAGACTCACTATGTGCCGATCGACTCAACCCCTGCGCCGATCGGTGCAACAACTTCAGCTTAGATCCACTAGTGTGCCGATCGGCTCAATTCCAGCGCTGATTGGCGTGGTCCTAGATTTAATAGATCTCGCTCACTTTGACTCAGTTTCACTAGTGTGCCAATCGGCTCGACTCCCGCGCCGATCGGCGCATCGACAGATTTACTGTCTGGCGCACCTTTGCGCTGGCCAGTCTCTTCCTCATGCAACCTGACCTTGACAGTAGCCTTGACTAGATCTTTTACTCTTAACTTTGTTTAATAAATCCCTAAGGTCCTAGTGGATTCGATATACCTTGGAATACTCAATTCAAGGGAAAAAGTGCTACAATCATACACTGTCCTCTTGCGGTATATAAGTGGGTGCGTAGATACGACCAACAAGCTTCCTTTTTCTGGCGTTGTTGCCAGGGACCATAGCAGGTTTTTAAACATTCTTTGATGTATTAGTGTTTAGTCATTGTGCTTTACTTGTCTCTCTAGTACATATATTCTGTTAAGTGAAACTAACAGGTATGGACGGTCCTAAGTCAAACAAACCCTCTAAATTACGCCGATGATCCAGAAAGACTCTTACACAAGAAGAGAACAGCGGAGAAGAGAAGCAAGTCACTTGGAGATTTGGAAGCAGTCCGCGCAACACCTCGAGTATTATTCACAATAGAAGACTTAGTTCAAAAGCAAGAAGAAGAGGAGATGGCAGAGGTACCTATGGTTAATCGTCTCAAGCTACAATTGACTAGTATTGTCAAGACAGATTTCCAAGAAGCTCAAGATCAACTTCCGTATCAATTGGAGAGATATGTTGGAATAGTGGCACAACAACCGTTCACAGGTTCAGAAGATCCCAATCATCACTTGCAACACTTCCTTGAAGTTTGTAGCACATTCAAGATAGCGGGATTGACAGGAGATCAAGCGCGTGTGAGGCTGTTCCCCTTCTCTCTAATTGGACGCCCTAAGCAATGGTACAATGGATTGGAAAACACAGTGAAAACGGTGTGGAACACGTTAGCAGCTGAATTCTTGGCAAAATACTCCCCCCCCCCCCCCGGTAAGACTCAAGGTTTGAAAAATAAGATTCTTGGATTTACACAGAATATTGATAAGAGCATTGGAGAAGCATGGGATTGACAGTTCGTAGTTCTCGGGTGAAGGCCCTAATGCCAGCCTCATCATCGTAATCCTCGAAGATGGGGGTTCGCTCCCGTTCGCCACCAGCTTATTGGTGATGCCTGTCCTCGCGCCGCCCATCGTTCCATCGATTGTAATATCGACCGTCTCGGGGCGGCTCTCTCCTGTCGTTGCGCTCATAGTTTCGGTCATCAACGAAGCCACGACGACATCGTTTGTCCTCATATTCTCCATGGGCCGCCGCATCCCGCTCTTGATACCTGTTGTCCAGCCGGACTCAGGCATCACGCGGTGGTATGCCGCTACGAAGATCAACATGGTAGTCCGCGATAGGCCGTCATCGTGGTTCTATCGGCGGGGTCGCCTGCCGATCGGTTCGTTGCCGATCTCTTCGTTCCTGACTAGGCACCGAGCTAGCAGCACCTGACGCTAATTTACTTGGCGTAGACGCGTGTTGTGCATCTCTAGTACAGCTGCCGCCTTAATGTGCGCTTTCAGCTTGTTGATCTATGGTGTCAACTCTAGGTTTACTTGGAGCACAGACTCTAACGAGTTTAACAGGGCTGCCGCAACTGTGATGTTGTGGTGCGGGGTATTGAAGACCTCCTCACCCTCCAGTTGTAAGGTAAGGTCGCCCATGTCCAAGTTCTACACGAGATCTGTTTTGACGAGCGTTCGGTTGTCGGAGTTGAGGAGTATCGGCTTCTAGGTCATTGTCTTCGAGCTCGGTCTCCTGCCCGTCCCGAGGATCTGCATCTACTGCTGCCCCTCGTGTAGCGCCTACCGCGGATGTCTCCCTGACAGTGCTTCCTCCTGGGGCAGTCGGTGCTACCATGAAGACCTTATAGTAATCCGATGAGCAGCTTTCACAATCACTCGGCTCTTCGATTAAGTCCATGATTGACTCGTGGTTGACATCGATTGTAGCTACTAATCTTGACCCGAGAAAAAAAT
Organism: Eleusine indica; assembly: GCA_030378355.1. Lineage (NCBI taxonomy): Eukaryota > Viridiplantae > Streptophyta > Magnoliopsida > Poales > Poaceae > Eleusine > Eleusine indica. Next base: position 27,598,709 of record CM059501.1, on the reverse strand, counting down.
TGGGATCCTCATCCAACTCTTCTGTGTAACAAGTCGGGAGATCGACCATAGTCAGGTCTGAGTCGGCCAGGCTTGCCGATCGGTTCATTATGGGCAACGCTAAAAGGGAACCCGGGAGGGTTTCCGCTTGGAGAACCGCCACTGCATTGTTGAGGCCGAGTGGGAGCCGGCAGATTGGGCCGATCTCACCGTCGGCTGATGGAGCTTTGTCGACCTATGGATCTGAAGGCGTGGCGAGTACCGGAAGGTCCGCCAAGCATTGTTGACGAGGCTCTCGTTCTCATTAGCAACAAAGCTGAAGGCGCCGAAGCGGATCTTGTCTCCTGGGTGGAACTTGACGTCGAAGAAAGCCATCGATTTCAACAAAGTTAAACTCAACGCTGCCCCTTCCTGGCACGCCAACTGTCGATAGATACTCTCGATAGTGATTCTAGGTATGCGTATGAGTATGAAAGTTGATGGACGCAGGACACAAGATTTATACAGGTTCGGGCCTCCCGAAGGATAACAACCCTACGTCCGGTTTGGTGTTCTTGTATTTCTAGGGTTCGCACTGGGTTGAGATTCCCAATACGAGTTCTCATGATCTTTAGGGACCCCCTGCCCTCCTTATATAGCCGAAGGGCAGTGGTTTTCATGGTAACCTATCATTCGGTTACATTTGATTCTATCTATACACCATATCTCTTGACCTAACTTGTAGCCTACTCTAAACAAATATCCGAGAAGTTATCCTCTGGGCCTTAATCTCCAATGCTTCATAACTGAGCCTCCGGCCCACTTGGCCATATTGCCGAGTGGTTAAGTATCCCATATATATATCTACCACACCAACAAGGATTGTCCTATGGTGACAAGTTCCATTATTTTGCCTAACGCTAACTTGTTCCATGAGAACACACATTTCAAGCTTTGTAGGAACAAGGATTGCAAGGTGAATGCCAAGGCTTTGGGACCATCAAACAAGAAGAGAAAGGTCAAGAGCATATGGGTGCCTAAGTGCATTGTTGATCTTAAGAGGTCAACAAAGTACAAGTGAGTGCCCAAGAACAAGACCTAGAAGATGGTGGTGGTGGTGGACCGTGAGCTTACTTGAAGATCAAGTGAAGTCCACCACAAGTGACATGGCCCTCAATGTCATATCTACTCATGAGGGAGATAACCGTGTTTGTTCTTAGTTGTAGTGTGTTTTTCCTTCTCTTGCATTGCATGGTAATTAGGACACCTTTATGACTACTATGCTTTGCATCCACGCATGTGTAAATAATTAAAAGAAAAACACATAAAAAATAGTCAATGTCTAACCCATCCACGATAGCTATAAGCAAAGGGGAGTGCTTGAGATGATTGTTTGGCTTCTCTCAAGGGAAGGGTATGGCTTATAGTGAGTAAGCTTGGGAGGGGTTCAAACTTGACATTCTTAGGTTTCCTTTGTGTCGTGTTTTAATATTGCTTGCATTCACATGGCATGTTTACTTTCATTGCATATGTAAAATGCTTGTTGCATGCATAATATAGGAAACACAAAGGAGGCTTGTCTCACTTGGAGATATTGGTGCCTCATGCTCTATATGAGATTACATCTCCACAAGTGTGACCAAAGGAAAGGATTGTGCTTCATGCCCATTGAGCAAGCTCTTATGAACTCTGAGGTTAAATCTACTCACTCGGTTCATGGACTAAGGCTCATACATACCCATTTGGTACTTTATTGCCTTGGTTCTTATTTGCTTGAACTTTCATTTGGCATTTGCAAAAATTATAAGGCCATAGAGTGTCACTATTTGAAAAGGAGTGTTTGAGAGCTCACTTTATATTCCAAGTGCAGTGTTTATTTAAATGTTTAGCTAGTGCACTTGGAAAATGGAGAAATTCCTTGATTCAGCAAAATTTCCAGTAGTGATCATACAGTTCGATCACTGGACCGTACAGTCCAGTCAGTGCCGCTGCGCACAGTGGCTCGGGGTGTCTGGTGGTAGAGACCGGACAGAATGGTCCTAGAGACTATACAGTCTAGTCCGCATGATTGCCAGCAGACCCGAAGCTGACCGGACAGTCCGGTCTAGAGAACGTACCGTCCGGTCACTATGTTTGATCGCGTGATGCAATCCCGATCTGTGACTGTTGATTTGTTCCTCTTTGGATCTCGGTCGTCCGTGACTCTATTGACCTATGTCAAATTCCGTCAGAAACCTTGGTCTCTTCCTTGTTCCGCCCCCGATGCCGAGACCACGCCCTCGCCTCATCATTCCCGTCGATGCCGCCTCGCCTCTGACGCCGAAGTCGCTATCACCTCGTCAAGCAGCCGCGCTGCCGTCGCTCACCCCGCGCACGTGCTTGCCCTGCCGCACCCGCTCATGCGCACTCACATAATCCTAGGCAGCGCTGCCGCCTCCAGCCGTGTCACCAACCGCCATCGGCTGCCAACGCCTCACCATGGGCCACCTCCAGCGCTGCATCGTCCTCCAACTCACATGCGCACACGCCCGGACCACTACTCGTCGAGCTCCATCGAAAGTTAGGGCAAAGCTTGCCCCTTTCCCCCACCTCCACTAGCGGCAATGAAAAGCTCCAAGTTTCGACCTTTCAGGCGATCGGTCGCGTGATTCTCGCATCCTCGGCTTCGAACACTCCCAGGGTATTGTAGTTATCTTCCGTTTATCGATTGATGCCCTAATTTTGAGCAATTTAGTTGATTAATGCAGTTAGATCAAATTCCCATCTTTAATTGCATTAATTAGTTAATTGGCTCAACCTAGCTACAATTAATTCCTTGATTATCTGTTAATTGCATGTCTAGGGTTTGTCTCTCATGTAGTCTGTAGTCAGATTTTTATTGCCTGTTATATGACTGCACACTAGATGACTCACACTAGCCACACATAGTCAATGATCACTGTTGTTACTTTGCATATTTGTCTAGTGATCATGTCCATCATTCAATGCTAGGATTTCTATTGCGCATTCTTACCTAGCGATGCTTTGCTGGTAGATTTATATAGGTTCCATGCTCATCCTTTCTATACCTACGTGCGTGCAATGACAGCAGTCAGCAGCAGCAGAGATGGCAGGATCGCATCGAGATAAGGGCAAGGGTAAGATGCCCGAGAAGCCAAAGAGCAAGAAGAGGACCAGGTTGGACCCAGAGTCAGAGAGAGCCATGAGGTTAGCTCAGCACTTGGATGCCATGGAGGAGTCACGCAGGATACCTGGATCACTACTGATCATAGGTACATAGACTGACGACTAGGGTGGTAGGAGGAGCACCAGGCAGAGGACCACAGGGTCAGAGCTGTACACAGGGATCAGGTTGCCACCGTGGTCGCAAGGTACTCCGACTTCTTGTTAGGAGAGGTCGTCGAGACCTATGGAGCAGGGATCCTCTAGGCAGCAAGAGGAGTCAGAGGAGGAGGAGTCAGACTCAGAGGAGAAATCAAAGTCAGAAGAGTCAAAGAAGGTTGTGGAGGAGGAGATTGAGCAGCTAGTGGGACTTCTCACCGGGCAGGAGACCCATAGTGCACCTGTGTAGTGTGCACGAGGAGGCTGTAGAGATTGGTACAGGCAGCCAAGGAGACATACATTCTTAAGGTTCCTGCAAAGGACCTTAAGACGCTTCGTCTGGTCCCCTTCGAGCAGTGGGTTCCAGTCTATAGAGACCGTGTTGTAGGAGAGAAGTATTGGACAGACATCTAGAGGAGGATTGGAGAGGGTTTGAGACGCTACCTCGCCTTGAAGGGCAAGGATAGACTGTTTGTGCCGTAGCAGTACACTACCTACCAGGCCATGAGGAGGGCCACCAGGACAGACATGGAGCAGTTCTTCACATACTTGCCCGGACTTGCAGAGTTGGTCACGGAGCCATACAGGTTCAAAGAGGACATTGTCCTAGAGTTCTACGCGACACTGTAGATAGCCAGAGACCACTCAGAGTTCTGGTTCTTGTTTAGAAGATAACCACAACGTGTGACCAGGGGGGATCTCATAGCCAGCTTTGGATTTCTTGCTTCAGACCTTCGCCTTTACAGGAGTGCCTATGGGATCCTTGATCCACCTCGTAGACCACAGGGAGGGACACTACCTCCAGACGACATGGCGTCGATCGCCTTTCCACCATCGCACACCCCAGGCTTTGAGAGAGGCCCTGCGAGACTCACCATAGAGGCCAAGGTGGTTAGAGCAATAGTCACCAGGACTATCATTCCTAAGTCTGGCTAGAGAGAGGAGTTCACTCTACTTCACCAGTGGGCTGCGGCGGCTATTCTTAGGAGACAACCTTTTGACATGGCTGACTTGCTGATTGGTGAGATGGAGGAGGTTATTTCTGAGAGTAGGAGGACGTCACTTGGTCTATGCTCCCTATATTTGCTATCTACTGAGGAGGATGGGACTAGTGACAGAGGAGCAGTACGATGCATTTCCTGAGGTGACCACCAGTTACGCACCTCGAGTCCCAAGGAGATCTTAGTCAGCCACTAGTCAACAGACAGGAGAGGAGGAGCAGGAGTCACCGCCAGTCACTCACGAGCAGGAAGCTCATCAAGAGACGGTGGTTCCCTATCTAGCCTGTCCTCCCCAGCCTATAGGTACACAGTCAGAGGACATTATCACTGTAGTAGCACTTGCAGGACGCCTGAGTGAGTTCATTCAAAACATAGCTCGGGATAGACGTCAGATGATGCAGGTCATCAGAGGATAGGCAGAGCTTTAGAGACAGCAGAAGGTATTGATGAGCACTCTCATGACTCAGATGGCTGAGATGACTCAGAGGTAGGCCAGTCAGTAGCTAGGACCGTCAGCACTTCCACAGTCTCAGCAGTAGCCGACTCAGCCAGGGCCCTTCACTACCATGATGACAGCCCAGTCCAGCGGGTTGTCACACACAGGGGTGTTACCGACAGGGGGAGCAGGACAGACTCACTCACCAGCTCAGTTCTCCCCCGTGTCCACTTTCTCAGTTTCTGCGTTGTTCTCTTCACCGACACACTCTTCTAATTCACAGATGGTAGGACCCTCTACCTCCTAGCAGCTTTCGGTCAGGACTTTGTTCTCAGAGATAGTGCACACCACTCGTGCAGACTCCTAGCCAGCCCTAGAGTCAGCTATAGCTCCACCTTCGACTGCTACAGTCAGCACTCTCACACCTCAGGTAGCAGAGGATCTAGTCCGCTGAGGCTTCACTCAGGAGGATGTGGATGACCTTGCTCTTCATCAGTCGACTGCTACTAAGGAGACATCCACAGTCCCACCAGCAGGGCAGTACGGAGGATCTGAGTCACCGGTATATCTTGACTTCTTCGAGCAGTTGGATGCTCAGACGGCATAGGCTCAGGGAGCACAGCAGGATCCAGCACAGGAGCAGCCAGGAGCAAAGCCTTCAGAGGACGTCACTGCACCACTTCCTTCGACCACGAGCACGTAGATGTTCTCTTTTCGCACTTTTTGGTGCTTGTTGCCAAAGGGGTAGAAGTATGTCATAGGTCTAGGGGGAGTTGGACTGTGATCCTGTGTGATCGAGAGTAGCCTGTATCTAGGAGGAGCATTCATGTACATTGGTTTTTGGGAGTTAGATTGTCACACCCGGTTCCAATGACCGAAACCGAATGCATCTGTATGTGTGCCCAGGATCAAGTTTTCACGCACACAGGACAATTATTCTGATAAAAGAACAATATCTTTACTAAATCGATAACATTATTACAAAGGTGACTCGTAGGTCAAAAGTAAAAGATTACATTGCAGCAGAATAATTAAGCGTTGTCATCCTTTCGCTCCCACAGGAAGTCGACCAGAAAACCGCATGCCTAACCTCCTCCATCATCTTCATAGTGTACCATCCTTCTCCTGTAGCTCAGCAACAATGTGGGATATAGTAAGGGTGAGTACGTGTCGTACTCAGCAAGTGGAGGAAAAGATGACATGGGGCTAAAGAAAAGGAAGGCTTATAGGGGTTTATTGCATGAGTTTTTAATTCACTAAGCATCCTAATTACTAGGTGAGGTCATCCCAACCATCGGTCCACAGGGTGCTATCCAAGCCAAGTCCAATCTCATGCACCAACCAACCATTCCCAACCATAACCATCTAGAAACCACCAACTAATCTCGTGAGGGATCCAAGCCGCTCGTGACCGTAAGCACGACTGTCATGACAGTTTTACACTCTACAGAGGTTGCGCCACTTTACCCACAAGTCGTGATTTCGTCCCCTATTGTCAGGTGGACTAGAGTCTCCATGTTGCCATGTTGGCCAAGCACTAGCACACTTCCTTATGTGTGCGGCCAGGAGATCACTACAAGGCTTTTAAAAAGGGTCTCCCAGTGATAACAAATCTTGATCTTCATCCTCTTATGATTCCCGTGCGTAAAAATCCTATTCGCGCAAGACATACAAAGCATACACACAATAAATACACAATGCAAGGTATGGGACAATTGGGTATGGTTGAACAAAGGTTGCAATTAGCTAGTTTATTTGGATACAATAATGTAGGTGGAACAATCAGTTAAATCAGGGTTGTGGATCAAAAGATATGCAAGGTTAAAGTTGCAAGGATTGCGGCTGCGCACAGACAGTGCAAAACATATATGCGCATTTCCAATGATTGGCTCTGGTTCTCAAGGAATAATTTGCATAGAAATATTTCTAGTCAGGTTGGACATGTGAAATGCAAGGTTAATTGGATCAGAAATCACCTATACAAGAGATCAATTGGCTGCATCATGGTGAGGTCCTCCAGCAGAAGATCGAGCACGGATCACGTTCCTCATTGCACCATGGCTGTTCTAGGAGAACCCTATGATGGAGATGATCACAAGACCCTGGAACACAATTGGGAGTGTTGCTTGTAACAAGAACATCCTGGATTGGGGAGCAAAGGTGATGGTTTTACCGTCGCGCATGCTGGATTCGCCCAGATCAGGGAGCAGCTGCCATTGCAATGCAGATCCTGGAGGCATACAACATCCAATGGTACTGATTTTTGGATATGTTGTAGAGTACATCTGGGCGCACTTCCATGTAAAATTTGGCGGCATTTGGATGGGTGGATCACCATGAACGCTAAAGCCAACCGGCAGAACTATTGCTGGACGCGAGGGCAGGGTGGCGTGGCGGCAGCCTGGCGGCGTGGTGAGGGTCTGAGAGGGTGGGGAGGACGTGGGAGAGGGGATAGTATTTATAGGAGGGGTGGGGCAGGTGGGGGAAGAGTATGGAAAGACAATTAAGAGGAATTAATGCATTTGTTGGAGGCAAACATGGAAGGCATAAGAAATATGGAAAGGATATTCTCTTGTTCTTTCCTTATGAATGTTTATGGAAGGTGGAATTTCTTTCCATATAAATGTTTATGGAATGTGGGTTTATTTCCATAGAATGTTTATGGAAGGAGAGGTTTCTTTGTATAGGAATATTTATGAAAGGTGGGACAAACATGCAAGGTCTGACGTCTAGGTACATCCATGCGGTAGGTGAAATGAATGAGGATGAAAATGAGATAGAAACATCAACAGCATGTAGGGTGAAATATGTGATGAAACAAGTTTGGAAGAAAGTATTCGACGATGCATTCACGTGAGTCATGGAGACAATGATAGTTGAGACCCATTTTAAAACAGAATGTACATTCATAAAATTTGATTGAAAGGATTTCAATTTTCTCAAATTAACATGAAATCAAAAAAATGACAAAATATTGAAATAAAATAAAATAAATGATTTTACTTATTTAAAAAGGTTTTTTTCAAAACTAAAAACATTTGTGACATAGAGCAGTTACTTCAACCCATCAAAATTTTTGTTAATTTGCAAATTTTCTTATAAATAGTTTCAAAATTTGAGAAATCTAAATATATTTTTTGAAAGCGGTTCACATTCCAAAATGGGAAATTTTGGGATGTGACAATCTACCTCCCTTAACAGGAATCTCGCCCCGAGATTCAGAAAGACTAGGTTAAGATGACTAGATAGGAGAGCAGAAGATCTAGATATAGAGACAGAGGAGATAAAAGACAAGGTTCAAATCAATCTTATATGGGTTTTTTTATCACACTATATGCATCAAGGATGATAGATACATTTCAAGGAGTTAAATGATGGTTAAGGAAGTAGGCACAAAGTAACCTATTTCACACAAAGCAAACATACATGACTCAACAAACGGGAACTGATGATGATGCCTTAGTTTCATCTTCATCTTCCGTACTAAGAGCTTCACTTCTTGATGTAGACGTACTTCGGTAGTATGTCTTGTTCTTTGAGTTGTTGTTGATGATGACAATCCACTTTGACTTGGCCATCTCCTCGAACCAAATGGTAGTATTGGAGTCAACAAACAAAATAGGATCAATGTGGCTATGGACAAGGATAAGGCTTAACTCAAGGGGTTTGAAACAAGAAAACAATCACACAAGCACATCACATTCAAACAGTCAATCAAAATTGCACGTAGGACTAATACAATCTAGGGCACCTTCCTAATATCCAGTAATGGTACGCCTGGGAGAAGTGAATTAAATTATATACAACCTATTGGCTGGGCAAGTCGGTAAAACGTTTTATCTCAAAACAAAAGGAGAAAATGAGATAATCAAGGAAGTAGGGGAAAGAAGTGGAGTTTGCAAAATTATACTTTAAAAACCGACCATTTCTGATGAGGGCATCACTCCTATGGATACACACAACACTCCTCCAATTCTGGACTTGCAAGGTCCAATGACTAGAGCTCGTACACGATGACTAAATTTAGAGGTGAGCTCGTTCCTACGTTCTTTGCCATATGTTACTTTTGAGAATGGTTTGCTACCTAATTATTATTTTATGATTAGAAACCATGGAGAGGACCAGGAGATGATGGGAGAAGGAATTAGAAACGTCGAGGACCAGCAAGGGCTTGGAAGCCAAAGTGGAGGCCCAATCAAAACCGACTTTGAGTCTGTTTCGGGGCCCAGGACCAGTCTGCAATAAAACAGTCACCCAGGACGCATACGGACTCCGATTTGGACGTTCTATATATGCACTGAAAGATAAGGAGAAGACTTTTCCAATGCCGCCAGCCTCATGTCAAAATTCGTCCGGAGTCATCGGGAATCGTCGAAACAAGAGAGAGTCCAGAATCTGTGTCGGTACTGCATCGCCTATTTTTGGCCTTTGGGCTTTGTATTTAGTTGAGCCCAATTAGGGGCGCGTCCAGAGGGTCTTGCACGACCCTAGGGTCTTTATATACAGCCGCCGCCACACCATTAGGGTTTGGGTTTTGCTTAGATCAATTCTGTTCATAAACAGTGTCGCCGTTCATCGGTTTGTGAGACCCCAACTTTGAGAGTTTAATCATACATCTGCAATTGTGTTGCATTCTTCGTTGTTCTTGCTTGTGTTCTTGATTTTCAGGCAGGGATTAGCCTTCTCGGGGAGGTCAATCGTCTTTGGACGGTTGATAACCAGAGGAGACGTCGTGCTGCGATTGCGGGGTTTAGAACGTGCTGTTCTGAAGCCGGATCGATTTGTGTGTCGCCTCCGACCAAATCAACTTACCAAGAACCGTTCGAAAGATCGGGAACCCTTGTTTACATCAAGTGGTAATCAGAGCTTCAGGTGCACCGTCAGGTTCGCACTATCCTTTAGTTTTGTTTTCGTGTTCTTCCTATCGTCCACAGAAAATACGAAAAAAAAAATTTCCCCGCCCATAACAACGTGTTTAGCCTTTGCATATTTCAATTTCAGAGTCCGTAGTGTTGAGTTTGTGCCCTAGTTCTTGTTTAATCGCTGGTTTAGTTTGTGTTTTTGTCATCAGTAGTGTTTCCCTTGCAACCCTAGCCGCCATCCCCTTCACCATCCTCAGTTTTGTCGGCTTTGTGTGCTAGGGTTGATTGATCAACACGCCCACCCTAATCCCACCCTAAACCTACCCTCACCACCTCGGACCAATTTTCACATATTCCACTTTCCGCTGCATCCACCTCGCAAAAAAAAAAATCCGTACCCGACCCCAAGCCGACTCGGGTTTCACTCAAACCCCGGGTTTCTTCATAAAACGGCCATAACTTTCCGCTCGGTTGTCCGTTTTCGCTGAAATTTTTGCAGGAGATTCTTGACAAAAAGTTATAGCGAAGTGAATTAAATTATATACAACCTATTGGCTGGGCAAGTCGGTAAAACGTTTTATCTCAAAACAAAAGGAGAAAATGAGATAATCAAGGAAGTAGGGGAAATAAGTGGAGTTTGCAAAATTATACTTTAAATACCGACCATTTCTGATGAGGACATCACTCCTATGGATACACATAACACTCCTCCAATTCTAGACTTGCAAGGTCCAATGACTAGAGCTCGTGCACCACGACTAAATTTAGAGGTGAGCTCGTTCTTACGTTCTTCGCTATATGTTACTTTTGAGAATGGTTTTCTACCTAATGATTATTTTATGATTAGGAACCATAGAGAGGATCAGGAGATGATGGGAGAAGGAGTTGGGAACGTGGAGGACCAGCAAGGGCCTGGAAGCCAAAGTGGAGGCCCAATCAAAACTGACTTCGAGTCTGTTTGGGGTCTAGGACCAGTCTGCACTAAAACAGTCGCCCAGGACGCATACGGACTCGGATTTGGACGTTCTACATATGCACGGAAAGATAAGGAGAAGGCCTTTCCAATGCCGTTAGCCTCATGTCAAAACTCATTCGGAGTCATCAGGAATCATTGAAACAACAGAGGGTCCAGAATCTATGTTGGCGATGCGTCGTCTATTTGTGGCCTTTGGGTTTGTATCTAGTTGAGCCCAATTAGCGGCGCATTCAGAGGGTCTTGCACAACCCTAGGGTATATACAGCCACCACCTCACCATTAGGGTTCAGGTTTTGCTTAGATCAATTCTGTTTATAAACAGTGTCGCCGTTCATCGGTTTATGAGACCCCAACTTCGTGAGTTTAATCGTACATCTGCAATTGTGTTGCATTCTTTGTTCTTCTTGCTTGTGTTCTTGATTCACAGGCAGAGATTAGCCTTCTCGGCGAGGTCAATCATCCTTGGACGGTTGATAACCAGAGGAGACGTTGTGCTGTGATTGCGGGGTTTGAACGTGTTGTTTAGAAGCCGGATCGATTTGTGTTTTGCCTCTGTCCAAATCAAGATTTATCAGAACCTTTTGGAAGATCGGGAACCCTTGTTCACATCAAGTTTTGTTTTCGTGTTCTTCCTATCGTCCACAGAATAGCAAAAAAAAAAAATTCGCCCACCCATAACCACGTGTTTAGCCTTTGCATATTTCAATTTGAGAGTCCATAGTGTTGAGTTTGTGCCCTAGTTCTTGTTTATTCACTGGTTTAGTTTATGTTTTTGTCGTTAGTAGTGTTTCCCTTGCAACCCTAGCCGCCATCCCCTCCACCACCCTCGGTTTTATCGGCTTTGGGTGCTAGGGTTGATTGATCAACACGCCCACCCTAATCCCACCCTAAACCCACCCTCAACACCTCGGACCAATTCTCACAAATTTCACTTTAAGCTGTATTCACCCCGCCAAAAAAATCCCTACCCGACCCCAAACCCGACTCGGGTTTCACTCAAACCCCGGGTTTCTTCATAACCGATTCCGACACCCCTTCGGTAAAACAACCATAACTTTTCGCTCAGTTGTCCGTTTGGGCTGAAATTTTTGCAGGAGATTCTTGACAAAAAGTTGAGGTGACCCACACTGGGTTATACCCTGTGTGCCCTCGTAAAAAAATTCAAAAAAAATCGGGAAGATAAAGAAAAAATTCATTCAAGTTGAAACCCGACGTTTTCTGAAACTTCAAGATTTTCCGTAGGCCACGTCCTAGCTCTATTTGAACTGAAATTTTTTGTGGTTTCTCCCCCATTGTTAGTGAGTTGGGAAAAAATATCAAAAAAATAAAATAAAATAAAAAAAATTTGGGATTCCTACTAGTGCTCCATCTAGCCCCCTGGAATTTCTGAGTTTGGCTGTTTTACACTTAGCCCCCTGTTATCGACTGTGTGCCTTGGTCTCCTTGTTTCTTCTTTGCTATCACTACTGTTCTAGGACATAGTTAGACCAGCAACTAGGGACAAGTTACTTGGGCACTTATTCAGCTTTACTATCTGTTTTTGATTTGTGTGCCACTCACATATATATATTTGGCCTTCCTAGCTCTACATACTTCTTCTGGACAGCACATGGGTTATTTTGTAAACCTTGCAATCGTGGAACACTTCTCCCTGGTATCCTTCGCTTTGTTGTTTTCAGAACTTTGTAAGAGCTTTGCAAGAAGCTTCCTTTTGCTGTGTTGAGAGGCACCACTGCTTAGTAGTTTTATAGGGATAACCGTCACTTTTTGTTTTCTATGTTGGTGTTTCTGATGTCATGAAGCGATGGAGAGGGTGCTTCACCCTCAAAGTTGGATGAGTGCGTGAGCCAAAGTCAGTTACAAAAGGCTTTGCAGGCGGTTCAGAGTGATTTGGCAGAGACGATCACCAGGGCCATCACCGACGCCGTCACCAAGCTTCACCTGGGAGAAAGCATTGAGCGGTTGGATAAGAGAGTCTCTAAGCTAACCGATCAGGTTGTCGAATTGGAGACCGCTCACAAGACCAACACCAACACCAACACCAACACCAACACCAACACCAACACCAACACCAACAACGACGTTGAAGACGATCATGATGAAGCAACGGTGTATAAGGCTGATGGCACCGTCGATAGGTCAGCTACAAGGACCGCAAGGTTACGACATCGTTTACAACGTAACCCTCAAGGTATGGGTGGTTTCCACAACCATAACCGTCGCACAAAAGGTAACCATGCTCCAGATGACCCGTATGCTAAAATTAAGTTCTCAATTCCTTCGTTTTCGGGTCTGTACGATGGTGATGCTTACCTTGATTGGGAAATGACTGTAGAACAAAAATTTAATGCCCACCTTGTTCCTCAACAACATAGAGTTAGACAAGCCACTAGTGAGTTTAAGGACTTTGCTATTGTTTGGTGGAGTGGTCTAGCTGCTGAAACCGATTTGCCTACTACTTGGGAAGAACTTAAGGTAGAAATGCGTGATCGTTTTGTTCCTCCTTCTTTTTATAAAGAAATTCGTAATAAACTGCAGCGTTTAGATCAAGGAGATAAAACTGTTCAGGAGTATTTTAGTGAGCTTCAGAAGGGTTTGATTCGTTGTGCTGTGGTTGAGAAAGTAGAGGATCAGATTTGCCGTTTTTATTCTGGTTTGCGAAAAGAAATTCAGGACATCCTTGATTTTAAAGAATTTTATACCCTCAACCAGTGTTTCCAGTATGCTATGCTTGCAGAGAAAGAATCACAGGGACTTTTCCAGGCTTTTGAGGAGTACAGCAAGTCCAGGAATTTCTACCCACCACGGCCGACGGGGACTTTGGGGCTGCCCAAGCCATGTTTCCGGCCGCCCCCACCAGCTAGTGTTGTTTCTGCAGCACCAAGATCAGCCCCTGCCCCTTTTACGCGCTCAGGTAAAAATTCTGTGCAGGTACCGGCTAGTAGTGCCTCCTCTGTTGCTTCGACGGGACGCACTACAGGGATTCAGTGCCACCGCTGCCATGGTCTTGGTCATGTGCAGCAAGATTGCCCAAGTAGGCGGGCATATGTGGCGACAGATGATGGCGGTTACATGAGCACCTTCGATATGGAGGATGAGGAGGAGGATGTCGCTGCCACCAGCGGTGACCTCGTCCTTGGAGGCGGAGATACCACGGGCTACATGCATATTATTGTGCAGCGTGTGCTTAGCACACAAATCTAGCAGCCCGAGATGATGCAGCGACATAACTTGTTCCAGATTTTCTTCGTCATCAAGAACCGTCGAGCACGTGTCATCATTGATGGAGGAAGCTGCAACAATTTGGTGAGTTCTGATATGGTTAAGAAGCTTGATTTGACCACACGCCCACATCCACATCCATACTACATTCAGTGGTTAAATGACTCTAGAAAAGCTAAGGTAATACAAACTTGCAGAGTTCCTTTTTCAATTGGTTCCTACGTGGATTCTGTTGATTGTGATGTTGTACCCATGCAAGCTTGTTCACTTTTATTGGGTAGACCTTGGGAATTTGATAATGATGCTGTACACCATGGTAAAATTAATAAGTACACTTTCATGCATAAAGGAACTAAAATTACTTTGTTACCAATGACCCCTGCTGAAATTGTACAAGCTGATTTAGAACGAGCTGCTAGTTTAAAAAATAAAAGCCCTGAAATTCAGCAACCTGTCAATTCTGCTTCTACACCAAGTAATGTTAATGATTCTTCATGTTCTAAGGGTGCTGCAATTAAATTACAAGGTCGTTCATGTCTTGCCACAAAATCTGAGCTTGCTGAAATTTCTACTGATGATATTTGCTATGCTTTGATATGCAAACAAGCCTTGTTCTCGCTTGGTGATATTGCTTCTAGTGCTTTGCCTCCTGCTGTCACTAACCTTTTGCAGGAGTATGAGGATGTTTTCCCAGCTGAGATACCCCCGGGATTGCCACCTTTGAGAGGGATTGAGCATCAAATTGATTTAATTCCTGGTGCTACTTTACCAAACCGTGCTGCTTATAGGACCAACCCTGAGGAGACTAAGGAGATACAACGACAAGTCCAGGACCTTTTGGATCGTGGGTATGTTCGTCAATCACTTAGTCCTTGTGCTGTTCCTGTATTTTTGGTTCCTAAGAAAGATGGTTCTTGGCGTACGTGTGTAGATTGTAGAGCCATTAATAACATTACTATTAGGTATCGTCATCCTATTCCTAGGATAGATGACATGCTTGATGAGTTATGTGGTGCTATAATTTTCACTAAAATTGATTTGCGTAGTGGCTACCATCAAATTAGAATGAAACTTGGAGATGAATGGAAAACAGCTTTCAAAACCAAATTCGGGTTGTATGAGTGGTTAGTAATGCATTTTGGGTTGACTAATGCACCCAGCACTTTCATGCGTTTGATGAATGAGGTTTTAAGACCGTTTATTGGCAAATTTGTGGTTGTTTACTTTGATGATATCTTGATTTATAGCAAATCCATGGATGATCATATGATTCATTTGCGTGCTGTTTTTTATGCTTTGCGAGTTGCATATTTATTTGGTAACCTTGATAAGTGCACCTTTTACACGGATCGAGTCTCTTTTCTTGGCTATGTTGTGACTCCATAGGGAATTGAGGTGGATGAGGCGAAGATTGAAGCCATAAAGAGCTGGCCTGTACCAAAAACTATCACACCGGTGAGGAGTTTTCTTGGTCTTGCAGGTTTCTACCGCCGCTTTGTCAAAGATTTCAGCACCATTGCTGCACCATTGCATGAGTTGACAAAGAAGGGCGTTGACTTCTATTTTGGTAAGGTACATCATGAGTCTTTTGATGCTTTGAAGGACAAACTTACACATGCACCATTGCTGCAATTACCCAATTTTGATAAGACTTTTGAGCTTGAATGTGATGCTAGTGGTATAGGCATTGGTGGTATTTTGATGCAAGATGATAAACCTGTTGCATACTTTAGTGAGAAAATTACTGGGTCTGTTTTAAATTATTCCACGTATGATAAGGAACTATATGCACTTGTACGTTCTTTAGAGACGTGGCGTCATTATTTGTTGCCCAAAGAATTTGTTATTCATTCTGATCATGAATCACTTAAGTATATTCGTTCTCAATGCAATTTGAACCGTAGACATGCTAAATGGGTTGAGTTTATTGAGTCTTTTCCTTATATTATTAAACATAAGAAAGGGAAGGATAATGTGATTGCTGATGCTTTATCTAGGCGATATACTTTGTTGTCTCAACTTGATTGTAGAATTTTTGGACTTGAGGCAATTAAAGAACAATATGTTGCTGATGCTGATTTTAAAGATGTATTGCTGCACTGTAAAGAAGGTCGTGCTTGGAACAAATTTGTGTTGAATGATGGTTTCTTGTTTAGAGCTAACCGCCTATGCATTCCAGTTGGTTCTGTTCGTCTTTTGTTGTTGCAGGAGGCGCATGGAGGTGGATTGATGGGTCATTTTGGTGCTAAGAAGACGGAGGATATTTTGGCCACACACTTCTTTTGGCCAAGGATGAGGAAAGATGTTGAGCGTTTTGTTGGTCGCTGCACTATATGTCAAAAAGCTAAGTCTCGTTTGAATCCACATGGTTTATACATGCCACTTCCTGTTCCTTCTATTCCTTGGGCGGACATTTCTATGGACTTTGTTTTAGGACTGCCTAGGACTAAGAGGGGGAGCGATAGCATTTTTGTTGTTGTGGATCGTTTTTCCAAGATGGCACACTTTATACCATGTCATAAAACTGATGATGCTAGTTATATTGCTAACCTCTTTTTGAAACAAATTGTACGTTTGCATGGTATGCCTTCTACTATTGTTTCAGATCGTGATGCAAAATTCTTTAGTCACTTTTGGCGCACGCTTTGGAATAAGTTGGGTACAAAGTTGTTATTTTCTACAACTTGTCATCCACAAACTGATGGACAAACTAAGGTTGTGAACCGCACTATGGGCACTATGTTATGAGCTATTTTAAAGAAAAATTTGAAGCAATGGGAAGAATGCTTGCCTCATGTTGAGTTTGCTTATAATCGGGCAACACATTCTACTACCAAGGTAAGTCCCTTCAAGGTAGTGTATGGTTTTGATCCCCATACTCCACTTGATATACTTCCTCTACCTATTAATGAGAGAGTTCATGTTGATGCTAAGGAGCGTGCTGAATTTATTTTGCAAATGCATGAGACCACTAGACTTAGCATTGAAAAGATGAATGAAAAATATAAAATTGCTGGTAGTAAAGGTAGAAAGGAAGTAAAGCTTGATGTAGGAGATTTAGTGTGGTTACACTTAAGGAAGGATAGATTTCCAGAATTAAGAAAGTCTAAGCTAATGCCTAGAGCTGATGGTTCATTCAAAATAATGGAGAAGATTAATGATAATACATACAAACTTGAGTTGCCTTCCGAGTTCGGGTTAGTCCTACTTTTAATATTTCAGATTTTAAACCATACATGGGAGAAGAGGATAAGCTTGAGTCGAGGACGACTCCACTTCAAGAGGGAGAGGATGATGAGGGCATCACTCCTATGGATACACACAACACTCCTCCAATTCTGGACTTGCAAGGTCCAATGACTAGAGCTCGTGCACGACGACTAAATTTAGAGGTGAGCTCGTTCCTACGTTCTTCGCTATATGTTACTTTTGAGAATGGTTTGCTACCTAATGATTATTTTATGATTAGAAACCATGGAGAGGACCAGGAGATGATGGGAGAAGGAGTAGGAAATGTCGAGGACCAGCAAGGGCTTGGAAGCCAAAGTGGAGGCCCAATCAAAACAGACTTCGAGTCTGTTTCGGGGCCCAGGACCAGTCTGCAATAAAACAGTAACCCAGGACGCATACGGACTCGGATTTGGACGTTCTACATATGCACGGAAAGATAAGGAGAAGAACATTCCATTGCCGCCGGCCTCATGTCAAAATTCGTCTGGAATCATCGGGAATCGTTGAAACAAGAGAGAGTCCAGAATCTGTGTCGGTGCTGTGTCGCCTATTTTTGGTTTTTGGGCTTTGTATTTAGTTGAGCCCAATTAGGGGCGCGTCCAGAGGGTCTTGCACGACCCTAGGGTCTTTATATAGAGCCGCCGCCACACCATTAGGCTGTGGGTTTTGCTTAGATCAATTCTGTTCATAAACAGTGTCGCCGTTCATCGGTTTGTGAGACCCCAAGTTCGGGAGTTTAATCATACATCTGCAATTGTGTTGCATTCTTCATTGTTCTTGCTTGTGTTCTTGATTCACAGGCAGGGATTAGTCTTCTCGGCGAGGTCAATCGTCTTTGGACGGTTGATAACTAGAGGGGACGTCGTGCTGCGATTGCGGGGTTTAGAACGTGCTGTTCTGAAGCCGGATCGATTTGTGTGTCGCCTCCGACCAAATCAACTTACCAAGAACCTTTCGGAAGATCGGGAACCCTTGTTTACATCAATTTCTAAATAGGCTTGCATCTGGCGGTCGATATAGCTCTGATACCACTTGTCACACCCAGTTCCAATGATCGAAACCGAATGCATCTATATGCGTGCCCAGGATCAAGTTTTCATGCACACAGGACAATTATTGTGATAAAAGAATAATATCTTTATTAAATCGATAACATTATTACAAAGGTGACTCGTAGGTCAAAAGTAAAAGATTACATTACAGTGGAATAACTAAGCGTTGGCGTCTTTTAGCTCCCACAGGAAGTCGACCGGAAGACCGCATGCCTAACCTCCTCCATCGTCTTCATAGTGAACAATCCTTGTTCTGTAGCTGAACAACGATGTGGGATATAGCAAGGGTGAGTACGTGTCGTACTCAGCAAGTGGAGGAAAAGATGACATGGGGCTAAAGAAAAGGAAGGCTTATAGGGGTTTATTGCATGAGCTTTTAATTCACTAAGCATCCTAATTACTAGGTGAGGTCATCCCAACCATCGATCCACAGGGTGCTATCCAAGCCAAGTCCAATCTCATCCACCAACCAACCATTCTCAACCATAACCATCCATAAACCACCAACTAATCTCGTGAGGTATCTAGGCCGCTCGTGACCGTGAGCACGGCTATCATGACAGTTTTACACTCTACAGAGGTTGCACCACTTTACCCACAAGTCGTGATTTCCTCCCCTATTGCCAGGTGGACTAGAGTCTCCATGTTGCCATGCCGTCCAAGCACTCGCACACTTCCTTAGGTGTGTGGCCAAGAGATCACTGCAAGGCTTTTACAAAGGGTCTCCCAGTACATGCTAGCCACTAAGGTTCCACTCCCATCCATAAGTGATAGCCCATCAACAAGTAGCTCATCACCCCAGGAGCCCCCTCTTGAGCCATTCGGATACAAGGACAGTCCTCTTGATTTCCATTCCCCGCTCCACCAAATGCTGCATCGACACTGGGAGAACTCCTAATTAATCAGCCAAGCTGTTCCATAGCAGCCTTGTGATGGCACTGTTGTCGTGGGTTACCGCTCCAAGAACCGGTTCCTAGGATCTACAACAAGCATACCACCACCCAACATGTGCCAACGACACCACATCCATTCCATCCAGCTTGTTGAGATCCCTAAGTCCATGTTGCTAAAAGAATTACCCAATTATCCCCAATATGACATTCTTCATTAGTCAAAATTAATTGAACCCAACAATCCAATAAGCAACTAAGCATGTCTACCCATGGTTAATTAAACCTCTAGTTCAAGGCGACAAGGAAAAGATAAAGCAATACTAGTAAACCCTAACAATAGGTACCCATTCATTTGACACAAGCATGCAATTCTACAATAAACATTCATAATTGGATCAAAATGCATCAAGGACACTTGCCTGAAATTAGATGTTGCCGCTCAGTGATAACAAATCTTGATCTTCATCCTCTTATGATTCCCGTGCGTAAAAATCCTATTCGCGCAAGACATACAAAGCATACACACAATAAATACACAATGCAAGGTATGGGACAATTGGATATGGTTGAACAAATGTTGCAATTAGCTAGTTTAAATCAGGGTTGTGGATCAAAAGATATGCAAGGTTAAAGTTGCAAGGATTGCTCTGCGCACAGACAGTGCAAAACATATGTGCGCGTTCCCAATGATTGGCTCTAGTTCTCATGGAATAATTTGCACAGAAATATTTCTAGTCATATTGGACATGTGAAATGCAAGGTTAATTAGATCAGAAATCACCTATACTAGAGATCGATTGGCTGGATCATGGTGAGGTCCTCCAGCAGCAGATCGAGCACGGATCGCGTGCCTCGTTGCACCTTGGCCATTCTAGGAGAACCCTATGGTGGAGATGATCACAAGATCCTGGAACACAATTAGGAGTGTTGCTTGTATCAAGAACATCTCTAGATTGGGGAGTAAAGGTGATGGTTTTACCATCACATTTGCTGGATTCGCCCAGATCAGGGAGCAGCTGCAATTGCAATGCAGATCCCGGAGGCATACAGCATCCAATGGTTCTGATTTTTGGATATGTTGTAGAGTACATCTGGGCGCACTTCCATGTAAAATTTGGCGGCATTTCGATGGGTGGATCACCGGGAACGCCTAAGCCAACCGGCAGAACTGTTGCTGGACGCGAGAGCAGGGTGGCGTGGCGGCAGCCTAGCGGCGTGGTGAGGGTTTGAGGGGGTGGGGAGGACGTGGGAGAGGGGCTAGTATTTATAGGAGGGGTGGGGCAGGTGGGGGAAGAGTATAGAAAGACAATTAAGAGGAATTAATGCATTTATTGGAGGCAAACATGGAAGGCATAAGAAATATGGAAAGGACATTATTCTCTTGTTCTTTCCTTATGAATGTTTATGGAAGGTGGAATTTCTTTCCATAGAAATGTTTATGGAATATGGGTTTATTTCCATAGAATGTTTATGGAAGGAGGGGTTTCTTTCCATAGGAATATTTATGGAAGGTGAGACAAACATGGAAGGTCTGACGTCTAGGTACGTCCATGCGGTAGATGAAATGAATGAGGATGAAAATGAGATAGATACATCAACAGCGTGTAGGGTGAACTATGTGATGAAACAAGTTTGGAAGAAAGTGTTCGACGATGCATTCACGTGAGTCATGGAGACAATGATAGTTGAGACCCATTTTAAAACAGAATGTACATTCATAAAATTTGATTGAAAGGATTTCAATTTTCTCAAATTAACATGAAATCAAAAAAATGACAAAATATTGAAATAAAATAAAATAAATGATTTTACTTATTTAAAAGGTTTTTGTTCAAAACTGAAAACATTTGTGACATAGAGCAATTACTTCAACCCATCAAAATTTTTGTTAATTTGCAAAGTTTCTTATAAATAGTTTCAAAATTTGAGAAATCTAAATATATTTTTTGAAAGCGGTTCACATTCAAAAATGGGAAATTTTGGGATCTGACATAGATACATTTGGATCTTATTTTGATGGAGTTATTCGATGTTCGTGGATTTTGATGTGTCATGTTTTCCATTTTCTTGTGTTTGACCCATCTTGATCTTACTTGGTTTATTTTCATGCGCAGTGCTTGCTCTTCTTTATTTATCTTGTATGCATGTGTATGATTCCATGATGATGATGATTACTTGTTCTTAATTCTTATGCATTGCCATGCTAACCTGTTGCATATCATCATTCATGTCTTGCATTGCATGTCCTTATGCCTTTATTAATATCTTCACATGACATGCATGCATATCATCTAGAGTGTGTCTTTCTTTCTTATTCCTCTTATCTCTTGATGCTGTTTGTTTGAGTAGGACCTTGTGCGTTTCTCTCGTATGCTTTTGAGGTTCCTCTCGATCGTAGTGTAGCTCTTTTAACCTTGTTGTTCATTGATAAGATTATGATAAGTAGTGGTTGTCATCAATCACCAAAAAGGGGGAGATTGTAAGATTCATGACCATTGATGGGATCCCCAAGGTATGAATGTTTTGGTGATAGATGACAACTATGAAATTACGGGCTAATATCTACTTGACTGTTGTCAATGTAGGAATCATCTCTAAACTCTACTACATATCATATGGATGATGGTTGCCTTGGAGGTTGATGACAATGACCGCAAGCATGGAGGCTTGTGAGCTTGATGGAGTCCAAGGGTTGATGGAGATGGATCAAAGCTAAGGACAAGCGATAGAGCAAGTGTTGGGAACACTTGTCTAGTTGTTAGGGTTTTGAGTCCATAGGTAAAACCGGACTATCAATGGGGTCTAGGTCATTTCTGTTAGGTCATGTCTAGTGGGTGAGGTGCATGAATGCGCGGTGAAATCACAGGCATTAGGTGATGGTGGAGAAGCCAAGGAGCTGTTCGGAGAAGCCGGGAAATGAAGTCAAGAGAGGACGAGGAGTTTCAGCTTCTGGATGAAGTGACCGGACAGAGGGGTCACTGGTGACCGGACTGTACGGTCACTAAGAGGTTTGTCCGGAGCCTAGAGACCGGACGGTCCGATCTAGTGACCGGACAGTCTGGTCAGTATGTATGGGACTTGGGCAGCGAGGAAGCAGCGCTGGAAATGTTTCTGGACTAGAGAGAGAAACAGACCGGATGGTCCGATCAACTGACCGGACGGTCCAGTCAGTGGAAGTCAGCAGAGGGGCGAGTTGTTGGTGCTCAGGTTTTCAGCGATCGGACAGTCCGGTCAGTAGGCCCAGAAAGCTGATTTTATGGAGCAACGGCTAGTTGGAGGTTGGAAGCCAATATAACTTCATTGCTGGGGTCTTGGAGACCACTCTTGGCCAGTGGAATTGCTTGGAGCATTTGGTGAGAGCCAAGAGGAAAAGAGGAGAGCACTAGGAGGAGATATTGCATATCTTGAGAGTGCTAGAGGAGAGTAACTAGAGAATCTTGCACATCTAAGGCTCGGGAGTCCTTGAGGGTGTGATCTTGGTTGTTACTCTTGGTCTATGGTGAGACCTAGACTGGTTAGATGTCGATGATCGAGCATATCCTGATTGGTTGTGAAGGCCGCCACACGTTTGTACACGGTTTGAGCCCGTCGGTGAAAGGGGCATCAATAGTGAACGCCTGTGTCGGCTCGGGGAGTCCGGCAAGTTCTCGAGGGAGACAAGCTTGTACCATGATGGCAGCAGTGACGGGCACCGTGTCTTCACTTCGGGAGTGATTGCGGGCTCGTGGGCGAGAACTCCACATCAGTGGCGGGAGGGAACGGGATTCTGGCGGGACTGGTCCAACGAGGAGTAGGGGAAGGTGCCATCATTTCGAGACCTCGGGAAAAAACATTAGCATTTCTTGACCCTCTCTTTACTATTCCGCAATTGTGTGCTCTAGTAACTAGGTGATATTGTGGCTTGCATAGGCTAGTGTGTTTGGCTTCCACGCTTGCTAATCATCATGAACACTAGCATGTGTAGGGTCTTGGCCTACTAGAATTGTTAGGTTGCAATGCTTATTAGACTTAAGTAGTGTGAATTGAAGTATTTTGATTCATGAGCGGCTTACCGATTCACCCCCCCCCCCCTCTTTGTACACCTTCGGTTCCTACAGCTACAGTGTGCTAGTGCTTGGCCGGCATGGCAACATGGAGAATCTAGTCCACCTGGCAACAGGGGACGAAATCACGACTTGTGGGTAAAGTGGTGCAACCTCTGCAGAGTGTAAAACTGTCATGATAGCCGTGCTCATGGTCACGAGCGGCCTGGATCCCTCACAAGATTAGTTGGTTATGGGATGGAATGGTTGGGATTGGTGGATGGGATTGAACTTGGCTTGGATAGTACCCTGTGGATTGATGGTTGGGATCAACTCACCTAGTAATTAGGATGCTTTAGGTAATTAAAAGCTCATGCAATAAACCCCATTATTAAGCCTTTCTTGTCTATAGCCTTATGTCATCTTTTTTCCCACTTGCTGAGTACAACATGTACTCACCCTTGCTATACCCACATTGCTTCTCAGCCATAGGAGAATATTGGTACAACTATGAAGATGATGGAGGAAACTATGCATGCTGTCTTCCAGTCGACTTCTTGTGGGAGCTGAAGGACGTCAACGCTTAGTTATTCCGCTGCAATGTAATCTTTTACTTTTGACCTACGGGTCACCTTTGTAATAATGTTATCGATTTAATAAAGATATTGTTCTTTTATCACAATAATTGTCCTGTGTGCGTGAACACTTGGTTCTGGCCCCGCATACAGATGCATTCGGTTTCGGTAATTGGAACCGGGTGTGACAACATGTTGGGAAGGATCTCTTTATGTGCCAAATCTTTGTGGATGATATCATCTATGGATCAACCAATAAGAAGTTCAATGAAGAGTTTTGGGAGATGATGGCAAGGGAATTTCAAATGTCAATGATAGGGGAGTTGCATGTGTTCCTTGGTTTTCAAGTGAAGCAATTGAAAGAAGGGAACTTCGTCTATCAAGAGAAGTACACTAGGGACCTACTCAAGAGATTCAACATGGAAAATTGCAAGCCCTTGCATACAACTATGGGAACAAGCAAACCCTTGTATGATGCAAAGGGTAAACCGGTGAACCCCAAACACTATAGATCAATGATTGGGTCCTTGCTCTATCTCACCGCCTCAAGACCGGACATCATGTTTAGTCTGTGCTTGTGTGCACGCTATCAAGCAAGCCCAAAGGAGTCTCACATGAAGGCCGTAAAGAGGATTCTGAGATACCTCAAGTACACACGTACCATGGGACTATGGTATCCTAGAGGAACAAGCTTTGAGTTACTTAGGTACTCGGACTCGGACTTCGCAGGATGCAAAGTGAATAGGAAGAATACATTGGGAGGTTGCCTATTTCTTAGAAGATCTCTAGTATCTTGGAGCTCAAAGAAGCAAAACTCGGTGTCTTTATCTACAGCTGAAGCGGAGTACATGGCGGCGGGAGCGTGCTATGCTTAACTTCTCTACATGAGGCAAACACTATCGGATTGTGGCCTACACTACACTCAAATGCCATTATATTGTGACAGTGAGGCAGTAATCAAAATGGCTCTTAAAACTAGAGATCATGGTCATGCAAAGCATATTCAAGTCAAACATCACTTCATAAGAAACTATGTCGAGAAGAAGAATATTGAGTTGGTAAGTGTGCGGACTCATGAACAATTGGCGGACATCTTCACCAAGCCACTCGATGAGAAGACCTTCAACAAGCTAAGGAGAGAACTCAATATTCTCGATCTTTCAAACTCTTCACATGAGTAACCCTAAAGTTTGTCTCTTGTACATATGTATAGCCTTGTTTGTTGTTTGTGCCTTTGTTTTGTGCTTGTTTCTCTTTGCTGGTAGGTCAACTTCGGACCTCCTTGAGATAGCTATGGACATGGGTTAAGCTTGGGATGGTGGCTCATGGTGTGCCCAAGGCTTTGAAGAATGGTTCATTGTGAGTATCCTCAAGAAGGGAACAACTCGTTGTTGACACCTTGGTTTGTAGTGGTTCTCTTTCTTTGTTTTAGCATCGCATCATGCATTTGTATACTTATAGCATTTGCACTTGCATTCATGCACTCTTGCATCATGATACCTTACATGCTCTCAAGCATGTTTCTAGGGGGAGTTGCATATTTACAATGTAAGTACATGACCCTCTAGATGATCACATAGTGATCTTTGTGCTTCATGCCCATTGAGTCACGTTCAACCGAGCTCCGAGGTTAAATCTACTCGCGTGGCTCAAAGACAAGTGCCTCATACATTCCTATCACACAAATGACTAACCATTTCATACTTGAGAAAATATTTTGTTGAGACATGTGTGTAGGGGGAGCTATGGTGGAACACCATCATGACCAAGGAGGAGCACCACGAATGGGGGAGTTTCCTAACTCTTGTCATTTATTATTTGCTCTTTGGTTCTCTTGTGTTTTGTCTTTGGTTTTTGGTGATAGGTGACAAAGGGGGAGAAGAACATGAAGATCCAAAAGCCAAGTGTAGATCGATAACGCAAAGGGGGAAAAGAACATGAAGATCGTGAAGATCCTAAAGCCAAGTCATATATCAAGAGGAGAAGGAAAGATGGAAAGGAACATGAAGATCAACAATCAAGAAGGGGAGAAGAACAAGAAGATACAAGGAAGCTATGGAGTGACAAAGAGAAGAGCATGAAGATCAAATGAAGATGATCAAGACAATGGTGCATGTTCACTTGAAGTACACATGAAAGATCATATCAAGATGAACATCTACATCGACATGGAGAAAAACAGCGACGGTGTATGTCTACAACAACAATGGACACCTACACCAACATGAACATCTATGTCTTTGGTGTGTGTCTACTTCAACAAGATCATCGACCACGACACCATGACGGGTGCAAAATTCAACTCAAGCTCAACTTCTAGTGCACTACATGATTGGGTAGTTCTACCTCAACACCTAGCACATTTCAAGGGGGAGACTACTTCCAAGGTAAGAACCAAGGTAATCTTTTCAATTCACTCGTTTCCTTTGGTTTCTTATTGCTCGTCCATTTTGGATCATCATAAGTAGTGGTTGTCATCCATCACCAAAAACGGGAAGATTGTAAGGATCATGACCATTGAGGTCACCCCAAGGTATTATGTTTTGGTGATGAATGACAAACATGAAATACGACTAATGTCTACATGAGTGTTGTTTGTGTAGGAAACCTTTTCTACATTATGATGATTGTAGACGGCGGCCTTGGCGATTGATGACAATGAACACAAACATGGAGGCTTGTGAGCTTGATGGAATCCAAGGGTTGATGGAGATAAATCAAAGCCGAGGACAATCTATGGAGCAAGTGTTGGGAGCACTTGTCTAGTTGTTAGGTCTTTGAGTCCATAGAAAAAACCGGACTATCAAGGGGGTCTAGGTCATTTCTCTTAGGTCATGTCTAGTCGATGATATGCATGGATGCTCAGTGAAATCATAGGCCCTAGGTGACAGTGGAGAAACCAAGGAGCTGTTCGGAGAAGCCGGGAAATGAAGTCAAGCGAGGACAAGGAGTTTCAGCTTCTGGACGAAGTGACCAAATAGAGGGGTCAGTAGTGACCGGACTGTACGGTCACTAAGGTTTTGTCCGGAGCCTATAGCGAGCAGCGAGGAAACTGTCATGTCTGGAAGACCTAGAGACCGGACAGTCCGGTCAGTGGCCTGAGTCTCGGGCAGCGAGTAAGCAGCATGCCAAAATGTCTCTGGACTAGAGAGAGAAATTGACCAGACGGTCCAGTCAACTGAACGTCCGATCCGGTCAGTAGGAATCAGCAGAGGGGTAGAGCCATTAGTGCTCAGGTCTGCAGTGACCAGACGGTCAGGTCCGGTCAGTATGGCCAAAAAGCTGATTTCATGGAGCATCGATGAGTTGGAGGTTGGAAGCCTATATAACTTCGTTGTTGGGGTCTTGGAGACCACTCTTGGCCACTGGAATTGCTTGGAGCATCTGGTGAGAGCCAAGAGGAAAAGTGGAGAGCACTAGGAGAAGATATTGCATATCTTGACAGTGCTAGTGAGAGTTACTTGAGCAATGATGCACATCTAAGGCTCGGGTGTCCTTGAGGGTGTGATCTAGGTTGTTACTCTTGGTCTATGGTGAGACCTAGACCGGTTTGGTGTCGATGATCGAGCCGATCGTGATTGGTTGTGAAGGCCGTCACACGTTTGTACCCGGTTTGAACCCGCCGTTGAAAGGGGCATCAATAGTGAGCACCTGTGTCGGCTCGGGGAGTCCGGGAAGTTCTCGAGGGAGGCGAGCTTCTGCCTATATGGCAGCGGTGACGCGCACCGTGTCTTCACTCCAGGAGTGACTACGGGCTTGTAGGTGAGAACTCCACATCGGTGGCGGGAGGGACCGGGACTCCGGCGGGAGTGGTCCAACTTGGAGTAGGGGAAGGCGCCATCCTTCCGAGACCTTGGGAAAAAATCATGATCCATCTCTTACTCTACTCCTTACTTTGATGCATTACTTTCCGCATTTACATACCATGCTATTCATGCTTGTATGCTTACCTTGTTCTAGTTGATTACCTTGTAGTCTTGCATGAATAGGCTTCTTTACTTGCTAGTAGAGCTTAGCTTTCTTACTTGCTTACTAGCATGTATAGGAGTTGCATTGGCTTGATTACTCACCCTTGTGTGTATTCTTCTACTCATGCTTGTGTGCTCTAGTTTCTTATCTTGTAGCATTGCATGAGTAGGTTCCTATGCTAGCTTGTTGTTTCTTCCACGTATCTTTATCATTATCTTGCATAGGAGTTGTTTTGTCTTTGTGTGATCCACTAGTATGCTTAGGTCGTTGCTCCTTTCATGGGTTCATTATCTTGCTAGTGTGATCACCACTAGAATTATGTAGGAGTTGTTTTGAGTGGTCGGTTTTAGGAATTGGTGAATTTAGTACATAGTGCGAGTTCCCGATTCACCCCCCCCCCCCCCCTCGGTCACTCGGTCCTTTCAATAGGCTTGGTTGAGTACCGAGATGTGTTTCCAGTTTTGCGGGCAGTCGAGGAATGAGGATGGAAGGGTTTAGTTTCAAAGTTGCGCGATGGACGGTTCACTCCTAGCCGCGACGCTAGAGGGGGTTTCTGTGGAATGGTTTAATTCCGCAGCGCTGAAACCTTAGCGTGGGTTGTTTGCAAACTAGGAAGCTGTTTGAAAGACCTTGTGGTGATCTCTTGGCCTCACACCTACGGTAGTGTGATTAAGGCAACATGGAGACTTTAGTCACTGCATAGTGACAAAATCACCAACCTGTGGGTAAAGTTGAGCAACCTCTGCGGAGTGTCAAACTGTTATAACAGGCATGCTCACGGTCATGAGCGGCATGAACCTTTCAACCGATTAGCGAGAATGGTTGGGTGAACTTGGTTGGTAGCCAATTTTGGTTTGGTTGGGTTTGGTTGGTTTCATAGTGAATAGTGTTCTATGTGAATTGTTCAACTCTGTGTGAGTTGGTGGCTTGGGATTCTATGTGAATCACAATCCTTTGTGGGCTTTAACTACTTAAAATTGACAGGGTTTGGTAGTTCAACTCACTTAGTAAATACGATGGCTTTTCAAATGGTCTTAGGTATAGATGCTCATTTCTGCAAATTAACAGGGTCTTTTAAGCTTGCATGTCATATTTTCCCCCACTTGCTGAGTATGGCATATGCTCACCCTTGCTATTTCCCTTTGTTGTTGTACTATAAACTGCTGCTCAGAAGATGATGGAGAGATGGACTACGTCGATGAGGACTACTACTAGGCGTGCGTGCCCCTGGTCAATTTCCTGTGGTGTTATGGTGTCTTTCGTTGTTATCTATCCAGAGAGTCGCTTTAGTATTTAAAGCCAATTATTTATGTAATAATGGTACGCTTTAATAATGACATTGGTTATACTGTCGATATGTGTGAAACTTGTTCCTGGGCACACATATGATAAGCACTTGGTTTTGTCCTTAAAACCGGGTGTGACAGAAGTGGTATCAGAGCTGTGTCGATCGTAGGACGCTCGCTTAGATAGAGTGGTCGTGTTCTAAGGTCTATTTTACAAACTAAAACTATTTTTAAAACTCTTTTGCTTATAATTATAGTGTTGTTTAGATTCACTTTTGTTATTGGTCTTGTTTTTACCATGGAGTTTACAAATCCGTTTTTACTAATATGTCTCTCCTATTTCAAAACTGTATAGATGGCCTCTACCAAGAAATCTTCTCACAGGTGTGATCACCACCCACATGTCTGGCCTTCACCAGAGCTCGTTCCTCTTGGATATGAAGAAGTGTTTGGGATAGAAGAGGCTGAACAAGAGATGGTGCCACCACCGAGTCCACCACTTTATCGTGACACTCGACCCTTCAAGGATGCAGGAAATAATGCGGGAAGGTTACCTGACATGCTTTGGGAGATGCTACAATAGTTGGGTTATGAGAAGCAACAAGAGTATTATGGTACCCAAGTGACCTATGAAGGTTCTAAGCCTGTATGGAATGTTCAAGTTCACATTTTTGCTCCAAGACCGCTCAGTGGAACTTTTGAGGTGGAAAGAATTCATGAGGCCATTGCTCTATGGAAGTCTTTCTCCACTGGGATTCATTATGCCGCTCGTCAAGCTAGCATGATCATTCGCTCCCATTATCATCAGTATTTTGAAGGTACAAAGTATGCTTATTTCCCTTAGCGCGCAAGTGGATCCGTCTACATTCACGCGGAGCCTGTATCTGGACAAGGACACGAGAAGTTTAAGAAGCAAGTCACTCTTACCATGGAGGTTTCCAGGGAGTTGGATTCAAACGCGGAGGAACTAGGGTTTTGGCAGAAGAAATATGAGGAGGCAATGAAGACAGTTCGCCAACTCAAGCGATGTTTGCCTGATGACTTGGACCTACCTTCAGAAAAAGAGCTAAAGGATGTGTCTCCTTCCTCGCCACGTGGCATAATGGGTAGTCGTGCCCCACTAGCTTACATCATTCCTAACCTTGATGAGAATTAGGAGGTTTATCGCTTAGTGGCTTCATAGGTGTCGATTAGTGTTATCGAGCTGAATAAATGTAATAATTTCACGAGAGAGTCTTAGCGTTTGCACGTCCTTTTGTTTGGTTTGCTAGTTTGATTTGGTGTGATGAGTGTGGTTTGGATTTTTTTTGTAATGAGTGCTGATGTCATGCAAGGCATGTCTTGCAACCTTATACTATACATTCATTTATTTTAATAAAGATTAGTTAATTTGGGATATCTCTTTATCTACCTCTTTTGTTTCACATCTCTTCTCTGCTTTACCTTATCATATCCTTGCACTCTACCTATATCTTCTACCCATTTTTGCATACCATACCCTGATTTACATCAGATGGCAAGAGGTGGAAACTGCAACGTGAATGACAATAATGAGGACCAAGAGCAGCCACGCCTTCAATACTCTATGGAGCAGCTCATGACCATGCAGACACAACTTCTCCAAACCATGCATAAGACCCTAGTGCAACAACAGAATAACCATGTCACAGGAGCTGCTCCCCAACCTAGAGACAAGCTTGGAGATTTTTAGCGGACCAAGCCTCCAACTTTCTCTCCCTTTGTGGAGTCCATGGATACAGATGATTGGCTAAAGACCATTGAAAAGAAGCTGCAAGTCGGTCAATGCAACAAGAGGGAGAAGGTGTTGTTTGTCGTAGACCAATTTGTTGAACCCGCTGTTGATTGGTGGGATGCTTATGTTGCAGCACATGAGGAGCCAGATAGTATTAACTGGCAGGACTTCACAAACAGTTTTAGGTCTCACCATATGCCTCAAGGAGTAATGAAGCTGAAGAAGGAGTTTCAAGAACTGAATCAAGGATCAATGTTAGTAAGTGAGTATGTTGCCCGTTTCACCCAGCTATCTAGGTATGCCCTAGAACAAGTGGACACTGATGAGAAGAAGCGTGAGTGTTTCCTTGATGGACTTAATCATGGTCTTGCCTATGCACTTGAGTCTCATAACTTTGTGAACTTTCAAGAGATGGTGGATAAAGCTCTAGTCTTGGAGAACAGAAGGTCGAAGATGGATAACAAGTGCAAGATAGAGCATCAAGGTCAGCAAGGAGGCAACAACACTAGGCCTCACATTGGATCATCTTCTGGTGGACCTGTATTCTATTCTGGACAACAGAGTGAACAACAAAGAACTCAACCTACAGGCCAGGGTTTCTTTACCCCTCAATGCTAGATTCAATGTTCTAACTCAGAGTCGCCTCCCGTGTCAGCTCAAACCCAGCAGAAGACCAATGGCAATCAAACCCCAACCCCCAATAGGAACTGATATTGGTGTGGAGAAAAGGGTCACTTTGCTAACCAATGCTCCAATCCATAGACACGCCAACCTCCAACACAAGATGTTGCCCCAACACCCAACCGTAATGGTAACTCTGCCCCGACAGCAGCCAAGCAGAACTATGCTAGAGGTCGAGTCAACCATGTTGCTCTTGAAGATGCTCAGGGAGCCCCAGACGTTGTTCCTTGCATGTTACTCGTTAACTCAAACCCTGCTATAGTTTTGTTTGATTCTGGAGCATCACATTCGTTCATATCATCCAAGTATGTGGCCAAGTACAACATTCCCATCACCATGCTCGGGAATAATGTGATAGTTAGTTCACCTGGAGGGGAATTGAAAGCAAAACATGGATGTCATAAATTAAGTGTTAGCATAAGGGGGGTAGACTTTCCTATGAGTTTCATTGTTTTGGATTCCAAGGGTACAGATGCGATACTCAGAATGGATTGGTTAACCAAGCACAAGGGAATCATAGATTGTGCTAAAAAGGCAGTCAAGTTGACACATCCTAATGGAGCAGAACTAGAGTATGTCGCAAAAGCATTGCCACATGACAAGGAAATGTTGGACAGGGATGCACAGAATGAAGTGAGAGCCTAGTTCCTTCTTTCTTTTTGATCCTGTCCGAATCTGGGGGCAAGATTCCTTCTAGGGGGGGGGGGGATAGATTTGTAACACCCTGATTTTCAAAATTATGAATATTTTAAAATTTTTCTAGAATGTATTAGGTTGCTAACATTTTATTACAAAAAGGAAGTATTTTCTAAAAGAAAAAAAATCACTATAGGTTATTTTAAAAAAATATTATGATTGTTGCATTTCATGTTAATTAGATGCTCTAGGTTTTATTGTGTGCTATGTATTTTAAAATTTGAATAGGAATCATTTTATCTTTATTTTTTATTAGATTTAGAAAGCAAAAAAAAAAGAAAAAATAAAACCTCCCCTTGCCTTTATTGACTGCATCATTTGGTGTAACTGGTTATTCTTTACCTTGGGATCAAATCGGTTATTGGGCAGTCCAAATTGTGATAGGTGTGAAGCGATTCCGGTAATAGGATCCCCTTTAGTGGAGTTATTACGTGGAAGTGCTAGTGTGGGGCAATCCACTTTGACTCGTTTTAATAGTTTACATACCTTTGTACTGCCTCTGCTTACTGCTGTATTTATGTTAATGCACTTTCCAATGATACGTAAGCAAGGTATTTCTGGTCCTTTATAGGCAAGGCATATCATAGAAAATTCGAATTCTCAGATATCATATCGGGTAGGTTGTGGTATTTCATTGCTACAAACATGGGTTATTGTAAAATAAGACATGTCATTTGGATACTTCTCTTCAACTTTGAAGTATACAAATATCTTAAGTATTTTGATACAAATAGTTGAAGTTAATTTTACGAAAGAAAATAAGGCGGATTATGGGAGTGTGTGACTTGAATTATTGATTTGGCCATGCAGATAGAGAATTCGATCTGCCGCATTAGAATTCACGACCAAGGGTGTCTCCGCATCCAATCAATACGTAAGTCCCCTATCTAGGAAGGATAGGCTGGTTCATTCGAGGAGAATATTTTCTATGATCATACCTCAACCATGTCATCCATGAAGAGGCTCCGTAAGATCCCGTACATAGAGTATAAATGGAATAAGTCATGTGATATGATCCAATTCTATATTTATTACACTTACTTTTTATTATAGTATGGAAATGCATTCATTTTCTTTGCATCGATTTCGATCCGCAATATTATCAGAGTAAAAGAATGGATCTAAGGAAGAAAGTAGGCTAAACTTTTTAATTTTTTAGTAGTAACAAGTAAATACTTTGTTTGGACGTAAGAAACTTGCGATATTGAGGGAATAAACACCAACTAATCAAGAGACAATCCACAAAGCAATTGATCATGATCAAATTTGTAAGCCCACTTGGATACTGAGCATTTACGCATAAGAATAGGATTCTTTTCAATGAGTAGTTATAGGCGGAACTTCGGAAAAGATAATCTGATAAAGCTTTTCATACCTTGATTTATTGAGTCATTATATAACCTATTCTATTATGGATCCTCCACGGTCTTATTTCTTTCATTCTTGCTCGAGCCGGATGATGAAAAATTCTCATGTCCGGTTCCTTTGGGGGATGGATCCTAAACAATTCACCTATCCCAATAACAAAGAAACCTGACTTAAATGATCCTGTATTAAGAGAAAAATTAGCTAAAGGGATGGGACATAATTATTATGGGGAACCCGCATGGCCCAACGATCTTTTAAACATTTTTCCAGTAGTAATTCTAGGTACTATTGCATGTAATGTAGGTTTAGCGGATCTCGAGCCGTCAATGATTTGGTGAACCAGCGGATCCGTTTGCAACTCCTCTGGAAATATTACCCGAGTGGTACTTCTTTCCCGTATTTCAAATACTTCATACAGTACCCAATAAGTTATTGGGTGTTCTTTAATGGTTTCTATGCCAACAGGCTTATTAACAGTACCCTTTCTCGAGAATGTCAATAAGTTCCAAAATCCATTTCATCGCCCAGTAGCTACGACCGTTTTTTTAATCGGTACTGTAGTAGCTCTTTGCTTAGGTATTGGAGCAACATTACCCATTGATAAATCCTTAACTTTAGGTCTTTTTTAGGATTTTCAAGTTGATTGATTCAACCGTGGAGTCCACTGCATGGGTATCTAGGAAATAGTTACTTCCAAGTGAATCTTCCCTAGATACCTAAAATCTATTTTATTATGATCCATTTCACGAAAATATAGATTGTGCCAAAGATCCAAAATTGTTTTCTTTTTTCTAACTCAAAAAAGCAAAAATTGTAATGGATTTAAAGCAAGAACTTGTTCTTAGATAAATTAATTGGGAGATGCTTCTCTAGAGTAGCCCATATAAGTTTTCCATCTTCCATACGAAAGCTGTCAATTCTCATAAGATCTTCTTCAGTCTTACTCAAAAGGTCCAATAGTGTATGTATATTGGCCCTTTTGAGACAGTTATACGTTCTAGAAGGCAATTCTAATTGATCAATAAAAATACAATTCAATGGAATTCCTTTTTTGTTTTTCTTTAAATTAGTGAATCTTTTATGAAAGCTTAAAAGAGGTAGAGTAAACCTGGTTTTATTTTCTTCGAAACTAGCGCCTTTTTCCTCTGCGTGTAGAAAAGGAAGAAATAAATCGATCAAATTATGAGAAGCTTCATAAAGCGCTTCTTTAGGGGTTAAACTTCCATTCGTCCATATTTCAATAAAAAGTATCTCGTGTTTTTCATTCCCATTCCCACAAGAAAAAATACTATAATTCACTTTTCGAACAGGCATGGATACAACATCTATAGGATAACTTCCATCTTGAGAGTTCTTTTTGAGTTCCGTATGATATCCGCGATCTCTCTTGATCTGTAACTCAATATAGAAATCAATGGGGTCTCTCAAGGTAGCTATAGGTTGTGTCGTATCAACGATTTCTATGGAAGGTGGTAAGATTATATCTTGAGCGGTTATGTATCTAGGACCTTTGACGCAAATTGATGCGTCTCTAACTCCATAGAGATTACTTCTCAATACAATTTCATTCAAATTTAGTAAAATTTCTTGTATGGATTCTTCAATACCTACTATTGTAGAATATTCATGTGGCATCGACGCCCGATCACCTTTGATTCGGTCAACCCCGTCCTCTTGATCACCACCCACGGTTTTGAGGCTCAATCGTGAAACCGTCCGTGCTTCTTGCCTTTCCACGTGTACGGTGTGGATCACCCTTGACTTCACCCGGCCTCCTGATCGTCCGGCCCCAAGTCTCCTACTTGTGCCCGATCCTCTTGTCATTGACCGCCAAGTTGACTCCTGTGACCTACACATCATGAGACAAGCAAAGACATTTACCATCTCCTACAAACTCTCCAACATCCTCACCAACTCCGGTTAGTCAAAATCATGACATGCACAAACTCATGCAATCCCCAGATTCCCGTATTTCAACTCCAACACAAACTCAACTAATGTCAATTACTTATCACATATTGCAAACCATGGCACATATCCACATGGTTTCTCAATCTCCCCCTTCATGAGTACATTGACAACACTAAATGCACAAAGATTAGAGATTGAAATGTGAGGCCAATAAGCACATCCAAATGGCCAAACCAAAGAAAAGGTGAAAACTAGGCCATCTAGCAAAATAGGGATCACAAAACCAAGAGTTGGCAAAGAAAGCAACTTGAGACGTAAAATTTGTGAAAAGCGCATGAAAAACGCTCAAGGACATGATATGCTCCCCCTCAACTTGTGGTAGGTCTCATGTAATGCAAAAAAGGATCATTTTAAGTTTTTTAGCATTATTTGTGCATGACCCAATATTTTCTCCCCCTTTGGCAATGAACTCATCAAAGAAGCAAAAGAACAAGCAAACATGCAATGCATGAAAAATGCAAACTTAAGGAGCTTTAACAATTATGCAAACAAGCATTTAATTATGCTAATCAAAAACATAGAGCCATGAAGTGTAAAAGCAATAGCTCACCATCATACAAAGACCAAAAATAGATACAAGGCAGAAACACCAAGTGCTATACAAGCTAAGCAAAAAGATTGACTAGCTTAGATAGAATCAAATTTTCTGATCATGAGAAAGCTGCCACCACATGTGTAAGTACTCCCATCTAAGGCAAAACAAGTATCAAGTGAATCAAAAGAGACTAGCCAGTCTCAATCTCAACCAAGGAAACAAGCAGTCGCAGAAAATAAGCTCTACAAACGCTCACATATGCAATGGAGACTCATAAGAAAAGAGAAAAGCATTATTCTTATATGATCCTCATGTATCTTCTAATCCATGCGGAGTGTCGCACGACTGGGTATAGCAAACACCCCGAGGCTTCAAAGTACAATGTTTGGATTTAGCATTTTTATGTTACTTCTAATCCATGCGGAGGGTCACACGACTGGGTACGACAAACACCCCGAGGCTTCAAAGCACAATCAATTTATTTTGCAAATTAAAAGCATAAGGATGAGCATGCCTTTGCGGCAAAAGGAACAAGCATTCCCACAATGTTCCATCATGAGCTAAACATTTGCAAAGCCATATTTCGCAAATAGAAGATGCCAAAGCCAAGATATCCTCTAGACTAGCCTCAACACAAGTCTTGACAGGGATAAAAGCAATTATACAAATGGTGAGCATGTCTTAGCAAGATTGGTTCATAAGGTTCACAAGAAGCTAAATATACCTTTAGGATTAGCAAGTTGCTCAAAAGAGTCTATAACAAGCCATCTAGAAAATCTAAGCATGAGAAATTACTATCACATCCACACAACTTAGTTCGATCTCAATCATAGCAAAGAGAAATGCAATAAAGCATACGAATCTAAACTTATCTACCAATGCATATATTACATATGAGATGCAATGCATAAAAGGTAAGATACATATATACAAGAGAACACCAACTCCCCCTCAAATGATGCCATAAGGATGGCAAACACCAAGCTCCCCCCGAAGAAAAGCGAATCGTGAAGCATCTAGGGGCTTGGTAAGGATATCAGCCAATTGGTGTTTAGTGTCAATGTAGTTGAGCTCAACATCTCCCTTCTCAACATTATCTCTTAGGAAGTGGAATCTCACATTTATGTGTTTGACCTTACCATGTAGGACTGGGTTCTTGGCTAAGCATATGGCACTGGAGTTGTCACACATGAGTGGAACACCCTTAATGGTTAACCCATAGTCTCTCATGGTGGATACTATCCATAGGATTTGTGAGCAGCAGCAACATACTCAGCCTCTGTGGTGGATTGGGCTACACTCGACTGCTTACGAGAAGACCAACAGATCAAAGAAGTACCTAAGAAGTGGCAAGTACCAGAAGTGCTCTTTCTATCAATTCTACACCCAGCAAAGTCCGTATCCAAATACCCAATGAGATCAAGAGATGAAGATGCAGAGTACCAAAGACCGAACTCAAGGGTGTATTCGAGATACCTGAAGATGCGCTTGACAGCCTTGCGATGAGTCACCCTTGGGGAAGCCTGAAAGCGAGTACAAAGACACACTGCAAAGTGTATGTAGGGTCTTGTCGCCGTCAGGTACAAGAGGGAGCTAATCATGCTCCTATACTCCCTTTGGTCCACCATCAGGGTCAAGTGCCGTTGTTGTGGACATTGGTGTTGATAATGGTTTCACATTGACCATGTCGAACTTCTTCAGGAGATCCTTCGTGTACTTGGCTTGGTGTATGATGATGTCTTGCTTGCACTACTTGATTCGAAGTCCAAGAAAGAGGGTGGGCTCACCCATCATCGACATCTGAAATTCACTTTCCATGGCTTCCTGAAATCTGGACACAAGAGCATGAGAGGAACCTCCAAAGATGATATCATCCACGTAAATCTGAACCATTAGAAAGTCATTGCCATGCTTTAGAGTGAACAAGGTTTTGTCAACACACCACATGATATACCCGCGCTCTAGCAAGAAGGTCTTCGGCCTAGCATACCATGTCCTAGGTGCTTGCTTTAGCCGGTGCAAAGCCTTTTGAAGCTTGTACACACGATTTGGGTATTTATGATGCTCAAAGCTAGGTGGTTGTCTCACATAAACCTCTTCCTCTATGAAACCATTTAAGAAAGCACTCTTGACATCAATTTGGTAGAGTCTAATGCCCTTAGAGGCAGCAAATGCAAGCAAGATCCTAATGGCTTCTATGCGTGCCACAGGAGCAAAGGTTTCCCTATAGTCTAAGCCCTCTACTTGACTGAAACCCTGGGCAACAAACCTAGCCTTGTTTCTAACAACCCCACCATCTTCCCCATTGCTTGTTTTTGAAAACCCACTTGGTTCCTATGATATTGACACCAACAGGAGGTTCTACTAGGGTCCATACTTTGTTTCTCTGAAAGTTTTCCAACTCCTCATGCATGGCATTAACCCAATGTTCATCAGATAATACGTGTCCAACATCCCAAGGTCCAAAGGTGGCAACAAAGAGAGAAATAGTAAAGCAGGCGAGATGTGCAGACCTTGACCTTGTTGTCCTCTCATAGAGATTACCGATCATCTATTGATGTGGATGTTGACGCTGAATGTGGTGAGGAGTCTCTCTCTCAGAGCGTACCTCCCCCTCAACCATAGCTGGAGCTGGCTCAACAGCTGCTGAGGTCGATGTAGAAGCTTCTGGACCCTCTGCTGGAGTTGTGGAAGCAGCAGGAACAGGCTCAGATGTGGGATGGAATGACTCATCATCGTCATCATCCAAGCCCTGTAGGTCCTCTTCTACAAAGATACTCTCCTCCATCTCCCTGTTACCTGCAGTCTCAACCACATTGCTTGCACAAGAGTTTGATTCATCAAAGGTTACATCGCAAGACTCTACGATGGTGTTAGTTTCCAAATTCAAAACTCTGTAAGAATGGCCATGAAGGGTGTAGCCAAGAAAGATGCCATCGGAAGATCTTGACTCAAACTTATCAAGATTGCGACACTTGAGAATGAAGCACTTGCAACCAAAAGTACGCAAATAAGAAACAGATGGCTTCCTCCCAAAGCGTAGCTTATGGGAAGTCATATTAAGAATTCGAAAACCCGATTCGAAACATAGCAAGCAATGCTAATGGCCTCAGCCCAGAACCGCCTCGAAGTCCTATGCTCATCGAGCATCGTCTGGGCCATTTCCACCAAGGTTCTGTTCTTTCTTTCGACCACACCATTCTGCTGAGGGACACGTGGTGCTGAAAACTGATGCTCAATACCATGCTCAAGGCAGAAAGCATCAAAGAAGGAGTTCTTGAACTCGGTGCCATTATCACTACGAATTGATCGTAATGCACCAGGAAGTTCCTTGAACAACCTCAAAGCTAGGCTCTGACAGTGATGAAACACTTCATCCTTGCTCTCAAGAAAGTAAACCAAAGCGTAGCGAGAGTAGTCATCAACAATCACAAGAACATACCACTTCCTACCCGTCGAACGAACCCGAGAAGGACCAACAATGTCCATATGAAGCAGCTCTCCAGGGCATTCAATCATCACCAAATTGATTGGTGGATGAGAAGCGGCAATCATTTTCCCATGACGACAAGGAGCACAAACCAAATCCTTATCAAATTTGAGCTTAGGAATCCTCGGATCAAACCTAGGCCACTCAAGTGACAAAGCAAGTCAAAGCTCATGTGACCTAGTCTCCTATGCCATTTCTAGAGCTCAGAAGAAGTTTGAGCAAACAAGCACTTGTCAGAACCAGGAGAGACAGCAAAATCAGCCTGAAAAACTTTCCCAATGCTAGAAATCCCACAAACCAAAGAGCCATTAGAATCAAGAACAAAAGAAGAATTTTTCTTAAAGCACACTTCCAAACCAACATCAAGCAAGTGAGAGACAAAGAGGAGATTATACTTGAGAAGCTCAACCAAACGAACATCCTTGAGAGTGAATTTTTCATTTACCTTTACTCTCCCTCTCTTGTCATCTCCAAAGGTCACATACTCTTGGCGCTTCAAGGGAGTGAGGCTGGAGAATCACTTTGCATCTCCGGTCATGTGGCACGAACACCCGGAGTCCATTAGCCATTTGTTCTCCAGGCCTCCACCTGCTGCCTACAAAGAATGAGAAGGAAAGATCGATGATTCAGTGTTGGGGTTAGAAAGAAAACTCTTAGGAAGCCAGCACTGAATCACACGACCTGCAGGAGTAATCATAGTTCTTTGCACATTACTAGTCGAACATGTGGGACGAGAACCACAATGGGGAAAGCGTGGTCTGTCAAAGCGTCTTGACTCAAACCGGTGGCATGAGAAAAAGAGCGAGGCTAAAAACCAACAAAATCATTAAAATGCACATTCCTAGTTAACTCAGCTTGCATCCTCTCAATTCTCTTACGCCTATAACAGTACTCATCCAAGTGACCCTTACGACCACAGAACATGCAAATGTAGACACTCTCATGTTTAGGCATAGCTAGCACAGTGGTTTTGGGTTTTGGCTTCTCGGCTTGCTTTTGGTTGAAGGAAGGATTGGGGTTATGTGGGTAGTATGTGTCAGTGGTTTTGATGAACTGCCTCATCCTTGTAGATAGAGCTAGCCACAAACTTACCCAAGTTGTCACACCTCTCAAATCCTAAGCCCAAGTTGTAGGTTGACCTACTGGCACTTTCTTTGACTCTTGCCAAAGCACTCTCAATATTCTCCTCACTCACTAGGGTTCTTTGGAGACGAGAAATGAGATAGACATTTTCTTGGGTTAGAATTTTGTTTTCCGCTCTACTGATTGCAAGCTTATCCTTAAGAGAGCCACACACTACCCATGGTGGTGGGAGAACTTTAGCGCGAGTCTCATCTAGCAGCTTGGACTCGAGTTCTTTGACTTTGAGGGTTTGAGCTTCCAACTCATTAGTGAGCTTGGGGCACTTCTGACATGCACCCAAAAGAGTTGGTCTTGCTTTGAATTCATCAAGCTCTTTAAGGGCACTCTCAAGCTGAGTGGCAACTTGAGCATGCACACTTTCCCTCTAACTGAGATCATTCATCACAACTTGACAAGACTCACACTCAACATCAGCATTCTTAGCAAACTTGGACCTAAGCGAAGTGATCTCATACTCAGCACTCTCCAACTTAGACTTAAACTCTCTATTCTCATGAACAGCACTGTGAAGCTTATCATCTTGCATGAGTAGAACATCGCGTAAATGATTAAGTTCAGAAGAGAGCTCATCAAAAGTGGGAGGTACCTCGCTTGTGTCAGAGTCAGAGCCAGAGTCAGTGTCATGATCGTTCTTTGCCATGAAGCAAAGCCCAGTGAAGTCATCCTTCCTCTTGACTCATGGCTTCTCAACCTCCTCCTCCTCTGAGCTTGTAAGGCCTTCGCTTGATGTAAGGTCCACATTGCTCAAGGCAGAAACGCAGGCACGTGCAATGGCCTTGGCCAACTTATTGGAGTTCTTGCCTTTCTTGTAGAAGCGGTTCTTCTTCTGCTTGAAGTCTTCAGTGTTGTTGTCGTGGTACGCGACCTTCTTCTTCTTCTTGGGACAGTCAGCAATGAACTGTCCCGGGTCACCACACTCAAAGCAGGTTCTTGAACCACCTCCTCTACTCTCCTTGCGGTTGTTGTAGAACTTCCTGAACTTCATTGTGAGCAAGGAAATTAGCAGTTTCTTCTAGTGCAGCAATCTTAACCCCCCAAGCATTTTCATCAAGTGAATACAACAATTGCTTAGCTTTATCATTATTACTGTACACAAGGTTACCACAAGCCCGCAAGTTGCACACAATGGCTTCAAACCTACGAAAAGTGTCATTTAGTAAGTCGCCAGATTTTTGTGCAAAGGTTTGGTACTGTCTATTGTAAGAATCCTTACGCATAGACTTGACTTGATTGGTACCCTCATGGTACATGCAAAGCTTTACCCAAATGGCATGTGCAGTATCAAGATGAGCAACACGGTCATGTTCATTCCTACCTAGAGCAGAAAGCAGGATATTGACAACTTTGGAGTTGTTTTCATACCTGGTTAAGTCACCTACTGGTGCGGTATTAAGATTGTCCGGTATGGCATAGTCCTGCTCCACGATCAACCAAATTGCACGTCCTTGGCTTAAGAGATAAGCCTTGGTCCATGACTTCGAGTAGGGAAAATCTTCTCCATCGAACATCCAAAGCTTGACTGCACGCTTCTCCATGTCGCCTTCAAATCATAAAGCCGGTTAAGGTCAACTAGTGCTCAAACCATCTCTTATACCAATTGAAGGACTGAGAAGGCGACTAGAGGGGGGCTTAATGGGAGCCAATAAACTTCTTTACAAGAACTTGGCCTATATCACAATTATAACCCAGCCAACCTCTAATCTGATCACCAAGGCCACACACACCAACTTGTGATGTGCCAACCCTAGGAGTGATCAACAACAGCAGTGAAACACAGTGGAAACAAGGAAGAGCAGCAAAAACTTGACATGGTCAAAGAACAGACTCAAAACAAGTCACTGGATGATCATTGGCAGTGCCGATCACTCGCATCGGCAATGCTGATTGGTACTATCGGCAGTGCCGATCATGTCCATCGGCTGTGTCGATGTGGGATTCTGACCCTAGCCACCGGTAGTGCCGGTCATGGCATCGGCAGTGTTGATCCGGTTCTGACCCACCGGCAGAGTCGGTCCAGGCGATTGGCAGTGCCGTCGACCCCGACAGAACAGAAAACTATCGTGAATATCCCCCAAAATTCTTTAAAACTCAACCAAATGATCTCCAAAACATGCGATTTTTGGACCAGCCAATTCTCAACAAATCACGACCCTTATCCTAGAAGATCCACTCAATTGGCTCAAGGATTCATCACGAATTTCAGATCTTGTGCCAAGAACATCAAAAAGGGGAATCTTGAGAAATCCTTCAAATCGAAGGTGCTAGAGCTCTTGATTTGGTCAAGGACCCATGAAGGATTGTTCTAGCTCATCATAGCACTAAGATCCCCTAAGAAATCCACCCCAAAACTTGACCAAATGTGAGATCAAAAATTCCCACAAAAATAGCTCCGAAAATAGAGAAAAAGAGAAATTCGGGATTTAGGGAGAGAGGAAGATCTTGAGCACGAAAATACTTCTGGTATGATGGAAACATGCTTACAAGATCCATGGATACAAGGTTAGGAAGCCACCCTCTTCCTCCTACTATTTGGAAGAGAAAGAAATGTCTTTCACACACCCTCTCCTCTCCTCTATTACATGAAGACCTCTCCTAGCACTTTGAATGAAGTCCTAACAAGGCTAATGGCAAGAGGTACCTCTCCCACCAGCCACACCTCTCCTTATATAGGCCTATGGTCTAAGACAACTCTACCCTTGACCTATAACTCATTGCCACCTGTCGTCTTGATCACCACCCATGGTTTTGAGGCTCAACCGTGAAACCGTCCGTGCTTCTTGCCTCTTCACGTGTATGGTGTGGATCACCCTTGTCTTCACCCGGCCTCCTGATCGTCCGGCACCAAGTCTCCTACTTGTGCCCAATCCTCTCGCCGCTGACCGCCAAGTTGACTTCATTGACCTACAC
Organism: Eleusine indica; assembly: GCA_030378355.1. Classification (NCBI taxonomy): domain Eukaryota; kingdom Viridiplantae; phylum Streptophyta; class Magnoliopsida; order Poales; family Poaceae; genus Eleusine; species Eleusine indica. The sequence goes on along the minus strand of CM059501.1, from coordinate 27,555,361 downwards.
ATCATGAGACAAAACCATGACATGCACAAACTCATGACATGCACAAACTCATGCAATCCCCAGATTCCTCTCCAACTCCGGTTAGTCAAAACCATGACATGCACAAACTCATGCAATCCCCAGATTCCCGTATTTCAACTCAAACACAAACTCAACCAATGTCAATTACTCATAACATATTGCAAACCATGGCACATATCCACATGGTTTCTCAGTGAGTGATTCCTAGGGTTAGTACATCACAAGTTTGTGTGTATGGCCTTGGTGATTCTTTCAGAGGTTGATTCGGGTTGTAATTGGGATATAGGCCAAGTTCTTGAGAAGAATTTTAATTGGCTCCCATTCACCCCCCCCCCTGGTCGCCTTCTCGGTCCTTCAATTGGTATCAGAGCCAGTTTGATCACTTGTTGACCATCACCAGCTTTGTGATCCGAATGCGACATGGAGAAGCACACGGTCAAGCATTGGATGTTCGATGGAGAGGCCTTTCCCTGTTGGAAGTCATAGACCAAGGCTTATCTCCTGAGTCAAGGACATGCCATCTGGGATGTCGTCGAGCAAGACTACAACATACCTGCCAACCTCGACGCTGCACCCATTGGCGAGATAAACAAATATGAAAACAACTCCAAAGCTGTCAATATTCTGCTTTCTGCTCTAGGTAGGAGTGAACATGATCGTGTTGCACATCTTGAAACTGCTCATGCCATTTGGGAAAAGCTTTGCACGTACCATGAAGGTACCGATCAATTCAAGTCTATGCATAAGGATTCTTACAATAGACAGTACCAAACTTATGCACAAAAACCTAGCGAGTCACTAGATGAAACTTTTCATAGGTGTGAGGCAATTGTCTGCAACTTGAGGGCTTATGGTAACCTTGTGTACAATGATAATGATAGAGCTAAGCAACTGCTGTATTCACTTGATGAGAATGTTTGGAGGGTTAAAATTGCCGCTCTGGAGGAAACTACTGATTTCAATACCCTGAACTGTGAGCAACTGTATAGCAAGCTGAAATCTCATGAACTGTGTAGGAAATCTCGTCCTAATCATGTTAATCCTGCTTCTAGCATGGCTTTGCTTTCTAGCTCTCAAAAGGGTAGTCATAGTGGTGCTTCATATGGAACTAACCCCTCACTTAACAAGTATTCCTTGGAGTTTGCTTTGTCTTCTCTTGTTGTAGCTTCTGATGAATAGATGGAGTGCATTCCTGACGAGGAGCTGTCTTTGCTCACAAAGAAGTTCAGGAAGTTCTACAACAATCGGAAGGAGAGAAGAGGAGGTGGTTCAAGAACCTGCTTTGAGCGTGTTGACCCTGCTTCATTGCTGACTGCCGCAAGAAGAAGAAGAAGAAGGCTGGGTACCACGACAACAACTGAAGAATTCAAGAAGAAAAAGAACCACTTATTTAAGAAAGGCAAGAACTCCAAGAAGTTTGTGAAGGCGGTCGCACGCGCCTGCGTTGCCGCTCTAAGTAATGTCAACCTCACATCAAGCAACGGCCTTACAAGCTCTGAGGAGGACGTTGAAAAGTCACAAGTCAAAAGGAAGTACGACTTCACCGGGCTTTGCTTCATGGTAAAGAATGATCACGACACTAACTCTGGCTCTGACTCTGACACAAGCGAGGTACCTCCCACTCTCGATGAGCTCTCTTCTGAACTTGATCATTTGCGCGATGTCTTGCTCATGCAAGATGATAAGCTTCACAGCGCTATTCGTGAGAGTAGAGAGCTTAAGTCTAAGTTGGAGAGTGCTGAGTATGAAATCACTTTGCTTATGTCTAAACTTGCCAAAGAGGACAATATTGTTGAGTGTGAGTCTTGTCAAGTCGTGATGAATGATCTTGAGAGAGAAATTGTGCATGCTCAAGTTGCTAGTCAGCTTGAGAGTGCCCTTAAAGAGCTTGATGAATTCAAGACTAGACCAATTCTTTTGGGTGCATATCAAAAGTACCCCAAGCTCACAAGGTAGTTAGAAGCTGAAACCCTCAAAGTCAAAGAGCTTGAGTCCAAGCTGCTAAATGAGACTCGCCCTAAGGTTCTCTCACCACCATGTGTAGTGTGTGGCTCTCTTAAGGATAAGCTTGCAATAACTAGAGAGGAAAACAAGAACCTAGTTCAAGCAAATTACTACCTCATCTCTCGTCACCAAAGAACCCTAGTAAGTGAGGAGAAGATTGAGAGTGACTTGGCAAGAGTCAAAGAGAGGGCTAGTAGGTCAACCTACAACTTGGTCTTGGGATTTGAGAGGTGTGACAAAGAGAGTGAAAATGTGCGTAAGTTTGTGCCTAGCTCTATCTACAAGGATGAGGAAAAATCCATCAAACCCACTGACACATACTGTCCACCAAACCCCAAACCTTCCTTCAACCCAAAGCAAACAGAGAAACTAAAACCCAAACCTCCTGTGCAAACAAAGCTTGAACATGAGAGTGTTTATATTTGCATGTTCTGCGGTCATAAGGGTCACTTGAATGAGTACTGTTAAAGGCGTAAGAGGATTGAGAGGATGCAAGCTGAATTAACTAGAAATGTGCATCATGATGATTTTGTTGATTTTTAGCCTCGCCCTTTTTCTCGTGCTTATCATGGATAGGGTCATCCCTCATATGGCTTTAATTCACGAAACAGAGGCTTTGCGCAGTAGTGCTTTAGTGCCCCATGTTTTCCCCATCGTTGTAAGCATTGCTTGCGTGGATTTGGTTTTCACACAGATAGTTTTTATCCTCACAACCCTAGGTTTGAGTCGAGACGTTTTGACAGGCCATGTTCTCATCCCACGCGTCCGAAAGATAATGTGCAAAGAACTGTGATGACTACTACCAGTCGTATGGTGAAGTGTTGGATCCCCAAAAGCTTTCTGACTTACCCCAACACTGAGCCATCGATCTTTCCTTCTCGTTCTTTGTAGGCAGCAGGTGGAGGTCTGGAGAACAAGTGGCTAATGGACTCCGGGTGTTCGCGCCACATGACCGGAGATGCAAAGTGGTTCTCCAGCCTCACTCCCTTGAAGCGCCGGGAGTATGTGTCCTTTGGAGATGACAAGAGAGGGAGAGTGAAGGCAAGGGGCGCGGTAAGGTAAATGAAAAATTCACTCTCAGGGATGTTGGTTTGGTTGAGCATCTCAAGTACAATCTCCTCTCTGTCTCTCAGTTGCTCGATGTTGGTTTGGAAGTACGCTTTAAGAAAAATGCTTCTTGTGTTCTTGATTTGAATGGTTCTTTGGTTTATGGGATTTCTAGCATTGGGAGAGTTTTCCAGGCTGATTTTGCTGTTTCTCCTGGTTCTCACAAGTGCTTGTTTGCTCAATCTTCTTTTGAGCTCCGAAAATGGCATAGGAGACTAGGTCACATGAGCTTTGAGTTGTGTTGTCGCTTGAGTGGCCTAGGTTTGATCCGAGGATTGCCTAAGCTTAAATTTGATAAGGATTTAGTTTGTGCTCCTTGTCATCATGGGAAAATGATTGCCGCTTCTCATCCACCAATTAATTTGGTGACAACTGAACGCCCTGGAGAGCTGCTTCACATGGACACTGTTGGTCCTTCTCGGGTTCATTTGGCAGGTGGGAAGTGGTATGTTCTTGTGATTGTTGATGACTTTTCTCGCTACTCTTGGGTTTACTTTCTTGAGAGCAAGGATGAAGTGTTTCATCACTTTTGGAGCTTAGCTTTGAGGTTGTTCAAGGAACTCCCTGGTGCATTACGAGCAATCCGTAGTGATAATGGCACCGGGTTCAAGAACTCCTCCTTTGATGCTTTCTACCTTGAGCATGGTATTGAGCATCAGTTTTCAGCACCTTGTGTCCCTCAGCAGAATGGTGTGGTCGAAAGAAAGAACAGAACCTTGGTGGAAATGGCCCGGATGATGCTCGATGAGCATAGGACTCCGAGGCGGTTCTAGGCTGACGCCATCAGCACTGCTTGCTATGTTTCCAATCGTGTTTTCTTGCGGTCAATTCTTAATGTAACTTCTTTTGAACTACGTTTTAGGAGGAAGCCATCTGTTTCTCATTTGTGTTCCTTTGGCTGCAAGTGCTTTATTATCAAGCGTGGCAATCTTGATAAGTTTGAGTCGAGATCTTTTGATGGCATCTTTCTTGGTTACACTCTTCATGGCCATTCATACAGAGTTTTGAATTTGGAGACTAACACCATCGTAGAGTCTTGCGATGTAACCTGTGATGAAACAAACTCTTGTGCAAGCAATGTGGTTCAGACTGCAGGTAACAGAGAGATGGAGGAGAGTATCTTTGTAGAAGAGGACCTATAGGGCTTGGATGATGATGATGATGAGTCATTCCATCCCATGTCCGAGTTTGTTCCTGTTGCTTCCACCACTCCAGCAGAGGGTCCAGAAGCTTCTACATCGACTTCAGCAGCTGTCGAGCCAGCTCCAGCTGTGGTTGAGGGGGAGGTACGCTCTAAGAGAGAGGCTCCTCACCACATTCAGCATCAACATCTACCTCAACAGATGATTGGTAATTTCTATGAGAGGACAACAAGGTCAAGGTCTGCACATCTTGCCTGCTTTACCAATTTGCTATTTTTTGCCACCTTTGATCCTCGGGATGTTGGACACACACTATCTGATGAACATTGGGTTAATGTGCCATGCATGAAGAGTTGGAAAACTTTGCGAGGAACAAAGTGTGGACCCTAGTAGAGCCTCCTGTTGCTGTTGCTGTCAATGTCATAGGAACTAAGTCGGTATTCAAAAACAAGCATGAGGAAGATGGTGAGGTTGTGAGAAACGAGGCTAGGCTTGTTGCTGTAACACCCTAATTTTTAAAATTTTTAAGTATTTTAAAATTTTCCTTGAATTAAATTAAGTTATAGTATATTATTACAAAAAAATAATATTTTTTAAAGAAAACAATCAAATTTATGTTATTTTAAATTTTGGAATGTTGCATTCATGTTGGTTAGTTGAATTAGGGTTTTATTGTTTGGAAAATGTTTTTCAAAGTGCGATTAGAAATCATTTTTGGATAGTATAGAGTTTAGGAAACAAAAAGAAAAGGGAAATAAAACCCTCCCCTAGCCTTTGGGCCGAAATCCCCTCTCCCCGGCCCAATTTCTCCCCTCCTGCCTCTCCTTTCGGGTTGGGCCGAATTCCCTTCCCGCGGCCCAGCTCCCCCTCTTCCCCCTCTTTCCTCTTCCCCGCCTGGGCAAAGCTCCCGCGGCCCAGCATCCTCTCCCCTTCCCTCCTCGGCTTAGGCCGATTCCTCCCCACGCGGCCCACTTCCCCTCTCCCCTCGGCCAACGCGCCCTCGCGGCCCATCTGCGCGCCCCGGCCCACTACCGCACCCTCCGGCCCAGCCTGCCAGCCGCGCATGACTCTGCCGTCGGGAACCCTAACCCTACCACACTGCTGCTACCGTAGCTGCCTTGGCGTGCGCGCCAAGGCGAGCCTAGGGCGCCGCGCCCATAAAAGGGCAGGTCCCGCGCACCCTGCGCACCCTTTCGGCCTTTCCTACCGCCGCTGCCTCTCCGCGCCTCGCCGCCGCGCATCCAGCCAACGCCGCTGGCGAGCGCTGCCTCGGCCCTCCCCGCCCACCACGACCTCCCCGGTGAGCTCGCCGCTCCCCGCCGCCATCCTCTCTCCCCTCCCCTTCGGTTCTCGTGCCCCGGAGCTCCCTCCTCGTGAGCTCCCGCGTGCCCTCAATGGCCGCCGCCTCCTCCTTTGGTTGTCGGCGCCGCCACCCCTCGTCGGAGCCATCCCGGTCGTGCGATCTAGGATTGACGGCCAGGATTAGATGGCCCGAAGGGGTATGGCCACGGTCCACTGTGGACCGTGGACCGGAGCGCCCCCGTGGTTCACGTGCCCCGTGGATTAGTTTTTATTTATTTTATTAGTTAATTATTATTAATTTTATTTTATTACCAGAAAATGCCAGATTTTTGTTTAGGCCCCTCCTTTTTATTTTAATTACTTTTTAATCCTAAAAATTTTGTAGAACGTTTACAAAATTATATTTAGGACCCTGACTTTTTATATAATTATTTTTCAGGACTGTATTTTTACAGAAAAGCTCCTAGACTTTTTCTAAATAATATTTTAGTCCTGTAATTTTACAAAAACACCCCTATACTTATTTTTAATTATATTTTACTCCTGTACTTTTACAGAAACAACCCTGCACTTAAGATTAATTATATTTTAGTCCTTTCATTTTACATTTTAGTCCATAGGTTTTCCATAAATTATATTTTTTACCGTGATATTTTACAAATTAGTCCTTGTACTTTTCTAAATTAATTTTAGGCCCTAAACTTGTCTGTTTTTACATTTTAACCCTTAAAACTTTAAATCGTCATAACTTTTAAACCGTAGCTCAGAACTGAGAAATTCTTGCACCAGAGCGATCGTGATGTTTAATATTAATTATTCATAATGTTTTATAATATTTTGCTAATTTATTATTTAAAACCCTAGAACTTTAAACCTTCGTAACTTTTTACTCGTAACTCGGATTGAGGCAATTCTTACGCTCACGCGATCATAGCAACATGTACTTTTTTGTAGTATTGTTTTCATTGTTGTTTGTTACTATGTGGTGTGTTGTTTCTAAGTTCGTTTGTATGTTTGTGTTTCCGGTGTGACGTTGAGTGGACGAACCGCTGTTAGAGAACTTCCAGTATCTCCATCTTGAAGACTTTGAGCAGCAGCAAAGGGAACCAGGCAAGTGTCCTTGATGCATATTTGAACCTATATTTTACATTTCTCTCTGTTCTCTATGCATGCTCGTTAATATTGAATCCTATGTCTCATCATCCTGTTCCATATTATTCCTTGTCGCCTGGCTTCTGGTGTAGTATGTTACGATGGGTACGTCATGCTTAGTTTGCTATGTCGGGTTTGGAAGTGTCTAATGTTAATCTTGACTAATGGCTCACTTGAACATAATGATCATGAGGGATGGGTAATCCCTTTTTAGCAACAAGGAACCTAGGTGATCCAAGCAAGAGGATGACAAGGATGGTGCGGGTATGCATGTGTACTCAGTATAGTACTGTGGGATTGTGGTGGTACCTGCTTGGGATCACAAGAGTAGTTTGTGGAGCGGCCACCCAGGAAAACAGCGCAAAGCACAGGTCTGATATGGGTAGGCTTGGTTGAGTATCAAGATGTCTTCCCAGTTTTGCGGGCAGTCAAGGGATGAGAACGGGATGGTTTACTCTCGGACTCAGGCGATGGACGGTTCACTCCTAGTCACGGCGCCAGAGGGGCTTCTGTAGGAATAGTTCCACAGTGGTGAAACCTTAGCGTGGATTGTTTGCAAGCTAGGAAGCTCTTTGAAAGACCTTGTGGTGATCTCTTTGCCTCACACCTACGGTAGTGTGATTAGGGCAACATGGAGACTCTCTAGTCACTGCATAGTGATGAAATCACCAACCTGTGGGTAAAGTTGTGCAACCTCTACAGAGTGTCAAACTGTTATAATAGTCGTGCTCACGGTCATGAGCGGCCTGGATCTTCACACATTTAGGATGGTTGTTTATGGGTGAACTTGGTGGGTAGCCAAGTTTGGTTTGGGCGGTGTAACCCTTGGTTTGCTACATGCAGTGTAACCTGTAGTGTGGTTTCTTATGAGTGGTTTAACCCATGGTTGGCTACAGGCGGTGTAACTTGTAGTGTTGGTTTGATGAGATAACTTGGGACAACTTTTCACTTAGTAAATAGGAGTGATATTCAAAAGGTCTTAGGTGTAGTGCTCATTTATGCAAATGAACCATTTTGTTACCCTTTCTTCTATTAAGCCTGCATGTCATATTTTCCCCCACTTGTTGAGTACTGCATGTGCTCACCCTTGCTATTTCCCTTTGTTGTTATACTATCAAACTGCTGCTCAGAAGATGGAGAGATGGACTACATCGATAAAGACTACTACTAGGCGAGCGTGCCCCCGGTGGATTGCCTGTGGTGTTATGGTGCTTTCCGCTGCTAGTTATCGAGAGTGTTGTTTTAGTCTTTGAAGACAATTATTTATATAATAATGGTACATTTTAATAATGACATTGGTTATACTGTTATTTCACTTTACTGTCGATATGTGTGAAACTTGTCCTGGGCACACATATACTAAGCATCTGGTTTTGTTCTTAAAACCGGGTGTGATAGTTGCCCAGGGTTTTTGTCAAGTGGAGGGCTTAGACTATGGGGAAACCTTTGCTCGTGTTGCACGCATAGAAGCCATTAGGATCTTGCTTGCATTTGCTGCCTCTAAGGGCATTAGACTCTACCAAATGGATGTCAAGAGTGCTTTCTTTAATGGTTTCCTAGAGGAAGAGGTTTATGTGAGACAACCACCCGGCTTTGTACGGGCTAAAGCAAGCACCTAGGACATAGTATGCTAGGCTTAAGACCTTCTTTCTAGAGCGTGGGTATGTCATGGGATGTGTTGACAAAACCTTGTTCACTCTAAAGCATGGCAATGACTTTTTAATGGTTCAGATATACATGGATGATATCATCTTTGGAGGTTCCTCTCATGCTCTTGTGTCTAGATTTCAGGAAGCTATGGAAAGTGAATTTCAGATGTCGATGATGGGCGAGCTCACCTTCTTTGTTGGACTTCAAATCAAGTAGTGCAAGCAAGGCACTTTCATACATCAAGCCAAGTACACGAAGAATCTCCTGAAGAAGTTCAACATGGTCAATTTGAAGCCGTTGTCAACACCAATGTCCACTACAACGACACTTGACCCAGATGAAAACTATGAAGCGGTGGACCGAAGGGAGTATAGGAGCATGATCAGCTCCCTCTTGTACCTGACGGTGACAAGACCCGACATACACTTTGCATTGTGTCTTTGTGCTTGCTTTTAAGATTTGCCAAGGGTATCTCAAATACACCCATGAGTTCGGTCTTTGGTACTCTGCATCTTCATCTCTTGATCTCATTGGGTATTCGGATGCGGATTTTGCTGGGTGTAGAATTGATACGAAGAGCACTTCTGGTACTTGCCATTTCTTGGGTACTTCTTTGATTTGTTGGTCTTCTCGTAAGCAGTCGAGTGTAGCCCAAACCACCACAGAGGATGAGTATGTTGCTGCTACTAGCTGCTGCTCTCAAATCCTATGGATAGTATCCACCATGAGAAACTATGGGTCAACCTTTAAGAGTGTTCCACTCATGTGTGATAACTCCATGGCCATGTGCTTAGCCAAGAACCCAATCCAACATGGTAAGATCAAACACATTAATGTGCGATTCCACTTCCTGAGAGATAATGTTGAGAAGGGAGATGTTGAGCTCAAATACATCGACACCAAAAACCAATTGGCTGATATCCTTACCAAGCCCCTAGATGCTTCGTGATTCACTTTTCTTCGGGGGGAGCTTGGTGTTTGCCATCCTTATGGCATCATTTGAGGGGGAGTTGGTGTTCTCTTGTATATATGTATCATATCTTTTCGCATTGCATCTCATATGTAATATATGCATTGGTAGATGAGCTTTAATTCTTATGCTTTCTTGCATTTCTCTTTGCTATGATTGGGTTTGAGCTAAGTTGTGTGGATGTGATAGTAATATTTCATGCTTAGATTTTCTGGATGGCTTGCTATAGACTCTTTTGGGCAACTTGCTAATCTTAAAGGTAAACTTAGCTTCTTGTGAATCTTATGAACTAATCTTGCTAAAACTTTCTCACCATGTCTATAATTGCTTTTATCCCTGTCAAAACTTGTGTTGAGGCTAGTCCAGAGGATATCTTGGCTTTAGCACCTTGTGTTTGCGAAATGTGGCTTTGCAAATGTTTAGCTCATGATGGAACATTATGGGAACGTTTGTTCCTTTTGCCGCAAAGGCATGCTCATCCTTTTGCTTTTAATTTGCAGAATAAGTTGATTGCGCTTTGAAGCCTCGGGGTGTTCGCCGTACCTAATCGTGCGACCCTCCGCTTGGATTAGAAGTTACATAAAAATGCTAAATCCAAAAATTATACTTTGAAGCCTCGGGGTGTTTGTCATACACAGTCGTGCGACCCTCCGCACGGATTAGAAGTTACATGAGGATCACATAAGAATAACGCTTTTCTCTTTCCTTATGAGTCTTTGTTGCATATGTGAGCGTTTGTAGAGCTTATTTTCTACGAATGCCTATTGCCTTGGTTGAGATTGAGACTGGCTAGTATCTTTTGATTCACTTCATGCTTGTTTTGCCTTGGATGGGAGTACTTATACATGTGGTGGTAGCTTTTCTATGAGGAGTAAATCTGATTCTATCTAAGCTAGTCAATCTTTTTTGCTTAGCCTATATAGCTCTTGGTGTTTATGTCTTGCTATCTATTTTTTATCTTTGTATGAGTTTGAGCTATTACTTTTACACTTCATAGCTCTATACTTGTGATTAGCAAGGTTAAATGCTTCTTTGCATAATTGTTGAAGCTCCTTAGGTTTGTATTTTCATGCATTGCATGTTTGCTTATTCTTTTGTCTCTTTGATAATTTCATTGCCAAAGGGGGAGAAAATATTGGGTCATGCACAAATAATGCTAAGAAACTTAAAATGATCCATTTTGCATTACATGAGACCTACCACTAGTTGAGGGGGAGCATATCATGTCCTTGAGCATTTTTCATGCGCTTTTCACAATCTTTGCGTTCTCGAGTGGCTTTCTTTATCAACTCTTAGTTTTGTGATCCCGCTTATGCTAGATGGCTACTTTCCACCTTTTCTTTGGGTTTTAGCCATTTGGATGTGCTTATTCGGTTTTGCATTTCAATATCTAATCTTTGTGTATTTGGTGTTGTCAATATACTCATCAAAGGGATATTGAGAAACCATGTGGATATTGATGTGAACAAGGGTTCCCGATCTTCCGAAAGGTTCTTCGTAAGTTGATTTGTTCGGAGGCGACACACAAATCGATCCGACTTCAGAACAGCATGTTTAAAACCCCGCAATCACAGCACGACATCTCCTCTGGTTATCAACCATCCAAGGACGATTGACCTCGCTGAGAAGGCTAATCCCTGCCTGCAAATCAAGAACACAAGCAAGAACAACGAAGGATGCAACACAATTGCAGATGAATGATAAAGCTCACGAAGTTGGGGTCTCACAAACCGATGAACAGCGATACTATTTATGAACAGAACTGGTCTACGCAAAACCCGAACCCTAATAGTGCGGTACCGGTTGTATATGAAGACCCTAGGGTCATGCAAGACCCTCTGGATGCGCCCCTAATTGGGCTCAATTGGGTACAAAGCCCAAAGGCCAAAAATAGACGACACAGCACCAACACAGATTCTGGACCCTCTCTTGTTTCGATGATTCCCGATGACTCCTGACGAACTTTGACATGAGGCCGGCGGCATTGGAAAGGTATTCTCCTTATCTTTCAGTGCATATGTAGAACGTCCAAATCCAAGTCCGTATGCGTCCTGGGCAACTGTTTTAGTACAGACTGGTCCTGGGCCCCGAAACAGACTTGAAGTCGGTTTTGATTGGGCCTCCACCTTGGCTCCCAAGCCCTTGCTGGTCGTCCACATTCCCAACTGCTTCTCCCATCATCTCCTGGTCCTCTTCATGGTTCTTAATTATAAAATAATCATTAAGTAGCAAATCATTCTCAAAAGTAACATATAGCGAAGAACGTAGGAACGAGCTCACCTCTAAATTTAGTTGTCGTACACGAGTTCTAGTCATTGGACCTTGCAAGTCCAGAATTGGAGGAGTGTTGTGTGTATCCATAGGAGTGATGTCTCATCATCCTCCCCCTCTTGAAGTGGAGTCGTTCTCGACTCAAGCTCATCCTCTTCACCCAAGTATGGTTTCAAATCTGAAATGTTAAAAGTTGGACTAACCCCCGAACTCGGGAGGCAACTCAAGTTTGTATGCATTATCATTAATATTCTCTATTATTTTGAATGGGCCATCAGCTCTAGGCATCAGTTTAGACTTTCTCAATTCTGGAAATCTATCCTTCCTCAAGTGTAACCACACTAAATCTCCTACATCAAGCTTTACTTCCTTTCTACCTTTACTACCAGCAATTTTATACTTTTCATTCATCTTTTCAATGCTAAGTCTAATGGTCTTATGCATTTGCAAAATAAATTCAGCACGCTCCTTATCATCAACATGAACTCTCTCATGAATAGGTAGAGGAAGTATATCAAGTGGAGTACGGGGATCAAAACCATACACTACCTTGAAGGGACTTACCTTGGTAGTAGAATATGTTGCCTGATTATAAGCAAACTCAACATGAGGCAAACATTCTTCCTATTGCTTCAAATTTTTCTTCAAAATAGCTCTGAACATAATGCCCAAAGTATGGTTCACAACCTCAGTTTGTCCATCAGTTTGTGGATAACAAGTTATAGAAAATAGCAACTTTGTACCAACCTTATTCCAAAGCGTGCGCCAAAAGTGACTCAAGAATTTTGCATCACGATCTGAAACAATAGTAGAAGGCATACCATGCAAACGTACAATTTGTTTCAAAAAGAGGTTAGCAATATAACTAGCATCATCAGTGTTATGACATGGTATAAAGTGTGCCATCTTAGAAAAATGATCCACAACAACAAAAATGCTATCACTCCCCCTCTTAGTCCTAGGAAGTTCTAAAATATAGTCCATAGAAATATCCGCCCAAGGAATAGAAGGAACAGGAAGTGGCATGTATAAACCATGTGGATTCAAGCGAGACTTAGCTTTTTGACATGTAGTGCACCGAGCAACAAAATGCTCAACATGTTTCCTCATCCTTGGCCAAAATAAGTGTGTGGCCAAAATATCCTCCGTCTTCTTAGCACCAAAATGACCCATCAATCCACCTCCATGCGCCTCCTGCAACAACAAAAGACGAACGGAACCAACTGGAATGCATAGGCGGTTAGCTCTAAACAAGAAATCATCATTCAACACAAATTTGTTCCAAGCACGACCCTCTTTACAATGCAACAATACATCTTTAAAATCAACATCATCAACATATTGTTCTTTAATTGCCTCAAGTCAAAAAATTCTACAATCAAGTTGAGACAACAAAGTATATCGCCTAGATAAAGCATCAGCAATCACATTATCCTTCCCTTTCTTATGTTTAATAATATAAGGAAAAGACTCAATAAACTCAACCCATTTAGCATGTCTACGATTCAAATTACATTGAGAACGAATATACTTCAGTGATTCATGATCAGAATGAATAACAAATTCTTTGGGCAACAAATAGTGACGCCATGTCTCTAAAGAACGTACAAATGCATATAATTCCTTATCATATGTGGAATAATTCAAAATAGGCCCAGTAATTTTCTCACTAAAGTATGCAACAGATTTACCATCTTGCATCAAAACACCACCAATGGAAGTCAACGCCCTTCTTTGTCAACTCATGCAATGGTGAAGCAATGTTGCTGAAATCTTTGACAAAGCGGCGGTAGAAACCTGCAAGACCAAGAAAACTCCTCACCTGTGTGATAGTTTTTAGTACAGGCCAGCTCTTTATGGCTTCAATCTTCGCCTCATCGACCGCAATTCCCTGTGGAGTCACAACATAGCCAAGAAAAGAGACTCGATCTGTGCAAAAGGTGCACTTCTCAAGGTTACCAAATAAACGTGCAGCTCACAAAGCATCAAAAATAGCACGCAAATGAATCATATGATCATCCATGGATTTGCTATAAATCAAGATATCATCAAAGTAAACAACCACAAATTTGCCAATGAAAGGTCTTAAAACCTCATTCATCAAACGCATGAAAGTACTAGGTGCATTAGTTAAACTAAAAGGCATTACTAACCACTCATACAACCCGAATTTGGTTTTGAAAGCTATTTTCCATTCATCTCCAAGTTTCATTCTAATTTGATGGTAGCCACTACGCAAATCAATTTTAGTGAAAATTATAGCACCACATAACTCATCAAGCATGTCGTCTAGCCTAGGAATAGGATGACGATACCTAATAGTAATGTTATTAATGGCTCTACAATCTACACACATACGCCAAGAACCATCTTTCTTAGGAACCAAAAGTACAGGAACAGCACAAGGACTAAGTGATTGAAGAACATACCCATGATCCAAAAGGTCTTGGACTTGTCATTGTATCTCCTTAGTCTCTTCAGGGTTGGTCCTATAAGCAGCATGGTTTGGCAAAGTAGCACCAAGAATCAAATCAATTTGATGCTCAATCCCTCTCAAAGGTGGCAATCCCGGGGGTATCTCAGCTGGGAAAACTTCTTCATACTCCTACAAAAGGTTAGTGACAGCAGGAGGCAAAGCACTAGAAGCAACATCATCAAGCAAAAACAAAGCTTGTTTGCATATCAAAGCATAGCAAATATTATCAGCAGAAATTTCAGCAAGCTCAGATTTTGTGGCAAGATATGAATGACCTTGTAATTTAATTCCAGCACTCTTATAACTTGAAGAATCATTAACATTACTAGGTGTAGAATCAGAATTAACAGGTTGCTGAATTTCAGGGCCTTTATTTTTCAAACTAGCAGCTCTGTCTAAATCAGCTTGTACAATTTCAGCAGGGGTCATTGGTAACAAAGTAATTTTAGTTCCTTTATCCATAAAAGTGTACTTATTACTTTTACCATGGTGTATAGCATCATTATTAAATTCGCAAGGTCTACCCAATAAAAGTGAACATGCTTGCATGGGTACGACATCACAATCAACAGAATCCACATAAGAACCAATGGAAAAAGGAACTCTGCAAGTTTGTGTTACCTTAGCTTTTCCAGAGTCATTTAACCACTGAATGTAGTATGGATGTGGATGTGGGCGTGTGGTCAAATCAAGCTTCTTGACCACATCAGAACTCACCAAATTGTTGCAGCTTCCTCCATCAATGATGACACGTGCTCGATGGTTCTTGATGACGAAGAAAATCTAGAACAAGTTATGTCGCTGCATCGTCTCGGGCTGCTGGATTTGTGTGCTAAGCGCACGCTGTACGGTAATATTAATGTAGCCCATGGTGTCTCCGCCTCCAAGGACGAGGTCACCGCTAGTGGCAGTGACATCCTCCTCCTCATCCTCCACATCGAAGGTGCTCATGTAACCGCCATCGTCTGTCGCCACATATGCCCGCCTACTTGGGCAATCTTTCTGCACATGACCAAATCCATGGCAGCGGTGGCACTGAATCCCTGTAGTGCGTCCCGTCGAAGCAACAGAGTAGGCACTAGTAGCTGGTACCTGCATAGAATTTTGACGTGAGCGCATAGAAGATGCAGGGACTGATCTTGGTGCTACAGAAACAACACTGGTTCCCTTGGCAGTTGCTGGTGGGGGCGGCCGGAAAGATGGCTTGGCAGCCCCGAAGTCCCCATCGACCGTGGTGGGTAGAAGGTCCTGGACTTGCTGGACTCCTCAAAAGCCTGGAAAAGTCCATGCGATTCTTTCTCTTCAAGCATAGCATACTGGAAACACTGGTTGAGGGTATAAAATTCTTTATAATCAAGGATGTCCTGAATTTCTTTTCTCAAACCAGAATAAAAGCGGCAAATCTGATCCTCTAATTTTTCAACTATAGCACAACGAATCAAACCCTTCTGAAGCTCACTAAAGTTTTTCAACAGTTTTATCTCCTTGATCTAAACGCTGCAATTTATTATGAATCTCTCTATAAAAAGAAGGAGAAACAAAATGATCACGCATTGCTACCTTAAGTTCTTCCCAAGTAGTAGGCAAATAGGTTTCAGCAGCTAGACCACTCCACCAAACAATAGCAAAGTCCTTAAACTCACTAGTGGCTTGTCTAACTCTAGGTTGTTCAGAAACAAGGTGGGCGTTAAATTTTTGTTCTATGGTCATCTCCCAATCAAGATAAGCATCACCATCATACTGACTCAAAAACAAAGGAATTGAAAACATAATTTTAGCATACGGGTCATCTGGAGCATGGTTACCTTATGTGCGAGGGTTGTGGTTGTGGAAACCACCCATACCTTGAGTGTTACGTTCCAAACGACGTTGTAACCTTGTGGTCCTTGTAGCTGACCTATTGACGGTGCCATCAGCCTTATACACCGTGTCTTCATCATGGTCGTCTTCAACGTCGTTGTTGGTGTTGGTGTTGGTGTTGATGGTTGTGTTTGTGTTTGTGTTGATGGTCTTGTGAGCGGTCTCCAATTCGACAACCTGATAGGTTAACTTAGAGACTCTCTTATCCAACCGCTCAATGCTTTCTCCTAGGTGAAGCTTGGTGACGGCGTCGGTGACGGCCCTGGTGATCATCTCTGCCAAATCACTCTGAACCACCTGCAAAGCCTTCTGTAGCTGACCTTGGCTCACGCACTCATCAAATTTTAAGGGTGAAGCACCCTCTCCATCACTTCTTGACATCAAAAACACCAAAACAGGAAACAAAAAGTGAAGCTTATCCCTACAAAACTACTAAGCAGTGGTGCCTCTCAACACAGCAAAAGGAAGCTTCTTGCAAAGCTCTTACAAAGTTATGAAAAACAAAGCAAAGGATACCAGGGAGGTGTGTTCCACGATTGCAAGGGTTAAAAAATAACCTTTCTGCTATCCAGAAGAACTATGTAGAGCTAGGAATGCCAAATATATATATGTGAGTGCCACACAAATCAAAAACAGATAGTAAAGCTGAATAAGTGCCCAAGTAACTTGTCCCTAGTAGCTAGTCTAACTATATCCTAAAACAGTAGTGATAGCAAAGAAGAAACAAAGAGACAAAGTCACACAACCGATAACAGAGGGCTAAGTGTAAAACAGCCACACTCAAAATTCCAGGGGGCTAGATAGAGCACTAGTAGGAATTCCAAAATTATTTTTTTTATTATATTTTTTTGATATTTTTCTCCAACTCACTAACAACGGGGGTGAATCATCTAAAAAGTTCAGCTCAAACAGAGCTAGGACGTGTCCTATAGACATTCTTGGAGTTTCAGAAAACGTCGGATTTCAACTTGAATGAATTTTTTCTTTATCTTCCCGATTTTGTTTAAATTTTTTATGAGGGAACACAGGACAGAGCCAAGTGTGTGTCACCTCAACTTTTTGTCAAGAATCTACTGTAAAAATTTTAGCGAAAACGGACAACCGAGCGAAAAGTTATGGCCGTTTTATTGAAGGGGTGTCGGAATCGGTTTTCAAGAAACCCGAGGCGAAACCCGAGTCGGGTTTGGAATCGGGTAGGATATTTTTTTGGCGGAGTGTGACACGAAAAGTGGAATTTGTGGGGATTGGTTCGAGGTGTTGAGGGTGGGTTTAGGGTGGGATTAGGATGGGCGTGTCGATCAATCAACCCTAGCACACAAAGCTGACAAAACAGAGGGTGGTGAAGGGGATGGCGGCTAGGATTGCAAGATAAACACTCCTAACAATAAAAGACAAACTAAACCAACGACTAAACAAGAACTAGGGCACAAACTCAACACTACAGACTCTGAAATTGAGATTGCAAAGGCTAAACACGTGGTTATAGGCGGGCGGAGGGGGGGGGGGATTTTTTTTCGGGCTTTTCTGTGGACGATAGGATGAACACAAAACGTGGTTAGTGCGGACCTGATGGTGCACCTAAAGCTTTGATTACCACTTGATGTGAACAAGGGTTCCCAATCTTCTGAAAGGTTCTTGGTAAGTTGATTTGGTCAGAGGCAACACACAAATTGATCCGGCTTTAGAACAGCACGTTCAAAACCCCGCAATCACAACACGACATCTCCTCTGGTTATCAACCGTCCAAGGACGATTGACCTCACCGAGAAGGCTAATCCCTGCCTGCAAATCAAGAACACAAGCAAGAACAACGAATGATGCAACACAATTGCAGATGAATGATTAAGCTCACGAAGTTGGGGTCTCACAAACCGATGAACGGCGACACTATTTACGAACAGAATTGATCTAAGCAAATCCCAAACCCTAATGGTGCAGAGGAGGCTGTATATGAAGACCCTAGGATCGTGCAAAACCCTCTGGATGTGCCCCTAATTGAGCTCAACTGGATACAAAGCCCAAAGGCCAAAAATAGGAGATGCAGCACCGACACAGATTCTGGACCCTCTCTTGTTTCAACGATTCCTGATGACTCCGGATGAATGTTGACATGAGACTGGTAGCATTGGAAAGTGCTTCTCCTTATCTTTCCGTCCATATGTAGAACGTCCAAATCCGAGTCCGTATGCGTCCTGGGCAACCGTTTTAGTGCAGACTGGTCCTGGGCCCCGAAACAGACCCAAAGTCGGTTTTGATTGGGCCTCCACCTTGGCTTCCAAGCCCTTGCTGGTCCTCCATGTTCCCAAATCCTTCTCCCATCATCTTCTGGTCCTCTCCATGGTTACTAATCATAAAATAATCATTAGGTAGCAAACCATTTTCAAAAGTAACATATAGCAAAGAACGTAGGAACGAGCTCACCTCTAAATTTAGTCGTCGTGCACGAGCTCTAGTCATTGGACCTTGCAAGTCCAGAATTGGAGGAGTGCTGCGTGTATCCATAGGAGTGATGTCATCATCAGATATGTGCCATGGTTTACAAAATGTGATGAGCAATTGACTTTGTTTGATTTGGTGTTTGAGTTGAAATGCGGGAATTTGGGAATTGCATGAGTTTGTGCATGTCATGGTTTTGACTAACCAGAGTTGGTAATGGAGTTAAATAAGTTGTAGGAGATGGGAAATGTGTTTGCTTGTCTCATGATGTGTAGGTCACTCGAGTCAACTTGGCGGTCAACGGCGAGAGGATCGGGCACAAGTAGGAGACTTGGGGCCGGACAATCGAGAGACTGGGTGAAGTCAAGGGTGATCCATACCGTACACGTGGAGAGGCAAGAAGCACATATGGTTTCGTGGTTGAGCCTCAAAACCGTGGGTGGTGGTCAAGACGGTGGAGTTGACCAAGTCAAAGGTGATCGGGCATCGATGCAAGTTTCGGCTTCCAATGGACCAGAAGCAGGAGAGACTTGCCGACGAGGAGGATCACGGAAACAGGTGACATGCGTCAAGATCAAGAAGTCATGCTTTGAGAAGCGTGCAAGGCATTTTCCCGGTATGGGGCTTAAAACCGGTGGCGGTGATTGGAGGTGCACGTGACACCATCATGGAGCTTGCATAGAGGCGAAGCAAAGTCGTGAAGGGCTCAATGGCGTTCAAGCAACAAGGAAAAAGATGGACGGTAGTGCCCCTGGTGGTAGGTGGCAGGGTATTGTAGGTGAGGGATAGGATGGTCTTTAGGACAACCCCTATGCCTATATAAGGAGAGGTAGGGCTGGTGGAACCGGTGCCTCTCTTTCCCTTAGCCTTGCCTTAGGTCTTCCTTCAAAGTGCTAGGAGAGGTCTTCATGTAATAGAGCCGAGGAGAGGGAGTGTGAAAGACATCTCTTGCTAGCCATGTATCCATGTATCTTGACTTGATGGATCAATAATAAGAGATTCAAATTCGTGCTCAAGATCTTCTCTTCTCCCTAAACCCCGAATTTCTCTTTTTCTCTATTTTTGGAGCTATTTTCATGGGAATTTTTTATCTCATTTTTGAGTTAGTTTTTGGGGTCGATTTCTTGGGGATCTTAGTGCTATGATGAGCTAGAACAATCATATATGGGTCCTTGACCGAATCAAGAGCTCTAGCACCTTTGATATGAAGATTTCTCAATTTTCCCCTTTATGGTATTCTTGGCACAACATCTGAAATTCGTGATGATTCCTTAAGCCAATTGAGTGGATCTTCTAGAATTAGGGTCGTGGTGTGTTCAGGATCAGCTGGTCCAAAAATCGCATGATTTGGAGACCATTTGGATAGGTTTTGGGTGAGATTTGTGCAAAATCGTGATAGTTTTTCTGTTCTATCGGGCATCGATCAGCACTACCATTGCAGGAAGAAAAATCTAGATCAGCACTGCCGATGTCCTTACTGAGAATTTCATCTTCTTTTTGATGTCAATCGACACTGCCAATTCCTGAACCGGCACTGCCGGTGTGGGAGAAAATTTCTTAATAGGCACTACCGATGCCCCTGACCGGCACTGCCGATGGTCAGTCTGAGCTGCCTGTTCTATGTTTTCTTTCCTAGTTTCAAGTCTTGGTTGTTTTTCATTGCTTCTCTCTAGTTCTTCCGCTGGTGTGAGTCATTCCTAGGGTTAGCACATCACAAGTTGTTGTGTGTGGACTTGGTGATTCTTTCAGAGGTTGATTCGGGTTGTAATTGGGATATAGGCCAAGTTCTTGAGAAGAATTTTAATTGGCTCCCATTCACCCCCCCCTGGTCACCTTCTCGGTCCTTCACACAAGTAATGGGAAATGGACTCCTTGATGTGTTGCTTCCCATTTCCTTCCGAATTCGCCACTTTTTATAGGTGCCAATGGGCAGGGGGTGTACTTATAGGTGAAGTAGAGTCGGTAGGCCGAAGTCGGTGATGAGGACATCAACGACATACGAATAATGACGACGGAAGATGGCGCGCCAAACCAAGCTGTCACGCCTCCACCTCTCGTCGTCACGCCTCCTCGAGTTACGGATCCATCGTCTAACGAGACGACGACGTACAAGGGCCCAATCACTAGAGCTCAAGCCCAGGAACTGAAGACGGTTTTGATGCTAAGGAACGACGGCCCAGGATGACGCCGCCCGAAGGCCCACATGGCCCAAGTCGCGCGACTCCCTCTCCACCGCGCGCCTCTCCACTTCAGCCGGCCCTAGATGCCTCGTCCTCCCCCTATTTAGTCAAGGGGTGCGCCCCTTGCAATCTTTGAGTTTTGTTTTAAGTTTAGCTTAGCTATACATCTCGACGTGAATTCAGAACTCCACCTTCGTGCAATATATCACATTGCTCGCCTCTAATTCTTGCTCGTTCTTCGATTGCGCGTAAGAATCGATCCTCGTGATCAGGTTGATCTTGTTTACCGCAAGGTTAATATCCTCCGGAAGTTGGTTCAGCGATTGCATTGGCGCTTTGGCTTGCTCGTCGTAGTCGGATCATGAGGGTCAACATCCACCAAATCGAAGTTATCTCCACTCACCGAAAGATCGGGCACTCTACACCTATCAAGTGGTATCAGATTCCAATGTTTCTCGGTGAGTTTTATCCAAGTCCACATAAACCGAAAACTACAAAAAAAAAAAGTTTACCCCAGTACGGTTTTGAGCCTCGCACTTCCGTTCAATAAATTTGCGTTGTTGAGTTTTTGTGCTTTCGCTTTTGATCGTTGCTGGTACACTGTGTTTCATCGTTTTCTTCCTATCATCGTCGTATCCTTCCGCTGTGCCGCGTGTTTTTACCACCACAGTTTGCTTTCCGCCGCATCTGTTTACCCCGTCTCGCTTGCCAAGTAGTGGTTAGCCGATCGCTTGCCAAGTTTTTCTGCTGCACCGTGAGTACGGGTCAATCACTACCTCGCCGATCGAGTCCTACTCGGTTACGTCGTGACCCGCTCGACTCGCTGATCGAGTCCTACTCGGTTACATCGTGACCCGCTCGCCTCGCCCTGTGTTTGGTTTTGTTCGGTTTCGTGTTTCTGTTTGGTTCGGTTCGGTTTCTTTTAATTACCATTCTACCCCTACCTAAAAAAAAGCACTTGTGCTTAATTGCTCATTTGAGGTCTCATTGTTTATATTTTCAGAAAAAGGTATAAAAAAAGAAAAAAAAGAAAGAAAAAAAAAAGAGCGGCCGAGCAACACAGGCGACGCGTTCTTGTTGCACTTTGTTTTGATCCTGCTCGCCTCGCCCTGTGTTTGTTTCTGCTCGGTTTCATTTGTTCCTACTCTAGAGCGAGAGAGTATCTTTTAATTACCGTTCTACCCCTGCCTAAAAAAAAAGCGCTTGTGCTTAATTGCTTATTTGAGGTCTCATTGTTTATATTTTCAGCAAAAAGTATAAAAAAAAGAGAAAAAAAAAGAAAGAAAAAAAGAGAGAAAAAAGAAAAAAAAAGAGCGGTCGAGCAACACAGGCGACGCGTTCTTGCTGCACTTTGTTTTGATCCTTCTTCCTTCCTCTTGCACTTGTACCGGCAGCAATCTTTTCACGTTTAGCACCATTATTCAGCTTTGCAGTTATTGTTTGAATTGTGCTAACCCTTGGATTGAGTGCAGACTTCTAGCCCCACAAATTTTCTACTACGAGCAGGTTTTTGTTTCACCACGCAATCGCTCCTCCAATCTTCCACCGGTTTTACCTTTGGTTGCAGTTCACGCTTGCGTGCTTGGTAAGGACGGGTAAGCATTTGATAACAGCTTTTTGATTGAGCTTTTCATCCACCACTCACCTCCCGTTGTAGGATCCCGCTTTTTGTATTGCTTGTGTTTCTATGGCAAAAAACAGCTCGAAGTCGGAGGAGCTCACCCTCTAGGATGTCCAGGAACAGGTTGATGGTCTCCAAAACGACATGAAGACGATGCACGAGAGACTTGACTCTACGGTCAGTTCGTCGAATGAGCGTTTTGATCAACTGGACCTCGCTGATACGGCTGCCCGCACCACGCTCGCGACGATCATGACTCGTCTTGTGGCCATGTCGACGCAGCTTGGGACCATGACGACGCAGCTCACGGAGTTGCAACATGCACGTGACTACGGCGCCGACACCGAGCAGGACGATGACGATCGCCGTGGTCGTGCTCGTAGGGTATGTGTTCCTATTAATGATTCTTTTGCCAAAATAAAATTTTGTATGCCCACTTTTGATGGCAAATATGATCCGGGTGCTTATCTTGATTGGGAATTAGAGGTTGAACAAAAATTTGCATGCCATGATATTCCTGCTAATTTACAAGTTAAGGCTGCTATTAGTGAATTTACTGAATTTGCTTTACTTTGGTGGCGTGAGTATAGACAAAGATATCCTGATAATATTCCAGCCACTTGGACGGCATTAAAAGCTGCTATGCGTCATCGTTTTGTGCCGTCATATTATGCTAGAGATTTGCTTAATCAAATGCAGCGTTTTCAACAAGGTTCACTTTCCGTAGAGGATTATTATCAAGCTTTGCAAAAGGGTATGATTCGCTGTGGTTTAGTTGAACTGGATGATGCTGCTATGGCTCGCTTTAGGGGTGGGTTAAATCGTGAAATTCAGAATATTCTTGATTATAAGCATTATGATGATATGACCACCTTATTTGAATATGCTTGTAAAGCTGAACGTGAAGTGCAGGATCGACAATCTTCGTCAAGACCTAACATTTTTGTAGGGTCCAAGACGCCTTCATCTCCACGGTCGACACCTCCTTCCACGTCGCGCGACCACTCCTCGACCACGTCCAAGTCGAGTGCTCCATCCACGGCCAAATCTGCCTCGATCGTGCCGTCCTCCTCGTGTGATATTCAGTGTCACCGTTGCCGAGGATTTGGTCATGTGATACGCGATTGTCCAAATAAACGAACTATGTTGATTCGTGACGACGGTGGGTATTCTTCTGCTAGTGATTCTGAGGATATTCAGCAGACTATGCTTGCCACTAATCCTGCAGATAATACGGAGCTTCATGTCGACTCTAGTGCCGCCGATAGGTATGCCACTCTTGTTGTGCAGCATGTTCTTAGTACACAGGTCGTTCAGGATGAAAAGCATCAGTGCCACAACATTTTTCATATCAAATGCGTTGTGCAAGAACGAGCGGTCCGTATAATTATCGATGCTGACAGTTGCAACAATTTGGCTAGTACGACCTTGGTGGAGCAGTTATCATTGCCAACAAGGAAGCATCCACATTCTTATCACGTTCAATGGCTTAATGATGGCGGCAAAATAAAGGTAACGCGCTCGGTACGTGTTCCTTTCTCTCTTGGCGCCTATTCTGATTTTGTAGATTGTGATGTTGTTCCAATGGAAGCATGCTCTTTGTTGCTTGGCCGTCCTTGGCAATATGATGTTGATAGTGTTCATCATGGTCGCTCCAATTATTATTCCTTCATGTTTAAGGGTCAGAAAGTTGTTATTCATCCTATGACACCTGAACAAGTTCTTAAAGATGATATTGCTCGAGCGATAAAAGCTGCAAAATTAGTTACATCGCCTCCTGTTGCACCTGTTCAACATGAGATCAAATTGAATAACCGTATCTTCCTTGCTACACGTGCTGATTTTGATGAATTACATGATGCTAATCTGCTTTGCTATGCGCTAGTTTGCTCTCGTATGCTTGTTTCACTAGATGAGGCGCCAATGATGCATATTCCTCCTGCTGTTGCTAACCTTTTGCAGGACTATAAAGATGTTTTTCCCGCTGAATTGCCGCCGGGTCTTCCTCCTATTCGTGGCATAGAACATCAGATTGATTTAATTCCAGGCGCACAGCTTCCTAATCGCGCCCCATACCACACAAATCCTCAGGAGACGAAAGAAATTCAGCGTCAAGTGCAGGCATTGCTTGATAATGGTTACATTCGTGAGTCTCTCAGCCCTTGTTCGGTTCCTGTTTTACTTGTTCCTAAGAAAGATGGTTCTTGGCGTATGTGTGTAGATTGTCGTGCAATTAACAATATTACAATTCGTTATCGATATCCTATACCACGCCTTGATGATATGCTTGATGAACTTAGTGGTGCCACAATTTTCTCTAAGGTTGATTTGCGTAGTGGTTATCATCAGATAAGAATAAAATTAGGAGATGAATGGAAAACGGCTTTTAAAACTAAATTTGGCTTGTATGAATGGTTGGTTATGCCGTTTGGATTGTCTAATGCTCCTAGCACTTTTATGCGCTTAATGAATGAAGTTCTTCGGCCTTTCATTGGAATATTTGTCGTTGTCTATTTTGATGATATCCTTATATACAGCAAATCCATGAATGAGCATTTAGATCATTTGCGTGCTGTTTTTGATGCTTTGCGTGCTGCTCACTTGTTTGGGAACATGGAAAAATCCACTTTTTGCACGCAACGTGTTTCGTTTCTTGGATATGTTGTTACTCCATAGGGCATTGAGGTCGATAGCAGCAAGGTGGACGCCATTAAGAGTTGGCCCCAACCGACGACGGTCACACAGGTTCGCAGTTTTCTTGGTCTTGCAGGCTTCTATCGTCGTTTTGTGCGGGATTTCAGTTCTATTGCTGCACCATTACATGAGCTGACCAAGAAGGGTGCGCCATTTGAGTGGGGCGCACCACAAGACGACGCATTCAACACTTTAAAGGAATGGTTAACTCATGCTCCTCTCTTACAATTGCCTAATTTTGATAAAGTGTTTGAATTGGAATGTGATGCTAGTGGAATTGGTTTGGGTGCTGTTTTGTTGCAAGATCATAAACCCATTGCTTATTTTAGTGAGAAGTTAAGTGGTGCTGCTCTTAAATATTCCACTTATGATAAAGAACTTTATGCTTTAGTAAGAACTTTGCAAACATGGCAGCATTATTTATGGCCTCGTGAATTTATTATTCATTCTGATCATGAGGCTTTAAAACATATTAGAACCCAAACTAATCTGAACCGTCGTCATGCTAAATGGGTTGAATTTATTGAATCTTTTCCGTACATCATTTACATAAAAACGGGAAGGAAAATGTGATTGCCGATGCTTTGTCTCATTGTTATATGATGTTGTCCCAATTAAACTTTAAAATCTTTCGTTTGCAAGCTTTGAAAGATCAATATGTGAATGATGCTGATTTTCGTGATATTATGATGCATTGTAAGGATGGCAAACCTTGGAGCAATTTTCATATGCAGGATGGGTTCCTGTTTCGTGCTAACAAGCTGTGTATTCCAGCTAGCTCGGTTCGTCTTTTGTTGTTACAGGAGGCGCATGGAGGTGGTCTTATGGGTCACTTCGGAGTTTTCAAGACACATGAGGTGATGGCCGACCATTTCTTTTGGCCACGGATGCGCCGTGATGTTGAGCGCCTTGTTGCACGCTGTACTACATGTCAAAAAGCTAAATCTCGTTTGGGTAATCATGGTTTGTATATGCCCTTGCCTGTTCCCTCTTCTCCTTGGCATGATATTTCGATGGATTTTGTTTTGGGATTGCCTACTAAGAAGGGGAGGGACAGTATTTTTGTGGTTGTTGATCGTTTCTCTAAAATGGCTCACTTTATACCTTGTCATAAAACTGATGATGCCTCAAATGTTGCTGAATTGTTCTTTAGAGAGATTGTTAGATTGCATGGAATTCCTAAAATAATTGTCTCTGATCGTGATGCTAAGTTTCTTAGTCATTTTTGGCGTTCTCTTTGGAATAAATTAGGAACTAAGCTGTTGTTTAGTACTACTTGTCATCCTCAAACTGATGGGCAAACTGAGGTAGTAAATAGAACTTTGTCTGCTATGCTTAGAGCTGTTCTAGATAAAAACTTGAGACGTTGGAAAGATTGTTTACCTCATGTTGAATTTGCTTATAATCGTGCTATACATTCTGCCACTAAGATGTGTCCTTTTGAGGTTGTTTATGGCTATGTTCCTAGGGCGCCTATTGATTTGTTTGCTATTGATGCTGAAGATGAACCACATGTTGATGCTCTTGCTCATATTGATCACATGAAACAATTGCATGAAGAAACACAACACAACATTGCCGTTGCTAATAAAAAGTATCAAGTTGCTGGTAGTAAAGGTAGAAAACATATTTCTTTTGTACCTGGTGATTTGGTTTAGTTGCACTTACGTAAAGATAGATTTCCTACTTTGCGTCGTTCTAAACTGATGCCTCGTGCTGCTGGTCCTTTTAAAGTGCTAACCAAGATTAACGATAATGCTTATGTCCTTGACATGCCCATGGAGTTTGGTGTTTCCACTAGTTTTAATGTTGCAGATTTGAAACCATACTTGGGTGAGGATGATGAGTTGCCGTCGAGGACGACTTCACTTCAAGAAGGGGAGGATGATGAGGACATCAACGACATACGAATAATGACGATGGAAGATGGCGCGCCAAACCAAGCTGGCACGCCTCCACCTCTCGTCGTCGCGCCTCCTCGAGTTACGGATCCTTCTTCTAACGAGACGACGACGTACAAGGGCCCAATCACTAGAGCTCAAGCCCAGGAACTGAAGACGGTTTTGATGCTAAGGGACGACGGCCCAGGATGACGCCGCCCGAAGGCCCACATGGCCCAAGTCGCGCGACTCCCTCTCCACCGCGCGCCTCTCTACTTCAGCCGGCCCTAGATGCCTCGTCCTCCCCCTATTTAGTCAAGGGGTGCGCCCCTTGCAATCTTTGAGTTTTTTTTTAAGTTTAGCTTAGCTATACATCCGTCTCTCAACGTGAATTCAGAACTCCACCTTCGTGCAATATATCACATTGCTCGCCTCTAATTCTTGCTCGTTCTTCGATTGCGCGTAAGAATTGATCCTCGTGATCAGGTTGATCTTGTTTACCGCAAGGTTAATATCCTCCGGAAGTTGGTTCAGCGATTGCATTGGCGCTTCGGCTTGCTCGTCGTAGTCGGATCGTGAGGGTCAACATCCACCAAATTGAAGTTATCTCCACTCGCCGAAAGATCGGGCACTCTACACCTATCAGTCAGTCCGCCGGGCGACGGGCAAGGCGGGGCAGCCACGTGTGCCGGGAAGCATGCATCGCTGGGCAGCAGGCAAGGCTGGGCGGCCGTTAGATTGGGTCGGTTCCCCGACCGACCTACTCCTGATGGCTTGGATTGTGTCTCAATGACGGTTGTTTGGTTGGTTTCCACCGACTCCCTCATTTTGGGGCTGGTAGGCTTCATGGGCCTCATTGGCTGGCGACCCCGAGTGGCAAACCCAGGTCGAGCGGCAGGCGAAGCCGGGCAGTAAGGGTGGCCGGGCAGCAGCCCATGCCGGGCAACGGGCTAGGTCGGGTGGCGGCCTTGGCGAGGTGCCGACCCCTTGCCGGGTTGTCCCTTGTCCTCTCCCGGTTAGGCCACTTGATGGCCTTCTTTCCTTCACCATATTTCATGTGTCTTGGTCCGGGAGGTGAAAATAGCATCGTGGTGGAGTATTTTGCAGAATCGACCGGGTCCTGATTTCAGCCCTAAATGACCCTATTGGCCGGTGAAAATGGTTGTTTCACAGTGATGATTGGCAGACGGGGTGTTTCTTCATGTTTTTGCATATTTTATCCCTTTTATACCTGCAAACATATATCTCACCAAAACTCATGGAATCTTATTAGTTTAAGTAAATTTTTATTGAACTAAAGTCTTTACCTTGCATTTCTTGACTGGTTGGTGGCTGGTATTGGGTTTTATCGGCCGCCAACACCTCCCCAAGCTTAAACCTTTCCTCGTCCCGAGCAAAGTAAAACTTAGAGATGATGGATCATGAGTCGCTTCAATGTTATAGCCCTACGAGGATCAAGTGCACAAACACATACTCCCACAAAATAGAGGTAAGTGTAAACCAGCACAACTTGGTCACTAAATCATACTCATTGTACAGCGGGGCTTATTGGCATTTTATAACCTTTTCATGAGCGGTTGAAGTCCAGAATGACTAGTTTAGACTTTGTCATGAGTCCAAAGTTTTTATAATGCTACATAAGATTGAAAATCTTCCCTCTTGGTGCAATCTCCCACTATGACTCTCATCTCTCAAAAGGTGCATTTCCTTACCAAGTGCTCATCCTACTTTCTAAAAGCTTAGCTTATATGTGGAGCTTGGTAAGATGACACATCTAGCATGCATATATTGTTAAGTTAAGAGATGGTCCTAGCAAAAAGACAGTGCACTTCCTCATTCCAATCATTTAGAAATAATGTCCAGGGGAGAGGGAGAGAATGGACTCACGCGAAGAGTGGGCTAGCACAATTGCAAAATTCATGGGTATTTATGTGCTAGAGTGAAAGGATGGTCCTTTATTTTGCTCAAATATATTTTTCAATGAACATTGAAACTTCTTGATATTGTACATCCATGAGAGTTAATAAACTTTTTCTTATTACCTTTCTTTCTTTCTTTCTTTCAGCTCTCATGGTGTAGGGAAGCCATTCATGCAATGATTCAAATAGATAGAGGGAGAGAGAAGAGAAGGAGTCGATGGCAAACCTTGGTTTATGCACCTCCCTAAGCTTAGGTCTTTGCAAAACATGAGCTCAAAAGAGGCGGTCACTGTGGTGGTAGGTACTCAAAGTTCATAGAAGACACCCTTCAAAATGCTTGCCATTCTTGTGAAATGTTATATGGACACGATACCCGAAGAATAGTATTTCAATTAAGATCATTGGTTAGTTGTTTGGTTAATAGTCCAAGCATTAATCGTTCAATCATTCAAGGAAAGCAATGATGTACCTCTCTAGTTGGTTTTATTGCAGCACACTTTTATTCCTATGTTGAAAATTTATTTGCTAAGGGAAAGTTCTTAAGCACTTAGAAGACACAGAAAGGAAGACAGAAGTGAGGGAGAAAGAAGCTCCGACTAAAGTTTGTGTGATGGAAAGTTGAGAGAACATACCTTGCTATTTATAAGTTTGAGGGGGAGGCTTGGAAGCTTTTTACACAGGCCCGGTGGCAAGACTTGTCGGGCGGCAAGAAATGGCTGTGCAGCACATCACGTCGGGTGGCGGGTCCACTTGCCTCCTTTGCTACATGCTTGCTTTGCAGCTCATGGGAGAGCATTAGGGGCATGCGCCATGTGCTTGCTTTGGCCAAAATTTTGTTGAGAGGGTGGGGAGCAAGAAGAGAGTGATGTGATGGCCGAAGTTGGAGGTTTGCGATGAGTGTTCTACCGCTCAAGAAGTCTAGGAGAGAAGGGTGGTTAGTGACCTTGAGAATTGGTGGATTGAGGTGACATGAACAGTTTTCCTTCACTTCTTTTCACTTGTGGCGAGGTCATTCGCTAGGCAATTTGCTCTAGGGAACTGCTGACTACGCCTTGGCCACTCATGGCCAAGATCCGTATAGTGAAAGAGGAAGGAAAACAAGAAAAAGTTGGGCCAGGCGGCACAAAAATTACCTAGGCGGGTGGTCATTTTTCATGAAAAAAGACCTCCCGGTGCTGAAATTCGACTAGGTAATTCCTGACCAGGTTATTGTCTCGGACAGACAACTGGATGGTCGTTTCGGCCAAGAAATTGACCTTTCGGTTGATAATCTTGGTCGGGTAATTACCCACATTTTTGTTTTTCATATTTTTATTTCTTTTCTTTCATAACCTATATTCAGTGACTAATGAAAAAAAATGTAATCTAGTGGTAGATATAAAGGGATAGCGAAGGGGATAAATAGAGGTTACCTTCCGGCAAGGGTTCAGATTTTACGTCCAGAACGAGACGGCCTCCTTTTGCCATACCTGAATCTTGTTTTTGGGCTCTATGGCTGTGACCTTTTAGAGTTTCTTTTTTTCATTGTCTTTTGGCATCACTTGGTCCATTGATTTCCTACAATTGTTAGCGCAAATCTATTCGTCTACAATAGGCATATCTCTATCAATTCCATCAATCAACCTAGACCCCATGTCTAATTTGATCAATTGTGGGAGGAAAACACATGCATTTTTCTTATTTTATGTCATAACAGAATAGAGATTACCACTTTTATATTCTAGATCATACACATACATAGGGCACACCACCAAACAAGGACCGCATAACCTAATATAGGATAAGATAAGAACATAACATTAGTTGGTGGCAAATCAATTCCATCAATACTCAAACTGTCCAAATAGATGGTTAGGGGCAAGATTTTGGGGCTTACCTCCTTGAAAATTGAGCTATAGTGGTACATGATGATTCATTGAGAAGTATCGCAACACCATGGGCTCTTCTTCTGTGAAAACATGCTCCAAGGTCAAGGAGACTGTGTCCTGTTTGTTCCATACTCAAACAAAACAGGGGTGATCCTACTAAGGCTAGCAGTGAATTAGCTCAATAGACAATCTATGTTAGTCTTGAAATCTTAACCATTGCTTCCCTGGCAACGGAGCCAGAAATGCTTGTTGGCGTTTGCTACGCTCTAAAGATAAAATGAATTAATTCCGCAAGCGCACGGAACACCATTGTAGCATTTCACCCGAGAGTATTCCAATGTATCGTATTTATTTCCACGGGGAAGCTAGGCGTAAGATTGTCTCGGCTTTAACAAAGATATGACTAAAGAATAATTCCAACTAACTAAACGGGAGTAGGGATAATCAATGATAGAATGGGATAGTAACACAGGAGATATCCACACTAAGATAAATAAAGAGATCTTTTAAGCTAGTCGGGAGGACAGCGAGTCTAAGTCAAATATTCCTGAAATATATCTTCCTAATATATCTAAGTTAAGCGTCAAATCCTAGTTACTCGGGTTGAGGTCTTACACCATTCCTGGTATAGCCTCGAGTCTTTCACCTATTAGTTCACTTCAAGGCACGAAAATGATCCAGTAATAAGGGTCGGTAACTAACCTCATATACTAGTGGGTATGCTATCGCTAGACAACCCTTCTTGAGACTTCACGAACGTGGTGGATTACTAAAGGGACGTACAGGACTGTCACCACCTGCCGCCTACCACATAGCCCGTGAGAACGAATGCAAATCCAGCTAGCGTAAACTTAGGCACCACGGCCTTTACTTGATATTCTTTCGTTGATTGAGTGGAAGAACAACCAGGAAATAACCAAGTCTAAGTCCTAAAAGAACTAAAACTTAATTAAATCCTAGCCAGGAAACCGGCGAACTATGCATCAAAGTTTCTTCCCGATGAACGTAACTTGAGGAAATGACTAAATTAAAATAAATACTTGACAAGATATAAAAGGAAAGATATTTTATATTGATAAGAGGTAAGTCTTACATAAAGGGAAAAGATACAAGAGATCTCATACCAAGACTCCGAGACAATTTCAGAATCTCGAGCGATGCTCTCAACTAGACTCTAACTCCCGACTAACTAACCTATTCTACATTGTGGCACAAGTAGTGGGAAATGAACTCCTTGATGTGTTGCTTCCCATTTCCTCCTGATTTTTCCACTATTTATAGGTGGCAATGGGGGGGGGGGGGGTACTTGTAGGTGAAGTAGAGTCGGTAGGCCGAACTCGGTCCACCAGGTGGCGGGCAAGGCCGGACAGCCACGTGTGTCAGGTGGCCGGGTAATTGCAGAAAATGAATGCAATAAGTTAAGTGTTGTAGTAAAAAGGTTAAGTGTGTATCAATTAGTTCTGCTTTAAGTTGACACATAGGGTCTAATGAAGGTGAATTAAATATGTTTTTATAGTGTTGTTCTTATAATTCAATTCTGCTTGAATTAAGTTCATTGAACTTAATCAAGGTGAATTGAATTTTGGGTCATAAAAGAAATTTAGAAATTTCAATTGTAAGACAATGATATACACCATATTATGTCATAGGGAAATGCACAAAGACATACACAATGGACATAATATTTTCCAATCCTAACACAATGATTGGGAAACTAAATTTCAACACTAATTAACTAGACACACTAAAAACAGTAAAGTGCAGGGACTAAACTGACTATTTATAGCACTAGATTTAAAAGAAATAGTAAAAGCTGTAATTAACTAAAAACCCCAGGGGCTTTAGAGAAAAACAACCATGATATAGGCTCAGCCTTGTGGGCTGTGTCAACCAGGGCTAAGGCCCAGTTGGCCTTTAGGCCTGAGGGGGCGGCGCGCGCAGAGGGGTAGTAGAGGCCTGGCCCAACCGCCGCCGAAGGCCCAGCTAGGCCAGCCGGCCTTGGAAGGGTATAAAAACTCACCGAGCTAGGCGGAAACCCTAAGCCTAACCACCCTGCCCCATGCCGCAAGTAGCTGGCGCCGCCAGCCGCAACCTGCCGCCGGCCACCGCCAGCCGCAGCGCGCCGCTTACTGCTCAAGGAAGCTAAACACACTAGCCTATGCAAGCCATAAGTCAACCTAGTTACTAGAGCACACAATTGCGAAATAGTAAAGAGGTATCAAGGAATGCTCATGATTTTTTTCTCGAAGTCTCGGAAGAATGGCGCCTTCCCCTAATCCTCGTTGGACCACTCCCGCTGGAGTGTTGGTCCCTCCCGCCACCAATGTGGAGTTTTCGCACACGAGCCCACAATCACTCCCAGAGTGAAGACACGGTTGCGTCACCGCTGCCACCAAGGCACAAGCTCGTCTCCCTCGAGAACTTGTCGGACTCCTCGAACCGACACGGACGCTCACTAGCGATGCCCCTTTCACCGACGAGCTCAAACCGGGTACAAACATGTGACGGCCTTAACAACCGATCACGATAGGCTCGATCACCGACACCTAACCGGTCTAGGTCTCACCATAGACCAAGAGTAACAACCTAGATCACACCTTCAAGGACACCCTAGCCTTAGATGTGCAAGATGCTCTTGTTACTCTCACTAGCACTCTCAAGATATGCAATATCTCCTCCTAGTGCTCTCCTCTTTTCCTCTTGGCTCTCATCAAATGCTCCAAGCTATTCCACTGGCCAAGAGAGGTCTCCAAGACCCCAACAACCAAGTTATATAGGCTTCCAACCTCCAAAAGCTCTACCCACTGCTAATCCTCATACTGACAGGACCGTCCGGTCAGACTTTCTCTCTCCATTTCAGAGAGCATCCATTTCTGTACTTCTCTATCCTGAGCAACCTCCATACAGACCGGACCGTCCAGTCTGTAGATCGGACCGTTCGGTCTCTACAGGTCTTCGCGCTGACAAATTTCCTCGCAGACTTCTCTCTGGTCTCCTAGTGACCGTACAGTCCGGTCTCCTCTGACCCCTCTGTCTAGTCACTACGTCCAGAAGCTGAAATTCCACGTCCTCGCTTGACTTTGTTTCCCGGCTTCTCTGAACAGCTCCCTAGCTTCTCCACTGCCATCTAGTGCCTGTGATTTCACTAAGCATCCATGCACATCACCGACTAGTCGTGATCTAAGAGACATGATCTAGACCCTCTTGATAGTCCGGTTTTTCCTATGGACTCAAAGCCCTAACAACTAGACAAGTATTCCAAACACTTGCTCCATAACTTGTCCTTAGCCTTGATCTATCTCCATCAACCCTTGGACTCCATAAAGCTCATCAAGCCTTCATGCATGTGGTCATTTGTCATCCATCGCCAAGGCAACCGTCATCATCAATAAGATTTATAGTAGAGTTTGGAGATGATATCTACATAGACAACACTCGTGTAGATATTAGCCCATAATTTCATAGTTGTCATCATTCACCAAAATATTCATACCTTGGGGATCCAATCATCAATGGTCCTGCAGCTTACAGGAGTCGACCTCGTCACTTGCGATGGGGCCGTCGGGGTGGAGCGCCCGCCTCACCGTCGAGGGACCACGCGCCGGGCTCATGGCCCGGGCGCCGCGGCGGCGTGCTAGCAAGGTGGGTGTGGCAACGAAGGAGAGGCCCCCCGTTGGGGGTGTGTGGTGACGGCGCGGTTGAGGATGAACCTGCCGGTTCCTCTTCTGTGATGATAGCAAAGGACGGAGAGGACGACAACGACAGAGCCACCTCAGATCCGAAGGCCTCGATGTCCGAGAAGTGGAGGCGGGCCTTAGATCCAGAGGAGGACGGTGGTGGTAGTGGTGACTCTGGCTCCGAGCCAGGAACCTCCATTGGTTCTTCCTCCTCCTCGTCCTCCGCTGGTGCGGGAACAATGAGGGTGAGGAAGACCGGTTCTGCATCCGTGCATGCCTCTGCGGCCGCTGAGGACGTAGATCTGGGCACCATGGTTCAAGTGCTGGCGGTGGCGGTGAAGGTGTAGTAGGGAGGCCCCCCGAGATCCATAGCCGGATGCCTGAAGCGAAGGACAGGCTCCACCTGCGGCGTGGGTGTCAGGAGGCGTGGAAAGCAGTTGGGCAAGGGCCAAAACCGTGGATGACACACCATCTCCATGGTGGCTTCCACGGTGAGGTCGCCACTGGATCGGCAACCGTGACGGTTGGCCCTACACTAGGCCCTGCGCTAGGGTTGCCATGAGGATGACGGGGAAGGCCCTCGTCCTGCTGGCGACGGCCGTCGTGGCCTTGACTGCCTGGGCGACGTTTGCCATGGCGAACTTCGAATGGGCGTCGTCCGCGATGGTTGTTGAGGCCATTGTGTGGGCGATGGCCATGGTGCCGTGGGTGGAAGAAGGAGCGCCGGAAGGCACCGCGGAAGAACGTGCCACGCCGGTTCCTGAAGATCCGGCGATCGCGGTGGGTCTGGTGGCCTTCTTGGAGGCTGCGCAGAAGGGTGGCGAGAAGGACAAAGGTAAGAGCCGAGACTTGCATTTTTCCTTACCATTTTGGCTCTCCGGTGAGGTCACTGGCGAGATGTGTCGTCGCTTTTCCCTCTCTGTTTTTCCACTCAGTGGTGTTGTCATGCGTGATAACACGTTAAATGTAAAATGGTGAAAAGTGAATGACAATGAATAGTAATGAACAGTCGTTCTTTATTCCTCAACAATGTACAGATTTACAGGAGTACATGCGTCGGTTACTTAACGGACGCGCACTTTTGCATGGGCACGATCTGCCTTCGGCAGTGGGGTGGAGACGGGCAACCGCTTGGGAGCGGTTGCTCAACTTGAGCATTTCTTAACACGCTTTAACACATAAGACGTCACAACCCATGCCCAATACACACTGGTTTTTCTTTTTATATTATATGAACTCAAGTCGTGACAGGCCGGTGTCGTGGTGGTGGTAGTAGCAGGCTCCTCTGGTGGGCGGGCGTCCTCATCAGCTTACCGCCTCCCCGAAGAGCATGGCGCCATGCGCCTGCTAAAGGAACAAGGGCTCCAAATCTGGCCGGCACACGAGGTGAACGAAGAGGGGGACAGCAGCACCCTCCTAGAGCTTGGGTGGGCACTAATGGTACAGCTAAAGCGGGCTAGAATGATGTGACAACGGTGGTCTTGTCAGGACGAGCACCAACGCCCCACCACGCAAGCTCAGGTTGCCACGGAACAAGGGAGAAGATGAGGAAAGAAACTGCTAGCACAACACCGCCTTTTTAAGATGCCTCTTTTAGTCGTGGTGTTTTTAATGTCTTACATGTGTGCCTTCAATCGAATTTCCCACGGTAAGACTGACCGCAGTGGGGAACGCTATGCGTTCCTCCGGTACCGCAATAGCATAAATGGAGCTACACCGGGCTCCTATATCCCGTCCGCTCCCGTAGTGTGCAGCCCCGGATCCGCCAAATCCAACGGAGTAGCGAAGGCACGCTACGGTGCAGGGCCTACGTGGGAGGACGGTCGGAGCTCAGAAGATCCTCATCGGTGCGTGCAAATAACGGGGCCGAGACGAGAAACGATGGGAGGATGATGCAACAGGCAGCAAAAAGGGACTCAAGGAGGAGGCGGGGTAGAGAGGACGACGGGGAAGAGCGCGTTCAGGCGGTGGCCATGGAGGTAGAGGATGGTGGGGCGGCCGTCGGCGTCGACGAGCAGCTCGAAGACTGGGCCCAGCGGAGGCGATCGAAGAGCGCTTGTGGACAGCGACGACAAAGAGGAATCCCGGGAGCGCCACTACGAGGTTGCCAAGCTCTAGGTTCTAGTGGGCCCAGAAGCCAAGCAGCGGGGCGATGGAGTGGAGGAACAAACAGACGACGAGGCGGCCGAAGCTCGTCGCGCGTGGGAGGGAGGCCAGGACGGAGGAGAGAGGGAGGAGCAGGGGCCGACGCCGTCACGCAATGAAGGGGTAGGGGCATGGCGGCATCACGCGACGGAGGAGCAAGGGCCAAGTAGCGTCGCATGGCGAAGGAGTAGGGGCACGGCGACAAAGGAGCAAGGGCACGGCAATGGAGGAGCAGGGGCCCAACGGAGGAGCAGGGCCTGACAGCGTCGCCTGGCGGTGAAGACGAAGAGAGAGATATTTGGGAGGAAGGAAAGAGAGATAGCGTGCGAGGGATAGATAGTATAGAGGATGGAATATAAAGTATGATAGGTACAGAAAAAATTGATATAGAGTAAGAAATTTCGCTGACTAAAACAAAATATTTCTTTTAGAGGATGATTTTAGAATAGCACGAGTACGATGAGTATAAGAGGCACCTAGTCATGTCCGACAGGTTGGCCTTTCCTTCTCAAAATGATCCCAACGGCATCGCAGTTAGATAACAAGGCACTTCTGCGGGGTCTTTTTTTTTAATATCCAAAGACTATCTCGTGAGATAACAAGGGACTTCTTCCCAACCAAAGGGCTAAGCAGAACTGAATAGAGGTACACTGCAGTCCCGGATGCAAAACCGTTGACTCTCATGCTCGTCGATGAATACATTCCTATGGTTCATTTCAACAGTGCATTATGCTGTCTTTTGAATGAATTATGCCCGGAGGCACCCCAGATGACTTCTGAGGAGTTGCATTATGCGACCCATCTTCGAACAAAGACATGAGAAAACTACCAGGTGGAGTATAACCCACCGCCCTTCCTTGTAATAAACTGCTTGCTTCCGCTGAGTTCTGGTTCGAAGCTTGGTATGAAGGAATGACATCGGGTCGAACCATAGCAGGCAAGGCATCATATGAAAGGGTGCAAGCGATGGCATGCATGGATGCTCCAAGAGCACACGGGAGAACAGCCTTTGGATTTTTCGCCTGTCAAAAACACATTTTATCAAAAACATGAAATGTAATAAAACTCAAGTCGTGTAAAGAGATAAGAATGGTCCATAAAAGAGAAAGTTCCACATGCTTTAACCAAATGAGACCACAAAATTAGCATGGATAAAAAAAGAGCATATCAAAATATTATCAGTGTATTTTTCTTTTGCGTACTTATCTAATTTCCTATGCTTGTGAAAAGAAGCTCTTATAAAATACTATGTGAAACTGTAGGAAAACAATGCAGAGGGATTCTTATTATAAGCTTGCTAATGTTCCCGACACAAAGCACAAGACATATTTAACAACATGAAACAGAATACAGAACACGAAATGGAGAACAAACAACAAAAAGGCAATACCCAGGACATACTGATCTTACTTTGTAAAGAATTGCAGATGCTAGACGTTCTCGTAAGCAGTATATTTGAGCAACATCTAGCGCCATAGCATCAAATCGGATCCATCGATCAACAACAACTGAAACAATGTTATCAGAAGAAGACATAATATCTTCATTATGCTGTACCAAATAGATTTCCTCACTCAAATCTTCCACTTCATCATTATCATCAGGTGGAGCAACAACCATCTCTGTGGCAAGCAGAAGCAAAGGATACGCCCCAACAACAGAACATTTTTTAATATACATTCCATAGTCACCGCGAGTTATCTCATCATATATCACTAGTGGATTCCCAGAAGGTTTACTAAATGATATCTTAAAATTGCAGGACTGTGGATGTATGCGAACTTTGTCCCCACTTGCTGTTTCCACGACTGCCATTTTATTATTTTTGGGAGGGAGCAATTTCCCAACTGTTGGGTAAGCACCAGCCATTAGAACAGCACGCATGATACCTGACAGTTGCAAGTTAGTCACTTAGTTAGTGCAATTGAACATTTCATATAAACATAGAGCACAATTTGCAAAGGAAAAGAAGTTTGATGAGGGTTTGGTAATAAGTTAGCATAGAAATCTAAAATTCGCTAAAACATAGTTTCGTAATATATAAGAGTAACAGAATTCTTTCTCCTTGACATGAAAAAGAGAGAAGGAAACAGAAATAAGTTCACAAAATAAACCATTCCATCAAACTTTTAATTGAGACGCTAAATTACTTTTAACTCAGTTTAAGTTAGATTAAGTTAGAATACCGAACTTTGAGAACTGAAGAAACATGAGATCATATCTGAATATAGTAGCAAGGCATATATATCTATGGTGCTAACTGGGGCACTCTTATTCAATAATTTAATGAACAAGTATATAAATCATAAATCCCTGACAAAAAAAAGTACATGATGACGGGAATTTTCATGCAGAATCCCACGAACACTTCTTAAGAGCATGATGTCATAAAATCAAAAGTAGCATTTGCACAAATAACTAACTGCCTTAGTCTGCAACTCTGCACTTACATAGTTCACATAGCAAAAAAGGATAATCAAAATTGTTAAGAACTCAAATTTGCATTGACACTCAAAGTACCTGGATCTTTAGAGTTCAAGCTGCAGGCAGATGTATCTTCTGGAACAAAGCCATTTTGAAACATTTCTTTCTGAAGTTGTTTCCTCATGTTTGATATCATATTCATGATGCTCGACGAAACAAAATACTTTGAACAAAACTTAGATTGTTGGCCCCTAGCTTTGGCACATCTCCAACAGTCGAATGCTGCCACAACAGCAAGCTGATCACAGAACCCACCATACAATGAAGCAAGTTCAACTTTCGCTGTGTCTGCTCTCTTTCTCTCATCTGGTGTCATTGGAAGAAGGAACGGATCTCTACAACCTGTGGCACATGCTAATGTCAATGCAGGATCCAGGCAATTCATTAAAAGAGCAAACAAAAGCATCTTGGCTGTTCTTGGATGGACCGGAAGGGAACCCAGTTTTTCTCCTAATTCAGTTAATTCTTCATCCTGTGTTAAAGCGCCAAGATCCTGAAGCACAGAGATACCAGTTCTTATAGTTTCTTCAATCGGGGGGTCCAATGTTTTGTTCAGAAAGTCTGCTATTCTGGAATTTGAATCAAGAAGCTTGACCTGCACAATAGAGATTGGATCAAGAAACAGCTATCGGTAAACCAAACATAATTCAAATTGCAGCTTGGTGAGATGTTGCATGATGTTATTTTCACTAGATTTAGGACAATAAATATTGGATAGCATTGTACCTGCAAACAAAGTTCCTCGATAGGCATTCTCTTTATTTCAGGAACTTGATAGTCTGCCAATGATGCTGCCCTAAGCCTTGAGTAAAGATGATAGCAAATCCCTGGCCGACAACGACCAGCACGCCCTTCACGTTGCTTTGCACTAGCTTTCGGAATCCAGGAAGTCTGAAATGTGGACACA
This sequence comes from Eleusine indica, assembly GCA_030378355.1. Classification (NCBI taxonomy): domain Eukaryota; kingdom Viridiplantae; phylum Streptophyta; class Magnoliopsida; order Poales; family Poaceae; genus Eleusine; species Eleusine indica. Next base: position 27,515,595 of record CM059501.1, on the reverse strand, counting down.
TTATTAAATGGATCATAACTTATCTCTTTCATTCTCCCACTATCTATGACAAACACAACATCATCAATCGTCACAGCAGTCTCTGCTATATTGGTTGAGAGAATAATTTTACGAACCCCTGCTGGTGGAAGTTGAAAAACCATTTTCTGTTCTGAAGGCGGGACCATGGAATGAAGAGACATCACAAGAAATTTTGATGAGTCCTGGAAAAAAAGAGAATCAAGTAACCTTTCCTTTGTTTTCCTTATATCTTCCCAACCAGGAAGAAATATCAGGACGGCTCCTTCAGTGGAATCCACACAAATTTTTCCAATCAAACGCTCTATTAACATAGTGTCAATGAGCTCTGGATCAATAGTTTCCATGTACTTATGAAGCAGCTCACTATTTTCTGTTGATTTTGCTGAACTCAACTCCATATGCTTTCTAATTACTTCACAAACTTCTTGTCGTTTCTCTTGTTGCGCCCAATCTAGTGCAGATTTTCCATTACAATCCTGTGCTGAACAATCCACACCCAATGATAACAGCATACAAACATCACCAAGCTGACCCTTCGTAGCAAAAACCATTAAAGGTGTTACACCAGTTTCCGTATGACTGTAGTTGTAGATTTCTAGGCTCTGCTCTGCAGAAATAAGCTGAAGGAGAGGATCAAATTCATCATTGACCAAAGCCAGCTCAATTGATTCGTCCAATGAACTTTTCAAATCGTCAGTTAATGTACACTTCTGCTTCAGATAACTATTTGTAAAATTCAGATGACTATCGCCTGCAGTGTGCAGAATAGAAAGCACATCTTCCAAATAGAAAGTTTTGACCTGACAGCGAATATATTCCAACTTGTTAAGAAAGATTAAAGATGGTTTCAGATATTTAAACTGAATGTACTAACAGGATAGGTGAACCCAGGGACTTGAATAACAGGGCATCCATTGAAATATTTTGAAAATCGCTCCGCATCAAGTGTTGCACTCATGAGCACCTGTTAAATATATACATTAAACATTAGTGATCAGTATGGAACACAATCAGATCAAATTTAGAAGGCCAGATTATAAATATAAGTGAAGTTTGAATTTAACAAACTACTTGAAGCGACTTCGATTTTTCAGTATGACTTAAAAACACAAGAAACTAAACGAAGATTATGCTTACCAAACGAAGATGAGGGTACAGCGGCAACAGATCTCTGCAGATCATTATTCACGAAATTTGTTAATATGTTATCAAGTGCACTTCTATAGCACGTTAGCAACAAGTGTGTCGAGTGAGTTGTACGATAATACCTTAGAATAGTCAGCATGAAATCAGAAAACTTATCCCTTTCATGGATTTCATCCTAGAGACATTAAAAACTAGAGTTAACTCATGCCGTTTACCAAATAGAACAATACACAACCCAAATCGCAATCACACATATCAGTATGATTAATCAAATTGAAAAATGCATGGTGCACTACTTTCCAGGAAGGAGTGGAAAGTACCAATCCACCTGCCCAAGCAATGACCTAGAAGTTAATCTTCTATTACACTACTAATAATAACATTTTTCGAGTAAAAAAAATAACATTTTATCTTTATAAATATTTGTACCTTTTATACTTATCAAATACTAATAACTTGACATGGGAAGTGCCTGTGAAGGATTAGATTATCATTAAGGATCTAGCCATAGATGGGAGACTAGCAATAAACATGCCAGAAGCTTGATTTTTGGCTTCCTCTTTTGTACTATGACCATTTCATCTATTATTTTTTCCTTCCTTTCAACTTTTCATGTTAGCTCTTCTGTGTTTCACCTCTAGCCTATCCCAACTTTTCTTTGGAAAAAAAATATGTGTGCAGTTGTTGTACGATTGTGTGCAAAAGATTCAGATCCCTTCTTCGCACAATAAGCATGAAGATTCACAGGGAATAAGAGATCACTTAAGTACTTATAGGCAAGCATACTCAGATTATACCCAAACTCAGAATAGTGTAGCTTACATTATATTTCTATAATAAAACAAACTTAATCAGAAATTGCCCAAATTTAACAGAAATATGACTGTAATCATATAAACGGCAGATCAACTTGCAAAGCGGGGTCTCCCTCACCCTGAACTTTTGTGTGTTCTGTGACCAAGCCAAGGAGGATATACAACACCTGCTCACAAGTTGCGTCTTCGCTCGTGATTTCTGGTTTCAGATATTAGTGTCATTGGGATTTGTGACAAGTGCACCAGGTCGCCATGATCAATTCCTCACGGATTGGTGGGCGAAAGCGCATAAGAAGGTCCCGAATGAGAAAAGGAAAGGTCTGAATTTGCTGATTATCCTTGGTGCCAGAATGCTTTGGAAGCACCATAATTCCTGTGCGTTTGATGGCAAGCAACCTTCCATCCAAGTGCTCTTGCAGGAATTTCGCAACGAGCAGCAGCTCTGGCTGGCACCTTGCCAGCACACGCTCGTTGTGGACTTTAGCTCAGGAGGTAGCTCATAGCCAGGTAGTCCTAGTCCCTGGTCAGGCCTCAACCATGTGTGTTTCTCAGTTAGGAGACAACCATCTGTATCGACAGCCCCTCATGGATCGGTTCAGAGTGAGGTGGCGGTGTTTGTAAGGAACCATTTTTTTTTCTCTTCTCTAATATAAAGAAACGCAGCTCTCCTGCGTATTCGAGAAAAAAAAATTGTATCTGATGTCGCCGAAGCTTATGGATCCATGAGGGTAGTCACGCCCATGGAATTACCATGTTGCAAATTGTAAAAGCCATGTGCAGTACATTCAATACAACAAGAAAACTTCCTCTCTTTAAAACTAGATGCCTCAAAAGCCTCAAATGCACAAGTTTGCCATTATTTTTTTCCAGTTGTACGCTCTTGAAACTTTTTTAACGAAAGATATATGAATCAACATTTGATACCAAATCAATCATTATCATTTCCAAGTTTGCCAGATACTTCTCTGGCAACAAGTAGAGATTTAGAACGAAAGTATGCTTTCGAGAATGATATATAGATGGAAAGGAAACTGTTGAAAGTAGAATAATCACTTGGAAGCATGTGTATTCAACATAACTGAAAAGTTTAGTACGAAGCATTACCACAATGATGTGCGTTATTTCCATAATGGCATCATCACCCAAGTGTTTCGAGTATTGTTTGTTTGATGTGGTGTTAGTTCCTCTTCCTATCAAGAGTCTCAAAAGAATGCCATTTGTGCAGAACATAATTGAAGAATTCTTCCCTCCTTTTGATTCCAATCGTATCTAAAATGAAAACAAACAAAAGTGTAAGACAAAAATATATGTGTTTTATTACCTATAGTGCATCACTATGTGCAGAAACATGACCAGGATGCAAATACCAAATATATATTTGAGCGAGAGGGGGGGGGGTCCCAAATTACTTCCTCAGTTTAAAACAAAGGACCCTAGAACACTGGAAGTACTACTACAAACGCTTTTCTTTGGAGTTCTTGATCAAAGTTAAATTTTCCACGCAAACACAAACCTGGAACCAACTTCACTCAATCCATAAATACATCATTGAAAATTAGCAGTCTGTTGATACCTTATATCCAACTGTGCGACCAACAGATTCTCCTCTTTCAGTAGAGATTCGCTCAGCAACTGGATGACACATGAAACAGAACATAAATAAGAGATACAACCTGAAAGAATTATTTCATAAAGTGTGAGCCAATAATACCTGAAATAGCTGATATTCGACGTGGTTGACTGCATATAATTTTACATGATTCACCTTTTCCCCACATATGATCCAATATGTATTGAGGAACCTGCATCATAACATTATGGCCAGTTAGCGAGGTAACAAAAATATCAACGAGCCACCAGATTGTATCTATGTAGCTCAGTTCACATAAATCCATATCTAGGCTACTATACACTGACAAAAGTAAATCTTTTTTTTCTGGAGGCAATCTGTTTAAACATGCCTCTAACAACATAGTACATTATACAAGGAAATTCTTAGAAATGGGTTCAAACAACACAAAGTATGTTTTGTTGATATCATAACAATAACAATAAAATCAACAGATCGCATGCAATAAACCAAGCATAATTAATGGCAGAAGCATCTGGAATTTAACACAGGAATGAAAATGAAAAATTTAATGGTCAAAACAGACAGTATATAAATGATGTTGAATGACTTGGCACCTGGGTGGTTTTACCGCAGCCTGTTTCTCCAGAAATAAGAACCACCTGGCACGAAAAACAAAAGGATCGCATTTCCATTACCCACCAGATGGCAACAAAAGAAATCATCATGTGGGCTGGTTAGTGCATACAACGTGCAGGAAAACACATGAATAATTAGGAACACGATGATTGTTTCCCAAACAAAAACATGTCCTCCAATTCAGTAATTAATTATTAATAGTCCAGCATAAAACAAATTGAGTGAGATCATCCCTTGATGTTGGCTATAGCTGTAAGCCCGTAACAGGGAGAAAACAACAGAAGGATCAAATTTCTATCACCCACCAAATGGCAATGAAAGAAATCACCGTGTGGGCCTGTTTGTACATACAATATGCAGGAAAACACATGAACGATCAGGAACGCGGTGATTGTTTCCCAAAAATAAACATATCCTACAATTTAGTAATTAATCAATACACCAGCATCAAACGAATTAAGTGCCTAGATCATCTTGATATTGGCTTTACCCACAATAGGGAGAAAAGGTCAAAATTTAGCACCCGCTTTAGTGCATGTAAGATATGCTTAGGCTATGATACAACAATATTTCTCGGCTGATTACCTTACCCTTTTTTCAACATTGCATGTTAGATACAGAAATTTGTAACAAAAACAATACCTGATGATTTTCCAAAGTTGAATATATGACCTGCTTGAAGGATGAAATAGGAAGTTTGGATTTATTCTCAACAATCTGCATAACATACACAAGTAAATACTTCAGCTATTAATTTACAAGTTAACCTCATTTGACTTGATTAACTAATTGGAGTCGTTTACAAGTGCAAAGAAAACGATGACATAATCATAGCCAGAATATATAACCTTCCTCAATTGTGGTGATTCATTCATTTTACAAGTGAACATCTCAACCTCCTTTGCTATATCAGTTTTGCGCATTGCAGGTCTGCAGAATGCACTATCTCTCCATCTAAAGTTTGCAACCTTAGCACTAGAATCCCTGACAGCGTTACCATTTAATTCAGCAACATCAGGAGGATAATGAGTAAATAACTCATGCAAAACATGTTTTGCTTCGTCAGAAAATCCAATGTAGTTGGGGCAATCTTCAGGTCTCTTTTTTCTCTTTTTCACTATTTGTTCGCAAACAGAAAGATTTTTCTGTCTTTGTTTGTGAACAAAAAGACGTCTCTGCTGCCAAGATCTGTAGTGAACAAAAAACTATTACACATAGCAAGTGCTGCAAAGATAACACCATGATGACACGGCAGAAAGATGCACCGGACACAGTAATAGATTCATTATAACTTTTTCACTGTGACAAGTCTGCATAATAAATTATGAATTTCTGGTTTTCTTACTCACCCTTTACTTTTAGATCTCAGGCCCATTTTTCTACACATCTCATGGATTGCTTCTCGCTCTCGATTGGACAGACCAGGCTCAAATTTGTACACTGCAAGGTAACATTCTATAGCTATCAACTTTGTTTACCTCACATTATAACAAAAAAAAGCCAGTGGACCATGAGTCTTATACATGAAAAAAAAGGACAGAATCAGTGCTGCAAGCTCCCACGCTAGGTGGGGTCTGGGGAAGGATTATATGAGGCAAACTTTACTCTACGAAAAACAAATTAAAAGCCTGAATCACGCAATAGAAGAGACACACCCCAGCATCCACAGCTGTGGACGCAAAGCTTCAGTTCACAGACAAACCTAGGGGTTGGACTTTGTGTTACGGGCATAACAAGCATCAGAGGATCAGCTGTCAAGCTATAAACAGCAATGATATTGGCTCTCAGTACTGTACAAAAAACATAACAGACTTATCATAGCACAGAATCCAAAGGTGCACAAGAATTTGAATTGTCCATTCTAACTGAGTTAGAGGGGAAAAAAAGCAGCAAGCAAAAGAACATAATGACGCTAATAAGGGCAAATTACAGTCCGAGGTCAAAAAGCAGCGTATGTGCACCAGCGGACCGAACGGCCCCCAATCGTGGCATCTAAGTGCCAAAACAGCCACCAAAGAGAAAGGAAACGAATGGACCGAACCATCGGCGTCGGAGGCGCAGAATTTCTCGAGCGCCTTGAAGGCATCCGCAATCGTCTTCTCTCTCAACTGGCCTTTCGCTTTGCCTCTGCCTTTGTTGCCTTTGCCTTTGCCCTTGCATTTGCCATTGCCTTTGCCGCAGCCGCTCCTACCGGCGGCGGCCCCTGCTTCCTTCTTCTTCAAGCACTTCGCCACCATCCCTTCGTCCTCACCAGGCAGCCTCGTTCAGTGCGGCGCGCCCACCGGCTTGCGGGCGCGGCGTCGCGTCGGCGGGGCGGTCGCTTCCTTGACACAGCGCTGTCGCGGAGACCCGAAGGAAAACCTAGCGAAACTACGGCGTTGCGCTGCGTGGGAGCGGGCGGCGCAGGAAATTTGGATGGAGGAAAACCTAGACCTGTCTGCCGAGCGACTGACCAGAGTCGCGCGGTAGATCGGCCCATCTGGCCCGCACGCGCGTCACCGCAGACCACGGACGTCCACCACTGTGGCCCATAGACGGCGTGTCTCATAAAAATTCTAATTTTGTCCCTTAATTATTACTAGTTTTTTATAGTGCGACACGCACGTGCTATTATTCATCAAAATCAATTCTTTACTGAGAAACACACATCTAATTATTTTTGTAATTTTGTTCTTAAATGTTTTCTTTATAACAAGGCTTGCACAAATGTAATGATTTTTGTTCTTGAGCACTTTCTTTATAACAAACCCTCGTGTCTGTAATTTGTCTTCCATGAATTATAGACATGCCAGACCAAAAAAATGTTGGACACATACAACCAATATCTGCGACAATGTATTTCAACGCGCTTTAGTATCCTGATCTCATATTAGAGAGGAGTCACATTGAGAAGGCAAACAAGCTCACTGTACCATGATAAGAAAAAGAGAAGCCATTAAAGGTAAATCTGTTTTGCCAATATCACATGCAAATCATCACTTTCAAAGATTATCATTGTAAGTGCAGATTCTGTGTTGCAAAAAAAAAGGGGCATTAGTAAACATTTGTTGCAATTGTTATCATGGAATGTTGAGAACGGAATAAAAGGCACTATCCAGATCTGCTTGCATGTGAGGGTTATTTCCTTATATTGTTAGCTCGTCTCCTCTTGCACTCATCTTGTGTAACTTATGCCTCTTGAACATGAGAACTGAATGGCTAGTTCAATCATCATGCATTTTCCCTGCAGCCAAAACACAAGACTAAATGTAATTGTGGTATACAGGATCAAGGTCTACTACAACAATAGACTGATAACTTCTTCTATCTTACAAAGCAATATTATCACTGATGTTGGGCCTAAGCTACAAGAGAGAATTTCTGGGACAATGCACTGCTCCTATATCAATTATCATAATATGCTAATATTAATTAATTGAAGAAAAACTCCCCTAAAAAAGTTCAATTGAATTAATTGAGATTTGGAAAATAGAGCTTGTGTAGTTGATAGTTCAACACACCAAAGGCCAACTATTCAGGTAGGAAAATATAGTGGATAAATATGATGAAACAAATACAATTATATACTACAAGGAGAATGTCACTGCATCAAGATGGCGACAGAAACCATACAAATGGATACCTCATGCTGTTGTAATTAAAACTTGATCAAGCTGGCTGGATATATTCTCTGCTGCTCCGTGTTGATCAGATGTTCACTCCCGTTGTAGCCATTGTTCTCCGAGTCTGTGATATTAGCTATCACTTTTGAACCCTCCTAAAGTGCATAAGAAAATAAACAATAACTCAAATGTATGTCCATGTCCCAGCAATGCTGCACCCTGATCATGGAGATCACAAACATCTAAACAATAAAAATGACTAATTGAAATAGTGATAAAGTAAAATAAAACATAGCTCATTTTACAATGCCTGTTTATTAAGGTGAAAAGAATCATATACTTTGGATGATGGAATTACTAATATGCTCAGAGCATTTGTATAAATAGTCCGAAACTTACTAAAGGCAATGGATAGCAGCCACTGAACCAGATAGCACAACACGCAGTGTAGTGCAGCCTGATCTGATGCCATAATCATGGCAATGAGTATCAATCAAAAATCAATGAATCAAAGTGCACTGATCTCACAATCTAATCACCAAGTCTCCACCAATGAAACAAAATGTATTTATTGAGATTTGAAACAAAATGCATTAGAACAAGCATAACGTTGTATATTCAGTCCTCTGTTACATCACAAAGAAGATCATGGAAACAGAACAATCAAATTTCCTCACAACTGAAATAAAAAACAACAAACGATAAACTCAGTATTTGTGGACCAACATTACGGTGGTTATATGGTAGGGCAATTATACATTTACAATGCAATAGATCAAGTAGTAGATGCAGTGATATCACTCCCTCCAACTGAATAAGAACCCATCTGGTTGCAGAATGTAGCTTATGAAGGGTAATAAGTCCATTATTTTCATAGATAGACTGCACCTTATGATTTCGCTTCTCTTCCACTGACCTGAAGAGAATAGAGGAATGCCCCCTTGAATAAAATTTCCGGAGAGATAGCCGACAATGTGACCCTGCTGGTGCGTTATTGTCTTCTTGGTAGTTGGTAAACAAAAATGTAGAAGTAGCCCTTCACAAACATCTACAAGATGCAGGTTAATGACGCAGCATTAGTAATAGGCACGAACCTTTCTGTGTGGCCTAATAAGGAAACTGTATTTTGCGATGGAGTTTCTGAAGTGTTGAACATGGAAACTGTAAAACAATGTAGCATAAACAAACTCACCTGAGGAAAGCACGAGGCTGCCGATACACACTAATTGTCCTGAACTGCAGTTAACGAATGCACCATTACTTTCAACGGAGGTACGGGTAATCTAGTAAACATAAAACCATATCTAATTAGTATGGTAACCTGATATATAGGACGTATTATTGAAAAAGTTAAGATTGAGATAATTGGTTTCCAAACTCTGGAACTTTAAAAGCTATTAGCAGTCAAAACAAACATGTGCCATATGTCACTTACCTGATACTTTAATAAGATTTCGTAATTTGTCAGTTGGTAAAAATGTAAATCAAGCATCAGCTGCAGGCTGCAAACATGTGCATAACTACAAGTCACACCACAAAATGAAATGATAAAAGATACATGTTTCCTGTACAAAAGTGCAGGAGAGCAATTCTACACCAGCTTTTTCATAAGAAAAAAAAAATCAGATGTCCTATGAAGTGCAGTAATTTGCCATGTGATGATGTATTTTACAACGATAATTAAGACATGGACCAACCATTTATACAAAATTGGTGGGCTTCAAATGCTTAGAACTCAGCAGAGATAAAGCATTATCTTCCTTCATACATCGTTCGATGGAAGGACAATCACGTGGAAGCATCGATACCTATGAGGCTAAGCTATCCTCCACAACCATCAGTCTGCTAGTTGATGCATCTGTAAGTATTTGCCAATCTCTAAGGAAAACAAAATATAAAAAAGTAAAATTATAGATGCTGCAGACAAATAAAATGAGGATATGAATCATCACTAAAACTATCTGAAAACCATTCAAATCTAAGAACATCATATCCTGAACAATGCCCTACGTAGCTTCATAAAATGAAACATGTCGTTTATATGTATTCTCAAAAAGAAACATGCCGTTTTTATTACTTCGGTGAATCGCAAGAACTACTGAATAAACCTACGGAGGGGTCGATGAGCAGGCTGAGGTCAGAGAGGCAGCTGAGATGTGGTAGATGTGGAGGCTGACGGAGTCACCGACGTCGTTGGACGCCTGCTCGCTAGGAAGACACTTGGATGCAGCAGTGCTGTGGTGGCTGGTGGGCTAGGGTTGGAGAGGGATGGACTTGGGCGTGCAAGAGTGGAGAAAATTGCAGCACAATACCGGAACCCAAAAACGCTAAATCTAAGAACGGCTCCGATCAGAAACCACCACACGCATTGCTCAAGCTTCGGAACAGAATTACTTACCAAGCAATGGAGCGGGTAATATATGGTCTCATTCCTTCGCCCCTTAACCAGAATCTCTATACCGCAGACAACTTGTCTGTGTGATATAGAATCAAATAATAGGGAATCAATTTAAAACAAAGGAACCACAATGAAATCGATCTAAAAAACAAGAGATCCTCGAGATGATCGCTGCATACCTGGGCGCTACTGGAGCCATCGGAGATTCGCTGATCTTGTCCAAATTCTTGCAACGAGCCGCCGTCGGCTCGCTAGAGAAGCGAGAGCAGATCATCAGAAAGTAAGGCTACGGGGCATGAAAGGAGCTGCTGATGACCGTGCGGCGGAGGAGGCGAGGCGCACCACCCAGACGCGAAGCAGTTCAATCAGTTGGTTCAGATTCACCGTGCCCAGATCCACGATGTGCACGTACCTCTCCCCTTCCATCACTTGGATGACGGCGTGGTTGGCCGCCGCTATGGCGACGATGCTGAGGAGCGGGCGAGATGATTGTGTTGAGGCAGCGGCGGCGATAGTCGTCCTCGCGGTCAATGATGCGCTGGGACCTCTTGGTGGGCAGCCCATCATCGTCGGATGCGCGGGGGAGGTCGGCGGCGGCGATGGTGTGGCCCGTGTAGGACGCGAGGCGGCGCAGCGTGAGGTTGGGTGCGTCCGCTTGTCATCCGCCGCGTCATCCTCGCACGCTAGGATGGAGGTGTCGTAGCCGGCGAAGCGGTTGGGGTCCGAACCGCCGCCGCTGTAGAGGTCGGTGTCGAAGGCGACGGGCGTAAGAGGACTGGTGAGAGGGAGAACGAAGAGATCTATGGATCGATGAACTTCGGGAAGGAAAGCTCGGGAAGGAGAAAAATCAGGGAGTTGGCTGAGCGGGGGCTGGCATGCCTCTGGGTGAGAAAAAAGCAAGGCCGAAGCCACCAAAACAATTGCCCTGCGTAAGATGCATAAGATTCAGCGTAACAATGTAACGCTACTCACGCTGTTAATCTGCGCCCAGGCTAATCGTACGACTAGACCCCTTTTGACTGGTTCGGATCAGCGGCGGATCTCGCGTTGGGTGTGATTCCTCAGGGTGAAAGTTTAGAAGGAGATGTTTTGATAGGTGTAGAGTGCCCGATCTTTCGGCGAGTGGAGATAACTTCGATTTGGTGGATGTTGATCCTCACGATCCGACTACGACGAGCAAGCCGAAGCGCCAATGCAATCGCTGAACCAACTTCCGGAGGATATTAACCTTGCGGTAAACAAGATCAACCTGATCACGAGGATCAATTCTTACGCGCAATCGAAGAACGAGCAAGAATTAGAGGCGAGCAATCTGATGTATTGCACGAAGGTGGAGTTCTGAATTCACGTCGACAGACGGATGTATAGCTAAGCTAAACTTAAAACAAAACTCAAAGATTACAAGGGGCGCAGCCCTTGACTATATAGGGGGAGGACGAGGCATCTAGGGCCGGCTGAAGTGGAGAGGCGCGCGGTGGAGAGGGAGTCGTGCGACTTGGGCCACGTGGGCCTTCGGGCGACATCATCCTGGGCCGTCGTTCCTTAGCATCAAAACCGTCTTCAATTCCTGGGCTCGAGCTCTAGTGATTGGGCCCTTGTACGTCGTCGTCTCGTTAGAAGATGGATCCGTAACTCGAGGAGGCGCGACGACGAGAGGTGGAGGCGTGACAGCTTGGTTTGGCGCGCCATCTTCCGTCGTCATTATTCGTATGTCGTTGATGTCCTCATCATCCTCCCCTTCTTGAAGTGAAGTCGTCCTCGACGGCAACTCATCATCCTCACCCAAGTATGGTTTCAAATCTGCAACATTAAAACTAGTGGAAACACCAAACTCCATGGGCAAGTCAAGAACATAAGCATTATCGTTAATCTTGGTTAGCACTTTAAAAGGACCAGCAGCACGAGGCATCAGTTTAGAACGACGCAAAGTAGGAAATCTATCTTTACGCAAGTGCAACCAAACCAAATCACCAAGTTCAAAAGAAATATGTTTTCTACCTTTACTACCAGCAACTTGATACTTTTTATTAGCAATGGTAATGTTGTGTTGTGTTTCTTCATGCAATTGTTTCATGTGATCCATATGAGCAAGAGCATCAAGATGTGGTTCATCCTCAGCATCAATAGCAAACAAATCAATAGGCGCCTTAGGAACATAGCCATAAACAACCTCAAAAGGACACAACTTAGTGGCAGAATGTGTAGCACGATTATAAGCAAATTCAACATGAGGTAAACAATCTTCCCAGCGTCTCAAATTTTTATCTAAAACAGCTCTAAGCATAGCAGACAAAGTTCTATTTACTACCTCAGTTTGCCCATCAGTTTGAGGATGACAAGTAGTACTAAACAGCAGCTTAGTTCCTAATTTATTCCAAAGAGAACGCCAAAAATGACTAAGAAACTTAGCATCACGATCAGAGATAATTATTTTAGGAATTCCATGCAATCTAACAATCTCTCTAAAGAACAATTCAGCAACATTTAAGGCACCATCAGTTTTATGACAAGGTATAAAGTGAGCCATTTTAGAGAAACGATCAACAACCACAAAAATACTGTCCCTCCCCTTCTTAGTGCGAGGCAATCCCAAAACAAAATCAATCGAAATATCAAGCCAAGGAGAAGAGGGAACAGGCAAGGGCATATACAAACCATGATTAGCCAAACGAGATTTAGCTTTTTGACATGTGGTACAGCGTGCAACAAGGCGCTCAACATCACGGCGCATCCGTGGCCAAAAGAAATGGTCGGCCAACACCTCATGTGTCTTGAAAACTCCGAAGTGACCCATAAGACCACCTCCATGCGCCTCCTGTAACAACAAAAGACGAACCGAGCTAGCTGGAATACACAGCTTGTTAGCACGAAACAGGAACCCATCCTGCATATGAAATTTGCCCCAAGGTTTGCCATCCTTGCAATGCATCATAATATCATAAAAATCAGCATCATTCACATATTGATCTTTCAAAGCTTGCAAACCAAAGATTTTAAAGTCTAATTGGGACAGCATCATATAACGACGAGACAAAGCATCGGCAATCACATTTTCCTTCCCGTTTTTATGTTTAATGATGTATGGAAAAGATTCAATAAATTCAACCCATTTAGCATGACGACGATTCAGATTAGTTTGGGTTCTAATATGTTTCAAAGCCTCATGATCAGAATGAATAATAAATTCGCGAGGCCATAAATAATGCTGCCATGTTTGCAAAGTTCTTACTAAAGCATAAAGTTCTTTATCATAAGTGGAATATTTAAGAGCAGCACCACTTAACTTCTCACTAAAATAAGCAATGGGTTTATGATCTTGCAACAAAACAGCACCCAAACCAATTCCACTAGCATCACATTCCAATTCAAACACTTTATCAAAATTAGGCAATTGTAAGAGAGGAGCATGAGTTAACCGTTCCTTTAAAGTGTTGAATGCGTCGTCTTGTGGTGCGCCCCACTCAAATGGCGCACCCTTCTTGGTCAGCTCATGTAATGGTGCAGCAATAGAACTGAAATCCCGCACAAAACGACGATAGAAGCCTGCAAGACCAAGAAAACTGCGAACCTGTGTGACCGTCGTCGGTTGGGGCCAACTCTGAATGGCGTCCACCTTGCTGCTATCGACCTCAATGCCCTGTGGAGTAACAACATATCCAAGAAACGAAACACGTTGCGTGCAAAAAGTGCATTTTTCCATGTTCCCAAACAAGTGAGCAGCACGCAAAGCATCAAAAACAGCACGCAAATGATCTAAATGCTCATTCATGGATTTGCTGTATATAAGGATATCATCAAAATAGACAACAACAAATATTCCAATGAAAGACCGAAGAACTTCATTCATTAAGCGCATAAAAGTGCTAGGAGCATTAGACAATCCAAACGGCATAACCAACCATTCATACAAGCCAAATTTAGTTTTAAAAGCCGTTTTCCATTCATCTCCTAATTTCATTCTTATTTGATGGTAACCACTACGTAAATCAACCTTAGAGAAAATTGTGGCACCACTAAGTTCATCAAGCATATCATCAAGGCGTGGTATAGGATATCGATAACGAATTGTAATATTGTTAATTGCACGACAATCTACACACATACGCCAAGAACCATCTTTCTTAGGAACAAGCAAAACAGGAACCGAACAAGGGCTGAGAGACTCACGAATGTAACCTTTATCAAGCAATGCCTGCACTTGACGCTGAATTTCTTTCGTCTCCTCAGGATTTGTGCGGTACGGGGCGCGATTAGGAAGCTGTGCGCTTGGAATTAAATCAATCTGATGTTCTATGCCACGAATAGGAGGAAGACCCGACGGCAATTCAGCGGGAAAAACATCTTTATAGTCCTGCAAAAGGTTAGCAACAACAGGTGGAATATGCAACATAGGCGCCTCATCTAGTGAAACAAGCATACGAGAGCAAACTAGCGCATAGCAAAGCAGATTAGCACCATGTAATTCATCAAAATCAGCACGTGTAGCAAGCAAGATAGGGTTATTCAATTTGATCTCATGTTGAACAGGTGCAACAGGAGGCGATGTAACCAATTTTGCAGCTTTTGTCGCTCGAGCAATATCATCTTTAAGAACTTGTTCAGGTGTCATAGGATGAATAACAATTTTCTGACCCTTAAACATGAAGGAATAATAATTGGAGCGACCATGATGAACACTATCAACATCATATTGCCAAGGACGGCCAAGCAACAAAGAGCATGCTTCCATTGGAACAACATCACAATCTACAAAATCAGAATAGGCGCCAAGAGAGAAAGGAACACGTACCGAGCGCGTTACCTTTATTTTGCCGCCATCATTAAGCCATTGAACGTGATAAGAATGTGGATGCTTCCTTGTTGGCAATGATAACTGCTCCACCAAGGTCGTACTAGCCAAATTGTTGCAACTGCCAGCATCGATGATTATACGGATCGCTCGTTCTTGCACAACGCCTTTGATATGAAAAATGTTGTGGCGCTGATGCTTTTTATCCTGAACGACCTGTGTACTAAGAACATGCTGCACAACAAGAGTGGCATACCTGTCGGCGGCACTAGAGTCGACATGAAGCTACGTATTATCTGCATGATTAGTGGCAAGCATTGTCTGCTGAATATCCTCAGAATCACTAGCAGAAGAATACCCACCGTCGTCACGAATCAACATAGTTCGTTTATTTGGACAATCACGTATCACATGACCAAATCCTCGGCAACGGTGACACTGAATATCACGAGCTCGTCCAGACGACGACGAGGACGGCACGAACGAGGCAGATTTGGCCGTGGATGGAGCACTCGACTTGGACGTGGTCGAGGAGTGGTCGCGCGACGTGGAAGGAGGTGTCGACCGTGGAGCTGAAGGCGTCTTGGACCCTACAAAAATGTTAGGTCTTGACGAAGATTGTCGATCCTGCACTTCACGTTCAGCTTTACAAGCATATTCAAATAAGGTGGTCATATCATCATAATGCTTATAATCAAGAATATTCTGAATTTCACGATTTAACCCACCCCTAAAGCGAGCCATAGCAGCATCATCCAGTTCAACTAAACCACAGCGAATCATACCCTTTTGCAAAGCTTGATAATAATCCTCTACGGAAAGTGAACCTTGTTGAAAACGCTGCATTTGATTAAGCAAATCTCTAGCATAATATGACGGCACAAAACGATGACGCATAGCAGCTTTTAATGCCGTCCAAGTGGCTGGAATATTATCAGGATATCTTTGTCTATACTCACGCCACCAAAGTAAAGCAAATTCAGTAAATTCACTAATAGCAGCCTTAACTTGTAAATTAGCAGGAATATCATGGCATGCAAATTTTTGTTCAACCTCTAATTCCCAATCAAGATAAGCACCCGGATCATATTTGCCATTAAAAGTGGGAATACGAAATTTTATTTTGGCAAAAGAATCATTAATAGGAACACGTACCCTACGAGCACGACCACGGCGATTGTCGTCGTCCTGCTCGGTGTCGGCGCCGTAGTCACGGGCATGTTGCAACTCCGTGAGCTGCGTCGTCATGGTCCCAAGCTGCGTCGACATGGCCTCAAGACGAGTCATGATCGTCGCGAGCGTGGTGCGGGCAGCCGTATCAGCGAGGTCCAGTTGATCAAAACGCTCATTCGATGAAGTGACCGTAGAGTCAAGTCTCTCGTGCATCGTCTTCATGTCGTTTTGTAGACCGTCAACCTGTGCCTGGACATCCTGGAGGGTGAGCTCCTCCGACTTCGAGCTGTTTTCTGCCATAGAAACACAAGCAATACAAAAAGCGGGATCCTACAACGAGAGGTGAGTGGTGGGTGAAAAGCTCAATCAAAAAGCTGTTATCAAATTCTTACCCGTCCTTACCAAGCACGCAAGCGTGAACTGCAACCACAGGTAAAACCGGTGGAAGATTGGAGGAGCGATTGCGTGGTGAAACAAAAACCTGCTCGTAGTAGAAAATTTGTGGGGCTAGGAGGCTGCACTCAATCCAAGGGTTAGCACAATTCAAACAATAACTGCAAAGCTGAATAATGGTGCTAAACGCGAAAAGATTGCTACCGGTACAAGTGCAAGAGGAAGGAAAAAAAGGATCAAAACAAAGTGCAGCAAGAACGCGTCGCCTGTGTTGCTCGGCCGCTCTTTTTTTTTCTTTCTTTTTTTTTTCTCTTTTTTTTTCTTTTTTTTTTCTTTTTTTTAATACTTTTTGCTGAAAATATAAACAATGAGACCTCAAATAAGCAATTAAGCACAAACACTTTTTTTTTTTAGGCAGGGGTAGAACGGTAATAAAAAGAGACTCTCTCTCTCTCTCTCTCTCTCTCTCTAGAGTAGGAACAAACGAAACCGAGCAGAAACAAACACAGGGCGAGGCGAGCGGGTCACGACGTAACCGAGTAGGACTCGATCAGCGAGGCGAGCGGGACACACGAAACCGAACAAAACTAAACACAGGGCGAGGCGAGCGGGTCACGACGTAACCGAGTAGGACTCGATCAGTGAGGCGAGCGGGTCACGACGTAACCGAGTAGGACTCGATCGTCGAGGCAGTGATTGACCCGGACTCACGGTGCAGCGGATAAATTTGGCAAGCGAGACGGGATAAACAGATGCGGCGGAAAGCAAACTGTGATGGTGAAAACACGCGGCACGGCGGAAGGATACGACGATGATAGGAAGAAAACGATGAAACACAGTGTACCAGCAACGATCAAAAGCGAAAGCACAAAAACTCAACAACGCAAATTATTGAACGAAAGTGCGAGGCTTAAAACCGTACTGGGGTAAACTTTTTTTTTTTGTAATTTTTGGTTTATGTGGACTTGGATAAAACTCACCGAGAAACACTGGAATCTGATACCACTTGATAGGTGTAGAGTGCCCGATCTTTCGGCGAGTGGAGATAACTTCGATTTGGTGGATGTTGACCCTCACGATCCGACTACGACGAGCAAGCCGAAGCGCCAATGCAATCGCTGAACCAACTTCCGGAGGATATTAACCTTGCGGTAAACAAGATCAACCTGATCACGAGGATCAATTCTTACGCGCAATCGAAGAACGAGCAAGTATTAGAGGCGAGCAATCTGATGTATTGCACGAAGGTGGAGTTCTGAATTCACGTCGACAGACGGATGTATAGCTAAGCTAAACTTAAAACAAAACTCAAAGATTACAAGGGGCGCAGCCCTTGACTATATAGGGGGAGGACGAGGCATCTAGGGCCGGCTGAAGTGGAGAGGCGCGCGGTGGAGAGGGAGTCGTGCGACTTGGGCCACGTGGGCCTTCGGGCGACATCATCCTGGGCCGTCGTTCCTTAGCATCAAAACCGTCTTCAATTCCTGGGCTCGAGCTCTAGTGATTGGGCCCTTGTACGTCGTCGTCTCGTTAGAAGATGGATCCGTAACTCGAGGAGGCGCGACGACGAGAGGTGGAGGCGTGACAGCTTGGTTTGGCGCGCCATCTTCCGTCGTCATTATTCGTATGTCGTTGATGTCCTCATCATGTTTAGCTTTTATAGTGTAGATCATTGTGCGGTTTTGATCCTTATTTACAAAAGGAAAAATTGCTTCAGTAGCATCAAAAGTTCCTCGTTCACAGAAAATATCACTGAAAGTTCAGAGTAACGAAAAATACCATTAAAAGGTGCATGTCTACTCGGAAGTTACCATCAGTCTAACTTTTGGACAAAATGCTCTTACCCCTTTGTTCAGCAGCAATATAACGGTCCAAACAAACTGAATTAAAAAAACAACAGCTCAAACAAACAACACAACATCACAAACAGAGAATGAGATAGCATCTTGATTAACATCACACATGGTTTAGAGTACAAATGGATAACTAACAAAAGCATGGTTTGATGACATATGGTTCAGATTAGATTCAGATTACACAAACTAACAAAAGCAATGCCTCCTGATGACACAAAAGCATTGGATCCTGCTACACATAGCACTAATTTATGATGAGCCTTCGAGCAATGCCCCTGGTGAGATCGCCATTTCTGTGGCCCTTTTTCTAGTTACAAGCACTGTACTAATTGGAATAGAAGGAGAAGGTCCCATGCTTCTTGTTGTTGGCCCCGGACTGACCGGTGGAGTAGAGGAAGAGAGTTTTCATGTTTTTCTTAACTTTGAAGGAGTTTCTATATAACGCCTCAAATTTTAATAACTAAATTAATTAGAAAAAACCAGTGTAAAATTTAATTTTTCAAAGTTGATACGATCTCACAATTTTTCAAAAGAAAAATCCTCACTAAATAATTAAACAAGAGAAATAGATTAATCATAATTTTTGAATGAATAAAATATACCTTGCCTGAGTGTATGATTATTTTCCTTTTGCCTTGATTCACTTTGAGTGTTCATACTCCAAATTAAAACTCCAACATCCATTTAAAACGACTCTAAATTCAATTACCCAAGCCTCAGAAACTTTTAAAACCATTTTTCCTGTCCCTCTCTGTAAGGTTCATGACCATTGAGGTCACCCTAAGGTCTGATTGTTTTGGTGATGAATGACAAACATGAAATATGACTAATGTCTACACGAGTGTTATTCATGTAGGAAACCTTTTCTATCTTATGATAATTGCCGACGGCTACCTTGGCGGTTGATGATAATGACCGCAAGCATGGAGGCTTGTGAGCTTGATGGAGTCCAAGGGTTGATGGAGATGGATCAAAGCTAAGGACAAGCTATGGAGTAAGTGTTGGGAACACTTGTCTAGTTGTTAGGGCATTAAGTCCATAGGAAAAACAGGACTATTAAGGGGGTCTAGGTTATTTCTCTTTGGTCATGTAGTCGGTGATGTGCATGGATGCTTAGTGAAATCACAGGCACTAGGTGACAGTGGAGAAGCCAAGGAGCTGTTCGGAGAAGCCGAGAAACGAAGTCAATCGAGGACGAGGAGTTTCGGCTTCTGGAAGAAGTGACCAGACAGAGGGGTCAGTGGTGACCGGACTGTACGGTCACTAAGAAGTTTTGTCCAGAACCTACAGTGAGCAGCGAGGAAACTGCTGGTTCTAGAAGACCTAGTGACCGGACGGTCCGGTCAGTAGGTCTGGGACTTGGGCAGCGAGGAAGCAACGCTGGAAATGTTTCTGGACTGGAGAGAGAAATGGACTGGACGGTCCGGTCAACTGACCGTACAGTCCGGTTAGTAGAGAAGTCAGCAGGGGCAGAGCCGTTGGTGCTCAGGTTTGCAGTGACCGGATGGTCCGGTCAGTAGGCCTAGAAAGCTGATTTTGTGGAGCATCGGCTAGTTGGAGGTTGGAAGCCTATATAACTTCGTTGTTGGGGGTCTTGGAGACCTCTCTTGGCCAGTGGAATTGCTTGGAGCATTTGGTGAGAGCCAAGAGGAAAAGAGGAGAGCACTAGGAGGAGATATTGCATATCTTGAGAGTGCTGGTGAGAGTAACTTGAGCATTGATGCACATCTAAGGCTAGGGTGTCCTTGAGGATATGATCTAGGTTGTTACTCTTGGTCTATGGTGAGACCTAGACCGGTTGTGAAGGCCGTCACATGTTCGTACACGGTTTGAGCCCGTCGGTGAAAGGGGCATCAATAGTGAGTGCCCGTGTCGTCTCGGGGAGTCCGGCAAGTTCTCGAGGGAGGCGAGCTTGTGCCATGATGGTAGCGGTGACGCGCACCGTGTCTTCACTCCGGGAGTGATTGCGGGCTCGTGGGCGAGAACTCCACATCGGTGGCAGGAGGGACCGGAACTCCGTCGGGAGTGGTCCAACGAGGAGTAGGGGAAGGCGCCATCCTTCTGAGACCTCAGGAAAAAATCATAAGTCATCTCTTACTCTACCCCTTACTTTGACGGATTACTTTCCACATTTACATACCATTCTATTCATGCTTGTATGATTACCATGCTTTAGTTGATTACTTGTAGACTTGCATGAATAGGCTTCTCTACTTGCTAGTTGTGCTTAGCTTTCTCTTGATCACTATCATGTATAGGAGTTGCTTTGGCTTGATCGATCACCCTAGTATGTATAGTGCTACTCATGCTTTTGTGTTTATCTTGTACTTGATGATCTAGTAGCTTTGCTTGAGTAGGCTCCTTTGCAAGTTGTTTGCTTTCGCGTGTCTTTATCACTAGCTTACATAGGAGTTGTATTGCCTTGTGTGATCCATTACTATGCTTAGGTTGTTGTTCCGTGTATAGGTTCATTATCTTACTAGTATGTTCATCACTAGAATTGTGTAGGAGTTGTTTTGAGTGGTCGGTTTAGGAATTGGCGATTTTGATACATAGTGCAAGTTTCCGATTCACCCCCCCCCCTCTCAGTCACTCGGTCCTTTCAAGTGGTATCAGAGTCAAGTTCTCATCATAGGGCTTAACCGCCTTGAGTAGTGACCATATTGAGTCGGGATGTCATCCCATTCAGAGCCGGGTCATGGTTCATGGAAGAATCGCTTAAAAAGCTACCTAAATGCCATGATTCCGGATAAGTTGATGGACACACTTGTGAACTTTGCCGATACCTTTATCGATGATCATGTGTATGATGATGATGATTGTGTGGATGTGCCTAGTTCTAGTGAGTGCCTAGATTCTACTAGTGATGTTTTGATAGGTTGCTCTACTAGTGTGCCTAATGAGATGATTGATGATAGTGTGCCTCTTGATCGTGTTAGCATCTTACTTGTTGAGGAATTTTGTGCTTTTCGTGCTAATGACAATGAGAACTTCCTTGACTCTCTTATTCGGTTGCGAGGTATTATGGACACGATTGAAGAAAATAAAGGATCATTCAAGCTTCATAAGAAAGTGATAATGTAGAAGATCCTCTCCTTGCTCCCGAGCAGCAAGCTACTCTACATTACTTTTGATCTTCTCTTGGAGAAGAATCTCTCTGTTGAGGATGTGATTGGGTTGCTCTTTGAGGATGAGGAGATCACCGCGAGCTAGATTGGGGAGAAGACTTCCAAGGCAGACAATGGAGCATCCTCAAGAAAAGGGAAAGAAGTAGCTTCGAGCTCAAACTTCTTTGATCCCTCCACAAGATTGCCTTGCAGCAGCTTCTACAACCCCGTCGGATCAAGACCTACACCAAGCTCTTCATCAGGCGATTCATCAAGCTCTACCCCAAGTGTTATTCCAAGTTCTACTCCAAGCACTTCGGGTGGACCACGCATTGGTGTAGGGGGAGTGCCAACAACAATGCTCACACGATCATTAGAGATGATCAATCTCACCACTACGGCTCCGGCGCCTCCACCTCCTCCGCCACAAGATCGACTTTGGCATCTTCTTCGAGCTCACCAACAGGATCTCATCTTTCAACTTGGTGAATTTGTGAGAAATCTAAATGATGACCTTTGTGATACTCTCTTAAGCATTTATGATCTTGTGTGTAGGATAAACTCATTCAGAGGTCTTCGAAGGATCCCATCATATGAAATAATTGATAGACTCCTCTTGCAAATCACAACTCCTGAGAGGGGTTTCTTACTTGTGGAGGTATTCAACAGAAGGCATGAGCTCTCAATTGAGAGGGCAATAGAGATGATACTTGTGCTCCACTCACAAGTGGGACATGTGCTTGAGCACGTCACTGGACTCTATGATCCTCCTCATTATTATATCGACCTCGACAATGTGCACATGGGGGATGGTCATGGACATTGGAGGTATCATGCTCCTCACTATCCCATGAGGAGGAGACTTCACGAAGGGATTGCAAGGATCCCTATCTATGAGGATGGACTTATCGCTCTACGTGATGAGGTTAGTGCTAGTCAATCAAGTAATTTCTTGGATACTAACCCTTCTTCCTCTAGTGCTTGTCTTATGGCTACCACTAGGGTCAACTACAAGAGTGAAGATACTCATTGGATTCTTGACAGTGGGTGCACCCAACACATGACCGAGAAGCCAACCATGTTCACCAACATTGATGAAGACGAAGACAGTGAGAAGATGACTTTTGGGGATAACTCAAAAGGGAGAGTCAGAGGATCAGGCAAGGTAGCCATTACTGAGGACCTCTATCTCTCCAAGGTCTTTCTTGTGGAAACCCTCAACTTCAACCTCCTATCTATTGGTCAACTCTGTGACATGGGTTTCAAGTGTACATTTGATGAGGATGGTGCAATGATTGAAAATTCTAAGAAAGGGCTAGTATTTCATGGAGTGAGGCATGAGAACTTGTATGTCACGGACTTCAAATCAAGTAACATGCCACCAAGTACTTGCCTCTTTACTAAGGCAACTAAGGGATGGTTGTGGCATAGAAGACTGGCACATATTGGAATGAATCAACTTAGAAAAGTGGTCAAGATAAATCTAGTTGAAGGGATCAAGGATGTCACCTTTGAGAAGGATAGATTGTGTAGTGCTTGTCAAGCTTGGAAGCAAGTTGCATCATCTCATCCCACCAAGTCTTTCATGTCTACATCTCATCCTCTAGAGCTCTTACACATGGACTTGTTTGGGCCAATACATTACAAGAGTCTGGGAGGGAACCTATATTGCTTGGTGATTGTGGATGACTTCACGAGATACACTTGGACCTTCTTTCTTGTGGACAAGTCTCAAGCAAGTAATATCTTCAGAAAGTTTCCAAGAAGAGCGAAGAATGAATTCAAGGTCAATATTGTGAAGATAAGGAGTGACAATGGGACTGAGTTCAAGAACACAACAGTGGAGGAATATTATGACAAGAAGGGAATCAAGCATGAATTCTCCGCTACATATACTCCTGAGCAGAATGGAGTAGTGGAGAGGAAGAACAAGACACTCATCACTCTTGCTCGTGCTATGTTGGATGAGTATGGAACTCATTAGAGGTTTTGGGCTGAAGCAATCAACACAGCTTGCTACACCTCGAACCGTGTCTATCTCCACCAGCTATTGAAGAAGACACCCTATGAGCTATTGGTTGGACGAAAACCGAATGTTTCCTATTTTCGGGTCTTTGGCTGCACTTGCTACATTCTCAAGAAAAGGAGGAAGCCCAGGAAGTTTGAGAGCAGAACTGATGAAGGCATTCTTGTTGGGTACTCAGGGACTTCTAAGGCATATAGGGTCTACAACTCAGCCACAGGTTATGTGGAAGAATCCTATGATGTGCAATTTGATGAGTCAAATGGTTCTTAGAAAGGAGATGAGTTTCATGAAGTGAACATTGGAGATGAGCCTACAAGGGAAGCTTTGAGAAACATGCCCATGGGCGAGGTTTTACCCCACGAGGCCAATAATGGAAACATTGATGAGCCCTCAACTCCATCACCTCAACCAACCTCTTCTTCCGAGGTGCAAGAACCAAACCAAGATGCCATTGCCTCTCCCACTAGCTCCTCCCAAGATTCATTGAGAGTGCATCCACCTACCCATGAGGGAACCTAAGAGAGAAGTGAGCCCCAAGCCTCCCCACATACTTCACATCGAGCCACTTCTCCAAGTTCTTCACACAACAGCCCCACATCCTCACCAAGCTCTAGCTCCAAAACAACAAAGCATATGAGTGATTCTCCCACTTCACTAAGAATTTAAAATACTCATATCTCAAGAGAGTGAGCAATCCATAATGCACAAGATACTTCACCTAGAGCTCCTCCCACTCAAGAAGAACACCATCCTAGACCCAAGGTCATCAACAAGGATCACTCACGTGACTTGATCATTGGGAGTCCATCTCAAGGAGTAAGGACAAGGAGAAATCAATACAAGCCCAACTACATGAGTGAAGAAAATGATGGTGAGGCAAATGTTGCAATTGAGAACTTCTCCTTCGTCTCTATAATTGAGCCCACTACCATTGATGAAGCTATGGATGATCACAAATGGGTAATAGCTGCGCAAAAAGAGTTGAACAACTTCAAGAGGTGCAAGGTATGGAAATTAGTTGAGAGACCCAAGAATCATAATGTGGTTGGCACCAAGTGGGTCTTCAAGAACAAGCAAGATGAGAAAGGAACAATTGTTAAGAACAAGGCTCGCTTAGTGGCTAAGGGATATTCTCAAGTGGCGGGCATTGACTTTGAAGAAACCTTTGCTCTTGTGGCTTGTCTTGAAGCTATTCGGATCTTACTTGCCTATGCATCACACAATGGCTTCAAGCTCTTTCAAATGGATGTCAAAAGTGTCTTCTTGAATGGAGAGATCAATGAGAAAGTCTATGTGGAACAACCTCCGGGGTTTGAGGACCCTAAACATCCAAGACATGTGTACAATTGAAGAAAGCTCTGTATGGTCTCAAGCAAGCACCAAGGGTATGGTATGAACACTTGAGGAACTTCCTTCTAAAGAATGGTTTCAAGATTGGAAGCATTGATACCACCTTGTTCACAAGACTTGCTGGGAAGGATCTCTTTGTGTGCCAAATCTATGTGGATGATATCATCTATGGGTCAACCAATGAGAAGTTCAATAAAGAGTTTCGGGAGATGATGGCAATAGAATTTCAAATGTCAATGATTGGAGAGTTGCATGTGTTTCTTGGTTTTCAAGTCAAACAATTGAGAGAAGGGAAATTCATCTATCAAGAGAAGTATACCAAGGATCTTCTCAAGAGATTCAACATGGAGAATTGCAAGCCTTTGCACACTCCTATGGCGACAAGCAAATCCTTGGATGATGATGCAAAGGGTAAACCGGTGAACCTCAAGCTCTATAGATCAATGATTGGGTCCTTGCTCTATCTCACTACCTCAAGACCAGACATCATGCTTAGTATGTGCTTGTGTGCACGCTATCAAGCAAATCCAAAGGAGTCTCACTTGAAGGCCATGAAGAGGATTCTTAGATACCTCAAGTACACACCTACCATGGGACTATGGTATACTAGAGGAACAAGCTTTGAGTTACTTGGGTATTTGGACTCGGACTTTGCAGGATGCAAAGTGAATAGGAAGAGTACACTGGGAGGTTGCCAATTTCTTGAAAGATCTCTAGTATCTTGGAGCTCAAAGAAGCAAAACACGGTGGCTTTATCCATAGCTGAAGCGGAGTACACGGTGGCGGGAGCTCGTTGTGCACAACTTCTCTACATGAGGCAAACTCTCTCGGATTATGGCCTCAACTTAACTCAAATGCCATTATATTGTGATAGTGAAGCGACAATCAAGATGGCTCTCAAAACTGGAGATCATGGTCATGCAAAGCATATTCAAGTCAAGCATCATTTCATAAGAGACCATGTTGAGAAGAAGGATATTGAGCTGGTGAGTGTGCGGACTCATGAATAATTGGCAGATATCTTCACCAAGCCACTCGACGAGAAGACCTTCAACAAGCTAAGGGGATAACTCAATGTTCTCGACCTTTCAAACTTCACATGAGTAACCCTAAAGCTTGTCTCTTGTAAATATGTATAGCCTTGTTTGTTTTGGTTGTTGTTTGTGTCTTTGTTTTGTGCTTGTTTCTCTTTGCTTGTAGGTCAACTTCGGACCTCCTTGAGATAGCAATAGACATGGATTAAGCTTGGGACGGTGGTTCATGGTGAGCCCAAGGCTTTGAAGAATGGTCCATTGTGAGTAATCTCAAGAAGGGAACAACTCGTCGTTGGCATTTTGGTTTGTAGCCTTTCTCTCTCTTTCATTTAGCATCGCATCATGCATTTGTATACTTGTTGCATTTGCATTCTTTGCATTCATGCATTTTGCATCATGATTCCTTACGTGCTTTCAAGCATGTTTCTAGGGGGAGTTGCTTATTTACAATATAAGTACATGACCCCTCTAGATGATCACATAGTGATCTTTGTGCTTCATGCCCATTGAGTCACGTTCAAACAAGCTTCGAGGTTAAATCTACTCGCGCAGCTTAAAGACAAGTGGCTTATACATTCCCATCACATAAATGACTAAACATTTCATACTTGAGAAAATATTTTGTTGAGTCATGTGTGTAGGGGGAGCTATGGTGGAACACCATTGTGACCAAGGAGAAGCACCATGAAAGGGGGAGTTTCCTACTCTTGCCGTTTATTATTTGCTCCTTGGTTCTCTTGTGTTTTATCTTTGATTTTTGGTGATAGGTGACAAAGGGGAAGAAGAATATGAAGATCCAAAAGCCAAGTCTGGATCGATAACACAAAAGGGGAGAAGAACATGAAGAAACATGAAGAAGGGAAGAAGAACACGAAGATACAAGGAAGATATGAGGTGACAAAGAGAAGAACATGAAGACATAATGGAGATGATCAATGAAATGGTGCATGTTCTGATGAGGACATCACTCCTATGGATACACACAACACTCCTCCAAATCTGGACTTGCAAGGTCCAATGACTAGAGCTCGTGCACGACGACTAAATTTAGAGGTGAGCTCGTTCCTACGTTCTTCGCTATATGTTACTTTTGAGAATGGTTTCCTACCTAATGATTATTTTATGATTAGAAATCATGGAGAGGATCAGGAGATGATGGGAGAAGGAGTTGGGAACGTGGAGGACCAGCAAGGGCTTGGAAGCCAAAGTGGAGGCCCAATCAAAACCGACTTCGAGTCTGTTTCGGGGCCCAGGACTAGTCTGTACTAAAACAGTCGCCCAGGACGCATACGGACTCGGATTTGGACGTTCTACATATGCACGGAAAGATAAGGAGAAGACCTTTCCAATGCCGCCAGCCTCATGTCAAAATTCATCCGGAGTCATCAGAAATCGTCAAAACAAGAGAGAGTCCAGAATCTGTGTCGGTGCTGCGTCGCCTATTTTTGGCCTTTGGGCTTTGTATCTAGTTGAGCCCAATTAGGGGCGCGTCCAGAAGGTCTTGCACGACCCTAGGGTCTTTATATACAGCCGCCACCGCACCATTAGGGTTCGGATTTTGCTTAGATCAATTCTGTTCATAAACAGTTTCGCCGTTCATCGGTTTGTGAGACCCCAACTTCGAGAGTTTAATCATACATCTGCAATTGTGTTGCATTCTTCGTTGTTCTTGCTTGTGTTCTTGATTCGCAGGTAGGGATTAGCCTTCTCGACGAGGTCAATCGTCTTTGGACGGTTGATAACCAGAGGAGACGTCGTGCTGCGATTGCGGGGTTTAGAACGTGCTGTTCTGAAGCCGGATCGAATTGTGTGTCGCCTCCGACCAAATCAACTTACCAAGAACCTTTCGGAAGATCGGGAACCCTTGTTCACATCAAGTGGTATCAGAGCTTCAGGTGCACCGTCAGGTTCACACTACCCTTTAGTTTTGTTTTCGTGTTCTTCCTATCGTCCACTGAAAATACCAAAAAAAAATTTCCCCCGCCCATAACCACGTGTTTAGCCTTTGCATATTTCAATTTCAGAGTCCGTAGTGTTGAGTTTGTGCCCTAGTTCTTGTTTAGTCGCTGGTTTAGTTTGTGTTTTTATCGTCAGTAGTGTTTCCCTTGCAACCCTAGCTGCCATCCCCTTCACCATCCTCGGTTTTGTCGGCTTTGTGTGCTAGGGTTGATTGATCAACACGCCCACCCTAATCCCACCCTAAACCTACCCTCACCACCTCGGACCAATTTTCATAAATTCCACTTTCCGCTGCATCCACCTCGCCAAAAAAATCCCTACCCGACCCCAAGACCGACTCGGATTTCACTCAAACCCCCGGTTTCTTCATAACCGATTCCGACACCCCTTCGGTAAAACGGCCATAACTTTTCGCTCGGTTGTCCGTTTTGGCTGAAATTTTTACAGGAGATTCTTAACAAAAAGTTGAGCATACCCACACTCGGCTACGCCTTGTGTGCCGTCGTCAAAAAATTCAAAAAAAATCGGGAAGATAAAGAAAAAATTCATTCAAGTTGAAACCCGACGTTTTCTGAAACTTCAAGATTTTCTGTAGGCCACGTCCTATCTCGGTTTGAGCTGAAATTTTTTGTGGTTTTTTCCTGTTTGCTAGTGAGTTGAAAAAAATATCAAAAAAATAAAATAAAAAAAAAGAAATTTGGGATTCCTACTAGTGCTCCATCTAGCCCCTTGGAATTTCTGAGTTTGGCTGTTTTACACTAAGCCCCCTGTTATCGACTGTGTCCCTTTGTCTCTTTGTTTCTTCTTTGCTATCACTACTGTTCTAGGACATAGTTAGACCAGCAACAAGGGACAAGTTATTTGGGCACTTATTCAGTTTTACTATCTGTTTTTGATTTGTGTGCCACTCATATATATATATTTGGCCTTCCTAGCTCTACATACTTCTTCTGGACAGCATATAGGTTATTTGGTAACCCTTGCAATCGTGAAACACTTCTCCCTGGTATCCTTTGCTTTGTTGTTTTCAGAACTTTGTAAGAGCTTTGCAAGAAGCTTACTTTTGCTGTGTTGAGAGGCACCACTGCTTAGTAGTTTTGTAGGGATAACCTTCACTTTTGGTTTCCTGTTTTGGTGTTTCTGATGTCAGGAAGCGATGGGGAGGGTGCTTGACCCTCCAAATTGGATGAGTGCGTGAGCCAAAATCAGTTACAGAAGGCTTTGCAGGCGGTTCAGAGTGATTTGGCAGAGACGATCACCAGGGCCGTCACTGACGCCATCACCAAGCTTCACCTGGGAGAAAGCATTGAGCGGTTGGACAAGAGAGTCTCTAAGCTAACCGATCAGGTTGTCGAATTGGAGACCGCTCACAAGACCAACAACAACAACAACAACAACACCAACACCAACACCAACAACGACACCAACAACGACGTTGAAGACGATCATGATGAAGCAACGGTGTATAAGGCTGATGGCACCTTCGATAGGTCAGCTACAAGGACCGCAAGGTTACGACGCCGTTTGCAACGTAACCCTCAAGTTATGGGTGGTTTCCACAAGCACAACCGTCGCACACAAGGTAACCATGCTCCAGATGATCCGTATGCTAAAATTAAGTTTTCAATTCCTTCGTTTTCGGGTCAGTACTATGGTGATTCTTACCTTGATTGGGAAATGACGGTAGAACAAAAATTTAATGCCCACCTTGTTCCTGAACAACATAGAGTTAGACAAGCCACTAGTGAGTTTAAGGACTTTGCTATTGTTTGGTGGAGTGGTCTAGCTGCTGAAACCGATTTGCCTACTACTTGGGAAGAACTTAAGGTAGAAATGCGTGATCGTTTTGTTCCTCCTTCTTTTTATAGAGAAATTCGTAATAAACTGCAGCATTTAGATCAAGGAGATAAAACTGTTCAGGAGTATTTTAGTGAGCTTCCGAAGGGTTTGATTCGTTGTGCTGTGGTTGAAAAAGTAGAGGATCAGATTTGCCGCTTTTATTCTGGTTTGAGAAAAGAAATTCAGGACATCCTTGATTATAAAGAATTTTATACCCTCAACTAGTGTTTCCAGTATGCTATGCTTGCAGAGAAAGAATCACAGGGACTTTTCCAGGCTTTTGAGGAGTACAGCAAGTCCAGGAATTTCTACCCACCACGGCCGACGGGGACTTCGGGGCTGCCCAAGCCGTCTTTCCGGCTGCCCCCACCAGCTAGTGTTGTTTCTGCAGCACCAAGATTAGCCCCTGCCCCTTTTACGCGCTCAGGTAAAAATTACTTTGTTACCAATGACCCCTGCTGAAATTGTACAAGCTGATTTAGAATGAGCTGCTAGTTTAAAAAATAAAAGCCCTGAAATTCAGCAACCTGTTAATTCTGCTTCTACACCAAGTAATGTTAATGATTCTTCAAGTTCTAAGGGTGCTGCAATTAAATTACAAGGTCGTTCATGTCTTGCCATAAAATCTGAGCTTGCTGAAATTTCTACTGATGATATTTGCTATGCTTTGATATGCAAACAAGCCTTGTTTTTGCTTGGTGATATTGCTTCTAGTGCTTTGCCTCCTGCTGTCACTAACCTTTTGCAGGAGTATGAGGATGTTTTCCCAGCTGAGATACCCCCGGGATTGCCACCTTTGAGAGGGATTGAGCATCAAATTGATTTGATTCCTGGTGCTACTTTACCGAACCGTGCTGCTTATAGGACCAACCCTGAGGAGACTAAGGAGATACAACGACAAGTCCAAGACCTTTTGGATCGTGGGTATGTTCGTCAATCACTTAGTCCTTGTGCTGTTCCTGTACTTTTGGTTCCTAAGAAAGATGGTTCTTGGCGTATGTGTGTAGATTATAGAGCCATGAATAACATTACTATTAGGTATCATCATCCTATTCCTAGGCTAGACGACATGCTTGATGAGTTATGTGGTGCTATAATTTTCACTAAAATTGATTTGCGTAGTGGCTACCATCAAATTAGAATGAAACTTGGAGATGAATGGAAAACAGCTTTCAAAACCAAATTCGGGTTGTATGAGTGGTTAGTAATGCCTTTTGGGTTAACTAATGCACCCAGTACTTTCATGCGTTTGATAAATGAGGTTTTAAGACCTTTTATTGGCAAATTTGTGGTTGTTTACTTTGATAATATCTTGATTTATAGCAAATCCATGGATGATCATATGATTCATTTGCGTGCTGTTTTTGATGCTTTGCGAGTTGCACGTTTATTTGGTAACCTTGAGAAGTGCACCTTTTGCACGGATCGAGTCTCTTTTCTTGGCTATGTTGTGACTCCACAGGGAATTGAGGTGGATGAGGCGAAGATTGAAGCCATAAAGAGCTGGCCTGTACCAAAAACTATCACACAGGTGAGGAGTTTTCTTGGTCTTGGTCTTGCAGGTTTCTACCGCCGCTTTGTCAAAGATTTCAGCACCATTGCTGCACCATTGCATGAGTTGACAAAGAAGGGCGTTGACTTCCATTTTGGTAAGGTACATCATGAGTCTTTTGATGCTTTGAAGGACAAACTTACACATGCACCATTGCTGCAATTACCCAATTTTGATAAGACTTTTGAGCTTGAATGTGATGCTAGTGGTATAGGCATTGGTGGTGTTTTGATGCAAGATGGTAAACCTGTTGCATACTTTAGTGAGAAAATTACTGGGCCTGTTTTGAATTATTCCACGTATGATAAGGAACTATATGCACTTGTACGTTCTTTAGAGACGTGGCGTCATTATTTGTTGCTCAAAGAATTTGTTATTCATTCTGATCATGAATCACTTAAGTATATTCGTTCTCAATGCAATTTGAACCGTAGACATGCTAAATGGGTTGAGTTTATTGAGTCTTTTCCTTATATTATTAAACATAAGAAAGGGAAGGATAATGTGATTGCTGATGCTTTATCTAGGCGATATACTTTGTTGTCTCAACTTGATTGTAGAATTTTTGGACTTGAGGCAATTAAAGAACAATATGTTGCTGATGTTGATTTTAAAGATGTATTGCTGCACTGTAAAGAAGGTCGTGCTTGGCACAAATTTGTGTTGAATGATGGATTCTTGTTTAGAGCTAACCACCTATGCATTCCAGTTGGTTCTGTTCGTCTTTTGTTGTTGCAGGAGGCGCATGGAGGTGGATTGATGGGTCATTTTGGTGCTAAGAAGACAGAGGATATTTTGGCCACACACTTCTTTTGGCCAAGGATGAGGAAAGATGTTGAGCGTTTTGTTGCTCGCTGCACTACATGTCAAAAAGCTAAGTCTCAACTGAATCCACATGGTTTATACATGCCACTTCCTGTTCCTTCTATTCCTTGGGCGGATATTTCTATGGACTTTATTTTAGGACTGCCTAGGACTAAGAGGGGGAGCGATAGCATTTTTGTTGTCGTGGATCGTTTTTCCAAGATGGCACACTTTATATCATGTCATAAAACTGATGATGCTAGTTATATTGCTGATCTTTTTTTCAAAGAAATTGTACGTTTGCATGGTATGCCTTCTGCTATTGTTTCAGATCGTGATGCAAAATTCTTGAGTCATTTTTGGCGCACGCTTTGGAATAAGTTGGGTACAAAGTTGTTATTTTCTACAACTTGTCACTCACAAACTGGTGGACAAACTGAGGTTGTGAACCGCACTTTGGGTACTATGTTGCGAGCTATTTTGAAGAAAAATTTGAAGCAATGGGAAGAATGCTTACCTCATGTTGAGTTTGCTTATAATCGGGCAACACATTCTACTGCCAAGGTAAGTCCATTCAAGGTAGTGTATGGTTTTGATCCCCGTACTCCACTTGATATACTTCCTCTACCTATTAATGAGAGAGTTCATATTGATGCTAAGGAGCGTGCTGAATTTATTTTGCAAATGCATGAGACCACTAGACTTAGCATTGAAAAGATGAATGAAAAGTATAAAATTGCTGGTAGTAAGGGAAGAAAGGAAGTAAAGCTTGATGTAGGAGATTTAGTGTGGTTACACTTAAGGAAGGATAGATTTCCAGAATTGAGAAAGTCTAAACTAATGCCTAGAGCTGATGGTCCATTCAAAATAATAGAGAAGATTAATGATAATGCATACAAACTTGAGTTGCCTCCCGAGTTCGGAGTTAGTCCTACTTTTAACATTTCAGATTTGAAACCATACTTGGGAGAAGAGGATGAGCTCGAGTCGAGGACAACTCCACTTCAAGAGGGGGAGGATGATGAGGACATCACTCCTATGGATACACACAACACTCCTCCAAATCTGGACTTGCAAGGTCCAATGACTAGAGCTCGTGCACGACGACTAAATTTAGAGGTGAGCTCGTTCCTACGTTCTTCGCTATATGTTACTTTTGAGAATGATTTGCTACCTAATGATTTTTTTATGATTAGAAACTATGGAGAGGATCAGGAGATGATGGGAGAAGGAGTTGGGAACGTGGAGGACCAGCAAGGGCTTGGAAGCCAAAGTGGAGGCCCAATCAAAATCGACTTCGAGTCTGTTTCGGGGCCCAGGACCAGTCTGTACTAAAACAGTCGCCCAGGACGCATACGAACTCGGATTTGGACGTTCTACATATGCACGGAAAGATAAGGAGAAGACCTTTCCAATGCCGCTGGCCTCATGTCAAAATTCATCCGGAGTCATCAGGAATCGTCAAAAAAAGAAGTCCAGAATCTGTGTCGGTGCTGCGTCGCCTATTTTTGGCCTTTGGGCTTTGTATCTAGTTGAGCCCAATTAGGGGCGCGTCTAGAGGGTCTTGCACAACCCTAGGGTCTTTATATACAGCCGCCGCCGCACCATTAGGGTTCGAGTTTTGCTTAGATCAATTCTGTTCATAAACAGTTTCACCGTTCATCGGTTTGTGAGACCCCAACTTCGAGAGTTTAATCATACATCTGCAATTGTGTTGCATTCTTCGTTGTTCTTGCTTGTGTTCTTGATTCGCAGGCAGGGATTAGCCTTCTCGGTGAGGTCAATCGTCTTTGGACGGTTGATAACCAGAGGAGACGTCGTGCTGCGATTGCGGGGTTTAGAACGTGCTGTTCTGAAGCCGGATCGAATTGTGTGTCGCCTCCGACCAAATCAACTTACCAAGAACCTTTCGGAAGATCGGGAACCCTTGTTCACATCATGTTCACTTGGAGTACATATGAAGATCATGACAAGATGAACATGTACATCAACATGAAGAAGAACAACAATGGTGCACATCTACAACAACAATGAACACCTACACTGACACGAACATCTACATCCTTGGTGCGTGTCTACTTTGACAAGATCATCAACCACGACACCAAGACGGGCGCAAAATTCAACTCAAGATAGATATCATGTGCCCTACGTGATTGGGTAGTTCTCCTTCAACACCTAGCACATTCCAAGGAGGAGTCTACTTCCAAGGTAAGGACCAAGATAATCTTTTCATTCCTTTCCTTTCCTTTGGTTCCTTGTTGTTCGTCCGTTTTGGATCATCATAAGTAGTGGTTGTCATCCATCACCAAAAAGGGGGAGATTGTAAGGTTCAAGACCATTGAGGTCATCCCAAGGTATGATTGTTTTGGTGATGAATGACAAACATGAAATGTGACTAATGTCTACACGAGTGTTGTTCGTGTAGGAAACCTTTTCTACCTTATGATGATTGCCGACGGCTACCTTGGCGGTTGATGATAATGACCGCAAGCATGGAGGCTTGTGAGCTTGATGGAGTCCAAGGGTTGATGTAGATGGATCAAAGCTAAGGACAAGCTATGGAGTAAGTGTTAGGAACACTTGTCTAGTTGTTAGGGCTTTGAGTCTATAGGAAAAACCAGACTATCAAGGGGGCCTAGATCATTTCTCTTAGGTCATGTCTAGTTGGTGATGTGCATGGATGCTCAATGAAATCACAGGCACTAGGTGATAATGGAGAAGCTGAGAAATGAAGTCGAGCGAGGACCAGGAGTTTCAGCTTCTGAAAGAAGTGACCGGACAAAGGGGTTAGTGGTGACCAGACTGGACGGTCACTAAGAGGTTTTGTCCGGAGCCTACAATGAGGAGCGAGGAAACTGCCAAGTCTAGAAGAACTAGAGACCGGACGGTCCAGTCTAGTGACCGGACGGTCCGATCAGTAGGTGTGGGACTTGGATAGCGAGGAAGCAGCGCTGGAAATGTTTCTGGACTAGAGAGAAAAATGGACCGGATGGTCCGGTCAACTGACCGTACGGTCCGGTCAGTAGAGAAGTCAGCAGGGGCAGAGCTGTTGGTGCTCAGGTTTGCAGTGATCGGACGGTCCGGTCAGGCAGTGACCAGACAGTCCGATCAGTAGGCCCAAAAAGCTGATTTCATGGAGCAACGGCTAATTGGAGGTTGGAAGCCTATATAACTTCGTTGTTGGGGTCTTGGAGACCACTCTTGGCCAGTGGAATTGCTTGGAGCATTTGGTGAGTGGCAAGAGGAAAAGAGGAGAGCACTAGGAGCAGATATTGCATATCTTGAGAGTGCTAGTGAGAGTAACTTGAGCATTGATGCACATCTAAGGCTAGGGTGTCCTTGAGGGTGTGATCTATGTTGTTACTCTTGGTCTATGGTGAGATCTAAACCGGTTAGGTGTCGGTGATCTAGCCTATCGTGATTGGTTGTGAAGGCCGTGACACGTTTGTACACGGTTTGAGCCCGACGGTGAAAGGGGCATCAATAGTGAGCGCCCGTGTCGGCTCGGGGAGTCCAGCAAGTTGTCGAGGGAGGCAAGCTTATGCCATGATGGCAGCGGTGACGCACATCATGTCTTCACTCTGGGAGTGATTGCGGGCTCGTGGACGAGAACTCCACATCGGTGATGGGAGGGACCGGGATTCCGGCGGGAGTGGTCCAACGAGGAGTAGGGGAAGGTGCCATCCTTCTGAGACCTCAGGAAAAAATCATGAGCCATCTCTTACTCTACTCCTTAATTTGATGCATGACTTTCCTCATTTACATACCGTTCTATTCATGCTTGTATGATTACCATGCTTTAGTTGATTACTTGTAGACTTGCATGAATAGGCTTCTCTACTTGCTAGTAGTGCTTAGCTTTCTCTTGATCACTAGCATGTATAGGAGTTGCTTTGGCTTGATCGATCACCCTAGTATTTATAGTGCTACTCATTCTTATGTGCTTATCTTGTACTTGATGATCTAGTAGCTTTGCTTGAGTAGGCTCCTTTGCAAGTTGTTTGCTCCCACGTGTCTTTATCACTAGCTTGCATAGGAGTTGTATTGCCTTGTGTGATCCACCAGTATGCTTAGGTTGTTGTTTCGTGTATAGTTTCATTATCTGTTGTTTCGTGCATAGGTTCATTATCTTACTAGTGTGTTTATCACTAGAATTGTGTAGGAGTTGTTTTGAGTGGTCGATTTTAGGAATTGGCGATTTTGGTACATAGTGCGGGTTCCCGATTCACCCCCCCCTCTCGGTCACTCGGTCCTTTCACTCTCCTCTTGGGCCAACACCAATCCCCTCCTCTCTTCCTCAGCCTAGCCCACTTCTCCTCCCCTTCTCCCCTTCCCCGTGTGGGCCATGCCCCTTTCTCTCACCAGCCCGACTCACCCTTGTAGCCCCGCTCCTCTCCTGGGCCGCACGCTGCGCTCCAGCCCAGCCGTCGCCTCCACCTCCTTTACCTCATCTCACTTCGCAAGCTGGCCTAGCCGAAACCGCACGCCACCACCAGCACGCTGCGCTCTAGCTTAACTGCCGCCTCTACCTCCTTTACCTCATCCCACTTCGCGAGACAGCCTAGCCGAAACCGTACGCCACCACCAGCCCTTGGGCTACGCGCGCGCTCCCGGCCCATTTGCGCGCTCCACAGCCCACTTGCCCACCTTCTCCCTCGCGACGCCGTGTCACCGCTCTGCTCGACCAAGCGCTGCTACCCCGCTTGCTCAGCGCACTGCTCCCGTGCTGTAGTGTGCCAGCCAGCTCCGTTGACCTGCCTGGCCCCGCCGCTTGACCCCAGGACCGCCCTGCTCACTGCCTCATCGTGTCACATCCCTGCCTGCTTGGCCCCGCCTTCCCGGTTGCCATTACCCTTGCCTGAACGCGAAACGCCGCCCACTCACCACCGATTACTCGTTGCCTGACAAACACAACCCCGCCCGGACGCTCCCCGACACGTGCAAACAAGCACAACAGCCAGCCGCCTTTACTCCTCCTGCCCGAGCCATCACCTGGCGACTATGCGCTTAGCGCCGGATGTGACCCATCCCTGACCGCCAGTTCAGCCCATCGGAGTAACCCACTAGCCACCGTGAAGGCATGTTCCACGCCATTGCGTCGCTTCTTCCACTCCCCGGCTATATATAGCTACCTCAACCCCAACTCCGAGCACTGACAAGCTCTAATTGAGGATTTCCCCTTCTTTCCCCCTTTCAGCCATGGCATCCATCGGGCATAGCGATTCGTCACCCCACCGAGAAAAGCATCCCGCTGACTTACTCGCATTGCCTGCACCCCTCCGGCTCCCTAGACCATCCTTGTAACCCGTCGACCAACAGGACTAGGCCCCTGCCAAGCGCCGCCGTCCGCCGTCCGCCCTGCTTGGTGACAGCTATCAACGATACTGTTGACGGTCA
This sequence comes from Eleusine indica, assembly GCA_030378355.1. Lineage (NCBI taxonomy): Eukaryota > Viridiplantae > Streptophyta > Magnoliopsida > Poales > Poaceae > Eleusine > Eleusine indica. Next base: position 27,478,122 of record CM059501.1, on the reverse strand, counting down.
TTAAATACCAATTTTGACCGTCAATATAGCCATAAATAAGGGAAGACTTAGCATTTCATATACGCATGTTAGCTAGGATTAATAAGATTCGACTTGTCCTTGGATTTATGTGCATGTAGAGAATATATATAAAAGGAGTGGAGAAATAGAGCAAGATCCGAGAAAACACATGTCCGACCAATCAGAGCTCGCCAACAGGGATTCCCACGGATCAAATAGCCCACATACAGTACCAAACCGACTTAACCCACTGCCTTACGGTGTCAAAAGGGAAGAGGGGCCACCTATCAGGGACCTAGAAGAGAGGGGGCCCGAGGGCCCACCATCCATGTTCGACCGAACAGGGGTGTTCCACGTGGAGCCTCTTGGTGCCTCCCTAAGGTCGGTTGTGCACGTTTGGAGGAAGTTACCGACTCTTGAACTGCTTTTGGACCATATTTAAGGAGGGGAGTGCCTCCACTCTCAGCACACACTAAGAAGAATCCATTCTCTAGCATTACATTTAGTCTCTAGGTTTTAGTGAAGTTTAGGAGAGAGGAGAGCTGTCTTGAGGCCCTCGACCTAGTCTTGGAGAGCCATCGGGTTTGTTCTACTCTATTCCTCTCTTGTAAGACTTATTCCTTTGTTTATATTATTACCTTCTTTATTTCTTATGACTTATTCATATACTAGTGTGATAGTCATGTGCTATGTAAATGGTTATTGCCTAGTCATGTTAGGTTATTATATGCTTCACATATCTATGCTAGTCAACTAATGTCCTTATACTCATGCAATGCATATTGTGGATAGACATGCTTTAGTCCATGACTTCTTAATCCGTAGGGTTAGAGCTATGTGTGCTATAGTCTATAGCTTGTTAATTCATAGGGTTAAAGCTATGCATGTCCTTGTTGATCCGTAGGGTCAAAGTTATGCATGTTATAGTACTTGACTTGTTGATCCGTCGGGTCAAGGTTAGGTATACTCTTATTCATGACTTGGTGATCCGAAGGATCAAAGTCCCATGGGAGTTGAGTGTATTATTTAGCAATGTAAGCATGGTGCTTAGATTGGTAAATAGCTATGAGTATTTGTTTGCCCCCATGAATAGGATTGACTTTAGGATTGGCATAGGGACATAATAGCCCTAGTGTCACATGTCCTAGTATAGGGTTAACCTGTAGGTGGTGACAGCCCTGCTGTGCTTAATCCTCCATGTTCTATCTTAGCATAGGAACTAGGCTTGTATGTGTTGCGTGTATTTAACCTATAGACAGGAATATAGGAGTACATAGGGATCTAGCTTGACTCCGCTTTAACCCACTTAATCTAGGCTTTGTGTTAATGTTTGGTTGGATTGTTCTGTGTGTCACCTACCCACTATCTTTATTATCCTTACCGCTATCCTATGACCTTGGTATATTATTAGTTATATGGTTATGAACATGCTATCTCTTGAGCGTCGCCTTCCCTCGAGAGAACTATAAATGACAACCATTGAAGTAATCCAGTGGTGAAATGCTACAACGGGATGTCTGTGCGCTTGCGGATTTAACTTGCCATACTAACCATCGGCTGAGTTCTACCAACAAGTAGTCCTGGTGCCTTGCCCAGTCTATTTATTTGGTGTGACTTAGCAGATGTCATCAAGCATTTCTGGCACCGTTGCCGGGGAAGGCACTGGTTAAAAGAGAATCACTAGCATTGTTTGTAATTATATATCTATTAATGACCATTGTCTAGATAGGTTTATCTTTGCTTTGTTTTCTTTTTATGTGAAAATAGGGTAGTATACTGCTGGCCCTGACCTGTCGAAGAAATACATAGAGAATCCGGAAGTAATCTTGAGAAGAGCACAACCTAGAGTCATCCATCCTCAAGATACTCTCTACAGTCAAGTCAGCTACATCCGCACCATCAAGCTCAACATCAATGGCCGAAAAAGTGCTTCATGAGTACTCCGCTCCCTCTGTTGGCAATGTGGCTATTGAGCCAAATGTCAGCACTAGGAATGGAAACTTCAGTCTCAAAGCTGGCCTAATCTACATGGTGCAGGCCAACCCATTCAGTGGGATGACTAATGGGAACGCAAATGCTCACCTTCAATAATTCCTGGAAATTTGCAACATTATGTCCATCAAAGGAGTCAATCAAGATGCCATCCAACTCCGTCTGTTTCCCTTTTCTCTCCGAGGGAAAGCGAGACAACGGTTCCATGCGAACTCAAGTGTTGTGGTTACCTAGAATGATTGTTCTACAACGTTCCTAAAAAAATTCTTCCTGCTAGGCAAAACCCATGCCCTTCGTGGAAAAATTTAAAACTTCTAGCAAGCAGAAGAGGAATCCATTCCTAGAGCGTGGGAGAGTCTTCAAGAGTACGTGTTAGCATGCCCACATCATGGAATGGATGATTGGCTAATTATGACCACCTTCTACCACAGGTTGGCATCAATAGCCCGTGATCACCTCAATGGTGCTACCGAAGGAGCCTTCTTCTCACTCACCGCTACTCAATCAAAAGAATTAATTGAGAACATAATCTCCAACCAAGGGTAGGATGGGAATCATTTGCAACCCTGCCAGAAGGATGAGCATGCCAAGAAGGAGATGGATATGCTCAATGCTAAGCTGGACCTCATCATGAAGCGTGTGGATGAATATTCCGAGAAGAAGATGGAGATGTACGACATGGTTCAAGCCGTAGAATGCATGAAGCGTGAAGTCAACCATAACATGGAGAATGACCACCCTAGAGCATATAAGGACATGTCGTGCAACACCAACAAGAGTTATCCACAAGGAGGTCAAGGGTGAAAACAACACCCTTATCAATATGGAGGTAACAAAAGTAATCTTAATACTTCCAATTATAATTTTCCCTCCTTAAGATATCTTATTCATGGCCAACCTAAGCTAAATGAAAGCCTATTTAAAAAGCTAGAGGCTCATGTGAAAACTTTAGAATGTATCAACACTAAGGTGGAAGATTTCACGTCTTTCTTTGAGCACCAACAAAAATTTAATGAACTATTAGAATCTATGGTGGCTCAACTAGCTGTTGTTGTTTCCTCTATTATAATTGTCAATACAATGAATCTGAGAGGTTGTGAATCCACTCGCAAATAGTCGTATACTAACCATGATGCAGGAAACTACATCAAGGAAGAGAAGTTATCCAACACCACCAAGAAAGAAGGGAACAAGGGGAAGAGGCTTCACACAAGTGCTATGAAAAGACAGCCACAACCCCAACGCGAGAAGTCGTCTACATCCTCATCTCCGGGATCAGACACAGCGCCACCAAGTTAAACGCAACGGAGAAAAGTCCTGCTCACAGGACTTAAAATTGGTGAGCCCTTGCCAAAGGTAAATTGGTACTTATCTCACATTTGCTTTCCATCAATTTTTGGATTTCCATTTGCATTTGCATATTTAAATTTTTCCACCACATTTGCAAGTTGGAATATTCTCCAACCCATTTCCCTTTTCTAAAATTAGGGGAAAAATATAGAATTTCTAGGTTCATCTTTTGAGAAAATAAGAGTACCACAGATCAAAAATGTTTTTCTTTGAAATATATTTTCTTTCTTGTGTGCCACCATAAGTAGGGACCACTGACCAGAGCAGAGGACTAGAGGGGCCATTCCCTAGTTGGGCGACCAGGCTTATTGGTTGGCCGACCAGAGAAAAATGGCTCTCTGGCCCCACCAACCGCAACTGCTAGCTTGGAACTGTCATGTCCCAATATGACTGTTGTTTTGCTCTGCATTTTGAGGCAAGGTTTTCGAGAGGAAGTTCTTGACCGCACTCATAAGTTTTGCTCCCTAATGGTGGCTGTGCATGTTTGGCGGTGGTTACCGACTCTAGGAATCGACTTTGGATAGTATAAATAGAAGGCAGAGGCCTTACTCCAAGTCACACACCAAGAAGCATTACCCTCTTTACCATTTCGTGATTCCCTTTAGTTTTAATGGAGTTAGGCTTAGGATAGAGTCTTCTTCAGTTCCCAAGTCTTCCTTGGAGTTGTGGTATGGCTCTTGTATCTTTCTCCTTTTGTAAGACTTTGTTCAATTTAATATATTTAGTCTTTCAATATAGTTATGTTTGGGTCATGTGTTTCTTGTTTGATTATATGATCCACTCATGTATGTGATTATTATGCTTGCATGTTAGTAATGTAGTCATACTATATTACCATGTTACACATAAGCCCTTACTATAGTCTTTCTTTATGTCATTATAATGATGCATGACTAATGTGTGACTTGATCATTTCCATGTGCTTAGTGTTCACTTGAATGTGATTACTCCTTTTCTGATCCATCGCTAATGGGATTAGGAATATTGTTCTAGAGATGTAAGCGTGGTGCTTAGATCAATAAAATGCATTATTTATCGCGTAGTCCAGGGATTGCTAGGGGTAGGCTACGCAGTAGGCTCTTGGCCGGAATCGTACAGTGGATGCAGGGGAAAACCGGATGCCCAGGGTGCGATGACCTAATTGTCTTGCATTATCATTGTATCAATATAATAGTACGTAATATAGACTATGTAACTATCTAAAAGCAACATAGGAACTTAGCTCTTTCTTTGTCCTTCTCCACTAAACTAATATTTATCTAACTTGAGTGTGCTATCTATGTGTCCACTACCATGTTTATCATTATCTTTACCTCTGTGAGGACTTTTGTCTTAAAATCAAATGTGCAATGTCTAGAAACATGATAATTACTTTGATCAATCTTATGCCTTCCTTTGGTATAAAACAAATACGATACCCTAAATACTTTTGGGTGAAGCTACAACGGTATTCTCCGTGCGCTTGCAGACTCTCTACATTTGTTAAAGATTACCAATACACATCTCTAGGCTTCGTTGCTAAGGCAATTTAGTGACGACGCTTAGAAATGTCAACAAGCATTTCTGGCTCCATTGCCGGGGAAGGCAATTGATCAGAATAATTACCCAATGTTCTATACCTGCATACGAGATTATTTGGCATTCGCCCAAACAGGCTAAACTTGTCTATTTTCTCCTTTCATGTGAAAACAGGGTAGTACATGACCGGCTTCATCTTGCCTGAAAATTATATTGAAGATCCCGAACAACTCTTGAGAAGGGTACGTGCATGTCTCGTCCCTCCTCAGAAGTTTGTGTCTGGAAGTGAGACAGTCATCTCCGCACCATCAAGCTTCAAGGTCATGGCCTAGAAGAGTCCTTGTGATTTCTTCGCTCCCTAGGCATCCAACATTCCTGTTGCACCCAACATCATAGGAGATGCGAATTTCGAGACCAAGACGGCTCTCATTACCATAGTGGAGGCCAGCCCATTCTGTAGGAAGGCCAATGAGGACGCCAGCGCCCATCTGCAACAGTTTTTGGAGATTTGCAGCACCTTCAAGGTAAAATACATCTCTCAAGATGCCATTCGCTTTCGTTTGTTTCCGTTCTGCCTCCTAGGGAGAGCTAAACAGTGGTTCTACATGAACAAGGATGCTGTGTGTTGACGGCTGTTAAGTACCATTTTCAACCGTCAACTATACTCAAATAAAGGAGAATTTGGCATTTCATACACGCATGCTTTATCACAATAATATAGTTCCACTTGTACTTGGAGAACTTTGTGCATGCAGGAGGAAATGTGAAGGAAACACCTCAAAAGGCAAGAAAACACACTTTCGACCAATCAGAGAGCGCCACATGGACGTCACACGGATTGAAGGGCCCATTTTCAGCACTTAACCGACGTAACTCCCTGCAATACCGCGCAAACCAACGTCAGGGCCCACAGGACAGCCACCTGGAGAAAGCATAGGCCAGGAGGGGCCACCCCCAGGTCGGCCGACCTGGTCAGGTCGGCCGACCCAGCCGGGCGCCCTCTCCGCCTGGGCTTCCACGTGTTGGCTCCTCCGCGACTCCTGATGACGGTTTGAGATGCCTTCCGTGGCGGTTACGCTCCCTTACCGACCTGTTGAGGCTATAAATAGGAGGGTGTGCCTTCACACTCAACACACACCACAAGAAGCATTTCTCTCTTGCTAGTAGTAGTTCTTGGAGTTTTAGTGGAGTTAGGCTGAGTCTAGAGCTCTCTAGTCCCAAGTCTTCACTTGGAATTGGTATGGCTCTTGTATCTTTTCCCTTTTGTAAGACTTTGCTCTTATCAATATATATATCTTTTCTATATAGTTGTGCTTGGGTCATGAGTTTCTTGTTTGATATTGTGATCCATATATGTGATAGTATAGTCTACTTGTGTGATAGTAGTTTATATTTATTATACTACTATTGTCATGCTAGTTATATACCGTCACTATAGTCTAGTTTATATGTTATAGTCTCTATGCTTAGTTTTAGCTGATAAAGTATAGCATGGGTTTGGTGATCGTATTCGTACGGTAGCTCTGCCTCGTTAATAGTAATCGCGGAGGGGCAGAGTGCTCTTTGGTCATGCAAGTATGGTACTTGGGTGACTGATTTGCATCAATTATTCGTTAGTCTACTGGTTCGTTGAGGTAGGCGGCAGGTGGTGACAGCCCTGTCCGTCCTTTGAAATCCTCCCCGCTAGGCTAGTGCGTAGGCTCTTGGCGGAAGTCGCCTGTGGATGCAGGGGTAAGTCCGTGCCTGAAGTGCTATACTATTGACTGCTGAACCTGAGTGTGGGTCTGTATGTATTCTACTTAGGCTATGCAACTGTATAGGAATGTATAGTAGGAGTAGCTTAGCCTAGTCTTTCCTCCACTAGACTTTATTTATTTAGTAGGAATCTTCTGTGTGTGTCACACTACCCAGTTATTATCATGTACCCGCCTGTCTTGGTTAGATATCCTTGCTAATTGTTAACATGATCTTATATGTTAGTAACGCTTCTTGATCATAACCTTCCTCTGGGATAAACAAATACGATACCCTGAATACTTCCGGGTGAAATGCTACAGCGGTATTCTCCGTGCGCTTGCGGATTTTACCTACTTGACTCTGGGACATATTAGTGAACCGTTTCTGGCCCCGTGCCGGGAATGATTTATTAATATGGCTTAGCAAAAGTCAACACTGTGAGTACCTGGGAAAAGTGTTCAGCCGTGTTCCTCGCCAAATTCTTCTCGTTGGGCAAAACCAACGCCCTTCCTGGAAGAATTTCAAGCTTTCAGCAAGAGTCCAAGGAGTCAATCTCCGAGGCTTGGGAGAGGCTGCAAGAGTACATTGCCACTAGTCCTCATCACAGGATGGACGAATTGCTTATCATACAAAACTTCTACAATAGGTTGACTCCATCAGCTCGAGATCATATTGATGCTTCTACGGGAGGAGCCTTCTTCTCACTGACCGTTGATAAGGCCAATGAACTTATTGAGAAGATGGTGTCATACCAGGGATGGAGTGAAGATCATCTTCACTCACGGTAGCGGGGCATGCACGCCATTAAGGAGGTGGACATGCTAGCCGCTAAAACGGACCTCCTCATGAAGAAGATGGACAAACAAGCCAAAGGATATGAAATCTGCACTATCATTGCCTTAGACGTTCGCATGACGTGTGAGGTCTGCGGCAACACGGGTCACTCGGGCAATGACTGCCTTGAGACTCGTGAGGATGTGCTGTACATTAACAACAACAACGGTTATCATCCACAAGGAGGCAACGGGTGAAATCAACCATGCCCGTACTATCAAGGAGGTAACAATTTTAACTCTTCCAATTTTCAACCCTCCTTTAAGGATCTTGTCTTAGGCCAAGTTAAAATCAATGAAAATTTCACTAAAAAGCTTGCAGCTAATGACAAGACTTTAGAAAATGTTAATGCTAAGCTAGAAGGTCTTGCTTCTTCCTTTAAGAATCAGCTTAGTTTTAATAAAATGCTAGAAACCCAACTACCTTAGTTGGCCACTGCTCAGCCTACATCAGACTGTGGGAAAATTCTGGGGCAACCCGAATCTACCACAGAAGCGGTGAATGCGGTGATGCTTGTGGGGAACCATACCCGCAGCTCACCAAATACTAACGAGGCAGGAAATGATGAAGAAGACGGATTGAACATCATCCCAGTCATCCAAGGTGATCCAGGAAGCCCGATGATCTCGTGTTTAATTGGGACAGAGTTCTTTGAACAAGCATTACACGACCTTGGAGCCAGTGTCAGCATCATGCAAAGAACCATATTCAATAGGTTGAACCTCTCAGGCCTAGCCCCAACTCAGATGGTGATCACCCGCAGGAATTGTCGAGGAAGTTTTGGTTGAGATCCGCGGATGTTTTGTCCCTGTGGATTTTGTGGTGCTCGACATGGAAGTCGACAAGAGTACGTCGCTCATCCTTGGGCGGCCATTCTTAAGCACCACATTTGGCCAAATTGACGTAGGGGCTGAAGTAATCCGCCTCGACCTTAATGGCAAGGAAGAGGAGTTTGAGTTTCAGCCTTGCCTTGTGGGTGGAATCAAAAGCTGGCCCGAACCCACAGGACATCAAGAAACTAGAGACGAAGACAAGGCGGTGGCGGCGGGGGGGGGGGGGGGGGGGGGGACCTAGAGGATTCCATGGTAAATCTCTAGGCACAAGAAAATCACTCTCTTGTCACTCAAAAGAAGAAGGCAATAGGCACGCCTGGACTCTGGAAAAAGAAGCAGCCGGTAAAGAAGAATCCTTCACCCAAGAAGCCACCGACGACACCAAAGATAAAGAAGGTGTGGCGAGTGAAGGAAGTGCAGCCATCCACGTCCACTTCTCTAGGACTGGATGCCGCAATATCAAGCTAAACGGTATGGAGAAAAGTCCCGCTCATCGAACTTTAAAAATTGGTGAGCCCTTGCCAAAGGTAAATTGGTATTTATATCATATTTGATTTCTTCACTTTTTGCACTTTTGGATTTTTTTCGAAACTTTTGGATTCTTTCAAACTTGCCTCTGCATTTGCATTTTTGGATTTCACACATGCATGTTGGAATTTACTCCAACGCTTTCTTCATTTTGATAAAACTACAAAATTTAGTTCTCGGTATCAACCTTTCAGAAAATATATTTCTTAGCAAAATTCTATCGAAACTTTGGACCTAACCCCTGCAGCTCAGAAAATATAGTAATGGGGAGTTACGGGCCAAAGAGGGGGACTAGTGGGACCCACCCATGGTCGGTCGAACACCCTTGCTCGGTCGAAGGGGTGTGGGCCCCAACAACCTTGGCCTTTTGCCAACGGTTGGATTTGGCTCCCCACTAGCTGTTTTTGACCGTTTGAGATTTTTCCTATAAATTGAGTGCCTGGGGGAGAGTGTTTTTTCATTCCAAGTTCACTTCTCATTTCACTCCCCCCTTCACTCATTTGCTCTTGAGCTCTCACCTTGTTTCTCCAAAGTTGTCATTCCAAAAAACCACCAAAAATATTTCTCCTTTTTAGTTTCTTTGTTTTTGGATTGTTCAAGTGCTTTGCAAAGCTTGGCAAGATCAACACGGCTGGCAAATTTTCTTTGCTAACCTATAACCTGAGTTTGAGTTGTTCTTGTGTCTTTGCTTAAGTGGTGCAGATGAAGAAGGCTAAGGCATTGATGCAGCGGGTGACGCGTTCGAGTTCACGCCGTTCACACGGTAGCTCGAGCACAAGCTTCTCCATCGAGAATAAACCAACTAGGTACACACCCGTTGAGGACGACATGGAGGAGGATGAGCCACACGTTCTTCTCGCCGACACCGACCTCGAGCTATTGGATGAACGGGAGAGACTAGTCTACCACCGCCTATGCAACCGCAGTTTCATCCACACCAAGGCGTATGACAACGGCCTACTCTCCACCATAGGTATGGACTCTGAGTTCCTTTCTATTTGGAAAGCATTGGGTTGGACCGAATTTGCACACATCACTGAGGCAGGTTCACGCCTGCTTACTATCCAGTTTTTGTGCACCTTGCTAAAAGATAACGACGGGATACTTTTCCGCTTGTTCGGGAAGGAATACCGTCTCACCTAGAAAGGACTTAGCATCATTCTTAAGTTTAGAAGTTATTGCAACACTAACTTAGAAGGTGCAACCACAGGTTTTGAAAAGGGATCTTTTTGGCAAAGGATTTCGGGGGAGTTTTCTTGTGAACGTCTTAGGACGAGTGATATTCACAACCCAACTCTACAACTGTGGCATAGGTGGCGTGCTATGACTTGTTTTCCTAGACAAGACACTAGACCTGTCCGTAATGATGAATTGGATGCCTTGTTTGCTGCTATTGCTAAAATTCCTATTGCTCCTATTGATGCTATGCTTGGCCAATGGTTAGATTATAGGTTCGGGACCCATTGAATGCACTTCTTTAGTGACCCGTATTGCTGTAGGGGTCGGGGCTTTGTCCAACACTAGATTTGATTATCTTTCTGAGCCCTATTGATGAGGACATCAACGACATATGAATAATGATGACGGAAGATGGCGCGCTAAACAAAGTTGTCACACCTCCACCTTTCGTCGTCGCGCCTCCTCGAGTTACGGATCCATCTTCAAATGAGATGACGACGTACAAGGGCCCAATCACTAGAGCTCGAGCCCAGGAATTGAAGACGGTTTTGATGCTAAGGAACGATGGCCCAGGATGACGCCGCCCGAAGGCCCACGTGGCCTAAGTCGCGCGACTCCCTCTCCACCGCGCGCCTCTCCACTTCAGCCGGCCCTAGATGCCTCGTCCTCCCCCTATTTAGTCAAGGGCTGCGCCCCGTGCAATCTTTGAGTTTTGTTTTAAGTTTAGCTTAGCTATACATCCGTTTCTCGACGTGAATTCAGAAATCCACCTTCGTGCAATACATCAGATTGCCCGCCTCTAATTCTTGCTCGTTCTTTGATTGCACGTAAGAATTGATCCTCGTGATCAGGTTGATCTTGTTTACCGTAAGGTTAATATCCTCCGAAAGTTGGTTCAGCGATTGCATTGGCGCTTCGGCTTGCTCGTCGTAGTCGGATCGTGAGGGTCGACATCCACCAAATCGAAGTTATCTCCACTCGCCGAAAGATCGGGCACTCTACACCTATCAAGTGGTATCAGATTCCAGTGTTTCTCGGTGAGTTTATCGAAGTCCACATAAACCAAAAACTACAAAAAAAAAGTTTACCCCAGTACGGTTTTGAGCCTCGCACTTTCGTTCAATAATTTGCGTTGTTGAGTTTTTGTGCTTTCACTTTTGATCGTTGTTGGTACAATGTGTTCTATCGTTTTCTCCCCATCATCATCATATCCTTTCGCCGTGCCGCGTGCTTTCACCACCACAGTTTGCTTTCCGCAGCATTAGTTTACCCTGTCTTGCTTGCCAAGTTGTGGTCAGCCGATCCCTTGCCAAGTTGTTCCGCTGCACCGTGAGTCCGGGTCTATCACTGCCTCGCCGACGCATTTGGTCGATCGCCGATCGAGTCCTACTCGGTTACGTCGTAACCCGCTCGCCTTGCCCTGTGTTTGGTTCTATTCGGTTTCGTGTTTCTGTTTGGTTCGGTTCGGTTTCTTTTAATTACCATTCTACCCCTACCTAAAAAAAAGCACTTGTGCTTAATTGCTCATTTGAGGTCTCATTGTTTATATTTTCAGAAAAAGGTATAAAAAAAAGAAAAAAAAGAAAGAAAAAAAAAGAGCGGCCGAGCAACACAGGCGACGCGTTCTTGCTGCACTTTGTTTTGATCCTTCTTCCTTCCTCTCGCACTTGTACCGGCAGCAATCTTTTCACGTTTAGCACCATTATTCAGCTTTGCAGTTATTGTTTGAATTGTGCTAACCCTTGGATTGAGTGCAGCCTCCCAGCCCCACAAATTTTCTACTACGAGCAGGTTTTTGTTTCACCATGCAATCGCTCCTCCAATCTTCCACCGGTTTTACCTGTGGTTGCAGTTCACGCTTGCGTGCTTGGTAAGTACGGGTAAGAATTTGATAACAGCTTTTTGATTGAGCTTTTCATCCACCACTCACCTCTCGTTGTAGGATCCCGCTTTTTATATTGCTTGTGTTTCTATGGCAGAAAACAGCTCGAAGTTGGAGGAGCTCACTCTCCAGGATGTCCAGGCACAGGTTGATGGTCTACAAAACGAAATGAAGACGATGCACGAGAGACTTGATTCTACGGTCACTTCGTCGAATGAGCGTTTTGATCAACTGGACCTCGCTGATACGGCTGCCCGCACCACGCTCGCGACGATCATGACTCGTCTTGAGGCCATGTCGACGCAGCTTGGGACCATGACAATGCAGCTCACGGAGTTGCAAAATGCACGTGACTACGGCGCCGACACCGAGCAGGACGACAACAATTGCCGTGGTCGTGCTCGTAGGGTACGTGTTCCTATTAATGATTCTTTTGCCAAAATAAAATTTCGTATTCCCACTTTTAATGGCAAATATGATCCGGGTGCTTATCTTGATTGGGAATTAGAGTTTGAACAAAAATTTGCATGCCATGATATTCCTGCTAATTTACAAGTTAAGGCTGCTATTAGTGAATTTACTGAATTTGCTTTACTTTGGTGGCGTGAGTATAGACAAAGATATCCTGATAATATTCCAGCCACTTGGACGGCATTAAAAGCTGCTATGCGTCATCGTTTTGTGCCGTCATATTATGCTAGAGATTTGCTTAATCAAATGTAGCGTTTTCAACAAGGTTCACTTTTCGTAGAGGATTATTATCAAGCTTTGCAAAAGGGTATGATTCGCTGTGGTTTAGTTGAACTGGATGCTGCTGCTATGGCTCACTTTAGGGGTGGTTTAAATTGTGAAATTCAGAACATTCTTGATTATAAGAATTATGATGATATGACCACCTTATTTGAATATGCTTGTAAAGCTGAACGTGAAGTGCAGGATTGACAATCTTCATCAAGACCTAACATTTTTGTAGGGTCCAAGACGCCTTCAGCTCCACGGTCGACACCTCCTTCCACGTCGCGCGACCACTCCCCGACCACGTCCAAGTCGAGTGCTCCATCCATGGCCAAATCTGCCTCGATCGTGCCATCCTCCTCGTCGTCTGGACGAGCTCGTGATATTCAGTATCACCGTTGCCGAGGATTTGGTCATGTGATACGCGATTGTCCAAATAAACGAACTATGTTGATTCGTGACGATGGTGGGTATTCTTCTGCTAGTGATTCTGAGGATATTCAACAGACTATGCTTGCCACTAATCATGCAGATAATACGGAGCGTCATGTCGACTCTAGTGCCGCCGACAGGTATGCAACTCTTGTTGTGCAGCGTGTTCTTAGTACACAGGTCGTTCAGGATGAAAAGAATAAGCGCCACAACATTTTTCATATCAAAGGCGTTGTGCAAGAATGAGCGGTGCGTATAATCATCGATGGTGGCAGTTGCAACAATTTGGCTAGTACGACCTTGGTGGAGCAGTTGTCATTGCCAATAAGGAAGCATCCACATCCTTATCACGTTCAATGGCTTAATGATGGCGGCCAAATAAAGGTAACGCGCTCGGTACGTGTTCCTTTCTCTCTTGGCGCCTATTCTGATTTTGTAGATTGTGATGTTGTTCCAATGGAAGCATGCTCTTTGTTGCTTGGCCGTCCTTGGCAATATGATGTTGATAGTGTTCATCATGGTCGCTCCAATTATTATTCCTTCATGTTTAAGGGTCAGAAAATTGTTATTCATCCTATGACACCTCAACAAGTTCTTAAAGATGATATTGCTCGAGCAACAAAAGCTGCAAAATTGGTTACATCGCCTCCTGTTGCACCTGTTCAATATGAGATCAAATTGAATAACCCTATCTTGCTTGCTACACGTGCTGATTTTGATGAATTACATGATGCTAATCTGCTTTGCTATGCGCTAGTTTGCTCTCGTATGCTTGTTTCACTAGATGAGGCGCCTATGTTGCATATTCCTCCTGCTGTTGCTAACCTTTTGTAGGACTATAAAGATGTTTTTCCTGCTGAATTGCCACCGGGTCTTCCTCCTATTCGTGGCATAGAACATCAGATTGATTTAATTCCAGGCGCACAACTTTCTAATCGCGCCCCATACCGCACAAATCCTGAGGAGACGAAAGAAATTCAACGTCAATTGTAGGCATTGCTTGATAAGGTTACATTCGTGAGTCTCTCAGCCCTTGTTCGGTTCTTGTTTTGCTTGTTCCTAAGAAAGATGGTTCTTGGCGTATGTGTGTAGATTGTCGTGCAATTAACAATATTACAATTCGTTATCGATATCCTATACCACGCCTTGATGATATGCTTGATGAACTTAGTGGTGCCACAATTTTCTCTAAGGTTGATTTGCGTAGTGGTTACCATCAGATAAGAATGAAATTAAGAGATGAATGGAAACTGCTTTTAAAACTAAATTTGGCTTGTATGAATGGTTGGTTATGCCGTTTGGATTGTCTAATGCTCCTAGCACTTTTATGCGCTTAATGAATAAAGTTCTTCGGCCTTTCATTGAAATATTTTTTGTTGTCTATTTTGATGATATCCTTATATACAGCAAATCCATGAATGAGCATTTAGATCATTTGTGTGCTGTTTTTGATGCTTTGCGTGCTGCTCACTTGTTTGGGAACATGAAAAAATGCACTTTTTGCACGCAACGTGTTTTGTTTCTTGGATATGTTGTTACTCCACAGGGCATTGAGGTGGATAGCAGCAAGGTGGACGCCTCAGAGTTGGCCCCAACCGACGACGGTCACACAGGTTCGCAGTTTTCTTGGTCTTGCAGGCTTCTATCGTCGTTTTGTGCGGGATTTCAGTTCTATTGCTGCACCATTACAAAAGCTGACCAAGAAAGGTGCGCCATTTGAGTGGGGCGCACCACAAGCCGACGCATTCAACACTTTAAAGGAACCGTTAACTCATGCTCCTCTCTTACAATTGCCTAATTTTGATAAAGTGTTTGAATTGGAATGTAATGCTAGTGGAATTGGTTTGGGTGCTATTTTGTTGCAAGATCATAAACCCATTGCTTATTTTAGTGAGAAGTTAAGTGGTGCTGCTCTTAAATATTCCACTTATGATAAAGAACTTTATGCTTTAGTAAGAACTTTGCAAACATGGCAGGATTATTTATGGCCTTGTGAATTTATTATTCATTCTGATCATGAGGTTTTGAAACATATTAGAACCCAAACTAATCTGAACCGTCGTCATGCTAGATGGGTTGAATTTATTGAATCTTTTCCGTACATTATTAAACATAAAAACGGGAAGGAAAATGTGATTGCCGATGCTTTGTCTCGTCGTTATATGATGCTGTCCCAATTAGACTTTAAAATCTTTGGTTTGCAAGCTTTGAAAGATCAATATGTGAATGATGCTGATTTTCGTGATATTATGATGCATTGTAAGGATGGCAAACCTTGGGGCAAATTTCATTTGCAGGATGGGTTCCTGTTTCGTGCTAA
Organism: Eleusine indica; assembly: GCA_030378355.1. NCBI lineage: Eukaryota > Viridiplantae > Streptophyta > Magnoliopsida > Poales > Poaceae > Eleusine > Eleusine indica. The sequence continues at coordinate 27,462,782 of CM059501.1, read as the reverse complement.
CAAGCTGTATATTCCAGCTAGCTCGGTTCATCTTTTGTTGTTACAGGAGGCGCATGAAGGTGGTCTTATGGGTCACTTCGGCGTTTTCAAGACACATGAGGTGGTGGTCAACCATTTCTTTTGGCCACGGATGCGCCGTGATGTTGAGCACCTTGTTGCACGCTATACTACATGTCAAAAAGCTAAATCTCGTTTGGGTAATCATGGTTTGTATATGCCCTTGCCTGTTCCCTCTTCTGCTTGGCATGATATTTTGATCGATTTTGTTTTGGGATTGCCTCGCACTAAGAAGGGGAGGGACAATATTTTTGTGGTTGTTGATCGTTTCTCTAAAATGGCTCACTTTATACCTTGTCATAAAACTGATGATGCCTCAAATGTTGCTGAATTGTTCTTTAGAGAGATTGTTAGATTGCATGGAATTCCTAAAACAATTGTCTCTGATCGTGATGCTAAGTTTCTTAGTCATTTTTGGCGTTCTCTTTGGAATAAATTAGGAACTAAGCTGCTGTTTAGTACTACTTGTCATCCTCAAACTGATGGGCAAACTGAGGTAGTAAATAGAACTTTGTCTGCTATGCTTAGAGCTGTTCTAGATAAAAACTTGAGACGTTGGGAAGATTGTTTACCTCATGTTGAATTTGCTTATAATCGTGCTACACATTCTGCCACTAAGATGTGTCCTTTTGAGGTTGTTTATGGCTATGTTCCTAGGGTGCCTATTGATTTGTTTGCTATTGATGCTGAAGATGAACCACATCTTGATGCTCTTGCTCATATTGATCACATGAAACAATTGCATGAAGAAACACAACACAACATTGCCGTTGCTAATAAAAAGTATTAAGTTGCTGGTAGTAAAGGTAGAAAACATATTTCTTTTGAATCTGGTGATTTGGTTTGGTTGCACTTGCGTAAAGATAGATTTCCTACTTTGCGTCATTCTAAACTGATGCCTCGTGCTGCTGGTCCTTTTAAAGTGCTAACCAAGATTAACGATAATGCTTATATTCTTGACTTGCCCATGGAGTTTGGTGTTTCCACTAGTTTTAATGTTGCAGATTTGAAACCATACTTGGGTGAGGATGATGAGTTGCCGTCGAGGACGACTTCACTTCAAGAAGGGGAGGATGATGAGGACATCAACGACATACGAATAATGACGACGGAAGATGGCGCGCCAAACCAAGCTGTCACGCTTCCACCTCTCGTCGTCGCGCCTCCTCGAGTTACGGATCCATCTTCTAACGAGACGACGACGTACAAGGGCCCAATCACTAGAGCTCGAGCCCAGGAATTGAAGACGGTTTTGATGCTAAGGAACGACGGCCCAGGATGATGTCGCCCGAAGGCCCACGTGGCCCAAGTCGCACGACTCCCTCTCCACCGCGCGCCTCTCCACTTCAGCCGGCCCTAGATGCCTCGTCCTCCCCCTATATAGTCAAGGGCTGCGCCCCTTGTAATCTTTGAGTTTTGTTTTAAGTTTAGCTTAGCTATACATCCGTCTCTCGACGTGAATTCAGAACTCCACCTTCGTGCAATACATCAGATTGCTCGCCTCTAATTCTTGCTCGTTCTTCGATTGCGCGTAAGAATTGATCCTCGTGATCAGGTTGATCTTGTTTACCGCAAGGTTAATATCCTCCGGAAGTTGGTTCAGCGATTGCATTGGCGCTTCGGCTTGCTCGTCGTAGTCGGATCGTGAGGGTCAACATCCACCAAATCGAAGTTATCTCCACTCGCCGAAAGATCGGGCACTCTACACCTATCATATCCCTACCTTGAGCTTCACATAAAGCCTTATTTAGAAGTAGGAGATTATAGGCAACACTTTGCCTTGGTGAGGAATCATACACATATTGAGTGATCCGAGAGAATCATTTGAGGAACTTGGTTTTTATTTTCAAAATCTTTTGAAAACCTCCGGAACAACATAGCGGAATCTAGAGCAAGTGATTGGTACCCTGCAATTGTTCTATCTCTTAACCGCCCAAGACAATGAGGTGTAAAAGCCCCATGGATCAAGGTAAATGGGTAAGTTATGCGCCAATATATTTAATTCTAGGAAGAGTACTTTGTTGTGCGCATAGTATTATTGAGGAGTAGGACATTGTAGCAACTCCTGATCAACAACTTAAGTTTATCTTTGCTTCGGGACGAGCAAAGGGTAAGCTTGGGGGAGTTTGTTGACGGCTGTTAAGTACCATTTTCAACCGTCAACTATACTCAAATAAAGGAGAATTTGGCATTTCATACACGCATGCTTTATCACAATAATATAGTTCCACTTGTACTTGGAGAACTTTGTGCATGCAGGAGGAAATGTGAAGGAAACACCTCAAAAGGCAAGAAAACACACTTTCGACAAATCAGAGAGCGCCACATGGACGTCACACGGATTGAAGGGCCCATTTTCAGCTCTTAACCGACGTAACTCCCTGTAATACCGCGGGAACCGACCTCAGGACCCACCTGCCAGCCTCCCCAAGAAAGCACAGGCCAGGAGGGGCCACCCCCAGGTCGGCCGACCTGGTCAGGTCGGCCGACCTAGCCGGGCGCCCTCTCCGCCTGGGCTTCCACGTGTTGGCTCCTCCGCGACTCCTGATGACGGTTTGAGATGCCTTCCGTGGCGGTTACGCTCCCTTGCCGACCTATTGAGGCTATAAATAGGAGGGTGTGCCTTCACACTCAACACACACCACAAGAAGCATTTCTCTCTTGCTAGTAGTAGTTCTTGGAGTTTTAGTGGAGTTAGGCTGAGTCTAGAGCTCTCTAGTCCCAAGTCTTCACTTGGAATTGGTATGGCTCTTGTATCTTTTCCCTTTTGTAAGACTTTGCTCTTATCAATATATATATATTTTCTATATAGTTGTGCTTGGGTCATGAGTTTCTTGTTTGATATTGTGATCCATATATGTGATAGTATAGTCTACTTGTGTGATAGTAGTTTATATTTATTATACTACTATTGTCATGCTAGTTATATACCGTCACTATAGTCTAGTTTATATGTTATAGTCTCTATGCTTAGTTTTAGCTGATAAAGTATAGCATGGGTTTGGTGATCGTATTTGTACGGTAGCTCTGCCTCGTTAATAGTAATCGCGGAGGGGCAGAGTGCTCTTTGGTCATGCAAGTATGGTACTTGGGTGACTGATTTGCATCAATTATTCGTTAGTCTACTGGTTCGTTGAGGTAGGCGGCAGGTGGTGACAGCCCTGTCCGTCCTTTGAAATCCTCCCCGCTAGGCTAGTGCGTAGGCTCTTGGCGGAAGTCGCCTGTGGATGCAGGGGTAAGTCCGTGCCTGAAGTGCTATACTATTGACTGCTAAACCTGAGTATGGGTCTGTATGTATTCTACTTAGGCTATGCAACTGTATAGGAATGTATAGTAGGAGTAGCTTAGCCTAGTCTTTCCTCCACTAGACTTTATTTATTTAGTAGGAATCTTCTGTGTGTGTCACACTACCCAGTTATTATCATGTACCCGCCTGTCTTGGTAAGATATCCTTGCTAATTGTTAACATGATCTTATATGTTAGTAACGCTTCTTGATCATACCCTTCCTTTGGGATAAACAAATACGATACCCTGAATACTTCCGGGTGAAATGCTACAGCGGTATTCTCCGTGCGCTTGCGGATTTTACCTACTTGACTCTGGGACATATTAGTGAACCGTTTCTGGCCCCGTGCCGGGAATGATTTATTAATATGGCTTAGCAAAAGTCAACACTAACCATACAGCTGCATAGAGCAGGAATGCCTAGCAGGTCCACCGATCGACGCACACGACAAAGTGCGAGGCGTGCCACCACTAGCGCAGCTAGAACGTCACCACCAGTCCAGGATTACACTGCGGGCTCAGAACATTCCAACGATCCTGCCTTTCACACCGCAACAATAGGAGACTGGAGTGTCGTCTTGGCAGCTAGCTAGTAGTACGCAATGGGGACGAGGCCCCGAGATGATCGAGACACCTCCACACCATGATGGACGCCACTCTTTTTTCTAGCTATAGTTATCATGACTATGGTTTGGAATTGTGGGATCTTACACGGAGGATGGATGACCTGGATGTGAGAACATGGGAGATGCAAAACGCCCTTGCCACTCATGCCCGGACCACTCGAGAGTGGCAAAAGCATAGTGACCACCAGTTTCATCACCTCCAGGAGCAGCTTCGAGCACACCACGACTATATGGCAACATACCACCATTGGAGAGGATTTGATCCTAACCAACAGCCATGAGCAACAACAAGCTTGGGGGACAGCACCCCCGCCAAGGTAACTTGTATCTTTCCTTTCATTCTGTTTTTCTTTGTTGGAATTGCCCTCATAAAACAAAATAAAAATTTGCAAAACTTAAAAGAACAAAAAAATAGTAGGTTGTCGTGCATGCTAGGGATGTTCATGCCTTCATGTTGAGATGATGAATAGTTGCTCTGTTTTACATCTTTCTATAGTTCCTCGTATACAACTTAGTACTCTCCCAATTTTTGAGTTTGTTGGCTAAACATGCTTGCCGTGATCTTGAATACTTGTGGGTTGCAAAGTGCATGATCTGAGTCTAGGTTGTTGTGAGACATAATATGGTTAGAATAGGTCTGCCATGGTCTTTGTCCCAAAGTAAAGCTTAACATCCGGAGATTTTATTTTTCAAAATGATAAAATTGAAAAGTTCCTCAATGATGAAAATTCCTACCATGGCCATATGTTATACCTAATTTCAAAACCTTCCACATATGCTGCTTGTGTTGACATTGAGCTTCATCAAAATGCTTACAACCTTTGTAAGATCCATTTCATGCTTTATGATCAAGATTCACATACACATCCACCATCATTTGCTAATGCTCCTACACCGGGAGATAGCAATATCATTCCATTGCATCCACCACTATATGCTTAACTTCTATTCTGGAAGTTAGCAAAATAAATACTCCATGAATATCATGTTATGACTCTCTCGATTTGTTGCATGGAAGGCATGGCTATCAAAAATAGAATAAATGCTTGCTCTCAATCTTGAGCATGATAAAAAAAGGGAGAGAAAAAAATAGCCATGCCCAAATGCTTATTAAAGAAAGAGAGAGTCTACACAAAAAGGAGTATCCACCATTCCATCATCATTCCACCAAATTCCACACATATGCACATCTTGATCAGCTTGTATGACTTGTTTCTCCGTGGGTTCAGTCTTTTGGTTTAGCAATATATGTGTTACAAGTATGTCTCAACTTTTCCTATCCAGAGCTCCACATAAGCATTATTTAGAGGTAGGAACAAAAAGAGGAAACTTCAATGCCTTGGTAAGGATTTATACACATTGAGCGACGAAGTGAATGATTGGAGGAACTTAGTTTTATTTGCAAATTTTTTTTGAAAACCTCCGGATAGAAAGTGGAACATAAGGATGAGAGAATGGTGTCCTACAAAAGACCGTTCTATCTTTCAACAACCCGGGATGAAGAGAAGCTAAAAGCCTCGTAGGGACTAAGGTAAAAAGGGTGAGTTACCAAATGCCAACTTATACAATTAAAGGTACAGTATTTTGTTATGCACTTGGTACTATGGGGGAATATAAAATATTGTAGCAACTCCTGATCAACAATCTAAAGTTCTACCTTTGCATCGAGACGAGCAAAGGTTTAGCTTGGGGGGGTTTGTTGACGGTCGTTAAATACCGTTTCCGACCATCAATATTACTCGAAATAAAGAAGGATTCAATATTTCCACCATGCATGTTAGTTACAATTAGTAAGTATCCACTATTTCTTAGAGAATTACTGACATGCACGAGAAATAATGAAATGGAGGAGGAAACACTCCTACTTGGCAAAGAAACACAACGTCGACCAATCAGAATGCGCCAACTGGGACTCCCACGGATTAACTGGCCCACCTATAGAAGCAAACCACCTCAACAACCGACCTTATAGTGTCACTGGACCAGGGGGACCACATGTCAGTGCATAGGAGGTGACCGAGCACGTGGGGAATCCCCCTTGTTCGGCCGAATACCCCTGTTCGGCCGAACAGGGAGTGGGTCCCCTTGTGCATGGCCTCCACGTGTTGGCTCTTGGTGGCTCCCCAATGGCGGTTGTGAAAGTGCAGCTAGGCCCCTAATTTTGTTTTGGTGATTGACGTCAATACAATTAAGAATGGAATAATGTTTTTATTTAGCATGTGTGTAGATGACTATCTCAAATTGATGAATGAAAGGTATTGAAACAAAAAGGGAAAAGGAGATGGTCATTTATCTCAATTGAAAGTCCAAAATCTACCCAAGAATGAAGATCATGGAGTTTTTATTTTTATCTCTTGAGTATAGGTAAACCGTACTATCAAGAGGGGTATAATTCACAAAGTGTGGTAAAGTCAAATGCTCAAATTTCCCATAAAAACCACTTCTATCGTCCTTGGTTTTTGCCTTCATCGGCAGTGCCGGTGCCCTCACTAGCAGTGCCGATCCTTCCTCCCAGAGGCGCTGTAATGCCCAGACACCTATCTTGCTTCTGTCTTGCCAGCATCGGCAGTGCTGATGGCCCCATCGGCAGTGCTACTCTCTCCTTCCAAAGAAGGCTGTTCTCTCTGGCTTTCTGGCTGTTGCTCATCGGCAGTGTCGATAACCCTGATCGGCAGTGCTGGTCGGTCCTCCCAGAAAGTCACACTCTCTGTCTGGCTCTGGCTGTAGCTTATTAGCAGTGCCGGTTTTCAGATCAGCAGTGCCGGTCCCCTCCCCACAGAGACTTGTTTTCCTTGGGCTCTCTAGCTGACTGCGATCAGTAGTGCCGGTCTGCTCGATCGGCAGTGACGGTCAACGTCTTTAAAGACCACTTGTCTTCTCTGTGGCTGCCTCACTAGCAATACTGATGTCCTGATCGACAGTGCCGGTGCGAGCCAATTCCTTGTCTGTAGATCTATGTCAGTGTCAGAAACCCTACCGGCAGTGCTGATGGCTGTATCGGCAGTGCCGGTGCAGGGCGTCTAGACAGGCCAACGACTCTTTTTAAGCCCTGTGTATGAAAAGCTTACACCCCACTTCATGCCCACTCTCAAAAACCTGAAAATCATTTGGCACTTTTGAGCTTCACTCTCCTCACTCTCCCTCTCTATGTCAAAGCTTCATTCTTTGGGCTAGGGTTAGAGTGAGCTATTGTTTCCTAGTGAAAAGAGCACCATTCCACTCTTGAGCATTCGATTTAATCATCTTTGTGACATGTGCTTGTTACTCTTGGAGCATTGCTCCTAGACGGCTAGCGGTGCCCGTAGAGCTCCTAACTTATGTGGTGACGCCTCGGGAAGTTTGTATTACCCTCTCGCAAGGGAATTGATAGTGTTGAACTTGAGCTTGATCTTTGTGGTCGCTTGAGTGAGAATAGGATTGAAAGAGACCCAGTCCTTTGTGGACTTCTCAATAGAGACGTAGGGTTCTTTGTGAGCCCGAACTTCAGTAACATATATTGTGTCTCCGTGTGCTCTTTCTTTTACTTGTTGTCTATTTACTCATGCTCTAGGGTTTGTTCTTGTATTTGCTCAAATTACTAGATCTACTTGTGTAGGCTTTGATTAGTTGTCTCTTATTGTTGTAGAGCTTCATTTCAACTATTATTATAGTCACTTATCCACCTAGTAACTGCAAAACCAACTTAGTTTTAATTTGGGCGACTTTCTGTTACCTCATCGGCACTGCCGATCCCAACCACCGGCACTGCCGATCCAACTGATAAATTTGTTTGAGTTTAATTTCACAGGATTTTTTGATTTGCCTATTCACCCCCCCCCTCTAGGCAAGTTTGAATTGGTATCAGAGCGGGATCTTCTTGAAGGCTTAACCGCTTGAAGATAAATGCCAAAGCGTATGGAAAAACCAAAGGAAACTACACCAGAAACATCTAGTGCCGGGACCGAGGGTAACAAGGATGACTCAGAAGTTAGATACAACAACGTGCAATTCAACTATGGCAAACTCAAAAATGAGTATATTGGTAGTGGATCCGGAAAACTACCACACTTTGATGGCACATTCTATGATCATTGGAAGTATAGAATGGAACTATACTTGGGGTCTATGGGAAGACAGATCTTGAAAATTGTGAAGCAAGGTTTTGAGTTGGAAGATGAAGAAAACCCAACCACTAATGACGAGATCAAGCTCAATCACAATGATCAAGTCGCATCCGCCATTGTTTCTGCCCTATCACCAAAAGAGTATGAATAGGTGATAGGAATCAAGAAAGCTCATGACATTTGGAGGAAGCTTGAAGTCATCTATGAAGGGACCGAGGGTGTTAGAGAGGCAAGAGAAGACATCCTAAGAGGGAAGTACAACTTGTTCATCAAGAAGGCCGGTGAAGGGCCACAAGAAGTTCATGATAGGCTTATGGAAATTGTGAACAAGAGAAGAGCTCTAGGAATCAAACTTCACACCATTAAGGTCAACAAGAGGTTGCTTCTTTCTTTGCAACCATGAAATCAAAATACTTGTGACTTTGTTAGAGAGAAAGAAAACTTCAAGAACTTTAGTACGGATGAAGTACTAGGGAGATTGCTCACTTACAAGGAAAGAGATGAAGAAGCTAGACGAGTGAACACCTTGTTGGGACAAGTTGAAGAAGAGAAGAAAGAAATAGCTCTCAAAGCCTCTCATGAGACTAATGGAAAGAAGGACAAGAAGAAGAAAAACAAAATGGTTGATTCTAGTGATGATGAGATGGCTTTGCTTGTGAGAAGATTCAAGTCATTCCTTAAAAAGGATGGCTACAAGAAGAAAAGCTATGACAAAGGCAAAGCAAGAAAGTCAAAGAGAACTTGCTATGAATGTGGTGAAGAAGGACATTTCATTGCGGATTGTCCAAAGAAGAAGAACAAGGAAGAAAGAAGGAAAGACAAACATAACAAGAAAGACAAGAAGTACAAAAAGCATAGAAGATGTGAAGCTCACATTGGCCAAGAATGGAATTCCGATGACTCATCTTCTTCATCATCTTCCTCATCCGAATCCGACTCGGATGAGGGAGGCATTGCTATACTTGCCATTGGAGTCACTCCCACCAACACCTCTCTATTTGGAAGCTTGAGTGATGATGACAATACTCACAAGTGCTTCATGGTAAGAGGATCCAAGGTATCAAAATCTAAACATAAGTGTTCCTCTTATGCTAGTAGTAGTGATGATGATGATGATGTTGTTAATGCTTTACTTCCTAAAATGCTTGAATTTATGGAATTGCTTAAAAGACAAAAGGAAGAAAATGATAGGTAAGAGGAGCTTCTTGAAAAACAAGAAGAATTGCTTATTCTTGAAAAGAAAAAAAAACCTTGAATTAGAGAAGCTCCTAGAAAATGAGAGGAAGAAAAATGAAAATTTAATCAAGTCTCTCAATAAAACTAAAACCTCATGTGAAAGTATTAAAAGCATAAAAGATGAACTTCAAGAGAAATATGAGGATTTGGAAAAGACTCATAAGTCTCTTGAAGAACAATATAAGATACTTTCAACCTTCACATCCTCCACCAACAATTCCTCTCAAGCCTCCACTAGCAATGGATGTGATAGGTGTTATAATGTTGATGTTGATGCTTGTGCTACTAATGCCAAATTGATTGATGATTTGAACAAGCAAGTGAAGTCACTTGAAAGAAAAATACAACAAGGGAAAAATGTTGTTGATGATGAGATGGCGAAGTATGCAAGAGGTGCATACTCATATTCTAGGCACCCAAATATAATGGATGGCATTGGATATGATGAGGGTGCCAAGCACAATGCTAGGGAGAACAAGAATGGGAAGGAATTCCTTAAGTTCACCAAGGAAGGATCTTACCAAAAGAAGCAAGTCTAGAACATGAACACTAACCGTTCTTCTTTTGTTAATGATTCTCATGCTAATATGCCTAATGCTACTTGTGCACTCTTTCATGACTTTGATGCTTCATATGTGCTCATGAGAAACATGCTTGGTCGTGTGTTTGCCAAATATGTTAGGCCACACAACAAGAGGCCAAAGGCTTGTGTGTGGGTGCCCAAAGCACTTGTGACTAATGTGAAAGGACCCAAGCAAATTTGGGTACCTAAAAACCAAGCTTAATTTGTTTTGTAGGACTATGTCTCTGGAGGGTCAAGTTGGGTGATTGATAGTGGATGCACCAATCATATGACCGGAGACAAAAAGATGTTCAAGTCATTTGAACCAAGTCACAACAAAAATGAATACATTACTTTTGGTGACAATGGAACGGGACATGTACTAGGTTATGGTAAAGTTCCTCTTACTCCTTCGTATTCACTTTCTAAGGTTATACTTGTTGATCACGTTGACTTCAATCTATTGTCCATTTCGCAATTTTGTAAAATGGACTATGATTGATTGTTCAACGAATGTGGTGTGACCGTCTATAAGAGAAGTGATGGCTCGTTTGCTTTTAAGGGTTTGCTTAAAGGAAAGCTTTATGTTGTGGATTTCTCCACGGATGAAGCTAGACTTGGTACATGCTTATTAGCAAAGTCCAACATGAGGTGGTTGTGGCATAGAAGGCTAGCCCATGTTGGTATGAGAAATCTTCATAAACTCCAAAAGGGCGGCCACATCATAGGACTAACCGATGTGTGTTTTGCGAAAGATAGAATTTGTAGTGCATGTCAAGCGGGAAAGCAAGTTGGAGCTTCTCATCCCTTCAAGAACGTGATGACAACCACAAGACCATTGGAGATGTTGCACATGGACCTTTTCGGCCCCATCTCCTATATAAGCATTGGTGGTAACAAATATGGTCTTGTAATTGTTGATGATTTTTCTCGCTTCACGTGGGTATTCTTTTTGCATGACAAAGGTGAAGTTAAAGACGCGCTCAAAACATTCATGAAAAGAGCACAAAATGAGTATGAAGTCAAGATCAAGAAAATAAGAAGTGACAACGGCACCGAATTCAAGAACACCCAAGTTGAGGAATACCTTGATGAAGAAGGCATCAAGCATGAATTTTTGGCACCCTACTCCCCTCAACAAAATGGGGTGGCCGAAAGAAAGAACCGCACACTCATTGAGATGGCAAGAACAATGCTTGATGAATACAAGACGTCTGACCGTTTTTGGGCCGAAGCCGTCAACACTGCATGCCATGCCTCAAACTGGTTGTATCTCCACCGACTATTGAAGAAAACACCATTTGAGTTACTAACCGGTAACAAGCCTAATATTTCCTACTTTCATGTTTTTGGGAGAAAATATTTTATGCTAAACAAGAAACCCGAGACTTCAAAGTTTGCTCCAAAAGTTGATGAAGGTTTCTTCCTTGGTTATGGATCAAATGTTCATGCCTATCGTGTGTTCAACAAAACCACCGATTGTGTTGAATTTTCACGTGACATAACATTTGATGAATCTAATGGCTCTCAAGGGGAGCAAGTTGTTAATGATGATGTAGATGATGAAGCTTCTAGAAATTCAATAAAAAGGATGGCCATTGGTGATGTGAGACCACAAGAAACATCAAGTGTTGAAGATCAACCCTCTCCCCCTAGACAAGACCAGCATCATGAAAATAAAGAAAGTGATCATGCAAGTGGTCAAGATCATGATGTTAGGGATCATGAACAAGCATCAAGTGATGATTCTCAAAGGCATGATCAAGAGGTTGATAAAGATGGTGGTCAAGAAAGCTCACATCCACCACACTCAAGAGTGCATCAAAATGTACAACGTGATCACCCTATCGAGCAAATTCTTGGAGACATTGATAAGGAGGTAATCACTAGGTCTCGAGTTAGTAATTTTTGTGAACATTACTCTTTTTTCTCTTCTATGGAGCCATTTAGGGTAGAACAAGCACTTTAGGATTTGAATTGGGTGATGGCCATGCAAGAGGAATTGAACAACTTCACAAGAAATGAAGTATGGACATTAGAGAAAAGACCAAAGAACAAGAATGTTGTGGGAACCAAGTGGGTCTTCCGCAACAAACAAAATGAAGATGGTGTTGTGACAAGAAACAAGGCAAGGCTCGTGGCAAAAGGGTATTCACAAGTAGAAGGTTTGGATTTTGATGAAACCTATGCCCCCATAGCAATACTTTAATCCATTAGAATATTACTTGCTTTTTCTACTCACCATGATTTTAAGTTGTATCAAATGGACGTGAAAAGTGCATTCCTCAATGGGCCAATAAAGGAAGAGGTGTATGTGGAGCAACCACTGAGCTTTGAAGACTCTAACTATCCTAATCATGTTTATAAACTCTATAAGGCGCTCTATGGGCTTAAGCAAGCTCCAAGAGCATGGTATGAATGCCTTAGGGATTTTCTTGTTAAGAAGAGTTTCATCATTGGCAAGGCCGATGCAATTCTCTTCACAAAGCGTTTTGGCAATGATATATTTGTGTGCCAAATATATGTCGATGACATTATATTTGGCTCCACTAACCAAACTTTTTGTGATGAGTTTAGCAAGACAATGACCAAGAGGTTCGAGATGTCCATGATGGGAGAATTGACATTCTTTCTAGGATTCCAAGTTAAGAAACTCAAGGAGGGAACCTTCATATGTCAAGCCAAGTACACACAAGATCTATTGAAGAAGTTTGACATGGACAAGGCAAAGCCCATCAAAACTCCCATGCCAACAAATGGCCACCTCGACCTTAACAAAAAGGACAAGCCCGTTGATCAAAAGGTATACTGCTCCATGATAGGCTATTTGCTTTATCTTTGTGCCATCTAGGCCCGATATCATGCTTAGTGTGTGTATGTGTGCACGTTTTCAAGCCGCTCCTATGGAGTGTCACATGGTGTCCGTAAAGAGAATATTGAGATATTTGATTCACAGACCCAACCTAGGGCTTTGGTACCTCAAGGGTTCAAAGTTCAACCTATTAGGCTATTCCGATGCGGATTATGCTGGGTATAAGGTAGATAGAAAGAGCACTTCCAGGACATGCCAATTCTTGGGTAGGTCCCTAGTGTCATGGTCATCCAAGAAAAAAAATTCTGTTGCACTTTCCAAGGCCGAAGTGGGGTATGTTGCAGCCGGTAGTTGTTGTGCACAGCTACTTTGGATGAGACAAACTCTAAGGGACTACGGTTACAAGTTGAACCGTGTTCCTCTCCTATGTGACAATGAGAGTGCCATAAAGCTTGCTTACAACCCCATTGAGCATTCGCGCATAAAGCATATAGATATCCACCACCACTTTTTGAGAGATCATTCTATCAAGGGGGATATAGAAGTTAGTCATGTGCGAACCGAAGATCAACTAGCCGATATATTCACCAAGCCCCTTTTTGAGTGCCATAAAGCTTGCTTACAACCCCATTGACCATATGATGTCAAGATGTCTCCTTGTCCATCAAAAACCTATTTTGAAAATTTCTCCTATCTTTTTCAGTGCTCTGTTCTGTCTGATCTTCAGAGGATCGGCACTGCCGGTTTCCCCATCGGCACTACCGATAGTCAGTCCAACAGAGGAGGCCCTCTGCCTAGGACTTTTGTCCCTCTCTTAGTTGAAACAAATCTGGCCGCCTCTCTCTCTCTCTTCCCAACCCTAACCAAAGTCAATCCTCTCCAAAACCTTGCTAATCTTCGTGGAATCAAGCGGGAAGTGGATCAAATCGACTCCTACACCTTCCCTCCTTTGTCTCCTCCTAGATTCGAAGGAGTTTTTGAAGGTATTTTTGAAAATCTTTATCTTTTGAATCTCACATTGCCTCATGTTTTTGCGTAATTTCTCTTGATAGAGATGTTCATCTAGGAGTAATTTAGTCACCCCTGCAATTTGGTAGAGTTTTAGTCGCTAAATTTAATTTTTAGTGGTTTTAGGGTTTCAATCCCTTTTGGTCATCATTGCCGATGGCCCCCACCAGCACTGCCAATCGGGAGATTTCGAAACCCTAAGTGGCCATTGCAGTCTGTTTGAACTAATCAGCACTGTCATCGGCACTGCCGGTTGGGCCAACCAGAGAGCATTTTCACTCGAGCTGCTCTTTGTTTGACCCATCGGCACTGCCGATGCCTCCCATCGGCTCTGCCGGTCAGGGCACACAGACAGCAGCTCAGTACTGTGTTGATGCAATTTTGTCATACCACTTCACCTCTCCTTGACAGATGCCAGGTGGCAAGAGGCAGAAGCATCCGGGAACTCCGAGTGACTCCGATGAAGATTTCGACCCCGCTGCCTCTCCCCTTACTCGATGAGGTAGAGGTGGCAAACAGGACAGAGGTGGAGACTCCGGCCCAGCCACCTCACGTGGTCTTGGCCTTGGTCGTGGGAAGGGCAAAGGCAAAGCCCTTCCACCTCGCTCTCCCTCTCCCAGTGCTGATGAGGAGAGTGAGGGCGGCTCAGAGGAAGAGGAAGAGGAAGAGGAGGCTCAGCGGGAGGATGAGACTGGTGATGAGGAGGGTGATGAGTCTGGGAATGAGGTATTCCATGAGCCTGTCCATGGACCCATGCACTCCTCAGTCACATATCAGATGTTGGCACCTCAGGTGTCTAAGAAATTCCGGATTCCAGTGCCTCTGTCTAGGGATGAGATGAGAGAGTATCGCCACATCTGTGTGTCCACTACCATGTTTATCATTATCTTTAGACCTGTGAAGACTTTTGGCTTATAATCAAATGTGCAATGTCTAGAAACATGGTAATTACTTTGATCAATCTTATGTCTTCCTTTGGGATAAAACAAATACGATACCCTAAATACTTTCGGGTGAAATGCTAGAACGGTATTCTCAGTGCGCTTGCGGACTCTCTGCATTCGTTACAGATTACCAATACACATCTCTAGGCTTCCTTGCTAAGGCAACTGATGAGGACATCACTCCTATGGATACACACAACACTCCTCCAATTCTGGACTTGCAAGGTCCAATGACTAGAGCTCATGCACGACGACTAAATTTAGAGCTGAGCTCGTTCCTACGTTCTTCGCTATATGTTACTTTTGAGAATGGTTTGCTACCTAATGATTATTTTATGATTAGAAATCATGGAGAGGACCAGGAGATGATGGGAGAAGGAGTTGGGAACGTGGAGGAACAGCAAGGGCTTGGAAGCCAAAGTGGAGGCCCAATCAAAACCGACTTCGAGTCTGTTTCGGGGCCCAGGACCAGTCTGCACTAAAACAGTCGCCCTGGATGCATACGAACTCGGATTTGGATGTTCTATATATGCACGGAAAGATAAGGAGAATACCTTTCCAATGCCTCTGGCCTCATGTCAAAATTCATCCGGAGTCATCAGGAATCGTCAAAACAAGAGAGAGTCCAGAATCTGTGTTGGTGCTGCGTCGCCTATTTTTGGACTTTGGGCTTTGTATCTAGTTGAGCCCAATTAGGGGCGCGTCCAGAGGGTCTTGCATGACCCTAGGGTCTTTATATACAGCCGCCGCCACACCATTAGGGTTCAGGTTTTGCTTAGATCAATTCTGTTCATAAACAGTTTTGCCGTTCATCGGTTTATGAGACCCCAACTTCGAGAGTTTAATCATACGTCTGCAATTGTGTTGCATTCTTTGTTGTTCTTGCTTGTGTTCTTGATTCGCAGGCAGGGATTAGCCTTCTCGGTGAGGTCAATCGTCTTTTGGATGGTTGATAACCAGAGGAGACGTCGTGCTGCGATTGCAGTGTTTAGAACGTGCTGTTCTGAAGCCGGATCGATTTGTGTGTCGCCTCCGACCAAATCAACTTACCAAGAACCTTTCGGAAGATCGGGAACCCTTGTCCACATCAAGTGGTATCAGAGCTTCAGGTGCACCGTCAGGTTCGCACTACCCTTTAGTTTTGTTTTCGTGTTCTTCCTATCGTCCACAGAAAATACCAAAAAAAAATTTCCCCCGCCCATAACCACGTGTTTAGCCTTTGCATATTTCAATTTCAGAGTCCGTAGTGTTGAGTTTGTACCCTTGTTCACATCAAGTGGTATCAGAAATTCGGGATTCCTACTAGTGCTCCATCTAGCCCCATGGAATTTCTGAGTTTGGCTGTTTTACACTAAGCCCCCTGTTATCGACTGTGTCCCTTTGTCTCCTTGTTTCTTCTTTGCTATCACTACTGTTCTAGGACATAGTTAGACCAGCAACTAGGGACAAGTTACTTGGGCACTTATTCAGCTTTACTATCTGTTTTTGATTTGTGTGCCACTCATATATATATATATTTGGCCTTCCTAGCTCTACATACTTCTTCTGGACAGCACATAGGTTATTTTGTAAACGTTCCAATCATGGAACACTTCTCCCTGGTATCCTTCGCTTTGTTGTTTCCAGAACTTTGTAAGAGCTTTGCAAGAAGCTTCCTTTTGCTGTGTTGAGAGGCACCACTGCTTAGTAGTTTTGTAGGGATAACCTTCACTTTTGTTTCCTGTTTTGGTGTTTCTGATGTCAGGAAGCGATGGAGAGGGTGCTTCACCCTCAAAATTGGATGAGTGCGTGAGCCAAAGTCAGTTACAGAAGGCTTTGCAGGCGGTTCAGAGTGATTTGGCAGAGACGATCACCAGGGCCGTCACCGACGTCGTCACCAAGCTTCACCTGGGAGAAAGCATTGAGCGGTTGGATAAGAGAGTCTCTAAGCTAACCGATCAGGTTGTCGAATTGGAGACCACTCACAAGACCAACAACAACAACAACAACAACAACAACAACAACAACAACTCCAACACCAACACCAACAACGACGTTGAAGACGATCATGATGAAGCAACGGTGTATAAGGCTGATGGCACCGTCGATAGGTCAGCTACAAGGACCGCAAGGTTACGACGTCGTTTGCAATGTAACCCTCAAGGTATGGGTGGTTTTCACAACCACAACCGTCGCACATAAGGTAACCATGCTCCAGATGATCCGTATGCTAAAATTAAGTTTTCAGTTCCTTCGTTTTCGGGTCAGTACGATGGTGATGCTTACCTTGATTGGGAAATGACGGTAGAACACAAATTTAATGCCCACCTTGTTCCTGAACAACATAGAGTTAGACAAGCCACTAGTGAGTTTAAGGACTTTGCTATTGTTTGGTGGAGTGGTCTAGCTGCTGAAACCGATTTGCCTACTACTTGGGAAGAACTTAAGGTAGAAATGCGTGATGGTTTTGTTCCTCCTTCTTTTTATAGAGAAATTCATAATAAACTGCAGCGTTTAGATCAAGGAGATAAAACTGTTCAGGAGTATTTTAGTGAGCTTCAGAAGGGTTTGATTCGTTGTGCTGTGGTTGAAAAAGTAGAGGATCAGATTTGCCGCTTTTATTCTGGTTTGAGAAAAGAAATTCAGGACATCCTTGATTATAAAGAATTTTATACCCTCAACCAGTGTTTTCAGTATGCTATGCTTACAGAGAAAGAATCATAGGGACTTTTCCAGGCTTTTGAGGAGTACAGCAAGTCCAGGAATTTCTACCCACCACGGCCGACGGGGACTTTGGGGCTGCCCAAGCCATCTTTCCGGCCGCCCCCACCAGCTAGTGTTGTTTCTGCAGCACCAAGATCAGCCCCTGCCCCTTCTACGCGCTCAGGTAAAAATTCTATGCAGGTACCGGCTAGTAGTGCCTCCTCTGTTGCTTCGACGGGACGCACTACAGGGATTCAGTGCCACCGCTGCCATGGTCTTGGCCATGTGCAGAAAGATTGCCCAAGTAGGCGGGCATATGTAGCGACAGATGATGGCGGTTACATGAGCACCTCCGATGTGGAGGATGAGGAGGAGGATGTCGCTGCCACCAGCGGTGACCTCGTCCTTGGAGGCGGAGATACACGGGCTACATGAATATTATTGTGCAGCGTGTGCTTAGCACACAAATCCAGCAGCCCGAGATGATGCAGCGACATAACTTGTTCCAGATTTTCTTCGTCATCAAGAACCGTCGAGCACGTGTCATCATTGATGGAGGAAGCTGCAACAATTTGGTGAGTTCTGATGTGGTTAAGAAGCTTGATTTGACCACACGCCCACATCCACATCCATACTACATTCAGTGGTTAAATGACTCTGGAAAAGCTAAGGTAATACAAACTTGCAGAGTTCCTTTTTCCATTGGTTCCTATGTGGATTCTGTTGATTGTGATGTTGTACCCATGCAAGCTTGTTCACTTTTATTAGGCAGACCTTGAGAATTTGATAATGATGCTGTACACCATGGTAATAGTAATAAGTACACTTTTATGCATAAAGGAACTAAAATTACTTTGTTACCAATGACCCCTGCTGAAATTTTACAAGCTAATTTAGAACGAGCTGCTAGTTTGAAAAATAAAAGCCCTGAAATTCAGCAACCTGTTAATTCTGCTTCTACACCAAGTAATGTTAATGATTCTTCAAGTTCTAAGGGTGCTGCAATTAATTTACAAGGTCGTTCATGTCTTGCCACAAAATCTGAGCTTGCTGAAATTTCTACTGATGATATTTGCTATGCTTTGATATGCAAACAAGCCTTGTTTTTGCTTGGTGATATTGCTTCTAGTGCTTTGCCTCCTGCTATCACTAACCTTTTGCAGGAGTATGAGGATGTTTTACCAGCTGAGATACCCCCGGGATTGCCACCTTTGAGAGGGATTGAGCATCAAATTGATTTGATTCCTGGTGCTACTTTACCAAACTGTACTGCTTATAGGACCAACCCTGAGGAGACTAAAGAGATACAACGACAAGTCCAAGACCTTTTGGATCGTGGGTATGTTCGTCAATCACTTAGTCCTTGTGCTGTTCCTGTACTTTTGGTTCCTAAGAAAGATGGTTCTTGGCGTATGTGTGTAGATTGTAGAGCCATTAATAACATTACTATTAGGTATCGTCATCCTATTCCTAGGCTAGACGACATGCTTGATGAGTTATGTGGTGCTATAATTTTCACTAAAATTGATTTGCGTAGTGGCTAGCATCAAATTAGAATGAAACTTGGAGATGAATGGAAAACAGCTTTCAAAACCAAATTCGGGTTGTATGAGTGGTTAGTAATGCCTTTTGGGTTGACTAATGCACCCAGTACTTTCATGCGTTTGATGAATGAAGTTTTAAGACCTTTTATTGGCAAATTTGTGGTTGTTTACTTTGATGATATCTTGATTTATAGCAAATCCATGGATGATCATATGATTCATTTGCGTGCTGTTTTTGATGCTTTGTGAGTTGCACGTTTATTTGGTAACCTTAAGAAGTGCACCTTTTGTACGGATCGAGTCTCTTTTCTTGGCTATATTGTGACTCCACAGGGAATTGAGGTGGATGAGGCGAAGATTGAAGCCATAAAGAGCTGGCCTGTACCAAAAACTATCACACAGGTGAGGAGTTTTCTTGGTCTTGCAGGTTTCTACCGCCGCTTTGTCAAAGATTTCAGCACCATTGTTGCACCATTGCATGAGTTGACAAAGAAGGGCGTTGATTTTTATTTTGGTAAGGTACATCATGAGTCTTTTGATGCTTTGAAGAACAAACTTACACATGCACCATTGCTGCAATTACCCAATTTTGATAAGACTTTTGAGCTTGAATGTGATGCTAGTGGTATAGGTATTGGTGGTGTTTTGATGTAAGATGGTAAACCTGTTGCATACTTTAGTGAGAAAATTACTAGGCCTATTTTGAATTATTCCACGTATGATAAGGAACTATATGCACTTGTACGTTCTTTAGAGACGTGGCGTCATTATTTGTTGCCCAAAGAATTTGTTATTTATTCTGATCATGAATCACTGAAGTATATTCGTTCTCAATGCAATTTGAACCGTAGACATGCTAAATGGGTTGAGTTTATTGAGTCTTTTCCTTATATTATTAAACATAAGAAAGGGAAGGATAATGTGATTGCTGATGCTTTATCTAGGCGATATACTTTGTTGTCTCAACTTGATTGTAGAATTTTTGGACTTGAGGCAATTAAAGAACAATATGTTGCTGATGTTGATTTTAAAGATGTATTGCTGCACTGTAAAGAAGGTCGTGCTTGGCACAAATTTGTGTTGAATGATGGTTTTTTGTTTAGAGCTAACCGCCTATGCATTCCAGTTGGTTCCGTTCATCTTTTGTTGTTGCAGGAGGCGCATGGAGGTGGATTGATGGGTCATTTTGGTGCTAAGAAGACAGAGGATATTTTAGCAACACACTTCTTTTGGCCAAGGATGAGGAAAGATGTTGAGCGTTTTGTTGCGCGCTGCACTACATGTCAAAAAGCTAAGTCTCGATTGAATCCACATGGTTTATACATGTCACTTCCTGTTCCTTCTATTCCTTGGGCGGATATTTCTATGGACTTTATTTTAGGACTGCCTAGGACTAAGAGGGGGAGCGATAGCATTTTTGTTGTTGTGGATCGTTTTTCCAAGATGGCACACTTTATACCATGTCATAAAACTGATGATGCTAGTTATATTGCTGATCTTTTTTTCAAAGAAATTGTACGTTTGCATGGTATGCCTTCTACTATTGTTTCAAATCGTGATGCAAAATTCTTGAGTCATTTTTGGCGCACGCTTTGGAATAAGTTGGGTACAAAGTTGCTATTTTCTACAACTTGTCATCCACAAACTGATGGACAAACTGAGGTTGTGAACCACACTTTGGGTACTATGTTGCGAGCTATTTTGAAGAAAAATTTGAAGCAATGGGAAGAATGCTTGCCTCATGTTGAGTTTGCTTATAATCGGGCAACACATTCTACTACCAAGGTAAGTCCATTCAAGTTAGTGTATGGTTTTGATCCCCATACTCCACTTGATATACTTCCTCTACCTATTAATGAGAGAGTTCATGTTGATGCTAAGGAGCGTGCTGAATTTATTTTGCAAATGCATGAGACCACTAGATTTAGCATTGAAAAGATGAATAAAAAGTATAAAATTGCTGGTAGTAAGGGTAGAAAGGAAGTAAAGCTTGAAGTAGGAGATTAAGTGTGGTTACACTTAAGGAAGGATAGATTTCCAGAATTGAGAAAGTCTAAACTAATGCCTAGAGCTGATGGTCCATTCAAAATAATGGAGAAGATTAATGATAATGCATACAAACTTGAGTTGCCTCCCGAGTTCGGGGTTAGTCCTACTTTTAACATTTCAGATTTGAAACCATACTTGGGAGAAGAGGATGAGCTCGAGTCGAGGACGACTGCACTTCAAGAGGGGGAGGATGATGAGGACATCACTCCTATGGATACACACAACACTCCTCCAATTCTGGACTTGCAAGGTCCAATGACTAGAGCTCGTGCACGATGACTAAATTTAGAGGTGAGCTCGTTCCTACGTTCTTCGCTATATGTTACTTTTGAGAATGGTTTGCTACCTAATGATTATTTTATGATTAGAAACCATGGAGAGGACCAGGAGATGATGGGAGAAGGAGTTGGGAACGTGGAGGACCAGCAAGGGCTTGGAAGCCAAAGTGGAGGCCCAATCAAAACCGACTTCGAGTCTGTTTCAGGGCCCAGGACCAGTTTGCACCAAAACAGTCGCCCAGGACACATACGAACTCGGATTTGGATGTTCTACATATGCACGGAAAGATAAGGAGAAGACCTTTCCAATGCCGCCAGTCTCATGTCAAAATTCATCCGGAGTCATCGGGAATTGTCAAAACAAGAGAGAGTCCAGAATCTGTGTCGGTGCTGCGTCGCCTATTTTTGGCCTTTGGGCTTTGTATCTAGTTGAGCCCAATTAGGGGCGTGTCCAGAGGGTCTTGCACGACCCTAGGGTCTTTATATACAGCCGCCGCTGCACCATTAGGGTTCGGGTTTTGCTTAGATCAATTCTGTTCATAAACAGTTTTGCCGTTCATCGGTTTGTGAGACCCCAACTTTGAGAGTTTAATCATACATCTGCAATTGTGTTGCATTCTTCGTTGTTCTTGTTTGTGTTCTTGATTCGTAGGCAGGGATTAGCCTTCTCGGCGAGGTCAATCGTCTTTTGGACGGTTGATAACCAGAGGAGACGTCCTGCTGGGATTACGGGGTTTAGAACGTGCTGTTCTGAAGCCGGATCGATTTGTGTGTCGCCTCCGACCAAATCAACTTACCAAGAACCTTTCGGAAGATCGGGAACCCTTGTCCACATCAGCAACTTAGTGGTGACGCTTAGAAATGTCAACAACCAACAACCCCGAGGCCCACGACGGGCCCAAGGAACGGAGTGGCTCAACCCAACGACGGTAAACGGGGGCATGCCCAGATACAGTGCCCTCTAACATGAGACTAGGACGACGGGACCCATGAGGACCAAAGACTACACCACTGACCGGAGTCTTCGCCTTCCCCAGTATGGTTCCGCCAACTCCACACATGTAGAAATCCCACTCTCTCTTTCTCATTGTAATATGGGTCCAACCCCTTGAAATATAAAAGGGGAGGCCTTCTTCTTCCTCTAGGGGACACGAGAGAATGCAGAGATACAACGACGCACACACACACCAAGACTTGGAGACCCCTCCTCTCTCACCACAATTGTACTCGTCCTTCGGTGCAAGTAACACGAGCGAATCCAAGGACTGGACATAGGGTTCTCCCCTAAGCCAATATAATCCCCGTGTCCTCTTGCATTACCATTATCGAACCTGAAATGCGCATCCCTTAGAACAAATTCTACTAGCCAGTGATCTAAACACAACCAGCTAGCGCGCCAGGTAGGGGAATTACGCGTTTCACTCCTCGACCACCTTCTCATTCGGATGGCTACTTCCTCCACTTTCTAGGCTCTCGGCCACAACATGTTCTTCAGGAGCCTGGAGTTCATCGCCACAGCAGATCAGAAGCTGCTGTGCGTCAGCATTCCCACGCCCTCACCGCCTCTAGTCCCAGCATCTGATGTCGAGGCGCCGCGCCCGTGGTGGCTGGAGGACCTGAGCCCCATGCTGGACTTTGTGGTCTCAAAGGATGGGAGGTTAGAGCTTGTCGACGAGTCGCTCCCGGACCCCATCGCACCAGCTACGACCATCACCGCCGAGGCGATGAATGCCATCCGACTGGAGCCCGGGAGACCAAGGATCTCTAGCCCCTCCGCAACGGTAGCCGACTAGGGCGACTGGCTGTGGCACCACCTGGAGCGCTACTTGGGGGCCACCCCGACCCAGGATGACCTCCGGATTGTGGCGTTCTCCCTTGCGAACGTCCATGGCCAACTACTCGGGGACGAACCCACTTCCTCGGGTCTCTTCAGCCAAAGCCCACCAGGGGGTCTCCCGCATGGCCTACGCAATATCGCGCGGGAGTTCCAGAACCTCACAATCCTTTAGGGCGTCCCTATTGGTGTTTGCTACGCTCTTAAGATAAAATCAATTAATTCTGCAAGCGCACGGAACACCATTCTAGCATTTCACCAGGGAGTATTATAGGGTATCGTATTTCTCCTCAGGGAAGCAAGGCGTAAGAGTATCAAGAGTTAACAATCTTATGTCTATAAGGAAATCACCGACTAAACCACGGCGAGGATGAAGATAATGAGTGGGTAATATGGTGGACGCATCAAGGGAAGACCACACTATAGGTTTTTAATAGAGAAAAGTATAGCTAGTTGGGAGGACCATGAGTCAAGTTGGATTTCCTAAGTAATGATGTTCTAAAATTTCCAAGACAAGAGTTAAGTGTTGCTTCTAGAGCTGCACCATTTACTAGCGATTCTACGGCTCATGTTATGTTCAGTTTGGGGCATAAAAATGTTCCACTAATATGGGTTGGTAACTAACCTCTGTACTAGTGGGTATGCTATCGCTAGACAACCCTGCTTGAGGCTTCTCGAACGTGTTGGATTACTAAAAGGACGAACAGGACTGTCACCACCTGCCGCCTACCAGACAGCCTGTGGGGACGAATGAATAACCAGCTAGCATTTACATAGGCACCACACCTATATTCACACTAGATATTCTTCCGTAGATTTTTGCGGAAGAACAACCGGGAAATAACTAAGTCTAAAACCCTTACTCAGGACGGCGACTCAATTAAGTCCTAGTCGAGAAACTCGTGAACATGTAAATCATGGAAACACTCTCAAAATGTGCAACTAGGAAACAACTACAAAGCACTATCGGACTTGGATAAATAAAAGAACAAACATCTTTATAGTTCAGGCATAAGTCTTATAGAAGAAAAGATACAAGAGAACTTATACCAAGGCTTCCAAGACAAATCCGAAATCCCGAGGAGAAGCTCTCAACCCGACTCTAACTCCCAAGCTAACTATCCTATCCTACATCATGGCACAAGTAGTACGAAACTAGTCTTCTTGATGTTCCTCCATGGATGTCTTCTTCTGCCGAATTTCCCCTCCATTTATAGGTGGTGATGGGTCGGCGGGTATTTATAGGTGAAGTGGAGTCGATAGGCCAAAGTCAGTCCGCCGGGTGGCGGGCCATGCCGGGCGGCCATGTGTGCCGGGTGGCAGGCAAGGCCGGGCGGCCCTTGGATCATGTCGGTTTCCCAACCGACCTTCCCCTGATGGCTTGGATTTAGTACCGATGGCGGGTTTTTAGTGGGTTGCCACCGGCTCTCTTCTTTTGGGGCCGGTAGGCCTCATGGGCTTAATGAGCTGGCAACCCCGGGTGTCCAATGCAGGCCGGGCAGCAAGCCAGGCCGGGCGGCATACCAGGCCGGGCGGCAGCCCAGGTCGGCCGACGGACTAGGCTAGGTGGCGGCCTTGGTTGGGTGTCGACCCCCTCCGGGTCACCCCTTGAGTTCTCCCAGTTAGGCCACTTGTTGGCTCTATTTTCTTAGCCATATTTCATCACTTTTGGTCCGGCAGGAGAAAATGGCATCACGGTGAAGCATTTTGCAAAATCGGCCGGGTCGAATGGTCAGCCTGAAAAACGACTCTGGTTGATTAGCCGGGTGGCTGATTTCAGCCGTAAATGAATCTGTCGGCCGGTTCCTGATTTCAGCCTAAAAACGACCCTGTCGGCCGGTGAAAACAGCTGTTTCACAGTCGTGGTTGGCCGATGGGATGTTTCTTCATGTTTTTGCATATTTTAGCTCTTTTACGCTTGCAAACACCTATTTCACCAAAACTCGTGGAATCTTATTAGTTTAAATAAATATTTATTAATCGTAGGTCTTTACCTTGCATTTCCCGACCGGTTGGTGGCCGATATTGGGTTTTGTTGGCCGCCAACACCTCCCCAAGCTTAAATCTTTGCTCGTCCTGAGCCAATTAAACTTAGAAGTGATGGATCAGGAGTAGCTTCAATATTAGCGCCTTGCAAGTATCAAGTGCACAAACACATACTCCAACATAATATGTGTAAGTATAAACCAGCACAATTGTGTCACTAAGTCATTCTCATTGTATAGCGGGGCTTGTTGGCATTTTATAACCTTGTCATAAGTGGTTGAAGTCTAGAAAAACTAGTTTAGACTTTGTCATGCAATCTCCTATTCGATCATGAGTCCAAGGTTTTTGTAATGCGGCATAAGATTGAAAATCTTCCCTCTTGGTGCAATCTTTACTATAACTTTCATCTCTCAAAAGGTGTATTTCCTTATCAATTGCTTATCCTACTTTCTAAAAGTTTGGCTTAACTATGTGGAGCTTGGTAGGATGGCACATTTAACAAGCATGTATTGTTAAGCTAAGAGATGGTCCTAGCGAAAAGACATTGCACTTCCTCATTCCAATCATTTAGAAATAATGTCCAGGGGAGAGGGAGAGAATGGACTCACACGAAAGAATGGGCTAGCACAATTGCAAAGGTCTTGGGTGTAGATTTATCCCAAAGACTAGGTTTTTGTGCTAGTGTGAAAGGATGGTCCTTTATTTTTGCTCAAAGCTATACTTATTTTATTTTTGAATGAACCTTGAAGCTTTTTGGTAAAGCACATTCATGAGAGCTGATAAACTTTTTCTATTTTTCTTTCTTTCTTTCTTTCTTTCAGCTCTCATGGTGTAAAGAAGCTAATTCTATGGTTCAAATACTTTTTTGCAAACTTTTCCTAAGAAATTCTCTAGGAGGACCATAATCTTTTAATGGGATCAAAGGCTCACAAAAAGAAAGATTTTGGTTAACATGCTTGGTGGAATGAATGCATGATTCCATTATGGAAACCACATAACCAAGCATGATTAATTTGAAAACTCAAAGATAACTCGAAGGAAAATGATTGGCTTTGGAAGTG
Source organism: Eleusine indica (assembly GCA_030378355.1). Taxonomy (NCBI): domain Eukaryota; kingdom Viridiplantae; phylum Streptophyta; class Magnoliopsida; order Poales; family Poaceae; genus Eleusine; species Eleusine indica. The sequence goes on along the minus strand of CM059501.1, from coordinate 27,436,713 downwards.
CAATTCTCTCATAAGGATCAAATCTTAACTAAACTCAATGCGTGCATAAATGGCATAGACATGGTTTTGCTAATTAATATTTAGCCATGGTAGGAAGTTGTCGGTTGCATACTTATCGGTCATGGTGAATAGCTCCTTGACTGTCAGACTTCCAACAACATCCAATCTCCCGATCTTTTTGATTAAGTCGTCATCGTGAAGCCCACCCTAGAAGGCAGCGACGACCTGAGCATCTGAGATGTTGGGGATGGTGTTCTTCACTCGGCAAAAGTGCTGGATGTATTCTCGCAATGGCTCCCGGTCCCGCTGTTTGATCCTGGTGAGCTCCTAGTGACTCCCGGGCCTGTCGAACATTGGCTGAAAGATGGTCATGAACTGCTTGCACAACTCCGCCCAGGAACTGATGGGATTGGCAGGCAGATTAGTGAGCCAGCTTCTGGCTACTGGGGCCAAACATACATGCAAATAATTGGCCATAACAAAGCTGTCGCCGCCGAGTACTCGGATGGCCGTCACATAGACATGGAGCCAATCGCGCGGGTCTGTCTTGCCGTCATATTTCTCAATGTTGTATGGTTTAAAGCCAGCCAACCAATTGATAGTTTGCAACTCTTAGGTGAAGACCCTGATGGCGGCCTCATCATCGTAGTCCTCGAAGATGGGGGTTTGCTCCCGTTCGTGATCAGCTTCTTGGCGATGTCTATCCTTGCGCTGTCCATCATTCCGTCGATCGTAATATCAATCGTCTCGGGGTGGCTCTCTTCTGTCGTTGCGCTCACAGTACCGGTCGTCAACGAAGCCACAAAAACATCATTTGTCTTCATATTCTCGGTAGGTCGCTTCATCCCGCTCTTGATACCTGTTGTTCAGCCTGACCCGGGCATCACGCGGTGGTATGCTGCTGCAAAGATCCGCATGTGGGTTCCGTTCATGGTAGTCCGTGATAGGCCGCCTCCATGGTTCATTCAGTGGGGTCGCCTACCGGTCGGTTCGTTGCCGATCTCTTCTTTCCTGACTAGGCACTGAGCTAGCAGCGCCTGGCGCTGATTTACTCGGCGTAGAATGCGTGTTGTGCATCTCTAATACCGCTGCCGCCTTAATGTGCGCTTTCAGCTTGTTGACCTGTGGTGTCAACTCTGGGCTTACTTGGAGCATAGGCTCTAATGAGTTCAGCAGGGCTGTCGCAGCTGTGATGTTGTCGTGCGGGATCTTGAAGACCTCCTCACCATCTAGTTGTAAGGTAAGGTCGCCCCTGTCCAAGTTCTGCATGACCCGGGATCTGCTTTGATGAGCGTCCGGTCATCGGAGCGGAGGAGTGTCGGCTTCTGGGTCATCGTCTTCAAGCTCGGTCTCCTGCTCGTCCTGACAATCTGCATCTGCTGTTGCCCCCATGCGGCGCCTGCCACGGATGTCTCCCTGACAGCGCCTCCTCCTGGGGCAGCCGGTGCTACCATGAAGACCTCGTAGTAATCCGACGAGTAGCTTTTAGAATCACTCGGCTCTTCGATCAAGTCCAGGATTGACTCATGGTTGACACTGATTGTAGCTACTAATCTTGAATCGAGACAAAAATTGGGATCTTCATCCGACTCTTCTGTGTAAGGAGTCGGGAGATCGACTGCAGTCGGATCTGAGTCAGCCAGGCTTGCCGATCGATCCACTATGGGCAACGCTAAGAAGGAACCTAGGAGGGTTTCCGCCTGGAGAACCACCGCTGCGTTGTTGAGGCCGAGCGGGAGCCGATAGATCGGACTGATCTCGTGTCGGCCGATGGGGCTTTGCTGACCCCTGGATCTGAAGGCGTGGCGGCTACCGGAAGTTCCACCAAGCATTGCTTGACGAGGCTCCCGTTCTCATCAACAACGAAGCCGAAGGCGTCGAAGCAGATCTTGTCTCCTGGGTGGAACTTGACGTTGAGAAAAGCCATCAATTTCAATGAAGTTAAACTCAACACTGCCCCTACCTGGCGTGCCAACTGTCGAGAGATAATCTGGATAGTGATTCTAGGTATGCGTATGGGTATGAAAGCCGATGGACACAGGACACAGGATTTATACAGGTTCGGGCCTCCCGAGGGATAACAACCCTACGCCTTGTTTGGTGTTCTTGTATTTCTAGGGTTCGCACTAGGTTTCGATTCCCAATACGAGTTCTGATGATCTTTCAGGACCCCCTGCCCTCCGTATACGAAGGGCAGTGGTTTACATGGTAACCTATCATTCGGTTACATTTGATTCTATCTATACATCATATCTCTTGACCTAACTTGTAGCCTACTCTAAACAAATATCCGAGTAGTTATCTTCTGGGCCTTAATCTCTAATGCCTCATAACCGAGCCTCCAGCCCACTCGGCCATATTACCGAGTGGATAAGTATTCCTTATATATTCGTACCACAGAGATCGTTGACTTTCTCCGCATGAACACCGACGTCTTCGCGTGGAAACCCTCGGATATTCCGAGAATCCTAAGGAAGGTCACCGAGCACTCCTTGAACATCAGGCTAGGTTCCAAACCGGTGAAGCAATGCTTGCGCCGTTTTGATGAGGAGAAGCGCAAGGCAATCAGGGAGGAGATTGCGAAGCTTCAAGCAGCTGGGTTTATCAAGGAGGTATTCCATCCCGAGTGGTTAGCTAATCCTGTTCTTGTATGAAAGAAGAATGGGAAATGGAGAATGTGTGCTGACTATACAAGCCTAAATAAGGCATGTCCAAAGGATCCTTTTCCTTTACCACGCATAGACCAGATAGTTGACTCGATAGCGGGATGTGAAACCCTCTGCTTCCTAGATGCGTATTCCGGGTACGACCAAATCGCGATGAAAGAATCCGACCAACTCACGACATCTTTCATCACACCGTTCGGCTCTTACTACTATGTAACCATGCCCTTTGGGCTCAAAAACGATGGCGTGACTTTCTAGCATTGTATGCAACGGTGTTTCGACCACTTGATTAGCAACATGGTCGAGGCCTATATGGACGACATCACGGTTAAGTCAAACAAAGTCGACATGCTCGTGGCCGACCTTGGACATGTTTTCGCCAAGTTACGCCAAAACGGTGTCAAAGGCAAGCCCAAGAAGTGCGTCTTCGGGGTGCCTAGGTGCATGCTCTTAGGATTCATTGTTTCCGAGCATGGCATCGAGGCTAACCCTGAGAAGATTTCCACGATCAAACAGATGGGGCTAATCCAAAACCTGAAAGGGTTGCAATGGCTCACGGGCTGCTTGGCGGCGCTGAGCTGCTTTATCTCGCGCCTCGATGAGAGAGTAATCCCATTATACATGCTCTTGAAGAAATTCGATCGGTCCGAGTGGACCTCCAAGGCGCAATCCGCCCTCGACGACATCAAGCGCATTCTGAGTAACGCTCCGGTATTGACCCTGCCCCTCCCAGGCGAGGTGCTGCTGCTGTACATAGCGGCAACCACTCAAGTCGTGAGTTCCATCCTCGTAGTCTAGCGAGAAAAAGAAGGGCATGCCCTAAAGGTACAACACATTGTTTACTATGTCAGTGAATTCTTGTCCGACTCAAAGACTAGATACCTGCAGATCCTTAAGATACTCTACGCAGTGAGGGTCGTAAGGCGCAAGCTCCAGCACTACTTTGACTCCCACCCGATACACATTGTAAGTTCCTTCCCGCTCCGTGAAATTATACAGAACAAGGACTCAGCTGACAAGGTCGCCAAGTGGGCACTCGAGTTGATCAGGCATGGTGTCACATACCAACCCCAGGCGGCCATCAAGTCCAGGGTTCTCGTCGACTTTATGGCGGAAAGAACCAAAGCACAGCTTCCGCCTGCTCCACTGTTGACACTTCTTAACGTCGTATCAAGAATATCACTATTCCTAGTACGGCACCAAAAATGACTGTTGGCGTTTGTTATGCTTTTAAGAGTAAAGTGAATTAATCCGCAAGCGCATGAAACTCCATTGTAGCATTTCACTCGGGAGTATTCCAAGGTATCGTATTTATTTTCCTCAGGGAAGCTAGGCGTAAGATTATCTTGGTTTAACAAATATATAACTATAAGAATTATACCAACTGACCAAAGACGGGTTTAACGATGTTTAATAATAATGGTAGGGGTAGTGACATAGGAGAAATCCACACTAAGATAAATAACGAGATCGGTTAAGCTAGTCAGGAGGACAACGAGTCTAAGTCTAAGATTCCTAAAATATATATCACTAATTTCTAGTTAATCGGGTTGAGTGCTTACACCAATTTCTTTGTACAACCTCGAGTCTTTCACCTGTTAGCTCACTTCGGGGCACGAAAACGATCCACTAGTATGGGTCGGTAACTAACCTCTCTACTAGTTGGTTCGCTATCGCTAGACAACCCTGCTTGAGACTTCCCGAACATGGTGGATTACTAAAGGGACGGATAGGACTGTCACCACCTGCCGCCTACCACATAGCCCATGGGGACGAATGCAAATCCAGCTAGCGTTAACTTAGGCACCACGCCTACGCCTTTACCAGATATCTTCCGTTGGCCTAGCGGAAGAATAACCGGGAAATAACCAAGTCTAAGACCCAGAAAGAACTAAACTTAATTAAATCCTAGTTGGGAAATCCGTGAACTACGCAACAATGTTTCTTCCCGATGATTGTAACTTGAGGAAATGACTAAGTTAAAAATTAGTACTTGACAAGATATAAAAGGGAAAGATATTTATATTGATAAGAGATAAGTCTTACATAAAGAGAAAAGATACAAGAGAGCTCATACCAAGACTCTGAAATGATTTTGGAATCTCGAGCGATGCTCTCGACTAGACTCTAACTCCCGACTAACTAACCTACTCTACTATGTAGCACAAGTAGTAGGAAATGGACTCCTTGATGTGTTTCTTCCTTGATCTTCTTATTCTGCCAAATTTCCCCTCTATTTATAGATGGTGATGGGCCAGGAGGCATTTGTAGGTAGAGTGGAGTCGAAAGGCCAAAGTCGGTCTGCCAGGTGGCGGGCCATGCCAGGCAGCCACATGTGCTCGGCAGCCAGGCATGCCGGGCGACATGCACTGCCGGGCGGCGGGCAAGGCCGAGCGGGCTCTTGGATCATGTCGGTTCCCAATCGACTCTTCTTGGATGGCTCGGATTTGGTCCCGATGGCGGTTGTTTAGTCGTTTGCCACTGACTCTCTTCTTTTGGGGCCGATAGGCCTCATGGGCTGGCAACCCCGGGTGGCAACCTGAGGCCGGGCGGCATGCTAGGTCGGGCGGCGGGTTTAGCCGGGTGCCGACCCTTGCCGGGTTGCCCCTTGATCTCTCCCGGTTAGGCCACTTGATGGCTTTCTTTCCTTCACCATATTTCATGTGTCTTGGTCTAGGTGGAGAAAACGGCTCCGTGGTGGAGTATTTGTAGAATCGGCCTGGTGCTGATTTCAGCCGTAAACGACCCATTCGGCCGGTGAAAATGGCTGTTTCATAGTGGTGATCGGCCGACGGGGTGTTTCTTCATGTTTTTGCATATTTTGGCTCTTTTATACCTACAAACACATATCTCACCAAAACTCGTGAAATCTTATTAGTTTAAACAAATATTTATTGATCTTAGGTCTTTACCTTGCATTTCCCGACCGGTTGGCGGCCGATGTTAGACTTTATTGGCCGCCATCATCTGGTCGACCAAGAGTACTCTGGGTCATGTATTCTGATGGATCCCTCATGTGGACGGGTGCAGGCGTCGGCCTCATCTTCATCCCTCCACTCGGGGTACATGTGAAATATGCGATTCACTTACATTTTCCCGCGTCAAATAATGTTGCCGAATATGAGGCACTCGTGAACAGGCTTAAGATTGCAATCGAGCTCAGTATCCGATGGTTGGAGATCCGACGCGACTCCCATCTCGTGGTAGACCAGATCATGAAGGAGTCCAGTTTTCGGACCAATACCATGGCGCTCTACTGCCAGGAGCTCCGCAAGCTCGAAAACAAATTCGATGGGCTCGAGCTCAAGCATATCCCATAACGCCTCAATGAGGCGGCTGACGCGTTGGCCAAGATGGCATCCATTTGGGTGTGATCCCCCTAGGAGTCTTCGCCAATGACCAGCACCAATGCTCGGTTCGACCCAAAGAGCCCGCAAGGCCCGGGGGAGGCCCGAGCGATCCTATGAAGCTCGACCTACAGTCGAGCAACCTGGTCGCAGAGATAGGGCAACCCTCGACCCCGCAGCATGCTAACATCATGGAGATCAATCGACCCGATGACTCAAGCAAGCCAGATGACCTGTCGGATGACCCTAGGTTGAACGAATCAATCCCCAGGTTGAATGAGCTGAGCTCCCAAGCGACTGGAGGGTTCCGTACATCGAGTACTTAGCCCGAGGAACGCTATCGGCGCACCAAGTCTGTCATCTTAATCAATGGGGAACTTCATAAGCGTAGCATTACTAAAATCATGCAGCATTGCATCCCCATCAGTGAAGGTATCAGGCTAGTCGTCAACATCTGTAGGGGCAGGGGGGAGGGGGTCTGCGGTCATCATGCCGCGCCTCAAACCCTAACTCATTTCGCCATGGATTCTATTGGCCGACCGCCGTGGGTGATGCCACCCACATAGTCAAAACCTGTAAAGGTTGCCAATACTACGCTCGCCAAACGCATCTGCTAGCTCAGGCCCACCAAACGAACCCCCTTAGATGGCCTTTCGTCGTCTGCGGATTGGACCTGGTTGGGCCGCTCAAAAGAGTGCCCGGGAGCTACACCCACTTGCTGGTCACAGTCAACAAATTTACCAAGTGGATCGAAGCATGCCCACACGCTAAAATCCGATCCGAGGAGGTGGTCGAATTCTTCCTCGACATTATCCATCGATTCGGAGTCTTGAATTCCATAATCACGGATAATGGCACGCAGTTCACAGGAAAGAAATTTTTGAAGTTCTGTGATGACTACCACATTTGTGTTGACTGGGCTACCGTTGCCCACCCTAAGACAAACGGCCAGGTCGAGCGAGCAAACGGGATGATACTCCAAGTGTTAAATCCTCGAATCTTCGATCCATCCATCATTTTCAACCGCTTGAAGCAATTCAGCGGCCGATGGCCATGCCGTACTCTGGAGCCTTTGCACGACATAGAGTCAGGCGACCGGCTTCACACCTTTCTTCATGGTTTACGGATCAGAGGCAATCCTGCCCATAGATATTGATTACGGTGCGCCACGAGTACACGCCTAAAACGAGCAGGGCAATGAGACCTCACTTGAAGACGCAACGGATCTGATAGACGAAGCGTGAGACATCGCGCTCCTTCACTCGGCTAGGAATCAGCAGGCATTGCATCGGTACCACTACCGAAACGTGAGGGATAGAGGCCTACTCGTTGACGATCTCGTGTTGTGCAGGGTTCAAGACAATAGGGGTGGACATAAGTTTTCACCTCCTTGGGAAAGACGGTACGTCGTCTCCCAGGTAATCCGACCCGGCACCTACAATCTCAAGACTCTGGAGGGCAAGGAATTCAAGAATGCTTAGAACATCTCACAGCTACGTAAATTCTATCCTTAGGATTCCTTTCCGTTCATTTTCACTCACACCGCCTGCTCATCACTCGGGGGCTAGGACATGGACTCTACTCTTGGTGGAGAATCATCCCCGAGGCACAAGGTGGAGAAGGTGCCGACATCCTCGGCTCCCTCCCGAACTTCTACCACTCACTCTCACTGCCTATTCTAATACATTTCTGTAGCGTGGCGCTTGTTGTTCTCCTCTTCAATTGTTGATCTTTTCTACCGAATTCCCCTTCTATTTAAAGGTGGCAATGAGTAGGGGGGTACTTGTAGGTGAAGGAGAGTCGGTAGGCCAAAGTCGGTCCGCCGCGCGGCGGGCAAGGCTGGGCGGCCACGTGTGCCAGGCGGCATGCACCGTCGGGCAGCAGCATAGGTCGGGCGGCCCTTGGATCGTGTCGGTTTCCCGACCGACCTTCTCCTGATGGCTCGGATTGCGTCCCGAAGGCTATTGTTGGGTCAGTCTCCTCTGACTCTTCATTTTGGGGCCGGTAGGCTTCATGGGCTGGCAACCCTAGGCGGCATGGTCCGCCGGGTGGCATGGTCCATTGGGCAGCAAGGTCTGTCGGGCGGCAAGGCCTACCGTGCAGCAAGGCCTGCCGGGCGGCTGCCCATTTTTGGGCGGCAGCCCTTTGGCCTTGTGGCCTAGTTGTCCTTCCCTTCTCCCAGTTAGGCCATGTGTCAACCTCCTTCCTTTGCCTCTTTGAAAATCTTTTGGACCGGAGTTAGGAAACGGCTTCATGGAGATGGTGTTTGCATGTCGGCCCGGTGAGGGGTGAAGTTCTAAATCGGTTGGTGGTCCTAGGTCATGTTGTCATACGACTGGGAATTGATTGAACACTTGATTTACCCTGACGAGTGATGATAGCTTATGATTCAGCCGATTGACAATTTTACTTGGTGATGATCTGACCGGGTGCTGATTCTGGTTGTTAATGACCCTGTCGGCTGTCAGAAAATGGCTGTTTCACAGCCGTGATTGGCCGACATGGTATTTTCACAAGTTTTTGCATATTTTGACCCTATAGCACCTGCAACAACATATTTCACCAAAACTTGTAGAACTCATGAGTACAAAGATTATTTTCATTACATTATTAATTAAGATCCACCTTTTTATTGTAAATTGGTAGTCAAAAAAGGGAATTTATGACTGCCAACACCCCCCCACGCTTAGGACTTTGCTCGTCCCGAGCAAAGTAAGAAACGAAGACTAGGAATGAGAATGATCTATGGAAATTCTCAACATGCTTTGCATATACCTTGTCTTGAAAAGTTGAGAGATGGAACAACATAGAGAAGTCTTACCTTTCTTTTTCCTAAGGAACTTCAATTTTGTTTGCTTTATTGTTAATAAAAATAGAGCTGCAGATCACAAGTTATTCTCAATTGATGCTCTCAAATCGCTCAATGTAGTTTTGATTCCTCACTTAGGCCAGTGGCCAAAATTTCCCTATATACTAAGGCTTATGTGGAGCTCAAGGTAGGGAATATTAAGGCCGCATACTTGTATTTCATATATCACTAAGTCAAAAACCAGACCCAAGGAGGAAACAAGTCATGAATTATTATCAAGCCATGTGCACAATTATGATATGTATGGATGGATGATGGACGGCGGGTGCTCCGTTTGAAGTGATCTCTCTCTCTCTTCCATTTGTTTTATATTTCTTTACATGGGCTATTTTAGCATTCATGATTATTTTTTTTTTCTTTATTTTATGTTCAAATAGCTATATAGCCCATATCCCTTTTGGAATGATTGCTTGAGAGAGATTAACAATTATAGTGGAGCACTTTATTCCATGAGTGGATTTGTGGCGATGATGGATGGGAACTTCCAGTGTAGAAGCTTCAACATATGGAGTGGTTGGGGTGTCCACATGAACTTGATCAATAACACATAACAAGCATCTCACAAGGGTCACAACAATTTGACAAAGTTCAATGAAAATAGAAGTAGCAAATGCAATAGGTTTTTAGCAAGATCATCATCTGGCTTTGGTAGGAATAAACTCATCATTGAGAAGACTGTGAATCTGGAGTTCTCATTTATAAGCTTTTGAAGATGAAAAATCAAGGAAGTTCACTTGGTTCCAAGAAAGGTTAAGCTCTCTATAGTCATATCACATCTACCAACAATTTAGACAAGGTTTTCCTACGCAATGAGGGTTTCCCAAGGGCGAGAACAATCTTTATATATCAAGCATGAATGAGAAGGAAGTTATATTTTAGTTGCCATTTATCATGCTTACTGAAAAAAAATTCAGTTCATAGAAAGACATGAAAATAGCAAGGGATAGGTGATACGAGGAATAAGGAAATAGTTGTTGTTCTTTCGTACCTTGACTTCTTGTTCCTTTTCATCTTTAACCTATAAAGGTTAGCTAACAAAATACCCGAAGGAACAAGCCGAAAGTTGTGCCACTATTATTGTCGAGTAAATTTTATTGTTGAGAAGGAACAAAGCATTTTCTTTCAAATGAGAAACTAACAAATCCTAGTAAAGGAAAACAGAACGAGTTACCTCCCATTAGTACTTATTTAAGGTCGTAAGTTTGACCATGGGAGCACTAGTTCAAATTCTAGCTTGGGTTGGCAATGTAGCTGCCGCCATCACCAAACATTAATTAAATTGCACAACTAAGGCATATGACATGGATACCGGAATTTGCAATGTTTGTGATAAACAAATGAATCTATAACCACCCCTTTGAAATTACTATGTCCACAAGGGGTAGAGTAGTTGTAGGCCTCTTGTGTACCACCATCATAAATCTTTGTTGTGGTGGGAAAACTTTTGTGTGAGTGAGGAGTATGTGAATTTTCTAAAGTACGACTCCTTGGCAAGGTGGGAGAATTCCCTTTTAACTCTAAATTTGAGTCCTCACGAATTTTTATAGACCAAACTTTGTATTTCCCTTCATGCTTCATGGATTGATCCTATTCAAAGTTTTCCTTCTGTAAATCAACCTTTGGTTGTTTTGGTACCTTTTTTCTATTGGTAGATGATAGCCTTCTGTTGCCTCCATTAGGTAGAACAAAAATCCTTGGGGGATTTGGGAGGATTGGTGCGGGATGGCAAGGCCTATGTGGTTCAAGGATTGGTGTAGTATTGGCCGATGAAGAAAAGTATGTCTCATGGTCTTTCCTCTCAACTTTTGCCATATGGTTCAAAACTGGCTTTTTAGTAGCAACTGAAGGTGTTTTGCAATGGGTGAGTCGGGTAATATGGTTGATAACTGCCCACGAGTCTTCTATGCTTTTTCTATGGAAGGGACCTTGAGAGCATTCGTTCAATAGCTTGGCACTCCTTTTGTGAAGACCATGAAAAAAATAGGACAAGAGCCTTTCTAGTGGAGTGTCAAGGCTAAGACCACTATAGACAAGGGAAATAAACTGACCCTAATAAGCTCCTATGGGTTCTTTATCCTCTTGCTTAATGTTTTGGATATTTGTCATTATGCGACAAAGCTTCTCATGAGGAGAAAGACTCTCATAGAATGGTACTTTAGTAGTTCCCATAGACCTTTCAAGGGACTTGGTGTTTCAATGATATACCACTCCCTATCATTGATGAGCCTTAGGTACCAGTCCTTGGCACGACCATCTAATGAGTAGAAAAGGAGCCTCCACATGAGCTCTTCGCGCAACAACCCAATATTTAGGAAGGTGGAGCAAGTCTCCTCAAAATTATGAAGATGGGCATAGGGGTCTTCATGACTTTTCCCAGTGAAGAGGACCGCTCGAACCTTAGCTACGAGCTTTGGGTATAAATCCAAAAATGGAGCACCATTTTTGTTTGAAAGACGCCTTTCTATGATTTTAGTCCATGGTGCATTAGGGAGGTCAAGGATAATTGGACCATTAATAGAAGGGGAGTTCTGGGAAAGTTCCTTGGCAGCCATTATGGGGAATTGTGATGACTCCTTGAACTGTTCTTGCCTCTTTACAACAGAAGGGTTTAGCAATGGATTACCTTGTTTCCTGTTGTAGTCCTGTCCACTACACTCATCTTGATTAACATTGGTTCTCTTCACCCATTCCATGTTACGAGTGTTTTCGAAATCCGGAAAAGGTTCATCATCGAGTTCAAAGGATTGAGGTGGGAGAAAGTGTGTGTATTCTTCTACAACATCAGTGTGTGGTGAGTGGAGTGAGGCTATCATAGGAGCTTCGGCCTTTTGTGGGAGATACTTGTCTTCTATTTCTTTAGATTGGCTAGAAGTTTGGGTGCTTTGGTTGGTAGGTTCTGTGGAGATGGATGACTCATTTGCAAGATTTTGGATGATTTTTTTTTAGGATCTCCATTCCCTCTGATGGTGTTGCACAAAAGAAAGCACCTCCGTCCACAACATTTAAATAATTTGCACTGTCGGGCCTTAGACCAAAGAAAAAGTGATGCAGCCTTATAGGCTCCTCTATACCTAACCATACCCCTGTTTTGGTGTAGGATAGGAACCTTTCCCTTGATGCTCCTAGTGATTCGTGGTTTTGTTGCTCAAAATTGATAACCTTTTTCCTTAGAGCAACTATCTTATAGAGAGGAAAATATTTGCGCAAAAATTACTCTCTTAAGGTGGACTAGACTCCATCTGCTTCACCTACATGGTTAAAATACCATGTTTTCGCTGCCCCGCCTAATGAAAAAGGGAATAACTTCCATTTCATGGTTTCTTGAGGAAACCCTTCAATGGCAAGAGTGGAGCAACAAAGCTCAAACTGTTGTAGGTGAGTATATGGATTTTCATTTTCTACCCCTATAAATGGTGTCTTCTGAATCAAAAGTATGAGACCAGGATGAATCTCATAGCTCGGGGCTGTGATTGAGAGTGAAGAGGGTACGGGTTCGAGGAATTCGCTCCTAGGGGCTAAGAAAATAAAAAGAAAAGGAAAAAAGAATCGGGTTCGGATAAATGTCAGCTACCGTTCCCCGGCAACGGCGCCAGAAACCTTGTAGGCGATCCTTATGCCTAATAGAGAAATCCGCAACTGTACAGATGCGGATGTAGTCTTCACCCGGGAGTATTTCAAGGTATCAAATCCACGGGGAATAAGAAGTAAAATTCTATCCTAATCCAATTCTAGTGAACAACAGAGAAGGATAACAACGGGTTGAGAGGGTCCTCCAGCCTTGGCTTCATGTGACAACTTATATCCAAATAATCATCAGACTCCAATATTTACTCCTGTTTACTTTGGGGCATATTCGTCTGAGGTACGGAAAGGGATGAGAAGAGACCTCGGCTAAAACTACCATCAACGCCTACGATCCCAACCCAAGCGTGGTGGAACACAGAGGATAGCTTAGTGCTATCACCACCTAACTACCGACCACATAGCCCGTGGGGTTTGGAGCAAACTTAGATAATTCTAAGTCTATACACCACGTATACACTTACAATTACTACTCTAACCTTGTTAACTAAAGGCAGAGTAACCATAGTCAAATAAAGTAAAAGACTTTATCTAACATGGACTAAGAACCCATAAACAAGATATAAATAAAGAAAGCTTCAATGATTAAATGAACAAAAGAATGTCTACATGTTACCCGGCCAAAGGACGGGGACTCTACTCTTGGTGGAGAATCATCCCCGAAGCACAAGGTGGAGAAGGAGCCAACATCCCCGGCTCCCTCCTGAACTTCTATCACTCACTCTCACTCCCTATTCTAATACATTTCTACAACGTGGTGCTTGTTGGTCTCCTCTTCAATTGTTGATCTTTTCTGTCGAATTCCCCTTCTATTTATAGGTGGCAATGGGCAGGATGGTACTTGTAGCTAAAGTAGAGTCGGTAGGCCAAAGTCGGTCTGCCGGGCGGCGGGTAAGGCTGGGCGGCCACATGTGTGGGGCGGCCTAGCATGCCGGGCGGCATGCACCGCTGGACGGTAGCCCAGGCCGTGCGGCCCTTGGATTGTGTTGGTTTCCCGACCCACCTTCTCCTGATGGCTAGGGTTGCGTCCCGAAGGCAGTTGTTGGGTTGGTCTCCATCGACTCTTTATTTTGGGGCCGGTAGGCTTCATGGGCCTCATGGGCTAGCAACCTCGGGCGGCAAGGTCCATCGGGCAGCACAACTTGCCGGGCGACAACCCTTTGGCCTTGTGGCCTAGTTGTCCTTTCCTTCTCTCGGTTAGGCCATGTGTCAACCTCCTTCCTTTGTCTCTTTGAAAATCTTTTGGACCGGAGTTAGGAAACGGCTTCATGGCGATGGTGTTTGCATGTCGGCCGGGTGAGGGGGTGAAGTTCTAAATCGGCTGGTGGTCCTAGGTCATTTTGTCGTATGACCGGGAATTGATTGAACACTTGATTTACCCTGTCGGGTGATGAGAGCTAATGATTCGGCCGATTGACAATTTTACTTGGTGATGACCTGACCGGGTGCTGGTTCTGGCTGTTAACAACCCTGTCGGCTGTCAGAAAACAGCTGTTTCATAGCCGTGATCGACCAACAAGATATTTTCACATGTTTTTGCATATTTTGACCCTATAGCACCTGCAACCACATATTTTACCAAAACTTGTGGAACTCATGAGTACAAAGATTATTTTCATTACATTATTAATTAAGATCCGCCTTTTTATTGTAAATTGGTAGTCGAAAAAGGGAATTTACGACTACCAACAGAGACTAAACTTAAGGCCTGGGGGATCAAACTTTGTAAGTCGAAACAGGAAAGACAAAGGGCCGAGCGCATAAAACTGTTTAAAAACAGGAACTAAACTTGTTAAAGGCTGCCACGGGCCAACAAAATTAAATAAGCAGGAGTTCAAACTTACACTGTTACATAATTTTGGGCGTGGGGCAGCTACTGACTAATTCTCCTCCTCGACCTTAGGAAGTGCTTTCTCCTCGTACGTGCTCACCAGGACGTCTGCGTGAGGATTGGTGCGAGCGTGGATTGCTTCCATTTTCTTAGGAGTGTGCCCTTCAACGTAGCCCATGCTCACCGCTTCGAACTCGGCCTCAACCAGGTCGAAGTGAGTGGCGAACACGGCGAAGGTACTGCGCACGCCAAAATGCACGCCCTGCTTGATCCATTCATGACCCACTGCCATAAGTCTCCCCGCCTGCTCAACGAGGGTAGAGCCGAGAGGCAGCTCCACTTGAAGTTCTCGAGCCGCCCGCCCCATCTCGGCGCGCAGCGCGTCCTTTTCCTTGACCTCCTGACGAAGGGAGCCCTCCATCGTTGCTAGCTCTAACCCCAGCTCTGTGTGAAGCCCTCTAGAGCCAATGAACCAACAATGTGACCAGCGAATCTGCAAAAATTAAGAAAAATAGGGGAGAGTTTATCTTCCTCCCCTTGGTGAGAGCGTTGCAGCTATGCAAGATAGCCTGCCGCTGCCTCAGCAGAGGCCGTGGCTGCCTTATCCGCTTCCTCATGACGTGACTTCTCTTGCTGCAGCGCAAGGCCAAGCGTCTCGACCACGACGGCGCTGACCAGAGCCTTCGCCACGGCCTCATCCCTCTCCCTCCGGACGGAGACCAGGTCGTGCTCTGCCTTACACAGCTGAAGCTTGACTTGTTCTAGGGAGGTCTCAGGCTCCACCTGCTTCGTGCCAAAATCCTCGTTGCGGCAGCGCTCCTCCTGCAACTCTCGATGAGCAGCGGCTAGGTCACGCAGGGCCGTGATGAGCGTGGCCTCGCACTCAACCTTCAGCGCCAAGCACGCGGCAGTGGCTTGAAGAGTGAGGGGTCGCACGAACTCTTCACCCTCTCTAGCTCCTTCCTGACGAGCGCGCGCTCGGTGTCCTTTAGAGGCCTGACGGCTCGCCCACCCGGGGCCGCGTTGGACGCCACCCCGGTAACCCCGAGGGCCGCGTTCTCGGTGGTGCCGGGGACAGCGGTCTCATCGCCTGCACCAGGCATGGTGGCCCCCGGCACGGTGCCCCTCGGAATGTTACCACCAACAGCCTCAGCTTCCGTCACCGACGCGTGCGCCTCGATGGCCGCCGCAGCTGCTGCGGCATCACGCGCCCTTCATTCGGCCGTGGCACTCACCTTGAGCATCTTCAGCGCGGACATCCGCGGCCTCCGAAGCTTTAGGCCCATGGCTTGTCGCTTCTCGCTTGGTGCATCGCGGCTCACCGCCGCGTCATGTGCCCCCTTCTCTACGACCATTGTAGAGGGTGTCGTCTCGTTCTGGACGCTGACCAACCGAACCTCAACCCACGGTGGTTCGACATCCTCCGCGAACTTCTGCTGCTCGACCACCTGCTCGACTACATCGTCTGGCCTCATCGCTCGCGGACTCCTCGATGCTCCGCTACTGCCACCGCCATGCCCAGTTTCCTTGACTGGTGGCTCTACTTGCAGAGCTCGCGCATCAGCCGCGGTCTCCACAGGCACTAGCGAGCGGGGACCCCCTGCCAAACCTCCTCGACTTGACACCCCCTCCTCGACAAGATAAGGGCCTACAGGGATCTCCGATTGGGCCGACGGCGACGAAGCCAGCGATGACCCCCATCCCAGGGTCGGCTGCACGAATGGCACGTAGCCAAGCCCGGCAGCCAGGCCGGCGTCAGCACCAAGGTCATTGTCATCGTCTTCATCGTCGGTAGCCCCGCCAAAGTCCTCATACTTGCTGACGTCCTGCCCACTATATGACACACCATCGCCTTACACGTCCTCATCCTCCTCCTTCGTCGACGCGGTCGACAGGGTGTTTGGGTTCTCTCCTATCAGCTCCTTCTGCTCCCTCGACGCCTGCCGTCGCCGTGACCTCTCCTCCTTTCCCCACTTTGCTAGGATGTCGGCGTCCCTCGTCCTCATCTCCCACTTGGCATCCCGCCGCTCCACCTCCCTAAAGCGATTGGTGGCTCGCTACGCCTCGCCCCCCAGCAACCGAAAGACAGTAGCACGGATGAAGCGCGTCCACTGGGACTAAAAGCAGAGTGTCGTGAAAGGCCAACCAATGTAAAGATTGAAAATATGGAAGCAAGGGAAGGAAGAACAAGAAGACAAAATTTCTTACCACGTCGACCCCTTGAGGGTCCTTACGCATCGTCGGCCTGTTTGAAATAGGCCAGGCTTGGGCGGTGGTCCCTAACGCTACCCTCACCCGCTTCTCGACCTCATCGTCAAGTAGCAGGTCCTCCGCCATCATGTTATCCGAGACAGCACAATCACTGTCCCCGACGAGGAACATAGGGAGCCGGCGAGCGGACAGAGACGCGAACTACCGCTTATGGTACCATCCGATGACCTCGGCGCCATCGATACCGCATTGTTTGAGATGGGTAATCGTGGGGAGAGTGTCCTTGATCCATTTCTTGCCGGATTGCCCCTTTCCCCAATGCTAGCTTAGCCTGGACTCAGGGATATTCTGACCGCTGAACTCCGGAAGAGGGTGGTGCTCGTCGTTGCGCAAGTAGAACCATCTCTTATGCCACCCCGAGTGGTTGGTCGAGGTTGGCATCGGGACGTATTCCGCCGAGCGTTCACCACGGAGGCGAATACCCACACACTCGATAGTGCAGGGGAAGTATTCGACCCCGACATTGCACCGAAGGCAACCGCAAGGAAGAAGTGGCGCCACAGATTTAAGTTGGACGCGGTGCCAAGGAATCCCTCACACAAGGCCACAAAGGCTGAGATGTGCTGAATCCTGTTAGGATTTAGGTGCTGGAGCTCCACGCGGTAGTGGAAGAGTAGCGCGCCGCGGAAGTCATGCACGGGCCACCCGAGCCTGCGCTCATGGAAAGGCACGAATGACACCACATAGCCCGGAGGAGGTCTCGGTGAAGGTTCGTTGCCTAGCACCAACCACTCCATTGCCCCGGTGAGGGGGGGGGGGGCAGGAGCCCGGCGCCGACGAGCACGTCCAAGTCGCTCTTCATCACCATGGAACGGGTGAACACTGACATCGCAAGGGAAACAAAACCACAGTGGAGGAGAGCATTGGAGACTACAAAGCCGTGGTGAAGGCAAGGAGGCGTGGAGGCGAAAAGAGCAAAAGGAAGAAGATGGCCCCCATCTGGTGTTAAATAGGCGAACCGTCCAAGGGAAGATGATCCGAACCAAACCCGAGAGCCTGCGCACGATCCACCAATGGTAAACCTCTTATTCCGCATCCCGTGAAGCGTGCAGATGTGGTCACTCCACGTCACCCCATTGCTCCACGCCCCCACGATCCTACGGCTCCGCAACTTCTGCAACCTCAAACGGCTCCGTGCACTCCAGGCCCACTACTACAACCGCTCGAGCAAAGAAAGCATGTCCCCGATCGACATGTCACGAAAGATAGAGGATGCCACAGTTCCCCCAGGACCACCACGACACACGCGCAAGGTAACATGCCATCTCCGCCTCGGGCAGTGGGGAGACGGTCCAAAATCGGACAAGACCCCGCGCCCTACTTTTATTTCTTCAAATATAAAGAAGCATGCCTCGACCATCCGGATCCCTCGTTCTCCGCACTCAAGATCCTCTCCCGAAGCCCCTACAGTCATGAAGAAGGGAGCAGGATGGTCGAGGCGGGTCCCCACTAACCGTGTCTCGTGGCAACGGTCCGATCGACCACTATCAACGTCGACCCAGGCGACGACACAACAGATCATGATTCGGTTGGCTCGACCGAAGGTCAATCGATGGAGGTAAGGGGGGATAAAAGGCTGAAAACTGCCTTGACGGCCCGATAGCATTAGAGTTCTAAGGTTGGCCCTGCGGAGGGGTTCGATAGCCACCCTGTGCCCAAAACAAGAGCGAGGGGCACACTCAACGGCCAACACCCTAACCCCCGAAGGTCGAGGGCATCGTGAAGTTGCGTTTGAGTCCCGTTCCGACCCGACTGATGGTATCTCCCCGAAGAGAGGCAGCTAGCCGCCATGACCCATCGAACGGTCACGGTAACCCAATGGGTTAGAAGAGTGGATTTATGAAGACAACCACTAGCGGGTTCGTTGGGACCCTCTCAACGGGGAACAAGGGGCTTCACTCAAACAAACCCGATAGCAGCTCAACGAGCACCACGCTTCAACCATCAAGGTAAAAGCTTGGCCCGGCTCTATCCTCCGTCTCATGAACGAGGCGCTGAAGGAGAACGTGGCCAAGTTGAAATGGTCACTCGTCTAGTCTGACTGCATCGAGTAGTGACTCGAGAATCGGCATCGCCAACAGAAATCCAACGACGGGATTGCATAACATATCTCTTTGTAATTCAATGCCACTAAGGGTTGGTTCATACAAAAATCTCTTACAAATGAGTGTTCACAATCTGTGAGTACAAGAAAGAGAAAAATAAAAATCAACCCAACTAGTACGTTACAAAGAGAGTCGGTACCCGCGCTCGGCGGGGACATACAAGATGAAGCAGCTATAATGCTTCATTGTCGCGGGAAAGATGCCCTCACTTGGGGATGTGGTATCCCTCCGATTGATGAAGCAAGCAGATTATCCGCACCCTGGGGATGCGAATGCTGCTAATCATGGGGACTAAGGTCCCCACAGAAATAAGAGGGCCAGTGCGGCACCTCTTCTTGTCCCCGTTCCTACTGACGCCGACTGAGCACACAGGGGAGCGCTGAGAAACCGTCTAGACCTTCTATAAGAGGGCCCCTTACTTCTTACCAAGTATCGACAAGCGGTAGGGGTTACAGGATTCGAACCCCTCGACCTACTACCATCGCTGCGAGTGTCGGCCATAGCAGCTACGTCTTCACGAAACATCGGACCGCTCCCCACCCCACAATGACGGGTACCAACGGGGAGCACTGGACCATGCAACTTCAAGTTGTCATCTTCACCCTCGTCCTCATCCCTGTCGCTTAGCGGGCACCCGCATCGGGCGGCCATGCCAGCGCTGGGGCTCCCCACAAGGAGCTCACCAAACATCGCGAACCTAAGGGTGAAGCTATGGTGAACAAAACCAAGGAAGAAGGACTCCGACATAAGTAGGGATGAGAAAGCACCACCCCACAAGCACCTTTAATAGCCAGGCCACCCTGGGTCGCGGCCTCAGATCCTCCCTAACGCACAGTGCGTCGGCACCAAGACCAATGGAAAGATGCTCTTACACATCACATGCCAAGAGAAGACAAAAACCTACCACCCTAGCAGCGCCGTGTCTCAGCTTTTGAGGAAAAGAAGATTCGCACCATCATGGAGGCGCCACGGACAGAATCCACCCAACGTGTCCCAACATAGGCCCCTCTGCGGCGTCCAGGACCACCCAGCTCGTCCGGGTAACAAAACCCGAGGGACTCGGGTGCGACAGCATTCTCACGATCATCTCGAACTGAATAAAGCCAAAGCGCAAGTCCGAATTTGGACTCGCCCTCTAGCTCGGGGGCTACACCCGACGGGTGCGCTCGTGTGCACCCCACCCAAAGAATGAATTAACCGCCTTAAACCGGACAAAACCAAAGCGCGAGTTTGTTCAAACTCGCCCTCCGGCTGGGGGGCTACACCCGACGGGTGCACTCGAGCGCACCTCCATCAGAAAACAACACCACTTTAACCGTCTATATCAATGCCGATATCCCCTAAACGGCTCTCCGACTCGCTCAGGGGCTCGGGGGCTACTGTCGAGGGTAAAAACTGGAGGTGCCATGTGGCACCGATTAACCCCTGAAACTGAAAATCTTGACGAACATCCCCGGGGCCCATGATGCCCAAGGAACCATGGCCCGTACAAGTTTAGACTAACTCGTGCGGATAGACCCGCGTCCCGCGAGCCGCATGATTTAGCACATACCCGCCCCGTGCGGCTTCCATCAAAAAGGCCTTTGGGCTCCCGCCTCGCTCGACCCCTACCGAAAGGGTTGGCCCCAACCTCTGTTCCGCTTGACCCCCACCGAAGGGGTCGACCTCCACCCGCTCAACCCAAGCGGGCGGGTCCGCCGGGATTCTGTCCCGTCCGACCCCTCTAGGGCGGTCTTGAGGGGTCGTGGGTTCTGGATAAGGACGATTGCTCCACGGGGGCCGTCATAACACCCGCACGGGGACGCATTACCCTGACAGCATCCCCTGTGAACCCCTAGCCACCCGGTCAGCAACGCGTCCCATCTGGACAAGACAGGACGACACGTCCCGATGACCCGCGGGAGTAGCAGCGTGGGCAATGCTGACATGGTAGTTACATCTGGCTCAAAGCCACTCTGAAAGCACACCCCCAAATGCTAAGCGACAATGGTGCCCCACCCTTGCGGAGAGGCTAACACCAACCTGACTCATTTGATCCCCCTACTCAACCCCCTAACGAACGGGATGGATGGGGTGGGAGTCAACTACCATCCACTGTCTCATCTTAAATGTCATACCGTGCGTGCGGCCATAGTATCAGGGGGTCAAATCCTCCTGCAAATCTACTCCCTTCGTCATCATTGTCCCAGCCGACGGGACGGAGCTTGGCGCCATGATGTAGCTCGTGCTGCACCGCTAGGGCACCTCATGATGACACCCCAATTAGAGCAAAATTGATACTAATTTAGGCCATTTACCTGTGATACTGCCTATATATTTGTATATGTGTTGTTTTGGAGCATTATTGCAGAAACAGGTAAAATTGGTGATTAATGCGATGATGGAGAGGACAGGAGTCCAGAACCGACAAAAAGCACTGAAGAAGCCCAGTGCGCCGATCGGCGCAGCCCATGAGCTGATCGGCGCAAGGGTGTTTTGACCCACAGAAGTGACCGAGGCCCATTCCACATGTTTATGGAAGTTTATCTGCGCAAGACACTTGAAGATATTTGTCTAAGAAGAATTATGGAACTTCAAGAAGATTTATGGAACTCTAAGATCTTAACGTGTCGTACAAGACTTTATCTCGAAGGAAAAGGCCCACATGGCAGCTATGGAAGACAGAGGAACCGACTTGGGGAAGAAATCAGAGAAGACACGGCTTGCGTCGATCGGTGCAATCCTGCGCCGATCGGCGCAACCGCCTTATTTGCTAGAAACTGAGTCCTTTACGAGTAGAACCCCTATAAATACTTGTAAACCCTCACCGCAAAAGAGGAGGCGACAGAGGGACACCAGATCCATGAGTTAGAGCCACCGGGGCTTGCCCCGTTAGAATAGATTTCTAGTTGAGTTTCAAGAACCATTGGAGTCAAGAGTTGATCCGTGAAGGTAGGCCATCTCGACGGGGATGAATCTTACTCTATGTATCACAAGGATGATTGAATATGTTGATGATGGTTTTGGTGATTTGTCTATCTTGATTCTATAATCATGCATGTGCTTATTTCAATTGCTTAGTTCTAGGCTAAGTAAGTAGATATTATCTTAATCGTGGTGATTAGGATAGTATTCGGACATTGTATTGATTATGGTTGCTTGATGATGCCAGTAGTGTGGTTTAGCGGTGACAGCACTAAGCCTGCGCAGCACTATCGGATAGTTGAGTAGAGTAAGATACTCGCGCGATTAAGGGTTTCCTCCCCGCTGCGATTAATAGGGAGCCGCTCGGAAAGCAGGGTGGTCTTACTCATTATAGGTTTTCATTGATCTATGTAATTATCCATTATGATGCTATTCAATTAGACTTTCTAGTTACGATCTCACTAGTAGATATCTGGCAACTCACTTACCAGCATAGGTTTACAAGATCTAGAACACTTTGGCTTAGACTCACTGGTGTGCCGCTCGGCTCAACCCTGTGCTGATCGGCGCAACAACTTTGGCTTAGATTCACCAGTGTGCCGATCGGCTCGACTCCTGCGCCGATTGGCACAACCCCAGATTTAATAGATCTCGCGCACTTTGACTTAGTTTCACTAGTGTGCCGGTCGGCTCAATCCCCGCGCCGATCGGTGCTACGATAGATTTACTGTCTGACGCACCTTTGCGCTGGCCAGTCTCCCCCTCATGCAACTTGACCTGGACAATAGCCTTGACTAGATCTTTTACTGTTAACTTTGTTTAATAAATCCCTAAGGTCCTAGTGGATTCGATAAACCTCGAAATACTCAATTCAAGGGAAAAAGTGCTACAATCGTACACCGTCCTCTTGTTGTATATAAGTGGGTGCGTAGATACGACCAACAAGCCCTTTTTCTGGCGCCGTTGTCGGGGACCATAGCAGGTTTTTAAACATTGTTTGATGTATTAGTGTTTAGTCATTGTGCTTTACTTGTCTCTCTAGTACATATATTCTGTTAAGTGAAACTAACAGGTATGGACGGTCCTACGTCAAACAAACCCTCTAATTACGCCGATGATCCAGAAAGACTCTTACACAAGAAGAGAACAGCGGAAAAGAGAAGCAAGTCACTTGAAGATTTGGAAGCAGTCCGCGCAACACCTCGAGTATTATTCACAATAGAAGACTCAGTTCAAGAGCAAGAAGAAGAGGAGATGGCAGAGGTGCCTATGGTTAATCGTCTCAAGCCACAATTGACTAGTATTGTCAAGACAGATTTCCAAGAAGCTCAGGATCAACTTCCGCATCAATTGGAGAGATATGTTGGAATAGTGGCGCAACATCCGTTCACAGGTTCAGAAGATCCCAATCATCACTTGCAACACTTCCTTGAAGTTTGCAGCACATTCAAGATAGCGGGATTGACAGGAGATCAAGCGCGTGTGAGGTTGTTCCCCTTCTCTCTAGTTGGACGCCCCAAACAATGGTACAATGGATTGGAAAACACAGTGAAAACGGTGTGGAACACATTAGCAGCTGAATTCTTGGCCAAATACTCCCCCCCCCCGGTAAGACTCAAGCTTTGAAAAATAAGATTCTTGGATTTACACAAAATATTGATGAGAGCATTGGAGAAGCATGGGAAAGATACAATGAGCATATGGATGCATGCCCTCATCATGGTCTGATGGTTGGAGAAGTTGTTGAGAAGTTCTATACAGGATTGAATCTTTTGTCACGTCAACATTTGGACGCCTCAGCTGCAGGATCATTCATGTCAAAAACCCCCACCGAAGCTAAGAATTTGATCAAGTTGTCAGTTGAAAATCAATCGTGGGATGGTGAGAGAAGCTCAAGGAATTTGCAACCTTCAAAAGGAGTAGCGAAGAGTGTGATTGAGAAGACTCATGAAGAATTGATTATAGATTGCCTTGACGCTATTCAAAGAAGTTTGGACAATAATCTTCATATCCCTAAGGAAGAGACACTCAAGCTGGTGAAATCACGCTCAACATGTAGTAAGTGTGGAGAATTTGGTCATGTGCAAAAAGATTGCCCTGAAGAGATGAAGATGTTAGAATATATGAAGAATAGTGGATGGAAGCCCCAATATCAACAACAAAGGAGTTCTTTCTCTCCTAGTTCATCCATGCAAAATTCTATCCCACTTCGTCTCCAATGTCATGAGTTCTTCCAAGCTCAAGAGAAGATCAACAAGGACAATCAAGCTAGATTCAAGGAGATTGATCGTGTCCTTGAGAGAGTTAATGACAAGGTGATAGAAATTGGGAGCTCCAACGAGCAGATTTTGAAGCATACCAAGAATATGGAGCAACAGATGGGACAGCTATCGCAAGCCATTCAAGGCAATAAGGGGGCTATTCCTGGCAATACGATGTCTACAGAATAGTTGAAGGCAATAGCTACGCGATTAGGAAAACAAACAGAAGATCCAGAACACTCTGCGGGAGCAACGAAGCCCCGTGCCGATCGACGCGACGACCCTGTCGGAGCCGATCGACTCCCTGAAAGCGCCGATCGGTGCAAGGAGGATGATGACCTCTCTGGTCTGAAGATGGGCGTGGAGACAGAAGAGCATGGCCCTGCCATGTTTCTAGATACTCAGCTACTGACAAAGACAGAAAGAGCGCGACAACACGGCGAGCAGTTTGCAAGATTTGTCGGTATTATGAAGAAGCTTTACATCAATGTCCCTTTTGTTGACGCTATCCAAGTACCCACCTATGCCAAGTACATTAAGGACATGATGGAAAACAAGAAGTCTCTAGTTTATGAGGAGGTTGTGAAGGTCACTAAGGAACTAACGGCGGCAATCAATGATGTTGCACTGGAGAAGAAACCCGACCCTGGATCACCAAGCATCAAATGCATGATTGGAACAAGGATATTTGATAGGTGCTTGTGCGATCTTGGAGCAAGCGTAAGTGTTATGCCCCGTCATATATTCATAAATCTCAATTTCTCTAACTTAGAGCCTACGGGTATGTGTTTGGAGTTAGCCGATCAATCGGTACGCTTCCCTGATGGAATTGCTGAGGATGTGCCTGTTCAAATTGGAGATCATATCATCCCTGTTGATTTTATTGTGCTTGATATGGATAAGAGGACGAAAACCCCGTTGATCTTAGGCAGACCCTTCTTGAGGACAGCAAAGGCAAGTATTAATGTTGGGAGTGGTGAGATAAGCTTCGATATAAGTGGGACTCCCTACTCTTTCAAGTTTCGCCCAAAGGGAGAAGAGTGCCGTGCTATTGATGAAGTGAAAAGATACAAGACACCGTGGCATCAAGGTGTCGAAAGTAATTGGAGGGGATGTATGGATAGGTCGTCCAACCTATATGAACCATGGAGATAAGTTAACCTTGTAGTGTCGCGACCTCACATCCCGCACCGCGACACTAAGGATTGATGGTTTGCGGGGAGGTCGAGCCCGGACGGGCTCTTCTCCGAGAAGTTGCCTGTGGATGCTCGCCAGCGCGAACGTGAAGTGTCACAGGTCTTCTAGCTCGGGCGTAGGGCCCAAGTAACGCTCCAGATGGAGCCATAGCTAGTCGTCATAACCGGACGACACCACAGAGCGTTAGTGATGTGCGGCCTAGCCGGATCGAGTCGAACTGCGTGCATCGCCTCATCGGCGACTGCAACGGCCGCCGTGATAGGATCCAGAAGTGACTCGTCAATGAATTCCAAGGTCCCATCTCCTGTGACTACGAAGTCGAGCGTGTCGCTCGCGTCCTCTAGCCACCACGGACGCATCGCCGCAGGGGCAAGCGCCTGGACTGGGGGCGGCGAAGATGTCGAAATGCTGACGCATAGCAGCTTCCGGTCTGCTGTAGCAACAAACTCAAGGCTCCTCAAGAACATGCTGCTACCAGGAGCTCAGAAGGTGGAGGAAGTGGCCATCTGAACCGGGAAGTGGTGAAGCGAAACGCGCAAAGCCCCTACCTGGCGCGCCAACTGTCAGTGTTTAGATCACCAGCTAGTAGAATTTATTCACAGGGGTGCACATTTCGGGCTCAGTGATGGCTAAGCAAAAGGACACAGGGGGGTTATACTGGTTCGAGGAAGCCCCCTATGTCCAGTTCTCCGGCCTGCTCATGTTACTTCCTCTGGTGGTGGAGTACAACAGTGGTGAGAGAGGAGGAGGCTCCAAGTCTCTGGTGTCCGCGCCGATCGGTGCTGACTTGCGCCGATCGGCGACGTCCGTTTTTGCTTCTGGCCCCTCGCTTCTTTGCTAGATGTTGTCTTCCTTGAAAATAGCTTTGTCTCTGAAAATTATTATGCTGGTTTAGCACTCCTTCAATTCTGGGCGTCGTTGGCCTTTTGTCCTGACTTGGGCAATGATGAGCCGATCGGCGTAGATGTGCGCCGATCAGCGCAAGCTCTGTTCCTTCCTAATTTTTATAATCGCCAGGCCGAGCGGTGGACTTGGCCGGGTGCCGACCCTTGCCGGGTTGCCTCTTGTCCTCTCCCGGTTAGGCCACTTGATGGCCTTCTTTCCTTCGCCTTATTTCACGTGTCTTGGTCTGGGAGAAGAAAACGGCATTATGGTGGAGTATTTTGCAGAATCGGCCCGGGTGATGATTTCAATCGGCCGGGTGATGATTTCAGCCGTAAATGACCCTGTCGGCTAGGTGCTGATTTCAACCGTAAACGACTCAGCTGGCCGGGTCCTGATTTCAGCCGCAAACGACCCTGCCTGTCGGTGAAAATGGCTGTTTCATAGTGGTGATCGGCCGACGGGGTGTTTCTTTGTTTATTTTTTTTTCATATTTTGGCCCTTTTATACCTACAAACACATATCTCACCAAAACTCGTGGAAACTTATTAGTTTAAATAAATATTTATTGAACTAAGATCTTTACCTTGCATTTCCTGACCGATTGGCGCCCGATACTGGGTTTTATCGGCCGCTACCACCTTCCCAAGCTTAAACCTTTGCTTGTCTCGAGCAAAGTAACATTTAGAGATGATGGATCATGAGTTGCTTCAATGTTAGAGCCCTACGAGGATCAAGTGCACAAACACATACTCCTACAAAATAGAGGTAAGTGTAAACCAACACAACTTGGTCACTAAATCATCCTCATCGTACAGTGGGGCTTATTGGCATTTTATATCCTTGTCATAAGAGGTTGAAGTCTAGAACAACTTTTTTAGACTTTGTCATGCAATCTCCTACTTGATCACGAGCCCAAAGTTTTAATAATGCTGCATAAGATTGAAAATCATCCCTCTTGGTGCAATCTCCCACTATGACTCTCATCTCTCAAAAGGTGTATTTCCTTACTAAATGCTCATCCTACTTTCTAAAAGTTTGGCTTAAATATGTGGAGCTTGGTAGGATGGCGCATTTAGCATGCATGTATTGTTAAGCTAAGAGATGGTCCTAGCGAAAAGACATTGCATTTCCTCATTCCAATCATTTAGAAATGATGTCCAAGGGAGAGGGAGAGAATGGACTCACGCGAAGGAATGGGCTAGCACAATTACAAAGGTCTTGAATGCAGATTTGCGGAATATATACATTCCGGGTATCCATAACTAGACTGAAGTTGGTAGACAACCGGGCGGCCACCACAAGGGAACCGCCCGAGTCGGTTTGGAGCACAAGGCAATTGGAGATAGACTTTCTATTTAAATCCTTGTAGACTACGGGTAGGACTCTTCATGTACCCCCCGCCGACTGGATATATAACGCGGCAGGGACCTCCCCATAGAGGGAACCAATTTTCACATTGCAATACAAACCACAGAACACAGGACGTAGGGTTTTTACGCGTCTTGTGTTACCATCATAGTTCTTAGTCCTGTCTAATTCAGAAGTATATTGCCAAGATTACGTCTCGACAGTTGGTGCGTCAGGTAGGGGGATAAGGCTCACTGGGATTCTCCGTCGACTACGATGGCCGAAATTCCCAACATCCTGTACTCGTCGGACTTCAAGATCTCCTTTGGATCGATCGACTTCGCCTTCGACACCAACGGAGAGCTAGGTCTGGAAAACTACCGATCTGACTCGACCGCAACCGGTTCAATGGCGTGATCACCGAGTTTGTTAGATCTGATCCCAACATTGTTTCCACTCGGATTTGGCGACACAGACCTACCCACAGGATACGACTCAAAGTCGGTCCGTTCTTTTGATGAGGACTCGGATGGATCTGCTTGCTTATATCCTTTGACCGTAAACATGGTCGTGATAGATGAGAATCCGTCAGGTAACAATGAAGAGGAAGGTGACCATGGCAGAGACAGTCACGAAGAAGATGGCCGCGCTGAAGACGACCACAGGGAAGAAAACTGTCACACCCCAAAATATCGAAAATTGGTTGTGACTCAATTTCACTGAATTTAATCATTTTTTTATAATAGATTAAAATTTATCTTAAATTATATAAATCATTATCATTTATTTTAGGCAAAAGAGCTTTTTCTAAATTAAATAAATGTTGACGGTCCTTAAATGCAAAATATGACCGTCGTTTACCCGCAAGAATCACACAATTTGATCACCACCTTAGTGGTAGGAATTTATTGCTAATTATTTCCACAAGTTTTGGTGACTTTGTGTATGCAGGTAGCAACCCATGGAGTTTAAATAAAATTCAAGGAAATTCAAGGAGAAAGCACACTTCCGGCCAATCAGGAGCAAGCACACGGATTAAGGAGCCCACCTTCAGCACTTAACCGACGTAACTCCCTGTAATACCGCGCAAACCGACGTCAGGGCCCACAGGACAGCCACCTGGAGAAAGCACAGGCCAGGAGGGGCCACCCCCAGGTCGGCTGACCTGGTCAGATCGGGCGACCTGGTCTGGCGCCCTCTCCGCCTGGCCTTCCACGTGTAGGCTCCAGAGGACTCCCTGATGGCGGTTTGGGGGGATTTCGTGGCGGTTACTCCTCTGAAACCGACGTTAGGAGGCTATAAATAGAGGGTGAGGGCCTTCACTCCAACACACACTCAAGATTGAAGATTTAGTGCTCCTCTTGCAAAGGCCAAGTGCTACTTAGCTAGTGCTTAGATTAGGAAGAGAGTGGAGTAGAGTTCGGAGGAGGCTTGGGCTTGTCTTCGCCTTCTCCACGCTTGTACTTTGACGACATTTGCCAATCATAGTAAGTGTCGAGATTTCCCCTCATGCAGTTTACTTTTTTACTTTAATTAAGTTATAGTTCTAGCTTGTGAGCTCGTTCATCGCTCTAAGTTCTTAGGGTGCCTTAGCCTGAATATTCGTTGCTAGAAGGTTAAGGTAGTAATCGATCGCATAGACGTGGTGTCTAGGCAGGAGGTTACCTTTGATTATTCGTTAGTCTACTGGTTCGTTGAGGTAGGCGGCAGGTGGTGACAGCTCTGTCCGTCCTCTGAAATCCTCCCCGCTAGGCTGGTGCATAGGCTCTTGGCGGAAGTCGCCTGTGGATGCAGGGGTAAGTCCGTGCCCAACGCGAGCAAACTAGAGCATAGCTTAGTTAACGTAGGAACCTGACTCTTGGGACATCCTCTCTGTCCTCTGCCTGTCTTAATCAATCTCTGTGTCCTTGGGTGATTTAGTCCAACGATAGACACACACGTTCCTCGTGATTCGATACCCCGGAATATTCTGGGTGAAGTGCTACATCGGTCTTCCGTGCGCTTGCGGATTTATTCGTAGACGTAAGAAAAACCAACAATAAATTAATTAGGTTATTAATTATTTTTGTTTGTTGCATTCATGCTGCCCTAATTGCATTACTCATTTTGGGTGAAAAATCTATTTAAAAATTCGAGTAGAAAATGATTTAGAATAATCTAGGAAATTTGAAATAGAAATAGAAAAGGAAAAGGAGAAAAAGGGAGCTCAGACCTCACTTTAGGACGAAACCACCAAGCCCACCCAAACCACCTCCTTTCCCCTTTCTCCCCACTCGGCTTGCCAGGCCCACGAGCCGACTTGGCCCACTGAGCCCCTGCGTAGGAGGCGCATTTCTAGAATGCGCTAGTCCTCTGCCCTCTCTCCACCCATTAACACGTGGGACCCACCTATCATGCCCGAGCTCCAGCCGCTAATGGAGCACATGCCATTTTTCCCCTGTGCGAGTTTGAATCCGTGCCTCCGCACTTGCTCCCGCGCGACCCGGACACCGTGTACAGAATTCCCGCGCACTGCCGCGATCCCCGGCCCCATCCTTCCCCCGTTTGCTGCCGCCAGCTTTGAATTTTGGAAGGCATGCACCATTGCCGCCTCTGCCCTGCACCGAGCCTCAGCCAACCCTTGACCCCGCTTCCTCTATAAATTCGAAGCCCCAGCCTCCGCGCCACCTGCTGCTCACCCCGCTGCCCCTCCCCACCGCCGCCCGCTCATCCAAGCTGCCCACGTCGCCGCCTCCATTGGTGGAGCTCCACGCCGCCACGACAAAGCCGTCCCGAGCCCGCGTCGGTGAGATACGGAGAACCAGGAGGCTACACCACCACCGAAGAACCCTGTCGCTATGAGCATTGACTCCCATGATGCCTTCCTGATGCCGCCGACCACCAGAACCCACCGCCAACGACGAGAACCCCTCCTCGGCCTCCAAATCCTTGCGCGCGACCCCCTGGGTGAGTTCCCTGTGTTCCTCTGACCCTCCTGAGCCCATCCTCGGCGAGCTCCGGCCACCGGAGGGCCCTTCCGGTGTAACTCCGGCGAGGTCCCACCCTGCACTGCCGCCTTTCTAGCCGTTGGTGACCTCCAGCCTCGCCCCTTTAGTCCTAGCCCTTGGATCTAATTTGGACGGTCCAAATTAGATCAGATCGAAGGGGTATGAGCCAGGTATGGGGATCCTATTGACCCTGGTCAAACCCCGGTCCACGAATCAAGTGGACTCGGTCTATACGTTTTAGGAATTAATTTAATTCGCTTAATTCCAGATTAGTGGTAGTTTTGCACATAGGCCTCTGCACTCTATTTTAATTACATCTTCAACCTATGTTTTCTGTAGAACCTTTATTAATTTATATTTAGGCCCCTAAGCTTATAATTAATTGTTTTTAGCACTGTAATTTTGTATAAAAGACCTTAGACTTTCCCTCAATATTATTTTAGCCCTGTGTTTTTATAGAAACACCCCTGTACTTGTTTTTAATTATATTTCTAGCCTATCTTTTTACACTTAGGCCCATATACTTTTACTAAATTAAATTTTGGCCCCTGAACTTTTCATAAATTATGTTTTCACCCTAATAATTTATTTTTTTTACTATTAGGTCCCTGAACGAGTCGGTTTTTACTATTTTAGTCCCTAAAACTTTAAACCTTTATTAACTTTTCAACCATATCTGTTCGTACTACTTTATAGTTGTTTTCCAATTTTACTATTTTAACCCTACACCTTCAAACCTTCGTAACTTTTTACTCGTAACTCCGATTTAGGTAATTTTTGCGCTCACTGGATCGTAGAAACGAGTACTATCTTTTAGTGCTGCTTTTTATCATACTTTATTATTGTTTGGTGTATTGTTTTCTTAGTTTGTTTATATGATTGTGTGCATGTCATGCTTGCGTGACGTTAATTAGAGAACGTGTTGTTCCTGGAATCACAAGAGCGTGAATTGAAGACCTGAGCAGCAATATTCATTTTCAGGCAAGTGTCCTTGATGCATTTTGTACCTATTGGGAATATTATTTTAGAACTGCATGCTTGTCAAATGAATCGATACCTATTGTTAGGGTTTTCGTAGTTTTGCTTTATCCTTTTCCTTGTCGCCTTGAACTAGTTGGTTGGTTGGTTATGGGTAGATAATGCTTTGGTTGCTTTGTAGGATGTTGGGTTAATATAAGTACTGATTAATGAACTATGTCACTTTATGGTTGGAATGGTAATTTGTGTTAGCAACATGGCTTAGGACTTAGGATTTGGGTGATCGGTATAGGGACTGTGCAGGGGTTTACCGGCAGTCCGGGGACTATGAAGGGGTTCACCGGTAGTCCTGAGAGGACAACCATGGAAGACGAATCATGTCACAGAAGAAGAGGAAGCCTACGAAGGATGGTACCATTAAGACACAATTCAAGTGATTCAAGAAGAAGCACAGAAGTGTTGAGTTCAAGATGGAGAATGAAAAGCGAACTTACGTCTAAACATTTCTTGCTAGCCATGTAGAATCTCGTGGTGAGATTCTTGTTAAGAGGGGTAGTATTGTCACACACTAAAATTCTGAATTTTGGCTGTGACTTAATTTCACTAAATTTAAACATTTTTTATAATAGATTAAAGTTTATCTTAAATTACTTAAAGCATTATCATTTATTTTAGGCAAAAGAGCTATTTTCTAAATTAAATAAATTAATTAGGTTATTAATTATTATTTTTTTGCATTCATGCTGCCCTAATTGCATTACTCTTTTTGGGAGAAAAATCTATTTAAAAATCTGAGTAGAAAATGATTTAGGATAATCTAGGAAATTAGATATATAAATAGAAAAGGAAAAGGAGAAAAAGGGAGCTCAGACCTCACTCTGAGCCGAAACCACCAAGCCCACCCGAACGACCTCCTTTCCCCTTTCTCCCTACTCGGCCTGCCAGGCCCACGAGCCAACTCGGCCCACTGAGCCCCTGCGTAGGAGTTGCATTTCTGGAAAGCGCCAGCTCTCTCCCCTCTCTCCTCCCATTGATAGGTGGGACCCACCTGTCATCCCCGAGCTCCAGCCGCTAATGGCGCACATGCCATTTTTCCCCTGTGCGAATTTGAATTTGCGCCTCCGCGCTTGCTCCCATGCGTCCCGGACACCGTGTACAGAATTCCCGCGTGCTGCCACGATCCCCGGCACCCTCCTTCCCCCGTTTGCCGTCGCCAGCTCCGAATTTTGGAAGGCATGCCCCATTGCCACCTCTGCCCCGCATCGAGCCTCAGCCAACCCTAGCCCTCCCCCTCCTCTATAAATTCGAAACCCTAGCCTCTGCAACCCCATCCGCTCACCTCGCTGCCCCTCCCCACCGCCGCCCGTTCATCCAAGCTGCCCATGCCGCCGCCTCCATTGGTGGAGCTTGACGCCACCGTGACAAGGCCATCCCAAACCCCCATCGACGGGATACCGAGCACCAGGAGGTTGCGCCGCCACCTAAGAGCCCTTCCGGTGGAACTCCGGCGAGCTCCCACCCTGCACCACCGCCTTTTTGGCCGCAGGTGGCCTCTAGCCTCGCCCCTTTTGTCCTAGCCCTTGGATCTAATCTGGACGGACGCCTCTTTTAATTATATTTATAGCCAATCTTTTTACACTTAGGCCCATATACTTTTACTAAATTAAATTTTGGTCCCTGAACTTTTCATAAATTATGTTTTTGCCCTAATAATTTATTGTTTTTACTATTAGGTCCCTAAACCTATCTGTTTTTACTGTTTTAGCCCCTAAAACTTCAAACCTATATAACTTTTCAACCATAACTCTGATTTAAGTAATTTTTGCGCTACATGAATGTTGATGGCGAATACTATCGGTTTACTACTTTATAGTTGTTTTCCAATTTTACTATTTTAACCCTACATCTTCAAAGCTTCGTAACGTTTTACTCATAACTCCGATTTAGGTAATTCTTGCGCTCACTCGATCCTAGAAATGAGTACCGTCTTTTAGACTGCTTTTTATTTTACTTTATTATTCTTTGGTGTACTATTGTTTGCATGTCGTGCTTGCGTGACGTTAATTAGAGAACGTGTTGTTCCTGGAATCACAAGAGCGTGAATTGAAGACCTGAACAGCAACATTCATTTTCAGGCAAGTGTCCTTGATGCATTTTGTACCTATTACGAATATTATTTTAGAACTGCATGCTTGTCAAATGAATAGGTACCTATTGTTAGGGATTTCCTAGTACTGCTTTATCCTTTTCCTTGTCGCCTTGAACTAGTTGATTGGTTGGCTATGGGTAGATAATGCTTAGGTTGCTTTTGTGGGATGTTGGGTTAATATAAGTCCTGATTAATGAACTATGTCACTTTTATGGTTGGAATGGTAATTTGTGTTAGCAACATGGCTTAGGACTTAGGATTTGGGTGATAGGTATGGGGACAATGCAGGGGTTTACCGATAGTCCGAGGACTATGAAGGGGTTCACCGGTAGTCCCCTGGTTTGTTTATCACCTAAATCATTTTAATAACTGGTTCTTTGTCACAACCATTTTAAGAAGCAAAATGGGTGCAGCCGTACGTGTGCCCAGGATCAAGTTACACACACATACGGTACATCATTAATGGTAAACAGAATAAGTATCCATATCCTTTAATTATTATAAAAGGACCTATTGGTCTAAAGGAAAGGTACATCAAAGCAGCGGAAATAAACTAGCGTCGACGTCCCAAGACTCCACAGGCACCGACTGGTGGACCATCGCCTAGTACTCGCCGCCATCTTCTCCAAGGTAGTCCCAACCTTCTCCTGTGGTGCTGAGCGGTAATATGGTATAGCAAGGGTGAGTACGTGTCGTACTTAGCAAGTGGGGGAAAAGATGACATGGGGCTATAGGCAAGAAAGGCTTATAGGGGTTCATTGCATGAGCTTTGAATTAACCCAAGCATCCTATTTACTAAGTGGGGTCATCCCAACCATTAACCACGGGTACTATCGAAGCCAAATCCAATCCAAACCACCAATACCAACCATTCCATCCCATAACCAACTAATCTTATGAGGACTCCAGGTCGCTCGTGACCGTGAGCACGGCTACCATGATAATTTTACACTCTGTAGAGGTTGTACCACTTTACCCACAAGTTGTGATTCCCCTTGTGCCCGTGGATGCGACCCACATTACACACTTCCTTCGGTGTGTGGCAGGGTTTCACTATGAGGCTTTTCCAAAGGGTCTCCCAGTACATGCTAGCCACTAAGGTTACACTCCCGTCCATAAGTGATAGCCCGTCAACAAGTAGCTCATCACCCCAGGAGCCCCCTCTTGAGCCATACGGATACAAGGACAGTCCTCTCTTGACTTCCATTCCCCGATCCACCCAAATGCTGCACCGATACTAAGAGAACACCTAATTACTAGGCCAAGCCTTACCCATATCGATCATGTGATGGCACTGTTTTCCTGAGTTATCACTCCAAGAACCAGTTCCTAGGATCTACAACAAGCCTACCACCACCAACCATGTGCCCGCGGCACCACATCCATTCCATCCGGCTTGCATAGATCCCTAAGTCCATGTTGCTAAAAATAACCTATTCTTTTCCCAAGTGATATTGTTCATTAGTGAAAACTAAATGGAACCCAACAACCCAGTAAGCAACTAAGCATGTCTACCCATTGACCGATGACATTCTAGTTCAAGGCGACAAGGACAAGATAGAACAATACTAGTAAACCCTAACAATAGGTTCCTAATCAATTGACACAAGCATGCAATCCTAAAGTAACATTCACAATAGGTACAAAATGCATCAAGGGCACTTGCCTTCATCCTACGCGTGTTGTTGCTCAACCACTTCGAACTCCTGCTCTTGGAGGTCCTCGTACGCTGATCCTTGCGTGTAGTACTGGCCCAAGAAATTGCATAAAAAATCAATACACAGTGATGCAATCATGGAAAGCCAATATGATAAGGCCATGAATGCATAGGTTATGCTCCTACGATCGTTTTGGCACTAGAATCACTTAATTCAGAGTTACGAGTAAAGAGTTATGAAGGTTTGAAGATATAAGGTTAAAATAGTAAAATCAGAAAAAAAAAAAGTAGTACTATCAGGTAGTATTAGTTACTACGAACACGTTGGCGCAAGAATTACTTAATTCTGGTTTCGGTTGAAAAGTTATGAAGGTTTGAAGTTTTAGGGCTAAAATGGTAAAAATAGATAAGTGTAGGGTCCTAAAAGTAATTTCTGAAAAGTACAGGGACTAATTTGTAAAAAAATAGGATGAAAATAACCTATCATAAAAATCCAGGGACAAAAATGTAATTTATAACAAATTCAGGGACTAAAGTGTAAAAAGACAAGACCTAAGTGTAATTAAGAATAAGTCCAGGGGTGTTTTTGTTAAAAATACAGGGCCCAAATAATAATTCTAGTAAAATACAAGGGTTTTTCTATAAAAATGTATTGCTAAATAGTTTTTATGAAGTTCAGGGGCTTAAATACAATTTTCTAAAGCTTCTACACAAAAACAAGGGCATAAATATAATTTAAATAAGCACAGGGGCCTAAATGCAAAAGTCCTAACAATATCCAGGAATTAACTGAATTAATTTAAATCTCAAAGGGGTGGACCGGGTCTACGGTTCCGGTGGACCCGTGGTCCACTGGTCCACGGTGGACCGGGTCTAGGGGTATGTAATTTGGCGCGTTGGATTGAGATCCAACGGCCAGGGTATTAACAGGGGAGGGGCGGTGGCTGCCGGTGGCCAGTGCGGCGGCGCGCGGCAGAGCTCGCCGGAGGCGGCGCTCCAGTGGCCGAATCAGGGTGCGGAGGGATTCAAAAGACAGAGGGGAACTCGGGGGTCTCACCGAGGGGGATCGTGGCGGGGATCAAAGGGTAGGGGAGGGTTCGTGGCGACGAGCGGCGGCTTGAGGTCGTCGGCAACGTCGGGAGGCCTTCTGCGATGATGGATGACAGACGGGATCAACTCGGTGAGAGCCCTCGATCACCTGCTAAGCACGGCGACGAGTCAGAATGGTCCGGGACGCGTCGGAGGGGGGGGGGGGAATCGGGGGCGATGGCGGAGCTCTTACCGGAGTCAGCGGAGAACTCACGTGCAGCAGCACTGGGGCGAAGCAGAGAGGGGAAGAGCTCAAGCGCGGGGCCGGATGCGGGGCTGGGGGACCCCGGGGGTCGAATTTATAGGGAGGGAGGAGGGCTGGGGCTGCGCGCGACATCGGGGAGCAGAGGCCGGCGGAGGCGCTCGCCTTCCAAAACTCGACGGTGGCGGCGCGGGGAATTTGAGGAAAGCGGGGAAGGCGGCGCAGAGGATCAGGACGAGTGCGGGACGAGCGCGTGGGCACCGATTTGAACGGGGCGGCAGAGAGTGGAAAGGGGGCGGGATTTGTAGGAGGAAGGGGATGACAAGGCGGGGCCCGCATGTCGGTGAGAGAGGGAGTGGGGAGGGAGGTAGTTTCGGGTGAGGCACCTTCAGCGCGGGTGGGAAGGCTGGCTAGGCCGTTTTCCCCGTGGGCTGGCAGCCGAGAGGGGGAAAGAGCGAGGGAGAGAGGAGAGGGGTTCCGGGGTGGGCTAGAATGGTGGGTCTCAACCCATTATGCTGGTTTTTCTATTTTCTTTTCCTTTTCTACTCTTTTCTCTCCCGTTTCCTATTCTAGTTTTTCCTGGTATTCTATTTAGTAATTAACTAAATGCATAATGCAAATAAAATCTACATGGCAATGACATGACATGCAAATGCAATGAGTTGATTATAATTATTTTAAAAATAATTTGACCAGGCTATTTTATTAATTGCTTAATGCTAATAAATTTGCATTTTTAGAAATTGCAAAAAGTAGGGTGTTACAAACCTACCCCCCCCCCCTTAAAATGAATCTCGCCCTCAAGATTCGGAAAGATCGGTGAAGAGATGGGGATACTCGGCTTTCAATTCTTCTTCACGCTCCGAGGTGGCTTCCTCTTCCGTGTGATGGTTCCATAGTACCTTGCAAATTCGAAGGTCCACTTCATCTATAGGTCGTTGCTCTTTAGGCACTGTGAAGCACTTCTTCAGTTGGGACACATGAAACACATCATGCATGTCCATGAGATGCAGTGGCAATTCCAACTGGTATGTAACTTCTCCTCTTCTCTCAACGATCTTGAAAGGGCCGATGTACCGTGGTGATAATTTCCCTTTTACCTTGAAGCGTCTAACACCCCTCATGGGTGATGATAGGTGTAGAGTGCCCGATCTTTCGGCGAGTGGAGATAACTTCGATTTGGGGGATGTTGACCCTCACGATCCGACTACGACGAGCAAGCCGAAGCGCCAATGCAATCGCTGAACCAACTTCCGGAGGATATTAACCTTGCGGTAAACAAGATCAACCTGATCACGAGGATCAATTCTTACACGCAATCGAAGAACGAGCAAGAATTAGAGGCGAGCAATCTGATGTATTGCACGAAGGTGGAGTTCTGAATTCACGTCGAGAGACGGATGTATAGCTAAGCTAAACTTAAAACAAAACTCGAAGATTGCAAGGGGCACAGCCATTGACTATATAGGGGGAGGACGAGGCATCTAGGGCCGGCTGAAGTGGAGAGGAACGCGGTGGAGAGGGAGTCGTGCGACTTGGGCCACGTGGGCCTTCGGGCGACATCATCCTGGGCCGTCATTCCTTAGCATCAAAACCGTCTTCAATTCCTGGGCTAGAGCTCTAGTGATTGGGCCCTTGTACGTCGTCGTCTCGTTAGAAGATGGATCCGTAACTCGAGGAGGCGCGATGACGAGAGGTGGAGGCGTGACAACTTGGTTTGGCGCGCCATCTTCCATCGTCATTATTCGTATGCCGTTGATGTCCTCATCATCCTCCTCTTCTTGAAGTGAAGTCATCCTCGACGGCAACTCATCATCCTCACCCAAGTATGGTTTCAAATCTGCAACATTAAAACTAGTGGAAACACCAAACTCCATGGGCATGTCAAGAACATAAGCATTATCGTTAATCTTGGTTAGCACTTTAAAAGGACCAGGAGCACGAGGCATCAGTTTAGAACGACGCAAAGTAGGAAATCTATCTTTACGCAAGTGCAACCAAACCAAATCACCAGGTTCAAAAGAAATATGTTTTCTACCTTTACTACCAGCAACTTGATACTTTTTATTAGCAACGGCAATGTTGTGTTGTGTTTCTTCATGCAATTATTTCATGTGATCAATATGAGTAAGAGCATCA
The DNA here is from genome assembly GCA_030378355.1 of Eleusine indica. NCBI lineage: Eukaryota > Viridiplantae > Streptophyta > Magnoliopsida > Poales > Poaceae > Eleusine > Eleusine indica. The sequence goes on along the minus strand of CM059501.1, from coordinate 27,398,247 downwards.
AGATGTGGTTCATCTTCAGCATCAATAGCAAACAAATCAATAGGCGCCTTAGGAACATAGCCATAAAGAACCTCAAAAGGACACATCTTAGTGGCAGAATGTGTAGCACGATTATATGCAAATTCAGGTAAACAATCTTCCCAACATCTCAAATTTTTATCTAAAACAGCTCTAAGCATAGCAGACAAAGTTTTATTTACTACCTCAGTTTGCCCATCAGTTTGAGGATGACAAGTAGTACTAAACAGCAGCTTAGTTCCTAATTTATTCCAAAGAGAACGCCAAAAATAACTAAGAAACTTAGCATCACGATCAGAGATAATTGTTTTAGGAATTCCATGCAATCTAACAATCTCTCTAAAGAATAATTCAGCAACATTTGAGGCATCATCAGTTTTATGACAAGGTATAAAGTGAGCCATTTTAGAGAAACGATCAACAACCACAAAAATATTGTCCCTCCCCTTCTTAGTGCGAGGCAATCCCAAAACAAAATCGATCGAAATATCATGCCAAGCAGAAGAGGGAACAGGCAGGGGCATATACAAACCATGATTACCCAAACGAGATTTAGCTTTTTGACATGTAGTACAGCGTGCAACAAGGCGCTCAACATCACGGCGCATCCGTGGCCAAAAGAAATGGTTGACCAACACCTCATGTGTCTTGAAAACGCCGAAGTAACCCATAAGACCACCTCCATGCGCCTCCTGTAACAACAAAAGACGAACCGAGCTAGCTGGAATACACAGCATGTTAGCACGAAACAGGAACCCATCCTGCATATGAAATTTGCCCCAAGGTTTGCCATCCTTACAATGGATCATAATATCATGAAAATCAGCATCATTCACATATTGATCTTTCAAAGCTTGCAAACCAAAGATTTTAAAGTCTAATTGGGACAACATCATATAACGACGAGACAAAGCATCGGCAATCACATTTTCTTTCCCGTTTTTATGTTTAATGATGTACGGAAAAGATTCAATAAATTCAACCCATTTAGCATGACGACGATTCAGATTAGTTTGAGTTCTAATATGTTTCAAAGCCTCATGATCAGAATGAATAATAAATTTGCGAGGCCATAAATAATGCTGCCATGTTTGCAAAGTTCTTACTAAAGCATAAAGTTCTTTATCATAAGTGGAATATTTAAGAGCAGCACCACTTAACTTCTCACTAAAATAAGCAATGGGTTTATGATCTTGCAACAAAACAGCACCCAAACCAATTCCACTAGCATCACATTCCAATTCAAACACTTTATCAAAATTAGGCAATTGTAAGAGAGGAGCATGAGTTAACCGTTCCTTTAAAGTGTTGAATGTGTCGTCTTGTGGTGCGCCCCACTCAAATGGCGCACCCTTCTTGGTCAGCTCATGTAATGGTGCAGCAATAGAACTAAAATCCCGCACAAAACGACGATAGAAGCCTGCAAGACCAAGAAAACTACGAACCTGTGTGACCGTCGTCGGTTGGGGCCAACTCTGAATGGCGTCCACCTTGCTGCTATCGACCTCAATGCCCTATGGAGTAGCAACATATCCAAGAAACGAAACACGTTGCGTGCAAAAAGTGCATTTTTCCATGTTCCCAAACAAGTGAGCAGCACGCAAAGCATCAAAAACAGCATGCAAATGATCTAAATGCTCATTCATGGATTTGCTGTATATAAGGATATCATCAAAATAGACAACAACAAATATTCCAATGAAAGGCCGAAGAACTTCATTCATTAAGCGCATAAAAGTGCTAGGAGCATTAGACAATCCAAACGGCATAACCAACCATTCATACAAGTCAAATTTAGTTTTAAAAGCCGTTTTCCATTCATCTCCTAATTTCATTCCTATTTGATGGTAACCACTACGCAAATCAACCTTAGAGCAAATTGTGGCACCACTAAGTTCATCAAGCATATCATCAAGGCGTGGTATAGGATATCGATAACGAATTGTAATATTGTTAATTGCACGACAATCTACACACATACGCCAAGAACCATCTTTCTTAGGAACAAGCAAAACAGGAACCGAACAAGGGCTGAGAGACTCACGAATGTAACCTTTATCAAGCAATGCCTGCACTTGACGCTGAATTTCTTTCGTCTCCTCAGGATTTGTGCGGTATGGGGCGCGATTAGGAATCTGCGCGCCTGGAATTAAATCAATCTGATGTTCTATGCCACGAATAGGAGGAAGACCCTGTGGCAATTCAGTAGGAAAAACATCTTTATAGTCCTGCAAAAGGGTAGCAACAGCAGGACTAATATGCAACATAGGCGCCTCATCTAGTGAAACAAGCATACGAGAGCAAACTACCGCATAGCAAAGCAGATTAGCATCATGTAATTCATCAAAATCAGCACGTGTAGCAAGCAAGATAGGGTTATTCAATTTGATCTCATGTTGAACAGGTGCAACAGGAGGCGCTGTAACCAATTTTGTAGCTTTTGTCGCTCGAGCAATATCATCTTTAAGAACTTGTTCAGGTGTCATAGGATGAATAATAATTTTCTGACCCTTAAACATGAAGGAATAATAATTGGAGCGACCATGATGAACACTATCAACATCATATTGCCAAGGACGGCCAAGCAACAAAGAGCATGCTTCCATTGGAACAACATCACAACCTACAAAATCAGAATAGGCGCCAAGAGAGAAAGGAACACGTATCGAGCGCGTTACCTTTATTTTTCCGCCATCATTAAGCCATTGAACGTGATAAGGATGTGGATGCTTCCTTGTTGGCAATGACAACTGCTCCACCAAGGTCGTACTAGCCAAATTGTTGCAACTGCCATCATCGATGATTATACGGACCGCTCGTTCTTGCACAACGCCTTTGATATGAAAAATGTTGTGGCGCTGATGCTTTTCATCCTGAACGACCTGTGTACTAAGAACACGCTGCACAACAAGAGTGGCATACCTGTCGGCAGCACTAGAGTCGACATGAAGCTCCGTATTATCTGCATGATTAGTGGCAAGCATAGTCTGCTGAATATCCTCAGAATCACTAGCAGAAGAATACCCACCGTCGTCACGAATCAACATAGTTTGTTTATTTGGACAATCGCGTATCACATGACCAAATCCTCGGCAACGGTGACACTGAATATCACGAGCTCGTCCAGACGACGAGGAGGATGGCACGATCGAGGCAGATTTGGTCGTGGATGGAGCACTCGACTTGGACGTGGTCGAGGAGTGGTCGCGCAGCGTGGAAGAAGATGTCGACCGTGGAGCTGAAGGCGTCTTGGACCCTACAAAAATGTTAGGTCTTGACGAAGATTGTCGATCCTCCACTTCACGTTCATCTTTACAAGCATATTCAAATAAGGTGGTCATATCATCATAATGCTTATAATCAAGAATATTCTGAATTTCACGATTTAACCCACCCCTAAAGCGAGCCATAGCATCATCATCCAGTTCAACTAAACCACAGCGAATCATACCCTTTTGCAAAGCTTGATAATAATCCTCTACGGAAAGTGAACCTTGTTGAAAACGCTGCATTTGATTAAGCAAATCTGTAGCATAATATGACGGCACAAAACGATGACGCATAGCAGCTTTTAATGCCGCCCAAGTGGCTGGAATATTATCAGGATATCTTTGTCTATACTCACGCCACCAAAGTCAAGCAAATTTAGTAAATTCACTAATAGCAGCCTTAACTTGTAAATTAGCAGGAATATCATGGCATGCAAATTTTTGTTCAACCTCTAATTCCCAATCAAGATAAGCACCCGGATCATATTTGCCATTAAAAGTGGGAATACGAAATTTTATTTTGGCAAAAGAATCATTAATAGGAACACGTACCCTACGAGCACGACCACGGCAATTGTCGTCGTCCTGCTCGGTGTCGGCACCGTAGTCACGTGCATTTTGCAACTCCGTGAGCTGCGTCGTCATGGTCCCAAGCTGTATCGACATGGCCTCAAGACGAGTCATGATTATCGCGAGCGTGGTGCGGGCAGCCGTATCAGTGAGGTCTAGTTGATCAAAACGCTCATTCGACGAAGTGACCGTAGAGTCAAGTCTCTCGTGCATCGTCTTCATGTCGTTTTGTAGACCATCAACCTGTGCCTGGACATCCTGGAGGGTGAGCTCCTCCGACTTCGAGCTATTTTCTGCCATAGAAACACAAGCAATACAAAAAGTGGGATCCTACAACGAGAGGTGAGTGGTGGATGAAAAGTTGTTATCAAATTCTTACCCGTCCTTACCAAGCACGCAAGCGTGAACTACAACCACAGGTAAAACCGGTGGAAGATTGGAGGAGCGATTGCGTGGTGAAACAAAAACCTGCTCGTAGTAGAAAATTTGTGGGGCTGGGAGGCTGCACTCAATCCAAGGGTTAGCACAATTCAAACAATAACTGCAAAGCTGAATAATGGTGCTAAACGCGAAAAGATTGCTGCCGGTACAACTGCAAGAGGAAGGAAGAAGGATCAAAACAAAGTGGAGCAAGAACGCGTCGCCTGTGTTGCTCGGCCGCTCTTTTTTTTTCTTTTTTTTTGCTTTCTTTTTTTTCTCTTTTTTTTATACTTTTTGCTGAAAATATAAACAATGAGACCTCAAATAAGCAATTAGGCACAAATGCTTTTTTTTTGAGGCAGGGGTAGAACGGTAATTAAAAGAGTAGGGACACACGAAACCGAACAGAACCAAACACAGGGCGAGGCGAGCGGGTCACGACGTAACCGAGTAGGACTCGATCGGCGAGGCGAGCGGGTCACGACATAACCGAGTAGGACTTGATCGGCGAGGCAGTGATTGACCCGGACTCACGGTGCAGCGGAAAAACTTGGCAAGCGATCGGCTGACCACAACTTGGCAAGCGAGACGGGGTAAACAGATGCGGCGGAAAGCAAACTGTGGTGGTGAAAACACGCGGCACGGCGAAAGGATACGACGATGATAGGAAGAAAACGATAAAACACAGTGTACCAGGAACGATCAAAAGCGAAAGCACAAAAACTCAACAACACAAATTATTGAACGAAAGTGCGAGGCTCAAAACCGTACTGGGGTAAACTTTATTTTTGTAGTTTTCAGTTTATATGGACTTGGATAAACTCATCGAGAAACACTGGAATCTGATACCACTTGATAGGTGTAGAGTGCCCGATCTTTCGGCGAGTGGAGATAACTTCGATTTGGTGGATGTCGACCCTCACGATCCGACTACGACGAGCAAGCCGAAGCGCCGATGCAATCGCTGAACCAAGTTCCGGAGGATATTATTCTTGCGGTAAACAAGATCAACCTGATCACGAGGATCAATTCTTACGCGCAATCGAAGAACGAGCAAGAATTAGAGGCGAGCAATCTAATGTATTGCACGAAGGTAGAGTTCTGAATTCACGTCGATAGACGGATGTATAGCTAAGCTAAACTTAAAACAAAACTCGAAGATTGCAAGGGGCGCAGCCCTTGACTATATAGGGGGAGGACGAGGCATCTAGGGCCGGCTGAAGTGGAGAGGCGCGCGGTGGAGAGGGAGTCGTGCGACTTGGGCCATGTGGGCCTTCAGGCGGCATCATCCCAGGCCGTCATTCCTTAGCATCAAAACCATCTTCAATTCCTGGGCTCGAGCTCTAGTGATTGGGCCCTTGTACGTCATCGTCTCGTTAGAAGATGGATCCGGAACTCGAGGAGGCGCGACGACGAGAGGTGGAGGCGTGACAACTTGGTTTGGTGCGCCATCTTCCGTCGTCATTATTCGTATGTCGTTGATGTCCTCATCAGGTGATACCTTGAGATACACAAAAATCCCCAATCTCAAAGGATAGATACCTTCGCCTATGATCGGCATAGCTTTTCTGCCTTGACTGCGCGACCTTCAGGCTCTCACGCACAATCTTGATCTTCCTTTCTGCTTCTCGTAGTACCTCTGGTCCAAAGATTTGATTTTCTCCTGTCTCACTCTAGAATAGAGGTGTTCTCACTTTCTTCCGTAGAGAAACTCGAAAGGAGCCATCTCGAGACTTGCTTGATAACTATTGTTGTAGGAGAACTCCGCGTAAGGTAGACTCTTGTCCCAACTCTTGCCATATTCCAAGGCACAAGCTCTCAACATGTCTTCTAGTATTTGGTTCGTCCTTTCGGTTTGTCCATCAGTCTAAGGGTGATAGGCAGAGCTGAAGTTCAACTTGGTGCCCAGGGACTCATGTAGCTCTTCCCAAAACCTTGAGGTGAATTGAGAGCCTCTGTCAGATACTATCTTCTTAGGAACTCCATGTAAGCATACTATCCTTGACATGTATAGTTCTACCAACATTGCACCACTGTAGGTTGTCTTGACAGGAAGGAAGTGTGCCACCTTGGTTAAGCGGTCAACTATAACCCATATAGAATCATATCCCCACTGTGTACGGGGTAAACCAACTACGAAGTCCATACCGACTTGTTTGCACTTCCACTTAGGAATCTTCAGGGGTTGAAGCAATCCGGCGGGTCTTTGGTGTTCTGCCTTGACACGCTGACATGTGTCATATACACCAACATACTCTGTGACATCGCGCTTCATGCCATACCACCAATAACGAGTCTTCAAGTCTTGATACATCTTAGTACTCCCTGGATGAATGGAGTATGCCGATTCGTGTGCTTCCCATAGGATCATGTCACGAATGGGCTTCTTGTCTGGCACACATATCCGTTTACCGATCCATATGGTGCCCTTCTCATCCTCTGTGAAGTTGGTAGCCTTTCCTTCTTTAATGAGATTTCTGATCTCACTTAGCTTCTCATCATCTAACTGTCCCTTGCGGATTTCCTCCTCGAGAGTGGGTTCCACTTCCATTGCAACGGTCTCTAGCTCATTCACAAACCCAAGATTCAGTTGCTCAAACTCCTTGCATAACTCTGGTGGTAAGTCCTCCACAATTAGCTGGCGGCAATAGGTCTTTCTACTCAAGGCATCTGCCACGGCATTTGCCTTCCCTGGGTGATAGTTGATACCCACATCATAGTCTTTGATCAACTCCAACCAACGTCGTTGTCTTAGGTCAACTCGGTTTGAGTAAATATGTACTTGAGGCTCTTGTGATCCGTATAGATCTCACAACGATGACCAAGAATATAGTCCCTCCAAATCTTCAGAGCATGTACTACTGCTACTAACTCTAAATCATGTGTTGGATACTTCTCTTCATGTGTCCATAATTGCCTAGAGGCATATGCTACGACATGTCCTTCTTGCATGTGTACACATCCAAGTCCTTGCTTTGAGGCGTCACAGTATATACCAAAACTCTTACTAATGTCCGGTAATACCAGGACAGGAGCTGACGTTAGCCTCCGCTTCAATTCTTCAAAGCTGGCTTGGCAGTTCGGAGTCCACTCAAAACTCTTGTCCTTTCCCAACAACGTTGTCATCGGCTTGGCTATTCTGGAGAAATCCTTTATGAAATGCCGATAGTACCCAGCTAATCCAAGGAAACTTCTAATCTCCCGTACAGTCTGGGTTGGCTTCCAATCTAGAACATCCTTCCACGGAGATGACATGCCCGTGAAACGCTATCTCCTTCAACTAGAATTCACACTTGCTCAGCTTAGCATACAACTTGTGCTCTCATAGCTTTTCTAGAACTAGCCTCAGGTGTTCCTCATGCTCTTCCTCATTCTTTGAAAATACCAACATGTCATTGATGAAAACCACAATGAACTTATCCAAATATTCATAAACACCTTGTTCATAAGGTACATGAAGTAGGCCGGTGCATTGGTCAGTCCAAATGACATCACGGTATACTCATATGACCCATATCTTGTCCGAAAAGTCGTCTTGGGTATGTCTGATGGTCTGATCTTCAATTAATACCTAGATCCTAGATCAATCTTGGAGAAGACATAAGCTCCATTTATCTGATCGAACAAATCCTCAATCCGTGGTAGGGGATATTTGTTCTTAATAGGTACCTCATTAAGAGAGCGGTAGTCTACACACATTCTCTGTGTCTTATCCTTCTTCTCAACAAAGAGTACTGGAGCTCCCCAAGGTGAGGAACTAGGGCGAATGAAGCCTTTCTCCAGCATCTCTTGTAATTGCTTTTTGAGCTCTACTAACTCATTAACAGGCATCCTATAGGGCCTCTTAGATATAGGCGCAGTTCCAGGTATTAGGTCTATAATAAACTCTATGTCACGGTCAGGCGGCATACCTGGAAGTTCTTCTGGGAATACATCGAGGAATTCGCAAACCACTTGGATCTCATATATGGGGTTGCCCATGGTTTGATTTAGTACTTCTTCCTTGACTGCGGAGTTGGCTACTATGAACTCGACCTTGGTACCTTCTATACTGGTCAACTATACCGCCCGCTTGGCGCATTGTATCACTCCATTATATTTGCGTAGCCAGCCCATCCCAAGTATAATATCTATACCCTTTGAGTCTAGTACTATGAGATTAGCTAAGAAGTCTACCCCCTTATTTTAAGGGTAACCTTTGGGCATAGTTGATTGGTCCTCATTTCTCCTCCTGGAGAACTAACTAGCATGGCATGCTTCATAATAGTAATCGGCAGATTATACTTTGCAACATACGCTGAGGTGATGAATGAATGTGATGCTCCCGAATCAAATAAAATGGTTGTAGGTTGAGAGTTAGCTAAGAACATACTGAGCACCACATCTGCAGCTTGCTCAGCCTCCTCAGTAGTGACGTGGATGACGCGACCTCGAGCATAATTCTGTTGTCCTCGATTGCCTTGCATTGTGTTGGTTGGGGCTTGCCTTGGTGCGTTGTTCTGCTGGGGACATTGTCCCATGAAGTGACCTTCCTGTCCACAATGATAACAACCTTGTTTCACACCACCAGTGGTTCTAGAGGTATTACAGTTCTGGTTGTGTGGAGCTATTGGGGTAGCGGGGCGAGGTGCCTGTTGATAGGTGGGGTGAGATGCTTGTTGTTGGTTGGGGCGAGGCGCCTGGTTGATAGGGCGTAGCATTTGGAAGTTGGGGCATGGGGCTTTCATGGGTGGCCTAATGGTGTTGGGAGCCCTGTAGTATGGACTTGGTGGTGGCATCATGCGAGGGCGATAGTTACTGCCAGATGACTGCCCTTGGAATGGCATCTTCCTCTTGCCATTCCTTTCGATCTCATTACGCTTGTTCTCCACAACAATGGCCTTGTCTACCAGCTTCTGGAAGTTCACATAGTCATTGTTCAGTAGCTAGAACTGGATATTATTCTGCAGTCCCCTCATGAACATGTACTACTTCTTCTCATTGGTGCTCACATCATTAGGAGCATACCTAGATAGCTGAATGAATCTATTCAGGTACTCACTCACTGACATGCTTCCCTGCCTTAGATCTTGAAAATTCTTGCCACTTCAGCATCTTGATGCCTGTAGGAACATAGTGAGTACGAAAGCTAGCCTTGAACTCATGCCAGGTAATGGACTCGACATCAGCATGGGCATTGCAATAGGCTTCCCACCAGTCTGCGGCTACACCGAACAATTGATGAGCTACAAAGAGGACGTTCTCTCGATCATTGCACTGGGCGATCATCAGCTTCTTCTCTACTGCCTTGAGCCAATCATCAGCCTCCATAGGATCCTTGCACTAGGATAAGGTAGGTGGCCAAGGTAGGTGGCCAAGTCCTTAGGAACTCTTCTAACATATTCTGGAGTGGAGGTGGAGGTGGAGGTGGTGGGGCATTCTGATTCTGTTGTATGGCGCCCAAGGTCTGGATAACCGTCTGCATGAGCTGAGTCTACATGGCTAAGAGTTGTTGAAAGTTCAGGGCATTGTTGTTGTCCTCATTGTTCTGCTCGTTGGGATGAGCGTTTCCCCTAGTGCGAACCATCTGATAGAGAAAAAGGGTGGAGGCGGTGTAAGATGGAATTAAGAGATAGAAGAAAACACCCAACTATATGCATCAAGGGATGATAAGCAACATGATCCTTTATTAATTAGACCAAACAAAAGATGAGGATGTGGACAAGGTGCTAAAGCATCCCACAACTCAAATCGAGCACACAAACCAAGCAAAAGAGTTCATTACATAAAACCATGAAAGCAAATCGATCTAAGCGTTTCATTATTACAACTTTATTCATAGGGAGAAGCTAGCCTCCTAGGCATGGGAGTCGGCTTCATCGGAGACAGAAGACAGAGAGCTTGCACGCTGTGGTGACGTGGCACTCCAAGTACGGATGCCAGAGGAGTAGAGATCACTCTCCTCTCCCATCTTAACCCGATGATCGCGCCACAAATAAGCTTCTACATCACGCAGCAGCTTCCGAAGAGTGTGGTTTTCCTTCTGTAAGGCTTCCATAGTGTGGCTTAAGTCCACGGCAACTCCCTGGGTCTCGTCCATCTCCCTAGTGCTCACATACCATTCTGTAGGAGCAGCAGTGTACTTCCCCGTGACTGGCTTCCGACGGAGAATGTGGGCAAAGTTTGTCTTTGCTATCCCATAGCGATGAGTGTAGCAGAGGCTAGTGAGAGCCTTCCAAGCGGCGTCATCCACCGCGGCTCCATGTGTAGCCCTAGGGGTGCGGCCACGATGAGTAGATATGATGAAGTCGTCGTCATAGATGTTGACCTCTGCTGTCCATTCCTCACGGAAAGGGCGATCCACCTTCTTGAGGAAGTACCGTAGCCTATGGTTGATGTCGATCCTCTCAAGTAGCTTACGTAGGGTTTTGGAGAAAGTTTCACCTTCTTGTCCAAAAGAGCGGTACTTCTTGGCCTCGCGGACGACGGGGTTCTTGTCTTCATTCTTTGAGTCATCATCACCGCCTTCAGGGTCTTTAGGGTTTTCCGGTGCTTCAGGGTCTTCTTCCTCTTAGGGCTCCTCAGGATCTTCTGCTTGCTCCTGTTCTTCAGGCTCCTCCTCTTCTTCTTCCTCCATGGGGTCTTCCTGTGGTGCCTCTGGAAGCTGCTCGTCAGTTAGCAGGGTCTTCTCATGTTCTGGTTGAGTTACTTCCTCACTTGCTTCCTTTCAAATACGCCGAGGGGCAAGGCGTCCATAGTGAACTCCAGACGTAGCCTTACGAGCAGTTAACTTGGTGCGGGCCATCTACATTTTTTAAATAACAAGGGATGAGTATGCACTGGTAAAAAGAAAATCGGAAAAGTAAAATAAGAAAGACAATAAGGAATAATAATTTTTTTTGTTAAAATAGTTTGTATAGGCGTAAAACAAAATAATGTCCCTAATTCGTCCATTGCTAACTAGGCTGAAGTCCTACAGTCAATATGGCTCTGATACCACTTCTGTCACACCCATTTTAAGAAGCAAAACGGGTGCAGCCATATGTGTGCCCAGGATCAAGTTACACACACATACGGTACATCATTAATGGTAAACAGAATAAGTTTCCATATCCTTTAATTATTACAAAAGGATCCATAGGTCTAAAGGAAAAGTACATCAAAGTAGAGGAAATAAACTAGCGTAGACGTCCCAAGACTCCATAGGCACCGACTGGTGGCCCATCGCCTAGTTCTCGCCGCCATCTTCTCCATGGTAGTCCCAACCTTCTCCTTTGGCTGAGCAGTAGTATGGTATAGCAAGGGTGAGTACGTGTCGTACTCAACAAGTGGGGGAAAAGATGACATGGGGCTATAGGCAAGAAAGGCTTATAGGGGTTCATTGCATGAGCTTTGAATTAACCTAAGCATCCTATTTACTAAGTGGGGTCATCCTAACCATTAACCACAAGTACTATCCAAGCCAAATCCAATCCAAACCACCAATACCAACCATTCCATCCCATAACCAACTAATCTTGTAAGGACTCCGGGCCGCTTGTGACCGTGAGCATGGCTATCATGATAGTTTTACATTCTGCAGAGGTTGTACCACTTTACCCACAAGTCATGATTCCCCTTGTGCCCGTGGATGCGACCCACATTACACACTTCCTTGGGTGTGTGGCAGGGTTTAACTACGAGGCTTTTCCAAAGGGTCTCCTAGTACATGCTAGCCACTAAGGTTCCACTCCCGTCCATAAGTGATAGCCCATCAACAAGTAGCTCATCACCCCAGGAGCCCCCTCTTGAGCCATTCGGATACAAGGACAGTCCTCTCTTGACTTCCATTCCCTGCTCCACCCAAATGCTGCACCAACACTGGGAGAACACCTAATTACTAGGCCAAGCCTTACCCATATCAGTCTTGTGATGGCACTGTTTTCCTGAGTTATCGCTCCAAGAACCGGTTCCTAGGATCTACAACAAGCCTACCAGCACCAACCATGTGCCCGCGGCACCACATCCATTCCATCCGGCTTGCATAGATCCTTAAGTCCATGTTGCTAAAAATTACCAATTATTTTCCCAAGTGATATTGTTCATTAGTCAAAATTAAATAGAATCCAACAACCCAGTTAGCAACTAAGCATGTCTATCCATTGACCGATAACATTCTAGTTCAAGGCGAGAAGGACAAGATTGAACAATACTAGTAAACCCCAACAATAGGTTCATAATCAATTGACACAAGCATGCAATCCTAAAGTAACATTCAAAATAGATACAAAATGCATCAAGGACACTTGCCTTCATCCTTCACGTGTTGTTGCTCAACCACTTCGAACTCCTACTCTTGGAGGTCCTCGTACGCGGATCCTTGCGTGTAGTCGTCTTTACGCGTGACAGTACCGGCACAAGCAATTGCATACAAAATCAATACACAACCATGCAATCATGGAAAAACAATATGATAATGCCATGAATGCATAGGTTATGCTCCTACAATCGTTTTGGCACCAGAATCACTTAATTCGGAGTTGCGAGTAAAAAGTTATGAAGGTTTGAAGATACAAGGTTAAAATAGTAAAATCAGAAGAAAAAAAAGTAGTACTAACAGGTAGTATGAGTTACTACAATCACGTTGGCGCAAGAATTACTTAATTACGGGTTACGGTTGAAAAGTTATGAACGTTTAAAGTTTTAGGGCTAAATCCTTTTTAAAAATGGTAAAAACAGATAGGTGTAGGGTCCTAAAAGAAATTTCTAAAAGTATAGGGTCTAATTTGTAAAAGAACAAGGTGAAAATAACATATCATCAAAATCCATGGACAAAAATGTAATTTATAATAAGTTTAGGGGTGTATTTTGTAAAAATATAGGGTCAAAATAATAATTCTAGTAAAATATAGAGGTGTTTCTATAAAAATGTATTGCTAAAATAATTTTTATGAAGTTCACGGGCTTAAATACAAATTTCTAAAGCTTCTGCACAAAAACAGGGGCATAAATATAATTTAAATTAAGCACAGGGGCCTAAATGCAAAAGTCCTAACAATATCCAGGAATTAACTGAATTAATTTATATCTCAAAGGGGTGGACCGGGTCTACGGTTCCGGTGGACCCGTGGTCCACTGGTCCACGGTGGATTGAGATCCAACGGCCAGGGTTTTAACAGGGGAGGGGCGGTGGCTGCCGGCGGCCAGTGCGGCGGCGCGCGGCAGAGCTCGCCAGAGCTCGTCGAAGGCGGCGCTCTGGTGGCCGAATTAGGGCGCGGAGGGGCTCAAAAGACAAAGGGGAACTCGGGGGTCTCACCGAGGGGGATCATGGCGGGGATCAGAGGGTCGGGGAGGGTTCGTGGCGACGAGCGGCGGCTTGAGGTCATCGGTGACGTCGTGAGGCCTTCGGCAACGATGGACGACAGACGGGATCAACTAGACGAAGCACAGCGACGGGTAAGAATGGACCGGGACGCATCAGAGGGGGGGGGGGAGGAATCAGGGGCGGCGGCGGAGCTCTTACCGGAGTTGGCGAAGAACTCGCGTGCGGTAGCGCTGGAGCGAAGCAAAGAGGGGAAGAGCTCAAGCGCGGGCGAGATGAGGGGCTGGGGGTCCCCCGGGGTCGAATTTATAGGGAGGGAGGAGGGCTAGGGCTGCACACAGCATCGGGGAGCAGATGCCGGTGGAGGCGCTCGACTTCCAAAATTCGACGGCGGCGGCGCGGGGAATTTGGGGAAAGCGGGGGAAGGCAGCGGAGGATCGAGGCGGTCACACGCGGGCTATAGGGACAAGCGCGGGACGAGCGCGCAGGCACCGATTTGAACGGGGCGGTAGAGAGTGGAAAGGGGGCGGGATTGGCGGGAGGAATGGGATGACAAGGCGAGGCCCGCGTGTCGGCAAGAGAGGGAGTGGGGAGGGAGGCGGTTTTGGGTGAGGCGCCTTCAGCGTGGTTAGGGAGGCTGGCTGGGCCGTTTGCCCCGTGGGCTGGCAACCGAGAGGGGGAAAGAGCGGGGGAGAGAGGAGAGGGGTTCCGGGGTGGGCCAGAATGGTGGGTCTCGGCCCACTGTGCTGGTTTTTCTGTTTTCTTTTCCTTTTCTACTCTTTTCTCTCCCATTTCCTATTCTAATTTTTCCTGGTATTCTATTTAGTAATTAACTAAATGCATAATGCAAATAAATCTACATGGCAATGACATGACATGCAAATGCAATGAGTTAATTATAATTATTTTAAAAATAATATGACCAGGCTATCCTGAAGACCTACTAAGGTTACTTATGCGGGGGCAATCTAGGAGAGAAATAGGAACTCGTGTTCACTCTTTTCCTCCAGGAAAATAGGAACATCTTCGCATGGAAACCTTCTAACATGCCCGGAGTTCCTAGGGAAACGACTGTGGCAAATTAAGGGTACCTCCTGGGGCTAGACCCATCAAGCAACGACTTAGAAGATTTTCTCAAGATCGCAAGGACGCCATGAAGAAGGAGATAGCTAGGCTTTTAGATGCTAACTTTATAAAGGAAGTGTACCATCTAGATTGGCTAGCTAATCCAGTCCTTGTACCGAAGAAGAATAAAGAGTGGTGTATGTGCATTGATTATACCGATTTGAATAAGGTCTTGCCTAAGGACCCCTTCACTCTATCACGCATTGATCAGATTGTAGACTCGATAGCCGGGTGTGAGCTCTTGAGCTTTCTAGATGCCTATTCAGGCTACCACCAGATCCCACTGAAGGTCGAGGATCAAATCAAAACTTCCTTCATAACTCGCTTTGGCACCTACTGTTACATAACCATGTCGTTCGGTCTAAAGAATGCTGGCGTGACTTACCAACGTGGTATTCAACTCTGCCTCGAAACTCAGATCGGTCAGAACGCAGAAGCATATGTCACATTGTGGTAAAGACTCAGAACATTGGAGGACTTCTCTCTGACCTGGCAGCGACATTTGATAACTTGAGGCGATACTCGATGAAGTTGAACCCTAAGAAGTGCGTCTTCGGGGTTCCTTCGGGAAAGCTACTTAGTTACATCATTTCAAAACGAGGTATAGAGGCTAACCCGGAAAAAATCAAGGCAATCCTTGATATGGGACCTCCTAATTCCCAAAGAGATGTTCAGAAGTTGACCGGGTGCATGGCATCTTTGAGTCACTTTATCTCCTGACTCGGGGTCAGGGGTCTGCTGTTCTTCAAGTTACTCAAAAAGTAAGACAAGTTCGTCTGGACAGAAGAGGCTATTAAATCACTCGGACTAGAGTGTATATCACTCGGTCTTATACTCCATCGGTTGGCATGTTTGATGATGTGCAGACCGATCCTCTAGTTTGATGATTACAGGATAGGAAAAAGTTTGATGATTTGAGCAAATTATACACAACAAAATGTTAAGAGCAAATGTTATTAGACTCTTGCCTTATTTGTTGGTCTCCAAATTATACAAGAGTCGGGGGCTACACCTGATCAGGTGCACCTAGTCGGCGCACCAGATTTATTAGGGACTTCAATTCAGAGGTCTTCCTAAATTGTGACCTGTTCACATAGACATTGAAGATCACTCGGCAAGTCACAGCTCAAAATCAGAAAGCACTCGAGGGCTGCTGTGGAATATATACCTTCCGGGTATCCATAGCTAGGCTGAAGTCGGTAGACAACAGCACGGCCCACCATAAGGGAACCGACCGAGTCGGCTTGGAGCACAAGGAAATTGGAGATAGACTTTCTATGTCAATCCTTGTAGACTATGAGTAGGACTCTTCATGTACCCCCCCTGACGACCAGATATATAAGGCGACAGGGACCTCCCCATAGAGGGCACCAATTTTCACATTGCAATACAAACCACATAACATAGGACGTAGGGTTTTTACTCTCATCGAGAGGGCCCGAACCTGTCTAATTCGGCGTCTTGTATTACCATTGTAGTTCTTAGTCTCGACGTAGCCCGATAAGTATATTGCCGAGAAATAGCTAGTTTAGACTTTGTCATGCAATCTCCTACTTCATCATGAGTCCAAAGTTTTAATAATGCTGCATAAGATCAAAAATCTTCCCTCTTGGTGCAATCTCCCACTATGACTCTCATCTCTCAAAAGGTGTTTTTCCTTACCAAATGCTCATCCTACTTTCTAAAAGTTTCGATTAAATATGTGGAGCTTGGTAGGATGGCGCATTTAGCATGCATGTATTGTTAAGCTAAGAGATGGTCCTAGCAAAATACATTGCACTTCCTCATTCCAATCATTTAGAAATGATGTTCAGGGGAGAGGGAGAGAATGGACTCACGCGAAGGAATGGGCTAGCACAATTGCAAAGGTCTTGGGTGCAGATTTATCCCAAAGACTGGATTTTTTTATGCTAGAGCGAAAAGATGGTCCTTTATTTTTGCTCAAAGATATATTTATTTTATTTTTGAATGAACCTTGAAACTTGTTGGTAAATCACATCCATGAGAGCTGGTAAACTTTTTCTTTCTTTTCTTTCTTTCTTTCTTTCTTTGTATCTTTTTTTCAGCTCTCATGGTGTAAAGAAGCTAATTCAATGGTTCAAATATTTTTTTACAGACCTTTCCTGAGCAATTGTCTGGGAGGACCATAATCTTTTAATGGGATCAAAGGCTCGCAAAAAAAAGATTTTGATTAACATGCTTGGTGTAGTGGATGCATGATTCCGATGTGGAAACCGCATAACCAAGCATGGTTAATTTGGGAACTCAAAGATAACATGAAGGAAAATGATTGTCTTTGGTAGTGCAAGTCCCTCATAAGGATCAAATCCTAACTAAACTCGTGCATGCATAAATGGCGTTGATATAGTTTTGCTAATCAATATTTGGCCCTGGTAGGAAATTGTCTATCATAGGGAAGATGTGCACCAGGTAGGGGGTTTTTGTTGCAACATGGTTTTGAAAGAACTCATTGGACTCTAATCATGAGGAAATCACAAACTCATCCAAAACATGCCATATCATAAACTCTAACAACTAGACTTGGTTTTTATTAGCCAATTCGCACCCACTAAAACATAGAGGGACTAGCGTTATCATTATGTTGGTCTACCATTACCCAAAAAAAAAAATGAGGAGTAGAGGTTGTATACTTGAGACTCAAAGGGAGCTAATAGGGAAACTATTCATCATTTCCATAGGCAAGGTAGAGACCAAGTTCTCAGTTTTATTCAAAAACAGTTAATCTTATTCCAAATTTTTACGACTTTCGATAAGACAAGAAGGTAAATCTTTTTGTGTTTCTTTTTCCACAATAAAGCAACTTCATTGAGGGGAGAGAGGAAAAGGATTTGATGGCAAACCTTTGCTTATGTATCTCCCTAAGATTAGGTCTTTGCAAGATTTAAGCTTTAAAGAGGTGTGTTGGTAGTCGTAAATTCCCTGTTTCGACTACATATTTACCATAAAAAGGTGGATCTTAACTAATAATGTAATGAAAATAACCTTTGTACTAATGAGTTCCAAAGGTTTTGGTGAAATATGTGGTTGCAGGTGCTAAAGGGTCAAAATATTCAAAAACATGTGAAAATACCCTTTCGGCCGATCACGGCTGTCAAACAGCCGTTTCCTGACAGCCGACAGGGTCGTTAACAGCCAGAATCAGCACCCCGTCAGGTCATCACCAAGTAAAATTGTCAACCGGCTAGATGATAAGCTATCATCACCCAGCAGGGTAATTCAACTGTTCAATCAATTTCCGATTGTACGACAACATGACATAGGACCACCCGGCCGACAGGGTCGTTTATGGCTGAAATCAGGACTCGACCGATAGGGTCGTTTATAGCCGAAATCAGGACACGGCTGACAGAGTCGTTTATAGCTAAAATCAGGACCCGACCGATAGAGTCGTTTATGGCTGAAATCAGTACCCGGTCGACAGGGTCATTTATGGCTGAAATCAGGACCAGACCGATAGGGTCATTTATGGCTGAAATCAGGACTAGGCCGACAGGGTCGTTTATGGCTGAAATCAGGACCCAGCCGATAGGGTCGTTTACGGCTAAAATCAGCACCCGACCGACTTTGCAAATATTCCACTAAGAAGTCGTTTTCTCCTCCCAGACTAAGACACGTGAAATATGGTGAAGAAGACAAGGTCATCAAGTGGCCTAACCGGGAGAAGTCAAGGGGCAATCCGACAAGGGTCAGCACCCGACCATGGCTGCCGCCCAGCCTCGTTTGCCGCCCGGCCTCGGGTTGCCACCCGAGATTGCGAGCCCATGAGGCTCATGAAGCCTACCGGCCCCAAAATAAAGAGTCGGCGGAAACCGACCTAAAAACCGCCTTCGGGACGCAATCCAAGCCATCAGGAGAAGGTCGATCGGGAAACCAACACGATCCAAGGGCCGCCCAGCCTTGCTTGCCGCCCAGCTGTGCATGCCGTCTGGCATGCCCGGCCGTCCGGCACACGTGGCCGCCCGGCGGACCGACTTCGGCCTAGCGACTCCACTCCACCTACAAATGCCTCCTGGCCCATCACCACCTATAAATAGAGGGGAAATTCGGCAGAAGAAGATCAACAATTAAAGAGGACAACAACAAGCACCACGCTGCAGAGATGTATGAGAATAGGGAGTGAGAGTGAGAGGTAGAAGTCCGGGAGGGAGCCGGGAATGTCGGCTCCTTGAAAGGACCTTGATGTCGCCTAGAGGGGGGGGGGGTGAACAGGCAAAATCTGAAATTTACAAAACTATTTTGCACAGATTTGTACTAAACTGGTTTGACCGGTATGCTCTACCGGTCTGACTGGTGTGCACTGACAGAAACAGATCAAACACCCCAAAATTGAATTCTAGCTCAAATAAGACTGAGTACCTGCACACAAAATGGCACTACAAAGTAGATCAAAGTGGAAGCACAAATATGAACTAGAAAATAACTAAAGTGCAAACCAAGGAGGAGACACGATGATTTATTTACCGAAGTTCGGAACCACACCACGATGATCCCTACGTCTCCGTTGAGGAAGCTTGAGCTGCTCACAAGGTCAACTCCAAGCCGGATCTCTTTCAACCACTTTCCCCACTCCACTAACTCGATCTTTTTCATTGCGGAGGCTAGATCACAGCCCTCACAAACTATCCCAAGGCTCACCACAAGCTTGGGAGCTCTAGGGCGACGCCTAGCCGTCTAGGAGGCTTCACCTCCAAGAGTAACAAATGCTTCACTACTTACTTGACGACAGCCCAAAGTGCTCAAGGCTTAGGATTTGCTCACTTGTGCTCACACACTCAAATCTCGCAACCCAACTCAAAGATATTGCTAGAATCAATCAAATCTCACAAAGAGAGGTTAGGGAGAGCTCAAATGGCCATTGGAACGATATTTAGTCGGCAAGAACCAACAGCAGACAAAGGGAGAGGTGGAGGGGTATTTAAACATGATTCCAGAAACTAGCCGTTAGGGCTGCCAGACTCACACCGGTCTGACCGGTTGGAGACAAGCCACCCAACCATACTAGCTAAAAAGACTCCACAAGATACCCACTAGACTGCTAAACAACTCAAACTAAATACCCAACTAAATTTCTAGCCCAAAAACTCAATAACCGAAAACTAGACCCAGAAACTCTATTCAAACCGGTGTGACCGGTTTGCTCAACCGGTCTGACCGGTTGAAGCACTGCAGCACACTCTGGGTTAGGTTTAAGGTCTCTCAAAAGTTTTCTCTCTAGGTTTTGAGCACTTTTGACATTGTCATTAACACATGTTGCATCCCTCTTGATAGAACGATAACCTATACTCAAGAAATAAATAAATAACACTAAAAGCATTGCTTGAGCTTGAGATAATTCCATTTGCCGATATTCTTCATATTTCTCTTCATGAGGGCAATCAACTTTTTGAGCACTTGAGCATATCTTCCTTGAGCTGATGACTATGGAGAATTAATTCATTTGGTCAAAACTCCACTTTTCATCCATGTCACCTTTTCTTCTTGATTCAAAAATAATTGACACTTAGAAACATGTGAGTCTTCATGGCTTCTTTGATTCACCGGTTTCAAGCATCCACTTGCTCTTCTCCATCACATAGGTCCTTCAGCGCCAAGCCTCATGCTTGCCCTTCTCCAAAGTGTGGTCCTTCGCAGCCAAGTCCTTGCCAACCCTTCATCAACTTACCATCATGATTTACACATCTCCTTGTATCATCCATGAGCACACGATTTATATTTTATTTAGATGTATTTGATTCCTTTTAATGTGTAGCAAACAATAAGGTCAATACTCCATACCAATGACCATAATAAAAATATGCTTGACACATCAACTAGATTCTTTTGTTTCTTGTCACATTGCTTGATCATCAACAATTGCTTAGTCATATATGTCACTTGATTTGTAGTAGAGAATATCCACATAGCGACATATTTCTTCTCATTCATTACAAGCTTTGTCATATGGCATATATCATGTGCACTTACAATATCCATATACAACCATGTCTGTATACATAAATATTCTTATCGATATCACCACATAATTTCTGCTACCACTCAACAAATACATTAGCTCTTTAATCATGTTATCATCCAAACACCAAAACCCACTAGGAGGCCTAGATGCACTTTCAATCTTCCCCTTTTTGGTGATTGATGACAACCCGATTAAAGCTTCACATTTAAATCAAAATTGGTTTTGAATGCAGGGATATACTTCAAGCTCCCCCTAAGTATGTGCATGACATTGAAATTTTAGATTTGTCCTTAAAATACCAAAAGCACATATTCAATTAAAAACATGGAGCTCCCCCTATATCTCTGCATCCGTGGGGAGCAAAACAGGTGTAAAGTGATAATTCGTGATGCATATGACAAAGCACACAACAAAAAGAGAAAAAACAGCAAAAACCATTCTCGCACCAGTCTGACCGGTGTTGCTAAATTTTCCAACAAAGAACAAGTCATCATACAACAATTCATATCACACTAACATAATACCACTTAGATAAATAAAGGTTCATAAGCACACATTACAATGGTTCTCAAGTTCACATGATGAAACAATGATTATTACAGACCAAATGGTTCAGAAAATAGTTCACATCGGTCACACCGGTCTGACCGGTTGGCCTACGAAAACTTAAAAACACAACAACTGATCTTGAACTTATCTCTCTCTCTCTCTCTCTCTCTCTCCCTACTCCTTGGACATTCTTAGATGAAACTTGAAGCTTTAATCCTTTTCTTCTCCCCCTTTGTCAACAATCATCCAAAAAGAAGAAAAGAAGTCCGAAGGATTAAAATGCTGCTGCTTTAGAGGTTCCTACTATCGCCTGGAGTGAGGTCATCCAGATGCAACCAAAGAGCCAAAAATAGGAAACATTGGGTTTTCGTCCAACCAATAGCTCATAGGGTGTCTTTTTCAGCAACCGATGGAGATAGACACGGTTTGAGATGTAGCAAGCAGTATTGATTGCTTCAGCCCAAAACCTCTCATGAGTTCCATACTCATCTAACATGGCACGAGCAAGGGTGATGAGTGTCTTATTCTTCCTCTCCACTACTCCATTCTGCTCAAGAGTATATGTAGCAGAGAATTCATGCTTGATCCCCTTCTTGTCACAATATTCCTACACTATTGTATTCTTGAATTCAGTCACATTGTCACTCCTTATCTTCACATTGCTAGCCTTGAATTCATTCTTTGCTATCCTTGCAAACTTCCTAAAGATGTCACTTGCTTGAGACTTGTCCACAAGAAAGAAAGTCAAAGTATATCTTACGAAGTCATCCACAATCACCAAGCAATAAAGATTCCCTCCGGACTCTTGTAATGTGTTGGCCCAAAAAAGTCCATGCGCAAGAGCTCTAGGGGACGAGATGTAGACATAAATGACTTGGTAGGGTGATATGATGAGCTTGGTGTAGGTATTGATCTAAAGGGGTGGTAGAAGCTGTTGCAAGTCAATCTTGTGGAGGGATCAAAGAAGTTTGAGCTTGAAGCTACTTCTTTCCCTTTGCTTGAAGATGTTCACTGTTTGCCTTGAATGACTTCTTCCCTATCAAGCTTGCGGTGATCTCCTCATCCTTGAAGAGTAACCCGATCACAGCATCAACAGAAAGATTCATGTCCATGATGAGATCAAGGGTGATGTAGAGGAGCTTGCTGTTAGGGAGCAAGGTGAGGATCTTCTCGACAATCAATAACTTGGAGAGCTCAAAAGTAGTTGCTGCAATTCTGTCCACAATAACTCGCAAGCGAATAAGAGAGTCAAGTAAGTCCTCATTGTCGTAGCATGAAAAGCAAGGAACTACTAACATGATCAATAAAGAACTCACAATCATCATCAATACTAGTCATGCTAGAAGAGCAAGCAAGATCAAGAGACACATCATTATCAATCATCACATTAGGCACACTAGTAGAGCAACCTATCAAGTCATTGCTAGAAGGATCTAGGCACTCACTAGAACTAGGCAAATCAACACAATCAACATCATACACATGATCATCGGTGAAGGTATTGGCAAAGTCCACAAGAGTATCCATCAACTCATCCGGAATCATGGCATTTAGGTAGCTTTTAAAATGATCTTTCGATCCGCCCCCGAGAAGGATGACATCCCAACTCAATACAGTCACTACTCAAGCTGGTTAAGCCCTATGATGAGCACTTGGCTCTGATACCACTTGAAAGGACCGAGTGACTGAGGGGGGAGGGGTGAATCGGGAACTCGCACTATGTACCAAATTCACCAATTCCTAAAACCACTCAAAACAACGCCTACACAATTCTAGTGGTGATCACACTAGCAAGATAATGAACCTATGAAAGGAACAACAACCTAAGCATACTAGTGGATCACAGAAAGACAACACAACTCTTATGCAAGCTAGTGATAAAGACACGCGAAAGCAAACAACAAGCTAGCAAAGGAGCCTACTCATGCAATACTACAAGATAAGGAACTAGAGCACACAAGCATGAGTAGCACAATACATACAAGGGTGAGCAATCAAGCCAATGCAACTCCTATACATGCTAGTGATCAAATACGGAAGATAAACACTACTAGCAAGTAAAGAAGCCTATACATGCAAGTCTACTAGGTAGTCAACTAGAGCAAGGCAAAGACAGAAGCATGAATAGCATGGTATGTAAATGCGGGAAGTAAAGCATCATAGTAAGGAGAGCGTCAAGGAATGCTCATGATCTTTTCTTGAGGACTCGGAAGGATGGCGCCTTCCCCTACACCTCGTTGGACCACTCCCGCTAGAGTACAGGTCCCTCCCGTCACCAAGTGGAGTTCTCGCACACGAGCCCGCAATCACTCCCGGAGTGAAGACACGGTTGTGTCACCACTGTCACCAAGGCACAAGCTCGCCTCCTTGAGAGCTTGCTGGACTCCCCGAGCCAACACGGGCGCTCACTATTGATGCTTCTTTCACCGGCAGGCTCAAACCGCGAACAAACATGTGACGGCCTTCACAACGGATCATGATAGGCTCAATCACCGACACCTCACCGGTCTAGGTGTCACCATAGTCCAAGCATAACAACCTAGATCACACCCTCAAGGACACGCTAGCCTTAGATGTGCAAGATTCTCTAGTTACTCTCACTAGCTCTCTAAAGATATGCAATATCTGCCCCTAGTGCTCTCCTCTTTTCCTCTCAGCTCTCACCAAATGCTCCAAGCAATTCCACTGGCAATGAGAGATCCCCAAGACCTCAACAACGAAGTTATATAGGCTTCCAACCTCAAACTAGCTGTTTCTCCACGAAAACAGTTTCTGGGCCTAGTGACCGTACAGTCTGGTCACTACCTGATTGGACCGTCCGGTCTCTACAGATCGGCTCCTCTAGAGTTGTTGGCTCCGTGCCCAGCTGGTCACCTGCACTGATCGGACCATCCGGTCTCTCTCTGTCCGATGCATTCCAAAAAGTTCCAGTTTGCTTCCTCTCTGTCCTGAGCTTCAGCCCTCTTGACCGTAACGTCCGGTAACTAGACCGTACCGTCCGGTCTCTAGGGTTTCCAGACTTGACAGATTCCTCGCAGACACCTCTCTGATCTCCTAGTAACCGTACAGTCCGGTCTCCATTGACCCCTCTGTCCAGTCACTATGTCCAGAAGCCTCTAGAAGCCTAAACTCCTCGTCCTTGCTTGACTTTGTTTCCCGGGTTCTCCGAGCAGCTCCTTTGCTTCTCCATTGTCACCTAGTACCTGTGATTTCACTGAGCATCCATGCACATCACCGACTAGTCGTGACCTAAGAGACTAGACCTAGACCCCCTTGATAGTCCGGTTTTTCCTATGGACTCAAGCCCTAACAACTAGACAGGTCTTACAAACACTTGCTCCATAGCTTGTCCTTAGCCTTGATCCATCTCCATCAACCCTTGGACTCCTCGAGCTCATCAAGCGTCCATGCTTGTGGTCATTGTTATCCATTGCCAAGGCAACCATCTGCAATCATCATAGAGTACTAAAGGTTTACTACACACACAACACTCGTGTAGTCATTAGTCACATTTCATGTTTGTCATTCAACACCAAAACATCATACCTTCGGGTGACCACAATAATCATGATCCTTACACATCTTCATGTTGCCTTCAAATCTTCATAAGAACAAACTCAAAGAGGGCTTGATAACAATTGAGTGCTTCACTTGTTGATCCGGGTCAGAGTTAAGTGCACTGTTATTCTCGACTTGTTGATCCATAGGGTCAAAGTCCCATGAGAAATAAGAGTAGTTGTTCTTGTGTACTCCTGCTCTCTTGTTGCAGCCAAGACTTCAAATGCTCTCTTGTTGCAAACCGTTAGCAAGAGCTAGCTTGGGGGGAGTTCCTCCCCCTCATGTGAAGGTAACATGTATCATTTCCCGTTGCAATCACCACATGCATGATAAACTAAAAACAACAAAAAGATTTGTTTCCCTTTCACATGCATGATAAAAAGAAAATTAAAAAGAAATAAATCATGCATGGTATGAATACATAAGGTTTCTTATGTTGAGGTGATGAATAGTTGCTCTGTCTTTTATTCCTTTCATTTGCTCAGTTTACAACCTAGCACTCTATGTAGCTTTGGTTTGTTGGCATGATTAAATTTCACCTCAAACACACTAGTAGATAGCATAAGCATTATCCTTCTAGGTTGTTGGGAGATACGATATGGTTAGTTAGGGCTGCTGTGATCATGCTCAATTTGTGAAACTTGACATCCAGAGAATTAATTTGAAAAAAATGACAAGTTCCTCAATGATATAAATTCCTACCATAGCCATATGTTGATCTACATTGCAAAACCTATATACATATGCTACTTGTATTTTCATTGAGCCTTGTCAAAATTGTGTAACCCTAGTGAGAAATATTTTTTGCATTCATGATCAAGTCTGTGCACATCATGCTAAGTTTCCACACTGGAAATTAGCAATCACCCATGTCACCCCCTCCATCTACAAAATAAAGACTCTGTCTTCATGATTGATCTCTCAACAAGGCAATCAAGGTAATGGCTATCGAAAAAAAAGATTCTTGCACCATGAAGAGCTTAACAAAAAAAAAGAAGAAGAAAAACTCTTGCTCCCTAAAGAGCTTGAGAGAGAAAAGAAACAAAGAAAAAGATAGCCCATACTGCCAAGGAAGGGAGAGACAAGACAAATAAAAGGGTCTCCATCCCACTTCACCATATCCACCACACATGCACATCTTGATCATGTCACACTTATCTTTACCCTGAGCTCCACATATTAGCCTTTAGAGGTAGGATTTTTGAGGCAACATATGATGAGGACATCACCCTTATGGATACACCCAGCACTCCGCCAACCAAAATGCAAGTTCATGCGCGACAACTGAATTTACGGGTGAGCTTGTTCCTAATGATTCCTTTATGTGATTTTGAGAATAGATTGCTATCTAATGAATTAATTGTTGTTAGAAACCATGGAGATGATGATGAGATAGCTGGGGAGATGATTGGAGACGTGATGGGCCAGCAAGGACGTCCAAGCCAAGGTGGAGGCCCAATCAAAACCGACTTCGAGTCTGTCTCGGAGCCCAGGACCAGTCTGCACTAAAACGGATGCCCAGGACGCATACGGACTCGGATTTGGACGTTCTATATATGCCTGGAAAGATAACGAAAAGCCCTTTCCAACCCAGCTGGTCCTATGTCAAAATTCATCCAGAGCCGTCGGCAATCGTCAAAACAATTCGACTTCCAGAATCTATCCTGGTGCTGCGACACCGTAATCGGTCTTTGGGCCATGTATCGAGTTGAGCCCACTTAGGGCTGCGTCCAGGGGGTCTTGCACGACCCTAGGGTCCTCATATACAGCCGCCACCTCTTCATTAGGGTTTGGGTTTTGCTTAGATTATTCTGTTGATAACAGCTTTGTCGTTTGATCGGTTTGTGAGATTCCAACTTGTGAGATTCATCGTATACTTGCAAATTTGGTTGCATTCTTCTTTGTTCTTGCTTGTGTTCTTGATTTGCAGGCAAGGATAAGCCTTCTCGGTGAGGTCAATCATTCTTGAACGGTTGATAACCAGAGGAGATGTTGTGCTGCGATTGCGGGGTTCAGAACGTGTCGTTCGGAAGCCGGATTGATTTGTGTATCGCCTCCGCCTTAATCAAGATTATCAGAACCTATCGAAAGATCGGGAACCCTTGTCCACATCAAGTGGTAATCAGAGCTTCAGGTACACCGTTATGTTCGCCCTTATCCTTGTTATTTTGTTCAATCCTAGAGTCCAGAAAATTGACCTACAAAAATATTTGTTCGTCGTGTTTCCGCTGTCCTACACCCCCCTTGTGCCTTGCAATTTTCAGTTTAGTTTGCTTCTTTGAATTTCAGTCCCTACAAGGTCATTGTGTTGTTGGTCTAGTACTTGTTCTTTGGTCTTGTTTGAGTCGTGTCTGTCCTTGTTCATAGACAATCAAGAAAAAAAATCAGATTGTTGCACACATTGAGAGAATAGTACTGCTGGAATTATTTGCACTAAATATTTATTTAACATCTAGCCTTCTACTTTTTGTGTGCAAAAGAAACTTAGAGTGTTTTCTGTTGCACGTTGTTCCTTGAGTCAAGAGATTGCTGCACCTTGTTGCATATGAGAATTGTCGATTCATTTGTACATGTACATCTATTCCTTACGTAAAGAGTGCAAAAAAGAAAGTTTAGGTTTTTTCTTTGTGCTATAAAGTTCACAACTCTTGCTGCAGTTCTATGTCAAAAAAATCATGAAAGAAATAAAAGGCAAAGAGGTGCTGAAAAAAAATAAGAAGAAAAAGCCGCACCTATAACAAAAAAAAAAACAAAAGGAGAAGAGAAAAAAATTCAGAATTGCTTGCAGCCTTTGTGTCCTTTGTTGAGCCATTTGCTTGCTTGCTTGAACTAGGTCCGAGACAAGTTTAGGCCAGTGACATAGACTAGCTTGGGACTATTATTCAGTTTTGCAATTTCTGAATTGAAATTTTGCTAATCCTTGCTACTATAAATTGCCTACCTAGCTCCACATATATCCTTCTGAATAGGCACTGAACTTTGGACCCTCGCAATCATCGGATCACACTCTCCAAGGTATCCTCTGTTTTGCTATTAAGAATCTTGTAAAAACTCAATTAGGTGCTGCCATTTGCTTGTTGAGAGTTTCCACCGTAATCAAACAGTAGTGATAGGAAAATATACTCTTGTGTGTTTTCTTGTTTTCTTTTAACAATGACAGGTTACAACACTGATGGTGATGAGTCGATGGTGTCAAATGAGGTTGATACAAGTGTTGTAGCACAACGAGTGCTTAGTTCTCAAATGGAGAAGGTAGAGCAAAATCAAATGAACAACTTGTTTCAGACTCACTTTATTGTGAAGGATCGACGTTGTCGTGTCATCATTGATGGAGAGAGTAGCCACAACATCGCAAGCTTGGAATTGGTCGAGAAGCTCGGCTTGACCACACAGCCACACCCATGTCCATACTACATCCAATGGGTAAATTCTTGTGGTAAGATGAAGGTAGATAAAACTGCACGCATTGAATTTTTTATTGGTTCTTATAAGGATAGTGCAGAATTTGATATAGTACCTATGCAAGCATGTCATCTGTTATTGGGTAAACCTTGGATTTGTACAAATAATGTTTTGTACAATACCATTACTAATAGCTACTCATTTAAATACAATGGTAGAAGGGTTACTCTTACACCAATGACCACAACTGAAATTTTAGAAGAGGATCAACAACGATTTGAGAGAAGAAAGAATGAACCGTTTAGGATAGAATGGGCTGTTTCAAATGTCGCAACGCTTTCATCAAAATCTGAATTGCTAGAGGATGAACATATTTCTTTGCCTCTTGTTACAACTAATATTTTTCAGCATATACACAAAGAAGATAATAGTGGGAACGATAAAGAACAGGTTGTTGCTTCAGGTAAGAGCTTTCTTGATATGATGGATTGTTCCAATAGTCTTGCTATATCGGAACCTTATGATCATGTTCCGTTGTCACAAATTGATTTACCTAGTGGTCCGTGTGATAAAGAGGAGTTGTGTGTCAATGCTTCATTTATACCTTTGCCATAACAAGTGAATGAGCTTGATGCTTTTGCTTATGATTCACCCACTAGTGCTGAAATTAAACGTTTGATTTTAGTTACATGTCAAAAGGATGAGCAGAAATTGTTTTCTTCTCTAAATACTTTAGGTTATATTGAATTTGATATTCTTTGTAATCTAAGTACTTTAGAGAAGCAAATGTTTTCTCAAACAAAGTTGCCTTTATTGATAAGAAACATTTTTTTTGCTATTGGCAAGTATGATCCTAGAGGTGTATTTATGGTACATAGAGTTTATGTTTGTTCAAATTTGAAACATCCTCTTGGTTTGCAACTAAATGACCAACTAGAAAACTTTAATATCAACTACCATGTCATGTCATCTTTTTCTAGTATTTCTAAGATCACACATTGTCTACCATGTGATAAGAGTGAGAATGATGCTCATATTGCTGACCAAGTTTTCAAAGAGATTATTAATTTGCACGGAATGCCTTCTACTGTAGATTCTCATTGTGATGACAAATTTCATAATGCATATAAACATGAGTTGCATCCCAAGTTTGGGAATAGTTCCACAATTAATATTTCAGATTTGAGACCATACATGGGAGAAAGAGATTAGCTCGAGTCGAGGACGACTCTAATTCAAAAGGAGGAGAATGATGAGGACATCACCCTTATGGATACACCCAGCACTCCGCCAACCAAAATGCAAGTTCATGCGCGACAACTGAATTTACGGGTGAGCTTGTTCCTAATGATTCTATTATGTGATTTTGAGAATAGATTGCTACCTAATGAATTAATTGTTGTTAGAAACCATGGAGATGATGATGAGATAGCTGGGGAGGTGATTGGAGACGTGGTGGGCCAGCAAGCACGTCCAAGCCAAGGTGGAGGCCCAATCAAAACCGACTTCGAGTCTGTCTCGGAGCCCAGGACCAGTCTGCACTAAAACGGATGCCCAGGACGCATACGGACTCAGATTTGGACGTTCTATATATGCCTGGAAAGATAACGAAAAGCCCTTTCCAACCCAACTGGTCCCATGTCAAAATTCGTCCCGAGCCGTCGGCAATCGCCAAAACAATTCGACTTCCAGAATCTGTCCTGGTGCTGCGATACCGTAATTGGACTTTGGGCCATGTATCGAGTTGAGCCCACTTAGGGCTGCGTCCAGGGGGTCTTGCACGATCCTAGGATCCTCATATACAGCCGTCGCCTCTTAATTAGGGTTTGGGTTTTGTTTAGATTATTCTATTGATAACAGTTTTGCCGTTTGATCGGTTTGTGAGACCCCAACTTGTGAGATTCATCGTATACTTGCAAATTTGGTTGCATTCTTTTTTGTTCTTGCTTGTGTTCTTGATTTGCAGGCAAGGATAAGCCTTCTCGGTGAGGTCAATCGTTTTTGAACGGTTGATAACCAGAGGAGATGTTGTGCTACGATTGCGGGGTTCAGAACGTGTCGTTCGGAAGCCGGATCGATTTGTGTATCGCCTCCGCCTTAATCAAGATTATCAGAACCTATCGAAAGATCGGGAACCCTTGTTCACATCAACATAAGCCTTTGATAACGAATACATATACATTGAGTGATCTAAGAGAATCATTTGAGGAACTTAGATTTGTCACCAAAATTAAATAATCTCTAGGCTAAATCGTATAGAGAGAATAGGTAAAATGGGAGTCCTACAGATTGTTCTGTCTTCCAACAGCTCAAGATTTGGAGAAGCTACAACGCCCCACAGGTAAATGAAAGGTGAAGTACTCGTGCCAACTTATTCAATTCTTTGTAGAGTGTCTTAGTTGTGCACTTGGGTGTATTAAGAGTAAGACATTGTAGCAAGTCCTGATCAACAAAGTCTAAGCTTAGCTTTGCTCGGGACGAGCAAAGTTCAGCTTGGGGGGTCCTGTTGATGGTTGTTAAATACCAATTTTGACCGTCAATATACCCACAAATAAGGGAAGACTTAGCATTTGAGACATGCATGTTAGTTAGAATTAATAAGATTCCACTTGTCCTTAGAGATTTATGTGCATGCAGAGAATATATATATAAGGAGTGGAGAAATGGAGCAAGATCCGAGAAAACACACCTCCGGCCAATCAGAGCTCGCCAACAGGGATTCCCACGGATCAAATGGCCCACCTACAGTTACAAATCAACTTAACCCACCGCATTACGGTGTCAAAAGGGAAGAATGGCCACCTATCAGGGACCCAGAAGAGAGGGGGGCCGAGGGCCCACCACCCATGTTCGGCCGAACAGGGGTGTTCGACCGAACAGGGGGGGTCCCCCTGTGGTGCATGCCTTCCACGTGGAGCCTCCTGGTGCCTCCCCAAGGTCGGTTGTGCGTGTTTGGTGGAAGTTACTGCCTCTTGAACTGCCTTAGGACCCTATTTAAGGAGAGGAGTGCCTCCACTCTCGACACACACCAAGAAGAATCCATTCTCTAGCATTACATGTAGTCTCTAGGTTTTAGTGGAGTTTAGGAGAGAGCAGAGTTGTCTTGAGGTCCTCGACCTAGTCTTGGAGAGTCGTCGGGTTAGTTCTACTCTAGCCTTATCTTGTAAGACTTATTCCTTTATTTATATTATTACCTTCTTTATTCCTTATGCCTCATTCATATACTAGTGTGATAGTCATGTGCTTTGTATATGGTTATTGGCTAGTCATGTTAAGTTATTATAGGCTTCATATATCTATGCTAGTCAACTTATGTCCTTATACTCGTGCAATGCATATTGTGGATAGACATGCTTTAGTCCTTGACTTGTTAATCCGTAGGGTTAGAGTTATGTGCGTTATAGTCTTTAGCATGTTAATCCGCACGGTTAAAGCTATGCATGTCCGAGCCCTTTACTTGTTGATATGCAGGGTCAAAGTTATGTATGTTATAGTACTTATTGATCCGTTGGCTCAAGGTTAGGTATACTCTTATTCATGACTTGGTGATCCGAATGGTCAAAGTCCCATGGGAATTGAGAGTATTGTTTAGCAATGTAAGCATGGTGCTTAGATTGGTAAATAGCTATGAGTATTTGTTTGCCCCCATGAACAGGATTGACTCTAGGACTGGCATAGGGACATAAAAGCCCTAGTGTCACATGGTCTTGTATAGGGTTAACCTGTAGGTGGTAACAGCCCTACTGTTCTTAATCCTCCCTGTTATGGCTTAGCATAGGACCTAGGCTTGTATGTGTTGCGTGTATTTAACCTATTGATAGAAATATAGAAGTACATAAGGATCTAGCCTGACTCCTCTTTAACCCACTTAACCTAGGCTTTGTGTTAATGTTAGGTTGGATTGTCTATGTGTCACCTACCAGCTATATTTATTATCCTTACCCCTATCTAGGACCTTGGTATATTATTAGTTATATGGTTATGTACATGCTATCTCTTGACCGCCGCCTTCCCTCGGGAGAACTATAAATGACAGCCAGTGGAGTAATCCAGCGGTGAAATGCTACAACGGGATGTCCATGTGCTTGGGGATTTAACTTGCCCACACTGACCATCTGTTGAGTTCTAACGACAAGTAGTTTGGCGCCATGCCTAGTCTATTTATTTGGTGTGACTTAGTAGATGTCAACAGATATGTTCCCAGCCAAGGCGACGCCGCCACCCTCTCCGTCAGAGCCCCATGCACCGCATCCTCTCCCTCACGGCCTCTCTCCCCCCTTCCCCTCCCGCGCGGCCAAGTCCCTGGCCTCACTAGAGCGAGCAAGCAAGAGGAAGAAGATGAGTGTCCCACTGTTCTAGTCATTTTGCACACAAGTCCTTGTTCTCCTTCCAAATCAAGCCCACCTCCTATTCCAGTTATGCCCAGTCGTATTAAACCCCTCCATTTCCGTTTATATGTGCACCAAAGTCCTCTGGTGCACCGCAATCCATGGACCCAGTCAATGGACTTGGTCCCCAAAACAGTAAAACTTGGTCCATGGCTTTGCCTATATGAATGTAAATCCAGAAATTCCCAAAAGATCCTGCACCTTTGTCCTTTTGTAGAAAAACCCGTATCCTTCACTATTATTCTATTCTACTCCTAGGTCTTTTACAGAAAGACCCCGAGACTTTCTGTAAATTACATTTTAGCACCTGCCATTTCATAACTGAGCCCCTGATATTTTTGTAATAATAAATAGGTCCCCACAACCATATGATAATTGCAAATAGCTCCGATGCGGACGATTCTCGCGCCCATGCGATCGTCTCAACACGAGGAACCCAGTGCCACCCACCATATTACTATTTCCACCATGACATTTCTATCTTGTTTCCTTTTGCCACCATATTTCCACTCCTATCATAATATTTTCCCTTCTACCCCTAAATGCCATATCTTCACCGCCTGACCTCCAATTCCACCGATTCTTCCGTTGTCCATCTTCCAAGACCCAACCTACCCAAATCATACCCCGTAAAAACCAAACCTTATCCACCAAGCTCCTACCTACCTATAATCCCACTAGTATACACCAATGCCCTGGATATTCTATCTAGAGTTTTAATTAGAGTATTGATTATTTATTATTTATTTTATTTTCTTCACGCTAGCATCATGTACCATAGCACGCGGAGAACCTGAGGAGCCCGATGCTGGAGACGAAGCCCGAAGGCCCAAGTATCGAGATAGATTCCGATGCCAATACATGAAGCGATGTAAACCACAACGTTTAATGATATAGCGTTACCATGCAAGCTCTAACATTCCCTTGATCATATTTATCCTATCATAGTAATCTAGAAATCTACTTAGAGACTACTCTATATTGCATCCTCTCTTGAGTGCTATTGATTGATACTAGCTTGCATGGATTACTACCTACTTGTGTACCGGTACTTCCGTTGTTGTTACCACAACCCCTCCTTGTCTGCCTTACCCTACTGAAAGGATCGAGTGACCGAGAGGGAGGGGGTGAATTGGGAACTCGCATTATGTACCAAATTCGCCAATTCCTAAAACTGAACAGTCAATCAACTCCTATAATAATTCTAGTGGTGAACACACTAGCAAGATAATAGTCCTATGGAAGGAAATGCAACCTAAGCATACTTGTGAATCACACAAGGCAATACAACTCCTATGCAAGCTAGTAATAAAGAAATACGGAAGCAAACAAGAAGCTAGCAAAGGAGCCTACCCATGCAAAGCTACAAGATAAAGAACTAGAGCACACAAGCATGAGTAGCACAATACATACGAGGGTGATCAATCAAGCCAAAGTAACTCCTATACATGCTAGTGACCAATTGCGGAAGCTAAATACTACTAGCAAGTAAAGAAGCCTATTCATGCAAGTCTATAAGATAATCAACCAGAGCAAGGCAAGCACACAAGCATGAATAGCACGATGTAAACGCGAAAGGTAAAGCATCATAGTAAGGAGTAGAGTAAGAGATGGCTCATGAGTTTTCTCCTGAGGTCTCAGAAGGATGGTGCCTTCCCCTACTCCTCGTTGGATCACTCCCGGCGGAACCAGTCCCTCTGGCCACCAAGTGGAGTTCTCGCACACGAGCACGCAATCACTTCCGGAGTAAAAACACGATTGCGTCACCGCTGCCAAGGCACAAGCTCGCCTCCCTCGAAAACTTGCTGGACTCCCTGAGCCGACACGGGCGCTCACTATTGATGCCCCTTTCAACGGTGGGCTCAAACCGTGTATAAACGTGTGACGGCCTTCACAACCAATCATGATAGGCTCAATCACTGACACCTAACCGGTCTAGGTCTCACCATAGACCAAGAGTAACACCCTTGGTCACACCATCAAGGACACCCTAGCCTTAGATGTGTATAGATGCTCAAGTTACTCTCACTAGCACTCTCAAGATATCTTATATCCTCTCCTAGTGCTCCTCTCTTGGCCCTTTTGCTCCCAATAGATGCTCCCAACTATCCCAATGGCCAAAGGCAGTCTCCAAGACCCCAGCAACGAGTTTATATAGGCTTCTAACCTCAAACTACTCATTGCTCCATGAAACAGCCTTCTGGATGTACTGATCAGACAG
Source organism: Eleusine indica (assembly GCA_030378355.1). Taxonomy (NCBI): domain Eukaryota; kingdom Viridiplantae; phylum Streptophyta; class Magnoliopsida; order Poales; family Poaceae; genus Eleusine; species Eleusine indica. Next base: position 27,363,470 of record CM059501.1, on the reverse strand, counting down.
TCCGGTTACTATCCAGACCGGACAGTCCGGACTCCACCGGACCGCTCCTCTAGAGCCCTTGCTCTCTCTCTCCGTTGTTTCCTCCATACTGACCAGACAGTCCCATCTACAGACCGGACCGTCCTATCTTCATAATTCTGGGTCCCAACAGAAACTTCTTCTCTGTGTTCTGTTGCCTCCTCTAATGACCGTATAGTCTGGTCTTCACACCAGACTGTATGGTCTCTTCTCTCCTTTTTCCAAACAGAGACGTTGTTGATGCTTCCTCTTCTGTGCGAACCATCTCCATAAAGATCAGACCGTCCGGTCTGCACACTGGAATGTCCGGTCTGTAAGGTTCCTCTGCCAACAGAATTCCTCGCATCCAACATATTCTCTGTAGAGAATTTTCCTCTAATCATCGGACCGTCCGGTCTCCAAGACCTCTCTATCCAATCTTTACCAGTAGAAGCTAAAACTCCTCTTCTCCTCTTGACTTTGTTTCTCGGCTTCTTCCAAAAGCTCCTTGGCTTCTCCACTGTCATCTAGTGCCTGTGATTTCACTGAGCATCCACACACATCACCGACTAGCATGACCTAAAGATACATGACCTAGACCCCCTCGATAGTCCGGTTTTTCCTATGGACTCAAAGCCATAACAACTAGACAAGTGTTGCAAACACTTTCTCCATAGCTTGTCCTTAGCCTTGATCCATGTCCATCAACCCTTGGACTCCATCAAGATTGCAAGCCCCCATGCTTGTGCTCATTATCATCTATTGCCAAGTAAACTATCATCGATCATCATATAGTAGAAAGGTTTTCTACACACACAACAATCATGTAGACATTAGTCACATTTAATGTTTGTCATTCATCACTAAGACATTCATACCTTGGGGTGACCTGAATGGTCATGAACCTTACACCTACCACCTCGTAAGCCCCACATATGCCGCCATTAGAAGACTAATGTATGGACTGCTGTTATGCTTAGAAGCACTTAGGAACCCCATGATGAAGTCCATCGAAACACCCTATTATACACTGTTATTTCAAAAATGGGTGAAAACGTGTTTGGTGGTGTGCGTATAGTACGATGTGGATGGTGATAAACCAACTGTGTGAAGGTGAAGTTGGGTGGGATGTACTTGGTCGAGGGCCAGACTCCTTAGTACTGGTGCGGAGTACTTGGTGATGGTGTCTTCGGTTTAGATCCACCTATCATGGATGAGTGCTTGCCCGGCCGCACAGGAACCGATAGCGAGACCTCAACTTGGTGATATTTTCAGTACGACCATAGAACCTGTATGGGCAGGACTAACGCGGATCTTGGGCAACACAGCAAGGAAGTATCACCCGACGAAGTAGGAACGGACTCATGGTTTGGTTGTGATGGAAGTGGTGATAAGTCTAGTACTTGGCAAGATTATATGACTGTGTGTCATAAGTGCAGTGATATGACTAAGTGTCATAGTGGTGGAACCCCGACGATCCGTGGTGGACTTGTAGGCGTGCCTAGGTGAAGTGAGAACTTTACGCACTTACTTACAAAGAGTGCATAGCCTATGGGTACAGCGTACTAAGATCTGTAGAGTTATCAATTAAATCATTTGGATGTCCATTGTCACTGGTCATGACACACCAAATCATTGGGCTCTCATTGATTAGCCAATCTCCTTTATGTGTGAGTGGGTGATGTGACACCCGTGTTTTGGAAGTACATGGTTTGGATAATGGAGATCCATTCCTTTTAAGATCAACACCAGTTTCTATATCTCTCTACAAATGCAAGGGTACACATCATTCATATATCAGATTAATGTGTTACAAGCAGAGAACAATCATGACAATGTTTACCATTTCCCAACTACACTGAGAGAAAGGCTTCAAACCCATCACATGCATGGTTTTTATTTCTTGACGATTCGTAGAGTTCTGGCTACTGATCTTCTGTGGAAAGTTAACAATTAATGTTAGAAAACTCAAATTACCACTATAAAACAGAGAAGGTCAGGACTTTCCAACAGTTCAATATGCGGAAAGTTCTGTCAGTTACTTATTATGCTGTTGTTTTTAATTTATGTCCTTCTATGTTTGTCTCGAACTATGGTCATTTAATTATGCTGAACTTTGTTTATCCTGGTGAATTATGTCTAATTTATATCTCTTGTGCATTAGTTTTTTCAATTTCATGTCTTGTTGTGATGTAAAATGATTGATCTCGTGTTCTCAACATTGAATTGTGTGGGTTCAAAATGGTTGCCTTTGTGGGCCGCATTTCATTCATGGGCCGCATGGCCATTGATAATTTTTTTAACAAAATCTCCCCCTGTTTATATTCCCCATGATATTCTAATCAAAGCCAGAGTGCGACTCCCGCATAAGTTGGAGGAGGTAAATAGGACTTTTTTCCTTAATATAATAAGCAAAAGGGCGTACAACGTTGTGTACCCAGAAGCCCAATTAGAGGCCCATGAAACGCCTCTCCATGAGACGCCTCCCCCATTCGTATCCTGCTCTAAAAAACCCTCGATGTCTCGTCTCCCTCTCCAACCATTCGTCTGTCACCCCTCCTCCTCTGTCGTCGTCTTTCAACTGCTCCTCTCTCGTCATCTTCGTCTCCGCTTCCATCTTCTGCAGAGGCCAAAGAAAACAGGGTAAGGAGTGATCCTGAGATCCCCGGTCATCGCCATGGCCGAGCACGGAGATCCTCCCGTGGCAAAACACTGCAAATTGGCTGGGAGCGGCCTCGGTGTAGAGGAGTCTGAAGCAGAAGGATCTGGTCATAACTCGGAGAAATTGTATGTTACCTTTTCCACTGTACCCCTTTTTTCATTGGGTTGTTTTAGTGCATGCAATCTCACACGTTCCTACCATCCTAGACCAGGGTGGAATTGGTGCCAAGGCCGTACCATAGATTTTGGAGGACCGATCGAACTGTGCTAAAAGAAAAATTAGGCCCTCAGTTCAAGTATATTAATATAATTAAAATTGTTTTATTTTGTCCATTTAATTATGCATTTCTTAGATATTCTATCCATAGTTACGGGCATATTCTATTTTACGAGGAAGACAATTGATAGGTTGCCGCATCATTTTATTTTTTCGTGGGCTGGTTTGTGGGCTTTGTGTCCTGCCTGTTGATGTTGAGGCTTAATACATTTCTGTGATGAATCGTTTAATCAAAGAATAGGCCAATTTATTTTCTACAGTCAAGTATTATTGATTTATCTCCTTTGGGTATATATTGTGGTCTAAAGATTTTTACCTCATCTGGAACAAGGCATAGATAGATCGATAGGTATATACTTTTGTGTAACTTTTGACCTGCTTTATAGTTTATGTTACAATATTACTGGCTTGGGCTTGAATAATATAATGTGATTCGTGGCATTGTTCTAGGGTCATCTGGTGGTGTTCGCTGCCTCTTGCTCTTTTGGAGAGTATTGTCAGATTGGTGGATGGGATTGCATCCATCAGGCTGATGACTATTGGAAAGCAAGATCTCCATTTGGTGAAAGATCAGCATGGCTTGGTACCTGGTGTCCCTATGCTACTAACATCGGCATCGATACCAGAAGGCCAGATAGAAGATGAGCCTGATGTAATTTCCGGATCTTTTGGGCTGCATATTATCGGGGAAGAGACGACCTCACATTAGTCAGTTCTTGAGGTGCTAAAGAGACACAATTGGTTGGCTTCGAAGGATGAGTGGCTCGTCACTGTTGATCAGGAGTTCTCCCTGAGCTTGCTCAACCCAATCACTGGCAAGAGTATCCCACTGCCACCGTTGTCGTCAAACAACATTAAAAATGAGGAGTTGTTGTCTGATATCGTGAATGATCCTGGTGGTCATGGAACTTTGTTCATCGAGGGCACAATCCTTTGTAAGACACCTAAGCAAGATGGTGGTCCCTTTGTGATCCTTCTGTTCTCTTTAGGAAACATCATGTACCATGAGAAGATTGATGACATGTGGATGACATTACCAAATTCAGACCGATATGCAACAAGATTTGTGGATGCTGCTTACTAGGAAGACCAGTACATGGTGGCAATCGGTCGGTGGGGTTCCATGAAAGTATGGAACCTGTACATGAAGCCCATTATTACTGAATCTCCTCAATGGGTTAAGGGTCCCACTTATGCTCGTCTAGTGTACTCTAGACGTGACCACGAGGCCATGATGTTTCTTGCGTGGTCAGCTCGTAACCGGCCTATGGTAATCCAGCTGTGGGGAGATTTTTGGGGAACAAGAACCTTAAGGCAACTACAGAGCCACCAGTCAACGTGTGGTATAGTGGATGGCATGGCATTATATGAGAGAGTAGACGGTCGATGGACGGAGTTGAGAGGTTTGCAGGGTGTACACTCTCTTTTTTTGGGAGCTAATTATCCATTTTGGTTTGTTGTACCAGAAGGAGACAAGAAAGTGAGTCTGCCACATCTGAATGTTTTGGATCATATATTTGGAGAAATGGTGAAGATCCCAGCTGATGATCACCACGGTCGTGTCAGGCACTATGACAGGTTCGATTTCACCCGGCGTCGTTTCGAACCACCTCTGCAAGCCCCTCTTTTTATCCGCACCTACCCATCATTCAAGTAGCCACCCCCCCCTTTATTGTTATTAGTCTTTGATGTTTAGTGTTAAGTTTGTTGGATCACTGTGGAACAGTTGCTTCTATATAATGATATATGCACTCAGATTGTATTTTAACTTGTGAATGCTTTATGTTTTCCGTTGTTTTCATGATGTTCTCAATTATTATGAGTGAAGTAGGCTGAGTGATCACTATCCCTTGACTTTAACTTAATATGTTCAGAGAGAATACCCCATTAGATGAATTTATTTAACTTTCATTGCGATACCATGATAATGCAACGACAGACACTTTCGTTGCAATATGTATGACACAATTGCAACTCCCTCTACCTTCGTTGCTATATCTATGCATAGTTGCAATGACAAACATTTGCTTGCAATATATTAGACCCAGTCACAACCAGACAAATTTTTGTTGCTATATCTATGCATTGTTGCAACGACTAACAATTTCATTGCAATATGTAAAACCCAGCCGTAGCCACACAAATTTATGTTGCTATATCTATGCATTGTTGCAACGACTAACAATTTCGTTGCAATATGTAGACCCCGTCACAACCACAAAGATTTTCATTGCTATACCTGTGCTTCTTATTGCAACACCTCATTCTTCTTTTGCAAAATGACCTTATTGCAACAATTACAGGAAAACATTGAAGAAACGTCATCCTAATTACAACGCACATGCAAGCGTGGTGATATATCCAATCTATCACAACCAAAATCACCTTTCATTGCAATTACCCATGTCTATTGCAATGAAAATCACATTGCTGCAATTAATTTCATAGCATTATCCCTAAAACCTTGTAGTGTGACTATCGCCCTAACCACCTTCGCCTCTATAGTGAGTCTAGCAAGGTGTCTGTCAAAACCTGCAGTATGTGGTGGTGGAAAGGCGGCTAACACCATGTCGTCCGAAGGTAGCATCCCTCCCTATGGTCTGCGGGGTGGGGCGAAGGTCCCGTAGACACTCCTATACAACTATAGATCTGAAGTTATAAGTCCTAGTGCAACTATCTGGTCCTCCCTGGTCAAGCAGTGGTGCTCTCCTCTGAACATGAATCAGATCTCAGAACGATCTCTGGCTACCCACAATGAAGCGTAAAACTCCATCACTATATCCTCCTGGTATCTGTAGGGACTGGTGACTAGCTTTGTGTTGAGACTTGCTAACGTTGACTAAGTTACATTGATATAATCATCCCCGACAATGGCGCCAGAAATTCTTGTGGCACTTCTTAACATCTCACCAGACATGATTATAAAGATGCACTTCAGTGTCAATATAGTAAGATCCGCAAGCGCACGGATAATACTGTTGTAGCATTTCACTATTGGATTACTCCAATAGCTATTCTTTATAGTTCTACCATAGGAAGGCTATAGCATAAATATATGATTGTTAATAGTAATGTAGTTATAAAGTTTGGTATGAATATTCACAGTTCATACAAGGGTAAGTATAATAATAATGATAGGGGTAATGTGACACACAGAGCAATCATTCCTAAGGTAAAATAAAGTCCTAAGTCACTAGGGAGTTTTAGTTAACCAAGCAAAGCTATATCTCCAATGTTTGTCTACCTATATAGTTACTTAGTCAAATGATTATAATCAAGGTTATACTAGTCATAGTCTAATGCATTCAACACTTTGTGTATGGATTCATGTCCAACATACACAAGGCAACTCTGTCTTGGACACACGTCGTAATCGAATGTGGAGGAGTACAATCGACAAATAGTGCTGACACCACCTACTGCCTACCTCTACAAACCGTGGATCACGAGGAGATCAATACTACCTGACCATCTAAGCACCGCACTTACACATTTAAGTAGAATTCTAGCATCGATCAAACACTAGAATCACCATTTGGATAAATAAGTACTAAGCATACATAACTCTAACCCTACGGATTAACAAGTCATGAGCTAAGCAATTGCAATCCTAATTGGATGTCAAACCCATGTTGAATCATCACAACTAGACTAATGTATAACTACCATTATAACATTTAGACTATAGTCAAGGTATATGACAATCATGACAATAAGGTAGAAAGTCTATATCATCATGAAACCATAAAGTCCTATGACATGAATATGATATATAACCAAACAAGGAACACATATCATAAACATAACTATAAGGAATAACTATATTACTTGAATAGAATAAAGTCATAATAATAATATAAAATAATAAAGGTAAAGATACAAGAGTCATACCAATGCTCCTATGACTTGGAGACTTGAGCAAGGCTCCTCCTACACTAAACTCCACTAGGACTAGGAAACTACTAAGTGAAAGAGGGAAATTACTAGCTCTTGAGTGTGTGTGTTGGAGTGGAGCTCTCCCCTTCTATTTATAGGGGGGGGGATAAGTCGGTACTAAGGAGTAACAGCCACGAAACTGCCATGCACCGACCTTCCAAAGGAGCTCAAGAATCGACATGTGGAAGCCCGTCCAAAATGGGCTCAAGATCTGGTCAGCCCACCAAGCCCTTAGGTCGGTCATCCTCGGACTGGGCCCCCTCGGATTGTGCTTCCTTAGGGTAGCTGATAGGTGGGTCCTCTTCTGTTTTGACTCGGTGTTTCCCAGAGGAATCCCATGTAGCCACGTACGTAATCCGAGGGAGGTCTAGTTGGCACCGTCTCATTGGCTGGACCTGTGTTTCCCCAGATTGTGCTCCATTTCTCCACATATATAGTATCAAATCCCTGAACGCACATAATTCTCCAAGGACAAGTGGAATCTTATTTTTTCTAACTAACATGCAAGTATGAAATGCTAAGTCTTCCTACTTTTATAGGTATATTGATGGTCGGAATTGGTATTTAACGACATTCAGAAAACCCCCCAACCTGAACCTTTACTCATCCCGAGTGGAGGCAAAACATAGGTTTGTGTTGATCAGGAGTTGCTACAATGTCTTATTCTTGACTTATATTCAAATGCACAACTAAGACATTATGAAGAATTGAATAAGTTGGCACGAGTATTTCATGCTTTTATTACCTGTGGGGTTTTGTAGCTTCTCCAAATCTTGAGTGGTTGGAAGACAGAACAGTTTGTAGGACTACCATTACATCTACTCTTTTTGATCGGCTTTTGCCCGGAAGTTAATCTTTTGTGATAAATCTAATTTCCTGAAATGATTCACTCAGATCGTTTAAAGTGTATAAATTTGTCATCAAGGCTTATGATGCCTTAAAAATCCTACCTCTCAATGCTGTTATGTGGAGTTCAGGGTAAGGATAATTGTGGCATACCGGTATTTCATATGTCATCGAGTCAAAAGAGTGGATCCATGGAGAAAACATTTCCTACAAGCATGATCAAGATGTGCATGTGTGGTGGATTTGGTGGAGTGGAATGGAGACTCTTTTTATTTTGTCTCTCCCTTTATTTAGCGGTACTGGCTATCTTTTCTTTCTTTCTTTTTCTCTCAAGCTCTTCATAGAGCAAGAGTCTTTTTTCTCTTTTCTCTTTTTTTCGATATCCATAACTTTGAGTGCCTTGGGGAGAGATCAATCATGAAGACAGAGTCTTTATTTTGTGGATGGATGGTGTGACATGGATGATTGCTAATTTCCAATGTGGAAACTTAGCGTGATGTGCGCGGACTTCATCATGAATGCAGAAAATATTTCTCACTAGGGTCACTCAATTTTGACAAGGCTCAATGAAAATACAAGTAGCATATGTAAAAGGTTTTGCAATATAGAACAACATATGGTTGTGGTAGGAATTTATATCATTGAGGAACTTGTCATTTTTATCAAACTAATTCTGTGGGTGTCAAGTTTCACAAATTCAGCAACATCATAGCAGCCCTAACTAACCATATCATATCTCCCAACAACCTAGAAGGATAATGCTTATGCTACCCACTAGTGTGTTTGAGGTGAAATTTAATCATGCCAACAAACCAAAACTAGATAGAGTACTAAGTTGTAAACTGGGCATATGAAAGGAATAAAAGACAGAGCAACTATTCATCATCTCAACATAGGAAAACTTATGCATTCATACCGCAGTTGAATTTATTCATTACTATTATTATTATTATTATTAGGTTTTCTATTTATCATGCATGTGAAAGGGAAATAAATCTTTTTGTTGTTTTTTAGTTTATCATGCATGTGGTGATTGGAAAGGGAAAAGATGCAGGTTACCTTCAAATTAGGGGGAGGAACTCCCCCCAAGCTAGCTTGAGCTTACTCGAACGGCAGCGGCCCCTGACCGAAGTAGCCTTGAGAGTGAAAATAAGAGCTCATTTGGGTGTTACCCCAAGAGACCTTATCCTCAATTCTCGAGAGCTACCGTAGGCTCCCCCGGGCCATTCACCGGTGTCCCATGATGCACTACCGCTTCCGTAAGGAATGGCATGATCCCAAGAACCTGTGTTTGGCTCTTCCCTCGAGAAGGACGCCTCGGTATTCCTTCGTGATTTATTCCTGGTCATAGGACCGGAAACACTGCTCCTGCGAGCTACAAAGCATTTCTCTAGAGGAATGGTTAGTTCGTCATAGTTATACAAATGAAAATCCGAGTTAGGTAACTGAATTTCATTTGCATAACCAGGAAAGAAATAAACCAAAGAGCCATTGGGTCCTTGTTTTAGAGAATGTCCCGATCTAAAGAATTGTTCGCCTAGGATAGCCCGTCCAAAATTTAAATCATTAATATGGGCGTTCCTAAGTAAATCAAGATTGTCCACAAGGCAATTAATCAGGGACGTGAATTCAAAATCTCCTACTTGTTTAATAACTTCGACCCATTGCTTAACCATGGCTATAATAGGCAAGACTTTGATTTTATTAACCATGTAATAGAGAAGAAATATTTCATCTCCACGCATAGTTCTAACATCCTTTTTGAGGAACAAAGTCATTGCCACCTATTTATGCATAAAATACAAGGTAGGATTATGGATATCCATATTCCTAGGTGACAAGGCGAGGGTATGCCCTGTTATTTCTTCCCCAAAACTATTTTTTGTTAAAACCAAAGTTTTTGGAATGAGATTCTAAAATAGAAATAGGAGAAAAACCTAGAAAATCATTGAATTGCCTACCGGTGAGTGAGATTTTCATTCCATTGAATTGAAACAAAATCCTATCAGCTTCCCGCTGAAGGGTGCACAAGAATTGAATGGTAAGCAGGCGAGAGCAAGGCTCAACTACCGGAACAACCATCCCATCCCACAACATGAAAGATAGAGGCAAATTCAGTATCCATACCAATCTTGGAAAGAAAGTCCAGATCATATGTTCGGTAGGAACGTAAGACTGGTCGGTGATTATCTGATAGATGTCACGTTCTCTCTTTACAACCAAGTCGAGGTCATGGTCGGTGTTGAGTCGGAGTTGAACATTCCTGAAATCCAGCAATGTTTTCGGCTCTACTACCATTTGTGCCTTGACCAGTGCGTCTTCTTTTGGCTCTTCCTCAAGACATTGGCGATGAGAGCGAGTGCTATACACCATTGAAGGTGTAGGACTTGCATTTCTTGGGCTTCCCGTCACCTTGTTCTTTATCTTGCTTAAGGCTCACTTCATATTTTTCATCGCTGTGCACCTCAACAAACCAATACAAGAGCAACTCGAACGGGGGTTAAGGTTAGTGAAAAACACCAAACGACAGCTCCATTGGAAACTCTTGCAAATGCGAAACCAACTCGTAAATGCAAATGCGAATCAAAGAAAATATTTTTGGTGGAACTTTCAGAGTGTTGATCAATGCAAAGGCTTGGAGTAAATGGAAGCAAATAGCAATAGCAAAGTGGAGAGGTGGAAAATGAGAATGGAGTGAAGAACTCCCTCTTCCAACCATTGCCTTAAATAGCAGAGCAGAGCAACGGCCAATTTGAAACATGGCCGTTGTGTGCTAGCCGTTGGGGCAAGTGGGGCCAGTGTTGGTGTTTGCTAGGCTCTAAAGATAAAATCAATTAACTCCGTAAGCGCACGAAACACCATTGTAGCATTTCACCCGGGAGTATTCCAGGGTATCGTATTTCTCCTCGGGGAAGTAAGGCATAAGAGTATCGAGAGTTAACAATCTTATGTCTATAAGGAAATCACCAACCAAACCACGGCAGGGGTGAAGATAATGAGTGGGTAGTATGGTGGACGCATCAAGAGAAGACCACACTACAGATATATAATAGAGAAAGGTACAGCTAGTTGGGAGGACAATGAGTGAAGTTGGATTTCCTAAGTAATGATGTTCTAAAATTTCCAAGACAAGTGTTAAGCGTTGGATCAAGAGCTGCCACCATTTACTAGCGATTCTATGGCTCACGTTTTGTTCACTTCAGGGCATGAAAAGGATCCACTAATATGGGTCGGTAACTAACCTCTGTACTAGTGGCTACCCTATCGCTAGACAGTCCTGCTTGAGACTTCCCGAACGTGGTGGATTACTAAAGGGACGGATAGGTTTGGCACCACCAGCCGCCAACCACACAACCCCTGGGGACGAATGCATAACCAGCTAGCATTTACATAGGAACCACGCCTACATACATACTAGATATTCTTCCATAGATCTTTGCTGAAGAACAACTGAGAAATAACTAAGTCTAAACCCCTTACTCAGTATGGCGACTCAATTAAGTCCTAGCTGGGAAACCCCTGAACATGCAAATCATGGAAACGCTCTCAATAGGTGCAACTACGAAACAACTACAAAGGTTAAGAAGGCACTATTAGACCTGGATAAATAAAAGAACAAACATCTTTATATTTAAGGCATAAGTCTTATAGAAGAAAAGATATAAGAGAACTTATACCAAGGCTTCGAAGACAAATTCGGAATCCAGAGGAGAAGCTCTCCACCCGACTCTAACTCCCAAGCTAACTATCCTATTCTACATTGTAGCAGAAGTAGTGGGATCTTCTTGATGTGTTACTTCTTGATTTGATTCTTCTACTGAATTCCCCCTCTATTTATAGGTGGCAATGGGCTGGGAGGCATTTGTAGGTGGAGAGGAGTCGGTAGGATGAAGTTGGTCCGTTGGGCGGCGAGCAAGGCCGGACGGCGACGTGTGCCGGGTGACCAGGCATGCCGGGCGGCATACACCGCCAGGCGTTTGACAAGGCCAGGCGGCCCTTGGATCGTGTCGGTTTCCCGACCGACCTTCTCCCGATGGCTTAGATTGTGTCCTGAAGGCGGCTATTGGGTCGGTTCCCACTGACTCTTCATTTTGAGGCCAGTAGGCCACATGACCCTTATGGGCTGGCAACCCCAGATGGCCAACCCAGGTCGGGCTGCAGGCGAGGCCGGGCGGCAAGGGTGGCTGGGCGGCAGCCCATGCCGGGCGGTAGGCTAGGCCGGGCGGCGGCTTTTGCCGGGTGCTGACCCCTTGCCGGGTTGCCTCTTGACCTCTCCCGGTTAGGCCACTTGATGGCCTTCTTTCCTTCAGCACATTTCATGTGTCTTGGTACAAGAGGAGAAAATGGCTTCGTGGTGGAGTATTTGCAGAATCGACCGGATGCTGATTTCAGCCATAAACGACCCTGTCGGCCGGGTCCTTATTTCATCCTAAAAACGATCCTATCGACGAGTGAAAATGGCTGTTTCACAGTGGTGATCGACCGACGGGGCGTTCTTCATGTTTTTGCATATTTTGGCCCTTTTATACCTGCAAACACATATCTTACCAAATCTCATGGAATCTTATTAGTTTAAGTAAATATTTATTGATATTAGGTCTATACCTTGCATTTCCCAACCGGTTGGTGGCCGATATCGGGTTTTATTGGCCGCCAACACCTCCCCAAGCTTAAACCTTTGCTCGCCCCACAAATTGAACTTAGAAGTGATGGATTAGGAATTGCTTCAATATTAGCGCCCTGTGAGGATCAAGTGCACAAACACATACTCTAACACAATATGGGTAAGTGTAAACCAGCACAACTGTGTTACTAAGTCATTCTCATTGTACATCGGGTCTTATTGGCATTTTATAATGTCACACCCGGTTCCAACGACCGAAACCGAATGCATCTGTATGTGTGCCCAGGATCAAGTTTTCACGCACACATGACAATTATTGTGATAAAAGAACAATATCTTTATTAAATCGATAAAATTGTTACAATGGTGACTCGTAGGTCAAAAGTAAAAGATTACATTGCAGTGGAATAACTAAGCGTTGAAGTCCTTCAGCTCCCACAGGAAGTCGACCGGAAGACCGCATGCCTAACCACCTCCATCGTATTCATAGTGCCATCCTTCTCATGTGGCTGAGCAGCACTGTGGGATATAGCAAGACTGAGTACATGTCGTACTCAGCAAGTGGGGGAAAAGATGACATGGGGCTGAAGAAAAGGAAGGCTTATAGGGGTTTATTGCATGAGCTTTTAATTCACTAAGCTTTCTAATTACTAGGTGAGGTCATCCCAACCATCGATCCATAGGGTGCTATCCAAGCCAAGTCCAATCCCATCCACCAACCAACCATTCCCAACCATAACCATCCATAAACCACCAACTAATCTCGTGAGGGATCCAGGCCGCTCTTGACCGTGAGCACCGCTATCATGATAGCTTTACACTCTGCAGAGGTTGTACCACTTTACCCACAAGTCGTGATTTTGTCCCCTGTTGCCAGGTGGACTAGAGTCTCCATGTTGCCATGCCGGCCAAGCACTAGAACACTTCCTTAGGTGTGCGGCCAGGGGATCACTACAAGGCTTTTACAAAGGGTCTCCCAGTACATGCTAGCCACTAAGGTTCCACTCCCATCTATAAGTGATAGCCCATCAACAAGCAGCTCATCACCCCTGGAGCCCCCTCTTGAGCCATTCGGATATAAGGACAGTGTTCTTGACTTACATTCCCCGCTCCACTAAATGTTGCACCGACACTGGGAGAACTCCTAATTAATCAGCCAAGCTGTTCCATAGCAGCCTTGTGATGGCACTGTTGTCCTGGGTTGCCGCTCCAAGAACCGGTTCCTAGGATCAACAACAAGCATACCACCACCCAACATGTGCCAACGGCACCACATCTATTCCATCCAGCTTGTTGAGATTCCTAAGTCCATGTTGCTAAAAGAATTACCAAATTATCCCTAATATGACATTGATCATTAGTCAACATTAATTGAACCCAACAACCCAATAAGAAACTAAGCATGTCTACCCATAGCTAATTAAACCTCTAGTTCTAGGCGACAAGGACAAGATAAAGCAATACTAGTCAACCCTAACAATAGGTACCCATTCATTTGACACAAGTATGCAATTCTAAAATAATCATTCACAAAATGCATCAAGGACACTTGCCTGGAATTTGATGTTGCTGCTCAGTGATAACAAATTCTGATCTTCATCCTCGTATGATTCCCGTGCGTAAAAATCCTATTCGCATAAGACATACAAAGCATACATACAATAAATACACAATGCAAGGTATGGAACAATTGGGTATGGTTGAAAAAATGTTGCAATTAGCTAGTTTAGTTGGATACAATAATGTAGGTAGAAGAATCATGTAAATCGGAGTTGTGGATCAAAAGATATGCAAGGTTAAAGTTGCAAGGATTGTGGCTGCGCACAGACAGTGCAAACATTATGTGTGCGTTTCCAATGATTGGCTCTGGTTCTCAAGGAATAATTTACACAAAAATATTTCTATTCATGTGGGACATGTGAAATGCAAGGTTAATTGGATTAGAAATCACCTATACTGGATATCAATTGGCTGCATCATGGTGAGGTCCTCCAGCGGTAGAACGGGCATGGATCGCGTTCTTCGTTGCACGAGGGCCGTTCTAGGATAACCCTATGGTGGAGATGATCACAAGACCCTGGAACACAATTAGGAGTGTCACTTGTATCAAGAACATCTCTGGATTGGGAGGAAAGGTGATGGTTTTACCGTCGCGCGTGCGTGGTTCGCCCAGGTCCGGGAGCAGCTGCTATTGCGATGCAGATCCCGGAGGCATACAACATCCAATGTGCTGATTTTTGGATATGTTGTAGAGTACATCTATGTGCACCTTCATGTAAAATTTGGCGGCATTTGGATGGGTGGATCACCGGGAACGCCAAAGTCAACCGGCAGAACTGTTGCTGGACGCGAGGGCAGGGTGGCGTGGCAGCAACCTGGCGGCGTGGCGAGGGTTTAAGGGGGTGGGGAGGACGTGGGAGAGGGGCTAGTATTTATAGGAGGGGTGGGGCAGGTGGGGGAAGAGTATGGAAAGGCAATTAAGAGAAATTAATGCATTTATTGGAGGCAAACATGGAAGGCATAAGAAATATGGAAAGGAAATTATTCTATTGCTCTTTCCTTATGAATGTTTATGGAAGGTGGAGTTTCTTTCCATAGAAATGTTTATGGAAGGTGGGTTTATTTCCATAGAAATGTTTATGGAACGAGGAGTTTCTTTCCATAGGAATGTTTATGGAAGGTGGGGCAAACATGGAAGGTATGAAGTCTAGGTACGACCATGGGGTAGGTAAATGAATGAGGATGAAAATGAGTCTAGATACATCAATGGCGTGTAGGGCAAAATATGTGATGAAACAAGTTTAGAAGACAATGTTCGACAATGCATTAACGTGAGTCAAGGTGACGGTGATAGTTGAGCCCCTTTTAAAAACAGAATGTACATTCATAAAATTTGATTAAAAGGATTTCAATTTTCTCAAATTAACATGAAATCTAAAAATGACAAAATATTTTAATAAAATAAAATAAAATGAACTTGGCTGAAAAATGGCCTCCTGGTCGATGATCTTGGCCAGGTATCAGCCTGACAGGTTAAACAACCCGGGGAGTCGCCTGGTTGATCATTTGGCCTAGAAATCAGCCAGCCGGCTGATGATCTCTGCCGCGGTAGCACCAAATATTTTTTTTTTCAGTTTTTTTTTATTATTATCCACGTTTAATCAGTAAAACAAAGAAGCAAAAACAATCTAATCTAATGGTATATATGAAGGATATTGAAGGGGGATAAATATCGGTTACCTTCCGACGAGGGTTCAGTTTTTACGTTCCAAACGAGGCAGTCTCCTTTTGCCATACCTAAATCTTTGCTTTCGCCTCTATGACGGCGACCTTTTTGAGTTTTCTATTGTCCATTTCCTTTTGACTTCACTTGGTCAATGTATTTCCTGTAATTATTAGCGCAAATCTATTCATCTATAATAGGCATATCTCTGTTGATCCATCAATCAACCAAGACACCATGTCTAATTTGATCAATTAAGGAGGGAAAACGGACGCATTTTCCTTATTTCACATCAAAGCATCATAGAGAGATGACCATTTTTATGATGTTGAGTTTATCATGCAAGTGAATGCGATATGCAACCAAACAAGGAATGCTTATCACAACCACAGTTATACAATAGAAGGAATATTCTATATCAAACACATACATAGGGCATGCAACCAAACATAGCATTAGTTGTAGATGAAACAATTAAATCAATACTCAAGTGTTCCAAAGAGATAGATAGGGGGCAATAATTTGGGTCTTACCTCCTCCAGAACAGAGCTAGAGTGATGATGATTCTTTGAGAAGGATCAAAGCACCACGGGCTCTTCTTTCATGAACACTCGTTCCAAGGTCAAGGCGACTTTGTCCTGTTTGTTTCACACTAAAACAAAATAGGGGTGATCCCGCTAAGGCTAGCAGTGAATTTGCTCAATAGACAATCTATATTAGTCTCAAAATCTTAGCCGTTTCCGCCCCAGCAACAGCGCCAGAGATGCTTGTGGGCATTTGCTACGCTCTAATGATAACATCAATTAATTCCACAAGCGCAAGGAACACCATTGTAGCATTTCACCCAGGAGTATTCCGGGGTATCATATTTCTCCTCAGGGAAGTAAGGCGTAAGAGTATCGAGAGATAACAATCTTATGTCTATAAGGAAATCACCAACCAAACAATGACAAGGATGAAGATAATGAGTGGTTAATTGTTGACATCGAATTTTGACCGGTCCTAGTGGTCAGCGGTGCGAAGGCAAGAATCGGCTGGAGATTAGCGAAGCTCTGCGGCCGAAGGAAATAAAGTGGGCCTGATAGATTTATTTTACCTTTTTCTATTTTCAGTTCAGAGTTTGTTTAGAAATAGACCGAGTCAATTTTGAGAGTCCAGAACGAATTAGGTCAGAACCCCTTGCATGGGGTTACAAATATGTAATAGGGTCTATACAAAAAAAAACATCTTCGTTCAATATAATTCGACGCATCACCAACCTTTCCTACTCAATGAAATCCTCATCTCGCACGGGCTGCATTGGCTCCGATCTTGGTGAGAGACTTGGATTAGTCAACCTCGGTAATTCTATCAATCTCAACTAGAACTTTCTCATTTGTTTGATATTCTAGTTGTTATCGTTAGGATTGCTAGTTATCCGGTAATTAGATCTTTATTGTGCTTACCTCTGAAGAGCGTTGATGGTGGTACAGTGGGAAGAACACCTCAGAGGATAATATTACAAAGGACTACTCCACAAACACAGCCACAACATTACAGAACCAAATGTCACATATAGCACTGTGCCCAATGTTGAGCCTAGTATGTTTGGGATGCCATCATCATCTTATCTGCCAGGAGAATTAGGAGGCCAGCATACAGTTGTTAATTTTGGCTCACCAACGCCAGCATCTGGTCCCACATTGACTATCCCAAATGTCAATGTGCCGACTGATGACCGGGCTGTGAAGATTACTGAGGTAATGAGGGAATAGTTTGGACTAAAGCCGAAACAACAAACATACATGTATCGACCCCCCTATCCGCCAGTTATGATTTGATACCTATGCCAAGTCGATACAGGCCACCAGAATTCACGAAGTTTACTGGACAAGATAGTACTACCACTGTTGAGCATATCAACCGATTTTCAGTACAATGTGGAGAAGCTGGTAATAGAGAAGCATTGAAAATCAAGTTGTTTCCATTATCATTGTCTGGATTGGCATTTTCTTTGTTTGCATCGTTGCCCCAAAATTCAGCTATTACTTGGGCCGATCTTGAACAAAAATTCCATAAGTACTTCTTTGCTGATACTAGAGAGTTGAGGTTATCCGACTTAATTGTTATGAGGCAGAAGGCTGGGGAGTCTGTACATGATTATGTGCAGAGATTTAGAGATGTGCGCAGCAAGTGTTTCAGCCTGCAATTGACTGATAATCAAATGGCAAAATAGCATTCAATGGTCTAGTTGCACCGCTAAGAGAGAAGTTTCCTTCGACTGAATTTGAGAGCCTTTCCTAGTTAGTGCAGAAGGTGTCGATCCATGAGAATCTGCCTCAGGGGGCACGATCAAGGCCGATTCAAGTCAACTATAATGATTATGAATCTGAGTCCGATGAAGAAGTTGAAGAGGTCGATATGGCTGAATGGACTAGAAACAAGAATGTGTTATCATGCTCATGGGTGAAGCAGAATGAGCTAGAAGAAAAATACAATTTTAATATCACCAAGGCCGATAAAATATTTGATATGTTGCTGCAAGAGAAACATATTTAATTGCCACCTAACCATGTGATCCCGCCTACCGAAGTTTTGAAGAAGAAGAGGTATTGCAAGTGGCATAATTCGCCGTCTCATAATACTAATGATTGCAAAGTTTTCAGGAGGCAGATTAAGATGGCAATCGAGTAGCGTAAAATAATATTTACCAAAGGTGCAATGAAGATAGATGGACATCCTTTCCCAGCAAATGTCAGTATGGCTGGTATCAATAATGTTGAAGCCCTTATTAAGCGATATTAGAAAAAGAGGGATAGAAAGGTAAAGGAATCACAGTTCAATCCACATTAGGAGTGCCCTTTCTTTCAATACTGCTGGCATAACAACATGAGACTGCCATCAATTGACAACTGTCCTAGATGTAATAGACGCACGGAGCAGATGTATAGAGAAGCTACAGCAAGTCATCGACACCAATATCGTGCAAACAATTCTAAAGACTCGATAGTGGGTTTAGCCGATTGACATCATAGGGTCTCTGCGTTTGATCATCTTGGAACAAAAGAGGTGGGTGAAGAGGCCAAATTTGACAAAGAAGTCAATGAAGAGATGAAGGAGGAAGAACAAAATGATCAATGGTGTCCATCTGACATTTTTTCTAGAAGCCAGAAATGCAGGGTGCAGAGGATGCGGTGCAGACAAATAAGGGCTGGCAAATATTATTATGATGAAGAAGATGATCAGCCACCAAAGAAAGTTTCGAGGCCAAAGGTGAAATCACAAGTACAGGCGTCAAGTGCTGGAGTGAGTATGGTGATGATGTTGCCGTAAGAGTTGGCCTTAGAAGAAGAAGAAGTGTTTTCTGATGAAGGGAGTTCAGCACAGCTGATATTTGATGCACAGCAAGCAGTGTTTGATAGGCCAGATGAGTCTAAGCATCGACATTTAAAAGCTTTATACCTTAGGGGATTCGTCAATGGGATGTCGATTGGAAAGATGAAGGTCGATGGAGGTGCTGCAGTGAATATCATGCCAATAACTACTGTCAGAAAGTTGGGAAAAGTTGAAGATGACTTGATCGACACGAATATGATTCTGAGAGATTATGATGGTCGTACTGCAGCAGCCAAGGGAGTCTTAAATGTGGAGCTCACGATCGACAGTAAAACTTTGCCGGTTACTTTCTTTGTTATTGATGGTAAGGGTACCTATAGCCTTCTATTGGGTCCTGATTGGATACATGCCAACTGTTGTGTTCCATCAACAATGCACCAGTCTCTAGCCCAATGGATCGGTGATCAATTAGAGGTGATCCCGGACGATGAAACCGTCAATGTCGCATCGGACGATTTAGTTCCATGGCATGTGGATGATATGGAGTGTTTGTCTAGCAAGATTTGGGATGGAGACTATGTCAAGATTACTACCCAGGGCCTTGAAGTAGTGGATCAGTTAAATTCAAAACTGTTTCTCTGACAGGCACCCTAATGGAATTTGCAGAAGACGAAAAGTTGGGAAAGGGATTCATGTAGGCTGATGAAATACAAGAAGTCGATATGGGAGATGGTGACAAACCAAGGCCAACATTTATCAGTAAGAGGTTAGATGAAGATTTTAAAGTTGAATTGATAAAATTATTAAAAGAATACCGGGATTGTTTTGCTTGGGATTATTCTGAAAT
Source organism: Eleusine indica (assembly GCA_030378355.1). Classification (NCBI taxonomy): domain Eukaryota; kingdom Viridiplantae; phylum Streptophyta; class Magnoliopsida; order Poales; family Poaceae; genus Eleusine; species Eleusine indica. The sequence continues at coordinate 27,343,744 of CM059501.1, read as the reverse complement.
GCCCGGTTTGAGCCGATCCATCGTTGAGCATCAGCTACCCATCAAACCTGGATATCGACCTTATAAGCAACCACCAAGAAGAATTGATCCAAAGATTTAAATGATGTCAAGGCCGAGATTACCAAATTATATGACGCTAAGTTCATTAGGCCTTGCCGATATCCAGAGTGGGTTTCGAATATCGTGCCTGTGTTCAAGAAGTGCGGGAAGTTGAGAGTTGGCATTGACTTTAGACTATTGAACAGGGCTACACCAAAAGATGATTACCCACCGATAACAGATCTTTTTGTTGATGCAGCAGCAAGGCATAAGATTGTTAGTTTTATGGATGGTAATGCTGGTTATAATGAGATTTTTATGGCAGAAGAAGATATATTGAAAACTGCTTTCAGGTGTCCTGGAGCTCTTGGATTATATGAATGGGTCGTCATGATGTTTGGATTGAAGAATGCTGGAGCCACGTATCAGAGAGCCATGAATTATATTTTCCATGATCTAATTGGCAAGTTAGTTGAGATTTATATTGATGACATGGTAGTCAAATCTAAAAGTGTAGAGGATCATATATTCGATTTGCGGGAAGTACTTGAGAGGACTAGAAAGTATGGTTTGAAGATAAATCCAAAAAAGTGTGCTTTCAGCGTATCAGTTGGTTAGATTTTGGGTTTCATTGTGCATGAGAGAGGTATTGAGATTGGGCCGAAGAGTATGAAGGTTTTCAATGGCATTGAACCGCTGATTAAGAGGACAAAGCTTCAGTCATTAATTGGCAAAGCAAATTTCATTAGAAGATTTATTTCGAACTTATCAGGGAGACTCGATGTGTTTACACCGTTGTTGAAGCTGAAGGCCAATCAAAAGTTCGTATGGGAACAAAAACACCAGAGAGCCTTGGATCATATCAAGAAGTATTTGGTTTCGCCTCCTGTATTAGTATCACCAAGAAAAGGACTGCCCTTCAAACTTTATCTTGCGGCTGACAAAAAGTCGATTGGGTCAACTTTAATTCAAGAAAAAGATGGCAAAGAAAGGGTTATACTTTACTTAAGCCAAAGACTGATTGACACTGAAACCAGGTACACTGAGATTGAAAGATTATGTTTATGTTTGTACTTCTCATGTGTGAAGTTAAGACATTATCTGTTATCAACTGAATGTGTGGTGATATGCAAAGCCGAGAATTGGTAAGTGGATGCTTGCTCTAGCCAAATATGATCTTACGTATGAGTCTGCCAAAGCAGTCAAAGGTCAAGTTCTGGCTGATTTAGTTGTTGAGCATTGTGGATCTGAAGTATCGATGGTAGAGCCGGTACCGTGGTTTTTATTTTTTGGTGGTTCTGTTTGTAAGAATGGATGTGGTATTGGGCTCGTGGTCATACCGCCTCGGTGGGCAAGATTGGAGTTTGCATTTGATGTTGAGATATTGACTAATAATCAAGTTGAATATAGAGTTGTGCTTAAGGGATTGTAGATATTCAAGGAAGCTGGAGTTGATTGTGTTGAAGTCATGGGAGATTCATTACTGGTGCTCGGGCAGCTGGCTGGAGAGTTTGAATGAAAAGACGATATATTGAGAGTGTTTTATGCCGAGTGTCAGGAGGTGCTGCAACACTTCAAAACAGTAAGATTCAAGCATGTCCCAAGGGGACAAAATATGGAAGCAAATGACCTAGCGCAGAAGGCATCAGGCTATCAATGGAACACTAGTGAAGTTATTATTGATATAGCTGATGTCGATGAAGAAGATTAGAGATCCAAGATTGTCCGATACCTCGAGGATCTAGCTCAACGAACTACTCGGAAGATTTGATATATGGCATTGAGGTATGTTTTATTAGAAGAAAAACTTTATTATCAGACAGTTGATGGTGTATTGCTAAGATGTTTAAATCAAGAAGAAGCCAAAGTTGTTATGTGTGAAGTCCACGAAGGCATTTGTGGTACACATCAATCTGCCCATAAGATGAGATGGTTGCTAAAGAGAACTAGATATTATTGGCCTACCATGCTGGAAGATTGTTTCAACTATTCTAAGGGGTGTCAGGATTGTCAGAAATTTGGAGCAATACAGAGAGCGCCGGCATCAGCTATGAATCCAATTATTAAGTCGTGGCCGTTTAGAGGATGGGGTATGGATATGATTAGCCAAAGTTATCCAGCATCTAGCAAGGGTCATAAATATATTTTGGCGGCTACAAATTACTTGACAAAGTGGGTTGAGGCAGCTCCTATGAAGAATGTTACAACTAATGATGCAATCAACTTTGTGAAGGAGCATATTATATATAGGTTTGGTGTGCCGCAGACTATTACGACCGATCGAGGTTCTGTCTTTACTTCAGAAGAGTTTCAAAACTTTGCCAATGTTATGGGTATCAAGCTGTTGAATTCATCGCCTTATTATGCTCAAGCCAATGGACAAGCAAAGGCGTCCAACAAGAGTTTGATTAAGTTGATTAAGAGGAAAATAGATGAACAACCAAAGAAGTGGCATACTACATTGGCAGAATCATTATGGGCTTACAGGATGGCTTGTCATGGATCAATCAAGGTACCACCCTATCAGTTAGTGTATGGGCATGAGACAGTTTTACCGTGGGAGATGAATCTAGGGTCAAGAAGAGTAGAGTTGCAACATCAGTTATCAGCCGATGAGTATCGACATACAATGAATGATGAGTTAGAAGATGTCGTGCAACATCGGATGAAGGCTCTAGAAAAGATTCAAGAAAATAAAGCTCATGTGTCCAGGTTTTATAATAAAAAGGTGGTGCCTAAGACATTCTTAGAGGGGGATCTTGTTTGGAAGTTGATCATGCCCATCAGTTCTAGAGATAGTCGATTTGGAAAATGGTCGCCAACATGGGAAAGGCCGTTCAAAGTAAGTCGATGCGCGCCGGGCAATGCATATTTTTTGCAAGGAATAGATAGAGAAGAGTTCGGAAGAGCAATTAATGGAAAATATTTGAAGGAATATCATCCGAGTGTTTGGGTTGGCACATGAACTCGATTACTGGATCATGGCCGATGTGGGAAATTTTATCCGTGTGGATAGCCGATGGATGCTCATCGACTTGAGATGGCCGATATTGAGAATATCGCCCTTAGCAGGAAAATATTAACACCACGGTCAAAAACAAGGATAATACATATTATAGAATATTCGTCCAGTAATAATATTGAGGGTATCGCTCATAGAAGAAGTTACAGATACCCATTGTTACAGGATGAAGATAGGTGGATTACTCGTAGGTAATCAGTTTTTGAAAAAACCTATTCTCCTATTACAGCTAGAGGATGAAGACGTAAATATTATCCTTCCAAATACAAGAAAGGAGGTACATAGAGGGAGGAAAAATACATTAGCAGCTTCCTATGCTTCTTTGGAAGAGAGTCATCGTCATTAGACATCACCCACCGGACAAGGGGAAGAGAGTGCCACCCTGCCGATGCCATTCTTGACACCTGTGCCTCCATCTAAATGGAACTAGTGAGTTGATTTCTGAGCAGGGGTAGCTGCAGATTTTGGATTGAAAGGATCGCTCTGGGGGCAGAAGAGGTGAAGAGTATTCGCCACAACACACTTAGCCGATTTGGAGATAGACGGTACTTTTCCATCAAGGCTCTCAAGAGAAAACCCATGGTTGAAAGTGTTAAACTAAGATGAGAAAAGGAAGCTAGTAGAAGGGTCTATTTATAGGGTCTGAGCTTGGCCTTTGAGGAATCTAAATGTTGCTTCATCGAGAGGAAGCGATAAGGTTTGAGAGGGAAGGATAAACGAAAGGACGGTCAAAAATAAAGACAGCAGTCGGATCGATGCAGAAAAATGGCAGGTTGCAATTAAAGAGCCATGAGTAGTTGGAAAGTATACTAAGAGACGAAGTCTGACGAACGGACGGCTCATAGGTGGCTGCATCATGAAGTGGTAGGATGATAAAAGCGCGCAGTAAATAAGGAGATTAAATCCTATGCACCAAGGATTTCGTACGCCGGACTCGGGGGGCATGTGTTGACACCGAATTTTGACCGGTCCTAGTGGTCAATGGTGCAAAGGCAAGAATCGGCTGGAGATTAGCGAAGCTCTACGGCCGAAGGAAATAAAGTGGGCCCGATAGATTGATTTTATCTTTTTCTATTTTTAGTTCAGAGTTTGTTTAGAAATAGATCGAGTCGGTTTTGAGAGTCCTGACCAAATCGGGTCAGAACCCCTTGCATGGGGTTATAAATATGTAATAGGGTCTGTACGAAAAAAAACACATTTGTTCAACACAATTCGGCGCATCGCCAACCTTTCCTACTTGACGAAATCCTCGTCTCGCGCGGGCTGCATCGGCTCCGATCTATGCAAGAGACTTGGATTAGTCAACCTTGGTAATTCTATCAATCTCAACTAGAACTTTCTCATTTGTTTGATATTCTAGTTGTTACCGTTAGGATTGCTAGTTATCCGGTAAATAGATCTTTATTGTGCTTATTCTATCGACTTTCGATTGCAATACTGTCTTGGCTGAGCCCAATCTATTGCAATTTTTAGGAGGTTTTATGAGTATAGTTTAGATCTTTTACTCGAGTAACTCTGTTGATTTTATCTATGAATAGCTTGAATCTAGCTCTATTTACCGTGTTTGGACACTGTCTCGATTAGGTTTGATCTGTCCGAATCAGCAAGGCTGCATCAGTGTTGATCTCTTGCTGGGTTGATAAGGCTAGGTTCGAGCCGTTTATAGGTAGAGTCGATAGAGTTCTATCGGGACGTTTAGCCAATAGATTATCATGGTTTGATTGACTTTTGGTTTATGATTGATTTCTTACATATTTTGTTAGTCGATTGCCCCCTTATTGAAATAAGTTAGATCTGTGATTTAAGGCATATTTGCTATACCAGCTATTAGATCTTTCGACTTAGCACCTATCAATAGGCAGAGTTCTGTGCATGATTACTGTACTTCCATCGACTCTGGTCTATCGACTTCACTTCATCAACAGAGCATGTTTTAGCATATCTATCATAAGTCCATCGACCCTGTTCTTTTAGTTTGATTCCAATCGGCACCATTTATGCTTTATTTTATAATAATTTATTGAGTTACCGATAAGTCTATACGAATTAGCCGATTAGTTTATTTTAATATTATTTTCTGTTTATAGCCATCGGTTGGTTTTCCCTAATAGTGATCATCGGCTCTCTTCATCAGCCTGTCCTAGGCCGGTGACTCGTGGAATCTGAACATTTGTTTTCTTTGTTCACTTCGGGGCACGAAAACAATTCACTAATATGGGTCGGTAACTAACCTCTGTAGTAGTGGGTACACTATCGCTAGACAATCCTGCTTGAGACTTTCCGAACGCGGTGGATTACTAAAGGGACGGACAAGGCTGTCACCACCTGCCGCCTACCACACAGCCCGTGGGGACAAATGCATAACCAGCTAGCATTTACATAGGCACCACACCTACATTCATACTAGATATTCTTCTGTAGATCTTTGTGGAAGAACAACCAGGAAATAACTAAGTTTAAAACCCTTACTCAGGACGGCGACTCAATTAAGTCCTAGCCGGGAAACCTGTGAACATGTAAATCATGGAAACGCTCTCAATAGGTGCAACTAGGAAACAACTATAAAGCTTGAGAAGGCACTATTAGACTTGGATAAATAAAAGAACAAACATCTTTATATTTGAGGCATAAGTCTTATAGAAGAAAAGACACAAGAGAACATATACCAAGGCTTCCAAGACAAATCCGGAATCCTGAGGACAAGCTCTCAACCCGACTCTAACTCCAAGCTAACTATCCTGTTCCACATTGTAGCAGAAGTAGTGGGAAAGTAGTCTTCTTGATGTGTTACTTCTTGATTCGATTCTTCTGTCGAATTCCCCCTCTATTTATAGGTGGCGATGGGAGGGAGGCATTTATAGGTGGAGAGGAGTCGGTAGGCCAAAGTCGGTCCGTCGTGCGGCGGGCAAGGCCAGGTAGCCCTTGGATCATGTCGGTTTCTCGACCGACCTTCTCCCGATGGCTTGGATTCTATCCCGAAGGTGGCTGTTGGGTTGGTTCCCACTGACTCTTCATTTTGGGGCAAGTAGGCCTTATGGGCTGGCAACCCTGGATGGCCAACCCAGGCCGGGCGACAAGGGTGGCTGGGCGGCAGCCCATGCCTGGCGGCCGGGCTAGGCCAGGCGGCGGCCTTTGCCGAGTGCCGACCCCTTGTCGGGTTTCCCCTTGACCTCTCCCAGTTAGTCCACTTTGATGGCCTTCTTTCCTTCACGATATTTCACGTGTCTCTCCTTAGAGTTTTTGAAGAATCGGTCGGATGCTAATTTCAGCCGTAAACGACCCTAACAACCCTGTCAGCCGGTGAAAATGGCTGTTTCATAGTGGTGATCGGCCGACGGGGCGTTTCTTCATGTTTTTACATATTTTGGCCCTTTTATACCTGCAAACACATATCTCACCAAAACTCATGGAATCTTATTAGTTTAAATAAATATTTGTTAATATTAGGTCTTTACCTTGCATTTCTCGACCGGTTGGTGGCCGATATTGGGTTTTATTGGCCACCAAGAGCCAAAGAGCCATTGCTCTCGAGTCAGTCGACCAAGTGGTCAGGTCGGCCGACCAGGGGCTGGTACCTCTAGTCCAAAGCTCTGGCCAGTGGGCTCCACTAGTGGATGCCCATAAGAATGAAAATATGTTTTGAGGAAAAACATTTTTCAGACTTTTTGCAAATCCAAAATCTCAAAAAGACAGACTCCAAAAAATTCCATTTTTTTTTAAATTGGGTTGGAATAAATTCCAACATGTAGTAGAAAATTCAAATATGCAAATTGAAATAATAAATTTGGAAAAGGGAAATATCGATAAATATCGTTTAACCTGCCGACAAGGGTTCACCAATTTTGAGTCCGGCGGACGGGACTTTCTGTCCTTTGATGTTTAGCTTGCTGTTGACACATCCTTGTTCTGTGATGAGGACGTGGATGTCTTCTTTGGCCACCACACCTTTTCCACCTTCTTGGGCGGTGTGGATGAAGGATTCTTCTTCATCGCCTGCTTCTTTGTCCAGAGTTCAGACATGCCTGTTGCCTTCTTTTTCTGGGTGGCAAGAGTGCGGTTCCCTTGTGCAAAGATGTTTAGCATGAAGTCCACTAGATCGTCCTTTCTTAACCTCACTTCTACTTCCTTGATGTTCTGCGGGTTCGGCCCAAACTTAACTTTGACCATGGAGCATTTCTCCACTCTTGTTCGAAAGTCAAATTTCACCTCCTTGCCATTAATGTTGACGTGGATTACTCCGGCCCCGACATCAATTTGTGCGTCTGTAGTGCTTAAGAATGGCTGCCAAGGATGAGCAAAGTTTTCTTATCGACGTCCATATCCAGCACCACAAAATCCATTGGGACAAAACATCCACGGAACTTTACTGGAATGTCTCCTGCAATCCCTGTGGGGTACCACACTGACGAGTCTGCTAGCTGTAGCTACATAGGAGTGGGGGCATAGTATGTGAAGTTCATCTTGTCGAAGACGACCCTTGGCATAACACTAACACTGGCTCCAAGATCACATAGTGCTTTGTCAAAGAATTGTATCCCAATTGAGCATGAGATTGTGGGATAGCCAGGATCCTTCTTCTTTTCAGGAAGCAAGTTGAGTATAGAGGCGCTACACTCCTCTGTAAGCTTGATAATCTCTGTGGTGGGCATTGGATGCTTGTTGCTCAACATGTCCTTGAGGTAGCGAGCAAAGGTTGGTACTGGCGTCGCATCCACCAAGGGCACGTTGATGTGGATTTTCTATATAACTTCAACAAAGCGGGCAAATTGCTCATCCACAGTTGGCTTCCTGTTTCTACGGGGAAACGGCAGAGTGGTTGGGTCATAAAACTCTTGCAGAGCCGTCTTCCCGTCATGAACCACTTCATCTTTAATGTCGTCAGAGGGTCCATCCTTCTTCTCTCTAGCTGTCCCTGCATTGTTAGGATTTGGCGGGTCGTGAGTGGACTTACCTCCACACGTCGCCACTGCATTAACATTTTTCTGTGGTAGATTCGGGTTGCCCTAGAATTTTCCCACAATTCAAAGCAGGCAGAGCTGAGGCTATTTGAGCTAGCTGAGTTTCAAACATTTTATTAAAACTAGGCTGGCTCTTAAGTGAAGAAGAAAGGCTTTCTAACTTAGCATTAATGCTTTCTAAGTTCTTGTTAGTGGAGGCAAACTTTTTACTATAGTTTTTATTGATTTTAGTTTGGCCTAAGACAAGATCTTTCAGGGAAGGTTGGTTGGGATTGAAAGAAATATTATAATAACCATTGTTACATCCTTGATAGGGGTGTGGTTGCCACCCCTGACCTCCTTGAGGGCGATACCCATTGTTCACGAACGGAGCCTCCTCACGAGTCTTGGGGCAGTCATTGCCCAAATGTCCCGTGTTGCCATAGACCTCGCATGTCATGCAATGGTCTAGAGCTTATACCGTGCCCTTCAGGATGTGGTCGTCGTGGATGTCGAGCCGCTTCAAGATAAGGTCCACTTTGGTTGCGAGCCTGTCTGTTTCCCTAACAGTGTGCATGCATCGCGCATGTGGCTGGAGTCGCTCATCATTCTAGCCTTGATGGAGACCATTCAATTAACTCAGTTGCCAGCTTGCTGGTGAGTGAGAAGAAGGCTCCTCTCGTGGCGACATCAATGTGCTGACGGCTTTAGGCCATTAGTCCATTGTAGAAGTTTTGGATAGTAAGCCATTTATCCATTCCATGATGGGGACATGCCAGGATGTACTCCTGTAGCCTTCCTCGTGCTTCTGGTATTGTCTCTCTAGCCGCCTGCTGGAAACATGAAATTCTTCCCCGTAGAGGTTTGGTTTCACCCAATAAGAAGAACTTCACGAGGAACATAGTGGAGTATTTCTCTCAAGTGTTGACAGCCTCCTTGTTGGCATAGAACCACTGCTTGGCTTTGCCTAGCAGTGAGAATGGGACCAGACGGAGCCTAATTGCATCCTGTGTCACGTTCCTTATGGTAAAGGTGTTGCACAACTGAAGAATTTCTGCAAGTGAGCGCTGGTGTCCTCACTGGCTTTCCCACAGAATGGGCTAGCCTGCACCATCATGATTAGACTAATCTTGATCTCAAAGTTCTCGTCCCCAATGTCAATCTCAGGCCCTGTGAGCACGTTACTGGCAGAAGAAGCGGAGTAGTCCTTGAGAGCCTCTCAGCCATTGGCTTAGATCTAGGAGATGCGGTGATGACTAGTGGATTTGCTGGCTTAGAATGTCGAGGAGAGGAGACGTTAAGTCTACTTTTCCTTAGAACTCTTTCCGGATTCTCGATGAAGTTCTCAGGCAGATCAAAACCGGTCATGCACTACCCTATTTTCACACCAAAAGGTAGAAAACATACATGGTTAGCCTGCATAAACACTGACTACCATACAATCAATATGCTTATGTTATTATAAACAATATATATTTGTCTATGCCTTCCTCAGCAACGGCGCCAGAAATGCTTGTTGACACTTGCTAACGTTTACTAAGTTACATCTATATAATCTTCCCTGGCAACGGTGCCAGAAATGCTTGTGGCACTTCTTAACGTCACACCAGACATGATTATAAAGATGCACTTTAGTGTCAATATAGTAAGATCCGCAAGTGCATGGATAATACCGTTGTAGCATTTCACTATTAGATTGCTCCAATAACTTGTCATTTATAGTTCTACCAAAGGAAGGCTATAGCATAAATATATGATTGTTAATAGTAATTTAGTCTTAAAGATTGGTATGAATATTCAGAGTTCATACAAGGGTAAGTATAATAATAATGATAGGAGTAGTGTGACACACAGAGCAATCATTCCTATGGATAAATAAAGTCCTAAGTCACTAGGGAGTTTTAGTTAGGCAAGCAAAGCTATATCTCTAATGTTAGTCTACCTATATAGTTACTTAGTCAAATGATTATAAGCAAGGTTATACTAGTCATAGTATAATGCATTCAACACTTCATGAACGGATTCTTGCCTGGCATACACAAGGCAACTCCGTCTTGGACACACGTTGTAACCGAATATGAAGGAATACAATGGACAGATAGGGTTGTCACCACCTACTGCCTACCTCTACAAACCGTGGATTACGAGGTGATCAATACTACCTAACCGTCTAAGCACTGCTCTTACAGATTTAAGTAGAATTCAAGCATCGATCAAACACTAGAATCACTGTTTTGATAAACAAGTACTAAGCATTCATAACTCTAACCCTACGAATTAACAAGTCATGAGCTAAGCAATTGCAATCCTAATTGGATATCAAACCCATGTTGAATCGTCACAACTAGACTAAAGTACAACTACCATTATAACATTTAGACTATAGTCAAGGTATATGACAATTATGACAATAAGATAGCAAGTCTATATCATCATGAAAGCATAAAGTCCTATGACATGAATATGATATATAACTAAACAAGGAACACATATCATAAACATAACTCATAATAATAATATAAAAGAATAAAGGTAAAGACACAAGAGCCATACCAATACTCCTATGACTTGGAGACTTGAGTAAGGCTCCTCCTACACTAAACTCCACTAGAACTAGGAAACTACTAAGTGAAAGTGGGAAACGACTAGCTCTTGAGTGTGTGTGTGTGTGTGTGTTGGAGTGGAGCTCTCCCCTTCTATTTATCGGGGGGGGGGGGGGGGGGAGGGGAGTCGGTACTGAGGAGTAACCGCCATGAAACGGTCATGCATCGACACATGGAAGCCTGCCTGAAATGGTCTCAAGATCTCGTCAGTCGGCCAAGCCCCTAGGTTGACTAACCTGGGACTGGGCCTTTTTGGGTTGTGCTTCCTCATGGTGGCTGATTAGTGGGTCCTCTTCTGTTTTGACTCGGTGTTTCCCGGAGGGATCCCACGTAGCCACTTATGCAATCCGAGGGAGGTCCAGTTGGCACCGTCTCATAGGCTGGACCTGTGTTTCCTCAGATTGTGCTCTATTTCTCCACATATATTGTATCAAATCCCTGCATGCACATAATTCTTGGAGGACAAGTGCAATCTTATTATTCCTAACTGACATGCAAGTATGAAATGCTAAGTCTTCCTACTTTTATAGGTATATTGACGGTCGGAATTGGTATTTAACGACCATCAACACTCTACAAGACCGGGCAAGTGGTTGAAGTACTGCTCCATGTCTGTGCGTGTGGCTCACCTTATAGCCTGGTAGGTAGTGTACTGCTGGGGAATGAACAGTCTAGACTTGCCCTTCCTGGCAAGGTAGCATCTCAGACCCTAACCAATCCTCTTCTAGAGGCTAGTCCAGTACCTCTCTCATCCAACAGGTTCCCTCTGAACTGGAACCCACTGCTCGAAAGAGACAAGTGACTCACCTTAAGATCCCGAGCGGGAACCTTAAGGATGTCTCTCTCTCCAGCTGTAGCTACAAGCCCCAGCACTCTCCTAGGGCACACAACACACATACAGTGCGGGTCTCCTACCCGGTTAGCTGACTGCTGCTATGGCTATGCTGGCTGCTCCTCCTCAAACTCCTTAGACTCCTTAGATCCTGACTCAGACACACTCTCCTCTGACTCCTCAGACTCCTCTTACTGCCTGGAGGATCCCTGCTCCGCAGTTCTCGATGACCTCTGCTGTCGAGAAGTTAGAGTATGCTGCAACCAAGGTGGTGGAACAACTCTTGTGGCCAAGGCTGGGACCACTGTCTTCCTCCTGGTACTCCTCCTGAGTCCATGAGTAAATAGTGGAGGAAACAGCGGTCCTAGGTGTTATTTGTATGCAGGTGATTTATCAACAGAGCTAAGGAAAAACATAAGTAAATAGTGGAGGAAACACACTCCTGGCCAATCAGAGCATAGCACAAGGATCCATGGGCCCATAAACAGAGCAAACCGACATACCAGAAGGCCTAACATGTGTATTGTCAAATGAGGACAGTGAGTCAGTGTCTGAGAGAAGGCTCTGATCGAGTGGGGCCACTTGTTGATTGGCCGAACAACATTGAGGCCCACTCAGCCCAACCTTGCTCGGGGAGTCTCTGACCGCCTTTCCTACGTCGATTGTACCGGCTAGGACGGGAGTTACTGCCTCCAGGTACCGTCTTTGGGCCCTATATAAGGAGGGGAGTGCCTCCACTCTCCACACATCACAAGAAGAAGATTTAGAGCTCCACTGCAAAGGCTTTAGCACTGCCAAAGTGCTTAGAAAATAGGGAGAGAGTGAGGGAGAGTTAGGAGGAGGTCTGGGATTGTCGGCGCCTTCTCCACGCTTGTACCTCGGGGGATGCTTTCCTTTCATAGTAAGTATTCATGATCTTCATTTGGTATTTAAATTTCCTTATTAAGTAAGTTCTTACCTTAGTTGCTTACGGGATCATCGCTCTATTTAGTTAGAGTGGCATAGTCTTCTAAAAGTGTGACATCGAGACTTTGATAGTAATTAATAGCATAGACGTGATGTCTAGGCTGGAGGTTACCTTTGTTTGCCTTGTGCCCCACGGTTTATAGAGGTAGGATGTAGGTGGTGACAGCCCTATCCGGCCTTAGTAATCCTCCACGTTTGGGTACGTCGTAGAGCTGTTGGCCGGAGTCGCCTATGGATGTAGGGGTAAGCCGGTGCCGGAAGTAAGCAGTTATAGATTGAACCTATCTTTTTTTGGATCTTTTACCATAGGAGTCCTCTCTACCCTCTGCCTCCCATATTTTTATTGTCCTTGAATGAATTAGGATGGAAGATTAGTACACACACGTTCCATGTGATTCAATAACCTAGAATACTCCTAAAGTGCTATATTGGTATTCGTGCGCTTGCGGATTTATCTGTGATCGTAAGAAATACCAACAAGCATTTCTGGCGTCGTTGCTGGGGAACGGTTGTTGTTCTATCTTCGAACCTTGTTTGTCCTTGTATCTTTTTGTCTTTCTTTATTTCTTTCCCTATTTCTACAATGGAGCAACCTACTATCCAATCTTTCTCTGCTCCAAGGGCGAGTTCTATGAGCCACCACCGTCTGCGGACCCAATTTGTCCATCCGACTATGAACTCCGCCCTGGCTCTATAGCCATGGTTCGGGAGCAATCCTTTTCTGGCTTAGATAGTGAAAATCCATACCATCACTTATGAGAATTCGATTAACTGTGTTCGTGCCTTTCGATAAAGGGCATGACACAGGAAACTCTAAAGTGGAAAGTTTTTCCCTTTTCCCTCATGGAGAGGTAGAAACAACGGTACAGTCATACTGTCAGAAGTGTAACGGTGATTAGGAGAAACTTCGAGATAAATTTTGTCTCACTTTCTTCCCTATGTCCCCTATTGTCTCCCTTCGTATGAAAATTTTCGGCTTTCGCCAGAGTGAGAAGGAATCTTTAGGTGCAGCCTGGGCTAGGCTTAATTTTCTACCCAAATCCAGACCCAACCTTGCCATTCCCGACCCGATGCTGCTAGAACATTTTCATAGGGGCTGAACAAGGAAGCTTCCCTATATCTCGGCATTGCCGACGGAGGATCGTTCATTCATAAGACCACGACAGAAGGAAGAGAAATCCTAGACGTATCCTGGAAAGCACTTCCTTCCTTTCCGATCATATTGAACCCCTCTAGGAGAATCACCATCATGACCCCCGATTGAGCTTAAGCCCTTGCCCTCTGGCCTACGCTATGCTTTCCTAAATGGCGACCTGGACGCCCCTGTTATCATAAGTGACTAGCTATCCAAGGAAGAAACTGCTAAACTTATAGCCATCCTAGAAAAGCATCGTTCTGTCCTAGGCTAGTCACTCCAAGACCTTAAGGGAATTAGTCCCGTTCTTTGCACCCATCGCATTCTCATTGATCCTGATAGCAGACCTTCTAGGGAGTCTCAGAGGAGGCTAAATAATGCAATGAGAGAGGTTGTTAAGAAGGAGGTCTTGAAACTTTTGCACGCTGGGATAATTTATCCCATCCCTCATAGTGAGTGGGTTAGCCCTGTGCAAGTAGTGCCTAAGAAGGGAGGTATGATGGTCATTAGAAATGATAGAAATGAGTTGATCCCTCAACGCACCGTCACGGGATGGAGGATGTGCATCGACTATCGGAGGCTCAACAAGTCGATGAAAAAGGATCATTTTCCGCTGCCCTTCTTTGATGAAATGTTGGAGTGGCTTGCCAATCATTCCTTCATTTGTTTCCTTGATGGGTACACTAGTTACCATCAAATTCTCATCCATCCCGATTATCAAAGTAAGACTTCCTTCACAAAAATAATTCTAGAAACTATATGGGTGTTTCTATAAATTATTTGACCTGAAACAGAATTACAATAATGGTTGGGGCGTATTTGCAAAAGGGCAAGGACCTAGGATTTTCTGAAATTTCTGGAATTATTTTTTAAAGGAAATTCTGTGGACCGGGTTTACTAAGTTGTGGACTGGGTTCGGGGTCGGCTCATGGTGGACCAAGGTCTAGAATGCAAATGGGCATAGCTATATTTGGAGGTGGGTTTATTTGCAAGAAGTGGAGGGGGCAATATGCAAAACTACCCTCTTCTCACGTGAAATAGAGGGATCGTTTTCCTTCTTTCTCTCTCTCTCTCTATTCGCTCTACATGGCCGAACTTGAGGGTTCATCTCGCAGGGGGATAACAGAAGCGATCGAGGAGGAGGGGGATCGATGGAGGATGGCGATGCGCGACCATCTGAGGTGGAATCCAGAAGAGAGGCAGTCGGGTAGCAGCGTAATTTGGGGAATCCCCAGCCATGCCAAGGAGCTCGGGTGGAGAAGAAAAGTTGGTTCGTGGTCGGCTCAGAGGGAAAGGAGAGAGGGTGGTCGTGCCGGTGCGGAGAGGAGCTCGATGCGCACTTGTTTTATAGGCGGAGGTCAAGGCTGAGTAGGTGCAGGTGGCGTGAGGCTAAATGCGTGCTTGCTCACCATTAATAGCGACTTTGCCGAGCACATGCGCGTGCGCAACAGCTCAGGCAGGTGTGGACCTCGCGTTGCGGTTGAAGGAGGTGGCGACGAGCTGTGCAGGACGGAGCAGGGGACGCGACTGGTCGCTGCGGCAAGAGTTAACCACCATGCTACGACGTCGGGAGTGGTCGCATCACCGTGCACAGGTGAGGTCTCATCGCGGCGTGATTGATTGTGATGCAACACTTCGAGCAGGAGGAAAAGGGGAGTAATGGTGGCAGTGTCGCGGCGCGGGTCGACGTGACCTCTCGGGCAGGCCAAGGTAAAGGCGACGGGGACCAACGGTGCTGTGCGGCGTTGTGGCGCGGTTGTCCGTGAGTGTAACTGGAGTGGCTCTTTGCACCAGGCGGAGGCGGGGTGGCGCAAGGCGAGGCGGCTGGCGGGGTTGGCGGGGCCGATGGCAGGGGCGCAGTACACTGGGGCCAGCTCGCACGGTAGCTGGGTGTGCTGGTGTCGAGCGGAAGCGGCAGGGGTGTCCGTTCTGTTCTTCCTCGAGGAAGAAAACGATAAGAGGAGGTGTGAGCGCGGTTGGGCTGGGAAAGCAAAGCGTGGGGCAGGCTAGGCTGCGGGGAAAGGAGGGGACGCGCTGGGCCAGTGGGTGGCGTGTGTCCCAGAAGAGAAGAGGAGGGGGAAGGCGAGGCGGGGCCGAGGAGAGGAGGAGGGTTGGGCCGGAGCAAGGGGGGAAGGGGAGAGGGGTTGAGGCTGTGCGAGATAGAAATTTGTCCCTTGGTGAGGTGATGGATGCGACGGGGTTACTGGCGATGGTGGATGGCAAGGACTCTAGCTCGTGGTTCAACAGGCTAGGCGAAGTGGAGGTGGTGCCAATGGGGAGGTGCTTGATGCCGGGAAAAGTAGGGTTCATGGGACGTGAGGAAGTTGAACGAGTTGGGCCTGCGAGAGAGAGATGGGCTGCGAGAGAGAGATTGTGGTCGGCTCGGAGGGAAAGGGGAGAGGGTGCTCGTGCCGGTGCGGATAGGAGCTCGACGCGCGCTCGTTTTATAGGCGGAGGTCGAGGCTGAGTAGGTGTAGGTGGCGCGCGTCTGAATGCGTGCTTGCTCACCATTAATGGCGGCTTTGCCAAGCACATGTGCACGCGCGACAGCTCAGGCAGGTGTGGGCGTCGCGTTGCGGTTGAAGGAGGTGGTGACGAGCTGCACAGGGCGGAGAAGGGGACGCGACTGGTCACTGCGGCGGGAGTTAACCGCTATGCGATGGTGTCGAGAGTGGTCGCATCACCGTGCACAGGCGAGGTCTCGTCGCGGTGCGATTGATGGCGATATGACGCTTTGAGCAGGGGGGGGGGGGAAAGTGGAGTAATGGTGGTGGTGTCGTGGCGCGGGTCGACATGACCTCTCGGGCAGGCCAAGGTAAAGGCGACGGGGACCGATGCTGCTTTGCGGCGTTACGGTGCGGTTGTCCGCGAGTGTCGGTGGAGTGGCTCTTTGCGCCAGGCGGAGCTGGGGTGGCGCGAGGCTAGGCGGCCGGCGGGGTCGGCGGGGCCGATGGCAGGGGCGCAGCACGCTGGGGCTAGCTCGCACGGTAGCTGGGCGTGCTAGGTCGAGCGGGAGCGACAGGTGTGTTCGTTCCGTTCTTCCTGGAGGAAGAAGACGATAGGAGGAGGTGTGAGCACGGTTGGGCTGGGAAAGCAAAGCGTGGGGCAGGCTGGGCCTTGGCTAGGCTGTGGGGAAAGGTAGGGACGCGGTGGGCCAGTGGGTGGCGCGTGGCCCAGAAGGGAAGAGGACGGGGAAGGCCAGGCTGGGCCGAGGAGAGGAGGTGGGTTGGGCTAGAGCAAGGGGGGAGGGGGAAGGGGGCGTGAGGCCCAAGCGGGTGGGAAGGGGAGACGGAGCTGGACTGGGCCAAAAAGGAGATGCTCGGTCCAAGAGAGAAGGAAGGGGAGATGAAGGCTGGGCCGGCTCTGGGCCGAGAAAAAGGAGGGGAAGGGGGATTCAGCCCGGGGAAGGAGAAGAATGAAGGCGGTTTAATCTTTTCTCTGGGATTTGGCCTTTTGAATTTGGAGAAATTTCTACACGGCTTTGAAGTTTTGAATTGGAGCACAAACACTTGAACAAATAAATGTAGAAGAAAATAAACAATCACTTCGGCAAGGTTGTTTTTAATTATCAAGAATTTCTTTTGTCCTATTTATCTATTTTAATTACTTAGTGTGGTTCTGTTTAACAGAGAAACAAAAATCATAGAATCGTATTATAAATAAAAAATTTAAATTTGCACCGATTTATTTAGTTAATTTTATATTAAAAATTTTGGGGTGTTACAGCAATGCACAACATCGTTCCAAAGATGCATGATGTCTATCTTCTCTGACATGATCGAAAAAATTATGAAAGTTTTCATGGATGACTTCTCTGTTTATGGGAAAACTTTTGATCATTGCCTTGAGAACCTAGATAGGGTCTTACAAAGATGCCAAGGAAGGGACTTGGTATTTAATTGGGAAAAGTGCCACTTTATGGCCCGAGAGGGCATTGTTTTATGACACCTTGTGTCCAAAAGGGGGATTGAGGTGGATAGAGCTAATATTGAGGTCATAAAAAGGCTTCCACCTCCGATTAATGTTAAGGGGATCCGTAGTTTCTTAGGACATGCAGGGTTTTATCGATGTTTTATCAAGGACTTTTCCGAGATCGCTAGACCCCTCACTAGTCTTTTGGCTAAGGATGCTCTGTCACGTCCCTATACCGAAATATAGAGTGCGCCGTACAGGATCGCCTCAGGAGATAAGTTACCAAGATCCTCCCAATTTCCATGATTGTCCAGAACACATGCTCTCAACATGTCCTCCAAATATTGATTTAGTCTTTTGGTTTGACCATCTGTTTGCGGATGATAAGCGGAACTTCGAATAAGAGTAGTACCAAGACAAGAATGCAGTTGCTCCCAAAAACGAGCTATAAATTGAGGACCTCGATCAGAGATTACAGTCTTGGGTACATCGTGCAAACATAGGAATCTTGAGATGTAGAGCTTGGCATACTTTTTGGTAGAGTAGGTTGTATGGATGGGAATAAAATGAGCAGATTTTGTCAACCTATCCACGATGACCCATATCGAATCGTGCTTCTTGGGTGTGAGGGGTAACACAACAATGAAATCCATAGCAATATCCTCCCATTTCCAAGCAGGAACGTTTAAGGGATTTGAAAGACCGGCTTTCCTCAAATGATCGGCCTTCACATGTTGGCAAGTATCACACTCGGCAACATACCAAGCAATTTCTCACTTCATGCGCGTCCACCAAAACTTTTCCCTTAACCCACGGTACATGTTGTTGCTACCAGGGTGTATGGAATATTTGGACAAGTGAGCCTCATCCATTATTTTCTTTCTTAATTCCTCGTTCTTTGGTACAACAAGATGACGGTTGAACCATAGCACTCCATCTTCGTCTTGTCGGAAGCATGTAGCTTCATTCTTACCTATCTTCTAGTGGATATATTCCATTCCTTTGTCTTTCTTTTGTGCTTCAACAATTTCTTCGCGAAGGGTAGAAACAAGAGCTAGATTATGCAAGGATCCATATGGGTTGATACGGAGATTTGGTTCAATAGAATCTGAATTTTTAGAAGCTTCTACAGAACAAACAACTGCATGATTGCATTGGTCCCTCCGACTTAGGGCGTCGGCAACTACATTGGACTTTCAGGGATGATAATGAATTTCTAATTCATAATCCTTGATCAATTCTAGCCACCTATGTTGCCTCATGTTCAGTTCTTGCTACGTGAATAAGTGATAGGTATAGAGTGCCCGATCTTTCGACGAGTGGAGATAACTTCGATTTGATGGATGTCGACCCTCACGATCTGACTACGACAAGCAAGCCAAAGCGCCAATGCAATCGCTGAACCAACTTCCGGAGGATATTAACCTTGCGGTAAACAAGATCAACCTGATCACGAGGATCAATTCTTACACGCAATCAAAGAACGATCAAGAATTAGAGGCGAGCAATCTGATGTATTGCACGAAAGTGGAGTTCTGAATTCACGTCGAGAGATGGATGTATAGCTAAGCTAAACTTAAAACAAAACTGAAAGATTGCAAGGGGCGTAGCCCTTGACTAAATAGGGGGAGGACGAGGCATCTAGGGCCGGCTGAAGTGGAGAGGCGCGGGGTGGAGAGTGAGTCGCGCGACTTGGGCCACGTGGGCCTTCGGGTGGCGTCATCCTGGGCCGTCGTTCCTTAGCATCAAAACCATCTTCAATTCCTTAGCTCGAGCTCTAGTGATTGGGCCCTTGTACGTCATCGTCTCATTAGAAGATGGATCCATAACTCGAGGGGGCGCGACGACGAGATGTGGAGGCGTGACAACTTGGTTTGGCGCGCCATCTTCCGTCGTCATTATTCGTATGTCGTTGATGTCCTCATCAATAAGTACTTGAGACTTTTGTGATCAATATAGAGATTGACAAGGTTACCAAGGAGATAATGGCGCCAGGTTTTTAATGCTAGGACAACGGATGCCAATTCCAAGTCATGAGTAGGATAATTTTGCTCATGCTTTCGGAGCTGTCGAGAGGCATAGGCAATGACACGACCTTCTTGCATAAGTACACAGCCCAATCCGGTGCCGGATGCATCACAATAAACATTGAATGGTTTGGTAACATCGGGTTGGGCCAAAACCGGGGCTGTGGTCAAGTGCTTCCTGAGCAACCGGAATGCTTCCTCACACTCGCTACTCCATTTAAACTTAGCATCCTTCTCCAATAGCTTTGTCATAAGCTTGGCAATTCTCGAGAAGTTAGGAATAAACTTCCGATAGTAGCCGGCAAGACCAAGGAAACTATGAATTTGCTTGACCGATTTTGGAGCTTTCCAATTCAGCACATCCTCAACTTTGCTAGGGTCAACAGCTACACCTTCTGCTGAAATGATATGACCCAAGAATGGAACTTGCTTTAGCCAAAATTCACACTTGCTAAATTTGGCGTAAAGTTGATGATCTCGGAGCCGTTGCAGAACGATGCGAAGATGTTTGGCATGCTCCTCCTCGGATTTGGAGTAGACAAGGATATCATCAATGAAGACCACCACAAATTTATCCAACTCTGGCATGAACACGGAATTCATCAAATACATGAAGTGAGTCGGGGCATTGGTGAGGCCAAAGGACATGACAAGATATTCAAAAAGACCATATCTTGTAGAGAAAGCAGTTTTTGGAATGTCTTCAGC
Organism: Eleusine indica; assembly: GCA_030378355.1. Taxonomy (NCBI): domain Eukaryota; kingdom Viridiplantae; phylum Streptophyta; class Magnoliopsida; order Poales; family Poaceae; genus Eleusine; species Eleusine indica. The sequence continues at coordinate 27,323,563 of CM059501.1, read as the reverse complement.
TCGGATTTTTATTTGGTGGTAGCCGGAGCGGTGATCAATCTTGGAGAAAACTTTGGCACCAATGAGTTGATCAAAGAGAATATCAGTTCGAGGTTGGGGGTACTTGTTCTTGATGGTGACGGCATTTAGAGGCCTATAATCGACACACAGATGTAGGGTCTTATCTTTCTTCTTCACAAAGAGGGCAGGACATCCCCACGTAGATGAACTCGGCCGAATGTAACCCTTTTCCATAAGCCCTTGTAATGCTCCTTTAGCTCTGCTAATTCATTAGGAGCCATTTTGTACGGCCCACGAGAGATAGGCGCCGTACCGGGTAGGAGTTCAATCTTAAATTTGACATCCCTATCTGGAGGCATTCCCGACAAATCATCTGGAAATACATCAGGAAAGTCACGTACCACTGGAATATCCTCTATCTTTTCCCCTTCAACATGCTGCACTTGAGAAGTGGGCATTTTGGGACATGGTAATCGGAGAACAGACGGGCCATGTAGGGGCGAGTTTAGGTGGACTTCTCGGGCTTCGATGTGCAAGACGGCTTTATGTTTAGTCATCCACCTCGTACCAAGGATTATATCAATGACCCTCTAGGATGATTAATGAAGTGTAGTATATGTTGCTTGCTAAATTAAGTGGCACTCCTCTCAACTCAAGATGGGTCCTTATTTTTCCACCGGGAGACGTGATGATGTACCGTGTTCCCGTAGTGGTGGGGGTGATTTTCAACTGATTCACACATGCTTGACTAATAAAATCATGCATTGCTCCAGAATAAAAGAGAACCATAGCGGAGTGTTGGTTAATAGAAAACATACCTGAGAGAACGGGTTCTCCAACTTGAATCTCTTTGATGGTTGACTCGGCCATTCTTATGAATGGGAGTAGAAGATTGGGGATGATTGCCATTGTTGCCACTATTGTTGCTTCTGCTATGGTTGTTGTTGTTGTTGTTCCCCGAAGCATTCGGGTTGTTGTTGTCTTGATTGCGCTTCGGAAAACGGCACTCTTTTGCAAAATGACCGAAATAAGTTGTAGCATGACTGCGGGGAGCTGGACCACATGATAGGTGTAGAGTGCCCGATCTTTCGGCGAGTGGAGATAACTTCGATTTGGTGGATGTCGACCCTCACGATCCGACTACGACGAGCAAGCCGAAGCGCCAATGCAATCGCTGAACCAACTTCCGGAGGATATTAACCTTGCGGTAAACAAGATCAACCTGATCACGAGGATCAATTCTTACGCGCAATCGAAGAACAAGCAAGAATTAGAGGCGAGCAATCTGATGTATTGCACGAAGGTGGAGTTCTGAATACACGTCGAGAGACGGATGTATAGCTAAGCTAAACTTAAAATAAAACTCAAAGATTGCAAGGGGAGCAGCCCTTGACTAAATAGGGGAGCACGAGGCATCTAGGGCCGGCTGAAGTGGAGAGGTGCGCGGTGGAGAGGGAGTCGCGCGACTTGGGCAACGTGGGCCTTCGGGCGGTGTCATCCTGGGTCGTCGTTCCTTAGCATCAAAACCATCTTCAATTCCTAGGCTCGAGCTCTAGTAATTGGGCCCTTGTACGTCGTCATCTCGTTAGAAGATGGATCCGTAACTCAAGGGGGCGTGACGACGAGAGGTGGAGGCGTGACAACTTGGTTTGGCGCGCCATCTTCCGTCGTCATTATTCGTATGTCGTTGATGTCCTCATCATCCTCCCCTTCTTGAAGTGAAGTCGTCCTCGACGGCAACTCATCATCCTCACCCGAGTATGGTTTCAATTCTGCAACATTAAAACTAGTGGAAACACCAAACTCCATGGGCAAGTCAAGAACATAAGCATTATCGTTAATCTTGGTTAGCACTTTAAAAGGACCAGCAGCACGAGGCATCAATTTAGAATGACGCAAAGTAGGAAATCTATCTTTACGCAAGTGCAACCAAACGAATCACCAGGTTCAAAAGAAATATGTTTTCTACCTTTACTACCAGCAACTTGATACTTTTTATTAGCAACGGCATGTTGTGTTGTGTTTCTTCATGCAATTGTTTCATGTGATCAAAATGAGCAAGAGCATCAAGATGTGGTTCATCTTCAGCATCAATAGCAAACAAATCAATAGGCACCCTAGGAACATAGCCATAAACAACCTCAAAACGACACATCTTAGTGGCAGAATGTGTAGCAGGATTATAAGCAAATTCAACATGAGGTAAACAATCTTCCCAACGTCTCAAGTTTTTATCTAGAACAGCTCTAAGCATAGCAGACAAAGTTCTGTTTACTACCTCAGTTTGCCCATCAGTTTGAGGATGACAAGTAGTACTAAATAGTAGCTTAGTTCCTAATTTATTCCAAAGAGAACACCAAAAATGACTAAGAAACTTAGCATCACGATCAGATACAATTGTTTTAGGAATTCCATGCAATCTAACAATCTCTCTAAAGAACAATTCAGCAACATTTGAGGCATCATCAGTTTTATGACAAGGTATAAAGTGAGCCATTTTAGAGAAACGATCAACAACCACAAAAATATTGTCCCTCCCCTTCTTAGTGCGAGGGAATCCCAAAACAAAATCCATCAAAATATCATGCCAAGGAGAAGAGGGAACAGGCAAGGGCATATACAAACCATGATTACCCAAACAAGATTTAGCTTTTTGACATGTAGTACAGCGTGCAACAAGGCGCTCAACATCACGGCGCATCTGTGACCAAAAGAAATGGTCGGCCAACACCACATGTGTCTTGAAAACGCCGAAGTGACCCATAAGATCACCTCCATGCGCCTCCTGTAACAACAAAAGACGAACCGAGCTAGCTGGAATACACAGCTTGTTAGCACAAAACAGGAACCCATCCTGCATATAAAATTTGCCCCAAGGTTTGCCATCCTTACAATGCATCATAATATCAAAAAATTAGCGTCATTCACATATTGATCTTTCAAAGCTTGCAAACCAAAGATTTTAAAGTCTAATTGGGACAGCATCATATAACGACGAGACAAAGCATCGGCAATCACATTTTCCTTCCCATTTTTATGTTTAATGATCTACGGAAAAGATTCAATAAATTCAACCCATTTAGCATGACGACTGTTCAGATTAGTTTGGGTTCTAATATGTTTCAAAGCCTCATGATCAAAATGAATAATAAATTTGCGAGGCCATAAATAATGCTGCCATGTTTGCAAAGTTCTTACTAAAGCATAAAGTTCTTTATCATAAGTGGAATATTTAAGAGCAGAACTACTTAACTTCTCACTAAAATAAGCAATGGGTTTATGATCTTGCAACAAAACAGCACCCAAACCAATTCCACTAGCATCACATTCCAATTCAAACACTTTATCAAAATTAGGCAATTATAAGAGAGGAGCATGAGTTAACCGTTCCTTTAAAGTGTTGAATGCGTTGTCTTGTGGTGCGCCCCACTCAAATGGCGCACCCTTCTTGGTCAGCTCATGTAATGGTGCAGCAATAGAACTGAAATCCCGCACAAAACGATTATAGAAGCCTGCAAGACCAAGAAAATTACGAATCTATGTGACCGTCATCGGTTAGGGCCAACTCTGAATGGCGTCCACCTTGCTGCTATCCACCTCAATGCCCTGTGGAGTAACAACATATCCAAGAAATGAAACATGTTGCGTGCAAAAAGTGCATTTTTCATGTTCCCAAACAAGTGAGCAGCACGCAAAGCATCAAAAACAGCACGCAAATGATCTAAATGCTCATTCATGGATTTGCTGTATATAAGGATATCATCAAAATAGACAACAACAAATATTCCAATGAAAGGCCGAAGAACTTCATTCATTAAGCGCATAAAAGTGCTAGGAGCATTAGACAATCCAAACGGCATAACCAACCATTCATACAAGCCAAATTTAGTTTTAAAAGCCGTTTTCCATTCATCTCCTAATTTCATTCTTATCTGATGGTAACCACTACGCAAATCAACCTTAGAGAAAATTGTGGCACCACTAAGTTCATCAAGCATATCATCAAGGCGTGGTATAAGATATCGATAACGAATTGTAATATTGTTAATTGCACGACAATCTATACACATACGCTAAGAACCATCTTTCTTAGGAACAAGTAAAACAGGAACCGAACAAGGGCTGAGAGACTCACGAATGTAACCTTTATCAAGCAATGCCTACACTTGATGCTGAATTTCTTTTGTCTCCTCAGGATTTGTATGGTACGGGGCGCGATTAGGAAGTTGTGCGCCTGGAATTAAATCAATCTGATGTTCTATGCCATGAATAGGAGGAAGACCCGGTGGCAATTCAGTGGGAAAAACATCTTTATAATCCTGCAAAAGGTTAGCAACAGCAGGAGGAATATGCAACATAGGCGCCTCATCTAGTGAAACAAGCATACGATAGCAAACTAGCGCATAGCAAAGCAGATTAGCATCATGTAATTCATCAAAATCAGCACGTGTAGCAAGCAAGATAGGGTTATTCAATTTGATCTCATGTTGAATAGGTGCAACAGGAGGCGATGTAACCAATTTTGCAGCTTTTGTCGCTCGAGCAATATCATCTTTAAGAACTTGTTCAGGTGTCATAGGATGAATAACAATTTTCTGACCCTTAAACATGAAGGAATAATAATTGGAGCGACCATGATGAACACTATCAACATCATATTGCCAAGGACTGTCAAGCAACAAAGAACATGCTTCCATTGGAACAACATCACAATCTACAAAATCAGAATAGGCGCCAAGAGAGAAAGGAACACGTACCGAGCGCGTTACCTTTATTTTGCCGCCATCATTAAGCCATTGAACGTGATAAGGATGTGGGTGCTTCCTTGTTGGCAATGATAACTGCTCCACCAAGGTCGTACTAGCCAAATTATTGCAACTGCCACCATCGATGATTATACGGACCGCTCGTTCTTGCACAACGCCTTTGATATGAAAAATGTTGTGCGCTGATGCTTTTCATCCTGAACGACCTGTGTACTAAGAACGCGCTGCACAACAAGAGTTGCACACCTGTCGGCGGCACTAGAGTCGACATGAAGCTCCGTATTATCTGCATGATTAGTAGCAAGCATAGTCTACTGAATATCCTCAGAATCACTAGCAGAAGAATACCCATCATCGTAATGAATCAACATAGTTCGTTTATTTGGACAATCGCGTATCACATGACCAAATCCTCAGCAACGGTGACACTGAATATCACGAGCTCGTCCAGACAACGAGGAGGATGGCACGATCGAGGCAGATTTGGCCGTGGATGGAGCACTCGACTTGGACGTGGTCGAGGAGTGGTCACGCGACGTGGAAGGAGGTGTCGACCGTGGAGCTGAAGGCGTCTTGGACCCTACAAAAATGTTAGGTCTTGACGAAGATTGTCGATCCTGCACTTCACGTTCAGCTTTACAAGCATATTCAAATAAGATGGTCATATCATCATAATTCTTATAATCAAGAATATTCTGAATTGCACGATTCAACCCACCCCTAAAGCGAGCCATAGCAGCATCATCCAGTTCAACTAAACCACAGCGAATCATACCCTTTTGCAAAGCTTGATAATAATCCTCTACGCAAAGTGAACCTTGTTGAAAACGCATTTGATTAAGGCAATCTCTAGCATAATATGACGGCACAAAACGATGACGCATAGCAGCTTTTAATGCCGTCCAAGTGGCTGGAATATTATCAGGATATCTTTGTCTATACTCACGCCACCAAAGTAAAGCAAATTCAGTAATTTCACTAATAGCAGACTTAACTTGTAAATTAGCAGGAATATCATGGCATGCAAATATTTGTTCAACCTCTAATTCCCAATCAAGATAAGCACCCGGATCATATTTGCCATTAAAAGTGGGAATACGAAATTTTATTTTGGCAAAGGAATCATTAATAGGAACACGTACCCTACGAGCATGACCACGGCGATTGTCGTCGTCCTGCTCGGTGTCGGCGCCGTAGTCATGTGCATTTTGCAACTCCGTGAGCTGCGTCGTCATGGTCCCAAGCTACGTCGACATGGCCTCATGACGAGTCATGATCGTCGCGAGCGTGGTGCGGGCAGCCGTATCAGCGAGGTCGAGCTGATCAAAATGCTCATTCGACGAAGTGACCGTAGAGTCAAGTCTCTCGTGCATCGTCTTCATTTCGTTTTGTAGACCATCAACCTGCACCTGGACATCCTGGAGGGTGAGCTCCTCCGACTTCGAGCTGTTTTCTGCCATAGAAACACAAGCAATACAAAAAGCTAGGTCCTACGATGAGAGGTGGGTGGTGGATGAAAAGCTCAATCAAAAGGCTGTTATCAAATTCTTACCCGTCCTTACCAAGCATGCAAGCGTGAACTGCAACCATAGGTAAAACCGGTGGAAGATTGGAGGAGCGATTGCATGGTGAAACAAAAACCTGCTCATAGTAGAAAATTTATGGGGCTAGGAAGCTGCACTCAATCCAAGGGTTAGCACAATTCAAACAATAACTGCAAAGCTGAATAATGGTGCTAAACGCGAAAAGATTGCTGCCGGCACAAGTGCAAGAAGAAGGAAGAAGGATCAAAACAAAGTGCGGCAAGAACGCGTCACCTGTGTTGCTCGGCCGCTCTTTTTTTCTCTCTTTTTTTTCTTTTTTTTCTTTCCTTTTTTTATACCTTTTTCTGAAAATATAAACAACGAGACCTCAAATAAGCAATTAACCACAAGCGCTTTTTTTTAGGCAGGGGTAGAACGGTCTCTCATTCTCTCTCTCTCTCTCTCTCAAGGAGGGACACACGGAACCAAACAGAACCAAACACAGGGCGAGGCGAGCGGGTTACGACGTAACCGAGTAGGACTCGATCGGCGATCGGCCAAAAGCGTCAGCGAGGCACGTGATTGACCCGGACTCACGGTGTAGTGGGAAAACTTGGCAAGTGATCGGCCAATTAGGAGAGCGAGACGGGGTAAACAGTTGCGGCGGAAAGCAAACTGTGGTGGTGAAAACACGTGGCGCGGCGGAAGGATATGATGATGATGGGGAGAAAACGATAAAACACAGTGTACCAGCAACGATCAAAAGCGAAAGCACAAAAACTCAACAACGCAAATTATTGAACGAAAGTGCGAGGTTCAAAACTGTACTGGGGTAAACTTTTTTTTTTGTAGTTTTCGGTTTATGTGGACTTGGATAAACTCATCGAGAAACACTGGAATCTGATACCACTTGATAGGTGTAGAGTGCCCGATCTTTCGGCGAGTGGAGATAACTTCAACTTGGTGTTTGTCCACTCTCACGATCCGACTACAACGAGCAAGCTGAAGCGCCAATGCAATCGCTGAACCAACTTCCGGAGGATATTAACCTTGCGGTAAACAAGATCAACCTGATCACGAGGATCAATTCTTACGCGCAATCGAAGAACGAGCAAGAATTAGAGGCGAGCAATCTGATGAATTGCACGAAGGTGGAGTTCTGAATTCATGTTGAGAGACAGATGTGATAGGTGTAGAGTGCCCGATCTTTCGGCGAGTGGAGATAACTTCGATTTGGTGGATGTTGACCCTCACGATCCGACTACGACGAGCAAGCCAAAGCGCCAATGCAATCGTTGAACCAACTTCCGGAGCATATTAACCTTGTGGTAAACAAGATCAACCTGATCACGAGGATAAATTCGTACGCGCAATCGAAGAACGGGAAAGAATTAGAGGCGAGCAATCTGATGTATTACACGAAGGTGGAGTTCTGAATTCACGTCGAGAAACGGATGTATAGCTAAGCTAAACTTAAAACAAAACTCGAAGATTGCAAGGGGCGCAGCCCTTGACTAAATAGGGGGAGCACGAGGCATCTAGGGCCGGCTGAAGTGGAGAGGCGCGCGGTGGAGAGGGAGTCGCGCGACTTGGGCCATGTAGGCCTTCGGACGGTGTCATCTTGGGTCGTCGTTCCTTAGCATCAAAACCGTCTTCAGTTCCTGGGCTCGAGCTCCAGTGATTGGGCCCTTGTACGTCGTCGTCTCGTTAGAAGATGGATCCGTAACTCGAGGAGGCGCGACGACGAGAGGTGGAGGCGTGACAACTTGGTTTGGCGCGCCATCTTCCATCGTCATTATTCGTATGTCATTGATGTCCTCATCAGGATGTATAGCTAAGCTAAACTTAAAACAAAACTAAAAGATTGTAAGGGGCGCAGCCCTTGACTAAATAGGGGGAGGACGAGGCATCTAGGGCCGGCTGAAGTGGAGAGGCGCGCGGTGGAGAGGGAGTTGCGCGACTTGGGCCACGTGGGCCTTCAGGCGGCGTCATCCTGGGCCGTCATTCCTTAGCATCAAAATCGTCTTCAATTCCTAGGCTCGAGCTCTAGTGATTGGGCCCTTGTACATCGTCGTCTCGTTAGAAGATGGATCTGTAACTCGAGGGGGCGCGACGATGAGAGGTGGAGGCGTGACAACTTGGTTTGGCGCGCCATCTTCCGTCGTCATTATTCGTATGTCGTTGATGTCCTCATCACCTCACAACTTGAATAGTTTGCTGTGGAGGGCGGGAACTAGGGGACGACTGCTGGTTGTTTCCATGGGAACTAGAGGGCTGCTACGAATAGGACGGGCGAAACCCTCCTCCCGGCGGTACTGCAGCTCAGAAACTCTGTTTGGACGGGGAGGTGATTGCCAACTTGTACTTGGGTGGGGCGGAACTAGACGAACTTCCCATAGCACACTTTATTTTCTTGTCATCTTGATTAGCATGGATGGCGTCTTCCTGCACGATGGTGGCACTCATCAAATCATTGCACGTGCCAGCGGTAACTTGTGCCAATCGATCCTGTAGCTTCAGAGTAAGGCCCGAACGGAAACAATCCTTCTTCTTCTCATCCGTATTAGCGTGATAAGAAGCATATTGCGTCAAGTATTTAAATTTCCATGCATACTCTTGCATGATTCCAGAGCCTTGCTTCAGATTGAGAAATTCCTGTAGCTTGCGCTTCATAAGCCCTGCTGGAATGTGGTGTTCTCGAAAGGCGGTGCAAAACTCCATCCAAGTAACTTGGTGGTCATTGGGAAGAGTGGCGGTGTAGCTTGCCCACCAAGCACTTGCGGAGCCACGGAGTTGCTGCGCTGGGAAGAGGGGCTTCTGATGGACGGTGCAGTTGAGAAGTGCAAACTTTGACTCCAGGGTGCGAATGAAATTATCTGCTTCCAGCGGATCACCGGCTTCTCCGAAAGTGGGCAGATGAGTTGCTCAAAAGTCGTTGTAGGAGGATTCCTGGGGGGCTTGGGGCTGCTGCGGTGGTGGCCCTTGAGCTCTTTGGCGGTTCATGGTTTCCATGAACATACGGAACATCTCGTTTTGGTTGTGGATGAGCTGCTCCATAGGATTCATGGGTGGAGGCTGGGGTGGCTGCTGGGATCCACTGATGTTTGAGCTACCAGGAGCATCACCGGGAATATCACCACTACGGCGGGTTTGCACTATCTACCATGTAACAATGCATGTTAGCCCGATCATCACATGATACAATATGATAATTAGGCCATGACATAGGGACAAAATAAAATTTCAGATTGCCTTGCAAATGGGAATTGACAAGAGACGAGGCAATACATAGGGAAAAAACCTTAATTCCATCGGTTCCAAACACAACAGGCAACATAATTACCATAAAAGCCATGGATACATGTGATGCAACTTTTGATACAAGACATGTCTTAAGTTACATTGCTAAGAAAACACGACAACAACCTGATCTCGGAGAGCTTAGGTCATCACAACACTTACTATTTACCGGCACTACCAATATCCAAACACGATGCCTCACGACATCCCACCCTACACGACGTGCTACTTCCTCCAATGCCTAACCACAAGTCACGCGGCGTGGCTGTCACCCTCGGACTCCAAGTCTGTGTCGTCCCTGTCGGGGGGTGCCTCATAGTCAACACCGGAATCTCTGTCATCACTCAAGTCGGCGTCATCTGGGGGAATCACCGCAAGTGGTACAGGTGGTTGGTCATTAAGGACAGCGTGCAGCTGGGCATTGGCAGCTTGGAGCTGTGCAATGATGTGGTCTCGCTGTGCGATGGCGGCATTGGCGTCATTGAGGTTTCCTTCCATAACATCCCGCTCATCTTCAGCTTCCGAGCGTTGAGCTTGGAGCTCACTTCGTTCTTCCAAGAGAGCGGCGATCTGTCCATGAAGAGAGTAGGTCTCCTCCTGGGCAGAAGTGAGCTGAGCTTTGCATTGGCTCAGCTGCTCTTGCAGCTGATCACTAGCATCGCCCTCAATGATGAGCTCAGCATCGTGGAGTTGCTCAAAATGATCAGCCCGCTCCAACTCGCTGGCATGCAGTTTGTCCTTAAGGACTGCAACCTTTGCATCATGGGCAGCGAGCCGGGCATTACGGGCTGCAAGTGCAGAATGCAGCGCATCACGTTCCCGTTCCAACTCGAGAACGCGTGCGGAAAGGTTCTCGGGGTCCTTCACGAGCTTGCCAACAACCATCTGTCAGAAGGAAGTTTTGAAAGTATGAGTCAAAACTTAACATCCCACAAAATGCATATGCCCAAAATAGCAAAAAGGTTAGTGGGTAAAAGAAGCACCACGAGTGTCTGATTAGCGCAATGAAAACAAGGTGCTGTCTCTGTTTTTAACAGAGTAACTAACAGAGATAGGCAAAAACTCTTAGCTCCTGGGCAGAGTTAAATTTTTGGCCTTTAACAAAAGTTATAGAGGATTTCATTATCTTTCCAACACATGCCCAAATGTCTCCATCTGATAAGATCTCTGGGAGTTATGATCACCCAAAGACAGAGGACAGAAACGGAGCAACTTCTGAAATCAGAAAACCTCTCTGTTTTCAACCTTTTTGGGATAATTCCAGATTTTTCTAAGAAAAACCCACTATACCAAACTCGTAGGGTGAATCATTAGCTTTCCAACGAGTACTCATTCACCTTCATCAGATTAAAAACGAGGGAGTTACACTCATTTTAGTGAAACTGACCTTTCTGGCAGAAATTGGTTTCTTATCGGTTGAGTTCAAACTTTTTGCCCAAGACTTGATCATTTCACATGTTGGTGATATTTCTGACCCTTTTCACATGATTAAGTGCGGATAAATGCATGTGTGATATGCATGAATGCCAAAATGCTCAATAAGACGATTTCCTACATCCTCACAAAATAAAAGACTAGATTACTAAATATGACCGAACGGACCTCGGTGGCCACTCACACACGTTTCTCATCACGTGTATATACGAACTAAGTTTTGTGGTTAGTGTACCTGTAGAAGAAATATTTCAGAAACAAACATCAAATTCAAAAGAAACAAGGCAAAATAATAATGACAGTATATGGCCACGTATTTGCCCACCTGGAAGGCAGCCGACATTTAAGCGTAATCGGTCCACGCATTAAACAAAGCCCAGGTCTTTGCCCACCCGGAAGGCATTCGGTGTTTATAACGTAACCGATCTGCGCACAGGCACATACCTTCATTGAAGAATCCGTAGATGGAGGTAATTTAAACAAACATAACCTGGCGTTATCTTTGCCACGTACTAATAGTAATCCTTACATGGGCACTACTAGTTCGTACCTCACCGTAAGACGTAAAAACAGGTTGTTCAAGTTTTAGAAGGTTTATTTGTGTGTTGCTTATCCCGAATCAGCTCTGATACCACCTGTCACATCCCTATACCGAAATATAGAGTGTGCCGTACAGGATCGCCTCGGGAGATGATTACCAAGATAACCATACATAGCATACACACATAAACATCCATCATTTACAATGATACATCATTAAGTGCATAATATTACATATTACAAGTTCAAGAGTCACAGCAGAAGCAAATTAAGTTGTGTTATAATACATATGTTCTTGGTTCGGTACATAAATAAGCGGAAGTGAAAACATGGTACACTCGATGATAGATAGCCTAAGTAAACCATGCTGGCCCTATGGCAATGGCTCACTCATCTTGGGTAGGCGAACTAGGAACCTACTCAATGGTCCACTCCTGTGGTGCCTCGCCTTCCCACATAATCTTGTTACAACAGTCACAATTGGTAGCCTATGGGATACCTGAAAGTATCATAAATCGCAAAGCCTGAGTATCTAATATACTCCGCAAGACTTACCCGACAAAAGGTTTTCTAAAACCGACTCCTAATATGCAGGGGGCTGACCGGGCTTATTTGGTATTTTGCATAAAAGGCACCTAATAGCTCTATGCTTGCAAGTTGATCCTTTAGTCGATATTTAATTTTCGTTGCAGGAAAATAACTTTAGTTGAACCTGGCTAGCTGCTAAGGTTGTACAAATATAAAGAACAATACATCATAGCAATATGTAGCCATAGAGTAAATAAAATTCAGAATCATAACCACTCCTCTCTACTTAATTATCATAACCGGAGCGTGGCCGGGCTCGCCGGCGCTTTGCCGTAGGGCCCTAGGGTGGAGGAGATGGCTCGGGACCGGCACCATCCAGCCGTGCATGCGACGGCGAGCAACCCCAGGGGATCGCCCACCGATGGCGGTGACCGGAGCGGTGTCGACAGCGGCGGTCGAGGTAGGGGGTGGTTTCGGCGGTGTCGCGCGTCACGCATACAGGGCGAGAGGGGTCGGGAGGGGGTAGAGAAGCTTCACCGTGGTGAGGGGATCGCCGGCGTTGTGGAAGACGTCAAGGGCGGTGGCCGGAGGGTGGTTCTCGTTGTGGAGGAGGCGGGTTCCAGCGTGGCGGCGTCCTTTCCTTCCCGAATTCCGGCGATGTCACTGCATGAGGAAGGGGCAACATTAGGGGAAAGCTGGAGGGAGTCGTGGCGCAGTGATTTGAGGAAGAAAGAGGGGACAAGGGGGGTTCCTTGACCGAGCTCGACGCGACGGCGGCCATGGCGGCTCAAAAACAGGGGCGCGACCGGATTTTTGCTCTTGCCCTCGCCGGCAAAGGAAAAGGGTGGCGCTTGGGAGCTTGGTGCATCGAGAGAGAGCAAAGGAAGGGTGCGGGAAAGTGTAGAACCGAGAGAGAGAGAGTGAGGGCCGTTCCTGCCGCTGCTGCTCTTGTGGCCGGAGAGAGAGAGAGACCGAGGGAGTGAGAGGACCGGAGTGGGTGGCTCGGCGGTGAGGCGGCTTCAATGCAGCGCCGGTGGCATAGGGACGGGTACGCGGAGCAGTGGACGGAGTGGGGAGGGAGGAGGTGAAGCCGATCGTCGGCCAAAGGGAGAGGACGACGGTGTCGATCGGCTAGTGGTCCAGAGAAAAAGATTTTTGTTGACTCCCCTTGACTGAAACAGTGCCACTGTCCATCGCCAAAATGCCCAAGTTTCCTTGCTCAAAACCTTATGCGAATTTTTATGCATGGTCATCAAAATATTTTCTCCAAGTTTGATGTTGGGGTCATGTGGATATTTGTTTTAGAAAAATTATGAAAAATCCTGGAACAGAGGAACCTTTTTCTACTTTTAGGAAATTTTTAAGGGTATTAATCCTTTACCAAAAATTCTGGAAAATTCCCTAAAATTCATTCTTGACATGACTCACTAAAATATGCAAAAACATTGGCACACTTCCATTGAATTTTGTGAAGTTTGTGAAAAGCTAGCATTTGAGGGATTTAGAATTAATTAATTAAATTCTCCTTTCTTTGGCAAATTAATTCTTCACATTTTTAATTAGCTTAGAAATTAGCATTAGGATTAGGGTTAATTGTCTTTTTGTGACATGGGATGTCACATGCTCCCTTTGATTTCGATGATGAGTGCCTACATTCCTTTGATATCCTTAAGAAGGCACTCATCTCAGCTCCAATCATTCAACTCCCCAACTGGATGCTGTCTTTCGAAATCATGTGTGATGCTAGTGACTATGCTGTTGGGGCCATTCTTGGCCAAACCAAAGATAAGAAGCATCACGCCATAGCCTATGCTAGCAAGACCTTGATAGGAGCACAACTTAATTATGCCACTACTCAAAAGAGCTCCTTGCCGTTGTTTTTGCAATCGATAAGTTTAGGTCTTACTTAGTACAAGCAAAGGTTATTGTTCACACTGATCATGCTGCTTTTGAAATAGCTGCTCACTAAGAAAGATGCTAAACCAAGGCTAATTAGATGGATTCTTCTACTCCAAGAATTTTACCATGAAATTAGAGATAAGAAAAGAGTAGAGAATTCTATTGCAGATCATTGTCGCGTATGCAAGTGACTAACATGCAGGAATTCCAATAAATGACTTCCTCCACGATGCCATGCTACTGCAAGTGACGGACTCCAACCCCTGGTATGCAGACATTGTGAATTTCATTGTTACAAGTTATGTACCACCAGGGGAGAATAAGAAGAAACTCATCTATGACAGTCGACGTCACATGTGGAACGACCCGTACCTTGACAGAGTATGTGCTGACGGGTTGCTAAGAAGATGTGACCCAAGAATCGATGGCACTAAGATAATTGAGAAATGCCATGCATCTCCATATGGAGGTCACTATAGTGTACTTCGCATCCAAGAAAAAATCTGGCAGAGTGGATTCTTCTGGCCAACAATGGATGAGGACACAAATGAATTCAATTGAAGATGTCGAAATTGCCTGAAGCATGGAGAGATTACTGCTCGCAATGCAATGAACCTAACATACAACCTTCAAGTGAAATTATCTGATGTATGGAGAATTGACTTCATGGGACCATTTCCAAAATCCTATGATTGTGAGTACATCTTTGTGGCTGTTGTATGTATCCAAGTGGGTAAAAGCAATGGCATGCAGAGCTGCCGACTCCAAGCACGCCCGAAGAATGTTCCATGAGATCATCTATCCTCGTTTTGGAACACCACGGATGGTGATAAGTGATGGAGGGCCTCATTTCATTGATAAGACCTTCCGGAACTTCCAAAGAGATCTTGGAGTAAAGCACAACATTGCAACTCCATACCACCCCCAGACAAGCATGCAGGTAGAAACTTCAAATAAACAAATTAAGAACGTCCTGCAGAAGACCGGGAATGAAATAGGGAGTGGATGGAAGATGAAGGTACCAGATGCACTTTGGCCCTACAGGATGTCACATCCCAAAATCCTCCATTTTGGAATTTGAACCGTTTTCCAACAAAAATTTTAATTTTCAAGTGTTTAAAGGATCATTTAGTAATCTTTTATGAATTAATAAATGATTTGATTTGGTTTACAAAAAAATTTGTATACCAATGAAACAAAGGGATTTCATTTTGTACCAAAACCACTCCAATATAAATAAAATCATTGTATCTTATTTAATTTTAGTATTTTTGTTAGTTTTTAATCTGATTCTAATTTGATAAGTTGAAATCCTTTTCCTTTAAATTTTACAAATATCCATTTTGTTTTGAATTATGGGGCTCAGTCATCTAACTCTTCTTCACTCATGTGTATGCATTGTTGACACCATCATTCAACTCATGTCTGTAACATCGCGTCACGGTTCATCGTATTTTCCTTCCTACAATACTTGGATGTATCTCTAGTCAATACCATCCACATTCTCTCCACCTACCACAAGGATGAACCTAGACCCATTGACCATCCAAGTTCATTCCAAGAATCGCGTGCAATCAAAAGGAAAGAAAATGAGCAATTAAACATTCAATCAATGGAATTAATCACCTTGTTTCCTCCTTCCATGTTTACCCCCTCCTTCCATAAACATCACTATGGAAAGAAGTCTCATCTTCCATAAACATTCATAAGGAAAAAACAATTGAATAATTTCTTTTCCATATTTCCTATGCCTTCCATGTTTGCCTCCAATAAATGCATATATTCCTCTTAAATTCATTTCCATATTGTTACTCCACCTACCCTCACCTCTCCTATAAATTCTAGGCCCTCTCCCACGTCCTCCCCACCCCCTCAAACCCTCACCACGCTGCCAGGCTTCCGCCGCTTCACTCTGCTCTCGCGTCGAACAATGCTGCCACCGATTGACATCGACTTTCCCGGTGATCCAGCCATCTAAATGCCGCCAAATTTAACATGGAGGTGCGCCCAGATGTCCTCTACGACATATCCAAAATTCATAGCCATTGGACAAAGGATGCCTCCGGGATCTGCATCGCAATGTATGTTGCTCCCTGATCTGGACGGATCCAGCGTGCGTGACGTAAACTCATCCCCTTTCCTCCCAATCCAAAGATGGTCTTGATACAACCAACACTCCTACAATAAGATGGTCTTGAACTAGATGTTAAGTTAGCTATGGGTCGACATGCTTAGTTGCTTATTGGGTTGTTGGGTTCAATTAATATTGACTAATGAACAATGTCATATTGGGGATAATTTGGTAATTCTTTTAGCAACATGGACTTAGGGATCTCAACAAGCTAGATGGAATAGATGTAGTGCCGTTGGCACATGTTGGGTGGTGGTATGCTTGTTGTAGATCATAGGAACCGGTGCTTGGAGCGGTAACCAGGACAACAGTGCCATCACAAGGCTACTATGGAACAACTTGGCTGATTAATAAGGAGTTCTTCCAGTGTCGGTGCAGCATTTGGTGGAGTGGGGAATGGAAGTCAAGAGAACTATCATTGTATCCGAATGGCTCAAGAGGGGGCTCCTTGGGTGATGAGCTTCTTGTTGATGGCTATCACTTATGGACGAGAGTGGAACCTTAGTGGCTAGCATGTACTGGGAGACCCTTTGTAAAAGCCTCGTAGTGATCTCCTGGCCGCACACCTAAGAAAGTGTGCTAGTGCTTGGCCGACATGGTAACATGGAGACTCTAGTCCACCTCGCAACAGGGGACGAAATCACGACTTGTGGGTAAAAGTGGCGCAACCTCTGTAGAGTGTAAAACTATCATGACAGCGTGCTCACGGTCACGAGCGGCGTGGATCCCTCACTTGATTACTTGGTGGTTTATGGATGGTTATGGTTGGGAATGGTTGGGATTGGTGGATGATGTTGGACTTGGCTTGGATAGAACCCCATGGATTGATGGTTGGGATGATGTCACCTAGTAATTAGGATGCTTGGGAAATTAAAAGCTCATGCAATAAACCCCTATAAGCCTTTCTTGTCTATAGCCCCATGTCATCTTTTCCCCCACTTGCTAAGTACGACATGTACTCACCCTTGCTATACCCACATTGCTGCTCAGCTACAGGAGAAGGATGGTACAACTATGAAGACGATGGAGGAGACTAGGCATGCAGTCTTCCGGTCGACTCCCTGTGGGAGCTGAAGGACGCCAACGCTTAGTTATTCCGCTGCAATGTAATCTTTTACTTTTGACCTATGGGTCACCCTTGTGATAATGTTATCGATTTAATAAAGATATTGTTCTTTTATCACAATAATTATCCTATGTGTGTGAAAACTTGATCCTAGGCACGCATACAGATGCATTTGGTTTTGGTCATTGAAACCGGGTGTCACAAGTGGTATCAGAGCTATATCGACTGTAGAACACAAGCCTAGTTATAAATGGTCAATTTTTAAAGTATAATTTTGCAAACTCCACTTCTTTCCCCTACTTCCTTGACTATTTCATTTTCTCCTTGTGTTTTGAGATAAAATGTTTTACCGACTTGCCCAACCAATAGGTTTAATTTTAGTTCAGTTTCACTTCTCCTAGGCCTACCATTATTTGATATTAGGAAGGTGCCCTAGATTTTATTAGTCCTACATGCAATTGTGATTTGGTTGTTTTATTGTGATGTGCTTGTGTGATCATTTTCTTGTTTCAAACACCTTGCTTTAAGCCTTACCCTGGTCCAGAGCCACATTGATCCTATTTTGTTTGTCGACTCCAATACTACCTTTTAGTTCAAGGAGATGGTTAAGTCAAAGAGGATCATCATCACCAACAACAACTCAAGTAACAAGATATACTATCGAGGTACCTCTACATCAAGAAGTGAAGATCTTAATATGGAAGTTGAATATGAAGCTAAGGTATTGTCGTGAGTCGCCGTTTATTGAGCCATGTTTTGTTTGCTTTGTGTAATATAGGTTCTTTGTGCCTATCTTCCTTGACCATCATTTCTTCCTTGAAATGTATCTGTCATCCTTGATGCATATAGTGTGATCCATTAATCCATTTATGATTGATTCCAACTTTGCCTTTTTATCTTCTCTGTCCTCGTATATTGGTCTATCATTGCTCTCCGATCCAAGCATCTTGACCTAATTTCTCTGAATCTCAGGACGAGATTCCTGTTAAGGGGGGGGGGGGGTAGATTGTCACATCCCAAAATCTCCCATTTTGGAATGTGAACTGTTTTCCAACAACAATTTTAATTTTCAAGTGTTTAAAGCATGATTTAGTAATCTTTTACAAATCAATAAATAATTTGATTTGGTTTACAAAAAATTTTGTATACCAATGAAACAAAGGATTTCGTTTTGTACCAAAACCACTCTTATATAAATAAAGTCATTGTATCTTATTTGATATTTAGTATTTTTGCCAGTTTTTAATCTGATTCTAATTTGATAAGTTGAAATCCTTTTCCTTTGAATTTTACAAATATCCATTTTGTTTTGAATTATGGGGCTCAGTCATCTAACTCTTCTTCACTCATGTGTATGCATGGTTGACACCATCATTCAACTCATCTCTGTAACATCGCGTCACCGTTCATCATATTTTGCTTCCTACAATACTTGGACATAGATCTACTCAATACCATCCACATTCTCTCCACCTACCACAAGGATGAACCTAGACCCATGGAATTAATCACCTTGTTTCCTCCTTCCATGTTTACCCCCTCCTTCCATAAATATCACTATGGAAAGAAATCCCACCTTCCATAAACATTCATAAGGAAAGAACAACAGAATAATTTTTTTTTTGCACATTTTTTATGCCTTCCATGTTTGCCTCTAAATGCATTTATTCCTCTTAAATTCATTTCCATATTGTTACTCCACCTACCCTCACCTCTCCTATAAATTCTAGGCCCTCTCCCACGTCCTCCCCAACCCCTCAAACCCTCACCATGCTGCCAGGCTGCCGCCGCTTCACCCTGCTCTCGCGTCCAGCAATGCTACTATCGATTGACATCGACGTTCCCGGTGATGCAGCCATCCAAATGCCGTCAAATTTAACATGAAGGTTCGCCCAGATGTCCTCTACAACATATCCAATATTCATAGCCATTGGACAAAGGATGCCTCCGGGATCTGCATCGCAATGTATGCTGCTTCCTGATCTGGACGGATCCAGCGCGTGCGATGGTAAAAAATTCATCCTCTTTTCTCCCAATCCAAAGATGGTATTGATACAACCAACACACCTACTTGTGTTCCAGGGTCTTGTGATCATCTCCACTAGAGGGTTCTCCTAGAACGGCCCTGGTGCGATCGGGAACGCGATCTGTGCTCGATCTGCCGCTGGACTATCTCACCATGATGTAGCTAATCGATCTCCTGTATAGTTGACTTCTAAACCAATTCACCTTGCGTTTCACATGTTCCATGTCACTAGAAATTTTTCTGTTCAAATTATTCCTTGAGAACCAGATTCAATCATTGGAAACGCGCACATATGTTTTGCACTATCTGTGCGCAACCGCAATCCTTGCAACTTTAACCTTGCATATCTTTGGATCCACAACCCCGATTTAGATGATTCTTCCACCTACATTCTTGTATCCAAATAAACTATCTAATTGCAACCTTTGTCCAATTATATCCCATTGTCTCATATCTTGTATTGTGTAATTATTGTGTGTATGCTTTGTATGTCTTACGCGGATAGGATTTTTACACATGGGATTCATACGAGGACGAAGATCATGATTTGTTATCACTGAGCAGCAACATCTAATTTTAGGCAAGTGTCTTTGTTGCATTTTGCACCTATTATGAATGATTATTTCAGAATTGCATACCTGTGTCAAATGGATGGGTACCTATTGTTAGGGTTTACTAGTATTGCTTTACCTTTGCCTTGTCGCCTTGAACTAGATGTTTAATTAGCTATGGGTAGACATGCTTAGATGCTTATTAGGTTGTTGGGTTCAATTAATATTAACTAATGAACAATGTCATATTAAGGATAATTTGGTAATTCATTTAGAAACAAGGACTTAGGGATCTCAACAAGCTGGATGGAATGGATGTGGTGCCGTTGGCACATGTTGGGTGGTGGTATGCTTGTTGTAGATCGCAGGAACCGGTTCTTGGAGCAGTAACCCAGGACAACAATGCCATCACAAGGCTACTATGAAACAACTTGGCTGATTAATTAGGAGTTCTTCCAGTGTCGGTGCAGCATTTGGTGGAGCAGGAAATGGAAGTCAAGAGGAATGTCATTGTATCCGAATGGCTCAAGAGGGGGCTCCTGGGGTGATGAGCTGCTTGTTGATGGGCTATCACTTATGGACGGGAGTGGAAACTTAGTGGCTTGCATGTACTGGAAGACCCTTTGTAAAAGCCTCGTAGTGATCTCCTGACCGTACGCCTAAGAAAGTGTGTTAGTGCTTGGCCGACATGGTAACACGGAGACTCTAGTCCACCTGGCAACAGGGGACGAAATACGACTTGTGGGTAAAGTGGCGCAACCTCTGGAGAGTGTAAAACTGTCATGACAGCCGTGCTCACAGTCACGAGCGCCCTGGATACCTCACTTGATTAGTTGGTCGTTTATGGATGGTTATGGTTGGGAATGGTTGGGATTGGTGGATGATGTTGGACTTGGCTTGGATAGAACCCCATGGATTGATGGTTGGGATGACCTCACCTAGTAATTAGGATGCTTAGGAAATTAAAAGCTCATGCAATAAACCTCTATAAGCCTTTCTTGTCTATAGCCCCATGTCATCTTTTCTCCCACTTGCTGAGTACGACATGTACTCACCCTTGCTATACCCACATTGCTGCTCAGCTACAGGAGAAGGATGGTACAACTATGAAGACGATGGAGGAGACTAGGCATGCAGTCTTCCGGTTCACTTCCTGTGGGAGCTGAAGGACGCCACCGCTTAGTTATTCTGCTGCAATGTAATCTTTTACTTTTGACCTACGAGTCACCGTTGTAAAAATGTTATCGATTTAATAAAGATATTGTTCTTTTATCACAATAATTGTCCTGTGTGCGTGAAAACATGATCCTAGGCACGCATCCAGATGCATTCAGTTTTGGTTGTTGAAACCGGGTGTGACAAGTGGTATCAGGGCTATATCGACTGTAGGACGCAAGCCTAGTTAGAAATGGTCGGTTTGTAAAGTATAATTTTGCAAACTCCACTTCTTTCTCCTACTTTCTTGACTATTTCATTTTCTCCTTGTGTTTTGAGATAAAATGTTTTACCAACTTGCCCAACCAATAGGTTTAATTTTAGTTCAGTTTCACTTCTCCTAGGCCTACCATTACTTGATATTAGGAAGGTGCCCTAGATTTTATCAGTGGAGTTCTCGCACATGATCCCGCAATCACTCCTAGAGTGAAGACATGATTGGGTCACTGCTGAATCCGAGGCACAAGATCGCCTCCCTCGAGAACTTGCTGGACTCCCCGAGCTGACATGGACGCTCACTAGCGATGCCCCTTTCACCGATAGGCTCAAACCGAGTACAAACGTGTGATGGCCTGCACAACCAATCATGATAGGCTCGATCACCGACACCTAACCGGTCTAGGTCTCACCATAGACCAAGAGTAACAACCTAGATCACACCCTCAAGGACACCCTAGCCTAGATGTGCATAGATACTCAAGTTACTCTCTCTAGCACTCTCAAGATATCCAATATCCTCTCCCAGTGCTCCTCTCTTTTCCTCTTGGCTCTTACCAAATGCTCTAGGTACTCCACTGGCCAAGAGAGGTCTCCAAGACCTCATCAACAAAGTTATATAGGCTTCCAACCTCAAACTAGCCGTTGCTCCACGAAATCAGCTTTCTGGAAAAAATGATCGTATAGTCTGGTCACTCCTTGACCGGACCGTCCAGCCTCCTCGGAAACGGCTCCTCCAGAGCCGTTGGCTCCCTGCCCAATGCTGAAACAGGACCATCTGGTCTGTCCATCTCCTGCGATTCCAGAGAGCACCCATTTCTACACCTTCTATCTTGACTCCCATCCATACAGACTGGACCGTCCGGTCCCTATGGGCCTTCGCACAAATAGACTCCTTGTAGACCGCTCTCTGATCTCCTAGTGATAGTACAATCCGGTCTCCATAGACCCCTCTTTCCGATCACTCTGTCCAGAAGCTAAAACTCCTCGTCCTCGCTTGACTTCATTTCCCAGCTTGTTCCAACAACTTCTTGGCTTCTCCACTGTCACCTAGTGCTTGTGATTTCACTGAGCATCCATGCACATCACCGACTAGCATGACCTAAAGAGACATGACCTAGACCCTCTTGATAGTCCGATTTTTTCTACGGGCTCAAAACCTTAACAACTAGATAAGTGTTCCAAACACTTGCTCCATAGCTCTCTTTAGCCTTGATCCATCTCCATCAACCCTTGAACTCCATCGAGCTCATCAAGCTCCACGCTTGTGGTCATTGTCATCCATCGCCAAGGCAATCATCATCAATAAGATTTGTAGTAGAGTTTAGAGATGATTCCTACATAAACAACACTGGTGTAGATATTAGCCCACAATTTAATAGTTGTCATTAATCACCAAAACATCCATACCTCGGGGATCGACTCATTAATGGTCATAAAGCTTACATGGGTGCATGGTTTCCCTGATATTTTCCATTGACCACAAGAACATTTCTTGCTATCAAGGTACACCACATGCTCCAAGGAGTATTTTCCCTAGTCACTCCAGATACCTCAGCCGTAAGCCCACCACACCCTTTTACATCATAAGGCAAGATTCTACTCTTTGTGTTCAGCTCATGAATAACACTTGGAAGGATTGGCCCTACATGTTTGGAGGCTATAAGACGCCTTGTTACTATCTTTTCCATGATCTTTCCTCGTATAGCATCGAGAAGGGTATCTACAGGAAGAGACTTGTAGTCCTTTATCCAATTGTTAAAGCACTCAGAAATGTTGTAATCACCAAAGCATTCCCCTGAGAACTTGGCTTTGGACCAGATTTGTTTATGGGTTGTTTGCAAATAAGTAATTGCTTCTGGGCTACTCTTTGCGATTTTGTGCCACAGGTATTGGCGCCTTTGAAGTGTACACGCCCAAGCACAAGGCCACATGTACTTCAACACATATCCTTGGAACCTCTTCCTCAAATTTTTCATGAGGTTCCTAAAAACACTCTCTATGCTCTACTGCACCTGGGAGAACCTTATGTATTGCATTCTCAAGCCCTTTACATGCATCTATATGGATAGTCAGCCCATGTGGAGTCCCAATTGCTCTCCTTAATTGTTTCATGAACCATGTCCAGTTTGACTCATTCTTCTTGGAAAAAATGCCATAAGCCACAGGATACATCCAATTGTGACTATCAATAGAAGTTGTTGCTGCTCACTGTCCCTTATATCTACCCATGAGGTGGGTCAAGTCAACTCCAAGGTAGGGTCTACAACCAACAAGAAAACCATCCACACATGCCTTAATTGCCACAAACATCCTGCTGAAGTGAATCTGACCACCAATCTTCTTGCAAAGGATCTCCACTATACTTCCTGGGCATGTTGCCTCTAGTTGAGCTTTGAAACTCCACAACATTTTGAAACTATTCTCCCAAGTCCCATGGGGAGTTTTAAGTGTTATCTTCCTTCCTTCCCAGACCATGGTATGTGACAATTTTATTGGGAACTATTGTTCCAGCTGCTGCTGTAGCTTCTTTGCACCTACTATTGTATTAGTTCTTAGTAAATCTGCTGCCCTATTGGCTATCCAACCTTTTGTGGCCTCCTTTCCCTTTACTTTGCTTGTGCTAGCACATGTGTGTCCATCTGATATTGTTACAATCTGCAACAAAAATGGTGACATCATGCTTTGGAGGATGAGTTCTGTCTTTTGGATTTCCAAGTTCAGGCATGTTGCAAAGCTTGAAGTTCTTTGTCCCACCGGGCGTGCCAATGTTGACGGTCACTAAATGCTAAAATTTATCATCAAATACTTGCATAAATGATACTAAATAATTACCAAACTAGTGGTAGGGATTTATTACTAATGATTTCCATAAGTTTTGGTGATTATGTGTATGTAGGTGATTAACCATGGAGAATTAATAAAACTCAAGGTAATTAAGGAGAAAGCACACTTCCGGCCAATCAGGGACAAGCACATGGACTGAGGGGCCCACTTTTAGTGCCAAACAGAGGAAACACGCGGATCTGCACTAACAACAGAGATGTGGACCTACATATCAGCCACCCAGAAGAAACACAGGCCGAGAACCGCCTCTGAGGGGGTCGGCCGACCCACTCATGGCACCTCCCTCGGCCGGCCTTCCACGTGCAGCATCCTCAGTGCTTCCTGAAGGCGGTGGGCAGGGATTTTCGTGGCGGTTACCCCTCTAAACCGACCTTTAGAGGCTATAAATAGAAGGGGGAGGCCTCCACTCCAACACACACAAGATTTGAGAATCAAGGGCTCCACTCCAAAGGCAAGGTGCTACTTAGTTAGTGCTTAGAATAGGAAGAGAGTGAAGTAGAGTTCGAGGAGCCCTGGGCTTGTCTTCGCTGATGAGGACATCAACGACATACGAACAATGACGACGGAAGATGGCGCGCCAAACCAAGTTGTCACGCCTCCACCTCCCGTCGTCGCGCCTCCTCGAGTTACGGATCCATCTTCTAACGAGACGACGACGTACAAGGGCCCAATCACTAGAGCTCGAGCCCAGGAATTGAAGATGGTTTTGATGCTAAGGAATGATGGCCCAGGATGATGCCGCCCGAAGGCCCACGTGGCCCAAGTCGTACGACTCCCTCTCCACCGCGCGCCTCTCCACTTCAGCCGGCCCTAGATGTCTCGTCCTCCCCCTATATAGTCAAGGGATGCGCCCCTTGAAATCTTCGAGTTTTGTTTTAAGTTTAGCTTAGCTATACATTCGTCTCTCGACATGAATTCAGAACTCCACCTTCGTGCAATATATCAGATTGCTCGCTTCTAATTCTTGATCGTTCTTCGATTGCGCGTAAGAATTGATCCTCGTGATCAGGTTGATCTTGTTTACCGCAAGGTTAATATCCTCTGGAAGTAGGTTCAGCGATTGCATTGGCGCTTCGGCTTGCTCGTCGTAGTCGGATCGTGAGGGTCAACATCCACCAAATCGAAGTTATCTCCACTCGCCGAAAGATCGGGCACTCTACACCTATCAAGTGGTATCAGAGTCCAGTGTTTCCCAGTGAGTTTTATCCAAGTCCACATAAGCCGAAAACTACAAAAAAAAAAGTTTACCCTAGTACGGTTTTGAGCCTCGCACTTTCGTTCAATAATTTGCGTTGTTGAGTTTTTGTGCTTTCGCTTTTGATCGTTGCTGGTACACTGTGTTTCATCGTTTTCTTTCTATCATCGTTGTATCCTTCCTATCATTTGTTTACCCCGTCTTGCTTGCCAAGTTGTGGTCAGCCGATCGCTTGCCAAGTTTTTCCGCTGCACCGTGAGTCCGGGTCAATCACTGCCTCGCCGATCGAGTCCTACTCGGTTACGTCGTGACCCGCTTGCCTCGCTGATCGAGTCCTACTCGGTTACGTCATGACCCGCTCGCCTTGCCCTGTGTTTGGTTCTGTTCGGTTTCGTGTGTCCCTACTCCAGAGAGAGAGAGAGAGAGTATCTTTTAATTACCATTCTACCCCTGCCTAAAAAAAAAGCGCTTACGCTTAATTGCTTATTTGAGGTCTCATTGTTTATATTTTCAGCAAAAAGTATAAAAAAAAGAGAAAAAAAGAAAAAAAAAGAGAAAAAAAAGAGCGGCCTAGCAACACAGGCGACGCGTTCTTGCTGCACTTTGTTTTGATCCTTCTTCCTTCGTCTTGCACTTGTACCGGCAGTAATCTTTTCGCGTTTAGCACCATTCTTCAGCTTTGCAGTTATTGTTTGAATTGTGCTAACCCTTGGATTGAGTGCAGCTTCCTAGCCTCACAAATTTTCTACTACGAGCAGGTTTTTGTTTCACCATGCAATCGCTCCTCCAATCATCCACCGGTTTTACCTGTGGTTGCAGTTCACGCTTGCGTGCTTGGTAAGGACGGGTAAGAATTTGATAACAGCTTTTTGATTGAGCTTTTCATCCACCACTGACGTCTCGTTGTAGGATCCCGCTTTTTTTGTATTGCTTGTGTTTCTATGGCAGAAAACAGCTCGAAGTCGGAGGAGCTCACCCTCTAGGATGTCCAGGCACAGGTTGATGGTCTACAAAATGACATGAAGACGATGCACGAGAGACTTGACACTACGGTCACTTCGTCGAATGAGCGTTTTGATCAACTGGACCTCGCTGATACGGCTGCCCGCACCACCCTCGCAACGATCATGACTCATCTTGAGGCCATGTCGACGCAGATTGGGACCATGACGAAGCAGCTCACGGAGTTGCAAAATGCACGTGACTACGGCGCCGACATCGAGCAAGACGACGATAATCGCCGTGGTCGTGCTCGTAGGGTACGTGTTCCTATTAATGATTGTTTTGCAAAAATAAAATTTCGTATTCCCACTTTTAATGGCAAATATGATCCGGGTGCTTATCTTGATTGGGAATTAGAGGTTGAACAAAAATTTGCATGCCACGATATTCCTGCTAATTTACAAGTTAAGGCTGCTATTAGTGAATTTACTGAATTTGCTTTACTTTGGTGGCATGAGTATCGACAAAGATATCCTGATAATATTCCAGCCACTTGGACGGCATTAAAAGCTGCTATGCGTCATCGTTTTGTGCCGTCATATTATGCTAGAGATTTGCTTAATCAAATGCAGCGTTTTCAACAAGGTTCACTTTTCGTAGAGGATTATTATCAAGCTTTGCAAAAGGGTATGATTCGCTGTGGTTTAGTTGAACTGGATGATGCTGCTATGGCTCGCTTTAGGGGTGGGTTAAATTGTGAAATTCAGAATATTCTTGATTATAAGCATTATGATGATATGACCACCTTCTTTGAATATGCTTGTAAAGCTGAACGTGTAGTGCAGGATCGGCAATCTTCGTCAAGACCTAACATTTTTTGGGGTCCAAGACGCCTTCAGCTCCATGGTCGACACCTTCCACGCCGCGCGACCACTCCTTGACCAAGTCCAAGTCGAGTGCTCCATCCACGGCCAAATCTGCCTCGATTGTGCCATCCTCCTCGTCGTCTGGATGAGCTCCTGATATTCAGTGTCACTGTTGCCGAGGATTTGGTCATGTGATACGCGATTGTCCAAATAAATGAACTATGTTGATTCGTGATGACGGTGGGTATTCTTCTGCTAGTGATTCTGAGGATATTTAGCAGACTATGCTTTCCACTAATCATGCAGATAATACGGAGCTTCATGTCGACTCTAGTGCCGCCGACAGGTATGCCACTCTTGTTGTGCAGCGTGTTCTTAGTACACAGGTCGTTCAGGATGAAAAGCATCAGCGCCACAATATTTTTCATATCAAAGGCGTTGTGCAAGAACGAGCGGTCCGTATAATCATCGATGGTGGCAGTTGCAACAATTTGGCTAGTACGACCTTGGTGGAGCAGTTGTCATTGCCAACAAGGAAGCATCCACATCCTTATCACGTTCAATGGCTTAATGATGGCGGCAAAATAAAGGTAACGCGCTCGGTAGGTGTTCCTTTGTCTCTTGGCGCCTATTTTGATTTTGTAGATTGTGATGTTGTTCCAATGGAAGCATGCTCTTTGTTGCATGGCCTTCCTTGGCAATATGATGTTGATAGTGTTCATCATGGTCGCTCCAATTATTATTCCTTCATATTTAAGGGTCAGAAAATTGTTATTCATCGTATGACACCTGAACAAGTTCTTAAAGATGATATTGCTCGAGCGACAAAAGCTGCAAAATTGGTTACATCGCCTCCTGTTGCACCTGTTCAACATGAGATCAAATTGAATAACCCTATCTTGCTTGCTACACGTGCTGATTTTGATGAATTACATGATGCCAATCTGCTTTGCTATGCGCTAGTTTGCTCTCGTATGCTTGTTTCACTAGATGAGGTGCCTATGTTGCATATTCCTCCTGCCGTTGCTAACCTTTTGCAGGACTATAAAGATGTTTTTCCCACTAAATTGCCGCCGGGTCTTCCTCCTATTCGTGGCATAGAACATCAGATTGATTTAATTCCAGGCGCACAGCTTCCTAATTGCGCCCCGTACCGCACAAATCCTGAGGAGACGAAAGAAATTTAGCGTCAAGTGCAGGCATTGGTTGATAAAGGTTACATTCATGAGTCTCTCAGCCCTTGTTCGGTTCCTGTTTTGCTTGTTCCTAAGAAAGATGGTTCTTGGCGTATGTGTGTAGATTGTCGTGCAATTAACAATATTACAATTCGTTATCGATATCCTATACCACGCCTTGATGATATGCTTAATGAACTTAGTGGTGCCACAATTTTCTCTAAGGTTGATTTGCATAGTGGTTGCCATCAAATAAGAATGAAATTAGGAGATGAATGGAAAATGGCTTTTAAAACTAAATTTGGCTTGTATGAATGGTTGGTTATGCCGTTTGGATTGTCTAATGCTCCTAGCACTTTTATGCGCTTAATGAATGAAGTTCTTCGGCCTTTCATTGGAATATATGTTGTTGTCTATTTTGATGATATCCTGATATACAGAAAATCCATGAATGACCATTTAGATCATTTGCGTGCTGTTTTTGATGCTTTGCGTGCTGCTCACTTGTTTGGGAACATGGAAAAATGCACTTTTTGCACGCAACGTGTTTCGTTTCTTGGATATGTTGTTACTCCACAGGGCATTGAGGTCGATAGCAGCAAGGTGGACGCCATTCAGAGTTGGCCTCAACCGACGACGGTCACACAGGTTCGCAGTTTTCTTAGTCTTGCAGGCTTCTATCGTCGTTTAGTGCGGGATTTCAGTTCTATTGCTGCTCCATTACATGAGCTAACCAAGAAGGGTGCACCATTTGAGTGGGGTGCACCACAAGACGACACATTCAACACTTTAAAGGAACGGTTAATTCATGCTCCTCTCTTACAATTGCCTAATTTTGATAAATTGTTTGAATTGGAATGTGATGCTAGTGGAATTGGTTTGGGTGCTGTTTTGTTGCAAGATCATAAACCCATTGCATATTTTAGTGAGAAGTTAAGTGGTGCTGCTCTTAAATATTCCACTTATGATAAAGAACTTTATGCTTTAGTAAGAACTTTGCAAACATGGCAGCATTATTTATGGCCTCGTGAATTTATTATTCATTCTGATCATGAGGCTTTGAAACATATTAGAACCCAAACTAATCTGAATCATCGTCATGCTAAATGGGTTGAACTTATTGAATCTTTTCCATACATCATTAAACATAAAAACGGGAAGGAAAATGTGATTGCCGATGCTTTGTCTCGTCGTTATATGATGCTGTCCCAATTAGACTTTAAAATCTTTGGTTTGCAAGCTTTGAAAGATCAATATGTGAATGATGCTGATTTTCATGATATTATGATGCATTGTAAGGATGGCAAACCTTGGGGCAAATTACATATGCAAGATGGGTTCCTGTTTCGTGCTAACAAGCTGTGTATTCCAGCTAGCTCGGTTCGTCTTTTGTTGTTACAGGAGGCGCATGGAGGTGGTCTTATGGGTCACTTCGGCATTTTCAAGACACATGAGGTGTTGGCCGAACATTTCTTTTGGCCACGGATGCGCTATGATGTTGAGCGCCTTGTTGCACGCTGTACTACATGTCAAAAAGCTAAATCTCGTTTGGGTAATCATGGTTTGTATATGCCCTTGCCTGTTCCCTCTTCTCCTTGGCATGATATTTCGATGGATTTTATTTTGGGATTGCCTCGCATTAAGAAGGGGAGGGACAGTATTTTTGTGGTTGTTGATCGTTTCTCTAAAATGGCTCACTTTATACCTTGTCATAAAACTGATGATGCCTCAAATGTTGCTGAATTGGTCTTTAGAGAGATTGTTAGATTGCATGGAATTCCTAAAACAATTGTCTCTGATCATGATGCTAAGTTTCTTAGTCATTTTTGGCGTTCTCTTTGGAATAAATTAGGAACTAAGCTGCTGTTTAGTACTACTTGTCATCCTCAAACTGATGGGCAAACTGAGGTAGTAAATAGAACTTTGTCTGCTATGCTTAGAGCTGTTTTAGATAAAAATTTGAGACGCTGGGAAGATTGTTTACCTCATGTTGAATTTGCTTATAATCGTGCTACACATTCTGCCACTAAGATGTGTCCTTTTGAGGTTGTTTATGGCTATGTTCCTAAGGAGCCTATTGATTTGTTTGCTATTGATGCTGAAGATGAACCACATCTTGATGCTCTTGCTCATATTGATCACATGAAACAATTGCATAAAGAAACACAACACAACATTGCCGTTGCTAATAAAAAGTATCAAGTTGCTAGTAGTAAAGGTAGAAAACATATTTCTTTTGAACCTGGTGATTTGGTTTGGTTGCACTTGCGTAAAGATAGATTTCCTACTTTGCGTCGTTCTAAACTGATGCCTCGTGCTGCTGGTCCTTTTAAAGTGCTAACCAAGATTAACGATAATGCTTATGTTCTTGACTTGCCCATGGAGTTTGGTGTTTCCACTAGTTTTAATGTTGCAGATTTGAAACCATACTTGGGTGAGGATGATGAGTTGCCGTCGAGGAGGACTTCACTTCAAGAACGGGAGGATGATGAGGACATCAACGACGTACAAATAATGACGATGGAAGATGGCGCGCCAAACCAAGTTGTCACGCCTCCACCTCGAGTTACGGATCCATCTTCTAACGAGACGACGACGTACAAGGGCCCAATCACTAGAGCTCGAGCCCAGGAATTGAAGACGGTTTTGATGATAAGGAATGACGGCCCAGGATGATGCCGCCCGAAGGCCCACGTGGCCCAAGTCGCACGACTCCCTCTCCACTGCGCGCCTCTCCACTTCAGCTGGCCCTAGATGCCTCGTCCTCCCCCTATATAGTCAAGGGTTGCGCCCCTTGCAATCTTTGAGTTTTGTTTTAAGTTTAGCTTAGCTATACATCCGTCTCTCGACGTGAATTCAGAACTCCACCTTCGTGCAATATATCAGATTGCTCGCCTCTAATTCTTGGTCGTTCTTCGATTGCGCGTAAGAATTGATCCTCGTGATCAGGTTGATCTTGTTTACCGCAAGGTTAATATCCTCCGGAAGTTGGATCAGCGATTGCATTGGCGCATCGTCTTGCTCATCGTAGTCGGATCGTGGGGGTCAACATCCACCAAATCGAAGTTATCTCCACTCGCCGAAAGATCGGGCACCCTACACCTATCATACGCCTTCTCCACACTTATATTTCGACGACATTTGCCATTTATTGTAAGTGTTCGTGATTTCCCCTCTTAGTATTCAGGTTCTATTTTGATTAAGTTATATTCTAGATTGTGCACTCGTTCAACGCTCTATTTACTTTGGGTCTAGGTAGGAGATTACCTTGATTATTCGTTAGTCTACCAGTTAGCTGAGGTAGGCGGCAGGTGGTGACAGCCTTGTCTGTCCTTTGAACTCCTCCACGCTAGGCTAGTGCATAGGCTCTTGGCGGAAGTCACCTGTGGATGCAGGAGTAGGTCCGTGCCCAATGCAAGCAATCTAGAGTCTAATTTCAATTGCCTTAGAAACCTGAACTTTGGGATATCCTCTCTGTCCTTTGCCTACATATTTTCTTGTTGTCCTTGGGTAATTTAGTTTGGATATAGTACACATACGTTCCCTGAGATTCGATACCCTGGAATACTCTAGGTGAAGTGCTACTTCGGTCTCCGTGCGCTTGCGGATTTATTTCGTGATCGTAAGAAAAATCAACAGCCAAAAAGCATGTTGACGCAAAAATCACCATGCATGACCTGAGAGATTTGCTTAACTCTAGTGCAGGCTCAATACAGAAACCGAGGCCTGCTAGTCGATTTTCCCTAGAAATCGACAAAGAAACAAACGATCAAATTCCACGGGCCACCGGCCCAGGATGGGCCGAAGAAGAAAGCCGATAGTCATTGTTTGTGAAAACTAGCCGATGACTGCAAACAACAAATAATATTGGAAATAAACTAATCGGTTGATTTGTATCGGCTTATCGGCAAATCAATAGACAGGTATTGAATACTGCATAAATGTTGTCGATAAGAATTAAGTCGATAGAGCAAAGTCAATAGATTTGTAATAAACATGCTAGGCTTGCTCTGTTGATGCCAAAAAGTCGATGGGCCAGAGTTGATAGAAGTACAACAATCATGCAAAGACTCTCCCTGTCGATAGTGCTAATTCGATAGATCTGGTAGCTAATATTGCAAATATGCCTCAAAATCATAGATCTAATCTTATCAAATAAAGGGGGCAGTCGACTTCTATGAATGAATGATAAACAAATAAGACACTTAGAAGTCGATCGAACCATGATAACCTGTCAGCTAAATGTCCCGACAGAACCCTATCGACTGTACCCATGATTAGTACGTACCTAGTCCTATCGACTCAGCGAGAGGTCGAAATCGATGCAGCCTCGCTAGCTCGAGCAGATTGAACTTAATCGAGACAGTGCCCAAACAAAGCAAATAGAACTAAATACGTTTCAATTATAGGTAAGATCGATAGAGTGACTCGAATAATAGATCTATATTAAACTTATAAAACCACCTAGAAAACACAATAGATCGGACCTAACCAAGACAGTATTGCAACTTGAAGTCTATAGTATAAATGTAATTAAGATCTAATTACCGGATAACTAGCAATTCTAAAGATAACAACTAGAGTGTTATTGCAACTTGAGTGCAATTCAAATCAATGAGAAAGTACTAGTTAAAGTCGATAGAATTACTGAGGTTAACTAGTCCAAGTCTCTCACCGAGATCGGAGCCGATGCAGCCCACGCGAGACGAGGATGTCGTTGAGAAAAGGTTTGGCGATGCGCCGAATTGTATTGGATGAAAGTGTTATTTTTTTCATACAGACCCTATTACATATTTATAGCCCTATGCAAAGGGTTCTGACTCGATTCGGTCAGGACTCTTCGGTTTCCAAACAAATAAACCAACTATATTTATTCCTAAACAAAATCTAAACTCAACAGAAAGAGATAAAATAACCCTATCAGGCCCACTTTATTCCCTTCGGCCATTGAGCTTCGCTGACCTTGGCCGATTTCCACTCTTCGTCTCTGACCAATGGGACCAGTCCAAATTCCGGTGCCAACACATGCCCCCTGAGTCCGGGGCACAAAATCTTCATGCGCCGGATTTTATCTCCTCATTTACCGTGCGCCTTTACCGCAACCTACCGATGTTGCATCCTTATAAATGTATCTTCTTCCTTCTTTCATTTTCACCCGAGCTCAAAACTTCTTCATCTTCTCCTCTTTCTTGCTCCACCGGCGTGCTCTCTTCTCTTGACAAATTCTAGCTCCGAGCACTCACGAACACTAACAGTTTCAACCTCGGCGATGGCGACCCCGCAAAACGTACCTGAGGTGATCCTTTTCCACTTTCCTCTGCTTTCAGGTCTTAGTCTTAGATCTAATCTACCCAGTTCTTGTTTGCTGTAGATAGATTCATACTTACTTTAGTTACTTCATAAACTAGTAGTAATCTATTGCATCTCCTTCTCATACTATTATTCCATAATTCTTCTTATTGATTTGGGCCTGCTTCTGCTCTTCGTAGGAACTCATGAACCAAATCTGCATTCCCTCCATCACATATCCCCATCACTATTATCTAGGACTCTATGGCGTTCCAGACCCAATAGAATTTATTAATTCTAAAACCAATAGGATCTCCCTCAAATCCGACACTTCATCTTCACCATCTTCGATTCTGAGCACAATTGATGATTGGGCTCAAGAAGTAATTGCTAGTTTAGCCCAGGCTCACCAGGTAAACAAATTTTTTCCTCATACGCTTTGTTTGCATCAATCTCATAATCTTCTTTCAGGAACTACCATCTACTTCTTCCACTCCATCAACAACGGCTCCATCGGCTCTGGGTACTGCACCCTCAAAAGAAGAACCAGCGAACCTACCTGAGGTGATAGAACATCCTTCATCTTCAGTGGCTACGGTAAAAACACTTGCCCCATATTTCCTTGACAATATATCACTTACTTCTATTCTCTTTTCTAGGAGATTATTAATGACTCAGGAGAACAATCCGACAGTGCCACCATATCGGATCATCCTTCAGACTGTACTGCTCGTATCGACTCCCCTCTCACCAACACTGCGATTTCGAAAGAAGTCGATGAGCCAATGCCTGCTCCTTCTTCACCACTCTTGGCTTTCATCCCATGGGTTGATCCCTAGGTACTATTCCTGCCCTTCACATTTCAACTGGTTCTATTCCTTTCAATTCTTAATCTTCTCTATTTTTAAGGAATTCCGATCATCGGCCATTATCAGGCATATTTCTAAACCATCTGATGCCTCGATGCATTTCCCAGTTCCTAAAGAGGACACGTTGATACCTTCATCGACTCTGGAAACAGTGGTACAAGCTAATCTTTTTGCTTTATTAATTTATCCACCTGCTATTTTTCTTAACTACTCTTTTCTTTTCAGGCCCAGGTTTCCAGACGCACTTCTTCAATATACCTGCCCCCAGAAGTCCGAGCTGCCCTTCGAGACATCCCAGTCGACTCGACATCCCTATCGAGAGGCTAGTTCTGGATGCTGGCCCAATCAGAGCAAGGTACCTCGAGACCAGGGATCACTTGCCCACAAATCTTGTTTCAGTGTTGCAACCGGTAGCGTACATCGAGTTCCACCGGCTTGAGGTACTTGAAGCCCAAGCTCGCATTAAACATCGGTCAGTGCAAAGATGCGAAGCAGAAGCTACTGATAAAAAGGCGACAGAAGAACAAAGCAAATACGTTGCGCTGGTCTCCAAATCCGTTGATCTGGAGACTAAACTGGAAGGTTTGCAGAAAGAGCATGATGAACTCCAAGCGGCCCTCGAAGCAAAGAACAATGAAATCTCTGATGTAGAAGAAGCCCTTGCTCAAGCACCAGGAGAAATCATGGCACAAGAGAGCACCATCACTTCAGCCTATGAGCAAGCCCTCTGCTTGTGGGATATAGCATCCAGTACTCCCGGGTCAAACGAGGAAGATGCTTACATAGTAGCACAAGTCGATCAGCTCCAATTTCACGCCATTGACATCATCGACTTATATTGTCCTTTAGAGTAGATATTGGCCATCTTGTAAATCTGCAAACAATATTTTGCTCTATAATATTTTTTGAACTAAGGGCAATATCCCTAATATCGTGCATCTGAAGTCGATGGTTGTTCATCAGCTGTAAATATTTTCCTTTAGGTCCTTTTATTTTCCTTTAGCCCTAATATCGTGCTCAAACACCCGAGATCATGAGCCAACCCAAATGCTTGGATGATATTTTTTCAAATATTTACCATTAATTGCTCTCCCAAACTATTCTCCATCCAATCCTTGTAGAAAATATGGATTGCCTGGTGCACATCGGCTCACTTTAAATGGCCCCTCCCAAGTCGGAGACCACTTTCCAGATCGACTATCTTTGGAGCCGATGGGCATAATGAACTTCCAGACAAGATCTCCTAAATCTGGACACACGAGCTTTGTTCTCTTGAATCCTCTCTATGGCCCTCGTCCGATGTTGCACGACATCTTCTGATTCATCAAACATAATCTGCCTGTAATCATCGACTGATAACTGATCTTGTAAGTCTGTTCTCCTAGATCACAGATTTGTTTCCCATGGAAAAATTGCTTCATGTCCATAAACTAACTGATAAGGTGGCACCTTTATCGACCCATGACAAGCCATCCTGTATGCCCATAATAATTCAACCAATGTTGTATGCCACTTCATTGGTTGTTCATCTATCTTTCTCTTAATCAACTTGATCAAACTCTTGTGGGATGCTTCTGCTTGACCATTAGCTTGAGCATAATAAGGTGATGAATTTAATAGCTTGATACCCATACTATCGGCAAAGTTTTGAAACTCTTCTTAAGAAAAACCAGAACCTTGGTCGGTAGTAATTGTCTACGGCACACCGAACCTATATATAATATGTTCCTTCATAAAGTTGATCACGTCTAGTCGTAACATTCTTCATAAGCACCACTTCAACCCACTTAGTGAAATAATCTGTAGCTGCCAGAATATACTTATGACCCTTGTTCGATGCTGGATAAATTTGACCAATCATATCCATACCCCATCCTCTAAATGGCCACATCTTAATAATCGGATTCATAGCCGATGCCGGCGCTCTGTATATTGCCCCAAACTTCTGACAATCTTGACATCCCTTGTAATACTTGAAGCAATCTTCCAGCATAGTAGGCCAATAATACGCAGTCCTTTTCAACAACCATCTCATTTTATGGGCCGATTCATGTGTACCACAAATGCCTTCATGGACTTCGCACATAACAACTTTTACTTCTTCTCGATTTAAACATCTTAATAGTACACCATCAATCGTCCGATAATAAAGCTTCTCTTATAATAAAACATACCTCAGCGCCATGTATCGAATTTTCCAAGGAGTACATTGAGTTGGACCCTTGAGATATTGGACGATCCTGGATCTCCAGTCTTGTTCATCGACATCGGCTATATCAACAATAACTCCACTAGTGTTCAACTGATAACGCGATGCCTTCTGTGCCAAATTATTTGCTTCCATATTCTCTTCCCTTGGGACATGCCTAAATCTAACTACCTTGAAGTGTTGCAACACTTCCTGACACTCAGCATAGAATAACCTTAATATATCATCTTTGCATTCAAATTCTCCCGCTAACTACCAGAGTATCAATAATGAATCTCCAACGACCTCAACACAATCGACTCTAGATTCGTTCGAAATCTGCAATCCCTTAAGAACAGCTCTATATTCAACTTGATGATTAGTCGATGCCTCTACCGCAAATGTAAATTCAAATCTTGCCCCCCCCCCCCTAGGCGAGATAATTATGAGCCCGATGCCACACCCATTCTTGCATACCATAATGCATGGCATCGGCTCCACCATCGAGACATCTGAACCATAATGCTCGATAACTAGATCAGCCAGAACTTGACTTTAACAGCTTTAGCAGATTCATAAGTTAAATCATATTCGGCCAATGCTAGCATCAACTTTCCAATCCTGCCTTTCAAAATTGGAGCCGATAACATATACTTGATGACATCGGCTTTCCATACCACCACACACTCGGTCGATAACAGATAATGTCTTAACTTCACACATGAGAAATATAGATATAAACATAATTTTTCAATCTCAGTGTACCTGGTTGTGGCATCAATCAATCTTTGTCTTAAATAAAACACAACTGAGAAACCATGTGGATATGTGCCATGGTTTGCAATATGTGATGAGTAATTGACATTGGTTGAGTTCGGTATTTGAGTTGAAATGTGGGAATTTGGGGATTGCATGAGTCTGTGCATGTCATGGTCATGACTAACCGGAATTCTCCTAAAGAAGTTTGACATTGTCAATGTGAAGCTGTTGTCAACACCAATGTCCACTACAACGGCACTTGACCTAGATGAAGACTATGAAGCGGTGGACCAAAGGGAGTACGGGAGCATGATCGGCTCCCTCTTGTACCTGACGGTGACAAGACCTGATAGATACTTTGTGGTGTGTCTTTGTGCTCTATTTTAAGCTTCCCCAAGGGTGACTCATCGCAAGGCTGTCAAGCGCATCTTTAGGTATCTCAAATACACCCTTGAGTTTGGTCTTTGGCACTCTACATCTTCATCTCTTGATCTCATTGGGCATTCGGATGTGGACTTTTCTAGGTGTAGAATTGATAGGAAGAGCACTTCTGGTACTTGCCATTTCTTGGATACTTCTTTGATCTGTTGGTCTTCTCGTAAGCAGCCGAGTGTAGCCCAATCCACCATAGATGCTGAGTATGTTGCTGTTGCTCTCAAATCCTATGGATAGTATCCACCATGAGAGACTATAGGTTAGCCATTAAGAGTGTTCCACTCATGTGTGATAACTCCAGTGCCATATGCTTAGCCAAGAACCCAATCCAACATGGTAAGGTTAAACACATTAATGTGCGATTCCACTTCTTGAGAGATAATGTTGAGAAAGGCGATGTTGAGCTCAAATACATCAACACCAAAAACCAATTGGCCGATATCCTTACAAAGCCCCTAGATGCTTCGTGATTTGCTTTTCTTTGGGGGGAGCTTGATGTTTGCCATCCTTGTGGCATCATTTGTGGGGGAGTTGGTGTTTTCTTGTATATATGTATCTTATCTTTTCGCATTGCATCTCATATGTAATATATGCATTGGTAGATGAGATTTCATTCTTATGCTTTCTTGCATTTCTCTTTGCTATGATTGAGTTTGAGCTAAGTTTTGTGGATGTGACAGTAATCTCTCATGCTTAGATTTTCTAGATGGCTTGTTATAAACACTGTTTAGCAACTTGCTAATCTTAAAGGTAAACTTAGCTTCTTGTGAACCTTATGAACTAATCTTGCTAAAACTTGCTCACCATGTGTATAATTGCTTTTATCCCTGTCAAGACTTGTGTTGAGGTTAGTCTAGAGGATATCTTGGCTTTGGCACCTTGTGTTTCAGAAATGTGGCTTTGCAAATGTTTAGCTCATGATGGAACATTGTGGGAACATTTGTTCCTTTTGCCGCAAAGGCATGCTCATCTTTTGCTTTTAACTTGCAAAATAAGTTGATTGTGCTTTGAAGCCACCGGGTGTTTGCCGTACCCAGCCGTGCGACCCTCCGCATGGATTAGAAGTTACATAAAAATGTTAAATCCAAAAATTGTGCTTCAAAGCCTCAGGGTGTTTGCCAAACCCAGTTGTGCGACCCTTTGCACGGATTAGAACTTACATGAGGATCACATAAGAATAATGTTGTTTTCTTATGAGTCTTTGTTCCATATAT
The DNA here is from genome assembly GCA_030378355.1 of Eleusine indica. Classification (NCBI taxonomy): domain Eukaryota; kingdom Viridiplantae; phylum Streptophyta; class Magnoliopsida; order Poales; family Poaceae; genus Eleusine; species Eleusine indica. The sequence goes on along the minus strand of CM059501.1, from coordinate 27,284,589 downwards.
GAGCGTTTGTAGAACTTCTTTTTTCTATGAATGCTTGTTATTCTGGTTGAGATTGAGACTAGCTAGTTTCTTTTGATTCACTTGATGCTTGTTTTGCCTTGGATGGGAGTACTTATACATGTGGTGGCAGCTTTTCTCATGATAAGAAAATTTGATTCTATCTAAGCTAGTCAATCTTTTTGCTTAGCCTATATACCTCTTGGTGTTTGTGCCTTGCTATCTATTTTTGATCTTTGTATGATTGTGAGCTATTGCTTTTACACTTCATAGCTCTATACTTGTGATTAGCAAGGTTAAATGCTTGTTTGCATAATTGTTGAAGCTCCTTAGGTTTGCATTTTCATGCACTGCATACTTGATCTTTTGCTTCTTTGATGAGTTCATTGCCAAAGGGGGAGAAAATATTGGATCATGAACAAATAATGCTAAGAAACTTAAAATGATTCATTTTGCATTACATGAGACCTACCAGAAGTTGAGGGGAGCATATCATGTCCTTGACCGTTTTTCATGCGCTTTTCACAATCTTTGCATTCTTGAGTGGCTTTGTTTGTCAACTCTTGGTTTTGTGATCCCTCTTATGCTAGATGGCTACTTTTCACCTTTTCTTTGGGTTTGGCCATTTGGATGTGCTTATTCTGTTTCGTATTTCAAATCTCAAAGCTTTGTGCATTTGATGTTGTCAATGTACTCATCAAGGGGGAGATTGAGAAACCATGTGAATATGTGCCATGGTTTGCAATATATGATGAGTAATTGACATTGGTTGAGTTCGGTGTTTGAGTTGAAATGCGGGAATTTGTGGATAGCATGAGTTTGTGCATGTCATGGTTATGACTAACCGGAGTTGGTAAAGATGTTGGAGAGTTTGCAGGAGATGGGAAATGTGCTTGCTTGTCCCATGATGTGTAGGTCACTAGAGTCAACTTGATGGTCAATGGTCAGAGGATCGGGCACAAGTAGGAGACTTGGGGCCGGAAGATCGGGAGGCCGGGTGAAGTCAAGGGTGATCCATATCGTACACGTGGAGAGGTAAGAAGCACGGATAGTTTCACGATTGAGCCTCAAAACCGTGGGTGGTGATCAAGACGGCAGGATGACCAAGTCAAAGGTGATCAGGCATCGGTGCAAGTAGAGGCTTCCAATGGACCGGAGGCAGGAGAGACTTACTAACAAAGAGGATCACGGGACGAGGTGACACGCGTCAAGATCAAGAAGTCATGCTTTGAGAAGCGTGCAAGATGGTTTCTCGGTTTAGGCCTCAAAACCGGTGGCGGCGATTGGAGGTGCGCGTGGCACCATCACGGAGCTTGCGTCGAGGTGAAGCAAAGTCGTGAAGGGATCGATGGCATTCGGGCGACGAGGAAAAAGATGGATGGTTGTGCCCCTGGTGCTAGATGGCAGTGTATTGTAGGTGAGGGGTAGGATGGTTTTCAGGACAATCCCTAGGCCTATATCAGGAGAGGTAGGGCTGGTGGAAGAGGGGCCTCTCTTTCCCTTATCCTTGCCTTAGGTATTCATTCAAAGTGCTAGGAGAGGTCTTCATGTATTAGAGGAGAGTAGTGGGTGTGTGAGAGACATCTCTTGCTCTTCCAAATAGTGGGAGGAGGAGGGTGGCTTCCTAGCCATGTATCAATGTATTTTGACTTGATGAATAAATGATCTGAGATTCAAATTCGTGCTCAAGTTTTTCCTCTCTCCCTAAATCCCGAATTTATCTTTTTCCCAATTTTCAAAGCTATTTTTGATCTTGAGTGAGTTTTGGGATGGATTTCTTAGGGAATCTTGGTACTATGATGTGCTAGAACAACCCTTTATAGGTCCTTGACAGAATCAAAGGCACGAGCACCTTCGATTTCATAGATTTCTCCAAGTTCGTCCTTTTGGTGTTCTTGGCACAAGATCTGAAATTCATGCTGATTCCTTATGCTATTTGGGTGGATCTCTATAGAGGAGAGTCTTGGTCTCTTGTGGATGATCTGGTCCAAATTTCGTGATTTTTGGAGTGCGTTTGATAGGGTTTTGGCAATTTTCTTTCCAAAATGGAGCTGCTGTTCTGTCTAGGATAGAACTTCCGTCACCATGATGGAACTTCCGTCAAGGACCACAGAACTTCCGTGAGTGACAAAACCTTTGTCGTGAAACTTTGGAACTTCTGTCGGTCACCACGGAACTTCCGTCAAGCTCAGCTTTGTGATTTCTCGGATCTTCCTTGTTTCCCTCTTTTTTATCCATCTTCAGCTTCTGCTATGTGTCCTATTGGTTTGAGTCATTCCTCGGGTTAGCACATCACAAGTTGGTGTGTGTAACCTTGGTGATTTGGTTACAAGTTTGTTTGGGTAGTAATTGGGATATAGGCCAAGTTCTTGTCAAGAATTTTACTTGGCTCGCATTCACCCCCTCCTGGTCCCCTTCTCGGTCCTTCAAGCCTCAAAACCATGGGTGGTGATCAAGACGGTAGGGTTGACCTAGTCAAAGGTGATCAGGCATGGGTGCAAGTAGAGGCTTCCAATGGACCGGAGGCAGGAGAGACTTGCCGACGAGAAGGATCACGGAGCGAGATGACACGTGTCAAGATCAAGAACTCATGCTTTGAGGAGCGTGTAAGGTGGTTTCCTGGTTTGGGCCTCAAAGTCGGTGGCAGCAATTGGAGGCGCACGTGACATCATCGCGGAGGTTGCGTCGAGGCGAAGCAAAGTCATGAAGGGCTCGATGGCTTTCGAGCGATGAGGAAAAAGATGGACGATTGTGCCCCTGGTGGTAGGTGGCAGTGTATTGTAGGTGAGGGGTAGGATGGTCTTTAGGACAACCCCAAGGCCCATATAAGGAGAGGTATGGCTGGTGGAAGAGGTGCCTCTCTTTCCCTTATCCTTGCCTTGGGTCTTCATTCAAAGTGCAAGGAGAGGTCTTCATGTATTAGAGGAGAGTAGTGGGTGTGTGAGAGAGATCTCTTGCTCTTCCAAATAGTGGGAGGAGGAGGGTGGCTTCCTAGCCATGTATCAATGTATTTTGACTTGATGAATCAATGATCTGAGATTCAAATTTGTGCTCAAGTTCTTCCTCTCTCCCTAAATCCCAAAATTCTCTTTTTCCCTTTTTCTGAAGCAATTTTTGTGGTGATTTTCGATCTAGATTTTGAGTGCGTTTTGGGATGGATTTCTTGGGGGATCTTGGTGCTATGATGTGCTAGAACAACCCTTTATCGGTCCTTGACCGAATCAAAGACACGAGCACCTTCGATTTCACAGATTTCTCAAAGTTTGTCCTTTTGGTGTTCTTGGCACAAGATCTGCATTTCATGATGATTCCTTATGCTATTTTGGTGGATCTCTTTAGAGGAGAGTCATGATGTCTTGTAGATGATCTGGTCTAAATATCATGATTTTTGGAGTTTGTTTGATAGGGTTTTGGCAATTTTCTTTTTGAAACGGAGCTGTCGTTCTGTATAGGACAGAACTTCCGTCAAGAACCATGGACTTCCATGACTGACAGAACCTTTGTCGTGGACTTCAGAAGTTCCGTTGGACACCACAGAACATTCATCAAGCTCAGTTTTGTGATTTCTCGGATCTTCATTGTTTCCCTTTTTTTATCCATCATGAGCTTCCGCTATGTGTCCTATTGGTTTGAGTCATACCTAGGGTTAGCACATCACAAGTTGGTGTGTGTAATCTTGCTAATTTGGTTAGAGGTTGGTTTGGATAATAATTGGGATATAGGCCAAGTTCTTGTGAAGAATTTTACTTGGCTCCTATTCACCCCCCCCCCCCCCCCTCTAGTCACCTTGTTTGTCCTTCAAGCCTCAAAACCATGAGTGGTGATCAAGACGGCGGGGTTGACCAAGTCAAAGGTGATCAGGCGTCAGTGCAAGTAGAGGCTTCCAATGGACCGGAGGCAAGAGAGACTTGCCGACGAGGAGGATCACGGGACGAGGTGACACACCTCAATATCAAGAAGTCACTCTTTGAGAAGCGTGCAAGGCGGTTTCCCGGTTTGGGCCTCAAAGCCGGTGGCGGCGATTGGAGGTGCACATGGCACCATCACAGAGGTTGCGTTGAGGTGAAGCAAAGTCGTGAAGTGCTCGACGGCGTTCGAGAGACGAGGAAAAAGATGGACAATTGTGCCCCTGGTGGTAGGTGGCAGTGTATTGTAGGTGAGGGGTAGGATGGTCTTTAGGACACCCCTTAGGACTATATAAAGAGAGGTAGGGCTGATGGAAGAGGTGGACCTCTTTTGTGTCCCTTGTGCCTCTAATTCCCTTAGCCTTGCTAGGTCTTCATTTCAAAGTGCTAGGAGAGGTCTTCATGTAATAGAGGAGAGGAGAGGGTATGTGAGAGACATCTCTTGCTCTTCTAAACAGTGGGAGGAAGAGGGTGGCTTCCCAGCAATGTATCCATGTATCTTGACTTGATGAATCAATGAAATGAGATTCAAATTCATGATCAAGTTCTTCCTCTCTCCATAAATCCCGAATTCCTCTTTTTCCCTATTTTTAGAGCTATTTTTGTGGTGATTTTCGATCTTGATCTTGAGTGAGTTTTGGGATGGATTTCTTGGGGGATCTTGGTGCTATGATGTGCTAGAACAACCCTATATAAGTCCTTGACTGAATCAAAGGCACGAGCACCTTCGATTTCATTCTCCAAGTTCATTTTTTTGGTGTTCCTGGCATAAGTTCTGAAATTCATGATGATTCCTTATGCTATTTGGGTGGATCTCTTTAGAGGAGAGTCGTGATGTCTTGTGGATGATCTGGTCCAAATTTCGTGATTTTCGGAGTTTGTTTGATAAGGTTTTTGCAATTTTCTTTTTGAAACGGAGCTGCTGTTCTGTCCAGGATAAAATTTCCATCGCCAGGACAGAACTTCCGTCACCATGATGGAACTTGCTTGAAGGACCACGGAACTTCCGTGAGTGACAAAACCTTCATCGCGGACTTCAGAACTTTCGTCGGACACCACAGAACTTCCGTCAAGCTCAGTTTTGCGATTTCTCGGATCTTCCCTGTTTCCCATTTTTTATTTATCTTGAGCTTCCGCTATGTGTCCTTTGGTTTGAGTCATTCCTAGGGTTAGCACATCACAAGTTGATGTGTGTAATCTTAGTTATTTGGTTAGAGGTTAGATTGGATAGTAATTGGGATATAGGCCAAGTTCTTGTGAAGAATTTTAATTGGATCCCATTCACCCCCCCCCCCCTCCGGTCGCCTTTTCGATCCGTCAAGCCTCAATACCGTGGGTGGTGATCAAAACAGCAGGGTTGACCAAGTCAAAACTTATCAGGCGTCGGTGCAAGTAGAAGCTTCCAATGAACCGAAGGCAAGACTTGCCGACGAGGAGGATCACGGGATGAGATTACATGTGTCAAGATCAAGAAGTCACGCTTTGAGAAGAGTGTAAGGCGGTTTCCCGGTTTGGGCCTCAAATCTTGTGGCGGCGATTGGAGTTTCACATGGAACCATCGCGGATGTTGTGTCGAGGCGAAGCAAAGTCGTGAAGGGCTTGATGGCGTTCGAGCGACGAGGAAAAAGATGGACGGTTATGCCCCTGGTGGTAGGTGGCAGCGTATTGTAGGTGATGGGTAGGATGGTCTTTAGGACAATCCCTTGGCCTCTATAAGAATAGGAAGGGCTAGTGGAAGAGGTGGACTTTTTGGGTGTCCCTTTTACCTCTCTTTCGCTTAGCATTGCTAGGTCTTCATTTCAAAGTGCTAGGAGAGGTCTTCATGGAATAGAGGAGAGGAGAGGGTGTGTGAGAGACATCTCTTGCTCTTCCAAATAGTGGGAGGAAGAGGGTGGCCTCCTAGCCATGTATCCATGTATCTTGACTTGATGAATCAACTATATGAGATTCAAATTCGTGCTCAAGTTCTTCCTCTCTCCCTAAATCCTGAATTTCTCTTTTTTCCTATTTTCGGAGCTATTTTCGTGGTGATTGTCGATCTTGATCTTGAGTGAGTTTTGGGATTGATTTCTTGGGGGATCTTGGTGCTATGATGTGCTACAACAACCCTATATAGGTCCTTGACCAAATCAAAGGCACGAACACCTTCGCTTTCATAGATTTCACCAAGTTTGTCCTTTTGGTGTTCTTGGCACAAGATCTAAAATTCATAATGAAACCTTATGCTATGTGGGTGGATCTCTTTAGAGGAGAGTCATGATGTCTTGTTGATGATCTGGTCCAAATTTCGTGATTTTTGGAGTGCGTTTGATAGGGTTTTGACAATTTTGTTTCCGTAACGGAGCTACGGTTCTGTCCAGGATAGAATTTCCATCGCCAGGACAAAACTTCCATCACCATGATGGAACTTCCGTCAAGTACCACGGAACTTCTGTGAGTGAGAGAATCTTTCTCATGGACTTTGGAACTTCTGTCGGTCACCACCGAACTTCCGTCAAGCTTAGTTTTATGATTTCTCGGATCTTCCTTGTTTCCCTCTTTTTTTATCCATCTTGAGCTTCCGCTATGTGTCCTATTGGTTCGAGTCATTCCTAGGGTTAGCACATCCCAATTTGGTGTGTGTAATCTTGGTGATTTGGTTAAAGGTTGGTTTGGGTTGTAATTGGGATATAGGCCAAGTTCTTGTCAAGAATTTTAATTGGCTCCCATTCACCCCCCCCACCTCTGGTCGCCTTGTCGGTCCTTCAAGCCTCAAAACCGTGGGTGGTGATCAAGATGGCAGGGTTGACCAAGTCAAAGGTGATCAGACATCGGTGCAAGTAGAGGCTTCCAATGGACCGGAGGCAAGAGAGACTTGCTGACGAGGAGGATCACAGGATGAGGTGACACGCGTCAAGATCAAGAAGTCACGCTTTGAGAAGTGTGCAAGGTAGTTTCCCTGTTTGAGCCTCAAAGCCGGTGGTGGCGATGGGAGGTGCACGTGGCACTATCGCGGAGGTTGCGTCGAGGCGAAGCAAAGTCGTGAACGGCTCGATGGCGTTCGAGAGACGAGGAAAAAGATGGACGATTGTGCCCCTGGTGGTAGGTGACAGTGTATTGTAGGTGAGGGGTAGGATGGTCTTTAGGGCACCTCCTAGGACTATATAAGGAGAGGTAGGGCTGGTGGAAGAGGTGGACTTTTTGGGTGTCCCTTGTGCCTCTCTTTCCCGTAGCCTTGCTAGGACTTCATTTCAAAGTGCTAGGAGAGGTCTTCATGTAATACAGGGGAGGAGAGGGTGTGTGAGAGACATCTCTTCCTCTTCCAAATAGTGGGAGGAAGATGGTGGTTTCCTAGCCATGTATCCATGTATCTTGACTTGATCAATCAATGATATGAGATTCAAATTCGTACTCAAGTTCTTCCTCTCTCCCTAAATCCCGAATTTCTCTTTTTCCCTATTTTCGGAGCTATTTTCATGGTGATTTTCGATCTCGATCTTGACTGAGTTTTGGGATGGATTTCATGGGGGATCTTGGTGCTATGATGTGCTAGAACAACCTTATATTGGTCCTTGACCAAATCAAAGACATGAGCATCTTCGATTTCATAGATTTCTCCAAGTTCATCCTTTTGGTGTTCTTGGCACAAGTTCTGAAATTCATGATGATTCCTTAAGCTATTTGGATGGATCTCTTTAGACGAGAGTCGTGATGTCTTGTGGATGATCTGGTCCAAATTTCGTGATTTTTGGAGTTTGTTTGATAGGGTTTTTGCAATTTTCTTTCCGGAACGGAGCTGCTGTTCTGTCCAAGAAAGAATTTCCATCTCCAGGACAGAACTTCCTTCAAGGACCACGGAACTTCCATGAGTGACAGAACCTTTGTCATGGACTTTGGAACTTCCGTCGGACACCACGGAACTTCCGTCAAGCTCAGTTTGGCGATTTCTCGGATCTTCCTTGTTTCCCATTTTTTTATTTCTCTTGAGCTTCCACTATGTGTCCTTTTGGTTTGAGTCATTCCTAGGGTTAGCACATCACAAGTTGGTGTGTGTAATCTTGGTTATTTGGCTAGAGGTTGGTTTGGATAGTAATTGGGATATAGGCCAAGTTCTTGTGAAGAATTTTAGATGGCTCCCATTCACCCCTCCCCCCTTCTGGTCGCCTTCTCGGTCCTTCAAGCCTCAATACCATGGGTGGTGATCAAGACAGTAGGGTTGACCAAGTCAAAGGTGATCAGGCGTTGGTGCAAGTAGAGGCTTCCAATGGACCGGAGCCAGGAGAGAGTTGCTGATGAGGAGGATCACGGGACGAGGTGACATGCGTCAAGATCAAGAAGTCACGCTTTGAGAAGCATGCAAGACGGTTTCCCGGTTTGGGCCTCAAAGCCGGTGGCAGCGATTGGAGGTGCTCGTGGCACCATCGCGGAGGTTACGTCGAGGCGAAGCAAAGTCGTGAAGGGCTTGATGGCTTTTGAGCGACAAGGAAAAAGATGGACGGTTGTGCCCCTGGTGGTAGGTGGCAGCGTATTGTAGGTGAGGGGTTGGATGGCCTTTAGGACAACCCCTAGGCCTATATAAGGAGAGGTAGGACCGATAGAAGAGGTGGACTTCTTGGGTGTCCCTTGTGCCTCTCTTTCCCTTAGCCGTTCTAGGTCTTCGTTTCAAAGTGCTAGGAGAGGTCTTCATGTAATAGAGGAGAGGAGAGGGTGTGTGAGAGACATCTCTTGCTCTTCCAAATAGTGGAAGGAAGAGGGTTGCTTCCTAGCCAGGTATCCATGTATCTTGACTTTATGAATCAATGATATGAGATTCAAATTCGTGCTCAAGTTCTTCCTCTCTCCCTAAATCCTAAACTTCTCTTTTTCCCTATTTTCGGAGCTATTTTCGTTGTGATTTTTGATCTTGATCTTGAGTGAGTTTTGGGATGGATTTCTTGGGGGTCTTGGTGCTATGATGTGCTACAACAACCCAATATAGGTCCTTGACCGAATCAAAGGCATGAGCACCTTCACTTTCATAGACTTCACCAAGTTTGTCCTTTTATTGTTCTTGGCACAAGATCTGAAATTCATGATGATTCCTTATGCTATTTGGGTGGATCTCTTTAGACGAGAGTCGTGATGTCTTGTGGATGATCTAGCCCAAATTTCATGATTTTTGGAGCTTGTTTGATCGAGTTTTTGTAATTTTCTTTTTGGAACGGAGCTGCTGTTCTGTCGAGGAAAGAATTTCCATCGCCAGGACAGAACTTCCGTCACCATGACGGAACTTCCTTCAAGGACCACTGAACTTCCATGAGTGACAGAACCTTTGTCGTGGACTTTGGAACTTCCGTCGAACACCACGGAACTTCCGTCAAGCTTAGTTTTGCGATTTCTCGGATCTTCTTTGTTTTGCTTTTTTTTATTTATCTTGAGGTTCCGCTATGTGTCCTTTTGGTTTGAGTTATTCCTAGGGTTAGCACATCACAAGTTGGAGTGTGTAATCTTGATTATTTGGTTAGAGGTTGGTTTGGATAGTAATTGGAATACAGGCCAAGTTTTTGTGAAGAATTTTAGTTGGCTCCCATTCACACCCCCCCCCTCTGGTCGCCTTCTCCGTCCTTCAAGCCTCAATACCGTGGGTGGTGATCAAGACAGTAGGGTTGACCAAGTCAAAGAGGATCAGGCGTTGGTGCAAGTAGAGGCTTCTAATGGACCGGAGGCAGGAGAGACTTGCTGACGAGGAGGATCACGGGACGAGGTGACATTCGTCAAGATCAAGAAGTCACACTTTTAGAAGCGTGCAAGACGGTTTCCTGATTTGGGCCTCAAAGCCAGTGGCGGCGATTGGAGGTGCTTGTGGCACCATCGCGGAGGTTGCGTCGAGGCGAAGCAAAGTCGTGAAGGGCTCGATGGCATTCGAGCGACGAGGAAAAAGATGGACGGTTGTGCCCCTGGTGGTAGGTGGCAGCGTATTGTAGGTGAGGGCTTGGATGGTCTTTAGAACAACCCTTAGGCCTATATAAGGAGACGTAGGGTTGGTGGAAGAGGTCGACTTTTTGGTGTCCCTTGTGCCTCTCTTTCCCCTAGCCTTGCTAGGTATTCATTTCAAAGTGCTAGGAGAGGTCTTCATGTAAGAGAGGAGAGGAAAGGAGAGGGTGTGTGAGAGACATCTCTTGCTCTTCCAAATAGTGGAAGGAAGAGAGTTGCTTCTGAGCCAGGTATCCATGTATCTTGATTTGATGAATCAATGATATGAGATTCAATTTCGTGTTCAAGTTCTTCCTCTCTCCCTAAATCCTGAATTTCTCTTTTTCCCTATTTTCGGAGCTATTTTCATGGTGATTTTCGATCTCGATCTTGAGTGAGTTTTGGGATGGTTTCTTGGGGGATCATGGTATCATGATGTGCTACAACAACCCTATATTGGTCCTTGACCGAATCAAAGGCACGAGCACCTTCGACTTCATAGATTTCTCCCACTTCATCCTTTTGGTGTTCTTGGCACAAGTTCTGAAATTTATGATGGTTCGTTATGCTATTTGGGTGGATCTCTTTAGATGGGAGTCATGATGCCTTGTGGATGATCTGGTCCAAATTTCAAGATTTTTGGAGTTTGTTTGTTCGGGTATTTGCAATTTTCTTTCCAAAACGGAGCTGCTGTTCTAGCCAGGAAAGAATTTCCATCGCCAGGACAGAACTTCCGTCACCATGATAGAACTTCCTTCAAGGACCGCGAAACTTCCATGAGTGACAGAACCTTTGTCGTGAACTTTGGAACTTCCGTCGGACACCACGGAACTTCCGTCAAGCTCAATTTTGCGATTTTTTGAATCTTCCTTATTTCCTATTTTTTTATTTCTCTTGAGGTTCCGCTATGTGTCCTTTTGGTTTGAGTCATTCCTAGGGTTAGCACATCACAAGTTGGTGTCTGTAATCTTGGTTATTTGGTGAGAGGTTGGTTTGGATAGTAATTGGGATATAGGCCAAGTTCTTGTGAGGAATTTTAGTTGGCTCCCATTCCCCCCCCCCCCCCCTCTGGTCGCCTTCTCGGTCCTTCAAGCCTCAATACCATAGGTGGTGATCAAGACGGAAGGATTGACCAAGTCAAAGGTGATCAGGCGTCGGTGCAAGTAGAGGCTTCCAATGGACCGAAGGCAAGAGAGATTTGCCGATGAGGAGGATCACGGGACGAGATGACATGCGTCAAGATCAAGAAGTCACTCTTTGAGAAGCATGCAAGACGGTTTCCCGGTTTGGGCTACAAAGCCAGTGGCGGTGATTGGAGGTGCTCGTGGCATCATGGCGGAGGTTGCGTCGAGGCGAAGCAATGTCATGAAGGGCTCGATGGCATTCGAGCGACGAGGAAAAAGATGGACGGTTGTGCCCCTGGTGATAGGTGGCAGCGTATTGGAGGTGAGGGGTTGGATTGTCTTTAGGACAACCCCTATGCCTATATAAGGAGAGATAGGGCTGGTGGAACAGGTGGACTTTTTGGGTGTCTCTTGTGTCTCCTTAACCTTGCTAGGTGTTCATTTCAATGTGCTGGGTGAGGTCTTCATGTAATACAGGAGACGAGAGGGTGTGTGAGAGACATCTCTTGGTCTTCTAAATAGTGGAAGGAAGAGGGTTGCTTCCTAGCCATGTATCCATGTATCTTGACTTGATGAATCAATGATATGAGATTCAAATTCGTGCTCAAGTTCTTCCTCTCTCCCTAAATCCTGAATTTCTCTTTTTCCCTATTGTCGAAGCTATTTTCGTGGTGATTTTCGATCTCGATCTTGAGTGATTTTTGGGATGGATTTCCTCAGGGATCTTGGTGCTATGATGTGCTACAACAACCCTATATAAGTCCTTGGCCGAATCAAAGGCACGAGCACCTTCGGTTTCATAGATTTCTCCAAGTTCTTCCTTTTGGTGTTCTTGGCACAAGATCTGAAAATCATGATGATTCCTTATGTTATTTGGGTGGATCTCTTTAGAGGAGAGTCGTGATGTATTGTGGATGATCTGGTCCAAATTTCGTGATTTTTGGAGTTTGTTTGATAGGGTTTTGGCAATTTTCTTTCCGTGAGTGTCCAGGACAGAATTTGCATCGTCAGGACAGAACTTCTGTCACCATGATGGAACTTCCATCAAGGACCACAGAACTTCCATGAGTGACAGATTCTTTGTCGTGGACTTCGGAACTTCCATCGGTCACCATCGAACTTCCGTCAAGCTTAGTTTTGTGATTTCTCGGATCTTCCTTGTTTCCCTCTTTTTTATCCATCTTGAGCTTCCGCTATGTGTCCTATTGGTTTGAGTCATTCCTAGGGTTAGCACATCCCAATTTGGTGTGGGTAATCTTTGTGATCTGGGTAGAGGTTGGTTTGGGTAGTAATTGGGATATAGGACAAGTTCTTGTGAAGAATTTTAATTGGCTCCCATTCACCCTTCCTCCTCTAGTCAACTTCTTAGTCCTTCAAGCCTCAAAATCATGTGTGCTGATCAAGATGACGGGGTTGACCAAGTCATGGGTGATCAGTCGTTGGTGCAAGTAGATTCTTCCAATAGACCAGAGGCAGGAGAGACTTGCCGATGAGGAGGATCACGGGACGAGGTGACACACATCAAGATCAAGAAGTCGCGCTTTGAGAAGCATGCAAGGCGGTTTCCCAGTTTAGGCCTTAAATCCGATGGCGGTGATTGGAGGTGCACGTGGCACCATCACAGAGCTTGCGTCGAGGCGAAGCAAAGTCGTGAAGGGCTTGATGGCGTTCGGGTGACGAGGAAAAAGATGGACAGTTGTGCCCCTGGTGGTAGGTGGTAGTGTATTATAGGTGTGGGGTAGGATGGTCTTTAGGACAACCCCTAGGCCTATATAAGGAGAGGTAGGGCTGGTGGAGGAGGGCCACTCTTTCTCTTAGCCTTGCTAGGTCTTCATTTCAAAGTGCTAGGAGAGGTCTTCATGTAATAGAGGAGAGGATAGGGTGTGTAAGAGACATCTCTTGCTCTTCCAAATAGTGGAAGGAAGAGGGTCGCTCCCTATCCATGTATCCATGAATCTTGTATGCAAGGATCAACGATATGAGATTCAATTTCGTGCTCAAGATCTTCCTCTCTCCCTAAATCTCGAATTTTCCTTTTTCTCTATTTTCGGAGCTATTTTCGTGGGAATTTTTATCTTATTTTTGGTTGAGTTTTTGGGGCAGATTTCTTGGGGATCTTAGTGCTATGTTGAGCTAGAACAATCCTATATGAGTCATTGACCGAATCAAGAGCTCTAGCACCTTTGATTTGAAAGATTTCTCAAGTTTCCCCTTTCTGGTGTTCTGGACACAAGATCTGAAATTTGTGATGATTCTTTGTGCTATTTGAGTGGATCTTGCTAGAGTAGCGTTGTGATGTACTGAGGTTTACCTGGTCCAAAAATCGCACAATTTGGAGATTGTTTGATTGAGTATTGGAGAGATTTTTTGAAGAACCGCGACAATTTTCTGTTCTATCGGGGGTCGATCGGCATTGCCGATCACCTGGACCGGCCCTACCTGTGGGTCAGAACCCGGATTGGCACTGCCGATGCCATGACCGGCACTGCTGGTGGCTTGGGTCCGAACCCCGCATCGGTAATGCCGATGGACATGACCCGCACTGCTAATGGTGGCTATCGGTACTGCCGATGCTTGTGATCGGCACTGCTGATGGTAGTCCAGAGTGGTCGGTTTGAGTTTGTTTCTTGACCGGTTCGAGGTATTGCTGTTCTCCTGTGTTTTTGCTATGTTGCACTACTGTTGTTGATCACTCCTAGGATTAGTACATCACAAGTTGGTGTGTGTAATCTTGGCAATCCGTTTCGAGGTTGGCTTGGGTTGTAATTAGAACATAGACCAAGTTCTTGTGAAAGATTTTTAATTGGCTCCCATTCACCACCCCCTCTCTGGTTGCCTTCTCGGTCCTTCAACAACCCTCTCTTTGCCATCCTGTTCTTGAATCAAAGTCGATCCGATCGACTTCTTATCAGCCGTAAGATAAAGCTTAAAGAGCAACCCGTCTCTGGGCGGTACCATTATTGGAGGCGAGATCAGATACTTCTTGATATCATCCAGGGCCTTTTCATGTTTAGGTGCCCACACAATCTTCTTATTGGCCTTCAGTTTCAACAAAGGAGTAAACACATCGAGTTTCCCTGACAGATTTGAGATGAACCTCCATATGAAATTGACTTTGCTAATCAAGGACTGCAACTCGGTCTTGTAAACAGGAGGCTCGATATCATTTACAGGTTTGATACTCTTTCGACCTATCTTGATTCCTCTTTCATGCACAATAAATCCTAGGAATTGGCCAGCCGATACACCCAAAGCACACTTCTTCGGATTCATCTTCAAACCATACTTTCTTGTATTCTCGAGTACGTCCCCCAAATAGGCTATATGATCTTCTATTTGTCTTGATTTAACCACCACATCATCAATTTAAATTTCCACTAACCTGCCAATCAGATCATGGAAAATATAATTCATGGCTCTTTGATATGTGGCTCTAGCATTCTTCAGCCGAAATGTCATAACGACCCATTCATCTAATCTAATAGCCCCTGGACACTTGAAAGTAGTCTTCGATATATCTTCTTCTACCATAAAAATCTGATTATAACCAGCATTACCATTCATGAAACTAACAATCATATGCCCTACTGCTGGATCAACCAGAAGATCTGCTATCGGCATTGGGTAATCATCTTTTGGCGTAGCCCTGTTCAATGGACAAAAATCAATGCAAACTCTCAACATCCCACATTTCTTGAACACAGGCACAATATTTGAAACCCAATCTGGATATCGGCAAGGTCTAATGAATTTTGCATCATATAACCGGGTGATCTCTACCTTGACATCTTCATAAAGCTTAGGATCGATCCTTCATGGTGGTTGTTTGAATGGTCGATATCCAGGTTTAATGGACAACCGATGTTCAACAATAGATCGGCTGAGATCGGGCATTTCAGAATAATCCCAAGCAAAACAATCCCAACACTCTTTCAACAATTTTATTAACTCAACTTTAAAATCCTCATCCAATTTCTTACTGATAAATGTCAGCCTAGGCTTATCACCATCTTCTATATCGACTTCTTGTAACTCATCGGCCGACATAAATCCTTTCCCTAACTTGCCATCTTCTACGAATTCCATTAGGGTGCATGTCAGAGAAACAGCTTCGAATTTGACTGGTCCACCACCTCAAGACCCCGTGTAGTAATCTTGACATCATCTCCATCCCAATTCCTTCCCGACAAACACTCCATATCATCCGCATCCCATGGCGCGAAATCGGCCCATGCAACATTAACGGTTTCATCGGCCGGGACAACCTCAACTTGGTCACCGATCCATTGGACAAGAGATTGGTGCATGGTTGATGGTATGCAACAATTAGCATGAATCCAATCACGGCCTAGTAACAAGCTGTAAGTCCCCTTCCCTTCAATAACAAAGAATGTAACCGGTAAAGTTTTACTGCCGATCATAAGCTCCTTGTTCAAAACCCCTTTAGCAGCTACAGTACGACCACCAAAATCTCTCAAGATCATGTTAGTGTCGATCAAGTCTTCTTCAGTCTGCTCCAACTTCCTAACAGTAGTAATGGGCATAGTATTGACTGCAGCACCCCCATCAACCATCATCTTCCCCATCGACATCCCGTTGACAAAGCCCTTTAGGTATAAAGCTTTTAAGAGTCGATGCTTAGAGTCGTCTGGTTTATCAAACACTACTTGTTGTATATCAAATACCAACAATGGTGTACTCTGTTCATCAGCAAACAAGTCTTCCACTGAGGCCATGAACTCTTGAGGCAACATCATTACCATACTCACTGTAACACTAGGAACTTGGACCTGTGATTGTACTTTTTGATTCCATACTTTCTTGGACGGTTGGTCATCACCTTCATCCTCTGAACCCTTTGTTTCTGCCTCCTAGAGAAAATACCAGAGTGACACCACTGATCATTCTGATCTTGTTCCGCTTACAACTCTTTATCGACTTCTTCATCAAAATCTGTCTTCTTGGTCCCGAGCCGATCAAATGCTGATACTCTATTTTGGCTATTGATTGAGCCCACCATAGACATATTGGATTCAATTTGCTGATGCCGATGTCGATGATCCCTTGGAGCTTCTCGATACATTTAATCCACGCGTCTCCTATAACCAGGACAATTGTTAATTGATGGAAGTTTCATATTATGGTCCCAACAATATTGAAACAACGGACACTCCCAGTGCGGATCAAAATGTGACTCCCTCACTTCCCTATCTCTCTTTTTCTAGTACTGTTTAATGAATGCCTCCACATTGTCGATACCAGCCATGTTAACATTTGCTGGGAAAGGATGTCCATCGATCTTCATAGTACCATAAGTGAACTTTATCTCGCCCTGTTCAATCGCCATCTGAATCAGTCTCCTGAAAACCTTGCAATCGTTGGTATTATGAGACGGTGAATTATGCCACTTGCAGTATCTCTTCTTCTTCAATTCTTCAGCTGGTGGAATCGCATGATTATACGGCAACTGAATGTGTTTCTCCTATAACAACATGTCAAATATCTTATCGGCCATGGTAATGTCGAAGTCCTATTTTTCTTCCGGCTCGTTCTGCTTTACCCAAGGACACGACAAAATATTCTTATTCCTAGTCCACTCAGCCATATCGACATCTTCAGTTTCTTCCCCAAATTCAGAATCGTAATCATTATAGTTGACTTGAATCAGCCTAGACCGTGCCCCTCGTGTCAGGTTCTCCTAGGTGGACTCCTTCTGCACTAGCTGGGACAGGCTCTCAAATTCGGCCGAGGGAAACTTTTCCCTTAGAGGTGCAACTAAACAATTAAAGGCAATCTCCACCATCTGATTATCTATTAATTGCAGACTGAAACACTTGTTGTGCACTTCTCTGAACCTCGACACGTAATCATGCACAGACTCACCCGCTTTCTGTCTCACAGCAATCAAATCTGACAATCTCATCTCTCTAGTTTTAGTGAAGAAATACTTATGAAACTTCTGTTCGAGATCAGCCCAAGTGATAATAGAATTTGGGGGGAACGATGCGAACCAAGAAAACGCCAATCCGAACAAGGATAGAGGAAACAACCTGATTTTCAATGCTTCAGTAGCACCAGCTTCTGCGCACGGTACTGAAAATCGGTTGATAGCTTTAACAGTGGTAGTATTCTCTTGTCCTAACATGGTGAATTCTGGTGGCCTGTATCGGCTCGGCATAGGTATTAGATCATAACTAGGAGGATATGGCACCCGATACATGTAAGTCTGCTGCTTTCGCTTTAACCTAAATTGTTCTCTCATCACCTCAGCAATCTTCACTGCCCAGTCATCGGTCGAGCCATTGACATTTGGAATAGTCGATGCAAGACCAGATGCTGGCATTTCCGGAGTCGTCTGTGAACCATAGTTAACGACTGTGTGCAGGCCTCCTAACTCTCCCGGCAGAGCAGATGATGAAGGCATCCCAAACATGCTTGGCTCTACATTCGGTGTTGTATCATATGTCACATTCGGCTCTGCCGTGTCTTGCCCGTAGTGCTATGGTTACATCTGTGGTGATGTTCTATGTAGAATATTCCTGGGACCAGACCCAGGTGACCTCCCTGTGGGGCCACCATTGGCATTCTTCGGAGGTGAGGTGGCACTTTCTGGGAGTGGGCCCAAGCTTGTTCTAGGGTTGGCAGTACTGGTACTAGGTTGTTGTTGCTCGGGTCCTTCTATTATAGGCCAAGGAATATTCCTATGAACACGGAAATACATTGTCCCATGCGCTGGGTCATCATATACGCAACCGTCCACTGTTTGAATGATCAAAGCCCTCAAAGTATTAACCAACACAGGCGATTGGTTAATTACACTATGTTAGGTCAGCCTTCTAGCAACACTTTTAGGTGTTAGTAGAGGTAGAAAAACATGTTACTGAGACCTATAGTAACACATTTAATAAGTGATCTATGTTGTGCCATTACTAGAGCATGTTTGATAGTAACACATTTATGTGTTACTGATTGTAACAAAATGTGAAACAAGCTAATTATGTTGTAATACATATATGTGTTACTATTTATAAGAAGAAATGATACAAATAAAGCCTATTATAACACATATATATGTTACTACTTAATAAAAGTGTTACACTTATGCTACCAAAAAAATAGTGTTAATATAAAATAGTGTCTTGAAATAGTGTCTTGCACTAGGAATTGAACTCTAGATTGATGACAGCACCAGCCAAGCAACGACACGGTTGTGATTATAATTTCTAGACATAGAATTTATTATATAAGGAAGGACAACTAATGTCTACTATAACGTATATATGTGTTACTACTTAAGAGAGTGTGTTACAGTATCTTTGTTTGGTTGTAGTGAATGTTGAATCATATTACTATTGCTAGAAGAAGTCCAATAACGTTGCTTAACATGTGAATATATAACTGAGTTTTGATGTTCAATTGCTTGTCATCGAAGCATACGTTGCGTTTATGGTACCAAACAAAAATAACTTGTAACGCGAAAACTAAAAATGCATTGTTAATACAACAGTGAAATCAGGTGTTTAGTTTTCAAACTTGTGACTTTTTCACCTAGACTAAGGTAGAATTTTGATTAACATTAGCATATTGTCATTTTATAATCATTAGAGATGATCGAATTTTATCCTAACATGAAATCGTTACAACATGATTTGGAAAATATTTTACATCCGGAGCTAAAGTTATTGGATAAAAAATTAAACGCGTTATTGAAGTAGCAGGCAAGAGATTATGACGCTCTAACCTTGTAACATTTTTGTTGCAACAAGATTATTCTTGTAACACTTATACTAGATATGTTACAATAACTAATAATGTTTGTAACACTTTTATGTAACATTAACTTTTTGTTACTAAAACTGTTTGTTGCAACACATTTTTTAAAATGAAAATTATGTGTTACAAAGTTATTTGTAACACATAATTTTATGTCGCTATAAAATCTGTTGTAACATCAAAGCCCAAGTGTTACATGCATGTGTTACTTTATGTATGTTTTGTAGTAGTGTTGATGCATCATGTATAGCTGTATGGATCATGGTGTTCAGAGCTTCTTCATCAATAACCTCTGTTGGCTTATTGGCAAGTGATTTCTTAGTTCCATCTTCATCAATCAAGGCAGCAAAAGGTAACTTTCCCTTTTGTATGATCTTGTCATGCCTAGTCTTGCTGAAGGTGCCCAATAGAAGGCTTTCAAACTCAGCAACTCTCTGATGAATTTGTGCCTTCATTTCGTCGCTCAGATTATCTCTATCAATAGACAACATGTTTTCCACCTTCAGATCTCCGCTGACATCATGCTTTGGAGGATGAGTTCTGTCTTTTGGCTTTCCAAGTTCAAGCATGTTGTAAAGCCCAAAGTTCTTTGTCCCACCTGGCCTGCCAAAAAGCGTGTTGGTGCGAAAATCACCATGCATGACCTGAGAGATTCACTTAACTCTAGTGCAGGCTCAATACAGTAACCGAGGCGTGCTAGTCGATTTTCCCTGTAAATCGACAAAGAAACAAACGGTCAAATTCCACGGGTCACCAGCCTAGGATAGGCCGAAGAAGAAAGCCGATAGTCACTATTCGTGAAAACCAACCGATGACTCAAAACAGCAAATAATATTGGAAAAAAACTAATCGGCTAATTTGTATCGGCCTATCAGCAAATCAATAAATAGGTATTAATACTACATAAATGTTGCTGATAAGAATTAAGTCAATAGAGCAAAGTCGATAGATTTACAATAAACGTGCTAGGCTTGCTCTGTTGACGCCAAAAAGTCGATAGGCTAGAGTTGATGGAAGTACAACAATCATGCAAAGACTCTCCCTGCCGATAGTGCTAAGTTGATAGATCTGGTAGCTAATATTGCAAATATGCCTCAAAATCATAGATCTAATTTTATCAAATAAAGGGAGCAATCATCTTCTATGAATGCAATGATAAACAAATAAAACACTTAGAAGTCAATCGAGCCGTGATAACCTGTCGGCTAAATGTCCTGATAGAACCCTATCGACTCCACCCATGATCAGTCCGTGTCAAGTCCTATCGACTCAGCGAGAGGTCAATATCGATGCAGGCTCGCTAGCTCGAGCAGATCAAACATAATCGTGACAATGCCCGAACCAAGCGAATGGAACTAAATACATTTCAATTATATGTAAGATCGATAGATAGACTCGAATATTATATCTATATTAAACTTATAAAACCTCCTTGAAATCACAATAGATCGGACCTAACCGAGATAGTGTTGCAACTTGAAGTCGATAATATAAACATAATTAAGATCTAATTACCAGATAACTGGCAATTCTAAAGACACACAACAAGAATATCAAATCAATGAGAAAGTACTAGTTGAAGTCGATAGAATTATCGAGGTTGACTAATCCAAGTCTCTCGCCGGGATCGGAGTCGATGCAGCCCATGCGAGACGAGGATGTCATCGAGAAAAGGTTTGGTGATGCACCAAAGTGTTGTCTTTTTCATATAGACCCTATTAGATATTTATAGTCCCATGCGAGGGGTTCTGACCCGATTCGGTCAGGACTCTTCGGTTTCCAAACAAATAAAGCGACTATATTTATTCCTAAACAATATCTAAACTATACAGAAAGAGATAAAATAACCCTATCAAGCCCACTTTATTTCCTTCGGACGTTGAACTTCACTGACCTTGGCCGATTTCAACTCTTTGTCTCTGACTAATGGGACCTGTCCAAATTCTGGTGCCAATAGTTACTTAATCAGTATAGCACAGAAATAAGCAATGTTCAGAATGTTAAATCAGTTAATGAATAATCACCGTGAAAGTTGGACAGCCAGGGAGTTTCTTTGCATAAATTTTCCATTCACAGACTGGATCGATACATCTCACCCTATACCTTGTCCAATCACTACGCTCTACATAGGTTTTAAACTCCTTTATGATGGCATATTGCTTGATAATCATCATGAAGGCATCCTTGTCAACAAATGTTGAGCCCTTCTGAATTACAGGATTATCCCGGTCATATGTAGTCCGCTTGGCAATGGCATCATCTATCATAATGGCTTCATCTATCACTATGCTACACATCAGGATCAAAATCAATACATTTCAGTCATAAGTTCTTATAATTCATTACTTGAAGAAGGGAGCAGGGGCGATGACATTGTTAGCATTTGCTACGCTCAAAAGATAAAATCAATTAATTCCACAAGCGCACGGAACACCATTATAGCATTTCACCCGGGAGTATTCTAGGGTATCATATTTCTCCTCTTTATTACAAGGATGAGTAGATAAATTAACTTGTGGCAAAGGCAAATCAAGACAAGGTTCCAATATAGCAAGATTGTTCGAACAATTCAGCACATCAGGAAAGTTGTTACCAGAAACCACAATGTCTTCTTTTTCTCTCACATTGTCCTCTTCTTTGTGTAGAAGCTGAAATATATTAGTTGCCACAAGAGGCATGAGAATAGGTTTATCCTCTAGTAATTCAGATTTTGATGAAAGTGTTTCAACATTTGAAACAACCCATTCTTTCTTAAACGGTTCTTTCTTTCTTCTCTCAAGCTTTTATTTATCTTCTTCTAAAATTCCAGCAACGGTCATAGGTTTAAGAGTAACTCTTCTACTATTGATTGAAATGAGTAGCTATTATCAATGGTGTTATGCAAAACATTATTTGTAGAAAACCAAGGTTTACTCAATAATAAATGACATGCTTGTATAGGTACTATATCAAATTCTGCACTATCCTTATCATAACCAATAAAAAATTCAATGCGTGCATTTTTATCTACCTTCATCTTACCATAAGAATTTACCCATTGGATGTAGTATGGACATGAGTGTGTCTGTGTGGTCAAGCTGAGCTTCTCGACCAATTCCAAGCTTGCGATGTTGTAGCTACTCTCTCCATCAATGATGACACGACAATGTCGATCTTTCACAACAAAGTGAGTCTGAAACAAATTGTTCATTTGATTTTGCTCTACCTTCTCCATTTGATAACTAAGCACTCATTGTGCTACAACACTTGTATCAACCTCATTTGACACCATCGACTCATCACCATCGGTGTTGTAACCTGTCATTGTTAGTAGAAAAACAAGAAAACACACAAGAGTATATTTTCCTATCACTACTATTTGATCACGGGGGAAACTCTCAACAAGCAAATGACAACACCTAACTGAGTTCTTACAAGATTCTTAATAGCAAAATAGAGGATACCTTGGAGAGTGTGATCCGACGATTGCGAGGGTCCAAAAAATTGTGCCTATTTAGAAGGATATATATGGAGCTTGGATGGGCAATATTTGATAGCAAGGATTAGGAAAATTCCAATTCAGAAATTGCAAAACTGAATAGTAGTCCCAAGCTAGTCTATGTCATCGGCCTAAAATTGTCACGGACCTATGTTCAAGCAAGCAAGCATATGACTCAACCAAGGTCACAAGGGATGTAAGGAATTCTGAATTCTTTTTCTTTTCCTTTTTGTAGATCTTTCTTTTTCTGATTTTGTGTTGGGTGCGGCTTTTTCTTCTTCTTTTTTTAGCACTTCTTTGCCTTTTGCTTGTTTCTTATTTTTTCACACAGAACTGTAGCAAGGTATTACAAATTTTACAACTCAAAATAACACCCGAACGCTTTTGTCTTACTACAAGTGCAGCAAAGCAAATGAATTATCAACTAGTGCAGCCAAATGTACACCTTAATGGTTGTTATCGTGCAAGGAAACTATTCTTATGCTGCGACGATAAACCTACAAAAATACAAAACTTTCTTCTAAATCCCTCACGCACACAATAATATATAGCCTAATGTGAAACAATCTGCTTTTTCCTTGTGTGCAAAATGTTGATATGGTTTTGCACACAAAAAACAGGAACTAAACTATGGCCATCAACTCCAACTTGCGTTTAGCACTAAAACTAGAGCAATACTTAGACACGACGAACACGATGACACAACGAGGGACTAAAATTCAGAGAAGCAAACTAAACTAAAAATTGCAGTGCACAAGGGGAATATAGGACAGTGGAAACATGATGAACAAATATTTTTGTAGGACAACTTTATGGAGTTTACGATTGAATAAAATTACAGGGATAAGGACAAACCTAATGGTATACCTGAAGCTCTGATACCACTTGATGTGAAAAAGGGTTCCTGATCTTCCGAAAGCTTCTGATAATCTTGATTTGGGCGGAGGCAAAACACAAATCGATCCGGCTTCTAAACAACACGTTCAGAACCCCGTAATAGCAGCACAACGTTTCCTCTGGTTATCAACCGTACAAGAATGATTGACCTCACTGAGAAGGCTAATCCCTGCCTGCGAATCAAGAACACAAGCAAGAATAACAAAGAATGCAACACAATTGCAGATGTATGATTAAACTAACGAAGTTGGCGTCTCACAAACCGAAGTGACAGCAAAACTGTTATGAACAGAACAATCTAAGCAAAATCAAAATCCTAATAAAGAGGCAGCGGCCATATATGAGGACCCTAGGGTCGTGCAAGATCCCCTGGACGCAGCCCTAAGTGGGCTCAACTCGATACATGGCCCAAAGACCGATTACGGTGTCACAGTACCAGGACAGATTCGGTGATTGCTGACGACTCGAGACGAATTTTGACATGGGACTGGTTGGGTTGGAAATGTATTTTCGTTATCTTTCCAGGCATATGTAGAACGTCCAAATTCGAGTCCGTATGCGTCATGGGCGTCCATTTTAGTGCAGACTGATCCTGGGTCTCGAAACAGACTCGAAGTCGGTTTTGATTGGGCCTCCACCTTGGCTTGGACATCCTTGCTGGCCCATCACGCCTCCAATCACCTCCTCAACAATATCATCATCATGTCCATGGTTCCTAACAACTATTAATTTATTAGGTAACAATCTATTCTCAAAACCACATAAACAAAATATTAGAAACGAGCTCACGTATAAATTTAGGTAATGCGCATGAACTTTCATCTTAGTTGGAGGAGTGTTATATGTATCCATAGGTGTGATGTCCTCATCAGGGTCCGAATGATTGGGAGGATCGGTGGAGTCAAGGGTGATCCATACCGTACACGTGGAGAGGCAAGAAGCACGGACGGTTTCATGGTTGAGCCTCAAAACCGTAGAGGTGACGAAGACAGTGTGTTGACCAAGTCAAGGTGAACAGGATGCCAGTGCAAGTGACAAGGGGGCCCAATGGAGTGGGACCGGGAGAGACTTGTTGGTGGTCAGGATCATGGGACAAGGTGACACGCGTTGACATCGAGAAGTCGCGCATCGAGAAGCATGCAAGATGGTTTCTCAATTTAGGCCTCAAAACCGATGGCGGCGATTGGTGGTGCATGTGGCACCATCATGGTGCTTGCGTCGAGATGAAGCAAAGACGTGAAGGACTCGAGGGTGTTCGGGCGACGAGAAAAGAGATGAACAAGTTTTCCCTTGGTGGTAGGTGGCAATGTATTGTAGGTCAATGGTAGAGTGGTCTTTAGGACAACCCCTAGGCCTATATAAGGAGAGGTAGGGTTGGTGGGAGAGGGTGTCTCTTCCCACTAGCCTTGTTTTTGGGTTTCATTCCATAGAGCTAGGAGTGTGCTTCATGTTGTAGTGGAGAGAAGAGAGTGTGTGAGAGACAAGCTTTTCTCTTCCAAATTGTGGGAGGAACTGGGTGGCTTCCTAGCCATGTATCCATCTATCTTGAATGGATGAATCAATGATATGAGATTCAAATTCCTGCTCAAGTTCATCCTCTCTCCCTAAATCCCGAATTTGACTTTTTTTCTATTTTTGGAGCTATTTTCGTGAGAATTTTTTATCTCCTTTTTGAGTGAGTTTTGGGATGGATTTCTTGGGGCATCTTGGTGCTATGACATGCTAGAACAATCCTATATGGGTCCTTGACCGAATCAAAGGCATGAGCACCTTTGATTTCTTGGATTTCTCTAAGTTCTTCCATTTTGTGTTCTTGGATCAAGATCTGAAATTCTTGATGATTCTTTGAGCTTTTTCAGTGGATATCTTTAGAGGAGAGTCGTGATGTTTTAAGGATGATCTGCTCCAAATTTTGTGATTTTTGGAGTTCGTTCGATAGAGTTTTGCTATTTTTCTCTTTTAAACGGAGTTCTTGATTTTCCCAGGACAGAACTTCCATCAAGGATCACGGAAGTTCCGTGAGTGATAGAACTTCCGTCACTCGGAACATCCGTCAATGAAAGAACTTCCGTTGTGAACTTTGGAACTTCCATCAGGTACTTCAGAACTACCGTCAAGCTCTAGAATTGCATTTTCTCCAACTTTCTTGGTTCCCTCTTTGATCCTCTTGAGCTTTGGCTATGTTTTCTATTGTTTTGGATCATTCCTAGCGTTAGCACATCACAAGTTGGTGTGTGTGACCTTAGTGACTTACCTAGAGGTTGGTTTGGGTTGTTATCACTAGTTGACCTTAACCGGCTTTGTGATCTGGAGGCAACATGGAGCAGCGTGCGGTCAAGCTTTGGATGTTTGATGCGAAAGATTTTCCCTACTGAAAGTCACGGACCAAGGCTTATCTCTTAAGACAAGGACGTGCAATTTAAGAAAATGTTGAGCAGGACTATGTCATACCAAATGACCTCAACACTGTGTGTTGACTTTTGCTAGGCCATATTAATAAATCATTCCCGGCACGGGGCCAGAAACGGTTCACTAATATGTCCCAGAGTCAAGTAGGTAAAATCCGCAAGCGCACAGAGAATACCGCTGTAGCATTTCACCCGGAAGTATTCAGGGTATCGTATTTGTTTATCCCAAAGGAAGGTTATGATCAAGAAGCGTTACTAACATATAAGATCATGTTAACAATTAGCAAGGATATCTAACCAAGACAGGCGGGTACATGATAATAACTGGGTAGTGTGACACACACAGAAGATTCCTACTAAATAAATAAAGTCTAGTGGAGGAAAGACTAGGCTAAGCTACTCCTACTATACATTCCTATACAGTTGCATAGCCTAAGCAGAATACATACAGACCCACACTCAGTTTCAGCAGTCAATAGTATAGCACTTCAGGCACGGACTTACCCCTGCATCCACAGGCGACTTCCGCCAAGAGCCTACGCACTAGCCTAGCGGGGAGGATTTCAAAGGACGGACAGGGCTGTCACCACCTGCCGCCCACCTCAACGAACCAGTAGACTAACGAATAATTGATGCAAATCAGTCACCCAAGTACCATACTTGCATGACCAAAGAGCACTCTGCCCCTCCGCGATTACTATTAACGAGGCAGAGCTACCGTACGAATACGATCACCAAACCCATGCTATACTTTATCAGCTAAAACTAAGCATAGAGACTATAACATATAAAATAGACTATAGTGACGGTATATAACTAGCATGACAATAGTAGTATAATAAATATAAACTACTATCACACAAGTAGACTATACTATCACATATATGGATCACAATATCAAACAAGAAACTCATGACCCAAGCACAACTATATAGAAAAAATATATATATTGATAAGAGCAAAGTCTTACAAAAGGGAAAAGATACAAGAGCCATACCAATTCCAAGTGAAGACTTGGGACTAGAGAGCTCTAGACTCAGCCTAACTCCACTAAAACTCCAAGAACTACTACTAGCAAGAGAGAAATGCTTCTTGTGGTGTGTGTTGAGTGTGAAGGCACACCCTCCTATTTATAGCCTCAATAGGTCGGCAAGGGAGAGTAACCGCCACGGAAGGCATCTCAAACCGTCATCAGGAGTCGCGGAGGAGCCAACACGTGGAAGCCCAGGCGGAGAGGGCGCCCGGCCGGGTCGGCCGACCTGACCAGGTCGGCCGACCTGGGGGTGGCCCCTCCTGGCCTGTGCTTTCTCCAGGTGGCTGTCCTGTGGGCCCTGACATCGGTTTGCGCGGTATTACAGGGAGTTACGTCGGTTAAGTGCTGAAAATGGGCCCTTCAATCCGTGTGACGTCCATGTGGCACTCTCTGATTGGTCGAAAGTGTGTTTTCTTGCCTTTTGAGGTGTTTCCTTCACATTTCCTCCTGCATGCACAAAGTTCTCCAAGTACAAGTGGAACTATATTATTGTGCTAAAGCATGCGTGTATGAAATGCCAAATTCTCCTTTATTTGAGTATAGTTGACGGTTAAAAATGGTACTTAACAGCCGTCAACAAACTCCCCCAAGCTTACCCTTTGCTCGTCCCGAAGCAAAGATAAACTTAAGTTGTTGATCAGGAATTGCTACAATGTCCTACTCCTCAATAATACTATGCGCACAACAAAGTACTCTTCCTAGAATTAAATATGTTGGCACATAACTTACCCATTTACATCGATCCATGGGGCTTTTACACCTCATTGTCTTGGGCGGTTGAGAGATAGAACAATTGCAGGGCACCAATCACTTGCTCTAGATTCCGCTATGTTATTCCGGAGGTTTTCAAAAGATTTTGAAAATAAAAACCAAGTTCCTCAAATGATTCTCTCGGATCACTCAATATGTGTATGATTCCTCACCAAGGCAAAGTGTTGCCTATAATCACCTATTTCTAAATAAGGCTTTATGTGGAGCTCAAGGTAATATATGAGGCACTCATGTTCACATAATATTGCTATGTCAAAAGACCGGATCCAAGAAAAACATCAATTCAAACAATCTTGATCAAGATGTGCAAGTGTGTGGGAGAACGGAGGAATGGTGGATGGGAAGAAATAACTCCTTTTTGAATTTTTCTTCTCTCTTTTGGAGTTTCTAGGCTATGGCTATCTTTTGCTTGCTCTCTTTTTTGAGCATTTTTTTTCTTTTCTTTTTGCATAGCCATAGTCCTAGTTTGCAATGAATACTTTGAGAGAGGAATTTTGCAATGGATATATGGAGTGTTTCTTTTGATGGATGGATGGATAGTGGCTTTCTTCCGGTGTAGAAGAATAGCTCACGGTGGATATGGTGGATATGGTGGATGCTATCTTCTTGATTTAGAAGGATAGCTCATGGCGGTGGATGTGTGTATATGATCTTGATCAAGAAAGCATGAAAAGAGTTCTACTAGGGTCACAACAATTTTGACTAAGCTCAATGTGAAACAAGCAGCATATGTGTAAAGGTTTTCAAATGTAAACACTACATATGGCTGTCGTGGGAATTTCATCATTGAGGAACTTATCAATTTGTCATTTTGAAAAATAAACTCCGGAATTCAAGCTTTACGTTGAGCAAGATCATAGCAGCCCTATCTATCATATCATACCTCTCAACAACTTAGAACTAGAGAATGCATATGCTACCCACAAGATTCAAGTTCAAGGCAAGATTTACCAACAAACCTAACTCTTGAGAGAGTACTAAGTTGTAAACTAGCATTAGAGAGGAATAAAGGACAGAGCAACTTTTCATCATCTCAACATAGGAAAATTATACACATTCATACCGCGCATGAAAAAGGGAAATATTTTTGTTCTTTTTATGTTTTGCAAATTTTTATGGATTTTCAGATTTAGCAAATGCAAGAAATAAAGGGAAGGGGAAAGATACAAGTTACCGTGAGAAGGGGGGTCCTCCCCCAAGCTTGTTCTTGCTCATATCTGCTGGTTCGGGTCGTAGCCTTGGGAGCGGAAGAAGGCATCCCAATTGCTCTGATTCTGAGCCATCATCGCGTTCAGCTGGCGGAATTGGTTGTCGCTGAAATTGACGGAGGATGCTTGACTCGTGCTTGCACGAGTGCTTTTTCTCCACTTGATTCTGGCGACTTGCTTCATTCGGTTGAACATGGCTGCACACAAGAACAAACACAAGACAAGAACAAAAACAAGATCGAACAAGTGTTCGGGTGAGCGTTAGTGAAAACGACAAACCCGAGCTTCTCCGAAATTGGTTTTCTCCTCACAACAACTTGCAAATGCACTAAAACAGAGGGGAAATATTTTTTTTTTTTGGGTTTTTGGGGCTGTAGTAAAGTTGAAGAACACGAAATTTTGGGAGAGCAACAAGTGAGCAAAGGAGGGGAGTGAAAGATGAGTTTGGAATGGTGAAGCTCCTCCTCCTGGGCGGTGATTATGGCCAAGGAAGCAAGGTGGCCGTTAGAAAGGGACAGAGCAACGGCCATATAGCCATTGGGAGAAAGGAGCACAGGAAAAGGTGGGGCCAGGGGGTCGGCCGATCCCACCAGGTCGGCCGACCTGGTAGGTGGGCCTCCTGGCAGCCCCCTTTTTCCTATGTGTTCCCCAACGGCTAGGGGATTTGTCCCCTGCTGCCTTTTTGCTCAAAAAGCTCGACAAAAATCTTTTCAAAATGGAAAGCCCAAAAACCTATTTTCTAAATTTTCAAAAATGCAAATGAGTTTTGAAAAATTCCAAGGTGGCTGGAAAAATTCAAAAATGCAGAAATGCAGTGGTCGGGAAAAATCAAAATGTGGTGGAAAGCAAATATGCAATTAAAAGAGCAAATATGGATAACTACCGGTTTAACCTCTCGGCGAGGACTCACCTTTTAAAGTCCGACAAGCGGGAATTTTCTCCGGCGTTCAGTTCGATGAAGCGTTGTCCGGTCCCGGAGATGAAGACACGGATGATGCTTCTTGTTTCACTCGCCACACCTTCTTGGTCTTTGTTGCGGTCGGTGGCTTCTCGGGCTTCGGAGGCTGCGGTTTTGCAGGCTTCACAGCCTGTTTCTTTGCAGACCTCGGAGGTTGCTGCCTTGTGGACTTCGGAGGCTGTTGCTTAATGTGTGACCTTTGCCCCCTTGCCTTCATCAGTTGTTGCTGTGCAACCTTTTCCTTCTCAAGGAAGTTCTTCATGAATGTGATGAGGCTATCCTTCTTTGGCGGAGTGACCTCCACTTCCTTGATGTTGCTTGGGTTCGGCCCGTACTTGATACGGATCATGTTGCACTGTTCTTTCCGTGGCCGAAAGTCAAACTTCTCCTCCTTGCCATTGATGTGGAAGCGGATTTCTCCGACTCCTACATCGATGCGAGCATCCGCAGTGCTGAGAAATGGGCGTCCCAGGATGAGCGGTGTGCTCTTCCCGACGTCCATGTCAAGCACTACGAAGTCGACGGGGATGAAGCAATCCCGGATTTTCACCGGAATATCTTCGGCGATCCCCGCTGGATAGCGGACCGTTGAATCGGCCAGCTGCAGCTGCATCGGCGTGGGGGATAGTGTGGTGTAGTTGAGCTTGTCGAAGACATCCTTCGGCATGACGCTCACACTTGCCCCAAGATCACATAAGGCATGGTCGAAGTTCTGTGTCCCGATCGAGCAGGTGATCGTGGGACACCCCGGATCTTTCTTCTTCTCAGGAAGCCAGTTGAGTATAGCAGCGCTACACCCTTCCGTCAGCTTGACAATTTCTGTGGTCGGTAGTGGGCGCTTGTTGCTGATAAGATCCTTGAGGTAGCGAGCGTACGTGGGTACTTGTATCGCATCCAGCAAGGGCACGTTGATGTGCAGCTTCTGGATCACCTCAACGAAGCGTGTGAACTACTCGTCCACGGTGGGCTTCCTTCTTCTTTCAGGAAACGGCATGAGGTTTGTGTCATAGAACTCATGTGGGGCCGTTTTCCTGGGCGGCAGTTCTTCTTCTTCTACCGGCTTCTCAGCTGATGTGTCCTTTCCTGCATGGTTAGGGTATGGCGGATCCCGAGTGGACTTACCTCCTCTCGTGGTAACCGCATTAACATTTTCTACGGGGGTCTCGGGTTGCCCCGGGATTTCCCCGACTCAGCAGTAGGAACAGTAGCAGCTAACTGAGCTAATTGGGTTTCTATCATTTTATTAAAGCTCAGCTGATTCTTGAGAGCAGCACTACCCTGTCTTCATACAAAATGCAGAAAACAAAGTAAGGTTATCCTGCTTAGGAGATAGCCTTAATAATTGCAACACTACTATATACATTAGTAATTTTTCTTAAATCATACGCCTTCCCCGGCAACGGCGCCAGAAATGCTTGTTGACTTTTGCTAAGTCATATTAATAAATCATTCCCGGCACGGGGCCAGAAACGGTTCACTAATATGTCCCAGAGTCAAGTAGGTAAAATCCGCAAGCGCACGGAGAATACCGCTGTAGCATTTCACCCGGAAGTATTCAGGGTATCGTATTTGTTTATCCCAAAGGAAGGTTATGATCAAGAAGCGTTACTAACATATAAGATCATGTTAACAATTAGCAAGGATATCTAACCAAGACAGGCGGGTACATGATAATAACCGGGTAGTGTGACACACACAGAAGATTCCTACTAAATAAATAAAGTCTAGTGGAGGAAAGACTAGGCTAAGCTACTCCTACTATACATTCCTATACAGTTGCATAGCCTAAGCAGAATACATACAGACCCACACTCAGGTTCAGCAGTCAATAGTATAGCACTTCAGGCACGGACTTACCCCTGCATCCACAGGCGACTTCCGCCAAGAGCCTACGCACTAGCCTAGCGGGGAGGATTTCAAAGGACGGACAGGGCTGTCACCACCTGCCGCCTACCTCAACGAACCAGTAGACTAACGAATAATTGATGCAAATCAGTCACCCAAGTACCATACTTGCATGACCAAAGAGCACTCTGCCCCTCCGCGATTACTATTAACGAGGCAGAGCTACCGTACGAATACGATCACCAAACCCATGCTATACTTTATCAGCTAAAACTAAGCATAGAGACTATAACATATAAAATAGACTATAGTGACGGTATATAACTAGCATGACAATAGTAGTATAATAAATATAAACTACTATCACACAAGTAGACTATACTATCACATATATGGATCACAATATCAAACAAGAAACTCATGACCCAAGCACAACTATATAGAAAAAATATATATATTGATAAGAGCAAAGTCTTACAAAAGGGAAAAGATACAAGAGCCATACCAATTCCAAGTGAAGACTTGGGACTAGAGAGCTCTAGACTCAGCCTAACTCCACTAAAACTCCAAGAACTACTACTAGCAAGAGAGAAATGCTTCTTGTGGTGTGTGTTGAGTGTGAAGGCACACCCTCCTATTTATAGCCTCAATAGGTCGGCAAGGGAGAGTAACCGCCACGGAAGGCATCTCAAACCGTCATCAGGAGTCGCGGAGGAGCCAACACGTGGAAGCCCAGGCGGAGAGGGCGCCCGGCCGGGTCGGCCGACCTGACCAGGTCGGCCGACCTGGGGGTGGCCCCTCCTGGCCTGTGCTTTCTCCAGGTGGCTGTCCTGTGGGCCCTGACGTCGGTTTGCGCGGTATTACAGGGAGTTACGTCGGTTAAGTGCTGAAAATGGGCCCTTCAATCCGTGTGACGTCCATGTGGCACTCTCTGATTGGTCGAAAGTGTGTTTTCTTGCCTTTTGAGGTGTTTCCTTCACATTTCCTCCTGCATGCACAAAGTTCTCCAAGTACAAGTGGAACTATATTATTGTGCTAAAGCATGCGTGTATGAAATGCCAAATTCTCCTTTATTTGAGTATAGTTGACGGTTAAAAATGGTACTTAACAGCCGTCAACACTGTGCCAGTAGCCAACTTAAACAAGTATGAAAAAAACTCCAAAGCTGTCAATATTTTGCTTTCTGCTCTTGGTAGGATTGAACATGGTCGTGTTGCATATCTTGACACTGTTCATGCAATTTGGGAAAAGCTTTGCACGTACCATGAGGGTACCAACCATGTCAAGTCTATGTGTAAGGACTCTTACAATAGACAGTACCAAACCTTTGCACAAAAACCTAGTGAGTCACCAGATGAAAACATTTGTAGGTTTGAGGAAATTGTTTGTAACTTGAGGGCTTGTGGTAATCTTGTCTACAATGATAATGATAGAGCTAAGAAATTTTTGTATTCTATTTCCTAGATAGTTCATGTTTGGGGGTTAAGATTGCTGTTGTAGAGGAAACTGCTGATTTCAATACCCTGAACTACGAGCAACTGTCTTACAAGGTAAAATCTCATGAACTGTCTAGGAATGTCACACCCGGTTCCAACGACCAAAACCAAATGCATCTGTATGCGTGCCTAGGATCAAGTTTTCATGCACACAGGACAATTAATTTTATAAAAGAACAATATCTTTATTAAATCGATAACATTATTGAAAAGGTGACCCATAGGTCAAAAGTAAAAGATTACATTACAGCGGAATAACTAAGCATTGGCGTCCTTCAACTCCCACAGGAAGTCGACCGGAAGACCGCATGCCTAGTCCCCTTCATTGTCTTCATGGTTACACCATCCTTCTCCTGTAGCTGAGCAGCAATGTGGGGTATAGCAAGGGTGAGTACATGTCGTACTCAACAAGTAGGGTAAAACATGACATGGGGCTATAGACAAGAAGGGCTTATAGGGGTTTATTGCATGATCTTTTAATTTCCTAAGCATCCTAATTACTAGGTGAGGTCATCCCTACCATCGAACCATAGGGTCCTAACCAAGCCAAGTCCAAACCATCCAACCATTCCAACCCATAACCAACTAATCTTGTGAGGATTCTAGGCCGCTCGTGACCGTGAGCACGGTTGTCATGACAGTTTGATACTCTGCAGAGTATGTACCACTTTACCCACAAGTCGTGATGTCATCCCCTGTTGACAGGTGGACTAGAGTCTCCTTGTTGCCATGCCGACCAAACACTAGCACACTTCCTTAGGTGTGCGTCTAGGAGATCACTACGAGGCTTTTACAAAGGCTCTCCCAGTACATGCTAGCCACTAAGGTTCCACCCCCGTCCATAAGTAATAGCCCATCAACAAGCAGCTCATCACCCCAGGAGCACTCTCTTGAGCCATTCGGATACAAGTACAGTCCTCTTGACATCCATTCCCCGCTCCACCAAAATGCTGCACCGACACTGGGAGAACACCTAATTACTCAGCCAAGCCTTACCCATATCGGTCTTGTGATGGCACTGTTTTCCTAGGTCATCGCTCCAAGAACCGGTTCCTAGGATCTACAACAAGCCTACCACCACCAACCACGTGCCCATGGCACCACATCCATTCCATCCGGCTTGCATAGATCCCTAAGTCCATGTTGCTAACATAAATTACCATTCCACCCATGAGGTGATATAGTTCATTAATCAAGATTAATATTAACCCAACATCCCACAAGCAACCTAAGCATTATCTATCCATAACCAACCGACCAAGTAGTTCAAGGCGACAAGGAAAAGGATAAAGCAATACTAGGAAAACCCTAACAATAGGTACCCACTAACTTGACACAATCATGAAGTTCTAAAATAATATTCATAATAGGATCAAAATGCATCAAGGACACTTGTCTGAAAATGGATGTTGCTGCTCAGGTCTTCAATTCATGCTCTTGCGATTCCAGGAACAACACGTTCTCTAATTAACGTCACGCAGGCACGACATGCACATAATCATATAAACAAACTAAGAAACAGTACACCAAACAATTATAAAATAATATAAAATCAATCTCAAAAGATAGTACACATTTCTACGATCGCGAAAGCGCAAGAATCTTCTAAATCGGAGTTACGAGTAAAAAGTAATGAAAGTTTTGAAGGTACAGGGTAAAAATAGTAAAATCAGAAGATGTAGTACTAACAGGTAGTATTCGTTACTACGATCGCGTTGGCACAAGAATTACTTAAATCCGGGTTACGGTTGAAAAGTTATGAAGGTTTGAAGTTTTAGGGTCTAAAATAGTAAAAACAGATGGGTTTAGGGACCTAAAAGTAATTTTAGAAAAGTATTAGGGCTAAATTGTAAAATAGCAGGGTGAAAATATATTTCGTGAAAAGTTTAAGGGCAAAAAATGTAATTTATAACAAGCTCAAGGACTACAGTGTAAAAAGACAGGACTAAAATGTAATTAGAAATAAGTGCAGGGGTGTCTCTATAAAATTTAGGGGCAAAATATAATTTAGTAAAAATACAGGGGCTTTTCTACAAAAATACAGTGCTTAAAATAATTACAGGGTTCTAAATAAAATTTTGTGAAGGTTTTGCAAAATTTTAAGGATTAAACTGTAATTAAAATAAAGAGTAGGGGCCTAAGTGTAAAATGCACAGCCTAAATTATAATTTATAAAAATAAAGGGCTAAAATAGAATTACTAGAAAGTTCAGGGAGGTTTCTATAAAATTCAGGACCTAAAACTAATTACCCAGGAGCTCAGGGGCCTAAATATAATTAAATAAATCTATTGCACAAAAAATTATGTTGAAAATATAATTAAATCAGAGCGCAGGGGCCTATTTGCAAAAGCCTAGCAATTTCAGGAATTTAATGAATTAAATTAAATCGAAAAGGGGTGGACCGGGTCTAAGGTTCTGTGGACCCATGGTCCACTGGTCTATGGTGGACCGATTACATACTCCGAAGGGGTCTGTAATCTGGCGCGTTGGATTGAGATCCAACGGCCAGGGTTTAAAAGGGGGAGGTTGCGGTGGCTGCCAGCGGCAAGCGTGGCGGCGCGCGGCAGAGCTTGTCGGAGGCAGCGCTCCGGTGGTCGAAGCTCGGCCAGGTGGGGTCCAAGAGAGATAGGGAGGCACGGTGAGCTCACCAGAGGGGATCACGACGTGGATTGAAGGCCGGGAAGGGGCTCTCATCGGCGGTCGGCGGCTCGAGTTCGTCGATGACGATGGGGAGGGATCCAGAGGTGGCGGCGATCATCATGGCGGGGCTCCTTCTGCTCCTGGTACATCTGCGAAGGTTGATGGGGGTCAAATGGAGCCGAGGGAGGTTCGCTCTTCCCAAATTGACGCGGCGGCGGAGCTCTTACCAGCGGCGACGAGTTCTCCAATCGAGGGCGCTAGAGCGGGGCAGAGGGCAAGGCTCGAGCAAAGCGAGGAAAAGGGGGGTCTGGGTGTCGAGCTCGGGATTTATAGGGGTGGGGAGGCGCTAGGGCTGGCCGGGGCTCGGTGCGGGGCTGAGGCCGGCAATGGCGCTGGCCTTCCGAAAATCGGACCCAACAGCGGGCAAACGGGGGAAGGAGGGGCCGGGGATCGCGGCAGCGTGCGGGAATTCCGTACACGGTGTCTGGGTCGCGCGGGAGCAAGCGCGAAGGCGCGGGTTCGAACTGGCATAGGGGAAAATGTCATGTGCGCCTTTGCCGGCTGAAGCTCGGGGATGACAGGTGGGTCCCACCTACCAATGGGAGGAGAGAGGGGAGAGAGCTGGCGCATTCTAGAAATACGCCTCTTGCGCAGGGGCTTGGTGGGCCGAGTCAGCTCGTGGGCCTGGCAGGCCAAGTGGGGAGAAAGGGGAAAGGAGGGCGGAGTGCAGGGTGGGCTAAATTGGCTGGTTTGTCCCATTGCTCTAGTTTCTCCTTTTCTTTTCTTTTTCCTTTCTATTTTCTATAACTAAACAAAATCGATTCCTAATCGAATTTTCAAATAACTTTTTACAGACAATACAATACTAATGCAACTATGGCAGCATGAATGCAACAAGCAAAATCATAATAACCTAAATTAATTTATTTAATTTAGAAAATAGCTCTTTTGCTTAAAATAAATGGTAATCCCCTAATTAATTTATAATATATTTTAATCTATTATAAAAAAATCCAAATTAAGTGAAATTAGGTCACAAGCCAAAATTTAAAATTTTTGGGGTGTGACAGAAATCTCGTCCTAATCATTGTAATCCTGCTTCTAGCATGACTTTGCTTTCTAGCTATCAGAAGGGTAGTCATAGTTGTGCCTCTTATGGAACTAACCCCTCACATGACAAGTCTTCCTTGGAGTTTGCTTTGTCTTCTCTTGTTGCAGCTTCCGATGAATAGATGGAGTGCATCCCCAACAAGGAGATGTAATTGCGTACAAGGAAGTTAATGAAGTTCTACAACAACCGCAAGGAGAGAAGAGGAGGTGGTTCAAGAACCTGCTTCGAGTGTGGTTGCCCTGGACACTTCATTGCTGACTGCCGCAAGAAGAAGAAGAAGGTCGGGTACCACGACAACAACACTGAAGACTTCAAGAAGAAGAAGAACCACTTCCACAAGAGATGCCAGACCTCCAAGAAGCTCGCGAAGGCGGTCGCACGCGCCTGCGTTGCTGCTCTAAGCGACGTCGACCTCACATCAAGTGAAGGCCTCACAAGCTTGGAGGAGGAGGTGGAAAAGCCATTAGTCAAGAGAAAGGACGACTTCACCGGGCTTTGCTTCATGGCAAAGAATGATCATGACACCGACTCTGGCTCCAACTCTGACACAAGCGAGGTACCCCCCACTCTTGATGAGCTCTCTTCTGAACTTGATGATTTACGCAATGTTTTACTCATGCAATATGATAAGCTTCGCAGTGCTGTTCATGAGAGTAGAGAGCTTAAGTCTAAGTTAGAGAGTGTTGATTATGAGATTACTTACCTTAGGTCAATGTTGTTGAGTGTGAGTATTGTCAAGTTGTGATAAATGATCTTACACAGAGGGAATGTGTGCATGCTCAAGTTACCAGTCAGCTTGAGAGTGCCCTTAAAGAACTTGATGAATTCAAGGCTAGACCAACTCTTTTCGGTGCATGTCAGAAGTGCCCCAAGCTCTCTAATGAGTTGCAAGCTCAAACCCTCAAAGTCAAAGAGTTTGAATCCAAGCTACTAAGTGAGACTCATCCGAAAGTTCTCCCACCACCATATGTAGTGTGTGGCTCTTTCAAGGATAAGCTTCCAATCAGTAGAGAGGAAAACAAGAACCTAACTCAAGAAAATGACTACCTCATCTCTCACCTAAAAAGAACCTTAGTGAGTGAAGAAAAGGTTGAGAGTGATTTGTCAAGAGTTGAGGAGAGTGCTTGTAGCTCAACCTACAATTTGGGTTTGGGATATAAGAGGTGTGACAAAGAGAGTGCTAATGTGGGTAAGTTTGTGCCTAGCTCTAGCTATAAGGACAAGGAATAGTCCATCAAGCCCACTAACACATATTATCCACCTAATCAAAATCCCTCATTCAACCCAAAACAAGCTAAGAAACCAAAACCCAAACCTCCTATGCAAGCAAAGCCTAAACTTGAGAGTGTCTACATTTGCATGTTTTGGGGTCGCAAAGGCCACTTGGATGAATTCTGTTATAGGTGTAAGAGGATTGAGAGGATGCAAGTTGAGTTAACTAGAAATGTGCATCATGATTATTTTGTTGTTTTTCAGCCTTGCTCTTTCTCTCATGCCTATCATGGATAGGGTCATTCCTCATATGGCTTTGATTCACGAAACAGAGGCTTTGCGCAGCAGCACTTTGGCGCCCCACGTTTTCCCCATCGTGGTGAGCGTCACACACGTGGACTTGGTTTTCTCACAGGATTTCTATCCTCATAACCCAAGGTTTGAGTCAAGATGCTTTGAGAGGCCACGCTTTCCTCATCGTGGTTCTCGTCCCTTGAGTCTGAATGGTGATGTGCAAAGAACTGTGATAACTTCTGCAGGTCGTATGGTGAAGTGTTGGCTCCCCAAAAGCTTTCTCTCTAACCCGAGAACTGAGCCATCAATTTTTCCTTCTTGTTCTTGTAGGCGCTAGATGGAGGCTTGGAGAACAAATGGTTGATGGACTCCGGGTGCTCGCGCCACATGACCGAAGATGGAAAGTGGTTCTCCAGCCTCACTCCCTTGAAGCGTCACGAGTATGTGACCATTGGTGATGACAAGAGAGGGAGAGTGAAGGCAAGGGGCATGATAAAGGTAAATGAAAACTTCACTCTCAAGGATGTTGGCTTGGCTGAGCATCTCAAGTACAATCTTCTCTCTGTTTCTCAGTTCCTTGATGTCGGTTTGGAAGTGCACTTTAAGAAAAATGCTTCTTATGTTCTTGATTTGAATGGTTCTTTGGTTTGTGGGATTTCTAGCATTAGCAGAGTGTTTCAGTCTGACTTTGCTGTTTCTCATGGCTCTCACAAGTGCTTGTTTGCTCAATTTTATTTTGAGCTCTAGACATGGCATAGGAGACTAGGTCACATGAGCTTTGACTTGCTTTGTCGCTTGAGTGGCCTAGGACTGATCCGAGGATTGCCTAAGCTCAAATTTGATAAGAATTTGGTTTGTGCTCCTTGTCGTCATGGGAAAATGGTTATTGCTTCTCATACACCAATTAATTTGGTGATAACTGAACGACATAGAGAGCTGCTTAACATGGACACTGTTGGTCCTTCTCGGGGTCGCTTGGCGGGTGGGAAGTGGTACGTTCTTGTGATTTTTGACGACTTTTCTCGCTACTCTTGGGTTTACTTTCTTGAGAGCAAGGATGAAGTGTTTCATCACTTTCAGTGCTTAGCTTTAGGCTGTTCAAGGAACTCCCTGGTGCATTATGACGAATCGGTAGTCATAATGGCAACGAGTTCAAGAACTCCTCCCTTGATGCCTTCTGTCTTGAGCATGGTATTGAGCATCAATTTTTAGCACCTCGTGTTCCTCAGCAGAATGGTGTGGTCGAAAGAAAGAACAGAACCTTGGTAGAAATGGCCCGAACGATGCTCGATGGGCATAGGACTCCGACGCGGTTCTGGGCTGAGGCCTTTAGCACTGCTTGCTATGTTTCCAATCGGGTATTCTTGCGCTCAATTCTGAATGTGACTTCCTATGAGCTACGCTTTGGGAGGAAGCCATCTATTTCTCATTTGCGTGCCTTTGGTTGCAAGTCCTTTATTCTCAAGTGTGGCCATCTTGATAAGTTTGAGTTGAGATCTTCCGATGGCATTTTTCTGGGTTACACTCTTCATGGTCATTCCTACAGAGTCTTGAATTTAGAAACTAACAGCATCATAGAGTCCTATGACTTAACCTTTGATGAATCAAATTCTTCTGCAAGTAATGTGGTTGAGACTGCAGGTAATAGGGAAATGGAGGAGAGCATCTTTGTAGAAGAGGACCTACAGGGCTTGGATGATGATGATGATGAGTTTTTACATCCTACATTCGAGCTTGTTCGTGCTGCTTCCACCACTCTAGCAGAGGGTCCAAAAGCTTCTACATCGAGCCAGCTCCAGCTGTGGTTGAGGAGGAGGTACGCTCTGAGATAGAGGCCCCTCTCCGCATTCAACGTCAGCATCCTCCTCAACGGAAGATAGGTAATCTTCATGAGAGAACAACAAGGTCATGGTCTACACATCTCACTTTCTTTTCCAATTCTCTATTTGTTGCCACCTTTGAACCTTGGGATGTTGGACATGCACTATCTGATGAACATTGGGTTAATGCCATGCATGAGGAGTTCGAAAACTTTGAGAGAAACAAAGTGACCCAAGTAGAGCCTCCTATTGGTGTCAATGTCATAGGAACCAAGTGGGTGTTCAAAAATGAGCACGGGGAAGATGGTGAGGTTGTGAGAAACAAGCCTAGTGTTGTTGCTCAAGGTTTTAGCTAAGTGAAGGGCTTAGACTATAGGGAAACCTTCACTCCTGTTGCACCCATAGAAGCCATTAGGATCTTCCTTGCCTTTGCTGCTTCTAAGGGCATTAGGCTTTACCAAAAGGATGTGAAGAGTGCTGTCCTAAATGGCTACAAAGAGGAAGAGGTTTTTGTCAAACAACCACCTGGCTTTGAGCACCATTAGTACCCAAATCGAGTGTACAAGCTTCAGAAGGCTTTGTACGGGCTAAAGCGGGCACCTAGGGCATGGTATGCTAGGATTAAGTCCTTCTTGCTCGAGCGCGGGTATGTGATGGGGTGTGTTGACAAAACCTTGTTCACTCTGAAGCATGGCAATGACTTCTTAATGGGTCAAATATACGTGGATGATATCATCTTTGGAGGTTCCTCTCATGCTCTTGTGTCGAGGTTTCAGGTACTTGGCATTTCTTGGGTACTTCTTTGGTTTATTAGTCTTCTCGCAAGCAGTCTAGTGTGGCCCAATCCACCACCGTAGCCGAGTTTGTTGTTGCCGCTAGCTGCTGTTCCCAAATCCTACGGACTGCATCCACCATGAGAGATTATGGGTTAACCTTTAAGAGTGTTCCACTTATGTGTGATATCTCCAGTGCCATTTGCCTAGCCAAAAACCCAATCCAATATGGTAAGGTCAAACACAGAAATGTGAGATTCCACTTCCTGAGGGACAATGTTGAGACAGGAGATGTTGAGCTCAAATACATTGACACTAACACCAATTGGCTGATATTCTCACAAGCCCCTAGATGCTTTGAGATTTTCTTTTCTTCGGGGGGGGGGGGGGGAGCTTGTTGTTTTCCATCCCTATGGCATTGTTTGAGGGGGAGATTGATGTGGGGACTTGCCCGATCTTCTCGTCATAGGAGCTAGGGTTAACTTGACCCGTGAAACATTGCGAATCGATGGCACATACAACTGCTAGAACAGTCACCTGTGACAAATGATTTCACCCAGCAACACGCTTTGGTTGATGCCTAACCTGAACCACATAAAGGAGAGGCGATGCTCTTGCAAATCACAAGGAAACACAAGAACAAGTGGTAGAGAAAAATCCCAATCCTCAAGGGGGCAGCAATGGCACAACCCTAAGGATAAGAGCACTTGGCTTCTCTATTTTTCTGAGTTCAATTGATGGTTAGGGTTTCTAGAAGGTGTACAAATGCTATTTATACTAGGAACATCCCTCCTAGTTGGGTTGGGGGCCTTTCTAAAGAGCCCAACTTGAAATACATAGACTTGGGGCAGTCTGCGGGTCTTTGGAACATACTTCACCAAAATAGGCATAACTCTTTCCGTAGAGCTCCAATGGATGCGCCCTTTGTTTCATATGAAAGTAGACTTCAAGGCCTTTCAATCCATGTATAATACTTGGGTTGTACTTCGAAGCCTCGGGATGTTTGCCGTACCCAGTCATGCGACCCTCTACACGGATTAGAAGTTACATGACGATCACTAATAATAATGTCTTTCTCCCTTCCTTTTGAGTCTCTGTTGCATATATGAGCATTTGTAGAGCTTATTTTCTGTGAATGCTTGTTGCCCTGGTTGAGATTGAGACTGGTTTGTATCTTTTGATTCACTTGATGCTTGTTTTGCCTTGGATGGGAGTAGTTATACATGTGGCGGCAACTTTTCTCATGATGAGCAAATATGATTCTATCTAAGCTAGTCAATCCTTTTCCTTAGCTTGTATAACTCTTAGTGTTTATGCCATGCTATCTATTTTTGATCTTCGTGTGATTGTGAGCTCTTGCTTTTACACTTCATAGCTCTATGTTTATGATTAGCAAGGTTAAATGCTTGTTGGCATAATTGTTGAAGCTCCTTAGGTTTGCATTTTCATGCATTACAAGCTTGCTCTTTTGCTTCTTTGATGATTTCATTGCCAAGGGGGGACAAAATATTGGGTCATGCACAAATAATGCTAAGAAACTTAAAATGATCCAGTATGCATTACATGTGACCTACCAGAAGTTGAGGGGAGCATATCATGTCCTTGAGCGTGTTCATGCGCTTTTCATGATCTTTGTGTTCTCGAGTGGCTTTCTTTGTCAACTCTTGGTTTTGTGATCCCTCTTATGCAAGATGGCTACTTTTCACCTTTTCTCTGGGTTTGAGCCATTTGGATGTGCTTATTCGGCTTCGCATTTCAATCTCTAATCTGTGTGCATTTGGTGTTGTCAATGTACTCATCAAAGGGGAGATTGAAAAACCATGTTGATATGTGCCATGGTTTGCAATATGTGATGAGTAATTGACATTGGTTGATTTGGTGTTTGAGTTGAAATGCAGGAAATTGGGGATTGCATGAGTTTGTGCATTGTTATGGTTATGACTAACTGGGAGTTGATGAGGATGCTGGAGAGTTTGTAGGAGAAGGAAAATGTGTTTGCTTGTCTCATGATGTGTAGGTCAATGGATTCAACTTGGCAGTCAATGGCGAGAGGATCAGGCACAAGTTGGGGACATGGGGCCGGATGATCGGGAGGCCGGGTGGAGTCAAGGGTGGTCCACACCGTACATGTGGAGAGGCAAGAATCACGGACGGTTTCTCGGTTGAGCCTTAAAACCATGGAGGTGCTGAAGATGGCATGTCGACCAAGTCAAGGCGAACGGGATGCTGGTGCCAGTGACAAGGGGGCCTAATGGAGCGGGACCGGGAGAGACTTTCCGGTGCTCAGGATCGCGGGAAAAGGTGACACGCGTCGACATCGAGAAGTCACGCTTTGAGAAGCATGTAAGGCGGTTTCCCGGTTTGGGTCTCAAAACTGGTGGCGGCGATTGGAGGTGCACGTGGCACCATCACGGAGCTAGTGTCGAGGCAAAGCAAAGACGTGAAGGGCTCAAGGGCGCTCGGGCGACGAGAAAAAAGATGGACAAGTTTGCCCTTGGTGGTAGGTGGCTATGTATTGTAGGACAAGGGTAGAGTGGTTTTTAGAACAACCCCTAGGCCTATGTAAGGAGAGGTAGGGCTGGTGGGGGAGGGTGAATCTTCCCATTAGCTTTGTGTTAGGGTTTCATTCCATAGAGCTAGGAGTGTGCTTCATGTTGTAGTGGAGAGAAGAGAGATTGTGAGGGACAAACTTTTCTCTTCCAAATTGTGGGAGGAAGAGGGTGACTTACTAGCCATGTATCCTTTGTATCTTGAATGGATGAATCAATGATATGTGACTCAAATTCGTGCTCAAGTTCATCCTCTCTCCCTAAATCCTGAATTTGTCCTTTTCCCTATTTTTGGAGCTATTTTTCTGGGGTCCTTTTTGAGTGAGTTTTGGGATGGATTTGTTGGGGGATCATGGTGCTATGACATGCTAGAAAAATCCTATATGGATCCTTGACCGAATCAAAGGCACGAGCACCTTCGATTTCATGGATTTCTCCTAGTTTTTCCATTTTGTGTTCTTGGCTCAAGATCTGAAATTCTTGATGATTCTTTGAGCTTTTTGAGTGGATCTCTTTTGAGGAGAGTCGTGATATCTTAAGGATGACCTGGTCCAAATTTCAAGATTTTTGGAGTTCGTTGGATAATGTTTTGGTATTTTTCTCTTTAAAATGGGGCTCTTGATTTTCTCAGGACAGAACTTCTGTCACCAAGAAAGAAGTGATAGAACTTTCATCACTCAGAAATTTCGTTGATGACAGAACTTCCGTCGCAAATTTTGGAACTTCCGTCGGGTACTTCGAAACTTCTGTCAAGCTCAAGAATTGCATTTTCTCGGACTTTCTTGATTCTCTTTTTGACCCTCTTGAGCTTTCGCCATGTGTTCTATTGTTTTGGATCATTCCTAGGGTTAGTGAAGGACCGAGAAGGCGACCAGAGGGGGAGGGGAGGGGGTGAATGGGAGCCAATAAAAATTCTTCATAAGAACTTGGCCTATGTCCCAATTACAGCACAAGCCAATCTCTAACCCAATCACCAAGACTACACACACCAACTTGTGATGTGCTAACTCTAGGAGAGATCAACTACAGCAGCAGAACACAACAGAAACAAAAGGGAACAGCGAAGACTTGAATCAGTCAAAGAGGCGCACACAAGTCACCTTACTGGACTACAATCGGCAGTGTCGATCACAGCCATCGGTAGTGCCGGTCTGGCCATTGGCAGTGCTGGTGCGGGGTTCGGACTCATGCCACCGGCAGTGCCGGTGATGGATGCTCAAACGTAGTAAACAGAGCGCATCG
Source organism: Eleusine indica (assembly GCA_030378355.1). Lineage (NCBI taxonomy): Eukaryota > Viridiplantae > Streptophyta > Magnoliopsida > Poales > Poaceae > Eleusine > Eleusine indica. Next base: position 27,240,123 of record CM059501.1, on the reverse strand, counting down.
GTAGAGCCGGTCTGGCCATCGGCAGTGCTGGTGTGGGGTTCGGACTCAAGCCACCGGCAGTGCCGGTCGTGGCCTCGGCAGTGCCGATCAGAGTTCTGACCCACCAGCAGTGCCGGTCGACCCCGACAGAACATAAAAAGGTTTCGAGATTAGGCAAAAACTTGACCAAAACCTAATCAAACAAACTCCAAATGATGTAATTTTGGGACTAGTGAATCCTAACACATCACGACCCTTATCCTAGAAGATCCACTCAATTGGCTCAAGTAATCATCATGAATTTTAGATCTTGTGCCAAGAAGACCAAAAAGGGAAAACTTGAGAAATCCTTCAAATCGAAGATGCTAGAGCTATGGATTCGGTCAAGGACCTATGGGGATTTGTTCTAGCTCATTATAGCACCAAGTTTCCCACGAAATCCATCCCAAAAACTTGTCCAAAAAGGAGATCAAAAATTCCCACGAAAATAGCTCCAAAAATAGAGAAAAAAAGAAATTCGGGAATTAGGGAGAGAGGGAGATCTTGAGCACGAAAATAATTCTCATATGATTGAACCATGCTTACTAGATCCATGGATAACAAGGCTAGGAAGCCACCCTCTTCCTCCCATTATTTGGAAGAGCAAGAGATGTCTCTCACACACCCACTACTCTCCTCTTACATAAAGCTCTCTCCTAGCACTTTGAATGAACACCTAACACATGGCTAATGGGTAGAGGCACCTCTCCCACCAGCCACACCTCTCCTTATATAGTCCTAGGGTCAAGACAACTCTACCCTGGACCTATAACTCATTGCCACCTACCACCGGGGGCAAAACCATCCAACTCTTTTTCCTTTGCCTGAACGCCATCGAGCCCTTCACAACTTTGCTTCGCCTCGACGCAAGCTCCATGATGGTGCCACTCGCACCACCAACCACCGCCACCGATTTTGAGGCCCAAACCGGGAGACCACCTTGCATGCTTCTCAAAGCGTGACTTCTTGATCTTGACGCGTGTCACCTCGTCCCATGATCTTCCTCATCAGCAAGTCTCTCCCACCTCCGGTCCATTGGAAGCCTCTACTTGCACCGACGCCCCATCACCTTTGACTTGATCAACCCCACCATCTTTATCACCACCCATGGTTTTGGGGTTCAACCGCGAACCGTCCGTGCTTCTTGCCTCTCCATGTGTAGGGTGTGGATCACCCTTGACTTCACCCGGCCTCCTGATCGTTCGGCCCCAAGTCTCCTACTTGTGCCCGATCCTCTCGCCGTTGACCGTGAAGTTGACTCCAGTGACCTACACATCATGAGACAAGCAAACACATTTCCCATCTCCTACAAACTCTCCAACATCCTCACCAACTCTAGTTTGTCAAAACCATGACATGAACAAACTCATGCAATCCCCAGATTCTCGCATTTTAACTCAAACACCAAACTCAACCAATGTCAATTACTCATCATATATTGTAAACCATGGCACATATCCACATGGTTTCTCAATCTCCCCCTTGATGAGTACATTGACAACACCAAATGCACAAAGATTAGAGATTGAAATGCAAAGCCGAATAAGCACATCCAAATGGCCAAACCCAAAGAAAAGGTGAAAAGTAGGCCATCTAGAAAAATAGGGATCACAAGACCAAGAGTTGGCAAAGACAGCGACTTGAGACGCAAATAGTATGAAAAGCGCAAGAAAACTCATGCTCCCCCTCAACTTGTGATAGGTCTCATGTAATGCAGAATGAATCATTTTAAGTTTCTTAGCATTATTTGTGCATGACCCACAACTTTCTCCCCCTTTGGCAATGAACTCATCAAAGAGGCAAAAGAACAAACAAACATGCAATGCATGAAGATGCAAACCTAAGGAGCTTCAACAATTATGCAGACAAGCATTTAACTGTGCTAGTAAAAAACATAGAGCCATGAAGTGTAAAAGCAATAGCTCACAATTATACAAAGATCAAAAATGGATAGCAAGGCATAAACACCAAGAGCTATACAAGCTAAGCAAAAAGATTGACTAGCTTAGATAGAATCGAATTTGCTTATCATGAGAAAAACTGCCACCACATGTGTAAGTACTCCCATCCAAGGCAAAAACAAGTATCAAGTGAATCAAAAGAACCTAGCCAGTCTCCATCTCAACCAAGGCAACAAGCATTCACAGAAAATGAGCTTTACAAACGCTCACATATGCAACAGAGACTCAATTGATCAAGTGTTTATTGTTTATCCTCATGTGTCCTTTTATCCATGCGGAGGGTCACACGACTGGTTACGGCAAACACCCCGAGGCCTCAAGTCACAATGTTTGGATTTAGCATTTTAGAATTATTTTGATCAAAGCACTTAGCAGATTTTTCATGATTTATTCACATGACAAAAGAGCATGCCTTTGCGGCAAAAGGAACACATGTTCCCACAATGTTCCATCATGAGCTAAACATTTGCAAAGCCTTCCATTTTGCAAACACAAGGTGCCAAAGCCAAGACATCCTCTAATCTAGCCTCAACACAAGTTTTGACCGGGATAAAAGCAAGTCTTAACAAGATTAGTTCCTAAGGTTCACAAGAAGCTCAGTTTACCTTTAAGATTAGCAAGTTGCTCAAAAGAGTCTATAACAAGCCATCTAGAAAATCTAAGCATGGGAGATTACTATCACATCCACACAACTTAGCTCAAGCTCAATCATAGCAAAGAGAAATGCAAGAAAGCATAAGAATCAAAGCTCATCTACCAATGCATATATTACTTATGAGATGCAATGCAAAAAGGTAAGATACATATATACAGAAGAACACCAACTCCCGCTCAAATGATGCCATAAGGATGGCAAACACCAAGCTCCCCTCGAAGAAAAGCAAATCTCGAAGCATCTAGGGGCTTGGTGAGAATATCAGCCAATTGGTTTTTAGTGTTGATGTATTTGACCTCAACATCTCCCTTTTCAACATTATCTCTCAGGAAGTGGAATCTCACATTTATGTGTTTGACCTTACCATGTAGGACTAGGTTCTTGGCTAAGCATATGACACTGGAGTTATCACACATGAGTGGAACATCCTTAAAGGTTAACCCATAGTCTCTCATGGTGGACACAATCCATAGGATTTGTGAGCAGCAGCTAGCAGCTGCAACATACTCAACCTCTGTGGTGGATTGGGCTACACTTGATTGCTTACAAGAAGACCAACAGATCAAAGAAGTATCCAAGAAATGGCAAGTACCAGAAGTGCTCTTCCTATCAATTCTACACCCAGCAAAGTCCATATCTGAATACCCAATGAGATCAAGAGATGAAGATGCAGAGTACCAAAGACCGAACTCAAGGGTGTATTTGAGATATCTGAAGATGCGCTTAACAGCCTTGCGATGAGTCACCCTTGGGGAAGCCTGGAAGCGAGCACAAAGACACACTACAAAGTGTATGTCGGGTCTTGTCACCATCAGGTACAAGTGGGAACCAATCATGCTCCTGTACTCCCTTTGGTCCACCGCTTCACAGTCTTCGTCAGGGTCAAGTGCCGTTGTTGTGCACATTGGTGTTGACAACGACTTCACATTGACCATGTCGAACTTCTTCAGGAGACCTTTCGTGTACTTGGCTTCATGTATGAAGGTGCCTTGCTTGCACCGCTTGATTTGAAGTCCAAGAAAGTAGGTGAGCTCGCCCATCATCGACATCTGAAATTCACTTTCCATGGCTTCCTGAAATTTGGACACAAGAGCATGAGAGGAACCTCCAAAGATGATATCATCCATGTAAATCTAAACCATTAGAAAGTCATTGCCATGCTTTAGAGTGAATAAGGTTTTGTCAACACACCCCATGACAAACCCGTGCTCTAGCAAGAAAGTCTTAAGCCTAGCATACTATGCCTTAGGTGCTTGCTTTAGCCCATACAAAGGCTTTTGAAGCTTGTACACACAGTTTGGGTATTTGTGGTGCTCAAAGCCAGGTGGTTGTCTCCCATAAACCTCTTCCTCTATGAAACCATTTAGGAAAGCACTCTTGACATCCATTTGGTAGAGTCTAATGCCCTTAGAGGCAGCAAATGCAAGCAAGATCCAAATGGCTTCTATGCGTGCAACAAGAGCAAAGTTTTCCCTATAGTCTAAGCCCTCCACTTGACTAAAACCCTGGGCAACAAGCCTAGCCTTGTTTCTAACAATCTCACCATCTTCCCTATGCTTGTTTTTGAAAACCCACTTGGTTCCTATGACATTGACACCAACAGGAGGCTCTACTAGGGTCCACACTTTGTTTCTCTCAAAGTTTTCCAACTCCTTATGCATGGCATTAACCCAATGTTCATCAGATAATGTGTGTCTAACATCCCAAGGTTCAAAGGTGGCAACAAAGAGAGAGTTTGTAAAGCAGGCGAGATGTGCAGACCTTGACCTTGTTGTTCTCTCATAGAGATTACCGATCATCTGTTGAGGTGGATGTGGACACTGAATATGGTGAGGGGCCTCTCTCTCAGAGCATACCTCCCCATCAACCATAGCTAGAGCTGGCTCAACAACTGCTGAGGTTGATGTAGAAGATTCTGGACCCTCTGCTGAAGTGGTGGAAGCAGCAGGAACAAGCTCGGATGTGGGATGGAAAGACTCATCATCGTCATCATCCAAGCCCTGTAGGTCCTCTTCTATAAAGATACTCTCCTCCATCTCCCTGTTACATGCAGTCTCAACCACATTGCTTGCACAAGAGTTTGATTCATCAAAGGTTACATCGCAGGACTCTACGATGGTGTTAGTTTTCAAATTCAAAACTCTCTAAGAATGGCCATGAAGGGTGTAGCCAAGAAAGATGACATCAGAAGATCTTGACTCAAAAATATAAAAATTGCCATGCTTGAGAATGAAGCACTTGCAACCAAAGGCACGTAAATGAGAAACAGGTGGCTTCCTCCCAAACCATAGCTCATAGGAAGTCACATTAAGAATTGAGCGCAAGAACACCCGATTGGAAACATAGCAAGCAGTGCTAATGGCCTTAGCCCAAAACCGCCTCGGAGTCCTATGCTCATCGAGCCTCATCCGGGCGATTTCCACCAAGCTTCTGTTCTTTTCTTTCGACCACACCATTTTGCTGAGGGACGCGAGGTGCCGAAAACTGATGCTCAATACCATGCTCAAGGCAGAAAGCATCAAAGAAAGAGTTCTTGAACTCGGTGAAAATATCACTACGGATTGCTCGTAATGCACCACGGAGTTCATTGAACAACCTCAAAGCTAAGCTCCAAAAGTGATGAAACACTTCATCCTTGCTCTCAAGAAAGTAAAGCCAAGAGTAGCGAGAGTAGTTGTCAACAATCACAAGAACATACCACTTCCCACCCGCCGAACGAACCCGAGAAGGACCCACAGTGTCCATATGAAGCAGCTCTCCAGGGCATTCAGCCATCACCAAATTGATTGGTGGATGAGAAGCGGCAATCATTTTCCTATGACGACAAGGAGCACAAACCAAATCCTTATCAAATTTGAGCTTAGGCAATCCTCGGATCAAACCTAGGCCGTTCAAGCGACAAAGTAAGTCAAAGCTTATGTGACCTAGTTTCCTATGTCATTTCCAGAGCTCAGAAGAAGATTGAGCAAACAAGCACTTGTGAGAACCAAGAGAACTAGCAAAATCAGCCTAAAAAACTCTTCCAATGCTAGAAATCCCACAAACCAAAGAGCCATTCGAATCAAGAACACAAGAAGCATTTTTCTTAAAGCGCACTTCCAAACCAACATCAAGCAACTGAGAGACAGAGAGGAGATTGTACTTGAGATGCTCAACCCAACCAACATCCTTGAGAGTGAATTTTTTATTTACCTTTACCGCGCCTCTTGCCTTCACTCTCCCTCTCTTGTCATCTCCAAAGGTCACATACTCCTGGTGCTTCAAGGGAGTGAGGCTGGAGAACCACTTTGCATCTCCAGTCATGTGCACGAACACTCGGAGTCCATCAACCATTTATTCTCTAGGCCTCCACTTCCTGCCTACAAAGGATGAGAAGAAAAGATCGATGACTCAGTGCTGGGGTTAGAAAGAAAACTCTTGGGAAGCCAGCACTAAATCACATGACCTGCAGGGGTTATCACAGTTCTTTGCACATTACCAATCGAACGCCTGGGATGAGAACCACGATGGGGAAAGCGTGGCCTGTCAAAGCGTCTCGACTCAAACCTGTGGTTGTGAGGATAGAAATCATTTGTGTGAAAGCCAAATCCACGCAAGCGACGCTCACCACGACGGGGAAAACATGGGGCGCCAAAACGCTGCGGCGCAAAGCCTCTGTTTCGTGAATCAAAGTCATATGAGTAATGACCATGTCCACAATAGGCACAAGAAAAAGAGCGAGGCTGAAAACCAACAAAATCATCATGATGCACATTTCTAGTTAACTCAGCTTGCATCCTCTCAATTCTCTTACGCCTATAATAGTACTCATCCAAGTGACCCTTGCGGCCATAGAACATGCAAATGTAGACACTCTCATGTTTAGGCTTAGCTTGCACAGTGGGTTTGGGTTTTGGCTTCTCAGCTTGCTTTGGGTTGAAGGAAGGATTAGGGTTAGGTGGATAGTATCTGTCAGTGGGTTTGATGGACTGTTCCTCATCCTTGTAGCTAGATCTAGGCACAGACTTACCCACATTCTCACTCTCCTTGTCACACCTCTCAAATCCCAAGCCCAAGTTGTAGGATGACCTATTGGCACTTTCTTTGACTCTTGTCAAGTCACTCTCAATCTTCTCCTCACTCACTAGGGTTCTTTGGAGATGAGAGATAAGGTAGTCATTTTCTTGGGTTAGGATTTTGTTTTCCTCTCTAGTGATTGCAAGCTTATCCTTAAGAGAGCCACACACTACACATGGTGGTGGAAGAACTTTAGAGCAAGTCTCATCTAGCAGCTTGGACTCGAGCTCTTTGACTTTGAGGGTTTGAGCTTCCAACTCATTAGTGAGCTTGGGGCACTTCTGACATGCACCCAAAAGAGTTGGTCTAGCTTTGAATTCATCAAGCTCTTTAAGGGCACTCTCAAGCTGACTGGAAACTTGAGCATGCACACTTTCCCTCTGTGCAAGATCATTCATCACAACTTGACAAGACTCACACTCAACACCAATGTCATCTTTTGCAAGCATAGACCTAAGCAAAGTGATTTCATACTCAGCACTCTCCAACTTAGACTTAAGCTCTCTACTCTCACGTACAGCGCTGCGAAGCTTATCATCTTGCATGAGCAAAACATCGCACAAATGATCAAGTTCAGAAGAGAGCTCATCAAGAGTGCGAGGTACCTCGCTTGTGTCGAAGTCAGAGCCAGAGTTGGTGTCATGATCATTCGTTGCCATGAAGCAAAGCCCGGTGAAGTTGTCCTTCCTCTTGACTCGTGGCTTCTCAACCTCCTCCTCCAAGCTTGTAAGGCCTTCGCTTGATGTGAGGTCCACAACGCTCAAGGCAGCAACACAGGCGCGTGCAATGGCCTTGGCGAACTTCTTGGAGTTCTTGCATGTCTTGTAGAAGCGGTTCTTCTTCTGCTTGATGTCTTCAGTGTTGTTGTTGTGGTACCCGGGGTTCTTCTTCTTCTTGGGACAGTCAGCAATGAAGTGTCTTAGGTCACCACACTCGAAGCAGGTTCTTGAACCACCACCTCTTCTCTCGTTGCGGTTGTTGTAGAACTTCCTGAACTTCCTTATGAGCAAGGACAGCTCCTCGTCAGGAATGCACTCCATCTATTCATCGAAAGCTGCAACAAGAGAAGAAAGAGCAAACTCCAAAGAAGACATGTCAAGTGAGGGGTTAGTTTCATAAGAAGCACCACTGTGACTACCCTTTTGAGAGCTAGAAAGAAAAGTTATGCTAGAAGCAGAACTAGCCAGATTAGGACGAGACTTCCTAGACAGCTCATGAGATTTTAGCTTGCTATACAGCTGCTCATAGTCCAGGGTATTGAAATCAGCAATTCCTTCTAGTGCAGCAATCTTAACTCCCCCAAGCATTTTCATCAAGTGAATACAAAAATTGGTTACCTCTATCATTATCACTCTACACAAGGTTACCCCAAGTCTGCAAGTTGCACACAATGGCCTCAAACCTATAAAAGGTGTCATCTAGTGACTCGCCAGGTTTTTGTGCAAAGGTTTGGTACAGTCTATTGTAAGAATCCTTACACATAGACTTGACTTGATTTGTACCCTCATGGTACGTCCAAAGCTTTGCCCAAATGGCATGTGCAGTATCAAGATGAGCAACACGGTCATGTTCATACCTGGTTAACTCACCTACTAGCGTGGTGTTGAGGTCATCCGATTTGGCATAGTCTTGATCCATGATCTCCCAAATTGCACGTCCTTGGCTTAAGAGATAAGTCTTGATCCGTGACTTCCAGTGGGGAAAGTCCTCTCCATCGAACATCCAAAGCTTGACCGCACGCTTCTCCATGTCGTCTTCGGATCACAAAGCTGGTGAAGGTCAACTAGTGATCAAACTGGCTCTAATACCAATTGAAGGACCGAGAAGGCAACCAGAGGGGGTGAATGGGAGCCAATAAAAATTCTTCACAAGAACTTGGCCTATGTCCCAATTACAGCCCAAGCCAACCTCTAACACGATCACCAAGGCTACACACACCAACTTGTGATGTGCTAACTCTAGTAGAGATCAACTACAGTAGCGGAACACAGCGAAAACAAAAGGGAACAGCAAAGACTTGAATCAATCAAAGAGGCGCACACAAGTCTCCTTACTGGACTACCATCAGCATTGCCAGTTGACACCATCGGCAGTGCCGGTAAAGCCTGTCGGCAGTGCCGGTGAGGGATGCTCAAACGCAGTAAACGGAGCGCATCGGCAGTGCCGGTCTGCCCATCGGCAGTGCTAGTGCAGGGATCAGACTCAAGCCACTGGCACTACCGGTCATGGCATCAGCAGTGCCGATCAGAGTTCTGACCCAGCAGCAGTGCCGGTCCTGGTCGTCGGCAGTGCCGGTCGACCCCGATAGAACAGAAAAAGGTTTCGGGATTAGGCAAAAACTTAACCGAAACCTAATCCAATGAACTCCAAATGATGTGATTTTTGGACCAGTGAATCCTCAACACATCACGACCCTAATCCTAGAAGATCCACTCAATTGGCTCAAGGAATCATCATGAATTTCAGATCTTGTGCCAAGAACACCAAACAGGGAAAACTTGAGAAATCCTTCAAATCGAAGATGCTAGAGCTATGGATTCGGTCAAGGACCTATGGGGATTTGTTCTAGCTCATCCTAGCACCAAGATTCCCATGAAATCTATCCCAAAAACTTGTCCAAAAAGCATATAAAAAATTCCCATGAAAATAGCTCTAAAAATAGAGAAAAAGAGAAATTCGGGATTTAGGGAGAGAGGAAGATCTTGAGCACGAAAATAATTCTCATCTCATAGAACCATGCTTACAAGATCCATGGATATAAGGCTAGGAAGCCACCCTCGTCCTCCCCCTATTTGGAAGATCACGAGATGTCTCTCACACACCCACTACTGTCTTCTTTACATGAAGCTCTCTCCTAGCACTTTGAATGAACACCTAACACAAGACTAATGGGTAGAAGCACCTCTCCCACCAGCCACACATCTCCTTATATAGGCCTAGGGTCAAGACAACTCTACCCTTGACCTATAACTCATTTCCACCTACCACCGGGGGCAAAACCATCAAACTCTTTTTCCTTCGCCCGAACGCCATCGAGCCCTTCACCACTTTGCTTCGCCTCAATGCAAGCTCCGCGATGGTGCCACATGCACCACCAACCATCGCCACCGGTTTTGAGGCCCAAACCGAGAAACCGCCTTGCACGCTTCTCAAAGCGTGACTTCTTGATCTTGACGCGTGTCACCTCGTCCCGTGATCTTCCTCATCGGCAAGTCTCTCCCACCTCCGGTCCATTGGAAGCCTCTACTTGCACCGACGCCCAATCACCTTTGACTTGGTCAATCCCGCCATCTTGATCACCACCCATGGTTTTGAGGTTCAACCGCGAAACCGTCCGTGCTTCTTGCCTCTCCATGTGTACGATGTGGATCACCCTTAACTTCACCCGGCCTCCTGATCGTCCGGCCCCAAGTCTCCTACTTGTGCTAATCCTCTCGTCATTGACCGCCAAGTTGACTCTAGTGACCTACACATCATGAGACAAGCAAACACATTTCACATCTCCTGCAAACTCTCCAACATCCTCACCAACTTCGGTTAGTCAAAACCATGACATGCACAAACTCATGCAATCCCCAAATTCTCGCATTTCAACTCAAACACCAAGCTCAACCATTATCAATTACTCATCACATATTTTAAACCATGGCACATATCCACATGGTTTCTCAGTTAGCACATCACAAGTTGGTGCGTGTGACCTTGCTGATTTACCAAGAGGTTGGTTTGGGTTGTAATTGGGACATAGGCCATGTTCTTGAGAAGAATTTTTTTGGTTCCCATTCACCCCCCCCCCCTCTGGTCGCCTTCTTGATCCTTCAAGAAGGGAGAAGGAGAAATGGGGTTAGGGATTGAGAAGGGTGAATTTTTATAGGGCTTAGTTTGGCCAAAGAAAAAAGAACTAGGCCTTATATTTTTCTAGTGGCAGCCCTCATTGTCAACCACCTATAAAAATGTAGGCAATTTTTAAAGACGGTTGACAATGTGATCTGCCTTTAAAAATTGATTTTTCGAGGCGGTTGACAATGTGGAACGTCATTAAAAATAATTTCACCACTATAGCGGCGGGTTTTTTTTACTCTACGACATTTTGGGTGCCACCACTAATGGATCTTTTTATGGTAGTGCAATTACATAGACTTAGCTTTACTCGCAACTCTGCTTTACTCACAACGTGGCGACTTGGTGATGACTTTGATCGTTCGGCAATCGATAACTCCACCACTTTGCCAACAAGATGATTTGACAAAATCGCCCAAGATTAGAAAGCAAGCAAGCTCTAACCTGAGTCGAGACATCAACTATGACAAGAGAGAGCACGATGAGCAATATACATATTTCATCGTGTCCGAGTGTTGGTGGCCAATAAAATCTAACACCGGCCACCAACCGGTCGGGAAATGCAAGGTAAAGACCTAAGTTCAATAAATATTTGTTAGAGCTAATAAGATTCCATGAGTTTTGGTGAGATATATGTTTGCAGGTATAAAGGGGCCAAACTATGCAAAAACATGAAGAAACACCCCGTCGGCCAATCACGACTGTAAAACAGCCGTTTTCCACTGGCCAACAGGGTCATTTATGGCTGAAAGCAGCACCCAGCCGATTCTACAAAATATTCCACCACGATGCCGTTTTCTCCTCCCGGATCAAAAGATATGAAAAGAGGTGAAGCAAAAGGCCATCAAGTGGCCTAACCGGGAGAAGTCAAGGGGCAACCCGTCAATGGGTAGGCACCCACCAAAGGCCGTCGCCCGGTCTACCTTGCCGCCCGGCCTCGGGTTACCACCGGGGGTCGCCAGCCCACAAGGCCCATGAGGCCTACCGCCCACCAAAGGAGGGAGTCGATGGAAACCAACCCAACAACCGCCATCTGGACAAGATCCGAGCCATCGGGAGAAGGTCGGTCGAGGAATCGACACGATCCAACGGCCGCTCGGTCCAGCCCGCTGCCCGGCGGTGAATGCCGCCCGGCACACGTGGCCACCCGGCGGACCGACTTTGGTCTACCGACTCCAAGTCACCTACAAATACCTCCTGGCCCATTGCCACCTATAAATAGTGGAGAATTTGGGAGAAAATAAACAGAAGAACATCAAGGAGACTATTTTCCCACTACTTGTGCCACCATGTAGAGTTGGATAGTTAGTTTGAGGTCGAGAGCTTCTCCTCGGGATTCTGGATTTTACTTGAAAGTCTTGGTATAAGCTCTCTTGTATCTTTTCTATCGCAAGACTTATGCCTCAAATATTAATATGTTTGTTCTCTTATTTATCCAAGTTCGGTATTGCTTTCTTAAGCTTTGCAGTTGTTTCCTAGTTGTACCATTTGAGAGTGTTTGCATGTTTCACATGTTCATGGGTTTCCCAGCCAGGACTTAATTGAGTCATCGTTCCGAGTAAGGGTTTTAGACTTAGTTATTTCCCGGCTATTCTTCCGCAAAGATCTACGGAAGAATATCTAGTGCGAGTGTAGGCATGGCTCCTATATAAATGCTAGCTGGTTATGAATTCGTCCCCGAGGGCTGTGTGGTAGGTGGCAGGTGGTGACAGCACTTGTCCGTCCATTTAGTAGTCCACCACGTTCGGGAAGTCTTAAGCAGGATTGTCTAGCGACAGCACAACCATTAGTACCGAGGTTAGTTACCGACCCTTATTAGTGAGTGCTGCCGTGCCTCGAAGTGAACAAAACACGAGCCATAGAATCACTAGTAAATGGTGGCAGCTCTAGAAGCAGCGCTTGACAATTTCCTTGGAAATATCAAAACATCATTACTTAGGAAATCCAACTTGACTCGTTGTCCTCCCAACTAGCTGTACCTTTCTCTCTTAAATACCTGTAGTGTGGTCTTCTTTAGGTGTGTCTGCCATATTATCCTTTCATTATCTTCATCCCCGCCTTAGTCAGGTTGGTTATTTCCTTATAGACATAAGATTTGTTAACTCTTGATACTCTTACGCCTTGCTTCCTTGAGGAAAAATATGATGCCTTGGAATACTCCTGGGTGAAATGCTACACTAATGTTCCGTGCGCTTGCAGAATTAATTGATTTTATCTTTAGAGTGTAGCAAACGCCAATACCGAGCTACTTGGTTTGGTGATTCGAGATCTAAATAATCTGACGACTCGACGCTTTGATCCGGCCATATGGCGACACAAGCCAACAACTCCAAGCTTTGATGAGTCGACTTTGACATTCGACTACTCGCCAACCACATTGACACGCTTGGGGGCTACACCTCCTAATGATTTGGTGGCACCATAACAACTTCACTCCTATTGACGGTCGTTAACTACCATTTTCAACCATCAATATTACTCAAAATAAAGGAAGATTCAACATTCCCACCATGTGTTTCTTGTTTGATTATGTGATCCATTCATATATGTGGTTAGAATGCTTACATGTTAGTGGTGTAAGTTATACTATACTACCATCTTAGACATAGGCCCTTACTATAGTATTTATTTATATTATTATGGTGATACATGACTAATGTTTGACTTAGATCATTTCCACATGCTTAGTGTTCACTTCAATGTGATTACTCCTTTTCTTCTCCATCACTAGGGGATTAGGGGTATTGTTCTAGAGATGTAAATGTGGTGTTTATATCAATAGAACACATTTTTTGTCATGTAGCCCGCATATTGCTAGGGGTAGGCCATAGGTGGTGACAACCCTATTTGACCTTTGAAATTCCCCACGTTCGGCTATGCAATAGGCTCTTGACCGGAATCATACTGTGGATGCAGGGGAAAGCCAGATGCCTAGGATGTGATGATCTAATTGTCTTGCATTGTTTATGTGTCTGTATAATAGTATATAATGTAGACTATGTAACTACATAAAAACAACATAGGAACTTAGCTCTTTCTTTGTTTTTCTCCACTAGACTAGTTTTATTTATCTATCTTGAGTAGACTAGTTTTCCATGAAGCATCTGCTCAAAGACAACTTCCTGATGAGAAAATTTCTCACGGAGGAGGGGAAGAAGAAGGACCCGGAGAAGGCAACCGATCCGACGTCGAAAGATGTCAGGAAGGACGATTACAAGGGCGGGGAAGTGTTACCCAACACTAAGGCCTACTTCATGATTTTTGCGGGCTCCGAAGCCCACGAAGGTCGGCCAAGGTCGAGCGGTCATGAAGTTTTTATGGTTGAGACAGCCATGACAACATTCCTTAGGTGGTTAAAGTTGTCAATTACCTTCAACCGCACCGACCACCTAAGGCATGTGCCACGACCGGGTTGATATCCACTTGTGGTCGACCATATCATTGCTAAGACACGCCTCACCAAGGTGCTGATGGACATAGGCAGCGGCCCAAACATACCCTACGTCGAGGCTCTCGCACCATGTGGATCGACCAGTCGCACCTCCGGCCAGTAGGTGCTCTGTTTCATGGAGTCATGCTAGGGATGCAGGCCGTCCCACTCAGGCAGATCAACTTGCCCATCATGTTCAGGACTCCGTCCAACTTCAGGAAGAAAACCCTTACGTTCGAGGTGGTCGGCTTCCACGGGGCACACCACACCATTCTTGGGTGGCCATGCTATGCCAAGTTCATGGCCATCTCCTACTACACCTACCTGAAGCTCAAGATGCCTGGACCAAAGGGAGTCATCACTATCGGCGCATCGCTACAGCATGCTTTTCAGTGCGAAACGGAGAACTATGACCTCGTCTCAGCCACGGTGGCAATGACCCAGGAGCTCACGGTCATCCACAAGCAAGTTGTTGAGGACGCGCCATCGACCGGCCATAAGACCACCTCGTTCAAGTCGAAAGAGGGGACGAAGGAGGTGTAGATCAACCCCGAGGGTGACAAGGGGAAGACCGTGAACATTGGCACAACAATCACGGACAAATAGGAAGGCGAGCTCGTCGACTTTCTCCATGCGAATGCCGAGGTATTCACATGGAAACCCTCAGATATGCTGGGCATCCCAAGGAAGGTCATCGAGCACTCCTTGAACATCAGGCCAAGATCCAAGCCGGTGAAGCAACGCTTGCGCCGCTTCAATGAGGAGAAGTGCAAGGAAATCGGGGATGAGATCCTGAAGCTTTTGGTGGCCGGGTTCATTAAGGAGGTGTATTATCCCGAGTGGTTAGCTAACCCTGTTCTTATATGTAAAAAGAATAGGAAATGGAGATTGTGTGTTGACTATACCAACCTGAATAAGGCTTGTCCAAAGGATCCTTTTCCTTTACCACGCATTGACCAGATTGTTGATTTGACGTCTGGATGTGAGACCCTCCGCTTTCTTGAATCGTACTCTGGGTACCATCAGATTGCGATGAATGAGTCCAGCCAGCTTGCGACATCTTTCATTATGCCATTCGGTTCATACTGCTACGTAACGATGTCATTCGGCCTCAAGATTGTTGGCGCTACATTCCAGCGTTGCATGCAAAAGTGTTTTCATTACCTGATTGGGAACACCATCGAGGCTTAGGTGGATGACATTGTTGTCAAGTCCAAAATAGCCGACACGCTCATGGTGGATTTGGAGTGCACCTTCACGAAGTTGCGCAAATATGACGTGCTCACCCTTTGGACTATCCAGACTTTATTGCTTTTGAGGAGATGCTTTCTGCTGAAGAAAAAGAAGCTCTAGATCAAGATTTTTTTCTAATCATTCATAGAGGAAGGTTATACAGCGAATATCATACCAAGTTACATAGCACTGCTACATAAGTCAAGGAAGGACAAGGTTAATAGGATAACAGGGTCGATCGACATGACTCTGATGTTGTGTAGCACGAAGCCCTACCGCATATTTTATCTACTTGGGAGATATTTTAGGAAAATCACATTCATAAAGAGTCTTCTTTTTTTTTTGCGAGGCTCATAAAGAGTCTTCAGTTTAGTGATGCAGCTGTTTCTATTGCAGGAAGGATTATCAGAGGTAGATCGAGATTTTTAAGAACGATGATCCCAAATTTATCCCCGGAAATTTTTGTGATGGGTGATGGTTTTCTTGTTGTGAAAGTGCGTCGATTACCATGTGAGCTTAATGATGAGATCATGCGATGCATTCAACGGGCATGTGTAGCTGAGGAGCAGCAAAAGAGAAATATGGAAGAGCCTTGTTCTTACCTTGATGGTGCTGCCCCAGATGTCGATCGCCACGATGCTGATGCTGATGGGCACGACTTGAAGATGGTAGACTTTGTCAATCTAAGCAATTGTTGTTCCGACGAAGAACCTGAAGCAAAGAGATGCAAGGATTCTAAGGGAATTCATCATTCTGTTCATCTTTCTACTAAACCAAGGAGATGGTATTCTGACTGGGGAAGAGATGTTTCTAAATCTTTGTATTTCTTGAAAACTCCTTCAGATATTGAAGCACCGTTGGCAGCTGGAAATTCGGATAGTAAGGTCCATGAAGGAAAACTTGAAGAAGAAGAGCCAATGGAGGAAGTTCAAGTTCAAGAAAATAAGGAAGAGGATCCAATGGAAGTGGTTTAGATAGAAGAAGTCGACGAGGACGTTTCTGATGAACCAGGAGAGGATGAGGATGAGAACATCAATAGAGACGAGGGATATCAAACTGGCCAAGATCTGTGCCGATCAGCATCGACCGTGTGCCGAACGGCACAAGGGCAAAATGTAGCTTCTACCTCTCACTTTACGAGTGTTGGTAGTCGTAAATTTCCTTTTTCGACTACCAATTTAACATGAAAAGGTGGATCTTAACTAATAATGTAATGAAAATAATCTTTGCACTCATGATTTCCACAAGTTTTGGTGAAATATGTGGTTGCACGTGCTACAGGGTTAAAATATACAAAGACATGTGAAAATACCCCATTGGCCGATCATGGTTGTGAAACAGCCATTTTCTGATAGCTGACAGGGTCGTTAACAGCCAAAATCAGCACCGAGTCAGGTCATCACCAAGTAAAATTGTCAACCAGCTGGATGATAAGCTATCATCATCCGACATGGTGAATCAAGTGTTCAATCAATTCCCAGTCATACGACAACACGACCTAGGACCACCGGCCGATTTTGAACTTCATCCCCTCACCCGGCCGACAAGCAAACATAGTCGCTGAAAGTTACCTAGAGGGGGAGGGGTGCATAGGCAAATCTACAAATCCTACGAAATTGGACTTAAACAAATTTATCAGTCTGACCGGCAGTGCCGGTGATGGGGATCGGCAGTGCTGATGGATGAGCGGACAATTGAGGAAAATTAGGTTTAAGTGGTTTCGCAGTTACTATGTGATATTTGACTACAACAATAGTTGAGAGAAGGCTCTACACCAATAAAAAAACAACTAAGCAAGGGATACATAAAAAGATCTAGTAATTTAAGCAAAGACAAGAGCAAACCCTAGAGCATGAATAAAAGAATAATAAGTAAATATAGGAACACACGGAGACACAAAATTTGTTACCGAAGTTTGGGCTCACAAAGAACCCTACGTCTCTGTTGAGAAGTCCACAAAGGACCGGGTCTGTTTCAACCCTATTCTCACTCAAGCAACCACAAAGATTGAGCTCGAGTTCTCCACTATCAATTTCCTTGCGGGAGGGTAATACAAACTTCCCGAGGTGTCACCACACAAGTTGGGAGCTCTACGGGCACCACTAACCGTCTAGGAGCAACGCTCCAAGAGTAACAAGCACAAGTCACAAAGATGATTAAATCGAATGCTCAAGAGTGGAATGGTGCTCTTTTCACGAGGAAACAATGGCTCACTCAAACCGTAGCTCAAAGAATGAAGCTTTCACTTGGAGAGGGAGAGTGAGGAGAGTGAAGCTCAAAAGTGCCAATTGATTTTCGGGTTGGGAGAGAGAGGCACGAAGTGGGGTGAGAGCCTTTTATACAATGGGCTCAAAAAGAGTCGTTGGCCTGTCTGGACGCCCCGCACCAGTACTGCCGATTGAGCCATCGGCACTGCTGGTAGGGTTTCTGACACACTGTTATAGATCGCAGGCACGAAATCGGCCCGCACTAGCATTGCCAATCAGGGCATCGGCACTGCCAGTGAGGCAGCCACAGAGAAGACAAGTGGTCTCTGGAGACCTTGACTGGCACTGCTGATCAAGCAGATCGGCACTGCCGATCGTAGTCAGCCAGAGAGCCTTAGAAAAAAATAATCTCTGTCGAGAGGGGACCGGCACTACCGATGAGCTACAGCCAGAGCCAGACAGGAGTGGTTCTCTGGGAGCCATGACCGGCACTGCCGATCGGGGGGGGGGGGGGCCGACACTGCGGATGAGCTACAGCCAGAGAGCCAGAGATGTCTAGACTCCACTGCGCCTCTGGGAAGGAGGATCGGCACTGCCGGTGAGGGACACCGGCACTGTTGATGAAGGCAAAAACAAAGGATGACACAAGTGGTTTTTATGGAAAATTTGAGCATTTGACTTTACCACACTTTGTGAATTACACCCCTCTTGATAGTACGGTTTACCTATACTCAAGAGATAAAAAATAAAAACTCCATGATCTTCATTCTTGGGTAAATTTTGGACATTCAATTTGAGATAAATGACCATCTCCTTTTCCCTTTTTGTTTCAATACCTTCCATTCATCAATTTGAGATAGTCATCTACACACATGCTCAGTAAAAACATTAGTCCATTCTTAATTGTATTGACGCTAATCACCAAAACATAATTAGGAGCCTAGATGCACTTTCAATCTTCCCCTTTTTGGTGATTGATGACAATACAACTAAACTTTATAGAAAATTGCAATAAGATTCATTTTGTGATATAAAAGACATGTGGAGCTCCCTCAAATTGTGTGCATGGGAGAAATAATAATCAAAGACTAACAATGCACATATTTAAAGAAAAAGTGTGAGAGCTCCCCCTAAAGGCAGGCATAAGAGTCAACTTGCAACAATTAAGCATTAAAGCGAGAAATAATGCACATGACAAGAATTTCCACACAAATGCATCTAGAAAGAGAAAACCAACAATACATCATCACAAAGGATATGAATGGCACAAGAACTCATCAAACATAAATAGAGGATTACAAGAACAAACTAAGCAAATAGTTTTACAAACCACAAGCCACACAAACTTCTCTATCACTCTCACACCTCACAAAAGAAAATAAGACTAAAAGATAAAGGATAAGTAGTTCTCCCCCTTTGGCATCACAACACACAAAAGGGAAAAAGCAAGGACGGAAGAACACTAAGTCACTCATCCGCACTGTCGGTGTCATCATCCTCCTCATCATCATCACCGCCTGCCGGCTGAACCAACTCTGACGCCTGAGTGTAGAAGCCCCATGGATCATCATAGGAAGTGATATCTGGCAGAGGGGTGAGCTCCATAGGGGGTGGTAGCTGAACAGTAGCAGAGGTGGCGAGAAGACCCATATCTGATCTCATCTGAGTAAGCATCTCACGCTGCTCTCGCACTACAACCGCTGTGTCTCGGCACATGCAAAACATCAAGTTGAGAGCACAGGTGACCTTGGACGAGCGACGGCGAGGAGTAGTACTAGGGTCTGATGCTGGTGGTGGTGGTGCTGCTGCTGGTGCTGCTGAAGTCTGAGGGGCATCTGCCGCTGCTGGAGGAGGTGAGCCATCTCTGGGAGGTGTGGGAATAAGAGGAAACTTCTTCGGCGTGACTGAAGGATGCTTGTGATCACAGATGAACTGACAGCCCACAACACGCAGAATCATCTTCATGATCTAAGGAGCATAGATCAGAGAAGCCTTGCTAGTATAGGAGTTGTAGAGGATCTCTGTCCAGATGAAGTCAAAAACACTGAATGGTTCGGCTCCCTCTCTCATAGCTAACATCAGCGTCTTGGTGGAACTCAGAATGTGTGTGTGATCCCCCATCTTAGAAGTCAAAGTCACTCTAAACATGTTGTTGAGAACATGAAAGTAAGGCTTCATGCCATGATATGAACCGAACTCAACACCATACTTTGGGTCTGCATAGCGGGCATCATACATGAAGGCCCACTCACTCTCCACCTGAGGATCAAAGATGGTCGCCTTGGGCTTCGCTCGGTCTGTCTTATCAAAACCAAGAATCTATGAGAAGTTGAAGTAGGTGGCAGTGAAACGGTTACCCTCAATAATCCAGTGCAGCTTGGAGTCCATGTGATTTTCCTCCTCAATCTCAATCCACAAAGTAGAGTAGAACTGGGCAATAATCTCATCATTCTAGTGCTGATGCAAACCCATGATACTGGTCAGGTTCCTCCTGTCACACTATGCCCGAATCAGCTGAAAAGTGGAGTCATTAGCTACTGCCATCCTGTCCTAGTCAATGCACTTCATGGGAGCAACTCTGTGAGTGGTCTTCTTCAAGATGTTCTTGTACCAGGCAACCTGAGTCAATTCCCAAAATATGATATCTGAGGCGCCTGGGTGCTTGGGCTAGGTCCAGGGGTTAGTATGGCGGTACTCTCTTATATCATCCCTGGACGGAGCCACTGAAATCCTGAACTGCTCCGACACTTGAGGTTCCAACACTTGATATGTGACTGAGGAGCGCATAGGTCCATGGACAGGCTCATGGATAACCTCATCCCTAGACTCATCACCCTCCTCATCACCTTCCTCATCGTCGTGCTGAGCTTCTTCTTCCTCTTTCTCTTCCTCCTCCTTTGAGTCGCCCTCACTCTCCTCATCAGCACTCGGAGAGGGAGAGCGAGGTGGAAGGGCTTTTGCCTTTGCCCTTGCCACGACCCAAACCAAGAGCACGGGAGCTGGTTTGCCCAAGGTCTCCACCTCTACCCTATTTGCCACCTCCACCTTGTCGAGTAAGGGGAGAGGCAGTGAGTCGAAGTCCTCGTCGGAGTCACTAGGAGTGCACGAATGCTTCTGCCTCTTGCCACCTGCCATCTGTCAAGGAGAGCAGAAGTGGTGTGAGAGATTTGCAACAAAACAGTACTAAACTGCTTTCTATTTGCCCTGACCGGTAGTGTCGATAGGAGGCATCGGCAGTGCCGGTGGGTCAAACAGAGAGCAGCCCGAGTGAAAGGCTCTCTGGTTGGCCCAACCGGCAGTGCTGATGACTGCATCGGCAGTGCCGATCAGTTCAAACCGAATGCTGCAATGGTCACTTAGGGTTACGAAATCTCCCGATCGGCAGTGCCGGTGGTGACCATCAGCAGTGCCGATCGAGGGAGATTGAAACCCTAAAACCACTAAAAATTGAAATTTACCCACTAAAACTCTACCAAATTACTCCTAGATGATCATCTCTATCAAGTGAAATTACGCAAAAACATGAGGCATTGCAAGATTCAAAAGATGGAGATTTTCAAAAATACCTTCAAAAACTCCTTCAAATCCGGGAGGGCATGGAGGAGTGAAGGTTTAGGAGATGATTTGATCCACTTCCCGCTTGATTCCACGAAGACTAGCAAGGTTTTTGGAGTGGAGAATTTCGGTTAGGGTTAGGGAGGAGAGAGAGAGGTGCGGAGGTGAGTGCTGGAACTAAGAACAAACTCGGTCCCATAAGGGGACCGAGTTGATTTCAAAAGCTGGACCCCGCATCAGCAGTGCCGGTTCTGGGCGTCGGCAGTTCCGGTGCGGGTCAAAGCACAAGATCCAGGCCTACGTCGGTAGTGCAGATGGTGAGAATTGGTAGTGCCGATGAGGGCTGCCTGAGGGACAAACATCCCAGAGAGAATCCTATCTCTGTTGGATACCTGATGGACAGTGCTGATAAGTGTACCGGCAGTGCCGATCCACTGAAGATAAGACAGAACAGAGTACAGAAAAAGATAGGAAGGGAGTTTTCAAAATAGTTTATGACGGACAAGGAGATATCTTCACACCATATGGTCAGCCAACAATCAACAATTCATAACAATGACCATATTTTGACAAGATTTGATCTAGTAATCAAGAAACAACATCAATAGCAAAAATAATAGATTTTTGACATAAAGCAATGATTTTTGTTATAATAAAACAATCACCATTCAGATGTGCACATCCTCTACATCACATTGCTAGAGTCAAGAATATTTAGTTCACTCCTAAGATAACAAAACCTCTTCTCATCTAGGGGCTTGGTAAAAATATCGGCTAGTTGATCTTCGGTTCGCACATGACTAACTTCTATATCCCTTTGATAGAATGATCTCTGAAAAAGTGGTGGTGGATATCTATATGCTTTATGCACAAATGCTCAACGGGGTTATAAGCAAGCTTTATGGCACTATCATTATCACATAGGAGAGGAACACGGTTCAATTTTTAACCGTAGTCCTTTAGAGTTTGTCTCATCCAAAGTAGTTGTGCGCAACAACTACCAGCTACAACATATTCCACTTCGGCTGTGGAAAGTGCAACAAAATTTTGTTTCTTGGATGACCATAACACTAGGGACCTATCCAAGAATTGGCATGTCCCGGAGGTGCTCTTTCTATCTACCTTATCCCCGGCATAATCTGCATCGAAATAGCCTAATTGGTTGAACTTTGTGATGTGAACAAGGGTTCCCGATCTTCTAAAAGGTTCTTGGTAAGTTGATTTGGTCGGAGGTGAAACACAAATCGATTCGGCTTCAGAATAGCACGTTCTAAACCCCGCAATCGCAGCATGACGTCTCCTCTGGTTATCAACCGTCCAAAGACGATTGACCTCGCCGAGAAGGCTAATCCTTGCCTGTGAATCAAGAACACAAGCAAGAACAACGAAGAATGCAACACAATTGCAGATGTATGATTAAACTCTCGAAGTTGGGGTCTCACAAACCGATGAATGGCAACACTGTTTATGAACAGAATTGATCTAAGTAAAACCCGAACCCTAATGGTGCGGTGGCGGCTGTATATGAAGACCCTAGCGTCGTGCAAGACCCTCTAGACGCGACCCTAATTGGGCTGATGTAGATACAAAGCCCAAAGGCCAAAAATAGGCGACGCAGCACCGACACAGATTCTAGACCCTCTCTTGTTTTGATGATTACCGATGACTCCAATGAATTTTGACATGCGCCCGGCGGCATTGGAAAGGTCTTCCCCTTATATTTCCGTGCATATGTAGAACGTCCAAATCCGAGTCCGTATGCATCCTGGGCGACCGTTTTATTGTAGACTGGTCCTGGGCCCCGAAACAGACTCGAAGTTGGTTTTGATTGGGCCTCCACTTTGGCTTCCAAGCCCTTGCTGGTCCTCCACGTTCCCAACTCCTTCTCCCATCATCTCCACTTTGGCTTCAAATCTGAAATGTTAAAAGTAGGAGTAACATATAGCAAAGAACGTAGGAACGAGCTCACCTCTAAATTTAGTCGTCATGCACAAGCTCTAGTCATTGGACCTTGCAAGTCCAGAATTTGAGGAGTGTTGTGTATATCCATAGGAGTGATATCCTCATCATCCTCCCCCTCTTCAAGTGGAGTCGTCCTCGACTCAAGCTCATCCTCTTCTCCCAAGTATGGTTTCAAATCTGAAATGTGAAAAGTAGGAGTAACCCCGAACTCGAGAAGCAACTCAAGTTTGTATGCATTATCATTAATCTTCTCCATTATTTTGAATGGACCATCAGCTCTAGGCATTAATTTAGACTTTCTCAATTTTGGAAATCTATCCTTCCTCAAGTGTAACCACACTAAATCTCCTACATCAAGCTTTACTTCCTTTCTACCTTTACTACCAGCAATTTTATATTTTTCATTCATCTTTTCAATGCTAAGTCTAGTGGTCTCATACATTTGTAAAATAAATTCAGCACACTCCTTAGCATCAACATGAACTCTCTCATTAAAAGGTAGAGGAAGTATATCAAGTGGAGTACGGGGATCAAAACCATACACTACCTTGAAGGGACTTACCTTGGTAAGAGAATGTGTTGCCCGATTATAAGCAAACTCAACATGAGGCAAGCATTCTTCCCATTGCTTCAAATTTTTCTTCAAAATAGTTCTCAACATAGTGCCCAAAGTGCGGTTCACAACCTCAGTTTGTCCATCAGTTTGTGGATGACAAGTTGTAGAAAATAGCAACTTTGTACCCAACATATTCCAAAGCGTGCGCCAAAAATGACTCAAGAATTTTGCATCACGATCTGAAACAATAGTAGAAGGCATACCATGCAAACGTATAATTTCTTTGAAAAAGAGGTCAGCAATATAACTAGCATCATCAGTTTTATGACATGGTATAAAGTGTGCCATCTTAGAAAAACGATCCACAACAACAAAAATGCTATCACTCTCCCTCTTAGTCCTAGGCAGTCCTAAAACAAATTCCATAGAAATATCTGGCCAAGGAATAGAACGAATAGGAAGTGGCATGTATAAACCATGTGGATTCAATCGAGACTTGGCTTTTTGACATGTAGGCAGCGAGCAATAAAACGCTCAACATCTTTCCTCATCCTTGGCCAAAAGAAGTGTGTGGCCAAAATATCGTCCGTCTTCTTAGCACCAAAATAACCCATCAATCCACCTCCATGCGCCTCCTGCAACAACAAAAGACGAACGGAACCAACTGGAATGCATAGGCGGTTAGCTCTAAACAAGAACCCATCATTCAACACAAATTTGTTCCAAGCACGACCTTCTTTATAGTGCAGCAATACATCTTTAAAATCAACATCAGCAACATATTGTTCTTTAATTGCCTCAAGTCCAAAAATTCTATAATAAAGGTGAGACAACAAAGTATATCGCCTAGATAAAGCATCAGCAATCACATTATCCTTCCCTTTCTTATGTTTAATAATATAAGGAAAATACTTAATAAACTCAACCCATTTAGCATGTCTACGGTTCAAATTGCATTGAGAACGAATGTACTTAAGTGATTCATGGAAGAACGTACAAGTGCATATAGTTCCTTATCATACGTGGAATAATTCAAAATAGGCCTAGTAATTTTCTCACTAAAGTATACAACGGGTTTACCATATTGCATCAAAACACCACCAATGCCTATACCACTAGCATCACATTCAAGCTCAAAAGTCTTATCAAAATTGGGTAATTGCAGCAATGGTGCATGTGTAAGTTTGTCCTTCAAAGCATCAAAAGACTCATGATGTACCTTACCCCAATGGAAGTCAACGCCTTTCTTTGTCAACTCATGCAATGGTGCAGCAATGGTGCTGAAATCTTTGACAAAGCAGCGGTAGAAACCTGCAAGACCAAGAAAACTCCTCATCTGTGTGATAGTTTTGGTACAGGCCAGCTCTTTATCGCTTCAATCTTCGCCTCATCCACCTCAATTCCCTGTGGAGTCACAACATAGCCAAGAAAAGAGACTCAATCCGTGCAAAAGGTGCACTTGTCAAGGTAACCAAATAAACGTGCAGCTCGCAAAGCATCAAAAACAGCACGCAAATGGATCATATGATCATCCATGGATTTGCTATAAATCAAGATATCATCAAAGTAAACAACCACAAATTTGCCCATAAAAGGTCTTAAAACCTCATTCATTAAACGCATGAAAGTACTGGGTGCATTAGTTAAACCAAAAGGCATTACTAACCACTCATACAACACGAATTTGGTTTTGAAAGTTGTTTTCTATTCATCTCCAAGTTTCATTCTAATTTGATGGTAGCCACTATGCAAATCAATTTTAGTGAAAATTATAGCACCACATAACTCATCAAGCATGTCGTGTAGCCTAGGAATAGGATGACGATACCTAATAGTAATGTTATTAATGGCTCTACACTCTACACACATACGCCAAGAACCATCTTTCTTAGGAACCAAAAGTACAGGAACAACACAAGGACTAAGTGATTGACGAACATACCCACGATCCAAAAGGTCTTGGACTTGTCCTTGTATCTCCTTAGTCTACTCAGGGTTGGTCCTATAAGCAGCACGGTTTGGCAAAGTAGCATCAGGAATCAAATCAATTTGATGCTCAATCCCTCTCAAAGGTGGCAATCCCCGGGGGTATCTCAGCTGGGAAAACATCCTCATACTCCTGCAAAAGGTTAGTGACAACAGGAGGCAAAGGACTAGAAGCAATATCACCAAGCGAAAACAAGGCTTGTTTGCATATCAAACCATAGCAAATATCATCAGCAGAAATTTCAGCAAGCTCTGATTTTGTGGCAAGACATGAACGACCTTGTAATTTAATTCTAGCACCCTTAGAACTTGAAGAATCATTAACATTACTTGGTGTAGACTCAGAATTAATATGTTGCTGAATTTTAGGGCCTTTATTTTTCAAACTAGCAGCTTGTTCTAAATCAGCTTGTACAATTTCAGCAGGGGTCATTGGTAACAAAGTAATTTTAGTTTATTTATGCATAAAAGTGTACTTATTAGTTTTACCATGGTGTACAGCATCATTATCAAATTCCCAAGGTCTACCCAATAAAAGTGAACATGCTTGCATGGGTACAACATCACAATCAACAGAATCCACATAGGAACCAATGGAAAAAGGAACTCTGCAAGTTTGTATTACCTTAGCTTTTCCAGAGTCATTTAACCACTGAATGTAGTATGGATGTGGATGTGGGCGTGTGGTCAAATCAAGCTTCTTAACCACATCAGAACTCACCAAATTGTTGCAGCTTCCTCCATCAATGATGACACGTGCTCGGCAGTTCTTAATGACGAAGAAAATCTAGAACAAGTTATGTCACGGCATCGTCTCGGGCTGCTGGATTTGTGTGCTAAGCACACGCTGCACAATAATATTCATGTAGCCCATGGTATCTCCGCCTCCAAGGACAAGGTCACCGTTGGTGGCAGCGACATCCTCCTCCTCATCCTCCACATCGGAGGTGCTCATGTAACCGCCATCGTCTGTCGCCACATATGCCCGCCTACTTGGGCAATCTTTCTACACATGACCAAGATCATGGCAGCGGTGGCACTGAATCCCTGTAGTGCGTCCCGTCGAAGCAACAGAGGAGGCATTACTAGCCAGTACCTGCACAGAATTTTTACCTGAGCGCGTAGAAGCGTCAAGGGCTGATCTTGGTGCTGCAGAAACAACACTAGCTCCCTTGGCAGCTGCTGGTGGGGACGGTCGGAAAGATGGCTTGGGCAGCCCCGAAGTCCCTGTCGGCCGTGGTGGGTAGAAAGTCCTGGACTTGCTGTACTCCTCAAAAGCCTGAAAAAGTCCCTTTGATTCTTTCTCTGCAAGCATAGCATACTAGAAACACTGGTTGAGGGTATAAAATTCTTTATAATCAAGGATGTCCTAAATTTCTTTTCTCAAACCAGAATAAAAGCGTCAAATCTGATCCTCTACTTTTTCAACCACAGCACAACGAATCAAACCCTTCTGAAGCTCACTAAAATACTCCTGAACAGTTTTATCTCCTTGATCTAAACGCTGTAGTTTATTATGAATCTCTCTATAAAAAGAAGGCGGAACAAAACGATCACGCATTGCTACCTTAAATTCTTCCCAAGTAGTAGGCAAATCAGTTTCAGCAGCTAGACCACTCCACCAAACAATAGTAAAGTCCTTAAACTCACTAGTGGCTTGTCTAACTCTATGTTGTTCAGGAAAAAGGTGGGCATTAAATTTTTGTTCTACAGTCATTTCCCAATCAAGGTAAGCATCACCATCATACTGACCCGAAAACGAAGGAATTGAAAACTTAATTTTAGCATACGGGTCATCTGGAGCATGGTTACCTTGTGTGCGACGGTTGTGATTGTGGAAACCACCCATACCTTGAGGGTTACATTGCAACGACGTCGTAACCTTGTGGGCTTTGTAGCTGACCTATTTACGGTGCCATCAGCCTTAAACACTTTTTCTTCATCATGATCGTCTTCAACGTCGTTGTTGGTGTTGGTGTTGGTGTTGATGGTCTTGTGAGCGGTATCCAATTCGACAACCTGATCGGTTAACTTAGAGACTCTCTTATCCAACCGCTCAATGCTTTCTCCCAGGTGAAGCTTGGTGACGGCGTCGGTGACGGTCCTAGTGATCGTCTCTACCAAATCACTCTGAACCGCCTGTAAAGCCTTCTATAGCTGACTTTGGCTCATGCACTCATCAAATTTGGAGGGCGAAGCACCCTCTCCATCGCTTCCTGACATCAGAAACACCAAAATAGGAAACAAAAAGTGAAGGTTAACCCTACAAAACTACTAAGCAGTGGTGCCTCTCAACACAGCAAAAGAAAGCTTCTTATAAAGCTCTTACGAAGTTCTAAAAAAAACAAAGCAATGGATACCAGAGAGGTGTGTTCCACGATTGAAAGGGTTACAAAATAAGCTGTGTGCTGTCCAGAAGAAATATGTAGAGCTAGGAAGGCCAAATATATATATGTGAGTGGCACACAACTCAAAAACAGATAGTAAAGCTGAATAAGTGCCCAAGTAACTTGTCCCTAATTGTTGATCTAACTATGTCCTAGAAAAGTAGTGATAGCAAAGAAGAAACAAGGAGACAAAGGCACACAGTCAATAACAGGGGGCTAAGCGTAAAATAGCCAAACTCAGAAAATTCAGGGCGCTAGATGGAGAACTAGTAGGAATCTCAAATTTATTTTTCTTATTTTATTTTTGATATTTTCTCCAACTCACTTACAAAGGGGGAGAAACCACAAAAAATTTCAGCTCAAACAGAGCTAGGACGTGACCTATAGAAAATCTTGAAGTTTCAGAATTAATTTTTTCTTTATCTTCCTGATTTTTTTTTGAATTTTTTGATGAGGGCACACAAGGCATTGCCTAGTGTGGGTCACCTCAACTTTTTGTCAAGAATCTCCTATAAATATTTCAGCCAAAACGGACAACCGAGCGAAAAGTTATGGCGGTTTTACCGAAGGGGTGTCGGAATCGCTTATGAAGAAACCCGGGGTTTGAGTGAAACCCGAGTCGGGTTTGGGGTCGGGTAGGGATTTTTTTGGCGGGGTGGATGCAGCGGAAAGTGGAATTTATGAGAATTGGTCTGAGGTGTTGAGGGTGGGTTTAGGGTGGTATTAGGGTGGGCGTGTTGATCAATCAACCGTAGCACACAAAGCCGATAAAACCGAGGGTGGTGGAGGGGATGTCGGCTAGGGTTGCAAGGGAAACACTACTGCCGACAAAAACACAAACTAAACTAGTGACTAAACAAGAACTAGGGTACAAACTCAACACTACGGACTCTAAAATTGAAATATGCAAAGGCTAAACACGTGGTTATGGGCGGGGGATTTTATTTTTTGACTTTTCTGTGGACGATAGGAAGAACAAGAAAATAAAACTAAAGGGTAGTACGAACCTGACAGTGTACCTGAAGCTCTGATACCACTTGATGTGAATAAGGGGTCCCGATCTTCCGAAAGGTTCTGATAAATCTTGATTTTGGCGGAGGCAAAACACAAATCGATCCGACTCTGGATGAATTTTGACATGGGGCCAGCGGCATTGGAAAGATCTTCTCCTTATCTTTCCGTGCATATGTAGAACGTCTAAATCCGAGTCTGTATGCGTCCTAGGCGACCGTTTTAGTGTAGACTGGTCCTGGGCCCCGAAATAGACTTGAATCGGTTTTGATTGGGCCTCCACTTTGGCTTCCAAGCCCTTTCTGGTCCTCCATGTTCCCATCACCTTCTCCCATCATCTTCTGGTCCTCTCCATGGTTCCTAATCATAAACTAATCATTAGGTAGCAAACCATTCTCAAAAGTAACATATAGCAAAGAACGTAGGAACAAGCTCACCTCTAAATTTAGTCGTCGTGCACGAGCACTAGTCATTGGACCTTGCAAGTCCAGAATTGGAGAAGTGTTGTGTGTATCCATAGGAGTGATGTCCTCATCACCTATAAAACAAGTTAAGCTTTGTTTTTAGGTACCCAAATTTGCTTGGGTCCTTTCACATTAGTCACAAGCACTTTGGACACCCACACACAAGTCTTTGGCCTCTTGTTGTGTGGCCAACATATTTGGCAAACACACGACCATTCATGTTTCTCATGAGCAAATATGAAGCATCAAAGTCATGAAAGAGTGCACAAGTAGCATTAGGGATATTAGCATGAGAATCATTAACAAAATAAGGAAGGTTAGTGTTCATGTTCTTGGCTAGCTTCTTTTGGTAAGATCCTTCCTTGGTGAACTTACGGAATTCCTTCCCATTCTTATTCTCCCTAGCATTGTGCTTGGCACCGTCAACATATCCAATGCCATCCATGACATTGGGGTGCCTAGAACATGAGTATGCACCTCTTGCATACTTTGCCTTTTCATCATCAACAACATTTTTTGCATGTTGTATTTTTCTTTCATGTGCCTTCACTTTCTTGTAGCACAAGCATCAACATTAATATTATAACACCTATCACATCCATTTCTAGTGGAAGCATGAGAGGAATTGTTGGTGGAGGATGTGAAGGTTGAAAGTATCTTATATTGTTCTTCAAGAGACTTATGAGTCTTTTCCAAATCCTCATATTTCTCTTGAAGTTCATCTTTTGTGCTTTTAATACTTTCACATGAGGTTTTAGTTTCATGGAGAGACTTGATTAAATTTTCATTTTTCTTCCTCTCATCTTCTAGGAGCTTCTCTAATTCAAGGTTTCTTTTCTTTTCAAGAATAAGCAATTCTTCTTGTTTTTCAAGAAGTTCCTCTTGCCTATCATTTTTTTTCCTTTTGTCTTTCAAGCAATTCCATAAATTCAAGAATTTTAGGAAGTGAAGCATTAACAACATAATCATCATCATCATCACTATTACTAGCATAAGAGGAATGCTTATGTTTAGATTTTGATACCTTGGATCCTCTTGCCATGAAGCACTTGTGAGTGTTGTCACCATCATCATCACTCAAGCTTCCAAATAGAGAGGTGTTGGTGGGAGTGACTCCAATGGCAAGTGTAGCAATGTCTCCCTCATCCGAGTCGAATTTAGAGGAGGAAGATAATCAAGAAGATGAGTCATCGGAATTCCATTCTTGGCCAATATGAGCTTCACCTCTTCTTTGCTTTTTGTACTTCTTGTCTTTCTTGCTATGTTTGTCTTCCCTTCTTTCTTCCTTGTTCTTCTTCTTTGGACATTCCATAATGAAATGTCCTTCTTCACCACATTCATAGCACGTTCTCTTTGACTTTCTAGCTTTGCCTTTGTCATATCTTTTCTTCTTGTAGCCATCCTTTTTAAGTAATGACTTGAATCTTCTCGCAAGCAAAGCCATCTCATCATTGCTATCTTCATCACTAGAATGAACCATTTTCTTTTTCATCTTCTTGTCCTTCTTTTCATTAGTCTCATGATGATGAGGACATCACTCTTATGGATACACACAACACTCCTCCAAATCTGGACTTGCAAGGTCCAATGACTAGAGCTCGTGCACGACGACTAAATTTAGAGGTGAGCTCGTTCCTACGTTCTTCGCTATGTGTTACTTTTGAGAATGGTTTACTACCTAATGATTATTTTATGATTAGAAACCATGGAGAAGACCAGGAGATGATGGGAGAAGGAGCTGGGAACGTGGAGGACCAGCAAGAGCTTGGAAGCCAAAGTGGAGGCCCAATCAAAACCGACTTCGAGTCTGTTTCGGGGCCCAGGACCAGTCTGTACTAAAACAGTTGCCCAGGACGCATACAGACTCAGATTTGGACGTTCTACATATGCCCGGAAAGATAAGGAGAAGACCTTTCCAATGCCGCTGACCTCATGTCAAAATTCATCCGGAGTCATCGGGAATCGTCAAAACAAGACAGAGTCCAGAATCTGTGTCGGTGCTGCGTCGCCTATTTTTGGCCTTTGGGCTTTGTATCTAGTTGAGCCCAATTAGGGGCGCGTTCAGAGGGTCTTGCACGACCCTAGGGTCTTTATATACAGCCGCCGCCGCACCATTAGGGTTCGGGTTTTGCTTAGATCAATTCTGTTCATAAACAGTTTCGCCGTTCATCGGTTTGTGAGACCCCAACTTCGAGAGTTTAATCATACACCTGCAATTGTGTTGCAATCTTCGTTGTTCTTGCTTGTGTTCTTGATTCGCAGGCAGGGATCAGCCTTCTCGGCGAGGTCAATCGTCTTTTGGACGGTTGATAACCAGAGGAGACGTCGTGCTACGATTGCGGGGTTTAGAACGTGCTGTTCTGAAGCCGGATCGATTTGTGTGTCGCCTCCGACCAAATCAACTTACCAAGAACCTTTCGGAAGATCGGGAACCCTTGTCCACATCACATGAGAGGCTTTGAGAGCGATTTCTTTCTTCACTTCTTCACCATGTCCCAACAAGGTGTTCGCTCTTTTTACTTCTTCATCTCTTTCCTTGTAAGTGAGCTATCTTCCTAGTACTTCATCCGTACTAAAGTTCTTGAAGTTTTCTTTCTCTCTAACAAAGTCAGAAGCATTTTGAATCCATGGTTGCAAAGCAAGAAGCAACCTCTTGTTGACCTTAATGGTGTCAAGTTTGATTCCTAGAGCTCTTCTCTTTTCATAATTTCCATAAGCCTATCATGAACTTCTTGTGGCCCTTCACCGGCCTTCTTAATGAACAAGTTGTACTTCCCTCTTAGGATGTCTTCTCTTGCCTCTCTAACACCCTCGGTCCCTTCATAGATGACTTCAAGCTTCTTCCAAATGTCATGAGCTTTCTTGATTCCTATCACCTTTTCATACTCTTTTGGTGATAGGGCGGAAACAATGGTGGATGCAGCTTGATCATTGTAATTGAGCTTGATCTCATCATTATTGGTTGGGTTTTCTTCATCTTCCAACTTAAAACCTTGATCAATAATTTTCAAGATCGGTCTTCCCAAAGACCTCAAGTATAGTTCCATTCTATACTTCCAATGATCATAGAATGTGCCATCAAAGTATGGTAGTTTTCCGGATCCACTATCAATATACTCATTTTTGAGTTTGGCATAGTCGAATGACATGTTGTTGTATCTAACTTCCGAGTCAGCCTTGTTACCCTCGGTCCCGACACCGAATGTTTCTGGTGTAGTTTCCTTTGGTTTTTTCATATGCTTCGGCATTTAGCTTCAAGCGGTTAAGCCTTCAAGAAGATCCTGCTCTGATACCAATTGAAAATTGCCTATAGGGGTGGGTGAATAGGTAAATCTAAAAAATCCTACAAAATTGGACTTGAACAAATTTATCAGTCTGACCAGTAGAGCCGATGATGGGGATGGGCAGTACCGATGGCCACTGCCGATGGGTGATTGGTAGTGCCGATGGATGAGTAGATAGTTGAGGAAAACTAGGTTTTAGTGGTTTCGCAGTTACTAGGTGATATTTGACTACAACAATAGTTGAGAGAAGGCTCTACAACAATAAGAAAACAACTAAGCATACACAAAAAGATCTAATAATTTAAGCAAATAGAAGAGCAAACCCTAGAGCATGAATAAAAGAATAACAAGTAAATAAAGGAACACACGGAGACAGAGGATTTGTTACCGAAGTTTGGGCTCACAAAGAACTCTACGTCTGCGTTGACAAGACCACAAAGGACCGGGTCTCTTTCAACCCTATTCTCACTTAAGCGACCACAAAAATCGAGCTCGAGTTCTCTACTATCAATTCCCTTGCGGGAGATTAATACAAACTTCCCTAGGCGTCACCACACAAGTTGGACGCTCTACGGGCACCACTAACCGTCTAGGAGCAACGCTCCAAGAGTAACAAGCACAAGTAACAAAGATGATTAAATCGAATGCTCAAGAGTGGAATTGTGCTCTTTTCACTAGGAAACAATGGCTCACTCAAACCCTAGCTCAAAGAATGAAGCTTTGACTTGGAGAGGGAGAGTGAAGATAGTGAAGCTCAAAAGTGCCAAATGAGTTTCGGCTTGGGAGAGAGAGGCACGAAGTGGGGTGAGAGCCTGTTATACAAAGGGCTCAAAAAGAGCCATTGGCCTATCTCGGTGCCCTGCACCAGCACTGTCGATTGAGCCATCGGCACTGCCGATAGGGTTTCTGACACATTGTCATAGATCTGCAGGCTAGAAATTGGCCCGCACTGGCACTGCCGATCAGGGCATCAGCACTGCCGGTGAGGCAGCCATAGAGAAGACAAGTGGTCTCTAGAGATCTTGACCGGCACTGCCGATCGCAGTCAGCCAGAGAGCCCAAGAAAAGAAATAGTCTCTATGGATAGGGGACACGCACTCCCGATCAGGGGGACCGGCACTGCCGATGAGTTACAGCCAGAGCCAGACAGGAGTGGCTCTCTAGAAGCCATGACCGGCACTGCCGATCAGGGGGACCGGCGCTGCCGATAAGCTACAGCTAGAGAGCCAGAGATGTCTGGACTCCACAGCGCCTCTGGGAATGAGGATTGGCACTGCCGGTGAGGGACACTGGCATTGCTGATGAAGGCAAAAATAGAGGACGACAGAAGTGGTTTTTATGGAAAATTTGAGCATTTGACTTTACCACACTTTGTGAATTACACCCCTCTTGATAGTATGGTTTACCTATACTCAAGAGATAAAAAAATAAAAAACTCCATGATCTTCATTCTTGGGTAGATTTTGGACTTTCAATTTGAGATAAATGACCATCTCCTTTTCCCCTTTTGTTTCCATACCTTTCATTCATCAATTTGAGATAGTCCTCTACACACATGCTAAATAAAAACATTAGTCCGTTCTTAATTGTATTGACACCAATCACCAAAACATAATTAGGAGCCCAGATGCACTTTCAATCATCATGAAGGCGTTTCCTAATTCCGGTCCCAAAGATTTTCAAAGAGACAAAGGAAGCAGGTCAACACATGGCCCAACTGGGAGAGGGGAAGGACAACTAAGCCACTTGGTCAAAGGGCTGCTGCACAAAAATGGGCCGCCGGCCGACGGACCTTGCCGCTCGGTGAGTCATGGCCGTTCAACAGACCATGCCGCCCGGCGAGTCATGCCGCTCGGCGGACCTTGCCGACCGGCAGGCTTGCCACCCGGCCTACCAAGCCATTTGGCCCATAAAGCGTACCGCTCGGCCTGCCACACCTACCGACATAAAACCAAAGGAAAACGTCCAACCGACCCACAAAACAGGCCTTAGAACATCATTACGGCCGTCCAGAATGAGTCAGTTGGAAAACCGACCAAATCGGGTGGCCGCTCAGCCTTCCTGGCCGCCCGGCCTCCATGGCCGCCTGGCCAATGATTTTTCACCGTTTTTGGCCACCGTCTTTCCACCACCTACAAGTACTCGCCCTCCATCATTTGGGTATAAATATGATAGTTTCGCCACCGGTTTAGACAACAATTAAAGAGGAGAACAATAAGCACCACGTTGTAGAGATGTATGAGAATAGGGAGTGAGAGTGAGAGGTAGAAGTCTGGGAGGGAGCCGGGAATGTCAGCTCCTTCTCCATCTTATGCCTCGGGGATGAAGCTCCACCGAGAGTAGATTCCTTGTCCTTCCGTCGGGTAACATGTAGTTAAACTCTTGTCCAAGTAATAAAGTGAGTATTTCTATCCTTTTTATCTGTGGGATCCTCGTGCATAACCTTTTATTGATTTATAGCATTAATTTGTTAGCTTACCAATTCTAGAGCTGTTATGAAAGTCTAAGTGTAAACGCGGTGTTTAGACTTAGTTTTCCTAGGATTGCATTTGTCCCCACGGGCTGTGTGGTAGGCGGCTGGTGGTGACAGCCCTGTACGTGCATTTGTCCCCTAGTATATGAGGTTAGTTACCGACCCTTATTTGTAGAACATTTTCGTGCCCCGAAGCAGATAAATTGAAATAGGATCTCATTAAATTACTTAGCGGGAGTTTATTACATTGGATTACCTGGCCCAAGGACCTCTTCTCTCTATAGAACCTATTCTCCTCTCAACCATTGTTGTTCCTCGCCTTTGTATACTATAGTTGGATTAGAATAGAATTTCACTTCTCGTTCCTCGTGGATTTGATACCTTGGAATACTCCTGGGTGAAAGCTACATCAGCATTCGTACGCTTTCGGATTTCTCTGTTTGGCTTAAGGATTGCCAACAACGAGTCATGGTCCTCCTGCTCCAAGCTGCTGTTATAGATGCCACCACAATATTGAAGATGCTCATCGACAACTCCAAGACATTGTAGATATGATTGAGGCACATTGCACTTTTCTAAATCAGAATATTTAGAAAATCTTTCACATATTGAGATGGAATGGCATGTAAGTTTAGGGCAGTTTAGGTGTCGTTTCCTTGCAATGAGGACAATGCAAATTTTGAATGTGGGGGAGATTGTCTTTGATTGCCTTTACTTTAGAGTTGTTTGTTTTGAGTCTTGTGGGTCTTGTGAGTCATAAGTTAGTTTTTTTTTCATGGCGTGAGAGTTATTTAGCAAGTGCTTAGTTAAATTATGGAGTCAAGGTTTACGATGCTTTAAATCAATTTGAATATTGTTTCACCTAAATTGCTTGAGTGGCTCGTTATTTGATGTTTGAAAACCCCTTCTTTCATCAGAGTTGATGCATTGAATCGAGATTACTATATTTACCTATTACACTTAGCCAAGTGAGTTGGAGATTTTGCAACATATGAACCTTTTGATAAGATGTTTCTTTGTCAACTTTGTGCTCATGATTACGACTAAGCTAGAAGGGAGATTCTATTTTGTTCATCATATATCTTTCTAGCCATCCATAATTGTTCCTTTTTCTATCCAAAAACACATATATCTTTGTTCTCTATAATTCCTCCTTGATACAACATATAAGCAAAAGTGCAATCATCTCGTAACTAGAAGAAGACCTTGTATGCAGAAGAGAAAAGAAAGAAAAAAAGAAAAGAAAAACAAAGGAGTGCGCCAACCGGCACCGTACGTGCGTATCAGCACAAAGAAAGAAAAAAAAATTGGATAAAAAGATAGAGGTAAAAAAAAAACTAAGAGAAAATCTTTGTGGAGGGTTACAAGGTTATGCAATGCCTAACACTCACTGAATGAGAAGTGTTATGAATTTATGACTTCACATAATGTTTAAAAGAGATGATGATTGCGTGAGGGACATAGATATTGCTTGAGGACTAGCAATGATTTGAGTGTCGGGGAGCTGTTGGCGCATTCTAGATACACATTATTAGGCCATATTTAGAGTGTTTCACAACTTATTTTTACTGGTTTACTAACAATTAACCCTTGAATATTGCATATATTTGTAGTTTTCTGGCTTTCTATGGTTTGTAAAGGAAATAGGTGAAAATAGAGGAATTATGGACCAAGAGCCATGAATTTGGGCCAAGACATAGAAGATGGAAGGCTGTGCTGATCGGTACGGTCCACGTGCCGATCGGCACATATGGAGTAGGCTTAGATTGGAAAGGAATTCTATAGGATTAAGGCCCAACTCAGAATTGGAGTCAGTATCGGTGCAATTGGACCCAAAATGACTATAAAAGAGAAGAAATCACCTCCTGACGGGGACTCGATCAGAGAAACACTTACCCTAGGGTTTGGAGGAGTTGCGGCGGTGACAAAGGCCATCACCAATCATCATCGCCAGGAAGGAAGATCACGCCAATCAACACCCTGCCATGGCGATCGACACTTGTGAATTCCATGTGTGTTCCCTCATGCACCCAAACCATGTCTATGGATCTTTGTAGGATGAGTGAGCAGTCTTCATATTATCTTTCATGGGGAAGGAACCCTATCTATATATCTCTCGACTCTTGTAAATTCATTTGGTGTGAATAGTCTATGTGTGATGAGCTTATTCCTTATGAGATAGTGCACTCTCATTTATGAATCGTTTAGCAATTGCTAGGCGTCTGGCTTTGCTGTGATGATCACATAATGCAAGAAACTAGTGGGGAACGATTAGCTTCCGCCATGACAGGGTCAGAGTAAGCGGAACCACCATGTCTTGTAGAATATTAAATTCACCAGATGAATCTATAGGTGTGTGTTGCATGCTAGTTACCTGAACCATAGGAGGGAATACTTCCACAAGCTTGATTAAACCTCTAAGTTCTTTTTGTTCAATTAGATCTCATCAATTCATACATTCACCTTATTATTGTATTTAGTTATTAAATTAAATAATAGTGAAAGTCTCGCCTGCCCTCTTTGGATTCGATTAAACCTTGGAATACTCTAAGGAAAAACAAGCTATACCTGTACACCGTCCTCTTGCGGTATATATGTGGGTGTGTAACTATGACCAATAGTGCGACACATAATTTCATTAGCAAAACATGTATGCAAAAACATAGTCTCCATAACACCACTATAAATAGTTGTTACACAGTCTGCTCCCCTACTAGACAAATTCTTGCTAATCAAATATTATGCAAAGCTCCACTAGAGATAAATCAAAAATTTTACCCCACCGATTTTATCATGTTTAATAACTAAGAGATCAATCTGGTTACAGGCATGATCTGGATGAAAACCCATAGAGTCATGCTAGATATCGAACCTCATCTTGTTCATCTAAATTCTCCCCTTGCATGGTCCAGAAATAATTTCTCTAAATTCTGATCCATCGAAAAATCTAGTTATCCATCAATTAGTAGGAAAATCAATAGAAAATATTCCTGTCATCTGTGAGTTTCCAGACGTGTTTCCTGTGGATATATCTAGCCTTTCACCTGATCATGAATTGTTTCACTAAATTTTTATTCATGTTCTATAGAATAAAACTTGGCTAAATAAATTGATAGTACTATTAAGATGCTTAGTGCAAGACTTTTTAAAACAACCATCCTATTAGAGCCAATACATGTCTAGGTGTAATTAGTACTTAGGCTTTGTGCCATTGTTGTTGTTATTTTAGGTAATGTAGATATAGAATTTCCTATTGATGTTCTACCTTGGGACATGCAAGTCCCTGATGGTTGGACTGCCCACTAGGAGTCCGATCTATCGTCACAGTGATATTGTATGTTGCTAGAGTGATGATTCTTTAGGCATGAAACATTACTTCCGTTGTACCATCGAGAGCTTTTAGTACTTATCATTATTTGCTTCCACTTGTTTTTGAACTATCTTAAACCTGTACTATTCCGTTGCACTTTAACTACTCTGATGATGTAATAAGGTTACTTAAAATTGATAAGTATTGTATTATCATGTGTTTGCGCTATCAGCGCCTTCGGGATGCCGATCTCCTGGGGAGGGTTGCCTCAATTCTAGTTTTTCTTTGTCATCAAGAACAGACGAGCACGAGTGATCATTGATGGAGGAAGCTGCAACAATTTGGTGAGTTCTGGTATGTGTTGACATTTATTAGCATTGCTACTAAATTGCTTTTGCAACAAAGCCAGAAATGTGTGTTGATAATCTTTAACGAATGCTGGTAATCCGCAAGCGCACGAAGAATACCGTTGTAGAATTTCATTCGAAAGTATTCAGGGTATCGTATTTATTTTATCCCAAAGAAAGGCGGGGGATTGACCAAATTAGTTACCATGTTCTAGACATTGCATAGTATATTATAAGACAAAGTCCTCATAGGAGTAAGGATAAAGATAATCATGGGTAGTGGACACATAGATAGCATACTCCAGATAAATAAATACTAGTCTAGTGGAGAAGGACAAAGAAAGAACTAAGTTCCTATGTTGCTTTCATATAGTTACATAGTCTACATTAAATACTATTATACAGAAACATAATCAATGCAAGACAATTAGATCATCGCACCCTAGGCATCCGGTTTTCCCCTGCATCCACAGTATGATTCCAGCCAAGAGCCTATTTGTAAGGATCATGACCATTGAGGTCACCCCAAGGTATGATGTTTTGGTGATGAATGACAAACATGAAATGTGACTAATGTCTCTACGAGTGTTGTTTGTGTAGGAAACCTCTTCTACTCTATGATGATTGTTGACGGTGGCCTTGGCGATGGATGACAATGACCGTAAGCATGGAGGCGTGTGAGCTTGATGGAGTCCAAGGGGGGATGGAGATGGATCAAAGCTGAGGACAAGCTATGGAGCAAGTGTTGGGAACACTTGTCTAGTTTTTAGGGCTATTGAGTCCATAGGAAAAACTGGACTATCAATGGGGTCTAGGTCATTTCTCTTAGGTCATGTCTAGTCGATGATGTGCAAGGTTGCTTGGTGAAATCACAGGCACTAGGTGACAGTGGAGAAGCCAAGGAGCTGTTCGGAGAAGCCGGGAAACGAAGTCAAGCGAAAACGACAAGTTTCAGCTTCTGGACATAGTGACCGGACAGAGGGGTCAGTGGTGACCGGACTGTACGGTCACTAGGTGAAGTTCTCTGGGAGTTACAGCGAAGTAGCGAGGAATCTGTCTGTGTAGGAGCTATAGAGACCGGACGGTACGGTCAGGTGACCGGACCGTACGATCAGTGCAGCTGAGGAACAGGACAGAGAGGAAGCAGCGCTGAAATGTTTCTAGACTAGAGAGAGAAACGGACCGGATGGTCCGGTCAATTGACCGTACAGTCCGGTCAGTAGAGAAGTGAGCAGGTGCAAAGCCGTTGGAGCTGAAGTCTGCAATGACCGGACGGTCCGGTCAGGCAGTAACCGGACAGTCTGGTCAGTAGGCCCAGAAAGCTGATTTCGTGGAGCAACGGCTAGTTAGAGTTTGGAAGCCTATATAACTTCGTTGCTGGGGTCTTGGAGACCCCTCTTGGCCAGTGGAATACCTAAGAGCATTTGGTAAGGTCCAAGAGGAAGAGGGGAGGGCACTAGGAGGAGATATTGCATATCTTGAGAGTGCTAGTGAGAGTAACATGGAGTGATCTTGCACATCTAAGGCTAGGGTGTCCTTGAGGGTGTGATCTAGGTTGTTATTCTTGGTCTATGGTGAGACCAAGACTAGTTAGATGTCGGTGATCGAGCCTATCGTGATTCGTTGTGAAGGCCGTCACACGTTTGTACATGGTTTGAGCCCGCCGGTGAAAGGGGCATCAATAGTGAGCACCTGTGTCGGCTCGGGGAGTCCGGCAAGTTCTCGAGGGAGTCAAGCTTGTGCCATGATGGCAGCGGTGACGCGCACCGTGTCTTCACTCCGAGAATGATTGCGGGCTCGTGGGCGAGAACTCCACATTGGTGGCGGGAGGGACCGAGACTCCTACGGGAGTGGTCCAATGAGGAGTAAGGGAAGGTGCCATCCTTCCAAGACCTCAAAAAAAATCATGAGCCATGTTTTACTCTACTCCTTACTATGATGCTTTACTTTCCGCATTTACATACCATGCTATTCATGCTTGTGTGCCTACCATGCTCTAGTTGACTACCTTGTAGTTGCATGAATAGGCTTCTTAACTTGCTAGTAGTGCTTAGCCTTCATACTTGATCACTAGCATGTATAGGAGTTGCTTTGGTTTAATTAATCACCCTTGTATGTATTGTACTACTCATGCTTGTGTGCTCTAGTTCCTTATCCTGTAGCATTGCATGAATAGGTTCCTTTGCTAGCTTGTTGTTTGCTTTCGCGTATCTTTACCACTAGCTTGCATAGGAGATGTATTGCCTTGTGTGATCCACTAGTATGCTTAGGTTGTAGTTCCTTTCATAGGTTCATTATCTTGCTAGTGTAATCATCACTAGAATTGTGTAGGAGTTGTTTTGAGTGGTTGGTTTTAGAAATTGGCGAATTTGATACATAGTGCGAGTTCCCGATTCCCCCCTCCCCCCCTCCTGTTGGTCACTTGGTCCTTTCAAGTGGTATCAGAGCCAATTGCTTTTATAGGGCTTAACCGCCGTGAGTAGTGACCATAGTGAGTTGGGATGTCATCCCAGTCAAGGCCGGGTCATGGCTCATGGAAGGATCGCTTAAAAAGCTACCAAAATGCCATGATTCCATATGAGTTGATGGACACACTTGTGGACTTTGCCAAAATCTATATTGATGATCATGTATATGATGATGCTTGTGTGGATGTGCTCAGTTCTAGTGAGTGCCTAGATTTTACTAGTGATAATTTGATAGGTTGCTCTACTAGTGTGCCTAATGTGATGATTGATGATGTTGGCTCTCTTGATCTTACTTGCTCTTCTAGTATGACTAGTAATGATGATGTTTGTGAGTCTTATTGGTCATGCTAGTGATACACTTGTTGAGGAGTTCTTTGCTTTTTGTGCTATTGAGAATGAGGACTTACTTGACTCTCTTATTCGCTTGTGAGGTATTGTAGATAGGATTGGAGCAACTACTTTTGAGCTTCCCAAGATTGCGACAGTCGAGAAGATCCTCACCTTGCTCCCTAGTAGCAAGCTCCTCTACATCACTCTTGATCTCCTCATGGAGAAGGATCTCTTCGTCGAGGATGTGATTGGGTTGCTCATTGATGATGAGAAGATCACCGCGAGTTGGACGTGGGAGAAGATCTTCAAGGCAAATGGAGCATCATCAAGAAAAGGGAAGGAAGTAGCTTCGAGCTCAAACTTCCTTGATCCCTCTACAAGATTGCCTTGCAGCAGCTTCTACAACCCCTTCGGATCAAGACGTAGACCAATCTCTTCATCAGGCGCTTCATCAAGTTCTATACCAAGTGCCACTCCAAATTCTACTCCAAGCATTTCGAGTGGACCACGCATTGGTGTAGGGGGGAGCGCCATCTACATTGCTCATGTGACCATTTCAGATGATCGATTCTACCAGTCCAGCTCCCCTACCTCCTCCACAAGATCGACTCTGGAGCATTCGTTGAGCTCAAGAACAGGAGTTCTTCTTTTAATTTGATGAATTTGTGAGAAATCTGAATGATGACCTTTGTGATACTTTCTTGAGGATTTATGATCTTGTTTGCAGGATAAACTCCTTCAGAGGTCTTTGGAGGATTGCTCCACTTGAAGTGATTGAAAGCTCCTTCGACAAATCACAGCTCCTGAGAGGGGTTTCTTCCTTGAGGAGGTGATCAACAGAAGACTTGAGCTCTCAATTGAGGGAGCAATGGAGATGATACTTGTGCTCCACTCACAAGTGGGACATGTGCTAGAGCACATCACCGGTCTCTATGATCCTCCCCATTACTACATCGACCTTGACAATGTACACATGAGGGATGATCATAGACATTGGAGGTATCGTGCTCCTCACTATCCCATCAGGAGGAGACTTCGGTATGGGATTGTAAGGATCCCTATCTATAAGGATGGACTTATCGCTCGACGTGATGAGGTTAGTGCAAGTCAATCAAGTAATGCTTTGGATACTAACCCTTCTTCCTCTAGTGCTTGTCTTATGGCTACCACCAGGGTCAACTACAAGAGTGGAGGTACTCATTGGATTCTTGACAGTGTGTGCACTCAACATATGACCGGAAAGCCAACCATGTTCATAAGCATTGATAAAGACGAAGACAGTGAGAAGGT
Organism: Eleusine indica; assembly: GCA_030378355.1. NCBI lineage: Eukaryota > Viridiplantae > Streptophyta > Magnoliopsida > Poales > Poaceae > Eleusine > Eleusine indica. The sequence goes on along the minus strand of CM059501.1, from coordinate 27,197,300 downwards.
GACCTTTGGGGATAACTCAAAAGGAAGAGTCAGAGGATCAGGCAAGGTGGCCATTACTAAGGATCTCCATCTCTCCAAGGTCTTTCTTGTGAAAACCCTCAACTTCAACCTCCTATCTATTGATCAGCTTTGTGACATGGGTTTCAAGTGCACATTTGATAAGGATGGTGCAATGATTGAAAATGCAAAGAAGGGCCTAGTGTTTCATGTAGTGAGGCATGGGAACTTGTATGTCACAGACTGCAAGTCAAGCAACATGCCAACAAGTACTTGCCTATTCACCAAGGCAACTAAAGGATGGTTGTGGCATAGAAGACTGGCACATATTGGTATGAATCAACTCAGAAAAGTGGTCAAGAGAAATCTAGTTGAAGGAATCAAGGATGTCACCTTTGAGAAGGACAGATTATGTAGTGCTTGTCAAGCTGGGAAGAAAGTTGCATCATCTCATCCCACCAAGTCTTTCATGTCTACATCTCATCCTCTAGAGCTCTTGCACATGGAATTGTTTGGGCCAACACATTACAAGAGTCTGGGACGGAATCTATATTGCTTGGTGATTGTGGATGACCTCACGAGATACACTTGGACCTTCTTTCTTGTGGACAAGTCTCAAGCAAGTGACATCTTCAGAAAGTTTGCAAGAAGAGCAAAGAATGAATTCAAGGCTAGCATTGTGAAGATAAGGAGTGACAATGGGACTTTGTTCAAGAACACAACAGTGGAGGAGTACTGTGACAAGAAAGGGATCAAGCGTGAATTCTCCGCTACATATACTTCTGAGAAAAAATGGAGTAGTGGAGAGGAAGAACAAGACATTCATCACTCTAGCCCGTGCAATGCTAGATGAGTATGGGACTCATGAGAGATTTTGGGCGGAGGCAATCAACACAGCTTGCTATACCTCCATCCGTGTCTATCTCCACCGGTTGTTGAAGAAGACACCATATGAGCTATTGGTGGGACAGAAACCCAAAGTTTCCTGCGGTACCAATTTCTCCAACCTGGAATCGATGACGGCTAAGACCTAAAAATAGTTTTCCAAGGTTTAGGGGTAGCTAGAGTCAATTTAAAGGGAGTCTGGTTGGTTTCACAGTTTATGAGTTCCCTGGGGTCAAAATCGGTACAAGGGCCGAGGTAAAAATGGTGTTGATCCCCACTGAAGGGTATGCAGATCTGGTTCTTGAGTTCCTAGTACAAGCATAAAGATGAAATTACTATTAAGAAGGGAAACAAATAACTTTAGAGGTACTAGATCTATTGGTGAAGAAATGAAAGCGCTATGGTGGCTATCAAGAAAGCTATAGTGATAAAGGATATAACAGATTGGATCTAGCTCTATTTACCGTGTTTGGACACTGTCTCGATTAGGTTTGATCTGTCCGAATCAGCAAGGCTGCATCAGTGTTGATCTCTTGCTGGGTTGATAAGGCTAGGTTCGAGTCGTTTATAGGTAGAGTCGATATAGTTCTATCGGAACGTTTAGTCGATAGATTATCATGGTTCGATCGACTTTTGATTTATGATTGATTTCTTACATATTTTGTTAGTCGATCACCCCCTTATTGAAATAAGTTAGATTTGTGATTTAAGGCATATTTGCAATACCAGCTATCAGATCTATCGACTTAGCACTATCGACAGAATGAGTCTCTATATGTTTAATGTAGATTCATCGACTCTGTCCTATCGACTTAATTATCATCAGCAGAGCAGATCTTGGCATGTTTACTTCTAACTTATCAATTTTGTTCTATCGATTTATTCCTTTATTGGCATTAATTACGTTCAACATTTAAACTATTTAATTTGCCGATGAGCTGATATAATCAGCCAATTAGTTTATTCTTTTAAATTAATTTGTGTTAGCGTTAGCTCATTCTCATGAACAGTGATTATCGGCTTTCTTCATCGGCCTATCTTGGGCCGGTGACCCATGAAATTTGACCGTTTGCTCTCTTTGTCGATTTGTAGAGAAAATTGACTGGCATGCCCCAGTTTCTTCATATTGAGCCTGCACTAGAGCTAAGCAGATCTCCCAGGTTACGCGTGGTGATTTTCGCGTCAACACGCTTTTCGGCACACCCGGTGGGACCCAAAGAACTCCAAGGATCTACAACATGTCTGAACTCGAAATGCCAAAAGACGGCACTCCTCTCCCTAAGCATGATGTCAGTGCTGATTTAAAGACGGAGAATATGTTGCCGGTCAATAAAGATGATCTGAGTGATGAGACAAAAGCACAAATTAATGAGAGAATGGTTGAGTATGAAAATCTTCTATTGGGAACATTTAGCAAGACAAGGCATGGCAAGATCGTTCAGAAAGGAAAGTTACCAGTTGCCGCCTTGATTGAAGATGGAACAGAAGAATCACTCACCAACAAGCCAATGGAAGTAATCAATAAGGCAGCTCTGAACAATATGATTCATACAGTTATACACCATGCATTAATTAACCAGTCACCTGTATTGGTTAACACATTGAGGACATTGATCATTCAGACTGTGGAGGGGTGGTTATATGAAGATTCACCTCGTGGGCCGGTGTATTTTCACGTATCTGGGGATATTCATCGACCTGCAATAGAAACATCAAATCCACAGCAGCCAAGTCCGAGCACGACAGATCCCGTTACGGGTTCACGGACATCACCTTCTGAGGCTACTCCACCTCCGAAGAGCGTTGATGGTGGTATAGTGGGAAGAGCACCTCGGAGGATAATATTACAATGGACTACTCCACAAACACAGCCACAGCATTACACACAAGAAGTAACAGAGCCAAATGTCACATACAGCACTGCGCCCAATGTTGAGCCTAGTATGTTTGGGATGCCATCGTCATCTTCTCTGCCAGGAGAATTAGGAGGCCGACACTATTGGTTTCACTGAGCGCGAGCTTCGATGACACCGACAGAAAGAACGAATCATAAAAAGAAATTGCGAAGGGTATGAAATGTGGCAAAAAGGGCTCTTCTCACGTATTCCCAAAAAGATTCATCCCGTTACAAGTAAGTAGGGGTGTTCCTTTTATAGGCCCATACTTAGGCCATATGCAAATGACCATTTTGTCCCTAATTACCTACTATATTCTATGAATATTCTGTACAAAATGGTCATAAAGGATAAATCAGTCATTTGAGCACTCCTGGTACCCTTCCTTGCTCCGCACGCCACAACACGTGCTGGTGCCACGTGTTGCCCTCTTCGCGCCAAACAGGCTCTTGATCTTGCCCCGCGCGTTGTCCTTCGAAGGATGACGGCTTCATCCTCTGAGGGTGCGGAGGTTCCGCTTGAAGGGCTTTGGTTTTACCGTGGTCTCCGATGAGCACCTGTACCTCAAAGTTACGGTTAATAATAATAAAAAATAAATAAAAAGGATAACAATGTGTTGACTTTGAGTTTTATTCACAGCCCGACTTCGATGGACCCTCGAAGGGTGGCTTGCGATGTGATCCCCCAACAGTAGCGCCTCGAGGGGTGGGTCCAACTTTGATGGGCCGAAACCCTCGCTTCGCCGGGATCTCTTACCCAAACGCCACCCTTCGAGCATCAAAGTTGGGTTTTTCGAACGAAGCTAGCAGGGCTTTTGCCAATAAAAGGAGAATAATTGCGGTCGACAATTATTGTTTTTACTGATTACTTGTCCGTTGAGCTTTCACCATGCTTGCGATTATGACTAGGGTTCGAATAGTAATTGTTTTGGAAAGCGAGTCATCTTCCGGGAGCTCACCCGGCTCTGTCAAAGGTAACACTTGGCTATGTTGGGTGTCGTGGCTCTTTGTCTTCCGCTTTAAATTTTGTGTTACTGCGGCTTCGACTCCTGAGGCTCCGCAGTAAATGTTGGTCCTTTTTTATCTAACTATATATGCGGGGGGTGGGGGGCGTTAAAGGTCTACGAAGCTTCTGTTACAATTTGCTTTTTAGTATTCTAGCTTCCCCTCGCTCCGTGCGCTCACGCTGCTGTTTGGTTGCTATTGCTTTTGAAGCTGTGTTTGAGCTAACTCGGTATGCTTGGATCCTTGCTTCGAAGTGTTCCTAATAATAGTTAGGGCTAGTTTCCAGGTTCCTACGGAGCTTACATTTTGTGTTTAATTGCAGGTTCTGAAGACATGGCTCGGGTTATGCAAACTGCTCGCCCTGACGACGCTGCCACTGAGGAAAACCTTCCTTCGACGGTTGTCAATGCTGCTGCAAGTGAAGGCAACTCTGAGGCGGAATTTGCTAAGAGTTTGAGGACAACCTTACTGCTGCTCCCGAAGGGCTGAGTCTTGCCCATGGTCAGGAACCATCAAGAGAGGTTGAAGATAATGAAGAAGAGGACGATGAGGAGGAGGAGGATGAGGAGGAGGACGATGAGGAAGGGGGTGGTGACCGGGATTTTGCTCCTCGAGGTGTTGGAAGGGTAGCCATTGACGCCCAAGGTCAAGGTTCGAGCCGCAGGGTTCGGAGCTCTGGTCCGGTGGACGAGGACCAGGAGGACGTGGATGCAGATATCAGCGATCTACTACCCGCTCATGACTCTGACCTGCCGAAGGGCCGAAAGGGGAAGGGGAAAGACCACGAGGGATCCAGACCTCGGACCTCCGTTTTCGGGCGCTCTCGCCTTGATGCCCCCAAACTACACAGGCTTGCCAAGTTAGGGTGTTTTCCCTCCGGAGGAGCCCGACTGGCTGGTCAGGAGGTTACCCCGTGCCCTGCTGAAGACGAGGTCGTGGTTTTTGAAGATCACTTCACTGCTGGCCTTCGCTTCCCCTGCTCAGCCTTTGTGAAGGACGTGTTGAGCAGGTTCCGCGTGCAGCTGCATCACATCAGCCCCAGCGGGATGGCTATGCTAAGCAAATTCGCCTGGGGCGTGCTGAGTTATCTGGGCCAGCCTGACATCAAAGTGTTCTGCAAATACTACTGCACTCACTATCAGCCAAAGACTATCAAGATTGATGGCATGGTGCATGAAGCTGACTTTTGCTGCGTAACCTTCATGCCTCGCTTCAAGCGTGATAATCAATTTGTTAAGTGCAGCCAAAACCGCTGGAGTGACAAGTGGCATGAGTGTTGGTTGTACGAGAAGGTTGCCACGGAAACTGCTCCTGCGGAAGAGGGAGGGGCAACTACTTTTCCGTTAGCTTCGAAGCTAACTCAATGCAAGCCTCGGTCCGCAGAAGGCAGGGTGCCCAAGGGCTGTAAAAACAAGGCTGCCTTCCGCGTGGCTACCTTCAACTCAAGCAGTCGGGACCTCGTTGAAGAGTTTGTGGCTACGAACGTGTGTCCACTACGCGAGGGGTGTTTAATTTCTGGGTTTATTCAAAAGAAGATCCCCTCATGGCCTGATATTACCATACCTTTCCCAGAGGTGCCCGTGGACAAACGGAGTTTTAGTGATGAAGAATTTTTGGTTTTCCTTTAGTGCGCCAGCGAGGCTGTAGTTGGACCTTACACTTGCGAGGAGCACAAGCACACCTGCGAGCGGACTTCGCACAGCGACTGGCTTAACCGTGTCCTGACATTGGCCGGTGTGAAGTACCCCGCTCGCATCGCACCAGGCCCTCGAATGAAGCGGAATCGGCCCCCTGCAAATGTTGGTTCAGATGTTGGGAAGGCAACGGGGGCCAAAAAGGCCAGGAAGGAGAAGTGTCCACCGAAGCCTCCCCTACAGATTGGGAAAAGGAAAAGGGATGAGGAAGCTTCGAAGGTCCCCCCGAGGCGTGCGCTGGCCAAAGAACCCCGCCGGGACACTTCGACCTCGTCTGCCCCCGGCCTCCGTGCCGTTGGGACGTTGGTGCGCGGCGGTGCGATGGAGGATGCCTTCGACGGCGACAACGACGAGGAGGATGACGTGGTGGTGGTGTCTCCCCCTGTTGCGGGCGGTGCTACTGATGCGCCAGCCTTGAGTCCCTCCGCTGTTCCCGCGAGGAGTCGGGTTGTGGATACGGAGGCTGCGGACACCCTTGTGGGCCTTAAGGAAAAATTTTCTGCTCGCCCTAGACCTTCAAGTCTGAGTCAACTTTTGATTGGGGCTGGAGCTTCTGGAGGGTCTGCTGGTAGAGGCTTGGGGCTACCCAGGCTTGGGCTAACCTATGCTCAGCTCCTGACGCTTTCATAGCTGAGGAGGCGCAGCTGTTTGGAGCCGGGGACTTGCGGCGCAATCTCTGCCATGTTTTGAGACATGTAAGTATGCTTCATTTTGATAGTATGAAAAATGCAGTACTATTTTTCTTGAGTTTTGTGATAGGGTTATCTTGACTATTGTTTTGTTTCAGGTCCACACCCTCGCGTGGATTTCTTCCGAGAAGACTTGCACAGAGCTGGCTTCATTAGAGAAGGAGAAGAATTTGCTTGCAACAAAGAACATGTTGCTGAAGGAGAAGCTTAACAGCCTTCGGTCTGCGAAGGATGAAGCTACGCTCGAAGCTAAGCGCATGCAAAAGGAGCTTAATGCTTCGCGGGCTAAGGTTGCTGAACTAAAGACCGGCTTAAGCCACCTGGAAGCTGCTGAGGCCTCTTTTAGGCTGCTAGAACGTGAACGTTGCAATGACTTCCATGCTTTGGGAAGGCACAACTTTCCGATTGGGGCAGACGTTTGGGACAGCTTGTCACCGGAGGCCATCGCCGTGGCTAAGCGCGTCGCAATGAAATTCTAGCGTGATCACGGCCGCGAAGTCGCTCGACAAGCTTCCATTGAGAAACTGGCTTAGGTTATACTTTTGTTTGTGTATTGTATTTTCATTTATTCATGCGGCGTTCAAAGTTGAAAATGATTGTGCTTGTGCAGATGCGTGGCTCTTCGAGGAGCGGTGACGGCCAGGATGAAGATCCTTCAGGGGGCCAAGGCACTTCGAGGAGCACCGCCGAGAAGGAACTTCGGAGGGTGGATCAAAGGCCGCGTCGAGCGAGGTTTAGGACTGTTTGTAGTTGTAGTGTTGATGTAACGTACTTTTGGGAGGTTCTGAGGGAAATTTTGTAACTGTAATTTTGACATGCCTACTTCACCCTGCGCAGGTGTCCTTCGTGTCGCCTGCACGGGAGTCCGAAGAGGATGCTTCTAGTGGATCTTCCGTGTTGCGCATGTTAGACTTGATGAGCAAAGGATCCCAATCTTTGATGGATGATGCTTCCATACCGACGTCTACCTCGAGTAGTTCTGAGGCTAGTTTGAGCGGCTTTGAAGCGTTCGATGTTGCGGCGGAGGCTAAAAGATTTGAGTACCCCAAACGCGCATCATCGTCCAAAGCGCGCTTGGTGACTTTGGACGCCGGTGTGGTTTGTGTGAGGGATTATTCCCACTTATTCACTCGTGGCGCTTCATCTAGCGCGTCATCCACACTTAGCCGTCGGGGTAGGGGTAGGTCCCGTGGTGGGGGAGTCTCCGTAGAGAGACCTCGCATGATGAGGACATCAACGACATACGAATAATGACGACGGAAGATGGCGCGCCAAACCAAGCTGTCACGCCTCCACCTCTCATCGTCGCGCCTCCTCGAGTTACGGATCCATCTTCTAACGAGTCGACGACGTACAAGGGCCCAATCACTAGAGCTCGAGCCCAGGAATTGAAGACGGTTTTGATGCTAAGGAACGACGGCCCAGGATGATGTCGCCCGAAGGCCCACGTGCCCCAAGTCGCACGACTCCCTCTCCACCGCGCGCCTCTCCACTTCAGCCGGCCCTAGATGCCTCGTCCTCCCCCTATATAGTCAAGGGCTGCGCCCCTTGTAATCTTTGAGTTTTGTTTTAAGTTTAGCTTAGCTATACATCCGTCTCTCGACGTGAATTCAGAACTCCACCTTCGTGCAATACATCAGATTGCTCGCCTCTAATTCTTGCTCGTTCTTCGATTGCGCGTAAGAATTGATCCTCGTGATCAGGTTGATCTTGTTTACCGCAAGGTTAATATCCTCCGGAAGTTGGTTCAGCGATTGCATTGGCGCTTCGGCTTGCTCGTCGTAGTCGGATCGTGAGGGTCAACATCCACCAAATCGAAGTTATCTCCACTCGCCGAAAGATCGGGCACTCTACACCTATCAAGTGGTATCAGATTCCAGTGTTTCTCGGTGAGTTTTATCCAAGTCCACATAAACCAAAAATTACAAAAAAAAAAGTTTACCCCAGTACGGTTTTGAGCCTCGCACTTTCGTTCAATAATTTGCGTTGTTGAGTTTTTGTGCTTTCGCTTTTGATCGTTGCTGGTACACTGTGTTTCATCGTTTTCTTCCTATCATCGTCGTATCCGTCCGCCGTGCCGCGTGTTTTCACCATCACAGTTTGCTTTCCGCCGCATATGTTTATCCCGTCTCGCTTGCCAAATTTATCCGCTGCACCGTGAGTCCAGGTCAATCACTGCCTCGACGATCGAGTCCTACTCGGTTACGTCGTGACCCGCTCGCCTCACTGATCGAGTCCTACTCGGTTACGTCGTGACCCGCTCGCCTCGCCCTGTGTTAGTTTTGTTCGGTTTCGTGTGTCCCGCTCGCCTCGCTGATCGAGTCCTACTCGGTTACGTCGTGACCCGCTCGCCTCGCCCTGTGTTTGTTTCTGCTCGGTTTCGTTTGTTCCTACTCTTTTTATTACCGTTCTACCCCTGCCTCAAAAAAAAAAGTGCTTGTGCTTAATTGCTTATTTGAGGTCTCATTGTTTATATTTTCAGCAAAAAGTATTAAAAAAAAGAGAAAAAAAGAAAAAGAAAAGAAAAACAAGAGAAAAAAAAGAAAGAAAAAAAAAGAGAAAAAAAAAGAGAGCGGCCGAGCAACACAGGCGACGCGTTCTTGCTGCACTTTGTTTTGATCCTTTTTTCCTTCCTCTTGCACTTGTACCGGCAGCAATCTTTTCGCGTTTAGCACCATTATTCAGCTTTGCAGTTATTGTTTGAATTGTGCTAACCCTTGGATTGAGTGCAGCCTCCTAGCCCCACAAATTTTCTACTACGAGCAGGTTTTTGTTTCACCACGCAATCGCTCCTCCAATCTTCCACCGGTTTTACCTGTGGTTGCAGTTCACGCTTGCGTGCTTGGTAAGGACGGGTAAGAATTTGATAACAGCTTTTTGATTGAGCTTTTCACCCACCACTCACCTCTCGTTGTAGGATCCCGCTTTTTGTATTGCTTGTGTTTCTATGGCAGAAAACAGCTCGAAGTCGGAGGAGCTCACCCTCCAGGATGTCCAGGCACAGGTTGACGGTCTACAAAACGACATGAAGACGATGCACGAGAGACTTGACTCTACGGTCACTTCGTCGAATGAGCGTTTTGATCAACTGGACCTCGCTGATACGGCTGCTCGCACCACGCTCGCGACGATCATGACTCGTCTTGAGGCCATGTCGACGCAGCTTGGGACCATGACGACGCAGCTCACGGAGTTGCAACATGCACGTGACTACGGCGCCGACACCGAGCAGGACGACGACAATCGCCGTGGTCGTGCTCGTAGGGTACGTGTTCCTATTAATGATTCTTTTGCCAAAATAAAATTTCGTATTCCCACTTTTAATGGCAAATATGATCCGGGTGCTTATCTTGATTGGGAATTAGAGGTTGAACAAAAATTTGCATGCCATGATATTCCTGCTAATTTACAAGTTAAGGCTGCTATTAGTGAATTTACTGAATTTGCTTTACTTTGGTGGCGTGAGTATACACAAAGATATCCTGATAATATTCCAGCCACTTGGACGGCATTAAAAGCTGCTATGCGTCATCGTTTTGTGCCGTCGTATTATGCTAGAGATTTGCTTAATCAAATGCAGCGTTTTCAACAAGGTTCACTTTCCGTAGAGGATTATTATCAAGCTTTGCAAAAGGATATGATTCGCTGTGGTTTAGTTGAACTGGATGATGCTGCTATGGCTCGCTTTAGGGGTGGGTTAAATCGTGAAATTCAGAATATTCTTGATTATAAGCATTATGATGATATGACCACCTTATTTGAATATGCTTGTAAAGCTGAACGTGAAATGCAGGATCGACAATCTTCGTCAAGACCTAACATTTTTGTAGGGTCCAAGACGCCTTCAGCTCCACGGTCGACACCTCCTTCCATGTCGCGCGACCACTCCTCGACCACGTCCAAGTCGAGTGCTCCATCCACGGCCAAATCTGCCTCGTTCGTGCCGTCCTCCTCGTCGTCTGGACGAGCTCGTGATATTCAGTGTCACCGTTGCCGAGGATTTGGTCATGTGATACGTGATTGTCCAAATAAACGAACTATGTTGATTCGTGACGACGGTGGGTATTCTTCTGCTAGTGATTCTGAGGATATTCAGCAGACTATGCTTGCCACTAATCATGCAGATAATACGGAGCTTCATGTCGACTCTAGTGCCGCCGACAGGTATGCCACTCTTGTTGTGCAGCGTGTTCTTAGTACACAGGTCGTTCAGGATGAAAAGCATCAGCGCCACAACATTTTCCATATCAAAGGCGTTGTGCAAGAACGAGCGGTCCGTATAATCATCGATGGTGGCAGTTGCAACAATTTGGCTAGTACGACATTGGTGGAGCAGTTGTCATTGCCAACAAGGAAGCATCCACATCCTTATCACGTTCAATGGCTCAATGATGGCGGCAAAATAAAGGTAACGCGCTCGGTACGTGTTCCTTTCTCTCTTGGCGCCTATTCTGATTTTGTAGATTGTGATGTTGTTCTAATGGAAGCATGCTATTTGTTGCTTGGCCGTCCTTGGCAATATGATGTTGATAGTGTTCATCATGGTCGCTCCAATTATTATTCCTTCATGTTTAAGGGTCAGAAAATTGTTATTCATCCTATGACACCTGAACAAGTTCTTAAAGATGATATTGCTCGAGGGACAAAAGCTGCAAAATTGGTTACATCGCCTCCTGTTGCACCTGTTCAACATGAGATCAAATTGAATAACCCTATCTTGCTTGCTACACGTGCTGATTTTGATGAATTACATGATGCTAATCTGCTTTGCTATGCGCTAGTTTGCTCTCGTATGCTTGTTTCACTAGATGAGGCGCCTATGTTGCATATTCCACCTGTTGTTGCTAACCTTTTGCAGGACTATAAAGATGTTTTTCCCGCTGAATTGCCGCCGGGTCTTCCTCCTATTCGTGGCATAGAACATCAGATTGATTTAATTCCAGGCGCACAGCTTCCTAATCGCGCCCCGTACCGCACAAATCCTGAGGAGACGAAAGAAATTCAGCGTCAAGTGCAGGCATTCCTTGATAAAGGTTACATTCGTGAGTCTCTCAGCCCTTGTTCGGTTCCTGTTTTGCTTGTTCCTAAGAAAGATGGTTCTTGGCGTATGTGTGTAGATTGTCGTGCAATTAACAATATTACAATTCGTTATCGATATCCTATACCACGCCTTGATGATATGCTTGATGAACTTAGTGGTGCCACAATTTTCTCTAAGGTTGATTTACGTAGTGGTTACCATCAAATAAGAATGAAATTAGGAGATGAATGGAAAACGGCTTTTAAAACTAAATTTGGCTTGTATGAATGGTTGGTTATGCCGTTTGGATTGTCTAATGCTCCTAGCACTTTTATGCGCTTAATGAATGAAGTTCTTCGGTCTTTCATTGGAATATTTGTTGTTGTCTATTTTGATGATATCCTTATATACAGCAAATCCATGAATGAGCATTTAGATCATTTGCGTGCTGTTTTTGATGCTTTGCGTGCTGCTCACTTGTTTGGGAACATGGAACAATGCTCTTTTTGCACGCAACGTGTTTCGTTTCTTGGATATGTTGTTACTCCACAGGGCATTGAGGTCGATAGCAGCAAGGTGGACGCCATTCAGAGTTGGCCCCAACCGACGATGGTCACACAGGTTTGCAGTTTTCTTGGTCTTGCAGGCTTCTATCGTCGTTTTGTGCGGGATTTCAGTTCTATTGCTGCACCATTACATGAGCTGACCAAGAAGGGTGCGCCATTTGAGTGGGGCGCACCACAAGACGACGCATTCAACACTTTAAAGGAACGGTTAACTCATGCTCCTCTCTTACAATTGCCTAATTTTGATAAAGTGTTTGAATTGGAATGTGATGCTAGTGGAATTGGTTTGGGTGCTGTTTTGTTGCAAGATCATAAACCCATTGCTTATTTTAGTGAGAAGTTAAGTGGTGCTGCTCTTAAATATTCCACTTATGATAAAGAACTTTATGCTTTAGTAAGAACTTTGCAAACATGGCAGCATTATTTATGGCCTCGCGAATTTATTATTCATTCTGATCATGAGGCTTTGAAACATATTAGAACCCAAACTAATCTGAATCGTCGTCATGCTAAATGGGTTGAATTTATTGAATCTTTTCCATACATCATTAAACATAAAAACGGGAAGGAAAATGTGATTGCCGATGCTTTGTCTCGTCGTTATATGATGCTGTCCCAATTAGACTTTAAAATCTTTGGTTTGCAAGCTTTGAAAGATCAATATGTGAATGATGCTGATTTTCATGATATTATGATGCATTGTAAGGATGGGAAACCTTAGGGCAAATTTCATATGCAGGATGGGTTCCTGTTTCGTGCTAACAAGCTGTGTATTCCAGCTAGCTCGGTTCGTCTTTTGTTGTTACAGGAGGCGCATGGAGGTGGTCTTATGGGTCACTTCGGAGTTTTCAAGACACATGAGGTGTTGGCCGACCATTTCTTTTGGCCACGGATGCGCCGTGATGTTGAGCGCCTTGTTGCACGCTGTACCACATGTCAAAAAGCTAAATCTCGTTTGGCTAATCATTGATTGTATATGCCCTTGCATGTTCCCTCTTCTCCTTGGCTTGATATTTCGATGGATTTTGTTTTGGGATTGCCTCGCACTAAGAAGGGGAGGGACAGTATTTTTGTGGTTGTTGATCGTTTCTCTAAAATGGCTCACTTTATACCTTGTCATAAAACTGATGATGCCTCAAATGTTGCTGAATTGTTCTTCAGAGAGATTGTTAGATTGCATGGAATTCCTAAAACAATTGTCTCTGATCGTGATGCTAAGTTTCTTAGTCATTTTTGGCATTCTCTTTGGAATAAATTAGGAACTAAGCTGCTGTTTAGTACTACTTGTCATCCTCAAACTGATGGGCAAACTGAGGTAGTAAATAGAACTTTGTCTGCTATGCTTAGAGCTGTTTTAGATAAAAATTTGAGACGCTGGGAAGATTGTTTACCTCATGTTGAATTTGCTTATAATCGTGCTACACATTCTGCCACTAAGTTGTGTCCTTTTGAGGTTGTTTATGGCTATGTTCCTAAGGCGCCTATTGATTTGTTTGCTATTGATGCTGAGGATGAACCACATGTTGATGCTCTTGCTCATATTGATCACATGAAACAATTGCATGAAGAAACACAACACAACATTACCATTGCTAATAAAAAGTATCAAGTTGCTGGTAGTAAAGGTAGAAAACATATTTCTTTTGAACCTGGTGATTTGGTTTGGTTGCACTTGCGTAAAGATAGATTTCCTACTTTGCGTCGTTCTAAACTGATGCCTCGTGCTGCTGGTCCTTTTAAAGTGCTAACCAAGATTAACGATAATGCTTATGTTCTTGACTTGCCCATAGAGTTTGGTGTTTCCACTAGTTTTAATGTTGCAGATTTGAAACCATACTTGGGTGAGGATGATGAGTTGCCGTCGAGGACGACTTCACTTCAAGAAGGGGAGGATGATGAGGACATCAACGACATACGAATAATGACGACGGAAGATGGCGCGCCAAACCAAGCTGTCACGCCTCCACCTCTCGTCGTCGCGCCTCCTCGAGTTACGGATCCATCTTCTAACGAGTCGACGACGTACAAGGGCCCAATCACTAGAGCTCGAGCCCAGGAATTGAAGACGGTTTTGATGCTAAGGAACGACGGCCCAGGATGATGTCGCCCGAAGGCCCACGTGGCCCAAGTCGCACGACTCCCTCTCCACCGCGCGCCTCTCCACTTCAGCCGGCCCTAGATGCCTCGTCCTCCCCCTATATAGTCAAGGGCTGCGCCCCTTGTAATCTTTGAGTTTTGTTTTAAGTTTAGCTTAGCTATACATCCGTCTCTCGACGTGAATTCAGAACTCCACCTTCGTGCAATACATCAGATTGCTCGCCTCTAATTCTTGCTCGTTCTTCGATTGCGCGTAAGAATTGATCCTCGTGATCAGGTTGATCTTGTTTACCGCAAGGTTAATATCCTCCGGAAGTTGGTTCAGCGATTGCATTGGCGCTTCGGCTTGCTCGTCGTAGTCGGATCGTGAGGGTCAACATCCACCAAATCGAAGTTATCTCCACTCGCCGAAAGATCGGGCACTCTACACCTATCATCGCAGGCAGCGAGGACCAGGGTCTCCGCGTCTGAAGCAAAACGATAAATCTTTGAGCACTGAAGGTTCCGGCACCTCGATTCTACGGCCGTCCTGTCCGCGGCTTGCTGTCGCGAAGTGGCCAATTGGCTCCGTGCTGAGTTCGCCGACAAAGATTGGTAGATCCTTTTCTCAAATGCCACTTCCAACTAGTGGAAATGCCCAAGATTTGGGTGTCCTTGGTTCCGGGGGCTCGAGACCTAATCCTTGCCCCCCTTCGCCTGGTTACACCGCCAACGAATGGTCGGTTTTGCTTCCCCAGTTGTTAGCTTCAGAGGTTGTTGTAAAAGAAGAACCCATTGATTATGATTTCTGATGTAAACATTTATTAGCTGCAGTTGTAATAAACTATGTCTTTCCCGGATTGTGTTGCTATGATTTGCTTAGCGTTGTCGTCAAATTTTGAAAAACACCGCCCTCTTCCTTGAAGTTTTTTGAAAAATGCCACCCTCCCCCTTGAAGTGCTAGGGGCGAGGTGTCTTAGGGCGAAGCCTTTGATGGCTTTGGGCTGCAATGAGCCCCTTAGCATTTTTTCGCTAAGTTTTGGAAAAATGCCACCCTCCCCCTCGAAGTGCTAGGGGCGAGGTGTTTTAGGGCGAACCCTTTGACGGGTTTGGGCTGCAACGAGCCCCTTAGCATTTTTTCGCTAAGTTTTTGAAAAACGGCACCGTCCCCCTCGAAGTGCTAGGTGCGAGGTGTTTTAGGGCGAACCCTTTGACGGGTTTCGGCTGCAACGAGCCCCTTAGCATTTTTTTGCTAAGTTTTTGAAAAACACCACCCTCCCCCTCGAAGTGCTAGGGGCGAGGTGTCTTAGGGTGAACCCTTTGACGGGTTTGGGCTGCAACGAGCCCCTTAGCATTTTTTCTCTAAGTTTTTGAAAAACGCCACCCTCCCCCTCGAAGTGCTAGGGGCGAGGAGTTTTAGGTCGAACCCTTTGACGGGTTTGGGCTGCAACGAGCCCCTTAGCATTTTTTTTGCTAAGTTTTTGAAAAACGCCACCCTCCCCCTCGAGGTGCTAGGGGCGAGGTGTTTTAAGGCAAACCCTTTGACGGGTTTGGGCTGCAACAAGCCCCTTAGCATTTTTTCGCTAAGTTTTTGAGAAACGCCACCCTCCCCCTCGAAGTGCTAGGGGCGTGGTGTTTTAGGGCGAACCCTTTGACAGGTTTGGGCTACAATGAGCCCCTTAGCATCTTTTTGCTAAGTTTTTTGAAAAACACCACCCTCCTCCTCGAAGTGGTAGGGGCGAGGTGTTTTAGGGCGAACCCTTTGATGGGTTTGGGCTGCAACGAGCCCCTTAGCATTTTTTTGCTAAGTTAGCTGGTTGTACTGGTCTTAGCTCTTCAGGCTTGACCTGTGCAGCAGCTATGGCTTGAGAGCTTTTTGCTCTTCGTTGAATGTTTCAATTTCCATGATGGGAGTTGTTTTGACGTACTCTACTAAGCGAGGCTTTCCGTTTTGGGAAAGGCAGGTTTATAGATTTAGCTGGGGTTTACATAGGATCCGCCTCCTTAAAAACCTCACCCCTGCGAAGGGTTCCCCTTGTGAGGAAAAGAGTAAGGTCCTTTACATAATTGCCTAGAAAAGAAAAGCCTAATAAAAAAGAAAATCTACCAACTAAGCTCAAGGTAGCACTTATAGCTTCGTGCTATGCTTGGCTTTTTACATGCTTCGAGTGATGCTTTTTCTTATATGTAGAATCTTCGAAGGTTGTCCGCGTTCCAAGAATGCGGCAACTCTTCTCCTTGTGAAGTCTGGATCCTGTATGCTTCGTGCCTGTTTGATTTTGCCACAATGTATGGACCCTCCCACTTTGGCTCTAGCTTGCCTTTGCTCTCTGTTCTAGGGCTTTGGAGTAGGACTAGATCTCCTACTGTGTAGGCTCGGGGTGCAACTTTTCGATCCCTCTAGTGGCGTGTTTCTGATTGATACTTTTCTAGGTTGACAACTGCGTCCAGTCTGTCGACTTCCATCAGATCCTTCAATTTGTCCTCTGTCGGCTATGTTGATTTTGCATTGAAGGTTCTAGGACTTTGGTGCAAAATCTCCTCGGGTGTGACTGCCTCTTCCCCGTAAAGTAACCTGAAGGGCGAGTATTTGGTTGCCCTGGTTTCGGTCATGTTGTGCGACCAAATGACCCTTGGCAGTTCTTCTGCCCATTTTCCTTTCTTGTCATCGAGGAGTATCTTTTTGATTGCCTTGAATATAAGGTTGTTTGCTCTTTCGACAGCTCCGTTCGACTGGGGGTGATATACTGACGCAAAATCGACTTTGGTTCCGATGGAGTGACAAAACTCTTTGAACATATCATTCTCGAATTGTTTTCTGTTGTCGACTGTTATGTCTCTTGGCACTCCGAAGCGGCAGACGACATTTTGCCAAAAGAACTTTCTGATTGTTGCTGCCGATATGTTTGTGATTGGTTTTGCTTCGATCTACTTGGTGAAATATTCTAGGGCGACAACTGCCCACCTGTAATTCCCCGGTGCTATGGGTAGGGGTCCACCGATGTCAAGTCCCCAGCGTTGGAGAGGCCATGATGGGGCTATGAGTTGTGTTGGCTGCGAGGTGCTGACTGCCTATTCGCGATTTTTTGACAGGCTTCGCATCTGGTTACTATTTCTGTGGCATCCTTGACCATAGATGGCCAAAAGAAGCCTTGCCTAACTGCTTTTGCAGCTAATCACATTGAAGTGAACACTAAGCACGTGGAAATGATCTAAGTTAGAGATTAGTCATGCATCACTATAATGATATAAGGACTATAGTAAAGGCTTATGTCTAACATGGTAACATAGTATAACTACATTACTAACATGCAAGCATAACAACCATATACATGAATGGATCATAAAATCAAAAAAGAAACACATGACCCAAGCATAACTATATAGAAAGACTAAATATATTAAATAGAACAAAGTCTTATAAAAGGAGAAAGATACAAGAGCCATATCACAACTCCAAGGAAGACTTGGAAACTAAAGAGGACTCTATTCTAAGCTTGACTCCACTAAAACTAGAGAGTAACTTGAAATACAAAGAGAGTGATGCTTCTAAGTGTGTGTTGAGGAGTGAGGCCACACCCTTCTATTTATAGGGGTCCAAAGGCAGTTCTGAGGTCGGTAACTCCTACACTAAGGGGGACAACAGCCTTTGGAGAGTCTGTGGGAAACAGCCATAGGAAACTAGGCCCACCTTCTGTTTGGCCGACCATGGGTGGGGCCTAGTGCCCCCCCCCCCTCGGCTCTTGTAGCGCACTGGTGGGTGGCCCCCTTTGGCTCCTCCACAGCTTAACCCTTCTGTATGTCGGTTTTTTGCTGCAGGTGGGCTAGTTGATCCGTGGGAATCCCCGTTGGTGAGCTTTGATTGCTTGAAGTTGTGTTTCTTCACCAAATAGGTGTGTTTCCTCCTCCATTTCTTTGTTTCTCCTGCATGTGAGCATTTCACCAAGCATAAGGGGATATTTATTATTTCTAACTAACTTGCATGGTGGGAATGTTAAATTCTTCTTTATTTTGAGTAATATTGATGGTCAAAAATGGTATTTAACGATTGTCAACAAACTCCCCCAAGTTGAATCTTTGCTCGTCTCGATGGACAAGAAGCTTGATTTGACCACACGCCCACATCCACATCCTTATTGCATTCAGTGGTTAAATGACTCTGGAAAAGCTAAGGTAACACAAATATGCAGAGTTTCTTTTTCCATTGGTTATTATGTTGATTTTGTTGATTGTGATGTCGCACCTATGGAAGCATGTTCACTTTTATTGGGTAGACCTTGGGAATATGATAATGATGTTGTCCATCATGGTAGAAGTAATAAATATACTTTTATGTATAAAGGAATTAAAATTACTTTGCTACCTTTGATTCTAGCCAAAATTGGACAAGCTGAAAAGAAAGAGTTGTTGTTTTGAATAATTCTACTTCTGAAATTCAGTAAGTTGTTAATTATGATTCTACACCTAGTAATGCTAACCATTCTTCAAGGTCGAAAGGTTCTAGAACTAAATTACAAGGTCATTCATGTCTTGCAACAAAATCTGAACTTGCTAAAATTTCTGCTGATGATATTTGCTATGCTTTGATATGCAAACAAGCTTTGTTTTCGCTTGATGATATAGCTCTTAGTACTTTGCCTCGTGCTGTTACTAACATTTTGCAAGAGTATGAGGATTTGATTTTGGGTGCTACTTTGCCAAACCAACTGAGATGCCTTAGGGATTGCCACCTTTGAGAGAGATTGAGCATCAAATTGATTTGATTTTGGGTGCTACTTTGCCAAACCATGCTACCTATAGGATCGACTCTGAGGTGACTAAGAAAATACAATGACAAGTTCAAGACCTTTTGGATCATGGGAATGTTCGTCAATCACTTAGTCCTTGTGTTGTTCCTATACTTTTGGTTCCTAAGAAAGATGGTACTTGGCGTATGTGTGTAGATTATAGAGCCATTAATAACATTACTATTAGGTATTGCCATTGTATTCCTAGGTTAGACAACATGCTTGATGTGTTATGTGGTGCTATAATTTTCACTAAAATTGACTCGCATAGTGGCTACCATCAAATTCGAATAAAACTAGGAGATGAACGGAAAACAACTTTCAAAACCAAATTTGGGTTGTATGAGTGGTTAGTAACGCCTTTTGGTTTAACTAATGCACCTAGTACTTTGATACGTTTGATGAATGAGGTTTTAAGAGCTTTTATTGGCAAATTTGTGGTAGTTTACTCTGATGATATCTTGATTTATAGCAAGTCAATCGATGAACATATGGATCATTTGTGTGATATTTTTGATGCTTTGAGAGTTGCACATTTATTTGGTAACCTTGAGAAGTGCAACTTTGCAAGGATCAAGTCTCTTTTCTTGGCTATGTTGTGACTCCACATGGAATTGAGATGGATGAGGCAAAGATTGAAGCCATAAAGAGCTGGCTGGTACCAAAAACTATCACACAGGTGAGGAGTTTTCTTGGTCTTGCTAGTTTTTACCGCTGCTTTGTCAAAGATTTCAGCACCATCGCTGCACCATGCTTGAGTTGACAAAAAAGGGCATTGAGTTCCTTTGGGGTAAGGCACATCATGAGTCCTGTGATGCTTTGAAGGACAAACTTACACATGCACCACTGCTGCAACTTCCAAATTTTGGTAAGACTTTTGAGCTTGAATGTGATGCTAGTGGTATAGACATTAGTGATGTTTTGATGCAAGATGGTAAACCCATTACATACATTAGCGAGAAAATTACAGGGCATGTTTTGAATTATTCCACTTATGATAAGGAATTATATGTTGTAGTACGTTCCTTAGAGACGTGGCATCATTATTTGTTGGCCAAAGAATTTGTTATTCATTCTGATCCTGAATCGCTTAAGTATTTTCTCTCACAATGTAATTTGAACCATAGACATGCTGAATAGATTGAGTTTATTGAACATAAGAAAGGGAAAGATAATGTGATTACTGATGCTTTATCAAGACGTTATACTTTGTTCTCTCAACTTTATTGTAAAATTTTTGGACTTGAGACAATTAAAGAACATTATACGATTGATGTTGATTTTAAGGATGTATTGCTGCAATATAAAGATGGTCGTGCTTAGAACAAATTTATGTGGAATGATGGGTTCTTTTTTAGAGCTAACCGCTTATGCATTCCTGTTAGTTCCGTTCATCTTTTGTTCTTGCAGGAGGCACATGGAAGCGGATTGATGGGTCATTTTGCTGCTAAGAAGACAAAGAATATTTTGGCCACACACTTCTTTTGGCCAAGGATGAGGAGAGATATTGAGTGTTTTGTTGCTCGTTGCACTATATGTCAAAAAACTAAGTCTCGCTTGAATCCACATGGTTTATACATGCCACTTCCTATCCCTTTTATTACTTGGGTGTATATTTCTATGGACTTTATTTTAGGATTGCCTAGGACTAAGACGGGGAGTGATAGCATTTTTGTTGTTGTGAATCATTTTTCTAAGATGACACACTTTATACCATGTCATAGGACCGATAATGCTATGCATATTGCTAACCTATTTTTTAAAGAGATTATACGTTTGCATGGTATGCCTTCTACTATTGTTTCAAATCATGATGCAAAATTCTTGAGCCACTTTTGGTGCACACTTTGGAAAATAAGTTGGGTATAAAGTTGCTATTTTCTATAACTTGTCATTCACAAACAGATGAACAAACTAAGATTGTGAACTGCATTTTAGACACCTTATTGTGAGCTATTTTGAAGAAAAATTTAAAGCAGTGGGAAGAATATTTGCCACTATTGAGTTTGCTTATAATCGGGCAACACATTCTACTACCCAAGGTAAGTCCTTTTGAGGTAGTGTATGGCTTTGACCCCGTACTCCACTTGATATTCTTCCTTTGCCTACTAATGACAGAGTTTATATTGGTGCTAAAGAGCATGTTGATTTCATTTTGCAAATGCATGAAAAGACTAGGCTTAATATTAAAAAGATGAATGAAAAGTAGAGAATTGCTGGTAGTAAAGGTAGAAAGGAAGTAATGCTTGATGTAGAAGATTTAGTATGGATGCACTTAAGAAAAGATAGATTTCTTGAATTGAGAAAGTCTAAATTGTTGCCTAGAGTTGATGGTCCATTCAAAATTATTGAGAAGATTAATGATAATGCATATAAGCTTGAGTTGTCTTCCAAGTTCGGGGTTAGTCCTACTTTTCATATTTCAGATTTAAAACTATACTTGAGAGAAGAGGATGAGCTTGAGTCAAACTCTACTTCAAGAGGGGGAGTATGATGAAGACATCACTTTTATAGATGCACACAACACTCCTCAATTTAGAGATGAGTTTGTTCCTACGTTCTTCGTTATATGTCACTTTTAAGAATGTTTTGCTAACTGTTGAATATATTATGATTAGAAAACCATGGAGAGTATCAGGAGATGATGGGAGAAGGACTTGAGGATGTGGAGGACCAGCAAGAACGTGAAAGCCAAGGTGAAGGTCCAATTAAAACCGACTTCGAGTCTGTTTCGAGGTTCAGTACCAGTCTGTACTAAAACGGACGCCCATGATACATACCAACTCGGTTTTGAACCTTCTACATATGCACGGAAATCTAAGGAGAAGACCTTTCCAATGCGATCAATCTCATATGAAAATTCTTTCGGAGTCAATAGGAATCATCGAAATAAAATAGGATCTAGAATCTGTCCTCACGTTGCGTTATTTGTGTATCGCATCCACCTTAATCAAGTTTACCAGAACCTTTTGAAATATTGGGAAGCGTTGTCTACATCACAAAGGATCACCGACACGCCGCTCGTCCACGATGCTGATGGGTGGACGCGGTAGAGTCTCGTGCATCTTGTAGCGATCGGGTAGCTACTTTGTTTCCATGAAAGTTTGCAATTCAACCTCTAATGCTTTAAGCTTTGGGAGCTGAGATGTTTTCAAAGACTACCAAGTACTCCTCTTTTCTTTTTCTCACTTTTGCTGAAACCAAAGCTCCGGTCAAGAATCTTCTAACAGATCATTACTACACTTGTTGTTGACAAAAATGGCTCAAATGATACAAAAAGCTATAAACAAGTACCGGTAGTACAGAACGGACGTAAACAAGGATTCATGCACGTAAAAGAGAGGAGTAGAGGACAATGGATGGTGGCTAAAGATTACCAGGAGATTACAAAGCGCCAAAGCTATGGTGGAAGGGACACTATTACATTGGACAACACAAACCCCTAGGTGATAGCATATGATTAAACCCTATACACCGTTGATGAACCAAAAAATAAATGGAAAAAAAAAGTTACTTGTTACTGATCCCCAGCTCCTGTCACCACCCCTACCACTGTCGGCCTACCAAACTTTAGAATGCATGGACATTGCTCCAATTAACTTTAGTCCGTCATGATGACTTGTTGTGTAATAACGACGATGGCGATTTTGTTGTACCCCACCCCCAAACAGCTGACTACACTTTAGGCCAGCAGGTCCGGGAACAGCTTGTAGCCGCAGTTGGCCAGCTCCTTCCCGGTGGCGGGGCTGCTGCTGTCCTTCTCCGCCGCTGCCTTCGCCGCGCCTGATGACGACGTCGACGGCGATGTCTGGCTGGACGACGCCTGGTGCGGGTATTCGGCGAGCATCTGCACCACCTCCCTCATCGTGGGCCGCTCGACGCTGTTCTCCTGGACGCAGAGCATGGATACGAAGAAGAGGTGGGCCACCTCCTCGGCGGGCGTCGCGCCAAGCCGGCGATCGACGATGCCCGGCACGTTCTCGCGCCGGCCGCCGGTGGTCCGCTTGGCCCACTGCACGATGTCCACGCCTTCCCCGAAGTCGCCCACGGGGCGCCGGCCCGTGATGAGCTCGAGCAGGACCACGCCGTAGCTGTACACGTCACTCTTCTCGTCCACCCTCAAAGTGTACGCATACTCTGCAACACAGGATGCGTGCAAAGATTAAAGCAAGAGTACTTAAATAACTGGTAATTGGGGTGCACAAAAGAAAATCCAAGTGTATCTTGTATTTCAACGAGGCTTATTACACTCACTCGAATAGTTTAGTGGACAAATTAGCAGGCTAGAACCTTGAAATAGACTAAGAACAAGGCCTAGCTAGTGCCCCTAAACACTGCGACGAATCCCTAGAGGAATGCCTACCGCAGCCCTGTCAAATCCACTAGAATCTTTCCCAAATGAAAACACTGGCCCTGTGGCAAATCCTAGGAAAATTCTTCGTCGGGTTCAAGAGACGATCACTCACAGCACTCAGACCACGCCAAATCCTTGTTTATTTACTCCCATGCCTGCCCACCAAGATCCTGGCGCGCGCGAAGCCAGATCTCCGGCACGCTGCACGCATGAAAAACGGGGACCAAAGGAAAAACAAACAGTGGACTGTTCATTCGAAAGCACGCGACCGTAATAGCGCAGCCGTGTCGTCGTTCAGTTAAAAGCAACGCCGTCGAAGTTCGATGGCCCTGTCTCTGTCTCGCTTTGGCGATCGTAACAGCGTCTGCTATTTTGCATGCATGCTTTGCTTTGGCGAAGCCCTATGCGGGAGAGGAGGATGACGAGGCCTTCTTTTTTGCCCGCTGGTTTATCAGCGTTGCCCGCCCATGCCGGTCAAAGATGCTACAGCAGCTGGAATCGGATCTGGACCGCCGGGCGGACCATATCCATGGCCTCCAAGACCCGGGAAACCCGTTTAGCTAGGATCGTCGCAGAGGAGCCCTGATGATCTAAAAAACCTGGCAAAGATCTTATGCTGATTCTTCAGATTAGTGCTGCACAACTGGGCTACTGGCGTTTTGATTTCTTTAGCAAGTCCGATGCTGCTGCTCTGCGCCTCTTCTGACCTGGTCTACGGCCAGCTCCGGTTTGACGCGGGAGGCCTCCAGCCACGGCGCCGGCGTCATGCATGCATGGCCGGACCACCAGTTCACCACACGCCGGCGGTCGGCGGGGAAGCAAAGCAAGCGCCCAACCCAACCCCGGGGCATGGGACCGCCGTTCAAGCGCACGGCTTCCGAGGCGGCGTGTCGGTGTCGTGTGGCGCGCCACTCTCGCTCGCTCGCATGCATGCTCGCTCGCTGCGTGATCGTGTGGTGAGTGAACAGCGGCGTCGGCAGGCCCACCACGCTGGCAGGCGGGTCCCTACCTCTCCGTCTGGTCACCGTCGACGGCGTTGGGCCCCCGCGGAAATTATTGGGTGCTCAAGTGCGCCGAGGCGACGAGCCTGCCCAGACGACCCCTTTTTGGCCGCTTTCGGTGAGGGGCCCGCAAGCTCCACGCCGACGTGGCGTGGTAAACTTTTGCGTGTGTGGTCATGTACAGCTCGGGTGTGGACTAAAGTGGCACAGGGACATGCTTGCCATTTGAAACAGCTCCATTTGCCATTTGGATCTCCTAAAAAAAAAATGCCATTTGGTTTCCTCTACCCTACCACATTCTCAAAATTTGTGGTCCACTTTTGTTTTGATGTATAAATATAAAAAATTAAAAATTGTACTAGAATGGTGTGTATCGATGTTCAATTGATGTAGACTACTATCGGTGCTACAGTAGTCATGCGCTATACTGTACCAACAGATATACGGACGTGCTTGGCTGACACGACTATGCCAGCGAGTGAGTCCAGCAATGTGTGCGTGCGTGGATGGTGTTGACCCGCCATCAAAATCCTACTATGACGCACATATCTCGCTTGTTGCCACCATTGACTTGCTGGTGGGTCCCAGAGGCAGATAATGCCACGGCGCACCGTACAACCAGCGTGCAACGCGACAAGCAGACGCAGACGGTTATCTCAAGCGAGCTAATAAAACGATCAATCCATCCTAACCGTCTGATGATTGTCACCTCATCGTGTCATGTGGAAACAGAGGCAAGCAGAACAACTAGTACTAGTGAAGCAGCAAAAGATGGAGGAGAGCAACGTACCAGGCGCGATGTATCCGTAAGATCCCGCGACGGCAGACATGCACTCGGAGGTTGCGCCGCCGGCACCGGAACGGAGGAACTTGGCGAGGCCGAAGTCCGCGACATGCGCCTCGTGGTCGTCGCCGAGGAGGATGTTGTTGGACTTGACGTCGCGGTGCACGATGATCGGGGAGCAGTCGTGGTGGAGGTAGCAGAGCCCGCGCGCGGCCTCCACGGCGATGCGGTACCGCCGGTCCCAGCCCAGGAACGCGCCGCCCTTGCCGTGCAGCAGCTCGCCCAGGCTGCCCCCACCCATGAACTCGTACACCAGCACGTTGGTCGCCACCTCCGATTCGCGCTTGGTGCAGAATGCGAGGAGGCGCACGATGTTGCGGTGGCGGATGCTGCCGAGCGTGCGGATCTCCGCCTTGAACCCGCGGTCTGACGAGGAGCCCTGGACCTGGAGGAGGCGCTTCACGGCGATGGCGCCGCCGGAGCGGGTCCGGCCCGCGTACACGACCCCGGCGCCGCCGCGGCCCACCACGTTGCCGTCCTTCATGCACTCGATCACCTCCGCGATGCCGAAGTCAATCTTGTGGAACGCCGTGAACTTCCAGTCGCTGCCGCCCATTCGCCACGACCGCGCGCGCAGCACCGCCGCCGCCGCGAACACCACGGAGCAGGCCAATAATCCCAGCGCCAGCACCAGCTTCACCTCCCCACCCGCGCCACCACGCCTCGTCGTCGTGGACCCAACGCCCGCCTCGCTGCTGCCACACGGGCGGTGAAGCGTGGGCCCGCACAGCCTGCGGTTCCCCGCGAACGCCGTGGCGTTGAGGTAGGCGAGCTGTCCCGTGTCGGGCATCCGCCCGGCGAGGTCGTTGTACGAGAAGTCGGCCGCCGTGAGGCTGCGCATGGACCCTACCGCGCCAGGGACGGCGCCATCTAGCGCGTTCCGCGACAGGTTGAGGTAGTTGAGCACCCGGATTCCGGCGATGGCCTCAGGGATCTGGCCCGACAGCTTGTTCCGGCTGAGGTCCAGGTACGTGAGCTCGCCGCACCGCCCCACTGACTCGGGCACCGGCCCGGACAGCGCGTTGTTGGACAGGTCCAGCTTCACCAGCCCGGTCAGCGCGCCGAATATCTCGGACGGCACGGCTCCGGAGAGGCGGTTGTTGCTGGCGAGCAGCGTCTGGAGGGATGTGAGGTTGCCCAGCGTGGGCGGCAGCGGGCCGGTCAGCTGGTTGTTGGAGAGGTTGAGCTGGGCCAGCTGCGAGGAGAAGCCCGTCGGGTTCAGAGGATTGGCTGGAATCGGACCGGAGAGCAGGTTGTTCTGGAGCTCTAGCAGGTTGAGGCGGGGGAGGTAGAGCAGCCCGGCGGGCACGCTGCCGTTGAGGAAGTTGTGGCCGAGCCGGACGCGCGTGAGACTCGCGCACGACCCCAGCAACTCGGGCACGGGCCCGAACAGAAAGTTGTTCATCAGGATCACCGTGCGCAGCGCCCCCGACGCGCACAGCGTGGACGGGATCCCGCCGGTGAGCCGGTTCGAGGACAGGTCCACCAGCTGCAGCGCCGCGGAGTTGGCGCCGAGGTTGGCCGGGACACGGCCAGTGAGGTTGTTCATGAAGAGTTGCACGGTCTCCAGCTTGGGCAGCGCGGCGATGAAGTCGGGCACCGGGCCCTGGAGCCGGTTGAGGAAGAGGTTGAGCAGCCGGAGGTTGGTGAGTGACACCAGCGATTGGGGGATCTCGCCGGTGAGCGCATTGTTGGAGAGGTCTAATGCGGTCAACGAAGTCAGATTACCGAGCTCGGGTGGGATGCCGCCGGTGAGCTGGTTGGTGTGGAGGAACAGCGTGTCGAGCGACGTGAGCCCCCCGAGCTCGGGTGGGATCCCACCGGTGAGCCCGCAGTTGGAGACGTCGAGGACCTTGAGGTTCCGCAGCCGCCCGAACTCCGGCGGGACGCCGCCGTCGAACGCGTTGTAGTAGCCGACGTACAGCTCCTTGAGCGTGGTGAGGTTGCCGAGCTGAGCCGGGATGGCGCCGGTCAGGCTGTTGCCATTTAAGGAGAGGTACTCGACCGCCGGCATCCGCCCGTACGCCCGCGGGATCTCGCCGGCAAAGTAGTTCCCGCCGAGGTCGAGGTGGCGGAGGCGCGGGAGCGACGCCACGCCGAGCGGTAGTGGGGAGGTGAAGTTGTTGTCGTAGGCGTCGAGTACCTCGAGGAGCGGCATCGATGACGGCAAGGCCCAGCCGTCCAGCCCGCCGGTGAGCGCGTTTCCGGAGACGTTGATGCGCCGGAGCGCCGGGAGCGAGGAGAACGAAACCGAGCCAGCGATGTTGTTCCCGGCGAGAGAGAGGTGCTCGAGCGCGTCGAGGCCGCTCGACAAGGTGACGGAGACGGGCGCGCCGGTGGACACGTTCATGTTGGCGATGTCGACGGCGACCACGCGCCCGCCGGCGCACCGCACGCCGGTCCAGGCGCACACGGCGTCGGCGTTGCCCGCCGACCACGACGGCAGCGTGTGCGGGTGGCAGTTGACCGTGGCCTTGAGGGACACCAGCGCCATCGCGTCGCGGCGCAGGGCGTCATCGCCATTACCAGTGCTGCCGCCGCTCGTGACGCCACTGACGAACAAGACGAGAGCAAAATGCAGGAGGAGCAATGTCAGTGGTGGTAGTGATGAAGGCCTCATTGTGGATTGGTCGTTTTTCTGGATTGCGAAACGGAGGATGGCTTGTCAGCTAGAGCGTCGCCATTGCCGTTGTCATTGGAGCTGGTTTAGTAAGCTCAAAGAGAGACACGGACTGAGGAGCGAGCAGGGGTAAAGGCATGAAAGAATCTTGAGAAGCTTCACAAGAAGATGGACGAGAGGCTTCACATTGAAGCGGAGCGGGGGAGAGGTAGGAGGGGAATATGTTCTCTAGCTAGCTCTGAGGCAACAATGGCTTTGTCTTTTGAGATGAGATATACTATATGGCTTGTGGGTGAAGCGTGTCTAGCGCCTCCTCTGCTCTAGGTACTAGTAGAGCGTAGCAGTGGCCTGGTCTCCTCTGCTTCTTGAGTGCCTGTGTGATTGTGCTCTGCTCTAGCTTTGGTTCATGGCTCTTCTCTCTCTCATCTATCGTCCACTTTAGCTTTTTCTTTGGGAGCAGGGAAGCTCGCTGTTAAAGGCGTCTTTGTGGGCGAGGAAGCAGCCATGGCAAAGACAAAGGGAGGGTGGCACTATGATAGGGAGTTTCTAGCTTTGAATTCTCCAAGGACAAACTCTCTCTTTTCGCTTCAATTTATTGGTTTTCAAATTGCTCGAGCTCAATTATGACATGGCACCCGACAGGAAAAGAAGAATGCACTCCGGTCTCTATCAAAATACAGGCCAGGGCCTATGAGTTCTGGGCAATGATTAAAGACCTCATTAACAAAACAACAGATTGGATATGGTGAATTGTCCGATCAGATATCATGAACCTACGTGTGTATTAGTAGTATCGATCCAAGCCAGGACAAAATCTCTGGCATCCAAAATTGTCGGCGCCTACCTTGCAAATTTTAACTTCAATGCAGTGTCACACACTACAATTTTATGTGAAACCATTCGGTAGCACGTTTTGCAGTCTTCTTTCTAAGATACTACTAAGTACGTTCCAAGAAAAAAGAAAGACATAAACATATTCAAATGCATTCCTCAAAAAAGAAAAAAAAAGTTCTCGTCATAAGTAGTACTACTCTTATGGGGAAGCAAGGAATGTAACTTTGAAAACGAAACCAAACTGTTTTGTTGTGTGAACAAAGAGAACGAAATGGTCAGTGTGGGCAGGAAGCCGTGCAAGCAAGGCATTGGTTCTTCCATCCGTACGTATCATCTTGTTAGCTTAATAACCTGCAGTTATTTAGTGGCACACTGTGTTCTTCTTTCTAAGACAAACAATTATCGTTCCATAGAAAAAGACAGACAGAGAGTCAGAGACAACTGAAATGCATTCCTCATAAAAAATGTTCTGATGATAGGTAACTCTCGTGGAGAAGCAAGGAATAACTCTGAAAAACTATTCTTGATTTAACAGAGAGAATCAAACGTCAGTGGGCAGCAAAGCCGTGCAAGGAAGGCACTGGTTCTTCCATCCATCTCATCGTCACTCTGCCATCCACAAGGTGGGACGCAGATGCCATTGCAGAAGAGCCGAGGTGGCTGGCTGGCTAAAGCAGCGCTCAAAGGCAGTGGCTGGGACAGGGCAAAACTAAAGAAAGAAAAGGGGGCGCGGCGAGCAAAAGCGGTTGGGCGCCGGCTGCAAAACAAAAGGCCCGGCTTGACCGCTTTCTTTGTTCTGGCTCAAATCCGGCAAAGGGCGCGCCTGCTGCCGGCCGCTCCTCGGCGCGGCTAGCCCTTGACTGACCAGCAGAATGCTTTGGGCTCTGCTTGTTAATCAGAAGAACGTACATTGTTGGACTGTGTGCAGGACCTGAACGCGAGCCAGAACACGCTCCTGACCTAGCACCGCCGCTGCCGCCAGGATCACCCAGCCGCCGCTGCCACTTGGCCCCCCTCCTCCTTCTCCTCCGGTGCCCACACCGACGGCGAGAAGGAGTGGAGATCCACCCTTCTTTTTAGTCCAGTTATTTCTTTTCTTAGATCGAGTCTTATGTTAGGATTGAGATCTTCTCAATGTTAAGTTATTCGATATTGAGAATTTATTTCCTCCTTTCTTGCCGATCACGTCGAGGATAAAGGGTGGATTTGGTCTCTTCATGACGGCATCAATGAAGATGATGACGGCGGCGACGTCGTCAACAACTTTCGTGTCATGACGACATGAAGATTTAGGTTTCCAAACGACGACATCAAAACGAAGATGATATTGTTGGCGTGGAATAAAATTCTTCGGTTCCTTCTTTATTTTGTCGTGGTTGATCCCAACCGCGATGAAGGCCTTGTGAGATCAGGTTTAATGTTTTTTCTTCTTCTTCAGTGACAGAAGAAAGAAGAAGAAAGACACGAAAAAGAAGAGGATTATGCTTAATTCTACCTACAGGAATGTTGGCCACCGTTTTCTGCGCATACGTTCTCAGTCTGTTTACTGAGTGTTTGCCTGTATGGTCATCTATATGAATCTTCACACAAGTTTAGGATTGAGTTTTAGAGCTATATACTGAGTGCACTTAGTTATAATATTTTTATATTTCAGAGTGTTTGTAACATGAAGATATACTCAGTCATTATTTAATATAATCTTTTTTTTATCTAAAAAAAGAAGGTATATTGTTGATGATGATCAAATCACAGGGAGATCGTCCTTGAGCCGACCCAAACGACCGCATTTCAGACATTAATAAGCTCATGTTGATTTCAAAGTTTTTTTTTTGGTTATCGTGTCTGTCGAACGACAATTTCCTGCTGCATTCGGAAGAATACTGACATTACAACGTTCTAGTAGTCATTGCACACATGTTGACGACACGTGAAAGGTATCTTCATGATGCCGCCTTTTCCCATCTTCTGATCTCTGATGAACCCGCACTGCACATACAGCTGCTGCATGATACAGTAGTATGTACCACAAGCCAAATAGCCGGGGACACGGTGGCAGTCAGACACGGTCACTGGCTCCCTGCGACGACGACGCGATCTCAATCAAACCACACGGGAAACAGCCATGCAGGTCTCTCCAAACTGCCCAGTGGCTGGACCTGGTGGAGGCGACCACTGCCGCACTACGTATCTCACTCGCTGTCCCTGCTAGCTCCCTGCAACCAAAGCTCTAGTCCGTGGTGCCCAGCTGCTTGCTTCAGTCAGCTCTCTCTCTCTCTCTCTCTCTCACGGCAAGGCTTGCAGCTGCTCTGCAACGTTGCCAGTGCGAGCTGCATGCCGTGTTGACATTAGCCACCCCTTCTCTCTGTTCATGCGATCATGGGCGAATGATTGTCCGGCCGGCCACGGCACAGGCAGAGGAGAAGCTTGTGCAGGCGGTATGGGCGCACAAGGCGATGATGAGGCGCGCGATTGGCAGCCGCCGCGCCCGATCGATAGTCAGGCGTGGTTCTACTCGGTATTGATGGAACAGTGTTCGCGTACAGGGCTGCAGGGGAAGAAGTAATTGATGAAGGGCGTGGAGTTTATCATTGGTGCTCAGCTCCGCTCTCCGCCACAGTACATGAACTGCGTATCTGCAATTCTGCATGCGTTGTTCCTTAACAGTGGATTTGATAGCTTGGTCGCCTGCCGTGCGCCCATGCCTGGACGTCCTCGAGAACAAGAGGGGCATCCTCTGCAGGGGAGGGGGCTCTGCACGTCCTTGATCTCCTCCACATGGATGTAGGGCGATGTGTTGCGCTGGACAGCAGCAGCCTTCTTTGAACAATATGAATTGTGTTTCAAATATACTCAGTAGTTTTTCTTTTCTGGATTAGATCAAACCCACCGATACGACAATCCTATACTGGCCAATTAATTTCAAATCCTGGTTAGTCCAAGTCTTCATTCATATGATTTCAAACAAATTGTTGCATCATTAGTTACAGTGCACCTTTTTACTCTTTTTCCTAGGATAGGAAGTTTCCAACACCTTCACATGACTGCATGACTAGTTCACCAACTTATGCATGCAAGCATGCGTGAGAAAGTATCTAGATCCCAAACAAAACAAAAAGCAATCTTGGGGAGCGTTTGCTAGTTCAAAAAAGGGACAGAAAGAAGATAGTGAAAACATGCATATGAACTCTTATTCCAATTTAACCAACTCTGATTTGTGAAGGTTTGCATTCTATGACTAGAGGACCCATAATTGGATGTCATTAGATATAAACTGACGCTCCTAGTTGAGTTACAGTATATAAACTGTCCCATTTAACCGTTCCCTAGTTAAATGTAAAGCGTGCACGCGTAAAATGAGGTTAACAAAAAGTTTTGATGCTAAAGAGCATCCGTGAGAGATAGGCTTGCAAGTTTGGATCGCTCCACCGCTTCATCTATGGAAAGGAAAGCAAAAAAAAAAAAAAAAAAAAAGAGTACTAAAGTGCGACATGCTCTTGCGTTGGGGTTGGCGAACCCCACACAACACATTGGAAAGCATGCATTTGTATTATATGGGCTCGATCGTAATCGGATCCATCCTCCTCCTCTCTCTTTCACTTTCTCGATCTTTAGTTTTGTTGCTGGTCTTG
Organism: Eleusine indica; assembly: GCA_030378355.1. NCBI lineage: Eukaryota > Viridiplantae > Streptophyta > Magnoliopsida > Poales > Poaceae > Eleusine > Eleusine indica. Next base: position 27,165,405 of record CM059501.1, on the reverse strand, counting down.
TGCTTTTGTTAAGCTATCTCTCTCTCTCTCTCTCTTGGCTCACCACCAGCCAAAGGCGCCGCTTTGCAGAAGCCCCCTTTTAGCCTCATGACCCCTTTTCGTGGGTTAACCTTTTATATGTACTGCATGGCTCACCACTAGTCTTCGTTAGTTTTATTTTATCAGGTTTACATGATCATCTCTGTTCAGAACTTCTGAAAAAACATCGGTATATAGTCTACTTTAGGTGGATCATATTTATCGTTGCAGAAACATTAAGTGCATAATCTAACATAACTGTAGGAGATTAGGAAAACACCACACCCGTAAGAGGGGCTGGGTGACTTGTATATATATGACATTGTACGAATTACAAGATCCACAATTAGTGGAGGGCTAAGGCCTATATGGTACATGATTATCCTCTAACCTATATGTACAACAAATACATGGAATGCTATCTCTAATACCCACCCACGGTCGCAGCGGGAGGAGAGCGGACAAAGACTAGTCCAGAAGTCGGTGAAGAGCTGTACGTGAAGGCCTTAAGTCATAATATCAGCAAACTGATGCAAAGATGGTTGAAAGGACCGAGTGACTGAGAGGGAGAGGGGGGGGGGGGGAGGGTTGAATCGGGAACTCACTATATGTACCAAATTTGCCCATTCCTAAAACAGAATACTCAAACAACTTATAATAGTAATCCTAGTGGTGATCACACTAACAAGATAATGATTCTACGAAAGAAACAACAACCTAATCATACTAGTGGATCACACAAGACAATGTAACACCTATGCAAGCTAGTAATCAAAGACACGTGGAAGCACAGAACAAACTAGCAAATGAGCCTACTCATGAAAGTTTACAAGGTAATTAATAAGAGCAAGGTAACCACACAAGCATGAGTAGCACAGTATGTAAATGCGAAAGGTAAAGCATCAAAGTAAGGAGTATGAGTAAGAGATGGCTCATGATTTTTTCTCGAGGTCTCGGAAGGATGGCGCCTTCCCCTACTCCTCGTTGGACTACTCCCGCGGGAGTACCGGTCCCTTCCGCCACCAAGTGAAGTTCTCGTACACGAGCCCGCAATCACTCCAGCACAAACCGTTCAGTCCGGTCTACAGACCGTACAGTCCGGTCTACAGATCGTACAGTCCGGTTTTTATTAATCCTCCTCCAAACAGAGTCATTGCAGCCACTTCCTCGTATGTCCAAAATTTCCTCCTATAGACTGTATAGTCCAGTCTATACAAATTCTACTCCAACAGATTTCCTCGCAGCCAACTATTCTCTGAACTGGAATCCTCTCAGATGACCGTACCGTCCGGTCTCTTGGACTCTTCCGTCCGGTCTCCATCTCTAGAAGCTAAAACTCCTCATCTTCGCTTGACTTCGTTTCCTGGTTTCATCCAACAACTCCTTGGCCTCTTCACTGCTACCTAGTGCCTAGTGATTTCATCGAGCATCCATGCACATCACCGACTAGTGTGACCTAAGAGATAGGACCTAGACCCCCTTGATAGTTCAGTTTTTCCTATAGACACAAGCTCTAACAACTAGACAAGTATTCCAAACACTTGCTCCTAGCTTATCCTTAGCCTTGATCCATCTCCATCAACCCTTGGACTCCATCAAGCTCACAAGCCTCCATCATCATAAAGTAGATAAGGTTTCCTACACGCACAACACTCGTCTAGACATTAGTCATATTTCATGCTTGTCATCCATCACCAAAATATTCATACCATTGGGGACTCTTACAATCTTCCCCTGTGGTGATGGATGACAACCACTACTTATGATGATCCAAAATGGACGAGTTCTGAAAGGATAAGAGGGAAAGAACAAAAGACTTGAACAAAAACAATGAACCAAGAGAGAAGATAGGTTTGAAAGGATTAACTTGGTCCTTACCTTGGAAGTATTCTCCCCCTTGGAATGTGCTAGATGTTGAGGGAGAACTACCTAAATACGTAGCACACTCGTTGTTGAGCTTGAGTTGAATTTAGCGCCTGTCATGGTGTCGTGGTAGTTGTTCTAGTTGGACTAGACATGCACCATAGACATAGATGATCATATCGGTTTAGATGTTCATTATTGTTGTAGACATGCATTGTTGTTCTTCTCCATGTCGGTGTAGATGTTCATCTTGACATGATCTTCATGTGTACTCCAAGTGAACATATACCATTATGAAAGGATCGAGTGATCGAGAGGGGGGGGGGGGGGGTGTGAATCGGGAACTCGCTGTGACATCCCAAGCCACAAAAATGTTGGTTAAGATAACACCATGTTAATTTGCTGATTAATTCAAAATTTCAAATAAATAAAGTGTCAAAGAAAAAGGGGAATTAACTTGAAAAGAAATTCCACTAATTGGCCAAATGGTAGCTTTTCAAAAACCTTGCAAAACGCAATAGAAGTGTGCCCATATTTTCGCATATTCCAGCAGGGCATATCAAGAAAGAATTTTGGGGAATTTACTGGAATTTTTAATAAAGGTTAACCCCCCTAAAAAAATTCCCTAAGTGCAGAAAAAGCACCTCTGTTCCAGGAATTTTAGTTAATTCTCCAGAGGGAATCTCGACGTGGCCACAAAAGAAAAGTTGGAGCACACGTTTTGCTGAATACACACACAAATTTGTGTCAAGTTTGGAGCACGGGAACGTGTCAGAATTTACCAAACCCAAGTCCAAGTTCTGGGTCAAGCCGGGTCAACCGCCCCTTCCCTCTCCCATTCTCTCCGGCCAGTCTCCGCCCGACACCGACGCGCCTGTACGAGCCACCGTCGATCGCTGTAGCCCCGTCACGGTCACTGCTCCGCCAAATCGCGCCTGTGCCACCGGCCGGCATTGAAGCTCCACCGGAGGAGCCACTCCCTGCCCGACAGCTCGCCGTCCTCTCTCCTTCCCTCTCTCTCGGCTCCTTCCGGCGGCCACAACAAAAGGGCGGCAGCGGCTCACCCACCCCCCCATTCCTCCCCTGCTCTACTCGCCAACACTCCGCACGCCCCAGGCGCTCCTGCAAGGTCACGCAGCGCTGCTACCGCCATGCTCCTCCTCTGCCGCAAGGAAACCCGGCGAGCTCCCCTGCTCCGGGTCGCGTGAGCGCTGCCGCGTCCAGCCCTGACCAGGCAGCCCCTCCCTTCTTCCTTCTTTCACAAATCAACGCGCTAAGGAGTCCTCTCGCCGCCTACTGATCCTCTTCCTCCCACGTGCAGAGACGTTGCCGGAATTTGGAGAACCCGAGCCGCCGTCGGCCACCACGCGGAAAGGGGCTCACGGCGACGACCACCCTCCCGACCACCCCAACTCCAGCCAACGCGTCGACGAGCACCGCGGCACCCAGGTGATGCTTCTGGACCTTCCCCCTTGTCGATTCCATCTCTGGGCGTGCCTGCCGCCGTCGGCCACCGTCCAGCCTCGCCGCCGCTCGTCGCCGGCAGAGCTCCGGCAGCACCCGCTCCGGCCACCATCCCCCACGTGACCGCCTTGGGTCACTGATCATGTAGAGCAGCACCAAGTTCCGCGCCTCGCTGCCGATCGCCGCCGGCGAGCCAGCAGAGCCACTCCGCCGCTCCGCCGCGCGCACGCGCGGGGAAATTTGAAAATGGCCAGTGGCAAATTTGTAAATAAGGGTGAACTTCGATTAAACTTGAAAATTCAATAACTCGAGAAATAAGAGGCCTAAAAATGTGAAATTAATTTTTCTTGATTCCTAGAGTCTTCCTCTACCAGAAAAACAAGATGAGATCCAAGGTTATGCGGTAGGTTAGTAAAATTAAATCACCAAAGTTAGAGCCTTGAGAAGAGAATTAAATTCATAATTCAAAATCTATAATTGATAAAATCATGGGATTTGGTCAGTAAGCACTTCATGTCATTCCTAAACTTTCTGATAAAGCACATTTCCATCTTTTATGCAAATTTTAGTGTTATTGCATAATTCCCATTTTTAGTAAATAAATTTCTATAAATGCTTGGGTAGGATTTTAAATTCTGAAATTTTGCATTCCTGCTCTTTGGGCATTTCTGCATAAGCACAAAAATCTCCATGAAAAATTTTGGGCACCATCAGTATGCTTTTGGCCGTTAAAGTTACTCATTCATAATTAGCTTAGGAAATTTAATATAATTGTTGCCTAATATATGCATGTGGTTATTATAGTGGTAAACCCATCCTTGGGACAGCCCATGCAACATGTCAATCTTGACTTACAGTAAAGTTATGATTTCTTTTGCATACTAATGATTCACCATTAGCTTATATATCTAGATTAGTTAGGGCTATAATTAAAAGTGAGCATGTCAAATTCTAGGAGGATGCAATTAACCTTGCAAGATAAAGTTCCTATGTTCCCTTGCATGGGCATTATAATTGGTGAATGCACCCTGGGTAAGGGGGTAGTTAGGGGGTTTTGCATATCTGCTGAGTAGGCCTTGGCATACCGAGGGAAAGTGCACCAAGGGTATACTGGTAGTTGGAATATAGGGATATGCTCAGTGATTACCATGCCCCCCCCACTTCCCCTAATTAGAAGTTTGTCCCCTGTAAGTTAATAATTGCCAGAGTGTGGTACAAACATGTCATCCCATGCATGAGCATCATTCCGTCAGATCCTATTTATTGAGGAAGTGTCATGCATCATCGTCCAACTCCTGACCGTGCATTGCACTGCATTGACTAGGGAGCGAGACTGGGAGCAAGGACGTGGCAAGCAACCCTGAGGAGCCCGAAGTGGAGCTAAACCCCGCCAAGAACTTTAGCTACGATCACTCCCAAGGCAAGCCCCGGTGCACACCTACTGATTTACGAGTCCTGTTTATTTTTGTCACCATAGAGGGAGATCGTGTGTGCATTAGGTATAGGGCTTGGACGGAAACCCACTTGCATAAACAAACTATGACCCATACTTAGTTACGTCAGTAAGCCTTTCGTTAGCAACTGCTAGGCTTAAATTAGTAGAGTCAACGGTAGGCTATGGGATCACCTGATTCAATCATGATCCACGTGAAGAATGAAATTGATTAAAAATTTGGAAACCTATCGTTGCAACCCCGCGGACAAGTATTGAACAGTACCAAGTGCATACCTCTATATAGGAATTGGTAAACCTAGTAACTTGGGCGCCGTATTGTTGGACGGTATTACTCATCGATCCAGAGGTGATGGGAATGGCACGGTGGATGCACGGGTCGAGGACCGCTAGAGAGTGCACGGGTTAAACCTCGGATACGAAGTACTGTATCGCGGGGAGGACGTGTACTCGGGATCGATGGCCCCGGATCGACTTTATCGCAACCCCGTGAACGGTGGCCATACGTGTTCTTAAATGATGCGTATGTCATGCATTTGGGTTATTTTCCTGCAGGATGTAAATCAATTCGAATTGCCGTCCCTCGCGGTCATGAGTACCTCTTGTTTCAAGCAGTGGCAATGATACTTTAAGTAGAGAAGTTTGTTTAGGATGCTGAAATTACTCTATGGATACAATTTGCTATGTTGTATTGCTCTTTGTAATTGTACAAGTCTTAGCAGCTAGCTAGGTTCAACTGCAGTCCCTCTTCTGCAACAAGCAAATTAAATCTTGGTTAAGGAATAAGCAGCGTAGCATAGAATTAATAGGTGCTTTTATGCAATTATCAAATAAACCCGGTCGGCCCCCCTGCATACTAGGAGTCGGTTTTAGTAAACCCTTTGGACGGGTAAGTCTTGCGGAGTATGCTAGATACTCAGGCTTTGCGATGATGTGGTTTTTCAGGTTCGCCTCAAGAAACTTATTGCGACTGCTGTAACAAAATTGTGTGGGAAGGTGAGGAGCCCCAGAACTGGACCATTGAATGGGTCCCCGGCTCCCCTAATCCAGATAAGTGAGCCACTGCCCTAGGGCCGGCATGGCTTACTTAGGTTCTGCGCAGTGTTTGTCGTATCTCCCGCCTCCGTATATTTATGTAATATGAACCAAGAACCTATGTATGATAATGTAACTAAATTTGCTTCCGCTATGACTCCTGAACTTGTAATATTATACACTTAATGAGGTATCTCTGTAAATGATGGATGTCCTGTGTGAACGCTATGTATGGTTACTTCGTTAACCATCTCCCGAGGCGATCTTGTACGGCACACTCTATACTTTGGTATAGGGTTGCGACAGCTGGTATCAGAGCCGACTCGGGATAAGCATCACACCGATGAACATTTTAAGAGACCTAAACAACCCGTTTTACGCCGTACGGTGAGGTACGAGCTAGTAGTGCCCATATAAGGACTTTATTAGTAGATGGCAAAGCTAACCCTGGGTTATGTTTGTTAAGTTACTCGTCTCTACGGATTCTTCCCCGAAGGTATGGGTCTGTGCGCGGATCGGTTGCGCAATAAACACCGAACGCCTTCCGGGTGGGCAAAGACCTGGACTTTGTTTGACGCGCGGACCGATTGCGCTTAAATATCGGCTGCCTTCCGGGTGGGCAAATACCTGGACATAACTGTCATTGTTGTTTTGGCTTGTTTCTTTTGGATTTGATGTATTGTTTCTGAAATGGATCTATTGCAGGTATACTAACCACGGGTAGATCGCTTAGAAACGTGCGAGAAGTGTGCGTGCCATCGGACGGATCGATCTATATATTCGGTCAAAGTTTTCCTTTGTGAGGACGTAGGAAATCGGCATATTGAGCATTTGGCATTCATGCATACCACATGCATTTATCTTTACCAAATTATGTAAAAGGTCACAAATATCACAAACATGTGAAATAATCAAACTCCGGGCGAATGCGAATCCATATGGCGCTTAAAACGAAAGTTCGAATTTAATTGGGGCGAACTCTGCCAGGAAAGTCAGTCCCACAAAAATGAGCATAACTTCCTCGATTTTAATCCGACGAAGGCGAATAAGTATCCGTTGGAAAGCTAATGTTTTCCCCTACGAGTTGGTATAGTGGGTTTGTCTCATAAAAATCTGTAAATGGGTCGGATTTTGCAAAAACAGCAAGCCTTTCGGAAAGTTCAGCAGCAGTCTCATTTCTGTCCTCTGTTTTTGGATGATCATAACTCTCGGAGATGTTATCGGTTAGGGATGTGGGAGCATGCGTTGGAAAGATACTGAACTCCTCTACAATTATCATACAAGGGTCAAGAGGTTAAATTGTACAGAAGCGACGTGTTTTTGCTCATCCCTGCAAGTTACCCTGTCAATCGTAGAACTGCATAGTTCTCAGTCCCACGGGTTGGGCACCTTACGTCTTTTTTTTCCCTTATCCGTCAATCCTTATGCCACTTTGGGCATGTATGCTTAAAGGGATATTAAGTTTTGACTCATCCTCGCAAAAACTTATTCCGACAGATGGTGGACGACAAGCTCCCGAAGAACTACGAGCCCCTTCCCGCACGCGTTCTCGAGTTGGAACGAGAGCGTGAGGCGCTGCGGCTCGCACTTGCCGCCCGAGACGCCCAGCTCGCCACTCGCGACGCAGAGATCGCGGTCCTCAGGGGCAAACTGCACACTAGCGAGTTGGAGCGGGCGGACCTGTTCGAGCAGCTCCATGACGCTCAACTCATCATCGAGGGCGATGCTAGCGAGCAGTTGCAGGAGCAACTGAACCAGCGTAATGCCCAACTCACTGCTGCCCAAGAGGAGATCTACTCCCTTCATGGTCAGGTTGACGCCCTCTTGGAGGAGCGAAGTGAGCTCCAAGCTCAACGCGAGGAAGCCCAAGATGCGAGGGATGTCATGGAAGGGAACCTCAACGACGCACATGTCATCATCGCACAACAAGAACAACTTATTGGGCATCTCCAAGTTGCTAATGCCCAGCTGAACGCGGTTCTTAATGCCCAGCCACCCGTGCCACTCGCGGTGATTCCCCCAGACGACGCCGACTTGAGTGAGGACGGTGACTCCGGTGTTGACTATGAGGCACCCCCTGGACCGGGCGACATGGAATGGGAGTCCGATGGTAGCAGCCACGCCGAGTGACTGAGGCGTAGTAGGTCGTGTAGGGTGGAAGCTCCTGAAGACTTTGTGCTCGTATGTGGATAGTGCTGGTAGTGCTAGGTGGAGTTGTAACCGAAAGCTCTTCCAGACCACATGCTATCACGAGGTAGTAGGGTAACATAAGGATTTCCATGTATTGGAAGACGTGTCGCATGTACCCATGGTTTGATCATAAGTATGTTGCCTATGTTGTTGAAACTAGTGGAATCCAAGTTACCACCCGTAATTTGCACCGTGCACTGTCAACAGTTCCGTTATGAGCAGTTAAAATGTTATTGTTGTCACTGAATTATAGGCTTATTACCATAATGTTGCAGGCGATAATCGGGCTAATATGCTTTACTCCTGTGACAGATGGTGCAAACTCGCCGTGGTGGAGAGAACCTCGGTGAGGCTCCCGGTGCCTCCAACGCGGGTAGAAACCAGCCGCCACCCAATGCTCCGCCCATGACGCCGATGGAGCAGCTCATCCACAATCAGAACGAGATGTTCCGCCTGTTCATGGAGAACATGAATCGCCAAGGAGCTCCCGGACCACCACCGTCGCAGCCCCGCGAATCGTCCTACATCGACTTTTGGGCAACTCATCCGCCCACATTCGGCGAAGCTGGTGATCCGCTGGAAGCGGATAACTTCATTCGCACTCTAGAGTCGAAGTTTGCTCTGCTCCACTGCACCGACCACCAGAAGCCCCTCTTCGCAGCGCAGCAACTCCGCGGTTCCGCAAGTGCTTGGTGGGCAAGCTACACCACTGCTCTTGCCCCTGGCCACCAAGTCACTTGGCCGGAATTCTGCACCGCCTTTCGTGCACACCACATTCCGGACGGTCTTATGAAGCGCAAGCTGCAAGAATTTCTCAACCTGAAGCAAGGCGCGGGAACTGTGCAAGAGTATGCACGAAAGTTCAACTACTTGGCTCAGTATGCATCGTATCATGCCGACACGGACGAGAAGAAGAAAGATTGTTTCTGTTCGGGCCTTACCCCGAAGCTGCAAGACCGTCTGGCACAAGTTACCGCAGGGACATTCAACGACCTAATAAGTGCCGCCATTGTGCAAGAAGATGCCATCCGTGCTAACCAGGAGGACAAGAAGAGGAAGCGTGCTATGGGAAGTTCGTCCGGATCCGCACTGCCCAAGTACAGGCTGGCAATCACCTCCCCGACGGGGCAGAAGTTCCGAGCTGCGCTACCGCCAGGAGGAGGGCCTCGTCCGACCTACTCGCAGCAGCACTTCCATTCCCATGGAGGCAACCTGCAGCTCTCCGCTGGTCCCCGCCCCCCGCCGCAGACTAATCAAGTTGTGAAGCACAACTCCCCGCAGTCATGCTACAACTGTGGCCGAACCGGTCACTTTGCCAAGGAGTGCCGCTTTCCGAAGCGCAACCAGGGAAACAGCAACAACTCCAACCCCTCTAGGAACATCAACAACCACCCCAACAATGGTAACAACCACGGCAACAATGGGAGTCGTCCCCAGTCTTCTGCCCTTACCCACAAGAATGGCCGAGTCAATTATACCACGGTCGAAGAGATTCAAGTCGGAGAGCCCGTTCTCGCGGGTACGTTCTCGATCAACCAACACGCTGCCATGGTTCTCTTTGATTCAGGAGCAACGCATGATTTTATTAGTCAAGCATGTGTGAATCATCTGAAAGTCACCCCCACCACTACGGGAACCGCATACATCATCACATCCCCCGGTGGGAAAATAAGAACTCACCTTGAGTTGAGAAAAGTGCCACTTAAGTTAGCAGGCAACGTGTACCCTGCTTCGTTAATCATCTTAGATGGTCAGGGTATTGACATAATTCTTGGTATGAGGTGGATGACTAAACATAGAGCCGTCTTACACATTGAATCCCGGGAGGTCCACTTGAACTCACCCCTCTATGGTCCGTCCATTCTTCGGTTGCCGAGTCCTAGATTGTCCATTCCTCAAGTGTGTCATGCTGAAGGGAAAAAGCTAGAGGATATTCCAGTGGTACGTGACTTCTCCGACGTGTTCCCAGATGAGTTACCAGGAATGCCTCCGGACAGAGACGTCGAGTTTAAGATTGAACTCCTACCCGGTACGGCGCCTATCTCTCGCAGGCCGTACAAGATGGCCCCTAATGAGTTAGCAGAATTAAAGGAACAGTTACAAGAGCTTATGGACAAGGGCTACATCCGACCGAGTTCATCTCCCTGGGGATGTCCCGCCCTCTTTGTAAAGAAGAAAGACAAGACCCTACGTCTGTGTGTCGACTACAGGCCCCTGAATGCTGTAACCATTAAGAACAAGTACCCTTTACCTCGAATTGATATTCTATTTGATCAACTTGTTGGTGCTAAAGTTTTCTCCAAGATTGACCTCCGATCCGGTTACCACCAAATAAAGATCCGAACCGAAGACGTTCCAAAAACTGCCTTCTCCACACGTTATGGTCTTTTCGAGTATCTCGTCATGTCTTTTGGTCTCACTAATGCTCCAGCCCATTTCATGTATTTGATGAATTCCGTGTTCATGCCAGAGTTGGATAAGTTCGTGGTCGTGTTCATCGACGACATCCTTATATACTCCAAATCCGAGGAAGAACACGCCGAACACCTCCGCGTTGTTCTGCAACGACTCCAAGATCACCAGCTTTACGCCAAATTCAGCAAGTGTGAATTTTGGCTAAAGCAAGTCCCATTCTTGGGTCATATCATCTCCGTAGAAGGGGTAGCCGTTGACCCTGCCAAGGTGGAAGACGTGTTGAATTGGAGAGCTCCGAAATCGGTCAGGCAAATTCGCAGCTTCCTTGGCCTTGCTGGATATTACCGAAAATTTATTCCCAACTTCTCAAGCATTGCCAAGCCTATGACCAAGTTGCTGGAAAAGGATACGAAGTTTAAGTGGAGTAGTGCATGTGAAGAAGCCTTTCAATCACTCAAGAAGCACTTGACAACTGCTCCGGTTTTGGCTCAACCTGATATTACCAAACCATTCGACGTTTACTGTGATGCCTCCGGCACTGGGTTGGGTTGTGTGCTTATGCAAGAAGGCCGTGTCATTGCCTATGCCTCTCGACAGCTCCGAAAGCATGAGCAAAACTATCCCACTCACGATTTAGAATTGGCATCTGTAGTCCTGGCCTTAAAGATCTGGCGCCATTACCTGCTTGGTAACCTTGTCAACCTCTACACCGACCACAAAAGTCTCAAGTATATATTTATGCAGCAAGAACTGAATATGAGGCAACGGAGATGGTTAGAATTAATTAAGGATTATGAATTGGAGATTCATTATCACCCCGGGAAGGCCAACGTGGTTGCCGACGCCCTAAGTCGTCGGGACCAATGCAATCACGCAGTTGTTTGTTCCATGGGAGCGTGCCCAAATTCAGATTCAAGCGAACCAAGTCTTCATATCATTCCAATTGGATCCTTGTATAATCTAGCTCTCGTTCCTACCCTTCGCGAGGAAATTGCCGAGGCCCAGAAGGAAGACGAGGGGATGGAACGCATTCGACAAAAGATACTCCAAGGGGAAGCTACATGTTTCCGACAGGACGGAGATGGAGTGCTATGGTTCAACAATTGCCTGATTGTCCCAAAGAAGGAGGAGTTAAGGAAGAAAATTATGGATGAGGCTCACTTGTCCAAGTACTCCATACACCCCGGCAGCAACAAGATGTACCGTGGGTTAAGGGAAAAGTTTTGGTGGACGCGCATGAAAAGGGAAGTCGCTCGTTATGTTTCCGAATGCGATACGTGCCAGCGTGTGAAGGCCGACCACCTGAGGAAAGCCGGTCTTTTACACCCTTTAAAAATCCCTGCTTGAAAATGGGAGGATATTGCTATGGACTTTATTGTCGGGTTACCCCTCACCCCCAAGAAACATGATTCCATATGGGTTATCGTGGATAGGTTGACCAAGTCCGCTCACTTTATTCCAGTCCATACAACCTACTCTACCAAGAAGTATGCTGAACTCTACATCACAAGAATTCTATGTTTGCACGGCGTGCCCAAGACTATTATTTCCGATCGAGGTCCCCAGTTTATTGCTCGTTTTTGGGAACAGCTACATTCTTGTCTTGGCACCACCCTTATCCGAAGTTCTGCTTATCACCCGCAGACCGATGGTCAAACCGAGAGGCTGAACCAATATTTAGAGGACATACTAAGAGCCTGTGTTTTGGACAATCGGGAGAATTGGGGAGATTGCCTTCCGTTCGCCGAATTCTCATACAACAATAGCTATCAGGAGAGTTCGGGAATGTCCCCGTTTGAGGCCTTGTACGGCCACTCATGCCGAACGCCGCTGAATTGGTCCGAATCAGGGGAAAGAACTAATTTTGGTCCCGACCTCGTCATACAAGCCGAAGAAAAGGTGCGGCAGATTCAAGCTAACATGAAGGCAGCACAATCCCGTCAAATAAGCTATGCCAACAAAAGGAGACGCCCATTGGAGTTCGAGAAGGGCGATCATGTCTATCTACGAGTCTCTCCCAATAAAGGCGTATCTCGTTTTGGAATCAAGGGCAAATTAGCACCCCGCTACATCGGGCCCTTTCCGATCATAGAAAAGTATAGCGCCGTTGCTTATCGATTGCAACTACCGGAGACTCTGGAGCGGGTGCACAATGTTTTCCACGTATCCCAACTAAATAAGTGTTTGAAGCCTCCGGTCAACGCGGTCATTGCTGACACCGAACAATTGGAAGAAGACCTCTCCTACCCCGAATACCCCGTCCGAATCATTGATCAAAAGGACCGGGTAACGCGCCATCGCACCACCACCTTCTACAAGGTGCAATGGAGCAACCATACCGAGGATGAAGCCACCTGGGAGCAAGAGGAGTTTCTGAAAACCAACTTCCCTGAGTTCCTGACCTCGCAAATCCGGTAAACAACCGCGCTCTCTCTCTCTTGTGTTCAACCAGTAACAAATCTCGGGGCGAGATTTCGTTTAAGGGGGGGAGTGCTGTGACATCCCAAGCCACAAAAATGTTGGTTAAGATAACACCATGTTAATTTGCTGATTAATTCAAAATTTCAAATAAATAAAGTGTCAAAGAAAAAGGGGAATTAACTTGAAAAGAAATTCCACTAATTGGCCAAATGGTAGCTTTTCAAAAACCTTGCAAAACGCAATAGAAGTGTGCCCATATTTTCGCATATTCCAGCAGGGCATATCAAGAAAGAATTTTGGGGAATTTACTGGAATTTTTAATAAAGGTTAACCCCCCTAAAAAAATTCCCTAAGTGCAGAAAAAGCACCTCTGTTCCAGGAATTTTAGTTAATTCTCCAGAGGGAATCTCGACGTGGCCACAAAAGAAAAGTTGGAGCACACGTTTTGCTGAATACACACACAAATTTGTGTCAAGTTTGGAGCACGGGAACGTGTCAGAATTTACCAAACCCAAGTCCAAGTTCTGGGTCAAGCCGGGTCAACCGCCCCTTCCCTCTCCCATTCTCTCCGGCCAGTCTCCGCCCGACACCGACGCGCCTGTACGAGCCACCGTCGATCGCTGTAGCCCCGTCACGGTCACTGCTCCGCCAAATCGCGCCTGTGCCACCGGCCGACATTGAAGCTCCACCGGAGGAGCCACTCCCTGCCCGACAGCTCGCCGTCCTCTCTCCTTCCCTCTCTCTCGGCTCCTTCCGGCGGCCACAACAAAAGGGCGGCAGCGGCTCACCCACCCCCCCCATTCCTCCCCTGCTCTACTCGCCAACACTCCGCACGCCCCAGGCGCTCCTGCAAGGTCGCGCAGCGCTGCTACCGCCATGCTCCTCCTCTGCCGCAAGGAAACCCGGCGAGCTCCCCTGCTCCGGGTCGCGTGAGCGCTGCCGCGTCCAGCCCTGACCAGGCAGCCCCTCCCTTCTTCCTTCTTTCACAAATCAACGCGCTAAGGAGTCCTCTCGCCGCCTACTGATCCTCTTCCTCCCACGTGCAGAGACGTTGCCGGAATTTGGAGAACCCGAGCCGCCGTCGGCCACCACGCGGAAAGGGGCTCACGGCGACGACCACCCTCCCGGCCACCCCAACTCCAGCCAACGCGTCGACGAGCACTGCGGCACCCAGGTGATGCTTCTGGACCTTCCCCCTTGCCGATTCCATCTCTGGGCGTGCCTGCCGCCGTCGGCCACCGTCCAGCCTCGCCGCCGCTCGTCGCCGGCAGAGCTCCGGCAGCACCCGCTCCGGCCACCATCCCCCACGTGACCGCCTTGGGTCACTAATCATGTAGAGCAGCACCAAGTTCCGCGCCTCGCCGCCGATCGCCGCCGGCGAGCCAGCAGAGCCACTCCGCCGCTCCGCCGCGCGCACGCGCGGGGAAATTTGAAAATGGCCAGTGGCAGATTTGTAAATAAGGGTGAACTTCGATTAAACTTGAAAATTCAATAACTCGAGAAATAAGAGGCCTAAAAATGTGAAATTAATTTTTCTTGATTCCTAGAGTCTTCCTCTACCAGAAAAACAAGATGAGATCCAAGGTTATGCGGTAGGTTAGTAAAATTAAATCACCAAAGTTAGAGCCTTGAGAAGAGAATTAAATTCATAATTCAAAATCTATAACTGATAAAATCATGGGATTTGGTCAGTAAGCACTTCATGTCATTCCTAAACTTTCTGATAAAGCACATTTCCATCTTTTATGCAAATTTTAGTGTTATTGCATAATCCCCATTTTTAGTAAATAAATTTCTATAAATGCTTGGGTAGGATTTTAAATTCTGAAATTTTGCATTCCTGCTCTTTGGGCATTTCTGCATAAGCACAAAAATCTCCATGAAAAATTTTGGGCACCATCAGTATGCTTTTGGCCGTTAAAGTTACTCATTCATAATTAGCTTAGGAAATTTAATATAATTGTTGCCTAATATATGCATGTGGTTATTATAGTGGTAAACCCATCCTTAGGACAGCCCATGCAACATGTCAATCTTGACTTACAGTAAAGTTATGATTTCTTTTGCATACTAATGATTCACCATTAGCTTATATATCTAGATTAGTTAGGGCTATAATTAAAAGTGAGCATGTCAAATTCTAGGAGGATGCAATTAACCTTGCAAGATAAAGTTCCTATGTTCCCTTGCATGGGCATTATAATTGGTGAATGCACCCTGGGTAAGGGGGTAGTTAGGGGGTTTTGCATATCTGCTGAGTAGGCCTTGGCATACCGAGGGAAAGTGCACCAAGGGTATACTGGTAGTTGGAATATAGGGATATGCTTAGTGATTACCATGCCCCCCCCCCACTTCCCCTAATTAGAAGTTTGTCCCCTGTAAGTTAATAATTGCCAGAGTGTGGTACAAACATGTCATCCCATGCATGAGCATCATTCCGTCAGATCCTATTTATTGAGGAAGTGTCATGCATCATCGTCCAACTCCTGACCGTGCATTGCACTGCATTGACTAGGGAGCGAGACTGGGAGCAAGGACGTGGCAAGCAACCCTGAGGAGCCCGAAGTGGAGCTAAACCCCGCCAAGAACTTTAGCTACGATCACTCCCAAGGCAAGCCCCGGTGCACACCTACTGATTTACGAGTCCTGTTTATTTTTGTCACCATAGAGGGAGATCGTGTGTGCATTAGGTATAGGGCTTGGACGGAAACCCACTTGCATAAACAAACTGTGACCCATACTTAGTTACGTCAGTAAGCCTTTCGTTAGCAACTGCTAGGCTTAAATTAGTAGAGTCAACGGTAGGCTATGGGATCACCTGATTCAATCATGATCCACGTGAAGAATGAAATTGATTAAAAATTTGGAAACCTATCGTTGCAACCCCGCGGACAAGTATTGAACAGTACCAAGTGCATACCTCTATATGGGAATTGGTAAACCTAGTAACTTGGGCGCCGTATTGTTGGACGGTATTACTCATCGATCCAGAGGTGATGGGAATGGCACGGTGGATGCACGGGTCGAGGACCGCTGGAGAGTGCACGGGTTAAACCTCGGATACGAAGTACTGTATCACGGGGAGGACGTGTACTCGGGATCGATGGCCCCGGATCGACTTTATCGCAACCCCGTGAACGGTGGCCATACGTGTTCTTCAATGATGCGTATGTCATGCATTTGGATTATTTTCCTGCAGGATGTAAATCAATTCGAATTGCCGTCCCTCGCGGTCATGAGTACCTCTTGTTTCAAGCAGTGGCAATGATACTTTAAGTAGAGAAGTTTGTTTAGGATGCTGAAATTTATTTACTCTATGGATACAATTTGCTATGTTGTATTGCTCTTTGTAATTGTACAAGTCTTAGCAGCTAGCTAGGTTCAACTGCAGTCCCTCTTCTGCAACAAGCAAATTAAATCTTGGTTAAGGAATAAGCAGCGTAGCATAGAATTAATAGGTGCTTTTATGCAATTATCAAATAAACCAGGTCGGCCCCCCTGCATACTAGGAGTCGGTTTTAGTAAACCCTTTGGACGGGTAAGTCTTGCGGAGTATGCTAGATACTCAGGCTTTGCGATGATGTGGTTTTTCAGGTTCGCCTCAAGAAACTTATTGCGACTGCTGTAACAAAATTGTGTGGGAAGGTGAGGAGCCCCAGAACTGGACCATTGAATGGGTCCCCGGCTCCCCTAATCCAGATAAGTGAGCCACTGCCCTAGGGCCGGCATGGCTTACTTAGGTTCTGCGCAGTGTTTGTCGTATCTCCCGCCTCCGTATATTTATGTAATATGAACCAAGAACCTATGTATGATAATGTAACTAAATTTGCTTCCGCTATGACTCCTGAACTTGTAATATTATACACTTAATGAGGTATCTCTGTAAATGATGGATGTCCTGTGTGAACGCTATGTATGGTTACTTCGTTAACCATCTCCCGAGGCGATCTTGTACGGCACACTCTATACTTTGGTATAGGGTTGCGACACTCGCACTATGTACCAAAATCACCAATTCCTAAAACCGACAACTCAAAAACAACTCCTACACAATTCAAGTGATGATCACACTAGCAAGATAATGAACCTAAGAAAGGAACAACAACCTAAGCATAGTAGTGGATCACACAAGGCAATACCACAACTATGCAAGCTAGTAAACAAAGGCACGCGAAAGCAAACAACAAGCTAGCAAAGGAGCCTACTCATGCAAAGCTACAATGTAAAGAACTAGAGCACACAAGCATGAGTAGCACAACACATAGGAGGGTGATCAATCAAGCCAAAGCAACTCCTATACATTCTAGCGCTCAAGTGAAAGCTAAGCACAACTAGCAAGTAAAGAAGCCTATTCATGAAGTCTACAAGATAATCAAGTAGAGCAAGGCAAGCATACAAGCATGAATAGCACGATACGTAAATGCGGAAAGTAAGGCATCATAGTAAGGAGTAGAGTAAGAGATGGCTCATGACTTTTTTCCTGAGGTCTCGGAAGGATGGCGCCTTCCCCTACTCCTTGTTGGACCACTCCCTCCGGAGTGCCGGTCCCTCCCACCACCAATGTGGAGTTCTCGCCCACGAGCCCGCAATCACTCCCGGAGTGAAAACACGGTGCACGTCACCGCTGCCACTAAGGCACAAGCTCTCCTCTCTCGAGAACTTGCCGGACTCTTCGAGCCGACATGGGCGCTCACTAGCGATGCCCCTTTCACTGGCGGGCTCAAACCGGGTACAAACGTGTGACGGCCTTCGCATCCAATCACGATAGGCTCGATCACCGACACCTAACCGGTCTAGGTCTCACCATAGAGCAAGAGTAACAACCTAGATCACACCCTTAAGGACACCCTAGCCTTAGATGTGCATCAATGCTCAAGTTACTCTCACTAGCACTCTCAAAATATGCAATATCTCCTCCTAGTGCTCTCCTCTTTTCCTCTTGGCTCTCACCAAATGCTCCAAGCAATTCCACTAGCTAAAAGAGGTCTCCAAGACCCCAGTAACGAAGTTATATAGGCTTCCAACCTCCAACTAGCCGTTGCTCCACGAAATCACCCTTCTGGACACCATTGATCGGACCGTCCGGTCACTCCCAGACCAGACCGTCTGATCTCTTCTGGAACGGCTCCCAGAGCTATTTGCTTCACTGTCCCTGGTGATTTCTTGTACTGACCAAACCGTTCGCTCACTCCTCTTCCTATGCATTCCAAAGAGCTCTGAAAACTGCTTCCTCTCTGTTCTAGGCAAACCTCTACAGACCGGATCGTTCGGTCTGTAGACTGGACCGTCCGGTCTCTATGGACTTCAACCCAAACAGATTCTTCGTAGACTTCACTCTGATCTCCTAGTGACCATACAGTCTGGTCTCCACTGACCCCTCTGTCCGGTCACTATGTCCAGAAGCTGAAACTCTTCGTCCTTGCTTGACTTTGTTTCCCGGCTTCTTCGATCAACTCCTTGGCTTCTCCACTGTCACCTAGTGCCTGTGGTTTTACTGAGCATCCATGCACATCACTGACTAGACATGACCTAAGAGAAATGACCTAGAGCCCTATTGATAGTCCCGTTTTTCCCGTGGACTCAAAGCCCTAACAAATAGACAAGTGTTCTCAACACTTGCTCCATAGTTTGTCCTTAGCCTTGATCCATCTTCATCAACCCTTGGACTCCATCAAGCTTACAAGCCTCCATGCTTGTGGTCATTGTCATCCATTGCCAAGGCCGCCATCAACAATCATCATAGAGTAGACAAGGTTTCCTACGCGAACAACACTCGTATAGACATTAGTCACATTTCATGTTTGTCATTCATCACCAAAACATTCATACCTCGAGGTGACCTCAATGGTCATGATCCTTACACATTATCTTGATCGTCTTCATTTGGTCATCTCTCCTTCTTGTGATCTTCATGTTCTCCACATCCATCTTTTTTACTTTTGTCCCTATTATCAATTAGTAGCTTCCCTTGTATCTTCATGCTTGATCTCCATGTTGACTTGGCTTTGGATCTTCATGTTGACTTGGCTTTGGATCTTCATGTTCTTCTACCCCTTTGTCATGTATCAACAAAAACCAAAAATCAAAAAACAAAATAGAACACAAGAGAACCAAGGAGCAAATAATGGGAACAATAATAACTGACAAGCGTTAGAAAACTCCCTATTTCATTGTGCTCCTCCTTGGTCATGATAGCATTCCGCCGTATCTCCCCCTACACACATGACTCAACAAAATATTTTTCTCAAGTATGCAATGGTTAGTCATTTGTGTGGTGGGAATGTATGAGTCACTTGTATTTGAGCCGCGTGAGTAGATTTGACCTTGGAATTCGTTTGAACATGACTCAATGGGCATGAAGCACAATCATCACTATATGATCATCTAGAGGGTCATATACTCACATTGTAAATAAGAAACTACCCTAGAAACATGATTGGAAGTATGTAAGGTATCACGATGAAAGGATGCATTAATCCAAAGAATGCAAATACAACAAGTACACAATGCATGATGCGATGCTAAAAGAAAGAGAGAGAAAGAATACAAAACCAAACGCCAACAATGAGTTGTTCCTTTCTTGAGCTTACTCACAACAGACCATTCTTCAAAGCCTTGGGCACACCATGAACCACCTTCCCAATGTTAACCCACGTATATTGCTATCTCAAGGAGGTCCAAAGTTGACCTACAAGAACAAGAGAACAGGCACAAAACAAAGCCACAAACAACAAAACAAAACAAACAAAGACTATACATATGTAAGAGGGACCAGCTTCAAGGATACGCCATGTGAAGTTTGAAAGGTCGTGAACATTGAGTTCTCCCCTTAGCTTGTTGAAGGTCTTCTCGTCGAGGGGCTTGGTGAAGATATCCGCTAATTGTTCATGAGTTCACACACTCACCAATTCAATATCCTTCTTCTCAACATGGTCCCTTATGAAATGATGCTTGACTTGAATATGCTTTGCATGACCATGACCCCCTTGCTTGAGAGCCATCATGATCACTGCCTCACTATCACAATATAGTGGCATTTGAGTGTAGTTAAGGCCATAATCCAAGAGCGTTTGCCGCATATAGTGAAGTTGGGCACAACATGCTGCATATAGAGAAGTTGGGCTCAACATGCTCTTGGCGCCATGTACTCCGCTTCGGCCATTGATAGAGCCATCGAGTTTTGCTTCTTTGAACTCTAAAATACAAGAGATCTTCGAAGAAATTGGCAACCTTCTGATGTGCTCTTCCTATTCACTTTGCAATCCGCAAAGTCAAAGTTTGAATACCCAAGTAACTCAAAGTTTGTTTCTCTTGGATACCATAATCCCATAGTAGGTGTGTACTTGAGGTATCTAAGTATCCTCTCCACAGCCTTCAAGTGTGACTCCTTTGGATTTGCTTGATAGCATGCACACAAGCACACACTAAACATGATGTCCGGTCTTGAGGCAGTGAGATAGAGGAAAGAACCAATCATTAATCTATAGAGCTTAGGGTTCACAGATTTTCATTTCACATCATCATCCAATGGTTTGCTTGTCGCCATAGGTGTATGCAAGGGCTTGCGATCATCCATGTTGAATCTCTTGAGGAGGTACTTGGTGTACTTCTCTTGATAGATGAAGTTTTCTTCTCTCCATTGCTTGACTTTAAAACCAAGGAACAGATGCAACACTCTTGACTTCCAACATGCCTTGTGAATAAGGTTCTATCAATACTTCAAATGGTGAAGCCATTCTTGAGGAAGAAGTTTCTCAAATGTTCAAACAATGTCCTTGGAGCTTGCTTGAGACCATAAAGAGCTTTCTTCAATTTGTACATATGTCTTGGATTCTTAGGATCCCTAAACCCTAGAGGTTGTTCCACATAAACCTTATCATTGATTTCTCCATTCAAGAATGCACTCTTCACATCCATTTGATAGAGCTTGAAGCCGTGATGTGATGCATAGGCAAGTAAGATTCGAGTTGCTTCAAGACGAGCCACTGGTGCAAATGTTTCTTCAAAGTCCATACCGGCCACTTGAGAATATCCCTTAGCTACTAGGCGAGCCTTGTTCTTGACAATGGCCCCTTTCTTATCTTGTTTATTATTGAAGACCCACTTGGTGCCAACAACATTATAATTCTTGGGCCTTTCCACCAACTCCCACACTCTGCATCTCTTGAAGTTGTTCAATTCCTCTTGCATGGCAATAACCCACTTGTGATCATCCACAACTTCCTCAATTGTTGTAGGCTCAATCATTGAGTCAAAAGAGAATTTCTCAATTGCAATAGTTGCCTCATAATCATTTTCTTCATTCAGATAGTTTGGCTTGTATTGGTTTCTTCTTGTTCTCACTCCTTGAGATGGACTCCCAACGATTAAGTCACGAGAATGATCCTTGTTGATAGCTTCGAGTCTAGGATGCCGTTCTTCTTGAGTGGGAGGTGATCTAGGTGATGTATCTTGTGCATTGTGGATAGGTTGCTCTCTTGAGATATGAGTGTGTGGGATTCTTAGGGAAGTGGTGGAATCACTCATATGTCTTCTTGTCTTGGATCTTGGAGTGAATGAGGGGGTATTGTGTGAAGATCTTGGAGAAGTGGCTTGAGGTGAAGTTTGTGGGGTGGCTTGTGACTCGCTTCTCATGTGGGTTCCCTCATGGCTAGGTGAGTTTACTCTTAGTGAATCTTGGGAGGAGCTAGAAGGCGTGTTGGTTCTTGCATCTCGGAGGAAGAGGTTGGTTGAGGTCGAGGAGTAGAGGGTTCATCAATATCACCATCATTTGCCTCGTGGGGTAAAACCTTGCCCATGAGCTTGTTTCTCAAGGCTTCCCTCGTGGGATCATCCCCAATGTTCACTTCATGCAATGCATCTCCTCTTTGAGAACCATTTGACTCATCAAATTTCTCATCATAAGATTCTTCCACATAACCTATGAGTGAGTTGTAGACCCGGTATGACTTTGAAGTCCCAGAATAACCAACAAGAATGCCTTCATCGATTCTTCCCTCAAACTTCCCGGGCTTCTTCCTTTTCTTGAGAATGTAGCAAGTGCAACCAAAGACCTGAAAATAGGAAACATTCGGTTTCTGTTCAACCAATAGCTCATAGGGTGTCTTCTTCAAAAACCGGTGGAGATATACATGGTTGGAAGTGTAGCAAGTTATGTTGATTTCTTCAGCCCAAAACCTCTCATTAGTCCCATACTCATCTAGCATTACACGAGATAGAGTGATGAGTGTCTTGTTCTTTGTCTCCACTACTCCATTCTACTTGGGAGTATATGTAGCAGATAATATATGATTGATTCCCTTCTTGTCACAATATTCCTCAGCTGTTGTGTTCTTGAATTTAGTCCCATTATCACTTCTTATCTTCACAATGCTGGTCTTGAATTCATTATTTGCTCTCCTTGAAAACTTGCTAAAGATATCATTTGCTTTGGGATTTGTTCACAAGGAAGAAGAAATATATCTTGTGAAGTCATCCACAATCACCAAACAATATAGATTGCCTGCCAGACTCTTGTAATGTGTTGGCCCAAACAAATCCATATGCAAGAGCTCTAGAGGATGAGACATTGACATGAATGATTTTGTGGGGTTGGAAGATGTAGCTTGCTTTTCAGCTTGACAAGCACTACACAGTCTATCCTTCTCAAATGTGACATCCTTGATTCCTTCAACCAGATTCCTCTTGACCACTTTCCTGAGCTGACACATCCCAACATGTGCCAATCTTCTATGCCACAACCATCCCTTGGTTGCCTTAGTGAATAGACAAGTACTTGGTGTCATATTGCTTGATTTGAAGTTCGTGACATACAAGTTCCCATGTCTTACTCCATGAAACACTAGCCCTTTTCTCGCATTCTCAATCGTTGCACCATCCTCATCAAATATGCATTTGAATCCCATATGATAGGTGTACAGTGCCTGATCTTTCGGCGAGTAGAGATAACTTCGATTTGATGGAAGTCGACCCTCATGATCTGACTACGACGAGCAAGCCAAAGCGCCAATGCAATCGCTGAACCAACTTCCGGAGGATATTAACCTTGCGGTAAACAAGATCAACCTGATCACGAGAATCAATTCTTACGCGCAATCGAAGAACGAGCAAGAATTAGAGGCGAGCAATCTGATGTATTGCACGAAGGTGGAGTTCTGAATTCACGTCGAGAGACGGCTGTATAGCTAAGCTAAACTTAAAACAAAACTCAAAGATTGCAAGGAGCGCAACCCTTGACTAAATAGGGGGAGGACGAGGCATATAGGACCCGCTGAAGTGGAGAGGCGTGCGGTGGAGAGGGAGTCGCGCGACTTGGGCTACGTGGGCCTTCGGGGGGCGTCATCCTGGGTCGTCGTTCCTTAGCATCAAAACCATCTTCAGTTCCTGGGCTCGAGCTCTAGTGATTGGGCCCTTGTACGCCGACGAGAGATGGAGGCGTGACAACTTGGTTTGGCGCGCCATCTTCCGTCGTCATTATTCGTATGTCATTGATGTCCTTATCATTAGGTGTGCGGCCGGGAGATCACTATGAGGCTTTTACAAAGGGTCTCCCAGTACATGCTAGCCACTAAGGTTCCACTTCCGTCCATAAGTGATAGCCCATCACAAGCAGCTCGTCACCCCAGGAGCCCCCACTTGAGCCATTCGGATACAAGGACAGTCCTCTTGACTTCCATTCCCTGCTCCACCAAATGTTGCACCGACAGTCGGAGAACTCCTAATTAATCAGCCAAGCTGTTCCATGGCAGCCTTGTGATGGCACTGTTGTCCTGGGTTACCGCTCCAAGAACCGGTTCCTAGGATCTACAACAAGCATACCGCCACGCAACATGTGCTAACGTCACCACATCCATGCCATCCAGCTTGTTGAGATCCCTAAGTCCATGTTGCTAAAAGAATTACCAAATTATCCCCAATATGACATTGATCATTAGTCAACATTAATTGAACCCAACAACCTAATAAGCAACTAAGCATGTCTACCCGTACCTAATTAAACCTCTAGTTCAAGGCGACAAGGACATGATAAAGCAATACTAGTCAACCCTAACAATAGGTACCTATTCATTGGACACAAGCATGCAATTCGAAAATAATCATTCATAATGGGTGCAAAATGCATCAAGGACACTTGCCTGGAAACAGATGTTGCTGCTCAGATCTTCAACTCATGCTCTTGCGATTCCTAGAATATCCTGTTCTCTAATTAACATCACGTAGGCACGACATGCACACAATCATATAAAAACTAAGAAAAAGTAGACCAAACAATAATAAAGTACTATAAAATCAATCTCAAAAGATAGTAAGCATTCCTACCATCGCGTGAGCGCAAGCATCAACTAAATCGGAGTTACGGTTCAAAAGTTATGAAGGTTTGAAGTTTAGGAGTAAAATAGTAAAAACAGATTAGTTTAGAGACTTAAAAATAATTTTAGAATAGTATAGGGACTAATTTATAAAATATCAAGGTGAAAATACAATTTGTGGAAAGTTTAGGGACAAAAATGTAATTTATAACAAGTACAGGGGCCTAATTTAAAAAGATAGGTAAAAAAAATATAATGGAAACATGTACAGGGGTGTTTCTATAAAATTCAGGGGCTAAAATATAATTTAGAAAACATAAGGGGCTTTTCTATAAAAATACAGTGCTAAAAATAATTGAAAACAAGATCAGGGGCCTAAATATAATTAAATAAATGTACTACAAAAAAATTAGGTTGAAAATATAATTAAATCAGAGCGCAGGGGCCTATACGCATAATTGCTAACATTATCCAGGAATTAGCAAATTAAATTAAATCTAAAACCCCATGGACCGGGTCTATGGGTTATGTGGACCCATGGTCCACTAGTCCACGGTGGACCGATTACATACCCCTTCAGGGTATGTAACCTGGCCGCGTTGGATCGAGATGCAACGGCTAGGAAGAGAGGCAGGGGGTGGCTGCCGGCGGTGACCATTCCAGGCTCAGGCTCCGTTGGCTGGGGCTTGGCCGGGAGGGCACCAGGAGAGAGAGGAGGACACGGCGAGCTCACTAGAGGAGTCGCGCAGAAGAGGCGGAGGTCCGGAAGGGGCTCGCGACGGCGATCGGCAGCTAGAGCTCGCCGGTGACGTCGGGGAGGGGTCCAGTGGCGGCGTATAGCTTTGGGAAGTGGCTCCAGGGTTCCCTGATCCACCTGCGACACATGGCACGGGGTTTAATTGGGTCGTTGATGCTCTGGGTTGGCGAATTGAAGCGGCCGACAGAGCTCTTACCGGAGGCGAGGAAGGACGGCGCGCGGCAGTGCTGGAGCTGGACAGAGGAGGTCGGGATGAGAACAAGGGCGAGGAAAGGAGGCTGCAGCGTCAGGGTTCGAGTTTTATAGGGGCAGGGGAGGCTAGGGTTGCGCATGGCATCGGTAGGGAGTAGGGGCCGGCGATCTCGCCGCTTTCCTAAAATTGAAGCCGGCAGCGGTGATTCAGGGAGGGAAAGTGGGGGCAGAGAGGCGCGGGCATCGCGAAGATCGCGCATGCGGTGTCGGGGGGACGCGGGGAGGCTCGGGAAGGCAGAGCGGGCCTGGGAGTTTTAGCAAGTGCCGACAATAGCGGGAGGTTGGGGATGACATGTGGGCCCCGTCTGTCGATGGGAGGAGAGGGGAGAGAGATGGCGGATTTAGAAAATACGCCTTCTATGCAGGGGACTGGCTGGGCTGGTTCGTGGGCCGAGCGCGGGGTTGAGTTTGGGGAAGAGAGGGGCTTTCGGGTGGGCCAAATTGGCCGGATTTCAGCCCAGAGGATGTTTTCTCCTTTCTTTTTCTTTTTCTATTCTACTTCTAATCTAATTCCTATCCAAACCAAATTAAATTCCTATTTGATTTTTAAATTCATTTTTGCACACAATAAAACCTAGTGCATCTAATTCGGCATGAATGCCACATACAAAGTATTAATAACCTAAATTAGTTTATTTAATTTAGAAAATAATTGTTTTGCCTATAATAAGTGATAATCCTCTAAGAATGGCCGCCCTAGGATGAGCGGCGTACTCCTATCGACATCCATGTCGAGCACCACAAAATCCACAGGGAAGAAGTTTTCAAGGATCTCAACCAGAACTTCCTGAGCAATCCTTGGGGGGGTGTCGCAGTGTTGAGTCGGCAAGCTGAATCTGCATCTGAGTTGGGACTAGGCCTCAGAGGTTCAACTTGTTGAAGATAGCTTTTGGCATGATGATGACGCTGGCTCAAAGGTCGCATAACGCTTGTTCGAAGAACTCTGTCCCAATTGAACACGAGATCATCGGGCTTTCTGGATCACCTTGGATGACTCGGACGATGCTCAATTCATCTTCTTCATCATTTCCTGTATGGTTAGTATTTGGCGAGCTGCGGGTATGGTTCCCCACAAGCATCACCGCATTCACAGATTCTGTGGTAGATTCGGTTGTGCCGAAATTTTCCCAAAGTCTGATGCAAGCAGAGTCGTAGCCAACTGAGCTTGTTGGGTTTCTAGCATTTTATGAAAACTAAGCTGATTTTTAAAAGAAGAAGCAAGACCTTCTAGCTTAGCATTCACACTTTCTAAAGTCTTGTCATTGGCGGCAAGCTTTTTAGTGAAGGTTTCAGTGATTTTAGCCTGGCCTAAGACAAGATCTTTAAAGGAGGGTTGATTATTAGAAGAGTTAAAGTTCTTACCTTCTTGATAATATGAGCGTGGTTGATTCCACCCATTGCCTCTTTGTGGATGATAGCCGTTGTTGTCGTTGTTCATGTACAACATGTCCTCACGAGTCTCAGGGCAGTCATTGCCCGAGTGACCCGTGTTGCCACAGACCTCGCACGTCATGCGAGAGTCTTAGGCGTTGACGGTGCCGACTTTATACCCTTTGGCTTGTTCGGCCATCTTCTTCATGAGGAGGTCCCTTTTTGTGGCTATCATGTCCACCTCCTTAACTGTGTGCATGCCTCGCTGGCATGAGTCAATACGATCTTCACTCCATCCTTGGTTGGAAACCATCTTCTCAATAAGTTCTTTAGCCTTACCAATGGTCAGTGAGAAGAAGGCCCCTCCCGCAGCAGCATCAGTATGATCACAAGCCGAGGGGGTCAGCCCATTGTAAAAGTTTTGGATGATAAGCCATTCATCCATCCCGTGATATGGACAGACGGCAATGTACTCCTGTAGCCTCTCCCAAGCCTCAGAGATTTACTCCTTGGACTCCTACTGGAAGCTTGAAATTCTTCCATGAATGGCGTTGCTTTTGCTCAGCGGGAATAATTTGGCTAGGTACACGGCTAAACACTTTTCCCAGGTACCCAGAACATCCTTGTTTGCGTAGAACCACTGTTTTGCCCTCCCCAAAAGGGAGAACAGAAACCGACAAAGGCGAATGGCGTCTGGAGAGATGTCCTTCATCTTGAAGGTGCTGTAAATCTCAAGAAATTGTTGCAAATGGGCGCTAGCGTCCTCATTGGCCTTCCCATAGAATGGGCTGGACTGCACCATGGTAATGAGACCCGTCTTGATCTCAAAATTTGCATCTCTCGTGACATTGGGTGCAACAGGAATGTTGGACGCCGAGGGAATGGAGAAATCATGAAGACTCTTTCTTGGCCATGACCTTGAAGCTTGACGGTGCGGAAATGACTGGCTCACATGCAGACACGAACTTTTGAGGACGGACGAGACGTGCACGTACCCTTCTCAAGAGTTGTTTGGGATCTTCAATATAATTTTCAGGCAAGATGAAGCCGGTCATACACTACCTTGTTTTCACACAAAAGGAGAAAATAGACAAGTTCAGTCTGTTTGGGCGAATGCCAAGTAATCTATGCAAGTATAGAATACGAGTAATTCTTTTGATCAATTGCCTTCCCTGGCAATGACGCCAGAAATGTTTGTTGACATTTCTTAACATTGTCACTTAGTTTCCTTAGCATTGAACCAAGAAATCTTTGTTGGTAATATTTAACAAATGCAGAGGGTCCGCAAGCACACGGAGAATACTATTGTAGCATTTCACCTAGAAGTATTCAGGGTACCGTATTTGTTTTATCTCAAAGGAAGGCATATGATTGATCAGAGTAATTACCATATTCTTTATATTTGCACATTGGATTATGAGATAAAGTCCTCACAGGGGTAAGGGTCATGATAAACATGGTAGTGGACACATAGATAGCATACTCAAGTTAGAAAAATATTAGTCTAGTGAAGAAGGAGAAAGAAAGAGCTAAGTTCCTATGTTGCTTTTATATAGTTACATAGTCTACATTATTATATACTATTATATAGATATAATGACAATGCAAGACAATCAGATCATCACACCCTAGGCATCCAGTTTTCCCCTACATCCACAATATGATTCTGGCCAAGAGCCCATTACATAGCCGAACGTGGGGGATTTCAAAGGACAGATAGGGCTATCACCACCTACTGCCTACCCCTAGCAATCCATGGGCTACACAACAAATAATGCATTCTATTGATCTAAGCACCACACTTACATCTCTAGAACAGTACTCCTAATCCCTTAAGCGATGGGTCAGAAAAGGAGTAATCATATTTAAGTGAACACTAAGCACATGGAAATGATCTAAGTCACACATTAGTCATGCATCATTATAATGACATAAATAAAGACTATAGTAAGGGATTATTTCTAACATGGTGATATAGTATGACTACATTACTAACATGCAAGCAAAATAACCACATATATGAACGGATCATATAATCAAACAAGAAACACATGACCCGAACATAACTATATAGAAAGACTAAATATATTGAATAGTATAAAGTCTTATAAAAGGAGAAAGATACAAGAGCCATACCGCAACTCCAAGGAAGACTTGGGAACTAAAGAATAATCTATTCTAAGCCTAACTCTACTAAAACTAAAGGGAATTACGAAATGGTAAAGAGAGTAATGCTTATTGGTGTGTGCTTTGGAGTGAGGTCTCTCCCTTCCTTTTATAGCTATGAAAGGTGGTGCTGAGGTCGGTAACTCCGGCCCTAAGGGAGCCAAACGCCTTTGGGATGTCGGTGGGGAACCACCATTGGAAGATGGGCCCCGATGGGCTACCCAGCTATTCGGCAGAACAACCCTATTCGGCCGAACAGGGGGTGGGGCCACTAGGGTCCAGCTACTCCTTAATGTCACACTGAAATTGATGGCAACGCAAGGAGCGTCCTGATGGTATTATCTATCGATCACAAAAGAATCCGCAAGCGGACAGATAATACCGTAGTGGCGCTTCCCCAAGAGATTATTCAAGGGTTATCAAATCCCAAGAATAGTTTGTGATTATCCTAAGTCTAGTCAGGTCCAAGTACACGAGAGGATAAGTCTGGTGTAGGATAGATACGTTTATCTATGGGTAAGTTCCTAATTAAGATCAGGTTGAGGCTTGGGTTATTGCTTCGCGCACGGATTCATGTACTGAATGCATTCTTCTGAACAACTCTGCTTGAAACGCTTATCTCTCGACCGACGTGGAGCATTATGTGGGATCCTAGGGCTGTCACTTCCTAGAACCTACCTCTCTTCTGTGGGAAAGGCGACGATCAAAGATAACTTCTAACCTAAGCACCTCGCTTGTGTTATACGTCACTACTAAGCTAAGTCGTGTTGCTTAAACTAAGTATCCTAGATATGTGTATAATAGATATATACTATCTATTAATGATCTATGAGACTTTGAACCCAAAATAATTAAGCACACAACCTGCCTAATAAGGAAAGCTTAAGAATATAAATAAACTCAAAAGACTTATTCGGTTACTCAAAAAGGGTAAGGTTCTCACGAGGTACAATGGTGGAGAAGAAGGCCCATAGACAAGGCTCCACTCCAAAGCTCCTTCCTCACTCTCTTCCTATTCTAATACTACATAGGAGCAGCACTACACCTTCTTGCTATATGGAATCACTCTCTAATAATGTGTGTGTGTGAAGTGAAGTGAAGCCATCTATTTATAGCCTTCGAAGGTCAATTTGGAGGAGTAACCGCCATGGAACCGCCATACAGTTGCTTTCAGGAGAGCACCAGGAGTCGACACGTGGAGGCAGTGGACAAACTGCCTTTCCCCCAGGTTGGTCGACCAGAGACCCACAGGTCGGTCGACCTAGGGTTGGGGTCAACCGGCCTGTGCTTTCTCGGGGTGGCTGATAGGTGGGTCTAGATCATTTTAGTTCGGTAGTTTGGCTAAGTTACTTGGAGGAATCCCGTGAATCCATGTCATCTATCCTTGTGCTTGCTTATGATTGGTTGATTTGGTAAATTCTTGGATAAATGACTTGGAAACTCCTTAATTCGTGATAAATTAACTTGCACTCAAATATTTACCAATACTTGTGGAAATCATTTGTAGTAAATTCCTACCATTATGTTGGTTATCCATTCAAGCTCTTTTTATGCTGGTAATTGATGGTCAAATTTGGTACTTAAGGACCATCAATAGACACAAGCCTCGCCACATACTTCACCTCAAGCCGCTCCTCAAAGCTCATCACACAATTCCCCATCATCCACTCCAAGTTCAAAAACAAGAAGACATATGAGTGATTCCTCCACTTCCCTAATTAAGAATCCAAGATACTCATGTCTCAAGAGAGCAAGCAATACGAAGGCTAACTTAGTGGCTATGCAAGAGGAATCGAAAAACTTCAAGACATGCAAAGTGTGGAAGTTGGTGGAAAGGCCCAAGAATTATAATGTGGTTGGTACCAAGTGGGTCTTCAAGAACAAGCAAGATGAGAAAGGGGCCATTGTCAAGAACAAGGCTCGCTTAGTAGGTAAGGGATATTCTCTAGTGGCAGGAATTGACTTTGAAGAAACATTTGCACCTGTGGCCCATCTTGAAGCAATTCGGATCTCACTTGCATATGCATCACACCATGGCTTCAAGCTCTATCAAATGGATGTGAAGAGTGCATTCTTGAATCTAGAAATTAATGAGAAGGTCGGTGGAACAACCTCTAGGGTTCGAGGGTCCTAAGCACCCAGGGCATGTATACAAGTTAAAAACAACTCCCTATGGTCTCAAGCAAGCAACAAGGGCATGGTATGAACAATTGAGAAAGCTCCACTTGAAGAATGGCTTAACCATTAGAAGTATTGATAACATCTTGTTCACAAGGCATGTTGGGAAGGATCTCTTTGTGTGCCAAATCTATGTGGATGATATTATCTATGGATCAAGAAATGAGAAGTTCAATGAAGAGTTTCAGGAGATTATGGCAAAGGAATTCCAAATGTCAATGATTGGAGAGTTACATGTATTCCTTGGTTTTCAAGTCAAGCAATTGAGATAGGGAAACTTCATCTATCAAGTGAAATACACTAAGGACCTTCTCAAGAGGTTCAACATGGAAAATTGCAAGCCCTTGCACACACCTATGGCAACAACAAAACCTTTGGATGATGTTGTGAAAGGAAAATCAGTGAACCCTAAGCTCTATAGATCAATGATTGGTTCTTTTCTCTATCTCACCGCCTCAAGACCAGACATCATGTTTAGTGTGTGCTTGTGTTCATGCTACCAAGCAAATCCAAAGAAGTCACACTTGAAGGCTGTGAAAAGGATACTAAGACCCCTCAAGTACAAACCTACCATGGGATTATGGTATCCAAGAGGAACCAACTTTGAGTTACTTGGGTATTCGGACTCTGACTTTGCGGTTGCAAAGCGAATAGGAAGAGCTCATCGGGACATTGCCAATATCTTGGAAGATCACTTGTATCTTGGAGCTCAAACAAGCAAAACTCGATGGCTTTATCAACGGCCGAAGTGGAGTACATGGGTTCCCTTTTTATGGTGTGATAATTTGGGTGCGATGTATATGTCAGCCAATCCCCAATTTCATGGAAGGACTAAGCACATTGAAGTGGATTATCACTTTGTTCATGAGCGAGGTGCGCGTCGTCAACTAGACATTTGATTTATATCCTCTACTACTCAGGTTGCTGATGGTTTTACTAAACCATTGGATGTTTGAAAGCTTTAGGAATTCCGGCGCAATCTCAACTTGCTAGAGTTGTGATTAAGGGGGTGTGTTGAGATATGAGTGTAGTCTGTTAGGGCTCTTCTAGTATTTGCTATAGATATGTATGGCTTGTTGTAATCGTAACAATCTGTAACTTGTAACTTAAGGCATGGTTGTTCTGCCTGTATAAATATATGTGCGAACCCTCTGGTTGGTTATCGCTTCCAGCTATCTTCTACATAAATGGTAATCAAAGCTTCAGGTACACCTTTAGGTTTGCCCTTATATTTGTTTAGTTTGTGCCATCAACCTAGAGTCCAGAAAATTACCCTACAAAAATATTTGTTTGTATTGTTTCCGCTGTCCCATATCTCCATTATGCCTTACAATTTTCAGTTTAGTTTGCTTCTCTAAATTCTAGTCCCTACAAGGTCATTGTATGGTTGGTCTAGTGCTTGTTCTTTGGTCTTTTTTGAGTGGTGCATGTACTTGTTCAAAGACTATCAATAGAAACAAAAATCAGTGTTGCACACGTTAAGAGAATAGTACTGCTGGAATTGTGTGCACTAAATATTTCTTTAACAACAAGCCTTCTACTTTTAATTGGGCTGTTACAAAAATCCTTTTGCACACGTTAAGAGAATAGTACTTCTTCTTTAACAACAAGCCTTCTACTTTTCAGTGTTATGCTGCTGCCTCATTGTGAACAAAAGCCAACCAATTAGTGCTTGATCTCGTTATATAAGTCTGTTTTAATTGGGCTGTTACAAAAATCCTTTTGCTGCACTTGTAGTAAGAAAAAAATGTTTAGGTGTTCCTTTGGGTTGTAAAACTTGTAATTCTTGCTGCAGTTCCGATTTAAAATAAAAGAAAAGAAAAAGGCAAAAGTGCACAATAGAAAAAGCCGCACAAAAAACAGGAAGTAGAAAAAAGAAAAAGAAAAAAATTCAGAGTTGCTTGCATCATTTGTATCCTTTGTTGTGTCATTTGCTTGCTTGCTTGAACTAGATCCATGACAAGTTTAGGCCGGTGACATAGGCTAGCTTGGGACTACTATTTAGTTTTGGAATTTCTGAATTGGAGTTTTGCTAATTCTTGCTATCAAATATTGCCCATCCAAGCTCCATATATATCCTTCTAAATAGGCACAGATTTTTAACCCTCGCAATCATCAGATCACACTCTCCTAGGTATCCTTTGCTTGCTGTAATTAAGAACTTTGTAAAAGCTTGGTAAGATGTTTCTGTTTGCTTGTTGAGAGTTTCTGCTGAGGTTATATAGTAGTGATAGGAAAATATACTCCCATGTGTTTTCGTGTTTGCTATTAACTATGACAGGTTACACCACTCATGGTGATGAGTTAATGGCATCTAATGAGGATAATATGAGTGTTGTACTATAACGAGTGATCAGTTCTCAAATGGAGAATGTAGAGCAAAATCAATTAAACAATTTATTCTAGACTCAATTTCTTGTCAAGGATCGATATTATTGGAGAGTAGTCGCAACAACGCAAGTTTGGAATTAGTTGAGAATCTTGGATTGACAACACAGCCACACCCATGTCCATACTGCATCCAATGGGTAAAATCTTTTGATAAGATAAAGGTAGATAAAATTGAATGCATTAAATTTTTTATTGGTTCTTCTAAGGATAGTGCAGAATTTGATATAGTACCTATGCAAGCATGTCATTTGTTATTGGGTAAGCCATGGATTTCTACAAATAATGTTTTGCACAATACCATTGCTAATAGCTACTCATTTAAATACAATGGTAGAAGGGTAATTCTTAAACCTATGACCACGACTAAAATTTTAGATAAGGATCAATAAAGATTAGAGAGAAGAAAGAATAAACCATTTAGGACAGAATAGGCTACTTCAAATGTTGCAACACTTCCATCCAAATCTAAATTAGTGATGAGGACATCAACGACATACGAATAATGACGATGGAAGATGGCGCGCCAAACCAAGTTGTCACGCCTCCACCTCTTGTCATCGCGCCTCCTCGAGTTACGGATCCATCTTCTAACGAGATGATGACGTGCAAGGGCCCAATCACTAGAGCTCGAGCCCAGGAATTGAAGACGGTTTTGATGCTAAGGAACGACGGCCCAGGATGACGCCGCCCGAAGGCCCACGTGGCCCAAGTCGCATGACTCCCTCTCCACAGCGCGCCTCTCCACTTCAGCCGGCCCTAGATGCCTCGTCCTCCCCCTATTTAGTCAAGGGCTGCGCCCCTTGCGGATCCAGAGCGTGCTCGGCGCCATTGCTCATCTCAAGGAGTCCGGTCTCGACGACGCCGGAGTTGTCGGGTGGTACCACAAGCAGCGGTTCGTGCCGCTGTGCCATCGCCAGCTCCCCATATTCTTCATCAACGCTGACAACCGTGGTGTGCCGGACAAAGTGATGGTGGAGGAGTTGTTGTCTGACTGACAGGTGTAGAGTGCCCGATCTTTCGGCGAGTGGAGATAACTTCGATTTGGTGGATGTTGACCCTCACGATCCGACTACGACGAGCAAGCCGAAGCGCCAATGCAATCGCTGAACCAACTTCCAGAGGATATTAACCTTGCGGTAAACAAGATCAACCTGATCACGAGGATCAATTCTTACAGACGGATGTATAGCTAAGCTAAACTTAAAACAAAACTCAAAGATTACAAGGGGCGTAGCCCTTGACTATATAGGGGGAGGACGAGGCATCTAGGGCCGGCTGAAGTGGAGAGGCGCGCGGTGGAGAGGGAGTCGTGCGACTTGGGCCACGTGGGCCTTCGGGTGACATCATCCTGGGCCGTCGTTCCTTAGCATCAAAACCGTCTTCAATTCCTGGGCTCGAGCTCTAGTGATTGGGCCCTTGTACGTCGTCGTCTCGTTAGAAGATGGATCCGTAACTCGAGGAGGCGCGACGACGGGAGGTGGAGGCGTGACTGCTTGGTTTGGCGCGCCATCTTCCGTCGTCATTATTCGTATGTCGTTGATGTCCTCATCATCCTCCCCTTCTTGAAGTGAAGTCGTCCTCGACGGCAACTCATCATCCTCACCCAAGTATGGTTTCAAATCTGCAACATTAAAACTAGAGGAAACACCAAACTCCATGAGCAAGTCAAGAACATAAGCATTATCGTTAATCTTGGTTAGCACTTTAAAAGGACCAGCAGCACGAGGCATCAGTTTAGAACGACGCAAAGTAGGAAATCTATCTTTACGCAAGTGCAACCAAACCAAATCACCAGGTTCAAAAGAAATATGTTTTCTACCTTTACTACCAGCAACTTGATACTTTTTATTAGCAATGGTAATGTTGTGTTGTGTTTCTTCATGCAATTGTTTCATGTGATCAATATGAGCAAGAGCATCAAGATGTGGTTCATCCTCAGCATCAATAGCAAACAACTCAATAGGCGCCTTAGGAA
Organism: Eleusine indica; assembly: GCA_030378355.1. NCBI lineage: Eukaryota > Viridiplantae > Streptophyta > Magnoliopsida > Poales > Poaceae > Eleusine > Eleusine indica. The sequence continues at coordinate 27,130,147 of CM059501.1, read as the reverse complement.
CATAGCCATAAACAACCTCAAAAGGACACAACTTAGTGGCAGAATGTGTAGCACGATTATAAGAAAATTCAACATGAGGTAAACAATCTTCCCAGCGTCTCAAATTTTTATCTAAAACAGCTCTAAGCATAGCAGACAAAGTTCTATTTACTACCTCAGTTTGCCCATCAGTTTGAGGATGACAAGTAGTACTAAACAGCAGCTTAGTTCCTAATTTATTCCAAAGAGAACGCCAAAAATGACTAAGAAACTTAGCATCACGATCAGAGACAATTGTTTTAGGAATTCCATGCAATCTAACAATCTCTCTAAAGAACAATTCAGCAACATTTGATGCATCATCAGTTTTATGACAAGGTATAAAGTGAGCCATTTTAGAGAAACGATCAACAACCACAAAAATACTATCCCTCCCCTTCTTAGTGCGAGGCAATCCCAAAACAAAATCCATCGAAATATCAAGCCAAGGAGAAGAGGGAACAGGCAAGGGCATATACAAACCATGATTACCCAAACGAGATTTAGCTTTTTGACATGTGGTACAGCGTGCAACAAGGCGCTCAACATCACGGCGCATCCGTGGCCAAAAGAAATGGTCGGCCAACACCTCATGTGTCTTGAAAACTCCGAAGTGACCCATAAGACCACCTCCATGCGCCTCCTGTAACAACAAAAGACGAACCGAGCTAGCTGGAATACACAGCTTGTTAGCACGAAACAGGAACCCATCCTGCATATGAAATTTGCCCCAAGGTTTCCCATCCTTACAATGCATTATAATATCATGAAAATCAGCATCATTCACATATTGATCTTTCAAAGCTTGCAAACCAAAGATTTTAAAGTCTAATTGGGACAGCATCATATAACGACGAGACAAAGCATCGGCAATCATATTTTCCTTCCCGTTTTTATGTTTAATGATGTATGGAAAAGATTCAATAAATTCAACCCATTTAGCATGACGACGATTCAGATTAGTTTGGGTTCTAATATGTTTCAAAGCCTCATGATCAGAATGAATAATAAATTCGCGAGGCCATAAATAATGCTGCCATGTTTGCAAAGTTCTTACTAAAGCATAAAGTTCTTTATCATAAGTGGAATATTTAAGAGCAGCACCACTTAACTTCTCACTAAAATAAGCAATGGGTTTATGATCTTGCAACAAAACAGCACCCAAACCAATTCCACTAGCATCACATTCCAATTCAAACACTTTATCAAAATTAGGCAATTGTAAGAGAGGAGCATGAGTTAACCGTTCCTTTAAAGTGTTGAATGCGTCGTCTTGTGGTGCGCCCCACTCAAATGGGGCACCCTTCTTGGTCAGCTCATGTAATGGTGCAGCAATAGAACTGAAATCCCGCACAAAACGACGATAGAAGCCTGCAAGACCAAGAAAACTGCGAACCTGTGTGACCGTCGTCGGTTGGGGCCAACTCTGAATGGCGTCCACCTTGCTGCTATCGACCTCAATGCCCTGTGGAGTAACAACATATCCAAGAAACGAAACACGTTGCGTGCAAAAAGTGCATTTTTCCATGTTCCCAAACAAGTGAGCAGCACGCAAAGCATCAAAAACAGCACGCAAATGATCTAAATGCTCATTCATGGATTTGCTGTATATAAGGATATCATCAAAATAGACAACAACAAATATTCCAATGAAAGACCGAAGAACTTCATTCATTAAGCGCATAAAAGTGCTAGGAGCATTAGACAATCCAAACGGCATAACCAACCATTCATCAAGCCAAATTTAGTTTTAAAAGCCGTTTTCCATTCATCTCCTAATTTCATTCTTATTTGATGGTAACCACTACGTAAATCAACCTTAGAGAAAATTGTGGCACCACTAAGTTCATCAAGCATATCATCAAGGCGTGGTATAGGATATCGATAACGAATTGTAATATTGTTAATTGCACGACAATCTACACACATACGCCAAGAACCATCTTTCTTAGGAACAAGCAAAACAGGAACCGAACAAGGGCTGAGAGACTCACGAATGTAACCTTTATCAAGCAATGCCTGCACTTGACGCTGAATTTCTTTCGTCTCCTCAGGATTTGTGCGGTACGGGGCGCGATTAGGAAGCTATGCGCCTGGAATTAAATCAATCTGATGTTCTATGCCACGAATAGGAGGAAGACCCGGCGGCAATTCAGCGGAAAAAACATCTTTATAGTCCTGCAAAAGGTTAGCAACAACAGGTGGAATATGCAACATAGGCGCCTCATCTAGTGAAACAAGCATACGAGAGCAAACTAGCGCATAGCAAAGCAGATTAGCATCATGTAATTCATCAAAATCAGCACGTGTAGCAAGCAAGATAGGGTTATTCAATTTGATCTCATGTTGAACAGGTGCAACAGGAGGCGATGTAACCAATTTTGCAGCTTTTGTCGCTCGAGCAATATCATCTTTAAGAACTTGTTCAGGTGTCATAGGATGAATAACAATTTTCTGACCCTTAAACATGAAGGAATAATAATTGGAGCGACCATGATGAACACTATCAACATCATATTGCCAAGGACGGCCAAGCAACAAAGAGCATGCTTCCATTGGAACAACATCACAATCTACAAAATCAGAATGGGCGCCAAGAGAGAAAGGAACACGTACCGAGCGCGTTACCTTTATTTTGCCGCCATCATTGAGCCATTGAACGTGATAAGGATGTGGATGCTTCCTTGTTGGCAATGACAACTGCTCCACCAATGTTGTACTAGCCAAATTGTTGCAACTGCCACCATCGATGATTATACGGACCGCTCGTTCTTGCACAACGCCTTTGATATGAAAAATGTTGTGGCGCTGATGCTTTTCATCCTGAACGACCTGTGTACTAAGAACACGCTGCACAACAAGAGTGGCATACCTGTCGGCGGCACTAGAGTCGACATGAAGCTCCGTATTATCTGCATGATTAGTGGCAAGCATAGTCTACTGAATATCCTCAGAATCACTAGCAGAAGAATACCCACCGTCGTCACGAATCAACATAGTTCGTTTATTTGGACAATCACGTATCACATGACCAAATCCTCGGCAACGGTGACACTGAATATCACGAGCTCGTCCAGACGACGAGGAGGACGGCACGAACGAGGCAGATTTGGCCGTGGATGGAGCACTCGACTTGGACGTGGTCGAGGAGTGGTCACGCGACGTGGAAGGAGGTGTCGACCGTGGAGCTGAAGGCGTCTTGGACCCTACAAAAATGTTAGGTCTTGACGAAGATTGTCGATCCTGCACTTCACGTTCAGCTTTACAAGCATATTCAAATAAGGTGGTCATATCATCATAATGCTTATAATCAAGAATATTCTGAATTTCACGATTTAACCCACCCCTAAAGCGAGAGCCATAGCAGCATCATCCAGTTCAACTAAACCACAGCGAATCATACCCTTTTGCAAACCTTGATAATAATCCTCTACGGAAAGTGAACCTTGTTGAAAACGCTGCATTTGATTAAGCAAATCTCTAGCATAATATGACGGCACAAAACGATGACGCATAGCAGCTTTTAATGCCGTCCAAGTGGCTGGAATATTATCAGGATATCTTTGTCTATACTCACGCCACCAAAGTAAAGCAAATTCAGTAAATTCACTAATAGCAGCCTTAACTTGTAAATTAGCAGGAATATCATGGCATGCAAATTTTTGTTCAACCTCTAATTCCCAATCAAGATAAGCACCCGGATCATATTTGCCATTAAAAGTGGGAATACGAAATTTTATTTTGGCAAAAGAATCATTAATAGGAACACGTACCCTACGAGCACGACCACGGCGATTGTCGTCGTCCTGCTCGGTGTCGGCGCCGTAGTCACGTGCATGTTGCAACTCCGTGAGCTGCGTCGTCATGGTCCCAAGCTGCGTCGACATGGCCTCAAGACGAGTCATGATCGTCGCGAGCGTGGTGCGGGCAGCCGTATCAGCGAGGTCCAGTTGATCAAAACGCTCATTCGACGAAGTGACCGTAGAGTCAAGTCTCTCGTGCATCGTCTTCATGTCGTTTTGTAGACCGTCAACCTGTGCCTGGACATCCTGGAGGGTGAGCTCCTCCGACTTCGAGCTGTTTTCTGCCATAGAAACACAAGCAATACAAAAAGCGGGATCCTACAACGAGAGGTGAGTGGTGGGTGAAAAGCTCAATCAAAAAGCTGTTATCAAATTCTTACCCGTCCTTACCAAGCACGCAAGCGTGAACTGCAACCACAGGTAAAACCGGTGGAAGATTGGAGGAGCGATTGCGTGGTGAAACAAAAACCTGCTCGTAGTAGAAAATTTGTGGGGCTAGGAGGCTGCACTCAATCCAAGGGTTAGCACAATTCAAACAATAACTGCAAAGCTGAATAATGGTGCTAAACGCGAAAAGATTGCTGCCGGTACAAGTGCAAGAGGAAGGAAAAAAAAGGATCAAAACAAAGTGCAGCAAGAATGCGTCGCCTGTGTTGCTCGGCCGCTCTTTTTTTTTTTCTCTTTTTTTTCATTCTTTTTTTTTCTCTTTTTTTTTTCTTTTTTTTCTTTTTTTTTCTCTTTTTTTTAATACTTTTTGCTGAAAAAATAAACAATGAGACCTCAAATAAGCAATTAAGCACAAGCACTTTTTTTTTGAGGCAGGGGTAGAACGGTAACTAAGCACAAGATACTCTCTCTCTCTCTCTCTCTCTCTCTCTAGAGTAGGAACAAACGAAACCGAGCAGAAACAAACACGGGGCGAGGCAAGCGGGTCACGACGTAACCGAGTAGGACTCGATCAGCGAGGCGAGCGGGACACACGAAACCGAACAAAACCAAACACAGGGCGAGGCGAGCGGGTCACGACGTAACCGAGTAGGACTCGATCAGTGAGGCGAGCGGGTCACGACGTAACCGAGTAGGACTCGATCGTCGAGGCAGTGATTGACCCGGACTCACGGTGCAGCGGATAAATTTGGCAAGCGAGACGGGATAAACAGATGCGGCGGAAAGCAAACTGTGATGGTGAAAACACGCGGCACGGCGGAAGGATACGACGATGATAGGAAGAAAACGATGAAACACAGTGTACCAGCAATGATCAAAAGCGAAATCACAAAAACTCAACAACGCAAATTATTGAACGAAAGTGCGAGGCTCAAAACCGTACTGGGGTAAACCTTTTTTTTGTAATTTTTGGTTTATGTGGACTTGGATAAAACTCACCGAGAAACACTGGAATCTGATACCACTTGACAGGTGTAGAGTGCCCGATCTTTCGGCGAGTGGAGATAACTTCGATTTGGTGGATGTTGACCCTCACGATTCGACTACGACGAGCAAGCCGAAGCGCCAATGCAATCGTTGAACCAACTTCCAGAGGATATTAACCTTGCGGTAAACAAGATCAACCTGATCACGAGGATCAATTCTTACGCGCAATCGAAGAACGAGCAAGAATTAGAGGCGAGCAATCTGATGTATTGCACGAAGGTGGAGTTCTGAATTCACGTCGACAGACGGATGTATAGCTAAGCTAAACTTAAAACAAAACTCAAAGATTACAAGGGGCGCAGCCCTTGACTATATAGGGGGAGGACGAGGCATCTAGGGCCGGCTGAAGTGGAGAGGCGCGCGGTGGAGAGGGAGTCGTGCGACTTGGGCCACGTGGGCCTTCGGGTGACATCATCCTGGGCCGTCGTTCCTTAGCATCAAAACCGTCTTCAATTCCTGGGCTCGAGCTCTAGTGATTGGGCCCTTGTACGTCGTTGTCTCGTTAGAAGATGGATCCGTAACTCGAGGAGGCGCGACGACGGGAGGTGGAGGCGTGACTGCTTGGTTTGGCGCGCCATCTTCCGTCGTCATTATTCGTATGTCGTTGATGTCCTCATCACTGACGACGAGGTGGCGAAGCGGGTGATGGTGGCTCTAGGGCCCAGCGTGCAGGCCTGGCCTGCTCCGAATGGGCCGATGATGCATCCCGACCTTCGGGCGGTCGACGTGGTGAGAATTTTTGTTCCTCTGCTGGTGTACTATCCTCTGTTCCCCCGGGACGATCCCATCGAAGGGTGCGTCGGACGCTGAAGGCGCCGAGTCTCTTCCAGCTCCGTCCTCCTTGCCCTCAACCACTGTTGAAGGTCGCCCGGGCAGGGCCCAGTCTGTGGGTTCCCGGCCGTAGTGACGGGAATGTTGACGAGGATTTCCCCTCCTCCCGCACCCGCCATCGGATTTGCCTGAGCGGGGCTTCCGAGATTCGCCATCGCTCCGGCGGCCGAGGTCCCGGCACCCCCCGCGGCTGAGGCGATCGCAAGCCGCACCATGTTGCACCCTCTCGGGGTGCCGCAGCTTTCCACGTAGCTTCCGGACTCAGAGCTAGAGTCTGCCGCTGACCCCACATCGAGGAGGTCGAAGAGAGGTTCGTCCGGACGCTCGATCACGCCGACAAACCCAAAGCCCGCAAAGGTGGGAACCGTGAGTTGTGAGGTTACGCTTTGGAAACACCTCACAGCGTTCCGTAAACCGCACGGGTAGCCCTCCGAAGGGGTCTCGGTGAGCCCATCCAGGCAGAGGGGCTCTTCTCCGAGAAGTTGCCCATGGATGCTCGCCAGCGCGAACACGAAGGGTCAGAGGTCTTTCGGATCAGGCGTAGCGCCCAAGTAGCGATCCAGATGGCGCCATAGCTGGTCACCATAACCGGACGACGCCACGGAGCGGTCAGTGACGTGCGCCCTGGCCGGCTCGAGTCGAAACCGCGCGCATCGCCTCGGCGACGACTGCGACGGCCGCCGCGATAGGATCCGGGAGTGATTCGTCGACAAGTTGCGACGTCCCGTCTCTGTGACTATGGAGTCGAGCGTGTCGTTCGCGTCCTCCGGCCACCATGGATGCGTCGCCACGGGGGCGGGCGCCTGGACTAGGGGCAGCGAAGATGTCGGAATGCTGACGCATAGCAGCTTCTAGTCTGTAGTAGCAACAAACTCTAGGCTCCCGAAGAACATGCTGCTACAGGGAGCCCAGAAGGTGGACGTAGTGGCCATCCGAACCAGGAAGTGGTGAAGCGAAACGCGCAAAGCCCCCTTCCTGGCACGCCAACTGTCAGTGTTTAGATCACCGGCTAGTCAAATTTGTTCACAGGGGTGCGCGTTTCAGGTTCGGTGATGGCTAAGCAAGAGGGCACGGGGGGTTATACTGGTTCAGGGAAGCCCCCTACGTCCAGTTCTCAGGTCTGCTCATGTTACTTGCTCCGGTGGAGGAGTACAATGGTGGTGAGAGAGGAGGAGGCTCCAAGTCTCGGGTGCGAAATGAGTTGTGTGTGTTTGTTGTTGGTGGTGCTATATCTTGCCAGAAGCGTGGGCCTCCCCTTTTATATTCCAAGGGGAAAGGACCCACATTACAGAGATAGGGAGAGAGATTTCTATACATGATGAGTTGGTGGAGGCGTCCCAAAGAAGGCGAAGCCCTTAGTCGACGGTGTAGTCTTCGGTCCTTGTGGCCCCCATCATCCTGGTCTTGCGTCAGAGGGCTGGTACTGCGTCCGAGCGTGCCCCCATTCTCCGTCATCGAGTCGAGTCCACCCTTGTTCCATTAGTCGGTGTGTTCCGCCGTGCGCAGGGAGGTGCAACATGGGCTTTGTCACGTTATTCATGCATGGTTCAATCTAGCTGTCCATCAAGCCACCCTGTACCATCACCATTCAGTGTGTCATCGGGCGATGGTAGCACAATGAGCCTTGCCATGCCTGCCATCGTCAGCGGGCATTGGTGATGATGAGGGGCGTAGCTATCTAGAGAGATTTGACTCCTTGATACTGTGTATGCGTAATGGGCATGACATTTAAGGCCGGGTGGTTGGCGGTTGTTGACCGTTGGCTCGCTCGAACCTCTCCGTCGGGGGTCGTCATGTCGAGTTGCGCCTGTCCAGGCCTGCTTGGACTTGGAATCCGTCCCAACCTGACTAGGCAATCGAGCTTCTCCACTCCGCCACTCCTAGCTTGGTCAGGGTTTCATCACCGCGTCCTGTTCGGGCTCAGGTCCCACCGATGGGAGTTGACGGAGGTAGAGTTTATTTGGTGATTGGGGGGAGGGGCATACTGTTGTCGTGACTGTAGTGGCAGCGGAGCATCTATCCTTGCGCCGGAGTGGATAGGCTTGGGCGAGTGGCTGATTCATCTACTTGGAAGGGCGAGCTGTGCCCAGTTTCCGTCAGGCAGGGCGACTTGTCCTCGACCCCCATTGAGGGGTCGAACGGGGCGTAGCGAATCCTCGACCCCCATCCAGGGGTCGAGCGAGTCGTGACCGGTCCTCGACCACTCGGGGTCAAGCGAGTCGAGGCATTGGCGCGACCATAGCGGCTAAGGCCTGACTGCCGCGGGAACGCTTCCTATGGGGGCCCACGCTGGTGGTGCCATAGTGGCGATCCAACGGGTCCTTTTGAGTCCGACGCGTATGAGCCCCTAGGCGGTGCCATGTGGCACCCCGTTCCTTACCCTCGACATCAGTCATGCAACACCAGTTGATAACCATAAAAGATGTTGTGTTGTGATTGCGAGGTTCAGAACATGTCGTTTGGAAGCCGGATCGATTTGTGTATCACCTCCGCCTTAATCAAGTTTATCAGAGCCTTTTGGAAGATCAGGTCCCCTTGTCCACAACAGCTATGGTCCAGGAGGTATTTGTTGGTGAATTGGAGTTGATAGGCCAAAGTCGGTCCACCAGGCGGCCACGTGTGTCAAGCGACCATTGGATCATGTCGGTTCCCTGACTAACCTTCTCTAAATGGCTTGGATCTAGTCCCTTTGGCGGTTGTTGGGTTGGTTTCCACTGACTCCCTTCTTTGGTGGGCGGTAGGCCTTATGGGCCTTGTGGGCTGGCAACCCCTGGTGGTAACCCGAGGCCAGGCGGCACGGTAGGCCGAGCGGTGGCCTTGGCCAGGTGCCTATCCCTTGCCAGGTTGCCCCTTGACTTCTTCCGGTTAGCCCACTTGGTGGCCTTATTTGATTCACCACTTTTCATATCTTTTGGTCCGGGAGGAGAAATCAACATTGTGGTGGAGTATTTCGCATAATCGGTTGGGTGCTGATTTCAGCCGTAAATGACCCTGTTGGCCGGTGAAAAAAAGGCTGTTTTACAGTTGTGATCTGCCGACGGGGTCGTTCTTCATGTTTTTGCAAATTTTGGGCCCTTTATACCTGCAAACACACATCACACCAAAACTCGTGGAACCTTATTAGTTCTAACAAATATTTATTGAACATAGGTCTTTACCTTGCATTTCCCGACTGGTTGGTGGCCGGTGTTAGATTTTATTGGCCACCGACACCTCCCCAAGTTTAAACCTTTGCTCATCCCGAGAAAAACTTAGATGTGATGGATAAGGAGCTGGTTGTGTAAACCAGCACAATTTGGTCACTAAGTCATTCTCATTGTACAATAGGGCTTATTGGCATTTTATAACCTTGTCACTGGCGGTTGAAGTCTAGAATGGCTAGTTTAGACTTTGCCACACAATCTTCTATTTGATCATGAGTCCAAAGTTTTTATAATGCTGCATAAGGTTGAAAATCTTCCCTCTTGGTGCAATCTCTCACAATGACTCTCATCTCTGAAAAGGTGTATTTCCTTACCAAGTGCTTATCCTACTTTATAAAAGCTTGGCTTAAATGTGGAGCTTGGTAAGATGGCACACCTAGCATGCATATTTTGTTAAGAGATGGTCCTAGCGAAAAGACAGTGCACTTCCTCATTCAATCATTTAGAAATAATGTTCAGGGGAGAGGGAGACAAATGGACTCACACGAAGGAGTAGGCTAGCAAAATTGCAAAAGTCTTAGGTACAGATTAGTCCCAGAGACTGGATTTTTGTGCTAAAGTCAAAGGGTGGTCCTTTATTTTGCTCAAAGATATATTTTTTTTGAATGAACCGTGAAACTTTTTGATATTGTACACCCATGAGAACTGATAAACGTTTTCTTATTTTCCTTTCTTTCTTTCTTTCTTTGTTTCTTTCTTTCAGCACTCATGGTGTAGGGAAGCTAATTCAATGGTTCAAATATTTTTTTTGCAAACTTTTTCTAAGCAATTGTTGGGGAGAACCAAAATCTGTTTCATATGATCAAAGTTTCACAAAAGGAAGATTTTCTGTTGTCATACTTGGTGAAGTGTATGCATGAGTCTGATGTGGAAACCGCATAACCAAGCATGATTAATTGAGAACTCAAAGATAATGCAAAGGAAAATGATTGTCTTTGGAAGTGCAAGTCCCTCATAAGGATCAAATCCTAACTAAGCTCAATGCATGCGTAAATGGTGTAGACATGGTTTTGCAAATTAATATTTGGCCACAGTAGGAAATTGTCTATCATAGTGAAGATGTGCACCAAGTAGGGGTTTTTTGTTGCAGCATGGTTTTGAAAGAAATCATTGGACTCTAATCATGAGGAAATCACAGCTCATCCAAAACATGCCATATCATAAACTCCAACAACTAGACTTGGTGTTTATTAACCATTTCACACCCACTAAAACATAGAGGGACTAGTGTTATCATCATGCTGGCCTACTATTACCCACAGAAATGAGGAGTAGAGGTTGTATACTTGAGACTTAAAGGGACCTAATACAACAACTATTCATCATTTTCTATAGGAAAGGTGGAGACAAAGTTCTCAATTTTATTCAAAAAAAGGGAAATCTTTTTATTCTTTTTGGTTTTGCAAATTTTTATGGTCTTTCTTCAAAAGCGAAAATCTTTTTGTGTTTTCTGAAACTTCATAGAACGATAAATCTTTTTGGCTTTCCTCAAAGTTTATCAAAATTGAATTTTTTTGGGTTTTCTTCATTATAGTTATATACAAAAGGGAACAAAATAACTCTACTAGAAAAGATAGGGCGAGAGAAGAAAGTAGATGGCGCACCTTATTTTGCGTACCTCTCCAAGCTTAGGTCTTTACAAGACTTAAGCTTGGAATGCCCTCACTATGGTGGTTGATAATTGATGTTGAGGTGGCCAAACAACTAGTTTATCATGGAGAGGTTCGTTTGAAGCAATTGTGTACCATTGTTGTCCTTCTCTTATGGCTGCTTGTATTTCTTGGGTTTGGACGTTGGTCTCATAGGCGTTGGCAGCCAAGTATTGCATATCTTTGTCACACCCGGTTCCAACAACCGACACCGAATGCATCTCTATGCGTGCCCAGGACAATTATTGTGATAAAAGAACAATATCTTTATTAAATCAATAGCATTATTACAAGAGAGACCCGTAGGTCAAAACAAAAGATTACATTACAGTGGAATAAACTAAGCGTTGGCGTCCTTCAGCTCCCACAGGAAGTCGACCGAAAGACCGCAGGCCTAGAGCTCTCCTCCATTGTCTTCATCGTTGTACTATCCTTCTCTTGTAGCTAAGCAGCAATGTGGTATATAGCAAGGGTGCGTACATGTCGTACTCAGCAAGTGGGGGAAAGGATGGCATGGGGCTATAGAAAAGGAAGGCTTATTGGGGTTTATTGCGTAAGCTTTTAATTCACTAAAGCATCCTAGTTACTAGGTGAGGTCATCCCAACCATCAATCCGCGGGGTGCTATCCAAGCCAAGTCTAAACCCAATCCAATCTAACCATTCCCAACCATAACCATCCATAAACCACCAACTAATCAAGTGAGGGATCCGGGCCGCTCGTGACTGTCAGCACGACTATCATGATAGTTTTACACTTTACAGAGGTTGCGCCACTTCATTCCCCTGTTGCCAGGTGGACTGGAGTCTCCATGTTGCCATGCCGGCCAAGCACTAGCACACTTCCTTAGGTGTGTGGCCAGGAGATCACTACGAGGCTTTTACAAAGTGTCTCCCAGTACATGCTAGCCACTAAGGTTCCACTCCCGTCCATAAGTGATAGCCTATCAACAAGCAGCTCATCACCCCAGGAGCCCCCTATTGAGCCATTCGGATATAAGGACAGTCCTCTTGACTTCCATTCCCCACTCAATCAGATGCTGCACCGACACTGGGAGAACTCCTAATTAATCAGCCAAGTTGTTCCATAGCAGCCTTGTGATGGCAATGTTGTCCTGGGTTACCGCTCCAAGAACCGGTTCCTAGGATCTACAACAAGCATACCACCACCCAACATGTGCCAACGGCGCCACGTCCATTCCATCCAGCTTGTTGAGATCCCTAAGTCCATGTTGCTAAAAGAATTACCAAATTATCCCAGTATGACATTGATCATTAGTCAACATTAATTGAACCCAACAACCCAATAAGCAACTAAGCATGTCTACCCATAGCTAATTAAACCTCTAGTTCAAGACGACAAGGACAAGATAAAACAATACTAGTAAACCCTAACAATAGGTACCCATTCATTTGACACAAGCATGCAATTCTAAAATAATCATTCATAATAGGTGCAAAATGCATCAAGGACACGTGCCTGAAAATGGATGTTGTTGCTCAGATCTTCAATTCATTCTCTTGTGATTCTAGGAACAACCCGTTCCCTAACTAACATCATGTAGGCACGACATGCACACAATAATATAAACAAACTAAGAAAACAGTACACCAAGCAGTAATAAACTATAATAAAAAGCAGTACTAAAATATAGTACTCGTTCCTACGATCGTGTGAGCGCAAGAATTATCTAAATTGGGGTTACGAGTAAAAAGTTATGCAAGTTTGCAGATATAGGGTTAAAATTGTAAAATTGAAAACTACTATAAAATAGTATGAACAGATAGTATTCGCTATGATGATCACATTGGCGCAAAAATTACTTAAATCGGAGTTATGGTTAAAAAATTATGAAGGTTTGAAGTTTTAGGGCCCAAAATAGTGAAAACAGATAGGTTTAGGGACCTAAAGGTAATTTTAGAACAGTACAGGGACTAAATTGTAAAATAATAGCATGAAAATATAGTTTATGAAAAGTTTAGGGACTAAAATGTAATTTATAACAAGCTCAAGGATAGAGTGTAAAAAGACAGGACAAAAATATAATTAAAAATAAGTGCAGGGGTGTTTCTATAAAGTTTAGGGGCTAAAATACAATTTAGGAGAAATACAAGGGCTTTTCTACAAAAATACAGTGCTTAAAAACAAGTTCAGGGGCCTAAATATAATTTGCTAAAAGTTCTGTAGAAAACATTTGGATTAAAACTAATTAAAACGGAGTACAGGGGCCTATACGCATAATTACTAATATTGTCCCAGAATTAAATGAATTAATTTAACACTAAAAATCCTATGGACCGGGTCTATGGTCTCCGTTGACCAAGGTTGACCAGGGGGTCTACGGTCCACGGTGGACCAGAAGATACCACTTCGGGGTGACCCAACTTGGACCGTTGATCAAAGGATCGACCGCCAGATGGGCTCCGATGAGGCTGGTGGCTACCGGCGGCGAGGACAGAGGCGGCAGCGGCCGGAGATTACCGGAGCCCGGGCTCCGGTGGTCGCGGCTTGGCCGGGGGACTCCAGAAGAGAGAGGAGGACATGACGAGCTCACCAGAGGGGTCGCGCATGGGAGGAAGAGGCCGAGGAGGTGTCTACGTTGACGGCGGCGGGTTGCCAGGGTGCGGCGATGTTGGGGGACCACGAGCGGCGTCGGCAGCATCCGGGAGCTGCTCCGGAGGGCTTCGCTTCCACCTGCGAGGACGAGAGGCACGTCGATTGGGCTGATACGCGCTGGAGTGGAGGAAATTGCTGCGGTGAGCGGAGCTCTTATCGACGGCGACGAAACGGCGATGCGGCGGCGCTGGAAGGGCAGAGGGTGGGCGAGAGCACGAGCGCGGCCAGGAAATGGTGTAGCGGCACCGATCGGTCAGGTTTTTATAGAGGGGGAGGGCTAGGGCTAGCCGAGGCTCGGCCAGAGAGTAGGCGTTGCAGAGGTGCTCGCCTTCCAAAATCCGTTGGCGGCGGCAGGGGAAAATTAAGGGAAAGTGAAGGTAGGGAGTGCGGGCATCGCGGCGATCACGCTCGGGGTGTCGGCAGGGCGCGGGGGCAAGTGCACGGGCAGGATTTGAAATGGAAGACAGAGAAAAGGAAGGTGGCGACAATAGCGGGAGGAAGAAGATGACGTGTGGGGCCCACTTGTCGGTGAGAGGAGAGAGGGAGAAGGGTTGGCGGGTTTTGAAAATATGCCATCTGCGCAGGGGGGCTGGCTAGGCTGGTTTTGTGGGCCGAGTGGGCTGAGAGAGGGGAGAGTGCGGGAAGAGGGAGAGAGCGGGGTGGGCCAAAAGAAGGGAGTTCTTTTTTCCTATTCTATTTCCTATTTTCAAAATCAAAACAAAAATTGATTTCTAAACAGATTTTCAATAGATTTTTGCACACAATAAACCTAGTGCATCTAATTCGGCATGAATGCAACATGCAAAGTATTAATAACCTAAATTACTTTATTTAATTGAGAAAATAATTATTTTGTCTAAAAAAATGATAATCCTCTATATAATTTAAGACAAATTTTAATCTATTATAAGAAAATGTTGAAATTTATCGGAATTGGGTCACAACAAAAATTTGTAAATTTTGGGATGGTGTGACAATCTTCTTGCAACTCTGAAAAATTGTATGACATGAATCGGGCAGAACGTGAAGTTCCTATGCCTCCATGAGGTTGATGGTAACTTCCCATCCTATAGGGATTGGAAGGCTCATATTCTTCATAGGAGGAAGTAGTGTAGTTTGTTGATGAACTAGCAAATCCAAGAAACTATGGCTGCTCCCCATGGTGTTGGAAACCTCCTGATGCACCCGTTTGACGTGTGTTCATGGACGTTTCGTGTTGCCGCTATGCTCGTCGGAGTTTCCCTCTTGTTCTTGGCCTATCCCTTATAACACTATGTCATGTATGTTGCACGGAAGCTTGCAATTTGTATAGGAAGTTCTTTCTTCCAATAATAGTGAGCTGGAGGTTAGATAACTCTATCTCTGTGTCATACCCCGGATAAAGCATGAAGTACCTATTATTCTCCACCTTCAAAAAGTGGGCTTGGAAGAAATGATATTCCCCTAACAATGGAGCACTAGGGAGATGATCTATTCTAGCTCTATAAAGCGCGCCACCTTTCTAGTTACTCTTGTGACAAAAGGAGTGAAAGCGATGGGTCCTTGTTGCCTGAATACTAAGGTGAGCGAATGGTTGATGAGGAAAAACATGGGGTTTGTTTTAGTTTTCTTGATTACAGCATAAAGTTAGGCTTTATCTAAATTATTCACTAAACGTGCATCACCTCGAGGAGTTAAGTAATAAGTAATAAAATGGTGAATAGCACGAAGTGATGGGTTGTGAATGTCACTAGTGCGCTCTTGTCCTGTAACAGGATTTCCTATCATTGTCCAAAGTCCTTGTGGTGAGAAGATTTTAAGTTTATTTATGCCTATGACGGCCTTACGGTCAAAACCAAGATAGGTACTAATTTCTTTTATAGACCGCCCATAAGTTTCACCAAAGAGACAAAATTCGAACAAAGTGTCATATTTGTTTGTATCATGGGCGTGAATTCTTAATGTGCAAAGAAACTCGATGGTGGGCCATTTAGAACCATATTCATTTAGGTGATAGAAATCATACCATCCCACTATGTTGAGTGCATACTCAAAATCAGCGATGAAGCCCATTCGTTCAAGGAAGTCATTGTCGAACTTGGGCACGGCTATGTACTCCCGGTTCCGAATGGCATTGAACTTGCTTTGTTCATCGAAGTCGTTGAACACAAGGTTTTCTTCACCCACCATGAAATTTTCAATGTCTCCTCTTTGTTCACTTGCCATCGTGTCAGCTTCGGACACGGACATTGTCTCCGGGATGTAACTCAGAGCTTGCCCGTAGGCAGCCTTCGAGTGCTCACTTGGAGTGCGCCTCCCATGACTTGAGCTGCTACTGAACTTGGTGTAGACCAAATGCTTGCCATTTCTGCAAAAGGTTACTTGGACGCAATACCTGAAGGATAATATAATGATAAAGGTTAGCAATTAGTCATTTGGTTAGTTGTCCAAGTGTTAGTTATTCAAACTTGCACCGGCAACATCACTCTTATTCTAGTTGGTTTTATTGCAGGAAAAAAAAATTCTATGTTCAAGGTGAACTTACTAGGAAAACTAGTGAGGAGAGAGCAAAGGGGGAGAGATGTGAGGGAGAAGAGAGTTTTCAGCTGAAGGTTGAGGAGTGAAGAATTAAGAGACTGAGCCTTGGTATTTATAGGCTCGAGGGGAGGCTTGGAGGCCAACCTATCACGCTGGGCGGCAAGACTTGTCGGGCGGCAAGACACGTCGGGCGGCGGCACATGGCTGGGCAGTAGGGCCTTCTGCCTCCTTTTGCTGCATTATTCCTTTGGTGATGATAGGAGAGGACTAGGTGAATGCGCCATGTGCTCCACTTGCTTACTATGGTCAGAATTTTGTGAAGAGTGTGGGGAGCAAGAAGAGAGTGATGGGATGGCCAAAGTTGGATGTTTGCAATGAGTATTCTGCCACTCATTAGGCCTTGGGGAGTACGATGGCATGGGAGTGTGGGTGATGGAAGGGTGAGGTGACTTGAGTGGCTCTCCTTCGTTTGCTTTGAGTCATGGCGGGTCCTTTCGGTGAGCAATTTGCATAAAGGAACTGCTGGCCTTACCTCTTCCACTCATCTCCATCATTCCTGCAGTGAAAGAGCAAGGAATCGGAGAAAAAGAATGGCTGAGCGGCCATAATTGGTCGGGCGGCAGGTTCGGCAGAGAGATCACCCAGCCAGGTGGTTATTTTTCGTGAAAAATGACTTCCCGGGTGCTGAATTATGACTGGGTTATTTCAGGCTGTGTTAGTGTCCTGGATCATAACCCGGGTGGTCGTTTTGACCACAAATTTGACCTCCTGACCGAGAAACTTGGCTGGGTTATCAAAAAAAATTTACTTTTCCAAATTTTTTTTTCTTTTCTTTTATATCCAAATTTTAGTGATAAAAGAGGGAAAAAAGAGCAACCTAATTTAGTGGTATGTACAAGAGAAAGAGAAGGGACAAATATCGCTTACCTTTGAACAAGGGTCTGAGTTTTACATCTCGAACAGGACGTCCTTTGTGTTCAGTTTTGCAAGGTACCCTCCATGGATGGAGAATTTTGCACGATTGGTGCAACTTCTTTCTACTGCCATACTTGTTTGATTTTCCTAGGCTTGGAGGCGACCTTTTTCTTTGTTTCTTGTGGCTCGTTCTTCTTTTTGAGCAGCGGCAGTGCATTCTTGAATTTTACCACTGGCGCACTCGATTTTGGTGGAATTGGGTACACCTCAACTTTCTGCACCATGTTAGAGTTTTTACCATAAAAGATGCGTACCTGATTGCATTGTTCTGTTTGGGGCTTGAAGGCAAACTTCTCATCATGTCCATTTATGCTAAGGTGGATTTGTCCAGCCCCAACGTCAGTGTTGGCATTTGTGGTGCTAAGGAACGGTCTTGCTAGTATAAGGTGCATCATCGCATCGACCTCCATGTCTAGCACCACAAAGTCAACGGGGATGAGAAAGTTCCTTATCTTGACAGGTACGTCCTCCGCGATGCCCGCTGAGTAACAGACGGATTGATCAGCGAGCTGCAAGCACATTGCTATAGGGGATAATGAATTGACATTAAGTTTGTCATACACCACCTTTGGCATGACGGTCATGCTCGCCCCTAAGTCACAAAGGGTGTTGTTGAAGTGTTGCATTCCGATGGAACATGGGATGGTTGGGCATCCTAGATCTCGCTTCTTTTCTGGCAGAGAGTTCAAGATGGCGGCACTGCATTCCTCCGTTAATTTGATGATCTCGGTGGATGGCATTGGGCATTTATTGTTGAGGATGTCTGTTAAGTACTTGGAGTAGGTAGGAAACTGCATGGCGTCAAGCAACGGTATATTGACATATAATTTCTTTATTACCTCAACAAATTTTTCAAATTGTTCATCCATTGTTGGCTTTTGTTGGTGAGAGGGAAATGGCAACACTGGCGTATCATAGAACTAATGTGCCACCTTCTTAGGGGGGCGGGGGTGCCTTTGTCTCCTCAACTTCAATTTCCTCCTGCATCTTCTGACTCTACACTGGATTCCTTAGCCTTCCCTGCATTGTTAGGATTTGTGCGGTCCTGTGTAGACTTTCCGCCTCTAGTTGTAACAGCATTAAGATTTTTTTAGGGCTAGCTTTCGGCTGACCGGGGAGCTTGCCCGAGTTAGGCTTAACAATAGAAGCGGCCAACTGAGCAATTTGTGTTTCTATCATTTTGTTATGACTAAGCAGGTTTTGCAGAGTGGTGTTGAATCTCTCCATACGGGAATCTATACTTTCTAGGACATTATCAGTAGCAATAAACTTCCTACTAATACTTCCATTAATTTTAGATTGTCCTAGAACAAGGTTACAAAAAGAAGGTTCATTATGAGTAAAATTCCCAGAGTTACCCATGTTCTTGTCAAAGGAGAGGCTTGGCTTGGATTCTCATCTGAAGTTGTTCGTGCGGGGCCTAAAACCGTTGTTGTTCACTTCTTTTTCTTGAGTTTCTGGACAACGGTTTCCCATGTGTCCCAAATTATCATAGACTTCGCAGGCCATGCGAGAGTCTAAGGATTGGGTTGTTTGAGGAGCATCCATTTTCTTCAAAAGTTGATCGATATTGATTGCTAGCATGTCAATTCCATCAACTTGGTGGACTCCTCTCATCTTGGGTTGTGGCTGACTCTGCCTCTCATCATAGCCACCGTAGTTGGCGACCATCTTTTCTATGATAGTTTGAGCTTCTTTGACCTTCAGGTCAGTTTTTGGCGGTGTGCGGCACTTTTACCATGACGGATGTGACCCCTGAAGCCATCCGGCTTCGCCTTTTCCCATTTTCACTCTTGGGGAAGGATAAGCAATGGTTCTACAACAATCAAGAAGATCTCACCACATGGGATAAGTGCTCCAACGCTTTCTTTATCAGGTTCTTCCCACTACGCAAAATTAATGCCCTGCGGAACGAGATTTCAAGCTTTCAACACATGACCAATGAAAGCATCCTCAAGGCTTGGGAACGCTTCCAAGAGTATATATTGGTGTGCCCACATCATGGAATGAAAGATTGGTTGCTGATCCAATGCTTTTACCATGGGCTTCCCATGGGCTCAACCGCCCCGCTCGTGAGCACCTAGACCTAAAAAAATAAATAAAAATAAAAAAATAAAAAATAGGAAAGAGAAAAGTCAAGAGGCCCCTAATGATCAACATAAGGGAAAGAAAGACAGACGAGCCGACTTGACATTTTTTGTCGTTATCAACACAAAGAAGAAATTTTGGTTTTTTCTTATTTAATATCTTCAAAGCAAATTGATACAATCCGGTGGCTGATGAAGTTCAAGCGGACGTGATGGGACTCGCTATTGAGCCGGTGTGATTGAAGGGGCTTCAAGGGCTAGTACGACGACTCACTCTCCTCAACAAAGCCTCTGGATCGTTGTCGTAGTTACTTGGTAGGTCGAAACCAGTCATAAAGTGTCCTGTTTACACCACAAATAAATAGAACAAGGGTAAGTCCGTAAAGGAAAGCGGTAACTTCTTGATAGAAATATCAATGTTAAAATTCCGATATCTTAGCCTATTGCCTCCCCGGCAACGGTGCCAGAAATGCTTGTTGATACTTCTTAACGTCGCACCAGGAATATGACTATCCCCGACAATGGTGTCAGAAATGCTTGTTGGCGTTTGTTATGCCTTACGAATAAAATGAATTAATCCACAAGCGCACGGAAGACCATTATAGCATTTCACTCGAGAGTATTCCAAGGTATCATATTTGTTTACAAAGGGAAGCTAGGCGTAAGATTATCTTAGTTTAACAAAGATATGACTAAGAATTATACGAACTAACCAAAAACGGGGGTAAGGATGTTCAATGATAAAGTGGGGTAGTAACACAGGAGAAATCCACACTAAAATAAATAAGGAGAACGGTTGAGCTAGCCGGGAGGACAACAAGTCCAAGTCTAAGATTACTAAATATATCTTTCTAAAATATCTAAGTCAAGCGTCAAATCTAGTTACTCAGGGTGAGGGGCACGGTAAGTTCACTTTGGGGCACGATAAGTTCACTTCAGGGCACAGTAACAACCACTAATAAGGGTCAGTAACTAACCTCAGTACTAATGGTTGTGCTACCGCTAGACAACCCTTCTTGAGACTTCCCAAGAATGGTGGACTACTAAATGGACAGACAAGTGCTGTCACCGCCTGTCGCCTACCACAGAGCTCGTGGGGACGACTGCAAATCCAGCTAGCGTTAACTTAGGCTCCACGTGATGTGGACAAGGGTTCCCGATCTTCCGAAAGGTTCTTGGTAAGTTGATTTGGTCGGAGGCGACACACAAATCGATCCGGCTTCAGAACAGCACGTTCTAAACCCCGCAATCGCAGCACGACGTCTCCTCTGGTTATCAACCGTCCAAAAGACGATTGACCTCGCCGAGAAGGCTGATCCCTGCCTGCGAATCAAGAACACAAGCAAGAACAACGAAGATTGCAACACAATTGCAGATGTATGATTAAACTCTCGAAGTTGGGGTCTCACAAACCGATGAACGGCGAAACTGTTTATGAACAGAATTGATCTAAGCAAAACCCGAACCCTAATGGTGCGGCGGCGGCTGTATATAAAGACCCTAGGGTCGTGCAAGACCCTCTGGACGCGCCCCTAATTGGGCTCAACTAGATACAAAGCCCAAAGGCCAAAAATAGGCGACGCAGCACCGACACAGATTCTGGACTCTGTCTTGTTTTGACGATTCCCGATGACTCCAGATGAATTTTGACATGAGGCTGGCGGCATTGGAAAGGTCTTCTCCTTATCTTTCCGTGCATATGTAGAACGTCCAAATCCGAGTCCGTATGCGTCCTGGGCAACTGTTTTAGTACAGACTGGTCCTGGCCCCCGAAACAGACTCGAAGTCGGTTTTGATTGGGCCTCCACTTTGGCTTCCAAGCTCTTGCTGGTCCTCCACGTTCCCAGCTCCTTCTCCCATCATCTCCTGGTCTTCTCCATGGTTTCTAATCATAAAATAATCATTAGGTAGCAAACCATTCTCAAAAGTAACATATAGCGAAGAACGTAGGAACGAGCTCACCTCTAAATTTAGTCGTCGTGCACGAGCTCTAGTCATTGGACCTTGCAAGTCCAGATTTGGAGGAGTGTTGTGTGTATCCATAGGAGTGATGTCCTCATCATCCTCCCCCTCTTGAAGTGGAGTCGTCCTCGACTCGAGCTCATCCTCTTCTCCCAAGTATGGTTTCAAATCTGAAATGTTAAAAGTAGGACTAACCCCGAACTCGGGAGGCAACTCAAGTTTGTATGCATTATCATTAATCTTCTCTATTATTTTGAATGGAGCATCAGCTCTAGGCATTAGTTTAGACTTTCTCAATTCTGGAAATCTATCCTTCCTTAAGTGTAACCACACTAAATCTCCTACATCAAGCTTTACTTCCTTTCTACCCTTACTGCCAGCACTTTTATACTTTTCATTCATCTTTTCAATGCTAAGTCTAGTGGTCTCATGCATTTGCAAAATAAATTCAGCACGCTCCTTAGCATCAACATGAACTCTCTCATTAATAGGTAGAGGAAGTATATCAAGTGGAGTACGGGGATCAAAACCATACACTACCTTGAATGGACTTACCTTGGTAGTAGAATGTGTTGCCCGATTATAAGCAAACTCAACATGAGGTAAGCATTCTTCCCATTGCTTCAAATTTTTCTTCAAAATAGCTCGCAACATAGTACCCAAAGTGCGGTTCACAACCTCAGTTTGTCCATCAGTTTGTGGATGACAAGTTGTAGAAAATAACAACTTTGTACCCAACTTATTCCAAAGCGTGCGCCAAAAATGACTCAAGAATTTTGCATCACGATCTGAAACAATAGTAGAAGGCATACCATGCAAACGTACAATTTCTTTGAAAAAAAGATCAGCAATGTAACTAGCATCATCAGTTTTATGACATGGTATAAAGTGTGCCATCTTGGAAAAACGATCCACAACAACAAAAATGCTATCACTCCCCCTCTTAGTCCTAGGCAGTCCTAAAATAAAGTCCATAGAAATATCCGCCCAAGGAATAGAAGGAACAGGAAGTGGCATGTATAAACCTTGTGGATTCAATCGAGACTTAGCTTTTTGACATGTAGTGCAGCGAGCAACAAAACGCTCAACGTCTTTCCTCATCCTTGGCCAAAAGAAGTGTGTGACCAAAATATCCTCCGTCTTCTTAGCACCAAAATGACCCATCAATCCACCTCCATGCGCCTCCTGCAACAATAAAAGACGAACGGAACCAACTGGAATGCATAGGCGGTTAGCTCTAAACAAGAAACCATCATTCAACACAAATTTGTGCCAAGCACGACCTTCTTTACAGTGCAGCAATACATCTTTAAAATCAACATCAGCAACATTTAATTGCCTCAAGTCCAAAAATTCTACAATCAAGTTGAGACAACAAAGTATATCGCCTAGATAAAGCATCAGCAATCACATTATCCTTCCCTTTCTTATGTTTAATAATATAAGGAAAAGACTCAATAAACTCAACCCATTTAGCATGTCTACGGTTGAAATTGCATTGAGAACGAATATACTTAAGTGATTCATGATCAGAATGAATAACAAATTCTTTGGGCAACAAATAATGACGCCACGTCTCTAAAGAACGTACAAGTGCATATAGTTCCTTATCATACGTGGAATAATTCAAAACAGGCCCAGTAATTTTCTCACTAAAGTATGCAACAGGTTTACCATCTTGCATCAAAACACCACCAATGCCTATACCACTAGCATCACATTCAAGCTCAAAAGTCTTATCAAAATTGGGTAATTGCAGCAATGGTGCATGTGTAAGTTTGTCCTTCAAAGCATCAAAAGACTCATGATGTACCTTACCAAAATGGAAGTCAATGCCCTTCTTTGTCAACTCATGCAATGGTGCAGCAATGGTGCTGAAATCTTTGACAAAGCGGCGGTAGAAACCTGCAAGACCAAGAAAACTCCTCACCTGTGTGATAGTTTTTGGTACAGGCCAGCTCTTTATGGCTTCAATCTTCGCCTCATCCACCTCAATTCCCTGTGGAGTCACAACATAGCCAAGAAAAGAGACTCGATCCGTGCAAAAGGTGCACTTCTCAAGGTTACCAAATAAACGTGCAACTCGCAAAGCATCAAAAACAGCATGCAAATGAATCATATGATCATCCATAGATTTTCTGTAAATCAAGATATCATCAAAGTAGACAACCACAAATTTGCCAATAAAAGGTCTTAAAACCTCATTCATCAAACGCATGAAAGTACTGGGTGCATTAGTTAACCCAAAAGGCATTACTAACCACTCATACAACCCGAATTTGGTTTTGAAAGCTGTTTTCCATTCATCTCCAAGTTTCATTCTAATTTGATGGTAGCCACTACGCAAATCAATTTTAGTGAAAATTATAGCACCACATAACTCATCAAGCATGTCGTCTAGCCTAGGAATAGGATGACGATACCTAATAGTAATGTTATTAATGGCTCTACAATCTACACACATACGCCAAGAACCATCTTTCTTAGGAACCAAAAGTACAGGAACAGCACAAGGACTAAGTGATTGACGAACATACCCACGATCCAAAAGGTCTTGGACTTGTCGTTGTATCTCCTTAGTCTCCTCAGGGTTGGTCCTATAAGCAGCACGGTTTGGCAAAGTAGCACCAGGAATCAAATCAATTTGATGCTCAATCCCTCTCAAAGGTGGCAAGCCCGAGGGTATCTCAGCTGGGAAAACATCCTCATACTCCTGCAAAAGGTTAGTGACAGCAGGAGGCAAAGCCCTAGAAGCAATATCACCAAGCAAAAACAAGGCTTGTTTGCATATCAAAGCATAGCAAATATCATCAGTAGAAATTTCAGCAAGCTCAGATTTTGTGGCAAGACATGAACGACCTTGTAATTTAATTGCAGCACCCTTAGAACTTGAAGAATCATTAACATTACTTGGTGTAGAAGCAGAATTAACAGGTTGCTGAATTTCAGGGCTTTTATTTTTCAAACTAGCAGCTCGTTCTAAATCAGCTTGTACAATTTCAGCAGGGGTCATTGGTAACAAAGTAATTTTAGTTCCTTTATGCATAAAAGTGTACTTATTACTTTTACCATGGTGTACAGCATCATTATCAAATTCCCAAGGTCTACCCAATAAAAGTGAACAAGCTTGCATGGGTACAACATCACAGTCAACAGAATCCACATAGGAACCAATGGAAAAAGGAACTCTGCAAGTTTGTGTTACCTTAGCTTTTCCAGAGTCATTTAACCACTGAATGTAGTATGGATGTGGATGTGGGCGTGTGGTCAAATCAAGCTTCTTAACCACATCAGAACTCACCAAATTGTTGCAGCTTCCTCCATCAATGATGACACGTGCCCGACGGTTCTTGATGACGAAGAAAATCTGGAACAAGTTATGTCGCTGCATCATCTCGGGCTGCTGGATTTGTGTGCTAAGCACACGCTGCACAATAATATTCATGTAGCCCGTGGTATCTCCGCCTCCAAGGACGAGGTCACCGCTGGTGGCAGCGACATCCTCCTCCTCATCCTCCACATCGGAGGTGCTCATGTAACCGCCATCATCTGTCGCCACATATGCTCGCCTACTTGGGCAGTCTTTCTGCACATGGCCAAGGCCATGGCATCGGTGGCACTGAATCCCTGTAGTGCGTCCCGTCGAAGCAACAGAGGAGGCACTACTAGCCGGTACCTGCACAGAATTTTTACCTGAGCGCGTAGAAGGGGCAGGGGCTGATCTTGGTGCTGCAGAAACAACACTAGCTGGTGGGGGCGGCCGGAAAGATGGCTTGGGCAACCCCGAAGTCCCCGTCGGCTGTGGTGGGTAGAAATTCCTGGACTTGATGTACTCCTCAAAAGCCTGGAAAAGTCCCTGTGATTCTTTCTCTGCAAGCATAGCATACTGGAAACACTGGTTGAGGGTATAAAATTCTTTATAATCAAGGATGTCCTGAATTTCTTTTCTCAAACCAGAATAAAAGCGGCAAATCTGATCCTCTACTTTTTCAACCACAGCACAACGAATCAAACCCTTCTGAAGCTCACTAAAATACTCCTGAACAGTTTTATCTCCTTGATCTAAACGCTGCAGTTTATTACGGATTTCTCTATAAAAAGAAGGAGGAACAAAACGATCACGCATTTCTACCTTAAGTTCTTCCCAAGTAGTAGGCAAATCGGTTTCAGCAGCTAGACCACTCCACCAAACAATAGCAAAGTTCTTAAACTCACTAGTGGCTTGTCTAACTCTATGTTGTTCAGGAACAAGATGGGCATTAAATTTTTGTTCTACCGTCATTTCCCAATCAAGGTAAGCATCACCATCGTACTGACCCGAAAACGAAGGAATTGAAAACTTAATTTTAGCATACGGATCATCTGGAGCATAGTTACCTTGTGTGCGACGGTTGTGGTTGTGGAAACCACCCATACCTTGAGGGTTACGTTGCAAACGGCGTCGTAACCTTGCGGTCCTTGTAGCTGACCTATCGACGGTGCCATCAGCCTTATACACCGTTGCTTCATCATGATCGTCTTCAACGTCGTTGTTGGTGTCGTTGTTGGATTTGGTGTTGGTGTTGTTGTTGTTGTTGTTGTTGTTGGTCTTGTGAGCGGTCTCCAATTCGACAACCTGATCGGTTAGCTTAGAGACTCTCTTATCCAACCGCTCAATGCTTTCTCCCAGGTGAAGCTTGGTGACGGCGTCGGTGACGGCCCTGGTGATCGTCTCTACCAAATCACTCTGAACCGCCTGCAAAGCCTTCTGTAACTGATCTTGGCTCACGCACTCATCAAATTTTGCGGGCGAAGCACCCTCTCCATCGCTTCCTGACATCAGAAACACCAAAACAGGAAACAAAAAGTGAAGGTTATCCCTACAAAACTACTAAGTAGTGGTGCCTCTCAACACAGCAAAAGTAAGCTTCTTGCAAAGCTCTTACAAAGTTCTGAAAACAACAAAGCGAAGGATACCAGGGAGAAGTGTTCCACGATTGCAAGGGTTACCAAATACCCTATGTGCTGTCCATAAGAAGTATGTAGAGCTAGGAAGGCCAAATATATATATATGAGTGGCACACAAATCAAAAACAGATAGTAAAGCTGAATAAGTGCCCAAATAACTTGTCCCTAGTTGCTGGTCTAACTATGTCCTAGAACAGTAGTGATAGCAAAGAAGAAACAAAGAGACAAAGGGACACAGTCGATCACAGGGGGCTTAGTGTAAAACAGCCGAACTCAGAAATTCCAGGGGGCTAGATGGAGCACTAGTAGGAATCCCAAATTTCTTTTTTTTTTATTTTATTTTTTTGATATTTTTTTCCAACTCACTAGTAAACAGGAAGAAAACCACAAAAAATTTCAGCTCAAACCGAGATAGGACGTGGCCTACAGAAAATCTTGAAGTTTCAGAAAACGTCGGGTTTCAACTTGAATGAATTTTTTCTTTATCTTCCCGATTTTTTTTGAATTTTTTGACGAGGGCACACAGGGCGTAGCCTAGTGTGGGTATGCTCAACTTTTCGTCTAGAATCTCCTGTTCGACAATGACGTCGGGTAGGGAGTTTTTTGGCAAGGTGGATGCAGCGGAAAGTGGAATTTATGAAAAGTGGTCCGAGGTGGTGAGGGTAGGTTTAGGGTGGGATTAGGGTGGGCGTGTTGTTCAATCAACCCTAGCACACAAAGCCGACAAAACCGAGGATGGTGAAGGGGATGGCGGCTAGGGTTGCAAGGGAAACACTACTGACGACAAAAACACAAACTAAACCAGCGACTAAACAAGAACTAGGGCACAAACTCAACACTACGGACTCTGAAATTGAAATATGCAAAGGCTAAACACGTGGTTATGGGCGGGGGAAAATTTTTTTTTTTGGTATTTTCAGTGGACGATAGGAAGAACACGAAAACAAAACTAAAGGGTAGTGTGAACCTGACGGTGCACCTGAAGCTCTGATTACCACTTGATGTGGACAAGGGTTCCCGATCTTCCGAAAGGTTCTTGGTAAGTTGATTTGGTCGGAGGCGACACACAAATCGATCCGGCTTCAGAACAGCACGTTCTAAACCCCGCAATCGCAGCACGACGTCTCCTCTGGTTATCAACCGTCCAAAAGACGATTGACCTCGCCGAGAAGGCTGATCCCTGCCTGCGAATCAAGAACACAAGCAAGAACAATGAAGATTGCAACACAATTGCAGATGTATGATTAAACTCTCGAAGTTGGGGTCTCACAAACCGATGAACGGCGAAACTGTTTATGAACAGAATTGATCTAAGCAAAACCCGAACCCTAATGGTGCGGCGGCGGCTGTATATAAAGACCCTAGGGTCGTGCAAGACCCTCTGGACGCGCCCCTAATTGGGCTCAACTAGATACAAAGCCCAAAGGCCAAAAATAGGCGACGCAGCACCGACACAGATTCTGGACTCTGTCTTGTTTTGACGATTCCCGATGACTCCGGATGAATTTTGACATGAGGCTGGCGGCATTGGAAAGGTCTTCTCCTTATCTTTCCGTGCATATGTAGAACGTCCAAATCCGAGTCCGTATGCGTCCTGGGCAACTGTTTTAGTACAGACTGGTCCTGGCCCCCAAAACAGACTCGAAGTCGGTTTTGATTGGGCCTCCACTTTGGCTTCCAAGCTCTTGCTGGTCCTCCACGTTCCCAGCTCCTTCTCCCATCATCTCCTGGTCTTCTCCATGGTTTCTAATCATAAAATAATCATTAGGTAGCAAACCATTCTCAAAAGTAACATATAGCGAAGAACGTAGGAACGAGCTCACCTCTAAATTTAGTCGTCGTGCACGAGCTCTAGTCATTGGACCTTGCAAGTCCAGATTTGGAGGAGTGTTGTGTGTATCCATAGGAGTGATGTCCTCATCACCACGCCTACACATTCACTAGATATTCTTCCATTGGCCTAGCGGAAGAATAGCCGGGAAATAACCAAGCCTAAGTCCTAAAAAGAACTAAAGCTTAATTAAATCCTAGCTAAAAAACCGGCGAACTGTGCCACAAAGTTTCTTCTCGATGATTGTAACCTGAAGAAATGTCAAAGTTAAAATAAGTATTTGACAAGATATAAAAGGGAAATATATTTTATATTGATAAGAGATAACTCTTACATAAAGAGAAAAGATACAAGAGAGCTCATACCAAGACTCCAAGACAATTTCAAAATCTCGAGCGGTGCTCTCGACTAGACTCTATCTCCCGACTAACTAACCTACTCTACTAAGTAACACAAGTAGTGGGAAATGATCTCCTTGAAGTGTTGCTTCGTGATTTCTTCCCAAATTCTTCACTATTTATAGGTGGCAACGGGCCAGGAGGTATTTGTAGGTGAATTGGAGTCGGTAGGCTGAAGTCGGTCTGCCAAGTGGCCGGGTATGCCATGCGGCATGCACCGCCAAGCGGCGGGCTAGGCCAGGCGACCATTGGATCGTGTCGGTTCCGAGACCGACCTTCTTCTAATGGCTTGTATCTTGTCCCAATGGCGGTTGTTGGGCCGGTTTCAATCGACTCCCTCCTTTGGTGGGCGGTAGGCCTCATGGGCCTTGTGGGTTGGCAACCCCGGGTAGTAACCCAAGGCCGGGCGACACGGTAGGCTGAGTGGTGAGCTTGGCTTGGTGCCTACCCCTTGCCAGGTTGCCACTTGACTTCTCCCAGTTAGGCCACTTGGTGGCCTTCTTTGCTTCACCTCTTTTCATATCTTTTGGTCCGAGAGGAGAAAACGACATCCTGGTGGAAAATTTTGCAGAATCGACTCGATGCTGATTTCAGCCATAAACGACCCTGTCGCCTGTGGAATATGGCTGTTTTATAGTCGTGATCAGCCGGCGGGGTGTTTCTTCATGTTTTTGCATATTTTGGCCCCTTTTTACCTCCAAATACACATCTCACCAAAACTCGTCTAACCTTATTAGTTCTAACAGATATTTATTGAACATAAGTCTTTACCTTGCATTTCCCCACCGGTTGGTGGCCAGTGTTAGATTTGTTTGGCCACCAACATCAACCCAATCACTGGCAAGAGTATCCCACTACCACCATTGTTATCAAACAGCAATGGAAATGAGGAGTTGTTGTCTGATATTGTGAATGATGCTGGTGGTCGTGGACCTATGTTCATCGAGTGCGTAGTCCTCTGTAAGACACCCAGGCAAGATGGTGGTTCCTTTGTGATTCTTCTGTTCTCTTCAGGAAACATCATGTACCATGAGAAGACTGATGGCATGTGGATGATGGTACCAAATTCAGATCGAATTCCAGTAAGATTTATGGATGCTGCTTACTGGGAAGGGCAATACGTGGTGGCAATCTGTCAGTGGGGAGACATAATGGTCTGGGACCAGGATAAGAAGCCCATTATTGGATCTCCTCAACGGGTTAAGGGTCCCCTTTTTGCTCGTCCACTGTACTGTAGACGCGAATGCGCGCCCATGATGTTTCTTGCGCGGTTAGCTCGTAGCTGGCCTATGGTCTTCCAACTATGAGAAGAATATTGGGGAAAATGAATTGGAAGGCAACTAGAAAGCCACCAGTCAACGTGCGGTATTGAAAGTGACGGGGGGGGGGGGGGGGTGAATAGGCAATAATTTTTGAAATTGACTTAATAATAAAAGATAAATACGCAGTGTCAGACTTGTCCAATGATCATGAGTAAAGTCCATGTACTTGTCCGATGGCACGAGTTAGAAAAGTATATCGACCAACTAAAACTTAAATCTAGTGCAAGGCAAATTAGGGGAAAGTGAATACAAGCTTGAGGATGCTATAGAAGCAAGGGGAAAATTTAGCATGCAACCTACACAAGATAGCTTAAGGAAAACAAAGCTAACCCTAACAAGCTAGTTTATGAGCAAGAACATGTAAATAAAGAACAAGTAATAAAGCACAATGGAGGCACGTGATTTTTCCTTGAAGTTTAGCTCCACAAAAAAGCCTATGTCTCCGTTGAGGAATCCACAAAGGATCGGGTCTCTTTCAACCCTTAACCTCTCCAAGTGACCACTAAGATCAAACTTGGCTTTCCACTAGCAAATCCACAAAGGAGGGGTCAATAAAAACTTTCCGAGGCGTCACCATACAAGTTGGGAGCTCTACGGGCACCTCTAACCATCTTGGGGTTGAATCCCCAAGAGTAACAAACACAAGAGTCGTCGGCGGTGAGGATGGTCCAAGTGCTCAACAGGATGGAAGCTTGATGATGATGTAGCACGACAATCTTCTCTCAATCCTTTCAAAACTCAAGAGTGGAATCAAGGGAAGAGAGTTGAGGAGAGCAAAGTGAGCTTGAGAGTGTTTTTGAGTGGAATGAGTGACCAACTGGCCAAAGGGCAAGATGGGGATCTATTTATAGCCCAATGAGAAAAAGAGCCGTTAGAAGAGCAATTTCTAAGATCTATGTCCGACAAGTCCGATGATCATTGGACATGTTAGATGAATTACGTTGAGGCGCTCTCTGGAGTCCGATGAAGTTTCCCGATGCTTCGGATGAACCTTGTCTATCGGACAAGTCCGATGGTCATCGGACATGTCCGATGACGCATAGTGGCTGGGATTCTGGAGTACGATGAAAAAGTTCGAGACGACGGACTTTCCCATTGTCATTGGACAAGTCCGATGACCGTTGGACAAGTTCGACGACCCTGAGTGGCAGCCTCTCTGGAGTCCGATGGACTCATCGGACAAATCCGATGAATTTTCTCTGAAAAGAGTATTTTTGTCGTGGGAAGAGGGAATTTTGCACTAGATTCATTTTTACATGGTACTCTTGTGTCCCTCTTGATAGTACGGCTTGCCTATACTCAAGATAAAAAAATAATAGGCTTCATGAAATTCAGTCTTGAGTATATTTTGAATTTCAACATGGAGCAATTGACCATATTATTTTCTCCTTTTTGTTTCTATGCACTATATTCATCAAATTTAAATGGTCCTCTACACACATGATCAATAAAAATATTAGTCCATTCTTAATTGTATTGATGCCAATCATTAAAATATAATTAGGGTCCTAGATGCACTTTCAATCTCCCCCTTTTGGGTGATTGATGACAAAACAACTAAATTTTCATAAAAGGATATAATAAGATACAAATTGTGCATAAAAAAAGAGTGGATCTCCCCCTAAATGTGTGCATGAGAAAAAAAATAGAGAACAAAGTTAACAAGTGCACATATTTAATGAAAAGTGTGGGAGCTCCCCCTAACACCATGCATACATGTAAATTTGCAGCAAATTGATCACAAGAGATAGAACTAATGAAAATGACATAAAATTTCACACAAATGCATATAGAAAAAGAAAACCAACAAAGCATCATTACAATAAGCATGAATCCCAAGAGAGCTCACCAATCACAAGTTAAAACACATAGTCACCACAAATAAGGTTTTACAACCTCATAAATAAGCAAACTCAAATTGTCCATCAACTCTCTCAACTCACAAACTAAAAGGCGAGGGATAGATAATTACTTCTCCCCCTTTGGCATTAAAACACCAAAAAGGAGAAAAATAAGACAGCTAACAAAGACGAACTTCTACTCATCATCATTGTTCTCATCGTCGTCATCCTCTTCATCTTCTTCTTGAATTGCTGGTCCCTTGCCCTTGCGTGTCCGGAGATCATAAGTGGCGGGGTCCTCCTCTTCTTCTTCTTCCTCAATATCATCAAACCGAGTGTGCCCACCACTAGATGCTGCTCCGGAGTCAAACGATGGAGGAGCATAGTAACCAAAGTAGCTCATCTCCTCCGAAGTGAAGGAGGCAGTCAGATCCACATAGGTAGGCGAGAACGAGTCTTCCGCTGGAGGTGGTGGAGGAGGAGGAACTTCACACTGAAGCTTGTCAAGAATGATCTTCTGATTCCTCTCAATGACGTCCATCCTCATACTTATGTTCCGGCACATTCCAAAGATGGACTTAAACATCTTCATTATGCCACTCCTTTTTCTACAGGACTGCTGAGGGGCATGAGATGATCTTGTGGCCCTAGGATGAGCCCTAGGAGGCCGAGGGGAGGAGGGTTGAGCTGCACCAAAGTACTGACTAGTTGTAGTGGAGGGAGTCCCATTGGAGGGAATCTGAGGCTTGAGACTCTGGTGCTTCGTGTCTTTGTTGAAGGTCTGAGGCTTGAGACTCTAGTGCTTCATGTACTTGTAAGGAGCATAGGCACAGGCACGCTTCGAAGAGATTGAGATGTCCCACATCTCCTGATACATCAAACTTCTTATCCCCATGGAGCCAGTGAAGGATGTCCCTTTGAAAGGCAGGAATGCAATTAGAGTTACCTCCACGAGGTGCTAAGGTGCTCCTGCTGATCCAAAGTAGGACTGAGAAGATGGGCTTCAGTCCATTGGAGTTAGGTGGGGAGCAGTTATTTGGGTCCATGTACATATACCTCATAGCCTCAACATCCATGTGGTTGCCCTTGTGCACCTTGTTCTTTTCCTTGTGTGAGTTCTTAAGTCTAATCATGGAGGAAAATTGATTCAAGGTGCAAGTGTACTTTGTTCCGTTGGTCATCCGAGTCATAGTTCTAGTATCATCATCAAAGTACACCGTGGAGTAAAACTGAGCAATGATTTCCTTGTTCCAGGAGTAGTTGAAGCTCAGTACCATCTTGAGCCCATGGTGCTCACACATAGCCATCACCTGATTCAGCAGGGGATGTTTCCTATCCTTGATGTACTTCCAATCAATCCACTTCATCTCCACAATAGGATTCCTCATGCGAAGATAGGTGTGGCAGTACCAATCCGCATGGAAATGAGCCCAGAAGAGGATGTCAACTACTTCTCTGTCAAGGGAGTAGTAGTCGATCTCACGGCCCTCATGGCAGGCCTCAATGGTGGCATGTAGGTAGTCTACAATTTCCCTGTCTGAGTTCTCCATCTCAACTAGAGGATACATGACCCGAAGCGGCTCAGTAGGCTCTTGAGGCTCTTCTCTATCAGCATTCAGCAGAGTGGTGCGGCGAACACGATGTGTAGTAGACTTTCTCCGCTTAGGAGCTTGGCTTTGACCTTGATCTTCATTATTCTTGGTCCTCTTCTCCCTCACAGGTGAAGTATCATCCATACTAAGAAAATAGAGTGAGCAACTAATTAGGAAGAGTCATTGTGATGTAAGTGAATGAGATGGACACATGTATGGAAAGGGCTTTCAAAAAAATCCGCGTGTTGTCGGACATGTCCGATGATCATGAGGAAAGACCGATGCATCGGACTTGTTCGATGACACACATGTTTTTTCGAAAAACCATCTCATTCATGGATCCAACCATACAACGAGCCCAAAACACATCTACCTCAACTACACCTAACTAGGAACTAACTCCAAGGTTCAAATATGCAAGGGAAATTGATTTGGGGTGCGCATTGAGAGTTAACCCTAATCCTATAGGAGAGAGAGGGGATTAGGGTGAGAACCTTGCAAAACGGGTTGGTGTTGGACTGTTCTGATAGGGGAGATCTTCTTGACCTTCAATCTTGCTCCAATGGTTGATGGGGAAGAGAGATCCCCTTGGAATCGCCAATTGAGGTGTTCTTGAGGAGAGAGAGGGTGGAGGAGGTGAATGAATGAGGTTTGACTAAAGGGGTAAGTTGGGCTGGGTTCAAGGGTCGAGATCCGGGTCATCGGACTTGTCCGATGTCATTGAACATGTCCGACACTAGAAGGGCAGCTAGACTAAGGTACAACTTAGAAAGATAAGAGTTTTTTAAATTATTTTTTGATGGACGAAAGGGAGTCTTGACATCATATGGTCAGCCAACAAACAACATTTCATAACTATGGCCATATTTTTTACAAGATTTGATCTAGAGATTAAAAACCAACTTCAGTATAAAAATATTTGGTTCTTGACATAAAGCAATCATTTTTGCAAGAATAAAACAATCACCATTCAGATGTGCATATTCTCTACATCACATTGCTAGAGTCAAGAATATTTAGCTCAGTCCTAAGATAGCAAAATCTTTTCTTACCTAGTGGCTTGGTGAATATATCGGCCAGTTGATCTTCGGTTCTCACATGGCTAACTTCTATATCCCCCTTGATAGAATAATCTCTCAAAAAGTGGTGGCGGAAATCTATATGCTTTGTGCGCGAGTGCTTAACGAGGTTATAAGCAAGCTTTATGGCACTCTCATTGTCACATAGGAGAGGAACACGGTTCAACTTGTAACCGTAGTCCCTTAGAGTTTTCTCATACAAAGTAGTTGTGCACAACAACTACCGGTTGCAACATACTCCGCTTCGGCTGTGGATAGAGCAACAAAATTTTGTTTCTTGGATGACCATGACAGTAGGGACCTACTAAAAAATTGGCATGTCTCGGAGCTGCTCTTTCTATCTACCTTATCCCCGGCATAATCCGCATCGGAATAGCCTAATAGGTCAAACTTTGAACCCTTGGGGTACCAAAGCCCTAGGTTGGGTATATGAACTAAATACCTCAATATTCTCTTAACGGCCACCATGTGACACTCCATAGGAGAGGCTTGAAAACATGCACACATACACATAGTAAGCATGACATTGGGCCTAGATGCACAAAGATAAAGCAAAGATCCTATCATGGAGTGGTATACCTTTTGATCAACGGGCTTGTCCTTTTTATTGAGGTCGAGGTGGCCATTTGTTGGCATGAGAGTTTTGATGGGCTTTGCCTTGTCCATGTCAAATTTCTTCGGTAAGTCTTGTGTGTACTTGGCTTGACATATCCTCCTTGAGTTGCTTCAATTGGAAGCCTAGAAAGAATGTTAGTTCTCCCATCATGGACATCTCGAACCTCTTGGTTATTATCCTGCAAAATTCATCACAAAAGATTTTGTTAGTAGAACCAAATATAATGTCATCGACATATGTTTGGTAGACAAATATATCATCACCAAAATGTTTTGTGAAGAGAGTTGCATCGGACATGCCAATGACAAAGCTCTTCCTAACATGAAAGTCCCTAAGGCATTTATACCATGCTCTTGGAGCTTGCTTAAGCCCATAGAGCACCTTATGGAGTTTATAAACATGATTAGGATACATAGGGTCTTCAAAGCCCATTTGTTGCTCCACATACACCTCCTCCTTGATTGGCTCATTGAGGAAAGAACTTTTCACATCCATTTGGTACAACTTCAAATCATAGTGAGTAGCAAAAGCAAATAATATTCTAGTTGATTCAAGTCTTACTACGGAGGTATAGGTTTCATCAAAATCCAAACCTTCTACTTATGAACACCCCTTTCCGTGAGCCTTGCCTTGTTTCTTGTCACAACACCATCTTCATTTTGTTTGTTGTTGAACACCAATTTGGTGCCCACAACATTCTTGTTCTTTGGCCTTTCCTCTAATGTCCACACTTCATTTCTTGTGAAGTTGTTTAATTCTTCTTGCATGGCCATCACCCAATCCGAATCCTCAAGTGCTTCTTCTACCCTAAATAGCTCCATAGAAGAGACAAAGCAGTAATGTTCACCAAAATTACTAACTCGAGATCAAGTGATTACCCCTTTTCAATGTCTCCAAGAATTTGCTCAACGTGGTGATCACGTTGCACATTTTGATGCACTCTTGGGTGTGGTGTGTGTGAGATTCTTTGACCACCATCTTCATCAACCTCTTGATCATGTCTTTGAGAGTCATCACTTGGTGCTTGTACATGATTACCAACCCCTTGATCTTTATCACTTGCATGACCATATTCTTCATTTTCACAAGGTTGCTATTGTCTCGAGGGAGAGGGTTGATTTTCAACATTTCTTGTTTCTTGTGGTCTCACAACACCAATGGCCATCTTTTGTATAGCCTTTCTAGGAGCTTCATAATCTACATCATCATTAGCAACTTGCTCCCCTTGAGAGCTGTTAGATTCATTAAATGTCACGTCACGTGAAATTTCATCACAACCGGTTGTTTTTTTGAACACACGATAGGCATGAACATTTGACTCATATCCAAGTAAGAAACCTTCATCAACTTTTGGAGCAAACTTTGAAGTCTTGGGTCTTTTGTTAAGCACAAAACATTTGCTCCCAAAAATACAAAAATAGGAAATATTAGGCTTGTTACCGGTTAGTAGCTCATATGCTGTTTTCTTCAATATTCGATGGAGATACAACCGGTTAGAGGCATGACATGTGGTGTTGATGGCTTCGGCCCAAAAAAGGTCGGACGTCTTGTATTCATCAAGGATTGTTCTTGCCATCTCAAAAAGTGTGCGGTTCTTTCTTTCAGCCACCCCATTTTGTTGAGGGGAGTAGGGTGCCAATATTCATGATTGATGCTATCCACATCAAGATACTCCTCAACTTGAGTGTTCTTGAATTCAGTGCCGTTGTCACTTCTTCTTTTCTTGATCTTGACTTCATATTCATTTTGGGCTCTTTTCATGAATGTTTTGAGCACGTCCTACGTCCTTCACTTTGATAGGTGTAGAGTGCCCGATCTTTCGGTGAGTGGAGATAACTTCGATTTGGTGGATGTCGACCCTCATGATCCGATTACGACGAGCAAGCCGAAGCGCCAATGCAATCACTGAACCAACTTCCGGAGGATATTAACCTTGCGGTAAACAAGATCAACCTAATCATGAGGATCAATTCTTACGCGTAATCGAAGAACGAGCAAGAATTAGAGGCGAGCCATCTGATGTATTGCACGAAGGTGGAGTTCTGAATTCACGTCGAGAGACGGATGTATAGCTAAGCTAAACTTAAAACAAACCTCGAAGATTGCAAGGGGCGCAGCCCTTGACTATATAGGGGGAGGACGAGGCATCTAGGGCCGGCTGAAGTGGAGAGGCGCGCGGTGGAGAAGGAGTCATGCGACTTGGGCCACGTGGGCCTTCAGGCGGCATCATCCTGGGCTGTCGTTCCTTAGCATCAAAACCATCTTTAATTCCTGGGCTCGAGCTCTAGTGAGCGGGCCCTTGTACGTCGTCGTCTCGTTAGAAGAAGGATCCGTAACTCGAGGAGGCGCGACGACGAGAGGTGGAGGCGTGACAACTTGGTTTGGCGCGCCATCTTCCGTCGTCATTATTCGTATATCGTTGATGTCCTCATCAACCTCCCCTTCAGTTTAGAACGACGCAAAGTAGGAAATATATCTTTATGCAAGTGCAACCAAACCAAATCACTAGGTTCAAAAGAAATATGTTTTCTACCTTTACTACCAGCAACTTGATACTTTTAATTAGCAACGGCAATGTTGTGTTGTGTTTCTTCATGCAATTGTTTCATGTGATCAATATAAGCAAGAGCATCGAGATGTGGTTCATCTTCAGCATCAATAGCAAACAAATCAATAGGCGCCTTAGGAACATAGCCATAAACAACCTCAAAAGGACACATCTTAGTGGCAGAATGTGTAGCACGATTATAATCAAATTCAACATGAGGTAAACAATCTTCCCAGCGTCTCAAATTTTTGTCTAAAACAGCTCTAAGCATAGCAGACAAAGTTCTATTTACTACCTCAGTTTGCCTATCAGTTCGAGGATGACAAGTAGTACTAAACAGCAGCTTAGTTCCTAATTTATTCCAAAGAGAACGCCAAAAATGACTAAGAAACTTAGCATCACGATCAGAGACAATTGTTTTAGGAATTCCATGCAATCTAACAATCTCTCTAAAGAACAATTGAGCAACATTTGAGGCATCATCAGTTTTATGACAAGGTATAAAGTGAGCCATTTTAGAGAAATGATCAACAACCACAAAAATATTGTCCCTCCCGTTCTTAGTGCGAGGCAATCCCAAAACAAAATCCATCAAAATATCATGCCAAGGAGAAGAGGGAACAGGCAAGGGCATATACAAACCATGATTACCCAAACGAGATTTAGCTTTCTGACATGTAGTACAGCGTGCAACAAGGCGCTCAACATCACGGCGCATCCGTGGCCAAAAGAAATGGTCGGCCAACACCTCATGTGTCTTAAAAACTCCGAAGTGAACCATAAGACCACCTCCATGCGCCTCCTGTAACAACAAAAGATGAACCGAGCTAGCTGGAATACACAACTTGTTAGCACGAAACAGGAACCCATCCTGCATATGAAATTTGCCCCAAGGTTTGCCATCCTTACAATGCATCATAATATCATGAAAATCAGCATCATTCACATATTGATCTTTCAAAGCTTGCAAACCAAAGATTTTAAAGTCTAATTGGGATAGCATCATATAACGACGAGACAAAGCATCGGCAATCACATTTTCCTTCCCGTTTTTATGTTTAATGATGTATGGAAAAGATTCAATAAATTCAACCCATTTAGCATGACGACGATTCAGATTAGTTTGGGTTCTAATGTGTTTCAAAGCCTCATGATCAGAATGAATAATAAATTCGCGAGGCCATAAATAATGCTGCCATGTTTGCAAAGTTCCTACTAAAGCATAAAGTTCTTTATCATAAGTGGAATATTTAAGAGCAGCACCACTTAACTTCTCACTAAAATAAGCAATGGGTTTATGATCTTGCAACAAAATAGCACCCAAACCAATTCCACTAGCATCACATTCCAATTCAAACACTTTATCAAAATTAGGCAATTGTAAGAGAGGAGCATGAGTTAACCGTTTCTTTAAAGTGTTGAATGCGTCGTCTTGTGGTGCGCCCCACTCAAATGGCGCACCCTTCTTGGTCAGCTCATGTAATGGTGCAGCAATAGAACTGAAATCCCGCACAAAATGACGATAGAAGCCTGCAAGACGAAGAAAACTGCGAACCTGTGTGACCGTCGTCGGTTGGGGCCAACTCTAAATGGCGTCCACCTTGCTGCTATCGACCTCAATGCCCTGTGGAGTAACAACATATCCAAGAAATGAAACACGTTGCCTGCAAAAAGTGCATTTTTCCATGTTCCCAAACAAGTGAGCAACACGCAAAGCATTAAAAACAGCACGCAAATGATCTAAATGCTCATTCATGGATTTGCTGTATATAAGGATATCATCAAAATAGACAACAACAAATATTCCAATGAAAGGCCAAAGAACTTCATTCATTAAGCGCATAAAAGTGCTAGGAGCATTAGACAATCCAAACGGCATAACCAACCATTCATACAAGCCAAATTTAGTTTTAAAAGCCGTTTTCCATTCTTATTTGATGGTAACCACTACGCAAATCAACCTTAGAGAAAATTGTGGCACCACTAAGTTCATCAAGCATATCATCAAGGCGTGGTATAGGATATCGATACGAATTATAATATTGTTAATTGCACGACCATCTACACACGTACGCCAAGAACCATCTTTCTTAGGAACAAGCTAAACAGAAACCGAACAAGTGCTGAGAGACTCATGAATGTAACCTTTATCAAGCAATGCCTGCACTTGACGCTGAATTTCTTTCGTCTCCTCAGGATTTGTGCGGTACGGGGTGCGATTAGGAAGCTGCGTGCCTGGAATTAAATCAATCTGATGTTCTATGCCATGAATAGGAGGAAGACCCGGCGGCAATTCAGAGGGAAAAACATCTTTATAGTCCTGCAAAAGGTTAGCAACAGCAGGAGGAATATGCAACATAGGCGCCTCATCTAGTGAAACAAGCATACAAGAGCAAACTAGCGCATAGCAAAGCAGATTAGCATCATCTAATTCATCAAAATCAGCACGTGTAGCAAGCAAGATAGGGTTATTCAATTTGATCTCATGTTGAACAGGTGCAACAGGAGGCGATGTAACCAATTTTGCAGCTTTTGTCGCTCGAGCAATATCATCTTTAAGAACTTGTTAAGGTGTCATAGGATGAATAACAATTTTCTGACCCTTAAACATAAAGGAATAATAATTGGAGCGACCATGATGAACACTATCAACATCATATTGCAAAGGACGGCCAAGCAACAAAGAGCATTCTTACATTGGAACAACATCACAATCTACAAAATCAGAATAGGCGCCAAGAGAGAAAGGAACACGTATCGAGCGCGTTACCTTTATTTTGCCGCCATCATTAAGCCATTGAACGTGATAAGGATGTGGATGCTTCCTTGTTGGCAATGACAACTGCTCCACCAAGGTCGTACTAGCCAAATTGTTGCAACTGCCACCATCGATGATTGTACGGACCGCTCGTTCTTGCACAACGCCTTTGATATGAAAAATGTTGTGGCGTTGATACTTTTAATCCTGAACGACCTGTGTACTAAGAACACACTGCACAACAAGAGTGGCATACCTGTCGGCGGCACTAGAGTCGACATGAAGCTCCGTATTATCTGCATGATTAGTGGCAAGCATAGTCTGCTAAATATCCTCAGAATCACTAGCAGAAGAATACCCACCGTCGTCACGAATCAACATAGTTCGTTTATTTGGACAATCGCGTATCACATGACCAAATCCTCGGCAACGGTGACACTGAATATCACGAGCTCGTCCAGACGACGAGGAGGATGGCACGATCGAGGTAGATTTGGCCGTGGATGGAGCACTCGACTTGGAGGTGGTCGAGGAGTGGTCGCGAGGCGTGGAAGAAGGTGTCGACCGTGGAGCTGAAGGCGTCTTGGACCCTACAAAAATGTTAGGTCTTGACGAGGATTGTCGATCCTGCACTTCATGTTCAGCTTTACAAGCATATTCAAATAAGGTGGTCATATCATCATAATGCTTATAATCAAGAATATTCTGAATTTCACGATTTAACCCACCCCTAACGCGAGCCATAGCAGCATCATCCAGTTCAACTAAACCACAGTGAATCATACCCTTTTGCAAAGCTTGATAATAATCCTCTACGGAAAGTGAACCTTGTTGAAAACGCTGCATTTGATTAAGCAAATCTCTAGCATAATATGACGGCACAAAACGATGACGCATAGCAGCTTTCAATGCCGCCCAAGTGGCTGGAATATTATCAGGATATCTTTGTCTATACTCACGCCACCAAAGTAAAGCAAATTCAGTAATTCACTAATAGCAGCCTTAACTTGTAAATTAGCAGGAATATCATGGCATGCAAATTTTTGTTCAACCTCTAATTCCCAATCAAGATAAGCACCCGGATCATATTGCCATTAAAAGTGAGAATACGAAATTTTATTTTGGCAAAAGAATCATTAATAGGAACACGTACCCTACGAGCACGACCACGGCGATTGTCGTCGTCCTGCTCGGTGTCGGTGCCGTAGTCACGTGCATTTTGCAACTCCGTGAGCTGCGTCGTCATGGTCCCAAGCTGTGTCGACATGGCCTCAAGACGAGTCATGATTGTCGCGAGCGTGGTGCGGGCAGCCATATCAGCGAGGTCCAGTTGATCAAAACGCTCATTCGACGAAGTGAACGTAGAGTCAAGTCTCTCGTGCATCGTCTTCATGTCGTTTTGTGGACCATCAACCTGTGCCTGGACATCCTGGAGGGTGAGCTCCTCCGACTTCGAGCTGTTTTCTGCCATAGAAACACAAGCAATACAATAAGCGGGATCCTACAACGAGAGGTGAGTGGTGGATGAAAAGCTCAATCAAAAAGCTATTATCAAATTCTTACCCGTCCTTACCAAGCACGCAAGCGTGAACTGCAACCACAGGTAAAACCGATGGAAGATTGGAGGAGCGATTGCGTGATGAAACAAAAACCTGCTCGTAGTAGAAAATTCATGGGGCTAGGAGGCTGCACTCAATCCAAGGGTTAGCACAATTCAAACAATAACTGCAAAGCTGAATAATGGTGCTAAATGCGAAAAGATTGCTGCCGGTACAAGTGCAAGAGGAAGGAAGAAGGATCAAAACAAAGTGCAGCAAGAACGCGTCGCCTGTGTTGCTCGGCCGCTCTTTTTTTTTCTTTTTTTTTTCTTTTTTTTCTCTTTTTTTTAATACTTTTTGCTAAAAATATAAACAATGAGACCTCAAACAAGCAATTAAGCACAAGCGCTTTTTTTTTATACTCTCTCTCTCTCTCTCTTGGAGCAGGGACACATGAAACCGAACATAACCAAACACAGGGCGAGGCGAGCGGGTCACGACGTAACCGAGTAGGACTCGATCGGCGAGGCAGTGATTGATCCGGACTCATGGTGCAGCGGAAAAACTTGGCAAGCGATCGACTGACCACAACTTGGCAAGCGAGACGGGGTAAACAGATGCGGCGGAAAGCAAACTGTGGTGGTGAAAACACGCGGCACGGCGGAAGGATACGACGATGATAGGAAGAAAATGATAAAACACAGTATACCAGCAACGATCAAAAGCGAAAGCACAAAAACTCAACAACGTAAATTATTGAACGAAAGTGCGAGGCTCAAAACGGTAGTGGGGTAAACTTTTTTTTTGTAGCTTTCGATTTATATGGACTTGGATAAACTCACCGAGAAACACTGGAATCTGATACCACTTGATAGGTGTAGAGTGCCCAATCTTGGTGGATGTCGACCCTCACGATCCGACTACGACGAGCAAGCCGAAGTGCCAATGCAATCGCTGAACCAACTTCCGGAGGATATTAACCTTGTGGTAAACAAGATCAACCTGATCACGAGGATCAATTCTTACGCGCAATCGAAGAACGAGCAGGAATTAGAGGCGAGCAACCTGATGTATTGCACGAAGGTGGAGTTCTGAATTCACGTCGAGAGACGGATGTATAGCTAAGCTAAACTTAAAACAAAACTCGAAGATTGCAAGGGGTGCAGCCCTTGACTATATAGGGGGAGGACGAGGCATCTAGGGCCGGCTGAAGTGGAGAGGCGCGCGGTGGAGAGGGAGTCATGCGACTTGGGCCACGTGGGCCTTCAGGCGGCATCATCCTGGGCTGTCGTTCCTTAGCATCAAAACCGTCTTCAATTCCTGAGCTCGAGCTCTAGTGATTGGGCCCTTGTACGTTGTCGTCTTGTTAGAAGACGGATCCGTAACTCGAGGAGGCGCGACGACGAGAGGTGGAGGCGTGACAACTTGGTTTGGCGCGCCATCTTCCGTCGTCATTATTCGTATGTCGTTGATGTCCTCATCACACTTCACCTTTATCATGCAAAAAGAATACCCACGTGAAGCGACAAAAATCATCAACAATTTCAAGACCATATTTGTTACCACTAATGCTTATGTAGGAGTCTGGTCCAAAGAGATCTATGTGCAACATCTCCAATGGCCTTGTGGTGGTCACCACATTCTTGGTGGGGTGTGATGCTCCAACTTGTTTTTCCGCTTGACATGCACTACAAATTTTATCTTTCTCAAAGCAAACATCGGTTAGTCCTAT
This sequence comes from Eleusine indica, assembly GCA_030378355.1. Classification (NCBI taxonomy): domain Eukaryota; kingdom Viridiplantae; phylum Streptophyta; class Magnoliopsida; order Poales; family Poaceae; genus Eleusine; species Eleusine indica. The sequence continues at coordinate 27,086,851 of CM059501.1, read as the reverse complement.
GATGTGTCCGCCCTTTTGGAGTTTGTGAAGATTTCTCATACTAACATGGGCAAGCCTCCTATGTCATAGCCAACCATATTGGACTTTGCTATCAAGCATGTACCAAGTCTAGCTACATCCGTGGAAAAGTCTGCAACATAAAGCTTTCCTTTAAGCACACCTTTGAAAGCAACCGAGCCATCACTCCTCTTATAGACGGCCACACTACATTCGTTGAATAAACAATCATAGCCTATTTTACAAAATTTTTAAATGGACAACACATTGAAGTCAACGTGATCAACAAACATAAATTTAGAATGTGAATACGAAGGAGTGAGAGGGACTTTACCATAACCTAGTACTTGTTCCATTCCATTGTCACCAAATGTGGTGTACTCATTTTTGTTGCAAATTGACTCAAATGATTTGAACATCTCCGGTCATATGATTTGTGCATCCACTATCAATCACTCAACTTGACCCACCAGAGATGTAGACCTACAAAAAAAATTAAGCTTTGTTTTAGGTACCCAAATTTGTTTGGGTCCTTTCACATTAGTCACAAGTACTTTGGGCACCCACACACAAGCCTTTGGCTTCTTGTTGTGTGGCCCAACATATTTAGCAAACACCCAGCCATGCATTTTTCTCATGAGCACAGATGAGGCATCAAAATCATGAAAGAGTGCATAATTAGCATTAGGCACATTAGCAAAAGAAGATTCATTACAGTTCATGTTCTTGGCTTGCTTCTTTTGGTAAGATCCTTCTTTGGTGAACTTAAGGAATTCCTTCCCATTCTTGTTCTCCCTAGCATTGTGCTTAGCACCCTCAACATATCCAATGCCATCCATTGCATTGGTGTGCCTTGTGTATGAGTATGCACCTCTTGCATACTTAGCCTTTTCATCATCCACAACATTTTTCTCTTGTTGTATTTTGCTTTCAAGTGCCTTGACTTGCTTGTTGAAATCATCAACCAATTTGACATTAATAGCACAAGCATCAATATCAATATTATAAAACCTATCACATCGATTGCTAGTAGAGGCACAAGAAGAGTTGTTTGTGGAGGATGTAAAGGTTGAAAGCATTTCAAATTGAACTTTTAGAGACTTATGAGTCTTTTCCAAGACCTCATACTTCTCTAGGAGAGCATCTTTTGTGCTCTTAAGTCTTTCACAAGAGTTTTCAATTTTAGTGAGAGACTTAGTTAATTCATCATTTTTCTTTCTCTCATCTGCTAGGAGCTTCTCTAGTTCAAGGTTTCTTTTCTTTTCAAGAATAAGCAAATCTTCTTGTTTTTCAAGAAGCTCCTCTTGCCTACCATTTTCTTTCTTTTGTTATTCAAGCAATTTAATAAATTCTAGAATTTTAGGAAGTGAAGCATTAACATTATCCTCATCATCATCATCACTACTACTAGCATGAGAGGAACACTTATGTTTAGATTTTAATACCTTGGATCCTCTTGCCATGAAGCACTTGTGAGTGTTGTCATCATCATCATCATCATCACTCAAGCTCCCAAATAGAGAAGTGTTGGTGAGAGTGACGCCAATGGCAATTGTAGCAATGCCTCCCTCATCCGAGTCGGATTCGAAGGAGGAAGATGATAAAGAGGATGAATCATCGGAATTCCATTCTTGGCCAATGTGAGCTTCACCTCTTCTATGCCTGTTGTACTTCTCATCTTTCCTATGGTGCTTGTCTTTCTTTCTTTCATCCTTGTTCTTATTCTTTGGACATTCCGCAATGAAATATCCTTCATCACCACACTCATAGCAAGTCCTTTTTGACCTTCTTGCTTTGCCCTTGTCAAAGCTTTTCTTTTTGTAGCCATCTTTCTTAAGAAATGACTTGAATCTCTTTCCTTGTAGGTGAGCAATCTTCCAAGTACTTTATCCGTGCTGAGTCACTACAAGAAAATCGGTCTAATGCCATGGTTTTTATCACAACAATGTGATTTGAATTGCAATATATGGGGTTTATTGCAACAATAGTCATTTTTGGTTGCGATAGGTTGGTATGTTGCCACAAGTTACGTAGTGTTGCTATTAAAATTTTGGTGGTTGCAAAAAGTAGAATATATCGCAATGAATATTTGTGCGTTTTAATTATGCGAAAGTTATGGCCACACTTTTTATGATGGTTACAATAGTTGTTGATGTCGCAACGAATATAGGTTGTTGTTATTAGTATTGTCTTGTGTTGCAAAAGAGTTTATACTATGCCAACGAAAGAATGAATTGTTGCGATAAGAGTAATAGATATAGCAACGCAAGCCGAGGTTGCTGCAAAAGGAGTTTTAGATATTGCAACACAAACATGAATCATTGCAATGAGTGTTAGATATAGCAATGAATCCATGAATCATTGTTAGGAGTGATGTTCTATTGCAACACTAGATCATCCTTGCCATGTGTAGTAAATTTTAGTGGCAATAGATGGCTTTATCGGTGCCATAGGATTTCTCTATGCATTGTTGAAGGTGGAAGAGGGAGGTTAGAGTAGCTGCTCGATTGTCATGTCGCTAGGCTTCCTATAAGCTTGGATGACGATGGTGTTAGGGTTCTCATCCGCTCCTGTCACATCCCAAAAATTCCCATTTTTGAATGTGAACTGCTTTCAAACAATATATTTGAATTTCTCAAATTTTGAAACTATTCATAAGAAACTTTGCAAATTAACAAAGATTTTATTAGCTTGAAGAAATAGCTCTTTGTCATAAAATTTCTCAGTCTTGAACCAAAACCATTTTAGATAAGTAAAATTATTTTATTTTATTTGATTTCAATATCTTGTTATTGTTGGATTCCAGGTTAATTTGAGAAAATTGAAATCTCTTTAATCAAATTTTCTAATGTACATTCTATTTTCTGAAATAGGACTCTACTATCTATGTCACCTCGACTCTCTTGAATGCATGGTCCAACACCACCTCCCAAACTTGTGTCATCACATTGTATCTTTGTTCATCAAATATTTCACAATACACGTCGTTGATGTATCTAGACTCACTTTCATCCGCATTCATTTTTTCCTACTGCATCGATGTACCTAGACATGATGCCTTCCATGTTTAGCACACCTTCATAAACATCTCTATGGAAAGAAACCCCACCTTACATAATAAACATTCATAAGGAAAGAACAACAGAATAATTTCTTTTTCATATTTCTTATACCTTCCATGTTTGCCTCCAATAAATGCATTTATTCCTCTTAATTTCCTTTCCATATTATTACCCCACCTTCTCTCACCTCTCCTATAAATACCAGCCCTCTCCCACGTCCTCCCCACCCCCTCAAACCCTCACCACCCCGCCAGGCTGCCGCCGCTCCACCCTGCTCTCAGTCTAGTAATGCTGCCGCCGATTGACGTCGACGTTGCTGATGATCCACCCATCCAAATGCCGCAAAATTTGACATGGAGGTGCGCTCAGATGTCCTCTACAACATATCCAAAAATCATAGCTATTGGACGTCGGATGCCTCCGGGATCTGCATTGCATTTTATGCTTCTCTCTGAACTGGGCGAATCCAGCACGCACAACAGTCAATCCATCCCATTTTCTCCCAATCCAAAGATGGTCTTGATACAACCGACACTCCTACTTGTGTTCCAGCGTCTTGTGATCATCTCCACCAAAGGGTTATCTTAGAACAGCCCTGGTGCGACCACGAATGCAATTTGTGCTCGATCTGCCGTTGGACAACCTCACCATGATGCAGCCAATCGATCTCCAATGTAGGTGACTTCTGATCCAATTCACCTTGCATTTCACATGTCCCACATCACCAGGAAGATTTCTGTTCAAATGATTCCTTGAGAACCAGAGCCAATCATTGGAAAAGCACACATATGTTTTGTACTATCTATGTGCAGTCGCAATCCTTGCAGCTTTAATCTTGCATATCTTTTGATTCACAGCCCCGATTTAGATGATTCTTCCACCTACATTCTTGTATCCAAACAAACTATCTAATTGCAACCTTTGGCCAACCATACCCAATTGTCTCATACCTTGCATTGTCTTGCGCGAATAGGATTTTTACGCACGGGAGTCGTACGAGGACGAAGATCAAGATTTGTTATCACTGAGCAGCAGCATCTAATTTTAGGCAAGTGCCCTTGATGCATTTTGCTCCTATTCTGAATGATTATTTTAGAACTGCATGCTTGTGTCAAATGAATGGGTACCTATTGTTATGGTTTACTCGGATTGCTTTATCTTGTTCTTGCCGCCTTGAACTAGAGGTTTAATTAGCTATGGGTAGACATTCTTACTTGGTTATTGGGTTGTTGGGTTCAATTAATGTTCACTAATGAACAATGTCATATTGGGGATAATTTGGTAATTCTTTTAGCAACATGGACTTAGGGATCTCAACAAGCTGGATGGAATAGATGTGGTGCTGTTAGCACATGTTGGGTGGTGGTATGCTTGTTGTAGATCATAGGAACCAGTTCTTGGAGCGGTAACCCAGCACAACAGCGCCATCACAAGGCTGCTATGGAACAACTTGGCTGATTAATTAGGAGTTCTCCCAGTATCGGTGCAGCATTTGGTGAAGCGGGGAATGGAAGTCAAGAGGACTGTCCTTGTATCCGAATGGCTCAAGAGGGGGCTCCTGAGGTGATGAGCTGCTTGTTAATGGGCTATCACTTATGGACGGGAGTCAAACCTTAGTGGCTAGCATGTACTAGGAGACCCTTTGTAAAAGCCTCGTAGTGATCTCCTGATCGCACACCTAAGGAAGTGTGCTAGTGCTTGGTCGGCATGGCAACATGGAGACTCTAGTCCACTTGGCAATAGGAAACGAAATCACGACTTGTGGGTAAAGTGGTGCAACCTCTGCAGAGTGTAAAACTATCATGATGGCTGTGCTACCTTCACAAGGGGCCTGGATCTCTCACTTGATTAGTTCGTGGTTTATAGATGGTCATGGTTGGGAATGGTTGGGATTGGTGGTTTGGATTGGTCTTGGCTTGGATAGTACCCTATGGATTGATGGTTGGGATAACCTCACCTAGTAATTAGGATGCTTAGGGTAATTAAAAGCTCATGCAATGAACCCCTATAAGTCTTTCTTGTCTAAAGCCTCATGTCATCTTCCCCCCCCCCCCCACCTTGCTAAGCACGACATGTACTCACCCTTGCTATATCCTACATTGCTGCACAGCTATAGGAGAACGATGGTACAACTATGAAGAAGATGGAGGAGACTAGACATGCTATCTTCCACTCGACTTCCTGTGGGAGCTGAAAGACGCCAACGCTTAGTTATTCTGCTGTAATGTAATCTTTTACTTTTGACTTACGGGCCACCTTTGTAATAATGTTATCAATTTAATAAAGATATTGTTCTTTTATCACAATAATTATCCTATGTGCGTGAAAACTTGATCCTAGGCACACATACAGATGCATTCGGTTTCGGTCGTTGGAACCGGATGTGACAGCTCCCACATTGTCCAACCTTGACAAGGCGGCAAGGACGTCGCCGAAGCCACGGTGGTCGGCGATTGGTGGATGGGGCAGGCGCGGGGGGGGGGGGGGGGGGGGGGTTGTGCGGCAAGGTAGGGCGGCATCACTGGCCGCTATAAGTGGTGATGGGGTGGGGAGGAGTTGGAGGCAGCATATGGTGCGCTAGGGAGCAGCGATAAATGAGGCTAAAGATGATGATCAATCATCTGATATTCAATTAACAGTGTGAAATAGCTAACTGAAGCTAAAACGTAGTTTCAGTCAACTGATAGAGACATATTCATATCCTTTTGATTCACATGATAATGAGGCCTTATGGTACTAGGACATATAGCCCATCCTATGGCCCGCCCGGTCAGTTTCCGTTTCGTAAGCATGAAAATATTGAAAACACGTAAGGCAAACAAAGAATAATATTATTGGAGTTATATATTTTATATTTCAAAGGCAAATAAGTCAGGCAAACAAAGATACACCACTCGAGTGTTTTATGAGGAGTCCGCATATGATTTTGTTTTCCTTCACATTATCCTTCTTTTCTTCCCCTTATTATATATTCTCCGTTGCCCAACTGAAAATACATACACGTAAGCAAAAAAGAAAAAAAAAACTGGCTCATTTGTTTTCCCCACCGCACCCAGGTTTCACGAGGGCACACCCAATTTCAGCGCCTTGTCCCTGCCACCGCTGAGTCCCCATGCACCCAGGCTCGTTTTTTTTTCCACGCACCCAGGTTTCACGAATTGCAGCTAAGAAGCTAACAACAACTGTATAATCCAGAATGAGCCAAGATGTAACCTAACAACAAAAAAAAGAACAATGCCACCCCTGCCAATTCTAGACCTTCCAAAATTTCAAAGAGTTTGTTAAGTGATAATCATGGAAAAGGTGGTGCAGTAGGCAATAAGCAGTACATTAGTACACAATAACTGATAAATGGTGCTAAAACCCGAGGAAGCAAATAGAAACAGCAGGTATGTACTGGAATTTCGCTTTCATATTGCCATTAAAATTTTGGAATTGCTAAACATTTGATAGCTAGAAAACGAATCTGTTTCAGTAGCAATCAGTCGTTTTGAAAAAAGCAATCAGTAGCATCACAGTTCTCTTTCTCTGGTACTTTTAATTCTGTAATTTTGGATGAACCTTTACTGCACTTGAGCAGGACATGCAAGCTCTACACAGGCAATAAGACTCATGGTTGCTTCATCCCTACCGGTCAGATTAATGTCAATGTCGTGATTGGTTATTTTTTTGCCTACCAATATCGCACTTACCTTACCTATTTCAATCATTATTTTTCACGTGCAGAAACTATACCAAAGTTTTGATGATACAAGAGTTCTTCGACATTTTGGTGCAGCAACATGTTAGATCATGTATGCTCGAACTGTTAGAGGTTTTATAGGTTGTCCAAAAATGTATTATTGGGAGTGATGGAATTCATACTATTTTGGTTATTGATGTGATCGCTATATTTTGACTGGGTTATACGAATGAGTCATGGATTTGATATGATTAATAATATCTGTCTTGCATCAGTTTCTATTGTGAAATAATTATGTTTCATTACACATTTAATATCATTGTAGCAACCACAAAATAAACATTTATAATTTTTTGTTTGTTCACTATTGCAACCGTTGCGTTCTTAAAGCATATGGCAACGACCAACCTCTATGTGTTTCTATATCCTTCGAGCATAATGCAACCACTCTAACTGCGTTGCCATCTAATATTAACATATACCCATGATTATTATTGTGTTGCGATATAATTTAATCATATAGCAAGCATATAGCAACGACTCATATGTCGTTGTGATATTATGTAAGCATATGGCAACAACCTATATTGCGTTGTGATACTCGAAAAGTCTATACTAATGACTCAAACTTTGTTGGGACATCCTATAGTATTGCAACATTATAGATGTTATAACCACGAACATGTTTTGTTACAATAAAAGGTATTGCTGCACTACACTTGCATTGTAATTGTGCTTTCTTGCAACTACCCTATGTTGTTGCTATAATTAATATAGCAACAATGACCATGGTTGCCAAAACCACTCATGCAACGCCCATGATCGTTGCATTTAAATCCTTTAGCAACACCATCCTTCATTGCAACACCCCCAAATTATTTGCAATGCTTCACAATAGTGATGCAATATGCTATTGCATCAAGATTTGGTTGTGTTAACTCAATATTGCAATGCAAATGATCTTATTGCAGCAAATTTGCACCGTTGGGCTAGGCCGATTTTCTAGTAGTGAATTCTTGAAATTTTCCTTTTCCCTTACAAAGTTACAAGCATTTTGATTCCATGGTTGCAAGGCAAGAAGCAACCTCTTGTTGACTTCTATGGAGTCAAGCTTGATCCCTAGAGCTCTTCTCTTGTTCACAATTTCAATGAGTCTATCATGAACTTCTTGTGGTCGTTCACCGGCCTTCTTGATGAACAAGTTATAATTGCCTCTTAGGATGTCTTCTGTTGCTTCTCTAACTCCCTCGGTACCTTCATAGATAACCTCAAGCTTTTTTCAATGTCATGAAGCTTCTTAATTCCTATCACTTTTTCATACTCTTTTGGCGATAGAGCAGAAACTATGGCGGATGCGGCATGATCATTGTGAGTAAGCTTGATCTCATCATTGGTAGTTGGATTTTCTTCATTTTCTAACTCAAAGCCTTGTTTAACAATCTTCAAGATTGGTCTTCCCATGGACCCCAAGTACATCTCCATTCTATACTTCCAATGATCATAGTATGTTCTATCAAAGTGTGGTAGCTTTCCGGAACCACTACCAACATACTCATTCTTGAGCTCATTGTAGTTGAAAGGAAGAGCATTGTATGTGACTCCCATGTCATCTTTATTTCTGATGTCATTATTCTTACCCATGTCATCTTCATTACTTTCGGTCCCGACTCCGGATGCCACTTCCGGTGGATTATCCTTTGATTTTTTCATCTTTATCTTCAAGTGGTTAAGCCTTCAAGAAGATCCTGCTCTGATACCAATTGAAAGTGCCTAGAGGGGGGTGAATAGGCAATAATTCCTGAAATTGACTTAATAATAAAAGTTAAATGCGCAGTATTGGACTTGTCCGATTCCTGAGTAAAGTCCATGTACTTGTCCGATGGCACGAGTTAGAAAAGTAGATCGACCGACTAAAACTTAAGTCTAGTGCAAGGCAAGTTAGGGGCAAGTGAATACAAGCTAGAGGAGGCTGTAGAAGGAAGGGGAAAATCTAGTATGCAACCTACTCAAGATAGCTTAAGGAAAACAAAGCTAACTCTAACAAGCAAGTTTATGAGCAAGAACAAGTAAATGAAGAACAAGTATTAAAGCACAAAAGGATACACATGATTTATCACCGAAGTTCAGCTCCACAAAGAAGCCTACATCTCCGTTGAGGGATCCACAAAGGACCGGGTCTCTTTCAACCCTTAACCTCTCCTAGTGACCACTAAGGTCAATCTTGGCTTTCCACTAGCAACTCCACAAAGGAGGGGTCAATACAAACTTCCTGAGATGTCACCACACAATTTGGGAGCTCTACGAGCACCTCTAACCATCTAGGGGATGAATCCCCAAGAGTAACAAACACAAGAGTCATCGGCGGTGAGGACGAACCATGTGCTCAAGAGGATGGAAGCTTGATGATGATGTAGCACTTCAATCTTCTTTCAATCCCTTCACAAATAAAAAGTGGAATCAAGGGAGTAGAGGTGAGGAGAGCAAAGTGAGCTTGAGAGTGTTTTTGAGTGGAATGAGTAACCAACTGGCTAATGGGTGAGATGGGGATCTATTTATAGCCCAATGAGAAAAAGAGTCATTGGAAGAGCAATTCCTGAGATCTGTGTCGGACAAGTCCGATGGTCATCGGACATGTCTGATGAATTAGGTTGACGCGCTCTTTGGAGTTCGATGAAGTTGCCTGATGCCTCAGACAAACCTTATCCATCAGACAAGTCTGATGGTTATCAGACATGTCCGATGACGTAAAGTTGCAGGGGTTCTGGAGTCCGATGAAAAAGTCCGAGACGACGGACTTTCCTGTTGTCATCGGACAAGTTCGATGACCGTCAGACTAGTCCAATGATCCTGAGTGGCAGCCGCTCTAGAGTCTGGTGGACTTGTCCGGTGCATCAGACAAGTCCGATGATTTTTCTTTGAAAAGAGTACTTTTGGCCTGGGAAGAGGGAATTTTGCACTTGATTCATTTTTACATGGAACTCATGTGTCCCTCTTGATAGTACGGCTTCCCTATACTTAAGATAAAAAATAATATCCTTCATGAACTTTATTCTAGAGTATATTTTGAATTCGAACATGGAGCAATTGACCATCTTCTATTCTCCTTTTTGTTTCTATGCATTATATTCATCAAATTTAAATGGTCATCTACACACATGCTCAATAAAAAACATTAGGGGCCTAGTTGCACTTTCAGGTATAGTGGATGGTGTGGCATTATATGACAGAGTAGATGGCCGATGGACGAAGTTGAGAGGTTTGCAGATTGAACGCTCTATTTTTCCGAGAGAAAATTATCCATTTTGGTTTGTTGTACCAGAATGAGACAAAAAAGTGGGTCTGCCATGTATGTATGTTTCGGAACATGTGTTTGGAGAAATGGTGAAAATCCCTACTGATGATCGCCCCGGTCGTGTCAGGCACTATGACATGTTCGATTTCACCCAGCGTCGTTCTGAACCACCTCTGCAAGCCCCTTTGTTTATCTGCCCCTACCCATCTTTCAGGTAGCCACACCCCTCCCCCCTTTTATTGTTAGTTTTTGGTGTTTAGTATAAGTTTGTTGGATCACTCGAACACTTGTAATGATGTATGCACTCAGATTGTATTTTAACTTGTGAATGCTTCATGTTTTTCATTGTTTTAATGATTTTCTCAATTATTATGAGCAAAATAGGCTGAGTGATCACTATCCCTTTGTCTTTAGCCCAATAAGTTCAGAAAGAATACCCGCTCGGCGACTTTCATTGCAATATTAAGATGTTGTCGCAACCGCATCAATTTTTGTTTCTATATCTTTGCATTGTTGTAATGACAGACATTTTCATTGCAATATGTAAGACGCAGTCACAACTACCTCCACCTTCGCTGCTATATCCATGCATAGTTGCAACGACAACCATTTGCATTGCAATATGTAAGAGCAGTGGCAACCACACCGGTTTTTGTTGCTTTATCTATGCATTGTTACAATGACAAAAAATTTCATTGCAATATGTAAGACGCAGTCGCAACCACATAGATTTTCATCGCTATACCTTTGCCTCTGATTGCAACACCTCGGTCTTCTATTGTGATATGATCTTATTGCAACAATTACAGGAAAGCGGTTGCAAAAATGTCACCCAAATTACAATGCAAGTGCAAGCATGGCGATATATCCAACCTATCGCAACCAAAATCACCTTTCATTGCAAGTAGACATATCTATTGCAACGAAAATCACATTGTTGTGATTAATGTCATAGCATTTGATGAGGACATCACTCCTATGGATACACACAACACTCCTCCAATTCTGGACTTGCAAGGTCCAATGACTAGAGCTCGTGCACGACGACTAAATTTAGAGGTGAGCTCGTTCGTACGTTCTTCGCTATATGTTACTTTTGAGAATGGTTTGCTACCTAATGATTATTTTATGATTAGAAACCATGGAGAGGACCAGGAGATGATGGGAAAAGGAGTTGGAAACGTCGAGGACCAGCAAGGGCTTGGAAGCCAAAGTGGAGGCCCAATCAAAACCGACTTCGAGTCTGTTTCGGGGCCCAGGACCAGTCTGCACTAAAACAGTCACCCAGGACGCATACAGACTCGGATTTGGACGTTCTATATATGCACGGAAACATAAGGAGAAGACCTTTCCAATGCCGCCAGCCTCATGTCAAAATTCATCAGGAGTCATCGGGAATTGGTGAAACAAGAGAGAGTCCAGAATCTGTGTCGGTGCTGCGTCGCCTATTTTTGGCCTTTGGGCTTTGTATTTAGTTGAGCCCAATTAGGGGCACGTCCAGAGGGTCTTGCACGACCCTAGGATCTTTATATACAGCCGCCGCTGCACCATTAGGGTTCGGGTTTTGCTTAGATCAATTCTGTTCATAAACAGTGTCGCCGTTCATCGGTTTGTGAGACCCCAACTTCGAGAGTTTAATCATACATCTGCAATTGTGTTGCATTCTTCGTTGTTCTTGCTTGTGTTCTTGATTTGCAGGCAGGGATTAGCCTTCTCGGCGAGGTCAATCATCTTTGGACGGTTGATAACCAGAGGAGACGTCGTGCTGCGATTGCAGGGTTTAGAACGTGCTGTTCTGAAGCCGGATTGATTTGTGTGTCGCCTCCGACCAAATCAACTTACCAAGAACCTTTCGGAAGATCGGGAACTCTTGTTTACATCAACTGGTAATCAGAGCTTCAGGTGCACCGTCAGGTTCGCACTACTCTTTAGTTTTGTTTTCGTGTTCTTCCTATCGTGTTCTTCCAAAAAAAAAAAATTCCCCCGTCCATAACCACGTGTTTAGCCTTTGCATATTTCAATTTCAGAGTCCGTAGTGTTGAGTTTGTGCCCTAGTTCTTGTTTAGTCACTGGTTTAGTTTGTGTTTTTGTCGTCAGTAGTGTTTCCCTTGCAACCCTAGCCGCCATCCCCTTCACCATCCTTAGTTTTGTCGGCTTTGTGTGCTAGGGTTGATTGATCAACACACCCACCCTAATCCCACCCTAAACCCACCCTCACCACCTCGGACCAATTTTCACAAATTCCACTTTCCGCTGCATCCACCCCGCCAAAAAAAATCCCTACCCGACCCCAAGCCCGACTCGGGTTTCACTCAAACCTCCGGGTTCTTCATAACCGATTCCGACACCCCTTTGGTAAAACAGCCATAACTTTTCACTCGGTTGTCCATTTTGGCTGAAATTTTTACAGGAGATTCTTGACAAAAAGTTGAGGTGACCCACAGTTGGCTACGCCCTGTGTGCCCTCGTCAAAAAACTCAAAAAAATCGGAAAAATAAAGAAAAAATTCATTCAAGTTGAAACCAGACGTTTTCTGAAACTTCAAGATTTTCCGCAGGCCACGTCCTAGCTCTATTTGAACTGAAATGTTTTGTGGTTTCTCCCCCATTGCTAGTGAGTTCAAAAACAATATCAAAAAGTAAAATAAAAAAAATAATTTTTGGGATTCCTACTAGTGCTTCATCTAGCCCCCTGGAATTTCTGAGTTTGGCTGTTTTACACTTAACCCCCTGTTATCGACTGTGTGCCTTTGTCTCCTTGTTTCTTCTTTGCTATCACTACTATTCTAGGACATAGTTAGACCAGCAACTAGGGACAAGTTACTTGGGCACTTATTCAGCTTTACTAACTGTTTTTGATTTGTGTGCCACTCACATATATATATTTGGCCTTCCTAGCTCTACTTATTTCTTCTGGACAGCACATAGGTTATTTTGTAACCCTTGCAATCGTGGAACACATCTCCCTGGTATCCTTCGCTTTGTTATTTTCAGAACTTTGTAAGAGCTTTGCAAGAAGCTTCCTTTTGCTGTGTTGAGAGGCACCACTGCTTAGTAGTTTTGTAGGGATAACCTTCACTTTTTGTTTTCTGTTTTGGTGTTTCTGATGTCAGGAAGCGATGGAGAGGGTGCTTCACCCTCAAAATTTGATGAGTGCGTGAGCCAAAGTCAGCTAGAGAAGGCTTTGCAGGCGGTTCAGAGTGATTTGGCAGAGACGATCACCAGGGCCGTCACCGACGCCGTCACCAAGCTTCACCTGGGAGAAAGCATTGAGCGGTTGGATAAGAGAGTCTCTAAGCTAATCGATCAGGTTGTCGAATTGGAGACCGCTCACAAGACCAACAACAACAACAACAACAACAACAACAACAACAACAACAACACCAACACCAACACCAACACCAACACCAACAACGACGTTGAAGACGATCATGATGAAGCAACGGTGTATAAGGCTGATGGCACCGTCAATAGGTCAGCTACAAGGACCGCAAGGTTACGACGTCGTTTGCAACTTAACCCTCAAGGTATGGGTGGTTTCCACAACCACAACCGTCGCACACAAGGTAACCATGCTCCAGATGACCCGTATGCTAAAATTAAGTTTTTAATTCCTTCGTTTTCGGGTCAGTACGATGGTGATGCTTACCTTGATTGGGAAATGACGGTAGAGCAAAAATTTAATGCCCACCTTGTTCCTGAACAACATAGAGTTAGACAAGCCACTAGTGAGTTTAAGGACTTTGCTATTGTTTGGTGGAGTAGTCTAGCTGCTGAAACCGATTTGCCTACTACTTGGGAAGAACTTAAGGTAGAAATACGTGATCGTTTTGTTTCTCCTTCTTTTTATAGAGAAATTTGTAATAAACTGTAGCATTTAGATCAAGGAGATAAAACTGTTCAGGAGTATTTTAGTGAGCTTCAGAAGGGTTTGATTCGTTGTGCTGTGGTTGAAAAAGTAGAGGATCAGATTTGCCGCTTTTATTCTGGTTTGAGAAAAGAAATTCAGGACATCCTTGATTATAAAGAATTTTATACCCTCAACCAGTGTTTCTAGTATGCTATGCTTGCAGAGAAAGAATCACAGGGACTTTTCCAGGCTTTTGAGGAGTACAGCAAGTCCAGGAATTTCTACCCACCACGGCCGACGAGGACTTCGAGGCTGTCCAAGCCATCTTTCCGGCCGCCCCCACCAGCTAGTGTTGTTTCTGTAGCACCAAGATCAGCCCCTGCCCCTTCTACACGCTCAGGTAAAAATTCTGTGCAGGTACCGGCTAGTAGTGTCTCCTCTGTTGCTTCAACGGGACGCACTACAGGGATTCAGTGCCACCGCTGCCATGGTCTTGGCCATGTGCAGAAAGATTGCCCAAGTAGGCGGGCATATGTGGCGACAGATGATGGCGGTTACATGAGCACCTCCGATGTGGAGGATGAGGAGGAGGATGTGGCTGTCACCAGCAGTGACCTCGTCCTTGGAGGCGTCGATACCACGGGCTACATGAATATTATTGTGCAGCGTGTGCTTAGCACACAAATCCAGCAGCCCGAGATGATGCAGCGACATAACTTGTTCCAGATTTTCTTCGTCATCAAGAACTGTCGAGCACGTGTCATCATTGATGGAGGAAGCTGCAACAATTTGGTGAGTTCTAATGTGGTTAAGAAGCTTGATTTGACCACACGCCCACATCCACATCCATACTACATTTAGTGGTTAAATGACTCTGGAAAAGCTAAGGTAATACAAACTTGCAGAGTTCCTTTTTCCATTGGTTCCTATGTGGATTCTGTTGATTGTGATGTTGTACCCATGCAAGCTTGTTCACTTTTATTGGGTAGACCTTGGGAATTTGATAATGATGCTGTACACCATGGTAAAAGTAATAAGTACACTTTTATGCATAAAGGAACTAAAATTACTTTGTTACCAATGACCCCTGCTGAAATTGTACAAGCTGATTTAGAACGAGCTGCTAGTTTGAAAAATAAAAGCCCTGAAATTCAACAACCTGTTAATTCTGCTTCTACACCAAGTAATGTTAATGATTCTTCAAGTTCTAAGGGTGCTCCAATTAAATTACAAGGTCGTTCATGTCTTGCCACAAAATCTGAGCTTGCTGAAATTTCTACTGATGATATTTGCTATGCTTTGATATGCAAACAAGCCTTGTTTTCGCTTGGTGATATTGCTTCTAGTGCTTTGCCTCCTGCTGTCACTAATCTTTTGCAGGAGTATGAGGATGTTTTCCCAGCTGAGATACCCCCGGGATTGCCACCTTTGAGAGGGATTGAGCATCAAATTGATTTGATTCCTGGTGCTACTTTACCAAACCGTGCTGCTTATAGGACCAACCCTGAGGAGACTAAGGAGATATAACGACAAGTCCAAGACCTTTTGGATCGTGGGTATGTTCGTCAATCACTTAGTCCTTGTGCTGTTCCTGTACTTTTGGTTCCTAAGAAAGATGGTTCTTGGCGTATGTGTGTAGATTGTAGAGCCATTAATAACATTACTATTAGGTATCTTCATCCTATTCCTAGGCTAGACGACATGCTTGATGAGTTATGTGGTGCTATAATTTTCACTAAAATTGATTTGCGTAGTGGCTACCATCAAATTAGAATGAAACTTGGAGATGAACGGAAAACAGCTTTCAAAACCAAATTCGGGTTGTATGAGTGGTTAGTAATGCCTTTTGGGTTGACTAATGCACCTAGTACTTTCATGCGTTTGATGAATGAGGTTTTAAGACCTTTTATTGGCAAATTTGTGGTTGTTTACTTTGATGATATCTTGATTTATAGCAATTCCATGGATGATCATATGATTCATTTGCATGTTGTTTTTGATGCTTTGCGAGTTGCACGTTTATTTGGTAACCTTGAGAAGTGCACCTTTTGCACGGATCAAGTCTCTTTTCTTGGCTATGTTGTGACTCCATAGGGAATTGAGGTGGATGAGGCAAAGATTAAAGTCATAAAGAGCTGGCCTGTACCAAAAACTATCACACAGGTGAGGAGTTTTCTTGGTCTTGCAGGTTTCTACCGCCGCTTTGTCAAAGATTTCAGCACCATTGCTGCACCATTGCATGAGTTGACAAAGAAGGGCGTTGACTTCCATTTTGGTAAGGTACATCATGAGTCTTTTGATGCTTTAAAGAACAAACTTACACATGCACCATTGCTGCAATTACCCAATTTTGATAAGACTTTTGAGCTTGAATGTGATGCTAGTGGTATAGGCATTGGTGGTGTTTTGATGCAAGATGGTAAACCTGTTGCATACTTTAGTGAGAAAATTACTGGGCCTGTTTTGAATTATTCCATGTATGATAAGGAACTATATACACTTGTACGTTCTTTAGAGACGTGGCGTCATTATTTGTTGCCCAAAGAATTTGTTATTCATTCTGATCATGAATCACATAAGTATATTCGTTCTCAATGCAATTTGAACCATAGACATGCTAAATGGGTTGAGTTTATTGAGTCTTTTTCTTATACTATTAAACATAAGAAAGGGAAGGATAATGTGATTGCTGATGCTTTATTTAGGCGATATACTTTGTTGTCTCAACTTGATTGTAGAATTTTTGGACTTGAGGCAATTAAAGGACAATATGTGGCTGATGTTGATTTTAAAGATCTATTGCTGCACTGTAAAGAAGGTCGTGCTTGGAACAAATTTGTGTTAAATGATGGTTTCCTGTTTAGAGCTAACCGCCTATGCATTCCAGTTGGTTCCGTTCGTCTTTTGTTGTTGCAGGAGGCGCATGGAGGTGGATTGATGGGTCATTTTGGTGCTAAGAAGACGGAGGATATTTTGGCCACACACTTCTTTTGGCCAAGGATGAGGAAAGATGTTGAGCGTTTTGTTGCTCGCTGCACTACATGTCAAAAAGCTAAGTCTCGTTTGAATCCACATGGTTTATACATGCCACTTCCTGTTCCTTCTATTCCTTGGGCGGATATTTCTATGGACTTTGTTTTAGGACTGCCTAGGACTAAGATGGGGAGCGATAGCATTTTTGTTGTTGTGGATCGTTTTTCCAAGATGGCACACTTTATACCATGTCATGAAACTGATGATGCTAGTTATATTGCTGATCTCTTTTTCAAAGAAATTGTACGTTTGCATGGTATGCCTTCTACTATTGTTTCAGATCGTGATGCAAAATTCTTGAGTCATTTTTGGCGCACGCTTTGGAATAAGTTGGGTACAAAGTTGGTATTTTCTACAACTTGTCATCCACAAACTGATGGACAAACTGAGGTTGTGAACCGCACTTTGGGCACTATGTTACGAGCTATTTTGAAGAAAAATTTGAAGCAATGAGAAGAATGCTTGCCTCATGTTGAGTTTGCTTATAATCGGGCAACACATTCTACTACCATGGTAAGTCCCTTCAAGGTAGTGTATGTTTTGATCCCCGTACTCCACTTGATATACTTCCTCTACCTATTAATGAGAGAGTTCATGTTGATGCTAAGGAGCGTGCTGAATTTATTTTACAAATGCATGAGACCACTAGACTTAGCATTGAAAAGATGAATGAAAAGTATATAATTGCTAGTAGTAAAGGTAGAAAGAAAGTAAAGCCTGATGTAGGAGATTTAGTGTGGTTACACTTAAGCAAGGATAGATTTCCAGAATTGAGAAATTCTAAGCTAATGCCTAGAGCTGATGGTCCATTCAAAATAATGGAGAAGATTAATGATAATGCATACAAACTTGAGTTGCCTCCTGAGTTCGGGGTTAGTCCTACTTTTAATATTTCAGATATGAAACCATACTTGGGAGAAGAGGATAAGCTTGAGTCGAGGACAACTCCACTTCAAGAGGAGGAGGATGATGAGGACATCACTCCTATGGATACACACAACACTCCTCCAATTCTGGACTTGCAAGGTCCAATGACTAGAGCTCGTGCACGACGACTAAATTTACAGGTGAGCTCGTTCGTACGTTCTTCGCTATATGTTACTTTTGAGAATGGTTTGCTACCTAATGATTATTTTATGATTAGAAGCCATGGAGAGGACCAGGAGATGATGGGAAAAGGAGTTGGAAACGTCGAGGACCAGCAAGGGCTTGGAAGCCAAAGTGGAGGCCCAATCAAAACCAACTTCGAGTCTGTTTTGGGTCCCAGGACCAGTCTGCACTAAAACAGTCATCCAGGATGCATACGGACTCAGATTTGGACGTTCTACATATGCACGGAAAGATAAGGAGATGACCTTTCCAATGCCGCTGGCCTCATGTCAAAATTCATCCGGAGTCATCGGGAATCGTCGAAACAAGAGAGAGTCAAGAATCTGGGTCGGTGCTGTGTCGCCTATTTTTGGCCTTTGGGCCTTGTATTTAGTTGAGCCCAATTAGGGGCACGTCCAAAGGGTCTTGCACGACCCTAGGGTCTTTATATACAGCCGCCACCGCACCATTAGGGTTCGGGTTTTGCTTAGATCAATTCTGTTCATAAACAGTGTCGCCGTTCATCGGTTTGTGAGACCCCAACTTCGAGAGTTTAATCATACATCTGCAATTGTGTTGCATTCTTCGTTGTTCTTGCTTGTGTTCTTGATTCGCATGCAGGGATTAGCCTTCTCAGCGATGTCAATCGTCTTTGGACGGTTGATAACCAGAGGAGACGTCGTGCTGCGATTGCGGGGTTCAGAACATGTTGTTCTGAAGCCGGATCGACTTGTGTGTCGCCTCCGATCAAATCAACTTACCAAGAACCTTTCGGAAGATCGGGAACCCTTGTTTACATCAGCATTAGCCCTGAAACCTTATAGTGAGGTGCCAACACGTGGAGGCCATGCAGGAGGGGACCCACTCCCTGTTCGGCCGAACAAGGGGGGGGGGGATTCCCCATGTGCCCTTCTTTCTTTGGCACTCTAGCAGGTGGCCCCCCTTGTGCCGTGACACCTTGAGATCGGTTGTTGAGGTAGTTTGCTTCTGTAGGTGGGCCTGTCAATCCGTTTGTTTCGTTGTGATTGGCTTGAAGTTCATACCCACGGTTTACAAGGCATTTCTTCACTCTTTTGTGCATATTCCCTGCATGTGAGCATTTCTCCAAGTACAAGTGGAACTTTATTATTTCTAACTAAAATGCATGGTGGGAATGTTGAATCCTCCTTTATTTTGAGTAATACTGATGGTCAGAAATTGTATTTAACGACCACCAGCACTAACAGAGATGCAAGGAGCACATAAATTAAAACAAACATTTGGACTAAATAATTTTATTTTGGGAGCATTATTGTTGTTAGAAGCAAATATTTTAAACACCGGGTTGCCTCCTGTGAAGTGCTAATTTACTAAAAAGACACACACTAGGTACTTGACTCACGGACCTTATGTTGCCTCAAAAAGAGCTGTTAGTTAGAAAGGTCAAAGAGCTTTGACCTCCTATTTAGTATTGCTATTTAGGGAACATACCTGCGACACTACAAGGTTTTCTATTCTTTCTTCCTTCATCTTATGGAACTTTTCTTTGTTGTCTGTCCAATTATCATCAACTCTTTTGTGGTATGCTCGCTTATATCTCTCCATAAAAGTGATCTCATGGCATTCTTCTCCCTTTGGATGAAACTTAAACTTGTAGAAAGCTCGACTTATATTAAAGATGATTTCTCTGCACCCGACAATAATATTCGATAAGGACATCAACGACATATGAATAACGATGATGGAAGATGGCGCGCCAAACCAAGTTGTCACGCCTCCACCTCTCGTCGTCACGCCCCCTCGAGTTACGGCTTTATCTCTTAACGAGACGACGACATACAAGGGCCCAATCACTAGAGCTCGAGCCCAGGATGATGAGGACATCAACGACATACGAATAATGAAGACGGAAGATGGCGCGCCAAACCAAGTTGTCACGTCTCCACCTCTCGTCGTCGCGCCTCCTCGAGTTACGAATCCATCTTCTAACAAGACGACGACGTACAAGGGACCAATCACTAGAGCTCGAGCCTAGGAATTAAAGATGGTTTTGATGCTAAGGAACGACGGCCCAGGATGACGCCGCCCAAAGGCCCACGTGGCCCAAGTCGCGCGACTCCCTCTCCACTGCGCGCCTCTCCACTTCAGCCGGCCCTAGATGCCTCGTCCTCCCCCTATTTAGTCAAGGGCTGCGCCCCTTGCAATCTTTGAGTTTTGTTTTAAATTTAGCTTAGCTATACATCCATCTCTCGACGTGAATTCAGAACTCCACCTTCGTGCAATACATCAGATTGCTCGCCTCTAATTCTTGCTCGTTCCTCGATTGCGCGTAAGAATTGATCCTCGTGATCAGGTTGATCTTGTTTACCGCAAGGTTAATATCCTCCGGAAGTTGGTTCAGCGATTGCATTGGCGCTTCGGCTTGCTCGTCGTAGTCGGATCGTGAGGGTCGACATCCACCAAATCAAAGTTATCTCCACTCGCCGAAAGATCGGGCACTCTACACCTGTCAAGTGGTATCAGATTCCAGTGTTTCTTGGTGAGTTTATCCAAGTCCACATAAACCAAAAACTACAAAAAAAAAAGTTTACCCCAGTACGGTTTTGAGTCTCGTACTTTCGTTCAATAATTTGCGTTGTTGAGTTTTTGTGCTTTCGCTTTGGATCGTTGCTGGTACACTGTGTTTCTCCCCATCATCATCAGATCCTTCCGCCGCACCGCGTGTTTTCACCACTACAGTTTGCTTTCGCCGCATCTGTTTACCCCGTCTCGCTCTCCTAATTGGCTGATTGCTTGCCAAGTTTTTCCGCTGCACCGTGAGTCCGGGTCAATCACTGCCTCGCCGACGCTTTCGGCCGATCGCTGATGGAGTCCTACTCGGTTACGTCGTAACCCGCTCGCCTTGCCCTGTGTTTGGTTCTGTTCGGTTTCGTATGTCCCTACTCTTTTAATTACCGTTCTACCCCTGCCTCAAAAAAAAAGCGCTTGTGCTTAATTGCTTATTTGAGGTCTCATTGTTTATATTTTCAGAAAAAGGTATAAAAAAAAGAAAAAAAGAAAGAAAAAAAAAGAGAAAAAAAAAGAGCGGCCGAGCAACACAGGCGACGCGTTCTTGCTGCACTTTGTTTTGATCCTTCTTCCTTCATCTTATACTTGTACCGGCAGTAATCTTTTCGCGTTTAGCACCATTATTCAGCTTTACAGTTATTGTTTGAATTGTGCTAACCCTTGGATTGAGTGCAGCCTCCCAGCCCCACAAATTTTTTACTACGAGCAGGTTTTTCTTTCACCACGCAATCGCTCCTCCAATCTTCCACCGGTTTTACCTGTGGTTGCAGTTCACGCTTGCGTGCTTGGTAAGGATGGGTAAGAATTTGATAACAGCTGTTTGATTGAGATTTTCATCCACCACTCACCTCTCGTTGTAGGATCCCGCCTTCTGTATTGCTTGTGTTCTATGGCAGAAAACAGCTCGAAGTTGGAGGAGCTCACCCTCCAGGATGTCCAGGTACAGGTAGATGGTTTACAAAACGACATGAAGACGATGCACGAGAGACTTGACTCTACGGTCACTTCGTCGAATGAGCGTTTTGATCAACTGGACCTCGCTGATACGGCTGCCCGCACCACGCTCGCGACGATCATGACTCGTCTTAAGGCCATGTCGACGCAGCTTGGGACCATGACAACGCAGCTCACGGAGTTGCAAAATGCACATGACTACGGCGCGGACACCGAGCAGGACGACAACAATCGCCGTGGTCATGCTAGTAGGGTACGTGTTCCTATTAATGATTCTTTTGCCAAAATAAAATTTCGTATTCCCACTTTTAATGGCAAATATGATCCGAGTGCTTATCTTGATTGGGAATTAGAGGTTAAACAAAAATTTGCATGCCATGATATTCCTACTAATTTACAAGTTAAGGCTGCTATTAGTGAATTTACTGAATTTGCTTTACTTTGGTGGTGTGAGTATAGACAAAGATATCTTGATAATATTCCAGCCACTTTGACGGCATTAAAAGCTGCTATGCGTCATCGTTTTGTGCCATCATATTATGCAGATTTGCTTAATCAAATGCAGCGTTTTCAACAAGGTTCACTTTCCGTAGAGGATTATTATCAAGCTTTGCAAAAGAGTATGATTCGCTGTGGTTTAGTTGAACTGGATGATGCTGCTATGGCTCGCTTTAGGGGTGGGTTAAATCATGAAATTTAGAACATTCTTGATTATAAGAATTATGATGATATGACCACCTTATTTGAATATGCTTGTAAAGCTAAACATGAAGTGCAGGATCGACAATCTTCGTCAAGACCTAACATTTTTGTAGGGTCCAAGACGCCTTCAGCTCCACGGTCGACACCTCCTTCCACGTCGTGTGACCACTCCTCGACCACGTCCAAGTCGAGTGCTCCATCCACGGCCAAATCTACCTCGATCGTGCCATCCTCCTCGTCATCTGGACGAGCTCGTGATATTCAGTGTCACCGTTGCCGAGGATTTGGTCATGTGATATGCGATTGTCCAAATAAACGAACTATGTTGATTCGTGACGACGGTGGGTATTCTTCTGCTAGTGATTCTGAGGATATTCAGCAGACTATGCTTGCCACTAATCATGCAGATAATATGGAGCTTCATGTTGACTCTAGTGCTGCCGACAGGTATGCAACTCTTGTTGTGCAGCGTGTTCTTAGTACACAGGTCGTTCAGGATGAAAAGCATCAGCCGCAACATTTTTCATATCAAAGGCGTTGTGCAAGAACGAGGGGTCCGTATAATCATCGATGGTGGTAGTTGCAACAATTTCGCTAGTACGACCTTGGTGGAGCAGTTGTCATTGCCAACAAGGAAGCATCCACATCCTTATCACATTCAATGGCTTAATGATGGCGGCAAAATAAAGGTAACACGCTCGGTACGTGTTCCTTTCTCTCTTGGCGTCTATTCTGATTTTGTAGATTGTGATGTTGTTCTAATAGAAGCATGCTCTTTGTTGCTTGGCCGTCCTTGGCAATATGATGTTGATAGTGTTCATCATGGTCGCTCCAATTATTATTCCTTCATGTTTAAGGGTCAGAAAATTGTTATTCATCCTATGGCACCTGAACAAGTTCTTAAAGATGATATTGCTCGAACGACAAAAGCTGCAAAATTGGTTACATCGCCTCCTGTTGCACCTGTTCAACATGAGATCAAATTGAATAACCCTATCTTGCTTGCTACACGTGCTGATTTTGATGAATTACATGACGCTAATCTGCTTTGCTATGCGCTAGTTTGCTCTCGTATGCTTGTTTCACTAGATGAGGTGCCTATGTTGCATATTCCTCCTGCTGTTGCTAACCTTTTGTAGGACTATAAAGATGTTTTTCCCGCTGAATTGCCACCGGGTCTTCCTCCTATTCGTGGCATAGAACATCAGATTGATTTAATTCAAGGCGCACAGCTTCCTAATCGCGCCCCGTACCGCACAAATCCTAAGGAGACGAAAGAAATTCAGCGTCAAGTGCCGGCATTGCTTGATAAAGGTTACATTCGTGAGTCTCTGAGCCCTTGTTCGGTTCCTGTTTTGCTTGTTCCTAAGAAAGATGGTTCTTGGCGTATGTGTGTAGATTGTCGTGCAATTAACAATATTACAATTCGTTATCGATGTCCTATACCACGCCTTGATGATATGCTTGATGAACTTAGTGGTGCAACAATTTCCTCTAAGGTTGATTTGCGTAGTGGTTACCATCAGATAAGAATGAAATTAGGAGATGAATGGAAAACGGCTTTTAAAACTAAATTTGGCTTGTATGGATGGTTGGTTATGCCGTTTGGATTGTCTAATGCTCCTAGTACTTATATGCGCTTAATGAATGAAGTTCTTCGGCATTTCATTGGAATATTTGTTGTTGTCTATTTTGATGATATCCTTATATACAGCAAATCCATGAATGAGCATTTAGATCATTTGCGTGTTTCGTTTCTTGGATATGTTGTTACTCCACAGGGCATTGAGGTGGATAGCAGCAAGGTGGACGCCATTCAGAGTTGGCCCCAACCGACGACGGTCACACAGGTTCGCAGTTTTCTTGGTCTTGCAGGCTTCTATCATTGTTTTGTGCGGGATTTCAGTTCTATTGTTGCACCATTACATGAGCTGACCAAGAAGGATGCGCCATTTGAGTGGGGCGCACCACAAGACGACGCATTCAACACTTTAAAGGAACGGTTAACTCATGCTCCTCTCTTACAATTGCCTAATTTTGATAAAGTGTTTGAATTGGAATGTGATGCTAGTGGAATTGGTTTGGGTGCTGTTTTGTTGCAAGATCATAAACCCATTGCTTATTTTAGTGAGAAGTTAAGTGGTGCTGCTCTTAAATATTCCACTTATGATAAAGAACTTTATGCTTTAGTAAGAACTTTGTAAACATGGCAGCATTATTTATGGCCTCACGAATTTATTATTCATTCTGATCATGAGGCTTTGAAACATATCAGAACCCAAACTAATCTGAACCGTCGTCATGCTAAATGGGTTGAATTGATTGAATCTTTTCCGTACATCATTAAACATAAAAACGGGAAGGAAAATATGATTGCCGATGCTTTGTCTCGTCGTTTTCAAGACACATGAGGTGTTGGCCGACCATTTCTTTTGGCCACGGATGCGCCGTGATGTTGAGCGCCTTGTTGCACGCTGTACTACATGTCAAAAAGCTAAATCTCGTTTGGGTAATCATGGTTTGTATATGCCCTTGCCTGTTCCCTCTTCTTCTTGGCATGATATTTCGATGGATTTTGTTTTGAGATTGCCTCGCACTAAGAAGGGGAGGGACAGTATTTTTTTGGTTGTTGATCGTTTCTCTAAAATGGCTCACTTTATACCTTGTCATAAAACCGATGATGCCTCAAATATTGCTGAATTGTTCTTTAGAGAGATTGTTAGATTGCATAGAATTCCTAAAACAATTGTCTCTGATCGTGATGCTAAGTTTCTTAGTCATTTTTGGCATTCTCTTTGGAATAAATTAGGAACTAAGCTGCTGTTTAGTACTACTTGTCATCGTCAAACTGATGGGCAAACTGAGGTAGTGAATAGAACTTTGTCTGCTATGCTTAGAGCTGTTCTAGATAGAAACTTGAGATGTTAGGAAGATTGTTTACCTCATGTTGAATTTGCTTATAATCGTGCTACACATTCTGCCACTAAGATGTATCCTTTTGAGGTTGTTTATGGCTATGTTCCTAGGGCGCCGATTGATTTGTTTGCTATTGATGCTGAAGATGAACTACATGTTGATGCTCTTGCTCATATTGATCACATGAAACAATTGCATGAAGAAACACAACACAACATTGCCGTTGCTAATAAAAAGTATCAAGTTGCTGGTAGTAAAGGTAGAAAACATATTTCTTTTGAACCTGGTGATTTGGTTTGGTTGCACTTGCGTAAAGATAGATTTCCTACTTTGCGTCATTCTAAACTGATGCCTCGTGCTGCTGGTCCTTTTAAAGTGCTAACGAAGATTAACGATAATGCTTATGTTCTTGACTTGCCCAAGGAGTTTGGTGTTTTCACTAGTTTTAATGTTGCAGATCTGAAACCATAGTTGGGTGAGGATGATGAGTTGCTGCCAAGGACGACTTCACTTCAAGAAGGGGAGGATGATGAGGACATCAACGACATACGAATAAAGATGACGGAAGATGGCACGCCAAACCAAGTTGTCATGCCTCCACCTCTCGTCGTCGCGCCTCCTCGAGTTACGGATCCATCTTCTAACAAGACGACGACGTACAAGGGCCCAATCACTAGAGCTCGAGCCCAGGAATTGAAGATGGTTTTGATGCTAAGGAACGACAGCCCAGGATGACGCTGCCTGAAGGCCCACGTGGCCCAAGTTGCCCGACTCCCTCTCCACCGCGCGCCTCTCCACTTTAGCCGGCCCTAGATGCCTCGTCCTCCCCCTATTTAGTCAAGGGCTGCGCCCCTTGCAATCTTTGAGTTTTGTTTTACGTTTAGCTTAGCTATACATCCGTCTCTCGACATGAATTCAGAACTCCACCTTCGTGCAATACATCAGATTGCTCGCCTCTAATTCTTGCTCGTTCTTCGATTGCGCGTAATAATTGATCCTCGTGATCAGGTTGATCTTGTTTACTACAAGGTTAATATCCTCCAGAAGTTGGTTCAGCGATTCAACTGGCGCTTCAGCTTGCTCGTCGTAGTCGGATCGTGAGGGTTGACATCCACCAAATCGAAGTTATCTCCACTCGTCGAAAGATCGGGCACTCTACACCTATCAATATTTGCTTTATCTGTGCTTAAGAATGGCCTGCCCAAAATCAAAGGCATCTTCATCCTTCTATCCATATTAAGCACAATGAAATCCACAGGGGCAACGTGATCTCCAATCTGGACCTGCACATCTCTTGCAATTCCGTCAGGATAACAAACCGACTGATCGGCTAACTCCAAGCACATAGCTCTAGGCTCTAACTTTGGCAAGTTTAGGTTCATGAAAACATAGCAAGGCATGACACTTATGCTAGCGCCCAAATCACACAAAGCCCTCTCAAAATTTTGTGACTCGATCACACAATGAATGCTTCATGGTCCTGGGTCGGTCTTCTTTGCTGGAGTGTTATCACTGATAACTGTTTTCATCTCTACTATCATTTTAACTACTCCCTCAAATGGAAACGGCTTCTTGCTTTGCATAATCTCCTTGATGTACTTAACATAGGTCAGTACTTGAAGGGCGTCAAGGAATAGAACATTGATGTACAACTTCTTCACAATGTCAGTGAACCGAGAGAATTGCTCGTCAAAAGGTCGAGTTCTCTCTATTTTGGTTAGAAGCTGCATGTCCAAGAAGGTAGTAGGACCATGTTCTTTGCCAGCGTACCTGTCATCAGTCATGTCAGGTCAATGTTCTTCAAGTGCTGATCGGCACCAGCACTGTGCCGATCAGCAACCTCTCTGTGCCGATCGGCACACTCGTTGTGCCAGTCGGCACGACCCTTCTTTGCTCCAGCAGCGGCTGTGGGATCTTTGGTTCGCTTTCTAGACCTTGTTGCTACTTCCTTCAACTGCTCAGAAGAACTGGTGTTGCCTGGAATAGTTCCTTTATCGCCTAGTATGACTTCTAACAATTGTCCCATTTGCTTTTCCTTCATTTTCATGAACTGGAGGATTTTTTAGTTAGAACTCCCAACTTTCGATCACTTTGACATTGATCCCCTCGAGAATCCAATCAAACTCCTTACTGCTACTTCCTTCGACTGCTTAGGAGGTGGAGCTGAAGATGTAGAAGTCCTTGTTGCTGGCGCTGTTGTTGTTGTCGTTGCTTCCCTTTTTGCTGCTATCTCTGCATGGCACGAGCAGGGCTTGCTCTCTTGGAAGAGGATAGGCCAGGAGGTGTTGGGTCAACTAGGCAATCTTCATGTTGCACTCTTGGTCTTAGGGGTAGATGCTTGCATTCCTTTTCAAATATGATCCCAGTCTTAGACTCTATCATCCTCATAAGATATGGTGCATACGGATGAACTCTCCTAGTGTCAATAGATAACATGTGAATGCCATTGGTGATTAATTCCATGACACAAAAAGGGTTTGCTCCAGGATAGAATCTAGCAAGTATGTTTCACGAGCTCTCAACAATGGCACTGACATACCCTCCATTAGGTGCAATGGTGACTCTGAGCATCCTGTTGAGTGTGAAGTAGAAATTGTGGAGTCCATTGGTTGAGCCAAACACATTATAACATTGCTCATAATACATGAATGTCATGTCCTTTTCCTTCATCACAGGTTCATTAGAGATAAGCTCCCTCTCACGATCTGCACTCCCTTGGAAGAAATAGCATGCAAAGTGAGTTGGAGTGATAGAATACTCCACACCTTGTGTTATCCAATGAACATTTCCCCTTGGCTTGAGAGTAGACAAAAATTGACAAATGACCTCCTCATTCCAATCATAGTTGAAGCTCATGAGGTCATAGACATCTCTATCTTTGCACACTTGAATAATTTCCTTGAAGATCGGATTGTCTTTTGACTCCATGTAGGTCCAATCAATCCATTGGTGGCTTCTCAGTCAACATCGACATTTAATAATCCAGCTGAAACCAAGTGTAAAACCCGTAATCACTTGCTTCTTGCTCTTCCACTAGCATAGGATTTTGCTTTCTCGCCTTAATGAGTGCGTCAAGATCCTTTTTGTAATCCATGAACACAACATCATGTGGATATGCAGGGGGGATGGACGCGAAGGTCTGTCACAACATCCATTGAAGCAGCTCTTGCCCCTTTGCGCGGCCGGGGGCTTTTCTCCTTGGCCAGTCCCTTGCCCTTGTCCTTTTTCTCTCCTAGGAGGCAGAGATCCTCCTTGCTCAACTATCACTGTCTGAGCAGATGCACTAGTGCCTTGTCCTTGCCTTCTCGAAGCAAGAGCCTTTCTTCTTTTCGGCTCTGGTGTAATCTCCTCGCTTGGAGGGGAGGAGCTTTGATCATCGTCACTTGGCTCGGCTTGGACATTTGATGCACACTTGATTCTAACCATCTTCCACTGCCTACAGAGATAGAAAAGAATCAATGGAATAGGTAAGAGCCGCAAGAGAATTGAGAAGTAATCAACATTAGTGCACTAAACTGGAGGCGACAGAAGTTCCATGATAAATCATGGAAGTTCCATCATCACGGAAGTTCTAGCGGAACTTCCACCACTTGCAGTTTGCAACAAACTCAATGGATCTTCTAAATCCTACCACAATAACGCAAATGCCTTTAGGAGGTGATTAACTAGGCACAACAGAACTTAGTTATCTATGGGAAACAAAGACATTTTGAACTTTTGACCTAAACAATCAATCTATGTTGAAGACTCATACCAAGGTCAAAGGAGAGGAAGAAATCGATGGAGATCCCGGAACTTCTGTGGAGGAGGAGTCGAATCTCCACCAAATCGAAGGAAAATGCCGGTTGAAACCTTAGGTCGCCAAAAATCGCCTTCTTTAGTTCGTGGAGAGGAGAGAGAGAAGTTTAGAAGAAGTGGTTGGTTGACATAGGGAAGAAGAGGGTGTCGGGCACCAGGATTGAAAACGGAACTAGGAGATACCTTGGTTTCCTTGGCCATAAAGTACCAGGGAGTGTCATCCTTATCATCGGTGAGGTTGTTGAAGAGTGACTTTTTGGCCGGAGGTAAACCAATGGCAAGGTGGGCAATGCCACCTTCATCATCATCGGAGTTGTATTCTTGGCCGTTGTGAGCTTGCACCTTGTATGGCTTCTTGTTGGGTTTGTTCTTCTTTTTGTACTTTTCATTCTTGTTTCCCTTTGCATTTAGCCTTGGACAATCAGCTATCATGTGACCTTGTCATGACACTCATAGCATCTTCTATTTGTCCTTCTAGCTTTTGTTTCATGAAACCTCTTCTTTTTAAATCCATTCTTGATCATATATTTTCCAAACTTCTTGACAAACAAGGCAAACTCTTCATTGTCTTCATCATCTTCATCAACATTGTCCTCTTGTGATTTCTTGGCCTTGAGCACTTTGTCTTTCTTGCTTGAGCTCTCATCACCAATGAGCACATTCACTCTTTTGCCCTTATCATAATGGCTCTTGTGGGCATTGACCCTTCCAATAACTTCATTCGTTGAGAAGTTTTCAAACCCATCCTTCTCTTCTATGATGGTGCATAGAGTTAGATTCCACATTCTAAGAGCCATGACAAGCTTGTAATTTACTTCTTCATCTTTGATATTGTCTCCATATGATCTTCTCTCATTAACAATATCCATGAGCCTATCATGTGTTTGTTGCGACTCTTCTCGCTTGCTCATTATGAAGAAGTTCAAGTGATTCTTGAGAACTTGAAGTATTGACTTCTTCACAACATGTACTCCTTCATGAGCACATATGAGTTTCTTCCATATCTTGCGGGCATTCTCTATTCGGGAGACTCTTGTATACTCCTTTGGATTCAAGAGAGAATTGCCGACACCACTTGAGCATTGCGATGTATGTTGAGTTGATCCACGGTTGTAGGATTATGAGGACCTTTCAAGGTGTATCCTTTCTCCACAATATCTCAAATTGGTGGACCAATCGACATTAGTACATCTTCATCCGATGCTCATACCAACTAAAATCCTTGCCCTCGAAGTAGGGCAATCTCCCACTTCCACTTCCATAGATGTTGGCTAAGTCACTGTAGTTGAAAGGCTTTGCGGTGTGCAAATCACTGCCCTTCTGTGGAATACTTACCTTACTGGTATCCATAGCTACGCTTAAGTCGGTAGTCGACCGGGTGGCCCACCAATAAGGGAACCGATCGAGTCGGCTTGGAGTGCAAGGCAATTAGGGATATTCTTTCCATGTAAATTCTTGTAGACTACGAGTGGACTCTTCATGTACCCCCTGCCGACCGGGTATATAAGGCGGCAGGGACCTCCACATCGAGGGCACCAATTCACATTGCAATACAAACCACAGAACACAGGATGTAGGGTTTTTACTCTCACCGAGAGGGCCCAAACCTGTATAACTCAACGTCTTGTGTCTTAACCATCGAGTTCTTAACCCTGACGTAGCCCCAAAAATACATTGCGGAGATCAAGTCTCGACAGTTGGCGCGTCAGGAATGGGGCAAGGCACGCGTGGATTCACCGTCGACTTCGATGGCAGTGTAACAGAACCGCCTTACCACGGAGACGATTCCGTTCCAGGATATTTCTCAGGTAGCGACACGTGTTGTGACACCCAATAGTACAACACATGATAGAAATAACATAGCTTACAACAAGAACAAGATAGAGTATAGAGTCTTACATAAATCTAAATTTAAGTTACAAACCAGAGTTTTTAAAAGTGCGGAAGCGAATAGTTCAACAGGAATAAAATGGTCCAACGGAATAAGTAAGTATGTCATCCTCTCACGGTGATTCACATAGAACATCCGTCCTTGTAAGTGTTTGCCCAAACACCAGACTGGCAATCAACACCTTAATCCTCCTCGTTCTTGGTGCACCGCTCCCATTCAATGTTCCAGCAATCTAGACATTGACCCTCCCAGTGGAACCTTCCATCGCAGTGGCAATCTCCACCCTCATTATTTGAAAACCACATAGACCTACGCCCTGAGCAACTAATACTCAGCAAGACTGAGACATCAAAACGGCCATCTAAAGTCGACTCCGAAACAAGCACAGGCTAAGGGTCGGGTTTATGTTGCCAAAAAGTGGCCTAAGAGTGGATCCTATTTTTCAAGTTTTAGCAGCAAGTTAAGTTGACATACAAAACAATAAATTTAGTTTGCATTATGACTACAACAATCATGGTTGCAATGCAATTAATAATAGTTCCATACAGTAATATTGAACCCATTCATTATATTAATGGCTTCCAACAACGTTCTGGAGCAGCGATCAAGTGGTACTCGTTACTGTGAGGGGTAGCGACTCGAATCGATTTACATCTAGCAAGAGAAACCTGCTTGCACGATCCATACGTGCTTCATGAAAGCCGCATAGAGCAACCTTTCACATACGGCACCACAAGGTCTTCCGGATCTGGCTCCCCCGAGAAGGGTACCCCAACGCGATGCGTCTCGTACCGCCATTCGTGGGTGGATTGCTCCCTCCTCTCAGCCCAGTTCCACCAAACAAGGGAGTAGGGTATCTTCCATCCAAGCAGTAGTCGTAGCTACATCAGTTTACTGGGCCCATAACTCCAGCGCAAACAGTACGTTCAAACTTGACCTCCTAGGACCGGACATGACGTGTAGCCTTAGGTGACTCGGACGGGGCTACCTCCTTGAAGACAAGCTGTCCTTCCCTTTCCACCTAGTTGCCCGTCCGGTATTTATTGTTACCCCATCAAAACTTTCCTTCAGCACATATCATTCCCTAGTGTAATATATCCTAGTCTCTCTCCATACCACTCGATGAATAATCGTCCTAGATTAAGCAGAACGACTACCGTTCTGAGGCTTTCATCGGGTAAAAAGAACCTACTTCAATACTAGATTTTCCAACAACTCCTATAAACTTAAAGCAGAGACAAGCCTACATCCCTAACTAGTGATAAAATAAAAAGGTTAAAACTTGGTGGGATGCACCGGGGCTTGCCTTGATCTATATGATGCAAATGATGATGATGATCCTCCTCCTAGTCAGCTGAAGCACCACCCGGTCCTTCTGGCTCCTGCTCCTATCCTGCCTCCACGTTGTTCATTTCGTGATCTATATGATGCAAATGATGATGATGATTATGAGCGGAGATTCATGCCACTTCCTCAACAAATATGTTAATGCAGAAATATGATATATAGAAGTGAAGGGTTATATGTGTACTTATGATCGAGTAATATCAAGAGTGGGTTGAGCATGTTATCGTGCAAGAGTAAGCATAAATGAGATAAACCCGAAATTGCACTACCGAGTAATTAAGAAATATTAAATCCTACAAGACAATTAAGTGATTCAGCATGATTTAGTAGTTATTTACTCGTGTGTTATCTACTGTAAATAGAACATACCATAAGTGATTGTTATGTTAAGTTTCAATTATATACATTGCTTGGTTGATTTTTAATAATTAAACAATGGACAAGGGAAATTAATTATTTCGACATAGCTCTGTTTGTCAATAGTGCATGAGTGATTTACTGTAAATGGATACTGCCAGGAGTGAATTATATGCCAAATTTCCCTTACATGCAATGAGCCATTAATTTAAAATAATTAGAATAATGCAAAAGATTAAATAATTAATTGTAACTATGATACTAAGAACCAGAACTTGTGCTTTTATTGGAAACTGCAATATGTCAACACAGGATTATTCACCAAGTTTTATGAAGTTACTGGTCTCCTAGAATTCTTTATGATTTTATTAGTGTTTTAGCTAATCAATTTAGTGCCGGTAAAAATACTCACATGCAGAGGGATTTAGGATTTTTCTTAAATAGTACATGTCCAGAGAAGACCAATAAAATTTACTTTGCTCTCAGATTTGCAGTATTTAATTTACTATGTATTTTACAACATTTAACAATTTTCCTAGAATTGATAACTTGAAAGAATTCTATTTTTATGCCTGCGGGCTGCATTCCAGCAGCCCAATGGACCAAAGCCCACGCGGGGGGTGCTCCTAGGCCAGATCTGGCCCAGACTGGGCGCGGCCTAGTGCCAGCTTGGCCCATCGGCTACCTCGGCCGAGCCTAGCGCGCGCGGGGCAGCGCTCTAGCCACGCGCGGTGGCGGGGGCAAGGCCGGTGGCCAAGGCGACTGCGGTGCCCGAAGCGAGCGCGAATGTGGCCGGGAGGTGGTGGTGGTTGAGCGGCGCATGGGAGAAACACAATGCTGCGCACCTAGCTTGGTCGGTGACGAGAGGTGGCGGAGACGACGGTCGGCAACAGCGTTTCGACGCCGGATCTGCACGGAAGGAGGCCGGGTGAGTATCGGAAGGCTTGCGGGGTCGAGGGTAGACAAGGTGTCCTTCCCTTTCCACCTAGTTGCCCGTCCGGTCCTTATTGTTATCCCATCCAAACTTTCCTTCAGTCGATATCATTCCCCAGTGATAATATTTCCTAGTCTATGAGTGGTCTCCATACCACTCGATGAATAATCGTCCTAGATTAAGCAGAGCGACTACCGTTCCGAGGCTTTCATCGGGTAAAGAGAACCTACTGCAATACTAGGTTTCCAAACAACTCCTATAAACTTAATGCACATACAAGCCTACATCCCTAACTAGTGATAACATAAAAAGGTTAAAACTTGGTGGGATGCACCGGGGCTTGCCTTGATCCTCCTCCTGGTCAGCTGAAGCACCGCCCGGTCCTTCTGGCTCTTGCTCCAATCCTGCCTCCACGTGGTGCATTTCGTGATCTATATGATGCAAATGATGATGATTATGAGAGGAGGTTCATGGCACTTCGTCAACAAATATGTTAATGCAGAAATATGATATGTAGAAGTGAAGGGTTGTATGTGTACTTATGATCGAGTAATATCAAGAGTGGGTTCAGCATGTTATCGTGCAAGAGTAAGCATAAATGAGATAAACCCGAAATTGCACTACCGAGTAATTAGGAAATATTAAATCCTACAAGACAATTAAATGATTTAGCATGATTTAGTAGTTATTTACTCGTGTGTTAACTACTGTAAATAGAACATACCATGAGTGATTCTTATGTCAAGTTTCAATTATATACATTGGTTGCTTGATTTTTAATAATTAAACAATGGACAAGGGAAATTAATTATTTTGACATGGTTCTGTTCATCAATAGTGCATGAGTGATTTACTATAAATGGATAAGCCAGGAGTGAATTATATGCAAAATTTCCCTTACATGCAATGAGCCATTAATTTTAAATAATTAGAATAATGCAAAAGGTTCTATAATTAATTGTAACAAAGATACTAAGAACTAGAACTTGTGCTTTGACAGGAAAGTGCAATATGTCAAAAAAGGATTATTCACCAAGTTTCATGAATTTACTGGTCCCCTAGAATTCTTTATGATTTTATTAGTGTTTTAGGTAATCAATTTAGTGCTGGTAAAAATACTTACATGCAGAGGGATTTAGTATTTTTCCTAGAATAGATAACTTGAAAGAAATCCATTTAGTGTTGGTAAAAATACTTACATGGCGGGGGCAAGAACGGTGGCCAGGGCGACGGCGGTGCCTGAAGCGAGCACGAATGTGGCCGGAAGGTGGTCATGGTTGAGCGGCGGATGGGAGAAACACAATGCTGCTCACCTTGCTTGGTGCGCGATGAGCGGTGGCGGCAACGGTGGTCGGCAACGGCGGTCCGGCGCCGGATCTGCATGGAAGGAGGCCGGGTGAGTATCGGAAGGCTCGCGGGGTCGAGGGTGACGTGCATGCAGGAGGAATCGGTCCGAGGCTCACCGGA
Organism: Eleusine indica; assembly: GCA_030378355.1. Taxonomy (NCBI): domain Eukaryota; kingdom Viridiplantae; phylum Streptophyta; class Magnoliopsida; order Poales; family Poaceae; genus Eleusine; species Eleusine indica. The sequence continues at coordinate 27,051,934 of CM059501.1, read as the reverse complement.
GGGCTTGTGTGATGCAGCAGAGCGGCGGTCGATGGCGAAGACGAAGTCGGCAATTGGCAGCCGCTCGGTGCTGGGAAAGAGGAGCGACTTTACATGGAGCTTGAATGCGTCGAGATGTTGCTTCAAGCGTCAGCGCTGCTCGCACGAGGCAGTGGAGCGGCCGGGCGCGGGAGCTCGGACCCGCGTGGCAATGGCGTCGGCTGGATGAGTGAAAGAGCAGAGAGTGAGAGCGGGAGAGAGGAGAGAAATGGGGAGGTGTTCCCACCGGGAGGGGGGCAATAGGGATGTTCGAAGCGGTGTAGGGCCATGGATCCGTGGTTGCGGGCGCTGCCCTGGTAGCGGTGTCCACGCGTCGTACGGGCAACGGGGAAATGGGTGGCGCCGGTTTGTGCTTCTTCGGTGAGGCTGATCGATGGGTCCTGCACAGGGGATTTTTCTTTTTTTTCCTTTATTTTCCAAACCCTGACAGCCAACTATTTTTGTTAATTTTGTGGGAAATAATTAAGAGATGATCCAGACAAACCAAAAATATGGGCGGTCTACATATAATGTGGTGGATTTTATAAAATGCTAATGATCAATAGTTTTCATTCAAATTTGAATATGAATATTTCAAAGAGGGGTAGTTTTTGATATTTTGGGAATTTATTTGGGACAGTAAATGAAGAGATAAAAATATGAGAAATTTGATAGAAATTCTATTTCACCATGACTCACAACATATATTTTCAGTGGGCCAAGTTATGTTGGAAAATTTGGACTTGAAGTTCAAACGACATTCAAATTTGCCTCGATTAAATTTGAATTTTGCTCATTTACAGTACAAACTTTTGTTCCAAGTTCTCATGCTTGTGTAGAAGGGTTCTAAGGTGTGATTTTTTGAACTCCATGGCGTCAAGGGTGTCACAGGCAGAGATTCCCGACATCCAGTACTCATCGGACTTCAAGATCTCCTTCGGATCACTCAACTTCGCTGTGGACGCCGATGGAGCGTTAGGCCTGGGAAGCATCGATCTGAGTCAGCCGCAGCCAATTCTATGGCACGAGCACCGGGCACATCAGATTTGATCCCAGGCTTAATACCACTCAGATTCGGCGGGACTAACATACCTATCAGGTACGACACAAGGTCGGTCCGCTCCTTTGATGAGGAATCAGATGGAATTTCTTGCCCGTACCCGTTGCCCACAAATATGGTCGATCTTGTGGAAAATCCATCAGCAAACGATGGAGAAGAAAACCACAAGGAAGAGGCCACATCAGGCAATCATCGTCGTCGACGGACAGGATCACGCGGATATCGTCTTGTGTAGTAATTGGATCTCGGGGGGCTAGAGATCGAGATGGATGGCATCAAGGTCTACGACACCCCGTAGAATAACATATCTAGGGCAAAGATGTTACTCGATAGCTTGATGGTTGATGAGGCATATCAGACTCCCGCAATGAAGAAGGCGGTGACCATGCTCAAAGCAGCTCTCGTGCAAGATGCGAGCAAAGAGCCACCCCAGTCGGTACCAAGCTCTAGCCATGCTACTACACGTGGTCGTCGAGGATGTCACGATCTGAGAGATTCTCTAGGTTGTCGTGGCCTTCGACAAGTCATCAATTCCCATTATAAAAAGCAAGCTAAGAAAAGCAGCGCGATCGGAGGGATGATTACCGTCGTGAAGACCGACACGACCCACCTCCAAGGGATAATAGCGATGACCAACATTGTTATGATGATCGGGATTGGTGTGAAAGCCTTAGCAAGGATAACCGACATCGCGATCTTCAGACCGTAAGTGTAGGACCCTGTCGCCGACTGTTGGTCTTACCTACGCACCCACTTATATACCGCAAGAGGACGGTGTACGATTGTAGCATATTTTCCCTTGAATTGAGTATTCCAAGGTTTATCGAATCCACTGGGACCTTAGGGATTATTAAACAAAGTTAACAGTAAAAGATCTAGTCAAAGCTACTATCGAAATCAGGTAGCATGAAGGGGGACTGGCCAGCGCAAAGGTGCCCCAGACAGTAAATCTGTCATTGCGCCGATCGGCGCAGGAGTTGAGCCGATCGGCACATGTCGCAATCCTATACCGAAGTATAGAGTGTGCCGTACAGGATTGCCTCGGGAGATGGTTAACGAAGTAACCATACATAGCGTTCACATAGGAACATCCATCATTTACAGAAATACATCATTAAGTGTATAATATTACAAGTGCAAGAGTCATAGCGGAAGCAAATTTAGTTACATTTCCATACATATGTTCTTGGTTCATATTACATAAATATGCGGAGGCGGAAGATACGACAAACACTACGCAGAACCTAAGTAAGCCATGCCGGCCCTAGGGCGATGGTTCACTCGTCTTGATTAGGGGAACTGGAGACCCATTCAATGGTCCAGTTTTGGGGCTCCTCACCTTCCCACACAATTTTGTTACAGCAATCGCAATAAGTTGCTTGGGGCGAACCTGAAAAACCACATAATTGCAAAGCCTGAGTATCTAGCATACTCCGCAAGACTTACCCGTCCAAAAGGATTACTAAAACCAACTCCTAGTATGCAGGGGGCCGACCGGGCTTATTTGATAATTGCATAAAAGCACCTATTAATTCTATGCTGCGATGCTTATTCCTTAACCAAGATTTTTAATTGCTTGTTGCAGGAGAGGGACTGTAGTTGAACCTAGCTAGCTGCTAAGACTTGTACAATTATAAAGAGCAATACATCATAGCAATATGTATCCATAGAGTAACTAACTTTCAGCATCATAACCAAACTTATTTACTTAAAGTATCATTGCCACTGCTCGAAACAAGAGGTACTCGTAACCATGAGGGACGGCAATTCAAATCGATTTACATCCTGCAGGAGAATAACCCAAATGCACGACATACGCATCATTTAAGAACACGTATGGCCACCGTTCACGAGGTTGCGATAAAGTCGACCCAGGGCCATCGATCCCGAGTACACGTCCTCCCCGCGATACAGTACTTCGTATCCGAGGCTTAACCCGTGCACTCTCCAGCGGTCCTCGACCCGTGCATCAACCGTGCCATTCACATCACCTCTGGATCGATGAGTAATACCGTCCAACAATACGGCGCCCAAGTTACTAGGTTTACCAATTCCCATATAGAGGTATGCACTTGATACTGTTCAATACTTGTCCGCGGAGTTGCAACGATAGGTTCTCAAATTTTTATCTAATTTCATTCTTCACGTGAGTCATGATTTAATCAGGTGATCCCATAGCCTACCGTTGACTCCACTAATTTAAGCCTAGCAGTTGCTAACGAAAGGCTTATTAACGTAAACTAAGTATAGGTCATAGTTTGTTTATGCAAGTGGGTTCCATCCAAGCCCTATACCTAATGCACAATACCATATTCCTCTATTGTGACAACATAAAAGGACTTGTAAATCAGTAGGTGTGCACCGGGGCTTGCCTTGGGAGTGATCGTAGTTAGAGTTCTCGGCGGGGTTTAGCTCAACTTCGGGCTCCTCAGAGTTGCTTGCCACGTCCTTGCTCCCGGTCTCGCTTCCTAATCAATGCAATGCAATGCACGGTAAGGAATTGGACGATGGTGCATGGCACTTCCTCAATAAATAGAATTTGACAGAATGATGCTCATGCATGAGATGACAAGTTCATGCAACACTCCGGCAATTACTAACTTTAAGGGGACAAACTTCTAATTAGGGAAGTGGGAGGCATGGTAATCAATGAGCATATCACCTATACCCCAATTACAAGTATACCTTTGGTGCTAAGAAATTAGCAGGGTATTTTCCCTCGGTATGCCAAGGCCTACTTAGCAAACATGCAAAGCTTCTTAACTACACTCTTACCCAGGGTGCATTCATCACTTATAATGCCCATGCAAGAGAACATAGAAACTTATATTGCAAGGTTAATTATAACCTCCTAGAATTCGACATGCTCACCTTTAATTATAACCCTAAACCAACCTAGATACATAAGCTAATTATGAAACATGAGCATACCAAAAGAAAATAATAAACTTTACTGTAAGTCAAGATCAACATGTTGTATGAGCTGTCCCAAGATGGATTTATCACTAATAACAACTATATGCATATACAAGGCAATATTTTTTTATTGAAATTCTTAAGCTAATTATGAATGAGCAACTTTAACAGCAAAAAGCATATTGATGGTGCCCAAAATTTTTTTTCATGGAGATTTTACAGTTATGTAGAAATGCCCAAGGAGCAGGAATGCTAAATTTCAGAATTAAAATCCTACCCAAGAATTTATAGAAATTCATTTACTAAAAATGGGGATTATGCAATAACACTAGAAATTTGCATAAAAGATGGAAATGTGCTTTAGTAGAAAGTTTAGGAATGACATGAAATGCTTACTGACCAAATCCCATGATTTTATCAGTTATAAATTTTGAATTATGCATTTAATACCCTTAGCAAGGTTCTAACTTTGGTGATTTAATTTTACTAATCTACTGCATAACCCTGGCTCTCATCTTGTTTTTCTGGTAGAGGAGGATTTTAGGAATCCAACAAAATTTGTTTCATGTTCATTGGACTTTTATTTTTCGAGTTATGAATTTTTGAAGATTTTAACAAAGTTGGGACTAAATTACAGAAATGCCATTCGGCATTTTCAAACGCCTGCGGGCACCCGCGCGCGGTGGCCGGCGCCGGCGAGCTCGGGCCAGCGGCCAATCGGCGGCGCGGCTCGGCCAACGCCGCTTGCACACGTGCTCAGCACCCCACGGCAACCTCGTGGGTCCGGTGGGTGTCCCGCGGGAAGCACTGGAGACGGCCGGCGACGAGCGGCGGAGCGGTGGGAGGGTACGGCGGCGTCGCGCGTCGAGCACGGCGAGCGAGAAGGGTCGGGGAATGGAGGGAGAGCATTACCTCGGTGCGGAGATCGACGGCGTGGAGGAGCTAGGCGACGGGGAGGGCCGGAAGAGGGGTCTCGTCAGCGGGGTGGGGGGGGGGGGAACCCGACGGCGGCGGCTTCTTTCTTCGTCAATTCCGGCGAGGTCTCTACGGCAGAGGGGGAACGGGTCAAGGGCCTGCTAGGGAAGACACTTGCGCAACGATTTGAGGAAAGAGGAGGGAACGGAGAGCTGCCTAGGTGGAGCTTGACCCGACGGCGGCTATGGCGGAGGGGAAACAGGGGCGACGTCCGATTCTGGCGGAAGAAGAGGAAGGAGGCGAGGGCAGGGGCATCTGGTCTCGCCGAGGGGCCTGGGGATCGCGTGGCGCGCGTGCGAAAGCAGAGAGGAGAGGAGGGGAGGGGGCTCTTGGCGGCAGCGGCCTTAAGTATCGTGCGGCGGTGCGAGGGCAAAGGGAGCGAGGAGGCAAGCTGGCCGCCGGGGGTTGGCTCGCCGGTGGAGCTTCAATGCAGCCGGTGGCACAGGAGGGAGCAGGCGGAGCAGTGGCCGGGATGGGCAAGAGAGAGGAGGCGTGCGGTGGCCGGTGGGAGAGGTATGGCGGTGTCGAACGAAGAGTGGCTCAAGTACAGAGAGTTGTTGACCTCGCTTGACTAGAACAGTGCGCTGCAATTTGCTGATTTCTCCAATTACCATGCTTCAAATCCTTAGAAACTTTTTGTGTAAGTTCAGCAAAACCTACTTGCCAACTTTGTTTTTGGGGCCACATCGAAATTCCTTCTGCAAAATTAATTAAAATTCTGGGAACAGAGGTGCTATTCTCTGCATTTAGGGAATTTTTAGGGGTATTAAACCTTTACAAAAAATTCTAGTAAATTCCCCAAATTTCTTCCTTTACATGTTCCACTGGAATATGCAAAAATATGGGCACACTTCCATTGCGTTTTGCAAAATTTTTGCAAGGCTACTAAAAGGGCCAATTGGTGGAATTAACTAATTAAGTTATTTCCCCCTTTTCCTTTGGCACTTTAATCATTTGGGATTTGTAGCAAATTAACATTGTGTTAGCTTGAGGTTTTTGTGACTTGGGAGGTCACAGCACACTAGTGAATCTAAGCCAATCTGTTGTTGCACCGATCTGCGCAGGAGTTGAGCCGATCGGCACACTAGTGAATCTAAGCCAAAGTGCGCCAGATGCCTTGTAAGCCTATGCTGTTAAGTGAGTAGCCAAGTATCTAGTAGTGAGATCATAACCAGAAAGTCTAATTAAATAGCATTATAATGGGTAATTACATAGATCAATGAAAATCTATAATGAATAAGACCACCCTGCTTTCCGAGCGGCTCCCGATTTATCGCTGCCGAGAGGAAACCCTTAGTCGCGCGAGTATCTTACCCTACTCAACTATCCAATAGTGCTGCACAGGCCTAGTGCTGTCACCGCTAAACCACACTACTAGCATCATCAAGCAATCATAATCAATACAATGTCCGAGTACTATCCTAATCACCACGATTAAGATAATATCAACTTACTTAGCCTAGAACTAAGCAATTAGAATAAGCACATGCATGATTATAGAATCAAGATAGACAAATCACCAAAACCATCATCAACATATTCAATCATCCTTGAGATACATAGAGTAAGATTCATCCCCGTCGAGATGGCCTACCTTGACGGATCAACTCTTAACCCCAATGGTTCTTGAAACTCAACTAAAGATTTATTCTAACGGGGCAAACCCCGGTGGCTCTAACTCACGGATCTGTTGTCCCTCTGTCGCCTCCTTGTCCTGCGGCCAGAGTTTATAAGTATTTATAGGGGTTCTACTCGTAAAGGATTCGGTTTCTAGCAAATAAGGCGGTTGCGCCAATAGGCGCAGGATTGCGCCGATCGGCGCAAGCCGTGTCTTCTCTGGTTTCTTCTCCGAGTCGGTTCCTCTGTCTTCCTTATCTGCCATGTGGGCCTTTTCCTTCGAGATAAAGTCTTGAACTACATGTCGAGATTGAAGTTCCATAAGTCTTCTAGGCAAATATCTTCAAGTGTCTTGCGCAGATAAACTTCCATAAACATGTGGAATGGGCCTCGGTCACTTCTGTGGGCCAAAACACCCTTGTGCCGATCGGCTCATCGACTGCGCCGATCGGCGCACTGGGCTTCTTCAGTGCTTTTCGTCGGTTTTGGACTCCTGTCCTCTCCAGCATCACTTTAATCACTAATTTTACCTGTTTCTGCAATAAAGCTCCAAAACAACGCATGTACAAATATATAGGCAATATCATAGGTAAATGGCCTAAATTAGTATCAATTATGCTCTAATTGGGGTAATATTCACATATAAAAGGGGCACTTGGGAAGTGCCAACAGTTCCCCCACACTTAAACCTTTGCTCGTCCCGAGTAAAGTAAAAGAAAGAAAAATCAAAAAACATATTCTTTCTATCATAAAAGATGTCTAAAATCAGCAAATGTTGAGCATTGTTCTATTGTGGTGTATTTCATATTGGTATTCAGCAAAATAGTCCAAATATGGGCATAAAGCTTAAAGTTTCTCCCCAAAGCAATGGATCATGTCCAACTCACAAATTATAACTTTTCCACACATGAAAATCACTTAAAAGATTGTTGTGAACATAGAGAATCTATCTTCCAAATAATCCAAGGCAACAACTCATCTTTCAAATCACTCAACCTATATTCTTCATCATAATGATCAAATAATATTAGTGTAAGGCTTATATGAGTAGCTGGGTGAGGTAATTCAAGGATTGCAAACATAAATCAATAATATATTGTAAAGCTAGGAGATTATTCTTTGTTGGAATTATAGAAACTTATCAAGATGGCCATTAAGAAAGAAAAATTTAAGAAAGGACTCACAGTTTGAATATGTGGACATGTGCATAGCAAAAATTTGATCTTGGAAGATTGCACATGGTTGGAATGATTCATGGCTATATTAGAATGAATTTCGAGAATAAGCATGTCATATACCATCCCCCCACACTTAAAATTTTGCTAGTCCGTTAGCAAACAACAGAGCTTTTTTTTTTGCTCTCTGCTGCACAGAGCCGATCGGCTCTCAACCCAAATTCACCAACATTTGTTGGTATTTGATCCATCTGGCTTCAACGTTTATTCAGGAATTAAATATAGCCAGAAATAAAGGATGTGGCCAAGGAATGATACTCAACAAGATGTTTTGGGTTTATGGTAGTGTACTCAGCGGACTTGAATTTTTGCATGAGTAATTCAAGGCTAGAAAAAGATACGCAAAGAATTGCCATCTTAGTAAAGTTCATACCAAAAGGAATTAAATCCTAACCGAACTCAACCATCAATTTAATGTTTATCTACATATCAAAGGTTCATAAGTAGTGCTCAAAATATGGCATTGGTAGGTAAGGATCTTGAAAACAATAAATTCCAAAGTTCACAACATGAAAATTTATTTATGAAAAGATTGGTACTAAGTTATCATCACAAACTGGACAAACACAAATGAAGCACATGGGTACTCAAAATTGCTCCACATAAGACATATTTGCCGAATAATCATTATGTGTAAGTTCAAAATTTTATTCAATGCTCAACATTATTTGGTCTTCATCAACACTTTTCAAGAAAGAATAAATAATTCAATTCTCCTAAAAAAGTATAACCGCCATCATTATATTAAGATCGAGACTCGAATACATGGTGATGATTTTTGCACACACTTGCGTGAAAATAAAACTACTACTAACACACTTGCATAAAAATAAAACTACTATTAACACACTTACATGAAAATAAAACTACTACTAATTACTAACACACTTGCATGAAAGTAAGCACACCCAATACATGGTTTCCCAACCCGCTCACACACATATAAGCAAATAAAGAAAAAGATTGCAAAAGATAAAAGAAAACGCAAACCGGGAAACCGATACTCGTGGCAACTCTAGGCACTCTAGGCATAGCACCGCGCCTTCAGTCGCTCGAACTCCTCCACCATCGCATCATGGTTGTTCCTCCATTGGGACGTGGCGGCCTCCATGGGCTCGATGTAGTGCATGTTGTTGTCGAGGTACCCCTGCATGGACACGATAAATTCTTCACCAGGCACAGGAGGCACCACAGGTACACGCCCTTGGTACCTGTAGTCGATACCCGCACTGAAGTAGGGTGCGCTGACCGGCGCGTTACCTGCACCGATCGGCGCAGAGGGCTGTGAACCGCCCGCTGCGTCGCTCCACCCTGACTTGTACTGCTGAGGCCCTGGTGTGACCCCCAGGAGTCCCACTCGCCGCCAGCTGCTGTAGATGTGTCTGGCTGTCGAACCCGCCCACGGCGGTCCTTGAGAACTCGGCCCCCCTCCAGGAGACCTTCCTCAAGCCAATTTCCTCCCTCTAGCTTGCGAGGGAGGAAAACTCCAAGCTCCGCACACGGGAGCTTTACGTTGGTGCCACCGACATGGAAGCCGGCACGAACACTTCCTGTGACAATATTGCCACGAGTCATATTCTCATCGATCTCCGTCGTGCACTCCCACTTGTCATCGCGCCCTCCCGTTCCGTCGTCGTCGCAGATGAGGGCTGCTAGACGTTGAAGATAGGCCCCGAAGGCCAACTTCTTGCTTGCCTTGCCCCTCTTGTCGAGCCAACCCCGCACCATCACCCGACATGTGGTTGCAATTAGACGGACTTATGATGGCGTTGTAGAGCCACCGCAAGTCCGCATCGGTAACGTTGCTGGAGTTGACCTTGTCGCCTATGCGCGCCGCCAACCACCGATGGAAGACTTGAATGGTCGGGTTGCGCATGTTGCCGCGCTTCATCTCTTCTATGAATGAGAGCCGCCTCCAAAAGGAGTCCAACTCCCCACGTCCTAAAATGCCGGCCACGTCGGCGTTGACGTCAAAGCCGAAGGCTTGAGCCGCCGCCTCCATGGTTACCGTGTAGTTGATGTCGCGGACGCGGAAGTTGACGGCCTCGTTGCCGTCTTCGATGGTGCCAAGCCTCATCGTAGAGGCAATCTCGGTGACGACGTCATGGTTATAGTCCATGGGAAGAAGGTGGAAGTCCACCCAACCGAGATTGTTGAGCATCCTCCTTATGTCCTCCCATAGGCCGATCGAGGTGAGGAAGGCCTCGTCCAAGTCGAAGTCGGGGACGAACCTTCCCCTCACCGCGAGGTAGTGCCGTTGTTCCTCCATGCTCAGGAGGGTGAAGCCCTCCTCCACCGTGCGTGGCATGAATGCCGGCGGTGGTAGTGATGTGAGAACCCCACGGCTTGCCGCTCTTTGGCTCCTCGTAGCATGCCCCGTTGGAAGGGACGCGCCGGAGACAGAGTCGCGGGCGCGGATCTTGTATGTCGCCGCCGCCGAGCCGGTGGATGCACCACCCATTGACATGTCATCGTGAGCGTCGGAACCTCCCCTTGCCGAGGAGTCACCGCTCGACTCGCCGCTGCCACCGGAACTGCTTCCCTGGTGCAGTCTCTTGCCCAACTTGCCGACGGAGGAGCGGAGACGATCCATCTACGAGGAATGCGGAACGTGTGCAAGATCGTGGGTAGTGGGGAAGATGGAGAGATTACCGGGATGGTGTGCCGATCTAGGGGCGCCTGAGCTCCCTTTTATAGTGTGGGAAACTTCTAGGAGAAGGAACCACCAAAAAATTTCAAAATTTGAGAGCGCGTCAATCGGCACGGTAGTGCGGCAATCGGCACAACTCAAATTTTGAATGCTGTAACCACTCTGGCGCTTCCCGATACATCATGTTGGTTGGCAGGGGAACAGCACGGAATCCCAATATCTTGTTGACTATGTCAATCGACGCGGGCCCGCGCTGATCGATGCGCTGTCTCTTTTTTAGATTTTGGTCAATTCCGTGTCTCCTCTGCACTGCACACCTGCATAATAATCATACCTGTTCCTCAAAATTGACGCCTGCCGCCTTTGTCACCCGTTTTGGAACCACACGGGCACCTGTGCCGATGGGCGCAGATGGGCGCTGAACGGCACAAGTTCCTTGCACCTCGTCTTTTTGTCCGGCGCTGATCCTAATGCCTCGTGTTCATCTCTTTCACCTAATTTTCCACTTTTCCCAATTTTCCTGTAGTATTGACATACGTAGCCAGGCTCATCTGGTGACCGCGTCGATCGGCACTGTCTCGTGCCGATCGGCGCGACGTCCATTTTTGCCCCTGGCCCCGCGCTTCTTCGCTAGATGTTGCTCTTCATCCTTTCCTGCGTCATTTAGCAACCATTTTGCACATAAAAGATTAATTCAAAAATTTTGATTACCTTGAAAATAGCTCCATCTCTGAAAATTACTGTGCCGGTTGATTTTTAGCACCCCTTCAATTCTGGGCGTCGTCAGCCTTCTGTCCTGACCTGGGCAATAATGCGCCGATCAGCGCAGAAGTGCGCCGATTGGCGCAAGCTCTGTTCCTTCCTGTTTTTGATCTTTTTTTTTATATTCCTGCATTGTTAGTCTACAGTGTGTATATACACAGTTTTGCACGAATAAATAGACAACGCAAGAGCACACAAGAATTAAGCACACACTTTTCTATTTTTATTCGGGAGATTGTTTTTATCACAAGCAAGCAAATTAAAAACACCGGGTTGCCCTCCCGGTCAGCACTAATTAACTAAATGAAATGGGTTGCCCTCCCACAAGTACTAAACAACTTCTAAATCCCCCAATCATTGGGTTGCCTCCCAAGAGTGCTCTAGTTATTTAGAGGTCAAAGAGCTTGACCTCCCCGCAAACAATCAATCCTTAGTGTCACGGTGCTGGATGTGAGGCTGCAACACTACAAGGTTCTCTTATCTCCATGGTTCATATAGCTTGGACGACCTATCCATACATCCCCTCCAATTACTTTCGACGCCACATTGCCACGGTGTCTTGTATCTCTCTACATCATCAATAGCACGGCACTCTTCTCCCTTCGGGAGAAATTTGAAAGAGTAGGGAGTCCCACTTATATCGAAGCTTATCTCACCACTCCCATTCACGTCGAGAGACGAATGTATAGCTAAGCTAAACTTAAAACAAAACTCGAAGATTGCAAGGGACGCAGCCCTTGACTATATAGGGGGGGACGAGGCATCTAGGGCCGACTGAAGTGGAGAGGCGCGCGGTGGAGAGGGAGTCGCGCGACTTGGGCCATGTGGGCCTTCGGGCGGTATCATCCTGGGCCGTCGTTCCTTAGCATCAAAACCGTCTTCAATTCCTGGGCTCGAGCTCTAGTGATTGGGCCCTTGTACGTCGTCGTCTCGTTAGAAGATGGATCCGTAACTCGAGGAGGCGCGATGACGAAAGGTGGAGGCGTGATAGCTTGGTTTGGCACGCCATCTTCCATCGTCATTATTCGTATGTTGTTGATGTCCTCATCATCCTCCCCTTCTTGAACTAAAGTCGTCCTCGACGGCAACTCATCATCCTCACCCAAGTATGGTTTCAAATCTGCAACACTAAAACTAGTGGAAACACCAAACTCCATGGGCAAGTCAAGAACATAAGCATTATCGTTAATCTTGGTTAGCACTTTAAAAGGACCAGCAGCACGAGGCATCAGTTTAGAACGACGCAAAGTAGGAAATCTATCTTTACGCAAGTGCAACCAAACCAAATCACCAGGTACAAAAGAAATATGTTTTCTACCTTTACAACCAGCAACTTGATACTTTTTATTAGCAACGGCAATGTTATGTTGTGTTTCTTCATGCAATTGTTTTATATGATCAATATGAGCAAGAGCATCAACATGTGGTTCATCTTCAGCATCAATAGCAAACAAATCAATAGGCGCCCTAGGAACATAGCCATAAACAATCTCAAAAAGACACATCTTAGTGGTAGAATGTGAAGCACGATTATAAGCAAATTCAACATGAGGTAAACAATCTTCCCAACGTCTCAAGTTTTTATCTAGAACAGCTCTAAGCATAGCAGACAAAGTTCTATTTACTACCTCAGTTTGCCCATCAGTTTGAGGATGACAAATAGTACTAAACAGCAGCTTAGTTCCTAATTTATTCCAAAGAGAACGCCAAAAATGACTAAGAAACTTAGCATCACGATCAGAGACAATTGTTTTAGGAATTCCATGCAATCTAACAATCTGTCTAAAGAACAATTCAGCAACATTTGAGGCATCATCAGTTTTATGACAAGGTATAAAGTGAGCCATTTTAGAGAAACGATCAACAACCACAAAAATACTGTCCCTCCCCTTCTTAGTGCGAGGCAATCCCAAAACAAAATCCATCGAAATATCATGCCAAGGAGAAGTGGGAACAGGCAAGGGCATATACAAACCATGATTACCCAAACGAGATTTAGCTTTTTGACATGTAGTACAGCGTGCAACAAGGCGCTCAACATCACGGCGCATCCGTGGCCAAAAGAAATGGTCGGCCAACACCTCTTGTGTCTTGAAAACTCCGAAGTGACCCATAAGACCACCTCCATGCGCCTCCTGTAACAACAAAAGACGAACCGAGCTAGCTGGAATACACAGCTTGTTAGCACGAAACAGGAACCCATCCTGCATATCAAATTTGCCCCAAGGTTTGCCATCCTTACAATGCATCATAATATCAGGAAAATCAGCATCATTCACACATTGATCTTTCAAAGCTTGCAAACCAAAGATTTTAAAGTCTAATTGGGACAGCATCATATAACGACGAGACAAAGCATCGACAAACACATTTTCCTTCCTGTTTTTATGTTTAATGATGTACGGAAAAGATTCAATAAATTCAACCCATTTAGCATGACGACGGTTCAGATTAGTTTGGGTTCTAATATGTTTCAAAGCCTCATGATCAGAATGAATAATAAATTCGCGAGGCCATAAATAATGCTGCCATGTTTGCAAAGTTCTTACTAAAGCATAAAGTTCTTTATCATAAGTGGAATATTTAAGAGCAGCACCACTTAACTTCTCACTAAAATAAGCAATGGGTTTATGATCTTGCAACAAAACAGCACCCAAACCAATTCCCCTAGCATCACATTCCAATTCAAACACTTTATCAAAATTAGGCAATTGTAAGAGAGGAGCATGAGTTAACCGTTCTTTTAAAGCGTTGAATGCGTCGTCTTGTGGTGCGCCCCACTCAAATGGCGCACCCTTCTTGGTCAGCTCATGTAATGGTGCAGCAACAGAACTGAAATCCCGCACAAAACGACGATAGAATCCTGGAAGACCAAGAAAACTGCGAACCTATGTGAACGTCGTCGGTTGGGGCCAACTCTGAAGGGCATCTACCTTGCTGCTATCGACCTCAATGCCCTGTGGAGTAACAACATATCCAAGAAGCAAAACACGTTGCATGCAAAAAGTGCATTTTTCCATGTTCCCAAACAAGTGAGCAGCACGCAAAGCATCAAAAACAGCACGCAAATAATCTAAATGCTCATTCATGGATTTGTTATATATAAGGATATCATCAAAATTGACAACAACAAATATTCCAATGAAAGGCCGAAGAACATCATACATACAAGTGCTAGGAGCATTAGACAATCCAAACGGCATAACCAACCATTCATACAAGCCGAATTTAGTTTTAAAAGCCGTTTTCCATTAATCTCCTAATTTCATTCTTATCTGATGATAACCACTGCGCAAATCAACCTTAGAGAAAATTGTGGCACCACTAAGTTCATCAAGCATATCATCAAGGCATGGTATAGGATATCGATAACGAATTGTAATATTGTTAATTGCACGATAATCTACACACATACGCCAAGAACCATCTTTCTTAGGAACAAGCAAAATAGGAACCGAACAAGGGCTGAGAGACTCATGAATGTAACCTTTATCAAGCAATGCCTGCACTTGATGCTGAATTTCTTTCGTCTCCTCAGGATTTGTGCGGTACTGGGCGCGATTAGGAATCTGTGCGCCTGGAATTAAATCAATCTGATGTTCTATGCCACGAATAGGAGGAAGACCCAGCAGCAATTCAGCGGGAAAAACATCTTTATAGTCCTGCAAAAGGTTAGCAACAGCAGGAGGAATATGCAACATAGGCGCCTCATCTAGTGAAACAAGCATACGAGAGCAAAGTAGCGCGTAGCAAAGCAGATTAGCATCATGTAATTCATCAAAATCAGCACGTGTAGCAAGCAAGATAGGGTTATTCAATTTGATCTCATATTGAACAGGTGCAACAGGAGGTGATGTAACCAATTTTGCAGCTTTTGTCGCTCGAGCAATATCATCTTTAAGAACTTGTTCAGGTGTCATAGGATGAATAACAATTTTCTGACCCTTAAACATGAAGGAATAATAATTGGAGCAACCATGATGAACACTATCAACATCATATTGCCAAGGACGGCCAAGCCACAAAGAGCATGCTTCCATTGGAACAACATCACAATCAACAAAATCAGAATAGGCGCCAAGAGAGAAAGGAACACGTACCGAGCGCGTTACCTTTATTTTGCCGCCATCATTAAGCCATTGAATGTGATAAGGATGTGGATGCTTCCTTGTTGGCAATGACAACTGCTCCACCAAGGTCGTACTAGCCAAATTGTTGCAACTGCCACCATCGATGATTATACGGACCGCTCGTTCTTGTACAACGCCTTTGATATGAAAAATGTTGTGGCGCTGATGCTTTTCATCCTGAACGACCTGTGTATTAAGAACACGCTGCACAACAAGAGTGGCATACCTGTCGGCGGCACTAGAGTCGACATGAAGCTCCGTATTATCTGCATGATTAGTGGTAAGCATAGTCTGCTGAATATCCTCAGAATCACTAGCAGAAGAATACCCACCATCGTCACGAATCAACATAGTTCGTTTATTTGGACAATCGCGTATCACATGACCAAATCCTTGGCAACGGTGACACTGAATATCACGAGCTCGTCCAGACGATGAGGAGGATGGCACGATCGAGGCAGATTTGGCCGTGGATGGAGCACTCGACTTGGACGTGGTCGAGGAGTGGTCGCGCGACGTGGAAGGAGGTGTCGACCGTGGAGCTGAAGGCGTCTTGGACCCTACAAAATGTTAGGTCTTGACGAAGATTGTCGATCCTGCACTTCACGTTCAGCTTTACAAGCATATTCAAATAAGGTGGTCATATCATCATAATGCTTATAATCAAGAATATTCTGAATTTAATGATTTAACCCATCCCTAAAGCGAGCCATAGCAGCATCATCCAGTTCAACTAAACCACAGCGAATCATACCCTTTTGCAAAGCTTGATAATAATCCTCTATGGAAAGTGAACCTTGTTAAAAACGCTGCATTTGATTAAGCAAATCTCTAGCATAATATGACGGCACAAAACGATGACGCATAGCAGCTTTTAATGCCGCCCAAGTGGCTGGAATATTATCAGGATATCTTTGTCTATACTCACGCCACCAAAGTAAAGCAAATTCAGTAAATTCACTAATAGCAGCCTTAACTTGTAAATTAGCAGGAATATCATGGCATGCAAATTTTTGTTCAACCTCTAATTCCCAATCAAGATAAGCACCCGGATCATATTTGCCATTAAAAGTGGGAATACGAAATTTTATTTTGGCAAAAGAATCATTAATAGGAACACGTACCCTACGAGCACGACCACGGCGATTGTCATCATCCTGCTCGGTGTCGGCGCCGTAGTCACGTGCATGTTGCAACTCCGTGAGCTGCGTCGTCATGGTCCCAAGATGCGTCGACATGGCCTCAAGACGAGTCATGATCGTCGCGAGCGTGGTGCGGGCAGCCGTATCAGCGAGGTCCAGTCGATCAAAACGCTCATTTGACGAAGTGACCGTAGAGTCAAGTCTCTCGTGCATCATCTTTATGTTGTTTTGTAGACCATCAACCTGTGCCTGGACATCCTGGAGGGTGAGCTCCTCCGACTTCGAGCTGTTTTCTGCCATAGAAACACAAGCAATACAAAAAGCAGAATCCTACAACGAGAGGTGAGTGGTGGATGAAAAGCTCAATCAAAAAGCTGTTATCAAATTCTTACCCGTCCTTACCAAGCACGCAAGAGTGAACTGCAACCACAGGTAAAGCCGGTGGAAGATTGGAGGAGCGATTGCGTGGTGAAACAAAAACCTGCTCGTAGTAGAAAATTTGTGGGGCTAGGAGGCAGCACTCAATCCAAGGGTTAGCACAATTCAAACAATAACTGCAAAGCTGAATAATGGTGCTAAACGTGAAAAGATTGCTGCCGGTACAAGTGCAAGAGGAAGGAAGAAGGATCAAAACAAAGTGCAGCAAGAACGCGTCGCTTGTGTTGCTCGGCCGCTCTTTTTTTTTCTTTTTTTTTGCTTTCTTTTTTTCTCTTTTTTTTATACTTTTTGCTGAAAATATAAACAATGAGACCTCAAATAAGCAATTAAGCACAAGCACATTTTTTTTATACTCTCTCTCTCTCTCTCTCTCTTGGAGTAGGGACACACGAAACCGAACAGAACCAAACACAGGGCGAGGCGAGCGGGTCACGACGTAACCAAGTAGGACTCGATCGACGAGGCGAGCGGGTCATGACGTAACCGAGTAGGACTCGATCGGCGAGGCAGTGATTGACCCGGACTCACGGTGCAGCGGAAAAACTTGGCAAGCGGTCGGCTGACCACAACTTGGCAAGCGAGACGGGGTAAACAGATGCGGCGGAAAGCAAACTGTGGTGGTGAAAACACGTGGCACGGCGGAAGGATACAACGATGATAGGAAGAAAATGATAAAACACAGTGTACCAGCAACGATCAAAAGTGAAAGCACAAAAACTCAACAACGCAAATTATTGAATGAAAGTGCGAGGCTCAAAACCGTACTGGGGTAAACTTTTTTTTTTTGTAGTTTTCGGTTTATATGGACTTGGATAAACTCACCGAGAAACACTGGAATCTGATACCACTTGATAGGTGTAGAGTGCCGATCTTTCGGCGAGTGGAGATAACTTCGATTTGGTGGATGTTGACCCTCACGATCCGACTACGACGAGCAAGCCAAAGCGCCAATGCAATCGCTGAACCAACTTCCGGAGGATATTAACCTTGCGGTAAACAAGATCAACCTGATCACGAGGATCAATTCTTACGCGCAATCGAAGAACAAGCAAGAATTAGAGGCGAGCAATCTGATGTATTGCACGAAGGTGGAGTTCTGAATTCACGTCGAGAGACGAATGTATAGCTAACCTAAACTTAAAACAAAACTCGAAGATTGCAAGGGACGCAGCCCTTGACTATATTGGGGGGGACGAGGCATCTAGGGCCGGCTGAAGTGGAGAGGCGCGCGGTGGAGAGGGAGTCGCGCGACTTGGGCCATGTGGGCCTTCAGGCGGCATCATCCTGGGCCGTCGTTCCTTAGCATCAAAACCGTCTTCAATTCCTGGGCTCGAGCTCTAGTGATTGGGCCCTTGTATGTCGTCGTCTCATTAGAAGATGGATCCGTAACTCGAGGAGGCGCGACGACGAAAGGTGGAGGCGTGATAGCTTGGTTTGGCGCGCCATCTTCCGTCATCATTATTCGTATGTTGTTGATGTCCTCATCACCCAACATCAATACTTGCCTTTGTTGTCCTTAAGAAGGGTCTGCCTAAGATCAACGGGATCGTCGTCCACTTATCCATATCAAGCACAATAAAATCAACAGGGACGAGGTGATCTCCAATTTGAATAGGCACTGCCTCAGCAATTCCATCAGGGAAGCGTATCGATTGATCGGCTAACTCCAAACACATACCCGTAGGCTCTAATTCAGGCAAATTGAGACTTGTGAATATATGACGGGGCATAACACTTACACTTGCTCCAAGATCGCACAAGCACCTATCAAATATCCTTGTTCCAATCATGCATTTGATGCTTGGTGATCCAGGGTCGGGTTTCTTCTCCAGTGCAACATCATTGATTGCCACCGTTAGCTCCTTAGTAACCTTTACAACCTCCTCAGAAACTAGAGACTTCTTGTTTTGCATCAGGTCCTTAATATACTTCGCATAGGTGGGAACTTGGATAGCATCAACAAAAGGGACATTGATGTAAAGCTTCTTCATAATATCAACAAACCTTGCAAATTGTTCATCATGTTGCTGCGCTCTTTCTGTCTTCGTCAGTAATTGATCTTCTCTTGAGCTTGGAAGAACTCATGACATTGGAGACGAAGTGGGATAGAATTTTGCTTCGACGAACTAGGAGAGAAAGAACTCCTTTGTTGCTGATATTGGGGCTTCCATCCACTATTCTTCATATATTCTAGCATCTTCATTTCTTCAGGGCAATCTTTCTGCACATGACCAAATTCTCCACACTCACTACATGTGGAGCGTGATTCCGCCAGCTTGAGTGTCTCTTCCTTAGGGATATGAAGATTATTGTCCAACCTCCTTTGAATAGCATCGACGCGATCTATAATCAAGTCTTCCTAAGTCTTCTCAGTCACACTCTTCGCTACTCCTTTAGAAGGTTGCAAATTCCTTGAGCTTCTCTCACCATCCCATGATTGATTTTCAACTAGCAACTTGATCAAATTCTTAGGTTCGGTGACGGTTTTTTACATGAATGATCCTGCAGCTGAGGCGTCCAAGTGTTGACATGATAGAAGATTCAATCCTGTGTAGAACTTCTCAATAAGTTCTCCAACCGTCAGACCATGATGAGGGCATGCATCCATATATTCATTGTATCTTTCCCATGCTTCTCCTATGCTCTCATCAATATTCTGTGTAAATCCAAGAATCTTATTTTTCAAAGCTTGAGTCTTACCAGGAGGGAAGTATTTGGCCAAGAATTCAGCTGCTAACGTGTTCCACACCGTTTTTACTGGGTTTTCCAATCCATTGTACCATTGCTTGGGGCGTCCAACTAGAGAGAAGGGGAATAGCCGCACACGTGCTTTGTCTCCTGTCAATCCCGCTATCTTGAATGTACTGCAAACCTCAAGGAAGTGTTGCAAGTGATGACCGGGATCTTCCGAACCTGTGAACGGTTGTTGCGCCACTATTCCAACATATCTCTCCAATTGATACAGAAATTGATCTTAAGCTTCTTGGAAATCTGTCTTGACAATACTAGTCAATTGTGGCTTGAGACGATTAACCATAAGTACCTCTGCCATCTCCTCTTCTTCTTGCTCTTGAACTGGGTCTTGTATTGTGAATAATACTCGAGGTGTTGCGCTGACTGCTTCTCCAGCTAAATCTCCAAGTGACTACCTTCTCTTCTCTGCTGTTCTCTTCTTGTGAAAGAGTCTTTCTGGATCGTCGGTGTAATTAGAGGGTTTGTTTGACTTAGGACCGTCCATACCTGTTAGTTTCACTTAATAGAATATATGTACTAGAGAGACAAGTAAAGCACAACGACTAAACACTAATACATCAAACAATGTTTAAAAACCTGCTATGGTCCCCGGCAACGGCGCCAGAAAAGTTATGCTTATTGGTCGTACCTACGCACCCACTTATATACCGCAAAAGGACGGTGTACGATTGTTGCACTTTCTTCCCTGAATTGAGTATTCCAAGGTTTATCGAATCCACTGGGACCTTAGGGATTATTAAACAAAGTTAACAGTAAAAGATCTAGTCAAATCTACTACTGAAATCAGGTTGCATGAAGGGGAACTGGCCAGCGCAAAGGTGCGCCAGACAGTAAATCTGTCATTGCGCTGATCGGCGCAGGAGTTGAGCCGATCGGCACACTAGTGAATCTAAGCCAATCTATTGTTGCGCCCATCGGCGCAGGAGTTGAGCCGATCGGCACACTAGTGAATCTAAGCCAAAGTGCGCCAGATGTCTTGTAAGCCTATGCTGTTAAAGTGAGTAGCCAAGTATCTACTAGTGAGATCGTAACCAGAAAATCTAATTAAATAGCATCATAATGGGTAATTACATAGATCAATGAAAATCTATAATGAATAAGACCACCCTGCTTTCCGAGCGGCTCCCGATTTATCGCTGTCGAGAGGAAGCCCTTAATCGCGCAAGTATCTTACCCTACTCAACTATCCAATAGTGTTGCGCAGGCTTAGTGCTGTCACCGCTAAACCACACTACTAGCATCATCAAGCAACCATAATCAATACAATGTCCGAGTACTATCCTAATCACCACGATTAAGATAATATCAACTTACTTAGCCTAGAACTAAGCAATTGGAATAAGCACATGCATGATTATAGAATCAAGATAGACAAATCACCAAAACCATCATCAACATATTCAATCATCCTTGAGATACATAGAGTAAGATTCATCCCCCGTCGAGATGGCCTACCCTGACGGATCAACTCTTAACCCCAATGGTTCTTGAAACTCAACTAGAGATCTATTTTAACGGGGCAATCCTCGGTGGCTCTAACTCATGGATCTGTTGTCCCTCTATCGCCTCCTTGTCCTGCGGCCAGGGATTACAAGTATTTATAGGGGTTCTACTCGTAAAGGACTCGGTTTCTAGCAAATAAGGTGGTTTCTCTGTATTCCACAGCTGTCATGTGGGCCTTTTCCTTCGAGATAAAGTCTGGTACTGCACGTTGAGATCTTGAAGTTCCATGAATCTTCGAGGCAAATATCTTCATGTGTCTTGCACAGATAAACTTCCTTAAACATGTGGAATGGGCCTCAGTCACTTCTGTGGGCCAAAACACCCTTGCGCCGATCGGCTCATGGATTGTGCTGATCGGCGCACTGGGCTTCTTCAGTGCTTTTCGTCGGTTCTGGACTCTTGTCCTCTTCAGGATCACTTTAATCACCAATTTTACCTGTTTCTGCAATAAAGCTCCAAAACGATGCATATACAAATATATAGGCAATATCATAGGTAAATGGCCTAAATTAGTATCAATTATGCTCTAATTGGGGTAATATTCACAGATAAAAGGGGCACTTGGGAAGTGCCAACACCGACCGACAAGGAGTTTGATGGAATAAAGGCTTACACTCCTGAGCTGTGTAGGTGCAAGTTTCCAAGGAGTTTCAAGCCCATTGCTATCGAAAAAGTATGATGGCCAGACCAACCCCAAGGAGTGGCTCAAGATCTATAGCACGGCAATTCGGTCTGCAGGGGGGAACACTTACGTCATGGCCAACTATCTACCGGTCTGCCTTGAGCTCGTCGTTCGGACATGGCTCACGTCTCTCCCTGAGAATTCAATCTCCAATTGGGGGGAGCTGAATAAGCAGTTTATTGAGACTTTTCAAGCTACCTACAATTGTTCGGGCAACCACTTTGACCTCACCGGACTCAAGCAAAAGCTTGACGAGCCCATGTGTGATTTCATCAAATGTTTCTGCGCCAAGAAGATGAAGATTCCCAATGTCCCGAACTAGTAGATCATTAGTGCCTTCCAAGGAGGGTTGCAGAGTGATGACTTGGTTCCGGAGATCGGTCGGCGGAACCATAACCTCGATCTGACCACTCGGGAGTGCTTCAGGGGAGTCGACTCTGTATGACATCCGTGGTAAGGGGAAAGAGAAGCGCCAGGACAAGCCTGAGTCCTTGTCGACACTTCTTAACATCGTATCAAGAATATCACTATTCTTGGTACGACGCCAGAAATGATTGTTGGCGTTTGTTATGCTTTAAGAATAAAGTGAATTAGTCCACAAGCGCACGGAACACAATTGTAACATTTCACCCGGGAGTTCCAAGGTATCGTATTTATTTTTCCTCAGGGAAGCAAGGTGTAAGATGATCTTGGTTTAACAAAGATATAACTACAAGAATTATACCAACTGACCAAAGAAGGGGGTAAGGATGTTCAATAATAATGGTAGAAGCAACATAGGACAAATCCACACTAAGATAAATAAAGAGAACGGTTAAGCTAGCCGGGAGGACAGCGAGTTTAAGTCTAAGATTCCTAAAATTATCTTCCTAATACATCTAAATCAAGTGTCAAATCCTAGTTACTCGGGTTAAGCAGTAACACCAATTTCTTGGTACAGCCTTCAGTCTTTCACTAGTTAGCTCACTTCGGGGCATGAAAACGATTCACTAATATTGGTCGGTAACTAACCGTTGTACTCGTGGGTACGCTATCGCTAGACAACCCTGCTTGAGACTTCCCAAACATGGTGGATTACTAAAGGGACGAATAGGGTTGTCACCACCTGCCGGCTACCACACAGCCCGTGGGAACAAATGCAAATCCAGCAAGCGTTAACTTAGGCACCGCACCTACACCTTTGCTAGATATTCTTCTGTTGGCCTAACGGAAGAATAGCCAGGAAATAACCAAGTCTAAGTCCCAGAAAGAACTGAACTTTATTAAATCCTAGTCGGGAAACCCGTCAACTACGCAACAATGTTTCTTCCCGATAATTGTAACTTAAGGAAATGACTATGTTAAGATAAACACTTGATAAGATATAAAATGGAAAGATATTTATATTGATAAAGGACAAGTCTTACAAAAAGATAAAAGACACAAGAGAGCTCAAACTAACACTCTGAGATGATTTCGAAATCTCGAGCGATGCTCTCAACTAGATTCTAACTCCCGACTAACTAACCTACTCTAATAAGTAGCACAAGTAGTGGGAAATGGACTCCTTGATTGTTTCTTCCTTGATCTTCCTTCTGCCGAATTTCCTCTCTATTTATAGGTGGCGATGGGCTGAGAGGCATTTGTAGGTGGAGTGGAGTCGGTAGGCCGATGTCGGTCCGCCAGGCGGCAGGCCATGCCGGGCAGCCACGTGTGTCAGGCGGCCGAGCATGCCGGGCGACATGCATCGCCGGACGGCGGGAAAGGCGAGGCAGCCCCTTGGATCGTGTCGGTTCCGGACCGATTCTTTCTGGATGGCTCGGATTTGGTCCCGATGGCGGTTGTTTAGTCGGTTACCACCGACTCTTGATATTAGGGGCCGGTAGGCTTCATGGGCCATATGGGCTGGCAACCCCGGGTGGCCACCCGAGGCCGGGCTGTTAGGGAACGGAGAGCTACGATAGCATGAAACAGCTTCTACCGTTCAACAAGGAAACCTTGTAAGAGGGGATCATGGATCATTATTGATGAGGACATCAACGACATACGAATAATGACGACGGAAGATGGCGCGCCAAACCAAGCTGTCACGCCTCCACCTCTCGTCGTCGCGCCTCCTCGAGTTACGGATCCATTTTCTAACGAGACGACGACGTACAAGGGCCCAATCACTAGAGCTCGAGCCCAGGAATTGAAGACGGTTTTGATGCTAAGGAACGACGGCCCAGGATGATGTCGCCCGAAGGCCCACGTGGCCCAAGTCGCACGACTCCCTCTCCACCGCGAGCCTCTCCACTTCAGCCGGCCCTAGATGCCTCGTCCTCCCCCTATATAGTCAAGGGCTGCGCCCCTTGTAATCTTTGAGTTTTGTTTTAAGTTTAGCTTAGCTATACATCCGTCTCATTATTTATATTTTCAGTAAAAAGTATAAAAAAAAGAGAAAGAAAGAAAAAAAAAAGAAAAAAAAGAGAAAAAAAAAAGAGCGGCCGAGCAACACAGGCGACGCGTTCTTGCTGCACTTTGTTTTGATCTTTCTTCCTTCCTCTTGCACTTGTACCGGCAGCAATATTTTCGCGTTTAGCACCATTATTCAGCTTTGCAGTTATTGCTTGAATTGTGCTAACCCTTGGATTGAGTGCAGCCTCCTAGCCCCACAAATTTTCTACTACGAGCAGGTTTTTGTTTCACCACGCAATCACTCCTCCAATCTTCCAACGGTTTTACCTGTGGTTGCAGTTCACGCTTGCGTGCTTGGTAAGGACGGGTAAGAATTTGATAACAGCTTTTTGATTGAGCTTTTCATCCACCACTCACCTCTCGTTGTAGGATCCCGCCTTTTGTATTGCTTGTGTTTCTATGGCAGAAAACAGCTCGAAGTCGGTGGAGCTCACCCTCCAGGATGTCCAGGCACAGGTTGATGGTCTACAAAACGACATGAAGACGATGCACAAGAGACTTGACTCTACGGTCACTTCGTCGAATGAGCGTTTTGATCAACTGGACCTCGCTGATACGGCTGCCCGCACCACGCTCGCGACGATCATGACTCGTCTTGAGGCCATGTCGACGCATCTTGGGACCTTGATGACGCAGCTCACGGATATGCAACATGCAAGTGACTATGGCGCCGACACCGAGCAGGACGATGACAATCGCCGTGCTCGTGCTCGTAGGGTACGTGTTCCTATTAATGATTCTTTTGCCAAAATAAAATTTCGTATTCCCACTTTTAATGGCAAATATGATCCGGGTGCTTATCTTGATTGGGAATTAGAGGTTGAACAAAAATTTGCATGCCATGATATTCCTGCTAATTTACAAGTTAAGGCTGCTATTAGTGAATTTACTGAATTTGCTTTACTTTGGTGGCGTGAGTATAGACAAAGATATCCTGATAATATTCCAGCCACTTGGACGGCATTAAAAGCTGCTATGCGTCATCGTTTTGTGCCGTCATATTATGCTAGAGATTTGCTTAATCAAATGCAGCGTTTTCAACAAGGTTCACTTTCCGTAGAGGATTATTATCAAGCTTTGCAAAAAGGTATGATTCGCTGTGGTTTAGTTGAACTGGATGATGCTGCTATGGCTCGCTTTAGGGGTGGGTTAAATCGTGAAATTCAGAATATTCTTGATTATAACCATTATGATGATATGACCACCTTATTTGAATATGCTTGTAAAGCTGAACGTGAAGTGCAGGATCGACAATCTTCGTCAAGACCTAACATTTTTGTAGGGTCCAAGACGCCTTCAGCTCCACGGTCGACACCTCCTTCCACGTCGCGCGACCACTTCTCGATCACGTCCAAGTCGAGTGCTCCATCCACGGCCAAATCTGTCTCGATCGTGCCATCCTCCTCGTCGTCTGGACGAGCTCGTGATATTCAGTGTCACCGGTGCCGAGGATTTGGTCATGTGATACGCGATTGTCCAAATAAACGAACTATGTTGATCCGTGACGACGGTGGGTATTCTTCTGCTAGTGATTCTGAGGATGTTCAGCAGACTATGCTTGCCACTAATCATGCAGATAATATGGAGCTTCATGTCGACTCTAGTGCCGCCGACAGGTATGCCACTCTTGTTGTGCAGCGTGTTCTTAGTACACAGGTCATTCAGGATGAAAAGCATCAGCGCCACAACATTTTTCATATCAAAGGCGTTGTGCAAGAACGAGCAGTCCGTATAATCATCGATGATGGCAGTTGCAACAATTTGGCTAGTACGACCTTGGTGGAGCAGTTGTCATTGCCAACAAGGAAGCATCCACATCCTTATCACGTTCAATGGCTTAATGATGGCGGCAAAATAAAGGTAACGCGCTCAGTACGTGTTCCTTTCTCTCTTCGCGCCTATTCTGATTTTGTAGATTGTGATGTTGTTCCAATGGAAGCATGCTCTTTGTTGCTTGGCCGTCCTTGGCAATATGATGTTGATAGTGTTCATCATGGTCGCTCCAATTATTATTCCTTCATGTTTAAGGGTCAGAAAATTGTTATTCATCCTATGACACCTGAACAAGTTCTTAAAGATGATATTGCTCGAGCGACAAAAGCTGCAAAATTGGTTACATCGCCTCCTGTTGCACCTGTTCAACATGAGATCAAATTGAATAACCCTATCTTGCTTGCTACACGTGCTGATTTTGATGAATTACATGATGCTAATCTGCTTTGCTATGCGCTAGTTTGCTCTCGTATGCTTGTTTCACTAGATGAGGCGCCTATGTTGTATATTCCTCCAGCTGTTGCTAACCTTTTGCAGGACTATAAAGATGTTTTTCCCACTGAATTGCCGCCGGGTCTTCCTCCTATTCGTGGCATAGAACATTAGATTGATTTAATTCCAGGCGCACAGCTTCCTAATCGCGCCCCGTACCGCACAAATCCTGAGGAGACGAAAGAAATTCAGCGTCAAGTGCAGGCATTGCTTGATAAAGGTTACATTCGTGAGTCTCTCAGCCCTTGTTCGGTTCCTGTTTTGCTTGTTCCTAAGAAAGATGGTTCTTGGCGTATGTGTGTAGATTGTCGTGCAATTAACAATATTACAATTCGTTATCGATATCCTATACCACGCGTTGATGATATGCTTGATGAACTTAGTGGTGCCACAATTTTCTCTAAGGTTGATATTTGTAGTGGTTACCATCAAATAAGAATGAAATTAGGAGATGAATGGAAAACGACTTTTAAAATTAAATTTGGCTTGTATGAATGGTTGGTTATGCCGTTTGAATTGTCTAATGCTCCTAGCACTTTTATGCGCTTAATGAATGAAGTTCTTCGGCTTTTCATCGGAATATTTGTTGTTGTCTATTTTGATGATATCCTTATATACAGCAAATCCATGAATGAGCATTTAGATCATTTGCGTGCTGTTTTTGATGCTTTGCGTGCTGCTCACCTGTTTGGGAACATGGAAAAATGCACTTTTTGCACGCAACGTGTTTCATTTCTTGGATATGTTGTTACTCCACAGGGCATTGAGGTCGATAGCAGCAAGGTGGACGCCATTCAGAGTTGGCCCCAACCGACGACGGTCACACAGGTTTGCAGTTTTCTTGGTCTTGCAGGCTTCTATCGTCGTTTTGTGCGGGATTTCAGTTCTATTGCTGCACCATTACATGAGCTGACAAAGAAGAGTGCGTCATTTGAGTGGGGCGCAACACAAGACGACGCATTCAACACTTTGAAGGAACGGTTAACTCATGCTCCTCTCTTACAATTGCCTAATTTTGATAAAGTGTTTGAACTGGAATATGATGCTAGTGGAATTGGTTTGGGTGCTGTTTTGTTGCAAGATCATAAACCCATTGCTTATTTTAGTGAGAAGTTAAGTGGTGCTGCTCTTAAATATTCCACTTATGATAAAGAACTTTATGCTTTAGTAAGAACTTTGCAAACATGGCAGCATTATTTACGGCCTTGCGAATTTATTATTCATTCTGATCATGAGGCTTTGAAACATATTAGAACCCAAACTAATCTGAATCGTCGTCATGCTAAATGGGTTGAATTTATTGAATCTTTTCCATACATCATTAAACATAAAAACGGGAAGGAAAATGTGATTGCCGATGCTTTGTCTCGTCGTTATATGATGCTGTCCCAATTAGACTTTAAAATCTTTGGTTTGCAAGCTTTGAAAGATCAATATGTGAATGATGCTGATTTTCCTGATATTATGATGAATGGTAAGGATGGCAAACCTTGGGGCAAATTTCATATGCAGGATGGGTTCCTGTTTCGTGCTAACAAGCTGTGTATTCCAGCTAGCTCGGTTCGTATTTTGTTGTTACAGGAGGCGCATGGAGGTGGTCTTATGGGTCACTTCGGAGTTTTCAAGACACAAGAGGTGTTGGCCGACCATTTCTTTTGGCCACGGATGCGTCGTGATGTTGAGCGCCTTGTTGCACGCTGTACTACATGTCAAAAAGCTAAATCTCGTTTGGGTAATCATGGTTTGTATATGCCCTTGCCTATTCCCTCTTCTCCTTGGCATCATATTTCGATGGATTTTGTTTTGGGATTGCCTCGCACTAAGAAGGGGAGGGACAGTATTTTTGTGGTTGTTGATCGTTTCTCTAAAATGGCTCACTTTATACCTTGTCATAAAACTGATGATGCCTCAAATGTTGCTGAATTGTTCTTTAGAGAGATTGTTAGATTGCATGGAATTCCTAAAATAATTGTCTCTGATCGTGATGCTAAGTTTCTTAGTCATTTTTGGCGTTCTCTTTGGAATAAATTAGGAACTAAGCTGCTGTTTAGGACTACTTGTCATCCTCAAACTGATGGACAAACTGAGGTAGTAAATAGAACTTTGTCTGCTATGCTTAGAGCTGTTTTAGATAAAAATTTGAGACGCTGGGAAGATTTTTTACCTCATGTTGAATTTGCTTATAATCGTGCTACACATTCTGCCACTAAGATGTGTCCTTTTGAGGTTGTTTATGGCTATGTTCCTAAGGAGCCTATTGATTTGTTTGCTATTGATGCTGAAGATGAACCACATCTTGATGCTCTTGCTCATATTCATCACATGAAACAATTGCATGAAGAAACACAACACAACATTGCCATTGCTAATAAAAAGTATCAAGTTGCTGGTAGTAAAGGTAGAAAACAAATTTCTTTTGAACCTGGTGATTTGGTTTGGTTGCACTTGCGTAAAGATAGATTTCCTACTTTGCGTCGTTCTAAACTAATGCCTCGTGCTGCTGGTCCTTTTAAAGTGCTAACCAAGATTAACGATAATGCTTCTGTTCTTGACTTGCCCACGGAGTTTGGTGTTTCCACTAGTTTTAATGTTGCAGATTTGAAACCATACTTGGGTGAGGATGATGAGTTGCTGTCGAGGACGACTTCACTTCAAGAAGGGGAGGATGATGAGGACATCAACAACATACGAATAATGACGACGGAAGATGGCGCGCCAAACCAAGCTGTCACGCCTCCACCTCTTGTCGTCGCGCCTCCTCAAGTTACAGATCCATCTTCTAACGAGACGATGACGTACAAGTGCCCAATCACTAGAGCTCGAGCCCAGGAACTGAAGACGGTTTTGATGCTAAGGAATGACGGCCCAGGATGATGTCGCCCGAAGGCCCACGTGGCCCAAGTCACATGACTCCCTCTCCACCGCGCGCCTCTCCACTTCAGCCGGCCCTAGATGCCTCGTCCTCCCCCTATATAGTCAAGGGCTGCGCCCCTTGTAATCTTCGAGTTTTGTTTTAAGTTTAGCTTAGCTATACATCCGTCTCTCGACGTGAATTCAGAACTCCACCTTCGTGCAATACATCAGATTGCTCGCCTCTAATTCTTGCTCGTTCTTCGATTGCGCGTAAGAATTGATCCTCGTGATCAGGTTGATCTTGTTTACCGCAAGGTTAATATCCTCCGGAAGTTGGTTCAGCGATTGCATTGGCGCTTTGGCTTGCTCGTCGTAGTCGGATCGTGAGGGTCAACATCCACCAAATCGAAGTTATCTCCACTCGTTGAAAGATGGGGCACTCTACACCTATCAGTTATCACTAGACACGCAGGGGGAGCAGAAGTGAATGTTGGAGCAGCTCGATCCAATGTAGTCGCGCGTCGGTGTAGAGGAAGTAGTCGATCATGTCAATTGTCTCCTCCTAGTCCAGCCATCCGGCACGATAACAACAGCAGCGCCTCCTCGCGGTATCCACATGTACAAGATTGGAGCACCGTGCGCAGCGTGCTAGCACTGACAACACGGTTAGGGTTTTGTGGACGAGAGAGACCAGCGGGGCGGCTAGGGTTATGGACTGGTGGTATGTCGTACCCCTTACCCCAGCCTCACTTATATAGATCCCTCTAATAGGCCTCGACAAGTTGGCCCATTTGTGGACTAATTCCTCACGGATCAATATCCGTATGACCCTCACATACGAATCAAACCATATTGTCTCTTGGGCATATCTCCAACAATCTCCCACTTGCACTAGAGACAATCACGTAGGCAAGCAATGCTCCAACCCGTTAAGCGTGTGACCCGTTCGGTTCACATGTACACGACAATGATGTAAAAACCATTTTTCAAATCATAAATCAATAGCGGCACCTAGCAGCACATATTGATTCTCATGTACACATAAAGATCATATCGGCTGAACCTTTGACATACGCATTCACCGATCCCTTTACCTCATGATATCAGTCAAGCTCAAGGCGAGATACGTGCCAACCCTGTAATTGCTCGACCATTCACTCGAATGTCTATTGGATTTATCATTACTAACTCTTAGTCATCATGATTAACTTTTAATCACATTGGCATGGCCATGCACTTCTAAATCCATCTAACTCGAGGAGCCCAGAGATATCTCTCCTGTTATCAGGAGGGGCAAATTCCATATTGATCGCTCACAGCCCACGACATGTTTCATAGCATACCCGAAAATTACCTTTATGACTACCCAGTTACGGAATAGCGTTTGGTAACCCCTAAGTGTGCTATTACACATTCTAGGAATCAATGACGATCTCAGATCTAAGGATCCCGAAGATACATCATACAAGCCAACAACTGATGGCACAATAATAACATCTCAGCAAAGTCTACTAGTGGGTCAATCCAACACCATGTTTGCCAACATGTGTCCACATTATTGATTTGATATCTCCATATCTATGATCTGTGAAACATGATCATCAACCAATACATGTGCTAGTCCATGAATCATCATTGTCCCATATAATGATAAGGAACTAGGGATCATTTAGGACAATTTTATGAATAAACAATGAGTTTCACAAACAAGTCACGTACTTGCCATCCAATGAAATAATTATTATCCAAGGAACAAAATAACACTTATTCAATCACACATAAACATAGACATTACACAATCTCTCATACATTAATCATGTAGATATCTAATACTCATGGATCTCATATGTGTCTCATGTTTGGGTTGAGAGAGAGGTTTTGTCAACGGATCAGCAATATTTGAATCCATGTGCACCTTGCATATCTTCACGTCACCTCGATGAACAATGTCTCGGATGAGATGAAAATGTTGTAGTATGTGTTTGTTCTTTTGATGCGCTCTAGGCTCCTTGGCTTGCGCAATGGCACCACTACTATCACAATAGAGGTCCACTGGACTGGACGCACTAGGAACCACACCCAACTCAGAAACAAATTTTCTGATCCAAACAGCTTCCTTTGTAGCTTCTGAAGCGATAAAGTACTCGGCCTCCATTGTTGAGTCAGCAACCGTATCTTGCTTGGAACTCTTCCAGCTCACCGTGCCTCCATTGAGGCAAAATACATATCCAGATTGCGATCTCGAATTGTCCTTGTTGGTTTGGAAACTAGGGTTGGTGTAACCATTTACAACGAGCTCTTCCTCACCTCCATAAACTAGGAACATACCCATAGTTCTTCTCAAGTACTTTAGGATATTCTTACTAGCCACCCAGTGAGCTTCTCCTGGGTTGGATTGGAATCTACTTATAGCACTTAGAGCAAAAGCTACATCTGGGCACGTACATATTATGTGATGAGGACATCACCCTTATGGATACACCCAGCATTCCGCCAACCAAAATGCAAGTTCATGCGCGACAACTAAATTTACGGGTGAGCTTGTTCCTAATGATTCCTTTATGTGATTTTGAGAATAGATTGCTACCTAATGAATTAATTGTTGTTAGAAATTATGGAGATGATGATGAGATAGCTGGGGAGGTGATTGGAGACGTGATGGGCCAGCAAGGACGTCCAAGCCAAGGTGGAGGCCCAATCAAAACCGATTTCGAGTCTGTTTCGGAGCCCAGGACCAGTCTGCACTAAAACGGACGCCCAGGACGCATACGGACTCGGATTTGGATGTTCTATATATGCCTGGAAAGATAACGAAAAGCCCTTTCCAACCCAACTGGTCCCATGTCAAAATCCGTCCAGGCGTCAGCAATCGCCGAAACAATTCGACTTCCAGAATCTGTCCTGGTGCTGCGACAACGTAATCAGTCTTTGGGCCATGTATCGAGTTGCGCCCACTTAGGGCTGCGTCCAGAGGGTCTTGCACGATCCTAGGGTCCTCATATACAGCCGCCGCCTCTTCATTAGGGTTTGGGTTTTGCTTAGATTATTCTATTGATAACAGTTTTGCCGTTTGATCGGTTTGTGAGACCCCAACTTGTGAGATTCATCGTATAATTGCAAATTTGGTTGCATTCTTCTTTGTTCTTGCTTGTGTTCTTGATTTGCAGGCAAGGATAAGCCTTCTCGGCGAGGTCAATCGTTCTTGAACGATTGATAACCAGAGGAGACGTTGTGCTGCGATTGCGGGGTTCAGAACGTGTCGTTTGGAAGCCAGATCGATTTGTGTATCGCCTCCGCCTTAATCAAGATTATCAGAACCTATCGGAAGATCGGGAACCGTTGTTTACATCAAGTGGTATCAGAGCTTCAGGTACACCGTTAGGTTCGCCCTTATCCTTGTTATTTTGTTCAATCCTAGAGTCCAGAAAATTGCCCTACAAAAATATTTGTTCGTCGTGTTTCCGCTATCCTACACCCCCCTTGTGCCTTGCAATTTTCAGTTTAACTTGCTTCTCTGAATTTTAGTCCCTACAAGGTCATTGTGTTGTTGGTCTAGTACTTGTTCTTTGGTCTTGTTTGAGTCGTATGTGTCCTTGTTCCCTTGTTCATAGACAAGCAAGAAAAAAAAATCAAATTGTTGCACACGTTGAAAGAATAGTACTGCTAGAATTGTTTGCACTAAATATTTATTTAACATCTAGCCTTCTACTTTTTGTGTGCAAAAGAAACTTAGAGTGTTTTCTGTTGCACGTTGTTCCTTGAGTCAAGAGATCGCTGCACGTTGTTACATATGAGAATTGTCGGTTCAGTTCTACATGTACATCTATTCCTTACGTAAAGAGTGCAAAAAAGAAAGTTTAGGTTTTTCCTTTGTGCTATAAAGTTCGCAACTCTTGCTGCAGTTCTATGTCAAAAAATTCATGAAAGAAGTAAAAGGCAAAGAGGTGCTGAAAAAAAATAAGAAGAAAAAGCCGCACCTATAACAAAAGAAAAAAACGAAAGGAGAAGAGAAAAAAATTCAGAATTGCTTGCAGCCTTTGTGTCCTTTGTTGAGCCATTTGCTTGCTTGCTTGAACTAGGTCCGAGACAAGTTTAGGCTTGATGAGGACATCAACGATATACGAATAATGACGACGGAAGATGGCGCGCCAAACCAAGCTGTCACGCTTCCACCTCTCGTCGTCGCGCCTCCTCGAGTTACGGATCCATCTTCTAACGAGACGACGACGTACAAGGGCCCAATCACTAGAGCTCGAGCCCAGGAATTGAAGACGGTTTTGATGCTAAGGAACGACGGCCCAGGATGATGTCGCCCGAAGGCCCACGTGGCCCAAGTCGCACGACTCCCTCTCCACCGCGCGCCTCTCCACTTCAGCCGGCCCTAGATGCCTCGTCCTCCCCCTATATAGTCAAGGGCTGCGCCCATTGTAATCTTTGAGTTTTGTTTTAAGTTTAGCTTAGCTATACATCCGTCTTTCGACGTGAATTCAGAACTCCACCTTCGTGCAATACATCAGATTGCTCGCCTCTAATTCTTGCTCGTTCTTCGATTGCGCGTAAGAATTGATCCTCGTGATCAGGTTGATCTTGTTTACCGCAAGGTTAATATCCTCCGGAAGTTGGTTCAGCGATTGCATTGGCGCTTCGGCTTGCTCGTCGTAGTCGGATCGTGAGGGTCAACATCCACCAAATCGAAGTTATCTCCACTCGCCGAAAGATCGGGCACTCTACACCTATCAAGTGGTATCAGATTCCAGTGTTTCTCGGTGAGTTTTATCCAAGTCCACATAAACCAAAAATTACAAAAAAAAAAAGTTTACCCCAGTACGGTTTTGAGCCTCGCACTTTCGTTCAATAATTTGCGTTGTTGAGTTTTTGTGCTTTCGCTTTTGATCGTTGCTGGTACACTGTATTTCATCGTTTTCTTCCTATCATCGTCGTATCCTTCCGCCGTGCCGCGTGTTTTCACCACCACAGTTTGCTTTCCGCCGCATCTGTTTATCCTGTCTCGCTTGCCAAATTTATCCGCTGCACCGTGAGTCCGGGTCAATCACTGCCTCGACGATCGAGTCCTACTCGGTTACGTCGTGTCCCGCTCGCCTCGCTGATCGAGTCCTACTCGGTTACGTCGTGACCCGCTCGCCTCGCCCTGTGTTTAGTTCTGTTGGCTTCGTGTGTCCCGCTCGCCTCGCTGATCGAGTCCTACTCGGTTACGTCGTGACCCGCTCGCCTCGCCCTGTGTTTGTTTCTGCTCGGTTTCGTTTCTTCCTACTCTTTTTATTACCGTTCTACCCCTGCCTCAAAAAAAAAGTGCTTGTGCTTAATTGCTTGTTTGAGGTCTCATTGTTTATATTTTCAGCAAAAAGTATTAAAAAAAAGAAAAAAAAAGAAAAAAAAAAGAGAAAAAAAAGAAAGAAAAAAAAAAGAGAAAAAAAAAAGAGCGGCCGAGCAACACAGGCGACGCGTTCTTGCTGCACTTTGTTTTGATCCTTTTTTTCCTTCCTCTTGCACTTGTACCGGCAGCAATCTTTTCGTGTTTAGCACCATTATTCAGCTTTGCAGTTATTGTTTGAATTGTGCTAACCCTTGGATTGAGTGCAGCCTCCTAGCCCCACAAATTTTCTACTACGAGCAGGTTTTTGTTTCACCACGCAATCGCTCCTCCAATCTTCCACCGGTTTTACCTGTGGTTGCAGTTCACGCTTGCGTGCTTGGTAAGGACGGGTAAGAATTTGATAACAGCTTTTTGATTAAGCTTTTCACCCACCACTCACCTCTCGTTGTAGGATCCTGCTTTTTGTATTGCTTGTGTTTCTATGGCAGAAAATAGCTCGAAGTCGGAGGAGCTCACCCTCCAGGATGTCCAGGCACAGGTTGACGGTCTACAAAACGACATGAAGACGATGCACGAGAGACTTGACTCTACGGTCACTTCGTCGAATGAGCGTTTTGATCAACTGGACCTCGCTGATACGGCTGCCCGCACCACGCTCGCGACGATCATGACTCGTCTTGAGGCCATGTCGACGCAGCTTGGGACCATGACGACGCAGCTCACGGAGTTGCAACAGGCACATGACTACGGCGCCGACACCGAGCAGGACGACGACAATCGCCGTGGTCGTGCTCGTAGGGTACGTGTTCCTATTAATGATTCTTTTGCCAAAATAAAATTTCGTATTCCCACTTTTAATGGCAAATATGATCCGGGTGCTTATCTTGATTGGGAATTAGAGGTTGAACAAAAATTTGCATGCCATGATATTCCTGCTAATTTACAAGTTAAGGCTGCTATTAGTGAATTTACTGAATTTGCTTTACTTTGGTGGCGTGAGTATAGACAAAGATATCCTGATAATATTCCAGCCACTTGGACGGCATTAAAAGCTGCTATGCGTCATCGTTTTGTGCCGTCATATTATGCTAGAGATTTGCTTAATCAAATGCAGCGTTTTCAACAAGGTTCACTTTCCGTAGAGGATTATTATCAAGCTTTGCAAAAGGGTATGATTCGCTGTGGTTTAGTTGAACTGGATGATGCTGCTATGGCTCGCTTTAGGGGTGGGTTAAATCGTGAAATTCAGAATATTCTTGATTATAAGCATTATGATGATATGACCACCTTATTTGAATATGCTTGTAAAGCTGAACGTGAAGTGCAGGATCGACAATCTTCGTCAAGACCTAACATTTTTGTAGGGTCCAAGACGCCTTCAGCTCCACGGTCGACACCTCCTTCCACGTCGCGCGACCACTCCTCGACCACGTCCAAGTCGAGTGCTCCATCCACGGCCAAATCTGCCTCGTTCGTGCCGTCCTCCTCGTCGTCTGGACGAGCTCGTGATATTCAGTGTCACCGTTGCCGAGGATTTGGTCATGTGATACGTGATTGTCCAAATAAACGAACTATGTTGATTCGTGACGACGGTGGGTATTCTTCTGCTAGTGATTCTGAGGATATTCAGCAGACTATGCTTGCCACTAATCATGCAGATAATACGGAGCTTCATGTCGACTCTAGTGCCGCCGACAGGTATGCCACTCTTGTTGTGCAGCGTGTTCTTAGTACACAGGTCGTTCAGGATGAAAAGCATCAGCGCCACAACATTTTTCATATCAAAGGCGTTGTGCAAGAACGAGCGGTCCGTATAATCATTGATGGTGGCAGTTGCAACAATTTGGCTAGTACGACCTTGGTGGAGCAGTTGTCATTGCCAACAAGGAAGCATCCACATCCTTATCACGTTCAATGGCTCAATGATGGCGGCAAAATAAAGGTAACGCGCTCGGTACGTGTTCCTTTCTCTCTTGGCGCCTATTCTGATTTTGTAGATTGTGATGTTGTTCCAATGGAAGCATGCTCTTTGTTGCTTGGCCGTCCTTGGCAATATGATGTTGATAGTGTTCATCATGGTCGCTCCAATTATTATTCCTTCATGTTCAAGGGTCAGAAAATTGTTATTCATCCTATGACACCTGAACAAGTCCTTAAAGATGATATTGCTCGAGCGACAAAAGCTGCAAAATTGGTTATATCGCCTCCTGTTACACCTGTTCAACATGAGATCAAATTGAATAACCCTATCTTGCTTGCTACACGTGCTGATTTTGATGAATTACATGATGCTAATCTGCTTTGCTATGCGCTAGTTTGCTCTCGTATGCTTGTTTCACTAGATGAGGCGCCTATGTTGCATATTCCTCCTGTTGTTGCTAACCTTTTGCAGGACTATAAAGATGTTTTTCCCGCTGAATTGCCGCCGGGTCTTCCTCCTATTCGTGGCATAGAACATCAGATTGATTTAATTCCAGGCGCACAGCTTCCTAATCGCGCCCCGTACCGCACAAATCCTGAGGAGACGAAAGAAATTCAGCGTCAAGTGCAGGCATTGCTTGATAAAGGTTACATTCGTGAGTCTCTCAGCCCTTGTTCGGTTCCTGTTTTGCTTGTTCCTAAGAAAGATGGTTCTTGGCGTATGTGTGTAGATTGTCGTGCAATTAACAATATTACAATTCGTTATCGATATCCTATACCACGCCTTGATGATATGCTTGATGAACTTAGTGGTGCCACAATTTTCTCTAAGGTTGATTTACGTAGTGGTTACCATCAAATAAGAATGAAATTAGGAGATGAATGGAAAACGGCTTTTAAAACTAAATTTGGCTTGTATGAATGGTTGGTTATGCCGTTTGGATTGTCTAATGCTCCTAGCACTTTTATGCGCTTAATGAATGAAGTTCTTCGGTCTTTCATTGGAATATTTGTTGTTGTCTATTTTGATGATATCCTTATATACAGCAAATCCATAAATGAGCATTTAGATCATTTGCGTGCTGTTTTTGATGCTTTGCGTGCTGCTCACTTGTTTGGGAACATGGAAAAATGCACTTTTTGCACGCAACGTGTTTCGTTTCTTGGATATGTTGTTACTCCACAGGGCATTGAGGTCGATAGCAGCAAGGTGGACGCCATTCAGAGTTGGCCCCAACCGACGACGGTCACACAGGTTCGCAGTTTTCTTGGTCTTGCAGGCTTCTATCGTCGTTTTGTGCGGGATTTCAGTTCTATTGCTGCACCATTACATGAGCTGACCAAGAAGGGTGCGCCATTTGAGTGGGACGCACCACAAGACGACGCATTCAACACTTTAAAGGAACGGTTAACTCATGCTCCTCTCTTACAATTGCCTAATTTTGATAAAGTGTTTGAATTGGAATGTGATGCTAGTGGAATTGGTTTGGGTGCAGTTTTGTTGCAAGATCATAAACCCATTGCTTATTTTAGTGAGAAGTTAAGTGGTGCTGCTCTAAAATATTCCACTTATGATAAAGAACTTTATGCTTTAGTAAGAACTTTGCAAACATGGCAGCATTATTTATGGCCTCGCGAATTTATTATTCATTCTGATCATGAGGCTTTGAAACATATTAGAACCCAAACTAATCTGAATCGTCGACATGCTAAATGGGTTGAATTTATTGAATCTTTTCCATACATCATTAAACATAAAAACGGGAAGGAAAATGTGATTGCCGATGCTTTGTCTCGTCGTTATGTGATGCTGTCTCAATTAGACTTTAAAATCTTTGGTTTGCAAGCTTTGAAAGATCAATATGTGAATGATGCTGATTTTCATGATATTATGATGCATTGTAAGGATGGCAAACCTTGGGGCAAATTTCATATGCAGGATGGGTTCCTGTTTCGTGCTAACAAGCTGTGTATTCCAGCTAGCTCGGTTCGTCTTTTGTTGTTACAGGAGGCGCATGGAGGTGGTCTTATGGGTCACTTCGGAGTTTTCAAGACACATGAGGTGTTGGCCGACCATTTCTTTTGGCCACGGATGCGCCGTGATGTTGAGCGCCTTGTTGCACGCTGTACTACATGTCAAAAAGCTAAATCTCGTTTGGGTAATCATGGTTTGTATATGCCCTTGCCTGTTCCCTCTTCTCCTTGGCTTGATATTTCGATGGATTTTGTTTTGGGATTGCCTCGCACTAAGAAGGGGAGGGACAGTATTTTTGTGGTTGTTGATCGTTTCTCTAAAATGGCTCACTTTATACCTTGTCATAAAACAGATGATGCCTCAAATGTTGCTGAATTGTTCTTTAGAGAGATTGTTAGATTGCATGGAATTCCTAAAACAATTGTCTCTGATCGTGATGCTAAGTTTCTTAGTCATTTTTGGCGTTCTCTTTGGAATAAATTAGGAACTAAGGTACTGTTTAGTACTACTTGTCATCCTCAAACTGATGGGCAAACTGAGGTAGTAAATAGAACTTTGTCTGCTATGCTTAGAGCTGTTTTAGATAAAAATTTGAGACGCTGGGAAGATTGTTTACCTCATGTTGAATTTGCTTATAATCATGCTACACATTCTGCCACTAAGATGTGTCCTTTTGAGGTTGTTTATGGCTATGTTCCTAAGGCGCCTATTGATTTGTTTGCTATTGACGCTGAGGATGAACCACATCTTGATGCTCTTGCTCATATTGATCACATGAAACAATTGCATGAAGAAACACAACACAACATTGCCATTGCTAATAAAAAGTATCAAGTTGCTGGTAGTAAAGGTAGAAAACATATTTCTTTTGAACCTGGTGATTTGGTTTGGTTGCACTTGCGTAAAGATAGATTTCCTACTTTGCGTCGTTCTAAACTAATGCCTCGTGCTGCTGGTCCTTTTAAAGTGCTAACCAAGATTAACGATAATGCTTATGTTCTTGACTTGCCCATGGAGTTTGGTGTTTCCACTAGTTTTAATGTTGCAGATTTGAAACCATACTTGGGTGAGGATGATGAGTTGCCGTCGAGGACGACTTCACTTCAAGAAGGGGAGGATGATGAGGACATCAACGACATACGAATAATGACGACGGAAGATGGCGCGCCAAACCAAGCTGTCACGCTTCCACCTCTCGTCGTCGCGCCTCCTCGAGTTACGGATCCATCTTCTAACGAGACGACGACGTACAAGGGCCCAATCACTAGAGCTCGAGCCCAGGAATTGAAGACGGTTTTGATGCTAAGGAACGACGGCCCAGGATGATGTCGCCCGAAGGCCCACGTGGCCCAAGTCGCACGACTCCCTCTCCACCGCGCGCCTCTCCACTTCAGCCGGCCCTAGATGCCTTGTAATCTTTGAGTTTTGTTTTAAGTTTAGCTTAGCTATACATCCGTCTTTCGACGTGAATTCAGAACTCCACCTTCGTGCAATACATCAGATTGCTCGCCTCTAATTCTTGCTCGTTCTTCGATTGCGCGTAAGAATTGATCCTCGTGATCAGGTTGATCTTGTTTACCGCAAGGTTAATATCCTCCGGAAGTTGGTTCAGCGATTGCATTGGCGCTTCGGCTTGCTCGTCGTAGTCGGATCGTGAGGGTCAACATCCACCAAATCGAAGTTATCTCCACTCGCCGAAAGATCGGGCACTCTACACCTATCAAGGCTAGTGACATAGACTACCTTGGGACTATTATTCAGTTTTGCAATTTCTGAATTGAAATTTTGCTAATCCTTGCTACTATAAATTGCCTACCTAGCTCCATATATATCCTTCTGAATAGGCACAGAACTTTGGACCCTCGCAATCGTCGGATCACACTCTCCAAGGTATCCTCTGTTTTGCTATTAAGAATCTTGTAAGAACTCTGTTAGGTGCTGCCGTTTGCTTGTTGAGAGTTTCCACCGTAATCAAACAATAGTGATAGAAAAATATACTCTTGTGTGTTTTCTTGTTTTCTATTAACAATGACAGGTTACAACACTGATGGTGATGAGTCGATGGTGTCAAATGAGGTTGATACAAGTGTTGTAGCACAATGAGTGCTTAGTTTTCAAATGGAGAAGGTAGAGCAAAATCAAATGAACAACTTGTTTCAGACTCACTTTATTGTGAAGGATCGACGTTGTCGTGTCATCATTGATGGAGAGAGTAGCCACAACATCGCAAGCTTGGAATTGGTCGACAAGCTCGGCTTGACCACACAGCCACACCCATGTCCATACTACATCCAATGGGTAAATTCTTGTGGTAAGATGAAGGTAGATAAAACTGCACGCATTGAATTTTTTATTGGTTCTTATAAGGATAGTGCAGAATTTGATATAGTACCTATGCAAGCATGTCATTTGTTATTGGGTAAACCTTGGATTTGTACAAATAATGTTTTGCACAATACCATTACTAATAGCTACTCATTTAAATACAATGGTAGAAGGGTTACTCTTACACCAATGACCACAACTGAAATTTTAGAAGAGGATCAACAACGATTTGAGAGAAGAAAGAATGAACCGTTTAGGATAGAATGGGCTGTTTCAAATGTCGCAACACTTTCATCAAAATCTGAATTGCTAGAGGATGGACATATTTCTTTGCCTCTTGTTACAACTAATATTTTTCAGCATATACACAAAGAAGATGATAGTGGAAACAATAAAGAACAGGTTGTTGCTTCAGGTAAGAGCTTTCTTGATATGATGGATTGTTCCAATAGTCTTGCTATATCGGAACCTTATGATCATGTTCCTTTGTCACAAGTTGATTTACCTAGTGGTCCATGTGATAAAGAGGAGTTGTGTGTCAATGCTTCATTTATACCTTTGCCACAACAAATGAATGAGCTTGATGCTTTTGCTTATGATTCACCCACTAGTGCTGAAATTAAACGTTTGATTTTAGTTACATGTCAAAAGGATGAGCAGAAATTGTTTTCTTCTCTAAATACTTTAGGTTATATTGAATTTGATGTTCTTTGTAATCTAAGTACTTTAGAGAAGCAAATGTTTTCTCAAACTAAGTTGCCTTTATTGATAAGAAACATTTTTTATGCTATTGGCAACTATGATCATAGAGGTGTATTTATGGTACATAGAGTTTATGTTTGTTCAAATCTGAAACATCCTCTTGGTTTGCAACTAAATGACCAACTAGAAAACTTTAATATCAACTACCATGTCATGTCATCTTTTTCTAGTATTTCTAAGATCACACATTGTCTACCTTGTGATAAGAGTGAGAATGATGCTCATATTGCTGACCAAGTTTTCAAAGAGATTATTAATTTGCACGGAATGCATTCTACTGTAGATTCTCATTGTGATGACAAATTTCATAATGCATATAAATATGAGTTGCATCCCAAGTTTGGGAATAGTTGCACAATTAATATTTCAGATTTGCGACCATACATGGGAGAAAGAGATGAGCTCGAGTCGAGAACGACTCTAATTCAAAAGGGGGAGAATGATGAGGACATCACCCTTATGGATACACCTAGCATTCCGCCAACCAAAATGCAAGTTCATGCGCGACAACTAAATTTACGGGTGAGCTTGTTCCTAATGATTCCTTTATGTGATTTTGAGAATAGATTACTACCTAATGAATTAATTGTTGTTAGAAATCATGGAGATGATGATGAGATAGCTGGGGAGGTGATTGGAGACGTGATGGGCCAGCAAGGACGTCCAAGCCAAGGTGGAGGCCCAATCAAAACCGACTTCGAGTCTGTTTCGGAGCCCAGGACCAGTCTGCACTAAAATGGATGCCCAGGACGCATACGGACTCAGATTTGGACGTTCTATATATGCCTGGAAAGATGACGAAAAGACCTTTCCAACCCAACTGGTCCCATGTCAAAATTCGTCCCGAGGCGTCGGCAATCGCCGAAACAATTCGACTTCCAGAATCTGTCCTGGTGCTGCGACACCGTAATCGGTCTTTGGGCCATGTATCGAGTTGAGCCCACTTAGGGCTGCGTCCAGAGGGTCTTGCACGATCCTAGGGTCCTCATATACAGCCGCCACCTCTTCATTAGGGTTTGGGTTTTGCTTAGATTATTCTGTTGACAACAGTTTTGCCGTTTGATCGGTTTGTGAGACGCCAACTTGTGAGATTCATCGTATAATTGCAAATTTGGTTGCATTCTTCTTTGTTCTTGCTTGTGTTCTTGATTTGCAGGCAAGGATAAGCCTTCTCGGCGAGGTCAATTGTTCTTGAACGGTTGATAACCAGAGGAGACGTTGTGCTACGATTGCGGGGTTCAGAACGTGTCGTTCGGAAGCCGGATCGATTTGTGTATCGTCTCCGCCTTAATCAAGATTATCAGAACCTATCGGAAGATCGGGAACCTTGTTCACATCATTATGGCATACATGTGGGATCCGATAG
Source organism: Eleusine indica (assembly GCA_030378355.1). NCBI lineage: Eukaryota > Viridiplantae > Streptophyta > Magnoliopsida > Poales > Poaceae > Eleusine > Eleusine indica. The sequence goes on along the minus strand of CM059501.1, from coordinate 27,008,815 downwards.
CCGAAGCATATGGGATCGCTCTCATCTTCTCCACCTCATCAAGTGTCAAAGGACACTAAGTCTTGCTAAGAGTAATGCCATGCGACATGGGCAAGAAACCTTTCTTAGAATCTTGCATATTGATCTATTTCAATACCTTGTCGATGTACGTGTCTTGGCTTAATCCAATTAGCCTTTTTTATCTATCTCTATAGATCTTAATGCCCAAAATGTATGATGCCTCTCCCAAGTCCTTCATTGAGATGTGTCATCCACATAAAGGACTAGAAATACAAGTGCGCTCCCACTACCGTTTTTATAAACACAAGGCTCTTCTTCATTCTTGATGAAGCCAAACCTTTTGACTTCCTCATCAAAACGAAGGTTCCAACTCTGAGATGCTTGCTTCAGTCCATAAATTGACTTCCGAAGTTTGCATACTTTCCCAGCATTTTGTGGATCAACAAAACTTTTACGTTGTGTCATGTACACATCCTCACTTAGGTTTCCATTGAGGAAAGTCGTTTTGACGTCCATTTGCCATATCTCATATTCATAGTATGGGGCAATTGCTAGGAGGATCCGAATAGACTTTAGCATAGCGACGGGCGAGAAGATCTTATCATAATCAACACCTTGAATTTGTTTAAAATATTTCGCCACCAATCATGCTTTATAGATGTGAATATTTCCATTGTTGTCTATCTTTTTCTTAAAACCCCATTTACACTCAATGGTTTTAACACCATCAGGTGGATTAATCAAGTTCCAAACTTGATTTCCTCTCATGGATTCTAATTCGGATCTCATGGCTCCAAGTCATTTCTCAGAGTCTGGTCCCATCATTGATTCTGTGTATGTCTTAGGCTCATCATTGTCCAACAATAATATGTCGCTCTGCCCCATCGTTAGGAGCGTGAACTTTTTTTTCAGGTGCGCGACGTGCCCATTCAGATCTACGTGGGGCTGGTGTCTCAACAATAGGTTCTACAACATCTTGTGCAACCTGTTCCAATTGAGGTTCAGTGGGAGAAGAAACATTTTCCAGTGTTTCTTGAACTTCTTCAAGTTGCACTGTCCTCCCACTTATCTTTCATGAGAGAAACTCTTTCTCTAGAAAGACACCATTCCAGACGACAAACACTTTGCCCTCCTCCCGGTTGTAGAAATAATACACTTTGGTTTCCCTAGGATATCCTACAAAGAAACATTTATCTGACTTGGGAGAAACCTTATCAGACATCATGCGTTTTACATAAACCTCACAACCCCAAATCTTAAGAAAAGACAGCATGGGATGCTTCCCGGTCCATATCTCATATGGCGTCTTCTCTACAGATTTAGATGGAACCCTATTTAAAGTGAAAGCAGCAGTTTCTAGAGTGTATGCCCAAAAGGATAATGGAAGATCACTTTGGCTCATCATTGACCTAACCATGTCCAACAAGGTTCGGTTCCTTCGCTCAGACACACCATTTAATTGAGGTGTTCCGGGTGGCATCCATTGTGGAACAATTCCACATTGTCTTAGATGATCACCAAACTCAGGGCTCAAGTACTCACCTCCACGATCAGATCGTAGGGTTTTAATTGTTGTGCCCAATTGATTTTGTACTTCATTCTGAAATTCTTTGAACTTTTCAAATGATTCAGACTTGTGCTTCATTAAGTAGATGTAAACGTATCTACTAAAGTCATCAGTGAAAGTAATGAAGTACTGAAAACCACGTCTAGCCACACAATTCACTGGTCCACATACATCTGTATGTATAGGACCCAATAGGTCGTTTGCCCTCTCACTTTGTCCTGTGAAAGGTGACTTAGTTATCTTGCCAAGCAAACAAGATTCACATGTCTCAATTGATTCAAAATCGAATGAGTGTAAAAGACCATCTTTATGGAGCTTCTCCAGCGCCTCTCATTTATATGGCCTAAATGACAATGCCAAGTGTAAGTGGGATTCAAATCATTTGGGCGGAGCCTCTTTGCATCAATGTTATAAATCAGCCTATTCTCCATATCAAGACAATACAATCCATTCACTAATGGACAATTTGCATAGAGAATATCATTCAAATAAATGGAGCAACATTTCTTCCTTATTATGACCTAATAACCATCAACTTTCTCTAAACATGAGGAGGATATAATGTTTTTGACTACGGACAGAATGTAATAACAATTATTTAATTCCAAAACTAATCCCGATGGTAATGAGAGTGGATAAGTCCCGACAGCCAACGCAGCAACTTTTGCACCATTGCCGACACGAGCATCCACCTCGCCTCTTGCACACTTCCTTGTCCCTTTAAGACCCTGCAAAGATTTGTAAGTATGAATCATCGATCCGGTATCAAATACCCATGAATCATCAGGACAAGTAGCAAGATTAATTTCAATAACATTGATACCTGAATGATGAGGACATCAACGACATACGAATAATGACGACGGAAGATGGCACGACAAACCAAGATGTCACGCCTCCACCTCTCGTCGTCGCGCCTCCTCGAGTTACGGATCCATCTTCTAACGAGACGACGACGTACAAGGGCCCAATCACTAGAGCTCGAGCCCAGGAATTGAAGATGGTTTTGATGCTAAGGAACGACGGCCCAGGATGATGTGGCCCGAAGGCCCACGTGGCCCAAGTCGCACGACTCCCTCTCCACCGCGCGCCCCTCCACTTCAGCCGGCCCTAGATGCCTCGTCCTCCCCCTATATAGTCAAGGGCTGCGCCCCTTGTAATCTTTGAGTTTTGTTTTAAGTTTAGCTTAGCTATACATCCGTCTCTCGACGTGAATTCAGAACTCCACCTTCGTGCAATACATCAGATTGCTCGCCTCTAATTCTTGCTCGTTCTTCGATTGCGCGTAAGAATTGATCCTCGTGATCAGGTTGATCTTGTTTACCGCAAGGTTAATATCCTCCGGAAGTTGGTTCAGCGATTGCATTGGCGCTTCGGCTTGCTCGTCGTAGTCGGATCGTGAGGGTCAACATCCACCAAATCGAAGTTATCTCCACTCGCCGAAAGATCGGGCACTCTACACCTATCAAGTGGTATCAGATTCCAGTGTTTCTCGGTGAGTTTTATCCAAGTCCACATAAACCAAAAATTACAAAAAAAAAAAGTTTACCCCAGTACGGTTTTGAGCCTCGCACTTTCGTTCAATAATTTGCGTTGTTGAGTTTTTGTGCTTTCGCTTTTGATCGTTGCTGGTACACTGTGTTTCATCGTTTTCTTCCTATCATCGTCGTATCCTTCCGCCGTGCCGCGTGTTTTCACCACCACAGTTTGCTTTCCGCCGCATCTGTTTATCCTGTCTCGCTTGCCAAATTTATCCGCTGCACCGTGAGTCCGGGTCAATCACTGCATCGACGATCGAGTCCTACTCGGTTACGTCGTGTCCCGCTCGCCTCGCTGATCGAGTCCTACTCGGTTACGTCGTGACCCGCTCGCCTCGCCATGTGTTTAGTTCTGTTCGGCTTCGTGTGTCCCGCTCGCCTCGCTGATCGAGTCCTACTCGGTTACGTCGTGACCCGCTCGCCTCACCCTGTGTTTGTTTCTGCTCGGTTTCGTTTGTTCCTACTCTAGAGAGAGAGAGAGAGAGAGAGTATCTTTTTATTACCGTTCTACCCCTGCCTCAAAAAAAAAAAGTGCTTGTGCTTAATTGCTTGTTTGAGGTCTCATTGTTTATATTTTCAGCAAAAAGTATTAAAAAAAAGAAAAAAAAAGAAAAAAAAAGAGAAAAAAAAAGAAAAAAAAAAGAGAAAAAAAAAGAGCGGCCGAGCAACACAGGCGACGCGTTCTTGCTGCACTTTGTTTTGATCCTTTTTTTTCCTTCCTCTTGCACTTGTACCGGCAGCAATCTTTTCGTGTTTAGCACCATTATTCAGCTTTGCAGTTATTGTTTGAATTGTGCTAACCCTTGGATTGAGTGCAGCCTCCTAGCCCCACAAATTTTCTACTACGAGCAGGTTTTTGTTTCACCACGCAATCGCTCCTCCAATCTTCCACCGGTTTTACCTGTGGTTGCAGTTCACGCTTGCGTGCTTGGTAAGGACGGGTAAGAATTTGATAACAGCTTTTTGATTAAGCTTTTCACCCACCACTCACCTCTCGTTGTAGGATCCTGCTTTTTGTATTGCTTGTGTTTCTATGGCAGAAAATAGCTCGAAGTCGGAGGAGCTCACCCTCCAGGATGTCCAGGCACAGGTTGACGGTCTACAAAACGACATGAAGACGATGCACGAGAGACTTGACTCTACGGTCACTTCGTCGAATGAGCGTTTTGATCAACTGGACCTCGCTGATACGGCTGCCCGCACCACGCTCGCGACGATCATGACTCGTCTTGAGGCCATGTCGACGCAGCTTGGGACCATGACGACGCAGCTCACGGAGTTGCAACAGGCACATGACTATGGCGCCGACACCGAGCAGGACGACGACAATCGCCGTGGTCGTGCTCGTAGGGTACGTGTTCCTATTAATGATTCTTTTGCCAAAATAAAATTTCGTATTCCCACTTTTAATGGCAAATATGATCCGGGTGCTTATCTTGATTGGGAATTAGAGGTTGAACAAAAATTTGCATGCCATGATATTCCTGCTAATTTACAAGTTAAGGCTGCTATTAGTGAATTTACTGAATTTGCTTTACTTTGGTGGCGTGAGTATAGACAAAGATATCCTGATAATATTCCAGCCACTTGGACGGCATTAAAAGCTGCTATGCGTCATCGTTTTGTGCCGTCATATTATGCTAGAGATTTGCTTAATCAAATGCAGCGTTTTCAACAAGGTTCACTTTCCGTAGAGGATTATTATCAAGCTTTGCAAAAGGGTATGATTCGCTGTGGTTTAGTTGAACTGGATGATGCTGCTATGGCTCGCTTTAGGGGTGGGTTAAATCGTGAAATTCAGAATATTCTTGATTATAAGCATTATGATGATATGACCACCTTATTTGAATATGCTTGTAAAGCTGAACGTGAAGTGCAGGATCGACAATCTTCGTCAAGACCTAACATTTTTGTAGGGTCCAAGACGCCTTCAGCTCCACGGTCGACACCTCCTTCCACGTCGCGCGACCACTCCTCGACCACGTCCAAGTCGAGTGCTCCATCCACGGCCAAATCTGCCTCGTTCGTGCCGTCCTCCTCGTCGTCTGGACGAGCTCGTGATATTCAGTGTCACCGTTGCCGAGGATTTGGTCATGTGATACGTGATTGTCCAAATAAACGAACTATGTTGATTCGTGACGACGGTGGGTATTCTTCTGCTAGTGATTCTGAGGATATTCAGCAGACTATGCTTGCCACTAATCATGCAGATAATACGGAGCTTCATGTCGACTCTAGTGCCGCCGACAGGTATGCCACTCTTGTTGTGCAGCGTGTTCTTAGTACACAGGTCGTTCAGGATGAAAAGCATCAGCGCCACAACATTTTTCATATCAAAGGCGTTGTGCAAGAACGAGCGGTCCGTATAATCATTGATGGTGGCAGTTGCAACAATTTGGCTAGTACGACCTTGGTGGAGCAGTTGTCATTGCCAACAAGGAAGCATCCACATCCTTATCACGTTCAATGGCTCAATGATGGCGGCAAAATAAAGGTAACGCGCTCGGTACGTGTTCCTTTCTCTCTTGGCGCCTATTCTGATTTTGTAGATTGTGATGTTGTTCCAATGGAAGCATGCTCTTTGTTGCTTGGCCGTCCTTGGCAATATGATGTTGATAGTGTTCATCATGGTCGCTCCAATTATTATTCCTTCATGTTTAAGGGTCAGAAAATTGTTATTCATCCTATGACACCTGAACAAGTTCTTAAAGATGATATTGCTCGAGCGACAAAAGCTGCAAAATTGGTTACATCGCCTCCTGTTGCACCTGTTCAACATGAGATCAAATTGAATAACCCTATCTTGCTTGCTACACGTGCTGATTTTGATGAATTACATGATGCTAATCTGCTTTGCTATGCGCTAGTTTGCTCTCGTATGCTTGTTTCACTAGATGAGGCGCCTATGTTGCATATTCCTCCTGTTGTTGCTAACCTTTTGCAGGACTATAAAGATGTTTTTCCCGCTGAATTGCCGCCGGGTCTTCCTCCTATTCGTGGCATAGAACATCAGATTGATTTAATTCCAGGCGCACAGCTTCCTAATCGCGCCCCGTACCGCACAAATCCTGAGGAGACGAAAGAAATTCAGCGTCAAGTGCAGGCATTGCTTGATAAAGGTTACATTCGTGAGTCTCTCAGCCCTTGTTCGGTTCCTGTTTTGCTTGTTCCTAAGAAAGATGGTTCTTGGCGTATGTGTGTAGATTGTCGTGCAATTAACAATATTACAATTCGTTATCGATATCCTATACCACGCCTTGATGATATGCTTGATGAACTTAGTGGTGCCACAATTTTCTCTAAGGTTGATTTACGTAGTGGTTACCATCAAATAAGAATGAAATTAGGAGATGAATGGAAAACGGCTTTTAAAACTAAATTTGGCTTGTATGAATGGTTGGTTATGCCGTTTGGATTGTCTAATGCTCCTAGCACTTTTATGCGCTTAATGAATGAAGTTCTTCGGTCTTTCATTGGAATATTTGTTGTTGTCTATTTTGATGATATCCTTATATACAGCAAATCCATAAATGAGCATTTAGATCATTTGCGTGCTGTTTTTGATGCTTTGCGTGCTGCTCACTTGTTTGGGAACATGGAAAAATGCACTTTTTGCACGCAACGTGTTTCGTTTCTTGGATATGTTGTTACTCCACAGGGCATTGAGGTCGATAGCAGCAAGGTGGACGCCATTCAGAGTTGGCCCCAACCGACGACGGTCACACAGGTTCGCAGTTTTCTTGGTCTTGCAGGCTTCTATCGTCGTTTTGTGCGGGATTTCAGTTCTATTGCTGCACCATTACATGAGCTGACCAAGAAGGGTGCGCCATTTGAGTGGGACGCACCACAAGACGACGCATTCAACACTTTAAAGGAACGGTTAACTCATGCTCCTCTCTTACAATTGCCTAATTTTGATAAAGTGTTTGAATTGGAATGTGATGCTAGTGGAATTGGTTTGGGTGCAGTTTTGTTGCAAGATCATAAACCCATTGCTTATTTTAGTGAGAAGTTAAGTGGTGCTGCTCTAAAATATTCCACTTATGATAAAGAACTTTATGCTTTAGTAAGAACTTTGCAAACATGGCAGCATTATTTATGGCCTCGCGAATTTATTATTCATTCTGATCATGAGGCTTTGAAACATATTAGAACCCAAACTAATCTGAATCGTCGACATGCTAAATGGGTTGAATTTATTGAATCTTTTCCATACATCATTAAACATAAAAACGGGAAGGAAAATGTGATTGCCGATGCTTTGTCTCGTCGTTATGTGATGCTGTCCCAATTAGACTTTAAAATCTTTGGTTTGCAAGCTTTGAAAGATCAATATGTGAATGATGCTGATTTTCATGATATTATGATGCATTGTAAGGATGGCAAACCTTGGGGCAAATTTCATATGCAGGATGGGTTCCTGTTTCGTGCTAACAAGCTGTGTATTCCAGCTAGCTCGGTTCGTCTTTTGTTGTTACAGGAGGCGCATGGAGGTGGTCTTATGGGTCACTTCGGAGTTTTCAAGACACATGAGGTGTTGGCCGACCATTTCTTTTGGCCACGGATGCGCCGTGATGTTGAGCGCCTTGTTGCACGCTGTACCACATGTCAAAAAGCTAAATCTCGTTTGGGTAATCATGGTTTGTATATGCCCTTGCCTGTTCCCTCTTCTCCTTGGCTTGATATTTCGATGGATTTTGTTTTGGGATTGCCTCGCACTAAGAAGGGGAGGGACAGTATTTTTGTGGTTGTTGATCGTTTCTCTAAAATGGCTCACTTTATACCTTGTCATAAAACTGATGATGCCTCAAATGTTGCTGAATTGTTCTTTAGAGAGATTGTTAGATTGCATGGAATTCCTAAAACAATTGTCTCTGATCGTGATGCTAAGTTTCTTAGTCATTTTTGGCGTTCTCTTTGGAATAAATTAGGAACTAAGCTGCTGTTTAGTACTACTTGTCATCCTCAAACTGATGGGCAAACTGAGGTAGTAAATAGAACTTTGTCTGCTATGCTTAGAGCTGTTTTAGATAAAAATTTGAGACGCTGGGAAGATTGTTTACCTCATGTTGAATTTGCTTATAATCGTGCTACACATTCTGCCACTAAGATGTGTCCTTTTGAGGTTGTTTATGGCTATGTTCCTAAGGCGCCTATTGATTTGTTTTCTATTGATGCTGAGGATGAACCACATCTTGATGCTCTTGCTTATATTGATCACATGAAACAATTGCATGAAGAAACACAACACAACATTGCCATTGCTAATAAAAAGTATCAAGTTGCTGGTAGTAAAGGTAGAAAACATATTTCTTTTGAACCTGGTGATTTGGTTTGGTTGCACTTGCGTAAAGATAGATTTCCTACTTTGCGTCGTTCTAAACTGATGCCTCGTGCTGCTGGTCCTTTTAAAGTGCTAACCAAGATTAACGATAATGCTTATGTTCTTGACTTGCCCATGGAGTTTGGTGTTTCCACTAGTTTTAATGTTGCAGATTTGAAACCATACTTGGGTGAGGATGATGAGTTGCCGTCGAGGACGACTTCACTTCAAGAAGGGGAGGATGATGAGGACATCAACGACATACGAATAATGACGACGGAAGATGGCACGACAAACCAAGATGTCACGCCTCCACCTCTCGTCGTCGCGCCTCCTCGAGTTACGGATCCATCTTCTAACGAGACGACGACGTACAAGGGCCCAATCACTAGAGCTCGAGCCCAGGAATTGAAGACGGTTTTGATGCTAAGGAACGACAGCCCAGGATGATGTGGCCCGAAGGCCCACGTGGCCCAAGTCGCACGACTCCCTCTCCACCGCGCGCCCCTCCACTTCAGCCGGCCCTAGATGCCTCGTCCTCCCCCTATATAGTCAAGGGCTGCGCCCCTTGTAATCTTTGAGTTTTGTTTTAAGTTTAGCTTAGCTATACATCCGTCTCTCGACGTGAATTCAGAACTCCACCTTCGTGCAATACATCAGATTGCTCGCCTCTAATTCTTGCTCGTTCTTCGATTGCGCGTAAGAATTGATCCTCGTGATCAGGTTGATCTTGTTTACCGCAAGGTTAATATCCTCCGGAAGTTGGTTCAGCGATTGCATTGGCGCTTCGGCTTGCTCGTCGTAGTCGGATCGTGAGGGTCAACATCCACCAAATCGAAGTTATCTCCACTCGCCGAAAGATCGGGCACTCTACACCTATCACTGAAGTAGAAGGATCAGCAACCTTCGTCTTCTTGAGTTCTTCCAAGTAAAGCTTGCAGTTTCTCTTCCAGTGCCCAGTCTTCTTCCAATAATGGCAAGGATCGCCTAGGGGCACTCTTGGTCAGGGAGGAGCTGCTGCAACCTTAGGCTTTGAGCTTGAGATCTCATCCGCACTCTTAGCCTTGGGCTTGTGCTTTCTCTTCATATCCTTCTGCACCATCTTCACATGATTTGCCCTGGTTTTCTTGATGCTTTCCTCGGCAGTCTTTAGCATCCCATGCAAGTCAGCCACAGTCTCATGTGGTGCCTTATTGAGAGGTGCCTTTGCTTCCTCAACTTCAATTTCTTCTTCATCCTCTAACTCTGCATTGGGTTCCTTGTCCTTCTCTGCATTGTTAGGATTTGGCGGATCTTGTGTAGATTTCCTGCCTCTAATTGTGACAGCGTTAACATTTTCTTTGGGGCTAGCTTCCGGCTGACCGAGGAGCTTGCTAGAGTTAGGCTTAACAATAGAAGCGGCCAGCTAAGCAATTTGTGTTTCTAAAATTTTATTATGACTAAGCTGGTTTTGCAGAGAGGTATTGAAAGCTTTCATGCGAGAATCTATGCTTTCTAGGACTTTATTAGTAGCAATAAATTTTCTACTAATACTTTAATTGATTTTAGATTTTCCTAGAACAAGATCACAGATGGAAGGTTCATTACAAGTAAAGTTTCCAGAGTTACCCATATTGTTGTCAAAGGAGAGGTTTGGCTTGGATTCCCATCCGAAGTTGATTTCCCATCCGAAGTTGTTCGTGCGGGGTCTAAACCCGTTGTTGTTGTTGTTGTTGTTGAGGTAGTTCACTTCTTCTTGAGTCTCCAGGTTGTGGCTTCCCATATGTCCAAAATTGCCACAAACTTCGCAAGTCATGCGAGAGTCTAAGGACTGGGCAATCTGAGGCGAATCCATCTTCTTCAAAAGTTGATCCATCTTGATTGCTAACATGTCAATACCATCAACTTGGTGGACTCCCCTCGTCTTGGGTTGCGGCTGGCTCTGCCTCTCATCATAGCCACTGTTGTTGGCTACCATCTTTTCTATGAGAGTTTGGGCTTCTTTGACCTTCAGAGAGAAGAAGGAACCTCCAGCAGCTGCATCAAGGTGCTCACGAGCGGGACGGTTGAGCCCATGGCAAAAGCTTTGGATTAGCAACCAATCTTGCATTCCATTGTGTGGGCATGCTAAAGTGTACTCTTGGAAGCGTTCCCATGCCTCAGGGATGCTTTCATCGGTCATCTGTGGGAAACATGAAATTTTGTTCCGTAGGGCATTAGTATTGCCTAGCGGGAAGAACCTGGCAAGGAAGGCATTGGAGCACTTGTCCCATGTGGTGAGCTCTTCTTGATTGCTATAGAACCACTACTTGGCCTTCCCTAGGAGTGAGAATGGGAAAAGGCGAAGACGGATGGCTTCAGGGTCACATCCCTCATGGTGAAAGTGCTGCACAGTGCCAAAAACTGTTGGAGGTGGGCATTTGCATCTTCCGATGCCTTGCCATAGAAAGGACTGGCCAAAACCATGTTGATTAAGGCCGGTTTCAGCTCATAGCTTCCGTTCCCCATGTTTGGGTTCAGACTGTTGCGGATGTTATCTGCAGACCGAGCGGAGTAGTCACGGATTGTCTTTTCAGCCATGGTTGGTTGAGTGCACATAGACGGATCTTGCTGCTGAGCTTGCGTGATCGGAGGTGCTTCAAGAGTAAGTACAGGCCGAGGAGGTGTGAGTCGTTGACACACTCTCCTCAACAACACCTCCAGATCATTGTGGTAGTTGTCTGGTAGGTCAAAACAAGTCATAAAGCGTCCTGTTTACACCACAAATAAACAGAACAAGGGTAAGCCCGCAAAGGAAAGTGGTAACTTCTCGATAGAAATATCAATGTTAAATTTCCGATATCTTAGCCTATTGCTTCCCCGGCAACGGCACCAGAAATGCTTGTTGACACTTCTTAATGTCGTATCCAGAATATCACTCTTCCTGGTACGGTGCCAGAAATGACTGTTGGTGTTTGTTATGCTTTAAGAATAAAGTGAATTAATCCGCAATCGCACGGAACACCATTGTAGCATTTCACCCGAGAGTATTTCAAGGTATCGTATTTATTTTCCTCGGGGAAGCTAGGCGTAAGATTATCTTGGTTTAACAAAGATATAATTACAAGAATTATACCAACTAACCAAAGACGGGGGTAAAGATGTTCAAAAATAATGGTAGGGGTTGTAATACAGGAGAAATCCACATTAAGATAAATAAAGAGAACGGTTAAGCTAGTCAGGAGGACAATGAGTTTAAGTCTAAGATTCCTAAAATATATCTTCCTAATACATCTAAATCAAGTATTAAATCCTAGTTACTCGGGTTAAGCGCTTACACCAATTTATTGGTAGAGCCTTGAGTCTTTCACCTGTTAGCTCACTTTGGGCACGAAAACGATCCAGTAATATGGGTCGGTAACTAACCTCTGTACTAGTGGGTACACTATCACTAGACAATCCTGCTTGAGACTTCCCGAACATGGTGGATTACTAAAGGGACGGACAGGGCTGTTACCACCTGCCGCCTACCACACAGCCCGTGGGGACGAATGCAAATCCAGCTAGCGTTAACTTAAGCACCGCGCCAACACCTTCGCTAGATATTCTTCCATTGGCCTAGCGGAAGAACAGCCAGGAAATAACAAAGTCTAAGTCGTAGAAAGAACTAAACTTAATTAAATCCTAGCCGGGAAACCCGTGAACTATGCAACAATGTTTCTTCTCGATAATTGTAACTTAAGGAAATGACTAAGTTAAGATGAACACTTGACAAGATATAAAAGGGAAAGATATTTATATTGATAAAGGATAAGTCATACAAAAAGAGAAAAGATACAAGAGAGCTCATACCAAGACTCTGAGACGATTCCGGAATCTCTAGCGATGCTCTCGACTAGACTCTAACTCTCAACTAACTAACCTACTCTATTAAGTAGCACGGGTAGTGGGAAATGGACTCCTTGATGTGCTTCTTCCTTGATCTTCCTTCATTCAAATTTCCCATCTATTTATAGGTGGTGATGGGCCTGGAGGCATTTGTAGGTGGAGTGGAGTCGGTAGGCCGAAGTCGGTCCGTTGGGCGGTGGGCCATACAGGGCGGCCACGTGTGCCGAGCGGCTGAAGAAGATCAACAATTGAAGAGGAGAATAAAAGCGCCACGCTGCAGAAATGTATTGGAATAGGGAGTGAGAGTGAGTGGTAGAAGTTCGAGACGGAGCCGAGGATGTCGGTTCCTTCTCCACCTTGTGCCTCGGGGATGATCCTCCACCAAGAGTAGAGTCCCCATCCTTCGGCCGGGTAACATGTAGACATTCTTTTGTTCATTTAATCATTGAAGCTTTCTTTATTTATATCTTGTTTATAGGTTCTTAGTCTGTGTTAGATAAAGTCTTTTACTTTATCTGACTATGGTTACTCTGCCTTTAGTTAACAAGGTTAGAGTAGTAATTGTAAGTGTATACGTGGTGTATAGACTTAGAATTATCTAAGCCTGCTCCCAACCCCACAGGCTGTGTGGTCGGTAGTTAGGTGGTGACAACACTGAGCTATCCTCTGTATTCCACCACGTTCGGGTTGGGCTCGTAGGCGTTGATGGTAGTTTCAGCCGAGGTCCCTTCTCATCCCTTTCCATACCTCGGACGACTATGCCCCGAAGTATAGAAGAGTAAATATAAGTTGTCACATGAAGCCAAGGCTGGAGGACCCTCTCAACCCGTTGGTATCCTTCTCTTTTGTTCACTAGAATTGGATTAGGATCGAACTTCACATCTTGTTTCCTGTGGATTCGATACCTTGGAATTCTCCCGGGTGAAGGCTACATCGGCATGTGTATGATTGCGGATTTCTTTGTTAGGCATAAGGATCACCAACACTACCCGAGGCCGGGCGGTAGGCCAGGCCGGGTGGCAAGGGGGGCTGAACAGCAGCCCATGCCGAGCGGCGGCCTTGGCTGGGTGCTGACCCTTGTCGGGTTGCCACTTTGGTCTCTCCTAGTTTGCCCACTTGATGACCTTGTTTCCTTCACCATATTTCTCGTGTATTGGTCCGGGAGGAGAAAACGGGTTCTCGGTGGAACATTTGCAGAATTGACTAGGTGTCGATTTTAGCCGTAAATGACCCGGTCGGCCTGGCCCTGATTTTAGCCTGAAAACGACCCTGTCGACCGGTGAAAATGGCTGTTTCACAGTGGTGATCTGCTAACGGGGCGTTTCTTCATGTTTTTCCACATGTTGGCCATTTTTTACCTGCAAACACATATCTCACCAAAACTTGTGGAATCTTATTAGTTTAAATAAATATTTATTGATCTTAGGTCTTCACCTTGCATTTCACGACCGGTTGGTGGCCGATATCGGGTTTTATATGCCTCCAACAGTCCTCCAAAAAGGACAAGAAGAGAAAGACCAACAACATGGTTGCTGCTGTAGACCGATCCAAGAAAAATTTGCGGATGAACCAGCAAACCATGGATGACTTGCTGAGTGCTCCATGAATATGGCATCCCAAGGGAAACAACAAAGCAAAAGACTGCTTTCGTCTGCAGGGTTTTGTGACAACCGCGCTGAAGGTGGCCAAAGACCCATTGAGGCGCGCAATAGCAAGGACAAAGCTGGTAACAGTTACGACAAGGACAAGGATGGAGAGTTTCAGGACCCCCATAAGGAAGTCAACTTCATCTTCGGAGGGCCTGATGCCTACACGTCCAAGCACAAGCATAAGCTGGAACTATGAGAGATCAAATCCATGGAACCAGTTGCTCCTGAGTACATGAGGTGGTCCGAAGTCCTAATCATCTTTGACCGGTCGGATCACCCCAAGTACCTACCAAAACCAGGCCGCTACCCATTTGTACTCGTGACAACTATGAAGGAGGTCAAGTTCAACAAAGTACTCATTGAAGGAGGAAGCAGCCTTGACTTGATCTTCACCAAGACCCTCAGAGAGCTAGGTTTGATGGTCGATCACCTTAAACTTAGTACCTCTCCCTTCCACGGGATTATGCCGGGCAAGGCCTCAGTGCCGATAGGGCAGATAACTCTACCTGTTATGATTGGTACCCAAGGGAACTTTAGGACTGAGCGCGTTATCTTCCAAGAAGCTAACTTCGAGTCTGCATACCATACTATCATTGGCAGACCGACGATGGCAAAATTCATGGTGGTTCCGCTCTATCCGTACCTTACCTTGAAGATGCCCGGCCCCAAAGGAAGCATCTCCCTCCACTCTGATCTTCAGAACTCTTTTGATTGCGATGTGCAGAGTTGTGAGTCAGCCGACCGGTTGTTGATGCTATCCAATCGACTGGAGATCTAGAAGGCAGTCGGCAATGAGGTGAAGGCTGATGCAGAGATCCCCACAAAGAAGCCCAACAAGGAGAAGATCCGAACGGATGACGTGCCGACCAAAGAAATCCCGCTCGACCTTGAAGATCCTGCTAAGGTCACTTATGCAAGAGCAAATCTTGGGGAAACATAGGAACTCGCGCTCACTCTTTTCTCTAGGAAAATAGGGACATCTTTGCATGGAAGCCCTCTAACTGTCGGAGTTCCTAGGGGAAAGATTGAGCATGAGTTAAGGGTGCCTCCTGGGGCTACACCCGTCAAGCAACGTCTTAGAATATTCGCTCAAGATCGCAAGGACGCCATGAAGAAGGAGATAGCTAGGCTTTTAGATGCTAGTTTTATAAAGGAAGTGTACCATCCAGATTGGCTGGCTAATCTAGTTCTTGTACCCATGAAGAATAAAGAGTGTTGTATGTGCATTGATTATACCGACTTGAACAAGGTTTGTCCAAAGGACCCTTACGCTCTGCCATGAATTGATTAGATCGTAGATTCAATAGTCGAGTGTGAGCTTTTAAGCTTTCTCGATGCCTATGCAGGCTATCACCAAATCCCGCTAAATGTTGAAGATCAAATTAAGACTTCCTTTAAAACTCCCTTTGGCGCCTACTGTTATATCACCATTCCATTCGGACTGAAGAACATTGGCGCGACTTACCAACATGGTATTCAACGCTGCCTCGAAGCTCAGATCAGTCGAAATGCAGAAGCATATGTTGATGACATCGTGATCAAGACTCAGAACATTCCTCTCTGACCTGGCGGAGACGTTTGACAACTTGAGGCAATACTCGATGAAATTAAATCCGAAGAAATGCGTTTTTGGGATCCCTTCGGGAAAGCTACTCGGTTACATCGTTTCAAAACGAGGTATAGAGGCTAACCCTAGTAAAATTAAGGCAATCCTTTATATCGGACCACCTAACTCTTAAAGGGATGTTCAGAAGCTGACTGGATGCATGACATCTTTGAGTTGTTTTATCTCCCGACGGGGGTCAGGGGTCTGCCATTTTTCAAGCTGCTCAAGAAGCAAGATAACTTGGTCCGGATAGAAGAGGTGCAGTCGGCTCTAGAGGAGTTGAAGGTCCATCTCAGCAACATTCCAGTCTTAGTGCCTCCGGAGCCACTTCAGCTCTATGTTTCGGACACAACTCAATTGGTGAGTACCGTTCTAACGGTCAGCCGAGAGGAAGAGGATCATGGGCAAAAAGTACAACACTCGATGTATTTTGTTAGTGAGGTTCTTAATGCTTCCAAAACCCGATATCACTGGATCCTAAAGTTACTATACACGCTCTTGATCACCTCGAGGAAGCTGAAGCATTATTTTCAAGCTCATCCAATTGAAGTTCATACTACTTTTGCGCTCGGCGAAGTTCTTCATAACCGCGATGCGATCGACAAGATTGCTCATTGGGCGGTCGAACTTGGTCAATATACCATTACATTCGTACCTCGCTCAGCGATGAAAGGACAGACATTGGCTGACTTCATTTCTGAGTGCATAGAGATTCAGATACCGCCTGCACCACAGGACATTGAGTATTGGAAGATGTACTTTTGATGGATCACTCCAACTACCGGGTGCAGGAGCAAGAATCACACTTATTTCACCCTAAGGAGAGAAACTTCGATATGTCCTGCAAATCAAGTTTCGCGCGTCCAATAACGCTGCGGAGTATGAAGCTCTTCTATATGGTTTGCGTATCGCCATATCGCTCGACATTAAGCACCTCGACATCTTTGGTGACTCAGCTCTGGTCATTAACCAGGTCACTAAGGATTGGAATTGTGTAGATGACAATATGGCTGCTTACTGCCAAGAAGCAAGGAAACTGGAGAACAAGTTGGATGGACTCAAGTTCATGCACGTTCTTCGTGAGAATAATCAAGCTGCTGATGAGTTAGCAAAGATGGGATTGTCTCGGTCAATGGTTCTGCCCAGTGTTTTCCTTCACACCCTGGATGTTCCTACTATTCCTCCTCAGTCAGACATGCTGACGACCGATGTTGTCGAGCCAGACATGGATATAGACGTGGAGGCCAATTGGCGTGACCTGATTGTTTAATACTTAACTAGGGATACGCTGCCCACAGACTCTAAGGAGCAACAAAAGTTGAAGGCCAAGTGTCGAGGATATTTGATGGTGGATGACCTCCTTTATCGAAGAGGAGGGTCGAATATTCTGATGCACTGTATCTCTATTCCCCAAGGCAAAGAGTTGATGGCGGAGATCCACGCAGGAGCGTGTGGCAATCATGCGGCTTCCAAAACTTTGGTTGGCAAGGCTTTTCGGCAAGGGTTTTATTGGCCCATGGCAGTTGAAGATGCACACCAAGTCGTTCGGAAGTGTGAAGGATGTCGATTCTTTGCTCAGCACACGCATGTACCCTCGTAGCAACTTCAGATGATACCTATGACTTGGCCTTTTGCAATCTAGGGGCTCGACATTGTCGGTCCTTTCAAAAAGGTGCTAGGTGGTTCACTCATTTGTTCGTTGCTATTGATAAGTTCACCAAGTGGATTGAAGCAATGCCGATCAGCAAGATAACTTCCAAGAAGGTAATTGAGTTTGTCAAAGAGATCTTCACTCGGTTTGGAGTCCCTCATGATATCATCACTGATAATGGTACTTAGTTTACATTTGAGGAATTCTGTGACTTTGCCGATGAGATGGGAATAAAAATCCACTTTGCTTTGGTGGCTCATCTCAAAGCAATGGGCAGGTCGAACAGGCCAACCATATGATTCTTCAAGGGTTGAAGCCCCAGATTTTTTAACAGGCTCAAACCATATGCTGGTCGATGGGTTCATGAATTGCCTTCGGTTCTCTAGGGGCTGCGCACTAATGTCTGTCCGGCTACCGGTCAGTCGCCATTCTCGTTTGTTTGAGGCTCTGAAGCTATGCTACCGACTGAGGTGAACCTCGTTTCGGCGCGAGTTCAAGGATATGACGAGAAGCTTTCTGAAGGCAACTGAGAAATTGAGTTCATTGCAGTAGAGGAGATGCGTGATCACGCTCTATTTCGGTCGGCAGTATACCAGCAAGGCTTGCGATGTTACTATGACAAGAATGTCCGGAGTCACCAGTTTCAAGTTGGAAAACTGGTGTTGCGCCGAGTGCAATCTACCCAGAATCATCACAAGTTATCCCCTTAATAGGAAGGACCTTATGTGGTCAAAGAAGTCACTCGGTCGGGGGCTTATCGACTGATGTATGAAAATGGCAATGACGTTTCAAATTCTTGGAATATTAATCAGCTATGTCGCTTCTATATTTAGTCCTTTTATGTATTTACATGTACATTATTATTGAATGAAACTTCAATCTTTTTGATGAAAGATGTTTTTTGATGATTTTCATTCTCATTTGTCTCGATTTCTTAATTTATACATTAAACAATTGAGCCAGGGGGCTAGTAATAATGTCCCACAACTCCTTAACCTTGGTAAGTTCTAGTTTTGGATTGTTCTGACCAATTTCTCATATCTTGGCACGGTCTTAACTTTCTGGTCTAACGCTGAATCACTGTGGTCATACAATTTGTTCTGCATAGCAGACCGTGACTACACTAAATCCAGAGCCAAAGTGCAAGAAATCATGTGTTGATTGGTCAATTCTAATTGTAACGCAGTTATGAATTACGATCTAGTATGATAAGGCAGACCGAAGCATCGTTTGTTTTATCTCAAAGAACATATGGTAAACAGGTTCAAGTGCTAAGGCGTGAATAACGCAGCTATGTGCTAACCGATCTATCAAAGTGATAGGAGAGTGCTCTTATGGCTTTTTAGTCAAATTTTTAGCTTGTTTAATAAATAAGAAAGAAAAGATTTCTTATTTATATACATATAAAAAAATATTTCTACACCAAGATACTGCTAATGTACTTCATTAATACAGATGTTTACACTTCCAGTGAGGGAGAAGAAGCATCATCTTCTAACTCAACCTCTAGAGAAGCCACAGGAAATGGCACAGCAGGAGCAAACTCAATGTTATCTACCAGCGCATGAGAAGTCTCAACCATGGAGTCGAGTAGCAGATGACATTGTTCGACTGAGAGTTTGGGATTGAAGCTTTCCTTGATTTGTCTAAAGGAAGCTCATGAAGGATCGAGAAGGCGACCAGAGAGCGGGGTGCATGGGAGTGTTGACTTTTGCTTAGCCATACTAATAAATCATCGCTGGCAAGGTGCCATAAATGCTTCATTAATATGTCCTAGAGCCAATTAGGTAAAATCCGCAAGCGCACAGAAAATACCGTTGTAGCATTTCACCCGGAAGTATTCAGGGTATCGTATTTGTTTATCCCAAAGGAAGGCAATGAATAAGAAGGCTTACTTATGCACATATTTACATTGCGAATTGATAAGGATCATCTAACCAAGGCAGACAAGCAATGGATAATGATGAGGTAGTGTGACACACAGAAGATTCTATCTCAAATATAAATAAATAAATAAAGTCAAGTCGAGAAAGAACTAAGCTGAGCTACTGATGAGGACATCAACGACATACGAATAATGACGACGGAAGATGGCGCGCCAAACCAAGCTGTCACGCTTCCACCTCTCGTCGTCGCGCCTCCTCGAGTTACGGATCCATCTTCTAACGAGACGACGACGTACAAGGGCCCAATCACTAGAGCTCGAGCCCAGGAATTGAAGACGGTTTTGATGCTAAGGAACGACGGCCCAGGATGATGTCGCCCGAAGGCCCACGTGGCCCAAGTCGCACGACTCCCTCTCCACCGCGCGCCTCTCCACTTCAGCCGGCCCTAGATGCCTCGTCCTCCCCCTATATAGTCAAGGGCTGCGCCCCTTGTAATCTTTGAGTTTTGTTTTAAGTTTAGCTTAGCTATACATCCGTCTTTCGACGTGAATTCAGAACTCCACCTTCGTGCAATACATCAGATTGCTCGCCTCTAATTCTTGCTCGTTCTTCGATTGCGCGTAAGAATTGATCCTCGTGATCAGGTTGATCTTGTTTACCGCAAGGTTAATATCCTCCGGAAGTTGGTTCAGCGATTGCATTGGCGCTTCGGCTTGCTCGTCGTAGTCGGATCGTGAGGGTCAACATCCACCAAATCGAAGTTATCTCCACTCGCCGAAAGATCGGGCACTCTACACCTCTCAAGTGGTATCAGACTCCAGCGTTTCTCGGTGAGTTTTATCCAAGTCCACATAAACCAAAAATTACAAAAAAAAAAAGTTTACCCCAGTACGGTTTTGAGCCTCGCACTTTCGTTCAATAATTTGCGTTGTTGAGTTTTTGTGCTTTCGCTTTTGATCGTTGCTGGTACACTGTGTTTCATCGTTTTCTTCCTATCATCGTCGTATCCTTCCGCCGTGCCGCGTGTTTTCACCACCACAGTTTGCTTTCCGTCGCATCTGTTTATCCTGTCTCACTTGCCAAATTTATCTGCTGTACCGTGAGTCCGGGTCAATCACTGCCTCGACGATCGAGTCCTACTCGGTTACGTCGTGTCCCGCTCGCCTCGCTGATCGAGTCCTACTCGGTTACGTCGTGACCCGCTCGCCTCGCCCTGTGTTTAGTTCTGTTCGGCTTCGTGTGTCCCGCTCGCCTCGCTGATCGAGTCCTACTCGGTTACGTCGTGACCCGCTCGCCTCGCCCTGTGTTTGTTTCTGCTCGGTTTCGTTTGTTCCTACTCTAGAGAGAGAAAAGTGCTTGTGCTTAATTGCTTGTTTGAGGTCTCATTGTTTATATTTTCAGCAAAAAGTATTAAAAAAAAGAAAAAAAAAGAAAAAAAAAGAGAAAAAAAAGAAAGAAAAAAAAAAGAGAAAAAAAAAAGAGCGGCCGAGCAACACAGGCGACGCGTTCTTGCTGCACTTTGTTTTGATCCTTTTTTTCCTTCCTCTTGCACTTGTACCGGCAGCAATCTTTTCGTGTTTAGCACCATTATTCAGCTTTGCAGTTATTGTTTGAATTGTGCTAACCCTTGGATTGAGTGCAGCCTCCTAGCCCCACAAATTTTCTACTACGAGCAGGTTTTTGTTTCACCACGCAATCGCTCCTCCAATCTTCCACCGGTTTTACCTGTGGTTGCAGTTCACGCTTGCGTGCTTGGTAAGGACGGGTAAGAATTTGATAACAGCTTTTTGATTAAGCTTTTCACCCACCACTCACCTCTCGTTGTAGGATCCTGCTTTTTGTATTGCTTGTGTTTCTATGGCAGAAAATAGCTCGAAGTCGGAGGAGCTCACCCTCCAGGATGTCCAGGCACAGGTTGATGGTCTACAAAACGACATGAAGACGATGCACGAGAGACTTGACTCTACGGTCACTTCGTCGAATGAGCGTTTTGATCAACTGGACCTCGCTGATACGGCTGCCCGCACCACGCTCGCGACGATCATGACTCGTCTTGAGGCCATGTCGACGCAGCTTGGGACCATGACGACGCAGCTCACGGAGTTGCAACAGGCACATGACTACGGCGCCGACACCGAGCAGGACGACGACAATCGCCGTGGTCGTGCTCGTAGGGTACGTGTTCCTATTAATGATTCTTTTGCCAAAATAAAATTTCGTATTCCCACTTTTAATGGCAAATATGATCCGGGTGCTTATCTTGATTGGGAATTAGAGGTTGAACAAAAATTTGCATGCCATGATATTCCTGCTAATTTACAAGTTAAGGCTGCTATTAGTGAATTTACTGAATTTGCTTTACTTTGGTGGCGTGAGTATAGACAAAGATATCCTGATAATATTCCAGCCACTTGGACGGCATTAAAAGCTGCTATGCGTCATCGTTTTGTGCCGTCATATTATGCTAGAGATTTGCTTAATCAAATGCAGCGTTTTCAACAAGGTTCACTTTCCGTAGAGGATTATTATCAAGCTTTGCAAAAGGGTATGATTCGCTGTGGTTTAGTTGAACTGGATGATGCTGCTATGGCTCGCTTTAGGGGTGGGTTAAATCGTGAAATTCAGAATATTCTTGATTATAAGCATTATGATGATATGACCACCTTATTTGAATATGCTTGTAAAGCTGAACGTGAAGTGCAGGATCGACAATCTTCGTCAAGACCTAACATTTTTGTAGGGTCCAAGACGCCTTCAGCTCCACGGTCGACACCTCCTTCCACGTCGCGCGACCACTCCTCGACCACGTCCAAGTCGAGTGCTCCATCCACGGCCAAATCTGCCTCGTTCGTGCCGTCCTCCTCGTCGTCTGGACGAGCTCGTGATATTCAGTGTCACCGTTGCCGAGGATTTGGTCATGTGATACGTGATTGTCCAAATAAACGAACTATGTTGATTCGTGACGACGGTGGGTATTCTTCTGCTAGTGATTCTGAGGATATTCAGCAGACTATGCTTGCCACTAATCATGCAGATAATACGGAGCTTCATGTCGACTCTAGTGCCGCCGACAGGTATGCCACTCTTGTTGTGCAGCGTGTTCTTAGTACACAGGTCGTTCAGGATGAAAAGCATCAGCGCCACAACATTTTTCATATCAAAGGCGTTGTGCAAGAACGAGCGGTCCGTATAATCATTGATGGTGGCAGTTGCAACAATTTGGCTAGTACGACCTTGGTGGAGCAGTTGTCATTGCCAACAAGGAAGCATCCACATCCTTATCACGTTCAATGGCTCAATGATGGCGGCAAAATAAAGGTAACGCGCTCGGTACGTGTTCCTTTCTCTCTTGGCGCCTATTCTGATTTTGTAGATTGTGATGTTGTTCCAATGGAAGCATGCTCTTTGTTGCTTGGCCGTCCTTGGCAATATGATGTTGATAGTGTTCATCATGGTCGCTCCAATTATTATTCCTTCATGTTCAAGGGTCAGAAAATTGTTATTCATCCTATGACACCTGAACAAGTCCTTAAAGATGATATTGCTCGAGCGACAAAAGCTGCAAAATTGGTTACATCGCCTCCTGTTACACCTGTTCAACATGAGATCAAATTGAATAACCCTATCTTGCTTGCTACACGTGCTGATTTTGATGAATTACATGATGCTAATCTGCTTTGCTATGCGCTAGTTTGCTCTCGTATGCTTGTTTCACTAGATGAGGCGCCTATGTTGCATATTCCTCCTGTTGTTGCTAACCTTTTGCAGGACTATAAAGATGTTTTTCCCGCTGAATTGCCGCCGGGTCTTCCTCCTATTCGTGGCATAGAACATCAGATTGATTTAATTCCAGGCGCACAGCTTCCTAATCGCGCCCCGTACCGCACAAATCCTGAGGAGACGAAAGAAATTCAGCGTCAAGTGCAGGCATTGCTTGATAAAGGTTATATTCGTGAGTCTCTCAGCCCTTGTTCGGTTCCTGTTTTGCTTGTTCCTAAGAAAGATGGTTCTTGGCGTATGTGTGTAGATTGTCGTGCAATTAACAATATTACAATTCGTTATCGATATCCTATACCACGCCTTGATGATATGCTTGATGAACTTAGTGGTGCCACAATTTTCTCTAAGGTTGATTTACGTAGTGGTTACCATCAAATAAGAATGAAATTAGGAGATGAATGGAAAACGGCTTTTAAAACTAAATTTGGCTTGTATGAATGGTTGGTTATGCCGTTTGGATTGTCTAATGCTCCTAGCACTTTTATGCGCTTAATGAATGAAGTTCTTCGGTCTTTCATTGGAATATTTGTTGTTGTCTATTTTGATGATATCCTTATATACAGCAAATCCATAAATGAGCATTTAGATCATTTGCGTGCTGTTTTTGATGCTTTGCGTGCTGCTCACTTGTTTGGGAACATGGAAAAATGCACTTTTTGCACGCAACGTGTTTCGTTTCTTGGATATGTTGTTACTCCACAGGGCATTGAGGTCGATAGCAGCAAGGTGGACGCCATTCAGAGTTGGCCCCAACCGACGACGGTCACACAGGTTCGCAGTTTTCTTGGTCTTGCAGGCTTCTATCGTCGTTTTGTGCGGGATTTCAGTTCTATTGCTGCACCATTACATGAGCTGACCAAGAAGGGTGCGCCATTTGAGTGGGACGCACCACAAGACGACGCATTCAACACTTTAAAGGAACGGTTAACTCATGCTCCTCTCTTACAATTGCCTAATTTTGATAAAGTGTTTGAATTGGAATGTGATGCTAGTGGAATTGGTTTGGGTGCAGTTTTGTTGCAAGATCATAAACCCATTGCTTATTTTAGTGAGAAGTTAAGTGGTGCTGCTCTAAAATATTCCACTTATGATAAAGAACTTTATGCTTTAGTAAGAACTTTGCAAACATGGCAGCATTATTTATGGCCTCGCGAATTTATTATTCATTCTGATCATGAGGCTTTGAAACATATTAGAACCCAAACTAATCTGAATCGTCGACATGCTAAATGGGTTGAATTTATTGAATCTTTTCCATACATCATTAAACATAAAAACGGGAAGGAAAATGTGATTGCCGATGCTTTGTCTCGTCGTTATGTGATGCTGTCTCAATTAGACTTTAAAATCTTTGGTTTGCAAGCTTTGAAAGATCAATATGTGAATGATGCTGATTTTCATGATATTATGATGCATTGTAAGGATGGCAAACCTTGGGGCAAATTTCATATGCAGGATGGGTTCCTGTTTCGTGCTAACAAGCTGTGTATTCCAGCTAGCTCGGTTCGTCTTTTGTTGTTACAGGAGGCGCATGGAGGTGGTCTTATGGGTCACTTCGGAGTTTTCAAGACACATGAGGTGTTGGCCGACCATTTCTTTTGGCCACGGATGCGCCGTGATGTTGAGCGCCTTGTTGCACGCTGTACTACATGTCAAAAAGCTAAATCTCGTTTGGGTAATCATGGTTTGTATATGCCCTTGCCTGTTCCCTCTTCTCCTTGGCTTGATATTTCGATGGATTTTGTTTTGGGATTGCCTCGCACTAAGAAGGGGAGGGACAGTATTTTTGTGGTTGTTGATCGTTTCTCTAAAATGGCTCACTTTATACCTTGTCATAAAACTGATGATGCCTCAAATGTTGCTGAATTGTTCTTTAGAGAGATTGTTAGATTGCATGGAATTCCTAAAACAATTGTCTCTGATCGTGATGCTAAGTTTCTTAGTCATTTTTGGCGTTCTCTTTGGAATAAATTAGGAACTAAGCTACTGTTTAGTACTACTTGTCATCCTCAAACTGATGGGCAAACTGAGGTAGTAAATAGAACTTTGTCTGCTATGCTTAGAGCTGTTTTAGATAAAAATTTGAGACGCTGGGAAGATTGTTTACCTCATGTTGAATTTGCTTATAATCATGCTACACATTCTGCCACTAAGATGTGTCCTTTTGAGGTTGTTTATGGCTATGTTCCTAAGGCGCCTATTGATTTGTTTGCTATTGATGCTGAGGATGAACCACATCTTGATGCTCTTGCTCATATTGATCACATGAAACAATTGCATGAAGAAACACAACACAACATTGCCATTGCTAATAAAAAGTATCAAGTTGCTGGTAGTAAAGGTAGAAAACATATTTCTTTTGAACCTGGTGATTTGGTTTGGTTGCACTTGCGTAAAGATAGATTTCCTACTTTGCGTCGTTCTAAACTGATGCCTCGTGCTGCTGGTCCTTTTAAAGTGCTAACCAAGATTAACGATAATGCTTATGTTCTTGACTTGCCCATGGAGTTTGGTGTTTCCACTAGTTTTAATGTTGCAGATTTGAAACCATACTTGGGTGAGGATGATGAGTTGCCGTCGAGGACGACTTCACTTCAAGAAGGGGAGGATGATGAGGACATCAACGACATACGAATAATGACGACGGAAGATGGCGCGCCAAACCAAGCTGTCACGCTTCCACCTCTCGTCGTCGCGCCTCCTCGAGTTACGGATCCATCTTCTAACGAGACGACGACGTACAAGGGCCCAATCACTAGAGCTCGAGCCCAGGAATTGAAGACGGTTTTGATGCTAAGGAACGACGGCCCAGGATGATGTCGCCCGAAGGCCCACGTGGCCCAAGTCGCACGACTCCCTCTCCACCGCGCGCCTCTCCACTTCAGCCGGCCCTAGATGCCTCGTCCTCCCCCTATATAGTCAAGGGCTGCGCCCCTTGTAATCTTTGAGTTTTGTTTTAAGTTTAGCTTAGCTATACATCCGTCTTTCGACGTGAATTCAGAACTCCACCTTCGTGCAATACATCAGATTGCTCGCCTCTAATTCTTGCTCGTTCTTCGATTGCGCGTAAGAATTGATCCTCGTGATCAGGTTGATCTTGTTTACCGCAAGGTTAATATCCTCCGGAAGTTGGTTCAGCGATTGCATTGGCGCTTCGGCTTGCTCGTCGTAGTCGGATCATGAGGGTCAACATCCACCAAATCGAAGTTATCTCCACTCGCCGAAAGATCGGGCACTCTACACCTCTCAAGTGGTATCAGACTCCAGCGTTTCGCCAAGAGCCACAGGCGACTTCCGCCAAGAGCCAACTCACTAGCCTAGCATGGAAGAGTTCAAAGGACGAACAGGGCTGTCACCACCTGCCGCCTACCTCAGCTAACCGGTAGACTAACAAATAATTGATGCAAATCAATTATCCAAGTACCATACTTGCATAATCAAAGAGCGCTCTACTCCTCCATGGTTATATTAATGAAGCAAAGCTATCATATAAATATGATCACCAAACCCATGTCATGTCATAACAATGAATCCTAAGCATAAAGACTATGTCATATAAATTAGACTATAGTGACGGTATATAACAAGCATGACAATAGTAGTATAATAAATATAAACTACTATCACACAAGTGGGCTATACTATCACATATATGGATCACAATATCAAACAAGAAACTCATGACCCAAACACAACTACATGAAAAGATGACATTTATTAAATGGAGCAAAGTCTTACAGAAGGGAAATGATACAAGAGCCATACCAATTTCTTCAAGAGAAGACTTGAAGAACTAGAGAGCTCTAGACTCAACCTAACTCCACTAAGACTTGTGAACAACTAAGTAGCAAGAGAAGGAATTCTTCTTGTGGTGTGTGTGTGTGTGAGTGTAAAGCCACACCCTCCTATTTATAGCCTCTATAGGTTGGCAAAGGGGAGTAACTGCCAAGAATATCCCTGCCCACCGCCTTCAGGGACCAACCAGGAGCCTCCACGTGCAAGCCCAGGAGGAAAGGCCGCATGCCTAGGTCGGCCAACCTAGGGGTTCGGCTGACCTGTGGCTGGGCCCTCCTGGGTTGTGCTTCCTCCGAGTGGCTGCCAGGTGGGTCCTTATCCCAGATGTCAGGGTAGTTTTGTGTGTTTCTTCGGTGTGGTACTGAAAATGGGCCCTTCAATCCATGGGATGTCCAGTTGGCGCTCTCTCATTGGTCGAAAGTGTGTTTCTTTGCATTTTGGGTGTGTTTCCTTCATATTTCCTCCTACATGCAAATAATTCCCAAGTACAAGTGGAACTACATTATTGTAAACAAATATGCGTGTATGAAATACCAAGTTCTCCTTTATTTGAGCATAGTTGACGGATGAAAATGGTACTTAACAGCCATCAACAGGGAGCCAATTAAAAATTCTTTCACAAGAACTTGGCCCATGTCCCAATTATAACCCAAGCCAACCTCTAAACAAATCACCAAGGTTACACACACAAACTTGTGATGTGCTAACCCTAGAAGTGATCAACAACAGCAGCAGAACACAGCGGAAACAAAGGAGAGCAGCAAAGACTCGAAACAATCAAAGAAGCGCACCAATACAAACTCACTGGACTACCATCGGCAGTGCCAATCACAGGCATCGGCAGTGCCGATAGGCACCCTCGACAGTGCCGATAAAGTCCATCGGGAGTGCCGATCGTCAAACAGAAACTTCGGTGATCAGCAGAGAAAACTAATCGGCAGTGCCAGTCAGGGAAATCGGCAGTGCCGGTCGGCAGAAGGAGCAAAGCTACTAGAACACATAGGCAGAGCGCATCAGCAGTGCAAAACAACACATCAGTAGTGCCGATACGGGAAAGACCCAAGCCACCGACAGTGCCAATTGTGGCGTCCGCAGTGCCGATCTGAGTTCTGTCTCCCACACCGGCAGTGCCGGTTCAGAGATCGGCAATGCCGATCGATAGCTTCTAGAACCAAAACTGAACGCGAAACTTGGCAAGAAAATTGCCAAGACCAAAGCAAATAAACTCCAAAAATCACAAAACATGGACAAAAGATGTCTCATGGTAGGACGTTCCTTCTCCAAGTGGAATCACATGAAAAGCTCAAGAATTCATCACGAATTTCAGTTTCCACCAAAAATCCTGGGTTTGACTGGTCTTGAGGAAATCCATCAAATTGAGGATGCTCTTGCCTAGGATTCAATGAAGGATCCAACAAGGAATGTTTGGGCATTTCTAGCAACAAGATCCCTCAAGAAATTCATACCAAAACCCACTCAAAAACGAGATAAAAAATCACCACGAAAATAGCTCCAAAAATAGAGAAAAAGACAAATTCGGGATTTAGGGAGAGAGGAAGAACTTGAGCACGAATTTGAATCTCATATCATTGATTCATCAAGTCAAGATATAGGGATACATGGCTAGGAAGCCACCCTCTTCCTCCCACTATCTGGAAGAGAAAGAGATGTCTCTCACACACCCACTCCTCTCCTCTATTACATGAAGACCTCTCCTAGCACTTTGAAGTGAAGATCTAAAGCAAGGCTAAGGGAAAAGAAAGGCACCTCTTCCACCAGCGCTACCTCTCCTTATATAGGCCTAGGGATTGTCCTAAAGACCACCCTACCCCTCACCTACAATACATTGCCACCTACTACTAGGGGCACAACTGTCCATATTTTTCCTCGTTGCCCGAATGCCATTGAGCCCCTCATGACTTTGCTTCGCCTCGATGCAAGCTCCGTAATGGTGCCACATGCACCTCCAATCGCCACCATCGGTTTTGAGGCCCAAACTGGGAAACCGCCTTGCACGCTTCTCAAAGCGTGACTTCTTGATCATGACGCGTGTCACCTCGTCCCATGATCCTCCTCGTCAGCAAGTCTCTCCCGCCTCCGGTCGATTGGAAGCCTCTACTTGCAGCAACACCCGATCACCTCTGACTTGATCGATCCCGCCGTCTTGATCACCACCCACGGTTTTGAGGCTCAACCGTGAAACCGTCCGTGCTTCTTGCCTCTCCACATGTATGGTATGGATCACCCTTGACTTCACCCGACCTCCCGATCGTCCGGCCCCAAGTCTCCTACTTGTGCCCGATCCTCTCGCCGTTGACCACCAAGTTGACTCCAGTGACCTACACATCATGAGACAAGCAAACACATTTCCAATCTCCTACAAACTCTCTAACATCCTCATCAACTCCCGATTAGTCATAACCATAACAATGCACATATTCATGCAATCCCCAAATCCCCGCATTTCAACTCAACCACAAAATCAACCAATGTCAATTACTCATCACATATTGCAAACCATGGCACATATCAACATGGTTTCTCAGCACAGGATTCCAAGACATGTAGATAGCTAATACTTGACTTCCAGCTTTGACAGCTATGCGCTTGGTATGTTCCTCAATAGCCTCAGGAGCATGCTCCAGAAGATATTCTAATGAGTGTCCGATCTTCTCATCTTGGTTGGCATGGAGATAATCCATGGCTTTCCGAGCACCATAAGATAAGGCTAGAGAATACAAACAAGTGAGAATAACAGAATCAGTTGAAGACTATGCAGATGACCAAAAGAGGCTTACTGGCAAGTTTACATTTAAAATCCTTGGCAGAGCTTTTGACATCCTTCAACTTCTCCTCGATCTTCTCTAATAATTTCTTCAGCTGATCGATCTCTTCGCTCTGATCTTTGACCTCTTCCAATTTCTTCTTCTGTTGAGTGTTCTCAGCGCTCTGTTCTTTGAGGGAATTGGAGAGACTGTCTTTCTCAGTGGTTAGAGCCTCTAAAAACCTCTCCTGGATGGAAAAGAGTCTCTCCAAGTCGGCGACCTTCTTCTCATGAGCTGAGAGCATTTATCAAGTTTTTAGCATGGGGAATAATGAAGCTAGAAGGACTTACTAGCTTTTTACCTGCGCTGTCAAGACGGCTCTGCTCTAGAGAGGCGTTCACTGCTCTGAGGTCGATCAACAGTTTGTTTACTTGTTCCTTGGCCTTGGAGTACTGTTGACCGGTGACTGTATTTAGAGTGACACCATGTCACTAAGCAGGAATAATATTCTTTCTATTAAGATTCCAACTACATTACCAAAGTTTTCAGCCTCGAGGAAATCAATCTGTGCTTGTTTTTTCTCAAGTAGAGAATACATTTGCTGGTCAAAAAGATGTAGAGTGATTCAATACTTTATGTAACTTAAGCATTACAAAAACCTTGGTATTGGTGTACCTTGGATGCTTCACGGTGCTGATGGATGATCTCTAGATCTTCTGCTTCTGGTCGACCCGCTGGTTTTCCGACTGGCATAGCTTTATCCTTGACGGGAACCGACACAACGGTTTGCGGAGGAGAGGCAGTCTTCGGCGGCGCTGGGATCTCAGGTGACTTCGTCGGCTCGGTCGGAGCGCTTGATGGCGTGTTGACCGACTTAGTCGGATTGGTCAGACTGGGAGCTAGGGTCTGCACCACGTCCCTAGACGTGGACCTGCTCGGTGTTCCGGTCAATTGTGAGGCATCTTCACTACAGACAAAAATTCAGAGATCAAATAGACTTTGGAATAAATCATTCAAGATTGGTAATGAGGAAACTTACTCGGAGGTTTGCTTTATCTTGATCCTATAGACCTTCTTTTTCAGAGAAGTGGTCTATGAATCAGATTACTTCCTCTTCAAAGTAGGTTGCTTCAGCACCTCCGCAGACCGCTCTTTTCAGAGCAGTGGTCTACGAATCAGATTGCTTACACTTGGTGCGGGACTTCCAACTGGCTTGAAGATCTGTCGGAGGGAGCAAAGGAGTGTTGACTGGTGCCTTGAGGATGCTCTTCCTCATCATCGTCATCATCACCATCTCCTCGGTACTATCTCTAACGGTGGGCGACTATCTTGACTTGTTGACTGATGGAAGACGGATTGACATCTCGGACAATAGAGCCGCCTGCATCAATTGAATTGGTCTGAAGCGTGCTCGCTGATGAGCTTGTCCTGGCAGGGTCGGTCTGCGGAAGTGGCTTGGCAGCATAGTCCACTCCTTCCATGTTAGTCAGTGGGAGTGGAGGGTGAGACACAGAAGTGTCAAGTACTTGCATATGTACATAAAGACAGTATTAGCAAAGCTTTTGCTAAACTAACAATTGAAGATGCAGTGAAAGCTATTGCTTACTCGAGCTCAGTGAGTGCCCATGTTGAGTGCCTTCTTGATCAATCCATGATCCTAAGGGTTAACCGAATCGAACATTTCACCCAGGCGAGCCTTGCGCAGAGCAGAGTTCAATGGGTCGGGCACCTCTCTGGTTTCATCATCATAAGTATATTCCCATCCGGGATGACACTGCTGCTTAATTGGTTGCACTCGGCGCGCGATGAAGCTTTTGGCGATCTTCTTCAAAAGGTCTTGGACTTGAGCGTCGGTCGGGTCAGGCTTCTCAGTCCAAGAGGACTGGAGGCGAGCCTTGGCGCTAGTAAAATCTGAGAGGGCAGGGGGAGGTTTGTCGTAGTAGAACCACTCGTCCCATCATTTCTTGTTTCCTGTGGCCAAGGAGACATCGATGTATAGGTCCTTCTTCCAAAGCTGGATGCCTACACCCCTAATGGCTTCTTGATTGACGGCGGACGACAAGGGACAGAGGATGAAGAGGTGGCAGAACAGAGTGAAATGAGGCAGCACACCCAAGAAAGCTTCGCTCATATGCACGAAGATAGCGATGGGTAGAATAGAGTTGGGATTGAGGTTCACTAACTCAATCCCATAGAAGAAAAGGAGCCCGCGCAAGAAGTTGTAGCAGGGAACTCCAAAGCCACGCTCAAAGAAGGATCGAAAAACTACTATTTGGTTGCAGATTGGAAGAGGATGAGGTTCGGAACCAGGTACCTTCCGGTTCAGACGCGCCTGCTCCGGAACGATGCTATCAATGACCATGCTGGTTAGTGTGTTGGTGCTGGTGGTGCTCTTGGAGAACTCCTGGAGGTGCTCTAGGATGTCAAGCTCCGATAAGGAAGACTCGACGGTGGCAGCACTCTTTGACTTGTTCACCAACTTGCGCGACATCTTGGCGATGGTGAGAAGTGCGGTGGATCTAAAGGCAGAACCTAACCCTAGCAGAGTCTCGAGGGCTTGGATGTGTCGAGGATCTACGACGGCTACGGCGATGAGCTAGAACCCTAGAACAGGGGAGCGGAGAAGCAGAGGAGGCGCGTGGAAGATGAAAGGTTTAAGTAAAATGACGATGAGGAGTTGTCATCATTCCGCCCTCGCTTTTCATACGTCCGTGTTGACCTTGTCGCGAGGGGTCCATATGGGCTGACATGGGCTGCATAGTAGCAGGCTATGTGTTTTGCTCATTAAAATAAAGATAGGCGATATTTTATAGAAAGAATTATTGCTAAACAATTTTGCCTTGAGAGTTAATATCGGGGGCTTCTTTGATGAGAAGCAGTGGTAAATCCACTTAAAAATATTTTCGTATCTATGTGATTTGATAATCATGTAGCAAATAACTTGATGGTCGTACGGAAATAAGTTCAATTTTTATGTTGCTGATTGATGTCAGTAATTTAATATAAATAATGGGCTTGTTATAATATGAGTGACAATTTATTAAGGAAAGGCTATTTTATGATTGATGTCATCTTAGCTTAGTACTGTATTATGATTGATGTCATAAAGTTTTATATGGACCGTAACATGACTGATGTCATGGTATTTAGGTCTATGAGCCACTTGGGCTAGAGTGTATATCACTCGGCTTTCCTTTTAATCGGTCGGCATGGTTGATGTTATGCTAACTAATCCCCTAATTTGATGATTAGGGGATAGACAAGCTCATACTTGATGGTCTGAGTGAATTATACACAATGAAATGTTAAGAGCTAATATTATTAGACTCTTGCATTATTTGTTGGTCTCCAAATTATACAAGAGTCGGGTGCTACACCTGATCAGGTGCACCTAGTCGGCGCACCAGATCTATCAGGAACTTCAATCAAGAGGTCTTCCTAATTTGTGACATTTTCACAGCAAGCATTGTAGAAGAATCACTCGGCAAGTCATAGCTCCAAATCAAAAAGCACTTGGGGGCTACTGTGGAATACTTACCTTACCAGTATCCATAGCTACGCTTAAGTCGGTAGTCGATCAGGTGGCCCACCAATAAGGGAACCAACCCAGTTGGCTTGGTGCGCAAGGCAATTAGAGATAGACTTTCTATGTAAATCCTTATAGACTACGAGTAGGACTCTTCATGTACCCCCTGCCGATCGGGTATATAAGGCTGCAAGGACCTCCCCATCAAGGGCACCAATTCACATCGCAATACAGACCACAGAACATAGAACGTAGGGTTTTTACTCTCATCGAGCGGGTCTGAACCTGTAGAACATGATGTCTTGTGTCTTAACCATCGAGTTCTTAATCCCGACATAGCCTTATAAATACATTGCTGAGATCAAGTCTTGACACCTTCCAACTTGTCGATGCAAGCTCTTGAGGTTTATCACCTTGTCCCGGCTTCGTCATCTTTATTCTTCAAGCTTTTAAGCCTTGTAGAAGATCCTTACTCTGATACCAATTGAAAGTTACCTAGAGGCACTCAGGTAATCTAGAAATTAACCCTGAAAAATAGCACTTAGAAACAAATTTGGCAGAACGACGGAACTTCTGTCAGTCAATGATGGAACTTCCGCGATGACAGAAGTTCTGTTTCTCGACAAAAGTTCCTCAAATAGGAATGAAGTGCTATATGAAAATGCGAAACATAACTTGGAAAAGATACAATACTTGATATATGGTGAAGCTAGTTCAATGAAGTTCTCAATACCTACAATCAATAGCTAGCCACACAATGCACCAGTAGATCGAGCACAATATAATAGGAGAAATACATAAGCACAAAACAAATGCGCAAAAAATAAAGAGAGACACAAGATTTAACCTGAGGTTCGGCAACCACTCAAAATAACTCCAACACAATTCTAGTGGTGATCACACTAACAAGATAATGAACCTATGAAAGGCACAACATCGTAAGCATACTAGTGGATCACACAATGGCAATACAACTCCTACTCAAGCTAGTAATCAAATATACACGGAAGCACACTGTCAGTGTTTCGATCACCGGCTAGTAGAATTTGTTCAGGGGATGCTCGTTTATGATCGGTAATGGCTATGCAAGAGGACACAAGGATTATACTAGTTTGGGGTATCCCCCTATGCCCAGTTAAAGTGGAAGCTCGTGTTACTTGCACCAGAGTGTACAATGGAGGTGAGAGAGGAGAGATCTCCAAGTCTCGATGTGCAACTATGTGTGTGTGGTAATGTCCGGCGATGCCTAGTGATGCCTTACGAAGAAAAAGGAGCTCCCCTTTTATACTCCAAGGGGCATGCCCATGTTATAGAGAGAGAGGGAGAGGGAAAGAGCAACACGTGCGGGGAGTCGGTGAAATCCTATCAAAGTGGATATGATCCCTAGTCGGCGTCGTGGTCGTCGATCGCCGCGGGTCCCACCATCATGATCCTTGCATCAGAAGAGGCATGATTTGGAGGCGTGCCCTCCTTAATTCGTCGGTGGGTCGAATCACTGTGTTCCTGTAGGAGGCATGTACTGTCGAATGGGGAGATGCAACATGGTCATCATCATGGTGTCTAAGTAAGGTTTGGTCGCTGCTGTCCATCAAGTCATCCTTCATTGCCACTGTTGGGGGTGTCATCGAGCCACGACTATAGAAGCACAGTGTGGCTGCCTTACAAGGTCAGGCCCCGTCCCTTCGATGATGGGATGATAATGGGAGTAGGTTTGCAGGGGGGTTCTGACTTCCCATTACTGTGTACGCATGCTTGGTATGACATTTAATGCGGGGTAGATGGTGGTTGTTGTGCTTCACCTTGTTCAACCCTTCAGTCAAGGGTCGATTTGGCAGTTTGCGCTTGGTCGGGCTCGCTCAAAGCAAGAACCTGTCTTGTTTTAGTAGTGTAATCAAATATCTCCATCCCATCACTCCCGCGTGGTCAGTGATTCGGGGGGTTGTCCTATCACTGGGGCGGGACCCGCTGACGAGAGTTGGCAGGAGTAGTGCAGGCTCAGCAGACCCGTGGCCACTCGCGTGGTCATACATGTTGGAGCAGGCATCCTTATCTCTAAGGAACCTCACTCGACCGTGGGGTGAGGCTGATCCACCCGGCCTTCATCGTACTCGAGCGGGGTATAGTGACTTCGACCCTATGAAGGTTTCCCAGAGTCGATCCTGCCTTGACCCTCGATGGGTCGAGCGAGGCGAGAATAGCTCTCGTCCCTTGGTGGGTCAAGCGAGGCGGGGGTGGTCTTGGTCTTGTCTTCGAGATTCGACAGATACGTGGGCTCCCTTTATACGGGACACAGACGGTCTTGCACCGGTCATGTGATGTTATGTTTCGCCAGCTCACGCCGTACTGACGTGGGATTTAACGAGCCTAACCTCGGCCATGTGGCACCGCCGGTTTTTACCCCCGACAGTAGCCCCTGAGTGAGTCGTAGAGTTGTTCGGGGGATGTCATCTGGTCCCTAGCGGGTGTGGCAGAGACTCATTTGTCAAATATTTCTCTAGTAGGGGTGCACGCGAGCGCACCCGCCGGGTGTAGCCGTCGAGCCAGATGGCGAGTTTGAAAAACTCACGCGTTGGCTTTATTCGTCGGAGGTGGTCATCGGAATACTGCTAACCTTGAGTCCCTCGGGTTTTGCTGCATGGATGAGCCAGGCGGCTCCAAGCGCTGTACGGAGGCTCAGGATAGGACGCGTTAGGGGCAATTTTGGTTTTAGTGGCCCCGTGACGAGGTGAATCACCCTTTCCTCAAAAGACGATTCGTGATGCTGCCAGGGCGGCAGGGTTTTTGACTCCATATGGCATGCGAGGAGGGCCTGTGCAACCTTTTTATTGTATGTGCTGCCAGCGTACTATGCGTTGGGCAGAATCCAAAGCTATTTTTTAGGTCAGCCCGACTATTTAAGGCCTTAGCGAGATAGTGCTTCTTCATCCCCCCTTGTTCCAAGGCCTTTCCTCCCTAGATCCGGTAATACAAAGATCTGCTGTGTGGCTGGCGTTGCTGGGCTTGCTTCTGGTTTGAGTCACATCATTGGCATTTCCGCTCGGTGCGGCTACCCGCCAGGAGTCGATGGTGAGGATGAGGATGTGGATGACACCTTGAAGTTGCGCAGTCTGCTGCTCCGTGTTCTTACCCAGGATGGGGGAGTGGGGAGGAGTTCGACGTTTCATGAGGAAGCCATTGTCATAGTCGGTGATTGTGGCATCGGTGGCGGGAGGACGAGTCCGGCCTTCACAATTCCCACCATTTGCCAAGACATGGTGAGAAGTAAGGGGCCCTCCTATGGAAGGCCGTGATGGTCTCTTAGCTGCCTCTCCCATGCATCTTAGACGACAATAGTAAGGACAGGGGCATGAATAGGCGTCGCACCTGGCCTCTTGCTCCTGTAGGGGACTTTAGTCCGCGGGGCCAGCGACACCCGCATCCCCAACGTGCGGGCTATCTGCTTGCTTTGTTGGTCGGAAGGATACCGTAGCCCCAAATGAGGGCATCTTTCCGGCGATGAGGAAGCATTACAGGTGCTTCACCTCATATGTACCCACCGAGGTGTGGGTACTGGCCCTCCTTG
Organism: Eleusine indica; assembly: GCA_030378355.1. Lineage (NCBI taxonomy): Eukaryota > Viridiplantae > Streptophyta > Magnoliopsida > Poales > Poaceae > Eleusine > Eleusine indica. The sequence goes on along the minus strand of CM059501.1, from coordinate 26,972,321 downwards.
TAGCGAGCCAACTAGGTCAATTTTTTATTTTTCTCTTTCATGTAATCACGAATCACGAACACTTGTTTATAATAGATTTTTGTACGGATCGACCCTTGATGGTTTCGGCTAACAAAGATATGTTATGCAACCTCATCGTTGGATTTCCGTTTGCGATGCCGGCCCTTGAGTCTCCGCTCGGTGCAGTCAGACTAGTCGAGCAACCGTTTCGTCTTTACCAATTTCTCCTTCCGCATCTTGTTCGTGAGACGGAGGATAGAGCTGGGTCAAGCTTTCACATAGAGGGCTGAAGTGTGGTGCTCGTTGAGCTGTTATCGGGTCTGTTCGAGTGAAGCCCCCGTTTCCCTATCGGCGGGGTCCCAGTGAACCAGCGGATGGTCGACTTCATAAAACCGTTTTTCTGACTCAACTGGTTGCCACGACTGTTCAATGGGTCATGGTTGCTATATGCCCCTCTTCGGGGACATACCATGGACGAGCTGGAACAGGACTAAAACGCAACTCCGTGATGCCCTCGACCTTCTGGGGTCAGGGTGTTGGCCGCTATGTGTGCTCATCGCTCGTGCCCCTTGCTCTCGGTCGCACATCGGGCGACTGTCGAACCCATTTGCAGGGCCAGCCTTAGAACTCTGACGCTATTGGCCAGTCGAGGCTGATAGGTGTAGAGTGCCCGATCTTTCGGCGAGTGGAGATAACTTCGATTTGGTGGATGTTGACCCTCACGATCCGACTACGATGAGCAAGCCGAAGCGCCAATGCAATCGCTGAACCAACTTCCGGAGGATATGAACCTTGCGGTAAACAAGATCAACCTGATCACGAGGATCAATTCTTACGCGCAATCGAAGAACGAGCAAGAATTAGAGGCGAGCAATCTGATGTATTGCACGAAGTTGGAGTTCTGAATTCACGTCGAGAGATGGATGTATAGCTAAGCTAAACTTAAAACAAAACTGGATACTTTTTATTAGCAACGGCAGTGTTGTGTTGTGTTTCTTCATGCAATTGTTTCATGTGATCAATATGAGCAAGAGCATCAAGATGTGGTTCATCTTCAGCATCAATAGCAAACAAATCAATAGGCGCCCTAGGAACATAGCCATAAACAACCTCAAAAGAACACATCTTAGTGGCAGAATGTGTAGCACGATTATAAGAAAATTCAACATGAGGTAAACAATCTTCCCAACGTCTCAAATTTTTATCTAGAACAGCTCTAAGCATAGCAGACAAAGTTCTATTTACTACCTCAGTTTGCCCATCAGTTTGGGGATGACAAGTAGTACTAAACAGCAGCTTAGTTCCTAATTTATTCCAAAGAGAACGCCAAAAATGACTAAGAAACTTAGCATCATGATCAGAGATAATTGTTTTAGGAATTCCATGCAATCTAACAATCTCTCTAAAGAACAATTCTGCAACATTTGAGGCATCATCAGTTTTATGACAAGGTATAAAATGAGCCATTTTAGAGAAACAATCAACAACCACAAAAATACTGTCCCTCCCCTTCTTAGTGCGAGGCGATCCCAAAACAAAATCCATCAAAATATCATGCCAAGGAGAAGAGGGAACAGGCAAGGGCATATACAAACCATGATTACCCAAACAAGATTTAGCTTTTTGACATATAGTACAGCGTGCAACAAGGCGCTCAACATCACGGCGCATCCGTGGCCAAAAGAAATGGCCGGCCAACACCTTATGTGTCTTGAAAACGCCAAAGTGACCCATAAGACCACCTCCATGCGCCTCCTGTAACAACAAAAGATGAACCGAGCTAGCTGGAATACATAGCTTATTAGCACGAAACAGGAACCCATCCTTCATATGAAATTTGCCCCAAGGTTTGCCATCCTTACAATGCATCATAATATCATGAAAATCAGCATCTTTCACATATTGATCTTTCAAAGCTTGCAAACCAAAGATTTTAAAGTCTAATTGGGACAACATCATATAACGACGAGACAAAGCATCGGTAATCATATTTTCCTTCCCGTTTTTATGTTTAATGATGTACGGAAAAGATTCAATAAATTCAACCCATTTAGCATGACGACGGTTCAGATTAGTTTGGGTTCTAATATGTTTCAAAGCCTCATGATCAGAATGAATAATAAATTCACGAGGCCATAAATAATGCTGCCATGTTTGCAAAGTTCTTACAAAAGCATAAAGTTCTTTATCATAAGTGGAATATTTAAGAGCAGTACCACTTAACTTCTCACTAAAATAAGCAATGGGTTTATGATCTTGCAACAAAATAGCACCCAAACCAATTCCACTAGCATCACATTCCAATTCAAACACTTTATCAAAATTAGGCAATTGTAAGAGAGGAGCATGAGTTAACCGTTCCTTTAAAGTGTTGAATGCGTCGTCTTGTGGTGCGCCCCACTCAAATGGTGCACCCTTCTTGGTCAGCTCATATAATGGTGCAGCAATAGAACTGAAAACCCGCACAAAAATTATCTCCCTGATATATTGGTCCATTTCAAGTAATGGAACGATGTGGAAACATCGCATATAAGTTGAAGTTACCTGAAAATCTTTCAGATGTACATGCTATTTTCCATGTATCTTAGTTAAAGAAATGCCTTAAGCCACCCATAGATGTTATCTTGGACAATAATAAACATCTACATTCGTATTTAACTTATTTCGAGCATCCGATAAAGATATTGGATGAGAAAGATCGAGTTACTTGGAAACGAACCATCAAGTTTTATAAAGTCCAAGGGAATAATCATGTCGAAGATGAAGTAACTTGGGAATCTGAAGAATTCCTTAACACCGATTATCCGGAATTTTTGCATCAATTCTCAGGTAATAAACTTTATTTTTAACCGACCTCTAGTCCGCTTTAAGGGGGTGTTTGGCATGGTTCTGGAGTTCAACTCTAGAGCAGAGCAGTCTAAAACCAGCCAAACACCCTAACTCTAGAAAATTTGGGAGCAGCCCAACTCTAAAGATTTCTAGGAGTCCTAGTTCATTTCTTGAGAGCATCACAAACCCGACGCCAGGAATTGCCAAAACCAACGTAGACTCGGAGTTGTGAAGAAATTACCCGTCATTGCCACTCGTTACACAAAAAAAAATGATTCGATCTTCTTTTTCTTTCCCCCAGTCGCCTTTCTCCTTCATCGTCGAGGGCTCCAGGAGCTCCCAACCCTTCTCTCTGCACCCGTTGGCGGGCGGGGCTGGCGGCGGCGGAGGACCCGAGCTCCGGCGGGGCGGGCTGAGCTTGAGCGACGGGGGCGACGACGGACGACACGAGCTCCGGCGGGCTCGGGCGGCGACAACGGACGTGGGCTCGGGCGGCAATGGATGCGGGCTTGAGAAACAGCGCTACCCAGGCCGGATCTACGGCCGCCGAGCTTGGGCTGCGACGTTGATGCACGCATGAGCTGAGGGCGGCGGCGGCGCCTGGCACGGGCGGTGGTGGGGCATGGGCTGAGGGCGGTGGCGGATGTTGGACTTATTTCATCTTCTTTTTGGATCAACTATGTAATTTGATACACTTTATCATTATCATGTATTTGTTTTGAATTTTAAATTTATTTTGAGTCTCAAGTTCATTTTGTAACATATTATAAAAACAAAAACGATTCTGTCATCATCCTAATTTGATTGGGGTAACCAAGGACAAGAAAGTCAATTCACACCCAAACTTTCCTGTTTCAGAGCTGCTCCCTATGATATAGCCAAACACCCCCACATACAGCTCCAGCTCCACAACAGAGCAGCTCCAGAGCAGAGTTTTGAAGTGGAGCTGCTCCACTGTGGAGCAGAGCCATGCCAAAGAGGCCCTAAATCTCGGAACGAGATTTTTCTTAAGTACGGAGGACTGTGACATCCCAGTGTCACTACATTCTTTTTATCACAGGATTGCACTTAATTCTGGTTTAGTAAGACTACATTCAAATTTGAATACATTTCAAATTTATTTGAATTTAGTATTAAACCATAATGTGGCCAAGTTGTGAAGCAATTTCCAATTTTGCTACAGAATTAGGTGCTATCAAAAATTTATGTAATAGGATTTTTCATAAAATAATTTTAGCAATTTTCTCAGAATTTTATCCAAAGAGAAAATGCTCTAATTAGTTCCTAGAAGTTTTAAATTTACCCATTTTCAAATAAATGGAAAACTTAAACTATTTGGTTTTGGCCCATACCACCTGTCACATTGTGTCCTAGACGTGTCAGCCTTTCACCACAATTTTTCCCCTAATTTTTCTGAGATGGTAGCTATTTTATTTGGATTTGTGAACTCATGGCCGAGATAAATCCAGAAAAAGGGAAAAATCGGACGTGGGACCCACGTGTAAGTCTCTCCCAACTCTCTTCTTCCTCTCTGTTTCTCGCCTGGTCTCTCTCTCGCTGGCACCTGCATTGCCATGCGCAATGACACGCGCCTGGTCGCGTGCCTCCCAGGGGAACTACTTTGGGCGAGAAAAGCTGATGACCTCGACTTCCTCATCCATTCTCTTGGTTTCTCCATCGCCTCTCTGCTATCCCCTACTCTTTCTTCCAACAGAACCTCTGTACGCCATAGTTGAGCTTCCGGAGCTTCGAGCTCGCAGCCCCGCCGCTCCAATGCCTCCCCGGCCAAACCAAAGGTCCCAGTAGATGCGCACACCTTTCCTCCACTCTCCTGCTAAGTCTCATCACGAGTAAGTGATCAGTGCGCACGTAATTGAGGAAATGACGTGGTCATCTTCATCGGTGTTCCGAGCCGCACCACCTTGAAATTGATCCCTCTCGGTGAGCTTCAAAGCTTGAGTCTTGTTTCCTGATGTGCGCAATTTTTTGGCGCATCTCTCAGATCAATTTTCATTTTGATTCGTGACACGAGGTGGAAGGAATCGAGTTTTTCCCCAATCTGCGCGCCCAGGAATTCAATGTAGAAGACGATGGCAATCTGTAAATAAATCGAAGTTCAAATGAATTTCCAAGAAAATGCTTAAATCTTGTAAAAGTCATATCTAGAGTTTTAGGGATCCTAAAATATTAAAGTAAATTTTGTTGGTTTCCTTGACATGAGATCTATGAAGTGAGCATGTTGTTACATATGGTTATCATATAAATTTTTGATGTATGATTTGTTCAGTGTAAAACTGAATAATTGCATGTACTTAGTTGTAAACTTGGTAAAATAGCAAATTAAATTTTTTTAGATTTCTCATGCTTTGTCCAGAATATATTTATTTGACCCCAGTTTCTAGACATAAATTTATATATAATTTTATCTTTGAAATGCTTAGAAATGCATTAAAGTAATTTCTGTAAACTTTTAGGGTTTGAAATTATGAACAAAAATCATGCTCCATATGATGTATCATACTGAATTTTTCTATGATTTTATCTTATGTTCATATTTTACTATAATTTGTTTAGGCAGAAATCTTGTTAAATGCATTATAATTGATTTGTTCATAATATCATTATGAAAATTGGTGAAACTGATCATGTGAGTTATAATTATCATCAGTAGATTAATCATGTCCAGTAACATACTTTTAGTATAGTAAATGAATTAATTGCTTTTCATATTTGCATAATCCTATTTTAATGCAATAGGAAAATGTTTATGATGAAAACTCTACTTTCAATTTGTAATCCGAAGCATATGGCTTCGAGAACAATGTTGGGAACAAATTTTAAGTGATGTGCTCATCCATCATGTGCAACATTTTGTTGTATTTTCTATGCATTCCTTTATATTGACCTCTTGGTATTATTAAGGAAACATTAATTCTTCTGAGGAGGACTTTCAGAAGAAATATCTAACATCAGTACTGACTCCGTAGTTGAAGCCCAAGGCAAGCAACAAAACATTCTTATGTATTAATTTGATTAAATTTCAGTAATTAAGTTACTAGATGTGTATAGATGATTTATGCATTAAGTTTAGGAGTTGAATGAAACCCACTTACATTTCTTGAATATGTCCTATCTTTAAGACATGGTATACAGGTACAGGTAGTTAATAGAGAGATTAGTATGCTTAGTTGTATGATCAATACTGTTTATAGTATTTGAAATAATTAGTGAAATGATGATGTTCACATGATTAAGTAAGAATGTTGAAATTTGGACTAAACGGATCTGTTCTGGAAAGGGCGAAGGCAAAGGACTTGTAAAGTTTTTGCCTTGCAGGGTGGCAGTCCGTTTATGTCAATAATTAAAATTTGAGACGTGGACTGACCCCGTAGGTGAAAGGGCAAAGATCATATGCCTTCAAAGGACATGTCTTGCAAAGCTGTAGCTGTGTCTGTGTCGACCTAGGACCCGTCCGTTGTCGAACCCTTCGAGCAAGTATTGAACAGTACCGAATGCATGCTAGTATATGAGAACTAGTAAAATGATGTAGCATTGTTATTTGCATGTTAGACGGTACCTAAATTCTTGGTCGTGTGATCCAGTAGGAGTGGACAGATTCCCGAGGTAGTGTGGAATGGCTGCCCACTCGGGACTTTGGACCCGGACCGGCTTGTATGATGTCTTTGTGAAAGGTAGCCATACGTGTTCTTAAATGATGCATATGCCATGTACTTCGGCTTTTCCCAGCTAGTGTAAAATGATTGCGATCACTGTCCCTCATAGTAATCAGTACTGCTTGTTCACTGCGTCACATCATAGTTTAAGAACCTTACTAATATTAATGAATGGAATGTTTGGATGAAGAACATTGTGTTTTAGTGAATCTGAACTTGATATATGTTATACTTGATTCAAATTTCAGATTGCTTGTTGTACTTTATATCTCTATATGCTAGTTACCTTATACTGTTATAGTTACTAGAATGCTCACTAAATTTACTTTTAAACATCTCTGAGCCTATGCATGGTCTAGTAATAATTATGTCGGGTAAGACTTGCTGAGCTTAGTTGTTCATGCTTTGTCATGTCGTTGTTTTACTTTCAGGTAATAATGTTGATGCTTATGAGTTACCTTTGGGTGTACTCTCTAGGATATGTCTATTCGAGAGGGATGGTCGGTCCATTGGGAGACTGAGTTGCTGCTGTCATTGTGTGTTGCTAGGCGATGATCTGTATGGCCTCAGATTCATCACAACTGCTTTTACCGTCGAGTTGTATATTGTAGACGTTTAAATCATGTTATCTTTTGGTGTTTTGAAAACTGATCTTTGTAATATTTCTACTGCACTAAACACTTAAACTCTGATGTATAATAAATAACACTCTTTTCTACGTATTTTACACTTTGTCGGTTGTTGTATTATCTTGTGTCTGCTTAATTAGCACCTCGAGAACTTCAATCCAAGGGGTTTGTGACACGCTCTAAGCGACGTCGACCTCAGATCAAGCGATGACCTTACAAGCTCAGAAGAGGAGGTTGAGAAGCCACGACTCAAGAGGAAGGATGACTTCACCGGGCTTTGCTTCATGGCAAAGAATAATCATGACATCGACTCTGACACAAGCGAGGTACCTCCCACTCTAGATGAGCTCTCTTCTGAACTTGATCATTTACGAGACTCATGCAGGATGATAAGCTTCGCACCACTGTTTGTGAGAGTAGGGAGCTTAAGTCTAAATTAGAGAGTGCTGATTATGATATTTCTTCGCTTAGGTCTAAGCTTGCCAAAGATGACATTGTTGATGAGTGTGAGTCCTGTCAAGTTGTGATGAATGATCCCAGTCAGAGGGAAATGTGCATGCTCAAGTTGCCAGTCAGCTTGAGAATGCCCTTAAAGAGCTTGATGAATTCAAGGCTAGATCAACTCTTTTGGGTGCATGTCAGAAGTGCCCAAAGTTCATAAGAGAGATGGAAGCTCAAACCCTCAAAGTCAAAGAGCTCGAGTCCAAGCTGCTAAATGAGACTCGCTCTAAGGTTCTCCCACCACCATGTGTAGTGTGTGGCTCTCTTCAGGATAAGCTTGCAATAACTAGAGAGGAAAACAAGAACATAATTCAGGAAAATGACTACCTCATCTCTTGTCTTCAAAGAACCCTAGTGAGGGAGGAGCAGATTAAGAGTGAATTGGCAAGAGTCAAAGAGAGTGCTAGTAGGTCAACCTACAACTTAGGCTTGAGATTTGAGAGGTGTAACAAAGAGAGTGAAAATGTGGGTAAGTTTATGCCTAGCTCTAGCTACAAGGATGAGGAACAATCCATCAAACCCACTGACATATACTATCCACCAAACCCCAAACCTTCCTTCAACCCAAAGCAAACAGAGAAGCCAAAACCCAAACCTCCTGTGCAAAAAAAGCCTAAACATGAGAGTGTCTACATTTGCATGTTCTGCGGTGGTAAGGGTCACTTGGATGAGTACTGTTATAAGCGTCAGAGGATTGAGAGCATGCAAGCTGAATTAACTAGAAATATGCATCATGATTATTTTATTGATTTTCAGCCTCGCTCTTTTTCTCTTGCCTATCGTGGACAGGGTCATTCCTTATATGGCTTTGACTCAAGAAACAGAGGCTTTGCGCAGCAGCTCTTTAGCGCCCCATGTTTTCCCTATCGTGGTGAGCATCACTCGCGTGGATTTGGTTTTCACACTAATGATTTCTATTCTCACAACCCAAGGTTCTAATTAAGACGCTTTGACATGCCACGTTTTCCTCATCGGGGTTCTCGTCCCATGCGTTCGAATGATAATGTGCAAAGAACTGTGATGACTACTACTGGTCGTATAGTGAAGTGCTGGATTCCTAAAAGCTTTTTGACTAACCCCAGCACTGAGCGATCAATCTTTCCTTCTTGTTTTTTGTAGGCAGCAGGTGGGAGGCCTGGAGAACAAGTGGCTAATGGACTCCGGGTGTTCGCGCCACATGACCGGAGATGCAAAATGATTCTCCAGCCTCACTCCCTTGAAGCGCCGGGAGTATGTGACCTTTGGAGATGATAAGATAGGGAGAGTGAAGGCAAGGGGCACAGTAAAGGTAAATGAAAACTTCACTCTCAAGGATGTTGGTTTGGTTGAGCATCTCAAGTACAATCTTCTCTCTATTTCTCAGTTGCATGATGTTGGTTTGGAAGTGCGCTTTAAGAAAAATACTTCTTGTGTTCTTGATTCGAATGACTCTTTGACTTGCTTTGTTGCTTGAGTGGCCTAGGTTTGATCCGAGGATTGCCTAAGCTCAAATTTGATAATGATTTGGTTTGTGCTCCTTGTCGTCATGGGAAAATAATTGCCGCTTCTCATCCACCAATCAATTTGGTGATGACTGAACGCCCTGGAGAGCTGCTTCATATGGACACTGTTGGCCCTTCTCGGGTTCGTTCTGCGGGTAGGAAGTGGTATGTTTTTTTGATTGTTGATGACTTTTCTCACTATTCTTGGGTTTACTTTCTTGAGAGCAAGGATGAAGTGTTTCATCACTTTTGGAGCTTAGCTTTGAGGTTGTTCAAGAAACTCCCTGGTGCATTACGAGCAATCCGCAGTGATAATGGCACCGAGTTCAAGAACTCCTTCTTTGATGCTTTCTGTCTTGAGCATGGTATTGAGCATCAATATTCAGCACCTCGTGTCCCTCAGTAGAATGGTGTGGTCAAAAGAAAGAATAGAACCTTGATAGAAATGGCCCGGATGATGCTCGATGAGCATAGGACTCCGAGGCGGTTCTGGGCTGAGGTCATTATGATGTGGACAAGGGTTCCCGATCTTCCGATAGGTTCTGATAATCTTAATTAAGGCGGAGGCGATATACAAATTGATACGGCTTCCGAACGAGACGTTCTGAACCCCGCAATCACAGCACAACGTCTCCTCTGGTTATCAACCGTTCAAGAACGATTGACCTTGCCGAGAAGGCTTATCCTTGCCTGTACAAGAACACAAGCAAGAACAAAGAAGAATACAACCAAATTTGCAAGTATACGATGAATCTCACAAGTTGGAGTCTCACAAACCGATCAAACAGTGAAACTGTTATCAACAGAATAATCTAAGCAAAACCCAAACCCTAATGAAGAGGTGGCAGCTGCATATGAGGACCGTAGGGTCGTGCAAGACCCCCTGGACACAGCCCTAAGTGGGCTCAACTCGATACATGGTCCAAAGACCGATTACGGTGTCACAGCACCAGGAAAGATTCTGAAAGTCTATTTGTTTTGGTGATTGCTGATGGCTCGGGCCGATTTTTAACATGGGACTGGTTGGGTTAGAAAGATCTTTTCGTTATTTTTTCAGGCATATATAGAACGTCTAAATCCGAGTCCGAATGCGTTTTGGGCGTCTGTTTTAGTGCAGACTGGTACTAGACCCCAAAGCAGACTCGAAGTTGGTTTTGATTGGGCCTCCACCATGGCTTGCACGTCCTTGCTGGCCCATCACGCCTCCAATCACCTCTCTAGCTATCTCATAATCATCTCCATGGTTCCTAATAATAATTAACTCATTCGGAAGCCATATGTTCTCAAAATCACATAAAGGAATCATTAGGAACAAGCTCACCCGTAAATTCAGTTGTCACGCATGAACTTGCATTTTGGTTAGTGGAGTGCTGGGTGTATCCATAAGGGTGATGTCCTCATCATTCTCCCCCTTTTGTGTTAGAGTCGTCCTCGACTCGAGCTCATCTCTTTCTTCCATATATGGTCTCAAATCAAAATATTAATTATGGAACTATTCCCAAATTTAGGATGCAACTCATATTTATATGTATTATGAAATTTGTCATTACAATAAGAATCTACAGTAGAAGACATTCCATGCAAATTAATAATCTCTTTGAAAACTTGGTCTTCAATATGAGCATCATTCTCACTCTTATCACAAGGGAGACAATGTGTGATCTTAGAAATACTAGAAAAAGATGACATAACATGGTAGTTGATATTAAAGTTTTCTAGTTGGTCATTTAGTTGCAAACCAAGACGATGTTTCAAATTTGAACAAACATAAACTCTATGTACCACAAACACACCTCTATGATCATAGTTGCCAATAGCATAAAAAATGATTTTTATCAATAAAGGCAACTCAGTTTGAGAAAATATTTGCTTCTCTACGGTATTTTGATCACAAAGAACATCAAATTCAATATAACCCAAAATATTTAGAGAAGACAATAATTTCTGCTCATCTTTTTCACATGTAATTAAAATCAAATGTCTCATTTCAGCACTAGTAGGTAAATCATAAGAAAAAACATCAAGCTCATTCATTTGTTGTGGCAAAGGTATAAGTGAAGCTGATGAGGACATCAACGACATACGAATAATGACGACGGAAGATGACGCGCTAAACCAAGCTGTCACACCTCCACCTCTCGTCATCACGCCTCCTCGAGTTACAGATCCATCTTCTAACGAGACGACGATGTACAAGGGCCCAATCACTAGAGCTCGAGCCCAGGAATTGAAGACGGTTTTGATGCTAAGTGATACCACTTGATAGGTGTAGAGTGCCCGATCTTTCGGCGAGTGGAGATAACTTCGATTTGGTGGATGTTGACCCTCACGATCCGACTACGACGAGCAAGCCGAAGCGCCAATGCAATCGCTGAACCAACTTCCGGAGGATATTAACCTTGCGGTAAACAAGATCAACCTGATCACGAGGATCAATTCTTACGCGCAATCGAAGAACGAGCAAGAATTAGAGGCGAGCAATCTGATGTATTGCACGAAGGTGGAGTTCTGAATTCACGTCGAGAGACGGATGTATAGCTAAGCTAAACTTAAAACAAAACTCAAAGATTACAAGGGGCGCAGCCCTTGACTATATATAGGGGGAGGACGAGGCATCTAGGGCCGGCTGAAGTGGAGAGGCGCGCGGTGGAGAGGGAGTCATGCGACTTGGGCCACGTGGGCCTTCGGGCGACATCATCCTAGGCCGTCGTTCCTTAGCATCAAAACCGTCTTCAATTCCTGGGCTCGAGCTCTAGTGATTGGGCCCTTGTACGTCGTCGTCTCGTTAGAAGATGGATCCGTAACTCGAGGAGGCGCGACGACGAGAGGTGGATGCGTGACAGCTTGGTTTGGTGCGCCATCTTCCGTCGTCATTATTCGTATGTCGTTGATGTCCTCATCATCCTCCCCTTCTTGAAGTGAAGTCGTCCTCGACGGCAACTCATCATCCTCACCCCAGTATGGTTTCAAATCTGCAACATTAAAACTAGTGGAAACACCAAACTCCATGGGCAAGTCAAGAACATAAGCATTATCGTTAATCTTGGTTAGCACTTTAAAAGGACCAGCAGCACGACAATCTACACACATACGCCAAGAACCATCTTTCTTAGGAACAAGCAAAACAGGAACCGAACAAGGGCTGAGAGACTCACGAATGTAACCTTTATCAAGCAATGCCTGCACTTGACGCTGAATTTCTTTCGTCTCCTCAGGATTTGTGTGGTACGGGGCGCGATTAGGAAGCTGTGCGCCTGGAATTAAATCAATCTGATGTTCTATGCCACGAATAGGAGGAAGACCCGACGGCAATTCAGTGGGAAAAACATCTTTATAGACCTGCAAAAGGTTAGCAACAGCAGGAGGAATATGCAACATAGGCGCCTCATCTAGTGAAACAAGCATACGAGAGCAAACTAGCGCATAGCAAAGCAGATTAGCATCATGTAATTCATCAAAATCAGCACGTGTAGCAAGCAAGATAGGGTTATTCAATTTGATCTCATGTTGAACAGGTGCAACAGGAGGCGATGTAACGAATTTTGCAGCTTTTGTCGCTCGAGCAATATCATCTTTAAGAACTTGTTCAGGTGTCATAGGATGAATAACAATTTTTTGACCCTTGAACATGAAGGAATAATAATTGGAGCGACCATGATGAACACTATCAACATCATATTGCCAAGGACGGCCAAGCAACAAAGAGCATGCTTCCATTAGAACAACATCACAATCTACAAAATCAGAATAGGCGCCAAGAGAGAAAGGAACACGTACCGAGCGCGTTACCTTTATTTTGCCGCTATCATTAAGCCATTGAACGTGATAAGGATGTGGATGCTTCCTTGTTGACAATGACAACTGCTCCACCAAGGTCGTACTAGCCAAATTGTTGCAACTGTCACCATCGATGATTATACGGACCGCTCGTTCTTGCACAACGCCTTTGATATGAAAAATGTTGTGGCGCTGATGCTTTTCATCCTGAACGACCTGTGTACTAAGAACACGCTGCACAACAAGAGTGGCATACCTGTCGGCGGCACTAGAGTCGACATGAAGCTCCGTATTATCTGCATGATTAGTGGCAAGCATAGTCTGCTGAATATCCTCAGAATCACTAGCAGAAGAATACCCACCGTCGTCACGACTCAACATAGTTCGTTTATTTGGACAATCGCGTATCACATGACCAAATCCTCGGCAACAGTGACACTGAATATCACGAGCTCGTCCAGACGACGAGGAGGACGGCACGAACGAGGCAGATTTGGCCGTGGATGGAGCACTCGACTTGGACGTGGTCGAGGAGTGGTCGCGCGACGTGGAAGGAGGTGTCGACCGTGGAGCTGAAGGCGTCTTGGACCCTACAAAAATGTTAGGTCTTGACAAAGATTGTCGATCCTGCACTTCACGTTCAGCTTTACAAGCATATTCAAATAAGGTGGTCATATCATCATAATGCTTATAATCAAGAATATTCTGAATTTCACGATTTAACCCACCCCTAAAGCGAGCCATAGCAGCATCATCCAGTTCAACTAAACCACAGTGAATCATACCCTTTTGCAAAGCTTGATAATAATCCTCTACGAAAAGTGAACCTTGTTGAAAACGCTGCATTTGATTAAGCAAATCTCTAGCATAATATGACGGCACAAAACGATGACGCATAGCAGCTTTTAATGCCGTCCAAGTGGCTGGAATATTATCAGGATATCTTTGTCTATACTCACGCCACCAAAGTAAAGCAAATTCAGTAAATTCACTAATAGCAGCCTTAACTTGTAAATTAGCAGGAATATCATGGCATGCAAATTTTTGTTCAACCTCTAATTCCCAATCAAGATAAGCACCCGGATCATATTTGCCATTAAAAGTGGGAATACGAAATTTTATTTTGGCAAAAGAATCATTAATAGGAACACGTACCCTACGAGCACGACCACGGCGATTGTCGTCGTCCTGCTCGGTGTCGGCGCCGTAGTCACGTGCATGTTGCAACTCCGTGAGCTGCGTCGTCATGGTCCCAAGCTGCGTCGACATGGCCTCAAGACGAGTCATGATCGTCGCTAGCGTGGTGCGGGCAGCCGTATCAGCAAGGTCCAGTTGATCAAAACGCTCATTCGACAAAGTGACCGTAGAGTCAAATCTCTCGTGCATCGTCTTCATGTCGTTTTGTAGACCATCTACCTGTGCCTGGACATCCTGGAGGGTGAGCTCCTCCGACTTCGAGCTGTTTTCTGCCATAGAAACACAAGCAATACAAAAAGCGGGATCCTACAACGAGAGGTGAGTGGTGGATGAAAAGCTCAATCAAAAAGCTATTATGAAATTCTTACCCGTCCTTACCAAGCACGCAAGCGTGAACTGCAACCACAGGTAAAACCGGTGGAAGATTGGTGGAGCGATTGCGTGGTGAAACAAAAACCTGCTCGTAGTAGAAAATTTGTGGAGCTAGGAGGCTGCACTCAATCCAAGGGTTAGCACAATTCAAACAATAACTGCAAGGCTGAATAATGGTGCTAAACGCGAAAAGATTGCTGCCGGTACAAGTGCAAGAGGAAGGAAAAAGGATCAAAACAAAGTGCAGCAAGAACGCGTCGCCTGTGTTGCTCGGCCGCTCTTTTTTTCTGTTTTTTTTCTTTCTTTTTTTTTCTCTTTTTTTCTCTTTTTTTTCTTTTTTTTTCTCTTTTTTTAAATACTTTTTGCTGAAAATATAAACAATGAGACCTGAAATAAGCAATTAAGCACAAGCACTTTTTTTTTTGAGGCAGGGGTAGAACGGAACCGAGCAGAAACAAACACAGGGCGAGGCGAGCGGGTCACGACGTAACCGAGTAGGACTCGATCAGCGAGGCGAGCAGGACACACGAAACCGAACAGAACTAAACACAGGGCGAGGCGAGCGGGTCACGACGTAACCGAGTAGGACTCGATCAGCGAGGCGAGCGGGACACACGAAACCGAACAGAACTAAACACAGGGCGAGGCGAGCGGGTCACGACGTAACCGAGTAGGACTCGATCGTCGAGGCAGTGATTGACCCGGACTCACGGTGCAGTGGGAAAATTTGGCAAGCGAGACGGGGTAAACAGATGCGGCGGAAAGCAAACTGTGGTGGTGAAAACACGCGGCACGGCGGAAGGATACGACGATGATAGGAAGAAAACGATGAAACACAGTGTACCAGCAACGATCAAAAGCGAAAGCACAAAAACTCAACAACGCAAATTATTGAACGAAAGTGCGAGGCTCAAAACCGTACTGGGGTAAACTTTTTTTTTTGTAGTTTTCTTTTTATGTGGACTTGGATAAAACTCACCGAGAAACACTGGAATCTGATACCACTTGATACCACTTGATAGGTGTAGAGTGCCCGATCTTTCGGCGAGTGGAGATAACTTCGATTTGGTGGATGTTGACCCTCACGATCCGACTACGACGAGTAAGCCGAAGCGCCAATGCAATCGCTGAACCAACTTCCGGAGGATATTAACCTTGCGGTAAACAAGATCAACCTGATCATGAGGATCAATTCTTACGCGCAATCGAAGAACGAGCAAGAATTAGAGGCGAGCAATCTGATGTATTGCACGAAGGTGGAGTTCTGAATTCACGTCGAGAGACGGATGTATAGCTAAGCTAAACTTAAAACAAAACTCAAAGATTACAAGGGGCGCAGCCCTTGACTATATAGGAGGAGGACGAGGCATCTAGGGCCGGCTGAAGTGGAGAGGCGCGCGGTGGAGAGGGAGTCATGCGACTTGGGCCATGTGGGCCTTCGGGCGATATCATCCTGGGCTGTCGTTCCTTAGCATCAAAACCGTCTTCAATTCCTGGGCTCGAGCTCTAGTGATTGGGCCCTTGTACGTCGTCGTCTCGTTAAAAGATGGATCCGTAACTCGAGGAGGCGCGACGATGAGAGGTGGAGGCGTGACAGCTTGGTTTGGCGCGCCATCTTCCGTCGTCATTATTCGTATGTCGTTGATGTCCTCATCACTAAGGAACGACGGCCCAGGATGATATCGCTCGAAGGCCCACATGGCCCAAGTCGCACGACTCCCTCTCCACCGCGCGCCTCTCCACTTCAGTCGGCCCTAGATGCCTCGTCCTCCCCCTATATAGTCAAGGGCTGCGCCCCTTGTAATCTTCGAGTTTTGTTTTAAGTTTAGCTTAGCTATACATCCGTCTCTCGACATGAATTCAGAACTCCACCTTCGTGCAATACATCAGATTGCTCACCTCTAATTCTTGCTCGTTCTTCGATTGCGCGTAAGAATTGATCCTCGTGATCAGGTTGATCTTGTTTACCGCAAGGTTAATATCCTCTGGAAGTTGGTTCAGCGATTGCATTGGCGCTTCGGCTTGCTCGTCGTAGTCGGATCGTGAGGGTCAACATCCACTAAATTGAAGTTATCTCCACTCGCCGAAAGATCGGGCACTCTACACCTATCAAGTTGTATCAGATTCCAGTGTTTCTCGGTGAGTTTTATCCAAGTTCACATAAACCGAAAACTACAAAAAAAAGTTTACCCCAGTACGGTTTTGAGCCTCGCTCTTTCGTTCAATAATTTGCGTTGTTGAAATTTTATGCTTTCGCTTTTGATCGTTGCTGGTACACTGTGTTTCATCGTTTTCTTCCTATTATCGTCGTATCCTTCTGCCGTGCCGCGTGTTTTCACCACCACAGTTTGCTTTCCGCCGCATCAGTTTACCCCGTCTCGCTTGCCAACTTTTTCCGCTGCACCGTGAGTCCGGGTCACTCACCGCCTCGACGATCGAGTCCTACTCGGTTACGTCGTGACCCGCTCGCCTCGCTGATCGAGTCCTACTTGGTTACGTCGTGACCTACT
This sequence comes from Eleusine indica, assembly GCA_030378355.1. Lineage (NCBI taxonomy): Eukaryota > Viridiplantae > Streptophyta > Magnoliopsida > Poales > Poaceae > Eleusine > Eleusine indica. The sequence goes on along the minus strand of CM059501.1, from coordinate 26,955,351 downwards.
CGCCTCGCCCTATATTTAGTTCTGTCCGGTTTCGTGTGTTCTGCTCGCCTCGCTGATCGAGTCCTACTCGGTTACGTCGTGACCCGCTCGCCTCGCCCTGTGTTTAGTTCTGTTCGGTTTCATGTGTCCCTACTCCAGAGAAAAAGAGAGAGAGAGACGAAAGAAATTCAGTGTCAAGTGCAGGCATTGCTTGATAAAGGTTACATTCGTGAGTCTCTCAGCCCTTGCTCGGTTCCTGTTTTGCTTGTTCCTAAGAAAGATGGTTCTTGGCGTATGTGTGTAGATTGTCGTGCAATTAACAATATTACAATTCGTTATCGATATCCTATACCACGCCTTGATGATATGCTTGATGAACTTAGTGGTGCCACAATTTTCTCTAAGGTTGCTTTGCATAGTGGTTACCATCAAATAAGAATGAAATTAGGAGATGAATGGAAAACGGCTTTTAAAACTAAATTTGGCTTGTATGAATGGTTGGTTATGCCGTTTGGATTGTCTAATGCTCCTAGCACTTTTATGCGCTTAATGAATGAAGTTCTTCGGTCTTTCATTGGAATATTTGTTGTTGTCTATTTTGATGATATCCTTATATACAGCAAATCCATGAATGAGCATTTAGATCATTTGCGTGCTGTTTTTGATGCTTTGCCTTCTGCTCACTTGTTTGGGAACATGAAAAAATGCACTTTTTGCACGCAACATGTTTCGTTTCTTGGATATGTTGTTACTCCACAGGGCATTGAGGTGGATAGCAGCAAGGTGGACGCCATTCAGAGTTGGCCCCAACCGACGACGGTCACACAGGTTCGCAGTTTTCTTGGTCTTGCAGGCTTCTATCGTCGTTTTGTGCGGGATTTCAGTTCTATTGCTGCACCATTACATGAGCTGACCAAGAAGGATGCGCCATTTGAGTGGGGCGCACCACAAGACGACGCATTCAACACTTTAAAGGAACGGTTAACTCATGCTCCTCTCTTACAATTGCCTAATTTTGATAAAGTGTTTGAATTGGAATATGATGCTAGTGGAATTGGTTTGGGTGCTGTTTTGTTGCAAGATCATAAACCCATAACTTATTTTAGTGAGAAGTTAAGTGGTGCTGCTCTTAAATATTCCACTTATGATAAAGAACTTTATGCTTTAGTAAGAACTTTGCAAACATGGCAGCATTATTTATGGCCTCGCGAATTTATTGTTCATTCTGATCATGAGGCTTTGAAACATATTAGAACCCAAACTAATCTGAATCGTCGTCATGCTAAATGGGTTGAATTTATTGAATCTTTTCCATACATCATTAAACATAAAAACGGGAAGGAAAATGTGATTGCCGATGCTTTGTCTCGTCGTTATATGATGCTGTCCCAATTAGACTTTAAAATCTTTGGTTTGCAAGATTTGAAAGATCAATATGTGAATGATGCTGATTTTCATGATATTATGATGCATTGTAAGGATGGCAAACCTTGGGGCAAATTTCATATGCAGGATGGGTTCCTGTTTCGAGCTAACAAGCTGTGTATTCCAGCTATCTCGGTTCGTCTTTTGTTGTTACAGGAGGCACATGGAGGTGGTCTTATGGGTCACTTCGGAGTTTTCAAGACACATGAGGTGTTGGCCGACCATTTCTTTTGGCCACGGATGCGCCGTGATGTTGAGCGTCTTGTTGCACGCTGTACTACATGTCAAAAAGCTAAATCTCGTTTGGGTAATCATGGTTTGTATATGCCCTTGCCTGTTCCCTCTTCTCCTTGGCATGATATTTCGATGGATTTTGTTTTGGGATTGCCTCGCACTAAGAAGGGGAGGGACAGTATTTTTGTGGTTGTTGATCGTTTCTCTAAAATGGCTCACTTTATACCTTGTCATAAAACTGATGATGCCTCAAATGTTGCTGAATTGTTCTTTAGAGAGATTGTTAGATTGCATGGAATTCCTAAAACAATTGTCTCTGATCGTGATGCTAAGTTTCTTAGTCATTTTTGACGTTCTCTTTGGAATAAATTAGGAACTAAGCTGCTGTTTAGTACTACTTGTCATCCTCAAACTGATGGGCAAACTGAGGTAGTAAATAGAACTTTGTCTGCTATGCTTAGAGCTGTTTTAGATAAAAATTTGAGACGCTGGGAAGATTGTTTACCTCATGTTGAATTTGCTTATAATCGTGCTACACATTCTGCCACTAAGATGTGTCCTTTTGAGGTTGTTTATGGCTATGTTCCTAAGGCGCATATTGATTTGTTTGCTATTGATGCTGAAGATGAACCACATCTTGATGCTCTTGCTCATATTGATCACATGAAACAATTGCATGAAGTAACACAACACAACATTGCCATTGCTAATAAAAAGTATCAAGTTGCTGGTAGTAAAGGTAGAAAACATATTTCTTTTGAACCTGGTGATTTGGTTTGGTTGCACTTGCATAAAGATAGATTTCCTACTTTGCATTGTTCTAAACTAATGCCTCGTGCTGCTGGTCCTTTTAATGTGCTAACCAAGATTAACGATAATGCTTATGTTCTTGACTTGCCCATGGAGTTTGGTGTTTCCACTAGTTTTAATGTTGCAGATTTGAAACCATACTTGGGTGAGGATGATGAGTTGCCGTCGAGGACGACTTCACTTCAAGAAGGGGAGGATGATGAGGACATCAACGACATACGAATAATGACGACTGAAGATGGCGCGCCAAACCAAGCTGTCACGCCTCGACCTCTCGTCACCACGCCTCCTCGAGTTACGGATCCATCTTCTAATGAGACGACGACGTACAAGGGCCCAATCACTAGAGCTCGAGCCCAGGAACTGAAGACGGTTTTGATGCTAAGGAACGACGGCCCAGGATGATGTCGCCCGAAGGCCCACGTGGCCCAAGTCGCATGACTCCCTCTCCACCGCGCGCCTCTCCACTTCAGCCGGCCCTAGATGCCTTGTCCTCCCCCTATTAAGTCAAGGGCTGAGCCCCTTGCAATCTTTGAGTTTTGTTTTAAGTTTAGCTTAGCTATACATCCGTCTCTCGACGTGAATTCAGAACTCCACCTTCGTGCAATACATCAGATTGCTCGCCTCTAATTCTTGCTCGTTCTTCGATTGCACGTAAGAATTGATCCTCGTGATCAGGTTGATCTTGTTTACCGCAAGGTTAATATCCTCCGAAAGTTGGTTCAGCAATTGCATTGGCACTTCGGCTTGCTCGTCGTAGTCGGATCGTGAGGGTCAACATCCACCAAATCGAAGTTATCTCCACTCGCCGAAAGATCGGGCACTCTACACCTATCATTGGCCTCCTAGAATTAATAGGTCGCAATGATTGCTAGGACATAGTGGTGTGAAATTGGAAGTATTCGGATTTGTGGTCGACTTATCGATTCACCCCCCTCTCGATATGCCTTCGGTCTTCACAATTGGTATCAGATCCAAGTGCTCAACTTTGAGGCTTTACCGCCTTGAGTAAGAATGCTGGGAGAGATGGGGAGTGTTCCCATATTCAAAGGGGAGGACTACAGGTATTGGAAGGCACGCATCCAAGCCTACCTTGGGTCCCTTGATCCAGAGATATGGAAGGTGACCCATGATTCGGATGTGGACGAGAACCCGCTTGATCCTGATTTCATTAAGTTCAACGTAAGGCCAAGAATGCTTTGTTTGCATGCATCTCTAAGGATGTTTTTGCTATGTTGAATGTTAGTTCGTCAGCACATGATATCTGGACTAAGATTCAGGTTATTCATGAGGGTACCAGTGATATCAATAAGCAAAGATATTATGTGTTGAAGAACAAATATGATAACTTCACTAGATTGCCATATGAGGGAGCTAACACTGTTTATTCTCGTTTTCATGTGCTAGTGGAGGAGATCAATGCACTTGGGGATGATTCAAGCTCAAGCCTACGGAGGTCATTAGAGGAGTTGTGTGTCTATTCAAGGATCCCAAGTATGAGTCCATCATCATCTACACCTTGCAAGGTGACCTCAAGACCAATACCATCAAGGACGTGCTTGTGAAGATCACAGCTTTCGAGAGCTACCAGATAGGTTTGGATGGTCCACAACCATCCAACCTAGCTCTTCAAGCCGAGAAGCAAGAGCTTACCAAGAGCAAGAAGAAGGTGATCAAGGATGATGATGATGATGATGATGATAAAGATGACTTGTGTGAGGACTTGGCTCTTCTCATGAAGAAGATGAGGACCTTCAAGAACAAGTTTGCCTCCAAGTCCAAAGGCAAGTGCTTCAACTATGGCTCCAGGAATCACTTTGTTCGAGATTGCCTGAAGCCAAAGAATGGAGCTTTCAAGCCCCAAGACTCAAGTTATGAAGACGGAGATGAAGAAGAAGACCCCAAAGACAAGCAAAAGAAGAACATGTACTTCAACAAGGACAAAAGCAAAGGCAAAGCCAAGGAGTACAAGAAGAAGTTCTCATGCAAGGCCCTTGTTGGAGAGTGGACAAGTGACAACTCAAGTGATACATCCTCTTCCTCAAGCGATGATGAAGAAGTGGCCGGCCTAGCCATGATCAAGACCACACTTCCACGAGCTCTTCCTCTACCTCCCACATGCCTCATGGCCATGAGCCAACTTGGGGAGAGTGAGGATGAGAGCAGCGACGATAGCGATGCCGAGGAGCTCTCCTGCACCAAGCTTTGGAGTATGCTTGAGCAAGCCCGTGACATCGCCGTCAAGAAATCCTAAATGTTGGATGTGGTAAGAAAAGAGTGTAAGTTTGCTATGGACCGTGTTAGTGAGCTTGAGAGTGAGCTCAAGGACCTTGTCACATCTCATGATAGACTAAGCAATAGTTATGACAAACTCAAGGATGTTCATGTAGAGCTATGTGAGAAGTACAAGGCCCTTGAACTTACTTTTTAGGCCATCAATGTTGAGGACCAAGCCTCTCTCTCCTCTAGTTCATCAAAGGGTGATGTTTCTACTATGTTTGATGAACTAGCCACCTCGGTCGAGGTTTTTTCTCTTGAGCCATTTGAGAAACCATGTTGATATGTGCCACGGTTTGCAATATGTTATGAGTAACTAACATTGATTGATTTTGTGGTTTAGTTGAAATGCGGGGATTTGGGGATTGCAAGAATATGTGCATTGTTATGGTTATGACTAACCGGGAGTTGATGAGGATGTTGGAGAGTTTGTAGGAGATGGAAAATGTGTTTGCTTGTCTCATGATGTGTAGGTCACTGGGTCAACTTGGCAGTCAACGGCGAGAGGATCGGACACAAGTAGGAGACTTGGGGCCGGACGATCGGGAGGCCGGATGAAGTCAAGGGTGATCCATACCATACACGTGGAGAGGCGAGAAACCGTGGGTGGTGATCAAGATGGCCGGGTTGACCAAGTCAAAGGTGATTGGGCGTCGGTGCAAGTAGAGGCTTCCAATGGACCAGAGGCGGGAGAGACTTGACGACGAGGAGGATCATGGGACGAGGTGACACGCGTCAAGATCAAGAAGTCATGCTTTGAGAAGCGTGCAAGGCGGTTTCTCGGTTTGGGCCTCAAAACCGGTGGCGGCGATTGGAGGTGCACGTGGCACCATCACGGAGCTTGCATCGAGGCAAAGCAAAGTCATGAAGGGCTCGATGGTGTTCGAGCGACGAGGAAAAAGATGGACGGTTGTGCCCCTGGTGGTAGGTGGTAGTGTATTGTAGGTGAGGGGTAGGATGGTCTTTAGTACAACCCCTAGGCCTATATAAGGAGAGGTAGGGCTGATGGAAGAGGTGCCTCTCTTTCCCTTAGCCTTCCTTTAGGTCTTCACTTCAAAGTGCTAGGAGAGGTCTTCATCTAATAGAGGAGAGGAGTGGATGTGTGAGAAACATCTCTTTCTCTTCCAAATAGTAGGAGGAAGAGGGTGGCTTCCTAGCCATCTATCACTGTATCTTGACTTGATGAATCAATAATATGTGATTCAAATTCGTGCTCAAGTTCTTCCTCTCTCCTTAAATACCAAATTTGTCTTTTTCTCTATTTTCAGAGCTATTTTCGTGGTGATTTTCAATCATTTTTGAGTGGGTTTTGATACGAATTTATTGACGGATCTTGATGCTAGGACATGCCTAAACATTCCTTGATGGATCCTTGATTAAATCCTAGGCAAGAGCATCCTTGATTTGGTGGATTTCCTCAAGAACATTGAAACCCTAGAGTATCCAGTGGAAACTGAAATTCGTGATGAATTCTTGAGATTTTCATGTGATTCCACTCAGAGAAGGAACATCCTACCATGAGACATCTTTTGTCCAATATTTGTGATTTTTGGAGTTGTTTGCTTTGGCTTTGGCAATTTTCTTGCCAAGTTTCGAGTTTAGTTTTGGTTTTGGAAGCTGTCGATCGGCACTGCCGATCTCAGAACCGGCACTGCCAGTGTGGGACACAGAACCTAGATCAGCACTGTCGATGCGCTCTGATTGTGTGTTCCAGTAGCTTTGCTTCTTCTGCCAACCAGCACTGCCGATTTCCCTGGCCAACACTGCTAATGAGTTTTCTCTGCTGATCACTGAAGTTTCTATCTGACGATTGGCACTCCGATAGTGGCTATCAGCACTGCTGATGCCTATGATCGGCACTGCTGATGGTAATCTAGTGAGTCTGTTTTGGTGCGCTTCTTTGATCATTTCGAGTCTTTGTTGCTCTCCTTTGTTTCCGCTATGTCCCGCTGCTATTGTTGATCACTTCTAGGGTTAGCACATCACAAGTTGGTGTGTGTAACCTTGGTGATTTGTTTAGAGGTTGGCTTGGGTTGTAATTGGGACATAGGCCAAGTTGTTGTGAAAGAAATTTTAATTGGCTCCAATTCACCCCTCCCACCTCTGGTCGCCTTCTTGGTCCTTGAAGATTAGATCTCCATAAATGTGACCAAAGGAAAGAATTATGCTTCATGCCCATTGAACAAGGTCTTATGAACTCCGAGGTTAACCCACTCAAGTGGTTCATGGACTAAGGCTCTTACATACCCATTTGGCTCTTAATTGCTTTGGTTCTTATTTGCTCGATTCTTCATTTGGCATTTGAGAAAATTATAAGGCCATATAGAGCCACAATTTGAAAAGGAGTGTTTGAGAGTTCCCTTCATACTTGTCAGGGGCACGAACCGGGGGTGCCACGTGGCACCACTTAGGACCTGTCCACATCTAAGACGATGGATCCGCTAGATCGCCAATGAGGCATCACCCGCGTGGGCCCTGTGAAGGGAATCCCCGCGCCGACCAAACCTCGAGAGCAAAGGCCACGTTACTCCTGATTCGCTCGACCCTCCGGGGTCGAAGGCCGACCGCGCTCCACCCAACCCTTGAGGGGTCGAGGGCCCGCGACGACTCGCTTGACCACCCGAGGGGTCGAGACGAGACTGGTCCGCCCACCAGGGTTGGGGGGCAACTCGTCCTCCCGGACTAATGACTCGGTCACTCGTCCAGCCCTGTTACCTCTAGGTTAAGGATAATCGATTCACCGCCACCACGACCATAACAATAGTAAGTAGGCCCCAGGGCCACCGAATAAGCTCTACCTCCGTCAACTCCCATCAGTGGGACCCATGCCAAGATAGGATGGCCCAGCAAACCACTGGCCGAGCCGAAAATAACGGGTGGAGAAACTCGATTGCTCTGCTGGGACGAGACGGATTCCAACTCCAACCGGGCCCAAACAAGCACAACCCGACGCATCAACACTCAGCGAGGGGGTCAAGCGAGACGATGGTCAGCAACTACCAACTGCCCCACCTTAACTGCCGAACCCAGCGCAAGCGCACAATATCAGGGAGTCAAATCCCTTTGTATACCTGCTCCCCTCATCAACACCAGTGTTTGCTAACATCGGCAGGCATGGCGAGGGTCTCTGTGCTGCTATCGCCCGATGACACCCCTAATAGTGATGACGCAGGATGGTCTGAGGGATAAGTAGATTGAACCTTGCCTGATCAACGTGACAACGCCCATGCTGCACCGCCCCACATATGGCAGAACACGCCATCTACAGGAACGAGGGGGCTCGACCCAGTGATAGAAACCGGGGGCACGCCTAGCACAATGCCTCTCTCTAACACAAGACCAGGACGATGGGGCCTACAAGGACCAAAGACCACGCCACCGACCAGGGGCTCTGCCTTCTTCAACACGACTCTACCGACTCCACACACGTAGAAATATATATATATATATATATATATATATATATATATATATATATATATATATATATATATATATATATATATATATATATATATATATATATAAATGGGCCCGACTCCCTTGAAATATAAAAGGGAGGACCTATTTCATCTCTAAGGACAAGCCAAGCAAGACTAGACATAGACTCACTCACACGCTCACGAACAACCAGAGACTTGGAGACTCCTCCTTTCTCGCCACCATTGTACACCCCGGTGCAAGTAACACGAGCAAGCTTGAGAACTGGACGTAGGGGATTGCCCCGAACCAGTATAATCCTCCGTGTCCTCTTGCATAGCCATCTCCAAAACTAGAACACGCACCCCTAGAACAAATTCTACTCGCTGATGATCTAAACACTGACAGTTAGCGCGCCAGGAAGGGATCCTGTGCGTTTCACTCCACAACCACTCACCGTTTTGAATGGCCACTTCCTTCACTTTCTGGGCCCCGGACACCAGCATCTTCTTCAGGAGCCTAGAGTTCGTCGCGACGGGGGACCAGAAGCTGCTGTGCGTCAGAATCCCCGTGTCCTCGGCACCTCCAGTCTCGGCGCCCACCGTCACCGCGGCGCGTCCGTGGTTGCTGGAGGATTTGGGCGACACTCTAGACTTCGTCATCACGAGGGATGGGATATTAGAACTCGCCGATGAGTCGCTCCTGGACCCCATCATGGTGGCCACAGCCATCGCCGACGAAGCGATGCGCGCGGTTTGGCTTGAGCCGGCCAGACCATAGGCCATGGGCATTTCCGCGCCGTTCACTGGCTATACCAACCTGTTATGGTTCCATCTAGAGTGCTACTAGGGCCCCGTGCCTGACCAGGATGACCTCCAGTGTTTTGCGTTCGCCTTGGCGAACATCTACTGATAGCTCCTCGATGGGGAGCCCCTCCTCCCGGACCACCTCACCGGAGCCACCTCAAGGAGCTACCCGTATGACCTACATAATGTCGCAAGGTATCTCCAAGATCTCTCCATCTATTGTGGTGTCCCTGCAACCACGGACATCGGGTTCATCAGCGGTATCGAACACCCGAGCGAGTCCCTCTTTGACCTCCTCGACCTAGGGTCTGTGGAGGATACAGATTCTGAATCCGGAAGCTGCGATGGAAGCTATAACCCCTCATGCGAATACCACATGGTGCAACTCCCATTCCGGCCACGGGAGGTGCCGGAACGTCAATCGTGGGGGCAATGGCGAATCCCGAGGCTCGCCGTTCGGCGAACCCAATGATAGAGGAGATGCTCGTCGACATCCCTGTCACCACGACCGACGGGACGCAACTTGCACTCCGACCAGAGGAACCTCAGCAATGGCTGAGGGCAAGACGGGTAGAGCTGGAGGAGACCCGACGCCAGCTTGAGCACGAGAAGGAAGAGATAGACCGCGAGCTGGCCTTCTCTAGCACGGGTGGACTCCATGGCTCGTGATGTCCACCAGCGCATCCTCGCTGACGACCAGGGGTCCCCACAGTTCGCTCATGTGGGACAAAACATAGTGGCAGCCGTCACATTGCTTAGGACTCTCCCTAAGCCTGCGACGTCGGAGGCGCAGCAGGCTCAACAAGAATTCACGACTCTTCTAGCCAAGGCCGCCGAGCTCCAGGTGGAGAGTTCACAATGGCGCGCCGCCCAGTCCAGCCAGCAGATTTCCACGTCCAGGCGTTTAATTAGATTAATTAGGTACTGAGCAGATTTCCATGTCTAGGCATTTAATTAGATTAAATAGCCAGCAGATTTTGAGCAAGTTCTTTAATTGATGCAATTGGATTAATTGCCCTTGTTTGGTTGCATTAATTAGGTACTTTGGCTCAACCTAGGTTGTAATTACATTCCATGTATATTTGTTAATTGCAATTCTAGGGTCATCTCTCATTTAGTCTATAGTTAGATTAATTGGCTATTATATGACTGTACACTAGATGACTCGCACCAGCCACTTATAGTCGATGATCCTTTTTGTCACATTGCCATATTTGTCTAGTGATCATCTTCTTCATTCAGTGGTAGGACTTCTATTGCGCATTCTTACCTAGAGGTGCATTGCTTGTAGATTTATATAGGTTCCATACTTATCCTATCCCTACCTATGTGCGTGCAGTGACAACAGTCAGTTGTAGATGGCAGAAGGACAGGGTAAGGGTAAGGACAAGATGCCAGAGAAGCCCAGAGGCAAGAAGAGGACGAGACTAGAGCCGGAGTTAGAGAGCGCCAGACGGTTGGCACAACACATAGATGCCATGGAGACTTCTTGCAGGACGCCAGAGACATGGTTGGTCATAGAGCAGACAGATGGTAGCCAAGGTGTCAGGGGAAAAAACCGGAAGTGCCACGTGGCACCGATTAATCCCCTAAAATGAAAATCTTGACCAACAACCCCGGGGCCCACAATGGGCGCATGGAACCACCACCCATACAATTGTAGGCTAAGTCATGCGGATAGGCCCGCGCCCCGCGAGCCACACGACTTAGCACATACCCGCCCCGCACGGCTTCTATCGAAAAGGCCTCCGTGCCCCTGCCTCGCTCAACCCCCGCCGAAAGGGTTGGCCCTGACCTTCGTTCCGCTCGACCCCCACCAAAGGGGTCAATCTCGACCCGCTCGACCCAAGCGGGCGGGTCCGTCAGGATTCTGTCCCGCTCGACCCCTCAAGGATGATTGCTCCGCGGTGGCTGTCACAATTCCCACACAGGTATGCATTACCCTGACAGTATCCATTGTGAACCCCTAGCCACCCGGTAAGCGACGCATCCCGTCTGGACGAGATAGGACGACGCGTCTCCATGACCCGCGGGAGTAGCGGCGTGGGCAATGCTGACATGGTAGTCACATCTGGCGCTAAGCCGCTTTGAAAGCACACCCCTAGGCGCTAAGCGACAATGGCACCCCACCCTTGCGGAGAGGCTAACACCAACCTGACTCATGCGATCCCCACACTCAACCCCCTAACGAAGGGCACAGATAGGGTAGGATTGAACTACCGCCCACTGTACCATCTTAAATGCCGTATCAGGCGTGCGTCCATAATATCACGGGGTCAAATCCTCCTGTAAATCTACTCCCTTCATCATCATCGTCCTGGCTGACGGGACGGAGCTATGATGCAGCCCGCGCTACACTGCTAGGGCACCTCATGATGATGCCCATAATAGTGGTTGTGTTGGACAGCTTGACGGAGAGGCGTGACTGGATGGCGCCTAAACATCATGATGCCTCCAACGTTGCACCACCCTATCACGTGGAGCATGCCATCTATAGGGACAGAGTGGTTCGACCCAACGATGGTAAACTGGGGCATGCCCAGATACAGTGCCTATTGGGGGATCACTTCGCAAGCCACCCCTCGAGGGTTTATCAAAGTCGGGCTATGAACAAAATTCAAAGTTAACCATTGTTACCCTTTTTATTAACCATAACTTCGAGGTACAGGTGTCCATCGGAGGCCTCGGAAAAACCAAGACCCTTCGAGTGGTACCTCCGCGCCCAGGAAGGATGAAGCCATCACCCTTCAAAGGACAGAGCAGCGGACCCTTCGAGCGGTACCTCTACGTCCTCGAAGGATGAAGCCATCATCCTTCGAAGGACAGGACACCGTGCAAGATCAAGAACTGGCATGGCGCGAAGAGGGCAACACATGGCGCCAACACGTGTTGTGGCGTGCGGGACAAGGAAGGGTAGCAGAAAGCTCAAATGACCGATTTATCCTTTATGACCATTTTGTATAAAATATTCGGAGAATATAGTAGGTAATTAGGGACAAAATGGTCATTTGCATATGTACGGGCCTATAAATAAAACACCCCTACTTGTAACGGGACGAATCTTTTTGGGAATACGTGAGGGGAGCCCATTGTTCTGTTTTGTACCCTTTGTGATTCCTTTTCATGTTTACTCTTTTTGTTAGTGGCACTGAAGCTCGCGCTTTATGACACCAACAGTGGCACCCACCATGTTGTGAGCTCGTACATAAGCTCACGATGACTCAACTCCATGGACCGTTGTCTTCGAGCGGCACCCCCCCCCCCCCCCCCGAAGCAGCGCTCTTAGAGACCCTCAGCTGACTGACGATCAATCTACATCGCAAGTAACAAAAGAGAATACCCCTGAAGTGCAACCATCACCTCAAGCAGAAGTGGCAGGCGGTCCAAAAGACCCGGTACAGCATCCCGAACAACCGTCAAGCTCAAACCCTCCGGGAAGCAACACCCCAACCTCGATGACAACAGCACAAGAGATAGAACTGTTAGCCCAAAGAGCCGAGCACCTCGAGCAACTCAAGCAACAACTGTTGCAAGAGCAAGAGCTAAGAAGCAAAGGGCTGTCAGAAAGAGAGAAAGCCTTACAAGAGGAAGAGTACATAGCCCAGCTCAGACTCAAGAATCTGCAACTGGCAAAAGAACTTGAAGAACTCCAAAGAACCATTGGCAGAGCAAGTCGCCAAGAATCGAACCCAACGCCTGAAGCCCACCCATACCTCGAGCAAGAAGTAACACTAACGCCAAGCCGTCAGCCAATAGCCACATAAGTACTGCCAATTCGAAGAGCAAGCACAACGGGCATAATCGACAAAGACTCACCTCTCTCCGAAGGGTTGCAAAGAGCTCCATACCCACCGCAGTTCAGAATGATATCGCTAGCCAAATTCAGGGGAAATTCTGACCCAAGGCAATTCCTCATGACCTACAAAGCAACAATCATATCAGCAGGAGGAGATGAGGTAACCTTGGCAAAGGCATTCGTTTGCGCCCTCGAAGAGTACGCCCTCAATTGGTATTTCAACCTGCCCCCCAGGTCTCTATACAGTTGGGAAAACATCAGGGATAAGGTGGTCGCAAGCTTTCGAGGGTTCCATCGCATGAGTTGTTAAATATCGCTCAGCAAGAAAATGAGCAATTACATGATTACTATAGAAGATTCCTCATGCTTCGAGCCTAGGCCCTAAGCGTCACGGATGAGGCGACAATAAGTTCTGTACTCAGAGGCATGCGAGCATGCCAGATGTCTTCATACTGTGCGCGGATACACCCACACACCATGCAAATGTTATGCACAAAGTTCAAAGAATACAGTAGATCGGATGTGGATTACAAGAGACGCAAGCAAAGTCAAAGTAAGAGCCGCAACCAGTCACATAGCGAAGGTGGCTATCAAGAAAGGCAGTACAAAAAAACTAAGCAATCCACAGAACCCTCGCCTTCGTTCATTGGTCATATCGAGGGAGAGAAAGAAGACATCATGGGCAGAGATAACCAGAGCAATGCTTTTAGAGGAAGTAGCCAACAAGGGTGTCGCAGAGGCCGAGGCTCTCAAGTCCAAGCTCGACCGACCAGAAAGCCATACTGTTGTTACTACAGAGAGGACAAGGGACATCAAACCTCCACTTGCCTCAAAGCAAAAGAAATCCAAGAAAGGATCGAAGCAGAGAAGAAGGCTTCATCCCAACCTAAATCCATCAATTATACATCACCCAACCCATGGTCCCAACAACCATATCCACAACCCGCTCAGCCCAACTATCACTACCCAAGCACCCACCATCATCAACTTTACACACCATCCCCATATTTTCGTGCAACTCATCCCACGCAACCATCGCCCAGCCAAGACCAGCAAAGGCAAAAGCAAGAGCCTCAACACCTACCACAACCTAAACCAGAGCCCACCCCAAACCAAGCCACAACCTTCCTAGTACAAGGCTACATTGGAATGATATGCGGAGGGTCATCTTTAGACTTTGAAAACAAAATAAAAAGAAGAAGAGATCACTTTCGAATGGTAAATAGTGTTTTCATAGAAGGACCTATTATCAAGTCAAAGTGGTCTCATATTCCCATCACATTCATCGAGTCAGATCTCAACCTCAAAGCTTACCCGCATGTTAATGCATTTGTAATCGAAGCCCACATCCACACCTGGATGATCAGTAAAGTTCTCGTAGACAATGGCAGCCAGGCAGACATCCTGTTCATAAACACATTCGAGCAAATGGGCCTCAGCAAAAGTTCCCTGCAGCCGTCAAATATACCACTCATAGGCTTCGGCGGAAAAAGAATCACTTCCATGGGCACATTCTCCCTCCCAGTATTGTTCGGCAACACCCAAAACCCTCAAACAAAATATGTAACATTCGATGTGGTGGATCTTTGCCACCCATTTAGCGTCATATTTGGCCGGGGCACAATTAACACCTTCGAAGCCGTCATACATAGTGCATATTTATGCATGAAGATTCCAGCAGCCGGAGGGGTTATCACAGTCAAAGGAGATCAGCAGATAGCAAGAGACATAGAAAAAGGTTATGCCCCGGAGGAAAGAAACTGCAACAACATACAGGTTTTTAGCCAAGAGCAGCTAGAGGATGAAGAGAGAACCTGAAAAGCTCATGAGCAGCATAAAGCGAACGCAAGAGAAGAGACACAATGTCTCAACAAAGAAAAGGTCATAGTTCAGCCAGACAAAGTGATGAGGACAACAACGACATATGAGTAATGACGACAGAAGATGGCGCGCCAAACCAAGTTGTCACGCCTCCACCTCTCGTCGTCGCACCTCCTCGAGTTACGGATCCATCTTCTAACGAGACGACGACGTACAAGGGCCCAATCGCTAGAGCTCGAGCCCAGGAATGGAAGACGGTTTTGATGCTAAGGAACGATGACCTAGGATGACGCCGCCCGAAGGACCATGTGGCCCAAGTCGCGTGACTCCCTCTCCACCGCGCGCCTCTCCACTTCAGCCGGCCCTAGATGCCTCGTCCTCCCCCTATCTAGTCATGGGCTGCGTCCCTTGCAATCTTTGAGTTTTGTTTTAAGTTTAGCTTAGCTATACATCTGTCTCTCGACGTGAATTCAGAACTTCACCTTCGTGCAATACATCAGATTGCTCGCCTCTAATTCTTGCTCGTTCTTCGATTGCGCGTAAGAATTGATCCTCATGATCAGGTTGGTCTTGTTTACCGCAAGGTTAATATCCTCCGGAAGTTGGTTCAGCGATTGCATTGGCGCTTCGGCTTGCTCGTCGTAGTTGGATCGTGAGAGTAGACATCCACCAAATCGAAGTTATCTCCACTCGCCAAAAGATCGGGCACTCTACACCTATCACAAAGAAACCGAAAAATTACTCCTCGATGAACAAGTCCTTGGCTAGTTCCTCATAGTAGGCTCTGGTTTAGAACCTGAAGAAGAGAAAGAACTGCTAGCATTTCTGACTAAGGATGTATTCGCCTGGTCTTCTGCAGACCTCGAAGGCGTGGACAGAAGCATCATAGAGCACAAGCTAGAGGTCAACATAAAGATCAGGCCAAAGAAACAGAGGCTTCAAAAGATGTCTGATGAAAAAACAGAAGCCATCAGAGTGGCAGTCCAACGGCTCCTCGATGCTTCTGTTATCCGCGAAGTCAAATACCCGTCTTGGCTAGCAAACTATGTAATGGTAAGGAAAAAGAGCAGGAAGTGGAGAATGTGTATAGACTTCATAGACCTCAACAAAGCTTGCCCCAAAGACGACTTCCCATTGCCTTGAATTGACAAAATCATGGATGCAGCCGCTAGGAGCGAGCTGCTATCATTGCTTTATTGTTTCTCGGGGTATCATCAGATATGGCTAAGGAGGGAGGATGAGGATAAAACAAGTTTCATCACACCCTTTGGTACTTATTGTTTCGTAAGAATGCCCGAGGGGTTGAAAAATTCCGGCCCCACATTTTGCCGCATGACTCAGAAAGCCTTCGAGTCACAGTTCGGAAAAAGCATACACGCTTATGTGGATGATATCATAGTAGCAAGCAAAGTAAAGTGCAGCCACATCTCAGATCTCGCAGAAAAATTCACAAACCTTCGAGCAGCAAGGTTAAAACTGAATCCAGAGAAGTGCGTTTTCGGTATCCGAAAAGGAAGAGTACTCGGTTGTCTGGTGTCAGCCAAAGGCATCGAAGCCAACCCGAACAAAATCAAAGCAATCATCCAAATGCAAGGGCCCAGTGCCGAAAGGATGTGCAGAAACTCACAGGTAGAATGGCGGCACTAAACCGGTTCATATCCAGATCGGCCAAGCGAAGCTTGCCCTTCTTCCAAACACTCCGAGGGGCTCAACCCTTCGAATGGGGTCTAGAACAGCAAAAAGCCTTCATAGATCTAAAAAATTATCTCGAAAAGCAATCAAAGCTAACCAACCTAGAGCCCGGGGCTGTGCTACTATTATATGTTGCTGCGTCCCACTCGGCAGTCAGCGTAGTCCTTGTACAGGAAATGAAAATAGTCAAAATGGTTAAAGGGGAACCGAAGGAACTCTTGGTACAACTACCGGTACATTATGTCAGCGAGGCATTGTCTGCCTCCAAGAGGCTCTATTCTAAGATGGAAAAAATAGCATACGCGGTAGTCATGGCTTCCAGAAAGCTGCGACATTATTTTGAGGCTCATCACATCAAAGTGCTCACCAGCCAACCACTTAATGAGATATTTGGCAACCGAGAAGCTTCAGGAACAATCGGCAAATGGCCCATGGAACTCTCAGAGCATGTAGTAGACTTCGAGAAACGCAGTGCCATCAAGTCTCACGTACTCGCTGAGTTCATAGCAGATTGGACGGCTCCACAGCACACAAAAAATCAAACATGGTCTGAACCAGAGTGGATAGTGCATTGCGACGGAGCCTGGGGACTGGCCGGGGCATGTATAGTAGCAGTAGTCACTTCGTCCACGGGTGTGAAAATGAGATATGCTGCAAGGCTCGAGTTTAGCAAAGAAACGGACAAGTGTACCAACAACATAGCACAGTATGAGGCAATATTGTTGGGGCTCAAGAAACTGAGGGCACTCAGAGTCTAGAGGTGCAAAGTTAGAACGGATTCCAAGATCGTTGCCAGCCAACATGACAAAGAATTCACAACCAGGAATCCATTGCTTGAGAAATACCACAGCACCATCCGAAGCATGGAAAAGTATTTCAAAGGCTTTGATATATAGTATATCGAGAGAAAGTTTAACACGGAGGCAGACGAGCTCGCCAAGTTGGCAGCAAGACAAGAAGCAATACCACAAGATGTGTTATTTCAAACAATCACAGAACCTTTGATCAAAGCAGTCCTCCAGGACCCCAAGCAAGTACACGCAGTAATGAGCGAAGACTGGAGAACCCAAATCATTGCATACCTCAAGGGTTTTTATGAGCCAGACAACGAGTCAGAGGCAAAAAGAATGCAACAAAAGGCCAGGAACTACAACATCATCGAGGGTCAGCTTTACAAGTCAGAAATTTGTGCCCCACTACTTAAGTTTGTAAGCAGAATAGAGGGCACCCAGCTACTCAATGAGATACACGAAGGAATCTGCGGAGCACATATTGAACACCACTAGCTGCAAACGTAGTTAGACAAGGTTTCTTCTGGCCATCTATGGTCAAGGATGCCGCAGAAGTAGTAACCAGATGCGAAGCCTGCCAAAAAATCTCAAATAAGCAATCAGCACCCTCACAACCAACACAACTCATAGCCCCATCATGGCCTCTCCAATGCTGGGGAATCGACATCGTTCGACCCCTGCCCACAGCACCAGGGAATTACAGGTGGGCAGTTGTAGCGGTAGAATATTTCACCAAGTGGATCGAAGCAAGACCAATCACAAACATCTCGGCAGCAACAATCAGAAAGTTCTTCTGGTAAAACGTCGTCTGTCGCTTCGGAGTGTCAAGGGACATAACAATCGACAACGGAAAACAATTCGAGAACGATATGTTCAAAGAATTTCTATCACTCCATTGGAACCAAAGTTGACTTTGCGTCAGTATATCACCCCCAGTCGAACGGAGCCATCGAAAGAGCAAACAGTCTTATATTCAAGGCAATCAAAAAGATACTCCTCGACAATAAGAAAGGAAGTGGGCAGAAGAACTTCCAAGGGTCATATGGTCGCACAACACCACCGAAACTAGGGCAACCAAATACTCACCCTTCAGGTTACTCTACGGGGAAGAAGCAGTCATGCCCGAGGAGATTTTGCATCAAAGCCCCAGAACCTTCAATGCAAAATCAACATAGCCTAGAGAGGCGGAATCAAAGGATCTAATGGAAGTCGACAGACTAGATGCAGCTGTCAACCTTGAAAAGTATCAATCAGAAACCCGCCAATGGAGGGATCAAAAAGTCATACCCCGAGCTTACGCAGTAGGAGACCTAGTTCTACTCCGAAGCTCGAAAACAGAAAGCAAAGGCAAGTTAGAACCCAAATGGGAGGGCCCATACGTTGTGGCAAAATCAAACAGGCCCGGAGCGTACATGCTCTAGACCTCGCAAGGAGAAGAGTTGCCGCATTCTTGGAACGCGGACAACCATCAAAGGTTTTACGTATAGAAAAGACACCACTCGAAGAATGTAAACAGCCAAGCATAACACGAAGTTATAAGTGCTACCTTGAGCTTAGTTGGTAGATTTTCTTTTCAAGCTTTCCTTTTAGGCAATTATGTAAAGGACTGTACTCTTTTCCTCACAAGGGGAACCCTTCACAGGGGTGAGGTTTTTAATGAGGCGGATCCTA
Source organism: Eleusine indica (assembly GCA_030378355.1). Lineage (NCBI taxonomy): Eukaryota > Viridiplantae > Streptophyta > Magnoliopsida > Poales > Poaceae > Eleusine > Eleusine indica. The sequence continues at coordinate 26,936,629 of CM059501.1, read as the reverse complement.
TGTAAACCCCAGCTAAATCTATAAAGCTGCCTTCCCCAAAGTGGAAAGCCTCGCTTAGTAGAGCACGTCGAAACAACTCCCACCATGGAGATCGAAACATTCGACAAAGAGCAAAAAGCTCTCAAGCCATAGCTGCCGCACTGGCTAAGCCCGAAGAGCTAAAAGCCATGCAGTCAGTTAACTTAGCAAAAAATGCTAAGGGGCTCATTGCAGCCCAAACTCGTCGAAGGGTTCGCCCAAAAACACCTCGCCCCTAGCACTTCGAGGGGGAGGGTGGCGTTTTTCAAAAAACTTAGCGAAAAATGCTAAGGGGCTCGTTGCAGCCCAAACCCGTCAAAGGGTTCGCCCAAAAACACCTCACCCTAGCACTTTGAGAGGGAGGGTGGCGTTTTTCAAAAAACTTAGCAAAAAATGCTAAGGGGCTCGTTGCAGCCCAAACCCGTCGAAGGGTTCGCCCAAAAACACCTCGCCCCTAGCAGTTCGAGGGGGAGGGTGGCATTTTTCAAAAAACTTAGCAAAAAATGCTAAGGGGCTCGTTGCAGCCCAAACCCGTCGAAGGGTTCGCCCAAAAACACCTCGCCCCTAGCACTTCGAGGGGGAGGGTGGCATTTTTCAAAAAACTTAGCGAAAAATGCTAAGGGACTCGTTGCAGCGCAAACCCGTCGAAGGTTTCGCCCGAAAACACCATGCCCCTAGCAGTTCGAGGGGGAGGGTGGCATTTTTCAAAAAACTTCATGAAAAATGCTAAGGGGCTCGTTGCTGCCCAAACCCGTCGAAGGGTTCGCCCAAAACCAGCTCGCCCCTAGCACTTCGAGGCGGAGGGTGGTGTTTTTTAAAAATTTAACATAAATACTAAAGGGCTCGTAGCAGCTCAAACCTTACAAAATAGACTTTATTGCAATCGGAACTAACAAATGTTTACATCAGAAATTGTAATCAATGGGTTCTTCTTTTACAACAACCCCAGAGGCTAGCAACTGGGGAAGCAAAACGGACCACTCGTGCTGTATAACCAGGCGGAGGTGGGCAAGGATCAGGCCTCGAGCCTCCGGCACCAGTGACACCTGAATTTTGCATATTTTCACTAGCAGGAATCGGCGCTTGCGAAAAAGATTTAGCAATCTTTGTTGGTGAATTCAACACAGAACTAATAGATCGCTTCGCCACAGCATGCCGCGGATGGAGGGGCCGTGGAATTGAGGCGTTAGAACCATCATTGCCCAGGGGTTTCTCGTTTCGTGTCAAAAGCGGAGATCCGGGTGTTCGCTTCCTGTGCAGTCTATCTATGCTAGTGTCACGCGGGACTCCCCCACCACTGGACTCAGCTTTATCCCGATGATGAAGCGCGGATGATGCACTAGATGGAGCGCCGCGACTAAATAAGTGGGAGTAATTTCCCACACAAACCACACCGGCATCCAAAGTCACCAAGCGTGCCCCGGATGAAGCAGCACGCGCGCGGTCCTCGAGTTTTTCAGCCACGGCCGCAACATCTAACGCTTCGAAGCCGCTCAAACTGACCACAGAACTACTCGAAGTAGGCGCCGGTACAGAAGCATCATCCAATAAAGATTGGGATCCCTCGCTCATCAGGCCCAAAATGCGCAACACGGAAGATCCACTAGAAGTGTCCTCTTCGGAATCCCGCGTAGGCAACACGAACGACACCTACGCAGGTTGAAGCAGGCATGCCAAAATTATAGTTACAAAATCTCCCTTAAGACCTCCCAAAAACTATACTACATCAATATAGCAACTGCAAGTGATCCTAAACCTCTCCCGGTGCAGCCTTCGATCCACCCTCCGAACTACCCGCCTTGTCGGCATCATTCTTCGAAGTGTCTCGCCCCCCCCCCCCCCCCGAAGGATCCTCAGCTTGGCCACCACCGCTCCTCGAAGAATCACGCATCTGCGCAGGCACAATCAATTTTAACTTCGAACATCACGCGACTAAATGAAAATACAATACAAAACAGAAGTATAACCTGAGCCAGCTTCTCAATCGCAGCTTGTCGAGTAGCTTCGCGGCCGTGATCACGACAAAACTTCATAGCAACACGTTTAGTTGCGGCAATGGCCTCTGGCAACAAGCCGTCTTGAGCGTCCACCCCAATCGAAAAATTGCGCCTCCCCAAAGCATGGAAGTGGTCGCAACCTTCGCATTCCAACAGCCCGAAAGCAGCCTCCGTAGTATGAAGCAAGCCAAAATTGCTGCGCTTATCCATCACCCCCAGGAGAGCATCGAACTCAGACTTAAGCCAGCCAAAGAACACAGTATCGGTGATAGCAGCTCCATTGGTCAACGACATTGGCTCAGCACCAAAATAACCCAAGGTCTCGCAATATTGATGGTGTGCAGATACAGCTTGGGCAGCAAGCCATAATTGTGAGTCGACTGGTCATGCTTCAAGGCTGCGTTCTCATTTTCTAGAGCTGCAATTTTAGCCTCAGCAACCTCCAAGTGACTTAAGCCGTTCTTCAGCTCAGCAAGCTCCGCTCGTGAAGCATCAAGCTCTTTTTGCACTCGTGCAGCTTCAAGTGTAGCTCATCCTTCGCAGATTAAAGGCTGTTAAGTTTCTCCTTCAATAACATTTTCTCTGTCGCAAATGAATTTTTCTCTCTCTCCAAAGAGGCCAGATCCGTGCAAGTTTTTTCAGAAGAAATCCGGGCGAGAGTGTGAGCCTGAAACAAAAGAACAGTCAAAACAACTCCGTCAGAAACCTCAAGAAAAACAGTAGAACATTTTTTCTTCTGTACCATCAAAACCAAGCGCACTTACATGTCTCAAAACGTGGCAAAGATTATGCCACAAGTCCCCCGCTCCGAATAATTTAGCTCCTTCGGCTATGAAAGCATCCGGAGTCGAGCTCAGATCAGCCCAAGCCTTGGGATCAGCAAAATTTTCATACCCCTCGGGCAGGCCCAAGTTTTTATACGCAGGCCCCCATAGAAGTTTCAGCCCCAATCAAAATGATGAGGACACCAACGACATACGAATAACAACAACGGAAGATGGCGCGCCAAACCAAGTTGTCACGCCTCCATCTCTCATCGTCGCGCCCCCTTGAGTTACGAATCCATCTTCTAACGAGATGACGTACAAGGGCCGAATCACAAAAGCTCGAGCCCAGGAATTGAAGACGGTTTTGATGCAAAGGTACGACAGCCCAGGATGACGCCGCCCGAAGGCCCACATGACCCAAGTCGCGCGACCCCCTCTCCACCGCGCGCCTCTCCACTTCAGTCGGCCCTAGATGCCGCGTCCTTCCCCTATTTAGTCAAGGGTTGCGCCCCTTGCAATCTTTCTGTTTTGTTTTAAGTTTAGCTTAGCTATACATCCCTCTCTCGACATGAATTCAGAACTCCACCTTTGTGCAATACATCAGATTGCTCGCCTCTAATTCTTGCTCGTTCTTCAATTGCACGTAAGAATTGATGCTCGTGATCAGGTTGATCTTGTTTACCGCAAGGTTAATATCCTCCGGAAGTTGGTTCAGTGATTGCATTGGCGCTTCGGCTTGCTCGTCGTAGTCGGATCGTGAGGGTCGACATCCACTAAATCGAAGTTATCTCCAGTCGTCGAAAGATCGGGCACTCTACACCTATCAAGTGGTATCAGATTCCAGTGTTTCTGGATGAGTTTATCCAAGTCCACATAAACCGAAAACTACAAAAAAAAGGTTTACCCCAGTACGGTTTTGAGCCTCTCACTTTCGTTCAATAATTTGCGTTGTTGAGTTTTTATGCTTTCCCTTTTGATCGTTGCTAGTACACTGTGTTTTATTGTTTTCTCCCCATCATCATCATATCCTTCCGCCGCGTCACGTGTTTTCACCACCACAGTTTGCTTTCTACCGCATCTATTTACCCTGTCTCGCTCTCCTAATTGGCCGCGCGTAACCTGCCGTTGCGTTGTGGTCAGCCGATCGCTTGCCAAGTTTTTCCGCTGCATCGTGAGTCCAGGTCAATCACGTGCCTCGCTGTTGCGTTGTGGTCAGCCGATCTTTTAATTACCATTCTACCCCTGCCTAAAAAAAGGCACTTTGTGCTTAATTGCTCATTTGAGGTCTCATTGTTTATATTTTTAGAAAAAGGTATAAAATAAAGGAAAAAAGGAAAAAGAGAAAAAAAGAGCGGTCGAGCAACACAGGCGACGCGTTCTTGCCGCACTTTGTTTTGATCTTCTTCCTTCCTCTTGCACTTGTGCCGACAACAATCTTTTCGCATTTAGCACCATTATTCAGCTTTGCGGTTATTGTTTGAATTGTACGAACCCTTGGATTGAGTGCAGCCTCCCAGCCCCACAAATTTTCTACTACGAGCAGGTTTTTGTTTCACCACGCAATCGGTCCTCCAATCTTCCACCAGTTTTACCTGTGGTTGTAGTTCACGCTTGCGTGCTTGGTAAGGACGGGTAAGAATTTGATAACAGCTTTTTGATTGAGCTTTTCATCCACCACTCACCTCTCGTTGTAGGTTTCCGCTTTTTGTATTGCTTGTGTTTCTATGGCAGAAAACAGCTCGAAGTTAGAGGAGCTCACCCTCCAGGATGTCCAGGCACAGGTTGATGGTCTACAAAACGACATGAAGACGATGCACGAGAGACTTGACTCTACGGTCACTTCGTCGAATGAGCGTTTCGATCAACTGGACGTCGCTGATACGGCTGCCCGCACCACGCTCGTGATGATCATGACTCGTCTTGAGGCCATGTCGACGCAGCTTGGGACCATGACGACGCAGCTCACGAAGTTGCAAAATGCACGTGACTACGGTGCCGACACCGAGCAGGACGACGACAATCGCCGTGGTCGTGCTCGTAGGGTACGTGTTCCTATTAATGATTCTTTTGCCAAAATAAAATTTTGTATTCCAACTTTTAATGGCAAATATGATCCGGGTGCTTATCTTGATTGGGAATTAGAGGTTGAACTAAAATTTGCATGCGATGAGATTCCTGCTAATTTACAAGTTAAGGCTGCTATTAGTGAATTTACTGAATTTGCTTTACTTTGGTGGCGTGAGTATAGACAAAGATATCCGGATAATATTCCAGCCACTTGGACGGTATTAAAAGCTGCTTTGCGTCATCGTTTTGTGCCGTCATAGTTATGCTGGAGATTTGCTTAATCAAATGCAGCGTTTTCAACAAGGTTCACTTTTCGTAGAGGATTATTATCAAGCTTTGCAAAGGGTAAGATTCGCTGTGGTTTAGTTGAACTGGATGATGCTGCTATGGCTCTCTTAAGGGGTGGGTTAAATCGTGAAATTCAGAACATTCTTGATTATAAGCATTATGATGATATGACCACCTTATTTGAATATGCTTGTAAAGCTGAACGTGAAGTGCAGGATCGACAATCTTCGTCAAGACCTAACAATTTTGTAGGGTCCAAGACGCCTTCAGCTCCACGGTCGACACCTCCTTCCACGTCGCGCGACCACTCCTCGACCACGTCCAAGTCGAGTGCTCCATCCACGGCCAAATCTGCCTCGATCGTGCCGTTCTCCTCGTCGTTTGGACGAGCTCGTGATATTCAGTGTCACCGTTGCCGAGGATTTGGTCATGTGATACGCGATTGTCCAAATAAACGAACTATGTTGATTCGTGACGACGGTGGGTATTCTTCTGCTACTGATTCTGAGGTTATTCAGTAGACTATGCTTGCCACTAATCATGCAGATAATACGGAGCTTCATGTCGACTCTAGTGCTGCCGACAGGTATGCAACTCTTGTTGTGTAGCGTGTTCTTAGTACACTGGTCGTTCAGGATGAAAAGCATCAGCGCCACAACATTTTTTATATCAACGGCGTTGTGCAAGAACGAGCGGTCCGTATAATCATCGATGGTGGCAGTTGCAACAATTTGGCTAGTACGACCTTGGTGGAGCAGTTGTCATTGCCAACAAGGAAGCATCCACATCCTTATCATGTTCAATGGCTAAATGATGGCGGCAAAATAAAGGTAACGCACTCGGTACGTGTTCCTATCTCTCTTGGCGCCTATTCTGATTTTGTAGATTGTGATGTTGTTCCAATGGAAGCTTGCTCTTTGTTGCTTGGCCGTCCTTGGCAATATGATGTTGATAGTGTTCATCATGGTCGCTCCAATTATTATTCCTTCATGTTTAAGGGTCAGAAAATTGTTATTCATCCTATGACACCTGAACAAGTTCTTAAAGATGATATTGCTCGAGCGACAAAAGCTGCAAAATTCGTTACATCGCCTCCTGTTGCACCTGTTCAACATGAGATCAAATTGAATAACCCTATCTTGCTTGCTACACGTGCTGATTTTGATGAATTACATGATGCTAATCTGCTTTGCTATGCGCTAGTTTGCTCTCGTATGCTTGTTTCACTAGATGAGGCGCCTATGTTGCATATTCCTCCTGCTGTTGCTAACCTTTTGCAGGACTATAAAGATGTTTTTCCCGCTGAATTGCCACCGTGTCTTCCTCCTATTCGTGGCATAGAACATCAGATTGATTTAATTCCTGGCGCACAGCTTTCTAATCGCGCCCCGTACCGCACAAATCATGAGGAGACGAAAAAAATACAGCGTCAAGTGCAGACATTGCTTGATAAAGGTTACATTCATGAGTCTCTCAGCCCTTGTTCGGTTTCTGTTTTGCTTGTTTCTAAGAAAGATGGTCCTTGGCGTATGTGTGTAGATTGTCGTGCAATTAACAATATTACAATTCGTTATCGATATCCTATACCACGCCTTGATGATATGCTTGATGAACTTAGTGGTGCCACAATTTTCTCTAAGGTTGATTTGCGTAGTGGTTACCATCAGATAAGAATGAAATTAGGAGATGAATGGAAAACGGCTTTTAAAATTAAATTTGGCTTGTATGAATGGTTGGTTATGCCGTTTGGATTGTCTAATGCTCCTAGCACTTTTATGCGCTTAATGAATGAAGTTCTTCGGCCTTTCATTGGAATATTTGTTGTTGTCTATTTTGATGATATCTTATATACAACAAATCCATGAATGAGCATTTAGATCATTTGCGTGCTGTTTTTGATGCTTTGTGTGCTGCTCACTTGTTTGGGAACATGGAAAAATACACTTTTTGCACGCAACGTGTTTCGTTTCTTGGATATGTTGTTACTCCACAGGGCATTGAGGTGGATAGCAGCAAGGTGGATGCCATTCAGAGTTGGCCCCAACCGACGACGGACACACAGGTTCGTAGTTTTCTTGGTCTTCCAGGCTTCTATCATCGTTTTGTGCGGGATTTCAGTTCTATTGCTGCACCATTACATGAGCTGACCAAGAAGGGTGCACCATTGTAGTGGGGCGCACCACACACCGAGGCATTCAACACTTTAATGGAACGGTTAACTCATGCTCCTCTCTTACAATTGCCTAATTTTGATAAAGTGTTTGAATTGGAATGTGATGCTAGTGGAATTGGTTTGGGTGCTGTTTTGTTACAAGATCATAAACCCATTGCTTATTTTAGTGAGAAGTTAAGTGGTGCTGCTCTTAAATATTCCACTTATGATAAAGAACTTTATGCTTTAGTAAGAACTTTGCAAACATGGCAGCATTATTTATGGCCTCGCGAAGTTATTATTCATTCTGATCATGAAGCTTTGAAACATATTAGAACCCAAACTAATCTGAACCGTCGTCATGCTAAATGGGTTGAATTTATTGAATCTTTTTCATACATCATTAAACATAAAAACGGGAAGGAAAATGAGATTGCCGATGCTTTGTCTCGTCGTTATATGATGCTGTCCCAATTAAACTTTAAAATCTTTGGTTTGCAAGCTTTGAAAGATCAATATGTGAATGATGCTGATTTTCGTGATATTATGTTGCATTGTAAGGATGGCAAACCTAGGGGCAAATTTCATATGTAGGATGGGTTCCTGTTTCGTCCTAACAAGCTGTGTATTCCAGCTAGCTCGGTTCGTCTTTTGTTGTTACAGGAGGCGCATGGAGGTGGTCTTATGGGTCACTTCGGCATTTTCAAGACACATGAGGTGTTGGCCGACCATTTCTTTTGGCCACGGATGCACCGTGATGTTGAGCACCTTGTTGCACGCTGTACTACATGTCAAAAAGCTAAATCTCGTTTGGGTAATCATGGTTTGTATATGCCCTTGCCTGTTCCCTCTTCTCCTTGGCATGATATTTCGATGGATTTTGTTTTGGGATTGCCTCGCACTAAGAAGGGGAGGGACAATATTTTTCTGGTTGTTGATCGTTTCTCTAAAATGGCTCACTTTATACCTTGTCATAAAACTGATGATGCCTCAAATGTTGCTGAATTATTCTTTAGAGAGATTGTTAGATTGCATGAAATTCCTAAAACAATTGTCTCTGATCGTGATGCTAAGTTTCTTAGTCATTTTTGGCGTTCTCTTTGGAATAAATTAGGAACTAAGCTGCTGTTTAGTACTACTTGTCATCCTCAAACTGATGGGCAAACTGAGGTAGTAAATAGAACTTTGTCTGCTAGCTTAGAGCTGTTCTAGATAAAAACTTGAGACGTTGGGAAGATTGTTTAGCTCATGTTGAATTTGCTTATAATCGTGCTACACATTCTGCCACTAAGATGTGTCCTTTTGTTTTGAGGTTGTTTGTGGCTATGTTCCTAGGGCGCCTATTGATTTGTTTGCTATTGATGCTGAAGATGAACCACATCTTGATGCTCTTGCTCATATTGAACACATGAAACAATTGCATGAAGAAACACAACACAACATTGCCGTTGCTAATAAAAAGTATCAAGTTGCTGGTAGTAAAGGTAGAAAACATATTTCTTTTGAACCTGGTGATTTGGTTTGGTTGCACTTGCGTAAAGATAGATTTCCTACTTTGCGTCGTTCTAAGCTGTTGCCTCGTGCTGCTGGTCCTTTTAAAGTGCTAACCAAGATTAACGATAATGCTTAATGTTGCAGATTTGAAACCATACTTGGGTGAGGATGATTAGTTGTCGTCGAGGACGACTTCACTTCAAGAAGGGGAGGATGATGAGGACATCAACGACATGCGAATAATGACGACGGAAGATGGCGCGCCAAACCAAGTTGTCACGCCTGCACCTCTCGTCGTCGCGCCTCCTCGAGTTATGGATCCATCTTCTAACGAGACGACGACGTACAAGGGCCCAATCACTAGAGCTCGAGCCCAAGAATTGAAGACGGTTTTGATGCTAAGAAACGACAGCCCAGGATGACGCCGCCCGATGGCCCACATGGCCCAAGTCGCCCGACTCCCTCTCCATCGCGTGCCTCTCCACTTCAGCCGGTCCTAGATGCCTCGTCCTCCCCCTATTTAGTCAAGGGCTGCGCCCCTTGCGATCTTTGAGTTTTGTTTTAAGTTTAGCTTAGCTATACATCCGTCTCTCGAACGTGAATTCAGAACTCCACCTTCGTGCAATACATCAGATTGCTCGCCTCTAATTCTTGCTCGTTCTTCGATTGCGCGTAAGAATTGATCCTCGTGATCAGGATGATCTTGTTTACCACAAGGTTAATATCCTGCGAAAGTTGGTTCAGCGATTGCATTGGCGCTTCGGCTTGCTTGTCATAGTCGGATCGTGAGGGTCGACATCCACCAAATCGATGTTATCTCCACTCGTCGGAAGATCGGGCACTCTACACCTATCACCCGGCTTCCATGACCCCTCGCCTTCTATGACCAGTGCATTGACTCCGCCTCCACCTACCGTGAATGACATATGGGTCCTGCTCGAAGATGGCCCCATCCGTAAGCGAGTCTACCTTGGAGGAGCGTGCAGGCCCACTAGATGTGCGGGCTTTCTCCGCACATTGACCTCGCCCGTTCCACCACCACGATGCGCCTCTGCGCGCACGTCTATCATCAATCGCTCCATTCACATACGCTTGCCTCTATCCCCCGTTCACTGAACAATGGGTCCTGCCTCACTCATGGACCCAATGGTCATTGAGTGAATGGTCCTCGCCTATTGCCACCTCACATCACCTTCCTCGCCTATGAACTACTCCTATCGCCTTCCCTACACTCCTATCACCCTTGCTCCCCTTCCTCATCGTCTCGCCTTCCTCGCCCTCGCCTTCCTTGCCATCACAGTATCCATGGCCTTGGGGTGATCTCCACCGCGCTCGTCGTCCTCGGTCAGTCATTATCAACGCCACTCACAATCCGTACATAGGTGTTTTAGGTGTTCATTAGCTTCTTTATATATATGATTATGCAATATTTACTTCATTTTGGTTAAATGGTATCCGTTGGGAACATTTAGGGTAGGATTTCATCAAGTATTGCAATAAATCTGTTTATTTGGGACTGAAGTGTTCTTGGGGATTTTTTCATACTATTCTTGCATTTTTAATGTATATATATATATATATATATATATATATATATACTTTAAGGCACTATAGAGATAGCATTTTTTTAGTAAATTTTCCTTTGGTTGAGCTTTTTCCTAATGCCGGATTTGACATCTATGTAGGCCGGTGGTAGTCGCCGCCGTTGTCCTGCTCCTCGTCGCCTCTGCCTCCACCGGTGGCGGACCACCACCGGAGAATCAGAATGGCGCTGATGCTGCTTGCATCGGGCGCCCGGGTGGAGATTCTCCCGGCCAAGAGGCAGGCCACCCTGGCCACGGGCACGACGCGCTTGCCATCTTTGGTGCCGCCCTCCCTCACGAGTTCACCGACTCCGACGGCGCCCCCCGTTGGCGCCTGTTTTCCAATTCCCGCTCCCTGTTGACGGAGCAGTCTTCCAGCTTCGTCTCCATCGACTCTGACGACCCCCTCGCCGGCAAGATCCCAAAGGGTGCCAACATGCGCATCAAGTTCGTCTACATGGCAAAAAATGGCAAGGCCATCTTCCGGTGCCCATCTACATCGGCAAGATGCAGCAGGAGACAGACTATGCTGGCATGCAGTCACATGTCCTTGGCATCGTGAGTTCCAACTAACGGAAGCACGATGCGAAGAAGCTCAGCCGCCACCGTTGTCTCGCTAGGAATGAAGGCTGGATGTGAACTGCATGCTCATGGTGTCTGTCCCTCGTTCTCTCATGCATGGTGGTGATGGTGTTAGTTACTTATTCTGCTGCTGTATTTATTTAATTTATGTCCTTTTATGTTTGTGTTGAACTATGGTCGTTTAATTAGGCCGAACTATCTTTATATTATAGAATTATGTCTAATTTACATCTCTTGTGCATTAACTTTTTTCTTAATTTCATGTGCTGTTGTGATGAAAAATTGTCAATCTCATGTGCTCAACGTTGAATTGTGTGGGTTCAAAACGGTTGCCTTTGTGGGCTGCATAGCTGTTGTGGGAAAAATTGCATTGAGGCCTTCCTCGGCCCACTCAAAATGTAGACGGTGACAAACCTATCCGCTTATCCACGGTCGTCGTCCCCATGTTCTTGCAAAACCAATCGCTTTGCATCCACCTCCCTTTTTGTTGTTAGTCTTTAGTGGTGTTTAGTTTAAGTTTGTTGGATCGTTTGAACACTTGTAATGATGTATGCACACTCAGATTGTACAAGAAAAAAGAGCTAGCTACAAGGGTCTGTAGTTTCAAAATCGTAACATCCAACATCGTCGACCATAGCACAGGTAACCATTAGAGCCAGGACATGGTAGTGAATGAACTTGACTTGGTGCCCTATTTAATTAGGGTATACAGGGAGTATAGCCAGTAAGAGTTTTTTTTTAAAAAAAATCTCCCCTATTTACAATCCCCATGACATCCTAGTCAAATAAGCCAAAGTGTGACTCCCGCATAAGTTGGAGGAGGTAAATAGGACTTTTTTTCTTAATATAATGAGACGACTCTCCATAAGACGCCTCCCCTATTTGTATCCTACTCTAAAAAACCCTCGACGTCTCGACTCCCCTCGCTCCCCAACCGTCGTACGTCTCTCACTTCTCCTCCTCTCTCATCATCTTTTAACCGCTCCTCTCTTGTCGTCTTCATCTCCACTTCCATCTTCTATAGATTCCGAAGGAAACAGGGGGTAAAGGAGTGATCCTGAGAGCCCCGGCCGATCATTGTGTCATGGCCGAGCACGGAGATTCTCCCGTGGCAAAACGCTGCAAATTGGCTTCGAGCGACCTCAGTGTAGAGGAGTCTCAAGTAGAAGGATCTGGTCATAAATAGGAGCAATTGTATGTTACCTTTTCCACCGTACCCCTTTTTAATATCCATTGGGTTGTTTTAGCGCTTGCATGCAATCTCATGTGTTCCTTCCCTCCCCAGATAAGGGTGGAATTCGTGCCAGGGTTGTACCGCAGATTTTGGAGGACCGATTGACCTGTGCTAAAAGCAAAATTAGGCCCTCAGTTCTACTATATTAATATAATTAAAATTATTTTATTTTGTCCATTTAATTACGCATTTCTTAGATATTCTATCCATATAGTTACAGGCATATTCTACTAGTTTTTGAGGAAAAGACAATCGATAGGTCCACATCATTTTATTTTTTCGTGGGCTGGTTTGTGGGCTTTCTGGGCTGCCTGTTGTTGTTGAGGCGCTTATTAATACCTTTTTGTGTGATGAAACGTCGTTTGGTTTTGGTCCTTCAGCGCTAGGTTGGGAGAAGTACTGCCGACTACTGAAGAGAAGATCACCATGCATCAACTATTTATGTCTCCTAATCACCGATCATATGTCGTCATATTTACGTTCCCTGAACTTGTGTTTTGTTTTTGTTAGTGTCTGCAGCTTGTGCTACCTGCCTTCTTCCTTTCAGTATAAGTGTACAATTATTGTTAGAGCTTCATCACTGTGCGTGCCTTCTTCCTTTGTCCTCTTATTAGTATAAGTGTATAACTGTTAAAACTTCATAGGCTATATTAATTATCAATCATTGCTAATAGGACATAGCTTTTGGACATGTTTTGATTATCTGTTAATAAAGAAGAGTAGCACACCTCCTTTGTGATTCTCTTGTGCATCGTGCGGACACTGAAGCACAATTTCAAGAAGCGCCTTTGGCTCTTATTTCCCGTGCTTTAATGAGCTGCGATATATTCATGCTCGATCGCCAGCTTGCACTCATGAACCAATTTCTTACTCAAAGAATTGGCGAATCTATTTTCTACAGTCCAGTATTATTGATTTATTTCCTTCTGAGTATATGTCATAGTCTAAAGATTTTTACCTCTGTAACAATGCATAGATAAGATCGATAGGAATATACTTTAGCGTAACTTTTTCGACCTGCTTTATATATATAGTTTTTTGTTATTGTATTACCGGGTTGTTGGCTTGAATGTGATTCGTGCAGTGTTCTAGGGTCAGCCGTTGGCATTCGCTGCCTCTTGCTATATCGGATAGTATTGTCGGATTGGTGGACGACGACATTACAGCCATCAGGTTGATGACTATTGGAAAGCAAGAATGCGGTCAGGTGAAAGATCTCCATAGCTTGATACCTGATATCCCTATGTTATTGATGTCAGCATCCCCACCTGAATTTGAAGCAAGCCAAATAGAAGAGCCTGATGATGTTATTTCTGGATCTTTTAGCCTACATATTATCGGGCAAGGGACTGACTCACATCAGTTAGTTCTTCAGGTGCTGAAGGGACACAGTTGGTTGGCTACGAAGGATGACTGGCTCGTCACTGTTGATCAGGAGTTCTCCCTAAGCTTGGTCAACCCAATCACTGGCAAGAGTATCCCACTGCCACCATTGTCGTCAAACAGCGATGGAAATGAAGAATTGATGTCTGCTGTCATGAAGGATACTGGTGGTCGTAGACCTATGTACATCGAGCATGCAGTCCTTTGTATGACACCCAGGCAAGATGATGGTCCCTTTGTGATCCTTCTATTCTCTTCAGGAGATATCATGATCCATGGGAAGACAGATGGCATGTGGATGGCGTTACCAAGTGAAAAACGATTTCCAGTAAAATTTCTGGATGCTGCTTACTGGGATGCGCATGTGGTGGCACTTGATCAGTGGGAAGACCTGACGGTTTGGGACCTGGTCAGGAAGCCCAATATTGGATCTCCCTAATGGGTCAAGAGCCCCCCTTATGCTCGTCCAACGCACTGCAGACGCCGGTCGACGATGTATCTTGCACGATCAGTTCGTAACCAGCATATGATCATCCAACTGTGGGGAGACTTTTGGGGAAGGCAAACCTATAGGCAACTAATGAGCCAGCGGTCAACGTGCATGACAATGGATGGCGTGACATTATATGAGAGACCAGTAGACGGTGGTGGATGGACGGAGTTGAGAGGTTTGCAGAGTGAACGCTCTCTTTTTCTGGGAGCAAATTATCCATTCTAGTTTGATGTACCAGAAGGACACAAGAAAGTGGGTCCGCCATGTCTGTATGTTTTGAACCATCTAGATGGAGAAATGGTGAAGATCCCTTCTGATGATCGTCAGGGTCGTATCGGGTGATATGACCAATTCAATTTTACCGGGGTTGACTCAATATACCTTTGCAAGCCTCTTTGTTTATCCGCCCCTACCCATGCTTCAAGTACCCACCCCGCCCCCTCTTTTATTATTAGTTTTTTATGTTTAATTAGTTTAAGTTTGTTGTATCACTAGATCACTTGTAATGTTGTATGCACTCTCAGATTATATTTTAACTTGTGAATGCTCCATGTTTTCCATTGTTTTAACGATGTCCTCAATTATTATGACCGAAGTAGGCTGAGTGGTCACTTATTTGACTTTAGTTTAAAGTGTTGAGAAAGAATACCCCATTTGGCCACTTATTTAGTTGCATTCCCATGATAATGCAACGACAAACATTTTCGTTGCAATATGTAAGACGCAGTCATGACCACATCGACTCTCGTTCCGATATCTATACATTCTTGCAATGATAGACATTTTTCGCAATACGTAAGACGCAGTCGCAACCACATCAACTCTGGTTGCGATATCTATGCATTGTTACAACAACAGACATTTTCGTTGCGATATGTAAGACGCAGTCACAACCACTTTGACTTTTGTTGCTATATCTATGCATACTTTCAACGACAAACATTTGTGTTGCAATATGTAAGACGTAGTCACAACCGCATCGATTGTCATTGCTATATCTATGCATGGTTGCAACGACTAATAATTTTGTTGCAATATCGAAGACCCTGTCGCAACCACAAAGATTTTTGTTGCTATACCTATGCCTCTTATTGCAACACCTCGTTCTTCTGTTGTGAAATGACCTTATTGCAACAATTACAGGAAAGCGTTGCAAAAACGTCACCCTAATTAAAACGCACATGCAAGCGTGGCGATATATCCAATCTATCGCAACTAAAATCACCTTTCGTTGCAATTAACCATGTCTATATTGATTGTTGCATTAGGTTAATAAGAGTTGGTTGAAAACCCACCTTGCATGTTTCACCCAAATGACCCATGTTACGGTTATATGAGTCTTGGTAGGATCTGTACTGTGCTGCTATGCTTAGTAATTGAATAATATCGGAAGTTTGTTATTCATACCAAACTTGATCGCTAAATCTGAAAATAATGGAAATGATTTTACTTATGATGTTGTGACCGGGCAGGGATGATGCATGCATAGGTTTATAGCGACATATGGGTGTTCACTGCGGTAGCCTGCCTTGTCAATTACGGACCGTCTCGTTGTTGGCCCCTTGATCAAGTTTTGAACAACACCAAATGCATGCTAGTTTATGGGCACTAGTAAACTGATGTAATATTATGTCGAGATTTATTCTCGGCACTAGACATAGGGGAGTTCACCTATGACAATTTGTATGTAGGATAGGGGTATGTGCCAGATCGAGAGACGATGGTAACACAAGACACTGATTTATACAGGTTCAGGTCTCCTAGAGGATAATAGCCCTACATTCTGTGTTATGTGGTATTGTATTCATATATGTCTACATCATTGATCTAGACGAGGAGGGTAGACCTAGACGATGATGTCTAGTTGTGTCTAATTGTATCTGCTACTATTGCTTGCTTGCCCCTTGAGGGAGGTCCCTGCCCCGCCATATATATCCAGGGATAGGGTTACATGGCGGAGTCCTAGTCGGTCTACTATACATATTCAAGTAGGACTCTATCTCTACTTTTCATTCATGTGAGTCCTAGTCTTGCAAGCTTGATGATAATTTTTAGTAGTTTCCCGACTGGTTTGTGCCATGTAGAATGCTTCAGCTTTACATCAGCGAGCTTATGAGGGTCTCAAAGATCCAAAAATGTCTTCGAGAAATCAACTGGTGCGCCGAATAGGTGCACCTAATTAGGTGTAGCCCCCCCCCCCCCGACTCTTGTATCATTTGGAAATTGCAAATAATGCAAGAGTCCAATACAAGAAAAGCGATACGGTGCGCCAAATAGGTGCACCTAATTGCAAATTACAAATAATTGCAAGTCGTGTTGGGTCTGTTTAAGGAAAAATCACTCGAGTCATCAAACTTGAGTGATAAATAGCTCAGTAAAGTGTCATCAATCACTACTGAGTGATAATAGATTCAGACGAGTGACTTCAATCACCGTTGACTGGTAGATGACTCAAACCAATGACAGAGTGGCAGCCGTGCTCAACTCAGAATATCATGTTCGAGCGGCAACAGCGCTCAACTCAATGATGAGGTCAAGTGAAAAAAGTAATCAAGGTTGATGTAGCGTTCAACCGCTGATGTAGTAGAAATCATTCAAAGTCGTCATGACCGAGTGACACCAATGGTGATGAGGACATCAACGACATACGAATAATGATGACGGAAGATGGCACGCCAAACCAAGTTGTCACGCCTCCACCTCTCGTCGTCGCGCTTCCTCGAGTTACGGATCCATCTTCTAACGAGACGACGACATACAAGGGCCCAATCACTAGAGCTCGAGCCCAGGAATTGAAGACGGTTTTGATACTAAGGAACGACGGCACAGGATGATGCCGCCTGAAGGCCCACGTGGCCCAAGTCGCACGACTCCCTCTCCACCGCGCGCCTCTCCACTTCAGCCGGCCCTAGATGCCTCGTCCTCCCCCTATATAGTCAAGGGCTGCGCCCCTTGCAATCTTCGAGTTTTGTTTTAAGTTTAGCTTAGCTATACATCCATCTCTCGACGTGAATTCAGAACTCCACCTTCGTGCAATACTTCAGATTGCTCGCCTCTAATTCTTGCTCGTTCTTCGATTGCGCGTAAGAATTGATCCTCGTGATCAGGTTGATCTTGTTTACCGCAAGGTTAATATCCTCCGGAAGTTGGTTCAGCGATTGCATTGGCACTTCGGCTTGCTCGTCGTAGTCGGATCGTGAGGGTCGACATCCACCAAATCGAAGTTATCTCCACTCGCCGAAAGATCAGGCACTCTACACCTATCAAGTGGTATCAGATTCCAGTGTTTCTTGGTGAGTTTATCCAAGTCCATATAATCCGAAAACTACAAAAAAAAAGTTTACCCCAGTATGGTTTTGAGCCTCGCACTTTCGTTCAATAACTTACGTTGTTGAGTTTTTGTGCTTTCGCTTTTGATCGTTGCTGGTACACTGTGTTTTATCGTTTTCTTCCTATCATCGTCGTATCCTTCCGTCGTGCCGCGTGTTTTCACCACCACAGTTTGCTTTCCGCCGCATCTGTTGACCCCGTCTCGCTTGCCAAGTTGTGGTCAGCCGATCGCTTGCCAAGTTTTTCCGCTGCACCGTGAGTCCGGGTCAATCACTGCCTCGCCGATCGAGTCCTACTCGGTTACGTCGTGACCCGCTCGCCTCGCCCTGTGTTTGGTTCTGATCGGTTTCGTGTGTCCCTACTCCAGAGAGAGAGAGAGAAAAAAAAAGCGCTTGTGCTTAATTGCTTATTTGAGGTCTCATTGTTTATATTTTCAGCAAAAAGTATGAAAAAAGAGAAAAAAAGAAAGAAAAAACAATAAAAAGAAAAAAAAAGAGCAGCCGAGCAACACAGGCGACGCGTTCTTGCTGCACTTTGTTTTGATCCTTCTTCCTTCCTCTTGCACTTGTGCCGGCAGCAATCTTTTCGCGTTTAGCATCATTATTCAGCTTTGCAGTTATTGTTTGAATTGTGCTAACCCTTGGATTGAGTGCAGTCTCCTAGCCCCACAAATTTTCTACTACGAGCAGGTTTTTGTTTCACCACGCAATCGCTCCTCCAATCTTCCACCGGTTTTACCTGTGGTTCCAGTTCACGCTTGCGTGCTTGGTAAGGACGGGTAAGAATTTGATAACAACTTTTTGATTGAGCTTTTCATCCACCACTCACCTCTCGTTGTAGGATCCCGCTTTTTGTATTGCTTGTGTTTCTATGGCAGAAAAAAGCTCGAAGTCGGAGGAGCTCACCCTCCAGGATGTCTAGGCACAGGTTGATGGTCTATAAAACGACATGAAGACGATGCACGAGAGACTTGACTCTACGGTCACTTCGTTGAATGAGCGTTTTGATCAACTGGACCTCGCTGATACTGCTGCCCGCACCACGCTCGCGACGATCATGTTTCGTCTTGAGGCCATGTCGACGCGGCTTGGGACCATGACGACGCAGCTCACGGAGTTGCAACATGCACGTGACTACGGCGCCGACACCGAGCAGGATGACGACAATCGCCGTGGTCGTGCTCGTAGGGTACGTGTTCCTATTAATGATTCTTTTGCCAAAATAAAATTTCGTATTCCCATTTTTAATGGCAAATATGATCCGGGTGCTTATCTTGATTGGGAATTAGAGGTTGAACAAAAAATTTGCATGCCATGATATTCCTGCTAATTTACAAGTTAAGGCTGCTATTAGTGAATTTACTGAATTTGCTTTACTTTGGTGGCGTGAGTATAGACAAAGATATCCTGATAATATTCCAGCCACTTGGACGGCATTAAAAGCTGCTATGCGTCATCGTTTTGTGCCGTCATATTATGCTAGAGATTTGCTTAATCAAATGCAGCGTTTTCAACAAGGTTCACTTTCTGTAGAGGATTATTATCAAGCTTTGCAAAAGGGTATGATTCGCTGTGGTTTAGTTGAACTGGATGATGCTGCTATGGCTCGCTTTAGGGGTGGGTTAAATCGTGAAATTCAGAATATTCTTGATTATAAGCATTATGATGATATGACCACCTTATTTGAATATGCTTGTAAAGCTGAACGTGAAGTGCAGGATCGACAATCTTCGTCAAGACCTAACATTTTTGTAGGGTCCAAGACGCCTTCAGCTCCACGGTCGACACCTCCTTCCACGTCGCGAGACCACTCCTCGACCACGTCCAAGTCGAGTGCTCCATCCACGGCCAAATCTGCCTCGTTCGTGCCGTCCTCCTCGTCGTCTGGACGAGCTCGTGATATTCAGTGTCACCGTTGCCGAGGATTTGGTCATGTGATACGCGATTGTCCAAATAAACGAACTATGTTGATTCGTGACGACGGTGGGTATTCTTCTGCTAGTGATTCTGAGGATATTCAGCAGACTATGCTTGCCACTAATCATGCAGATAATACGGAGCTTCATGTCGACTCTAGTGCCGCCGACAGGTATGCCACTCTTGTTGTACAGCGTGTTCTTAGTACACAGGTCGTTCAGGATGAAAAGCATCAGCGCCACAACATTTTTCATATCAAAGGTGTTGTGCAAGAACGAGCGGTCCGTATAATCATCGATGGTGGCGGTTGCGACAATTTGGCTAGTACGACCTTGGTGGAGCAGTTGTCATTGCCAACAAGGAAGCATCCACATCCTTATCACGTTCAATGGCTTAATGATGGCGGCAAAATAAAGGTAACGCGCTCGGTACGTGTTCCTTTCTCTCTTGGCGCCTATTCTGATTTTGTAGATTTTGATGTTGTTCCAATGGAAGCATGCTCTTTGTTGCTTGGCCGTCCTTGGCAATATGATGTCGATAGTGTTCATCATGGTCGCTCCAATTATTATTCCTTCAAGTTCAAGGGTCAGAAAATTGTTATTCATCCTATGACACCTGAACAAGTTCTTAAAGATGATATTGCTCGAGCGACAAAAGCTGCAAAATTGGTCACATCGCCTCCTGTTGCACCTGTTCAATATGAGATCAAATTGAATAACCCTATCTTGCTTGCTACACGTGCTGATTTTGATGAATTACATGATGCTAATCTGCTTTGCTATGCGCTAGTTTGCTCTCGTATGCTTGTTTCACTAGATGAGGCGCCTATGTTGCATATTCCTCCTGCTGTTGCTAACCTTTTGCAGGACTATAAAGATGTTTTTCCTGCTGAATTGCCACCGGGTCTTCCTCCTATTCGTGGCATAGAACATCAGATTGATTTAATTCCAGGCGCACAGCTTCCTAATCGCGCCCCGTACCGCACAAATCCTGAGGAGACGAAAGAAATTCAGCGTCAAGTGCAGGCATTGCTTGATAAAGGTTACATTCGTGAGTCTCTCAGCCCTTGTTCGGTTCCTGTTTTGCTTGTTCCTAAGAAAGATGGTTCTTGGCGTATATGTGTAGATTATCGTGCAATTAACAATATTACAATTCGTTATCGATATCCTATACCACGCCTTGATGATATGCTTGATGAACTTAGTGGTGCCACAATTTTCTCTAAGGTTGATTTACGTAGTGGTTACCATCAAATAAGAATGAAATTAGGAGATGAATGGAAAACGGCTTTTAAAACTAAATTTGGCTTGTATGAATGGTTGGTTATGCCGTTTGGATTGTCTAATGCTCCTAGCACTTTTATGCGCTTAATGAATGAAGTTCTTCGGTCTTTCATTGGAATATTTGTTGTTGTCTATTTTGATGATATCCTTATATACAGCAAATCCATGAATGAGCATTTAGATCATTTGCGTGCTGTTTTTGATGCTTTGCGTGCTGCTCACTTGTTTGGGAACATGGAAAAATGCACTTTTTACACGCAACGTGTTTCGTTTCTTGGATATGTTGTTACTCCACAGGGCATTGAGGTCGATAGCAGCAAGGTGGACGCCATTCAGAGTTGGCCCCAACCGACGACGGTCACACAGGTTCGCAGTTTTCTTGGTCTTGCAGGCTTCTATCGTCGTTTTGTGCGGGATTTCAGTTCTATTGCTGCACCATTACATGAGCTGACCAAGAAGGGTGCGCCATTTGAGTGGGGCGCACCACAAGACGACGCATTCAACACTTTAAAGGAACGGTTAACTCATGCTCCTCTCTTACAATTGCCTAATTTTGATAAAGTGTTTGAATTGGAATGTGATGCTAGTGGAATTGGTTTGGGTGCTGTTTTGTTGCAAGATCATAAACCCATTGCTTATTTTAGTGAGAAGTTAAGTGGTGCTGCTCTTAAATATTCCACTTATGATAAAGAACTTTATGCTTTAGTAAGAACTTTGCAAACATGGCAGCATTATTTATGGCCTCGCGAATTTATTATTCATTCTGATCATGAGGCTTTGAAACATATTAGAACCCAAACTAATCTGAATCGTCGTCATGCTAAATGTGTTGAATTTATTGAATCTTTTCCATACATCATTAAACATAAAAACGGGAAGGAAAATGTGATTGCCGATGCTTTGTCTCGTCGTTATATGATGCTGTCCCAATTAGACTTTAAAATCTTTGGTTTGCAAGCTTTGAAAGATCAATATGTGAATGATGCTGATTTTCATGATATTATGATGCATTGTAAGGATGGCAAACCTTGGGGCAAATTTCATATGCAGGATGGGTTCCTGTTTCGTGCTAACAAGCTGTGTATTCCAGCTAGCTCGGTTCGTCTTTTGTTGTTACAGGAGGCGCATGGAGGTGGTCTTATGGGTCACTTCGGAGTTTTCAAGACACATGAGGTGTTGGCCGACCATTTCTTTTGGCCACGGATGCGCCGTGATGTTGAGCGCCTTGTTGCACGCTGTACTACATGTCAAAAAGCTAAATCTCGTTTGGGTAATCATGGTTTGTATATGCCCTTGCCTGTTCCCTCTTCTCCTTGGCATGATATTTCGATGGATTTTGTTTTGGGATTGCCTCGCACTAAGAAGGGGAGGGACAGTATTTTTGTGGTTGTTGATCATTTCTCTAAAATGGCTCACTTTATACCTTGTCATAAAACTGATGATGCCTCAAATGTTGCTGAATTGTTCTTTAGAGAGATTGTTAGATTGCATGGAATTCCTAAAACAATTGTCTCTGATCGTGATGCTAAGTTTCTTAGTCATTTTTGGCGTTCTCTTTGGAATAAATTAGGAACTAAGCTGCTGTTTAGTACTACTTGTCATCCTCAAACTGATGGGCAAACTGAGGTAGTAAATAGAACTTTGTCTGCTATGCTTAGAGCTGTTTTAGATAAAAATTTGAGACGTTGGGAAGATTGTTTACCTCATATTGAATTTGCTTATAATCGTGCTACACATTCTGCCACTAAGATGTGTCCTTTTGAGGTTGTTTATGGCTATGTTCCTAAGGCGCCTATTGATTTGTTTGCTATTGATGCTGAAGATGAACCACATCTTGATGCTCTTGCTCATATTGATCACATGAAACAATTGCATGAAGATGCACAACACAACATTGCCATTGCTAATAAAAAGTATCAAGTTGCTGGTAGTAAAGGTAGAAAACATATTTCTTTTGAACCTGGTGATTTGGTTTGGTTGCACTTGCGTAAAGATAGATTTCCTACTTTGCGTCGTTCTAAACTGATGCCTCGTGCTGCTGGTCCTTTTAAAGTGCTAACCAAGATTAACGATAATGCTTATGTTCTTGACTTGCCCATGGAGTTTGGTGTTTCCACTAGTTTTAATGTTGCAGATTTGAAATCATACTTGGGTGAGGATGATGAGTTGCCGTCGAGGACGACTTCACTTCAAGAAGGGGAGGATGATGAGGACATCAACGACATACGAATAATGACGACGGAAGATGGCGCGCCAAACCAAGCTGTCACACCTTCACCTCTCGTCGTCGCGCCTCCTCGAGTTACGGATCCATCTTCTAACGAGACGACGACGTACAAGGGTCCAATCACTAGAGCTCGAGCCCAGGAATTGAAGACGGTTTTGATGCTAAGGAACGACGGGCCAGGATGATGTGGCCCGAAGGCCCACGTGGCCCAAGTCACACGACTCCCTCTCCACCGCGCGCCTCTCCACTTCAGCCGGCCCTAGATGCCTCGTCCTCCCCCTATATAGTCAAGGGCTGCGCCCCTTGTAATCTTTGAGTTTTGTTCTAAGTTTAGCTTAGCTATACATCCGTCTCTCGACGTGAATTCAGAACTCCACCTTCGTGCAATACATCAGATTGCTCGCCTCTAATTCTTGCTCGTTCTTCGATTGCGCGTAAGAATTGATCCTCGTCATCAGGTTGATCTTGTTTACCGCAAGGTTGATATCCTCCGGAAGTTGGTTCGGCGATTGCATTGACGCTTCGGCTTGCTCGTCGTAGTCAGATCGTGACGGTCAACATCCACCAAATCGAAGTTATCTCCACTCGCCGAAAGATCGGGCACTCTACACCTATCACGATATGGCCTTTTCGAATACCTTGTCATGTATTTTGGTCTCACCAATGCTCCAGCCCACTTCATGTATATGATGAATTCCATGTTCATGCCAGAGTTGGATAAGTTCGTGGTTATGTTTATTGACGACATCCTTATCTACTCCAAGTCCGAGGAAGAACACGCCGAACATCTCCGCATCGTTCTGCAACGACTCCGAGATCACCAACTTTACGCCAAATTTAGCAAGTGTGAATTTTGGCTAAAGTAAGTTCCATTCTTGGGTCATATCATCTCAGCGGAAGGAGTAGCCGTCGATCCTACCAAGGTAGAAGATGTGCTGAATTGGAAAGCTCCGAAATCGGTCAAGCAAATTCGTAGCTTCCTTGGCCTTGCTGGATTTTATCAAAAATTTGTTCCCAACTTGCCAAGCCTATGACCAAGCTGCTGGAAAAAGATGCTAAGTATCAGTGGAGTAGTGCATGTGAGGAAGCCTTCCGGTCACTCACGAAGCATTTGACAACTGCCCCGGTTTTGGCTCAACCCGATATTACCAAACCGTTCGATGTTTACTGTGATGCCTCCGGCACCGGGTTTGGTTGTGTGCTTATGCAACAAGGCTGTGTCATCGCCTATGCCTCCCGATAGCTCCGAAAGCATGAGCAAAATTATCCCACTCACGATTTGGAGTTGGCATCTGTTGTCCTAGCCTTAAAAATCTGGCGCCATTACCTGCTTGGTAACCTTGTCAATCTCTACACCGACCACAAAAGTCTCAAGTATATATTCACGCAGCAAGAACTGAATATGAGGCAACGTAGATGGTTAGAGTTAATCAAGGATTATGAATTGGAAATTCATTATCACCCCGGAAAAGCCAACGTGGTTGCCGACGCCCTAAGTCGTCGGGACCAATGCAATCACGCAGTTGTTTGTTCCATGGAAGCTTGCCCAAATTCAGATTCAAGCGAACCAAGTCTTTGTATCATTCCATTTGGATCCTTGTATAATCTAGCTCTTATTCCTACCCTTCGCAATGAAATTATTGAAGCCCAAAAGGGAGACAAGGGAATGGAACACATTCGACAAAAGATACACAAGGATGAAGCTACATGTTTCTTACAGGACAAAGATGGAGTGCTATGGTTCAACAATCGACTTGTTATTCCAAAGAAGGAGGAATTAAGGAAGAAAATCATGGATGAGGCTCACTTGTCCAAATACTCTATACACCCCGGCAGCAACAAGATGTCCGCGGGTTAAAGGAAAAGTTTTGGTGGACGCGCATGAAAAGAGAAGTCGCTCGTTATGTTTCCGAGTGCGATACTTGCCAGCGTGTGAAGGCCGACCATTTGAGGAAAGCCGGTCTTTTGCACCCATTAAAAATCCTCGCTTGGAAATGGGAGGATATTGCTATGGATTTTATTGTTGGGTTACCCCTCACCCCCAAGAAACATGATTCCATATGGGTTATCGTGGATAGGTTGACCAAATCCGCTCATTTTATTCCCATCCATACAACCTACTCTACCAAGAAGTATGCCGAACTCTACATCACAAGAATTCTATGTTTGCACGGTGTGCCCAAGACTATTATCTCTGATCGAGGTCCCCAGTTTATTGCTCGTTTTTGGGAGCAACTGCATTCTTGTCTTGGCACCACCCTTATCCGAAGTTCGGCTTATCACCCGCAAACCGATGGTCAAACCGAGAGGCTGAATCAATATTTGGAGGACATATTGAGAGCCTATGTTCTGGACAATCGGGAGAATTGGGAAGATTGCCTTTCGTTCGCCGAATTCTCATACAACAATTGCTATCAGGAGAGTTCGGGAATGTCACCGTTTGAGGCCTTGTACGGCCACTCATGCCGAACACCGCTGAATTGATCAGAATCGGGAGAAAGAATTAATTTTGGTCCTGACCTTGTCATCCAAGCCAAAGAGAAGGTGCGACAAATTCAAGCTAACATGAAAGCAGCACAATCTCGTCAAATAAGCTATGCCAACAGAAGGAGACGCCCATTGGAGTTCGAGAAGGGAGATCATGTCTATCTTCGAGTTTCTCCCAACAAGGGCATATCTCGTTTTCGAATCAAGGGTAAATTAGCACCACGCTACATCGGACCCTTTCCGATCATGGAGAAGCATAGCGCTGTTGCTTATCGATTGCAATTACCGGAAACTCTTGAGCGTGTGCACAACATCTTCCACGTATCCCAACTCAAGAAGTGTTTAAAGCCTCCGATCGATGTGGTCATTGTCGGCACCGAACAATTGGAAGAAGACCTGTCCTACCCCGAATACCCCGTCCACATCATTGATCAAAAAGACCGGGTAACGCGCCATCGCACCATCACCTTCTACAAGGTGCAATGGAGCAATCATACCGAAGATGAAGCCACCTTAGAGCAAGAGGAGTTTCTGAAAACCCACATCCCCGAGTTCTTGACCTCGCAAATCCGGTAAACACCCACGCCCTCTCTCTTGTGTTCAGCCAGTTACAAATCTCGGGGTGAGATTTCTTTTAAGGGGGGAGTGCTGTGACATCCCAAGTCACAAAAAGTTGACTAAGCTAACACAAATGTTAAATTGCTAACTAATTAAAAATTTCAGATAATTAAAGTGCCAAAGAAAAAGGGGAATAAATAAATCCACAATTTGGCCAATCAATAGTATTTCACAAACTTTACAAAACTCAATAAAAGTGTGCCAATTTTTTTGCATATTACAGTGGATCATGTCAAGAAGAAATTTTGGGGAACCTAAAATTTCCCTAAGTGCAGAGAAAAGCACCTTTGTTCCAGGATTTTTAATAAATTCTCTAGCAGGAATTTCGACATGGCCCCAAACGCAAAGTTGGAGAATTCGTTTTTCTGGACATACACAAAAATTGGCATGGAGTTTGCAGCAACGAAGCTTGGAGAATTTAGCAGGGTACAGAGCACTGTTCCAGTCAAAAGGGGTCAACCGCTTCTCTGTCCTTGGGCCACTCAATGATTGACACCGCCGTACCCCCCCCCCCCCCCCCCCCGCCGGCCACGATCACCTCCTCTCTCCCCCATCCCGGCCACTACTCCGCCTGCTCTCTCCTGTGTCACTGACCAGCATTGATGCCCCACCGACGAGCCAATTCCCGGCGGCCAGCTCGCCTCCTCTCTCTCTACTCTCTCTCCCTGCCGCTCGGCACTTAAGGCAGCAGACGCCGAGACTTTCTCCTCCTCCTTCCCTCTCTGCGCTCGCACGCACGCCACACGATTCCCAGGCCTCTCGGCAAAACCAGATGCCCCTGCCCTCGCCTCTTTCCTCCTCTTCCGCACGAATCGGGCGTCGCCCCTATTTCCCTCCGCCATGGCCGCCGTCGCGTCAAGCTCCACCTAAGCAGCTTCCCGTTCGCCCTTTTCTCCCCTACCGTGCCCCTGACCCGCTCCCTCTGTGTCGTAGAGCCTCATCGAGATTTCACGAAGAAAGGTAGCCCCCGCTGTCGGGAGTCGTCCACCTCGCCGACGAGAACCCTCCTCCGGCCTCCCTCCTCGGCTCCTTCCTCGACGCCGGCCATCTACGACCCTCGGTGAAGCTCGACGACCAATGCGCGACCTCTCTCTCCCTCGGTGCACGACGCGCGACGCCGCCGGAGTTTCCTCTGCCGCCGCCCCTCGTCACCGGTAGGATTCCCGGTGAGCCCTCCCTCCGACCCCCCAACCGAGCCCCCGCAATGCGCCGAATGTTTTGGTCTAGCCGCCGGCCACCCTTGACCTCTCCTTCCCTTCCCCGGCAAGCTCCAGTCGCGCTCCGGCGAGCTAGGCGTGCGCGCACGCGCGCACGGAGCCGATTTCAAATCGGTCAGTGGCAGAGTGGTAATTAAGGGTGAACTCCTTTTAAAACTTCACAATTCAATAACTTGAAAACTAAAAAGGGGAAAAATGTGAAACTAATTTTGTTCGGCTCCTAAAATTCCCCTCTACCAGAAAAACAAGATGAGAGTCAGGGTTATGCAGTATATTAATGAAATTAAATCACCAAATTTAGAACCTTGCTAACAGTATTAAATTCATAAGTAAAACTTTATAGCTGGTAAAATCATGGGAATTGGTCAGTAAGCATTTCATGTCATTCCTAAACTTTCTACAACAGCACCTTCCCATTTTTTATGCAAATTTTTAGTGTTATTGCATAATCTACATTTTCAGTAAATGAATTTATATAAATTCTTTAATAAGATTTTAATCATGGGATTTAGTATCCCTATTCTTTGGGCATTTCCACACGTCTATAAATTTCCATGTAAAAATTTTGGGCACCGTCAATATGCTTTTTGCTGTTAATTTGCTCACCCTTAATTAGCTTAAGAATTTCAATATAAATATTGCCTTGTATATGCATATAGTTATTATCAGGGATAAACCCATCTTTGCGACTGTTCATGCAACATGTTAATCTTGACTTGCAGTAAAGTTTATTGTTTTCCATTGTATGCTCATGTTTCATAATTAGCTTATATATCTTGATTGGTTTATGGTTATATTTAAAAGTGTGCATGTCAACTTTTAGGAGGTTAAGGAAGGAGACACATGCTGGTGTTTAACTTTGCAATATAAGGTTTCTATGTTCCCTTACATGATCATTATATTTGGTAAATGAACCCCGGGTAGGGTTTTAGTTAAGAGGCTTCGCATGTCTGCTAAGTAGGCCTTAACACACCGAGGAAAAATACCCTGTAAATTCCTTAGCACCAGAGGTATGCTTGTATGTGAGGTATAGGTGATATGCTTATTGATTGCCATGCCTCCCACTTCCCTAATTAGAAGTTTGTCCCCTTAAATTCAGTAATTGCCCAGAGTGTTGTGCAAGCATGTCATCTCATGCATGAGCATCATTCCGTCAAATTCTATTTATTGAGGAAATGTCATGAATCATCGTCCAATTCCTTACCGTGCATTGCACTGCATTGACTAGGAAGCGAGACCGGGAGCAAGGCCGTGGCAAGCAACCCCGAGGAGCCCGAAGTTGAGCTAAACCCCACCGAGAACTCTAACTACGATCACTCCCAAGGCAAGCCCCGGTGCACACCTACTGATTTACGAGTCCTTTTATTTTGTCATAATATAGGATTATTGTATTGTGCATTAGGTATAGGGCTTGGATGGAAACCCACGTGCATAAACAAACTATGACCTATAGTTTAGTTATGCTAGTAAGCCTTTTTCGTTAGCACTGCTAGGCTTAAATTAGTGGAGTCAATGGTAGGTTATGGGATCACTTGATGAAATCATGATTCACATGAAGAATGAATTTAGTTACAAATTTGAGAACCTATCGTTGCAACTCCGCGGACAAGTATTGAACAGTACCAAGTGCATACCTTTATATGGGAATTCATAAACCTAGTAACTTGGGCGCCGTATTGTTGGACGGTATTACTCATCGATCCAGAGGTGATGTGAATGGCACAGTGGATGCACAGGTTGAGGACCGCTGGAGAGTGCACCGGTTAAGCCTCGGATACGAAGTACTGTATCGCGGGGAGGATGTGTACTCGGGATCGATGGCCCCGGATCGACTTTATCCCAACCTCATGAACGGTGGCCATACGTGTTCTTAAATGATGCGTATGTCGTGCATTTGGATTATTCTCCTACAGGATGTAAATCAATTCGAATTGCCATCCCTCGCGGTTATGAGTACCTCTTGTTTCGAGCAGTGGCAATGATACTTTAAGTAGAGAAGTTTGGTTATGACGCTGAAAGTTATTTACTCTATGAATACATATTGCTATGTTGCATTGTTCTTTATGTTTGTACAAGTCTTAGCAATCAGCTAGGTTCAACTACAGTTACTTTTCTGTAACAAGCAATTAAAATCTTGGTTCAAGAATAGCATTACAGCATAGAATTAATAGGTGCTTTTTATGCAAATACCAAATAAACCCGGTCAGCCCCCTGCATATTAGGAGTCGGTTTTAGTAAACCTTGGACGGGTAAATCTTGCGGAGTATGCTAGATACTCAGGCTTTGCGATTATGTGGTTTTCAGATGTTCCTCAAGCTACTTATTGTGATTGTTGTAACAAAGTTGTGTGGGAAGGTGAGGAGCCCCAGAACTGGACCATTGAATGGGTCCCCAGCTCCCTAATCAAGATGAGTGAGCCATTGCCCTAGGGCCGGCATGGTTTACTTAGGTTCCACGTAGTGTTTTGTCGTATCTTCCGTCTCCACATATTGTTGTAATGTGAACCAAGAACATATGTATGGTAATGTGACTAATGTTGCTTCCGCTATGACTATTGAACTTGTAATATTATGCACTTAATGATGTATCCTTGTAAATGATGGATGCTCATGTGTGAACGCTATGTATGGTTACTTCGTGAACCATCTCCCGAGGCGATCCCGTACGGCACACTCTATACTTGGGTATAGGGTTGCGACACCATCCACGGCCAAATCTGCCTCGATCGTGCCGTCCTCCTTGTCGTCTGGACGAGCTCGTGATATTCAGTGTCACCATTGTCGAGGATTTGGTCATGTGATACGCGATTGTCCAAATAAATGAACTATGTTGATTCATGACGACGGTGGGTATTCTTCTGCTAGTGATTCTGAGGATATTCAGTAGACTATGCTTGCCACTAATCATGCAGATAATACGGAGCTTCATGTCGACTCTAGTGCCATCGACAGGTATGCAACTCTTGTTGTGCAGCGTGTTCTTAGTACACAGGTCGTTCAGGATGAAAAGCATCAACGCCACAACATTTTTCATATCAAAGGTGTTGTGCAAGAACGAGCGGTCCGTATAATCAATGATGGTGGCAGTTGCAACAATTTGGCTAGTACGACCTTAGTGGAGCAGTTGTCATTGCCAACAAGGAAGCACCCACGATCACGTTCAATGGCTTAATGATGGTGGCAAAATAAAGGTAACACGCTCGGCACGTGTTCCTTTCTCTCTTGGCGCCTATTCTGATTTTGTAGATTGTGGTGTTCTTCTAATGGAAGCATGCTCTTTGTTGCTTGGCCGTCCTTGGCAATATGATGTTGATAGTGTTCATCATGGTCGCTCCAATTATTATTCCATCATGTTTAAGGGTCAGAAAATTGTTATTCATCCTATGACACCTGAACAAGTTCTTAAAGATGATATTGCTCGAGCGGCAAAAGCTGCAAAATTGGTTACATCGCCTCCTGTTGCACCTGTTCAACATGAGATCAAATTGAATAAACCAATCTTGCTTGCTACACATGCTGATTTTGATGAATTACATGATGCTAATCTGCTTTGCTATGCGCTAGTTTGCTCTCGTATGCTTGTTTCACTAGATGAGGCGCCTATGTTGCATATTCCTCCTGCTGTTGCTAACCTTTTGCAGGACTATAAAGATGTTTTTCCCACAGAATTGCCGCCGGGTCTTCCTCCTATTCGTGGCATAGAACATCAGATTGATTTAATTCCAGGCGCACAGCTTTCTAATCGCGCCCCGTACCGCACAAATCCTGAGGAGACAAAAGAAATTCAGCATCAAGTGCAGGCATTGCTTGATAAAGGTTACATTCATGAGTCTCTCAGTCCTTGTTCGGTTCCTGTTTTGCTTGTTCCTAAGAAAGATGGTTCTTAGCGTATGTGTGTAGATTGTCGTGCAATTAACAATATTACAATTCGTTATCGATATCCTATACCATGCCTTGATGATATGCTTGATGAACTTAGTGGTGTCATAATTTTCTCTAAGGATCATTTGCGTAGTGGTTACTATCAGATAAAAATGAAATTAGGAGATGAATGGAAAACGGCTTTTAAAACTAAATTTGGCTTGTATGAATGGTTGGTTATGCCGTTTGGATTGTCTAATGCTTCTAGCACTTTTATGCGCTTAATGAATGAAGTTCTTTGCCCTTTCATTGGAATATTTGTTGTTGTCTATTTTGATGATATCCTTATATACAGCAAATCCATGAATGAGCATTTAGATCATTTACGTGCTGTTTTTAATGCTTTGCGTGCTGCTCACTTGTTTGGGAACATGAAAAAATGCACTTTTTGCACGCAACGTGTTTTGTTTCTTGGATATGTTGTTACTCCACAGGGCATTGAGGTGGATAGCAGCAAGGTGGACGCCATTCAGAGTTGGCTCCAACCGACGACGGTCACACAGGTTCACAGTTTTCTTGGTCTTGCAGGCTTCTATCGTAATTTTGTGCGGGATTTCAGTTCTATTGCTGCACCATTACATGAGCTGACCAAGAAGGGTGCGCCATTTGAGTGGGGCGCACCACAAGACGACGCATTCAACACTTTAAAGGAACGGTTAACTCATGCTCCTCTCTTACAATTGCCTAATTTTGATAGGGTGTTTGAATTGGAATGTGATGCTAGTGGAATTGGATTGGGTGCTGTCTTGTTGCAAGATCATAAACCCATTGCTTATTTTAGTGAGAAGTTAAGTGGTTCTGCTCTTAAATATTCCACTTATGATAAAGAATGCTTTAGTAAGAACTTTGCAAACATGGCAGCATTATTTATGGCCTCGCGAATTTATTATTCATTCTGATCATGAGGCTTTGAAACATATTAGAACCCAAACTAATTTGAACCGTCGTCATGCTAAATTGGTTGAATTTATTGAATCATTTCCGTACATCATTAAACATAAAAACATGAAGAAAAATGTGATTGCCGATGCTTTGTCTCGTCGTTATATGATGCTGTCCGAATTAGACTTTAAAATCTTTGGTTTGCAAGCTTTGAAAGATCAATATGTGAATGATGCTGATTTTCGTGATATTATGATGCATTGTAAGGATGGCAAACCTTGGGGCAATTTTTATATGCAGGATGGGTTCCTGTTTCGTGCTAACAAGCTGTGTATTCCAGCTAGCTCGGTTCGTCTTTTGTTGTTACAGGAGGCGCATGGAGGTAGTCTTATGGGTCACTTCAGCGTTTTCAAGACACATGAGGTGTTGGCCGACCATTTCTTTTGGCCACGGATGTGCCGTGATGTTGAGCGCCATGTTGCACGCTGTACTACATGTCAAAAAGCTAAATCTCGTTTGGGTAATCATGGTTTGTATATGCCCTTGCCTGTTCCCTCTTCTCCTTGGCATGATATTTCGATGGATTTTGTTTTGGGATTGCCTCGCACTAAGAAGGGGAGGGACAGTATTTTTGTGGTTGTTGATCGTTTCTCTAAAATGGCTCACTTTATACCTTGTCATAAAATTGATGATGCCTCAAATGTTGCTGAATTGTTCTTTAGAGAGATTGTTAGATTGCATGGAATTCCTAAAACAATTGTCTCTGATCGTGATGCTAAGTTTCTTAGTCATTTTTAGCGTTCTCTTTGGAATAAATTAGGAACTAAGTTGCTGTTTAGTACTACTTGTCATCCTCAAACTGATGGGCGAACTGAGGTAGTAAATAGAACTTTGTCTGCTATGCTTAGAGCTGTTCTAGATAAAAGCTTGAGACGTTGGGATGATTGTTTACCTCATATTGAATTTGCTTATAATCGTGCTACACATTCTGCCACTAAGATGTGTCCTTTTGAGGTTGTTTATGGCTATGTTCCTAGGACGCCTATTGATTTGTTTGCTATTGATGCTGGAGATGAACCACATGTTGATGCTCTTGCTAATATTGATCACATGAAACAATTGCATGAAGAAACACAACACAACATTGCTGTTGCTGATAAAAAGTATCAAGTTGCTGGTACTAAAGGTAGAAAACATATTTCTTTTGAACCTGGTGATTTAATTTGGTTGCACTTGCGTAAAGATAGATTTCCTACTTTGCGTCATTCTAAATTGATGCCTCGTGCTGCTGGTTCTTTTAAAGTTCTAACCAAGATTAACGATAATGCTTATGTTCTTGACTTGCCCATAGAGTTTGGTGTTTCCACTAGTTTTAATGTTGCAGATTTGAAACCATACTTGGGTGAGGATGATGAGTTGCCGTCGAGGACGACTTCACTTCAAGAAGGGGAGGATGATGAGGACATCAACGACATACGAATAACGACGACGGAAGATGGCACGCCAAACCAAGTTGTCACGCCTCCACCTCTCGTCGTCGCGCCCCCTCGAGTTATGGATCCATGTTCTAATGAGACGACGACATACAAGGGCCCAATCACTAGAGCTCGTGCCCAGGAATTGAAGACGGTTTTGATGCTAAGGAACGACGACCCTAGATGATGCCGCCTGAAGGCCCACATGGCCCAAGTCGCGTGACCCCCTCTCCACCGCGCGACTCTCCACTTCAGCCGGCCCTAGATGCCACGTCCTACCCCTATTTAGTCAAGGGCTGCGCCCCTTGCAGTCTTTGAGTTTTGTTTTAAGTTTAGCTTAGCTATACATCCGTCTCTCGACGTGAATTCAGAACTCTACCTTCGTGCAATACATCAGATTCCTCGCCTTTAATTCTTGCTTGTTCTTCGATTGCGCGTAAGAATTGATCCTCGTGATCAGGTTGATCTTGTTTACCGCAAGGTTAATATCCTCCGGAAGTTGGTTCAGAGATTGCATTGGCGCTTCCGCTTGCTCGTCGTAGTCGGATCATGAGGGTCGACATCCACCAAATCAATGTTATCTCCACTCACCGAAAGATCGGGCACTATGCACCTATCAAACAGTGTCCATGTGAAGCAGCTCTCTAGGGCGTTCAGGCATCATCAAATTAATTGGTGGATGAGATGCGGCAATCATTTTCCCATAACGACAAGGAGCACAAACCAAATCCTTATCAAATTTTAGCTTAGGCAATCCTCGGATCAAATCTAGGCCACTCAAGCGATAAAGCAAGTCAAAACTCATGTGACCTAGTCTCCTATGTCATTTCCTCAGAAGAAGATTGAGCAAACAAGCACTTGTGAGAACCAGGAGAAACAGAAAAATTAGCCTGAAAAACTCTCCCAATGCTAGATATCCCACCAACCAAAGAACCATCCGAATCAAGAACACAAAAAGCATTTTTCTTAAAGCGCACTTCCAAACCAACATCAAGCAACTGAGAAACAGAGAGAAGATTGTACTTGAGATGCTCAACCAAACCAACATCCTTGGGAGTGAATTTTTCATTTACCTTTACCGTGCCCCTTGCCTTCACTCTCCCGCTCTTGTCATCTCCAAAGGTTTACCGCGCCCCTTACATTCTCACTCTGATAGGTGTAGAGTGCCCGATTTTTCGGCGAGTGGAGATAACTTCGATTTGGTGGATGTTGACCCTCACGATCCGACTACGACGAGCAAGCCGAAGCGCCAATGCAATCGCTGAACCAACTTCCGGAGGATATTCACCTTGCGGTAAACAAGATCAACCTGATCACGAGGATCAATTCCTACGCGCAATCGAAGAACGAGCAAGAATTAGAGGCGAGCAATCTGATGTATTGCACGAAGGTGGATTTCTGAATTCACGTCGAGAGATGGATGTATAGCTAAGCTAAACTTAAAATAAAACTCGAAGATTACAAGGGGCGCAGCCCTTGACTATATATGGGGAGGACGAGGCATCTAGGGCCGGCAGAAGTGGAGAGGCGCGCGGTGGAGAGGGAGTCGTGCGACTTGGGCCACGTGGGCCTTCGGGCGACATCATCCTGGGCCGTCGTTCCATAGCATCAAAACCATCTTCAATTCCTGGGCTCGAGCTCTATTGGGCCCTTGTACGTCGTCGTCTCGTTAGAAGATGGATCCGTAACTCGAGGAGGCGCGACGACGAGAGGTGGAGGCGTGACAGCTTGGTTTGGCGCACCATCTTCCGTCGTCATTATTCGTATGTCGTTGATGTCCTCATCATCCTCCCTTTCTTGAAGTGAAGTCGTCCTCGACGGCAACTCATCATCCTCACCCAAGTATGGTTTCAAATCTGCAACATTAAAACTAGTGGAAACACCAAACTCCATGGGCAAGTCAAGAACATAAGCATTATCGTTAATCTTGGTTAGAACTTTAAAAGGACCAGCAGCACGAGGCATCAGTTTAGAACGACGCAGAGTAGGAAATCTATCTTTACGCAAGTGCAACCAAACCAAATCACCAGGTTCAAAAGAAATATGTTTTCTACCTTTACTACCAGCAACTTGATACTTTTTATTAGCAATGGCAATGTTGTGTTGTGTTTCTTCATGCAATTGTTTCATGTGATCAATATGAGCAAGAGCATCAAGATGTGGTTCATCTTCAGCATCAACAGCAAACAAATCAATAGGCGCCTTAGGAACATAGCCATAAACAACCTCAAAAGGACACATCTTAGTGGCAGAATGTGTAGCACGATTATAAGCAAATTCAACATGAGGTTCATAACTTATTCCCAGCGTCTCAAATTTTTACCTAAAACAGCTCTAAACATAGCAGACAAAGTTCTATTTACTACCTCAGTTTGCCCATCAGTTTGAGGATGACAAGTAGTACTAAACAACAGCTTAGTTCTTAACTTATTCCAAATAGAACGCCAAAGATGACTAAGAAACTTAGCATCAAGATTAGAGACAATTGTTTTAGGAATTCCGTGCAATCTAACAATCTCTCTAAAGAACAATTCAGCAACATTTGAGGCATCATCAGTTTTATGACAAGGTATAAAGTGAGCCATTTTAGAGAAACGATCAACAACCACAAAAATACTATCCCTCCCCTTCTTAGTGCGAGGCAATCCCAAAACAAAATCCATCGAAATATCATGCCAAGGAGAAGAGGGAACAGGCAAGGGCATATACAAACCATGATTACCCAAACGAGATTTAGCTTTTTGACATGTAGTACAGCGTGCAACAAGGCGCTCAACATCACGGCGCATCCGTGGCCAAAATGAATGGTCGGCCAACACCTCATGTGTCTTGAAAACTCCGAAGTGACCCATAAGACCACCTCCATGCGCCTCCTGTAACAACAAAAGACAAACCGAGCTAGCTGGAATACACAGCTTGTTAGCACGAAACAGGAACCCATCCTGCATATAAAATTTGCCCCAAGGTTTGCCATCCTTACAATGCATCATAATATCATGAAAATCAGCATCATTCACATATTGATCTTTCAAAGCTTGCAAACCAAAGATTTTAAAGTCTAATTGGGACAGCATCATATAACGACGAGACAAAGCATCGGCAATCACATTTTCCTTCCCGTTTTTATGTTTAATGATGTACGGAAAAGATTCAATAAATTCAACCCATTTAGCATGACGACGATTCAGATTAGTTTGGGTTCTGATATGTTTCAAAGCCTCATGATCAGAATGAATAATAAATTCGTGAGGCCATAAATAATGCTGCCATGTTTGCAAAGTTCTTACTAAAGCATAAAGTTCTTTATCATAAGTGGAATATTTAAGAGCAGCACCACTTAACTTCTCACGAAAATAAGCAATGGGTTTATGATCCTGCAACAAAACAACACCCAAACCAATTCCACTAGCATCACATTCCAATTCAAACACTTTATCAAAATTAGGCAATTGTAAGAGAGGAGCATGAGTTAACCGTTCCTTTAAAGTGTTGAATGCGTCGTCTTGTGGTGCGCCCCACTCAAATGGCGCACCCTTCTTGGTCAGCTCATGTAATGGTGCAGCAATAGAACTGAAATCCCGGACAAAACGACGATAGAAGCCTGCAAGACCAAGAAAACTGCGAACCTGTGTGACCGTCGTCGGTTGGGGCCAACTCTGAATGGCGTCCACCTTGCTGCTATCGACCTCAATGCCCTGTGGAGTAACAACATATCCAAGAAATGAAACACGTTGCGTGCAAAAAGTGCATTTTTCCATGTTCCCAAACAAGTGAGCAGCACGCAAAGCATCAAAAACAGCACGCAAATGATCTAAATGCTCATTCATGGATTTGCTGTATATAAGGATATCATCAAAATAGACAACAACAAATAATCCAATGAAAGGCCGAAGAACTTCATTCATTAAGCGCATAAAAGTGCTAGGAGAATTAGACAATCCAAACGGCATAACCAACCATTCATACAAGCCAAATTTAGTTTTAAAAGCCGTTTTCCATTCATCTCCTAATTTCATTCTTATTTGATGGTAACCACTACGCAAATTAACCTTAGAGAAAATTGTGGCACCACTAAGTTCATCAAGCATATCATCAAGGCGTGGTATAGGATATCGATAACGAATTGTAATATTGTTAATTGCACGACAATCTACATACATACGCCAAGAACCATCTTTCTTAGGAACAAGCAAAACAGGAACCAAACAAGGGCTGAGAGACTCATGAATGTAACCTTTATCAAGCAATGCCTGCACTTGACGCTGAATTTCTTTCGTCTCCTCAGGATTTGTGCGGTACGGGGCGCGATTAGGAAGCTGTGCGCCTGGAATTAAATCAATCTGATGTTCTATGCCACGAATAGGAGGAAGACCCGGCGGCAATTCTGTGGGAAAAACATCTTTATAGTCCGGCAAAAGGTTAGCAACAGCAGGAGGAATATGCAACATAGGCGCCTCATCTAGTGAAACAAGCATACGAGAGCAAACTAGCGCATAGCAAAGCAGATTAGCATCATGTAATTCATCAAAATCAGCACGTGTAGCAAGCAAGATAGGGTTATTCAATTTGATCTCATGTTGAACAGGTGCAACAGAAGGTGATGTAACCAATTTTGCAGCTTTTGTCGCTCGAGCAATATCATCTTTAAGAACTTGTGCAGGTGTCATAGGATGAATAACAATTTTCTGACCCTTAAACATGAAGGAATAATAATTGGAGCGACCATGATGAACACTATCAACATCATATTGCCAAGGACGGCCAAGCAACAAAGAGCATGCTTCCATTGGAACAACATCACAATCTACAAAATCAGAATAGGCGCCAAGAGAGAAAGGAACACGTACCGAGCGCGTTACCTTTATTTTGCCGCCATCATTAAGCCATTGAACGTGATAAGGATGCGGATGCTTCCTTGTTGGCAATGACAACTGCTCCACCAGGGTCGTACTAGCCAAATTGTTGCAACTGCCAGCATCGATGATTATACGGACCGCTCGTTCTTGCACAACGCCTTTGATATGAAAAATGTTGTGGCGCTGATGCTTTTCATCCTGAACGACCTGTGTACTAAGAACACGCTGCACAACGAGAGTGGCATACCTGTCGGCGGCACTAGAGTCGACATGAAGCTCCGTATTATCTGCATGATTAGTGGCAAGCATAGTCTGCTGAATATCCTTAGAATCACTAGCAGAAGAATACCCACCGTCGTCACGAATCAACATAGTTCGTTTATTTGGACAATCACATATCACATGACGAAATCCTCAACAACGGTGACACTGAATATCACGAGCTCGTCCAGACGACGAGGAGGACGGCACGAACGAGGCAGATTTGGCCGGGGATGGAGCACTCGACTTGGACGTGGTCGAGGAGTGGTCGCGCGACGTGGAAGGAGGTGTCGACCGTGGAGCTGAAGGCGTCTTGGACCCTACAAAAATGTTAGGTCTTGACGAAGATTGTCGATCCTGCACTTCACGTTCAGCTTTACAAGCATATTCAAATAAGGTGGTCATATCATCATAATGCTTATAATCAAGAATGTTCTGAATTTCACGATTTAACCCACCCCTAAAGCGAGCCATAGTAGCATCTTCCAGTTCAACTAAACCACAGCGAATCATACCCTTTTGCAAAGCTTGATAATAATCCTCTACGGAAAGTGAACCTTGTTGAAAACGCTGCATTTGATTAAGCAAATGTCTAGCATAATATGACGGCACAAAACGATGACGCATAGCAGCTTTTAATGCCGCCCAAGTGGCTGGAATATTATCAGGATATCTTTGTCTATACTCACGCCACCAAAGTAAAGCAAATTCAGTAAATTCACTAATAGCAGCCTTAACTTGTAAATTAGCAGGAATATCATGGCATGCAAATTTTTGTTCAACCTCTAATTCCCAATCAAGATAAGCACCCGGATCATATTTGCCATTAAAAGTGGGAATACGAAATTTTATTTTGGCAAAGGAATCATTAATAGGAACACGTACCCTACGAGCACGACCACGGCAATTGTCGTCGTCCTGCTCGGTGTCGGCGCCGTAGTCCCGTGCATGTTGCAACTCCGTGAGCTGCGTCGTCATGGTCCCAAGCTGCGTCGACATGGCCTCAAGACGAGTCATGATCGTCACGAGCGTGGTGCGGGCAGCCGTATCAACGAGGTCCAGCTGATCAAAACGCTCATTCGACGAAGTGACCGTAGAGTCAAGTCTCTCGTGCATCGTCTTCATGTCGTTTTGTAGACCATCAACCTGTGCCTGGACATCCTGGAGGGTGAGCTCCTCCGACTTCGAGCTGTTTTCTGCCATAGAAACACAAGCAATACAAAAGGCGGAATCCTACAACGAGAGGTGAGTGGTGGATGAAAAGCTCAATCAGAAAGCTGTTATCAAATTCTTACCCGTCCTTACCAAGCACGTAAGCGTGAACTACAACCACAGGTAAAACCGGTGGAAGATTGGAGGAGCGATTGCGTGGTGAAACAAAACCCTGCTCGTAGTAGAAAATTTATGGGGCTAGGAGGCTGCACTCAATCCAAGGGTTAGCACAATTCAAATAATAACTGCAAAGCTGAATAATGGAGCTAAATGCGAAAAGATTGCTGCCGGTACAAGTGCAAGAGGAAGGAAGCAGGATCAAAACAAAGTGCAGCAAGAACGCGTCGCCTGTGTTGCTCGGCCGCTCTTTTTTTTTCTCTTTTTTTTCATTTCTTTTTTTTTTCTCTCTTTTTTCTTTTTTTTCTTTCTTTTTTTTCTCTTTTTTTTAAACTTTTTGCTGAAAATATAAACAATGAGACCTCAAATAAGCAATTAAGCACAAGCACTTTTTTTTGAGGCAGGGGTAGAACGGTAATTAAAAGATGAGACTCTCTCTCTCTCTCTCTCTCTCTGGAGTAGGCACACACGAAACCGAACAGAACCAAATAGAGGGCGAGGCGAGCGGGTCACGACGTAACCGAGTAGGACTCGATCAGCGAGGCGAGCGGGTCACGACGTAACCGAGTAGGACTCGATCGTCGAGGCAGTGATTGACCCGGACTCATGGTGCAGCGGAAAAATTTGGCAAGCGAGACGGGGTAAACAGATGCGGCGGAAAGCGAACTGTGGTGGTGAAAACACACGGCACGGCGGAAGGATACGACGATGATAGGAAGACGACGATGAAACACAGTGTACCAGCAACGATCAAAAGCGAAAGCACAAAAACTCAACAATGCAAATTATTGAACGAAAGTGCGAGGCTCAAAACCGTACTGGGGTAAACTTTTTTTTTGCAGTTTTCTGTTTATGTGGACTTGGATAAAACTCACCGAGAAACACTGGAATCTGATACCACTTGATAGGTGTAGAGTGCCCGATCTTTCGGCGAGTGGAGATAACTTCGATTTGGTGGATGTTGACCCTCACGATCCGACTACGACGAGCAAGCCGAAGCACCAATGCAATCGCTGATCCAGCTTCCGGAGGATATTAACCTTGCGGTAAACAAGATCAACCTGATCACGAGGATCAATTCTTACGCGCAATCGAAGAACGAGCAAGAATTAGAGGCGAGCAATCTGATGTATTGCACGAAGGTGGAGTTCTGAATTCACGTCGAGAGACGGATGTATAGCTAAGCTAAACTTAAAACAAAACTCGAAGATTACAAGGGGCGCAGCCCTTGACTATATATGGGGAGGACGAGGCATCTAGGGCCGGCTCAAGTGGAGAGGCGCGCGGTGGAGAGGGAGTCGTGCGACTTGGGCCACGTGGGCCTTCGGGTGACATCACCCTGTGCCGTCGTTCCTTAGCATCAAAACCATCTTCAATTCCTGGGCTCGAGCTCTAGTGATTGGGCCCTTGTACGTCGTCGTCTCGTTAGAAGATGGATCCGTAACTCGAGGAGGCGCGACGACGAGAGGTGGAGGCGTGACAGCTTGGTTTGGCGCGCCATCTTCCGTCGTCATTATTCGTATGTCGTTGATGTCCTCATCACACTCTCCTTGTCACACCTCTCAAATCCCAAGCCCAAGTTCTAGGTTGACCTACTGGCACTTTCTTTGACTTTTGCCAAGTCACTCTCAATATTCTCCTCACTCACTAGGGTTCTTTGGAGATGAGAGATGTGGCAGTCATTTTCTTGAACTAGGTTCTTGTTTTCCTATCTAGTTATTGCAAGCTTATCCTTAAGAGAGCCACACACTACACATGGTGCTGGGAGAACCTTAGAGCGAGCCTCATTTAGCAGCTTGGACTCAAGCTCTTTGACTTTGAGGGTTTGAGATTCCAACTCACTAATGAGCTTGGGGCACTTCTGACATGCACCCAAAAGCGTTGGTCTAGCCTTGAATTCATCAAGATCTTTAAGGGCACTCTCAAGCTGACTGGTAACTTGAGCATGCACACTTTCCCTTTGTGCAAGATCATTCATCACAACTTGACAAGACTCACACAACAACAACGTCATCTTTTGCAAGCTTAGTCCTAAGCGAGGAAATCTCATAATCAGCACTCTCTAATTTAGACTTAAGCTCCCTACTCTCACGAACAACACTGCGAAGCTTATCATCTTGCATGGGCAAAACATCGTGCAAATGATCAAGTTCAGAAGAGAGCTCATCAAGAGTGGGAGGTACCTCGCTTATGTCAGAGTCGGAGCCAGAGTCAGTGTCGTGATCATTCTTTGCTATGAAGCAAAGCCCAGTGAAGTCGTCATTCCTCTTGACTTGTTGCTTCTCAACCTCCACCTCAGAGCTTGTAAGGTCGTCGCTTGATGTGAGGTCGACATCGCTCAAAGCATCAACGCAGGCGCGTGCGACTGCCTTCGCAAACTTCTTGGAGTTCTTGCCTTTCTTGAAGAAGCGATTCCTCTTCTTCTTGAATTCTTCAGAGTTGTTGCCGTGGTACCCGGCCTTCTTCTTGGGGCAATCAGCAATGAAGTGTCCAGGGCCACCACACTCGAAGCAGGTTCTTCAACCACCATCAGGAGTGTAATCCATCTGTTCATCAGAAGCTGCAACAAGAGCAGACAGAGCAAACTCTAAGGAAGACTTGTCAAGTGAGGGGTTAGTTCCATAAGAAGCACCATTGTAACTACCCTTTCGAGAGCTTTAAAGCAAATCCATGTTAGAAGCAGGATTAGCAAGATTAGGACGAGATTTCCTAAATAGTTCATGAGATTTCAGCTTGCTATACAATTGCTCATAGATCAGGGTATTGAAATCAGCAGTTTCTTCCAGAGCAGCAATTTTAACCCCCCCAAACATTTTCAACAAGAGAATACAAAAGTTGCTTAGCTCTATCATTATCATTGTACACAAGTTTACCACAAGCCCGCAAGTTGCACACAATGGCCTCAAACCTATGAAAAGTGTCATGTAGTGACTCGCCAGGTTTTTGTCTATTGTAAGAATCCG
The DNA here is from genome assembly GCA_030378355.1 of Eleusine indica. Classification (NCBI taxonomy): domain Eukaryota; kingdom Viridiplantae; phylum Streptophyta; class Magnoliopsida; order Poales; family Poaceae; genus Eleusine; species Eleusine indica. The sequence goes on along the minus strand of CM059501.1, from coordinate 26,893,807 downwards.
TACGCATAGACTTGACTTGATTGGTACCCTCTTGGTATGTGCAAAGCTTATCCCAAATTGCATGAGCAGTTTCAAGATGTGCAACATGATCATGTTCACTCCTACCTAGAGCAGAAAGCAGAATATTGATAGCTTTGGAGTTGTTTTCATACTTGGTTAACTCACCTGCAGCTGCAATATTGAGGTCTTCTTGTATTGAATACTCCTGCTCAACTATCTCCCAAATTGCACATCCTTGGCTTAAGAGATAAGCCTTGGTCCGTGACTTCCAGTAAGGAAAGTCCTCTCCATCGAACCTCCAAAGCTTGATTGCACGCTTCTCCATGTCGCCTTCAGATCAAAAAGCCGGTGAAGGTCAACTAGTGATCAAACCTGCTCCGATACCAATTGAAGGACCGAGAAGGCGACCAGAGGGGAGTGAATGGGAGCCAATTATAATTCTACACAAGAACTTGGCCTATGTCCCAATTTCAACCCAAGCCAACCTCTAAACAGATCACCAAGATTACACACACCAACTTATGATGTGCTAAGCCTAGGAGTGATCAGCAATAGCAGCGGAACACAACGAAAACAAAAGAGAACAGCAAAGACTCCAAACGGTCAAAGAACTACAACTGAAACAAACAGCTCTATCAGTACATTGGTAGTGCCGATCGCAGCATCGACAGTGTCGATTGGGAGCTGGAGCAGACCATCAGTAGTGCCAGTCTGGCTATCGGCAGTGCCGGTCAACAGATGGAGCAAAACTTTGGGAACACTCAGACAAAAAACATCGGCAGTGCCGTTCAGGGCATCAACAGTGTCGATCGAATCGTCGGTAGTGCCGAATGACAACAGAAAGAAGACAAAATTCTGGATCAGGACATCGGCATTGCCGATATAGATTTTTCTTCCCGCACCAGCAGTGCGGATGGAAAAATTGGTAGTGCCGATCGACCCTCGACAGAACAGAAATTAGTTCGGGATTAGGCAAGAACTTGACCAAAACCTAATAAAACAAACTGCAAATCATGCGCTTTTTGGACCAGGTAATCCTCAACACATTACGACCCTACTCCAACTAGATCCACTCAAATAGCACAAGGAATCATCACGAATTTTAGATCTTGTGCCAAGAACACCAAAAAGGGGAAACTTGAGAAATCTTTCAAATCGAAGGTGCTAGAGCTCTTGATTCGGTCAAGGGCCCATATAGGATTGTTCTAGCTCATCATAGCACTAAGATCCCCAAGAAATCCACCCCAAAAACTCAACCAACAGTGAGATCATAAATTCCCACAAAAATAGCTCCAAAAATAGAGAAAAAGACAAATTCAAGATTTAGGGAGAGAGGAAGATCTTGAGCATGAAATTGAATCTCATATCATTGATCCTTGCATATAAGTCTCATGGTTACATGGCTAGGAAGCCACCCTCTTCCTCCCACCATTTGGAAGAGAAAGAGATGTCTCTCACACACCCTCTCCTCTCCTCTATTACATGAAGACTTCTCCTAGCACTTTAAAATGACGACCTAGCAAGGCTAAGGAAAAGAGAGGCACCTCTTCCACCAGCCCTACCTCTCCTTATATAGGCCTAGCAGTTGTCCTAAAGACCATCCTACCCCTCACCAATAATAGACTACCACCTACCACCAGGGGAACAACCGTCCATCTTTTTTCTCATCGCCCGAACGCCATCAGGTCCTTCATGACTTTGCTTCGCCTCAACGCAAGCTCCGCGATGGTGGCATGTGCACCTCTAATCGCTGCTACCGGTTTTGAGGCCCAAACTGGGAAACCGCCTTGCATGCTTCTCAAAGCACGACTTCTTCATCATGACGTGTGTCACCTCGTCTCGTGATCCTCCTCATCTACAAGTCTCTTGATGAGGACATCAACGACATACAAATAATGACGACGGAAGATGGCGCGCCAAACCAAGTTGTCACGCCTCCACCTCTCTTCGTCGCGCCTCCTCGAGTTACGGATCCATCTTCTAACGAGACGACGACGTATAAGGGCCCAATCACTAGAGCTCGAGCCTAGGAATTGAACACGGTTTTGATGCTAAGGAACGACGGCCCAGGATGACGCCGCCCGAAGGCCCACGTAGCCCAAGTCGCACGACTCCCTCTCCACCGCGCGCCTCTCCACTTCAGCCGGCCCTAGATGCCTCGTCCTCCCCCTATATAGTCAAGGGCTACGCCCCTTGTAACCTTTGAGTTTTGTCTTAAGTTTAGCTTAGCTATACATCCGTCTCTCGACGTGAATTCAGAACTCCACCTTCGTGCAATACATCAGATTGCTCGCCTCTAATTCTTGCTCGTTCTTCGATTGCGCGTAAGAATTGATCCTCGTGATCAGGTTGATCTTGTTTACCGCAAGGTTAATATCCTCCGGAAGTTGGTTCAGCGATTGCATTGGCGCTTCGGCTTGCTCGTCGTAGTCGGATCGTGAGGGTCGACATCCACCAAATCGAAGTTATCTCCACTCGCTGAAAGATCGGGCACTCTACACCTATCATCTCTCTAGCCTCCGGTCCATTGGAAGCCTCTACTTGCGCTGATGCCCGATCATCTTTGACTTGGTCAACACCATTGTCTTGATCACCACCTATAGTTTTGAGGCTCAACTGCGAAATCATTTGTGCTTCTTGCCTCTCCACATGTACGGTATGGATCACCCTTGACTTCACCCGGCCTCGTGATCGTCCGGACCCAAGTCTCCTACATGTTCCTGATCCTCTCACCGTTGACCGCTAAGTTGACTCCAGTGACCTACACATCATGAGACAAGAAAACACATTTCCCATCTCCTGCAACTTCATCAATATCTTCACCAACTCCAGTTAGTGAAAAACATGACATGCACAAACTCTTGCAATCCCCAAATTCCCACATTTCAACTTAAACACCGAACTGAACCAATGTCAATTACTCATCACATATTGCAAACCATGGCACATATCCACATGGTTTCTCAACCCTTGGCCATTGGGATTGTTGGGAGCATCAGTAGGGAGCCAAGAGGAAAAGAGAGGAGCACTAGGAGGAGATATTGGATATCTTGAGGGTGATAGAGGGAGTAACTTGAGCATCTATTCACATCTAAGGCTAGGGTGTCCTTGACAGTGTGATCTAGGCTGTTACTCTTGGTCTATGGTGAGACCTAGACCGGTTAGGTGTCGATGATCGATCCTATCATGATTGGTTGTGAAGGCCCTCACAAGTTTGTACACGGTTTGAGCCCGCCGTTGAAAGGGGCATCGATAGTGTGCACCCGTGTCTTTACTTCTGGAGTGATTGCGGGCTCGTGTGTGAGAACTCGACTTGGTGGCGGGAGGGACCGACACTCTAGCGGGAGTGGTCCAATGAGGAGTAGGGGAAGGCACCATCCTTCCGAGATCTTGGGAAAAATCATGAGCATTCCTCGAACCTCTCTTTACTATTCCACAGTTGTGTGCTATATTTGATAGGTTGACTTGAGGCTTGCATAGGCTAGTGTGGCTTAGCATCCACATTACATTCATCATAAACACTAGCATGTGTAGGCTCTTGGCCTCCTAGAATTGTTAGGTTGCAACAATTGTTAGGGTATAGTGGAGAAATTAGTAGCATTTGTTGATTGTGGCCGGCTTGCCGATCCCCCCCCCCCCCTCCTCGGTATGCCTTCGATCCTTAGACCAAGGAATCAAAGTTTGTGGCCATCCAAAAAATGATTCTTACTCCATGAAGAGCTTGACAAAAAAAAAGAGAAAAGTGGGCCACAATTTTCTAAAGAAGGGAGAGACAAAACAAGTAGAAGAGTCTCAATTCCACTCCACTATATATCCACCACACATGCACATCTTGATCATGCTTTTAAAAAATGTTTTCTCCATGGATCCACTCTTTTCACTCGGCGACAGATGAAATATAGGTATGCCACATTTATCCTTACCCTGGGCTCCACATATGAGGCATCATAAGCATTGGTGAGGAATACATATACACATTGAGCGATTTGAGTGAATCATTTGAGAAACTTAGATTTATGACTAAGAATTATTCTCTGGGCTTAAAGTCAAGCAAAAAGAGTAGGTGAAATAGGAGTCCGACAAACTGTTTTGTCTTCCAATAGCTCAAGATTTGGAGAAGCTACAACGCCCAACAGGTAATAAAGTGGAGTACCCATGCCAACTTATTTAATTCTATGTAGAGTGTCTTAGTTTTACGTTTGAGTATCTGTTAAGAGTAGGTCATTGAAGCAACTCCTGATCAACCTATGTTTTGTTTGGGGATCTTATTGACGGTCGATAAATACCAATTTTGACCTTCAATATAGCCACAAATAAGGGAAGACTTAGCATTTCATACACGCATGTGCGCTAGGATCAGTAAGATTCCACATATCATTGGAGAAATAAGTGCATGCAGGGATTTGGTACAAAAGAAGTGGAGAAATGGAGCAAGATCCGTGAAAATACCCTTCCGACCAATAGGGTGATAACAACTGGACATCACACGGATCAAGTACGTCGATACATGGGATTTCTTGGCAGAACACCACCTCAACATTAAGGGGGACCCACTTCTCAGCCACCTTGAGAAAGCACAACCCGAGGGGGTCCAGAACCAGGTCGAGCGATCGGTGCTCCCTTGGTCAGCCGACCTAAAACTGAGCCTATTTCGAGCAGGCCTCCACGTGATTCTTCCTTTAGGGTTCATCAATGTCGGTGCATGGCCTCCCATGGTCAGCTGACCTAGTGCCAAGGCCAGATATCGACCTTTGGGCCCTATAAAAAGAAGGGGAGAGCTCTACTCTACATACACACTCAAGAATAGTCATTTCCCACTTTCATTTAGCCATGCTCAAGTCTCCAAGTCTTAGGTGCTTCGCAATGGCTCTTGTATCTTTTAACTTATTCTATTTATTCATTGTTGACCCAAAAATCTACACGAGCAACCTGGGAGTTCTGCTTAGCTCTATTGCAGGCTGAATGCAGAAACCAAGGAGGCCAGTCGATTTTCCCTGCAAAATTGGCAAAGAAAGCAAACGGTCAAATTCCATGGTTCACCGGCCCCAGAGAGGCTGATGAGAAAAGCCGATGGCCACTGTTTGTGACAACCAGCCGATGGCTACAGAGAGCAAATGATAATGATAAATAAACTAATCAGCTGATTTGTATCAGCTTATCGACAATTCAACAAACGAGTATGAAATATTACATAAATAGTGCCGATTAGTGCTAAGTCGATAGAGCAAAGTCGATAGATCTAAAATCAAACATGCTAAATCTCGCTCAGTTGATACTGAAATTTGATAGATCTGATAGATGGTATTGCAAACATGCCTTGAAATAACAGATCTTATCCTCAAAAAAAGGGGGCAATCGACTTCTAAAAGTATAAAAATATACAAGCAAGGTATTCTGAAGTCAATCGAACTGTGATAACCTATCGGCTAAACATCCCGATAGAACCCTATCGATTCTACATATAATCGACTCGGACCTAGTTCTATCGACTCGGTGAGAGGTCAAGGACGATGCAGCCTCACTAGCTCGAGTAGATCGAACATTATCAAGACAGAGCTCAAACAAAGCAAATGGAACTACATACGCTTCAATTATAGATAAAATCAATAAAGTGACTCGAATAACAGATCTAAATCAAGTTTATAAAACCTACTAAAAATCGCAATAGATCGGACCTAACCGAGACAGTTTTGCAACTCGAAGTCGATAGAACAAATACAACAAAGACCTAATTACCGGATAACTAGTAATTCCAATGATAACAACTAGAATATCAAATCAATGAGAAAGTACTAGTTGAAGTCGATAGAATTACCAAGGTTGACTAATCCAAGTCTCTCGCTGAGATCGGAGCCGATGCACCCCATGCGAGACGAGGATTTCATCGAGTAGGAAAAAGGTGGCGATGTGCCGAGTTGTAATGAATGAAAATGTTAATCCTTTCGTGCAGACCATATTACATATTTATATCCCTGTGCAAGGGGATTCTAACCTGACTCGATTAGGACTCTTCGGTTTCCAAACAAACAAACCGACTAGATTTGTTCATAAAAAAAATTCTAACTTAAAACAAAAAAAGATAAAACAAACCCTAGCGGGCCCACTTTATTCTCTTCGGACGTTGGACTCCTTTAACTTGGCCGATTTACTTCCCACGCCTCTGATTACTAGGCCCGGTCCAAATTCTGATGTCAACACATGCCCCCTGTGTCCGGGGTACAAAATCTTCGTGTACCGGATTTTATCCCCTCGTTTACCACGTGCCTTTACCACAACCTACCGGCATCCCATCCTTATAAATGCATCTTCTTCCTTTCTTCATTTTCACTCAAGCTTCAAGCCTTTTACCTCCTTCTCTCTCCCCTTTCACCGGCGCATTTTTTCTTCCCGGACGGCTCAGCCCCAATCAATAAGCTCCGATGAGTTCAACCTTCTCTTCGGCGATGGCGACCCTGCATCAAGTTCTCGAGGTAACTCTCTTTTCTGCTTTCTTCTGCCTTTAGGCTTTAGCCATAGATTCATAATGCCATGTTCTTCTTCACTGTTCAACATTCATATGCACTGTAGCAATCTCATGAACTAGCAATACTCTTTTCGCCGAAGGTTTACCTAGCTCTTTTAATAATACTAGCACTCTGTTTTTCCTAGGAACATAAAAACCAGATCTGCATCCCATCTGCTACCGAGGCAAACCACTTCTACTTAGGCCCATGCAATAATCTTGACCCCACATATTTCATCAATTGTGAAACTAACATAATCCCATTTAAATCCGTCCTGGCCACTCCTAATCCTTGGAAAGGAGTTTTTAGATCATGGCCATCTGCAGTACTAGGTTGGAGGAATTGGTACTGTAGGGTCACAAATTCCCATGTTGCCATCCCTCTGGACGCCCAAATAGATGAGGCACTGACATTGTCTCTGGTCGACATGGCAAAAAATGAGCCCATACTAGCTACAACCTCTTACTTTTGGTCTGATGCCTTTAACACCTTCCTGTTCAATCAAGGACCTATGGCTCCTTCTCCTATGGATATGATCATGCTAACTAGGTTGAATGTCAATTAGTATTTCGATCCCTACCTTGTCTAGAACACCAAGCAACAGCGCAAATTGGACACCAAGGGTCCGAACAGTTGGCCTAGATACATCGCCGCATACCCATCGGGAGCTTACTGCATTTCTCAACTTCTGGCTTGAGCACTTCATCTTCTGTGGATCTTCTTGGATGCCTACCAGCAATTTTCAAGGTATGGCTGAAATCTTAGCCGATGGCAAAAGGTTCCCCTTGTGTAGTTTGCTCCTGGGTTCTGGGTACCAGCTCTTGCATCGCACTGCCGTGTGTCTTCCACTTAACCAAACCATCACTACAGGTGGTCCATGGTGGTTCATACAACTGTGGCTCAACATTTACTACTCCCAAGCAATGGAGTTAGCCCCCTTCACACAAAATTCGTTTCCATTTGCGGATGCAACCAAAGATGAAGAGATAACAGAATGACGCTGCACATCACTGGGTGAGGCCTCCATGGTGGTTCCTAGATGCAGGATGACAATGGATGTCTTCAATGCCTATTTCACCCTCTTCTACAATGGTATCCAAATGCAGAAGCGGGTTTGGTTTACGAGGACTTGAAATTTGAGAATCCCTCTAGATTCTGCCTGGACAACCCCCTGCAGAATTGAGAATACACTCTCATCTTGGAAACTTGCATCAGACCCGACATCTTGGATTTGGACTGCTTCCTGCCGGCTCCTTCTTCATCAACCGTCTTCTAGCCAGATAGAAACTCAAGAGCCATCTGTAGTATAAAAGGATCTATGATATGGCTGCAGACATCCCAATGGGCAACCTGGCTGATTTAACCCTGTTTCCTTTCTGCTCTGCATTATTTAAAACTTGGTGGAGGGAATGAAGGAAGCACCTTTTCTGCAACCAACTAACCAGCCACCTTGTTGGCGTTGAATATCCAGTAGGTCCCCTTATCTGCTCCTCCATTCATCTTTTCCTTCTTATTATCCTCAAATGACCCAACCATCACATCCTGCAGGTCCTGGCAAGGACCCCCAATCATGAGCAACATCACCAAGCCGATCAGCTACAAACGAACGGCAAACAACACGAACATAGGTTGTAACGCTCCGACCCCTGCCCAAATCCTAAGTGACTGAGGGCTGAGAAAAACAGTCCGAAAGACTGAGAAAACTTCCAGAGAAGAGGAAAGTTGGCCTGCAACTCAAGCAGCTAAAACAACAGAAGCGCGCAAGAATTGCAGCATCCTCCTCAACTCTGATTGACCCTACATTGACAACCCAGGTAATAATTTCTCAATCGTTCACCTTATCTATAGTTTTATTTCAAATCCTTCATCTCCTTTTGATCATCTGCTCCTTCCATCAGGTCCAGCCACCATGAGCCCAAGAAGTCATAACCGGGCTCGCCCAAGCCGCTTAGGTAACATTTTCAATCTCATATTGCTTGTGTGTTTGTCCTCATTAATATTATAAATCTTTTTCAGATGCTACCATCGACTCCTATGGTTCCACTGTTCACGGTTGCTCCATTGGCATCACCAACTGCAGCAGTAGAAGAATCGATGAATCCTCCAGAGCCGATGGAACACCCTTCTTCTTCGGTAGTCACACTAGTAACACTTTTCTTATTCTAAATCTTTTTTTGCAATATGTCATTTATCCTTTATTTTCTTTTTAGGAAATCATGAACAACTCTGATAGTCGATCTAGCAGTGTAACTCTATCAGATCATCCTTCGGGATGCACAGCCTCCATCGACTCTAAAGACATCGACATAACATACTCCGAGGAAACACTCGAGGAACAATTTTCTGCTGCACCGGCTTCATCGACTCTGGCCATCATCCCTTGGGTTGATCCACATGTATTATCTCTTGAAACCACAATGCTTGATCATTTCACATCTTCTGATTTCTTTGTATCTTTCAAGCATTCTTATCATCAGCCATCCAATCTTATAACACCCTGTCAGTCGATGCTCCAAGGCTCTTATCGACTCCAGAAACAGCAGTAACAACCATTCCCCTTTGCTCCATTTGCTTGCCCATTCACCATTTCATTCTCAACGAATTCTCTTCTTTTTCTTTTATAGGCTCAGATCTCCCAATGCATATCTTCTATATATCTCCCTCCAGAGATCGGACCTACTCTCCAAGATATTCGTTGGCGCTTAGACATGATTCCTATTGAATGACTGATTTTGGATGCCAGTCCAATCAGAGCACAATACCTTGAGATCAAGGATCCCCTGCCTGTAACCCTTGTCTCACCGTTGCAGCCAGTTGCATACATTGAGTTGCACCAGCTCTAGGTACTTAAAGGTCAAGCTCGCATTGAATGCCGACAGTGCCATAAGAGCCAAGCAGAAGCCACCGATAAGAGAGCAGAAGAGGAAAAGAACAAATATACACCCAAATTGGTCAACCTCGAAGCTAAGCTTGAGGACTTAAGGAGGGAACAAGACGAGATCCAAGCAGCTCCTGAAGCAAAAGATAAAGAGATAGCCAATTGAAGGTGCATCTGGGCCCCTAATTTTATTTTTGGTGATTGGCGTATATGTGTAGATTATGGTACAAAGTTTGGTGATTAAATGCATAGAAACAAAAAGGGAGAAAATAAGATGGCAAAGTGCTTCAAGATGAAATTCAAAATATGCTCAAGAATGAAGTTCATAGTATTTTATTTTAACTCTTGAGTACAGGAAAAGCCGTACTATCAAGAGGAACACAAAAGTGTGAAGCGCAGGTGAACTAAGTGCAAAATCTCCTTTCTAGGCAGAATAAAAATTTCTAGGGCAAAATCATCGGACTTGTCCGACCCATCGGACAAGTCCATCGGATTTCAGTTCCTCTACCCCTCCTGATAGGGGTAGAGTGCCTGATCTTTCGGCGAGTGGAGATAACTTCGATTTGGTGGATGTCGACCCTCACGATCCGACTACGACGAGCAAGCCGCAGCGCCAATGCAATCACTGAACCAACTTCCGGAGGACATTAACCTTGCGGTAAACAAGATCAACCTGATCACGAGGATCAATTCTTACGCGCAATCGAAGAACGAGCAAGAATTAGAGGCGAGCAATCTGATGTATTGCACGAAGGTGGAGTTCTGAATTCACGTCGAGAGACGGATGTATAGCTAAGCTAAACTTAAAACAAAACTCGAAGATTGCAAGGGGTGCAGCCCTTGACTATATAGGGGGAGGACGAGGCATCTAGGGCCGGCTGAAGTGGAGAGGCTTGCGGTGGAGAGGGAGTCGTGTGACTTGGGCCACGTGGGCCTTCAGGCTACGTCGGTGGATCGAGTCCTACTTGGTTACGTCGTGACCCACTCGCCTCGCTGATCGAGTCCTACTCGGTTACGTCGTGCCCCTCTCGCCTCGCCCTGTGTTTAGTTCTGTTCGGTTTCGTGTGCCCGCTCGCCTCGCTGATCGAGTCCTACTCGATTACGTCGTGACCCGCTCGCCTCGCCCTGTGTTTGTTTCTGCTCGGTTTCGTTTGTTCCTACTCTAGAGAAAAAAAGTGCTTGTGCTTAATTGCTTGTACCTGCAACGATCAAAAGCGAAAGCACAAAAACTCAACAACACAAATTATTGAACGAAAGTGCGAGGCTCAAAACCGTACTGGGGTAAACTTTTTTTTTGTAAATTTTGGTTTATGTGGACTTGGATAAAACTCACCGAGAAACACTGGAATCTGATACCACTTGATAGGTGTAGAGTGCCCGATCTTTCGGCGAGTGGAGATAACTTCGATTTGGTGGATGTTGACCCTCACGATCCGACTACGACGAGCAAGCCGAAGCGCCAATGCAATCGCTGAACCAACTTCCGGAGGATATTAACCTTGCGGTAAACAAGATCAACCTGATCACGAGGATCAATTCTTACGCGCAATCGAAGAACGAGCAAGAATTAGAGGCGAGCAATCTGATGTATTGCACGAAGGTGGAGTTCTGAATTCACGTCGAGAGACGGATGTATAGCTAAGCTAAACTTAAAACAAAACTCAAAGATTACAAGGGGCGCAGCCCTTGACTATATAGGGGGAGGACGAGGCATCTAGGGCCGGCTGAAGTGGAGAGGCGCGCGGTGGAGAGGGAGTCGTGCGACTTGGGCCACGTGGGCCTTCGGGCGACATCATCCTGGGCCGTCGTTCCTTAGCATCAAAACTGTCTTCAATTCCTGGGCTCGAGCTCTAGTGATTGGGCCCTTGTACGTCGTCGTCTCGTTAGAAGATGGATCCGTAACTCGAGGAGGCGCGACGACGAGAGGTGGAGGCGTGACAGCTCGGTTTGGCGCGCCATCTTCCGTCGTCATTATTCGTATGTCGTTGATGTCCTCATCATCTTCCGTCGTCATTATTCGTATGTCGTTGATGTCCTCATCACCTCCTGTGCTGTCGGACCTGTTCGATGGCCATCGGACTTGTCCGATGGTCATCTTATCCGAGGCATCGGGCGAGCTTGTGGGACTCCAATTTCTGCACCACCTTTATTCATCGGACATGTCCGATGACCATCGGACTTGTCCGACACGGATCTCAGAAATTGGGTGTCCAATGACTCTTTTCCCCATTGGGCTATAAATAGAACCCCTCTTTGCCCTTTGGCTGGTGGGTCACTCATTTCCACTCAAAAACACTCTCAAGCTCACTTTGCTCTCCCCAACTCTCCTCCCTTTCTTCTACTCTTGATTTATGAAGGGATTGAGAGAAGATTGAAGTGCTCCATCAACTCCAAGCTTCCATCCTCTTGAGCACTTGGTTCATCCTCACCGCCGACGACTATTGTGTTTGTTACTCTTGGGGATTCATCCCCTAGACGGTTAGAGGTGCCCGTAGAGCTCCCAACTTGTGTGGTGACGCCTCGGAAAGTTTGTATTGACCCCTCCTCTATGGAGTTTCTAGTGGAAAACCAAGTTTGATCTTTGTGATCACTTGGAGAGGTTAGGGTTGAAAGAGATCCGGTCCTTTGTGGATCCGTCAACGGAGACGTAGGCTTCTTTGTGGAGCTGAACTTCGGTGAACAAATCTTGTGCCTTACTTGTGCTTTTAATTACTTGCCTCTCATTTACTTGTTCTTGCTCATAAACTTGCTAGTTAGGGTTTGCTTCGTATTTCTTAAATTAACTTGTGTAGGTGGCTTGCTAGTTACTCTCCTTATTTTTACAGCTTCCCCTTGCTTATATTCACTTGCTCCTAGCTTGCCTTACACTAGTTTGAATATTTACCCGGTCGATCTACTTTTCTATCTCGTGCCATCGGACAAGTCGTCGGACTTTCCCCACAATCGTCGGACAAGTCTGACACTGCGCATTTAACTTTTATTATTAAGTGAATTTCAAGGATAATTGCCTATTCACCCCCCCCCCCTCTAGGCACTTTCAATTGGTATCACAGCAAGATCTTCTTATAGGCTTAACCGCTTGAAGATAAAGATGACAAAGGGAAAGGAAATCCCGCCTAGTGGATCGTCCGAAGCAAGGCCCAAGGGTGATGCACCTGGAGAAAATCCAAGGATTGAAGATATTGATAAGGATGAGCTACCAAGAACCTACAACAATGTCATGTTTGATTATGATGATCTCAAAGAAGATCGCATTGGGCAAGGGTCCAGTAGACTCCACTACTTTGATGGACAATTTTATGATCATTGGAAATGCAAGATGATGATGTATTTGGAATCCATGAATCCTCATGTTGCAAATATAACCGAGAATGGTTTCTTGTGGGAAAATAGAGACAATCCAACCCGTAAGGATCAAATCAACATTCATCGTAATGTCGTGGCTGCTAGTGCAATTGTTTCCGCACTTAGTGCGTCCGAGTATGACAAGGTAGCCGGAATAAAGAATGCCAACCAACTATGGAGAAAACTTGAGGTTATCTATGAGGGCATTGATTCCGTCAAAGATGCAAGACTTGAAGAACTACAAAATAAGTTTAACCTACTCATCATGGGTCCCGGAGAAGGCCCAAAGGAAGTTCATGATAGGCTCATGAGGATTGTGAATCAAAGAAGAGCACTAGGAGCTAAAATGACCGACTTCGATATCAATAAGAGACTACTACTAGCATTGAGACCATGGGATAGCAACATTTGCTCAAACATTAGAGAGAAGGACAACTTCAAAACCTTCTCCACCGATGAAGTGCTTGGAAAGCTACTTTCCCAAAAGCAACAAAATGATCAAGCCAACAAGATAAATGCCTTGATCAAGCAAATTAAGGGAGCAAATGGTGACAAAAAGGATGTGGCACTCAAAGCCACACAAGAGAAGAAAAAGAAAGTGGTTGATTCTAGTAGTGAAGATAGTGATGATGAGATGGCTTTGCTTGTGAGGAGATTCAAGTCATTTCTCAAGAAAGATGGCTACAAGAAGAAAAGCTTTGACAAGGGCAAAGCAAGAAGGTCAAAAAGAACTTGCTATGAATGTGGTGATGAAGGACATTTCATTGTGGAATGTCCAAAGAAGAACAAAGATGAAAGAAGGAAAGACAAGCACCACAAGAAAGACAAGAAGTACAAGAAGCATAGAAGAGGTGAAGCTCAAATTGGTCAAGAATGGAATTCCGATGATTCATCCTCTTCATCATCTTCCTCCTCCGAATCCGACTCGGATGAGGGAGGCATTGCAACACTTGCCATTGGCATCACTCCCTCCAACTCTTCTCTATTTGGGAGCTTGAGTGATGATAATGACGACAACACTCACAAGTGCCTCATGGCAAGAGGATCGAAGGTAACAAAATCTAAACACAAGCGTTCCTCTTATGCTAGTAGTAGTGATGATGATGATGATGATGTTAATGCTTCACTTCCTAAAATGCTTGAATTTATAGAATTACGTGAAAAACAAAAGGAAGAAAATGATAGGCAAGAGGAGCTACTTGAGAAACAAGAAGAATTGCTTGTTCTTGAAAAGAAAAGAAACCTTGAACTAGAGAAGCTCCTAGAAGAAGAGAGAAAGAAAAATAATGACTTAACTATGTCTCTCACTAAAATTGAGAATACTTGTGAAAATGTTAAGAGAATTAAAGATGAACTTCAAGAGAAGTATGAGGATTTGGAAAAGACTCATAAGTCTCTTGAAGAATGATATAGGATTCTTTCAACTTTCACATCCTCCTCAAATAATTCCTCTCATGCTTCCACTAGCAAAGGATGTGATAGATGCTATAATATTGATGTTGATGCTTGTGCTACTAATATCAAATTGATTGATGATTTGAACAAGCAAGTAAAGGCTCTTGAAAGCAAAATACAACATGAGAAAGATGTTGTCGATGATGAGAAGGCAAAGTATGCAAGAGGTGCATACACATATACTAGAATGCCACATGTCATGGATGGCATTGGTTATGTTGAGGGTGCCAAGCATAATGCTCGAGAGAACAAGAATGGGAAGGAATTCCTTAAGTTCACCAAGGAAGGATCTTACCAAAAGAAGCAAGCCAAGAACAAGAATATTAATCATCTTTCTCTTGTTAATGATTCTCATGCTAATATGCCTAATGCTACTTGTGCACTCTTTTATGATTTTGATGCTTTATATGTGCTCATGTGAAACATGCAAGGATGTGTGTTTGCCAGATATGTTGGGCCACGCAACAAGAGGCCAAAAGCTTGTGTGTGGATGTCCAAAGTGCTTGTGACTAATGTAAAAGGACCCAAGCAAATTCTGGTACCTGAAAACAAAGCTTAATTTGTTTTGTAGGACTATGTCTCCAGAGGATCAAGTTGGGTGATTGATAGTGGATGCACCAATCATATGACCGGAGATAAAAGGATGTTCAAGTCATTCGAGCCAAGTCATGACAAAAATGAGTATATCACATTTGGTGCCAATGGAATGGGACAAGTACTAGGTTATGGTAAAGTCCCTCTCACTCCTTCATAATCCCTCTCTAAGGTTATGCTTGTTGATCACATTGACTTCAATCTTTTGTCCATTTCGCAATTTTGTAAAATGGGCTATGATTGTTTGTTCAACGAATGTGGTGTGACCGTTTATAAGAGGAGTGATGGCTCGGTTGCTTTTAAGGGTGTTGATAGGTGTAGAGTGCCCGATCTTTCGGCGAGTGGAGATAACTTCGATTTGGTGGATGTCGACCCTCACGATTCGACTACGACGAGCAAGTCGAAGCGCCAATGCAATCGCTGAACCAACTTCCGGAGGATATTAACCTTGCGGTAAACAAGATCAACCTGATCACGAGGATCAATTCTTACGCGCAATCGAAGAACGAGCAAGAATTAGAGACGAGCAATCTGATGTATTGCACGAAGGTGGAGTTCTGAATTCACGTCAAGAGACGGATGTATAGCTAAGCTAAACTTAAAACAAAACTCAAAGATTACAAGGGGCGCAGCCCTTGACTATATAGGGGGAGGACGAGGCATCTAGGGCTGGCAGAAGTGGAGAGGCACGCGGTGGAGAGGGAGTCGTGCGACTTGGGCCACGTGGGCCTTCGGGCGACATCATCCTGAGCCGTCGTTCCTTATCATCAAAACCGTCTTCAATTCCTGGGCTCGAGCTCTAGTGATTGGGCCCTTGTACGTCGTCGTCTCGTTAGAAGATGGATCCGTAACTCGAGGAGGCGCGACGACGAGAGATGGAGGCGTGACAGCTTGGTTTGGCGCGCCATCTTCCGTCGTCATTATTCGTATGTCGTTGATGTCCTCATCATCCTCCCCTTCTTGAAGTGAAGTCGTCCTCGACGGCAACTCATCATCCTCACCCAAGTATGGTTTCAAATCTGCAACATTAAAACTAGTGGAAACACCAAACTCCATGGGCAAGTCAAGAACATAAGCATTATCGTTAATCTTGGTTAGCACTTTAAATGGACCAGCAGCACGAGGCATCAGTTTAGAACGACGCAAAGTAGGAAATCTATCTTTACGCAAGTGCAACCAAACCAAATCACCAGGTTCAAAAGAAATATGTTTTGTACCTTTACTACCAGCAACTTGATACTTTTTATTAGTAATGGCAATGTTGTGTTGTGTTTCTTCATGCAATTGTTTCATGTGATCAATATGAGCAAGAGCATCAAGATGTGGTTCATCTTCAGCATCAGTAGGAAACAAATCAATAGGCGCCTTAGGAACATAGCCATAAACAACCTCAAAAGGACACATCTTAGTGGCAGAATGTGTAGCACGATTATAAGCAAATTCAACATGAGGTAAACAATCTTCCCAGCGTCTCAAATTTTTATCTAAAACAGCTCTAAGCATAGCAGACAAAGTTCTATTTACTACCTCAGTTTGCCCATCAGTTTGAGGATGACAAGTACTACTAAACAGCAGCTTAGTTCCTAATTTATTCCAAAGAGAACGCCAAAAATGACTAAGAAACATAGCATCACGATCAGAGACAATTGTTTTAGGAATTCCATGCAATCTAACAATCTCTCCAAAGAACAATTCAGCAATATTTGAGGCATCATCAGTTTTATGACAAGGTATAAAGTGAGCCATTTTAGAGAAACGATCAACAACCATAAAAATACTGTCCCTCCCCTTCTTAGTGCGAGGCAATCCCAAAACAAAATCCATCGAAATATCATGCCAAGGAGAAGAGGGAACAGGCAAGGGCATATACAAACCATGATTAGCCAAACCAGATTTAGCTTTTTGACATGTAGTACAGCGTGCAACAAGGCGCTCAACATCACGGCGCATCCGTGGCCAAAAGAAATGGTCGGCCAACACCTCATGTGTCTTGAAAACTCCGAAGTGACCCATAAGACCACCTCCATGCGCCTCCTGTAACAACAAAAGACGAACCGAGCTAGTTGGAATACACAGCTTGTTAGCACGAAACAGGAACCCATCCTGCATATGAAATTTGCCCCCAAGGTTTGCCATCCTTACAATGCATCATAATATCATGAAAATCAGCATCATTCACATATTGATCTTTCAAAGCTTGCAAACCAAAGATTTTAAAGTCTAATTGGGACAGCATCATATAACGACGAGACAAAGCATCGGCAATCACATTTTCCTTCCCATTTTTATGTTTAATGATGTATGGAAAAGATTCAATAAATTCAACCCATTTAGCATGACGACGATTCAGATTAGTTTGGGTTCTAATATGTTTCAAAGCCTCATGATCAGAATGAATAATAAATTCGCGAGGCCATAAATAATGCTGCCATGTTTGCAAAGTTCTTACTAAAGCATAAAGTTCTTTATCATAAGTGGAATATTTAAGAGCAGCACCACTTAACTTCTCACTAAAATAAGCAATGGGTTTATGATCTTGCAACAAAGCAGCACCCAAACCAATTCCACTAGCATCACATTCTAATTCAAACACTTTATCAAAATTAGGCAATTGTAAGAGAGGAGCATGAGTTAACCGTTCCTTTAAAGTGTTGAATGTGTCGTCTTGTGGTGCGTCCCACTCAAATGGCGCACCCTTCTTGGTCAGCTCATGTAATGGTGCAGCAATAGAACTGAAATCCCGCACAAAACGACGATAGAAGCCTGCAAGACCAAGAAAACTGCAAACCTGTGTGACTGTCGTCGGTTGGGGCCAACTCTGAATGGCGTCCACCTTGCTGCTATCGACCTCAATGCCCTGTGGAGTAACAACATATCCAAGAAACGAAACACGTTGCGTGCAAAAAGTGCATTTCTCCATGTTCCCAAACAAGTGAGCAGCACGCAAAGCATCAAAAACAGCACGCAAATGATCTAAATGCTCATGCATGGATTTGCTGTATATAAGGATATCATCAAAATAGACAACAACAAATATTCCAATGAAAGGCCGAAGAACTTCATTCATTAAGCGCATAAAAGTGCTAGGAGCATTAGACAATCCAAACGGCATAACCAACCATTCATACAAGCCAAATTTAGTTTTAAAAGCCGTTTTCCATTCATCTCCTAATTTCATTCTTATTTGATGGTAACCACTACGCAAATCAACCTTAGAGAAAATTGTGGCACCACAAAGTTCATCAAGCATATCATCGAGGCGTGGTATAGGATATCAATTGTAATATTGTTAATTGCACGACAATCTACACACATACGCCAAGAACCATCTTTGTTAGGAACAAGCAAAACAGGAACCGAACAAGGGCTGAGAGACTCACGAATGTAACCTTTATCAAGCAATGCCTGCACTTGACGCTGAATTTCTTTCGTCTCCTCAGGATTTGTGCGTTACGGGGCGCGATTAGGAAGCTATGCGCCAGGAATTAAATCAATCTGATGTTCTATGCCACGAATAGGAGGAAGACCTGGCGGCAATTCAGTGGGAAAAACATCTTTATAGTCCTGCAAAAGGTTAGCAACAGCTGGAGGAATATGCAACATAGGTGCATCATCTAGTGAAACAAGCATACGAGAGCAAACTAGCGCATAGCAAAGCAGATTAGCATCATGTAATTCATCAAAATCAGCACGTGTAGCAAGCAAGATAGGGCTATTCAATTTGATCTCATGTTGAACAGGTGCAACAGGAGGCGATGTAACCAATTTTGCAGCTTTTGTCGCTCGAGCAATATCATCTTTAAGAACTTGTTCAGGTGTCATAGGATGAATAACAATTTTCTGACCCTTAAACATGAAGGAATAATAATTGGAGCGACCATGATGAACACTATCAACATCATATTGCCAAGGACGGCCAAGCAACATAGAGCATGCTTCCATTGGAACAACATCACAATCTACAAAATCAGAATAGGCGCCAAGAGAGAAAGGAACACGTACCGAGCGCGTTACCTTTATTTTGCCGCCATCATTAAGCCATTGAACGTGATAAGGATGTGGATGCTTCCTTGTTGGCAATGACAACTGCTCCACCAAGGTCGTTACTAGCCAAATTGTTGCAACTGCCACCATCGATGATTATACGCATCGCTCGTTCTTGCACAACGCCTTTGATATGAAAAATGTTGTGGCGCTGATGCTTTTCATCCTGAATGACCTGTGTACTAAGAACACGCTGCACAACAAGAGTTGCATACCTGTCGGCGGCACTAGAGTCGACATGAAGCTCCGTATTATCTGCATGATTAGTGGCAAGCATAGTCTGCTGAATATCCTCAGAATCACTAGCAGAAGAATACCCACCGTCGTCACGAATCAACATAGTTCGTTTATTTGGACAATCGCGTATCACATGACCAAATCCACAGCAACGGTGACACTGAATATCACGAGCTCGTCCAGACGACGAGGACGACGGCACGATCGAGGCAGATTTGGCCGTGGATGGAGCACTCGACATGGACGTGGTCGAGGAGTGGTCGCGCGACGTGGAAGGAGGTGTCGGCCGTGGAGCTGAAGGCGTCTTGGACCCTACAAAAATGTTAGGTCTTGACGAAGATTGTCGATCCTGCACTTCACGTTCAGCTTTACAAGCATATTCAAATAAGGTGGTCATATCATCATAATGCTTATAATCAAGAATGTTCTGAATTTCACGATTTAACCCACCCCTAAAGCGAGCCATAGCAGCATCATCCAGTTCAACTAAACCACAGCGAATCATACCCTTTTGCAAAGCTTGATAATAATCCTCTACGGAAAGTGAACCTTGTTGAAAACGCTGCATTTGATTAAGCAAATCTCTAGCATAATATGACGGCACAAAACGATGACGCATAGCAGCTTTTAATGCCGCCCAAGTGGCTGGAATATTATCAGGATATCTTTGTCTATACTCACGCCACCAAAGTAAAGCAAATTCAGTAAATTCACTAATAGCAGCCTTAACTTGTAAATTAGCAGGAATATCATGGCATCCAAATTTTTGTTCAACCTCTAATTCCCAATCAAGATAAGCACCCGGATCATATTTGCCATTAAAAGTGGGAATTCAAAATTTTATTTTGGCAAAAGAATCATTAATAGGAACACGTACCCTACGAGCACGACCACGGCGATTGTCGTTGTCCTGCTCGGTGTCGACGCTGTAGTCACGTGCATGTTGCAACTCTGTGAGCTGCGTCGTCATGGTCCCAAGCTGCGTCGACATGGCCTTAAGACGAGTCATGATTGTCGCGAGCGTGGTGCGGGCAGCCGTATCAGCAAGGTCCAGTTGATCAAAATGCTCATTCGACGAAGTGACCGTAGAGTCAAGTCTCTCGTGCATCGTCTTCATGTCGTTTTGTAGACCATCTACCTGTGCCTGGACATCCTGGAGGGTGAGCTCCTCCGACTTCGAGCTGTTTTCTGCCATAGAAACACAAGCAATACAAAATGCGGGATCCTACAACGAGAGGTGAGTGGTGGATGAAAAGCTCAATCAAAAAGCTGTTATCAAATTCTTACCCGTCCTTACCAAGCACGCAAGCGTGAACTGCAACCACAGGTAAAACCGATGGAAGATTGGAGGAGCGATTGCGTGGTGAAACAAAAACCTGCTCGTAGTCGAAAATTTGTGGGGCTAGGAGGCTGCACTCAATCCAAGGGTTAGCACAATTCAAACAATAACTGCAAAGCTGAATAATGGTGCTAAACGTGAAAAGATTGTTGCCGGTACAAGTGCAAGAGGAAGGAAAAAGGATCAAAACAAAGTGCAGCAAGAACGCGTCGCCTGTGGTGCTCGACCGCTCTTTTTTTCTCTTTTTTTTTCTTTCTTTTTTTTCTCTTTTTTTTCCCTTTTTTTCTTTTTTTTCTCTTTTTTTTAATACTTTTGGCTGAAAATATAAACAATGAGACCTCAAATAAGCAATTAAGCACAAGCACTTTTTTTTTGAGGCAGGGGTAGAACGGTAATTAAAAGATCGGTTGAGTAGGGATACACGAAACCAAACATAGGGCGAGGCGAGCGGGTCACGACGTAACCGAGTAGGACTCGATCGGCAAGGCGTGCGGGTCACGACGTAACCGACTAGGACTCGATCGGCGAGGCAGTGATTGACCCGGACTCACGGTGCAGCGGAAAAACTTGGTAAGCGATCGGCTGACCACAACTTGGCAAGCGAGACGGGGTAAACAGATGCGGCGGAAAGCAAACTGTGGTGGTGAAAACACGCGGCACGGCGGAAGGATACGACGATGAAAGGAAGAAAACGATGAAACATAGTGTACCAGCAACGATCAAAAGCGAAAGCACAAAAACTCAACAACGCAAATTATTGAACGAAAGTGCGAGGCTCAAAACCGTACTGGGGTAAACTTTTTTTTTTGTAGTTTTTGGTTTATGTGGACTCGGATAAAACTCACCGAGAAACACTGGAATCTGATACCACTTGATAGGTGTAGAGTGCCCGATCTTTCGGCGAGTGGAGATAACTTCGATTTGGTGGATGTCGACCCTCACGATCCGACTACGACGAGCAAGTCGAAGCGCCAATGCAATCGCAGAACCAACTTCCGGAGGATATTAACCTTGCGCTAAACAAGATCAACCTGATCACGAGGATCAATTCTTACGCGCAATCGAAGAACGAGCAAGAATTAGAGGCGAGCAATCTGATGTATTGCACGAAGGTGGAGTTCTGAATTCACGTCGAGAGACGGATGTATAGCTAAGCTAAACTTAAGACAAAACTCAAAGGTTACAAGGGGCGTAGCCCTTGACTATATAGGGGGAGGACGAGGCATCTAGGGCCGGCTGAAGTAGAGAGGCACGCGGTGGAGAGGGAGTCGTGCGACTTGGGCCACGTGGGCCTTCGGGCGATATCATCCTGGGCCGTCGTTCCTTAGCATCAAAACCGTCTTCAATTCCTGGGCTCGAGCTCTAGTGATTGGGCCCTTGTACGTCGTCGTCTCGTTAGAAGATGGATCTGTAACTCGAGGAGGCGCAACGACGAGAGATGGAGGCGTGATAGCTTGGTTTGGCGCGCCATCTTCTAACAAGTCGCCATCTCCTCGAGTTAAGGATCCATCTTCTAACAAGACAACGACGTACAAGGGCCCAATCACTAGAGCTCGAGCCCAGGAATTGAAGATGGTTTTGATGCTAAGGAACGACGGCCCAGGATGACGCCGCCCGAAGGCCCACGTGGCCCAAGTCACGCGACTCCCTCTCCACCGCGCGCCTCTCCACTTCAGCCGGCCCTAGATGCCTCGTCCTCCCCCTATTTAGTCAAGGGCTGCGCCCCTTGCAATCTTTGAGTTTTGTTTTAAGTTTAGCTTAGCTATACATCCGTCTCTCGACGTGAATTCAGAACTCCACCTTCGTGCAATACGTCAGATTGCTCGCCTCTAATTCTTGCTCGTTCTTCAATTGCGCGTAAGAATTGGTCCTCGTGATCAGGTTGATCTTGTTTACCGCAAGGTTAATATCCTCCGGAAGTTGGTTCAGTGATTGCATTGGCGCTTCGGCTTGCTCGTCGTAGTCGGATCGTGAGGGTCAACATCCACCAAATCGAAGTTATCTCCACTCGCCGAAAGATCGGGCACTCTACACCTGTCAGCAAATACCAACTGTGATGCTTCACTCTCATCAACAAAGAGTTATTTTTCTTCTGAAGCCACGAACTCTTATGGTAGCGTCATCACCATGCCTACTGTAGCATCGGGTACCTGTACTTGCAATTTCACTTTTGGCCTCGAGACTTTCTTTGGCGGCTGATCATCATCCTCATCATAATAATATTTACCAGCCCTTATCTGCCTGCAACACATCCTCTATATCCTACGATTTTGACTCCTAGAGAAAATACCAGATGGACAACATTGATCGGCTTGTTCTTGTCCTTCCTGCATCTCCTCATCGACTTCCTTGTCAAACTTAGCTTCGCTTGCCTTCTCGGTTGCAAGTTGATCAAATGCAGAGATTCTGTTTCACTTATCGGCTGAACCCATCATCAACTCTCTATCAGTATCATGTTGATGCTGGAGCCGATGACTCTTCGGGGCCTCTATACATCCGATCCGCGCGCCTACAGCATCTAGGACAATTGTCGATCAAGGGCAGTTTCATCTCATGGTCCCAGCAATACTGAAAAAACGAACACTCCTAGTGCGGGTCAAACTGAGACTCTTTCACCTCTCTGTCCCTCTTTTTCGGGTACCGTTTAATGAACGCCTCTACGTTGTCGATACCAGCCATGTTGACATTTGTAGGGAAAGGATGCCCATCGATCTTCATGGTGCCTTTTATAAACTTGATCTTTCCCTGTTCAATCACCGACTGAATCTCTCTTTTGAATACCTTGAATTCTTTGGTATAATGAGACAGCGAGTTGTGCCACTTGCAGTACTTTCTTTTCTTCAATTCTTCAGCCGGTGGAATCACATGGTTGGATGGCAACTGTATGTGCTTTTTCTGTAGCAGCATATCGAATATCTTATCGGCCTTGGTGATATCAAAGTCATACTTTTATTCTGGTTCATTCTGCTTCACTCATGGGCACGATAACACATTCTTGTTTCTGGTCCACTCAGCCATATTGACTTCTCCGGCATCTTCATCAGACTTAGACTCATAATCATTGTAGTTGACTTGAATCGGCCTTGACCGTGCCCCTCAAGTTAGTTTCTCTTGAATAGACACCTTCTGCACCATCTGAGACAGGCTTTCAAACTCGGTCGAGGGAAATTTTTCTCTTAGAGGTGCAACCAAACCATTGAATGCTATTTCTGCCATTTGAGTATTAGTCAATTGCAAACTGAAACATTTGTTGCGCACTTCTCTGAACCTCTATATGTAATCATGCACAGACTCACCAGCTTTCTGCCTTACAGCAATCAGATCGGACAACCTCATCTCTCTTGTTTCAGTAAAGAAGTATTTATAAAATTTCTGTTCGAGATTGGCCCAAGTAATAATGGAATTAGGGGGCAACGATGTGAACTAGGAAAAAGCTAATCCAGACAAGGATAGAGGAAACAGCCTGATCTTCAATGCTTCGGTAGCTCCTGCCTCTCCATATTGCACCAAAAACCGACCGATATGCTCAACAGTGGTAGTATTATCTTGTCCAGTCAACTTAGTAAACTTTGGTGGTCTATATCGACTTGGCATAGGAATCAAGTCATAGCTACAAGGATATGAGGGTTGATACATATAAGTCTGTTGTTTTGGCTTTAACCCAAATTGTTCCCTCATTACCTCAGCAATCTTCATTGCCCAGTCATCGGTCGAAACATTGGTATTTGGACTAGCCAATGCAGGACTAGATGCTAGCACTTATGGGACTGTTTGTAAACCAAAATTGACAACAGTGTGCTGGCCTCCCAACTCCCCAGGCAATGCAGATGATGACGGCATGCCGAACAGGATTGGCTCTACATTTGGTGTTGTACCATATGTCACATTTGGTTCTAAAGTATCTTGCTTGTAATATTGTGGCTGTGTCTGCGGTGATGTCTTCTGTAGAATAATCCTAGGACCAGATCCAGGTGTTCTCCTTGTAGCACCACCACTGTTATTCCTTGGGGGTGGGGTGGCACTCACTAATGCTGGCCCCGAGCTTGCTAAAGGTATTACAGTGCTAGTACTGGGTGACTGTTGCTCGAGTCCTTCAATTACAGTCCGAGGAATACTCCCCTGCATACAAAAATGCATCGGCCCTCATGCTGGATCATCATATACGCATCCCTTCACTGTCTGAATAATCAAAGCCCTCAAAGTATTTACCAACACAGGTGATTGATTGATAATGCATGATTTATAGCCGCATGTATCATGTTGTTCAAAGTAGCTTCATCAATCACCTCTATTGGCTTATTGGTAATTGATTTTTCAGTCTCGTCTTCAATCAAGGCGGCAACAGGTAACTTTCCCTTCTGGATGATGCCATGCCTCGTTTTGCTGAAGGTTCCCAACAAAAGGCTTTCAAATTCAAAAAGTCTCTGATCAATTTGTGCCTTCGCTTCATCGCTCAGATCATCTCTAACAACAGGCAACACATTATCCGCCTTCAGATCCCCACTGATGTTATGGTTCGGAAGAGGAGTTCTGTCCTTTGGCACTCCAAGTTGAAACATGTTGTAAAGCTTAACGTTCTTGGTCCCACTGAGCGTGCCAAAAAGCGTGTTGACCTGAAAATCACACACGTGACCTGGGAGATTTGCTTAACTCCAGTACAGGCTCAATACAGAAACCGGGGCATGCCAGTCGATTTTCCTTGCAAGACGATAAAGAAAATGAACGGTCAAATTCCACGGGTCACCGGCCTAAGAGAGGCCGATAAAGAAAGCCGATGATCACTGTTAGTGGAAACCAACTAATGGCTGTAAACGGCAGATAATAACATCAAAAGAAACTAATCGACTGATTTGTATTGGCTTATCGGCGACTCAATAAGCAAATATAAAATAATGCATGAATAGTGTCGATAGGAATCAAGTCGAAAGAACAGAGTCGATGGATTTATGATAAATGCGCTAAAACTCATTCGATCGATGAAAGCAAGTCGATGGGCTAGAGTCGATAAAAGTACAATAATCACGCACGAGACTCTGTCCGTCGATAGATGCTCAGACAATAGATATGATAGCTGGTATTGCAAATATGCCTCAAATTCATAGATCTAGTCCTATTAAACAAAATAGGGCAATCGACTTCTAATATACAGCAATAAATAAGCAAAACACTAAGAAACCGATCGAACTGTGATAACCTGTCGGCTAAACTTCCTGATAGAACTCTATCGACTCTGTCTAGAAATAGATCGAATCTAACCTTATCAGCCCAGCAAGAGATCAAAGTCTATGCAGCCTTGCTAATTCGAACAGATCGAACTTAATCGAGATAGTGTTTAAACACGACAAATAGAGCTAGATTTAATCTAATTATAGATAGAATCGATCGAGTGACTCGAATAACAGATCTAAAATTCAGCCTATAAAACCCACAGAAATCATAGAAGATCGGACCTAACCGAGACAGTGATACAATCTAAGTTGATAATGCAATCCAAATAAATATATAATTACCGGATAACTAGCAATTTCAATGATAACAACTCGAATATCAACTTAATGAGAAAGTACTAGCTGAAGTCCTTGAAATTACCGAGGGTGACTAATCCAAATCTCTCACCGAGATCGGAGCCATTGTAGCCTGCGCGAGACGAGGATGTTGTCAAGACAAAGTTTGGCGATGCGCCGAATTGTATTGAACGAAAGTGTTAATTATTTCTCGTACAAATCCTATTACATATTTATAGTCCCATGCAAGGGGTTTTTGACCCGATTCGATCAGGACTCTTAAACAAACCGACTATGTTTATTTCTAAACTAAATCTAACCTAAAAATAGACGAAGATAAAACAACCCTAACAGGCCCACTTCATTCTCTTTGGCCATTAAACTTCATTCACTCTGGCCGATTCTGACTCCACGAGACTGATCCTTGGGACCGGTCAAATTTCGGTGCCAACAGGGTCATGGTACATGGAAGGATCGCTTGAAAAGCTACCTAAATTCCATGATTCTGGATGAGTTGATGGATACTCTTGTGGACTTTGCCAATACATTTAACGATGATCATGTGTATGATGATAATGATGATTGTGTGGATGTGCCTAGTTGTAGCGAGTGCCTAGATAACACTAGTGATGATTTGATAGGTTGCTCTAGTAGTGCGCCTAATGTGATGAGTGATGATGATTTTTCTCTTGATCTTGCTTGCTCCACTAGCATGACTAGGATTGATGATAGTGTGCTGCTTGATCTTGCTAGTGATTCACTTGTTGAGGAGATCACCGCAAGCTTGATGGGGAAGAAGACATTCAAGGCAAACAATGAAGCATCTTCAAGCAAAGGGATAGAAGTAGCTTCGAGCTCAAAGTTCTTTGATCCCTCCACCAGATTGCCTTGCAACCGCTTCTACAACCCCTTCGGATCAAGACCTACACCAAGCTCTTCATCAGGTGCTTAATCAAGCTCTACCCCAAGTGTCGTTCTAAGTTCTACTCCAAGCACTTTGGGTGGACCACATGTTGGTGTGAGAGGAGTGGTGACCACAATGCTCACACGATCATTGGAGATGATCAATCTTACCACTACAGCTCTGGCGCCTCTGCCTCCTCCACCACAAGATCAACTTTGGCATCTTCGTCGAGCTCACCAACAAGATCTCATTTTTCAACTTGGTGAATTTGTGAGAAATCTGAATGATGACCTTTGTGAGACTCTCTTAAGCATTTATGATCTTGTATGTAAGATAAACTCCTTCAGAGGTCTTTGGAGGATTGCACCACATGAAGTGATTGACAAGCTCCTCCAACAAATCACAACTCTTGAGAGGGGTTTCTTACTTGAGGAGGTAATCAATAGAAGCCATGAGCTCTCAATTAAGAGGGCAATGAAGATGATACTTGTGCTCCACTCACAAGTGGGACACTTGCTTGAGCACGTCACTGGCCTCTATGCTCCTCCCCACTACTACATCACCATCAACAATGTGCACATGGGGGATGGTCATGGATAATGGAGGTATGGTGCTCCCAACTATTCTATAAGGAGAAGACTTCATGAAGGGATTGCAAGGATTCCTAACTATGAGGATGGTTTCATTCGTCATGATGAGGTTAGTGCAAGTCAATTGAGCAATGCTTTGGATACTAACCCCTATTCCTATAGTGCTTGTCTTATGGCTACCACCAGGGTCCACTACAAGAGTGGAGGCACCCATTGGATACTTGATAGTGGGTGCACCCAATATATGATCAGGAAGCCAACCATGTTCACCAACATTGATAAAGACAAAGATAGTGAGAAGGTGACTTTTGAGGCTAACTCAAAAGGGAGAGTTAGAGGCTCAGACAAGGTGGCCATTACATGGGATTCAAGTGCACATTTGATGAGGATGGTGCTTTGATTGAGAATGCAAAGAAATGGCTAGCATTTCATGGAGTGAGACATGGGAACTTGTATGTCACAGACTTCAAATCAAGCAACATGCCAGCAAGTACTTGTTTATTCACTAAGGCAAAAAAGGGATGGTTGTGGCATTGAAGACTGGCACATGTTGGAAAGAATCAACTCAGAAAAGTGGTCAAGAGGAATCTAATTTAAGGAATCAAGGATGTCACCTTTGAGAAGAACAGACTGTGCAGTGCTTGTCAGGCTGGAAAGCAAGTTGCATCATCTCACCCCACCAAGTCATTCATGTCTACATCTCGTCCTCTATAGCTCTTGCACATGTACTTGTTTGGGCCAACACATTACAAGAGTCTAGGAGGTAATCTATATTGCTTGGTGATTGTGGATGACTTCACAAGATACACTTGGACCTTCTTACTTGTGGACAAGTCTCAAGCAAGTGACATCTTCAGGAAGTTTGCAAGGAGAGCAAAGAACGAATTCAAGGCTAGCATTGTGAAGATAATAAGAAGTGACAATGGGACAGAGTTCAAAAACACCACAATGGACGAATATTGTGACCAGAAGGGGATCAAGCATGAATTCTCCACTGCATATACTCTCGAGCAAAGTGGAGTAGTGGAGAGGAAGAACAAGGCGCTCATCACCCTTGCTCGTGCCATGTTAGATGACTAGGGAACTCATGAGAGGTTTTGGGTTGAAGCAATTAACCTGGCTTGCTACACTTCAAACCATGTGTATCTCCATCGCTTGTTGAGAAAGACACCCTATGAGCTATTGGTTGGACGAAAACCCAATATTTCCTATTTTCGTGTCTTTCGCTGCACTTGCTACATTCTCAAGAAGAGGAGGAAGCCCGGGAAGTTTAAGAGCAGAACTTATGAAGGCATTTTTGTTGGGTATTTGGGGACTTCTAAAGCATATCGGGTCTACAATTCAGCCACAGGATGTGTGGAGGAATCCTATGATGTGCAATTTCATGAGTCAAAAGGTTCTCAAAAGGAAGATGAATTTCATGAAGTGAATATTGGAGATGAACCAATAAGAGAAGCTATGAGACATAGTTTGAGTTCCTGATTCACCCCCCCCCCCCCCCCCCCCCGCGCGCCCCTCTCGGTCACTCGATACTTTCACACGGCACCGGCTCCACCATCGAGACATCTAAACCACAATGTTTAACCACTAGATCAGCCAGAACCTGACCCTTGACTACTTTAGCAGATTCATAAGTTAAGTCTTATTCGGCCAAATCTAGCATCCACTTCCCAATCCTACCCTTCAAAATTGGAGCCGATAGCATATACTTGATGAAATCGGCTTTGCATACCACCACGCATTCGGTCGATAATAAATAATGCCTCAACTTCACACATGAGAACTATAAACATAAGCATAATCTCTCAATCTCAGTGCACCTGGTTTCAGCATCAATCAATCATCGACTCAGATAGAACACAACCCTTTCTTTCCCATCTTGTTCTTGAACTAAAGTTGATCCAATCGACTTCTTATTAGCTGCTAGATACAACCTAAAGGGCAATCCTTGTCTTGGTGACAACAATACAAGAGGCTAGATCAGATAACTCCTTATATCATCTAAAGCCTTCTGATGTTCAGGCTCCCATACAAATATCTAATCAGACTTTAACTTCAGCAATGGAGTAAACATGTCAAGCTTTCCTGACTAGTTTGAAATAAACCTCCCTATAAAATTGACCTTACCGATCAAAGATTGTAGCTTTGTCTTATTAACTGGCGGCTTCATGGCATTGATAGCCTTCATACTCTTCGGGCCAGTTTCAATTCATCTTTCATGTACAATAAAACCCAGAAACTAGCCAGCCAATACACCAAAAGCACACTTCTTATGATTCATCTTCAAGCCATACCTTCTGTTTCTCTCAAGTGCTTCCATAAATTGGCTATATGGTCTTCTATTCTTCTAGACTTCACCACCACATCATCGATATAAATCTCCACTAACATGCCAATCAGATCATGGAATATACAGTTCATAGCTCTCCGATATGTGGCTCCAACATTGTTCAACCCGAACGTCCTAGCAACCCATTCATATAATCTAATAGCCCCAGGACACCTGAAAGCAGTCTTTGGTATATCTTCTTCTGCCATAAAAATGTGATTGTAACCAGCATTGGTATCCATAAAACTAACAATCTTATGTCCAGCTGCTGCATCAACTAGAAGATCTGCTATCGGCATTAGGTAATTGTTGACGGTCGTTAAATACCAATTTTGACCGTCAATATACCTATAAAAGTAGGAAGACTTAGCATTTCATACTTACATGTTAGTTAGTGTGACATCCCCTCCGGGATAACCAGGATTGAGTATAGGAGAACAGTCGACAAAGCGAGTTACAACAACACATACATTCATACAAGTCCAGAATATATTACATCACAGTATAATACAACCAGGTTTTCAAAAGCAAACTAGAGTTTGTAGCGGAAAAGCACTTATTACAACAAAAGAGTTTAAAAACTCGAAATGGAAGTTGTTCATCGACAAAGACTTTATTCCAAACTATTTCAACTACTACACTCTCTAAACGAGGCTGATCTTCTATTCTTCAGGGGACGGGATGCGTTCCCACTAGATGGAACCTTCCTCCGGAAGTTGCCCTTCTCCTGGCATGTTCTCGGTCCAACCATATGGATATGGCTCACCACCTAGAAAATATTACGAACAAAGCTCTGAGTATCTAATATACTCCGCAAGACTGACCGTCAACATGGATCGCTAAGGCCGACATCTAGAATGCATAGGCCTTAGGCTGATGGGTTGACTCAGACTTGAGAAAAAAACACTATTAGTGGATATCTACTTTCAAATTTTAGCTCAAGATTATATTTATTAATAATAAGGTTTGCATTCTGCAACTACTGCAATCAAGTTTTGCAAACAAGAATTATTTAGCTGAAACAAACTCTCCTCTTCTCAATACTCTCGATTATCTACGTTGTGACGAGCGATCAAGCGATACTCATTGCTGCGAGCAACAGCGATTCAAATCAATTTCACCAGCTGGGTAAAACACGACTACATGACACATACGCACCACATTGGTCGTATATGACAACTTTTCCCACTAACCTAAACCAGAGATCGATCCGTTCCAACTACCTCGAGAATATGGAGACCAAACTTGATACCCGTCCCAGACGTTATCCTTGGGCGACCGCCATTTCCCTCCCGTGAGACTTCAATCTCACTAACAGCCGATAAGAGAAAGTTAGCTACGTCCTACCATAGAGGTAGTTAGGGTACATCAGCTTACTGGGTCCTATATACCAGTATGTAAATCGGTATTGTTCAATATTTGTTCCCTAGGCCACAACATGGTCCTAATTCGACCCGGACGGGGCTACCACCTTGCAAGACCCTGTTTTTGCCCTTTCCTCAACGAAACCCATCCGGTCCCATCATCATCAACAACTTTCATTTGAATTCTCGGCAATCTCAATCAACTTAAAGCCTCCATGCTTTAAGATCATCCTATATAGTGCTACCGATATTCCTACGATATAAGCATAATGCCTATCATGCTACTTGTACATGTGTAGTATAAAGACATCATAGGATATGGTAGTGATGCACCGGGGCTTGCCTTGAGGTTCGTTCAGATACGACACTCTAGGTGCGGTGTCGGTCTCAACAATTACCACCTCTGGTTCGATCTCGACGGGCTGCTCAACGTTCTTAGATCCTATACGAGTGTCGATACATCACGAGTTAGTCTTAGCAATGCATGAATGCGAAATGCAATGCTGAAAATGATGGTGCGATTAAATAGTAAACATCAACTTAATTACTCTTGTCTGAAGAATTTCCTTCTAATTAAAAGTGATTAAGTCTACTAACAAAAAGGGATTAACATGCTTAATTACCCTTAATTACCCTATTATAAATTAATATAAACCTATTTAAGATAAAACATTAATTCAGGAAAATAAGAAATTAATTATCAATTAAAAGAGTATTTCTTATAGTTAATTAAATGCTTAACAATTATGGAAAGTAAATATTTATTTTTATTTCACAAAGTGGTAGAGAAAATTATTTGGAACCCAACAAAATTGGTTCCATGATTTTAGGAAGTCTAAATCTTTGGTTACAAATTATCTAATTTTCTGGAATAATTTTTGTACGTGAAAATCAGGAAATTAAACGGCCAATCAGATTATGACCACACATGGCCATACAGTGGCCAGCCATAGAGGACATGAGCTCCAGCTCCAGGGAACTCGCCTGCGCGGCGCCCATTGCGCAACGGCGGGGCCACCGCAGCGCTGCCGCTAGAGCTGGTCTTTGGGGGCAGCTCGGCCACCCGAGGTGATCAGCAGAGGAGGCGTGGCATGAGAAGCTTGGGACGGCGAGGGTGGTGGCTCACCGGAAGGTTGTCGGTGGAGGGAGACGGTTGCGGACAAGGTTCAACGACGGCTAGCGGGCGTCACAAAGCTTCAATTTGCCTTATGTTCCTTCCAAAAGCTTCACGATGACTTGCAGAACACTGGCGTGGGTGATGTAGTTGACAGGAGAGGTGGCAGAGAGGAGGACTTCGGCGGCGTCGCGTTTCTGCTACGAGGCATGAAATAGGACTCCGTCTTCATCTACAGCTTCACGGCGACATGTAGAGACTCGGCATCGGGTCGGTGTTCACCGAGGAGGGTCAAAACATAGGGCTCGTTGGTGAGGTGGCTCGGGTTTGATGGCGAAGGAATGGCGTCGGGGGAAAACTTCAATGGCAGCTACCAGAAGCCACGAAACAGGTCCGTGATCGGTCAGAAGATTCGACACCAAGCAGCGAAGACGAGGGAGAAGGATCAAGCAAAAACGGTTTACTGGTTGGTCGGGAATTGAGCGTCGACGGTGAGGGTGCCCGGAGCAGAGGTCGCCGGAGTTTTCCTCCAAATTGCCCCAGCTCAGGGTGGCAGAGGCATTGTGGCTACTCGAGGGAGGAGGGAGCGACGGGACGCGTGCACTGGGGGTTTTAGCTTAGCTGAGAAGGGCAGCAGCCATGGTTTCTGGAGCTCGAGCTTGGCGTCGGAAATGGTGGAAAGCAGGGGAGACGAGAATTGAGAGCGAGGAGGGGTTTCGTAGGCCGAAAGGAACTGGCTAGGTGGTCGAACACCGGGGGAGTTGAGTGCGCGCGCGGTTTAGGACTGCCAGGGCATCGAGGAGCTGTCGGACGCTAGGTGGCCGAGCGGACGGCAATGTCATGTCGGCGTTGGGCAGAGAGAAAAGTGACTCGCGTTCGCGTCGTGTAGCGGTGTGCTGGCGAAGTGGCGATGGTAGATGACCGCGAACGGGCGTGTGCATGGCTTCAGGGCTTGCCGGGGCGATGGGGCTGTCAGGTACGAAGGGATTGGCGAGCTCGTGCTGTGGACATGTCAGACGTGCTGGGGTGGGAAGGGTGGTGAAAGTTGAAGGTGCGCTGGCGTGTCACGGTGGAGGAAGGGGAAGCAGGAGGGGCAGATGGGACGGGACGGCGCCAAAGCACTGTAGCGCGGGGAGTTCTGAGGCGGAGTGATGGCTAGCCGTGGCGTGCGCCGGAGGAGCAGGTCTGCGCCAATGGAGGAAGAAGAAAGAAAATTTTGCACTGCGCCCCTTCTATTCTTTCCAAATTTGCAAATAGGTCCCTGGTTTCAATTAATTCAAAATAAAATAGCTACAAGGCCCAAAATAATATGGGATTTTGCACAAAAGTCACTTGTGATATTTCTAGTGCATTAGTGGGACCCAATTCACTAGAGAATGTATAAATATTTTATAATTATTTCCCCATTGTAGAAGGTTTCTAAGCTTAAATTAATTGTTTGAGGCATTTACAAATATGGTAAAATGCTCATTTAATTTATAAAATTCTATTTTATAATTACTAAAATGATTATGAATTTACTTGGCATATGTTGTATCGAAAATTTTTAACTTGCCTCACAATCTTGGTTGCAGGGTTTTTATTTGTCCATAATTAATTCAAATTGGGTGGGGACTCTATCATTTTATGTTACACTTAGCTATAATTTGTGCTTTACATACTTGTTAAGTAGAAATGAGACACCTGGGTGTCACAACCCTCCCTCTTGAAAGAAATCTCATCTTGAGATTATGAACAAGGCAAACTAGGAGGAAGTACGAAGGTCAAAATATACCTGTGAATGACGACCAAAATTCTGGGTAATGACTACTCAGACACTCCTCAGATTCCCAAGTAGATTCATCTTCCGAGTGATTACTCCATTGTACCTTATAAAATTTGATTGTTCTTTTGCGAGTTGTGCGTTCTTTCTCATCGAGGATTTTTATTGGTTGTTCCGAGTATGTGAGGTCCGGTTGAAGATGGTCATGCTCTTCCAAGATAACATCTATTGGTGGCTTGAGACACCGTTTCAGTTGGGAGACATGAAAGGTGTTATGAACTCCAGACAAATTAGCAGGTAGTTCCAGCATGTACGCTATGTTTCCACAATGTTCCAAAATTTTGAATGGGCCAATATAACGGGGAGCTAATTTTCATTTGACTCCAAAAGGCTAGATGCATTTCATAGGCGGCACTGGGAGATAGATGTAGTCATCCTTATTGAAATATAGTGGTCTACGTCGTCGGTTTGCATACTTTTCTTGACGACATTTTGCAGCTTTAAGATTTGACTAAAGGGTACAATCTTTTTCCTCGGCATCCTTTAGAAGGTCGGGACCAAATGTTACTCTTTCTCTAGGTTCAGACCAGTTCAGAGGGGTTCTACAACTTCGACCATAGAGTGCTTCAAATGGTGACATTTTTACACTCTCCTGCTAACTGTTGTTATACGAAAATTCAGCATAAGACAGGTACTCATCCCAGTTACCACTATGTGCCAAGACACAAGCTCTAAGCATAGCTTCCAATATCTGGTTGACACGCTCAGTTTGTGCATCGGTAGCGGGATGGTAAGCAGAACTATGAATCAAATTTGTACCCAAAGATGCATGCAACTGTTCGTAGAAACGAACAACGAACTGCGAGCCTTTATATGAAATAATAGTCTTAGGTACTCCATGAAGGCATAATATTCTTGATATATATAATTCTGCATATTGTTTCATCTTGTATGTATTGTTGACTGGTAAGAAATGAGCAGACTTTGTGAGTCTATCCACAATGACCCAAATCGAATCATGCTTACGCGAAGTGAGAGGGAGCCCAACAATAAAGTCCACGCTGATGTCTTCCCACTTCCAGGCAGGAATGCTTAATGGTTGAAGTAATCCGGCTTGTTTTAAATGGTCAGCCATAACTCTCTGTCAGGTATCACATTCTGCAACATACCGAGCAACTTCTTGCTTCACTCTTGTCCACCAAAAATTCTTTTTTAGATCTTGGTACATTTTATTATTACCCGGGTGAATAGAGTATTTGGAGTGATGCGCTTAATCTAGAATTTTTCGTCAAACGTCAAAGTCTTTCGGTACTACTAAACGGTTATTGAACCACAGAGTACTGTCCGAGTCTTGGGTGAAACATTTTGCTCTACCCTTTTTAATGTTTTGACGGATATAGTAAATGCCAATGTCATTCTTCTGTGCGGCAATGATTTCTTCATGAATGGTGGAATGTATACTAAGGTTGTTGATCACTAGAGCAGGCAAAATGTGAAGCCTGGGTTCTGAAATAATTTTGTCATTGCTGCTGTCCTGAAATTCCAGCACCAAGTTATTGCAGTGGATTTTTGTGCTTAGCGCGTCGGCGACTACATTGGCCTTGTGTGGATGATAATGAATCTCCAGATTATAATCCTTGATTAATTCCAGCCACTGATGTTACCTCATAAAAGATGTATTTCATGCTCTTATGATCCGTATAGATGTGCACTAAGTTTCCGAGCAAATAATGCCTCTAGATTTTTAGTGCAAGCACAACTGCAGCTAGTTCCAAATCATGACTTGGATAATGTTCTTCATGCCTTTGTAGTTGCCGAGATGCATAGGCAATAACACGACCACATTGCATGAGCACACATCCAAGTCCTGTCCTAGATGCATCACAATACACGTCAAACGGTTTGGTGATGTCTGGTCGAGCCAACACTGGGGCAGTAGTTAATAATTTTTTCAACTTCTAAAATGCTTCTTCACATTTATCACTCCATTCGTACTTCACATCATTCTTCAATAATCTTGTGACAGGCTTGGATAGCTGGGAAAAATTAGGGATGAACCTACGGTAATATCTAGCTAGTCTGAGGAAACTGTGAACTTGATGAACCGTTTTCGGTGGCTTCCAATCTAGCACATCTTGGACTTTGCCAGGGTCTATAGAGATACCTTCCGCAGAAACTATGTGACCAAGGAATGGCACACGGTCAAACCAAAATTCACACTTGCTGAATTTTGCAAACAACATGTGATCTCGTAGACGTTGAAGAACAATGCGAAGATGTTCAGCATGTTCTTCCTTGGACTTAGAATAGATGAGGATGTCATCAATGAATACTACCACAAATTTGTCTAGCTCTGGCATGAATACAGAATTCATGAGGTACATGAAATGGGCAGGGGCATTTGTCAATCCAAATGACATCACTAGATACTCGAATAATCCGTATCTAGTAGAGAAAGCGATCTTTGGAATATCTTCTACTCTGATCTTTATCTGATGATACCCCGAGCGATGGTCACCTTTTGAAAAGACCTTGGCGCCAACCAATTGATCGAAAAGAATATCGATACGTGGCAGCGGGTATTTATTTTTGATTGTTACTTCATTGAGCGGATGATAATCAATGACAAGGCGTAGAGACTTATCCTTCTTCGTCACAAAAATAGCAGGGCAGCCCCAAGGTGAAGTACTTGGGCGAATGAATCCCTTTTCCAGCAATTCGTTCAATTGCCTTTTCAGCTCAGCCAGCTCATTCGGGGCCATTTTATACGGACGACGTGATATTGGGGAAGTTCCCGGCTGTAGCTCTATCTTAAATTCCACATCACGGTCAGGTGGGAGGCCAGAGATATCTTCAGGAAACACGTCCGGATACTCACAGACGATGGGAATATTTTCGAGTGATTGTCCTTCCAAGTGATAGACATCCAGATCTTTTGAGGAATCGGTATTTAGAAAGAGGATGTCTTGGCCATGCAAGGGAGAATTTAAGTGAACGATACGGGGCTCGATGTCTAACATATCTCTATGGGTTTTCATCCAGATCGTGCCTATGATTAGGTCGATTTCCTGATTTTTAAGCATGATGAAATTGGTGGGATAGATCTTTTGATTTATTTCTAGTGGAGCCTTACATAGTACTTGGTTAGCAAGAATTTGTCCGGCAGGAGAGCGGATGGTGTAGCATTTATTTATGGTGGTGGTGTGGAGATTATGTTTTTGCACACAAGCTTGGCTAAATAAAATTATGCGTAGCACCAAAATCAAAAAGTGCAAGAATAGGCTGACGATAGAGTGAGAGCATACCGGTCAGCACGGGTTCGCCCTGAGGAATGTCTTCAGCACTGGTGTAGTTCACTTGGGCACCACGGGACGGTGCATTCTTAGACTTGTCCTCATTCTGGCGCAGATTATTATTGTTGTTGTTGCGCCTAGGTGTCGTACAGTTCTTAGCAAAGTGGCCGGTGCAACCACTGTTGTAGCACAGATAGTTGCCTCCACGATCAGCGGGCGGTGGAGCACGAGCAATCTGATTTCCTTGCTGCTAGTAGGGTGCGTGGTACTGAGTGTTCTGTGGCTGGTACAGTGCACGGGGTGGGAAGTTTTGCTGCTGCTGGGGCCTCGAGTAACGCTGAGCATGAGGGCGCTGAAATTGCTGCTGCGGGGATGCCCGAAAACGCTGTCCAGTGGGTGGTGTATAAATCAGGCGATGTTTAGCTTGTGGAGCAGCAGAGGCACTGGCAGGGGCCTTCCTTTTATGATCTTCTTCTTCAACTTGGTGCATAGCACCTTCCTGGACAATAGCAGCATTAACCAGATCATTGAATGTGCCAGTCGTCTGCCAAGTCACACGTTCCTTGAGTCTAGCATTCATTCCATGCAAGAATGCATATCTCTTCTTTTCTTCAGTGTTAACGTAGTCAGTAGCATACTGAGCAAGATGGTTGAACGCTTCAGAATACTGGAGGATATTCCTCCCTCCTTGTTTCAAATCCATGAACTCCTGGAACTTCCTCTGAATGAGGCCAGCTGGAATGAAATGAGCAGGAAATGCAGTCTTGAACTCATTCCACTCAATGCGGCATCCAGTGGGCAGAGTAGCTTCATAATTCGCCCACCAGGCACTAGCGGGGCCCTGGAGTTGTTGGGTGGAAAATAGCACCTTCTATATTACATGAACACAACACAGGGTGTAGCGACTCATCTACTCCTGTATAATTCTTTCAGCTCTTCTGGTTCTTCCAGTTCCATAGGCTCTTTCGGTTCTTCCGGATCCATCATTTCTACATCATTATTTCCAGTAGGTGCCATCTGTACATCCTCTTGTTCTCCATACTCCAAGGTGATCTCAACCCAATTACCTTTAATAGGAAGATGGGCAGCTTTGAATGGATCCAAGTCATCTTGAGCCTCGATCATATCATGCTCAAAACTCTCTGCATCTTGCAAGGCTTGATCACGCTCATCTATAATCGCATCCATCTCTTTATTCTTTGCTTGAATTTGTTGGTTCAGTTCTAAAATTTCCACATCCTTAGCTTTCTTTTCCGCTTCTGAAAGCCGAAGTGCCGCATGATACATGTCCAGCTGCCGGCACAAGTTTGTGCACAAAGCAAAAGTGGAGAGGCCATAATGCTCTATTATTGGCAGCATAGGATTGTGGTGACGGTGGTTTGGATCAAAGATGAAGTCCACACGCCGATTCCATTCAAAATCATTTACATCATTGATTGGCAGCAATGCAACAGGTGTTCCAGCAACATTATGCTTGCGATCTTCACAGAACCGAGTGAGCGCCTTGAAAGCAGCAACACCACAAGTGGCAAGCAATTCTGTCCCAGTGACGCTAATGGTCCAGGACTCCCATGCTAGAGTAACCGAATAGTTGGTGGGAACCTCCACATGGATGACACAAGAGGTGACTCCATGCTCCTGAAATTCCTTGCCATCACAAGTGGGTGGGATGTCATAGCGAAAGCCACGGAGAACATTTCAAAACAGACGTGTCATCCCAGTGAGCTCCAGGTCATCGGTTCTCCCAACCCGGTGGAGTCTGGTCATTGTTTTCAGCCATCTACAAGGAAAGCATTTTTGATTGAGTCAAACCTTCCTTACAATAAAAATGCATTTCATGTAAAGTGTTATGAAATACAGAGGCAAAATTTTAGTTTACATTTTCCAGCTTGAAGGGGCAATAATACGGAAACGGGTTTTAAAATAGATTTTGTCTTGACTGTACAGCAATCAGAAAAATGAGTATTTTGACCAGCAAATGAAACCTTCAGAACTGGTGCTTGGCACCATGTTATAGTATACTTTTATTTCTTTCCATATTATATTTATACTCTCAAAAATTCCAAGTAAAACTGGACTTACGAATTTTACAAGTTTAGGTTGGCAGATTCTGATTCTGGATGACAGGGTCTTAGTTTTTCGGTTCTACTGGACAGAGGAAAAATAATTAATTGGTAAATCCTATTGGAGGTGAAAGTGGACTTCTAAGGCTTTCCAGATTGGGTTTAAACACTTAAAAATTCGAAGTACAACTCTAGTTATGAAATTTTTAAGTTCAGAGTTATGCTGAAAACAGTGAGTTGGCAGATTGTACTTGCTCTCTGTTTTGGGGTTGTTTCTGTTATGCTCGAAATCTAACTTAAACTTCAGGTGACAGAGAGTGTTGAGACCCTTCTAAAAAGTATTTATATGCCTTATTTTGTGGGGTAATTTAATACCTATGAAATTTTACAGTTAACAGCTAAAAACAGGACATATTCTTGTTAACTTAACAATTGGACTTGTATTTCAAAATTTTGTACTCAACATGCTTAGAAACTTTTTATTCAGAGGTTGGTGAGCAAGAGGAGAACAAAATTATAGTTCAGTTATATAGGGATGCATGATGCAAAATTTTTAATGTATTATCCTATCGTTCCTCACAACACAACACATATTTTACCGGTACTTAGCGACACGAAAGTTCGGTGACGACCCGCTCTCATCACGTAAGTCAATCTAAGTGTTGTACTAACGGTGTTAGTGTACCTGTAGAAAACTCAATGTAGAAACAATACATCAAATTTGAAAGAAACTACTAAAAGAAGCATAATACTACTTGGCAACGGTTCATGAAACGAACCGTCTTGTGAAGCCACGGTCCTCGCAAGCGGACCCATGCTCACAAAGCTACCATGATTAGCATTACTAAGAAAAATTGGCACGGTTTATGGAAGAAACTGTCTCACAAAACCATAGCCCTCGTGAGCGAACTCTACGCTCCAGTACATGTTCACGGAGCCAAAAATAAAATATGTTGGCGATGATTCATGAAAGGAATCGTCCTGCAAAGCCACAGTCCTTGTGAGTGAACTTTAAATGACAAATGAGAAGCCAAATAATAAACCAACTAAAGCATAACCCGTTAGCTTGTCACCAACCCTAACTTCTAATAGGGGCAATACTAATGTATCCTTACTCATAATCGTCATAGTTTTTGAAAATATGTTTTAATTGTTATATTATCATGGATCACGGCTCTGATACCAGGCTGAGACGTCCCTTCCTGAAAGATCGAGGTCCCGAAGGTGCTGATAACGCAGACACTTGATAATACAACAATGGTCCAAATTTAAGTTGAATTATTACATCATTAAGGTGATTGAGGTGCAGCGGAATGATACAAGTTCAAGTTTGTTTTGAAAAGCAGCATAATCAAATAATGATAAGAAACTATGAGCTCGGTGATACAGCATAGTGATGATTCATGTCCGAAGAACCATCACCCTAGTAGCACACATACAGTCACAGCGGTGGCAGGTCAGACTCCCAGTGGGCAGTCCAACGCTCAGGGTCTTGCATGTCCCAAGACATCACATCTACAGGCAATTCTATATCTTCATTACCTGAAAAACAACAATAGCACAAAGCCTGAGTACTAATTACTCAGTAAAACTTACTGCTCTAAAAAGACTTGCACTAAGCATCCTATTAGTTCTACCAAATTTTATTTAGCCAAGATAATTGGGTACGTCAGAAATATAACATTAGTGATAGCATGAGATAATAACACAGTACATAAAGTAAGTACAACATAACAGCAGTAATAATAATAATCAACAATAACCAATATAATCCATTTTCATAGTATCATGTGCAACTCCGTGATGACTCAGTGACCAAGCGGTACTCATTACTGCGAGTGATAGCAATTGCAATCGATTTACACCAGCTGGGAAAACCCAAGATACACGACACATACGCACCAATCAAGGTCGTATATGGAAACCTTTTGCAATAAAAGAACTTACCCCTCAGACCGGGTGTGGTGACATCGAGTGGGCATGCCATTCTGCCAATAGTATTTCGTGGTATGAACCGCCCACTCTAGCAGCAGAAGGGTCAATAACCAATGCACCTTAACCGATCCTATTGCAAGTAATTTTTTTTATGCTACATCGGTTTACTAGTGCCCATAAACTACCATGCACTCGGTACTGTTCAGAACTTGATCAAGGGGCCGACCACGGACGGGTCCTAGGGTGGGCAAGGCAGGGCTACCGCAGTCGACGCCCATGTGTTGCTGCAAATCTATACATGCATAATCCCTGCCCGGCCATAACATCAAGTAAACTTCTTTCATTAAGTTCAGATTTAGTGATCAAGTCTATTCCTTAGTAATAATATCTATCGAAACTATTAACTAAGCATAGCAATACAGTACCGAGCCTACCAAGGTTCTAATAACAGTAGCATAGGTCATTTGAGGTAACATGCAAGGTGGGTTTCAAGCAACTCCTATAACCTAATGCAACAATCAAACAAAGACACTAGTAGTGATATAAACTAGCAACTTTGTAAGAAGGCGAATGCAAATCGGGGCTTGCCTTGATCGACACTAGTGTTAGCAACCTCTACTTCTCGCTCCTGAGAGTCAATATCCTTCTGAAAATCCTCTTCTTGCTCCTAGTTGTCGTTACCTATTTGATGGAAAAATGTGTTAACGGTATTATCATAACACCGTTACAAGCAATGATATGATGGATGCATAATGCAGTAGTGTGTTAGTGCCAACAATCTTATTAATATGTTCTCGAAGACATATGCTTCAGATAAACGAAGTTGTTATCAAGATTTATGTGTAGATGTTCTTTATGCATTTATATAGAGTTAATATGGTTACATGAGCAATAATATAATTAAAATAGCAAACAAATGATTCTGGACTTGAGTGATTTATCATGAACAAGGACATACATCAACTTCATTTTTACCAAGTTACAGCTTCTGGACATTAATAAATTAATTACTAGCATTTATTCAAGTTAAAGAATTAATTAATTCAAAGTGCATGAAATAAGGCAATTTTGACTTAACCAAAATTTAGGGTGATGCAGTAGCATGAAATAACAGTGCATGCAAAAACTTGGATTTAAATTAAATTTCTAGAATTAGTAAAGATTTAATTAGTGTTTGCACAATTTATTTAATTATTAAAAATACATAGGCAGGGGCAGCTTGTTATCATTTTTATAAAATAGAGCACACTTGTATGAAACTAACAAACTTGGTTTGAAGTCCATTGGATTTGAGATGAATTTACTATGAGTTTTGCAAGTTTTAGTTGATTTACTGCATTTTTCTGGATTTATCAATTAATAGAACGTGGCACGTCAGCAGCAACATCTGTGCTATGTCTGCGCCACGCAGGTGCCAGCTCAGCTGCTAGTCAGCGCCAGTCAGCCCGCCGGAGCATAGGCTGGGCTCGCCGGACGGCTCGCCGGAGGGCTCGCCGCCGCCGGCTACAAGCGTCAGAATCTCGTCGCGGTTGTGGAACAATATTGTGCGAGCCAAGGCGGAAAGGTTGGCAGGGTTCACGAGGTGGACATCTCACCAGGGTTTGGTCGACGATGAGAGGCGGTGGAGAGGAGGACTTCAGGGTGTCGTGTTTCTGCTACGGGGCATGAAATGGAACTCCAACTTCATCTACACCTTCACGGCGATGTGCAGAGACTCAGCATCAGGTCGGCGTTTGTCGAGGAGGGCCGGAACATAGGGCTCTTCTGATAGGTGTAGAGTGTCCGATCTTTCGGCGAGTGGAGATAACTTCGATTTGGTGGATGTTGACCCTCATGATCCGACTACGACGAGCAAGCCGAAGCGCCAATGCAATCGCTGAACCAACTTCCGGAGGATATTAACCTTGCGGTAAACATGATCAACCTGATCACGAGGATCAATTCTTATGCGCAATCGAAGAACGAGCAAGAATTAGAGGCGAGCAATCTGATGTATTGCACGAAGGTGGAGTTCTGAATTCACGTCGAGAGACGAATGTATAGCTAAGCTAAACTTAAAACAAAACTCAAAATTACAAGGGGCGCAGCCCTTGACTATATAGGGGGAGGACGAGGCATCTAGGGCCGGCTGAAGTGGAGAGGCGCGCAGTGGAGAGGGAGTCGTGCGACTTGGGCCACGTGGGCCTTCGGGCGACATCATCCTGGGCCGTCGTTCCTTAGCATCAAAATCGTCTTCAATTCCTGGGCTCGAGCTCTAGTGATTGGGCCCTTGTACGTCGTCGTCTCGTTAGAAGATGGATCCGTAACTCGAGAAGGCGCGACGACGAGAGGTGGAGGCGTGACAGCTTGGTTTGGCGCGCCATCTTCCGTCGTCATTATTCATATGTCGTTGATGTCCTCATCATCCTCCCCTTCTTGAAGTGAAGTCGTCCTCGACGGCAACTCATCATCCTCACCCAAGTATGGTTTCAAATCTGCAACATTAAAACTAGTAGAAACACCAAACTCCATGGGCAAGTCAAGAACATAAGCATTATCGTTAATCTTGGTTAGCACTTTAAGAGGACCAGCAGCACGAGGCATCAGTTTAGAACGACGTAAAGTAGGAAATCTATCTTTACGCAAGTGCAACCAAACCAAATCACCAGGTTCAAAAGAAATATGTTTTCTACCTTTACTACCAGCAACTTGATACTTTTTATTAGCAATGGCAATGTTGTGTTGTGTTTCTTCATGCAATTGTTTCATGTGATCAATATGAGCAAGAGCATCAAGATGTGGTTCATCTTCAGCATCAATAGCAAACAAATCAATAGGCGCCTTAGGAACATAGCCATAAACAACCTCAAAAGGACACATCTTAGTGGCAGAATGTGTAGCACGATTATAAGCAAATTCAACATGAGGTAAACAATCTTCCCAGCGTCTCAAATTTTTATCTAAAACAGCTCTAAGCATAGCAGACAAAGTTCTATTTACTACCTCAGTTTGCCCATCAGTTTGAGGATGACAAGTAGTACTAAACAGCAGCTTAGTTCCTAATTTATTCCAAAGAGAACGCCAAAAATGACTAAGAAACTTAGCATCACGATCAGAGACAATTATTTTAGGAATTCCAAGCAATCCAACAAACTCTCTAAAGAACAATTCAGCAACATTTGAGGCATCATCAGTTTTATGACAAGGTATAAAGTGAGCCATTTTAGAGAAACGATCAACAACCACAAAAATACTGTCCCTCCCCTTCTTAGTGCGAGGCAATCCCAAAACAAAATCCATCGAAATATGATGCCAAGGAGAAGAGGGAACAGGCAAGGGCATATACAAACCATGATTACCCAAACGAAATTTAGCTTTTTGACATGTAGTACAGCGTGCAACAAGGCGCTCAACATCACGGCGCCTTGTGTCTTGAAAACTCCGAAGTGACCCATAAGACCACCTCCATGCGCCTCCTGTAACAATAAAAGATGAACCGAGCTAGCTGGAATACACAGCTTGTTAGCACGAAACAGGAACCCATCCTGCATATGAAATTTGCCCCAAGGTTTGCCATCCTTACAATGCATCATAATATCATGAAAATCAGCATCATTCACATATTGATCTTTCAAAGCTTGCAAACCAAAGATTTTAAAGTCTAATTGGGACAGCATCATATAACGACGAGACAAAGCAT
Organism: Eleusine indica; assembly: GCA_030378355.1. Taxonomy (NCBI): domain Eukaryota; kingdom Viridiplantae; phylum Streptophyta; class Magnoliopsida; order Poales; family Poaceae; genus Eleusine; species Eleusine indica. The sequence goes on along the minus strand of CM059501.1, from coordinate 26,848,875 downwards.
CGGCAATCACATTCTCCTTCCCGTTTTTATGTTTAATGATGTATGGAAAAGATTCAATAAATTCAACCCATTTAGCATGACGACGATTCAGATTAGTTTGGGTTCTAATATGTTTCAAAGCCTCATGATTAGAATGAATAATAAATTCGCGAGGCCATAAATAATGCTGCCATGTTTGCAAAGTTCTTACTAAAGCATAAAGTTCTTTATCATAAGTGGAATATTTAAGAGCAGCACCACTTAACTTCTCACTAAAATAAGCTATGGGTTTATGATCTTGCAATAAAACAGCACCCAAACCAATTCCACTAGCATCACATTCCAATTCAAACACTTTTTCAAAATTAGGCAATTGTAAGAGAGGAGCATGAGTTAACCGTTCCTTTAAAGTGTTGAATGCGTCGTCTTGTGGTGCGCCCCACTCAAATGGCGCACCCTTCTTGGTCAGCTCATGTAATGGTGCAGCAATAGAACTGAAATCCCGCACAAAACGACGATAGAAGCCTGCAAGACCAAGAAAACTGCGAACCTGTGTGACCGTCGCCGGTTGGGGCCAACTCTGAATGGCGTCCACCTTGCTGCTATCGACCTCAATGCCCTGTGGAGTAACAACATATCCAAGAAACGGAACACGTTGCGTGCAAAAAGTGCATTTTTCCATGTTTCCAAACAAGTGAGGAGCACGCAAAGCATCAAAAACAACACGCAAATGATCTAAATGCTCATTCATGGATTTGCTGTATATAAGGATGTCATCAAAATAGACAGCAACAAATATTCCAATGAAAGACCAAAGAACTTCATTCATTAAGCGCATAAAAGTGCTAGGAGCATTAGACAATCCAAACGGCATAACCAACCATTCATACAAGCCAAATTTAGTTTTAAAAGCCGTTTTCCATTCATCTCCTAATTTCATTCTTATTTGATGGTAACCACTACGTAAATCAACCTTAGAGAAAATTGTGGCACCACTAAGTTCATCAAGCATATCATCAAGGCGTGGTATAGGATATCGATAACGAATTGTAATATTGTTAATTGCACGACAATCTACACACATACGCCAAGAACCATCTTTCTTAGGAACAAGCAAAACAGGAACCGAACAAGGGCTGAGAGACTCACGAATGTAACCTTTATCAAGCAATGCCTGCACTTGACGCTGAATTTCTTTCGTCTCCTCGGGATTTGTGCGGTACGGGGCGCGATTAGGAAGCTGTGCGCCTGGAATTAAATCATTCTGATGTTCTATGCCACGAATAGGAGGAAGACCCGGCGGCAATTCAGCGGGAAAAACATTTTTATAGTTTTGCGAAAGGTTAGCAACAGCAGGAGGAATATGCAACATAGGCGCCTCATCTAGTGAAACAAGCATACGAGAGCAAACTAGCGCATAGCAAAGCAGATTAGCATCATGTAATTCATCAAAATCAGCACGTGTAGCAAGCAAGATAGGGTTATTTAATTTGATCTCATGTTGAACAGGTGCAACAGGAGGCGATGTAACCAATTTTGTAGCTTTTGTCGCTCGAGCAATATCATCTTTAAGAACTTGTTCAGGTGTCATAGGATGAATAACAATTTTCTGACCCTTAAACATGAAGGAATAATAATTGGAGCGACCATGATGAACACTATCAACATCATATTGCCAAGGACGGCCAAGCAACAAAGAGCATGCTTCCATTGGAACAACATCACAATCTACAAAATCAGAATAGGCGCCAAGAGAGAAAGGAACACGTACCGAGCGCGTTACCTTTATTTTGCCACCATCATTAAGCCATTGAACGTGATAAGGATGTGGATGCTTCCTTGTTGGCAATGACAACTGCTCCACCAAGGTCGTACTAGCCAAATTGTTGCAACTGCCACCATCGATGATTATACGGACCGCTCATTCTTGCACAACGCCTTTGATATGAAAAATGTTGCGGCACTGATGCTTTTCATCCTGAACGACCTGTGTACTAAGAACACGCTGCACAACAAGAGTGGCATACCTGTCGGCGGCACTAGAGTCGACATGAAGCTCCGTATTATCTGCATGATTAGTGGCAAGCATAGTCTGCTGAATATCCTCAGAATCACTAGCAGAAGAATACCCACCGTCGTCACGAATCAACATAGTTCGTTTATTTGGACAATCGCGTATCACATGACCAAATCCTCGGCAACGGTGACACTGAATATCACGAGCTCGTCCAAACGATGAGGAGGACGGCACGATCGAGGCAGATTTGGCCGTGGATGGAGCACTCGACTTGGACGTGGTCGAGGAGTGGTCGCGCGACGTGGAAGGAGGTGTCGACCGTGGAGCTGAAGGCGTCTTGGACCCTACAAAAATGTTAGGTCTTGAAGAAGATTGTCGATCCTGCACTTCACGTTCAGCTTTACAAGCATATTCAAATAAGGTGGTCATATCATCATAATGCTTATAATCAAGAATATTCTGAATTTCACGATTTAACCCACCCCTAAAGCGAGCCATAGCAACATCATCCAGTTCAACTAAACCACAGCGAATCATACCCTTTTGCAAAGCCTGATAATAATCCTCTACAAAAAGTGAACCTTGTTGAAAACGCTGCATTTGATTAAGCAAATCTCTAGCATAATATGACGGCACAAAACGATGACGCATAGCAGCTTTTAATGCCGTCCAAGTGGCTGGAATATTATCAGGATATCTTTGTCTATACTCACGCCACCAAAGTAAAGCAAATTCAGTAAATTCACTAATAGCTGCCTTAACTTGTAAATTAGGAGGAATATGATGGCATGCAAATTTTTGTTCAACCTCTAATTCCCAATCAAGATAAGCATATTTGCCATTAAAAGTGGGAATACGAAATTTTATTTTGGCAAAAGAATCATTAATAGGAACACGTACCCTACGAGCACGACCACGGCGATTGTCATCGTCCTGCTCGGTGTCGGCGCCGTAGTCACGTGCATGTTGCAACTCCGTGAGCTGCGTCGTCATGGTCCAAAGCTGCGTCGACATGGCCTCAAGACGAGTCATGATCGTCGCGAGCGTGGTGTGGGCAGCCGTATCAACGAGGTCCAGTTGATCAAAACGCTCATTCGACGAAGTGACCGTAGAGTCAAGTCTCTCGTGCATCGTCTTCATGTCGTTTTGGAGACCATCAACCTGTGCCTGGACATCCTGGAGGGTGAGCTCCTCCGACTTCGAGCTGTTTTCTGCCATAGAAACACAAGTAATACAAAAAGCGGGATCCTACAACGTGAGGTGAGTGGTGGATGAAAAGCTCAATCAAAAAGCTGTTATCAAATGCTTACCCGTCCTTACCAAGCACGCAAGCGTGAACTGCAACCACAGGTAAAACCGGTGGAAGATTGGAGGAGCGATTGCGTGGTGAAACAAAAACCTGCTCGTAGTAGAAAATTTGTGGGGCTAGGAGGCTGCACTCAATCCAAGGGTTAGCACAATTCAAACAATAACTGCAAAGCTGAATAATGGTGCTAAACGCGAAAAGATTGCTGCCGGTACAAGTGCAAGAGGAAGGAAGAAGGATCAAAACAAAGTGCAGCAAGAACGCGTCGCCTGTGTTGCTCGGCCGCTCTTTTTTTTTCTCTCTTTTTTTTTCTCTTTTTTTCTTTCTTTTTTTTTCTCTTTTTTTCTTTCTTTTTTTTTCTCTTGGCAAGCGAGACAGGGTAACAGATGCGGCGGAAAGCAAACTATGGTGGTGAAAACACGCGGCACGGCGGAAGGATATGACGATGATAGGAAGAAAACGATGAAACACAGTGTACCAGCAACGATCAAAAGTGAAAGCACAAAAACTCAACAACGCAAATTATTGAACGAAAGTGCGAGGCTCAAAACCGTACTAGGGTAAACTTTTTTTTGTAGTTTTCGGTTTATGTGGACTTGGATAAAACTCACCAAGAAACACTGGAATCTGATACCACTTGATAGGTGTAGAGTGCCCGATCTTTCGGCGAGTGGAGATAACTTCGATTTGGTGGATGTTGACCCTCACGATCCGACTACGACGAGCAAGCCGAAGCGCCAATGCAATCGCTGAACCAACTTCCGGAGGATATTAACCTTGCGGTGAACAAGATCAACCTGATCACGACGATCAATTCTTACGCGCAATCGAAGAACGAGCAAGAATTAGAGGCGAGCAATCTGATGTATTGCACGAAGGTGGAGTTCTGAATTCATGTCGAGAGACGGATGTATAGCTAAGCTAAACTTAAAACAAAACTCGAAGATTACAAGGGGCGCGGCCCTTGACTATATAGGGGGAGGACGAGGCATCTAGGGCCGGCTAAAGTGGAGAGGCGCGCGGTGGAGAGGGAGTCGTGCGACTTGGGCCACGTGGGCCTTCGGGCGACATCATCCTGGGCCGTCGTTCCTTAGCATCAAAACCGTCTTCAATTCCTGGGCTCGAGCTCTAGTGATTGGGCCCTTGTACGTCGTCGTCTCGTTAGAAGATGGATCCGTAACTCGAGGAGGCGCGACGACGAGAGGTGGAGGCGTGACAGCTTGGTTTGGCGCGCCATCTTCCGTCGTCATTATTCGTATGTCGTTGATGTCCTCATCATCTTCGGTGAGGTGGCACGGGTTCAATAGCGGAGGAACGACGGCGGGGGAAAACTTCAACGGCTGCTACCAGAAGCCACGAAACAGGTCCATGATCGGTCAGAAGATTCGACACCAAGCAGCGAAGACGAGGGAGAAGGATTGAGCAAAAATGGTTTACTGGTTGGTCGGGAATTGAGCGTCGACGGCGAGGGTGCTCGGAGCAGAGGTCGCCGGAGTTTTCCTCCAAATTGCCCTAGCTCAGGGTGGCAGAGGCATTGTGGCTGCTCAAGGGAGGAGGGAGCGATGGGACGCGTGCACTAGGGGTTTTAGCTTAGCTAAGAAGGGCAACAGCAGTGGTTTCTGGAGCTTGAGCTCGACGCCGGAAATGGTGGAAAGCAGGAGAGACGGGAATTGAGAGCGAGGAGGGGTTTCGTAGGCCCAAAGGAACCAGCTAGGTGGTCGAGCGGACGACAATGTCATGTCAGTGTTGGGCAGAGAGAAAAGTGACTCTTGTTCGTGTCGTGTACCGGCGTGCTGGCGAAGTGGCGATGGGTCATGACCGCGAACGGGTGCGTGCGTGGCTTCAAGGCTTGCCGGGGCGATGGGCTGTCAGGTACGAAAGGATTGGCGAGCTCTTGCTGCGAACATGGCAGGCGTGCTGGGGCAGGAAAGGCAGCAAAAATTGAGGGCGCGCTGGCGTGTCACGGCGGAGGAAGGGGAAGCAGGGGGGGCAGATGGGACGGGATGGCGCAAAAGCACTATAGCGCGGGGAGTTCCAAGGCGGAGTCGTGGCATGCGCCGGAGGAGCAGGTCTGCGCCAATTGAGGAAGAAGAAAGAAAATTTTGCACTACGCCCCTTCTATTCTTTCCAAATTCGCAAATAGGTCCCTGGTTTCAATTAATTCAAAATAAAATAGCTACAAGGCCCAAAATAATATGGGATTTTGCACATAGGTCCCTTCTGATATTTCTGGTGCTTTGATGGGACCAATTCACTAGAGAATTTATAAATATTTTATAATTATTTCCCCATTGTGAAAGGTTTCTAAGCTTAAATTAATTGTTTGAGGCATTTCCAAATATGGTAAAATGCTCATTTAATTTATAAAATTCTATTTTATCATTACTAAAATGATTATGAATTTACTTGGCATATGTTGTATAGAAAATTTTTAACCTGCCTCACAATCTTGGTTGTAGGGTTTTTATTTGTCCATAATTAATTCAAATTGGGTGGGGACTCTATCATTTTATGTTACACTTAGCTATAATTTGTGCTTTACATACTTGTTAAGTAGAAATGAGACACATGGGTGTCACAAACACGACCAGCACATTGGAGAATCCAGATCAGAAACTGACCAAGGAGATGGGCAAGAACCTCTAGAAGCTCCATGTGCGTTGAATTGGACAGCAACTCACCAAGGCGAAAGGAATCCAGAAGGTGGTAAACAAGACTTTGCTTCAGCCTTGTCTAAAAATCGGCTTCGATCTCACATGCTAGGCTGGTAGAGTTCGATTGAAGGCCATGGGTAGCAGCAAGGGTGTGTCATGCGATGATTTGCGGGCTCGGTTTGGTTGGGGAGGCGCCGTGAGAGAGCTGAGCTTGAGCTCGCGGCACAACGGAGTACAAGAGAAACTGAGAGAGATGGAGAGCAAGGGGGATAAAGAGACAGAGCCACAGGATTATTCCTCCAGCGCGGGAGGCGCGTAGGCCAGCGCATTGGCCAGCAGCTGCGTGGCCGTGGTGGGAAGCGGCACGACGCCGAGGCCTGCTCGGCCAGAAACAACGAGAGAGGGAGAAGCGGTGAGTGGGGCCTGGAGAGTCCCAGGGTAAAAGGTAAAAGTAGTTTTTTTCACTTTTGTTTTCATTTTTTTCCTTTGTAAAAAGAATCAGGGTTGTCACAGCCCTTTCCCCTTATAGGAATCTCGTCCTGAGATTCAGAGATTTACGGTAGTAAGGGACCGCTGTTTGTTAGAACTCCAGATAGTTTGACCTAAGAAATTCTTCTTGTTCCCATGTAGCTTCCGCTTCAGAGTGATTACTACATTGGATCTTATAAAATTTGATAGTCTTGTGCCTCGTCACTCGCGTATCTGTTGACTATCTATCTAGGCACGATGCCTCCATGTGACCTTCTGGCTATTCTTCTTCTGCTGAGTCACCTCTGCTAGTCATACCTCGACATCACGAATCTGATGCTTAAGCTTCACGATACGCACATCTTGCATGTCAGGCATGCCAACACGCTTCTTTCCCCCATTCTGACATCCGCAGGAAAAAGGTTTAAACAAGTTAAACACTTCGTCCCACGGTAAAAACAAAGTAGATGAAACTTGCTAGGCAAACACAATGATTCTATCAATTTTAACCCTCAAAACCTCAGATTTTTTAAATCACTCAAAATGACATGATGCATGCACCATACAAGTAAGAAAACTAACGAGTTAGTAGTTAGAGACGCACTCTAAATTGAATAGTTAACACTTGCAAACTCGTATACTTCAAATAATCAACTATCTACCAGTTAAATACTTATTTGGGCTCCGTAAATTTCATACTTGAAAACGTTTAGGTAGTTTTTGAAAACCAACTCGAGAATGATGTGCTATTGCTCCTGTATTGCTATGATACCAGTTGTGACATCCCCACCGGGATAACCAGGATCGAGTACAGGAGAACACTCGACGAAGCGAGTTACAACAGCACATACATTCATACAAGTCCAGAATATATTACATCACGGTATAATATAACCAGGTTTTTGAAAACAAACTAAATTTGCAGCGGAAAAGCACTTATTACAACAAAAGAGTTTAAAAACTTGAAATGAAAGTTGTTCATCGACAAATACTTTATTCCAAACTAGTTCAACTACTACACTATATAAACGAGGCCGATCATCTATTCTTCAGGGGACGGGATGCGTCCCCACTGGATACAACCTCCCTCCGGAAGTTGCCCTTCTCCTGGCATGTTCTCGGTCCAACCATATGGATATGGCTCACCACCTAGAAAATATTACGAACAAAGCCCTGAGTATCTAATATACTCTGCCAGACTATATTACATTCATACAAGTCCAGAATATATTACATCATGGTATAATACAACCAGGTTTTCGAAAACAAACAAGAGTTTTGCAGCGGAAAAACATTTATTACAATGTAAGAGTTTAAAAACTTGAAACGGAAATTATTTGACAATAGAAAGCTTTATTCCAACTAACTCAACTGCTATGCTCCCTAAGTACGGTTGTCTGCTACTCTTCAGGGGACGGGATGCGTTCCTACTAGATGGAACCTCCCTCCGGAAGTTGCCCTTCTCCTAGCATGTTCTCGGTCCAACCATATGGATATGGCTCACCACATAGAAAATATTACGAACAAAGCCCTGAGTATCTAATATACTCCACAAGACTGACTCGTCAACATGGCTCGCTAAGGCCGACACCTAGAATGCATAGGCCTTAGGTTGGTGGGTTGACTCAGACTTGTGAAAACAACACTATTAGTGGATATCTACTTTCAAATTTTAGCTCAAGGTTATGTTTATTAATAATAAGGTTTGCATCCTACAACTATTGTAATCAAGTTTTGCAAACAAGAATTATTTAGCTGAAACAAACTCTCCTCTTCTCATTACTCTCGATTATCTACGTTGTGACGAGCGATCAAGCGATACTCATTGCTACGAGCGATAGCGATTCGAATCAATTTCACCAGCTGGGAAAAACCCGACTACACGACAAATACGCACCGCATTGGTCGTATATGACAACTTTTCTCGTTAACACCAACCAGAGGTTGATCCATTTCCAACTCCTCCGGGAATATGGGGACCCCACTTGATACCCGTCCCAGCCATTATCCATGGGCGACCACCATTTTCCTCTCGTGAGACTTCAATCTTACTAACAGTCGGTAAAAGAAAGTTGGCTACGTCCTACCACTGAGGTAGTTAGGGCACATCAGCTTACAGGGTCCCATATACAAGTATGTAGATCGGTATTGTTCGGTACTTGCTCCCTAGGCCACAATGTGGTCCTAATTCGACACGGACAGGGCTACCACCTTGCAAGACCCAGTATTTGCCCTTTCCTCTATGGGGCCCATCCGGTCTCATCATCATCAACAACTTTCATTTGAATTCTCAGCAATCTCAATCAACTTGAAGCCTCCATGCTTTAAGATCATCCTATGAAGTGCTACCGATATTCCTATGATATAAGCATAGCGCCTATCGTGCTACCTGTACATGTATAGTATAATGATATCATAGGATATGGTAGTGATGCAAGTGGGTGTCAATCAATTCCTGGAACCTAATGGACAATCATGACTCGACCGACTATGGCAAAATAAAGAGTTTAAAAACACAGGTGAGATGCACCGGGGCTTGCCTTGAGGTTTGTCCGGATACGACGCTCTAGGTGCAGGCTCAGTCTCAACGATCACCACCTTATGTTCGATCTCGACGGGTTGCTCGATGTTCTCAGATCATATACGAGTCTTATGCGTCGTGAGTTAGTGTTAGCAATGCATGAATGCGAAATGCAATACTAAAAATGATGGTGCGATTAAATAGTAAACAAGAACTTCATTACTCTTGTCTGAAGTATTTTCTTCTAATTAAAAGTGATTAAGTCTACTAACGAAAAGGGATTAACATGCTTAATCAAAGTTAATTGCCCTTAATTACCCAATATAAATTAATATAAACCTACTAAGATAAACCATTAATTCATGAAAATAATAAATTAATTATTAATTAAAAAGGGTAGTTCTTATATTTAATTAAATGCTTAAAAATTATGAAAACTAAATATTTATTTTGATTGCCCAAAGTGGCAGAGAAAATTATTTGGAACCCAACAAAATTGGTCCCATGATTTTAGGAAGTCTAAATCTTTGGTTACAAATTATCTAAGTTTCTGGAATAATTTTTGTACGCGAAAATCAGGAAATTAAACGGCCAATCAGATTGTGCCCACACAGGGCGACACAGTGGCCAGCCACAGAGGACCCGAGCTCCAGCTCCAGGGAACTCACCCGCGCGGCGCCCATGGCGCACAGCGGCTGGGCCACCGCAACGCTGCCGCTGGAGCCGGTCTCTAGGGGCAGCTCGGCCACCCGAAGCAATTAGTAGAGGACGCGTGGCACGAGAAGCACGGGAAGGAGGTCGGTGACGGCGGTGGCTCATCGGAAGGCTGTCGGCGGCAGGAGACGGTTGCGGGCAAGGTTCGGCAATGGCTAGCAGGCATCACAATGCTTCAATCTGCCTTATGTTCCTTCCAAAAGCTTCACGATGACTTGCAGAACACCGGCGTGGGTGATGTAGTCGACGGGAGAAGGTGGAACAGGGAACTCATCGCGAGGGCAACACGGACTGTCGGAAAAGGAATCCAAAATCGGCTTCAATCTCGCAGGCTAGGCTGGTAGAGTTCGATTGAAGGCCATTGGTAGCAGCAAGGGTGTGTCATGCGATGATTTGCGGGCTCCGTTTGGTTCGGGAGGTGCCGAGCGAGAGCTGACCTTGAGCTCGTGGCAACAATTGTGGTTAGGCCTGGTTTTTAGTTTGCAATAGATAGAAGGGAGAACGAGAGAGATGGAGAGCAGGGGGGAAAAAGAGAGAGAGCTGGAGGATTATTCCTCGAGCTCGGGCGGCGCGTAGGCCAGCGTATCGGCCAGCAGCTGTGTGGCCGTGCTGGGAAGCGGCACGACGCTGAGGCCTGCTCGGCCAGAAACAACGAGAGAGGGAGAAGCGGTGAGTGGGGCCAGGAGGGTCCCATGATAAAACGTAAAAGTAGTTTTTTTTTGTTTCACTTTTTTTCTTCTTTGTAAAAAAAATCAGGGTTGTCACAGTTAGGAATAATAAGATTCCACTTTTCCTTTGAGAATTATGTGCATGTATGGATTTGATATAATATATATGGAGAAATGGAGCATAATCTAGGGAAACACCATTCCGGCCAATAAGACGGTGCCAACTGGACTTCCCTCATATTGCATACGTGGCTGCACAGGATTCCTCCGGAGAACACCAACTTCATTTAGAAGAGGACCCACTTACCAGTCACCCTGAGGAAGCACACCTTGAGGGCCCTAGGTCGGCCGACCAGGTCTTGAGCCCATTTTGGGCGGGCCTCCACGTGTCAAATCTTGAGCCCTTTTAGAAGGTCGGAGCATGGTAGTTCCGTGGCGGTTACTCCTTAGTACCGACTTATCCCCCCCCCCCCCCCAATAAATAAAAGGGGAGAGGTCCACTCCAACACACACTCAAGAGCTAGTCATTTCCCTATTTCACTCAGTAGTTTCCTAGTCCTAGTGGAGTTTAGTGTAGGAGGAGCTTTGCTCAAGTCTCCAAGTCACAGGAGTATTGGTATGGCTCTTGTATCTTTACCTTTATTCTTTTATATTATCATTATGACTTTATGCTATTCAAGTAATACAGTGCTTCCTTATAGTTATTCTTTTGATATGAGTTCCTTGTTTGGTTATATATCATATTCATGTTATAGGACTTTATGCTTTCATGATAATATAGATTTGCTACCTTATTGTCATGCTTGGCAAATACCTTAACTATAGTGTAAATGATATAATGCTAGTTGTACTTTAGTCTAGTTGTGATGATTCAATATGGGTTTGATATCTAATTAGGATTGCAATTGCTTAGCTCATGACTTGTTAATCCATAGGGTTAGAGTTATATATTCTTAAGTACTTGTTAATCCAAACGGTGATTCTAGTGTTTGATCAACGCTAGAATTCTACTTAAATATGTAAGCGTGGTGCTTAGATAGCTTGGTAGTATGGATCACCTCGTAATCCATGGTTTAAAGAGGTAGGCAGTAGGAGGTGACAACCCTATCTATCCATTGTACTCCTCCACATTCAGTTATGACGTGTGTCCAAGACAGAGTTGCGTTGTGCATGGCGAGCATGAATTTGTACATGAAGTGTTGAATGCATTAGACTATGACTAGTATAACCTTGCTTGTAATCATTTGACTAAGTACCTATATAGGTATACTAACATTAGAGATATAACTTTGCTTGCCTAAGTAAAACTTCATAGTGACATAGGAATTTATTTATCCTTAGGAATGATTGCTTTGTGTGTCACACTGCCCCTATCCTTGTTATTATACTTACCCCAGTATGAACTCTAAATATTCATACCAATCTTTATGACTATGTTACTATCAATAATCATATATTTATGCTATAGCCTTCCTTTGGTAGAACTATAAATGACAAGCTATTGGAGCAATCTAATAGTGAAATGCTACAACGGTATTATCCGTGCAGTTTTGGATCTTACTATATTGACCCTAAAGTGCATCTTTATAATTATGTATGGTATGACATTAAGAAGTGCCACAAGCATTTCTGGCACCTAGTCGGGAATGATTATATCGATGTAACTTAGTAAACGTTAGCAAGTGTCAACAAACATTTCTAGCGCCATTGCCAGGGAAGGAATAGACAAATATATATTGTTAATAATAATGTAAGCATATTGATTGTATGGTAGTCATTGTTTATGCAGGCTAACCTTGTATGTTTTCTACCTTTTGGTGTGAAAACGGGGTAGTGCATAACCGGTTTCGATCTGCCTGAGAACTTCATCGAGAATCCGAAAAGTGCTCTAAAGAAATGTAGACTTACTATCTCTTCTCCTCGACACTCTAAGCCAGTAGATCAACCAGTCATCACCGTACCACCAAGATCTAAGCCAATGGCTGAGAAGGCTCTCAAGGACTACTCCGCTCCCTCTGCTAGCAACATGCTCATTGGGCCTGAGATTGACATTGGGGACGGAAACTTTGAGATCAAGACTAGTCTAATCACGATGGTGCATGCTAGCCCATTTTGTGGGAAAGCCAATGAGGACGCCAACGCTCACTTGCAGAAATTCATAGAGTTGTGCAGCACCTTTACCATAAGGAACATGACTCCGGATGCCATCAGGCTCTGTCTGTTCCCGTTCTCGCTGCTAGGCAAGGCCAAGCAGTGGTTCTACGCCAACAAGGAGGCTGTCAACACCTAGGAGAAATGCTCCACTACGTTCCTCTCAAAGTTCTTCCGGCTGGGTAAAACCAACTGTCTACGGGGAGGAAGTTCGAGTTTCCAGCACGCGGCTAGAGAAACAATACCAGAAGCGTGGGAGAGGCTTCAGGAGTATGTCCTGGCCTGTCCTCATCATGGAATGGATAAATGGCTCATTATCTAGAACTTCTACAATGAACTAACAGCTTCAAGCCGTCAGCACATTGATGCCGCTGTTGGATGAGCCTTCTTCTCAATCACCATCAAGCTGGCGACTGAGTTAATTGAGAAGATGGTCTCCAATCAAAGCTGGAATGATGAGCGACACCAGCCACGTGCTAGGCATGCACACCGTTAAGGAAACAGACATCCTCGCCATGAAACTAGACCTCATCTTGAAGCGGCTCGACATCCACGATGACTCCAGCCTGAATGGCACAGTACAAGCTCTGGACCATTGCATGGCGTGTGAGGTCTGTGGCGACATGGGACATTCGGGCAATGACTGCCCGAAGACTCGTGAGGAGGCTGCGTTCGTGAACAACGAGTATCACCCTCAAGGAGGTCAGGGGTGGCAACCAGGCCCCTATCAAGGAGGTATTAATGGTTACTTTAATAATTCTTTCAATCCTAACCAACCTTCCTTGAAAGATCTCATCTTGGGCCAAACTAAAATTAACGAAAACTATAGTAAAAAGTTTACATTTAAGAGCCAGCTAAGTTAAAGAGCATTAATGCTAAGTTAGAAGACCTTTCTTCTTCCATTAAGAGCCAGCTTAGTTTTAATAAAATGTTTGAAACTCAGCTAGCTCAAATAGCCGCTGCTTTGCCTGTTTTGGACTGTGGAATAATTCTAGGGAAACCCAAATCTACCATAGAAAATGTTAATGCAGTGACAATACGCGGGGGTAAGATCACTGGCGACCCGCCATATCCTAACCATGCAGGAACAGCTAGTGAAAAGAAGGATGGACCCTCTGACAACAATAAAGATGAAGTGTTTCATGACGAGAAGACGGCTCCACATGAGTTTTATGACCCAAGCACTCTGTCGTTTTCCCGTAGAAATAGGAAGCCAACTATGGATGAGCAAGTTGCCCGCTTTGTTGAAGTTATCAAGAAAATCCACATCAACGTGCCTTTGGTGGACGCGATGCAAATTCCAACCTATGCTAACAACCTCAAGGACATTTTGAGCAACAAGCGTCCAATGCCCACCACAGAGGTCATCAAGCTTGATGAGGACATCAACGACATACGAATAATGACGATGGAAGATGGCGCGCCAAACCAAGCTATCACGTCTCCACCTCTCGTCGTCGCGCCTCCTCGAGTTACGGATCCATCTTCTAACGAGACGACGACATACAAGGGCCCAATCACTAGAGCTCGAGCCCAGGAATTGAAGACAGTTTTGATGCTAACGAACGACAGCCCAGGATGACGCCACCCAAAAGCCCACGTGGCCTAAGTCGCGCGACTCCCTCTCCACCGCGCGCCTCTCCACTTCAGCCGGCCCTAGATGCCTCGTCCTCCCCCTATTTAGTCAAGGGCTGCGCCCCTTGCAATCTTTGAGTTTTGTTTTAAGATTAGCTTAGCTATACATCCGTCTCGTGACATGAATTCAGAACTCCACCTTCATGCAATACATCAGATTGCTCGCTTCTAATTCTTGCTCGTTCTTCGATTGCGCGTAAGAGTTGATCCTCGTGATTAGGTTGGTCTTGTTTACCGCAAGGTTAATATCCTCCGGAAGTTGGTTCAGCGATTGCATTGGCGCTTCGGCTTGCTCGTCGTAGTCGGATCGTGAGGGTCAACATCCACCAAATCGAAGTTATCTCCACTCGCCGAAAGATCGGGCACTCTACACCTATCAAGTGGTATTAGATTCCAGTGTTTCTCGGTGAGTTTATCCAAGTCCACATCAGCCGGCCCTAGATGCCTCGACCACCCAATCGCTCCTCCAATCTTCCACCGGTTTTAACTATGGTTGCAGTTCACGCTTGCGTGCTTGGTAAGGACGGGTAAGAATTTGATAACAGCTTTTTGATTGAGCTTTTCATCCACCACTCACCTCTCGTTGTAGGATTCCGCTTTTTGTATTGCTTGTGTTTCTATGGCAGAAAAAAGCTCGAAGTTGGAGGAGCTCACCCTCCAAGATGTCCAGGCATAGGTTGATGGTCTATAAAATGACAAGAAGACGATGCATGAGAGATTTGATTCTATGGTCACTTCATCGAATGAGCGTTTCGATCAACTAGACCTCGGTGATATGGCTGCCCGCACCACGCTCGCGACGATCATGACTCGTCTTGAGGCCATGTCGACGCAGCTTGGGACCATGACAACGCAGCTCACGGAGTTGCAAAATGCACGTGACTACGGCGCCGACACCGAGCAGGACGACGACAATCGCCGTGGTCATGCTCGTAGGTTACGTGTTCCTATTAATGATTCTTTTACCAAAATAAAATTTCGTATTCCCACTTTTAATGGCAAATATGATCCGGGTGCTTATCTTCATTGGGAATTAGAGGTTGAATAAAATTTTGCATGCCATGATATTCCTGCTAATTTACAAGTTAAGGCAGCTATTAGTGAATTTACTGAATTTGCTTTACTGATATCCTGATAATATTCCAGCCACTTGTTCGGTTCCTGTTTTGCTTGTTCCTAAGAAAGATGGTTCTTGGCGTACGTGTGTACATTGTCGTGCAATTAACAATATTACAATTCGTTATCGATATCCTATACCACGCCTTGATGATATGCTTGATGAACTTAGTGGTGCCACAATTTTCTCTAAGGTTGATTTGCGTAGTGGTTACCATCAGATAAGAATGAAACTAGGAGATGAATGGAAAACGGCTTTTAAAATGAAATTTGGCTTGTATGAATGGTTGGTTATGCCGTTTGGATTGTCTAATGCTCCTAGCACTTTTATGCGCTTAATGAATGAAGTTCTTCGGCCTTTCATTAGAATATTTGTTGTTGTCTATTGTGATGATATCCTTATATACAGCAAATGCATGAATGAGCATTTAGATCATTTGCGTGCTGTTTTTGATGCTTTGCGTGCTGCTCACTTGTTTGGGAACATGGAAAAATGCACTTTTTGCACGTAACGTGTTTCGTTTCTTGGATATGTTGTTACTCCACAGGGCATTGAGGTGGATAGCAGCAAGGTGGATGCCATTCAGAGTTGGCCCCAACCGACGACGGTCACACAGGTTCGTAGTTTTCTTGGTCTTGCAGGCCTCTATCGTCGTTTCGTGCGGATTTCAGTTCTATTGCTGCACCATTACATGAGCTAACCAAGAAGGGTGCGCCATTTGAGTGGGGCGCACCACAAGACGACGCATTCAACACTTTAAAGGAACGGTTAACTCATGCTCCTCTCTTACAATTGCCTAATTTTGATAAAGTGTTTGAATTGGAATATGATGCTAGTGGAATTGGTTTGGGTGCTGTTTTGTTGCAAGATCATAAACCCATTGCTTATTTTAGTGAGAAGTTAAGTGGTGCTGCTCTTAAATATTCCACTTATGATAAAGAACTTTATGCTTTCGTAAGAACTTTGCAAACATGGCAGCATTATTTATGGCCTCGCAAATTTATTATTCATTCTGATCATGAGGCTTTGAAACATATTAGAACCCAAACTAATGTGAACCGTCGTCTTGCTAAATGGGTTGAATTTATTGAATCTTTTCCGTACATCATTAAACATAAAAACGGGAAGGAAAATGTGATTGCCGATGCTTTGTCTCGTCGTTATATGATGCTGTCCCAATTAGACTTTAAAATCTTTGGTTTGCAATCTTTGAAAGATCAATATGTGAATGATGCTGATTTTCGTGATATTATGATGCATTGTAAGGATGGCAAACCTTGGGGCAAATTTCATATGCAGGATGGGTTCCTGTTTCGTGCTAACAAGCTGTGTATTCCAGCTTGCTCGGTTCGTCTTTTATTGTTACAGGAGGCGCATGGAGGTGGTCTTATGGGTCACTTCGGAGTTTTCAAGGCACATGAGGTGTTGGCCGACCATTTCTTTTGGCCACGGATGCGCCGTGATGTTGAGCGCCTTGTTGCACGCTGTACTACATGTCAAAAAGCTAAATCTCGATTGGGTAATCATGGTTTGTATATGCCCTTGCCTGTTCCCTCTTCTCCTTGGCATGATATTTCGATGGATTTTGTTTTGGGATTGCCTCGCACTAAGAAGGGGAGGGACAGTATTTTTGTGGTTGTTGATCGTTTCTCTAAAATGGCTCACTTTATACCTTGTCATAAAACTGATGATGCCTCAAATGTTGCTGAATTGTTCTTTA
Organism: Eleusine indica; assembly: GCA_030378355.1. NCBI lineage: Eukaryota > Viridiplantae > Streptophyta > Magnoliopsida > Poales > Poaceae > Eleusine > Eleusine indica. The sequence goes on along the minus strand of CM059501.1, from coordinate 26,831,925 downwards.
GAGAGATTGTTAGATTGCATGGAATTCCTAAAACAATTGTCTCTGATCGTGATGCTAAGTTTCTTAGTCATTTTTGGCGTTCTCTTTGGAATAAATTAGGAACTAAGCTGCTGTTTAGTACTACTTGTCATCCTCAAACTGATGGGCAAACTAAGGTAGTAAATAGAACTTTGTCTGCTATGCTTAGAGCTGTTCTAGATAAAAACTTGAGACGTTGGGAAGATCGTTTACCTCATGTTGAATTTGCTTATAATCGTGCTACACATTCTGCCACTAAGATGTGTCATTTTGAGGTTGTTTATGGCTATGTTGCTAGGGCGCCTATTGATTTGTTTCCTATTGATGCTGAAGATGAACCACATCTTGATGCTCTTGCTCATATTGATCACATGAAACAATTGCATGCAGAAACACAACACAACATTGCCGTTGCTAATAAAAAGTATCAAGTTGGACTAACGATAATGCTTATGTTCTTGACTTGCCCATGGGGTTTGGTGTCTCCACTAGTTTTAATGTTGCAGATTTGAAACCATACTTGGGTGAGGATGATAAGTTGCCGTCGAGGACGACTTCACTTTAAGAAGGGGAGTGATGAGGACATCAACGACATACGAATAATGACGACGGAAGATGGCGCGCCAAACCAAGCTGTCACGCCTCCACCTCTCGTCGTCGCGCCTCCTCGAGTTATGGATCCATCTTCTAACAAGACGACGATGTATAAGGGCCCAATCACTAGAGCTCGAGCCCAAGAATTGAAGACGGTTTTGATGCTAAGGAACAACGGCCCAGGATGACGCCGCCCAAAGGCCCACGTGGCCCAAGTCGCGTGACTCCCTCTCCACCGCGTGCCTCTCCACTTCAGCCGGCCGCTTGCCAAGTTGTGGTCAGCCGATCGCTTGCCAAGTTTTTCCGCTGCACCGTGAGTCCGGGTCAATCACTGCCTCGCCGATCGAGTCCTACACGGTTAAGTCGTAACCCGCTCGCCTCGCCCTGTGTTTGTTTCTACTCGGTTCCCGTTCTACCCCTGCCTAAGAAAAAGCGCTTGTGCTTAATTGCTTATTTGAGGTCTCATTGTTTATATTTTCAGAAAAAAGTAAAAAAAAGAGAGAGAAAAAAAAGAAAGAAAAAAAGAGAAAAAAATGAGCGGCCGAGCAACACAGTCGACGCGTTCTTGCTGCACTTTGTTTTGATCCTTCTTCCTTCCTCTTGCACTTGAGCCGGCAGCAATCTTTTCGCGTTTAGCACCATTATTCAGCTTTGCAGTTATTGTTTGAATTGTGCTAACTCTTGGATTGAGTGCAGCCTCCCAGCCCCACAAATTTTCTACTACGAGCAGGTTTTTGTGTCACCACGCAATCGCTCCTCCAATCATCCACCGGTTTTACCTGTGGTTGCAGTTCACGCTTGCGTGCTTGGCAAGGATGGGTAAGAATTTTGTGACATCCCAAGCCACAAAAATGTTGGTTAAGATAACACCATGTTAATTTGCTGATTAATTCAAAATTTCAAATAAATAAAGTGTCAAAGAAAAAGGGGAATTAACTTGAAAAGAAATTCCACTAATTGGCCAAATGGTAGCTTTACAAAAACCTTGCAAAACTCAATAGAAGTGTGCCCATATTTTCGCATATTCCAGCAGGGCATATCAAGAAAGAATTTTGGGGAATTTACTGGAATTTTTAATAAAGGTTAACCCCCCTAAACAAATTCCCTAATTGCAGAAAAAGCACCTCTGTTCCAGGAATTTTAGTTAATTCTCCAGAGGGAATCTCGACGTGGCCACAAAAGAAAAGTTGGAGCACACGTTTTGCTGAATACACACAAAAATTTGTGTCAAGTTTGGAGCACGGGAACGTGTCAGAATTTACCAAACCCAAGTCCAAGTTCTGGGTCAAGCCGGGTCAACCGCCCCTTCCCTCTCCCATTCTCTCCGGCCAGTCTCCGCCCGACACCGACGCGCCCGTACGAGCCACCGTCGATCGCTGTAGCCCCGTCACGGTCACTGCTCCGCCAAATCGCGCCTGTGCCACCGGCCGGCATTGAAGCTCCACCGGAGGAGCCACTCCCTGCCTGACAGCTCGCCGTCCTCTCTCCTTCCCTCTCTCTCGGCTCCTTCCGGCGGCCACAACAAAAGGGCGGCAGCGGCTCACCCCCCCCCCCCCCATTCCTCCCCTGCTCTACTCGCCAACACTCCGCACGCCCCAGGCGCTCCTGCAAGGTCGCGCAGCGCTGCTACCGCCATGCTCCTCCTCTGCCGCAAGGAAACCCGGCGAGCTCCCCTGCTCCGGGTCGCGTGAGCGCCGCCACGTCCAGCCCTGACCAGGCAGCCCCTCCCTTCTTCCTTCTTTCACAAATCAACGCGCTAAGGAGTCCTCTCGCCGCCTACTGATCGTCTTCCTCCCACATGCAGAGACGTTGCCGGAATTTGGAGAACCCGAGCCGCCGTCGGCCACCACGCGGAAAGGGGCTCACGGCGACGACCACCCTCCCGGCCACCCCAACTCCAGCCAACGCGTCGACGAGCACCGCGGCACCCAGGTGATGCTTCTGGACCTTCCCCCTTGCCGATTCCATCTCTGGGCGTGCCTGCCGCCGTCGGCCACCGTCCAGCCTCGCCGCCGCTCGTCGCCGGCAGAGCTCCGGCAGCACCCGCTCCGGCCACCATCCCCCACGTGACCGCCTTGGGTCACTGATCATGTAGAGCAGCACCAAGTTCCGCGCCTCGCCGCCGATCGCCGCCGGCGAGCCAGCAGAGCCACTCCGCCGCTCCGCCGCGCGCACGCGCGGGGAAATTTGAAAATGGCCAGTGGCAGATTTGTAAATAAGGGTGAACTTCGATTAAACTTGAAAATTCAATAACTCGAGAAATAAGAGGCCTAAAAATGTGAAATTAATTTTTCTTGATTCCTAGAGTCTTCCTCTACCAGAAAAACAAGATGAGATCCAAGGTTATGTGGTAGGTTAGTAAAATTAAATCACCAAAGTTAGAGCCTTGAGAAGAGAATTAAATTCATAATTCAAAATCTATAACTGATAAAATCATGGGATTTGGTCAGTAAGCACTTCATGTCATTCCTAAACTTTCTGATAAAGCACATTTCCATCTTTTATGCAAATTTTAGTGTTATTGCATAATCCCCATTTTTAGTAAATAAATTTCTATAAATGCTTGGGTAGGATTTTAAATTCTGAAATTTTGCATTCCTGCTCTTTGGGCATTTCTGCATAAGCACAAAAATCTCCATGAAAAATTTTGGGCACCATCAGTATGCTTTTGGCCGTTAAAGTTACTCATTCATAATTAGCTTAGGAAATTTAATATAATTGTTGCCTAATATATGCATGTGGTTATTATAGTGGTAAACCCATCCTTGGGACAGCCCATGCAACATGTCAATCTTGACTTACAGTAAAGTTATGATTTCTTTTGCATACTAAGCATCATCGTCCAACTCCTGACCGTGCATTGCACTGCATTGACTAGGGAGCGAGACTGGGAGCAAGGACGTGGCAAGCAACCCTGAGGAGCCCGAAGTGGAGCTAAACCCCGCCAAGAACTTTAGCTACGATCACTCCCAAGGCAAGCCCCGGTGCACACCTACTGATTTACGAGTCCTGTTTATTTTTGTCACCATAGAGGGAGATTGTGTGTGCATTAGGTATAGGGCTTGGACGGAAACCCACTTGCATAAACAAACTGTGACCCATACTTAGTTACGTCAGTAAGCCTTTCGTTAGCAACTGCTAGGCTTAAATTAGTAGAGTCAACGGTAGGCTATGGGATCACCTAATTCAATCATGATCCACGTGAAGAATGAAATTGATTAAAAATTTGGAAACCTATCGTTGCAACCCCGCGGACAAGTATTGAACAGTACCAAGTGCATACCTCTATATGGGAATTGGTAAACCTAGTAACTTGGGCGCCGTATTATTGGACGGTATTACTCATCGATCCAGAGGTGATGGGAATGGCACGGTGGATGCACGGGTCGAGGACCGCTGGAGAGTGCACGGGTTAAACCTCGGATACGAAGTACTGTATCGCGGGGAGGACGTGTACTCGGGATCGATGGCCCCGGATCGACTTTATCGCAACCCCGTGAACGGTGGCCATACGTGTTCTTAAATGATGCGTATGTCGTGCATTTGGGTTATTTTCCTGCAGGATGTAAATCAATTCGAATTGCCGTCCCTCGCGGTCATGAGTACCTCTTGTTTCAAGCAGTGGCAATGATACTTTAAGTAGAGAAGTTTGTTTAGGATGCTGAAATTTATTTACTCTATGGATACAATTTGCTATGTTGTATTGCTCTTTGTAATTGTACAAGTCTTAGCAGCTAGCTAGGTTCAACTGCAGTCCCTCTTCTGCAACAAGCAAATTAAATCTTGGTTAAGGAATAAGCAGCGTAGCATAGAATTAATAGGTGCTTTTATGCAATTATCAAATAAACCCGGTCGGCCCCCCTGCATACTAGGAGTCGGTTTTAGTAAACCCTTTGGACGGGTAAGTCTTGCGGAGTATGCTAGATACTCAGGCTTTGCGATGATGTGGTTTTTCAGGTTCGCCTCAAGAAACTTATTGCGACTGCTGTAACAAAATTGTGTGGGAAGGTGAGGAGCCCCAGAACTGGACCATTGAATGGGTCCCCGGCTCCCCTAATCCAGATAAGTGAGCCACTGCCCTAGGGCCGGCATGGCTTACTTAGGTTCTGCGCAGTGTTTGTCGTATCTCCCGCCTCCGTATATTTATGTAATATGAACCAAGAACCTATGTATGATAATGTAACTAAATTTGCTTTCGCTATGACTCCTGAACTTGTAATATTATACACTTAATGAGGTATCTCTGTAAATGATGGATGTCCTGTGTGAACGCTATGTATGGTTACTTCGTTAACCATCTCCCGAGGCGATCTTGTACGGCACACTCTATACTTTGGTATAGGGTTGCGACAGCTGGTATCAGAGCCGACTCGGGATAAGCATCACACCGATGAACATTTTAAAAGACCTAAACTACCCGTTTTACGCCGTACGGTGAGGTACGAGCTAGTAGTGCCCATATAAGGACTTTATTAGTAGATGGCAAAGCTAACCCTGGGTTATGGTTGTTAAGTTACTCGTCTCTACGGATTCTTCCCCGAAGGTATGGGTCTGTGCGCGGATCGGTTGCGCAATAAACACTGAACGCCTTCCGGGTGGGCAAAGACCTGGACTTTGTTTGACGCGCGGACCGATTGCGCTTAAATATCGGCTGCCTTCCGGGTGGGCAAATACCTGGACATAACTGTCATTGTTGTTTTGGCTTGTTTCTTTTGGATTTGATGTATTGTTTCTGAAATGGATCTATTGCAGGTATACTAACCACGGGTAGATCGCTTAGAAACGTGCGAGAAGTGTGCGTGCCATCGGACGGATCGATCTATATATTCGGTCAAAGTTTTCCTTTGTGAGGACGTAGGAAATCGGCATATTGAGCATTTGGCATTCATGTATACCACATGCATTTATATTTACCAAATTATGTAAAAGGTCACAAATATCACAAACATGTGAAATAATCAAACTCCGGGCGAATGCGAATCCCTATGGCGCTTAAAACGAAAGTTCGAATTTAATTGGGGCGAACTCTGCCAGGAAAGTCAGTCCCACAAAAATGAGCATAACTTCCTCGATTTTAATCCGACGAAGGCGAATAAGTATCTGTTGGAAAGCTAATGTTTTCCCCTACGAGTTGGTATAGTGGGTTTGTCTCATAAAAATCTGTAAATGGGTCGGATTTTGCAAAAACAGCAAGCCTTTCGGAAAGTTCAGCAGCAGTCTCATTTCTGTCCTCTGTTTTTGGATGATCATAACTCTCGGAGATGTTATCGGTTAGGGATGTGGGAGCATGCGTTGGAAAGATACTGAACTCCTCTACAATTATCATAAAAGGGTCAAGAGGTTAAATTGTACAGAAGCGACGTGTTTTTGCTCATCCCTGCAAGTTACCCTGTCAATCGTAGAACTGCATAGTTCTCCGTCCCACGGGTTGGGCACCTTACGTCTTTTTTTTCCCTTATCCATCAATCCTTATGCCACTTTGGGCATGTATGCTTAAAGGGATATTAAGTTTTGACTCATCCTCGCAAAAACTTATTCCGACAGATGGTGGACGACAAGCTCCCGAAGAACTACGAGCCCCTTCCCGCACGCGTTCTCGAGTTGGAACGAGAGCGTGAGGCGCTGCGGCTCGCACTTGCCGCCCGAGACGCCCAGCTCGCCACTCGCGACGCAGAGATCGCGGTCCTCAGGGGCAAACTGCACACTAGCGAGTTGGAGCGGGCGGACCTGTTCGAGCAGCTCCATGACGCTCAACTCATCATCGAGGGCGATGCTAGCGAGCAGTTGCAGGAGCAACTGAACCAGCGTAATGCCCAACTCACTGCTGCCCAAGAGGAGATCTACTCCCTTCATGGTCAGGTTGACGCCCTCTTGGAGGAGCGAAGTGAGCTCCCAGCTCAACGCGAGGAAGCCTAAGATGCGAGGGATGTCATGGAAGGGAACCTCAACGACGCACATGTCATCATCGCACAACAAGAACAACTTATTGGGCATCTCCAAGTTGCTAATGCCCAGCTGAACGCGGTTCTTAATGCCCAGCCACCCGTGCCACTCGCGGTGATTCCCCTAGACGACGCCGACTTGAGTGAGGACGGTGATTCCGGTGTTGACTATGAGGCACCCCCTGGACCGGGCGACATGGAATGGGAGTCCGATGGTAGCAGCCACGCCGAGTGACTGAGGCGTAGTAGGTCGTGTAGGGTGGAAGCTCCTGAAGACTTTGTGCTCGTATGTGGATAGTGCTGGTAGTGCTAGGTGGAGTTGTAACCGAAAGCTCTTCTAGACCACATGCTATCACGAGGTAGTAGGGTAACATAAGGATTTCCATGTATTGGAAGACGTGTCGCATGTACCCATGGTTTGATCATAAGTATGTTGCCTATGTTGTTGAAACTAGTGGAATCCAAGTTACCACCCGTAATTTGCACCGTGCACTGTCAACAGTTCCGTTATGAGCAGTTAAAATGTTATTGTTGTCACTGAATTATAGGCTTATTACCATAATGTTGCAGGCGATAATCGGGCTAATATGCTTTACTCCTGTGACAGATGGTGCAAACTCGCCGTGGTGGAGAGAACCTCGGTGAGGCTCCCGGTGCCTCCAACGCGGGTAGAAACCAGCCGCCACCCAATGCTCCGCCCATGACGCCGATGGAGCAGCTCATCCACAATCAGAACGAGATGTTCCGCCTGTTCATGGAGAACATGAATCGCCAAGGAGCTCCCGGACCACCACCGCCGCAGCCCCGCGAATCGTCCTACAGCGACTTTTGGGCAACTCATCCGCCCACATTCGGCGAAGCTGGTGATCCGCTGGAAGCGGATAACTTCATTCGCACTCTAGAGTCGAAGTTTGCTCTGCTCCACTGCACCGACCACCAGAAGCCCCTCTTCGCAGCGCAGCAACTTCGCGGTTCCGCAAGTGCTTGGTGGGCAAGCTACACCACTGCTCTTGCCCCTGGCCACCAAGTCACTTGGCCGGAATTCTGCACCGCCTTTCGTGCACACCACATTCCGGCCGGTCTTATGAAGCGCAAGCTGCAAGAATTTCTCAACCTGAAGCAAGGCGCGGGAACTGTGCAAGAGTATGCACGAAAGTTCAACTACTTGGCTCAGTATGCGTCGTATCATGCCGACACGGACGAGAAGAAGAAAGATTGTTTCCGTTCGGGCCTTACCCCGAAGCTGCAAGACCGTCTGGCACAAGTTACCGCAGGGACATTCAACGACCTAATAAGTGCCGCCATTGTGCAAGAAGATGCCATCCGTGCTAACCAGGAGGACAAGAAGAGGAAGCATGCTATGGGAAGTTCGTCCGGATCCGCACTGCCCAAGTACAGGCTGGCAATCACCTCCCCGACGGGGCAGAAGTTCCGAGCTGCGCTACCGCCAGGAGGAGGGCCTCGTCCGACCTACTCGCAGCAGCACTTCCATTCCCATGGAGGCAACCTGCAGCTCTCCGCTGGTCCCCGCCCCCCACCGCAGACTAATCAAGTTGTGAAGCACAACTCCCCGCAGTCATGCTACAACTGTGGCCGAACCGGTCACTTTGCCAAGGAGTGCCGCTTTCCGAAGCGCAACCAGGGAAACAGCAACAACTCCAACCCCTCTGGGAACATCAACAACCACCCCAACAATGGTAACAACCACGGCAACAATGGGAGTCGTCCCTAGTCTTCTGCCCTTACCCACAAGAATGGCCGAGTCAATTATACCACGGTCGAAGAGATTCAAGTCGGAGAGCCCGTTCTCGCGGGTACGTTCTCGATCAACCAACACGCTGCCATGGTTCTCTTTGATTCAGGAGCAACGCATGATTTTATTTGTCAAGCATGTGTGAATCATCTGAAAGTCACCCCCACCACTACGGGAACCGCATACATCATCACATCCCCCGGTGGGAAAATAAGAACTCACCTTGAGTTGAGAAAAGTGCCACTTAAGTTAGCAGGCAACGTGTACCCTGCTTCGTTAATCATCTTAGATGGTCAGGGTATTGACATAATTCTTGGTATGAGGTGGATGACTAAACATAGAGCCGTCTTACACATTGAATCCCGGGAGGTCCACTTGAACTCACCCCTCTATGGTCCGTCCATTCTTCGGTTGCCGAGTCCTAGATTGTCCATTCCTCAAGTGTGTCATGCTGAAGGGAAAAAGCTAGAGGATATTCCAGTGGTACGTGACTTCTCCGACGTGTTCCCAGATGAGTTACCAGGAATGCCTCCGGACAGAGACGTCGAGTTTAAGATTGAACTCCTACCCGGTACGGCGCCTATCTCTCGCAGGCCGTACAAGATGGCCCCTAATGAGTTAGCAGAATTAAAGGAACAGTTACAAGAGCTTATGGACAAGGGCTACATCTGACCGAGTTCATCTCCCTGGGGATGTCCCGCCCTCTTTGTAAAGAAGAAAGACAAGACCCTACGTCTGTGTGTCGACTACAGGCCCCTGAATGCTGTAACCATTAAGAACAAGTACCCTTTACCTCGAATTGATATTCTATTTGATCAACTTGTTGGTGCTAAAGTTTTCTCCAAGATTGACCTCCGATCCGGTTACCACCAAATAAAGATCCGAACCGAAGACGTTCCAAAAACTGCCTTCTCCACACGTTATGGTCTTTTCGAGTATCTCGTCATGTCTTTTGGTCTCACTAATGCTCCAGCCCATTTCATGTATTTGATGAATTCCGTGTTCATGCCAGAGTTGGATAAGTTCGTGGTCGTGTTCATCGACGACATCCTTATATACTCCAAATCCGAGGAAGAACACGCCGAACACCTCCGCATTGTTCTGCAACGACTCCAAGATCACCAGCTTTACGCCAAATTCAGCAAGTGTGAATTTTGGCTAAAGCAAGTCCCATTTTTGGGTCATATCATCTCCGTAGAAGGGGTAGCCGTTGACCCTGCCAAGGTGGAAGACGTGTTGAATTGGAGAGCTCCGAAATCGGTCAGGCAAATTCGCAGCTTCCTTGGCCTTGCTGGATATTACCGGAAATTTATTCCCAACTTCTCAAGCATTGCCAAGCCTATGACCAAGTTGCTGGAAAAGGATACGAAGTTTAAGTGGAGTAGTGCATGTGAAGAAGCCTTTCAATCACTCAAGAAGCACTTGACAACTGCTCCGGTTTTGGCTCAACCTGATATTACCAAACCATTCGACGTTTACTGTGATGCCTCCGGCACTGGGTTGGGTTGTGTGCTTATGCAAGAAGGCCGTGTCATTGCCTATGCCTCTCGACAGCTCCGAAAGCATGAGCAAAACTATCCCACTCACGATTTAGAATTGGCATCCGTAGTCCTGGCCTTAAAGATCTGGCGCCATTACCTGCTTGGTAACCTTGTCAACCTCTACACCGACCACAAAAGTCTCAAGTATATATTTACGCAGCAAGAACTGAATATGAGGCAACGGAGATGGTTAGAATTAATTAAGGATTATGAATTGGAGATTCATTATCACCCCGGGAAGGCCAACATGGTTGCCGACGCCCTAAGTCGTCGGGACCAATGCAATCACGCAGTTGTTTGTTCCATGGGAGCGTGCCCAAATTCAGATTCAAGCGAACCAAGTCTTCGTATCATTCCAATTGGATCCTTGTATAATCTAGCTCTCGTTCCTACCCTTCGCGAGGAAATTGCCGAGGCCCAGAAGGAAGACGAGGGGATGGAACGCATTCGACAAAAGATACTCCAAGGGGAAGCTACATGTTTCCGACAGGACGGAGATGGAGTGCTATGGTTCAACAATCGCCTGATTGTCCCAAAGAAGGAGGAGTTAAGGAAGAAAATTATGGATGAGGCTCACTTGTCCAAGTACTCCATACACCCCGGTAGCAACAAGATGTACCGTGGGTTAAGGGAAAAGTTTTGGTGGACGCGCATGAAAAGGGAAGTCGCTCGTTATGTTTCCGAATGCGATACGTGCCAGCGTGTGAAGGCCGACCACCTGAGGAAAGCCGGTCTTTTACACCCTTTAAAAATCCCTGCTTGGAAATGGGAGGATATTGCTATGGACTTTATTGTCGGGTTACCCCTCACCCCCAAGAAACATGATTCCATATGGGTTATCGTGGATAGGTTGACCAAGTCCGCTCACTTTATTCCAGTCCATACAACCTACTCTACCAAGAAGTATGCTGAACTCTACATCACAAGAATTCTATGTTTGCACGGCGTGCCCAAGACTATTATCTCCGATCGAGGTCCCCAGTTTATTGCTCGTTTTTGGGAACAGCTACATTCTTGTCTTGGCACCACCCTTATCCGAAGTTCTGCTTATCACCCGCAGACCGATGGTCAAACCGAGAGGCTAAACCAATATTTAGAGGACATACTAAGAGCCTGTGTTTTGGACAATCGGGAGAATTGGGGAGATTGCCTTCCGTTCGCCGAATTCTCATACAACAATAGCTATCAGGAGAGTTCGGGAATGTCCCCGTTTGAGGCCTTGTACGGCCACTCATGCCGAACGCCGCTGAATTGGTCCGAATCATGGGAAAGAACTAATTTTGGTCCCGACCTCGTCATACAAGCCGAAGAAAAGGTGCGGCAGATTCAAGCTAACATGAAGGCAGCATAATCCCGTCAAATAAGCTATGCCAACAAAAGGAGACGCCCATTGGAGTTCGAGAAGGGCGATCATGTCTATCTACGAGTCTCTCCCAATAAAGGCGTATCTCGTTTTGGAATCAAGGGCAAATTAGCACCCCGCTACATCGGGCCCTTTCCGATCATAGAAAAGTATAGCGCCGTTGCTTATCGATTGCAACTACCGGAGACTCTGGAGCGGGTGCACAATGTTTTCCACGTATCCCAACTAAAGAAGTGTTTGAAGCCTCCGGTCGACGCGGTCATTGCTGACACCGAACAATTGGAAGAAGACCTCTCCTACCCCGAATACCCCGTCCGAATCATTGATCAAAAGGACCGGGTAACGCGCCATCGCACCACCACCTTCTACAAGGTGCAATGGAGCAACCATACCGAGGATGAAGCCACCTGGGAGCAAGAGGAGTTTCTGAAAACCAACTTCCCTGAGTTCCTGACCTCGCAAATCCGGTAAACAACCGCGCTCTCTCTCTCTTGTGTTCAACCAGTAACAAATCTCGGGGCGAGATTTCGTTTAAGGGGGGGAGTGCTGTGACATCCCAAGCCACAAAAATGTTGGTTAAGATAACACCATGTTAATTTGCTGATTAATTCAAAATTTCAAATAAATAAAGTGTCAAAGAAAAAGGGGAATTAACTTGAAAAGAAATTCCACTAATTGGCCAAATGGTAGCTTTTCAAAAACCATGCAAAACTCAATAGAAGTGTGCCCATATTTTCGCATATTCCAGCAGGGCATATCAAGAAAGAATTTTGGGGAATTTACTGGAATTTTTAATAAAGGTTAACCCCCCTAAAAAAATTCCCTAAGTGCAGAAAAAGCACCTCTGTTCCAGGAATTTTAGTTAATTCTCCAGAGGGAATCTCGACGTGGCCACAAAAGAAAAGTTGGAGCAAACGTTTTGCTGAATACACACAAAACTTTGTGTCAAGTTTGGAGCACGGGAACGTGTCAGAATTTACCAAACCCAAGTCCAAGTTCTGGGTCAAGCCGGGTCAACCGCCCCTTCCCTCTCCCATTCTCTCCGGCCAGTCTCCGCCCGACACCGACGCGCCCGTACGAGCCACCGTCGATCGCTGTAGCCCCGTCACGGTCACTGCTCCGCCAAATCGCGCCCGTGCCACCGGCCGGCATTGAAGCTCCACCGGAGGAGCCACTCCCTGCCCGATAGCTCGCCGTCCTCTCTCCTTCCCTCTCTCTCGGCTCCTTCCGGCGGCCACAACAAAAGGGCGGCAGCGGCTCACCCCCCCCCCATTCCTTCCCTGCTCTACTCGCCAACACTCCGCACGCCCCAGGCGCTCCTGCAAGGTCGCACAGCGCTGCTACCGCCATGCTCCTCCTCTGCCGCAAGGAAACCCGGCGAGCTCCCCTGCTCCGGGTCGCGTGAGCGCCACCGCGTCCAGCCCTGACCAGGCAGCCCCTCCCTTCTTCCTTCTTTCACAAATCAACGTGCTAAGGAGTCCTCTCGCCGCCTACTGATCCTCTTCCTCCCACGTGCAGAGACGTTGCCGGAATTTGGAGAACCCGAGCCGCCGTCGGCCACCACGCGGAAAGGGGCTCACGGCGACGACCACCCTCCCGGCCACCCCAACTCCAGCCAACGCGTCGACGAGCACCGCGGCACCCAGGTGATGCTTCTGGACCTTCCCCCTTGCCGATTCCATCTCTGGGCGTGCCTGCCGCCGTCGGCCACCGTCCAGCCTCGCCGCCGCTCGTCGTCGGCAGAGCTCCGGCAGCACCCGCTCCGGCCACCATCCCCCACGTGACCGCCTTGGGTCACTGATCATGTAGAGTGATAGGTGTAGAGTGCCCGATCTTTCGGCGAGTGGAGATAACTTCGATTTGGTGGATGTTGACCCTCACGATCCGACTACAACGAGCAAGCCGAAGCGCCAATGCAATCGCTGAACCAACTTCCGGAGGATATTAACCTTGCGGTAAACAAGATCAACCTGATCACGAGGATCAATTCTTACGCGCAATCGAAGAACGAGCAAGAATTAGAGGCGAGCAATCTGATGTATTGCACGAAGGTGGAGTTCTGAATTCACGTCGAGAGACGGATGTATAGCTAAGCTAAACTTAAAACAAAACTCAAAGATTACAAGGGGCGCAGCCCTTGACTATATAGGGGGAGGACGAGGCATCTAGGGCCGGCTGAAGTGGAGAGGCGCGCGGTGGAGAGGGAGTCGTGCGACTTGGGCCACGTGGGCCTTCGGGCGACATCATCCTGGGCCGTCGTTCCTTAGCATCAAAACCGTCTTCAATTCCTGGGCTCGAGCTCTAGTGATTGGGCCCTTGTACGTCGTCGTCTCGTTAGAAGATGGATCCGTAACTCGAGGAGGCGCGACGACGAGAGGTGGAGGCGTGACAGCTTGGTTTGGCGCGCCATCTTCCGTCGTCATTATTCGTATGTCGTTGATGTCCTCATCATCCTCCCCTTCTTGAAGTGAAGTCGTCCTCGACGGCAACTCATCATCCTCACCCAAGTATGGTTTCAAATCTGCAACATTAAAACTAGTGGAAACACCAAACTCCATGGGCAAGTCAAGAACATAAGCATTATCGTTAATCTTGGTTAGCACTTTAAAAGGACCAGCAGCACGAGGCATCAGTTTAGAACGACGCAAAGTAGGAAATCTATCTTTACGCAAGTGCAACCAAACCAAATCACCAGGTTCAAAATAAATATGTTTTCTACCTTTACTACCAGCAACTTGATACTTTTTATTAGCAATGGCAATGTTGTGTTGTGTTTCTTCATGCAATTGTTTCATGTGATCAATATGAGCAAGAGCATCAAGATGTGGTTCATCCTCAGCATCAATAGCAAACAAATCAATAGGCGCCTTAGGAACATAGCCATAAACAACCTCAAAAGGACACATCTTAGTGGCAGAATGTGTAGCATGATTATAAGCAAATTCAACATGAGGTAAACAATCTTCCCAGCGTCTCAAATTTTTATCTAAAACAGCTCTAAGCATAGCAGACAAAGTTCTATTTACTACCTCAGTTTGCCCATCAGTTTGAGGATGACAAGTAGTACTAAACAGCAGCTTAGTTCCTAATTTATTCCAAAGAGAACGCCAAAAATGACTAAGAAACTTAGCATCACGATCAGAGACAATTGTTTTAGGAATTCCATGCAATCTAACAATCTCTCTAAAGAACAATTCAGCAACATTTGAGGCATCATCTGTTTTATGACAAGGTATAAAGTGAGCCATTTTAGAGAAACGATCAACAACCACAAAAATACTGTCCCTCCCCTTCTTAGTGCGAGGCAATCCCAAAACAAAATCCATCGAAATATCAAGCCAAGGAGAAGAGGGAACAGGCAAGGGCATATACAAACCATGATTACCCAAACGAGATTTAGCTTTTTGACATGTAGTACAGCGTGCAACAAGGCGCTCAACATCACGGCCCATCCGTGGCCAAAAGAAATGGTCGGCCAACACCTTATGTGTCTTGAAAACTCCGAAGTGACCCATAAGACCACCTCCATGCGCCTCCTGTAACAACAAAAGACGAACCGAGCTAGCTGGAATACACAGCTTGTTAGCACGAAACAGGAACCCATCCTGCATATGAAATTTGCCCCAAGGTTTGCCATCCTTACAATGCATCATAATATCATGAAAATCAGCATCATTCACATATTGATCTTTCAAAGCTTGCAAACCAAAGATTTTAAAGTCTAATTGGGACAGCATCACATAACGACGAGACAAAGCATCGGCAATCACATTTTCCTTCCCGTTTTTATGTTTAATGATGTATGGAAAAGATTCAATAAATTCAACCCATTTAGCATGTCGACGATTCAGATTAGTTTGGGTTCTAATATGTTTCAAAGCCTCATGATCAGAATGAATAATAAATTCGCGAGGCCATAAATAATGCTGCCATGTTTGCAAAGTTCTTACTAAAGCATAAAGTTCTTTATCATAAGTGGAATATTTAAGAGCAGCACCACTTAACTTCTCACTAAAATAAGCAATGGGTTTATGATCTTGCAACAAAACAGCACCCAAACCAATTCCACTAGCATCACATTCCAATTCAAACACTTTATCAAAATTAGGCAATTGTAAGAGAGGAGCATGAGTTAACCGTTCCTTTAAAGTGTTGAATGCGTCGTCTTGTGGTGCGTCCCACTCAAATGGCGCACCCTTCTTGGTCAGCTCATGTAATGGTGCAGCAATAGAACTGAAATCCCGCACAAAACGACGATAGAAGCCTGCAAGACCAAGAAAACTGCGAACCTGTGTGACCGTCGTCGGTTGGGGCCAACTCTGAATGGCGTCCACCTTGCTGCTATCGACCTCAATGCCCTGTGGAGTAACAACATATCCAAGAAACGAAACACGTTGCGTGCAAAAAGTGCATTTTTCCATGTTCCCAAACAAGTGAGTAGCACGCAAAGCATCAAAAACAGCACGCAAATGATCTAAATGCTCATTTATGGATTTGCTGTATATAAGGATATCATCAAAATAGACAACAACAAATATTCCAATGAAAGGCCGAAGAACTTCATTCATTAAGCGCATAAAAGTGCTAGGAGCATTAGACAATCCAAACGGCATAACCAACCATTCATACAAGCCAAATTTAGTTTTAAAAGCCGTTTTCCATTCATCTCCTAATTTCATTCTTATTTGATGGTAACCACTACGCAAATCAACCTTAGAGAAAATTGTGGCACCACTAAGTTCATCAAGCATATCATCAAGGCGTGGTATAGGATATCGATAACGAATTGTAATATTGTTAATTGCACGACAATCTACACACATACGCCAAGAACCATCTTTCTTAGGAACAAGCAAAACAGGAACCGAACAAGGGCTGAGAGACTCACGAATGTAACCTTTATCAAGCAATGCCTGCACTTGACGCTGAATTTCTTTCGTCTCCTCAGGATTTGTGCGGTACGGGGCGCGATTAGGAAGCTGTGCGCCTGGAATTAAATCAATCTGATGTTCTATGCCACGAATAGGAGGAAGACCCGGCGGCAATTCAGTGGGAAAAACATCTTTATAGACCTGCAAAAGGTTAGCAACAGCAGGAGGAATATGCAACATAGGCGCCTCATCTAGTGAAACAAGCATACGAGAGCAAACCAGCGCATAGCAAAGCAGATTAGCATCATGTAATTCATCAAAATCAGCACGTGTAGCAAGCAAGATAGGGTTATTCAATTTGATCTCATGTTGAACAGGTGCAACAGGAGGCGATGTAACCAATTTTGCAGCTTTTGTCGCTCGAGCAATATCATCTTTAAGAACTTGTTCAGGTGTCATAGGATGAATAACAATTTTCTGACCCTTGAACATGAAGGAATAATAATTGGAGCGACCATGATGAACACTATCAACATCATATTGCCAAGGACGGCCAAGCAACAAAGAGCATGCTTCCATTGGAACAACATCACAATCTACAAAATCAGAATAGGCGCCAAGAGAGAAAGGAACACGTACCGAGCGCGTTACCTTTATTTTGCCGCCATCATTAAGCCATTGAACGTGATAAGGATGTGGATGCTTCCTTGTTGGCAATGACAACTGCTCCACCAAGGTCGTACTAGCCAAATTGTTGCAACTGCCACCATCGATGATTATACGGACCGCTCGTTCTTGCACAACGCCTTTGATATGAAAAATGTTGTGGCGCTGATGCTTTTCATCCTGAACGACCTGTGTACTAAGAACACGCTGCACAACAAGAGTGGCATACCTGTCGGCGGCACTAGAGTCGACATGAAGCTCCGTATTATCTGCATGATTAGTGGCAAGCATAGTCTGCTGAATATCCTCAGAATCACTAGCAGAAGAATACCCACCGTCGTCACGAATCAACATAGTTCGTTTATTTGGACAATCGCGTATCACATGACCAAATCCTCGGCAACGGTGACACTGAATATCACGAGCTCGTCCAGACGACGAGGAGGACGGCACGAACGAGGCAGATTTGGCCGTGGATGGAGCACTCGACTTGGACGTGGTCGAGGAGTGGTCGCGCGACGTGGAAGGAGGTGTCGACCGTGGAGCTGAAGGCGTCTTGGACCCTACAAAAATGTTAGGTCTTGACGAAGATTGTCGATCCTGCACTTCACGTTCAGCTTTACAAGCATATTCAAATAAGGTGGTCATATCATCATAATGCTTATAATCAAGAATATTCTGAATTTCACGATTTAACCCACCCCTAAAGCGAGCCATAGCAGCATCATCCAGTTCAACTAAACCACAGCGAATCATACCCTTTTGCAAAGCTTGATAATAATCCTCTACGGAAAGTGAACCTTGTTGAAAACGCTGCATTTGATTAAGCAAATCTCTAGCATAATATGACGGCACAAAACGATGACGCATAGCAGCTTTTAATGCCGTCCAAGTGGCTGGAATATTATCAGGATATCTTTGTCTATACTCACGCCACCAAAGTAAAGCAAATTCAGTAAATTCACTAATAGCAGCCTTAACTTGTAAATTAGCAGGAATATCATGGCATGCAAATTTTTGTTCAACCTCTAATTCCCAATCAAGATAAGCACCCGGATCATATTTGCCATTAAAAGTGGGAATACGAAATTTTATTTTGGCAAAAGAATCATTAATAGGAACACGTACCCTACGAGCACGACCACGGCGATTGTCGTCGTCCTGCTCGGTGTCGGCGCCGTAGTCACGTGCATGTTGCAACTCCGTGAGCTGCGTCGTCATGGTCCCAAGCTGCGTCGACATGGCCTCAAGACGAGTCATGATCGTCGCGAGCGTGGTGCGGGCAGCCGTATCAGCGAGGTCCAGTTGATCAAAACGCTCATTCGACGAAGTGACCGTAGAGTCAAGTCTCTCGTGCATCGTCTTCATGTCGTTTTGTAGACCGTCAACCTGTGCCTGGACATCCTGGAGGGTGAGCTCCTCCGACTTCGAGCTGTTTTCTGTCATAGAAACACAAGCAATACAAAAAGCGGGATCCTACAACGAGAGGTGAGTGGTGGGTGAAAAGCTCAATCAAAAAGCTGTTATCAAATTCTTACCCGTCCTTACCAAGCACGCAAGCGTGAACTGCAACCACAGGTAAAACCGGTGGAAGATTGGAGGAGCGATTGCGTGGTGAAACAAAAACCTGCTCGTAGTAGAAAATTTGTGGGGCTAGGAGGCTGCACTCAATCCAAGGGTTAGCACAATTCAAACAATAACTGCAGAGCTGAATAATGGTGCTAAACGCGAAAAGATTGCTGCCGGTACAAGTGCAAGAGGAAGGAAAAAAAAAGGATCAAAACAAAGTGCAGCAAGAACGCGTCGCCTGTGTTGCTCGGCCGCTCTTTTTTCTTTTCTCTCTTTTTTTTTTCTTTCTCTTTTTTTCTTTTTTCTTTTTTTTCTTTTTTTTCTCTTTTTTTTAATACTTTTTGCTGAAAATATAAACAATGAGACCTCAAATAAGCAATTAAGCACAAGCACTTTTTTTTTTGAGGCAGGGGTAGAACGGTAATAAAAAGATACTCTCTCTCTCTCTCTCTCTAGAGTAGGAACAAACGAAACCGAGCAGAAACAAACACAGGGCGAGGCGAGCGGGTCACGATGTAACCGAGTAGGACTCGATCAGCGAGGCGAGCGGGACACACAAAACCGAACAGAAACAAACACAGGGCGAGGCGAGCGGGTCACGACGTAACCGAGTAGGACTCGATCAGTGAGGCGAGCGGTCACGACGTAACCGAGTAGGACTCGATCGTCGAGGCAGTGATTGACCCGGACTCACGGTGTAGCGGATAAATTTGGCAAGCGAGACGGGATAAACAGATGCGACAGAAAGCAAACTGTGATGGTGAAAACACGCGGCACGGCGGAGGGATACGACGATGATAGGAAGAAAACGATGAAACACAGTGTACCAGCAACGATCAAAAGCGAAAGCACAAAAACTCAACAACGCAAATTATTGAACGAAAGTGCGAGGCTCAAAACCGTACTGGGGTAAACTTTTTTTTTGTAATTTTTGGTTTATGTGGACTTGGATAAAACTCACCGAGAAACACTGGACTCTGATACCACTTGATAGGTGTAGAGTGCCCGATCTTTCGGCGAGTGGAGATAACTTCGATTTGGTGGATGTTGACCCTCACGATCCGACTACAACGAGCAAGCCGAAGCGCCAATGCAATCGCTGAACCAACTTCCGGAGGATATTAACCTTGCGGTAAACAAGATCAACCTGATCACGAGGATCAATTCTTACGCGCAATCGAAGAACGAGCAAGAATTAGAGGCGAGCAATCTGATGTATTGCACGAAGGTGGAGTTCTGAATTCACGTCGAGAGACGGATGTATAGCTAAGCTAAACTTAAAACAAAACTCAAAGATTACAAGGGGCGCAGCCCTTGACTATATAGGGGGAGGACGAGGCATCTAGGGCCGGCTGAAGTGGAGAGGCGCGCGGTGGAGAGGGAGTCGTGCGACTTGGGCCACGTGGGCCTTCGGGCGACATCATCCTGGGCCGTCGTTCCTTAGCATCAAAACCGTCTTCAATTCCTGGGCTCGAGCTCTAGTGATTGGGCCCTTGTACGTCGTCGTCTCGTTAGAAGATGGATCCGTAACTCGAGGAGGCGCGACGACGAGAGGTGGAGGCGTGACAGCTTGGTTTGGCGCGCCATCTTCCGTCGTCATTATTCGTATGTCGTTGATGTCCTCATCATAGAGCAGCACCAAGTTCCGCGCCTCGCCGCCGATCGCCGCCGGCGAGCCAGCAGAGCCACTCCGCCGCTCCGCCGCGCGCACGCGCGGGGAAATTTGAAAATGGCCAGTGGCAGATTTGTAAATAAGGGTGAACTTCGATTAAACTTGAAAATTCAATAACTCGAGAAATAAGAGGCCTAAAAATGTGAAATTAATTTTTCTTGATTCCTAGAGTCTTCCTCTACCAGAAAAACAAGATGAGATCCAAGGTTATGTGGTAGGTTAGTAAAATTAAATCACCAAAGTTAGAGCCTTGAGAAGAGAATTAAATTCATAATTCAAAATCTATAACTGATAAAATCATGGGATTTGGTCAGTAAGCACTTCATGTCATTCCTAAACTTTCTGATAAAGCACATTTCCATCTTTTATGCAAATTTTAGTGTTATTGCATAATCCCCATTTTTAGTAAATAAATTTCTATAAATGCTTGGGTAGGATTTTAAATTCTGAAATTTTGCATTCCTGCTCTTTGGGCATTTCTGCATAAGCACAAAAATCTCCATGAAAAATTTTGGGCACCATTAGTATGCTTTTGGCCGTTAAAATTACTCATTCATAATTAGCTTAGGAAATTGAATATAATTGTTGCCTAATATATGCATGTGGTTATTATAGTGGTAAACCCATCCTTGGGACAGCCCATGCAACATGTCAATCTTGACTTACAGTAAAGTTATGATTTCTTTTGCATACTAATGATTCACCATTAGCTTATATATCTAGATTAGTTAGGGCTATAATTAAAAGTGAGCATGTCAAATTCTAGGAGGATGCAATTAACCTTGCAAGATAAAGTTCCTATGTTCCCTTGCATGGGCATTATAATTGGTGAATGCACCCTGGGTAAGGGGGTAGTTAGGGGGTTTTGCATATCTGCTGAGTAGGCCTTGGCATACCGAGGGAAAGGTATACTGGTAGTTGGAATATAGGGATATGCTCAGTGATTACCATGCCCCCCCGCACTTCCCCTAATTAGAAGTTTGTCCCCTGTAAGTTAATAATTGCCAGAGTGTGGTACAAACATGTCATCCTATGCATGAGCATCATTCCGTCAGATCCTATTTATTGAGGAAGTGTCATGCATCATCGTCCAACTCCTGACCGTGCATTGCACTGCATTGACTAGGGAGCGAGACTGGGAGCAAGGACGTGGCAAGCAACCCTGAGGAGCCCGAAGTGGAGCTAAACCCCGCCAAGAACTTTAGCTACGATCACTCCCAAGGCAAGCCCCGGTGCACACCTACTGATTTACGAGTCCTGTTTATTTTTGTCACCATAGAGGGAGATCGTGTGTGCATTAGGTATAGGGCTTGGACGGAAACCCACTTGCATAAACAAACTGTGACCCATACTTAGTTACGTCAGTAAGCCTTTCGTTAGCAACTGCTAGGCTTAAATTAGTAGAGTCAACGGTAGGCTATGGGATCACCTAATTCAATCATGATCCACGTGAAGAATGAAATTGATTAAAAATTTGGAAACCTATCGTTGCAACCCCGCGGACAAGTATTGAACAGTACCAAGTGCATACCTCTATATGGGAATTGGTAAACCTAGTAACTTGGGCGCCGTATTGTTGGACGGTATTACTCATCGATCCAGAGGTGATGGGAATGGCACGGTGGATGCACGGGTCGAGGACCGCTGGAGAGTGCACGGGTTAAACCTCGGATACGAAGTACTGTATCGCGGGGAGGACGTGTACTCGGGATCGATGGCCCCGGATCGACTTTATCGCAACCCCGTGAACGGTGGCCATACGTGTTCTTAAATGATGCGTATGTCGTGCATTTGGGTTATTTTCCTGCAGGATGTAAATCAATTCGAATTGCCGTCCCTCGCGGTCATGAGTACCTCTTGTTTCAAGCAGTGGCAATGATACTTTAAGTAGAGAAGTTTGTTTAGGATGCTGAAATTTATTTACTCTATGGATACAATTTGCTATGTTGTATTGCTCTTTGTAATTGTACAAGTCTTAGCAGCTAGCTAGGTTCAACTGCAGTCCCTCTTCTGCAACAAGCAAATTAAATCTTGGTTAAGGAATAAGCAGCGTAGCATAGAATTAATAGGTGCTTTTATGCAATTATCAAATAAACCCGGTCGGCCCCCCTGCATACTAGGAGTCGGTTTTAGTAAACCCTTTGGACGGGTAAGTCTTGCGGAGTATGCTAGATACTCAGGCTTTGCGATGATGTGGTTTTTCAGGTTCGCCTCAAGAAACTTATTGCGACTGCTGTAACAAAATTGTGTGGGAAGGTGAGGAGCCCCAGAACTGGACCATTGAATGGGTCCCTGGCTCCCCTAATCCAGATAAGTGAGCCACTGCCCTAGGGCCGGCATGGCTTACTTAGGTTCTGTGCAGTGTTTGTCGTATCTCCCGCCTCCGTATATTTATGTAATATGAACCAAGAACCTATGTATGATAATGTAACTAAATTTGCTTCCGCTATGACTCCTGAACTTGTAATATTATACACTTAATGAGGTATCTCTGTAAATGATGGATGTCCTGTGTGAACGCTATGTATGGTTACTTCGTTAACCATCTCCCGAGGCGATCTTGTACGGCACACTCTATACTTTGGTATAGGGTTGCGACAAATTTGATAACAGCTTTTTGATTGAGCTTTTCGTCCACCACTCACCTCTCGTCGTAGGATCCAGCTTTTTGTATTGCTTGTGTTTCTATGGCAGAAAACAGCTCGAAGTCGGAGCAGCTCACCCTACAGGATGTCCAGACGCAGGTTGATGGTTTATAAAATGACATGAAGACGATGCACGAGAGACTTGACTCTACGGTCACTTCGTCGAATGAGCGTTTTGATCAGCTCGACCTCGCTGATACGGCTGCCCGCACCACGCTCGCGACGATCATGACTCGTCTTGAGGCCATGTCGACGCAGCTTGGGACCATGACGACGCAGCTCACGGAGTTGCAACATGCACGTGACTACTGCGCCGACACCGAGCAGGACGACGACAATCGCCGTGGTCGTGCTCGTAGGGTACGTGTTCCTATTAATGATTCTTTTGCCAAAATAAAATTTTGTATTCCCACTTTTAATGGCAAATATGATCTGGGTGCTTATTTTGATTGCGAATTAGAGGTTGAACAAAAATTTGCATGCCATGATATTCCTGCTAATTTACAAGTTAAGGCTGCTATTAGTGAATTTACTGAATTTGCTTTACTTTGGTGGCGTGAGTATAGACAAAGATATCCTGATAATATTCCAGCCACTTGGACAGCATTAAAAGCTGCTATGCGTCATCGTTTTGTGCCGTCATATTATGCTAGAGATTTGCTTAATCAAATGCAGCGTTTTCAACAAGGTTCACCTTCCGTAGAGGATTATTACCAAGCTTTGCAAAAGGGTATGATTCGCTGTGGTTTAGTTGAACTGGATGATGCTGCTATGGCTCACTTTAGGGGTGGGTTAAATCGTGAAATTTAGAACATTCTTGATTATAAGAATTATGATGATATGACCACCTTATTTGAATATGCTTGTAAAGCTGAACATGAAGTGCAGGATCGACAATCTTCATCAAGACCTAACATTTTTGTAGGGTCCAAGACGCCTTCAGCTCCACGGTCGACACCTCCGTCCACGTCGCGCGACCATTCCTCGACCACGTCCAAGTCGAGTGCTCCATCCACGGCCAAATCTGCCTCGATCGTGCCATCCTCCTCGTCGTCTGGACGAGCTCGTGATATTCAGTGTCACCGTTGCCGAGGATTTGGTCAAGTGATACGCGATTGTCCAAACAAACGAACTATGTTGATTCGTGACGACGGTGGGTATTCTTCTGCTAGTGATTCTGAGGATATTCAGCAGACTATGCTTGCCACTAATCATGCAGATAATACGGAGCTTCATGTCGACTCTAGTGCCACCGACAGGTATGCAACTCTTGTTGTGCAGCGTGTTCTTAGTACACAGGTCGTTCAGGATGAAAAGCATCAGCGCCACAACATTTTTCATATCAAAGGCGTTGTGCAAGAATGAGCGGTCCGTATAATCATCGATTGTGGCAGTTGCAACAATTTGGCTAGTACGACCTTGGTGGAGCAGTTGTCATTGCCAACAAGGAAGCATCCACATCCTTATCACGTTCAATGGCTTAATGATGGCGGCAAAATAGAGGTAACGCGCTCGGTACGTGTTCCTTTCTCTCTCTTGGCGCCTATTCTGATTTTGTAGATTGTGATGTTGTTCCAATGGAGGCATGCTCTTTGTTGCTTGGCCATCCTTGGCAATATGATGCTGATAGTGTTCATCATGGTCGCTCCAATTATTATTCCTTCATGTTTAAGGGTCAGAAAATTGTTATTCATCCTATGACACCTAAACAAGTTCTTAAAGATGATATTGCTCGAGTGACAAAAGCTGCAAAATTGGTTACATCGCCTCTTGTTGCACCTGTTCAACACGAGATCAAATTGAATAACCCTATCTTGCTTGCTACACGTGCTGATTTTGATAAATTACATGATGCTAATCTGATTTGCTATGCGCTAGTTTGCTCTCATATGCTTGTTTCACTAGATGAGGCGCCTATGTTGCATATTCCTCCTGCTGTTGCTAACCTTTTGCAGGACTATAAAGATGTTTTTCCCGCTGAATTGCCACCGGGTCTTCATCCTATTCGTGGCATAGAACATCAGATTGATTTAATTTCAGGCGCACAGCTTCCTAATCGCGCCCCGTACCACACAAATCCTGAGGAGACGAAAGACATTCAGCGTCAAGTGCAGGCATTGCTTGATAAAGGTTACATTCATGAGTCTCTAAGCCCTTGTTCGGTTCCTGTTTTGCTTGTTCCTAAGAAAGATGGTTCTTGGCGTATGTGTGTAGATTGTCGTGCAATTAACAATATTACAATTCATTATCGATATCCTATACCACGCCTTGATGATATGCTTGATGAACTTAGTGGTGCCACAATTTTCTCTAAGGTTGATTTGTGTAGTGGTTACCATCAGATAAGAATGAAGTTAGGAGATGAATGGAAAACAGCTTTTAAAACTAAATTTGGCTTGTATGAATGGTTGGTTATGCCGTTTGGATTGTCTAATGCTCCTAGCACTTTTATGCGCTTATGGAATGAAGTTTTCGGCCTTTCATTGGAATATTTGTTGTTGTCTATTTTGATGATATCCTTATATACAGCAAATCCATGAATGAGCATTTAGATCATTTGCGTGTTGTTTTTGATGCTTTACGTGCTGCTCACTTATTTAGGAACATGGAAAAATGCACTTTTTGCACGCAACGTGTTTCATTTCTTGGATATGTTGTTACTCCACAGTGCATTGAGGTGGATAGCAGCAAGGTGGACGCCATTCAGAGTTGGCCCCAACCGACGATGGTCACACAGGTTCGCAGTTTTCTTGGTCTTGCAGGCTTCTATCGTCATTTTGTGTGGATTTCAGTTCTATTGCTGCACCATTACATGAGCTGACCAAGAAGGGTGCACCATTTTAGTGGGGCGCACCACAAGCCAACGCATTCAACACTTTAAAGGAATGGTTAACTCATGCTCCTCTCTTACAATTGCCTAATTTTGATCAAGTGTTTGAACTGGAATGTGATACTAGTGGAATTGGTTTGGGTGCTGTTTTGTTGCAAGATCATAAACCCATTGCTAATTTTAGTGAGAAGTTAAGTGGTGCTGCTCTTAAATATTCCACTTATGATAAAGAACTTTATGCTTTAGTAAGAACTTTGCAAACATGGCAGCATTATTTATGGCCTCACAAATTTAGTATTCATTCTTATCATGAGGCTTTGAAACATATTAGAACCCAAACTAATCTGAACCGTCGTCATGCTAAATGGGTTGAATTTATTGAATCTTTTCCGTACATCATTAAACATAAAAACGGGAAGGAAAATGTGATTGCCGATGTTTTGTCTCGTCGTTATATGATGCTATCCCAATTAGACTTTAAAATCTTTGGTTTGCAAGCTTTGAAAGATCAATATGTGAATGATGCTGATTTTTGTGATATTATGATGCATTGTAAGGATGGGAAACCTTGGGGCAAATTTCATATGCAGGATGGGTTCCTGTTTCGTGCTAACAAGCTGTGTATTCCAGCTTGCTCGGTTCGTCTTTTATTGTTACAGGAGGCGCATGGAGGTGGTCTTATGGGTCACTTCGGAGTTTTCATGGCACATGAGGTGTTGGCCGACCATTTCTTTTGGTCACGGATGCGCCGTGATGTTGAGCGCCTTGTTGCACGCTGTACTACATGTCAAAAAGCTAAATCTCGATTGGGTAATCATGGTTTGTATATGCCATTGCCTGTTCCCTCTTCTCCTTGGCATGATATTTCGATGGATTTTGTTTTGGGATTGCCTCGCACTAAGAAGGGGAGGGACAGTATTTTTGTGGTTGTTGATCGTTTCTCTAAAATGGCTCACTTTATACCTTGTCATAGAACTGATGATGCCTCAAATGTTGCTGAATTGTTCTTTAGAGAGATTGTTAGATTGCATGGAATTCCTAAAACAATTGTCTCTGATCGTGATGCTAAGTTTCTTAGTTATTTTTGGCGTTCTCTTTGGAATAAATTAGGAACTAAGCTGCTGTTTAGTACTACTTGTCATCCTCAAACTGATGGGCAAACTAAGGTAGTAAATAGAACTTTGTCTGCTATGCTTAGAGCTGTTCTAGATAAAAACTTGAGACGTTGGGAAGATCGTTTACCTCATGTTGAATTTGCTTATAATCGTGCTACACATTCTGCCACTAAGATGTGTCATTTTGAGGTTGTTTATGGCTATGTTCCTAGGGCGCCTATTGATTTGTTTGCTATTGATGCTAAAGATGAACCATATCTTGATGCTCTTGCTCATTTTGATAACATGAAAAAATTGCATGCAGAAACATAACACAACATTGCCGTTGCTAATAAAAAGTATCAAGTTGCTGGTAGTAAAGGTAGAAAACATATTTCTTTTGAACCTGGTGATTTGGTTTGGTTGCACTTGCGTAAAGATAGATTTCCTACTTTGCGTCGTCAAACTAAGTTGTCACGCCTCCACCTCTCGTCATCGCGCCCCCTCGAGTTACGGTCCATCTTCAACGAGACGACGATGTACAAGGGCCCAATCACTAGAGCTCGAGCCCAGGAATTGAAGACGGTTTTGATGCTAAGGAACGACAGCCCAGGATGACGCCGCCCGAAGGCCCACGTGGCCCAAGTCGCGCGACTCCCTCTCCACCGCGCGCCTCTCCACTTCAGCCGGCCCTAGATGCCTCGTCCTTCCCCTATTTAGTCATGGGTTGTGCCCCTTGCAATCTTTGAGTTTTGTTTTAAGTTTAGCTTAGCTATACATCCGTCTCTCGACGTGAATTCAGAACTCCACCTTCGTGCAATTCATCAGATTGCTCGCCTCTAATTCTTGCTCGTTCTTCGATTGCGCGTAAGAATTGATCCTCGTGATCAGGTTGATCTTGTTTACCGCAAGGTTAATATCCTCCGGAAGTTGGTTCAGCGATTGCATTGGCGCTTCGGCTTGCTCGTCGTAGTCGGATCGTGAGGGTCGACATCCACCAAATCGAAGTTATCTCCACTCGCCGAAAGATCGGGCACTCTACACCTATCAAAGCTTACATAAGAGAGTAGCACCTCTATACTAAACTTACTTCCTGAGAAGAAGAAGGATCTCGGTTGTCCCACGATTGCATGCTCAATTGGGACAGAATTCTTTGATCAAGCACTCTGTGATCATGGAGCCAGTGTCAGTGTTATGCCAAAGGCCGTCTTCAACTAACTGAACTTCATAGACTTAGCCCCCACTCCTATGCAGCTACAGCTAGCAGACTCATCAGTGCGGTATCCCATAGGAATTGCAGAAGATATCCAGGTAAAGATCCGTGCATCTTTTGTCCCTGTGGATTTTGTGGTGCTAGATATGAATGTTGATAAGAAGACGTCACTCATCATTGGACGACCATTCTTAAGCACTGCAGACGCACAAATTGATGTCAGGGCTAGAATAATCCTCCTTAACATCAATGACAAGGAGGAGAAATTTGACTTCCGACCAAGAATGGAACAATGCTCTATGGTCAGAGTTAGGTTTGTGCCGAACCCGCAGAACATCAAGGAAGTAGAAGTGAGGCCAAGAAGAGACAGCCTGGTGGACATCATGCCAAATTTCTTGGCATAAGAGAACCCCACTCTTGTCTCCTAGAAAAAGAAGGCAACAGGCACGCCTGAGGTCTAGAAAAAGAAGCAGTCGATATAGAAGAAGCCTTCATCCACACCGCCCAAGCAGGTGAAAAAGGTGTGGCTACCAAAGAAGACATCCACATCCTCATCTCTGAACAAGGATGCTCGATAGCAAGCTAAACGATGAAGGAGAGAAAGTCCCTTCCGCCGGACTAAAATTGGTGAACCGTCGCCGACAGGTTATACGGTATTTATCCATATTTCCCTTTTAAACTTTTTGATTTCAATTTGCATATTTGGATTTTTCACTGCTTGTCAGAATTTATTCCAATCCAATTTTGAAAAAAAATTGGAATTTTTTAGAGTTTATCTTTTTGAGATTTTGGATTTGCAGAAAGTTAGAAAATGTTTTTCTTTGAAACATATTTTATTTCTTGTGGGCCACCACTAGTGGGGCCCACTGGCTAGAGCTATGGACCAGAGGCGTCGGCCGACCTGACTCCTTGGTCGCCCGACCAAAGAGCAACGGCTCTCTAGCCCCAATTGCCCTAACGGCTAGTAGACAATGACCACTTTTCGAAATGATCGTTGCTCTGCTTTGCTATTTAAGGTAATGGCTGTGAGAGGGTGTTCTTCACTCCATTCACATTTTTCACCTCTCCACTTTGCTCTAGATGATTTCTTCCACTTTCTCCAAGCTTTTGCATTGCTCAACACTTTAAAAATTCCACCAAAAATATTTTCTTTTATTTGCATTCGCATTTTCAAGTTGGTTTCATATTTGCAAGAGTTTGCAACAGAGCTTTTGTTTGGTGTTTTTCACTAACCTTAACCCCCATTCGAGTTGCTCTTGTATTGGTTTGTTGAAGTGTGCAGCGATGAACAAGATGAAGCGAGCCTTAAGAAAAATGAAGAACAAGGTGACGGGAAGCCCAAGCAACGCAAGTCCTACGCCTTCAATGGTGTATAACACTCGCTCCCATCGCCAATGTCTTGAGGAAGAGCTAGAAGAAGACGCACCGGTCGAGGAACCGACGGAATTCGAGCCGGAAACATTGCCGGATTTCAGCAATGTTCAACTCCAACTCAACACCGACTATGACCTTGACTTGGTTGGAAAGAGAGAACATGATATCTATCGGATGATCACCGACCGGTCTTACGTTCCTACGTGAACATATGATCTGGACTTTCTTTCCAAGATAGGTATGGATATTGAATTTGCCTCTATCTTTCATGCTATGGGATGGGATGATTTTGTGCTGGTAATTGAGCCTTGCTCTCGCCTGCTTACCATTCAGTTCTTATGCACCCTTCAGTGGGACGGTGATAGGATTCCATTCCAATTCAATGGAATGAAAATCTCACTCACCAGGAGGCAATTTAGTGATTTGCTAGGTTTTTCTCCTATTGCTACTTTGTATTTTCATTCCAAAAATTTTTGTTTTGACAAAAGCAGTTTTTGGGAGGAAATTACAGGGCACACCCTCGCTCTATCACCTAGAAATATGGATATCCATAACCCTACCATGCGTTTTATGCATAAATGGTTGGCAATGACTTTGTTCCCTAGAAAAGATGTTAGTTTTGTGCAGGGGGATGAAATGTTTCTTTTTTACTACATGGTTAACAAAATCAAAGTCTCACCTATCATAGCCATGGTTAGAACTGTGCAGGGGGAAGAAATGGGCCGAAGTTATCAAACAAGTAGGAGATTTTGAATTCATGTCCCTGATTTATCACCTTGTGACAATCTTGGTTTACTTAGGAACACCCATATTAATGCTTTAAATCTTGAATGGGTTGTCCTGGGCAAACAATTCTTTAGATCAGGACATTCTCTAAAACAAGGACCCAATGGCTCTTTGGTTTATTTCTTCCCCGGTTATGCAAATGAAATCTAGTTACCTAAACTGGATTTTCATTTGTATCATTGTGATGAACTAACCATTCCTCTAGAGACAGGCTTTGTAGCTCGCAGGAACAGTGTTTCCGGTCCTATGACTAGAAACAAATCAAGGAGGAACGCCGAGGCATCCTTCCCAAGAGAAGGGCCAAGCACGGGTTCTTGGGATCATGCCATTCCTCACGGAAGCGGTAGTGCATCCTGGGACACCGACGAATGTCCCGGAGGAGCCTATGGTAGCACGAGTTTGAGTAGCTTACCACCACAGTTCAGCACACATCACTCTCGTAGCAGTTCAAGGAGGGACACAGATGACCTCACCAAACAAATTGATAGTATGTCCCTCCAAATTGACCATTTGGACAACACCATCCACACTCATATCCTACAGGAAAATAAGTGGAGGAATAATGTCCAACGGCAGCTTTCGAGAATTGAGGATAAGGCCTCTTAGGGTAATACCCAAGTAAGCTCATATTTCACTCTCAAGGCTACTTCGCTCAGGGGCCGCTGTCATTCGAGTGAACTCAAGCCAGCTTGGGGGGAGTTCCTCCCCCTAATGTGAAGGTAACTTGTATCATTTCCCTTTCCAATCACCACATGCATGATAAACTAAAAACATGAAAAAGATTTGTTTCTCTTTCACATGCATGATAAATAGAAAAAAAGCTAAAAATATAATAGTAATAATAGTAATGAATAAATTCATGCGCGGCATGAATGCATAAGGTTTCCTATGTTGAGATGAGGAATAGTTGCTCTCTGTTTTATTCCATTCATATGCCAAGCTTACACTTAGTACTCTATCTAGTTTTGGTTTGTTGGCATGATTAAATTTCACCTCAATCACACTAGTGGGTAGCATCAGCATTATCCTTCTAGGTTGTTGGGAGATATGATATGGTTAGGTAGGGCTGCTATGATTCTGCTCAATTTGTGAAACTTGACACCCAGAGAATTAATTTGATAAAAATAACAAGTTCCTTAATGATATACATTCCTATCACAACCATATGTTATGCTATAATTGCTAAACCTTCTACATATGCTACTTGTATTTTCATTGAGCCTTGTTAAAATTGTGTGACCCTAGTGAGAAATATTTTCTGCATTCATGATCAAGTCCGTGCACATCACGCTAAGTTTCCACACTGGAAATTAGCAATCATCCATGTCACACCATCTATCGACAAAATAAAGACTCTATCTTCATGATTGATCTCTCCCCAAGGCAATCAAGGTTATGGCTATCAAGAGAAAAGAAAAGAAAAAGAAAACTCTTGCTCCATGAAGAGCCTGAGAGAAAAAGAAAGAAAGAAAGATAGCCAAAACTGCCAACTAAAGGGAGCGACAAAATAAAGAGTCTCCATTCCACTCCACCATATCCACCACACAAGCACATCTTGACCATGCTTGTGGGAAATGTTTTCTCCATGGATCCACTTTTTTGACTCGGCGACATATGAAATACAGGTATGCCATATTTATCCTTACCTAGAGCTCTACGTATCAGCCTTTAGAGGTAGGATTTTTGAGGCATCATTAGACTTGGTGAGGAATTTATATAGTATGAGCGATCTGAGTGAATCATCTAAGAAACTTAGATTTATCACAAAAATTAACCTCCAGGCTAAAGCCGATCAAAAAGAGTAAGTAAAATGGTAGTCCTTCAAACTGTTATATCTTCCAACTGCCTAAGATTTGGAGAAGCTACAACGCCCCACAGATAATAAAAAGGTGAAGTACTCATGCTAACTCATTCAATCCTTTAAAGAATGTTTTAGTTGTGCATTTGAGTATATGATAAGAATAAGACATTGTAGCAACTCCTGATCAACACAAACCTGAGTTTTGCCTTTACTCGGGACAAGCAAAGGTTCAGCTTGGGGGGTTTGCTGATGGTCGTTAAATACCAATTTTGACCATCAATATACCTATGGAAGTAGGAAGACTTAGCATTTCAAACTTGCATGTTAGTTAGGAATAATAAGATCCCAATTGTCCTTGGAGAGTTATGTGCATGCAGGGATTTGATACAATATATGTGGAGAAATGGAGCATAATCCAAGGAAACACGGAACGGCCAATGAGACGGTGCTAACTGGACTTCCCTCGGATTGCATACGTGGCTGCAAAGGGTTCCTCTGAAGAACACCGATTTAATTCAGAAGAGGACCCACCTACCTGTCACCCCGAGGAAGCACACTCCGAGGGGGCCCACTCCCAGGTCGGTCGACCAGGTCTTGAGCCCGTTTTGGGGGGACCTCCATGTGTCGACTCCTGAGCTCTTTTGGAAGGCATGGCAGTTCCGTGGTGGTTACTCCTTAGTACCGATTTATCCCCCCCCCCCCCCCTTATAAATAGAAGGGTGGAGCTCCACTGCAACACACACACTCAAGAGCTAGTCATTTCCCTGTTTCACTTAGTAGTTTCCTAGTCCTAGTGGAGTTTAGTGTAGGAGAAGCTTTGCTCAAGTCTCCAAGTCATAGGAGTATTGGTATGGCTCTTGGATCTTTACCTTTATTCTTTTATATTGTCATTATGACTTAATGTTATTCAAGAAATATAGTTCTTCCTTATAGTTATGCTTATGATATGTGCTTCTTGTTTGCTTATATATCATATTCATGTTATAGGACTTTATGCTTTCATGAAAATATAGATTTGTTACCTTATTGTCTTGCTTGGCATATACCTTAACTATAGTCTAAATGTTATAATGTTGGTTGTACTTTAGTCTAGTTGTGATGATTCAACATGTATTTGATATCCAATTAGGATTGCAATTGCTTAGCTCATGGCTTGTTAATCCGTAGGGTTAGAGTTATGTATGATTTAGTACTTGTTAATTGAATTTTGGGGGCGACGATGCGAACCAAGAGAAAGCCAATCCAGACAGAGACAAAGGAAATAGCCTGATCCTCAAAGCTTCTATAGCACCAGCTTTGCCACACTGCACTGAAAAAAATTGGCTGATATGCTCAATGGTTGTAGGATTATCCTTTCCAGTAAACTTAGTGAACTCTGGTGGCCTCTATCGGCTTGGCATGGGAATCAGATCATAGCTAGGAGGATATGGGGGCCGATACATGTAAGTTTGTTGTTTTGGCTTCAACCTAAACTGCTCCCTCATTACTTCAGCAATCTTAACTGCCCAATCATCAGTCAAAATATTGGTGTTATGATTGGCCGATGTAAGACAAGATGTTGGTATCTCCGGATTAGTCCTTGTACCATAATTAATGATTGGATGTCGGCCTCCTATCTCTCCTGGTAACGCAGCTGATGATGGCATTCCAAACATGCTTGGCTCCACATTCGTTACCATATCATATGTAACATTTGGCGGAACCGATCTCTCTTGCCTATAATATTGTGTTGTGTCTGTGGAGTTGATCTCTACATGATCTCCCAATTGCACCACCATCGGTATTCTTCAAAGGTGGAGTGGTTTCAATAGGTGGTGACCCCGAACCCATCGTAAGAGTTGTTGTACTTGTGTTGGGCTGTTGCAAGTCAGGTGCCTCAATTGCAGGCCGAGGTACATTTCCAGTGACACGGAAATACATTAGCCCATGTGCTAGATCATCATAGACACAACCGTCCACCGTCTGTATGATGAAAGAACTTAAAGTGTTAACCAATACATGTGATGGGTTCATCAACACATGGAGAACTTGCGGTATGAATCATGTTATTCAGTGTTTCCTCATCGAGAACTTGCGTTGCAGGCTAGACTTGCTGCTTTTTAGTATCCTCTTCAATCACAGCAGCTACAGGCAATTTTCCCTTCTGTATGATCTTTCCATGCCTAGTGTTGCTGAAAGTGTCCAACAAAAGGTTCTCGAACTTTGAGTCTCTCTCATCGATCTACGCCTTAATCTCATCACTCAAGTCATCCCACTCAACAGGCATCATATTCTCCGCTCTCAGATGTGCACCAATGTCATGCTTAGGAGGAGGACTTGGGGCCTCTTTTGCTGCTCCCGACATTATGTTAAACTTGAAGTTCTTGGTCCCACCAGGCGTGCCAAAAAGTGTTGACCCAAAAATCTACATGCACAACCTGAGAGTTTTGCTTAGCTCCAGTGCAGGCTCAATGCGAAAACCAGGGCGTGCCAGTCGATTTTCCCTGCAAATCAACAAAGAAAGCAAACAGTCAAATTCCTTGGGTCACCGGCCCCAGACAAGCTGATGAGAAAAGCCGATAGTCACTATTTGTGAGAACCAGCCGATGGCTACAGAGAGCAAATAATAATGATAAATAAACTAATCGGCTGATTTGTATCGGCTTATCGATAATGCAATAAATGAGTTTTAAATATTACATAAATAGTGTCGATAAGTACTAAGTTGATGGAGCAATGTCGATAGATCTAAAATCAAACATGCTAAGACTCACTCCATCGATAGTGAAAGTCGATAAATCTGATAGCTGGTATTGCAAATATGCCTTGAAACAATAGATCTAATATTATCAAGATAGGGGGCAATCGACTTCTAAAAGTATAGCAATATACAAGCAAGGTATTCTGAAGTCGATCGAACCGTGATAACCTATCAGCTAAATGTCCCGATAGAACCCTATCAACTCTACCTATAATCCACTCGGACCTAGTTCTATTGACTCAGCGAGAGGTCAAAGTCGATACAGCCTCACTAGCTCGAGCAAATCGAACTTAATCAAGACAACACTCAAACAAAGCAAATAGAACTAGATAACTGATCTGAATCAAGTTCATAAAACCTCATAAAAATCACAATAGATCTGACCTAACCGAGACAATATTGCAAATCGAACAAACACAATAAAGACCTAATTACTGGATAACTAGTGAGGTTGCAACGACATAGATCTTGATTTTTAAATACTCTATTTTTATTATGCCTTCCTGTTAACGGTCACCAAATATCTAAATTTGACCATCAATTATCTCAATAAAAGGAATAAAATGAACAACCAATATAGTGGTAGAAGTTTATTACTAAGAAATTCCACAAGTGTTGGTAAATATTTGCTGCAGGTGATTATTCCATAAAATTAATGGAAAATCCACATCATCAAGGGAGAAAACACACTTCTGGCCAATCATAGCCAAGCACAAGGATTCACTGATGCACTTATAGAAGAAAACTGACATAACTCACCGCCATATGGTGTCAGGAGGGATAAGGGATCACCCATCAGAGACCTAGAACAGAGGGGGCCATAGGCCCACAACCCCTATTCGGCCGAACATGTGGGTCCCCCTATTGCGTGGCCTCCACATGGTGTCTCTTGGTGCCTTCCCAAGGTTGGTTGTGCGCGTTAGGTGGAAGTTACCAACTCCAGGAATCATCTTTCAGTGTTATAAAAGGAAGGGAAATGCCTCACTCTCAACACACTTCAAGATTAGTCTAGTACTTCATTTCTAAAAGGCTCAATTTTGCCAAAGCATTTAGAAGTAGGGAGAGAGTGAGGAGGAGTTCTGGAGAGGAGGTACGGGCCTGTCCAACCCCTTCTTCGCACTTGTACCTCGATGGATGCTTGCCTTATTAAGTAAGTCTTCATGATCCTTCTCTGGTTATTAGTTTTCCTTTTTAAGTAAGTTTTAGTACTTAGTTGATTTGCTCACTCAGCAATCTATTCAATTAGAGACCTTAGTCTTGGGCTATGGTACGTAGAAATTTAGGGAGTAAACAAAAGCATAAACATGGTGTCTAGGCCATAGATTGCCTTTGTTTATCGCGTAGTCCACGGATTGCTAGAGGTAGGCAGTAGGTGGTGACAATCCTATCTATCCTTTGAAGTCCTCCATGTTTGGTTACGCAGTAGGATCTTGGTCGGAATCACACTGTGGATGCAGGGGAAAACTGGATGCCTAATGCAAGCAGCTTAGTGTCAAACTTACCTTGATTAGGAACCTTTTGCGAGTCATTGTCCTCTCTACCCAACGCCATAGTTATCTTGGTACCCTTGGACAACTAGAATAGAAGATTAGCACACACATTTCCTGTGAATTCGATAACCTTGGAATACTCCAGAGGTGAAGTGACACAACGGTATCTACACGCTCTTGGATTCATCTACATTTTTGAAAAATATCAACACTGCCTATGGTAGAACTATAAGTAACAGCCGTTGGAGCAATCCGATGGTGAAATGCTACAACATATTTTTCGTGCGCTTGTGGATTTTACTTTATTGACACTGAAGTACATCATTGAATTATTTCTAGTGATGTTGCTAGGCATGATTTAATCAATGTGACTTAGTATCAACACGCCACCATCGCCACCCACGGCCTCCCCATCCCCGTCGGCACTGTGGGTGCCACCGCTAGTTCTCTTCCATGGTGGACGCCGCTACTCAAAGAGATCTTGCTCGTGATGCCATGTCGTCGGCCAGCGATGCTGCCCATCCCCCTCTTAGAGCGTCGACACTCCTCGGGTAGCCCCCTCTAGCACCGTCGCCCGCCTCCCCTCCTAGAGCACCGCCCCTCCTAGAGCCATAGCCCCTCTGCATGCCTCCCCTCGTCCCATTGTGTCATGCCCTAACGGGCCAGTTAAGATCCAAGTCAGTGTCCCCTACCACTATGCCTAGGTCGTCTACCTCCACGCCGATGAGAAGCTCGCCTGTTCCGCGCAAGAGGCTTTGGCGAGTTCGGTGCTCGCCGGTAGGCGGCGCGCTCTTTGTTAGATTTTAAATTAATATACAAATTTAACTCTACTAGTTTTGTAATTCTCCGTATTAAACAGTAGGATCAATGGTGCAGGGGTAATTATGTCATTTTACGTTAGACTTAATAGTGTTAAGTGGCTGAAACGTATTAGGGTTAATTCTTTTTTTTCGTTTTAAAAAGGTGGGTTCAAATGCACAAATCATGAAAAGTAGGGTCAGATGATTAATAAGACTCCAAAACAGAGAAATTTTCTTATTTGGCCCTGATATGTACTCCCCCGTTCAAAAATAAGATGACATCTAGTTTTGATCAAACTTTGTTTAACCTAATATAGAAGTATAAAATCTAGTTTTGATCAAGCAGAGGAATTTTCTTTTTGTTTGATAAAAAATAAGATTACATCTAGTTTTCATATACTCAATTAATTATAAAAACTTAGCATTTGTATCATTAGATAATATTTCTTGTAACCAATATAAAACTATAAATACTAGATTTTTAAAACTTAATTAAATACTAATTGTGACTGATCAAAGCAAAGTTTGACCAAATCTAGATTTAATCTTATTTTGGGACAGAGTCAGTACATGGAGCCAACACAGTATATATGTAGACCTACAAATGAAGTGCGAGAGTGTTCGTTTCGTGTGTGCTAAACTTTAGCACTATCGAATATTTGATACTAATTAGGAGTATTAATCATGAGTTAATTATAAAACTAAGTACAAAAGCACTAGACTAATTTACAAGATAAATCTATTAAATATATCATTAGCAAATATTTACTGTACACTATATTGTCATATTGTCATATTAATCTAATTACTGTACACTATATTGTCATATTAAGCAAATTAGTCTCCATCTATATAATTAGTTTTGTACTTAGTTTATTATAAATATTTGTAATTTATAGTTAAACATTCGATGTAACACGACTAAAGTTTAGTGGAAAAAAAACGAAGAGCCCAGTCAATCAGAGCTAAAGTAAATTAGCAGCCAGCATATAGGCAAGAAAAAGGACAATAAGGGGCGAGGAGTCAAGTCAACCCAAGTTTCTTTCTATATCCACACAAGGACTATTTTATATTTGCAAGTGTCGAGCTGGCACCTTCCATGTGATGGCGATTGCCAATTATTGTTTTGTAACATGTACGCTGACGATGTTTTGCATGTTCAATCAGGGAAGATTAATCGCTCGCTACGCTTTGGCCGGTGCGTTTAATCTTTGGCCGGTGCTAGGTCGTCGGCTCGTCGTTGGTTATTGTAATCTCGCGATGAACTGCTGCCAGCCTGGGTTCACTCTTCCTACCGGTTGACGGTGGCAGAGGGCCGCCACCTAATAAAACGTGGTGTGGGCAGCCTTCTGTGTCCCCATCTTGGTGGTCGTCGTTCCGCCTTGTCTGGGTTCATCTCTCCGGCGGAGGATAGGAAGCTGCTGCCTGGCAGGAGATCCAACCATCAGCCATGGGTGACGTTCCCGGCGGTATGTGTCACAGGGTGCTCTCCCTCTTTTTCTTCTCTCTGAAAGACGTGTTTGAAATTTGAATAGAAACTAAAAGACGGATGTAATTTGTGCCAGATTTTTATTTGCGTATTTACCTTAGTCTGATATTCTTACACTAAAGAGCTTCTGATCTGTGTTGTACACAGGATACTTCGTTGGCCGTCCGCAGCAACCACCAGCAGAAGCACCAGCTCCTGTCGTTCAAGAACCGAAGCCTGCAAACACCCAGACTACTGGTGGTAGGTCACATAAGCTCAACTATTCCCCAGTAGCATATGTTTCATTAGTTTTCAGTAATTGGTTATCAAATTTGTTCCACTTGGTATCATATACTGAGTTTCCATTTTCATTTGAATATAGACTATTACACGGGAATCCCAGAAAACCTTCGGAAGCCACAGCAGCCGCAACCACCACCAGAACAAAACCAGACAATCGGTGGACTAAGGAAAACAAGTGGCTCAGGATGCAAATGGTACTCCTGTTTTAGTAAATAAGTGACTAGTTTTAGAAATCACTTGAGCAGTTCTTGCTTAACTCGCATCACAGCAATTTCTTAATTTTCTCATGTGTACAGAACAAGTTCTTTCGCTCTAATTTCACAGATAATCTTTTTCCTTTACATAGGTTCTGTTTTGGCGGCAGTAAAGTTAATAACTAGATGAACCACAAGCTCATCGCTGGCTGTTATTCCCTTCGAGATTGAGTGAACAGATTAATATGGGAAAATATCAGTTACAATTTATGTACTATAAAACTTATTCTGCTTTTGAGCTGGACATTGATACTGCAACTGCAAGTTTGATGAAGTTATTTTTTTCTGCTTTCTAGCTAAACCATCTATATATTTTTTTCTTATCCAATCGAGTATTCTTATCTGTAATTCTCTGTGCATGTTCATTTATGAGAAAGAGAAATGATGAATCATGTCCTCTCCTATAAATCACATGTCTATTTGACATCACAAATTCCATCCTGTGACTAAAGGCAGTTAATGCTACATGTAAATTGTCATATGTTGTCTTATGCATTGTTATGTAGGATTTTTAATGGTGTGAAAGAGAACAAAGGTGGTTGTTTCACAAAGCAACCACCTTATACCTTAAAATTTAGAAGTATGAGATTGTTCTCACATCATTGCATCTCTGAGCTTACTGAATAAATGCGACAGGTATATAGCATTGATTATCAAAATGTTATGGGCTGGCAGTTGGGTCTATATGGGCCGGCGCGGCACTGTAACGGCCCACTACAGTAGCGGCATGTACTGTAGCATCCTCTAGGGTTAGGTTATCAGGTCTATATAATGAGGGTCAAGATGTATTAGAGAAACAAACAAAAAAGAAGAACATTGTCGTAGGTCAAGGCCTCTCAAAGGAGGTGACTTGCGGGGTTCTTCCTGCTAGTATCTAGGCGATCCACAACAAATTGGTATCAAATTGGTATCCCAAAGAAGATACAAACCCATATCACCGCCATGAGCCGTCTGCTACGGCACCTTCCTTCGATGCTACATCTAGTCGATTCATCACCGACAACGCTGCAGCCTCCACCAAAGCTGCCGGTGATTGAAGTCCCACCGGCACGCGCGCGCCTCGTCGTGGAGGCTTCCACAGCGAAGATCCCGTCTGCTCCAAGCCACCGGGATAATCACTATGAAAAGGTCGATGAGGAGCCTTTCGTCGAGATGCCATATGCGGCCCCACCATGCCCTCAAGCGCCAGTGATAGGGGTGTCCCCAACGTTCCTCCCCTTGAATCGTCACCGGGATGGTCACGAAGTACACATCACGATGTTGGAGACGGACCTGTCTCTACCGCCCCTACTGTCGCCACTTCCTTTAATGCTGCCTCCAGTTGAATTTTCGCCGACAAAGC
Source organism: Eleusine indica (assembly GCA_030378355.1). Classification (NCBI taxonomy): domain Eukaryota; kingdom Viridiplantae; phylum Streptophyta; class Magnoliopsida; order Poales; family Poaceae; genus Eleusine; species Eleusine indica. Next base: position 26,791,796 of record CM059501.1, on the reverse strand, counting down.
TGCAGCTCCTACCACAACTGTTGGTGATTGAAGCTCCACCAGCACGAGCACAACTAGTCGTGGAGTCTTCCGCCATGGAGTTCCTACCTGCTCCAAGTGACGGAGGTAACCAGCACGATAAGGTGGATGAGGCACCTTCCCTACAGATTGGATGGAGAGGAATCATCCAGATCTAGATTTGGGCGGCATGACCACAGCCAGCCCCGACGTACTATCTCCTCCAGCTTCCAATGCAACGCACTAGGCGAAGGTGCGTCTCTGTGATCTGCAGTTTATTCAGCCCCGTCGCGATCGACTCTGGCACATCCGCAATCGACCTCACGTTCGACTGAGCGGGCCTTGGGCATAACTTCATTCCCGAATTGCCAGCAGTCTTCATCACCATCTGCGCCCCAACACAAAGAGATCTCCTAGTTCCGGACCAGATCCGCACCGCTTTGGAAAGGAGGCACGACGCTGGCCAGATGGACGAGAAGGTGCCCCAGGTGGTGTTGATTATGGAGCAGATCAGCGACAAGGCGGTCTCCAGCCCGTGATAGAAGGTAACAGAGGCATCTTCCCTATCATGAGTCGTGATGGCCTCACGGTTGATGTCCGACTGTGTTGGCCATCTTGGTCACCTGGCGGTGCCCCTGCAGCTCCTTGGGTGATGTTGCTGATGCATCGCAGCGATCTCTTTTTCGAGTCACCGCTAGGCTGCCAGCCACGGCCACCGATGGGCAATCAACTCCCTTCCCTACCTCCAGTAGCTGCTGCGCTTCCTGTGGAGCTATGGTTGGAGGAGAAACCAAGGAAGCTGATAAGATGTGGGAGATATCCGGCGGCGAGTGGTGGTACAGGAGCAGCAACATACTCGGTGACTTTGCAAAGAGTGGGAGCAGCAACAGCCCCAAGGTGAACATGTTAGTAGCAGAACTGAAACTCATTGAGAGGATGACACTAGGAGATGGGGCAATTTTCTGGTTTATTTCTCACACAACTCACACAATGCCATGCCAACCCAAGGGGTTGTGGATACATATTTATAGCTGGCCAAGGAAGCCAGCATATGCTAAGATGCTAGTCTAAAAGCATAAAGCAAGTGCAGTCCTAGATGCTATCCTAGCTACTGTCCGATACAAGGACTAATATGCTGTCCTAGACATGGACCAGCAGTCAAACAAAGACCAAGACCAAACAGTACAAGACTTATTCCATCATTCTCCCCCTAAGTCTTGTGCGTCGTCTTGTGAGGAGGTTGAACCATCCTAATCCTGGAGCAGAGTTCAAGGAACTTGATCCTCCCAAGGGGCTTGGTGAGCAGATCCGCAAGCTGGTCATTGGTTTTGATGTAGCTTGCCTTGATAGGTGTAGAGTGCCCGATCTTTCGGCGAGTGGAGATAACTTCGATTTAGTGGATGTTGACCCTCACGATCCGACTACGACGAGCAAGCCGAAGCGCCAATGCAATCGCTGAACCAACTTTCGGAGGATATTAACCTTGCGGTAAACAAGATCAACCTGATCACGAGGATCAATTCTTACGCGCAATCGAAGAACGAGCAAGAATTAGAGGCGAGCAATCTGATGTATTGCACGAAGGTGGAGTTCTGAATTCACGTCGAGAGACGGATGTATAGCTAAGCTAAACTTAAAACAAAACTCAAAGATTACAAGGGGCGCAGCCCTTGACTATATAGGGGGAGGACGAGGCATCTAGGGCCGGCTGAAGTGGAGAGGCGCGCGGTGGAGAGGGAGTCGTGCGACTTGGGCCATGTGGGCCTTCGGGCGACATCATCCTGGGCCGTCGTTCCTTAGCATCAAAACCGAATTCAATTCCTGGGCTCGAGCTCTAGTGATTGGACCCTTGTACGTCGTCGTCTCGTTAGAAGATGGATCCGTAACTCGAGGAGGCGCGACGACGAGAGGAGGAGGCGTGACAGCTTGGTTTGACGCGCCATCTTCCGTCGTCATTATTCGTATGTCGTTGATGTCCTCATCATCCTCCCCTTCTTGAAGTGAAGTCGTCCTCGACGGCAACTCATCATCCTCACCCAAGTATGGTTTCAAATCTGCAACATTAAAACTAGTGGAAACACCAAACTCCATGGGCAAGTCAAGAACATAAGCATTATCGTTAATCTTGGTTAGCACTTTAAAAGGACCAGCAGCACGAGACATAAGTTTAGAACGACGCAAAGTAGGAAATCTATCTTTACGCAAGTGCAACCAAACCAAATCACCAGGTTCAAAAGAAATATGTTTTCTACCTTTACTACCAGCAACTTGATACTTTTTATTAGCAATGGCAATGTTGTGTTGTGTTTCTTCATGCAATTGTTTCATGTGATCAATATGAGCAAGAGCATCAAGATGTGGTTCATCCTCAGCATCAATAGCAAACAAATCAATAGGCGCCTTTGGAACATAGCCATAAACAACTTCAAAAGGACACATCTTAGTGGCAGAATGTGTAGCACGATTATAAGCAAATTCAACATGAGGTAAACAATCTTTCCAGCGTCTCAAATTTTTATCTAAAACAGCTCTAAGCATAGCAGACAAAGTTCTATTTACTACCTCAGTTTGCCCATCAGTTTGAGGATGACAAGTAGTACTAAACAGCAGCTTAGTTCCAAATTTATTCCAAAGAGAACGCCAAAAATGACTAAGAACCTTAGCATCACAATCAGAGACAATTGTTTTAGGAATTCCATGCAATCTAACAATCTCTCTAAAGAACAATTCAGCAACATTTGAGGCATCAGCAGTTTTATGACAAGGTATAAAGTGAGCCATTTTAGAGAAACGATCAACAACCACAAAAATACTGTCCCTCCCCTTCTTAGTGCGAGGCAATCCCAAAACAAAATCCATCGAAATATCATGCCAAGGAGAAGCGGCAACAGGCAAGGGCATATACAAACCATGATATTTCGATGGATTTTGTTTTGGGATTGCCTCGCACTAAGAAGGGGAGGGACAGTATTTTTGTGGTTGTTGATCGTTTCTCTAAAATGGCTCACTTTATACCTTGTCATAAAACTGGTGATGCCTCAAATGTTGCTGAATTGTTCTTTAGAGAGATTGTTAGATTGCATGGAATTCCTAAAACAATTGTCTCTGATCGTGATGCTAAGTTTCTTAGTCATTTTTGGCATTCTCTTTGGAATAAATTAGGAACTAAGCTGCTGTTTAGTACTACTTGTCATCGTTAAACTGATGGGCAAACTGAGGTAGTAAATAGAACTTTGTCTGCTATGCTTAGAGCTGTTTTAGATAAAAAGTTGAGACGCTAGAAAGATTGTTTACCTCATGTTGAATTTGCTTATAATCGTGCTACACATTCTGCCACTAAGATGTGTCCTTTTGAGGTTGTTTATGGCTATGTTCCAAAGGCGCCTATTGATTTGTTTGCTATTGATGCTGAGGATGAACCACATCTTGATGCTCTTGCTCATATTGATCATATGAAACAATTGCATGAAGAAACACAACACAACATTGCCATTGCTAATAAAAAGTATCAAGTTGCTGGTAGTAAAGGTAGAAAACATATTTCTTTTGAACCTGGTGATTTGGTTTGGTTGCACTTGCGTAAAGATAGATTTCCTACTTTGCGTTGTTCTAAACTTATGCCTCGTGCTGCTGGTCCTTTTAAAGTCCTAACCAAGATTAACGATAATGCTTATGTTCTTGACTTGCCCCTGGAGTTTGGTGTTTCCACTAGTTTTAATGTTGCAGATTTGAAACCATACTTGGGTGTGGATGATGAGTTGCCGTCGAGGACGACTTCACTTCAAGAAGGGGAGGATGATGAGGACATCAACGACATACGAATAATGACGACGGAAGATGGCACGCCAAACCAAGCTGTCACGCCTCCACCTCTCGTCGTCGCGCCTCCTCGAGTTACGGATCCATCTTCTAACGAGACGACGACATACAAGGGCCCAATCACTAGAGCTCGAGCCCAGGAATTGAATTCGGTTTTGATGCCAAGGAACGACGGCCCAGGATGATGTCGCCCGAAGGCCCACGTGGCCCAAGTCGCATGACTCCCTCTCCACCGCGCGCCTCTCCACTTCAGCCGGCCCTTGATGCCTCGTCCTCCCCCTATATAGTCAAGGGCTGCGCCCCTTGTAATCTTTGAGTTTTGTTTTAAGTTTAGCTTAGCTATACATTCGTCTCTCGACATGAATTCAGAACTCCACCTTCGTGCAATACATCAGATTGCTCGCCTCTAATTCTTGCTCGTTCTTCGATTGCTTGTAAGAATTGATCCTCGTGATCAGGTTGATCTTGTTTACCGCAAGGTTAATATCCTCCGGAAGTTGGTTCAGCGATTGCATTGGCGCTTCGGCTTGCTCGTCGTAGTCGGATCGTGAGGGTCAACATCCACCAAATCGAAGTTATCTCCACTCGCCGAAAGATCGAGCGTCTGTTGATATTTCTTAACCTCGCACCAGAAATATTACTATCCTCGATAACGGCTCCAAAAATACTAGTTGACATCTGCTAAGTCACACCGAATAAATAGACATGGGCACATCGCTTGAAGTACCTGTTTGTAGAACTGAACAAATGGTTAGTGTGGGCAAGTTAAATCTGCAAGCGCACGGACATCCCATTATAGCATTTCACCACTGGATTACTCTAATGGCTGTCATTTATAGCTCTTCCAAGAGAAGGCGGCGGTTAAGCGATAGCATGTTCATGACCATATAACTAATAATATACCAAAGTCATAGATAGGGGTAAGGATAATAAATATAGTGTGTAGTGACACATAGAACAATCCAATCTAACATTAGTCCAAAGTCTAGGTTAAGTGGATTAGGACGAGTTAAGCCGGGTCCCTATGTACTTTTATGCTTCTGGTTATAGATTAGATACATGCAACACATACAAGGCTAAGTCCTATGCCTAGCTGAGACAGAGAGGATTAATAAGCACAGCAGGGCTGTCACCACCTGCTGGCAATCCATTACTAGGACACGTGACAAAAGGCAATTAAGTCCTTACCGCCACATCTATTCCTGTTCGTGAGGTAACCAGGCACATAAAGACTTTTACCAACCTAAGCACCATGCTTACATTGCTAAATAATACTCTCAATTCCCATGGGACTTTGGCCCTTCAGATCAACAAGTCTAGAATAAGAGTACACCTAACTCTGACCAGACATATCAACAAGTCAAGTACGAAAGAATGCATAACTATGACCCTAAGGATCAACAAGTAAAGGGCTGAGGCATGCATAGGTTTAACCCTACAAATTAACAAGCTACAGACTATAGTACACATAACATTAACCCTACGGATTAACAAGATATGGACTAAAGCATGTCTAACCACAATATGCATTGAACGAGTGCAGAAGCATAGACTGACTAGTATGAGTATGTGAAGCATAGAGCAACCAAACATGACTAGGCAACAACCATATAAAAGGCACATGATTATCATACTAGTGTAAAGACAAAGCATAAGAGTAAAGAAGATAAATATATTAATAAAAGGAATAAGTCATACTAGAGAAGGATAGTGTGAAACTATACCCAAGACTCCAAGACTACATCAAGGACCTCTAGTCAGCTCTCCTCTATCCTAAACTCCACTAGGACCTGAAGACTAAGTGTAATGCTAGAGAATGGATTATTCTTAGTATGTGTTGGAGTGGGAGGCACTCCTCTCTATATATAGGGGCCATAAGTCGGCACTGAGGAGTAACCACCACGTAACCGCCATGCACCGACATTGGCAAAGAGCTGAGGAGTCAACATATGGAAGCCCGACCGAAAAGGCCTCAAGACCAGGTCAGGCGACTGGGGGGGGGGGGGGGGAGGGAGGCCGACCTAGCCCTAGGCCCTATGGACTTGTGCTTTCTCTGGGTGACACACAGGTGGGTCCTCTTCTGTTTTAAGGTGGTGTGCTCCTGAGGAATCCTGTGCAGCCATGTCATTGATTTGTGAGGAGTTCGTTTGATGCTCTACCATTGGTCGAAATGTTATTTCACGGATCTTGCTCTATTTCTCGACTCCTTTTATATATATTCTCTGCATGCACATAAATCTCCAAGGACAAGTGGAATCTTATTAATTCTATTTAACATGTGTGTATGAAATGCTAAGTCTTCCCTTATTTATGCCTAGAGAATGGATTCTTCTTTTTGTGTATTGGATTAGGAGGCACTCCCCTCCTTTTATAGTGTCCAAAGGTCGGTTTGCAAGAGTAACCGCCATGGAACCCCGACGCACCGACGTTGGCAAAGGGATGAGGGAGCGACACGTGGAAGGGGGGAACAAACCGCCTCAAGACTTGATCTGCCGACCAAGCCCCTAGGCCCCCTTGAGGTGTGCTTCCTCGGAGTGGCTTGTAGGTGGGTCCCATCCTCTGTTAAGTTGGTGTTCTCCCATGCAAACCTGTGTAGCCATGTCATTGATCCTGGGAAGTCCGGTTGGCACTCTCCCATTGGTCGGAATATTATTTCACGGATCTTGCTCTATTTCTCCACTCCTTTTATATATATATATTCTCTGCATGCATATAAATCACCAAGGACAAGTGGAACCTTATTATTCCTAGCTAACATACGTGTATGAAATGCTAAGTCTTCCCTTATTTGTGGCGATATTCACGGTCAGAATTGGTATTTAACGACTGTCAACAGCGTCCCGATCCGGCCCTGGGTCATTAGCGGCGGTGCCGAGCAGCTTCAAAAGTGAGGCAACGTCCGGATCTAGGAGGCAGGCGAAGTGGGCAGTGTGGAGCATCATGGATGGTGTGGGGGCGCTGGATCCGCCGTAGAGACTTGAAATAATTTTTTATCGATGAGCTCCTACTCACCCTCATGAGACTTGGAAATGATTTTTTATCCCAATATCTATCGCTATTTATAATCACCGGCTAGTAAAATTTGTTCACGGGGTTGCACATTTAGGTTCGGCGATGGCTTTGCAAGAGTGGTCCATAAGGGTGTATACTGGTTTGGATAGAACCCCTATGTCCAGTTCGGGCTGCTGCTCGTATTACATGCAGGGGGCTATACAGCGGTGGTGAGAGAGGAGCGTGCTCCATGTCTCTGAGTACGTGCGTGAGGTGTTGTGTGTAATGAGGACATCAATGACATACGAATAATGATGACGGAAGATGGCGTGCCAAACCAAGTTGTCACACCTCCACCTCTCATCGTCGCGCCCCTCGAGTTACGGATCCATCTTCTAACAAGACGATGACGTACAAGGGCCCAATCACTAGAGCTCGAGCCCAGGACTTGAAGATGGTTTTCATGCTAAGGAACGACGGCCCAGGATGACGCCGCCCGAAGGCCCACGTGGCCCAAGTCGCGTGACTCCCTCTCCACCGCGCGCCTCTCCACTTCAGCCGGCCCTTGATGCCTTGTCCTTCCCCTATTTAGTCAAGGGCTGCGCCCCTTGCAATCTTTGAGTTTTGTTTTAAGTTTAGCTTAGCTATACATCCGTCTCTCAACGTGAATTCAGAACTCCACCTTCGTGCAATACATCAGATTGCTCGCCTCTAATTCTTGCTTGTTCTTCCATTGCGCGTAAGAATTGATCCTCATGATCAGGTTAATCTTGTTTACCGCAAGGTTAATATCCTTCGGAAGTTGGTTCAGCGATTGCATTGGCGCTTCGGCTTGCTCGTCGTAGTCGGATCGTGAGGGTCAACATCCACCAAATCGAAGTTATCTCCACTCGCCGAAAGATCGGGCACTCTACACCTATCAATGATGACATTGAACGGGCAACTCATAATAAGTCCTCATCTCATGAACATCACAGTTTGGCTTGATTGCTTGAACTCGCCTTGTAATATAGTGGCAAATGAGTCTAACGTCATAGGACGTGCCATTAGGCTACGATATGATGTCTCACGGTAGCTCCATTCCTTGTCCATACTCGATTGTTCACACTGGTGATACGGTGTCAATCGAGCATGATGACATTGAATGGCCATCTCGTAAGGCCTCATGTCATACACGTCACAGTTTGGCCCGATTGCTTGGACTCGCCTTTTCAATACTTCGTTGGTTCTAGGCGGTGAAACGTTGGCCAACGAGTATAACGACATAGGACGAGCCCTTAGGCGATGATATCATGTCTCACAATGGCTCCATTCCTTGTCCATTCTTGATTGTTCTCGCAGCTAACACGGTGTCAATCGAGCATGATCAGATTGAATGGGCATCTCATAAGTCCTCTTCTCATGAACGTCACAGTTTGGCTCGATTGCTTGGACTCGCCTTTTCTATGCTTCATTGGTTCTAGCCGGTAATATAGTGGCAAATGAGTCTAACGACATAGGACGTGCCATTAGGCTACGATATGATGTCTCACAGTAGCTTCATTCCTTGTCCAGACTCGATTGTTCACACTGGTGATACGGTGTCAATCGAGCATGATGACATTGAATGGCCATCTCGTCAGGCCTCATGTCATAGACATCACAGTTTGACCCGATTGCTTGACTCACCTTGTCTATACTTCGTTGGTTCTAGCCGGTGATATGGTGGCCAACGAGTATAACGACAAAGGACGATCCATTAGGCGATGATATGATGTCTGACAATAGCTCCATTCCTTGTCCATTTTCGATTGTTCTCGCTGCTAACACGGTGTCAATCAAGCATGATGACATTGAATGAGCTTCTCACAAGTCCTCATCTCATGAACGTCACGGTTTAGCGCGATTGCTTGGACTCACCTTTTCTATACTTCGTTGGTTCTAGCCGGTGATATAGTGGCAAACGAGTATAATGACAAAGGACGTGCCATTAGGCTATGATATGATATCTCCATTCCTTGTCCATAATCAATTGTTCATGGTGGTGATATGGTGTTAATCGAGCATGATGACATTGAATGGGCAGCATGTAAGGCCTCATCTCACGGACGTCACAGTTTGGTCCGATTGCTTCACTCGCCCTGTATATACTTTGTTGGTTCTAGGCGATGATACGTTGGCTAATGAGTATAACAATATTAGACGAGCCATTGGGCAACGATATTATGTTTCACGGTAGCTCCATTCTTTGTCCATACTCGATTGTTCTCGCTGCTAACATGGTGTCAATCGAGCATGATGACATTAAATGCGCATCTCATAAGTCCTCATCTCATGAACGTCATAGTTTGGCCTGATTGCTTGGATTCGCCTTTTCTATACTTCATTGGTTCTAGCCGGTGATATAGTGGCAAACGAGTATAACGACATAGGACGTGCCATTAGGCGACGAAATGATATCTCACGATATGTCCATTCCTTGTCCATAATCAATTATTCATGGTGGTGATATGGTGTTAATCGAGCATGATGACATTGAATTGGCAGCATGTAAGGCCTCATCTCACGGACGTCACAGTTTTGCCCAATTGCTTCACTCGCCTTGTATATACTTCGTTGGTTCTAGCCGGTGATACGTTGGCTAATGAGTATAACAATATTGGACGAGCCATTGGGCAACGATATAATGTATCACGGTAGCTCCATTCCTTGTCCATACTCGATTGTTCTCGCTGGTGCTACGGTGTCAATCGAGCAAGATGACATTGAATGGGCATGTCGTAAGGCCTCATCTCATAGACGTGACAGTTTGTCCTGATTGCTTGACTCGTCTTATCTATACTTCGTTGGTTCTAACCGGCCGGTGATATAGTGGGAAATGAGTATAACGACATAGGACGTGCCATTAGGCTATGATATGATATCTCCATTCCTTGTCCATAATCAATTGTTCATGGTAATGATATGGTGTTAATCAAGCATGATGACAGGGAATGGGCAGCATGTAAGGCCTCATCTCACGGACGTCACAGTTTAGCCTGATTGCTTCACTCATCTTGTATATACTTGGCTTCATTGGTTCTAGCCGGTGATACGTTGGCTAATGAGTATAACAATATTGGACGAGCCATTGGGCAATGATATGATATCTCATGGTAGCTCCATTCTTTGTCCATACTCGATTGTTCTCGCTGCTAACACGGTGTCAATCGAGCATGATGACATTGAATGGGCATCTCATAAGTCCTCATCTCATGAACGTCACAGTTTGGCCCGATTGCTTGGATTGGCCTTTTCTATACTTCGTTGGTTCTAGCCAGTGATATAGTGGCAAACGAGTATAACGACATAGGATGTGCCATTAGGCGACGAAATGATATCTCACGATATGTCCATTCCTTGTCCATAATCAATTATTCATGGTGGTGATATGGTGTTAATCGAGCTTGGTGACATTGAATGCGCAGCATGTAAGTCCTCATCTCATGGACGTCACAGTTTGGCCCGATTGCTTCACTCGCCTTGTCTATACTTCGTTGGTTCTAGCCGGTGATACGTTGGCTAATAAGTATGACAATATTGGACGAGCCATTGGGGAACGATATAATGTCTCACGGTAGCTCCATTCCTTGTCCATACTCGATTCTTCTCGCTGGTGCTACGGTGTCAATCGAGCAAGATGACATTGAATGGGCATGTTGTAAGGCCTCATCTCATAGACGTGATAGTTTGGCCTGATTGCTTGACTCGTCTTATCTATACTTCGTTGGTTCCACCAAGTGATACGTTCGCCAATGAGTATAACGACATAGGACGAGCCATTAGGCGATGATATGATATCTCACCGTAGCTCTATTCCTTGTCCATACTCGATTGTTCTTTCCAGTAATACCGTGTCAATTGAGCATGATCACATTGAATGGGCATCTCGTAAGGCCTCATCTCATGAACGTCATAGTTTGACCCGATTGCTTGGACTCGCCTTTTCTATACTTTGTTGGTGCTAGCCGGTGATATAGTGGCCAACGAGTATAACAACATTGGACGAGCCATTAGGTGACGATATGATGTCATTGAATGGGCTGCATGTAAGGCCTCATCTCACGGACGTCACAGTTTGGCCCGATTGCTTCACTCGCCTTGTATACACTTCGTTGGTTCTAGCCGGTGATATGTTGGCTAATGTGTATAACAATATTGGACGAGCCATTGGGCAACGATACGATATCTCACGATAGCTCCATTCTTTGTCCATACTCGATTGTTCTCGTTGCTAACACGGTGTCAATCGAGCATGATGAAATTGAATGGGCATCTCATCAGTCCTCATCTCATGAACGTCACGGTTTAGCCCGATTGCTTGAACTCGCCTTTTCTATACTTCGTTGGTTCTTGACGGTGATATAGTGGCCAACGAGTAGAACAACATAGGACGAGCCATTAGGCGATGACATGATGTCTCACGATATTTCCATTCCTTGTCCATAATAAATTGTTCATGGTGGTGATATGGTGTTAATCGAGCATGATGACATTGACCCGTCTTATCTATACTTCGTTGGTTCTACCCAGTGATACGTTCGCCAATGAGTATAACGACATAGGACGAGCCTTCAGGTGACGATATGATATCTCACCGTAGCTCCATTCCTTGTCCATACTCGATTGTTCTTGATGCTAATACGGTGTCAATCGAGCATGATCACATTGAATGGGCATCTCGTAAGGCCTCATCTCATGAACGTCATAGTTTGGCCCGATTGCTTGGACTCGCCTTTTCTATACTTTGTTGGTTCTAGCCGGTGATATAGTAGCTGACGAGTATAACAACATAGGACGAGCCATTAGGCGACGATATGATGTCTCATGATATCTCCATTCCCTGTCCATAATCAATTGATCATTGTGGTGATATGGTGTTAATCGAGCATGATGACATTGAATGGGCAGCATGAAAGGCATCATCTCATGGACGTCACAGTTTGGCCCGATTGCTTCACTCGCCTTGTATATACTTCGTTGGTTCGAGCCGGTGATACGTTGGCTAATGAGTATAACAATAATGGACAAGCCATTGGGCAACGATATGATGTCTCACTGTAGCTCCATTCTTTGTCCATACTCGATTGTTCCCGCTGCTAACATGGTGTGAATCGAGCACGATTATACTGAATGGGCATCTCGTAAGGCCTCATCTCATGAACGTCATAGTTTGGCCCGATTGCTTGGACTCGCCTTTTCTATACTTTGTTGGTTCTAGCCGGTGATATAGTGGCCGACGAGTATAACAACATAGGACGAGCCATAAGGCGACGATATGATGTCTCATGATATCTCCATTCCCTGTCCATAATACTTGTTCATTGTGGTGATATGGTGTTAATCGAGCATGATGACATTGACCCGTCTTATCTATACTTCGTTGGTTCTACCCAGTGATACGTTCGCCAATGAGTATAACGACATAGGACGAGCCTTCAGGCGACGATATGATATCTCACCGTAGCTCCATTCCTTGTCCATACTCGATTGTTCTTGATGCTAATACGGTGTCAATCGAGCATGATCACATTGAATGGGCATCTCGTAAGGCCTCATCTCATGAACGTCACAGTTTGGCCCGATTGCTTGGACTCGCCTTTTCTATACTTTGTTGGTTCTAGCCGGTGATATAGTGGCCGACGAGTATAACAACATAGGACGAGCCATTAGGCGACGATATGATGTCTCATGATATCTCCATTCCCTGTCCATAATACTTGTTCATTGTGGTGATATGGTGTTAATCGAGCATGATGACATTGAATGGGCAACATGTAACGCCTATCTCACGGACGTCACAGTTTGTCCCGATTGCTTCACTCGCCTTGTATACATTTCGTTGGTTCTAGCCGGTGATATGTTGGCTAATGTGTATAACAATATTGGACGAGCCATTGGGCAACGATACGATATCTCACGGTAGCTCCAGTCTTTGTCCATTCTCGATGGTTCTCGCTGCTAACATGGTGTCAATTGAGCAAGATGACATTGAACGGGCAACTGATAATAAGTCCTCATCTCATGAACGTCACGGTTTAGCCCGATTGCTTGAACTCGCCTTTTCTATACTTCGTTGGTTCTTGACGGTGATATAGTGGCCAACGAGTATAACAACTTAGGATGAGCCATTAGGCGACGAGATGAAGTCTCACGATATCTCCATTCCTTCTCCATAATCAATTGTTCATTGTGGTGATATGGTGTTAATCGAGCATGATGACATTAAATGGGCAGCTTGTAAGGCCTCATCTCACGGACGTCACAGTTTGGCCCGATTGCTTCACTCGCCTTGTATATACTTCGTTGGTTCTAGCCGGTGATACGTTGGCTAATGAGTATAACAATATTGGACGAGCCATTGGGCAAGGATATGATGTCTCACGGTAGCTCCATTCTTTGTCCATACTCGATTGTTCCCGCTGCTAACATGGTGTCAATCAAGTATGATAATACTGAATGGGCATCTCTTAAGTCCTCATCTCATGAACGTCATAGTTTGGCCCGATTACTTGGATTCGCTTTTTCTATACTTCATCTGTTCTAGCCGGTGATATAGTGGCCAACGAGTATAACAACATAGGACGAGCCATTAGGCGACGATATGATGTCTCACGATATCTCCATTCCTTGTCCATAATAAATTCTTCATGGTGGTTATATGGTGTTAATCGAGCATGATGACATTGAATGGGCAACATGTAAGGCCTCATCTCACGGAACGTCATAGTTTGTCCCGATTGCTTCACTCGCCTTGTATACATTTCGTTGGTTCTAGCCGGTGATATGTTGGCTAATGTGTATAACAATATTGGACGAGCCATTGGGCAACGATACGATATCTCACGGTAGCTCCATTGTTTGTCCATACTCGATTGTTCTCGTTGCTAACACGGTGTCAATCGAGCATGATGAAATTGAATGGGCATCTCATCAGTCCTCATCTCATGAACGTCACGGTTTAGCCCGATTGCTTGAAATCGCCTTTTCTATACTTCGTTGGTTCTTGACGGTGATATAGTGGCCAACGAGTATAACAACATAGGACGAGCCATTAGGCGATGACATGATGTCTCATGATATCTCCATTCCTTGTCCATAATCAATTGTTCATGGTGGTGATATGGTGTTAATCGAGCATGATGACATTGACCCGTCTTATCTATACTTCGTTGGTTCTACCCAGTGATACGTTTGCCAAAGAGTATAACGACATAGGACGAGCCTTCAGGCGACGATATGATATCTCACCGTAGCTCCATTCCTTGTCCATACTCGATTGTTCTTGATGCTAATACGGTGTCAATCGAGCATGATCACATTGAATGGGCATCTCGTAAGGCCTCATCTCATGAACGTCATAGTTTGGCCCGATTGCTTGGACTCGCCTTTTCTATACTTTGTTACTTTTAATCGGTGATATAGTGGCCGACGAGTATAACAACATAGGACGAGCCATTAGGCGACGATATGATGTCTCATGATATCTCCATTCCCTGTCCATAATACTTGTTCATTGTGGTGATATGGTGTTAATCGAGCATGATGACATTGAATGGGCTGCATGTAAGACCTCATCTCACGGACGTCACAGTTTAGCCCGATTGCTTCACTCGCCTTGTCTACACTTCGTTGGTTCTAGCCAGTGATATGTTGGCTAATGTGTATAACAATATTGGATGAGCCATTGGGCAACGATACGATATCTCACGGTAGCTCCATTCTTTGTCCATACTCGATTATTCTCGTTGCTAACACGGTGTCAATCGAGCATGATGAAAATGAATGGGCATCTCATAAGTCCTCATCTCATGAACGTCACGGTTTAGCCCGATTGCTTGAACTCGCCTTTTCTATACTTCGTTGGTTCTTGACGGTGATATAGTGGTCAACGAATATAACAATAGGACGAGCCATTAGGCGATGACATGATGTCTCACGATATCTCCATTCCTTGTCCATAATAAATTGTTCAGGGTGGTGATATGGTGTTAATCGAGCATGATGACATTGAATGGGCAGCATGTAAGGCCTCATCTCACGGACGTCACAGTTTGGCCCGATTGCTTCACTCGCGTTGTATATACTTCGTTGGTTCTAGCCGGTGATACGTTGGCTAATGAGTATAACAGTATTGGACGAGCCATTGGGCAACGATACGATATCTCACGGTAGCTCCATTCTTTGTCCATACTCGATTGTTGACGCGGATGATACGGTGTCATCGAGCAAGAGGACATTGAATGGGCAGTATCTAAGGCCTCATCTCACGAACGTCAGAGTTTGGCCCGATTGCTTGACCCGTCTTATCTATACTTCATTCGTTCTACCCAGTGATACGTTCGCCAATGAGTATAACGACATAGGACGAGCCATTAGGCGACGATATGATATCTCACCGTTGCTCCATTCCTTGTCCATACTCGATTGTTCTTGATGCTAATACGGTGTCAATCGAGCATGATCACATTGAATGAGCATCTCGTAAAGCCTCATCTCTTGAACGTCATAGTTTGGCCCGATTGCTCGGAATCGCCTTTTCTATACTTTGTTGGTTCTAGCCGGTGATATAGTAGCTGACGAGTATAACAACATAGGACGAGCCATTAGGCGACGATATGATGTCTCATGATATCTCCATTCCCTGTCCATAATCAACTGATCATTGTGGTGATATGGTGTTAATCGAGCATGATGACATTGAATGGGCAGCATGTAAGGCATCATCTCACGGACGTCACAGTTTGGCCCGATTGCTTCACTCGCCTTGTATATACTTCGTTGGTTCTAGCCGGTGATACGTTGGCTAATGGGTATAACAATAATGGACAAGCCATTGGGCAACGATATGATGTCTCACTGTAGCTCCATTCTTTGTCCATACTCGATTGTTCCCGCTGCTAACATGATGTGAATCGAGTATGATGATATCGAATGGGCATCTCGTAAGGCCTCATCTCATGAACGTCATAGTTTGGTCCGATTGCTTGGACTCGCCTTTTCTATACTTTGTTGATTCTAGCCAGTGATACAGTGGCCGACGAGTATAACAACATAGGACAAACCATTAGGCGACGATATAAAGTCTCACGATATCTCCATTCCTTCTCCATAATCAATTGTTCATTGTGGTGATATGGTGTTAATCGAGCATGATGACATTGAATGGGCAACATGTAAGGCCTCATCTCACGGACATCACAGTTTGTCCCGATTGCTTCACTCGCCTTGTATACATTTCGTTGGTTCTAGCCGGTGATATGTTGGCTAATGTGTATAACAATATTGGACGAGCCATTGGGCAACGATACGATATCTCATGGTAGCTCCATTCTTTGTCCATTCTCGATTGTTCTCGCTGCTAACATGGTGTCAATCAAGTATGATAATACTGAATGGGCATCTCTTAAGTCCTCATCTCATGAACGTCATAGTTTGGCCCGATTGCTTGGATTCACCTTTTCTATACTTCATCTGTTCTAGCCGGTGATACAGTGGCCAACGAATATAACAACATAGGACGAACCATTAGACGACGATATGATGTCTCACGATATCTCCATTCCTTGTCCATAATAAATTGTTCTTGGTGGTGATATGGTGTTAATCGAGCATGATGACATTGAATGGGCTGCATGTAAGGCCTCATCTCACGGACGTCACAGTTTGGCCCGATTGCTTCACTCGCCTTGTATACACTTCGTTGGTTCTAGCCGGTGATATGTTGGCTAATGTGTATAACAATATTGGACGAGCCATTGGGCAATGATACGATATCTCACGGAAGCTCCATTCTTTGTCCATACTCGATTGTTCTCGTTGCTAACACGGTGTCAATCGAGCATGATGAAATTGAATGGGCATCTCGTAAGTCCTCATCTCATGAACGTCAGAGTTTGGCCTGATTGCTTGGATTCGCCTTTTCTATACTTTGTTGGTTCTTGACGGTGATATAGTGGCCAACGAGTATAACAACATAGGACGAGCCATTAGGAGATGACATGATGTCTCACGATATCTCCATTCCTTGTCCATAATAAATTGTTCATGGTGGTGATATGGTGGTAATCGAGCATGATGACATTGAGTGGGCAGCATGTAAGGCCTCATCTCACGGACGTCACAGTTTGGCCCGATTGCTTCACTCGCCTTGTATATACTTCGTTGGTTCTAGCCGGTGATACGTTGTGATGAGGACATCAACGACATACGAATAATGACGACGGAAGATGGCGCGCCAAACCAAGCTGTCACACCTTCACCTCTCGTCGTCGCGCCTCCTCGAGTTACGGATCCATCTTCTAACGAGACGACGACGTACAAGGGCCCAATCACTAGAGCTCGAGCCCAGGAATTGAAGACGGTTTTGATGATAAGGAACGACGGCCCAGGATGATGTCGCCCGAAGGCCCACGTGGCCCAAGTCGCACGACTCCCTCTCCACCGCGCGCCTCTCCACTTCAGCCGGCCCTAGATGCCTCGTCCTCCCCCTATATAGTCAAGGGCTGCGCCCCTTGTAATCTTCAAGTTTTGTTTTAAGTTTAGCTTAGCTATACATCCGTCTCTCGACGTGAATTCAGAACTCCACCTTCGTGCAATACATCAGATTGCTCGCCTCTAATTCTTACTCGTTCTTCGATTGCGCGTAAGAATTGATCCTCGTGATCAGGTTGATCTTGTTTACCACAAGGTTAATATCCTCCGGAAGTTGGTTCAACGATTGCATTGGCGCTTCGGCTGGCTCGTCGTAGTCGGATCGTGAGGGTCGACATCCACCAAATCGAAGTTATCTCCACTCGCCGAAAGATCGGGCACTCTACACCTATCAAGTGGTATCAGATTCCAGTGTTTCTCGGTGAGTTTTATCCAAGTCCACATAAACCAGAAACTACAAAAAAAAAGTTTGCCCCAGTACGGTTTTGAGCCTTGCACTTTCGTTCAATAATTTGCGTTGTTGAGTTTTTGTGCTTTCGCTTTTGATCGTTGCTGGTACACTGTGTTTCATCGTTTTCTTCCTATCATCGTCGTATCCTTCCGCCGTGCCGCGTGTTTTCACCACCACAGTTTGCTTTCCGCCGCATCTGTTTACCCCGTCTCGCTTGCCAAATTTTCCCACTGCACCGTGAGTCCGGGTCAATCACTGCCTCGACGATCGAGTTCTACTCGGTTACGTCGTGACCCGCTCGCCTCGCCCTGTGTTTAGTTCTGTTCGGTTTCGTGTGTCCCGCTCGCCTCGCTGATCGAGTCCTACTCGGTTACGTCGTGACCCGCTCGCCTCGCCCTGTGTTTGTTTCAGCTCGGTTTCGTTTGTTCCTACTCTAGAGAGAGAGAGAGAGAGAAAAAGTATTAAAAAAAGTGCTTGTGCTTAATTGCTTATTTGAGGTCTCATTGTTTATATTTTCAGCAAAAAAGTATTAAAAAAAAAGAGAAAAAAAAAGAAAAAAAAGAGAAAAAAAAAGAGAAAAAAAAAGAGAAAAAAAAAGAAAAAAAAAAGAGAAAAAAAAAACAAGAGCGGCCGAGTAACACAGGCGACGCGTTCTTGCTGCACTTTGTTTTGGTCCTTTTTCCTTCCTCTTGCACTTGTACCGGCAGCAATCTTTTCGCGTTTAGCACCATTATTCAGCTTTGCAGTTATTGTTTGAATTGTGCTAACCCTTGGATTGAGTGCAGCCTCCTGTTTCACCACGCAATCGCTCCACCAATCTTCCACCGGTTTTACCTGTGGTTGCAGTTCACGCTTGCGTGCTTGGTAAGGACGGGTAAGAATTTCATAACAACTTTTTGATTGAGCTTTTCATCCACCACTCAACTCTCGTTGTAGGATCCCGCTTTTTGTATTGCTTGTGTTTCTATGGCAGAAAACAGCTCGAAGTCGGAGGAGCTCACCCTCCAGGATGTCCAGGCACAGGTAGATGGTCTACAAAACGACATGAAGACGATGCACGAGAGACTTGACTCTACGGTCACTTCGTCGAATGAGCGTTTTGATCAACTGGACCTTGCTGATACGGCTGCCCGCACCACGCTCGCGACGATCATGACTCGTCTTGAGGCCATGTCGACGCAGCTTGGGACCATGACGACGCAGCTCACGGAGTTGCAACATGCACGTGACTACGGCGCCGACACCGAGCAGGACGACGACAATCGCCGTGGTCGTGCTCGTAGGGTACGTGTTCCTATTAATGATTCTTTTGCCAAAATAAAATTTCGTATTCCCACTTTTAATGGCAAATATGATCCGGGTGCTTATCTTGATTGGGAATTAGAGGTTGAACAAAAATTTGCATGCCATGATATTCCTGCTAATTTACAAGTTAAGGCTGCTATTAGTGAATTTACTGAATTTGCTTTACTTTGGTGGCGTGAGTATAGACAAAGATATCCTGATAATATTCCAGCCACTTGGACGGCATTAAAAGCTGCTATGCGTCATCGTTTTGTGCCGTCATATTATGCTAGAGATTTGCTTAATCAAATGCAGCGTTTTCAACAAGGTTCACTTTCTGTAGAGGATTATTATCAAGCTTTGTAAAAGGGTATGATTCGCTGTGGTTTAGTTGAACTGGATGATGCTGCTATGGCTCGCTTTAGGGGTGGGTTAAATCGTGAAATTCAGAATATTCTTGATTATAAGCATTATGATGATATGACCACCTTATTTGAATATGCTTGTAAAGCTGAACGTGAAGTGCAGGATCGACAATCTTCGTCAAGACCTAACATTTTTGTAGGGTCCAAGACGCCTTCAGCTCCACGGTCGACACCTCCTTCCACGTCGCGCGACCACTCCTCGACCACGTCCAAGTCGAGTGCTCCATCCACGGCCAAATCTGCCTCGTTCGTGCCGTCCTCCTCGTCGTCTGGACGAGCTCGTGATATTCAGTGTCACCGTTGCCGAGGATTTGGTCATGTGATACGCGATTGTCCAAATAAACGAACTATGTTGATTCGTGACGACGGTGGGTATTCTTCTGCTAGTGATTCTGAGGATATTCAGCAGACTATGCTTGCCACTAATCATGCAGATAATACGGAACTTCATGTCGACTCTAGTGCCGCCGACAGGTATGCCACTCTTGTTGTGCAGCGTGTTCTTAGTACACAGGTCTTTCAGGATGAAAAGCATCAGCGCCACAACATTTTTCATATCAAAGGCGTTGTGCAAGAACGAGCGGTCCGTATAATCATCGATGGTGGCAGTTGCAACAATTTGGCTAGTACGACCTTGGTGGAGCAGTTGTCATTGCCAACAAGGAAGCATCCACATCCTTATCACGTTCAATGGCTTAATGATGGCGGCAAAATAAAGGTAACGCGCTCGGTACGTGTTCCTTTCTCTCTTGGCGCCTATTCTGATTTTGTAGATTGTGATGTTGTTCCAATGGAAGCATGCTCTTTGTTGCTTGGCCGTCCTTGGCAATATGATGTCGATAGTGTTCATCATGGTCGCTCCAATTATTATTCCTTCATGTTCAAGGGTCAGAAAATTGTTATTCATCCTATGACACCTGAACAAGTTCTTAAAGATGATATTGCTCGAGCGACAAAAGCTACAAAATTGGTTACATCGCCTCCTGTTGCATCTGTTCAATATGAGATCAAATTGAATAACCCTATCTTGCTTGCTACACGTGCTGATTTTGATGAATTACATGATGCTAATCTGCTTTGCTATGCGCTAGTTTGCTCTCGTATGCTTGTTTCACTAGATGAGGCGCCTATGTTGCATATTCCTCCTGCTGTTGCTAACCTTTTGCAGGACTATAAAGATGTTTTTCCTGCTGAATTGCCACCGGGTCTTCCTCCTATTCGTGGCATAGAACATCAGATTGATTTAATTCTAGGCGCACAGCTTCCTAATCGCGCCCCGTACTGCACAAATCCTGAGGAGACGAAAGAAATTCAGCGTCAAGTGCAGGCATTGCTTGATAAAGGTTACATTCGTGAGTCTCTCAGCCCTTGTTCGGTTCCTGTTTTGCTTGTTCCTAAGAAAGATGGTTCTTGGCGTATGTGTGTAGATTGTCGTGCAATTAACAATATTACAATTCGTTATCGATATCCTATACCACGCCTTGATGATATGCTTGATGAACTTAGTGGTGCCACAATTTTCTCTAAGGTTGATTTACGTAGTGGTTACCATCAAATAAGAATGAAATTAGGAGATGAATGGAAAACGGCTTTTAAAACTAAATTTGGCTTGTATGAATGGTTG
The DNA here is from genome assembly GCA_030378355.1 of Eleusine indica. Classification (NCBI taxonomy): domain Eukaryota; kingdom Viridiplantae; phylum Streptophyta; class Magnoliopsida; order Poales; family Poaceae; genus Eleusine; species Eleusine indica. The sequence goes on along the minus strand of CM059501.1, from coordinate 26,770,753 downwards.
GTTATGCCGTTTGGATTGTCTAATGCTCCTAGGACTTTTATGCGCTTAATGAATGAAGTTCTTCGGTCTTTCATTGGAATATTTGTTGTTGTCTATTTTGATGATATCCTTATATACAGCAAATCCATGAATGAGCATTTAGATCATTTGCGTGCTGTTTTTGATGCTTTGCGTGCTGCTCACTTGTTTGGGAACATGGAAAAATGCACTTTTTGCACGCAACGTGTTTCGTTTCTTGGATATGTTGTTACTCCACAGGGCATTGAGGTCGATAGCAGCAAGGTGGACGCCATTCAGAGTTGGCCCCAACCGACGACGGTCACACAGGTTCGCAGTTTTCTTGGTCTTGCAGGCTTCTATCGTCGTTTTATGCGGGATTTCAGTTCTATTGCTGCACCATTACATGAGCTGACCAAGAAGGGTGCGCCATTTGAGTGGGGCGCACCACAAAACGACGCATTCAACACTTTAAAGGAACGGTTAACTCATGCTCCTCTCTTACAATTGCCTAATTTTGATAAAGTGTTTGAATTGGAATGTGATGCTAGTGGAATTGGTTTGGGTGCTGTTTTGTTGCAAGATCATAAACCCATTGCTTATTTTAGTGAGAAGTTAAGTGGTGCTGCTCTTAAATATTCCACTTATGATAAAGAACTTTATGCTTTAGTAAGAACTTTGCAAACATGGCAGCATTATTTATGGCCTCGCGAATTTATTATTCATTCTGATCATGAGGCTTTGAAACATATTAGAACCCAAACTAATCTGAATCGTCGTCATGCTAAATGGGTTGAATTTATTGAATCTTTTCCATACATCATTAAACATAAAAACGGGAAGGAAAATGTGATTGCCGATGCTTTGTCTCGTCGTTATATGATGCTGTCCCAATTAGACTTTAAAATCTTTGGTTTGCAAGCTTTGAAAGATCAATATGTGAATGATGCTGATTTTCATGATATTATGCTGCATTGTAAGGATGGCAAACCTTAGGGCAAATTTCATATGCAGGATGGGTTCCTGTTTCGTGCTAACAAGCTGTGTATTCCAGCTAGCTCGGTTCGTCTTTTGTTGTTACAGGAGGCGCATGGAGGTGGTCTTATGGGTCACTTCGGAGTTTTCAAGACACATGAGGTGTTGGCCGACCATTTCTTTTGGCCACGGATGCGCCGTGATGTTGAGCGCCTTGTTGCACGCTGTACTACATGTCAAAAAGCTAAATCTCGTTTGGGTAATCATGGTTTGTATATGCCCTTGCCTGTTCCCTCTTCTTCTTGGCATGATATTTCGATGGATTTTGTTTTGAGATTGCCTCGCACTAAGAAGGGGAGGGACAGTATTTTTTTGGTTGTTGATCGTTTCTCTAAAATGGCTCACTTTATACCTTGTCATAAAACTGATGATGCTTCAAATGTTGCTGAATTGTTCTTTAGAGAGATTGTTAGATTGCATGGAATTCCTAAAACAATTATCTCTGATCGTGATGCTAAGTTTCTTAGTCATTTTTGGCGTTCTCTTTGGAATAAATTAGGAACTAAGCTGCTGTTTAGTACTACTTGTCATCCTCAAACTGATGGGTCCTTTTGCTTATAATCGTGCTACACATTCTGCCACTAAGATGTGTCCTTTTGAGGTTGTTTATGGCTATGTTCCTAAGGCGCCTATTGATTTGTTTGCTATTGATGCTGAAGATGAACCACATCTTGATGCTCTTGCTCATATTGATCACATGAAACAATTGCATGAAGAAACACAACACAACATTGCCATTGCTAATAAAAAGTATCATGTTGCTGGTAGTAAAGGTAGAAAACATATTTCTTTTGAACCTGGTGATTTGGTTTGGTTGCACTTGCGTAAAGATAGATTTCCTACTTTGCGTCGTTCTAAACTGATGCCTCGTGCTGCTGGTCCTTTTAAAGTGCTAACCAAGATTAACGATAATGCTTATGTTCTTGACTTGCCCATGGAGTTTGGTGTTTCCACTAGTTTTAATGTTGCAGATTTGAAACCATACTTGGGTGAGGATGATGAGTTGCCGTCGAGGACGACTTCACTTCAAGAAGGGGAGGATGATGAGGACATCCACGACATACGAATAATGACGACGGAAGATGGCGCGCCAAACCAAGCTGTCACACCTTCACCTCTCGTCGTCGCGCCTCCTCGAGTTACGGATCCATCTTCTAACGAGTCGACGACGTACAAGGGCCCAATCACTAGGGCTCGAGCCCAGGAATTGAAGACGGTTTTGATGCTAAGGAACGACGGCCCAGGATGATGTCGCCCGAAGGCCCACGTGGCCCAAGTCGCACGACTCCCTCTCCACCGCGCGCCTCTCCACTTCAGCCGGCTCTAGATGCCTCGTCCTCCCCCTATATAGTCAAGGGCTGCGCCCCTTGTAATCTTCGAGTTTTGTTTTAAGTTTAGCTTAGCTATACATCCGTCTCTCGACGTGAATTCAGAACTCCACCTTCGTGCAATACATCAGATTGCTCGCCTCTAATTCTTACTCGTTCTTCGATTGCGCGTAAGAATTGATCCTCGTGATCAGGTTGATCTTGTTTACCACAAGGTTAATATCCTCCGGAAGTTGGTTCAGCGATTGCATTGGCGCTTCGGCTTGCTCGTCGTAGTCGGATCGTGAGGGTCGACATCCACCAAATCGAAGTTATCTCCACTCGCCGAAAGATCGGGCACTCTACACCTATCACGTTGGCTAATGAGTATAACAATATTGGACGAGCCATTGGGCAACGAAATGATGTCTCACGGTAGCTCCATTCTTTGTCCATACTCGATTGTTCCCGCTGCTAACATGGTGTCAATCAAGTATGATAATACTGAATGGGCATCTCATAAGTCCTCATCTCATGAACGTCATAGTTTAGCCCGATTGCTTGGATTCGCCTTTTCTATACTTTGTTGGTTCTAGCCGGTGATATAGTGGCCAACGAGTATAACGACATAGGATGTGCCATTAGGCGACGATATGATGTCGCACGATATCTCCATTCCTTGTCCATAATCAATTGTTCATGATGGTGATATGGTGTTAATCGAGCATGATGACATTGAATGGCCAGCATGTAAGGCCTCATCTCACGGACGTCACAGTTTGGCCCGATTGCTTCACCCGCCTTGTATATACTTCGTTGGTTCTAGCCGTTGATATGATGGCCAAGGAGTATAACAATATTGGACGAGCCATTGGGCAACGAAATGATGTCTGACGGTAGCTCCATTCTTTGTCCATACTCGATTGTTCTCGCTGCTAACACGGTGTCAATAGCGCATGATGACATTGAATGGGCATCTCATAAGTCCTCATCTCATGAACGTCAAAGTTTGGCCCGATTGCTTGGATTCCCCTTTTCTATACTTCGTTGGTTCTAGCCGGTGATATAGTGGCCAACGAGTATAACAACATAGGACGAGCCATTAGGTGACGATATGATGTCTCACAATATCTCCATTCCTTGTCCATAACCAATTGTACATTGTGGTGATATGGTGTTAATTGAGCATGATGACATTGAATGGCCAGCATGTAAGGCCTCATCTCATGGACGTCACAGTTTGGCCTGATTGCTTCACTCGCCTTGTATATACTTCGTTGGTTCTAGCCGGTGATACGTTGGCTAATGAGTATAACAATATTGGACGGGCCATTCGGCAACGATATGATGTCTCACGGTAGCTCCATTCTTTGTCCATACTAGATTGTTCTCGCTGATAACATGGTGTCAATCGAGTATGATGTATTGAATGGTCAACTCATAAGTCCTCATCTCATGAACGTCAAAGTTTGGCCCGGTTGCTTGGATTCGCCTTTTCTATACTTCGTTGGTTCTAGCCGGTGATATAGTGGCCAACGAGTATAACGACATAGGACGTGCCATTAGGCGACGATATGATGTCGCACGATATCTCCATTCCTTGTTCATAAGCAATTGTTCATGGTGGTGATATGGTGTTAATCGAGCATGATGACATTGAATGGCCAGCATGTAAGGCCTCATCTCACGGACGTCACTGTTTGGCCCGATTGCTTCACCCGCCTTGTATATACTTCGTTGGTTCTAGCCGCTGATACGATGGCCAATCAGTATAACAACATTGGACGAGCCATTGGGCAACGAAATGATGTCTGACGGTAGCTCCATTCTTTGTCCATACTCGATTGTTCTCGCTGCTAACACGGTGTCAATAGCGCATGATGACATTGAATGGGCATCTCATAAGTCCTCATCTCATGAACGTCAAAGTTTGGCCCGATTGCTTGGATTCCCCTTTTCTATACTTCGTTGGTTCTAGCCGGTGATATAGTGGCCAACGAGTATAACAACATAGGACGAGCCATTAGGTGACGATATGATGTCTCACAATATCTCCATTCCTTGTCCATAACCAATTGTACATTGTGATATGGTGTTAATTGAGCATGATGACATTGAATGGCACCATGTAAGGTCTCATCTCATGGACGTCACTGTTTGGCCTGATTGCTTCACTCGCCTTGTATATACTTCGTTGGTTCTAGCCGGTGATACGTTGGCTAATGAGTATAACAATATTGGACGGGCCATTGGGCAACGATATGATGTCTCACGGTAGCTCCATTCTTTGTCCATACTCGATTGTTCTCGCTGCTAACATGGTGTCAATCGAGTATGATGTATTGAATGGTCATCTCATAAGTCCTCATCTCATGAACGTCAAAGTTTGGCCCGGTTGCTTGGATTCGCCTTTTCTATACTTCGTTGGTTCTAGCCGGTGATATAGTGGCCAACGAGTATAACGACATAGGACGTGCCATTAGGCGACGATATGATGTCGCACGATATCTCCATTCCTTGTTCATAAGCAATTGTTCATGGTGGTGATATGGTGTTAATCGAGCATGATGACATTGAATGGCCAGCATGTAAGGCCTCATCTCACGGACGTCACTGTTTGGCCCGATTGCTTCACCCACCTTGTATATACTTTGTTGGTTCTAGCCGTTGATACGATGGCCAATGAGTATAACAATATTGGACGAGCCATTGGGCAACGATATGATGTCTCACGGTAGCTCCATTCTTTGTCCATACTCGATTGTTCTCGCTGCTAACACGGTGTCAATAGCGCATGATGACATTGAATGGGCATCTCATAAGTCCTCATCTCATGAACGTCAATGTTTGGCCCGATTGCTCGGATTCCCCTTTTCTATACTTCGTTGGTTCTAGCCGGTGATATAGTGGCCAACGAGTATAACAACATAGGACGAGCCATTAGGTGATGATATGATGTCTCAGAATATCTCCATTCCTTGTCCATAACCAATTGTACATTGTGGGGATATGGTGTTAATCGGGCATGATGACATTGAATGGGCAGCATGTAAGGTCTCATCTCTGGGACGTCACAGTTTGGCCCGATTGCTTCACTCGCCTTGTATATACTTCGTCGGTTCTAGCCGGTGATACGTTGGCTAATGAGTATAACAATATTGGACGGGCCATTGGGCAACGATATGATGTCTCACGGTAGCTCCATTCTTTGTCCATACTAGATTGTTCTCGCTGCTAACATGGTGTCAATCGAGTATGATGTATTGAATGGTCATCTCATAAGTCCTCATCTCATGAACGTCAAAGTTTAGCCCGGTTGCTTGGATTCGCCTTTTCTATACTTCGTTGGTTCTAGCCGGTGATATAGTGGCGAACGAGTATAACGACATAGGACGTGCCATTAGGCGACGATATGATGTCGCACGATATCTCCATTCCTTGTTCATAAGCAATTGTTCATGGTGGTGATATGGTGTTAATCGAGCATGATGACATTGAATGGCCAGCATGTAAGGCCTCATCTCACGGACGTCACTGTTTGGCCCGATTGCTTCACCCGCCTTGTATATACTTCGTTGGTTCTAGCCGCTGATACGATGGCCAATGAGTATAACAATATTGGATGAGCCATTGGGCAACGATATGATGTCTCACGGTAGCTCCATTCTTTGTCCATACTCGATTGTTCTCGCTGCTAACACGGTGTCAATAGCGCATGATGACATTGAATGGGCATCTCATAAGTCCTCATCTCATGAACGTCAATGTTTGGCCCGATTGCTCGGACTCCCCTTTTCTAAACTTCGTTGGTTCTAGCCGGTGATATAGTGGCCAATGAGTATAACAACATAGGACGAGCCATTAGGTGACGATATGATGTCTCAGAATATCTCCATTCCTTGTCCATAACCAATTGTACATTGTGGGGATATGGTGTTAATCGGGCATGATGACATTGAATGGGCAGCATGTAAGGCCTCATCTCAGGGACGTCACAGTTTGGCCCGATTGCTTCGCTCGCCTTGTATATACTTCGTCGGTTCTAGCCGGTGATACGTTGGCTAATGAGTATAACAATATTGGACGGGCCATTGGGCAACGATATGATGTCTCACGGTAGCTCCATTCTTTGTCCATAATCAATTGTTCATGGTGGTGATATGGTGTTAATCGAGCATGATGACACTAAATGGGCAGCATGTCAGGCCTCATCTCACGGACGTCACAGTTTGGCCCGATTGCTTCACTCGCCTTGTATATACTTCGTTGGTTCTAGCCGGTGATACGTTGGCTAATTAGTATAACAATATTGGAAGAGCCATTAGGCAACACTATGATGTCTCACAATAGCTCCATTCCTTGTCAATAATCAATTGTTCATGGTGGTGATATGGTGTTAATCGAGCGTGATGACATTGAATAGGCAGCATGTAAGGCCTCATCTCACGGACGTCACAGTTTGGCCCGATTGCTTCACTCGCCTTGTATATACTTCGTTGGTTCTAGGTAGTGATACGTTGGCTAATGAGTATAACAATATTGGACGAGCCATTGGGCAACGATATGATGTCTCATGGTAGCTCCATTCTTTGTCCATACTCGATTGTTCCCGCTGCTAACATGGTGTCAATCGAGTATGATAATACTGAATGGGCATCTCATAAGTCCTCTTCTCATGAACGTAATAGTTTGGCCCGATTGCTTGGATTCGCCTTTTCTATACTTCATCTGTTCTAGCCGGTGATATAGTGGCCAACGAGTATAACAACATAGGACGAGCCATTAGGCGACGATATGATGTCTCACGATATCTCCATTCCTTGTCCATAATAAATTGTTCATGCTGGTGATATGGTGTTAATCGAGCATGATGACATTGAATGGGCAGCATGTAAGGCCTCATCTGACGGACGTCATAGTTTGGCCCGATTGCTTCACTCGCCTTGTATATACTTCGTTGGTTCTAGCCGGTGATACGTTGGCTAATGAGTATAACAATATTGGACGAGCCATTGGGCAATGATATGATGTCTCATGGTAGCTCCATTCTTTGTCCATACTCGATTGTTCTCGCTACTAACACGGTGTCAATCGAGAGGGATGACATTGAATGGGCATCTCATAAGTCCTCATCTCTTGAACGTCACAGTTTGGCCTGATTGCTTGGACTCGCCTTTTCCATACTTTGTTGGTTCTAGCCGGCCGGTGATATAGTGGCAAACGAGTATAACGACATAGGACGCGCCATTAGGCTACGATATGATGTCCACGGTAGCTCCATTCCTTGTCCATACTCCATTCTTCGCGCTGGTGATACGATATGAATCGAGCATGATGACATTGAATGGGTATCTCATAAAGCCTCATATCATAGACGTCACAGTTGGACCCGATTGCTTGACTCGTCTTGTCTATACTTCATTGGTTCTAGCCGGTGATACGTTGGCCAACGAGTATAACGACATAGGACGAGCCATTAGGCGATGATATGATGTCTCACAATAGCTCCATTCATTGTCTATTCTCGATTGTTCTCGCCGCAAACACGGTGTGATAGGTGTAGAGTGCCCGATCTTTCGGCGAGTGGAGATAACTTCGATTTGGTGGATGTTGACCCTTACGATCCGACTACGACGAGCAACCCGAAGCGCCAATGCAATCGCTGAACCAACTTCCGGAGGATATTAACCTTGCGGTAAACAAGATCAACCTGATCACGAGGATCAATTCTTTCGCGCAATCGAAGAACGAGCAAGAATTAGAGGCGAGCAATATGATGTATTGCATGAAGGTGGAGTTCTGAATTCACGTCGAGAGACGGATGTATAGCTAAGCTAAACTTAAAACAAAACTCAAGATTGCAAGGAGCGCAGCCCTTGACTATATAAGGGGGGGGGGGGGGGGACGAGGCATCTAGGGCCGGCTGAAGTGGAGAGGCGCGCGGTGGAGAGGGAGTCACGTGACTTGGACCACGTGGGCCTCCAGGCGGCATCATCCTGGGCCGTCGTTCCTTAGCATCAAAACCGTCTTCAATTCCTGGGCTCGAGCTCTTGTGATTGGGCCCTTGTACGTCGTTGTCTCGTTAGAAGATGGATCCGTAACTCGAGGAGGCGCGACGATGAGAGGTGGAGGCGTGATAGCTTGGTTTGGCGCGCCATCTTCTGTCGTCATTATTCGTATGTTGTTGATGTCCTCATCATCCTCCCCTTCTTGAAGTGAAGTCGTCCTCGACGGCAACTCATCATCCTCACCCAAGTATGGTTTCAAATCTGCAACATTAAAACTAGTGGAAACATCAAACTCCATGGACAAGTCAAGAACATAAGCATTATCGTTAATCTTGATTAGCACTTTAAAAGGACCCGCAGCACAAGGCATCAGTTTAGAACGACGCAAAGTAGGAAATCTATCTTTACGTAAGTGCAACCAAACCAAATCACCAGGTTCAAAAGAAATATGTTTTCTACCTTTACTACCAGCAACTTGATACTTTTTATTAGCAACGGCAATGTTGTGTTGAGTTTCTTCATGCAATTGTTTCATCTGATCAATATGAGCAAGAGCATCAAGATGTGGTTCATCTTCAGCATCAATAGCAAACAAATCAATAGGCGCCCTAGGAACATAGCCATAAACAACCTCAAAAGGACACATCTTAGTGGCAGAATGTGTAGCACGATTATAAGCAAATTCAACATGAGGTAAACAATCTTCCCAACGTGTCAAGTTTTTATCTAGAACAGCTCTAAGCATAGCAGACAAAGTTCTATTTACTACCTCACTTTGCCCGTCAGTTTGAGGATGACAAGTAGTACTAAACAGCAGCTTAGTTCCTAATTTATTCCAAAGAGAACGCCAAAAATGACTAAGAAACTTAGCATCACGATCAAAGACAATTGTTTTAGGAATTCCATGCAAACTACCAATCTCTCTAAAGAACAATTCAGCAACATTTGAGGCATCATCAGTTTTATGACAAGGTATAAAGTGAGCCATTTTAGAGAAACGATCAACAACCACAAAAATACTGTCCCTCCCCTTCTTAGTGCGAGGTAATCCCAAAACAAAATCCATCGAAATATCATGCCAAGGAGAAGAGGGAACAGGCAAGGGCATATACAAACCATGATTACCCAAACGAGATTTAGCTTTTTGACATGTAGTGCAGCGTGCAACAAGGTGCTCAACATCGCGACGCATCCGTGGCCAAAAGAAATTGTCGGCAACACCTCATGGGTCTTGAAAACGCGAAGTGACCCATAAGACGACCTCCATGCGCCTCCTGTAACAACAAAAGACGAACCGAGCTAGCTAGAATACACAGCTTGTTAGCACGAAACAGGAACCCATCCTGCATATGAAATTTGCCCCAAGGTTTGCCATCCTTACAATGCATCATAATATCACGAAAATCAGCATCATTCACATATTGATCTTTCAACGCTTGAAAACCAAAGATTTTGAAGTCTAATTGGGACAGCATCATATAACGACGAGACAAAGCATTGACAATCACATTTTCCTTCCCGTTGTTATGTTTAATGATGTACGAAAAAGATCCAATAAATTCAACCCATTTAGCATGACGACGGTTCAGATTAGTTTGGGTTCTAATATGTTTCAAAGCCTCATGATCAGAATGAATAAAAAATTCGCAAGGCCATAAATAATGCTGCCATGTTTGCAAAGTTCTTACTAAAGCATAAAGTTCTTTATCATAAGTGGAATATTTAAGAGCAGCACCACTTAACTTCTCACTAAAATAAGCAATGGATTTATGATCTTGCAACAAAACAGCATCGAAACCAATTCCACTAGCATCACATTCCAATTCAAACACTTTATCAAAATTAGACAATTGTAAGAGAGGAGCATGAGTTAACCGTTCCTTTAAACTGTTGAATGCGTCCCACTCAAATGGCGCACCCTTCTTGGTCAGCTCATGTAATGGTGCAGCAATAGAACTGAAATCCTGCACAAAACGACGATAGAAGCCTGCAAGACCAAGAAAACTGCGAACCTGTGTGACCGTCGTCGGTTGGGGCCAACTCTGAATGGCGTCCACCTTGATGCTATCCACCTCAATGCCCTGTGGAGTAACAACATATCCAAGAAACAAAACACGTTGCGCGCAAAAAGTGCATTTTTCCATGTTCCCAAACAAGTGAGCAGCACGCAAAGCATCAAAAACAGCACGCAAATGATCTAAATGCTCATTCATAGATTTGCTATATATAAGGATATCATCAAAATAGACAACAACAAATATTCCAATGAAAGACCGACGAACTTCATTCATTAAGCGCATAAAAGTGCTAGAAGCATTAGACAATCCAAATGGCATAACCAACCATTCATACAATCCAAATTTAGTTTTAAAATCCGTTTTCCATTCATCTCCTAATTTCATTCTTATGTGATGGTAACCACTACGCAAATCAACCTTAGAGAAAATTGTGGCACCACTAAGTTCATCAAGCATATCATCAAGGCGTGGTATAGGATATCGGTAACGAATTGTAATATTGTTAATTGCACTACAATCTACACACATACGCCAAGAACCATCTTTCTTAGGAACAAGCAAAACAGGAACCGAACAAGGGCTGAGAGACTCACGAATGTAACCTTTATCAAGCAATGCCTGCATTTGACGCTGAATTTGTTTTGTCTCCTCAGGATTTGTGCGGTACGAGCGTGATTAGAAAGCTGTGCGCCTGGAATTAAATCAATCTGATGTTCTATGCCACGAATAGGAGGAAGACCCGGTGGCAATTCAGCGGGAAAAACATCTTTATAGTCCTGCAAAAGGTTAGCAACAGCAGGAGGAATATGCAACATAGGCGCCTCATCTAGTGAAACAAGCATACGAGAGCAAACTAGCGCATAGCAAAGCAGATTAGCATCATGTAATTCATCAAAATCAGCACGTGTAGCAAGCAAGATAGGGTTATTCAATTTCATCTCATGTTGAACAGGTGCAACAGGAGGCGATGTAACCAATTTTGCAGCTTTTGTCACTCGAGCAATATCATCTTTAAGAACTTGTTCAGGTGTCATAGGATGAATAACAATTTTCTGACCCTTAAACATGAAGGAATAATAATTGGAGCGACCATGATGAACACTATCAGCATCATATTGCCAAGGACGGCCAAGCAACAAAGAGCATGCTTCCATTGGAACAACATCACAATCTACAAAATCAGAATAGGCGCCAAGAGAGAGAAAGGAACACGTACCGAGCGTATTACCTTTATTTTGCCGCCATCATTAAGCCATTGAACGTGATAAGGATGTGGGTGCTTCCTTGTTGGCAATGACAACTGCTCCACCAAGGTCGTACTCGCCAAATTATTACAACTGCCACCATCGATGATTATACAGACCGCTCGTTCTTGCGCAACGCCTTTGATATGAAAAATGTTGTGGCGCTGATGCTTTTCTTCCTGAATGACCTGTGTACTAAGAACACGCTCCAAAACAAGAGTTGCATACCTGTCGGCGGCACTAGAGTCGACATGGAGCTCTATATTATTTGCATGATTAGTAGCAAGCATAGTCTGCTGAATATCCTCAGAATCACTAGCAGAGGAATACCCACCATCGTCACGAATCAACATAGTTCATTTATTTGGACAATCGCGTATCACATGACCAAATCCTCGGCAACGGTGACACTGAATATCACGAGCTCGTCCAGTCAACGAGGAGGACGACACAATCGAGGCAGATTTGGTCGTGGATGGAGCACTCGACTTGGACGTGGTCGAGGAGTGGTCGCGCGACGTGGAAGGAGGTGTCGACCGTGGAGCTGAAGGCGTCTTGGACCCTACAAAAATGTTAGGTCTTGACAAAGATTGTCGATCCTGCACTTCACGTTCAGCTTTACAAGCATATTCAAATAAGGTGGTCATATCATCATAATTCTTATAATCAAGAATGTTCTAAATTTCACGATTTAACCCACCCCTAAAGCGAACCATAGCAGCATCATCCAGTTCAACTAAACCACAGTGAATCATACCCTTTTGCAAAGGTTGATAATAATCCTCTATGAGAAGTGAACCTTGTTGAAAACGCTGCATTTGATTAAGCAAATCTCTAGCACAATATGACGGCACAAAACGATGACGCATAGCAGCTTTTAATGCTGTCCAAGTGGCTGGAATATTATCAAGATATCTGATAGGTGTAGAGTGCCCGATCTTTCGGCAAGTAGAGATAACTTCGATTTGGTGGATGTTGACCCTCACGATCTGACTACGACGAGCAAGCCGAAGCGCCAATGCAATCGCTGAACCAACTTCCGGAGGATATTAACCTTGCGGTAAACAAGATCAACCTAATCACGAGGATCAATTCTTACGCGCAATCGAAGAACGAGCAAGAATTAGAGGCGAGCAATCTGATGTATTGCACGAAGGTGGAGTTCTGAATTCATGTCGAGAGACGGATGTATAGCTAAGCTAAACTTAAAACAAAACTCAAAGATTACAAGGGGCGCAGCCCTTGACTATATAGGGGGAGGACGAGGCATCTAGGGCCGGCTGAAGTGGAGAGGCGCGCGGTGGAGAGGGAGTCGTGCGACTTGGGCCACGTGGGCCTTCGGGCGACATCATCCTGGGCCGTCGTTCCTTAGCATCAAAACCGTCTTCAATTCCTGGGCTTGAGCTCTAGTGATTGGGCCCTTGTACGTCGTCGTCTCGTTAGAAGATGGATCCGTAACTCGAGGAGGCGCGACGACGAGAGGTGGAGGCGTGACAGCTTGGTTTGGCGCGCCATCTTTCGTCGTCATTATTCGTATGTCGTTGATGTCCTCATCACACCGTATCACCGGCGAGAACAATCGAGTATGGACATGGAATGGAGCTACCGTCAGATATCATATCGTCACCTAATGCCATATCCAATGTCGTTATACTCATTGGCCACCGTATCATCGGCTACAACAAATGAAGTATAGACAAGGCGAGTCCAAGATATCAGGCCAAACTATGACATCTATGAGATGAGACCTTACGAGATGCCCATTCAATGTCATCATGCTCGATTGACACCGTATCACCAGTGAGAACAATCAAGTATGGACAAGGAATGGAGCTACTACGAGACATCATATCATCGCCTAATGCCATGTCCTATGTTGTTATACTCATTGTCCACTGTATCACCGGCTACAACCAACGAAGTATAGACAAGGACAGTCCAAGACATCAGGCCAAACTATGACATCTATGAGATGAGGCCTTACGTGCTGACCAATCATTGTCATCATGCTCGATTGACACCGTATCACCACCGAGAACAATCGAGTATGAACAAGGTGATAGGTGTAGAGTGCCCGATCTTTCGGCGAGTGGAGATAACTTCGATTTGGTGGATGTTGACCCTCACGATCCGACTACGACGAGCAAGCCGAAGCGCCAATGCAATCGCTGAACCAACTTCTGGAGGATATTAACCTTGCGGTAAACAAGATCAACCTGATCACGAGGATCAATTCTTACGCGCAATCGAAGAACGAGCAAGAATTAGAGGCGAGCAATCTGATGTATTGCACGAAGGTGGAGTTCTGAATTCACGTCGACAGACGGATGTATAGCTAAGCTAAACTTAAAACAAAACTCAAAGATTACAAGGGGCGCAGCCCTTGACTATATAGGGGGAGGACGAGGCATCTAGGGCCGACTGAAGTGGAGAGGCGCGCGGTGGAGAGGGAGTCGTGCGACTTGGGCCACGTGGGCCTTCGGACGACATCATCCTGGGCCGTCGTTCCTTAGCATCAAAACCGTCTTCAATTCCTGGGCTCGAGCTCTAGTGATTGGGCCCTTGTACGTCGTCGTCTCGTTAGAAGATGGATCCGTAACTCGAGGAGGCGCGACGACGAGAGGTGGAGGCGTGACAGCTTGGTTTGGCGCGCCATCTTCCGTCGTCATTATTCGTATGTCGTTGATGTCCTCATCATCCTCCCCTTCTTGAAGTGAAGTCGTCCTCGACGGCAACTCATCATCCTCACCCAAGTATGGTTTCAAATCTGCAACATTAAAACTAGTGGAAACACCAAACTCCATGGGCAAGTCAAGAACATAAGCATTATCGTTAATCTTGGTTAGCACTTTAAAAGGACCAGCAGCACGAGACATCAGTTTAGAACGACGCAAAGTAGGAAATCTATCTTTACGCAAGTGCAACCAAACCAAATCACCAGGTTCAAAAGAAATATGTTTTCTACCTTTACTACCAGCAACTTGATACTTTTTATTAGCAATGGTAATGTTGTGTTGTGTTTCTTCATGCAATTGTTTCATGTGATCAATATGAGCAAGAGCATCAAGATGTGGTTCATCCTCAGCATCAATAGCAAACAAATCAATAGGCGCCTTAGGAACATAGCCATAAACAACCTCAAAAGGACACAACTTAGTGGCAGAATGTGTAGCACGATTATAAGCAAATTCAACATGAGGTAAACAATCTTCCCAGCGTCTCAAATTTTTATCTAAAACAGCTCTAAGCATAGCAGACAAAGTTCTATTTACTACCTCAGTTTGCCCATCAGTTTGAGGATGACAAGTAGTACTAAACAGGAGCTTAGTTCCTAATTTATTCCAAAGAGAACGCCAAAAATGACTAAGAAACTTAGCATCACGATCAGAGACAATTGTTTTAGGAATTCCATGCAATCTAACAATCTCTCTAAAGAACAATTCAGCAACATTTGAGGCATCATCAGTTTTATGACAAGGTATAAAGTGAGCCATTTTAGAGAAACGATCAACAACCACAAAAATACTGTCCCTCCCCTTCTTAGTGCGAGGCAATCCCAAAACAAAATCCATCGAAATATCAAGCCAAGGAGAAGAGGGAACAGGCAAGGGCATATACAAACCATGATTAGCCAAACGAGATTTAGCTTTTTGACATGTGGTACAGCGTGCAACAAGGCGCTCAACATCACGGCGCATCCGTGGCCAAAAGAAATGGTCGGCCAACACCTCATGTGTCTTGAAAACTCCGAAGTGACCCATAAGACCACCTCCATGCGCCTCCTGTAACAACAAAAGACGAACCGAGCTAGCTGGAATACACAGCTTGTTAGCACGAAATAGGAACCCATCCTGCATATGAAATTTGCCCCAAGGTTTGCCATCCTTACAATGCATCATAATATCATGAAAATCAGCATCATTCACATATTGATCTTTCAAAGCTTGCAAACCAAAGATTTTAAAGTCTAATTGGGACAGTTTAAGTTGGCCAATGAGTTTTAACAATATTGGACAAACCATTAGGCGAAGATATGATGTCTCATGGTAGCTCCATTCCTTGTCCATACTCGATTGTTCTTGCTTGTGATACGGTGCCATCGAGCATGATGACATAGATGAGGATTCGTAAGGCATCTTCTAGACGTCACAGTTTGGCCGATTGCTTGACTCGCCTTGTCTATACTTCTGTTGGTTCCCGGCGATACGTTCGCCAATGAGTATAACAATATTGGAGAGCCATTAGGCGTGATATGATATTCACGTATGCTCCATTCCTTGTCCATACTCGATGTTCTACGCTGGTGATACGGTGTCAATCGTGCATGATGACATTGAATGGGCAGCACGTAAGGCCTTTTTTTATAGACGCCATAGATCGCCAAACTGCTTGATCCCTTGTCCATACTTCGTTGGTTTTTGCCGTGATACGTTGGCCAATGAGTTTAACAATATTGGAACAACCCTTAGGCGAAGATATGATATCTCACGTAGCTCATTTGTCCATACTCGATTGTTCACGTATGATGCTTTCAATCGAGCATGATGACATTGAATGGGCAGCACGTAAGGCCTCATTCATAGAAGTCATAGATTGGCCCAACTCTTGAATCGCCTTGTCTACTTCGTTGGTTTAGCAGTTATACGTTGGCCAATGAGTTTAACAATATTGGACAACCCTTAGGCGAAGATATGATGTTCATGTAGCCCAATCCTTGTCCTACTCAATTGTTCTTGTTGTGATACGGTGCCAATGAGCATGATGACATAGATGGCATCTCGTAAGGCCCATCTTATAGACGTCACAGTTTGGCCCGATTGCTTGACTGCCTTGTCTATATCTTCGTTGGTTTCGGTGATACTTGCCAATGAGTAAACCATAGTGGACGAGCCATTAGGCGATATATGATATCTCACGTAGCTCCATTCCTTGTCCATACTCGAATGTTCACGCTGGTGATTACGGTGTCAATCGGCATGATACATTGAATGGGCAGCACGTAAGGCCTCATTTCATAGACGTCATAGATTCGCCAACTGCTTGAATTGCTTGTCCATACTTCGTTGGTTTTAGCTAGTGATAAGTTGGCCAATGAGTTTAACAATATTGGACAAACCCTTAGGCGAAGATATGTATCTCCCATTGCTCATCCTTGTCCTACTCGATTGTTAACGCTGGTATACGGTTTCTCGAGCATGATGACATTGAATGGGCAGCACGTAAGGCCTCATTCATAGACGTCTAGATTGGCCCAACTGTTGAATCGCTTGTTCATACTTCGTTGGTTTTAGCCAGTTATACGTTGGCCAATGGTTTAACAATATTGGACAAACCCTTGGCGAAGATATGATGTCTCATGGTAGCTTCATTCTGTCCATACTCGATTGTTCTTGCTTGTGATACGGTGCCAATAGCATGATGACATAGAATGAGCATCTGTAAGGCCTCATCTCATAGACGTCCAGTTTGGCCGATTGCTTGACTCGCCTTGTCTATACTTCGTTGGTTCTAGCCGTGATAACTTCGCCAATGAGTAAAACAATACTGGACGGCCATTAGGCGATGATATGATATTCACCGTAGCTCCATTCTTGTCCATAATCGATTGTTCACGCTGGTGATACGGTTTCAATCGAGCATGATGACATTGAATGGGCTGCACGTAAGGCCTCATTCATAGACGTCATAGATTGGCCCAACTGCTTCAATCGCCTTGTCAACTTGTTGGTTTTAGCGTGATACGTTGGCCAATGAGTTTAACAATATTGGACAAACCCTTAGGCGAAGATATGATATCTCACCGTAGCTCCATTCTTGTCCATACTCGATTGTTCACGCTGATGATACGATTTCAATCGAGCATGATGACATTGAATGGGCAGCACGTAAGGCCTCATTCATAGATATCATAGATTGGCCCAACTCCTGATTGCCTTGTCCACTATTCGTTGGTTTTAGAGTATACGTTGGCCATGAGTTTAACAATATTGGACAAACCCTTAGGCGAAGATATGATGTCTCTGTAGCCCATTCCTTGTCATAATCATTGTTCTTGTGTGATACGGTGCATAGAGCATGGTGACATTAGATGAGCATTCGTAAGGCCTCATCTTATAGACGTCACAGTTTGGCCCGAGCTTGACTCGCCTTGTCTATACTTCGTTGGTTCTTCCGGTGATACTTCGTCCAATGAGTTACAATATGGACGACATTAGGCGATGATATGATATCTACCGTAGCTCCATTCCTTGTCCATACTCGAATGTTCACGCTGTGATAAGGTGTCATCGGCATGATGACATTGAATGGGCAGCACGTAAGGCCTTATTTCATAGACATCATAGTTTGGCCCAATGCTTGAATTGCTTGTCATACTTCGTTGGTCCGTGATATGTGTCGCCAATGATATAACAATATTGGACGGCCATTAGCGATGATATGATATCTCACCGTAGCTCCATTCCTTGTCCTACTCGATTGTTCACGCTGGTGATACGGTTTCAATCGAGCAGATGACATTGAATGGGAGCACGTAAGGCCTCATTTCATAGACGTCATAGATTGCCAACTGCTTGAATCGCCTTGTCTATACTTCTTGTGTTTAGCCAGTGATACGTTGGCCAATGGGTTAACAATATTGGACAACCATTAGGCGAGATATGATGTCTCACGGTTGCTCCATTCCTTGTCCACACTTGTTGTTTCTCATGGGGATACGGTGTCAATCGAGCATGATGACATTGATGGGCATCTCGTAAGGCCTCATTCATAGACGTCACAGTTTGCCGAATTGCGGACTCGCCTTGTCTTTACTTTGTTGGTTCTACTTGGTGATACGTTGGCCATGGTATAACAATATTGGACGACCATTAGGGACAATTGATATCTCACAGTAGCTCCATTCCTTGTCCTACTCGATTGTTTCGCTGGTGATACGGTGTCAATCGAGCTGATGCATTGAATGGGCAGCACGTAAGGCCTCATTCATAGCGTCATAGATTGGCAAATGCTTGAATCGCCTTGTCATACTTCGTTGGTTTAGCCAGTTATACGTTGGCCAATGAGTTAACAATATGGACAAACCTTAGGCGAAGATATGATGTCTCATGGTAGCTCCATTCCTTGTCCATACTCGATTGTTCTTGCTTGTGTATCGGTGCAATCGGCTGATGACATAGATGAGCTCTGTAAGGCTCATCTTATGCGTACAGTTTGGCCCGATTGCTTGACTCGCCTTGTCTATACTTCGTTGGTTATCCGGTGATACTTCCAACGAGTAACAATATGGACGAGCCATTAGGCGAGATATGATATCTCACGTAGCTCCATTCCTTGTCCATACTGAATGTTTCACGCTGGTGATACGTGTGTCAATCGGCATGATGACATTGAATGGGCAGCATGTAAGGCCTCATTTCATAGACGTCATAGATTGCCCAACTGCTTGAATTGCCTTGTCTATACTTCTTGGTTTAGCGTGATACGTTGGCCAATGGTTTAACAATATTGGAAAACCTTAGGCGAAGATATGATGTCTCACGGTAGCTCCATCCTTTGCCATACTCAATGTTCACGCTGGTGATCGGTGTCAATCGGCATGATGACATTGAATGGCAGCATGTAAGGCCTCATTCATAGAAGTCATAGATGCCAACTGCTTGAATTGCCTTGTCTAAACTTCTTGGTTTTAGCGTGATACGTTGCCAATGGTTTAACAATTTGGACAAACCCTTAGGCGAAGATATGATGTCTCACGGTAGCTCCACCTTTGCATACTCGATTGTTCACGCTGGTGATACGGTGTCTAATCGAGCATGATGACATTGAATGGGCAGCACGTATAGGCCTATTTCATAACATCACAGTTGGCCCAAGCTTGATCGCCTTGTCTATACTTCTTGGTTTTAGCAGTGATACGTTGGCCAATGGTTAACAATATTGGACACCATTGGCGAAGATATGATGTCTCACGTAGCTCCATTCCTTGTCCAACTTGTTGTTCTCGCTGGATACGGTGTCAATCGGCATGATAGACTTTGTGGGCATCTCGTAAGGCCTCATCTCATGACTCACAGTTTGCGATTGCTGACTCGCCTTGTCTTTACTTTGTTGGTTCTACGGTGATACTTGGCCAACTGAGTATAAACAAATTGGACGACCATTAGGTGACAATTTGATATCTCACGTATGCTCCATTCCTTGTCCATAATCGATTGTTCTCGCTGGTGATACGGTGTCAATCGGCATGATGCATTGAATGGGCAGCACGTAAGGCCTCATCTCATAGACGTCAAGATTGGCCCACTGCGACGCCGTCCATACTTCGTTGGTTTTAGCCGGTTATACGTTGGCCAATGAGTTTAACAATATTGGACAAACCATTAGGCGAAGATATGATGTACGGTAGCTCCATTCCTTGTCCACACTTGTTTCTCGCTGGGGATACGGTGTCAATCGGCTGATGACATTTAGTGGGCATCTCGTAAGGCCCATCTCATAGAAGTCACAGTTTGGCCGATTGCTGACTCGCCTTGTCTTATACTTTGTTGGTTCTACGGTGATATTGGCCACTGGTATAAACATATGGACGACCATTAGGGAAATATGATATCTCAAGTAGCTCCATTCCTGTCCATACTCGTTGTTCTCGCTGGTGATACGTGTCAATCGAGCATGATGATTGATGGGCAGCACGTAAGGCCTCATTTCATAGACGTCATAGATTGGCCCACTGCTTGAATCGCCTGTCCATATATCGTTGGTTTTAGCCGTTATACGTTGGCCAAGTGTTTAACAATATGGACAACCTTAGGCGAAGATATGATGTCTCAGTATGCTCCATTCCTTGTCCATACTCGATTGTCTTGTGTGATACGGTGCAATCGAGATGATGACAAGAATGAGCTCTGTAGGCCTCATCTCATAGACGTCACAGTTTGGCCGAATGCTTGACTCGCCTTGTCTAACTCGTTGGTTCTACCGGTGAACTTCCAAGAGTAAAAATTGGGAGCATTAGGCGAGATATGATATCTCACCGTAGCTCCTCCTTGTCCATACTCGAATGTTCACGTGGTGATACGGTGTCATCGAGCATGATGACATTGAATGGGCAGCATGTAAGCCTCATTTCATAGACGCATAGATTCGCACTGCTTGAATTGCCTTGTCTATACTTCTTGGTTTTAGCCGTGTATCGTTGGCCAATGGTTTAACAATATTGGACAAACCTTAGGCGAAGATATGATGTCTCACGGTAGCTCCATCCTTTTGTCCATACTCGATTGTTCACGCTGGTGATACGGTTTCAATCGAGCACGATGACATTGAATGGGCAGCACGTAAGGCCTCATTTCAAGACGTCATAGATTGGCCCAACTGCTTGAATCGCCTTGTCCATACTTCGTTGGTTTTAGCCAGTTATACGTTTGGCCAATGAGTTTAACAATATTGGACAAACCCTTAGGAGAAGATATGATGTCTCATGGTAGCCCATCCTTGATTACTGATTGTTCTCGCTGGTGTACGGGTCTATCGAGCATGATGACATTGAATGGCAGCACGTAAGGCCTCATTCATAACTCACAGTTGCCCGATGCTTGATCGCCTTGTCTATACTTCTTGGTTTTAGCGTGATACGTGGCCAATGAGTTAACAATATTGGACAAACCATTAGGCGAAGATATGATGTCTCACGGTAGCTCCATTCCTTGTCCACAATGTTGTTCTCGCTGGGGATACGGTGTTCAATCGAGCATGATGACATTGATGGGCATGTAAGGCCTCATTTATAGACGTCACAGTTTTGCGATTGCTGACTCCCTTGTCTTTACTTTGTTGGTTTACTGGTGATACGTTGGCCATGAGTATAACAATATTGGACGACCATTAGGGCAATATGTATCCACACCGTAGCTCCATTCCTTGTCCATACTCGATTGTTCACGCTGGTGATACGGTTTCAATCGAGCACTGATGACATTGAATGGGCAGCACGTAAGGCCTCATTTCATAGACGTCATAGATTGGCCCAACTGCTTGAATCGCCTTGTCCATACTTCGTTGGTTTTAGCCAGTTATACGTTGGCCAATGAGTTTATCAATATGGGACAAACCCTTAGGCGAAGATATGATGTCTCATGGTAGCTCCATTCCTTGTCCATACTCGATTGTTCTTGCTTGTGATACGGTGCCAATCGAGCATGATGACATAGAATGAGCATCTCGTAAGGCCTCATCTCATAGACGTCACAGTTTGGCCCGATTGCTTGACTCGCCGTTGTCTATACTTCGTTGGGTCTACCCGGCGATACCTTCGCCAATGAGTAAAACAATATTGGACGAGCCTTAGGCGAATGATATGATATCTCACCGTAGCTCCATTCCTTGTCCATACTCGATTGTTCACGCTGGTGATACGATGTCAATCGAGCATGATGACATTGAATGGGCAGCACGTAAGGCCTCATTTCATAGTCGTCATAGATTGGCCCAACTGCTTGAATCGCCTTGTGCCATACTTCGTTGGTTTTAGGCCTGTTATACGTTGGCCAATGAGTTAACAATATGGACAAACCCGTAGGCGAAGATATGATGTCTCATGGTAGCTCCATTCCTTGTCCATACTCGATTGTTCTTGCGTGTGATACGGTGCCAATCGAGCATGATGACATAGAATGAGCATCTCGTAAGGCCTCATCTCATAGACGTCACAGTTTGGCCCGATTGCTTGACTCGCGTTGTCTATACTTCGTTGGTTCTACCCGGTGATACCTTCGCCAATGAGTAAACAATACTGGACGAGCCATTAGGCGATGATATGATATCTCACCGAGCTCATTCCTTGTCCATACTCAATGTTCACGCTGGTGATACGGTGTCAATCGTGCATGATGACATTGAATCGGCAGCACGTAAGCCTCATTTCATAGACGTCATAGATTGGCCCAACTGCTTGAATCGCCTTGTGCATACTTCGTTGGTTTTAGCCAGTATACGTTGGCCAATGAGTTTAACAATATTGGACAAACCCTTAGGCGAAGATATGATATCTCACCGTAGCTCCATTCCTTGTCCATACTCGATTGTTCACGCTGTGTGATACGGTTCAATCGAGCACGATGACATTGAATGAGCATCACGTAGGCCCTCATCTCATAGACGTCACAGTTTGGCCCGATTGCTTGACTCGCCTTGTCTATACTTTGTTGGTTCTACCCGGGTGATACCTTCGCCATTGAGTAAAACAATACCGACGAGCCATTAGGCGATGATATGATATCTCACCGTAGCTCTATTCCTTGTCCATACTCAAATGTTCACGCTGGTGATACGGTGTCAATCGTGCATGATGACATGAATCGGCAGCACGTAAGGCCTCATTTCATAGACGTCATAGAGTGGCCCAACTGCTTGAATCGCCTTGTCCATACTTCGATGGTTTTAGCCAGTCATACGTTGGCCAATGAGTTTAACAATATTGGACAAACCCTTAGGCGAAGATATGATATCTCACCGTAGCTCATTCCTTGTCCATAACTCGATTGTTCACGCTGGTGATAAGGTTTCAATCGAGCACGATGACATTGAATGGGCAGCACGTAAGGCCGCATTTCATAGACGTCATAGATTGGCCCAACTGCTTGAATCGCCTTGTCCATACTTCGTTGGTTTTAGCCAGTTATACGTTGGCCAATGAGTTTAACAATATTGGACAAACCCTTAGGCGAAGATATGATGTCTCATGGTAGCTCCATTCCTTGTCCATACTCGATTGTTCTTGCATGTGATACGGTGCCAAACGAGCATGATGACATAGAATGAGCATCTCGTAAGGCCTCATCTCATAGACGTCACAGTTTGGCCCGATTGCTTGACTCGCCTTGTCTATACTTCGTTGGTTCTACCCGGCGATACACTCGCCAATGACTATAACAGTATTGGACGAGCCATTAGGCGATGATATGATATCTCACGATAGCTCCATTCCTTGTCCATACTCGATTGTTCTCGCTGGTGATACGGCGTCAATCGAGCATGATGACATTGAATGGGCAGCACGTAAGGCCTCATTTCATAGACGACATAGATTCGCCCAACTACTTGAATCGCCTTGTCATACTTCGTTGGTTTTAGCCAGTGATACGTTGGCCATAGAGTTTAACAATATTAGACAAACCTTAGGCGAAGATATGATATCTCACCGTAGCTCCATTCCTTGTCCATACTCGATTGTGAACGCTGGTGATACGGTTTCAATCGAGCATGATGACATTGAATGGGCAGCACGTAAGGCCTCATTTCATAGACGTCATAGATTGGCCCAACTGCTTGAATCGCCTTGTCCAATACTTCGTTGGTTTTAGCCAGTTATACGTTGGCCAATGAGTTTAACAATATGGGACAAACCCTTAGGCGAAGATATGATGTCTCATGGTAGCTCCATTCCTTGTCCATACTCGATTGTTCTTGCTTGTGATACGGTGCCAATCGAGCATGATGACATAGAATGAGCATCTCGTAAGGCCTCATCTCATAGACCGTCACAGTTTGGCCCGAATGCTTGACTCGCGTTGTCTATACTTCGTTGGTTTTAGCCAGTGATACGTTGGCCAATGAGTTTAACAATATTGGACAAACCCTTAGGCGATGATATGATATCTCACCGTAGCTCCATTCCTTGTCCATACTCGATTGTTCACGCTGGTGATACGGTTTCAATCGAGCATGATGACATAGAATGAGCATCTCATAAGGCCTCATCTTATAGACGTCACAGTTTGCCTGATTGCTTGACTCGCCTAGTCTATACTTCGTTGGTTCTACCCGGCGATACGTTCGCCAATGAGTATAACAATATTGGAAGAGCCATTAGGCGATGATGTTGATATCTCACGGTAGCTCCATTTCCTTGTCCATACTCGATTGTTGTCGTTGGTGATACGGAGTCAATCGAGCATGATGACATTGAATGGGCAGCACGTAAGGCCTCATTCATAGACGTCATAGATTCGCCCAACTGCTTGAATCGCCTTGTCCATACTTCGGTTGGTTTTAGCTAGTGATACGTTGGCCAATGAGTTTAACAATATTGGACTAACCCTTAGGCGAAGATATGATATCTCACCGTAGCTCCATTCCTTGTCCATACTCGATTGTTCACGCTGGTGATACGGTTTCAATCGAGCAGGAGTGACATTGAATGGGCGCACGTAAGGCTCATTCATAGACGTCATAGATTGCCCATAGCTTGAATCGCCTTGTCTTCTTCATTGGTTTTACCAGTATACGTTGGCCAATGGGTTTAACAATATTGGACAAACCATTGGCGAAGATATGATGTCTCACGGTAGCTCCATCCTTGTCCACACTTGGTTATTCCGTCTGGGATACGGTGTCAATCGAGCATGATGACTTGGTGGGCTCTCGTAAGGCTCTCTCATGACGTCACGTTTGGCGATTGCGTGACTCACCTTGTCTTTACTTTGTTGGTTCTATTGGTGATAAGTTGGCAATGAGTAACAATATTGACGAACATTAGGGACAAATTTGATTCCTACGTAGCTCATTCCTTGTCCTACTCGATTGTTATCGCTGGTGATACGATGTCAATCGAGCATGATGTCATTGCTGGGCAGCACGTTAGGCCTCATTTCATGACGTCATTGAATGGCCAATGCTTGAATCGCTTGTCATACTTCGTTGGTTTAGCGTTATACGTTGGCCATGAGTTTAACATATGGACAAACCTTAGGCGAGATATGATGTCTCATGGTTGTCCATTCTGATAGGTGTAGAGTGCCCGATCTTTCGGCGAGTGGAGATAACTTCGATTTGGTGGATGTTGACCTCACGATCCGACTACGACGAGCAAGCCGAAGCGCCAATGCAATCGCTGAACCACTTCCGGAGGATATTAACCTTGCGGTAAACAAGATCAACCTGATCACGAGGATCAATTCTTACGCGCAATCGAAGAACGAGCAAGATTAGAGAGCGGGCAATCTGATGTATTGCACGAAGGTGGAGTTCTGAATTCACGTCGACAGACGGATGTATAGCTAGCTAAACTTAA
Source organism: Eleusine indica (assembly GCA_030378355.1). Classification (NCBI taxonomy): domain Eukaryota; kingdom Viridiplantae; phylum Streptophyta; class Magnoliopsida; order Poales; family Poaceae; genus Eleusine; species Eleusine indica. The sequence goes on along the minus strand of CM059501.1, from coordinate 26,745,073 downwards.
AACAAAACTCAAAGATTACAAGGGGGGCAGCCTTGACTATATAGGGGGAGGACGAGGCATAGGGCCGGACTGAAGTGGAGGGCGCGCGGTGGAGAGGGGTCGTGCGACTTGGGCCACGTGGGCCTTCGGGGACATCATCCTGGGCCGTCGTTCCTTAGCATCAAAACGTCTTCAATTCCTGGGCTCGAGCTCTAGTGATTGGGCCCTTGTACGTCGTCGTCTCGTTAGAAGATGGATCCGTAACTCGAGGAGGCGCGCGCGACGAAGGTGGAGGCGTGACGCTTGGTTTGGCGCGCCATCTTCCGTCGTCATTATTCGTATGTGTTGATGTCCTCATCATCCTCCTTCTTGAAGTGAAGTCGTCCTCGACGGCAATCTCATCCTCACCCAAGTATGGTTTCAAATCTGCAACATTAAAACTAGTGGAACACAAACTCCATGGGCAAGTCAAGAACATAAGCATTATCGTTAATCTTGGTTAGCACTTTAAAAGGACCAGCAGCACGAGGCATCAGTTTAGAACGACGCAAAGTAGGAAATCTATCTTTACGCAAGTGCAACCAAACCAAATCACCAGGTTCAAAGAAATATGTTTTTCTACCTTTACTACCAGCAACTTGATACTTTTTATTAGCAATGGTAATGTTGTGTTGTGTTTCTTCATGCAATTGTTTCATGTGATCAATATGAGAAGAGCATCAAGATGTGGTTCATCTCAGCATCAATAGCAAACAAATCAATAGGCGCCTTAGGAACATAGCCATAAACAACCTCAAAAGGACACAACTTAGTGGCAGAATGTGTAGCCGATTTGGCCCAACTGCTTGAATCGCCTGTCCATACTTCGTTGGTTTTAGCCAGTTATACGTTGGCCAATGAGTTTAACAATATTGGACAAACCTTTAGGCGAAGATATGATGTCTCATGGTAGCTCCATTCCTTGTCCATACTCGATTGTTCTTGCTTGTGATACGGTGCCAATCGAGCATGATGACATAAAATGAGCATCTCGTAAGGCCTCATCTCATAGACGTCACAGTTTGGCCCGATTGCTTGACTCGCCTTGTTTATACTTCGTTGGTTCTACCCGGCGATACGTTCGCCAATGAGTATAACAATATTGGATGAGCCATTAGGCGATGATATGATATCTCACCGTAGCTCCATTCCTTGTCCATACTCGAATGTTCACGCTGGTGATACGGTGTCAATCGTGCCTGATCACATTGAATGGGCAGCACGTAAGGCCTCATTTCATAGACGTCATAGATTCGCCAAACTGCTTGAATTGCCTTGTCCATACTTCGTTGGTTTTAGCTAGTGATACGTTGGCCAATGAGTTTAACCATATTGGACAAACCCTTAGGCGAAGATATGATGTCTCACGGTAGCTCCATTCCTTGTCCACACTTGGTTGTTCTCGCTGGGGATACGGTGTCAATCGAGCATGATGACATTGAGTGGGCATCTCGTAAGGCCTCATCTCATAGACGTCACAGTTTGGCCCGACTGCTTGACTCGCCTTGTCTATACTTCGTTGGTTCTACCCGGTGATACCTTCGCCAACGAGTAAAAGAATAGTGGACGAGCCATTAGGCGATGATATGATATCTCACCGTAGCTCCGTTCCTTGTCCATACTCGAATGTTCACGCTGGTGATACGGTGTCAATCGTGCCTGATCACATTGAATGGGCAGCACGTAAGGCCTCATTTCATAGACGTCATAGATTCGCCAAACTGCTTGAATTGCCTTGTCCATACTTCGTTGGTTTTAGCTAGTGATACGTTGGCCAATGAGTTTAACAATATTGGACAAACCCTTAGGCGAAGATATGATATCTCACCATAGCTCCATTCCTTGTCCATACTCGATTGTTAACGCTGGTGATACGGTTTCACTCGAGCATGATGACATTGAATGGGCAGCACGTAAGGCCTCATTTCATAGACGTCATAGATTGGCCCAACTGCTTGAATCGCCTTGTTCATACTTCGTTGGTTTTAGCCAGTTATACGTTGGCCAATGAGTTTAACAATATTGGACAAACCCTTAGGCGAAGATATGATGTCTCATGGTAGCTTCATTCCTTGTCCATACTCGATTGTTCTTGCTTGTGATACGGTGCCAATCGAGCATGATGACATAGAATGAGCATCTCGTAAGGCCTCATCTCATAGACGTCACAGTTTGGCCCGATTGCTTGACTCGCCTTGTCTATACTTCGTTGGTTCTACCTGGTGATACCTTCGCCAATGAGTAAAACAATACTGGACGAGCCATTAGGCGATGATATGATATCTCACCGTAGCTCCATTCCTTGTCCATACTCGATTGTTCACGCTGGTGATACGATTTCAATCGAGCATGATGACATTGAATGGGCTGCACGTAAGGCCTCATTCATAGACGTCATAGATTGGCCCAACTGCTTCAATCGCCTTGTCCATACTTTGTTGGTTTTAGCCAGTTATACGTTGGCCAATGAGTTTGACAATATGGGACAAACCCTTAGGCGAAGATATGATGTCTCATGGTAGCTCCATTGCTTGTCCATACTCGATTGTTATCGCTTGTGATACGGTGTCAATCGAGCATGATGACATTGAATGGGCAGCACGTAAGGCCTTATTTCATAGACGTCATAGATTGGCCCAACTGCTTCAATCGCCTTGTCCATACTTTGTTGGTTTTAGCCAGTTATACGTTGGCCAATGAGTTTGACAATATGGGACAAACCCTTAGGCGAAGATATGATGTCTCATGGTAGCTCCATTGCTTGTCCATACTCGATTGTTATCGCTTGTGATACGGTGTCAATCGAGCATGATGACATTGAATGGGCAGCACGTAAGGCCTTATTTCATAGACGTCATAGATTGGCCCAACTGCTTGAATCGCCTTGTCCATACTTCGTTGGTACGGTGATATGTTCGCCAATTCGTATAACAATATTGGACGAGCCATTAGGCGATGATATGATATCTCACCGTAGCTCCATTCCTTGTCCATACTCGAATGTTCACGCTGGTGATACGGTGTCAATCGTGCATGATGACATTGAATGGGCAGCACGTAAGGCCTCATGTCATAGACGTCATAGATTGGCCCAACTGCTTGAATCGCCTTGCCCATACTCGATTGTTAACGCTGGTGATACGGTTTCAATCGAGCATGATGACATTGAATGGGCAGCACGTAAGGCCTCATTTCATAGACGTCATAGATTGGCCCAACTGCTTGAATCGCCTGTCCATACTTCGTTGGCTTTAGCCAGTTATACGTTGGCCAATGAGTTTAACAATATTGGACAAACCATTAGGCGAAGATATGATGTCTCATGGTAGCTCCATTCCTTGTCCATACTCGATTGTTCTTGCTTGTGATACGGTGCCAATCGAGCATGATGACATAGAATGAGCATCTCGTAAGGCCTCATCTCATAGACGTCACAGTTTGGCCCGATTGCTTGACTCGCCTTGTCTATACTTCGTTGGTTCTACCCGGCGATACGTTCGCCAATGAGTATAACAATATTGGATGAGCCATTAGGCGATGATATGATATCTCACCGTAGCTCCATTCCTTGTCCATACTCGAATGTTCACGCTGGTGATACGGTGTCAATCGTGCATGATGACATTGAATGGGCAGCACGTAAGGCCTTATTTCATAGACGCCATAGATTCGCCAAACTGCTTGAATCACCTTGTCCATACTTCGTTGGTTTTAGCCAGTGATACGTTGGCCAATGAGTTTAACAATATTGGACAAACCCTTAGGCGAAGATATGATATCTCACCGTAGCTCCATTCCTTGTCCATACTCGATTGTTCACGCTGATGATACGCTTTCAATCGAGCATGATGACATTGAATGGGCAGCACGTAAGGCCTCATTTCATAGACGTCATAGATTGGCCCAACTCCTTGAATCGCCTTGTCCATACTTCGTTGGTTTTAGCCAGTTATACGTTGGCCAATGAGTTTAACAATATTGGACAAACCCTTAGGCGAAGATATGATGTCTCATGGTAGCACCATTCCTTGTCCATACTCAATTGTTCTTGCTTGTGATACGGTGCCAATCGAGCATGATGACATAGATTGAGCATCTCGTAAGGCCTCATCTTATAGACGTCACAGTTTGGCCCGATTGCTTGACTCGCCTTGTCTATACTTCGTTGGTTCTACCCGGTGATACCTTCGCCAATGAGTAAACCAATAGTGGACGAGCCATTAGGCGATGATATGATATCTCACCGTAGCTCCATTCCTTGTCCATACTCGAATGTTCACGCTGGTGATACGGTGTCAATCGTGCCTGATCACATTGAATGGGCAGCACGTAAGGCCTCATTTCATAGACGTCATAGATTCGCCAAACTGCTTGAATTGCCTTGTCCATACTTCGTTGGTTTTAGCTAGTGATACGTTGGCCAATGAGTTTAACAATATTGGACAAACCCTTAGGCGAAGATATGATATCTCACCATAGCTCCATTCCTTGTCCATACTCGATTGTTAACGCTGGTGATACGGTTTCACTCGAGCATGATGACATTGAATGGGCAGCACGTAAGGCCTCATTTCATAGACGTCATAGATTGGCCCAACTGCTTGAATCGCCTTGTTCATACTTCGTTGGTTTTAGCCAGTTATACGTTGGCCAATGAGTTTAACAATATTGGACAAACCCTTAGGCGAAGATATGATGTCTCATGGTAGCTTCATTCCTTGTCCATACTCGATTGTTCTTGCTTGTGATACGGTGCCAATCGAGCATGATGACATAGAATGAGCATCTCGTAAGGCCTCATCTCATAGACGTCACAGTTTGGCCCGATTGCTTGACTCGCCTTGTCTATACTTCGTTGGTTCTACCCGGTGATACCTTCGCCAATGAGTAAAACAATACTGGACGAGCCATTAGGCGATGATATGATATCTCACCGTAGCTCCATTCCTTGTCCATACTCGATTGTTCACGCTGGTGATACGGTTTCAATCGAGCATGATGACATTGAATGGGCTGCACGTAAGGCCTCATTCATAGACGTCATAGATTGGCCCAACTGCTTCAATCGCCTTGTCCATACTTTGTTGGTTTTAGCCAGTGATACGTTGGCCAATGAGTTTAACAATATTGGACAAACCCTTAGGCGAAGATATGATATCTCACCGTAGCTCCATTCCTTGTCCATACTCGATTGTTCACGCTGATGATACGATTTCAATCGAGCATGATGACATTGAATGGGCAGCACGTAAGGCCTCATTTCATAGATATCATAGATTGGCCCAACTCCTTGAATCGCCTTGTCCATACTTCGTTGGTTTTAGCCAGTTATACGTTGGCCAATGAGTTTAACAATATTGGACAAACCCTTAGGCGAAGATATGATGTCTCATGGTAGCACCATTCCTTGTCCATACTCAATTGTTCTTGCTTGTGATACGGTGCCAATCGAGCATGATGACATAGATTGAGCATCTCGTAAGGCCTCATCTTATAGACGTCACAGTTTGGCCCGATTGCTTGACTCGCCTTGTCTATACTTCGTTGGTTCTACCCGGTGATACCTTCGTCAATGAGTAAAACAATACTGGACGAGCCATTAGGCGATGATATGATATCTCACCGTAGCTCCATTCCTTGTCCATACTCGAATGTTCACGCTGGTGATACGGTGTCAATCGTGCATGATGACATTGAATGGGCAGCACGTAAGGCCTTATTTCATAGACATCATAGATTGGCCCAACTGCTTGAATTGCCTTGTCCATACTTCGTTGGTCCGCTGATATGTTCGCCAATTCGTATAACAATATTGGACGAGCCATTAGGCGATGATATGATATCTCACCGTAGCTCCATTCCTTGTCCGTACTCCATTGTTCACGCTGGTGATACGGTTTCAATCGAGCATGATGACATTGAATGGGAAGCACGTAAGGCCTCATTTCATAGACGTCATAGATTGACCCAACTGCTTGAATCGCCTTGTCTATACTTCATTGGTTTTAGCCAGTGATACGTTGGCCAATGGGTTTAACAATATTGGACAAACCATTAGGCGAAGATATGATGTCTCACGGTAGCTCCATTCCTTGTCCACACTTGGTTGTTCTCGCTGGGGATACGGTGTCAATCGAGCATGATGACATTGAGTGGGCATCTCGTAAGGCCTCATCTCATAGACGTCACAGTTTGACCGAATTGCGTGACTCGCCTTGTCTTTACTTTGTTGGTTCTACTTGGTGATACGTTGGCCACTGAGTATAACAATATTGGACGATCCATTAGGTGACAATTTGATATCTCACAGTAGCTCCATTCCTTGTCCATACTCGATTGTTCTCGCTGGTGATACGGTGTCAATCGAGCATGATGTCATTGAATGGGCAGCACGTAAGGCCTCATTTCATAGACGTCATAGATTGGCCCAACTGCTTGAATCGCCTTGTCCATACTTCGTTGGTTTTAGCCAGTTATACGTTGGCCAATGAGTTTAACAATATTGGACAAACCCTTAGGCGAAGATATGATGTCTCATGGTAGCTCCATTCCTTGTCCATACTCGATTGTTCTTGCTTGTGATACGGTGCCAATCGAGCATGATGACATAGAATGAGCTTCTCGTAAGGCCTCATCTCATAGACGTCACAGTTTGGCCCGACTGCTTGACTCGCCTTGTCTATACTTCGTTGGTTCTACCCGGTGATACCTTCACCAACGAGTAAAAGAATAGTGGACGAGCCATTAGGCGATGATATGATATCTCACCGTAGCTCCGTTCCTTGTCCATACTCGAATGTTCACGCTGGTGATACGGTGTCAATCGTGCATGATGACATTGAATGGGCAGCATGTAAGGCCTCATTTCATAGACGTCATAGATTCGCCAAACTGCTTGAATTGCCTTGTCTATACTTCATTGGATTTAGCCAGTGATACGTTGGCCAATGCGTTTAACAATATTGGACAAACCCTTAGGCGAAGATATGATGTCTCACGGTAGCTCCACTCCTTATGCATACTCAATTGTTCACGCTGGTGATACGGTGTCAATCGTGCATGATGACATTGAATGGGCAGCATGTAAGGCCTCATTTCATAGACGTCATAGATTCGCCAAACTGCTTGAATTGCCTTGTCTATACTTCATTGGTTTTAGCCAGTGATACGTTGGCCAATGCGTTTAACAATATTGGACAAACCCTTAGGCGAAGATATGATGTCTCACGGTAGCTCCACTCCTTATGCATACTCGATTGTTCACGCTGGTGATACGGTGTCTATCGAGCATGATGACATTGAATGGGCAGCACGTAAGGCCTCATTTCATAAACATCACAGATTGACCCAACTGCTTGAATCGCCTTGTCTATACTTCATTGGTTTTAGTCAGTGATACGTTGGCCAATGGGTTTAACAATATTGGACAAACCATTAGGCGAAGATATGATGTCTCACGGTAGCTCCATTCCTTGTCCACACTTGGTTGTTCTCGCTGGAGATACGGTGTCAATCGAGCATGATAACATTGAGTGGGCATCTCGTAAGGCCTCATCTCATAGACGTCACAGTTTGACCGAATTGCGTGACTCGCCTTGTCTTTACTTTGTTGGTTCTACTTGGTGATACGTTGGCCACTGAGTATAACAATATTGGACGATCCATTAGGTGACAATTTGATATCTCACAGTAGCTCCATTCCTTGTCCATACTCGATTGTTCTCGCTGGTGATACGGTGTCAATCGAGCATGATGTCATTGAATGGGCAGCACGTAAGGCCTCATTTCATAGACGTCATAGATTGGCCCAACTGCTTGAATCGCCTTGTCCATACTTCGTTGGTTTTAGCCAGTTATACGTTGGCCAATGAGTTTAACAATATTGGACAAACCATTAGGCGAAGATATGATGTCTCACGGTAGCTCCATTCCTTGTCCACACTTGGTTATTCTCGCTGGGGATACGGTGTCAATCGAGCATGATGACATTTAGTGGGCATCTCGTAAGGCCTCATCTCATAGACGTCACAGTTTGGCCGAATTGCGTGACTCGCCTTGTCTTTACTTTGTTGGTTCTACTTGGTGATACGTTGGCCACTGAGTATAACAATATTGGACGATCCATTAGGTGACAATTTGATATCTCACAGTAGCTCCATTCCTTGTCCATACTCGATTGTTCTCGCTGGTGATACGATGTCAATCGAGCATGATGTCATTGCATGGGCAGCACGTAAGGCCTCATTTCATAGACGTCATAGATTGGCCCAACTGCTTGAATCGCCTTGTCCATACTTCGTTGGTTTTAGCCAGTTATACGTTGGCCAATGAGTTTAACAATATTGGACAAACCCTTAGGCGAAGATATGATGTCTCATGGTAGCTCCATTCCTTGTCCATACTCGATTGTTCTTGCTTGTGATACGGTGCCAATCGAGCATGATGACATAGAATGAGCTTCTCGTAAGGCCTCATCTCATAGACGTCACAGTTTGGCCCGACTGCTTGACTCGCCTTGTCTAGACTTCGTTGGTTCTACCCGGTGATACCTTCACCAACGAGTAAAAGAATAGTGGACGAGCCATTAGGCGATGATATGATATCTCACCGTAGCTCCGTTCCTTGTCCATACTCGAATGTTCACGCTGGTGATACGGTGTCAATCGTGCATGATGACATTGAATGGGCAGCATGTAAGGCCTCATTTCATAGACGTCATAGATTCGCCAAACTGCTTGAATTGCCTTGTCTATACTTCATTGGTTTTAGCCAGTGATACGTTGGCCAATGCGTTTAACAATATTGGACAAACCCTTAGGCGAAGATATGATGTCTCACGGTAGCTCCACTCCTTATGCATACTCAATTGTTCACGCTGGTGATACGGTGTCAATCGTGCATGATGACATTGAATGGGCAGCATGTAAGGCCTCATTTCATAGACGTCATAGATTCGCCAAACTGCTTGAATTGCCTTGTCTATACTTCATTGGTTTTAGCCAGTGATACGTTGGCCAATGCGTTTAACAATATTGGACAAACCCTTAGGCGAAGATATGATGTCTCACGGTAGCTCCACTCCTTATGCATACTCGATTGTTCACGCTGGTGATACGGTGTCTATCGAGCATGATGACATTGAATGGGCAGCACGTAAGGCCTCATTTCATAAACATCACAGATTGACCCAACTGCTTGAATCGCCTTGTCTATACTTCATTGGTTTTAGTCAGTGATACGTTGGCCAATGGGTTTAACAATATTGGACAAACCATTAGGCGAAGATATGATGTCTCACGGTAGCTCCATTCCTTGTCCACACTTGGTTGTTCTCGCTGGGGATACGGTGTCAATCGAGCATGATGACATTGAGTGGGCATCTCGTAAGGCCTCATCTCATAGACGTCACAGTTTGACCGAATTGCGTGACTCGCCTTGTCTTTACTTTGTTGGTTCTACTTGGTGATACGTTGGCCACTGAGTATAACAATATTGGACGATCCATTAGGTGACAATTTGATATCTCACAGTAGCTCCATTCCTTGTCCATACTCGATTGTTCTCGCTGGTGATACGGTGTCAATCGAGCATGATGTCATTGAATGGGCAGCACGTAAGGCCTCATTTCATAGACGTCATAGATTGGCCCAACTGCTTGAATCGCCTTGTCCATACTTTGTTGGTTTTAGCCAGTTATACGTTGGCCAATGAGTTTAACAATATTGGACAAACTCTTAGGCGAAGATATGATGTCTCATGGTAGCTCCATTCCTTGTCCATACTCGATTGTTCTTGCTTGTGATACGGTGCCAATCGAGCATGATGACATAGAATGAGCATCTCGTAAGGTCTCATCTCATAGACGTCACAGTTTGGCCCGATTGCTTGACTCGCCTTGTCTATACTTCGTTGGTTCTACCCGGTGATACCTTCGCCAATGAGTAAAACAATACTGGACGAGCCATTAGGCGATGATATGATATCTCACCGTAGCTCCATTCCTTGTTCATACTCGATTGTTCACGTTGGTGATACGGTTTCAATCGAGCATGATGACATTGAATGGGCTGCACGTAAGGCCTCATTTCATAGACGTCATAGATTGGCCCCACTGCTTCAATCGCCTTGTCCATACTTCGTTGGTTTTAGCCAGTTATACGTTGGCCAATGAGTTTGACAATATGGGACAAACCCTTAGGCGAAGATATGATGTCTCATGGTAGCTCCATTGCTTGTCCATACTCGATTGTTATCGCTTGCGATACGGTGTCAATCGAGCATGATGACATTGAATGGGCAGCACGTAAGGCCTTATTTCATAGACGTCATAGATTGGCCCAACTGCTTGAATTGCCTTGTCCATACTTCGTTGGTCCGGTGATATGTTCGCCAATTCGTATAACAATATTGGACGAGCCATTAGGCGATGATATGATATCTCACCGTAGCTCCATTCCTTGTCCATACTCCATTGTTCACGCTGGTGATACGGTGTCAATCGAGCATGATGACATTGAATGGGCAGCACGTAAGGCCTCATTTCATAGACGTCATAGATTGACCCAACTGCTTGAATCGCCTTGTCTATACTTCATTGGTTTTAGCCAGTCATACGTTGGCCAATGGATTTAAAATATTGGACAAACCATTAGGCGAAGATATGATGTCTCACGGTAGCTCCATTCCTTGTCCACACTTGGTTGTTCTCGCTGGAGATACGGTGTCAATCGAGCATGATGACATTGAGTGGGCATCTCGTAAGGCCTCATCTCATAGACGTCACAGTTTGGCCGAATTGCATGACTCGCCTTGTCTTTACTTTGTTGGTTCTACTTGGTGATACGTTGGCCACTGAGTATAACAATATTGGACGATCCATTAGGTGACAATTTGATATCTCACAGTAGCTCCATTCCTTGTCCATACTCGATTGTTCTCGCTGGTAATACGGTGTCAATCGAGCATGATGTCATTGAATGGGCAGCACGTAAGGCCTCATTTCATAGACGTCATAGATTGGCCCAACTGCTTGAATCGCCTTGTCCATACTTCGTTGGTCCGGTGATATGTTCGCCAATTCGTATAACAATATTGGACGAGCCATTAGGCGATGATATGATATCTCACCGTAGCTCCATTCCTTGTCCATACTCCATTGTTCACGCTGGTGATACGGTGTCAATCGAGCATGATGACATTGAATGGGCAGCACGTAAGGCCTCATTTCATAGACGTCATAGATTGACCCAACTGCTTGAATCGCCTTGTCTATACTTCATTGGTTTTAGCCAGTCATACGTTGGCCAATGGGTTTAACAATATTGGACAAACCATTAGGCGAAGATATGATGTCTCACGGTAGCTCCATTCCTTGTCCACACTTGGTTGTTCTCGCTGGAGATACGGTGTCAATCGAGCATGATGACATTGAGTGGGCATCTCGTCAGGCCTCATCTCATAGACGTCACAGTTTGGCCGAATTGCATGACTCGCCTTGTCTTTACTTTGTTGGTTCTACTTGGTGATACGTTGGCCACTGAGTATAACAATATTGGACGATCCATTAGGTGACAATTTGATATCTCACAGTAGCTCCATTCCTTGTCCATACTCGATTGTTCTCGCTGGTAATACGGTGTCAATCGAGCATGATGTCATTGAATGGGCAGCACGTAAGGCCTCATTTCATAGACGTCATAGATTGGCCCAACTGCTTGAATCGCCTTGTCCATACTTCGTTGGTCCGGTGATATGTTCGCCAATTCGTATAACAATATTGGACGAGCCATTAGGCGATGATATGATATCTCACCGTAGCTCCATTCCTTGTCCATACTCCATTGTTCACGCTGGTGATACGGTGTCAATCGAGCATGATGACATTGAATGGGCAGCACGTAAGGCCTCATTTCATAGACGTCATAGATTGACCCAACTGCTTGAATCGCCTTGTCTATACTTCATTGGTTTTAGCCAGTCATACGTTGGCCAATGGGTTTAACAATATTGGACAAACCATTAGGCGAAGATATGATGTCTCACGGTAGCTCCATTCCTTGTCCACACTTGGTTGTTCTCGCTGGGGATACGGTGTCAATCGAGCATGATGACATTGAGTGGGCATCTCGTCAGGCCTCATCTCATAGACGTCACAGTTTGGCCGAATTGCATGACTCGCCTTGTCTTTACTTTGTTGGTTCTACTTGGTGATACGTTGGCCACTGAGTACAACAATATTGGACGATCCATTAGGTGACAATTTGATATCTCACAGTAGCTCCATTCCTTGTCCATACTCGATTGTTCTCGCTGGTAATACGGTGTCAATCGAGCATGATGTCATTGAATGGGCAGCCGTAAGGCATCATTTCATAGACGTCATAGATTGGCCCAACTGCTTGAATCGCCTTGTCCATACTTCGTTGGTTTTAGCCAGTTATACGTTGGCCAATAAGTTTAACAATATTGGACAAACCCTTAGGCGAAGATATGATGTCTCATGGTAGCTCCATTCCTTGTCCATACTCGATTGTTCTTGCTTGTGATACGGTGCCAATCGAGCATGATGACATAGAATGAGCATCTCGTAAGGCCTCATCTCATAGACGTCACAGTTTGGCCCGATTGCTTGACTCGCCTTGTCTATACTTCGTTGGTTCTACCCAGTGATACCTTCGCCAATGAGTAAAACAATAGTGGACGAGCCATTAGGCGATGATATGATATCTCATAGTAGCTCCATTCCTTGTCCATACTCGATTGTTCACGCTGGTGATACGGTGTCAATCGAGCATGATGACATTGAATGGGCAGCACGTAAGGCCTCATTTCATAGACGTCATAGATTGACCCAACTGCTTGAATCGCCTTGTCTATACTTCATTGGTTTTAACCAGTCATACGTTGGCCAATGGGTTTAACAATATTGGACAAACCATTAGGCGAAGATATGATGTCTCACGGTAGCTCCATTCCTTGTCCACACTTGGTTATTCTCGCTGGGGATACGGTGTCAATCGAGCATGATGACATTGAGTGGGCATCTCGTAAGGCCTCATCTCATAGACGTCACAGTTTGGCCGAATTGCGTGACTCACCTTGTCTTTACTTTGTTGGTTCTACTTGGTGATACGTTGGCCACTGAGTATAACAATATTGGACGATCCATTAGGTGACAATTTGATATCTCACAGTAGCTCCATTCCTTGTCCATACTCGATTGTTCTCGCTGGTGATACGATGTCAATCGAGCATGATGTCATTGCATGGGCAGCACGTAAGGCCTCATTTCATAGACGTCATAGATTGGCCCAACTGCTTGAATCGCCTTGTCCATACTTCGTTGGTTTTAGCCAGTTATACGTTGGCCAATGAGTTTAACAATATTGGACAAACCCTTAGGCGAAGATATGATGTCTCATGGTAGCTCCATTCTGATAGGTGTAGAGTGCCCGATCTTTCGGCGAGTGGAGATAACTTCGATTTGGTGGATGTTGACCCTCACGATCCGACTACGACGAGCAAGCCGAAGCGCCAATGCAATCGCTGAACCAACTTCCGGAGGATATTAACCTTCCGGTAAACAAGATCAACCTGATCACGAGGATCAATTCTTACGCGCAATCGAAGAACGAGCAAGAATTAGAGGTGAGCAATCTGATGTATTGCACGAAGGTGGAGTTCTGAATTCACGTCGACAGACGGATGTATAGCTAAGCTAAACTTAAAACAAAACTCAAAGATTACAAGGGGCGCAGCCCTTGACTATATAGGGGGAGGACGAGGCATCTAGGGCCGGCTGAAGTGGAGAGGCGCGCGGTGGAGAGGGAGTCGTGCGACTTGGGCCACGTGGGCCTTCGGGTGACATCATCCTGGGCCGTCGTTCCTTAGCATCAAAACCGTATTCAATTCCTGGGCTCGAGCTCTAGTGATTGGGCCCTTGTACGTCGTCGTCTCGTTAGAAGATGGATCCGTAACTCGAGGAGGCGCGACGACGAGAGGTGGAGGCGTGACAGCTTGGTTTGGCGCGCCATCTTCCGTCGTCATTATTCGTATGTTGTTGATGTCCTCATCATCCTCCCCTTCTTGAAGTGAAGTCGTCCTCGACGGCAACTCATCATCCTCACCCAAGTATGGTTTCAAATCTGCAACATTAAAACTAGTGGAAACACCAAACTCCATGGGCAAGTCAAGAACATAAGCATTATCGTTAATCTTGGTTAGCACTTTAAAAGGACCAGCAGCACGAGGCATCAGTTTAGAACGACGCAAAGTAGGAAATCTATCTTTACGCAAGTGCAACCAAACCAAATCACCAGGTTCAAAAGAAATATGTTTTCTACCTTTACTACCAGCAACTTGATACTTTTTATTAGCAATGGTAATGTTGTGTTGTGTTTCTTCATGCAATTGTTTCATGTGATCAATATGAGCAAGAGCATCAAGATGTGGTTCATCCTCAGCATCAATTGCAAACAAATCAATAGGCGCCTTAGGAACATAGCCATAAACAACCTCAAAAGGACACAACTTAGTGGCAGAATGTGTAGCACGATTGATAGGTGTAGAGTGCCCGATCTTTCGGCGAGTGGAGATAACTTCGATTTGGTGGATGTTGACCCTCACGATCCGACTACGACGAGCAAGCCGAAGCGCCAATGCAATCGCTGAACCAACTTCCGGAGGATATTAACCTTGCGGTAAACAAGATCAACCTGATCACGAGGATCAATTCTTACGCGCAATCGAAGAACGAGCAAGAATTAGAGGCGAGCAATCTGATGTATTGCACGAAGGTGGAGTTCTGAATTCACGTCGAGAGACGGATGTATAGCTAAGCTAAACTTAAAACAAAACTCAAAGATTACAAGGGGCGCAGCCCTTGACTATATAGGGGTAGGACGAGGCATCTAGGGCCGGCTGAAGTGGAGAGGCGCGCGGTGGAGAGGGAGTTGTGCGACTTGGGCCACGTGGGCCTTCGGGCGACATCATCCTGGGCCGTCGTTCCTTAGCATCAAAACCGTCTTCAATTCCTGGGCTCGCGCTCTAGTGATTGGGCCCTTGTACGTCGTCGTCTCGTTAGAAGATGGATCCGTAACTCGAGGAGGCGCGACGACGAGAGGTGGAGGCGTGACAGCTTGGTTTGGCACGCCATCTTCCGTCGTCATTATTCGTATGTCGTTGATGTCCTCATCATCCTCCCCTTCTTGAAGTGAAGTCGTCCTCGACGGCAACTCATCATCCTCACCCAAGTATGGTTTCAAATCTGCAACATTAAAACTAGTGGAAACACCAAACTCCATGGGCAAGTCAAGAACATAAGCATTATCGTTAATCTTGGTTAGCACTTTAAAAGGACCAGCAGCACGAGGCATCAGTTTAGAACGACGCAAAGTAGGAAATCTATCTTTACGCAAGTGCAACCAAACCAAATCACCAGGTTCAAAAGAAATATGTTTTCTACCTTTACTACCAGCAACTTGATACTTTTTATTAGCAATGGTAATGTTGTGTTGTGTTTCTTCATGCAATTGTTTCATGTGATCAATATGAGCAAGAGCATCAAGATGTGGTTCATCCTCAGCATCAATAGCAAATAAATCAATAGGCGCCTTAGGAACATAGCCATAAACAACCTCAAAAGGACACAACTTAGTGGCAGAATGTGTAGCACGATTATAAGCAAATTCAACATGAGGTAAACAATCTTCCCAGCGTCTCAAATTTTTATCTAAAACAGCTCTAAGCATAGCAGACAAAGTTCTATTTACTACCTCAGTTTGCCCATCAGTTTGAGGATGACAAGTAGTACTAAACAGCAGCTTAGTTCCTAATTTATTCCAAAGAGAACGCCAAAAATGACTAAGAAACTTAGCATCACGATCAGAGACAATTGTTTTAGGAATTCCATGCAATCTAACAATCTCTCTGAAGAACAATTCAGCAACATTTGAGGCATCATCAGTTTTATGACAAGGTATAAAGTGAGCCATTTTAGAGAAACGATCAACAACCACAAAAATACTGTCCCTCCCCTTCTTAGTGCGAGGCAATCCCAAAACAAAATCCATCGAAATATCAAGCCAAGGAGAAGAGGGAACAGGCAAGGGCATATACAAACCATGATTAGCCAAACGAGATTTAGCTTTTTGACATGTGGTACAGCGTGCAACAAGGCGCTCAACATCACGGCGCATCCGTGGCCAAAAGAAATGGTCGGCCAACACCTCATGTGTCTTGAAAACTCCGAAGTGACCCATAAGACCACCTCCATGCGCCTCCTGTAACAACAAAAGACGAACCGAGCTAGCTGGAATACACAGCTTGTTAGCACGAAACAGGAACCCATCCTACATATGAAATTTGCCCCAAGGTTTGCCATCCTTACAATGCATCATAATATCATGAAAATCAGCATCATTCACATATTGATCTTTCAAAGCTTGCAAACCAAAGATTTTAAAGTCTGATTGGGACAGCATCATATAACGACGAGACAAAGCATCGGCAATCACATTTTCCTTCCCGTTTTTATGTTTAATGATGTATGGAAAAGATTCAATAAATTCAACCCATTTAGCATGACGACGATTCAGATTAGTTTGGGTTCTAATATGTTTCAAAGCCTCATGATCAGAATGAATAATAAATTCGCGAGGCCATAAATAATGCTGCCATGTTTGCAAAGTTCTTACTAAAGCATAAAGTTCTTTATCATAAGTGGAATATTTAAGAGCAGCACCACTTAACTTCTCACTAAAATAAGCAATGGGTTTATGATCTTGCAACAAAACAGCACCCAAACCAATTCCACTAGCATCACATTCCAATTCAAACACTTTATCAAAATTAGGCAATTGTAAGAGAGGAGCATGAGTTAACCGTTCCTTTAAAGTGTTGAATGCGTCGTCTTGTGGTGCGCCCCACTCAAATGGCGCACCCTTCTTGGTCAGCTCATGTAATGGCGCAGCAATAGAACTGAAATCCCGCACAAAACGACGATAGAAGCCTGCAAGACCAAGAAAACTGCGAACCTGTGTGACCGTCGTCGGTTGGGGCCAACTCTGAATGGCGTCCACCTTGCTGCTATCGACCTCAATGCCCTGTGGAGTAACAACATATCCAAGAAACGAAACACGTTGCGTGCAAAAAGTGCATTTTTCCATGTTCCCAAACAAGTGAGCAGCACGCAAAGCATCAAAAACAGCACGCAAATGATCTAAATGCTCATTCATGGATTTGCTGTATATAAGGATATCATCAAAATAGACAACAACAAATATTCCAATGAAAGACCGAAGAACTTCATTCATTAAGCGCATAAAAGTGCTAGGAGCATTAGACAATCCAAACGGCATAACCAACCATTCATACAAGCCAAATTTAGTTTTAAAAGCCGTTTTCCATTCATCTCCTAATTTTATTCTTATTTGATGGTAACCACTACGTAAATCAACCTTAGAGAAAATTGTGGCACCACTAAGTTCATCAAGCATATCATCAAGGCGTGGTATAGGATATCGATAACGAATTGTAATATTGTTAATTGCACGACAATCTACACACATACGCCAAGAACCATCTTTCTTAGGAACAAGCAAAACAGGAACCGAACAAGGGCTGAGAGACTCACGAATGTAACCTTTATCAAGCAATGCCTGCACTTGACGCTGAATTTCTTTCGTCTCCTCAGGATTTGTGCGGTACGGGGCGCGATTAGGAAGCTGTGCGCCTGGAATTAAATCAATCTGATGTTCTATGCCACGAATAGGAGGAAGACCCGGCGGCAATTCAGCGGGAAAAACATCTTTATACTCCTGCAAAAGGTTAGCAACGACAGGTGGAATATGCAACATAGGCGCCTCATCTAGTGAAACAAGCATACGAGAGCAAACTAGCGCATAGCAAAGCAGATTAGCATCATATAATTCATCAAAATCAGCACGTGTAGCAAGCAAGATAGGGTTATTCAATTTGATCTCATGTTGAACAGGTGCAACAGGAGGCGATGTAACCAATTTTGCAGCTTTTGTCGCTCGAGCAATATCATCTTTAAGAACTTGTTCAGGTGTCATAGGATGAATAACAATTTTCTGACCCTTAAACATGAAGGAATAATAATTGGAGCGACCATGATGAACACTATCAACATCATATTGCCAAGGACGGCCAAGCAACAAAGAGCATGCTTCTATTGGAACAACATCACAATCTACAAAATCAGAATAGGCGCCAAGAGAGAAAGGAACAGGTACCGAGCGCGTTACCTTTATTTTGCCGCCATCATTGAGCCATTGAACGTGATAAGGATGTGGATGCTTCCTTGTTGGCAATGACAACTGCTCCACCAAGGTCGTACTAGCCAAATTGTTGCAACTGCCACCATCGATGATTACACGGACCGCTCGTTCTTGCACAACGCCTTTGATATGAAAAATGTTGTGGCGCTGATGCTTTTCATCCTGAACGACCTGTGTACTAAGAACACGCTGCACAACAAGAGTGGCATACCTGTCGGCGGCACTAGAGTCGACATGAAGCTCCGTATTATCTGCATGATTAGTGGCAAGCATAGTCTGCTGAATATCCTCAGAATCACTAGCAGAAGAATACCCACCGTCGTCACGAATCAACATAGTTCGTTTATTTGGACAATCACGTATCACATGACCAAATCCTCGGCAACGGTGACACTGAATATCACGAGCTCGTCCAGACGACGAGGAGGACGGCACGAACGAGGCAGATTTGGCCGTGGATGGAGCACTCGACTTGGACGTGGTCGAGGAGTGGTCGCGCGACATGGAAGGAGGTGTCGACCGTGGAGCTGAAGGCGTCTTGGACCCTACAAAAATGTTAGGTCTTGACGAAGATTGTCGATCCTGCACTTCACGTTCAGCATTACAAGCATATTCAAATAAGGTGGTCATATCATCATAATGCTTATAATCAAGAATATTCTGAATTTCACGATTTAACCCACCCCTAAAGCGAGCCATAGCAGCATCATCCAGTTCAACTAAACCACAGCGAATCATACCCTTTTGCAAAGCTTGATAATAATCCTCTACGGAAAGTGAACCTTGTTGAAAACGCTGCATTTGATTAAGCAAATCTCTAGCATAATATGACGGCACAAAACGATGACGCATAGCAGCTTTTAATGCCGTCCAAGTGGCTGGAATATTATCAGGATATCTTTGTCTATACTCACGCCACCAAAGTAAAGCAAATTCAGTAAATTCACTAATAGCAGCCTTAACTTGTAAATTAGCAGGAATATCATGGCATGCAAATTTTTGTTCAACCTCTAATTCCCAATCAAGATAAGCACCCGGATCATATTTGCCATTAAAAGTAGGAATACGAAATTTTATTTTGGCAAAAGAATCATTAATAGGAACACGTACCCTACGATTGTCGTCGTCCTGCTCGGTGTCGGCGCCGTAGTCACGTGCATGTTGCAACTCCGTGAGCTGCGTCGTCATGGTCCCAAGCTGCGTCGACATGGCCTCAAGACGAGTCATGATCGTCGCGAGCGTGGTGCGGGCAGCCGTATCAGCAAGGTCCAGTTGATCAAAACGCTCATTCGACGAAGTGACTGTAGAGTCAAGTCTCTCGTGCATCGTCTTCATGTCGTTTTGTAGACCATCTACCTGTGCGTGGACATCCTGGAGGGTGAGCTCCTCCGACTTCGAGCTGTTTTCTGCCATAGAAACACAAGCAATACAAAAAGCGGGATCCTACAACGAGAGGTGAGTGGTGGATGAAAAGCTCAATCAAAAAGCTGTTATGAAATTCTTACCCGTCCTTACCAAGCACGCAAGCGTGAACTGCAACCACAGGTAAAACCGGTGGAAGATTGGAGGAGCGATTGCGTGGTGAAACAAAAACCTGCTCGTAGTAGAAAATTTGTGGGGCTAGGAGGCTGCACTCAATCCAAGGGTTAGCACAATTCAAACAATAACTGCAAAGCTGAATAATGGTGCTAAACGCGAAAAGATTGCTGCCGGTACAAGTGCAAGAGGAAGGAAAAAAAAAGGATCAAAACAAAGTGCAGCAAGAACGCGTCGCCTGTGTTGCTCGGCCGCTCTTTTTTTTTCTCTTTTTTTTTCTTTCTTTTTTTTTCTCTT
The DNA here is from genome assembly GCA_030378355.1 of Eleusine indica. NCBI lineage: Eukaryota > Viridiplantae > Streptophyta > Magnoliopsida > Poales > Poaceae > Eleusine > Eleusine indica. The sequence continues at coordinate 26,724,923 of CM059501.1, read as the reverse complement.
TTTTTTTCTTTTTTTTTCTTTTTTTTTTCCTTTTTTTTAATACTTTTTGCTGAAAATATAAACAATGAGACCTCAAATAAGCAATTAAGCACAAGCACTTTCTCTCTCTCTCTCTCTCTCTCTCTCTCTCTCTCTCTCTCTAGAGTAGGAACAAACGAAACCGAGCAGAAACAAACACAGGGCGAGGCGAGCGGGTCACGACGTAACCGAGTAGGACTCGATCAGCGAGGCGAGCGGGACACACGAAACCGAACAGAACTAAACACAGGGCGAGGCGAGCGGGTCACGACGTAACCGAGTAGGACTCGATCGTCGAGGCAGTGATTGACCCGGACTCACGGTGCAGCGGATAAATTTGGCAAGCGAGACGGGATAAACAGATACGGCGGAAAGCAAACTGTGGTGGTGAAAACACGCGGCACGGCGGAAGGATACGACGATGATAGGAAGAAAACGATGAAACACAGTGTACCAGCAACCATCAAAAGCAAAAGCACAAAAACTCAACAACGCAAATTATTGAACGAAAGTGCGAGGCTCAAAACCGTACTGGGGTAAACTTTTTTTTTTTTGTAATTTTTGGTTTATGTGGACTTGGATAAAACTCACCGAGAAACACTGGAATCTGATACCACTTGATAGGTGTAGAGTGCCCGATCTTTCGGCGAGTGGAGATAACTTCGATTTGGTGGATGTTGACCCTCACGATCCGACTACGACGAGCAAGCCGAAGCGCCAATGCAATCGCTGAACCAACTTCCGGAGGATATTAACCTTGCGGTAAACAAGATCAACCTGATCACGAGGATCAATTCTTACGCGCAATCGAAGAACGAGCAAGAATTAGAGGCGAGCAATCTGATGTATTGCACGAAGGTGGAGTTCTGAATTCACGTCGACAGACGGATGTATAGCTAAGCTAAACTTAAAACAAAACTCAAAGATTACAAGGGGCGCAGCCCTTGACTATATAGGGGGAGGACGAGGCATCTAGGGCCGGCTGAAGTGGAGAGGCGCGCGGTGGAGAGGGAGTCGTGCGACTTGGGCCACGTGGGCCTTCGGGTGACATCATCCTGGGCCGTCGTTCCTTAGCATCAAAACCGTCTTCAATTCCTGGGCTCGAGCTCTAGTGATTGGGCCCTTGTACGTCGTCGTCTCGTTAGAAGATGGATCCGTAACTCGAGGAGGCGCGACGACGAGAGGTGGAGGCGTGACAGCTTGGTTTGGCGCGCCATCTTCCGTCGTCATTATTCGTATGTTGTTGATGTCCTCATCACATTCCTTGTCCATACTCGATTGTTCTTGCTTGTGATACGGTGCCAATCGAGCATGATGACATAGAATGAGCTTCTCGTAAGGCCTCATCTCATAGACGTCACAGTTTGGCCCGACTGCTTGACTCGCCTTGTCTATACTTCGTTGGTTCTACCCGGTGATACCTTCACCAACGAGTAAAAGAATAGTGGACGAGCCATTAGGCGATGATATGATATCTCACCGTAGCTCCGTTCCTTGTCCATACTCGAATGTTCACGCTGGTGATACGGTGTCAATCGTGCATGATGACATTGAATGGGCAGCATGTAAGGCCTCATTTCATAGACGTCATAGATTCGCCAAACTGCTTGAATTGCCTTGTCTATACTTCATTGGTTTTAGCCAGTGATACGTTGGCCAATGCGTTTAACAATATTGGACAAACCCTTAGGCGAAGATATGATGTCTCACGGTAGCTCCACTCCTTATGCATACTCAATTGTTCACGCTGGTGATACGGTGTCAATCGTGCATGATGACATTGAATGGGCAGCATGTAAGGCCTCATTTCATAGACGTCATAGATTCGCCAAACTGCTTGAATTGCCTTGTCTATACTTCATTGGTTTTAGCCAGTGATACGTTGGCCAATGCGTTTAACAATATTGGACAAACCCTTAGGCGAAGATATGATGTCTCACGGTAGCTCCACTCCTTATGCATACTCGATTGTTCACGCTGGTGATACGGTGTCTATCGAGCATGATGACATTGAATGGGCAGCACGTAAGGCCTCATTTCATAAACATCACAGATTGACCCAACTGCTTGAATCGCCTTGTCTATACTTCATTGGTTTTAGTCAGTGATACGTTGGCCAATGGGTTTAACAATATTGGACAAACCATTAGGCGAAGATATGATGTCTCACGGTAGCTCCATTCCTTGTCCACACTTGGTTGTTCTCGCTGGGGATACGGTGTCAATCGAGCATGATGACATTGAGTGGGCATCTCGTAAGGCCTCATCTCATAGACGTCACAGCTTGACCGAATTGCGTGACTCGCCTTGTCTTTACTTTGTTGGTTCTACTTGGTGATACGTTGGCCACTGAGTATAACAATATTGGACGATCCATTAGGTGACAATTTGATATCTCACAGTAGCTCCATTCCTTGTCCATACTCGATTGTTCTCGCTGGTGATACGGTTTCAATCGAGCATGATGACATTGAATGGGCTGCACGTAAGGCCTCATTTCATAGACGTCATAGATTGGCCCCACTGCTTCAATCGCCTTGTCCATACTTCGTTGGTTTTAGCCAGTTATACGTTGGCCAATGAGTTTGACAATATGGGACAAACCCTTAGGCGAAGATATGATGTCTCATGGTAGCTCCATTGCTTGTCCATACTCGATTGTTATCGCTTGTGATACGGTGTCAATCGAGCATGATGACATTGAATGGGCAGCACGTAAGGCCTTATTTCATAGACGTCATAGATTGGCCCAACTGCTTGAATCGCCTTGTCCATACTTCGTTGGTCCGGTGATATGTTCGCCAATTCGTATAACAATATTGGACGAGCCATTAGGCGATGATATGATATCTCACCGTAGCTCCATTCCTTGTCCATACTCCATTGTTCACGCTGGTGATACGGTGTCAATCGAGCATGATGACATTGAATGGGCAGCACGTAAGGCCTCATTTCATAGACGTCATAGATTGGCCCAACTGCTTGAATTGCCTTGTCCATACTTCGTTGGTCCGCTGATATGTTCGCCAATTCGTATAACAATATTGGACGAGCCATTAGGCGATGATATGATATCTCACCGTAGCTCCATTCCTTGTCCGTACTCCATTGTTCACGCTGGTGATACGGTTTCAATCGAGCATGATGACATTGAATGGGAAGCACGTAAGGCCTCATTTCATAGACGTCATAGATTGACCCAACTGCTTGAATCGCCTTGTCTATACTTCATTGGTTTTAGCCAGTCATACGTTGGCCAATGGGTTTAACAATATTGGACAAACCATTAGGCGAAGATATGATGTCTCACGGTAGCTCCATTCCATGTCCACACTTGGTTGTTCTCGCTGGGGATACGGTGTCAATCGAGCATGATGACATTGAGTGGGCATCTCGTAAGGCCTCATCTCATAGACGTCACAGTTTGGCCGAATTGCATGACTCGCCTTGTCTTTACTTTGTTGGTTCTACTTGGTGATACGTTGGCCACTGAGTATAACAATATTGGACGATCCATTAGGTGACAATTTGATATCTCAGAGTAGCTCCATTCCTTGTCCATACTCGATTGTTCTCGCTGGTGATACGATGTCAATCAAGCATGATGTCATTGCATGGGCAGCACGTAAGGCCTCATTTCATAGACGTCATAGATTGGCCCAACTGCTTGAATCGCCTTGTCCATACTTCGTTGGTTTTAGCCAGTTATACGTTGGCCAATGAGTTTAACAATATTGGACAAACCCTTAGGCGAAGATATGATGTCTCATGGTAGCTCCATTCCTTGTCCATACTCGATTGTTCTTGCTTGTGATACGGTGCCAATCGAGCATGATGACATAGAATGAGCTTCTCGTAAGGCCTCATCTCATAGACGTCACAGTTTGGCCCGACTGCTTGACTCGCCTTGTCTATACTTTGTTGGTTCTACCCGGTGATACCTTCACCAACGAGTAAAAGAATAGTGGACGAGCCATTAGGCGATGATATGATATCTCACCGTAGCTCCGTTCCTTGTCCATACTCGAATGTTCACGCTGGTGATACGGTGTCAATCGTGCATGATGACATTGAATGGGCAGCATGTAAGGCCTCATTTCATAGACGTCATAGATTCGCCAAACTGCTTGAATCGCCTTGTCTATACTTCATTGGTTTTAGCCAGTGATACGTTGGCCAATGCGTTTAACAATATTGGACAAACCCTTAGGCGAAGATATGATGTCTCATGGTAGCTCCATTCCTTGTCCATACTCGATTGTTCACGCTGGTGATACGGTGTCAATCGAGCATGATGACGTTGAATGGGCAGCACGTAAGGCCTCATTTCATAGACGTCATAGATTGACCCAACTGCTTGAATCGCCTTGTCTATACTTCATTGGTTTTAGCCAGTCATACGTTGGCCAATGGGTTTAACAATATTGGACAAACCATTAGGCGAAGATATGATGTCTCACGGTAGCTCCATTCCTTGTCCACACTTGGTTGTTCTCGCTGGGGATACAGTGTCAATCGAGCATGATGACATTGAGTGGGCATCTCGTAAGGCCTCATCTCATAGACGTCACAGTTTGGCCGAATTGCGTGACTTGCCTTGTCTTTACTTTGTTGGTTCTACTTGGTGATACGTTGGCCACTGAGTATAACAATATTGGACGATCCATTAGGTGTTAATTTGATATCTCACAGTAGCTCCATTCCTTGTCCATACTCGATTGTTCTCGCTGGTAATACGGTGTCAATCGAGCATGATGTCATTGAATGGGCAGCACGTAAGGCCTCATTTCATAGACGTCATAGATTGGCCCAACTACTTGAATCGCCTTGTCGATACTTCGTTGGTTTTAGCCAGTGATACGCTGGCCAATGAGTTTAACAATATTGGACAAACCCCTTAGGCGAAGATATGATGTCTCACGGTAGCTCCATTCCTTGTCCACACTTGGTTGTTCTCGCTGGGGATACAGTGTCAATCGAGCATGATGACATTGAGTGGGCATCTCGTAAGGCCTCATCTCATAGACGTCACAGTTTGGCCGAATTGCGTGACTCGCCTTGTCTTTACTTTGTTGGTTCTACTTGGTGATACGTTGGCCACTGAGTATAACAATATTGGACGATCCATTAGGTGTTAATTTGATATCTCACAGTAGCTCCATTCCTTGTCCATACTCGATTGTTCTCGCTGGTAATACGGTGTCAATCGAGCATGATGTCATTGAATGGGCAGCACGTAAGGCCTCATTTCATAGACGTCATAGATTGGCCCAACTGCTTGAATCGCCTTGTCCATACTTCGTTGGTTTTAGCCGGTTATACGTTGGCCAATGAGTTTAACAATATTGGACAAACCCTTAGGCGAAGATATGATGTCTCATGGTAGCTCCATTCCTTGTCCATACTCGATTGTTCTTGCTTGTGATACGGTGCCAATCGAGCATGATGACATAGAATGAGCATCTCGTAAGGCCTCATCTCATAGACGTCACAGTTTGGCCCGATTGCTTGACTCGCCTTGTCTATACTTCGTTGGTCCGGTGATATGTTCGCCAATTCGTATAACAATATTGGACGAGCCATTAGGCGATGATATGATATCTCACCGTAGCTCTATTCCTTGTCCATACTTGATTGTTCACGCTGGTGATACGGTGTCAATCGAGCATGATAACATTGAATGGGCAGCACGTAAGGCCTCATTTCATAGACGTCATAGATTGGCCCAACTACTTGAATCGCCTTGTCGATACTTCGTTGGTTTTAGCCAGTGATACGCTGGCCAATGAGTTTAACAATATTGGACAAACCCCTTAGGCGAAGATATGATGTCTCACGGTAGCTCCATTCCTTGTCCATACTCGATTGTTGTCACCGGCGATACGGCGTCAATCGAGCATGGTGACATTGAATGGGCATCTCGTAAGGCCTCATCTCATAGACGCCACAGTTTTGCCCTATTGTTTGACTCGGCTTGTCTATACTTTGTTGGTTCTACCCAGTGATATGTTCGCCAATGAATATAACAATATTGGACGAGCCATTAGGCGAAGATATGATATCTCATCATAGCTCCATTCGTTTTCCAGACTCGATTGTTCACGCTGGTGATACGGTGTCAATCGAGCATGATGACATTAAATGGGCAGCACGTAAGGCCTCATTTCATAGACGTCACAGTTTGGCCCGACTGCTTGACTCGCCTTGTCCATACTACATTGGTTTTAGCCAGTGATACGTTGGCCAATGAGTTTAACAATATTGGACAAACCCTTAGGTGAAGATATGATGTCTCACGGTAGCTCCATTCCTTATGCATACTCGATTGTTCTCGCTGGTGATACGGTGTCAGTCGATCATGATGACATTGAATGCGCATCTCGTAAGGCCTCATCTCATAGGCGCCACCGTTTGGCCCGATTGCTAGACTCGCCTTGTCTATACTTCGTTGGTCCGGTGATATGTTCGCCAATTCGTATAACAATATTGGACGAGCCATTAGGCGATGATATGATATCTCACCGTAGCTCTATTCCTTGTCCATACTTGATTGTTCACGCTGGTGATACGGTGTCAATCGAGCATGATAACATTGAATGGGCAGCACGTAAGGCCTCATTTCATAGACGTCATAGATTGGCCCAACTACTTGAATCGCCTTGTCGATACTTCGTTGGTTTTAGCCAGTGATACGCTGGCCAATGAGTTTAACAATATTGGACAAACCCCTTAGGCGAAGATATGATGTCTCACGGTAGCTCCATTCCTTGTCCATACTCGATTGTTGTCACCGGCGATACGGCGTCAATCGAGCATGGTGACATTGAATGGGCATCTCGTAAGGCCTCATCTCATAGACGCCACAGTTTGGCCCTATTGTTTGACTCGGCTTGTCTATACTTTGTTGGTTCTACCCAGTGATATGTTCGCCAATGAATATAACAATATTGGACGAGCCATTAGGCGAAGATATGATATCTCATCATAGCTCCATTCGTTTTCCAGACTCGATTGTTCACGCTGGTGATACGGTGTCAATCGAGCATGATGACATTAAATGGGCAGCACGTAAGGCCTCATTTCATAGACGTCACAGTTTGGCCCGACTGCTTGACTCGCCTTGTCCATACTACATTGGTTTTAGCCAGTGATACGTTGGCCAATGAGTTTAACAATATTGGACAAACCCTTAGGTGAAGATATGATGTCTCACGGTAGCTCCATTCCTTATGCATACTCGATTGTTCTCGCTGGTGATACGGTGTCAATCGATCATGATGACATTGAATGCGCATCTCGTAAGGCCTCATCTCATAGGCGCCACCGTTTGGCCCGATTGCTAGACTCGCCTTGTCTATACTTCGTTGGTCCGGTGATATGTTCGCCAATTCGTATAACAATATTGGACGAGCCATTAGGCGATGATATGATATCTCACCGTAGCTCCATTCCTTGTCCATACTCGATTGTTCACGCTGGTGATACGGTGTCAATCGAGCATGATGACATTGAATGGGCAGCACGTAACGCCTCATTTCATAGACGTCATAGATTGACCCAACTGCTTGAATCGCCTTGTCTATACTTCATTGGTTTTAGCCAGTGATACGTTGCCCAATGGGTTTAACAATATTGCACAAACCATTAGGCGAAAATATGATGTCTCATGGTAGCTCCATTCCTTGTCCACACTTGGTTGTTCTCGTTGGGGATACGGTGTCAATCGAGCATGATGACATTGAATGGGCATCTCGTAAGGCCTCATCTCATAGACGTCACAGTTTGGCCCAATTGCGACTCGCCTTGTCTTTAATTTGTTGGTTCTACTTGGTGATATGTTGGCCACTAAGTATAACAATATTGGACGATCCATTAGGTGACAATTTGATATCTCACAGTAGCTCCATTCCTTGTCTATACTCGATTGTTCTCGCTGGTGATGCGGTGTTAATCGAGCATGATGTCATTGAATGGGCAGCACGTAAGGCCTCATTTCATAGACGCCATAGATTAGCCCAACTGCTTGAATCACTTTGTCTATACTTCATTGGTTTTAGCCAGTTATACGTTGGCCAATGAGTTTAAAAATATTGGACAAACCCTTAGGAGAAGATATGATGTCTCATGGTAGCTCCATTCCTTGTCCATACTCGATTGTTCTCGCTTGTGATACGGTGCCAATCGAGCATGATGACATAGAATGAGCATCTCATAAGGCCTCATCCCATAGACGTCACAGTTTGGCTCGATTGCTTGACTCGCCTTGTCTATACTTCATTGGTTTTACCCGGTGATACATTCGTCAATGAGTATAACAATATTGGACTAGCCATTAGGCGATGATATGATATCTCACCGTCGCTCCATTCCTTGTCCATACTCGATTGTTCACGCTGGTGATACGGTTTCAATCGAGCATGATGACATTGAATGGGCAGCACGTAAGGCTTCATTTCATAGACGTCATAGATTGGCCCAACTGCTTGAATCGCCTTGTCCATACTTCATTGATTTTAGCGAGTTATACGTTGGCCAATGAGTTTAACAATATTGGACAAACCCCTTAGGCGAAGATATGATGTCTCACGGTAGCTCCATTCTTTGTCCATACTCGATTGTTCTCGCTGGTGATACGGCGTCAATCGAGCATGATGACATTGAATGGGCATCTCGTAAGGCCTCATCTCATAGACGCCACCGTTTGGCCCGATTGCTAGACTCGCCTTGTCTATACTTCGTTGGTCCGGTGATATGTTCGCCAATTCGTATAACAATATTGGACGAGCCGTTAGGCGATGATATGATATCTCACCGTAGCTCCATTCCTTGTCCATACTCGATTGTTCACGCTGGTGATACGGTGTCAATCGAGCATGATAACATTGAATGGGCAGCACGTAACGCCTCATTTCATAGACGTCATAGATTGACCCAACTGCTTGAATCGCCTTGTCTATACTTCATTGGCTTTAGCCAGTCATACGTTGGCCAATGGGTTTAACAATATTGGACAAACCATTAGGCGAAGATATGATGTCTCACGGTAGCTCCATTCCTTGTCCATACTCGATTGTTCTCGCTGTTGATACGGCGTCAATCGAGCATGATGACATTGAATGGGCAATCTCGTAAGGCCTCATCTCACAGACGTCACAGTTTGGCCGAATTGCGTGACTCGCCTTGTCTTTACTTTGTTGGTTCTACTTGGTGATACGTTGGCCACTGAGTATAACAATATTGGACGATCCATTAGGTGACAATTTGATATCTCACAGTAGCTCCATTCCTTGTCCATACTCGATTGTTCTCGCTGGTAATACGGTGTCAATCGAGCATGATGTCATTGAATGGGCAGCACGTAAGGCCTCATTTCATAGACGTCATAGATTGGCCCAACTACTTGAATCGCCTTGTCGATACTTCGTTGGTTTTAGCCAGTGATACGCTGGCCAATGAGTTTAACAATATTGGACAAACCCCTTAGGCGAAGATATGATGTCTCACGGTAGCTCCATTCCTTGTCCACACTTGGTTGTTCTCGCTGGGGATACAGTGTCAATCGAGCATGATGACATTGAGTGGGCATCTCGTAAGGCCTCATCTCATAGACGTCACAGTTTGGCCGAATTGCGTGACTCGCCTTGTCTTTACTTTGTTGGTTCTACTTGGTGATACGTTGGCCACTGAGTATAACAATATTGGACGATCCATTAGGTGTTAATTTGATATCTCACAGTAGCTCCATTCCTTGTCCATACTCGATTGTTCTCGCTGGTAATACGGTGTCAATCGAGCATGATGTCATTGAATGGGCAGCACGTAAGGCCTCATTTCATAGACGTCATAGATTGGCCCAACTGCTTGAATCGCCTTGTCCATACTTCGTTGGTTTTAGCCGGTTATACGTTGGCCAATGAGTTTAACAATATTGGACAAACCCTTAGGCGAAGATATGATGTCTCATGGTAGCTCCATTCCTTGTCCATACTCGATTGTTCTTGCTTGTGATACGGTGCCAATCGAGCATGATGACATAGAATGAGCATCTCGTAAGGCCTCATCTCATAGACGTCACAGTTTGGCCCGATTGCTTGACTCGCCTTGTCTATACTTCGTTGGTCCGGTGATATGTTCGCCAATTCGTATAACAATATTGGACGAGCCATTAGGCGATGATATGATATCTCACCGTAGCTCTATTCCTTGTCCATACTTGATTGTTCACGCTGGTGATACGGTGTCAATCGAGCATGATAACATTGAATGGGCAGCACGTAAGGCCTCATTTCATAGACGTCATAGATTGGCCCAACTACTTGAATCGCCTTGTCGATACTTCGTTGGTTTTAGCCAGTGATACGCTGGCCAATGAGTTTAACAATATTGGACAAACCCCTTAGGCGAAGATATGATGTCTCACGGTAGCTCCATTCCTTGTCCATACTCGATTGTTGTCACCGGCGATACGGCGTCAATCGAGCATGGTGACATTGAATGGGCATCTCGTAAGGCCTCATCTCATAGACGCCACAGTTTTGCCCTATTGTTTGACTCGGCTTGTCTATACTTTGTTGGTTCTACCCAGTGATATGTTCGCCAATGAATATAACAATATTGGACGAGCCATTAGGCGAAGATATGATATCTCATCATAGCTCCATTCGTTTTCCAGACTCGATTGTTCACGCTGGTGATACGGTGTCAATCGAGCATGATGACATTAAATGGGCAGCACGTAAGGCCTCATTTCATAGACGTCACAGTTTGGCCCGACTGCTTGACTCGCCTTGTCCATACTACATTGGTTTTAGCCAGTGATACGTTGGCCAATGAGTTTAACAATATTGGACAAACCCTTAGGTGAAGATATGATGTCTCACGGTAGCTCCATTCCTTATGCATACTCGATTGTTCTCGCTGGTGATACGGTGTCAGTCGATCATGATGACATTGAATGCGCATCTCGTAAGGCCTCATCTCATAGGCGCCACCGTTTGGCCCGATTGCTAGACTCGCCTTGTCTATACTTCGTTGGTCCGGTGATATGTTCGCCAATTCGTATAACAATATTGGACGAGCCATTAGGCGATGATATGATATCTCACCGTAGCTCTATTCCTTGTCCAGACTTGATTGTTCACGCTGGTGATACGGTGTCAATCGAGCATGATAACATTGAATGGGCAGCACGTAAGGCCTCATTTCATAGACGTCATAGATTGGCCCAACTACTTGAATCGCCTTGTCGATACTTCGTTGGTTTTAGCCAGTGATACGCTGGCCAATGAGTTTAACAATATTGGACAAACCCCTTAGGCGAAGATATGATGTCTCACGGTAGCTCCATTCCTTGTCCATACTCGATTGTTGTCACCGGCGATACGGCGTCAATCGAGCATGGTGACATTGAATGGGCATCTCGTAAGGCCTCATCTCATAGACGCCACAGTTTGGCCCTATTGTTTGACTCGGCTTGTCTATACTTTGTTGGTTCTACCCAGTGATATGTTCGCCAATGAATATAACAATATTGGACGAGCCATTAGGCGAAGATATGATATCTCATCATAGCTCCATTCGTTTTCCAGACTCGATTGTTCACGCTGGTGATACGGTGTCAATCGAGCATGATGACATTAAATGGGCAGCACGTAAGGCCTCATTTCATAGACGTCACAGTTTGGCCCGACTGCTTGACTCGCCTTGTCCATACTACATTGGTTTTAGCCAGTGATACGTTGGCCAATGAGTTTAACAATATTGGACAAACCCTTAGGTGAAGATATGATGTCTCACGGTAGCTCCATTCCTTATGCATACTCGATTGTTCTCGCTGGTGATACGGTGTCAATCGATCATGATGACATTGAATGCGCATCTCGTAAGGCCTCATCTCATAGGCGCCACCGTTTGGCCCGATTGCTAGACTCGCCTTGTCTATACTTCGTTGGTCCGGTGATATGTTCGCCAATTCGTATAACAATATTGGACGAGCCATTAGGCGATGATATGATATCTCACCGTAGCTCCATTCCTTGTCCATACTCGATTGTTCACGCTGGTGATACGGTGTCAATCGAGCATGATGACATTGAATGGGCAGCACGTAACGCCTCATTTCATAGACGTCATAGATTGACCCAACTGCTTGAATCGCCTTGTCTATACTTCATTGGTTTTAGCCAGTGATACGTTGCCCAATGGGTTTAACAATATTGGACAAACCATTAGGCGAAAATATGATGTCTCATGGTAGCTCCATTCCTTGTCCACACTTGGTTGTTCTCGTTGGGGATACGGTGTCAATCGAGCATGATGACATTGAATGGGCATCTCGTAAGGCCTCATCTCATAGACGTCACAGTTTGGCCCAATTGCGACTCGCCTTGTCTTTAATTTGTTGGTTCTACTTGGTGATATGTTGGCCACTAAGTATAACAATATTGGACGATCCATTAGGTGACAATTTGATATCTCACAGTAGCTCCATTCCTTGTCTATACTCGATTGTTCTCGCTGGTGATGCGGTGTTAATCGAGCATGATGTCATTGAATGGGCAGCACGTAAGGCCTCATTTCATAGACGCCATAGATTAGCCCAACTGCTTGAATCACTTTGTCTATACTTCATTGGTTTTAGCCAGTTATACGTTGGCCAATGAGTTTAAAAATATTGGACAAACCCTTAGGAGAAGATATGATGTCTCATGGTAGCTCCATTCCTTGTCCATACTCGATTGTTCTCGCTTGTGATACGGTGCCAATCGAGCATGATGACATAGAATGAGCATCTCATAAGGCCTCATCCCATAGACGTCACAGTTTGGCTCGATTGCTTGACTCGCCTTGTCTATACTTCATTGGTTTTACCCGGTGATACATTCGTCAATGAGTATAACAATATTGGACTAGCCATTAGGCGATGATATGATATCTCACCGTCGCTCCATTCCTTGTCCATACTCGATTGTTCACGCTGGTGATACGGTTTCAATCGAGCATGATGACATTGAATGGGCAGCACGTAAGGCCTCATTTCATAGACGTCATAGATTGGCCCAACTGCTTGAATCGCCTTGTCCATACTTCATTGATTTTAGCGAGTTATACGTTGGCCAATGAGTTTAACAATATTGGACAAACCCCTTAGGCGAAGATATGATGTCTCACGGTAGCTCCATTCTTTGTCCATACTCGATTGTTCTCGCTGGTGATACGGCGTCAATCGAGCATGATGACATTGAATGGGCATCTCGTAAGGCCTCATCTCATAGACGCCACCGTTTGGCCCGATTGCTAGACTCGCCTTGTCTATACTTCGTTGGTCCGGTGATATGTTCGCCAATTCGTATAACAATATTGGACGAGCCGTTAGGCGATGATATGATATCTCACCGTAGCTCCATTCCTTGTCCATACTCGATTGTTCACGCTGGTGATACGGTGTCAATCGAGCATGATAACATTGAATGGGCAGCACGTAACGCCTCATTTCATAGACGTCATAGATTGACCCAACTGCTTGAATCGCCTTGTCTATACTTCATTGGCTTTAGCCAGTCATACGTTGGCCAATGGGTTTAACAATATTGGACAAACCATTAGGCGAAGATATGATGTCTCACGGTAGCTCCATTCCTTGTCCACACTTGGTTGTTCTCGCTGGGGATACGGTGTCAATCGAGCATGATGACATTGAGTGGGCATCTCGTAAGGCCTCATCTCACAGACGTCACAGTTTGGCCGAATTGCGTGACTCGCCTTGTCTTTACTTTGTTGGTTCTACTTGGTGATACGTTGGCCACTGAGTATAACAATATTGGACGATCCATTAGGTGACAATTTGATATCTCACAGTAGCTCCATTCCTTGTCCATACTCGATTGTTCTCGCTGGTGATACGATGTCAATCGAGCATGATGTCATTGAATGGGCAGCACGTAAGGCCTCATTTCATAGACGTCATAGATTGGCCCAACTGCTTGAATCGCCTTGTCCATACTTCGTTGGTTTTAGCCAGTTATACGTTGGCCAATGAGTTTAACAATATTGGACAAACCCCTTAGGCGAAGATATGATGTCTCACGGTAGCTCCATTCTTTGTCCATACTCGATTGTTCTCGCTGTTGATACGGCGTCAATCGAGCATGATGACATTGAATGGGCAATCTCGTAAGGCCTCATCTCATAGACGCCACAGTTTGGCCCTATTGCTTGACCCGGCTTGTCTATACTTTGTTGGTTCTACCCAGTGATATGTTCGCCAATGAATATAACAATATTGGACGAGCCATTAGGCGAAGATATGATATCTCATCATAGCTCCATTCGTTTTCCAGACTCGATTGTTCACGCTTGTGATACGGTGTCAATCGAGCATGATGACATTAAATGGGCAGCACGTAAGGCCTCATTTCATAGACGTCACAGTTTGGCCCGACTGCTTGACTCGCCTTGTCCATACTACATTGGTTTTAGCCAGTGATACGTTGGCCAATGAGTTTAACAATATTGGACAAACCCTTAGGTGAAGATATGATGTCTCACGGTAGCTCCATTCCTTATGCATACTCGATTGTTCTCGCTGGTGATACGGTGTCAATCGATCATGATGATATTGAATGCGCATCTCGTAAGGCCTCATCTCATAGACGCCACCGTTTGGCCCAATTGCTAGACTCGCCTTGTCTATACTTCGTTGGTCCGGTGATACGTTCGCCAATGAGTATAACAATATTGGACTAGCCATTAGGCGATGATATGATGTCTCACGGTAGCTCCATTCCTTGTCCACACTTGGTTGTTCTCGCTGGAGATACGGTGTCAATCGAGCATGATGACATTGAGTGGGCATCTCGTAAGGCCTCATCTCATAGACGTCACAGTTTGACCGAATTGCGTGACTCGCCTTGTCTTTACTTTGTTGGTTCTACTTGGTGATACGTTGGCCACTGAGTATAACAATATTGGACGATCCATTAGGTGACAATTTGATATCTCACAGTAGCTCCATTCCTTGTCCATACTCGATTGTTCACGCTGGTGATACGGTGTCAATCGAGCATGATGACATTGAATGGGTAGCACGTAAGGCTTCATTTCATAGACGTCATAGATTGGCCCAATTACTTGAATCGCCTTGTGATGAGGACATCAACGACATACGAATAATGACGACGGAAGATGGCGTGCCAAACCAAGCTGTCACGCCTCCTCGAGTTACGGATCCATCTTCTAACGAGACGACGACGTACAAGGGCCCAATCACTAGAGCTCGAGCCCAGGAATTGAAGACGGTTTTGATGCTAAGGAACGACGGCCCAGGATGATGTCGCCCGAAGGAACACGTGGCCCAAGTCGCACGACTCCCTCTCCACCGCGCGCCTCTCCACTTCAGCCGGCCCTAGATGCCTCGTCCTTCCCCTATATAGTCAAGGGCTGCGCCCCTTGCAATCTTGAGTTTTGTTTTAAGTTTAGCTTAGCTATACATCCGTCTCTCGACGTGAATTCAGAACTCCACCTTCGTGCAATACATCAGATTGCTCGCCTCTAATTCTTGCTCGTTCTTCGATTGCGCGTAAGAATTGATCCTCGTGATTAGGTTGATCTTGTTTACCGCAAGGTTAATATCCTTCGGAAGTTGGTTCAGCGATTGCATTGGCGCTTCGGCTTGCTCGTCGTAGTCGGATCGTGATGGTCAACATCCACCAAATCGAAGTTATCTCCACTCGCCGAAAGATCGGGCACTCTACACCTATCACCTTGTCTATACTTCGTTGGTTTTAGCCAGTGATACGTTGGCCAATGAGTTTAACAATATTGGACAAACCCCTTAGGCGACGATATGATGTCTCACGGTAGCTCCATTCCTTGTCCATACTTGATTGTTCTCGCTGGTGATACGGCGTCAATCTAGCATGATGACATTCTATGGGCATCTCGTAAGGCCTCATCTCATAGACGCCACAGTTTGGCCCGATTGCTTGACTCGGCTTGTCTATACTTTGTTGGTTCTACCTAGTGATATGTTCGCCAATGAATATAACAATATTGGACGAGCAATTAGGCGAAGATATGATATCTCATTTTAGCTCCATTCGTTGTCCAGACTCGATTGTTCACGCTGGTGATACGGTGTCAATCGAGCATGATGACATTGAATGGGCAGCACGTAAGGCCTCATTTCATAGACGTCACAGTTTGGCCCGACTGCTTGACTCGCCTTGTTTATACTTCGTTGGTTTTAGCTAGTGATAAGTTGGCCAATGAGTTTAACAATATTGGACAAACCCTTAGGCGAAGATATGATGTCTCACGGTAGCTCCATCCCTTATGCATACTCGATTGTTATCGCTGGTGATACGGTGCATCTCGTAAGGCCTCATCTCATAGACGCCACAGTTTAGCCCGATTGCTAGAGTCGCCTTGTCTATACTTCGTTGGTTCTACCCGGTGATACATTCGCCAATGAGTATAATAATATTGGACGAGCCTTTAGGCGATGATATGATATCTCACCATAGCTCCATTCCTTGTCCATACTCGATTGTTCACGCTGGTGATACGGTGTCAATCGTGCATGATGACATTGAATGGGCAGCACGTAAGGCCTCATTTGATAGACGTCATAGATTGGCCCAACTGCTTGAATCGCTTTGTCTATACTTCATTGGTTTTAGCCAGTGATACGTTGGCCAATGAGTTTAACAATATTGGACAAACCCTTAGGCGAAGATATGATGTCTCATGGTAGCTCCATTCCTTGTCCATACTCGATTGTTCTCGCTTGTGATACAGTGCCAATCGAGCATGATGACATAGAATGAGCATCTCGTAAGGCCTCATCCCATAGACGTCACAGTTTGTGATGAGGACATCAACGACATACGAATAATGACGACGGAAGATGGCGCGCCAAACCAAGCTGTCACGCCTCCACCTCTCGTCGTCGCGCCTCCTCGAGTTACGGATCCATCTTCTAACGAGACGACGACGTACAAAGGCCCAATCCCTAGAGCTCGAGCCCAGGAATTGAAGACGGTTTTGATGCTAAGGAACGACCGCCCAGGATGATGTCACCCGAAGGCCCACGTGGCCCAAGTCGCACGACTCCCTCTCCACCGCGCGCCTCTCCACTTCAGCCGGCCCTAGATGCCTCGTCCTCCCCCTATATAGTCAAGGGCTGCGCCCCTTGTAATCTTTGAGTTTTGTTTTAAGTTTAGCTTAGCTATACATCCGTCTGTCGACGTGAATTCAGAACTCCACCTTCGTGCAATACATCAGATTGCTCGCCTCTAATTCTTGCTCGTTCTTCGATTGCGCGTAAGAATTGATCCTCGTGATCAGGTTGATCTTGTTTACCGCAAGGTTAATATCCTCCGGAAGTTGGTTCAGCGATTGCATTGGCGCTTCGGCTTGCTGGTCGTAGTCGGATCGTGAGGGTCAACATCCACCAAATCGAAGTTATCTCCACTCGCCGAAAGATCGGGCACTCTACACCTATCAAGTGGTATCAGATTCTAGTGTTTCTCGGTGAGTTTTATCCAAGTCCACATAAACCAAAAATTACAAAAAAAAAAGTTTACCCCAGTACGGTTTTGAGCCTCGCACTTTCGTTCAATAATTTGCGTTGTTGAGTTTTTGTGCTTTCGCTTTTGATCGTTGCTGGTACACTGTGTTTCATCGTTTTCTTCCTATCATCCTCGTATCCTTCCGCCGTGCCGCGTGTTTTCACCATCACAGTTTGCTTTCCGCCGCATCTATTTATCCCGTCTCGCTTGCCAAATTTATCCGCTGCACCGTGAGTCCGGGTCAATCACTGCCTCGACGATCGAGTCCTACTCGGTTACGTCGTGACCCGCTCGCCTCACTGATCGAGTCCTACTCGGTTACGTCGTGACCCGCTCGCCTCGCCCTGTGTTTAGTTTTGTTCGGTTTCGTGTGTCCCGCTCGCCTCGCTGATCGAGTCCTACTCGGTTACGTCGTGACCCGCTCGCCTCGCCCTGTGTTTGTTTCTGCTCGGTTTCGTTTGTTCCTACTCTAGAGAGAGAGAGAGAGAGAGTCTCATCTTTTTATTACCGTTCTACCCCTGCCTCAAAAAAAAAGTGCTTGTGCTTAATTGCTTATTTGAGGTCTCATTGTTTATATTTTCAGCAAAAAGTATTAAAAAAAAGAGGAAAAAAAAGAAAAAAAAAGAGAAAAAAAAAGAAAGAAAAAAAAGAGAAAAAAAAAGAGCGGCCGAGCAACACAGGCGACGCGTTCTTGCTGCACTTTGTTTTGATCCTTTTTTTCCTTCCTCTTGCACTTGTACCGGCAGCAATCTTTTCGCGTTTAGCACCATTATTCAGCTTTGCAGTTATTGTTTGAATTGTGCTAACCCTTGGATTGAGTGCAGCCTCCTAGCCCCACAAATTTTCTACTACGAGCAGGTTTTTGTTTCACCACGCAATCGCTCCTCCAATCTTCCACCGGTTTTAGCTGTGGTTGCAGTTCACGCTTGCGTGCTTGGTAAGGACGGGTAAGAATTTGATAACAGCTTTTTGATTGAGCTTTTCACCCACCACTCACCTCTCGTTGTAGGATCCCTCTTTTTGTATTGCTTGTGTTTCTATGGCAGAAAACAGCTCGAAGTCGGAGGAGCTCACCCTCCAGGATGTCCAGGCACAGGTTGACGGTCTACAAAACGACATGAAGACGATGCACGAGAGACTTGACTCTACGGTCACTTCGTCGAATGAGCGTTTTGATCAACTGGACCTCGCTGATACGGCTGCCCGCACCACGCTCGCGACGATCATGACTCGTCTTGAGGCCATGTCGACGCAGCTTGGGACCATGACGACGCAGCTCACGGAGTTGCAACATGCACGTGACTACGGCGCCGACACCGAGCAGGACGACGACAATCGCCGTGGTCGTGCTCGTAGGGTACGTGTTCCTATTAATGATTCTTTTGCCAAAATAAAATTTTGTATTCCCACTTTTAATGGCAAATATGATCCGGGTGCTTATCTTGATTGGGAATTAGAGGTTGAACAAAAATTTGCATGCCATGATATTCCTGCTAATTTATAAGTTAAGGCTGCTATTAGTGAATTTACTGAATTTGCTTTACTTTGGTGGCGTGAGTATAGACAAAGATATCCTGATAATATTCCAGCCACTTGGACGGCATTAAAAGCTGCTATGCGTCATCGTTTTGTGCCGTCATATTATGCTAGAGATTTGCTTAATCAAATGCAGCGTTTTCAACAAGGTTCACTTTCCGTAGAGGATTATTATCAAGCTTTGCAAAAGGGTATGATTCGCTGTGGTTTAGTTGAACTGGATGATGCTGCTATGGCTCGCTTTAGGGGTGGGTTAAATCGTGAAATTCAGAATATTCTTGATTATAAGCATTATGATGATATGACCACCTTATTTGAATATGCTTGTAAAGCTGAACGTGAAGTGCAGGATCGACAATCTTCGTCAAGACCTAACATTTTGGTAGGGTCCAAGACACCTTCAGCTCCACGGTCGACACCTCCTTCCACGTCGCGCGACCACTCCTCGACCACGTCCAAGTCGAGTGCTCCATCCACGGCCAAATCTGCCTCGTTCGTGCCGTCCTCCTCGTCGTCTGGACGAGCTCGTGATATTTAGTGTCACCGTTGCCGAGGATTTGGTCATGTGATACGTGATTGTCCAAATAAACGAACTATGTTGATTCGTGACGACGGTGGGTATTCTTCTGCTAGTGATTCTGAGGATATTCAGCAGACTATGCTTGCCACTAATCATGCAGATAATACGGAGCTTCATGTCGACTCTAGTGCCGCCGACAGGTATGCCACTCTTGTTGTGCAGCGTGTTCTTAATACACAGGTCGTTCAGGATGAAAAGCATCAGCGCCACAACATTTTTCATATCAAAGGCGTTGTACAAGAACGAGCGGTCCGTATAATCATCGATGGTGGCAGTTGCAACAATTTGGCTAGTACGACATTGGTGGAGCAGTTGTCATTGCCAACAAGGAAGCATCCACATCCTTATCACGTTCAATGGCTCAATGATGGCGGCAAAATAAAGGTAACGCGCTCGGTACGTGTTCCTTTCTCTCTTGGCGCCTATTCTGATTTTGTAGATTGTGATGTTGTTCCAATGGAAGCATGCTCTTTGTTGCTTGGCCGTCCTTGGCAATATGATGTTGATAGTGTTCATCATGGTCGCTCCAATTATTATTCCTTCATGTTTAAGGGTCAGAAAATTGTTATTCATCCTATGACACCTGAACAAGTTCTTAAAGATGATATTGCTCGAGCGACAAAAGCTGCAAAATTGGTTACATCGCCTCCTGTTGCACCTGTTCAACATGAGATCAAATTGAATAACCCTATCTTGCTTGCTACACGTGCTGATTTTGATGAATTACATGATGCTAATCTGCTTTGCTATGCACTAGTTTGCTCTCGTATGCTTGTTTCACTAGATGAGGCGCCTATGTTGCATATTCCACCTGTTGTTGCTAACCTTTTGCAGGACTATAAAGATGTTTTTCCCGCTGAATTGCTGTCGGGTCTTCCTCCTATTCGTGGCATAGAACATCAGATTGATTTAATTCCAGGCGCACAGCTTCCTAATCGCGCCCCGTACCGCACAAATCCTGAGGAGACGAAAGAAATTCAGCGTCAAGTGCAGGCATTGCTTGATAAAGGTTACATTCGTGAGTCTCTCAGCCCTTGTTCGGTTCTTGTTTTGCTTGTTCCTAAGAAAGATGGTTCTTGGCGTATGTGTGTAGATTGTCGTGCAATTAACAATATTACAATTCGTTATCGATATCCTATACCACGCCTTGATGATATGCCTGATGAACTTAGTGGTGCCACAATTTTCTCTAAGGTTGATTTACGTAGTGGTTACCATCAAATAAGAATGAAATTAGGAGATGAATGGAAAACGGCTTTTAAAACTAAATTTGGCTTGTATGAATGGTTGGTTATGCCGTTTGGATTGTCTAATGCTCCTAGCACTTTTATGCGCTTAATGAATGAAGTTCTTCGGTCTTTCATTGGAATATTTGTTGTTGTCTATTTTGATGATATCCTTATATACAGCAAGTCCATGAATGAGCATTTAGATCATTTGCGTGCTGTTTTTGATGCTTTGCGTGCTGCTCACTTGTTTGGGAACATGAAAAAATGCACTTTTTGCACGCAACGTGTTTCGTTTCTTGGATATGTTGTTACTCCACAGGGCATTGAGGTCGATAGCAGCAAGGTGGACGCCATTCAGAGTTGGCCCCAACCGACGACGGTCACACAGGTTCGCAGTTTTCTTGGTCTTGCAGGCTTCTATCGTCGTTTTGTGCGGGATTTCAGTTCTATTGCTGCACCATTACATGAGCTGACCAAGAAGGGTGCGCCATTTGAGTGGGGCGCACCACAAGACGACGCATTCAACACTTTAAAGGAACGGTTAACTCATGCTCCTCTCTTACAATTGCCTAATTTTGATAAAGTGTTTGAATTGGAATGTGATGCTAGTGGAATTGGTTTGGGTGCTGTTTTGTTGCAAGATCATAAACCCATTGCTTATTTTAGTGAGAAGTTAAGTGGTGCTGCTCTTAAATATTCCACTTATGATAAAGAACTTTATGCTTTAGTAAGAACTTTGCAAACATGGCAGCATTATTTATGGCCTCGCGAATTTATTATTCATTCTGATCATGAGGCTTTGAAACATATTAGAACCCAAACTAATCTGAATCATCGTCATGCTAAATGGGTTGAATTTATTGAATCTTTTCCATACATCATTAAACATAAAAACGGGAAGGAAAATGTGATTGCCGATGCTTTGTCTCGTCGTTATATGATGCTGTCCCAATTAGACTTTAAAATCTTTGGTTTGCAAGCTTTGAAAGATCAATATGTGAATGATGCTGATTTTCATGATATTATGATGCATTGTAAGGATGGGAAACCTTGGGGCAAATTTCATATGCAGGATGGGTTCCTGTTTCGTGTTGACAAGCTGTGTATTCCAGCTAGCTCGGTTCGTCTTTTGTTGTTACAGGAGGCGCATGGAGGTGGTCTTATGGGTCACTTCGGAGTTTTCAAGACACATGAGGTGTTGGCCGACCATTTCTTTTGGCCACGGATGCGCCGTGATGTTTAGCGCCTTGTTGCATGCTGTACCACATGTCAAAAAGCTAAATCTCGTTTGGCTAATCATGGTTTGTATATGCCCTTGCCTGTTCCCTCTTCTCCTTGGCTTGATATTTTGATGGATTTTGTTTTGGGATTGCCTCGCACTAAGAAGGGGAGGGACAGTATTTTTGTGGTTGTTGATCGTTTCTCTAAAATGGCTCACTTTATACCTTGTCATAAAACTGATGATGCCTCAAATGTTGCTGAATTGTTCTTTAGAGAGATTGTTAGATTGCATGGAATTCCTAAAACAATTGTCTCTGATCGTGATGCTAAGTTTCTTAGTCATTTTTGGCGTTCTCTTTGGAATAAATTAGGAACTAAGCTGCTGTTTAGTACTACTTGTCATCCTCAAACTGATGGGCAAACTGAGGTAGTAAATAGAACTTTGTCTGCTATGCTTAGAGCTGTTGTAGATAAAAATTTGAGACACTGGGAAGATTGTTTACCTCATGTTGAATTTGCTTATAATCGTGCTACACATTCTGCCACTAAGTTGTGTCCTTTTGAGGTTGTTTATGGCTATGTTCCTAAGGCGCCTATTGATTTGTTTGCTATTGATGCTGAGGATGAACCACATCTTGATGCTCTTGCTCATATTGATCACATGAAACAATTGCATGAAGAAACACAACACAACATTACCATTGCTAATAAAAAGTATCAAGTTGCTGGTAGTAAAGGTAGAAAACATATTTCTTTTGAACCTGGTGATTTGGTTTGGTTGCACTTGCGTAAAGATAGATTTCCTACTTTGCGTCGTTCTAAACTGATGCCTCGTGCTGCTGGTCCTTTTAAAGTGCTAACCAAGATTAACGATAATGCTTATGTTCTTGACTTGCCCATGGAGTTTGGTGTTTCCACTAGTTTTAATGTTGCAGATTTGAAACCATACTTGGGTGAGGATGATGAGTTGCCGTCGAGGACGACTTCACTTCAAGAAGGGGAGGATGATGAGGACATCAACTGACATACGAATAATGACGACGGAAGATGGCACGCCAAACCAAGCTGTCACGCCTCCACCTCTCGTCGTCGCGCCTCCTCGAGTTACGGATCCATCTTCTAACGAGACGACGACGTACAAAGGCCCAATCACTAGAGCTCGAGCCCAGGAATTGAAGACGGTTTTGATGCTAAGGAACGACGGCCCAGAATGATGTCACCCGAAGGCCCACGTGGCCCAAGTCGCACGACTCCCTCTCCACCGCGGGCCTCTCCACTTCAGCCGGCCCTAGATGCCTCGTCCTCCCCCTATATAGTCAAGGGCTGCGCCCCTTGTAATCTTTGAGTTTTGTTTTAAGTTTAGCTTAGCTATACATCCGTCTGTCGACGTGAATTCAGAACTCCACCTTCGTGCAATACATCAGATTGCTCGCCTCTAATTCTTGCTCGTTCTTCGATTGCGCGTAAGAATTGATCCTCGTGATCAGGTTGATCTTGTTTACCGCAAGGTTAATATCCTCCGGAAGTTGGTTCAGCGATTGCATTGGCGCTTCGGCTTGCTCGTCGTAGTCGGATCGTGAGGGTCAACATCCACCAAATCGAAGTTATCTCCACTCGCCGAAAGATCGGGCACTCTACACCTATCAGTTTGGCCCGATTGCTTGACTCGCCTTGTCTATACTTCGTTGTTTGTACCCGGCGATAGATTCACCAATGAGTATAACAATATTGGACTAGCCATTAGACGATGATATGATATCTCACCGTCGCTCCATTCCTTGTCCATACTCGATTGTTCACGCTGGTGATACGGTATCAATCGAGCATGATTACATTGAATGGGAAGCACGTAAGGCCTCATTTCATAGACGTCATAGATTGGCCCAACTACTTGAATCGCCTTGTCTATACTTCGTTGGTTTTAGCCAGTGATACGTTGGCCAATGAGTTTAACAATATTGGACAAACCCCTTAGGCGAAGATATGATGTCTCATGGTAGCTCCATTCCTTGTCCATACTCGATTGTTCTCGCTGGTGATACGGCGTCAATCAAGCATGACGACATTGAATGGGCATCTCGTAAGGCCTCATCTCATAGACGCCACTGTTTAGCCCGATTGCTTGACTCGGCTTGTCTATACTTTGTTGGTTCTACCCAGTGATATGTTCGCCAATGAATATGACAATATTGGACGAGCCATTAGGCGAAGATATGATATCTCATTTTAGCTCCATTCGTTGTCCAGACTCGATTGTTCACGCTAGTGATACAGGGTCAATCGAGCATGATGACATTGAATGGGCTGCACGTAAGGCCTCATTTCATAGACGTCACAGTTTGGCCCGACTGCTTGACTCGCCTTGTTTATACTTCGTTGGTTTTAGCTAGTGATACGTTCGCCAATGAGTATAATAATATTGGATGAGCCATTAGGCGATGATATGATATCTCACCGTAGCTCCATTCCTTGTCCATACTGGATTGTTCACGCTGGTGATACGGTGTCAATCGAGCATGATGACATTGAATGGGAAGCACGTAAGGCCTCATTTCATAGACATCACAGTTTGGTCTGACTGCTTGACTCGCCTTGTCTATACTTCATTGGTTTTAGACAGTGATACGTTGGCCAATGAGTTTAACAATATTGGACAAACCCTTAGGCGAAGATATGATATCTCACGGTAGCTCCATTCGTTATGTATACTCGATTGTTCTCGCTGGTGATACGGTGTCAATCGAGCATGATGACATTGAATGGGCATCTCGTAAGGCCTCATCTCATAGACGTCACAGTTTGGCCCAATTGCGACTCGCCTTGTCTTTAAGTTGTTGGTTCTACTTGGTGATATGTTGGCCACTAAGTATAACAATATTGGACGATCCATTAGGTGACAATTTGATATCTCACAGTAGCTCCATTCCTTGTCCATACTCGATTGTTCTCGCTGGTGATGCGGTGTCAATCGAGCATGATGTCATTGAATGGGCAGCACGTAACGCCTCATTTCATAGACGTCATAGATTGGCCCAACTGGTTGAATCACTTTGTCTATACTTCATTGGTTTTAGCCAGTGATACGTTGGCCAATGAGTTTAACAATATTGGACAAACCCTTAGGAGAAGATATGATGTCTCATGGTAGCTCCATTCCTTGTCCATACTCGATTGTTCTTGCTTGTGATACGTTGCCAATCGAGCATGATGACATAGAATGAGCATCTCATAAGGCCTCATCCCATAGACGTCACAGTTTGGATCGATTGCTTGACTCGCCTTGTCTATACTTCATTGGTTTTACCCGGTGATACGTTCGCCAATGAGTATAACAATATTGGACTAGCCATTAGGCGATGATATGATATCTCACCGTCGCTCCATTCCTTGTCCATACTCGATTGTTCACGCTGGTGATACGGTTTCAATCGAGCATGATGACATTGAATGGGCAGCACGTAAGGCCTCATTTCATAGACGTCATAGATTGGCCCAACTACTTGAATCGCCTTGTCCATACTTCGTTGGTTTTAGCCAGTGATACGTTGGCTAATGAGTTTAACAATATTGGACAAACCCCTTAGGCGAAGATATGATGTCTCACGGTAGCTCCATTCTTTGTCCATACTCGATTGTTCTCGCTGGTGATACGGCGTCAATCGAGCATGATGACATTGAATGGGCATCTCGTAAGGCCTCATCTCATAGATGCCACAGTTTGGCCCTATTGCTTGACTCGGCTTGTCTATACTTTGTTGGTTCTACCCAGTGATATGTTCGCCAATGAATATGACAATATTGGACGAGCCATTAGGCGAAGATATGATATCTCATTTTAGCTCCATTCGTTGTCCAGACTCGATTGTTCACGCTAGTGATACGGGGTCAATCGAGCATGATGACATTGAATGGGTTGCACGTAAGGCCTCATTTCATAGACGTCACAGTTTGGCCCGACTGCTTGACTCGCCTTGTTTATACTTCGTTGGTTTTAGCTAGTGATACGTTCGCCAATGAGTATAATAATATTGGATGAGCCATTAGGCGATGATATGATATCTCACCGTAGCTCCATTCCTTGTCCATACTGGATTGTTCACGCTGGTGATACGGTGTCAATCGAGCATGATGACATTGAATGGGAAGCACGTAAGGCCTCATTTCATAGACATCACAGTTTGGTCTGACTGCTTGACTCGCCTTGTCTATACTTCGTTGGTTTTAGACAGTGATACGTTGGCCAATGAGTTTAACAATATTGGACAAACCCTTAGGCGAAGATATGATATCTCACGGTAGCTCCATTCGTTATGTATACTCAATTGTTCTCGCTGGTGATACGGTGTCAATCGAGCATGATGACATTGAATGGGCATCTCGTAAGGCCTCATCTCATAGACGTCACAGTTTGGCCCAATTGCGACTCGCCTTGTCTTTAATTTGTTGGTTCTACTTGGTGATATGTTGGCCACTAAGTATAACAATATTGGACGATCCATTAGGTGACAATTTGATATCTCACAGTAGCTCCATTCCTTGTCCATACTCGATTGTTCTCGCTGGTGATGCGGTGTCAATCGAGCATGATGTCATTGAATGGGCAGCACGTAAGGCCTCATTTCATAGACGTCATAGATTGGCCCAACTGGTTGAATCACTTTGTCTATACTTCATTGGTTTTAGCCAGTGATACGTTGGCCAATGAGTTTAACAATATTGGACAAACCCTTAGGAGAAGATATGATGTCTCATGGTAGCTCCATTCCTTGTCCATACTCGATTGTTCTTGCTTGTGATACGTTGCCAATCGAGCATGATGACATAGAATGAGCATCTCATAAGGCCTCATCCCATAGACGTCACAGTTTGGATCGATTGCTTGACTCGCCTTGTCTTTACTTCATTGGTTTTACCCGGTGATACGTTCGCCAATGAGTATAACAATATTGGACTAGCCATTAGGCGATGATATGATATCTCACCGTCGCTCCATTCTTTGTCCATACTCGATTGTTCACGCTGGTGATACGGTTTCAATCGAGCATGATGACATTGAATGGGCAGCACGTAAGGCCTCATTTCATAGACGTCATAGATTGGCCCAACTACTTGAATCGCCTTGTCCATACTTCGTTGGTTTTAGCCAGTGATACGTTGGCCAATGAGTTTAACAATATTGGACAAACCCCTTAGGCGAAGATATGATGTCTCACGGTAGCTCCATTCTTTGTCCATACTCGATTGTTCTCGCTGGTGATACGGCGTCAATCGAGCATGATGACATTGAATGGGCATCTCGTAAGGCCTCATCTCATAGATGCCACAGTTTGGCCCTATTGCTTGACTCGGCTTGTCTATACTTTGTTGGTTCTACCCAGTGATATGTTCGCCAATGAATATGACAATATTGGACGAGCCATTAGGCGAAGATATGATATCTCATTTTAGCTCCATTCGTTGTCCAGACTCGATTGTTCACGCTAGTGATACGGGGTCAATCGAGCATGATGACATTGAATGGGCTGCACGTAAGGCCTCATTTCATAGACGTCACAGTTTGGCCCGACTGCTTGACTCGCCTTGTTTATACTTCGTTGGTTTTAGCTAGTGATACGTTCGCCAATGAGTATAATAATATTGGATGAGCCATTAGGCGATGATATGATATCTCACCGTAGCTCCATTCCTTGTCCATACTGGATTGTTCACGCTGGTGATACGGTGTCAATCGAGCATGATGACATTGAATGGGAAGCACGTAAGGCCTCATTTCATAGACATCACAGTTTGGTCTGACTGCTTGACTCGCCTTGTCTATACTTCGTTGGTTTTAGACAGTGATACGTTGGCCAATGAGTTTAACAATATTGGACAAACCCTTAGGCGAAGATATGATATCTCACGGTAGCTCCATTCGTTATGTATACTCAATTGTTCTCGCTGGTGATACGGTGTCAATCGAGCATGATGACATTGAATGGGCATCTCGTAAGGCCTCATCTCATAGACGTCACAGTTTGGCCCAATTGCGACTCGCCTTGTCTTTAATTTGTTGGTTCTACTTGGTGATATGTTGGCCACTAAGTATAACAATATTGGACGATCCATTAGGTGACAATTTGATATCTCACAGTAGCTCCATTCCTTGTCCATACTCGATTGTTCTCGCTGGTGATGCGGTGTCAATCGAGCATGATGTCATTGAATGGGCAGCACGTAAGGCCTCATTTCATAGACGTCATAGATTGGCCCAACTGGTTGAATCACTTTGTCTATACTTCATTGGTTTTAGCCAGTGATACGTTGGCCAATGAGTTTAACAATATTGGACAAACCCTTAGGAGAAGATATGATGTCTCATGGTAGCTCCATTCCTTGTCCATACTCGATTGTTCTTGCTTGTGATACGTTGCCAATCGAGCATGATGACATAGAATGAGCATCTCATAAGGCCTCATCCCATAGACGTCACAGTTTGGATCGATTGCTTGACTCGCCTTGTCTTTACTTCATTGGTTTTACCCGGTGATACGTTCGCCAATGAGTATAACAATATTGGACTAGCCATTAGGCGATGATATGATATCTCACCGTCGCTCCATTCTTTGTCCATACTCGATTGTTCACGCTGGTGATACGGTTTCAATCGAGCATGATGACATTGAATGGGCAGCACGTAAGGCCTCATTTCATAGACGTCATAGATTGGCCCAACTACTTGAATCGCCTTGTCCATACTTCGTTGGTTTTAGCCAGTGATACGTTGGCCAATGAGTTTAACAATATTGGACAAACCCCTTAGGCGAAGATATGATGTCTCACGGTAGCTCCATTCTTTGTCCATACTCGATTGTTCTCGCTGGTGATACGGCGTCAATCGAGCATGATGACATTGAATGGGCATCTCGTAAGGCCTCATCTCATAGATGCCACAGTTTGGCCCTATTGCTTGACTCGGCTTGTCTATACTTTGTTGGTTCTACCCAGTGATATGTTCGCCAATGAATATGACAATATTGGACGAGCCATTAGGCGAAGATATGATATCTCATTTTAGCTCCATTCGTTGTCCAGACTCGATTGTTCACGCTAGTGATACGGGGTCAATCGAGCATGATGACATTGAATGGGCTGCACGTAAGGCCTCATTTCATAGACGTCACAGTTTGGCCCGACTGCTTGACTCGCCTTGTTTATACTTCGTTGGTTTTAGCTAGTGATACGTTCGCCAATGAGTATAATAATATTGGATGAGCCATTAGGCGATGATATGATATCTCACCGTAGCTCCATTCCTTGTCCATACTGGATTGTTCACGCTGGTGATACGGTGTCAATCGAGCATGATGGCATTGAATGGGAAGCACGTAAGGCCTCATTTCATAGACATCACAGTTTGGTCTGACTGCTTGACTCGCCTTGTCTATACTTCGTTGGTTTTAGACAGTGATACGTTGGCCAATGAGTTTAACAATATTGGACAAACCCTTAGGCGAAGATATGATATCTCACGGTAGCTCCATTCGTTATGTATACTCAATTGTTCTCGCTGGTGATACGGTGTCAATCGAGCATGATGACATTGAATGGGCATCTCGTAAGGCCTCATCTCATAGACGTCACAGTTTGGCCCAATTGCGACTCGCCTTGTCTTTAATTTGTTGGTTCTACTTGGTGATATGTTGGCCACTAAGTATAACAATATTGGACGATCCATTAGGTGACAATTTGATATCTCACAGTAGCTCCATTCCTTGTCCATACTCGATTGTTCTCGCTGGTGATGCGGTGTCAATCGAGCATGATGTCATTGAATGGGCAGCACGTAAGGCCTCATTTCATAGACGTCATAGATTGGCCCAACTGGTTGAATCACTTTGTCTATACTTCATTGGTTTTAGCCAGTGATACGTTGGCCAATGAGTTTAACAATATTGGACAAACCCTTAGGAGAAGATATGATGTCTCATGGTAGCTCCATTCCTTGTCCATACTCGATTGTTCTTGCTTGTGATACGTTGCCAATCGAGCACGATGACATAGAATGAGCATCTCATAAGGCCTCATCCCATAGACGTCACAGTTTGGATCGATTGCTTGACTCGCCTTGTCTATACTTCATTGGTTTTACCCGGTGATACGTTCGCCAATGAGTATAACAATATTGGACTAGCCATTAGGCGATGATATGATATCTCACCGTCGCTCCATTCTTTGTCCATACTGGATTGTTCACGCTGGTGATACGGTGTCAATCGAGCATGATGGCATTGAATGGGAAGCACGTAAGGCCTCATTTCATAGACATCACAGTTTGGTCTGACTGCTTGACTCGCCTTGTCTATACTTCGTTGGTTTTAGACAGTGATACGTTGGCCAATGAGTTTAACAATATTGGACAAACCCTTAGGCGAAGATATGATATCTCACGGTAGCTCCATTCGTTATGTATACTCAATTGTTCTCGCTGGTGATACGGTGTCAATCGAGCATGATGACATTGAATGGGCATCTCGTAAGGCCTCATCTCATAAACGCCATAGTTTGGCCCGATTGCTGGACTCGCCTTGTCTATACTTGGTTGGTTCTACCCGGTGATACGTTCGCCGATGAGTATAACAATATTGGACGAGCCATTAAGTGATGATATGATATCTCATCATAGCTCCATTCGTTGTCCAGACTCGATTGTTCATGCTGGTGATACGGTGTCAATCGAGCATGATGACATTGAATGGGCAACACGTAAGGCCTCATTTCATAGACATCACAGTTTGGTCTGACTGCTTGACTCGCCTTGTCTATACTTCATTGGTTTTAGCCAGTGATACGTTGGCCAATGAGTTTAACAATATTGGACAAACCCTTAGGCGAAGATATGATGTCTCAATGTAGCTCCATTCCTTATGCATACTCAATTGTTCTCGCTGGTGATACGGTGTCAATCGAGCATGATGACGTTGAATGGGCATCTCGTAAGGCCTCATCTTATAAACGCCACAGTTTGGCCCGATTGCTAGACTCGCCATGTCTATACTTCGTTGGTTCTACCCGGCGATACGTTCGCCAATGAGTATAACAATATTGGACGAGCCATTAGGCGATGATATGATATCTCACGGTAGCTCCATTCCTTGTCCATACTCGATTGTTGTCGTTGGTGATACGGCGTCAATCGAGCATGATGACATTGAATGGGCAGCACGTAAGGCCTCATTTCATAGACGTCACAGATTGACCCAACTGCTTGAATCGTCTTGTCTATACTTAGTTGGTTTTAGCCAGTGATACGTTGGCCAATGGCTTTAACAATATTGGACAAACCATTAGGCGAAGATATGATGTCTCACGGTAGCTCCATTCCTTGTCTACACTCGATTGTTCTCGTTGGTGATACGGTGTCAATCGAGCATGGTGACATTGAATGGGCATCTCGTAAGGCCTCATCTCATAAACGCCACAGTTTGGCCTGATTGCTAGACTCGCCTTGTCTATACCTGGTTGGTTCTACCCGGTGGTACATTCGCCAATGAGTATAACAATATTGGACGAGCCATTAAGCGATGATATGATATCTCACCATAGCTCCATTCCTTGTCCATACTCGATTGTTCACGCTGGTGATACGGTGTCAATCGGGCATGATGACATTGAATGGGCAGCACGTAAGGCCTCATTTTATCATCGCTTAGGCGAAGATATGATGTCTCACGGTAGTTCTATTCCTTGTCCACACTCGATTGTTCTCGCTGGGGATACGGTGTCAATCGAGCATGACGACATTGAATGGGCATCTCGTAAGGCCTCATCTCATAGATGTCACAGTTTGGCCCAATTGCGTGACTCGTCTTGTCTATACTTTGTTGGTTCTACCTGGTGATACGTTGGCCACTAAGTATAACAATATTGGACGATCCATTAGGTGACAATTTGATATCTCACCATAAATCCATTCCTTGTCCATACTCGATTGTTCACGCTGGTGATACGGTTCAATCGAGCATGATGACATTGAATGGGCAGGACGTAAGACCTCGTTTCATAGACGTCATAGATTCGCCCAACTGCTTGAATCGCCTTGTCCATACTTCGTTGGTTTTAGCCAGTGATATGTTGGCCAATGAGTTTAACAATATTGGACAAACTGATAGGTGTAGAGTGCCCGATCTTTCGGCGAGTGGAGATAACTTCGATTTGGTGGATGTTGACCCTCACGATCCAACTACGACGAGCAAGCCGAAGCGCCAATGCAATCGCTGAACCAACTTCCGGAGGATATTAACCTTGCGGTAAACAAGATCAACCTGATCACGAGGATCAATTCTTACGCACAATCGAAGAACGAGCAAGAATTAGAGGCGAGCAATCTGATGTATTGCACGAAGGTGGAGTTCTGAATTCACATCCGGAAACGGATGTATAGCTAAGCTAAACTTAAAACAAAACTCGAAGATTACAAGGGGCGCAGCCCTTGACTATATAGGGGGAGGACGAGGCATCTAGGGCCGGCTGAAGTGGAGAGGCCCGCGGTGGAGAGGGAGTCGTGCGACTTGGGCCACGTGGGCCTTCGGGCGACATCATCCTGGGCCGTTGTTCCTTAGCATCAAAACCGTCTTCAATTCCTGGGCTCGAGCTCTAGTGATTGGGCCCTTGTATGTCGTCGTCTCGTTAGAAGATGGATCCGTAACTCGAGGAGGCGCAACGACGAGAGGTGGAGGCATGACAGCTTGGTTTGGTTCACCATCTTCCGTCGTCATTATTCGTATGTCGTTGATGTTCTCATCATTCTCCCCTTCTTGTAGTGAAGTCGTCCTCGACGGCAACTCATCATCCTCAACCAAGTATGGTTTCAAATCTGCAACATTAAAACTAGTGGAAACACCAAACTCCATGGGCAAGTCAAGAACATAAGCATTAGCGTTAATCTTGGTTAGCACTTTAAAAGGACCAGCAGCACGAGGCATCAGTTTAGAACGACGCAAAGTAGGAAATCTATCTTTACGCAAGTGCAACCAAACCAAATCACCAGGTTCAAAAGAAATATGTTTTCTACCTTTACTACCAGCAACTTGATACTTTTTATTAGCAATGGTAATGTTGTGTTGTGTTTCTTCATGCAATTGTTTCATGTGATCAATATGAGCAAGAGCATCAAGATGTGGTTCATCCTCAGCATCAATAGCAAACAAATCAATAGGCGCCTTAGGAACATAGCCATAAACAACCTCAAAAGGACACAACTTAGTGGCAGAATGTGTAGCACGATTATAAGCAAATTCAACATGAGGTAAACAATCTTCCCAGTGTCTCAAATTTTTATCTAAAACAACTCTAAGCATAGCAGACAAAGTTCTATTTACTACCTCAGTTTGCCCATCAGTTTGAGGATGACAAGTAGTACTAAACAGCAACTTAGTTCCTAATTTATTCCAAAGAGAACGCCAAAAATGACTAAGAAACTTAGCATCACGATCAGAGACAATTGTTTTAGGAATTCCATGCAATCTAACAATCTCTCTAAAGAACAATTCAGCAACATTTGAGGCATCATCAGTTTTATGACAAGGTATAAAGTGAGCCATTTTAGAGAAACGATCAACAACTACAAAAGTACTGTCCCTCCCCTTCTTAGTGCGAGGCAATCCCAAAACAAAATCCATCGAAATATCATGCCAAGGAGAAGAGGGAACAGGCAAGGGCATATACAAACCATGATTACCCAAACGAGATTTAGCTTTTTGACATGTAGTACAGCGTGCAACAAGGCGCTCAACATCACGGCGCATCCGTGGCCAAAAGAAGTGGTCGGCCAACACCTCATGTGTCTTGAAAACTCCGAAGTGACCCATAAGACCACCTCCATGCGCCTCCTGTAACAACAAAAGATGAACCGAGCTAGCTGGAATACACAGCTTGTTAGCACGAAACAGGAACCCATCCTGCATATGAAATTTGCCCCAAGGTTTGCCATCCTTACAATGCATCATAATATCATGAAAATCAGCATCATTCACATATTGATCTTTCAAAGCTTGCAAACCAAAGATTTTAAAGTCTAATTGGGACAGCATCATATAACGACGAGACAAAGCATCGGCAATCACATTTTCCTTCCCGTTTTTATGTTTAATGATGTACGGAAAAGATTCAATAAATTCAACCCATTTAGCATGACGACGATTCAGATTAGTTTGGGTTCTAATATGTTTCAAAGCCTCATGATCAGAATGAATAATAAATTCGCGAGGCCATAAATAATGCTACCATGTTTGCAAAGTTCTTACTAAAGCATAAAGTTCTTTATCATAAGTGGAATATTTAAGAGCAACACCACTTAACTTCTCACTAAAATAAGCTATGGGTTTATGATCTTGCAACAAAACAGCACCCAAACCAATTCCACTAGCATCACATTCCAATTCAAACACTTTATCAAAATTAGGCAATTGTAAGAGAGGAGCATGAGTTAACCATTCCTTTAAAGTGTTGAATGCGTCGTCTTGTGGTGCGCCCCAC
Organism: Eleusine indica; assembly: GCA_030378355.1. NCBI lineage: Eukaryota > Viridiplantae > Streptophyta > Magnoliopsida > Poales > Poaceae > Eleusine > Eleusine indica. The sequence continues at coordinate 26,690,253 of CM059501.1, read as the reverse complement.
TCAAATGGCGCACCCTTCTTGGTCAGCTCATGTAATGGTGCAGCAATAGAACTGAAATTCCGCACAAAACGACGATAGAAGCCTGCAAGACCAAGAAAACTGTGAACCTGTGTGACCGTCGTCGGTTGGGGCCAACTCTGAATGGCGTACACCTTGCTGCTATCGACCTCAATGCCCTGTGGAGTAACAACATATCCAAGAAACAAAACACGTTGCGTGCAAAAAGTGCATTTTTCCATGTTCCCAAACAAGTGAGCAGCACGCAAAGCATCAAAAACAGCACGCAAATGATCTAAATGCTCATTCATGGATTTGCTGTATATGATATCATTAAAATAGACAACAACAAATATTCCAATGAAAGACCGAAGAACTTCATTCATTAAGCGCATAAAAGTGCTAGGAGCATTAGACAATCCAAACGGCATAACCAACCATTCATACAAGCCAAATTTAGTTTTAAAAGCCGTTTTCCATTCATCTCCTAATTTCATTCTTATTTGATGGTAACCACTACGTAAATCAACCTTAGAGAAAATTGTGGCACCACTAAGTTCATCAAGCATATCATCAAGGCATGGTATAGGATATCGATAACGAATTGTAATATTGTTAATTGCACGACAATCTACACACATACGCCAAGAACCATCTTTCTTAGGAACAAGCAAAACAGGAACCGAACAAGGGCTGAGAGACTCACGAATGTAACCTTTATCAAGCAATGCCTGTACTTGACGCTGAATTTCTTTCGTCTCCTCAGGATTTGTGCGGTACGGGGCGCGATTAGGAAGCTGTGCGCCTGGAATTAAATCAATCTAATGTTCTATGCCACGAATAGGAGGAAGACCTGGCGGCAATTCAGCAGGAAAAACATCTTTATAGTCCTGCAAAAGGTTAGCAACAGCAGGAGGAATATGCAACATAGGCGCCTCATCCAGTGAAACAAGCATACGAGAGAAAACTAGCGCATAGCAAAGCAGATTAGCATCATGTAATTCATCAAAATCAGCACGTGTAGCAAGCAAGATAGGGTTATTCAATTTGATCTCATGTTGAACAGGTGCAACAGGAGGCGATGTAACCAATTTTGCGGCTTTTGTCGCTCGAGCAATATCATCTTTAAGAACTTGTTCAGGTGTCATAGGATGAATAACAATTTTCTGACCCTTAAACATGAAGGAATAATAATTGGAGCGACCATGATGAACACTATCAGCATCATATTGCCAAGGACGGCCAAGCAACAAAGAGCATGCTTCCATTGGAACAACATCACAATCTACAAAATCAGAATAGGCGCCAAGAGAGAAAGGAACACGTACCAAGCGCGTTACCTTTATTTTGCCGCCATCATTAAGCCATTGAACGTGATAAGGATGTGGATGCTTCCTTGTTGGCAATGACAACTGCTCCACCAAGGTCCTACTAGCCAAATTGTTGCAACTGCCACCATCGATGATTATACGGACCGCTCGTTCTTGCACAACGCCTTTGATATGAAAAATGTTGTGGCGCTGATGCTTTTCATCCTGCACGACCTGTGTACTAAGAACACGCTGCACAACAAGAGTGGCATACCTGTCGGCAGCACTAGAGTCGACATGAAGCTCCGTATTATCTGCATGATTAGTGGCAAGCATAGTCTGCTGAATATCCTCAGAATCACTAGCAGAAGAATACCCACCGTCGTCACGAATCAACATAGTTCATTTATTTGGACAATCGCGTATCACATGACCAAATCCTCGGCAACGGTGACACTGAATATCACGAGCTCGTCCAGACGACGAGGAGGATGGCACGATCGAGGCAGATTTGGCCGTCGATGGAGCACTCGACTTGGACGTGGTCGAGGAGTGGTCGCGCGACGTGGAAGGAGGTGTCGACCGTGGAGCTGAAGGCGTCTTGGACCCTACAAAAATGTTAGGTCTTGACAAAAATTGTCGATCCTGCACTTCACGTTCAGCTTTACAAGCATATTCAAATAAGGTGGTCATATCATCATAATGCTTATAATCAAGAATATTCTGAATTTCACGATTTAACCCACCCCTAAAGCAAGCCATAGCAGCATCATCCAATTCAACTAAACCACAGCGAATCATACCCTTTTGCAAAGCTTGATAATAATCCTCTACGGAAAGTGAACCTTGTTGAAAACGCTGCATTTGATTAAGCAAATCTCTAGCATAATATGACGGCACAAAACGATGACGCATAGCAGCTTTTAATGCCGTCCAAGTGGCTGGAATATTATCAGGATATCTTTGTCTATACTCACGCCACCAAAGTAAAGCAAATTCAGTAAATTCACTAATAGCAGCCTTAACTTGTAAATTAGCAGGAATATCATGGCACGCAAATTTTTGTTCAACCTCTAATTCCCAATCAAGATAAGCACCCGGATCATATTTGCCATTAAAAGTGGGAATACGAAATTTTATTTTGGCAAAAGAATCATTAATAGGAACACGTACCCTACGAGCACGACCACGGCGATTGTCATCGTCCTGCTCGGTGTCGGCGCCGTAGTCACGTGCATGTTGCAACTCCGTGAGCTGCGTCGTCATGGTCCCAAGCTGCGTCGACATGGCCTCAAGACGAGTCATGATCGTCGCGAGCGTGGTGCGGGCAGCCATATCAGCGAGGTTCAGTTGATCAAAACGCTCATTCGACGAAGTGACCGTAGAGTCAAGTCTCTCGTGCATCGTCTTCATGTCGTTTTGTAGACCATCAACCTGTGCCTCGAAATCCTGGAGGGTGAGCTCCTCCGACTTCGAGCTGTTTTCTGCCATAGAAACACAAGCAATACAAAAAGCGGGATCCTACAACGAGAGGTGAGTGGTGGATGAAAAGCTCAATCAAAATGCTGTTATCAAATTCTTACCCGTCCTTACCAAGCACGCAAGCGTGAATTGCAACCACAGGTAAAACCGGTCAAAGATTGGAGGAGTGATTGCGTGGTGAAACAAAAACCTGCTCGTAGTAGAAAATTTGTGGGGCTAGGAGGCTGCACTCAATCCAAGGGTTAGCACAATTCAAACAATAACTGCAAAGCTGAATAATGGTGCTAAACGTGAAAAGATTGCTGCCGGTACAAGTGCAAGAGGAAGGAAGAAGTCTCAAAACAAAGTGCAGCAAGAATGAATCGCCTGTGTTGCTCGGCCGCTCTTTTTTTTCTCTTTTTTTTTCTTTCTTTTTTTTCTCTTTTTTTTAATACTTTTTGCTGAAAATATAAACAATGAGACCTCAAATAAGCAATTAAGCACAAGCGCTTTTTTTATACTCTCTCTCTCTCTCTCCCTCTCTCTAGAGTAGGAACAAATGAAACCGAGCAGAAACAAACACAGGGCGAGGCGAGCGGGTCATGACGTAACCGAGTAGGACTCGATCGGTGAGGCAGTGATTGACCCGGACTCACGGTGCAGCGGAAGAACTTGGCAAGCGAGACGGCGTAAACAGATGCGGCGGAAAGCAAACTGTGGTGGTGAAAACACGCGGCACGGCGGAAGGATACGACGATGATAGGAAGAAAACGATGAAACACAGTGTACCAGCAACGATCAAAAGCGAAAGCACAAAAACTCAACAACGCAAATTATTGAACGAAAGTGCGAGGCTCAAAACCGTACTGGGGTAAACTTTGTTTTTCAATTTTTGGTTTATGTGGACTTGGATAAAACTCACCGAGAAACACTGGAATCTGATACCACTTGATAGGTGTAGAGTGCCCGATCTTTCGGCGAGTGGAGATAACTTCGATTTGGTGGATGTTGACCCTCATCATCCGACTACGACGAGCAAGCCGAAGTGCCAATGCAATCGCTGAACCAACTTCCGGAGGATATTAACCTTGCGGTAAACAAGATCAACCTGATCACGAGGATCAATTCTTACGCGCAATCGAAGAACGAGCAAGAATTAGAGGCGAGCAATCTGATGTATTGCACGAAGGTGGAGTTCTGAATTCACGTCCGGAGACGGATGTATAGCTAAGCTAAACTTAAAACAAAACTCGAAGATTACAAGGGGCACAGCCCTTGACTATATAGGGGGAGGACGAGGCATCTAGGGCCGGCTGAAGTGGAGAGGCGCGCGGTGGAGAGGGAGTCATGCGACTTGGGCCACGTGGGCCTTCGGGCGACATCATCCTGGGCCGTCGTTCCTTAGCATCAAAACCGTCTTCAATTCTTGGGCTCGAGCTCTAGTGATTGCGCCCTTGTACGTCGTCGTCTCATTAGAATATGGATCCGTAACTCGAGGAGGCGCGACGACGAGAGGTGGAGGCATGACAGCTTGGTTTGGCGCGCCATCTTCCGTCGTCATTATTCGTATGTCGTTGATGTCCTTATCACAAACCCTTAGGCGAAGATATGATGTCTCATGGTAGCTCCATTCCTTGTCCGTACTCGATTGTTCTCGCTTGTGATACGGTGCCAATCGAGCATGATGACATAGAATGAGCATCTCGTAAGGCCTCATTTCATAGACGTCACAGTTTGGCCCGATTGCTTGACTCGCCTTGTCTATATCGTCTTTTCTACCATCCGAGTGGAGATAACTTCGATTTGGTGGATGTCGACCCTCACGATCCGACTACGACGAACAAGCCGAAGCGCCAATGCAATCGCTGAACCAACTTTTGGAGGATATTAACCTTACGGTAAAGAAGATCAACCTGATCACGAGGATCAATTCTTACGCGCAATCGAAGAACAAGCAAGAATTAGAGGCGAGCAATCTAATGTATTGCACGAAGGTGGAGTTCTGAATTCACGTCGAGAGATGGATGTATAGCTAAGCTAAACTTAAAACAAAACTCGAAGATTGCAAGGGGCGCAGCCCTTGACTATATAGGGGGAGGACGAGGCATCTAGGGCCGGCTGAAGTGGAGAGGCGCGCGGTGGAGAGGGAGTCGTGCGACTTGGGCCACATGGGCCTTCGGGCGGCATCATCCTGGGATGTCGTTCCTTAGCATCAAAACCGTCTTCAATTCCTGGGCTCGAGCTCTAGTGATTGGGCCCTTGTACGTCGTCGTCTCGTCAGAAGATGGATCCGTAACTCGAGGAGGCGCGACGATGAGAGGTGGAGGTGTGACAACTTGGTTTGGCGCGCCATCTTCCGTCGTCATTATTCGTATGTCGTTGATGTCCTCATCATCCTCCCCTTCTTGAAGTGAAGTCGTCCTCGACGGCAACTCATCATCCTCACCCAAGTATGGTTTCAAATCTGCAACATTAAAACTAGTGGAAACACCAAACTCCATGGGCAAGTCAAGAACATAAGCATTATCGTTAATCTTGGTTAGCAATTTAAAAGGACCAGCAGCACGAGGCATCAGTTTAGAACGACGCAAAGTAGGAAATCTATCTTTAGGCAAGTGCAACCAAACCAAATCACCAGGTTCAAAAGAAATATATTTTCTACCTTTACTACCAGCAACTTGATACTTTTTATTAGCAACGGCAATGTTGTGTTGTGTTTCTTCATTCAATTGTTTCATGTGATCAATATGAGCAAGAGCATCAAGATGTGGTTCATCTTCAGCATCAATAGCAAACAAATCAATAGGCGCCTTAGGAACATAACCATAAACAACCTCAAAAGGACACATCTTAGTGGCAGAATGTGTAGCATGATTATAAGCAAATTCAACATGAGGTAAACAATCTATCCAACGTCTCATATTTTTATCTAAAACAGCTCTAAGCATAGCAGACAAAGTTCTATTTACTACCTTAGTTTGCCCATCAGTTTGAGGATGACAAGTAGTACTAAACAGCAGCTTAGTTCCTAATTTATTCCAAAGAAAGCGCCAAAAATGACTAAGAAACTGAGCATCACGATCAGAGACAATTGTTTTAGGAATTCCATGCAATCTAACAATATCTCTAAAGAACAATTCAGCAACATTTGAGGCATCATCAGTTTTATGACAAGGTATAAAGTGAGCCATTTTAGAGAAATGATCAACAACCACAAAAATACTGTCCCTCGCCTTCTTAGTGCGAGGCAATCCCAAAACAAAATCCATCGAAATATCATGCCAAGGAGAAGAGGGAACAGGCAAGGGCATATACAAACCATGATTACCCAAACGAGATTTAGCTTTTTGACATGTAGTACTGCGTGCAACAAGCCGCTCAACATCACGGCGCATCCGTGGCCAAAAGAAGTGGTCGGCCAACACCTCATGTGTCTTGAAAACTCCAAAGTGACCCATAAGACCACCTCGATGCGCCTCCTGTAACAACAAAAGACGAACCGAGCTAGCTGGAATACGCAGCTTGTTAGCACGAAACAGGAACCCATCCTGCATATGAAATTTGCCCCAAGGTTTGCCATCCTTACAATGCATCATAATATCATGAAATTCAGCATCATTCACATATTGATCTTTCAAAGCTTGCAAACCAAAGATTTTAAAGTCTAATTGGGACAGCATCATATAACGACGAGACAAAGCATCGGCAATCACATTTTCCTTCCCGTTTTTATGTTTAATGATATATGGAAAAGATTCAATAAATTCAACCCATTTAGCATGACGACGATTCAGATTAGTTTGGGTTCTAATATGTTTCAAAGCCTCATGATCAGAATGAATAATAAATTCGCGAGGCCATAAATAATGCTGCCATGTTTGCAAAGTTCTTACTAAAGCATAAAGTTCTTTATCATAAGTGGAATATTTAAGAGCAGCACCACTTAACTTCTCAGTAAAATAAGCAATGGGTTTATGATCTTGCAACAAAACAACACCCAAACCAATTCCACTAGCATCACATTCCAATTCAAATACTTTATCAAAATTAGGCAATTGTAAGAGAGGAGCATGAGTTAACCGTTCCTTTAAAGTGTTGAATGCGTCGTCTTGTGGTGCGCCCCACTCAAATGGCGCACCCTTCTTGGTCAGCTCATGTAATGGTGCAGCAATAGAACTGAAATCCCGCACAAAACGACGATAGAAGCCTGCAAGACCAAGAAAACTGCGAACCTGTGTGACCGTCGTCGGTTGGGGCTAACTCTGAATGGCGTCCACCTTGCTGCTATCGACCTCAATGCCCTGTGGAGTAACAACATATCCAAGAAATGAAACACGTTGCGTGCAAAAAGTGCATTTTTCCATGTTCCCAAACATGTGAGCAGCACGCAAAGCATCAAAAACAGCACGCAAATGATCTAAATGCTCATTCATGGATTTGCTGTATATAAGGATATCATCAAAATAGACAACAACAAATATTCCAATGAAAGGCCGAAGAACTTCATTCATTAAGCGCATAAAAGTGTTAGGAGCATTAGACAATCCAAACGGCATAACCAACCATTCATACAAGCCAAATTTAGTTTTAAAAGCCGTTTTCCATTCATCTCCTAATTTCATTCTTATTTGATGGTAATCACTACGCAAATCAACCTTAGAGAAAATTGTGGCACCACTAAGTTCATCAAGCATATCATCAAGGCGTGGTATAGGATATCGATAACGAATTGTAATATTGTCAATTGCATGACAATCTACACACATACGCCAAGAACCTTCTTTCTTAGAAACAAGCAAAACAGGAACCGAACAAGGGCTAAGAGACTCACGAATGTAACCTTTATCAAGCAATGCCTGCACTTGACGCTGAATTTCTTTCGTCTCCTTAGGATTTGTGCGGTACGGGGCGCGATTAGAAAGCTGTGCGCCTGGAATTAAACCAATCTGATGTTCTATGCCACGAATAGGAGGAAGACCCGGCGGCAATTCAGTGGGAAAAACATCTTTATAGTCCTGCAAAAGGTTAGCAACAGCAGGAGGAATATGCAACATAGGAGCCTCATCTAGTGAAACAAGCATACGAGAGCAAACTAGCGCATAGCAAAGCACATTAGCATCATGTAATTCATCAAAATCAGCACGTGTAGCAAGCAAGATAGGGTTATTCAATTTGATCTCATGTTGAACAGGTGCAATAGGAGGCGATGTAACCAATTTTGCAGCTTTTATCGCTCGAGCAATATCATCTTTAAGAACTTGTTCAGGTGTCATAGGATGAATAACAATTTTCTGACCCTTAAACATGAAGGAATAATAACTGGAGCGACCATGATGAACACTATCAACATCATATTGCCAAGGACGGCCAAGCGACAAAGAGCAAGCTTCCATTGGAACAACATCACAATCTACAAAATCAGAATAGGCGCCAAGAGAGAAAGGAACACGTACCGAGCGCGTTACCTTTATTTTGCCGCCATCATTAAGCCATTGAACGTGATAAGGATGTGGATGCTTCCTTGTTGGCAATGACAACTGCTCCACCAAGGTCGTACTAGCCAAATTGTTGCAACTGCCACCATCGATGATTATACAGACCGCTCGTTCTTGCACAACGCCTTTGATATGAAAAATGTTGTGGCGCTGATGCTTTTCATCCTGAATGACCTGTGTACTAAGAACACGCTGCACAACAAGAGTGACATACCTGTCGGCGGCACTAGAGTCGACATGAAGCTCCGTATTATCTGCATGATTAGTGGCAAGCATAGTCTACTGAATATACTCAGAATCACTAGCAGAAGAATACCCACCGTCGTCACGAATCAACATAGTTCGTTTATTTGGACAATCGCGTATCACATGATCAAATCCTCGGCAACGGTGACACTAAATATCACGCGCTCGTCCAGACGAGGAGGAGGATGGTACGAACAAGGTAGATTTGGTCGTGGATGGAGCACTCGACTTGGACGTGGTCGAGGAGTGGTCGCGCGACGTGGAAGGAGGTGTCGACCGTGGAGCTGAAGGCGTCTTGGACCCTACAAAAATGTTAGGTCTTGACGAAGATTGTCGATCCTGCACTTCACGTTCAGCTTTACCAGCATATTCAAATAACGTGGTCATATCATCATAATGCTTATAATCAAGAATGTTCTGAATTTCACGATTTAACCCACCCCTAAAGCGAGCCATAGCAGCATCATCCAGTTCAACTAAACCACAGCGAATCATACCCTTTTGCAAGCTTGATAATAATCCTCTACGGAAAGTGAACCTTGTTGAAAACGCTGCATTTGATTAAGCAAATCTCTAACATAATATGACGGCACAAAACGATGACGCATAGCAGCTTTTAATGCCGTCCAAGTGGCTGGAATATTATCAGGATCTCTTTGTCTATACTCACGCCACCAATGTAAAGCAAATTCAGTAAATTCACTAATAGCAGCCTTAAGTTGTAAATTAGCAGGAATATCATGACATGCAAATTTTTGTTCAACCTCTAATTCCCAATCAAGATAAGCACCCAGATCGTATTTGCCATTAAAAGTGGGAATACGAAATTTTATTTTGGCAAAAGAATCATATTTACCCTACAAGCACGAGCATGGCGATTGTCGTCGTCCTGCTCGGTGTCGGCGCCGTAGTCACGTGCATGTTGCAACTCCGTGAGCTGCGTCGTCATGGTCCCAAGCTGCGTCGACATGGCCTCAAGACGAGTCATGATCGTCGCTAGCGTGGTGCGGGCAGCCGTATCAGCGAGGTCCAGTTGATCAAAACGCTCATTCGACGAAGTGACCGTAGAGTCAAGTCTCTCGTGCATCGTCTTCATGTCATTTTGTAGACCATCAACCTGTGCCTGGACATCCTGGAGGGTGAGCTCCTTCGACTTCGAGCTGTTTTCTGCCATAGAAACACAAGCAATACAAAAAGCGGGATCCTACAACGAGAGGTGAGTGGTGGATGAAAAGCTCAATCAAAAAGCTGTTATCAAGTTCTGACCCGTCCTTACCAAGCACGCAAGCGTGAACTGCAACCACAGGTAAAACCGGTGGAAGATTGGAGGAGCGATTGCGTGGTGAAACAAAAACCTGCTCGTAGTAGAAAATTTGTGGGGCTAGGAGGCTGCACTCAATCCAAGGGTTAGCACAATTCAAACAATAACTGCAAAGGTGAATAATGGTGCTAAACGCAAAAAGATTGCTGCCGGTACATGTGCAAGAGGAAGGAAGAAGGATCAAAATAAAGTGCAGCAAGAACGCGTCGCCTGTGTTGCTCGGCCGCTCTTTTTGTTTCTCTTTTTTTTTCTTTTTCTTCTTTCTTTTTTTTCTCTTTTTTTTATACTTTTTGCTGAAAATATAAACAATGAGACCTCAAACAAGCAATTAAGCACAAGCGCTTTTTTTTTGAGGTAGGGGTAGAACGGTAATTAAGCACAAGATACTCTCTCTCTCTCTCTCTCTCTCTCTCTGGAGTAGGGACACACGAAACCGAACAGAACCAAACACAGGGCGAGGCGAGCGGGTCACGACGTAACTGAGTAGGACTCGATCAGCGAGGCGAGCGGGTCACGACATAACCGAGTAGGACTCGATCGTCGAGGCAGTGATTAACCCGGACTCACGGTGCAGCGGAAAAACTTGGCAAGCGAGACGGGGTAAACAGATGCGGCGGAAAGCAAACTGTGGTGGTGAAAACACACGGCACGGCGGAAGGATACGACGATGATAGGAAGAAAACGATGAAACACAGTGTACCAGCAACGATCAAAAGCGAAAGCACAAAAACTCAACAACGCAAATTATTAAACGAAAGTGCGAGGCTCAAAACCATACTGGGGTAAAATTTTTTTTTTTGTAGTTTTCGGTTTATGTGGACTTGGATAAAACTCACCGAGAAACACTAGAATCTGATACCACTTGATAGGTGTAGAGTGCCCAATCTTTCGGCGAGTGGAGATAACTTCGATTTAGTGGATGTTGACCCTCACGATCCGACTACGATGAGCAAGCCGAAGCGCCAATGCAATCGCTGAACCAACTTTCGGAGGATATTAACCTTGCGGTAAACAAGATCAACTTGATCACGAGGATCAATTCTTACGCGCAATCGAAGAACGAGAAAGAATTAGAGGCGAGCAATCTGATATATTGCACGAGGTGGAGTTTTGAATTCACGTCGACAGACGGATGTATAGCTAAGCTAAACTTAAACCAAAACTCGAAGATTGCAAGGGGCGCAGCCCTTGACTATATAGGGGGAGGACGAGGCATCTAGGGCCGGCTAAAGTGGAGAGGCGCGCGGTGGACAGGGAGTCGTGCGACTTGGGCCACGTGGGCCTTCGGGTGGCATCATCCTGGGCTGTCGTTCCTTAGCATCAAAACCGTCTTCAATTCCTGGGATCGAGCTCTAGTGATTGGGCCCTTGTACATCGTCGTCTCGTTAGAAGATGGATCCGTAACTCGAGGAGGCGCGACGACGAGAGGTGGAGGTGTGACAACTTGGTTTGGCGCGCCATCTTCCGTCATCATTATTCGTATGTCGTTGATGTCCTCATCAATCTAGGGCCGGCTAAAGTGGAGAGGCACGCGGTGGAGAGGGAGTCGCGCCACTTGGGCCACGTGGGCCTTCAGGCGGCGTCATCCTGGGCCGTCGTTCCTTAGCATCAAAACCGTCTTCAATTCCTGAGCTCGAGCTCTAGTGATTGGGCCCTTGTACGTCGTCGTCTCGTTAGAAGATGGATCCGTAACTCGAGGAGGTGCGACGACGAGAGGTGGAGGCGTGACAGCTTGGTTTGGCGCGCCATCTTCCGTCGTCATTATTCGTATGTCGTTGATGTCCTCATCAAATCTTGCCATGTGATTTTGTAATGGTCCCTCACCAGTTTGCCGTAATGGTTCCACCATTTGGCATTCACACATGCGGGCTCAATCGGTTCCCCATCTTTGGGGTCTACTATAGTAACCTCGTAGATGTCCTCTGCCTTGTTCACAGAGCGCTGACCGCGCTTGCGTTTGTGTGTGGACACTTGGGCAAGCATCTCTTCCGTTTGCTGCTCGAGGGCCTCATCGGCCGCAGCCTCTGCTGCAACTAGCTGGCGGGCACTTCGTCGAAGGCCCTAGGATATAAGTTGTAGATTTTAGTTGATATAATCTATGTACCAAATAAGGAAACTATGTTTAACAAGATACCTTCTCTTCAGGCATGTAATCAGGGTCCGGGTTCCCCAATCGATGTTCCTTAGGTGATGGAGGATGCAGATCCTCTGGTTCTTCCCAGTGTTCGCTTGATCCATCACCGTCTGAAGACAACCTTGCTTCTGAGGGTGCCTTGAGGATGTCTTCCTCTTGGGAGGGCATACTGTCAACCATGCTGAGAAGTTTAGACAACAAGGAGTATACACCTTTCATCATTGAGCATATAAACAAGGAAAAGAAAATAAAAGAATAGAAAAGTCAAAATTTGCTCTCAGTGCGGGTTGCCGAATCAACGACCATCCAACGCTCTAAGATCCTTGACCTGTATACCAGCATGTATCCAATATCCTAGGATATGGTCTGTGTCACCCATCTAGCCTCACTTAGCCTGCTTTCATCATTGAGCATGTGTCGATCGCCTACATAGAATAGATAAGTAGTACAAAGAGACAAGGATAAGAATAGAAAAGTCAAAATTTGCTCTCAGTGTGGTTTGCCGAATTAACGGGCGTCCAACGCTCTAAGATCCTCGACCTGTACAATAGCATGTATCCGATATCCTAGGATATGGTCCATGTCGCCACACTTGCCTCACTTAGCCCGCTTTCATCATTGAGCATCAATTGCTTACGTAGAATAGATAAGTAGTACAGAGAGACAAGGAAGAAAATAGAATAGAAACATCACATATATATCATAAGCAGATATATCATAGGTCGCAAGTATATGGCATATATATGGCCACAAGTAAATAATACTACGGATATAGTGCAGTTAATTACTAAGCATACAGGAAGCAAGTAAACTACAAGTATGGTGACAAGTAAATAATGCTACGGATTATTTAGAAATGGCAGCAAAAAGAATATAGACAGCAAGTAAACTACAAGCATTTTTAGATACTATCACATAGAAAATGAAGATTACATAGATGTAAACGGGCAGCAAGCAAGCAAAAGGAACCATGTCTAGAACAGCAATAGCAAAAGATCAACAACATGGATATCAACAGCAGCAGCAAATGAACCATGTCCAGAACAGTGAGAATTTTCAGATATATAAAGTTAGCATTTTCAGATCCTAGCAAACAGTGAGCAGCAAAAAATAGCAAGCATAATAAGAGAGCAGGTTTGAACTGAACTTAACCTAAATAATATAAGAGCAGGCTTCAACTAAACTTAACCTAAATATTATGAGTGCAGCAACAAGCATAATAAGACAGACGTCTTGGCACCACAAAAACAGACGTCTGTGCACCGCATAGTGATCCATGTTTCAACTAAGAGCATACATACTGATCCATGTTTCAACTAAGAGCATACGTAAGAGTCAAGCTAATCTTATCCAAAAATTCCATCAAGGACAAGCATTGCCGTATTTCATCGAACAAGAACAGAGAGGAGGGAACGGGCAGTCGGGTGCACCTGGTCGTCGATGGGCAGTAGGGCGTCGGAGAGGAGGGGAGAGGGGAGGAAGACGAGGGTGCAACGCTTACCAGAGAGAAGGCGGAGGCCGTCGAAGAGGAGGAGGCCCTCGCGGCAATGTTCAGCGAGTTTGAGGAGGGGGAGGAAGCCGGCGCATGCATCGTCGAAGAGAGGGAGCCCCTGGCGGCGGAGCTCAGGAGGGAGGGGGCCCGCACAGTGGCTGTCGGCGAGGAGGCGGGGGCGCGGTCAGGGAGGGGGTGGGGGAGCCCGCACGGCGGTCATCAAGGCCGAGAAAGAGGAGGGGGCCCGCACGGTGGCCGTCGACGAGGAGGCGGCGGACGAACGGCCGAGGAGATGGGGGCGCGATCGGGGAGGAGGCGGTGGAGCCCACGTGGTGGTCGTCATGGCCGAGAAAGAGGAGGGGGGCCCGCACAGTGGCCGTCGACGAGGAGGCGGCGGACAGAGGGCCGAGCAGGCGGGGGCGCGGTCGGGGAGGAGGCGGTGGAGCCTGCACGGCGGTTGTCAAGGCCGAGAAAGCAGAGGGGGGCCCGCACGGTGGCCATCGATGAGGGACGCAACGGTGGTTGGGGATGGAGAGGAGGCCCGTGCTCGTCACCGAGGCGGCAGCACTTGAAGAGGCGGAGGGTCGTCGACGAGCAGAGGGGGAGCAGGCCGTGACGGGAGGAGGAGGCCGATGGTGGCGGTGCTCGGAGAGGAGGGGAGGCGGCGAGGCGGCCCTCGGGGAGGCGGAATTCGGGCAGCCTGTCAGCGTCAATAGCGCCAGAAGTTAGGGTTTGGGCCCTGCCGCACCCCTGCTTATATGGGGGTTCATAAAGCCAACCACCGCTACTAAGGAATAGCGGCGGTTGGATTTGTGAGCCGTCGCTAAAAAGTTGTCGGTTTTTTAAAAAAAAGTAGTGTTATTCATTTTCCAAAAATTGTATTATTCATTTTAGCCCCTAATTTTTTTATAAATAATACATTAGCCCTGGAATTTTACAAAAGAACCCATGAGTACATTATTAATTATGTTTTAGTCTTGCCTTTTTACACTTAGACCCCTGTACTTAATAAAAATTAATGTTAGGTCCTAAAATTTTGTAGAAACAACCTTATTCTTTTTATTAATTACATTTCAGACCTAATATTTTTACACTTTAATTTTATTTTGGTCCTGGATTTTCGCAAAAACACCCCTACACTTTTTAAAGTTATAGTTTTAGTCCTCTTATTTTTTCTTGCACTCTTATTTTTTGATCGAATCTTAAATTTTTGGTCTCCTCTTACCATTTCAATAACAACTTTCTATTTAAATAAGTTACACAATCTTTATATTCAAATAAGCATAAATTACATAGAACAAAATACAAGGTTTGAATAATAAAAGGTACTTAACAAAATAAAATTACATGATGCTTGAGTTAGCCTTGAACGACTTTTCCTTGGTAGTGATCGGTGCGCATGTAGGGCATTCCGCCAGCAAAGGAGAATCTTGCTTCTAAGACTTTAAAATTTTTTGGATCTATGAAACATGGCACATCATCATATTGATTGTAGCCATCTCGATCCTCCACATTCTCTACTCCAACGATTCTTTGTTTTTCTGGAACAATAATGTATTTCTTTTTTTCCTTTGGGTCAAGTACATAAAACACATGTTGCACTGTCTTGACAAGTATCCAAGGCTGATCTTTGTGACCAACATTGTTTAGATCGACAATTGTGAAACCAGATTCATCCACCTCGACGCCATTAGGGTGCTTCACCCATTTGCATTCAAATATGGGGACCTGTAAATTTGCACCATAGTCTAGTTCCCATATTTCCTCAATGTACCTGTAATACGATGTCGTCTGGTCCTCTTCGTCAATGGCTTCTACTCATACACCACTGTTTTGACACTTGCTCTTCTTATCCTTTTGTTGGGCGTAGAAGGTAAAACCATTGATGTCGTATGCCTGAAAGGTAACCACGGTTCTTCTCGGGCGGTTAGCTAACTTCCTCAACATTTTCTCTTCCACGGACTCGCCACTTGGAAGGTCTAGGGAGCTAAACCATGATGTGAAAGAGCGCTTGTGCTCGTCAATGATCCATTTATCCATCGCATCCTTGTTGTTTCAGCGGAGCTCTAACAGATGTTTCTCAAAGTACGATCCCACAATCTGCGTCTGTTGCAATACACTGAAATATGCTTGATCCACTCGTTTGAAGCCATAGTCGATGAATGATCTACGTCCTTTCGTACCTTTTCCAGATAATCTACCCTCATGACGAGACACGGGGAGACCAATTGATCTGCTACGATCATTAATGTAATATGAGCAACATTCGAATATCTCCTCAGTTGTGTAGCCCTCGATCATAGAACCCTCTGGATGTGAACGAGTATGTACATAGCGTTTCAATACATACATGAACCTCTCAAACGGAAACATCTGATGCAAGTAGACAGTGCCCAATGCAGAGATCTTGATGAGGACATCAACGACATACGAATAATGACGACGGAAGATGGCGCGCCAAACCAAGCTGTCACACCTCCACCTCTCGTCGTCGCGCCTCCTCGAGTTATGGATCCATCTTCTAACGAGACGACGACGTACAAGGGCACAATCACTAGAGCTTGAGCCCAGGAATTGAAGACGGTTTTGATGCTAAGGAACGACGGCCCAGGATGATGTCGCCCGAAGGCCCACGTGGCCCAAGTCGCACGACTCCCTCTCCACCGCGCGCCTCTCCACTTCAGCCGGCCCTAGATGTCTTGTCCTCCCCCTATATAGTCAAGGGCTGCGCCCCTTGTAATCTTTGAGTTTTGTTTTAAGTTTAGCTTAGCTATACATCCGTCTCTCGACGTGAATTCAGAACTCCACCTTCGTGCAATACATCAGATTGCTCGCCTCTAATTCTTGCTCGTTCTTCGATTGCGCGTAAGAATTGATCCTCGTGATCAGGTTGATCTTGTTTACCGCAAGGTTAATATCCTCCGGAAGTTGGTTCAGCGATTGCATTAGCGCTTCGGCTTGCTCGTCGTAGTCGGGTCGTGAGGGTCAACATCCACCAAATCGAAGTTATCTCCACTCGCCGAAAGATCGGGCACTCTACACCTATCAGATCTGGTCAACAATATGAACATGAAGTGTTCCATTGTATCAAAAAAGGATGGAGGGAAGACCATCTCAAGTATGCACATTGTTTCCTTCATGTGGGTCCGTAGGTCATTTAACTCATCTTCAGTTATCACCTTCTTCGATACCATGTTAAAGAAGTAGCGAAGGCGAGTTACAGCCAACTTTAGCCATGGTGATTTAACAACTCTTATAGCAATAGGGAGAAACACCGAAAGCATTGTGGCAATCGTGAGTGTTGTACCCACTTATCTTTAACTCTTCCATGTTTACAAGACTCTTGATATTCGATGAGAAACCCGTCGGTACTTTAATCCCACTGAGGCACTTACAGAATGTTGTTTTCTCCTCAATCGTATGTGTGTAGGCTGCCGGGGGGGGGGGGAGAGTACTTTCCATTTTCTCTTTCTTGCGTATGGAGCTCTGATCTTATTCCCATCACTACAAGATCTCTACGTGCACTGAGTCCATCCTTTGTCTTACCGGGTTGGTCGAGTATAAGTCCGCTACTACTGTCCAATACACCCTTCCCAATATGCATCCAATCAAAGGCATGATTCACTTCCAATTCTTTCCAATAATTGAAATATATGAAGAAAATGGATTTCTTCTTAAACGGCGTGAGACCTTTTGCCTTTTTGACTCCCTTCATCGGCTTTCCAAAAACAACACTGATATTTTTAACAAGGTCAAACACGACCCTGCCAGTCCAACGTCGAGGTTCTATGTCGTTCTCAACATTGCCATCAAAGCGTCTAGCCATCACGCGATACCTGTGTTTTGCTAGTAAGAATCAGCGGTTTCGCGTATACACTAGCTTCTAGGATGCTGGAAGGTACACATGGGATGTCTCATCAACGCATACGAAACATGCCGCCTTTCCTTTGACCTGTCCTGATAGCGCCCTTAGTGCCGGGAAATCACTTACCGTGCAAAAATAATTGCTCTGAGCGTGAAGTACTCTCTTCGATACTTATCCCATATATGGACCCCCTCCAACAGAACACGTCTATGTTGTTACCAGGTTCTTTAGGCCCAGATATAAGAGTGGTCAGCAGTAAATACTTATGCTTATGCCATAACCATGGTGGAATGTTGTACATTGCTAGTATCACTGGCCAAGTGCTATGCGAATTCCTCATTTGACCAAATGGGTTCATCCTGTCTGTACTCAATGCAAACCATATGTTCCTTTCCTCATTAGAGAAGTCTGGATGATCCTCATCAAACTTTTTTCACTGTGTTCTATCTGCAGGATGCCTGAGCTTACCATCCCCCTTGCGTGCATGTCATGTCATCATTGCCGCATCCCTAGGGTTGGCGAACAAGCGTCTGATGCGATCGACCATGGGTAAGTACCACATGACTAAGGTAGGAACTTTACTATCATCACTGTCATCGACGATAGAACTTCTTTTCTTCTTTCTCTCCTTAGTTGTATTCTTCATGCCACCATCGGCGTCACAATCGTTGTTCCTCTTGTAACGACTGCATTTGCACCTTGGGCATCTCACAGCGTTCTGATGCTCCTTTCGATACAATATGCAATGATTTGGACACGCGTGAATGTTTTGCACGCCCAACGAAAGTGGGGAAATCAGCTTCTTAGCGAAGTATGTTGTCTTTGGCTGCAAGTTGGGCTTCGGCAGTGCATCGGAAATAAGTTCCAATAAATCCGTGAAACTAGCGTCCGACCAGTCATGCATGGCCTTCAGCTTCATCAGCTCAAGTCCAGTACGCAATATGGTGAACTCTTTACCACATCCCTTAGATTCATCATATAATGGATCCTTTGATGCCTTCTCTATTCTATGAAAATTATCAAGCCCTTTAGTTGTACCGGCATTGATCAACACCTGTGGCTCAATGTCACATAACAACTCCTCAACATCAAAATCAGCTTCACCAGGCGACTGCGTCGCATCTGCACCGGGCGAATTGACAGCATTGACTTCAACTTCAATATGCTCATCAAATTTCATATCGACCACACTGTTCTCACCATGTTTTGTCCACCTTGTATACCCCTCAACAAAACCCTTCCGCACCAAGTGTGATTTGATTACCTCTATATCATTCCATAGTTTCTGATTCTTGCAATCAAAACACAAACAATATATATCAGCTGTCTGTTCATGTCGAGCATGTTGTGCGGCCTCTTGGACGAATTTGGAAACTTCGCGTAAAAATATTGGACTTGGTCTTGGCGCCTCGTACATCCAAGATCTATCCATCGCGAACAACCTTGAACGAAAACCCAAAAATTATTAAAATTCATTAGTTAATTATGTGCGAGAAAAAATTTAAACATTCACTAAATATTACATGAAGTGAGAAATATTATGCAAGGTAAAATGAGACAAACAACAAATTATTTTATATTTTATTTAACTTTTATCACCATCTATCCAAAATATATTAGATATTAATTAATTAATTATGTGTAACAAAAAAATTGAAATATTCACTAAATATATAAACATTGAAAAATAAATTACATGAAGTGAGAAATATTATGCAAGGTAAAATTAAACAAACATCAAATTATTTTATATATTAATTAACTTTTATCAAGAAATAATAAAAAAATTAACATCCCTCTTACCCTAATACTACATTCTCTCTCTTCTAAAAACCAGACTAGATCCAGATTCTCATTGACATAAAAGAGGCTAGATTGCTTGACTCGCCTTGTCTACACTTCAACTACAACCCAATAGAACCATCCAAATCAAAAAAATTTAGCTAAAATTTGATGAAAACCTAACAAACTTAAAACCCAAAATTCAACTTGATTTCGAAATGAGACACAAAAAGAACCTATGGGATGAGTTCCCCTTACCTCAAACATCAAATTTCTGCAAAAAAAAACCTCAAAACCTTCCCCCCTTGATTTTCGTGATTTGCCCAAATTTTTGGGCCGCCATTGTTCGAGTGAAACAGGGAGCTGTCGGAACGCTCTATTTATAGCCTGGGCACTTTGTAGCGGCGGTTGGAATTATCAACCGCCGCTACTAGGCACTAAATAGCGGTGGTTGACATTGTCAACCGCCGCTATAAACCTGTGCCATTTATAGCGGCGATTGACAATGTCAACCGCCGGTATTTAGCGCATAATAGTGGCGGTTGATAATTCCAACCACCGCTACTCACAACACGGCACACCCCCTAGTCTCTGTAGCGGCGGCTCACATTGGGCCGTGCCGCTGCGGCCTTTGGGCTGCAACCGCTATAGGCCCGTTTTGTGGTAGTGGTATGGCCTCATCTCATAGACGTCCCAGTTTGGCCCGATTGCTTGACTCTCCTTATCTTTACTTCGTTGGTTCTAGCTGGTGATACGTTGGCCAATGAGTGTAGCGACATTGGACGAGCCATTAGGCGACGATATGATATCTCATGGTAGCTCCATTGCTTGTCCACACTCGATTGTTCTTGCTAGTAATACGGTGTCAATCGAGCATGATCACACTGAATGGGCATCTCGTAAGGCCCCATCACACATATCACAGTTTGGCCCGATTGCTTAACTCGCCTTGTCTATACTTCATTGGTTCTACCCGGTGATACATTGGCGAGTATAACGACATTGGATGAGCCATTAGGCGACGATATGATATCACACAGTAGCTCCATTTCTTGTCCATACTCAATTTTTCACGCTGGTGATACGGTGTCAATCGAGCATGATGACATTGAATGGGCATCTCGTAAGGCCTCATCTCATAGATCTCACAGTTTAGCCCGATTGCTTGACTCGCCTTGTCTACACTTTGTTGGTTCTACCTTGTGATATATTGGCCAATAAGTATAACAATATTGGACGATCCATTAGTTGATGATATGATATCTCACCATAGCTCCATTCCTTGTCCATACTCGATTGTTCGCCTTGTCTATACTTCGTTGGTTCTAGCCGGTGATATGTTGGCCAATGAGTAAAACAATATTGGACAAGCCATCAGACGACGATATGATGTCTCATTATAGCTCCATTCCTTGTCCATACTCGGTTGTTCATACGGTGTCAATCCAGCATGATGAAATTGAATTAGCATCCCGTAATGCCTCATCGCGTAGATGTCACAGTTTGGCCCGATTACTTGACTGGCCTTGTCTATACTTCGTTGGTTCAAGCCGGTGATACGTTGGCCAATGAGTATAACGACATTGAATGAGCCATTAGGAGACGATATGATATGTCATGGTAGCTCTATTCCTTGTCCATACTCGATTGTTCTTGCTAGGAATACAGTGTCAATCGACCATGACACATTGAATAGGCATCTTGTAAGGCCTAATCACATCGGTATCACAATTTCGACCCGATTGCTTGACTCGTCTTGTCTATATATCATTGGTTCTACACCAGTTTGTCTCGATTGCTTGACTCGCCTTATCTATACTTCGTTGGTTCTAGCCGGTCATACGTTGGCCAATGAGTATAACAATATTGGATGAGCCATTAGGCGACGATATGATGGCTCACGATAGCTCTATTCCTTGTCCATACTCGATTGTTCATGCCGGTGATACGGTGTTAATCGAGCATGATGACATTGAATTAGCCTTGATAGGTGTAGAGTGCCCGATCTTTCGGCGAGTCGAGATAACTTTGATTTAGTGGATGTTGACCCTCACGATCCGACTACGACGAGCAAGCCGAAGCGCCAATGCAATCGCTGAACCAACTTCCGGAGGATATTAACCTTGCGGTAAACAAGATCAACCTGATCACGAGGATCAATTCTTACGCGCAATCGAAGAACGAGCAAGAATTAGAGGCGAGCAATCTGATGTATTGCACGAAGGTGGAGTTCTGAATTCACGTTGAGAGACGGAGGTATAGCTAAGCTAAACTTAAAACAAAACTCGAAGATTACAAGGGGCGCAGCCCTTGACTATATAGGGGGAGGACGAGGCATCTAGGGCCGGCTGAAGTGGAGAGGCGTGCGGTGGAGAGGGAGTCGTGCGACTTGGGCCACGTGGGCCTTCGGGCGACATCATCCTGGGCCGTCGTTCCTTAGCATCAAAACCGTCTTCAATTCCTGGGCTCGAGCTCTAGTGATTGGGCCCTTGTACGTCGTCGTCTCGTTAGAAGATGGATCCGTAACTCGAGGAGGCGCGACGACGAGAGGTGGAGGCGTGACAGCTTGGTTTGGCGCGCCATCTTCCATCGTCATTATTTATATGTCGTTGATGTCCTCATCATCCTCCCCTTCTTGAAGTGAAGTCGTCCTCGACGGCAACTCATCATCCTCACCCAAGTATGGTTTCAAATCTGCAACATTAAAACTAGTGGTAACACCAAACTCCATGGGCAAGTCAAGAACATAAGTATTATCGTTAATCTTGGTTAGCACTTTAAAAGGACCAGCAGCACGAGGCATCAGTTTAGAACGACACAAAGTAGGAAATCTATCTTTACGCAAGTGCAACCAAACCAAATCACCAGGTTCAAAAGAAATATGTTTTCTACCTTTACTACCAGCAACATGATACTTTTTATTAGCAACGGCAATGTTGTGTTGTGTTTCTTCATGCAATTATTTCATGTGATCAATAGGAGCAAGAGCATCAAGATGTGGTTCATCTTCAGCATCAATAGCAAACAAATCAATAGGCGCCCTAGGAACATAGCCATAAACAACCTCAAAAGTACACATCTTAGTGGAAGAATGTGTAGCACGATTATAAGCAAATTCAACATGAGGTAAACAATCTTCCCAATGTCTCAAGTTTTTATCTAGAACAGCTCTAAGCATAGCAGACAAAGTTCTATTTACTACCTCAGTTTGCCCATCAGTTTGAGGATGACAAGTAGTACTAAACAACAGCTTAGTTCCTAATTTATTCCAAAGAGAACGCCAAAAATGACTAAGAAACTTAGCATCACGATCAGAGACAATTGTTTTAGGAATTCCATGCAATCTAACAATCTTTCTAAAGAACAATTCAGCAACATTGGAGGCATCATCAGTTTTATGACAAGGTATAAAGTGAGCCATTTTAGAGAAACGATCAACAACCACAAAAATACTGTCCCTCCCCTTCTTAGTGCGAGGCAATCCCAAAACAAAATCCATCGAAATATCATGCCAAGGAGAAGAGGGAACAGGCAAGGGCATATACGAACCATGATTAGCCAAACGAGATTTAGCTTTTTGACATGTAGTACAGCGTGCAACAAGGCGCTCCACATCACGGCGCATCCGTGGCCAAAAGAAATGGTCGGCCAACACCTCATGTGTCTTGAAAACTCCAAAGTGACCCATAAGACCACCTCGATGCGCCTCCTGTAACAACAAAAGACGAACCGAGCTAGCTGGAATACACAGCTTGTTAGCACGAAACAGGAACCCATCCTGCATATGAAATTTGCCCCAAGGTTTGCCATCCTTACAATGCATCATAATATCATAAAAATCAGCATCATTCACATATTGATCTTTCAAAGTGATGAGGACATCACTCCTATGGATACACACAACACTCCTCCAAATCTGGACTTGCAAGGTCCAATGACTAGAGCTCGTGCACGACGACTAAATTTAGAGGTGAGCTCGTTCCTACGTTCTTCGCTATATGTTACTTTTGAGAATGGTTTGATACCTAATGATTATTTTATGATTAGAAACCATGGAGAGGACCAGGAGATGATGGGAGAAGGAGTTGGGAACATGGAGGACCAGCAAGGGCTTGGAAGCCAAAGTGGAGGCCTAATCAAAACCGACTTCGAGTCTGTTTCGGGGCCTAGGACCAGTCTGTACTAAAACAGTCGTCCAGGACGCATACGGACTCGGATTTGGACGTTCTACATATGCACGGAAAGATAAGGAGAAGACCTTTCCAATGCCGCTGGCCTCATGTCAAAATTCATCCGGAGTCATCGGGAATCGTCAAAACAAGAGAGAGTCCAGAATCTGTGTCGGTGCTGCGTCGCCTATTTTTGGCCTTTGGGCTTTGTATCTAGTTGAGCCCAATTAGGGGCGCGTCCAGAGGGTCTTGCACGACCCTAGGGTCTTTATATACAGCCGCCGCCGCACCATTAGGGTTTGGGTTTTGCTTAGATCAATTCTATTCATCAACAGTTTTGTCGTTCTTCGGTTTGTGAGACCCCAACTTCGAGAGTTTAATCATACATCTGCAAATGTGTTGCATTCTTCGTTGTTCTTGCTTGTGTTCTTGATTCGCAGACAGGGATTAGCCTTCTCGGTGAGGTCAATCGTCTTTGGACGGTTGATAACCAGAGGAGACGTCGTGCTGCGATTGCGGGGTTTAGAACGTGCTGTTCTGAAGCCGGATCGATTTGTGTGTCGCCTTCGACCAAATCAACTTACCAAGAACCTTTCAGAAGATCGGGAACCCTTGTTCACATCAAGTGGTAATCAGAGCTTCAGGTGCACCGTCAGGTTCACACTACCCTTTAGTTTTGTTTTCGTGTTCTTCCTATCGTCCACTGAAAATACCAAAAAAAAATTTCCCCCGCCCAAAACCACGTGTTTAGCCTTTGCATATTTCAATTTTAGAGTCCGTAGTGTTGAGTTTGTGCCCTAGTTCTTGTTTAGTCGCTGGTTTAGTTTGTGTTTTTGTCGTCAGTAGTGTTTCCCTTGCAACCCTAGCCGCCATCCCCTTCACCATCCTCGGTTTTGTCGGCTTTGTGTGCTAGGGTTGATTGATCAACACGCCCACCCTAATCCCACCTAAACCTACCCTCACCACCTCGGACCAATTTTCATAAACTCCACTTTCCGCTGCATCCATCTCACTAAAAAAAATCCCTACCCGACCCCAAGACCGACTCGGATTTCACTCAAACCCCCGGGTTCTTCATAACCGATTCCGACACCACTTCGGTAAAACAGCCATAACTTTTCGCTCGGTTGTCCGTTTTGGTTGAAATTTTTACAGGAGATTCTTGACGAAAAGTTGAGCATACCCACACTCGGCTATGCCCTGTGTGCCCTCGTCAAAAAAATCAAAAAAAATCGGGAAGATAAAGAAAAAATTCATTCAAGTTGAAACCCGACGTTTTCTTAAACTTCAAGATTTTCTGTAGGCCACGTCCTATCTCGGTTTGAGCTGAAATTTTTTGTGGTTTCTTCCTGTTTGCTAGTGAGTTGGAAACAAATATCAAAAAAATAAAATAAAAAAAAAGAAATTTGGGATTCCTACTAGTGCTCCATCTAGCCCCCTGGAATTTCTGAGTTTGGCTATTTTACACTAAGCCCCCTGTTATCGACTGTGTCCCTTTGTCTTTTTGTTTCTTCTTTGCTATCACTACTGTTTTAGGACATAGTTAGACCAGCAACTAGGGACAATTTATTTGGGCACTTATTCAGCTTTACTATCTGTTTTTGATTTGTGTGCCACTCATATATATATATTTGGCCTTCCTAGCTCTACATACTTCTTCTGGACAGCACATAGGTTATTTGGTAACCCTTGCAATCGTGGAACACTTCTCCCTGGTATCCTTCGCTTTGTTGTTTTCAGAACTTTGTAAGAGCTTTGCAAGAAGCTTACTTTTGCTGTGTTGAGAGGCACCACTGCTTAGTAGTTTTGTAGGGATAACCTTCACTTTTTGTTTCCTATTTTGGTGTTTTTGATGTCAAGAAGCGATGGGGAGGGTGCTTCACCCTCAAAATTGGATGAGTGCGTGAGCCAAAATCAGTTACAGAAGGCTTTGCAGGCGGTTCAGAGTGATTTGGCAGAGACGATCACCAGGGCCGTCACCGATGCCGTCACCAAGCTTCACCTGGGAGAAAGCATTGAACGGTTGGATAAGAGAGTCTCTAAGCTAACCGATCAGGTTGTCGAATTGGAGACCGCTCACAAGACCAACAACAACAACAACAACACCAACACCAACAACGACGTTGAAGACGATCATGATGAAGCAACGGTGTATAAGGCTGATGGCACCGTCGATAGGTCAGCTACAAGGACCGCAAGGTTACGACGCCGTTTGCAACGTAACCCTCAAGATATGGGTGGTTTCCACAACCACAACCGTCGCCCACAAGGTAACCATGCTCCAGATGATCCGTATGCTAAAATTAAGTTTTCAATTCCTTCGTTTTCGGGTCAGTACGATGGTGATGCTTACCTTGATTGGGAAATGACGGTAGAACAAAAATTTAATGCCCACCTTGTTCCTGAACAACATAGAGTTAGATAAGCCACTAGTGAGTTTAAGGACTTTGCTATTGTTTGGTGGAGTGGTCTAGCTGCTGAAACCGATTTGCCTACTACTTGGGAAAAACTTAAGGTAGAAATGCGTGATCGTTTTGTTCCTCCTTCTTTTTATAGAGAAATTCATAATAAACTGGAGCGTTTAGATCAAGGAGATAAAACTGTTCAGGAGTATTTTAGTGAGCTTCAGAAGGGTTTGATTCGTTGTGCTGTGGTTGAAAAAGTAGAGGATCAGATTTGCCGCTTTTATTCTGGTTTGAGAAAAGAAATTCAGGACATCCTTGATTACAAAGAATTTTATACCCTCAACCAGTGTTTCCAGTATGCTATGCTTGCAGAGAAAGAATCACAGGGACTTTTCTAGGCTTTTGAGGAGTACAGCAAGTCCAGGAATTTCTACCCACCACGGCCGACGGGGACTTCGGGGCTGCCCAAGCCATCTTTCCGGCCGCCCCCACCAGCTAGTGTTGTTTCTGCAGCACCAAGATCAGCCCCTGCCCCTTCTACGCGCTCCGGTAAAAATTCTGTGCAGGTACCGGCTAGTAGTGCCTCCTCTGTTGCTTCGACGGGACGCACTACAGGGATTCAGTGCCACCGCTGCCATGGTCTTGGTCATGTGCAGAAAGATTGCCCAAGTAGGCGGGCATATGTGGTGACAGATGATGGCGGTTACATGAGCACCTCCGATGTGGAGGATGAGGAGGAGGATGTCGCTGCCACCAGCGGTGACCTCGTCCTTGGAGGCGGAGATACCACGGGCTACATGAATATTATTGTGCAACGTGTGCTTAGCACACAAGTCCAGCAGCCCGAGATGATGCAGCGACATAACTTGTTCCAGATTTTCTTCGTCATCAAGAACCGTCGGGCACGTGTCATCATTGATGGAGGAAGCTGCAACAATTTGGTGAGTTCTAATGTGGTTAAGAAGCTTGATTTGACCACACGCCCACATCCACATCCATACTACATTCAGTGGTTAAATGACTCTGGAAAAGCTAAGGTAACACAAACTTGCAGAGTTTCTTTTTCCATTGGTTCCTATGTGGATTCTGTTGATTGTGATGTTGTACCCATGCAAGCTTGTTCACTTTTATTGGGTAGACCTTGGGAATTTGATAATGATGCTGTACACCATGGTAAAAGTAATAAGTACACTTTTATGCATAAAGGAACTAAAATTACTTTGTTACCAATGACCCCTGCTGAAATTGTACAAGCTGATTTAGAACGAGCTGCTAGTTTGAAAAATAAAAGCCCTGAAATTCAGCAACCTGTTAATTCTGCTTCTACACCAAGTAATGTTAATGATTCTTCAAGTTCTAAGGGTGCTGCAATTAAATTACAAGGTCGTTCATGTCTTGCCACAAAATCTGAGCTTGCTGAAATTTCTACTGATGATATTTGCTATGCTTTGATATGCAAACAAGCCTTGTTTTTGCTTGGTGATATTGCTTCTAGTGCTTTGCCTCCTGCTGTCACTAACCTTTTGCAGGAGTATGAGGATGTTTTCCCAGCTGAGATACCCCCGGGATTGCCACCTTTGAGAGGGATTGAGCATCAAATTGATTTGATTCCTGGTGCTACTTTGCCAAACCGTGCTGCTGATAGGACCAACCCTGAGGAGACTAAGGAGATACAACGACAAGTCCAAGACCTTTTAGATCGTGGGTATGTTCGTCAATCACTTAGTCCTTGTGCTGTTCTTGTACTTTTGGTTCCTAAGAAAGATGGTTCTTGGCGTATGTGTGTAGATTGTAGAGCCATTAATAACATTACTGTTAGGTATCGTCATCCTATTCCTAGACTAGACGACATGCTTGATGAGTTATGTGGTGCTATAATTTTCACTAAAATTGATTTGCGTAGTGGCTACCATCAAATTAGAATGAAACTTGGAGATGAATGGAAAACAGCTTTCAAAACCAAATTCGGGTTGTATGAGTGGTTAGTAATGCCATTTGGGTCAACTAATGCACCCAGTACTTTCATGCGTTTGATGAATGAGGTTTTAAGACCTTTTATTGGCAAATTTGTGGTTGTTTACTTTGATGATATCTTGATTTATAGCAAATCCTTGGATGATCATATGATTCATTTGCGTGCTGTTTTTGATGCTTTGCGAGTTGCACGGATCGAGTCTCTTTTCTTGGCTATGTTGTGACTCCACAGGGAATTGAGGTGGATGAGGCGAAGATTGAAGCCATAAAGAGCTGGCCTGTACCAAAAACTATCACACAGGTGAGGAGTTTTCTTGGTCTTGCAGGTTTCTACCGCCGCTTTGTCAAAGATTTCAGCACCATTGCTGCACCATCGCATGAGTTGACAAAGAAGGGCGTTGACTTCCATTTTGGTAAGGTACATCATGAGTCTTTTGATGCTTTGAAGGACAAACTTACACATGCACCATTGCTGCAATTACCCAATTTTGATAAGACTTTTGAGCTTGAATGTGATGCTAGTGGTATAGGCATTGGTGGTGTTTTGATGCAAGATGGTAAACCTGTTGCATACTTTAGTGAGAAAATTACTGGGCCTGTTTTGAATTATTCCATGTATGATAAGGAACTATATGCACTTGTACGTTCTTTAGAGATGTGGCGTCATTATTTGTTGCCCAAAGAATTTGTTATTCATTCTGATCATGAATCACTTAAGTATATTCGTTCTCAATGCAATTTGAACCGTAAACATGCTAAATGGGTTGAGTTTATTGAGTCTTTTCCTTATATTATTAAACATAAGAAAGGGAAGGATAATGTGATTGCTGATGCTTTATCTAGGCGATATACTTTGTTGTCTCAACTTGATTGTAGAATTTTTGGACTTGAGGCAATTAAAGAACAATATGTTGCTGATGTTGATTTTAAAGATGTATTGCTGCACTGTAAACAAGGTCGTGCTTGGCACAAATTTGTGTTGAATGATGGATTCTTGTTTAGAGCTAACCGCCTATGCATTCCAGTTGGTTCCGTTCGTCTTTTGTTGTTGCAGGAGGCGCATGGAGGTGGATTGATGGGTCATTTTGGTGCTAAAAAGACAGAGGATATTTTGGCCACACACTTCTTTTGGCCAAGGATGAGGAAAGATGTTGAGCGTTTTGTTGCTCGCTGCACTACATGTCAAAAAGCTAAGTCTCGATTGAATCCACATGGTTTATACATGCCACTTCCTGTTCCTTGTATTCCTTGGGCGGATATTTCTATGGACTTTATTTTAGGACTGCCTAGGACTAAGAGGGGGAGCGACAGCATTTTTGTTGTCGTGGATCGTTTTTCCAAGATGGCACACTTTATATCATGTCATAAAACTGATGATGCTAGTTATATTGCTGATCTTTTTTTCAAAGAAATTGTACGTTTGCATGGTATGCCTTCTACTATTGTTTCAGATCGTGATGCAAAATTCTTGAGTCATTTTTTGGCGCACGCTTTGAAATAAGTTGGGTACAAAGTTGTTATTTTCTACAACTTGTCATCCACAAACTGATGGACAAACTGAGGTTGTGAACCGCACTTTGGGTACTATGTTGCGAGCTATTTTGAAGAAAAATTTGAAGCAATAGGAAGAATGCTTACCTCATGTTGAGTTTGCTTATAATCGGGCAACACATTCTACTACCAAGGTAAGTCCATTCAAGGTAGTGTATGGCTTTGATCCCCGTGCTCCACTTGATATACTTCCTCTACATATTAATGAGAGAGTTCATATTGATGCTAAGGAGCGTGCTGAATTTATTTTGCAAATGCATGAGACCACTAGACTTAGCATTGAAAAGATGAATGAAAAGTATAAAATTGCTGGTAGTAAGGGAAGAAAGGAAGTAAAGCTTGATGTAGGAGATTTAGTGTGGTTACACTTAAGGAAGGATAGATTTCCAGAATTGAGAAAGTCTAAACTAATGCCTAGAGCTGATGGTCTATTCAAAATAATAGAGAAGATTAATGATAATGCATACAAACTTGAGTTGCCTCTCGAGTTCGGGGTTAGTCCTACTTTTAACATTTCAGATTTGAAACCATACTTGGGAGAAGAGGATGAGCTTGAGTCGAGGACGACTCCACTTCAAAAGGAGGAGGATGATGAGGATATCACTCCTATGGATACACACAACACTCCTCCAAATCTGGACTTGCAAGGTCCAATGACTAGAGCTCGTGCACGACGACTAAATTTAGAGGTGAGCTCGTTCCTACGTTCTTCGCTATATGTTACTTTTGAGAATGGTTTGCTACCTAATGATTATTTTGTGATTAGAAACCATGGAGAGGACCAGGAGATGATGGGAGAAGGAGTTGGGAACGTGAAGGACCAGCAAGGGCTTGGAAGCCAAAGTGGAGGCCCAATCAAAACCGACTTCGAGTCTGTTTCGGGGCCCAGGACTAGTCTGTACTAAAACAGTCATCCAGGACGCATACGGACTCGGATTTGGATGTTCTACATATGCACGGAAAGATAAGGAGAAGACATTTCCAATGCCGCCGGCCTCATGTCAAAATTCATCCGGAGTCATCGGGAATCGTCAAAACAAGAGAGAGTCCAGAATCTGTGTCGGTGCTGCGTCGCCTATTTTTGGCCTGTGGGCTTTGTATCTAGTTGAGCCCAATTAGGGGCGCGTCCAGAGGGTCTTGCACGACCCTAGGGTCTTTATATACAGCCGCCGCCGCACCATTAGGGTTCGGGTTTTGCTTAGATCAATTCTGTTCATAAACAGTTTCGCCGTTCATCGGTTTGTGAGACCCCAACTTCGAGAGTTTAATCATACATCTGCAATTGTGTTGCATTCTTTGTTGTTCTTGCTTGTGTTCTTGATTCGCAGGCAGGGATTAGCCTTCTCGGCGAGGTCAATCGTCTTTGGACGGTTGATAACCAGAGGAGACGTCGTGCTGCGATTGCGGGGTTTAGAACGTGCTGTTCTGAAGCCGGATCGATTTGTGTGTCGCCTCCGACCAAATCAACTTACTGAGAACCTTTCGGAAGATCGGGAACCCTTGTTCACATCACAAAGCTTGCAAACCAAAGATTTTAAAGTCTAATTGGGACAGCATCATATAACGACGAGACAAAGCATCGGCAATCACATTTTCCTTCCCGTTTTTATGTTTAATGATGTATGGAAAAGATTCAATAAATTCAACCCATTTAGCATGACGATGATTCAGATTAGTTTGGGTTCTAATATGTTTCAAAGCCTCATGATCAGAATGAATAATAAATTTGCGAGGCCATAAATAATGCTGCCATGTTTGCAAAGTTCTTACTAAAGCATAAAGTTCTTTATCATAAGTGGAATATTTAAGAGCAGCACCACTTAACTTCTCACTAAAATAAGCAATGAGTTTATGATCTTGCAACAAAACAGCACCCAAACCAATTCCACTAGCATCACATTCCAATTCAAACACTTTATCAAAATTAGGCAATTGTAAGAGAGGAGCATGAGTTAACCGTTCCTTTAAAGTGTTGAATGCGTCGTCTTGTGGTGCGCCCCACTCAAATGGCGCACCCTTCTTGGTCAGCTCATGTAATGGTGCAGCAATAGAACGGAAATCCCGCACAAAACGACGATAGAAGCCTGCAAGACCAAGAAAACTGCGAACCTGTGTGACCGTCGTCGGTTGGGGCCAACTCTGAATGGCGTCCACCTTGCTGCTATCGACCTCAATGCCCTGTGGAGTAACAACATATCCAAGAACCGAAACACGTTGCGTGCAAAAAGTGCATTTTTCCATGTTCCCAAACAAGTGAGCAGCACGCAAAGCATCAAAAACAGCACGCAAATGATCTAAATGCTCATTCATGGATTTGTTGTATATAAGGATATCATCAAAATAGACAACAACAAATATTCCAATGAAAGGCCGAAGAACTTCATTCATTAACCGCATAAAAGTGCTACGAGTATTAGACAATCCAAACGGCATAACCAACCATTCATACAAGCCAAATTTAGTTTTAAAAGTCATTTTCCATTCATCTCCTAATTTCATTCTTATTTGATGGTAACCACTACGCAAATCAACCTTAGAGAAAATTGTGGCACCACTAAGTTCATCAAGCATATCATCAAGGCGTGGTATAGGATATCGATAACAAATTGTAATATTGTTAATTGCACGACAATCTACACACATACGCCAAGAACCATCTTTCTTAGGAACAAGCAAAACTGGAACCGAACAAGGGCTGAGAGACTCACGAATGTAACCTTTATCAAGCAATGCCTGCACTTGACGCTGAATTTCTTTCGTCTCCTCAGGATTTGTGCGGGATTAGGAAGCTGCGCGCCTAGAAATAAATCAATCTGATGTTCTATGCCACGAATAGGAGAAAGACCCGGCGGCAATTCAGGGGGGAAAACATCTTTATAGTCCTGCAAAAGGTTAGCAACAGCAGGAGGAATATGCAACATAGGCGCCTCATCTAGTGAAACAAGCATACGAGAGCAAACTAGCGCATAGCAAAGCATATTAGCATCATGTAATTCATTAAAATCAGCACGTGTAGCAAGCAAGATAGGGTTATTCAATTTGATCTCATGTTGAACAGGTGCAACAGGAGGCGATGTAACCAATTTTGCAGCTTTTGTCGCTCGAGCAATATCATCTTTAACTTGTTCAGGTGTCATAGGATGAATAACAATTTTCTGACCCTTAAACATGAAGGAATAATAATTGGAGCGACCATGATGAACACTATCAACATCATATTGCCAAGGACGGCCAAGCAACAAAGAGCATGCTTCCATTGGAACAACATCACAATCTACAAAATCAGAATAGGCGCCAAGAGAGAAAGGAACACGTACCGAGCGCGTTACCTTTATTTTGCCGCCATCATTGAGCCATTGAACGTGATAAGGATGTGGATGCTTCCTTGTTGGCAATGACAACTGCTCCACCAATGTCGTACTAGCCAAATTGTTGCAACTGCCACCATCGATGATTATACGGACCGCTCGTTCTTGTACAACGCCTTTGATATGAAAAATGTTGTGGCGCTGATGCTTTTCATATCAATGGCGTTGTGCAAGAACGAGTGGTGCGTATAATCATCGATGGTGGCAGTTGCAACAATTTGGCTAGTACGACCTTGGTGGAGCAGTTGTCATTGCCAACAAGGAAGCATCCACATCCTTATCACGTTCAATGGCTTAATGATGGCGGCAAAATAAAGGTAACGCGCTCGATACGTGTTCCTTTCTCTCTTGGTGCCGATTCTGATTTTGTAGATTGTAATGTTGTTCCAATGGAAGCATGCTCTTTGTTGCTTGGCGGTTCTTGGCAATATGATGTTGATAGTGTTCATCATGGTCGCTCCAATTATTATTCCTTCATGTTTAAGGGTCAGAAAATTGTTATTCATCCTATGACACCTGAACAAGTTCTTAAAGATGATATTGCTCGAGCGACAAAAGCTGCAAAATTGGTTACATCGCCTCCTGTTGCACCTGTTCAACATGAGATCAAATTGAATAACCCTATCTTGCTTGCTACACGTGCTGATTTTGATGAATTACATGATGCTAATCTGCTTTGCTATGCGCTAGTTTGCTCTCGTATGCTTGTTTCACTAGATGAGGCGCCTATGTTGCATATTCCTCCTGTTGTTGCTAACCTTTTGCAGGACTATAAAGATGTTTTTCCCGCTGAATTGCCGCCGGCTCTTCCTCCTATTCGTGCCCTAGAACATCAGATTGATTTAATTCCAGGCGCACAGCTTCCTAATCGCGCCCCGTACCGCACAAATCCTGAGGAGACGAAAGAAATTCAGCGTCAAGTGCAGGCGTTACTTGATAAAGGTTACATTCGTGAGTCTCTCAGCCCTTGTTCGGTTCCTGTTTTGCTTGTTCCTAAGAAAGATGGTTCTTGGCATATGTGTGTAGATTCTTGTGCAATTCACAATATTACAATTCATTATCGATATCCTATACCACGCCTTGATGATATGCTTGATGAACTTAGTGGTGCCACAATTTTCTCTAAGGTTGATTTGCGTAGTGGTTACCATCAGATAAGAATGAAATTAGGAGATGAATGGAAAACGGCTTTTAAAACTAAATTTGGCTTGTATGAATGGTTGGTTATGCTGTTTGGATTGTCTAATGCTCCTAGCACTTTTATGCGCTTAATAAATGAAGTTCTTCGGCCTTTCATTGGAATATTTGTTGTTGTCTATTTTGATGATATCCTTATATACAGCAAATCCATGAATGAGCATTTAGATCATTTGCATGCTGTTTTTGATGCTTTGCGTGCTGCTCACTTGTTTGAGAACATGGAAAAATGCACTTTTTGCACGCAACGTGTTTTGTTTCTTGGATATGTTGTTACTTCACAGGGCATTGAGGTCGATAGCAGCAAGGTGGACGCCATTCAGTGTTGGCCCCAACCGACGACGGTCACACAGGTTCGCAGTTTTCTTGGTCTTGCAGGATTCTATCGTTGTTTTGTGCGGGATTTCAGTTCTATTGCTGCACCATTACATGAGCTGACCAAGAAGGGTGCGCCATTTGAGTGGGGCGCACCACAAGACGACGCATTCAACACTGTAAAGGAACGGTTAACTCATGTTCCTCTCTTACAATTGCTTAATTTTGGTAAAGTGTTTGAATTGGAATGTGATGCTAGTGGAATTGGTTTGGGTGCTATTTTGTTGCAAGATCATAAACCCATTGCTCATTTTAGTGAGAAGTTAAGTGGTGCTGCTCTTAAATATTCCACTTATGATAAAGAACTTTATGCTTTAGTAAGAACTTTGCGAACATGGCAGCATTATTTATGGCCTCGCGAATTTATTATTCATTCTGATCATGAGGCTTTAAAACATATTAGAACCCAAACTAATCTGAACCGTCGTCATGCTAAATGGGTTGAATTTATTGAATCTTTTCCGTACATCATAAACATAAAAATGGGAAGGAAAATGTGATTGCCGATGCTTTGTCTCGTCGTTATATGATGCTGTCCCAATTAGACTATAAAATCTTTGGTTTGCAAGCTTTGAAAGATCAATATGTGAATGATGCTGATTTTCGTGATATTATGATGCATTGTAAGGATGGCAAACCTTGTGGCAAATTTCATATGCAGGATGGGTTCCTGTTTCGTGCTAACAAGCTGTGTATTCCAGCTAGCTCGGTTCGTCTTTTGTTGTTACAGGAGGCGCATGGAGGTGGTCTTATGGGTCACTTCGGAGTTTTCAAGACACATGAGGTGTTGGCCGACCATTTCTTTTGGCCACGGATGCGCCGTGATGTTGAGCGCCTTGTTGCACGCTGTACTACATGTCAAAAAGCTAAATCTCGTTTGGGTAATCATGGTTTGTATATGTCCTTGCCTGTTCCCTCTTCTCCTTGGCATGATATTTCGATGGATTTTGTTTTGGGATTGCCTCGCACTAAGAAGGGGAGGGACAGTATTTTTGTGGTTGTTGATCGTTTCTCTAAAATGGCTCACTTTATACCTTGTCATAAAACTAATGATGCCTCAAATGTTGCTGAATTGTTCTTTAAAGAGATTGTTAGATTGCATGGAATTCCTAATACAATTGTCTCTGATCGTGATGCTAAGTTTCTTAGTCATTTTTGGCGTTCTCTTTGGAATAAATTAGGAACTAAGCTGCTGTTTAGTACTACTTGTCATCCTCAAACTGATGGGCAAACTGAGGTAGTAAATAGAACTTTGTCTGCTATGCTTAGAGCTGTTCTAGATAAAAACTTGAGACATTGGGAAGATTGTTTACCTCATGTTGAATTTGCTTATAATCGTGCTACACATTCTGCCACTAAGATGTGTCCTTTTGAGGTTGTTTATGGCTATGTTCCTAGGGCGCCTATTGATTTGTTTGCTATTGATGCTGAAGATGAACCACATGTTGATGCTCTTGCTCATATTGATCACATGAAACAATTGCATGAAGAAACACAACACAACATTGCCGTTGCTAATAAAAAGTATCAAGTTGCTGGTAGTAAAGGTAGAAAACATATTTCTTTTGTACCTGGTGATTTGGTTTGGTTGCACTTGCGTAAAGATAGATTTCCTACTTTGCGTCATTCTAAACTGATGCCTCGTGCTGCTGGTCCTTTTAAAGTGCTAACCAAGATTAACGATAATGCTTATGTTCTTGACTTGCCCATGGAGTTTGGTGTTTCCACTAGTTTTAATGTTGCAGATTTGAAACCATACTTGGGTGAGGATGATGAGTTGCCGTCGAGGACGACTTCACTTCAAGAAGGGGAGGATGATGAGGACATCAACAACATACGAATAATGACGACGGAAGATGGCGCGCCAAACCAAGCTATCACGCCTCCACCTCTCGTCGTCGCGCCTCCTCGAGTTACGGATCCATCTTCTAACGAGACGATGACGTACAAGGGCCCAATCACTAGAGCTCGAGCCCAGGAATTGAAGACGGTTTTGATGCTATGGAACGACGGCCCAGGATGATGCCGCCCGAAGGCCCACGTGGCCCAAGTCGCGCGACTCCCTCTCCACCGCGCGCCTCTCCACTTCAGCCGGCCCTAGATGCCTCGTCCCCCCCCCCCCTTATATAGTCAACGGCTGCGCCCCTTGCAATCTTGAGTTTTGTTTTAAGTTTAGCTTAGCTATACATCCGTCTCTCGACGTGAATTCAGAACTCCACCTTCGTGCAATACATCACATTGCTCGCCTCTAATTCTTGCTCATTCTTCGATTGCGCGTAAGAATTGATCCTCGTGATTAGGTTGATCTTGTTTACCGCAAGGTTAATATCCTCCGGAAGTTGGTTCAGCGATTGCATTGGCACTTCGGCTTGCTCGTCGTAGTCGGATTGTGAGGGTCAACATCCACCAAATCGAAGTTATCTCCACTAGCCGAAAGATCGGGCACTCTACACTTATCACATGATATCTCACAGCAGCTCCATTCCTTGTCCATACTCGATGGTTCACGCTGCTGATACGGTGTCAATAGAGTATGATAACATTGAATGGGCATCTCGTAAGGCCTTATCTCATAGACATCACATTTTGGCCCTATTGCTTGACTCTCCTTGTCTATTCTTCATTGGTTCTACCCGATGATACGTTGGCGAGTATAACGACATTGGATGAGCCATTAGGCGGCGATATGATGTCTCATGGTAACTCCATTCCTTGTCCATACTCAATTGTTCACACTGGTGATACGGTGTCAATCGAGCAAGATGACATTGAATGGGCATCTCGTAAGGCGTCATCTCATAGACATAATAGTTTGGTCCAATTGCTTAACTCGCCTTCTCTATACTTCGTTGGTTCTACCGATGATACGTTCGCCAATGAGTATAACAATATTGGGCAAGCCATTAGGTGGCAATATGATATCTCACGGTAGCTCCATTCCTTTTCCATACTCGATTGTTCTTGCTGGAAATATAGTGTGAATCAAGCAAGATGACATTGAATGGGCATCTTGTTAAGGCCTCATGTCATAGACGTCACAGTTTAGCCTGATTGCTTGACTCGCCTTGTCTATACTTTGTTGGTTCTACCCGTTGATACGTTTGCCAATGAGTATAATGACATCGGATGAGCCATTAGGCGACGATATGATGTCTCATAATAGCTGCATTCCTTGTCCACACTTGATTGTTCACGCTGCTGATACGGTGTCAAAAGAGCATGATGACATTGAATGAGCATCTCGTAAGGCCTCATCTCATAGACATCATAGTTTGGCCCCATTGCTTGACTCGCCTTGTCTATTCTTCGTTGGTTCTACCCGGTGATACGTTGGCGAGTATAACGACATTAGATGAGGCATTAGGCGACGATATGATGTCTCACGAGAGCTCCATTCCTTGTCCATACTCGATTGTTCACGCTGGTGATACGCGGTCAATCGAGCATGACGACATTGAATGGGCATCTCGTAAGGCCTCATCTCATAGACGTCATAGTTTGGCCCGATGGCTTGACTCGCCTTGTCTATACTTTGTTGTTTCTAGCCGTTGATATGGTGGCTAACGAGTATAACGACATAGGACGAGCCATTAGGCGATGATATGATGTCTCACAATAGCTCCATTCCTTGTCCATTCTCGATTGTTCTCGCTGCTAACACGGTGTCAATCGAGCATGATGACATTGAATGGGCATCTCGTATGGCCTCATCTTATCAACCTCATAGTTTGGCCCGATTGCTTGGGCTCGCCTTTTCTATACTTCGTTGGTCTAGCCGGTGATATAGTGGCAAATGAGTATAAAGACATAGGATGAGCCATTAGGCTACAATATGATATCTCACGATATCTCCATTCCTTCTTCATAGTTGATTGTTCTTAGTGGTGATATGGTGTTAATCGAGCATTATGACATTGAATGGCAGCACATAAGGCCTCATCTTACAGACGTCACAGTTTGGCCCGATTGCTTCACTTGTCTTGTCTATACTTCATTGGTCCTAGCCAGTGATACGTTGGCCAATGAGTATAACACTATTGGATGAGCCATTAGGTGACGATATGATGTCTCACGGTAGCTCTATTCCTTGTCCACACTCGATTGTTCTCGCTGGTGATACGGTGTCAATCGAGCATGATGACATTGAATGGGTATCTTGTAAGGCCTCATCTCATAGACGTCATAGTTTGGCCTAATTTGTGACACCCAGGTGTCTCGTTTCTACTTAACAAGCTTGAAGAGAGCAAATTATAGCTAAGTGTAACATAAAATGATAGAGTCCCCACCCAAGTTGAATTAATTATAGGCAAATAAAAACCCTGCAAACAAGATTATGAGGCAAGTTAAAAATTTTATATACAACATGAGCCAAATAATTACATAATCAATTTGGTAATAATAAACTAGAATTTTAGGACAAAAATGAGCATTTTACCATATTTGGAAATACCTCAAATAATTAATTTAAACCGAAAAACCTTTCTGATTCAAATATTTAATTAAAAATACTTGTAACTCAAATTGAAAAATGGCCTTCACCAATGTGTTAAGAACATCATGAATCACACGAGTAAACATTTTGGTAATTTTTGAAAGTCTCTAGCTATTTTATTTCAGTTAAAATCAAACTGAGGACTAAAGTGCAAATTCAGAATCTTGAAGGGGCGCAGTGCAAAAAGCTTCTGCTTTCTTCTCCATTGGGTAGGCGCAGCTCCTCCAGCGCACGCCACAACCGCCTGCACGTCTCGACCCCGGGACTCGGAGCGCAACAGTGCGCGGCGTCGACCCATCCCATCTATCCCCCTCTTTTCCCCGTTTCTCTTGCCGCGGAAGCCACCCCCGCCATAATTTTCTCCCGCTCTGCCTGCATGCCATGGCCGCAGCAGAAGCTCCAATACCATGTGCCCGGCCGCTCACGTCGCCTCAACCGCATGAAATCGATGCGCTGACCATTGCAAGACCCCGTGACACCCCTCCGAGCTCTCTCACTTCAACTCTCTGCCCTCTGTTCTCTGCCTTCTTCTCTCTTCTTCCCAACCACCCCGCCATTGCCACCCACAGCTCGAACTCAAATCCCTATCGCCTTATGTCTCTCTGCCGGAGCTGAGACGCCCCTAGCTACGCAAGCCCCTCCCCTACCCTCAGGTCTCTTTCCCTCGCCGTCCTCCACAAAGAAGCGAGCCCAATTAGATTTTTTCCCCCGTCACCGCCATCGATTTTCATCGCCTCACCGACGAGCTCCACTCACCGACTCCCCTCAGCGCCGAGCAACCCAATGCCGGTCCTCTACATGCTGCCATGAAACTCTAGGGTCAAACCGTAGGTTCCCGCGTGCCCTGTGCCATTTGTGAGAAGTTGCCGAACATTGCCACCCGCCGCCGCTCGACGTCGACCCATCTCCGGTGAGCTTCTGTCCTCGCGAACCCCTCTGACCAAAGCGCCATGATGAGTACGTCGTTCCCACATTCCCGCGGCGAGCTCCCGTCGCCTGTAGCCACCGGCAGCGAGCTCTCCGGCGAGCTTCGGCCGCTCGCCACTGCTATCCCGCAAAGCCGACTGGCGCTGAGCTGGTGTTTACGTGGCACCTGCATGTCACCCACGTGGTGCTGATGTAGTAGTGAATAAACTAGAAAACCCTGAAAATAACAGAAAAAGGCTGCTGAACTTTGGAAAAGCATAATAAATTCATTCTAAACCTAATGGACCTCAAACCAATTTTGTTAGTTTCATAAAAATGTGCTTTATTTTGGAAAAATGATAACAAGTTGTCTATATACATGTATTTTTAATGGTGCATTTACTTGGCAAAACACTTATTATTTCACTAGAAATTCTAGGAACATAATTAAATCATGATTTTTGGCATGCTTAGTAAACACATGATTGTCTATAACCATAAAATTTGGTTTGGTAAATATTAGATATTTTATGCTTTGGAATTTATTTAGTACTTTTCTTTACAAAAATGCTAGTAAATAATCTATAAATCTTTTGCCCGTGAAACTTGACAAAAATATTTCTCTTGTGCGTCTCTGTTCATAGTAAATCACCCATGCCCAGAACCATATATTTTCTTTGTCAAATTAATTTAACTCACAACTTTGAATTAAAACCTTAAATAAATACTTCATGCGAATCAAGGAATAAAAATATAATAACAACTTCACTTATCTGAAGCATATGTCTCCCAGAACATATTCAGAAGATTAATTATCATATTAACATCACTGTCTTACTGCATATACCATATCATTGCATGTTATGGTGTTATTTTAATACCGTTAACGCA
Source organism: Eleusine indica (assembly GCA_030378355.1). NCBI lineage: Eukaryota > Viridiplantae > Streptophyta > Magnoliopsida > Poales > Poaceae > Eleusine > Eleusine indica. The sequence goes on along the minus strand of CM059501.1, from coordinate 26,649,822 downwards.
TTATTCGTCATATAGGAAATAACAACCAGGAGCCAGAGGATGATTTTTAGAAAGATATTGACTTCCAGGAGCAAGAAGTAGAGCTTGCTAACACTAGTGTCGATCAAGGCAAGCCTGATTTGCATTCGCCTTTTTACAAAGTTGCTAGTTTAGCATCACTACTAGTGTCTATATTTGATTATTACATTAGGTCAATAGGAGTTAATTGAAAACCCACTTTTCATGATACCCCAAATGACCTATGTTACTGATATATAAGTTTGGTAGGATCCGGTACTGTGCTGCTATGCTTAGTAATTGAATAATGCCATTAATTTTATTATTCATACTAAGAGGATGAACTTGATCACTAAATTTGAAATTAATGCAAATAAGTTTACTTTTGATACTATGACCAGGCAGGGATAATGCATGTGTAGGTTTGCAGCAACATATGGGTGTTGGCTGCGGTAGTCCTGCCTTGTCGAACCTAGGACCCGTCCGTTGTTGGCCCCTTGATCAAGTATTGAATAGTACCGAATGCATGATAGTTTATGGGCACTAGTAAACTAATGTAGCATTAAAAATTACTTGCAATAGGACGGTTAAGGTGCATTGGTTATTAACCCTTCTGCTGCTAGAGTGGGCGGTTCATACCACGAAGTACTGTTGGCAGAACGACATGCCCACTCGATGTCACCACACCCGGTTTGAGGTGTCAGTTCTTTTATTGCGAAAGGTTGCCATATACGACCTTAAGTGGTGCGTATGTGTCATGTATCTTGGGTTTTCCCAGCTGGTGTAAATCGACTGCAATTACTGTCACTCACAGTAATGAGTACCGCTTGGTCACTGAGTCATCACGTAGTTCACATGATACTAGGAAAGTTGATTATTTGCTTATTGTTGATTATTATTGTTGCTGCTCTTATTTTGTATTTACTTCATGTATTGATTTCATTATTGATGTTGCTCCACTAAAGTTATATTTCTGCCCTACCCAATTAACTTGGCTAAATAAAATTTGGTAGAACTAATAGGATGCTTACTGCAAGTCCTTTTAAATAGCCATCCTATTAGAGCCACTGCATGTCTAGGTCTTTCGACGAGTAAGTCTTGCTGACTAATTAGTACTCAGGCTTTGTGCCATTGTTTTTTTTTCAGGTAATGAAGATATAGAATTGCCTGTAGATGTGATGCCTTGGGACATGCAAGTCCCTGAGGGTTGGACTGCCCACTAGGAGTTTGATTTGCCGCCGCAGTTATTGTTGTGTGCTGCTAGGGTAATGGTTCTCTGGGAATGAATCATTACTACCGCGGTATCGTCGAGAGCTCGTAGAACTTTTGTTATTTTGCTTCCGCTGTTTTCGAACTATCCTAAATTTATAATATTCCTCTGCACTTCAGTACTCTATTTATGTAATAACTTAACTTAAAATGGACAAATATTGTATTATCAAGTGTCTGTGTTATCAACACCTTTAGGACCTCGATCCTTCGTGAAGGGTCGCCTCAGCTGGTATCAGAGCGTGGTCCATGATAATACAACAATTAAAATGTATTTTCAAAAACTACGACGTTTACGAGTAAGAATATGTTAGTATTGCCCCTATTATGTTAGGGTTGGTGACAGGCTAACAGGTTATATTTGAGTTGGGTTATTATTTGGCTTTCCATATGTCATTTAAAGTTCACTCGCAGGGACTGTGGCTTTGTGGGATGATTCCTTTCATGAATCGTCGCCAACATATTTTGTTTTTGGCTCCGTAAACAAGTATTGGAGCGTAGAGTTCGCTCACGAGGGCTATGGTTTCACGAGACGGTTTCTTCCATAAACCATGCCAACTTTTCTTAGTGATGTTCATCATGATAGCTTTATGAGCATGAGTCCGCTTGCGCGGACCGTGGCTTTGCAAGGCAGTTCATTTCATGAACCGTTGCCATGTAGGATTATGCTTATTTTTGTAGTTTCTTTTAAATTTGATGTATTGTTTCTACAATGAGTTTTCTGAAGATACACTAACACCATTAGTACAACACTTAGATTGACTTACGTGATAAGAGCGGGTCGTCACCAATAGGTTTTACTAATTAATTATTTTTACTCTCACCAGTAGAGTTGAAACAGTGAGCCCCTATCATCCAGGAACAGAATCTGCCATCCTGAACTTGTAAAATTCATAAGTCTAGTTTTACTTGGAATTCTTGGGAGTATAAATATAATCTGGAAAGCTATGAAAGTATACTATAACATGGTGCCAAGCACCAGTTCTGAAGGTTTCATTTGCTGGTCGAAATACTCACTTTTCTGACTGTTGTACAGTCAAGACAGAATCTATTTTAAAACCCGTTTCCATATTATTGCCCCTTGAAGCTGGAAAATGTAAACTAAAACATTGTCTCTGTATTTCATAGCACTTTATATGAAATGCATTTTTATTTGAAGGAAGGTATGACTCAATCAAAAATACTTTCCTTGTAGATGGCTGAAAACAATGACCAAACCCCACCGGGTTGGGAGATCACCACCTGGAGTTCTCCAGGATGACTCATCTATTTTGGAGAGTTCTCTTTGGCTTTGGTTATGACATCCCTCCCACTTATGTTGGCAAGGAATTTCAGGAGCATGGAGTCACCACTTGTGTCATCCATGTGGTGGTTCCCACCAACTATTCGGTTACTCCATCATGGGAGTCCTGGACCATTAGCGTCACTGGGACAGATTTGCTTACCACTTGCGGTGTTGCTGCTTCCAAGGCACTCACTCGGTTCTACGAAGATCACAAGCATGATGTTGCTGGAAAACCTGTTGCATTGCTGCCCATCAACTATATGAATGATTTTAAATGGAATCGGCGTATGGACTTCATCTTTGATCCAAATCACCGCCACCACAATCCTATGTTGCCCATAATAGAGCATTATGGCCTCTCCACATTCGCTTTGCGCACAAACTTGTGCTGGCGGCTGGACATGTATTAGGCCGCACTTCGGCTTTCAAAAGCAGAAAAGCAAGCTAAGGATGTGGAAATTTCAGAACTGAACCAACAAATTCAAGTGAAGAATGAAGAGATGGACGCGATTATAGATGAGCGTGATCAAGCCTTGCAGGATGCAGAAAGTTTTGAACATGATATGATCGAGGCTCAAGATGACTTGGATGCATTCAAAGCTGCCCATTTTCCTATTGAAGGGAATTGGGTTGAGATCACCTTGGAGTATGGAGAACAAGAGGATATAGAGATGGCAACTGCTGGTAATAATGATGTAGGAATGATGGATCCGGAAGAACCAGAAGAGCCTATGGAACTGGAAGAACCAGAAGAGCTGGAAGAGTTAGACCAGGAATAGATGAGTTCCTACACCATGTGTTGTGTTCATGTAATATATGTATCTCCAGTTCGGATGTAGGATCGTCTTGCATAGTGTGTCCGTAGTACCGTAGCTAGGCCTTGGCACATTTTTGTAGGAGTTAGTGTGACGTTGCCTTTGAACAATCATGTAATCAGTCTTGGACTAATGAAAATGGTTGTCACTTCTGAAATATTTATTTGTGTCCTCTTGCAAAGTTATATTCTTGCACATATGTCTTTTATGAATTACTTTTAAGAAACGACTAATGTGCAACCATATAAATTGCAGCATGGTGCGTACTCGGAACCAGGAGGAGCCCGAGAGCTCATAGCAGGGAGGCGCTCCACAGCCTACCATGGCTGATTTAATCACTGCTATGCTCACCCGTCAACAAGGTGATTCCGAGATGCTTCGCCAATTGGTGGAGAATACGTCCCGCTTGGGTGGACATGGGGGCAACCGCAACAACAACAACCAACCTCGTCAGTGCACGTACTCAGACTTTCTGGGTACCCATCCGCTTACATTCGAGCTTGTCCGAGAGCCTCTAGAAGCTGATCACTGGCTACGTCAGACCGAGTCCAAGTTTGGTCTGCTAGAGTGCACTGAGCACCAGAAGGTGCTATTCGCTGCCCAACAACTCCAGGGCCCTACCGGTGCCTGGTGGGCAAATTATGAAGCTTCTCTCCGAGTTGGTCATCGTGTGGAGTGGAATGAGTTCAAGACTGCATTTCGTGCTCATTTCATTCCGGCTGGCCTCATTCAGAGGAAGTTCCAGGAGTTCATGGATTTGAAAAAAGGAGGGAGGAATGTCCTCCAGTATCCTGAAGATTTCAACCATCTTGCTCAGTATGCTACTGATTATGTTAACTCTGAAGATAAGAAGAGATATGCATTCTTGTGTGGAATGAATGCTACACTCAAGGAACGTCTGACTTGGCAGACGACTGGCACATACAATGATCTGGTCAATGCTGCTATTTTCCAGGAAGGTGCTATGCACCAGGTCGAAGAAGAAGATCATAAAAGGAAGGCCCTTGCTAGTGCCTCTACTGCTCTACAAGCTAAGCATCATCTGATTTATACTTCACCCTCTAGACAGCGTTTTCGGGCATCCCCGCAACAGCAATTTAAGTGTCCCTATGCTCAGAATTACTCGAGGCCACCGCAGCAGCAAAACTTCCCAGCCCGTGCACCGTACCAACAGCAAAACAATCAATATCGTTCACCATATCAGCAGCAAGGAAATCAGAATGCTCGCGCCCTACAGCCCGCTGATCGTGGAGTCAACTATGCGTGCTATAACTGTGGTTGTACCAGCCACTTTGCGAAGAATTGTACCACACCTAGGCGCAACAACAACAACAATAATCAGCGTCAGAACCAGGACAGGTCTAGGAATGCATCATCTCATGGTGCTCAAGTCAATTACACCAATGTTGAAGACATTCCCCAGGGCGATCCTGTGCTAACCGGTACGCTCTCACTCTACTGCCAGCCTATCCTTGCACTTTTTGATTCTGGTGCTATGCATAATTTCATTAGCAAAGCTTGTGTGCAAAAACATAATCTCCACACCACCACCATAAATAAATGCTACACCGTCCGCTCTCCTGCTGGACAAATTCTTGCTAACAAAGTACTATGTTAGGCTCCACTAGAAATAAATCAAAAGATCTACCCCACCGATTTCATCATGCTTAAAAATCAGGAAATTGACCTAATCATAGGCATGATCTGGATGAAAACTCATAGAGCCATGTTAGACATCGAGCCCCGTATCGTTCACTTAAACTCTCCCTTGCATGGTCAATACACCCTTTTTCTAAATACCGATTCATTGAAAGATCTGGATGTCTATCACTTGGAAGGAGAATCACTCGAAAGTATTCCCATCATTTGTGAGTATTCGGATGTGTTTCCTGAAGATATCTCTGGCCTCCCACCTGACCGTGATGTGGCATTTAAGATAGAGCTACAGCCAGGAACTTCTCCAATATCACGTCGTCCGTATAAAATGGCTCCGAATGAGCTGGCTGAACTGAAAAAGCAATTGAATGAGTTGCTAGAAAAAGGATTCATTCGCCCAAGCACTTCACCATGGGGCTGTCTTGCTATTTTTGTGAAGAAGAAGGACAAATCTCTGCGACTTGTCATTGATTATCGACCACTAAATGAAGTTACAATAAAAAATAAATACCCGCTGCCCCGAATTGATATTCTTTTTGATCAATTGGTTGGTGCTAAGGTCATTTCAAAAATTGACCTTCGCTCGGGCTACTAGCAGATAAAGATTAGAGCCGAAGACCGCCTTCTCTACTAGATATGGATTATTTGAGTATCTAGTAATGTCATTCGGATTAACAAATGCTCCTGCCCATTTCATGTATCTCATGAACTCGGTATTCATGCCAGAGCTGGACAAATTTGTGGTAGTATTCATTGATGACATCCTCATCTATTCTAAGTCCAAGGAAGAACATGTTGAACATCTTCGTATTGTTCTTCAACGTCTATGAGACCATAAGTTATTTGCGAAATTTAGCAAGTGCGAATTTTGGTTGGACCGTGTGCCATTTCTTAGTCACATAGTTTTAGCGGAAGGTATCTCTATATACCCTGGCAAAGTTCAAGATGTGCTAGATTGGAAAGTGCCTACTTCTGTCCATCAAGTTCGCAGTTTCCTCAGATTAGCTGGTTATTATCGTAGATACATTCCTAATTTTTCTCAGTTGTCCAAACCCATCACAAGGCTACTGAAAAATGATGTGAAATTCGAATGGAGTGATAAGTGTGAAGAAGCATTTCAGAAGTTGAAAGAATTATTAACTACTGCCCTAGTGTTGGCTCAGCCGGACATAACTAAACCGTTTGACGTGTATTATGATGCATCCGGGACATGACTTGGATGTGTGCTTATGCAATGTGGTCGTGCATTGCCTACGCATCTCAACAACTACGGAAGCATGAAGAACATTATCCAACTCATGATTTAGAGCATTATTTGCTTGGAAATCTAGTGCATATCTACATAAATCATAAGAGCTTGAAATACATTTTCACTCAGACCGATTTGAATATGAGACAACGTTGGTGGCTGGAATTAATCAAGGATTATAATCTGGAGATTCATTATCATCCAGGCAAGGCCAATGTAGTCACCAACGCACTAAGCAGAAAAATCCACTGCAATAACTTGGTGCTAGAATTTCAGGACAGCAGCAACAATATAATTATTTCAGAACCCAATCTTCATGTTTTGCCTGCTCTAGTGATCAACAACCTTAGTATACATTCCACCATTCGTGAAGAAGTCATTGCTGCACAGAGGATTGACATTGGTATGAATTATATCCGTCAAAACATTAAAAATGGTAAAGCAAAATGTTTCACACCAGACTCGAACGGTACTTAGTGGTTTAATAACCATTTAGCAGTACCAAAAGACTTTGAACTTCGATGGAAAATTTAGATGAAGCACATCACTCCAAATACTCTATTCACCCGGGTAGTAATAAAATGTACCAAGATCTGAAAAAGAATTTTTGGTGGACAAGAATGAAGCGAGAAGTTGCTCGGTATGTTGCAGAATGTGATACTTGTTAGAGAGTTAAGGATGACCATTTAAAACAGGCCGAATTACTTCAACCATTAAGCATTCCTGCCTGGAAATGGGAAGACATTAGCATGGACTTTATTGTAGGCCTCCCTCTCACTTCGCGTAAGCATGATTTGATTTGGGTCATTGTGGATAGACTCACAAAGTTTGCTCATTTCTTACCGGTCAACAATACATACAAGATGAAGTACCTATATATATCAAGAATATTATGCCTTCATGGAGTACCTAAGACTATTATTTCGGATAGAGGCTCCCAAATTGTTGCTCGTTTTCTAGGAACAGCTGCATGCATCTTTGGGTACAACTTTAATTTGCAATTCTACTTACCATCCCGCTATCGATGGATAAACTGAGCATGTGAACCAGGTATTGGAAGATATTCTTAGAGCATGTGTCTTAGCACATAGTGCTAACTAGGATGAGTACCTGTCTTATGTTGACTTTTCGTATGACAACAATTACCAGGAGAGTGTAAAAATGTCACCATTTCAAGCACTCTATGGTCGAAGTTGTAGAACCCCTCTGAACTGGTCTGAACCTGGAGAAAGAGTAACTTTTGGTCCTGACCTTGTAAAGGATGCCGAGGAAAAAGTTCGTACCATTCAGGCAAATCTTAAAGCTACAAAATGTCATCAAGAAAAATATGCAAACCGATGATGTAGGCCACTATATTTCAATAAAGCTGACTATGCCTATCTCCAAGTCTCGCCTATGAAAGGCATCCAGCGTTTTGGAGTTAAAGGAAAATTAGCTCCCCGATATATTGGTCCATTCAAAATTCTAGAATGATGTGGAAATGTAGCATACAAGCTGGAGCTACCTGCTAATTTACCTGGAGTTCATAACACTTTTCATGTCTCACAACTGAAAAGGTGTCTTAAGCCATCAATTGATAACATCTTGGAGGACTATGACCAACTTCAACCAGACCTCACATACTCTGAACGACTGATAAAGATCCTCGATGAGAAAGAATGTACAACCCATAAAAGAACAATCAAATTGTATAAAGTTCGATGGAGCAATCACTCGGAAGATGAATCCACTTGGGAATCTGAGGAATTTCTGAGTACTCACTACCCGGAATTCTGGTTTTCTGAGTTTACCTTATACTTAATCTCAGGACGAGATTTCGTTAAGAAGTGAGGGTTGTGACACCCAGGTGTCTCGTTTCTACTTAACAAGCTTGAAGAGTGCAAATTACAGCTAAGGGTAACATAAAATGATAGAGTCCCAACCCAATTTGAATTAATTATAGGCAAATAAAAACCCTGCAAAAGTGATTGTGAGGCAAGTTAAAATTTTTCTATACAACATGAACCACATAATTACATAATCATTTTGGTAATAATAAAATAGAATTTTAGGACAAAAATGAGCATTTTACCATATTTGGAAATACCTCAAATAATTAATTTAAACCTAAAAACCTTTCTGATTTAAATATTTAATTAAAAATACTTGTAACTCAAATTGACAAATGGCCTTCACCAATGTGCTCCGAACATCATGGATCACACATGTACCAAGTTTGGTAATTTTTGAAAGTCTCTAGCTATTTTATTTCAATTAAAATCAAACCGAGGATTGAAGTGCAAATTCAGAATCTTGAAGGGGCGCAGTGCAAAAAGCTTCTGCTTTCTTCTCCATTGGGTAGGCACAGCTCCTCCGACGCACACCACGGCCGCCTGCACGTCTCGACCTCGGGACTCGGAGCGCAACAGTGCGTGGCGTCGACCCGCCCCATCTGTCCCCCTCTTTTCCCCATTACTCCTGCCGCGGACGTCACCCCCGCCATAATTTTATCCCGCTCTGCCCGCCTGCCATGGCGGTAGCAGAAGCTCCAATACCGTGCGCCCGGCCACTCCCGTTGCCTCAACCCAACGAAATCGATGCGCTGACCTTTGCAAGACCCCGTGACACCCCTCCCAGCTCTCTCACTTCAACTCTCTGCCCTCTGCTCTCTGCCTTCTTCTCTCTTTTCCCCAACCACCCTGCCATTGCCGCCCACAGCTCGAACTCAAATCCCTATCGCCCCGTCTCTCTCTGCCCGAGTTGAGACACCCCTAGCTACACAAGCCCCTCCCTTACCCTCAGGTCTCTTTCCCTCGCCGTCCTGCATACAGAAGCGAGCCCAATTTAATTTTTCCTCATCGCCGCCATTGGTTTTCATCGCCTCGCGGACGAACTCCACTCACCGTCTCCCCTCAGTGCCGAGCAACCCGATGCCGGTCCTCTACATGCTGCCATGAAGCTCTAGGGCCAAACCGTAGGTTCCCGCGTGCCCTGTGCCATTTGTGAGAAGTTGTCGAACGTTGCCACCCGCCGCCGCTTGACATCGACCCATCTGCGGTGAGCTTCTGTCCCCGTGAACCCCTCTCACCGAAGCACCACGACGAGTACGTCGTTCCCGCACTCTCGCGGCGAGCTCCTGTCGCCTGTAGCCGCCGTCAGCGAGCTCTCGGGTGAACTCCGGCCGCGCGCCACCGCTATCCGGCAAAGCGACTGGCGTAGAGCTGGCATTTACGTGGCACCTGCGTGTCACCCACGTGGCGCTGACATAGTAGTGAATAAATCAGAAAACCCTGAAAATAACAGAAAAAGGCTGCTGAACTTCGAAAGATCATAATACATTCATTCTAAACCCAATGGACCTCAAACCAATTTTGTTAGTTTCATAAAAATGTGCTCTATTTTAGAAAAATGATAACAAGTTTTCTCTGTACATGTATTTTTAATGGTGCATTTACTTGGCAAAACACTTATTAATTCACTAGAAATTCTAGGAACATATTAAATCATGATTTTTGACATGCTTAGTAAACACATGATTATATATCACCATAAAATCTGGTTTGGTAAAATATTAGATATTTTATGCTCTGGAATTTATTTAGTACTTTTTCTTACAAAAATGCTAGTAAATAATCTATAATTCTTTTGCCCATGAAACTTGACAAAAATATTTATCTTGTGTGTCTCTGTTCACAGTAAATCACCCTTGTCCAGAACTATAAATTTTCTATGTCAAATTAATTTAACTCACAACTTCGATATAAAACCTTAAATAAGTACTTCATGGGAATTAAAGAATAAAAATATGATAACAACTTCACTTATCTGAAGCATATGTCTTCTAGAACATATTAAGAAGATTAATTATCATATTAACATTAGTCTTACTACATATACCATATCATTGCATGTTACGGTGTTATTTTAATACCGTCAACACATTATTCGTCATATAGGAAACAACAACCAAGAGCCAGAGGAGGATTTTCAGAAGGATATTGACTTTTAGGAGAAAGAAGTAGAGGTTGCTAACACTAGTGTCGATCAAAGCAAGCCCCGGTTTGCATTCGCCTTTTTACAAAGTTGCTAGTTTAACATCACTACTAGTGTCTATATTTGATTGTTGCATTGGTCAATAGGAGTTGATCGAAAACCCACTTTGCATGATACCCCAAATGACCTATGTTATTGATATATGAGTCAGTTCCTGGGCTCGAGCTCTAATGATTGGGCCCTTGTACGTCGTCGTCTCGTTAGAAGATGGATCCGTAACTCGAGGAGGCGCGACGACGAGAGGGGGAGGCGTGATAGCTTGGTTTGGCGCGCCATCTTCCGTCGTCATTATTCGTATGTCATTGATGTCCTCATCAGACATGGCGTTAGGTGCCGATATGATGTCTCACGGTAGCTCCATTTCTTGTCCATACTTGATTATTCTTGCTGGTAATACGGTGTCAATTGAGCATGGTGACATTAAATGGACATCTTGTAAGTCCTCATCTCATAAACGTCACAGTTTTGCCTGACTGCTTGACTCACCTTATCTATACTTTGTTGGTTCTACCCGGTGATACGTTGGTCAATGAGTATAACAACATTGCATGAGCCATTAAGCGACGATATGATGTCTCACTATAGCTCCATTCCTTGTCCATACTCGTTTGTTCTCGCTGGTAATATGGTGTCAATCAAGCATGATGACAACGAAAGGGCATCTGATAAGGCCTCATCTCATAGACGTCATAGTTTGGTTAGATTGCTTGACTCGCCTTGTCTATATTTCATTGGTTCTATCTGATAACACGTTGGCCAACGAGTATAACGACATTGGATGAGCCATTAGGTGACGATTTGATGTTTCATGGGAACTCCATTCCTTGTCCATGCTCGATTGTTCTCGCTGGTTATACGGTGTCAATCGAGCATGATGACAATGAATGGGCAGCACATAAGGCCTCATCTGATAGACATCACAGTCTGGCCTGACTGTTTGACTCTCCTTGTCTATACTTTGTTGGGTCTAGCCATACTTGATTGTTATCGCTGGTGATACAGTGTCAATTAAGCATGATGACTATGAATGGACATCTCGTAAGGCCTCATCTTATAGGCGTCACACTTTTACCCGATTGCTTGAATCGCCTTGTCTATACTTTGTTGGTTCTACCAGTGATACGATGTCCAATGAGTATAACAACAATTGGACATGGCGTTAGGTGCCGATATGATGTCTCACAGTAGCTCCATTCCTTGTCCATACTTAATTGCTCTTGCCGGTAATACAGTGTCAATCGAGAACGATCACATTGAATGGGCATCTTGTAAATCCTCAGCTCATAGACATCACTGTTTGGCCCGACTGTTTGACTGGCCTTGTCTATAGTTTATTTGTTCTAGCTGGTGATACGTTGGCCAATGAGTATAACAATATTGGACGAGTCATTAGGCGATGATATCTCATGGTAGCTCCATTCCTTGTCCATACTCAATTATTCTCGGTGGTGATACGGAGTCAATCGAGCATGATTATATTGAATGGGCATCTCGTAGGGCCTTATCTCATAGACGTCATAGTTTGGCCTAACTGCTTGAGTTGCCTTGTCTATACTTCGTTGTTTTAGCCAGTGATAGTTTGCCAATTAGTATAACAATATTGGACAAGCCATTAGGTGACGATATGATGTCTCACGGTAGCTCCATTCCTTGTCTAGAGTCGATTGTTCTTGCTGGTGATACGATGTCAAGCTAGCATGATGACAATGAATGGGAATCTCATAGGGCCTCATCTCACAGATGTCACAAATTGGCTAGATTCCTTGACTTTGCCGTATCTATACATCGTTGGTTCTATCCGGTAATACGTTGGCCAATGAGTATAACGACATTGGACGAGCGATTAGGTGACGATATGATGTCTCACGGTAGCTCCATTCCTTGTCCATTCTGAATTGTTCTCACTGGTGATACAGTGTCAATTGAGCATGATGACATGGAATGGGCATCTCGTAAGGCCTCATCTCGTAGATGTCACAGTTTTGCTAGATTGCTTAACTCGCTGTGTCTATACTTTGATGGTTTTAGCCAGTGATACGTTTACCAATGAGTATAACAATATTGGAAGAGCCATTAGGTGACGATATGATGTCCCACGGTAGCTCCATTCCTTGTCCGTAGTCGATTGTTTTCACTGGTGATACAGTGTTAATAGAGCATGATAACATTGAATGGGCATCTCGTAAGGCCTTATCTCATAGATGTCATAGTTTGGCCCGACTGCTTGACTCACCTTGTCTATAGTTCTTTTGTTCTAGCTGGTGATAAGTTGGCCAATGAGTATAACAATATTGGACGAGTCATTAGGCGACGATATGATGTCTCATGGTAGCTCCATTCCTTGTCCATACTCGATTGTTCTTGGTGGTGATATGGTGTCAATCAAGCATGATGACATTGAATGGGCATCTCATAAGGTCTCATCTTATAGACATCACAGTTTGGCCCGATTCCTTGACTCGCCGTGTCTATACTTCATTGGTTGTAACCAAAGATACATTGGCCAATGAGTATAAAGACACTGGACATGGCGTTAGGTGCCAATATGATGTCTCATGGTACCTCCATTTCTTGTCCATACTTGATTGTTCTTGCTGGTAATACGGTGTCAATCGAGCATGATGACATTAAATGGACATCTTGTAAGTCCTCATCTCATAACCGTCATAGTTTTGCCTAACTGCTTGACTCGCCTTGTCTATACTTCATTGGTTCTACCCGGGGATACGTTGGCCAATGAGTATAACGACATTGGATGAGCTATTAGGTGATGATATGATGTCTCATGATAGCTCCACTCCTTGTCCATACTCATTTGTTCTCGTTGGAAATATGGTGTCAATCAAGCATGATGACAATGAAAGGGCATCTAATAAGGCCTCATCTCACAGACGTCATAGTTTCGCCAGATTGCTTGACTCGCCTTGTCTATACTTCGTTGGTTCTACCCAGTGATACGTTGGCCAATGAGTATAACGACATTGGACGAGCCATTAGGCGACAAAATGATGTCTAATGGTAGCTCCATTCCTGGTCCATTCTGAATTGTTCTCGCTGGTGATACAGTGTCAATTGAGCATGATGACATGGAATGGGCATCTCGTAAGGCCTCATCTCATAGACGTCATAGTTTTGCCAGATTGCTTGACTCGCTATGTCTATACTTCATTGGTTTTAGCCAGTGATACGTTTGCCAATGAGTGTAACAATATTGGACGAGCCATTAGGTGACGATATGATGTCCCACGGTAGCTCCATTCCTTGTCCGTAGTCGATTGTTTTCGCTGGTGATACAGTGTCAATAGAGCATGATGACATTGAATGGGCATCTTGTAAGGCCTTATCTCATAGACGTCATAGTTTGGCCCGACTGCTTGACTCACCTTGTCTATAGTTCTTTTGTTCTAGCTGGTGATATGTTGGCCAATGAGTATAACAATATTGGACAAGTCATTAGGCAACGATATGATGTCTCACGGTAGCTCCATTCCTTGTACATACTCGATTGTTCTCGGTGGTGATACGGTGTCAATCAAGCATGATGACATTGAATGGGCATCTCATAAGGTCTCATCTCATAGACATCACAGTTTGGCCCGATTGCTTGACTCGCCGTGTCTATACTTCGTTGGTTGTAACCGAAGGTACGTTGGCCAATAAGTATAAAGACATTGGACATAGCGTTAGGTGCCGATATGATGTCTCATGGTAGCTACATTCCTTGTCCGTACTCGATTGTTCTTGCTAGTAATAGGGTGTCAATCCAGCATGATCACATTGAATGGGCATCTAATAAGGCCTCATCTCATAGACATCACAGTTTGGCCCGACTGCTTGACTCGCCTTGTCTATACTTCTTTGGTTCTACCTGGTGATACGTTGGCCAATGAGTATAACGACATTGGAGGAGCCATTAGGCGACGAAATGATGTCTCATGGTAGCTCTATTTCTTGTCCATACTCGATTGTTCTCGCTGGTGATACAGTGTCAATCAAGCATGATGACATTGAATGGGCATCTTGTAAGTCCTCATCTCATAGACATCATAGTTTTGCCAGATTGCTTAACTCGCCTTGTCTATACTTCATTGATTTTAGCCGGTGATACGTTTGACAATGAATATAACAATATTGGACGAGCCGTTAGGTGATGATATTAAGTCCCATGATAGCTCCATTCCTTCTCCATAGTCGATTGTTCTCGCTAGTGATACAGGGTCAAGAGAGCATGATGACATTGAATGGGCATCTCGTAAGGCCTTATCTCATAGACGTCATAGTTTGGCCCAACTGTTTGACTCGCCTTGTCTATAGTTCTTTTGTTCTAGCGGGTGATACGTTGGCTAATGAGTATAACAATATTGGATGTGTCATTAGGTGATACGGTGCCAATCGAGCATGATGACATTGTATGGGCATCTCGTAAGGCCTCATCTCAATAACGTCACAGTTTGGCCAGATTCCTTGACTTTGCCGTATCTATACATCGTTGGTTCTATCCGGTAATACGTTGGCCAATGAGTATAACGACATTGGACGAGCCATTAGGTGATGATATGACGTTTCATGGTAGCTCCATTCCTTGTCCATACTGAATTGTTCTCGCTGGTGATACAGTGTCAATTGAGCATGATGACATGGAATGGGCATCTCGTAAGGCCTCATCTCATAGACATCACAGTTTTGCCAGATTGCTAAACTTGCTGTGTCTATACTTCGTTGGTTTTAGCCGGTGATACGTTTGCCAATCAGTATAACAATATTGGACGAGCCATTAGGTGACGATATGATGTCCCACGGTAGCCCTATTCCTTGTCCGTAGTCGATTGTTCTCACTGGTGATACAGTGTCAATAGAGCATGATGACATTGAATAGGCATCTCGTAAGGCCTTATCTCATAGACGTCACAGTTTGGCCCGACTGCTTGACTCACCTTGTCTATAGTTCTTTTGTTCTAGCTGGTGATATGTTGGCTAATGAGTATAACAATATTGGACAAGTCATTAGGCGATGATATGATGTCTCATGGTAGCTCCATTCCTTATCCATACTCGATTGTTCTTGGTGGTGATACGGTGTCAATCGAGCATGATGATATTGAATGGGCATCTTCTAAGGTCTCATCTCATAGACATCACATTTTGGCCCGATTGCTTGACTCGTCTTGTCTATACTTTGTTGGTTGTAGCCGGAGATACGTTGCCCAATGAGTATAACGTCATTGGACATGGCGTTAGGTGCCGATATGATGTCTCATGGTAGCTCCATTTCTTGTCCATACTTGATTGTTCTTGCTGGTAATACGGTGTCAATCGAGCATGATGACATTAAATGGACATCTTGTAAGTCCTCATCTCATAACCGTCATAGTTTTGCCTAACTGCTTGACTCGCCTTGTCTATACTTCATTGGTTCTACCCGGGGATACGTTGGCCAATGAGTATAACGACATTGGATGAGCTATTAGGTGATGATATGATGTCTCATGATAGCTCCACTCCTTGTCCATACTCATTTGTTCTCGTTGGAAATATGGTGTCAATCAAGCATGATGACAATGAAAGGGCATCTAATAAGGCCTCATCTCACAGACGTCATAGTTTCGCTAGATTGCTTGACTCGCCTTGTCTATACTTCGTTGGTTCTACCCAGTGATACGTTGGCCAATGAGTATAACGACATTGGACGAGCCATTAGGCGACAAAATGATGTCTAATGGTAGCTCCATTTCTGGTCCATTCTGAATTGTTCTCGCTGGTGATACAGTGTCAATTGAGCATGATGACATGGAATGGGCATCTCGTAAGGCCTCATCTCATAGACGTCACAGTTTTTCCAGATTGCTTAACTCGCTATGTCTATACTTCATTGGTTTTAGCCAGTGATACGTTTGCCAATGAGTGTAACAATATTGGACGAGCCATTAGGTGACGATATGATGTCCCACGGTAGCTCCATTCCTTGTCCGTAGTCGATTGTTTTCGCTGGTGATACAGTGTCAATAGAGCATGATGACATTGAATGGGCATCTTGTAAGGCCTTATCTCATAGACGTCATAGTTTGGCCCGACTGCTTGACTCACCTTGTCTATAGTTCTTTTGTTCTAGCTGGTGATATGTTGGCCAATGAGTATAACAATATTGGACAAGTTATTAGGCAACGATATGATGTCTCACGGTAGCTCCATTCCTTGTACATACTCGATTGTTCTCGGTGGTGATACGGTGTCAATCAATCATGATGACATTGAATGGGCATCTCATAAGGTCTCATCTCATAGACATCACAGTTTGGCCCGATTGCTTGACTCGCCTTGTCTATACTTCGTTGGTTGTAACCGAAGATACGTTGGCCAATGAGTATAAAGACATTGGACATAGCGTTAGGTGCCGATATGATGTCTCATGGTAGCTACATTCCTTGTCTGTACTCGATTGTTCTTGCTAGTAATAGGGTGTCAATCCAGCATGATCACATTGAATGGGCATCTAATAAGGCCTCATCTCATAGACATCACAGTTTGGCCCGACTGCTTGACTCGCCTTGTCTATACTTCTTTGGTTCTACCTGGTGATACGTTGGCCAATGAGTATAACGACATTGGAGGAGCCATTAGGCGACGAAATGATGTCTCATGGTAGCTCTATTTCTTGTCCATACTCGATTGTTCTCGCTGGTGATACAGTGTCAATCAAGCATGATGACATTGAATGGGCATCTTGTAAGTCCTCATCTCATAGACATCATAGTTTTGCCAGATTGCTTAACTCGCCTTGTCTATACTTCATTGGTTTTAGCCGGTGATACGTTTGACAATGAATATAACAATATTGGACGAGCCGTTAGGTGATTAATGTGAACAAGGGTTCCCGATCTTCCGAAAGGTTCTTGGTAAGTTGATTTGGTCGGAGGCGACACACAAATCGATCCGGCTTCAGAACAGCACGTTCTAAACCCCGCAATCGCAGCACGACGTCTCCTCTGGTTATCAACCGTCCAAAAGACGATTGACCTCGCCGAGAAGGCTGATCCCTGCCTACGAATCAAGAACACAAGCAAGAACAACGAAGATTGCAACACAATTGCAGATGTATGATTAAACTCTCGAAGTTGGGGTCTCACAAACCGATGAACGGCGAAACTGTTTATGAACAGAATTGATCTAAGCAAAACCCCAACCCTAATGGTGCGGCGGAGGCTGTATATAAAGACCCTAGGGTCGTGCAAGACCCTCTGGACGCGCCCCTAATTGGGCTCAACTAGATACAAAGCCCAAAGGCCAAAAATAGGCGACGCAGCACCGACACAGATTCTGGACTCTGTTTTGTTTTGACGATTCCCGATGACTCCGGATGAATTTTGACATGAGGCCGGCGGCATTGGAAAGGTCTTCTCCTTATCTTTCCGTGCATATGTAGAACGTCCAAATCCGAGTCCGTATGCGTCCTGGGCAACTGTTTTAGTACAGACTGGTCCTGGGCCCCGAAACAGACTCGAAGTCGGTTTTGATTGGGCCTCCACTTTGGCTTCCAAGCTCTTGCTGGTCCTCCACGTTCCCAGCTCCTTCTCCCATCATCTCCTGGTCTGCTCCATGGTTTCTAATCATAAAATAATCATTAGGTAGCAAACCATTCTCAAAAGTAACATATAGCGAAGAACGTAGGAACGAGCTCACCTCTAAATTTAGTCGTCGTGCACGAGCTCTAGTCATTGGACCTTGCAAGTCCAGATTTGGAGGAGTGTTGTGTGTATCCATAGGAGTGATGTCCTCATCAGTGATGATATTAAGTCCCATGATAGCTCCATTCCTTCTCCATAGTCGATTGTTCTCGCTAGTGATACAGGGTCAAGAGAGCATGATGACATTGAATGGGCATCTCGTAAGGCCTTATCTCATAGACGTCATAGTTTGGCCCAACTGTTTGACTCGCCTTGTCTATAGTTCTTTTGTTCTAGCGGGTGATACGTTGGCTAATGAGTATAACAATATTGGATGTGTCATTAGGTGATACGGTGCCAATCGAGCACGATGACATTGTATGGGCATCTCGTAAGGCCTCATCTCAATGACGTCACAGTTTGGCCAGATTCCTTGACTTTGCCGTATCTATACATCGTTGGTTCTATCCGGTAATACGTTGGCCAATGAGTATAACGACATTGGACGAGCCATTAGGTGATGATATGACGTCTCATGGTAGCTCCATTCCTTGTCCATACTGAATTGTTCTCGCTGGTGATACAGTGTCAATTGAGCATGATGACATGGAATGGGCATCTCGTAAGGCCTCATCTCATAGACATCACAGTTTTGCCAGATTGCTAAACTTGCTGTGTCTATACTTCGTTGGTTTTAGCCGGTGATACGTTTGCCAATGAGTATAACAATATTGGACGAGCCATTAGGTGACGATATGATGTCCCACGGTAGCCCCATTCCTTGTCCGTAGTCGATTGTTCTCACTGGTGATACAGTGTCTATAGAGCATGATGACATTGAATAGGCATCTCGTAAGGCCTTATCTCATAGACGTCACAGTTTGGCCCGACTGCTTGACTCACCTTGTCTATAGTTCTTTTGTTCTAGCTGGTGATATGTTGGCTAATGAGTATAACAATATTGGACAAGTCATTAGGCGATGATATGATGTCTCATGGTAGCTCCATTCCTTATCCATACTCGATTGTTCTTGGTGGTGATACGATGTCAATCGAGCATGATGATATTGAATGGGCATCTTGTAAGGTCTCATCTCATAGACATCACATTTTGGCCCGATTGCTTGACTCGTCTTGTCTATACTTTGTTGGTTGTAGCCGGAGATACGTTGGCCAATGAGTATAACGTCATTGGACATGGCGTTAGGTGCCGATATGATGTCTCACTCTTCTTTCTCGCCGATTGTAGGATCCTCCACCTCACACCAGCAGTTACCAATTATTAGTCTGACATTCTTAGAGGTTGTGGACACTACGCAAGCAGACTCTCAGACAGCCCCAAAGACAGCTACAGCTCCACCTTCTTCTGCTACAAACACTCCGCTTGTCACATCTAAGGTAGCAGAGGATCTTGTCCGCTGAGGCTTCACTCAGGAGGATGTGGACGGCCTTCCTCTTCTTCAGGCGATAGTTGTTGAGGAGACATCCACAATCCCACTAGCAAGATAGGATAGAGGGTCTGAGTCACCAGTTGACCTTGAGTACTTTGAGCAACTGGACGCTCAGGTGACACAGGATCTGGTAGAGCAGTAGGATCCAGCACAGGAGCAGCCCAGAGCAAAGCCTACAGAGGACGTCCCTACACCACCACCTTCTTCGACCACGAGCACTTTGTTGCTCTCTTCATTTCTTTTTGGTGGTTGTTGCCAAAGGGGGGGAAGACATAGAGATAGGGGGAGTGGGAGTGTGATCTTGACGATTGAGAGATAGTAGCATGTATCTAAGGGAGCATATGTGTACATTGGTTTTTGGGAGATAGATACATTTGGATCTTATTTTAATGGATTTATCGAGATTTTCATGGATTTTGATGAGTCATGGTTTTCATTCGCTTGTGTTTGACTCATCTTGATCTCACTTGGTTTGGTTTCATACGTAGTACCTTGTCTTTCTTTATTTATCCTGTTTTCCTATGTATGATGCCATGATGATGATTGCTTGCTCTTAATTCCTATTCATTGCCATAATACATATTGCATATCATCATTCATGTCCTGCATTGCATGTCTTTATACTTTAATTTAATATCTTCACATGACATGCATGCATTTCATCTAGAGTGTGCTCTCTTTTCATTCTCTTAGCTCTTGATGATGCTTGATTGAGTAGGACCTTGTTTGTTCTTTGCTTATGCCTTTAAGGTTCCTCTCGATCGTAGTGTAGCACTTTTAGCCTTGTTGTTTTATGATAAAATTATGATAAGTAGTGGTTGTCATCAATCACCAAAAAGGGAAAGATTGTAAGCTTCATGACCATTAATGATTGGATCCCCAAGTGTAAGGACCGAAGGCGTACTGAGAGGGGGGAGGGTGAATCAGTAAGCTACTCACGAATCTGAATACTTCAATTCACACTACTTGAACCTAACAATCATTGCAACCTAAACAATTCTAGTAGGCCAAGACCCTATGATAGGTGTAGAGTGCCCGATCTTTCGGCGAGTGGAGATAACTTCGATTTGGTGGATGTTGACCCTCACGATCCGACTACGACGAGCAAGCCGAAGCGCCAATGCAATCGCTGAACCAACTTCCGGAGGATATTAACCTTGCGGTAAACAAGATCAACCTGATCACGAGGATCAATTCTTACGCGCAATCGAAGAACGAGCAAGAATTAGAGGCGAGCAATCTGATGTATTGCACGAAGGTGGAGTTCTGAATTCACGTCGACAGACGGATGTATAGCTAAGCTAAACTTAAAACAAAACTCAAAGAATACAAGGGGCGCAGCCCTTGACTATATAGGGGGAGGACGAGGCATCTAGGGCCGGCTGAAGTGGAGAGGCGCGCGGTGGAGAGGGAGTCGTGCGACTTGGGCCACGTGGGCCTTCGGGCGACATCATCCTGGGCCGTCGTTCCTTAGCATCAAAACCGTCTTCAATTCCTGGGCTCGAGCTCTAGTGATTGGGCCCTTGTACGTCATCGTCTCGTTAGAAGATGGATCCGTAACTCGAGGAGGCGTGACGACGAGAGGTGAAGGTGTGACAGCTTGGTTTGGCGCGCCATCTTCCGTCGTCATTATTCGTATGTCGTTGATGTCCTCATCATCCTCCCCTTCTTGAAGTGAAGTCGTCCTCGACGGCAACTCATCATCCTCACCCAAGTATGGTTTCAAATCTGCAACATTAAAACTAGTGGAAACACCAAACTCCATGGGCAAGTCAAGAACATAAGCATTATCGTTAATCTTGGTTAGCACTTTAAAAGGACCAGCAGCACGAGGCATCAGTTTAGAACGACGCAAATTAGGAAATCTATCTTTACGCAAGTGCAGCCAAACCAAATCACCAGGTTCAAAAGAAATATGTTTTCTACCTTTACTACCAGCAACTTGATATTTTTTATTAGCAATGGCAATGTTGTGTTGTGTTTCTTCATGCAATTGTTTCATGTGATCAATATGAGCAAGAGCATCAAGATGTGGTTCATCTTCAGCATCAATAGCAAACAAATCAATAGGCGCCTTAGGAACATAGCCATAAATAACCTCAAAAGGACACATCTTAGTGGCAGAATGTGTAGCACGATTATAAGAAAATTCAACATGAGGTAAACAATCTTCCCAGCGTCTCAAATTTTTATCTAAAACAGCTCTAAGCATAGCAGACAAAGTTCTATTTACTACCTCAGTTTGCCCATCAGTTTGAGGATGACAAGTAGTACTAAACAGCAGCTTAGTTCCTAATTTATTCCAAAGAGAACGCCAAAAATGACTAAGAAACTTAGCATCACGATCAGAGACAATTGTTTTAGGAATTCCATGCAATCTAACAATCTCTCTAAAGAACAATTCAGCAACATTTGAGGCATCATCAGTTTTATGACAAGGTATAAAGTGAGCCATTTTAGAGAAACGATCAACAACCACAAAAATACTGTCCCTCCCCTTCTTAGTGCGAGGCAATCCCAAAACAAAATCCATCGAAATATCATGCCAAGGAGAACAGGGAACAGGCAAGGGCATATACAAACCATGATTACCCAAACGAGATTTAGCTTTTTGACATGTAGTACAGCGTGCAACAAGGCGCTCAACATCACGGCGCATCCGTGGCCAAAAGAAATGGTCGGCCAACACCTCATGTGTCTTGAAAACTCCGAAGTGACCCATAAGACCACCTCCATGCGCCTCCTGTAACAACAAAAGACGAACCGAGCTAGCTGGAATACACAGCTTGTTAGCACGAAACAGGAACCCATCCTGCATATGAAATTTGCCCCAAGGTTTGCCATCCTTACTGATGAGGACATCACTCTTATGGATACACACAACACTCCTCCAAATCTGGACTTGCAAGGTCCAATGACTAGAGCTCGTGCACGACGACTAAATTTAGAGGTGAGCTCGTTCCTACGTTCTTCGCTATATGTTACTTTTGAGAATGGTTTACTACCTAATGATTATTTTATGATTAGAAACCATGGAGAAGACCAGAAGATGATGGGAGAAGGAGCTGGGAACGTGGAGGACCAGCAAGAGCTTGGAAGCCAAAGTGGAGGCCCAATCAAAACCGACTTCGAGTCTGTTTCGGGGCCCAGGACCAGTCTGTACTAAAACAGTTGCCCAGGACGCATACGGACTCGGATTTGGACGTTCTACATATGCACGGAAGGATAAGGAGAAGACCTTTCCAATGCCGCCGACCTCATATCAAAATTCATCCGGAGTCATCGGGAATCGTCAAAACAAAATAGAGTCCAGAATCTGTGTCGGTGCTGCGTCGCCTATTTTTGGCCTTTGGGCTTTGCATCTAGTTGAGCCCAATTAGGGGCGCGTTCAGAGGGTCTTGCACGACCCTAGGGTCTTTATATACAGCCGCCGCCGCACCATTAGGGTCGGGTTTTGCTTAGATCAATTCTGTTCATAAACAGTTTCGCCGTTCATCGGTTTGTGAGACCCCAACTTCGAGAGTTTAATCATACATCTGCAATTGTGTTGCAATCTTCGTTGTTCTTGCTTGTGTTCTTGATTCGCAGGCAGGGATCAGCCTTCTCGGCGAGGTCAATCGTCTTTTGGACGGTTGATAACCAGAGGAGACGTCGTGCTGTGATTGCGGGGTTTAGAACGTGCTGTTCTGAAGCCGGATCGATTTGTGTGTCGCCTCCGACCAAATCAACTTACCAAGAACCTTTCGGAAGATCGGGAACCCTTGTCCACATCAAGTGGTAATCAGAGCTTCAGGTGCACCGTCAGGTTCACACTACCCTTTAGTTTTGTTTTCGTGTTCTTCCTATCGTCCACTGAAAATACCAAAAAAAAAAAATTTCCCCCGCCCATAACCACGTGTTTAGCCTTTGCATATTTCAATTTCAGAGTCCGTAGTGTTGAGTTTGTGCCCTAGTTCTTGTTTAGTCGCTGGTTTAGTTTGTGTTTTTGTCGTCAGTAGTGTTTCCCTTGCAACCCTAGCCGCCATCCCCTTCACCATCCTCGGTTTTGTCGGCTTTGTGTGCTAGGGTTGATTGATCAACACGCCCACCCTAATCCCACCCTAAACCTACCCTCACCACCTCGGACCACTTTTCATAAATTCCACTTTCCGCTGCATCCACCTTGCCAAAAAACTCCCTACCCGACCCCAAGCCCGACTCGGATTTCACTCAAAACCCCGGGTTCTTCATAACCGATTCCGACACCCCTTCGGTAAAACAGCCATAACTTTTCGCTCGGTTGTCCGTTTTGGCTGAAATTTTGACAGGAGATTCTAGACGAAAAGTTGAGCATACCCACACTGGGCTACGCCCTGTGTGCCCTCGTCAAAAAATTCAAAAAAAAATCGGGAAGATAAAGAAAAAATTCATTCAAGTTGAAACCCGACGTTTTCTGAAACTTCAAGATTTTCTGTAGGCCACGTCCTATCTCGGTTTGAGCTGAAATTTTTTGTGGTTTCTTCCTGTTTGCTAGTGAGTTGGAAAAAAATATCAAAAAAATAAAATAAAAAAAAAAGAAATGTGGGATTCCTACTAGTGCTCCATCTAGCCCCCTGGAATTTCTGAGTTTGGCTGTTTTACACTAAGCCCCCTGTTATCGACTGTGTCCCTTTGTCTCTTTGTTTCTTCTTTGCTATCACTACTGTTCTAGGACATAGTTAGACCAGCAACTAGGGATAAGTTATTTGGACACTTATTCAGCTTTACTATCTGTTTTTGATTTGTGTGCCACTCATATATATATATTTGGCCTTCCTAGCTCTACATACTTCTTCTGGACAGCACTTAGGTTATTTGGTAACCCTTGCAATCGTGGAACACTTCTCCCTGGTATCCTTCGCTTTGTTGTTTTCAGAACTTTGTAAGAGCTTTGCAAGAAGCTTACTTTTGCTGTGTTGAGAGGCACCACTGCTTAGTAGTTTTGTAGGGATAACCTTCACTTTTTGTTTCCTGTTTTGGTGTTTCTGATGTCAGGAAGCGATGGAGAGGGTGCTTCGCCCTCAAAATTTGATGAGTGTGTGAGCCAAGATCAGTTACAGAAGGCTTTGCAGGAGGTTCAGAGTGATTTGGCAGAGACGATCACTAGGGCCGTCACCGACGCCGTCACCAAGCTTCACCTGGGAGAAAGCATTGAGCGGTTGGATAAGAGAGTCTCTAAGCTAACCGATCAGGTTGTCGAATTGGAGACCGCTCACAAGACCAACAACAACAACAACAACAACACCAACAACGACACCAACAACGACGTTGAAGACGATCATGATGAAGCAACGGTGTATAAGGCTGATGGCACTGTCGATAGGTCAGCTACAAGGACCGCAAGGTTACGACGCCGTTTGCAACGTAACCCTCAAGGTATGGGTGGTTTCCACAACCACAACCGTCGCACACAAGGTAACTATGCTCCAGATGATCCGTATGCTAAAATTAAGTTTTCAATTCCTTCGTTTTCGGGTCAGTACGATGGTGATGCTTACCTTGATTGGGAAATGACGGTAGAACAAAAATTTAATGCCCATCTTGTTCCTGAACAACATAGAGTTAGACAAGCCACTAGTGAGTTTAAGGACTTTGCTATTGTTTGGTGGAGTGGTCTAGCTGCTGAAACCGATTTGCCTACTACTTGGGAAGAACTTAAGATAGAAATGCGTGATCGTTTTGTTCCTCCTTCTTTTTATAGAGAAATTCGTAATAAACTGCAGCGTTTAGATCAAGGAGATAAAACTGTTCAGGAGTATTTTAGTGAGCTTCAGAAGGGTTTGATTCGTTGTGCTGTGGTTGAAAAAGTAGAGGATCAGATTTGCCGCTTTTATTCTGGTTTGAGAAAAGAAATTCAGGACATCCTTGATTATAAAGAATTTTATACCCTCAACCAGTGTTTCCAGTATGCTATGCTTGCAGAGAAAGAATCACAGGGACTTTTCCAGGCTTTTGAGGAGTACAGCAAGTCCAGGAATTTCTACCCACCACGGCCGACGGGGACTTCGGGGTTGCCCAAGCCATCTTTCCGGCCGCCCCCACCAGCTAGTGTTGTTTCTGCAGCACCAAGATCAGCCCCTGCCCCTTCTACGCGCTCAGGTAAAAATTCTGTGCAGGTACCGGCTAGTAGTGCCTCCTCTGTTGCTTCGACGGGACGCACTACAGGGATTCAGTGCCACCGATGCCATGGTCTTGGCCATGTGCAGAAAGACTGCCCAAGTAGGCGAGCATATGTGGCGACAGATGATGGCGGTTACATGAGCACCTCCGATGTGGAGGATGAGGAGGAGGATGTCGCTGCCACCAGCGGTGACCTCGTCCTTGGAGGCGGAGATACCACGGGCTACATGAATATTATTGTGCAGCGTGTGCTTAGCACACAAATCCAGCAGCCCGAGATGATGCAGCGACATAACTTGTTCCAGATTTTCTTCGTCATCAAGAACCGTCGGGCACGTGTCATCATTGATGGAGGAAGCTGCAACAATTTGGTGAGTTCTGATGTGGTTAAGAAGCTTGATTTGACCACACGCCCACATCCACATCCATACTACATTCAGTGGTTAAATGATTCTGGAAAAGCTAAGGTAACACAAACTTGCAGAGTTCCTTTTTCCATTGGTTCCTATGTGGATTCTATTGATTGTGATGTTGTACCCATGCAAGCTTGTTCACTTTTATTGGGTAGACCTTGGGAATTTGATAATGATGCTGTACACCATGGTAAAAGTAATAAGTACACTTTTATGCATAAAGGAACTAAAATTACTTTGTTACCAATGACCCCTGCTGAAATTGTACAAGCTGATTTAGAACGAGCTGCTAGTTTGAAAAATAAAAGCCCTGAAATTCAGCAACCTGTTAATTCTGCTTCTACACCAAGTAATGTTAATGATTCTTCAAGTTCTAAGGGTGCTGCAATTAAATTACAAGGTCGTTCATGTCTTGCCACAAAATCTGAGCTTGCTGAAATTTCTACTGATGATATTTGCTATGCTTTGATATGCAAACAAGCCTTGTTTTTGCTTGGTGATATTGCTTCTAGTGCTTTGCCTCCTGCTGTCACTAACCTTTTGCAGGAGTATGAGGATGTTTTCCCAGCTGAGATACCCTCGGGCTTGCCACCTTTGAGAGGGATTGAGCATCAAATTGATTTGATTCCTGGTGCTACTTTGCCAAACCGTGCTGCTTATAGGACCAACCCTGAGGAGACTAAGGAGATACAACGACAAGTCCAAGACCTTTTGGATCGTGGGTATGTTCGTCAATCACTTAGTCCTTGTGCTGTTCCTGTACTTTTGGTTCCTAGGAAAGATGGTTCTTGGCGTATGTGTGTACATTGTAGAGCCATTAATAACATTACTATTAGGTATCGTCATCCTATTCCTAGGCTAGACGACATGCTTGATGAGTTATGTGGTGCTATAATTTTCACTAAAATTGATTTGCGTAGTGGCTACCATCAAATTAGAATGAAACTTGGAGATGAATGGAAAACAGCTTTCAAAACCAAATTCGGGTTGTATGAGTGGTTAGTAATGCCTTTTGGGTTAACTAATGCACCCAGTACTTTCATGCGTTTGATGAATGAGGTTTTAAGACCTTTTATTGGCAAATTTGTGGTTGTCTACTTTGATGATATCTTGATTTACAGCAAATCTATGGATGATCATATGATTCATTTGCGTGCTGTTTTTGATGCTTTGCGAGTTGCACGTTTATTTGGTAACCTTGAGAAGTGCACCTTTTGCACGGATCGAGTCTCTTTTCTTGGCTATGTTGTGACTCCACAGGGAATTGAGGTGGATGAGGCGAAGATTGAAGCCATAAAGAGCTGGCCTGTACCAAAAACTATCACACAGGTGAGGAGTTTTCTTGGTCTTGTAGGTTTCTACCGCCGCTTTGTCAAAGATTTCAGCACCATTGCTGCACCATTGCATGAGTTGACAAAGAAGGGCGTTGACTTCCATTTTGGTAAGGTACATCATGAGTCTTTTGATGCTTTGAAGGACAAACTTACACATGCACCATTGCTGCAATTACCCAATTTTGATAAGACTTTTGAGCTTGAATGTGATGCTAGTGGTATAGGCATTGGTGGTGTTTTGATGCAAGATGGTAAACCTGTTGCATACTTTAGTGAGAAAATTACTGGGCCTGTTTTGAATTATTCCACGTATGATAAGGAACTATATGCACTTGTACGTTCTTTAGAGACGTGGCGTCATTATTTGTTGCCCAAAGAATTTGTTATTCATTCTGATCATGAATCACTTAAGTATATTCGTTCTCAATGCAATTTCAACCGTAGACATGCTAAATGGGTTGAGTTTATTGAGTCTTTTCCTTATATTATTAAACATAAGAAAGGGAAGGATAATGTGATTGCTGATGCTTTATCTAGGCGATATACTTTGTTGTCTCAACTTGATTATAGAATTTTTGGACTTGAGGCAATTAAAGAACAATATGTTGCTGATGTTGATTTTAAAGATGTATTGCTGCACTGTAAAGAAGGTCGTGCTTGGCACAAATTTGTGTTGAATGATGGTTTCTTGTTTAGAGCTAACCGCCTATGCATTCCAGTTGGTTCCGTTCGTCTTTTATTGTTGCAGGAGGCGCATGGAGGTGGATTGATGGGTCATTTTGGTGCTAAGAAGACGGAGGATATCTTGGCCACACACTTCTTTTGGCCAAGGATGAGGAAAGATGTTGAGCGTTTTGTTGCTCGCTGCACTACATGTCAAAAAGCTAAGTCTCGATTGAATCCACATGGTTTATACATGCCACTTCCTGTTCCTTCTATTCCTTGGGCGGATATTTCTATGGACTTTATTTTAGGACTGCCTAGGACTAAGAGGGGGAGTGATAGCATTTTTGTTGTTGTGGATCGTTTTTCCAAGATGGCACACTTTATACCATGTCATAAAACTGATGATGCTAGTTACATTGCTGATCTTTTTTTCAAAGAAATTGTACGTTTGCATGGTATGCCTTCTACTATTGTTTTAGATCGTGATGCAAAATTCTTGAGTCATTTTTGGCGCACACTTTGGAATAAGTTGGGTACAAAGTTGTTATTTTCTACAACTTGTCATCCACAAACTGATGGACAAACTGAGGTTGTGAACCGCACTTTGGGTACTATGTTGCGAGCTATTTTGAAGAAAAATTTGAAGCAATGGGAAGCATGCTTACCTCATATTGAGTTTGCTTATAATCGGGCAACACATTCTACTACCAAGGTAAGTCCATTCAAGGTAGTGTATGGTTTTGATCCCCGTACTCCACTTGATATACTTCCTCTACCTATTAATGAGAGAGTTCATGTTGATGCTAAGGAGCGTGCTGAATTTATTTTGCAAATGCATGAGACCACTAGACTTAGCATTGAAAAGATGAATGAAAAGTATAAAATTGCTGGCAGTAAGGGTAGAAAGGAAGTAAAGCTTGATGTAGGAGATTTAGTGTGGTTACACTTAAGGAAGGATAGATTTCCAGAATTGAGAAAGTCTAAACTAATGCCTAGAGCTGATGGTCCATTCAAAATAATAGAGAAGATTAATGATAATGCATACAAACTTGAGTTGCCTCCCGAGTTCGGGGTTAGTCCTACTTTTAATATTTCAGATTTGAAACCATACTTGGGAGAAGAGGATGAGCTCGAGTCGAGGACGACTCCACTTCAAGAGGGGGAGGATGATGAGGACATCACTCTTATAGATACACACAACACTCCTCCAAATCTGGACTTGCAAGGTCCAATGACTAGAGCTCGTGCACGACGACTAAATTTAGAGGTCAGCTCGTTCCTACGTTCTTCGCTATATGTTACTTTTGAGAATGGTTTACTACCTAATGATTATTTTATGATTAGAAACCATGGAGAAGACCAGAAGATGATGGGAGAAGGAGCTGGGAACGTGGAGGACCAGCAAGAGCTTGGAAGCCAAAGTGGAGGCCCAATCAAAACCGACTTCGAGTCTGTTTCGGGGCCCAGGACCAGTCTGTACTAAAACAGTTGCCCAGGACGCATACGGACTCGGATTTGGACGTTCTACATATGCACGGAAAGATAAGGAGAAGACCTTTCCAATGCCGCCGACCTCATATCAAAATTCATCCGGAGTCATCGGGAATCGTCAAAACAAAACAGAGTCCAGAATCTGTGTCGGTGCTGCGTCGCCTATTTTTGGCCTTTGGGCTTTGCATCTAGTTGAGCCCAATTAGGGGCGCGTTCAGAGGGTCTTGCACGACCCTAGGGTCTTTATATACAGCCGCCGCCGCACCATTAGGGTCGGGTTTTGCTTAGATCAATTCTGTTCATAAACAGTTTTGCCGTTCATCGGTTTGTGAGACCCCAACTTCGAGAGTTTAATCATACATCTGCAATTGTGTTGCAATCTTCGTTGTTCTTGCTTGTGTTCTTGATTCGCAGGCAGGGATCAGCCTTCTCGGCGAGGTCAATCGTCTTTTGGACGGTTGATAACCAGAGGAGACGTCGTGCTGCGATTGCGGGGTTTAGAACGTGCTGTTCTGAAGCCGGATCGATTTGTGTGTCGCCTCCGACCAAATCAACTTACCAAGAACCTTTCGGAAGATCGGGAACCCTTGTCCACATCACTTACAATGCATCATAATATCCTGAAAATCAGCATCATTCACATATTGATCTTTCAAAGCTTGCAAACCAAAGATTTTAAAGTCCAATTGGGACAGCATCATATAACGACGAGACAAAGCATCGGCAATCACATTTTGCTTCCCGTTTTTATGTTTAATGATGTATGGAAAAGATTCAATAAATTCAACCCATTTAGCATGACGACGATTCAGATTAGTTTGGGTTCTAATATGTTTCAAAGCCTCATGATCAGAATGAATAATAAATTCACGAGGCCATAAATAATGCTGCCATGTTTGCAAAGTTCTTACTAAAGCATAAAGTTCTTTATCATAAGTGGAATATTTAAGAGCAGCACCACTTAACTTCTCACTAAAATAAGCAATGGGTTTATGATCTTGCAACAAAACAGCACCCAAACCAATTCCACTAGCATCACATTCCAATTCAAACACTTTATCAAAATTAGGCAATTGTAAGAGAGGAGCATGAGTTAACCGTTCCTTTAAAGTGTTGAATGCGTCGTCTTGTGGTGCGCCCCACTCAAATGGCGCACCCTTCTTGGTCAGCTCATGTAATGGTGCAGCAATAGAACTGAAATCCCGCAGAAAACGACGATAGAAGCCTGCAAGACCAAGAAAACTGCGAACCTGTGTGACCGTCGTCGGTTGGGGCCAACTCTGAATGGCGTCCACCTTGCTGCTATCGACCTCAATGCCCTGTGGAGTAACAACATATCCAAGAAACGAAACACGTTGCGTGCAAAAAGTGCATTTTTCCATGTTCCCAAACAAGTGAGCAGCACGCAAAGCATCAAAAACAGCACGCAAATGATCTAAATGCTCATTCATGGATTTGCTGTATATAAGGATATCATCAAAATAGACAACAACAAATATTCCAATGAAAGACCGAAGAACTTCATTCATTAAGCGCATAAAAGTGCTAGGAGCATTAGACAATCCAAACGGCATAACCAACCATTCATACAAGCCAAATTTAGTTTTAAAAGCCGTTTTCCATTCATCTCCTAATTTCATTCTTATTTGATGGTAACCACTACGTAAATCAACCTTAGAGAAAATTG
The DNA here is from genome assembly GCA_030378355.1 of Eleusine indica. Classification (NCBI taxonomy): domain Eukaryota; kingdom Viridiplantae; phylum Streptophyta; class Magnoliopsida; order Poales; family Poaceae; genus Eleusine; species Eleusine indica. The sequence goes on along the minus strand of CM059501.1, from coordinate 26,618,678 downwards.
TGGCACCACTAAGTTCATCAAGCATATCATCAAGGCGTGGTATAGGATATCGATAACGAATTGTAATATTGTTAATTGCACGACAATCTACACACATACGCCAAGAACCATCTTTCTTAGGAACAAGCAAAACAGGAACCGAACAAGGGCTGAGAGACTCACGAATGTAACCTTTATCAAGCAATGCCTGCACTTGACGCTGAATTTCTTTCGTCTCCTCAGGATTTGTGCGGTACGGGACGCGATTAGGAAGCTGTGCGCCTGGAATTAAATCAATCTGATGTTCTATGCCACGAATAGTAGGAAGACCCGACGGCAATTCAGCGGGAAAAACATCTTTATAGTCCTGCAAAAGGTTAGCAACAACAGGTGGAATATGCAACATAGGCGCCTCATCTAGTGAAACAAGCATACGAGAGCAAACTAGCGCATAGCAAAGCAGATTAGCATCATGTAATTCATCAAAATCAGCACGTGTAGCAAGCAAGATAGGGTTATTCAATTTGATCTCATGTTGAACAGGTGCAACAGGAGGCGATGTAACCAATTTTGCAGCTTTTGTCGCTCGAGCAATATCATCTTTAAGAACTTGTTCAGGTGTCATAGGATGAATAACAATTTTCTGACCCTTAAACATGAAGGAATAATAATTGGAGCGACCATGATGAACACTATCAACATCATATTGCCAAGGACGGCCAAGCAACAAAGAGCATGCTTCCATTGGAACAACATCACAATCTACAAAATCAGAATAGGCGCCAAGAGAGAAAGGAACACGTACCGAGCGCGTTACCTTTATTTTGCCGCCATCATTAAGCCATTGAACGTGATAAGGATGTGGATGCTTCCTTGTTGGCAATGACAACTGCTCCACCAATGTCGTACTAGCCAAATTGTTGCAACTGCCACCATCGATGATTATACGGACCGCTCGTTCTTGCACAACGCCTTTGATATGAAAAATGTTGTGGCGCTGATGCTTTTCATCCTGAACGACCTGTGTACTAAGAACACGCTGCACAACAAGAGTGGCATACCTGTCGGCGGCACTAGAGTCGACATGAAGCTCCGTATTATCTGCATGATTAGTGGCAAGCATAGTCTGCTGAATATCCTTAGAATCACTAGCAGAAGAATACCCACCGTCGTCACGAATCAACATAGTTCGTTTATTTACGTATCACATGACCAAATCCTCGGCAACGGTGACACTGAATATCACGAGCTCGTCCAGACGATGAGGAGGACGGCACGGACGAGGCAGATTTGGCCGTGGATGGAGCACTCGACTTGGACGTGGTCGAGGAGTGGTCGCGCGACGTGGAAGGAGGTGTCGACCGTGGAGCTGAAGGCGTCTTGGACCCTACAAAAATGTTAGGTCTTGACGAAGATTGTCGATCCTGCACTTCACGTTCAGCTTTACAAGCATATTCAAATAAGGTGGTCATATCATCATAATGCTTATAATCAAGAATATTCTGAATTTCACGATTTAACCCACCCCTAAAGCGAGCCATAGCAGCATCATCCAGTTCAACTAAACCACAGCGAATCATACCCTTTTGCAAAGCTTGATAATAATCCTCTACGGAAAGTGAACCTTGTTGAAAACGCTGCATTTGATTAAGCAAATCTCTAGCATAATATGACGGCACAAAACGATGACGCATAGCAGCTTTTAATGCCGTCCAAGTGGCTGGAATATTATCAGGATATCTTTGTCTATACTCACGCCACCAAAGTAAAGCAAATTCAGTAAATTCACTAATAGCAGCCTTAACTTGTAAATTAGCAGGAATATCATGGCATGCAAATTTTTGTTCAACCTCTAATTCCCAATCAAGATAAGCACCCGGATCATATTTGCCATTAAAAGTGGGAGTACGAAATTTTATTTTGGCAAAAGAATCATTAATAGGAACACGTACCCTACGAGCACGACCACGGCGATTGTCGTCGTCCTGCTCGGTGTCGGCGCCGTAGTCACGTGCATGTTGCAACTCCGTGAGCTGCGTCGTCATGGTCCCAAGCTGCGTCGACATGGCCTCAAGACGAGTCATGATCGTCGCGAGCGTGGTGCGGGCAGCCGTATCAGCGAGGTCCAGTTGATCAAAACGCTCATTCGACGAAGTGACCGTAGAGTCAAGTCTCTCGTGCAACGTCTTCATGTCGTTTTGTAGACCGTCAACCTGTGCCTGGACATCCTGGAGGGTGAGCTCCTCCGACTTCAAGCTGTTTTCTGCCATAGAAACACAAGCAATACAAAAAGCGGGATCCTACAACGAGAGGTGAGTGGTGGGTGAAAAGCTCAATCAAAAAGCTGTTATCAAATTCTTACCCGTCCTTACCAAGCACGCAAGCATGAACTGCAACCACAGGTAAAACCGGTGGAAGATTGGAGGAGCGATTGCGTGGTGAAACAAAAACCTGCTCGTAGTAGAAAATTTGTGGGGCTAGGAGACTGCACTCAATCCAAGGGTTAGCACAATTCAAACAATAACTGCAAAGCTGAATAATGGTGCTAAACGCGAAAAGATTGCTGCCGGTACAAGTGCAAGAGGAAGGAAAAAAGGATCAAAACAAAGTGCAGCAAGAACGCGTCGCCTGTGTTGCTCGGCCGCTCTTTTTTTTTCTCTTTTTTTTTCTTTCTTTTTTTTTCTCTTTTTTTTTCTTTTTTTTTCTTTTTTTTCTCTCTTTTTTTAATACTTTTTGCTGAAAATATAAACAATGAGACCTCAAATAAGCAATTAAGCACAAGCACTTTTTTTTTTGAGGCAGGGGTAGAACGGTAATAAAAAGATCAGTGAGGCGAGCGGGTCACGACGTAACCGAGTAGGACTCGATCATCGAGGCAGTGATCGACCCGGACTCACGGTGCAGCAGATAAATTTGGCAAGCGAGACGGGATAAACAGATGCGGCGGAAAGCAAACTGTGATGGTGAAAACACGCGGCACGGCGGAAGGATACGACGATGATAGGAAGAAAACGATGAAACACAGTGTACCAGCAACGATCAAAAGCGAAAGCACAAAAACTCAACAACGCAAATTATTGAACGAAAGTGCGAGGCTCAAAACCGTACTGGGGTAAACTTTTTTTTTGTAATTTTTGGTTTATGTGGACTTGGATAAAACTCACCGAGAAACACTGGAATCTGATACCACTTGATAGGTGTAGAGTGCCCGATCTTTCGGCGAGTGGAGATAACTTCGATTTGGTGGATGTTGACCCTCACGATCCGACTACGACGAGCAAGCCGAAGCGCCAATGCAATCGCTGAACCAACTTCCGGAGGATATTAACCTTGCGGTAAACAAGATCAACCTGATCACGAGGATCAATTCTTACGCGCAATCGAAGAACGAGCAAGAATTAGAGGCGAGCAATCTGATGTATTGCACGAAGGTGGAGTTCTGAATTCACGTCGACAGACGGATGTATAGCTAAGCTAAACTTAAAACAAAACTCAAAGAATACAAGGGGCGCAGCCCTTGACTATATAGGGGGAGGACGAGGCATCTAGGGCCGGCTGAAGTGGAGAGGCGCGCGGTGGAGAGGGAGTCGTGCGACTTGGGCCACGTGGGCCTTCGGGCGACATCATCCTGGGCCGTCGTTCCTTAGCATCAAAACCGTCTTCAATTCCTGGGCTCGAGCTCTAGTGATTGGGCCCTTGTACGTCATCGTCTCGTTAGAAGATGGATCCGTAACTCGAGGAGGCGTGACGACGAGAGGTGAAGGTGTGACAGCTTGGTTTGGCGCGCCATCTTCCGTCGTCATTATTCGTATGTCGTTGATGTCCTCATCACCCTACACATGCTAGTGTTCATGATGATAGCAAGCATGAAAGCCAAACACACTAGCCTATGCAAGCCACAATTCAACCTAGTTACTAGAGCACACAATTGTGGAATAGTAAAGAGGAGGTCAAGAAATGCTCATGATTTTTTCTCGAGGTCTTGAAAGGATGGCGCCTTCCCCTACTCCTCGTTGGACCACTCACGCCGGAGTCCCGGTCCCTCCCGCTACCGATGTGGAGTTCTCGCCCACGAGCTCGCAATCACTTCCGGAGTGAAGACATGGTGCGCATCACCGCTGCCATCTCGGCACATGCTCGCCTCCCTCGAGAACTTGCTGGACTCTCCGATCCGACACAGGCACTCACTATTGATGCCCCTTTCACTAGCGGGCTCAAACAGGGTACAAACATGTGACGGCCTTCACAACCAATCATGATAGGCTCGATCACCAACACCTAACCGGTCTAGGTCTCACCATAGACAAAGAGTAACAACTTAGATCACACCCTTAAGGACACCTTAGCCTTAGATGTGCATCAAAGCTCAAGTTACTCTCACTAGCACTCTCAAGATATGCAATATCTCATTCTAGTGCTCTCCTCTTTTCCTCTTGGCTCTCACCAATGCTCCAAGCAATTCCACTGGCTAAGAGAGGTCTCCAAGACCCCATCAACGAAGTTGTATAGGCTTCCAACCTCCAACTGGCCGTTGCTCCATGAAATCAGCTTTCTGGGCCTACTGACCGGACTGTCTGGTCACTGCCTATCCAGACCGTCCAGTCAATGCAATTCTCAGCACCAACGGCTCTGCCCTGCTGAAATCCTGTACTGACCGGACCGTACGGTTAGTTGACCGGACCCATCCGGTCCATTTCTCTCTCCAGTCCAGAAACATTTCGGCTCCTGCTTCCTCGCTGCCCAGAGTCATCTTGTACAGACCGGTCCATCCGGTCTCTACAACCTCGACTCCGGTAGTTTCCTCGCTAAGTCTTTTCGCTGGATTGTTCTCTTCTCTGATGACCGTACAGTCCTTGACCAATTGTCCGGTCTTTCCGTCTAGAAGCTGAAACTTCCTGTCCTCGCTTGAATTTCGATTCCCGGCTTCTCCGAACAGCTCCTTTGCTTCTCCACTATTACCTAGTACCTGTGATTTTACTGAGCATCCATGCACATCATAGACTACACATGACCTAAGAGAAAGGACCTAGACCCTCTTGATAGTCCGGTTTTTCCTATGGACTCAAAGCCCTAACAACTAGACAAGTGTTCCAAACACTTGCTCCATAGCTTGTCCTCGGCTTTGATCCATCTTCATCAACCCTTGGACTCCATCAAGCTCACAAGCCTCCATGCTTGTGGTCATTGTCATCAATTGCCAAGGCAACCATCATCCATATGATTTGTAGTTGAGTTTAGAGATGATTCCTACATAGAAAACACTCATGTAGATATTAGCCCACAATTTCATAGTTGTCATCTATCACCAAAACATTCATACCTTGGGGATCCCTCCATCAATGGTCATGAAGCTTACAATCTTCCCCTTTTTGGTGATTGATGACAACCACTACTTATCATAATCTTATTAATGAACAACAAGGCTAAAAGAGCTACATTATGATCGAGAGGAACCTTAAAAGCATAAGAGAGAAATGCACAAGGTCCTACTCAAACAAGCATCATCAAGAGCTAAGACGAATAAGAAAGAAAAGCACACTCTAGATGATCTGCATGCATGTCATGAGAAGATATTAATAAAAGCATAAGGACATGCAATGCAAGAAATGAATGATTATATGCAACAGGTTAGCATGGCAATGCATAAGAATTAAGAACAAGTAATCATCATCATGGAATCATACACAGGCATACAAAATAAATAAAGAAGAGCAAGCACTGTGTATGAAAAATAAACCAAGTGAGATCAAAATGAGTCAAACACGAGCAAATGGAAAACATGACTCATCAAAATTCACGAACATCTCGATAAAACCACCAAAATAAAGATCCAATGTATCTATCACCCAAAACCAATGTACACGTATGCTCCCTCTAGATACAAGCTACTCTCGATCGCACAAGATCACACTCCAACTCCCCCTAGACCTATGACATACTTCTCCCCCTTTGGCAACAAGCACCAAAAAAGCGGGAAAAGAGAACATCTATGCGCTCGTGGTCGAAGAAAGTGGTGCAACGATATCCTCTAAAGGCTCTGCTCCTGGCTGCTCCTGTGCTGGATCCTGCTGCGCTCTCTGAGCCTATGCCGCCTGAGCATCCATCTGCTCAAAGAAGTCAAGGTCTATAGGCGACTCAGACCCTCTGTCCTGCCCTGCTGGTAGGACTATGGATGTCTCCTCGGCAACAGTCACCTGAAAAAGAGCAAGGTCATCCACGTCCTCCTGAGTGAAGCCTCGACGGACCAGATCCTCTGCTACCTCAGGTGTGAGAGTGCTGACTATAGCAGTGGACCGTGGAGCTGTAGCTGACTATGAGGCTGGCTGGGAGTCTGCACGAGTGGTGTGCACTATCTCTGAGAACAGACTCCTGACTGGTGGCTGCTGTTGAGAGGTGGTAGGTGTTGTCCTCTGTGAAGCTGTAGACTGTGCAGGTGAAGAGGACAACGAAGAGACTGAGAATCCTGACAAGGGGCAGAGCTGAGTCACTGGAGAGAAAGTCTGTCCTACTCCCCCTGTCGGTAACACCCCTAAGTGTGACAACCCACTGGACTGAGTTGTCATCATAGCAGTGAAAGATCCTGGCTGAGTTGGCAGCGGCTAAAACTATGGAAGAACTGAAGGTTATGGCTGCTAACTGGCCTGTCTCTGAGTCATCTCTGCCATCTATGTTATGAGAGTAGTAATCAATGCCAACTGTTGTCTTTGAAGCTCTACCTGTCCTCTGATGACTTCCATGATCTGACGTCTCTCCTCAGCTGCGCTCTGGATGAAGTCACCCAGGGGTCCTGCCAGTGCTGCTACAATGAGAGTGTTCTCTGACTGTGTGCCTGTACGTTGGGGAGGTGCTCCTATACTGGCTGACTCAGGAACCACCATCTCTAGATGAGCTGCCTGCTCATGAGTGACCGGTGGTGACTCTTGCTCCTCCTCTCCCGTCTGCTGACTCGAGGCTGACTTCGAACCCCTGGGGACTCTAGGTGCTTAACTGGTGGTCACTTCAAGGAAAACATCGTACTGCTCCTCTGTCACTAGGCCCATCCTCCTCAAAAGATAGCAAATGTTGGGAGCATAGACCAAGTGACGACCTCCTACCCTCTCAGAAATAACCTCCTCCATCTCACCAATCAGCAAACCAGCCAAGTCAAATGGATGTCTCCTCAGAATAGCTGCTACCGCCCACTGGTGAAGTAGTGTAAACTCCTCTCTGTAGACAGACCTGGGAATGATAGTCCTGGTGACTATCGCTCTAACCACCTTGGCCTCTACGGTGAGTCTCGTAGGGCCTCTCTCAAAACCTGGGGTGTGCGGTGGTCGAAAGGCAATCGACACCATGTCGTCTAAAGGTAGCTTCCCTCCCTATGGGAATGCGGAGTGGAGCAAGGGTCCCATAGGCACTCCTATAGAGGTGAAGATCTGAAGCAAGAAATCCAAAGCTGGCTATGAGATCCCCCTAGTCACACGCTGTGGCTGCCCTCTAAACAAGAACCAGAACTCTGAGCGGTCTCTGGCTATCCACAGTGTCGCGTACAACTCTAGGACAACGTCCTCTCTGAATCTGAAGGACTCAGTGACCAACTCTGCATGTCCGAGCAAGTATGAGAAATACTGCTCCATGTCTGTCCCGATGGCCATCCTCATGGCCTGGTAGGTAGTGTACTGCTGCAGCACAAACACTCTATCCTTGCCCTTTAGGGCGAGGTAGCGTCTCAAACCCTCTCCAATCCTCCTCTAGAGGCTTGTCCAGTACCTCTCTCCTGTAGCGGGATCCCTAGGGACTGGAACCCACTGCTCGAAGGTGACAAGATGTAGCAACTTAACGTCCTTTGTAGGAACCTTAAGGATGTCTGTCTCTCCAGCTGCATGTACCTGTCTCTGCAGCCTCCTCGTGCACACTGCACAGGTGCACCTCAGGTCTCCTGCCTGGTGAGCTGACCTCTGTGGTCCTGTCTGCTCTGACTATGGCTGCTTGATCACCTCCTTCTCTGACTCCTTAGACTCTAAGGTATCCTTTGACTCTGACTCCTCCTCCTCTAACTCCTCCTACTGCCTGGAGGATCCCTGCTCCGTAGGTCTTGACGACCTCTCCTGACGAGAAGTCGGAGTACCCTGCAACCACGGTGGCAACCTGATCCCTGTTTACAGTTCTGACCCTGTGGTCCTCTGCCTGGTGCTCCTCCTACGACCCTTTTCGTCTGTCTAAGTACATGTGATCAGCAGTGATCTAGGTATCCTACGGGAAGCCTCCATGGCCTCTATGTGTCGTGCAACCCTCCTGGCCCTCTTAGACTCTGGGCCCAGCCTCGTCCTCTTCTTGCTCTTTGGCTTCTCTGGCATCTTACCCTTGCCCTTATCCTGTCCAGATCCTGCCATCTCTGCTGCTGACTGCTATCACTGCACGTACGCAGGTATAGATAGGATAAGCATAGAACTTATATATAAATCGACCAGCAAAGCACTGCTAGGTAAGAATGCGCAATAGAAATCCTAGCACTGAATGAAGGACATGATCACTGAACAAATAAAGCAATGTAATCAATAGTGATCATCGACTATATGTGGCTGGTGCGAGTCATCTATTGTACAGTCAAATAGTTTTGCAATAAATCTACCTATAGACTAGATGTGAAAGACAAACCCTAGAATTTGCAATTAACAGATATGCATGGTAGTAATTGCAATCTAGGTTGAGCTAATTAGCAATTAATGCAACTAATTATTGGCAATCAATTCTAATTGCATCAATTAAACTAATTACTCGAAATTAGGGCATTATCGATGAATGGAGAGAAAAGCACGATACCCTGAGGAAGTCCGAGACCAAGATGGCAAGAACCACGCGACCGATCACCTAAAGGTTGAACTTTTCAAGGTCGCTGACAATGAAGATGGGAGTGAAAAGGAGAAACAGGCCCTAGGATTAGTGGAGTTTGGTGAGGTGTTGCTTGGGCGCGCGTGTGGGAGCAGTGGTCGTCGGCAAGCTCGACTGGAGCGACGGCGAGCGGTGGTGCTAGGTTGTGGGGGCGAAGGGGAGCTCGGTGGCGGCGGCTTGCTGCAGCGCTGGGGTCTGATGGACGTGGCAGTGCGGGCGTAGGGGAGCGGCTGATGAGGACATCAACGACATACGAATAATGACGACGGAAGATGGCGCGCCAAACCAAGCTGTCACGCCTCCACCTCCCGTCGTCGCGCCTCCTCGAGTTACGGATCCATCTTCTAACGAGACGACGACGTACAAGGGCCCAATCACTAGAGCTCGAGCCCAGGAATTGAAGACGGTTTTGATGCTAAGGAACGACGGCCCAGGATGATGTCACCCGAAGGCCCACGTGGCCCAAGTCGCACGACTCCCTCTCCACCGTTCGCCTCTCCACTTCAGCCGGCCCTAGATGCCTCGTCCTCCCCCTATATAGTCAAGGGCTGCGCCCCTTGTAATCTTTGAGTTTTGTTTTAAGTTTAGCTTAGCTATACATCCGTCTGTCGACGTGAATTCAGAACTCCACCTTCGTGCAATACATCAGATTGCTCGCCTCTAATTCTTGCTCGTTCTTCGATTGCGCGTAAGAATTGATCCTCGTGATCAGGTTGATCTTGTTTACCGCAAGGTTAATATCCTCTGGAAGTTGGTTCAGCGATTGCATTGGCGCTTTGGCTTGCTCGTCGTAGTCGGATCGTGAGGGTCAACATCCACCAAATCAAAGTTATCTCCACTCGCCGAAAGATCGGGCACTCTACACCTATCAAGTGGTATCAGATTCCAGTGTTTCTCGGTGAGTTTTATCCAAGTCCACATAAACCAAAAATTACAAAAAAAAAAGTTTACCCCAGTACGGTTTTGAGCCTCGCACTTTCGTTCCATAATTTGCGTTGTTGAGTTTTTGTGCTTTCGCTTTTGATCGTTGCTGGTACACTGTGTTTCATCGTTTTCTTCCTATCATCGTCGTATCCCTCCGCCGTGCCGCGTGTTTTCACCATCACAGTTTGCTTTCCGCCGCATCTGTTTATCCCGTCTCGCTTGCCAAATTTATCCGCTGCACCGTGAGTCCGGGTCAATCACTGCCTCGACGATCGAGTCCTACTCGGTTACATCGTGACCCGCTCGCCTCACTGATCGAGTCCTACTCGGTTACGTCGTGACCCGCTCGCCTCGCCCTGTGTTTAGTTTTGTTCGATTTCGTGTGTCCCGCTCACCTCGCTGATCGAGTCCTACTCGGTTACGTCGTGACCCGCTCGCCTCGGCCTGTGTTTAGTTTTGTTCGGTTTCGTGTGTCCCGCTCGCCTCGCTGATCGAGTCCTACTCGGTTACGTCGTGACCCGCTCGCCTCGCCCTGTGTTTGTTTCTGCTCGGTTACCGTTCTACCCCTGCCTCAAAAAAAAAGTGCTTGTGCTTAATTGCTTATTTGAGGTCTCATTGTTTATATTTTCAGCAAAAAGTATTAAAAAAAAGAGAAAAAAAGAAAAAAAAAGAAAAAAAAAGAGAAAAAAAAAGAAAGAAAAAAAAAGAGAAAAAAAAAAGAGCGGCCGAGCAACACAGGCGACGCGTTCTTGCTGCACTTTGTTTTGATCTTTTTTTCCTTCCTCTTGCACTTGTACCGGCAGCAATCTTTTCGCGTTTAGCACCATTATTCAGCTTTGCAGTTATTGTTTGAATTGTGCTAACCCTTGGATTGAGTGCAGCCTCCTAGCCCCACAAATTTTCTACTACGAGCAGGTTTTTGTTTCACCACGCAATCGCTCCTCCAATCTTCCACCGGTTTTACCTGTGGTTGCAGTTCACGCTTGCGTGCTTGGTAAGGACGGGTAAGAATTTGATAACAGCTTTTTGATTGAGCTTTTCACCCACCACTCACCTCTCGTTGTAGGATCCCGCTTTTTGTATTGCTTGTGTTTCTATGGCAGAAAACAGCTCGAAGTCGGAGGAGCTCACCCTCCAGGATGTCCAGGCACAGGTTGACGGTCTACAAAACGACATGAAGACGATGCACGAGAGACTTGACTCTACGGTCACTTTGTCGAATGAGCGTTTTGATCAACTGGACTTCGCTGATACGGCTGCCCGCACCACGCTCGCGACGATCATGACTCGTCTTGAGGCCATGTCGACGCAGCTTGGGACCATGACGACGCAGCTCACGGAGTTGCAACATGCACGTGACTACGGCGCCGACACCGAGCAGGACGACGACAATCGCCGTGGTCGTGCTCGTAGGGTACGTGTTCCTATTAATGATTCTTTTGCCAAAATAAAATTTCGTATTCCCACTTTTAATGGCAAATATGATCCGGGTGCTTATCTTGATTGGGAATTAGAGGTTGAACAAAAATTTACATGCCATGATATTCCTGCTAATTTACAAGTTAAGGCTGCACCATTACATGAGCTGACCAAGAAGGGTGCGCCATTTGAGTGGGGCGCACCACAAGACGACGCATTCAACACTTTAAAGGAACGGTTAACTCATGCTCCTCTCTTACAATTGCCTAATTTTGATAAAGTGTTTGAATTGGAATGTGATGCTAGTGGAATTGGTTTGGGTGCTGTTTTGTTGCAAGATCATAAACCCATTGCTTATTTTAGTGAGAAGTTAAGTGGTGCTGCTCTTAAATATTCCACTTATGATAAAGAACTTTATGCTTTAGTAAGAACTTTGCAAACATGGCAGCATTATTAATGGCCTCGCGAATTTATTATTCATTCTGATCATGAGGCTTTGAAACATATTAGAACCCAAACTAATCTGAATCGTCGTCATGCTAAATGGGTTGAATTTATTGAATCTTTTCCATACATCATTAAACATAAAAACGGGAAGGAAAATGTGATTGCCGATGCTTTGTCTCGTCGTTATATGGTGCTGTCCCAATTAGACTTTAAAATCTTTGGTTTGCAAGCTTTGAAAGATCAATATGTGAATGATGCTAATTTTCATGATATTATGATGCATTGTAAGGATGGGAAACCTTGGGGCAAATTTCATATGCAGGATGGGTTCCTGTTTCGTGCTAACAAGCTGTGTATTCCAGCTAGCTCGGTTCGTCTTTTGTTGTTACAGGAGGCGCATGGAGGTGGTCTTATGGGTCACTTCGGAGTTTTCAAGACACATGAGGTGTTGGCCGACCATTTCTTTTGGCCACGGATGCGCCGTGATGTTGAGCGCCTTGTTGCACGCTGTACCACATGTCAAAAAGCTAAATCTCGTTTGGCTAATCATGGTTTGTATATGCCCTTGCCTGTTCCCTCTTCTCCTTGGCTTGATATTTCGATGGATTTTGTTTTGGGATTGCCTCGCACTAAGAAGGGGAGGGACAGTATTTTTGTGGTTGTTGATCGTTTCTCTAAAATGGCTCACTTTATACCTTGTCATAAAACTGATGATGCCTCAAATGTTGCTGAATTGTTCTTTAGAGAGATTGTTAGATTGCATGGAATTCCTAAAACAATTGTCTCTGATCGTGATGCTAAGTTTCTTAGTCATTTTTGGCGTTCTCTTTGGAATAAATTAGGAACTAAGCTGCTGTTTAGTACTACTTGTCATCCTCAAACTGATGGGCAAACTGAGGTAGTAAATAGAACTTTGTCTGCTATGCTTAGAGCTGTTTTAGATAAAAATTTGAGACGCTGGGAAGATTGTTTACCTCATGTTGAATTTGCTTATAATTGTGCTACACATTCTGCCACTAAGTTGTGTCCTTTTGAGGTTGTTTATGGCTATGTTCCTAAGGCGCCTATTGATTTGTTTGCTATTGATGCTGAGGATGAACCACATCTTGATGCTCTTGCTCATATTGATCACATGAAACAATTGCATGAAGAAACACAACACAACATTACCATTGCTAATAAAAAGTATCAAGTTGCTGGTAGTAAAGGTAGAAAACATATTTCTTTTGAACCTGGTGATTTGGTTTGGTTGCACTTGCGTAAAGATAGATTTCCTACTTTGCGTCGTTCTAAACTGATGCCTCGTGCTGCTGGTCCTTTTAAAGTGCTAACCAAGATTAACAATAATGCTTATGTTCTTGACTTGCCCATGGAGTTTGGTGTTTCCACTAGTTTTAATGTTGCAGATTTGAAACCATACTTGGGTGAGGATGATGAGTTGCCGTCGAGGACGACTTCACTTCAAGAAGGGGAGGATGATGAGGACATCAACGACATACGAATAATGACGACGGAAGATGGCGCGCCAAACCAAGCTGTCACGCCTCCACCTCTCGTCGTCGCGCCTCCTCGAGTTACGGATCCATCTTCTAACGAGACGACGACGTACAAGGGCCCAATCACTAGAGCTCGAGCCCAGGAATTGAAGACGGTTTTGATGCTAAGGAACGACGGCCCAGGATGATGTCACCCGAAGGCCCACGTGGCCCAAGTCGCACGACTCCCTCTCCACCGTTCGCCTCTCCATTTCAGCCGGCCCTAGATGCCTCGTCCTCCCCCTATATAGTCAAGGGCTGCGCCCCTTGTAATCTTTGAGTTTTGTTTTAAGTTTAGCTTAGCTATACATCCGTCTGTCGACGTGAATTCAGAACTCCACCTTCGTGCAATACATCAGATTGCTCGCCTCTAATTCTTGCTCGTTCTTCGATTGCGCGTAAGAATTGATCCTCGTGATCAGGTTGATCTTGTTTACCGCAAGGTTAATATCCTCTGGAAGTTGGTTCAGCGATTGCATTGGCGCTTTGGCTTGCTCGTCGTAGTCGGATCGTGAGGGTCAACATCCACCAAATCAAAGTTATCTCCACTCGCCGAAAGATCGGGCACTCTACACCTATCAGCGGCGGCATGGGAGAGAGCAGGGCATGGCATGGTGGCAGCTCGGCCAGGGTCAAAGAGGAGGCGTGCGACGACGACGGCGAGAATCGAGGCGGCGGCACGGGAGCTTTCGGCGTGGACTCGGCGTTGGGTAAAGGGAACGAGGAAGACTCTAAAGGATTCTGATGATTTTGACCTAGGCCAAATTTCCTCAGATGGCTGAGATCCTCAAGGAATAGATCAATGGTCACAGATTAAAGAGAAACTGACGTTTCAATCATAGTGACCGGATGGTACGGTCTCTAGACCGGACTGTCCGGTCAGGTCCCGGGTCTGCTGGCAACCCATACAGACCGGACGGTCTGGTCTCTAAGACCGTTCTGTCCGGTCTCTATGACCAGACTGACTCATGACACTGTGCACTCATCACTGACTAGATTGTATGGTCTAAAGATCGGATTGTACGGTCACTACCAGTATTTTCACGGAACAAGGAATTTCTCCATTTTCCAAGTGCCCTCACTTAACACCCAAATAAAACACTACACTTGGAACATGAAGGGAACTCTCAAACACTCCTTTGCAAATAGTGGCTCTTTATGGCCTTATAATTTTACAAATGCCAAATGATGAAATGAGCAAATAAGAACCAAGGCAATTAAGAACCAAATGGGTATGTATGAGCCTTAATATGAACCGCGTGAGTGGGTTTAACCTCGGAGTTCATAAGAGCTTGCTCAATGGTTATGAAGCACAATCCTTTCCTCTGGTCACACTTGTGGAGATGTAATCTCATCTTGATCATGAGGCACAAATATCTCCAAATATGACAAGCCTTCTTTGTGTTTCCTATATGATGCATGCAACAAGTATTTTACTTATGCATAGAAAGTAAACATGACATGTGAATGCAAGCAATATTAAACAAGACACAAAGGAAACCTAACAATGTCACGTTTGAACCCCTCCCAAGCTTACTCACTATAAACCATACCCTTGCCTTGAGAGAAGCCAATCCACCATCTCAAGAACTCCCCCTTGCTTATAGCTATCTTGGATAGGTTAGACATTGACTAATTTTTATGTGTTTTCCTTTTAGTTATTTACACATGCATGGATGTAAAGCATACTAGTCACAAAGCAGTCCTAATTACCATGCAATGCAAGAGAAGGAAAAACACACTACAACTACCAAGAACAAACACGGTTACCTCCCTCATGAGTAGATATATCGTTGAGGTCCATATCATTTGTGGTGGACTTCATATGATCTTCATGAAACTCTTGGTCCACCACTACCACCATCTTCTAGGTCTTGTTCTTAGGCACCCACTTGTACTTCGTTGACCTCTCAAGATCAACAATGCACTTAGGCACCCATATGCTCTTGACCTTTTTCTTCTTGTTTGGTGCTCCCAAAGCCTTAGCATTCACCTTGCCATCCTAAAGATGCATCTAGGAACCCCTAGTGGGTTTTGATGTACGATGATGGAAGATTAAAATCGTACTAACAATGTTCATGAAGTAAATGTGCAGATAATCAAAATTATTGTCTAAACCCACATTTGCAAGATGGCTATTACTCCCAACAAGGAGAAAAGTAAAATTGACTCAAATGTCTTAAAGAGTAGTTTTTATTTTAATTGAGTCATAGGCATGCCGAACTATAAAGGGCGGCGGGGGGTAAACCAATCTTGCTAAGAAGGGAAATTTGTGTGCTCAAGCCTACCAAAAAGTTTAGTGAGAGTTTAGCGAACCAATGCCAAAAAGAACCAATCCTTTTCAAGCCAAACAGAGAGTCATGGAAGTTCCGTGGTTCATTCCACGGAAGTTCCGTCATTGCCAAGCTTCTAACCTCGGCCAACCCGAGAGTTACAGAAGTTCCGTGGACTCCCCCATGGAAGTTCCGCCATTTTCTGGTTTCTCTGTGTTGCATACCCGAGAGCAACGGTAGTTCCGTGAAGACCATGATGGAAGTTCCATCGTCTCTGGCTCAGTTGAAATCCAACCGTGCAACGGCTCTTTTTGAACTGACGGAAGTTCAGTGGGTAACCACGGAAGTTCCGTCAGACACAAAAAAGCTGTGTAACAGCTAGTTTTTGGAGAGCATCTATATATACTCTCCCCTTTCCCCCGTGAGAAGAGTTGGACTGCTTGAAAATTCACTCTCATTTCAGCTAGAGCTCTCCCCTCTCACTTCTAGACTTGTTCTTGACATTCCAAGCAAGTGAGAGAGATCCAACCACAAAAAAGATTGAATTCATCAATTCAAAAGCTTGAGCACATCTTTCCCTCCCCATCAAGATTTGATTTGCTTGTTACTCTTGGAGACTTGGTCTCCTAGACGGCTACGCATCGCCCTTGAGCTCCCAACTTGTTGTGGTGAGACGGGGATGCTTGTGAAGGTGTAATTCGCCTCCGGAGGAAAAGAATCAAGTAGAGAAAGAAATCCAAGCACGATCTTTGTGGTTGCTTGGCGGGGAAAAGGGTTGAGAGAGACCCAGCTACTTTGTGTGGCTCCTCAACGAGGACGTAGGAACTACTTAGTGTGGTTGTCAAACTTCGGATTAATTACTTGTCTCTCTTTACATTCCTGCATCTCCTATTGTGCTTGTGTATTGTTTTCATAGTATTGTGCTCAATTCACTTGATAATTGTGTTGCTAGTTATCTATCAAAGATTCCTAGGTGTGCATTGCTTTAGCTTCACTTCAATCAAGTATTGGATCTCTAACTCTTAAGTTATCCGCATTTCTATAAGTTGTAGAGAAAGAATTGGTGAAGTTCTGTCATTTGACAAAACTTTCGTGGTGACGAAAGTTTCGTCATTCCTGATGGAAGTTCCATCGTTGTTAGATTTGATCATAGCTTTGTGCATTTTCAGTTTTAATTTTTTAGATTGCCTATTCACCCCCCCCCCCCTCTAGGCAACTTTCACATCCTTGTTCCTAAAAAGCTTGAAATGTGTGTTCTCATGGAACAAGTTAGCGTTAGGCAAAACAATGGAACTTCTCACTATAGGGCAATCCTTGATGGTGTGACCATCCTTGCAACACCTCTCGCAATAGTAGTCGTCGACGAGCAGGGGTTTGATCCATGTGGGGGTGGAATCACTCGTCCCAATGATGTCGATGGTGGAAGGATATGAGCCAAGTCCCCAGTGGGAGACATTGTTCACAAGGTTTCTCCCAAGAATCTCCTTGTGGATGGCTCTACCACGTGTGAGCCTCTCAAAGCCATCCATCACCATCTTCCTCTCTTCCTTGAGCTTGTGATATTCCTCCGAAACAAATGGCTCCAGAGAAGAAACCTCGACCGAGGTGGTTAGTTCATCACACATAGTGGAAGCATCACTCTTGAATGAACTAGAGGAGGAAGAGGCAGGGTTATCGACATTGATGGCCTCAAAAGTAAGTTCAAGGGCCTCGTACTTCTCACGTAGCTCTACATGATCACCCTTGAGTTTGTCATAACTCTTGTTTAGGGCCTCATGAGATGTGACAAGGTCCTTGAGCTCACTCTCAAGCTCACCAACACGGTCCTTAGCCAACTTACACTCTTTTCTTACCACATCCAACATTTTAGATTTCTCGACAGCGATGTCGCGGGCTTGCTCCAGCATACTCCAAAGCTCAGCACATGAGAGCTCCTCATCATAGCTATTGTCGCTGCTCTCATCCTCACTCTCCCCAAGTTGGCTCGCAGCCATGAGGCACGTGGGAGGTGGAGGAAGAGCTCATGGTAGTGTGGTCTTGATCATGGCTAGGCCGGCCACTTCTTCATCATCACTTGAGGAAGAGGATGTGTCACTTGAGTTGTCACTTGCCATTCTCCAACAAGGGCCTTGCGTGAGAACTTCTTCTTGTGGTCTTGAGCTTTGCCTTTGCCTTTTCCTTTGTCCTTGTTGAAGTACCTCTTCTTCTTTTGCTTGGCTTTGGTGTCTTCTTCTTCATCATCACTTGAGTCTTGGGACTTGAAATTTTCTTTCTTTGGCTTGGGGCATTCTCGAACAAAGAGGTTCTTGGACCCACAGTTGAGGCACTTGCCCCTGGACTTGAAGGCAAACTTGTTCTTGAAGGTCTTCATCTTTTTCATGAGAAGAGCCAAGTCTTCGGTCAAGTCACCTTCATCATCATCATCATCTTATCTTCTTCAATAACTGCCTTCTTCTTGTTTTTCTTGCTCTTGCTTGTCAGCTTGAAGAACAAGGGTGGATGGTTGTGGATCATCCATCCCTAACTGGTAGCTCTTGAAGGCAGTGATCTTGCCAAGTACATCCTTCATGGTCTTGGCCTTGAGGTCACTTTGCAAGGTGAAGGTGATGACACACTCATACTTGGGATCTTTGAATAGCCTCAAGAATCTTCTTATCACCTCAACAGGCTTCAGCTTGAAGTCATCCCCAAGAGCATTGATCTCCTCTATTAGTACATGAAAGCGAGAATAAACAGTGTTAGCTCTCTCATGTGGCAATCTAGTGAAGTTATCATACTTGTTCTTCAACACATAGTATCTTTCGTCTTTGACATCACTGGTACCCTCATAGAGACTCTGAATCTCAGTCCAGATACCACGTGCTGTTGAACTTACATCCAATCTAGCAAAAACATCCTTAGATATGCATGCAAACAGAGCATTCTTGCCCTTAGCGTTGCACTTAATAAAATCAGGCTCAAGCAGGTTCACATCCGTATCAGTTTCGTGAGTGACCATCCATATCTCTGGATCAAGGGACTCCAGGTATGCTTGCATGCGAGCCTTCCAATACTCATAGTCCTCCCCATTGAATATCGAAACACTCCCCACCTGTCCCGGCATCCTTACTCAATGCGGTGAAACCTCAAAGATGAGCACTTGGCTCTGATACCACTTGTAAGGACCGAAGGCGTACCGAGAGGGGGGGGGAGGGGTGAATCGGTAAACCGCTCACGAATTCGAATACTTCAGTTCACACTACTTGAACCTAACAATCATTGCAACCTAAACAATTCTAGTAGGCCAAGACCCTACACATGCTAGTGTTCATGATGATAGCAAGCACGAAAGCCAAACACACTAGCCTATGCAAGCCACAATTCAACCTAGTTACTAGAGCACACAATTATGAAATAGTAAAGAGGAGGTCAAGAAATGCTCATGATTTTTTCCCGAGGCCTCGGAAGGATGGCGCCTTCCCCTACTCCCTGTTGGACCACTCCCGTCGGAGTCCTGGTCCCTCCGGGCACCGATGTGGAGTTCTCACCCACGAGCCCGCAATCACTCCCGGAGTGAAGACACTATGCGCATCACCGCTGCCATCACGGCACAAGCTCAAGTTACTCTCACTAGCACTCTCAAGATATGCAATATCTCCTCCTAGTGCTCTACTCTTTTCCTCTTGGCTCTCACCAAATGCTCCAAGTAATTCCAATGGCCAAGAGAGGTCTCCAAGACTCCAGCAACGAAGTTATATAGGCTTCCGACCTCCAACTAGCCGTTGCTCCACGAAATCAGCTTTCTGGGCCTACTGGCTGGACTGTCTGGTCACTGCGTGACCGGACCGTCTGATCAGTGCAATTCTCAGCACCAACGGCTTTGCCCTGCTGAAATCCTATAATGACCGGACCGTACGGTCAATTGACCGGACCAGCCGGTCTGTTTCTCTCTCCAGTCCAGAAACATTTTGGCTCCTGCTTCCTCGCTACCCAGAGTATTCTCGCTACAAGCTCGACTCTTGTAGTTTACTCACTGAGTATTCTCACTGGATTGTTCTCTCCTCTGATGATCGTACAGTCCGGTCACTCCTTGACTGACTGTCCGGTCTCTCCGTCCAGAAGCTGAAACTTCCCGTCCTCGCTTGACTTTGTTTCCTGACTTCTCCGAACAGCTCCTTGTCTTCTCTACTATCACCTAGTGCCTGTGATTTCACTGAGCATCCATGCACATCACTGACTAGACATGACCTAAGAGAAATGACCTAGACCCCCTTGATAGTCTAGTTCTTTCTTATGGACTCAAAGCCTAATAACTAGACAAGTGTTCCAAACACTTGCTCCATAGTTTGTCCTCAGCTTTGATCCATCTCCATCAACCCTTGGACTTCATCAAGCTCACAAGCCTTCATGCTTCTGGTCATTGTCATCAATTGCCAAGGCAACCATCATCCATATGATTTGTAGTTGAGTTTAGAGATGATTCCTACATAGACAACACTCGTGTAGATATTAGCCCATAGTTTCATAGTTGTCATCAATCACCAAAAGATTCATACCTTGGGGATCCCTCCATCAGTGGTCATGAAGCTAACACCAAGGTATGAATGATTTGGTGATAGATGACAACTATGAAATTGTGGGCTAATATCTAAATGAGTGCCTTGGGAAAGGATGACAAGTGACCACAAGCATGGAGGCTTGCTAAGCTTGATGGAGTCCAAGGTATGATGAACATGGATCAAGGATAAGGACAAGCTATGGAGCAAGTGTTCGGAACACTTGTCTAGTTGTTAGGACTTTGAGTCCATAGGAAAAACTAGACTATCATGGGGGTCTAGGTCATGACTAGTCAGTGATGTGCATGATGCTCAGTGAATTCACATGCACTAGGTGACAGTAGAGAAGCCAAGGAGCTGTTCGGAAAAGCCTGGAAACAAAGTCAAGCGAGGACGACGAGTTTCAGCTTCTGGACATAGTGACCAGACAGAGGGGTCAGTAGAGACCGGACTATAAGGTCACTAGGAGATCAGAGAGGAGTCTGCGAGGAATCTGTCAAGTCTGGAAACCCTAGAGACTGGATGGTACGGTCTAGTGGTCGGACAGTCCGGTCACTAGGGCTGAGGCTCGGGACAGAGAGGAAGGCAACTAGAAGCTCTCTGGAATGCATAGGACGCAAAGAGACCGGACGGTCCGGTCAGTACAAGGAAATCGCCTGGACAGAGCAACCAATGGTTCTAGGAACCGTTTCAGAGAGACCGGATGGTCCAGTATGGTAGTGACCGGACAGTCTGGTCAATGGTGTCCAGAAAGGTGATTTCATAGAGCAATGGCTAGTTTGTGGTTGGAAGCCTATATAACATCGTTGCTGGGGTCTTCGAGACCTCTCTTGGCCAGTGGAATTGCTTGGAGCATTTGGTGAGAGCCAAGAGGTAAAGAGGAGAGCACTAGGAGGAGATATTGCATATCTTGAGAGTGCTAGTGAGAGTAACAAGAGTATCTTGCACATCTAAGGCTAGGGTGTCCTTGAGAGTGTGATCTAGGTTGTTACTCTTGGTCTATGGTGAGATCTAGACCGGTTAGGTGTCAGTGATCGAGCCTATCATGATCGGTTGTGAAGGCCGTCACACGTTTATACCTGGTTTGGACCCGCCGGTGAAAGGGGCATCGCTAGTGAGCGCCGGTGTTGGCTCGGGGAGTCCGTCAAGTTCTCAAGGGAGGTGAGCTTGTGTCTTGGTGGCAGCGGTGATGCGCAGCATGTCTTCACTCCGAGAGTGATTGCGGGCTCGTGGGCGAGAACTCCACATTGGTGGCGGGAGGGACTGACACTCCGACGATAGTGGTCCAACGAGGAGTAGGTGAAGGCGCCATCCTTCTGAGACCTCGGGAAAAAATCATGAGCATTCCTTGACTCCCTCTTTACTATTCTGCAATTGTGTGCTCTAGTAACTAGGTTGAATAGTGGCTTGCATAGGCTAGCGTGCTTAGCTTGCACGCTTGCTCTCTTCATGAACACTAGCATGTGTAGGATCTTGGCCTCCTAGAATTGTTACGTTGTAACGATTGCTAGGTTCTAGTGGTGTGAACTAGTAGCATTTGGATTTATGGTCGGCTTAACGATTCACCCCCCCCCCTCCCCCTCTCTTTGTACGCCTTCGGTCCTTACATCCCGCGAAGGGCGTTGGTTTTGCCCAACAAGAAGAACTTGGCGAGGAACATAGTTGAACACTTTTCCTAGGTACTCACAACATCCTTGTTCACGTAGAACCACTGTTTTGCCCTCCTTAGAAGGGAGAACGGAAACAGATGAAGGCGAGTGGCATCTTGAGAGACGTCCTTCATCTTGAGGGTGCTACAAATCTCTAGAAATTGTTGCAGATGGGTGCTGGCGTCCTCATTGGCCTTCGCACAAAACGGGCTGGCCTGCACCATGGTAATAAGGCCCATCTTGATCTCGAAATTTGCATCTCCCATCACATTAAGTGCAACAAGGATGTTGCACGCCAAGGGAGCGGAAAAACCGTGAAGACTCTTCTGGGCCACGACCTTGAAGCTTGATGGTGCGGAGATGACTAGTTCACTTGCAGACACGAACTTTTGAGGAGGGACGAGACGTGCACGTACCCTTCCCATCAGTTGTTCAGGATCTTCAATGTAATTTTCAAGCAAGGTGAAGCCGGTCATGCACCACCCTACTTTCACATAAAAGGAGAAAACAAACAAGTTTAGCCTGTGTGGGTGAAAACCAAATAATCTCATATGCATGAATAGAACATAGGTAATTCTTTTGATCTATCACCATCCTAGCAACGACGCCAGAAATGCTTGTTGACATTTCTTAGCATTGCTACTGAGCTGCCTTAGCAATGAAGCTAGAAATTTGTGTTGGTAATCTTTAACGAATGCAGGTACTCCACAAGCGTATGGAGAATACCATTGTAGCATTTCACCAAAAGTATTCAGGGTATTCTATTTATTTTAACCCAAAGGAACGCAGGAGATTGATCACAGTAATTACCATGTTCTAGAAATTGCATTGTATATTATAAGACAAAGTCCTTAGAGGGGTAAGGATAAAGATAAACACGGGTAGTGGATACATAGATAGCATACTCAAGATAAATGAATACTAGTCTAGTAGAGAAGGACAAAGAAAAAACTAAGTTTCTATGTTGCTTTTATATAGTTACATACTCTACATTATATACTATTATACAGATACATAAACTATGCAAGACAATCAAATCATCACACCGTAGGCATCCGGTTTTGCCCTGCATCCACAGTATGATTCCGGCCAAGAGCCTATTGCATAGCCGAACGTGGGAGATTTCAATAGACAGATAGGGTCGTCACCACCTACTGTCTACCCCTAGCAATCCATGGGTTACATGACAACTAATGCATTCTATTGATCCAAGCACCATGCTTACATCTCTAGAACAATACCCCTAATCCCGTAGTGATGGATCATAAAAGGATTAATCACATTGAAGTGAACACTAAACATGTGGAAATAATATAAGTCAGACATTACTCATGCATCACTATAACAATATAAAGACTATAGTAAGGGCTTATGTCTAATATGGTACTATCGTATAACTACATTACTAATATGCAAGCATGATAATCACATACATGAATGGATCATATAATCAAACAAGAAACACATGACCCAAGCAAAACTATATAGAAAGACTAAATATATTAAATAGAACAAAGTCTTACAAAAGGAGAAAGATACAAGAGCCATACCACAACTCCAAGAAAGATTTGGGAACTGAAGAAGGCTCTATTCTAAGCCTAACTCCACTAAAACTAGAGAGTAAGTCAAAATACAAAGGGAGTGATGCTTCTAAGTGTGTGTTTAGGAGTGATGCCACACCCTTCTGTTTATAGGGGTCCAAAGCGGTTATGAGGTCGGCAACTCCCTCCCTAAGGTGGACAGCTGCCTTCAAGAGTCGGTGAGAAACCACCACAGAAGACTGGGCCCTAGTGGGCCCACCTTCTATTCGGCCGACCAGGGGTGGGGCCCAGTGGCCTCCCGGTTCTTCTGGCACACTAGTGGGTGGCCCCCATTGCCTCCTTGGCTTAGCCCTTCTGTATGTCGGTTTGGTGCTACAGGTGGGCCAGTTAATCCATGGGAATTCCCGTTGGCGGGTCTAATTGGTTGAAGTTGTGTTTCTTCATCACATAGTTGTGTTTCCTCCTCCATTTCATTGTTTCTTCTGCATCTGAGCATTTCTCCAAGCACATGTGGATATTTATTATTTCTGACTAACATGCATGGTGAGAATGTTGAATCCTCCTTTATTTTTAGTAATATTGATGGTCAGAATTGGTATTTAACGACCGTCAATAGGCATCGATCAATCGTCGACTCAAATAGAATACCACCCGCCCCTTGCCATCCTGCGCTTGAATCAAAGTCACTCCGATTAACTCCTTGTCCACCGCGATACATAGTTTGAAGGGCAATCATTTTCTTGGTGGCACCAACACTGGAGGCGAGATCAGATAGTTCTTGATATCATCCAGGGCCTTCTGATGTTTAGGCTCCCATACAAACATCTGATCGGCCTTGAACTTTAATAATGGAGTAAAAACATCAAGTCTTCCTGATAAATTTGAAAGAAACCTCTGTATGAAATTAACTTTGCCAATCAAGGACTACAGCTCAGTCTTGTTAACAGGAGGCGTGATATCATTGACAACTGTGACGCTCTTTGGACCAATTTCAATCCCTTTTTCATGCACAATAAAACCTAGAAACTGGGCAGTTGATATACCAAAGGCACACTTTTTATGATTCATCTTTAAACCATACCCCCTGATTCTTTCTAGTGTTTCCCGCAAATCGGCTATGTGATCTTCTATTCTTCTAGATTTAAGCACCACATCATCAATGTAAATTTTCACTAACCTACAAATCAAGTCATGGAATATGTAATTCATAGCTCTCTGATATGTGGCTCCAACATTATTCAACCTAAAGGTCATAATGATCCATTCATAAAGCCGATAGCCCCAGGACACCTAAAAGCAGCCTTCGTTATGTCTTCTTCTATAATGAAGATCTGATTATAACCAGCATTGTCATCCATAAAACTTATAATCTTATGTCTAGCTGCTGCATCAACCAGAAGATCTGCTACCGGCATCGGGTAATCGTCTTTAGGGGTGGCCTTGTTCAATGGCCTAAAATCAATATACATCCTAAGCTGTCCACTCTTGTTGAATACGGGCACAATCTTTGAAACCCACTCTAGATATCGACAAGGCCTAATAAATTTAGCATCATACAGTCTAGCAATCTCTGCCTTAATCTCATCATAAATCTTTGGATCTATATTTCTTGGTGGTGCTTGTACAGACGATATCCAGGTTTGGTTGGAAGACGATGTTCAACAATGGATCGGCTAAGACCGGGCATCTCAGAATAATCTGAAGCAAAACAATCCTGATACTCCTTCAATAATTTTATTATTTCAACTTTAAAATATTCATCTACTTTCTTACTGATAAATGTCAGTCTTGGCTTATTGCCATCTCCTATATCGACTTCCTGGAGTTCATCAGCCGACCTAAATCCCTTCCCTAACTTGCCATGTTCTACAAACTCCATTGGGGCGCTTGTCAGAGAAACAACTTCGAATTTTACTGGTCCACCACCTCAAGGCACTGAGTAGTAATCTTGACGTACTCTCCATCCCAAACCTTGCCAGACAGACACTCCATATTATCTGCATGCCATGGCGCCAAATCGGCCGATGCAACATTCATGGTTTCATTAGCTGAGACCACCTCAACTTGATCTGTGATCTACTGGACAAGGGACTAGTGCATGTTCGATGGTATGCAACAATTCACATGTATCCAATCATGGCCCAGTAGCAAACTACATGTCACCTTTCCATCAATGATGAAGAATGTTACCAACAACATTTTACTACTGATCGTAATCTCAACATTCAGAGCACCTTTAGTTGTTGCAGTACGACCACCACAGTCTCTCAAAATCATGTTGGTATCAATTAAATCTCTATTAGTCTCACCCAACTTCCTGACCACGGTGATCGACATGATGTTCACCACAACACCTTCATCAACCACCATCTTTCCCATCGGCACCCCATTAACGAAGTCTTTCATTGAGGCAACCCTCCTAGAAGTTTAGGATCACAAGGGTGCTATAGTGCAGACAATTGATAATACAACCCTTGTCCAATCAAAGTCACATTATTACATCATTAAAGTAGTGAATGTACAACGGAAGTTACAAGTTCATGATAGTTCGAAAACAGCAGAAGCAAGATAAGTACTACAAGCTCTTGATGATACAACGGTAGTAATGATTCATGCCTAGAGAACCATTACTCTATCAACACGCAACATCACTGCGGCGGCAGGTCAGACTCCTAGTGGGCAGTCCAACCGTCAGGGACTTGCATGTCCCAAGGCATCACATTAACATGCAACTCTATCTCTGCATTACCTGAAAACAACAATGGCACAATGCATTACCTAGACATGCATTGGCTCTAATAGGATGGCTGTTTTAAAAGTCTTGCACTAAGCATCCTAATAGTTCTACCAAATTATTTAGCCAGGTTTCATTGTATAGAGCAGGAATATAAATTTAGTGTAACATTCCATGAATTGTAAAGCATAGCATGAAGAAAATACAGTATAAAAGTAGCATAAAATAATAATTAGCAATGACAATATAACACTGTCATAACATAAGTTGTGTGCTACGTGAAGACTCAGTGAATAAGTGGTACATATTACCGTGAGTGATAGCAATTGCAATTAATTTACACCAGCTGGAAAAACACAAAACACATGACACATACGCACGACACATACGCACTCCAGAGTCATATATGACAACCTTTCGCAATAAAAATTTACACATCAGACTAGGTTCAGTGACATCGAATGGGCATGTCGTTCTTCCAACAGTACTTCATGGCAAGAACCGCCCACTCCAGCAGCAGAAGGGTCAATGACCAATGCACCTTAACTGTTCCTATATTGTAAGTAATTAGCATGCATTCGGTACTGTTCAAAACTTGATCAACGGGCCCATAATGAGATGGTCCTTAATTAATAAGGCAGGACTACCACAGTCAACATCCATGTGTTGCTGCAAACCTACACAAGCATCATCCCTACCCGGTCATTACATCATAAGCAAACTTATTTCCATTTAAGTTCAAATTTAATGATCAAGTTCATTCTCTTAGTACGATAAATAGGACTATCGATATAATACTGATTCCTACCATGACTCATATAACAGTAACATAGGTCATTTAGAGTATCATGCAAGGTGGATTTTCAACCAACTCTTATTAATTTAATGCAACAAACAAGCATAGACACTAGCAATTATATTAAACTAGTAAACTTTGTAAAAAGGCGATTACAAACTGGGGCTTGCCTTGATCAACACTAGTGTTAGCAACTATGGTTTCTTGCTCCTCGCAATCAGTACCCTTCTGAAAATCCTGCTCCTACTCCTAGTTATCGCTTATTACCTGTATTTGAACAATGTATTAACGGTATCAAAATAACACATTATTAATATGTTCTCAAAGCCATATGCTTCAGAGAAGCAAGTTTATTCGTTAAAATTTTATGTGTAGATTTTTTTAAAGCAAATTAATAGGGTTAATATAGTCATATGAGCAAATAATTTATTTAACAAGGTAAACATGTGGTTCTGGATATGAGTGATTTATAATAAACAGGGGCATGCATAAAAATTATTTTCACCAAGATTCAGCTCCTGGACATTAGCAATTTATTTACTAGCATTTTTATAAGCAAAAGTGCTAAATAAATCCTAGACCATAATATAATTCATATTTTTCTTAATCAAAACTCAAGGTTATAGATAAACATGTTTTAACAGTGCATGAAAAAAATCAGGATTTAAATGTATTCCTAGAATTTCTGGTGATTTACTTAGTGCTTTAACAAGATAAATCATTGTGAAATCTGTATGCACAAGAACATCAAAGTTTCATTTGTATTTAATAGAGCAGATCAAGATGAATCTAACCAACTTTATTTGGGCTTCATTGGATTTGTAGTTTAATTACTATGATTTTTTCAAAATATTTCATCATTTTCTGTATTTTCTGGTATTTATCTGTTGACAACTCTGCGCTGCATCAGCGACACGTGGATGACACATAGGTGCCATGCAGGCTGCAGTCAGTACCCGCAGGACGTTGCCGGAGAAGCCAGAGCTTGCCGGAGTGCTCGTCACCGAGGGCCGTGCGCGGTGAACATCGCTGCACGTGTGTGGAATGGTGCGTATGTCGAGGCGCATCGGCTGGAGGGTTTCTCGAGGAAGTATGCTCACCGGAGATGGTCAACGGCGGTTAGCGGTGGAGAAGGAAGTTCGACGATGTCACGCAAATGTCGTGGTCGATGAAAAGCTTCACTGCTTCTTCGTTGAGCTTCAGAGGATCATGGAGAACATCGGCGTCGAAGAGATAGTCGACGGAAGTGCCTGGAGGATGGAGCTTGTCGTGAGGCGCAGAATGGCAGGAGCACCAGCGGCCACGAAAGCTAGAAAATCGATGAGCGCGAGGGAAAACAAATCAACAGGAAGTTATGCTCAGAGGATGCGGAATCCAGATAGGAAGTTTCGCATACAAGGAATTGAACTGAAGCTCACACTAGAAATCGAATTTTAGAGAAAACGGGATAGTGGTCGATTGATGAACTCAGGAGAAAATGGTTCGATTCAATTGAGTCATTAGAGGAACACTCTGATCGGCCACCACGAGAATCTATAGGGGGGTTTTGCGCATCGTCTGGTGCTCTTGGGTTGGCTGGGGAGGTTCTGGAGCTGCCAGAATTGGGAGCTCGGTTGAAGTTCGGCAATGGCGGGCGCAGGGGAGAAGAAATAAGGCCGGGGAGGGGGTTTTAAAGGCCGAGCGAAACCGGCCGAGGTGGTCGCAGACCGGGGGCGGCTGCGCGCATGGTTTTTGTTCGCTCTTGGGTGACGGGGAGTAGTCGGGTGCGGGGGAACATGGCGCTTCTACTGCGGCCATGGCAGGGACGTCGGGGCGGTGGAAAGTGACTGTTGGCGCGACGTCTAGCGGCGTGCGGCCGTCGAGGGAGGCTGAGGAGGTGACGGATAAAAACGGGTCGACGGGCGAGCGCGGCAGTGCGGGATCAAGTCCCGGAGTCGGAGAAAAAGCGACGCTAGTGCGACTGTCTCCGTCGGCGCCAAGGATGAAGAAGACAGGAGATTTTGCACTAGGGCCCTCACGGTTTTCTCAAAACTGCAAATCCGTCCTTAGTTCTGTTTTATTTTAAATTAAATAGCTACAAGCCTCCAAATGAATTGGGAATTTACACATAGTTCCTTTGAGATATTTGTGGTGCTTTCATGGGGTCCATTTTATCAGAAAAGTTATAATTTTTTTAGAATTAAAATTCAATTTCAAAAGATTTTTAGGCTTAAATTAATTATTCGGGTACTTCCAAATAAGATAAAGTGCTCATTTTGCTCTAAACTTCTATTTTGTCATTCCTGTAATAATTTTGTACTTACTTGGCACATGTTGTATAGACAAAATTTAAATTGCTTCATAACTTGTTTGTCGGGTTTCTAATTGACTATAATTAATTCAATCTTGAGTGGGACCTTTATCATTTTATGTTTCACTCTAGCTAAAATTTTGTGGTCATCATGCTTGCTAAGTAGAAACGAGACACTTGGGTGTCATAACCCTCCCTCTTAAAGAAATCTTGTCACGAGATTAAGAACAAAGCAAACTTGAGGGAAGTACGGTAATAAAAAATATACCTAAGAATGATGACCAGAATTTCAGGTAATTAGTACTAAAAAATTCTTTAGATTCCCAAGTGGATTCATCTTCTGAATGATTATCCACTATACTTTATAGAATTTGATTGTTCTTTTATGGGTTGTATGTGAGGTCCGGTTGAAGGTGGTCAAAATCTTCTAGGATAATATCAATTGGAGGCTTCAGACACCACTTCAGTTACGAGACATGAAAGATGTTATGAACTCCAGACAAATTAGCAGGTAATTCTAGATTGTATGCTACAGGTCCAAATCGTTCTAGGATTTTAAACGGGTCAAGATAACGGGTAGTTAATTTTTCTTTGACCCCAAAGCATTGAATACCTTTCATCGGTGATACTCAAAGATAGACATAGTCATTCTCATTAAAGTGGAGTGGTCTACGTCATCGATTTGCATATTTTTCTTGACGATAGTTTGTAGCTTTAAGATTTATCTGAATAGTACGAACCTTTTCCTCGGCGTCCTCTACAAGGTCAGGACCAAAATTTACGCATCCTGGTAACTAACTGTTGTTGTACGAAAATTCAGCATATGGTAGGTACTCATCCCAGTTACTACTATGCGCTAAAACACATGCTCTGAGCATAACTTCCTAGATTTGTTTGACATGCTCTATTTGTCCATCAGCAGCTGGGTGGTAAGCAGAAGTACAAATTAAATTTATATCTAGAGATCCATGTAGCTGTTTCTAGAAACGAGAAACAAACTGTGAACCTGTATATGAAATAACAGTCTTAGGTACTCCATGAAGACACAAGAATCTTAATATGTATAGTTCTGCATATTATTTCATCTTATATGTATAATTCAATGGTACGAAATGAGCAGACTTTGTGAGTCTATCCACAATGTCCCAAATCGAGTCATGCTTACTGGAAGTGAGAGGAAGGCTACATCCAAAATTTCAATTTTGGAGTGTTAATAAATTTTCACTAAACTTTAATACTTTTTGTAATAGTTTAAAAATTAATTTCAATTAATTCGGTTGCTATCATTTTATTTAGATAAAATACATATTTTCTAAATTAAACAAATTAATTTATTACTTGTTTGTTGCATTCATGCCAGAGTAGTATTGCAGTAGGGTTTTCTTGTGTGAAAAATTTACTCAAAATTCGAGTAGATATCGTTTTAGTGTTAGAAATTAGCAATAGAAATAATAGAAAAACGAAATTAGAAAAAGAAGAAAAAAAACCACTCGCGTGAGGCCTCCTGCACCAATTCCCTCGTCATGGCCCAGGTAGCCTCCTCTCTTGTTCAGGCCTACTAGAACCATCACCCATATGCAACTAGCCAGCTCAGCTTGGCCTACACGTGCACCTCAATCCAGAGCCGATCTGAAGCCCAACCACCGTTTCTTCTTCCTCCAGCACGAACGCTGTCGCCAGGAAAAGGAACGCCGCCGCCGGCCGATGATCTCCCTCCCCACGAGAGTAACCGAAGCCACAACCCTTCAAACGGACGCGCCACCCTCTCCTCTTCCTATTCCATCCGTTTTCAGCACTAATCGTCCACCATGGACCTCATGTGGTCATCAATAGCGCCACCAGCCATTAAAGCATTGGTGAGGCCGTTTGTCTACCTTCCACCCCGTCCACAGCCTATAAAACGATGCCTAGATACCCCTTGTGATGTGTACCGATGTTCCCTGCCTCCTCTCTCTCAGTTTAGACCTTTGGAGTCCAATTTCCTCGCCGTCTCCTTGATCCCGTCGTGTCCAGACAAGCAATGTGCTGTTTTGTTCACATAAGCAGCCGAGCTGCCTGCCAGTCATGCGGCCGTTCCGCCCGTGGCCCCTTTAAAACCCAGCAAAAGCACCCATCGGCCACCGTTAAATTTTCCTGAGACGTTTCGCCCTCAATCCCATACGGAAGTGCTGCCCCACACATCATCCCCCATATCCGTCTATTGCTGCGCCGCCATCGAAAGTCGACGTGGACCGCCCGCCTCCCACCTCCCCGGTTCCAAAATCGACCCAACGAACTCACAAACAGTTCCCGGTTTCCCTTCCCCCACTCCCCTACCTTAGTTGCCTTAGTTGACCCCTCGTGAGCGTTATTGAGCATCAATGGCCATGGCGGCCATTGATTTCGGCGAGTTCCACTTACGACCTCTTCATTTTCCCCCGAATCCTATAAAATCTAGTGCGAGTTCCTCCTCGGCTACATTTGCCTTCCCCTACATTTTTGGCTTATCATCCCTTGTAGAAACACCTCCCCAAAAGACGTCTTCCCAAGTGAGTTGCACCGCCATGCGTCGTACCTTCTTCCGGCCACCTCGACTCGCCAATCCATTTGCCTATGACCAGGAGCTCCAGGAGTGCGCCTCAATCCTCGAAGACGAGCTACGGCCCTACGAGCCCCGTCCTAGATGAGTTGAATCATCCACTGCCACCACCCTTCAACACCGTCTGCTTCCAAGCCCATCCTAGCCTAGCGTGACCGCCTGGTAAGCCTCTCCTCATTCCCAGCTTCAGTTTAGGCCAAGAATCATAGCAAATAGAACACCGAAGCGACTCCTCGGCATGCTCCAATGCCACTGCCCATGGTGTCACCATTTCTACCGTCATCACCTACATCATCGAAACCGTTCCCCTCGGTCGAATAGAACACCCTAAAGGGTTATAAGCCCGATCAACGACGGACGAGTGAACCCGTAGGCTTACTAGTGGACACCATGGACTTAGTCCACAAAATTTAGCTTTTATCTTAATTTGTGTAAATTCCTGTAAATGAGCCTTTTACGCTTAGGTCCCTGATTCTAAAGGAAATACAGTTTCGGTTCTTCATGTTTGCACAAAATCCATACTTATTATAAAAATTTAGCCCTTCTGTTTTAAACTTTGTTCTCTATACTTTACTAAAGTTACATTTAACTTGCTAGCCTTTTACTGTTTAAGAAAAATATATGTTTCTAAAATAAAATCTATTTATTTTATATTTAGATTGCAAAACAAATTATAGCATCTATGTTTAATAAAACTAAGCATTATTATTTCTATGATTTATAAAATCAATTATTTTTTGGGTATGTAATTTTGCGAATAAACCCTTAGTCTTTTAACCTTCATAACTTTTCAACCGTAACTTTGACTATGAAAAATAGATCAAAAGATAGTACACGTTCCTATGATTCATAACTTTAGTGTACTGTTCCTTATTTGTTTGTGTTTTACTTTTCTGATATTTATCGATATTAGAGGAGGAGCAACTCCAGAATTTCCAAGACTCTGAGTTTGAGCAGCAGCTACCAGGGAAAGAGGCAGTGTCCTTGACCATATTGCACCAATTAAGGATTCTAGTTTACTTTTCATGCATGCTTGTCTAAATTTGAATCCTATGTTAGGGTTGACTAGAAATTGATTTATCCTGTCCTTGTCGTCTGGTTTGGGACTTGTTGGTTGAGTTTGGGTACGTCATGCTAGTGCAATACTTTGGAGTATAAAAATAGATATTAATAAACTTGACTAATATTCACTTGAACCAAATTATTATTTGTGTAACTTAGATGACCCAAGCAGGAGGATGTTAATGATGGTGGGGGTATGCACAGGTACGCGTAATGTACTGTTTGGTTTCTGGTAGTGCCTGCTTGTGGTCATAAAAACCAATTCATGGAGCGGGCACCCAGGAAAACAACGCAAAGCACAAGGCTGATATAGGTAGGCGCGGTCCGATAGTAGATGTCTTCCTAGTTTTGCGGGCGTTCAAGGAAGGAGGACGAGAGGGTTACTTTTGGTCTCAGGTGATGAAGGGTATGCTTCTAGCCATGGCGCCAGAGGGGGGCTTCTGTAGGGATGGTTAATCCCACAGTAGTGAAACCTTAGCTGGGACATTTTGCAAGATGGGGAGCTCTTTGAAAGACCATGTGGTGATCTCTTGGCCTCTCACCTACGATAGTGTGTTGGCAACAGGGAGACTGTAGTCACCAATGGGTGATAGAATCACCAACCTATGGGTAAAGTTGTGCAACCTCTGCAGAGTGTAAAACTGTTATAACAGCCGTGCTCACGGTCAAGAGCGGCATGTCATTACAGGTGGGTAACCTGTAGTGTTATGGTATGGGTGGATAACTCATAGTTTTGCTATCGGTGGGCAACCGATAGTGTTGGACAAGTGGTTAACCTGTTGGGCTACTTATCACCTAGTAAATAGGATGCTTGTATAATTAGAGTTATAGGCTAAGGATGCGTAGTGCAGTAAGCCCGTGTCAAGCCTTTTCTTGTTATAGCCTGCATGTCATTACATTCCTCCACTTGCTGAGTACTTTATGTACTCACGCATTTTAGTTTTGTTTGTGTTGTTGCTCTTATATTACTGCTGCTCAGACGATGTTGGCGAGATGTACTACTTGGATGAAGACTACTACGACTAGACGTTTGACCCTCGGTGGACTGCCTGTGGTGTTATGGAGCCTTCCGCTGTCTAGTCTTTTAGACTTTGCAATAATGATATGATGTAATAATAATAATAATATAATGACATTGGTTTTACTGTTACTTCACTTTTGTCTTGTGTGCGTGAAAACTTGATTCTGGGCACGCATACAGATGCATTTGGTTTTGGCCTTATAACCGGGTGTGACAAAGGCCAACAATAAGATCCATGCTGATATCTTCCCACTTGTAGGTAGGAATACTTAATGGTTGAAGTAATCCGGTCTGGTTTAAATGGTTGGCTTATGACTCTTTGACAAGTATCATATTCTGCGACATACCGGGCAACTTCTCATTTCATTCTTGTCCATCAAGAGTTCTTTTTTATTGCTACCAAGGGGAATAGAATATTTGAAATGATAGGTTTCATCGAAAATCATTCGACGAAGTTCAAAAATCTTTTGGTACTACTAAACGGTTATTAAACTAGAGAGTACCATCCGAGTCTTGTGTGAAACATTTTGCTTTACTATTTCTAATGTTCTGACAAATATAATTCATACCCATATCATTTTTTTTGTGCAGCAATGACTTTATCTCGAATGGTGGAATGGATACTAAGGTTATTGGTCACTAAAGCAGGCATAACATGGAGACTTAGTTCTGAATTAATTATTTTGTTGTTGCTGTCTTCAAATTACAACACCAAATTATTGTAGTGTATCTTCTGACTCAGCAGATCAGTGACTACATCGGTCTTTCCTGGATGATAATGAATCTGTGGATTATAATCCGTCATTAATTCTAGCCATAGACATTGTCTCATGTTCAGATCGGTATGAGTGAAAATGTATATTGAGCTCTTATGATCTATATAGATATGCACCAAATTTCCTAGCAAATAATGCCTCCATATTAATAGTGGAAACACAACTGCAGCTAGCTCTAAATCATGAGATGGACAATGCTCTTCGTGCTTTCGTAATTGCCAAGAGGCATAGGCAATGACACGGCCATATTGGATAAGCTCTCATCCAAGTCATGTCCCAAACACATCACAATATACGTTAAACAGTTTAGTGATGTCTGTCTGAGCCAATACTGTGGCAGTAGTTAATAGTTCCTTCAACTTTTGGAATGCTTCTTCACATTTATTATTCCATTCGAACTTCACATCATTTTTCCATAATCTTGTGATGGGCTTGGATAGCTTGGAAAAATTAGGAATGAATATTCGGTAATAACCAGCTAATCCTAACAAACAACGAACGTGATGGACAAAAGTAGGTGGTTTCCAATCCAACACATCGTGAACTTTGACAGGCTCTACTGAGATACCTTCTGCTAAAACTATGTGACCAAGAAATGGCACACGATACAACAAAAATTCACACTTGCTGAATTTTGCAAACAACTTGTGACCTAGACGTTGAAGAAGAATACAAAGATGTTCAGCATGTTTTTTCTTGGCCTTCGAATGGACGAGGATGTCATCAATAAAGACTACCATGAATTGGTCCAGCTCTGGCATGAATATCGAATTCTTAGGATAGAAGAAGTAGGCAGGAGCATTGGTTAATCAGAATGACATTACTAGATATTCAAATAATCTGTATAGTAGAGAAGGCAGTCTTCGAAATACCTTCTGCTCTAATATTTATTTGATGATAGCCCGAGTGAAGGTCAATTTTTAAAAAGACCTTGGCACCAACCAATTGATCAAAAAGAATACCAATTCGGGGCAGCGGGCGTTTATTTTTTATCGTGACTTCATATAACGGTAGGTAATCAACGACAAGGCGCAGAGGCCTGTCCTTCTTCTTCACAAAAATAGCAGGACAGACCCAAGGGGAAGTACTTGGAGGAATGAAACCATTTTCTAGTAATTCATTGAATTGCTTCTTTAGTTCAGCCAGTTCATTCGGGGCCATTTTATACGGGCGACATGATATTGGAGAAGTTCCTGGCTGTAACTTAATCTTAAATTCTACTTCACGGTCAGGCGTAAGTCTAGAGATATCCTCAGTAAACACATCTGGAAACTTTCAGACGATAGGAATATTTTCTAGTGCTACCCCTTCCAAATGACAGACAACTAGATTTTTTGAGGGTTCGGAATTTAGAGAAATTGTGTCTCGGCCATGCAAGGGATAATTCAGATGAACGATACAGGGCACAATATCTAGCACGGCTCTATGGATTTTCATCCAAATTATACCTATAATTAGATCGACCTCTTGATTATGGAGCATGATAAAATCGGTGGGGTAAACCTTTTGATTTATTTCCAGTGGATCTTTGCATATTATTTTGTTAGCAAAAATTTGTCCATCAGGGGAGCAGACTGCGTAACACCTATTTATAGTGGTGCTATGGAGATTTTTTGTACACATGCCTTGCTAACGAAACTATGTGTAGCACCAGAATCAAAAAGTGCAAGGATAGGCTGACGATAAATTGACGGTCGGCACAGGCTCACCCTGAGGGATGTCTTCAGCGTTGGTGTAATTCACTTGAGCACCATGGGACGGTGCATTCTTGACTTCTCCTGATTTGGATGCTAATTATTATTATTGTTGTTGTTGCACTTGGCCGTAGTGCACTCCTTAGCAAAATGGTCAGTGCGACCATAGTTGTAGCAGGGGTAGTTTCCTCCATGGTTAGCAGGCTGTGGAGCATGTACATTTTGATTTCCCTGCTGCTGATATGGTGCACGAGATTGATGGTTTTGCTGCTCATATGGTGCACTAGACGGGAAGTTTTGCTGCTGCGGTGGCTTGGAATAATTCTGTGGATATGGGCGCTGAAATTGTTGTTGTGGGGATGCCCGAAAACGCTGTCCAGTGGGTAATGTGTAAATCAGGCGATACTTAACTTGTGGAATAGCAGAGGCACTAGCAGGGGCCTTCCATTTACGATCTTCTTCTTCAACTTAGCGCTTAGCACCTTCCTTGACAATAGGTGATAGGTGTAGAGTGCCCGATCTTTCGGCGAGTGTAGATAACTTCGATTTGGTGGATGTTGACCCTCACGATCCGACTACGATGAGCAAGTCGAAGCGCCAATGCAATCGCTGAACCAACTACTGGAGGATATTAACCTTGCGGTAAACAAGATCAACCTGATCACAAGGATCAATTCTTACACGCAATCGAAGAACGAGCAAGAATTAGAGGCGAGCAATCTGATGTATTGCACGAAGGTGGAGTTCTGAATTCACGTCGAGAGACGGATGTATAGCTAAGCCAAACTTAAAACAAAACTCAAAGATTACAAGGGGCGCAGCCCTTGACTATATAGGGGGAGGACGAGGCATCTAGGGCCGGCTGAAGTGGAGAGGCGCGCGGTGGAGAGGGAGTCGTGCGACTTGGGCCATGTGGGCCTTCGGGCGACATCATCCTGGGCCGTCGTTCCTTAGCATCAAAACCGTCTTCAATTCCTGGGCTCGAGCTCTAGTGATTGGGCCCTTGTACGTCGTCGTCTCGTTAGAAGATGGATCCGTAACTCGAGGAGGCGCGACGACGAGAGGTGGAGGCATGATAGCTTGGTTTGGCGCGCCATCTTCCGTCGTCATTATTCGTATGTCGTTGATGTCCTCATCATCCTCCCCTTCTTGAAGTGAAGTCGTCCTCGACGGTAACTCATCATCCTCAACCAAGTATGGTTTCAAATCTGCAACATTAAAACTAGTGGAAACACCAAACTCCATGGGCAAGTCAAGAACATAAGCATTATCGTTAATCTTGGTTAACACTTTAAAAGGACCAGCAGCACGAGGCATCAGTTTAGAACGACGTAAAGTAGGAAATCTATCTTTACGCAAGTGCAACCAAACTAAATCACCAGGTTCAAAAGAAATATGTTTTCTACCTTTTCTACCAGCAACTTGATACTTTTTATTAGCAATGGCAATGTTGTGTTGTATTTCTTCATGCAATTGTTTCATGTGATCAATATGAGCAAGAGCATCAAGATGTGGTTCATCTTCAGCATCAATAGCAAACAAATCAATAGGCGCCTTAGGAACATAGCCATAAACAACCTCAAAAGGACACATCTTAGTGGCAGAATGTGTAGCACGATTATAAGCAAATTCAACATGAGGTAAATAATCTTCCCAGCGTCTCAAATTTTTATCTAAAGCAGCTCTAAGCATAGCAGACAAAGTTCTATTTACTACCTTAGTTTGCCCATCAGCTTGAGGATGACAAGTAGTACTAAATAGCAGCTTAGTTCCTAATTTATTCCAAAGAGAACGCCAAAAATGACTAAGAAACTTAGCATCACGATCAGAGACAATTGTTTTAGGAATTCCATGCAATCTAACAATCTCTCTAAAGAACAATTCAGCAACATTTGAGGCATCATCAGTTTTATGACAAGGTATAAAGTGAGCCATTTTAGAGAAACGATCAACAACCACAAAAATACTGTCCCTCCCCTTCTTAGTGCGAGGCAATCCCAAAACAAAATCCATCAAAATATCATGCCAAGGAGAAGAGGGAATAGGCAAGGGCATATACAAACCATGATTAGCCAAACAAGATTTAGCTTTTTGACATGTAGTACAGCGTGCAACAAGGCGCTCAACATCACGGCGCATCCGTGGCCAAAAGAAATGGTCGGCCAACACCTCATGTGTCTTGAAAACTCCGAAGTGACCCATAAGACCACCTCCATGCGCCTCCTGTAACAATAAAAGACGAACCGAGCTAGCTGGAATACACAGCTTGTTAGCACGAAACAGGAACCCATCCTGCATATGAAATTTGACCCAAGGTTTGCCATCCTTACAATGCATCATAATATCATGAAAATCAGCATCATTCACATATTGATCTATCAAAGCTTGCAAACCAAAGATTTTAAAGTCTAATTGGGACAGCATCATATAACGACGAGACAAAGCATCGGCAATCACATTTTTCTTCCCGTTTTTATGTTTAATGATGTATGGAAAAGATTCAATAAATTCAACCCATTTAGCATGACGAAGATTCAGATTAGTTTGGGTTCTAATATGTTTCAAAGCCTCATGATCAGAATGAATAATAAATTCACGAGGCCATAAATTATGCTGCCATGTTTGCAAAGTTCTTACTAAAGCATAAAGTTCTTTATCATAAGTGGAATATTTAAGAGCAGCACCACTTAACTTCTCACTAAAATAAGAAATGGGTTTATGATCTTGCAACAAAACAGCACCCAAACCAATTCCACTAGCATCACATTCCAATTCAAACACTTTATCAAAATTAGGCAATTGTAAGAGAGGAGCATGAGTTAACCGTTCCTTTAAAGTGTTGAATGCATCGTCTTGTGGTGCGCCGCACTAAAATGGCGCACCCTTCTTGGTCAGCTCATATAATGGTGCAGCAATAGAACTGAAATCCCGCAAAAAACGACGATAGAAGCCTGCAAGACCAAGAAAACTGCGAACCTGTGTGACCGTCGTCGGTTGGGGCCAACTCTGAATGGCGTCCACCTTCCTGCTATCGTCCTCAATGCCCTGTGGAGTAACAACGTATCCAAGAAACAAAACACGTTGCGTGCAAAAAGTGCATTTTTCCATGTTCCCAAACAAGTGAGCAGCATGCAAAGCATCAAAAACAGCACGCAAATGATCTAAATGCTCATTCATGGATTTGCTGTATATAAGGATATCATCAAAATAGACAACAACAAATATTCCAATGAAAGGCCGAAGAACTTCATTTATTAAGCGCATAAAAGTGCTAGGAGCATTAGACAATCTAAACGGCATAACCAACCATTCATACAAGCCAAATTTAGTTTTAAAAGCCATTTTCCATTCATCTCCTAATTTTATTCTTATTTGATGGTAACCACTACGCAAATCAACCTTAGAGAAAATTGTGGCACCACTAAGTTCATCAAGCATATCATCAAGGCGTGGTATAGGATATCGATAACGAATTGTAATATTGTCAATTGCATGACAATCTACACACATACGCCAAGAACCTTCTTTCTTAGGAACAAGCAAAACAGGAACCGAACAAGGGCTAAGAGACTCACGAATGTAACCTTTATCAAGCAATGCCTGCACTTGACGCTGAATTTCTTTCGTCTCCTTAGGATTTGTGCGGTACGGGGCGCGATTAGAAAGCTGTGCGCCTGGAATTAAACCAATCTGATGTTCTATGCCACGAATAGGAGGAATACCCGGCGGCAATTCAGCGGAAAAAACATCTTTATAGTCCTGCAAAAGGTTAGCAACAGCAGGAGGAAT
The DNA here is from genome assembly GCA_030378355.1 of Eleusine indica. Classification (NCBI taxonomy): domain Eukaryota; kingdom Viridiplantae; phylum Streptophyta; class Magnoliopsida; order Poales; family Poaceae; genus Eleusine; species Eleusine indica. The sequence continues at coordinate 26,578,765 of CM059501.1, read as the reverse complement.
ATGCAACATAGGCGCCTCATCTAGTGAAACAAGCATACGAGAGCAAACTAGCGCATAGCAAAGCAGATTAGCATCATGTAATTCATTAAAATCAGCATGTGTAGCAAGCAAGATAGGGTTATTCAATTTGATCTCATGTTGAACAGGTGCAACAGGAGGCGATGTAACCAATTTTGCAGCTTTTGTCGCTCGAGCAATATCATCTTTAAGAACTTGTTCAGGTGTCATAGGATGAATAACAATTTTCTGACCCTTAAACATGAAGGATAATAATTGGAGCGACCATGATGAACACTATCAACATCATATTGCCAAGGACGGCCAAGCAACAAAGAGCATGCTTCCATTGGAACAACATCACAATCTACAAAATCAGAATAGGCGCCAAGAGAGAAAGGAACACGTACCGAGCGCGTTACCTTTATTTTGCCGCCATCATTAAGCCATTGAACGTGATAAGGATGTGGATGCTTCCTTGTTGGCAATGACAACTGCTCCACCAAGGTCGTACTAGCCAAATTGTTGCAACTGCCACCATTGATGATTATACGCACCGCTCGTTCTTGCACGACGCCTTTGATATGAAAAATGTTGTGGCGCTGATGCTTTTCATCCTGAACGACCTGTGTACTAAGAACACGCTGCACAACGAGAGTTGCATACCTGTCGGCGGCACTAGAGTCGACATGAAGCTTCGTATTATCTGCATGATTAGTGGCAAGCATAGTCTGCTGAATATCCTCAGAATCACTAGCAGAAGAATACCGACCGTCGTCATGAATCAACATAGTTCGTTTATTTGGACAATCGCGCATCACATGACCAAATCCTCGGCAACGGTGACACGGAATATCACGAGCTCGTCCAGACGACGAGGAGGACGGCACGATCGAGGCAGATTTGGCCGTGGATGGAGCACTCGACTTGGACGTGGTCGAGGAGTGGTCGCGCGACATGGAAGGAGGTGTCGACTGTGGAGCTGAAGGCGTCTTGGACCCTACAAAAATGTTAGGTCTTGACGAAGATTGTCGATCCTGCACTTCACGTTCAGCTTTACAAGCATATTCAAATAAGGTGGTCATATCATCATAATGCTTATAATCAAGAATGTTCTGAATTTCACGATTTAACCCACCCCTAAAGCGAGCCATAGCAACATCATCCAGTTCAACTAAACCACAGCGAATCATACCCTTTTGCAAATCTTGATAATAATCCTCTACGGAAAGTGAACCTTGTTGAAAACGCTGCATTTGATTAAGCAAATCTCTAGCATAATATGACGGCACAAAACGATGACGCATAGCAGCTTTTAATGCCATCCAAGTGGCTGGAATATTATCAGGATATCTTTGTCTATACTCACGCCAATTCAGTAAATCAAATTTAGTAAATTCACTAATAGCAGCCTTAACTTATAAATTAGCAGGAATATCATGGCATGCAAATTTTTGTTCAACCTCTAATTCCCAATCAAGATAAGCACCCGGATCATATTTTCCATTAAAAGTGGGAATACGAAATTTTATTTTGGCAAAAGAATCATTAATAGGAACACGTACCCTACGAGCACGACCACGGCGATTGTCATCGTCCTGCTCAGTGTCGGCACCGTAGTCACATGCATGTTGCAACTCCGTGAGCTGCGTCATCATGGTCCGAAGCTGCGTCGACATGGCCCCAAGACGAGTCATGATCGTCGCGAGCGTGGTGCGGGCAGCCGTATCAGCGAGGTCCAGTTGATCAAAACGCTCATTCGACGAAGTGACCGTAGAGTCAAGTCTCTCATGCATCGTCTTCATGTCGTTTTGTAGACCATCAACCTGTGCCTGGACATCCTGGAGGGTGAGCTCCTCCGACTTCGAGCTGTTTTCTGCCATAGAAACACAAGCAATACAAAATGCGGAATCCTACAACGAGAGGTGAGTGGTGGATGAAAAGCTCAATCAAAAAGCTATTATCAAATTCTTACCCGTCCTTACCAAGCACGCAAGCGTGAACTGCAACCACAGGTAAAACCGATGGAAGATTGGAGGAGCGATTACGTGGTGAAACAAAAACCTGCTCGTAGTAGAAAATTTGTGGGGCTAGGAGGCTACACTCAATCCAAGGGTTAGCACAATTCAAACAATAACTGCAAAGCTGAATAATGGTGCTAAACGTGAAAAGATTGCTGTCGGTACAAGTGCAAGAGGAAGGAAAAAGGATCAAAACAAAGTGCAGTAAGAACGCGTCGCCTGTGTTGCTCGGCCGCTCTTTTTTTCTCTTTTTTTTTCTTTCTTTTTTTTCCTCTTTTTCTAATACATTTTGCTGAAAATATAAACAATGAGACCTCAAATGAGCAATTAAGAACAAGCGCTTTTTTTTTGAGGCAGGGGTAGAACGGTAATTAAAAGATACACGAAACCGAACAGAACAAAACACAGGGCGAGGCGAGTGGGTCACGACGTAACCGAGTAGGACTCGATCAGCGAGGCGAGTGGGTCACGACGTAACCGAGTAGGACTCGATCGGCGAGGCAGTGATTGACCCGGACTCACGTTGCAGCGGAAAAACTTGGTAAGCGATCGGCTGATCACAACTTGGCAAGCGAGACGGGGTAAACAGATGCGGCGGAAAGCAAACGATGATAGGAAGAAAACGATGAAACACAGTGTACCAGCAACGATCAAAAGCGACAGCACAAAAACTCAACAACGCAAATTATTGAATGAAAGTGCGAGGCTCAAAACCGTACTGGGGTAAACTTTTTTTTTTGTACATTTCGGTTTATGTGGACTTGGATAAAACTCACCGAGAAACACTGGAATCTGATACCACTTGATAGGTGTAGAGTGCCCGATCTTTCGACGAGTGGAGATAACTTCGATTTGGTGGATGTCGACCCTCACGATCTGACTACGACGAGCAAGTCGAAGCACCAATGCAATCGCTGAACCAACTTCCGGAGGATATTAACCTTGCGGTAAACAAGATCAACCTGATCACAAGGATCAATTCTTACGCGCAATCGAAGAACGAGCAAGAATTAGAGGCGAGCAATCTGATGTATTGCACGAAGGTGGAGTTCTGAATTCACGTCGAGAGACGGATGTATAGCTAAGCTAAACTTAAAACAAAACTCAAAGATTACAAGGGGCGCAGCCCTTGACTATATAGGGGGAGGACGAGGCATCTAGGGCCGGCTGAAGTGGAGAGGTGCGCGGTGGAGAGGGAGTCGTGCGACTTGGGCCACGTGGGCCTTCGGGCGACATCATCCTGGGCCGTCGTTCCTTAGCATCAAAACCGTCTTCAATTCCTGGGCTCGAGCTCTAGTGATTGGGCCCTTGTACGTCGTCGTCTCGTTAGAAGATGGATCCGTAACTCGAGGAGGCGCGACGACGAGAGGTGGTGGCATGACAGCTTGGTTTGGCGCGCCATCTTCCGTCGTCATTATTCGTATGTCGTTGATGTCCTCATCAATAGGAGCATTGACCAGATCATTGTATGTGCCAGTTGTCTTCCAAGTCAGACGTTCCTTCAATGTGGCATTCATACCACGCAAGAATGCATACCACTTTTTCTCCTCAATATTAACATAATCCATAGCATACTAAGCAAGATGGTTGAAAGTCTCAAAATACTGGAGGATAGTTCTCCCTCCTTGTTTTATGTCCATGAATTCCTGAAATTTCCTATGCATGAAGCTAGCTGGAATGAAATGTGCACGGAATGCAGTCTTTAATTCATTTCACTCAACACGGTGGATGGCTTGCAGAGAAGCTTCATAGTTTGCCAACTAGGCAATAGCAGGGTCCTGGAGTTGTTGGGCGGCGAACAACAGCTTCTGGTGCTCAATCCAGTCCAACAGACCGAATTTGGACTCGATCTGACGCAGCCAGTGATTAGCGTCCAGAGGTTCCCTGGCACGCTCGAAAGTCCGCGGATGGGTACCTAGCAAATCCAAGTACGAGCGCTGTCAAGGCTTGTTGTTGTTGTTGTTGCCCCCATGTCCACCCAATGGGGATGTATTCTCCTCCAGTTGGAGCAGCATCTCACAATCCTCACACTAATTCGAGAGAAAAATAGCGAGTGCATCAGCCAGTGTGGGCTATGCACCACCTCCCTGCTGAGAGCTCTCGGGCTCATCCTGACATGGAGTACGCACCATGCTACAATTCATATGGTAGCACATTAGTCATTTCTCAAAATTATCCATAAAGACATCTGTGCAAAAAGATATAAAATTGCAAGAGGAGCATAATAAAATTCAGAAGTGACAACCATTTCTATCAATTCAAGATTGATTACATTGTTGTTAAAAAGGACATCGACTTGATAATTCTTACATCTAAGTGCCAATGCCAAGGTAAGGTACTGCGGACACACCGTGCAAGACACACAATCCTACACCCGGACTCGAGATACATATATTGCATGACTACAACACATGGTGTTGTAACCCATCTACTCCTCCATTCCATCTATACTGGTGTACGATATCTCAGAATCCAAGTTGAAAGGGTCTATACAAGTGTCAGGCTCCTCATCATCTGTGTTCGAGTCCTCTGAACTTGTGGCAGAGTAGTCCTCATCACTGGTGTCCTCTTCTGGTTCTATCTCTTCCGGTTCTTCTGGCACTACCAGTTCTTCTGGCTCTACGGGTTCTTCCGATTCTATGGGTTTTGCCGGTTCTTCCAGTTCCATTGGTTCTTTTGGTTCCGTGTGTTCTGCTAGTTCTTCCAGTTCTCCCATCTCTACATCGCTAATATTAGCATGTACAATTTCTTCATCCTCTTGTTCTGCATACTATAGATCAATTTCATCCCAACTACCTATGTGTGGAATATGGGCTTCCTTTAGCGCATCCAAGTCATCTTGAGCCTCGATCATTTCAGACTCATATAATTTTGCGTCCTGCAAGGCATTGTCACATTCCTCAATGATCATGTCCATTTTTTCATTCTTTGCTTTGATTTGTTGGTTTAGTTCTGAAATTTCCACATCCTTAGCCTCTTTTTCTGCTTCAGAAAGCTGAAGTGCACCTCGATACATGTTCAGTTGCAGGCACAATTTGGTGCATATAGAGAATACGGAGAGACAATAATACTCTATTATAGGTAGTATTGGATGGTGGTGCCGGCGGCTTGGATCAAACACAAAATCCATATGCCTACGCCATTCAAAATTCGTGACATCATTGATGGGCAGCAAGGCGATTGATGTTCTAGCAACATCGTGCTTGTGATCCTCATAGAATCGAGTGAGTGCCTTGAGGGCGGCAACACTCCAAGTGGCGAGCAAATCAGCTCCAGTGACACTGATGATCCAGGACTCCCATTCTAGAGTGACCGAGTAGTTGGCGGGGACTGCAACATGGACTGCACATGAAGTATTTCTATGCTCCTGAAATTCGTTGCCAATATAAGTGGGAGGGATATGATATCCAAAACCCTAGAGAACTCTCCAAAATAGCCGAGTCATCTCAGAAAATTCCAGGCCATCGGTGATCTCCCAACCTGATGGTGTTTGGTCATTAGATTCATCCATCTACAAGGAATGTAATTTGATTCGGTCAAATCTTCCTTACAGTAAAAATGCATTTCATATAGAAACAAAGTTTTAATCTACATTTTCTAGTTTCAAGGGCAACAAAACAAAAATGATTTTTAAAACAGAATCTGTCTTGACTATGCATCAGAGAGAAAACTGAGTGGACTGCGGTGTAACGTGTAGAAGAGTTGTGTAGTGCCCATCAGATGTGATGCAAGTCATATGGAAGCAGTAAGCTCTACTTTACCATGCACGACCACTGATTTCCCGTGTACATATTTGGGCCTTCCGGTAACAAACAAAAGGTTTAGGAAAGCTGAACTGTTATCTTGGATAGAAAAGGTCGGGGACAAGTTGCCGGCTTGGAAGTCATCTCTTATGAACATGGCAGGGACAGTTGTGTGGCATTAGGCCATCAAAGTCCCAAAATGGTTCATTCCAAGCATTGATAAGTTCAGAAGAAGTTTTATTTGGAAGGGAAGAAAAGAAGCTAATGGCGGTGCTTGCTTGGTAGCCTGGGATAAAGTTCAGCGACCTCTCAAATACGGCAGTCTTGGCATCCTTAATCTGGAACTCATGAGTTGGGCGCTCCAAATCAGATGGCTGTGGTTTCAAAAAAAAACGACCCCAACCGAGCTTGGACCAGTTTAGAAATTCAAGTTCATCCTAATGTCACAGCCCTCTTCAACATCGCTTTTGAGACTCAAGTGGGCAATGGAAACAACACCTTGTTTTGGCTAGATCATCGGATAATGGGGTGTTCTCTTGAGGATTTGGCACCGATGGTGGTGACAGCAGTACCCTTAAAGGTACGTAAACAGCGTACAATGGCTGAGGCAATGCAGGCGCATGACTGGCCTTTGGATATCAGAGGAGGGTTGTCTTTAGTCGGTCTTTTTGAATATTTTCAGCTTTGGGATATCTTACATGAGATCACACTAATAGTAGATAATGATTTGCACACATGGAGATTAGGCAAGATTGGACACTTCTCATCCAAGTCGGCTTATCAGGCTTTTTACAACGTCTCAACCACTTTTGAGCCTTGGAGAAGGTTATGGAAAACCTGGGGACCACCTAAATGTAAACTCTTTCTATGGCTAGCCATAAGGAATAGGTGTTGGACAGCGGATCGACTTGCAAGAAGAAACCTACCGCACCTAGATCGCTGCCTCCTTTGTGATCAAGAAGAAGAGAACATACAACACCTTTTAACTACTTGTGTGCTAGCTCGTGAGTTTTGGTACATGATCTTCTCAGCCTTGGACCTGCAAGACCGAGCCCCTACCAATCAGGAGAGATCTTTCGCTGAGTGGTGGCGGAGGGTGATCAAGAAACTGACCAAAGACCAGAAGAAGGGCCTAAACTCGGTTATTATTCTTGGGGCATGGGTCTTGTGGAATCAGAGAAACGCGTGTGTCTTTGATGGTGGTCAACCGGGGACTACTCAGCTGCTGAGAGCTTTCAGAGATGATCATGAGGTGCGGTGCTTGGTAGGAGCTCGACACTTGCAGGCACTAGGTCTAGGGACTAGGATTACCTAGGTCCAGTAGTACTGGTCAGGTCTCAACCTTGTCTCCCCAAGGTTTTTTAGTTTTTCCTGTTTACTATGTTTATTCAACCCTCCCACAGCTCGACCCGGAGTGGGGGTTGGTGGTCATGTAAGGGGCCGACTCTTCTCTCTTTAATACAATGATACACAGCTTTCCTGCGTATTTGAGAAAAAAGAGAAAACTGAGTATTTTGACCAGAAAATGAACACTCCAGAACTAATGCTTGGCCCCATGTTACGAATACATTCATAGCTTTCTATATTGTACTTAGACTCCAAAAAATTCCAAGTAAAACTAGACTTATGAATTTTATAAGATCAGGTTGGCAGATTTTATTTCTGGATGATAGGGGCTCAATGTTTCAACTCTACTGGACGGAGGAAAAATAGTTAATTGGTGAAACCTACTGGAGATGAAAATAGACTTCTAAGGATTTCCAGATTGGGCATAGACACCTATAAATTCGAAGTAAAACTCTAGTTATGAATTTTTGAAATTCAGGGTTATGCTGAGGACAGGGGGTTTGACAGACTATGTTTGCTCTCTATTTTGGGGGTGTTTCTCTTATGATAGAGTTTTAACTTAAACATTAGGTGATATTGCACATTCAGATCTTTCTAACAAGTATTTCTATACCTTATTTAGTTCAGTAAATTAAAAACTATGAATTTTTGAAGTTGGCAGCTAAAAATAGGACAGATTGTACTAACTTTACAATTGGATTAATATTTTGAAATTTTGTACTTAACATGGTTAGAATTTTATCCAGTGACCAAGATGAGAACAAAATTTTAGTGAAGTTATACAAGGATGCATGATGCAAAATTTTTATTTTATTAATGTATCTTTCCTCACAACACAACACATTATTTTGCAGGTACTTAGTGGCACGAATATTTGGTGACGACCCGCACTCAACACGTAAGTCAATCTAAATTTTGTACTAATGGCATTACTGTAACTGCAAGAGATCCATTACAGATACAATACATCAAATTCAAAAGAAAACTACAAAAACAAGCACGATTCTACTTGTAACAATTCATGGAAAAGGATTGTCCCATGGTATCCCATGAGCCAACAATGTCCTGTATCCGTCTGCGGGCACAGACACCGATATCCCGCGTGTCAGTTAAGCATGCATGTACGTTCGTTTAAAGAAGCCCTAGATGCCATATCTAAACAAACATAACTCAGTGATAGCTTTGTCACCAACTCTAACCATCCTTATATGGGCTATACTAACATATTCCTCACTCATATACGTCATAGTTTTTGAAAATACGATTTATTTGTTGTATTATCAGGGAGTCAAGGCTCTGGTACTAGTTGATCCAACCCTCCTAGAAGATCGGGATCCCTAGGGTGCTGATAGCGCAGACACTTGATAATACAACATTTGTCCAATTTAAGTCAAATTATTACATCATTAAAGTTGGGAAAGTGCAGCGGAATATTACAAGTTCATGATAGTTTGAAAACAGTGAAAGCAAATAACGATAAGTACTACGAGCTCTCGATGATACAACGGTAGTAATGATTCATGCCCAGAGAACCATTACTGTAGCAACACGCAACATCACTGTGGCGGCAGGTTAGACTCCCAGTGGGCAGTCCAACTGTCAGGGACTTGCATGTCCCAATGCATCACATCAACATGTACTCTATCTCTGCATTACCTGAAAACAACAATGACATAAAGCTGAGTACTAATTACTCCCCAAGACTTACCCGTCAAACACCTAGACATCCATTTGCTCTACTAGGATGGCTGTTTCAAAAGACTCACACTAAGCATCCTAATAGTTCTACCAAATTATTTAGCCAAGTTTTATTGTATAGAGCAGGAATATAAATTTAGTGTAACATTAGGATGCTTAGTAAATACAGTATAAGAGCAGCATAAAATAATTATCAACACTTACAATATAACAATCTAATAACATAACTTGTGTGCTACGTGAAGACTCAGTGAACAAGCGGTACTCATTACTGCGAGTGATAGAAATTACAACTGATTTACACCAGCCGGAAAACACAAAATACTTGACACATACGCGCTCTGAGAGCCGTATATGGAAACCTTTCGCAATAAAAACTTACACCTCAGATCGGGTCCAGTGACATCGAATGAGCATGTTGTTCTTCCAATAGTACTTCGTGGCAAGAACCGCCAACTCCTGCAGGAGAAGGGTCAATGACCAATGCACCTTAACCGTTCCTATTGAAAGTAATTTAATGCTACATTACTTTACTAGTGCCCATAAACAAGCATGCATTTGGTACTATCCAAAACATGATCAAGGGGCCAACAACGAGACGGTCCTTAATTCACAAGGCAGGGCTACCGCAGTCCACAACCATGTGTTGCTGCAAACTTACACATGCATCATCCCTGCCTAGTCATAACATCATAAGCAAACTCATTTCCATTTAAGTTCAAATTTAATGATCAAGTCCATTCTCTTAGTACGAATAATAGAACTATCGATATTATTTAATTACTAAGCATAGCAACACAGTACCAAAACGTATGATAACTTATATAACAGTAACATAGGTCATTTGGGGTATCATTCAAGGTGGATTTCCAACCAACTCTTATTAACTTAATGTAACAATCTAGTATAGACATTAGCAGCGATATGAAACTAGTAAACTATGTAAAAAGGCGAATGCAAAGCAGGGCTTGCCTTGATCAACACTAGTGTTATCAACTATGGTTTCTTGCTCCTCGGAATCAATATCCTTCTGAAAATCCTGCTCTGGCTCCTGGTTATCGTTACCTATATATGAATAATGTATTAACGGTATCGAAATAATACCATAACATGCAATGATATGACAAATGCAAAATGTAGTGATGCTCATAATGCAATAACCTTAGTAATATGTTCTCAAAGCCATATGCTTCAAACAAGCAAGTTTATTTGTTAAGATTTTATGTCTAGACCTTTTGAAAGCAAATTAATAGGGTTAATATAGTCATAAGAGCAAATTTTAAATTGCTTTATAGCTTGTTTGCAGGGATTTTAATTGACTGCAATTAATTCAATCTGGAGTGGGAACTTTATCATTTTATGATTCAATTTAGCTACAATTTTTTGCTCATCATGCTTGCTAAGTAGAAACGAGACACCTGGGTGTGACATTCATGTACGAAGCCTTTAGGTGCCGATGCTTAGACTCATCTAGTTTGTCAAATACCATTGGGTATGAAATACCAACCGTGTTGCATCATCCTCGTCGACAAATAATTCTTCTTCTAAAGCCATAAATTCTTGAGGCAGCATCATCACCATGCTCACTATAACACCAGGAACCTGTACCTACGACTTCACCATGGGCCTCCATTCTTTCTTGGGGAGCTGATCATCATCTTCATCATAATAGTATCGGCTAGCCCTTCTTTGCTTGCAATGCATCCTCTGAATCTCGCGCTTCTGGATCCTAGAGAAAATTCCAGACGGACACCACTGGTCATTCTGGTCTTGCTCTTCCTGCAATTCCTCATCGACCTGCTTATCAAAGTGTGCTTCTTTGTCTACCTATTTAGCTCCAAGCCGATCAAAAGCTGACAACCGACGCTACCCATCGACCGAACCCGCCATCATTTCTCTGTGTTCGTGTTGCATATGTGGTGGCTGATGGTCTGGCGGGGCCTTCTGAAACATCTGATTCTGATAGATCCCTAGCTTCCTTGTCTCTCTTCTTCTGGTACCTATTGATAAATTCTTCTACATTGTCGTTACTAGCCATATTAAATTCGCAGGGAAAGGATGCCCATCAATCTTCATAGTCCCCTTACTGAACTTGATCTTCCCTTGCTCAATTGCCGGTAGGATTTGTCTTCTGAACACCTTGCATTCATTGGTATGATGAGACGGTGAAATGTACCACTTTAGCCCCGACATCAATTTGTATGAATGTTGTGCTTAAGAATGGCTGCCCAAGCATGAGCGGGGTACTCTTATCGACCTCCATGTCGAGCACCACAAAATCCACAGGGATGAAGCATTGTCGAGTTGGCAAGTTGAATTCTCATTTGAGCTGGAACTAGGCCCATGAGGTTCAACTTGTTGAAGATAGCTCTTGGCATGATGCTGAGACAAGATCCATGGTCGCACAATGCTTGCTCAAAGAATTCTGTCCCAATTGACCATGGGATCATCTGGCTACAACCTTGGATTACTGGGATGATGTTCAACTTATCCTCTTCATCATTTCCTTCACTGTTATTATACGGCAGGTTGCGAGTCGGATTACCCACAAGCATTACCGCATTCACATTTTTCGTGGTAGATTCAGGTTGCCTCAAAATTTTCCCATAGTCCAAAACGGGCAAAGCAGTGGCTATTTGAGCTAGCTGAGTTTCAAACATTTATTAAAGCTTAGTTGGCTCTTAAAAGAAGATGAAAGGCCTTCTAGGATAGCATTAATGTTGTCTAAGCTCTTGTCAATGGAGGCAAAATTTTTACTATAATTTTCATTAATTTTAGTTTGGCCCAAGACAAGATCTTTCAAGGAAGGTTGGTTAGGATTGAAATAATTATTGAAATTACCATAGTTACCTCCTTGATAGGGGCGTGGTTGCCACTTCTGACCACCTTGAGGGCGATACCCGTTGTTCACGAACGTAGCCTCCACATGAGTCTCCAGGCAATCATTGGCCGAATGTCCCATGTTTCCACAGACCTCGCATGTCATGCGATGGTCCATAGCTTGTACTATGCCCTTCAGGCTGGGATCGTGGTGGATGTCAAGTCACTTCACGATAAGGTCCACTTTTGTGGTGAGCATGTCCATCTCCTTGGCGGTGTGCATGCCCCATGCACGTGGCTAGAGTCGCTCATCATTCTAGCTGTTTACGGTCACTAAGTACCAAATCTGACCGTCAAATACTCGCATTCAACTATAAAGTAAACAATCGACATAGTGGTAGGAGTTTATTACTAATGAATACCTCAAGTGCTGGTGAATATTTGCTTGCAGGTGATTTACCCACATAATTGAGGTAAAATCCATGTCATTATAGGAGAAAGCACACTTCCAGCCAATTAGAGCTTAACACAAGGATCTACAAGCCCATAAACCGAGCAAACCAACATACCAGAAGGCCTAACAGGTGGAGGGGCGAATGGGGATAGCAAGTCAGTGTCCTAAAGAACAAGGTGACCGAGAGGTGACAGTTGATGTTCGACTGAACACCCATATTTCGCCGAACAACATTGAGGCCCACTCAAGCCAGGCCTGCTTTGGGAGTCTCCCACCGCCTCTCAAAGGTCGGTTCCCACGCATAGGGCAGGAGTTACCAACTTTGGGCCCCTATTTAGGGGAGTGCCTCCACGCTCCACACACTTCAAGATTAGTTGTTACCTCATTTCCATAAGGCTCAACACTGCCAAAGCATTTAGATAATAGGGAGAGAGTGTGGGGAAGTCCGAAAGAGGAGTGGGCCTGCCCAACTCTTTTTCGCGCTTATAGCTCGACGGATGCTTGCCATATTTAGTAAGTCTTCATGATTCCTTTCTTGGTATTTAAGTTTCCTTTTTAAGTAAGTTTTACACTTAGTTGTTTTGCTCGCTCATCGCTCTATTTAGTTAGAGACTTTAGTCTTGTACCATCGTATCTAGAAATTAAGGGAGTAATTGAAAGCATAGACGTGGTATCTAGGTTGTAGGTTGCTTTTGTTTATCACGTAGTTCATGGATTTCTTGAGGTAGGCAGAAGGTGATGACAGCCCTATCTTTCCTTTGAAATTATCCACGCTCGGCTACATGGTAGGCTCTTGGCCGGAATCGTGCTGTGGATGAAGGGGAAAACCGGATGCCCAATGCAAGCAACCTAGTAGTACTCTTACATTGATTAGGACCTTACAACCATTAGGAATCCTCTCTACCAAAAGCCGCAATTATCTTGGTGTCCTTGGTTGAACTAGAATAGAAGATTAGGCACACACTTTTTCCATGGATTTGATACCTTGGAATACTCCTGGCTGATAGCTACTTCGGTATCCATATGCTTGCAGAGTTATTCTATTATCCTTAAAATACCCAACAAGCTTTTTGGCGCCAACGTCGGGGAACGGTTGTTGTTTGATCTTCAAACCTAGTTCACCCCGTATCTTTTTATTTCACTTTATTTATTTCTCATATCTTTTCTCCAATGGAGCAACCTACAATTCAAAACCTTTCTGCTCCAAATGGCGAGTTTTTCAAGCTGCCACTTTCAGCGGACCCAATTCATTCATCTGGCTTTGAACTCCACCTTGGCTTTACAGCCATGGTTCGGGAACAATCCTTCTCAGGTTTAAATAGAAAAAAGTCGTTCCATCATTTGCGAGAGTTTGAGCATTTGTTTTCATGCCTATGGATCAAAGGCATGACTCAAGACACTCTCAAGTGGAAATTATTTCCTTTTCTCTCCTGGAGAATGCAAAACAATGGTACATTCATTTTGTTGGGAGTACGAATGGTGATTGGAAATTACGCCGACATAAATTTTGTCATGCGTTCTATCCTACATCACTTATCGTCTCTCTAAGAAGGGAGATTCTTGACTTTCGTCAAAGCGAGAAGAAATCCATAGGTGTAGCCTGGGCTAGGTTCGGCCCTGACTTGTCTTTGCCTGACCATGTGTTCTTGCAACACTTTTCTCTGGGTTTAAGCAAGGAGTTTGCCCTATATCTCGACGTGCCGCCAAAGGTTCATTCATCCATAAGACGCCACCACAAGCAAGAGCAATCCTAGACCTTATTCATGAAAATTCTTCTTTCCTAGCTGATTGTAGAGAACCCCCTTAGGAGGAAGCTTCATCGAGCATTGAGGCCACCCCACTTGATGAACCTAAGCCAAGTCTTTACCTATCCATCAGCATCAAGCGTGAGCAATGAGTGGTCGGGAGAGGTTGAGCTTTCTTCAAACTTAATTTGGATTAGCTCCTGTTCCAATTCTATTCAATGCTTCATAAGAGGAGAAAAAGGTGAATCTACTTTATAATCCCACAGACGGTGCCAACATCATTTCTAATGCTTGCACTTTTGCCATTTTAGGTGAAGAACCCTTGGCTATGGGATTTGCAAAATTCTTCAATCTCCCCACGTACCCATTTTAGAGGGATATCGGACACGAAATGTGTCTTTAAGGCACAAAGATGTTAAAACTCTCCTTGACTTTCATGTGTTCGAAGTCCATGACTTTGACATTTTAATTGGGCATCCCACGGAGAGACTTTTCTCGGATGCACCGACAAAGGAGACACTAGACATTGAACTCAGGGGAAGGCAATTTTCTGTCCCTATGTCTCTATTAAAAAATTCTTCTGAGTTTTCTATTAAATTCAAGTAAGGTCTTTCAAAAGACCAAGGGGACACCTCGAGTTAATTTTGCAAGAAGAACCCACCAACTCTCATCTCTCCTCCTGATCCTCTGGATGACAATTTCCTCCAAGAGAATGAGAGGGAGTGCTTTGCCATGCCAAGCAACAAATGGTTGAATGAGGGAGAACATTCTCCTAATATATTTTGGATTAGGACTCCTTATTCAACCATTCAATGCCACATAATAAAGATGACGGTGAATGTTTTTTTGTGCCCCATAATTGGTGCAACTATCATGTCAAAATCCATTGCACCAGCCTTTATAGGTGGTGAGCCCCATGCACTGATTAGCAAATCCTTCATGAACACCTTAGGCAATTTGTGAGGAATTTTATTTTCGAGGGATTTTGCATGAGCACTACATCAAAAAAAAGTACATGATTCTACTCCAAGTTGGATGAGTCAAGAATATTTAGTTCAGTCCTAAGCTCACAAAACCGCTTCTCATCTAGGGGTTTGGTAAATATATTCGCTAGTTGTTTATCGGTTCTAACATAGCTAATCTCAATATCCCCTTTGATTGAATGATCTCTCAAGAAGTGGTGTCAGATATCTATATGCTTAGTCCTATTATGATCAATGGGGTTATATGCTTAGTCACATAGGAGAGGAACTTTGGTCATAGTGTATCCAAAGTCCTTTAGAGTTTGCCGCATCCAAAGTAGTTGAGAGCTGCGACATACTCTGCTTCGATTGTGGACAGGGCAACGGAATTTTGTTTCTTGGATGACCATGACACAAGGGACCTACCCAAGAATTGGCACGTCCCGAAGGTACTCTTCCTATCCACCTTACATCCGGCGTAGTCGGCATCGGAATAACCGACTAGCTTGAACTTGGAACCTTTGGATACCATAGTCCTAGGTTTAGTGTGTGAACTAAATATCTCAAGATTCTTTTTACAGCCACTAAGTGACTTTCCTTAGGAGCACTTTAAAATCTTGCACACATGAACATACTAAGCACGATATCAGGCCTAGATGCACAAAGATACAGCAAAGAACCAATCATGGATCGATATACCTTTTGATCCACGGGCTTACTGTTCACATCTAGCCCGAGGTGTCCATTTGTCTTCATGGGAGTCTTGTTTGGTTTTGCATTCTCCATGTCAAACTTCTTGAGTATGTCTTGAGTGTACTTGGTTTGACTTATGAATGTTTCTTCTTCAAGTTGCTTGACTTGAAAACCTAGAAAGAACTTCAATTCTCCCATCATGGACATCCCAAATTTTCTAGTCATAATCTTGGCAAACTCATCATAAAAAGATTGATTAGTAGAACCAAATAATGTCATCGACATATATTTGGCACAAAAAAATATCATTATCAACTTTTCTTGTGAAGAGAGTAGGATCAGCCTTGCCAATTGTGAAGCCCTTGTTGATCAAGTATCCCTTGAGCTGTTCATACCAAGCTCTAGGAGCTTGCTTGAGGCCGTAGAGAGCTTTGTGAAGCTTGTAGACATGGTTTGGCTTCTTTGGGTGTTCAAATCTCAGAGGTTGTTGTACATACACCTCCTCTTGAATAGGGCCATTTAGAAATGCAGTTTTCACGTCCATTTGAAAAAGCTTAAAACCATGGTGAGTAGCATGGGCACGTAGAATACGAACTGACTCAAGCCTAGCTATAGGTGCATAAGTTTCACCAAAGTCCATACCTTCAACTTGTGAGTAGCCTTTAGCAACATGTCTTGCTTTGTTTCTCACCACCACACCATACTCATCTTGTTTATTGCGGAAGACCCATTTTGTACCAATAATATTTTGCTTGGGTCTTTCCACCAATGACCACACCTTGTTTCTTTCAAAGTTGTTCAACTCTTCTTGTATGGCCATCACCCAATCCGAGTCTTGAAGTGCTTGTTCCACCCTAAGAGGTTCCATAGAGGAAACAAACGAGTAATGATGACAAAACGTTGCCATTCAGGATCTTGTAGTTACCCCCTTTTGGATGTCACCAAGAATGTTGTCAACTAGGTGATCCTTTTGAATGCTTTGTCAGACTCGTGGATGAATTGGCCTAGATGCATCTTCTTCTTCTTAATTGTTGTCATCTTGACTGTCTCTTTCTCCACCATCTTGAGCTTGATCTTGGTTGTTGCCTTGATCATGATTGTCATCATGATCTTGGTTACTTCCTTGATCTTGTTCATCATGTGGCTCTTGTGGAGTTGAGTCATCTTGTCTCGAAGAGGATGGTTCATCTTGACTTGAGTTTGGGTCTTGTGATCTTATCACCTATTGCCATGTTCCTTATTGCATCACTAGGAGCTTCATCACCTACATCACTTGGATTAACTTGCTCTACTTGAGAGCCACTAGATTCATCAAATTGCACATCCCGGGTGATTTCAACAACCCCGGTGTCTTTGTTAAAGACTCGATATGCATAGATGTTAGTTGCATATCCATGAAGAAAACCTTCATGTGTCTTAGGAGCAAACTTAGAGGATTTAGGTTTCTTGTTAAGAATAAAACATTTGCTCCCAAAAACACGGAAATATGAAACATTGGGAAGGTTACCGATGAGGAGCTCATAAGGTGTTTTCTTCAAAATCTTGTGAAGATATAGTCTATTTATTGCATGGCATGCGGTGTTGATGGTTTTGGCCAAAACGATGTTCGACATCTTGTAATCATCAAGCATTGTTCTTGCCATCTCTATGAGTGTGCGGTTCTTTCTTTTGGCTACACCATTTTGTTGTGGAGTGTATGGAGCGGAGAATTCATGCTTGATGTCTTCTTCTTTAAGATATTCTTCAACTTGAGTATTCTTGAATTCCGTTCCATTGTCACTCCTTATCTTCTTGATCTTCACCTCATACTCATTTTGTGCTCTTCTCAAAAACATCTTTAGGATACCTTGTGTTTCACTTTTGTCCTTCAAAAAGAATACCCACGTGAAACGTGAATAATTATCAACAATTACAAGACCATATTTGTTACCGCCAATGCTTATGTAGGTGACCGGTCCAAAAAGGTCCATGTGGAGCATTTCCAACAGTCTTGTCATTGTCGTCATTGTCTTGGATGGATGTGCCGCTCTGACTTGCTTTGCGGCTTGACATGCGCTACATATTTTGTCCTTCCCAAAAGTACCATCCTTTAGTCCGACAATGTGACCACCTTTTAGGAGTTTGGAAAGGTTCCTTATCCCAACATGAGCTAGCCGGCAATGCCATAGCCAACCCAAGGTGGTTTTAGCGACCAAGCAAGCATTTCAGTTTGATCTCTCTTTGTTGGTAAAATCAACAAGATAGATCTTGCCCTCTAAATACCCTTTGAAAGCTATTGAGGAATCCTTCTTCCTAAAAACGGTCACGCCATCATCGTCAAAGAGACAACTATAGCCCATCTCACAAAGTTGTGAGACGGACATCAAGTTGTATCCTAGTCCATTTACAAGATAAGCATTACCAATTGAAAGGTCATGGGTGATGGCAATCCAACCACGACCAATTACCTTTTCCTTGTTGTCATTCCCAAATGATATGCCACCACTTGGCAGATTGTCGTGATCAAGTGTGGAGAACATTGATCTCTCTCTAATCATATGATTTGAGCACCCACTATTAAGTACCCATGTCGTGCCACCGGAGGAGTATTCCTACAAGGAACATCAAGCATGTGTTTTAGGCACCCAAGTTGGTTTGGGTCCCTTAACACTAGATACAAGTACTTTGGGCACCCACACACAAGGCTTCCACCTTGCATCGTGTGGCCCAACAAACTTAGCAACCACTCTACCATAAGCATTACGGGTTAGCACATAAGAGGCATCAAAATCATAAAAGGATATGATAGAGGTCTTGTTGTTCTTGTTGACTTGGAAGGCATTCTTTGGCTTGATTGTCTTCTCTTGTGCTACTTGCTTTCCCTTGCCTTCGGGTACAAAGTTTGGTCTCTTGTTGTAGCCCTTTTTAGGTGCATTCTTGTTGTACCCTAATCCTCTCTTGTCATGAGAGGCTCTTGGCTCACCAAATATTTTTGTGGTTACTATCTGAGCCTTCTTCTCAAGTTCCTTGACTTGATTGGATAGCTTTTCAATGATTGCATCTTGCTTGGCAATCATTTCAACATTGATGTTGTGGCACCTTCCACAACCCTTGCTTGTTGAAGCTTTAGAGGATTCAAGCTTCTTCATCAATGAGTGGGAGGGAGGTGAATAAGCTTGAGGAATTGACGAAGAGGATGAATGGAACATCATCCCTGAAAGTTGCCTAGAGAGGGGGAGGGGGGTGAATAGGGAATCTAAAAATAATCCTGAAAAAGCACTAAGTTTTGATCAAATGCCAGGAACAACGGAACTTCCGTCAGAATCGGCGGAACTTCCATCACCATGGAAGTTCTGTCAAATGACAGAACTTCACCAATCCTTTCTCTAAAACGTATTTAAATGCGGATAACTAAACAAGTAGAGATACAATACTTGATAAAGGTGAAGCTACAACAATGCACACTTAAAGTTCTTTGAAGAATAGCTAGCAACACAATCAACAAGTGAATCGAGCACAATAATATGAAAGAAATGCGGAAATGTAAAGAGAGACACAAGGAATTAACCGAAGGTTTGGCAACCACACTAAGTGGTTCCTACGTCCTCGTTGAGGAGCCACATAAAGTGGCCGGGTCTCTGTCAACCCTTTTCCCCGCCAAGCAATCACAAAGATCGTGCTCGGGTTTCTTTCTCCACTTGATTCTTTTCCTTCAGAGGCGAATCACACCTTCACAAACGTCCCCGTCTCACCCTAACAAGTTGGCAGCTCAACGGCGATTCCTAGCCATCTAGGAGACCAAGTCTCCAAGAGTAACAAGCAAATCAAATCTTGATGGGGAGGGAAAGATGTGCTCAAGCTTTTGAATGGATGAATTCAATCTTTTTTGTGGTTGGATCTCTCTCACTTCCTTGGAATGTCAAGAACAAGTCTAGGAGTGAGAGGGGAGAGCTCTAGCTGAAATGAGAGTGAATTTTCAAGGAGTCCAACTCTTCTCACGGGGAAAGGGGAGAGTATATATAGATGCTCTCCAAAAAGTAGCCGTTACACAGCTTTTTTGTGTCTGACGGAACTTCCGTGGTTACCCACGGAACTTCCATCAGTTCAAAAAGAGCCATTGCACGGATGGATTTCAACTGAGTCTGAGACGACGGAACTTCCATGATGGACATCGTGGAACTTCCGTCGCTCTCGAGTTTGCAACACAAAGAAACCAGAGAACGATGAAACTTCCATGGGGGAGCCCACGGAACTTCCGTAACTCTCGGGTTGGATGGAGATAAGAGCTTGGCAATGATGGAACTTCCGTGGAATGAACCGTGGAACTTTCGTGACTCTCTGTTTGGCTCAAAAAGAATTGGTTCGCTAAACTCTCATAAAACTTTTTGGTAGGCTTGAGCACACAAATTTCCCTTCTTAGCAAGATTGGTTTACCCCCCTTTATAGTTCGGCATGCCTATGACTCAATTAAAATAAAAACTACTCTTTTAAGGAGCTTGAGTCAATTTTCCTTTTCTTCTTTTTAGGAGTAATAGCCACCTTGCAAATGTGGGTTTAAACAACAATTTTGATTATCTGCACATTTACTTCATGAACATTGTTAGCACAATTTTAATCTTCCATCACCGTACACCAAAACCCACTAGGGGATCCTAGATGCATCTTCAATCCCAGTAATCCAAGGTGATCCAAGAAGCCCGATGATCTCATGTTCAGTTGGGACAGAGTTCTTCGAACAAGCATTATGCGACCTTGGAGCCAGCATCAGCATCGTGCCAAAAGCTATCTTCAACAAGTTGAACCTCTAAGGCCTAGCCCCAACCCAGATGGAGATTCAACTTGCTGATTCAACACTGCGATCCCCCACCGGAATTATCGAGGAAGTTGTGGTTGAGATCCGTGGATGCTTCGTCCCTATGGATTTTGTGGTGCTCGACATGGAAGTCGATAAGACTACGTTGCTCATCCTCAGTCGGCCATTCTTGAGCACCACATTCGCACAGATTCACATAGGGGCTGAAGTAATCCATCTCGACCTCAATGGCAAGGAAGAGGAGTTTGAGTTACAGCCTTGCATCATGGGTGGAGCCAAAAGCTGGCTGAACCCACAGGACATCAAGAAACTAGAGGCAGAATCAAGGAGGGATAGCCTAGAAGATTCCTTGCTAAACCTCTGGGCATAAAAGAGTCACACTCTTGTCATTCAGAAGAAGAAGGCAACAGGCACGCCTGGGCACTGGAAAAAGAAGCAGTTGGCAAAGAAGAATCCTTTGTCAAAGAAGCCACCGACCGCACCAAAGATGAAGAAGGTGTGGCGAGTAAAAGAAGTACAGCCATTCGCATCCACTTCTCCAGGACCGGCCGCTGCAACATCAAGCTAAACGCAATGGAGGAAAGTCCCGCTTGTTGGAGTTCATAAATTGGTGAGCCCTTGCCAAAGGTAAATTGGTATTTATCTCATATTTAATTCTTTAAATTATTTTTATGCATTTGAATTTTCTCCAACTTTTGGGATTTTTCAAGTTTGCACTTGGATTTGCATACTTGGATTTCACACACTTGCATGTTGGAATTTATTCCAACCATTTTCTTTCTTTCATTGTTTTTTTTCAAAACCCGATGTTTCATTTCAACTTTGGGTAAAATATTTTTTATGAGAAAAGTTTTGTCAAAACTTTGGACCTGACCCCTGCAGCTCAGAAAATATAGCTGTTAGGGAGTTGTTGGCCAAAGTGACCCTACTAGCCGTTTTTTACCGTTAGGAAATTTTCCTATAAATTGAGTACCCGGGGGAGAATATTTTGCCATCCAAAGTTCATTCCTCACTTCACTCCCTCCATCACTCATTTGCTCTTGAGCTTTCACTTTGCTTCTCCAAAGTTGTCATTCCAAAAACCACCAAAAATATTTCCCCTTTTTAGTTGTTTCCTTTTTTCTTGGATTGTTCAAGTCCTTTTGCAAGCTTGGAAAAATCAACACGACCAACGGAGCTAATTTGCTAACCTATAACCAGTGTTCGACTTGTTCTTTTGTTTTTGCTTAAGTGGTGCAGATGAAGAAGGCCAAGGCATTGATGCAACGGGTGACACGTTCGAGTTCATGCCCTTCACATGGTAGCTCAATCACGAACCTCTCCATCGAGCAAGAACCAACAGGGTAGATGACATGGAAGAGGATGAACCCCACGTTCTCCTAACTGAAGCTGATCTCAAGCTGTTGGATGAATGGGAAAGACGAGTCTATCAACGCCTACGCAACCACGGCTTCATTCATACTCAGAAGTATGACGATGACCTGCTCTCCATTATAGGTATGGACCATGAGTTATTTTCTATTTGGAAAGCATTAGGTTGGACCAAATTTGCGCACATCACCGAGGGGAGTTCACGCCTTCTCACTATCTAGTTTTTGTGCACTTTGTAAAAAAAATAACAATAGGATACCTTTCCGCTTGTTCAGGAAAGAGTATCATCTCACCTGGAAAGAACTTAGCCTCATTTTGAAGCTTAGAGTTTACTGCAACACTAACATAGAGGGTGTTACTGCGGGTTTTGAAAAGGGATCTTTTGGCAAAGAATTTTGGGGGAGTTTTCTTGTGAATGTCCTAGGACTAGTGACATTCACAACCCAACTCTACAATTGTGGCATAGGTGGCTCGCTATGACTTGTTTCTTTCGACAAGACATTAGACCTGTCCATACTAATGAATTGCGTGTCTTGTTTGCTGCAATTGCTAAAATTCCTATTGCATCTGTTGAAGCCATGAGTAGGCAATGATTAGAATACATTAAGGGATCATGACCCATTGGATGCACTTCTCTAGTAACCCATATTGCTGCAGGGGTCGAGGCTTTACCTAATGCTAGCATTGATTATCTTTCTTAGCCGTGTCCCCAGATAGACTTTAAATTTCTTGAGCAGGGTCACACACTAACGAAGGGTCCCGATGGAACTATTATCTTTTATTACCCCGACTATACAAACAAAATCCCGCTTCCTAACCCGGGATATCATTTGTACAGTTGTTGGGAACTAATCGTACAATTGTAGAAGGAAGGAATACCTCGCAGGTCCTCCGATCAACACACAAAATGTGCCGCTATTAGTGCAGCCACGACTCCCCCACTGGTCCATGATTATACTGCAGGTTCAGAGCATTCCGGCGATCCCGCTTGGATATTCACACTGCAGCAGTATGAGACTAGTGGCTCATCATGGCAACGAGCTAGTAGTGCACAGTGGGGACATGGCCTCAAGTCGATCGGGACGCCTCCGCACCATGATGGATGCCACTCCTTTTCTGGCTTTAGTTATCATGACTATGGCCCGGAATTGAGGGATCTTACATCGAGGATGGACGATCAAGATGTGAGAACAAGTAAATGCAAAACACCCTTGCTACTCATGCCCAGACCGCTCGAGAGTGGTAGTGATAGGTGTAGAGTGCCCGATCTTTCGGCGAGTGGAGATAACTTCGATTTGGTGGATGTCGACCCTCACGATCCGACTACGACGAGCAAGCCGAAGCGCCAATGCAATCGCTGAACCAACTTCCGGAGGATATTAACCTTGTGGTAAACAAGATCAACCTGATCACGAGGATCAATTCTTACGCGCAATCGAAGAACGAGCAAGAATTAGAGGCGAGCAATCTGATGTATTGCACGAAGGTGGAGTTCTGAATTCACGTCGAGAGACGGATGTATAGCTAAGCTAAACTTAAAACAAAACTCGAAGATTACAAGGGGCGCAGCCCTTGACTATATAGGGGGAGGACGAGGCATCTAGGGCCGGCTGAAGTGGAGAGGCGCGCGGTGGAGAGGGAGTCGTGCGACTTGGGCCACGTGGGCCTTCGGGCGACATCATCCTGGGCCGTCGTTCCTTAGCATCAAAACCATCTTCAATTCCTGGGCTCGAGCTCTAGTGATTGGGCCCTTGTACGTCGTCGTCTCGTTAGAAGATGGATCCGTAACTCGAGGAGGCGCGACGACGAGAGGTGAAGGTGTGACAGCTTGGATTGGCGTGCCATCTTCCGTCGTCATTATTCGTATGTCGTTGATGTCCTCATCATCCTCCCCTTCTTGAAGTGAAGTCGTCCTCGACGGCAACTCATCATCCTCACCCAAGTATGGTTTCAAATCTGCAACATTAAAACTAGTGGAAACACCAAACTCCATGGGCAAGTCAAGAACATAAGCATTATCGTTAATCTTGGTTAGCACTTTAAAAGGACCAGCAGCACGAGGCATCAGTTTAGAACGACGCAAAGTAGGAAATCTATCTTTACGCAAGTGCAACCAAACCAAATCACCAGGTTCAAAAGAAATATGTTTTCTACCTTTACTACCAGCAACTTGATACTTTTTATTAGCAATGGCAATGTTGTGTTGTGTTTCTTCATGCAATTGTTTCATGTGATCAATATGAGCAAGAGCATCAAGATGTGGTTCATCTTCAGCATCAATAGCAAACAAATCAATAGGCGCCTTAGGAACATAGCCATAAACAACCTCAAAAGGACACATCTTAGTGGCAGAATGTGTAGCACAATTATAAGCAAATTCAACATGAGGTAAACAATCTTCCCAACGTCTCAAATTTTTATCTAAAACAGCTCTAAGCATAGCAGACAAAGTTCTATTTACTACCTCAGTTTGCCCATCAGTTTGAGGATGACAAGTAGTACTAAACAGCAGCTTAGTTCCTAAT
Organism: Eleusine indica; assembly: GCA_030378355.1. Lineage (NCBI taxonomy): Eukaryota > Viridiplantae > Streptophyta > Magnoliopsida > Poales > Poaceae > Eleusine > Eleusine indica. Next base: position 26,554,597 of record CM059501.1, on the reverse strand, counting down.
TTATTCCAAAGAGAACGCCAAAAATGACTAAGAAACTTAGCATCACGATCAGAGACAATTGTTTTAGGAATTCCATGCAATCTAACAATCTCTCTAAAGAACAATTCAGCAACATTTGAGGCATCATCAGTTTTATGACAAGGTATAAAGTGAGCCATTTTAGAGAAACGATCAACAACCACAAAAATACTGTCCCTCCCCTTCTTAGTGCGAGGCAATCCCAAAACAAAATCCATCGAAATATCAAGCCAAGGAGAAGAGGGAACAGGCAAGGGCATATACAAACCATGATTACCCAAACGAGATTTAGCTTTTTGACATGTAGTACAGCGTGCAACAAGGCGCTCAACATCACGGCGCATCCGTGGCCAAAAGAAATGGTCGGCCAACACCTCATGTGTCTTGAAAACTCCGAAGTGACCCATAAGACCACCTCCATGCGCCTCCTGTAACAACAAAAGACGAACCGAGCTAGCTGGAATACACAGCTTGTTAGCACGAAACAGGAACCCATCCTGCATATGAAATTTGCCCCAAGGTTTGCCATCCTTACAATGCATCATAATATCATGAAAATCAGCATCATTCACATATTGATCTTTCAAAGCTTGCAAACCAAAGATTTTAAAGTCTAATTGGGACAGCATCATATAACGACGAGACAAAGCATCGGCAATCACATTTTCCTTCCCGTTTTTATGTTTAATGATGTATGGAAAAGATTCAATAAATTCAACCCATTTAGCATGACGACGATTCAGATTAGTTTGGGTTCTAATATGTTTCAAAGCCTCATGATCAGAATGAATAATAAATTCGCGAGGCCATAAATAATGCTGCCATGTTTGCAAAGTTCTTACTAAAGCATAAAGTTCTTTATCATAAGTGGAATATTTAAGAGCAGCACCACTTAACTTCTCACTAAAATAAGCAATGGGTTTATGATCTTGCAACAAAACAGCACCCAAACCAATTCCACTAGCATCACATTCCAATTCAAACACTTTATCAAAATTAGGCAATTGTAAGAGAGGAGCATGAGTTAACCGTTCCTTTAAAGTGTTGAATGCGTCGTCTTGTGGTGCGCCCCACTCAAATGGCGCACCCTTCTTGGTCAGCTCATGTAATGGTGCAGCAATAGAACTGAAATCCCGCACAAAACGACGATAGAAGCCTGCAAGACCAAGAAAACTGCGAACCTGTGTGACCGTCGTCGGTTGGGGCCAACTCTGAATGGCGTCCACCTTGCTGCTATCGACCTCAATGCCCTGTGGAGTAACAACATATCCAAGAAACAAAACACGTTGCGTGCAAAAAGTGCATTTTTCCATGTTCCCAAACAAGTGAGCAGCACGCAAAGCATCAAAAACAGCACGCAAATGATCTAAATGCTCATTCATGGATTTGCTGTATATAAGGATATCATCAAAATAGACAACAACAAATATTCCAATGAAAGACCGAAGAACTTCATTCATTAAGCGCATAAAAGTGCTAGGAGCATTAGACAATCCAAACGGCATAACCAACCATTCATACAAGCCAAATTTAGTTTTAAAAGCCGTTTTCCATTCATCTCCTAATTTCATTCTTATTTGATGGTAACCACTACGCAAATCAACCTTAGAGAAAATTGTGGCACCACTAAGTTCATCAAGCATATGATCAAGGCGTGGTATAGGATATCGATAACGAATTGTAATATTGTTAATTGCACGACAATCTACACACATACGCCAAGAACCATCTTTCTTAGGAACAAGCAAAACAGGAACCGAACAAGGGCTGAGAGACTCACGAATGTAACCTTTATCAAGCAATGCCTGCACTTGACGCTGAATTTCTTTCGTCTCCTCAGGATTTGTGCGGTACGGGGCGCGATTAGGAAGCTGTGCGCCTGGAATTAAATCAATCTGATGTTCTATGCCACGAATAGGAGGAAGACCCGGTGGCAATTCAGCAGGAAAAACATCTTTATAGTCCTGCAAAAGGTTAGCAGCAGGAGGAGGAATATGCAACATAGGTGCCTCATCTAGTGAAACAAGTATACGAGAGCAAACTAGCGCATAGCAAAGCAGATTAGCATCATGTAATTCATCAAAATCAGCACGTGTAGCAAGCAAGATAGGGTTATTCAATTTGATCTCATATTGAACAGGTGCAACAGGAGGCGATGTAACCAATTTTGCAGCTTTTGTCGCTCGAGCAATATCATCTTTAAGAACTTGTTCAGGTGTCATAGGATGAATAACAATTTTCTGACCCTTGAACATGAAGGAATAATAATTGGAGCGACCATGATGAACACTATCGACATCATATTGCCAAGGACGGCCAAGCAACAAAGAGCATGCTTCCATTGGAACAACATCACAATCTACAAAATCAGAATAGGCGCCAAGAGAGAAAGGAACACGTACCGAGCGCGTTACCTTTATTTTGCCGCCATCATTAAGCCATTGAACGTGATAAGGATGTGGATGCTTCCTTGTTGGCAATGACAACTGCTCCACCAAGGTCGTACTAGCCAAATTGTTGCAACTGCCACCATCGATGATTATACGGACCGCTCGTTCTTGCACAACGCCTTTGATATGAAAAATGTTGTGGCGCTGATGCTTTTCATCCTGAACGACCTGTGTACTAAGAACAAGCTGCAGAACAAGAGTTGCATACCTGTCGGCGGCACTAGAGTCGACATGAAGCTCCGTATTATCTGCATGATTAGTGGCAAGCATAGTCTGCTGAATATCCTCAGAATCACTAGCAGAAGAATACCCACCGTCATCACGAATAAACATAGTTCGTTTATTTGGACAATCGCGTATCACATGACCAAATCCTCGGCAACGGTGACACTGAATATCACGAGCTCGTCCAGACGATGAGGAGGACGGCACGATCGAGGCAGATTTGGCCGTGGATGGAGCACTCGACTTGAAGGTGGTCGAGGAGTGGTCGCGCAACGTGGAAGGAGGTGTCGACCGTGGAGCTCAAGGCGTCTTGGACCCTACAAAAATGTTAGGTCTTGACGAAGATTATCGATCCTGCACTTCACGTTCAGCTTTACAAGCATATTCAAATAAGGTGGTCATATCATCATAATGCTTATAATCAAGAATGTTCTGAATTTCATGATTTAACCCACCCCTAAAGTGAGCCATAGCAGCAGCATCCAGTTCAACTAAACCACAGCGAATCATACCCTTTTGCAAAGCTTGATAATAGTCCTCTACGGAAAGTGAACCTTGTTGAAAACGCTGCATTTGATTAAGCAAATCTCTAGCATAATATGACGGCACAAAACGATGACGCATAGCAGCTTTTAATGCCATCCAAGTGGCTGGAATATTATCAAGATATCTTTGTCTATACTCACGCCACCAAAGTAAAGCAAATTCAGTAAATTCACTAATAGCAGCCTTAACTTGTAAATTAGCAGGAATATAAATTTTTGTTCAACCTCTAATTCCCAATCAAGATATGCATCCGGATCATATTTGCCATTAAAAGTGGGAATACGAAATTTTATTTTGACAAAAGAATCATTAATAGGAACACGTACCCTACGAGCACGACCACGACGATCGTCATCGCCCTACTCGGTGTCGGCGCTGTAGTCACGTGCATGTTGCAATTCCGTGAGTTGCGTCGTCATGGTCTCAAGACGAGTCATGATCATCGCGAGCGTGGTGCGGGCAACCGTATCAGCGAGGTGCAGTTGATCAAAACGCTCATTCGACGAAGTGACCGTAGAGTCAAGTCTCTCTCGTGCATCATCTTCATGTCGTTTTGCAGACCATCAACCTGTGCCTGGACATCCTAAAGGGTGAGCTCCTCCGACTTCGAGCTGTTTTCTGCCATAGAAACACAAGCAATACAAAAAGCGGGATCCTACAACGAGAGGTGAGTGGTGGATGAAAAGCTCAATCGAAAAGCTGTTATCAAATTCTTACCCGCAAGCGTGAACTGCAACCACAGGTAAAACCGGTGGAAGATTGGAGGAGCGATTGCGTGGTGAAACAAAAACTTGCTCGTAGTAGAAAATTTGTGGGGCTGGGAGGCTGCACTCAATCCAAAAAGGGTTAGCACAATTCAAACAATAACTGCAAAGCTGAATAATGGTACTAAACGCGAAAAGATTGCTGCCGGTACAAGTGCAAGAGGAAGGAAGAAGGATCAAAACAAAGTGCAGCAAGAACGCGTCGCCTGTGTTGCTCGGCCGCTCTTTTTTTCTCTTTTTTTTTCTTTTTTTTTCCTTTCTTTTTTTTCTTTTTTTATACCTTTTTCTGAAAATATAAACAATGAGACCTCAAACGAGCAATTAAGCACAAGCACTTTTTTTTTTGGAGGCAGGGGGTAGAACGGTAATTAGAAGAGGGACACACGGAACCGAGCAGAAACAAACACAGGGTGAGGCGAGCGGGATACGACGTAACCGAGTAGGATTCGATCGGCGATCGGCCAAAAGCGTCGGCGAGGTAGTGATTGACCCGGACTCACGGTGCAGCGGAAAAACTTGGCAAGCGATCGGCTGACCTCAACTTGGCTAGCGAGACGGGGTAAACAGATGTGGCGGAAAGCAAACTGTGGTGGTGAAAACACGCGGCACGGCGGAAGGATACGACGATGATAGGAAGAAAACGATGAAACACAGTGTACCAGCAACGATCAAAAGCGAAAGCACAAAAACTCAACAACGCAAATTATTGAACGAAAGTGCGAGGCTCAAAACCGTACTGGGGTAAACTTTTTTTTTTGTAGTTTTTGGTTTATGTGGACTTGGATAAAACTCACCGAGAAACACTGGAATCTGATACCACTTGATAGGTGTAGAGTGGCCGATCTTTCGGCGAGTGGAGATAACTTCGATTTGGTGGATGTTGACCCTCACGATCCGACTACGACGAGCAAGCCGAAGCGCCAATGCAATCGCTGAACCAACTTCCAGAGGATATTAACCTTGCGGTAAACAAGATCAACCTGATCACGAGGATCAATTCTTACGCGCAATCGAAGAACGAGCAAGAATTAGAGGCGAGCAATCTGATGTATTGCACGAAGGTGGAGTTCGGAATTCACGTCGAGAGACGGATGTATAGCTAAGCTAAACATAAAACAAAACTCAAAGATTGCAAGGGGCGCAGCCCTTGACTAAATAGGGGGAGGACGAGGCATCTAGGGCCGGCTGAAGTGGAGAGGCGCGCGGTGGAGAGGAAGTCGCGCGACTTGGGCCATGTGGGCCTTCGGGCGGCGTCATCCTAGGCCGTCGTTCCTTAGCATCAAAACCGTCTTCAGTTCCTGGGCTCGAGCTCTAGTGATTGGGCCCTTGTACGTCGTCGTCTCGTTAGAAGATGGATCCGTAACTCGAGGAGGCGTGACGACGAGAGGTGGAGGCGTGACAACTTGGTTTGGCGCGCCATCTTCCGTCGTCATTATTCGTATGTCATTGATGTCCTCATCAACCCATTTACCATCGCCCATCTAGCCCGTGCAATAGCCCGTTTAGCCCGTAAGGCACGGCCCATCATGGCTCATCAAATAAAAAGATTAATATTTCAATATTTACATTAAAAATCAAATTTTTTAGTTCAAATTTATTGATAAAAAATATTTTTCTACATAAATATTTAATTTTTGGAGAAAAATCGCGCATATAAAATTTAATCAGGCTTCTGGCCAGCCCGGCCCGAATAGCCCGTCGGGCCGACGGGCCAGCCCGGCCCGTGTAAGACGAGCCGTGCCGTGCTTGGGCTTGGACACAGGCCCATCGGGCCGGCACGGCATGACCCGTTAAGAAGACGGGCCGTGCCGGCCAGTTAAGCCTACGGCTCGGCCTGTGACGGGCTCGTGTTGGGCCGGCCCGGCCCGGCCTGTTTGCCAGGTATAGACATGTCCGAGGCCTCCAGGTTTCACCCTTTAACCCAGCCCGACTTACCCCTTCAGTCAACCCTACCCCATTTACCTCCTCCACATTCTCTCTCCTGAAGAACACCACCACTGGCTGCTCCGAGGTGATTTTTACACTCCCACCATCGAAGGTCAAGAAGTCCTTCTCCATCAAAAAAGTCTGATCCCCAATCGATTTGCAAGGTTTTGACCCAAATTCCCTCTCTCTCCTCTAGGGTTAGGGTTATCGGTCAATGCTGATCTTCAAATCTTTTTCTCTTGCATCCTTGAACCATGGAGGTAGTTCCTAGTTAGTTGTAGTTCTGGTAGATCGTTTTTGGCCTCAAGTTGCTTGTGGATTCATGATAGACCTAGGTTTTCGAAAAACCTGTATGCCATGGAACAAGTCCGATGACCATCGGGCAAGTCCGACGCATCAGACTTTCCCCATGATCATCAGACATGTCCGACGACCTGCAGATTTTTTGAAAGATTGTCCTTCATACATGCACCTCACTCATGTACATCTCCATGACTATGCCTAATTAGTTGCTTGCTCTTTTCTTCAGTATGGTCGATTAGGAAGCATCACCTTTGAGGGAAAAGAGGACCAAGAACAGTGAGGAACAAAGCCAAGCTCCCAAGAGAAGGAAGGTTGTTGCTCGTCGCATTCACAAAACCACTTTGCGGACAGCTGAAAGAGAAGACCCAGAAGAACCTGAGGGTCTCGTTCGGGTCATGCATCCTCCAGTTGGGGTGGAGAACTCCGGACGAGACATTGTGGAATACCTGCATGCCTCCATTGAGACATGCACTGAAGCTCGCTTGATCAACTACTACTCTTATGATAAGAAGGCAGCTAACTTTCAGTTTTGGGCTTATTTCCATGCCAACTAGTACCGCTCCACCTATCTCCGTATGAAGATTTTGGTTGTTGTGATGAAGTGGCTTGATTGGAACTACATGAAGGATAGGAAGCACCCACTGCTCAATCAAGTAATGGTAGCCTGTGAGCATCATGGGATCAAGACTGTCCTAACCTTCAACTACTCATGGAACAGGAACAAGGAGATCATTGCACAGTTTTACTCCACTACGTATTTTGATGATAATGCAAAATCCATGACATGGATGACAAATGGTACAAAGTATTCTTGCACCTTCTCTAGGTTTGCTTCCATGATAGGACTCAAGGATTCTCACAATCAGAAGAAGGTGCACAAGAACAACCATATGTATGCTGAGGCTATGAGGTACATGTACACTGACTCAGATAACTGTGATCTGCCTCTATCCAATGGACTTCAGCCATCTTTTTCTCCATTCTTTTTCATATCATGAGGAGCACTCTATCACCCCGTGGAGGTAACTCTAACCATATTCCTGCCTATCAGAGAGACATTCTTCACTGGGTTCATGGGGAGGAACAATTTGATGTCTATGATTATATCTATCAGGAGATGTGGGACATCTCAGTTTCTCCAAAGCGTGCCTCTTCCTATGCTCCAGACATCATGTGCATGATTGAGAAAGTCTTGAAGCAAACCTTCCGTAAGGATGTGAAGCACCAGAGTCTCAAGCCTCAGATACCTTCAAATTGGACTACCGACACCAGTTCCGGTCAGTATTTTGGTGTAGCTCAACCCTCCTCTCCTCAGCCCCCCTAGGGCCGCTACTTGGGGCACCGGATCTTCAAGGGCCCCTCCGCCACCTCGTGGGAAGAGAAGTGGGATTATGAAGATGTTTAAATCCCTTCTTGGCATGTGTTGGAACATAAATCAAAGGATGGATGTTATTGAGTGGAACTAGAAGACCATTATGGACAAGATGAGTTGTGAAGTTCCTCCTCCTCCATCGCCTCCAGCGGAAGACTCTTACCCGCTGGCTTATGCGGATCTGACGTCCACCTTCATGTCAGATGAGATGAACTACTTTGGTTTCTACCCTCCACCACCTCAGTTTGACATCGGGGCTGCCTCTAGTGGTTAGCATGTTTGTTTTGACGATGATGAGGAAGAAAACGAGGAGGAAGAGGATCCTGCTGCATATGCTGTTCATGAGCGCAAGGGCAAGGCACTAGTTGTTGATGATGAAGATGAGGATGAGGACGAAGATGAAGACGATGAAGACAATGATGATGAGTAGAAGATCATCTTCCCTAGTCTCTTTGCTTTTCTCCTTTTTGGTGTCTTGATGCCAAAGAGGGAGAAGTGTATCTATCTATCTACCGCTTTAGTTTATGAGTTGTGAGTGTTGATGGACAATTTCTTATCTTATTCGAATTGGCTATGTGTTTGTAAGACCTTAAATTGTGGCTTGTGAACTTATTTGAATTTCTTGCTTTTTGTAATGATGCTCTGTTGGGTATCTTTTTCTAGATGCATTTGTGTGAAATCGTATGTCATTTGCATTGTCTTTATCTCTTATGTCTATTTGTTGCAAATTAACATATATGCATGGTGTTAGGGGGAACTCTCACACTTTTCTATAAATGTGTGCACTTGTTATTATTGCGTATCTCCTCACTCATGCACACATTTAGGGGGAGCTCCACATCAAACTAAATCTAATTGAATATTTTTTGTGATTTCTAGTTGTACTGTCATCAATCACTAAAAAGGGGGAGATTGAAAGTGCATCTAAGCTCCTAATTTTATTATGGTGATTGGTGTCAATACAATTAAGAATGGACTGATCTTTTAATAAGCATGTGTGTAGATAATGGTCCATAGTTTGATGACTAAATGCATACAAAAAGTGGGGAGAAAAGGAAATGGGAAAGTGTTTCAAATATGAAATTCAAAATATGCTCAAGAATGAAGTTCATGGAGTTTTTATTTTAATTCTTGAGTATAGGAAAAGTCATACTATTAAGAGTGACACAAAAGTGTGAAGCGAAAGGTGAACTAAGTGCTAAATTCTACTTCCCAACCAAATATTCTTTTCTAGAGGTTTTTCATCGGACTTGTCCAACGCGTTGGACAAGTCGATCAAACTCTAGTAGTGTTGCCACTCTGGGCCGTCGGACATGTTTGACGGTCATCGGACTTGTCCGATGACCTGAGGAAAGTCCGACGTGTCGGACATCTCCATCGAACTCCAGTGCCCCTGCCACCTTGTGTCATCAGACATGTCCGATGACCATTGGACTTGTCTGATAGACAAGACATGTCCGAGGCATCGGGCATGTCTGTCGGACTCCAGTAACCGTGCCACTTTGATTTATCGGACTTGTCCGATACAGATCTGAGAAATATCCCTCCAAACGGCTCTTTTTCTCCGTGGGCTATAAATAGAACCCCATCTCGCCCTTTGGCTGGTTGGTCACTCATTCCACTCAAAAACACCCTCAGGCTCACTTTGCTCTCACCAACTCTCCTCCCTTGCTTTCAATTTTGATTTGTGAAGGGATTGAGAGAAGATTAATGTGCTACTACTCCTCCAAGCTTCCATCCTCTTGAGCACTTGGTTCATCCTTACCGCCGACGAGTCTTGTGTTTGTTACTCTTGGGGATTCATCCCTAGACGGTTAGAGGTGCCCGTTGAGCTCCCAACTCATGTGGTTACACCTCGGGAAGTTTGTATTGACCCCTCCTTTGTGGAGTTGCTAGTGGAACACCGAGTTTGATCTTTGTGATTACTTGGAGAGGTTATGGCTTGAAAGAGATCTGGTCCTTTATGGATCCCTTAATGGAGACATAGGCTTCTTTGTGGAGCTGAACTTCAGTGAAAAATCCCGTGCCTCTTATGTGCTTTATTTCTTGCCCTTTATTTACTTGTTCTTGTTCTTATTCCTGCTAGTTAGGGTTTGCTTCGTATTTCTTAAATTATCTTGTGTAGGTTGCATGCTAGTTCATTTCCTTATTTCTACAGCTTCCTCTAGCTTGTAATCACTTGTTCTTAGCGTACCTTGCAGTAGTTTGAAGTTTTAATTGCCCGATCTACTTTTCTATCTCGTGCCATCGGACAAGTAGGTGCACTTTACTCACGATCATCGGACAAGTCCGACACTGAGCATTTAACTTTTATTATTAAGTCATTTTCAAGGATTTGTGCCTATTCACCCCCCCTCTAGGCACTTTCAGTTAGACTCAACCACCGAAGAGCTTGGGTTTTGGCAGAAGAAATATGAGGATGCAATGAAGATAGTTCGCCATCTCAAGCGACATTTGCCTGATGACTTGAACTTACCTTTGGAAGAAGAGCTAAAGGATGCGACTCCTTCCTAGCCACCTCACAGAATGGCTAGTCATGCCCCACCATCTTACGTCGTTCCCAACCTTGATGACGATTAGGAGGTTGATCCCTTAGTGGCTTCATAGGGTTCAATTAGTGTTATCGAGTTGAATAAATGTAATAGTTTTGTGACAGAGTCTTAGTGTTTGCACATCCAAGGTTTGCTAGTTTGATTTGGTGTGATGAGTGTGGTTTGGATTTTTTTGTAATGAGTGCTGATGTGATGCAAGCCCTGTCTTACAACCACATCCTTATATTATACTTTCACTTTTTATTTTAATAAAGATTAGTTAATTTAGGATATCTCTTTATCTACCTCTTTTGTTTCACACCTCTTCTCTGCTTTATCGTAGCATGTCCTTGCACTCTACCTATATCTTCTACCTGTTTTTGCTTACCACATCCCAAGTTACATCAGATGGCAAGGGGTGGAAACCGCAATAACAACAACAAGGAAAAGGAGAAACCACCCCCACAATTCTCTATGGAACAACTCACAGCTATGCAGACACAGCTTCTCCAGACCATGCACCAGACCCTGGTGCAGCAACAGAACAACAATGTCGTAGGAGCTGCCCTCCAGCCTAGAGACAAGCTTGGAGATTTCCAACGGACCAAGCCTCCAACATTCTCTCACCCTATAGAGCCCATGGATGCAGATGATTGGCTAAAGACTATTGACAAGAAGCTGCAAGTCGCTCAATGCAACAACAGGGAGAAGGTGTTGTTTGCCGCACACCAGTTTGTTGGACCCGCTGCTGATTGGTGGGATGCTTATGTTGCAGCCCATGAGGAGCCTGATAGTATTAACTTCCATGAGTTCCAGAACAGCTTTAGGTCTCACCATGTGCCTCAGGGAGTAATAAGGCTTAAGAAGAAGGAGTTCTAGGATCTGAAGCAGGGATCCATGACCGTGAGTGGGTATGTTGCTCGCTTCACCCAGCTGTCTAGGTATGCCCCAGGAGATGTGGATACAGATGAGAAGAAGTGTGAGTGTTTTCTTGATGGATTGAATAATGACCTTGCCTATGCACTTGAGGCTTGTAACTATATGAACTTTCAAGAGATGGTGGATAAAGATCTAGTCCTAGAGAACAGAAGGTTGAAGATGGATAGCAAGCGCAAGCTAGAGCATCAAGGTCAGCAAGGGGGCAGCAACACTCGGCCTAGCATTACATCATCTTCTGGTGGACCTGTATTCCGCTCTGGACAGCAAACTGGACAACAGAGGACTCAACCTACCAGTCAAGGATTCTTTACCCCTCAACATTAGTTTCAACATGCTAACTGTCAGACGCCTCCCCTGTCAGCTCAAACTTGGCAGAGGACCAATGGCAATCAAAGCCCAGCCACCAATAGGAATTGCTACAGGTGTGGAGAAAAGGGTCACTTTTCTAACCAATGCTCCAATCCGCAGACGCGCCAACCACTGACCCAAGATGTTGCCCCAACACCCAACCGCAATGGTAACTCTGCCCCGACAGCAACCAAGGAGAACTATGCTAGAGGTCGAGTCAACCAGGTTGCTCTTGAAGATGCTAAAAAATCTCCAGACGTTGTTCTTGGTATGTTACTCGATAACTCAGACCCTATTGGAGTTTTGTTTGATTTTGGAGCATCACATTCATTCATATCATCCAAGTATGTGGCCAAGTACAACATTCCCATCACCTTGCTCAGGAATAAGATGATAGTTAGTTCACGTGGAGGGGAAATGAAAGCAGAAGACAGATGTCATAAATTAAGTGTTAGCATAAGGGGGGGGGGGGTAGACTTTACTATGAGTTTCATTGTTTTGGATTCTAAGGGTATAGATGTGATACTCGGAATGGATTGGTTAACCAAGCACAAGGGAATCATAGATTGTGCTAGAAAGGCGGTCAAGTTGACACATCCTAATGGAGCAGAGGTGGAATATGTGGCAAAAGCATTGCCACACGACAAGGAAAGGTTGGACAAGGATGCACCCAATGAAGTGAGAGCCTAGTTTCCTTCTTTCTTTCTAATACTGTCCGAATCTCAGGACGCGATTCCTTTTAAGGGGGGTAGATTTGTAACACCCTAGTTTTCAAATTTATGAATATTTTAAAAAATTTCTAGAATTAAATAGGGTGTTAATATTTTAATAAGAAAAAGAATTATTTTCTAATGAAAATAATCAAATATAGGTTGTTTTAAAATTTTGTTTGTTGCATTCATGCTGGTTAAGTGCATTAGATTTTGTTGTAGGAAAAAGTATTGAAAATTCCTTTCAAATTTGAATTTGCTTTTGTTGAGAAAATAGAAATAGAATATGAAAGTGATAGGTGTAGAGTGCCCGATCTTTCGGCGAGTGGAGATAACTTCGATTTGGTGGATGTTGACCCTCACGATCCGACTACGACGAGCAAGCCGAAGCGCCAATGCAATCGCTGAACCAACTTCCGGAGGATATTAACCTTGCGGTAAACAAGATCAACCTGATCACGAGGATCAATTCTTACGCGCAATCGAAGAACGAGCAAGAATTAGAGGCGAGCAATCTGATGTATTGCACGAAGGTGGAGTTCTGAATTCACGTCGACAGACGGATGTATAGCTAAGCTAAACTTAAAACAAAACTTAAAGATTACAAGGGGCGCAGCCCTTGACTATATAGGGGGAGGACGAGGCATCTAGGGCCGGCTGAAGTGGAGAGGCGCGCGGTGGAGAGGGAGTCGTGCGACTTGGGCCACGTGGGCCTTCGGGTGACATCATCCTGGGCCGTCGTTCCTTAGCATCAAAACCGTCTTCAATTCCTGGGCTCGAGCTCTAGTGATTGGGCCCTTGTACGTCGTCGTCTCGTTAGAAGATGGATCCGTAACTCGAGGAGGCGCGACGACGAGAGGTGGAGGCGTGACAGCTTGGTTTGGCGCGCCATCTTCCGTCGTCATTATTCGTATGTCGTTGATGTCCTCATCATCCTCCCCTTCTTGAAGTGAAGTCGTCCTCGACGGCAACTCATCATCCTCACCCAAGTATGGTTTCAAATCTGCAACATTAAAACTAGTGGAAACACCAAACTCCATGGGCAAGTCAAGAACATAAGCATTATCGTTAATCTTGGTTAGCACTTTAAAAGGACCAGCAGCATGAGGCATCAGTTTAGAACGACGCAAAGTAGGAAATCTATCTTTACGCAAGTGCAACCAAACCAAATCACCAGGTTCAAAAGAAATATGTTTTCTACCTTTACTACCAGCAACTTGATACTTTTTATTAGCAATGGTAATGTTGTGTTGTGTTTCTTCATGCAATTGTTTCATGTGATCAATATGAGCAAGAGCATCAAGATGTGGTTCATCCTCAGCATCAATAGCAAACAAATCAATAGGCGCCTTAGGAACATAGCCATAAACAACCTCAAAACGACACAACTTAGTGGCAGAATGTGTAGCACGATTATAAGCAAATTCAACATGAGGTAAACAATCTTCCCAGCGTCTCAAATTTTTATCTAAAACAGCTCTAAGCATAGCAGACAAAGTTCTATTTACTACCTCAGTTTGCCCATCAGTTTGAGGATGACAAGTAGTACTAAACAGCAGCTTAGTTCCTAATTTATTCCAAAGAGAACGCCAAAAATGACTAAGAAACTTAGCATCACGATCAGAGACAATTGTTTTAGGAATTCCATGCAATCTAACAATCTCTCTAAAGAACAATTCAGCAACATTTGAGGCATCATCAGTTTTATGACAAGGTATAAAGTGAGCCATTTTAGAGAAACGATCAACAACCACAAAAATACTGTCCCTCCCCTTCTTAGTGCGAGGCAATCCCAAAACAAAATCCATCGAAATATCAAGCCAAGGAGAAGAGGGAACAGGCAAGGGCATATACAAACCATGATTAGCCAAACGAGATTTAGCTTTTTGACATGTGGTACAGCGTGCAACAAGGCGCTCAACATCACGGCGCATCCGTGGCCAAAAGAAATGGTCGGCCAACACCTCATGTGTCTTGAAAACTCCGAAGTGACCCAAAGATTTTAAAGTCTAATTGGGACAGCATCATATAACGACGAGACAAAGCATCGGCAATCACATTTTCCTTCCCGTTTTTATGTTTAATGATGTATGGAAAAGATTCAATAAATTCAACCCATTTAGCATGACGATGATTCAGATTAGTTTGGGTTCTAATATGTTTCAAAGCCTCATGATCAGAATGAATAATAAATTCGCGAGGCCATAAATAATGCTGCCATGTTTGCAAAGTTCTTACTAAAGCATAAAGTTCTTTATCATAAGTGGAATATTTAAGAGCAGTGTGACATCCCCAGCCACAAAAATGTTGGTTAAGATAACACCATGTTAATTTGCTGCTTAATTCAAAATTTCAAATAAATAAAGTGTCAAAGAAAAAGGGGAATTAACTTGAATAGAAATTCCACTAATTGGCCAAATAGTAGCTTTTCAAAAACCTGGCAAAACTCAATGGAAGTGTGTCCATATTTTTGCATATTCCAGCAGGGCATATCAAGAAAGAATTTTGGGGAATTTACTGGAATTTTTAATAAAGGTTAACCCCCCTAAAAAAATTCCCTAAGTGCAGAAAAAGCACCTATGTTCCAGGAATTTTAGTTAATTCTCCAGAGGGAATCTCGACGGGGCCACAAAAGAAAAGTTGGCAAGTCGGATTTGCTGAACCCGCACAAAAATTTGCTAAGGATTTGCAGCAACGTAATTGGAGAATTTAGCAAATTACCGAACACTGTTCTAGTCAATCGAGGTCAACCCCTTCCTGTCCTTGAGCCGTTCTCCGATCGACACCGCCGTCCTCTCCCGCCGGCCACCGCGCGCTCTCTCTCTCCCTTGCCCATTCCGGCCACTGCTCCGCCTGCCAGCGCTGTGCCACCGGCGCCGCCTTGAAGGCGACCACCGTCGAGCCAACCGCCTGCTGCCAGCTCGCCCCCGCTCTCTCTCCCCCCTTTTCCCGGTTATAAGCGCCCGGCGGCAAGAGCCCCTCCCCGCGCTCCCGGTAAGTAACCGCCCCCCCCACACCTTCCTCTACCCTCTCGCCCCACTCCAGAGGCTCCCGGCCCCTACATCTCCATCACCGACGAAAGCAGCGGCGGGATTTCGAGCCGCGCCTCTGTTTTCGGCCGCCATGATCGCCACCCCGTCGAGCTACGCCTAGGCCGCCTCCCGTCCGCTCCTACCTCCTCAAATCGTTGCGCAAGGGTCTCCCCTGGCAGTTCCCTAACCCGCTCCCCCTCTGCCGCAGGGACCTCGCCGGAATCGGTAAAGGAAGTAGCCGCCGCCGTCGGATTCTTCCCCACCCCGCCGACGAGACCCCCCTTCCGGCCCTCCCCGTCGCCTAGCTCCCCCACGCCGTCAATCTCCACACCGAGGTGATGCTCTCCCTCCACTCCCCGACCCTTCTCGCTCGCCGTGCTCGTCGCGCAACGCCGCCGTACCCCGCCTCTGCTCCGCCGCTCGTCGCCGGCCGTCTCCGGCGCTTTCCGCGGGGTACCCACCGGACCCACGAGGTCGCCGTGAGGTGCTGAACATGTGGGCACACGAGGTTGGCCGGGCCGCGCTGCTGGTTTGGCCGCTGGCCGGGCTCGCCGGCACCGGCCACCGCGCGCGCGCGCGCGCGCCCGCGAGGGTTTGAAATCGCTGGGTGGCAGTTCTGTAAATTGCCCCCAACTTTGCTAAAAAAACTTCAAAAATTCATAACTCAAAAAATAAAAGTCCAATGAGCATGAAACCAATTTTGCTGGATTCCTAAAATCTTCCTCTACCAGAAAAACAAGATGAGATCCAAGGTTATGCAGTAGGTTAGTAGAATTAAATCACCAAAGTTAGGACCTTGCTAAGAGTATTAAATTAATAATTCAAAATCTACAACTGATAAAATCATGGGATTTGGTCAGTAAGCACTTCATGTCATTCCTAAACTTTCTGCTAAAGCACATTTCCATCTTTTATGCAAATTTTAGTGTTATTGCATAATCCCCATTTTTAGTAAATAAATTTCTATAAATGCTTGGGTAGGATTTTAAATTCTGAAATTTTGCATTCCTACTCTTTGAGCATTTCTACATAAGTATAAAATCTCCATGAAAAATGTTTGGGCACCATCAGTGTGCTTTTGGCTGTTAAGGTTACTCATTCCTAATTAACTTGAGAATTTCAATATAATTGTTGCCTAATATATGCATATGGTTATTATTAGTGGTAAATCCATCCTTGGGACAGCCCATGCGACATGTTAATCTTGACTTACAGTGAAGTTATGATTTTCTTTTGCATAATAATGATTCACAATTAATGTGTATATTTAGATTAGTCAGGGCTACAATTAAAAATGAACATGTAAAACTCTCGGAGGTTGCAATTAACCTTGCAAAATAAAATTTCTATGTTCTCTGCATAGGTAGTTTAATTGGGAAATGGGCCCTGGGTAAGTGGGAAGTCAAGGAGCCTTGCATGTTTGCTAAGTGGGCCTCGATGGCGTACTCGTAATTGGATATAGGTGATATGCTCATTTATTACTATGCCTCCCATTTCCCTAATTAGAAGTTTGTCCCCTGAAAGTTAATAATTGCCAGAGTGTGGTACAAACATGTCATCTCATGCATGAACATCATTCCATCAAATCCTATTTATTGAGGAAGTGTCATGCATCATCGTCCAACTCCTGACCATGCATTGCACTGCATTGACTAGGGAACGAGACTGGGAGCAAGGACGTGGCAAGCAACCCTGAGGAGCCCGAAGTTGAGCTCAACCCCGTCGAAAACTTTAACTACGATCACTCCCAAGGCAAGCCCCGGTGCACACCTACTGATTTCCGAGTTCTTTTATTTTGTCACCATGGAGGGATATTGTATTGTGCATTAGGTATAGGGCTTGGATGGAAACCCACTTGCATACACAAACTGTGACCTATACTTAGTTACGTCAGTAAGCCTTTCGTTAGCAACTGCTAGGCTTAATTTAGTGGAGTCAACGGTAGGCTATGGGATCACTTTATTCAATCATGATCCATGTGAAGAATAAAATTGGTAAAAATTTGGGGAACCTATCGTTGCAACCACGCGGACAAGTATTGAACAGTACCAAGTGCATACCTCTATATGGGAATTGGTAAACCTAGTAACTTGGGCGCCGTATTGTTGGACGGTATTACTCATCGATCCAGAGGTGATGTGAATGGCACGGTGGATGCACGGGTAGAGGACCGCTGGAGAGTGCACGGGTTAAGCCCCGGATACGAAGTACTGTATCGCGGGGAGGACGTGTACTCGGGATCGATGGCCCCGGATCGACTTTATCGCAACCTCGTGAATGGTGGCCATACGTGTTCTTAAATGATGCGTATGTCGTGCATTTGGGTTATTCTCCTGCAGGATGTAAATCAATTCGAATTGCCGTCTCTCGCGGTCATGAGTATCGCTTGTTCGAGCAGTGGCAATGACACTTAAGTAGAGAAATTTGTCTAGGATGCTGATATTTATTTACTCTATGGGTACAAATTGCTATGTTGTATTGTTCTGTATATTTGAACAGTCTTAGCAGCTAGCTAGGGTCCACTAGAGTTCTTTTTCCGCAACAAGCAATTAAAATCTTGGTTAAGAAATAAGCATCGCAACATAGAATTAAGAGGCGCTTTTACGCAAATATCAAACAAACCTGGTCGGCCCCCTGCATACTAGGAGTCGGTTTTAGTAAACCCCTTTTGGACGGGTAAGTCTTGCGGAGTATGCTAGATACTCAGGCTTTGCGATTATGTGATTTTTCAGGTTTGCCTCAAGCAACTTATTGCGATTGCTGTAACAAAATTGTGTGGGAAGGCGAGGAGCCCCAGAATTGGACCATTGAATGGGTCCCTGGCTCCCCTAATCAAGACAAGTGAGCCACTACCCTAGGGCCGGCGTGGCTTGCTTAGGCTTGGCGGAGTGTTTGTCGTATTCCCCACCTCCGCATAATTATGAAATATGAACCAAGAACATATGTATAATAATGTAACTCAATTTGCTTCCGCCATGACTCTTGAGCTGTAATATTATACCCTTAATGCTGTATCTCTGTAAATGATGGATGTTCTGTGTGAATGCTATGTATGGTTACTTCGTTAACCATCTCCCGAGGCGATCCTGTACGGCACACTCTATACTTCGGTATAGGGTCGTGACAGCTGGTATCAGAGCCGACTCGGGATAAGCATCACACCAATGAACATTTTAAAAGACCTAAACAACCCGTTTTACGCCGCACGGTGAGGTACGAGCTAGTAGTGCCCATATAAGGACCTTATTAGTAGATGGCAAAGCTAACCCTGGGTTATGTTTGTTAAGTTACTCGCCTCTACGGATTCTTCCCCGAAGGTATGTGTCTGTGCGCGGATCGGTTGCGCAAGAAACACCGAACGCCTTCCGGGTGGGCAAAGACCTGGATTTTGTTTGACGCGCGGACCGATTGCGCTTAAATATCGGCTGCCTTCCGGGTGGGCAAATACCTGGACATAACTGTCATTGTTATTTTGGCTTGTTTCTTTTGGATTTGATGTATTGTTTCTGAAATGGATCTATTGCAGATATACTAACCACGGGTAGATCGCTTAGAAACGTGCGAGAAGCGTGCGTGCCATCGGACGGATCGATCTATATATTCGGTCAAGGTTTTCCTTTGTGAGGACGTAGGAAATCGGCATATTGAGCATTTGGCATTCATGCATACCACATGCATTTATCTTTACCAAATTATGTAAAAGGTCACAATTATCACAAACATGTGAAATAATCAAACTCCGGGCGACTGCGAATCCCTAGGGCGCTTAAAACGAAAGTTCGAATTTAATTGGGACGAACTCTGCCAGGAAAGTCAGTCCCACAAAAAATGAGCATAACTTCCTCGATTTTAATCCGACGAAGGCGAATAAGTAGCCGTTGGAAAGCTAATGTTTTCCCCTACGAGTTTGGTATAGTGGGTTTGTCTCAGAAAAATCTGTAAATGGGGCGGATTTTGCAAAAACAGCAAGCTTTCGGAAAGTCAGCAGCAGTCTCATTTCTGTCCTCTGTTTTTGGGATGATCATAACTCTCGGAGATGTTATCGGTTAGGGATGGGGGAGCATGTGTTGGAAAGGTACTGAACTCCTCTACAATTAACAAAAAGGGATCAAAAGGTTAAATGGTACAGAAGCGACGTGTTTTTGCTCATCCCTGCAAGTTACCCTGTCGATCGTAGAACTGCATCGTTCTCCCTCCCACGGGTTGGACACCCTACGTTTTTTTTTCCTTAACCGTCAATCCTTATGCCACTTTGGACATGTATGCTTAAAGGGATATTAAGTTTTGACTCATCCTCGCAAAACTTATTCCGACAGATGGTGGACGACAAGCTCCCGAAGGACTACGAGCCCCTTCCCGCACGCATTCTCGAGTTGGAACGAGAGCGTGAGGCGCTGCAGCTCGCACTTGCCGCCCGAGACGCCCAGCTCGCCACTCGCGATGCGGAGATCGCGATCCTCAGGGGCAAACTGCACACTAGCGAGTTAGAGCGGGCGGACCTGTTCGAGCAGCTCCATGACGCTCAACTTATCATCGAGGGTGACGCTAGCGAGCAGTTGCAGGAGCAACTGAACCAGCGTAATGCCCAACTCACTGCTGCCCAAGAGGAGATCTACTCCCTTCATGGCCAGGTTGACGCCCTCTTGGAGGAGCGAAGCGAGCTCCAAGCTCAACGCGAAGAAGCCCAAGATGCGAGGGATGTCATGGAAGGGAACCTCAACGACGCACATGTCATCATCGCACAACAAGAACAACTTATTGGGCATCTCCAAGTTGCGAATGCCCAGCTGAACGCGGTTCTTAATGCCCAGCCACCCATGCCACTCGCGGTGATTCCCCCAGACGACGCCGACTTGAGTGAGGACGGTGACTCCGGCGTTGACTATGAGGCGCCCCCTGGACCGGGCGACATGGAATGGGAGTCCGATGGTAGCAGACACACCGAGTGACTGAGGCGTAGTAGGTCGTGTAGGGTGGAAGCTCGTGAAGACTTTGTGCTCGTATGTGGATAGTGCTAGTAGTGCTAGGTGGTGTTGTAACCGAAAGCTCTTCCAGACCACGTGCTATCACGAGGTAGTAAGGGAACATAAGGATTTCCATGTATTGGAAGACGTGTCGCATGTACCCATGGTTTGATCATAAGTATGTTGCCTATGTTGTTGAAACTAGTGGAATCCAAGTGACCACCCGTAAATTGCACCGTGCACTGTCAACAGTTCCGTTATGAGCAGTTAAAATGTTATTGTTGTCACTGAATTATAGGCTTATTACCATAATGTTGCAGGCGATAATCGGGCTAATATGCTTTACCACTGTGACAGATGGTGCAAACCCGCCGTGGTGGAGAGAACCCCGGTGAGGCTCCCGGTGCCTCCAACGCGGGGGGAAACCAGCCGCCACCCAATGCTCCGCCCATGACGCCGATGGAGCAGCTCATCCACAATCAGAACGAGATGTTCCGCATGTTCATGGAGAACATGAATCGCCAAGGAGCTCCCGGACCACCACCGCTGCAGCCCCGCGAATCGTCCTATAGCGACTTTTGGGCAACTCATCCGCCCACATTCGGCGAAGCTGGTGATCCGCTGGAAGCGGATAATTTCATTCGCACTCTAGAATCGAAGTTTGCTCTACTCCACTGCACCGACCACCAGAAGCCCCTCTTCGCAGCGCAGCAACTCCGCGGTTCCGCAAGTGCTTGGTGGGCAAGCTACACCACTGCTCTTGCCCCTGGCCACCAAGTCACTTGGCCGGAATTCTGCACCGCCTTTCGTGCACACCACATTCCGGCCGGTCTTATGAAGCGCAAGTTGCAAGAATTTCTCAACCTGAAGCAAGGCGCGGGAACTGTGCAAGAGTACGCACGGAAGTTCAACTACTTGGCTCAGTATGCGTCGTATCATGCCGACACGGACGAGAAGAAGAAAGATTGTTTCCGTTCGGGCCTTACCCCGAAGCTGCAAGACCGTCTAGCACAAGTTACCGCAGGGTCATTCAACGACCTAATAAGTGCCGCCATTGTGCAAGAAGATGCCATCCGTGCTAACCAGGAGGACAAGAAGAGGAAGCGTGCTATGGGAAGTTCGTCCGGATCCGCACTGCCCAAGTACAGGCTGGCAATCACCTCCCCGACGGGGCAGAAGTTCCGAGCTGCGCTACCGCCAGGAGGAGGGCCTCGTCCGACCTACTCGCAGCAGCACTTCCATTCCCGTGGAGGCAACCTGCAGCCCTCCGCTGGTGCCCGCCCCCCGCAGCAGACTAATCAAGTTGTGAAGCACAACACCCCGCAGCCATGCTACAACTGTGGCCGAACCGGCCACTTTGCCAAGGAGTGCCGCTTTCCGAAGCGCAACCAGGGAAACAACAACAACTCCAACCCCTCTGGAAACGTCAACAACCACCCCAGCAATGGTAACAACTACGGCAACAATGGGGGTCGTCCCCAGTCTTCTGCCCTTACCCACAAGAATGGCCGAGTCAATTATACCACGGTCGAAGAGATTCAAGTCGGAGAGCCCGTTCTCGCGGGTACGTTCTCGATCAACCAACACGCTGCCATGGTTCTCTTTGATTCAGGAGCAACGCATGATTTTATTAGTCAAGCATGTGTGAATCATCTGAAAATCACCCCCACCACCACGGGAACCCCATACATCATCACATCCCCCGGTGGGAAAATAAGAACTCACCTTGAGTTGAGAAAAGTGCCACTTAAGTTAGCAGGCAACGTGTACCCCGCTTCGTTAATCATCTTAGATGGTCAGGGTATTGACATAATTCTTGGTATGAGGTGGATGACTAAACATAGAGCCGTCTTGCACATTGAATCCCGGGAGGTCCACTTGAACTCACCCCTCTATGGTCCGTCCATTCTGCGGTTGCCGAGTCCTAGATTGTCCATTCCTCAAGTGTGTCATGCTGAAGGGAAAAAGTTAGAGGATATTCCGGTGGTACGTGACTTCTCCGACGTGTTCCCAGATGAGTTACCAGGAATGCCTCCGGACAGAGACGTCGAGTTTAAGATTGAACTCCTACCCGGTACGGCGCCTATCTCTCGCAGGCCGTACAAGATGGCCCCTAATGAGTTAGCAGAATTAAAGGAACAGTTACAAGAGCTTATGGACAAGGGCTACATCCGACCGAGTTCATCTCCCTGGGGATGTCCCGCCCTCTTTGTGAAGAAGAAAGACCAGACCCTACGTCTGTGTGTCGACTACAGGCCCCTGAATGCTGTAACCATTAAGAACAAGTACCCTTTACCCCGAATTGATATTCTGTTTGATCAGCTTGTTGGTGCTAAAGTTTTCTCCAAGATTGACCTCCGATCCGGTTACCACCAAATAAAGATCCGAACCGAAGACGTTCCAAAAACTGCCTTCTCCACACGTTATGGTCTTTTCGAGTATCTCGTCATGTCTTTTGGTCTCACTAATGCTCCAGCCCATTTCATGTATTTGATGAATTCCGTGTTCATGCCAGAGTTGGATAAGTTCGTGGTCGTGTTCATCGACGACATCCTTATATACTCCAAATCCGAGGAAGAACACGCCGAACACCTCCGCATTGTCCTGCAACGACTCCGAGATCACCAGCTTTACGCCAAATTCAGCAAGTGTGAATTTTGGCTAAAGCAAGTTCCATTCTTGGGTCATATCATCTCCGTAGAAGGGGTAGCCGTTGATCCTGCCAAGGTAGAAGACGTGTTGAATTGGAGAGCTCCGAAATCGGTCAGGCAAATTCGCAGCTTCCTTGGCCTTGCTGGATATTACCGGAAATTTATTCCCAACTTCTCAAGCATTGCCAAGCCTATGACCAAGTTGCTGGAAAAGGATACGAAGTTTAAGTGGAGTAGTGCATGTGAAGAAGCCTTTCAATCACTTAAGAAGCACTTGACAACTGCTCCGGTTTTGGCTCAACCTGATACTACCAAACCATTCGACGTTTACTGTGATGCCTCCGGCACTGGGTTGGGTTGTGTGCTCATGCAAGAGGGCCGTGTCATTGCCTATGCCTCTCGACAGCTCCGAAAGCATGAGCAAAACTACCCCACTCACGATTTAGAATTGGCATCCGTAGTCCTGGCCTTAAAGATCTGGCGCCATTACCTGCTTGGTAACCTTGTCAATCTCTACACCGACCACAAAAGTCTCAAGTATATATTTACGCAGCAAGAACTGAATATGAGGCAGCGGAGATGGTTAGAATTAATTAAGGATTATGAATTGGAGATTCATTATCACCCCGGGAAAGCCAACGTGGTTGCCGACGCCCTAAGTCGTCGGGACCAATGCAATCACGCAGTTGTTTGTTCCATAGGAGCGTGCCCGAATTCAGATTCAAGCGAACCAAGTCTTCGTATCATTCCATTTGGATACTTGTATAATCTAGCTCTCATCCCTACCCTTCGCGAAGAAATTGCCGAGGCCCAGAAGGGAGACGAGGGGATGGAACGCATTCGACAAAAGATACTCCAAGGGGAAGCTACATGTTTCCGACAGGACGAAGATGGAGTGCTATGGTTCAACAATCGCCTGGTTGTCCCAAAGAAGGAGGAGTTAAGGAAGAAAATTTTGGATGAGGCTCACTTGTCCAAGTACTCCATACACCCCGGCAGCAACAAGATGTATCGTGGGTTAAGGGAAAAGTTTTGGTGGACGCGCATGAAAAGGGAAGTCGCTCGTTATGTTTCCGAATGCGATACGTGCCAGCGTGTGAAGGCCGACCACCTGAGGAAAGCCGGTCTTTTACACCCTTTAAAAATCCCCACTTGGAAATGGGAGGATGTTGCTATGGATTTTATTGTCGGGTTACCCCTCACCCCCAAGAAACATGATTCCATATGGGTTATCGTGGATAGGTTGACCAAGTCCGCTCACTTTATTCCCGTCCATACCACCTACTCTACCAAGAAGTACGCTGAACTCTACATCACAAGAATTCTATGTTTGCACGGTGTGCCCAAGACTATTATCTCCGATCGAGGTCCCCAATTTATTGCTCGTTTTTGGGAGCAATTGCACGCTTGTCTCGGCACCACTCTCATCCGAAGTTCTGCTTATCACCCGCAGACCGATGGTCAAACCGAGAGGCTGAACCAATATTTAGAGGACATACTAAGAGCCTGTGTTTTGGACAATCGGGAGAATTGGGAAGATTGCCTTCCGTTCGCCGAATTCTCATACAACAATAGCTATCAGGAGAGCTCGGGAATGTCCCCGTTTGAGGCCTTGTACGGCCACTCATGCCGAACGCCGCTGAATTGGTCCGAATCAGGGGAAAGAACTAATTTTGGTCCCGACCTCGTCATACAAGCCGAAGAAAAGGTGCGGCAGATTCAAGCTAACATACAGGCAGCACAATCCCGTCAAATCAGCTATGCCAACAAAAGGAGACGCCCATTGGAGTTCGAGAAGGGGGACCATGTTTATCTACGAGTCTCTCCCAATAAGGGCATATCTCGCTTTGGAATCAAGGGCAAATTAGCACCCCGCTACATCGGACCCTTTCCGATCATGGAGAAGCCTAGCGCCGTTGCTTATCGATTGCAACTACCGGAAACTCTTGAGCGGGTGCACAACGTGTTCCACGTATCCCAACTAAAGAAGTGTTTGAAGCCTCCGATCGATGTAGTTATCTCCGACACCGAGCAATTGGAAGAAGACCTCTCCTACCCCGAATACCCCGTCCGAATCATTGATCAAAAGGATCGGGTAACGCGCCATCGCACCACCATCTTCTACAAAGTGCAATGGAGCAACCATACCGAGGATGAAGCCACCTGGGAGCAAGAGGAGTTTCTGAAAACCAACTTCTCTGAGTTCCTGACCTCGCAGATCCGGTAAACAACCGCGTTCTCTCTCTCTTGTGTTCAACTAGTAACAAATCTCGGGGCGAGATTTCGTTTAAGGGGGGGAGTGCTGTGACATCCCCAGCCACAAAAATGTTGGTTAAGATAACACCATGTTAATTTGCTGCTTAATTCAAAATTTCAAATAAATAAAGTGTCAAAGAAAAAGGGGAATTAACTTGAATAGAAATTCCACTAATTGGCCAAATAGTAGCTTTTCAAAAACCTGGCAAAACTCAATGGAAGTGTGTCCATATTTTTGCATATTCCAGCAGGTCATATCAAGAAAGAATTTTGGGGAATTTACTGGAATTTTTAATAAAGGTTAACCCCCTTAAAAAAATTCCCTAAGTGCAGAAAAAGCACCTATGTTCCAGGAATTTTAGTTAATTCTCCAGAGGGAATCTCGACGGGGCCACAAAAGAAAAGTTGGCAAGTCGGATTTGCTGAACCCGCACAAAAATTTGCTAAGGATTTGCAGCAACGTAATTGGAGAATTTAGCAAATTACCGAACACTATTCTAGTCAATCGAGGTCAACCCCTTCCTGTCCTTGAGCCGTTCTCCGATCGACACCGCCGTCCTCTCCCGCCGGCCACCGCGCGCTCTCTCTCTCCCTTGCCCATTCCGGCCACTGCTCCGCCTGCCAGCGCTGTGCCACCGGCGCCGCCTTGAAGGCGACCACCGTCGAGCCAACCGCCTGCTGCCAGCTCGCCCCCGCTCTCTCTCCCCCCTTTTCCCGGTTATAAGCGCCCGGCGGCAAGAGCCCCTCCCCGCGCTCCCGGTAAGTAACCGCCCCCCCCACACCTTCCTCTACCCTCTCGCCCCACTCCAGAGGCTCCCGGCCCCTACATCTCCATCACCGACGAAAGCAGCGGCGGGATTTCGAGCCGCGCCTCTGTTTTCGGCCGCCATGATCGCCACCCCGTCGAGCTACGCCTAGGCCGCCTCCCGTCCGCTCCTACCTCCTCAAATCGTTGCGCAAGGGTCTCCCCTGGCAGTTCCCTAACCCGCTCCCCCTCTGCCGCAGGGACCTCGCCGGAATCGGTAAAGGAAGTAGCCGCCGCCGTCGGATTCTTCCCCACCCCGCCGACGAGACCCCCCTTCCGGCCCTCCCCGTCGCCTAGCTCCCCCACGCCGTCAATCTCCACACCGAGGTGATGCTCTCCCTCCACTCCCCGACCCTTCTCGCTCGCCGTGCTCGTCGCGCAACGCCGCCGTACCCCGCCTCTGCTCCGCCGCTCGTCGCCGGCCGTCTCCGGCGCTTTCCGCGGGGTACCCACCGGACCCACGAGGTCGCCGTGAGGTGCTGAACATGTGGGCACACGAGGTTGGCCGGGCCGCGCTGCTGGTTTGGCCGCTGGCCGGGCTCGCCGGCACCGGCCACCGCGCGCGCGCGCGCGCGCCCGCGAGGGTTTGAAATCGCTGGGTGGCAGTTCTGTAAATTGCCCCCAACTTTGCTAAAAAAACTTCAAAAATTCATAACTCAAAAAATAAAAGTCCAATGAGCATGAAACCAATTTTGCTGGATTCCTAAAATCTTCCTCTACCAGAAAAACAAGATGAGATCCAAGGTTATGCAGTAGGTTAGTAGAATTAAATCACCAAAGTTAGGACCTTGCTAAGAGTATTAAATTAATAATTCAAAATCTACAACTGATAAAATCATGGGATTTGGTCAGTAAGCACTTCATGTCATTCCTAAACTTTCTGCTAAAGCACATTTCCATCTTTTATGCAAATTTTAGTGTTATTGCATAATCCCCATTTTTAGTAAATAAATTTCTATAAATGCTTGGGTAGGATTTTAAATTCTGAAATTTTGCATTCCTACTCTTTGAGCATTTCTACATAAGTATAAAATCTCCATGAAAAATGTTTGGGCACCATCAGTGTGCTTTTGGCTGTTAAGGTTACTCATTCCTAATTAACTTGAGAATTTCAATATAATTGTTGCCTAATATATGCATATGGTTATTATTAGTGGTAAATCCATCCTTGGGACAGCCCATGCGACATGTTAATCTTGACTTACAGTGAAGTTATGATTTTCTTTTGCATAATAATGATTCACAATTAATGTGTATATTTAGATTAGTCAGGGCTACAATTAAAAATGAACATGTAAAACTCTCGGAGGTTGCAATTAACCTTGCAAAATAAAATTTCTATGTTCTCTGCATAGGTAGTTTAATTGGGAAATGGGCCCTGGGTAAGTGGGAAGTCAAGGAGCCTTGCATGTTTGCTAAGTGGGCCTCGATGGCGTACTCGTAATTGGATATAGGTGATATGCTCATTTATTACTATGCCTCCCATTTCCCTAATTAGAAGTTTGTCCCCTGAAAGTTAATAATTGCCAGAGTGTGGTACAAACATGTCATCTCATGCATGAACATCATTCCATCAAATCCTATTTATTGAGGAAGTGTCATGCATCATCGTCCAACTCCTGACCATGCATTGCACTGCATTGACTAGGGAACGAGACTGGGAGCAAGGACGTGGCAAGCAACCCTGAGGAGCCCGAAGTTGAGCTCAACCCCGTCGAAAACTTTAACTACGATCACTCCCAAGGCAAGCCCCGGTGCACACCTACTGATTTCCGAGTTCTTTTATTTTGTCACCATGGAGGGATATTGTATTGTGCATTAGGTATAGGGCTTGGATGGAAACCCACTTGCATACACAAACTGTGACCTATACTTAGTTACGTCAGTAAGCCTTTCGTTAGCAACTGCTAGGCTTAATTTAGTGGAGTCAACGGTAGGCTATGGGATCACTTTATTCAATCATGATCCATGTGAAGAATAAAATTGGTAAAAATTTGGGGAACCTATCGTTGCAACCACGCGGACAAGTATTGAACAGTACCAAGTGCATACCTCTATATGGGAATTGGTAAACCTAGTAACTTGGGCGCCGTATTGTTGGACGGTATTACTCATCGATCCAGAGGTGATGTGAATGGCACGGTGGATGCACGGGTAGAGGACCGCTGGAGAGTGCACGGGTTAAGCCCCGGATACGAAGTACTGTATCGCGGGGAGGACGTGTACTCGGGATCGATGGCCCCGGATCGACTTTATCGCAACCTCGTGAATGGTGGCCATACGTGTTCTTAAATGATGCGTATGTCGTGCATTTGGGTTATTCTCCTGCAGGATGTAAATCAATTCGAATTGCCGTCTCTCGCGGTCATGAGTATCGCTTGTTCGAGCAGTGGCAATGACACTTAAGTAGAGAAATTTGTCTAGGATGCTGATATTTATTTACTCTATGGGTACAAATTGCTATGTTGTATTGTTCTGTATATTTGAACAGTCTTAGCAGCTAGCTAGGGTCCACTAGAGTTCTTTTTCCGCAACAAGCAATTAAAATCTTGGTTAAGAAATAAGCATCGCAACATAGAATTAAGAGGCGCTTTTACGCAAATATCAAACAAACCTGGTCGGCCCCCTGCATACTAGGAGTCGGTTTTAGTAAACCCCTTTTGGACGGGTAAGTCTTGCGGAGTATGCTAGATACTCAGGCTTTGCGATTATGTGATTTTTCAGGTTTGCCTCAAGCAACTTATTGCGATTGCTGTAACAAAATTGTGTGGGAAGGCGAGGAGCCCCAGAATTGGACCATTGAATGGGTCCCTGGCTCCCCTAATCAAGACAAGTGAGCCACTACCCTAGGGCCGGCGTGGCTTGCTTAGGCTTGGCGGAGTGTTTGTCGTATTCCCCACCTCCGCATAATTATGAAATATGAACCAAGAACATATGTATAATAATGTAACTCAATTTGCTTCCGCCATGACTCTTGAGCTGTAATATTATACCCTTAATGCTGTATCTCTGTAAATGATGGATGTTCTGTGTGAATGCTATGTATGGTTACTTCGTTAACCATCTCCCGAGGCGATCCTGTACGGCACACTCTATACTTCGGTATAGGGTCGTGACAAGCAGCACCACTTAACTTCTCACTAAAATAAGCAATGGGTTTATGATCTTGCAACAAAACAGCACCCAAACCAATTCCACTAGCATCACATTCCAATTCAAACACTTTATCAAAATTAGGCAATTGTAAGAGAGGAGCATGAGTTAACCGTTCCTTTAAAGTGTTGAATGCGTCGTCTTGTGGTGCGCCCCACTCAAATGGCGCACCCTTCTTGGTCAGCTCATGTAATGGTGCAGCAATAGAACTGAAATCCCGCACAAAACGACGATAGAAGCCTGCAAGACCAAGAAAACTGCGAACCTGTGTGACCGTCGTCGGTTGGGGCCAACTCTGAATGGCGTCCACCTTGCTGCTATCGACCTCAATGCCCTGTGGAGTAACAACATATCCAAGAAACGAAACACGTTGCGTGCAAAAAGTGCATTTTTCCATGTTCCCAAACAAGTGAGCAGCACGCAAAGCATCAAAAATAGCACGCAAATGATCTAAATGCTCATTCATGGATTTGCTGTATATAAGGATATCATCAAAATAGACAACAACAAATATTCCAATGAAAGACCGAAGAACTTCATTCATTAAGCGCATAAAAGTGCTAGGAGCATTAGACAATCCAAACGGCATAACCAACCATTCGTACAAGCCAAATTTAGTTTTAAAAGCCGTTTTCCATTCATCTCCTAATTTCATTCTTTTTTGATGGTAACCACTACGTAAATCAACCTTAGAGAAAATTGTGGCACCACTAAGTTCATCAAGCATATCATCAAGGCGTGGTATAGGATATCGATAACGAATTGTAATATTGTTAATTGCACGACAATCTACACACATACGCCAAGAACCATCTTTCTTAGGAACAAGCAAAACAGGAACCGAACAAGGGCTGAGAGACTCACGAATGTAACCTTTATCAAGCAATGCCTGCACTTGACGCTGAATTTCTTTCGTCTCCTCAGGATTTGTGCGGTACGGGGCGCGATTAGGAAGCTGTGCGCCTGGAATTAAATCAATCTGATGTTCTATGCCACGAATAGGAGGAAGACCCAGCGGCAATTCAGCGGGAAAAACATCTTTATAGTCCTGCAAAAGGTTAGCAACAACAGGTGGAATATGCAACATAGGCGCCTCATCTAGTGAAACAAGCATACGAGAGCAAACTAGCGCATAGCAAAGCAGATTAGCATCATGTAATTCATCAAAATCAGCACGTGTAGCAAGCAAGATAGGGTTATTCAATTTGATCTCATGTTGAACAGGTGCAACAGGAGGCGATGTAACCAATTTTGCAGCTTTTGTCGCTCGAGCAATATCATCTTTAAGAACTTGTTCAGGTGTCATAGGATGAATAACAATTTTCTGACCCTTAAACATGAAGGAATAATAATTGGAGCGACCATGATGAACACTATCAACATCATATTGCCAAGGACGGCCAAGCAACAAAGAGCATGCTTCCATTGGAACAACATCACAATCTACAAAATCAGAATAGGCGCCAAGAGAGAAAGGAACACGTACCGAGCGCGTTACCTTTATTTTGCCGCCATCATTAAGCCATTGAACGTGATAAGGATGTGGATGCTTCCTTGTTGGCAATGACAACTGCTCCACCAATGTCGTACTAGCCAAATTGTTGCAACTGCCACCATCGATGATTATACGGACCGCTCGTTCTTGCACAACGCCTTTGATATGAAAAATGTTGTGGCGCTGATGCTTTTCATCCTGAACGACCTGTGTACTAAGAACACGCTGCACAACAAGAGTGGCATACCTGTCTGCGGCACTAGAGTCGACATGAAGCTCTGTATTATCTGCATGATTAGTGGCAAGCATAGTCTGCTGAATATCCTCAGAATCACTAGCAGAAGAATACACACCGTCGTCACGAATCAACATAGTTCGTTTATTTGGACAATCACGTATCACATGACCAAATCCTCGGCAACGGTGACACTGAATATCACGAGCTCGTCCAGACGACGAGGAGGACGGCACGAACGAGGCAGATTTGGCCGTGGATGGAGCACTCGACTTGGACGTGGTCGAGGAGTGGTCGCGCGACGTGGAAGGAGGTGTCGACCGTGGAGCTGAAGGCGTCTTGAACCCTACAAAAATGTTAGGTCTTGACGAAGATTGTCGATCCTGCACTTCACGTTCAGCTTTACAAGCATATTCAAATAAGGTGGTCATATCATCATAATGCTTATAATCAAGAATATTCTGAATTTCACGATTTAACCCACCCCTAAAGCGAGCCATAGCAGCATCATCCAGTTCAACTAAACCACAGCGAATCATACCCTTTTGCAAAGCTTGATAATAATCCTCTACGGAAAGTGAACCTTGTTGAAAACGCTGCATTTGATTAAGCAAATCTCTAGCATAATATGACGGCACAAAACGATGGCGCATAGCAGCTTTTAATGCCGTCCAAGTGGCTGGAATATTATCAGGATATCTTTGTCTATACTCACGCCACCAAAGTAAAGCAAATTCAGTAAATTCACTAATAGCAGCCTTAACTTGTAAATTAGCAGGAATATCATGGCATGCAAATTTTTGTTCAACCTCTAATTCCCAATCAAGATAAGCACCCGGATCATATTTGCCATTAAAAGTGGGAATACGAATTTTTATTTTGGCAAAAGAATCATTAATAGGAACACGTACCCTACGAGCACGACCACGGCGATTGTCGTCGTCCTGCTCGGTGTCGGCGCCGTAGTCACGTGCATGTTGCAACTCCGTGAGCTGCGTCGTCATGGTCCCAAGCTGCGTCGACATGGCCTCAAGACGAGTCATGATCGTCGCGAGCGTGGTGCGGGCAGCCGTATCAGCGAGGTCCAGTTGATCAAAACGCTCATTCGACGAAGTGACCGTAGAGTCAAGTCTCTCGTGCATCGTCTTCATGTCGTTTTGTAGACCGTCAACCTGTGCCTGGACATCCTGGAGGGTGAGCTCCTCCGACTTCGAGCTGTTTTCTGCCATAGAAACACAAGCAATACAAAAAGCGGGATCCTACAACGAGAGGTGAGTGGTGGGTGAAAAGCTCAATCAAAAAGCTGTTATCAAATTCTTACCCGTCCTTACCAAGCACGCAAGCGTGAACTGCAACCACAGGTAAAACCGGTGGAAGATTGGAGGAGCGATTGCGTGGTGAAACAAAAACCTGCTCGTAGTAGAAAATTTGTGGGGCTAGGAGGCTGCACTCAATCCAAGGGTTAGCACAATTCAAACAATAACTGCAAAGCTGAATAATGGTGCTAAACGCGAAAAGATTGCTGCCGGTACAAGTGCAAGGGAAGGAAAAAAGGATCAAAACAAAGTGCAGCAAGAACGCGTCGCCTGTGTTGCTCGGCCGCTCTTTTTTTTCTCTCTCTTTTTTTTTTCTTTCTTTTTTTTTCTCTTTTTTTCTTTTCTTTTTCTTTTTTTTCTCTTTTTTTTTAATACTTTTTGCTGAAAATATAAACAATGAGACCTCAAATAAGCAATTAAGCACAAGCACTTTTTTTTTTGAGGTAGGGGTAGAACGGTAATTAAGCACATCGTTCTCTCTCTCTCTCTCTCTCTAGAGTAGGAACAAACGAAACCGAGCAGAAACAAACACAGGGCGAGGCGAGCGGGTCACGACGTAACCGAGTAGGACTCGATCAGCGAGGCGAGCGGGACACACGAAACCGAACAAAACTAAACACAGGGCGAGGCGAGCGGGTCACGACGTAACCGAGTAGGACTCGATCAGTGAGGCGAGCGGGTCATGACGTAACCGAGTAGGACTCGATCGTCGAGGCAGTGATTGACCCGGACTCACGGTGCAGCGGATAAATTTGGCAAGCGAGACGGGATAAACAGATGCGGCGGAAAGCAAACTGTGATGGTGAAAACACGCGGCACGGCGGAAGGATACGACGATGATAGGAAGAAAACGATGAAACACAGTGTACCAGCAACGATCAAAAGCGAAAGCACAAAAACTCAACAACGCAAATTATTGAACGAAAGTGCGAGGCTCAAAACCGTACTGGGGTAAACTTTTTTTTTTGTAATTTTTGGTTTATGTGGACTTGGATAAAACTCACCGAGAAACACTGGAATCTGATACCACTTGATAGGTGTAGAGTGCCCGATCTTTCGGCGAGTGGAGATAACTTCGATTTGGTGGATGTTGACCCTCACGATCCGACTACGACGAGCAAGCCGAAGCGCCAATGCAATCGCTGAACCAACTTCCGGAGGATATTAACCTTGCGGTAAACAAGATCAACCTGATCACGAGGATCAATTCTTACGCGCAATCGAAGAACGAGCAAGAATTAGAGGCGAGCAATCTGATGTATTGCACGAAGGTGGAGTTCTGAATTCACGTCGACAGACGGATGTATAGCTAAGCTAAACTTAAAACAAAACTCAAAGATTACAAGGGGCGCAGCCCTTGACTATATAGGGGGAGGACGAGGCATCTAGGGCCGGCTGAAGTGGAGAGGCGCGCGGTGGAGAGGGAGTCGTGCGACTTGGGCCACGTGGGCCTTCGGGCGACATCATCCTGGGCCGTCGTTCCTTAGCATCAAAACCGTCTTCAATTCCTGGGCTCGAGCTCTAGTGATTGGGCCCTTGTACGTCGTCGTCTCGTTAGAAGATGGATCCGTAACTCGAGGAGGCGCGACGACGAGAGGTGGAGGCGTGACAGCTTGGTTTGGCGCGCCATCTTCCGTCGTCATTATTCGTATGTCGTTGATGTCCTCATCAGAAAGAAAAAAGAAAAAGGGCAAAGCCCTGCTCTTAGGCCTAATCGCCCCAACCATGCTACCCAGCCTTCCCCCTCTTCTGGCTTGGGCCGAAGGCCACTGAGGTCCGCCTCCTTTCCCCTACTCGGAACCCCTTCCGGCCTGCCATAGACATTGGGTCGGATCGCTTCCCCACGACCCATTTTCCCTCTCCCCCTCTCTCTCCCTTCCTGGTCTACTAGGCCTACCAGCCCACCCGGCCCGCCAGCCCGTCGAGGCCTAGCAGCCCGTGCGCGCCTACCCGCTTGTGCAAACCCTAACCCTAGCCGTCACCGCCCCTATAAATAGGGCAGGACCCATGCCCCTGCCTCTTCTTTCCCCGCCGTCGCCGCCCACCATCAGCCGTCGCCGCTCGCCTACCGCCACCGCGAGACACAACAACGCCGTTGTCGCCCGGCCATTCCCGGCCACCTCTGCTCGCCGCACGACCTCCGGTGAGCACCCCTCCCCGCGCTGCCTTCCCCGCACCCCTCCCCGCCGGCCATCGCACACCGACGAGCCTCCACGGCGAGCTCGGGTGCGACATCAATGGCCGCTAGTCCACGGTGGACCAGTGGACCATGTGTCCACAGGGCCATAGACCTGGTCCACGAGATTTTAGGATTTTTGAATTAAAATTAATTGGTTAAATCTTGGATAATGTTAGGGTTTTACATATAGGTCCCTGTACTTTGTTTTAATTAGATTTTAACCTAATTTTATGCAGCATCTTTACTAAATTATATTTCAGCCCTTGAGCTATTATTTATTTATTTTTAGCCCCTTATTTTTTATAAAAACACCCCTATACTTATTTTTAATTGTGTTTTAGTCCTGAATTTTTACAGTTTAGTCCCTGAACTTTTTATAAACTACATTTTAGTCCCTAAAATTTTCATAAATTATATTTTATACTTTTTTTTTACAGTTAGCCCTTATACTTTTCTGAAATTACTTTTTGGTCTCTGAACTTTTCTATTTTTAATGTTTTAGCCTCTGAAATTTCAAATCTTCATAACTTTTCAACAGTAGCTCGAAGCTAAGAAATTCTTACGCCAAAGTGATCGTTACGCCAAAGAGAATTTCTGGGATCTCCATCTTAAAGACTTTGAGCAGCAGCAAAAGGAACCAGGCAAGTGTCCTTGATGCATTTTGAACCTATGTTTTACATTTCTCTCTATCTCTATGCATGCTTGTTAATATTGAATCCCATGTGTCATTACCCTTTTCCATCTTATTTCTTGTCGCCTGGGTTATGGTGTAGTATATTAGTATGGCTACGTCATGCTTAGTTTGCTATGTCGGGAATGGAAGTGTCTAATATTAATCTTGAGGGATGGGTAATCCTTTTTAGCAACATGGAACCTAGGGTGATCCAAGCAGGAGGATGATGATGGTGGTGCGGGTATGCACGTGTACTCGGTATAGTACTATGGGATTGTGGTGGTACCTGCTTGGGATCACAAGGGTAGGTTCGTGGAACGTGTAACCATGAAAACAACGCAAAAGCACAGGGCTGATATGGGTAGGGTTGGTTGAGTATCAAGATGTCTTCCCAGCTTTGCGGGCAGTCGAGGAATGAGGACGGGACAGTTTACGCTCGGACTCAGGCAAGGGACGGTTCACTCCTAGCCATGGCGCCAGAGGGGGCTTCTGTAGGAACGGTTTAATTCTGCAGTGGTGAAACCTTAGAGTGGATTATTTGCAAGATGGGAAGCTCTTTGAGAGACCTTATGGTGATCTCCTTGTTTCACACCTAAGGTAGTGTGGATTGGACAACATGGGGACTCTCTAGTCACTACATAGTGATGAAATCACCAACCTGTGGGTAAAGTTGTGCAACCTCTGCAGAGTGTAAAACTGTTATAACAGCCATGCTCACGGTCATGAGTGGCATGGACCTTTCACACGATTTGAGGGGGTGATGATGGGTGGACTTGGTGGGTAGCCAAGTTCGGTTTGGCCGGTGTAACCCATGGTTTGCTATAGGTGGTGTAACCTGTAGTGTGGTGACTTATGGGTGGTTTAACCCATGGTTGGCTATAGGCGGTGTAACCTATAGTGCTAGCTAGATGAAATAACTTGGGAGAACTTTTCACCTACTAAATAGGAGTGCTTTTCCAATGGTCTTAGGTGTAGTGCTTATTTTATGCAAATGAACCATTGTGTTAGCCTTGCTTCTATTAAGCTTGCATGTTATACTTTCCCCTACTTGCTGAGTACGGCATGTGCTCACCCTTGCTATTTCCCTTTGTTGTTGTACTATAAACTGCTGCTCAGAAGATGATGAAGAGATGGACTATATCGACGAGGACTACTACTAGGCGTGCGTGCCCCTGGTCGATTGCCTGTGGTGTTATGGTGTTTTTCGCTGGCTTTTAGTCTTTAAAGACAATTACTTATGTAATAATGGTACGTTGTAATAATGACATTGGTTATACTGTTATTCACTTCAACTATTGATATGTGTGAAACTTGTCGTAGGCACACATATACTAAACATCTGGTTTTGTCCTTAAAACCGGGTGTGACAATCGCCGATCATGGGAAGTACGTGATGTTGTGCCCCATCAACTCAAGCACCCATTTCACCACTTTGCCTGCAGAAACCCGATTCTGAATGATCTCGCGCAATGGAAAAGTGCTGACCACGTGGATCAGATGGGAGTCGAAGTAGTGGTGTAGCTTACGCCTTGCCACCATCACGACATAGAGGAGCTTGAGGATCTGCGGGTATCGAGTCTTTGAGTCCGAGAGCACCTCGCTGACATAGTAGATGACATGCTGAACCTTGAGCACTAATCCTTCTTTCTCGCGCTCGACCACCAGGGTGGCACTGATGACTTGGGTTGTCACCACCATGTACATCACGAGTGGCTCGCTAGGGGTCGGCGGGGTCAGCATTGAGGGATTGCTTAGGACAGGCTTGACCTCTTCGAGTGTGGTCTGTGCCTCGGGTGTCCACTCAAACCGGTCAGTGTTCTTCAAAAGTTTGTAGGGTGGGAGCACTCGTTCGCCCAATCGCGATATCAAGCGGCTCAGCGGCACAAGGCATACACTGAGGTGTTGTAGCCCTTTCAAGTTCTGAATTGGTCTCATTCTCTTGATGGCGGATTTCTTATTGGGGTTGGCCTTGATGCCCCATTCTGAGGCGAAGAATCCTAAGAGCATGCCTTTCGGTACCCCAAAAACACATTTCTCGGGGTTGAGCTTGACTTCATTCTCGCGCAACTTAGCAAAGGTGCGCTCCAAGTCCGTTACAAGCATGTCGGCCATTCTGGGCTTGACAACGATGTGGGCCATGAGTAATCGAAACACTTTGCATGCAACGCGGAAAGGTAGCGCCCGAGTTTTTAAGGCCGAACGACATAGTTATGTAGCAGTAGGATCTGAACGACATGATGAAAGAGGTCATGACTTGGTCAGATTTGTTCATCGCAATCTGGTGGTACTCAGAGTACGCGTCGAGAAAGCAAAGGTTTTTGTACCCTAAGCTCGAGTCAACTATCTGGTCGATGCATGGTAAAGGAAAGGGATCCTTCGGACAAGCCTTGTTTAGGCTAGTAAATTTCCCATTCTTTTTTCGTACAAGGACGAGGTTAGCTAACCACTCAGAGTGATACACCTCTTTGATGACTCCCTCGTGCCTTGGCGCCAGGGAAGATCATGAGACAGGCCTTGGTGCTTGGCAACCCACCCCCATCGGCGTCGTTGTCGTTTCCAGCATCCTTCGACGCTGGATCCATCTTGTCCTTCAAGTCCTTACCCCTGTCGTCTTCTTCCTTGAAGAATTTCTTCAACAGGGAGCAGTCTTTAAGCAGATGATTAACGGGGAACTCGTGGTTGGGGCAAGGATTATTCCACTTCGTCTTGAAGTGGGCGAGGGTCTCGAAGTAGGAGGCTTAGGAGCCTTGTGGACGGCAGCCGCCATGGTCCGCTCACGGCCTGGCCGCGTCTTATTCTTCTTCTTCTTGGGGCCGGTCGGAAGTGCCTTCACTGGCACCTTCATTCTGCTTGCCCTTGCCTTTTCCGTCCGGGGTACGGTTGAGGATCGCCGCCACGCAGTACTCACTGGAGGCAAAGCTTGTGGCAATGTCCAAGAGTTCTCGAGTTGTTCAAGGGCCCTTACGCCCCAACTCGTGGATAAACTACTCAGACATGGTGCCAAAGAGGAAGGCGCCCATGATGTCAGCGTCTCCGATGTTAGGCAGCTCATTGCACTTTTGGAAGAAGCGCCTGATGTAGTCGTTGAGGGTTTTGCTAGCCTTCTACTGGCATTTCTTGAGGTCCCAAAGGTTGCCCAGTCGAAAGCAGGTTCCCTAGAAGTTGCCGATGAAAACATCCCTCAAGTCAGACCGGTTGTAGATCTGGCCCTCGAGAAGGTGCTCGAGCCAAGCTCGAGCCGAGTCGGTGAGGTACAGCGATGAGCTAAAGACCCGCGGCCCTGGAGGGCTAGGGCTTTGGCTCTTATCCTCGTCGGTGTCATCATATCCCACGCTGCGACGCGGTTGGCAACCCCTCTCCTTTTCCGTCCGCTCCCTCTTGTGTTAGTGTGCTTTGAGGGATGAACGTCCGTCCCTGTTAGGGCTTATTCGGTCGTGGATCTTGGTTTTTTGGGCGCGCCGCCAGCCAAGAGTGACTGCTGGACCGTGGGTCGCTAGGATCCCATGGCGTCACTTCCCCCGGCCCGCTGTGAGGTGGTGAGGCACTGGCTTGACTAGTTGGCACACCGCAATGAGCTCTCGGCTTGTAGTTCGGCGGCTTTAGCCAATAGAGCTGTGACTTCCCGCTTCGCCTGCTAGGCTTCTGGCGTCGCGGGCTCGGGAAGAGTCTGCAGCAACATGGCAGCAGCTACTATGTTTTGCCCCGTGTGAGCGAATTGCGGGGTTCCCTGGTCGTCATTGACGATGCGTCGGTGAATATCTCTAGTCGTGGCTCGGGCATGTCCTCATATGCCGTGCTGAGCCAGCTCACGGTCGATCGTGGCCTGCTCATCCACGAGCTGATGCTTGGCCTGTTTGAGCTCATGTCGACGTGCGTGCAGCCGCTCGCAAGCGTCATCTAGCTGAGGTTCGGGCTGAGCACCCATCCCCTCGCCTACGGGTACGTTGAGGACTAGTCCCCTAGCGGCACCCACCGGAGGGGTGTTGGGCACAGGTCCCTGTGACACCTAGGTGTCTCACTTTCATTTAACTAGCATGCTAAGCATAAATTGAAGCTCAAGTGTATCATAAAATAATAGAGCCATTTGGAAATTGAAATTTCCTTTAAATCAAATAAAAGCCCTACATAATCAGTTTGGTAATGATAAAATAGAATTTTAGGACAAAAATGAGAATTTTATCTCATTTGAAAGTACCCCAAATAAATAAATTAAGCATAGAAACCTTTCGAATTTGAATTTAAATTTTAAAATTACTATAATTATTCTAAACATTTGGACCCCATCAGAATATTATACACATCATAAGGGACCTATGAAAAAAAATCTCATCTCATTTGGAGGCTTGTAACGAGGAACTAATTTACAAAATTAGGAAAGATCAAGGGGTGCAATGCAAAATCTCCCCTACTTCTTCCATCATTGGCTCACGCGCAGTGCCAGCGCGCACGCCACCGCCTGCCCACCTCGACTGTAGGACTTAGAGCTGCTACAGCGCGTCAATGCCCATCCCGTCCCATCCGCCACCCCATTCTCCCGTTTCCCGGCTACGACACACCATCCCGCTATCAATTTTTGCCGCCTCTGGCCGCCTGCCATGGCCGCTGCCAGAGCTTACCAATCCCCTCGCGCCCAGCTGCTCCTAGCCTCCCCAACAGTGGGAAAAAAACCACGCGCAACATCGTCCCATCCCATCGCCGGCCCCGCCCTGCTGCTTCCCCATCGCGACACGCCACAAAACGACGGTGGTTGCCCTCTGCTCGACGTGACCCACCAAGGCCATGGCAAAGACCTGCCTGCCTCACCGCGCCTGACCATTCCTGTCGCCCTGACAACATGCAAACCGGTGTGCACAACCATAGGCTTCCCATGCCACCCCACCTCAGCCTTCCCTCGACCCTTAAAACCTTGGCAATTATTCATTCCCCTGCTCCTCGCCATTGCTGAGCTCCAAGCAAGCTCGTGCGCCTCGCACTCCCACGCCTCCCTGGCCTACCAACTCTACCAACGTGTGCGCCACATCTTCCTCTGCGTCTCTGAGCAGAAGCCCGACGCCCACTCAGCTCTGGAACCACCCAATACTGAAAGGATCATCGTGGACCCTGACGCTGACAACTTCCATGATGTCGTGAAATTCTCGGGCCTCAGTACCTCTTGCACCCCGATTCCTTCCTCCAGCCCTTCGCAAACGCGTGTCGAGCAACATGCCCGAGAATTTGCTGTGTGTCATGAAGCATGTGAACATGACCAACATTTCTCCCATGGCGCCGCCCTGTTCCTGGCCGATCCGAAGCCACCTC
Source organism: Eleusine indica (assembly GCA_030378355.1). NCBI lineage: Eukaryota > Viridiplantae > Streptophyta > Magnoliopsida > Poales > Poaceae > Eleusine > Eleusine indica. The sequence goes on along the minus strand of CM059501.1, from coordinate 26,514,408 downwards.
ACCGACGAGCCACTACTCGCAGCCCACATCGCCCAGCGACGACTTCATGCTGATGATCACCAAGCTCCCGTGAAGCTGTAGGAGCAAGTCACGCACGATTTGCTGCTCGGAGCCATTAACACGACTGAGGCGCCCCTTTCCAGAGGATCGAGGTCCCGAAGGTGCTGATAATGCAGACACTTGATAGTACAACATTTGTCCATTTTAAGTTAAGTTATTATATAAATAGAGTACTGAAGTGCAGCGGAATATTATAATTTAAGATAGTTCGAAAACAGTGCAAGCAATTAACAATAACTAATACGAGCTCTCGACGATACAACAGTGGTAATAATTCATGCCTATAGAATCATCACTCTAGCAGCACACAACATCACTGCGGCGGCAAGTCGGACTCCCAATGGGCAGTCCAACCCTCAGGGACTTGCATTTCCCAAGGCATCACATTCACAGGCAACTCTATTTCTTTATTACCTGAAAAACAACAATGGCACAAAGCCTGAGTACTAATTACTCAGCAAGACTTACCCGTCATCACCCTAGACATGCATTGGCTCTAATGGGATGGCTATTTAAAAAGACTTGCACTAAGCAACCTATTAGTTCTACCAAATTTAATTTAGCCAAGTTAATTGGGTAGGGTAGTAATATAACTTTAGTGGAGCAACAAAGAAAAACAATGAAATCATTACATGTAGTAAATTCAATATAAGAGCAGAAATAATAATAATCAACAATAACCAAGTGATCAACTTTCATAGTATCGTGTGAACTACGCGATGACTCAGTGACCAAGCGGTACTCATTACTACTAGCGATAGCAATTGTAGTCGATTTACACCAGCTCGGAAAACCCGAAATACACGATACATACGCACCAATTAAGGTCGTATATGGCAACCTTTCGTAATAAAAGAACTTACACCTCAGACCGGGTGTGGTGACATCGAGTGGGCATGCCGTTCTGCCAATAATACTTCGTGTTATGAACCGCCCACTTCAGCAGCAAAAGGGTCAATAGCCAATGCACCTTAACCGTTCCTATTGCAAGTAACTTTAATGCAACATCGGTTTACTAGTGCCCATAAACTACCATGCATTCAGTACTGTTCAATACCTAATCAAGGTGATGAGGACATCAACGACATACGAATAATGACGACGGAAGATGGCGCGCCAAACTAAGTTGTCACGCCTCCACCTCTCGTCGTCGCGCCTCCTCGAGTTACGGATCCATCTTCTAACGAGACGACGACGTACAAGGGCCCAATCACTAGAGCTCGAGCCCAGGAATTGAAGACGGTTTTGATGCTAAGGAACGACGGCCCAGGATGATGCCGCCCGAAGGCCCACGTGGCCCAAGTCACACGACTCCCTTTCCACCACGCGCCTCTCCACTTCAGCCGGTCCTAGATGCCTCGTCCCCCCCCCCCTATATAGTCAAGGGCTGCGCCCCTTGAAATCTTCGAGTTTTGTTTTAAGTTTAGCTTAGCTATACATCTGTCTCTCGACGTGAATTCAAAACTCCACCTTCGTGCAATACATCAGATTGCTCGCCTCTAATTCTTGCTCGTTCTTCGATTGCGCGTAAGAATTGATCCTCGTGATCAGGTTGATCTTGTTTACCGCAAGGTTAATATCCTCCGAAAGTTGGTTCAGCGATTGCATTGGCGCTTCGGCTTGCTCGTCGTAGTCGGATCTTGAGGGTCAACATCCACCAAATCGAAGTTATATCAACTTGCCGAAAGATCGGGCACTCTACACCTATCACAAGGGGTCAACAACGGACGGGTCCTAGGTTCGACAAGGCAGGGCTACCGCAGCCAACACCCATATGTTGCTGCAAGTCTACACATGCATTATCCCTGCCCAGTCATAACATCAAATGTGAACTTATTTCCATTAAGTTCAAAATCAGAGATCAAGTTCAATCCTTAGTAACAATAATAAAACTAATGCTATTATTCAATTACTAAGCATAACATCATAGTACCGGATCCTACCAAGATTCATATAAACATAACATGGGTTATTTGGGGAAACATGCAAGATGGGTTCCAACCAACTCCTGTGACCTAATCCAACAATCAAATATCGACACTAGCAGTGATATAAAACTAGCAAACTTTATACAAACGCGAAGGGGGCTTTCCTTGATCGACACTAGTGTTAGCAACCTCTACTTCTTGCTCCTGAGAGTCGACATCCTTCTGAAAATCCTCCTCTGGCTCCTGGTCATGGTTTCCTATATGACGAAAAATGCGTTAATGGTATTAAATAACACCGTAACATGCAATGATATGGTATATGCAGTAATGCAGTGATATTAATAAGACAATTAATCCTCTTAATATGTTCTAGATGACATATGGTTCAGATAAGTGAAGTTGTTAGTATATTTTTATTCATTGATTCCCATGAAGTATTTAATTAAGCTTTTAATTCAAAGTTGTGAGTTAAATTACTTTGGCAAAGAAAATATATGGTTCTGGACATGCGTGATTTTCTGTGAACGGAGCTACCTATGAGAAATCATTTCACTAAGTTTCATGGGCAAAAGATTTATAAGTTATCTTCGAGTTTTGTTTTAAGTTTAGCTTAGCTATACATCCGTCTCTCGACGTGAATTTAGAACTCCACCTTCGTGCAATACATTAGATTGCTCGCCTCTAATTCTTGCTCGTTCTTCGATTGCACGTAAGAATTGATCCTCGTGATCAGGTTGATCTTGTTTACCGCAAGGTTAATATCCTCCGGAAGTTGGTTCAGCGATTGCATTGGCGCTTCGGCTTGCTCGTCGTAGTCGGATCGTGAGGGTCGACATCCACCAAATCAAAGTTATCTCCACTCGCCGAAAGATCGGGCCCTCAACACCCATCAAGTGGTATCAGATTCCAGTGTTTCTCGGTGAGTCTATCCAAGTCCACTTAAACCAAAAATTACAAAAAAAAAAGTTTACCCTAGTACGGTTTTGAGCCTCGCACTTTCGTTCAATAATTTGCGTTGTTGAGTTTTTGTGCTTTCGCTTTTGATCGTTGCTGGTACACTGTGTTTTATTGTTTTTTCCCCATCACCATCATATCCTTCCACCGCGCCGCGTGTTTTCACCACCACAGTTTGCTTTCCGCCGCTTCTGTTTACCCCGTCTCGCTCTCCTAATTGGCCGATCGCTTACCAAGTTGTGGTCAGCCGATCGCTTGCCAAGTTTTTCCGCTGCACCGTGAGTCCGGGTCAATCACTGCCTCGCCGATCGAGTCCTAGTCGGTTACGTCATAACCCGCTCGCCTCGTCCTGTGTATGTTTCTGCTCGGTTTCGTTCGTCCCTACTCTAGAGAGAGAGAGAGAGAGAGAGAGAACGATGTGCTTAATTGCTTATTTGAGGTCTCATTGTTTATATTTTCAGCAAAAAGTATTAAAAAAAGAGAAAAAAAAGAAAAAATAAAATTAAAAAAAAGAGAAAAAAAAGAGCGGCCGAGCGACACAGGCGACGCGTTCTTGCTGCACTTTGTTTTGATCCTTCTTCCTTCCTCTTGCACTTTACCGGCAGCAATCTTTTCGTGTTTAGCACCATTATTCAGCTTTGCAGTTATTGTTTAAATTGTGCTAACCCTTGGATTGAGTGCAGCCTCCTAGCCCCACAAATTTTCTACTACGAGCACGTTTTTATTTCACCACGCAATCGCTCCTCCAATCTTCCACCGGTTTTACCTGTGGTTGCAGTTCACGCTTGCATGCTTGGTAAGGACGGGTAAGAATTTGATAACAGCTTTTTGATTGAGCTTTTCATCCAACACTCACCTCTCGTTGTAGGATCCCGCCTTTTGTATTGCTTGTGTTTCTATGGCAGAAAACAGCTCGAAGTCGGAGGAGCTCACCCTCTAGGATGTCCAGGCACAAGTTGATGGTCTACAAAACGACATGAAGACGATGCACGAGAGACTTGACTCTACGGTCACTTCGTCGAATGAGCATTTTGATCAACTGGACCTCGCTGATACGGCTGCCCGCACCACGCTCGCGATGATCATGACTCGTCTTGAGGCCATGTTGACGCAGCTTGGGACCATGATGACGCAGCTCACGGAGTTGCAACATGCACATGACTACGGCGCCGACACCGAGCAGGACGACGACAATCGCCGTGGTCGTGCTCGTAGGGTACGTGTTCCTATTAATGATTCTTTTGCCAAAATAAAATTTCGTATTCCCAATTTTAATAGCAAATATGATCCGGGTGCTTATCTTGATTGGAATTAGAGGTTGAACAAAAATTTGCATGCCATGATATTCCTGCTAATTTACAAGTTAAGGCTGCTATTAGTGAATTTACTGAATTTGCTTTACTTTGGTGGCGTGAGTATAGACAAAGATATCCTGATAATATTCCAGCCACTTGGACGACATTAAGAGCTGCTATGCATCAACGTTTTGTGTCGTCATATTATGCTAGAGATTTGCTTAATCAAATGCAGCATTTTCAACAAGGTTCACTTTCTGTAGAGGATATTATCAAGCTTTGCAAAAGGGTATGATTCGCTGTGGTTTAGTTGAACTGGATGATGCCGCTATGGCTCGCTTTAGGGGTGGGTTAAATTGTGAAATTCAGAACATTCTTGATTATAAGCATTATGATGATATGACCACCTAATTTGAATATGCTTGTAAAGCTGAACGTGAAGTGCAGGATCGACAATCTTCGTCAAGACCTAACATTTTTGTAGGGTCCAAGACGCCTTCAGCTCCACGGTCGACACCTCCTTCCACGTCGTGCGACCACTCCTCGACCACGTCCAAGTCGAGTGCTCCATCCACGGCCAAATCTGCCTCGATCGTGCCGTCCTCCTCGTCGTCTGGACGAGCTCGTGATATTCAGTGTCACCGTTGCCGAGGATTTGGTCATGTGATACGCGATTGTCGAAATAAACGAACTATGTTGATTCGTCATGACGGTGGGTATTCTTCTGCTAGTGATTCTGAGGATATTCAGCAGACTATGCTTGCCACTAATCATGCAGATAATACGGAGCTTCATGTCGACTCTAGTGCCGCTGACAGGTATGCCATTCTTGTTGTGTAGCGTGTTCTTAGTACACAGGTCATTCAGGATGAAAAGCATCAGCGCCACAACATTTTTCATATCAAAGGCGTTGTGCAAGAACGAGCGGTCCTTATAATCATCGATGGTGGCAGTTGCAATAATTTAGCTAGTACGACCTTGGTGAAGCAGTTGTCATTGCCAACAAGGAAGCATCCACATCCTTATCACGTTCAATGGCTTAATGATGGCGGCAAAATAAAGGTAACGCGCTCGGTACGTGTTCCTTTCTCTCTTGGCGCCTATTCTAATTTTGTAGATTGTGATGTTGTTCCATGAAAGCATGCTCTTTGTTGCTTGGCCGTCCTTGGCAATATGATGTTGATAGTGTTCATCATGGTCGCTCCAATTATTATTCCTTCATGTTTAAGGGTCAGAAAATTGTTATTCATCCTATGACACGTGAACAAGTTCTTAAAGATGATATTGCTCGCGTGGCAAAAGCTGCAAAATTAGTTACATCGCCTCCTGTTGCACCTGTTCAACATGAGATCAAATTGAATAACCCTATCTTGCTTGCTACACGTGCTGATTTTGATGAATCACATGATGCTAATCTGTTTTGCTATGCGCTAGTTTGCTCTCGTATGCTTGTTTCACTAGATGAGGCGCCTATGTTGCATATTCCTTCTGCTGTTGCTAACCTTTTGCAGGACTATAAAGATGTTTTTCCCGCTGAATTGCCACCGGGTCTTCCTCCTATTCGTGGCATAGAACATCAGATTGATTTAATTTCAGGCGCACAGCTCCCTAATCGCGCCCTGTACCGCACAAATCCTGAGGAGACGAAAGAAATTCAGCGTCAAGTGCAGGCATTGCTTGATAAAGGTTACATTCGTGAGTCTCTCAGCCCTTGTTCGGTTCTTGTTTTGCTTGTTCCTAAGAAAGATGGTTCTTGGCGTATGTGTGTAGATTGTCGTGCAATTAACAATATTACAATTCGTTATCGATATCCTATACCACGCCTTGATGATATGCTTGATGAACTTAGTGGTGCCACAATTTTCTCTAAGGTTGATTTGCGTAGTGGTTATCATCAGACAAGAATGAAATTAGGAGATGAATGGAAAACGGCTTTTAAAACTAAATTTGGCTTGTATGAATGGTTGGTTATGCCGTTTGGATTGTCTAATGCTCCTAGCACTTTTATGCGCTTAATGAATGAAGTTTTTCGGCCTTTCATTGGAATATTTGTTGTTGTCTATTTTGATGATATCCTTATATACAGCAAATCCATGAACGAGCATTTAGATCATTTGCGTGCTGTTTTTGATGCTTTGTGTGCTGCTCACTTGTTTGGGAACATGAAAAAATGCACTTTTTGCACGCAACGTGTTTCGTTTCTTGGATATGTTGTTACTCCACAGGGTATTGAGGTGGATAGCAGCAAGGTGGACGCCATTCAGAGTTGGCCCCGACCGACGACGATCACACAGGCTTGCAATTTTTTTGGTCTTGCAGGCTTCTATCATCGTTTTGTGCGGGATTTCAGATCTATTACTGCACCATTACATGAGCTGACCAAGAAGGGTGCGCCATTTGAGTGGGGCGCACCACAAGACGACGCATTCAACACTTTAAAAGAACGGTTAACTCATGCTCCTCTCTTACAATTGCCTAATTTTGATAAAGTGTTTGAATTGGAATGTGATGCTAGTGGAATTGGTTTGGGTGCTGTTTTGTTGCAAGATCATAAACCCATTGCTTATTTTAGTGAGAAGTTAAGTGGTCCTGCTCTTAAATATTCCACTTATGATAAAGAACTTTATGCTTTAGTAAGAACTTTACAAACATGACAGCATTATTTATGGCCTTGTGAATTTATTATTCATTCTGATCATGAGGCTTTGAAACATATTAGAACCCAAACTAATCTGAATCGTCGTCATGCTAAATGGGTTGAATTTATTGAATCTTTTCCATACGTCATTAAACATAAAAACGGGAAGGAAAATGTGATTGCCAATGCTTTGTCTCGTCGTTATATGATGTTGTCCCAATTAGACTTTAAAATCTTTGGTTTGCAAGCTTTGAAAGATCAATATGTGAATGATGCTGATTTTCATGATATTATGATGCATTGTAAGGATGGCAAAACTTGGGGCAAATTTCATATGCAGGATGGGTTCCTGTTTCGTGCTAACAAGCTGTGTATTCCAGCTAGCTCGGTTCGTCTTTTGTTGTTACAGGAGGCGCATGGAGGTGGTCTTATGGGTCACTTCGGAGTTTTCAAGACACATGAGGTGTTGGCCGACCATTTCTTTTGGCCACGGATGCGCCGTGATGTTGAGCGCCTTGTTGCACGCTGTACCACATGTCAAAAAGCTAAATCTCGTTTGGCTAATCATGGTTTGTATATGCCCTTGCCTGTTCCCTCTTCTCCTTGGCTTGATATTTCGATGGATTTTGTTTTGGGATTGCCTCGCACTAAGAAGGGGAGGGACAGTATTTTTGTGGTTGTTGATCGTTTCTCTAAAATGGCTCACTTTATACCTTGTCATAAAACTGATGATGCCTCAAATGTTGCTGAATTGTTCTTTAGAGAGATTGTTAGATTGCATGAAATTCCTAAAACAATTGTCTCTGATCGTGATGCTAAGTTTCTTAGTCATTTTTGGCGTTCTCTTTGGAATAAATTAGGAACTAAGCTGCTGTTTAGTACTACTTGTCATCCTCAAACTGATGGGCAAACTGAGGTAGTAAATAGAACTTTGTCTGCTATGCTTAGAGCTGTTCTAGATAAAAATTTGAGATGTTGGGAAGATTGTTTACCTCATGTTGAATTTGCTTATAATCGTGCTACACATTCTGCCAGTAAGATGTGTCCTTTTGAGGTTGTTTATGGCTATGTTCCTAAGGCGCCTATTGATTTGTTTGCTATTGATGCTGAAGATGAACCACATCTTGATGCTCTTGCTCATATTGATCACATGAAACAATTGCATGAAGAAATACAACACAACATTGCCGTTGCTAACAAAAAGTATCAAGTTACTGGTAGTAAAGGTAGAAAACATATTTCTTTTGAACCTGGTGATTTGGTTTCGTTGCACTTGCGTAAAGATAGATTTCCTACTTTGCGTCGTTCTAAACTGATGCCTCGTGCTGCTGGTCCTTTTAAAGTGCTAACCAAGATTAACGATAATGCTTATGTTCATGACTTGCCCATGGAGTTTGGTGTTTCCACTAGTTTTAATGTCGCAGATTTGAAACCATACTTGGGTGAGGATGATGAGTTGCCGTCAAGGACGACTTCACTTAAAGAAGGGGAGGATGATGAGGACATCAACGACATACGAATAATGACGACGGAAGATGGCGCGCCAAACCAAGTTGTCACGCCTCCACCTCTCGTCGTCGCGCCTCCTGGAGTTACGGATCCATCTTCTAACGAGACGACGACGTACAAGGGCCCAATCACTAGAGCTCGAGCCCAGGAATTGAAGACGGTTTTGATGCTAAGGAACGACAGCCCAGGATGATGCCGCCCGAAGGCCCACGTGACCCAAGTCGCGCGACTCCCTTTCCACCGCGCGCCTCTCCACTTCAGCCGGTCCTAGATGCCTCGTCCCCCCCCCTATATAGTCAAGGGCTGCGCCCCTTGCAATCTTCGAGTTTTGTTTCAAGTTTAGCTTAGCTATACATCCGTCTCTCGACGTGAATTCAGAACTCCACCTTCGTGCAATACATCAGATTGCTCGCCTCTAATTCTTGCTCATTCTTCGATTGCGCGTAAGAATTGATCCTCGTGATCAGGTTGATCTTGTTTACCGCAAGGTTAATATCCTCCGAAAGTTGGTTCAGCGATTGCATTAGGGCTTCGGCTTGCTCATTGTAGTCGGATCATGAGGGTCGACATCCACCAAATCGAAGTTATCTCCACTCGCCGAAAGATCGGGCACTCTACACCTATCACAAGGGGTCAACAACGGACGGGTCCTAAGTTCGACAAGGTAGGGCTACCGCAGCCAACACCCATATGTTGTTGCAAGTCCACACATGCATTATCCCTGCCCAGTCATAACATCAAAAGTAAACTTATTTTCATTAAGTTCAAAATCAGTGATCAAGTTCAATCCTTAGTAACAATAATAAAACTAATGCTATTATTCAATTACTAAGCATAACATCATAGTACCGGATCCTACCAAGACTCATATAAACGTAACATGGGTTATTTGGGGAAACATGCAAGGTGGGTTCCAACCAACTCCTGTGACCTAATGCAACAATCAAATATCGACACTAGCAGTGATATAAAACTAGCAAACTTTATACAAAGCTGAAGGGGGCTTTCCTTGATCGACACTAGTGTTAGCAACCTCTACTTCTTGCTCCTGAGAGTCGACATCCTTCTGAAAATCCTCCTCTGGCTCCTGGTTATGGTTTCCTATATGACGAAAAATGCGTTAATAGTATTAAATAACACCGTAACATGCAATGATATGGTATATGCAGTAATACAGTGCTATTAATAAGACAATTAATCCTCTTAATATGTTCTAGATGACATATGGTTCAGATAAGTGAAGTTGTTAGTATATTTTTATTCATTGATTCCCATGAAGTATTTAATTAAGCTTTTAATTCAAAGTTGTGAGTTAAATTACTTTGGCAAAGAAAATATATGGTTCTGGACATGGGTGATTTTCTGTGAATAGAGCTACCTATGAGAAATCATTTCACCAAGTTTCATGGGCAAAAGATTTATAAGTTATTTACTAGCATTTTTGTAAGCAAAAGTACTAAATAAATTCCATAGCAAACAATATTTCATATTTTACCAAACAAATTTTTCTGGTGATAGGTAATCATTTGTTTACTAGGCATGCCAAAAATCATGATTTGCCAAGTAAATGCACTACTAAAAATACAAGTACAGAGACAACTGGTTATCATTTTTCTAAAATAGAGCACATTTGAACTAACAAAATTGGTTTGAGGTCCATTAGCTTTAGAATGAATTTATTATGTTTTTTCAAAGTTCAGCAACCTTTTTCTATTATTGTCAGGTTTTTCTGATTTATTCACTACTACGTCAGCGCCACATAGGTGACATGCAGGTGCCACGTCGGTGCCAGCTCAGCGCCAGTCGGCTTTGCGGGAGCGCGGTCGCGCTCGCCGGAGTGCTCACCACCGGTGGCTACGGATGACAAAAGCTTGCCGCGGAAGTGGCCGAATGACGAGTGCGACAAGGCGGATCGACTGGTGGGGTTCGCGAGGTCGGGTGCTTACCGGAAAAGGGCCGACGGCGAGGAGCGGCGAAGGAGCGACTTTGGCGACATCGCGTTTTTGCTACAAGGCATGAAATCAAACTTCGTCTTCACCTACAGCTTCACGGAAACAAGGAGCGACTCGGCATCGTGTCCCTAGGCGCAGAGGCAAACTGGGAAGTGGGGCTCGTCGTGGAGGCGGCTTCGACGATTGGCGGTGATGGCAGGGCCGGGGAAAAGCGAAATGCCGGCGACCTCACGCAAAAGAACCAGGGAGAGCTGGGTTAGGCACGTTCATAAGGAAGTTGCGCACACTCGTGAAGAGAAAAGAGGGGATGAGACTCACCAAATCAAGGTGAATTGGTGTTGGCGTCAATGGTGGTCGTCGCAGGAGTTTTTCTCTGGTTTTGCTCAAATTCAAACAACCTGAGCTGGGTTTTGGCTAAGCGACGGTGTAGAGAGACAAAGAGGAATTAGGTGCTGTTGTTGGCAGTTTTGTCTTGCGTGGGGAGGCAGTGGAGGGGGGGGGGCGGAAACCGAGCTCTGTGGCCTTTGGCCATGGAAGGGGTGGCAGGGGAGATAAAAAGGAGAACCGGAACTGTGGCGGTAGAGGGGCTCGGCCAAGGGTTCATGGCCTCAGTGGTGCCGCGCAAATGTCAATGCTTCGGTTTGCGAGCTGATAGGGCGATGGGAGTGGTCGGCGTGAGGGGAATGGGTGAGCTCCTGTAGCTCTGCCATGGCAAGGCGAGCTGGGGCGGGAAGGGCAGCAAAAATTGAAGGCATGCTCGCGTGTCGCGGCAGAGGAAGGGGAAGCAGGGGGTAGATAGGACACGTCGGCATTGCGCACTGTTGCGCTCCGAGTCCCGGGGTCGTGGTGTGCAGGCCGTGGCGTGTGCGCCGGGAGAGGTCTGCGCCAATGGAGGAAAAAGGGGATACCATGATGTATAGAACACTGTGGTGGGGTCCCTCTAGTCAGAACTGGGATAGTTATTTTAGAATTAAATTTTAAATATAAAAGGCTCCTAGGTTTAAATTAATTATTTGGGGTATTTCCAAACATGGTAAAATGCTCATTTGTGGTTTAAAATTTTATTTTACCATTCCTATAATAATTATGTAATTACTTGGCATATGTTTTATAGAAAAATTTTAACTTGCATCACAATCTTGTTTGCAAGGCTTTTATTTGCCAAAAATAATTCAAATTGGTTTGAACTCTATTATTTTATGTTACACTTAGCCATAATTTGTGCTTTTCATGCTTGTTAAGAAGCAACGAGACACCTGGGTGTCACCGCAATGCCGCCGAAGTTCTTCTTTCGCCGCCTCTCGCCGTCGACCATCTCCCGGTGAGCACCTGACCTCGCGATCCCTGCCAATCTTCCCGCCTCGACGTGCTCATCATTTACCTGCTTCGGCGACGAGTTTCCTACCAGCGGCAAGCCCTCCGGTGAGCCCACCCTCTACTCGGGCGGGCTGACTGGCACTGAGCTGGCGCCTGCTGGCAACCAACATGGCGCCGATGTGGCACGGTCTGTTAATTAATAAATACCAGAGAATGCAGTAAATCAATTAGAACTTCCAAAATCCATAGTAAATTCGATTAAAATCCAATGGATCTCAAACCGATTTTGTTAGTTTCATAAAAATGTGTTGTATTTTAGAAAAATGCTAGCAAGCTACTTCTGCCCAAGTATTTTTAATAATTAATTTAACTTGTGCCAACATAAATTAAATCCTTATAAATTCTAGAAATGGAAATTAATTCTAATCTTCTGCATGCACTGTTATTTCATGGTAATACATCACCTTGATTTTTGATTAAGTTAAATTTGCATTATTTCATACACTATGATTTAGTTAGTAATGTCCAGAAGCTAAAACTTGGAGAAAATAAACTCTATATATGTCTCTGTTCACAGAAAATCACTCATGTCTAGAAACACATATTTACTGTACTAAATAAATTAATTGCTCATATAACAATATTAACCCTATTTAAATGCATAAAGAACATCTACACATAAAATCTTGATAACAACTTCACTTATCTGAAGCATATGTCTTCTAGAACATATTAAAAGGATTAATTATCATATTAACATCACTGCATTACTGCATATAGCATACCGTTGCATGTTATGGTGTTATTTTAATACCGTTAACACATTTTCCATCATATAGGTAACGACAACCAGGAGCAAGAAGGGAATTTTCAGAAGGATATTGACTCTCAGGAGCAACAAGTAGAGGTTGCTAACACTAGTGTCGATCAAGGCAAGCCCCGGTTTGCATTTGCCTTTTTATAAAGTTTGCTAGTTTTATATATAACTGCTAGTGTCGATATTTGATTGTTGCATTAGGTCATAGGAGTTGGTTGGAAACTCACCTTGCATGATACCCCAAATGACCTTTGCTACTGTTGTAAGAGCCTTGATAGGATCGGTACTGATAGGTGTAGAGTGCCCGATCTTTCGGCGAGTGGAGATAACTTCGATTTGGTGGATGTTGACCCTCACAATCCGACTACGACGAGCAAGCCGAAGCGCCAATGCAATCGCTGAACCAACTTCCGGAGGATATTAACCTTGCGGTAAACAAGATCAACCTGATCACGAGGATCAATTCTTACGCGCAATCGAAGAACGAGCAAGAATTAGAGGCGAGCAATCTGATGTATTGCACGAAGGTGGAGTTCTGAATTCACGTCGAGAGACGGATGTATAGCTAAGCTAAACTTAAAACAAAACTCAAAGATTTCAAGGGGCGCAGCCCTTGACTATATAGGGGGAGGACGAGGCATCTAGGGCCGGCTGAAGTGGAGGGGCGCGCGGTGGAGAGGGAGTCGTGCGACTTGGGCCACGTGGGCCTTCGGGCCACATCATCCTGGGCCGTCGTTCCTTAGCATCAAAACCGTCTTCAATTCCTGGGCTCGAGCTCTAGTGATTGGGCCCTTGTACGTCGTCGTCTCGTTAGAAGATGGATCCGTAACTCGAGGAGGCGCGACGACGAAAGGTGGAGGCGTGACATCTTGGTTTGTCGTGCCATCTTCCGTCGTCATTATTCGTATGTCGTTGATGTCCTCATCATCCTCCCCTTGTTGAAGTGAAGTCGTCCTCGACGGCAACTCATCATCCTCACCCAAGTATGGTTTCAAATCTGCAACATTAAAACTAGTGGAAACACCAAACTCCATGGGCAAGTCAAGAACATAAGCATTATCGTTAATCTTGGTTAGCACTTTAAAAGGACCAGCAGCACGAGGCATCAGTTTAGAACGACGCAAAGTAGGAAATCTATCTTTACGCAAGTGCAACCAAACCAAATCACCAGGTTCAAAAGAAATATGTTTTCTACCTTTACTACCAGCAACTTGATACTTTTTATTAGCAATGGCAATGTTGTGTTGTGTTTCTTCATGCAATTGTTTCATGTGATCAATATGAGCAAGAGCATCAAGATGTGGTTCATCCTCAGCATCAATAGAAAACAAATCAATAGGCGCCTTAGGAACATAGCCATAAACAACCTCAAAAGGACACATCTTAGTGGCAGAATGTGTAGCACGATTATAAGCAAATTCAACATGAGGTAAACAATCTTCCCAGCGTCTCAAATTTTTATCTAAAACAGCTCTAAGCATAGCAGACAAAGTTCTATTTACTACCTCAGTTTGCCCATCAGTTTGAGGATGACAAGTAGTACTAAACAGCAGCTTAGTTCCTAATTTATTCCAAAGAGAACGCCAAAAATGACTAAGAAACTTAGCATCACGATCAGAGACAATTGTTTTAGGAATTCCATGCAATCTAACAATCTCTCTAAAGAACAATTCAGCAACATTTGAGGCATCATCAGTTTTATGACAAGGTATAAAGTGAGCCATTTTAGAGAAACGATCAACAACCACAAAAATACTGTCCCTCCCCTTCTTAGTGCGAGGCAATCCCAAAACAAAATCCATCGAAATATCAAGCCAAGGAGAAGAGGGAACAGGCAAGGGCATATACAAACCATGATTACCCAAACGAGATTTAGCTTTTTGACATGTGGTACAGCGTGCAACAAGGCGCTCAACATCACGGCGCATCCGTGGCCAAAAGAAATGGTCGGCCAACACCTCATGTGTCTTGAAAACTCCGAAGTGACCCATAAGACCACCTCCATGCGCCTCCTGTAACAACAAAAGACGAACCGAGCTAGCTGGAATACACAGCTTGTTAGCACGAAACAGGAACCCATCCTGCATATGAAATTTGCCCCAAGGTTTGCCATCCTTACAATGCATCATAATATCATGAAAATCAGCATCATTCACATATTGATCTTTCAAAGCGTGCAAACCAAAGATTTTAAAGTCTAATTGGGACAGCATCATATAACGACGAGACAAAGCATCGGCAATCACATTTTCCTTCCCGTTTTTATGTTTAATGATGTATGGAAAAGATTCAATAAATTCAACCCATTTAGCATGACGACGATTCAGATTAGTTTGGGTTCTAATATGTTTCAAAGCCTCATGATCAGAATGAATAATAAATTCGCGAGGCCATAAATAATGCTGCCATGTTTGCAAAGTTCTTACTAAAGCATAAAGTTCTTTATCATAAGTGGAATATTTAAGAGCAGCACCACTTAACTTCTCACTAAAATAAGCAATGGGTTTATGATCTTGCAACAAAACAGCACCCAAACCAATTCCACTAGCATCACATTCCAATTCAAACACTTTATCAAAATTAGGCAATTGTAAGAGAGGAGCATGAGTTAACCGTTCCTTTAAAGTGTTGAATGCGTCGTCTTGTGGTGCGCCCCACTCAAATGGCGCACCCTTCTTGGTCAGCTCATGTAATGGTGCAGCAATAGAACTGAAATCCCGCACAAAACGACGATAGAAGCCTGCAAGACCAAGAAAACTACGAACCTGTGTGACCGTCGTCGGTTGGGGCCAACTCTGAATGGCGTCCACCTTGCTGCTATCGACCTCAATGCCCTGTGGAGTAACAACATATCCAAGAAACGAAACACGTTGCGTGCAAAAAGTGCATTTTTCCATGTTCCCAAACAAGTGAGCAGCACGCAAAGCATCAAAAACAGCACGCAAATGCTCTAAATGCTCATTCATGGATTTGCTGTATATAAGGATATCATCAAAATAGACAACAACAAATATTCCAATGAAAGACCGAAGAACTTCATTCATTAAGCGCATAAAAGTGCTAGGAGCATTAGACAATCCAAACGGCATAACCAACCATTCATACAAGCCAAATTTAGTTTTAAAAGCCGTTTTCCATTCATCTCCTAATTTCATTCTTATTTGATGGTAACCACTACGTAAATCAACCTTAGAGAAAATTGTGGCACCACTAAGTTCATCAAGCATATCATCAAGGCGTGGTATAGGATATCGATAACGAATTGTAATATTGTTAATTGCACGACAATCTACACACATACGCCAAGAACCATCTTTCTTAGGAACAAGCAAAACAGGAACCGAACAAGGGCTGAGAGACTCACGAATGTAACCTTTATCAAGCAATGCCTGCACTTGACGCTGAATTTCTTTCGTCTCCTCAGGATTTGTGCGGTACGGGGCGCGATTAGGAAGCTGTGCGCCTGGAATTAAATCAATCTGATGTTCTATGCCACGAATAGGAGGAAGACCCGGCGGCAATTCAGCGGGAAAAACATCTTTATAGTCCTGCAAAAGGCTAGCAACAACAGGAGGAATATGCAACATAGGCGCCTCATCTAGTGAAACAAGCATACGAGAGCAAACTAGCGCATAGCAAAGCAGATTAGCATCATGTAATTCATCAAAATCAGCACGTGTAGCAAGCAAGATAGGGTTATTCAATTTGATCTCATGTTGAACAGGTGCAACAGGAGGCGATGTAACCAATTTTGCAGCTTTTGTCGCTCGAGCAATATCATCTTTAAGAACTTGTTCAGGTGTCATAGGATGAATAACAATTTTCTGACCCTTAAACATGAAGGAATAATAATTGGAGCGACCATGATGAACACTATCAACATCATATTGCCAAGGACGGCCAAGCAACAAAGAGCATGCTTCCATTGGAACAACATCACAATCTACAAAATCAGAATAGGCGCCAAGAGAGAAAGGAACACGTACCGAGCGCGTTACCTTTATTTTGCCGCCATCATTGAGCCATTGAACGTGATAAGGATGTGGATGCTTCCTTGTTGGCAATGACAACTGCTCCACCAAGGTCGTACTAGCCAAATTGTTGCAACTGCCACCATCGATGATTATACGGACCGCTCGTTCTTGCACAAGGCCTTTGATATGAAAAATGTTGTGGCGCTGATGCTTTTCATCCTGAACGACCTGTGTACTAAGAACACGCTGCACAACAAGAGTGGCATACCTGTCGGTGGCACTAGAGTCGACATGAAGCTCCGTATTATCTGCATGATTAGTGGCAAGCATAGTCTGATGAATATCCTCAGAATCACTAGCAGAAGAATACCCACCGTCGTCACGAATCAACATAGTTCGTTTATTTGGACAATCACGTATCACATGACCAAATCCTCGGCAACGGTGACACTGAATATCCTGAGCTCGTCCAGACGACGAGGAGGACGGCACGAACGAGGCAGATTTGGCCGTGGATGGAGCACTCGACTTGGACGTGGTCGAGGAGTGGTCGCGTGACGTGGAAGGAGGTGTCGACCGTGGAGCTGAAGGCGTCTTGGACCCTACAAAAATGTTAGGTCTTGACGAAGATTGTCGATCCTGCACTTCACGTTCAGCTTTACAAGCATATTCAAATAAGGTGGTCATATCATCATAATGCTTATAATCAAGAATATTCTGAATTTCACGATTTAACCCACCCCTAAAGCGAGCCATAGCAGCATCATCCAGTTCAACTAAACCACAGCGAATCATACCCTTTTGCAAAGCTTGATAATAATCCTCTACGGAAAGTGAACCTTGTTGAAAACGCTGCATTTGATTAAGCAAATCTCTAGCATAATATGACGGCACAAAACGATGACGCATAGCAGCTTTTAATGCCGTCCAAGTGGCTGGAATATTATCAGGATATCTTTGTCTATACTCACGCCACCAAAGTAAAGCAAATTCAGTAAATTCACTAATAGCAGCCTTAACTTGTAAATTAGCAGGAATATCATGGCATGCAAATTTTTGTTCAACCTCTAATTCCCAATCAAGATAAGCACCCGGATCATATTTGCCATTAAAAGTGGGAATACGAAATTTTATTTTGGCAAAAGAATCATTAATAGGAACACGTACCCTACGAGCACGACCACGGCGATTGTCGTCGTCCTGCTCGGTGTCGGCGCCGTAGTCACGTGCATGTTGCAACTCCGTGAGCTGCGTCGTCATGGTCCCAAGCTGCGTCGACATGGCCTCAAGACGAGTCATGATCGTCGCGAGCGTGGTGCGGGCAGCCGTATCAGCGAGGTCCAGTTGATCAAAACGCTCATTCGACGAAGTGACCGTAGAGTCAAGTCTCTCGTGCATCGTCTTCATGTCGTTTTGTAGACCGTCAACCTGTGCCTGGACATCCTGGAGGGTGAGCTCCTCCGACTTCGAGCTGTTTTCTGCCATAGAAACACAAGCAATACAAAAAGCGGGATCCTACAACGAGAGGTGAGTGGTGGGTGAAAAGCTCAATCAAAAAGCTGTTATGAAATTCTTACCCGTCCTTACCAAGCACGCAAGCGTGAACTGCAACCACAGGTAAAACCGGTGGAAGATTGGAGGAGCGATTGCGTGGTGAAACAAAAACCTGCTCGTAGTAGAAAATTTGTGGGGCTAGGAGGCTGCACTCAATCCAAGGGTTAGCACAATTCAAACAATAACTGCAAAGCTGAATAATGGTGCTAAACGCGAAAAGATTGCTGCCGGTACAAGTGCAAGAGGAAGGAAAAAAAAAGATCAAAACAAAGTGCAGCAAGAACGCGTCGCCTGTGTTGCTCGGCCGCTCTTTTTTTTTTTTCTCTTCTTTTTTTTTTCTTTCTTTTTTTTTCTTTTTTTTTCTTTTTTTTCTCCTTTTTTTTAATACTTTTTGCTGAAAATATAAACAATGAGACCTCAAATAAGCAATTAAGCACAAGCACTTTTTTTTTTGAGGCAGGGGTAGAACGGTAATAAAAAGATTCTCTCTCTCTCTCTCTAGAGTAGGAACAAACGAAACCGAGCAGAAACAAACACAGGGCGAGGCGAGCGGGTCACGATGTAACCGAGTAGGACTCGATCAGCGAGGCGAGCGGGACAAACGAAACCGAGCAGAAACAAACACAGGGCGAGGCGAGCGGGTCACGATGTAACCGAGTAGGACTCGATCAGCGAGGCGAGCGGGACACACGAAACCGAACAGAACTAAACACAGGGCGAGGCGAGCGGGTCACGACGTAACCGAGTAGGACTCGATCGTCGAGGCAGTGATTGACCCGGACTCACGGTGCAGCGGATAAATTTGGCAAGCGAGACGGGATAAACAGATGCGGCGGAAAGCAAACTGTGGTGGTGAAAACACGCGGCACGGCGGAAGGATACGACGATGATAGGAAGAAAACGATGAAACACAGTGTACCAGCAACGATCAAAAGCGAAAGCACAAAAACTCAACAACGCAAATTATTGAACGAAAGTGCGAGGCTCAAAACCGTACTGGGGTAAACTTTTTTTTTTGTAATTTTTGGTTTATGTGGACTTGGATAAAACTCACCGAGAAACACTGGAATCTGATACCACTTGATAGGTGTAGAGTGCCCGATCTTTCGGCGAGTGGAGATAACTTCGATTTGGTGGATGTTGACCCTCACGATCCGACTACGACGAGCAAGCCGAAGCGCCAATGCAATCGCTGAACCAACTTCCGGAGGATATTAACCTTGCGGTAAACAAGATCAACCTGATCACGAGGATCAATTCTTACGCGCAATCGAAGAACGAGCAAGAATTAGAGGCGAGCAATCTGATGTATTGCACGAAGGTGGAGTTCTGAATTCACGTCGAGAGACGGATGTATAGCTAAGCTAAACTTAAAACAAAACTCAAAGATTTCAAGGGGCGCAGCCCTTGACTATATAGGGGGAGGACGAGGCATCTAGGGCCGGCTGAAGTGGAGGGGCGCGCGGTGGAGAGGGAGTCGTGCGACTTGGGCCACGTGGGCCTTCGGGCCACATCATCCTGGGCCGTCGTTCCTTAGCATCAAAACCGTCTTCAATTCCTGGGCTCGAGCTCTAGTGATTGGGCCCTTGTACGTCGTCGTCTCGTTAGAAGATGGATCCGTAACTCGAGGAGGCGCGACGACGAAAGGTGGAGGCGTGACATCTTGGTTTGTCGTGCCATCTTCCGTCGTCATTATTCGTATGTCGTTGATGTCCTCATCAGGTACTGTATTGCTATGCTTAGAAATTGAATACCCTCGGTAGTTATTATTGCCTTGTCAAACCTAGGACCCGCCCGTTGTCGACCCCTTAATCAAGTATTGAACACTACCAAATGCATGCTAGTATCTGGGCACTAGTAAACCGATGTAGTAGTAAAGTTACTTGCAATAGGAACGGTTAAAGTGCATTGGCTATTGACCCTTCATACCACGAAGTACTGTTGGCAGAATGGCATGCCCACTCGATGTCACCACACCCGGTCTGAGGTGTAAGTTCTTTTATTGCGAAAGGTTGCCATATACGACCTTAATTGGTGCGTATGTATCGTGTATTTTGGGTTTTCCCAGCTGGTGTGAATCAATTGCAATTGCTATCGCTCGTAGTAATGAGTACCGCTTGGTCACTGAGTCATGGGGTAGTTCACAAGGTACTATGAAAGTTGATCACTTGGTTATTGTTGATTATTATTATTGTTGCTCTTATATTGTAATTACTTTATATATTGATTTCATTATTTTTATGTTACTCCACTAATGTTATGTTTCTGCTCTACCCAATTAACATGGCTAAATAAAATTTGGTAGAACTAATAGGTTGCTTAGTGCAAGTATTTGCAAACAGCCATCCCAATAGGGCCAATGCATGTCTAGGTTGATCACGGTAAGTCTTGCTGAGTAATTAGTAATCATGCTTTGTGCCATTGTTGTTTTGTAGGTAATAAAGAAATAGAGTTGCCTGTGAATGTGAAGCCTTGGGACATGCAAGTCCCTGAGGGTTGGACTTTCAACTGGGGGTCCGACTTGCCGTCGCAGTGATGTTGTGTGCTGCTGCTAGAGTGATGATTCTATGGGCATGAATCATTACTACTGTTGTATCGTCGAGAGCTCGTATTAGTTATCGTTAATTGCTTCCGCTGCTTTTAAACTATCTTAAATTGTAATATTCCACTGCACTTTAGTACTCTATTTATGTAATAAGATAACTTAAAATGGACAAATGTTGTATTATCAAGTATCTATGTTATCAGTACCTTCAGGACCTCGATCCTCCGGGAAGGGGCGCCTCAGCTGGTATCAGAGCCTAGGTCCATGATAATACAACAACTAAAACGTATTTTCAAAAACTATGATGTTTATGAGTAAGGATACGTTAGTATTGCCCCTATTACATGTTAAGGTTGGTGACAAGCTAACAGGTTATGCTTGAGTTGGTTTATTATTTGGTTTTTTATTTGACATTTAAAGTTTGCTCGCAAGGACTGTGGCTTTGCGGGACGATTCCTTCCATGAATCGTCGCCAACCTATTTTATTTTTGGCTCCGTGAAGAAGTCTTGGAGCGTAGAGTTTGCTCACGAGGGTTATGTTTTTGCGAGACGGTTTCTTCCATAAACCGTGCCAACTTTTCTTCTATAAACCGTGCTTATCATGGTAGGTTTATGTGCATGGGTCCGCTTGTGAGGATCGTGGCTTTGCAACGCGGTTCGTTTCATGAACCGTTGCCAAGTAGAATGCTTATTTTCGTAGTTTCTTTTTAATTTGATGTATTATTTCTGCAATGGGTCTTCTGCTGGTACACTAACGCTGTTAGTACAACACTTAGATTGACTTACGTGATGAGAGCGGGTCGTCACCAAACTTTTGTGCCGCTAAATACCGGCAAAATATGTGTTGTGTTGTGAGTACCGATAGGTTAATAAATTAAACGTTTTGCATCATGCATCCCTGTATAACTCAACTAAAATTTTGTTCTCACCAACCTCTGAATAAACAAATTTCTAAACATCTTGAGTACAAAAATTTTGAAATACCAGTCGAATTGTTAAGTTAACAACAATCTGTTCTGTTTTTAGCTGTTAACTTTAAAAATTCATAGTTATTAATTTACTCAAACAATTAAGGCATACAAATACTTGTTAGAAAGGTCTGAACACCCTATGTCACCTAAAGTTTAAATTAAATTTCGATCATGACAGAAACAACCCCATAACAGAGAGCAAGTACAATCTGCCAACACACTGTTTTCAGCATAACTCTGAACTTAAAATTTCATACCTGGAGTTGTACTTCGAATTTTTAAGTGTTTAAGCCCAATCTGGAAAACCTTAGAAGTCTAATTTCATTCCTAGTAGGTCTCACGAATTAATTATTTTTCCTCTGTCCAGTAGAGCCTAAACACTAAGACCCTGTCATCCAGAAATAAAATCTGCCAATCTGAACTTGTGAGATTTATAAGTCCAGATCCACATGGAATTTTTGGGAGTATAAATACAATATGGAAAGATATGAAAGTCTACTGTAACATGGTGCCAAGAACCAGTTCTGAAGGTTTCATCTGCTGGTCGAAATACTCACTTTTCTGACTGCTGTACAGTCAAGACAGAATCTGTTTTAAAACCCGTTTCCGTATTATTGCCCCTTGAAGCTGGAAAATATGAAACTAAAATTTTTGTATCAGTATTCACAGCACTTTATATGAAATGCATTTTTACTGTAAGGAAGGCATGACTCAATCAAAAATACTTTCCTTGTAGATGGCTGAAAATAATGAACAAACCCCACCGGGTTGGACGATCACCGACGGCCTAGAGTTCACGGGGATGACTCATCTGTTTTGAGAGTTCTCCGTGGCTTTGGTTATGAAATCCCTCCCACTTATGTTGGCAAGGAATTTCAGGAGCATGGAATCCCCTCTTGTGTCATCCATATCGCGGTTCCCACCAACTATTTGGTTAGTCCAGCATGGGAATCCTGGACCATTAGCGTCACTGGGACAGATTTGCTTTCCACTTGGGGTGTCATTGCATTCAAGGCACTCACTCGGTTTTGTGAAGATCACAAGCATGACGTTGCTGGAACACCCGTCGCATTGTTGCCCATCAATGATGTGAATGATTTTGAATGGAATCGGCATGTGGACTTCATCTTTGATCCAAACCACCGCCACCATGATCCTATGCTGCCCATAATAGAGTATTATGGCCTCTCCACATTCGCTTTGTGCACAAACTTGTGCCGGCGGCTGGACATGTATTAGGCCGCACTTCAGCTTTCCAAAGCTGAAAAACAAGCTAAAGATGTGGAAATTTCAGAACTGAACCAACAAATCCAAGCAAAGAATGAAGAGATGGATGAGATTCTAGAAGAGCATGATCAAGCCTTGCAGGATGCAGAGGGTTTTGAGCATGATATGATCGAGGCTCAAGATGACTTGGATGCATTCAAAGCTGCCCATTTTCCTATTAAAGGGAATTGGGTTGAGATCACCTTGGAGTATGGAGAACAAGAGGATGTAGAGATGGCACCTGCTGATAATAATGATGTAGAAATGATGGAACCGGAAGAACCGGAAGAGCCTATGGAACCGAAAGAGCCAGAAGAGCCGAAAGATATAGACCAGGAGTAGATGAGTTGCTACACCATGTGTTGTGTTCATGTAATATATGTATCTCGAGTTCAGATGTAGGATTGTGTATCTTGCATAGTGTGTCCGCAATACCATAGCTAGGCGTTGCCACTTTTATGTAGGATTTAGTGTGATGTTGCCTTTTTATCAATCATGTAATCAGTCTTGAACTAATAAAAATGGTGGTCATTTCTGAAATTTTTATTTGTGCCCTCTTGCAAATTTATATTCTTGCACATATGTCTTTCATGGATTATTTTTAAAAAATGACTAATGTGCAACCGTATAAATTGCAGCATGGTGCGTACTCGGAACCAGGAGGAGCCCGAGAGCTCGCAACAAGGAGGTGCTCCACAACCCACCATGGCCGATTTAATCACTGCTGTGCTCACCTGTTAGCAAGGTGATTCCGAGATGCTTCACCAACTGGTGGAGAAAACATCCAATTTGGGTGGACGTGGAGGCAACCGCAATAACAACAACTAGCCTCGTCGGTGCATGTACTCGGATTTTCTGGGTACCCATACGCCAACATTTGAGCGTGCCAGAGAGCCTCTACTGGACTGCACTAAGCACCAGAAGGTGTTGTTCTCCGCCGAACAACTCCAAGGCTCTGCTAGTGCCTGGTGGGCAAATTATGAAGCTTCTCTGCCTGCTGGACGCCGCATTGAGTGGAATGAGTTCAAGACTGCATTTCGTGCTCATTTCATTCAGGCTGGCCTCATGTAGAGGAAATTCCTGGAGTTCATGGATTTGAAACAAGGAGGAAGGAACGTCCTCCAGTATTCTGGAGCTTTCAACCACCTCGCTCAGTATGCTACTAAGTATGTTAACACTAAAGATAAGAAGAGATATGCATTCTTGCTTGGAATGTATGCCACACTCAAGGAACGTCTGACTTGGCAGACTGGCACATACAATGATCTGGTCAATGCTGCTATTGTCGAGGAAGCTGCTATGCGCCAAGTTGAAGAAGAATATCGTAAAAGGAAGGCCTCTGCTAGTGCCTCTGCTGCTCACAAGCTAAGCATCGTCTGATTTATACTTCACCAACTGGAGAGCGTTTCCGGGCGTCACCACAACAGCAATTTCAGTGCCCATATGCTTAGATTTACTCAAGGCCACCGCAGCAGCAAAACTTCCACCCTGTGCACCATACCAACTGCAAAACAATAAGTAACGTGTACCATATCAGCGGCAAGGAAATCAAAATGCTCGCGCCCCACAGCCCGCTGATCGTGGGGGCAACTATCCGTGCTATCACTGTGGTCGTACCGGCCAGTTTGCTAAGAATTGTACTACACCTAGGCGCAACAACAACAACAAGAATTAGCACCAGATTCAGGACAAGTCTAAGAATGCATCGCCTCGTGGTGCTCAAATCAATTACACCATTGTTGAAGACATTCCCCAGGGCGAACCCATGCTAACCGGTATGCTCTTACTCTATTGCCAACCTGATGTGGACAAGGGTTCCCGATCTTCCGAAAGGTTCTTGGTAAGTTGATTTGGTCGGAGGCGACACACAAATCGATCCGGCTTCAGAACAGCACGTTCTAAACCCCGCAATCGCAGCACGACGTCTCCTCTGGTTATCAACCGTCCAAAAGACGATTGACCTCGCCGAGAAGGCTAATCCCTGCCTGTGAATCAAGAACACAAGCAAGAACAACGAAGAACGCAACACAATTGCAGATGTATGATTAAACTCTCGAAGTTGGGGTCTCACAAACCGATGAACGGCGAAACTGTTTATGAACAGAATTGATCTAAGCAAAACCCGAACCCTAATGGTGCGGCGGCGGCTGTATATAAAGACCCTAGGGTCGTGCAAGACCCTCTGGACGCGCCCCTAATTGGGCTCAACTAGATACAAAGCCCAAAGGCCAAAAATAGGCGACGCAGCACCGACACAGATTCTGGACTCTGTCTTGTTTTGACGATTCCCGATGACTCCGGATGAATTTTGACATGAGGCCGGCGGCATTGGAAAGGTCTTCTCCTTATCTTTCCGTGCATATGTAGAACGTCCAAATCTGAGTCCGTATGCGTCCTGGACGACTGTTTTAGTACAGACTGGTCCTGGGCCCCGAAACAGACTCGAAGTCGGTTTTGATTGGGCCTCCACTTTGGCTTCCAAGCCCTTGCTGGTCCTCCACGTTCCCAACTCCTTCTCCCATCATCTCCTGGTCTTCTCCATGGTTTCTAATCATAAAATAATCATTAGGTAGCAAACCATTCTCAAAAGTAACATATAGCGAAGAACGTAGGAACGAGCTCACCTCTAAATTTAGTCGTCGTGCACGAGCTCTAGTCATTGGACCTTGCAAGTCCAGATTTGAAGGAGTGTTGTGTGTATACATAGGAGTGATGTCCTCATCACAACCTGTCCTTGCACTTTTTGATTCTGGTGCTACGCATAATTTCATTAGCAAAGCTTGTGGGCAAGAACAGAATCTCCACACCACCACCATAAATAAATGCTATACCATCCGCTCTCCTGCTGGACAAATTCTTGCTAACAAAGAATTATGTAAAGCTCCACTAGAAAAAAATCAAAAGATTTACCCCACAGATTTCATCATGCTATAAAATTAGGAAATCGATCCGATCATAGGCATGATCTGGATGAAAACCCATCGAGCCATGCTAGACATCAAGCCCTGCATCGTTCACTTAAACTCTCCCTTGTATGGCCAAGACACACTTTCTTTGAATACCGATTTCTCGAAAAATCTGGTTGTCTATCACTTGAAAGGACAATCACTCGAAAATATTCCCGTCATTTGTGAGTACCCGGATGTGTTTCCTGAAGATATCTCTGGCCTCCCACCTGACCGTGATGTGGAATTTAAGATAGAGCTACAGCCAGGAACTTCTCTAATATCACGTCGACCATATAAAATGGCCTCGAATGAGCTGGCTGAACTGAAAAAGCAATTGAACGAATTGCTGGAAAAGGGATTCATTCAGCCAAGTACTTCACCTTGGGGCTGTCTTGCTATTTTTGTGAAGAAGAAGGACAAATCTCTGCGCCTTGTCGTTGAATATCGGCCACTGTATGAAGTTACAATCCAAAATAAATACTCGCTGCTCCGAATTGATATCCTTTTTGATCAATTGGTTAGTGCCAAGGTCTTTTCCAAAATTGACCTTCGCTTGGGATATCATCAAATAAAGATTAGAGCAGAAGACATTCAAAAGACCGCCTTCTCTACTAGATACGGATTATTTGTGTCGAATACTTACCTTATAGGTATCCATAGTTATGTCTAAGTCGGTAGACGACCAGGTACCTCGTCCATAAGGTAACCGACCGAGTCTGATAGGTGTATAGTGCCCAATCTTTCGACGAGTGGAGATAACTTCGATTTGGTGGATGTCGACCCTCACGATCCGACTACGAGGAGCAAGCCGAAGCGCCAATGCAATCGCTGAACCAACTTCCAGAGGATATTAACCTTACGGTATACAAGATCAACCTGATCACGAGGATCAATTCTTACGCGCAATCAAAGAACGAGCAAGAATTAGAGGCGACCAATCTGATGTATTGCACGAAGGTGGAGTTCTGAATTCACGTCGAGAGACGGATGTATAGCTAAGCTAAACTTAAAACAAAACTCAGAGATTGCAAGGGGCGCAGCCCTTGACTAAATAGGGGGAGGACGCGGCATCTAGGGCCGGCTGAAGTGGAGAGGCGCGCGGTGGAGACGGGGTCGCGCGACTTCGGCCACGTGGGTCTTCGGGCGGCGTCATCCTGGGCCATCGTTCCTTAGCATCAAAACCATCTTCAATTCCTGGGCTTGAGCTCTAGTGATTGGGCCATTGTACGTCGTCATCTCGTTAGAAGATTGATCCGTAACTCGAGGGGGCGTGACGACGAGAGGTGGAGGCGTGACAACTTGGTTTGGTGCGCCATCTTCCGTCATCGTTATTCGTATGTCGTTGATGTCCTCATCATCCTCCCCTTCTTGAAGTGAAGTCGTCCTCGACGGCAACTCATCATCCTCACCCAAGTATGGTTTCAAATCTGCAACATTAAAACTAGTGGAAACACCAAACTCCATGGGCAAGTCAAGAACATAAGCATTATCGTTAATCTTGGTTAGCACTTTAAAAGGACCAGCAGCACGAGGCATCAATTTAGAAGGACGCAAAGTAGGAAATCTATCTTTACGCAAGTGCAACCAAACCAAATCACGAGGTTCAAAAGAAATATATTTTCTACCTTTACTACCAGCCACTTCATACTTTTTATTAGCAACGGCAATGTTGTGTTGTGTTTCTTCATGCAATTGTTTCATGTGATCAATATGAGCAAGAGCATCAACATGTGGTTCATTTTCAACATCAATAGCAAACAAATCAATAGGCGACCTAGGCACATCTTAGTGGCAGAATGTGTAGCACGATTATAAGCAAATTCAACATCGAGGTAAACAATCTTTCCAACATCTCAAGTTTTTATCTAGAACAGCTGTATGCATAGCAGACAAAGTTCTATTTACTACCTCAGTTTGAGGATGACAAGTAGTACTAAACAGTAGCTTAGTACCGAATTTATTCTAAAGAGAACACCAAAAATGACTAAGAAACTTAGCATCATGATCAGAGACAATTGTTTTAGGAATTCCATGCAATCTAACAATCTCTCTAAAGAACAATTCAGCAACATTTGAGACATCATCAGTTTTATGACAAGGTATAAACTGAGCCATTTTAGAGAAATGATCAACAACCACAAAAATGCTGTCCCTCCCCTTCTTAGTGCGAGGCAATCCCAAAAAAAAATCCATCGAAATATCATGCCAAGGAGAAGAGGGAACAGGCAAGGGCATATACAGACCATGATTACCCAAATGAGATTTAGCTTTTTGATATGTAGTACAGCGTGCAACAAGGCGCTCAACATCACGGCGCATCCGTGGCCAAAAGAAATGGTCGGCCAACACCTCATGTGTCTTGAAAACACCGAAATGACCCATAAGACCACCTCCATGCGCCTCCTGTAACAACAAAGACGAACCGAGCTAGCTGGAATACACAGCTTGTTAGCACGAAACAGGAACCCATCCTGCATATGAAATTTACCCTAAGGTTTGCCATCCTTACAATGCATCATAATATCACGAAAATCAGCATCATTCACATATTGATCTTTCAAAGCTTGCAAACCAAAGATTTTAAATTCTAATTGGGACAGCATCATATAACGACGAGACAAAGCATCGGTAATCACATTTTCCTTCCCATTTTTATGTTTAATGATGTACGGAAAAGATTCAATAAATTCAACCCATTTAGCATGTCGACAGTTCAAATTAGTTTGGGTTCTAATATGTTTCAAAGCCTCATGATCAGAATGAATAATAAATTCACGAGGCCATAAATAATGCTGCCATGTTTGCAAAGTTCTTACTAAAGCATAAAGTTCTTTATCATAAGTGGAATATTTAAGAGCAGCACCACTTAACATCTCACTAAAATAAGCAATGGGTTTATGATCTTGCAACAAAACAGCACCCAAACTAATTCCACTAGCATCACATTCCAATTCAAACACTTTATCAAAATTAGGCAATTGTAAGAGAGGAGCATGAGTTTACCGTTCCTTTAAAGTGTTGAATGCATCGGCTTGTGGTGCGCCCCACTCAAATGGCGCATCCTTCTTGGTCAGCTCATGTAATGGTGCAGCAATAGAACTGAAATCCTGCACAAAACGATGATAGAAACCTGCAAGACCAAGAAAACTGCGAACCTATGTGACCGTCATCGGTTGGAGCCAACTCTGAATGGCATCAACCTTGCTGCTATCCACCTCAATGCCCTGTGGAGTAACAACATATCCAAGAAATGAAACACATTGCCTGCAAAAAGTGCATTTTTCCATGTTCCCAAACAAGTGAGCAGCACGCAAAGCATCAAAAACAGCACGCAAATGATCTAAATGCGCATTCATGGATTTGCTGTATATAAGGATATCATCAAAATAGACAACAACAAATATTCCAATGAAAGGCCGAAGAACTTCATTCATTAAGCGCATAAAAGTGCTAGGACCATTAGACAATCCAAACAGCATAACCAACCATTCATACAAGCCAAATTTAGTTTTAAAAGCCGTTTTCCATTCATCTCCTAATTTCATTCTTATCTGATGGTAACCATTATGCAAATAAACCCTAGAGAAAATTGTGGCACCACTAAGTTCATCAAGCATATCATCAAGGCGTGGAATAGGATATCGATAACGAATTGTAATATTGTTAATTGCACGACAATCTACACACATACGCCAAGAATCATCTTTCTTAGGAACAAGCAAAACAGGAACCGAACAAGGACTAAGAGACTCACGTATGTAACCTCTATGAAGCAATGCCTGCACTTGACGCTGAATTTCTTTTGTCTCCTCAGGATTTATGCGGTACGGGGCGCGATTAGGAAGCTACGCGCCTAGAATTAAATCAATCTGATGTTCTATGCCATGAATAGGAGGAAGACCCGGTGGCAATTCAGCAGGAAAAACATCTTTATAGTCCAGCAAAAGGGTAGCAACAGCAGGAGAAATATGCAACATAGGCGCCTCATCTAGTGAAACAAGCATACAAGAGCAAACTAGCGCATAGCAAAGCAGATTAGCATCATGTAATTCATCAAAATCAGCACGTGTAGCAAGCAAGATAGGGTTATTCAATTTGATCTAATGTTGAACAGGTGCAACAGGAGGTGATGTAACCAATTTTGCAGCTTTTGCCACTCGAGCAATATCATCTTTAAGAACTTGTTCAGGTGTCATAGGATGAATAACAATTTTCTGACCCTTAAACATGAAGGAATAATAATTGGAGCGACCATGATGAACACTATCAACATCATATTGCCAAAGACGGCCAAGCAACAAAGAGCATGCTTCCATTGGAACAACATCACAATCTACAAAATCAGATAGGCGCCAAGAGAGAAAGGAACACATACCGAGCGCGTTACCTTTATTTTGCCGCCATCATTAAGCCATTGAACGTGATAAGGATGTGGGTGCTTCCTTGTTGGCAATGACAACTGCTCCACCAAGGTCGTACTAGCCAAATTGTTGCAACTGCCACCATTGATGATTATACGGACCGCTCGTTCTTGCACAACGCCTTTGATATGGAAAATGTTGTGGCGCTGATGCATTTCATTCTGAACGACCTGTGTACTAAGAACACGCTGCACAACAAGAGTTGCATACTTGTCGGCGGTACTAGAGTCGACATGAAGCTCCGTATTATCTGCATGATTAATGGCAAGCATAGTCTGCTAAATATCCTCAGAATCACTAGCAGAAGAATACCCACCGTCGTCACGACTCAACATAGTTCGTTTATTTGGACAATCCTCAGAACGCGTCGCCTGTGTTGCTCGGCCGCTCTTTTTTCTATTTTTTTTCTTTTTATTTTCTTTATTTTCCTTTTTTTTATACCTTTTCTGAAATATAAACAATGAGACCTCAAATAAGCAATTAAGCACAAGCGCTTTTTTTTTTGAGGCAGGGGTAGAACGCTAATTAAAAGAACCAAACAGAACCAAACACAGGGCCAGGCGAGCGGGTTATGACGTAACCGAGTAGGACTCGATCGGCGATCGGCCGAAAGCGTCGGCGAGGCACGTGATTGACCCGGACTCACGATGCAGCGAAAAACATGGCAAGCGATCGGCTGACCACAACTTGGCAAGCGATCGGCTAATCACAACTTGGCAAGCGATCGGCCAAGTAGGAGAGCGAGACGGGGTAAACAGATGCGGTGGAAAGCAAACTGTGGTGGTGAAAACACGCGGCACGGCGAAAGGATACGATGATGATAGGAAGAAAATGATGAAACACAGTGTACCAGCAATGATCAAAAACGAAAGCACAAAAACTCAACAACGCAAATTATTGAACGAAAGGGCGAGGCTCAAAACCGTACGGGGTAAACTTTTTTTTTCGTAGTTTTCGGTTAATGTGGACTTGGATAAACTCACCGAGAAACACTGGAATCTGATACCACTTGATAGGTGTATAGTGCCCGATGTTTTGGCGAGTGGAGATAAATTCGATTTGATGGATGTCGACCCTCACGATCCGACTACGACGAGCAAGCCAAAGCGCCAATGCAATAGCTGAACCAACTTCCAGAGGATATTAACCTTGCGGTAAACAAGATCAACCTGATCACAAGGATCAATTCTTACGCGCAATCGAGGAACGAGCAAGAATTAGAGGCGAGCAATCTGATGTAGTGCATGAAGGTGGAGTTCTGAATTCACGTCGAGAGATGGATGTATAGCTAAGCTAAACATAAAACAAAACTCAAAGATTGCAAGGGGCGCAGCCCTTGACTAAATAGGGGGAGGACACGGCATCTAGGGCCGGCGGAAGTGGAGAGGCGCGCGGTGGAGAGGGGGTCACGCGACTTGGGCCACGTGGGCCTTCGGGCGGCGTCATCCTGGGCCGTCGTTCCTTAGCATCAAAACCGTATTCAATTCCTGGGCTCCAGCTCTAGTGATTGGGCCATTGTACGTCGTCGTCTCGTTAGAAGATGGATCCGTAACTCGAGGGGGCGTGACGACGAGAGGTGGAGGCGTGACAACTTGGTTTGGTGCGCCATCTTCCGTCGTCGTTATTCATATGTCATTGATATCCTCATCAGAGTTGGCTTGGAGCGCAAGGCAAATAGAGATAGACTTTCCATGTGAATCCTTGTAGACTACAAGTAGGACTCTTCATGTACCCCTTGCCAACCGGATATATAAGGCAGCAGGGAACCCCCATCAAGGGACACGAACAACCACGAAACACAACATCAATACAAACCATAGAACACAGGACGTAGGGTTTTTACTCTCATCGAGAGGGCCCAAACCTGTCTAAATCGGCGTGTTGTGTCCTACCAATCGAGTTCTTAATCCCGACGTAGCCCTATAGATTTATTGTCGAGCAGAAGTCTTGACAGTTGGCACGCCAGGAAAGGGGACAAGGCTTGCTAGGATTCACCGTCGACTTCGATGGCCAAGATTCCCACCATCCAGTACTCATCGGACTTCAAGATCTCATTCGGGTCACTCGACTTCACCGTCGACTCCAACGGAGTGCTAGGCATCGACGACCATCGATTCGACTCGACCGCAGCCAATCTCATGGCGTGATCACCAAGCCCATCAGATCTGATCCCTACATTGGTTCCACTCGGATTCGGCGACACAGATCTACCCACTGGGTTTGACTCTTAGTCAGTCTACTCCTTTGATGAGGACTCAGACGGATCTACATGCCCTTATCCTTTGGCCATCAATATGGTCGAGGTTCGTGAGGACCCAACCGATGATGGGGATGATGGTCACAATGATGATGGTCCTGCCATCAGCAATGATGGATGTGGTGAGGAAGGCCAAAGGGATGACGATCCCGAAGAGGTACCACCTTTGAACGGTCACCACCGTCGACCAAGAGGATCTCGTGAATCCTGACTAGCGCAACGGCTAGACCTTGGAGATTTGAAAATTAAAGTGGATGGCATCAAGGTCTATGACACTCCTCAGTTCAACATCACCGGGGCTAAAACATTGCTTGACAGCTTGATGGCTGACGCAGCATATCAGACCCCACGATGCATAAAGCAATAGCCATGCTCAAAGCAGCTGCTATTCAAGACACGGCGAGGGACGAACCATAGTCGGTGGCGAGTTCTAGCTACGCAACTTCTTATTGACGACAACGTAGTGATCTAAGGAATTCCTTGAGACCCCGTGACGGTCGAGATACCATCAACTCTTGTACTGAAGAGCGGATCTGGGACGACCAGCACCACGAGGAGGAACACCACAACTGGAGGACTGATGACTGATGGGACGACCAATGGAATGACCGACGGGACGACCAATGGGATGACCGAGGGTGCAATTCACCTTCGAGAGACAACCGCGATGACCGATGTCGACGAGATGATTGGGACCGATGTGAAAACCATGACGAAGACAACTGGCGTCATCGTCATAGTGACAACGTCGGTCCTCATCATAATCCCCGCACGTCTTCTTCCGGTCATCAGACCAACGGGTGGAGGTCGGTCACCCCTAACGAAGATGAATTTGATGGGATCAAGGCTTACATACCGGAGCTTTGTATCGCTCGGTGCCGAAAAGGATTCAAAGCGGTCCCTATCGAGAAGTATGATAGTCAGACCAACCCTAGGGAATGGCTTCAACTTTACAACATGGCGATTCGGGCGGCAGGAGGCGACACCTATGTGATGGCTAACTATCTACCAGTCTGTCTTGAGCCAGCCGTTCGGATTTGGCTCACATCACTCTCGGAGATCGATTACTTCATGGGGCGACCTCAACAAGAAGTTCATTGAGAGCTTCCAAGCTACCTGCAACCGGCCGGGCAACCACTTCGACCTCACCCAAATCAAGCGAAAGGCTGACGAATCCCTACGCGACTACATCAAGCGGTTCTGCGCCAAGAAGACCGAGATCCCTAATGTCTCAGACCAATAGATCATTGCAGCCTTCCAAGGAGGTGTCTAGAGCGATGAGCTAGTTCGGGAGATCGGTCAGAGGAATCATGACCTTAGGCTGATTGCTCGAGAGTGCTTCGAGATCGTTGATAAGTTTGCATCTAGAGAATCGGCCTTGTATGATATCTAAGGCAAAGGAAAGGAGAAGCGCTCGGACAAACCAGAATCCTCCAAGAAGGACAAGAAGCAGAAGACTGAGAACATGGTTGCTGCAGTAGACTGAATGAGGAAAAATCCTCGGACGAACTAGCAGACCATGGACGATTTGCTCAGTGGCCCATGCCTATGGCATCCAAAGGGAAACCACAAAGCGAAGGACTGTTACCGTCTAAAGGGCTTCACGACTGCCGCGCTGAAGGTGACCAAAGATCCGCCAAGGCGCACCGGCAAAGATAAGGCCAATGACGGTGACGACAAGGACGAGGATGGAGAGTTCCAGGAGCCCCGGAAGGAAGTCAACTTCATCTTCAGAGGCCCGGATGCCTACACGTCCAAGCAAAAGAAAAAGTTGGAGCTACGTGAGATCAACTCTGTAGAACCTGCCGCGCCCGAGTACATGAGGTGGTCTGAAGTACCGATTACTTTTGATCGGTCAGATCACCCTAGGCACCTACCCAAGCCGGGTCGCTATCCGCTAGTGCTCGCGGCAACAATGAAGGGGGTCAAGTTCAACAACGTACTCATCAACGGAGGAAGCAGTCTGGGGTTGATCTTCACCAAGACCCTCACAGAGTTAGGCTTGTCGGTCAGTGACTTGTAGCCGGGTTCCTCTCCCTTTCATGGGATTGTGCCCGACAAGACTTCTGTTCCTATAGGACAGATCACTCTGCCAGTCACCTTTGGGACCCGTGAGAATTTCAGGACTGAGTGTGTCATCTTCCAAGTAGCCGACTTTGAGTCTGCTTACCATGCCATCCTCAGCAGACTGGCGATGGCAAAATTCATGGTGGTCCCGCACTACCCGTATCTCACTCTCAAGATGCCAGGCCCCATGGGAATCATCTCTCTCCACTCTGATCTTCGGAATTCTTTCGATTACGATGTGCAAAGTTGTGAGATGGCCGACCGACAGTTGATGCTGTCCGATAGGCTGGAGATCCAGAAGGCAGTCGGCAGTCAGGAGCGGACTGACGCGGAGGCCCCTGTGAAGAAGCCCACCAAGGACAAGATCTAGACGGACGATGTCCCTACCAAGAAAGTTTTGCTCGATCCAGAGGACCCTGCCAGGATCACTTATGCAGGGGCCGACCTCGACGAGAAACAGGAACTTGCGCTCACTCTTTTCCTCTAGGAAAATAGGGACATCTTTGCATGGAAGCCCTCTGACATGCCGGGAGTTCCTAGGTAACAGATTGAGCACGAGCTAAGGGTGCCTCCTGGGGCGACCACCGTCAAGCAAAGGCTTAGAAGGTTTGCACAAGACTGCAAGGACGCCATGAAGAAGGAGATAGCTAGGTTGTTAGATGCTAAGTTTATAAGGGAAGTGTACCATCCCGATTGGCTGACAAACCTAGTCCTTGTACCTAAGAAGAATAAAGAGTGACGGATGTGTGTCGATTATACCGATTTGAACAAGGTGTGCCCTAAAGACCCCTTCGCTCTGCCACGTATTGATTAGATTGTAGACTCAATAGC
The DNA here is from genome assembly GCA_030378355.1 of Eleusine indica. Classification (NCBI taxonomy): domain Eukaryota; kingdom Viridiplantae; phylum Streptophyta; class Magnoliopsida; order Poales; family Poaceae; genus Eleusine; species Eleusine indica. Next base: position 26,479,104 of record CM059501.1, on the reverse strand, counting down.
CGGGTGTGAGCTCTTAAGCTTTCTGGATGCCTATTTAGGCTATCACCAGATCCCACTGGAAGTCGAAGATCAAATGAAGACTTCCTTTATAACTCCCTTTAGCGCCTACTGCTATACTACTATGCCATTCGGATTGGAAAATGTTGGCACGACTTACCAACGTGGTATTCAACGCTGCCTCGAAACTCAGATCTATCGGAACATTGAAGAACTTCTCTCTAACCTGGCAGAAACGTTTGACAACTTGACGCATTACTCGATGAGGTTGAATCCTAAAAAGTGTGTTTTTGGGGTTCCTTCGGGAAAGCTACTCGGCTACATCATTTCAAAACGACGTATAGAGGCTAACCCGGACAAAATCAAGGCGATCCTTGATATGGGGCCACCTAATTCCCAAAGGGATGTTCAAAAGTTGACCGGGTGCATGGCATCCTTGAGTCGCTTTATCTCCCGACTAGGCGTCAGGGGTAACTGCTCAAAAAGCAGGATGACTTCGTCTGGACAATAGAGACGCAGTCGGTGTTGGATGAGTTGAAGGTCCACCTCAGCAATATTCCAGTCCTGGTGCCTCCCGAGCCACAAGAAAAGCTTCAGCACTACATATCGGCCACAACTCAAGTTGTGAGCACCATTTTAGCGGTCGACCAAGAAGAAGAGGGTCACGTACAAAAAGTACAACACCCAGTGTATTTTGTTAGTGAGGTCTTTAGTGCCTCCAAAACACGATACCACTAGATCTTGAAGCTGCTATATGTGCTCTTGATCACTTCGAGGAAGTTGAAGCACTATTTTCAGGCTCATCCAATTGAAGTTCAAACAACCTTTGCACTCGGGGAAGTCGAGCTCGGTCAGTTCACCACAACCGAGAAGCCGAAGGAAAAATTGCCAAGTGGGCAGTCGAGCTCGGTCAATTCACCATTACGTTTGTACCCCGCTTGGCAATCAAAGGATAAGTGTTAGCTGACTTCGTTTCTGAGTGGACAGAGATTCAGATGCCGCATACACAGTAAGATATTGAGTAATGGAAAATGTACTTTGACAGATCCCTCCAGTTACCTGGAGCGGGTGCAGGAATTGTGCTCATCTCACCACAAGGAGAAAAGATCTGGTATGTCCTCCAGATCCTGTTTCGTGCATCTAACAACGCTACAGAATATGAGGCTCTTCTACACGGTCTGCGCATTGCCGTATCACTCGGCATTCGGCGTCTCGACATCTTTGGTGATTCGGCTCTGGTCATCAACCAAGTCACTAAGGATTGGAACTGTGTGGATGGCAATACGGCTGCCTACTGCCAAGAAGTAAGGAAGCTCGAAGACAAATTTGATAGATTGAAGTTCATGCATATTCTTCGGGATAACAATCAAGCGGCTAATGAATTAGCCAAGATGGGATCGTCTCAAGTGATTGTCCCACCCGGTGTTTTCCTACACACCCTTGATTCTCCCACTATTTCTCCTTGGTCTGATGTCTTAACGATTGATATTGCTGAGATGATAGATGATATCAACATACAGACCGACTGGCGCGACCCGATTGTCCAATTTTTGACTAAGGGGATGCTGCCTCAGGATCATAATAAGCAACCAAGGTTAAAGGCAAAGTGTCGAGGATATTTGATGGTGGATGACCTACTCTATCGATGAGGGGGTTCGAATATCTTCATGCGATGCATCTCGATTCCAGAAGGCAAAGAGTTGATGGAAGAAATCCAATTAGGAGTATGTGGCAACCATGCGGCTTTCAAGACTTTAGTCGGCAAAGCCTTCCGGCAAGGGTTCTATTGGCCAACAACGGTTGAAGATGCACACCAAGTAATTCGGAAGTGTGAAGACTGTCGATTTTTCGCTCAACAGACACATGTGCCTTCGCAGCAACTTCAGATGATACCTATGACTTGGCCTTTTGCAGTCTGTGGCTTGACATTGTCGGTCCTTTCAAGAAAGCGCCAGGCGGGTTCACTCATTTGTTTGTTGCTATTGACAAATTCACCAAGTGGATTGAAGCAAAGCCGGTCGGCAAGATAACTTCAAAGAAGGCGGTCGAGTTTGTCAGGGATATTTTCACTCGGTTTGGAGTCGCTCATGATATCATCACTGACAATGGTACTCAGTTTATGTCTGAGTAGTTCCATGACTTTGCCGATATGATGGGAATAAAAATCCACTTTGCATCAGTGGCTCATCTTCAAAGCAATGGGCAGGTCGAACGAGCCAATGATATGATTCTTCAAGGATTGAAGCCCCAAATATTTGACAGGCTTAAACCGTATGTCGGTCGGTGGGTTCGAGAGCTGCCTTTGGTTCTCTGGGGGCTGTGCACTAATATCAGTCGGGCTACTGGTCAGTCATCTTTCTTGTTGGTCTACGGCTCCGAGGCTATGGTACCGACTGAGGTAAACCTCGTATCAGCACGAGTCAAGAGATATGACGAGAAGCTTTCTGAAGACAACCGAGTTGTTGAGTTGATTGCAGCAGAGGAGTTGCATGATCGCGCTCTGTTTCGGTCGATAGTATACCAGCAAGGCTTGCGACGTTATTATGACAAAAATGTTCGCCGTCGCCAGTTTCATGTTGGGGATTTAGTGCTGCGACGAGTGCAATCAACCAAGAATCAGCACAAGTTATCCCGTAAATGGGAAGGACCTTATGTGGTCAAAGAAGTTGCTCGGCCAGGGGCTTATCGACTGATGTATGAAGATGGCGAGGACGTACCAAATTCATGGAACATCAATCAGCTATGTCGCTTTTATAGTTAGTCTTTTTCTTGTATTTTCAAACATTATTATTGAATGAAATTCTAAGTATTTTTGATGGAAGATGTTTTTGATTTCATTCTTATTTGTCTCGATTCCTTAATTTATAACATTAAACAGCCGAGCCAGGAGGATAGTAATAATAATATCCCATTACTCCGTAACCATGACAGATTCTAGTTTTGGATTTTTTCTGACCGATTTCTCATAATTTGACACGGTCTAAAGTTTTTCTGGTCTTACGCTGGAACATTATGGTTATACAATTTATACTGCACAACAGACTGCCACTACACTAAACCCAGAGCTAAAGTGTAAGAGGTGGTGTGTCGATTGGTTGATTCTGCTTGTTACACAGTTATAAATTACAACCTAATATGCTAAGGCAGACCGGTGCAACTTCTGTTTTTGCCTTTAAAAGACTTAAGGTGAAAAGGTTTAAGTGCTATAGCGCGACTAATGCAGCTTGGCACCAACTGATTTGCTCTAAGTAACAGGAGATTGCCTTTATGACTATTTAGTTGATTTTCCAAACTTGGTTAGTAACTAAGCAAGCACAAGAATTAATATTTATATTTACATGGAGACAATATTGTTTTCCTGATTCAAATACTACTAATGTTTGTTAACATTGTAGATATTACAACTTCTATGAAGGAGAGGAGACATCATCTTGTAATTCTACCTCCGGAGTTGCTGGAGGAGACGGTGCGATGGGGTCGACCTCTACATTATCAACTAAGGCACAGGAGGTTTCCAGCATGGGATCCATAAGCAACTGACATTGATCGATCGTCAAGTCAGGGTTGAAGCCCTCCTTGACTTTGTCCAATGGCAGAGCAGGAGACCAAGATTGACAAATAGCCAGCACTTGACTCTCGGCCTCAGTCGCCACTTTTTTGGTGTTCTTGGTGATCACCTCCGGTGCATGCTCTAGCAAGTACTCCAAGGAGTGCCCGGTCTTCTCCACTTAGCATGGATATAATCCAATGCTTTCCGAGCGCCATGAGATATGGCTGCAAAAGTCATGAAGGGTATTAGCTGATGAAGTCCAAAAGCGATGATAGAAGACTTAAAAAGATAGCTTACTGGCAAGATTACATTTGAAAGACATGGAGATGCTCTTAGCCTCCTCAATCTTTCCTTTGGTCACCTATAGTTCCTTCTTCAGTTGAGTGATCTCGGTGCTCTATTCTCCAACCAATTTGGAGAGATCATTCTTCTCAGTAGTCAGAGCATCTAAGAATCTCTGCTGGTTTGAAGTTAATTTCTCCAGATCGGTGACCTTCTGATCACGAGCTAAAAACACAAATAAAGACTTTAGCGATAGAGTGAGAAAGAAGCAAATATAAGTTGGTCTGCAATCTTACCAACGACATCAGCACGACTTTGCTCTAGAGCTTTGGTCACCTCCTTGTGGTCTGTAGCTTCTCAATTTGCCTTCTAGCTTGGGAAAGTGGCTCGCTGGTAACTGTTGACAAGAAGTCAATATCTCCAAAGGAGAAGTTTGAATGCACAAGATGTTAGGGACTTACCAAAAGTTTCGGCCTCGAGGTATTCAATCCTGGCATGCTTCTTCTCCACAAGAGAATATATTCTCTAAATATGAATAACAGCATGGTTAGTGATGAAGACATCACCCTTATGGATACACCCAGCACTCCACCAACCAAAATGCAAGTTCATGCGCGACAACTGAATTTACAGGTGAGCTTGTTTCTAATGATTCCTTTATGTGATTTTAAGAATAGATTGCTACCTATTGAATTAATTATTGTTAGAAACCATGAAGATGATGATGAGATAGCTGGGGAGGTGATTGGAGACGTGATGGGCCAGCAAGGACGTTCAAGCCAAGGTGGAGGCCCAATCAAAACCGACTTCGAGTCTGTCTCGGAGCCCAGGACCAGTCTGCACTAAAACGGATGCCCAGGACGCATACGGACTTGGATTTGAACGTTCTATATATGCCTGGAAAGATAACGAAAAGCCCTTTCCAACCCAACTGGTCCCATGTCAAAATTCGTCCCAAGCCGTCGGCAATCACCGAAACAATTCGACTTCCAGAATCTGTCCTGGTGCCGCGATACCGTAATCGGTCTTTGGGCCATGTATCGAGTTGAGCCCACTTAGGGCTGCGTCCAGGGGTTCTTGCACGATCCTAGGGTCCTCATATACAGCCGCCGCCTCTTCATTAGGGTTTGGGGTTTTTCTTAGATCAATTCTGTTCATAAACAGTGTCGCCGTTCATCGGTTTGTGAGACCCCAACTTCGAGAGTTTAATCATACATCTGCAATTGTGTTGCATTCTTCGTTGTTCTTGCTTTTGTTCTTGATTCGCAGGCAGGGATTAGCCTTCTCGGCGAGGTTAATCAAGATTATCAGAACCTATCGGAAGATCGAGAACCCTTGTTCACATCAAGAATTTACCCATTGGATGTAGTATGGACATGGGTGTGGCTGTGTGGTCAAGCCGAGCTTCTCGACCAATTCCAAGCTTGCGATGTTGTTGCTACTCTCTCCATCAATGATGACACGACAAATGAACAAGATTGATGTTGTTGCTTATGATTCACCCACTAGTGCTGCAATTAAACGTTTGATTTTAGTTACATGTCAAAAGGATGAGCAGATATTGTTTTCTTCTCTAAATACTTTAGGTTATATTGAATTTGATATTCTTTGTAATCTAAGTACTTTAGAGAAGAAAATGTTTTCTCAAACTAAGTTGCCTTTATTGATAAGAAACATTTTTTATGCTATTGGCAAGTATGATCATAGAGGTGTATTTATGGTACATAGAGTTTATGTTTGTTCAAATCTGAAACATCCTCTTGGTTTGCAACTAAATGACCAACTAGAAAACTTTAATATCAACTATCATGTCATGTCATCTTTTTCTAGTATTTCTAAGATCACACATTGTCTACCTTGTGATAAGAGTGAGAATGATGCTCATATTGCTGACCAAGTTTTCAAAGAGATTATTAATTTGCACGGAATGCCTTCTACTGTAGATTCTCATTGTGATGACAAATTTCATAATGCATATAAATATGAGTTGCATCCCAAGTTTGGGAATAGTTCCATAATTAATATTTCAGATTTGAGACCATACATGGGAGAAAGAGATGAGCTCGAGTCGAGGACGACTCTAATTCAAAAGGGGGAGAATGATGAGGACATCATCCTTATGGATACACCCAGCACTCCGCCAACCAAAATGCAAGTTCATGCGCGACAACTGAATTTACGGGTGAGTTTGTTCCTAATGATTCCTTTATGTGATTTTGAGAATAGATTGCTACCTAATGAATTAATTGTTTTTAGAAACCATGGAGATGATGATGAGATAGCTGGGGAGGTGATTGGAGACGTGATGGGCCAGCAAGGACGTTCAAGCCAAGGTGGAGGCCCAATCAAAACCGACTTCGAGTCTGTCTCGGAGGCCAGAACCAGTCTGCACTAAAACGGATGCCCAGGACGCATACGGACTCGGATTTGGACGTTCTATATATGCCTGGAAAGATAACGAAAAGCCCGTTCCAAACCAACTGGTCCTATGGAAAAATTCGTCCCGAGCCGTTGGCAATCGCCGAAACAATTCGACTTCCAGAATCTGTCCTGGTGCTGCGACACCGTAATCGGTCTTTGGGCCATGTATCGAGTTGAGCCCACTTAGGGCTGCGTCCAGGGGGTCTTGCACGACCCTAGGGTCCTCATATACAGCCGCTGCCTCTTCATTAGGGTTTGAGGTTTTGCTTAGATTATTCTGTTGATAACAGTTTTGCCGTTTGATCGGTTTGTGAGACTCCAACTTGTGAGATTCATCGTATACTTGCAAATTTGGTTGCATTCTTCTTTGTTCTTGCTTGTTTTCTTGATTTGCAGGCAAGGATAAGCCTTCTCAGCGAGGTCAATCATTCTTGAACGGCTGATAACCAGCGGAGACGTTGTGCTGCGATTGCGGGGTTCAGAACGTGTCGTTCGGAAGCCGGATCGATTTGTGTATCGCCTCCGCCTTAATCAAGATTATCAGAACCTATCGGAAGATCGGGAACCCTTGTTCACATCAGTTATCCGGGAGAAGGATTCAAGGAAGAAAAGAATTGGTATTGATGTACCTTCTTGGCCTCTCGATGATGATGCATGACATCCATGTCCTTAGTTTTTGGTCGACTCAATGAGTCCTCGGCCAACATGGTCTTACCCTTATAACGGGGAGAAGACATGCCGGTCAGGGATGGATTGACGATCTGAGGAGCAGGCGTTAGCAGTGGCTTGGGCACCGGAGCTTTAGGCGATTTCCTCGGGTCGGTCTACGCACTTGATGGTCTGTGGACCGGCTGAGGCAGGTCGGTCCATCGAGGATCAGGAGTCAACCGAGTGTCTTGAGATCCTTAGGCGCTCTGAGTATCACTTGACCAACCACTATGATTGCCAAAGAGCATAACATTAAAGCAAAATAGATAGTCGATAATAACAATGATGAAGAATCAAAAAGGTGAAGAATTATACCAGGAGGCTTGTTTAATTTTGATACTGATACGATAGACTTTCTTCTTTATAGAAGTGGCCTACGGGTCAGAATCCTTCCGCTTCAGGGAAGTCTTGGCAGCTTCATCGGTCTTCTTTGCCACCCCTGCACCACTATCTGGTCTGCTCGGGGGCTCCGACTGGTTTGATGGTCGATCAGAGTGTGCAGGGGCCGGCAGGCTGGCATCTTGGCGGCGCTCTTCCTTGTCATCACCATCATCTCCCACATATTGCCGATGACGGTGAGCAGTCTGCTTTACTTGTCGGCTGGGGGAAGGCAAGTTAGGGCGAGGAGGTGCTATGGAGATGTTGGTGACGACCTCTTCGGTCGGTCGGGTGGCCGCTGAAGAGCTGGCCCCACCGGTGCCAGTTTGCGGTGGCTTTTTGACATAATCCGGTCCCTCGGAATCCGTCGAAGGGAGCGGAGGGTGTGACACATAAGTGTCCAGAACCTGCAAGAACATCAAGACATCACACATTGTGATCATTCAAAAGGACATCAGAATTATTCAAGACGATCGAGGCTTACTTCGCCCGCAGAGTGCCCACGTTGTATGCCTTCGCGATTAAGAAGTGATCTTGGATGATGTCTCCTTCAAACATTTTTGATAATCATGAACGACGGAGAGTGGAGTTTGGTGGATCAGGCACCTCCCTCGTCTCGTCGTCGGTGGCATAATCCTAGGCGGGGTGGCTATGTTTCTTCAACGGTTGCATTCGGCGCACTATAAAGATTTTTGCTATAGTGATGCTGTCGACCCTTCATTCTTTAGCTCTGCGATTTTCTCTAGCAGAGCGACTACTTGGGGGTCAGTTGGGTCAGGTTTCTCTGACCACTGCGCCTGGTGAACGGCCTTGGTACTAGAGAAGTCGGCAAGAATAGGAGGAGGATTGTCACAGTAGAACCACTCATCCTTCCAGTTCTTGTTCCCGGTCTTCAATGGTACGTTGATCTAGGCCTCTTTCTTGTGCAACTGGAAACCAACTTCACCTATGGCGACTTGGTTTTCCTTGGTTGGCAGTGGTCGGAGGATGAACAGATGGTAGAACAAAGTGAAATGGAGCAGAATGCCCACAAAAGCTTCGCACATATGCACGAAGATAGCAATGTGAAGGATAGAGTTGGGATTAAGGTTGACGAGCTCAGTCCCATAAAAGAAAAGGAGCCCACGTAGAAAACTGCAGCAGGGAACTCCGAAGCCATGCTCGAAGAACGAGCGGAAAACTACGATTTGTTGATGGATTGGAAGGGGGCGAGTCTCTTTTGGTACCTTCCAGTCGATATGAGCTTGCTCCGAAAGGATGCCGTCCTCCGCCATCTTGTTCACATCAGCGGTGGAGATGTTGCTCTTTCAGAACTCCCGTAGCTGCTCAGGGATCTCTAGCTCGTAGGAGGAGGACTCAGCGGCGGTGGCCTTCTTGGATGATTTGCGAGTCATCTTCAAGGGATGTAAAAATGCGGTGGATCTAAACCCTAGCTAATGCTCAGGGGCTTGATGGTGATGAAGATTTGCGGTGGCAATGGGAGGAAGCGCTAACCCTAGCTCTGGAAGCAGAGGAGTCGCAAGAATAGGAGAGGCGCGAGGAAGACCAAGCGTTGTGTGCAAATGGCGGAGTGGAATTGGAGTCAACAGTCCACTGTCCCTTTTATACCTTCGCCTTTTTGACCTAGTCTCTTGGTCCCATGGGCTGGTATGGGCCGCATAGTGACGGGCTCTTCTGATTAATAATAATAAAAAAGTAAAAGGCTTTATTCTTTAAAAAGAATTAGAGCTGTTAACCTTGAGCAATAATCTCGGGGGCTTCTTTGATGAGAAGCAGTGGCAAATCCACTTAAAAATACTTTCCGTATCTATGTGATTTGATGATCATGTTGCAGAGGACTTGATGGTCGTATGGGTATAAGTTCAAGAGATAAATTATTGATTGATGTTGATAATTAATTATCAAAATTGGACTTACACTGAGTAGAGTGACAGTTCATCAAGGAAAAGCTATATTATATGATTGATGTCATTTAGCCTAGTACTATAATATGATTGACACCATATTCTTTTATATGGAATACGACATGATTGATGTCATGAAATTTAAATCCACAAGTCACTCGGACAAGAGTATGTATCACTCGGCCTTTCTATTAATCGGTCGGCAAGATTGATGTCTTGCTAACTGACCTTCTGGTTTGATGATCAGGAGTTTACTTAAGCTCGAACTTGATGGTTTGAGTGAATTATATATAACAAAATGTTAAGAGCTAATATTATTAGACTCTTGCATTATTTGTTAGTCTTCAAATTATACAAGAGTCGGGGGCTACACCTGATCATGTGCACCTAGTCAGCGCACCAGATCCATCAGGAACTTCAATCAAGAGGTCTTCCTAATTTGTGATCTAGTCACATAATCTCGAAGTTTACTCGGGGGCTGCTGTGGAATACTTACCTTATAGGTATCCATAGTTATGCCTAAGTCGGTAGATGACCGGGTACCTTGTCCATAAGGTAACCGATCGAGTCGGCTTGGAGCGCAAGGCAAATAGAGATAGACTTTCTATGTGAATCCTTGTAGACTATGAGTAGGACTCTTCCTATACCCCTTGACGACCAGATATACAAGGCGGCAAGGAACCCCCATCAAGGGACACGAACAACCACGAAACACAATATCAATACAAACCACAGAACACAAGACGTAGGGTTTTTACTCTCATTGAGAGGGCCCGAACCTGTCTAAATCGACGTCTTGTGTCCTAGCCATCGAGTTCTTAATCTCGACGTAGCCCTATAGATTTATTGCCGAGTAGAAGTCTCGACAATTTTATTATGTAGTAATGTCATTCGGATTAACAAATGCTTTTGCCCATTTCATGTATCTCATGAACTCGGTATTCATGCCAGAGCTGGACAAATTTGTGGTAGTATTCATTGATGACAACATACTGAACATCTTCATATTGTTCTTCAACATCTACGAGATCACAAGTTATTCGCAAAATTCAGCAAGCGTGAATTTTGGTTGGACTGTGTACCATTTCTTGGTCACATAGTTTTAGCGGAAGGTATCCCTGTGGACCCTGGCAAAGTTCAAGATGTGCTGGACTGGAAGCCGCCTACTAGTGTCCATCAAGTTCGCAGTTTGATCGGATTAGCTGGTTATTACCGTAGGTTCATTCCTAACTTTTCCTAGTTGTCCAAACCCATCACAAGGCTACTGAAAAATGATGTGAAGTTTGAATGGAGTGATAAGTGTGAAGAAGCATTTCAGAAGTTCAAAGAATTATTAACTACTGCCCCCGTATTGGCTCAGCCGGACATCACTAAACCGTTTGACGTGTATTGTAATGCATCGGGACAGGACATGGATGTGTGCTTATGCAATGTGGTCGTGTCATTGCCTACGCATCTCGACAACTACGGAAGCATGAAGAACATTGTCCAGAGCTAGTGGCAGTTGTGCCTGCACTAAAAATTTGCAGGCATTATTTGCTCGGAAATCTGGTGCATATCTACACAGATCATAAGAGCTTGAAATACATTTTCACTCAGACCGATCCGAATATGAGACAACGTTGGTGGCTGGACTTAATCAAGGATTATAATCTGGAGATTCATTATCATTCAGGCAAGACCAATGTAGTTGCTGACGCGCTAAGCAGAAAAATTCACTGCAATAACCTGGTGCTGGAATTTCAGAACAGCAGCAACTACATAATTGCTTCAGAAACCAGTCTTCACATTTTGCCTGCTCTAGTGATCAACAACCTTAGTATACATTCCACCATTCATGAAGAAATCATTGCTGCACAAAAGAATGACATCGGTATGAATTATATCCGTCAAAACATTAAAAATGGTAAAGCAAAATGTTTCACACAAGACTTGGACGGTACTCCGTGGTTCAATAACCGTTTAGTAGTACCAAAAGACTTTGAACTTCAACAGAAAATTTTGGATGAAGCACATCACTCCAAATACTCTATTCACCCGGTTAGTAATAAAATGTAACGAGATCTAAAAAAGAATTTTTGGTGGACAAGAATGAAGCGAGAAGTTGCTCCGTATGTTGTAGAATGTGATACTTATCAGAGAGTTAAGGATGACCATTTAAAACAGGCCAGATTACTTCAACCATTAAGCATTCCTGTCTGGAAATGGAAAGACATCAGCATGGACTTTATTGTTGGCCTCCCTCTCACTTCGCGTAAGCATGATTCGATTTGGGTCATTGTGGATAGCCCCACAAAGTTTGCTCATTTCTTACCGGTGAACAATACATACAAGATGAAACAATATGCAGAACTATTTATATCAAGAATATTATACCTTCATGAAGTACCTAAGACTATTATTTCGAATAGAGGCTCGCAGTTCGTTGCTCATTTCTGGGAACAGCTACATGCATCTTTGGGTACAAATTTAATTCATAGTTCTGCTTACCATCCCACTATCGATGGACAAACTGAGTGTGTCAACCGAATACTGGAAGATATGCTTAGAGCATGTGTCTTAGCACATAGTGGTAAGTGTAAAAATGTCGCCATTTGAAGAACTGTATGGTCGAAGTTGTAGAACCCCTCTGGACTGGTCCGAACCTGGAGAAAGAGTAACATTTGGTCCTGACCTTGTAAAGGATGCTGAGGAAAAAGTTCATACCATTTAGGCAAACCTTAAAGCTGCAAAATGTCGTTAAGAAAAATTTGCAAACCAATGACATAGACCACTCTATTTCAATAAAGGTGACTATGTCTATCTCCGAGTGTCACCTATGAAAGGCATTCAGCGGTTTGGAGTCAAAGGAAAATTAGCTCCCTGTTATATTGGCCGTTTCAAAATTTTGGAACATTGTGGAAACATAGCGTACAAGCTGGAGCTACCTGCCAATCTATCTGGAGTTAACATTTTTCATGTCTCACGATTGAAATGGTGCCTTAAGCCATCAATTGATAATATCTTGGAGGACTATGACCAACTTCAACCAGACCTCACATACTCTGAACAACCGATAAAGATCCTCGATGAGAAAGAACGTACAACCTGTAAAGGTTCCTGGCCTACCAACTCCACCAACGTGTGCGCCTCATCTTCCTCTACCTCTCTGAGTAGAAGCCCGATGCCCACTCAGCTCTGAAACCACCCAATTCTGAAAGGATCACCGAGGACCCCGACACCGACAACTTCCATGACGTCGTGAAATTTTTGGGCCTCAGTACCTCTTGCACGCTGATTCCTTCCTCTAGACCTTCACAAACGTGTGTCGAGCAACATAACCGAGAATTTGCTGTGCGCCATGAAGCAGGTGAACGTGACCGAATTTTACCCCCCACTGCCACCCTGTTCCCGGCCTATCCAAAGCCACCTCACCACCGAGCCACTACTTGCAGCCCTCGTTGTCGAACGACAACTTCATGCCGATGGTCACTGAGCTCCCGTGAAGATGTAGGAGCAAGTCACGCACCATTTTCTGCTCGGAGCTATTAACGCGACGCCGCCAAAGTTCTTCTTCCGCCGGCTCTCGCCGTCGACCATCTCCCGGTGAGTACCTGACCTCGCGATCCCTGCCAATCTTCCCATCTCAACATGCTCATCATTTACCTGCTTCCGCGACGAGTTTCCTCCAAGAGACGCGCCCAGCGGCGAGCCCAGCCTCTGCTCCGGCGGGCTGACTGACGCTGAGCTGGCGCCCACTAGCAGCCTTGCTGGCGCATGCTGGCAACCGACATGGCGCCGATGTGGCTGCCGACCTGGCACGATCTGCAATTAATAAATGCCAGAGAATGTAGTAAATTGATTAGAACTTCCAAAATCCATAGTAAATTTGTTTAAAATCCAATAGACCTCAAACGATTTTTTTAGTTTCATAAAAATGTACTGTATTTTAGAAAAATTCTAGCAAGCTACTTCTGTCCAAATATATTTTGTAATTAATTTAACTCATGCAAACACAAATTAAATCCTTATAAATTCTAGAAATGCAAATTAATTGTAATCTTCTGCATGCACTGCTATTTCATGGTAATACATCACCCTGATTTTTTATTAAGTTAAATTTGCTGAAAATAAACTTTATATATGTCTCTGTGTTCACAGAAAATCACTCATATCCAGAAACACATATCTACTGTACTAAATAAATTAATTGCTCATATAACAATATTAACCCTATTTAAATTCATAAAGAACATCTACACATAAAATCTTCATAACAACTTCACTTATCTGAAGCCTATGTCTTCTAGAACATATTAAAAGGATTAATTATCATACATCACTTCATTACTGCATATAGCACACCGTTGCATGTTATAGTGTTATTTTAATACCGTTAGCACATTTTCCACCATATAGGTAACGACAACCAGGAGCAAGAAGGGGATTTTTCAGAAGGATATTGACTCTCAGGAGCAAGAAGTAGAGGATGCTAACACTAGTGTCGATCAAGGCAAGCCTCGGTTTGCATTCGCCTTTTTATAAAGTTTGCTAGTTTTATATATCACTGCTAGTGTCAATATTTGATTGTTGCATTAGGTCATAGGAGTTGGTTGGAAACCCACCTTGCATGATACCCCAAATGACCTTTGCTACTGTTGTAAGAGCCTTGGTAGGATCGGTACTGTATCGCTATGCTTAGAAATTGAATACCCTCGGTAGTTATTATTGTTACTAAGCAATGAACTTGATCACTAATTTTGAACGTAATGGAAATAAGTTTACTTTGGATGCTATGACCGGGCAGGGATAATGCATGTGTAGGTTTGCAGCAACATATGGGTGTTGGCTGCGGTAGCCCGGCCTTGTCAAACCTAGGACCCGTCCATTGTTGGCCCCTTAGTCAAGTATTGAACAGTACCGAATGCATGCTAGTATCTAGGCACTAGTAAACCGATGTAGCATTAAAATTACTTGCAATAGGAATGGTTAAGGTGCATTGGTTATTGACCCTTCTGCTGCTGGAGTGGGCGGTTCATACCATGAAGTACTGTCGGCAGAACGGCATGCCCACTCGATGTCACCACACCCAGTCTGAGGTATAAGTTCTTTTATTGCGAAAGGTTGCCATACAACCTTTATTGATGTGTATGTGTCGTGTATTTCGGGTTTTCCCAGCTGGTGTAAATCAATTTCGATTGTTGTCCCTCGTAGTATTGAGTACCGCTTGGTCACTGAGTCATCACGTAGTTCACTTGACACTATGAAAGTTGGTCACTTGGTTATTGTTGATTATTATTACTGCTGCTCTTATATTGTAATTACTTGACGTATTAATTTCGTTCTTTTTATGTTACTCCACTAATGTTATATTTCTGCTCTACCCAATTAACATGGCTAAATAAAATTTGGTAGAACTAATAGGAGGCTTAGTGCAAGTCTTTGTAGACAGCCATCCCAATAGAGCCAATGCATGTCTAGGCTAATGATGGGTAAGTCTTGCTGAGTAATTAGTACTCGGGCTTTGTGCCATTGTTGTTTTTCAGATAATGAAGATATAGAGTTGCCTATAAAAGTGATGCCTTGAGACATGCAAGTCCCTGAGAGTTGGCCTACCCACTTGGAGTCCGACTTGCCATCACAGTGATGTTGTGTGCTGCTAGAGTGATGATTCTATGGGTATGAATCATTATTGTATCATCGAGAGCTCGTATTAGTTATCGTTAATTGCTTCCGCTGTTTTTGAGCTATCTTAAATTGTAATATTTCGCTGCACTTTAGTACTCTATTTATGTAATAACTTAACTTAAAATGGACAAATGTTGTATTATCAAGTGTCTACGTTATCAGCACCTTCGCGACCACGATCCTCCGGGAAGGGGCGCCTCGGTCCCATGGCGCCGCTCGCTGCCGGGCCGCCTACCACCAAGGACACTGTCGTGATTTGCGCCATATAGCACTCCCATGCGGGGTTATGACTCCCCGCACTGCTCTCGGAGTCGGAGCCTTTCTTGGACCCCTGGTCAAGGAGGTTAAAGAACGATTCGTTGGGGCGCTCGATTGCGCCCACGAGCTCGCTGCTCATGGGAATCGAGATGCCACGTCGGGCCTCAAGGCCCTAGAATTCTCCCGTGGCATTTCGAAGGTCATGGGGGAGAGCTTCCTAAGGGTTTTTGCTAAGAAGACCCTGGGAAACTGGCCTGCCTCCAAGAAACTGGCCGTGGGCGTTCACAAGGGCGAACACGAAGCACTACAGTGAAAGTACATCTAGGAATCTAATTTTATTTTGGTGATTGGCGCCAATACAATTAAGAGTGGAGTGACATTTTATTCAACATGTGTGTAGATAACGGTCCAAAGTTTGGTGATTAAAATGCATAGAAACAAAAAGAAGAAAAGAAGATGGCAAAGTGCTTTAAAGATGAAATTCAAAATTTACTCATGAAGTTTTTACTTTTATCTTGAGAATAGGAGAGCCATACAATCAAAAGGGGCACAAGAGTTTAAAGCAAAAATAATCCAAGTGCCAAAATATCATTTTCCAGAGCCAAATCATTGAACTTGTCCGACGAATCGGACAAGTCCATCGGACTCCAGAAAGGCTGCCACTTAGGGCCATCGGACTTGTCTGACAGTCATTGGACTTATCCGATGACATGAGGAAAGTCCGACAGGTCGGACATATCCATCGGACTCCAAAACCCCGACCACTTATTTTAATTGGACATGTTCGATGGCCGTTGGACTTGACTGATGGACAAGTTTTGTACGAGGCATCGGGCAACTTCATCGGACTTTAGAGAGCGCGCCAACCCATTTCATCAGACAAGTCCGATGAGCATCAGCCTTGTTTGACACAGATCTCAGAAATTGCTCTCCCAACGGCTTTTTTTCCTATTGGGCAATAAATAGAACCCCATCTCGCCCTTTGGCCGGTTGGTCACTCATTCCACTCAAAAACACTCTCAAGCTCACTATGCTCTCCCTAACTCTCCTCCCTTGCTCGTGTGGTGATGCCTCGGGAAGTTTGCATTGACCCCTCCTTTGTGGAGCTGTAAGTGGAAAACCAAGTTTGATCTTAGTGGTCACTTGGAGAGGTTAAGGGTTGAAGGAGACCCGGTCCTTTGTGGATTCCTCAACAGAGACATAGGCTTCTTTATGGAGTTGAACTTCGGTGAAAAATCCCGTGTCCTCTTTGTGCTTATTTACTTGTCATTTATTATCTGTTCTTGCTCATAAACTTGCTAGTTAGGGTTTGCTTCGTATTTCTTAAATTAACTTGTGTAGGTTGCATGCTAGATTTTGTTCTTGCTTCTACAACCTTCTCTAGCTTGTAATCACTAGTTCCTAACTTGCCTTGCACTAGATTTAGGTTTTAATTGGCCGATCTACTTTTTTATCTCGCGCCATCGGATAAGTATGTGTACTTTACTCACGATCGTCGAAC
The DNA here is from genome assembly GCA_030378355.1 of Eleusine indica. Lineage (NCBI taxonomy): Eukaryota > Viridiplantae > Streptophyta > Magnoliopsida > Poales > Poaceae > Eleusine > Eleusine indica. The sequence continues at coordinate 26,462,438 of CM059501.1, read as the reverse complement.
AAGTCCGACACTGCACATTTAACTTTTATTATTAAGTCATTTTCAAGGATAATTGCCTATTCACCCCCCCCCCCCTCTAGGCACTTTCAATTGGTATCAGAGCAGGATGTTCTTGAAGGCTTAGCCACCTGAAGATAAAAATGACAAAACCAAAGGAAAATAAACCAGAAACGACATCTAGAGTCGGGACCTAGGGCAATAAGGATAACTCAGGAATCAAGTACAATACCATGCCATTTAACTATGGTGATCTCAAGAATGAGTATGTTGGTAGTGGCTCCGGAAAGCTACCACACTTTGATGGAACATATTATGATCATTGGAAATATCGAATGGAGATGTACTTGGGATCTATGGGAAGACCAATCTTGAAGATTGTCAAACAAGTCTTTGAGTTCGAAAATGAGGAAAACCCAACCGCTAGTGATGAAATCAAGCTTACTCATAATGATCATGCCACATCCTCCATCATTTCCGCCGTATCACCAAAGGAGTATGAGAAGGTGATAGGAATCAAGAAAGCTCATGATATTTAGAAAAAGCTTGAGGTCATCTATGAAAGGACCGAGGGAGTTAGAGAAGCAAGAGAAGACATTCTAAGAGGCAAGTACAACTTGTTCATCAAGAAGGCCAGTGAAGGGCCACAAGAGATCCATGATAGACTCATGGAAATTGTGAACAAGAGAAGAGCTTTGGGAATCAAACTTGACTCCATAGAAGTCAACAAGAGGTTGCTTATTGCCTTGCAACCATGGAATCAAAATGCTTGTAACTTTGTAAGAGAAAAGGAAAACTTCAAGAACTTTAGCACGGATGAAGTGCTTCGAAGATTACTCACTTACAAAGAGAGAGATAAAGAAGAAAAGAGAGTGGACACCTTGTTGCGACAAGATGAAGAAGAGAAGAAAGAAATAGCTCTCAAGGCCACTCATGAGACAAGTGAAAAGAAAGACAAGAAGAAAAAGAAGAAAATGGTTGACTCCAGTGAGGAAGATAGTGATGATGAGATGGCTTTGCTTATGAGAAGATTCAAGTCATTTCTTAAGAAAGATGGCTACAAGAAGAAAAGCTACAACAAAGGCAAAGCAAGAAGGTCAAAAAGGACTTGCTATGAATGTGGTGATGAAGGACATTTCATTGCGGAATGTCCAAAGAAGAAGAAAAAGTATGAAAGGAAGAAAGACAAGCACCACAAGAAAGACAATAAGTACAAGAAGCATAGAAGAGGTGAAGCTCACATTGGCCAAGAATGGGATTCCGATGACTCATCCTCTTCATCATCTTCCTCCTCCGAATCCGACTCAGATTAGGGAGGCATTGCTACAATTGTCATTGGCATCACTCCCACCAACAATTCTTTATTTGGGAGCTTGAGTGATGATGATGATGACAACACTCGCAAGTGCTTCATGGCAAGAGGATCCAAAGTATCAAAATCTAAACATAAGCATTCCTCTTATGCTAGTAGTAGTGATGATGATGATGATGGCGTTAATACTTCACTTTCTAAAATGCTTGAATTTATGGAATTTCTTGAAAAGCAAAAGGAAGAAAATCATAGGCAAGAAGAGCTTCTTGAAAAACAAGAAGACTTGATTATTCTTGAAAAGAAAAAAAACCTTGAACTAGAGAAGCTCCTAGAAGATGAGAGAAAGAAAAATGAAAATTTAATCAAGTCTCTTAATGAAACTAAAAACTCATGTGAAAGTATTAAAAGAACAAAAGATGCACTTCAAGAGAAGTATGAGGATCTGGAAACGACTCATAAGTCTCTTGAAGCACAATATAAGATACTGTCAACCTTCACATCTTCCACCAATAATTATTCTTGTGCTTCCACAAGCAATGGATGTGATAGGTGCTATAATATTGATGTTGATGCTTGTGCTACTAATGTCAAGTTGATTGATGATTTGAACAAGCAAGTGAAAGCTCTTGAAAGCAAAATACAACATGAGAAGCATGTTGTTGATGATGAGACAGCAAAGTATGCAAGAGGTGCATACTCATACTCTAGGCACCCAAATGTCATGGATGGCATTGGATATGTTGAGGGTGCTAAGCACAATGCTAGGAGAACAAAAATGGGAAAGAATTCCTTAAGTTCATGAAGGAAGGATCTTACCAAAAGAAGCAAGCCAAGAACATGAACACTAATCAATCTTCTTTTGTTAATGATTCTCATGCTAATGTGTCTAATGCTAATGTGCCTAATGCTACATGTGCACTCTTTCATGATTTTGATGCTTCATATGTGCTCATGAGAAACATGCATGGTCATGTGTTTGCTAAATATGTTGGGCCACGCAACAAGAGGTCAAAGTCTTGTGTGTGGGTGCCCAAGGTACTTGTGACTAATGTAAAAGGACCCAAGCAAATTTGGGTACCTAAAAATGAAGCTTAACTTGTTTTGTAGGACTGCATCTCCGGTGAGTCGAGTAATTGATAGTGGATGCACCAATCACATTGATGAGGACATCACCGACATACGAATAATGATGACAGAAGATGGCGCGTCAAACCAAGTTGTCACGCCTCCACCTCTCGTCGTCGCGCCCCTTCGAGTTACGGATCCATCTTGTAACGAGACGACGATGTACAAGGGCCCAATCACTAGAGCTCGAGCCTAGGAATTGAAGACGGTTTTGATGCTAAGGAACGACAGCCGAGGATGACGCCGCCCGAAGGCCCACGTGGCCCAAGTCACGCGACTCCCTCTCCACCGCGCGCCTCTCCACTTCAGCCATCCCTAGATGCCTTGTCCTCCCCCTATTTAGCTTTGAGTTTTGTTTTAAGTTTAGCTTAGCTATACATCCGTCTCCGGACGTGAATTCAGAACTCCACCTTCGTGCAATACATCAGATTGCTCGCCTCTAATTCTTGCTCGTTCTTCGATTGCGCGTAAGAATTGATCCTCGTGATCAGGTTGATCTTGTTTACCGCAAGGTTAATATCCTCCGGAAGTTGGTTCAGCGATTGCATAAGCGCTTCGGCTTGCTCGTCGTAGTCGGATCGTGAGGGTCAACATCCACTAAATCGAAGTTATCTCCACTCGCCGAAAGATCGGGCACTCTACACCTATCACTTCTTATGGAACTAACCCCTCACTGGACAAGTCTTCTTTGGAGTTTGCTTTGTCTTCTCTTGTTGCAGCTTCCGATGAACAGGTGGAGTGCATTCCTGACGAGGAGCTGTCCTTGCTCACAAGGAAGTTCAGGAAGTTGTACAACAACCGGAAGGAGAGAAGAGGAGGTGGTTCAAGAACCTACTTCGAGTGTGGTGACCCTGGACACTTCATCGCTGACTGCCCCAAGAAGAAGAAGAAGTCTGGGTACCACGACAACAACACTGAAGATTTCAAGTAGAAAAAGAACCGCTTCTACAAGGAAGGCAAGAACTCCAAGAAGTTCACCAAGGCTATTGCACTTGCCTGTGTTGCCGCCTTGAGCGACGTCGACCTCACATCAAGCAAAGGCCTTACAAGCTCGGAGGAGGAGGCTCAGAAGCCACGAGTCAAGAGGAAGGACGACTTCTCCGGGCTCTGCTTCATGGCAAAGAACGACCACAACACTGACTCTAGCTCCGACTCCGACACAAGCGAGGTAACTCCCACTCTTGATAAGCTCTCTTCTGAACTTGATCATTTGCATGATGTTTTGCTCATGCAAGATGATAAGCTTTATAGCGTTGTACGTGAGAGTGGAGAGCTTAAGTCCAAGTTGGAGAGTGCTGAGTATGAAATTACTTTGCTTAGGTCTAAGCTTGCGAAAGATGACATTGCTGTTGAGTGTGAGTCTTGTCAAGTCGTGATGAATGATCTTGCACAGAGGGAAAGTGTGCATGCTCAAGTTGCCAATCAACTTGAGAGTGCCCTTAAAGAGCTTGATGAATTCAAAGCTAGACCAACTCTTTTGGGTGCATGTCAGAAGTACCCCAAGCTCACTTATGAGTTGGAAGTTCAAACCCTCAAAGTCAAAGAGCTCGAGTCCAAGCTACTAGATGAGACTCGCTCGAAAGTTCTTCCACCACCATGTGTAGTGTGTGGCTCTCTTAAGGATAAGAATGCAATCACTAGAGAGGAAAATAAAATCCTAACCTAAGAAAATAACTATCTCATCTCTCGTGTCCAAAGAACCCTAGTGAGTGAGGAGAAGATTGAGAGTGACTTCGCAAGAGTCAAAGAAAGTGCCAGTAGATCAACCTACAACTTGGTATTGGGATTTGAGAGGTGTGACAAGGAGAGTGAGAATGTGGGTAAGTTTGTGCCTAGCTCTAGCTACAAGGATGAGGAACAGTCCATCAAACCCACTGACACATACTACCCACCTTACCCCAATCCTTCCTTCAACCCAAAGCAAGCCGAGAAACCAAAACCCAAACCCACTGTGTAAGCTAAGCCTAAACATGAGAGTGTCTACATTTGCATGTTCTGTGGTCGTAAGGGTCACTTGGATGAATACTATTATAGGCGTAAGAGAATTGAGAGGATGCAAGCTGAGTTAACTAGGAATGTGCATCATGATGATTTTGTTGGTTTTCAGCCTTGCTCTTTTTCTCGTGCCTATCGTGGATAGGGTCATTCCTCATATGGCTTTGATTCATGAAACAGAGGCTTTGCGCAGCAGTGCATTGGCACCCCATGTTTTTCCCATCATGGTGAGCGTCGCTTGTGTGGATTTGGCTTTCACACAGATGATTTCTATCCTCACAACCCCAGGATTGAGTCGAGACGCTTTGACAGGCCACGTTTTCCCCATCGTGGTTCTCGTATGCGTTCGAATGATAATGTGCAAAGAACTGTGATGACTACTACCGGTCGTATGGTGAAGTGTTGGATTCCCAAATGTTTTTTTACTAACCCCAGCACTGAGCCATCAACTTTTCCTTCTCGTTCTTTGTAGGCATTAGGTGGAGGCCTGGAGAACAAGTGGCTAATGGACTCCGGGTGTTCGTGCCACATGACCGGAGATGCAAAGTGGTTCTCCAGCCTCACTCCCTTGAAGCGCGGGAAGTATGTGACCTTTGGAGATGACAAGAGAGGGAGAGTAAAGGCAAGAGGCGCGGTAAAGGTAAATGAAAAATTCACTCTCAAGGATGTTGGTTTGATTGAGCATCTCAAGTACAATCTCCTCTTTGTATCTCAGTTGCTTGATGTTGGTTTGGAAGTGCGCTTTAAGAAAAATGCTTCTTGTGTTCTTGATTCGAATGGCTCTTTGGTTTGTGGGATTTCTAGCATTGGGAAAGTTTTTCAGGCTGATTTTGCTGGTTCTCCTGGTTCTCACAAATGCTTGTTTGCTCAATCTTCTTCTGAGCTCTAGAAATGGCATGGGAGACTAGGTCACATGAGCTTTGACTTGCTTTGTCGCTTGAGTGGCCTAGGTTTGATCCGAGGATTGCCTAAGCTCAAATATGATAAGGATTTGGTTTGTGCTCCTTGTCGTCATGGGAAAATGATTGCCGCTTCTCATCCACCAATTAATTTAGTGATGACTAAACGCCCTGGAGAGTTGCTTCACATGGACACTGTTGGTCCTTCTCGAGTTCGTTCGGCGGGTGGGAAGTGGTATGTTCTTGTGATTGTTGATGACTACTCTTGCTACTCTTGGGTTTACTTTCTTGAGAGCAAGGATGAAGTGTTTCATCACTTTTGGAGCTTAGCTTTGAGGTTGTTCAAGGAAACTTCCTGGTGCATTACGAGCAATTCGCAGTGATAATGGCACCGAGTTCAAGAACTCCTCCTTTGATGCTTTCTGTCTTGAGCATGGTATTGAGCATCAGTTTTTAGCACCTCGTGTCCCTCTGCAGAATGGTGTGGTCGAAAGAAAGAACAGAACCTTTGTGGAAATGGCCCAGACGATGCTCGATGAGCATAGGACTCCAAGGAGGTTCTGGGCTAAGGCCATTAGCACTGCTTGCTATGTTTCCAATCGGGTTTTCTTACGCTCAATTCTTAATGTGACTTCCTATGAGCTACGCTTTGGGAGGAAGCCATTTGTTTCTCATTTGCGCGCCTTTGGTTGCAAGTGCTTCATTCTCAAGCGTGACAATCTTGATAAGTTTGAGTCGAGATCTTCTTATGGCATCTTTCTTGGCTACACCCTTCATGGCCATTCTTACATAGTTTTGAATTTGGAAACTAACACCATCATAGAGCCCTGCGATGTAACTTTTGATGAATCAAACTCTTGTGCAAGCAGTGTGGTTGAGACTTTAGGTAACAGGGAGATGGAGGAGAGTATCTTTGTAGAAGAGGACCTACAGGGCTTGGATGATGACGATGATGAGTCTTTCCATCCCACATCCGAGCTTGTTCCTGCTGCTTCCACCACTCCAGCAGAGGGTCCAAAAGCTTCTACATCGACCTCAGCAGCTGTTGAGCCAGCTCCTGCTATGGTTGAGGGGGAGGTACGCTCTGAGAGAGAGGCCCCTCACCACATTCAGCGTCAACATCCATCTCAACAGATGATCGGTAATCTCTATGAGAGGACAACAAGGTCAAGGTCTGTACATCTCGTCTGCTTCACTAATTCTCTCTTTGTTGCCACCTTTGAGCCTCGAGATGTTGGACACGCATTATCTGATGAACATTGGGTTAATGCCATGCATGAGGAGTTGGAAAACTTTGTGAGAAACAAAGTGTGGACCCTTGTAGAGCCTCCTGTTGGTATCAATGTCACAAGAACCAAGTGGGTTTTCAAAAACAAGCATGGGGAAGATGGTGAGGTTGTTAGAAACAAGGCTAGGCTTGTTGCCCAAGGTTTCAGTCAAGTGGAGGGCTTAGACTATGGGTAAACCTTTGCTCCTGTTGCACGCATAGAAGCCATTAGGATCTTGCTTGCATTTGCGGCCTCTAAGGGCATTAGACTCTACCAAATAGATGTCAAGAGTGCCTTCCTAAATGGTTTTATAGAGGAAGAGGTTTATGTGAGACAACCACATGGCTTTGAGCACCACAAATATCCAAACCGTGTGTACAAGCTTCAAAAGGCTTTATACGGGCTAAAGCAAGCACCTAGGGCATGGTATGCTAGGCTTAAGACCTTCTTGTTAGAGCGCGGGTATGTCATGGGGTGTGTTGACAAAACTTTGTTCAATCTAAAGCATGGCAATGACTTTCTAATGGTTCAAATTTACGTGGATGATATCATCTTGGAGGTTCCTCTCATGCTCTTGTGTCCAGATTTCAGGAAGCTATGGAAAGTGAATTTCAGATGTTGATGATGGGCAAGCTCCACTTCTTTCTTGGACTTCAAATCAAGGAGTGCAAACAAAGCACCTTCATACATCAAGCCAAGTACACGAAGGGTCTCTTGAAGAAGTTCGACATGGTCAATGTGAAGCCGTTGTCAACACCAATGTCCACAACAACGGCACTTGACCCTGACGAAGACTATGAAGCGGTGGACCAAAGGGAGTACACGTGCATGATTGGCTCCCTCTTGTACTTGATGGCGACAAGACCCGACATACACTTTGCAGTGTGTCTTTGTGCTTGCTTTCAAGCTTCCCCAAGGGTGACTCATCGCAAGGCTGTCAAGCGCATCTTCAGGTATCTCAAATACACCCTTGAGTTTGGTCTTTGGTACTTTGCATCTTCATCTCTTGATCTCATTGGGTATTCGGATGTGGACTTTGCTGGGTGTAGAATTGATAGGAAGAGCACTTCTGGTACTTGCCATTTCTTGGGTACTTCTTTGATCTGTTGGTCTTCTCATAAGCAGTCGAGTGTAGCCCAATCCACCATAGAGGCTGAGTATGTTGCAGCTGCTAGCTGCCGCTCACAAATCCTATGGGTTGTGTCCACCATGAGAGACTATGGGTTAACCTTTAAGGGTGTTCCACTCATGTGTGATAACTCCAGTGGCATATGCTAGCCAAGAACCCAGTCCTACATGGTAAGGTCGAACACATAAATGTGAGATTCCACTTCCTAAGAGATAATGTTGAAAAGGGAGATGTTGAGGTCAAATACATCGACCCCAAAAACTAATTGGCTGATATTCTCACCAAGCCCCAAGATGCTTTGAGATTTGCTTTTCTTTGGGGGGAGCTTGGTGTTTTCCATCCTTATGGCATCATTTCAGGGGGAGTTGGTGTTCTCTTGTATATATGTATCTTACCTTTTTATGCATTGCATCTTATATGTAATATATGCATTGGTATATGAGCTTTGATTCTTATGCTTTCTTGCAGTTCTCTTTCCTATGATTGAGCTTGAGCTAAGTTGTGTGGATGTGATATTAATCTCTCATGCTTAGATTTCTTAGATGGCTTGATATAGATTCTTTTGAGCAACTTTCTAATCTTAAAGGTAAACTAAGCTTCTTGTGAACCTTATGAACTAATCTTGTTAAGACTTGCTCACCATGTGTATAATTGCTTTTATCCGTCTCAAAACTTGTGTTGAGTCTAGTCTAGAGGATGTCTTGGCTTTGGCACCTTGTGTTTACGAAATGGAAGGCTTTGCAAATGTTTAGCTCATGATAGAACATTATGGGAATATGTGTTCCTTTTGCCGCAAAGGCATGCTCTTTTGTCATGTGAATAAATCATGAAAAATCTCCTAACTGCTTTGATCAAAATAATTCTAAAATGCTAAATCCAAACACTGTGACTTGAGGCCTCGAGATGTTTGTCGTAACCAGCCGTGCGACCCTCCGCATGGATAAGAGGACACATGAGGATAAACAATAAACACTTGATCAATTGAGTCTCTGTTGCATATGTGAGCATTCGTAAAGCTCATTATCTGTGAATGCTTGTTGCCTTGGTTGAGATGGAGACTGGCTAGGTTCTTTTGATTCACTTGATACTTGTTTTGCCTTGGATGGGAGTACTTACACATGTGGTGGCAGTTTTTCTCATGATGAGCAAATTTGATTCTATCTAAGCTAGTCAATCTTTTTTCTTAGCTTGTATAGCTCTTGGTGTTTATGCCTTGCTATCTATTTTTGGTCTTTGTATGATTGTGAGCTATTGCTTTTACACTTCATGGCTCTATGGATATGATTAGCGAGGTTAAATGCTTGTTTGCATAATTGTTGAAGCTCCTTAGGTTTGCATTTTCATTCATTGCATGTTTGTTTTTTTGCTACTTTGATGAGTTCATTGCCAAAGGGGGAGAAAGTTGTGGGTCATGCACAAATAATGCTAAGTAACCTAAAATGATCCATTTTTACATTACATGAGACCTACCATAAGTTGAGAGGGAGAATTTCATGTCCTTGAGCGTTTTCTTGCGCTTTTCAGACTCTTTGCGTCTCAAGTCACTGTCTTTGCCAACTCTTGGTTTTATGATCCCTATTTTGCTAGATGGCCTATTTCTCATCCTTTCTTTGGGTTTGGCCATTTAGATGTGCTTATTCGGCTTCGCATTTCAATCTCTAATCTTTGTGCATTTGGTGTTGTCAATGTACTCACCAAGGGGGAGATTGAGAAACCATGTGGATATGTGCCATGGTTTGCAATATGTGATGAGTAATTGACATTGGTTAAGTCTGTGTTTGAGTTGAAATGCGGGAATCTGGGGATTGCAGGAGTTGTGCATATCATGGTTTTGACTAACCGGAGTTGTTAAGGATGTTGGAGAGTTTCCAAGAGACGGGAAATGTGTTTGCTTGTCTCATGATGTGTAGGTCACTGGAGTCAACATGGCGGTCAACGGTGAGAGGATCGGACACAAGTAGGAGACTTGGGGCGAGACGATCAGGAGATCGGGTGGAGTCAAGGGTGATCCATACCGTACATGCCGAGAAGCAAGAAGCACGAACGGTTTCATGGTTGAGCCTCAAAACTGTGGTGGTGATAAAGACGGCGTGTTGACCAAGTCAAGGCGAGCGGGATGCCGGTGCAAGTGAGAAGGGGGCCCAATGGACAGGGACTAGGAGAGACTTGCCGGTGGTCAGGATCGCGGGACAAGGTGACACGCGTCGATATCGAGAAGTCATGCTTTGAGAAGTGTGCAAGGCGGTTTCCCGGTTTGGGCCTCAAAAACAGTGGTAGTGGTTGGTGGTGCACGTGGCACCATCATGGAGCTTGCTTTGAGGCGAAGCGTCGTGAAGGGCCTGAGGGTGTTTGGACGATGAGGAGAGAGATGGACAAGTTTGCCCCTGGTGGTAGGTCGCAGTGTTATGTAGGTCATGGGTAGAGTGGTCCTGTGGACAACCCTTAGGCTTATATAAGGAGAGGTAGGGCTGGTGGAAGAGGTGCCTCTCTTGCCATTAGCCTTGCTAAGTTTTTCTTCTCATGTGCTAGGTGAGTGCTTTATCTGTAAAGAGGAGAGTAGTGGGTGTGTGGCAGACATCTCTTACCCTTCTCAAATAGTGGGAGGATGAGGGTGGCTTCCTAGCCATGTAATCATATCTTGAATTCTTGAATCAATGATATGAGATTCATTTTCTTGGTCAAGATCTTCCTCTCTCCCTAAATCCCGAATTTCTCTTTTTCTCTATTTTTGGAGCTATTTTCGTGGGAATTTTTGGTCTCCTTTTTGGGTGAGTTTTTGGGTCGGATTTCTTGAGAAACTTGTTGCTATGATGAGCTAGAACAATCCTATATGGATCCTTGACCGAATCAATAGCTCAAGGACCTTCGATTTGAAGTATTTCTCAAGTTTCCTCTTTTTGGTATTCTTGGCACAAGATCTGAAATTCGCGATGATCCCTTAAGCCAATCGATTTGATCTTCTAGCATTAGGGTCGTGATGTGTTGAGGATTCACTGATCCAAAAATCGCATCATTTGGAGTTTGTTTGATTAGTTTTTGACCAAGTTTTTGCCTAATCCCGAAACCATTTTCTGTTCTGTCGGGGTTGATCGGCACTGCCGACGACCGGGACCGACACTACCAGTGGGTCATCCGAACCCCACACCAGCACTGCCGATGGCCAGACCGGCACTACCGATGTATTCTGTCTGCTGCTTTTGAGACTCCCTCACCGGCACTGCATATGGGTCTTACCGGCACTACTGATGGTGCCAATCGGCACTGTCGATGGCTTTGATCGGCACTGCCGATGGTAGTCCATTAAGTTGACTTGTGTGTGCTTCTTTCACTGATTCAAGTCTATGTTGTTCCCTTTTGTTACCGCTGTGTTCCGCTGCTGTAGTTTATGACTCCTAGGGTTAGCACATCACAAGTTGGTGTGTGTGGCCTTGGTGATCGGTTTAGAGGTTGGCTTGGGTTGTAATTGGGACATAGGCCAAGTTCTTGTGAAGAATTTTTTATTGGCTCCCATTCACCCCCCCCCCTCTGGTCGCCTTCTCGGTCCTTCAAAACCTCTATCATATACAATCTTTTTAGGGACTCCATGTAAGCATACTATCCTGCACATGTATAGTTCTGCCAAATTTGCACCACTGTAGGTTGTCTTGACAGGGATGAAGTGTGCCATATAGAATCATATCCTGACTGTGTACGCGGTAAACCAACTATGAAGTCCATACCGACTTGTTCCCACTTCCACTCGGGAATCTTCAGGGGTTGAAGTAATCCGGTGGGTCTTTGGTGTTCTACCTTGACACGCTGACATGTGTATGCAGAATCATGTGCTTCCCATAAGATCATGTCACGAATGGGCTTCTTGTCTGGCACACATATCCGTTTATCAATCCATATGGTGCCCTTTTGATATTCTGTGAAGTCGGTAGCCTTTCCTTCCTTAATGAGCTTTCTGATCTCACTCAGCTTCTCATCATCTAACTATCCCTTGCGGATTTCCTCTTCCAGAGTGGGTTCCACTTCCATTGCAATGGTCTCTAGGTCATTCACAAACCCATGGTTTAGTAGCTCAAACTCCCTTCATAGCTCTGGTGGTAACTCCTCCACAATTAGCTGGTGGCAATAGGTCTTTCTACTCAGGGCATCCGCAATGACATTTGCCTTCCCTGGATAATAGTTGATAGCCATATCATAGTCTTTGATCAACTCTAACCAACATCGTTGTCTTAGGTTCAACTCAGCCTGAGTGAATATGTACTTGAGACTCTTGTGATCCGTATAGATCTCACAATGATGACCAAGAATATAGTGCCTCTAAACCTTCAGAGCATGTACCACTGCTGCCAATTCCAAATCATGCATTGGGTACTTCTCTTCATGCTTCCGTAATTGCCTAGAGGCATATGCTACAACATGTCCTTCTTGCATGAGTACACATCCAAGTCCTTGCTTTGAGGCATCACAATATATGTCAAAACTCTTACTGATGTCTGGTAGGATCAAGACTGGGGCTGACATCAATCTTTTCTTCAACTCTTCAAAGCTAGCTTGGCAGCTCGAAGTCGACTCAAAACTCTTGTCCTTCCCTAACAACGTTGTCATTGGCCATGCTATCTTGGAGAAATACTTTATGAATCACTAATATTACCCAACTAATCCAAGGATTCTTCTAATCTCCTTTACTATCTAGGGTGGTTTCCAATCTAGAACATCCTTCACCTTGCCTGGATTGACTGACACTCCTCCAGCAGAGATGACATGACCAAGAAATGCTACTTCCTTCAACCAGAATTCACACTTGCTCAACTTAGCATACAACTTGTTCTCACGTAGCTTTTCTAGAACTAGCCTCAGGTGTTCCTCATGCTCTTCTTCATTCTTGAAAAACACCAAGATGTCATTAATGAAAACCACAACAAACTTATCCATATACTCCATAAACACCTTGTTCATGAGGTACATGAAGTAGGCCGGTGCATTGGTTAGCCCAAACGACGTCACAGTAAACTAATATAACCCATATCTTGTTCAAAAGGCCATCTTGGGTATGTCTGATGGTCTGATCTTCAATTGATGGTATCCAGATCGTAGATCAATCTTGGAGAAAACACAAGCTCCCTTCATCTGATCAAACAAATCTTCAATCTGTGGTAAGGGATACTTGTTCCTGATAGTCACCTCATTAACAGAACGGTAATCCACACATATTCTCTAGGTCTTATCCTTCTTCTCAACAAAGAGTACTAGAGCTCCCTAAGGTGAGGAACTAGGGCAAATGAAGCCTTTCTCTAGAATCTCTTGTACCTGCTTCTTGAGCTCTACTAATTCATTAACCGGCATCCTCTAGGGCCTCCTAGATATAGGAGCAGTCTTAGGTATTAAGTCGATAACAAACTCTGTGTCACGATTGAGCGGCATACCTAGAAGTTCTTCTAGAAATACATTGGGGAAATCACAAACCACTCATATTTCCTCTATAGGGGTGCTTGTGGCTTGATTCAATATGACCTCCTTGACGGCGGAGCTGGCTGCTATGAACTCAACCTTTGTACCTTCTGCACTGGTCAACTGTACTACTCGCTTGGCACATTGTATCACCCCATCATACTTGCGTAGCCAATCCATTCCAAGTATAATGTTTATTCCCTTTGAGTCTAGTACTATGAGGTTAGCTGAGAAGTCTACCCCCCTTATTTTAAGGGTGACCTTTGGGCATATGTGGTTGGCCCTCATTTTTCCACCAGGAGAACTAGCTAGCATAGTATGCTTCATAATAGCAATCGACAGATTGTACTTTGCAACATAGGCTGATGTTATGAATGAATGTGATGCTTCATAATAGCAATCGACAGATTTGAGTTAGCTAGGAACATACCAAGCATGACATCTTGAGACTGTTGAGCATCCTCAATGGTCACATGGTTGATCTTGCCACGAATGAAGTTCTGCTATTCTGGATTTCCACTCCTGGGTGGTGCATTCCTCTAAGCATTCCACATGGCATTGTTTGTATTCTTGTGGGGACACTTATTACCAAAATGTCCTGGCTCATGACAGTGGTAGCACGGCCCTCTAACACGATTGCCTTGGGATCCTTGGTTCTGTGGAGCAGTTGACGTAGCAGGGCAAGGAGATTGATTGTTGGGATGGGGTGCCTGCGAGGGATTGGGGCGTGGTGTCTGGTAGTTGGGGCATTGCATTTGGTAGTTCGGGCGTGGAGCTTGCATGGGTGACCTAACTATGTTAGGGGCTCTGTAGTGTGGGTTTGGCGATGACATCATGCGGGGGCGTGTGTTACTACCAGATGACTGTCCCTTGAATGGCATCTTCCTCTTGCCATCTCTTTCCATCTCATTCCGTTTGTTTTCCACTACAATGGCCTTGTCCACCAGCTTTTGGAAGTTCACATAATTATTGTTCAGTAGCTGGTACTGGATATCATTCTACAGTCCCCTCATGAATAGATACTGTTTCTTCTCATCTATGTTCACATCCTCAGGAGCATACCTGGATAGCTGAACGAACTTATTCAAATACTCGCTCATTGACATGCTTCCCTGCCTCAGGTCTTAGAATCCTCGCCTCTTCAACATCTTGATTCCCGTAGGGACATAGTGAGAACGAAAACTAGCCTTGAACTCATTCCAAGTGATGGATTCCACATCAGCATGGGCATTACAATAGGCTTCCCACCAGTCTGCGGCTACACCGAACAACTGATGAGCTGCAAAGAGGACTTTCTCTCGATCATCGCATTGGGCGATCATCAGCTTCTTCTCTATAGCCTTGAGCCAATCATCAGCTTCCATAGGATCCTTGGACTGGGAGAAGGTAGGTGGCCTAGTCCGTAGGAACTCTCCCAACCTATTATGGGTTAGAGGTGGAGGTGGTGGGGTGTTGTGATTCTGCTGTGTCAAGCCCATGGTCTGGATCACCGTCTGCAAGAGCTGAGTCTGCATGGCATAGAGTTGCTGAAGGTTCAAGGCATTGTTGCTGTCCTCGTTGTTCTGCTCGTTAGGATTACCATTTCTCCTAGTGCGAACCATCTGAGAGAGAATGAGTGGTGGGAGTGATGTAAGACTAGGTATGATAATGAATTAACAGAATAAATAGGAAGAAACCCCAAACTATATGCATCAAGGAATGATAAGTAAAGCGATAGTTCATTAACCAAAAGGATGAGGTTGTGGACAGGGTGCCAAAGCATCCACAACTCACATCAAGCACACTCAAATCAAAGCAAGCAAAGAGTTCATTACATCACATCATGAAAGCAAATCGATCTAAGCGTTTGATTATTACATCTTTATTCATAGGGACAAGGTAGTCTCCTAGGCATGGGAGTTGGCTTCGTCGGAGACAGAAGGTAGAGAGCTTGCACGCTTTGGGGATGTGGCGCTCCAAGTACGGATGCCAGAGGAGTAGAGATCACTCTCCTCTCCCATCTTGACCGGCTGGTTGCGCCTTAGAATAGTCTCAGCATCATGCAACCTTTTCTACAGAGCATGGTTCTCCTTCGGTAAAGCCTCTACAGTGTTGCTCAGGTTCACGGCAGCTTCATGGGTCTTGTCCATCTCACTAGTGCTCACATACCATCCTGTAGGAGCTACAGTGTACTTCCCCGTGCTTGGCTTCCGACGGGGAACGTGGGCGAAGCTTGTTTTTGCTATCCCATGGCGGTGAGTGAAGCAGAAGCTAGTGAGAGCCTTCCAAGCAGTGTCATCCACTACGGCCCCACGAGTATCCCTATGAGTGGAGCTACGGTGAGTAGCTATGACGCGGTCTCCGTCGTAGATGTTGACTTCTGCTATGCACTCTTCACGGTTGGGGCGATCCACCTTCTTGAGGAAGTACTATGGCCTATTGGTGACGCCAATCCTCTCAAGTAGATCCCGTAGGGTCTTGGAGAAATTCTCGCCCTCTTGTCCAATAGAGCGGTACTTCTCCGCCTGACGGACGACGGGGTCCTTGTCTTCCTCCTCTATGTCCTCATCATCACCATCTTCAGGATCTTCAGGGTCCTCAGGCTCTTCAGGGTCTTCTTCCTCTTGGGGCTCCTCAGGTGCTTCTTCTTGCTCATGTTCTTCAAGCTCTTCCTCTTGAAGCTCCTCGTCACTCAGCGGTGCCTCCTCACGTTCTCGCTGAGTTACCTCCTCACTTGCTTCTTTTTTAACACGCCTAGGGGCAAGGTGTCAACAATGAACTCTAGACATAGCCATACGAGCGGTCTTCTTGGTACGAGCCATCTACATTTTTGAAATAACAAGGTATGAATAAGAAATGGTTAAAGAAATCTGAAAAGTAAACACAATGTAAAATAAAATAAAACAATAAGAAATAAAATCATTTTTTTTAAAAATAGTTTGTATATGTATAAAACAAAATAGTATCCCTAAATGCATCGATTTCTAACTAGGCTGACGTCCTACAGTCGATATGGCTCTGGTACCACTTCTGTCACACCCATTTTATGAAGAAAAACGGGTGCAGCCGTATGTGTGCCTAGGATCAAGTTACACACACATACGGTATATCATTAATGATAAGCAGAATAAATATCCATATCCTTTAATTATTACATTGTATCTTTATTACAAAAGGACCATAGGAATACAAGAAAAGTACATCAAGGCAGCGGAAATAAACTAGCGTAAACGTCCCAAGACTCCATAGGCACCGACTGGTGGATCATCGCCTAGTACTCGCCCCTATCATCCTCATAGTGGCTCCAGTCTTCTCTTGTGGCTGAGTAGCAATGTGGGTATAGCAAGGGTGAGTACGTGTTGTACTCAGCAAGTGGGGGAAAAGATGACATGGGGCTAAAGAAAAGAAAGGCTTAATAATGGGGTCTATTGCATGAACTTTTAATCTCCTAAGCATCCTAAATTACTAAGTGAGGTCATCCCAAACCACTAATCCACCGGGTGCTATCCAAGCCAAGTCCAATCCCATCCACCAATCCCAACCATTCCATCCAAAACCTAACTAATCTTGTGAGGATCCATGCCGCTCTTGACTGTGAGCACAACTATCATGACAGTTTTCACTCTGCAGAGGTTGTACACATTCCCCACGAGAAGCGATTTCATCCCCTGTTTCTAGGTGACTAACTCTCCATCCAGCCATGCCGGCCAAGCACTTGCACACTTTCTTTGGTGTGTGGCCAGGAGATCACTTCAAGGCATTTCAACGACTTCCTCCAGCTTGTACGTGCCCACTGAGGTTTCACCCACTGGGCAGTAAACCCATACCCGAGAGGCCCCGTCTTGAGCCAAATGGCTCTAGGACCCCGTCCCCTAACCACACCTCCCCTTGGGACTACCGGTGAACCCCTGCATAGTTCCTCCGTCTTAACACGCACTAGCTGGTATCTACCACATACTACGCCAGGCCGCGCCCATAACTTGGCTCGTGGTTGTACGGTTCACATGGGTTGCCGCTCCAAGAACTGGTTATCAACATGATTTAGGTGATAAACAAACCAGGGGACTACCGGTAAACCCCTTCATAGTCCCCGAACTGCCAGCAAACCCCTGCACAGTCCCCATACCAATCACCCAAATCCAAAGTCCTAAGCCATGTTGCTAATACAAATTATCATTTCCAACCACTCGTATATTGTCCGTGTTAACGCTACGGTGAAATAAAAAACACATATTTTCACAATCAAATATGTACTGAAATAGAGTTTATTTTTAAGCTTCCAACTGAAATAAAGTTTAGTTATATACTCTCCACTATTCTTATGAACAATAAAGACTTGTAAACATCGAATTGGGATAAAATTACATACATGTTCATACCAGTACTTCCAAATTTAACATGTTTTTTCAATAACACTTCACGGTGTCAGTTAGGTTGTAACAATTGTTTACAAATCTGTCCCTACCTGTTACATTCTCATGATTCTAAACCTCGCATTTCAATAGATTTCTAAAACTTAAGACAAATAGAAAATTTCAAATCAAACAAATCCTCATCTATATATCAACTCAGACTATTTGGCTGTAGCGAACGTTTCCCAAAACTGTTGTTTTGCTTATACGACAGAATTCGCATAGTACTATGATGATCCATGTTAAATGGTCAATAAAATCTGAATTCAAATATCACTTATAGTTTACAGGTTTACAACTACAATAGTGACCACAATCAAATTCAGAGGACACATGACATGAGAAATTGCAACAACTGTAGCCAGTCCAATTCTCTTTAATTTGACAAAGGCAAAACACCACCTAGCTAGCTCCGTGGATGAGTCTTACCTATATCAGTGTATCGATCATCTCTTTGACAAATTGACACGGCGTGAAAATACAATGCTTCTGTGCATTGACATAACTTATTCTTCTTGCATTATAACAAGAGGTTAAATATCTCTGCAAAAATGGAGCAAACAGCAATTTACACAAGCCAGTAATACAGATGGAAGGAAAAGTTGCTTGGAGATAGTTAAACACTTGTTCTTAATGTGAAGTAACAATAGGGAACAATGAGACCATACCAGTATGATAGAATATCGCTATAAGTGCAGCTGCAAGTCTTGCTGTAATCCATCTTTCTGCCCTTTAGATTGTATAACAAATACTCCCTCCATTCCAAAATTATTGTCGGCATTGACTTTTTTTGCTACCTTTGACTATTCGTCTTATTCAAAATATTTCAAAAATTATCATATATTTTCTCGTGATTTGATTCATCACTAGATAAAATTTAAATATAATTTATAACATTTCAAATTTAAACAAATATTTTGAATAAGACGAATGGTCAAAAGTAACCAAAAAAGTCAATAACGATAATAATTTTGGAACGGAGGGAGTAATAATCTTTCTTCAAGCGGAGAACTCTCTGCTGTCATTTATTTTTTGGCATCAGAACTAAAAAAATTATAATTTACAACCAAAGAACCAATTATATTCAGAACCAAAAGAAATAATGATCATTTATAAGCACGAAACCATCAAATTATTTCTGCATCTTAAACAGGGAGAGAAAAGTACATGGCACAGAAAGACAAAATGATCTAAGTAGGAGATAATCATCCATCGAGCGTGCCATTGATGCCAAACCAACAATAAACTATAAAAGATGAAACAAAACTTAGCAGACTGGAATACTTGGATGCAAGTTACTCGAGTCTGATGTGCACATGATCAACCAAGACAACACATTTTGTCAAATTAATCTACTATATAGGTTAAGAAATGAAATCAATTACCTTTCTTACTGGGCCATTCTAGAGTGGTTGCAGATTGAAAAATTGCAATTACAAAGCAGCTTCTAGAAATTGATTTGCTAACCAGTGAAAAAAATTGAGATATATAATTTAGAGTAAACATACACACCTCCTGAATAAACTAAGAAATTGAGGAACTGAGTGAAACAGCAGAGTAGCTGGAAAATCAGATTTTGAAATATTCATATAAGTTGATACAACCTGCTCAATCAATATATACAGTCAACAATTAAATGGATTAACACACAATATTTCAGGAATGCAAAGAGGACGATATATATATATGTCCATTAATCATGAGTTACTGTTTAATCTGAAACTCCAAAGCACACATTTGTGGATTTGTGATTAAGGGGGTTACTTACATTGACCAGGAGGAGAGAAAACTGAAGTTATGAGAGCATGGATGAGGTCGACTACACCAAGAAAGACATGTGGTGGCCACGAGCATGCAGGCTGATTAGGCGACTTGGTTCTGTGACACCAACAACACAATGAGTGACGACAATAGTGAGATATGCGATCGCGGGTGAGCATGCTCGACACCATGTTGCTGATGTAACTTGAGGAACGTGAACCCTGTAGGATTCAAGCAAATAAGACACTATGGATTAGATAAAAATCTTTACATTAACAATCAAGTTTCAAATTTCAGATTTTTGTGCTCCACCCAGGAATCCACAGCACAAGAAGAATTGAAGTCCCTTCAGGATTTCTGTCCCAAAAACTCATGAACGCATCTGAAGAAGACAGTTGGGGCAAAAACAATAAATCTCCTCCCTGAAGAACGAACCAAATTTGCTCAAGTTTTGCGATTGTTACCTCTGATTTCTGCCGCTCCTAGCCCCTTCCGTGAATCCTTGCCTTTCCTCCGATCTGCTAGAACCAAGCAAAAGAAATAAATGCCAAATGCAAAATTAGGAGTATCACAAAATTCCTCATGATTTGTTATGATCCACGGCCAAGAAGCGAGATGGCGACTGTTAGGGTTAGTCGTCGCCTCCCGAGTCCTGAGCCGCACCCGGGGAGCAACGCTTGAATGATTTTTTTTTCTTTTCGGAGTGGAATGGAAGGAGCCACCGGACACGCTGCTGCTGCAGCTTCTGGCCCGTCGGCAACAAGAACGAGCCTGCTCGTGCGGCCATCGATCGAAGGTCGTCTGCTACGACATCAACGGAGGGCGAGCCCTCCCTACCCTTACAGAACGTCGATGGTGGAGTTCGGGGTGAGGATGGATAGGACGCGATGAAGGTCGTTTTGGCTACGGATGACTCACAATCTCGCAGCACCCGCCAAGAGTTACGAACACGGAGGAAAGCGGCGACCCTGACAGCCTCCAGCGGCACAGCAACGGTAGAGCTCCGGATGCGTTGGGGGATGGCATGACCACGACCTCATCGCGGGTGGATGATCGTGACAGCAACCGCGCTCTTCGATTTGTTCATAGGAGTAATTTGAGAGGTACTGTTTGTGGAGGGGTGGGGGGGGGGCAGAGAAGATGCTAGGTCTTTGTTTTCACGAGAGGAGGCAGGGAAGGGGCTCATCGCCGTTGCGGCATCCGGCGCCCGGCGACGAAGCGGTCGTCGTTCGAGTAGCTGAGGCTAACAGTCACTTAAGATGTTTCGGTTCCTCACTGGTCACTGAAGGAGTCGAGCGCAGGGTTTGAATAACCGTTTCAACCGGCCGGCTCGGTTCAATGAAAAACTGGCCAGTTAACCAGAGAAACCGACTGGTTAACCGAATTACTACAGTACTAGCTTTGGTTTTTCATGGTTAACCGATTGGTTAGGGCGACCGGCCGGTTTTTACAGGTTACTCAAACCTTGGTCGAGCAAGGGTGAGGCATTTTTAGGCCGGGACGACGTGGGTTTCGAGGGTGGGAGATCCAAGCATTTGGGGCCGTCAGATCCGAGCTAGGCATTTGAGAGCAATTTCTATACATTGGATTTGTAAGAGGGATTGTTCTATGTGTAATTTGTGGTGTGTACATAGTTCAAATCATGTCTGTTAGGGGTAATTAGGTTGGTAAACATAATTCAATTTTAACTCGCCTATTTAAGGGGTAGTGATGAAGTGACATAGTTCATTAATCAGTATTAATATTAGCCCAACATCCCACAAGGCAACCTAAGCATTATCTACCTATAACCAACCAAACAACTAATTCGAGGCGACAAGGAAAATGATAAAGCAATACTAGGAAAACCCTAACAATAGCTACCCAATCATTTGACACAAGCATGCAAATTCTAAAATAATATACAAAATAAGTGCAAAATGCATCAAGCACACATGCCTTCGTCCTGCGCGTGTGGTTGCTCAAACACTTCAAACTCTTGCTCTTGGAGATCCTCGTATGATGGTCCTTGCGTATATTTGTCTTTACGCATAACAGTACCGACACAAGCAATTGCATACAAAATCAATACACAACCATGCAACAGTGGAAAAACAATATGAAAATGCCATGAATGCATAGGTTAAGTTTCTACGAGAAATGTGGCGCAAGAATCATCTAATTTGGAGATACGAGTAAAAAGTTATGCCTAATCAAAGTTCTAGGGTTAAAACAGTAAAATCATGCTAATTTAGGGGTTTAAGATGTAATTTTAGAACACTATAGGGCCTAAAATGTAAAATAACTGGGTCTAAATAACCTATACTGAAATCCAGGGACTAAAATGTAATTTATAACTAGTTCAGGGTCTAAAGTGTAAAAAGAGAGGACTAAAATATAATTAAAAATAAGTCTAGGGGTGTTTCTGTAAAATTATAGGGCCCAAAATAATATTCAGGAAGGGTCTAGGGGCTTTTCTAAAATAAAATATAGTGCTAATATAATTTTGAAAGAGTTCAGGGGCATAAACAATGTTTTCTAGAGCTCTACAAAGAAACAGGGACTAAATTCTAATTTAAACGAAGTTCAAGGGCCTCAGCGCAAAACTATCATTAATCTAGAATTAAACGAATTAAATTTAAACTAAAATCCTACAAAAATCCGTGGACCGAGTGCATGGCTCTATGGACCATTGGTCCATGGGTCCACGGTGGATCGGAGTCTCCTGGTCGACCTGCAATGCCGAGGGGCAGGTCAAATGGAGCCGAGAGGCCTTAGAATGGAGGAATGGCGGCGGCGGCGGCGGAGCTTACTGGTGACGAGGAAGAAGCCGCTCGTGGCGGCGATTGAGTGGAGCAGAGGGGGGGAGAGCTTGAGCGCGGCGAGGGAAAGGGGTAGGGTGCTCAGAGGCTTTGAATTTATAGAGGAGGGGCCTAGGGTTGCGCGCGGCATCGGCAAGGAGCTGGGGCCGGCGATGTCGCCGCATTCCAAAATTTGCCGGCGGTGACGGGGGAGAATTGGGGAAAGTGGGGCCAGAAGGGAGCAGAGATCACGGCGATCACGCGCGCGCGGTGTCTGGGCCATGCGGGGGGAAGCGCAGGGCCACGGGAGGCAACTGTGCAGCTGGAATTTGGCAAGTGGTCGAGGATGACGGGAGGAAGAAGATGACGCATGGGGCCCACTTGTCAGGGGGACAGATAGGGGGGTTGAAGGTGGGTTTTCGGCAGGGCGCCTTCTACGTAGAGGAGGGGGGCACACGTGCGCTGGCTGGGCTGATGGCCTCTTGGGCCATGTGGGCCGATTGGGGGGAGGGTGGGGGGTGGGGGGAAGGGATAAGGGGGGTGCGGGCTGACTGACCAATCAGATGTGCACATCCTCTACATCACATTGCTAGAGTCGTGAATATTTAGTTCACTCCTAACATAGCAAAATCTCTTCTCATCTAGTGGCTTGGTGAATACATTGGCTAGTTGATCTTCGGTTCACACATGAATTTTTGGTGAATACAACTCTTGTCAAGGGGTCCTCCTCCATTGGAAAAGTCCGAGGCCCTCTCATTTTGCAAGGTTTTAACCGTAAACTCCTCCCTCTCGTCTAGTGTTAGAGTTATCTTAGCAATGCTTATCTCAAATCAATTTTCCTTGCACATTTGATCTGTTGGAAGTAGTTCCCAGTTAGGTGTAGTTGTTGTAGATGTATTTTGACTCAGTTTTGGTGGTTGATCCATGAGTGAGATGGTTTTTTGAAAATCATGCGTGTCATGGGACAAGTCCGACAACCATCAGGAAAGTCTGATTCCAATGCATCAAACTTTCCTCATGATCATCGGACATGTCCGACGACCTGTAGAGTTTTTCAAAAGCCCATTCCATTCATACATCCACCTCACTCGTGTACATCTCCATGACTCCCTCCTAACTAGTTACTCGCTCTCTTTTTAGCATGGCTGATTCGGATGCATCACTTTTGAGGGAGAAGCAAACCAAGAACAGTGAAGATCAAAGCCAAGCTCTCAAGCAAAGAAAGTCCACTGCTCGTCGAATTCACAAAACCACTTTGAGAACTGTTGAGAGAGAGGATACGGAAGAACCAACTGTCTTATTCGGGCCATGTATCCTCCGGCAGATACAGGGAACTCAGATAGGGACATTGTGTACTACCCACATGCCTCTATTGAGACCTGCCATGACGGCCGTGAGACGAACTACTATTCTTCTGATAAAGAAGTTGCTGACATCCATTTTTGGGCTCACTTCCATGCAGATTGGTACTGCTCCTCCTATCTTCGCATGAAGAATCCTGTGGTCGAGATGAAGTGGCTTGACTGGAACTACATGAAGGATCGGAAACATCCTCTGCTCAGCGAAGTAATGGCTGCCTATGAACACCATGGGCTCAAGACTCTCCTGACCTTCAATTATTCTTGGAACAAGGAGATCATCGCACACTTCTACTCCACAGTGTACTTTGATGATGATGCCAATACCATGACTTGGATGACAAATAGGACAAAGTACACTTACACCTTGAACCAATTTGCCTCGATGATTGGACTTAGGAACTCCTGCAAGGAAAAGAACAAGGTGCACAAGGGATATAATATGAATGTTGAGGATATGAGGTACATGTACATGGACCTCAAGAACTGCTATCCACCTAACTCTAATGGACTGAAGCCTATCTTCTCGGTCCTACATCAGATTTGCAAGAGCACTTTAGCACCTCGTAGAGGTAACTCTGATCGCATTCCCGCCTTTTAGAGGGATATACTTGACTGGCTCCATGGAGATAAGAAGTTTGATGTGTTTGACTATATCTATCAGGAGATGTGGGACATCTCAATCTCTCCGAGACATGCATACGCTTATGCTCCATACATCAGGTACATGATTGAGAAGATCTCCGACCAATCCTTCAACAAAGATATGAAGCACTAGAGTCTCAAGCCTCAGGTTCCCTCAATTTGCACTCCATGCTCTTGAGCTGGTCAGTTCTTTGGTGCACTCAGCCCTCCTCCCCTCCACCTCATAGGGCTCGTCCTAGGGCCACAGGATCCTCTCATGCCCCTCAGCCAACCAGTGGTAAAAGAAGTGGCATTATGAAGATGTTCAAATCTCTTCTTAGAATGTGTCGGAAAACATAAATATGAGGATGGATGTCATTGAGAGGAATCAAAAGATCATTCTTGACAAGCTTCATTGTGAAGTTCCTCCTTCTCCATCACCTCCGGTGGAAGATTCATACCCGCTTGCTTTTGTGGATCCGACTGCCTCCTTCACTCCGGAGGAGATGAGCTACTTTGATTCCTATGCTCCTCCATCATTTGACACCAGAGCAACTTCTAGTGGGGGGCATACTCGGTTTGATGATGTTGAGGAGGAAGAAGAGGAAGAGGATGCCACTGCTTATGATCTTTGAGTGCGCAAGGGCAAGGCTCCAACCGTGGAAGAAGAAGAAGAGGACGATGAAGATGACGACGATGATGATGACTATGATAATGAGTAGACTTCCATCGTCATCCTCATGCTTACTTTTCTCCTTTTTAGTGTCTTGATGCCAAAGAGGGAGAAGTATCTATTTATCTAGTTATCTTTTTCTTAGTTTGTGAGTTGAGAGAGTTGTTGGAATATTGTGTTATCTATGAGTTTGTCAAACTGTATTTGTGTCAACTATGCAGTTTGTGAACTTATTTGAGATTCATGCTTATTGTAATAGTGCTTAGTTGATTATCTTTGTCTAGATGCCTTTGTGTGATCCTTGTATGTCATTTTGCATTGTCTTTATTTTCATATGGCTAAATGATGCAAATTGACCTATATGCATGGAGTTAGGTGTAGCTCTCACATTCTTATTTGAATACGTGCATATGTTATCACGTCTTATATTTATCCACATGCACACATTTGGGGGGAGCTTCACATTCTTCTTATCACAAATTGAACCCTGTTGCATAATTTTATGGAATCTAGTTGTATTATCATCAATCACCAAAAAGGGGGAGATTGAAAGTGCATCTAGGCCCTTAATTTTATTTTGGTGATTGGCATCAATACAATTAAGAATGGACTGATATTTTATTGAGCATGTGTGTAGATAACGGTCCAAAGTTTGGTGATTAAAATGCATAGAAATGAAAAGAAGAAAAAAAGACAAAGTGCTTCAAAGATGAAATTCAAAATTTACTCAAGAAAGGAGCTCATGAAGTTTTTACTTTTATCTTGAGTATAAAAAAGTTGTACTATCAAGAGGGACACAAGAGTTTAAAGCAAAAATGATCTAAGTGCCAAAATATCATTTTCTAGAGCCAAATCATCAGACTTGTCCGACGTATTGGACAAGTCCATCGGACTCCAGAGAGGCTGCCACTCAGGATCGTCGGACTGGTCTGACAGTCATCGAACTTATCCGATGACATGAGAAAAGTTCGATGTGTCGGACATATCCATCGGACTCCAGAACCCTTGCCACTTATTTTCATCGGACATGTCCGATGGCCGTCAGACTTGTCTGATGGACAAGTTTTGTCCGAGGCATTGGGCAACCTCAATCGACTCTAGAGACCACGTCAACTCATTTCTTTGGACATGTCCGATGACCATCGGACTTCTGACACAGATCTCTGAAATTGCTCTCCAAACGGCCCTTTTTCCCATTGGGCTATAAATAGAACCCCATCTCGCCCTTTGGCCGGTTTTTCACCCATTCCACTCAAAAACACTCTCAAGCTCACTTTGCTCTCCCCAACTCTCCTCCCTTGCTTCCACTCTTGATTTGTGAAGGGATTGAGAGAAGATTAAAGTGCTACATCTTCACCAAGCTACCATCCTCTTGAGCACTTAGTTCATCCTCACCGCCGATGACTCTTGTGTTTGTTAGTCTAGAGGATTCATCCCTAGACGGTTAGAGGTTTCCGTTGAGCTCCCAACTCGTGTGGTGATGCCTCGGGAAGTTTGTATTGACCCCTCCTTTGTGGAGTTGTTAGTGGAAAACCAACTTTGATCTTAGTGATCACTTGGAGAGGTTAAGGGTTGAAAGAGACCCGGTCCTTTGTGGATCCCTCAACGGAGACATAGGCTTCTTTGTGGAGCTAAACTTCGGTGAAAAATCCCGTGTCCCCTTTGTGCTTATTTACTTGTCCTTTATTACCTATTCTTGCTCATAAACTTGCTAGTTAGGGTTTGCTTCGTATTTCTTAAATTAACTTGTATAGGTTGCATGCTAGATTTTATCCTTGCTTCTACTGCTTTCTCTAGCTTGTAATCACTAGTTCCTAACTTGCCTTGCGCTAGATTTAAGTTTAAATTGGCCGATCTACTTTTCTATCTCGTGCCATCGGATAAGTACGTGTACTTTAGCCACGATCATCGGACAAGTCCGACACTACGTATTTAAGTTTTATCATTAAGTCATTCTCAGGGATAATTGCCTATTCACCCCCCCCCCCCCTCTAGGCACTTTCACACAGTTGGTCGCTGTAGTTGACTAGGGTTGTGGAGTTGCCGGAGACCCTTGATCTTGCAGGCTCTAGTTGAACAGCCTGCATCACTCCCGCAAGCAAAAGAACAAGGTGCACAAGGGATATTATATGAATGTTGAGGATATGAGGTACATGTATATGGACCCTGAGAACTGCTATCTACCTAACTCTAATGGACTAAAGCCTATCTTCTCGGTCCTACTTTGGATTTGCAAGAGCACTTTAGCACCTCGTAGAGGTAACTCTGATCGCATTCCCGCCTTTCAGAGGGATATACTTCACTGGCTCCATGGAGAGCGCTCCTCCCCTCAAACTCCTAGGGCTCATCCTAGGGCCATAGGATCCTCTCATGCCCCACAGCCAACTAGTGGGAAAAGAAGTGGCATTATGAAGATGTTCAAATCTCTTCTTGGAATGTGCCAGAAAACATAAATATGAGGATGGATATCATTGAGAGGAATCAAAGATCATTCTTGACAAGCATCATTGTGAACTTCCTCCTCCTCCATCACCTCCGGTGGAAGATTCATACCTGCCTGCTTTTGTGGATTCGACTGTCTCCTTCACTCCGGAGGAGATGAGCTACTTTGATTCCTATGCTCCTCCATCATTTGGCACCGGAGCAGCTTCTAGTGGGGGCATACTCGGTTTGATGATGTTGAGGAAGAAGAAGAGGAAGAGGATCCCGCTGCTTATGATCTTCTGGCGCGCAAGGGCAAGGCACAAGCCATGGAAGAAGAAGAAGAGGACGATGAAGATGATGACTATGATGATGAGTAGACTTCCATCGTCATCTTCATGCTTACTTTTCTCCTTTTTGGGGTCTTGATGCCAAAGGGGGAGAAGTATCTAGTTATCTAGTTTTCTTTTTATTAGTTTGTGAGTTGAGAGAGTTGTTGGAATATTTGTGTTATCTATGAGTTTGTCAAACCTTATTCGTGTCGAGTTAGGGTAACTTATTTGAGATTCATGCTTATTGTAATAGTGCTTAGTTGATTATCTTTGTCTAGATGCCTTTGTGTGATCGTTGTATGTCATTTTGCATCTAGGGCCGGCTGAAGTGGAGAGGCGCGCGATGGAGAGGGAGTCGCGCGACATGGGCCACGTGGGCCTTCGGGCGACGACGAGAGGTGGAGGCGTGACAGCTTGGTTTGGTGCGCCATCTTCCATCGTCATTATTCGTATGACGTTGATGTCCTCATCATCCTCCCCTTCTTGAAGTGAAGTCATCCTCGACGGCCACTCATCATCCTCACCCAAGTATGGTTTCAAGTCTGCAACATTAAAACTAGTGGAAACACCAAACTCCATGGGCAAGTCAAGAACATAAGCATTCTCGTTAATCTTGGTTAGCACTTTAAAAGGACCAGCAGCACGAGGCATCAGTTTAGAACGATGCAAAGTAGGAAATCTATCTTTACGCAAGTGCAACCAAACCAAATCACCAGGTACAAAAGAAATATGTTTTCTACCTTTACTACCAGCAACTTGATACTTTTTATTAGCAACGGCAATATTGTGTTGTGTTTCTTCATGCAATTGTTTCATGTGATCAATATGAGCAAGAGCATCAACATGTGGTTCATCTTCAGCATCAATAGCAAACAAATCAATAGGTGCCCTAGGAACATAGCCATAAACAACCACAAAAGGACACATCTTAGTGGCAGAATGTGTAGCACGATTATAAGCAAATTCAACATGAGGTAAACAATCTTCCCAACGTCTCAAGTTTTTATCTAGAACAGCTCTAAGCATAGCAGACAAAGTTCTATTTACTACCTCAGTTTGCCCATCAGTTTGAGGATGACAAGTAGTACTAAACAGCAGCTTAGTTCCTAATTTATTCCAAAGAGAACACCAAAAATGACTAAGAAACTTAGCATCACGATCAGAGACAATTGTTTTAGGAATTCCATGCAATCTAACAATCTCTCTAAAGAACAATTCAGCAACATTTGAGACATCATCAGTTTTATGACAAGGTATAAAGTGAGCCATTTTAGAGAAACGATCAACAACCATAAAAATATTGTCCCTCCCCTTCTTAGTGCGAGGCAATCCCAAAATAAAATCCATCGAAATATCATGCCAAGGAGAAGAGGGAACAGGCAAGGGCATATACAAACCATGATTACCCAAACGAGATTTAGCTTTTTGACATGTAGTACAGCGTGCAACAAGGCGCTCAACATCACGGCGCATCCGTGGCCAAAAGAATGGTCGGCCAACACCTCATGTCTCTTGAAAACGCCGAAGTGACCCATAAGACCACGTCCATACGCCTCCTATAATAACAAAAGATAAACCGAGCTAGCTGGAATACACAGCTTGTTAGCATGAAACAGGAACCCATCCTGCATATGAAATTTGCCCCAAGGTTTGCCATCCTTACAATGCATCATAATATCATGAAAATCAGCATCATTCACATATTGATCTTTCAAAGCTTGCAAACCAAAGATTTTAAAGTCTAATTGGGTCATCATCATATAAAGACGAGATAAAGCATCAGCAATCACATTTTTCTTCCCGTTTTTATGTTTAATGATGTACGGAAAAGATTCAATAAATTCAACCCATTTAGCATGATGACGGTTCAGATTAGTTTGGGTTCTAATATGTTTCAAAGCCTCACGATCAGAATGAATAATAAATTCGCGAGGCCATAAATAATGCTGCCATATTTGCAAAGTTTTTACTAAATCATAAAGTTCTTTATCATAAGTGGAATATTTAAGAGCAGCACCACTTAACTTCTCACTAAAATAAGCAATGGGTTTATGATCTTGCAACAAAACAACACCCAAACCAATTCCACTAGCATCACATTCCAATTCAAACACTTTATCAAAATTAGGCAATTGTAAGAGAGGAGCATGAGTTAACCGTTCCTTTAAAGTGTTGAATGCGTCGTCTTGTGGTGCGCCCCACTCAAATGGCGCACCCTTCTTGGTCAGCTCATGTAATGGTGCAGCAATAGAACTGAAATCCCGCACAAAACGACGATAGAAGCCTGCAAGACCAAGAAAACTGCAAACCTGTGTGACCATCGTCGGTTGGGGCCAACTCTGAATGGCGTCCACCTTGCTGCTATCCACCTTAATGCCCTGTGGAGTAACAACATATCCAAGAAACGAAACACGTTGCGTGCAAAAAGTGCATTTTTCCATGTTCCCAAACAAGTGAGTAGCACGTAAAGCATCAAAAACAGCACGCAAATGATCTAAATGCTCATTCATGGATTTGCTGTATATAAGGATATCATCAAAATAAACAACAACAAATATTCCAATAAAAGGCCGAAGAACTTGACATTCTACACTTGATAGGTGTAGAGTGCCCGATCTTTCGGCGAGTGGAGATAACTTTGATTTGGTGGATGTCGACCCTCACGATCCGACTATGACAAGCAAGCCGAAGCGCCAATGCAATCGCTGAACCAACTTCCGGAGGATATTAACCTTGCGGTAAACAAGATCAACCTGATCACGAGGATCAATTCTTACGCACAATCGAAGAACGGGCAAGAATTAGAGGCGAGCAATCTGATGTATTGCACGAAGGTGGAGTTCTAAATTCACGTCAAGAGACGGATGTATAGCTAAGCTAAACTTAAAACAAAACTCAAAGATTGCAAGGAGCGCAGCCCTTGACTAAATAGGGGGAGGACGAGGCATCTAGGGCCGGCTGAAGTGGAGAGGCGCGCGGTGGAGAGGGAGTCGTGCGACTTGGGCCACGTGGGCCTTCGGGCGGCGTCATCCTGGGCCGTCGTTCCTTAGCATCAAAACCGTCTTTAATTCCTGGACTCGAGCTCTAGTGATTGGGCCCTTGTACGTCGTTGTCTCGTTAGAAGATGGATCCGTAACTCGAGGGGGTGCGACGACGAGAGGTGAAGGTGTGACAACTTGGTTTGGCGCGTCATCTTCCATCATCATTATTCATATGTCGTTGATGTCCTCATCATATTATGTTTAAAGAAGAGGAAACACATATTGCTGATGAGATGAAGCAACACCAGCTATATGCACTATATGATAATAGAGATAATTAGATGAATGACATAGTGTTATTCTTCAGAGTATGGCAGAGATCATGGACATTTTTGAACTCAAGCTAATGTATGGGCTAGCGGATTTTATTGGCCTTCTATGCACGAGGATGCTAAATGTTATGTTACAACTTGTCCTCAATGCCAAAGAATTGGAAATACGAATAGTCACAATGTTGTGCCTCTTTAGTATAATTTGCAAGTTGATATATTTGATGTCTGGGGAATAGATTTCATGGGACCATTTGTTAATTCTGATGGTTTTGAATATATACTACTTGTTGTGGATTATGTATCAGTGGGTCAAAGTTATACCATGTAGAGTTACCTCTATAAGGGAATCTAAAGGAATGATCTTAGATTGCATTTTTCCACGGTATGAGTACCTAAAGTCATTGTAACAGAAGGAGGTAGTGATTTTTACTGGAAGTGAGTTCACCAAAGCTTTGGCACAAATGGGAATTGAGCACAAAATTGGTACTGCTTATCATCCACAAACCAGCGGATAGACAAAAACATCCAATAAACAATTGAAGAGTATTCTTCAGAAGGTAGTGACAAAGGTAGGAAAGGATTGGTCCAATAAGCTAAAAGGAGCACTTTGGGCTTACCGGACGTCATTCAAAACACCAATTGGTATGACACCTTACCAATTTGTTTATGAAAAAACTTGCCACTTACCAGTAGAATTGGAACATAGAGCATATTGGAGGATAAAAGAATGAATCTGAATTTGGATGCCGCCGCAATGAAAAGATAGATCCAGATTAGTGAGCTTGAAGAAATGAGATTGAAGGCAAATGACAATGCTGCTCAATGATTCATTCGAATTTCCCAACCAAAAATTCTATATGTCTATTCTATGATATTTCTATATATAGAATATGATATCTAATATGACACCCGATTTGTCAAAGGGATTGGTGACTTACCCATTTCATATAGCAATCCCTGATCAAAGAGAGAACAATATCCATTTCAAAACATTTCTAACGGATTCCTTGGTTCGGACCGACGAAGTAATGGCACTCGATTATTATCAACCCGACTGCAATGTCGGTAAGGATTGCACCAGAGCACCTTCTACTTCTAATAGGCCATGAACTATAGATTGCACTTTACAAGGAAAAGGCCAAACCTTGGTATGACTAGAAGTAGTTGAAAAAGGAGTTTAACGAAGGAGATATGGTACATCTCTTCAATTCAAGGTTTAGATTATTTGGTAAAGGTAAGTTGAAGAGAAAATGGGATGGACCGTATCTTGTTCATCAAGTTTTACCATCTGGAGTTGTTGTCATCATGGATGGGAAAAGAAATGAATACATGGTGAAAGGTCAATGATTAAAGGTATATTTGGATCCCGACACTTTCGAGCTCAAATCTTTTGATATCTATTATATATATATTTGAGCAACAAAAGGAGCGATCATGTTCGCTCTCAAGGGTTAGAAATTTCCACATTAATCGGGAAAAAAAAAAGAAAAGGAAAATTACCCACCACTACTATTA
This sequence comes from Eleusine indica, assembly GCA_030378355.1. NCBI lineage: Eukaryota > Viridiplantae > Streptophyta > Magnoliopsida > Poales > Poaceae > Eleusine > Eleusine indica. Next base: position 26,430,106 of record CM059501.1, on the reverse strand, counting down.
TGAAAAAATTAGACCAAAATACCCACACTCATGTTAATTTATTATCCGCCATTGCAATTGTCTTTTGTTTGTAACGTGAGGGGGCATTGCAATTTTAGTTAATATAAGGTACCATTGCAATTCCTTTTTGTTAATTAACATGAGGGATCAAGTAGAAAAAAGGCATAATTCCACCATATTCACTCTGAAAGCCTAGAAGTTTTCACGTTAATCATTGAAAAATAATAAATAAAATTACCCACCATTGACCAAAATACCATCACTCATGTTAATTAATTATCCATCATTGTAATTATATTTTGTTATTACGTGAGGGGCCATTGAAATTTTAGGTTATAAGCACTTCCTTGCTCAGGCTGACATTGTGATGCAGTCCCTTGTTTATTTTTTTTTTCTATTTTGGTAACAAACATAAGTGAATGAACATCAAAAAAGGAATTCTGACTTTTTTACTTCATTATACAAGGACTTCTTTGCTCGCCTCTTGTACTCCTGTCCTCTTCCTGTTACTCGGAGTGGTCCTCTCGATCATTCTTTTACTTTTTCTTTCTCTTGGCCCTAATTGTTTTCCTTACACTATGCTAGCACTTCCTTGCTCAGGCTGATGTTGTGCTGTAGTCCATTTTTTTTGTTGTGGTAATAAACATGAGTGAATGAAAATGAACATTGAAAAAGAAATCGTGTCTTTTTTATTTTATTTATACAAGGACTTCTTTGCTTGACTGCTGTACTCGGATCCTCTTCCTGTTATTGGGAGTGGTCCTCTAGGTCATTATTTTCTATTCTTTCTCTTGGCAATGTAGTGTCAGTCCGTACATGTCGTGAGCTGCTTTTTCAAAGTACTGGCAAAATAAGCACCACCATCAATAGCATGGAATTTTTTTGTCTAAGGAGCCATCAACATTGAGATCTCGCTGGTACAGCTCACCAAGATAAAGAATTGATGCAAGTGCATAGGTACCCCTTCCTTTTACTGGCATGAGTGCAACAACGTGCCATAGGTTTCAAATACCGGCCTTCGACTTGACATTGGAAGGATCTGATTATATGCTGTATTGCAAAATCCGTAGCTGGTCATGCAATTCTTTTTGGTAATTAACATGAGAGAATCATTTAGGAAAAATCACGCTTTTACCCTTAGAGTATGCTAGCACTTCCTTACTCCAGCGAATGTGCTCCTACCCAAAATAACATTACGTAGAGTTGTTATCTCTTAGGATGTTCTTCTTTTGGGAAACCCTTTTTTATCACTATGATCCTCCATTTTACAGTGAATTTCTATGCTTCAAATGCAAAAATCGATCGTTTGTTTGTTCCTCCGCACTTCATCAAATCAGCGATTGTGCTTGCCTCCAAAATAAATCTTGCATTGAGTAGAGTTTTAGTGCAGCTTCATTGATAATCATGAGTTCTGATAGCAATCATCGTCTTCATGCATTGCGAGGCATACTGATATTGCTTAATACTTTTGCCATGGACAAAGCAGGAAAGCAACAACATATTTGTTCCTCCTTTAATTTTGTTTCTTTTGTAGAATTTTCATACAACTTGCATAATAGCTTGAAGATATATGACATAGATGAAAAAAAGGAGCAAATTCAAAACTGTTGGAAGTATGACAAAAGTAGAAAATACATAATTATATATCATAAAATACGATACTTTTACACTGACCTTATGTCCAATTAATAAATACATCCTCAGGGGGGCATGCTGAAAAAAAATGCATGGATCCTTTGTGTTCCTACTAGGTTGAATAGCAATAAAATGGAAAAGGAACATAGTAAACAATTGCTAGAGTTGCATATTAGAGATGTCTAAATCAGGGCAGCTACAACATATGTGGATGATATGCAGTGGCAATCAGTACAACCAAACTAGAGTATAATTACTATTTATTGAATTTAGGGTATTCGATGATTTTATATGGAGTAAGGCTTGCATCATTTGGAAATAGATTTATTGATTATGAAATATCGAGGGGTGTCCAAAAGTAACTACAATAACAAAGATGGCTTCATAAAAATGATCTAGAACCGCGTAAATGCGCGGGCCACCATACTAGCTAGTTTACTACTTGAGTGAATAATTGGGTGGTCGAGCCTAAAGACGTAAAACAAAGGAATTGCATTTGTTTATTTTATTTGTTTTTGCATGAATTTATTTATTTGAGCCGGTTTAGGAAGTTTTGCCTGGGTGCTGACCGGCACGCACCACGTGTTGATCGACACGGTCGAGTCCGAGTGGGTTACGAGTCATAGAGTCGCCTTCCTTCGTGATGTGCCTCTAAAATTCCCATATTTACGAGTTTGAGTGCAATACGACTAAGAATTCAAGTAATATAAATATTTCAGGACACCATGGGTTTCAACATCACAATGCAATATACCTGAGTTCTGGTAATTCCCTAAAACCAAGAGCAATGCAAGGCGGCAGATTTGATGGCGTTCACGGCGATGCCGATCGGCACGACGCTAGTGCCAATCGACACGATGATGGTGCCGGTCAGCACTCCTCTAGTGCCGATCAGCACGAAGGACACCTTTCCCCCATGATGCGATGGATGGGAGATCCCTTCGGCAAGCAAGTGAGTCCGACAGGTGGAACAAAGAGAAGAAGGAGATGGATGCTGCCTGAAAAAGACGGTTAAGGAAGTACTAAGCCACAAAGGTAAATCTATGGTGTTTGATGAACACCAAGCCGTCTCTGAGAGGTACACCATAGAAAGCCTTCTCTCTAATGACCGTCCTTTGAAATATCAAGACTTTATTGCCTTCAAGAAGATGCTTTCTACCGAAGAGAAAGAATGGTTTAGTGGTTGGGCTTTTTGCCGAAGAGATAAGACTCACGGTTGGGCTTTCTGTCGAAGAGAAAGAAGCCTTAGATCAAGAATGCTTCCTGACCACGCATAAAGCAATATTATACAGTGAATACCATATTGAGTTGCACAGCACTGCTGCAGAAGCTGAGAAAATATAAGGTCGATAGGGTGACAGTGCCGATCGGCACATATCTGATGCTAATTGGCATGAAGCCCAACCACAAGTCTTATCTATCAAGGAGATTTTTCAGGAGAATTGCATTCATCAGGAATATTTGATCTAGGGATGCAAGTATTTTTATTGTAGAAAGGATTATCAAAGGCAGATAGAGAATTTTATGAATGATGATCCTAAATTTATCCCTGGAAATTTTGTGATGGATAATGGTTTTTCTATCACTAAAGGGCATCGCTTACCATGTGAGCTTAATGATGAGATCTCGCTGATGAGCAGTGGAAGAAAAATTGGGAAGAGCTTCATTCTTACTTTGATGATACTGCCAAGGATGCTGATCTGCATGGCAGTGGTGCCGATCGGCACCACCTGAAGATGGTCAATTTTGTAGATCTAAGTAATGACTGTTCCGAAGATGAGCTAGATGCAAATAGATAGAAATAGTCTGAGGGAATTCGTCATTCTTTTCATCTTTCCACTAAACCAAGGAGACGATATTCTGATTGGGGAAGCGAGGTTTCTGAATCTTTGTATTGCCTCGAAACTCTTTTAGATATTGAAGCACCATTGTCAGTTGGCAATTCAGATACTCAGGTGGAAGAAGAAAAGATTGACGAAGAAGAGCTAATGGAAGAAGTTCATATTGAGTAAGATGAAGAGGAAGAGCCACTGGAAGTGGTTCAAATAGATGAAGTAGAAGAGGAACCTTCTGATAAATCAAGAATGAATGAGGATACAAATAGTCATAAGCATATGAGGCTGACCATGAGCAGTGCCGACCGGCACGAGCGCCGAATATAGCCTCTACCTCTCACCTTACGAGTCATGGACCAAGTCATGCTCCTAGTTACGGTTATAGATGTCGCCACAATGTTGAAGATGTTCATCGACAACTCGGAGACATGGCAGATGTGATTGAGGAAGACTACACTTTTCTAAGTCAAAATATTGGGAATATCTTTCGCATATTGAGGAGTGGCATGTCAATTTAGGTCAGTTTAGGTGTTTCTTTCCTGTAATGAGAACATTGCAAATTTTGCGTGTGGGGGAGGATCGCCTATACTTTTAGCGTATTGTTTTGAGTCTTGTGAGTTTTGAGTCTTAGTGTTTTGTGGCATGGGAGTTTATTTAGTAATTGTTTAGTTAAATTATGGAGTCAAGGTTTATGAAGCTTTAAATAAAGTGGGTGTTAGTTGTCAAATTAATGTGAAAGTCCCATGCTTTATATCATGCTTTGACAATTGTTTCACTTGAAATGCTTTAGTTGTTGAATGTCGCTTGGCTCATTATTTGATTTCTAAAAACTCCTTCTTTCATAAGAGTGATGCCTTGAATCAAGATTACTGTATTTACCAATTACACTAAGCCAAGTGAGTTGGAGATTATGCAATATATGAACTTTTTGATAAGAAGTATCTTGGTCAACTTTGTGCTCATGATTTCGACTAAGCTAGAAAGGAGATTCTATTTGTCCATCACAAAGTCTTTCTAGCCCTTTATATTTGTTCCTTTTTCTGTCCAAAAACACATATATCTTTATTCTATATAACCCCTTCATTGATACAACCTACAAGCAAAAGTGCAATCATCAGATAACTGGAAGAAGACCATGTATAATAAAGGGAAAAGAAAAAGAAAAAAAGGAAAAAAAAAAGAAGCATGCCGACCAGCACTGTACGTGCCGATCGGCACAAGGAAAAAAAGGAAGGAGAAATAGATAAAGGTCAGAGGATGAAGTTCATACATTTAAAAGGATAAACCCATATTCAGATTACATGTTTTTGCTTGATCCCATTCTTTATCTTTACTTCTTAGTCTTTTATCTATTCCATTAACCCTCAGTGTTATCATCATTTGATAGTCTCTCCCTTTAGAAGGCATGATTGAACATATTTTTTATGTAGATGACTTTCTGATTTAAATGGTTACTTACCCCCGAGATCCAGAAAGAAGCTTGTATATTGAATAAAAGAGGGAAGGATACATATATGAGCGAAAGACTGAAATCTTGAGATTGATGCATTTTTCATCTAAATGTTATGAAGGGAGAGTAAAATTTTTGATTTATCATTAAGCCTTGTAATAATTCAATTGATTCAAGTGTTGAAGTGCGATAGTTTTCAAACTAAGAGAAAAATCTTTGTGGAGGGATACATGTTGATGCAATGACTGATGTGCAATGAATGAGAAGTGTTGTGAATTTTTTTTATGTCATATTTATTTATAATAGGTGGTGATTGGTTGAAGAAATAGATTTTACTTGAGTACTAGCAATGATTTGAGTGTGGGGGGAGCTGTTGGCGCTTTCTAGATACACATTATTAGGCCATATTTAAGGTCTTTTGCACTTTATTTTATTGGTTTACTAACAATTAACCCCCAATAATTGTATATATCTGTAGTTTTCTGGCTTTCTGTGTTTTAGGAAGGAAATAGATGAAAGCAGAGGACTTTGGGCAAGGAGCCACGTATTTGGGTCGAGTCATAGAAGATTGGAAGGACGTGTCGATTGGCATGGCCCAGGTGCCGATCGACACACATGGAGTAGGCTCGAATTGAAGATGAATTCTACATGACCAAGGCCCAGCATCGAGCTAAAGTCGGTATCGACAAAACTGGACCCAGAGCATGATAATATAAAGAGAAGGAATCATCTCCCATGGGGGCATCGATCAAGAAACTCTCAGCCAAAGGTTTTGAGGAGTTGCGGCAGTGACTGAGGCATCACTAACCATTACCGTCGGGAAGGAAGAACGTGCCGACTGGCACCCTGCCATGGTGATTGACACTTGTGGATCGCATGTTATATTCTCTCATCTACCAAACCATGTAAATGGATCTTGGTAGAATGAGTGAGTAGTCTTCATATTATCTCCTGTGGGGAAGGAAACCTAGCTATGTAAACTCTCAACTCTTATGAATTTATTTGGCATGATTAGTCTATGTGTGATGAACATATTCCATATGAGACTGTGCATGATCCAATATATGAATCTATTAGCACCGCTAGGCGTCTGGCTATGCTATGAAGATCACATAGTGCAAGACACCAGTGGGGAACAATTAGCTTCTACCATGACCAGGCCAGTGTGAGCGGAACCACCATGTCTTGTAGAATACTAAATTCACCAAATGAATCTGCACGTGCGAGTTGCGTGCTAGCTAATTGAACCATAGGAGGGAATGATTAGGACATCACCCCTATGGATATGCACAACACTCCTCAAACTAAGATAGAAGTTCATGCACATCATTTGAATTTATAGTTGAGCTTGTTTCTAATGTTTAGTTTATGTGGTTTTGAGAATAGATTGCTACCTAATGAATTAATTATTGTAAGGAACCATAGAGATGATGATGAGATAGCTGAAGAGGTGATTGGAGGCGTGATAGGCCAGCAAGGACGTAAGGCCAAGATGGAGGCCCAAATAATATCAACTTCCAGTCCGTCTAGAAGTCCAGGAGCAGGTCGCACTAAAACGGACGCCCATAACACTTATAGACTTGGATTTGGACATTCTATATATTCCTAGAATGATAACGAGACGACCTTTCCAATGCCGCTGACCCCATGTAAAAATTCGTCAGCAAAACAATTTAGCATCCAAAATCAGTCTAGTTGCTGTGACTCCATTTTTGGCCTTTGGGCCATTTATCGAGTGGAGCCCACATACGGCTGTGTCCCGGGGGTGGTGCATGACCCTAGGATCCTCATATACAGTCGCTGCCTCTTCATTAGGGTTTGGGTTTTACTTAGATTAATTCTGTTCCTAAGTAGTGTCGTCATCCATCGGTTTGTGAGACCCAAACTCGTGAGTTTAATCATACTTCTGCAATTTGATTGCATTCTTTTTTGTTTTTGCTTGTGTTCTTGATTCACGGGTAGGGATTATCCTTCTTGGCGAGGTCAACTGTGCAATGCCGGTTGATAACCAGAGGAGACGTTGTGCTACGATTGCGGGGTTTGGAACGTGCTGTTCCGAAGCCGGATCGGTTTGTGTTTCGACTTCGACCAAATCAACTTACCAGGAACCTTTCAAAAGATCAGGAACCCTTGTCCACATCAAGTGGCAATTAGAGCTTCAGGTGCACCTTCCGGTTCACACTACCCTTAGTTTAGTTTTTGCTTTCGTGTTCATTGTATCGTCCACAAAAAAGTCACGAAAATTCCACTCCACCCATAGACACATATTATCCTATTGCATATTTCAATTTCAGAGTCCATAGTGTTGATTTTGTGCCCTAGTTGTTGTTTTGTTGCTGGTTTAGTTCATGTTTTAGTTGTCAGTTGTGTTCCCCCCTTGCAACCCTAGCCGCCACACCTCCATCACCCTCTATTTTGTTTGGCTTTATGTGCTAGGGTTGATTCATTGACATACCCACCCTAATCCCACCCTAAACCCACCCTTAACACCATGCCTCAGTACCCATAACATCCACTTTCCACTGCATTCATTCCATTAAGAAAACCTCTACCCAATTGGAATTCTAGTTCCATTAGAAATTCTGATTTGGATCCCTTCCTTGAAACAGCCATAACTTTTCGCTCAGTGCTCTACTTGAGCTAAAATTTTTAGAGTGGATTCGTTGGGTTTCTCAAAAAAAAAAAAAACAATCAGGAAGAAGAAGAAAAAATTCATTTAAGTTTGGAAACCGTCATCGCTGAAAATTGCAGAAATTTTGTGGGCCACATCCTACTTCGGATTGAGCTGAAATTTTCTGTGGTTCCTATTTTGTTACCCATGAGTTGGAAAAAAATATAAAAAATAAAATAGAAAACAAGAAATTTGGGTATTTCAACTATTGCTACATCTAGCCCCATGAAATTTGGCTATTTGGTTGTTTTACGTCTCGCCCCTGTTATTGGTTGTGTTCCTTTTCCTACTTGTTTCTGCCTTGATGTCTCTATAGTTCTATGACACAAGTAGACTAGAAATTAAGGACAAGTTACTTGGGGCACTTATTTAGCTTTACTCTCTGCTTTTGATTTGTGTACCACTCACATATATATTTGGTCTTCCTAGCTCTATAGATTAATACTGGACAACATAGGGTTTTTTTGTGACACTTGCAATCATGGAATACACCTCCATGGTATCGCTTGCTTTGCTTTTAAGAATTTTGTAAGGAGCTTCTTTTTGTCGTGTTGAGAGACACCACTACTTAGTAGTTTTGTAGGGATAACCTTCATTGTTTGTTTCCAGTTTTGGTATTTGTGATGGCAGGAAGCGATGGAGAGGAGGCTTCTCCCTCAAAATTTGATGAGTGCGTGAGCCAAGAGCAGCCACAGAAGGCTATGCAAGGGAATCAGAGTGGGATGGTAGAGACGATCACCAAGGCAGTCATTGAAGCGACCAACAAGCTTCACCTTGGAGACAACATTGAGCGGTTGGATAAGAGGATTTCTACAATGACCGACCAGGTTACTAAGTTGGGGATCGCTCACAAGACGAACGACACCACCACCAACAACTATGAAGACGCCCTGATGAAGACATAGTGTATGCTGCTGATGGTATCATGGATAGGGCTGCTACAAGGAATGCGAGATTGCGACGTCGTTTGCGCCGTAACACTCACGGTATGGGTGGTCACCACAACTATCATCCACAAGGTAACAATCATGGCTATGTTCGAGATGATCTATATGCTAAAATTAAGTTTTTCAATTCCATTATTTTTGGGGCAATATGATGGTGATGTTTACCTTGATTGAGAGAGGACTATAGAGAAAAATTTTAATGCCCATATTGTTTGGTGGAGTGGTCTGGCTACTAAAACAGATTTGCCTACTACATGGGAAGAACTTAAGATAGCGATGCATGATCATTTGTTCCTCCTTATTTCTACAAAGAGATTCGTAACAAACCACAACACTTACAATAAGGAAATAAAACAGTTCAATAGTACCTTAGCAAGCTTCAGAAAGGATTGCTTCATTGTGTTGTAGTGGAAAAAGTAGACGATCAGATTTGTCGTGTTAATTCTGGTTTGTGATGAGATATTCAGGACATTCCTAGTTATAAAGAATTTTATCCTATCAACCAGTATTTTTAGTATGCTATATTTGCAGAAAAAGAATTACAGGGGTGTGTAGAGGCATACAGGAACTGCAATCGTACATTCTACCCATCACGGCCGACGAGGACTTTGGGGCTGCCCAAGCTATCTTTTCGGACACCCCTACCACCACCAGCTGCTGCCAAGGGACCTAGTGGTGGTTCTGCAGCACCAAGATAAGCCCTTGCACCTTCTGTGAGCTCAGGTAAAAATTTTGTGTAGGTTCTAGCTAGTAGTGCCTTCTCTGTCGCTTCGACGGGCCGCACTATAGGAACTCAGTGCCACCACTGCAATGGACTTGGTCATGTGTAGAAAGATTACCCAAGTAGACGGGCATACATGGCGATAGATGATGGAGATTACATGAGCACCTCCGATGTGAACGATGAGGAGGAGGATGCCGTCCTTGCAAGCAGTGACCTCATCCTTGGAGGCTGAGACACCATAGGCTACATGAGCATTATTGTTCAGCGTGTGCTTAGCATGCAAGTTCGGCGGCCGAGACGATGTAGCGCCACAACTTCTTCTAGATTTTCTTTGTTATCCAAGAATCGTCGAGCACATGTCATCATTAATTGAGGGAGCTATAATAACTTGGTGAATTCTGATGTGGTCAATGTCACAACCCCCTTGGACCGAAGTTCCCGAGGTGCTGATTAAGCAGGCACAAGATAATACAACAACCGACCAAGTTCAAATTACGTAAAAAGTAGTATTATTTATTTTACATCAGAGTTCAAGTATTAAATGCAGCGGAAAATATTACAAGATTAGTTTTAAAAGAGCGGAAGATAGCATGATCAAGCGTCTACAATATACAACTCAACGATAGAAGCAGTTGTGATAAATCCGAACCCATACGTATTATCACACAACAGCAGCGGCTACTCAGTCTCCCAGTTGGCTGATCATCCCTCATGAATAGACATATCCCAGGGAAGTACACTCAAAGGTAACTCATAAGCATCAAATTTATTACCTGAAATAAATAAAACAACAACATGGCAAAGTCTGAGCAACTAAGCTCAGCAAGTCTTATCCGACAAGTATTAAAACTAGAAATGCATAGACTCAGAGATGGATAAAAGTAAATTTAGTGAACATTCTAGTAATTTTAACAGTGTAAGATAACTAGCATATAAAGATATAAAGTGTAATAAGCAATCTGAAATTTAATTCAAGTATAGAATATATCAAGTTCTGATTCACTAAAATACAATATTTTTCATCCAAACATTTCATTTATTATTATATTTAGTGAGGTTCTTAAACTACGTAGTGAACAAGCGACACTCATTACTGTGAGGGATAGCGATTACAATCGTTTTACACCAGCTGGAAAAACTCAAAATACACGGCATACGCATCATTTAAGAACATGTATGACAACTTTTCGCAAACACATTATACATGCCGGTCCGGATCTAAAGTCCCGAGTGGGCAGCCATTCCACACTACTTTAGAAATCTGTCCACTCCTACTGGATCACACGACCAAGAGTTTGGGTACCATCCAACATGCAAATGACAATGCTACATCAGTTTACTAGTTCCCATATATTAGCATGTATTCGGTACAGTTTAAAACTTGCTCAATACGGCCGACAATGAATGGGTCCAAGGTCGACACAGACAGGGCTATAGCCTTACCAGACATGTCTTTAAAGGCACATGATCTTTGCCCTTTCACCTATGGGGCCTGTCCACGTCTCAAATTTTAGTTGTCGACATAAACGGACTGCCACCTTGCGAGACAAAAACTTGACAAGTCCTTTGCCTTTGCCCATTCCAAAACAAATCTGTTTAGTCCAAATTTTAACCTTCTTACTTAACCATGTGACATCATCATTTCACAAAATATTCCACATACCATAAACAGTGTTGATCCTACAAGTAAGCATAGTAGTTTACCTATTGACTACCTGTACCTGTATACCATGTCTAAAATAAATTAGGACATATTCAGAAAATGCAAATGAGTTTTCAATCAACTTCTAAACTTAATGCACAATTCATCTATACCCATCTAGCAATTTAATTACTAGAAGTAAATCATATTAAGTACAAGGGAAATGATCCAGGGCTTGCCTTGAGCTACAATCACATAGTCAATACTCATGTTAGAGTTTTCTTGTGTCGACAAAACTGAAGATTCCTTCTGAAAATCCTCCTCGGTAGAATTAATGTTTCCTATAATAATACCAATATATCAATATGGAGAATGCATAAAATATGCAACAAAATATGGTGCACATGTCAAATGAACTAGAACAAATCAAATTTATTCCTTAGCATGGTTCTGATGGACATACGCTTTAGAGCTAGCAATCTTAGTATTAATATTTTATGAAGCAATTTCCTGTTGTACTTAAATAGGATTACTAGGGCATAAAGTGCAATTAATTCATTTAGCAATTTAAAAAAAATTGTTACTGGACATGTGTAATCCAAAAATGATAGATATATGCATGATAATCAATATAACCAAATTTCACAACTATATCATGAGTAAAACTTTAATAAAGTATTTAACAAAGTTTCTGACTAAATAAATTCTATTAAAATATGAACAGAAGATATATTCCTAGAATAATTCATGGTAATGTATCATACTGAGCATGATTTTTATGCACAAATTCAAACCCTGAAAATCTATAAAAAATACTTTATTGCAATTATTAATATTTTTAAGATAAATTCATATATAATTATGTGTCTATAAACTAGGATCAAGTAAATACATTCTGGACAGAGCATGTCATGAGAAGTCTAAAACAATTTAATTTGCTATTTGATCAGATCCACAACTAAGCATATGAATTTATTAGGTTTTATACTAAATAAATCATACATCAAACATTTATATGTAAACCATGTGCAACAACATGTCCATTGTATAGCTCTAATCAAAAGGAAACCAAAAAAATTTAGTTTGCTATTTTAGAAGATCTGGAACTCGAGATATTGATTTTACAAGTTTAAACAATTTTCTGAATTTTCTTTTTGAACTTCGCCTTATTTACGAAATTGCCATCGTGCGTCTTCAACCTTCGCCCAGTCAACGTTGCGGCCAGAAATACCAAAACTGCTACGTTTTCCTTGGAGAAATAAAAGGAAGGAATGTTTAGAGAGTTGCGCAAGGAAGCCACGGACGCATAGGATCAAGAATTGAACTTTGAGACTCACCAAAGTAGGAGAATTACACCATCTTGTCGGGAATGTGCCGAGGTGAAGTCATCGGAGAAAAGTGCGAAATACTCCACGCTCAGTGGATGTATTGAGATGGGGTTTGTTCTGGGAGTTTCGTGGCTTCACGGCACATCCCTTACGGGGCTGAGCTCCAGTTCTTGTGGTGGGATTCGGCGGCGCGGCGAGCTCCTGGGGTGTGCGGTAATGGCGGGCGGAGCTCGGTTTGGAGAGAGGAAACAAAGGCGATGGCAACGAGAAGAATGAGGGAGAGGAGCGGGGAGAGGCCGAGGACAGGGATTTTCATCGGCTTTCGGCTCAAGCGGCCCTGCTGGGCGAGTAGACACGCGGACAGGGGCGTGTCACGGCGATCAGGCGCTACAGCGCTGGAGAAAAAGAGAAAAGGAAGAGAAGGGAGAGGCTGACAGGTGGGTCCTGCTTCTGATCCCTCTTTTTCTGGAATTATCTCAGTCCTATGTTTTAAATTTCAAATAAAATAGGTAGCGACTCAGAAAAATTAGGAGAAAAATTATGGTGAAAGGTTGACACGTGTTGAACACAATGGAACAGGGTTCAAACTCAAATTCGAATTGGTTTGAGTTTACCATTTGTTTAAATATGGTCGATACTCAAACTTCTAACAATTATTTAGGGTATTTTCAAATTGAAAAAAATTCCTAAAATTATCTCATGACATATCCTATCACATATATTTTTGGTGACACCTTGTTGTACAGCAAAATTTAAAGTTGCTTCACAACCTAGCCACTTTCTGGTTTGATTCCAAATTCAAATTAATTTGGAATGTGGTCCAAATCAAACGATGACTTAGTAAACCAGAAATATATGCAATGATGTGATAAAATAGACATAGTGACACTGGGGTGTCACAACCCTCCCTCCATAAGAAAATCTTGTCCCGAGATTTAAGGTGAAGTAGAGGACGTTAACGTATAAAAGTTTATTACCTGAGAATTGAGACAAAAATCCTGGATAATGAGTATCAAGGAATTCTATAGATTCCCAGGTTGCTTCTTCTTCAGAATGATTACTCCATAGGACCTTATAGAATTTGATTGTTCGCTTCCGAATAACTCGATCCTTTTCATCCAATATGTTTATCGGATGTTCGAAATAGGTCAGATCAGATTGTAAGCGATCATAATCATCCAGAATAATGTCTATGGATGGTTTGAGGCATTTCTTTAATTGAGAGACATGAAAGATGTCATGCACATCCGAAAGATTCATTTGTGATTTCTAACTCATATGCCACAGGTCCACATTGTTCAATTATCTTGAAAAGACCAATATAGCGGGGACCTAACTTTCCTTTGATTCCAAACCGCCAAATACCTTTCATAGATGACACCCATAAATAAATATGGTTGCCCTTTCCAAAGATCAGAGGTCGACGTCTTTTATTGGCATATATTTCTTGCTATTCTTTTGTAGGAGATTGGCAATGGGTTTTGATTCTTCGACAAGTGTCGCATTCAGATATATACAAGGAAATGTACTATATGAGATAGTCGACCCTTTGGGAGTACTTTAGGGCAATCCTCCCTCCTTAATTTATTTCCATAACTGTCAAAAGATTTCGCTTTATAAGACAAATAGGAATAAGATGTACAAGGAACATAGCCTTAAATTCCTCCCACTTGATTTGATGACAGGAGGCAAAGATGCCACATTTTCAGCTCAAAGTACTAGTGGATACCTAAGGTTGTGGGGCTGTAAAAAGAATCTTTAGGACAAGGGTCAAAATTGATTTGGTGTTATGAAGCCAATAGTTTGCATCCAATGGCTCTGTGGCGAGTTCAACTGTGGCACATGAGTTGACAAAAAATCCTGGTTGGTTGGGATTGGCTTATAAACACAAATAAGAGAGGAAATTGTCTTAGGAATTAAGAGCTTATGAGAAACCTTACTAGTTTTATAGGTGGTATTCTAATGGTCACAATTGGTCAAATATTTGGTTGAAAGCCTCGATGGTCCATAAGTAGTTGTAAATTTACAATGGTAGTAATCGTGGTGGTCTGTATAAAAGAGTTAAGTCAATTATAGGGCTTCTTGAATTGACAAAGTCAGGAGTAACTAGTTTGTCTCGGTGTTTTGGTAGTCTTCCATATATTGGATGGCTTCTTACTAAGTTAGTATATGAGTAGAAATTCAGCTACAAGCAACATAAGCTATAAATGGCTATATGGAGTCAATGTAAGATTTCTATAAGTAGGGCAATGATGGTGGTCCAAGATATTCGGCCAGTCTCTAAAACATATTTGGTTGTCTTGCCTATGCCCTTTACTGCCATCATATCTAATGTAAAGGTTAAGGTTCAGAAAAAAATTAGTCATTCATAATGGACCTAGAAACTTTGGTGAAGGTCAGTCACATATAATGGATGGATGTGCAGTGAACATCATCTAAATAGGACAACTGCAGAAGGGATTGGATAATTTGCAAGAGAACATTGACTCAAGGAGAGCAAATTTATCCTATATGCAAGAACGAATTGAAGAACAAGTTTTTGAGCACGGTTAAATTTTGTGCTCATCACTGAAATATGCTAAATGAGTCAGCACATATTGCAATGTCACAGTGCAAGTATGAAAAAGAATTATAATCACACTTGCAACCAAATTTAACTGAGCTCAACGATAGAACATAATCTGTCTTGACTGTACAGCAGTCAGAAAACTGAACACCACGACCAACAAATCAAACTTTCAGAACTGGTGCTCGGCACCATGTTACAGAGGACTTTCCTATCTTTTCAAAATGGGTTTACACTCGTGAAAACTCCAAGTATAACTGGACTTATGAATTTCACATGTCTAGATTCACAGAATTTATTTATGGATGATAAGGTCTCCAAGTTTCAGCTATACAGAACAAAGGGAAAATGCTTAATTTGTGAAACTAACTGGAAATAAAAGTAGACTCGTAGGGCTTTCCATATTGGTCTCACAGACGTGTAGATCGTAAGCAGAACTCCAGTTATGAACTTTTGAAGTTCAGGATTATGTTGATAACAGTCAGTCGACATAGGCTATTTACTTTGAATTTTGTGGGATCTTTAGCAGTGGACACAACATGAGATGAATATCACGAGAATGGAGACATCCATAGCTTTCCAACAAGTGCTTACACACCTCTATTGGTCACGAGAACTAGGAGATATGAATTTTTCAAGTTGATGCCTGAACACCGGAATTCTGACTGGATAGTTCTCACTCTTTTAATTTCTGAGAGCAGTTGGAAGGATTTATGTTTGAAATTGAGTTGCAAATGACAATAGGCTTCCATACCTTTTCAACAAATATTTACTTGTCCCCAGACCATGTATAAAACTGAGGTTATGCATTTTGAAACGTCAGGAGTTAAAAACTAGGCAACAGGAACCAGATTTATATCCATGCACCTTTTGGAAACTTGCCTTGCAAAGTTGAGCTTGACCAAGAGGCATAATATCATGGGGACTTCCAAATATTTCCAGAACGTACTTTCATGTCTTCAAACTCCAAAAGAACAAGGAGTTATGAATTTTTTAACTAGAAGGAAGAAACTGTACTTTCATACCTTCAAAATATTATACTAACAAAGTTGTAGCTCGTCAAGAGATCTTTCCAATGGCGACTCATGGAGAATTTTAAGATACCTATATCAAGAGATATGAAGTTTTTCCTCAGATCTGTCAGGTTTTGACTAACAGAGAACAGATTTACATTGCTTCACTTTGTGGAGCACTTCCCAATAAAATTTCATTTCACCAAGAGTTGGGACATCAAGAGGATTCCCAACCCTTCCTAGAAATTATTGTTATGCTCCACAATTCAAGAGAATAAATAAACTTCAAATTTTTGAAAAACATGACAGGTTAGAATTTATATTAGTTCTAGAGCTCCAATTATTTACCCTAGTTTCAAATTTTAACAAGATAATTAGTACAGATTTTAAACACACTTTTGAGAGAGTGGAACAGAGGTAAGATCAAATTTCAATACACTTGATTATATGCCATGTCACGAATGCAAGTGAATTTTTTTAATCCTAACCGTTCCTCACTCAAAAGAAAATATAGTGCCGATACATTGCGGCATACATAAATTTTTGGTGACGACCCGTACTCACGAGCAAATATTCTAGGTTTTTGACACACACAATAGCGTTGCTAGTGTACCTGCAAAAGATCATTTCAGAAATATTACATCAAATTTAAAAGAAACTATGAAAATAAGCATTTTATATACTACTTGGCAACGGTTCATGAAACAAACCGTCTTGTGAAGCTACGGTCCTCACAACCGGACCCATGCTCATAAACCTACCATGATGAGCATCATCTACAAGAAAATTTTTGGCACGGTTTATGGAAGAAACCGTCTCGCGAACCCATAGCTCTCACGAGCAAACTCTATGCTTCAATACTTATTCAATGAGCTAAAAATAAAATATGTTGGCAACGATTCATAGAAAAGAATCGTCTCGCAAAGCCACAGTTCTTGCGAGCGGACTATAAATGTTAAATGAAAATCCAAATAGCAAACCAACTCAAACATAATCTGTTAGCTTTGTCACCACTCTATAATTCCTATACATAGTTGAGCATATACTAACGTATCCGCACCGTATACGCCATATTTTTAAAATATGTCTTAATTGCTGTATTATCCCGGCACATAGCTCTGATGCCAGCTGTCACAACCCCCTTGGACCAAAGTTCCCGAGGCACAAGACAATACAACAACGACCAAGTTCAAATTACGTAAAAGGTAGTATTATTTATTTTACATCAGAGTTCAATTATTAAGTGCAGCGGAAAATATTACAAGATCAGCTTTAAAACAACGGAAGATACATGATCAAGCGTCTACAATATACAACTCAACGATAGAAGCAGTTGTGATAAATCCGAACCCATACGGATTATCACACAACAGCAGCGGTTACTCAGTCTCCCAATTGGCTGATCATCCCTCTGAATAGACATATCCTAGGGAAGTACACTCAAAGGTAACTTATAAGCATCAAATTTATTACCTAAAATAAATAAAACAACAACATCACAAAGTCTGAGCAACTAAGCTCAGCAAGTCTTATCCGACAAGTATTAAAACTAGACATGCATAGACTCAGAGATGGATAAAAGTAAATTTAGTGAACATTCTAGTAATTTTAACAGTGTAAGATAACTAGCATATAAAGATATAAAGTGTAATAAGCAATCTAAAATTTAATTTAAGTACAGAATATATCAAGTTCTGATTCACTAAAATACAATATTTTTCATCCAAACATTTCATTCATTATTATATTTAGTGAGGTTCTTAAACTACGTTGTGACGCAGTGAACAAGCGGTACTCATTACTGCGAGGGACAGCGATTGCAATCGTTTTACACCAGCTGGAAAACCCAAAAATACACGGCATACACATCATTTAAAAACATGTATGACAACTTTTCGCAAAGTGTGACACCCCATAGCTAATCATTAATTAATTATTGCTAAACACTAATTAGCAAGTAAGATTAAGCCATGGTGTGATTAAGGAATCACATGAAATAATGAAACCCTAATCAATTTAATTTGAGGCCAAAATAAAATCCTGGGAGCATGGTTATGAAGCAACTCAAAATTTTCTACACAACTTATGCCAAACAAATTCATGAGCATGTTGGGAATAATAAAATATAATTCTAGACCAAATTTGGGAATTTTACCATATTTGGAAATGCCTCAATTAATTAATTAAAGTCTAGAAAATCATTTTCAATGAAACTTTTATTCTAAATAAATTAGAATGCTTCTAACCTAGTGGACCGCCAAGGCCCCAGAAATATCTTGAGGGGCCTATGTTTAAAATTCCATCTCATTTGGACCTAAGGAAGTAATTTACTTCATTTAAAATAGAATAGGAGACTTGTTTGTAATTTATTCAAATTTTCTAAGGGCTTAAGTGCAAAGTGTGCTTGTCTTCTTCTTCCTCCTACGCCCGGTCAAAACCGACCACGCACGCGCCACCATGATTTCCGTCGCCTCTTTGCTTCTCGCTTTTCCGTCGCTGTCCTTGCTGCCTCGCTTCACGCATGCCGTGCTGCTTTGCCTCACTGCATCCCTGCCATGCTTCAGCCCCTGCTGCCGTCATCTGCCGCTCGCACGCGCCTCCATTTTGTCACCTCCCCTGCTGCCACCATTGCCGCAGCAATGGCTGCTGTCGCACGCGCCCGAGACGGCCTGGCCTTTACTGAAGACCAAGACCACGCGCGTCGCCCCGTTCGTGACCGACACACCCAAGCCTCTCGGTCATAAAAACCTGCGCCCGACCTTTTTTTTTCACACCCTATCTGCCGTCATTACCGACCACGTGTGAGCTCATGTGCCCGCTCACCCGAAGCCCCTCGACCAAAGACGCACCCACCTCTGCGAACGTCTTGATCCCTGCATGCATCCCGAGCAAGCCCCGACCCCCATCCAGCTCTGAGCCAGAACAATTTCTGGGAAGTGCCTAGTGACCTTGACTCCAACGATCGTGACATTGATGTGAAATTCGTGATCCTCCGTAAACCTTCGCTCTACTCTTTTCTCCTAGTCTTCATAATTGTGTTCCGAGCTTTTTGACCAAAGCTTTCCCTTGTTCCGTGGATGAAGGTAGCCGTGAGCAACGTTTCCTCCGCCGCTGCCCTGTTCCGGTCATCCCGAGCCGCCTCACTGACGAGCTCTATGCTTGGGTCCTCCTCCACGCAAACCAAGACAACGCCGGCCTTCTCTATGCTCCCGTGAAGCATTATCACCAAACCACGGCCTCCGGCGTTCTCCGAGACACTTCCGCGAAGCCGCCAAACCGCTGCCCTCCGCCGCCGCACGTCGTCGACGACCCTTCGGTGAGCGCCCAGTCCCGTGGACCCTTCCAAACGCTTTGCCTTGACCCGCTCGTCATTCTCCCTCCCTCGCGGCGAGGTTTCACCGACCACAGTCGCCGCCGGCGAGCACTCCGGTAGTGCCGGCACCACTCCAGCGATGCACATTGGCAGCTGACTAGCACGTTGAGTTGGCGCCGTGTGTCAGCCCCGTGGCTCACATTTGCTGATGTGGCTGCTTGCATGGCATGCCAAGTAATAAATCAACAACTAGAAAACCCAGAAAAGTCCTAGAAAATGTTGAGAAACTTTGAAAACCTATAGTAAATATTTATAAGTCCAATGGGCCTGAAACCAATTTTGTTAGTTTTTTCTAATTTGCTCTATTTAATAAAAATAATAAAAAGATGTCTCTGTACATATATTTTTATAAACTAATTATCTTATTCAAACACTAAATAAATCAATATAAATTCTAGGAATGCAATTTAAATCTGGTTTTTGGCATGCACTATTATTTTATGATAATCTATCACCCTGATTTTTGGCTAGGCAAAATATGAATTATTGTATGCCCAAAGATTTATTTAGCACATTTTCTTATAAAAATGCTAGTCAATAAAATATAAAATTTCAGGAGCTGCCACTTGGTAAAAATAATGATATTATATGTCTCTGTACATAATAAATCATCCATGTCTAGAAACACACTTTTACTTGAGTAAATGAATTAATTATTCTTAAGACTATATAAACCCTATTAAATGACTAAAGCACTTAAAATGATAAATTCAGAACTAGTTTCTTTTAAGCATATGGGTTCAAGAACATGTTAATAACCTAGTTATCATATTAACACCCTTGCATTTTGTATTTGTCATATTATTGCATGTGCGGTATTATTTCGGTACCGTTAACACCTTGTTCATTTTAGGTACCAAAAATTCGAAGCCAGAACCGGAGTTTCAGTAGGACCCCAACCCCGAAGAGCAAGAGACCATCGCCACTAACACCTTTGTTGACCAAGGCAAGCCCCGGTTTGCATATGCCATTTAATAAAGTTCTGCTAGTTTTACTATATCACTGCTAGTGTCTATTTTGAATGTTGCATTAAGTTAATAGGAGTTGGTTGGAAGTCCACTTGCACATTACTATGCTTAGTCATAGAGTATTATCGGTAGCTCTGTTATTATTGCTAAAGATGAACTTAATGGAATAAATTTACTGTTGATGATTATGGCTGGGCAGGGATGATGCATGTGTAGGTTTGCAGCAACACATGGGTGTTGACTATGGTTGTCCTGCCTTGTCAAACCTAGGACCCGTCCGTCGTGGCGCCTTGATCAAGCATTGAACAGTACCGAATGCATGCTAGTTTATGGGCACTAGTAAACCAATATAACATTAACACGACAATGAGGACAATACCCAGTACATTGGTCTTTGACCCTTCTACTGCTGGAGTGGGCAGTCCATACCGCGAAGTACTGTTGGCAGGACGGCATGCCCACTCAATGAGACTGGACCCGCATCAAGTTGTTGTTGTTCTTGTGAAAGATTATCATATACGACCTTAATTGGTGCGCATACGTCATGTATTTTGAGTTTTTCCAGCTGGTGTAAATCAATTCCACTTGTTGTCGCTCGCAGAAATAAGTACGCTTGTTCACTGAGTCATCACGAAGTCGCATGGAATCAAGAATTGGATTATTGCTTATGTTTTCTTACTGATGATTACTATTGCTGCTGTTATTATATTGTCCTTACTGTATGTTAGGCTTATTATTCTTGCACTGTGCCACTAAAGTTATATTTCGGCTCCATCCAGTTAAATTGGTTAAATAAAATTTGGTAGAACTAATAGGTTGCTTAGTGCAAGTGTTTTAAAAATAGCCATCCTACTAGAGCCAATGCATGTCTAGGCCTTTTGACGGGTAAGCCTTGCTGAGTAATTAGTACTCAGGCTTTGTGCCACTGTTGTTTTCAGCTAATCCAAAGATAGAACTACCGGTTGATGTGCTACCGTGGGACATGCAAGTCCCTGAAGGCTGGACTGCCTACTCGGAGTCTGAGCTGCCGCTGCGGTGATGTTGTGTGCTGCTCGGGTGATGACTCTTGGGCATTGTTGACACTAATTTTGATATTACTGAAATAGTTCAAATTATGAGAAATATAATACATTATGTTAATTATAAAAAAATCAATATTATAAATTAATAATAAATGATTTATGAATAATGCTAGCATGCGCTATAGTACAACACGTAGCATTGTTGTGCAGATGCATTATACCTCGAAATACATAGCTGATATATGATTTTTTATTCCATAAACAAAATAACAATATATCAATAAATACAATATAAATACATATATCATCACATAATCTCCAACTGTGTACTTGCATGCATTTTTGCTTGATCAAGTCTAATAAATAACCAAATAACCTTTTTGTAATAGACAAATACGTATATATGCGGCCATTAGGCTGCATTGCCGGAAGTTAATCAAGGATTTTTTCCCTTAATCACACGTAATTATCCCATATGATTGCAGCCCAAATAGCTGTGCATGTGAGTACATCTTCAAACACACATGTTGAAAGCCCAGTCTTCCTTGTAGTTGGCCGAGGGACTCCACCACGATATCCACCCTGCATGTGACTCGGACACTCACCGTGCTTAGCAAACACCACTGCCGCCTAAACCTTTTGAAATCGAATAGAAAAGGTGGGAATTGAGGAGCGGAAGAACCCGCGCTTCCCCGATGGAACCACCTCTCCCTGCTCTATAAATACAGGGCATGGCCGTAGACAGGGGAAGAGTCCAGAGATACACCGTCAGGCTACCGAAGTTCAGAGCAAGGAACCATCGGCGGACGGCTAGTCAGGAACTCGAAAACAAACCACCACCGCCACCATAGTTCGCCGGTGCTTGGCCATCAGCAACAGTAAGCACCTGCGAGGAAGAAAGAGAGCAAGGAGGCGAGCGCCGGCGAGATCGCTGCTGTGTTCGTAGCAGTTGGCAAGGTGAGAATCTGCAGAGTTATCCTGTTCGTCAGATCACAAGCAAGCAACTGCGGTTTCTTTCTCTCTCTTTCTCTCGTTCGGTTCATGGCTCTTGCCTTCCTTCGATTCTGGTCCTGTAAGGAGATTCAGACTGCTCACCATCCAGTCTGGCCTCTACCATGGATACAGATCAGGACATCGTAAAGATGCCACACAAGAAGATCACGCCATCACCCTCATGGGCGCCTCGATTCTTCATATCATCAGAAAATTGACCTTGCCGGAAGTGCTCGCTTCGCTCACGCTTCATGTGCAGGTTCTGCGCTCTCTTGTAACCGCCATGTTAGTAGTGATGCAGGTGCAGTTCTTTAATGACATAACCATGCAGAGTTGAGAATTTACTCACTTCGTTTACGCTATACGTATGAGCCAAATCAAAGTGCTGCGCAATGATAGACGTATACAGGTTTGAGTAGAACATAAGTCAAAACTCCGTAAATTCTGTATTGCATAAAAGAAACCGTGCATCACGCCATCATCTTGCAAAATTCTGTAGGCGGTTACATTGCATCCTCCAGAAATCATCGAAATCTAAACTAGAGATTTGCGGTACCGCTAATCATACACCTAAAAATAATGCATGATAGAGCATAGAGATTCTTTCATGCATGCATGTTTCATCTTGTTAGGCTGCATAATGTCTGCGTGCATCATTAAAAGTTACGTCAATGTGTTCACAAATTAACAACTGACGATTTTATCTGAAACTGCACTACGCTCAAGCATTTTCATGTCAAAGATCATAAAGTACATGGTCAATTTAAATAAAACCATAACAACACTTAGATTAGATCTTGCATCTCAACTCTCAATCAGCCTAAGCCGTAATGCCTTGTTGTCTGAGTGAGACAGTAAAAATTTGCAAATTTTGTATAGAAGCCAAGCCAATATAAAACAGTTATAATGTTGTATGGATGCCCATCATAGCATCATGCTCAGCATACAGCCTAATTATTTTGTGATCTGACATGCAAATACGCGGGCATTAGCCTAAGCAAATTGGCGTGTGCATGCCATATTCACCATTCAAATAGTACTCTGACCATCAGCATCCTGGCCAAGTAGATGGAACTCTGAACTAAATAATTCTTCAATCTAGATACTGCATGCATTATTCCTGAAACAGAAAATGCTATGGCAGTCAAACAAGCTATCAGCAAATGCTTTATTCCTTTGATCAATTATATCCAAACAAATGCCTGATGATAAACAGATTATGTCTCTTATCAAAATTATATAGACATACCTCAGCCAAATAAAATATTCAAATGTCATGCTCTAACTGCACTCTACATACAGATCATGCTTCACGCCTGCATATAGGCATACATTCTTTGACCCTATGGGATACAAGGTTCAAAGAAAATGATAAGCTTGCTCCGATCATACTCTGCACATGAGCTCTAAGTCCTTGAGTTCTATCCAGTCCTGAATAGTCATCTATGTTAAAATTAACAAATGTATTTCCCCTGGTCGATTATATGATCAAACAAGTATTTGTGGCTCATATGTTAGTTATTGCTTGACGAATATATATCAAAATTATCTGGTGATAACGAAGCCCAAAACTATAGGCATTTCATACATCTGCATTCCAATCATAAAGACCAAAGTAATTTGTGTGTGCCTGCATAAACACACATATGTCAGGTTATAAACAAAAAGAATATGTTAAGCTCTTCGGCAAGCATTCATCCAAGGCATCAAGACTAAAGACTTTGATTTTGTTATAGTCTGTAATAAGAAGCCTTATGTTGTGACGAATATGTAATCTTCCTTTTCTTTGTTGGAATTCCTAATCAGGGGTTTTCTCCTTTGGAGATGTAATTAGCATAATTTTTATGTAAATGTAAGAATTATGGATGTATGAACTCGCAATACCTGAATTATTTTCTTTTACGCATTCAAATTAAATTTAAATTCAAATTTGTCTCTCATGACGGGGGTGTGCGTCGCCTCGACCGTTTTCCCGCCATCAGATTCTGGCACGCCCAGTGGGACCTATTTTTTCCCTCATCTTAAAATTCCAATATAGTCACAACATATGGCTTTGAGTTGAAATGACAAAGTAAAAAAAAATGATGATATGATATATGATATACACCTATGTCTGCAAGAAAACTCACATATAGTTTTCTTACATGAAGGAAAGCATGGCGGGACATGTTCAAGATTTCATCACCATCCGTGTGGGTTCCCTCTGGATCGATGTTCCTATGGTGATGAGGACATCAACGACATACGAATAATGACGACGGAAGATGGCGCGCCAAACCAAGCTGTCACGTCTCCACCTCTCGTCGTCGCGCCTCCTCGAGTTACGGATCCATCTTCTAACGAGACGACGACATACAAGGGCCCAATCACTAGAGCTCAAGCCCAGGAATTGAAGACGGTTTTGATGCTAAGGAACGACGGCCCAGCATGATGTCGCCCGAAGGCCCACGTGGCCCAAGTCGCACGACTCCCTCTCCACCGCGCGCCTCTCCACTTCAGCCGGCCCTAGATGCCTCGTCCTCCCCCTATATAGTCAAGGGCTGCGCCCCATGTAATCTTTGAGTTTTGTTTTAAGTTTAGCTTAGCTATACATCTGTCTCTCAACGTGAATTCAGAACTCCACCTTCGTACAATACATCAGATTGCTCGCCTCTAATTCTTGCTCGTTCTTCGATTGCGCGTAAGAATTGATCCTCGTGATCAGGTTGATCTTGTTTACCGCAAGGTTAATATCCTCCGGAAGTTGGTTCAGCGATTGCATTGGCGCTTCGGCTTGCTCGTCGTAGTCGGATCGTGAGGGTCAACATCCACCAAATCGAAGTTATCTCCACTCGCCGAAAGATCGGGCACTCTACACCTATCATATGGGACCCCTCCAAGCAACCAGCAGCATCGAGTCGCTCCGCACTACGACCACATCGCCGGCGGTAGTGAATAATGAACAAGAAGTCAATTCCAAGCTTGAGGAGAGCTTCACTCCTGTTGTGTCCAAAGCTGCAAAGCGAAGGGCAAGGAGGGCTGCTGCCAAAGAGAAGGTGGTGACCTCAAAAGTGCACATTAATGATGCACGCAAGACATCCTCCTCACGCTCATCTCCTCTTGGGTCCCTCAAGCCACCAAGTTACAAAACTCCCAACCATGAAGCAAAGCCAAGTTCCCACCGTACAACATTGGGAGAATGACCTGTTTTCGTCATGAAGACAATTCCAAAGAGATCAACATTCCGCATCCATGTCCTGTCCATCAAGTCCAAAGGATGAGAGGCAGTTTTCTACATCAAATTTCCCTACCAGGCTGGAAGTGATGTCCTCAAACCAGCCTCTAAAGATAACAGAAACACCACCTAAAAAGACGGTGGGCGCATCATCGACACCGACGTTGCAGCCCATGGACAAAGGGAAAGCTCCAATGATAAAGTGTGACACATCATCTTCTGAAGAAGAGTCACACCATGTGATAAGTCGACTTCGTGCCAATGCTCCGGAATTTGTTCCTTCGTTGGTCTATAATCCCGACAAGGTTCAAACCAAACGCGAGCTTCGATGGCAAGGAGTTCACCTTTTTCCTCACAACGTGGAGGGGGTCATGTTGATCCCTTAGCTACAATTTCTGACCCAATATCATCAGAGATAATGATCTCAGAAAAATCTGTACAAAGTTCAACATCTACTAGGCGCCGCCAACGAAGCCAACGTAATGCTCGTCGGATATGGGCAAATCTCCCAGCCGTAATTGATGATTCTGTTATGGTAAAGTCACATTGAGAGTTCATTATTGACACCATTATGGACCAACATGAACAAAATCGTCGCAAGTTAAGAAATGCAGCATGGAGAGCCATGCAAATCTCTCTAGAAAAAACAATATGCCAGGATTTGAAATCACTGCTGCCTGGCGTATCTCCCTCAGATGATAGTATTGGTGGAGAGCTCATGAGACGAGCTGAAGTTTCGGCTAAATATCCAGAATATCAAGAGTTTGTGAAGAAGGATCCAAGGCGCGCAAAATATGCCTAGCAAGCTGCAAATATACGCGCAAGACGTAATGAATATAAGTTACGGGAAATGGCAATACCCACCGAATCCATGTCTAGCGGGATACGTGGATCTGACATTCTCTCATCAAGTTATGTCAATAACCATCAAGGAAATATACAATTTGTAGTGCCAATGAAACAAAATGCATCAAACTGCAGTTCATGGCCAACAAGGAAGAAAACCCCATGAAATAAATTTGAGGTTCTTACTTCTATGCATGTGGGTATCACTGGAGGTGATGATAATTCTAGCGAGACATCGTTCGCGTCAACACATTTCAAGAGGAAAAAGTCTCAACAAAATGTTGTAGACCATCGCCCTGTGACTAGAAGCCTATCAAATTCAGGTAATGATTCAGTGTATATAGGGTCTAATAATCCCCTGTATGATGACATTTGCCCTGAAAATGAGCTATTGGATACTGCAGGTTCAAGCGATTTGCCTCGGATAGAGAGTGAGTCATACCATGTGGAACAAGTGATGGCCACAAATGAAGGCCAATCAGTTGACAAACAAATGGCTCGACTCACAGCTATGCTTCAACAGAAAGAAGATGAACTAGCAGCATTGTGTCAACAAACAGCCGCACATCGACAAAGGGAAGAAGAGTTAGCGGCATTACATCAACAGACGGTTGCTTATCAACAAAGAGAAGATGAGTTGGCTGCACTTCGTCAACAAATTGCAGCTAACAATACAAGACAAGAGAAAGAAGCAAGCGTTGGTGCAAGCCAAAATAGCCATCAGCAAGTACCAAATGCAATTAGCCTTGAGGCGATTCAAAGAATGATTACCGAAGGAGTGAAAGCACAATACATGCAAACGCATTACTCAATGCGTCCGGGGTATGTAAAACCTTACCCTCCGGAAGTTGATATGGTGCCATTCCCAAGCAACTATCGCCAACCCCAATTCAGCTAGTTCAACGGGTCGGGGTCGCCTCATGAACATGTGGCCCACTTCCTAGCAGCGTGCCAAGATACGGCGCATAACGGGGCCCTTCTCCTCCGACAATTTGTGCAAGCATTGTCGGGTTCTGCTTTCACTTGGTATAGCAAGTTGCCACCTGGTTCGATTAGAACTTGGGAGCAGATGCAAGACGCCTTCCTTGAGCGCTTCTATAGCACTCAAAGGACGATAGGGATCATGGAGTTGACACAAACACTCCAAAGATCTAATGAAAAGGCGACCGATTTCATCAATAGGTGGAGAAATTTGAGCCTTCATTGCCCACAACCAATCACCGAGCCAGAAGCGGTTCAGATGTGTATGAATAATTTGAGCCCTGACATGGCTATATACCTCCAAGGTGTGCGTCCTATCAGTTTCGAAGAGCTGGCCTAATAAGCCACAGATATTGAGAACTACATGCAGCATGTCGCACGTGGTTCAAGACCATTTGGTAAGCCTATGGAAAAGAGCGGTCAACGTGATAAGTTGCCATCGAAATCAAAGTCAGCACAAGCAATGGAGACTACAGTGTCGCCTCCACAATTTCAGCTAAGAAGTGTCACTATGAGGAATCAAGAAAATAGAAATGCACAAGCTCCTAGGAGGGCAACTCTTAGTGAGCGACAGAGTAGAGAATATTCATTCCCACCCGAAGAAGTTGAGGATCTTTTTATGGGTTTATGGGAGCTAAATCTCATTGAACTCCCCAAATCAAGGAGGCCGGAAGAGGCTTCCAGATTCAAAGAGCCAAATTTCTGCCACTATCATCACATCTTGGGCCATACACTCAAAGATTGCTTTGTAGTGAAGAATATCATGCAAAAAATGATTGATGATGGAACGAATGATGCCAACCTCCTCAAAAACTTGAAGAAAGGCAAGAAAATAGCTACATCAAATGTAGCCACTTTTGAGGATCATATGGTAAATTATACAAATTCAAATAGTATGATGATTTATGATCAAATTACAATGAGATCAAAACCTGAGTTTGCAGATATGGATTTCTCAGGAAATAATACGCGGCTCAAATTTGAGTGCTGCCATGAAAGCAAGATTGTCCTTCAGCGGACTCCCACTCCAAGATATGGAAAATCATTTCCTCGAAGATCAAGAGAACGTCGACAACAACTCTCAAGGCGACGTGCACTACAAGGAGTGACATCGAGAGGAGACGTCTCGTGCTTCGTCAGAAGTAAATGGAGGTGCGAGAACTAGCTCCCCGAAGAGTGTGCGACCCTTGCTATTGGAGTCTTTGAGGATGATGGCGAATATCTTCATTTCCCTTAAGAAGAAGATGAAGACATAGCAGTTGATGAAGTACAACTTAGATCAGGTTGCCAACTGCGTGAACCTTATCCTCAATCCAAACAGCCCAAGGGCAAGAATGTAACTCCAAATGATATAACTGACCAAGTATCTAATGTGTCGATCAAGTATGATGTAATCGCACACTTGAAGAAAATAACAGCTATGCTTTCAGTGTATGATGCTCTATGTTTATCTTCTGATTTGCGTAAGGCTTTTATCACTGCACTTTCGTTCCCAGAAGATTATAGAGATGGGCTATGATATCTCCACCGACCCCTCATTATGCGACGGCCGGGGGCAGCTGGCACCATTTGAAAAGTCATTGTCTCAATCTCAACTAAATACCTTGCATCAAGACCAAATATTGAAAGAAGAGAAATATGGGCTGGGATATGAAGTCCATATGACCTCTGTTGAGCCAATTGATGTTGCACCCACTTCTCCGCAATTGGAGGATGGAAATCAACCAACCACAGATGTAGAAAAAATAAATATTGGGAAGTCTGATGATCCTCGTCCAATATTTATTAGCAAATACGTATCTAAAGAAAACAAGTAAAAATAACATAAGTTTCTTTCTGCAAATAGAGACGTCTTTGCTTGGTCTTATGAAGAAATGCCAGGCCTAGACCCATCTGTCGCCGTTCACCGATTGGCTATATAAAAGAATTTTCGACCGGTGAAACAAGGGCAAAGAAGATATTATCCAGAACTTCTCCCAAAAATAGAAGCTGAAGTTGACAAACTAATAGCTGCTGGCTTCATTAGAGAAGTAAAATACCTTACATGGGTTTCTAGCATTGTGCCTGTGAAAAAGAAGAATGGGCAAACAAGTATATGTGTAGACTTTAGAGATTTAAATAAAGCATGTCCAAAAGATGACTTTCCAATCCCTATATCTGAGATCCTCATTGATTCTACTATGGGGTATGAAATCTTCTCCTTCATGGATGGTTTTTCTGGTTATAACCAAATAAAAATGGCACCAGAAGACGAAGAATTAACGGCTTTTTGAACAACCAAAGGCATATATTGTTATATAGTTATGCCTTTTGGACTAAAAAATGTTGGTGCTACATATCAACGTGCCATGACAATTGTCTTAGATGGGTTGTTGTATGAGATCGTTGAGTGCTACATAGACGACATTGTTGTAAAATCAAAACAAGAGGCAGATCATTTAAAGCATTTGGCCATGGTATTTGAGCGCCTTAGAAAACATAAATTAAAAATGAACCCAATGAAATGTGCCTTTGGTGTTTCTTCGGGAAAATTTCTTGGCTTTATTTTCATAGAGCGCGGTATTAAGGTTGACCCTACTAAAATAAAGGCAAATGTAAATATGCCACAACCAAAAAATATTCATGAGTTAAAAAGCTTACAAGGACACCTAGCATACATTAGAGATTTATTTCTAATTTATCTGGGAGATGCAAACCATTCTCTCGTCTCATGAAGAAAGGAGTTCCATTCGTATGGGATCAAGCATGCCAAAATGCATTTGACGATATAAAGAAATATTTGACAAATCCGCCTGTCCTTTGTGCTCCTATTAAAGGGAGACCACTAATATTATATACTGCAGCCATGTCCACCTCATTAGGTGCGCTCTTAGCTCAAAACAATGATGACGGAAAGGAAATATCCTTATACTATCTTAGCCGCAGTCTGCTGGGGGCAGAATGCAACTACCCGGACATAGAAAAAATATGTTTATCACTAGTGTTTGCAGCACAAAAGCTTCACCACCAGATGTTAGAACATACGGTCCATCTAGTATCAAGAGCGGATCCACTTTGTTATATCCTTAATAAATGACGTTGTCTGGAAGAATGGCTAAATGGGCAATGTTCCTCTCACAATTTGATATTATATTTGTACCACAAAAAGCGGTGAAGGGTCAAGCACTAGCTAATTTTCTAGCTGCTCACCCAATTCCTGATGATTTTCCCATCGATGATGATCTACCCGATGAAGAAGTGTTTGCTACTGATGTAGCTACTTCATCCTGGAAAATGTATTTTGATGGTGCCTGCCGAAAATCAGGAGCAGGCGCACGTGTTGTCTTTGTCACCCCCGATGAAGCAATAATCCCGTACTCATTCATGCAAACATCAGCGATATCAAATAATGCTGCTGAATATGAGGCTCTAATCATTGGGCTCGAAATAGCTCAAAATATGAGTCTCAGTACATTGCACATATACGGTGATTCCCAATTGATAATTAATCAACTTTTGGGCACCTATGCGGTAAAGAAATTTGAGCTAATACCATATTACTTAAGAGAAAAAGAACTTATGTCTCAATTTTCTGATATGAAAATTGAATACATTATGAGAAGCCAGAATGAAAAAGCGGATGCTTTGGCAAGCTTAGCTGCCAGTATGTCGCTAAATTATGGACAAACGATGGATGTACGGGTAGAAGAGCAAAGAATTCTCCCGATATTTACTCAAGAAGAGGATATAACATCCACTCTAGTTCTAGCAGCTGATGCTTATGAAATTGAGCTAGGAGATTGGAGAACACCTTTCCTCGAGTATCTATTACATGGATACTTGCCCCTAGATTTTTCTCAAAGGTCTAGGATCTGAAAACGATCGATCAACTATACTTGCATCAATGACGTGCTCTATCGGCGGTCATGTGATGGAATCCTACTTCGTTGTCTTGTAGGAAATGAAATAACAGATGCAATGGCTGAGGTACATGCTGGAGTTTGTGGTGCACACCAATCTGGTCCTAAACTGCATTACCAACTTAAGCATTTGGGTTATTATTGGCCCACAATGTTTGAAGATTCAATGAAATTTGCAAAGAAATGTCATCAGTGTCAAATACACGCTGATTTTATTCATCAACCACATGAACCATTGCATCCAACCAATATGTCTTGGCCCTTCTAAATATGGGGAATGGATATTGTTGGACAAATTGACCCTCCTTCATCTAAAGGCCATAAGTTCATTCTCGCTGCGACAGATTATTTTTTTAAATGGGCAGAGGCTATACCATTAAAAGATATCAAGGCGGAAAATGTTGAGAATTTCATAAGAAATAACCTCATATACCGTTTTGGTGTTCCATCCCGAATTATATCCGATAATGGGACTTCATTTAAAAATAAAGAGCTATAGAGGTTGACCAACAAGTTCAAAATTAAACACCTTTTTTCCACAGCTTATAACCCCTCTACTAATGCACAAGCTGAAGCATTTAATAAAGTATTATGTAAATTACTCAAAAAAGTGGTTTCACAGAATAAACGACAATGGCATGAAAAATTACTTGAGACTTTGTGGGCATATCAAACCACAACATGTACACCAACGGGAATGACCCCTTATTCTCTCGTGTATGGAGGCGAGGCAGTCCTTCCATTAGAAATACAAATTTCTTCCTTAAGAGTTGCTGTCCATGAAAAACTTATAAAAGATGAAGCAGCAAAATTACGATTAAAAGAGTTGGATAACCTTGAAGAAAAGAGGCTTCGAGCCCTACAAAATCTAGAGGCATATCAAGCTAGGGTGTCTCGAGCTTTCGATAAACGGTTGAAAAGAATATCGTTCAAAGAAGGCGACTTGGTCCTCGTAGTCGTGCGACCGATGAATATCACACACCGCATGCAAGCAAAATTCAAGCCTAAGTGGGAAGGCCCGTATATCATAAAAGATGTGTATTCTAATGGTGCATATCAGATTGTTTCTCTCGATGGTGAGTATTATCCACCACCAATAAATGGGAAATTCGTAAAACGCTATTATGCATAAAGAACTTCAAAGAAAAAGCTCCATCGCTGCATGAGCCTAAACTGCATGCAAAAAAAAAAATGATCAATAGCTCTGTTGCTTCATGAGCCTAAACTGCAAGTAAAAAAAAAAACATCATCATATATATGCTCCAACGCTTTACGAGCTTAAACTGTCGCATAACAAAAATGTTATATGGCTTCGTCATTCTATAAATCTGAGGTGCAAATAATACACAGATATTACTAAGTGTAAAGTACAAACACTATGTAAAAGAAATATGTAAATACTCTAAGGCTGTGCGGGTATAAATGACCAGCCTGTTTTGTTTTAATATATATATATATATATATATATATATATATATATATATATAAAGACCTCAGGAATTGGACATATCAGTCATACTTTACAAGATAGAATGCAAAATCCAAAGCAAATATATATACAATAGACAACATCCAGCTAAAGAATTAGCTGGGGGCAAAATATCTATAAGTGTCTTCTTCCTACAAAAAGAGAGTCACAGATGCCTCAATAAAAGGCGTAGGGAGTAACTTTGTAAATACATGATAGATGGATTGAATGTTACATCTCTGGAATAAAACAATAAGCAAGTCATCTAATGATTATTACAAAATCATAAGTGATCTGAAATACCAGATGTGTGTGGCATATAGGATAATCAAGACTGAAATAAGTATTCATGAGAAATGAAAGAAATTCTTTTGGAACTTGAAATAAAAGACAAACAAACAAAGACTTCTATCAGGCAGCAGTGCGCCACTTCTTCAAAGCTTCAAAAAACTTCTCAGACTTCTGCCCAATATCAGTTGTTTTCGCCTGGAAGTCATGTGTCTCCATGTCAAAGCCCTTCTGCAGTGCACTCTTCAACTCCTGTACTTCTAAGTTGAGAGTGAAACGTGTTTGAATGAGTTCTTCTTAATCGTAGCAGCTTTCAAAGATTTCTTGATTTCAGCGAGCTGGTTCTTTAGATCAACTTCATGTTTCTCAGCCAACACTATCTCGTCGAATGTAGTCTTGTGTTTCCTCCTTGGCTGCAATCTCAAGCTTAACCTCAACCATAGCCTTACTTCTCTCCTCAGAAGTTACACTAAATTTTGAATGGACTTTCTGCAATTCTTCAGAAGCACTGATCAAACCATCCAGTGATTTCTTAGCCTCCGCCACACTAGCATATTGTGTGGGAAGTTGTGATGAAGCAGCCTGCAGAGCAGCAAGACAAGTTGGGTCCTTCAATGTACCCGTGTTAAACACCTTGAGAATACTATCGATCACCTTGGCAGCAGCATCCTTAAAAGCATTCTCCACGATTGCATTCATGTCAAGGGCCGCGACAGGAAGCGGCGCCGCTGTATCAACAGGCTTCATAGCTTTGTGCTGTTCAGAGCCTATAAGAAAACAAAACATAAATAAATAAAAGAAACAATATATATATATAAGAAAAATAAAGATATGCACATCTGGCTACCATTGGGACATAGTCCTGTATCTTTAGACTCAACAACACAAGGTGCTGTATGCGTCAAATCAGAAGCATACTGCAAATTAGCATCACTTGGTGCTGTTATGCTCGTAGGAGGCATCTCACTGATAGAAGGAAGAGGTTTTGGGTTGCCATCAAACCCCTCCAGAGAGTAATCAAGGAGGTTTAAATAGTCATCATCTTCTGCTGAGGGAATAGCATGTGGAGATCCTTAGGCTAAATATTGGTTGCCAGGGTTAAGTGGGAAAGTAGGTACTGAAGTAGAGTTGCAGCCTAAATCTCCATCCATGAAATTAAGCTTTCTCTTGGCTGGTGGTTCACTTTCTTGCTCCAAAGGAATCACTTGAGAAGAATGCCCCCTTTTACTAATATTACTTGCCATGTTCACTTGATTATTTGTGGGATTGTCCTGTGCCACAATATTTTCAAATGGCAAAACAACAGAAGAAGAGCATATGGTTTTGCCTTGCTGAGAACGATCCTTTTACTTCTGTAAGATAAAATAATATTATTAGCTGAAGAAATATGACGATAAAAAAAGATTATGATTAATGAAATAGAAGAGCTAAAAAAACGCACCAAGCTATTTGGTCTTGGGAACTCAATCTCTACATTCAGAGAGTCATGCAAGATCCTCTGCCATGGTCCATTGACTTCAGCTGTTTTCGCTTTAACTAAAGCTACATAATGTGCTTGGCGATGGTCAGGTACTGCTTGTATAACCACAAAATCACAAGAACAAAGTCTACGGGAAACAGTCCTGTCCACTTCTCATTTTTTCCTATCAGCATAACTCACATCTCCATGTGCATGACCATGCTTAAGATTACCCAAGATTGACATAAAAGGTTCTCTGAATTTTCTGAACCAGTTAATCCAATGAACTGAACAAACACCAGAACGTGATTCATCTGGAATTAGTTGGAAGTTTTTTTATTCTATATGCGACAAATGCTCCCAGTAGGCATGAGCTACACCAAAGTCCTCCGTAGTGTACAAGTTCACTAAGGGAGGATATGGTATGACTTGTTCAAGTCTGAACTGCCAGGCTGTACGGTCTGGATGATATGGTTCGGCATGCACAAATTAGCATGCCTAATAGGAAGCATGCCACGGCGAATGGATAATAAATATGCTTGTTTGACCCAGAGTGGATTTACAAGCTTGCTTGTAAGACATGGTTTGTAGGGATAGGAAAAAATGTTGTTATCATTACATAGAAATTCAAATGCGCCCTTAGGATAAAAATGGTAGTGGATCCTATACATCGTTTTCAACATAATAGGTTTAATGGAGCAAATGAAAGGAGGTAGATGTATTTTCCTCATCCTAGCGCCAAAGATGCCCTTTAGATAAGCGCCCATCCAGCCAATCAAATAATGGACTGGCCAAGGCCTTTTCCAATAGGATGGTCCAACCGGATCAGTAGTGATCACTCTCAAAGAGTAATATAATGAACAAAGAGCCGGCTGAGCTAAAGCATATCGGCGGCCCATGGCTATCCAAGAAGCTATGACTAACACCCCAGGCCGAATATATGGTCCTCCCCCATATACCACAAAGCAACAAAGCCAAAGAGCTAAGAAAGCTGCTTTATAAATGCGAGCAGACTCAATATCATTGGAAGGAGGACCTCCTGGACGGTTATAAAAATGATTGCACCACTCTTGAAATGATACTCGACCATCGACTTCTAATTTATCCCACTCCCCTAAGAGATAAGATAGGCATTTTGGATATAACAACACTGATGGTTCAAGATCATGGCCAGAAGGAACAAATTCATCATAGCACTCTCCTTCCAGTGGCAAAATCCCAAGCCGATGCATATCTAGAAGTGTCACGGTATGCTCACCAGACTAGAACAAGAAAGTGTTTGTATTTGGATCCCATCTTTCTAGCAAGGATTTCAAAAGCGGATCTGAAACAAAATAGTCTCCTAAAGATCAATATATGGCCCCATAGATGTAATCCGAACCCTCACTATCTCCTCTTAAATTGGAAGAATGATTGCTTAGGATATCAGCGCCCCACTTAGCATAGCCTGAAGGGATTGGGATATGCTCAGTAGTAAAGTCTTCCCAACCGAGACCTTCATTGATTATCTTATTCCCTAATGTCGATGCCCTTGTGGTTTGAGGAATAGGTGCCCATGGATAAAAGCAACGAGCAGAAAAAGTAGAAACTTGTCGCCACCCTTGATCAGTATTTGTCATGTCACCCTTTGTCAGCTCTTGCGCAAATTGTGGGGTTGACTGCCCCTTTAGTCTTCGGCTCATACATTTGAACCCGGGTGACATATGAAAGAGGCATCCTATAGAGAGAAATTGCTTCTCTCTTCCATCTACATAAAAAAAGGTGCATATATGAAGATGTTTAGGTATAAACATAAATGCTACACACTAAAAACAAAAGACATAGCACACATATTTATATTGTATACGATCTTCAGTTACAGCTCCTTAAAAAGATTAGATCAAAATGAGTCATCCTGATATGACAATAAAAAAAAAGAGACCAAAAACTGAGCGTGTTTCATAAAAAAAAAGCACTGATACAGGATCTGATACATTGGCTCTAACAAAAACGACAAATAGCATCTTGGAACAATCGGACTTGATATATCAAAGTTCATTCAACTAGGAGGTATATATATAACGTCAAAGCTCATCTAGGCGACTAAAGAACGTAGGATGCTTTCTAATGATGATTTAAAAGTACCTTCTTGCGCTGCCAAGAGTGACACCAGTAAACGCGTCACTTGTTGTTAACCCGGCCGGCGCCTGACGAGTCTGCAGAATGCAAAGCAATGAAAGATGGATGATGGATCACCCATACGCGTGAGCGCCATCACACAAAGCCACACACAAAAATGAATGAGAGGAGAAGAAACCATGAGAAAGAAAGAGACCTTGGTCAGATCGTGAGAAACGAATCGCGTTTACTGCGACAGAGAGGTCAAGTAAAGAAACCTTGACGGCTGAAGCCAATATACATAGATGGATCCACTAGTAACAAACTACCCTATTCTCTCCTACGTGCGTGAGATTTTATGACTTTCTTAATAATGTGGGTTAAAAAAAAAGGTTTATCCATCATGTTCCTCAGAACGCATAACATACAGGCGTCGTGAGCTATAATACGTGAGCTCCATACGTTAACCCCCTCAAAGAAAAAAAAGGGAAAATCATCATTGTGAAATAAATGAAATAAAATAAAAATCAAATTTTGAGTTCCGGATATGTCGATATATACCTTTCTCCACATCCGGACCTTGAGAGGCATCTGTTGACACTAATTTTGATATTACTGAAATAGTTCAAATTATGAGAAATATAATATCTTATGTTAATTATAAAAAAAATCAATATTATAAATTAATAATAAATGATTTATGAACAATGCTAGCATGCGCTATAATACAACACGTAGCATTGTTGTGCAGATGCATTATACCTCGAAATATATAGCCGATATATGATTTGTTATTCCATAAACAAAATAATAATATATAAATAAATACAATATAAATACATTGCTCAAATGAAAATCAAACATATCATCACGTAAACTTCAATTGTGTACTTGCATGCATTTTTGCTTGATCAAGTCTAATAAATAACCAAATTACCTTTTTGTAATAGACAAATGCATATATATACGTGGCCTTTAGGCTGCATTGCCGGAAGTTAATCAAGGTTTTTTTCCTTAATCACACATAATTAGCCCATATGATTGCAGCCCAAATAGCTGTGCACGTGAGTCCATCTTCAAAGACACATGCTGAAAGCCCAGTCTTCCTTGCAGTTGGCCGAGGGACTCCACCACGATCTCCACCCTGTATGAGACTCGGACGCTCACCGTGGTTAGCAAACACCGCTGCCGCCTAAACCTTTTGAAATCGAATAGAAAAGGAGGGAATCGGGGAGCAGGAGAATTACTACGCTTCCCCGATGGAACCACCACTCCATGCTCTATAAATACAGGGCATGGCCGTAGACAGGGGAAGGGTCCAGAGATACACCATCAGGTTGCCGAAGTTCAAAGCAAAGAACCATCGGCAGACGGCTAGTCAGGAACTCGAAAACAAACCACCACCGCCACCATAGTTCGCCGGTGCTTGGCCATCGGCAACAGCAAGGACCTGCGAGGAAGAAAGAGAGCAAGGAGGCGAGCGCCGGTGAGATCACTGCTGTGTTCATAGCAGGTGGCAAGGTGAGAATCTGCAGAGTTATCCTGTTCGTCAGATCACAAGCAAGCAACTGCAGTTTCTTTCTCTCTCTTTCTCTCGTTCGGTTCATGGCTCTTGCCTTCCTTCGATTCTGGTCCTGTTAGGAGATTCAGACTGCTCATCATCCAGTCTGGCCCCTACCATGGATACAGATCAGGACATGGTAAAGATGCCACACAAGAAGATCACGCCATCGCCCTCATGGGCGCCTCTACTCTTCATATCATCAGAAAATTGACCTTGCCGTAAGTGCTCGCTTCGCTCACGCTTCACGTGCGGGTTCTGCGCTCTCTCGTAACCGCCAAGTTAGTAGTGATGCAGGTGCAGTTCTTTAACGACATAACCATGCGGAGTTGACAATTTACTCACTTCGTTTACGCTATACATGTGAGCCAAATCAAAGTGCTGCAAGATGATAGACGTATACAGGTCTGAGTAGAACATAAGTCAAAACTCCATAGATTATGTGTTGCATAAAAGAAACCATGCATCACGCCATCATCTTGCAAAATTCTGTAGGCGGTTACATTGCATCCTCCAGAAATCATCGAAATCTAAACTAGTAATTTGCGGCACCGCTAATCATACACCTAAAAATAATGCATGATAGAGCATAGAGATTCTTTCATGCATGCATGTTTCATCTCGTTAGGCTGCATAATGTTTGCGTGCATCATTAAAAGTTACGTCGATGTATTCACAAATTAACAACTGACGATTTTATCTGAAACTGCAATACGCTCAAGCATTTCCACGTCAAAGATCATAAAGTACATGGTCAATTTAAAATAAAATCATAACAACACTCAGATTAGATCTTGCATCTCAACTCTCAATCAGCCTGAGCCGTAATGCCTTGCTGTCTGAGTGAGACAGTAAAAATATGCAAATTTTGTATAGAAGCCAAGCCAATATAAAACAGTTATAATGTTGTATGGATGCCCATCATAGCATCATGCTCAGCATACAGCCTAATTATTTTGTGATCTGACATGCAAATACGCGGGCATTAGCCTAAGCAAATTGGCGTGAGCATGCCATATTCATCATTCAAATAGTACTCTGACCATCAGCATCCTGGCCAAGTAGATGGAACTATGAACTAAATAGTTCTTCTGTCTAGATACTGCATGCATTATTCCTGAAATAGGAAATGCTCTAGCACTCAAACAAGCTATCAGCAAATGCTTTATTCCTTTGATCAATTATATCCAAACAAATGCCTAATGATAAACAGATTATGTCTCTTATCAAAATTATATAGACATACCTCAGCCAAATAAAATATTCAAATGCCATGCTCTAACTGCACTCTACATACAGATCATGCTTCACGCCTGCATATAGGCATACATTCTTTGACCCTATGGCATACAAGGTTCAAAGAAAATGATAAGCTTGCTCCAATCATACTCTGCACATGAGCTCTAAGTCCTTGAGTTCTATCCAGTCCTGAATAGTCATCTATGTTAAAATTAACAAATGTATTTCCCCTGGTCGATTATATGATCAAACAAGTATTTGTGGCTCATATGTTAGTTATTGCTTGACGAATATATATCAAAATTATCTGGTGATAACGAAGCCCAAAACTACAGGCATTTCATAAATCTGCATGCCAATCATAAAGACCAAAGTAATTTGCGTGTGCCTGCATAAACACACATATGTTAGGTTATAAACAAAAAGAATATGTTAAGCTCTTCGGCAAGCATTCATCCAAGGCGTCAAGACTGAAGACTTTGATTTTCCTTTTATAGTCTCTAATAGGAAGCCATATGTTGTGACGAATATGTAATCTTCCTTTTCTATGTTGGAATTCCTAATCAGGGGTTTTCTCCTTTGGAGATGTAATTAACATAATTTTTTTGTAAATGTAAGAATTATGGATGTATGAACTCGCAATACTTGAATTATTTTCTTTTACGTATTCAAATTAAATTTAAATTCAAATTTGTCTCTCATGACGGGGATGCGCGTCGCCTCGACCATTTTCCCGCCATCAGGCATGAGTCATTACCACCGCTGTATCATCATGAGATCGTTGTAATATTTGTATTTGCTTCTGCTATTTTCAAACTCTCAAGAATTTGTAACATTCCGCTGCACTTTAACTACTCAATGATGTAACAACTTGACTTAAATTTGAATCACTGTTGTATTATCAAGTGTCTGCTTTATCAGCACCGTTGGAACCTTGATCCTTCGAGAAGGGGCGCCACAGCTGGTATCAGAGCGTGGTTCATGATAATACATCATATAAATCATATTTTTCAAAAACTACGATGTATGTAAGTGAGGAATACGTTAGTATTTCCCCAATTAGATGTTAAGGTTGGTGACAAGCTAACGGGTTATGCTTGAGTTGGTTTACTTATGGTGTTTTATTTGACACTTAAAGTTCGCTCGCAAGGACTGTGGCTTTACGAGACGATTCCTTCCATGAATCGTCGCTAACATATTTTATTTTTGGCTCCGTGAACAAGTATTGGAGCGTAGAGTTCGCTCGCGAGGGCTATGGTTTCACGAGATGGTTTCTCCATAAACCGTGCCAACTTTTTCTTAGTGATGCTCATCATCGTAGGTTTACGAGCATGGGTACACTTGCAAGGACCGTGGCTTCGTAAGGCGGTTCGTTTCATGAACCGTTGCCAAGTAGAATTGTGCTTATTTTCGTAGTTTCGTTTAAATTTGATGTATTATTTCTGTAATGAGTTTTTTGTAGGTACACTAACGCCGTTAGTATAAAAATTTAGATTTGACTTTCGTGTTGAGTGCTGGTCGTCACTAAAATTTCGTGTCGTTAAGTACCGGCAAAATAAAGCGTGTGTTGTGAGGAATGATAGGAAAATAAAATGGAAAGTTTGCATCATCCATTCCCATGTAACTCAAGTAAAAATTTGACTCTCATCTTGCTCACTCGCTTCTGGATAAAAATCTAATTATGGTTCAGCACACAATTTTGAAATTCAAATTCAATTGTTGAATTAACACCAATCTGTCCTGATTTTAAGTGCTAGCTTCAAAATCCATAATAAATTAATTATTCCACCAAATGAGGCATATAAATACTTGTTGGAAAGACCAGAATGTGCTCTGTCACCTCATGTAAAAATTTAAAATTTGATCAGAACAGAATTGACTTCAAAACAGAAACAACCTCAGACTATCAGCCACTGTTTTCAGAATGAACCCTGAACTTAAAAATTTCATAACTGGAGTTTTACTTCGAATTTGGAGGTTTATAAGCCCAATCTCGGAGATCTAGAAGTCTATTTTCATTTCCAATAGGTCCCAGACTCTGATAAATTTTTCTCTGTCCAATAGAGCCAAAATAGTAAGCCCCTGTCATCCAGAAATAGAATCTGTCAACCTGAACTTGTAAAAATCATAAGTCCAGTTTTACTTGAAATCTTTGTGAGTAAAAATACAATTTCAAAAGCTTAGGAAGTCTTCTGTAATTTTGTTCCAGACACCAGTCCTGGAGATTTCAATTCTAAAACCTAACCTAGTTTTGTTGCCCCTTGAAGCTGGAAAATGTAAACTAAAAATTTGACTCTGTATTTCATAGAATTTTATATGAAATGCATTTTTACTATAAGAGAGATTTGACTCACTCAAATTTCATTCCTTGTAGATGGCTGAAAACGATCACCCACCACCGCCTGGTTGGGAGATTACCGATGGACTGGAGCTCCCTGGACTTACCCGGCTGTTTTGGAGTATTCTCCAAGGTTCTGGACATGATATTCCTCCCACCTATGTTGGCAAGACATTCCTGGAGAATGGAACCACTTCATGTGTGGTCCATGTTGCCGTTCTCGCTAACTATTCTGTCATGCCCGAATGGGAGTCTTGGACTATCAGTGTCTCTGGAGAGGATTTATTCTTCACTTGGAGTGTTGCTGCCTTCAAGGCCCTCACCCGATTCTGTGAGATTCACAAGCATGAAGTTGCTGGAACACTTGTCACTCTACTGCCTATCGATGACTTGGAGGATTTTGAGTGGAGCCGGCGTGTAGATTTTATCTTTGACCAAAACGACCTGCTCTATCATCCAGTGGTACATGTCATAGGATATTATGCCTCTCAGTATTTGCCATATGCAAGGATTTGTATCGTCAGCTGGATATGTTTCAGGCCGCACATCGGCTTTCGAAAGCAAAAAAGCAGGCCAAGATTCTGGAAATTTCAGAACTGAACCAACAAATCCAAGCCAATAATGTAGAGATGGATGAGATTATAGAGAAGCATGACCAAGCCCTGCAGGACGCAGGAGATTTTGAGCATGACATGATTGAGGCTCGGGATGAATTAGCAGCTTTTAAAGAAGCTCATCTCCCACGCATTGATGGTTGGGACGAAATTAATTTGGTGTATGGAGAACAAGTGGATGAAGAAATGCCACCTGCTGAAATTGAGGATGTAGGCATGGCTGAACAGGAGGAACCGGAAGACATAGACCCCGAGGAGGATACCAGTGAGGATGATTCGTCGGATGCGAGTTCGGACGACTCCGACATGGATGAGGATGATCCCACTGATCCGAGATCGAACGATTCAGACACAGATGATGAGGACCCTGACGTGGACATGGAGTAGATGAGTCACAACACTATGTGTTGAATCGTGTAATATATGTATCTCGAGTTTAGATGTTGGATCATGTGTCTTGCATAGTGTGCCCGCAATACCGTAGTTAGGCGTTGGCACATGTATGTAAGAAGTGGTGTGATGTGTCCTTTTTAACAACCATGTAATCGATCTTGAATTAATGGAATTAGTGGTTACTTCTGAAATTTTATTTGTGCCCTCTTGCAAATTTATATTTTGCGCACCTATACGTCTATATGGATTATTTCTAAGAGATGACTAATGTGTAGCAATATAAATTGCTGAATGGTGCGTACTCGGAACTAGGAGGAGCCCGAGAGCTCGCAACAGGGAGGTGCTGCACAGCTCACGCTAGCAGAAATACTCGCTGCTGTTCTCACTCGCCAACATAATGATTCTGAGATGCTCCGCCAATTGGTGGAGAATACGTCCCATCTGGTTAGATGTGGAGGCAACCACAACAACAACCAGCCTCATCAGTGCACGCACTCATATTTTCTGGGTACTCACCCATCGACTTTGAGCGTACCAAAGAGCCTCTGGACGCGGATCACTGACTGTGTCAGATCGAGTCTAAATTCGGTCTGCTGGAATGCACTGAGCAATAGAAGGTGCGATTCGCTGCCCAGCAACTCCAGGGCCCTGCTAATGCCTAGTGGGCAAATTATGAAGCTTCTCTGCCTGCTGGCTGCCGTGTTGAGTGGAATGAGTTCAAGACAACATTCCGTGCACATTTTATTCCCGCTGGCCTCATCCAGAGAAAATTTCAGGAATTCATGAATTTGAAACAAGGAGGGAGGAATGTCCTGTAGTACTCTGAAGCTTTCAATCACCTTGCTCAGTATGCTACTGAGTATGTCAACACTGAGGATAAGAAGAGGTATGCATTCTTACGTGGTATGAATGCCACGCTGAAGGAACATCTGACATGGCAGACAACGGGCATGTTCAATGATCTAGTCAACGCTGCTATTGTTCAAGAAGGTACTATATGCCAAGTTGAAGAAGAAGACCGCAAAAGAAAGGCCCCTGCTAGTGCCCCTGCTGAACCACTAGCTAAGCACCGTCTAATATACACTTCCCCCACTGGACAGCGTTTTCGGGCATCTCCACAGCAAAAATTTCAGCGC
This sequence comes from Eleusine indica, assembly GCA_030378355.1. Classification (NCBI taxonomy): domain Eukaryota; kingdom Viridiplantae; phylum Streptophyta; class Magnoliopsida; order Poales; family Poaceae; genus Eleusine; species Eleusine indica. The sequence continues at coordinate 26,386,406 of CM059501.1, read as the reverse complement.
CCCTACATGCCGAACTACGCGAGGCCATCGCAGCAACAAAACTTTCCGCCTCGTGCACCATATCAGCAGCAAAACAACCAGCACTGTGCACCACAGCAGCAGCAAGAAAATCATAATAGACGCGCTCCACAGCCCGCTAATCATGGCCCCTACCTGTGTTACAACTGTGGCCGTGTCGGACATTTTCCAAAGGAATGCACTGCTCCCAAGCACAACAACAACAATGGTTATCACAATCAATGTCAGAACTAGGATGATACTAAGAATGTATAGTCTCGTGGTGCTCAAGTCAACTCCACCAGTACTGAAGATATTCCTCATGGTAAACCTATGCTAACCGGTACGCTCTCACTTCATTATCAACCTGTTCTTACACTTTTTGATTCCGGTGCTACACATAATTTCATCAACAAAGTGTGTGTATAAAAGCTCAATCTTCAAACCGTTGCTACAAAAAAATGTTATACAGTGCGTTCCCCCGCTGGGCAAATCATTGCTAACCAAATAGTATGCAAAGCTCCTTTGGAAATAAATCAAAAAGCCTATCCCACAAATTTTATCATGCTTGACAACCAAGAGATCAATCTGATTTTGGGCATGTTCTGGATGAAAACCCATAAAGCCATGTTAGATATTGACTCTCGTATTTTCCATTTGAACTCTCCCCTGCATGGCCGAGACACACTTCCACTAAATACCGATGCACTGAGCAACCTAGATGTCTATAACTTAGAAGAGAAATAATTAGAAAATATTCCTGTCATTTGTGAGTATCCGAACGTGTTTCCTGAGGCTATATCTGGCCTCCCACCTGATCATGAAGTGGAATTTAAGATCGAAATTCAGCCAGGAACTTCTCCTGTATCCCGTTGACCGTATAAAATGGCCCCGAATGAGCTTGCTGAATTGAATAAGCAATTGAATGAGCTGCTGGAAAAGGGATTCATTTGCCCAAGCTTCACCTTGGGGCTGTCCCGCTATTTTTATGAAGAAGAAGGACAAGTCTCTGTGCCTAGTTGTTGATTACCAGCCCTTAAATGAGGTCACGATAAAAAATAAATACCCGCTGCCCCGAATTGATATTCTTTTTGATCAATTGGTTGGTGTCAAGGTCTTTTCAAAGATTGACCTTCATTCAGATTATCACCAAATAAAGATTAGAGCAGAAGATAACCAAAGACCGCTTTCTCTACAAGATACGGATTATTCGAGTACCTAGTGATGTCATTTGGATTAACCAATGCTCCTGCCCATTTCATGTATCTCATGAATTCAGTATTTATGCCGGAGCTAGATAAGTTCGTGGTAGTGTTTATTGATGACATCCTTATTTATTCTAAATCCAAGAAAGAACATGCCGAACGTCTTCATATTGTTCTTCAACGTCTATGAGATCACAAGTTGTTTGCAAAATTCAGCAAGTGTGAATTTTGGTTGGACCGTGTGCCATTTCTTGGTCACATAGTTTCAGCTGAAGGCATCTCTGTAGACCCCAGCAAAGTTCAAGATGTGCTGGATTGGAAGCCATCTAAAACGGTTCATCAAGTTCGCAGTTTCCTAGGGCTAGCTCGATACTACCGTAGGTTCATCCCTAACTTTTCCCAGCTATCCAAGCCTATCACAATGTTATTGAAGAATGATGTGAAGTTTGAATGGGACGACAAGTGCGAAAAAGCATTCCAAAAATTGAAGGAACTATTAACCACTGCCCTAGTATTGGATCAACCGGACATCACTAAACCGTTCGACGTGTATTGTGATGTGTCTGGGACAGGACTCGGATTTGTGCTTATGCAATGTGGTCGTGTTATTGCCTATGCATCACGACAACTGCGAAAGCATGAGGAACATTATAGAGCTAGCTGCAGTTGCGCTTGCACTAAAAATATGGAGGCATTATTTGCTCAGAAATTTAGTGCATATTTACACGGACCATAAGAGCTTAAAATACATTTTTACACAAGCTGATTTGAACATGAGACAACATCGGTGGCTGGAATTAATCAAGGATTCCAACCTGGAGATTCATTATCATCCGGGCAAGGCCAATGTAGTTGCCGACGCGCTGAGTAGGAAAGTTCATTGCAATAATGTGGTGCTGGAATTTCAGAACAGCAGCACCGAAAATATTATTCAGAACCGAGCCTTCACATTACTCCTGTCCCAATGATCAGCAACCTTAGTATACATTCCACAATTCGTGAAGAAATTATTGCAGCACAGAAACGTGACAAGGGTATGGAATATATCCGCCAAAACATTAAAGACGGTAAAGCCAAGTGTTTCACACAAGATTCGGACGGTACTCTGTGGTTTAATAACCGTTAAGTAGTAACAAAAGATTTTGATCTTCATCGGAAAATTATGGATGAACCACATCGGTCAAAATATTCCATACATCCGGGTAGTAATAAAATGTACCAAGACTTGAAAAAGAATTTTTGGTGGATAAGAATGAAGCGAGAAGTTGCCCGGTATGTCGTAGAGTGCGATACTTGTCAGAGGATTAAAGCGGATCATTTGAAATCAGTCAGATTACTTCAACCATTAAGTATTCCTGCTAGGAAATGAGAAGACATCAGTATGGATATTATTGTTGGACTACCTCTCACTTCACGTAAGCATGACTCGATTTAGGTCATCATGGATAGACTCACAAAGTCTACACATTTCCTACTGGTCAACAACACATAAAATAAAGCAATACGTAGAGCTATACATATCAAGAATCTTATGCCTACATGGAGTGCCTAAGACAATCATTTCGGATAGAGGCTCGCAGTTTGTTGCTCGCTTTTGGGAACAACTACATGCGTCTCTGAGAACACACTTAATTCATAGTTCTGCTTATCATCCCGCTACCGATGGACAAACAAAGCGTGTCAACCAAATATTGGAAGATATGCTCAGAGCCTGTGTTTTAGCACATAGCGGTAACTGGGATGAATACCTGCCTTATGCGGAATTTTCATACAACAACAATTATCAAGAAAATCTAAAAATGTCACCGTTTGAGGCACTCTATGGACGAAGTTGCAGAACACTGTTGAACTGGTCCGAATCTGGAGAAAGAGCGATATTTGGTCCTTGTCACACGCAATTTAAGGAGCAAAACGGGTGCAATCGTACGTGTGCCCAGGATCAAGTTACACACACATACGGTACATCATTAATGGTAAACAGAATAAGTATCCATATCCTTTAATTATTACATCATATCTTTATTGCAAAAGGACCTGTAGCTCTAAAAGAAAAGTACATCGAAGTAGCGGAAATAAACTAGCGTAGATGTCCCAAGACTCCACAGACACCGACTGGTGGACCATCGCCTAGTACTCGTCTCCCTCATCTTCATGGTAGTCCCAACCTTCTCCTGTGGCTGAGCAGCAATATGGTATAGCAAGGGTGAGTACGTGTCGTACTCAGCAAGTGGGGGAAAAGATGACATGGGGCTATAGGCAAGAAAGGCTTATAGGGGTTTATTGCATGAGCTTTTAATTAACCTAAGCATCCTATATACTAAGTGGGGTCATCCCAACCATTAACCACGGGGTTCTATCCAAGCCAAATCCAATCCAAACCACAAATACCAACCATTCCATCCCATAACCACTAATCTTGTGAGGACTCCAGGCCGCTCGTGACTGTGAGCACGGCTATCATGATAGTTTGACACTCTATAGAGGTTGTACCACTTTACCCACAAGTCGTGATTCCCCGTGTGCCCGCGGACGCGACCCAAATTACACACTTCCTTGGGTGTGTGGCAGGGTTTCACTACGAGGCTGTTCCAGAGGGTCTCCCAGTACATGCTAGCCACTAAGGTTCCACTCCCGTCCTTAAATGATATCCCATCAACAAGCCGCTCATCACCCTAGGAGCTCCCTCTTGAGCCATTCGGATACAAGGACAGTCCTCTCTTGACTTCCATTCCCCGCTCCACCAAAATGCTGCACCGACACTAGGAGAACATCTAATTACTAGGCCAAGCCTTACCCATATCGGTCTTGTGATGGCACTGTTTTCCTGGGTTATTGCTCCAAGAACTGGTTCCTAGGATCTACAACAAGCCTACCGCCACCAACCATGTGCCCACGGCACCACATCCAATCCATCCGGCTTGCATAGATCCCAAAGTCCAAGTTGCTAAAAATTACCAACTCTTTCCCAAGTGATATTGTTCGTTAGTCAAAATTAAATGGAACCCAACAACCCAGTAAGCAACTAAGCATGTCTACCCATTGACCGATAAAGTTCTAGTTCAAGGCGACAAGGACAAGATAGACAATACTAGTAAATCCTAACAATAGGTTCCCAATCAATTGACGCAAGCATGCAATTCTAAAGTAACATTCATAATAGGTACATAATGCATCAAGGACACTTGCCTTCGTCCTGCGCGTGCTGTTGTTCAACCACTTCGAACTCCTGCTCTTGGAGGTCCTTGTACGCGAATCCTTGCGTGCAGTCGTCTTTACGCGTGACAATACCGACACAAGTAATTGCACATAAAATCAATACACAGTCATGCAATCATGGAAAAACAGTATGATAATGCCATGAATGCATAGGTTATGCTCCTACGATCGTTTTGGCACCAGAATCACTTAATTCGGAGTTACGAGTAAAAAGTTATAAAGGTTTGAAGATACAAGGTTAAAATAGTAAAATCAGAAAATGTAGTACTAACAGGTAGTATTAGTTACTACGATCATGTTGGCGCAAGATTTGAGGTTTTAGGACTAAAATGGTAAAAAAAACAGATAGGTGTAGGGTCCTAAAAGTAATTTCTGGAAAGTACAGGGACTAATTTGTAAAATAACAGGGTGAAAATAACCTATCATAAAAATCCAGGGACAAAAATGCAATTTATAACAAGTTTAGGGACTGAAGTGTAAAAAGACAGGACCTAAGGGTAATTAAAAATAAGTCCAGGGGTGTTTTTGTAAAACTATAGGTCCAAAATAATAATTTTAGTAAAATACAAGGTTGTTTCTATAAAAATGTAGTGCTAAAATAGTTTTTATGAAGTTTAGGGGCTTAAATACAATTTTCTAAAGCTTCTGCACAAAAACAGGGGTATAAATATAATTTAAACTAAGCGTAGGGGCCTAAATGCAAAATGCTAACATTATCCAGGAATTCATTGAATTAATTTAAAACTAAAAACCCGTGGACCGGGTGCATGGGTTTCGTGGACCCACAGTCCATTGGTCCATGGTGGACCGATTACATACCCCTTCGGGGTATGTAATCCGGCTCGCTGGATCAAGATCCAACGGCCAGGATAGGCTAGACGGGTGTGGTGGTCGTTGGCGGCCACTCAAAACAGCGGCGCGGCGGCAGAGCTCGCCGGAGATGGCCGGATTGGCGCTCTGGCAGCCAGGACGGGATTCCGAGGGGCTCCATAGAGAGGGGAGGTGATGGCGAACTCACCTAGCGAGTCGCGCGGGGGAGGAGAGGGTCGAGGAGGGGCTCGCAACGGCAATGGCGGGTCAGAGATCGTCAGCGACATCGGATAAGGCGCCTACATCGACGGGAGGTGGCCAGGATTAGCTAGCGATGGTCCTCAAGCACCTGCGATGCACGGCGACGGGTCCAATCGGACCGGGACGTGTCGGAGGGAGGAATCATGGAGGCGGCGGAGCTCTTACCGGAGACGGCGAAGAACTCGCGCGCGGCGGCGCTAGAGCAAGGCAGATGAGAAGAGAGCTCTTGCGCAGCGAGGAATGGGTTCTGGGGAGGGTGTCGACTCAGTTTTTATAGAGAAGGGAGCTAGGGTTGCCGGAATTCGGCCGAGGAACAGAGGCCGATAATCTCGCCCTTTTTTCCAAAATTCGAAGCCGGTGACAGGGGCTCAACGGGGAAAGCGGGGGGGGGGGGGGGCAATTACGGGACGCGCGGCGATCACGGATACGATGTCGGCAGGGCGCGGGAGCCGGTGCAGAGGCGCGCAAATTTGAACCGGGCAGAGAAGAAAAAGGAAAGGGACGAGATCGACGGGAGGAAGAAGATGATAGATCGGGCCCGTCTGTCGGTGAGATAGAGTGGGGAGGGAGGTGGGTTCGGGGGAAAGGCGCCTTCAGCGCGGTGGGAGGCTGGCTGGGCCAAGGTGTTCGTGGGCTGGTGGCCCGAGAGGGGGGGGGGGAGTGGGAAGAAAGGAGAGGGGGTTTCCGGGGTGGGCCAGAAGAAGAGGTTTCGGCCCATTCTGGTTTTCCTCCTTTTTCTTTTCCTTTTCTAATTCTTTTCCCTCGTATTTCTATTCTAAATTCCTGGTACTTTATTTAGTAATTAATTAAATTCTCAATGCAATTAATAATCTACATGGCATGCAAAAAATGCAATAAGTTAATTATAATTATTTTAGAAATTAATTTGACCAGGCTATTTTATTAATTGCTAAATGCTAATAATTGGCATTTTTAGAAATTGCAAAAAGTAGGGTGTTACAAACCTACCCCCCTTAAGATGAATCTCGCCCTCGAGATTCAGAAAGATCTGTGAAGAGATGGGGAAACTCGGCTTTCAATTCTTCTTCAAGCTCCCAGGTGGCTTCCTCTTTCGTGTGATGGTGCCATAATACCTTGCACATTCGAATCACCTTGTTTCTCATAACTCTCTCAACAATTTCTAGGATCCTGACTGGTTGTTCTACATATGTGAGGTCTTCCTAAAGGTCCACTTCATCTACAGGCAGTTGCTCTTCAGGCACTCTTAAGCACTTCTTCAGTTGGGACAAATGAAACACGTCATGCACGTCCGTGAGATGCTGTGGCAATTCCAACTGATATGCAACTTCTCCTCTTCTCTCAATGATCTTGAAAGGGCCGATGTACCGTGGTGCTAACTTCCCTTTGACCTTGAAGCACCTAACACAACTCATGGGTGATACCTTGAGATACACAAAATCCCCAATCTCAAAGGATAGATCCCTTCGCCTATGATCGTCATAGCTTTTCTGCCTTGATTGCGCGACCTTCAGGCTCTCGCGCACAATCTTGACCTGCCTTTCTGCTTCTCATAGTACCTCTGGTCCAAAGATTTAATTTTCTCCTTTCTCACTCCAGAATAGAGGTGTCCTACACTTTCTTCCGTAGAGAAACTCAAAAGGAGCCATCTCGAGACTTGCTTGATAACTATTGTTGTAGGAGAATTCCGTGTAAGGCAGACTCTTGTCCCAACTCTTGCCATATTCCAAGGCACAAGCTCTCAACATGTCTTCCAGTATTTGGTTCGTCCTTTCGGTTTGTCCATCAGTCTGAGGGTGATAAGCAGAGCTGAAGTTCAACTTGGTGCCCAGGGACTCATGTAGCTTCTCCCAACACCTCAAGGTGAACTGAGAGCCTTTGTCAGATACTATCTTCTTAGGAACTCCATGTAAGCATACTATCCTTGACATGTATAGTTCTGCCAACTTTGCACCACTGTAGGTTGTCTTGACAGGAAGGAAGTGTGCCACCTTGGTTAAGCAATCAGCTATAACCCATATAGAATCATATCCCGACTGTGTACAGGGTAAACCAACTATGAAGTCCATACCGACTTGTTCCCACTTCCACTCAGGAATCTTCAGGGGTTGAAGCAATCCGGTGGGTCTTTGGTGTTCTGCCTTGACACGCTGACATATGTCACATGTAGCAACATACTTTGCAACATCGCGCTTCATGCCATACCACCAATAACGAGTCTTCAAGTCTTGATACATCTTAGCACTCCCTGGATGAATGGAGTATGCCGATTCATGTGCTTCCCATAGGATCATGTCACGAATGAGCTTCTTGTCTAGCACACATATCCGTTTACCGATCCATATGGTGCCCTTCTCATCCTGTGTGAAGTCGGTAGCTTTTCCTTCCTTAATAAGCTTTCTGATCTCACTTAGCTTCTCATCATCTAACTGTCCCTTGCGGATTTCCACCTCGAGAGTGGGTTCCACTTCCATTGCAACGGTCTCTAGCTCATTCACAAACCCAAGATTCAGTTGCTCAAACTCCTTGCATAGCTCTGGTGGTAACTCCTCCACAATTAGCTGACAGCAATAGGTCTTTCTACTCAAGGCATCGGCCACGACATTTGCCTTCCCTGGGTGATAGTTGAACCCACATCATAGTCTTTGATCAACTCCAGCCAACATCGTTGTCTTAGGTTCAACTCAGTTTGAGTAAATATGTACTTGAGACTCTTGTGATCCGTATAGATCTCACAACGATGGCCAAGAATATAGTGCCTCCAAATCTTCAGGGCATGTACCACAGCTGCTAACTCTAAATCATGTATTGGGTACTTCCCTTCATGTGTCCGTAATTGCCTAGAGGCATATGCCATGACATGTCCTTCTTGCATGAGTACACATCCAAGTCCTTGCTTCGAGGCGTCACAGTATATATCAAAACTCTTACTGATGTCCGGTAAGACCAGGACAGGAGCTGACGTTAGTCTTTGCTTCAATTCTTCAAAGCTGGCTTGACAGTTTGGAGTCCACTCAAAACTCTTGTCCTTTCCCAACAACGTTGTCATCGGCTTGGATATTCTGGAGAAATCCTTTATGAAACGCCGATAGTACCCAGCTAATCCAAGGAAACTTCTAATCTCCCATACTATCTGGGGTGGCTTCCAATCTAGAACATCCTTCACTTTGCCTGGTTCGACTGACACTCCTCCCGCGGAGATGACGTGCCCGAGAAATGCTATCTCCTTCAACCAGAATTCACACTTGCTCAGCTTAGCATACAACTTGTGCTCTCGTAGCTTTTCTAGAACTAGCCTCAGGTGTTTCTCATGCTCTTCCTCATTCTTTGAAAATACCAAGATGTCATCGATGAAAACCACAATTAACTTATCCAAATACTCCATAAACACCTTGTTCATAAGGTACATGAAGTAGGCCGGTGCATTGGTCAGTCCAAAAGACATCACTGTATACTCGCAAAACCCATATCTTGTTCGAAAAGCCGTCTTGGGTATGTTTGATGGTCTAATCTTCAATTGGTGGTACCCAGATCGTAGATCAATCTTGGAGAAGACACAAGCTCCCTTCATCTGATCGAACAAATCCTCAATCCGTGGTAGGGGATATTTGTTCTTAATAGTCACCTCATTAAGAGAACGGTAGTCTACACACATTCTCTGTGTCTTATCCTTCTTCTCAACAAAGAGTAACTGGAGCTCCCCAAGGTGAGAAACTAGGGCGAATGAAGCCTTTCTCTAGCCTCTCTTGTAATTGCTTTTTGAGCTCTACTAACTCATTAACATGCATCCTATAGGGCCTCTTAGATATAGGTGTAGTTCCAGGTATTAGGTCGATAACAAACTCTATGTCACGGTCAGGCGGCATACCTGGAAGTTCTTCTAGGAATACATTGGGGAATTCGCAAACCACCCGGATCTCATCCGTGGGGGTGCCTGTGGCTTGATTTAGTATGACCTCCTTGACTGCAGAGTTGGCTGCTATGAACTCGACCTTGGTACCTTCTATACTGGTCAATTGTACCGCCTGCTTGGCGCATTGTATCACCCCAGTATATTTGCATAGCCAGTCCATCCCAAGTATAATATCTATACCCTTTGAGTCTAGCACTATGAGATTAGCTGAGAAGTCTACCCCTTATTTTAAGGGTAACCTTTAGGCATAATATATTGGTCCTCATTTCTCCTCCTGGAGAACTAACTAGCATGGCATGCTTCATAATAGCAATCGGCAGATTATACTTTGCAACATAGGCTGAGGTGATGAATGAATATGATGCTCCTGAATCAAATAAAATGGTTGCAGGTTGAGAGTTAGCTAAGAACATACCGAGCACCACATCTGCAGCTTGTTCAGCTTCCTCAGTAGTGACATGGTTGACGCGACCTCGAGCATAATTCTGCTGCCCTCGATTGCCTTGCATTGTGTTGGTTGAGGCTTGCTTTGGTGCGTTGTTTCGCTGGGGACACTGTCCCATGAAGTGACCTTCCTGTCCACAATGATAACAACCTCGTTTCACACCACCAATGGTTCCAGAGGTATTACGGTTCTGGTTGTGTGGAGCTGTTGGGGCGGCGGGGCGGGGTGCCTGTTGATAGGTGGGGCGAGGTGCTTGCTGCTGGTTGGGGCGAGGTGCCTAGTTGATGGGGCGTAGCATTTGGAAGTTGGGGCATGGGGCTTGCATGGGTGGCCTAATGGTGTTGGGAGCCCTGTAGTATGGACTTGGTGGTGGCATCATCCGAGGGCGATTGTTACTGCCAGATGACTACCCTTGGAATGGCATCTTCCTCTTATCATCCCTTTCGATCTCATTACGTTTGTTCTCCACAACAATGGCCTTGTCTACCAGCTTCTGGAAGTTCACATAGTCATTGTTCAGTAGCTGGAATTGGATATCGTTTTGCAGTCCCCTCATGAACATGTATAGCTTCTTCTCATCGGTGCTCACATCATCAAGAGCAGACCTAGATAGCTGAATGAATCTATTCAGGTACTCACTCACTGACATGCTTCCCTGCCTCAAGTCTTGGAATTCTTGCCTCTTCAGCATCTTGTTGCCCGTAGGGACATAGTGAGTACGAAAGTTGGTCTTGAACTCATTCCAGGTAATGGATTCCACATCAGCATGGGCATTGCAATAGGCTTCCCACCAGTCTGCGGCTACGCCGAACAATTGATGAGCTGCAAAGAGGACCTTCTCTCGATCATTGCACTGAGTGATCATCAGCTTCATATCTACTGCCTTGAGCCAATCATCAGCCTCCATAGGATCCTTGGACTAGGAGAAGGTAGGTGGCCTAGTCCTTAGGAACTCTCCTAACCTATTCTGGGGTGGAGGTGGAGGTGGTGGGGCATTGTGATTCTGTTGTATGGCGCCCAAGGTCTGGATCACCATCTGCATGAGCTGAGTCTGCATGGCTAGGAGTTGTTGAAAGTTCGGGGCATTGTTGTTGTCCTCATTGTTCTGCTCGTTGGGATCAGCATTTCCCCTAGTGCGAACCATCTGAGAGAGAAAGAGGGTGGAAGTGGTGTAAGATGAAATGAAGAGGTAGAAGAAAACCCCCAACTATATGCATCAAGGGATGATAAGCAACACGATAGTTTATTAATTAAACTAAACAAAAGATGAGGTTGTGGACAAGGTGCCAAAGCATCCCACAACTCACATCAAGCACACACAAACCAAGCAAAAGAGTTCATTATATCATACGATGTAAGCAAATCGATCTAAGCGTTTGATTATTACAACTTTATTCATAGGGACAAGCTAGCCTCCAAGGCATGGGAGTCGGCTTCGTCAGAGACATAAGTCAGAGAGCTTGCACGCTGTGGTGACATGGCACTCCAAGTACAGATGCCAGAGGAGTAGAAATCACTCTCCTCTACCATATTAACCCGATGATCGTGCCTCAGATAAGCCTCTACATCACGCAGCAGGTTCCGAAGAGTATGGTTTTCCTTCTGTAAGGCTTCCACAGTGTGGCTTAAGTCCATGGCAACTCCCTGGGTCTCGTCCATCTCCCTAGTGCTCACATACCATTCTGTAGGAGCAGCAGTGTACTTCCCCGTGCCTGGCTTCCGACGGGGAATGTGGGCAAAGTTTGTCTTCGCTATCCCATGGCGATGAGTGTGGCAGAGGCTAGTAAGAGCCTTCCAAGAAGCGTCATCCACCGCGGCTCCACGTGTAGCCCTAGGGGTGCGGCCATGGTGAGTAGATATGACGCGGCCGTCGTCGTAGATGTTGACCTCTGCTGTCCACTCCTCACGGAAAGGGCGATCCACCTTCTTGAGGAAGTACTTTGGCCTGTTGTTGATGCCGATCCTCTCAAGTAGCTTCCGCAGGGTCTTGGAGAAAGTTTCACCTTCTTGTTCAAAAGAGCGGTACTTCTCGGCCTAGCAGATGACAGGGTTCTTGTCTTCATTCTCTGAGTCATCATCACCGCCTTCAGGGTCTTCTGGGCTTTCCGGTGCTTTAGGGTCTTCTTCCTCTTGGGACTCCTCAGGATCTTCTGCTTGCTCCTGTTCTTCAGGCTCCTCCTCTTCTTCTTCCTCCCTGGGGTCTTCCTATGGTGCTTCTGGAAGCTCCTCGTCAGTCAGTGGAGTCTTCTCACGTTCTGGTTGAGTTACCTCCTCACTTGCTTCCTTTCGAATACGCCGAGGGGCAAGGCATCCATAGTGAACTCCAGACGTAGCCTTACGAGCGGTTATCTTGGTGCGGGCCATCTACATTTTTGAAATAACAAGGGATGAGTACGCAATGGTAAAAATTCAGAAAAGTAAAATAAGAAAGACAATAAGGAATAATAATTTTTCTTTGTTAAAATAGTTTGTATAGGCGTAAAACAAAATAATGTCCCTAATTCATTTATTGCTAACTAGGTTGACATTCTACAGTCGATATGGCTCTGATACCACTTCTGACACACCTATTTTAAGGAGCAAAATGGGTGCAGCCGTACGTGTGCCCAGGATCAAGTTACACATACATACGGTACATCATTAATGGTAAACAAAATAAGTATCCATATCCTTTAATTATTACATTATATCTTTATTACAAAAGGACTAGTAGGTCTAAAAGAAAAGTACATCAAAGTAGTGGAAATAAACTAGCGTAGACGTCCCAAGACTCCACAGACACCGACTAGTGGACCATCGCCTAGTACTCGCCTCCCTTGTCTTCATGGTAGTCCCAACCTTCTCCTGTGGCTGAGCAGTAATATGGTATAACAAGGGTGAGTACGTGTCGTACTTTGCAAGTGGGGGAAAAGATGACATGGGGCTATAGGCAAGAAAGGCTTATAGGGGTTCATTGCATGAGCTTTTAATTAACCTAAGCATCCTATTTACTAAGTGGGGTCATCCCAATCATTAACCACGGGGTCCATCCAAGCCAAATCCAATCCAAACCACCAATACCAACCATTCCATCCCATAAAACCACTAATCTTGTGAGGACTCTAGGCCATTCGTGACCGTGAGCACGGCTATCATGATAGTTTAACACTCTGTAGAGGTTGTACCACTTTACCCACAAGTCGTGATTCCCTTTGTGCCCGTGGACGCGACCCACATTACACACTTCCTTGGGTGTGTGGCAGGGTTTCACAACGAGGCTTTTCCAAAGGGTCTCCCAGTATATGATAGCCATTAAGGTTCCACTCTCGTCCCTAAGTGATAGCCCATCAACAAGCAGCTCATCACCCCAGGAGCCCCCTCTTAAGCCATTCGGATACAAGGACAGTCCTCTCTTGACTTCCATTCCCCGCTCCACCAAAATGCTGCACCGACACTGGGAGAACACCTAATTACTAGGCCAAGCCTTACCCATATCGGTCTTGTGATGGCACTGTTTTTCTGGTTATTGCTCCAAGAACCGGTTCCTAGAATCTACAACAAGCCTACCGCCACCAACCATGTGCCCACGACACCACATCCATTCCATCCGACTTGCATAGATCCCTAATTCTATGTTGCTAAAAATTACCAATTCTTTCCCAAGTGATATTGTTCATTAGTCAAAACTAAATGGAACCCAACAACCCAGTAAGCAACTAAGCATGTCTACCCATTGACCGATAAAGTTCTAGTTCAAGGCGATAAGGACAAGATAGACAATACTAGTAAATCCTAACAATAGGTTCCCAATCAATTGACACAAGCATGCAATTCTAAAGTAACATTCACAATAGGTACATAATGCATCAAGGACACTTGCCTTCGTCCTACGCATGCTGTTGTTCAACCACTTCGAACTCCTGCTCTTGGATGTCCTCGTACGCGGATCCTTGCGTGCAGTCGTCTTTACGCGTGATAGTACAGGCACAAGCAATTGCACACAAAATCAATACATAGCCATGCAATCATGGAAAAACAATATGATAATGCCATATTATTCATGATCCTACGATCATTTTGGCACCAGAATCACTTAATTCGGAGTTACGTGTAAAAAGTTATGAAGGTTTGAAGATACAAAGTTAAAATAGTAAAATCCAAAAAAGTAGTACTAACATGTAGTATTAGTTACTACGATCAGGTTGGCGCAAGAATTACTTAATTCTAGGTTACGATTCAAAAGTTATGAAGGTTTGAAGTTTTAAGGCTAAAATGGTAAAAAACAGATAGGTGTAGGCTCCTAAAAGTAATTTCTGAAAAGTACAAGAACTAATTTATAAAATAACAGGTTGAAAATAACCTATCATAAAAATCCAGGGACAAAAATGTAATTTATAACAAGTTCAAGGACTAAAGTATAAAAAAGACAGGACCTAAGTGTAATTAAAAATAAGTCTAGGGGTGTTTTTGTAAAACTACAGGGCCAAAATAATAATTTTAGTAAAATACAGGGATGTTTGTATAAAAATGTAGTGCCAAAATAATTTTTATGAAGTTCAGAGGCTTAAATACAATTTTCTAAAGCTTCTGCACAAAAATAGGGGTATAAATATAATTTAAACTAAGCACAAGGGCCTAAATGCAAAATGCTAACATTATCCAGGAATTAAATGAATTAATTTAAAACTAAAAACCCGTGGACCGGGTGCATGGGTTCTGTGGACCCACAGTACACTGGTCCATGGTGGATCGATTACATGGCTCGCTGGATCAAGATCCAACGGCTAGGATAGGCTGGGCGGGTGTGATGGTCGTCGGCGGCCACTGAAGACGGCGGCGCGGCGGCAGAGCTCGCCGGAGATGGCCGGATCGGCTCTCCGACTGCCGGGACGAGATTCCGATGGGCTTCAAAGAGAGGGGAGGTGACAGCGAACTCACCTAGCGTGTCGCGCGGGGGAGGAGAGGGTCGAGGAGGGGCTCGTGACGGCCATGGCGGGTCGGAGATCGTCGGTGACGTCGGGGAAGGCGCCTACGTCGACGGGAGGTGGCCGGGATCAGCTAGCGATGGCCCTCGGGCACCTGCGATGCACGGCGACGGGTCAAATCGGACCGGGCCGCGTCGGAGGGGAGGAATCATGGCGGCGGTGGAGCTCTTACCGGAGACGGCGAAGAACTCGCGCGTGGCAGTGCTAGAGCAAGGCAGACAAGGAGAGAGCTCGAACGCGATGAGGAATGGGGTTCGGGGAGGGCGTCGACTCGGTTTTTATAGAGAGGGGAGGCTAGGGTTGCCTGGATTCGGCCGGGGAACAAAGGCCGGTAATCTCGACCTTTTTTTTTTCCAAAATTCGAAGCCCACGGCGGGGGCTCGACGGGGAAAGCGGGGGCGGGGATCGCGGGACGCGCGGCGATCACGGATACGATGTCGGCAGGGCGCGGGAGCCGGTTCAGAGGCACGCAAATTTGAACCGGGCAGAGAAGAAAAAGGAAAGAGGCGAGATCGACGGGAGGAAGAAGATGATAGACCGGTCCCGCCTGTTGGTGAGAGAGAGAGAGTGGGGACGGAGGTGGGTTCGAGGGAAAGGCGCCTTTAGCGCGGTGGGAGGCTGGCTGGGCCAAGGTGTTCGTGGGCTGGTGGCCCGAGAGGGGGGGGGGGGAGTGGGGAGAAAGGAGAGGGGGTTTCCGGGGTGGGCCAGAAGAAGAGGTTTCGGCCCATTCTGATTTTCCTCCTTTTTCTTTTCCTTTTCTAATTATTTTCCCTCCTATTTCTATTCTAAATTCCTAGTACTTTATTTAGTAATTAACTAAATTCTCAATGCAATTAAAAATCTACATGGCAATGACATGGCATGCAAAAAATGCAATAAGTTAATTAAAATTATTTTAGAAATTAATTTGACCAGGCTATTTTATTAATTGCTAAATGCTAATAATTGGCATTTTTAGAAATTGCAAAAAGTAGGGTGTTACAGTCCCGATCTTGTAAGGACGACGAAGAGAAAGTTCGTGCCTTTCAGGCAAATCTTAAGGCTGCTAAATGTCGACAAGAAAAATATGCAAACCAATGTCGTAGGCCACTGTATTTCAAGAAGGATGATTTTATCTACCTCCGAGTGTCACCTATGAAAGGCATTCAACATTTTGGAGTCAAAGGAAAATTAGCGCCTCATTATATCGGTCCATTCAAAATTTTGAAAAGATGTGGCCCAATAGCATACAAACTAGAATTACCTGCTAAATTATCTGGAGTCCACAACATTTTCCATGTGTCACAATTGAAGCGGTGTCTCAAGCCACCAATTGATATCGTCTTGGAAAATTTTGATCATCTTCAACCGGACCTCACATACTCCGAACAACCCGTAAAAGTCCTCGACACAAAAGAACGCGTAACCCGTAAAAGAATACTCAAGTTTCATAAAGTTCAATGGAGTAATCACTTAGAAGATGAATCTACTTGGGAATCTAAGGAATTTCTGAGTACTCATTACCCGGAATTCTGGTCATCATTCTCAGGTATATTTATTTACTGCACTTCCCTCTAGTTTGCTTTGTTCTAAATCTCGGGACGAGATTTCTTTAAGGGGGGAGGATTGTGACACCCCATAGCTAATCATTAATTAATTAATGCTAAACACTAATTAGCAAGTAAGATTAAGCCAAGGTGTGATTAAGGAATCACATGAAATAATAAAACCCTAATCAATTTAATTTGAGGCCAAAATAAAACCCTAGGAGCTTGGTTATGAAGCAACTAAAAATTTTTCTCCACAACTTATGCCAAACAAATTCATGAGCATGTTGGGAATAATAAAATATAGTTCTGTACCAAATTTAGGAATTTTACCATATTTGGAAATGCCTTAATTAATTAATTAAAGTCTAGAAAATCCTTTTCAATGAAACTTTTATTCTAAATTTAATTAGAATGCTTCTGACCTAGTGGACCCCCCAAGGCCCCAGAAATATCTTGAGGGACCTATGTTTAAAATTCCATCTTATTTGGACCTAAGGAAGTAATTTATTTGATTTAAAACAGAACAGGGGACTTGTTTGTAATTTATTCAAATTTTCTTAGGGTTTAAGTGCAAAGTGTGCTTGTCTTCTTCTTCCTCCAGCGCCCGGTCAAAACCAACCACGCGCATGCCACCGCGATTTCCGTCGCCTCTTTGCTTCCCGTTTTTCCGTCGCTACCCTTGCTGCCTCGGTTCACGCATGCCGTGCTGCTTCGCCTCGCTGCATCGCTGCCCTACTTCGGCCCCTGCTGCCGTCATCTGCCACTCGCATGTGCCTCCATTTTGTCACCTCCCCTGCTGCCGCACGCGCCCAAGACGGCCTGGCCTTGACTGAAGACCAAGACCGTGCACGCCGCCCCGTTCGTGACCGACACACCCGAGCCTCTCGGCCATAAAAACCTGCGCCCGACATTTTTTTTTCCCACATCCTGTCTGCCGCCATTATTGACAACGTGTGAGCTCGTGTGCCCGCTCACCAGAAGCCCCTCGGCCAAAGCCGCGCCCACGTCTGTGAACCTCCGGATCCCTGCATGCATCCCGAGCAAGCCCCGACGCTGATCCAGCTCTGAGCCGGAACAATTTTGGGGAAGTGCCCAGTGACCTCGACTCCAACGATCGCGACATCGATGTGAAATTCATGATCCTCCGTAAACCTTGCGCTTTACTCTTTTTCCTTACTCTTTTTCCCTAGTCTTCATAACTATGTTCCGAGCATTTTGACCAAAGCTTTCCCTTGCTCCGTGGGTGAAGGTAGACTTGAGCATCGTTTCCTCCGCCACTTCCCTGTTCTGGTCATCCCGAGCCGCCACGCCAACGAGCTCTATGCTCAGGTCCTCCTCCACGCAAACCAAGACAATGCCGGCCTTCTTGTCATACCCGGTTCCAACGACCGAAACCGAATGCATCTGTATGCGTGCCCAGGATCAAGTTTTCACGCACATAGGATAATTATTGTGATAAAAGAACAATATCTTTATTAAATCAATAACATTATTACAAGAGTGACTTGTAGGTCAAAACAAAAGATTACATTGCAGCGGAATAAACTAAGCGTTGGCGTCCTTCAGCTCTCACAGGAAGTCGACCGGAAGACCGCATGCCTAGTCCCCTTCATCGCTTCATGGTTATACCATCCTTCTTCTGTAGTTGAGCAGCAATGTGGGATATAGCAAGGGTGACTACATGTCGTACTCAGCAAGTGGGAGAAAAGATGACATGTAGTTGAGCAGCAATGTGGCAGCATTTGGATGGGCGGATCACCGGGAACATCGACATCAATCTGCGGCAGCATTGCTGGACGCGAGAGCAGGGTGGAGCGGCGGCAGCCTGGCGGCGTGGTGAGGGTTTGAGGGGGTGGGAATTTCGTGGGAGAGGCCTGGTATTTATAGGAGAGGTGAAGGAATGTGGAGTAAGAATATGGAAAGGAAATTATGAGAAATAAATGCATTTATTAGAGGCAAATATGAAAGGCATAGGAAATATGGAAAGGAAATCATTCTCTTGTTCTTTCCTTATGAATGTTTATGGAAGGTGTGGTTTCTTTCCATATAAATGTTTATGGAAGGTGGGGTAAACAAAAGGAAGGAGGAAACAAAGTGATTAATGCCATTAATTGCACATTTAATTGCTCATTTTCTTTCCTTTTGATTGCACGAGATTGGTGGAATGAACTTGGATGGTCAATGTGTCTAGGTTCATGTTTGTGGTAGGTGGAGAGAATGTGGATGATATTAGGTAGAGATATGTCCAAGTATTGTCGGAAGGAAAATACGATGAATGGAGACATGATGCTACAGAGATGAGTTGATTGATGGTGTCAACCATGCATACACATGAGCGAAGAAGAGATAGATGACTGAGCCCCATAATTCAAAACATAATGGATATTTTTAAAATTTAAAGAAAAAAGGATTTCAACTTATCAAATTAGGATCAAATCCAAAACCGACAAAAATACTAAATATTAAATAAGATACAATGATTTTATTTATATAAAAGTGGTCTTGGTAGAAAATGAAATCCTTTGTTTCATTGGTATACAAAATTTTCGTAAAACCAAATCCAATCATTTATTAATTCATAAACGATTACTAAATCATCCTTTAAACTCTTAAAAATTAAAATTAGTGTTGGAAAATGGTTCACATTCTAAAATGGGAAATTTTGGGATGTGACACTTCTCTATGCTCCGGTGAAGCATTATCACCAAACCATGGCCTTCGGCGTGCTCCGAGACGTTTCCGAGAAGCCGATGAACCGCTGCCCTCCGCCGCCACCGCACATCGCCGACGACCCTCCGGTGAGCGCCTAATCCCGCGGACCCTTCCAAACGCTTCGCCTTGACCCGCTCGTCGTTCCCTCCCTCGCGGCGAAGTTTCACCGACCACAGTCGCCGCCGGCGAGCACTCCGGCAGTGCCGGCACCGCTCCAGCGATGCACACTGGCAGCTAACTGGCACGCTGAGTTGGCGCAGTGTGTCAGCCGTGTGGCTCGTATTTGCTGATGTGGCTGCTTGCGTGACATGCCAAGTAATAAATCAACAACCAGAAAACCCAGAAAAGTCCCAAAAAATGTTGAAAAACTTTGAAAACCTATAGTAAATAATTTATAAGTCCAATGGAGCTAAAACCAATTTTGTTAGTTTTCTTTTAATTTGCTCTATTTAATAAAAATAATAAAAAGATGTCTCTGTACATGTATTTTTATAAACTAATATCTTATTCAAATACTAAATAAATCACTATAAATTCTAGGAATGCAATTTAAATCTAATTTTTGGCATGCAAATGATTTAAATCACTATAAACTAATTATCAGATTTAACACGTTATCCTGGATTTTCTGGCAATTTATTTAGTGTTTTAACAAGATGAAACATTATTAAATCTACATGCACGGTAACATCAAACTATCATTTTTCATTATTTGGCCAGATCAAGATGAATCTAACAAATTTTATTTAGCCTCTATTGGATTTCTTGTTCATTTACTATAATTTTGCAATGTTATTCATGTTTTCGGTTACTTTCCTGGGATTTAATATGTTTCCAACTCGGCGCCATGTCATAGGACACATCAGCGCCAAGTAGTGCCAATCAGCACCAATAGATGCCAGGTCAACGTGATAATCAGCACTGCCGGAGGAGGGCTAGGCTCGCCACAGGCGGTTGGGGTCGTTGAGGTCTCGAAGCAAAGACTGCGGAATGACACCCACGTTGAGGCACATCGTGTGACGGGTTCGCGAGGTTGGGGGCTCACCGGAAGGTGGTCAATGGCGAGAGGCGGCAGAAGTCGGGGTTCGGCGGCATTGCGAAGATGGCTCAGGGCAGGAAGAGAAACACAGTTTTCTCGTAGAGCGTCATAGCGGCACAGTGGAGGTCGACGTTGCACTCATTTGCCGCGAGGAGGGCCGGAGCACCAAACTTGTCAATGTGGCGACCTCGGGTTTTGATGGCGTTGAGACACAGCCAAGAGAAAGGCGATTGCGACCTCCTCGAGTCATGAATCAAGGGATGATTTGGTCAGGGAGGTGTGCTAGAGAATTGCGCATGCATGAGAGCAAAAAATGGTGCAGCAAGGCTCACCGTATGCGAGGAATTTGACGAACCCATGAACTCCGATTAGTGGTGGCTGTTAAGGGAAAACTCCAAACTTCACGCGAGTTAAGGCATGATCGGGATTGCGGTTTGTTCGGGAGGAAGAGCGAAGGTTCAGCCTGAGAGGTTCTGGAGTCCTAATGTTCGAGCTCGAGCCCAGGGCGGCAATGGTGGGCGGGCAGAAATGGGAAGAGTGCGGAAATCACCGGGTTTTAAGGGGCCGAGTGGTGGTCGCAGACCGGGAGCGGTGTCGCGCGCGTGGTTTTGCTGGTTGTCGGGCGGTGGGGAGCTGTCGGTGCATGGGAATATAGAGGCGGCACGACAGCAGTCATGGTGGGTTGCAAAGTGGTGGAAAGGCGACGACTTTTGGCGTGGTGGAAGGCGAGGCAGCAGGAGAATGCGGAGCCGGACGGGACGCGGCGTCGCGGCGGGCACGACTTGTGCGGTGTGGTGTCCCGAGGTGGCAGAAATGCAGGGACGGGCAGGTGCACGCGGTGTGCTCGACGCTGGCGCCAGGAGGTGGAAGACAATGATTTTTACTCTGAGGCCCTTCAAGTATTTTGTGACATCGTAAATTGGTCCCTGGTGCAACGAATATTAAATTTAAAATAGTTCCGGGGGCCCAAATGAGTTCGGATTTTGCAGATAGGTCCTTTGTGATATTTGTGGTGCTCTGGTGGGGTCCATTTGGTTAGAAAGTTTATAATTAATTTAGAATTAAAATTAAAATTTGAAAAGTTTCTAGGCTTTAATTAATTAATTGGGCTACTTTCCAATATGATAAAATGCTCATTTCTGGTCTTAAAATTTTATTTTATTATTCCCATAAAGATGATGTAGTTACTTGGCATAGCTTGCATAGAAAAATTTTAAATTGCTTCACAACCTTGTTTCCAGGGTTTCTAATTACCTGTAATTAATTCATATGGGGTCGGAATTTTATTATTTCATGTTTCATTTGAGCTAAAATTTTGTGCTCATCAAGTTTTCTAAGTAGAATGAGACACCTGGGTGTCACTTGCACTTATTACTTTTTTATTATGGTGTACAACATCATTATCAAATTTTCATGGTCTACCCAATAAATTGAACATGCTTGCATGGGTAAAACATGAAAATCATCAGAATCCATATAAGAACCTATGGAAAAAGAAATTCTACAAGTTTATGTTACCTTAGCTTTTCTAGAGTCATTTAACCACTGAATATCATATGGATGTGGATGTGGGCATATGGTCCAGGCAAGCTTCTTGACTATGACACCCCAGTGTCACTATGTCTATTTTATCATATCATTGCATATATTTCTGGTTTAGTAAGTGATCATTTGATTTGGACCATATTCCAAATTAATTTGAATTTAGAATCAAACGAGAAAGTGGCTAGGTTGTGAAGCAACTTTATATTTTGCTATACAACAAGGTGTCACAAAAAATATATGTAATAGGATATGTCATGAGATAATTTTAGAAAGTTTCCTGGAATTTTTCTCAATTTGAAAATACCCTAAATAATTACCAAAAGTTTGAGTATCAATCATATTTAAACAAATGTTAAACTCAAACCAATTCGAATTTGTGTTTGAACTCTGTGTCATTGTGTTCTACACGTATCAACCTTTCACCATTATTTTTCCCCTAATTTGTCTCAGTTAGTAACTATTTTATTTGAAATTTAGAACATGGGGCTGAGATAATTCCAGAAAAAGAGGAATTAGGAGCGGTACCCACCTGTCAGCCTCTCTCTTCTCTTCCTTTTCTCTTTTTCTCCAGCGTGGTGGCGCCTTATCGCCGTGACACGCCCCTGTCCGCGTGTGTACTCGCCGAGCAGCGCCGCTTGAGCCGAAAGCCGATGAA
Organism: Eleusine indica; assembly: GCA_030378355.1. NCBI lineage: Eukaryota > Viridiplantae > Streptophyta > Magnoliopsida > Poales > Poaceae > Eleusine > Eleusine indica. The sequence goes on along the minus strand of CM059501.1, from coordinate 26,364,136 downwards.
AATCCCTGTCCTCGGCCTCTCCCCGCTCCTCTCCCTCGTTCTTCTCGTTGCCATTGCCTCTGTTTCCTCTCCCCAAACCGAGCTCCGCCTGCCATTACCGCACACCACAGGAGCTCGCCTCGCCGCTGAATCCCACCACAAGAACTGGAGCTCAGCCCCGGAATGGATGCGCCGTGAAGCCACGAAACTCCCAGAACAAACCCCATCTCAATCCATCCAACGAGCGCGGAGTATTTTGCACTTTTCTCCGATGACCTCACCTCGGCACATTCCCGACGAGATGGTGTAATTCTCCTACTTTGGTTAGTCTCGAAGTCCAATTCTTGATACTATGCGTCCGTGGCTCCCTTGCGCAACTCTCTAAACATTCCTTCCTTTGATTTGACCAAGGAAAACGTAGCAGTTTTGGTATTTCTTGCCGGAACGCTGACTAGATGAAGGTTGAAGACGCACGATGGCAATTTCGTAATAAGGCGAAGTTCAAAAAGAAAATTCAGAAAGTTGTTTAAACTTGTAAAACCAATATTTCGAGTGCCAGAACTATCATTTGTAGATCACACATGTCCAGATCTATAGTTTCATATCCCTCAGCTTAGCGTTATTTATCGAGCTCCTTGCGGCGGGCCCCAACGCTGTCATAGCTGAAGGTGATGACTAAAAGTCGCGCGGCCTGGTACTTCCCATTGACGGCTGTCGTGGTGGAGTGGAGAGCGGTTTGATGTTTCGTGAAGACGTCGATGTTATGGTTCACACTTGCGACGATGGCAGCAGGTCAGGGGGTTTGAGTCCTGTAATCCTCGTCGCTTGTTGATGTTCGGTGAGAAGTAAGGGACCCCTCTATGGGAGGCGTAAATGGTTTCTCAGCTGCTCCCCCATGGGCCTTAGTCGGCGTCAGTAAGGACGGGGACAGGAAGGGGCGCCACACTGGCCCTCTTGTTCCTGTGCGGACCATAGTCCCCAAGATTAGCAGCATTCGTGTCCCTAGGGCATAGGTAATCTGTTTGCTTCGTTGGTCGAAGGGATGCCGCACCCTCATGTGAGGGCATCTTTCTCGCGATGACGAAGCATTACAGTTGCTTCTTCCCGTGCGCCCCCACTAAAGTGTGGGTATCGAGACTCTTTATAGCGTGCTAGCTGGGTTGATTTTTATTTTTCTCTTTCTTGTACTATGCGGATTGCAAATGCTGGTTTGTAAGAGATTTTTATACAGATCGACCCTGAGCGGCATGCATAGAATAAAAAGATGTATCATGCAATCCCGTCATCGAATTTCTGTTGGCGATGTCGGTTCTCGAGTCCCCGCTCGGTGCAGTCGGACTAGTCGAGCGGCCGTTTCAGCTTTGTCGTGTTCTCCGTCCACGCCTCATTTGTGAGGCAAAGGATAGAGTCGGGCCGCGTTTTTGCCTTAGTGGTTGAAACGCGGTGCTCATTGAGCTGTTGTCAGGTTCGTTCGAGTGAAGCCCCCGGTTCCCCGTCGACGAGGTCCCAGCGAACCAGGCGGTGGTTGGCTTCATATATCCATTTTTATGACCCGTCTGGTTACCGCAACTATTCAATGGGTCACGACAGCTAGCTGCCTCTCTGCGGGGAGATACCAACGGATGGGTTAGAACATGACTCAAACGCAACTCCGCGATGCCCTCGACCTTCGGGGGTCAGGATGTTGGCCGCTAGGTGTGCCCATCGATCGTGCCCCTCGCTCTCGTCTTGCGCACTGGGCGGCTGTCGAACCCTTTCACGGTGCCAGCCTTAGAACCCCGACGCTATTGGGCCATCAAGGCAGTTTTCAGCCTCTTATTCCACCTCAACTGTGTCCGTCGACCCTGAGTCGGGTCAATCGAGTCGTGGCTTCATCGTGTCGCCGTCTGGGTCGACGTTGACCGGACCCCGTAGGGTCAACCGAGTCGTTGCTGCAAGACGTGGTCAGTCGCAACATGTCTCAATCGTCCCGCTCCTTTTTTGAGAAAGTAGGGTCTTTTTGGGCATGAAAAATGGAGTGTCACGGACGGATGGGCGTGCTTCCTTGGCTTCGAAGAGATAAGAGCGGGGCGTGGAGCCTCGGTTCATTTTGAACCGTTTGCCCACTGCCCGAGGCGGGAGCGACGTGCTTTACCTTGCGTGGGCGACATGGTGGTCCCGGCGAACCGCTCCGTCACTTCGCCTTCTGCGACATGGTGATCGTGGGCGCACTGTCTCTGCCCGTGTAATGAGGCTCGTGGGGTCAAGGAGCCGTTGAATGGAGCGGAATTTGGGGAGTCGTGGGGGAGATGGAGCGAGCGGGAGAATCATGGTAGAATCTAGGCCGCGCATTGCACGGTGAGGGGTTGAGCCTCATACCTTGGGCCGGTCGTGGTTGGGCCCCGCGGTCAAGCCGGAGTGCGGCTCTTGGGCATCCCGCCTATTTAACCCCAGTTTCGAGCGCTCTTCCCTTTCTTCTTCCTTCTGCTTTGCTATCTTGTCCCTTTCTCTCCTAGTTTTCCGCGCACATAGAGAGTCTCACCGTTCGTTCGACTGCTTCCTTCCTGTTCCAGTTTCCACAACACCCGTTGTCCTCCCGTCTGCCCGCGAGTGGATCCGGTGCGGGGTGCGGTTTGGCGTGCGCACTGTCTTCATGGTTATTGGGACCCACTTTGCGGTGATGGATTATGAGGCGCTGAGCCTTGGCTATCTCGATCACACTCCCGAGGAGATGGCTTGGATCCGCGCCGACTCTAAGCCCCACACCGACGTTCTGGCTGCAAGACACAAGGAAGAGGCACTCCCCAAGATAAACGAGGGGAATTTGTTAGTGTTTGCTTTTCTTAGTTTGCTCTACTTTCGAACAATGGGTCATCATGCCCGCTTTCATGTAAATAGTTTGAAGTTTTGAACTCATGTGCTTGTTTAGTGTTGTTGGCCTGCGGTGGCCTTGAACAATTTCAGTTCTGGTTGTTAAACTGTTTTGTGTGCCCGACCCCTTGCCCTTACTATTTTGACTCACAAAGTTTGAGCCCCCGAGCGTTTTGGAAGTTTAGCTTTACTGATGATCGCCGTTGTCGTGGCCGCTGGGGCTAGCACGACGTTGCGTCGTGTGACTGATTCGGCTATGAACTTCTTTGCTCGTGGCTTACTTTGTCTGCCACCATAGTGGGGTTTAGGGTCGAGAGAAAAAAGGAAAGAAAAGGAGTGGCGCGTGTAAGGACAGAAGGTGTACCGAGAGGGGGGGTTGAATCGGTAAGCCACTCACGAATTCAAATACTTCAATTCACACTACTTGAGTCTAATAAGCGTTGCAACCTAATAATTCTAGTAGGCCAAGAACCTACACATGTTAGTGTTCATGATGATAGCAAGCGCGGAAGCCAAACACACTAGCCTATGCAAGCCATAATTCAACCTAGTTACTAGAGCACACAATTGCGGAATAGTAAAGAAGAGGTCAAGAAATGCTCATGATTTTTTTCCGAGGTCTCGGAAGGATGGCGCCTTCTCCTATTCCTTGTTGGACCACTTCCACTGGAGTACCAGTTCCTCCAGCCACCGATGTGGAGTTCTTGCCCACGGGCCCCCAATCACCCTCCGAGTGAAGACATGGTGCGCGTTATCGCTGCCACATAGGCACAAGCTCGCCTCCCTCGAGAACTTGCGAGGCTCCCCGAGCCGACACAGGCGCTCACTATTGCTGCCCCTTTCACCCGCGGGCTCAAACTGGGTACAAACATTTGACGGCCTTCACAACCAATCACGATATTGTTGACGCTAAAAACACACTGTTGATCCTCAGCGTGCAAAAATGAGGCTTGGGAGATCTGCTTAACTTCAGTGCAGGTCCGATGGCGCGCCATAGACGGTGCGCGGCGTGCCAGTCAGTTTGACCATTCAACTGACAAGGTGAGCACCTGCGACTCGACGGACGATGGCCTCCAGGCGGTGAGTCGATGAAGATTAAGTCGATGGAGGCACAAAGTCAATGCAGGCACAGAGTCGATTCTGGCAGAGTCGTTGCAGGCCAATTGATGTTTAAGCATCGGCTTTATATTGATAACATAAAACATAAATATATGAGCCGATGCACACTAGACTAACTATAATGTTTAACGCTATATCGACCAGTTAATAGAATCACAATGCTGAGTCAATACAATGCCTTGATGAATGAAACTATATGATGATTCATCGATTATACAAATAAAACTAGTGTAATACATAGAGTCGATGAACCAGAGCCGATATAAAAGCTAAACATTTAATGACCTATCGGCTGCTGTTAGTAACCAGATAACTCATCGGCTAAACACTCCGACGATACCCCGAACAGGCTCTCGCGATGAGATCGTTCTTGTATGGTTGTCCAACTAGAAGATTAGACTTAACTGAGATAGTTCTAGATATCCCAGAAGATCGGTTTGAGCCGAGACAGTTCTTGGAACGAACGAACGCCCACACAATACTAGATCTAATCGCTAAGATCTATTCAGAGGTGACTTGAATATACATATCAGACTAGATTGAATCGGTAGAATTAACTACGATAGATCGGTTTTTCCGAGACAGTATGCAGCTAATCCTAGTAAAACAACCTAGAAAGATCTAGTATACCGGATAACTAGTAACTACAATGAACTGACCAGAATATCAGACTGAATTGAGGGAGTCCTGGGCAGGTCGCCGCGATCACCGGGGTGGTGAGTGCTCCGCCATGTCGTCGATGTCAAACTAGTCGATGCAGCCTTCTTCATGACGACGAACCCACCGGGGTGACGAGTCCTCTATCTATCATGGAGAGCCCGCTCTATACGAAGAACCCATCGGGGTATACCTGTTTCCAAGGTGGCGATGCGCCGAAGTTGTATATTGATCAAGAGATAGTGTACAATTGCCGTGACCCTTCATATTTATAGGGCTGCTGAACTTTGCGTAGAAGGAAAAGTAAAGCTAGAACATTCGGGGCAGCGCACGACAAGACTCTAGGCCTAAACCGAACATATCCTGCCTATTAACATCGTATCAAAGAAGACAATAAAATATTGCGGCCATACGCTAATTACTAAATAAGGAAAATCCCTTCCGACATGTCCTTGTTCCTCAACACTTTCCTTCTCGTAACACATGATTAGTTCCCTTTGTAATAATCATCCTTGACTTTCTTTACTTCATATCCATTTTCTTTTCTTAATCTTCTTGGCCGAACTTCCCGAGTCTTCTCCATGCACACGTCTCGACTGGCTAATATAACACATGGCTTTATCCAAGCCCTGCCATAAACTCCAAGCTGAGAGCATATATTTCTCTAGGCGCCTCCTCCTGTGCATTGACCATGAGGCATATTCACTAGAGGTCCGAGCTTCGGATAGTAAGTGAGTCTCTCGGCTACAAAATAGCCACAACAAAGCCAAGCCAGTAATACTTGTCCAATCCCTTTAATCAACCAATCAAATATCTAATTCGGCTAAGCAATTATTTAACCATTTGATTAAGCTAGAATTAATCATCATTATCAAAATTGACAATCAACACATGCTTCACTTTTATAGGCAGAAAACAATGACAGCCATGCCAAATTTTGGTGTCAACAAATAGGCTTGATCACCAACACCTAACCTGTCTAGGTCTCACCATAGACCAAGAGTAACAACCTAGATCACACCCTCAAGGACACCCGAGCCTTAGATGTGCATAAATGCTCAAGTTACTCTAACTAGCACTATCAAGATATGCAATATCTCATCCTAGTGCCCTCCTCTCTTCCTCTTGGCTCACACCAAATGCTCCAAGCAATTCCACTGGCCAAGAGTTGTCTCCAAGACCCCAGTAACGAAGTTATATAGGCTTCCAACCTCCAACTAGCCGTTGCTCCATAAAGTTGTCTTTCTAGACCCAATGACCGGACTATCTAGTCACTACCAGACCGGACCATCCGGTCTCTCTGGAATGACTCCCAGAGCTGTTGGCTGCTCTGTCCAGACAACTCCTCTATACTGACTGGACCGTCCGGTCAGTTTTCTCTCTCCAATCCAGAAACTTCCTTGCGCGGCTTCTTCTTTGTCCTGTTCCTCAGCTACACTGTCCGTACCGTCCGGTCTCTATAGCTCTTGCTCAGGCAGATTCCTCACTGCTTCGCTGGAAGTCCCAGACAACTTCACCTAGTGACCGTACAGTCCGGTCACCATTGACGCCTCTATTCGGTCACTATGTTCAGAAGTTGAAACTTGTCGTCTTCACTTGACTCTATTTCCCGGCTTCTCCGAATAGCTTCTTGGCTTCTCCACTATCACCTAGTGCTTGTGATTTCACTGAGCATCCATGCACATCACGGACTAGACATGACCTAAGAGAAATGACCTAAACCCCCTTGATAGTCCGGTTTTTCATATGGACTCAAAGCCCTAACAACCAGACAAGTGTTCCCAACACTTGCTCCATAGCTTGTCCTCAGCTTTGATCCATCTCCATCGACCCTTGGACTCCATCAAGCTCACAAGCCTCCATGCTTGTCGTCATTGTCATCAATCGCCAAGGTAACCATTATCCATATGATTTGTTGTTAAGTTTAGAGATGATTCCTGCATAGATAGCACTCGTGTAGATATCAGCCCACAATTTTATAGTTGTCATCTATCACCAAAACATTCATATCTTGGGGATCCCATCAATGGTCATGAAGCTTACAATCTCCCCCTTTTTGGCGATTGATGACGACCACTACTTATCATAATCTTATCAATGAACAACAAGGCTAAAAGAGCTACACTACGATCGAGAGGAACCTCAAAAGCATAAGAGAGAAACGTACAAGGTCCTACTCAAACAAGCATCATCAAGAGCTAAGATGAATAAGAAAGAAAAGCACACTCTAGATGATATGCATGCATGTCATGAGAAGATATTAATAAAAGCATAAGGACATGCAATACAAGACATGAATGATGATATGCAACAGGTTAGCATGACAAAACATAAGAATTAAGAACAAGCAATCATCATCATGGAATCATACACAAGCATACGAGATAAGAAAGTAATAAAAAAGCACTGCGTACAAAAATAAACCAAGTGAGATCAAGATGAGTCCAACACAAGCGAATTGAAAACATGACTCATCAAAATCCATGAATATCTTGATAAAACCACCAAAATAAGATCCAAAAGTATCTAACTCCCAAAAACCAATGTACACGAATGCTCCCCCTAGATACAAGCTAATCTCAATCGGACAAGATCACACTCCAACTCCCCCTAGACCTATGAGATAGTTCTCCCCCTTTGGCAACAAGCACCAAAAAGTGGGAAAAGAAAACATCTATGCGCTCGTGGTCAAAGGAAGTGGTGCAGCGACGTCCTCTGAAGGCTCTGCTCCTGACTGCTCCTGTACTGGATCCTGCTACGCTCCCTGAGCCTGTGCCGCCTGAGCATCGATCTGCTTGAAGAAGTCAAGGTCTACGGGTGACTCAGACCCTCTTTCCTGCCCTGCTGGTGGGACTGTTGATGTCTCCTCGGCAGCAGTCGCCTGAAGAAGAGCAAGGTCATCCATGTCCTCCTGAGTGAAGCCTCGATGGACCAGATCCTCTACTACCTGAGGTGTGAGAGTGCTAACTATAGCAGTGGAAGGTGGAGCTGTAGCTGACTCTGTGGCTGTCTGGGAGTCCGCACGAGTGGTGTGCACTATCTCTAAGAATAGACTCCTGACTGGTGGCTGCTGCTGGGAGGTGGTAGGTGTTGTCCTCTACGAAGCTGTAGACTGTGCAGGTGAAGAGAGCAACACAGAAACTGAGAAACCTGACAAGGGGGAGAGCTGAGTCACTGGAGAGAAACTCTGTCCTGCTCCCCCTGTCGGTAACACCCCTGATTGTGACAATCCGCTAGACTGAGTTGTCATCATAGCAGTGAAGGGGCCTGCCTAGGTTAGAACCTGCTGGAACTATGGTAGTATGGGGACTCCTACCTGCTGGCCAGTCTGTCCTCTGGTGAGCTCTGCCATCTGAGTCATCAGGGTGGTCACTAGTGCCATCTGTTGTCTCTGAAGCTCTGCCTGTCCCCTGATAACCTCCATCATCTGACATCTATCCTTAGCTGTGCTCTCGATGAACTCACCCAGGCGTCCTGCAAGTGTTGCTACAGTGATAGTGTCGAGGGTAAAGATCGGGGTGCCATGTGGCACCTCCTACGGGCTCACACGCGTCAGACTCAAAAGGGCCCGCAGGATCGCCACCAAGGCTCCACCGGCGTGGGCCCGTATAGGGAGCGTCCCCGCAGCAGTCAGGCCTTAGCCGCAAAAGCCGCGCCACTACCCTGACTCGACCCCCGAGTGGTCGAGGGCCGGTCACGTCCCGCTCGACCCCTCGAAAGGGGCAGAGGGCAGATCGCTCTGCCTGATGGAGCGCGGGCATGGCTCGCCCTTCCAGGCAGATGACTCAGCCACTCGCCCGTGCCTATCCACTCCGAGGCGGGGGGGGGGGGGACACTCCGTTGCCGCTACTATCACGACAACAGTATGCCCCCCCCTGCAATCGTTAGACAAACTCCACCTCTGTCAACTCGCATCGGTGGGACCCGAGCCCGGACAGGATGGGGTGAGGAAACCCTGACCAAGCTAGGAATGGCAGAGTGGAGAAGCTCGATTGCCTCATCCAGACGGGACGAATTCCAACTCCAAGCAGGTCCGGACAGATGCAACCCGATACAACAACCCCCAACGGAGGGGGTCGAGCGAGCCAACGGTCAACAACTGCCAACCGCCCGGCCTTAAATGCCATGCCCACTATGCGTACAAAGTATTAAGGAGTCAAATCCCTCCAGATACCTGCCGCCCTCATCAACACCAGCGCCCGCTGATGGTGGCAAGCATGGCAAGGCTCTCTGCGCTGCCAACGTGCGATGACACACCTAATGGTGGTGGTGCAGGACGGCTTGAGGGATAGCTAGACTGAACCCATCTTGAATGACGTGACAAAGCCCATGCCGCACCTCCTAGTGCACGATGTTACACGCCGACTACAGGAACAAGGGGGGATTTGACACGATGACGAAGAACGAGGGCATGCTCAGATGTAGTACCGCCCCTCTGACGCGAGACCAGGATGATAGGGCCCACAAAGACCGAAGGTCACGCCGCTGACTAAGGGCTTCGCCTTCTTCGGCACGCCTCCACCAACTCATCACGTGTAGAAATCTTTCTCTCTCTCCCTCTCTCTCTGTAACGTGGGTCCTTTTCCCCTTGAAATATAAAAGGAGAGGCCCACGCCTCTTTCAAGGGCGGGGAACAAGAACCACGACATAGCCACAACTACAACAGCCACACACACGCACACCGCTCACACCCGAGACTTGGAGCACCCTCCTCTCTCACTACTTTGTACTCCCTCACTGGAGCAAGTAACACGAGCAGGCCTCAGAACTAGATGTAGGGGGCTTCCTCCAACCAGTATAATCCCCCGTGTCCTCTTGCTTAGCCATAGCCAAATGCGAAGCGTGCACCCCTGTGAACAAATTCTACTGGTCAGTGATCTAAACGCCAATAGTTGGCACGCTAGGTAGGGGCTTTTGCGTGTTTTGCTCCACCACTTCCCGGTTCGGATGGCCACTTCCTCCACCTTCTGGGCTCCTGGTAGTAGCATGTTCTTCGGGAGCCTAGAGTTTGTTCCTACTGCAGACCAAAAGCTGCTATGCGTCAGCATTCCGACGTCTTCGCCGCCCCCAGTCCAGGCGCCTGCCCCCGTGGCGATGCATCCGTGATGGCTGGAGGACTCGAATGACACGCTCGACTCTGTAGTCGTAGGAGACGGGACGCGGCGACTCGTCGATGAGTCACTCCCGGACCCTATCACGGCGGCTGTCGTAGTCGCCGACAAGGCGATGCGGCGTGGTTCGACTCAAGCCGGCCAGGCCACACGCCACTGACTGCTCCACGGATCGGCTAGTTACGGTGACCAGCTATGGCTCCATCTGGAGCGCTACTTGGGCCTTACGCCCGATCCAGAAGACCTCTGGCACTTCGCGTTCTTGTTGGCGAACATCCACGGGCAACTTCTCGGAGAAGAGCCCCACCACCCGAGCGGGCTCACCAGAATGATAGGTGTAGAGTGTTCGATCTTTCGACGAGTGGAGATAACTTCAATTTGGTGGATGTCGACCCTCACGATCCGACTACGACGAGCAAGCCGAAGCGCCAATGCAATCGCTAAACCAACTTCCGGAGGATATTAACCTTGTGGTAAACAAGATCAACCTGATCACGAGGATCAATTCTTACGCGCAATCGAAGAACGAGGAAGATTAGAGGCGAGCAATCTGATGTACTGCACGAAGGTGGAGTTTTGAATTCACATCGAGAGACGGATGTATAGCAAAGCTAAACTTAAAACAAAACTCAAAGATTGCAAGGGGCGCAACCCTTGACTAAATAGGGGGAGGACAAGGCATCTAGGGCCGGCTGAAGTGGAGAGGCGCGCGGGGGAGAGGGAGTCACGCGACTTGGGCCACGTGGGCCTTCGAGCGGCGTCATCCTGGGCCGTCGTTCCTTAGCATCAAAACTGTCTTCAGTTCCTGGGCTCGAGCTTATACATCGTCGTCTCGTTAGAAGATGGATCCGTAACTCGAGGAGGCGCGACGACGAGAGGTGGAGGCGTGACAGCTTGGTTTGGCGCGCCATCTTCCGTCGTCATTATTCGTATGTCGTTGATGTCCTCATCATCCTCCCCTTCTTGAAGTGAAGTCGTCCTCGACGGCAACTCATCATCCTCACCCAAGTATGGTTTCAGATCTGCAACATTAAAACTAGTGGAAACACCAAACTCCATGGGCAAGTCAAGAACATAAGCATTATCGTTAATCTTGGTTAGCACTTTAAAAGGACCAGCAGCACGAGGCATCAGTTTAGAACGACGCAAAGTAGAAAATCTATCTTTACGCAAGTGCAACCAAACCAAATCACCAGGTTCAAAAGAAATATGTTTTCTACCTTTACTACCAGCAACATGATACTTTTTATTAGGAACAGCAATGTTGTGTTGTGTTTCTTCATGCAATTATTTCATGTGATCAATAGGAGCAAGAGCATCAAGATGTGGTTCATCTTCAGCATCAATAGCAAACAAATCAATAGGCGCCCTAGGAACATAGCCATAAACAACCTCAAAAGGACACATCTTAGTGGCAGAATGTGTAGCAGGATTATAAGCAAATTCAACATGAGGTAAACAATCTTCCCAACGTCTCAAGTTTTTATCTAGAACAGCTCTAAGCATAGCAGACAAAGTTCTATTTACTACCTCAGTTTGCCCATCAGTTTGAGGATGACAAGTAGTACTAAACAACAGCTTAGTTCCTAATTTATTCCAAAGAGAATGCCAAAAATGACTAAGAAACTTAGCATCACGATCAGAGACAATTGTTTTAGGAATTCCATGTAATCTAACAATCTCTCTAAAGAACAATTCAGCAACATTTGAGGCATCATCAGTTTTATGACAAGGTATAAAGTGAGCCATTTTAGAGAATCAATCAACAACCACAAAAATACTGTCCCTCCCCTTCTTAGTGCGAGGCAATCCCAAAACAAAATCCATCGAAATATCATGCCAAGGAGAAGAGGGAACAGGCAAGGACATATACAAACCATGATTACCCAAACGAGATTTAGCTTTTTGACATGTAGTACAGCGTGCAACAAGGCGCTCAACATCACGGCGCATCCGTGACCAAAAGAAATGGTCGGCCAACACCTCATGTGTCTTGAAAACTCCGAAGTGACCCATAAGACCACCTCCATGCGCCTCCTGTAACAATAAAAGACGAATCGAGCTAGCTGGAATACACAGCTTGTTAGCACGAAACAGGAACCCATCCTGCATATGAAATTTGCCCCAATGTTTGCCATCCTTACAATGCATCATAATATCACGAAAATCAGCATCATTCACATATTGAGCTTTCAAAGCTTGCAAACCAAAGATTTTAAAGTCTAATTGGGACAGCATCATATAACGATGAGACAAAGCATCGGCAATCACATTTTCGTTCCCGTTTTTATGTTTAATGATGTACGGAAAAAATTCAATAAATTCAACCCATTTAGCATGACGGCGATTCACATTAGTTTGGGTTCTAATATGTTTCAAAGCCTCATGATCAGAATGAATAATAAATTCGCGAGGCCATAAATAATGCTGCCATGTTGGCAAAGTTCTTACTAAAGCATAAAGTTCTTTATCATAAGTGGAATATTTAAGAGCAGGACCACTTAACTTCTCACTAAAATAAGCAATGGGTTTATGATCTTGCAACAAAACAGCACCCAAACCAATTCCACTAGCATTACATTCCAATTCAAACACTTTATCAAAATTAGGCAATTGTAAGAGAGGAGCATGAGTTAACCGTTTCTTTAAAGTGTTGAATGCGTCGCCTTGTGGTGCGCCCCACTCAAATGGCGCACCCTTCTTGGTCAGCTCATGGAATGGTGCAGCAATAGAACTGAAATCCCGCACAAAACGATGATAGAAGCCTGCAAGACCAAAAAAACTGCGAACCTGTGTGACCGTCGTAGGATGGGGCCAACTCTGAATGGCGTCCACCTTGCTGCTATCCACCTCAATGCCCTGTAGAGTAACAACATATCCAAGAAACAAAACACGTTGCGTGCAAAAAGTGCATTTTTCCATGTTCCCAAACAAGTGAGCAGCACGCAAAGCATCAAAAACAGCACGCAAATGATCTAAATGCTCATTCATGGATTTGCTGTATATAAGGACATCATCAAAATAGACAACAACAGATATTCCAATGAAAGGCCGAAGAACTTCATTCATTAAGCGCATAAAAGTGCTAGGAGCATTAGACAATCCAAACGGCATAACCAACCATTCATACAAGCCAAATTTAGGTTTAAAAGCCGTTTTCCATTCATCTCCTAATTTCATTCTTATCTGATGGTAACCACTACGCAAATCAACCTTAGAGAAAATTGTGGCACCACTAAGTTCATCAAGCATATCATCAAGGCGTGGTATAGGATATCGATAACGAATTGTAGTATTGTTAATTGCACGACAATCTACACACATACGCCAAGAACCATCTTTCTTAGGAACAAGCAAAACAGGAACCGAACAAGGGCTAAGAGACTCACGAATGTAACCTTTATCAAGCGATGCCTGCACTTGACGCTGAATTTCTTTCGTCTCCTCAGGATTTGTGCGGTACGGGACGCGATTAGGAAGCTGTGTGCCTGGAATTAAATCAATCTGATGTTCTATGCCATGAATAGGAGGAAGACCCCGTGGCAATTCAGCAGGAAAAACATCTTTATAGTCCTGCAAAAGGTTAGCAACAGCAGGAGGAATATGCAACATAGGCGCCTCATCTAGTGAAACAAGCATACGAGAGCAAACTAGCGCATAGCAAAGCAGATTAGCATCATGTAATTCATCAAAATCAGCACGTGTAGCAAGCAAGATAGGGTTATTCAATTTGATCTCATGTTGAACAGGTGCAACAGGAGACGATGTAACCAATTTTGCAGCGTTTGTCGCGCGAGCAATATCATCTTTAAGAACTTGTTCAGGTGTCATAGGATGAATAACAATTTTCTGACTCTTAAACATGAAGGAATAATAATTGGAGCGACCATGATGAACACTATCAACATCATATTGCCTAGGACGGCCAAGCAACAAAGAGCATGTCTCCATTGGAACAACATCACAATCTACAAAATCAGAATAGGCGCCAAGAGAGAAAGGAACACGTACCGAGCGCGTTACCTTTATTTTGCCGCCATCATTAAGCCATTGAACGTGATAAGGATGTGGATGCTTTCTTGTTGGCAATGACAACTGCTCCATCAAGGTCGTACTAGCCAAATTGTTGCAACTGCCACCATCGATGATTATACGGACCGCTCGTTCTTGCACAACGCCTTTGATATTAAAAATGTTGTGGCGCTGATGCTTTTCATCCTGAACGACCTGTGTACTAAGAACACGCTGCACAACAAATGTTGCATACCTGTCGGCGGCACTAGAGTCGACATGAAGCTCCGTATTATCTGCATGATTAGTGGCAAGCATAGTCTGCTGAATATCCTCAGAATCACTAGCAGAAGAATACCCACCGTCGTCACGAATCAACATAGTTCGTTTATTTGAACAATCGCGTATCACATGACCAAATCCTCGGCAACGGTGACACTGAATATCACGAGCTCGTCTAGACGACGAGGAGGACGGCACGATCGAGGCAGATTTGGCCGTGGATGGAACACTCGACTTGGACGTGGTCGAGGAGTGGTCGCGCGACGTGGAAGGAGGTGTCGACCGTGGAGCTGAAGGCGTCTTGGACCCTACAAAAATGTTAGGTCTTGACGAAGATTGTCGATCCTGCACTTCACGTTCAGCTTTACAAGCATATTCAAATAAGGTGGTCATATCATCATAATGCTTATAATCAAGAATATTCTGAATTTCACGATTTAACCCACCCCTAAAGCGAGCCATAGCAGCATCATCCAGTTCAACTAAACCACAGCGAATCATACCCTTTTGCAAAGCTTGATAATAATCCTCTACGGAAAGTGAACCTTGTTGAAAATGCTGCATTTGATTAAGCAAATCTCTAGCATAATATGACGGCACAAAACGATGACGCATAGCAGCTTTTAATGCCGTCCAAGTATCTGGAATGTTATCAGGATATCTTTGTCTATACTCACGCCACCAAGGTAAAGCAAATTCAGAAAATTCACTAATAGCAGCCTTAACTTGTAAATTAGCAGGAATATCATGGCATGCAAACTTTTGTTCAACCTCTAATTCCCAATCAAGATAAGCACCCGGATCATATTTGCCATTAAAAGTAGGAATACGAAGATTTATTTTGGCAAAAGAATCATTAATAGGAACATGTACCCTACGAGCACGACCACGGCGATTGTCGTCGTCCTGCTCGGTGTCGGCGCTGTAGTCACGTGCATTTTGCAACTCTGTGAGCTGCGTCGTCATGGTCCCAAGCTGCGTCGACATGGCCTCAAGACGAGTCATGATCGTCGCGAGCGTGGTGCGGGCAGCCGTATCAGCGAGGTCCAGTTGATCAAAACGCTCATTCGACGAAGTGACCGTAGAGTCAAGTCTCTCGTGCATCGTCTTCATGTCGTTTTGTGGACCATCTACCTGTGCCTAGACATCCTGGAGGGTGAGCTCCTCCAACTTCGAGCTGTTTTCTGCCATAGAAACACAAGCAATACAAAAAGCGTGATCCTACAACGAGAGGTGAGTGGTGGATGAAAAGCTCAATCAAAAAGCTATTATCAAATTCTTACCCGTCCTTACCAAGCACGCAAGCGTGAACTGCAACCACAGGTAAAACCGGTGGAAGATTGGAGGAGCGATTGCGTGGTGAAACAAAAACCTGCTCGTAGTAGAAAATTTGTGGGGCTAGAAGGCTGCACTCAATCCAAGAGTTAGCACAATTCAAACATTAACTGCAAAGCTGAATAATGGTGCTAAACAGAAAAACATTGGTGCCGGTACAAGTGCAAGAGGAAGGAAGAAGGATCAAAACAAAGTGCAGCAAGAGCGCGTTGCTCGGTCGCTCTTTTTTTCTTTTTTCTCTTTTTTCTTTTTTTATACCTTTTTCTGAAAATATAAACAATGAGACCTCAAATAAGCAATGAAGCACAAGCGCTTTTTTTTTGAGGCAGGGGTAGAATGGTAATTAAAAGAACAGAACCAACAGAACCAAACACAGGGCGAGGCGAGCAGGTTACGACGTAACCGAGTGGGACTCGATCGGCGAACCACAACTTGGCAAGCAAGACGGGGTAAACAGATGCGGCGGAAAGCAAACTGTGGTGGTGAAAACACGAGGCACGACGGAAGGATACGACGATGATAGGAAGAAAACGATGAAACACAGTGTACCAGCAACGATCAAAAGCGAAAGCACAAAAACTCAACAACGCAAATTATTGAATGAAAGTGCGAGGCTCAAAACCGTACTGGGGTAAACTTTTTTGGTAGTTTTCAGTTTATGTGGACTTGGACAAACTCACCGAGAAACACTGGAATCTGATACCACTTGATAGGTGTAGAGTGCCTGATCTTTCGACGAGTGGAGATAACTTTGATTTGGTGGATGTCGACCCTCACGATCCGACTACGACGAGCAAGCCGAAGCGCCAATGCAATCGCTGAACCAACTTCCGGAGGATATTAACTTTGTGGTAAACAAGATCAACCTGATCACGAGGATCAATTCTTATGCGCAATCGAAGAACGAGCAAGAATTAGAGGCGAGCAATCTGATGTATTGCACGAAGGTGGAGTTTTGAATTCACGTCGAGAGACGGATGTATAGCTAAGCTAAACTTAAAACAAAACTCAAAGATTGCAAGGGGCGCAGCCCTTGACTAAATAGGGGGAGGACGAGGCATCTAGGGCCGGCTGAAGTAGAGAGGCGCGCGGTGGAGAAGGAGTCGCGCGACTTGGGCCACGTGGGCCTTCGGGCGGCGTCATCTTGGGTTGTCGTTCCTTAGCATCCAAACCGTCTTCAATTTCTGGGCTCAAGCTCTAGTGATTGGGCCCTTGTACTTCGTCGTCTTGTTAGAAGATGGATCCGTAACTCGAGGAGGCGCGACGACGAGAGGTGGAGGCGTGACAGCTTGGTTTGGCGCGCCATCTTCCGTCGTCATTATTCATATGTTGTTGATGTCCTCATCACAGAACCCCTTCGGAGGGCTACCCATGCGGTTGCTGAACACTGTGAGGTGTTTCCAAAACACGACCACGCAACTTGATGTTCCCGCCTTTGTGGGCGCTGAGTTTGTCGGCGTAATCGAGCGTCCGAACAAGTCTCTCTTCGACCTCGTCGACATGGGTCAGCGGGAGATTTCAGCTCCGAGTCCGGAAGCTACACGGAAAGCTGCGGCACCCCGCGAGGTGCAATATGGTGCGGCTTGCGCCCGCCTCAGCTGCGGGGGGTGCCAGGACCTCAGTCGCCGGAGCGGTGGCGAATCCAGGGACCCCCGCCTAGGCAAACCTGACGGTGGGTGTGTTAGGAGGGGAAACCCTCGTCAACATTCCAGTCACTATGGCCAGGGACCCACGAACCTAGCCCCACCCAGACGACCTTCAACAACGGTTGAGGGCAAGGCGGGGAGAGTTGGAAGAGACTCGGCGCCAGCTCGAGCACGAAAAGGAAGAGATAGACCGTGAGCTAGCCCATCCCCGCACGGGCGGATGCGCTCGCGCCATGGCCCGTGACATTCTTCAGCGCATCGTCGCTGACGATCAAGGGCCCCCGCAGTTTTGTGAAGACGCTGAAGCTCAATACTCTCCCTAAGCCCGCAACACCGGAGGCCCAGCAGGCTTAGTGAGAAGTCG
The DNA here is from genome assembly GCA_030378355.1 of Eleusine indica. Taxonomy (NCBI): domain Eukaryota; kingdom Viridiplantae; phylum Streptophyta; class Magnoliopsida; order Poales; family Poaceae; genus Eleusine; species Eleusine indica. The sequence continues at coordinate 26,346,782 of CM059501.1, read as the reverse complement.
CGGCTCTTCTAACCAAGGCCGTCGAGCACCAAGCGGCGAGCTCACATCGATGCGCCGCTCAATCTAGCCAGCAGGTCTCCATGTCCAGACAGGCAGGAGGAGGCAGCGCCACAGGATCACAACAGCATTCGGTCCAGCAGCCAGCCCCGGCTGGAGGCGCACCTAAGAAGGCCTAGGTGCACGACTGAGTCGGACCCCACCGTGACGCGCGTCACACTCTCAAGGTGCATCATCGTGAGAGAGAGCGGTGGAACCCGGAAAGAGGCCGTCAACCGCGCTGCAGAGGTTGGTACGACGACACCGATGAGGAGCAAAGCCGGAGCCCGAGCCCTCCTGGGCTGCGGGTCATCAGCATGTGAATCCACACCGCCGAGTTCCCTCAGCCCTTCCGGGCGTCGGTGACCGTCACCAAGTACGTGGGCGAGACGGACCACGACATTTGGCTTGAGGATTACCGCCTCACGTGTCAAGCTGGGGGGGGGGGGGGCATCGATCACCTCGCCATCATTCGTAATCTCCCATTGTATCTCACCGACTCGGCCCGTGCTTGGCTTGAGCATCTCCCCGAGGGTCAAATCTACGACTGGGCCGACTTGAGGGATATTTTCGTCGGAAACTTCCAGGGGACCTACGTCCGGCCGGGCAACCCCTCAGACCTCAAGAACTGTCAGAAGAAAGCTGGCGAGTCCCTCTCAGACTACATCCGGCGCTTCAGCAAGAAGTGCAATGAGCTATCCAACATGGGCGACGCGGACATTGTGGGAGTCTTCATCTCAGGCACAACATCGAAATAGCTCATCCATGAGCTGGGCCGAAGGGGTCCGCGCACGGCCCGCGAGCTCCTAGACATCGCCACAAGCTTCGTCTCCGGCGAAGAGTGCTTGGGAGCGGTCCTCCAGCGTATGCCGGAGAGCAAGGGCAAGGGAAAGCGGGAGGAAGGAACCGGTGATGGCACCTCCAACCGCCCGAAGAAAAAGAAAAACAAGCCGTGAGCAGGGCGCGACCCCGTCGTGACCGCCGTCGAGCGCAAGCCGCCGAGGCCGACAGCAGGGGAGGCGCCGAACCACTTCGAAAAGAAGTGGAACGGTCCATGCCCGAACCACAGGTTCCCTATCAAGCACCTCCTCAAGGACTGCTCCATGATGTAAAAATTCATCTGGGAGGAGGCGAAGAAGGGGGACCCAAGGAAGGCATCAGAACCAGGGGTCCAGGACCCCACGGATGGTGACAACGAGCCGGAGGGACCAGTATTCCCCAACCCCAAAGCCTACCATATGATTTTCAAGGGGCCCAAGTCCCGAGGGAGTCGACGCACCACCAAAATCATCGCGCGGTTTTGGAGGGCCACGCCGGCTTTCTTCAAGTGGTCAGATTCACCGATCACGTTTGATCGATCCGATCACCCCACACACGTACCATGACTGGGTCGATACCCGCTCGTGGTTGACCCTATCATCGCTGCGGTGCACCTCACCAAGGGGACGATGGACAGGGGCAGCTGCATCAACATTTTGTACGCCGACACGCTCGACCTGGTCAGGGTCAACCAATCGCGCCTTCAGCTGGCTGGCGCACCCTTCCACGGGATCGTCCCAGGGCGACTCGCCATGCCCCTTGGGCGGATCAGCCTACCTGTCACATTCGGGACTCCATCCAAATTTCGGACTGAGACCCTCGTCTTTGAGGTTGTTGATTTCCCAGGAGTATATCACGCTCTCTTGGGACGTCCGTGTTACGCCAAATTCATGGCTGTACCCAACTACACCTACTTGAAGCTCAAGATGCTGGGCCCAAAAGGGGTCATCACCATCAGCGCATCTCTCCAGCGTGCCTTCCAATGCAAAATAGAGAATGGCGATCTTGCGGCAGCGATGGTGGCCTCGGTCACGGAGCTCGAGACTATCCGCACCCACCTTGAGGACGGGGCCCCCAACACCAGGCACAAGAACGCCTCGTTCATGCCTACGGAGGACACCAAGGAAGTGCAGATCGACCCCGAGGGTGACAAGGAGAAGACGGTGAAAGTGGGGGCATCCCTTACCCCCAAATAGGAAGGTGCGCTGGTCGACTTTCTCGCGCTAACACCGATGTTTTTGCATGGAGGCCCTCGGACATGCCTGGCATACCAAGGGAAGTTGCCGAGCACTGCTTGAACATCAGGCCAGGCTCCAAGCCGATGAAGCAACGTCAGTGCTGCTTCGACGAGGACAAGCGTGGGGCAATCGAAGAGGAGATTGCGAAGCTATAGGCGGCCGGGTTCATTAAGGAGGTGTACCATCCCGAATGGTTAGCTAATCCTATTCTTGTACAAAAAAAGAATGGGAAATGGAGAAAGTATGTTGACTATACAAGCCTGAATAAGGCATGTCCGAAGGATCCTTTTCCTTTGCCGCGCATAGACTAGATAGTTGACTCAAAGGCAGGATACGAGACTCTCTGCTTCCTAGATGCCTACTCGGGGTACCACCAGATCGCGATGAAAGAATCTGACCAACTCGCAACATCTTTCATCATGCCGTTCGGCTCTTACTGCTACGTAGCAATGCCTATCGGGCTCAACAACGCCGATGCGATGTTTCAGCATCGGATGCAACAGTGTTTTGATCATTTGATCAGCCACACGGTTGAAGCCTATGTGGATGACATCGTCGTCAAGTCCAAAAAGGCGCACACCCTCGTGGCCGACCTCGAGCTCGTCTTTACCAAACTACGCGCAAACAACGTCAAACTCAACCTTGAGAAGCGTGTTTTCAGGGTCCCAAGGGGCATGCTCCTCGGATTTGTCATCTTCCAATGAGGTATCAAGGCCAATCCCGAGAAAATCTCCATGATCGAGCGAATGGGACCGGTCCAGAATCTCAAGGGGCTACAGCGGCTCACGGGCTGTCTGGTGGCGTTGAGTCACTTCATCTCGCGCCTCGGCAGGAGGGTGCTTCCGCTGTATAGGCTTCTAAAGAAGTGCGACTGGTTCGAGTGGACCCCCGAGGCACTGTCAGCCCTCGACGACGTCAAGCGCATTTTGAGCGGCGCACCCGTGCTAACACCCTCGGTCCCGGGAGAGGTGCTGCTGCTATACATAGCTACGACGACTCAAGTCGTAAGCTCGGCGCTCGTAGTCGAGCGAGAAAGGGAGGGACACATCCTCAAAGTCCAACACCCTGTCTACTATGTCAGCGGAGTCCTGTCCGACTCGAAGACCAAGTCCCCCCAGATCCTCTACGCGGTGATGGTGGCAAGGCGCAAGCTTCGGCACTACTTTGACTCCCACACGATTCATTTTGTGAGTTTCTTTCCTCTCTGAGAGATTATGCAGAACAGGGACTCAGCGGGCAAGGTGGCCAAGTGGGCGCTCGAGTTGATAGGACACGACATCACGTACCAGCCCCAAGCGGACAACAAGTACAAGGTCCTTGTCGACTTCGTGGCGGAGTGGACTGAGGCACAACTCCTGCTCGATCCCATCGATCAAGAATACTGGGTCATGTAGTTTGACAGATCGCTCATGCGGACAGGGGCAGGCGTCGGCCTTGTCTTCGTCTCTCCACTCGGGGTATGTATGAAATATGTGATTTGTTTACATTTCCCCACATCAAACAATGCTGTCGAGTACGAAGCGCTTGCCAACAGGCTCAAGATTGCCATCGAGCTCGGAATCCAGCGGCTGGAAATCCGGGGTGACTCCCAACTCGTGGTCGACCAGATCATGAAAGAGTCTAGCTGCCGGACCAAGGCCATGGCACTCTACAGCCAGGAAGTCCGCAAGCTCGAGAATAAATTCGATGGGCTGGAACTCAAGCACATCCCGCTCTGGTCGGGAGCAGATCCCTCTGGCGGTCTTCGCGAACGACTAGCACCAACCTTTGGTTCGACCCAAGAAGCCCACGGGGTCCAAGGAGGGGTCGAGTGATTCCGCTGAACCCAACTCGGGGGCCGAAGAATCACCTCCGGTAGCCTCGTTGCTCACGGACATGATGGAGATCGATCAACCAAGCGACTCGAGTGAGCCGGACGACCAGTCGAACAACCCGGGGGTCGAGCGAGCTGGGCTCCCACCTGACTGCAGAGCTCCATACATCGAGTTCTTGGCTAAGGGCATGCTTCCCACCGATGGGACTTAGGCCAAATGACTCTATCGGCACTCCAAGTCTTTCGTCTTGATCAAAGGGGAACTGTACAAGCGCAGCATCACCAAAGTTATGCAGCACTACATCCCCACCGACGAGAGCATCAAGGTGCTCATCGATATCCATGGGGGGGGGGGGGGTCTGTGTTCACCACGCCACACCTCGAACGCTCATAGGCAACACCTTTCACCAAGGCTTCTACTGGCCGACCGTTGTGGGCGATGCGACCCGTATAGTCAAAACCGGCAAGACACACCTACCGGCTCAGGCCCTTCAAACGATCCCCATCACGTGGCTTTTCGCAGTCTGGGGATTGGACCAGGTGGGTCCTCTCAAGAAAGCACCCGGGGGCTACACCCACTTGCTTGTCGCCATTGATAAGTTCATCAAGTGGATCGAAGCACTCCCCGTGGTCAAGATTCGATACGAAGAAGTAGTCAAATTCTTCCTCGACATCATCCACCAATTTGGGGTCCCAAACTCCATAATCATGGATAACGAAACATAGTTCACGGGAAAGAAATTCCTAAAGTTCCGCGACGATTATCACATCCACGTCGACTGGGCCGCCATCGCTCACCCCAAGACAAACGGTCAGGTCAAGCGAGCAAATGGCATGATACTCCAAGGGTTGAATCCCTGAATGTTCGACCCGGCCGTCATTTTCAACCGCCTGAAACGGTTCAGCGATCGATGGGTGGCTGAACTCCACGCCGTGCTGTGGAGCCTACGTATGACCCAGAGTCACGCAATGGGCTTCACGCCTTTCTTCATGGTTTATGGGTCAGAGGCTATCCTCCCCACCGACGAGGACTATGGTGCACCGTGAGTGTGCGCGTATGATGAGCAAGGCAACGAAGCAATGCTCTAGGAAGCGATGGATCAAATAGATGAGGTGCGAGACGTCACGCTCCTCCATTCGGCCAAGTATCAACAAGCGCTCCGCTACTATCACGACCGAAACATGAGAGACAGAGGCCTCCTCATGGACGACCTTGGTCTGTGTAGGGTTCAAGACAACAAGGGTCAACACAAGCTCTCGCCACCTTGGGAAGGACCATACATCATCTCTCGAGTCATCCGACCCGGCACGTACAAGTTGAAGACGGTGGAGGGCGACGAGCTCAAGAACATGTGGAATATCTCACAGCTACGTAAATTCTATCCCTAGCTTTCTGTTTCCTGTGATCCTTGCCGGCCTTGCTCGCTCCTAAGCGACACCCGACCCCTCTCAAGGGGTCGAGCGTTGCTCGAGGGCTAGAAGGACACAGCAGGCCCACACCGCACGCCTCTGTTTTGCCTTAAAATTGTTCTTTGCTTTTCTTGCTTTTTTTCCTTTTTTTTCTCGGCCTTGAGCCTCTGCATACTGGCAAACAAAGTAGGCCACGGGTGAAGGGCTTCGCAGTTGAGCCGGTCTGACGGTGCAACATCGTGCTTGCCCCAGCGGCCACGACAACGGCGATCACCGGCAAGACTAAACTTCCGAAGCACCCGGGGGCTCAAACTTTGCGAGCCAAAATAGGGAAGGCAACAGGCTGAGCACACGAAATAGTTTGATCAATTGAAATTAAGACTGTTTAAGTTCACCACGTGCCATCGAAATTAAACTGACACTAGTTCAAACTTAAGCTATTACATTGCCATGATGACCCACCAAAACAACTAAAATAACTAAAGCAAAAACTAACTAATTTTCCTCCTCAGCTTTAGGGAGCGCCTCCTCCTCGTGCGCGCGAGCCAGGACATCGGCGTGGGGGGCGGTGCGGACGTGGATCGCCTCCATCTGCACGGGGGTGTGACCTTCAACGTACGCACACCGAGATGCACGCCCCGCTTGATCCACTCACGCCCTGCCTCCATCAGCCTCCCGACTTGTTCGACGGGAGCGGCGTCGAGAGAGAGATCCAGCTAAAGTGCTCGCACCGCTCGACCCATTAGAGCGCGAAATGCACCCTTCTCCTCGACCTCCTGACGAAGGGACTCGTCGACCGCCGCCAGCTTTGACCCGAGGTGTACACAACACCCACCAAAAGTCAACAAACCAAAAAGAGATAGCACGTAAGACAACGGGTCCTGAAAAGTCTTCCTTCTTCCCTCTTGTGAGTGGCCTACACCTGCGACAGGTAGCCAGCAGCAACCATGGCGAAGTCCTGAGCCGCCTTGTTCGCCTCCTCGCGGCATAGCTTCTCGTGCTGCAATGCGAGCCCCAGCCTGTCGACCTCCGCGGCGCTGGACGCAGCCTGTGCCATGGCCCCGTCCCGTTCCTCTCGAGCGAGGGCGAGGTCGCGCTCCGCTTTGACGAGCTGATACCCGACCTGCTCCCAACTGGCCTCCACTTCGACCAGCCTTGTGCCGAGATCCACCCCGAGCTGACGCTCCTCCTCCAGTTCCTGACAGGCTTCAGCCAAGGCCTGAAGGGAGGCCGCGGCCGAGGCCTCGTACTCGAGCCTCAACACCCGGCATGCAGCGAGGACCCGAACCTCAGCGGGGTTGCACGAATCCTCCATCAACTTGAGCCCGCCTTCCACAAGCGCACGCTCTTCCACTGACAGAGGCGGGACTCCGCGATCACCGGTGCTCGCGACGCCGCGCCAACGACAGCGGGGATCGCGGTCGATGCAACGCCCTCTAGAGCGCCACTTCTGACGTCCTTGACCTCCGCTGCGGGCCTAACTACCCTAGAGGCCGCCTCGACTACAGTGGCCGCCACGACGTCACGTGCTTGCGCCTCCTCCGTAACGGCCGCCGCGGCGTCACGCACTCGTGCTTCCTCTGCAGCGGCCGCTGTGGCGTCACACGCCCGCGCCTCCTCTACAGCGGTCGCCGTGGCGTCTTGCGCCCGTGCCTCCCCTACGACGCCCACCTTGAGCTGCTTCCTGAAAGACAGCTTAGGCCGGCGAGTATCTTGGCCCAAGGCCCATCGCTTCTCAACCGGCACGTCACCACTCACCGGCTCGTCTCGTGGATGCTTCTATGCAGCCGCCACGGGAGAGGCGGCCTTGGCCGTGACAACGACAGGCGGCGTCTCGACGTGCGCCGGCTCAACCTCCTGCTCCAGCTCCGCCGGCCGGACCACATCCTCGATAGGGGAGCCCGACACTGGGGTTTGCATGCCGGAGACATTCCCAGCTGGTGCCGGCGAACGAGGCTCCTCCGTCGATCCCGACCCATCCGGGGATGGCGAGATCAGGGACGACCCCATCCCCAGAGTCGGGCGCGCAAAGGGCGTGTAGCCAAGGCTCGCCGCTAGCCCGGCGTCGCCGCTGACGTCGTCGTCGTCGTCGTCGTCATCGTCGCCGGTGTTGCCACCGCCGTTATCACTGATAGCGTCCTCGAACCCGCTCAGGGCCTCCTGGTCATCGGAGGAGTCCCCATCCTCATCCTCCTCCTCTGTCAACTCAGTTGACGGAGTGCTCAGGTTCTCACCCCTCCGATCCTTCTCCTCCCGTAGCGCCTGCCGCCGTCGCAACCTTTTTTCCTCAAGCTTGGCTCGGATGTTGGCGACCTTCCTCATCCATGCCTCCCGCTTAGCACCTCGCCGTTCCATGTCTCTAAAGTGGTTGGCGGTCCTCTCGGCCCTCCCCTCAGGCAGGCAAAGGGAAGGGGTCTAGACGAAGCACACCCACTGGGACTAAAAAAAAAGGAGAACAGAAGTCGAAGGCCAAACGTGGTCATAATAATAAAAGCAGGGGGGGGGGGGGCATAGGATAGTACACCAGCAGAGGAACAGGAATTCTCACCACATCGACCGCTGGAAGGTCGGGATGCATCACCGGCCCATTCGGGGCGGGCCAGGCCTGCGCGCTGGGCCCTAGGGCTGCCCTCACCCGCTTCGTCACCTCATCGTTAGACAGCAATTCCTATGCCATCATGTTGCCTGGCACCCCGCGGTTGTCGGCGTCGACGAGGAACATAGGGATCTGGCAATGACACAGTGGCGCGAACCGCCACTTGTGATACCACCCGATGATTCCGGCGCCATCAAGTCCGGACTCCTTGAGATGAGCGATGGCGCCGAGCGCACTCTCGATCCAATTCTTCCTGCTCTTCCCCTGCCCCCAGTGCCTGCTCTCCCGAGCCTCTGCGATGTCGCGGCCGGTGAACTCGGGGAGGGGATGGATCTCGTCATTGCGCAAGTAGAACCACCTCTTGTGCCACCCCGAGTTGGTGGTTGGGGTGGGCATCGAAAGGTACTCCCCCATGCGCTCGCCTCAAAGACGGATGCCCGTGCACCCGATGGTGCACGGAAAGTTCTCGCCCCCAATCCTGCGCCGGATGCAGGATACGAGGAAAAAGTGGCACCACAGGTCGAAATTAGGCATGATCCCAAGAAATCCATCGCACAAGGCCACGAAGGCCGAGATGTCCCGGATCCTGTTGGGATTCAAATGCTGCAACTCCACCTTGTAGTGTTAGAGCAGCGCCCGAAGGAAGTCGTGCACCGACCGCCCAAGCCCACGATCGTGAAAAGGGACGAATGACACCACGTAGCCCCTCGGGGGCTCCTGCCACATCTTGCTCCCCGGCACCACCCATTTCCTCGCTCCGATGAGGGGCGCGAAAAGCCCTGGACGAGTCCCTCCAACTCCTTCTTCATCACCGTGGAGCGAGAGAACCCCGACATCGCGGCAGCGAGGCTACAGCAGGGGAGATTGTTGGAGACGAAGGAGAGGAAAGGGCGAGGAATTGAGGAATGCGAAAGGAAGAATAGAGGATGCAGCGTCCAAGGCCTAAATAGGAGGACGAGCCAGGAGCGCGACCGAAACTGACCGTGGAAAATCCGCCCACAACTCGCCAGGTGATAAACCTCTCAACCAGTCATCCCGCACGGTGCGTATATGCGGTATCCCATGCTCCTCCATAACTCAACTTTTCCTACTATCCTGAGAACTTCTCGGCTTCTGCGAACGGCTCAACGCACCACGGGCCCGCCTCTACTGCCATCACTACGAGAAATGAACCTTCGGCTATCGCGCCAAGAAAAACGGAACGGCTACGCGCCGCGCTTGGTACCACTATGACGCAGATGTCAGGTAACCCACTCAGTCCCTCCTATTTACTCGAGTAGTGGGAGCCAGCAGTGCGGAGCCAATTTGGGCCCCACGTCGTGCTTTGAATTCTAGAGCCGGAAACATGCGCGGACCCCACTAGTTAGGCCTCGCCCCAACAAACACGACCGACCCAGGCAGACTCGGCCGGCGACTGGCAACGAGCGGGACGGAGGCGCGAGGCGAGCCGCTCGACACCGGCAAGGGACGAGTGGCGCAGGTAAGACGGGATAAGGGGCTGAAAACTGCCCAGATAGCCCCGAGGTTCTAAGGCTAGCCCCACGAGCGGGTTCGACAGCCGCCTAGAGCGCGAACAGAGCGAGGAGCACAAATGATGGGCACACTTACCGGTCAATACCCTGACCCCTGAGGGGTTGAGGGCATCACGGAGTAGCATTTGAGTCCCGCTCTGACTCGACCTTTGGTATCTCCCTGAAGAGAGGCAACTAGCCATCACGACCTAGCGAATGGTCGTGACAACCAGTCGAGATGGAAAGACGGATTCATGACGTCGACCACCAGCTGGTTCGCTGGGACCCCGTCGATGGGGAACCGAAGATCTCACTCGAACGAACCCGATTGTAGCTCACCGAGCAACCACGTTTCAGCCACTGAGGTGAAAACATGGCTCGGCTCCATCCTCTGTCTCACGAACGGGACACGGAAGGAGAAAATGAAAAAAGTCAAAACGGCCATGAGGGCCGGCATCGCCAAACGAGACCCAACAACGGGGTCACACCCATTATTCTTTTCTTACAAGACCGTTTAAGGCCGACTCTTATAGACTCCCTCTCTTCTTTTTAAAAAGCAAGTATCAACAACTCGAGAAACAAAGGGAAGAAAGGAAAAGATCGACTCGAGGGGTCTACTTTAAAGAAAAAGCAGTACCCGCACCTTGGCGGGTACATGCGAGGTAAAGCGCCTATAATGCTTCGCGTTAGGGAAAGACGCTCTCATTTGAGGCCGGCCTTTTCCCCCAACGAAGAAGGCGAGCAACCCGACCATGCTGTACGACTGTTGCTAGAGCCGCCTCTTTAGACCGAGGACCCCCATGCTGGTGGGGAGTCTGGTCTGGCGCCTCTTCTTGACCTCTCTCCTACCGACGCTACCAAGGATGAACATGAGGGGGCCTAATAAGCCTTGGCGACCTCCCATGTGAAGGCCCCTTTATCTCCATCTCACCCCAACAAGGGGAGGACATAGTAGAAGTTGAGTCGACCTTCCCACAACCGACAGGGCCGCCGCACCAGGGCGGCCGGGGACTTACTATCGGCGGGTTTTCATCCCCGTCCTCATCACTAGGGACATCGTCGCACCCGGCAGCCATGAGAACAACAGACCACTAAGCAAGAGTCGGTCTCGTCCCAGGTATCTCAGGGCTCGGAGTGTAAAGCTAGGTGTGAGGATGAAGCAGAACATTGCCCGACTGTGTCTTTCAATAGCCAAGCTAGGCCCAAGCCTCGGATTCCTTGCGTGGGCGCCAAACCTGATGCGAGTTCACGAGGGGATCTTGCACGCCACAAGAGAACAAAGACCTGGCGCCACCGATGGTGTCGCGCGTAGCACGCCATAAGAAAAAGAAAGGAACCCGCCTTAGAGCAAGGCGCCGGCCTCGAATTCCCCTGACACATCGCAGATCTGGGCCCTACCGAAAGATGCCCCTGCGCGCTGCACGCCAAAAGGAGACAAGAGACCTATCATGCCGACAGCGCCATGGCCTGCCTTTTTAGGCGAACCCTCATCCATGACACCCTACACCATCTACTCGGCCCAGGGGATGGAGACCGAGGAACACGGGTCCCATGGCACCCCCGTGATCGTTTCAGATACAAACAGCCAAAGAACGAGTCCGTCCGGACTCCTCCTTTGGCTCGGGGACTACACCGGACGGGTGCGCTCGCGCGCACTCTGACGGACGAATGGCCTAACCTTCCCACAACGTGTTAAGCCGATGCATGAGTTTCGACCAAACTCCCCCTCCAGCTTGGGGGCTACACCCGTCGGGTGCGCTCACGCGCACCTCTCACACGTAAACCATAAATGACTTCGTGCCTTCCGCCCGCACCCGCGTCAAAATCCCTCGAACGACTTTTCGACTCGCTCGGGTGCTCGGGGGCTACTATCAAGGGTAAAGATCGGGGTGCCATGTGGCACCTCCTAAGGGCTCACATGTGTCAGACTCAAAAGGGCCCGCAGGATTGCCACCAAGGCACCACCGGCGTGGGCCCCCACGGGGAGCGTCCCTACAGCAGTCAGGCCTTAGCCGCAAAAGCGCGCCACTACCCCGACTCGCTCGACCCTCGAGTGGTCGAGGGCCGGTCACATCCCGCTCGACCCCTCAATGGGGGTCAGGGATTCCCTACGCCCCGCTCGACCCCTCGAAAGGGACAGAGGGCAGATCGCTCCGCCTGACGGAGTCCCGGCACGGCTCGCTGTTCCAAGCAGATGACTCAGCCACTCGCCCGAGCCAATCCACTCTGGGACAGGGAGGGACGCTCCACTGCCGCTTCTGTCAGGAGGACAGTATGCCCCCCCCCCCCCGGAATCATTAGTCAAACTCCACCTCTGTCAACTCCCATCGGTGGGACCCAAGCTCGGACAGGACGGGGTGAGGAAACCCTGACCAAGCCAGGAGTGGCGGAGTGGAGAAGCTCGATTGCCTCGTCCCGACAGGACGAATTCCAACTCCAAGCAAGTCCGGACAGACGCAACCCGACACAACGACCCTCGATGAAGGGGGTCGAGCAAGCCAACGGTCAACAACTGCCAACCACCCCGCCTTAAATGCCATGCCCACTACGCGTACACAGTATCAAGGAGTCAAATCCCTCTAGATACCTACCCCCCTCATCAGCACCAGCGTCCGCTGACGGTGGCAGGTATGGCAAGGCTCGCTGCGCTGCCATCATGCGATGACACACCTAATGATGATGGTGCAGGACGGCTTGAGGGATAGCTAGATTAAACCTTGCTTGAATAACGTGACAAAGCCCATGCTGCACCTCCCCGCGCACGGTGGAACATGCCGACTATAGGAACAAGGGGGGACTCGACTCGATGACGGAGAACGGGGGCAAGCTCAGATGTAGTACCACCCCTCTGACGCGAGACCAGGATGATAGGGCCCGCAAAGACCAAAGATCATGCCGCCAACTAATAGCTTCACCTTCTTTGGCACGCCTCCACCAACTCATCACGTGTAGAAATCTTTCTCTTTCTCCCTCTCTCTCTGTAACGTGGGTCCTTTCCCCTCGAAATATAAAAGACGAGGTCCGCGCCTCTTTCAAGGGTGGGGAACAAGAACCACGACATAGCCACAACAATAGCAGTCACACACACGCACACCGCTCGCACCCGAGACTTGGAGCACCCTCCTCTCTCCCCACCGTTGTACTCCCTTACCCGAGCAAGTAACACGAGCAAGCCCGAGAACTGGACGTAGGGGGCTTCCCCGAACCAGTATAATCCCCGTGTCCTCTTGCTTAGCCATCGCCGAACCCAAAGCGCGCACCCCTGTGAACAAATTCTATTGGTCGGTGCTCTAAACGCCGAAAGATAACATCCTCTGACTGTGTACCCATAGGCTGGGGAGGTGCTCTTGTACTGGCTGACTCAGGAACCACCATCTCTGGATGAGCTACCTGCTCGTGAGTGACTGGTGGTGACTCCTGTTCCTCCTCTCCCGTCTACTGACTAGAGGCTGACTGCGAACCCTTGGGGACTCTGGGTGAGTAGCTGGTGGTCACTTCAGGGAACGTGTCATACTGCTCCTCCGTCACTAGTCCCATCCTCCTCAGTAGATAGCAAATGTAGGGAGCATAAACCAAGTGACGTCCTCCTACTCTCTCAGAAATAATCTCCTCCATGTCACCAATCAGCAAATCAGCCAAGTCAAACAGCTGTCTCCTCAGAATTGCTGCTACTGCCCATTGGTGAAGTAGAGTGAACTCCTCTCTGTAGCCAGACCTAGGAATGATAGTCCTGGTGACTATCGCTCTAACCACCTTGGCCTCTGCGGTGAGTCTTGCAGGGCCTCTCTCAAAGCCTGGGGTGTGCGGTGGTGGGAAGGCGATCGACACCATGTCATCTGAAGGTAGCTTCCCTCCATGTGGTCTACGGGGTGGAGCAAGGGTCGGGTAGGCACTCCTGTGCAGTTGGAAATCTGTAGCAAGGAGTCCAAAGCTGGCTATCAGGTCTCCCCTGCTCACACACTGTGGCTGCTCTTTGAACAAGAACTAGATCTCTGAGTGGTCTCTGGCAACCCACAGTGTCACGTAGAACTCTAGCATAATGGCTCCGTGACCAACTGTACAAGTCTGGGCAAGTATGTGAAATATTGCTCCATGTCTGTCCCGGTGGCCCTCCTCATGGCCTGGTAAGTAGTGTACTGCTGTGACACAAATAGCTTATCTTTGCCTTTCAGCGAAAGATAGCGTCTCAGACCCCCTCCAATCCTCCTCTAAAGGCCTATCTAATACCTCTCTCCTGCAACATGGTCCCTGAGGACTGAAACCCACTGCTCGAAGGGGACTAGATGAAGCATCTTAAGGTTGTTTGCAGGAACCTTAAGAATGTCTATCTCCTCGGTTGCCTGTACCAGTCTCTGCAGCCTCCTTGTGCACATCCCTCTGCTGCTGCGTCACGGAGCCCGGTGAGCAATCCTCTGCTGCTGTGGCTGTGCTAGCTTCTCAGTCTCCTTCTGCTCAACCTCCTCTGACTCCTCTGACTCTGAGCTCTCCTCTGAGTCTGACTCCTCCTCCTCTGACTCCTCCTGCAGCCTAGAGAATCCCTGCTACGTAGGTCTCGACGACCTCTCCGAGGAGAAGTCGGAGTACCCTGCGACCACGGTGGCAACCTGATCCCTGTGTATAGCTCTGGCCCTGTGGTCCTCTGCCTGGTGCTCCTCCTACGACCTTGGTCGTCTGTCTGAGTACCTATGATCAACAGTGATCTAGGTATCCTGCGGGAAGCCTCCATGGCCTATATGTGCTGAGCTAACCTCCTGGCCCTCTCAGACTCTGGGTCCATCCTCGTCCTCTTCTTGCTCTTTGGCTTTTCTGGCATCTTACCCTTGCCCTTATCCTGACCTGATCCTGCCATCTCTACTGCTGACTATTGTCACTGCACGCACATAGGTATAGATAGGATAAGCATAGAACATATGTATAAATCTACCAGCAAAGCACCGCTAGGTAAGAATGCGCAACAGAAATACTAGCACTGAATGAAGGACATGATCACTAGACAAATATGCAAAGTAACAACATTGATCATCGACTATATGTGGCTGGTGCGAGTCATCTAGTGTATAGTCAAATAATTTGCAATAAATCTAACTATAGACTAGGTGCGAGAGACAAATCCTAGACATGCAATTAATAGATAATCAGGGAATTAATTGCAGCTAGGTTGAGCCCATTAACTAATTAATGCAATTAAACATGGGAATTTGATCTAATTGCATCAATCAACTAAATTGCTCAAAATTAGGGCATTAATCGATGAAGTAGGAGATTAGCTCAATACCCTTGACAATCAGAAGACTAGAACTGCAACAAATTCACGATCGATCGCCGAAAACTTGAAGCTTTGGCTTGCCGGCCATGGAGGTAGGGGAAAAGGATGAACTTTGCCCTTGCAATCGACAAGGGAGCTCGGCTCTGGAGGTTGGGTGCGCACGCGATAGCGAGGGAGAGCTGGGCGACGGCGGGGACGTCGGCGAGGCACACGGCGGCGAGCTGCTCGATGACAAGTGATGTGCAAGTGGTGATGGCGTATTTTGCGCGTGGTAGCGATGCTAGGTTTTGCGGGCATGACTGTGTACAACGGCGGAGTGGCAGCACGGCGAGGTGTGCAGGATGAGGCGGCGTGGCCGCGGCTCGACCGGGGGCGAGGACGGCGACGGGAGGTGAGGTGGTGGGCGGCGAGCTCGAGGCGTGCTCTCGGCGTCGGGAACAAGAACGAAGAAGAAACCAAAGAATTCTTCGATTTTGACTTACGACAAAAAGAAAGAACGGCTGAGATCGATCAAGAAATAGATCAACGGCAACGGATTTGGATTGCATCGCGCGATCAACCGTAGTGACCGGACCGTCCGCGCACTACACCGGACTGTCCGGTCAGTTTGGGATTCCAAAAAATTTGAATTCTGGCAAACCAGAACTTGTGCAGACCGGACCGTACGGTCTTTAAACGAGTTTTGTCCAGTCTCCATTTTTCTTCTCCCTGAAGCACTATGCATTGCTGCACAGACCGGAATGTACGGTCCAATGACCGGGCTATACGGTCACTATGAGAAAAAATGCTGAGTCAGG
The DNA here is from genome assembly GCA_030378355.1 of Eleusine indica. NCBI lineage: Eukaryota > Viridiplantae > Streptophyta > Magnoliopsida > Poales > Poaceae > Eleusine > Eleusine indica. The sequence goes on along the minus strand of CM059501.1, from coordinate 26,331,296 downwards.
GAAGTTCTCCATTTTCCAAGTGCCCTCGCTAAACACACAAAAGAACACTGCACTTGGAATATGAAGGGAACCCTCAAACACTCCTTTTTAAAATAGTAGCTCTTTATGGCCTTATAATTTTTGCAAATGCCAAATGAAGAATCAAGCAAATAAGAACCAAAGCGAATAAGAGCCAAATTGGTATGTATGAGCCTTAGTCCATGAACCGCTCGAGTAGGTTTAACCTCGGAGTTCATAAGAGCTTGCTCAATAGGCATGAAGCACAATCCTTTCCTTTGGTCACACTTGCGGAGATGTAAACTCATATAGATCATAAGGCACAAATATCTCCAAACATGACAAGCCTCCTTTGTGTTTCCTATATGATGCATGCAATAAGCATTTTGCATATGCAATGAAAGTAAACATGCCATGTGAATGCAAGCAATATTAAAACAAGACACAAAGGAAACCTAACAATGTCAAGTTTGAACCCCTCCCAAGCTTACACACTATAAGCCATATCCTTGCCCTGAGAGAAGCCAAACCACCATCTCAAGCACCCCCCTTGCTTATAGCTATCTTGGATGGGTTAGACATTGACTAATTTTTATGTGTTTTTCTTTTAGTTATTTACACATACATGGATGCAAGTCCTAATTACCATGCAATGCCAGAGAAGGAAAAAACACTACAACTACCAAGAACAAACACGGTTATCTCCCTTATGAGTAGATATGGTGTTGAGGTCCATGTCTCTTGTGGTGGACTTCACTTGATCTTCAAGTAAGCTCTCGGTCTTGTTCTTGGGCACCCACTTGTACTTCGTTGGCCTCTCAAGATCAACAATGTACTTAGGCACCCATATGCTCTTGACCTTTCTCTTCTTGTTTGGTGGTCCCAAAGCCTTAGCATTCACCTTGCCATCCTTGTTCCTAAAAAGCTTGAAATATGTGTTCTCATGGAACAAGTTAGCGTTAGGCAAAAGAATGGAACTATAAACCATAGGACAATCCTTGATGGTGTGGCCATCCTTGCAACACCTCTCGTAATAGTAGTCGTCGACGAGCAGGGGTTTGATCCATGCAGGGATGGAATCACTCGTCCCGATGATGTCGATGGCAGCGGGATATGAGCCAAGTCCCCGGTGGGAGACATTGTTCACAAGGTTTCTCCCAAGAATCTCCTTGTGGATGGCTCTACCACGTGTGAGCCTCTCGAAACCATCCATCACCATTTTCCTCTCTTCCTTGAGCTTGTGATATTCTTCGAAAACAAATGGCTCAAGAGAAGAAACCTCGACCGAGGTGGTTAGTTCATCACACATAGTGAAAGCATCACTCTTAGATGAACTAGAGGAGGGAGAGGCAAGGTTATCAACATTGATGGCCTCAAAAGTAAGTTCAAGGGCCTCGTACTTCTCACGTAGCTCTACATGATCACCCTTGAGTTTGTCATAACTCTTGTTTAGGGCCTCATGAGATGTGACAAGGTTCTTGAGCTCACTCTCAGGCTCACCAACATAGTCCTTAGCCAACTTACACTCTTTTGTTACCACATCCAACATTTTGGATTTCTTGATGACAATGTTGTGGGCTTGCTCAAGCATACTCCAAAGTTCGGCACATGAGAGCTCCTCATCATCGCTGTCATCACTGCTCTCATCCTCACTCTCCCCAAGTTGGCTCATCGCCATGAGGCACGTGGGAGGTGGAGGAAGAGCTCGTGGAAGTGTGGTCTTGATCATGGCTAGGCCGGCCACTTCTTCATCATCGCTTGAGGAAGAGGATGTGTCACTTGAGTTGTCACTTGTCCACTCTCCAACAAGGGCCTTCCGTGAGAACTTCTTCTTGTGGTCTTGAAATTTGCCTTTGCCTTTGCCTTCGTCCTTGTTAAAGTACTTCTTCTTCTTTTGTTGGGCTTTGGTGTCTTCTTCTTCTTCATCATCACTTGAGTCTTGGGACTTGAAAGCTTCTTTCTTTGGCTTGGGGCAATCTTGAACAAAGTGGTACTTGGACCCACAGTTGAAGCACTTGCCCCTGGACTTGGAGGCAAACTTGTTCTTGAAGGTCTTCATCTTCTTCATGAGAAGAGCCAATTCCTCGGTCAAGTCACCTTCATCATCATCATTATCTTCATCTTCTTCAATGACTACCTTCTTCTTGTTTTTCTTGCTCTTGCTTGATTCTTGCTTGTCAACCTGAAGAGCAAGGGTGGATGGTTGTGGATAATACATCCCCAGCTGGTAGCTCTCAAAGGCAGTGATCTTTCCAAGTACATCCTTCATGGTCTTGGTCTTGAGGTCACTTTGTAAGGTGAAGGTGATGATGGAATCATACTTGGGATCTTTGAATAGCCTCAAGAATCTTCTTATCACCTCAACGGTCTTCAGCTTGAAGTCATCGCCAAGAGAATTGATCTCCTCCACTAGTACATGAAAGCAAGAATATACAATGTTAGCTCTCTTATGTGGCAATCTAGTGAAGTTATCATACTTGTTCTTCAGCACATAGTATCTTTCTTCTTTGACATCACTGGTACCCTCATAGATACCCTCAATCTCAGTCCAGATACTATGTGCTGTCGAACTTGCATCCAATCTAGCAAAAACATCCTTAGATATGCAAGCAAATAGAGCATTCTTGGCCTTAGCGTTGTTCTTAATGAAATCAGGCTCAAGCAGGTTCACATTCGCATCAGACTCGTGAGTGACACTCCATATCTCTATATCAAGAGACTCGGGGTAGGCTTGCATGCGAGCCTTCCAATACCCGTAGTCCTCCCCATTTAATATGGGAACACTCCGCACCTATTCCGACATCCTTACTCAAGGCGGTGAAGCCTCATAGATGAGCACTTGGCTCTGATACAACTTGTAACGACCAAAGCCGTATCGAGGGGGGGGGGGTGAATCAGTAAGCTACTCACGAATCCAAATACTTCAATTCACACTACTTGAGTCTAACAAGTGCAACTTAACAATTCTAGTAGGCCAAGACCCTACACATGCTAGTGTTCATGATGATAGCTAGTGTGGAAGCCAAACACACTAGCCTATGCAAGCCACAATTCAACCTAGTTACTAGAGCACACAATTGCAGAATCGTAAAGAAGGGGTCAAGAAATGCTCATGATTTTTTTTTCTGAGGTCTCGGAAGGATGGCGCCTTCCCCTACTCCTCGTTGGACCACTCCCGCCGGAGTGCCGGTCCCTCCTGCCACTGATGTGGAGTTCTTAAGAGTATGCATCGTGCATGAAAGTTGGACACAAAGAAATTTTAGGGATAGAATTTACGTGAATGTGAGATGTTCCATGTGATCTTGAAGTCCTCGCCTTCTAGAGTCTTGAGCTTGTAGGTGCTGGGTCGGATCACTCGAGAGACGACGTACGATCCTTCCCATGGCGGTGAGAGTTTCCGTCGACCTCTGTTGTCTTGAACCCTACATAAGACAATATCATCGACGAGCAGGGCTCTGTCCCTCACGTTTTGATCATGGTATCAACGGAGTGCTTGTTGGTATTTGGCCACGTGAAGGAGTGTGTCATCTCGCGCCTCATCTATCTGGTCGATCGCGTCCTTGAGCACGGTTTCGTTGCCCTACTTGCTGTAGGCGCGTACTATCCGGGCGCCGTAGTCGAGGTCTATGGGCAGGACTACCTCGAATCCATAGACCATGAAGAAAGGGGTGAAGCCAGTCGCTTGACTTTGGAATGTGTGAAGGCTCCAAAGCACGACGTGGGGCTCGACTGCCCATCAATCGCTGAACTACTTCAGACGGTTGAAGATCACGGATGGGAGGAAGCGCTAACCCTAGCTCTGGAAGCAAAGGAGTCGCAAGAACAGGGGAGGCACGAGGAAGACCAAACGTTGTGTGCAAATGGCAGCGTGGAATTGGAGTCAGCAGTCCATTGTCCCTTTTATACCTTCACCTTTTTGACCTAGTCTCTAGGTCCAATGGGCTGGTATGGGCCGCACAGTGATGGGCTTTTCTGATTAATAATAATAATGAAGTAAAAGGCTTTATTCTTTAAAGAGAATTAGAGCTATTAACCTTGCGCAATAATCTCGGGGGCTTCTTTGATGAGAAGCAGTGGCAAATCCACTTAAAAATACTTTCGGTATCTATGTGATTTGATGATCATGTTGCAGAGGACTTGATGGTCGTACGGGTATAAGTTCAAGAGATAAGTTATTGATTGATGTCAATAATTAATTATCAAAATTGGACTTCCATTGAGTAGAGTGACAGTTCATTAAGGAAAGTTATATTATATGATTGATGTCATTTAGCCTAGTACTATAATATGATTGATGCCATATTCTTTTATATGGGATAAGACATGATTGATGTCATGAAATTTAATTCCACAAGTCACTCGGACAAGAGTGTGTATCACTCGGCCTTTCTATTAATAAGTCGGCAAGATTGATGTCTTGCTAACCTTCTGGTTTGATGATGAGGAGTTTACTTAAGCTCGAACTTGATGGTTTGAGTGAATTATTTATAATAAAATGTTAAGAGCTGATATTATTAGACTCTTGCATTATTTGTTAGTCTCCAAATTATTCAAGAGTCGGGGGCTACACCTGATCATGTGCACCTAGTCGGCGCACCAGATCCATCAGGAACTTCAATCAAGAGGTCTTCTAATTTGTGATCTAGTCACATAATCTCGAAGATTACTCGGCAGGTCAGAGCTCAAAATCAGGAAGCACTCAGGGGCAGTTGTGGAATACTTACCTTATAGGTATCCATAGTTATGCCTAAGTCGGTAGAACACCGGGTACCTTGTCCATAAGGTAACCGACCGAGTTGAGAGATACAACAACTGTAGGGCACTATTTGATAGGTGTAGACTGCCCGATCTTTCGGCGAGTGGAGATAACTTTGATTTGGTGGATGTCGACCCTCACGATCCGACTACGACAAGCAAGCCGAAGCGCCAATGCAATCGCTGAACCAACTTCCGGAGGATATTAACCTTGCGGTAAATAAGATCTACCTGATCACGAGGATCAATTCTTACGCGCAATCGAAGAACGAGCAAGAATTAGAGGCGAGCAATCTGATGTATTGCACGAAGGTGGAGTTCTGAATTCACGTCGAGAGACGGATGTATAGCTAAGCTAAACTTAAAACAAAACTCAAAGATTGCAAGGGGTGCAGCCCTTGACTAAATAGGGGGAGGACGAGGCATCTAGGGCCGGCTGAAGTGGAGAGACGCGCGGTGGAGAGGGAGTCGCGCGACTTGGGCCATGTGGGCCTTCGGGCGGCGTCATCCTGGGCCGTCGTTCCTTAGCATCAAAACCGTCTTCAGTTACTGGGCTTGAGCTCTAGTGATTGGGCCCTTGTACGTCATCGTCTCGTTAGAAGATGGATCCGTAACTCGAGGAGGCGCGACGACGAGAGGTGGAGGCGTGGCAGCTTGGTTCGGCGCGCCATCTTCCATCGTCATTATTCGTATGTCGTTGATGTCCTCATCATCCTCCCCTTCTTGAAGTGAAGTCGTCCTCGACGGCAACTCATCATCCTCACCCAAGTATGGTTTCAAATCTGCAACATTAAAACTAGTGGAAACACCAAACTCCATGGGCAAGTCAAGAACATAAGCATTATCGTTAATCTTGGTTAGCACTTTAAAAGGACCAGCACCACGAGGCATCAGTTTAGAACGACGCAAAGTAGGAAATCTATCTTTACGCAAGTGCAACCAAACCAAATCATCAGGTACAAAAGAAATATGTTTTCTACCTTTACTACCAGCAACTTGATACTTTTTATTAGCAACGGCAATGTTGTGTTGTGTTTCTTCATGCAATTGTTTCATGTGATCAATATGAGCAAGAGCATCAACATGTGGTTCATCTTCAGCATCAATAGCAAACAAATCAATAGGCGCCCTAGGAACATAGCCATAAACAACCTCAAAAGGACACATCTTAGTGGCAGAATGTGTACCACGATTATAAGCAAATTCAACATGAGCTAAACAATCTTCCCAACGTCTCAAGTTTTTATCTAGAACAGCTCTAAGCATAGCAGACAAAGTTCTATTTACTACCTCAGTTTGCCCATCAGTTTGAGGATGACAAGTAGTACTAAACAGTAGCTTAGTTCCTAATTTATTCCAAAGAGAACGCCAAAAATGACTAAGAAACTTAGCATCACGATCAGAGATAATTGTTTTAGGAATTCCATGCAATCTAACAATCTCTCTAAAGAACAATTCAGCAACATTTGAGGCATCATCAGTTTTATGACAAGGTATAAAGTGAGCCATTTTAGAGAAACAATCAACAACCACAAAAATACTGTCGCTCCCCTTCTTAGTGCGAGGCAATCCCAAAACAAAATCCATCAAAATATCATGCCAAGGAGAAGAGGGAACAGGCAAGGGCATATACAAACCATGATTACCCAAACGAGATTTAGCTTTTTGACATGTAGTACAGCGTGCAACAAGGCGCTCAACATCACGGCGCATCCGTGGCCAAAAGAAATGGTCGGCCTACACCTCATGTGTCTTGAAAACTCCGAAGTGACCCATAAGACCACCTCCATGCGCCTCCTGTAACAACAAAAGACGAACCGAGCTAGCTGGAATACACAGCTTGTTAGCACGAAACAGGAACCCATCCTGGATATGAAATTTGTCCCAAGGTTTGCCATCCTTACAATGCATCATAATATCACGAAAATCAGCATCATTCACATATTGATCTTTCAAAGCTTGCAAACCAAAGATTTTAAAGTCTAATTGGGACAGCATCATATAACGACGAGACAAAGCATCGGCAATCACATTTTCCTTCCCGTTTTTATGTTTAATGATGTACGGAAAAGATTCAATAAATTCAACCCATTTAGCATGACGACGATTCAGATTAGTTTGGGTTCTAATATGTTTCAAAGCCTCATGATTAGAATGAATAATAAATTCGCGAGGCCATAAATAATGCTGCCATGTTTGCAAAGTTCTTACTAAAGCATAAAGTTCTTTATCATAAGTGGAATATTTAAGAGCAGCACCACTTAACTTCTCACTAAAATAAGCAATGGGTTTATGATCTTGCAACAAAACAGCACCCAAACCAATTCCACTAGCATCACATTCCAATTCAAACACTTTATCAAAATTAGGCAATTGTAAGAGAGGAGCATGAGTTAACCGTTCCTTTAAAGTGTTGAATGCGTTGTCTTGTGGTGCGTCTCACTCAAATGGCGCACCCTTCTTGGTCAGCTTATGTAATGGTGCAGCAACAGAACTAAAATCCCGCATAAAACGACGATAGAAGCCTGCAAGACCAAGAAAACTGCGAACCTGTGTGACCGTCGTCGGTTGGGGCCAACTCTGAATGGCGTCCACCTTGCTGCTGTCGACCTCAATGCCCTGTGGAGTAACAACATATCCAAGAAACGAAACACGTTGCGTGCAAAAAGTGCACTTTTCCATGTTCCCAAACAAGTGAGCAGCACGCAAAGCATCAAAAACAGCACGCAAATGATCTAAATGCTCATTCATGGATTTGCTGTATATAAGGATATCATCAAAATAGACAACAACAAATATTCCAATGAAAGGCCAAAGAACTTCATTCATTAATCGCATAAAAGTGCTAGGATCATTAGACAATCCAAACGGCATAACCAACCATTCATACAAGCCAAATTTAGTTTTAAAAGCCGTTTCCCATTCATCTCCTAATTTCATTCTTATCTGATGATAACCACTACGCAAATCAACCTTAGAGAAAATTATGGCACCACTAAGTTCATCAAGCATATCATCAAGGCGTGGTATAGGATATCGATAACGAATTGTAATATTGTTAATTGCACGACAATCTACACACATACGCCAAGAACCATCTTTCTTAGGAACAAGCAAAACAGGAACCGAACAAGGGCTGAGAGACTCATGAATGTAACCTTTATCAAGCAATGCCTGCACTTGACGCTGAATTTCTTTCGTCTCCTCAGGATTTGTGCGGTACGGGGCGCAATTAGGAAGCTGTTCGCTTGGAATTAAATCAATCTGATGTTCTATGCCACGAATAGAAGGAAGACCCGACGGCAATTCAGCGGGAAAACATCTTTATAGTCCTACAAAAGGTTAGCAACAGCAGGAGGAATATGCAACATAGGCGCCTCATCTAGTGAAACAAGCATACGAGAGCAAACTAGCGCATAGCAAAGCAGATTAGCATCATGTAATTCATCAAAAACAGCACGTGTAGCAAGCAAGATAGGGTTATTCAATTTGATCTCATGTTGAACAGGTGCAACAGGAGGTGATGTAACCAATTTTGCAGCTTTTGTCGCTCGAGCAATATCATCTTTAAGAACTTGTTCAGGTGTCATAGGATGAATAACAATTTTCTGACCCTTAAACATGAAGGAATAATAATTGGAGCGACCATGATGAACACTATCAACATCATATTGCCAAGGACGGCCAAGCAACAAAGAGCATGCTTCCATTGGAATAACATCACAATCTACAAAATCAGAATAGGCGCCAAGAGAGAAAGGAACACGTACCAAGCGCGTTACCTTTATTTTGCCGCCATCATTAAGCCATTGAACGTGACAAGGACGTAGATGCTTCCTTGTTGACAAGGACAACTGCTCCACCAAGGTCGTACTAGCTAAATTGTTGCAACTGCCACCATTGATAATTATATGGACCGCTCGTTCTTGCACAACGCCTTTGATATGAAAAATGTTGTGGCGCTGATGCTTTTCATCCTGAATGACCTGTGTACTAAGAACACGCTGCACAACAAATGTTGCATACCTGTCGGCGGCACTAGAGTCGACATGAAGCTCCGTATTATCTGCATGATTAGTGGCAAGCATAGTCTGCTGAATATCCTCAGAATCACTAGCAGAAGAATACCCACCGTCGTCACGAATCAACATAGTTCGTTTATTTGAACAATCGCGTATCACATGACCAAATCCTCGGCAACGGTGACACTGAATATCACGAGCTCGTCCAGACGACGAGGAGGACGGCACGATCGAGGCAGATTTGGCCGTGGATGGAACACTCGACTTGGACGTGGTCGAGGAGTGGTCGCTCTTTTTTTTCTCTTTTTTTTTCTCTTTTTTTTATACTTTTTGCTGAAAATATAAACAATGAGACCTCAAATAAGCAATTAAGCACAAGCGCTTTTTTTTAAGGCAGGGATAGAACAGTAATTAAAAGATAGGTGTAGAGTGCCCGATCTTTCGGCGAGTGGAGATAACTTCGATTTGGTGGATGTCGACCCTCACGATCCGACTACGACGAGCAAGCCGAAGTGCCAATGCAATCGCTGAACCAACTTCCGGAGGATATTAACCTTGCGGTAAGCAAGATCAACCTAATCACGTGGATCAATTCTTACGCGCAATCGAAGAACGAGCAAGAATTAGAGGCGAGCAATCTGATGTATTGCACGAAGGTGGAGTTCTGAATTCATGTCGAGAGACGGATGTATAGCTAAGCTAAACTTAAAACAAAACTCAAAGATTGCAAGGGGCGCAGCCCTTGACTAAATAGGGGAAGGACGAGGCATCTAGGGCCGGCTGAAGTGGAGAGGCGCGCGGTGGAGAGGGAGTCGCGCCACTTGGGCCATGTGGGCCTTCGGGCGGCGTCATCCTGGGCCGTCGTTCCTTAGCATCAAAACCGTCTTCAGTTCCTGGGCTCGAGCTCTAGTGATTGGGCCCTTGTACATCATCGTCTCGTTAGAAGATGGACCCGTAACTCGAGGAGGCGTGACGACGAGAGGTGGAGGCGTGACAGCTTGGTTCGGCGCGCCATCTTCCGTCGTCATTATTCGTATGTCCTTGATGTCCTCATCACTAATTACTTGCTCTCTATTCCACTATCTTACTCCGAAGGTTCTCATTAGATTTTTCAAATAAAACCAAGTCCCTCAAATGATTCTCTTGGATCGCTCAAAAGTGTATGATTCCTCACCAAGGCAAAGTGTTGCCTAAAATCACCTACTTCTAATAAGGCTTATGTGGAGCTCAAGGTAGGGATAATTGAGGCATACTTGTTCACATACTATTGCTATGTCAAAAGACCAGATCCTAGAAAAATCAATTCACACAATTTTGATCAAGACGTGCAAGTGTGTGGGAAACATGGTGGAATGATGGATGGAATGAATAACTCCTTTTTGAATTTCTTTCCTCTGTTTTGGAATTTTCTAGGACATGACTATCTTTTGATTGCTCTTCTTTGGAGCATCCATTTATTTTGTTTTTGCACAGCCATATTCCTAGTTTGCAATGATAATTGAGAGAGGAATTTTTGCAATGAACATATGGAGTATTTCTTTCAGGTGGATGTAAGTGGTGGTGGCGTTCTTCCGGTGTAAAAAGAATAGCTCATGGTGGTGGATATGGTGGCTGCTATCTTCCAATTTAGAAGAATAGCTCATGGCGGTGGATGTGTGTATGTGATCTTGATCAAGAAAGCATGAAAAGAGTCTTACTAGGGTCACAACAATTTTGACTAAGCTCAATGTGAAACAAGCAGCATATGTATAAGGTTTTTCAAATAATCACTACTTATGGCTTTGGTAGGAATTTTCATCATTGAGGAACTTATCAATTTATCATTTTGAAAAATTAAACTCTGGAATTAAAGCTTTACTTTGAGCAAGATCATAGCAGCTCTATTCACTATATCATATCTCCCAACAACTTAGAACTAGAGAATGTATGTGCTACCCACAAGTTTCAAGTTCAAGGTAAAATTTTAGCCAACAAACTTAATTCTTGGGAGAGTATTAAGTTGTAAACCAATGTTAGAGAGGAATAAAACAGAGCAACTATTCATCATTTCAACATAGGAAAACTATACACATTCATACCGCGTATGAAAAAGCTAAAGAAAATATTTTTGGTCTTTTTATCATCTTCTCATTTTTTTTATTTTCAGATTTTATATTTTTTTGGATTTTTGGATTTTCTAATGCAAAAATGAAAACAAGGGAAAGATACAAGTTACCGTGAGATGGGGGTTCTCCCCCAAGCTTGTTCTTGCTCACATTTGCTGGTTTGGGTCGTACCCTTGGGAGCGGAAGAAGGTGTCCCAGTTGCTTTGGTTCTGGGCCATCATCGCGTTGAGTTAGCGGAATTGGTTGTCGCTGAAATTCATTGTTGGGTGTCGGTGACGTACTGTGAGAGAGTTTGTTGCATACTCTCGGTGCACAAGTCGATGTCGTCCACCCGCCTTGTTAACTCGGCCATCCCAAAATTGAGTTCACAGTACCCACGGGATGAGAATGACCGGTTAGCTAAGGATGGCGCTCCACTCGAGCTTCATGATGTGTGCATGTGGTAGTCGTGCTGAGATCCCCATGCACCGGCCTGCCATGATGATCCTCCGGCCTCGTCCGATGGTGGGGGTTGATCCCAGCCCGTACCTCCGATTGGGGTTTGGAACCCAGGTGTGGCCGTCATGCTTCTCCGTGGTCGGGTTGGTCATTCGGAGATGTTGTCCCTGCGAGAATCTCCGCTTACCACGAGAGGGAAGGTTAGTGCTCGACAGTGATACAAACGAAGACCCGGGTTAGGTAACGGGTATTCATTGATATACCCGGGAAAATAATAGACCAAGGTATCATCCGGACCATGCTTCAAAGTATGTCCATGCACAAAATAATCCTCGCCTATGTATTCTTTGTCCGCACTCAAATATTCAATTTGAACATTTTCAAGCATTTCACAATTTTTAGCAATGCAAGTAATTAAGGAAGTGCACTCAATGGTCCTTTCAGTTTTATATTTTCTAATCATTGGTCAATCATGCATTCCACGGGAGAAACTCTAATTCTTTTGACCATGGCATACAACAGTTTTAGTTCATATTTACGGACAATCCTAATATCATGTCGAGGAAACAAGGTCATGGCCAACCAAACATGCATAAATCTCAATGTGGGATTATGGATGGCACTTGTTCTAGGCTTTGGACCCCAATCATTTCCAGTAATTTGTTTCCAAAAACTTTCCTTATGTAAACTTTTTAATGCTTTGTCTAAGTCTACTCTATATTTGACATTTAGACCAAGCATAGAATTAAGGTGGGTCCAAGGAACAAAACGTTCTTGCCTAAACAAGAAAAAAGAAGTGCCTTCATCATGTTTTCTAAGGGTGCACAAAAACTGCATAGTAAGCAAACGAGAACCTTCCTCATTTACGTCTACGAAATCAGTCCAACCCATAGTGCGAAAAATAGTGGCAAATTCTTCTTGCATACCTATTTTCTTGAGGAAGTCCGGGTCGAAATGTCGGGTGTGGGCGAACGGCCGGTCTCTCATGAGCTCGATGGCTTGTCCTTCACGATCGCCGACGATGTCGAGGTGCTCCTTGGAGGGGAGCATGGTCGGCGTTTCTTCCTCCGGAATTTCAGCATCGGAGTTGCCATGTTCCGAACTCGAGGCAAGCTCGACGGAGGGCGTCTGGCTCATGCTTGCCCAAGAACTCTTCCTCTTCTTCCCCCCGACAGCTTGCTTGATTCGATTGAGCATGGCTGCATATAAGAACAAACAAAAACAAGAACGACCTTGCGTTCGGGTTAAAATTAGTGAAAACGAACCCGAACCCTCCCAAACTTGATTTTGATTCTCACAATCAACTTGAAAATGCACAAAATAGAGGGGAACTATTTTTTTGTATTTTTGGGGTAGTAGCTAAGTGAAGAACACGAAATCTTGAAGAGCAACAAAGTGAGCAAAGGAGGAGAGTGAAGAATGAGCTTGGAATGGTGAAGCTCCTCCTTCTGGTCGGTTTTTATAGCCCAAACACCATAATGGCAGCAAAAAATGGACAGAGCAATGGCTATAGAGCCGTTGGGAAAAAGCTGGGGACAAAAAGGTGGGCCCAGAGGGTCGGCCGACCTGGTCAGGTCGGCCGACCTACTAGTGGGCCCTCCTGGCTCCCTCCTTTTTTCCAGGATGTTCCCTAACAGCTAGTGAATCTAGCCAGTGCAGCCATTTTGCTCAAATTGCCCGACAAAAATTCTTTTCAAAAAGACAAACCCAAAAAATCTTTTTTATATATATTTTTTAATATGCATATGATTGGAAAAATTCCAATGTGCAAGATGGTTGAAAAATTCAAATATGCAAAATGCAAAAGTTGGAAATGAATCTAAACATGATGGAAAGCAAATATGGAATTGAAGAAAATAAATATGGATAAATACCGATTTAACCTCTCGGCGAGGGCTCACCCATTTAAGTCCGACGAGCGGGACTTTTCTGCAACGTTTAGCTCGATGTAGTGTCGTCCGGTCCCGGAGATGAGGACATGAATGATGCTTCTTGCTTCACTCGCCACACCTTCTTGGTCTTCTTTGTCAGTGTGGTCGGCGGCTTTGCAGACTTCGGAGCCTGTGGCTTGGCACGCGGCTCCGACCTCTTCACCGTCACCCGTCGTGGTGACACTTTTTCCTTCTCGAGGAAGTTCTTCATGAACATTATGAGGCTGTCCTTCTTTGGTTGTGTGACTTCAACTTATTTGATGTTGTTCGGGTTTGGCCCGTACTTGATGCGGATCATATTGCATTGCTCCTTCCGTGGACGAAAATCGAACTTCTCCTCCTTGCGATTGATATGGAAACGGATTTCTCTGGCTCCAACATCAATGCGAGCATCCGCAGTGCTGAGGAATGGCCGCCCAAAGATGAGTGGTGTTTCCTTACCAACATCCATGTCGAGTACCACGAAATCGACGAGATATCTTCGGCAATTCCCGCCGGGTAGCGGACTGAGGAATCGGCCAGCTGGAGCTGCATCGGCATGGGGGATAAGGCTGTATAGTTCAGCCTATCAAAGACGTCCTTCGGCATGACGCTCACGCTCGCCCCGAGATCACACAGGGCGTGGTCGAATTTCTGTGTCCCGATCGAGCAGGTGATCGTGGGACAGCCTAGATCTTTCTTCTTCTCAGGAAGCCGGTTGAGTATAGCAGCGCTACACTCTTCCGTAAGCTTAACAATCTTCGTGGTCGGCATCGGACTCTTGTTGCTGATGAGGTCCTTGAGGTAGTGAGCGTACATAGGTACTTGCATCGCATCCAGCAAGGGCACGTTGATGTGCAGCTTCTGGATTACTTCAACAAAGCGTGTGAACTGCTCGTCCACGGTCGGCTTCCTCTTTCTTTCAGGAAACGACATGAAGTTCATGTCATAGAACTCATGTGGAGCCGTTTTTATTAGCGGCGTCGCCTCTTGTTCCTTTTCTTCCACTGGCTTCTCAACTTGTGTGCTCTCCTTTTCCTTTTCTGCAGTGTTAGGATATAGAGGGTCCCGAGTGGATTTACCTCCCCCTCGTGGTAACTGCATTAACATTTTCTAAGGGAGTCTCGGGTTGCCCCGGGATTTTCCCCGACTCTACAGGAGGAATAGCAGCAACCAACTGAGCTAATTGGGTTTCAAGCATTTTATTAAAGCTTAGCAGGTTCTTGAAAGCAGAAGAAAGGCACTACCATGTTTTCATACAAAATGTAGAAAACAAAGCAAGGTTATCCTGCTTAGGACATGTCCTTATAATTGTAACATAAATATGTACATTCGTAATTTCTTAATCATACGCCTTCCCCGACAACGGCGCCAGAAATGCTTGTTGACTTTTGCTAAGCCATACATATAAATCGTCGCTGGCAAGGTGCCATAAATGTTTCATTAATATGTCCTAGAGACAATTAGGTAAAATCCGCAAGCGCATGGAAAGTACCGTTGTAGCATTTCACCCGGAAGTATTTAGGGTATCGTATTTGTTTATCCCAAAGGAAGGCAATGAATAAGAAGGCTTACTTATGCACATATTTACATTGCGAATTGATAAGGATCATCTAACCAAGGCAGGCAAGCAATGGATAATGACAAGGTAGTGTGACACATAGAAGATTCTATATCAAATATAAATAAATAAATAAAGCCAAGTGGAGAAAGAAATAAGCTGAGCTACTCCTACAATATTTTCATATACAGTTGTATAGCCTAAGTTCTGTACACATACACGCTTATACTCAGGTTCAACAGTTATTAACATAACACTTCAGGCACAGACCTACCCCTGGATCCACAGGCGACTTCCACCAAGAGCCTACGCACTAGCCTAGCATGCAGGAGTTCAAAGGACGGATAGGTTGTCACCACCTACCGCCTACCTCAGCTAACCGGTAGACTAACGAATAATTGATGCAAATAAATTATCCAAGTACCATACTTGCATAATCAAAGAGCACTCTACTCCTCCATGGTTATATTAATGAAGCAGAGCTATCATATAATATGATCACCAAACCCATGTCATGTCATAACAATGAATCCTAAGCATAAAGACTATGTCATATAAATTAGACTATAGTGACGGTATATAACAAGCATGAAAATAGTAGTATAATAAATATAAACTACTATCACACAAGTGGGCTATACTATCACATATATGGATCACAATATCAAACAAGAAACTCATGACCCAAACACAACTATATGAAAAGATGACATTTATTAAATATAGCAAAGTCTTACAAAAGGGAAATGATAGAAGAGCCATACCAATTTCTCCTAGAGAAGACTTGAAGAACTAGAGAGCTCTAGACTCAACCTAACTCCACTAAGGCTTGAGAACAACTAAGTAGCAAGTGAAGGAATTCTTCTTATGGTGTGTGTGTGAATGTAAGACCGTACCCTCCTATTTATAGCCTCTATAGGTCGGTAAAAGGGGAGTAACCGCCAAGAATATCCCTGCCCACCGCCTTCAGGGATCAACCAGGAGACTCCACGTGCAAGCCCAGGAGGAAAGGCCGCATGCCTAGGTCGGCCGACCTAGGGGGGTCGGCCGACCTGTGGCTCGGCCCTCCTGGGTTGTGCTTCCTCAGGATGGCTGCCAGGTTGGTCCTCATCCCAGATGTCAGGGTAGTTTTGTGTGTTTCTTCGGTGTGGTACTGAAAATTGGCCCTTTAATCCATGGGATGTCCAGTTGGCGCTCTCTTATTGGTCGAAAGTGTGTTTCTTTGCATTTTGGGTGTGTTTCCTTCATATTTCCTCCTGCATGCAAATAATTCCCATGTACAAGTGGAACTACATTATTATAAACAAATATGCGTGTATGAAATGCCAAGTTCTCCTTTATTTGAGCATAGTTGACGGATGAAAATGGTACTTAACAACCGTCAACAACTATGAAAGTTGATCACTTAGTTATTGTTGATTTTTATTACTGTTGCTCTTCATTTTCCAGAGTCAAATCATCGGACTTGTCCGACGCATCGGACAAGTCCATCGGACTCCAGAAAGGCTGCCACTCAGGGCCATCGGACTTGTCCGATAGTCATTGGACTTATCCAATGACATGAGGAAAGTCTGACATGTCGGACATATCCATCAGACTCCAGAACCCCTACCACTTATTTTAATTGGACATGTCCGATGGCCGTCGGACTTGTCCGATGGACAAGTTTTGTACGAGGCATCGGGCAAATTCATCAGACTTCAAAGAGCGCACCAACCCATTTCATCGGACATGTCCGATGAGCATCGGACTTGTTTGACACGGATCTCAGAAATTGCTCTCCCAATGGCTTTTTTTTCCTATTGGGCTATAAATAGAATCCCATCTCGCCCTTTGGCCGGTTTGGTCACTCATTCCACTCAAAAACACTCTCAAGCTCACTATGCTCTCCCCAACTCTCCTTCCTTGCTCGTGTGGTGACACCTCGGGAAGTTTTTATTGACCCCTCCTTTGTGGAGCTATAAGTGGAAAACCAAGTCTGATCTTAGTGGTCACTTGGAGAGGTTAAGGGTTGAAGGAGACCTGGTCCTTTGTGGATTCCTCAATGGAGACATAGGCTTCTTTATGGAGCTGAACTTTGGTGAAAATCCCGTGTCCTCTTTGTGCCTATTTACTTGTCATTTATTATCTGTTCTTGCTCATAAACTTGCTAGTTAAGATTTGCTTCGTATTTCTTAAATTAACTTGTGTAGGTTGCATGCTAGATTTTGTCCTTGCTTCTACAACCTTCTCTAGCTTGTAATCACTAGTTCCTAACTTGCCTTGCACTAGATTTAGGTTTTAATCAGCCAATCTACTTTTTTATCTCGTGCCATCGGATAAGTATGTGTACTTTACTCGCGATCGTCGGACACGTCCGACACTACACATTTAACTTTTATTATTAAGTCATTTTCAAGGATAATTGCCTATTCACCCCCCCCTTCTAGGCACTTTCAATTAATATCAGAGCAGGATGTTCTTGAAGGCTTAACCACTTGAAGATAAAAATGACAAAACCAAAGGAAAATACACCAGAAACAACATCTAGAGTCGGGACCTAGGGCAATAAGGATGACTTGGGAATCAAGTAAAATACCATGCCATTTAACTATGGTGATCTCAAGAATGAGTATGTTGGTAGTGGCTTCGGAAAGCTACCACACTTTGATGGAACATATTATGATCATTGGAAATATCGAATGGAGATGTACTTGGGATCTATGGGAAGACCAATCTTGAAGATTGTTAAACAAGGCTTTGAGTTGGAAAATGAGGAAAACCCAACCGCTAGTGATGAGATCAAGCTTACTCATAATGATCATGCCACATCCTCCATCATTTCCATCATATCACCAAAGGAGCATGAGAAGGTGATAGGAATCAAGAAAGCTCATGATATTTGGAAAAAGCTTGAGGTCATATATGTAAGGATCGAGGGAGTTAGAGAAGCAAGAGAAGACATTCTAAGAGGCAAGTACAACTTGTTCATCAAGAAGGCTATTGAAGGGCCACAAGAGATCCATGATAGACTCATGGAAATTGTGAACAAGAGAAGAGCTTTGGGAATCAAACTTGACTCCATAGAAGTCAACAAGAGGTTGCTTCTTGCCTTGCAACCATGGAATCAAAATGCTTGTAACTTTGTAAGAGAAAAGGAAAACTTCAAGAACTTTAGCACGGATGAAGTGATTCGAAGATTACTCACTTACAAAGAGACAGATAAAGAACAAAAGAGAGTGAACACCTTGTTGCGACAAGATGAAGAAGAGAAGAAAGAAATAGCTCTCAAGCCACTCATGAGACAAGTGAAAAGAAAGACAAGAAGAAAAAGAAGAAAATGGTTGACTCTAGTGAGAAAGATAGTGATGATGAGATGGCTTTGCTTGTGAGAAGATTCAAGTCATTTCTTAAGAAAGATGGCTACAAGAAGAAAAGCTATGACAAAGGCAAAGCAAGAAGGTCAAAAAGGACTTGCTATGAATGTGGTGATGAAGGACATTTCATTGCAGAATGTCCAAAGAAGAAGAAAAAGGATGAAAGGAAGAAAGACAAGCACCACAAGAAAGACAATAAGTGCAAGAAGCATAGTAGAGGTGAATCTCACATTGGCCAAGAATGGGATTCCGATGACTCATCCTCTTCATCATCCAAATCCGACTCGGATGAGGGAGGCATTGCTACAATTGCCATTGGCATCACTCCCACCAATACTTCTTTACTTGGGAGCTTGAGTGATGATGATGATGACAACACTCACAAGTGCTTCATGGCAAGAGGATCCAAAGTATCAAAATCTAAACATAAG
This sequence comes from Eleusine indica, assembly GCA_030378355.1. NCBI lineage: Eukaryota > Viridiplantae > Streptophyta > Magnoliopsida > Poales > Poaceae > Eleusine > Eleusine indica. The sequence continues at coordinate 26,312,721 of CM059501.1, read as the reverse complement.
CATTCCTCTTATGCTAGTAGTAGTGATGATGATGATGACGACGTTAATACTTCACTTCCTAAAATGCTTGAATTTATGGAATTTCTTGAAAAACAAAAGAAAGAAAATCATAGGCAAGAAGAGCTTCTTGAAAAACAAGAAGACTTGATTATTCTTGAAAAGAAAAGAAACCTTGAACTAGAGAAGCTCCTAGAAGATGAGAGAAAGAAAAATGAAAATTTAATCAAGTCTCTCAATGAAACTAAAAACTCATGTGAAAGTATTAAAAGCACAAAAGATGCACTTAAAGAGAAGTATGAGGATTTGGAAAAGACTCATAAGTCTCTTGAAGCACAATATAAGATACCGTCAACCTTCACATCTTCCACCAATAATTATTCTTGTGCTTCAACTAGCAATGGATGTGATAGGTGCTATAATACTGATGTTGATGCTTGTGCTACTAATTCAAGTTGATTGATGATTTGAAGAAGCAAGTGAAAGCTCTTGAAAGAAAAATACAACATGAGAAGCATGTTGTTGATAATGACACAGCAAAGTATACAAGAGGTGCATACTCATACTCTAGGCACCCAAATGTCATGGATGGCATTGGATTTGTTGAGGGTGCTAAGCACAATGCTAGGAGAACAAGAATGGGAAAGAATTCCTTCAGTTCATCAAGGAAGGATATTACCAAAAGAAGCAAGCCAAGAACATGAACACTAATCAATCTTCTTTTGTTAATGATTCTCATGTTAATGTGTCTAATGCTAATGTGCCTAATGCTACATGTGCACTCTTTCATGATTTTTATGCTTCATATGTGCTCATGAGAAACATGCATGATCATGTGTTTACTAAATATGTTGGGCCACGCAACAAGAGGTCAAAGGCTTGTGTGTGGGTGCCTAAGGTACATGTGACTAATGTAAAAGGGCCCAAGCAAATTTGGGTACTGAAAAACAAAGCTTAATTTGTTTTGTAGGACTACATCTCCGGTGGGTCAAGTAAGGTAATTGATAGTGGATGCACCAATCACATGACTGGAGATAAAAAGATGTTCAAGTCATTTGAGCCAAGTCACAACAAAAATGAATACATCACATTTGGTGACAATAGTACGGGACAAGTTATAGGTTATGGTAAAATTCCCTCTCACTCCTTCGTATTCTCTTTCTAATGTTATGCTTGTTGATCACGTTGACTTTAATCTATTGTCCATTTCACAATTTTGTAAAATGGGTTATGATTGTTTGTTCAACGAATATGGCGTATCCGTCTATAAGAGGAGTGATGGCTCGGTTGATTTCAAGGGTGTGCTTAAAGGAAAGCTTTATGTTATGGATTTTTCCACGGATGATGCTAGACTTGACACATGCTTGATAGAAAAGTCCATATGGGTTGGCTTTGGCATAGAAGGCTTGCCCATGTTGGTATCAGAAATCTTCACAAACTCCAAAAGGGTGGCCACATCATAGGACTAACCGATGTTTGCTTTGAGAAAGATAAAATTTGCAGTGCATGTCAAGCGGGAAAACAAGTTGGAGCTTCACACCCCTCCAAGAATGTGATGACTACCACAAGACCATTGGAGATGTTGCACACAGACCTTTTTGGCCCGGTCTCTTACATAAGTATAGGTGGTAACAAATATGGTCTTGTAACTGTTGATGATTTTTCTCGCTTCACGTGGGTATTCTTTTCGCATGATAAAGGTGAAGTGAACGACGTGCTTAAGACATTCATGAAAAGAGCACAAAATGAATATGAATTCAAGATCAAGAAAATAAGTAGCGACAACGGCACCGAGTTCAAGAACACCCAAGTTGAGGAGGGTCTTGATGAGGAAGGCATCAAGCATGAATTTTAGGCACCCTACTTCCCTCAACAAAATAGGGTGGCCGCAAGAAAGAACAACACAATCATTGAGATGGCAAGAACAATGCTTGATGAATATAAGACGTCCGATTGTTTTTGGGCCGAATCCGTCAACACCGCATGTCATGCCTCCAACTGGTTATATCTCCACCGACTATTGAAGTAAACACCATATGAGCTACTAATCGGTAACAAGCCTAGTATTTCCTATTTTCGTGTTTTTGGGAGCAAATGCTTTATGATCAACAAGAAACCCAAGACTTCAAAGTTTGCTCCATAAGTTGATGAAGGTTTCTTGCTTGGCTATGGGTCAAATGTTCATGCTTATTGTGTGTTCAACAAAATTTCACGTGACGTGACATTTGATGAATCTAATGGCTCTCAAGAGGAGCAAGTAGTTAATGATGATGTAGATGATGATGCTCCTAGAAATACAATCAAGAGAATGGCCATTGGTGATGTGAGACTATTGATGGTCCTTAAATGCTAAATCCGACCGTCAAATTCTTGCATAATACATATAAAATAAATAACCAACATAGTGGTAGGAGTTTATTACTAACAATTTCCACAATGTTGGTGAATATTTGTATGCAGATGATTTATAATCAAATTCAAGAAAATATCAGAGTTATAAGAGGAAAAATAATAAAAGCCCATAAACATAAAGTGAGAAGTGGTCAAATAGTATATTAGACCTCACCATGTTGAAGCTCTCATCGAGCCGATCGAAACGCATATATAACTTACCTAAATCGGCCTTTGGATGTCAGAGTTGTGAAGCACAGAAGATCAGGTGTTTGGACTGAACCGACGCTGATGTCAGCATGATGTCAGCTCGCGCGAGAGGGGAAGAGAATGATGGTTCAGGTTGCTTGGCTGAGTGGGAGAGCTCATTACTTGCCCACTAAGGATGAGGAAGAGTCCAAGAAATATTCCCTTATTCTTAGGATGGCTTCTCCACTCCCCTAAGGCATCTCCCGCTGTAAATAGAGCCCCTCTCCCTGTCGTTTTTCACACACAAGAAGAGAGTATAGATCTCCACTTCAAAAGGCTTTAGCACTGCCAAAGTGCTTAGAAAATAAGGAGAGAGTGAGGGAGAGTTCGGGGAAACGCCGGACTTGTCGGTGATCTTCCCCATGCTTGTACCTTGTTGGATGCTTCCTTTTTTAAAGTAAGTATTTGTGCTTCCTCTTTGGTATTTAAGTTTCCTATTTAAGTAAGTTCTTTCTTTATTGCTTACAGGATCATTACTCTAGCTAGTTAGAGTATCTTAGTCTTTTATAAGCGTGGATCCGAGACTAGGAAAGTAATCGATAGTGTAGACATGGTGTCTAGGCTAGAGGTTACCTTTGTTTGCCGCGTGCCCCATGGTTTGTAGAGGTAGTCGGTAGGTGGTGACAGTCCTATCCGGCCTTAGTAATCCTTCACGTTTGATTACGTCGTAGAGCTATTGACCGGAATCACCTGTGGATGCTGGGATAAGCCGGTGTCCGAAGTAAGCAGTAGAGACTGAACCTATCTTACTATAGGATCCTTAATCATTAGAAATCCTCTCTACCCTTTGCCTACCATATTCTTGTTGTCCTTGGACGGATTAGTTAGAGGATCGGTACATACATGTTCCCTATGATTTGATAACCTGGAATACTCCTGGTGAAGTGCTACATCGGTACCCGTGCGCTTGTGGATTTATCTGTGATGGTAAGAAATACCAAAAGAGACCACAAGAGACAACATGTGTTGAAAATCAACCCTCTCCCTCAAGACAAGACCAACCATGTGACAATGAACAAGTTGATCATACAAATGGTCAAGATCAAGATATTGGTGATCATGAACAAACATCAAAAGATGACACTCAAAGACATGATCAAGAGGTTGATAAAGAAGGTGGTCAAGGAAGCTCACATCCAGCACACCCAAGAGTGCATCAAAATGTACAACGTGATCACCCCGTTGAGCAAATTTGGAGACATTGAAAAGGGGGTAATCACTGGATCTCGAGCTAGTAACTTTTGTGAACATTACTCTTTTGTCTCTTCTATGAAGCCATTTAGGGTAGAACAAGCAATTGAAGACTCGGATTGGGTGATGGCCATGCAACAAGAATTGAAAAACTTCACAAGAAATGAAGTGTGGGCACAGGAGGAAAGACCAAAGAACAAGAATGTTGTGGGCACCAAATGGGTTTTCCGCAACAAACAAAATGAAGATGGTGTTGTCACAAGAAACAAGACAAGGCTCGTGGCAAAGGGCTATTCACAAGTAGAAGGTTTGGATTTTGATGAAACCTATGACCCCGTAGCAAGATTTGAATCAATTAGAATGTTACATTCTTTTTCTACTTACCATGATTTTAAGTTATACTAAATGGATGTGAAAAGTGCATTCCTCAATGGGCCAATCCAGGAAGAGCTGTATATGGAGCAACTACCGGGATTTGAAGATCCAAAGTATCCTAACCATGTTTATAAACTCCATAAGGCGCTCTATGGGCTTAAGCAAGCTCCAAGAGCACAATATGAATGCCTTAGGGATTTTCTTGCTATGAAGGGTTTTGTCACTGGCAAGGCCGATGCAACTCTCTTCATAAAGCATTTTGGTGATGATATATTTGTGTGCCAAATATATGTCGATGACATTTGTCACATCCATTTTAAGAAGCAAAATTGGTGCAGTCATACGTGTGTCCAGGATCAAGTTACACACACATACGGTACATCATTAATGGTAAGCAGAATAAATATCCATATCCTTCAATTATTACATCGTATCTTTATTACAAAAGGACCCATAGGTCTAAAAGAAAAGTACATCAAAGCAGCGGAAATAAACTAGCGTAGATGTCCCAAGACTCCACAGGTATTCGCCGCCATCGTCCTCATAGTGGCTCCAGTCTTCTCCTGTGGCTAAGCAGCAATGTGTGTATAGCAAGGGTGAGTATGTGTCATACTCAGCAAGTAGGGGAAAAGATGACATGGGGCAGACAAGGAAGGCTTAACAATAGGGTTTATTGCATGAGCTTTTAATCTCCTCAGCATCCTAAATTAGTAAGTGAGGTCATCCCAACCATTAATCCACAGGGTGCTATCCAATCCAAGTCCACTCCCATCCACCAATCCCAACCATTCCATTCCAAACCTAACTAATCTTGTGAGGATCCACGCCATTCTTGACCGTGAACACGACTATCATGATAGTTTTCACTCTGAAGAGGTTGTACACATTCCCCACGAGAAGCGATTTCATCCCTTGTTTCCAGGTGACTAACTCTCCATCCTGCCCTGTTAGCCAAGCACTTGCACATTTTCTTTGGTGTGTGGCCAGGAGATCACTTCAAGGCATTTCAACGACTTCCTCCAGCTTGTTCGTGCCCACTGAGGTTTCACCCATCGGGCAGTAAACCCATACCCGAGAGGCCCCCTCTTGAGCCAGATGGTTCTAGGACCCCGTCCTTTAACCACACCTCCCCTTGGGACTATCGGTGAACCCCTGCATAGTCCCTCTGTCTTCACACGCAACAATTGGTCTCCACCGCATACTATGCCAGGCCACGCCCATAACTTGGCTCGTGGTTGTATGGTTCACATGGGTTGCCACTCCAAGAACCGGTTATCAACATGATTTAGGTGATAAACAAACCAGGGGACTACTGGTAAACCCATGCATAGTCCCCGGACTGCCGGTAAGCCACTGCACAGTCCCCATACTGATCACCCAAATCCAAAGTCCCAAGCCATGTTGCTAATACAAATTACCATTTCCAACCATGAAGTGACATAGTTCATTAATCAAGATCAATATTAAACCAACATCCCACAAGGCAACCTAAGCATTATCAACCCATAACCAACCAAACAACTAGTTCAGGGCGACAAGGAAAAGGATAAAGCAATACTAGGAAAACCCTAACAACAGGTACCCAATCATTTGACACAAGCATGCAAATTCTAAAATAATATACATAGCAGGTGCAAAATGCATCAATGACACTTGCCTTCGTCCTACGCATGTCGTTGCTCAGACACTTCGAACTCTTGCTCTTGGAGATCCTCGTATGATGGTCCTTGCATATATTCGTCTTTACGCATAACAGTAATGACACAAACAATTGCATACAAAATCAATACGCAGGCATGCAACAGTGGAAAAATGTTATGAAAATGCCATGAATGCATAGGATAAGTTTCTACGATAAATTTGGCACAAGAATCATCTAATTTGGAGCTACGAGTAAAAAGTTATGCCTAATCAAAGTTCTAGGGTTAAAAACGTAAAATCAAGCTAAATTGGGGGTTTAAGATGTAAGTTCAGAACACTACAGGGTCTAAAATGTAAAATAACAGGGTCTAAATAACCTATACTAAAGTTCGGGGATTAAATGTAATTTATAACTAGTTCAGGGGCTTAAACAATGTTTTCCAGAGCTTCTGTAAAGAAATAGGGACTAAATTCTAATTTAAACGAAGTTTAGGGGCCTCAACGCAAAACTATCATTAATCTAAAATTAAACGAGTTAAAGTTATACTAGAATCCCACAAAAATCCGTGGACCGAGTACATGGCTCTATGGACCATTGGTCCATCGGTCCACGGTGGACCGTACATACCTCGAAGGGTCCATGTAATTAAGATCCAACGGTCAGGGAATAAAGGGCGTAGGAGGTTGTCACGGCGGCCATCCAGTCAGCGGCGCCGTGGCGGGAGCTCACCGGAGTTCGCCGGAACGGCGCTCCGGCTTCCGGAGCTTTGCGCGGTGGGGCTCAGGACAAAGATGGGGGCATGGGGAACTCACCCAGGGTGTCGCACGCAAGGATTGGAGGCCGGGGAGGGCTCGTGATGGCGATCGACGACTTGAGCTCATCGGCGGCGGGGGGGGGGGGGGGGGAGTGGTCTAGCGGCATCGGCATGGTCCAGGAAGTGGCTCTAGTGTCTCCTGGTTGACCTGCGATGCCGAGGGGTGGGTCAAATGGAGCCGAGAGGCCTCGGATGGAGGAATGGCGGTGGCAGCAGCGGAGCTTACCGGTGACAAGGAAGAAGCAGCTCGTGGTGGCGATTGAGTGGAGCAGAGAGGGGGAGAGCTCGAGCGTGATGAGGGAAAGGGGCAGGGTGCTCGAGGGCTTAGAATTTATAGAGGAGGGGCCTAGGGTTGCACGCGGCATCGGCAAGGAGCCGGGGCCGGCGATGTCGCTGCACGCTAGGGGAGCAGAGATCACATCGATCACATGCGCACGATGTCTGGGCCACATGGGGGCAAGCGCAGGAGCGCAGGAGGCAACTGTGCAGGGGGAATTTGGCAAGTGGCCGGGGATGACGGGAGGAAGAAGATGATGCATAGGGCCTGCTCGTCAGGGAGAGAGATAGAGGGGTTGAAGGCGGGTTTTCGGCTGGGCGTCTCACGTGGGTTGGCTGGGCTGATGGCCTCGTGGGCCATGTGGGCTGACTGGGGGGAGAGTGGGGGGGAGAGAGAGAAGGGGGTGCGGGGTGGGCTAGAAAGGTGGGTTTTGGCCATGCTCTAGTTTTTCTATTTTTCTAATTCTTTCCCTTTCTATTTCTATTTCCTTTCCCTCTAAATTCTATTCTTGCCCATCTAAATTAGGTTATGCTATTAAATACTAAAATGGATGATGATGGCATGCTATACAAATGCAATTATTTAATTACTTGAGAAAATAATTTGTCCTAAGGCTATTTGATTAATTGCTTAATCCTAATAATTGGCATTTTTAGAATTTGCAAAAAGTAGGGTGTGACAAACCTACCCCCCTTAAGATGAATCTCGCCCTCGATATTTGAAAAGATCGGTGAAGAGGTGAGGGAACTCAGCTTTCAATTCTTTTTCAAACTCCCAGGTGGCTTCCTCTTCTATGTGGTGTCTCCACTGTAGCACATGCGAATCACCTTGCTTCTAGTGACTCTCTCAACTACTTCAAGGACCTTGAGTGGTTGTTCTGCATATGTGATATTTTCCCGAAGGTCTACTTCATCTATGGGCAATTGCTCTTTAGGCACTCTTAAAAACTTCTTCAATTGTGACACATGGAACACATCATGCACATCTGTGAGATGTGGTGCCAATTCCAACTGGTATGCAACTTCTCCTCTTCTCTCGATGATCTTGAAAAGGCCGATATACCGTGGTGCTAACTTCCCTTTGACCTTGAAGCGTCTAACACCCCTCATGGGTTATACCTTGAGATACACAAAATTTCCAATCTCGAAGGATAGATCCCTCTGCCTATGATCGGCATAGCTTTTCTGCCTTGACCACGCGACCTTCAGGTTCTCGCACACAATCTTGATCTGTCTTTCTACTTCCCGTAGTATCTCTGGTTCAAAGACTTGATTCTCTCCTATCACATTCCAGAATAGAGGTGTTCTACACTTTCTTCCATATGTTGTAGGAGAATTCTATGTAGATCCGAGACTAGGATAGTAATCTCGAGTCTTGCTTTATAACTATTGTTGTAGGAGAATTCTGCGTAGGGCAGACTCTTGTCCCAACTCTTTCCATATTCCAAAGCATAAGCTCTCAACATATCTTCTAGTATTTGGTTCGTCCTCTCGGTTTGTCCATCAGTCTGAGGGTGATAAGCAGAGCTGAAGTTCAACTCGGTGCCTAGGGACTCATGTAGCTTCTCCCAAAACCTCGAGGTGAATTGAGAACCTGAGAAACCATGTGGATATGTGCCATGGTTTGCAATATGTGATGAGTAATTGACATTGGTTGAGTCTGTGTTTGAGTTGAAATGCAGGAATCTAGGGATTGCAGGAGTTGTGCATATCATGGTTTTGACAAACCAGAGTTGGTAAGGATGTTGGAGAGTTTCCAGGAGATGAACAGGCAATGGCGAGTCCACTTGGCGGTCAATGGCGAGAGGAACGGGCACAAGTAGGAGACTTAGGGCCAGACGATCAGGAGGCCGAGTGGAGTCAAGGGTGATCCATACCGTACATGTGGAGAGGCAAGAAGCACGGACGATTTCACGGTTGAGCCTCAAAACCGTGGTGGTGATGAAGACGGTGTGTTGACCAAGTCAAGGTGAGCGGGATGCCGGTGCGAGTGACAAGGGGGCCCGATGGACAGGGACCAGGAGAGACTTGCCGGTGTTTAGGATCGCGGGACAAGGTGACACGCATCGACATCGAGAAGTCACGCTTTGAGAAGCGTGCAAGGCGGTTTCCCGGTTTGGGCCTCAAAACCGGTGGCGGTGGTTGATGGTGCACGTGGCATCATCACGGAGCTTGCTCCGAGGCAAAGCAAAGTCATGAAGGGCCCGAGGGCGTTTGGGCGACGAGGAGAGAGATGGACAAGTTTGCCCCTGGTGGTAGGTGGCAGTGTTATGTAGGTCAAGGGTAGAGTGGTCATGTGGACAACCCCTAGGCCTATATAAGGAGAGGTAGGGCTGGTGGAAGAGGTGCCTCTCTTGCCATTAGCCTTGCTAGGTTTTTCTTCTTATGTGCTAGGAGAGTGCTTTATCTGTAAAGAGGAGAGTAGTGGGTGTGTGGCAGACATATCTTACCCTATCCAAATAGTGAGAGGATGAGGGTGGACTCCTTGCCTTGTAATCATGTATCTTGAATTCTTGAATCAATGATATGAGATTCATTTTCATGGTCAAGTTCTTCCTCTCTCCCTAAATCCCGAATTTCTCTTTTTCTCTATTTTCGAAGCTATTTTCGTGAGAATTTTTTGCCTCCTTTTTGGATGAATTTTTGGGTCGGATTTCTTGAGAAACTTGTTGCTATGATGAGCCAGAACAATCCTATATGGATCCTTGACCGAATCAATAGCTCTAGCACCTTCAATTTGAAGGATTTCTCAAGTTTCCTCTTTTTGGTGTTCTTGGCACAAGATCTGAAATTCGTGATGATTCCTTGAGCCAATCGATTTGATCTTCTAGGATTAGGGTCGTGATGTGTTGAGGATTCACTGATCCAAAAATCGCATCATTTAGAGTTTGTTTGATTAGTTTTTGACCAAGTTTTTGCCTAATCCCGAAACCTTTTCCTGTTCTATCGGGGTCGGTCGGCACTGCCGACGACTAGGACCGACAATGCCGGTGGGTCATCCGAACCCCGCACCAGCACTGTCGATGGCCAGACCAGCACTGTCGATGTATTCTGTCTGCTGCTTTTGAGACTCCCTCACCGGCACTGCTGATAGGTCTTACCGGCACTGCTGATGGTGCCAATCGGCACTATCGATGGCTTTGATCGGCACTGCCGATGGTAGTCCAGTAAGGTGACTTGTGTGTGCTTCTTTCAGTGATTCAAGTCTTTGTTGTTCCCTTTTGTTTCCGCTGTGTTCTGCTGCTGTAGTTGTTCACTCCTAGGGTTAGCACATCACAAGTTGGTGTGTGTGGCCTTGGTGATTAGTTTAGAGGTTCGCTTGGGTTGTAATTGGGACATAGGCCAAGTTCTTGTGAAGAATTTTTTATTGGCTCCCATTTACCCCCCCCCCCCCTATGGTCGCCTTCTCGGTCCTTCAGAACCTCTGTCAGATACTATCTTTTTGGGGACTCCATGTAAACATACTATCCTGCACATGTATAGTTCTGCCAAATTTGCACCACTGTAGGTTGTCTTGACAGGGCTGAAGTGTGCCACCTTGGTTATGATAGGTGTATAGTACCCGATCTTTCGGCGAGTGGAGATAACTTCGATTTGGTGGATGTCAACCCTCATAATCCGACTACGACGAGCAAGCCGAAGCGCCAATGCAATCGCTGAACCAACATCCAGAGGATATTAACCTTGCGTTAAACAAGATCAATCTGATCATGAGGATCAATTCTTACGCGCAATCGAAGAACGAGCAAGAATTAGAGGCGAGCAATCTGATGTATTGCACGAAGGTGGAGGTCTGAATTCACGTCGAAAGATGCATGTATAGCTAAGCTAGAATTAAAACAAAACTCAAAGATTGCAAGGGGCGCAGCCCTTGACTAATTAGGGGGAGGACGCGGCATCTAGGGCCGGCTGAAGTGGAGAGGCGCGCGGTGGAGAGGGAGTCACGCAATTTGGGCCACATGGACCTTCGGGCGGCGTCATCCTGGGCCGTCGTTCCTTAGCATCAAAACCATCTTCAATTCCTAGGCTCGATTATAAGCAAATTCAACATGAGGTAAACAATCTTTCCAACGTCTTAAGTTTTTACCTAGAACAGCTCTAAGCATAGCAAACAAAGTTCTATTTACTACCTCAGTTTGCCCATCAGTTTGAGGATGACAATTAGTACTAAATAGCAGCTTAGTTCCTAATTTATTCTAAAGAGAACACCAAAAATAACTAAGAAACTTAGCATCACGATCAGAGATAAATGTTTTAGGAATTCCATGGAATCTAACAATCTCTCTAAAGAACAATTCAGCAACATTTGAGGCATCATCAGTTTTATGACAAGGTATAAAGTGAGCCATTTTAGAGAAACGATCAACAACCAAAAAAATACTGTCCCTCCCCTTCTTAGTGCAAGGCAATCCCAAAACAAAATCCATCAAAATATCATGCCAAGGAGAAGAGGGAACAGGCAAGGGCATATACAAACCATGATTAGCCAAACGAGATTTAGCTTTTTGACATGTAGTACAGCATGCAACAATGCGCTCAACATCACGGCGCATCCGTGGCCAAAAGAAATGGTCGGCCAACACCTCATGTGTCTTGAAAATGCCGAAGTGACCCGTAAGACCACCTCCATGTGCCTCCTGTAACAACAAAAGACGAACCGAGCTAGCTGGAATACACAGCTTGTTAGCACGAAACAGGAACCCATCCTACATATGAAATTTGCCCCAAGGTTTGCCATCCTTACAATGCATCATAATATCACGAAAATCAGCATCATTCACATATTGATCTTTCAAAGCTTACAAACCAAAGATTTTAAAGTCTAATTGGGACAGCATCATATAACGACGAGACAAAGCATCGACAATCACATTTTCCTTCCCGTTTTAATGTTTAATGATGTACAGAAAAGATTCAATAAATTCAACCCATTTAGCATGACGACGGTTCAGATTAGTTTGGGTTCTAATATGTTTCAAAGCCTCATGATCAGAATGAATAATAAATTCACGAGGCCATAAATAATGCTGCCATGTTTGCAAAGTTCTTACTAAAGCATAAAGTTCTTTATCATAAGTGGAATACTTAAGAGCAGCACCACTTAACTTTTCACTAAAATAAGCAATGGGTTTAGGATCTTGCAACAAAACAGCAACCAAACCAATTCCACTAGCATCACATTCCAATTCAAACAATTTATCAAAATTAGGCAATTGTAAGAGAGGAGCATGAGTTAACCGTTCCTTTAAAGTGTTGAATGCATCGGCTTGTGGTGCGCCCCACTCAAATGGCGCACCCTTCTTGGTCAGCTCATGTAATGGTGCAGCAATAGAACTGGAATCCCGAACAAAATGACGATAGAAACCTGCAAGACCAAGAAAACTACGAACCTGTGTGACCGTCGTCGGTTGGGGCCAACTCTAAATGGCGTCCACCTTGCTGCTATCCACCTCAATGCCCTGTGGAGTAGAAACATATCCAAGAAACAAAACACGTTGCATGCAAAAAGTGCATTTTTTCATGTTCCCAAACAAGTGAGCAGCACGCAAAGCATCAAAAACAGCACGCAAATGATCTAAATGCGCATGCATGGATTTGCTGTATATAAGGATATCATCAAAATAGACAACAACAAATATTCCAATAAAAGGCCAAAGAACTTCATTCATTAAGCGCATAAAAGTGCTAGGAGGATTAGACAATCCAAACGGCATAACCAACCATTCATACAAGCCAAATTTAGTTTTGAAAGCCGTTTTCCATTCATCTCCTAATTTCATTCTTATCTGATGGTAACCACTACGCAAATCAACCTTAGAGAAAATTGTGGCACCACTAAGTTCATCAAGCATATCATCAAGGCGTGGTATAGGATATCGATAACGAATTGTAATATTGTTAATTGCATGACAATCTACACACATACGCCAAGAACCATCTTTCTTAGGGACAAGCAAAACAGGAACCGAACAAGGACTGAGAGACTCACGAATGTAACCTTTATCAAGCAATGCCTGCACTTGACGCTGAATTTCTTTTGTCTCCTCAGGATTTGTGCGGTACGGGGCGCGATTAGGTAGCTGCGCGCCTGGAATTAAATCAATCTGATGTTCTATGCCACGAATAGGAGGAAGACCCGGTGGCAATTCAGCAGGAAAACATCTTTATAGTCCTGCAAAAGGTTAGCAACAACAGGAGGAATATGCAACATAAGGCGCCTCATCTAGTGAAACAAGCATACGAGAGCAAACTAGCGCATAGCAAAGCAGATTAGCATCATGTAATTCATCAAAATCGGCACGTGTAGCAAGCAAGATAGGGTTATTCAATTTGATCTCATGTTGAACAGGTGCAACAGGAGGCGATGTAACCAATTTTGCAGCTTTTGCCGCTCGAGCAATATCATCTTTATGAACTTGTTCAGGTGTCATAGGATTAATAACAATTTTCTGACCCTTAAACATGAAGGAATAATAATTGGAGCGACCATGATGAACACTATCAACATCATATTGCTTGGGACGGCCAAGCAACAAAGAGCATGCTTCTATTGGAACAACATCACAATCTACAAAATCAGAATAGGCGCCAAGAGAGAAAGGAACACGTACCGAGCGCATTACCTTTATTTTTCCGCCATCATTAAGCCATTGAACATGATAAGGATGTGGGTGCTTCCTTGTTGGCAATGACAACTGCTCCACCAAGGTCGTACTAGCCAAATTGTTGCAACTACCACCATCGATGATTATACGGACCGCTCATTCTTGCACGCCTTTGATATGAAAACTGTTGTGGTTCTGATGCTTTTCATCCTGAACGACCTGTGTACTAAGAACACGCTGCACAACAAGAGTTCCATACCTGTCGGCGGCACTAGAGTCGACATGAAGCTCCGTATGATCTGCATGATTAGTGGCAAGCATAGTCTGTTGAATATCCTTAGAATCACTAGCAGAAGAATACCCACCATCATCACGAATTAACATAGTTCATTTATTTGGACAATCGCGTATCACATGACCAAATCCTCGGCAACGGTGACACTAAATATCATGAGCTCGTCCAGACAACGAGGAGGACGGCACGATCGAGGCAGATTTGGCCGTGTATGGAGCACTCGACCGTGGAGCTGAAGGCCTCTTGGACCCTACAAAAATGTTAGGTCTTGACGAATATTGTTGATCCTGCACTTCACGTTCAGCTTTACAAGCATATTCAAATAAGGTGGTCATATCATCATAATTCTTATAATCAAGAATGTTCTGAATTTCACGATTTAACCCACCCCTAAAGCGAGCCATAGCAGCATCATCCAGTTCAACTAAACCACAACGAATCATATCCTTTTGGAAAGCTTGATAATAATCCTCTACGAAAAGTGAACCTTGTTGAAAACGCTGCATTTGATTAAGCAAATCTCTAGCATAATATGATGGCACAAAACGATGACGCATAGCAGCTTTTAATGCCGTCCAAGTGGCTGGAATATTATCAGGATATCTTTGTCTATACTCACACCACCAAAGTAAAGCAAATTTAGTAAATTCACTAATAGCAGCCTTAACTTGTAAATTAGCAGGAATATCATGGCATGCAAATTTTTGTTCAACCTCTAATTCCCAATCAAGATAAGCACCTGGATCATATTTGCCATTAAAAGTGTTTATACGAAATTTTATTTTGGCAAAAGAATCATTAATAGGAACACGTACCATACGAGCACGACCACGGCGATTGTCGTCGTCCTGCTCGGTGTCGGCGCCGTAGTCACGTGCATTTTGCAACTCCGTGAGCTGGTCGTCATGGTCCCAAGCTGCGTCGACATGGCCTCAAGACGAGTCATGATCGTCGCGAGCATGGTGCGGGCAGCCGTATCAGCGAGGTCGAGCTGATCAAAACGCTCATTCGACGAAGTGACCATAGAGTCAAGTCTCTCGTGCATCGTCTTCATGTCGTTTTGTAGACCATCAACCTGCACCTGGACATCCTAGAGGGTGAGCTCCTCAGACTTCGAGCTGTTTTCTGCCATAGAAACACAAGCAATACAAAAAGCTAGGTCCTATGATTAGAGGTGAGTGGTGGATGAAAAGCTCAATCAAAAAACTGTTATCAAATTCTTACCCGTCCTTACCAAGCACGCAAGTGTGAACTGCAACCATGGGTAAAACCGGTGGAAGATTGGAGGAGCGATTGCGTGATGAAACAAAAACCTGCTCGAAGTAGAAAATTTGTGGGGCTGGGAGGCTGCACTCAATCCAAGGGTTAGCACAATTCAAACAATAACTGCAAAGCTGAATAATGGTGCTAAACGCGAAAAGATTGCTGTCGGCACAAGTGCAAGAGGAAGGAAGAAGGATCAAAACAAAGTGCAGCAAGAACACATCGCCTGTGTTGCTCGGCCGCTCTTTTTTTTTCTTCTTTTTTTTTCTTTTTTTTATACCTTTTTCTGAAAATATAAACAATGAGACCTCAAATGAGCAATTAAGCACAAGCGCTTTTTTTTGAGGCAGGGGTAGAACGGTAATTAAAAGATTTTTCTGATACCACTTGATAGGTGTATAGTGCCCGATCTTTCGACGAGTGGAGATAACTTCGATTTGTTGGATGTCGACCCTCACGATTCGACTACGACGAGCAAGCCGAAGTGCCAATGCAATCACTGAACCAACTTTCGAAGGATCAACCTTGCAGTAAACAAGATCAACTTGATCACGAGGATCAATTCTTACGCACAATCGAAGAACGAGCAAGAATTAGAGGCGAGCAATCTGATGTATTGCACGAAGGTGGAGTTCTGAATTCACGTCGAAAGACGGATGTATAGCTAAGCTAAACTTAAAACAAAACTCAAAGATTGCAAGGGGCGCAGCCCTTGACTAAATAGGGGGAGGACGCGGCATCTAGGGCTGGCTGAAGTGGAGAGGCGCGCGGTGAAGAGGGGGTTGCGCAACTTGGGCCACATGGGCCTTTGGGCGGCGTCATTCTGGGCTGTCGTTCCTTAGCATCAAAACCGTCTTCAATTCCTGGGCTCGAGCTCTAGTGATTGGGCCCTTGTACGTCGTCATCTCGTTAGAAGATGGATCCGTAACTCAAGGGGGCGCGACATTGAGAGGTGGAGGCGTGACAACTTGGTTTGGCGCGCCATCTTCTGTCATCGTTATTCGTATGTCGTTGATTTCCTCATCAGGTTAAGCGATCAACTATAACCCATATAGAATCATATCCCGACTATGTACGGGGTAAATCAACTATGAAGTCCATACCGACTTGTTCCCACTTCCACTCGGGAATCTTCAGGGCTTGAAGCAATCCGGTGGGTCTTTGGTGTTATTCCTTGACACGCTGACATGTGTATGCAGAATCATGTGCTTTCCATAAGATCATGTCACGAATGGGCTTCTTGTCTGGTACACATATCCGTTTACTGATCCATATGGTGCCCTTTTCATATTCTGTGAAGTGGGTAGCCTTTCCTTCCATAATGAGCTTTCTGATCTCACTCAGCTTCTCATCATCTAACTGTCCCTTGCAGATTTCCTCTTCCAGACTGGGTTCCACTTCCATTGCAATGGTCTCTAGGTCATTCACAAACCCATGGTTTAGTAGCTCAAACTCCCTTCATAGCTTTGGTGGTAACTCCTCCATAATTAGCTGGTGGCAATAGGTCTTTCTACTCAGGGCATCCGCAACGACATTTGCCTTTTTTGGATGATAGTTGATAGCCACATCATAGTCTTTGATCAACTCTAACCAACATCGTTGTCTTAGGTTCAACTCAGTCTAAGTGATAATGTACTTGAGACTCTTGTGATCCGTATAGATCTCACAACGATGACCAAGAATATAGTGCCTCCAAACCTTTAGAGCATGTACCACTGCTACCAATTCCAAATCATGTGTTGGGTACTTCTCTTCATGCTTCCGTAATTTCCTAGAGGCATATGCTACAACATGTCCTTCTTGCATGAGTACACATCCAAGTCCTTGCTTTGAGGCATCACAATATATGTCAAAACTCTTACTCATGTCTGGTAGGATCAAGACTGAGGCTGACATCAATCTTTTCTTTAACTCTTCAAAGCTAGCTTGGCAGCTCGGAGTCCACTCAAAACTCTTGTCCTTCCCTAACAACATTGTCATTGGCCTTGCTATCTTGGAGAAATACTTTATGAATCGCCGATAGTACCTAGCTAATCCAAGGAAACTTCTAATCTCCTTTACTGTCTAGGGTAGTTTCCAATCTAGAACATCCTTCACCTTGCCTAGAAATGCTACTTCCTTCAAGCAGAATTCACACTTGCTCAACTTAGCATACAACTTGTGCTCACGTAGCTTTTCTAGAACTAGCCTCAGGGGTTCCTCACGTTCTTCTTCATTCTTTAAAAACACTAAGATGTCATCAATGAAAACCACAACAAACTTATCCATGTACTCCATAAACACCTTGTTCATGAGGTACATGAAGTAGGCTGGTGCATTGGTTAGCCCAAATAACATCACAGTAAACTTATATATCCCACATCTTGTTCAAAAGGCCGTCTTGGGTATGTCTGATGGTCTGATCTTCAATTAATGGTATCTAGATCGTAGATCAATCTTGGAGAAGACACAACCTCCCTTCATCTGATCAAACAAATCTTCAATCTGTGGTAGGGGATATTTGTTCCTGATAGTCACCTCATTAATAGAACGGTAATCCACACACATTCTCTGGGTCTTATCCTTCTTCTCAACAAAGAGTACTGGAGCTCCCTAAGGTGAGGAACTAGGGCAAATGAAGCCTTTCTCTAGCATCTCTTGTACCTGCTTCTTGAGCTCTACTAATTCATTAACCGGCATCATCTAGGGCCTCCAAGATATAGGAGCAGTCCCAGGTATTAAGTCGATAACAAACTCTATGTCACGATCGGGCGGCATACCTAGAAGTTCTTCTAGAAATACATCAGGGAAATCATAAACCAGTCATATTTCCTCTATAGGGGTGCTTGTGGCTTGATTCAATATGACCTCCTTGACGGCGGAGCTGGCTGCTATGAACTCAACCTTTGTACCTTCTGCACTGGTCAATTGTACTGCTCGCTTGGCACATTGTATCACCCCATCATACTTGCGTAGCCAATCCATACCAAGTATAATGTTTATTCCCTTTGAGTCTAGTACTATGAGGTTAGCTGAGAAGTCTACCCCCCCCCCCCTTTATTTTAAGGGTGACCTTTGGGCATATGTGGTTGGCCCTCATTTCTCCACCAGGAGAACAAGCTAGCATAGTATGCTTCATAATAGCAATCGACAGATTGTACTTTGCAACCTAGGCTGATGTTATGAATGAATGTGATGCTTCATAATAGCAATCGACAGATTTGAGTTAGCTAGGAACAGACCAAGCACGACATCTTGAGACTGTTGAGCATCCTCAATGGTCACATGGTTGATCTTGCCACAAATGAAGTTCTGCTGTCCTGGATTTCCATTCCTGGGTGGTGCGTTCCTCTGAGCATTCCCCATGGCATTGTTTGTATTCTTGTGGGGACACTTATTAGCAAAATGTCCTGGCCCATGACAGTGGTAGCACGGTCCTCTACACCATTGCCTTGGGATCCTTGGTTCTGTGGAGCAGTTGGAATAGCAGGACGAGGAGTTTGATTGTTAGGACGGGGTGCCTACGAGGGATTGGGGCATGGTGTTTGGTAGTTGGGGTGTTGCATTTGGTAGTTCAGGCATGGAGCTTGCATGGGTGGCCTAACTGTGTTAGGGGCTCTGTAGTATGGGTTTGGCGATGACATCATGCGGGGGCATGTGTTACTACCAGATGACTGTCCCTTGAATGGCATCTTCCTCTTGCCATCTCTTTCCATCTCATTCCGTTTGTTTTCCACTATAATGGCCTTGTCAACCAGCTTTTGGAAGTTCACATAATCATTGTTCAGTAGCTGGTACTGGATATCATTCTGCAGTCCCCTCATGAATAGATACTACTTCTTCTCTTCTGTGTTCACATCCTCAGGAGCATACCTGGATAGCTGAACGAACTTATTCAAATACTCGCTCATTGACATGCTTCCCTGCCTTAGGTCTTAGAATTCTCGCCTCTTCAGCATCTTGATGCCCGTAGGGACATAGTGAGAACAAAAACTAGCCTTGAACTCATTCCAAGTGATGGATTCCACATCAGCATGGGTATTACAGTAGGCTTCCCACCAGTTTGTGGCTACACCGAACAATTGATGAGCTGCAAAGAGAACTTTCTCTCGATCATCGCATTGGGCAATCATCAGCTTCTTCTCTATAGCCTTGAGCCAATCATCAGCTTCCATAGGATCCTTGGACTACGAGAAAGTAGGTGGCCTAGTCCGTAGGAACTCTCCCAACCTATTATGGGTTGGAGGTGGAGGTGGTGGGGTGTTGTGATTCTGTTGTATGGCGCCCAAGATCTGGATCACCGTCTGCAAGAGCTGAGTCTGCATGGCTAGGAGTTGCTGAAGGTTCAAGGCATTGTTGTTGTCCTTGTTGTTCTGCTTGTTAGGATTACCATTTCTCCTAGTGCGAACATCTGAGAGAGAATGAGTGGTGGGAGTGATGTAAGACTAGGTATGATAATGAATTAACAGAATAAATAGGAAGAAACCCCAAACTATATGCATCAAGGAATGATAAGTAAAGCGATAGTTCATTAACCAAAAGGATGAGGTTGTGGACAAGGTGCCAAAGCATCCACAACTCACATCAAGCACACTCAAATCAAAGCAAGCAAAGAGTTCATTACATCACATCATGAAAGCAAATTGATCTAAGCGTTTGATTATTACATCTTTATTCATAGGGACAAGGTAGTCTCCTAGGCATGGGAGTTGGCTTCGTCGGAGACAGAAGGTAGAGAGCTTGCACGCTTTAGGGACGTGGCACTCCAAGTACAGATGCCAGAGGAGTAGGGATCACTCTCCTCTTCCATCTTGACCGGCTGGTTGCGCCTTAGAATAGTCTTAGCGTCACGCAACCTCTTCTAAAGAGCATGGTTCTCCTTCTGTAAAGCCTCTACAGTGTTGCTCAGGTTCAAGGCAGCTTCATGGGTCTTGTCCATCTCACTAGTGCTCACATACCATCCTGTAGGAGCTACAGTGTACTTCCCCGTGCTTGGCTTCTGACGAGGAACGTGGGCGAAGCTTGTTTTTGTTATCCCATGGCGGTGAGTGAGGCAGAAACTAGTGAGAGCCTTCCAAGCAGCGTCATCCACTGCGGCCCCACGAGTATCCCTATGAGTGGAGCTACGGTGAGTAGCTATGACGTGGTCTCCGTCATAGATGTTGACTTCTGCTATCCACTCTTCACGGTTGGGGCGATCCACCTTCTTGAGGAAAAACTGTGGCCTATTGGTGACGCCAATCCTCTCAAATAGATCCCGTAGGGTCTTGGAGAAATTCTCGCTCTGTTGTCCAAAAGAGCAGTACTTCTCAACCTGACGGACGACGGGGTCCTTATCTTCCTCTTCTAAGTCCTCATCATCACCATCTTCAGGATCTCCAGGGCCCTCAGGCTCTTCAGGGTCTTCTTCCTCTTGGGGCTCCTCAGGTGCTTCTTCTTGCTCATGTTCTTCAAGCTCTTCCTCTTCGGGTGCCTCTGGAAGCTCCTCGTCACTCAGCGGTGCCTCCTCACGTTCTGGCTGAGTTACCTCCTCACTTGCTTCTTTTTAAACACTCTTAGGGCAAGGTGTCCACAGTGAACTCCAGACGTAGCCCTACGAGCGGTCTTCTTGGTACGAGCCATCTACATTTTTCAAATAACAAGGTATGAATAAGAAATGGTTAAAGAAATCTAAAAAGTAAACACAATGTAAAACATAAAATAAAACGATAAGAAATAAAATCAATTTTTTTTCAAAAAAAGTTTGTATATGTATAAACAAAATAGTATCCCTAAATGCGTCCAATTCTAACTAGGCTAATGTCCTACAGTCGATATGGCTCTGATACCACTTCTGTCACACCCATTTTAAGAAGCAAAATGGGTGCAGTCGTACGTGTGCCCAGGATCAAGTTACACACACATATGGTACATCATTAATGGTAAGCAGAATAAATATCCATATCTTTTAATTATTATATTATATCTTTATTACAAAAGGACCCGTAGGTATAAAAGAAAAGTACATCAAGGCAGCGGAAATAAACTAGCGTAGACGTCCCAAGACTCCACAGGCACCGACTGGTGGATCATCGCCTAGTACTTGCCCCCATCGTCCTCATAGTGGCTCCAGTCTTCTCTTGTGGCTGAGCAGCAATGTGGGTATAGCAAGGGTTAGTACGTGTCGTACTCATCAAGTGGGGGAAAAGATGACATGGGGCTAAAGACAAGGAAGGCTTAATAATAGGGTTTATTGCATGAGCTTTTATTCTCCTAAGCATCCTACATTACTAAGTGAGGTCATCCCAACCATTAATCCACAGGGTGCTATCCAAGCCAAGTCCAATCCCATCCACCAATCCCAACAATTCCATCCCAAACCTAAGTAATCTTGTGAGGATCCATGCTGCTCTTGACTATGAGCACAGCTATCATGACAGTTTTCACTCTATAGAGGTTGTACACATTCCCCACGAGAAGCGATTTCATCCCCTGTTTCTAGGTGACAAACTCTCCATCCTGCCGTGTTGGCCAAGCACTTGCACTCTTCCTTTGGTGTGTGGCCAGGAGATCACTTCAAGGCATTTCAACGACTTCCTCCAGCTTGTACGTGCCCACTGAGGTTTCACCCATCGGGCATTAAACCCATACCCGAGAGGCCCCGTCTTGAGCCAGATGGTTCTAGGATCCCGTCCCCTAACCACACCTCCCCTTGGAACTACCGGTGAACCCCTGCATAGTTCCTCCGTTTTCACACGCACCAGCTGGTCTTCACCGCATACTCTGCCAGGCCGCGCCCATAACTTGGCTCGTGGTTGTACGGTTCACATGGGTTGCCGCTCCAAGAACTGTTTATCAACATGATTTAGGTGATAAACAAACCAGGGGACTACCGGAAAACCCCTTCATAGTCCCCGAACTTCCGGTAAACCCCTGCACAGTCCCCATGCCGATCACCAATCCAAAGTCCTAAGCCATGTTGCTAATACAAATTATTATTTCCAACCACTAGTATATTGCCCGTGCTAACGCTACGGTGAAATAAAAAACACATTTTTTCACAATCAAATATGTACTGAAATAAAGTTTATTTTTAAGCTTCCACACTGAAATAAAGTTTAGTTATAAACTTTCCACTGTTCTTAGGAACAATAAAGACTTGTAAACATCGAATTGGGATAGAATTACATACATGTTCATACCGGTACTTTCAAATTTAACATGTTTTTTCAATAACACTTCACAGTGTCAGTTGGGTTGTAACAATTGTTTACAAATCTGTCCCTACCTGTTACATTCTCATGATTCTATACTTGGCATTTCAATAGATTTCAAAGGCGTTTTAACTGTAAAACTTAAGACAAATAGAAAATTTCAAATCAAACAAATCCTAATCTATATATCAACTCAGACTATTTGGCTGTAGCGAACGTTTCCCAAAACTGTTGTTTTGCTTATACGATAGAATTCGCATAGTACTATGATGATACATATTAAATGGTCAATAAAATCTGAATTCAAATATCACTTATAGTTTACAGGTTTACAGCTACAATAGTGACCACAATCAAATTCAGAGGACACGTGACATGAGAAATTGCAACAACTGTAGCCAGTCCAATTCTCTTCAATTTGACAAAGGCAAAACACCACCTAGCTAGCTCCGTGGATGAGTCTTACCTATATCAGTGTATCTATCATCTCTTTGACAAATTGATACGGCGTGAAAATACAATGCTTCTGTGCATTGACATAACTTATTCTTCTTGCATTATAACAAGAAGTTAAATATCTCTGAAAAAATGGAGCAAACAGCAATTTACACAAGCCAGTAATACAGATGGAAGGAAAAGTTGCTTTGAGATAGTTAAACACTTGGTCTTAATGTGAAGTAACAATAGGGAACAATGAGATCATACCAGTATGATAGAATATCGCTATAACTGCAGCTGCAAGTCTTGCTGTAATCCATCTTTCTGCCCTTTAGATTGTATAACAAATACTCCCTCCATTCCAAAATTGTTGTCGCCATTGATTTTTTTTGCTACCTTTTCAAAAAATTTCAAAAATTATCACGTATTTTTTTCGTGATTTGATTTATCACTAGATAAAATTTATATATAATTTATAACATTTCAAATTTAAACAATATTTTGAATAAGACGAATAGTCAAAAGTAACCAAAAAAGTCAATAACGATAATAATTTTAGAACGGAGAGAGTAATAATCTTTCTTCAAGCAGAGAACTCTCTGCTGTCATTTATTCTTTGGCATCGGAACTAAAAAAATTATAATTTACAACCAAAGAACCAATTATAGTCAGAACCAAAAGAAACAATGATCATTTATAAGCACGGAACCATCAAATTATTTCTGCATCTTAAACAGGGAGAGAAAAGTACATGGCACAGAAAGACAAAATGATCTAAGTAGTAGATAATCATCCATCGAGCGAGCCATTGACGGCAAACCAACAATAAACTATAAAAGATGAAACAAAACATAGCAGACTGGAATATGTGGACGCAAGTTACTCGAGTCTCATGTGCACATGATCAACCAAGACAACACATTTTGTCAAATTAATCAACTATATAGGTTAAGAAATGAAAGCAATTACCTTCTTACCGGGCCATTCTAGAGTGGTTGCAGCTTGAAAAATTGCAATTACAAGGCAGCTTCTAGAAATTGATTTGCTAACCAGTGAAAAAAATGGAGATATATAATTTAGAGTAGACATACACACATGCTGAATAAACTGAGAAATTGAGGAACTGAGTGAAACAGCAGATTAGCTGGAAAATCAGATTTCAAAATATTCATATAAGTTGATACAACCTGCTCAATCAATATATACGGTCAACAATTAAATGGATTAACACACGATATTTCAGGAATGCAAAGAGGACGCTATATATATATATATGTCCATTAATCACGAGTTACTGTTTAATCTGAAACTCCAAAGCACACATTTGTGGATTTGTGATTAAGGGGGTTACTTACATTGACCAGGAGGAGAGAAAACTGAAGTTATGAGAGCATGGATGAGGTCGACTACATCAAGAAAGACATGTGGTGGCCACGAGCACGCAGGCTGATTAGGCGACTTGGTCCTATGACATCAACAACACAATGAGTGACGACAATAGCGAGATGTGCGATCGCGGGTGAGCATGCTCGACACCATGTTGCTGATGTAACTTAAGGAACGTGAACCCTGTAGGATTCAAGCAAATAAGACACTATGGATTAGATAAAAATCTTTACATTAACAATCAAGTTTCAAATTTAAGATTCTTGTGCTCCACCCAGGAATCCACATAAAAACTCACCGAAAGCTCAAGAAGAATTGAAGTCCCTTCAGGATTTCTACTCCAAAAACTCATGAATGCATCCGAAGAAGACAGTTGGGGCAAAAACAACAAATCTCCTCCCTGAAGAACGAACCAAATTTGCTCATGTTTTGCGATTGTTACCTCTGATTCCTGCCGCTCCTAGCTCCTTCCGTGAATCCTTGCCTTTCCTCCGATCTACAAGAACCAAGCAAAAGAAATAAATGCATCAGCAAATGCCAAATGCAAAATCAGGAGTACCGCAAAATTCCGCACGATTTGTTATGATCCATGGCCAAGAAGCGAGATGGCGGCTGTTAGGGTTAGTCATTGCCTCCCGAGTCCTGAGCCGCACCCGAGGAGCAATGCTTGAATGATTTTTTTTTCTTTTTGGAGTGGAATGGAAGGAGCCACCAGACACGCTGCTGCTGCAGCTTCTTGCCCATCGGCAACAAGAACGAGCCAGCTCGTGCGGCCACCGATCGAAGGTCGATTGCTACGACACCAATGGAGGGCCAGCCCTCCCTACCCTTACAGAACATCGACGGTGGAGTCCGGGGCGAGGATGGATTGGACACGACGAAGGTCATTTCGGCTACGGATGACTAACAATCTCGCAGCACCCGCCAACAGCTATGAACACGAAGGAAAGCGGCGACCCCGACAGCCTCCAGCGGCACAGCGACGGTAGAGCTCCGGATGCATTGGGGGAAGGTGTGACCGCTAACCCATCGCCGGTGGATGATCGTGACGGCAACCGCGCTCTTCGATCTGTTCATGGGAGTAATTTGAGAGGTACTGTTTGTGGAGGGAGGGGGGGGACAGAGAAGATGCTAGGTCTTTGTTTTCACGAGAGGAGGCAGGGAAGAGGCTCATCACCGGTGCGGCATCCGGTGCCCGACGACGAAGCGGTCGTCGTTCGAGTCGCCGAGGCTAACAGTCACTCAAGATGTTTCGGTTCCTCACGGGTCGCTGAAGGAGTCGAGCGCAGGGTTTGAATAACCGTTTCAACTGGCCGGCTCGCTTCAATAAAAAACCGGCCGGTTAACCAGAAAAACTGACTGGTTAACCGAATTACTATAGTACTAGCTTTGGTTTTTCATGGTTAACCGGTCGGTAAGGGCGACCGGCCGGGACTGGTTTTCCGGTTAACCGGGTTAACAGGCCAGTTTTTACCGGTTATTCAAACCTTGGTCGAGCGAGGGTGAGGCATTTTCAGGCCGGGATGACGTGGGTTTCGAGGGTGGGAGATCCAAGCATTTGGGGCCATCAGATCTGAGGTAGGCATTTGAGAGCAATTTCTATACATTGGATTTGTAAGAGGGATTGTTCTGTGTGTAATTTGTGGTGTGTACATAGTTCAAATCATGTCTGTTAGGGGTAATTAGGTTGGTAAACATAGTTAAATTTTAACTCGCCTATTTAAGGGGTAGTGATGAAGTGACATAGATCATTAATCAGTATTAATATTAACCCAACATCCCACAACGCAACCTAAGCATTATCTACCTATAACCAACCAAACAACTAGTTCAAGGCGACAAGGAAAAGGATAAAGCAATACTAGGAAAACCCTAATAATAGGTACCCAATCATTTGACACAAGCATGCAAATTCTAAAATAATATACATAATAGGTGCCAAATGCATCAAGGACACTTGCCTTCGTCTAGGGGTGTTTCTGTAAAATTATAGGGCCCAAAATAATATTTAGGAAGGGTCCAGGGGCTTTTCTAAAAGAAAATATAGTGCTAATATAATTTTGAAAGAGTTCAGGGGCATAAACAATGTTTCCTGAGCTTCTGCAAAGAAATGGGGACTAAATTCTAATTTAAACGAAGTTTAGGGGCCTAAGCGTAAAACTACCATTAATCTAGAATTGAATGAATTAAATTTAAACTAAAATCCTACAAAAATCCGTGGACCGAGTGCATGGCTCTGTTGACCATTGGTCCATGGGTCCACGGTGGACTGATTACATACCTCGAAGGGGTATGTAATCTTGCACGTTGGATTAATATCCAACGTCGATCAAGGAACAAAGGGCGTGGGAGATTGTCGCCGGCGGCCATCCACGCGGTGGCGCTGTGGCGGGAGCCCGCCGGAGTTCACCGGAATGGTGCTCTTGCGGTGGGGCTCGGGACAGAGAGAGGGGCATGGGGAACTCACCCAGGGTGTCGCGCGCAAGGATTGGAGGCCAGGGTGGGCTCGCCATGGCGATCGGTGGCTTGAGCTTTTTGGCGATGGCGGCGAGTGGTCCAGCGGCGTCGGCATGGTCCAGGAAGTGGCTCCGGAGTCTCCTGGTTGACCTCCGATGCCGAGGGGCAGGTCAAATGGAGCTGAGAGGCCTCAGAATGGAGGAATGGCGGCAGCGGCGGAGCTTACCAGTGACGAGGAAGAAGCCACTCGCGGCAGCGATTGAGTGGAGTAGAGAGGGGGAGAGCTTGAGCGCGGTGAGGGAAAGGGGCAGGGTGCTCGTGGGCTTTGAATTTATAGAAGAGGGGCCTAGGGTTGCGCACGACATCGGCAAGGAGCTGGGGCCGGCGATGTCGCCGCATTCCAAAATTTGCCAGCGGTGACGGGGGAGAATTGGGGAAAGTGGGGCCAGCGGGGAGCGGAGATCACGACGATCACGCGCGCGCGGTGTCTGGGCCATGCGGGGGCAAGCGCAGGGCCACGGGAGGCAACTGTGCAGGTGGAATTTGGCAAGTGGCCGGGGATGACAGGAGGATGAAGATGACGCATGGGGCCCGCTCGTCAGGGAGAGAGATAGGGGGCTGAAGGCGAGTTTTCGGCAGGGCACCTTCTGCGTAGAGGAGGGGGGCACACGTGGGCTGGCTGGGCTGATGGCCTCGTGGGCCATGTGGGCTGGCTGGGCTGATGGCCTCGTGGGCCATGTGGGCCGACTGGGGGGAGGGTGGGGGGGGGGGGGGAGGGAGAAGGGGGATGCAGGGTGGGCCAAAAAGGTGGTTTTGGCCCATGCTTTGGTTTTTCTGTTTTTCTAATTCCTTCCCTTTCTATTTCTATTTCCTTTCCCTCCTAAATTCCATTCTTGCCCAACTAAATTAGGTTATGCAATTAAATACTAAAATGGATGATGATGCCATGCTATGCAAATACAATTATTTAATTAATTACATGAGAAAATAATTTGTTCTAGGCTATTTAATTAATTGCTTAATCCTAATAATTGGCCTTTTTAGAAATTGTAGAAAGTAGGGTGTTACAACATCATATTTGGTTCTACTAACCAAACATTTTGTGATGAATTTAGCAAGATAATGACCAAAGAGGTTCGAGATGTCCATCATTGGAGAATTGTCATTCTTTCTAGACATCCAAGTGAAGCAACTCAAGGAGGGCACCTTCATATGTCAAGACAAGTACACACAAGATTTATTGAAGAAGTTTGACATGGACAAGGCCAAGCCCATCAAAACTCCCATGCCAAAATGGCCACCTCGACCTCAACAAAAAGGATAAGCCCGTGGATCAAAAGATATACCGCTCCATGATAGGCTCTTTGCTTTATCTTTGTGCATC
Source organism: Eleusine indica (assembly GCA_030378355.1). Taxonomy (NCBI): domain Eukaryota; kingdom Viridiplantae; phylum Streptophyta; class Magnoliopsida; order Poales; family Poaceae; genus Eleusine; species Eleusine indica. The sequence continues at coordinate 26,284,786 of CM059501.1, read as the reverse complement.
TAGGCTCCATATCGTGCTTAGTATATGTATGTGTGCATGTTTTCAAGCCGCTCATGTGGAGTGCCACATGGTGACCATTAAGAGAATATTGAGATATTTGGTTCACACACCCACCTAGGGCTTTGGCACCCCAAGGGTTCAAAGTTCAACCTATTAGACTATTTTGATGCGGATTATGCCAGGGATAAGGTGGATAGAAAGAGCACCTTCGGGACATGCCAATTCTTGGGTAGGTCACTAGTGTCATGGTCATCCAAGAAATAAAATTCCGTTGCACTTTCCACAGCCGAAGCGGAGTATGTTGCAGCCGGTAGTTGTTGTGCACAACTACTTTGGATGAGACAAACTCTAAGGGACTACGGCTACAAGTTGAACCATGTTCCTCTCCTATGTGACAATGAGAGTGCCATAAAGCTTGCTTATAACCCCATTGAGCATTCGCGCACAAAGCATATAGATATCCGCCACCACTTTTTGAGAGATATATTCACCAAGACATTAGATGAGAAAAGATTTTGCTATCTTAGGAGTGACCTAAATATTCTTGACTCTAGCAATGTGATGTAGAGACTGTGCACATCTGAATGATGAATGTTCCATACTTGCAAAAATGATTGCTTTATGTCAAAAAACTATTATCTTTGCTATTGATGTTGGTTTTTGATCTCTAGATCAAATCTTGTCAAAGTATGGTCATTTTTATATATTGTTGATTGTTGAGTGACCATACGATGTCAAGACCTACCTTTGTCCATCAAAAACTATTTTGGAAACCTTAACTCTCTTATCAGCTGGACCCTGTTCTATCTGGTGTCGGACAAGTCCGACAACATTGGACAAGTCCAATGGTATCGGACAAGTCTGATGGTATCGGACAAGTCCGATGGCTCTAGTCTTCGACCCTTTAACCCCGCCCGACTTACCCCTTCGGTGAAACCCCTCTCATTCACCTCCAAGTCTTTCTCTCTCCTCAAGAACGACCCCCATTGGCGGTACCAAGGCGGTCTCCCTCCCCCTCCGGCCATTGGAGCAAGTTTGGAGGTCAAGGGATCCTCCTCCATCAGAAAAGTCCAAGGCCCTCTCGTTTTGCAAGGTTTTAACCCTAAACTCCTCTCTCTCATCTAGGGTTAGGGTTATCATGGCAATGCTTATCTCAAATCAATTTTCCTTGCACATTTGATCGTTGGAAGTAGTTCCCAGTTTTGTATAGTTGTTGTAGATGTATTTTGACTCAGTTTTGGTGGTTGATCCATGAGTGAGATGGTTTTTTGAAAATCATGTGTGTCATGGGACAAGTTCGACGACCACCGAGAAAGTCCGATTCCGATGCATCAGACTTTCCTCATGATCATCGGACATGTCCGATGACCTGTAGAGTTTTTCAAAAGCGCATTCCATTCATACATCCACCTCACTCGTGTACATCTCCATGACTCCCTCCTAACTAGTTACTCGCTCTCTTTTTAGCATGGCTGATTCGGATGCATCACTTTTGAGGGAGAAGCAAACCAAGAACAGTGAAGATCAAAGCCAAGCTCCCAAGCAAAGGAAGTCCACTGCTCGTCGAATTCGCAAAACCACTTTGAGAACTATTGAGAGAGAGGATCCAGAAGAACCAACTGATCTCATTCGGGCCATGTATCCTCATATAGGGAACTCGGATAGGGACACTATGTACTACCCACATGCCTCTATTGAGACCTACCATGACGGCCGTGAGACGGACTACTATTCTTCTAATAAAGAAGCTGCTGACATCTATTTTTGGGCTCTCTTCCTTGCAGATTGGTACTGCTCCTCCTATCTTCGCATGAAGAATCCTGTGGTTGAGATGAAGTGGCTTGACTGGAACTACATGAAGGATCGGAAACATCCTCTGCTCAACGAACTAATGGCTGCCTGTGAACACCATGGGCTCATGACTCTCCTGGCCTTCAATTATTCTTGGAACAAGGAGATCATCACACACTTCTACTCCACAATGTACTTTGATGATGATGCCAATACCATGACTTGGATGACAAATGGGACAAAGTACACTTACACCTTGAACCAATTTGCCTCCATGATTGGACTTAGGAACTCCTGCAAGGAAAAGAACAAGGTGCACAAGGGATACAATATGAATGTTGAGGATACGAGGTACATGTACATGGACCCCGAAAGCTGCTATCCGCCTAACTCTAATGGATTGAAGCCTATCTTCTCGGTCCTACTTTGGATTTGCAGGAGCACTTTAGCACCTCGTAGAGGTAACTCTGATCGCATTCCCGCCTTTTAGAGGGATATACTTCACTGGCTCCATGGAGATAAGAAGTTTGATGTGTTTGACTATATCTATCAGGAGATGTGGGCCATCTCAATATCTCTGAGATATGCATACGCTTATGCTCCGTACATCACGTACATGATTGAGAAGATCTCCGACCAATCCTTCAACAAAGATATGAAGCACCAGAGTCTCAAGCCTCAGGTTCGCTCAAATTGCACTCCATGCTCTTCAGCCGATCAGTTCTTTGGTGCAGCTCAGCCCTCCTCCCCTCAACCTCCTAGGGCTCATCCTAGGGCCATAGGATACTCTCATGCCCCTCAGCCAACCAGTGGGAAAAGAAGTGGCATTACGAAGATGTTCAAATCTCTTCTTGGAATGTGCCGGAAAACATAAATATGAGGATGGATGTCATTGAGAGGAATCAAAAGATCATTCTTGACAAGCTTCATTGTGAACTTCCTCCTCCTCCATCACCTCTGGTGGAAGATTCATACCCGCTTGCTTTTGTGGATCCGACTGCCTCCTTCACTTTAGAGGAGATGAGCTACTTTGATTCCTATGCTCCTCCATCATTTGACACCGGAGCAGCTTCTAGTGGGGTGCATACTCAGTTTGATGATGTTGAGGAAGAAGAAGAGGAAGAGGATCCTGCTGCTTATGATCTTCGGGCGCGCAAGGGCAATGCACAAGCCATGGAAGAAGAAGAAGAAGACGATGAAGATGATGACGATGATGATGACTATGATGATGAGTAGACTTCCACCGTCATCCTCATGCTTACTTTTCTCCTTTTTGGGGTCTTGATGCCAAAGGGGGAGAAGTATCTAGTTATCTTTTTATTAGTTTGTGAGTTGAGAGAGTTGTTGGAATATTTGTGTTATCTATGAGTTTGTCAAACCTTATTTGTGTCGACTATGCAGTTTGTGAACTTATTTGAGATTCATGCTTATTGTAATGGTGCTTAGTTGATTATCTTTATCTAGATGCCTTTGTGTAATCCTTGTATGTCATTTTGCATTGTCATTATTTTCATATGGCTAATTGATGCAAATTGACCTATATGCATGGAGTTAGGGGAGCCCTCACATTCTTATTGAAATAGGTGCATATGTTATCATGTCTTATATTTTATGGAATCTAGTTGTATTATCATTAATCACCAAAAAGAGGGAGATTGAAAGTGCATCTAGGCCTTTAATTTTATTTTGGTGATTGGCGTCAATACAATTAAGAATGGACTGATATTTTATTGAGCATGTGTGCAGATAACGGTCCAAAGTTTGGTGATTAAAATGCATAGAAACGAAAAGAAGAAAAGAAGATGGCAAAGTGCTTCAAAGATGAAATTCAAAATTTACTCAAGAAAGGAGCTCATGAAGTTTTTACTTTTATCTAGAGTATAAAAAAGTCGTACTATCAAGAGGGACACAAGAGTTTAAAGCAAAAAGCAAAAATGATCCAAGTGCCAAAATATCATTTTCCAGAGCCAAATCATCGGACTTGTCCGACGCATTGGACAAGTCCATCAGACTCCAAAGAGGCTACCACTCAAGATCGTCGGACTTTTCTGACAGTCATCGGACTTATCCGATGACATGAGGAAAGTCCGACGTGTCGGACAAATCCATCAGACTCCAGAACCCTTGCCACTTATTTTCATCGGACATGTCCGATGGCCATCAGACTTGTCTGATGGACAAGTTTTGTCCGAGGCATTGGGCAACTTCATCGGACTCCAGAGACCGCGTCAACCCATTTCATTGGACATGTCCGATGACCATCAGACTTCTGACACAAATCTCTGAAATTGCTCTCCAAACGGCTCTTTTTCCCATTGGGCTATAAATAGAACCCAATCTCGCCCTTTGGCCGGTTTGTCACCCATTCCACTCAAAAACACTCTCAAGCTCACTTCGCTCTCCCCAACTCTCCTCCCTTGCTTCCCCTCTTGATTTGTGAAGGGAAAAGAAGTGGCATTATGAAGATGTTCAAATCTCTTTTTGGAATGTGCCAGAAAACATAAATTTGAGGATGGATGTCATTGAGAGGAATCAAAAGATCATTCTTGACAAGCTTCATTGTGAAGTTCCTCCTTCTCCATCACATCCGGTGGAAGATTCATACTCGCCTGCTTTTGTGGATCCGACTGCCTCCTTCACTCCGGAGGAGATGAGCTACTTTGAATCCTATGCTCCTCCATCATTTGACACCGGAGCAGCTTCTAGTGGGGGGCATACTCGGTTTGATGATGTTGAGGAAGAAGAAGAGGAAGAGGATCCCGCTGCTTATGATCCTCAAGCGCGCAAGGGCAAGGCACCAACCGTGGAAGAAGAAGAAGAGGACGATGAAGATGACGACGATGATGATGACTATGATGATGAGTAGACTTCCATTGACATCCTCATGCTTACTTTTCTCCTTTTTAGTGTCTTGATGCCAAAGACGGAGAAGTATCTAGTTATCTAGTTATCATTTTCTTAGTTTGTGAGTTGAGAGAGTTGTTGGAATATTTTGTTATCTATGAGTTTGTCAAACCTTATTTGTGTCAACTATGCAGTTTGTGAACTTATTTGAGATTCATGCTTATTGTAATGGTGCTTAGTTGATTATCTTTGTATAGATGCATTTGTGTGATCCTTGTATGTCATTTTGCATTGTATTTATTTTCATATGGCTAATTGATGCAAATTGACCTATATGCATGGAGTTAGGGGTAGCTCTCACATTCTTATTTAAATACGTGCATATGTTATCACGTCTTATATTTATCCACATCCACACATTTGGGGGCAGCTTCACATTCTTCTTATCACACACTGAACCCTGTTGCGTAATTTTATGGATTCTAGTTGTATTGTCATCAATCACCAAAAAGGGGAATACTGAAAGTGCATCTAGGCCCTTAATTTTATTTTGGTGATTGTCATCAATACAATTAAAAATTGACTGATATTTTATTGAGCATGTGCGTAGATAACGATCCAAAGTTTGATGATTAAAATGCATAGAAACAAAAAGAAGAAAAGAGGATGGCAAAGTGCTTCAAAGATGAAATTCAAAATTTACTCAAGAAAGGAGCTCATGAAGTTTTTACTTTTATCCATAGTATAGGAAAGTAGTACTATCAAGAGGGACATAAGAGTTTAAAGCAAAAATGATCCAAGTGCCAAAATATCATTTTCCAGAGCCAAATCATCAGACTTGTCTAGCGCATTGGAAAAGTCCATCGGACTCCAGAGAGGCTGCCATCAGACTTGTTCGACAGTCTTTAGACTTATCTGATGACATGTGGAAAGTCCGACGTGTCGGACATATCCATCGGACTCTAGAACCCCTGCGACTAATTTTCATCGGACATGTCCGATGACCGTCAGACTTGTCTAATGGACTTGTTTTGTCCGAGGGAGCATGTCAACCCATTTCATCGGACATGTCCGATGACCATCAGACTTGTCCGACACAGATCTTTGAAATTGCTCTCTTAACGGCTCTTTTTCCCATTCGGCTATAAATAGAACCCCATCTCACCCTTTGGCCAGTTTTTCACTCAGTCCACTCAAAAACACTCTCAAGTTCACTTTGCACTCCCCAACACTCCTCCCTTGCTTCCACTCTTGATTTGTGAAGGGATTGAGAGAAGATTGAAGTGCTACATCTTCACCAAGCTACCATCCTCTTGAGTACTTGGTTCATCCTCATAGCCAATGGCTCTTGTGTTTGTTTCTCTTGGGGATTCATCCTCTAGACGGTTAGAGATGCCTATTGAGCTCCCAACTCGTTTGGTGACGCCTCGGGAAGTTTTTATTGACCCCTCCTTTGTGAAGTTGTTAGTGAAAAGCCAAGTTTGATCTTAGTGGTCACTTGGAGAGGTTAAGAGTTGAAAGAGACCTAGTCCTTTATGGATTCCTCAACAGAGGCATAGGCTTCTTTGTGGAGCTAAACTTCGGTGAAAAATCCTGTGTCCCCTTTGAGCTTATTTACATGTCCTTTATTACCTGTTCTTACTCATAAACATGCTAGTTAGGGTTTGCTTCGTATTTCTAAAATTAACTTGTGTACATCGCATGCTAGATTTTATCCTTGCTTCTACTGCTTTCTCTAGCTTGTAATCACTAGTTCCTAACTTTGCGTGTCTTGAGGAAGAAGATGGACCTTCCCTTTTATACTCCAAGGGGTGGGCCCGTGTTAGAGAGAGAGAGACAGAGAGAGAGAACATGTGCAGGAGTTGGTGAAGTCATGTGAAAGGGGGCGTGGACTTGGGTCGGTGGCATGGTCTTTGGTTTTCACAGGCCCCGCCGTGCTGATTCCATGCTTGTAGATGTTGCGTCATGGCGTGCCCCCATCTTTCATTGATGAGTCACAGCTTATCGTCCCTGTAATTGGAGTGAGCCGGATAACCCGGGTGCTTCAGCATGGGAGATTGCCACAAAGCCGCGCGGCGTCATCATGATAGACGGTGTGATAGCATATGTTATATGCTATCGGGCGGTTCATGATGGCGACGAGGGTAGGTACGTAGGGGGGTTAGACTCCCTGATACTATTGCCGCATGTGTGGTATGGCACCGACGAAGGTGGAGGGGGGGGGGGTTGTTGACTCCTATCCGGCTCGACCCTTTCGAGGGGCCTTGGTTCGTCATGTAGTGTTTGGGTCAGAATGCTTGGATGTCGTCCTACCCTGTCATAGTCATGACATCCAGGCTTCTCCAGTCCGTTACTCCCGCGGGGTCAGCGGCATGGTGCATTGTCTCGCCCTAGCGTGATGGGTTGATAGGAGTTAGTAACGGTAGCTGATACGCCAGTGTTGCTGTACCTATACCGGTGAGGACCGTCAATGTGTGGATGCTACTGGCGTTCTTATTTGTGGTCCTCTTGACCCTTGACAGGGGTCAAGCAAGGCGGAGTGGACCCTACCCCTTCGCAGGGGTTCGAGTGAGACGGGGCGCGGTCAACCCCTTCCACGGGGGCCGAGAGGTGATGTCACATGCCCAACCCCTCCGATGGGGGTCGAGCGAGGTGGGGTCCACTTGTCTTCTTCGATGAAGGCTAGCCGACGCGGGTAATGCTGAGCCCCTCCTTTGTTCGAGGGGAGTCGGGCCATTGACCATATTAAACTTGTGTTGCGTGGGCTTGGAGTCTTCTGGTCCATTACAGGTTCTTAACACGACTGTTTATTAGTTTTGGAGAAGAGGGGGTTAGCAATTTCCATGTGGCATCGCTAATATTTATCCATGACAACTAGTGGTGTAGCCTCGACACTCGATGTTGCTTCCTTCTTGAGGTGCTCTCTACAGTCTGCTAGGAAAGAACTGTTTTCTAAGATAAGATCCAGGATAACTCTTCCTTCCTCAGGTGTCTTGTGGATGAATGATCCTCCGGCGGTGATGCTGAGATATAGGGTAGACTCCTTGCTCAAACCTAGACAAAGGTGTTGAAGCAACACGTGGTCGGGCAGAGACAAGTCTGGGCCAAAACGAGTTAATGTGGTAAATCTGGCCCAGGCTGCAGCAATAGATTCCTTCTCGATTTGTCAAAAGTCAAGAGTATCTCTTTGCAGGGAGACAATGCATGATACAAGAAAAAACATGAGACAAAAGTTATCTCAAAGTTTATTCCAATCACCATTCACACTCCCGACCACATGGGCGTACCATTGTTTTGTATTCTCCATAAGGGAAAACAGAAATAATTTTCACCGAAGAGTTTCTTGTGTCTTTCCTCTAATGGTGAGGCATGAACATAGTTTCTCAAACTCTCGCAAATGATGAAACGGGTTTTTGCTATCTAAACTCGAGAAGGATTGCTCCTGAACCATGGCTATAAAGCCAGGACAAATTTCAGAGCCAGATGAAAGAATTGGGTCCACGGATGGCGGTGGCTCAAAGAACTCGCCCATTGGAGCGAAGATATTTTGACTTCTAGGTTGCTCCATTGGAGAAAAGAGATGAGAAATAAACAAAGAAAAATAAAAATATACAAGGGCGAACTGGGTTCAAAGATTAAACAACAATCGTTCCCTGGCAACGCCGCCATAAATGCTTGTTGGTATTTTCAATGAATGCAAATGAATCTACAAGCACCCGGATACCGCTGTAGCACTTCACCTCTGGAGTATTCCAAGGGTATCAAATGATAAGGACATCAACGACATACGAATCATGACGACGGAAGATGGCGTGCCAAAGTGATGAGGACATCACTCCTATGGATACACACAACACTCCTCCAAATCTGGACTTGCAAGGTCCAATGACTAGAGCTCGTGCACGACGACTAAATTTAGAGGTGAGCTCGTTCCTACGTTCTTCGCTATATGTTACTTTTGAGAATGGTTTGCTACCTAATGATTATTTTATGATTAGAAACCATGGAGAAGACCAGGAGATGATGGGAGAAGGAGCTGGGAACGTGGAGGACCAGCAAGAGCTTGGAAGCCAAAGTGGAGGCCCAATCAAAACCGACTTCGAGTCTGTTTCGGGGGCCAGGACCAGTCTGTACTAAAACAGTTGCCCAGGACGCATACGGACTCGGATTTGGACGTTCTACATATGCACGGAAAGATAAGTAGAAGACCTTTCCAATGCCGCCGGCCTCATGTCAAAATTCATCCGGAGTCATCGGGAATCGTCAAAACAAGACAGAGTCCAGAATCTGTGTCGGTGTTGCGTCGCCTATTTTTGGCCTTTGGGCTTTGTATCTAGTTGAGCCCAATTAGGGGCGCGTCCAGAGGGTCTTGCACGACCCTAGGGTCTTTATATACAGCCGCCGCCGCACCATTAGGGTTCGGGTTTTGCTTAGATCAATTCTGTTCATAAACAGTTTCGCCGTTCATCGGTTTGTGAGACCCCAACTTCGAGAGTTTAATCATACATCTGCAATTGTGTTGCAATCTTCGTTGTTCTTGCTTGTGTTCTTGATTCGCAGGCAGGGATCAGCCTTCTCGGCGAGGTCAATCGTCTTTTGGACGGTTGATAACCAGAGGAGACGTCGTGCTGCGATTGCGGGGTTTAGAACGTGCTGTTCTGAAGCCGGATCGATTTGTGTGTCGCCTCCGACCAAATCAACTTACCAAGAACCTTTCGGAAGATCGGGAACCCTTGTCCACATCAAGTGGTAATCAGAGCTTCAGGTGCACCGTCAGGTTCACACTACCCTTTAGTTTTGTTTTCGTGTTCTTCCTATCGTCCACTGAAAATACCAAAAAAAAAAATTTTCCCCCGCCCATAACCACGTGTTTAGCCTTTGCATATTTCAATTTCAGAGTCCGTAGTGTTGAGTTTGTGCCCTAGTTCTTGTTTAGTCGCTGGTTTAGTTTGTGTTTTTGTCGTCAGTAGTGTTTCCCTTGCAACCCTAGCCGCCATCCCCTTCACCATCCTCGGTTTTGTCGGCTTTGTGTGCTAGGGTTGATTGATCAACACGCCCACCCTAATCCCACCCTAAACCTACCCTCACCACCTCGGACCACTTTTCATAAATTCCACTTTCCGCTGCATCCACCTTGCCAAAAAACTCCCTACCCGACCCCAAGCCCGACTCGGATTTCACTCAAAACCCCGGGTTCTTCATAACCGATTCCGACACCCCTTCGGTAAAACAGCCATAACTTTTCGCTCGGTTGTCCGTTTTGGCTGAAATTTTTACAGGAGATTCTAGACGAAAAGTTGAGCATACCCGGGGAGATAAAGAAAATCGGGAAGATAAAGAAAAAATTCATTCAAGTTGAAACCCGACGTTTTCTGAAACTTCAAGATTTTCTGTAGGCCACGTCCTATCTCGGTTTGAGCTGAAATTTTTTGTGGTTTCTTCCTGTTTACTAGTGAGTTGGAAAAAAATATCAAAAAAATAAAATAAAAATAAAAGAAATTTGGGATTCCTACTAGTGCTCCATCTAGCCCCCTGGAATTTCTGAGTTCGGCTGTTTTACACTAAGCCCCCTGTGATCGACTGTGTCCCTTTGTCTCTTTGTTTCTTCTTTGCTATCACTACTGTTCTAGGACATAGTTAGACCAGCAACTAGGGACAAGTTATTTGGGCACTTATTCAGCTTTACTATCTGTTTTTGATTTGTGTGCCACTCATATATATATATTTGGCCTTCCTAGCTCTACATACTTCTTCTGGACAGCACATAGGGTATTTGGTAACCCTTGCAATCGTGGAACACTTCTCCCTGGTATCCTTCGCTTTGTTGTTTTCAGAACTTTGTAAGAGCTTTGCAAGAAGCTTACTTTTGCTGTGTTGAGAGGCACCACTGCTTAGTAGTTTTGTAGGGATAACCTTCACTTTTGTTTCCTGTTTTGGTGTTTCTGATGTCAGGAAGCGATGGAGAGGGTGCTTCGCCCGCAAAATTTGATGAGTGCGTGAGCCAAGATCAGCTACAGAAGGCTTTGCAGGCGGTTCAGAGTGATTTGGTAGAGACGATCACCAGGGCCGTCACCGACGCCGTCACCAAGCTTCACCTGGGAGAAAGCATTGAGCGGTTGGATAAGAGAGTCTCTAAGCTAACCGATCAGGTTGTCGAATTGGAGACCGCTCACAAGACCAACAACAACAACAACAACAACAACACCAACACCAACACCAACAACGACACCAACAACGACGTTGAAGACGATCATGATGAAGCAACGGTGTATAAGGCTGATGGCACCGTCGATAGGTCAGCTACAAGGACCGCAAGGTTACGACGCCGTTTGCAACGTAACCCTCAAGGTATGGGTGGTTTCCACAACCACAACCGTCGCACACAAGGTAACTATGCTCCAGATGATCCGTATGCTAAAATTAAGTTTTCAATTCCTTCGTTTTCGGGCCAGTACGATGGTGATGCTTACCTTGATTGGGAAATGACGGTAGAACAAAAATTTAATGCCCATCTTGTTCCTGAACAACATAGAGTTAGACAAGCCACTAGTGAGTTTAAGGACTTTGCTATTGTTTGGTGGAGTGGTCTAGCTGCTGAAACCGATTTGCCTACTACTTGGGAAGAACTTAAGGTAGAAATGCGTGATCGTTTTGTTCCTCCTTCTTTTTATAGAGAAATCCGTAATAAACTGCAGCGTTTAGATCAAGGAGATAAAACTGTTCAGGAGTATTTTAGTGAGCTTCAGAAGGGTTTGATTCGTTGTGCTGTGGTTGAAAAAGTAGAGGATCAGATTTGCCGCTTTTATTCTGGTTTGAGAAAAGAAATTCAGGACATCCTTGATTATAAAGAATTTTATACCCTCAACCAGTGTTTCCAGTATGCTATGCTTGCAGAGAAAGAATCACAGGGACTTTTCCAGGCTTTTGAGGAGTACAGCAAGTCCAGGAATTTCTACCCACCACGGCCGACGGGGACTTCGGGGTTGCCCAAGCCATCTTTCCGGCCGCCCCCACCAGCTAGTGTTGTTTCTGCAGCACCAAGATCAGCCCCTGCCCCTTCTACGCGCTCAGGTAAAAATTCGGTGCAGGTACCGGCTAGTAGTGCCTCCTCTGTTGCTTCGACGGGACGCACTACAGGGATTCAGTGCCACCGATGCCATGGTCTTGGCCATGTGCAGAAAGACTGCCCAAGTAGGCGAGCATATGTGGCGACAGATGATGGCGGTTACATGAGCACCTCCGATGTGGAGGATGAGGAGGAGGATGTCGCTGCCACCAGCGGTGACCTCGTCCTTGGAGGCGGAGATACCACGGGCTACATGAATATTATTGTGCAGCGTGTGCTTAGCACACAAATCCAGCAGCCCGAGATGATGCAGCGACATAACTTGTTCCAGATTTTCTTCGTCATCAAGAACCGTCGGGAACGTGTCATCATTGATGGAGGAAGCTGCAACAATTTGGTGAGTTCTGATGTGGTTAAGAAGCTTGATTTGACCACACGCCCACATCCACATCCATACTACATTCAGTGGTTAAATGACTCTGGAAAAGCTAAGGTAACACAAACTTGCAGAGTTCCTTTTTCCATTGGTTCCTATGTGGATTCTGTTGACTGTGATGTTGTACCCATGCAAGCTTGTTCACTTTTATTGGGTAGACCTTGGGAATTTGATAATGATGCTGTACACCATGGTAAAAGTAATAAGTACACTTTTATGCATAAAGGAACTAAAATTACTTTGTTACCAATGACCCCTGCTGAAATTGTACAAGCTGATTTAGAACGAGCTGCTAGTTTGAAAAATAAAAGCCCTAAAATTCAGCAACCTGTTAATTCTGTTTCTACACCAAGTAATGTTAATGATTCTTCAAGTTCTAAGGGTGCTGCAATTAAATTACAAGGTCGTTCATGTCTTGCCACAAAATCTGAGCTTGCTGAAATTTCTACTGATGATATTTGCTATGCTTTGATATGCAAACAAGCCTTGTTTTTGCTTGGTGATATTGCTTCTAGTGCTTTGCCTCCTGCTGTCACTAACCTTTTGCAGGAGTATGAGGATGTTTTCCCAGCTGAGATACCCTCGGGCTTGCCACCTTTGAGAGGGATTGAGCATCAAATTGATTTGATTCCTGGTGCTGCTTTGCCAAACCGTGCTGCTTATAGGACCAACCCTGAGGAGACTAAGGAGATACAACGACAAGTCCAAGACCTTTTGGATCGTGGGTATGTTCGTCAATCACTTAGTCCTTGTGCTGTTCCTGTACTTTTGGTTCCTAAGAAAGATGGTTCTTGGCGTATGTGTGTAGATTGTAGAGCCATTAATAACATTACTATTAGGTATCGTCATCCTATTCCTAGGCTAGACGACATGCTTGATGAGTTATGTGGTGCTATAATTTTCACTAAAATTGATTTGCGTAGTGGCTACCATCAAATTAGAATGAAACTTGGAGATGAATGGAAAACAGCTTTCAAAACCAAATTCGGGTTGTATGAGTGGTTAGTAATGCCTTTTGGGTTAACTAATGCACCCAGTACTTTCATGCGTTTGATGAATGAGGTTTTAAGACCTTTTATTGGCAAATTTGTGGTTGTCTACTTTGATGATATCTTGATTTACAGCAAATCTATGGATGATCATATGATTCATTTGCGTGCTGTTTTTGATGCTTTGCGAGTTGCACGTTTATTTGGTAACCTTGAGAAGTGCACCTTTTGCACGGATCGAGTCTCTTTTCTTGGCTATGTTGTGACTCCACAGGGAATTGAGGTGGATGAGGCGAAGATTGAAGCCATAAAGAGCTGGCCTGTACCAAAAACTATCACACAGGTGAGAAGTTTTCTTGGTCTTGCAGGTTTCTACCGCCGCTTTGTCAAAGATTTCAGCACCATTGCTGCACCATTGCATGAGTTGACAAAGAAGGGCGTTGACTTCCATTTTGGTAAGGTACATCATGAGTCTTTTGATGCTTTGAAGGACAAACTTACACATGCACCATTGCTGCAATTACCCAATTTTGATAAGACTTTTGAGCTTGAATGTGATGCTAGTGGTATAGGCATTGGTGGTGTTTTGATGCAAGATGGTAAACCTGTTGCATACTTTAGTGAGAAAATTACTGGGCCTGTTTTGAATTATTCCACGTATGATAAGGAACTATATGCACTTGTACGTTCTTTAGAGACGTGGCGTCATTATTTGTTGCCCAAAGAATTTGTTATTCATTCTGATCATGAATCACTTAAGTATATTCGTTCTCAATGCAATTTGAACCGTAGACATGCTAAATGGGTTGAGTTTATTGAGTCTTTTCCTTATATTATTAAACATAAGAAAGGGAAGGATAATGTGATTGCTGATGCTTTATCTAGGCGATATACTTTGTTGTCTCAACTTGATTGTAGAATTTTTGGACTTGAGGCAATTAAAGAACAATATGTTGCTGATGTTGATTTTAAAGATGTATTGCTGCACTGTAAAGAAGGTCGTGCTTGGCACAAATTTGTGTTGAATGATGGTTTCTTGTTTAGAGCTAACCGCCTATGCATTCCAGTTGGTTCCGTTCGTCTTTTATTGTTGCAGGAGGCGCATGGAGGTGGATTGATGGGTCATTTTGGTGCTAAGAAGACGGAGGATATTTTGGTCACACACTTCTTTTGGCCAAGGATGAGGAAAGATGTTGAGCGTTTTGTTGCTCGCTGCACTACATGTCAAAAAGCTAAGTCTCGATTGAATCCACATGGTTTATACATGCCACTTCCTGTTCCTTCTATTCCTTGGGCGGATATTTCTATGGACTTTATTTTAGGACTGCCTAGGACTAAGAGGGGGAGTGATAGCATTTTTGTTGTTGTGGATCGTTTTTCCAAGATGGCACACTTTATACCATGTCATAAAACTAATGATGCTAGTTACATTGCTGATCTTTTTTTCAAAGAAATTGTACGTTTGCATGGTATGCCTTCTACTATTGTTTCAGATCGTGATGCAAAATTCTTGAGTCATTTTTGGCGCACGCTTTGGAATAAGTTGCGTACAAAGTTGTTATTTTCTACAACTTGTCATCCACAAACTGATGGACAAACTGAGGTTGTGAACCGCACTTTGGGTACTATGTTGCGAGCTATTTTGAAGAAAAATTTGAAGCAATGGGAAGAATGCTTACCTCATGTTGAGTTTGCTTATAATCGGGCAACACATTCTACTACCAAGGTAAGTCCATTCAAGGTAGTGTATGGTTTTGATCCCCGTACTCCACTTGATATACTTCCTCTACCTATTAATGAGAGAGTTCATGTTGATGCTAAGGAGCGTGCTGAATTTATTTTGCAAATGCATGAGACCACTAGACTTAGCATTGAAAAGATGAATGAAAAGTATAAAATTGCTGGCAGTAAGGGTAGAAAGGAAGTAAAGCTTGATGTAGGAGATTTAGTGTGGTTACACTTAAGGAAGGATAGATTTCCAGAATTAAGAAAGTCTAAACTAATGCCTAGAGCTGATGGTCCATTCAAAATAATAGAGAAGATTAATGATAATGCATACAAAGTTGAGTTGCCTCCCGAGTTCGGGGTTAGTCCTACTTTTAACATTTCAGATTTGAAACCATACTTGGGAGAAGAGGATGAGCTCGAGTCGAGGACGACTCCACTTCAAGAGGGGGAGGATGATGAGGACATCACTCCTATGGATACACACAACACTCCTCCAAATCTGGACTTGCAAGGTCCAATGACTAGAGCTCGTGCACGACGACTAAATTTAGAGGTGAGCTCGTTCCTACGTTCTTCGCTATATGTTACTTTTGAGAATGGTTTGCTACCTAATGATTATTTTATGATTAGAAACCATGGAGAAGACCAGGAGATGATGGGAGAAGGAGCTGGGAACGTGGAGGACCAGCAAGAGCTTGGAAGCCAAAGTGGAGGCCCAATCAAAACCGACTTCGAGTCTGTTTCGGGGCCCAGGACCAGTCTGTACTAAAACAGTTGCCCAGGACGCATACGAACTCGGATTTGGACGTTCTACATATGCACGGAAAGATAAGGAGAAGACCTTTCCAATGCCGCCGGCCTCATGTCAAAATTCATCCGGAGTCATCGGGAATCGTCAAAACAAGACAGAGTCCAGAATCTGTGTCGGTGCTGCGTCGCCTATTTTTGGCCTTTGGGCTTTGTATCTAGTTGAGCCCAATTAGGGGCGCGTCCAGAGGGTCTTGCACGACCCTAGGGCCTTTATATATAGCCGCCGCCGCACCATTAGGGTTCGGGTTTTGCTTAGATCAATTCTGTTCATAAACAGTTTCGCCGTTCATCGGTTTGTGAGACCCCAACTTCGAGAGTTTAATCATACATCTGCAATTGTGTTGCAATCTTCGTTGTTCTTGCTTGTGTTCTTGATTCGCAGGCAGGGATCAGCCTTCTCGGCGAGGTCAATCGTCTTTTGGACGGTTGATAACCAGAGGAGACGTCGTGCTGCGATTGCGGGGTTTAGAACGTGCTGTTCTGAAGCCGGATCGATTTGTGTGTCGCCTCCGACCAAATCAACTTACCAAGAACCTTTCGGAAGATCGGGAACCCTTGTCCACATCACAAACCAAGCTGTCACGCCTCCACCTCTCATCGTCGCGCCTCCTCGAGTTACACATCCATCTTCTAACGAGACGACGATGTACAAGGGCCCAATCACTAGAGCTCCAGCCCAGGAACTGAAGACGGTTTTAATGCTAAGGAACGACGGCCCAGGATGACGCCCTCCGAAGGCCCACATAGCCCAAGTCGCGCGACTCCCTCTCCACCGCGCGCCTCTCCACTTCAGCCGGCCCTAGATGCTTCGTCCTCCCCCTATTTAGTCAAGGGCTACGCCCCTAGCAATCTTCGAGTTTTATTTTAAGTTTAGCTTAGCTATACATCCGTCTCTCGACGTGAATTCAGAACTCCACCTTCGTGCAATACATCAGATTGCTCGCCTCTAATTCTTGCTCGTTCTTCGATTGCGCGTAAGAATTGATCCTCGTGATCAGGTTGATCTTGTTTACCGCAAGGTTAATATCCTCCGGAAGTTGGTTCAGCGATTGCATTGGCGCTTCGGCTTGCTCGTCGTAGTCGGATCGTGAGGGTCAACATCCACCAAATCGAAGTTATCTCTACTCGCCGAAAGATCCGGCACTCTACACCTATCAAGTGGTATCAGATTCTAGTGTTTCTCGGTGAGTTTTATCCAAGTCCACATAAACCGAAAACTATAAAAAAAAAAGTTTACCCCAGTACGGTTTTGAGCCTCGCACTTTCGTTCAATAATTTGTGTTGTTGAGTTTTTATGCTTTCGCTTTTGATCGTTGCTGGTACACTGTGTTTCATCGTTTTCTTCCTATCATCGTCGTATCCTTCCGCCGTGCCGCGTGTTTTCACCACCACAGTTTGCTTTTCGCCGCATCTGTTTACCCGTCTCGCTTGCCAAGTTGTGGTCAGCCGATCGCTTGCCAAGTTTTTCCGCTGCACCGTGAGTCCGGGTCAATCACTGCCTCGTCGATCGAGTCCTACTCGGTTATGTCGTGACCCACTCGCCTCGCTGATCGAGTCCTACTCAGTTACGTCGTGACCGGCTCGCCTCGCCCTGTGTTTGGTCTTGTTCGGTTTCGTGTGTCCGTACTCCAGAGAGAGAGAAAAAAGCGCTTGTGCTTAATTGCTTATTTGAGGTCTCATTGTTTATATTTTCAGCAAAAAGTATAAAAAAAAGAGAGAAAAAAAAAGAAAGAAAAAAAAGATAAAAAAAAAGAGTGGCCGAGCAACACAGGCGACGCGTTCTTGCTGCACTTTGTTTTCATTCTTCTTCCTTCCTCTTGCACTTGTACCGGCAGCAATCGTTTCGCGTTTAGCACCATTATTCAGCTTTGCAATTATTGTTTGAATTGTGCTAACCCTTGGATTGAGTGCAGCCTCCTAGCCCCACAAATTTTCTACTACGAGCAGGTTTTTGTTTCACCACGCAATCGCTCCTCCAATCTTCCACCGGTTTTACCTATGGTTGCAGTTCACGCTTGCGTGCTTGGTAAGGATGGGTAAGAATTTGATAACAGCTTTTTGATTGAGCTTTTCATCCACCACTCACCTCTCGTTGTAGGATCCCGCTTTTTGTATTGCTTGTGTTTCTATGGCAGAAAACAGCTCGAAGTCGAAGGAGCTCACCCTCCAGGATGTCCAGGCACGGGTAGATGGTCTACAAAACGACATGAAGACGATGCACGAGAGACTTGACTCTACGGTCACTTCGTATTCCTACTTTTAATGGCAAATATGATCCGGGTGCTTATCTTGATTGACAAAAATTTGCATGCCATGATATTCCTGTTAATTTACAAGTTAAGGCCACTATTAGTGAATTTACTGAATTTGCTTTACTTTGGTGGCGTGAGTATAGACAAAGATATCCTGATAATATTCCAGCCACTTGGACAGCATTACAAGCTGCTATGCATCATCGTTTTGTGCCGTCATATTATGCTAGAGATTTGCTTAATCAAATGCAGCGTTTTCAACAAGGTTCACTTTCCGTAGAGGATTATTATCAAGCTTTGTAAAAGGGTATGATTCGCTGTGGTTTAGTTGAACTGGATGATGCTGCTATGGCTCGCTTTAGGGGTGGGTTAAATCGTGAAATTCAGAACATTCTTGATTATAAGCATTATGATGATATGACCATCTTATTTGAATATGCTTGTAAAGCTGAACGTGAAGTGCAGGATCGACAATCTTCGTCAAGACCAAACATTTTTGTGGGGTCCAAGACGCCTTCAGCTCCACGGTCGACACCTCCTCGACCACATCCAAGTCGAGTGCTCCATCCATGGCCAAATCTGCCTCGATCGTGCCGTCCTCCCCGTCGTCTGGATGAGCTCGTGATATTCAGTGTCACCGTTGCCGAGGATTTGGTCATTTGATACGCGATTGTCCAAATAAACGAACTATGTTGATTCGTGACGACGGTGGGTATTCTTCTACTAGTGATTCTGAGGATATTCAGCAGACTATGCTTGCCACTAATCATGCAGATAATACAGAGCTTCATGTCGACTCTAGTGCCGCCGACAGGTATGCAACTCTTGTTGTGCAGCGTGTTCTTAGTACACAGGTCGTTCAGGATGAAAAGCATCAGCGCCACAACATTTTTCATATCAAAGGCGTTGTGCAAGAACGAGCGGTCCGTATAATCATCGATGGTGGCAGTTGCAACAATTTGGCTAGTACGCCCTTGGTGGAGCAGTTGTCATTGCCAACAAGGAAGCATCCACATCCTTATCACGTTCAATGGCTTAATGATGGTGGCAAAATAAAGGTAACGCGCTCGGTACGTGTTCCTTTCTCTCTTGGCGCCTATTCTGATTTTGTAGATTGTGATGTTGTTCCAATGGAAGCATGCTCTTTGTTGCTTGGCCGTCCTTGCCAATATGATGTTGATAGTGTTCATCATGGTCGCTCCAATTATTATTCCTTCATGTTTAAGGGTCAGAAAATTGTTATTTACCCTATGACACCTGAACAAGTTCTTAAAGATGATATTGCTCGCGTGGCAAAAGCTGCAAAATTAGTTACATCACCTCCGGTTGCACCTGTTCAACATGAGATCAAATTGAATAACCCTATCTTGCTTGCTACACGTGCTGATTTTGATGAATTACATGATGCTAATCTGTTTTGCTATGCGCTAGTTTGCTCTCGTATGCTTGTTTCACTAGATGAGGCGCCTATGTTGCATATTCCTTCTGCTGTTGCTAACCTTTTGCAGGACTATAAAGATGTTTTCCCCGCTGAATTGCCACCGGGTCTTCCTCCTATTCGTGGTGTAGAACATCAGATTGATTTAATTCCAGGCGCACAGCTCCCTAATCGTGCCTCGTACCGCACAAATCCTGAGGAGACGAAAGAAATTCAGCGTCAAGTGTAGGCATTGCTTGATAAAGGTTACATTCGTGAGTCTCTCAGCCCTTGTTCGGTTCCTGTTTTGCTTGTTCCTAAGAAAGATGGTTCTTGGAGTATGTGTGTAGATTATCATGCAATTAACAATATTACAATTCGTTATCGATATCCTATACCACGCCTTGATGATATGCTTGATGAACTTAGTGGTGCCACAATTTTCTCTAAGGTTGATTTGCGTAGTGGTTATCATCAGATAAGAATGAAATTAGGAGATGAATGGAAAACGGCTTTTAAAACTAAATTTGGCTTGTATGAATGGTTGGTTATGCCGTTTGGATTGTCTAATGCTCCTAGCACTTTTATGCGCTTAATGAATGAAGTTCTTCGGCCTTTCATTGGAATATTTGTTGTTGTCTATTTTGATGATATCCTTATATACAGCAAATCCATGAATGAGCATTTAGATCATTTGCGTGCTGTTTTTGATGCTTTGCGTGCTGCTCACTTGTTTGGGAACATGGAAAAATGCACTTCTTGCACGCAACGTGTTTCGTTTCTTGGATATGTTGTTACTCCACAGGGTATTGAGGTGGATAGCAGGAAGGTGGACGCCATTCAGAGTTGGCCCCGACCGACGACGGTCACACAGGTTCGCAGTTTTCTTGGTCTTGCAGGCTTCTATCGTCGTTTTGTGCGGGATTTCAGTTCTATTGCTGCACTATTACATGAGCTGACCAAGAAGGGTGTGCCATTTGAGTGGGGCGCACCACACGACGACGCATTCAACACTTTAAAGGAACGGTTAACTCATGCTCCTCTCTTACAATTGCCTAATTTTGATAAAGTGTTTGAATTGGAATGTGATGCTAGTGGAATTGGTTTGGGTGCTGTTTTGTTGCAAGATCATAAACCCATTGCTTATTTTAGTGAGAAGTTAAGTGGTGCTGCTCTTAAATATTCCACTTATGATAAAGAACTTTATGCTTTAGTAAGAACTTTACAAACATGGCAGCATTATTTATGGCCTCGCGAATTTATTATTCATTCTGATCATGAGGCTTTGAAACATATTAGAACCCAAACTAATCTGAATCGTCGTCATGCTAAATGGGTTGAATTTATTGAATCTTTTCCATACACCATTAAACATAAAAACGGGAAAGAAAATGTGATTGCCGATGCTTTGTCTCATCGTTATATGATGCTGTCCCAATTAGACTTTAAAATCTTTAGTTTGCAAGCTTTGAAAGATCAATATGTGAATGATGCTGATTTTCGTGATATTATGATGCATTGTAAGGATGGCAAACCTTGGGGCAAATTTCATATGCAGGATGGGTTCTTGTTTCGTGCTAACAAGCTGTGTATTCCAGCTAGCTCGGTTCGTCTTTTGTTGTTACAGGAGGCGCATGGAGGTGGTCTTATAGGTCACTTTAGCGTTTTCAAGACACATGAGGTGTTGGCCGACCATTTCTTTTGGCCACGGATGCGCCGGGATGTTGAGCGTCTTGTTGCACGCTGTACTACATGTCAAAAAGCTAAATCTCGTTTGGGTAATCATGGTTTGTATATGCCCTTGCCTGTTCCCTCTTCTCCTTGACATGATATTTCGATGGATTTTGTTTGGGGATTGGCTCGCACTAAGAAGGTGAGGGATAATATTTTTGTGGTTGTTGATCGTTTCTCTAAAATGGCTCACTTTATACGTTGTCATAAAACTGATGATACCTCAAATGTTGCTGAATTGTTCTTTAGAGAGATTGTTAGATTGCATGGAATTCCTAAAACAATTGTCTCTGATCGTGATGCTAAGTTTCTTAGTCATTTTTGGCGTTCTCTTTGGAATAAATTAGGAACTAAGCTGCTGTTTAGTACTACTTGTCATCCTCAAACTGATGGGCAAACTGAGGTAGTAAATAGAACTTTGTCTGCTATGCTTAGAGCTGTTCTAGATAAAAACTTGAGACGTTGGGAAGATTGTTTACCTCATGTTGAATTTGCTTATAATCGTGCTACACATTCTGCCACTAAGATGTGTCCTTTTGAGGTTGTTTATGGCTATGTTCCTAGGGCGCCTATTGATTTGTTTGCTATTGATGCTGAAGATGAACCACATGTTGATGCTCTTGCTCATATTGATCACATGAAACAATTGCATGAAGAAACACAACACAACATTGCCGTTGCTAATAAAAAGTATCAAGTTGCTGGTAGTAAAGGTAGAAAATATATTTCTTTTGTACCTGGTGATTTGGTTTGGTTGCACTTGCGTAAAGATAGATTTCCTACTTTGCGTCGTTCTAAACTGATGCCTCGTGCTGCTGGTCCTTTTAAAGTGCTAACCAAGATTAACGATAATGCTTATGTTCTTGACTTGCCCATGGAGTTTGGTGTTTCCACTAGTTTTAATGTTGCAGATTTGAAACCATACTTGGGTGAGGATGATGAGTTGCCGTCGAGGACGACATCACTTCAAGAAGGGGAGGATGATGAGGACATCAACGACATACGAATAATGACGATGGAAGATGGCGCGCCAAACCAAGCTGTCACGCCTCCACCTCTCGTCGTCGTGCCTCCTCGAGTTACGGATCCATCTTCTAACGAGATGATGACGTACAAGGGCTCAATCACTAGAGCTCGAGCCCAGGAACTGAAGACGGTTTTGATGCTAAGGAACGACGGCCCAGGATGACGCCGCCCGAGGGCCCACATGGCCCAAGTCGCGCGACTCCCTCTCCACCGCGCGCCTCTCCACTTCAGCCGGCCCTAGATGCCTCGTCCTCCCCCTATTTAGTCAAGGGCTGCGCCCCTTGTAATCTTCGAGTTTTGTTTTAAGTTTAGCTTAGCTATACATCCGTCTCTCGACGTGAATTCAGAACTCCACCTTCGTGCAATACATCAGATTGCTCGCCTCTAATTCTTGCTCGTTCTTCGATTGCGCGTAAGAATTGATTCTCGTGATCGGGTTGATCTTGTTTACCGCAAGGTTAATATCCTCTGAAAGTTGGTTCGGCGATTGCATTGGCGCTTCGGCTTGCTCGTCATAGTCGGATCATGAGGGTCAACATCCACCAAATCGAAGTTATCTCCAGTCGCCGAAAGATCGGGCACTCTACACCTATCATCAAATTCACGAGGAACATGAGTGCTAATCTTCTATTCTAATCATCCAAGGACACCAAGATAACTATGGCGTTGGGTAGAGAGGACTCTGACTAGTAAAGGATTCCTAATCAAGGTAAGTTTGACACTACGCTGCTTGCATTGGACATCTGGTTTTCCCCTGCATCCAAAGTGCAATTCTGGCCAAGAGCCTAGTGTGTAGCCGAACATGGAGAATTTCAAAGGATAGATAGGGCTCTCACCACCTACTGCCTACCTCTAGCAATCCGTGGACTACGTGATAAACAAAGGCAACCTATGGCCTAGAAACCACGTCTATGCTTTCGATGACTCCCTTAATCTCTATGTACGATGGACCAAGACTAAGGTCTTTAATTAAATAGAGCGCTTAGTGAGCTAAGCAACTAAGTATAAAACTTACTTAGAAAGGAAATTTAATAACCAAAGAAGAGTCAAGAAGACTTACTAAAGAAGGCAAGCATCCGTCGAGGTACGAGCGCAGAGAAGGGGTTGGACAAGCCCGAACCTCCTCTCTCTATCCCAATTTCTAAATGTCTTGGCAGCATTGGGCCTTTTAGAAATGAAGTACTAAACTAATCTTGAAGTGTGTTGAGAGTGAGGCCTTTCCCTTCCTTTTATAGCATTCAAAGGGGGATCCTGGAGTCGGTAACTTCCACCTAACATACACAACCGACCTTGGGGAGGCACCAGGATGCACCACATGGAAGGCATGCACTAGAGGGGACCCTCTTGTTCGGCTGAACAGGGGTGCTGGACCCTAGGGACCTCTTTGTTCTGTGTCCCTGCTAGGTAGCTCCTCTTCCTCCTGGTATCGTAAAGCGGTGCGTTACATCGGTTTTCTTCAGAAAGTGGGCTGGTGAATCCTCGTGCTTGGATATCATTGGTCAGAATTGTGTTTTCTCCCTTGATGATGTGGATTTGTCATTTATTTCGTGGAATAATCACCTACAACAAATATTAACCAACACTTGTGAAATTTGTTAGTATTAAACTCCTACTACTATGTTGGCTTACTTATTTTGTTGCTTTTATGTAGATAATTGATGGTCCAATTTAGGCATTTAGTGACCGTCAAATGTGATATTTGCTTCCAAGAAGTATAGATCATATATTATCAACCCTAAGATCATCGTTTACACAGATCATGCTGCTATTAGATATCTTATTCCAAAAAAGATTCTAAACCCAGATTGCTTCTATGGGTCTTGATGTTGCAAGAATTTGATTTTTAAATAAGAGATACAAGAGGAACTGAAAAATCTATAGCCGATCATCTATCATGTTTATGTTTAAAGAAGAGGAAACACATATTGCTGATGAGAGGAAGCAAGACCAGCTATATGCACTATGTGATAATAGAGATAATTAGATGAATGACATAGTATCAGGATTTCAAGGAAACATGCATCATTCACGAAATGCTAAACGCAAGGTAAGGAGTGAGATGCAGAATTTCATTTGGGATGACCCTTACTTGTATCGATATTTTGAAAATGGAGCTGTGAGAAGATGTGTTCCTCGTAACGAAAGATTCAGTATTCTTGAAAAGTGTCATTCTTCAGAGTATGGCAGAGATCATGGACATTTTGAACTCAAGCTAATGTAGGGGCTAGCAAATTTTATTGGCCTTCTATGCACGAGGATGCTAAAAGTTATGTTACAACTTGTCCTCAATGTCAAAGAATTGGAAATACAAATAGTCACAATGTTGTGCCTCTTCAGTATAATTTGCAAGTTGATATATTTGATGTCTGGGGAATAGATTTCATGGGACCATTTGTTAATTCTGATGGTTTTGAATATATACTAGTTGTTGTGGATTATGTATCAAAGTGGGTCAAAGTTATACCATGTAGAGTTACCTCTATAAGTGAATCTAAAGGAATGATCTTAGATTGCATTTTTCCACGGTATGAGTACCTAAAGTCATTGTAACAGAAGGAGGTAGTGATTTTTACTGGAAGTGAGTTCACCAAAGCTTTGGCACAAATGGGAATTGAGCACAAAATTGGAACTGCTTATCATCCACAAACCAGCGGATAGACAGAAACATCCAATAAACAATTGAAGAGTATTCTTCAGAAGGTAGTGATAAAGGTAGGAAAGGATTGGTCCAATAAGCTAAAAGGAGCACTTTGGGCTTACCAGACGTCATTCAAAACACCAATTGGTATGACACCTTACCAATTTGTTTATAGAAAAACTTGCCACTTACCAGTAGAATTGGAACATAGAGCATATTGGGGGAGAAAAGAATGAAT
This sequence comes from Eleusine indica, assembly GCA_030378355.1. Lineage (NCBI taxonomy): Eukaryota > Viridiplantae > Streptophyta > Magnoliopsida > Poales > Poaceae > Eleusine > Eleusine indica. Next base: position 26,259,820 of record CM059501.1, on the reverse strand, counting down.
CTGAATTTGGATGCCGCCGCAATGAAAAGATACATCCAGATTAGTGAGCTTGAAGAAATGAGATTGAAGGCAAATGACAATGCTGCACTTTACAAGGAAAAGGCCAAACCTTGGTATGACTAGAAGTAGTTGAAAAAAGAGTTTAACGAAGGAGATATGGTACATCTCTTCAATTCAAGGTTTAGATTATTTGGTAAAGGTAAGTTGAAGAGAAAATGGGATGGATCGTATCTTGTTCATCAAGTTTCACCATCAGGAGTTGTTGTCATCATGGATGGGAAAAGAAATGAATACATGGTGAAAGGTCAATGATTAAAGGTATATTTGGATCCCGACACTTTCGAGCTCAAATCTTTTGATATCTATTATATATATATTTGAGCAACAAAAGGAGCGACCATGTTCCCACTCATGTTAATTTATTACCCACCATTGCAATTGTCTTTTGTTTGTAACGTGAGGGGGCATTGCAATTTTAGTTAATATAAGGTACTATTGCAATTCCTTTTTGTTAATTATCATGAGGGATCAAGTAAAAAAAAAGGCATAATTCCACCATATTCACTCTGAAAGCCTATTTTCACGTTAATCATTGAAAAATAATAAATAAAATTACCCACCATTGACCAAAATACCATCACTCACGTTAATTAATTATCCATCGTTGCAATTATATTTTGTTATTACGTGAGGGGCCATTGAAATTTTAGGTTATAAGCTACCATTGTGTAATTAACGTAAGGGATAAAGTAGAAAAAGAAAACCCTGATTTTTGTACTTAGACTATGCTAGCACTTCCTTGCTCAGGCTGACATTGTGATGCAGTCCCTTGTTTATTGTTTTTTTTTTCTATTTTGGTAACAAACATAAGTGAATGAACATCAAAAAAGGAATTCTGACTTTTTTACTTCATTTATACAAGGACTTCTTTGCACGCCTGTTGTACTCCTGTCCTCTTCCTGTTACTCGGAGTGTTCCTCTCGATCATTCTTTTCCTTTTTTTTTTCTCTTGGCCCTAATTGTTTTCCTTACACTATGCTAGCACTTCCTTGCTCAGGCTGATGTTGTGCTGTAGTCCATTTTTTTTTTGTTTTGGTAATAAACATGAGTGAATGAACATTGAAAAAGAAATCGTGTCTTTTTTATTTTATTTATACAAGGACTTCTTTGCTTGACTGCTGTACTCTGATCCTCTTCCTGTTATTGGGAGTGGTCCTCTAGGTCATTATTTTCTATTTTTTCTCTTGGCAATGTAGTGTCAGTCCGTACATGTCGTGAGCTGCTTTTTCAAAGTGCTGGCAAAATAAGCACCACCATCAATAGCATGGAACTTTTTTGTCTAAGGAGCCATCAACATTGAGATCTCGCTGATACAGCTCACCAAGATAAAGATTTGATGCAAGTTCATAGGTACCCCTTCCTTTTACTCGCGCGAGTGCAACAACGTGCCGTAGGTTTCAAATACCGGCCTTCGACTTGACATTGGAAGGATCTGATTACATGCTGTATTGCAAAATCCGTAGCTGGTCATGCAATTTTTTTGGTAATTAACATGAGAGAATCATTTAGGAAAAATCACGCTTTTACACTTAGAGTATGCTAGCAGTTCCTTACTCCAGCGAATGTGCTCCTACCCAGAATAACATTACATAGAGTTGTTATCTCTTAGGATGTTCTTCTTTTGGAAAACCCTTTTTTATCACTATGATCCTCCATTTTACAGTGAATTTCTATGCTTCAAATGCAAAAATCAATCGTTCCTCCGCACTTCATCAAATCAGCGATTGCACTGGCCTCCAAAATAAATCTTGCATTGAGTAGAGTTTTAGTGCAGCTTCATTGATAATCATGAGTTCTGATAGCAATCATCGTCTTCATGCATTGTGAGGCATACTGATATTGCTTAATAATTTTGCCATGGACAAGGCAGGAAAGCAACAACATATTTATTCCTTCTTTAATTTTGTTTCTTTTGTAGAATTTTCATACAACTTCCATAATAGCTTGAAGATATATGACATAGATGAAAAAAAGGAGCAAATACAAAACTGTTGGAAGTATGACAAAAGTAGAAAATACATAATTATATATCATCAGAAATATGATACTTTTACATTGATCTGATGTCCAATTAATAAATACATTCTCAGGGGGCATGCTAAAAAAAAAGCATGGATCCTTTGTGTTCCTACTATGTTGAATAGCAATGAAATGGAAAAGGAACATAATAAACAATTGCTAGAGTTGCATATTAGAGATGTCTAAATCAGGGCAGCTACAACATATGTGGATGATATGCAGTGGCAATTAGTACAACCAAACTAGAGTATAATTACTATTTATTGAATTTAGGGTATTCGATGATTTTATATGGAGTAAGGCTTGCATCATTTGGAAATAGATTGATTGATTATGAAATATCAAGGGGTGTCCAAAAGTAACCACAATAACAAAGATGGCTTCATAAAAATGATCTAGAACCGCGCAAATGCGTGGGCCACCACACTAGCTAGTTTACTACTTGAGTGAATAATTGGGTGGTCGAGCCTAAAGACGTAAAACAAAGGAATTGCATTTGTTTATTTTATTTGTTTTTGCATGAATTTATTTATTTGAGTCGGTTTAGGAAGTTTTGCCTGGGTGCTGACCGGCACGCACCATGTGTTGATCGGCACGATCGAGTCCGAGTGGGTTACGAGTCATAGAGTCGCCTTCCTTCGTGACATGCCTCTAAAATTCCCATATTTATGAGTTTGAGTGCAATATGACTAAGAATTCAAGTAATATAAATATTTCAGGACACCATGGGTTTCGACATCACAATGCAATATTTCTGAGTTCTGGTAAATCCGTAAAACCAAGAGCAATGCAAGGCGGCAGATCTGATGGCGTTCACGGCGATGCCGATCGGCACGACGCTAGTGCCAATCGACACGACGATGGTGCCGGTCAGCACTCCTCTAGTGCCGATCGGCACGAAGGACACCTTTCCCCCATGATGCGATAGATGGGAGATCCCTTCGGCAAGCAAGTGAGTCCGACAGGTGGAACAAAGAGAAGAAGGAGATGGATGCTGCCCTTCCAAAGAAGGTTAAGGAAGTACTAAGCCACAAAGGTAAATCTATGGTGTTTGATGAACACCAAGCCGTCTCTAAGAGGTACACCATAGAAAGCTTTTTATCTAATGACCACCCTTTGAAATATCAAGACTTTATTACCTTCAAGAAGATGCTTTCTACCCAAGAGAAAGAATGGTTTAGTGGTTGGGCTTTTTGCCGAAGAGATAAGACTTGCAGTTGGGCTCTCTGTCGAAGAGAAGGAAGCCTTAGATCAAAAATGTTTCCTAACCACGCATAAAGCAAGATTATACAGTGAATACCATATTGAGTTGCACAACACTGCTGCAGAAGCTGAGAAAATATAAGGTCGATAGGGTGATAGTGCCGATTGGCACATATCTGATGCTGATTGGCATGAAGCCCAACCACAAGTCTTATTTATCAAGGATATTTTTCAGGAGAATTGCATTCATCAGGAATATTTGATCTAGGAATGCAAGTGTTTTTATTATAGAAAGGATTATCAGAGGCAGATTGAGAATTTTATGAATGATGATCCTAAATTTACCCCTGGAAATTTTGTGATGGATGATGGTTTTTCTATCGCTAAAGGGCATCGCTTACCATGTGAGCTTAATGATAAGATCTTGCTGATGAGTAGTGGACGAAAAATTGGGAAGAGCTTTGTTCTTACTTTGATGATATTGCCCAGGATGCCAATCTGCATGGCAGTGGTTCCGATCGGCACCACCTAAAGATGATCAATTTTGTAGATCTAAGTAATGACTGTTTCGAAGATGAGCCAGATGCAAATAGACACAAATAGTCTGAGGGAATTCGTCATTCTTTTCATCTTTCCACTAAACCAAGGAGACGATATTCTGATTGGGGAAGCGACGTTTCTGAATCTTTGTATTGCCTCGAAACTCTTTTAGATATTGAAGCACCAGTGTCAGTTGGCAATTCAGATACTCAGGTGGAAGAAGAAAAGGTTGACGAAGAAGAGCTAATGGAAGAAGTTCAGATTGAGTAAGATGATGAGGAAGAGCCACTGGAAGTGGTTCAAATAGATGGAGTAGAAGAGGAACCTTCTGATAAATCAAGAATGAATGAGGATACAAATAGTCATAAGCATATGAGGCTGACCATGAGCAGTGCCGACCGGCACGAGGGCCGAATATAGCCTCTACCTCTCACCTTACGAGTCATTGACCAAGTCATGCTCCTAGTTGCGGTTATAGATGTCGCCACAATATTGAAGATGTTCATCGACAACTCGGAGACATGGCAGATATGATTGAGGCAGACTACACTTTTCTAAGTCAAAATATATGGAAAATCTTTCGCATATTGAGGAGTGGCATGCCAATTTAGGTCAGTTTAGGTGTTTCTTTCCTGTAATGAGAACATTGCAAATTTTGCGTGTGGGGGAGGATCGCCTATACTTTTAGAGTATTGTTTTGAGTCTTGTGAGTTGTGAGTCTTAGTGTTTTGTGGCATGGGAGTTTATTTAGTAATTGCTTAGTTAAATTATGGAGTCAAGGTTTATGAAGCTTTAAATAAAGTAGGTGTTAGTTGTCAAATTAATGTGAAAGCCCCATGCTTTATATCATGCTTTGACAATTGTTTCACTTGAAATGCTTTAGTTTTTGAATGTCTCTTGGGTCATTATTTGATTTCTAAAAACCCCTTCTTTCAAGAGTGATGCGTTGAATCAAGATTACTGTATTTACCAATTACACTCAGCCAAGTGAGTTGGAGATTATGCAATATATGAACTTTTTGATAAGAAGTATCTTGGTCAACTTTGTGCTCATGATTACGACTAAACTAGAAAGGAGATTCTATTTGTCCATCACAAAGTCTTTCTAGCCCTTTATATTTGTTCCTTTTTCTGTCCAAAAACACATATGTCTTTATTCTATATAACCCCCTTCATTGATACAACCTACAAGCAAAAGTGCAATCATCAGATAACTGGAAGAAGACCATGTATAATACAGGGAAAAGAAAAAGAAAAAAAAGGAAAAAAAAAGAAGCGTGCTGACCGGCACTGTATGTGCCGGTCGACACAAGGAAAAAAAGGAAGGAGAAACAGATAAAGGTCAGAGGATGAAGTTCATACATTTAAAAGGATAAACCCAAATTCAGATTACATGTTTTTGCTTGATCCCATTCTTTATCTTTACTTCTTAGTCTTTTATCTATTCCATTAACCCTCAATGTTATCATCATTTGATAGTCTCTCCCTTTTACAAGGCATGATTGAACATATTTTTTTACATAGATGACTTTCTGATTCAAATGGTTACTTACCCCCGAGATCCAGAAAGAAGCTTGTATATTGAATAAAAGAGGGAAGGATACATATTTGAGCGAAAGAATGAAATCTTGAGATTGATGCATTTTTCATCTAAATGTTATGAAGGGAGAATAAAATTTTTGTTTTATCATTGAGCCTTGTAATAATTCAATTGATTCAAGTGTTCAAATACGATAGTTTTCAAACAAAGAGAAAAATCTTTGTGGAGGGATACATGTTGATGCAATGACTAATGTGCACTGAATGAGAAGTGTTGTGAATTTTTTTATTTCATATTTATTTATAATAGGTGGTGATTGGTTGAAGAAATATATTTTCCTTCAGGACTAGCAATGATTTGAGTGTGGGGGAGCTATTGGCGCTTTCTAGATACACATTATTAGGCCATATTTAAGGTGTTTTGCACTTTATTTTATTGGTTTACTAACAATTAACCCCCAATAATTGTATATATCTATAGTTTTTGGCTTTCTGTGTTTTAGGAAGGAAATAGATGAAAGCAGAGGACTTTGGGCAAGGAGCCACGTATTTGGGCCGAGTCATAGAAGATTGGAAGGACCTACCAATTGGCATGGTCCAGGTGCCGATCGACACACATGGAGTAGGCTCGAATTGAAGATGAATTCTACATGACCAAGGCCCAGCATCGAGCTAAAGTTGGTATCGACACAACTGGACCTAGAGCATGATAATATAAAGAGAAGGAATCATCTCCCGTGGGGGGATCGATCAAGAAACTCTCAGCCAAAGGTTTTGAGGAGTTATGGCAGTAACTGAGGACATCACTAACGATTACCATCAGGAAGGAAGAACGTGCCGACTGGCACCCTGCCATGGTGATTGACACTTGTGGATCGCATGTTGTATTCTCTCATCTACCAAACCATGTAAATTGATAGGTGTATAGTGCCCGATCTTTCGACGAGTGGAGATAACTTCGATTTGGTGGATGTCGACCCTCACAATCCGACTACGACGAGCAAGCCGAAGCGCCAATGCAATCGCTGAACCAACTTCCGGAGGATATTAACCATGCGGTAAACAAGATCAACCTGATCACGAGGATCAATTCTTACACGCAATCGAAGAACGAGCAAGAATTAGAGGCGAGCAATCTGATGTATTGCACGAAGGTGGAGTTCTGAATTCACGTCGAGAGACGGATGTATAGCTAAGCTAAACTTAAAACAAAACTCAAAGATTGCAAGGGGCGCAGCCCTTGACTAACTAGGGGGAGGACGCGGCATCTAGGGCCGACTGAAGTGGAGAGGCGCGCGGTGGAGAGGGGGTCGCGCGACTTGGGCCACGTGGGCCTTCGGGCGGCGTCATCCTGGGCCGTCATTCCTTAGCATCAAAACCGTCTTCAATTCCTGGGCTCGAGCTCTAGTGATTGGGCCCTTGTACGTCGTCGTCTCGTTAGAAGATGGATCCGTAACTCGAGGGGGCGCGACGACGAGAGGTGGAGGCGTGACAACTTGCTTTGGCGCGCCATCTTCCGTCGTCGTTATTCGTATGTCGTTGATGTCCTCATCATAAATGGATCTTGGTAGAATGAGTGAGTAGTCTTCATATTATCTCCCGTGGGGAAGGAAACCTAGCTATGTAAACTCTCAACTCTTATGAATTTATTTGGCATGATTAGTCTATGTGTGATGTGATAGGTGTATAGTGCCCGATCTTTCGGCGAGTGGAGATAACTTCAATTTGGTGGATGTCGACCCTCACGATCCGACTACAACGAGCAAGTCGAAGCGCCAATGCAATCGCTGAACCAACTTCCGGAGGATATTAACCTTACGGTAAACAAGATCAACCTGATCACGAGGATCAATTCTTACGCACAATCGAAGAACGAGCAAGAATTAGAGGCGAGCAATCTGATGTATTGCACGAAGGTGGAGTTCTGAATTCACGTCGAGAGACGGATGTATAGCAAAGCTAAACTTAAAACAAAACTCGAAGATTGCAAGGGGCGCAGCCCTTGACTATATAGAGGGGGGACGAGGCATCTAGGGCCGGCTGAAGTGGAGAGGCGCGCGGTGGAGAGGGAGTCGCGCGACTTGGGCCACGTGGGCCTTCGGGCGGCATCATCCTGGGCCGTCGTTCCTTAGCATCAAAACCGTCTTCAATTCCTGGACTCGAGCTCTAGTGATTGGGCCCTTGTACGTCGTTGTCTCAGGGATCCATAACTCGAGGAGGCGTGACGACGAGAGGTGGAGGCGTGACAACTTGGTTTGGCGCGCCATCTTCCGTCGTCATTATTCATATGTCGTTAATGTCCTCATCATCCTCCCCGTCTTGAAGTGAAGTCGTCCTCGACGGCAACTCATCATCCTCACCCAAGTATGGTTTCAAATCTGCAACATTAAAACTAGTGGAAACACCAAACTCCATGGGAAAGTCAAGAACATAAGCATTATCGTTAATCTTGGTTAGCACTTTATTAAAAGGACCAGCAGCATGAGGCATCAGTTTAGAACGACGCAAAGTAGGAAATCTATCTTTACGCAAGTGCAACTAAACCAAATCACCAGGTTCAAAAGAAATATGTTTTCTACCTTTACTACCAGCAACTTGATACTTTTTATTAGCAACGGCAATGTTGTGTTATGTTTCTTCATGCAATTGTTTCATGTGATCAATATGAGCAAGAGCATCAAGATGTGATTCATCTTCAGCATCAATAGCAAACAAATCAATAGGCGCCTTAGGAACATAGCCATAAACAACCTCAAAAGAACACATCTTAGTGGAAGAATGTGTAGCACGATTATAAGCAAATTCAACATGAGGTAAACAATCTTTCCAACGTCTCAAACACTTTATCAAAATTAGGCAATTGTAAGAGAGGAGCATGAGTTAACCATTCCTTTAATGTGTTGAATGCGTCGTCTTGTGGTGCGCCCCACTCAAATGGCGCACCCTTCTTGGTCAGCTCATATAATGGTGCAGCAATAGAACTGAAATCCCGCACAAAACAACGATAGAAGCCTGCAAGACCAAGAAAACTACGAACCTGTGTGACCGTCGTCGGTCGGGGCCAACTCTGAATGGCGTCCACCTTGCTGCTATCCACCTCAATACCCTGTGGAGTAACAACATATCCAAGAAATGAAACACGTTGCATCCAAAAAGTTCATTTTTCCATGTTCCCAAACAAGTGAGCAGCACGCAAAGCATCAAAAACAGCACGCAAATGATCTTAATGCTCATTCATGGATTTGCTGTATATCAGGATATCATCGAAATAGACAACAACAAATATTCCAATGAAAGGCCGAAGAACTTCATTCATTAAGCGCATAAAAGTGCTAGGAGCATTAGACAATCCAAACGGCATAACCAACCATTCATACAAGCCAAATTTAGTTTTAAAAGCCGTTTTCCATTCATCTCCTAATTTCATTCTTATCTGAAGATAACCACTACGCAAATCAACCATAGAGAAAATTGTGGCACCACTAAGTTCATCAAGCATATCATTAAGGCATGGTATAGGATATCGATAACGAATTGTAATATTGTTAATTGCACGACAATCTACACACATACGCCAAGAACCATGTTTCTTAGGAACAAGCAAAACAGGAACCGAACAAGGGCTGAGAGACTCACGAATGTAACCTTTATCAAGCAATGCCTGCACTTGACGCTGAATTTCTTTCGTCTCCTCAGGATTTGTGCGGTACGGGGCGCGATTAGGGAGCTGTGCGCCTGGAATTAAATCAATTTGATGTTCTATGCCACGACTAGGAGGAAGACCCGGTGGCAATTCAGCGAGGAAAACATCTTTATAGTCCTGTAAAAGGTTAGCAACAGCAGAAGGAATATGCAACATAGGCGCCTCATCTAGTGAAACAAGCATACGAGAGCAAACTAGCGCATAGCAAAACAGATTAGCATCATGTAATTCATCAAAATCAGCACGTGTAGCAAGCAAGATAGGGTTATTCAATTTGATCTCATGTTGAACAGGTGCAACAGGAGACGATGTAACTAATTTTGCAGCTTTTGCCGCGCGAGCAATATCATCTTTAAGAACTTGTTCAGGTGTCATAGGATGAATAACAATTTTCTGACCCTTAAACATGAAGGAATAATAATTGGAGCAACCATGATGAACACTATCAACATCATATTGCCAAGTACGGCCAAGCAACAAAGAGCATGCTTCCATTGGAACAACATCACAATCTATAAAATCAGAATAGGCACCAAGAGAGAAAGGAACACGTACCGAGCACGTTACCTTTATTTTGCCGCCATCATTAAGCCATTGAACGTGATAAGGATGTGGATGCTTCCTTGTTGGCAATGACAACTGCTCCATCAAGGTCGTACTAGCCAAATTGTTGCAACTGCCACCATCGATGATTATACAGACCGCTCGTTCTTGCACAACGCCTTTGATATGAAAAATGTTGTGGCGCTGATGCTTTTCATCCTGAACAACCTGTGTACTAAGAACACGCTGCACAACAAGAGTTGCATACCTGTCGGCGGCACTAGAGTCGACATGAAGCTCCGTATTATCTGCATGATTAGTGGCAAGCATAGTCTACTGAATATCCTCAGAATCACTAGCAGAAGAATACCCACCGTCATCACGAATCAACATAGTTCGTTTATTTGGACAATCGCGTATCACATGACCAAATCCTCGGCAACGGTGACACTGAATATCACGAGCTCGTCCAGACGACGAGGAGGACGGCACGATCGGGGCAGATTTGGCCGTGAATGGAGCACTCGGCTTGGACGTGGTCGAGGAGTGGTCGCGCGACGTGGAAGGAGGTGTCGACCGTGGAGCTGAAGGCGTCTTGGACCCTACAAAAATGTTAGGTCTTGACGAAGATTGTCGATCCTGCACTTCACGTTCAGCTTTACAAGCATATTCAAATAAGGTGGTCATATCATCGTAATGCTTATAATCAAGAATGTTCTGAATTTCACGATTTAACCCACCCCTAAAGCGAGCCATAGCAGCATCATCCAGTTCAACTAAACAACAGCGAATCATACCCTTTTGCAAAGCTTAATAATAATCCTCTACGGAAAGTGAACCTTGTTGAAAACGCTGCATTTGATTAAGCAAATCTCTAGCATAATATGACGGACAAAACGATGACGCATAGCAGCTTTTAATGCCGTCCAAGTAGCTGGAATATTATCAGGATATCTTTGTCTATACTCACGCCACCCAAGTAAAGCAAATTCAGGAAATTCACTAATAGCAGCCTTAACTTGTAAATTAGCAGGAATATCATGGCATGCAAATTTTTGTTCAAACTTTCATTCCCAATCAAGATAAGCACCCAGATCATATTTGCCATTAAAAGTGGGAATACGAAATTTTATTTTGGCAAAAGAATCATTAATAGGAACACGTACCCTACGAGCACGACCACGACGATTGTCGTCGCCCTGCTCGGTGTCGACGCCGTGGTCACGTGCATGTTGCAACTCCGTGAGCTGTGTCGTCATGGTCCCAAGCTGTGTCGACATGGCCTCAAGACAAGTCATGATCGTCGCGAGCGTGGTGCGGGCAGCCGTATCAGCGAGGTCCAGTTGATCAAAACGCTCATTCGACGAAGTGACCGTAGAGTCAAGTCTCTCGTGCATCGTCTTCATGTCGTTTTGTAGACCATCTACCTGCGCCTGGACATCCTGGAGGGTGAGCTCCTCCGACTTCGAGCTGTTTTCTGCCATAGAAACACAAGCAATACAAATAGCGGGATCCTACAACGAGAGGTGAGTGGTGGATGAAAAGCTCAATCAAAAAGTTGTTATCAAATTCTTACCCGTCCTTACCCAGGACGCAAAGCGTGAATTGCAACCACAGGTAAAACCGGTGGAAGATTGGTGGAGCGATTGCGTGGTAAAACAAAAACCTGCTCGTAGTAGAAAATTTATGGGGCTAGGAGGCTGCACTCAATCCAAGGGTTAGCACAATTCAAATAATAACTGCAAAGCTGAATAATGGTGCTAAACGCGAAAAGATTGCTGCCGGTACAAGTGCAAGAGGAAGGAAGAAGGATCAAAACAAAGTGCAGCAAGAACGCGTCGCCTGTGTTGCTCGGCCGCTCTTTTTTTTCATTTTTTTTTCTTTCATTTTTTTCTCTTTTTTTTAATACTTTTTGCTGAAAATATAAACAATGAGACCTCAAATAAGAAATTTAAGCACAAGCGCTTTTTTTTTGAGGCAGGGGTAGACCTCTCTCTCTCTCTCTCTCTCTCTCTGGAGTAGGGACACACGAAACCGAACAGAACCAAACACAGAGCGAGGCGAGTGGGTCACGACGTAACCGAGTAGGACTCGATCAGCGAGGCGAGCGGGTCACGACGTAACCGAGTAGGACTCGATCGGCGAGGCAGTGATTGACCCGGACTCACGGTGCAGCGGAAAAACTTGGCAAGCGATCGGCTGACCACAACTTAGCAAGCGAGACGGGGTAACAGGTGCGGTGGAAAGCAAACTATGGTGGTGAAAACACGCGGCACGGAGGAAGGACACGACGATGATAGGAAGAAAACGATAAAACACAATGTACCAGCAACGATCAAAAGAGAAAGCACAAAAACTCAACAACACAAATTATTGAACGAAAGTGCGAGGCTCAAAACCGTCCTGGGGTAAACTTTTTTTTTGTAGTTTTCGGTTTATGTGGACTTGGACAAAACTCACCGAGAAACACTGGAATCTGATACCACTTGATAGGTGTAGAGTACCCGATCTTTTGGGGAGTGGAGATAACTTCAATTTGGTGGATGTCGACCCTCACGATCCGACTACGACGAGCAAGTCGAAGCGCCAATGCAATCGCTGAACCAACTTCCGGAGGATATTAACCTTGCGGTAAACAAGATCAACCTGATCACGAGGATCAATTCTTACGCGCAATCGAAGAACGAGCAAGAATTAGAGGCGAGCAATCTGATGTATTGCACGAAGGTGGAGTTCTGAATTCACGTCGAGAGACGGATGTATAGCTAAGCTAAACTTAAAACAAAACTCGAAGATTGCAAGGGGCGCAGCCCTTGACTATATAGGGGGGGGGGAGACGAGGCATCTAGGACCGGCTGAAGTGGAGAGGCGCGTGGTGGAGAGGGAGTCGCGTGACTTGGGCCACGTGGGCCTTCGGGCAGCATCATCCTGGGCCGTCATTCCTTAGCATCAAAATCGTCTTCAATTCCAGGGCTCGAGCTCTAGTGATTGGGCCCTTGTACGTCGTCATCTCGTTAGAAGATGGATCCGTAACTCGAGGAGGCGCGACGACGAGAGGTGGAGGCATGACAACTTGGTTTGGCGCGTCATCTTCTGTCGTCATTATTCGTATTTCGTTGAAGTCCTCATCATGATGAACATATTCCATATGAGACTGTGCATGATCTAATATATGAATCTATTAGCACCGCTAGGTGACTAGCTATGCTATGAAGATCACATAGTGCAAGAAACCAGTGGGGAACGATTAGCTTCTACCATGACCGGGCCAGAGTGAGCGGAACCACCATGTCTTGTAGAATACTAAATTCACCGAATGAATCTGCACGTGCGAGTTGCGTGCTAGCTAATTGAACCATAGGAGGGAACGATTAGGACATCACCCCTATGTATATGCACAACACTCCTCAAACTAAGATAGAAGTTCATGCGCATCATATGAATTTATAGTTGAGCTTGTTTCTAATGTTTAGTTTATGTGGTTTTGAGAATAGATTGCTACCTAATGAATTAATTATTGTAAGGAACCATGGAGATGATGATGAGATAGCTGGAGAGGTGATTGGAGGCGTGATAGGCCAGCAAGGACGTAAGGCCAAGATGGAGGCCCAAATAATATCAACTTCCAATCCGTCTTGGAGTCCAGGAGCAGGTCGCACTAAAACGGACGCCCAGAACACTTATAGACTTGGATTTGGACATTCTATATATTTCTGCAATGATAACGAGACGACCTTTCCAATGCCACTGACCCCAGGTAAAAATTCGTCAAGAATCGTCAAAACAATTCAGCATCCAGAATCTGTCCCGTTACTGTGACTCCATTTTTGGCCTTTGGGCCATTTATCGAGTTGAGCCCACTTACGGCTGTGTCCCGAGGGTGGTGCATGACCCTAGGATCCTCATATACAGTCGCTGCCTCTTCATTAGGGTTTGGGTTTTACTTAGATTATTTATGTTCCTAAGTAGTGTCGTCATTCATCGGTTTATGAGACCCAAACTCGTGGGTTTAATCATACTTCTGCAATTTGATTGCATTCTTCTTTGTTTTTACTTGTGTTCTTGATTCACAGGTAGGGATTATCTTTCTTGGCGAGGTCAACTGTGCAATGCCGATTGATAACCAGAGGAGACGTTGTGCTATGATTGCGGGGTTTGGAACGTGCTGTTCTGAAGCCGGATCGGTTTGTGTTTCGACTTCGGCCAAATCAACTTACGAGGAACCTTTCAAAAGATTAGGATCCCTTGTCCACGTCAAGTGGTAATTAGAGCTTCAGGTGCACCTTCCGGTTCACACTACCCTTAGTTTAGTTTTTTCTTTCGTGTTCATTGTATCGTCCACAAAAAAGCCACAAAAATTCCACTCCGCCCATAGACACATGTTATCCTTTTGCATATTTCAATTTCAGAGTCCATAGTATTGATTTTGTGCCTAGTTGTTGTTTTGTTGCTGTTTTAGTTCATGTTTTAGTTGTCAGTTGTGTTCCCTCCTTGCAACCCTAGCCGCCACACTTCCATCACCCTCTATTTTGTTTGGCTTTATGTGCTAGGGTTGATTCATTGACACACCCACCCTAATCCCACCCTAAACCCACCCTTAACACCATGCCTCAGTACCCATAACATCCACTTTCCACTGCATTCTTTCCATTAAGAAAACCTCTACCCAATTGGAATTCTAGTTCCATCAATAATTCTGATTTGGATCCCTTCCTTAAAACAGCCATAACTTTTCGCTCGGTGCTCTGCTTGAGCTGAAATTCTTACAGTGGATTCATTGGGTTTCTCAAAAAAAATAAAAAACAATCAGGAAGAACAAGAAAAAATTCATTTAAGTTTGGAAACCGTCATCGCTGAAAATTGCAGAAATTTTATGGGCCACATCCTACTTCGGATTGAGCGTAAATTTTTTGTGGTTCCTATTTTGTTACCCATGAGTTGGAAAACAATATAAAAATTAAAATAGAAAACAAGAAATTTGGGTATTTCAACTATTGCTACATCTAGCCCCATGAATTTGGCTATTTGGTTGTTTTATGTCTAGCCCCCTGTTATTGGTTGTGTTCCTTTTCCTACTTGTTTCTGCTTTGACGTCTCTATAGTTCTATGACACAAGTAGACTAGAAATTAAGAACAAGTTACTTGGGGCACTTATTTAGCTTTACTCTCTGCTTTCGATTTGTGTACCATTCACATATATATTTGGCCTTCCTAGCTCTACAGATTAATACTGGACAACATAGGGTTTTTTTTGTGACACTTGCAATCATGGAATACACCTCCATGGTATCGCTTGCTTTGCTTTTCAGATTTTTGTAATAGCTTTGTAAGGATCTTCCTTTTGTCGTGTTGAGAGGCACCACTACTTAGTAGTTTTATAGGGATAACCTTCACTGTTTGTTTTCAGTTTTGGTGTTTGTGATGGAAGGAAGCGATGGAGAGGGGGCTTCTCCCTCAAAATTTGATGAGTGTGTGAGCCAAGAGCAGCCACAGAAGGCTATGCAAGCGAATCAGAGTGAGATGGTAGAGACGATCACCAAGGTAGTCATTGAAGCGACCAACAAGCTTCACCTTGGAGACGACATTGAGCGGTTGGATAAGAGGATTTCTACATTGACCGACCAGGTTACTGAGTTGGAGATCGCTCACAAGACGAACGACACCACCACCAACAATTATGAAGACGCCCTGATGAAGACATGGTGTATGCTGCTGATGGTATCATGGTAGGGTTGCTACAAGGAACACGAGATTGCGATGTCGTTTGCGCCGTAACACTCACGGTATGGGTGGTCACCACAACTATCGTCCACAAGGTAACAATCATGACTATGCTCTAGATGATCTATATGCTATAATTAAGTTTTTAATTCCATCATTTTTGGGGCAATATGATGGTGATGTTTACCTTGATTGTGTGAGGACTATCGAGAGAAATTTTAATGCCCAGATTTGCATACTACATGGGAAGAACTTAAGACAGTGATGCATGATCATTTTGTTCCTCCTTATTTCTACAAAGAGATTAGTAACAAACCATAGCACTTACAATAAGGAAATAAAACAGTTCAAGAGTACTTTAGCGAGCTTGAGAAAGGATTGCTTCATTGTGTTGTAGTGGAAAAAGTAGAGGATCAGATTTGTCGCGTTAATTCTGGTTTGCGATGAGATATTGAGGGCATTCCTAATTATAAAAAATTTTATACTATCAACCAGTGTTTCTAGAATGCTATGTTTGCAGAGAAAGAATTACTAGGACGTGTAGAGGCATACAAGAACTATAGTCTTACGTTCTACCCATCACGGCTGACGAGGACTTTGGGGCTGCCCAAGCTATCTTTTCGAACACCCCTACCACCAGCAGCTGCTTCCAAGGGACCTAGTGGTGCTTCTGCAACACCAAGATAAGCCCTTGCACCTTCTGTGAGCTCAGTTAAAAATTTTGTGTAGGTTCTAGCCAGTAGTGTCTCCTCTGTCGCTTCGACGGGTCATACTACAGGAACTCAGTGCCACCACTATCATGGACTTGGTCATGTGCAGAAAGATTACCCACGTAGACGGGCATACATGGCGATAGATGATAGAGATTATATGAGCACCTCCGATGTGAACGATGAGGAGGAGGATGCCGTCCTTACCAGTAGTGACCTCGTCCTTGGAGGCTGAGACACCATAGGCTACATGAGCATTATTGTTCAGCATGAGCTTAGCATGCAAGTTCGGCGGCCGAGACGATGTAGCGCCACAACTTCTTCTAGATTTTCTTTGTCATCCAAGAATCATCAAGCACGTGTCATCATTGATTGAGGGAGCTACAATAACTTGGTGAATTCTGATGTGGTCAATGTCACAACCCCCTTGGACCGAAGTTCCCGAGGTGCTGATTAAGCAGGCATAAGATAATACAATAACCGACCAAGTTCAAATTACGTAAAAAGTAGTATTATTTATTTTACATCAGAGTTCAAGTATTAAGTGTAGCGAAAAATATTACAAGATCAGTTTTGAAAGATCGGAAGATAGCGTGATCAAGCGTCTATAATATACAACTCGACGATAGAAGTAGTTGTGATAAATCCGAACCCATACGTATTATCACATAACAGCAGCGGCTACTCAGTCTCCCAATGAGTTGACCATCCCTCTGAAATAAACATATCCCAGAGAAGTACACCCAAAGATAACTCATAAGCATTAATATTATTACCTGAAATAAATAAAACAACAATATGGCAAAGCCTGAGTAACTAAGCTCAACAAGTCTTACCCGACAAGTATTAAATCTAGACATGCATAGACTCAGAGATGAATAAAAGTGAACTTAGTGAACATTCTAGTATTTTTAACAGTGTAAGATAAGTAGCATATAAAGATATAAAGTGTAACAAGAAATCTAAAATTTAATTTAAATACATAATATATCAAGTTTAGATTCACTAAAACACAATATTTTTCATACAGACATTTCATTCATTATTATATTTAATGAGGTTCTTAAACTACATAGTGAACAAGCGGTACTCGTTACTGTGAGGGACAGCGATTTCAATCATTTTACACCAGCTGAGAAAACTCAAAATACATGGCATACGCATCATTTAAGAACACGTATGACAACTTTTCACAAAGACATCATACATGCCGGTTCGGGTCCAAAGTCCTGAGTGGGCAGCCATTCCACACTACTTAGGAAATCTATCCACTCCTACTGGATCACACGACCAAGAGTTTGGGTATCATCCAACAAGCAAATGATAATGCTACATCAGTTTACTAGTTCTCATATATTAGCATGTATTCGGTGCAGTTTAAAACTTGCTCAATAGGGCCGACAATGAACGGGTCCAAGGTCGACACACACAGAGCTACAACCTTGCCAGACATGTCTTTAAAGGCACATGATCTTTGCCCTTTCACCTATGGGGTCTGTCCATGTCTCAAATTTTAATTATCGACATAAACGGACTGCCAACATGCGAGACAAAAACTTTACAAGTCCTTTGCCTTTGCCCATTCCAAAACAGATCCGTTTAGTCCAAATTTTAACCTTTTTACTTAACCATGTGACCTCATCATTTCAGAAAATATTCCACATACCATAAACAGTGTTGATCCTACAACTAAGCATAGTAGTTTACATATTAACTACCTGTACCTGTATACCATGTCTAAAATAAATTAGGACATATCCAGAAAATACAGATGAGTTTTCAATCAACTTCTAAACTTAATGCACAATTCATCTATACCCATCTAGCAATTTAATTACTAGAAGTAAATCATATTAAGTACAAGGGAAATGATCCGGGGCATGCCTTGAGCTACAATCACATAGTCAATACTGATGTTAGAGTTTTCTTGTGTTGAGAAAACTGAAGGTTCCTTCTGAAAATCCTCCTCGGTAGAATTAACGTTTTCTATAACAATACCGATATGTCAATATGGAGAATGCATAAAATATGCAACAAAATATGGTGCACATGTCAAATGAACTAGAACAAATATGGTTGCCCTTTTCAAAGATCAGTGGTCGACGTCTTTTATTGGCATACATTTCTTGTTGTTGTTTTGCAGAAGATTGGCAATGGGTTTTGATTCTTCGGCAAGTGTCGCATTCAGATATATACAAGGAGATGTACTATATGAGATAGTCGACCCTTTGGGAGTACTTTAGGGCAATCATCTCTCCTTAATTTATTTCCATAATTGTCAAAAGATTTCGCTTTATAAGACAAATAGGAATAAGATGTATAAGGAATGTAGCCTTAAATTCCTCCCACTTGATTTGATGACAGGAGGCAAAGATGCCACATTTTCAGCTCAAAGTACCAGTGGATACCTAAAGTTGTGGGGCTGTAAAAAGAATCTTTAGGACAAGGGTCAAAGTTGATTTGGTGTGACGAAGCCAATAGTTTGCATCCAATGGCTCCGTGGTGAGTTCAACTGTGGCACATGAGCTGACAAAAAATCCTGGTTGGTTGGGATTGGCTTATAAACACAAATAAGAGAGGAAATTGTCTTAGGAGTTAAGAGCTTATGAGAAACCTTACTAGTTTTATAGGTGGTATTCTAATGGTCACAATTGGTCAAATATTTGGTTGAAAGCCTCGATGGTCCATAAGTAGTTGTAAATTTACAATGGTAGTAATCATAGTGCTCGGTATAAAAGAGTTAAGTCAATTATAGGGCTTCTTTAATTGACAAAGCCAGGAGTAACTAGTTTGTCTCGGTGTTTTGGTAGTCTTCCATATATTGGATGGCTTCTTACTAAGTTAGTATATGAGTAGAAATTCAGCTACAAGCAACATAAGCTATAAATGGCTATATGGAGTCAATGTAAGATTTCTATAAGTAGGGCAATGGTGGTGGTCCAAGATATTCGTCCAATCTCTAAAACATATTTGGTTGTCTTGCCTATGTCCTTTACTGCCATCATATCTAATGTAAAGGTTAAGGTCCAGAAAAAAAATTAGTCATTCATAATGGACCTAGAAACTTTGGTCAAGGGTAGTGAACATCATCTAAGTAGGACAACTGCAGAAGGGATTGGATAATTTGCAAGAGAACATTGACTCAAGGAGAGCAAATTTATCCTATATGCAAGAACGAATTGAAGAACAAGTTTTTGAGCACGGTTAAATTTTGTGCTCAACACTGAAATATGCTAAATGAGTCAGCATATATTGCAATGTCACAGTGCAAGTATGAAAAAGAATTGTAATCATACTTGCAACCAAGTTTAACTGAGCTCAACGATAGAACATAATCTGTCTTGACTGTACAGCAGTCAGAAAACTGAACACCACGACCAACAAATCAAACTTTCAGAACTGGTGCTCGGCACCATGTTACAGAGGACTTTACTATCTTTCCAAAATGGGTTTATACTCGTGAAAACTCCAAGTATAACTGGACTTATGAATTTCACATGTCTAGATTCACAGAATTTATTTCTGGATGATAAGGTCTCCAAGTTTCAGCTATACAGAACAGAGGGAAAATGCTTAATTTGTGAAACTAACTGGAAATGAAAGTAGACTCGTAGGGCTTTCCATATTGGTCTCACAGACATGTAGATCGTAAGCAGAACTCCAGTTATGAACTTTTGAAGTTCAGGATTATGTTGATAACAGTCAGTCAACATAGGCAATTTACTTTGAATTTTGAGGGATCTTTTGCAGTGGGCACAACTTGAGATGAATATCAGGAGAATGGAGACATCCAGAGCTTTCCAACAAGTGCTTACACACCTCTATTGGTCACGAGAACTAGGAGACATGAATTTTTCAAGTTGATGTTTGAACACCGGAATTCTGACTGGATAGTTCTCACTCTTTTAATTTCTGAGAGCAGTATGGAAGGATTTATGTTTGAAATTGAGTTGCAAATGACAATAGCCTTCCATACCTTTCCAACAAATATTTACTTGCCCCAGAGCATGTATAAAACTGAGGTTATGCATTTTGAAACGTCAGGAGTTAAAAACTAGGCAACAGGAACCAGATTTATATCCATGCACTTTTTGGAAACTTGCCTTGCAAAGTTGAGCTTGACCAAGAGGCATAATATCATGGGGACTTCCAAATATTTCCAGAACGTACTTTCATACCTTCAAACTCCAAAAGAACAAGGAGTTATGAATTTTTTAACTAGAAGGAAGAAACTGTACTTTCATACCTTCAAAATATTATACTAACAAAGTTGTAGCTCGTCAAGAGATCTTTCCAACGGTGACTCATGGAGAATTTTAAGATACCTATATCAAGAGATATGAAGTTTTTTCTCTGATCTGTCAGGTTTTGACTACCAGAGAACAGATTTACATTGCTTCACTTTGTGGAGCACTTCCCAACAAAATTTCGTTTTACCAAGAGTTGGGACATCAAGAGGATTCCCAACCCTTCCTAGAAATTATTGTTATACTCCATAATTCAAGAGAATAAATAAACTTTGAATTTTTGAAAAACATGATAGGTTACAATTGATATCAGTTCTAGAGCTCCAATTATTTACCCTAGTTTCAAATTTTAATAAGATAATTAGTTCAGATTTTAAACACACTTTTGAGAGAGTGGAACAGAGGTAAGATCAAATTTTAATACACTTGATTATATACCATATCATGAATGCAAGTGAATTTTTTTAATCCTAACCGTTCCTCACTCAAAAGAAAATATAGTGTCGATACATTGCGGCATACGTAAATTTTTTGTGACGACCCGTACTCACGAGCAAACATTCTAGATTTTTGACACACACACTAACGTTGCTAGTGTACCTGCAAGAGATCATTTCAGAAATATTACATCAAATTCAAAAGAAACTACAAAAATAAGCAGTTTATATACTACTTGGTAACGGTTCATGAAACAAACCGTCTTGTGAAGCTACGGTCCTTACAAGCGGACCCATGCTCATAAACCTACCATGATGAGCATCATCTACAAAAAAAATTTTGCCATGGTTTATGGAAGAAACCGTCTCGTGAAACCGTACCTCTCTCGAGTGAACTCTATGCTTCAATACTTATTCAATGAGCCAAAAATAAAATATGTTGGCAACGATTCATAGAAAAGAATCATCTCACAAAGCCACAGTCCTTGCGAACGGACTATAAATGTTAAATGAAAATCTAAATAGTAACCAACTCAAACATAACCCGTTAGCTTTGTCACCACTCTATAATCCTATACATAGTTGGGCATATACTAACGTATCTGCACCGTATATGCCGTATTTTTAAAATATGTCTTAATTGTTGTATTAACCCGAAACTTAGCTCTGATGCTAGCTGTCACAACCCCCTTGGACCGAAGTTCCCGAGGCACAAGATAATACAATAACCGACCAAGTTCAAATTATGTAAAAAGTAGTATTATTTATTTTACATCAGAGTTCAATTATTAAGTGCAGCGGAAAATATTACAAGACCAGTTTTAAAATAGCGGAAGATACATGATTAAGCATCTATAATATACAACTCGATGATAGAAGCAGTTGTGATAAATCCGAACCCATACGGATTATCACACAACAGCAGCGGCTACTCAGTCTCCCAATTGGCTGATCATCCCTCTAGAATAGACATATCTCAGGGAAGTACACTCAAAGGTAACTCATAAGCATCAAAGTTATTACTTGAAATAAATAAAACAACAACATGGCAAAGTC
Source organism: Eleusine indica (assembly GCA_030378355.1). Classification (NCBI taxonomy): domain Eukaryota; kingdom Viridiplantae; phylum Streptophyta; class Magnoliopsida; order Poales; family Poaceae; genus Eleusine; species Eleusine indica. The sequence continues at coordinate 26,238,042 of CM059501.1, read as the reverse complement.
TGAGCAACTAAGCTCAGCAAGTCTTATCCGACAAGTATTAAAACTAGACATGCATAGACTTAGAGGTGGATAAAAGTAAATTTAGTGAACATTCTAGTAATTTTAACAGCGAAAGATAACTAGCATATAAAGATATAAAGTGTAATAAGCAATCTGAAATTTAATTGAAGTATAGAATATATCAAGTTCTGATTCACTAAAATTCAATATTTTTCATCCAATCATTCCATTCATTATTATATTTAGTGAGGTTCGTAAACTACGTTGTGACGTAGTGAACAAGCGGTACTCATTACTGCGAGGGACAGCGATTGCAATCGTTTTACACCAGCTGGAAAACCCGAAAATACACGGCATACACATCATTTAAGAACATGTATGACAACTTTTCACAAAGTGTGACACCTCATAGCTAATCATTAATTAATTACTGCTAAACACTAATTAGCAAGTAAGATTAAGCCATGGTGTGATTAAGGAATCACATGAAATAATGAAACCCTAATCAATTTAATTTGAGGCCAAAATAAAACCCTGGGAGCATGGTTATGAAGCAACTCAAAATTTTCTATACAACTTATGCCAAACAAATTGATGAGCATGTTAGGAATAATAAAATATAATTCTGGACCAAATTTAGGAATTTTACCATATTTGAAAATTCCTCAATTAATTGAAGTCCAGAAAATCATTTTCAATGAAACTTTTATTCTAAATTCATTAGAATGCTTCTAACCTAGTGGACCCCCAAGGCCCCAGAAATATCTTAAGGGGCCTATGTTTAAAATTCCATCTCATTTGGACCTAAGGAAGTAATTTATTTGATTTAAAACAGAACAGGGGACTTGTTTGTAATTTATTCAAATTTTCTAAGGGCTTAAGTGCAAAGTGTGCTTGTCTTCTTCTTCCTCCTGCGCCCGGTCAAAACCGACCACGCACGCGCCACCATGATTTCCGTCGCCTCTTTGCTTCCCGCTTTTCCGTCGCTGCCCTTGCTGTCTCGCTTTGCGCACGCCACGCTGCTTTGCCTTACTGCATCGCTGCTCTGCTTCAGCCCCTGCTGTCGTCATCTGCCGCTCGCACGCGCCTCCATTTTGTCACCTCCCCTGCTGCCACCATTGCCGCAGCAATGGCTGCTGCCGTACGCGCCCGAGACGGCCTGGCCTTGACTGAAGACCAAGACCACGCGCGCCGCCCCGTTCGTGACCGACACACCCGAGCCTCTTGGCCATAAAAACCTATGCCCGACCTTTTTTTTCCACACCCTATCTGCCGCCATTACCGACCACGTGCGATCTCATGTGCCTGCTCACCCAAAGCCCCTCGGCCAAAGACGCACCCACCTCTGCGAACTTCTCGATCCCTGCATGCACCCCGAGCAAGCCCCGACGCCCATCTAGCTCTGAGCCGGAACAATTTCAGGGAAGTGCCCAGTGACCTCGACTCCAACGATCGTGACATTCGTGATCCTCCATAAACCTTGTGCTCTACTCTTTTCTTCTAGTCTTCATAACTGTATTCCGAGCATTTTGACCAAAGCTTTCCGTTGCTCCGTGGATGAAGGTAGCCGTGAGCAACATTTCCTCTGCTGCTGCCCTGTTCCGGTCATCCCGAGCCGCCTCGCCGACGAGCTCTATGCTTGCGTCCTCCTCCACACAAACCAAGACAACGCCGGCCTTCTTTATGCTCCCGTGAAGCATTATCACCAAACCACGGCCTCCGGCGTTCTCCGAGACGCTTCCGCGAAGCCGCCAAACCGCTGCCCTCCGCCGTCACATGTCGTCGACAACCCTTTGGTGAGTGCCCAATCCTGTGGACCCTTCCAAACGCTTTGCCTTGACCCGCTCGTCATTCTCCCTCCCTCGCGGCGAGGTTTCACCGACCACAATCGCCGCCGGCGAGCACTCCGGTAGTGCCGGCAGCGCTCCGGGATGCACATTGGCAGCTGACTGGCACGCTGAGTTGGCGCCGTGTGTCAGCCGTGTGGCTCACATTTACTGATGTGGCTGCTTGCGTGTCATGCCAAGTAATAAATCAACAACTAGAAAATCCTGAAAAGTCCTAGAAAATCTTGAGAAACTTTGAAAACCTATAGTAAATAATTATTCTTAAGACTATATAAACCCTATTAAATGACTAAAGCACTTAAAATGATAAATTTAGAACTGGTTTCTTTTAATCATATGGGTTCAAGAACATGTTAATAACCTAGTTATCATATTAACACCCTTGCATTTTACATTTATCATATTATTACATGTACGGTATTATTTCGGTACCGTTAACACCTTGTTCATTTTAGGTACCAAAAATTCAGAGCCAGAACCGGAGTTTCAGCAGGACCCCAACCCCGAAGAGCAAGAGACCATCGTCACTAACACCTTTGTTGACCAAGGCAAGCCCCGGTTTGCATATGCCATTTTATAAAGGTCTGCTAGTTTTAATATATCACTGCTAGTGTCTATTTTCAATGTTGCATTAAGTTAATAGGAGTTGGTTGGAAGTCCACTTGCACATTATCCAAATGTCCCATGTTAATGTTATAGGAGTCATGGTAGGATTCGATACTAAACTGCTATGCTTAGTAATAGAGTATTATCGGTAGTTCTCTTACTATTGCTAAAGATGAACTTAATAGAATAAATTTACTGTTGATGATTATGACCGGGCAGGGATGATGCATGTGTAGGTTTGCAGCAACACATGGGTGTTGACTGTGGTTGTCCTGCCTTGTCAAACCTAGGACCCGTCCGTCGTGGCCCTTTGATCAAGCATTGAACAGTACCGAATGCATGCTAGTTTATGGACACTAGTAAACCAATATAACATTAACACGACAATAAGGACGATACCCAGTACATTGGTCTTTGACCCTTCTGCTGCTGGAGTGGGCGGTCCATACCGCGAAGTACTGCTGGCAGGATGACATGCCCACTTGATGAGACTAGACCCGCATCAAGTAGTTGTTGTTCTTGTGAAAGGTTATCGTATACGACCTTAATTGGTATGCATACATCGTGTATTTCGAGTTTACCCAGCTGGTGTAAATCAATTCCAATTGTTGTCGCTCGTAGAAATAAATACGCTTGTTCACTGAGTCATCACGAAGTCGCATGGAATCAAGAATTGGATTGTTGCTTATGTTTTCTTACTGATGATTACTATTGCTGCTGTTATTATATTGTCCTTACTGTATGTTAGGCTTATTGTTCTTGCACTGTACCACTAAAGTTATATTTCGGGTCCACCCAGTTAAATTGGTTAAATAAAATTTGGTAGAACTAATAGGTTGCTTAGTGCAAGTGTTCTAAAAATAGCCATCCTATTAGAGCCAATGCATGTCTAGGCCTTTTGACGGGTAAGCCTTGCTAAGTAATTAGTACTCAGGCTTTATGCCACTGTTGTTTTCAGATAATCCAGAGATAGAACTACCAGTTGATGTGCTACCATGAGACATGCAAGTCCCTAAAGGCTGGACTGCCTACTCGGAGTCTGAGCTGCCGCAGCGGAGATGTTGTGTGCTGCTAGGGTGATGACTCTTGGGCATTGTTGACACTAATTTTGATATTACTAAAATAGTTCAAATTATAAGAAATATAATATAATATATTAATTATAAAAAAATCAATATTATAAATTAATAATAAATGATTTATGAATAATGCTAGCATGCCTATAATACAACACGTAGCATTGTTGTGCAGATGCATTATACCTCGAAATACATAGCCTATATATGATTTGTTATTCCATAAACAAAATAATAATACATAAATAAATACAATATAAATACATATATCATCACGTAATCTCCAATTGTGTACTTGCATGCATTTTTGCTTGATCAAGTCTAATAAATAACCAAATTACCTTTTTGTAATAGACAAATACGTATATATGCGGCCATTAGGCTGCATTGCCGGAAGTTAATCAAGGTTTTTTCCCTTAATCACACATAATTAGCCCATATGATTGCAGCCCAAATAGCTGTGCATGTGAGTCCATCTTCAAACACACATGTTGAAAGCCCAGTCTTCCTTGCAGTTGGCTGAGGGACTTCACCACGATCTCCACCCTGCATGAGACTCGGACGCTCACCGTGGTTAGCAAACACAGCTGCCGCCTAAACCTTTTAAAATCGAATAGAAAAGGAGGGAATCGGGGAGTGGGAGAATTACCGCGCTTCCCCGATGGAACCACCTCTACCTGCTCTATAATACAGGACATGGCCGTAGACAGGGGAAGGGTCCAGAGATACACTGTCAGGCTGCCGAAGTTCAGAGCAAGGAACCATCAGCAGACGGCTAGTCAGAAGCTCGAAAACAAACCACCACCGTCACCACAGTTCGCCGGTGCTTGGCCATCAGCAACAGCAAGCACCTGCGAGGAAGAAAGAGAGCAAGGAGGCGAGAGCCGGCGAGATCGCTGCTGTGTTCGTAGCAGTTGGCAAGGTGAGAATCAGCAGAGTTATCCTGTTCGTCAGATCACAAGCAAGCAACTGCAGTTTCTTTCTCTTTCTCTCATTCGGTTCATGGCTCTTGCCTTCCTTCGATTCTGGTCCTGTTAGGAGATTCAGACTGCTCACCATCCAGTCTGGCCCCTACCATGGATACAGATCAGGGCATGGTAAAGATGCCACACAAGAAGATCACGCCATCACCCTCATGGGCGCCTCTATTTTTCATATCATCAGAAAATTGACCTTGCCGGAAGTGCTCGCTTTGCTCACGCTTCATGTGCAGGTTCTGCGCTCTCTCGTAACCGCCATGTTAGTAGTGATGCAGGTACAGTTCTTTAACGACATAACCATGCAGAATTGACAATTTACTCACTTCGTTTACGCTATACGTGTGAGCCAAATCAAAGTGCTGCGCGATGATAGACGTATACAGGTTTGAGTAGAACATAAGTCAAAACTCCGTAAATTCTGTATTGCATAAAAGAAACCGTGCATCACGCCATCATCTTGCAAAATTCTGTAGGCGGTTACATTGCATCCTCCAGAAATCATCAAAATCTAAACTAGAGATTTGCGGCACCGCTAATCATACACCTAAAAATAATGCATGATAGAGCATAGAGATTCTTTCATGCATGCATGTTTCATCTCGTTAGGCTGCATAATGTCTGCGTGCATCATTAAAAGTTACGTCAATATGTTCACAAATTAACAACTGACGATTTTATCTGAAACTGCACTACGCTCAAGCATTTCCACGTCAAAGATCATAAAGTACATGGTCAATTTAAATAAAACCATAACAACACTTAGATTAGATCTTCCATCTCAACTCTCAATCAGCCTGAGCCGTAATGCCTTGTTGTCTGAGTGAGAGAGTAAAAATTTGCATATTTTGTATAGAAGCCAAGCCAATATAAAACAGTTATAATGTTGTATGGATGCCCATCATAGCATCATGCTCAGCATACAGCCTAATTATTTTGTGATCAGACATGCAAATACGCGGGCATTAGCCTAAGAAAATTGGCGTGTGCATGCCATATTTACCATTCAAATAGTACTCGGACCATCAGCATCCTGGCCAAGTAGATGGAACTCTGAACTAAATAATTCTTCAATCTAGATACTGCATGCATTATTCCTGAAACAGAAAATGCTCTGGCAGTCAAACAAGCTATCAGCAAATGCTTTTTCCTTTGATCAATTATATCCAAACAAATACCTGATGATAAACAGATTATGTCTCTTATCAAAATTATATAGACACACCTCAGCCAAATAAAATATTCAAATGTCATGCTCTAACTGCACTCTGCATACAGATCATGCTTCACGCCTGCATATAGGCATACATTTCTTTGACCCTATGGCATACAAGATTCAAAGAAAATGATAAGCTTGCTCCGATCACACTCTGCACATGAGCTCTAAGTCCTTGAGTTCTATCCAGTCCAGAATAGTCATCTATGTTAAAATTAACAAATGTATTACCCTGGTCGATTATATGATCAAACAAGTATTTGTGGCTCATATATTAGTTATTGCTTGACGAATATATATCAAAATTATCTGGTGATAACTAAGCCCAAAACTATAGGCATTTCATACATCTGCATGCCAATCATAAAGACCAAAGTAATTTGCGTGTGCCTGCATAAACACACGTATGTCAGGTTATAAACAAAAAGAATATGTTAAGCTCTTCGGCAAGCATTCATCCAAGGCGTCAAGACTGAAGACTTTGATTTTCCTTTTATAATCCATAATAGGAAGCCATATGTTGTGACGAATATGTAATCTTCCTTTTTTTTGTTGGAATTCCTAATCAGGGGTTTTCTCCTTTGGAGATGTAATTAGCATAATTTTTATATAAATGTAAGAATTATGGAAGTATGAACTCGTAATACCTGATTATTTTCTTTTACGCATTTAAATTAAATTTAAATTCAAATTTGTCTCTCATGATGGGGGTGCGCGTCGCCTCGACCGTTTTCCCGCCATCAGATTCTGGCACGCCCAGTGGGACCTACTTTTTCCCTCATCTTAAAATTCCAATATAGTCACAACATATGGCTTTGAGTTCAAATGACAAAGTAAAAAAAAAATGATGATATGATATATGATATACACCTATGTCTGCAAGAAAACTCACATATAGTTTTCTTACATGAAGGAAAGCATGGCGGGACATGTTCATGATTTCATCACCATCCGTGTGGGTTCCCTCTAGATCGATGTTCCTATGGGACCCCTCCAAGCAACCAGCAGCACCGAGTCGCTCCGCACTACGGCCACATCGCCGGCGGTAGTGAATAATGAACAAGAAGTCAATTCCAAGCTTGAGGAGAGCTTCACTCCTGTTGTGTCCAAAGCTGCAAAGCAAAGGGCAAGGAGGGCTGCTGCCAAAGAGAAGGTGGTGACCTCAAAAGTGCACATTAATGATGCACGCAAGACACCCTCCTCACGCTCATCTCCTCTTGGGTCCCTCAAGCCACCAAGTTACAAAACTCCCAACCATGAAGCAAAGCCAAGTTCCCACCGTACAACATTGGGAGAATGGCCTGTTTTCGTCATGAAGACAATTCCAAAGAGATCAACATTCCGCATCCCTGTCCTCTCCATCAAGTCCAAAAAATGAGAGGCAGTTTTCTACATCAAATTTCCCTACCGGGTTGGAAGTGATGTCCTCAAACCAGCCTCTAAAGATAACAGAAACACCACCTAAAAAGACAGTGGGCGCATCATCGACACCGATGTTGCAGCCCATGGACAAAGGGAAAGCTCCAATGATAAAGTGTGACACATCATCTTTTGAAGAAGAGTCACACCATGTGATGAGTCGACTTCGTGCCAATGCTCCGGAATTTGTACCTTCGTCGGTCTATAATCCCGACAAGGTTCAAACCAAATGCGAGCTTCGATGGCAAGGAGTTCACCTTTTTCCTCACAACGTGGAGAGGGGTCATGTTGATCCCTTAGCTATAATTTCTGACCCAATATCATCAGAAGTAATGATCCCACAAAAATCTGTACAAACTTCAACATCTACTAAGCGCTGCCAATGACGCCAACGTAATGCTCGTCGGATATGGGCAAATCTCCCAGCAGCAATTGATGATCCTGTTATGGTAAAGTCACATTGAGAGTTCATTGTTGACACCATTATGGACCAACATGAACAAAATCATCACAAGTTAAGAAATGCAGGATGGAGAGCCATGCAAATCTCTCTAGAAAAAACAATATGCCAGGATTTGAAATCACTGCTGCCTGGCATATCTCCCTCAGATGATAGTATTGGTGGAGAGCTCATGAGACGAGCTGAAGTTTCGGCTAAATATCCAGAATATCAAGAGTTTGTGAAGAAGGATCCAAGGCGTGCAAAATATGCCAAGCAAGCTGCAAATGTACACGCAAGATGTAATGAATATAAGTTACGGGAAATGGCAATACCCACCGATTCCATGTCTAGCGAGATACGTGGGTCTGACATTCCCTCATCAAGTTATGTCAATAACCATCAAGAAAATATAGAATTTGTAGTGCCAATGAAACAAAATGCATCAAACTGCAGATCATGGCCAACAAGGAAGAAAACCCCACGAAATAAATTTGAGGTTTTTACTTCTATGCATGTGGGTATCACTGGAGGTGATGATAATTCTAGCGAGACATCGTCCTCATCAACACATTTCAAGAGGAAAAAGTCTCGATAAAATGTTGTAGACCATCGCCCTGTGACTAGAAGCCTATCGAATTCGGGTAATGATTCAGTGTATATAGGGTCTTATAATCCCCTGTATGATGACATTTTCCCTGAAAATGAGCTATTGGATACTGCAGGTTCAAGCGATTTGCCTTGGATAAAGAGTGAGTCACACCATGTGGAACAAGTGATGGCCACAAATGAAGGCCAATCAGTTGACGAACAAATGGCTCGACTCATAGCTATGCTTCAACAGAAAGAAGATGAACTAGCAGTGTTGCCTCAACAAACAGCCGCACATCGACAAAGGGAAGAAGAGTTAGCGGCATTACATCAATAGACGGTTGCTTATCAACAAAGAGAAGATGAGTTGGCTGCACTTCGTCAACAAATTGCAGCTAACAATACAAGAAAAGAGAAAGAAGCAAGCGCTGGTGCGAGCCAAAATAGCCATCAGCAAGTACCAAATGCAATTAGCCTTAAGGAGATTCAAAGAATGATTACCGAAGGGGTGAAAGCACAATACATGCAAACGCATGACTCAATGCATCCGGGGTATGTAAAACCTTACCCTCTGGAAGTTGATATGGTGCCATTCCCAAGCAACTATCGCCAACCCCAATTCAGCAAGTTCAATGGGTCGGGGTCGCCTCATGAACATGTGGCCCACTTCCTAGCAGCGTGCCAAGATACGGCGCATAACGGGGCCCTTCTCCTCTGACAATTTGTGCAAACATTGTCGGGTCCTGCTTTCACTTGGTATAGCAAGTTGCCACGTGGTTCAATTAGAACTTGGGAGCAGATGCAAGACGCCTTCCTTGAGCGCTTCTATAGCACTCAAAGGACGGTAGGGATCACGGAGTTGACACAAACACTCCAAAGATCTAACGAAAAGGCGGCCGATTTCATCAATAGGTGGAGAAATTTGAGCCTTCATTGCCCACAACCAATCACCGAGCCAGAAGTGGTTCGTATGTGTATGAATAATTTGAGCCCTGACATGGCTATATACCTCCAAGGTGTGCGTCCTATCAGTTTTGAAGAGCTGGCCTCAAAAGCCACAGATATTGAGAACTACATGCAGCATGTCGCACGTGGTTCAAAATCATTTGGTAAGCCTATGGAAAAGAGCGGCCGACGTGATAAGTTGCCATCGAAACCAAATTCAGCACAAGCAATCGAGACTACAATGTCGCCTCCACAATTTCAGCCAAGAAGTCTCACTATGAGGAATCAAGAAAATAGAAATGCACAAGCTCCTAGGAGGCCAACTCTTAGTGAGTGACAGAGTAGAGAATATTCATTCCCACCCGAAGAAGTTGAGGATATTTTTTATGGGTTTACGGGAGCTAAATCTCATTGAACTCCCCAAATCAAAGAGGCCAGAAGAGGCTTCTAGATTCGAAGAGCCAAATTTCTGCCACTATCATCGCATCTTGGGCCATACACTCAAAGATTGCTTTAGAGTGAAGAACATCATGCAAAAAATGATTGATGATGGAACGAATGATGCCAACCTCCTCAAAAACTTGAAGAAAGGCAAGAAAATAGCTACATCAAACGTAGCCACTTTTGAGGATCATATGGTAAATTATACAAATTCAAATAGTATGATGATTTATGATCAAATTACAATGAGATCAAAACCTGAGTTTGCTGATATGGATTTCTTAGGAAATAATACGCGGCTCAAATTTGAGTGCTTGCCATGAAAACAAGACTGTCCTTCAGCGGACTCCCACTCCAAGATATGGAAAATCATATCCCCGAAGATCAAGAGAACATCGACAACAACTCTCAAGGCGACGTGCACTACAAGGAGTGACATCGAGAGGAGAAGTCTCGTGCTTCATCAGAAGTAAATGGAGGTGCGAGAACTAGCTCCCCGAAGAGTGTGAGACGCTCGCTATTGGAGTCTTTGAGGATGATGGCGAATATCTTCATTTCCCTCAAGAAGAAGATGAAGACATAGAAGTTGATGAAGTACAACTTAGATCAGGCCGCCAACTGCCTGAACCTTATCCTCAATCCAAACACCCCAAGGGCAAGAATGTAACTCCAAATGATATAACTGACCAAGTATCTAATGTGTCGGTCAAGTATGATGTAATCGCACACTTGAAGAAAATACCAGCTATGCTTTCAGTGTATGATGCTCGATGTTTATCTTCTGATTTGCGTAAGGCTTTTATCACTGCACTTTCGTTTCGAGAAGATTATAGAGTTGAAGTATCTCAAGCAGAAATTGAGCCGATTAAAGAAAACGATATGACATTCAATGATGAGGACTTGTTGTTGGGACGTAAAAAACATAGCAGGCCTCTCCTCATGTTCGGTGATATTCAAGATTTACCAATTAATCATATCATGGTCGATGGTGGTTCAGCCATAAATCTGCTACCACTATGCACTCTTAAAAGAATAGGATATTCTCGAAAAGATTTAAGTCGCTCCAATGTTATTATTCACGGCTTCAACCAATCAGGTCAAGCAGCTATGGGTACAATTTCCCTAGTCTTGAAATTGGATAGATTCATGACTTATGTAAAGTTTCACGTCATTGATGCGACTACTTCATACAATGCTCTTCTTGGGCGGCCATGGTTGCATGAAAATAAAATAGTACCATCCACTCTTCACCAATGACTCCAGTACAAAGATCCATCAAGTGAAGTAGTGACTATATTTGTGGATAAAAAGCCATTTACGGTGGCTGAATCATTCTATGCGGATACAAAATTCTATTTTGAGCCTCTTGATAAGGTGTCAAAACCAAATACAAAGATTGTTTTAGAGCAAGATCTTCCAAAACAAAATGATGGAGAGGCCTATCAGTATGTTCCAAGTAGTCAAAGGAAAAGGGGCAAACCAATATTTTGCATCATATACAAGCCATCCAAAGATAAAAGTATTAAATTTCCTACGCCTTTACCTCCCTTGGTGCAAAGGAAAATAAAAGAAGCTAGTGATGAGTGATACAACAAAAATAATGTCATTGCACATGTTGCTTTAACAAATAAAGACGAAGAAATATTGTCTATTTCTTTATATGATGATAATGTACTTTATATGATACAACAGATGGGCTATGATATCGCCACCGATGATAGGCGTAGAGTGCCCGATCTTTCGGCGAGTGGAGATAACTTCGATTTGGTGGATGTTGACCCTCACGATCCGACTACGACGAGCAAGCCGAAGCGCCACTGCAATTGTTGAACCAACTTCCGGAGGATATTAACCTTACGGTAAACAAGATCAACCTGATCACGAGGATCAATTCTTACGCGCAATCGAAGAACGAACAAGAATTAGAGGCGAGCAATCTGATATATTGCACGAAGGTGGAGTTCTGAATTCACGTCGAGAGACGGATGTATAGCTAAGCTAAACTTAAAACAAAACTCAAAGATTGCAAGGGGCGCAGCCCTTGAGTAAATAGGGGGAGGAGAGGCATCTAGGGCCGGCTGAAGTGGAGAAGCGCGTGGTGGAGAGGGAGTCGCGCGACTTGGGCCATGTGGGCCTTGGGGCGGCGTCATCCTGGGCCATCGTTCCTTAGTATCAAAATCGTCTTTAGTTCCTGGGCTCGACCTCTAGTGATTGGGCCCTTGTACGTTGTCGTCTCGTTAGAAGATGGATCTGTAACTCGAGGAGGCGCGACGACGAGAGGTGGAGGCGTGACAGCTTGGTTTGGCGCGCCATCTTCCGTCGTCATTATTCGTATGTCGTTGATGTCCTCATCATCCTCCCCTTCTTGAAGTGAAGTTGTCCTCGACGGTAACTCATCATCCTCACCCAAGTATGGTTTCAAATCTGCAACATTAAAACTAGTGGAAACACCAAACTCCATGGGCAAGTCAAGAATATAAGCATTATCGATAATCTTGGTTAGCACTTTAAAAGGACCAACAGCACGAGACATCAGTTTAGAACTACGCAAAGTAGGAAATCTATCTTTACGCAAGTGCAACCAAACCAAATCACCAGGTTCAAAAGAAATATGTTTTCTACCTTTACTACCAGCAACTTGATACTTTTTATTAGCAACGGCAATGTTGTGTTGTGTTTCTTCATGCAATTGTTTCATGTGATCAATATGAGCAAGAGCATCAACATGTGGTTCATCTTCAGCATCAATAACAAACAAATCAATAGGTGCCCTAGGAACATAGCCATAAACAACCTCAAAAGGACACATCTTAGTGGCAGAATGTGTAGCACGATTATAAGCAAATTCAACATGAGGTAAACAATCTTCCCAACGTCTCAAGTTTTTATCTAGAACAGCTCTAAGCATAGCAGACAAAGTTCTATTTGCTACCTCAGTTTGCCCATCAGTTTGAGGATGACAAGTAGTACTAAACAGCAGCTTAGTTCCTAATTTATTCCAAAGAGAACGCCAAAAATGACTAAGAAACTTAGCATCACGATCAGAGATAATTGTTTTAGGAATTCCATGCAATCTAACAATCTCTCTAAAGAACAATTCAGCAACATTTAAGGCATCATCAGTTTTATGACAAGGTATAAAGTGAGCCATTTTTGTGAAACGATCAACAACCACAAAAATACTGTCCCTCCCCTTCTTAGTGCGAGGCAATCCCAAAAAAAATCCATCGAAATGTCATGCCAAGGAGAAGAGGGAACAGGCAAGGGCATATACAAATCATGATTACCCAAACGAGGTTTAGCATTTTGACATGTAGTACAGCATGCAACAAGGTGCTCAACATCACGGCGCATCCGTGGCCAAAAGAAATGGTCGGCCCGCACCTCATGTGTCTTGAAAACGCCAAAGTGACACATAAGACCACCTTCATGCGCCTCCTGTAACAACAAAAGACGAACCGAGCTAGCGGGAATACACAGCTTGTTAGCAGGAAACAGAAACCCATCCTGCATATGAAATTTGCCCCAAGGTTTGCCATCCTTACAATGCATCATAATATCATGAAAATCAGCATCATTCACATATTGATCTTTCAAAGCTTGCAAACTAAAGATTTTAAAGTCTAATTGGGACAGCATCATATAACGACGAGACAAAGCATCGGCAATCACATTTTCCTTCTCATTTTTATGTTTAATGATGTATGGAAAAGAATCAATAAATTCAACCCATTTAGCATGATGACGGTTCAGATTAGTTTGGGTTCTAATATGTTTCAAAGCCTCATGATCAGAATGAATAATAAATTCGCGAGGCCATAAATAGTGTTGCCATGTTTGCAAAGTTCTTACTAAAGCATAAAGTTCTTTATCATAACTGGAATATTTAAGAGCAGCACCACTTAACTTCTCACTAAAATAAGCAATGGGTTTATGATCTTGCAACAAAACAGCACCCAAACCAATTCCACTAGCATCACATTCCAATTCAAACACTTTATCAAAATTAGGCAATTGTAAGAGAGGAGCATGAGTTAACCGTTTCTTTAAAGTGTTGAATGCGTTGGCTTGTGATGCGCCCCACTCAACTGGCGCACCCTTCTTGGTCAGCTCATGTAATGGTGCAGCAATAGAACTGAAATCCAGCACAAAACGACGATAGAAGCCTGCAAGACCAAGAAAACTGCAAACCTGTGTGACCGTCGTCGATTGGGGCCAACTCTGAATGACGTCCACCTTGCTGCTATCCACCTCAATGCTCTGTGGAGTAACAACATATCCAAGAAACGAAACACGTTGCATGCAAAAAGTGCATTTTTCCATATTCCCAAACAAGTGAGCAGCACGCAAAGCATCAAAAACAGCACGCAAATGATCTAAATGCTCATTCATGGATTTGCTGTATATAAGGATATCATCAAAATAGACACCAACAAATATTCCAATCAAAGGCCGAAAAACTTCATTCATTAAGCGCATAAAAGTGCTAGGAGCATTAGACAATCCAAACGGCATAACCAACCATTCATGCAAGCCAAATTTAGTTTTAAAAGCCGTTTTCCATTCATCTCCTAATTTTATTCTTATCTGATGGTAACCACTACACAAATCAACCTTAGAGAAAATTATTGCACCACTAAGTTCAACAAGCATATCATCAAGGCGTGGTATAGGATATCGATAACGAATCGTAATATTGTTAATTGCACGACAATCTACACACATACGCCAAGAACCATCTTTCTTAGGAACAAGCAAAACAGGAACCGAACAAGGGCTGAGAGACTCACGAATGTAACCTTTATCAAGCAATGCCTGCACTTGACGCTGAATTTCTTTTGTCTCCTCAGGATTTGTGCGGTACGGGGCGCGATTAGGAAGCTGTGCGCCTGGAATTAAATCAATCTGATGTTCTTTGCCACGAATAGGAGGAAGACCCGGTGGCAATTCAGCGGGAAAAACATCTTTATAGTCCTGCAAAAGGTTAGCAACAGCAGGAGGAATATGCAACATAGGCGCCTCATCTAGTGAAACAAGCATACGAGAGCAAACTAGCGCATAGCAAAGTAGATTAGCATCATGTAATTCATCAAAATCAGCACGTGTAGCAAGCAAGATAGGGTTATTCAATTTGATCTCATGTTGAACAGGTGCAATAGGAGGCGATGTAACCAATTTTGCAGCTTTTGTCGCTCGAGCAATATCATCTTTAAGAACTTGTTCAGGTGTCATAGGATGAATAACAATTTTCTGACCCTTAAACATGAAGGAATAATAATTGACGCGACCATGATGAACACTATCAACATCATATTGCCAAGTACGGCCAAGCAACAAAGAGCATGCTTCCATTGGAACAACATCACAATCTATAAAATCAGAATAGGCACCAAGAGAGAAAGGAACACGTACCGAGCACGTTACCTTTATTTTGCCGCCATCATTAAGCCATTGAACGTGATAAGGATGTGGATGCTTCCTTGTTGGCAATGACAACTGCTCCATCAAGGTCGTACTAGCCAAATTGTTGCAACTGCCACCATCGATGATTATACAGACCGCTCGTTCTTGCACAACGCCTTTGATATGAAAAATGTTGTGGCGCTGATGCTTTTCATCCTGAAAGACCTGTGTACTAAGAACACGCTGCACAACAAGAGTGGCATACCTGTCTGCGGCACTAGAGTCGACATGAAGCTCCGTATTATCTGCATGATTAGTGGCAAGCATAGTCTGCTGAATATCCTCAGAATCACTAGCAGAAGAATACCCACCGTCGTCACGAATCAACATAGTTTGATCCTGCACTTCACGTTCAGCTTTACAAGCATATTTAAATAAGGTGATCATATCATTATAATTCTTATAATCAAGAATGTTCTGAATTTCACGATTTAACCCACCCCTAAATCGAGCCATAGCAGCATCATCCAGTTCAACTAAACCACAGTGAATCATACCCTTTTGCAAAGCTTGATAATAATCCTCTACGGAAAGTGAACCTTGTTGAAAACGCTGCATTTGATTAAGCAAATTTCTAGCATTATATGACGGCACAAAACGATGACGCATAGCAGCTTTTAATGCCGTCCAAGTGGCTGAAATATTATCAGGATATCTTTGTCTATACTCACGTCACCAAAGTAAAGCAAAATTTGTAAATTCACTAATAGCAGCCTTAACTTGTAAATTAGCAGGAATATCATGGCATGCAAATTTTTGTTCAACCTCTAATTCCCAATCAAGATAAGCACCCGGATCATATTTGCCATTAAAAGTGGGAATACAAAATTTTAGTTTGGCAAAAGAATCATTAATAGGAACACGTACCCTACGAGCACGACCACGGCGATTGTCGTCGTCCTGCTCGGTATCGATGCCGTAGTCACGTGCATTTTGCAACTCCGTGAGCTGCGTCGTCATGGTCCCAAGCTGTGTCGACATGGCCTCAAGACGAGTCATGATCGTCGTGAGCATGGTGCGGGCAGCCGTATCAGCGAGGTCCAGTTGATCAAAACGCTCATTCGACAAAGTGACCGTAGAGTCAAGTCTCTCGTGCATCGTCTTCATGTCGTTTTGTAGACCATCATCCTGTGCCTGGACATCCTGGAGGGTGAGCTCCTCCGACTTCGAGCTGTTTTCTGCCATAGAAACACAAGCTATACAAAAAGCGGAATCCTACAACGAGAGGTGAGTGGTGGATGAAAAGCTCAATCAAAAAGCTGTTATCAAATTCTTACCCGTCCTTACCAAGCACGCAAGCGTGAACTGCAACCACAGGCATAACCGGTGGAAGATTGGAGGAGCGATTGCGTGGTGAAACAAAAACCTGCTCGTAGTAAAAAATTTGTGGGGCTAGGAGGCTGCACTCAATCCAAGGGTTAGCACAATTCAAACAATAATTGTAAAACTGAATAATAGTGCTAAACGCGAAAAGATTGTTGCCGGCACAAGTGCAAGAGGAAGGAAGAAGGATCAAAACAAAGTGCAGCAAGAACGCGTCGCCTGTGTTGCTCGGCCACTCTTTTTTCTCTTTTTTTTTTCTTTTTTTTCTCTTTTTTTATACCTTTTTCTGAAAATATAAACAATAAGACCTCAAATAAGCAATTAAGCACAAGCGCTTTTTTTTAGGCAGGGGTAGAACGTTAATTAAGCACAAGCACAAGCGCTTTCTTTTGAGGCACAATGAGACTCTCTCTCTCTCTCTCTCTCTCTAGAGGAGGGAACTGAACAGAACCAAACACAGGGCGAGGCGAGCGGGTTACGACGTAACCGAGTAGGACTCGATCGGCGAGGCAGTGATTGACCCAGACTCACGGTGCAGCGGAAAAACTTGGTAAGCGATCGGCCAATTAGGAGAGCGAGACGGGGTAAACAGAAGCGGCGGAAAGCAAACTATGGTGGTGAAAACACGCGGCGCGGCGGAAGGATATGATGATGATGGGGAGAAAACGATAAAACACAGTGTACCAGCAACGATCAAAAGCGAAAGCACAAAAACTCAATAACGCAAATTATTGAACGAAAGTGCGAGGCTCAAAACCGTACTGGGGTAAACTTTTTTTTTTGTAGTTTTCGGTTTAAGTGGACTTGGATAGACTCACCGAGAAACACTGGAATCTGATACCACTTGATAGGTGTTGAGTGCCCGATCTTTCGGCGAGTGAAGATAACTTTGATTTGGTGGACGTCGACCCTCACGATCCGACTACGACGAGCAAGCCGAAGCGCCAATGCAATCGCTGAACCAACTTTCGGAGGATATTAACCTTGCGGTAAACAAGATCAACCTGATCACGAGGATCAATTCTTACGCGTAATCGAAGAACGAGCAAGAATTAGAGGTGAGCAATCTGATGTATTGCATGAAGGTGGAGTTCTGAATTCATGTCGTGAGACGGATGTATAGCTAAGCTAAACTTAAAACAAAACTCAAAGATTGCAGGGGGCGCAGCCCTTGACTAAATAGGGGCAGAACGAGGCATCTAGGACCGGCTGAAGTGGAGAGGCGCGCGGTGGAGAGGGAGTCACGTGACTTGGGCCACGTGGGCCTTCGGGCGGCGTCATCCTGGACCGTTGTTCCTTAGCATCAAAACCGTGTTCAATTGCTGGGCTCGAGGTCTAGTGATTGGGCCCTTGTATGTCGTCGTCTCGTTAGAAGATGGATCCGTAACTCGAGGGGGCGCGACGACGAGAGGTGGAGACGTGACGACTTGGTTTGGCGCGCCATCTTCCGTCGTCATTATTCGTATGTCGTTGATGTCCTCATCAGGTCTTATGAAGAAATGCCAGGCCTAGACCCATCTGTCGCCATTCACTGATTGGCTATACAAAAGAAGTTTCGACCGGTGAAACAAGGGCAAAGAAATATCGTCCAGAACTTCTCCCAAAAATAGAAGCTAAAGTTGACAAACTCATAGCTGCTGGCTTCATTAGAGAAGTAAAATACCCTACATGGGTTTCTACCATTGTGCCCGTGAAAAAGAAAAATGGGCAAACACGTATATGTTTAGACTTTAGAGATTTAAGTAAAGCATGTCCAAAAGATGACTTTCCAATCCCTATATCTGAGATCCTCATTGATTCTACTATGGGGTATGAAATCTTCTCCTTCATGGATGGTTTTTCTAGTTATAACCAAATAAAAATGGCGCAAGAAGATGAAGAATTAACAGCTTTTCGAACAAAATGATGGAGATGCCTCATCAAGCAAAAGGAACAAAAGAAAAAGGGTGAACCAATATTTCGCATCATATACAAGCCATCCAAAGATAAAGGTATTAAATTTCCTACGCCTTTACCTCCCTTGGTGCAAAGGAAAATAAAAGAAGCTAGTGATGAGTGGCACAACAAAAATAATGTCATTGCACATGTTGCTTTGACAAATAAATATGAAGAAATATTGCCTATTTCTTTATATGATGATAATGTACTTTACATGATGCAACAGATGGGCTATGATATCTCCACCGACCCCTCATTATGCGACGGCCGGGGGCAGCTGGCACCATTTGAAAAGTCATTGTCTCAAGCTCAACTAAATGCCTTGCATCAAGACCAAATATTGAAAGAAGAGAAATATGGGCGGGGATATGAAGTCCGTATGACCTCTGTTGAGCCAATTGATGTGGCACCCGCTTCTCTGCAATTGGAGGATGGAAATCAACCAACCACAGACGAACTAGAAAAAATAAATATTGGGATGTCTGATGATCCTCGTCCAATATTTATTAGCAAACACTTATCTAAAGAAAACAAGGAAAAATATCATAAGTTCCTTTCTACAAATAGAGACGTCTTTGCTTGGTCTTATGAAGAAATGCCAGGCCTAGACCCATCTGTTGCCGTTCACCGATTGGCTATACAAAAGAATTTTCGACCAGTGAAACAAGGGCAAAGAAGATATCGTCTAGAACTTCTCCCAAAAATAGAAGCTGAAGTTGACAACTCATAGCTGTTGGCTTCATTAGAGAAGTAAAATACCCTACATGGATTTCTAGCATTGTGCCTGTGAAAAAGAAAAATGGGCAAACACTTATATGTTTAGACTTTAGAGATTTAAGTAAAGCATGTCCAAAAGATGACTTTCCAATCCCTATATCTGAGATCCTCATTGATTCTACTATGGGGTATGAAATCTTCTCCTTCATGGATGGTTTTTCTAGTTATAACCAAATAAAAATGGCGCCAGAAGATGAAGAATTAACAGCTTTTCAAACAACCAAAGGCATATATTGTTATAAAGTTATGCCTTTTGGATTAAAAAATGCTCATGCTACATATCAACATGCCATGACAATTGTCTTAGATGGGTTGTTGTATGAAATCGTGGAGTGCTACATAGATGACATTGTTGTAAAATCAAAACAAGAGGCATATCATTTAAAGCATTTGGCCATGGTATTTGAGCGCCTTAGAAAACATAAATTAAAAATGAATCCAATGAAATGTGCCTTTGGTGTTTCTTCGGGAAAATTTCATGGCTTTATTGTCACAAAGCGCGGTATTGAGGTTGACCCTACTAAAATAAAGGCAATTGTAAATATGCCACAACCAAAAAATATTCATGAGTTAAAAATCTTACAAGGACACCTAGCATATATTAGAGATTTATTTCTAATTTATGTGGGAGATGCAAACCATTCTCTCGTCTCATGAAGAAAGGAGTTCCATTCGTATAGGATCAAGCATGCCAAAATGCATTTGACGATATAAAGAAATACTTGACAAATCCGTCTGTCCTTTGTGCTCCTATTAAAGGGAGACCACTAATATTATATACCGCAGCCATGTCCACCTCATTAGGTGCGCTCTTAGCTCAAAACAATGATGACGGAAAGGAAATATCCTTATCACTAGTGTTTGCAGCACAAAAGCTTCACCACTATATGTTAGAACATACGGTCCATCTTGTATCAAGAGCGGATCCACTTCGTTATATCCTTAATAAATGACGTTGTCTGGAAGAATGGCTAAATGGGCAATGTTCCTCTCATAATTTGATATTATATTTGTACCACAAAAAGCGGTGAAGGGTCCAGCACTAGCTAATTTTCTAACTGCTCACCCAATTCCTGATGATTTTCCCATCGATGATGATCTACCCGATGAAGAAGTGTTTGCTACTGATGTAGCTACTTCATCCTAGAAAATTTATTTTGATGGTGCCTGCTGAAAATCAGGAGCAGGCACACGTGTTGTCTTTGTCACCCCCGATGAAGCAATAATCCCGTACTCATTCACGCTAACATCAGCAATATCAAATAATGCTGTTGAATATGAGGCTCTAATCATTGGGCTCGAAATAGCTCAAAATATGAGTCTCAATACATTGCACATATACAATGATTCTCAATTGATAATTAATCAACTTTTGGGCACCTATGCGGTAAAGAAACTTGAGCTAATACCCTATTACTTATGAGCAAAAGAACTTATGTCTCAATTTTCTGATATGAAAATTGAACACATTATGAGAAGCCAGAATGAAAAAGCGGATGCTTTGGCAAGCTTAGCTGCCAGTAGGTCTCTAAATTATGGACAAATGGATGTACGGGTAGAAGAGCAAAGAATTCTCCTGATATTTGTTTAAGAAGAGGATATAACCTCCACTCTAGTTCTAGCAGCTGATGCTTATGAAATTGAGCTAGGAGATTGGAGAACGCCTTTCCTCGAGTATCTATTACATGGATACTTGCCCCTAGATTTTTCTTAAAGGTCTAGGATCTGAAAACGATCGATCAACTATACTTGCATCAATGACGTGCTCTATCGGCGGTCATGTGATGGAATCCTACTTCGTTGTCTTGCAGGAAATGAAATAATAGATGCAATGGCTGAAGTACATGCTGGAGTTTGTGGTGCACACCAATCTGGTCCTAAACTGTATTACCAACTTAAGCATTTGGGTTATTATTGGCCCACAATGTTTGAAGATTCAATAAAATTTGCAAAGAAATGTCATCAGTGTCAAATACACGCTGATTTTATTCATCAAACACATGAACCATTGCATCCAACCAATATGTCTTGGCCCTTGGAAATATGGGGAATGGATATTCTTGGATCAATTGACCCTCCTTCATCTAAAGGCCATAAGTTCATTCTCGCTGCGATAGATTATTTTTCTAAATGGACAGAGGCTATACCATTAAAAGATATCAAGGCAGAAAATGTTGAGAATTTCATAAGAAATAACCTCATATACCATTTTGGTGTTCCATCCCGAATTATATCCGACAATGGGACTTCATTTAAAAATAAAGAGGTACAGAGGTTGACCAACAAGTTTAAAATTAAACACCTTTTTTCCACAGCTTATAATCCCTCTACTAATGGACAAGCTGAAGCATTTAATAAAGTATTATGTAAATTACTCAAAAAGTGGTTTCACAGAATAAACGACAACGGCATGAAAAATTACTTGAGACTTTGTGGGCATATCGAACCACAACACGTACACCCACGGGAATGACCCATTATTCTCTCGTGTATGGAGGCGAGGCAGTACTTCCATTAGAAATACAAATTTCTTCCTTAAGAGTTGTTGTCCATGAAAAACTTACAGAAGATGAAGCAACAAAATTACGATTAAAAGAGTTGGATAACCTTGAAGAAAAGAGGCTTCGATCCCTACAAAATCTAGAGGCATATCAAGTTAGGATGTCTCGAGCTTTCGATAAACGGTTGAAAAGAAAATAATTCAATGAAGGCGACTTGGTCCTCGCTGTCGTGCGACCGATGAATATCACGCACCGCATGCAAGCAAAATTCAAGCCTAAGTGGGAAGGCCAGTATATCATAAAAGATGTGTATTCTAGCGGTGAATATCAGATTGTTTCTCTAGATGGTGAGTATTATCCACTACCAATAAATGGGAAATTCCTAAAACGCTATTATGCATAAAGAACTTCAAAGAAAAAGCTCCATCGCTGCATGTGCCAAAACTGCATGCAAAAAAAATTGATCAATAGCTCTGTTGCTTCATGAGCCTAAACAACAAACAACAACAACAAAGCCTTTTTATCCCAAGCAAGTTAGGATAGGCTAGAGATGAAGCCCATGGGAACCCAAAAAGAAGAGACAAAGGAACAAAAGCCAAAAGAAACAAAGAAAAAAGAGAGACAAAAACAAAAGGAACAAAAGCCAAAAGAAAGAAAAACGAGTAAGCAAGAAGGAAGAAAAAAGATCACGGTTCCGGCACATCTATTGCTAGTCTCCAAGCGCTCCTATCCATAGCTAGCTCCTTAGGGATATCCCACGCCTTCAGTTCTCTCTTAACCTGACTCGTCCCAAGTCAAGTTAGGTCGGCCTCTACCTCTCTTAACATTAGCATCTCTCTTTAGAACCCCACTACGCACCGGCGCCTCCGGAGGCCTCCGTTGGACATGTCCGAACCATCTCAACCGATGTTGAACCAATTTCTCCTTGATAGGTGCCACTCCTATCCTGTTCCGGATATCTTCATTCCGTATTTGGTCTCTTCTTGTATGCCCACAAAACCAACACAACATACGCATCTCTGCTACACTCAATTGTTGAACATGTCGCATTTTCGTCGGCCAACACTCAGCACCGTATAACATCGTCGGACGAATTGCCGTCCTATAGAATTTACCTTTTAGCTTTTGTGGCACCCTCTTATCGCATAGGACGCCGAAAGCTTGACACCATTTCAACCAGCCAGCTGAAATTCTATGCCTAACATCTTCATCGATGTCGCCGTCCTTTTGTAACATCGATCCTAAATAACGAAACGTATCCTTCTTGGCCACCAATTGTCTATCAAGGCTACTGTCTCCATCTTCATGCCTAGTCGCGCTAAACTCGCACATCATATACTCGGTCTTGGCCCTACTAAGTCTGAATCCCTTCCACTCTAATATGTGCCTCCACAGCTCCAACTTTCTATTAACCCCAGCCCTACTCTCGTCAACTAACACCACATCATCAGCAAAGAGCATATACCAAGGGGCATCACTCTGTATTTCTCGTGTGACCTCGTCCATCGCTAGAGCAAATAAATAAGGGCTCAATGGTGACCCTTGGTGTAGTCCTATTTTGATCGGAAAGTCATTGGTGTCGCCATCACATGTCCGAACACACGTCCTCGCGTCCCTGTACATATCCTTGATAAGGGTAATGTACTTAGTTGGGACTTTGTGCTTCTCTAAGGCCCAAAATCAAAGAGGCCGGAAGAGGCTTTCAGATTCGAAGAGCCAAATTTCTGCCACTATCATCGCATCTTGGGCCATACACTCAAAGATTGCTTTGTAGTAAAGAACATCATGCAAAAAATGATTGATGATGGAACGAATGATGCCAACCTCCTCAAAAACTTGAAGAAGGCCAAGAAAATAGCTGCATCAAACGTAGCCACTTTTGAGGATCATGTGGTAAATTATACAAATTCAAATAGTATGATGATTTATGATCAAATTACAATGAGATCAAAACCTGAGCTTGTTGATATGGATTTCTCAGGAAATAATACGTGGCTCAAATTTGAGTGCTGCCATGAAAGCAAGACTGTCCTTCAGCGGACTCCCACTCCAAGATATGGAAAATCATTGATAGGTGTAGAGTGCCCGATCTTTCGGCGAGTGGAGATAACTTCGATTTGGTGGATGTCGACCCTCACGATCCGACTACGACGAGCAAGCCGAAGCGCCAATGCAATCGCCGAACCAACTTCCGGAGGATATTAACCTTGTGGTAAACAAGATCAACCTGATCACGAGGATCAATTCTTACGCGCAATCGAAGAACGAGCAAGAATTAGAGGCGAGCAATCTGATGTATTGCACGAAGGTGGAGTTCTGAATTCACGTCGAGAGACGGATGTATAGCTAAGCTAAACTTAAAACAAAACTCGAAGATTACAAGGGGCGCAGCCCTTGACTATATAGGGGGAGGACGAGGCATCTAGGGCCGGCTGAAGTGGAGAGGCGCGCGGTGGAGAGGGAGTCGTGCGACTTGGGCCACGTGGGCCTTCGGGCGACATCATCCTGGGCCGTCGTTCCTTAGCATCAAAACCGTCTTCAATTCCTGGGCTCGAGCTCTAGTGATTGGGCCCTTGTACGTCATCGTCTCGTTAGAAGATGGATCCGTAACTCGAGGAGGCGCGACGACGAGAGGTGAAGGTGTGACAGCTTGGTTTGGCGCGCCATCTTCCGTCGTCATTATTCGTATGTCGTTGATGTCCTCATCATCCTCCCCTTCTTGAAGTGAAGTCGTCCTCGACGGCAACTCATCATCCTCACCCAAGTATGGTTTCAAATCTGCAACATTAAAACTAGTGGAAACACCAAACTCCATGGGCAAGTCAAGAACATAAGCATTATCGTTAATCTTGGTTAGCACTTTAAAAGGACCAGCAGCACGAGGCATCAGTTTAGAACGACGCAAAGTAGGAAATCTATCTTTACGCAAGTGCAACCAAACCAAATCACCAGGTTCAAAAGAAATATGTTTTCTACCTTTACTACCAGCAACTTGATACTTTTTATTAGCAATGGCAATGTTGTGTTGTGTTTCTTCATGCAATTGTTTCATGTGATCAATATGAGCAAGAGCATCAAGATGTGGTTCATCTTCAGCATCAATAGCAAACAAATCAATAGGCGCCTTAGGAACATAGCCATAAACAACCTCAAAAGGACACATCTTAGTGGCAGAATGTGTAGCACGATTATAAGCAAATTCAACATGAGGTAAACAATCTTCCCAACGTCTCAAATTTTTATCTAAAACAGCTCTAAGCATAGCAGACAAAGTTCTATTTACTACCTCAGTTTGCCCATCAGTTTGAGGATGACAAGTAGTACTAAACAGCAGCTTAGTTCCTAATTTATTCCAAAGAGAACGCCAAAAATGACTAAGAAACTTAGCATCACGATCAGAGACAATTGTTTTAGGAATTCCATGCAATCTAACAATCTCTCTAAAGAACAATTCAGCAACATTTGAGGCATCATCAGTTTTATGACAAGGTATAAAGTGAGCCATTTTAGAGAAACGATCAACAACCACAAAAATACTGTCCCTCCCCTTCTTAGTGCGAGGCAATCCCAAAACAAAATCCATCGAAATATCATACCAAGGAGAAGAGGGAACAGGCAAGGGCATATACAAACCATGATTACCCAAACGAGATTTAGCTTTTTGACATGTAGTACAGCGTGCAACAAGGCGCTCAACATCACGGCGCATCCGTGGCCAAAAGAAATGGTCGGCCAACACCTCATGTGTCTTGAAAACTCCGAAGTGACCCATAAGACCACCTCCATGCGCCTCCTGTAACAACAAAAGACGAACCGAGCTAGCTAGAATACACAGCTTGTTAGCACGAAACAGGAACCCATCCTGCATATGAAATTTGCCCCAAGGTTTGCCATCCTTACAATGCATCATAATATCATGAAAATCAGCATCATTCACATATTGATCTTTCAAAGCTTGCAACCCAAAGATTTTAAAGTCTAATTGGGACAGCATCATATAACGACGAGACAAAGCATCGGCAATCATATTTTCCTTCCCGTTTTTATGTTTAATGATGTATGGAAAAGATTCAATAAATTCAACCCATTTAGCATGACGACAATTCAGATTAGTTTGGGTTCTAATATGTTTCAAAGCCTCATGATCAGAATGAATAATAAATTCGCGAGGCCATAAATAATGCTGCCATGTTTGCAAAGTTCTTACTAAAGCATAAAGTTCTTTATCATAAGTGGAATATTTAAGAGCAGCACCACTTAACTTCTCACTAAAATAAGCAATGGCTTTATGATCTTGCAACAAAACAGCACCCAAACCAATTCCACTAGCATCACATTCCAATTCAAACACTTTATCAAAATTAGGCAATTGTAAGAGAGGAGCATGAGTTAACCGTTCCTTTAAAGTGTTGAATGCGTCGTCTTGTGGTGCGCCCCACTCAAATGGCGCACCCTTCTTGGTCAGCTCATGTAATGGTGCAGCAATAGAACTGAAATCCCGCACAAAACGACGATAGAAGCCTGCAAGACCAAGAAAACTGCGAACCTGTGTGACCGTCGTCGGTTGGGGCCAACTCTGAATGGCGTCCACCTTGCTGCTATCGACCTCAATGCCCTGTGGAGTAACAACATATCCAAGAAACGAAACACGTTGCGTGCAAAAAGTGCATTTTTCCATGTTCGCAAACAAGTGAGCAGCACGCAAAGCATCAAAAACAGCACGCAAATGATCTAAATGCTCATTCATGGATTTGCTGTATATAAGGATATCATCAAAATAGACAACAACAAATATTCCAATGAAAGACCGAAGAACTTCATTCATTAAGCGCATAAAAGTGCTAGGAGCATTAGAGAATCCAAACGGCATAACCAACCATTCATACAAGCCAAATTTAGTTTTAAAAGCCGTTTTCCATTCATCTCCTAATTTCATTCTTATTTGATGGTAACCACTACGTAAATCAACCTTAGAGAAAATTGTGGCACCACTAAGTTCATCAAGCATATCATCAAGGCGTGGTATAGGATATCGATAACGAATTGTAATATTGTTAATTGCACGACAATCTACACACATACGCCAAGAACCATCTTTCTTAGGAACAAGCAAAACAGGAACCGAACAAGGGCTGAGAGACTCACGAATGTAACCTTTATCAAGCAATGCCTGCACTTGACGCTGAATTTCTTTCGTCTCCTCAGGATTTGTGCGGTACGGGGCGCGATTAGGAAGCTGTGCGCCTGGAATTAAATCAATCTGATGTTCTATGCCACGAATAGGAGGAAGACCCGGTGGCAATTCAGCAGGAAAAACATCTTTATAGTCCTGCAAAAGGTTAGCAACAGCAGGAGGAATATGCAACATAGGCGCCTCATCTAGTGAAACAAGCATACGAGAGCAAACTAGCGCATAGCAAAGCAGATTAGCATCATGTAATTCATCAAAATCAGCACGTGTAGCAAGCAAGATAGGGTTATTCAATTTGATCTCATATTGAACAGGTGCAACAGGAGGCGATGTAACCAATTTTGCAGCTTTTATCGCTCGAGCAATATCATCTTTAAGAACTTGTTCAGGTGTCGTAGGATGAATAACAATTTTCTGACCCTTAAACATGAAGGAATAATAATTGGAGCGACCATGATAAACACTATCGACATCATATTGCCAAGGACGGCCAAGCAACAAAGAGCATGCTTCCATTGGAACAACATCACAATCTACAAAATCAGAATAGGCGCCAAGAGAGAAAGAAACACGTACCGAGCGCGTTACCTTTATTTTGCCGCCATCATTAAGCCATTGAACGTGATAAGGATGTGGATGCTTCCTTGTTGGCAATGACAACTGCTCCACCAAGGTCGTACTAGCCAAATTGTTACAACTGCCACCATCGATGATTATACGGACCGCTCGTTCTTGCACAACGCCTTTGATATGAAAAATGTTGTGGCGCTGATGCTTTTCATCCTGAACGACCTGTGTACTAAGAACACGCTGCACAACAAGAGTGGCATGCCTGTCGGCGGCACTAGAGTCGACATGAAGCTCCGTATTATCTGCATGATTAGTGGCAAGCATAGTCTGCTGAATATCCTCAGAATCACTAGCAGAAGAATACCCACCGTCGTCACGAATCAACATAGTTTGTTTATTTGGACAATCGCGTATCACATGACCAAATCCTTCGCAACGGTGACACTGAATATCACTAGCTCGTCCAGACGACGAGGAGGACGGCACGAACGAGGCAGATTTGGCCGTGGATGGAGCACTCGACTTGGACGTGGTCGAGGAGTGGTCGCGCGACGTGGAAGGAGGTGTCGACCGTGGAGCTGAAGGCGTCTTGGACCCTACAAAAATGTTAGGTCTTGACGAAGATTGTCGATCCTGCACTTCACGTTCAGCTTTACAAGCATATTCAAATAAGGTGGTCATATCATCATAATGCTTATAATCAAGAATATTCTGAATTTCACGATTTAACCCACCCCTAAAGCGAGCCATAGCAGCATCATCCAGTTCAACTAAACCACAGCGAATCATACCCTTTTGCAAAGCTTGATAATAATCCTCTACAGAAAGTGAACCTTGTTGAAAACGCTGCATTTGATTAAGCAAATCTCTAGCATAATATGACGGCACAAAACGATGACGCATAGCAGCTTTTAATGCCGTCCAAGTGGCTGGAATATTATCAGGATATCTTTGTCTATACTCACGCCACAAAAGTAAAGCAAATTCAGTAAATTCACTAATAGCAGCCTTAACTTGTAAATTAGCAGGAATATCATGGCATGCAAATTTTTGTTCAACCTCTAATTCCCAATCAAGATAAGCACCTGGATCATATTTGCCATTAAAAGTGGGAATACGAAATTTTATTTTGGCAAAAGAATCATTAATAGGAACACGTACCCTACGAGCACGACCACGGCGATTGTCGTCATCCTGCTCGGTGTCGGCGCTGTAGTCACGTGCATGTTGCAACTCCGTGAGCTGCGTCGTCATGGTCCCAAGCTGCGTCGACATGGCCTCAAGACGAGTCATGATCGTCGCGAGCGTGGTGCGGGCAGCCGTATCAGCAAGGTCCAGTTGATCAAAACGCTCATTCGACGAAGTGACCGTAGAGTCAAGTCTCTCGTGCATCGTCTTCATGTCGTTTTGTAGACCATCTACCTGTGCCTGGACATCCTAGAGGGTGAGCTCCTCCGACTTCGAGCTGTTTTCTGCCATACAAACACAAGCAATACAAAAAGCAGGATCCTACAACGAGAGGTGAGTGGTGGATGAAAAGCTCAATCAAAAAGCTGTTATCCAATTCTTATCCATCCTTACCAAGCACGCAAGCGTGAACTGCAACCACAGGTAAAACCGGTGGAAGATTGGAGGAGCGATTGCGTGGTGAAACAAAAACCTGCTCGTAGTAGAAAATTTGTGGGGCTAGGAGGCTGCACTCAATCCAAGGGTTAGCACAATTCAAACAATAACTGCAAAGCTTAATAATGATACTAAACGCGAAAAGATTGCTACCGGTACAAATGCAAGAGGAAGGAAGAAGGATCAAAAACAAAGTGCAGCAAGAACGCGTCGCCTGTGTTGCTCGGACGCTCTTTTTTTTCTCTTTTTTTTTACTTTCTTTTTTTTCTCTTTTTTTTAATACTTTTGCTGAAAATATAAACAATGAGACCTCAAATAAGCAATTAAGCACAAGCGCTTTTTTTTGAGGCAGGGATAGAACGGTAATTAAAACCGAACAGAACCAAACACAAGGCGAGGCGAGCGGGTCACGACGTAACCAAGTAGGACTTGATCGGCGAGGCGAGCGGGTCACGACGTAACCGAGTAGGACTCGATCGGCGAGGCAGTGATTGACCCGGACTCACGGTGTAGCGGAAAAACTTGGCAAGCGATCGGCTGACCACAACTTGGCAAGCGAGACGGGGTAAACAGATGCGGCGAAAAGCAAACTGTGGTGGTGAAAACACGCGACACGGCGGAAGGATACGACGATGATAGGAAGAAAACGATGAAACACAGTGTACCAGCAACGATCAAAAGCGAAAGCACAAAAACTCAACAACGCAAATTATTGAACGAAAGTGCGAGGCTCAAAACCGTACTGGGGTAAACTTTTTTTTTGTAGTTTCTGGTTTATGTGGACTTGGATAAAACTCACCGAGAAACACTGGAATCTGATACCACTTGATAGGTGTAGAGTGCCCGATCTTTCGGCGAGTGGAGATAACTTCGATTTGGTGGATGTCGACCCTCACGATCCGACTACGACGAGCAAGCCGAAGCGCCAATGCAATCGCTGAACCAACTTCCGGAGGATATTAACCTTGTGGTAAACAAGATCAACCTGATCATGAGGATCAATTCTTACGCGCAATCGAAGAACGAGCAAGAATTAGAGGCGAGCAATCTGATGTATTGCACGAAGGTGGAGTTCTGAATTCACGTCGAGAGACGGATGTATAGCTAAGCTAAACTTAAAACAAAACTCGAAGATTACAAGGGGCGCAGCCCTTGACTATATAGGGGGAGGACGAGGCATCTAGGGCCGGCTGAAGTGGAGAGGCGCGCGGTGGAGAGGGAGTCGTGCGACTTGGGCCACGTGGGCCTTCGGGCGACATCATCCTGGGCCGTCGTTCCTTAGCATCAAAACCGTCTTCAATTCCTGGGCTCGAGCTCTAGTGATTGGGCCCTTGTACGTCGTCGTCTCGTTAGAAGATGGATCCGTAATCGAGGAGGCGCGACGACGAGAGGTGAAGGTGTGACAGCTTGGTTTGGCGCGCCATCTTCCGTCGTCATTATTCGTATGTCGTTGATGTCCTCATCAATCATTTCCCCGAAGATCAAGAGAACGTCGACAACAACTCTCAAGGCGACGTGCACTACAAGGAGTGACATCGAGAGGAGACGTCTCGTGCTTCCTCAGGAGTAAATGGAGGTGTGAGAACGAGCTCCCCGAAGAGTGTGCGACCCTCTCTATTTGAGTCTTTGAGGATGATGACGAATATCTTTATTTCCCTCAAGAAGAAGATGAAGACATAGAAGTTGATGAAGTACAACTTAGATCAGGCCGCCAACTGCCTGAACCTTATCCTCAATCCAAACAGCCCAAGGGCAAGAATGTAACTCCAAATGATATAACTGACCAAGTATCTAATGTGTCGATCAAGTATGATGTAATCGCACACTTGAAGAAAATACTAGTTATGCTTTCACTGTATGATGCTCTATGTTTATCTTCTGATTTGTGTAAGGCTTTTATCACTGCACTTTGGTTTCCAGAAGATTATAGAGTTCAAGTATCTCCAGCAGAAAATTGAGCCGATTAAAGAAAGCGATATGACAATCAACGATGAGGACTTGCTGTTGGGACATAAAAAACATAACAGGCCTCTCCTCATGTTCGGTGATATCGAAGATTTATCAATTAATCGTATCATGGTCGATGGTGGTTCAGCCATAAATCTGCTACCACTACGCACTCTTAAAAGAATAGGATATTCTCGAAAAGATTTAAGTCGCTCCAATGTTGTTATTCATGGCTTCAACCAATCAGGTCAAGAAGCTATGGGTACAATTTCCCTAGTCTTGAAATTGGAAAAATTCATGACTTATCTAAAGTTTCACGTCATTGATGTGACTACTTCATATAATGTTCTTCTTGGGCGCCAATGGTTGCATGAAAATAAAATAGTACCATCCACTCTTCACCAATGCCTCAAGTACAAAGATACATCAGGTGAAGTAGTGACTATATTTGCGGATAAAAAGCCATTTACGGTGGCTGAATCATTCTATGCGGATGCAAAATTCTATTTTGAGCCTGTTGATAAGGTGTCAAAACCAAAAACAAAGATTGGTTTAGAGCAAGATCTTTCAAAAACAAAATGATGGAGAGGCCTCATCAAGCAAAAGGATATATCAGTATGTTCCAAGTAGTCAAAAGAAAAAGGGTGAACCAATATTTCGCATCATATACAAGCCATCCAAAGATAAAGGTATTAAATTTCCTACGCATTTACCTCCCTTGGTGCAAAGGAAAATAAAAGAAGCTAGTGATGAGTGGCACAACAAAAATAATGTCATTGCACATGTTGCTTTGACAAATAAAGATGAAGAAATATTGCCTATTTCTTTATATGAAAATAATGTACTTTACATGATGCAACAGATGGGCTATGATATCTCCACCGACCCCTCATTATGCGACGGCCGGTGGCAGCTGGCACCATTTGAAAAGTCATTGTCTCAAGCTCAACTAAATGCCTTGCATCAAGACCAAATATTGAAAGAAGAGAAATATGGGCTGGGATATGAAGTCCGTATGACCTCTGTTGAGCCAATTGATGTTGCACCCGCTTCTCTGCAATTGGAGGATGGAAATCAACCAACCACAGACGAACGAGAAGAAATAAATATTGGGATGTCTGATGATCCTCGTCCAATATTTATTAGCAAACACTTATCTAAAGAAAACAAGGAAAAATATCATAAGTTCCTTTCTACAAATAGAGACGTCTTTGCTTGGTCTTATGAAGAAATGCCAGGCCTAGACCCATCTGTTGCCGTTCACCGATTGGCTATACAAAAGAATTTTCGACCAGTGAAACAAGGGCAAAGAAGATATCTTCTAGAACTTCTCCCAAAAATAGAAGCTGAAGTTGACAACTCATAGCTGTTGGCTTCATTAGAGAAGTAAAATACCCTACATGGATTTCTAGCATTGTGCCTGTGAAAAAGAAAAATGGGCAAACACTTATATGTTTAGACTTTAGAGATTTAAGTAAAGCATGTCCAAAAGATGACTTTCCAATCCCTATATCTGAGATCCTCATTGATTCTACTATAGGATATGAAATCTTCTCCTTCATGGATGGTTTTTCTGATTATAACCAAATAAAAATGGTGCCAGAAGATGAAGAATTAACAGCTTTTCGCACAACCAAAGGCATATATTGTTAAAGTTATGCCTTTTGGACTAAAAAATGCTGGTGCTACACATCAACGTGCCATGACAATTGTCTTAGATGGGTTGTTGTATGAGATCGTTGAGTGCTACATACACGACATTGTTGTAAAATCAAAACAAGAGGCAGATCATTTAAAGCATTTGGCCATGGTATTTGAGCGCCTTAGAAAACATAAATTAAAAATGAACCCAATGAAATGTGCCATTGGTGTTTCTTCGGGAAAATTTCTTGGCTTTATTGCCACAAAGCGCGGTATTGAGGTTGACCCTACTAAAATAAAGGCAATTGTAAATATGCCACAACCAAAAAATATTCATGAGTTAAAAGCTTACAAGGACACCTAGCATATATTAGGAGATTTATTTCTAATTTATTTGGGAGATGCAAACCATTCTCTCGTCTCATGAAGAAAGGAGAAGCATGCCAAAATGCATTTGACGATATAAAGAAATATTTGACAAATCCGCCTCTCCTTCGTTCTCCTATTAAAGGGAGACCACTAATATTATATATTGTGGCCATGTCCACCTCATTAGGTGCGCTCTTAGCTCAAAACAATGATGACGGAAAGGAAGTATCCTTGTACTATCTTAGCCGCTGTCTGCTGGGGGCATAATTCAACTACCCGGACATGGAAAAAATATGTTTATCACTAGTGTTTGCAGCACAAAAGCTTCACCACTATATGTTAGAACATATGGTCCATCTTTTATCAAGAGCGGATCCTTAATAAAATAACATTGTCTAGAAGAATAACTAAATGGGCAATGTTCCTCTCACAATTTGATATTATATTTGTACCACAAAAAGCGGTGAAGGGTCAAGCACTAGCAATAATCCCGTACTCATTCATGCTAACATCAACGATATCAAATAATGATGCTGAATATGAGGCTCTAACCATTGGGCTCGAAATAGCTCATAATATGAGTCTCAATACATTGCACATATACGGTGATTCCTAATTGATAATTAATCAACTTTTGGGCACCTATGCGGTAAAGAAACTTGAGCTAATACTATATTACTTAAGAGCAAAAGAACTTATGTCTCAATTTTCTGATATGAAAATTGAACACATTATGAGAAGCCAGAATGAAAAAGTGGATGCTTTGGCAAGCTTAGCTGCCAGTATGTCGCTAAATTATGGACAAACGATGGATGAACGGGTAGAAGAGCAAAGAATTCTCCCGATATTTACTCAAGAAGAGGATATAATCTCCACTCTAGTTCCAGAACCTGATGCTTATGAAATTGAGCTAGGAGATTGGAGAACACCTTTCCTCGAGTATCTACTACATGGATACTTGCCCCTAGATTTTTCTGAAAGGTCTAGGATCTGAAAACGATCGATCAACTATACTTGCATCAATGACGTGCTCTATCGGTGGTCATGTGATGGAATCCTACTTCGTTGTCTTGCAGGAAATGAAATAATAGATGCAATGGCTGAGGTACATGCTGGAGTTTGTGGTGCACACCAATCTGGTCCTAAAGTGCATTACCAACTTAAGCATTTGGGTTATTATTGGCCCACAATGTTTGAAGATTCAATGAAATTTGCAAAGAAATGTCATCAGTGTCAAATACACGCTGATTTTATTCATCAACCACATAAACCATTGCATCCAGCCAATATGTCTTGGCCCTTCAAAATATGGGGAATGGATATTGTTGGACCAATTGACCCTCCTTCATCTAAAGGCCATAAGTTCATTCTCGCTGCGGTAGATTATTTTTTTAAATGGGCAGAGGCTATACCATTAAAAGATATCAAGGCAGAAAATGTTGAGAATTTCATAAGAAATAACCTCATATACCGTTTTGGTATTCATCCCGAATTATATCCGACAATGGGACTTCATTTAAAAATAAAGAGGTACAGAGGTTGACCAACAAGTTCAAAATTAAACACCTTTTTTCCATAGCTTATAATCCCTCTACTAATGGACAAGCTGAAGTATTTAATAAAGTATTATGTAAATTACTCAAAAAAGTGGTTTCACAGAATAAACGACAATGGCATGAAAAATTACTTGAGACTTTGTGGGCATATCGAACCACAACACGTACACCAACAGGAATGACCCCTTATTCTCTCGTGTTTGGAGGCGAGGCAGTCCTTCCATTAGAAATACAAATTTCTTCCTTAAGAGTTGCTGTCCATGAAAAACTTACAGAAGATGAGGCAGCAAAATTATGATTAATAGAGTTGGATAACCTTGAAGAAATGTGGCTTCGAGCCCTACAAAATCTAGAGGCATATCAAGCTAGGATGTCTCGAGCTTTCGATAAACGGTTGAAAAGAAGATCGTTCAATGAAGGCGACTTGGTCCTCGCAGTCGTGCGACCGATGAATATCACGCACCGCATGCAAGCAAAATTCAAGCCTAAGTGGGAAGGCCCGTATATCATAAAAGATGTGTATTCTAGCGGTGAATATCGGATTGTTTCTCTAGATGGTGAGTATTATCCACCACCAATAAATGGGAAATTCGTAAAACGCTATTATGCATAAAGAACTTTAAAGAAAAAGCTCCATCGCTGCATGAGCCTACATCAATAGCTCTGTTGCTTCATGAGCCTAAACTGCAAGTAAAAAAAAACATCATCATATATATGCTCCAACGCTTTACGAGCTTAAATTGTACGCATAAGAAAAATGTTATATGGCTTCGTCGTTCTATAAATCTCAGGTGCGAGTAATACACAGATATTACTAAGTGTAAAGTACAAACACTATGACCAGCCTGTTTTGTTTTAAAAATATATATATATATATGGTAGCACAGAAGTCGATTTATATGACCATAACACAATTTAATATATATATATATATATATATATATATATATATATATATATATATAAAGACCTCAGGAATTGGACACATCAGTCATACTTTACAAGATAGAATGCAAAATCAATCCAAAGAAAATATATATACGATAGACAACATCCAGCTAAATAATTAGCTGGGGGCAAAATATCTCTAAGTGTCTTCTTCCTAGAAAAAGAGAGTCACAGATGCCCTCAATAAAAGGCGTAGGGAGTAACTTTGTAAATACATGATAGATGGATTGAGTGTTACATCTCTGGAATAAAACAATAAGTAAGTCATCTAATGATTATTACAAAATCATCAGTGATCTGAAATACCAGATGTGTGTGGAATATAGGATAATCAAGACTGAAATAAGTATTCATGAGAAATGAAAGAAATTCTTTTGGAACTTGAAATAAAAGACAAACAAACAAAGACTTCTATCAAGCAGCAGTGCGCCACTTCTTCAAAGGTTCAAAAAACTTCTCAGACTTCTGCCCAATATCAGTTGTTTTCGTCTGGAAGTCATGTGTCTCCATGTAAAAGCCCTTCTGCAGTGCACTCTTCAACTCCTGTACTTCTAAGTTGCGAGTGGAACGTGTTTGAATGAGTTCTTCCTTCTTAATCGTAGCAGCTTCCAAAGATTTCTTGATTTCAGCGAGCTGGTTCTTCAGATCAACTTCATGTTTCTCAGCCAACACTATCTCGTCGACTGTAGTCTTGAGTGTTTCCTCCTTGGCTGCAATCTCAAGCTTAACCTCAACCATAGCCTTACTTCTCTCCTCAGAAGTTACACTAAATTCTGAATGGACTTTCTGCAATTCTTCAGAAGCACTGATCAAACCATCCAGTGATTTCTTAGCCTCCGCCACACTAGCATATTGTGTGGGAAGTTGTGATGAAGCAGCCTGCAGAGCAGCAAGACAAGTTGGGTCCTTCAATGTACCCGTGTTAAACACCTTGAGAATACTATCGACCACCTTGGCAGCAGCATCCTTAAAAGCATTCTCCACGATTGCGTTCATGTCAAGGGCCGCGACAGGAAGCGGCGCTGCTGTATCAACAGGCTTCATAGCTTCGTGCTGTTCAGAGCCTATAAGAAAAAAAGACACAAAAAAATAAAAGAAACAACACATATATATAAGAAAAATAAAGATATGCACATCTGGGTACCATTGGGACATAGTCCTGTATCTTTAGACTCAACAACACAAGGTGCTGTATGCGTTAAATCAGAAGCAGACTGCAAATTAGCATCACTTGGTGCTGTTATGCTCGTAGGAGGCATCTCACTAATAGAAGGAAGAGGTTTTGGGTTGCCATCAAAACCCTGCAGAGAGTAATCAAGGAGGTTTAAATAGTCATCATTTTTTGCTGAGGGAATAGCATGTGGAGATCCTTGGGCTAAATATTGGTTGCCAGGGTTAAGTGGGAAAGTAGGTACTGAAGTAGAGTTGCAGCCTAAATCTCCATCCATGAAATTAAGCTTTCTCTTGGCTGGTGGTTCACTTTCTTGCTCCAAAGGAATCACTTGAGAAGAACGCCCGCTTTTACTAATATTACTTGCCATGTTCACTTGATTATTTGTGGGATTGTCCTGTGCCACAATATTTTCAAATGGCAAAACAACAGAAGAAGAGCATATGGTTTTGCCTTGCTGAGAACGATCCTTTTGCTTCTGTAAGATAAAATAATATTATTAGCTGAAGAAATATGACAATAAAAAAAGATTATAATTAATGAAATAGAAGAGCTAAAAAAAACGCACCAAGCTATTTGGTCTTGGGTCTCACGATCCGACTACGACGAGCAAGCCGAAGCGCCAATGCAATCGCTGAACCAACTTTCGGAGGATATTAACCTTGCGGTAAACAAGATCAACCTAATCACGAGGATCAAGTCTTACGCGCAATCGAAGAACGAGCAAGAATTAGAGGCGAGCAATCTGATGTATTGCACGAAGGTGGAGTTCTGAATTCACGTCGAGAGACGGATGTATAGCTAAGCTAAACTTAAAACAAAACTCGAAGATTACAAGGGGCGCAACCATTGACTATATAGGGGGAGGACGAGGCATCTAGGGCCGGCTGAAGTGGAGAGGCGCGCGATGGAGAGGGAGTCGTGCGACTTGGGCCACGTGGGCCTTCGGGCGACATCATCCTGGGCCATCGTTCCTTAGCATCAAAACTATCTTCAATTCCTGGGCTCGAGCTCTAGTGATTAGGACCTTGTACGTCGTCGTCTCGTTAGAAGATGGATCCGTAACTCGAGGAGGCGCGACGACGAGAGGTGGAGGCATGACAGCTTGGTTTAGCGCGCCATCTTCCGTCGTCATTATTCGTATGTCGTTGATGTCCTCATCATCCTCCCCATCTTGAAGTGAAGTCGTCCTCGACGGCAACTCATCATCCTCACCCAAGTATGGTTTCAAATCTGCAACATTAAAATTAGTGGAAACACCAAACTCCATGGGCAAGTCGAGAAGATAAGCATTATCGTTAATCTTGGTTAGCACTTTAAAAGGACCAGCAGCACGAGGCATCAGTTTAGAACGACGCAAAGTAGGAAATCTATCTTTACGCAAGTGCAACCAAACCAAATCACCAGGTTCAAAAGAAATATGTTTTCTACCTTTACTACCAGCAACTTGATACTTTTTATTAGCAATGGCAATGTTGTGTTGTGTTTCTTCATGCAATTATTTCATGTGATCAATATGAGCAAGAGCAACAAGATGTGGTTCATCTTCAGCATCAATAGCAAACAAATCAATAGACGCCTTAGGAACATAGCCATAAACAACCTCAAAAGGACACATCTTAGTGGTAGAATGTGTAGCACGATTATAAGCAAATTCAACACGAGGTAAACAATCTTCCCAGCATCTCAAATTTTTATCTAAAACAGCTCTAAGCATAGCAGACAAAGTTCTATTTACTACCTCAGTTTGCCCATCAGTTTGAGGATGACAAGTAGTACTAAACAGCAGCTTAGTTCCTAATTTATTCCAAAGAGAACGCCAAAAATGACTAAGAAACTTAGCATCACGATCAGAGATAATTGTTTTAGGAATTCCATGCAATCTAACAATCTCCCTAAAGAACAATTCAGCAACATTTGAGGCATCATCAGTTTTATGACAAGGTATAAAGTGAGCCATTTTAGAGAAACGATCAACAACCACAAAAATACTGTCCCTCCCCTTCTTAGTGCGGGGCAATCCCAAAACAAAATCCATCGAAATATCATACCAAGGAGAAGAGGGAACAGGAAAGGGCATATACAAACCATGATTACCCAAACGAGATTTAGCTTTTTGACATGTAGTACAGCGTGCAACAAGGCGCTCAACATCACGGCGCATCCGTGGCCAAAAGAAATGGTCGGCCAACACCTCATGTGTCTTGAAAACTCCGAAGTGACCCATAAGACCACCTCCATGCGCCTCCTGTAACAACAAAAGACGAACCGAGCTAGCTAGAATACACAGCTTGTTAGCACGAAACAGGAACCCATCCTGCATATGAAATTTGCCCCAAGGTTTTCCATCCTTACAATGCATCATAATATCATGAAAATCAGCATCATTCACATATTGATCTTTCAAAGCTTGCAACCCAAAGATTTTAAAGTCTAATTGGGACAGCATCATATAACGACGAGACAAAGCATCGGCAATCATATTTTCCTTCCCGTTTTTATGTTTAATGATGTATGGAAAAGATTCAATAAATTCAACCCATTTAGCATGACGACGATTCAGATTAGTTTGGGTTCTAATATGTTTCAAAGCCTCATGATCAGAATGAATAATAAATTCGCGAGGCCATAAATAATGCTGCCATGTTTGCAAAGTTCTTACTAAAGCATAAAGTTCTTTATCATAAGTGGAATATTTAAGAGCAGCACCACTTAACTTCTCACTAAAATAAGCAATGGCTTTATGATCTTGCAACAAAACAGCACCCAAACCAATTCCACTAGCATCACATTCCAATTCAAACACTTTATCAAAATTAGGCAATTGTAAGAGAGGAGCATGAGTTAACCGTTTCTTTAAAGTGTTGAATGCGTCGTCTTGTGGTGCGCCCCACTCAAATGTCGCACCCTTCTTGGTCAGCTCATGTAATGGTGCAGCAATAGAACTGAAATCCCACACAAAACGATGATAGAAGCCTGCAAGACCAAGAAAACTGCGAACCTGTGTGACCGTCGTCTGTTGGGGCCAACTCTGAATGGCGTCCACCTTGCTGCTATCCACCTCAATGCCCTGTGGAGTAACAACATATCCAAGAAACGAAACACGTTGCGTGCAAAAAGTGCATTTTTCCAAGTTCCCAAACAAGTGAGCAGCACGTAAAGCATCAAAAACAGCACGCAAATGATCTAAATGCTCATTCATGGATTTGCTGTATATAAGGATATCATCAAAATAGACAACAACAAATAATCCAATGAAAGGCCGAAGAACTTCATTCATTAAGCGCATAAAAGTGCTAGGAGCATTAGACAATCCAAACGGCATTACCAACCATTCATACAAGCCAAATTTAGTTTTAAAAGCCGTTTTCCATTCATCTCCTAATTTCATTCTTATTTGATGGTAACCACTACGTAAATCAATCTTAGAGAAAATTGTGGCACCACTAAGTTCATTAAGCATATCATCAAGGCGTGGTATAGGATAATCGATAACGAATTGTAATATTGTTAATTGCACGACAATCTACACACATACGCCAAGAACCATCTTTCTTAGGAACAAGCAAAACAGGAACCGAACAAGGGCTGAGAGACTCACGAATGTAACCTTTATCAAGCAATGCCTGCACTTGACGCTGAATTTCTTTCGTCTCCTCAGGATTTGTGCGGTACGGGGCGCGATTAGGAAGCTGTGCGCCTGGAATTAAATCAATCTGATGTTCTGTGCCACGAATAGGAGGAAGACCCGGCGGCAATTCAGTGGGAAAAACATCTTTATGGTCCTGCAAAAGGTTAGCAACAGCAAGAGGAATATGCAACATAGGCGCCTCATCTAGTGAAACAAGCATACGAGAGCAAACTAGCGCATAGCAAAGCAGATTAGCATCATGTAATTCATCAAAATCAGCTCGTGTAGCAAGCAAGATAGGGTTATTCAATTTGATCTCATGTTGAACAGGTGCAACAGGAGGTGATGTAACCAATTTTGCAGCTTTTGTCGCTCGAGCAATATCATCTTTAAGAACTTGTTCAGGTGTCATAGGATGAATAACAATTTTCTGACGCTTAAACATGAAGGAATAATAATTAGAGCGACCATGATGAACACTATCAACATCATATTGCCAAGGACGGCCAAGCAACAAAGAGCATGCTTCCATTCGAACAACATCACAATCTACAAAATCAGAATAGGCGCCAAGAGAGAAAGGAACACGTATCGAGCGCGTTACCTTTATTTTGCCGCCATCATTAAGCCATTGAACGTGATAAGGATGTGGATGCTTCCTTGTTGGCAATGACAACTGCTCCACCAAGGTCGTACTAGCTAAATTGTTGCAACTGCCACCATCGATGATTATACAGACCGCTCGTTCTTGCACAACGTCTTTGATATGAAAAATGTTGTGGTGCTGATGCTTTTCATCCTGAACGACCTGTGTACTAAGAACACGCTGCACAACAAGAGTGGCATACCTATCGGCGGCACTAGAGTCGACATGAAGCTCCGTATTATCTGCATGATTAGTGGCAAGCATAGTCTGC
The DNA here is from genome assembly GCA_030378355.1 of Eleusine indica. NCBI lineage: Eukaryota > Viridiplantae > Streptophyta > Magnoliopsida > Poales > Poaceae > Eleusine > Eleusine indica. The sequence continues at coordinate 26,196,919 of CM059501.1, read as the reverse complement.
TGAATATCCTCAGAATCACTAGCAGAACAATACCCACCGTCGTCACGAATCAACATAGTTCGTTTATTTGGACAATCGCGTATCACATGACCAAATCCTCGGCAACGGTGACACTGAATATCACGAGCTCGTCCAGACGACGAGGAGGATGGCACGATCGAGGCAGATTTGGCCGTGGATGGAGCGATTTGGTCTCTCTCTCTCTCTCTCTCTCTGGAGTAGGGACACACGAAACCGAACAGAACCAAACACAGGGCGAGGCGAGTGAGTCACGACGTAACCGAGTAGGACTCGATCAGCGAGGCGAGCGGGTCACGACGTAACCGAGTAGGACTCGATCAGCGAGGCGAGCGGGTCACGACGTAACCGAGTAGGACTCGATCGTCGAGGCAGTGATTGACCCGGACTCACGGTGCAGCGAAAAAATTTGGCAAACGAGACGGGGTAAACAGATGCGGCGAAAAGCAAACTGTGGTGGTGAAAACACGCGGCACGGCGGAAGAATACGACGATGATAGGAAGAAAATGATGAAACACAGTGTACCAGCAACGATCAAAAGCGAAAGCACAAAAACTCAACAATGCAAATTATTGAACGAAAGTGCGAGGCTCAAAACGGTACTGGGGTAAACTTTTTTTTTGTAGTTTTCGGTTTATGTGGACTTGGATAAAACTCACCGAGAAACACTGGAATCTGATACCACTTGATAGGTGTAGAGTGTCTGATCTTTCGGCGAGTGGAGATAACTTCAATTTGGTGGATGTTGACCCTCACGATCCGACAACGGCGAGCAAGCCGAAGCGCCAATGCAATCGCTGAACCAACTTCCGGAGGATATTAACCTTACGGTAAACAAGATCAACCTGATCACGAGGATCATTCTTACGCGCAATCGAAGAACAAGCAAGAATTAGAGGCGAGCAATCTGATGTATTGCACGAAGGTGGAGTTCTGAATTCACGTCGAGAGACGGATGTATAGCTAAGCTAAATTTAAAAAAAAACTCGAAGATTACAAGGGGCGCAGCCCTTGACTATAGGGGGAGGACGAGGCATCAAAGGCCGGCTGAAGTGGAGAGGCGCACGGTGGAGAGGGAGTCGTGCGACTTGGGCCACGTGGGCCTTCGGGCGACATCATCCTGGGCCGTCGTTCCTTAGCATCAAAACCGTCTTCAATTCCTGGGCTCGAGCTCTAGTGATTGGGCCCTTGTACGTCGTCGTCTCGTTAGAAGATGGATCCGCAACTCGAGTAGGCGCGACGACGAGAGGTGGAGGCGTGACAGCTTGGTTTAGCGCGCCATCTTCCGTCGTCATTATTCGTATGTCGTTGATGTCCTCATCAATTGCTCTCAAAGAGTAATATAATGAACAAAGAGCCGGCTGAGCTAAAGCATATCGGCGGCCCATGGCTATCCAAGAAGCTATGACTAACACCCCAGGCCGAATATATGGTCTTCCCCCATATACCACAAAGCAACAGAGCCAAAGAGCTAAGAAAGCTGCTTTATAAATGCGAGCAGACTCAATATCATTGGAAAGAGGACCTCCTGGATGGTTATAAAAATGATTGCACCACTCTTGAAATGATACTCGACCATCGACTTCTAATTTATCCCACTCCCCTAAGAGATAAGATAGGCATTTTGGATATAACAACACTGATGGTTCAAGATCATGGCCAGAAGGAACAAATTCATCATAGCACTCTCCTTCCAGTGGCAAACTCCCAAGCCGACGCATCTCTAGAAGTGTCACGGTATGCTCACCAGACTGGAACAAGAAAGTGTTTGTATTTGGATCCCATCTTTCTAGCAAGGACTTCAAAAGCGGATCTGAAACAAAATAGTCTCCTAAAGAGCAATATATGGCCCCATAGATGTAATCTGAACCCTCACTATCTCCTCTTAAATTGGAAGAATGATTGCTTAGGATATCAGCGCCCCACTCAGCATAGCCTGAAGGGATTGGGATACGCTCAGTAGTAAAGTCTTCCCAGCCGAGACCTTCATTGATTATCTTATTCTCTAATGTCGATGCCCTTGTGGTTTGAGGAATAGGTGCCCATGGATAAAAGCAACGAGCAGAAAAAGTAGAAGCTTGTCGCCACCCTTGATCAGTATTTGTCATGTCACCCTTTGTCAGCTCTTGCACACTAATTGTGGGGTTGACTGCCCCTTTAGTCTTCGGCTCATACATTTGAACCCGGGTGACATATGAAAGAGGCATCCTATAGAGAGAAATTGCTTCTCTCTTCCATCTACATAGAAAAAAGGTGCATATATCAAGATGTTTAGGTATAAACATAAATGCTACACACTAAAAACACAAGACATAGCACACATATTTATATTATATACGATCTTCAGTTACAGCTCCTTAAAAAGATTAGATCAAAACGCGTCATCCTGATATGACAATAAAAAAAAAGAGACCAAAAAGTGAGCGTGTTTCATAAAAAAAAAAGCACTGATGCAGGATCTGATACACTGGTTCTAACAAAAACGACAAATAGCATCTTGGAACAATCAGACTTGATATATCAAAGTTCATTCAACTTGAGAGGTATATATATAACGTCAAAGCTCATCTAGGCGACTAAAGAACATAGGATGCTTTCTAATTATGATTTAAAAGTACCTTCTTGCGCTGCCAAGAGTGACACCAGTAAATGCGTTACTTGATGTTAACCCGGGCAGCGCCAGACGAGTCTACAGAATGCAAAGCAAAGAAAGATGGATGATGGATCACCCATACGCATGAGCGCCGTCACACAAAACCACAAACAAAAGTGAATGAGAGGAGAAGAAACCATGAGAAAGAAAGAGACCTTGGTCAGATCGTGAGAAACGAATCGCGTTTACTGCGGCAGAGAGGTCAAGTAAAGAAACCCTGACGGCTGAAGCCAATATACATAGATGGATCCACTAGTAAAAAACTCCCCTATTCTCTCCTACGTGCGTGAGATTTTATAAGTTTCTTAATAATGTGGGTTAAAAAAAAAGGTTTATCCATCACGTTCCTAGAATGCGTAACATACTGGCGTCGTGAGCTATAATACGTGAGCTCCATACGTTAACCCCCTCAAAGAAAAAAAAAGGGAAAATTATCATTGTGAAATAAATGAAGTAAAATAAAAATCAAATTTTGAGTTACAGATATGTCGATATATACCTTTCTCCACATCCGGACCTCGAGGGGGCATCTGTTGACACTAATTTTGATATTACTGAAATAGTTCAAATTATGAGAAATATAACATCTTATGTTAATTATAAAAAAATCAATATTATAAATTAATAATAAATGATTTATGAATAACGCTAGCATGCACTATTATACAACACGTAGCATTGTTGTGCAGATGCATTATACCCCAAAATACATAGCCGATATATGATTTGTTATACCATAAACAAAATAATAATATATAAATAAATACAATATAAATACATTGCTCAAATGAAAATCAAACATATCGTCACGTAATCTCCAATTGTGTACTTGCAAGCATTTTTGCTTGATCAAGTCTAATAAATAACCAAATTACCTTTTTGTAATAGACAAATGCGTATATACGCGGCCATAGGCTGCATTGCCGGAAGTTAATCAACGTTTTTTTCCTTAATCACACGTAATTAGCCTATATGATTGCAGCCCAAATAGCTGTGCACGTGAGTCCATCTTCAAAGACACATGCTGAAAGCCCAGTGTTCCTTGCAGTTGGCCGAGGGACTCTACCATGATCTCCACCCTGCATGAGACTCGGACGCTCACCGTGGTTAGCAAACACCGCTTCCGCCTAAATCTTTTGAAATCGAATAGAAAAGGAGGGAATCGGGGAGCGGGAGAATTACCACGCTTCCCCGATGGAACCACCACTCCCTGCTCTATAAATACAGGGCATGGCCGTAGACAGGGGAAGGGTCCAGAGATACACCATCAGGCTGCCGAAGTTCAGAGCAAAGAACCATCGGCAGGCGGCTAGTCAGGAACTCGAAAACAAACCACCACCGCCACCATAGTTCGTCGGTGCTTGGCCATTAGAAACAGCAAGCACCTGCGATGAAGAAAGAGAGCAAGGAGGCGAGCGCCAGCGAGATCGCTGCTGTGTTCGTAGCAGTTGGCAAGGTGAGAATCTGCAGAGTTATCCTGTTCGTCAGATCACAAGCAAGCAACTGCAGTTTCTTTCTCTCTCTTTCTCTCGTTCGGTTCATGGCTCTTGCCTTCCTTCGATTCTGGTCCTGTTAGGAGATTCAGACTGCTCATCATCCAGTCTGGCGCCTACCATGGATACAGATCAGGACATGGTAAAGATGCCACACGAGAAGATCACGCCATCACCCTTATGGGCGCCTCTATTCTTCATATCATCAGAAAATTGACCTTGCCGGAAGTGCTCGCTTCGCTCACGCTTCATGTGCAGGTTCTGCGCTCTCTCATAACCGCCAGGTTAGTAGTGATGCAGGTGCAGTTCTTTAACGACATAACCATGCACTTACTTCGTTTACGCTATACGTGTCAGCCAAATCAAAGTGCTACACGATGATAGATGTATGCAGGTCTGAGTAGAACATAAGTCAAAACTCCATAAATTCTGTGTTGCATAAAAGAAACCGTGCATCACGCCATCGTCTTGCAAAATTCTGTAGGCGGTTACATTGCATCCTGCAGAAATCATCAAAATCTAAACTAGTGATTTGCGGCACCGCTAATCATACACCTAAAAATATGCATGATAGAGCATAGAGATTCTTTCATGCATGCATGTTTCATCTCGTTAGGCTGCATAATGCCTGCGTGCATCATTAAAAGTTACGTCGATGTGTTCACAAATTAACAACTGACGATTTTATCTGAAACTGCACTACGCTCAAGCATTTCCACGTCAAAGGTCATAAAGTACATGGTCAATTTAAATAAAACCATAACAACATTCAGATTAGATCTTGCATCTCAACTCTCAATCAGCCTGAACCGTAATGCATTGCTGTCTGAGTGAGACAGTAAAAATATGCAAATTTTGCATAGAAGCCAAGCCAATATAAAACAGTTATAATGTTGTATGGATGCCCATCATAGCATCATGCTCAGCATACAACCTAATTATTTTGTGATCTGACATGCAAATACGCGGGCATTAGCCTAAGCAAATTGGCGTAAGCATGCCATATTCATCATTCAAATAGTACTCCGACCATCCGCATCCTGGCCAAGTAGATGAAACTCTGAACTAAATAATTCTTCAGTCTAGATACTACATGCATTATTCCTGAAAGAGGAAATGCTCTGGCACTCAAACAAGCTGATTATGTCCCTTATCAAAATTATATAGACATACCTTAGCCAAATAAAATATTCAAATGTCATGCTCTAACTGCACTCTGCATACAGATCATGCTTCACGCCTGCATATAGGCATACATTTCTTTGACCCTATGGCATACAAGGTTCAAAGAAAATGATAAGCTTGCTCCGATCACACTCTGCACATGAGCTCTAAGTCCTTGAGTTCTATCCAGTCCAGAATAGTCATCTACGTTAAAATTTACAAATGTATTTCTCCTGGTCGATTATATGATCAAACAAGTATTTGTGGCTCATATATTAGTTATTGCTTGATGAATATATATCAAAATTATCTGGTGATAACTAAGCCCAAAACTATAGGCATTTCATACATCTGCATGCCAATCATAAAGACCAAAGTAATTTGTGTGTACCTGCATAAACACACATATGTCGGGTTATAAACGAAAAGAATATGTTAGGCTCTTCGGCAAGCATTCATCCAAGACGTCAAGACTGAAGATTTTGATTTTTCTTTTATAGTCTGTAAAAGGAAGCCATGTGTTGTGATGAATATGTAATCTTCCTTTTCTATGTTGGAATTCCTAATCAGCGGTTTTCTCCTTTGGAGATGTAATTAACATAATTTTTATGTAAATGTAAGAATTATGGAAGTATGAACTCGCAATACCTGATTATTTTCTTTTACGCATTTAAATTAAATTTAAATTCAAATTTGTCTCTCATGAAGGGGGTGCGCGTCGCCTCGACCGTTTTCCCGCCATCAGATTCTGGCACGCCCAGTGGGACCTACTTTTCCCCTCATCTTAAAATTCCAATATAGTCACAACATATGGCTTTGAGTTCAAATGACAAAGTAAAAAAAATGATGATATGATATATGATATACACCTATGTCTGCAAGAAAACTCACATATAGTTTTCTTACATGAAGGAAAGCATGGCGGGACATGTTCAAGATTTCATCACCATCCGTGTGGGTTCCCTCTGGATCAATGTTCCTATGGGACCCCTCCAAGCAACCAGCAGCACCAAGTCACTCCGCACTACGGCCACATCGCCGACGGTAGTGAATAATGAACAAGAAGTCAATTCCAAGCTTGAGGAGAGCTTCACTCCTGTTGTGTCCAAAGCTGCAAAGCGAAGGGCAAGGAGGGCTGCTGCCAAAGAGAAGGTGGTGACCTCAAAAGTGCACATTAATGATGCACGCAAGACACCCTCCTCACGCTCATCTCCTCTTGGGTCCCTCAAGCCACCAAGTTACAAAACTCCCAACCATGAAGCAAAGCCAAGTTCCCACCGTACAACATTGGGAGAATGGCCTGTTTTCGTCATGAAGACAATTCCAAAGAGATCAACATTCCGCATCCATGTCCTCTCCATCAAGTCCAAAAAATGAGAGGCAGTTTTCTACATCAAATTTCCCTACCGGGTTGGAAGTGATGTCCTCAAACCAGCCTCTAAAGATAACAGAAACACCACCTAAAAAGACAGTGGGCGCATCATCGACACCGATGTTGCAGCCCATGGACAAAGGGAAAGCTCCAATGATAAAGTGTGACACATCATCTTCTGAAGAAGAGTCACACCATGTGATGAGTCGACTTCGTGCCAATGCTCCGAAATTTGTTCCTTCGTCGGTCTATAATCCCGACAAGGTTCAAACCAAACGTGAGCTTCGATGGCAAGGAGTTCACCTTTTTCCTCACAACGTGGAGAGGGGTCATGTTGATCCCTTAGCTATAATTTCTGACCCAATATCATCAGAAATAATAATCTCACAAAAATCTGTACAAAGTTCAACATCTACTAACCGCTGCCAATGACGCCAACGTAATGCTCATCGGATATGGGCAAATCTCCCAGCAGCAATTGATGATCCTGTTATGGTAAAGTCACATTGAGAGTTCATTGTTGACACCATTATGGTAAAGTCACATGAACAAAATGCAGGATGGAGAGCCATGCAAATCTCTCTAGAAAATACAATATGCCAGGATTTGAAATCACTGCTGCCTGGCGTATCTCCCTCAGATGATAGTATTGGTGGAGAGCTCATGAGACGAGCTGAAGTTTCGGCTAAATATCCAGAATATCAAGAGTTTGTGAAGAAGGATCCAAGGCGCGCAAAATATGCCAAGCAAGCGGCAAATGTACGCGCAAGACGTAATGAATATAAGTTACGGGAAATGGCAATACCCACCGATTCCATGTCTAGCGAGATACGTGGATTTGACATTCCCTCATCAAGTTATGTCAATAACCATCAAGAAAATATAGAATTTGTAGTGCCAATGAAACAAAATGCATCAAACTGCAGTTCATGGCCAACAAGGAAGAAAACCCCACGAAATAAATTTGAGGTTTTTACTTCTATGCCTGTGGGTATCAATAGAGGTGATGATAATGTTGGAGATATGCCCAAGAGACAATACGGATTTGATCCGGATGTGAGGGTCATATGGATATTGATCCATGAGGAATTAGTCCACTAATGGGCCAACTAGTCGAGGCCCATTAGAAGGGTCTATTTAAGTGGAGGAGGGGCTTAAGGCGCAGGTGATTCCACCAGTCCTTAAGCCGCCGTGCTCCTCTTTCTCGCCCACAAAACCCTAACCGTGTTGCCGGTGCTAGCACGCTGCGCACGGTGCTCCAACCCCGTACGTGTGGATACCGCGAGGAGGCGCTGCTGCTGCTGCGGTGCCGACTACTTCCTCTACACCGACGCGCAACTACGTTGGATCGAGCTGCTCCAACACTCGCTTCCGCTCCGCCTGCGCGTCTAGTGGTAACGATCCATGATCCTCTCTTGCAAGGTTTCCTGGTTGAACGGTAGAAATTATTATATGCTATCGTAGCTTACCCGTTCCCCAAGAGCGGTATCAGAGCCAGGTTGTGTAGTTTGTGATCTAGATCTTGTGCATATAGTTGATATGTTGATGTCCTAGATGAGATCTATTACATGTTTTTGTGTTTGGATTGATTAGATCAATGATGATAGGGAGGTTCACAAGGTAATGGGCGGACAGCGATACATGCATCATTGATTTATTTGTGTTCCTTCTCCGTGCGCGCGCGACTTGTCCCTACCGGCTGGAATCACCATCGGGACTAACTGCGTGCGCCAGTAGAGGAGCCAATAGTATCATAATTATGTACCGCAGTCTACTCATGAAAACCTAATGGAAAACTAAACCATTATGAATGACTCAAAATTGGGCAAATATGATTTTCCCGATAGGATTTTCATTGTGATTTTATAGATACGATCTGTGAAATCCTGTGAGGTTTTGGCCACATGTTAGCATTCGCTTCTCGCCTAACTTGTTTTTGCAGAGAATGTTGTGAATGGTATGGCCCAAAAGATGCATGTGATGTATATGTGTGATTTGCATGGCATGCGTGCCATGATTAATTACAACTGGGTTGAGGCTGTCATATTATTGTATAACGGCCTGCGTGTCGACCTGTGATGCTTGATATTCTCATGTAATTTATTACTAGCTATTAGTTGTAGTAGCTAAGTGTTAGTTCATGGAGGCCTCAAGCATGATGGTTGAAGGGACGGGAGACATGGCGATGACAATGGAGATGGAGATCACCAATTGAAAGGGGGCATACTATTTCACAAGTTAATATGATTGCCTGTGATGATGTTCCTATCATCCTATTCTTTCATGTGTTATTTATATTAGATATGATTAACATGCTAGAATAGGTTCCCTCAAGAAAAATTAAATTATATGCCATTCTAATAGCTGCACTGATGTGGACAAGGGTTCCCGATCTTCCGAAAGGTTCTTGGTAAGTTGATTTGGTCGGAGGCGACACACAAATCGATCCGGCTTCAGAACAGCACGTTCTAAACCCCGCAATCGCAGCACGACGTCTCCTCTGGTTATCAACCGTCCAAAAGACGATTGACCTCGCCGAGAAGGCTGATCCCTGCCTGCGAATCAAGAACACAAGCAAGAACAACGAAGATTGCAACACAATTGCAGATGTATGATTAAACTCTCGAAGTTGGGGTCTCACAAACCGATGAACGGCGAAACTGTTTATGAACAGAATTGATCTAAGCAAAACCCGAACCCTAATGGTGCGGCGGCGGCTGTATATAAAGACCCTAGGGTCGTGCAAGACCCTCTGAACGCGCCCCTAATTGGGCTCAACTAGATACAAAGCCCAAAGGCCAAAAATAGGCGACGCAGCACCGACACAGATTCTGGACTCTGTCTTGTTTTGACGATTCCCGATGACTCCGGATGAATTTTGACATGAGGTCAGCGGCATTGGAAAGTTCTTCTCCTTATCTTTCCGTGCATATGTAGAACGTCCAAATCCGAGTCCGTATGCGTCCTGGGCAACTGTTTTAGTACAGACTGGTCCTGGGCCCCGAAACAGACTCGAAGTCGGTTTTGATTGGGCCTCCACTTTGGCTTCCAAGCTCTTGCTGGTCCTCCACGTTCCCAGCTCCTTCTCCCATCATCTCCTGGTCTTCTCCATGGTTTCTAATCATAAAATAATCATTAGGTAGCAAACCATTCTCAAAAGTATCATATAGCGAAGAACGTAGGAACGAGCTCACCTCTAAATTTAGTCGTCGTGCACGAGCTCTAGTCATTGGACCTTGCAAGTCCAGATTTGGAGGAGTGTTGTGTGTATCCATAAGAGTGATGTCCTCATCATCCCCCCCCTCTTGAAGTGGAGTCGTCCTCGACTCGAGCTCATCCTCTTCTCCCAAGTATGGTTTCAAATCTGAAATATTAAAAGTAGGACTAACCCCGAACTCGGGAGGCAACTCAAGTTTGTATGCATTATCATTAATCTTCTCTATTATTTTGAATGGACCATCAGCTCTAGGCATTAGTTTAGACTTTCTCAATTCTGGAAATCTATCCTTCCTTAAGTGTAACCACACTAAATCTCCTACATCAAGCTTTATTTCCTTTCTACCCTTACTGCCAGCAATTTTATACTTTTCATTCATCTTTTCAATGCTAAGTCTAGTGGTCTCATGCATTTGCAAAATAAATTCAGCACGCTCCTTAGCATCAACATGAACTCTCTCATTAATAGGTAGAGGAAGTATATCAAGTGGAGTACGGGGATCAAAACCATACACTACCTTGAATGGACTTACCTTGGTAGTAGAATGTGTTGCCCGATTATAAGCAAACTCAACATGAGGTAAGCATTCTTCCCATTGCTTCAAATTTTTCTTCAAAATAGCTCGCAACATAGTACCCAAAGTGCGGTTCACAACCTCAGTTTGTCCATCAGTTTGTGGATGACAAGTTGTAGAAAATAACAACTTTGTACCCAACTTATTCCAAAGCGTGCGCCAAAAATGACTCAAGAATTTTGCATCACGATCTGAAACAATAGTAGAAGGCATACCATGCAAACATACAATTTCTTTGAAAAAAAGATCAGCAATGTAACTAGCATCATCAGTTTTATGACATGGTATAAAGTGTGCCATCTTGGAAAAACGATCCACAACAACAAAAATGCTATCACTCCCCCTCTTAGTCCTAGGCAGTCCTAAAATAAAGTCCATAGAAATATCCGCCCAAGGAATAGAAGGAACAGGAAGTGGCATGTATAAACCATGTGGATTCAATCGAGACTTAGCTTTTTGACATGTAGTGCAGCGAGCAACAAAACGCTCAACATCTTTCCTCATCCTTGGCCAAAAGAAGTGTGTGGCCAAGATATCCTCCGTCTTCTTAGCACCAAAATGACCCATCAATCCACCTCCATGCGCCTCCTGCAACAATAAAAAACGAACGGAACCAACTGGAATGCATAGGCGGTTAGCTCTAAACAAGAAACCATCATTCAACACAAATTTGTGCCAAGCACGACCTTCTTTACAGTGCAGCAATACATCTTTAAAATCAACATCAGCAACATATTGTTCTTTAATTGCCTCAAGTCCAAAAATTCTACAATCAAGTTGAGACAACAAAGTATATCGCCTAGATAAAGCATCAGCAATCACATTATCCTTCCCTTTCTTATGTTTAATAATATAAGGAAAAGACTCAATAAACTCAACCCATTTAGCATGTCTACGGTTCAAATTGCATTGAGAACGAATATACTTAAGTGATTCATGATCAGAATGAATAACAAATTCTTTGGGCAACAAATAATGACGCCACGTCTCTAAAGAACGTACAAGTGCATATAGTTCCTTATCATACGTGGAATAATTCAAAACAGGCCCAGTAATTTTCTCACTAAAGTATGCAACAGGTTTACCATCTTGCATCAAAACACCACCAATGCCTATACCACTAGCATCACATTCAAGCTCAAAAGTCTTATCAAAATTGGGTAATTGCAGCAATGGTGCATGTGTAAGTTTGTCCTTCAAAGCATCAAAAGACTCATGATGTACCTTACCAAAATGGAAGTCAACGCCCTTCTTTGTCAACTCATGCAATGGTGCTGAAATCTTTGACAAAGCGGCGGTAGAAACCTGCAAGACCAAGAAAACTCCTCATCTGTGTGATAGTTTTTGGTACAGGCCAGCTCTTTATGGCTTCAATCTTCGCCTCATCCACCTCAATTCCCTGTGGAGTCACAACATAGCCAAGAAAAGAGACTCGATCCGTGCAAAAGGTGCACTTCTCAAGGTTACCAAATAAACGTGCAACTCGCAAAGCATCAAAAACAGCACGCAAATGAATCATATGATCATCCATAGATTTGCTGTAAATCAAGATATCATCAAAGTAGACAACCACAAATTTGCCAATAAAAGGTCTTAAAACCTCATTCATCAAACGCATGAAAGTACTGGGTGCATTAGTTAACCCAAAAGGCATTACTAACCACTCATACAACCCGAATTTGGTTTTGAAAGCTGTTTTCCATTCATCTCCAAGTTTCATTCTAATTTGATGGTAGCCACTACGCAAATCAATTTTAATGAAAATTATAGCACCACATAACTCATCAAGCATGTCGTCTAGCCTAGGAATAGGATGACGATACCTAATAGTAATGTTATTAATGGCTCTACAATCTACACACATACGCCAAGAACCATCTTTCTTAGGAACCAAAAGTACAGGAACAGCACAAGGACTAAGTGATTGACGAACATACCCACGATCCAAAAGGTCTTGGACTTGTCGTTGTATCTCCTTAGTCTCCTCAGGGTTGGTCCTATAAGCAGCACGGTTTGGCAAAGTAGCACCAGGAATCAAATCAATTTGATGCTCAATCCCTCTCAAAGGTGGCAAGCCCGAGGGTATCTCAGCTGGGAAAACATCCTCATACTCCTGCAAAAGGTTAGTGACAGCAGGAGGCAAAGCACTAGAAGCAATATCACCAAGCAAAAACAAGGCTTGTTTGCATATCAAAGCATAGCAAATATCATCAGTAGAAATTTCAGCAAGCTCAGATTTTGTGGCAAGACATGAACGACCTTGTAATTTAATTGCAGCACCCTTAGAACTTGAAGAATCATTAACATTACTTGGTGTAGAAGCAGAATTAACAGGTTGCTGAATTTCAGGGCTTTTATTTTTCAAACTAGCAGCTCGTTCTAAATCAGCTTGTACAATTTCAGCAGGGGTCATTGGTAACAAAGTAATTTTAGTTCCTTTATGCATAAAAGTGTACTTATTACTTTTACCATGGTGTACAACATCATTATCAAATTCCCAAGGTCTACCCAATAAAAGTGAACAAGCTTGCATGGGTACAACATCACAATCAACGGAATCCACATAGGAACCAATGGAAAAAGGAACTCTGCAAGTTTGTGTTACCTTAGCTTTTCCAGAGTCATTTAACCACTGAATGTAGTATGGATGTGGATGTGGGCGTGTGGTCAAATCAAGCTTCTTAACCACATCAGAACTCACCAAATTGTTGCAGCTTCCTCCATCAATGATGACACGTGCCCGACGGTTCTTGATGACGAAGAAAATCTGGAACAAGTTATGTCGCTGCATCATCTCGGGCTGCTGGATTTGTGTGCTAAGCACACGCTGCACAATAATATTCATGTAGCCCGTGGTATCTCCGCCTCCAAGGATGAGGTCACCGCTGGTGGCAGCGACATCCTCCTCCTCATCCTCCACATCGGAGGTGCTCATGTAACCGCCATCATCTGTCGCCACATATGCTCGCCTACTTGGGCAGTCTTTCTGCACATGGCCAAGACCATGGCATCAGTGGCACTGAATCCCTGTAGTGCGTCCCGTCGAAGCAACAGAGGAGGCACTACTAGCCGGTACCTGCACAGAATTTTTACCTGAGCGCGTAGAAGGGGCAGGGGCTGATCTTGGTGCTGCAGAAACAACACTAGCTGGTGGGGGCGGCCGGAAAGATGGCTTGGGCAGCCCCGAAGTCCCCGTCGGCCGTGGTGGGTAGAAATTCCTGGACTTGCTGTACTCCTCAAAAGCCTGGAAAAGTCCCTGTGATTCTTTCTCTGCAAGTATAGCATACTGGAAACACTGGTTGAGGGTATAAAATTCTTTATAATCAAGGATGTCCTGAATTTCTTTTCTCAAACCAGAATAAAAGCGGCAAATCTGATCCTCTACTTTTTCAACCACAGCACAACGAATCAAACCCTTCTGAAGCTCACTAAAATACTCCTGAACAGTTTTATCTCCTTGATCTAAACGCTGCAGTTTATTACGAATTTCTCTATAAAAAGAAGGAGGAACAAAACGATCACGCATTTCTACCTTAAGTTCTTCCCAAGTAGTAGGCAAATCGGTTTCAGCAGCTAGACCACTCCACCAAACAATAGCAAAGTCCTTAAACTCACTAGTGGCTTGTCTAACTCTATGTTGTTCAGGAACAAGATGGGCATTAAATTTTTGTTCTACCGTCATTTCCCAATCAAGGTAAGCATCACCATCGTACTGACCCAAAAACGAAGGAATTGAAAACTTAATTTTAGCATACGGATCATCTGGAGCATAGTTACCTTGTGTGCGACGGTTGTGGTTGTGGTTGTGGAAACCACCCATACCTTGAGGGTTACGTTGCAAACGGCGTCGTAACCTTGCGGTCCTTGTAGCTGACCTATCGACAGTGCCATCAGCCTTATACACCGTTGCTTCATCATGATCGTCTTCAACGTCGTTGTTGGTGTCGTTGTTGGTGTTGTTGTTGTTGTTGTTGTTGTTGTTGGTCTTGTGAGCGGTCTCCAATTCGACAACCTGATCGGTTAGCTTAGAGACTCTCTTATCCAACCGCTCAATGCTTTCTCCCAGGTGAAGCTTGGTGACGGCGTCGGTGACGGCCCTAGTGATCGTCTCTGCCAAATCACTCTGAACCTCCTGCAAAGCCTTCTGTAACTGATCTTGGCTCACGCACTCATCAAATTTTGAGGGCGAAGCACCCTCTCCATCGCTTCCTGACATCAGAAACACCAAAACAGGAAACAAAAAGTGAAGGTTATCCCTACAAAACTACTAAGCAGTGGTGCCTCTCAACACAGCAAAAGTAAGCTTCTTGCAAAGCTCTTACAAAGTTCTGAAAACAACAAAGCGAAGGATACCAGGGAGAAGTGTTCCACGATTGCAAGGGTTACCAAATAACCTAAGTGCTGTCTAGAAGAAGTATGTAGAGCTAGGAAGGCCAAATATATATATATGAGTGGCACACAAATCAAAAACAGATAGTAAAGCTGAATAAGTGCCCAAATAACTTATCCCTAGTTGCTGGTCTAACTATGTCCTAGAACAGTAGTGATAGCAAAGAAGAAACAAAGAGACAAAGGGACACAGTCGATAACAGGGGGCTTAGTGTAAAACAGCCAAACTCAGAAATTCCAGGGGGCTAGATGGAGCACTAGTAGGAATCTCAAATTTATTTTTTTTTTATTTTATTTTTTTGATATTTTTTTCCAACTCACTAGCAAACAGGAAGAAACCACAAAACATTTCAGCTCAAACCAAGATAGGACGTGGCCTACAGAAAATCTTGAAGTTTCAGAAAACGTCGGGTTTCAACTTGAATGAATTTTTTCTTTATCTTCCCGATTTTTTTTGAATTTTTTGACGAGGGCACACAGGGCATAGCCCAGTGTGGGTATGCTCAACTTTTCGTCTAGAATCTCCTGTAAAAATTTCAGCCAAAACGGACAACCGAGCGAAAAGTTATGGCTGTTTTACCGAAGGGGTGTCGGAATCGGTTATGAAGAACCCGGGGTTTTGAGTGAAATCCGAGTCGGGCTTGGGGTCGGGTAGGGAGTTTTTTGGCAAGGTGGATGCAGCGGAAAGTGGAATTTATGAAAAGTGGTCCGAGGTGGTGAGGGTAGGTTTAGGGTGGGATTAGGGTGGGCGTGTTGATCAATCAACCCTAGCACACAAAGCCGACAAAACCGAGGATGGTGAAGGGGATGGCGGCTAGGGTTGCAAGGGAAACACTACTGACGACAAAAACATAAACTAAACCAGCGACTAAACAAGAACTAGGGCACAAACTCAACACTACGGACTCTGAAATTGAAATATGCAAAGGCTAAACACGTGGTTATGGGCGGGGGAAAATTTTTTTTTTTTTGGTATTTTCAGTGGACGATAGGAAGAACACGAAAACAAAACTAAAGGGTAGTGTGAACCTGACGGTGCACCTGAAGCTCTGATTACCACTTGATGTGGACAAGGGTTCCCGATCTTCCGAAAGGTTCTTGGTAAGTTGATTTGGTCGGAGGCGACACACAAATCGATCCGGCTTCAGAACAGCACGTTCTAAACCCCGCAATCGCAGCACGACGTCTCCTCTGGTTATCAACCGTCCAAAAGACGATTGACCTCGCCGAGAAGGCTGATCCCTGCCTGCGAATCAAGAACACAAGCAAGAACAACGAAGATTGCAACACAATTGCAGATGTATGATTAAACTCTCGAAGTTGGGGTCTCACAAACCGATGAACGGCGAAACTGTTTATGAACAGAATTGATCTAAGCAAAACCCGAACCCTAATGGTGCGGCGGCGGCTGTATATAAAGACCCTAGGGTCGTGCAAGACCCTCTGAACGCGCCCCTAATTGGGCTCAACTAGATACAAAGCCCAAAGGCCAAAAATAGGCGACGCAGCACCGACACAGATTCTGGACTCTGTCTTGTTTTGACGATTCCCGATGACTCCGGATGAATTTTGACATGAGGTCGGCGGCATTGGAAAGGTCTTCTCCTTATCTTTCCGTGCATATGTAGAACGTCCAAATCCGAGTCCGTATGCGTCCTGGGCAACTATTTTAGTACAGACTGGTCCTGGGCCCCGAAACAGACTCGAAGTCGGTTTTGATTGGGCCTCCACTTTGGCTTCCATGCTCTTGCTGGTCCTCCACGTTCCCAGCTCCTTCTCCCATCATCTCCTGGTCTTCTCCATGGTTTCTAATCATAAAATAATCATTAGGTAGCAAACCATTCTCAAAAGTATCATATAGCGAAGAACGTAGGAACGAGCTCACCTCTAAATTTAGTCGTCGTGCACGAGCTCTAGTCATTGGACCTTGCAAGTCCAGATTTGGAGGAGTGTTGTGTGTATCCATAAGAGTGATGTCCTCATTATGCACCTATTAAAATTATGATCGTTGTATGGTAGGTCTGCCAAAGTAGAGTACCTCAACTATCTTAATTATTAGGATAAATGTCGAACATTTATATGCATAGTATTGGTTTAATTAACAAAGCTATCAAAACGGTTTTGGGCTTTGGGGCATGGTGTTGGCGCCGGGGCATGTGATGCCACCCAACAAACAAGAGTCACATAGGGATGTGATTAGCAAAGTGTTGCTTACCTATGTCACTAGATTTCTAGCGGTGATGCCAAAGCTCACTAGGATCTAAGTTGAATATGGATCTTGAACCACTATATGTCGTTTTGAGGGAAAACGGTTCCAAGCATATAGTGGAATAATGAACTTTTGTTAAAATGTTTATAAGAGTTTTATATTTACATAGTGCTTATATTTGCATATTTTCTGTTGTAGATCATGGCACCAACCGCTAGTAACACTTTCAATTTGTGCTCAATTCTTGAAAAAGAAAAGCTTAGTGGAACAAACTTTATTGATTGGTATCGCAACTTGAGAATTGTTCTCAAGCAAGAGAAAAAGGAATATGTTCTAGAGCTTCCCTATCCTGATGATCTGCCAGAAAATGCTACTGCCACTCAGAAAAGGGAGTATGAGAAACATACCAATGATGCAGTTGATGTTAGCTGTCTCATGCTTGCCACTATGTCCTCTGAGCTTCAGAAGCAATATGAGAACGCGGATGCCCATAATATGATTGAGGGACTTCGTGGCATGTTTGAGAACCAAGCAAGGTCTGAGAGGTACAACATCTCAAAGTCCTTGTTTGTGTGCAGGCTAGCTGAAAACGGTTCTGTCAGTCCTCATGTGATCAAGATGATTGATTACATTGAGAATCTGGAAAAACTTGGTGCTGCTCTACACCCTGATTTGGCCACAGATGTGATTCTCCAGTCGCTTCCTGCGAGCTATGAGCCTTTCATTTTAAACTTTCAAATGAATAGCTTAGAGAAGACATTGGCTGAGTTGCATGGGATGCTTAAGACAGCTGAGGCAAGCATCAAAAAATCTGGTCCAAGTCATGTTAACTTGGTTCAAAAGGATAGCAAGAAACGAAAGCGCATGACTAAGGCTAAGGCTACAGATCAGATCTCTAGCACTAAGCCTAAGCCTGCAGCAGCTCCTAAGCCTAAACCGGCGGGTAGTGATCCTTGTTTTCACTGCAAGAAACCCGGTCATTGGAAGAGGAATTGCAAGCTTTATCTGGAAGAGCTGAAGAAGAAGGGTGGAGACACTTCTAATTCAGGTATCAATGTTATTGAAATTAATAATGTTGCTACATGTCCTTATGATTCATGGGTATTTGATACCGGATCGATGATTCATACTTGCAAATCGTTGCAGGGGCTTAAAGAAGCAAGGAAATGTGCAAAGGGCGAGGTGGATGCTCGCGTCGGCAATGGTGCAAAGGTTGCTGCGTTGGCCGTCGGAACTTATCCACTTTCATTACCATCAGGATTAGTTTTGGAGTTAAATAATTGTTATTATATTCCTGCCTTAGGCAAAAACATTATTTCTTCAAAGTGTTTGGAGGAAGATGATGGTTATGAGGTCATAATAAGGAACAAGTGTTGTTCCATTTATTTGAATAATATTCTCTATGGTAATTGCCCATTCGTGAATGGATTATATTACTTAGATCTTGAGAATAAGCCTATTTATAACATTGATGCGAAAAGGCTCAAGCCTAATGATTTGAATCCCACATATACTTGGCATTGTCGTTTAGGTCATATAAATGAGAAGCGCATAAAGAAGCTCCATACAGATGGTCTTCTAAGTTCTTTTGATTTTGAATCAATTGATACATGTGAGTCTTGTTTACTTGGCAAAATGACTAAGTCGCCTTTCACAGGATAGTGAGAGGGCGAGTGAACTATTGGGACTTGTACATACGGATGTATGTGGAGCAATTAGTTGCACGGCCAGAGGTGGTCTTCAGTACTTCATAACTTTTACCGACGACTTTAGTAGATATGGTTACATCTACTTAATGAGGCATAAGTCTGAATCCTTTGAAAAGTTCAAAGAATTTCAAAATGAAGTACAAAATCAATTGGGCAAGACTATTAAACTCCTACGATCTAATCATGGTGGTGAATATTTGAGCCATGAATTTGGTGAACATCTAAAGCAATGTGGAATTGTTCCACAATGGACTCCGCCAGGAACGCCCCAATGGAATGGAGTATCCGAACGGAGGAAACGAACCTTGTTAGCCATGGTTAGGTCTATGATGAGCCAAAGTGATCTTCCATTGTCCTTCTGGGGATACGCTCTAGAAACTGCCGCTTTCACACTTAATAGGGTTCCATCTAAATCCGTGGAAAGGACACCATATGAGATATGGATTGGGAAGCATCCCGGGTTGTCTTTTCTTAAGATTTGGGGATGTGAGGCTTATGTAAAACGTATGATGTCTGATAAGCTTTCTTCCAAGTCTGATAAATGCTTCTTTGTAGGATACCCTAGGGAAACTAAAGGTTATTATTTCTACAACCGGGAAGAGGGCAAAGTGTTTGTCGCTCGTAATGGTGTTTTTCTACAGAAAGAGTTTCTCTCCAAAAGGGTAAGTGGGAGAACGGTGCAACTTGAAGAAGTTCAAGAAGCTCTAGAAAATGTTTCTTCTTCCGCTATACCACAATTGGATGAACAAATATTTGTTGAAACACCAGCCCCGCGTAGGTCAGAAAGGGCACGTCGCGCTCCTGAAAAGTTCACGCTCCTAACCATGGGGCAGCGAGACATATTATTGTTAGACAATGATGAGCCTAAGACTTACAGAGAAGCAATGATAGGACCGGACTCTGAGAAATGGCTTGGAGCCATGAGATCCGATTTAGAATCCATGAGAGAAAATCAAGTTTGGAACTTGATAGATCCGCCTGATGGTGTAAAAACCATTGAGTGTAAATGGGTTTTTAAGAAAAAGATAGACATGGATGGAAATGTTCACATCTATAAGGCACGATTGGTGGCGAAAGGTTTTAAGCAAATTCAAGGGGTTGATTATGATGAGACCTTCTCGCCCGTCGCTATGCTAAAGTCTATACGGATCCTTCTAGCAATTGCCGCATTTTATGATTATGAGATATGGCAAATGGATGTCAAAAAGGCTTTCCTTAATGGAAACCCAAGTGAGGATGTGTACATGACACAGCCTGAAGGTTTTGTCGATCCACAAAATGCTAGGAAGATATGCAAGCTTCAAAAGTCCATTTATGGACTAAAGCAAGCATCTCGGAGTTGGAATCTTCGCTTTGATGAGGTAGTCAAAGAGCCTTGTGTTTACAAAAGGGCTAGTGGGAGCGCGCTTGTCTTTCTGGTCCTTTATGTGGATGACATATTGCTGATCGATAATGATATTCCAATGCTTGAAGCTGTTAAGACTTCTTTGAGAAAGAGTTTCTCAATGAAGGACTTAGGAGAGGCAGCTTACATTTTGGGCATTAAGATCTATAGAGATAGATCAAAGAGGCTAATTGGATTAAGCCAGGACACGTACATTGACAAGGTATTGAAACGGTTCAATATGCAGGATTCCAAGAAAGGTTTCTTGCCCATGTCACATGGGGTTTCTCTTAGCAAGACTCAGTGTCCCTCGACACCAGATGAGCAAGAGAAAATGAGAGCGATTCCATATGCTTCGGCTGTTGGGTCCATCATGTATGCCATGATAAGTACTCGCCCAGATGTAGCCTACGCTCTTAGTGCTGTGAGCAGATACCAGTCAAATCCAGGAGAAGCTCATTGGGGAGCTAATAAGAATATCCTAAAGTACTTAAGAAGGACTATGGGTATGTTCCTAGTCTATGGAGGTGAGGATGAGCTCGTTGTAAATGGTTACACTGATGCTAGCTTCCAAACCGACAAAGACGATTCGAGATCGCAATCTGGATATATGTTTTGCCTCAATGGAGGCGCGGTGAGCTGGAAGAGTTCGAAGCAAGATACGGTTGCTGACTCAACAACGGAGGCTGAGTACCTTACCACTTCAGATCTGCAAAGGAAGCTGTTTGGATCAGAAAATTTGTTTCTGAGTTGGGTGTGGTTCCTAGTGCATCCAGTCCAATGGACCTCTATTCTGATAATAGTGGTGCCATTGCGCAAGCCAAGGAGCCTAGAGCGCATCAAAAGAACAAACACGTACTATGGCGTTATCACCTTATTCGGGACATCATCGCTCGAGGTGATGTAAAGATATGCAAGGTGCACACGGAATCAAACATCGCTGATCTATTGACAAAACCTCTCTCTCAGCCCAAGCATGAGGCACATATGAGATCCATGGGTATTAGATATCTGCATGATTAATGTATGAGAGATTGTGTAATGTCTATGTTTATGTGTGATTGAATAAAGTATTATTCTGTTCTATGGATAATAATTATTACATTGATTGACAAGTGCGTGACTTGTTTGTGAAACTCATTATTCTTTTATAGTATTATCCTAAATGATCCCTAGTTCCTTATCATTGTGTTGGACAATAATGATTCATGGACTAGCACATGTATTGGTTGATGATCATGTTTCACAGATCATTGATATGGAGATATCAAATCAATAATGTGGACACATGTTGGAGAACATAGTGTTGGACTGACCCACTAATAGACTTTGCTGAGATGTTATTATTGTGCCATCAATTGTTGTCTTGTATGATGTACCTTTGGGATCCTTAGACCTGAGATTGTCATTGATTCCCAGAATGTGTAATAGCATATTTAGGGATTACCAAACGCTATTTCGTAACTGGGTAGTTATAAAGGTAATTTTCGGGTATGCTATGAAACATGTCGTGGGGTGTGAGCGGTCAAGATGGAATTTGCCCCTCCTAATAACAGGAGAGATATCTCTGGGCCCCTCGAGTTAGATGGATTTGGAAGTGCATGGCCATGCCAATGTGATTAAAAGTTAATCATAATGACTAAAAGTTAGTCTTGATAAATCCACTAGACGTTCGAGTGAATGGTCGAGCTATTATAGGGATGGCACGTATCTCGCCTTAAGCTTGACTGATATCGTGAGGCAAAGGGATCGCTGACTACGTATGTCAAAGGTTCAGCCGATATGATCTTTATGTGTACACGAGAATCAGTATGTGCTGCTAGGTGCCGCTATTGATTTATGATTTGAAAAATGGTTTTCACATCATTGTCGTGTACATGTGAACCTAACGGGTCACACACTTAACGGGTTGGAACATCGCTTGCCTATGTGATTGTCTCTAGTGCAAGTGGGAGATTGTTGGAGATATGCCCAAGAGACAATACGGATTTGATCCGTATGTGAGGGTCATACGGATATTGATCCGCGAGGAATTAGTCCACTAATGGGCCAACTAGTCGAGGCCCATTAGAAGGGTCTATTTAAGTGGAGGAGGGGCTTAAGGCGCAGGTGATTCCACCACTCCTTAACCCTAGCCGCCGTGCTCCTCTTTCTCGCCCGCAAAACCCTAACCGTGTGGCCGGTGCTAGCACGCCGCGCATGGTGCTCCAACCCCGTACGTGTGGATACCGCGAGGAGGCGCTGCTGCTGCTGCGGTGCCGACGGCTGGACTAGAAGGAGACGATTGACGTGATCGACTACTTCCTCTACACCGACGCGCGACTACATTGGATCGAGCTGCTCCAACATTCGCTTCCGCTCCGCCTGCGCGTCTAGTGGTAACGATCCATGATCCTCTCTTGCAAGGTTTTCTGGTTGAATGGTAGAAATTATTATATGCTATCGTAGCCTACCCGTTCCCCAACAGATAATTCTAGCGAGACATCGTCCACATCAACACATTTCAAGAGGAAAAAGTCTCGACAAAATGTTGTAGACCATCGCCCTGTGACTAGAAGCCTATCGAATTCGGGTAATGATTCAGTGTATATAGGATCTTATAATCCCCTGTATGATGACATTTTCCCTGAAAATGAGCTATTGGATACTGCAGGTTCAAGCGATTTGCCTTGGATAAAGAGTGAGTCACACCATTTGGAACAAGTGATGGCCACAAATGAAGGCCAATCAGTTGACGAACAAATGGCTCCACTCACAGCTATGCTTCAACAGAACGAAGATGAACTAGCAGCGTTGCATCAACAAACAGCCGCACATCGACAAAGGGAAGAAGAGTTAGCAGCATTACATCAACAGACGGTTGCTTATCAACAAAGAGAAGATGAGTTGGCTGCACTTCGTCAACAAATTGCAGCTAACAATACAAGAAAAGAGAAAGAAGCAAGCGCTGGTGCGAGCCAAAATAGCCATCAGCAAGTACCAAATGCAATTAGCCTTAAGGAGATTCAAAGAATGATTACCGAAGGGGTGAAAGCACAATACATGCAAACGCATTACTCAATGCGTCCGGGGTATGCAAAACCTTACCCTCCGGAAGTTGATATGGTGCCATTCCCAAGAAACTATCGCCAACCCCAATTCAGCAAGTTCAATGGGTCGGGGTCGCCTCATGAACATGTGGCCCACTTCCTAGCAGCGCGCCAAGATACGGCGCATAACCGGGCCCTTCTCCTCTGACAATTTGTGCAAACATTGTCGGGTCCTGCTTTCACTTGGTATAGCAAGTTGCCACGTGGTTCAATTAGAACTTGGGAGCAGATGCAAGACGCCTTCCTTGAGCGCTTCTATAGCACTCAAAGGACGGTAGGGATCACGGAGTTGACACAAACACTCCAAAGATCTAATGAAAAGGCGGCCGATTTCATCAATAGGTGGAGAAATTTGAGCCTTCATTGCCCACAACCAATCACCGAGCCAGAAGTGGTTCGTATGTGTATGAATAATTTGAGCCCTGACATGGCTATATACCTCCAAGGTGTGCGTCCTATCAGTTTTGAAGAGCTGGCCTCAAAAGCCACAGATATTGAGAACTACATGCAGCATGTCGCACGTGGTTCAAGATCATTTGGTAAGCCTATGGAAAAGAGCGGCCGACGTGATAACTTGCCATCGAAACCAAAGTCAGCACAAGCAATCGAGACTACAATGTCGCCTCCACAATTTCAGCCAAGAAGTCTCACTATGAGGAATCAAGAAAATAGAAATGCACAAGCTCCTAGGAGGCCAACTCTTAGTGAGTGACAGAGTAGAGAATATTCATTCCCACCCGAAGAAGTTGAGGATCTTTTTATGGGCTTACGGGAGCTAAATCTCATTGAACTCCCCAAATCAAAGAGTTCAGAAGAGGCTTCTAGATTCGAAGAGCCAAATTTCTGCCACTATCATCGCATCTTGGGCCATACACTCAAAGATTGCTTTGGAGTGAAGAACATCATGCAAAAAATGATTGATGATGGAACGAATGATGCCAACCTCCTCAAAAACTTGAAGAAAGGCAAGAAAATAGCTACATCAAACGTAGCCACTTTTGAGGATCATATGGTAAATTATACAAATTCAAATAGTATGATGATTTATGATCAAATTACAATGAGATCAAAACCTGAGTTTGCTGATATGGATTTCTCAGGAAATAATACGCGGCTCAAATTTGAGTGCTGCCATGAAAGCAAGACTGTCCTTCGGCAGACTCCCACTCCAAGATATGGAAAATCATATCCCCGAAGATCAAGAGAACATCGACAACAACTCTCAAGGCGACATGCACTACAACGAGTGACATCGAGAGGAGATGTCTCGTGCTTCATCAGAAGTAAATGGAGGTGCGAGAACTAGCTCCCCGAAGAGTGTGCGACCCTCGCTATTGGAGTCTTTGAGGATGATGGCGAATATCTTCATTTCCCTCAAGAAGAAGATGAAGACATAGAAGTTGATGAAGTACAACTTAGATCAGGCCGCCAACTGCCTGAACCTTATCCTCAATCCAAACAGCCCAAGGGCAAGAATGTAACTCCAAATGATATAACTGACCAAGTATCTAATGTGTCGGTCAAGTATGGTGTAATCGCACACTTGAAGAAAATACCAGCTATGCTTTCAGTGTATGATGCTCTACGTTTATCTTCTGATTTGCGTAAGGCTTTTATCACTGCACTTTCGTTTCGAGAAGATTATAGAGTTGAAGTATCTCAAGCAGAAATTGAGCCGATTAAAGAAAACGATATGACATTCAATGATGAGGACTTGTTGTTGGGACATAAAAAACATAGCAGGCCTCTCCTCATGTTCGGTGATATTGAAGATTTACCAATTAATCATATCATGGTCGATGGTGGTTCAGCCATAAATCTGCCACCACTACGCACTCTTAAAAGAATAGGATATTCTCGAAAAGATTTAAGTTGCTCCAATGTTATTATTCACGGCTTCAACCAATCAGGTCAAGCAGCTATGGGTACAATTTCCCTAGTCTTGAAATTGGAAAGATTCATGACTTATGTAAAGTTTCACGTCATTGATGCGACTACTTCATACAATGCTCTTCTTGGGCGCCCATGGTTGCATGAAAACAAAATAGTGCCATCCACTCTTCACCAATGACTCTAGTACAAAGATCCATCTGGTCAAGTAGTGACTATATTTGTGGATAACAAGCCATTTACGGTGGCTGAATCATACTATGCGGATACAAAATTCTATTTTGAGCCTGTTGATAAGGTGTCAAAACCAAATACAAAGATTGTTTTAGAGCAAGATCTTCCAAAATAAAATGATGGAGAGGCCTATCAGTATGTTCCAAGTAGTCAAAGGAAAAAGGGCGAACCAATATTTTGCATCATATACAAGCCATCCAAAGATAAAAGTATTAAATTTCCTACGCCTTTACCTCCCTTGGTGCAAAGGAAAATAAAAGAAGCTAGTGATGAGTGATACAACAAAAATAATGTCATTGCACATGTTGCTTTGACAAATAAAGATGAAGAAATATTGCCTATTTCTTTATATGATGATAATGTACTTTGTATGATACAACAGATGGGCTATGATATCGCCACCGATGATAGGTGTAGAGTGCCCGATCTTTCGGCGAGTGGAGATAACTTCGATTTGGTGGATGTTGACCCTCACGATCTGACTACGACGAGCAAGCCGAAGCGCCAATGCAATCGCTGAACCAACTTCTGGAGGATATTAACCTTGTGGTAAACAAGATCAACCTGATCACGAGGATCACTTGCGCGCAATCGAAGAACGAGCAAGAATTAGAGGCGAGCAATCTGATGTATTGCACGAAGGTGGAGTTCTGAATTCACGTCGAGAGACGGATGTATAGCTAAGCTAAACTTAAAATAAAACTCGAAGATTGCAAGGGGCGCAGCCCTTGACTAAATAGGGGGAGGACGAAGCATCTAGGACCGGCTGAAGTGGAGAGGCGCGCGGTGGAGAGGGAGTCGCGTGACTTGGGCCATGTGGGCCTTCGGGCGGCGTCATCCTGGGCCGTCGTTCCTTAGCATCAAAACCGTCTTCAGTTCCTGTGCTCGACCTCTAGTGATTGGGCCCTTGTACGTTGTTGTCTCGTTACAAGATGGATCCGTAACTCGAGGAGGCGCGACGACGAGAGGTGGAGGCGTGATAGCTTGGTTTGGCGCGCCATCTTCCGTCATCATTATTCGTATGTCGTTGATGTCCTCATCATCCTTCCCTTCTTGAAGTGAAGTCGTACTCGACGGTATCTCATCATCCTCACCCAATTATGGTTTCAAATCTGCAACATTAAAACTAGTGGAAACACCAAACTCCATGGGCAAGTCAAGAACATAAGCATTATCGTTAATCTTGGTTAGCACTTTAAAAGGACCAACAGCACGAGGCATCAGTTTAGAACGACGCAAAGTAGGAAATCTATCGTTACGCAAGTGCAACCAAACCAAATCACCAGGTACAAAAGAAATATGTTTTCTACCTTTACTACCAGCAACTTAATACGTTTTATTAGCAACGACAATGTTGTGTTGTGTTTCTTCAACGCCAAAAATGACTAAGAAACTTAGCATCATGATCAGAGACAATTGTTTTAGGAATTCCATGCAATGTAACAATCTCTCTAAAGAACAATTCAGCAACATTTGAGGCATCATCAGTTTTATGACAAGGTATAAAGTGAGCCATTTTAGAGAAACGATCAACAACCACAAAAATACTGTCCCTCCCCTTCTTAGTGCGAGGCAATCCCAAAACAAAATCCATCGAAATATCATGCCAAGGAGAAGAGGGAACCGGCAAGGGCATATACAAACCATGATTACCCAAACGAGATTTAGCTTTTTGACATGTAGTACAGCGTGCAACAAGGCGCTCAACATCACGGCGCATCCGTGGCCAAAAGAAATGGTCGGCCAACACCTCATGTGTCTTGAAAACTCCGAAGTGATCCATAAGACCACCTCCATGCGCCTCCTGTAACAACAAAAGACGAACCGAGCTAGCTGGAATACACAGCTTGTTAGCACGAAACAGGAACCCATCCTGCATATGAAATTTGCCCCAAGGTTTGCCATCCTTACAATGCATCATAATATCACGAAAATCAGCATCATTCACATATTGATCTTTCAAAGTTTGCAAACCAAAGATTTTAGAGTCTAATTGGGACAGCATCATAAAACGACGAGACAAAGCATCGGCAATCACATTTTCCTTCCCATTTTTATGTTTAATGATGTACGGAAAAGATTCAATAAATTCAACCCATTTAGCATGACGACGGTTCACATTAGTTTGGGTTCTAATATGTTTTAAAGCCTCATGATCAGAATGAATAATAAATTCGCGAGGTCATAAATAATCCTGCCATGTTTGCAAAGTTCTTATTAAAGCATAAAGTTCTTTATCATAAGTGGAATATTTAAGAGCAGCACCACTTAACTTCTCACTAAAATAAGCAATGGGTTTATGATCTTGCAACAAAACAGCACCCAAACCAACCACTAGCATCACATTCCAATTCAAACACTTTATCAAAATTAGGCAATTGTAAGAGAGGAGCATGAGTTAACCATTCTATTTAAGTGTTGAATGCGTCGTCTTGTGGTGCGCCCCACTCAAATGGCGCACCCTTCTTGGTCAGCTCATGTAATGGTGCAGCAATAGAACTGAAATCCCGCACAAAACGACGATAGAAGCCTGCAAGACCAAGAAAACAGTGAACCTGTGTGACCGTCGTCGGTTGGAGCCTACTCTGAATGGCATCCACCTTGCTGCTATCGACCTCAATGCCCTATGGAGTAACAACATATCCAAGAAACGAAACACGTTACGTGCAAAAAGTGCATTTTTCCATGTTCTCAAACAAGTGAGCAGCACGCAAAGCATCAAAAACAACACGCAAATGATCTAATGCTCATTCATGGATTTGCTGTATATAAGGATATTATCAAAATAGACAACAACAAATATTCCAATAAAAGGCCGAAGAACTTCATTCATTAAGCGCATAAAAGTGCTAGGAGCATTAGACAATCCAAATGGCATAATCAACCATTCATACAAGCCAAATTTAGTTTTAAAAGCTGTTTTCCATTTATCTCCTAATTTCATTCTTATCTGATGATAACCACTACGCAAATCAACCTTAGAGAAAATTGTGGCACCACTAAGTTCATCAAGCATATCATCAAGGCGTGGTACAGGATATCGACAACGAATTATAATATTGTTAATTGCACGACAATCTACACACATACGCCAAGAACCATCTTTCTTAGGAACAAGCAAAACAGGAACCGAACAAGGGCTAAGAGACTCACGAATGTAACCTTTATCAAGCAATGCCTGCACTTGACGCTGAATTTCTTTCGTCTCCTCAGGATTTGTGCAGTACGGGGCGCGATTAGAAAGCTGTGCGCCTGGAATTAAATCAATCTGATGTTCTATGCCACGAATAGGAGGAAGACCCGGCGACAATTCAGCGGGAAAAACATCTTTATAGTCCTGCAAAAGGTTAGCAACAACAGGAGGAATATGCAACATAGGCGCCTCATCTAGTGAAACAAGCATACGAGAGCAAACTAGCGCATAGCAAAGCAGATTAGCATCCTGTAATTCATCAAAATCAGCACGTGTAGCAAGCAAGATAGGGTTATTCAATTTGATCTCATGTTGAACAGGTGCAACAGGAGGCGATGTAACCAATTTTGCAGCTTTCCTCGCTCGAGCAATATCATCTTTAAGAACTTGTTCAGGTGTCAAAGGATGAATAACAATTTTCTGACCCTTAAACATGAAGGAATAATAATTAGAGCGACCATGATGAACACTATCAACATCATATTGCCAAGGACGGCCAAGCAACAAAGAGCATGCTTCCATTGGAACAACATCTCAATCTACAAAATCAGAATAGGCGCCAAGAGAGAAAGGAACACGTACCGAGCGCGTTACCTTTATTTTGCTGCCATCATTAAGCTATTGAACGTGATAAGGATGTGGATGCTTCCTTGTTGGCAATGACAACTGCTCCATCAAGGTACAAATTGTTGCAACTGCCACCATCGATGATTATACGGACCGCTCGTTCTTGCACAACGACCTATGTACTAAGAACACGCTGCACAACAAGAGTGGCATACCTATCGGCGGCACTAGAGTCGACATGAAGCTCCGTATTATCTACATGATTAGTGGCAAGCATAGTCTGCTGAATATCCTCAGAATCACTAGCAGAAGAATACCCATCGTCATCACGAATCAACATAGTTCGTTTATTTGGACAATCGCGTATCACATGACCAAATCCTCGGCAACGGTGACACTGAATATCACGAGCTCGTCCAGACGAGGAGGAGGACGACACGATCGAAGCAGATTTGGCCGTGGATGGAGCACTCGACTTGGACGTGGTCGAGGAGTGGTCACGCGACGTGGAAGGAGGTGTCGACCGTGGAACTGAAGGCGTCTTGGACCCTACAAAAATGTTAGGTCTTGACGAAGATTGTCGATCTTGCACTTCACGTTCAGCTTTACAAGCATATTCAAATAAGGTGGTTATATCATCATAATGCTTATAATCAAGAATGTTCTAAAAATTTCACGATTTAACCCACCCCTAAAGCAAGCCATAGCAGTATCATCCAGTTCAACTAAACCACAGTGAATCATACCCTTTTGCAAAGCTCGATAATAATCCTCTACGAAAAGCGAACCTTGTTGAAAATGCTGCATTTGATTAAGCAAATCTCTAGCATAATATGACGGCACAAAACGATGACGCATAGCAGCTTTTAATGCCGTCCTAGTGGCTGGAATATTATCAGGATATCTTTGTCTATACTCACGCCACCAAAGTAAAGCAAATTCAGTAAATTCACTAATAGCAGCCTTAACTTGTAAATTAGCAGGAATATCATGGCATGCAAATTTTTGTTCAACCTCTAATTGCCAATCAAGATAAGCACTCGGATCATATTTGCCATTAAAAGTGGGAATAGGAAATTTTATTTTGGCAAAAGAATCATTAATAGGAACACGTACCCTACGAGCACGACCACGGCGATTGTCGTCGTCCTGCTCGGTGTCGGCGCCGTAGTCACGTGCATATTGCAACTCCGTGAGCTGCGTCGTCATGGCCCCAAGCTGCGTCGACATGGCCTCAAGACGAGTCATGATCGTCGCGAGCGTGGTGCGGGCAGCCGTATCAACGAGGTCCAGTTGATCAAAACGCTCATTCGACGAAGTGACCGTAGAGTCAAGTCTCTCGTGCATCGTCTTCATGTCGTTTGGTAGACCATCAACCTGTGCCTGAACATCCTGGAGGGTGAGCTCCTCCGACTTCGAGCTGTTTTTTGCCATAGAAACACAAGCAATACAACAAGCGGGATTCTTCAACGAGAGGTGAGTGGTGGATGAAAAGCTCAATCAAAAAGCTGTTATCAAATTCTTACCCGTCCTTACCAAGCACGCAAGCGTGAACTGCAACCACAGGTAAAACCGGTGGAAGATTGGAGGAGCGATTGCGTGGTGAAACAAAAACCTGCTCGTAGTAGAAAATATGTGGGGCTAGGAGGCTGCACTCAATCCAAGGGTTAGCGCAATTCAAACAATAACTGCAAAGCTGAATAATGGTGCTAAACGCGAAAAGATTGCTGCCAGTACAAGTGCAAGAGGAAGGAAGAAGGATCAAAACAAAGTGCAGCAAGAACACGTCGCCTGTGTTGCTCGGCCGCTCTTTTTTCTCTTTTTTTTTCTTTTTTTTCTCTTTTTTTTATACCTTTTTCTGAAAATATAAACAATAAGACCTCAAATAAGCAATTAAGCACAAGCGCGCTTTTTTGAGGCAGGGGTAGAACGGTAATTAAGCACAAGCACAAGCGCTTTTTTTTAGGCACAATGAGACTCTCTCTCTCTCTCTCTCTCTCTCTCTCTCTCTCTAGAGGAGGGAACTAAACAGAACCAAACACAGGGCGAGGTGAGCGGGTTACGACGTAACCGAGTAGGACTCGACCGGCGAGGCAGTGATTGACCCGGACTCACGGTGCAGCGGAAAAACTTGGTAAGGGATCGGCCAATTAGGAGAGCGAGACGGGGTAAACAGAAGCGGCGGAAAGCAAACTGTGGTGGTGAAAACACGCGGTGCGGCGGAAGGATATGATGATGATGGGGAGAAAACAATAAAACACAGTGTACCAGCAACGATCAAAAGCGAAAGCACAAAAATTCAACAACGCAAATTATTGAACGAAAGTGCGAGGCTCAAAACCGTACTGGGGTAAACTTTTTTTTTTTTGTAGTTTTCAGTTTATGTGGACTTGGATAGACTCACCGAGAAACACTGGAATCTGATACCACTTGATAGGTGTTGAGTGCCCGATTTTTCGGTGAGTCGAGATAACTTCGATTTGGTGGATGTCGAACCTCACGATCCGACTACGACGAGCAAGCCGAAGCGCCAATGCAATCGCTGAACTAACTTCCGGAGGATATTAACCTTGCGGTAAACAAGATCAACCTGATCACGAGGATCACTTACACGCAATCGAAGAACGAGCAAGAATTAGAGGCGAGCAATCTGATGTATTGCACGAAGGTGGAGTTCTGAATTCACGTCGAGAGACGGATGTATAGCTAAGCTAAACTTAAAATAAAACTCGAAGATTGCAAGGGGCGCAGCCCTTGACTAAATAGGGGGAGGACGAGGCATCTAGGGCCGGCTGATGTGGAGAGGCGCGCGGTGGAGAGGGAGTCACGTGACTTGGGCCACGTGGGCCTTTGGGCAGCGTCATCCTGGACCGTTGTTCCTTAGCATCAAAACCGTGTTCAATTGCTGGGCTCGAGGTCTAGTGATTGGGCCCTTGTACGTTGTCGTCTCGTTAGAAGATGGATCCGTAACTCGAGGGGGCGCGACGACGAGTGGTGGAGGCGTGACGACTTGGTTTGGCGCGCCATCATCCGTCGTCATTATTCGTATGTCGTTGATGTCCTCATCAGGTCTTATGAAGAAATGCCAGGCCTAGACCCATCTGTCGCCGTTCACTGATTGGCTATACAAAAGAATTTTCGACCGGTGAAACAAGGGCAAAGAAATATCGTCCAGAACTTCTCCCAAAAATAGAAGTTGAAGTTGACAAACTCATAGCTGCTGGCTTCATTAGAGAAGTAAAATACCCTACATGGGTTTCTAGCATTGTGCCTATGAAAAAGAAAAATGGGCAAACACGTATATGTGTAGACTTTAGAGATTTAAATAAAGCATGTCCAAAAGATGACTTTCCAATCCCTATATCTGAGATCCTCATTGATTCTACTATGGGGTATGAAATCTTCTCCTTCATGGATGGTTTTTCTAGTTATAAACAAATAAAAATGGCGCCAGAAGATGAAGAATTAACAGCTTTTCGAACAACCAAAGGCATATATTGTTATAAAGTTATGCCTTTTGGACTAAAAAATGCTCATGCTACATATCAACATGCCATGACAATTGTCTTAGATGGGTTGTTGTATGAAATCGTGGAGTGCTACATAGATGACATTGTTGTAAAATCAAAACAAGAGGCAGATCATTTAAAGCATTTGGCCATGGTATTTGAGCGCCTTAGAAAACATAAATTAAAAATGAACCCAATGAAATGTGCCTTTGGTGTTTCTTCAGGAAAATTTCATGGCTTTATTGTCACAAAGCGCGGTATTGAGGTTGACCCTACTAAAATAAAGGCAATTGTAAATATGCCACAACTAAAAAATATTCATGAGTTAAAAATCTTACAAGGACACCTAGCATATATTAGAGATTTATTTCTAATTTATCTAGGAGATGCAAACCATTCTCTCGTCTCATGAAGAAAGGAGTTCCATTCGTATGGGATCAAGCATGCCAAAATGCATTTGACGATATAAAGAAATATTTGACAAATCTGTCTGTCCTTTGTGCTCCTATTAAAGGGAGACCACTAATATTATATACCGCAGCCATGTCCACCTCATTAGGTGCGCTCTTAGCTCAAAACAATGATGACGGAAAGGAAATATCCTTATACTATCTTAGCCGCAGCCTGCTGGGGGCAGAATGCAACTACCTGGACATGGAAAAAATATGTTTATCACTAGTGTTTGCAGCACAAAAGCTTCACCACTATATGTTAGAACATACGGTCCATCTTGTATCAAGAGCGGATCCACTTCGTTATATCCTTCATAAATGACGTTGTCTGGAAGAATGGCTAAATGGGCAATGTTCCTCTCATAATTTGATATTATATTTGTACCACAAAAAGAGGTGAAGGGTCAAGCACTAGCTAATTTTCTAACTGCTCACCCAATTCCTGATGATTTTCCCATCGATGATGATCTACCCGATGAAGAAGTGTTTGCTACTGATGTAGCTACTTCATCCTAGAAAATGTATTTTGATGGTGCCTGCTGAAAATCAGGAGCAGGCACACGTGTTGTCTTTGTCACCCCCGATGAAGCAATAATCCCGTACTCATTCACGCTAACATCAGCGATATCAAATAATGCTGTTGAATATGAGGCTCTAATCATTGGGCTCGAAATAGCTCAAAATATGAGTCTCAATACATTGCACATATACGATGATTCTCAATTGATAATTAATCAACTTTTGGGCACCTATGCGGTAAAGAAACTTGAGCTAATACCATATTACTTATGAGCAAAAGAACTTATATCTCAATTTTCTGATATGAAAATTGAACACATTATGAGAAGCCAGAATGAAAAAGTGGATGCTTTGGCAAGCTTAGCTGCCAGTATGTCGCTAAATTATGGACAAATGATGGATGTACGGGTAGAAGAGCAAAGAATTCTCCCGATATTTACTCAAGAAGAGGATATAACCTCCACTCTAGTTCTAGCAGCTGATGCTTATGAAATTGAGCTAGGAGATTGGAGAACACCTTTCCTCGAGTATCTACTACATGGATACTTGCCCCTAGATTTTTCTGAAAGGTCTAGGATCTGAAAACGATCGATCAACTATACTTGCATCAATGACGTGCTCTATCGGCGGTCATGTGATGGAATCCTACTTCGTTGTCTTGCAGGAAATGAAATAATAGATGCAATGGCTGAAGTACATGCTGGAGTTTGTGGTGCACACCAATCTGGTCCTAAACTGCATTACCAACTTAAGCATTTGGGTTATTATTGGCCCACAATGTTTGAAGATTCAATGAAATTTGCAAAGAAATGTCATCAGTGTCAAATACACGCTGATTTTATTCATCAAACACATGAACCATTGCATCCAACCAATATGTCTTGGCCCTTCGAAATATGGGGAATGGATATTCTTGGATCAATTGACCCTCCTTCATCTAAAGGCCATAAGTTCATTCTCGCTGCGATAGATTATTTTTCTAAATGGACAGAGGCTATACCATTAAAAGATATCAAGGCAGAAAATGTTGAGAATTTCATAAGAAATAACCTCATATACCATTTTGGTGTTCCATCCCGAATTATATCCGACAATGGGACTTCATTTAAATAAAGAGGTACAGAGGCTGACCAACAAGTTCAAAATTAAACATCTTTTTTCCATAGCTTATAATCCCTGTACTAATGGACAAGCTGAAGTATTTAATAAAGTATTATGTAAATTACTCAAAAAAGTGGTTTCACAGAATAAACGACAATGGCATGAAAAATTACTTGAGACTTTGTGGGCATACCGAACCACAACACGTACACCAACAGGAATGACCCATTATTCTCTCGTGTATGGAGGCGAGGCAGTACTTCCATTAGAAATACAAATTTCTTCCTTAAGAGTTGCTGTCCATGAAAAACTTACAGAAGATGAAGCAACAAAATTACGATTAAAAGAGTTGGATAACCTTGAAGAAAAGAGGCTTCGAGCCCTATAAAATCTAGAGGCATATCAAGTTAGGATGTCTCGAGCTTTCGATAAATGGTTGAAAAGAAGATCGTTCAAAGAAGGCGACTTGATCCTCGCAGTCGTGCGACCGATGAATATCACGCACCGCATGCAAGCAAAATTCGAGACTAAGTGGGAAGGCCCGTATATCATAAAAGATGTGTGTTCTAGCGGTGCATATCGGATTGTTTCTCTAGATGATGAGTATTATCCACTACCAATAAATGGGAAATTCCTAAAACGCTATTATGCATAAAGAACTTCAAAGAAAAAGCTCCATCGCTGCATGTGCCTAAACTGCATGCAAAAAAAAAATGATCAATAGCTCTGTTGCTTCATGAGCCTAAACAACAAATAACAACAACAATAACAACAAAGCCTTTTTATCCCAAGCAAGTTAGGATAGGCTAGAGATGAAACCCCATGGGAACCCAAAAAGAATAGACAAAGGAACAAAAGTCAAAAGAAAGAAAGAAAAAAGAGAGACAAAAACAAAAGGAACAAAAGCCAAAAGAAAGAAAAACGAGTAAGCAAGAAGGAAGAAAAAAGATCACGGTTCCGGCACGTCTATTGCTAGTCTCCAAGCGCTCCTATCCATAGCTAGCTCCTTAGGAATATCCCACGCATTCAGTTCTCTCTTAACCTGACTTGTCCTAAGTCAAGTTAGGTCGGCCTCTACCTCTCTTAACATTAGCATCTCTCTTTAGAACCCCACTACGCACCGGCGCCTCCAGAGGCCTCCGTTAGACATGTCCGAACCATCTCAACCGATGTTGAACCAATTTCTCCTCGATAGGTGCCAATCCTATCCTGTTCCGGATATCTTCATTCCGTATTCGGTCTCTTATTGTATGCCCACAAAACCAACGCAACATACGCATCTCTGCTACACTCAATTGTTGAACATGTCGTCTTTTCGTCGACCAACACTCAGCACCGTATAACATCGTCGGACGAATTGCCGTCCTATAGAATTTACCTTTTAGCTTTTGTGGCACCCTCTTATCGCATAGGATGCCGAAAGCTTGACACCATTTCAACCAGCCAGCTGAAATTCTATGCCTAACATCTTCATCGATGTCGCCGTCCTTTTGTAACATCGATCCTAAATAACGAAACGTATCCTTCTTGGCCACCAATTGTCCATCAAGGCTAATGTCTCCATCTTCATGCCTAGTCGCGCTTAACTCGCACATCATATACCCAGTCTTGGCCCTACTAAGTCTGAATCCCTTCCGTTCTAATATGTGCCTCCACAGCTCCAACTTCCTATTAACCCCAGCCCTACTCTCGTCAACTAACACCACATCATCAGCAAAGAGCATATACCAAGGAGCATGACTCTTTATTTCTCGTGTGACCTCGTCCATCGCTAGAGCAAATAAATAAGGGCTCAATGGTGACCCTTGGTGTAGTCCTATTTTGATCGGAAAGTCATTGGTGTCGCCATCACATGTCCGAACACACGTCCTCGCGTCCCTGTACATATCGTTGATAAGGGTAATGTACTTAGTTGGGACTTTGTGCTTCTCTAAGGCCCAAAATCAAAGAGGCCGGAAGAGGCTTTCAGATTCGAAGAGCCAAATTTCTGCCACTATCATCGCACATATATATGGTAGCACAGAAGTCGATTTATATGACCATAACACAATTTCATATATATATATATATATATAAAGACCTCAGGAATTGGACACATCAGTCATACTTTACAAGATAGAATGCAAAATCAATCCAAAGCAAATATATATACGATAGACAACATCCAGCTAAATAATTAGCTGGGGGCAAAATATCTCTAAGTGTCTTCTTCCTAGAAAAAGAGAGTCACAGATGCCCTCAATAAAAGGCGTAGGGAGTAACTTTGTAAATACATGATAGATGGATTGAATGTTACATCTCTGGAATAAAACAATAAGTAAGTCATCTAATGATTATTACAAAATCATAAGTGATCTGAAATACCAGATGTGTGTGGCATATAGGATAATCAAGACTGAAATAAGTATTCATGAGAAATGAAAGAAATTCTTTCGGAACTTGAAATAAAAGACAAACAAACAAAGACTTCTATCAGGCAGCAGTGCGCCACTTCTTCAAAGCTTCAAAAACCATCTCAGACTTCTGCCCAATATCAGTTGTTTTCGCCTGGAAGTCATGTGTCTCCATGTCAAAGCCCTTATGCAGTGCACTCTTCAACTCCTGTACTTCTAAGTTGCGAGTGGAACGTGTTTGAATGAGTTCTTCCTTCTTAATCGTAGCAGCTTTCAAAGATTTCTTGATTTCAGCGAGCTGGTTCTTGAGATCAACTTCATGTTTCTCAGCCAACACTATCTCGTCGACTGTAGTCTTGAGTGTTTCCTCCTTGGCTGCAATCTCAAGCTTAACCTCAACCATAGCCTTACTTCTCTCCTCAGAAGTTACACTAAATTCTGAATGGACTTTCTGCAATTCTTCAGAAGCACTGATCAAATCATCCAGTGATTTCTTAGCCTCCGCCACACTAGCATATTGTGTGGGAAGTTGTGATGAAGCAGCCTGCAGAGCAGCAAGACAAGTTGGGTCCTTCAATGTACCCGTGTTAAACACCTTGAGAATACTATCGACCACCTTGGCAGCAGCATCCTTAAAAGCATTCTCCACGATTGCGTTCATGTCAAGGGCCGCGACAGGAAGCGGCGCTGCTGTATCAACAGGCTTCATAGCTTCGTGCTGTTCAGAGCCTATAAGAAAAAAAGACACAAATAAATAAAAGAAATAACATATATATATAAGAAAAATAAAGATATGCACATCTGGCTACCATTGGGACATAGTCCTGTATCTTTAGACTCAACAACACAAGGTGCTGTATGCGTCAAATCAGAAGCAGACTGCAAATTAGCATCACTTGGTGCTGTTATGCTCGTAGGAGGCATCTCACTAATAGAAGGAAGAGGTTTTGGGTTGCCATCAAACCCCTCCAGAGAGTAATCAAGGAGGTTTAAATAGTCATCATTTTTTGCTGAGGGAATAGCATGTGGAGATCCTTGGGCTAAATATTGGTTGCCAGGGTTAAGTGGGAAAGTAGGTACTGATGTAGAGTTGCAGCCTAAATCTCCATCCATGAAATTAAGCTTTCTCTTGGCTGGTGGTTCACTTTCTTGCTCCAAAGGAATCACTTGAGAAGAATGCCCGCTTTTACTAATATTACTTGCCATGTTCACTTGATTATTTGTGGGATTGTCCTGTGCCACAATATTTTCAAATGGCAAAACAACAGAAGAAGAGCATATGGTTTTGCCTTGCTGAGAACGATACTTTTGCTTTTGTAAGATAAAATTATATTATTAGCTGAAGAAATATGACAATAAAAAAAGATTATAATTAATGAAATAGAAGAGCTAAAAAAAACGCACCAAGCTATTTGGTCTTGGGTCTTGGGAACTCAATCTCTACATTCAGAGAGTCATGCAAGATCCTCTCCCATGGTCCATTGACTTCATTTGTTTTTGCTTTAACTAAAGCTACATAATATGCTTGGCGATGGTCAGGTACTGCTTGTATAACCACAAAATCACAAGAACAAAGTCTACGGGAAACAGTCCTGTCCACTTCTCATTTTTTCCTATCAGCATAACTCACATCTCCATGTGCATGACCATGCTTAAGATTACCCAAGATTGACATAAAAGGTTCTATGAATTTTGTGAACCAGTTAATCCAATGAACTGAACAAACACCAGAACGTGATTCATCTGGAATTAGTTGGAAGTTTTTTGATTCTATATGCGACAAATGCTCCCAGTAGGCATGAGCTACACCAAAGTCCTCCGTAGTGTACAAGTTCACTAAGGGAGGATATGGTATGACTTGATCAAGTCTGAACTGCCGGGCTGTACGGTCTAGATGATATGGTTCGGCGATGCACAAATTAGCACGCCTAATAGGAAGCATGCCACGGTGAATGGATCATAAATATGCTCGTTTGACCCAGAGTGGATTTACAAGCTTGCTTGTAAGACATGGTTTGTAGGGATAGGAAAAAATGTTGTTATCATTACATAGAAATTCAAATGCGCCCTCAGGATGAAAATGGTAGGGGATCTTATACATCGTTTTCAACATAATAGGTTTAATGGAGCAAATGAAAGGAGGTAGATGTATTTTCCTCATCCTAGCGCCAAAGATGCCCTTTAGATTAGCGCCCATCCAGCCAATCAAATAATGGACTGGCCAAGGCCTTTTTAAATAGGATGGTCCAACTGGATCAGTAGTGATCGCTCTCAAAGAGTAATACAATGAACAAAGAGCCGGCTGAGCTAAAGCATATCGGGGCGGCCCATGGCTATCCAAGAAGCTATGACTAACACCCCAGGCCGAATATATGGTCTTCCCCCATATACCACAAAGCAACAGAGCCAAAGAGCTAAGAAAGCTGCTTTATAAATGCGAGCAGACTCAATATCATTGGAAAGAGGACCTCCTGGATGGTTATAAAAATGATTGCACCACTCTTGAAATGATACTCGACCATCGACTTCTAATTTATCCCACTCCCCTAAGAGATAAGATAGGCATTTTGGATATAACAACACTGATGGTTCAAGATCATGGCCAGAAGGAACAAATTCATCATAGCACTCTCCTTCCAATGGCAAACTCCCAAGCCGACGCATCTCTAGAAGTGTCACGGTATGCTCACCAGACTGGAACAAGAAAGTGTTTGTATTTGGATCCCATCTTTCTAGCAAGGACTTCAAAAGCGGATCTGAAACAAAATGGTCTCCTAAAGAGCAATATATGGCCCCATAGATGTAATCCGAACCCTCACTATCTCCTCTTAAATTGGAAGAATGATTGCTTAGGATATCAGCACCCCACTCAGCATAGCCTGAAGGGATTGGGATACGCTCAGTAGTAAAGGCTTCCCAACCGAGACCTTCATTGATTATCTTATTCTCTAATGTCGATGCCCTTGTGGTTTGAGGAATAGGTGCCCATGGATAAAAGCAACGAGCAGAAAAAGTAGAAGCTTGTCGCCACCCTTGATCAGTATTTCTCATGTCACCCTTTGTCAGCTCTTGCGCACTAATTGTGGGGTTGACTGCCCCTTTAGTCTTCGGCTCATACATTTGAGCCCGGGTGACATATGAAAGAGGCATCCTATAGAGAGAATTTGCTTCTCTCTTCCATCTACATAGAAAAAGGTGCATATATGAAGATGTTTAGGTATAAACATAAATGCTACACACTAAAAACACAAGACATGGCACACATATTTATATTATATACGATCTTCAGTTACAGCTCCTTAAAAAGATTAGATCAAAACGAGTCATCCTGATATGACAATAAAAAAAAAGAGACCAAAAACTGAGCGTGTTTCATAAAAAAAAAGCACTGATGCAGGATCTGATACACTGGTTCTAACAAAAACGACAAATAGCATCTTGGAACAATCAGACTTGATATATCAAAGTTCATTCAACTTGGAGGTATATATATAATGTCAAAGCTCGTCTAGGCGACTAAAGAACATAGGATGCTTTCTAATTATGATTTAAAAGTACCTTCTTGCGCTGCCAAGAGTGACACCAGTAAATGCGTCACTTGATGTTAACCCGGCCGGCGCCCGACGAGTCTACAGAATGCAAAGCAAAGAAAGATGGATGATGGATCACCCATACGCGTGAGCGCCGTCACACAAAACCACAAACAAAAGTGAATGAGAGGAGAAGAAACCATGAGAAAGAAAGAGACCTTGGTCAGATCGTGAGAAACGAATTGCGTTTACTGCGGCAGAGAGGTCAAGTAAAGAAACCCTGACGTCTGAAGCCAATATACATAGATGGATCCACTAGTAACAAACTCCCCTATTCTCTCCTACGTGCGTGAGATTTTATGATTTTCTTAATAATGTGGGTTAAAAAAAAAGGTTTATCCATCACGTTCCTCAGAATGTGTAACATACAGGCGTCGTGAGCTATAATACGTGAGCTCAATACATTAATCCCCTCAAAGAAAAAAAAAGGAAAATTATCACTGTGAAATAAATGAAGTAAAATAAAAATCAAATTTTGAGTTACAGATATGTCGATATATACCTTTCTCCACATCCGGTCCTCCAGGGGGCATCTGTTGACACTAATTTTGATATTACTGAAATAGTTCAAATTATGAGAAATATAACATCTTATGCTAATTATAAAAAAAAATCAATATTACAAATTAATAATAAATGATTTATGAATAATGCTAGCATGCGCTATAATACAACACGTAGCATTGTTGTGCAGATGCATTATACCCCGAAATACATAGCCGATATATGATTTGTTATTCCATAAACAAAATAATAATATATAAATAAATACAATATAAATACATTGCTCAAATGAAAATCAAACATATCATCACGTAATCTCCAATTGTGTACTTGCATGCATTTTTGCTTGATCAAGTCTAATAAATAACCAAATTATATTTTTGTAATAGACAAATGCGTATATACGCGGCCATAGGCTGCATTGCCGGAAGTTAATCAAGGTTTTTTTCCTTAATCACACGTAATTAGCCTATATGATTGCAGCCCAAATAGCTGTGCACGTGAGTCCATCTTCAAAGACACATGCTGAAAGCCCAGTGTTCCTTGCAGTTGGCCGAGGGACTCCACCATGATCTCCACCCTGCATGAGACTCGGACGCTCACCGTGGTTAGCAAACACCGCTTCCGCCTAAACCTTTTGAAATTGAATAGAAAAGGAGAGAATCGGGGAGCGGGAGAATTACCACGCTTCTCCGATGGAACCACCACTCCCTGCTCTATAAATACAGGGCATGGCCGTAGACAGGGGAAGGGTCCAGAGATACACCATCAGGCTGCCGAAGTTCAGAGCAAAGAAGGCGGCTAGTCAGGAACTCGAAAACAAACCACCACCGCCACCATAGTTCGCCGGTGCTTGGCCATTAGCAACAGCAAGCACCTGCGAGGAAGAAAGAGAGCAAGGAGGCGAGCACCAGCGAGATCGCTGCTGTGTTCGTAGCAGTTAGCAAGGTGAGAATCTGCAAAGTTATCCTGTTCGTCAGATCACAAGCAAGCAACTGCAGTTTCTTTCTCTTTCTTTCTCTCGTTCGGTTCATGGCTCTTGCCTTCCTTCGATTCTGGTCCTGTTAGGAGATTCAGACTGCTCATCATCCAGTCTGGTGCCAACCATGGATACAGATTAGGACATGGTAAAGATGCCACACAAGAAGATCATGCCATGACCCTTATGGGCGCCTCTATTCTTCATATCATCAGAAAATTGACCTTGTTGGAAGTGCTCGCTTCGCTCACGCTTCATGTGCAGGTTCTGCGCTCTCTCGTAACCGCCAGGTTAGTAGTGATGCAGGTGCAGTTCTTTAACGACATAACCATGCACTCACTTCGTTTACGCTATACGTGTGAGCCAAAATCAAAGTGCTACATGATGATAGACGTATACAGGTCTGAGTAGAACATAAGTCAAAACTCCGTAAATTCTGTGTTGCATAAAAGAAACCGTGCATCATGCCATCATCTTGCAAAATTCTGTAGGCGGTTACATTGCATCCTGCAGAAATCATCGAAATCTAAACTAGTGATTTGCGGCACCGCTAATCATACACCTAAAAATATGCATGACAGAGCATAGAGATTCTTTCATGCATGCATGTTTCATCTCGTTAGGCTGCATAATGCTTGCGTGCATCATTAAAAGTTACGTCGATGTGTTCACAAATTAACAACTGACGATTTTATCTGAAATTGCACTACGCTCAAGCATTTCCACGTCAAAGATCATAAAGTACATGGTCAATTTAAATAAAACCATAACAACACTCAGATTAGATCTTGCATCTCAACTCTCAATCAGCCTGAGCCCTAATGCCTTGCTGTCTGAGTGAGACAATAAAAATATGCAAATTTTGCATAGAAGCCAAGCCAATATAAAACAGTTATAATGTTGTATGGATGCCCATCATAGCATCATGCTCAGCATACAGCCTAATTATTTTGTGATCTGACATGCAAATACGCGGGCATTGGCCTAAGCAAATTGGCGTAAGCATGCCATATTCATCATTCAAATAGTACTCCGACCATCAGCATCCTGGCCAAGTAGATGAAACTCTGAACTAAATAATTCTTCAGTCTAGATACTACATGCATTATTCCTGAAATAGGAAATGCTCTGGCACTCAAACAAGCTATCAGCAAATGCTTTATTCCTTTGATCAATTATATCCAAACAAATGTCTGATGATAAACAGATTATGTCCCTTATCAAAATTATATAGACATACCTCAGCCAAATAAAATATTCAAATGTCATGCTCTAACTGCACTCTGCATACAGATCAAGCTTCACGCTTGCATATAGGCATACATTTCTTTGACCCTATGGCATACAAGGTTCAAAGAAAATGATAAGCTTGCTCCGATCACACTCTGCACATGAGCTCTAAGTCCTTGAGTTCTATCCAGTCCAGAATAGTTATCTATGTTAAAATTTACAAATGTATTTCCCCTGGTCGATTATATGATCAAACAAGTATTTGTGGTTCATATATTAGTTATTGCTTGACGAATATATATCAAAATTATCTGGTGATAACTAAGCCCAAAACTATAGGCATTTCATACATCTGCATGCCAATCATAAAGACCAAAGTAATTTGTGTGTGCCTGCATAAACACACATATGTCAGGTTATAAACAAAAAGAATATGTTAAGCTCTTCGGCAAGCATTCATCCAAGACGTCAAGACTGAAGATTTTGATTTTCCTTTTATAGTCTGTAATAGGAAGCCATATGTTGTGATGAATATGTAATCTTCCTTTTCTATGTTGGAATTCCTAATCAGCGGTTTTCTCCTTTGGAGATGTAATTAACATAATTTTTATGTAAATGTAAGAATTATGGAAGTATCAACTCGCAATACCTGATTATTTTCTTTTACGCATTTAAATTAAATTTAAATTCAAATTTGTCTCTCATGATGGGGGTGTGCGTCGCCTCGACCGTTTTCCTGCCATCAGGCATGAGTCATTACCACCGCTGTATCATCATGAGATCGTTGTAATATTTGTATTTGCTTCTGCTGTTTTCGAACTCTCAAGAACTTGTAACGTTCCGCTGCACTTTAACTACTCAATGATGTAACAATTCGACTTAAATTTGAATCACTATTATATTATCAAGTGTCTGCTTTATCAGCACCGTTGGAACCTCGATCCTCCGGGAAGGGGCGTCACAGCTGGTATCAGAGCGTGGTTCATGATAATACATCATATAAATCATATTTTTTTGAAAACTATGACGTATGT
The DNA here is from genome assembly GCA_030378355.1 of Eleusine indica. Lineage (NCBI taxonomy): Eukaryota > Viridiplantae > Streptophyta > Magnoliopsida > Poales > Poaceae > Eleusine > Eleusine indica. The sequence goes on along the minus strand of CM059501.1, from coordinate 26,152,452 downwards.
AAGTGAGGAATACGTTAGTATTGCCCCTATTAGATGTTAGGGTTGGTGACAAGCTAACGGGTTATGCTTGAGTTGGTATACTTATGGTGTTTCATTTGACACTTAAAGTTCGCTCACGAGGACTGTGGCTTTGCGAGATGATTCCTTCCATGAACCATCGCCAACATATTTTATTTTTGGCTCCGTGAATAAGTATTGGAGCGTAGAGTTCGCTCGCGAGGGCTATGGTTTTGCGAGACAGTTTCTTTCATAAACCGTGCCAACTTTTTCTTAGTGATGCTCATCATGGTAGGTTTACGACCATGGGTCCACTTGCGAGGACCGTGGCTTCGCAAGGCGGTTCGTTTCATGAATCGTTGCCAAGTAGAATTGTGCTTATTTTCGTAGTTGCTTTTAAATTTGATGTATTGTCTTTGTAATGAGTTTTCTGTAGGTACACTAACGCTGTTAGTATAAAAATTTAGATTTGACTTTTGTGTTGAGTGCGGGTCGTCACTAAAATTTCATGTCATTACGTACCGGCAAAATAAAGCGTGTGTTGTGAGGAACGATAGGAAAATAAAATGGAAAGTTTGCATCATGCATCCCCATGTAACTCAAGTAAAAATTTAACTCTTATCTTGCTCACTCGCTTCTGGATAAAAATCAAATTATGGTTCAGCACACAATTTTGAAATTCAAATTCAATTGTTGAATTAACACCAATCTGTCCTGATTTTAAGTGCTAGCTTCAAAATCCATAATAAATTAATTACTCCACCTAATGAGGCATATAAATACTTGTTGGAAAGACCAGAATGTGCTCTTTCACCTCATGTAAAAATTTAAAATTTGATCAGAACAGAATTGACTTCAAAACAGAAACAACCTCAGACTGTTAGCCACTGTTTTCAGAATGAACTCTGAACTTAAAAATTTCATAACTGGAGTTTTACTTCGAATTTGGAGGTTTATAAGCCCAATCTCGAAGATCTAGAAGTCTATTTTTATTTCCAATAGGTCCTAGACTCTGATAAATTTTTCTCTGTCCAGTAGAGCCAAAACAGTAAGCCCCTGTCATCCAGAAACAGAATCTGTCAACCTGAACTTGTAAAAATCATAAGTCCAGTTTTACTTGGAATCTTTGGGAGTACAAATACAATTTCAAAAGCCTAGGAAGTCTTCTGTAATTTTGTTCCAGACACCAGTACCGGAGATTTCAATTCTAAAACCTAACCCAGTTTTGTTGCCCCTTGAAGCTGGAAAATATAAACTAAAAATTTGACTCTGTATTTCATAGCATTTTATATGAAATGCATTTTTACTATAAGTGAGATTTGACTCACTCGAATTTCATTCCTTGTAGATGGCTGAAAACGATCACCCACCACCATCCGGTTGGGAGATTACCGATGGACTGGAGCTCCCTGGACTTACGCGGCTGTTTTGGAGTATTCTCTAAGGTTTTGGACATGATGTTCCTCCCACCTATGTTGGCAAGACATTCCTGGAGAATGGAACCACTTCATGTGTGGTCCATATTGCCGTCCTCGCCAACTGTTCTGTCATGCCCGAATGGGAGTCTTGGACTATCAGTGTCTCTGGAGAGGATTTACTCTTCACTTGGAGTGTTGCTGTCTTCAAGGCCGTCACCCGATTCTGTGAGATTTGCAAGCATGAAGTTGCTGGAACACCTATGACTCTACTACCTATCAATGACTTGGAGGATTTTGAGTGGAGCCGGCATGTGGATTTTATCTTTGACCAAAACCACCCGCTCTATCATCCAGTGGTACATGTCATAGGATATTATGGCCTCTCAGTATTTGCCATATGCAAGGATTTGTATCGTCAGCTGGATATGTTTCAGGCCGCGCATCGGCTTTCGGAAGCAAAAAAGCAGGCCAAGATTCTGAAAATTTCAGAACTGAACCAACAAATCCAAGCCAAGAATGTAAAGATGGATGAGATTATAGAGGAGCATGACCAAGCCCTGCAGGACGCAGGAGATTTTGAGCATGACATGATCGAGGCTCAGGATGAATTAGCAGCTTTCAAGGAAGCTCATCTCCCACGCATTGATGGTTGGGACGAAATTAATTTGGTGTATGGAAAGTGGATGAAGAAATGCTGCCTTCTAAAATTGAGGATGTAGGCATGGCTGAACAGGAGGAACCGGAAGACATAGACCCCGAGGAGGATACCAGTGAGGATGATTCCTCGGATGCGAGTTCGGACGACTCCGACATGGATGAGGATGATCCCACTGATCCGAGTTTGAATGATTCAGATACGGATGATGAGGACCCTGATGTGGACATGGAGTAGATGAGTCACAACACTATGTGTTGAATCGTGTAATATATGTATCTCGAGTTTAGATGTTGGATCATGTGTCTTGCATAGTGTGCCCGCAATACCGTAGTTAGGCATTGGCACATGTATGTAAGAAGTGGTGTGATGTGTCCTTTTTAACAACCATGTAATCGATCTTGAATTAATGGAATTAGTGGTTACTTCTAAAATTTTATTAGTGCCCTCTTGCAAATTTATATTTTGTGCACATGTATGTCTATATAGATTATTTCTAAGAGATGACTAATGTGTAGCAATATAAATTACAGAATGGTGCGTACTCGGAACCAGGAGGAGCCTGAGAGCTCGCAGCAGGGAGGTGCTACACAACCCACGCTGGCAGAAATACTCGCTGCTGTTCTCACTCACCAACATAACGATTCTAAGATGCTCTGCCAATTGGTGGAGAATACGTCCCATCTGGTTGGATGTGGAGGCAAACACAACAACAACCAGCCTCGTCAGTGCACTCACTCATATTTTCTGGGTACTCACCCACCGACTTTGAGCGTACCAAAGAGCCTCTGGACGCAGATCACTGACTGCGTCAGACCGAGTCTAAATTCGGTCTGCTGGAATGCACTGAGCAACAGAAGGTGCGATTCGCTGCCCAACAACTCTAGGGCCCTGCTAATGCCTGGTGGGCAAATTATGAAGCTTCTCTGCCTGCTGGCTGCCGTGTTGAGTGGAATGAGTTCAAGACAATATTCCGTGCACATTTTATTCCCGCTGGCCTCATCCAGAAAAAATTTCAGGAATTCATGGATTTGAAACAAGGAGGGAGGAATGTCCTCCAGTACTCTGAAGCTTTCAATCACCTTGCTCAGTATGCTACTGAGTATGTCAACACTGAGGATAAGAAGAGGTATGCATTCTTACATGGTATGAATGCCATGCTGAAGGAACATCTGACATGGCAGACAACGGGCATGTTCAACGATCTAGTCAACGCTGCTATTGTTCAAGAAGGTGCTATGCGCCAAGTTGAAGAAGAAGACAACAAAAGAAAGGTCCCTGCTAATGCCCCTGCTGAACCACCAGCTAAGCACCATCTAATATACAGTTCCCCCATTGGACAGCATTTCCGGGCATCTCCACAGCAAAAATTTCAGCGCCCCTACGCGTCGAACTACGCGAGGCCATCGCAGCAACAAAACTTTCTGCCTTGTGCACCATATCAGCAGCAAAACAACCAGCACTGTGCACCACAGCAGCAACAAGGAAATCATAATAGACGCGCTCCACAGCCCGCTAATCGTGGCCCCTACCCGTGTTACAACTGTGGCCGTGATGGACATTTTGCAAAGGAATGCACTGCTCCCAAGCGCAACAACAATAATGGTTATCACAATCAACGTCAGAACTAGGATGATACTAAGACTCCACCAGTACTGAAGATATTCCTCACGATAAACCTGTGCTAACCGGTATGCTCTCACTTAATTGTCAACCTGTTCTTACACTTTTTGATTCCGGTGCTACACATAATTTCATCAACAAAGTGTGTGTACAAAAGCTCAATCTTCAAACTGTTTCTATAAAAAAATGTTATACAGTTCGTTCCCCCGTTGGGCAAATCATTGCTAACCAAATAGTATGCAAAGCTCCTTTGGAAATAAATCAAAAAGCCTATCGCACAAATTTTATCATGCTTGACAACCAAGAGATCAATCTGATTTTGGGCATGTTCTGGATGAAAACCCATAAAGCCATGTTAGATATTGACTCTCGTATTGTCCATTTGAACTCTCCCATGCATGGCCGAGACACACTTCCACTAAATACCGATGCACCAAGCAACCTGGATGTCTATAACTTAGAAGAGAAATCATTAGAAAATATTCCTGTCATTTGTGAGTATTCGGACGTGTTTCCTGAAGATATATCTGGCCTCCCACCTGATCGTGAAGTGGAATTTAAGATCGAAATTCAGCCAAGAACTTCTCCTGTATCCCGTTGACCGGATAAAATGGCCCCGAATGAGCTTGCTGAATTGAATAAGCAATTGAATGAGCTGCTGGAAAAGGGATTCATTGCCCAAGCACTTTACCTTGGGGTTGTCCTGCTATTTTTGTGAAGAAGAAGGACAAGTCTTTGCGCCTAGTTGTTGATTACCGGCCCTTAAATGAGGTCACGGTCAAAAATAAATACCCGCTGCCCTAAATTGATATTCTTTTTTATCAATTGGTTGGTGCCAAGGTCTTTTCAAAGACTGACCTTCGTTCGGATTATCACCAAATAAAGATTAGAGTAGAAGATATACCAAATACCGCTTTCTCTACAAGATATGAATTATTCGAGTACCTAGTGATGTCATTTGGATTAACCAACGCTCCTGCCCATTTCATGTATCTCATGAATTCAGTATTTCTGCTAGAGCTGGATAAGTTCGTGGTAGTGTTTATTGATGACATCCTTATTTATTCTAAATCCAAGAAAGAGCACGCCAAACATCTTCGTATTGTTCTTCAATGTCTACGAGATCACAAGTTGTTTGCAAAATTCATCAAGTGTGAATTTTGGTTGGACCGTGTGCCATTTCTTGGCCATATAGTTTCAGCTGAAGGCATCTCTGTAGACCCCAGCAAAGTTCAAGATGTGCTGGATTGGAAGCCACCTAAAACGGTTCATCAAGTTCACAGTTTCCTCAGGCTAGCTCGATACTACCGTAGGTTCATCCCTAACTTTTCCTAGCTATCCAAGCCTATCACAATGTTATTGAAGAATGATGTGAAGTTTGAATGGGACGACAAGTGTGAAAAAGCATTCCAAAAATTGAAGGAACTATTAACCACTGCCCTAGTATTGGCTCAACCGGAGATCACTAAACCGTCGACGTGTATTGTGATGCGTCTGGGACAGGACTTGGATGTGTGCTTATGCAATGTGGTCGTGTCATTGCCTATGCATCATGACAACTGCGAAAGCATGAGGAACATTATCCAACTCATGATTTAGAGCTAGATGCAGTTGTGCTTGCACTAAAAATATGGAGGCATTATTTGCTCGGAAAATTAGTGCATATTTACACGAATCATAAGACCTTAAAATACATTTTTACACAAGCTGATTTGAACATGAGACAACGTTGGTGGCTGGAATTAATCAAGGATTACAACCTGGAGATTCATTATCATCCGGGCAAGGCCAATTTAGTTGTCGACGCGCTGAGTAGGAAAGTTCATTGCAATAATGTGGTGCTGGAATTTCAGAACAGCAGCACCGAAAATATTATTTCAGAACCGGGCCTTCACATTACTCCTGTCCCAATAATCAGCAACCTTAGTATACATTCCACAATTCGTGAAGAAATTATTGCAGCATAGAAACATGACAAGGGTATGGAATATATCCGCCAAAACATTAAAGACGATAAAGCCAAGTGTTTCACACAAGATTCAGACGGTACTCTGTGGTTCAATAACCGTTTAGTAGTACCAAAAGATTTTGATCTTTGTCGGAAAATTATGGATGAACCACATCGGTCAAAATATTCCATACATCCGGGTAGTAATAAAATGTACCAAGACCTGAAAAACGAATTTTTGGTGGACAAGACTGAAGCGAGAAGTTGCCCGGTATGTCGCAGAGTGCGATACTTGTCAGAGGATTAAAGCGGATCATTTGAAATCAGCCGGATTACTTCAACCATTAAGTATTCCTGCCAGGAAATGGGAAGACATCAGTATGGATTTTATTGTTGGACTACCTCTCACTTCACGTAAGCATGACTCGATTTGGGTCATCATGGATAGACTCACAAAGTCTGCACATTTCCTACCGGTCAACAACACATATAAAATAAAGCAATACGTAGAGCTGTACATATCAAGAATCTTATGCCTACATGGAGTGCCTAAGACAATCATTTCGAATAGAGGCTCGCAATTTGTTGCTCGTTTTTGGGAACAACTGCATGTGTCTCCAGGAACACACTTAATTCGTAGTTCTGCTTATCATCCCGCTACCAATGGACAAACAGAGCGTGTCAACCAAATATTGGAAGATATGCTCAGAGCGTGTGTTTTAGCACATAGTGGTAACTGGGACAAATACCTGCCTTATATGGAATTTTCATACAACAACAATTATCAAGAAAGTGTGAAAATGTCACCGTTTGAGGCACTCTACGGACGAAGTTGCAGAACACCGTTGAACTGGTCCGAAACTAGAGAAAGAGCGATATTTGGTCCCAATCTTGTAAAGGACGCCGAAGAGAAAGTTCATGACATTCAGGAAAATCTTAAGGTTGCTAAATGTCGACAAGAAAAATATGCAAACCGACGTCGTAGGCCACTATATTTAAATAAGGATGATTTTATCTACCTCCGAGTGTCACCTATGAAACGCATTCAACGTTTTGGAGTCAAAGGAAAATTAGCGCCTCGTTATATCGGTCCATTCAAAATTTTGGAGAGATGTGGCCCGGGTAGCATACAAACTGGAATTACCTGCTAAATTATCTGGAGCCCAGAACATTTTCCATATGTCACAATTGAAGCGGTATCTCAAGCCACCAATTGATATCGTCTTGGAAAATTTTGATCATCTTCAACCGGACCTCACATACTCCGAACAACCTCTAAAAGTCCTCGATACAAAAGAACACGTAACTCATAAAAGAACACTCAAGTTCTATAAAGTTCAATGGAGTAATCACTTAGAAGATGAATCTACTTGGGAATCTGAGGAATTTCTGAGTACTCATTACCCAGAATTCTGATCATCATTCTTAGGTATATTTATTTACCGCACTTCCCTCTAGTTTGCTTTGTTCTAAATCTCAGGACGAGATTTCTTTAAGGGAGGAGAGTTGTGACACCCCATAGCTAATCATTAATTAATTAATGCTGAACACTAATTAGCAAGTAAGATTAAGCCAAGGTGTGATTAAGGAATCACATGAAATAATAAAACCCTAATCAATTTAATTTGAGGCCAAAATAAAACCCTAGGAGCTTGGTTATGAAGCAACTAAAAACTTTTCTACACAACTTATGCCAAACAAATTCATGAGCATGTTAGGAATAATAAAATATAGTTCTATACCAAATTTCGGAATTTTACCACATTTGGAAATACCACAATTGATTAATTAAAGTCTAGAAAATCCTTTTCAATGAAACTTTTATTCTAAATTGATTAGAATGCTTCTGACCTAGTGGACCCCCCTAGGCCCCAGAAATATCTTGAGGGACCTATGTTTAAAATTCCATTTCATTTGGACCTAAGGAACTAATTTATTTGATTTAAAACAGAACAGGGGACTTGTTTGTAGTTTATTCAAATTTTCTTAGGGTTTAAGTGCAAAGTGTGCTTTTCTTCTTCTTCCTCCAGCGCTCGGTCAAAACCGACCACGCGCGCGCCGCCGTGATTTCCGTCGCCTCTTTGCTTCCCGTTTTTCCGTCGCTACCCTTGCTGCCTCGCTTCACTCATGTCGCACTGCTTCGCCTCGCTGCATCTCTGCCCTGCTTCGGCCCCTGCTGCCGTCATCTGCCGCTCGCATGCGCCTCCATTTTGTGACCTCCCCTGCTGCTGCACGCGCCCGAGACGGCCTGGCCTTGACTGAAGACCAAGACCGTGCGTGCCGCCCCGTTCGTGATCGACACACCCGAGCCTCTCGGTCATAAAAACCTACGCCCGACCTTTTTTTTTCACATCCTGTCTGCCACCATTACCGACCACGTGTGAGCTCGTGTGCCCGCTCACCCGAAGCCCCTCGGCCAAAGCCGCGCCCACCACTGTGAACGTCTCGATCCCTGCATGCATCCCGAGCAAGCCCCGACGTCGATCCAGCCGGAACAATTTCGGGGAAGTGCCCAGTGACCTTGACTCCAACGATCGCGACATCGACATGAAATTCATGATCCTCCGTAAACCTTGCACTTTACTCTTTTTTCCCTAGTCTTCATAACTGTGTTTCGAACATTTTGACCAAAGCTTTCCCTTGCTCCATGGATGAAGGTAGCCTTGAGCAACGTTTCCTCCACCGCTGCCCTGTTCCGGTCATCCCGAGCCGCCTCGCCAACGAGCTCTATGCTCGGGTCCTCCTCTGCGCAAACCAAGACAACGCTGGCCTTCTCTATGCTCCTGTGAAGCATTATCACCAAACCATGGCCTTCAGCGTGCTCCGAGACGCTTCCGGGAAGCCGTCGAACCGCTGCCCTCCGTCGCCGCACATCGCCGACGTCCCTCCGGTGAGCGCCTAATCCCGCGGACCTTCCAAACGCTTCGCCTTGACCCGCTCGTTGTTCTCCCTCCCTCGTGGTGAAGTTTCATCGACCACAATCGCCGCCGGCGAGCACTCCAGCAGTGCCAGCACCGCTATAGCGGACTGGCACGTTGAGTTGGCGCCGTGTGTCAGCCGCATGGCTCGTATTTGCTAATGTAGCTGCTTGCGTGGCATGCCAAGTAATAAATCAACAACCAGAAAACCCAGAAAAGTCCCAGAAAATATTGAAAAACTTTGAAAACCTATAGTAAATAATTTATAAGTCCAATGGAGCTGAAACCAATTTTGTTAGTTTTCTATTAATTTGCTCTATTTAATAAAAATAATAAAAATATGTCTCTGTACATGTATTTTTTATAAACTAATATCTTATGCAAATACTAAATAAATCACTATAAATTCTAGGAATGCAATTTAAATCTGATTTTTGGCATGCAAATGATTTAAATCACTATAAACTAATTATCAGATTTAACACGTTATCCTGAATTTTCTGGCAATTTATTTAGTGTTTTAAGAAGATGAAACATTATTAAATCTACATGCACAGTAACATCAAACTATCATTTTTCATTATTTGGGCAGATCAAGATGAATCTAATAAAGTTTATTTGGGCTCCATTGGATTTCTTGTTCATTTACTATAATTTTGCAATGTTATTCATGTTTTCGGTTAATTGCCTGGGATCTAATATGTTTTCAACTCAGCGCCATGTTATAGGACACATCAGTGCCAAGTAGTGCCAATCAGCGCCAGTAGACGCCAGGTCAGCGTGATAGTCAGCGCCGCCGGAGGAGGGCCAGGCTCGCCGCAGGCGGTTGGGGTCGTTGAGGTCTCGCGGCAAAGGCTACGGAATGACACGTACATCGAGGCACATCATCTGACGGGGTTCGCGAGGTTGGGGGCTCACCGGAAGGTGGTCAATGGCGACAGGCGGCAGAAGTTGGGGTTCAGCGGCGTTGCGAAGATGGCTCAGGACAAGAAGAGAAACACAGTTTTCTCCTGGAGCTTGCTTCATAGCGGCACAGTGGAGGTCGACGTTGCACTCATTTGCCACGAGGAGGGCCGGAGCACCAAGCTTGTCAATGTAGCGACCTCGGGTTTTGATGGCGTCGAGACAGAGCCAAGAGAAAGGCGATTGTGACCTCCTTGAGTCATGAATCAAGGGATGATTTGGTCAGGGAGGTGTGCTAGAGAACTGCGCATGCATGAGAGAAAAAAATGGTGCAGCAAGGCTCACCGTATGCGAGGAATTTGACGAACCCGTGAACTCCAATTAGTGGTGGCTGTTAAGGGCAAATTCCAAACTTCACGCGAGTTAAGGCATGATCGGGATTGCGGTTTGTTTGCGAGGAAGAGCGAAGGTTCAGCCTGAGAGGTTCTGGAGTCCTAATGTTCGAGCTCAAGCCCAGGGCGGCAATGGTGGGTGGGCAGAAATGGGAGGAATGCAGAAATCACCGGGTTTTAAGGGGCCGAGTAGTTGTCATAGACCGGGAGCGGTGTCGCGGCCATGGTTTTGCTGGTTGTTGGGCGGTGGGGAGCTGTCGGTGCACGAGAATATAGAGGCGGCACGGCAACAGTCATGGCGGGTTGCAAAGTGGTGGAAAGGCGACAACATTTGGCGCGGTGGAAGGCGAGGCAGCAAGAGAATGCGGAGCCGGACGGGACACGGCGTCGCGGCGGGCACGACTTGTGCGGTGTGGAGTCCCGAGGTGGCAGAAAGGCGGGCACGGGCAGGTGCACGCGGTGTGCTCGACGCTAGCGCCGGGAGGTGGAAGACAATGATTTTTACTCTGAGGCCCTTCAAGTTTTTCTGACATCGTAAATTGGTCCCTGGTGCAACGAATATTAAATTTAAAATAGTTCCTGGGGTCCAAATGAGTTGGGATTTTGCAGATAGGTCCTTTGTGATATTTGTGGTGCTCTGGTGGGTTCCATTTGGTTAGAAAGTTTATAATTAATTTAGAATTAAAATTATAATTTGAAAAGTTTCTAGGCTTTAATTAATTAATTGGGGTACTTTCCAATACGATAAATGCTCATTTCTGGTCTTAAAATTTTATTTTATTATTCCCATAATGATGATGTAGTTAGTTGGAATAGCTTGCATAGAAAAATTTTGAATTGCTTCACAACCTTGTTTCTAGGGTTTCTAATTACCTGTAATTAATTCATATTTGATAGGTGTAGAGTGCTCGATCTTTCGGCGAGTGGAGATAACTTCGATTTGGTGGATGTCGGCCCTCACGATCCGACTACGACGAGCAAGCCGAAGCGCCAATGCAATCGCTGAACCAACTTCTGAAGGATATTAACCTTGCGGTAAACAAGATCAACCTGATCACGAGGATCAATTCTTACGCGCAATCGAAGAACGAGCAAGAATTAGAGGCAAGCAATCTGATGTATTGCACAAAGGTGGAGTTCTGAATTCACGACGAGAGACGGATGTATAGCTAAGCTAAACTTAAAACAAAACTCAAAGATTGCAAGAGGCGCAGTCCTTGACTAAATAGGGGGAGGACGAGGCATCTAGGACCGGCTGAAGTGGAGAGGCGCGCGGTGGAGAGGGAGTCGCGCGACTTGGGCAGTGGGCCTTCGGGCGGCGTCATCCTGGGCCGTCGTTCCTTAGCATCAAAACCGTCTTCAATTCCTGGGCTCGAGCTCTAGTGATTGGGCCCTTGTACGTCGTCGTCTCGTTAGAAGATGGATCCGTAACTCGAGGAGGCGCGACGACGAGAGGTGGAGGCGTGACAACTTGGTTTGGCGCGCCATCTTCCGTCGTCATTATTCGTATGTCGTTGATGTCCTCATCATCCTTCCCTTCTTGAAGTGAAGTCGTACTCGACGGCAACTCATCATCCTCACCCAAGTATGGTTTCAAATTTGTAACATTAAAACTAGTGGAAACACCAAACTCCATGGGCAAGTCAAGAACATAAGCATTATCATTAATCTTGGTTAGCACTTTAAAAGGACCAGCAGCACGAGGCATCAGTTTAGAACGACACAAAGTAGGAAATCTATCTTTACGCAAGTTCAAAAGAAATATGTTTAGTGCAACCAGACCAAATCACCAGGTTCAAAAGAAATATGTTTTCTACCTTTACTACCAGCAACTTGATACTTTTTATTAGCAACGGCAATGTTGTGTTGTGTTTCTTCATGCAATTGTTTCATGTGATCAATATGAGCATCAATAGCAAACAAATCAATAGGCGCCCTAGGAACATAGCCATAAACAACCTCAAAAGGACACATCTTAGTGGCAATTTGTGTAGCACGATTATAAGCAAATTCAACATGAGGTAAACAATCTTTCCAATGTCTCAAGTTTTTATCTAGAATAGCTCTAAGCATAGCAGACAAAGTTCTATTTACTACCTCAGTTTGCCCATCAGTTTGAGGATGACAAGTAGTACTAAACAGCAGCTTAGTTCCTAATTTATTCTAAAGAGAACGCCAAAAATAACTAAAAAACTTAGCATCACGATCAGAGATAATTGTTTTAGGAATTCCATGCAATCTAACAATCTCTCTAAAGAACAATTAAGCAACATTTGAGGCATCATCAGTTTTATGACAAGGTATAAAGTGAGCCATTTTAGAGAAACGATCAACAACCACAAAAATACTGTCCCACCCCTTCTTAGTGCGAGGCAATCCCAAAACAAAATCCATCAAAATATCATGCTAAGGAGAAGAGGGAACAAGCAAGGGCATATACAAATCATGATTACCCAAACGAGATTTAGCTTTTTGACATGTAGTACAGCGTGCAACAAGACGCTCAACATCACGGCGCATCCGTGGCCAAAAGAAATGGTCGGCCAACACCTCATGTGTCTTGAAAACGCCGAAGTGACCCACAAGACCACCTCCATGCGCCTCCTGTAACAACAAAAGACGAACTGAGCTAGCTGTAATACACAGCTTGTTAGCACGAAACAGGAACCCATCCTGCATATGAAATTTGCCCAAAGGTTTGCCATCCTTACAATGCATCATAATATCATGAAAATCAGCATCATTCACATATTGATCTTTTAAAGCTTGCAAACCAAAGATTTTAAAGTCTAATTGAAACAGCATCATATAATGACGAGACAAAGCATCGGCAATCACATTTTCCTTCCCGTTTTTATGTTTAATGATGTACGAAAAAAATTCAATAAATTCAACCCATTTAGCATGACGACGGTTCAGATTAGTTTGGGTTCTAATATGTTTCAAAGCCTCATGATCAGAATGAATAATAAATTCGCGATGCCATAAATAATGATGCCATATTTGCAAAGTTCTTACTAAAGCATAAAATTCTTTATCATAAGTGGAATATTTAGGAGCAGCACCACTTAACTTCTCACTAAAATAAGCAATGGGTTTATGATCTTGCAACAAAACAGCATCCAAACCAATTCCACTAGCATCACATTTCAATTCAAACACTTTATCAAATTTAGGCAACTGTATGAGAGGAGCATGAGTTAACCGTTTCTTTAAAGTGTTGAATGCGTCGTCTTGTGGTGCGCCCCACTCAAATGGCGCACCCTTCTTGGTCAGCTCATGTAATGGTGCAGCAATAGAACTGAAATCTCGCACAAAACGACGATAGAAGCCTGCAAGACCAAGAAAACTGCGAACCTGTGTGACCGTCGTCGGTTGGGGCCAACTCTGAATGGCGTCCACCTTGCTGCTATCGACCTCAATGCCCTGTGGAGTAACAACATATCCAAGAAACGAAACACGTTGCGTGCAAAAAGTGCATTTTTCCATGTTCGCAAACAAGTGAGCAGCACGCAAAGCATCAAAAACAGCACGCAAATGATCTAAATGCTCATTCATGGATTTGCTGTATATAAGGATATCATCAAAATAGACAACAACAAATATTCCAATGAAAGACCGAAGAACTTCATTCATTAAGCGCATAAAAGTGCTAGGAGCATTAGAGAATCCAAACGGCATAACCAACCATTCATACAAGCCAAATTTAGTTTTAAAAGCCGTTTTCCATTCATCTCCTAATTTCATTCTTATTTGATGGTAACCACTACGTAAATCAACCTTAGAGAAAATTGTGGCACCACTAAGTTCATCAAGCATATCATCAAGGCGTGGTATAGGATATCGATAACGAATTGTAATATTGTTAATTGCACGACAATCTACACACATACGCCAAGAACCATCTTTCTTAGGAACAAGCAAAACAGGAACCGAACAAGGGCTGAGAGACTCACGAATGTAACCTTTATCAAGCAATGCCTGCACTTGACGCTGAATTTCTTTCGTCTCCTCAGGATATGTGCGGTACGGGGCGCGATTAGGAAGCTGTGCGCCTGGAATTAAATCAATCTGATGTTCTATGCCACAAATAGGAGGAAGACCCAATGGCAATTCAGCGGGAAAAACATCTTTATAGTCCTGCAAAAGGTTAGCAACAGCAGGAGAAATATGCAACATAAGCGCCTCATCTAGTGAAACAAGCATATGAGAGCAAACTAGCGCATAGCAAAGCAGATTAGCATCATGTAATTCATCAAAATCAGCACGTGTAGCAAGCAAGATAGGGTTATTTAATTTGATCTCATGTTGAACAGGTGCAACAGGAGGCGATGTAACAAATTTCGCAGCTTTTATCGCTCGAGCAATATCATCTTTAAGAACTTGTTAAGGGTGTCATAGGATGAATAACAATTTTCTGACCCTTAAACATGAAGGAATAATAATTGGAGCGACCATGATGAACACTATCAACATCATATTGCCAAGGACGGCCAAGCAACAAAGAGCATGCTTCTATTGGAAAAAAATCACAATCTACAAAATCAGAATAGACGCCAAGAGAGAAAGGAACACGTACCGAGCGCGTTACGTTTATTTTGCCGCCATCATTAAGCCATTGAACGTGATAAGGATGTGGATGCTTCCTTGTTGGCAGTGACAACTGCTTCACCAAGGTCGTACTAGCCAAATTGTTGCAACTGCCACCATCGATGATTATACGGACCGCTCGTTCTTGTACAACGCCTTTGATATGAAAAATATTGTGGCGCTGATGCTTTTCATCCTGAACGACCTGTGTACTAAGAACACGCTGCACAACAAGAGTTGCATACCTGTCGGTGGCACTAGAGTCGACATGAAGCTCCGTATTATCTGCATGATTAGTGGCAAGCATAGTCTGCTGAATATCCTCAGAATCACTAGCAGAAGAATACCCACCGTCGTCATGAATCAACATAGTTCGTTTATTTGGACAATCGCGTATCACATGACAAAATCCTCGGCAACGGTGACACTGAATATCACGAGCTCGTCCAGACGACGAGGAGGATGGCACGATCGAGGCAGATTTGGCCGTGGATGGAGCACTCGACTTGGACGTGGTCGAGGAGTGGTCGCGCGACGTGGAAGGAGGTGTCGACCGTGGAGCTGAAGGCGTCTTGGACCCTACAAAAATGTTAGGTCTTGACGAAGATTGTCGATCCTGCACTTCACGTTCAGCTTTACAAGCATATTCAAATAATGTTGTCATATCATCATAATTCTTATAATCAAGAATGTTCTGAATTTCATGATTTAACCCACCACTAAAGCGAGCCATAGCAGCAGCATCCAATTCACTAATAGCAGCCTTAACTTATAAATTAGCAGGAATATCATGGCATGCAAATTTTTGTTCAACCTCTAATTCCCAATCCAGATAAGCACCTGAATCATATTTGCCATTAAAAGTGGGAATACAAAATTTTATTTTGGCAAAAGAGTCGTTAATAGGAACACGTACCCTACGAGCACGACCACGACGATTGTCGTCGTCCTGCTCGGTGTCGGCGCCGTAGTCACGTGCATTTTGCAACTCCGTGAGCTGCGTTGTCATAGTCCCAAGCTGCGTCGACATGGCCTCAAGACGAGTCATGATCATCGCGAGCGTGGTGCGGGCAGCCGTATCAGCGAGGTCCAGTTGATCAAAACGCTCATTCGACGAAGTGACCGTAGAGTCAAGTTTCTCGTGCATCGTCTTCATGTCGTTTTGTAGACCATCAACCTGTGCCTGGACATCCTGGAGGGTGAGCTCCTCCAACTTCGAGCTATTTTCTGCCATAGAAACACAAGCAATACAAAAAGCGGGATCCTACAATGAGAGGTGAGTGGTGGATGAAAAGCTCAATCAAAAAGCTGTTATCAAATTCTTACCCGTCCTTACCAAGCACGCAAGCATGAACTGCAACCACAGGTAAAACCGGTGAAAGATTGGAGGAGCGATTGCGTGGTGAAACAAAAACCTGCTCGTAGTAGAAAATTTGTGGGGCTGGGAGGCTGCACTCAATCCAAGGGTTAGCACAATTCAAACAATAACTGCAAAGCTGAATAATGGTGCTAAACGCGAAAAGATTACTGCCGATACAAGTGCAAGAGGAAGGAAGAAGGATCAAAACAAAGTGCAGCAAGAATGCGTCGCCTGTGTTGCTCGGCCGCTCTTTTCTTTCTCTTTTTTTCCTTTTTTTTTCTTTTTTTCTTTCTTTTTTTATACCTTTTTTCTGAAAATATAAACAATAAAACCTCAAATGAGCAATTAAGCACAAGCGCTTTTTTTTTTAGGCAGGGGTAAAACGGTAACGCGTCGCCCGTGTCTCTCTCTCTCCCTCTAGAGTAGGGACACACGAAACCGAATAGAACCAAACATAGGGCAAGGCGAGCGGGTTACAACGTAACCGAGTAGGACTCGATCGGCGATAGGCCAAAAGCGTCGGCGAGGCGGTGATTGACCCGGACTCACAGTGCAGCGGAAAAACTTGGCAAGCGATCCTTGGCAAGCGAGACGGGGTAAACAGATGCGGCGAAAAGCAAACTGTGGTGGTAAAAGCACGCGGCACGGCGGAAGGATATGATGATGATGGGGAGAAAACGATAGAACACAGTGTACCAGCAACGATCAAAAGCGAAAGCACAAAAACTCAACAACGCAAATTATTGAACGAAAGTGCGAGGCTCAAAGCCGTACTGGGGTAAACTTTTTTTTTTGTAGTTTTCGGTTTATGTGGAATTGGATAAACTCACCAAGAAACACTGGAATCTGATACCACTTGATAGGTATAGAGTGCCCGATCTTTTGGTGAGTGGAGATAACTTCGATTTGGTGGATGTCGACCCTCACGATCCGACTACGACGAGCAAGCCGAAGCGCCAATGCAATCGCTGAACCAACTTCTAGAGGATATTAACCTTGCGGCAAACAAGATCAACCTGATCACGAGGATCAATTCTTACGCGCAATCGAAGAACGAGTAAAAATTAGAGGCGAGCAATCTGATGGATTGCACGAAGGTGGAGTTCCGAATTCACGTCGAGAGACGGATGTATAGTTAAGCTAAACTTAAAAAAAAAACTCAAAGATTGCAAGGGGCGCAGCCCTTGACTAAATAGGGGAGGACAAGGCATCTAGGGCCGGCTGAACTGGAGAGGCGCGCGGTGGAGTGGGAGTCGCGCGACTTAGGCCACGTGGGCCTTCGGGCGGCGTCATCCTGGTCTGTCGTTCCTTAGCATCAAAACCGTCTTCAATTCCTGGACTCGAGCTCTAGTGATTGGGTCCTTGTACGTCGTCGTCTCGTTAGAAGATGGATCCGTAACTCGAGGAGACGTGACGACGAGAGGTGGAGGCGTGACAACTTGGTTTGGCGTGCCATCTTCTGTCGTCATTATTCGTATGTCGTTGATGTCCTCATCAATATTGGGTCGGAATTTTATTATTTCATATTTCATTTGAGCTAAAATTTTGTGCTCATCAAGTTTTCTAAGTAGAATGAGACACCTGGGTGTCACTTGCACTTATTACTTTTTTATTATGGTGTACAACATCATTATCAAATTCCTATGGTCTACCCGATAAATTGAACATGCTTGCATGGGTAAAACATGAGAATCATCAGAATCCACATAAGAACCTATGAAAAAAGAAACTCTACAAGTTTGTGTTACCTTAGCTTTTCCAGAGTCATTTAACCACTGAATATCATATGGATTTGGATGTGGGCGTGTGGTCCAGGCAAGCTTCTTGACTATGACACCCCAGTGTTACTGTCTATTTTATTACATTATTGCATATATTTATGGTTTAGTAAGTCATCATTTGATTTGGACCACATTCCAAATTAATTTGCATTTAGAATCAAACCAGAAAGTGGCTAGGTTGTGAAGCAACTTTATATCTTGCTATACAATAAGGTGTCACCAAAAATATATGTAATAGGATATGTCATGAGATAATTTTAGAAAGTTTTCTAGAATTTTTCTCAATTTAGAAATACCCTAAATAATTACCAAAAGTTTGAGTATCAACCATATTTAAACAAATGGTAAACTCAAACCAATTCGAATTTGAGTTGGAACTCTGTTCCATTGTGTTCTAAACGTATCAACCTTTCACCACAATTTTTTTCCCTAATTTTTCTCAGTCGGTAGCTATTTTATTTGGAATTTAGAACATGGGGCTGAGATAATTCCAGAAAAAGAGGAATTAGGAGCGGTACCCACCTGTCAGCCTCTCTCTTCTCTTCCTTTTCTCTTTTTCTCCAGCACGGTGGCGCCCGATCGCCGTGACACGCCCCTGTCCGCGTGTGTACTCGCCAAGCGCCGCTTGAGCCGAAAGCTCATGAAAATCCCTGTCCTCCGCCTCTCCCCGCTCCTCTCTCTCGTTCTTTTCGTCGCCATCGCCTCTGTTTCCTCTCCCCAAACCGAGCTCCGCCCGCCATTACCGCACACCACAGGAGCTCGCCTCGCCGCCGAATCCCACCACAAGAACTAGAGCTCAGCCCCGGAATGGATGCGCCGTGAAGCCACGAAACTCCCAGAACAAACCCCATCTCAATCCATCCAACGAGCGCGGAGTATTTCGCACTTTTCTCCGATGACCTCACCTCAGCACATTCCCGACGAGATGGTGTAATTCTCCTACTTTGGTTAGTCTCGAAGTCCAATTCTTGATGCTATGCGTCCGTGGCTCCCTTGCGCAACTCTCTAAACATTCCTTCCTTTGATTTCACCAAGGAAAACATAGCAGTTTTGGTATTTCTTGCCGCAACGCTGACTGGATGAAGGTTGAAGACGCACGATGGCAATTTCGTAAATAAGGCGAAGTTCAAAAAGAAAATTCAGAAAATTGTTTAAACTTATAAAATCAATATCTCGAGTGCCAGATCTATCATTTGTAGATCACACACGTCCAGATCTCTAGTTCCATATCCCTTAGCTTAGCGTTATTCATCGAGCTCCTTGCGACGGGCTCCAACGCTGTCATGGCTAAAGATGATGACTAAAAGTCGCGCGACCTGGTACTTCCTATTGACGGCTATCATGGTGGAGTGGAGAGCGCTTTGATGTTTTGTGAAGACACCGATGCTATGGTTCACACTTGCGGCGATGGCAGCAGGTCAAGGGGTTTGAATCCTGTAATCCCTACCGCTTGTCGATGTTCGGTGAGAAGTAAGGGACCCCTCCATGGGAGGCCTAGATGGTTTCTCAGCTGCTCCCCCGTGTGCCTTAGTCGGTGTCAGTAAGGGCGGGGACAGGAAGGGATGCCACACCGGCCCTCTTGTTCCTGTGGGGACTATAGTCCCCAAGATTAGCAGCATTCGCGTCCCCAGGGCGTTGGTAATCTGCTTCTTTTATTGGTCGAAGGGATGCCGCTCCCTCATGTGAGGGCATCTTTCTCGCGACGACAAAGCATTACAGCTGCTTCATCCCATGTGCCCCCGGCAAAGTGTGGGTATCGACTCTCTTTATAGCGTGCTAGCTAGGTTGATTTTTATTTTTCTCTTTCTTGTACTTTGCGGATTGCAAATGCTGTTTTGTAAGAGATTTTTGTACAGATCGACCCTGAGTGGCATGCATAGAATAAAGAGACGTATCATGCAATCCCGTCGTCAAATTTCTGTTGGCGATGTCGGTTCTCGAGTCCCCGCTCGGTGCAGTCGGACTAGTTGAGCGACCGTTTCAGCTTTGTCATGTTCTCCTTCCGCGCCTCATTTGTGAGGCGAAGGATAGAGTCGGGCCGCGTTTTTGCCTCGGTGGTTGACACGCGGTGCTCATTGAGCTGTTGTCGGGTTCGTTCGAGTGAAGCCCCTGGTTTCCCGTCGACGAGGTCCCAGCGAACTAGCCGGTGGTTGGCTTCATATATCCCTTTTTATGACCCGTCTGGTTACTGCAACTATTCAATGGGTCACGGCAGCTAGCTGCCTCTCTGCGGGGAGATACCAACGGATAGGTTAGAACAGGACTCAAACGCAACTCCGCGATGCCCTCGACCTTTAGCGGTCAGGGTGTTGGCCGCTAGGTGTGCCCATCGCTCATGCTCCTCGCTCTCGTCTTGCGCACTGGGCGGCTGTTGAACCCTTTCGCGAGGCCAGCCTTAGAACCCGGGCGCTATTGGGCCGTCAAGGCAGTTTTCAGCCTCTTATCCCACCTCACCTGTGTCCGTCGACCCTGAGTCAGGTCAATCGAGTCGTGGCTTCGTCGTGTCGCCGTCTGGGTCGACGTTGACCGGACCCCGTAGGGTCAACCGAGTCATTGCTACAAGACGTGGTCAGTCACGACATGTCTCAATTGCCCCGCTCCTTTTTTGAGAAAGTAGGGTCTTTTTGGGCGTGAAAAACGGAGTGTCACAGACAGACGAGCGTGCTTCCTTGGCTTCGAAGAGATAAGAGCGGGGTGTGGAGCCTCGGTTCATTTCGAACCGTTTGCCCACTGCCCGAGGCGGGAGCGACGTGCTTTACCTTGTGTGGGCGTCGTGGTGGTCCCGGGTGAACCGCTCTGTCCCTTCGCCTTCCGCGACGTGGTGGCCGCACTGTCTCCGCCCATGTAATGAGGCTCATGGGGCCAATGAGCCGTTGAACGGAGCGGAAGTTAAGGAGTCGTGGGGGAGATGGAGTGAGCGGGAGAATCGTGGCAGAATCTAGGCCGCGCATTGCGCGGTGAGGAGTTAAGCCTCATACCTCAGTCAGGTCGTGGTTGGGCCCCGCGGTCAAGCCGAAGTGCGGCTCTTGGGCAGCCCGCCTGTTTAACCCCAGTTTCGGGCGTTCTCTCCTTTCTTCTTCCTTCCGTTTTGCTATCTTGTCCCTTTCTCTCCTAGTTTTCCACGCACACAGAGAGTCACGCCGTTCGTTCGACTGCTTCCTTGCTGTTCCAGTCTCCACAACGCCCGTCATCCTCCCGTCGGCCCACGAGTGGATCCAGTGCGGGGTGCGGTTTGGTGTGCACACTGTCTTCACAGTGCTTGGGACCCACTTTGCGGTGATGGATTATGAGCCGCTGAGCCTTGGCTATCTCGATCACACTCCCGAGGAGATGGCCCGGATCCACGCTAACTCTGAGCCCCACACCGATGTTCTGGCTGCAAGACACAAGGAAAAGGCACTCCCCAAGATCGACGAGGGGAATTAGTTAGTGTTTGCTTTTCTTAGTTTGCTCTACTTTCGAGCAATGGGTCATCATGCCCGCTTTCATGTAAATAGTTTGAAGTTGTGAACTCGTGTGCTTGTTTAGTGTTGTTGGCCTGCGGTGGCCTTGAACAATTTCAGTTCAGGTTGTTAAACTGTTTTGTGTGCCCGACCCTTTGCCCTTGCTATTTTGACTCACAAAGTTTGAGCCCCTGAGCGTTTTGAAAGTTTAGCTTTACCGGTGATCGCCATTGTCGTGGCCGCTGGGGCTAGCACGACGTTGCGCTGTCTGACTGATTCGGCTGTGAACTTCTTTGCTCGTGGCTTACTTTGTTTGCCACCGTAGCGGGGTTCACGGTCGAGAAAAAAAAGGAAAGAAAAGGAGTGGCGCGTGTAAGGATAGAAGGCGTACCGAGAGGGGGGGGGGGTTGATTCGTTAAGCCGCTCATGAATCCAAATACTTCAATTCACACTACTTGAGTCTAATAAGCGTTACAACCTAACAATTCTAGTAGGCCAAGACCCTACACATGCTAGTGTTCATGATGATAGCAAGTGCGGAAGCCAAACACACTAGCCTATGCAAGCCACAATTCAACCTAGTTACTAGAGCACACAATTACGGAATAGTAAAGAAGGGGTCAAGAAATGCTCATGATTTTTTTCCAAGGTCTCGGAAGGATAGCGCCCTCCCTTACTACTCGTTGGATCACTCGCGCTGGAGTGCCGGTCCCTCCCGCCACCGATGTGGAGTTCTCGCCCACGGGACCGCAATCACCCTCAGAGTGAAGACATGGTGCGTGTCACCGCTGCCACATAGGCACAAGCTCACTCCCCGAGCCAACACGGGCGCTCACTATTGATGCCCCTTTCACCGGCGGGCTCAAACCGAATATAAACGTGTGACGGCCTTCACAACCATCATGATAGTGTTGACGCCAAAAACAGTCTGTTGATCCTCGGCATGCAAACACGAGGCCTGGGAGATCTGCTTAACTCCAGTGCAGGTCCGATGGCATGCTATAGATGGTGCGCGGCGTGCCAGTCAGTTTGACCATTCCACTGACAAGGTGAGCGCCTGCGACTCGACGAACGATGGCCTCTAGGCGGTGAGTCGATGAAGATTAAGTCGATGCAGTCACAAAGTCAATGTAGGCACAGAGTCGATTCTGGCAGAGTCGATGCAGGCCAATTCATGATTAAGCATCGACTTTATATTTATAACATAAAACATAAATCTATGAGCCGATGCACACTAGACTAACTACAATGTTTAACGCTATATCGACCAGTTAATAGAATCATAATGCTGAGTCGATACAATGCCTTGATAAATAAAACTATATGATCATTCATCGACTATACAAATAAAACTAGTGCAATACACAGAGTCGATGAACCAGAGCCGATACAAAAGCTAAGCATTTAATCATCTATCGGCTGCTGTTAGTAACCAGTTAACTCATCGGCTAAACACTCCAACGATACCCCGAACAGGCCCTCACGATGAGATAGTTCTTGTATGGTTGTCCAACTAGAAGATTAGACTTAACCAAGACAGTTCTAGATATCCTAGAAGATCGGTCCGGGCCAAGACAGTTCTTGGAACGAACGAACGCCCACACAATACTAGATCTAATCGCTAAGATCTATTCAGAGGTGACTGGAATATACATATCAGACTAGATTGAATCGCTAGAATTAACTACGATAGATCGGTTTTCCTGAGATAGTATGCAGCTAATCCTAGTAAAACAACCTTAAAAGATCTAGTATACCGGATAACTACCAACCACGATGAACTGACCAGAATATCAGACTGAATCGAGGAAGTCCTGGGCAGGTCGCCGCGATCATCGGAGTGGTGAGTGCTCCGCCATGTCGCTGAGGTCGAACTAGTCGATGCAGCAGGGCTTCATGACAACGAACCCGCCGGGATGACGAGTCCTACATCTATCACGGAGAGCCCGCTCTAGACGAAGAACCCATCAGGGTATACCTATTTCCAGGGTGGCGATGCGCCAAAGTTGTATATTGATCAAGAGATAGTGTACAATTGCCGTGACCCTTTATATTTATAGGGCTGCTGAACTTTGCGTACAAGGGAAAGTAAAGCTAGAACATTCGTGGCAGCGCACGACAAGACTCTAGGCCTAAACCGAACATATCCTGCCTATTAACATCGTATCAAAGAAGACAATAAAATATTGCGACCATACGCTAATTACTAAATAAGGAAAATCCCTTCCGACTTGTCCTTGTTTCTCAACACTTTCCTTCTCGTAACACATGATTAGTTTCCTTTGTAATAATCATCCTTGACTTTCTTTACTTCATATCCTTTTTCTTTTCTTAATCTCCTTGGCCGAACTTCCTGAGTCTTCTCCATGCACACGTCTCGACTGGCTAATATAACACATGGCTTCATCCAAGCCCTGCCATAAACTCCAAGCTGAGGGCATATATTTCTCTAGGCGCTTCCTCCTGTGCATTGACCATGAAGCATATTCACTAGAGGTCCGAGCTTCAGATAGTAAGTGAGTCTCTCGGCTACAAAATAGCCACAACAAAGCCAAGCCAGTAATACTTGTCCAATCCCTTTAATCAACCAATCAAATATCTAATTCAGCTAAGCAATTATTTAACCATTTGATTAAGCAAGAATTAATCATCATTATCAAAATTGACAATCAACACACGCTTCACTTTTATAGGCAGAAAACAATGACAGCCATGCCAAATTTCGGTGTCAACAGATAGGCTCGATCACCGACTCCTAACCGGTCTAGGTCATAGACCAAGAGTAACAACCTAGATCACACCCTCAAGGACACTCGAGCCTTAGATGTGCATCAAATCTCAAGTTACTCTCACTAGCACTCTCAAGATATGCAATATCTCCTCCTAGTGCTCTCCTCTCTTCTTCTTGGCTCACACTAAATGCTCCAAGCAATTCCACTGGCCAAGACTTGTCTCCAAGACCCCATCAACGAAGTTATATAGGCTTCCAACCTCCAACTAGCCATTGCTCCATGAAGTTGCCTTTCTGGACCCAATGACCGGACTATCTGGTCACTGCCAGACCGGACCATCCGCTCTCTCTGGAATGACTCCCAGAGCTGTTGGCTTCTCTGTCCAGACAACTCCTCTGTACTGACTGGACCGTCCAGTCAGTTTCCTCTCTCCAGTCCAGAAACTTCCTTGCGCGGCTTCCTCTCTGCCCTGTTCCTCAGCCGCACTGTCCGTACCATCCAGTCTCTATAGGTCCTACTCAGGCAGATTCCTTGCTGCTTTGCTGGAAGTCCCAGACAACTTCACCTAGTGACCGTACAGTCCGGTCACCATTGACCCCTCTGTCTGGTCACTATGTTCAGAAGTTGAAACTTATCGTCTTTGCTTGACTCCGTTTCCCGGCTTCTCCGAACAGCTCCTTGGCTTCTCCACTGTCACCTAGTGCTTGTGATTTCACTAAGCATCCATGCACATCACCGACTAGACATGACCTAAGAGAAATGACCAAGACCCTCTTGATAGTCCGGTTTTTCCTATGGACTCAAAGCCCTAACAACCAGACAAGTGTTCCCAATACTTGCTCCATAGCTTGTCCTCAGCTTTGATCCATCTCCATCGACCCTTGGACTCCATCAAGCTCACAAGCCTCCATGCTTGTGGTCATTGTCATCAATCGCCAAGGCAACCATTATCCATATGATTGTAGTTAAGTTTAGAGATGATTCCTGCATAGACAGCATCGTGTAGATATTAGCCCACAATTTCATAGTTGTCATCTATGACCAAAACATTCATACCTTGGGGATCCCATCAATGGTCATGAAGCTTACAATCTCCCCCTTTTTGGTGATTGATGACAACCACTACTTATCATAATCTTATCAATGAACAACAAGGCTAAAAGAGCTACACTACGATCGAGAAGAACCTCAAAAGCATAAGAGAGAAACGCATAAGGTCCTACTCAAACAAGCATCATCAAGAGCTAAGATGAATAAGAAAGAAAAGCACACTCTAGATGATATGCATCCATGTCATGAGAAGATATTAATAAAAGCATAAGGACATGCAATGCAAGACATGAATGATGATATGCAACAGGTTAACATGACAAAGCATAAGAATTAAGAACAAGCAATCATCATCATGGAATCATACACAAGCATACAAGATAAGAAATGAATAAAAAAGCACTACGTATGAAAATAAACCAAATGAGATCCAGATGAGTCCAACACAAGCGAATGAAAAACATGACTTATCAAAATCCATGAATATCTCGATAAAACCACCAAAATAAGATCCAAAAGTATCTAACTCCCAAAAACCAATGTACACGAATGCTCCCCTAGATACAAGCTAATCTCAATCGGACAGGATCACACTCCAACTCCTCCTAGACCTATGACATAGTTCTCCCCCTTTGGCAACAAGCACCAAAATGTGGGAAAAGAGAACATCTATGTGCTTGTGGTCAAAGGAAGTGGTGCAGCGACGTCCTCTGAAGGCTCTACTCCTGACTGCTTCTGTGCTGGATCCTGCTATGCTCCCTGAGCCTGTGCCGCCTAAGCATCCATCTGCTCAAAGAAGTCAAGGTCTACAGGTGACTCAGACCCTCTGTCCTGCCTTGCTGGTGGGACTGTGGATGTCTCCTCAGCAACAGTCGCGTGAAGAAGAGCAAGGTCATCCACGTGCTCCTGAGTGAAGCCTCGGCGGACCAGATCCTCTGCTACCTGAGGTGTGAGAGTGCTGACTGTAGCAGTGGAAGGTGGAGCTGTAGCTGACTCTGGGGCTGTCTGGGAGTCCGCACGAGTGGTGTGCACTATCTCTGAGAATAGACTCCTGACTGGTGGCTGCTACTAGGAGGTGGTAGGTGTTGTCCTCTACGAAGCTGTAGACTGTGCTAGTGAAGAGAGCAACATAGAAACTGAGAAACCTGACAAGGGGGAGAGCTGAGTCACTGGAGAGAAAGTCTGTCCTACTCCCCCTGTCGGTAACACCCTTGAGTGTGACAACCCGCTAGACTGAGTTTTGATAGCAGTGAAGGGGCCTGCCTGGGTTAGAACCTGCTAGAACTATGGTAGTATGGGGACTCCTACCTGCTAGCCAGTCTATCCTCTGGTGAGCTCCGCCATCTGAGTCATCAGGGTGGTCACTAGTGCCATCTGTTGTCTCTGAAGCTCTATCTGTCCTCTGATAACCTCCATCATCTGACGTCTATCCTCAGTTGCGCTCTGGTTGAACTCACCCAGCCGTCCTGCAAGTGCTGCTACAATGATAGTGTCGAGGGTAAAGATCGGGGTGCCACGTGGCAACTCCTAAGGGTTCACACACGTCAGACTGAAAAGGGCCCACAGGATCACCACCAAGGCCCCATCGGCGTGGGCCCCCACGGGGAGCGTCCCCCCAGCAGTCATGCCTTAGCCGCAAAAGCCGCGTCACTATCCTGACTCGCTCGACCCCCGAGTGGTCGAGGGCCGGTCGCATCTCGCTCGACCCCTCAATGGGGGTTGGGGATTCGCTACGCCCTGCTCGACCCCTCGAAAGGGGCAGAGGGCAGATCGCTCCGCTTGATGGAGCGCGGGCATGGCTCGCCCTTCCAAGCAGATGACTCAGCCACTCGCCCGAGCCTATCCACTCTGGGGCAGCGGGTGGATGCTCCGCTACCGCTCTGTCATGACGACAGTATGCCTCCCCCCCCCCCCCCTCGCCCCCGTAATCGTTAGACAAACTCCACCTCCGTCAACTCCCAATGGTGGGACCCGAGCCCGGACAGGACGGGGTGAAGAAACCCTTACCAAGCCAGGATTGGAGGAGTGAAGAAGCTCGATTGCCTCGTCTAGACGGGACGGATTCCAACTCCAAGCAGGTCCGGACAGATGCAACCCGACACAAATACCCTCGACGGAGGGGATCGAGCGAGCCAACGGTCCACAACTGCCAACCACCCGGCCTTAAATGCCATGCCCGCTACGCGTACACAGTATCAAGGAGTCAAATCCCTCCAGATACCTGCCCCCCTCATTAGCACCAGCGCCTGCTGACGGTGGCAGGCGTGGCAAGGCTCGCTGCGGTCAGATGCAGTACCGCCTCTCTGACGCGAGACCAGGATAATGGGGCCCACAAAGACCGAAGATCACGCCACCGACTTAGGGCTTCGCCTTCTTCGGCACGCCTCCACCAACTCATCACGTGTAGAAATCTTTCTCTCTCTCTCTCTCTCTCTCTCTCACTCTCTCTCTCTCTCTGTAACGTGGGTCCTTTCCCCCTGAAATATAAAAGGGGAGGCCTGCACCTCTTTTAAGGGCGGGGAAAAAGAACCACAACATAGCCACAACAGCAACAGTCACACACACACATACACACCGCTCGCACCCGAGACTTGGAGCACTCTCCTCTCTCACCACTGTTGTACTCCCTCACTGGAGCAAGTAACATGAGCAGGCCCGAGACCTAGACGTACGGGGCTTCCCCGAACCAGTATAATCCCCCGTGTCCTCTTGCTTAGCCATCGCCACACCCGAAGCGCGCACCCCTATGAACAAATTCTACTGGTCGGTGATCTAAACACTGACAGTTGGCGCGCCAGGTAGGGGCTTTTATGTGTTTCGCTCCACCACTTCCCAGTTCGGATGGCCACTTCCTCCACCTTCTGGGCTCCCGGTAGCAGCATGTTCTTCGGGAGCCTGGAGTTCATTGCTACTACAGAACAGAAGCTGCTATGCGTCAGTGCAACTTGTGGTTCCCGCCTTGGCAGGCTCTGGGTTTGTCGGCGTAATCGAGTGTCCGGACAAGTCTCTCTTCGACCTCTTTGACATGGGGTCAGCGGGAGATTCCAGCTCCGAGTCCAGAAGCTAGGTGGAAAGCTGCAGCACCCCGCGAGGGTGCAATATGGTGCGGCTTGCGCCCGCCTCAGCTATAGGGGGTGCCGGGACCTCGGCAGCCGGAGCGGTGGCAAATCCCAGGACCCCTGCCCAGGCAAACCCGACGGTGGGTGCGGGAGGAGGGGAAACACTCGTCAACATTCCCGTCGCTACGGCCGGGGACCCGCGGACCCAGCCCCGCCAGGATGACCTTCAACAATGGTTGAGGGCAAGGCGGGTGGAGCTGGAAGAGACTCGGCGCCTGCTCGAGCAAAGAAAAAGAAGACATAGACCGCAAGCTAGCCCATCCCCGCACAGGCGGATGCGTTCACGCCATGGCCCGTGACGTTCTTCAGCGCATCGTCACGGACGATCAAGGGCCCCCACAGTTTGCTCGCGCGGGACAAAACATAGCGGCAGCTGTCGCCCTGCTCAATACTCTCCCTAAGCCCGCAACACCTAAGGCCCAGCAGGCTCAGCGAGAAGTCACGACTCTTCTAACCAAGGCCGCCGAGCTCCAAGCGGCGAGCTCACAACGGCGCGCCGCTCAATCTAGCCAGCAGGTCTCCACGTCCAGATGGGCGGGTGGAGGTAGCACCGTCGGATCGCAACAGCATTCGGTCCAGCAGCCAACCCTGGCTGGAGGCGCACCTAAGAAGGCCTCGGTCCACGACCGAGTCGGACCCCATCACGATGTGCGTCACACTTTCAAGGCGCATCCTCGCGCGAGAGAGCGGTGGAACCAGGAAAGAGGCCATCAACCGCACCACGGAGGTTGGTACGATGACACCGATGAGGAGCGAAGCCAGAGCCCGAGCCCTCCTGGGCTGCGGGTCTTCAGCACGTGAATCCACACCGTTGAGTTCCCTCAGCGCTTCCGGGCGCTGGTGACCATCACCAAGTATGCAGGACGGACCCCGACCTTTGGCTTGAGGATTATCGCCTCGCTTGTCAAGCTGGGGGTGGCATCGATCACCTCACCATCATCCGCAATCTCCCGTTGTATCTTGCCGACTCGGCCCGTGCTTGGCTTGAGCATCTCCTCGAGGGTCAAATCTATGACTGGGGCAACTTGAGGGATATTTTTGTTGGAAACTTCCAGGGGACCTATGTCCGGCTAGGCAATCCCTAGGACCTCAAGAACTGCCGGTAGAAAGCTGATGAGTCCCTCTGAGACTACATCTGGCGCTTTAGCAAGAAGTGCAACGAGGTACCCAACATGAGCGACGCGGACATTGTGGGAGCCTTCATCTCAGGCACAACATCGGAACAGCTCAACCATGAGCTAGGCCAAAGGGGTCCGCGCACGGCCCGCGAGCTCCAAGACATCGCCACAAGCTTCACCTCCGGCGAAGAGTGCATGGGAGCGGTTCTCCAGCGTACGTCGGAGAGCAAGGGCAAGGGCAAGCAGGAGGAAGGAGCTGGTGACAGCACCTCCAACTGCCCAAAGAAAAAGAAAAACAAGCCACGAGCAAGGCGCAACCCCGTCGTGGCCGCCGCCAAGGCCAACTGCAGGGGAGGTGCCGAACCACTTTGAAAAAAAGTGGAACAGTCCATGCCCAAACCACAGGTTCCTTGTGAAGCACCTCCTTAAAGACTACTCCATGATGAAGTAATTCATCCGGGAGGAGGCGAAGAAGGAGGACCCAGGGAAGGCATCGGAACTAGGGGTCCAGGACCCCGCGGATGGAGACGACGAGCCGGAGGAACCAATATTCCCCAACCCTAAAGCCTGCCATATGATTTTCACGGGGCCCAAGTCCAGAGGGAGTCGACGCACCGCCGAAATCGAGCGTTGGGCGGTTTTCGAAGCAGAAGCCGCCACGTCGGCTTACGTCAAGTGGTCAGATTTGCCGATCACGTTTGATCGGTCAGATCACCCCACACACGGACCATGACTGGGTGAATACCCGCTCGTGGTCGACGCCATCATCGCCGAGGTCCGCCTAACCAAGGTGATGATGGACGGGGGCAGCTGCATCAACATTTTGTACACCGACAGGCTCGACCTGCTCGGGGTCGACCGATCGCGCCTTCAGCCGGCTGGCGCACCCTTCCACGGTATCGTCCCGGGGGCGACAAGCCATGCCCCTTGGGCGGATCAGCCTGCCTGTCACATTCGGGACTCCATCCAAATTCCGGACTAAGACCCTCGTCTTTGAGGTTGTCGATTTCCCAAGAGTATATCACGCTCTCTTGGGACGTCCGTGTTACGCCAAATTCATGGCCATACCCAACTACACCTACTTGAAGCTCAAGATGCTGGGCCCAAAAGGGGTCAGCACCATTAGCGCATCCCTCCAGCGTGCCTTCCAATGCGAAACAGAGAATGGCGATCTTGCGGTGGCGACGGTGGCGTCGGCCGGGGAGCTCGAGACTATCCGCACCCACCTCAAGGAGGGGGCGCCCAACGCTAGTCACAAGATTGCCTTGTTCAAGCCTGCGAAGGACACCAGGGGAAGTGCAGATCGACACCGAGGGCGACAAGGAGAAGACGGTGAAAGTGGTGGCGTCCCTTACCCCCAAATAGGAAGGCGTGCTCGTCGACTTTCTCCGCGCTAATGCCGATGTTTTCGCGTGGAGGCCTTCGGACATGCCTGGCATACACGGGAAAGTCGCCGAGCACTCCTTGAACATCAGACCGGGCTCCAAGCCAGTGAAGCAACGTCAGCGCTGCTTCGATGAGGAGAAGCGCAGGGCAATCGAAGAGGAGATTGCGAAGCTGCAGGCGGCCGGGTTCACTAAGGAGGTGTACCATCCCAAATGGTTAGCTAATCCTATTCTTGTATGAAAAAAGAATGGGAAATGGAGAATGTGTGTTGACTATACAAGCTTGAATAAGGCATGTCTAAACGATCCTTTTCCTTTGCTGCACATAGACTAGATGGTTGACTTAACGATAGGATGTGAGATTCTCTGCTTCCTAGATGCCTACTCGGGGTACCACCAGATCACGATGAAAGAATGTGACCAACTCACGACATCTTTCATCATGTCGTTCGGCTCTTACTGCTACGTAACGATGCCTATTGGGCTCAAGAACGCCGATGCGATGTTTCAGCATTGGATGCAATGGTATTTCGATCATTTGATCGGCCACACGGATGAAGCCTATGTGGATGACATCATCATCAAGTCCAAAAAGGCGGATACCCTCGTGGCTGACCTTGATATCGTCTTTACCAAACTGCACACAAACGACGTCAAACTCAACCCTGAGAAGTGTGTTTTCGGGGTCCCGAGGGGCATGCTCCTCGGGTTTGTCGTCTTCCAACGAGGTATCAAGGCCAATCCCGAGAAAATCTCCACGATCGAGCGAATGGGACCGGTCCAAAATCTCAAGGGGCTGCAGCGGCTCACGGGCTGTCTGGCAGCATTGGTCGCTTTATCTCATGCCTCGGCGAGAGGATGCTTCCGCCGTATAGGCTTCTGAAGAAGTGCGACTTGTTCGAGTGGACCCCCGAGGCGCAGTCCACCCTCGACGACGTCAAGCGCATTTTGAGCAGCGCACCCGTGCTAACACCTCCGGTCCCGCGAGAGGTGCTGCTGCTATACATAGCTGCGACAACTCAAGTCATAAGCTCGGCGCTCGTAGTCGAGCGAGAAAGAGAGGGACACACCCTCAAAGTCCAACACCCCGTCTACTATGTCAGCGGAGTCCTGTCCGACTCGAAGACCAGGTACCCCTAGATCCTCAAGATCCTCTACACGGTGATGGTGGCTAGGCGCAAGCTCCAGCACTAGTTTGACTCCCACATGATTCATATTGTGAGTTCCTTTCCTCTCTGAGAGATTATATAGAACAGGGACTCAGCGGGCAAGGTGGCAAAGTGGGCGCTCGAGTTGATGGGACACGACATCACGTACTAGCCCCAAGCGGCCATCAAGTCCAAGGTCCTTGTCGACTTCGTGGCGGAGTGGACTGAGGCATAACTCCCGCCCGCTCCCGTCAATCAGGAATACTGGGTCATGTACTTTGACAGATCGCTCATGCGGACAGGGGCAGGTGTCGGCCTCATCTTCGTCTCTTCACTTTGGGTATGTATGAAATATGCGATTTGTTTACATTTCTCTACATCAAACAACGCTACCGAGTACGAAGCGCTTGTCAACGGACCCAAGATTGCCATCGAGCTCGGAATCCGGCGGCTAGAAATCCGGGGCGACTCCCAACTCGTGGTCGACCAGATCATGAAAGAGTCTAGCTGCCGGACCGATGCCATGGCACTCTACAGCCAGGAAGTCAGCAAGCTCGAGAATAAATTCGATGGGCTGGAAATCAAGCACATCCTGCTTTGGTCGGGAGCAGATCCGTCTGGGGGTCTTCGCGAACAACTAGCACCAACCTTCGATTCGACCCAAGGAGCCCACGGTGTTCAAGGAGGGGTCGAGTGATTCCGCTGAACCCGACTCAAGGGCCAAAGAATCACCTCTGGTGGCCTCGTAGCTCGCAGACGTCATGGAGGTCGATCGACCAAGCGACTCGGGTGAGCCGGACGACCAGTCGAACAACCCAGGGGTCGAGCGAATTGACTCCCAGGTCGAGTGAGCTGGGCTCCCACCCGACTGCAGAGTTCCATACATCGAGTTCTTGGCTCAGGGCACGCTTCCCACCGATGGGACTAAGGCCAAACTACTCTATCAGCACTCCAAGCCTTTCGTCTTGATCAACAGGGAACTCTACAAGCGCAGCGTCACCAAATTTATGCAGCACTGCATCCCCACCAATGAGGGCATCAAGCTGCTCATCGATATCCACGGGGGGGGGGGGGGGGGAGTCTGTGGTCACCACGCCGCACCTCGAACCCTCGTAGGCAACGCCTTTCGCCAAGGCTTCTACTGGCCGACCGTTGTGGGCGATGCGATCCGTATAGTCAAAACCTGCAAAGGCTGCAAGTATTACGCCCGACAGACACATCTGTCGGCTCAGGCCCTTCAATCGATCCCCATCTCATGGCTTTTCGTAGTCTGGGGATTGGACCAGGTGGGTCCGCTCAAGAAAGCGCCTAGGGGCTACACCCACTCGCTTGTCGCCGTTCATAAGTTCACCAAGTGGATCGAAGCACGCCCCCTGGTCAAGATTCGATCCGAAGAAGCGGTCAAATTCTTCCTCGACATCATCCATCGATTTAGGGTCCCAAAGTCCATAATCACAGATAACGAAACACAGTTCACGGGAAAGAAATTCCTAAAGCTCCGCGATGATTATCACATCCGCGTCGACTGGGCCGCCGTCGCTCACCCCAAGACGAACGGTCAGGGTTGAATTCCTAAATGTTTGACCCGATCGTCATTTTCAACCGCCTGAAGCAGTTCAGCGGTCAATGGGCGGCTGAACTCCACGCCGTGCTGTGGAGCCTACATACGACCCAGAGTCACGCAATGAGCTTCACGCCTTTCTCCATGGTTTATGGGTCGGAGGCTATCCTCCCCACCGACCAGGACTGTGGCGCGCCACGAGTGCGCGCGTATGATGAGCAAGGCAGCGAAGTAGCGCTCTAGGATGCGATGGATCAAATAGATGAGGTGTGAGACGTCGCGCTCCTCCATTTGGCCAAGTATCAACAAGCGCTCCGCTACTATCACAACCAAAACATGAGAGACAAAGGCCTCCTTGTGGATGACCTCATTCTGTGCAGGGTTCAAGACAACAGGGGTCGACATAAGCTCTCGCCACCTTGGGAAGGACCATACATTGTCTCTTGAGTCCTCCGACCCGGCACGTACAAGTTGAAGATGGTGGAGGGCGATGAGCTCAAGAACATGTGGAATATCTGACAACTACATAAATTCTATCCCTAGCTTTTAGTTTCCTATGATCCTTGCAGGCCTTGCTCGCTCCTAAGTGACACCCGACCCCTCGTCGCTCGGGGGTTGGAAGGACACAGCAGGCCCACATGGCACGCCTCTGTTTCGCCTTAAAAACTTTCTTCGCTTATCTCACTTTTTTCCTTTTTTTTTCTCGGCCTCGAGCCTCTCCATACTGGCAAACAAAGTAGGCTACGGGTGAAGGGGTTCGTAGTTGAGCCGGTCGGACGGCGCAACATCGTGCTTGCCCCAGCGGCCACGACAACGGCGATCGGCGATCACCGGCAAGACTAAACCTCCGAAGCACCCGAGGGCTCAAACTTTGCGAGCCAAAATAGGGAAGGCAACAGGCTGAGCACACAAAATAGTTTAACCAATTGAAATTAAGACTGTTTAAGGCCACCATGGGCCCCGAACTCAGCTTCGACCAGGTCGAAGTGGGTGGCGAACACGTTGAAGGCGATACGCACACCGAAGCGCACACCCCGCTTGATCCACTCACGCCCTGCCTCCATCAGCCTTCCCACTTGTTCGGCGGGAGCGGTGTTGAGAGAGAGATCCACCTAAAGTGCCCGCGCCGCTCGACTCATCAGAGCGCGAAATGTACCCTTCTCCTCGACCTCCTGACGAAGGGAGTCCTTGACCGCCGCCAGCTTTGACCTGAGGTCTACACAACACCCACCAAAAGTCAACAAAGCGAAAAGAAACAACATGTAAAACAAGGGGTCATGAAAAGTCTTCCTTCTTCCCTCTTGTGAGAGGCCTACACCTGCGACAGGTAGCCGGCAGCGACCGCGGCGGAGTCCTGAGCCGCCTTGTTCGCCTCCTCGTGGCGCAGCTTCTCCTGCTGCAATGCGAGCCCGAGCCTTTCGACCTCCGCGGCGCTGGGCGCAGACTGTGCCACGGCCCCATCCCGTTCCTCTTGAACGAGGGTGAGGTCGCACTCTGCATTGATGAGCTGGCACCCGACCAGATCCAAAGTGGCCTCCAGTTTGACCAGCCTTGTGCCGAGGTCCTCCCAGAGCCGACGCCCTCCAGTTCCTGACAGGCGCCAGCCAAGGCCTGAAGGGAGGCTGCGGCCGAGGCCTCGTACTCGAGCCTCAACACCCAGCACGTAGTGAGGACCCGAAGCTCAGTGGGGCTGCACGAATCCTCCATCGACTTGAGCCCGCCCTCCACAAGTGCACGCTCTTCCACTGACACAGGCGGGACTCCGTGATCACCAGCGCTCGTGACGGCTCCCGTGCCAACGATGGCGGAGATCATGGTCGATGCAACACCCTCCGGAGCGCCACTTCTGACGTCCTCGACCTTCGCTACGGGCGTGACCACCCTAGAGGCCGCCTCGACTACAGCGGCCGCTGCGGCGTCATGTGCCCGCGCCTCCTCCGTAACAGCCGCCGCGGCGTCACGCGCCAGCGCCTCCTCTGCAGTGGCCGCCGCGGCGTCACGCGCCCGCGCCTCCTCTACAGCGGTCACCGTGGTGTCTCGCGCCCATGCCTCCCCGCGGCGCCCACCTTGAGCTGCTTCATGAGAGACAGCTTAGGCCGGCAAGGATCTTGGCTCAAGTCCCGTTGCTTCTCGACCGGTGCGTCACCACTCGTCGGCTCGTCTCGTGAGCCCTTCTCTGTAGCTGCCACGGGAGACGCTGCCTTGGCCGCGACAACGACGGGCGGCGTCTCGACACGCGCCGGCTCAACCTCCTGCTCCAGCTCCGCCGGCCGGACCACACCCTTGATAGGGGAGCCCGTCGCTGGGGTCCGCACGCCGGAGACATTCCTGGCTGGCGCTGGCGAACGAGGCTCCTCCGCCAATCCCGACCCAACCGAGGATGGCGAGATCAGGGACGATCAGGGTCAGGCGTGCAAAGGGCATGTAGCCAAGGCTCGCCGCTAGCCCGGCATCGCCGCTGACATCATCATCGTCATCATTGTCGTCGTCGCCGGCGTCGCCACCGCCGTTATCACTGACGGTGTCCTCGAACCCGCTCAGGGCCACCTGGTCATCGGAGGAGTCCCCATCCTCCTCCTCCTCCTCCGTCAACTCAGTCGACGGAGTGTTCGGGTTCTCACCCCTCCGCTCCTTCTCCTCCCGTAGCGCCTGCCGCCGCCGCAACCTTTTTTCCTCCTCACGCTTTGCCCAGATGTTGGCGTCCTTCCTCTTCCGCGCCTCCCACTTGGCACCTCGCCATTCCATGTCTCTAAAGCGGTTGGCGATCCTCTCGACCCTCCCCTCAGGCAGCCGAAGGAAAGGGGTGTGGATGAAGCACACTCACTGGGACTACAAAAAAAATGGAGAAAAGAAGCCAAAGGCCAAACGTGGTCACAACAATGAAAGCAAGGGGCAGAGGATAGTACACATGCATAGGAACAGGAATTCTCACCACATCGACCGCTCGAAGGTCAGGACGCATCACCGGCCCATTCGAGGCAGGCCAGGCTTGCGAGCTGGGCCCTAGGGCCACCCTCACCCACTTCGCCACCTTGTCGTTAGATAGCAATTCCTCTGCCATCACGTTGCCCGACCCCCCACGGTTGTTGGCGTCGACGAGGAACATGGGGATCGTGCGATGACACAGTGGCGCTAACCGCCACTTGTGATACCACCCGACGACTCCGACGCCATCGAGTCCGGATTCCTTGAGATGAGCGATGGTGCCGAGCACACTCTCAATCCACTTCTTCCCGCTCTTCCCCTTCCCCTAGTGCCAGCTCTCTCGAGCCTCGGCGATGTCGCGGCCGGTGAACTCGGGGTGGGCATCGAAAGGTACTCCCCCGTGCGCTCGCCTCGAAGATGGATGCCCGTGCACCCGATGGTGCACGGAAAGCTCTCACCCCCAATCCTGCGCCGGATGCAGGATACGAGGAAAAAGTGGCACCACAGGTCGAAGTTAGGCATGATCCCAAGAAATCCCTCGCACAAGGCCATGAAGGCTGAGATGTGCTGGATCCCATTGGGATTCAGATGCTGCAACTCCACATTGTAGTGGTAGAGCAGCGCTCGGAGGAAGTTGTGCGCCGGCCACCCAAGCCCGCGCTCGTGGAAAGGGATGAATGACACCACGTAGCCCCTCAGGGGCTCCTGCGGCATCTTGCTCCCTGGCACCACCCATTCCCTCGCTCCGGTGAGAGGGGCGAGAAGCCCGGCTTGGACGAGTCCCTCCAACTCCTTCGTCACCGTGGAGCGAGTGAACCCCGACATCGCGGCAGCGAGGCTACAGCAGGGGAGATTGTTGGAGACAAAGGAGAGGAAAGGGCGAGGAAATGAGGAATGCGAAAGGAAGAACAGAGGATGCGGCGTCCAAGGCTTAAATAGGAGGACGAGCCAGGAGCGGGATCGAAACTGACCGCGGAAAATCCGCCCACAACCCGCCAGGTGATAAACCTCTCAACCAGTCATCCCGCACGGCGCGCGAACACGGTATCCCACGCTCCTCCATAACTCCACTTTTCCCACTATCCTAAAAACTTCTCGGCTTTCGCAAACAGCTCCGCGCACCACGGGCCCGCCTCTACTGCCATCATTGCGAGAAATGACCCTTCGGCTGTCGCGCCAAGAAAAATGGAACGGCTAAGCGCCGCGCTTGGTACCACCATGACGCAAATGTCAGGTAACCCACTCAGTCCCTCCTATTTACTCGGGTAGTGGGAGACGGCAGTGTGGAGCCAATTTGGGCCCCACGCCGCGCCTTGAATTCTAGAGCCAAAAATAGCACGGACCCCACTAGTCAGGCCTCGCCCCAACAAACACGACCGACCCAGGCGGACTCGACCGACAAGTGGTAACGAGCGGGACGGAGGTGTGAGGCGAGCCGATCGACCCCGGCAAGGGACGAGCGGCGCAGGTAAGACGGGATAAGGGGCTGAAAACTGCCCCGACGGCCCCGAGGTTCTAAGGCTAGCCCCACGAGCGGGTTCGACAGCCGCCTAGAGTGCGAACAGAGCGAGGGGCAGCTAGCCATCATGACCTATCGAATGGTCGTGACAACTAGTCGAGACAAAAAGATGGATTCATGAGGCCGACCACCAGTTGGTTCGCTGGGACCCCGTCGACGGGGTGCCACAGATGTCACTCGAACGAACCTCATTGTAGCTCACCGAGCAACCATGTTTCAGCCACCAAGGCGAAAACGTGGCCCCAAGACAAACGGCCAAGTCGAGCAAGCAAACGGCATGATACTCCAAGAATTAAAACCTCGGATTTTTGATCCGACCATCGTCTTCAACCACCTGAAACAATTTAGTGGATGGCGGTTGAATTCCATGCTGTACTCTAGAGCCTTCGCACGAACCAGAGTCGCGCGACGGGCTTCACGCCCTTCTTTATGGTTTACGGGTCCGAAGGGATCCTTCCCATAGATCTAGACTACGGCGCGCCTCAAGTACGTGCGTACAATGAGCAAGGCAACGAAGCAGTGCTCCAAGATGCGCTGGACCAGATAGATGAGGCGCGAGACATCGCACTCCTCCACTCGACCAAATACCAACAGGCACTCCGCCGCTACCACGATCAAAATGTAAGAGATAGGGGTCTCCTCGAAGGCGACCTTGTTTTATGCAGGGTTCAGGACAATAGAGGTCGGCACAAGCTCTCACCGCCTTGGGAAGGACCGTACATCGTTTCTCAAGTGGTCCGCCCCGACACTTACAAGCTCAAGGCCGTGGAGGGTGAAGAATTCAAGAACGCGTGGAACATCTCACAGCTACGTAAATTCTATCCCTAGCCGTTCGTCCCGCGTAACTCTTGCACGTCTCGCTCGCTCCTAAGTGACACTCGACCCCTCCAAAGGTGTCGAGCGTCACTCAGGGGCTGGAAAGGCACAATAACCCTGCACGACAGTGCACCTCTGGTTTTTTCCTCGAGAAAATTTTCCTTATTCTTTTTCTCCCTTTCTCGACCTCGAGTCTCACCACGCTGGCAATCAAAGTAAGCTACGAGAAAAGAAGTTCGCAGTCGAGCCGGTTGGACGGCGCAACGTCGTGCTTGCCCCAGCGGCCATGACAACGGCGATCACCGGCAAGACTAAACTTCCGAAAGCTCAGGGATCAGACTTTGTGAACCAAAAATAGGAGAGACAACAGGTCGAGCGCACAAAGTGGTTTAAATAACAAAAGATTAAAATCGTTTAAAGCCACCACGGGCTAATGTTGGCACTTTCGAAGTGCCCCTTTTATATGTGAACATTACCCTAATTAGAGCATAATTGATACTAATTTAGTCCATTTACCTATGATATTGTCTATATATTTGTATATGCGTTGTTTTAAAGCTTTATTGCAGAAACAGGTAAAATTGGTGATTAAAGTGATGCTGGAGAGGACAGGAATCCAGAACCGATGAAACACACTGAAGAAGCCCAGTGCGCCGATCGGTGCAGTCCATGAGCCGGTCAGCGCTATGGTGTTTTGGCCCACAGAAGTGACCGAGGCCTATTCCACATGTTTATAGAAGTTTATCTGTGCAAGACACTTGAAGATATTTGCCTAGAAGATTTATGGAACTTCAAGATCTCGACGTGCAGTACAAGACTTTATCTCGAAGGAAAAGGCCCACATGGCAGCTGTGGAAGACAGAGGAACCGACTCGGAGAAGAAACCAGAGAAGACACGGCTTGCGCCAATCGGCGCAACCGCCTTATTTGCTAGAAACCGGGTCCTTTACGAGTAGAACCCCTATAAATACTTATAAACCCTAGCCGCAGAGAGGGGAGGCGACAGAGGGACAACAGATCCGTGAGTTAGAGCCACCGCGGCTTGCCCCGTTAGAATAGATCTCTAGTTGAGTTTCAAGAAACCATTGGTGTTAAGAGTTGATCCATCAAGGTGGGCCATTTCGACGGAGATGAATCTTACTCTATGTATCTCAAGGATGATTGAATATGTTGATGATGGTTTTGGTGATTTGTCTGTCTTGATTCTATAATCATGCATGTGCTTATTCCAATTGCTTAGTTCTAGGCTAAGTAAGTTGATATTATCTTGATCATGGTGATTAGGATAGTATTCGGAAATTGTATTGATTATGGTTGCTTGATGATGCTAGTAGTGTGGTTTAGCGGTGACAGCACTAAGCCTGCGCAGCACTATTGGATAGTTGAGTAGGGTAAGATTCTCCCGCGATTAAGGGTTTCCTCTTGGCAACGATAAATCGGGAGCCGCTCGAAAAGCAGGGTGGTCTTATTCATTATAGGTTTTCATTGATCTATGTAATTACCCATTATGATGCTATTTAATTAAACTTTCTGGTTACGATCTCACTAGTAGATATCTGGTTACTCACTTAACAGCATAGGCTTACAAGGCATCTGGCGCACTTTGGCTTAGATTCACTAGTGTGCCGATCGGCTCAACTCCTACGCCGATCGGCGCAACAACAGATTTACTGTCTGGCGCACCTTTGCGCTGGCCAGTCTCCCCCTCATGCAACCTAAATTCGATAGTAGCTTTGACTAGATCTTTTACTGTTAACTTTGTTTAATTATCCCTAAGGTCCAAGTGGATTCGATAAACCTTGGAATACTCAATTCAAGGGAAAAAGTGCTATAATGGTACACCGTCCTCTTGCGGTATATAAGTGGGTGCGTAGGTACGACCAACAAGCTTAATTTTTCTGGCGCCGTTGTCGGGGACCATAGCAGGTTTTTAAACATTATTTGATGTATTAGTGTGTAGTCATTGTGCTTTACTTGTTTCTCTAGTACATATATTCTGTTAAGTGAAACTAACAGGTATGGACGGTACTAAGTCAAACAAACCCTCTAATTACACCGATGATCCAAAAAGACTCTTTCACATGAAGAGAACAACGGAGAAGAGAAGCAAGTCACTTGGAGGTTTAGCTGGAAAACCAGTCCATGCAACACCTCGAGTATTATTCACAATAGAAGACCCAGTTCAAGAGCAAGAAGAAGAGATGGTAGAGGTACCTATGGTAAATCGTCTCAAGCCACAATTGACTAGTATTATCAAGACAGATTTCCAAGAAGCTCAAGATCAGCTTCCGTATCAATTGGAGAGTTATGTTGGAATAGTGGCGCAACAACCGTTCACAGGTTCGGAAGATCCCAATCATCATTTGCAACACTTCCTTGAGGTTTCTAGTACATTCAAGATAGCAGGATTGACCGAAGACCAAGCACATGTGTGGCTGTTCCCCTTCTCTCTAGTTGGACGCCCCAAGCAATGGTACAATGGATTGGAAAACCCAGTAAAAACGATGTGGGACACGTTAGCAGCTGAATTCTTGGCCAAATACTTCCCTCCTGGTAAGACTCAAGCTTTGAAAAATAAGATTCTTGAATTTACACAGAATATTGATGAGAGCATTGGAG
Organism: Eleusine indica; assembly: GCA_030378355.1. Lineage (NCBI taxonomy): Eukaryota > Viridiplantae > Streptophyta > Magnoliopsida > Poales > Poaceae > Eleusine > Eleusine indica. The sequence goes on along the minus strand of CM059501.1, from coordinate 26,111,432 downwards.
AAGCATGGGAAAGATACAATGAATATATGGATGCATGCCCTTATCATGGTCTGACTGTTGAGAGGTTGTTGAGAGGTTCTACACAGGATTGAATCTTCTATCACGTCAACACTTGGACGCCTCAGCTGCAGGATCATTCATGTCAAAAAACCCCACCGAAGCTAAGAATTTGATCAAGTTGCTAGTTGAAAATCAATCATGGGATGGTGAGAGAAGCTCAAGGAATTTGCAACCTTCAAAAGGAGTAGCGAAGAGTGTGATTGAGAAGACTCAAGAAGACTTGATTATAGATCGCCTCGATGCTATTCAAAGGTGGTTGGACAATAATCTTCATATCCTAAGGAAGAGACACTCAAGCTGGCAGAATCATGCTCCACATGTTGTGAGTGTGGAGAATTTGGTCATGTACAGAAAGATTGTTCTGAATAGATGAAGATGCTAGAATATATGAAGAATAGTGGATGGAAGCCCTAATATCAGCAACAAAGGAGTTCTTTCTCTCCTAGTTCGTCCATGCAAAATTCTATCCCACTTCGTCTCCAATGTCATAAGTTCTTCCAAGCTCAAGAGAAGATCAACAAGGACAATCAAGCTAAATTCAAGGAGATTGATCATGTCCTTGAGGGAATTAATGACAAGGTGATAGAAATTGGGAGCTCCAATGAGCAGATTTTGAAGCATACCAAGATTATGGAGCAACAGATGGGACAGCTATCGCAAGCCATTCAAGGCAATAAAGGGGCTATTCCTGGAAATACGATGTCTGCAGAGCAGTTGAAGTCAATAGCTACACGGTCAGGAAAACAAACAGAAGATCTAGATCACTCTGCAGGAGCAAGGAAGCCCCGCGCCGATCGGCATATACCCGGCGCCGATCGGCGCGATGATCCTGTCGGTGCCGAGGAGGATATTGACCTCTCTGGTCTGAAAATGGGCGTGGAGACAGAAGAGCATGGCCTTGCCACGTTCCTGGATACTCAACTGCTGACGAAGACAGAAAGAGCACGGCAACACGACGAGCAATTTGTAAGGTTCGTCGATATTATGAAGAAGCTTTACATCAGTGTCCCTTTTGTCGATGCTATCCAAGTTCCCACCTATGTCAAGTACATTAAGGACATGATGCGAAACAAGAAGTCTCTAGTTTCTGAGGAGGTTATGGCGGCAATCAATGATGTTGCACTGGAGAAGAAACCCGACCCTGGATCACCAAGCATCAAATGCATGATTGGAACAAGGATATTTGATAGGTGCTTGTGCGATCTTGGAGCAAGTGTAAGTGTTATGCCCCATCATATATTCACAAGTCTCAATTTGATTGAATTAGAGCCTACGGGTATGTATTTGGAGTTAGCCGATCAATCGGTACGCTTCCCTGATGGAATTGCCGAGGATGTGCCTGTTCAAATTGGAGATCACATCATCCCTATTGATTTTATTGTGCTTGATATGGATATGAGGACGAGGACCCAGTTGATTTTAGGCAGACCCTCCTTGACGACAGCAAGAGCAGGTATTGATGTTGGGAGTGGTGAGATAAGCTTCGATATAAGTGGGACTCCCTACTCTTTCAAGTTTCGCCCAAAGGGAGAAGAGTGTCGTGCTACTGATGAAGTGAAGAGATACAAGAGACCGTGACAACGTGGCGTCGAGAGTAATTGGAGGGGATGTATGGATAGGTCGTTCGAGCTATATGAACCAAGGAGATAAGAGAACCTTGTAGTGTCGCGGCCTCATATCCCGCACCGCGACACTAAGGATTGATTGTTTGTAGGGAGGTCGAGCTCTTTGACCTCTAAATAACTAGAGCGCTCTTGGAGGCAATCCAATGATCGGGGGATTTAGAAGTTGTTTAGTGCTTGTGGGAGGGCAACCCATTTCATTGAGTTAATTAGTACTAGCCGGGAGGGCAACCCGGTGTTTTTAATTTGCTTGCTTATAATAAAAACAATCTCCCGAATAAAAGAAATAGAAAAGTGTGTGCTTAATTCTTGTGTGCTCTTGCGTTGTCTATTTATTCGTGCAAAACTATGTATATACATACTGTAGACTAACAATGCAGGAATATAAAAAAGACCAAAAACAGGAAGGAACAGAGCCTGCGCCGGTCGGCGCACTTCTGCGCCGGTCGGCGCATTATTGCCCAAGTCAGGACGGAAGGCTGACGACGCCCAGAATTGAAGGGGTGCTAAAAATCAACCAGCACAAAAATTTTCACAGACGAAGCTATTTTCAAGGTAAAAAAATCTTTTTGAATTGATTTTTGTGTGCAAAATGGTTGCTAAATGACGCAGGAAAGGATGAAGAGCAACATCTAGCGAAGAAGCGAGGGGCCAGGAGGAAAAATGCACTACATCGAGCGCGTGGAGGAATCCATGTCCCAATGGAGGGACAACCACGATGCGATGGTGGAGGATTTCGAGCGACTCAAGGCGCGGTGCTATGGCTTCGATCAGCCACCGCCTCCACTTTCGAATGACTAGAGTGCCTAGGAGTTGGCACGTGTATCGGTTTCCTAGTTTGTGTTTTCTTTTATCTTTTGCAATCTTTTTCTTTATTTACTTATATGTGTGTGAGCGGGTTGGGAAACCATGTATCGGGTGTGCTTACTTTCATGCAAGTGTGTTAGTAGTAGTTAGTAGTAGTTTTATTTTCATGCAAGTGTGTTAGTAGTAGTTTTACTTTCATGCAAGTGTTTTAGTAGTAGTTTTATTTTCATGCAAGTGTGTTAGTAGTAGTTTTATTTTCATGCAAGTGTGTGTAAAAATCATCACCATGTATTCGAGTTTCGATCTTAATATAATGGTGGCGGTTATGCTCTTTTAGAAGAATTGAATTATTTATTCTTTCTTGAAAAGTGTTGATGAAGACCAAATAATGTTGAGCATTGAATAAAATTTCGAACTTACACTTAATGATTATTCGGCAAATATGTTTTATGTGGAGCAATTTTGAGTACCCATGTGCTTTATTTGTGTTGTCCAGTTTGTAATGATAACTTAGTACCAATCTTTTCATAAATAAATTTTCATGTTGTGAACTTTGGACTTTATTGTTTTCAAGATCCTTACCTACCAATGCCATATTTTGAGCAATACTCATGAACCTTTGATATGTTGATAAACATTAAATTGATGGTTGAGTTCGGTTAGGGTTTAATTCTTTTTGCTATGAACTTTACTAAGATGACAATTCTTTATGTATCTTTTTCTAGTCTTGAATTACTCATGTAAAAATTCAATTCCGCTGAGTACACTACCATAAACTCAAAACATCTTGTTGAGTATCATTCCTTGACCACATCCTATATTTCTGGCTATATTTAATTCTTGAATAAATATTGAAGCCAGACGGATCAAATACCAACAAATATTGGTGAATTTGGGTTGAGAGCCGATCGGCGCACCCTGAGCGATCGGCACAGCAAAGAGCAAAATAAAAAAAAAGGGAGAAACAAGAAGTGAAAAAAAAAAGAAAAAAAAAGAGAAAAGCTCTGCTGTTTTCTAAGGGACTAGCAAAATTTTAAGTGTGGGGGGATGGTATATGACATGCTTATTCTCGAAATTCATTCTAATATAGCCATGAATCATTCCAACCATGTGCAATGTTCCAAGATCAAATTTTAGCTATGCACATGTCCACATATCCAAAGTGTGAGTCCTTTCATAAATTTTTCTTTCTTAATGGCCATCTTGATAAGTTTCTATAATTCCAATGAAGAATAATTTCCTAGCTTTACAATATATTATTAATTTATGTTTGCAATCCTTGAATTACCTCACCTAGCTACTCATATAAGCCTTACACTAATATTATTTGATCATTATGTTGTAGGATATAGGTTGAGTGATTTGAAAGATCAGTTGTTGCTTTGGATTATTTGAAAGATAGATTCTCTATGTTCACAACAATCTTATAAGTAATTTACATGTGTGGAAAAGTTATAATTTGTGAGTTGGACATGATCTGTTGCTTTGGGGAGAAACTTTAAGCTTTATGCCCATATTTGAACTATTTTGCTGAATACCAATATGAAATACACCATAATAGAACAATGCTTAATATTTGCTGATTTGAGATATCTTTTATGATAGAAAGAGTATATTTTTTGATTTTTCTTTCTTTTCCTTTACTCGGGACGAGCAAAGGTTTAAGTGTGGGAGAACTGTTGGCACTTCCAAAGTGCCCCTTTTATATGTGAATATTACCCTAATTAGAGCATAATTGATACTAATTTAGGCCATTTACCTATGATATTGTCTATATATTTGTATATGCGTTGTTTTGGAGCTTTATTGCAGAAACAGGTAAAATTGGTGATTAAAGTGATGCTGGAGAGGACAGGAATCCAGAACCGACGAAAAGCACTGAAGAAGCCCAGTGCGCCGATCGGTGCAGTCCATGAGCCGGTCGGGCTAGGGTGTTTTGGCCCACAGAAGTGACCGAGGCCCATTCCATATGTTTATAGAAGTTTATCTATGCAAGACACTTGAAGATATTTGCCTAGAAGATTTATGGAACTTCAAGATCTCGACGTGCAGTACAAGACTTTATCTCAAAGGAAAAGGCCCACATGGCAGCTGTGGAAGACAGAGGAACCGACTCGGAGAAGAAAACAGAGAAGACACGGCTTGCGCCGATCGGCGCAGTCCTACGCCGATCCGCACAACTGCCTTATTTGCTAGAAACCGAGTCCTTTACGAGTAGAACCCCTATAAATACTTGTAAACCCTGGCCGCAGAGAGGGGAGGCGATAGAGGGATAACAGATCCGTGAGTTAGAGCCACCGGGGCTTGCCCCGTTAGAATAGATCTCTAGTTGAGTTTCAAGAACCATTGGTGTTAAGAGTTGATCCGTCGAGGTAGGCCATCTCGACGGAGATGAATCTTATTCTATGTATCTCAAGGATGATTGAATATGTTGATGATGATTTGTCTGTCTTGATTCTATAATCATGCATGTGCTTATTCCAATTGCTTAGTTCTAGGCTAAGTAAGTTGATATTATCTTGATCGTGGTGATTAGGATAGTATTCGGACATTGTATTGATTATGGTTGCTTGATGATGCTAGTAGTGTGGTTTAGCGGTGAGAGCACTAAGTCTACGCAACACTATTGGATAGTTGAGTAGGGTAAGATACTCGCGCGATTAAGGGTTTCCTCTCGGCAGCGATAAATCGAGAGCCGCTTGGAAAGCAGGGTGGTCTTATTCATTATAGGTTTTCATTGATCTATGTAATTACCCATTATGATATCTGGTTACGATCTCACTAGTAGATATCTGGTTACTCACTTAACAGCATAGGCTTACAAGACATCTGGCGCACTTTGGCTTAGATTCACTAGTGTGCCGATCGGCTCAACTCCTGCGCCGATCGGCGCAACAACAGATTTACTGTCTGGCGCACCTTTGCGCTGGCCAGTCTCCCCCTCATGCAACTTAAATTCGATACTAGCTTTGACTAGATCTTTTACTGTTAACTTTGTTTAATTATCCCTAAGGTCCAAGTGGATTCGATAAACCTTGGAATACTCAATTCAAGGGAAAAAGTGCTACAATCGTACACCGTCCTCTTGCGGTATATAAGTGGGTGCGTAGGTATGACCAACAGCTAACCAAACAAGTCAAGCACGAGTCCAAATTCAAGCTCACGACTTTGAACTATTACATAAAAAGTGGTCATGATGACCCATTATTCGGAAATAAAGCAAACTCTGACTAATCTTCCTTGTTGGTCTTGGGGAGCGTGTCTTCCTCATACTTCGCACCCAGAACATCGGCGTGGGGCTCTGAGTCGGCAAGGATCCGGGCCATCTCCTCGGGCGTGTGGTCGAGATAACCGAGGGTCAGCGCCTCGTAGTCCACCTCCTCAAAATGTGTCCCAAGCACAGCAACGGCGGTGCGCACACCAAACCGCACACCACGCCTGATCCATTCACGCCCCAACGACATCAGGTTCCCGACCTGCAGCCCCAGAGAAGCCTTGGGCATCACAGGGATTTGGAGCTCCCGGGCCGTCCTCCCCAGCACGTCACGGAGTTCAACCTTCTCTGCCACCTCTCGGCGAAGGGACTCTGTCGCCGTCGCCAACTTCTCCTCCAACACTACGCCAACTAGCAGCGAGGATAAGAAATCCAAAAAATATATATGAAGAACAGCAACGCGCACCTTCCCCGATCTTACGGGTCTCCTGCAGCTGCGCTAGATGCACAGCCTCGGCTTCAACTGAGGCCTTGGCCGCGGCCATAGCTGGATCACCCTGCGACTTCTCGGAGCACAGCGATTCCTCGGGCACCTTCACAGCCTCGGCACTGATAGCCGCCTGCCTCAAGGCCTTGTTGCGCTCCCTCCGCGCCACCCCGAGCACCAGCTCGAGCCAACCAAGTCGGCCACCGCGCTGTTCCTTCGCGGCCTACAGGTTGTACAACTCCGTCTGGAGCTCGTGACCTCAGTCTTCCGCGTCCTTCAGCGTCGCCTCAAGCTCCCCCACGCATTCCATCACCATCCCTAGCTCGAGACGGGCATCACAGAGGTCGGCAAGGATCACCATGCCCTCCTCCTTATACCTCTAGGTCACCACGCCCGAGTACATGGTGAAATTGGCACCGACGGCATTGCAGTTATCGAAGAACCTCTTCTTCTCTACAGCCACGATGGAAGAGTCCATTGGGACATGTGGCGGAGGCCTCTGCACCACCTTTGCAGCACCCGTCAGCAGCCAGCCCCTCGCCAGATCAATGCCTGGACACCGAGTCATTCCGCCAGGGGCACTCACCGGGATGCCCAGAGTGGGCGCTGTCGCAGAAGCCCTCGGAGTCGCTGAGGGGCCGGCCCCTAGCACCCCTGCCGCGACCTCTGCGGGGGACAGAGCAGGCACTCTCGGGATGACCGGTGCTGCCACTACAGCCTTTTGGACGGGCTCCCCAGGGCCATACTCCTGAACCGCCGGGGAGGCCGCCCCGTAATCGGTCGCTGCAGCCTTCTCGGAGGGCTCCATGAGGCCATGCTCCTGAACCACCGTGGAAGCAGTCCCAGGGTCGACCTCCATGCTATGCGAGCTAACGGCATCCGGGGCACCCGAAGCCCGCAGGTCCGCCGCACGCATCTTTGCTGCCGCCTCCACCCGCAGTGTCTTGGCCGCCGTGAAGCGACCAGGGTGGGTCCATTTAGCGATGACCCGGCGCTTTGATACAGGCGTGTTGCGTGCAGAGCCGGCATTGCGTCCGTGCTTCGACGAGGCGTCGGTAGAGGGGATGATCCCTAAGTCTTCCGACAAGGTAGGATCGACAACAACCTATCCGGTGCCCAGTCCGCCACTGCCTCCGTCGCCCCCGACCGACTCCTTCGGCCTTGGGGGCTGCTCCTCTTCACCCCCACCGATCACCGCCACGTCATCCTGGACGGCGTAATCATCCATGACCGGGGGCTCAATCAGGCTCGCCGCGGCCTCGACGGCCGGCGGCTCGCTTGAGCGAGACTCCGGTGCCTCGCCCTGAGGTCCCAAGGTCGAGCCTTTGCCAAAGGGAGTGGCGTGCAGCGCCGCCACCAAGCTCGCGTCATCCTCCGCGGTGCCACCGTCGCCCGCCAGGGTGTCTATCATGGTGTCGTAAGGGCAGGCAGCACGCTCGCCTCCGCCTTTCTTACCTCTAGAGCCGTCGCCCACCTCATCGGTCGAGGCCAAGGACTCGATGTCCGTAGCCTCACCCATGTCCGGGCGGCGCGCCCTCCTCTTCTTGCGGTCCAGCCGCCATCAAAGCTTCACATCCTTGACTTCTTGCTTCTGCTTCCTGGCCTCCCGGGCCTCCGCTTCTAGGAAGCGGTGCGCTGCCCTTAGAGGCGCATCCTCAGGGAGCTTTAGAGCAAGGGGACGGAAGCGCGCCACCAGATCGGAGAACGCTTAGCAAATAAAAGCTTGAGAGGAACCTCAAACACAAAAAACTAATTGGGCGGCCTGAATGATAGAGGCAACAATGAAAAACAAGCTTACCACATCCACGACCCCCTCCGACGACGGGAGCATCGACAGACAGTCCGGTATCGGCCAGGTGTCGTTTGGTAATAGCAGGACCGTCCTTATCCTCTCCACCACAGCCAAGTGGTTAGTCGGCTCCTCCACGGTCGTGACTATTGTTGGTAGTATCTACGCACCCACTTATATAGCGCAAGAGGACGGTGTACAGTTGTAGCTCTTTTTTCCTCAGAGTATTCCAAGGTTATCGAATCCACAGGGAACGAGCGGAACTAATACTATTAAAGGGTTACTAACAAATTGCAATGAGTTGGTTGGTGTGAATGATGATGATGAGAAAGAGGAAGGTGAATGTTATTGAAGAGGCAACAGAATAATGAAGGATTCTCTCCTTCGGATTGGTTCACTAGTATGCAACCTCATTCTTATCAACTCAAGTGATGACTCTAATATTCTACAAGACATGGTGGTTTCGTTTACCCCGGCTGTCGCTACAGAGGCTATAAGCTCCCCACTAGTTTCTTGCACTATGTAATGGGCAAAAGTGTATTGGTCGATACACTAATGAAAGGGATAGATAGATGTGCAATAAAGTTCATCACATAGATTAAATTCATCGAGAGAGTATCAACAAGTATGAGAGTTACATGACCAGATCCCCGCACCAGAGAAGAGAATATGAGACTACTCACTCATCCTTCCGCTAGACATAGCAGAGGGGTGAGAAATAGCGCTGGAACACACATGAGCCGATCAGCGCAAGCAGCGCGCCGATCGGCGCGACCTCCCTTCTGGTGGATCTCGTCGGTGTTGACGAACCTCCGCCGCCAATATCCTAGAACCCTAGTTTTAATAACTGATTCTCGCGATTGTCGTCTCTCCTTGGTCGCCCTTGGCTCTTGATAATTATCTTCCTTTTATACTCAACGGGATTAGGTCAACTTCCACCGACTCTAACTCATACTGGGCTGGGCCTTCGTCTTTCCTGGACCGGATCATGTTTTAGTCATCTTTTCCTCCTGCGCCGATCGGCGCATGGGCCGCGCCGATCGGCACAAGCCGTGTCTTCTCTTGTTTCTTCTCCGAGTCGGTTCCTCTGTCTTCCACAGCTGCCATGTGGGCCTTTTCCTTCGAGATAAAGTCTTGTACCGCACAGGGCTTCTTCACTATTTTTCTGGATTCCTGTCCTCTCCAGCATCACTTTAATCGCCAATTTTACCTGTTTCTGTAATAACGCACCAAAACAACGCATATACAAATATATGGACAATATCATAGGTAAATGGCCTAAATTAGTATCAATTATGCTCTAATTGGGATAATATTCGCATATGAAAGGGGCACTTGGGAAGTGCCAACAGTTCCCCCACACTCAAATCATTGCTAGTCCTCGAGCAATACAAAATCAAATATGTAATAACAATTTTCACACCATCTCTCATGCAATCAATCTCAATCATCATTTTTACTCGTTATCCTGCCACAAAGATTTTCTCTCATCTCCTTTTAACCAATCGGCATATCTTACTTGAACTTAATCAAATTACCACAGAACCTTTTAAAAAACAATTTTAGTTCTCCTCAACTCATCTTTTAGCATCAAACATCAAACATTTGGTCTTCTCTAGGTCTCTCAAGTGTATTTCCTTCCCTCTCCTACCTAATCAAGGATTGTATATGGATCTTGGAGGGCTATATAACTAAATTAAACCATAAGATTAACCATGTTAACAATGTGCTCAATCATGCCTATTAAGAAAGGATTTTCTTGGAAAAGAACTTTTAATGGAGAAGATGAATGTAGAAGATCTAAAAGAAAATTCAATGAGAACAATTGGCAAAGAATGAGGAATAATCAGAAATCTGCTTTCTTTGATGACCTTACTGCCTCTCAGGGAATATATTTTTTTTTCTCTTTACCCCTTTTTTATAATAACCTCTTTTTTTTCTTTTTGCAATAGCGCCGATCGGCGTAAGCGTCACGCCGATCGGCGCGACCTATATTTTTTTCATCTCTTTTTTTTTCTTCTTTTATTTCACCTCTTTTTTAATATTCCTTGATATGATCAGCAATTCCTATCTTGTATCAGCAGCGGAAACTTTCTGAATTCCCTTTTATTGAGAATATAGGTTGTATCAAGGATGAGGGAGAAACAAAGATGTATGGTTTTCATGATAGCAAGGAATTTAATTGGATAAGAGTGGCTAGAAATACAGAGATAAACAAAATAGGTCATCCTTTCCTAACTTGGTCGAAATCATAAGCAACAAGTTGACAAAGTTACTTACAATTCACTTAGTTCAAATATGTAGTTTGCTCTCATTCACTCGGCTATGTAGGCATATTTAGACCTTGTTTTTTCTTTAGCTTATGATGAGTCAAAAGAAATTTTCACAAATATAAAGCTCAAAAGTTAAGTGGTAACCAACAAATTCAAGTAATCAACCAATCGATCATCAGAAAGACAAGATAAATAGCTTAGGGCACTTTCAATTTGACAATCGACACTAACTTTATTAAAGACAATGCAAGAATTCAAACTACATGAAAGACCTAGAACCAACTCTCAACATGACTCGTGACTCTCTTAAGCACACACAAAACTTAAACAAACACTCATCAAAAACACTTAAAAACTGAGAAACTAGACTCCAAAACATTTAAAAACTGAGAAACTGGACTCGAAAACACTTAAAAACTATGACTAATAGCAAAGCCCTTCCCCCACTCAAAATTTGCAATGTCCTCATTGCAAGAGAAGAAACTCAACACACTAATCATGCAGACCATGCCTGTTCAAGACTCGGAAAATTCGTCTTATATTCCTTATGAGAAAAGTGTAGTCCGCTTCGTTCATCTCGATCGTATCCTGTATTCTGCGGTCCATATCTCTTTGATTCCTGTAAGCACGATCTCTGTCTAGATACAGTCTCTCAATGTCTCTTCGGTAGACAGGACAGCAAGCAGGCGGTTGCAGGTTATGATTTTCAACGTTATAAGGAGAGGCACTATTCAAATTCCTCCGAGCCGATCGGCGCAGTGGTGTTCTTCCATCATTGCGACTTCCTCCACTTCCCTCTGCATTACCATTAACTCTTGTTGAAGTTCCTGCTGCCCTGTCATTACTGCATTCTGCAAGTGTTTCCTGATTTTCGAACTTAGGACTACCAAAGCTTCCTTGCATATCAAAATCATCACTAAAATCTCCAGGCACACTAAGATCACCGCTTTCCAAAGTTTCCAAATAGTATGACTTATAGTCACTATCCTATTCGGAATAATTCTGAATTGGCTTACCCGATAATCTAGCGGATTTGCGAACCTCTGATGTAATCTTACACTTCCTTGCAGCACTAAAACCTCTGGTGTAACCAAAGCGTATTCATGATGGATGCATAATACTCCCCTCCAAAAAGAAGCACATGTATGTCAATGAAGATGATTGCAATCCAACATATGCTGCTAGGTTTAAGCCCTTCTACAATGTGCTTCATAGGATGGTGAGGGTCTCCATTGCACCAAGAGGAGGAAATGTTGATCATGTTCCAGGGTTTGAGAAGGATCTTCTTGACTGGATTGGAGGCTTTGAGAAGTTCAATGTATTTGACTTCATCTACTCAGAGATGTGGCATGTTGTTATCACTGCTAGTCGTGGCTGTGCTTATGCCCCCAAAGTCTTAGGCCTCATATTCCTCCAGGTGCTACTAGTGGTGGTTCCACACCTTGGTCAGCTCCCCTAGTGAGCCTACTTCTCTACTAGTTCCTCCAGCCAGCTCAACTCCAAGTTTTTCCCGTCGGCGCAAAGGAAGAGGATCTAGCAAGAAGAGAGGTGGCCTCTTCAAGATGCTCAGTGGACTTTTTAGTATCTGCAACAGACTTGATGCCAGGCTTGACAACATTGAGAAGCGTCAAGATGTGTTAAACAGGCATTAGAAGGCCATGTATGATCACCTCGCTATTCAGCCTCCCCGCACTCCATCTCCAGATCTCGCACCCTATCCTCCTCCAGTTGAGAACCCTTGGAATAACTTCACTGATGAGTAGTCCCAGTACCTTTGTTACTATCCCTCATATGTTTATCCTACCAGTACAGCTGATACTAGTGGTGCTGGACCATCTCACACTAGGTTTGATGATGAGGACGATAATGAAGATGAGATAATGGTGGACACACCACCGCAGGGGAGGAATGATGAGGATGATGAAGATGTTGAGGACAGCGATTATGATGACAACGAGTGATTTCTTCCCTTCCTTTTTGGTGTCTTGATGCCAAGGGGGAGAAGAGGTTCAGCCAAGGAGAAGAAGTTCAGCTAGCTAATGTCTTTTTATGTATCTTGTGATCTTGTTGGACATATCATTTATGTGTTTTGAAAACTTTTGAGTGAACCTTATTCGTGTAAGACTTATTTATGCTATCCATGTGATCAACTATGTGTTGCGCAAATGTGGCTTGATGTAATGTTATTTGTTTCCCTTTTAGTTACATTTGTGTGAATCACATGTCATATGCATTGTTGCTTTTCTTTTCATAATGATGCTATGTGAAACAATGCAACGAAATAGGGGGAGCTCCTCTATTTTTCTCTCAAATATGTGCATATGGGTAGTTAATGCCCAATTTGGAATTCAATTCATGCACACATTTAGGCGGAGCCTATCTATTTGTTCTATCTTTTAATGCTCTTTTAATTATGAACTATGAACTTTAGTTGTATTGTCATCAATCAGCGAAAAGGGGAGATTGAAAGTGCATATAGGCCCCTAATTATGGTTTTGAGTGATTGACGTCAATATAATTAAAAAGGACTGATATTTCCATTGAGCAAGTGTGCAGTTCTAATTATTGATGAATACGAGAGCAAGGAAATTAAAAGAGAAAGAAAAGAAGAGTCAACAAAGTGAAAATCTTGGAAAAAGAGTATCTACGCTCAAGAATCAAGGCTTCCTGTTTTTATCTTTTATCTTGAGTATAGGAACACCATACTATCAAGAGGGATACAAAAGAAATAAGTATTGAAAGACCAAGTGCTCAAATCATATTCCAAGAGACAAATATTCCATTCAAAATCCTTTTCATCGGACGATGTCCGGTGCTATTGGACATTGTATTCGGATTCCAGGAAGTTGCACACTTTTTTATTTTAGTGGAGCCGGACAATGTCCGACTCAGTCGGACAATCCAGTTGAACTCTAGAACCATGCGCAACTCATTTCTCCAGGTGGAGCAGGACAATGTCCGACTCTACAGGACAATGTTCGACTCCATTGGATAATATCCAACTCCGTCAGACTATGTCTGATTCCTAGAAATCCGAAGTCTATCGGTCAATACCGTCGGACTCCACAACGTTGTGAAGATTGCCAAATGAAGAGGACTCGGACAATATCCGACTCCATCAGATAATGTCCGACTATTCACTGACCAGAGCAATGTCTGAGTCCATCGGATCATCCGGTTGGACTCCAGAGCCGTGCTCATCGTTGAGTCGGTCAATGTCCAACTCCCTGTCGAACAATGTCCAACAATCATTGTCTCTAATGGCTCTTTTTCAAGCCTTTGCTATAAAAAAGGCACCCCAACCCCCCTTGATCGGTTGGCCACTCCCACAACTAAAAAAATATAATCCAAACACTTCTGAGCACTCCCCTTCTCCTCCCTTGGTTCCTACTCCAATCCTTGGTGGGTTTGAGAGAAGATTTGAGGATATTGGATTGATTAACCAATACATTCCTCTCAAGAGCACTTGGTTCATCCTCAACACTGACGTCTTTTGTGTTTGTTACTCTTGAAGGATTCATCCATTCCTCTCTAGAGCACTTGGTTCATCCTCAACACCGACGTCTTTTATGTTTGTTACTCTTGGGGATTCATCCCTTAGACGGTTAGGCGTCGCCCGGAGAGCTCCCAAGTTTATGGTTGAGAGGCGGGACGTTTGTATTGGCCCCTTCTTTGTGAAGATTAATAGTGAAACTCAAGCTTGCCTTGGTGGAAGCTTGAAAAGGTTTAGGGTTAAAAGAGACCCGGTCCTTGGTGGATCCCTCAACGGAGACATAGGCCCCTTGGTGGGGCTGAACTTTGGTGAAAAATCCTTGTGTCTCCTTGTCTCTTTTTATTGTTGCTTAATTCCTGCTTGCTTGCTTTGCTTGTTGTTCATTATCTAGCTAGTTGTAGTGTTGTATTTCGTAGATTTAATTGTGTAGGTCGCTTGCTAGCTAGTGCTCCATTTGATGTTGCTTTCTTGCTTGTTTTGCTGTTTGCTCCTAGCTTGAACTGTGATACTTTGTCCATTTCGACGGCTGGTCTGTTTTCCGCTACGAGGTCGTCGGACATTGTCCTACTTAGTCGGACAATCCAGTTAGACAACGCTTTCCTGTGCTACTAATTCCTCAAATTAAGTGATTTTCAGAGATAATCGCCTATTCACCACCCCTCTAGGTGACTTTCAACAATAATGTCACTAAACAAACGAGAACAAATTTTTTTATGAGCACTAATGAGCTATACAAACCGATCACTAATAAGACAGCTCGAGAAGCTCCTAAGTTTCACTTCTGATGAGCAAAGTAGCTGCCATTCTTCTCCACCTTTTCACCTAAACCTCCAAAAATGAAAGAGTGCTCCTAAGTTCTATTCAGTAAAACAAAGATGCAATTACTTAGTTTCTAAACTTGAACATGCCTGACAAATCAAAATTCTAGAACTTTCATTGTACTTCAAACATTTACTGCAATAGTTGTAAGCAAGAAATTCTAGGTTAATAAAGTTGAGGTTGGGATTCTCAATATGCCGTCTATGGACATCTTTGTCTCACAACAACATGCATATTATTGAAATAGAAGAGGCCATTTCAATGTATTCTCAGCAACACAGCATGTTAGACATCCCGGAAAGGAGCATACATACCTTCGAGAATAGCAGGGCTCGAAACTACATGGTTCTTCACCAGAGACTCTTTAGATGGCTCAAGAGTAGCCTTTCTGCTCGGGTTTTCTTCTCATTTCTATTTATGCAGACATTAAGCAGAAAACTGTTGGTTAACATGAGAGAGAAATGAACGCAGATCTTTAATAATTGCAGTGGGACATCACAAATAAATAATAGATGATCCAGACAACACTTGAAAGGTTTGAAAAAGTACACAACCACCATTGCCCAAGACAATTCGAGAACAACAATTAAATGATAGTCTAGAACTAACATAGATTAGGTGAGGATCGGGCAAGTAGCAAAGTTCAAGTGCTACGCCAATAATGACTAAACTATAGTTAAGTATTAACACTCAAGCATACTATCGCTAGCCTGCAACAATACACAAGGCGGCTACCATTTATGTGATCAACAACATGGTGTCAGTACACAAGGTACCTACTTGAGCACAAAAGGCTCTACTGATCACATTGCTGCCACACTTGGAACTTCGTTTGTCCTAGGTAACCCCAAGTTCAGAACCTTTAAGACCATAATACAAGTAAAGACAAACTAGTAATGCACTCCAAGTTCTTAGTAATTGATATAACATCCATCTAGTAATGCACTCGGATCATTGAGTGAATCAAAATAATAGAAGAGAACAAGATGCAAAGTAGGATTACCTCTGCCACACCACAAAAGACTGCAGATCTTCTCTGTAGATCAGGCAACAAAAATCATTAATTCAAACTCCAATGCAGATTTAGCACATAGAGCTACTTTATGAACAGCACCAAGCATATATACACCATAGAAATACAGTTATCCGAATGTGGTTACAGAAATAGAACATTTTGTGCTTTTTCTTTAAAATTCTTAATTAGATGGCAGTTACAGAGTTGAGTTAGTTTTAAGCTAACAAATCATGGTTAGCCATCATAACAAATCGGAAAAAAAAATACCAATAACGATCAAAATTGTTGCAGACAATCAACTGGAAATTAGTTACACTACTGGAATGAAGCTGCTGCCTGAGAATAACAAACTAATACTGAGAAGTATATGGCAATTTTTACCAGCATCTAGCTCATCCTGCCAGCTAAAGTGGGAATAGATTTATCATTTTTTTATCAATTACTGAGATGGCATGAGTTTTCAAGCAATTTGACTTGTAATGAAACTGCCAAGTTCCTAATCCATAAATTGTGCAATTATCAGATCTGTCAATGCATGGATCAACAAATCCTTCATGATTTGAATAGTTCTAATTTTTTTATTGAATATGCAGGAGAGTTACATATCTTTGTATTAATAGAGAGAAAAGACCGGCCCCTTACATAAGACACCCTCTCACTCCTGGCCGAGCTGTGAGGGATGTTTGATTACAAAAGGTTGTACTAAAGATTAAAACACAACTAGACCCACCCAAACAGGAGCTAAACCAATTAATTTGGATGCTCCACTTGACCAAAACCAAGGGATCTCAGTCCCTTGGCACCTGCTAGACACCATAACTGACGCTCCTCCATGAAGCCGTCAATCAACCTTGTCATCGATAGATTTGTGCCCTCGAGCGCACATGAATTCCGGTGTTTCCAAATTAACCAAGCTCCAAGAGTGATCATGGAATTGAAACCTCTTCTCTGTTCTTTTAGCACTCGCCTTCTGCAGCCCTGCCACCACTGCATAAACGACAGTTCATGTGGCAAGGGGGTGCGCTGCTGCCAACCGATAGGGGAGAGGACTTTTGACCAAAATTCTCTTGCATAGACACAGGTTGTGAGAAGGTGTTGGATGTCTTCGCTTTCCCGATCACAGAGAGGGCAGCAGTCCGGGCGAGGCAGATCTCTCTGTCGAGAGATAATCTCGATAGTAGATTTAGCTATGCATATGAGTATGAAAGTCGATGGACACAGGACACAGGGTTTATATAGGTTCGGGCCTCCCAGAGGATAACAACCCTACATCCTGTTTGGTGTTCTTGTATCGCTAGGGTTCACAGGGGGCTAGGGTTTCTCAATGGGAGTTCTGATGATCTATGAAGACCGCCTGCCTTCCTTATATAGCTGTAGGGCAGTGATTTACATGGAAATCTATCATTCAGTTATATTTGATTCTATCTATACGCCGAATCTATTAACCTAACTTGCTGCCTACCCTAAACAAATATCCGAGTAGTTATCTTCTAGGCCTTAATCTCCAATGCTTCATAATCGAGTCCCGGCCCACTCGGCCATATAGCCAAGTGATAGGTATCCCGGGTATATATGTCCCATAGTAGCCCCCAAGAACTTTCCAATTTTGAATCCAAATCTTCAATTTATCTTGGTGCTCCTCAAAATTGAAAAGTACTTCTCTTGACGCTAATTAAAGCTTCCTTTCTTCGTGGACTCCTATACAGGCATACTCTATGAGTATAGCCCCTAACTCAAAAGTTATTGAATCGTTATTTTGAAATGCATTGTGAGTCCAAAGACCAACGAATTTAAAAATATCTATAACCAGTCGTAGCCCCCAACAAAAAAGTTATTTTAAGAAAATAACTTGTGACTGAGAAACATTCAAAAACTAGAATGTATATCAAAGCATCAAAAATAGAACCCCCAAGATTGGAGCTAACACTCCCTCTGAGTGACATTATAAGGAACTTGGACGAAAATCGGCCCCAAGATTGGTACTAACACTCCCTCCGAGTGATTTTATAAAAAGCCACAGACAGCTCCGAAGATTGGTGCTAACACTCGCTCTGAGTGTTTTAAAATAAGAAATCACAAAAATAACTATACTGTAGCCCCTAAGACTCGTCTGATATTTGTGAAGCCACGACTAACAGTACCGTTGGTTTGTTGTATCGGGTCACGACACCATTACATATCAACGCTCTTTAGGTTACACTCGTTATTATTTAAGTGACTCCACAACAGAAGTGAACCCTTCACCTTCATTCTATTTTGCATCCGCCGCCGCCGCTTTTGCTCTCCAAACCCTAGATCCCCATTTCCGTGCTCTGGCCGTTTACTCCGCTCTCGCTATCTCCACCGAAGCGCCTCTGCAATGGCACCCAAGCGCACGGGCCAAAGCTCCAAGAGATCGACCAAAGGGAAGGAATCTCCTGTACAAATGGAAGATGACCCAACCCTTGACATTCCCGAAGGCATCAAAGGAATTTCCGGCATCCTTCATGGATGCTGAGAAGATAAACCGGCTTGTGATCGACGGAGTCCTCCAATATCAGCAGACAGTAGACTGGATCGAGACCGTAGGTTAGAGATTCCCCCAACCTCCTGTTGATCATGTTATTGTTTTTGCTCCCTTTTTCCGTCGCTGATTTGGGATCCCGTGCTCTGATTTATTTTGTAGGCTGCTTTTGCTTCTATGGGATTAACCTAGTCAATCTGAATCCCAATTCCATTCTCCATATCTCAATTTTTATTCACTATGCGAGGTGTTCCTGGGCATTGCGCCCCATGTCGAGTTGTTCAAGGAACTGTTTGTACTGAAATCCAATAGCAGGAATGTCATTGGTGGGGGCAGGATTTCAGTTAAGGAACAACTCGAAATACATGGGAAACATGCTCCTCTTTCTGAAAGTAATCCAAAAGTGCCCATGCCATGACCCGAATGGTCAGAAAAGACATCTCCTGAAAAACAAGAGGAAGTGAAAGAGATCCTGGAGCAGATTTCTTTCCTGAAGTCAAAAGGATTCAGTGGAGTCGATGTTGCTACGAGCTTCATATTCTACCATGTGCAGACAATCAAAAGAAGACATGTCCTTGACTGGAAATATGATATGATTGAAGATCCAATCAGAGAAGTATCTGAAGAACTGTCTCATCGAGAGCTAACACAGAGACTTGAAAATATTTTCTCATCTTTGCTCAACTGGACTACAGGCAACAAGACAACCGGTCATCACTCTAAGACCGGTAGAAAAGATGTAAGTACACCCTGTTGTACTCTAAATTTAGGATGGCTTATTCTAATATTGACAAGCTCGTTTGATTGTAAAGCCTGGATTGATACATATCTAATCCACCATTGCCTCCTCATGTCCAGGAAAACTTGCCTAAACAAGCCCGACCTTTAAAGCATCGCAAGGCACAAATTATTGATTCTAATCAAGAAGAATCTTTGGCTGAGAGAACTACTCGGTTGCGGCAAGAAGTAGCCAAAAGAACAACAACCAAGTCGGAAACCACACGGCAAGGACAAGGTGCACCGTCAACTGAAGCTAACAAGCGTCCACCTCAACCGAGCTCAACGAGATGACTCTGTTCGGCCCTGGCAGCTTCATCATCATGTAGGGATAGTGCGTTACAGCGATAAACTTGGTGATGGCGGGTCGCCCAATAATGGCATGACAGGTGGAGTCTAAATCAGCCACCTCGAAGGTGATGCGCTCTATCCTCCGTGACGTCGCGGTATGCCATTGCGGAGGTCAGCATGCGGGTTCTGATCATGGACATAAGCGATGGGCCACCTCCGTGGCTCAGCCGGTGGGGTGGTCTGTCGATCATGCAATCACTAATCTCTTCTTTCTTAACTAGGAACTGAACTAGCGGCACCGGACGCCATTTTGCTTGGCGTGGTGCGGCTTGCGTGCATCTCCAATACGACCGCAGCCTTGATGTGTGCCTTTAGTTCGTTGATCTGTGGAGTCAACTCTAGATTGGCAGTGAGCATCAGCTCTAGCGAGATCAGCAGAGTTGTTGTAGCTGTGATGTTGTGCTGTGAGGTCTTAAAGACCTCTTCACCATCCAGCTGTAAGGTGAAGTCGCCCATGTCTAATTGTTGCACGACTCTAGTTCCGTCATGGCGGTCGCGTCGGAGGATAGGGGTCTCTGTCTCTAGATCATCATCGTCAGGATCAGTCTCATGTGCATCCTGAGGGTTCGTCCCCGCCTCAGCCCTTGCAGCAGCCGCTGGGGATGTCTCTGCACGTGCACCGCCATCTAGAGCTGATGGTGCCACCATGAAGACCTCGTAGTAATCTGACGAGTGGCTTTCTGAATCACTCGACTCTTCGATCAGGTCCAGGATTGACTCATGATCGACGCCGATTGTGGCTACTAGTCGCGAATCGAGAAAAAAATTGGGATCTTCATCCAACTCCCTATGTAAGGAATCGAGAAATCAACCGAAGATGAATCCGAGTTGGCCAGGGTTGTCGGTCGGTCAGTCGTGGGCATCGTTGAGATGGACCCGGGAGGGTGTCCAGCTGAAGAGCACGGTACTCCGCCGTCGCATTGCTGACGCCGAGTCTTAGTCGGTGCGTCGGGCTGATCTTATGATCAACCAGTGAAGCCTTGCCGACGCCTGGATCTGAAGGCGCTGCAGTCGCTAGAAGGACCGTCGGATCTTGCTTGATGAGACTCCACTACTTTGATCAGCGACGAAGCTAAAAGCGCCGAAGCAGATCTTGTCTCCCGGGCGAAACTTGACATCGAGGAAAGCCATCGATTTCAACGAAGCTGAACTCAACGCTGCCCCTTCCTGGCATGTCAACTGACGAGAGATAATCTCAATAGTAGATTTAGGTATGCGTATGAGTATGAAAGTCGATGGACACAGGACATAGGGTTTATACAGGTTCGGGCCTCCTAGAGGATAGCAACCTTAAGTCCTGTTTGGTGTTCTTTTATTGCTAGGATTTGCACGGGGGCTAGGGTTTCCTAATGCGAGTTCTGATGATCTACGAAGACCCCCTGTCCTCTTTATATAGCTGAAGGGCAGTGGTTTACATGAAAATCTATCATTCGGTAACATTTGATTCTATCTATACACCAAATCTATTAACCTAACTTGCTGCCTAATCGAGTCCTGACCCACTCGGCCATGTAGCCGAGTGGATAGGTATCCTGGATATACATGTCCCACACTCTCTTTGCCAATCGGTCTGCTGTCCAGCAGCGATTCCTAGCATCAAGCCGTAGGGAAATCTTACATTTTGTTTCACTGGTAATAGAACAGATTCAGCCGTAGGCACTGGTAATAGAACAGATTCAGCAAATCAAGCTTTCAGGTTGCTCTTTTTGTTTCACTGTTGGCAAACCTACAGTGGCAAAACAGCACATACATTGTGTAAGAAAGTTTATTAACTCACTAATAGCACTATGGGTTTGAGCTTCAAAAATAAACCGGCTAGCACAGTTGATAAAAAAGACACTAACAAAGACATGAGCTTCAAAAATATGGAACAATAACTCCCGCAAATCATTTAACACCAGCATGTGTGTGGAGCCGAGCATGCGCACAATGAACTGCTCTGATTGCAGCATCGAGGCATTCCGGTTAACAATGAGCTGCGCCATCAGACCATGGAGATATGTAGTACAAAGGAGCAGAGAACAAAATTCCACTAAAAGTTCCAATCACGCACGAAACGATCATGCACATGCTAATTGGAGCACTTCATTTTTAACTATATTCCTAAAAACTGAGACCCAAACTTCATCAGTTCCTATCCAAGCCTCTGGAAATTCAGTATCCCCATGCACTGCACGCATTGAAAATTCAGTAAGCCCTTCCCTGTGGAGGCGGCAAAGGAAAGGCACGCACCTTGAGGCCGTGGGGAGGGTAGTAGATGCCAGCGTGGATGGTCTCGCTGTTGCGGGAGCTGGTGCCGGTGCCGAAGCTGGGGGCCGCCTCGACCACGGGCACCTCGCGCGCCCGGCCATCGCCAGCGCGCGCCACTGCGACCATCACGGCGTCCGCCGCCTCCCGTGGGACCCCGGAGGCTAGGCCGGTGAGGCCGCCGCTAGGCGCTGTAGTGGGAGCATTCCCGGACGTGCTGACCCACTGGTCCGACAGTGTCGGCCGATCTAACGAGGGAGAGGGAGCTGATGCCGCCAAACCCTAACCCTAGGGCCTTCGTCGTTGACGCTCCTCCGATGAGGGGGTGGTGGCGCGGCGGCTTGGTTTGACGACGAGGAGGCGCGGCTACTCCGGCGAGGTGGGGGCGCAGGGGCTCAGGTCTTCGAGGAGGAGTCGCGAGATCGTGGGGAGGTGGGGGCAGGGCTGCTCCGACGATGGCGGAGGCAGTGCAAGGGGTCTGCTCCGGCGATGTTGGAGGGAGAAGAAGGGGGCGTTGCGGGAGGAGATGGGCGGCGCTGGCGGAGGCAGTGCAAGGGGCGGTGGTGGGGAATACAGAGAGAGAGAGAGATCGTGGGCAGAGAGAGCAGGGTGGACGCGGCGGATGTGAAATTTAATGAAATTTTTGGGTCTGGGTCGAAACATATAGGTGACGTGTTACCTTGAGCAGCGTCATTAATTACAAGCTTCTGTTATTAGTGACGAGTCAAAGTGTAGAAGTGTGACTATTATGAAATCATTAATAACACGTCTTAATGGAAGGATTTGGTTTAGTGACGCGTCCAGTTTTCATACATTATTATTATTTAATTAGTGACGCTTCTTTTTAAAAACGTCACAAATTAAGATGTTATTTTTGTATCTTTTTTATATAGTGAGGACTGAAAAATAAAAGCTGTTTCACGAAGGGTCTTAATGTAAACATGCAGATGCATATATCTAGCTAACTGTTCGTATCTCTCAACAGAGCGATCCAACAGCTGTGACGTTGCAAGTAACGTGGCGTAGGTATTTGCTAGAAAAAACACGTGTTTTAGAAGCCTAGGGATTTGTCTACTGTGACTACTGAGGCCATAGGAGCGAACTCAAAAAAACGGTCCAGTTTACGGCACTCGTTTTTACTGCATTTATGACATATATGATGGTGCACGAACTGCACAAATTTTCTTAAAGAATCATATATATTGTAGCAACCATCAACATATGATATGGATCGGAAGGGGTAGTGGCACAATTTATGTGCCCTCTGATAATGCGACTAATTCAGTTATAGATTATAAAACAACATATTTTGAATCACTACTCTAGTCTACAATTGGAATCGAGAAGAAAAGAAATCTTGCGTAATTATATGGCTGTGCATTTATTTGTTAAATCACACTTATTTACAAATTAATAAAACACTGACGATGCTACTAAATGTTGCATGCTGCATCATGCATGTTCACGGGAATATTGGGCTACTGGTGATGCCTGAGCAGCCAATGCTCGAGTAGATCTGCATCTGGGTAAGTATGTGCTCAAAGTTGTCGTTGGACTTCTCAATAGGGTGAGTATGGGTGCCCTCATACGTTGTCACCACCACACCCTCGTCCTTTGATAGCCGTTGCACCTGCTTCTTCACGTTGCAACCTTGGTGTGTACACCTGTAGTAACTCCTGCATTCATAAGAATAATCAGTAAGAAACAATTTCCAAAAGTCATTCACGCTCAAGTGATAAATATAAACCACAATTATAAGGGGTGTTTCAAATTACTAGAGATAACATTTAGTTGCTAACACTACCATAAAAACGGCCTATAGCGACTATAGCAAAAATGCACTAGTCAGCGGCTCAACAGTGAACCACAGCTACAAATAGAAATACATTTATAAAGGCGTTTCACTAAGTCACCCGTCGCTATTATCTATTAGGAGCGGCGGCCCACTTAGTCACAAGATTGTTAGCTAGCTAAATATTAGCTAGGGATGTTCCAAACCACTGGAGATAATTGTACCAGATAATATTAGGACTTGGTTCTCTTTCTTGGATAGGACACTGAATCCATATATATTTACCAATTTAGCAATTTCTTGACGCTGGGGTTGATCCTAAAGAGATACCACTTCCCCATCATTTTTTTTTTGAATTATGACCTTTTGACATAATTTTCTCCTAGTTTTGCTAAAGGGTTCACCTTGAATTAGTCCAAATATGCAGAATTTTTTACTTTTCGCGGAGGTTGAACAGAACACTCTCTAAGCTAACTACCAAGAAATATATGCACGTTTATGAGTACTTGGATACAGTCATCACATGTTTGGCAGGTGCCTGTGTGCATGAAGATTCCGGTTGTCTTGATTATGTAAAATTCTGCTAGCACATTCAGTCACTTCCCATGAAAAAGACATGTAGAAAATTAATTTATCCTATGTTCCATATATTATGAACATATTTTTCTTTCTTCTCCTCTCAGGTATATTGGACGAACAGATTATACATGAGTTAGAGCATTTCCAAAGGCTCTCAAAAAACTCTTCCTAAATCAAATTAATATGGTTTAGTCTAAAAAAACATCTACAACAGCTCCCCTAAACAAGTCACAGATTTATTCTCTCCCTAAATTCTTCTCATTTGTAGCTAGAAACGAGAAAAAAATTAGGGACCCCAATACTTGTATTTAAAAGAAAATTAATGTTGTTGTGGTCTTAGTAGCTGACGTGGCACAATAAAAAATTTTACTGATCTATTTTTAGAGAGAACCGTTGGAGGAAACAAGAAACTTCTTCCTAGTAATTTTTAGACTGCTCGCAAAAACACCCTTTTAGTATCAGTTGTTTAGAGAGCTTTTAAAGATGCTCTTATTACAGTGGTGTGCGTGGATAAAAGGAATGCTTGGGGCAGGGTACTTTCATCTATCCAACGAATACTAACTTTTTACACTATTATATACATACTTTCATCTTTATAACAGAAGCCAACTATTCACAACTTTCAAAAAACGTATACAAACTTAAATCTGTATCATTTTTATTTTATCATTTACTTTTTCAACTTTATGTGAGAATGTCTACCATTTTATTTTCTCCCCTACAAAGTACAGCCATGTATGCCTTATATGTTCATGCTAGAAGTGTAAACTGTTAAATAAAAAGATAAAAGTGCTAATTGTGATAAAAAAAATGGATAGAGTGTTCTAATCTTTATTCTATTCTACAGCATGTACAAAAAATAACTATTGTGTGTGCATCAAGCTAGCTCAGACGCATAAGTAATAATAGATTATAAACATTTTCATATACGACTCCTTCATGAATGTCATGTATGATCATGCCTCCGAGCCAAGGAGGTATCTTCCGCATTGGAGTGTCCAATCCGAAATTCTACAGATACTATGAAACACACAGAACGCTAGATAGACATTGTTAGATATATGTTTGAGAATTTTCCTTTACACATTAACTAAAAAAACTTTAACCTTCACAAGTTCATGTTGGTTTCTTGTTTAATAAAACAAACTCTGAAGATTTCACGTTTCCCAATGTATCAGTTGACGCTAAATCTGAGAATAAGATAGAACTTCTGGTCCGTTAAAATGGAAAAGTTGCCCACATCCTTCGGAAGCAAAAAGAGACCACATTCAGTGTTCTTAGAGGAACTTAATATGCCGACTGAATTTAGCAGCTCGGATCGATAAATATACAGCACTCGAATAGAATATATTCTGTAGTTAAACGGTGGGTGTTGGGACTGATTTCTGGTCAAACTTGATCGCCATCAGCTGCTCTATCTACATATCTTTTAAAAGTGCAACCCACTAACAGTCCTCAATGACTATTTCTCTCAACCCACAGCGTGCCACATCACCTCAATTCTTTTTCACCATTAGATTTTACCTACCACTGAAATCTGCCCGTCCACATTGCGCCACATCACCTCATTTCCTCTTTAACTCATGCATTCATCTGTTAGTTAAAACGTGTGCCAGCCACTAGCATTACAAAACTGTTCTCAACCATTCATACCCTGTTTTAAATTAGAGTAGGCCTCACCACCGTTTATGCCATCATCACAAATAAGAGAATGATCCAAGGCTTTATCGCGCCAAATCGTCAATTAAGCTAAAACTAGAAGACGTTGCCAGCAACGCATGCGGAAACTTCCCCACTAAACCTTCATGACTCCATCGTCTTAACTGCCCGTTACCAGTGCTTTTCTGTTACCCTTTTGGCGATCTACATATCTTGCACGAAGCATCTTACACAATCACAGACATCCAGTTTGCCATATATAGCCTGCTACAAGGCGAAGCCTAGCACCGAGCATTGCAAATCAGCTCTCCTATCGGGTTTTCTGTTCGCCTAATTAGCGTAGCAAAGACATCGAACATAGCGTTATTTTATCAATTGTTGCTACAACAGGTTCTTCGTCCTGGTGTCCTCTCTCTCTCTCTCTCTCTCTCTCTTATCAATTGTTGCTACAACAGGTTCTTCGTCCTGGTGTCCTCTCTCTCTCTCTATTATTTCAGTTATGGCATAGAGCTCTGGTTTGTTAGAATTTACTCCCCTTGAAGGTTTTGTGACAATCTGAGGCTTTGCCATTCTATATGTGTAGTAGATAGATCAACTCCTCGCCTTTTTTTCTTCTACCATTCTTTAGTTCTTATAACTGCAAAACAACTACTTTTTTATCACTATACATCAATTGATTCTTCACAAGTATTTATACTATCATAAGTTGAGATATATAACTATTCTTAATTTACTATATGAGTTCAGCGTTCATCAATTTTAATTCTTTGTAAACAGCGCCAACATATTTTTTAATGATCTTTTATTTTACATTATATTAGAGCACTATATACATGTAGCTGCTCTTCTTTTGAAATAATTTAGAGGTACATATTGATGATTGATCCTGCTTTTTGTTTGTGTGATATAATGTTGACGTCTGACTGATAATGCTACAGTAAGCTCACTTCTGATAGTATGTAAACCATAGATAATCAACTTCTATTTATTTTCCACTGTAGATATCATTTTCTCATACTTATAGCTTTACAATTTCTGTTTTATCCTATTGATGTTCATCTTGGACATATATAATATAAAACATGATCGGTAGAAAAATTGTCAAATAGTTGTAGAACTTTTTATAAAGAAAGAAAATGTAAAACTGTAGCCATAATTTCTACATAATTCTGTAGTTTGACTTTCCAAAAATATTATGTGCTTTGAATCCGCAGCACCGCGCGGGGTTATCAACTAGTTTATTGAACGAGCCATGGCTACCAAAAACATGTTAAACTAGTCGTTTTCATCTAGATGATGAGGATGGTGTATGTATGTCCTTATCCTATGTAAGCAACCCACTAGGAGAGCTTGGAAGATTGACTGGGACTCTATCTCACCTACTTTCCCTGAACCCCTACTGGAAAAAAAAAACTGTGTACCCAGCCAGTGAAAGAAACATTTCCCGTGAAAAAGCATCTCGATTCAAATTATCCTCCACCAGCATCAGAAATCACGGATCAAAATGGAGATATATAGTTAAATGTCATTCGTTTCTGTGAATGGAGGAAATTATTGGATAGCATGAAATTTTGACAAACCTTGGGAACTTGTTGTTCTTGACAGCCTTCTGACCGTACTTCCTCCACCGATAGCCATCATCGAGGATGTCAACCTGGCTGCGCGTCTGGAAGGCATATCGAGGCCGTCGCTCCTTCTTCTCGGCTTTCATCTTCCCTACGACGTTTGGCGTTCGATCGGCCTCAGCAGCTCCTCTGACTGATGACTCCCCACCACCGTCTTTTGAGTTTGAGAGCTCCCCCAAGGAGCCATGGTGATCATGGTCTTGGCTGCTTGCGCTGGCCACAGTAGCCATAAAATGGTAAGAGTTGGAAGTAGAAGAAGGCTGTGTCACAAAGGGCATGGGATAATTGCGCTCCATGGCCGTGTGCTTGTGATGGCTTCACGTTTAAGAGAGGGGGAATTCGAAAGAGGGGAGACTGAAAGAGTTTTACAAGTTACAACCAGGGTTATATAGAAGGTTAATGCAAACCGTGACTCCCTTTTTCTGGTTCATCTTCACTTTGACCGGTCCGTGGACTATTAAAGGCGGCTTCCTTGTGCTCCACATTCCACAGAAATGATGCACATGCGTCATGAGAGAGAAAGAGATGTTCTGGGTTAGAAAGAGAAAGGAATAGACTGCCTCGTGTGCCATTGTCGTGAACGGCACGGTGTTTTAGAGGTTCCAGTAGAGTTGGACAAGCAACAGTAGCACAGTCCTAGTTTTGGTGACTTGTCCGAGCATATCCTTGTTGGTGTTGGATGGCCAATCTGGACGAGCGAGTCCGTTGACTGTTCCACGATTATTGGTTCACTATACATCGACCAACTTGGAAAATAAATAAATATTTTGTGCATAATAGGCATTTCACTTGATTATATGTGACTTGAAAAATATTCCAACACGTGTAGCGATGTGAGAAAACAACACAAGTTTACTTTCAGCGCACGAACTGGAGGAATTAAACTGTTGGTGAAAACTTTCTACTTATAGTATGCACGCGTATAGGACCTGCTTAGCTACGTTAAATGACTCAACCAACAAATCGATCAAAGCGAAATTATGTTGGAACAGTCCATGCTTGTGGAGCCTAAGTTGTGAACTTGACAGGTCCATGATTTTGATTTCTGGAATTTTCAAAACGAAGAAGAAAGATGCTTGTACGATGAAACGCCTCTTTGAGCAAGGAATTGAACTATTTGACCAGAGTTTTGTCCTAACTTTCAGCAACATCATCTTATTTTTAATGAACTTTAGTTGTATGATATAGTTATCACATAGCAAAGTGCGTACGTCGTCACCGGATAATCCAGCAAGTAACTTGACAAACAAGCTCAAGCATATTATTTAGTAACTGCTACAGTCTACAGCTGGCGCTGGGTCAAAGCAAACACTAAGATTGACCATACAACGAGTTCATGGTCATTTGGATTTCTTGGAAACTTCTAAAGATCTGCTGCATCTAAGCGTTCTCACATGTCGTTGAACGGTATGTCAGATGTATGAAACTAGGATCATGTATTGTCAGCCTTTTCGCCAAATGTACACAAGATAAATGGAGTGAGCCAAATGGTCCCAATCAAGTGCTCCTATGCTGATAGAAAAAAATTTCAAAATCGATATACTTCAAGCTTTGAACTAATTTGAACTTAGATATTGAATTAACATATCTTTTCACTTGAATTGTAAATTATTAAGAAACAGCTATTGCGATATGAACTAAAAAATATCGGTGTTTGTGAGGTATGTAGAGGTATCAAGAGGTATTCAGTACAGATCGATTATTTAGATGAGGGTATGGTATGGAATAAAAATTATGATAATAAATAGAAATTATGTCATGATTGATGGTCGTTTATTTTCCATCTTCCCGATTAGTTGGATGGTTATCCTTCTGATTTCTCATCTCTACAAGGATCTATCGTTCCACGTGTTTACAGTAGGAATTGAGCTCTGTGATGGGCCTCGAATCACGTAGAGTATTTATCAGCTGCTAAAAGCATGTTCATGTATGTGGAAGTCGTAATGAATTGCACATGTTTACTTAGTCTTTTGTATGTTTATTTAGTTCATGTACCATTCACGTGTTTTAATTTACCGACTTGACATAGAGTGCAGGTGAAACCATTGTTCTAGTTCAGGATCAAGAAAAGCAGGGAGGCGACCATGACTGCTGAATTTACCTTAAATATTCTCCAACATCCCAAAAATATGCCTCTCCAATAACAACAAGAAATATTCTCTCCTGAAAAACATGTAAAGTCTTTCTCAATATAACACAAAATTATGTAACCTACAAACAAAGATCCTATAATCCCACTACTTGCCTCCATCCCTTCATCCACCTCTTATGTATCATCATGCTCCTGTCGCCATGGATCTCATCCTTCCGATTGCAACCACTGAATGACGATAGGAGTAAAATCTCCATAAAAACATGTAAATAATAAAGAACCAAGTAGATATGGAGGCGCACATTGGACATCCACTTCCTCATGTGTCCTCCGTCATACTCGTGTCTATGGACTACCCTTCATCCAAACCAGCACCATCCCGCCATGGCTATGAAAGGATGTATAAGTGTTATTGGGCTCCCATGAGCAAACAACCATAGCTAGGTACTACAGAACAATGTAATAAGAACGCTGAGCAGATTATCTAGATTTTTTCCATTCTCGTTGCAGATTCTATCAGTGGACCAAATTACCATTTTATGCTCCATACTTAAGTACCTTCATTGGTGCTTATGTACCTTTTGGTTTGTACCTTTAATCATGAAGCGTTAGATTTGAGGTAATGGGCAACCCTCATCATTCACAAGCACCATAAAAGATCTCATGAAGATAATAGACACTATTGCTTCTAACAACTATTCAATATATTCTACACTAAAAATGAAATAATCCATGTCAAATAAATAGATTCAGAATAAATAGACAATATAGATTATGAATACTAAATTGCTAAATGCAAAATGGAAATAGTGAAAAACTCATGAGTGGTTGAGTTTGTTTAGATTTTAAAATCAGAAATGGATATGCAAATACAGTGCACAATATTATGATGTTAGAGGCAGCATACAAGGCAACCAAAAACCCACAGTTGAGTAAGCATCTATTTCTATGATGGGGACAGAATAGGATGTACTCCTGAAACCTTCCCATGCTTTGGTCACACTTTCTCCGGCTGTCTGCTGGAAACATGGAATCCATCCTCGTAGAGTGTTGGCTTTACCCTACGGGAAGAACTTTGCAAGGAATGCTATAGAGCATTTATCCGAGGTGTTGGCAGCATCCTTGTTGGCGTAAAACCACTGCTTGGCTCTACCTTGATAGCATCTGGGCTCACCTTCCTTCTGGCAAAGGTGTTGCATAGCTCCAAGAAGTTGTGCAGGTGAACGCTAGCGCCCACATGGGCTTTCCGACATAATAAGCTAGCTAGCACCATCGTGATCAGATTGATCTTGATCTCAAAGTTATCTCCGACCAATACCTCATCCCCCGTAGGAACGTTGCTTGCAGAGGGTGCAGAGAATTCCCTGGGAGCCTTCTCAGCGATTGGCTCGGATGTTGGTGGTGTTGTGATGACTGGCTTACTTGCTGGTCTAGGAGTCTGTAGAGAAGAGATGCTAAGTCTACCTCTCTTCAGAACTCTTTCCAGGTTCTCGATGAAGTTTTCAGGCAGGTTGAAACTAGTCATACACTACCCTGTTTTTCACACAAAGGAGAAAACACAACACGGATTAAACTGCATAACCCAAGAGTACAATACTTCAATATTATACCTATGTTGATACTAAATGACTGTATTCTATTGTCTTTCCCCGATGTTGACATCTACTAAGTCACACCAAGTAAATAGACCTAGGCAAGGCGCTAAAACTACTTGTTGGCAGATGGTTAGTGTGGGCAAGTTAAATCTGCAAGCGCACGGGCATCCTGTTGTAGCATTTCACCACTAGATTACTCTGATGGTTATTATTTATAGTTCTCCCACCACTAGATTACTCCAACGGTTATCATTTATAGTTCTCCCAAGTGAAGGCGGCGGTCAAGAGATAGCATGTTTATAACCATATAACTAATAACATACCAAAGTCATAGATTGGGGTAAGGATAATAAAGATAGTGGGTAGTGACACACAGAACAATCCAATATAACATTAGTCCAAAGTCTAGGTTAACTGGGTTAGGAAGAGTTAAGTTGGGTCCCTATATACTTCTATACTCCTGTCTATAGGTTAAATACATGCAACACATACATGCCTCAGTCCTATGCCAAGCTGAGACAGGGAGGATTAATAAGCACAACAGGGCTATCACCACCTGGTGGCAATCCTATACTAGGACACGTGACAAAAGGCAATTAAGTCCTTACTGCCACACCTATGCCTGTTCATGGGGAACTAAGCACTCAAAGATATTTACCAACCTAAGCACCATGCTTACATTGCTAAATAATATTCTCGACTCCCATGGGACTTTAGCTCTTTGGACCAACAAGTCGAGAGCAAGGATATACTTAAATCTAACCCGACGGATCACCATGTACTAGAGAATGCATAACTCCAACCCTACGGATCAACAAGTCAAAGGCTAAGACATGCATAACTTTGACCCTATAGATCATCAAGCTAAAGAATATAGCACACATAACATTAACCCTACGGATTAACAAGTTATGGACTAAAACATGTCTAAACACAATATGCATTGAACGATGCAAAAGCATAGATTGACTAGTATGAGTATGTGAAGCATAAAGTAACCAAACATGACTAGGCAACAACCATATAGAAGGCACATGATTATCACACTAATCTAAACACAAAACATAAGAGTAAAGAAGATAAATATATTAATAAAAGGAACAAGTCTTACTAGAGAGGGATAGTGTGGAACTATACCCAAGACTTCAAGACTAGGTCAAGCACCTCAAGACAGCTCTCCTCTATCCTAAACTCCACTAGGACCTAAGGACTAAGTGTAATGCTAGAGAATGGACTCTTCTTGGTCTGTGTTGGAGTGGGAGGCACTCCCTTCCTTTTAAAGTGTCCAAAGGTCGGTTTGCAGAAGTAACCGCCATGGAACCTCGGTGCACTGACGTTGGTAAAGGGATGAGAGACTGACACGTGGAATGGGGGAACGAACCGCCTCAAGTCTTGGTCGGCCGACCAAGCCCCTAGGTCGGTCGATAAGGGCCCCCTCGAGATGTGCTTCCTCTGTTAAGTCGGTGTTCTCTCGTGCAATCCTGGGCAGCCTTGTCATTTACTCGTGGGGAGTCCAGTTGGCGCTCTCCCATTGGTCACAATGTTATTTCACAGATCTTGCTCTATTTCTCACCTCCTTTTATATATATTCTCTGCATGCACATAAATCTCCAAGGACAAGTGGAATCTTATTAATCCTAGTTAACATGCGTGTATGAAATGCTAAGTTTTCCCTTATCTGTGGCTATATTGATGGTCAGAATTGGTATTTAACGACCGTCAACAAGCCCCCCCCCCTCCCAAGCTGAACTTTGCTCGTCCCGAGCAAAGCTAAACTTAGGTTTTGTTGATTAGGGGTTGCTACAATCTCTTACTCTTAATTATATATCCAAGTGCACAACTGAGATACTTTATATAGAATTGAACAAGTTGGCATGAGTAATTCACTTTTTTATGTACCTGTGGGGTGTTGTAGCTTCTCTAAATCTTGAGTTGTTGGAAGACAGAAACAGTATGTAGGGCTCCCATTTCACCCACTCTCTCTGATCGACTTTAGCCCGGAGGTCATTAATTTTAGTGACAAATCTAAGTTCCTCAAATGATTCACTCAGATCACTCAATGTGTATGTATTCCTCACCAAGGCTTATGATGCCTAAAAAAATCCTACCTCTAAAGGCTAATATGTGGAGCTCAGGGTAAGGATAAATGTGGCATACCTTTATTTCATATGTTACCGAGTCAAAATAGTGGATCCATGTAGAAAACATTTCCTACAAGCATGATCAAGATGTGCATGTGTGGTGGCTATGGTGGAGTGGAATGGAGACACTTTTTATTTGTATCTCCCTTTATTTGGCAGTTTTGGCTATCTTTTCTTTCTTTCTTTTTCTCTCAAGCTCTTCATGGAGCAATAGTTTTTTTTTGTCAAGCTCTTCATGGAGCAAGAATCCCTTTCTCTTTTTTTTTTGATAGCCATAACCTTGATTTGCCTTGGGGAGAGATCAATCATGAAGACAGAGTCTTTATTTTGTGGATGGGTGGTGTGACATGGATGATTGCTAATTTCCAGTGTGGAAACTTAGCGCGATGTGCGTGGACTTGATCATGAATGCGGAAAAATGTTCTCACTAGGGTCACACAATTTTGATAAGGCTCAATGAAAATACAAGTAGCATATGTGTATAGCTTTTGCTAGGTTGTAAACTATGGTAGGAATTTATATCATTGAGGAACTTGTCATTTTTATCAAATTAATTCTTCGGGTGTCAAGTTTCACAAATTGAGCAAGATCATAGCAGCCCTAACTAACCATATCATATCTCTCAACAACCTAGAACGATAATGCTTATGCTGCCCACTAGTATGTTTGAGGTGAAAATTAATCATGCTAACAAACCAAAACTAGATAGAGTGCTATGTTGTAAACTAGGCACATAAAAGGAATAAAAGATACAGAAACTATTCATCATCTCAACATAGGAAACCTTATGCATTCATACTGCACATGAATTTATTCTTTTTAATTTTCTTTTTATCATGCATGTGAAAGGGAAACAAATCTTTTTGTTGTTTTTAGTCTATCATGCATGTGAGGATTGAAAAGGGAAATGATACATGTTACCTTCGCATTAGGGGGGGGGGGGGAGGGGGAGGGGGAGGAACTCCCCCAAGCTGGCTCTTGCTCACGGTTTGCCACAACGTGTTGATGGAGCATTTGAAGTCTTGGCTGCAACAAGAGAGCAAGGGTACACAAGAACAACTACTCTTATTTCTCATGGGACTTTGACCCTTCGGATCAACAAGTCAAGAATAAGAGTGCACTTAACTCTGGCCCGATGGATCAACAACTCAAGTACTCGATGGTTAAGAAGCCCCCATCGAGTTTGTTCTTATGAAGATTTGAAGACAACATGAAGATACAAATGAAACTCAAAGCAACTATTTTTGGTAGAATTTTCAGAGTGTTTAGTGATGCTAGAGAGTGGAGAAAATGACAACAAATGGCCAGAGCATAATGGAGAGGTTAAACATGTGAATGCGGTGAAGAACTTCCTCTTGAAAACCTTGCCTCAAAGTGTAGAGCAAAACAACAGTCATATTGGGACATGACAGTTGCAAGCAAGCAGTTGCGGCAAGTGGGGCCAGAGAGACACTTTTCTCTGGTCGGCCGACCAATAGGTCTGTTTGCCCGACCAGGGAATGGCCCCCTCTGGTCCTCTGCTCTGGTCAATGGGCCCTACTTGTGGTGGCCCACAAGAAAGAAAATATATTTCAAAGAAAAACATTTTTGATGTTTTGTACTCTTAGTTTTGCAAAAGATGAACTCTGAAATTCTATTTTTTTTATATAATTTTAGAAAAGGGAAATGGATTGGAATAAATTTCAACATGCTGATGTGGTGGAAAAATTCAAATATGCAAATGCAAATGGAAATCCAAAGATTAGTGGAAAGCAAATATGAGATAAGTACCAATTTACCTTTGGCATGGGCTCACCAATTTTAAGTCCAATGAGCGGGACCTTTTCTCCGTTGCATTTTAGCTCGGTGACGCGGTGCCTGATCCCGGTGATAAGGATGCACATGACTTCTTGCGTTGGGGCTGTGGCTATCTTTTCATAGCACTTGTGTGAAGCCTCTTCCCCTTGTGTCCTTATTTCTTGGTGGTGCTGGATAACTTCTCTTCCTTGATGTAGTTTCCTGCATCATTGTCAGTATACGACTATTTGCGAGGGGATTCACATCCTCTCGGATTCATCACATCGACAGTTCTAACAGAGGAAATAGCAATAGCTAGCTGAGCCAACTTAGTTTCAAATAATTCATTAAATTGTTGTTGGTGCTCAATGAATGAAGAGAAGGTTTCTACCATAGTGTTGACATGTTCTAAGATTTTCTCATGAGCTTGTAGCTTTTTAAATAGTTTTTCATTTACCTTAGGTTGGCCATGAATAATGTCTCTCACGGAGGGAAAACTATAATCGAAAGTATTAAGAATGCTTTTGTTACCTCCATGTTGATAAGGGCATTGTTTCCACCCTTTACCTCCTTGTGGATAACTCCTGTTGGTGTTGCATGACATGTCCTCATATGCTCTAGGGTGGTCATCCGCCATGTTATGGTTGAGTTCACGCTTCATACATTCCACGGCTTGAGCGTCGTGCATCTCCATCTCCTTCTCGGAATATTCACCCACACGCTTCACGATGAGGTCCAGCTTAGCATTGAGCATCTCCATCTCCTTGTTGACATGCTCATCCTTCTGGCAGGGTTCCGAATAATTCTCATCCCACCCTTAGTTGGAGATTATCTTCTCAATTAATTCTTTTGCTTTAGTGGCGGTAAGTGAGAAGAACGGTCTTTTGGCAACAGCATTCCATGAGGTTAATTGATCAATCATCCATTCCATGATGTGGGCATGCTAACATGTACTCTTGAAGCCTCTCCCACGCTCTAGGAATGGATTCCTCTTATGCTTGCCAAAAGTTTAAAATTTTTCCACAAAGGGCATGGCTTTTGCCTATGGGGAAGAATTTCTTGAGGAACAATCATTCCAGGTAGCCATGACACTTGAGTTCGCATAGTGTCGAGGGTAAGGATCGGGGAGCCATGTGGCACCGCCTAAGGGCTCATACGCGCCGGACTCAAAAGGACCCACTGGATCGCCATCAAGGCACCACCAGCGTGGGCCCCCACAAGAAGCGTCCCCACGGCAGTCAAGCCTTAGCCGCAAAGGTCGCACCACTGCCCCGACTCGCTCGACCCCGAGTGGTTGAGGGCCAGTCGTGACTCGCTTGACCCCTCGATGGGGGTCGAGGATTTGCTACGCCCCACTCGACCCCTCAATGGGGGTCAAGGACAAGTCATCCCGCCTGACGGAACCCGGGCATGGCTCGCCCTTCCAAGCAGATAACTCAGCCATTCGCTTGAGCCTATCCACTCCGAGGCAAGGACGGACGCTCAGCTGCCACTATAGTCATGACGACAATACGGGTCCCCCCCCCCCCATAATCACCAGATAAACTCTACCTCTGTCAACTCCCATTGGTGGGACCCAAGCCCGGACAGGACGGGATGATGAAACCCTGACCAAGCCAGGAGTGGCGGAGTGGAGCAGCTCGATTGCTTTGTCAGGACGGGATGAATTCCAACTCCAAGCAGGTCCGCACAGGCGCAACCCGACGCAACGACCCCCGACGAAGGGGGTCGAGCGAGCCAACGGTCAACTACTACTAACCACCCGGCCTTAATTGACATGCCCATTACGCATATACAGTATCAAGGAGTCAAATCTCTCCGGATACCTGCCCCCCTCATCATCACCAATGCCTGCTGATGACGGCAGGCATGGCAAGGCTCACTGTGCTACCATCGCTCGATGACACACTGAATGGCGATGGTACAGGACAACTTGATGGACAGCTAGATTGAACCTTGCATGAATGACGTGACAAAGCCCATGCTGCACCTCCCTGTGCACGGTGGAACACGCCGACTACAGGAACAAGGGGGGACTTGACTCGACGATGGAGAACGGGGGCGTCCTCGGACGCAGTACCGCCCCTCTGATGCAAGACAAGGACGATGGGGGCCAAAAGGACCGAAAACTACGCCGCCGACTAAGGGCTTCGCCTTCTTCAGCACGCCTCCACCAACTCATCACGTATAGAAATATCTCTCCCTCTGTCTCTCTGTAACGTGGGTCCTTTCCCCTTGGAGTATAAAAGGGGAGGCCCGCGCCTCTAGCAGGACACATAGCACCAACAACAACAGCGACCGCACACACACCACTCGCACTCGAGACTTGGAGCACCCTCCTCTCTCACCACCGTTGTACTCCTCCATCGGAGGAAGTAACACGAGCGGACCTGAGAATTCGATGTAGCATACTTCCCCAAACTAGTATAACCCCCCGTGTCCTCTTGCTTAGCCATCACCAAACCCAAAACATGCACACCTGTGAACAAATTCTACTAGCCGGTGATCTAAACACCGACAGTTGGCGCGCTAGGTAGGGGCTTTGCGCGTTTCGCTCCACCACTTCCCGATTCGGATGGCCACTTCCTCCACCTTTTGGGCTCCCGGTAGCAGCATGTTCTTTGGGAGCCTGGAGTTCGTTGCTACTTTTGATCGGAAGCTGCTATGCGTCAGCATTCTGACATCTTCGCCGCCCCTAGTCCAGGCGCCCGCCCCCGTGATGATGTGTCCGTGGTGGCG
Source organism: Eleusine indica (assembly GCA_030378355.1). Lineage (NCBI taxonomy): Eukaryota > Viridiplantae > Streptophyta > Magnoliopsida > Poales > Poaceae > Eleusine > Eleusine indica. The sequence goes on along the minus strand of CM059501.1, from coordinate 26,073,977 downwards.
AGAGGACGTGAACAACATGCTCGACTCCGTAGTCGCAGGAGACGGAACGTTGCAACTCGTCAACGAGTCACTCCCGGATCCTATCTCCAATGAGGCAATGCGCGCGGTTCGACTCGAGCAGGCCAGGCTGCATGTCACTAACCGCTTCGTGGCGTTGTCTGATTACAGCGACCAGCAATGGCTCTATCTAGAGCGTTACTTGGGCCCTACGCCCGATCCGAAAGACCTCCGACACTTCGCGTTCGTGTTGGCGAACATCCATGGGCAACTTCTCGAAGAAGAGCCCCTCCGCTCGGACGAGCTCACCAGAACCCCTTGGGAGGGCTACCCATGCGGCTTATGGAACACCGCGAGGTGTTTCCAAAGCACGACCGCATGACTCGCGGTTCCCGCCTTTGCGAGCTCTGGGTTTGTTGGCGTGATCGAGCATCCGGACTAGTCTCTCTTCGACCTCCTTGACGTGGGGTCAGCGGGAGACTCTAGCTCTGAGTCCGGGAGCTACGCGGAAAGCTGCGGTATCCCACGAGGGTGCAATATGGTGCGGCTTGCGCCCGCCTCAGCTGCAGGGGGTGCCAGGACCTCGGTCACCGGAGCGATGGCGAATCCCGGGAACCCCGCCCAGGCAAATCCGACGATGGGTGCAGGAGGAGGGGAAACCCTCATCAACATTCCCGTCACTGTGACCAGAAACCCACAGACCGGGCCCCGCCCGAACGACCTTCAATAGCGGTTGAGGGCAAGGAGGGTGGAGCTGGAAGAGACTCGATGCCAGCTCGAGCTCGAAAGGAAGAGATAGACCACGAGCTGGCCCGTACCGGCACGGGCGGATGCGCTCGCGCCATGGCCCGTGATGTCCTTCAACGCATCATAGTCGACGATCAAGGGCCCCCGTAGTTCGCTCTCACGGGACAAAACATAGCGGCAGCCGTCACCCTGCTCAATACTCTCCCTGAGCCCGCAACGCCAGAGGCCTAGCAGGCTTAGAGAGAAGTCGCGGCTCTTCTAGCCAAGGCCGTCGAGCTCCAAGCGGTGAGCTCAAAACAGCATGCCGCTCAATCTAGCCAATAGATCTCCACGTCCAGACGTGCGGGAGGGGGCAGCGCCATCGGTTCGCAACAACATTCGGTTTAGCAGCCAGCCCTGCCTGGAGGCGTGTTGGTGGTTTCTAGACGCCTATTTTATCTACCAAAAAGGGATGTTTTGCGTCTTAATTTGGTGGTTTGGACTAACAATTAACCTCATATTTGCATATATTTGTAGTTGTTCTGTTTTGGATGTAATCGCAGGAAACGAGTGTAAAACAGGGCAATTATGGATAAAGAAATAAAGAGTAACAAAGATGGGCCAGATGCGGAGCCGCGCCGATCGGCACGGGCCTGTGCTGATCGACGCTGTAGGAGAAGATGACGAAAACACAATCCAGTCCAGGAAAGACGAAGGCCCAACCCAGTATGAGTTAGAGTCGGTGGAAGTTGACCTAATCCCGTCGAGTATAGAAGGAAGATAATTATCAAGAGCCAAGGAAGAGAACGAGAGAGACGGCAATCGCGAGAATCAGTTATTAGAACTAGGGTTTTAGGATATTGGCGGCGAAGGTTGGTCAACACCGACGAGATCCACTAGAAGGGAGGTCGCGCCGATCGGCACGACGCTTGCGTCGATCGCCACGTGCGCGTTCCAGCGCTATTTCTCACCCCTCTGCTATGTCTAGCGGAAGGATGAGTGAGTAGTCTCATATTCTCTTCTCTGGTGCGGGGATCTGGTCATGTAACTCTCATACTTGTTGATACTCTCTCGATGAATTTAATCTATGTGATGAACTTAATTGCACATCTATCTATCCCTTTCATTAGTGTATCGGCCAATACACTTTTGCCCATTACATAGTGCAAGAAACCAATAGGGAGCTAATAGCCTCTGTAGTGACAGCTAGGGTGAACGAAACCACCATGTCTTGTAGAATATTAGAGTCATCACTCGAGTTGATAAGAATAAGGTTGCATGCTAGTGAACCAATCCTAAGGAGAGAATCCTTCATCATCCTGTTACCTCTTCAATAACATTCACCTTTCACTTTCTCACTGTCATCATTCACATCAACCAAACCATTGCAATTTGTTAGTAACCCTTTAATAGTATTAGTTCCGCTCGTTCCCTATGGATTCGATAACCTTGGAATACTCTAAGGGAAAAAGAGCTACAATTGTACACCGTCCTCTTGCGGTATATAAGTTGGTGCGTAATTACGACCAACAAGGCGCACCTAAGAAAGCCTTGGTCCACGACCAAGTCGGACCCCACTGTGACGCGCGTCACACTCTCAAGGTGCATCGCCGCGAGAGAGAGAGCGGCAGAACCAGGAAAGAGGCCGTCAACCACACCGCAGAACTAGGAGCGAATCGACCCCCAGGTCGAGCGAGTCGGGCTCCCACACGATTGGAGAGTTCCGTACATCGAGTTCTTGGCTCGGGGCACGCATCCCAACGATAGGACTGAGGCCAAACAACTCTATCGACATGCCAAGTCTTTCGTCTTGATCAACGGGGAACTCTACAAGAGCAGCGTCACCAAAGTTATGCAGTGCTACATCCCCACAAACGAGGGCATCAAGCTGCTCATCGATATTCCCAGGGGGGGGGGGGGTCTATGGTCATCACGCCGCACCTCGAACCCTCGTAGGCAACGCCTTTTGCCAAGGCTTCTACTGGCCGACCACTGTGGGCGATGCGACCTGCATAGTGAAAACCTACAGAGGCTGTTAGTATTACGCCCGACAGACAGATCTGCCGGCTCAGGCCCTTCAAACGATCCCCATCACGTGGCCTTTCATAGTCTCGGGATTGGACCTAGTGGGTCCGCTCAAAAACACGCCTGGGGGCTACACCCACTTGCTTGTCGTCGTCGATAAGTTCACCAAGTGGATCGAAGCACGTCCCCTGGCCAAGATTCAATCTGAAGAAGCGGTCGAGTTCTTCCTCGACATCATCCACCAATTTGGGGTCCCAAACTCCATAATCACGGATAACAGAACACAGTTCACGGGAAAGAAATTCCTAAAGTTCTATGATGATAATCACATCCGCGTCGACAGGGCCGTCGTCGCTCACCCCAAGACGAACGGTCAGGTCAAGCGAGCAAATGGCATGATACTCCAAGGGTTTAAGCCCCAAATCTTTGACCCGACCATCATTTTTAACCGCCTGAAGCAGTTCAGCAGTCAATGGGCAGCTGAACTCCACGCCGTGCTGTGGAGCCTACGTACGACCCAGAGTCGCGCAACGGGCTTCATGCCCTTCTTCATGACTTACTACAGGTCCGAGGCTGTCTTGCCCACCGACCTAGACTATGGCGCGCTGCGAATACGTGCGTATGATGAGCAAGGCAACGAAGCAGCACTCTAGGACGCGATGGATCAAATAGACGAGGCGCGAGACGTCGCGCTCCTCCATTCGGCCAAGTATCAACAAGCGCTCCGCCGCTATCATGACTGAAACATAAGAGACAGAGGGCTCCTCTTGGATGACCTGGTTTTGTGCAGGGTTCATGATAATAGGGGCCGACACAAGCTCTCACCGCCATGGGAACGACCGTACGTCGTCTCTCGAGTCATCCGTCCCGGCACGTACAAGTTGAAGACCGTGGAGGGCGACGAGCACAAGAATGCATGGAATATCTCATAGGTATGTAAATTCTATCCCTAGCTCTCCATTTCCTGCGATCCTTGCGCACCATGCTCGCTCCTAAATGACGCCCGACCCCTCTCAAGGAGTTGAGCGTCACTCGGGGTCTGGAAGGGCATAGCGGGCCCACATGGCACGCCTCTGTTTTGCCTTAAAAACTTTCTTCGCTTTTCTTGCCTTTTTCTTTTCTTTTTCTTGGCCTCGAGCCTCTCCATACTAGCAAACAAAGTGGGCCACGGGTGAAGGAGTTCGTAGTCGAGCTAGTCGAATGGCGCAACGTCGTGCTTGCCCCAGCGGCTACGACAACGGCGATCACCGGCAAGACTAAACTCCCAAAACACTTGGGGGCTCAAACTTTGCGAGCCAAAATAGGGGAGGCAACAGGCTGAGCGCATGAAATAGTTTAATCGACTGAAATTAAGACTGTTTAAGGCCACCATGGCCCATCAAAATTAAACAGACACTAGTTCAAACTTAAACTATTACATGGGCATGATGACCCACCAAAACAACTAAGGTAACCAAAGCAAACACTGACTAATTTTCCTCCTCAGCTTTAGGGAGTGCCTCCTCCTTATGCGCGCAAGCCAAGACATCGGTGTGGGAGGCGGTGCGGACACGGATCGCCTCCATCTGCACGGGAGTGTGCCCTTTGATGTGGCCCGTGCTCAGGGCCTCGTCAGCTTCGACTGGATCAAAGTGGGTGGCGAACACGCTGAAGGCGGTACGCACACCGTGACGCATGCCCCACCTGATCCACTCACGACCTGCCTACATCAACCTCCCGACTTGTTCAGCGGGAGCGGAGTCGAGAGGGAGGACCACCTGAAGCTCCTGCGCCGCTCGACCCATATAGCACGAAGCACGCCCTTCTCCTTGACCTCCTGACGAAGGGAGTCCTGGACCGCCGCCAGCTTTGACCTGAGGTCTGCGCAACACCCACCAAAGTCAACAAACCGAAAGGAGACAACATGTAAGGTAAGGGGTCATGAAAAGTGTACCTTCTTGTGAGACGCCTGCAGCTATGACAAGTAGCCAGTGGCGACCGCGACAGAGTTCTGAGCTGCAACCCGTGCCACGACCCCATCCCGCTCCTCTCGAGCGAGGGTGAGGCTGTGCTCCGCTTTGATGAGCTGACACCCAATTTGCTCCAAGGAGACCTCCAGTTCCACCATCCTCGTGCTGAGATCCTCCCCGAGTCGATGCTCCTCCTCCAGCTCCTGACGGGCGCCAGCCAAGGCCTGAAGGGATGCCGTGGCCGAGGCCTCGCACTCGAGCCTCAACGCCCGGCACGCGGCAGGGATCCGAAGCTCGGCGGGGCTGCATGAGTCTTCCATCGACTTGAGCCCGCCCTCCACTAGCTCGCGCTCGTCCACCGACAGAGGCGGGACTCCACGACCACCAGCCCTCGCGACGGCTCCCGCACCAACGATGGCTGGGATCGCAGTCTCGGAAAACGCCGGAACGATAGCCCTGTTGCCTCCGCCCTCCGCAAGGGCCGTCGTCGTGACGCCCCCCCAGAGTGCCACTTCTGATGCCCTCGACCTCGGCCGCAGCAGCCACCGCGGCGTCACGCGCCCGCGCCTCCTCTACAGGGGCCGTTGTGGCGTCTCGCGCTCGTGCCTCCTCCACGGCACCTACCTTGAGCTGCTTCATGAGGGACAGCTTAGGCCGGCGAGGATCTTGGACCAAGGCCCGTCGTTTCTCGACCTGTGCGTCACGGCTCATCGGCTCCTCTCATGGGCACTTCTCCGCAGCCGCCATGGGAAACACGGCCTTAGCCACGACGATGACGGGCGGTGTCTTGACATGCGTTGGCTCAACCTCCTGCTCCAGCTCCATCGGCTGGACCACTCCCTCGATGGGGGAGCCCACCGCTAGGGTCCGCACGCCCGAGACATTCCCGGTCTGCGCTGACAAACGGGGCTCCTTCGTCGATTCCGACCGGCTTAGTGCTGCCTCTTCGACCAGCCGGTGGCTTGCAAGGGTCTCCGACCCGTCCGGAGGCGGCGAGATCAGGGACGTCCCCATCCCCAGAGTCGGGCGCGCAAAGGGCACATAGCCATGGCTGGCCGCCAGCCCGGCATCGTCGCTGAGGTCGTCGTCGTTGTCACCGCCATTGTCATCATCACCGCCTTCACCGTCATCATCACCATCGCCGTTATCTCTGACGGCGTCCTCGAACCCACTCAGGGCCTCCCGGTCATCGGAGGTGTCCCCATCCTCAACCTCCTCCTCCTTCTCTGTCGACTCAGTCAATGGAGTGTTCGGGTTCTTGCCCCTCTGCTCCTTCTCCTCCCGCGGCACCTGCCACCACCGTGAACTTTCTTCCTTCTGACGCTTCACCCGGATGTTGGCGTCCTTCCTCTTCCGTGCCTCCCACTTGGCGTCTCGTCGTTCCATGTCCCTGAAGTGGTTGGCGGTCCTCTTGCCCCCCTCCTCCGGCAGCCGAAGGGAAGGGGTCTGGACGAAGTACACCCACTGGGACTACAAAAAAAAGGAGAAAAGAAGCCAAAGGGCAAACACGGTCACGATAACGAAAGTGGGAGGCGGAGGATAGTACACTAGCAGAGGAACAAAAATTCTATCCACGTCGACCGCTCGAACGTCAGGACGCATCACCGGCCTATTCGGAGCAGGCCAGGCCTATGCGCTGGGCCCTAGAGCCACCCTCACCCGCTTTGCCACCTGGTCATCAGACAGCAACTGCTCCGCCATCACGTTGTCCTGCATTCCGCGGTTGTCGGCGTCGACGAGGAACATGGGGAGTTGGCGATGGCATAGCGGCACGAACCTCCGCTTGTGGTATCACCCGACGACTTCGGCGCCGTCAAGACCGGACCCCTTGAGATGAGCAATGGTGCCGAGTGCGCTCTTGATCCACTTCTTCCCGCTCTTCCCCTTCCCCAAGTGCCAGCTGTTCCGAGCCTCGGCGATGTCGCAGCCGGTGAACTCAGGGTGGGGATGGATCTCATCGTTGCGCAAGTAGAACCACCTCTTGTTCCACCCCGAGTGGGTGGTTAGGGTGGGCATCAAAAGGTACTCCCCCGTGCGCTCGCCGCAAAACCGGATGCCCACGCACCTGATGGTGCACGGAAAGCTCTCGCCCCCAATCCTGCACCGGATGCAGGATGCGAGGAAGAAGTGACACCACAAATCGAAGTTGGGCATGATCCCGAGAAATCCCTCACACAAGGCCACGAAGGCTGAGATGTGCTGGATCCCGTTGGGATTCAGATGATGCAACTCTCCCTTGTAGTGGTAAAGCAGTGCCCGGAGGAAGTCATGCACTGGCTGTCCAAGCCCGCGCTCGTGGAAGGGGATGAAAGACACCACGTAGCCCCTTGAGGGCTCCGGCCGCATTTCGTTCCTCGGCACCATCCATTCCCTCGCTCCCGTGAGGGGGGCGAGAAGCCCAGCTTGGACGAGTCCCTCCAACTCCCTCTTCGTCACCGTGGAGCGGGTGAACACCGACATCACGGTGGCGAAGCTACAGCAGGAGTGATCGCTAGAGACGGAGAAGAGGAAAGGGCAAGGAAAAGAGAAAGGCAAAAGGAAGACAGAGGATTCGTCGTCCAAGGCTTAAATAGGAGGACAAGCCAGGAGCGCAACCAAAAATGACCACGGAAAATCCGCCCATAATCACCCGCCAGGTGATAAACCTCTCAACCCCTCATCCCGCACAGCGCGCGGACGCAGTATCCCATGCTCCTCCATAACTCCACTTCTCCCACTATCCCGAAAACTCCTCGGCTCCGCAAACGGTTCCGCACACTACGGGCCCACCTCTACTGCCATCACTACGAGAAACGCCTCTTCGGTCGTCGCGCCAAGAAAGACGGAATCGCAACGCACGTGTGGGACCACCATGACCCAAATGTTAGGTAAACCACTCAGTTCCTCCTATTTACTCGGGTAGTGGGAGCTGGCAGTGCGGAGCCAATTTAGGCCCCACGCCGCGCCTTGAATTCTGGAGCAGGAAACAAGCGCGGACCCCACTGGTCAGGCCTCGCCCCAACAAACATGACCGACCTGGGTGGACTCGGCCAACGAGTAGCAATGAATGGGACAGAGGCGTGAGGCGAGCCGCTCGACCCCGACAAGGGACAAGCAGCGCATGTAAAACGGGATAAGGGGCTGAAAACTGCCCCGATGGCCCGACGGCGCCGAGGTTCTAAGGCTGGCCCCATAGGTGGGTTCGGCAGCTGCCTAGAGCGCGAACAGAGTGAGGGGCACGAGCGATGGGCACACTTAGCGGCCAGTACCCCGATCCCCAAGGGGTCGAGGGCATCGCAGAGTAGCGTTTAAGTCCCGCTCCGACTCGTCCGTTGGTATCTCCCCGAAGAGAGGCAGCTGGCCATCACAACCTATCAAACGGTTGTGACAACCAGTCGAGCCGGAAAGATGGATATATGAGGTCGACCACCAGCTGGTTCGCTAGGACCCCGTCGACGGGGTACCGGAGACCTCACTCGAACAAACCCGATAGCAGCTCATTTAGCAACCACGTTTCAACCATCGAGGCGAAAACATGGCTCGGCTCTATCCTCCATCTCATGAACAGGACATGGAAGGAGAAAAATGAAAAAGTTGAAACGGCCGCTCGATCGATCCATCTGCATCGAGCGGGGACGCGAGGGCCGGCATCGCCAAACGAGACCCAATGACGGGGTCACATTCATTATTCTTTGCTTACAAGACCATTTAAGGCGACTCTTACAGACTCCCTCTCTTCTTCTCACAAAGCGAGTATCAATCAGTCGAGAAAAAAAGAAAGAGAGGAAAAGATCGACCTAAGGGGTACCCGCACCTCGGCGGCACCCGCACCTCGGCGGGTACATGCGAGGTAAAGCGCCTATAATGCTTCATTGTCAGGGAAAGACGCCCTCATTTAAAGCCGGCCTTTCCCCCCCAACGAAGAAAGTGAGCAGCCCAGCCGCACCGTAGAGCTGTTGCTAGAGCCGCCTCTTTAGACTAAGAACCCCCATGTTGGTTGGGAGTCTGGTCTGGCGCCTCTTCATGACCTCGCTCCTACCGACGTTGCGAAGAACGAACACGAGGGGACCTAATAAGCCATGGCGACCTTCCATGAGAGGGCCCCTTTATCTCCATCTCGCCCCAACGTGGGGAGGACACAATAGAAGTTGAGGCAACCTTCCCACAACCGACTGTGCCGCCGTACCAGAGCAGCCGGGAACTTACTATCAGCGGGTTTTCATCCCCGTCTTCATCGCTACGGACATCGTCGCACCCGGTAGCCATGAGAACAACGGACCACTAAGCGAGAGTCGATCACGCCCCAGGGCTCGATGAGTAAAGCTAGGTATGAGAATGAAGCAGAACATTACCCGGCTGTGCCCTTAAATAGCCAAGCTAGGCCCAAGCCTCGGATCCTTGCACGGGCATCGAGGCCGATGTGGGTTCATGAGGGGCTCTGGCACGCCACATGAGAACAAAAACCTAGCGCCACCGACGGTGTCGCGCGCACCGTGCCATAACAAGAAAGGAATTCGCCTTAAAGCAGGGCACTGGCCTCAAATTCCCCTGACGCATAGCGCGCTAGATCTAGGCCCTACGGAATAATGCCCCCGCACGCTGCACGCGAAAAAGAGACAAGAGTTCTGTCATGCCGATAGCGCCTTGGCCCGCCTTTTTAGGCAAACCCTCCTCCATGACACCCTGCGCCATCTGGTCGACCTAGGGGACGGAGCCCGAGGAACACGGGTCCTATGGCACCCCCGTGATCGTTTCAGATACAAAAAGCCAAAGAACGAGTCCGCACGGACTCCTCCTTTGTCTCAGGGGCTACACCCGACAGGTGCGCTCGCGCGCACCATGACGGACAAACCAGCCCCTCTACGGCCCGGATGCGGGGTCCGAGGGACACGGGAGCCACAACACTCTCTTGACCACTCGCGACAAATAAAGCCAAAGAACGAGTCCGCACGGAGTCCTCCTCTTGCTTGGGGGCTACACCCGATGGGTGCGCTCGCGCGCACCCTTACCGAGTGGCAAACTGACCATCTCATGATGTATTAAGCCGAAAGCGCGAGTTTCAACCAAACTCCCCCTCCGGCTCGGGGGCTACACCCGTCGAGTGCGCTAGCACGCACCTCTGTCACGTAAACAAGGCAACTAACAGACGACTTGATGCCTTTCGCTCACACATGCATCAAAATCCCCCGAACGACTCTTCGACTTGCTCGGGGGCGCGGGGGCTACTGTCAAGGGTAAGTATCGGGGTGTCACGTGGCACCGCCTAAGGGCTCATACGCGTCGGACTGAAAAGAACCCACTGGATCGCCACCAAGGCATCACCAGTGTGGGCCCCCATAGGAAGCGTCCCCACGGCAGTCAAGCCTTAGCTGCAAAGGTCGCACCACTGTCCTGACTCGCTCGACCCCGAGTGGTCGAGGGCCGGTCGCGACTCGCTCGACCCCGAGTGGTCGAGGGCCGGTCGCGACTCGCTCGACCCCGCGATGGGGGTCGAGGATTCGCTACGCCCCGCTCGACCCCTCAATGGGGGTCGAGGACAAGTCGTCCCGCCTGACGGAACCCGGGCATGGCTCGCCCTTCCAAGCAGATGACTCAGCCACTCGCCCGAGCCTATCCACTCTGGGGCAAGGACGGATGCTCCGCTGCCACTACTGTCACAATGACAGTATGGGTCCCCCCCCCCGTAATCACTAGATAAACTCTACCTCCGTCAACTCCCATCGGTGGGACCCGAGCCCGGACAGGATGGGGTGCTGAAACCTTGACCAAGCCAGAAGTGGCAGAGTGGAGAAGCTCGATTGCCTTGTCAGGACGGGATGGATTCCAACTCCAAGCAGGTCCGGACAGGCGCAACCCGACGCGACAACCCCCGATAGAGGGGGTCGAGCGAGCCAACGGTCAACTACTGCCAACCACCCGACCTTAAATGCCATGCCCATTACGCATACACAGTATCAAGGAGTCAAATCTCTCCGGATACCTACCCCCTTCATCATCACCAACGCCCGCTGACGATAGCAGGCATGGCAAGGCTCACTGTGCTACCATCGCTCGATGACACATCGAATGGTGATGGTACAGGACGGCTTGATGGACAACTAGATTGAACCTTGCATGAATGACGTGACAAAGCCCATGCTGCACCTCCCCGCTCATGGTAGAACACGCAGACTATAGGAACAAGGGGGACTTGACTCGACGACGGAGAACGAGGGCACGTTCTGACGCAAGACCAGGACGATGTTGGCCACAAGGACCGAAGACTACGCCGCCGACTAAGGGCTTCGCCTTCTTTGGCACGCCTCCACCAACTCATCATGTATAGAAATCTCTCTCCCTCTCTCTCTCTCTGTAACGTGGGTCCTTTCCCCTTGGAGTATAAAAGGGGAGGCCCGCGCCTCTGGCAGGACACATAGCACCAACAATAACAACGATCGCGCACACACCACTCGCACCCGAGACTTGGAGCACCCTCCTCTCTCACCACCGTTGTACTCCTCCATCGGAGAAAGTAACACGAGCAGACCTGAGAACTGGACATAGGGGACTTCCCCGAACCAGTATAACCCCCCATGTCCTCTTGCTTAGCCATCACCGAACCCGAAACACGCACTGCTGTGAACAAATTGTACTAGCTAGTGATCTAAACACCAACACATAGAACCACTATCTCGCTTTCCCTAAGAGGGAAAAGGGAAACAGACGGAGTCAGATGGCATCTTGAGTGACTCCTTCGATGCACATAGTGTTGCAAATTTCTAGGAATTTTTGAACGTGAGCATTTGGGTCCTCATTGGTCATCCTACTGAATGGGTTGGCCTGCACCATGTAGATTAGGCTGACTTTGAGACTGAAGTTTCTGTTCCCAAGGTTGACATTCGGCCCAATAGCCACATTGTCAACAGAGGGAGCGGAGTACTCATGAAGCACTTTTTCGGCCATTGGTGTTGAGCTCGATGGTGCGGATGTAGTTGGCTTGACTGCCGAGAGTATCTTGAGGATGGAGGAGTCGAGGTTATGCTCTTCTCAAGATTACTTCTGGATTCTTAATGTATTTCTCGGCAAGTCAAGGCCAGCGGTATACTACCCTGTTTTCACATAAAGAGAAAACAAGCAAAGGTAAACCTATATAAACAATGGTAATTAATAGGAATACAATTAGGAACGATGCTAGTGATTCTCATTTAACTAGTGCCTTCCCTAGCATCGGTGCCAGAAATGCTTGTTGACATTTCTTAATGACACACTAGAAATATTACTATCCCCGGGAACGGCGCCAGAAATGCTTGCTGGTAGAACTCAACAAATGGTTAGTGTGGGCAAGTTAAATCCGCAAGCGCACAAACATCTCGTTGTAGCATTTCACCACTGGATTACTCCAATGGCTGTCCTTTATAGCTCCCTAAGGGAAGGCGGTGGTCAAGAGATAGCATGTTGATAACCATATAACTAATAATATACCAAAGTCATAGATAGGGGTAAGGATAATAAAAATAGTGGGTAGTGACACACAGAACAATCCAATCTAACATTTGTGCAAAGTCTAGGTTAAGTGGGTTAGGAAGTGTTAAGTTGGGTCCCTATGTACTTCTATACTCCTGTCTATAGGTTAAATACATGCAACACATACAAGCCTCATTCCAATGCCAAGCAGAGAGACAGGATGTGACACCCTAGTGTCACTACATTCTTTTGATCACATGATTGCACCTAATTCTGGTTTAGCAAGTCATAATTCAATTTTGGTTGCATTTCAAATTTATTTGAATTTGAATTCAAACCAAAGTATGGTTTGGTTGTGAAGCAACATCAAATTTTTCCATACAACTTGGTGCCAAAGAAAAAGGGGAATTTACTTAATTAGAAATTCCACTAATTGGCCAAGTATTAGCTTTTCAAAAATCTTGCAAAACTCAATGGAAGTGTGCCCATATTTTTGCATATTCCAGTGGGGCATGGCAAGAAAGAATTTTGGGGAATTTACTGGAATTTTTGGTAAAGGTTTAACCTCCCAAAAAATTCCCTCAGAGCAGAGAACAGCACCTCTGTTCCAAGAATTTTAGTTAATTTTCCAGAAGGAATCTCGACGTAGCTCCAAAAGAAAAGTTGGCCAGTAGGATTTGCTGAACTTACACAAAAATTCGCTCAGGATTTGAAGCATCATAATTGGAGAATTTAGCAAATTGCCGAACACTATTCTAGTCAATCGAGGTCAACCACTCCCTATCCTTGAGCCATTCTCCGATCGACACCGCCGTCCTCTTCCGCCGGCCACCGCGCGCCTTCTCTCTCCCTTGCCCATCCCGGCCACTGCTCCGCCTGCCATCCCTGTGCCACCGGCGCCGCTTTGAAGGCAACCACCGTCGAGCCACCCGCCCGCTGCCAGCTCGCCCCCGATCTCTCTCTCCCTTTCCCGGTTATAAGCGCCCGGCGGCAAGAGCCTCTCCCCGTGCTCCCGGCGAGTACCGCCCCCCCCCCCCCCACACTTTGCTCTACCCCCCTCTCCCCGCTCCAGAGACTCCTGGCCCCCTTCATCTCCATCGCCGGCGAAGGCAGTGGCGGGATTTTGAGCCGCGCCTCTGTTTTCAGCCGCCATGACCGCCACCCCGTCGAGCTCCGCCTAGGCCGCCTCTCGTTCGCTCCTACCTCCTCAAATTGTTGCGCAAGAGTCTTCCCTGGCAGTTCCCTGACCCGCTCCCCCTCTGCTGCAGGGACCTCGCCGGAATCGACGAAGGAAGAAGCCGCCGCCGTCGGGTTCTCCCCCACCCCACCGACGAGACCCCCCCTTCCGGCCCTCCCCGTCGCCTAGCTCCTCCACGCCGTCGATCTCCACACTGAGGTGATGCTCTCCCTCCACTCCCCGACCCTTCTCGCTCGCCGTGCTCGCCGCGCAACGCCGCCGTACACCCCCCCCTGCTCCGCTGCTCGTCGCCGGCCGTCTCCGGCGCTTCCCCCTAGGCACCCACCGGACCCACGAGATCGCCGTGAGGCGCTGAGCACGTGTGCACATGGCGTTGGCCGAGCCGCGCTGCCGATTGGCCGCTGGCCGAGCTCGCCGGCGCCGGCCACCGCGCGCGCGCGCCCGCGCGTTTTAAAAAAATGCCGAATGGCAGTTCTGTAAATTACCCCCAACTTTGCTAAAAACTTTAAAAATTCATAAATCAAAAAATAAAAGTCCAATGAGCATGAAACCAATTTTGTTGGATTCCTAAAATCTTCCTCAACCAGAAAAGCAAGATGAGAGCCAGGGTTATGCAGTAGGTTAGTAAAATTGAATCACCAAAGTTAGAACCTTGCTACGAGTATTAAATTCATAATTCAAAATCTATAACTGATAAAATCATGGGATTTGGTCAGTAAGCACTTCATGTCATTCCTAAACTTTCTGCTAAAGCACATTTCCATCTTTTATGCAATTTTTAGTGTTATTGCATAATCCCCATTTTTAGTAAATGAATTTCTATAAATGCTTGGGTAGGATTTTAATTCTGAAATTTTGCATTCCTACTCTTTGGGCATTTCTACATAAGTATAAAATCTCCATGAAAAATTTTGGGCACCATCAGTATGCTTTTGGCTGTTAAGTTACTCATTCATAATTAGCTTAAGAAATTCAATATAATTGTTGCCTAATATATGCATATAGTTATTATTAGTGGTAAATCCATCCTTGGGACAGCCCATGCAACATGTTAATCTTGACTTACAGTAAAGTCATGATTTTCTTTTGCATACTAATGATTCACAATTAGTTTATATATCTAGATTAGTTAGGGCTATAATTAAAAGTGAGCATGTCAAATTCTAAGAGGTTGCAATTAACCTGGCAAGATAAAATTTCTACGTTCTCTTGCATAGGCAGTTTAATTGGGGAATGCACCCTGGGTAAGTGGGAAGTCAAGAAGCTTTGCATGTTTGCTAGATAGGCCTCGGCATACCGAGGGAAAAATGCCCTGTTAATTAATTCACACCAATGGTATACTTGTAATTGGATATAGGTGATATGCTCATTTATTACCATGCCTCCCACTTCCCCTAATTAGAAGTTTGTCCTCTGAAAGTTAATAATTGCCAGAGTGTGGTACAAACATGTCATCTCATACATGAGCATCATTCCGTCAAATCCTATTTATTAAGGAAGTGTCATGCATCATCGTCCAACTCCTGACCGTGCATTGCACTGCATTGACTAGGGAGCGAGACTGGGAGCAAGGACATGGCAAGCAACCCTGAGGAGCCCAAAGTTGAGCCAAACCCCGCCGAGAACTTTAACTATGATCACTCCCAAGGCAAGCCCCGATGCACACCTACTGATTTACGAGTTCCTTTTTATTTGTCACCATAGAGGGATATTGTATTGTGCATTAGGTATAGGGCTTGGATGGAAACCCACTTGCATAAACGAACTGTGACCTATACGTAGTTACGTCGGTAAGCCTTTCGTTAGCAACTACTAGGCTTAAATTAGTGGAGTCAACGGTAGGCTATGGGATCACTTGATTCAATCATGATTCACGTGAAGAATGAAATTGGTTAAAATTTGAGGACCTATCGTTGCAACTCCGCGGACAAGTAGTGAACAGTACCAAGTGCATACCTCTATATGGGAATTGGTAAACCTAGTAACTTGGGCGCCATATTGTCGGACGGTATTACTCATCGATCCAGAGGTGATGTGAATGGCACGGTGGATGCACGGGTCGAGGACCGCTGGAGAGTGCACGGGTTAAGCCTCGGATACGAAATACTGTATCGCGGGGAGGACGTGTACTCGGGATCGATGGCCCCGGATCGACTTTATCGCAACCTCGTGAACGGTGGCCATACGTGTTCTTAAAGGGTGCGTATGTCGTGCATTTGGGTTATTCTCCTGCAAGATGTAAATCAATTCGAATTGCCGTCCCTCGCGGTTATGAGTACCTCTTGTTTCGATCAGTGGCAATGATATTTTAAGTAGAGAAGATTGTTTATGATGCTGAAATTTATTACTCTATGGATACCTATTGCTATGTTGTACTGCTCCTTATAATTGTACAAGTCTTAGTAGCTAGCTAAGTTCAACTACATTCCCTCTTCTGCAACAAGCAATCAAAATCTTAGTTAAGGCATAGGCATCGCAGCATAGCATTAATAGGTGCTTTTATGCAAATATCAAATAAACCCGGTCGGCCCCCTGCATACTAGGAGTCGGTTTTAGTAAACCTTTTGGGACGGGTAAGTCTTGCGGAGTATGCTAGATACTCAGGCTTTGCGTTTATGTGGTTTTCAGGTGTGCCTCAAGCAACTTATTGCGATGGCTGTAACAAAATTGTGTGGGAAGGTGAGGAGCCCCAGAACTGAACCATTGAATAGGTCCCCGGCTCCCCTAATAAAGACGAGTGAGCCATTGCCCTAGGGCCGGCATGGCTTACTTAGGTTCTGCGTAGTGTTTGTCGTACCTTCTGCCTCCGCATATTTATGTAATATGAACCCAGAACATCTGTACGATAATGTAACTAAATTTGTTTCCGCTATGACCCCTGAACGTGTAATATTATACACTTAATGATGTATCTCTGTAAATGATGGATGTCCTGTGTGAACGCTATGTATGGTTACTTCGTTAACCATCTCCCGAGGCGATCCTGTACGGCACACTCTATACTTCGGTATAGGGTTGCGACAGCTGGTATCAGAGCCGATTCGGGATAAGCGTCCCACCGATGAACATTTTAAAAGACTTAAACAACCCGTTTTACGCCGTACGGTGAGGTACGAACTAGTAGTGCCCATATAAGGACTTTATTAGTAGATGGCAAAGCTAACTCTGGGTTATGTTTGTTAAGTTACTCACCTCTACGGATTCTTCCCCGAAGGTATGTGTCTGTGCGCGGATCGGTTGCGCAATAAACACCGAACGCCTTCCGGGTGGGCAAAGACCTGGACTTTGTTTGACGTGCGGACCGATTACGCTTAAATATCGGCTGCCTTCCGGGTGGGCAAATACCTGGACATAACTGTCATTGTTGTTTTGGCTTGTTTCTTTTGGATTTGATGTATTGTTTCTGAAATGGATCTATTGCAGGTATACTAACCACGGGTAGTTCGCTTAGGAACGTGTGAGGAGTGTGTGTGCCATCAGATGGATCGATCTATATATTCGGTCAAAGTTTTTCCTTTGTGAGGACGTAGGAAATCGGCATATTGAGCATTTGGCATTCACGCATACTACATGCATTTCTCCTTACCGAATCCTGTAAAAAGTCATAAGTATCACAAATACGGGAAATAATCGGACCCCGGGCAAATTCGAATCCCTTTGGCGCTCAAAACGAAAGTTTGAACTTAACTGGGAAGAAATCAAACCCCGCCAGAAAAGTCAGTTCCACTAAAATGAACGTAACTCCCTCAATTTTGATCCGATGAAGGCGAATGAGTACTCGTTGGAAAGCTAATGTTTTCCCCTACAAGTTTGATATAGTGGGTTTGTCTCAGAAAAATCTGTACGTGGGTCGAATTTTGCAAAAACAGCGAGCTTTTCTGGAAGTTCAGCAGTTGTCTCATTGCTGTCCTCTGTTTTGGGTGATCATAACTCTCAGAGCTCGTACCGGTTAAAAATGTGGGAGCATGCGTTGGAAAGATAATGAACTCCTCTACAGTTATCATAAAAAGGTCCTGAGGTTAAATTGTCCGGAAACGACGTAGTTTTGCTCATCCCTACAAGTTACCCCGCCACTCGTAGAACTGCATCGTTTTCCGTCCAACGGGTTGGACACCTTATGTCTTTTTTCCCTTATCCATCAATCCTTATGATACTTTGGGCATGTATGCTTAGAGGGATATTAAGTTTTGACTCATCCTTGCAAAGCTTATTCCGACAGATGGTGGACGACAAGCTCCCGAAGAACTCCGAGCCCCTTTTCGCACTCGTTCTCGAGTTGGAACGAGAGCGTGAGGCGCTGCGGCTCGCACTTGCCGCCCGAGATGCCCAGCTCGCCACTCGCGACGCGGAGATCGCGGTCCTCAGGCACAAACTGCACACTAGCGAGTTGGAGCGGGCTGATCTGTTCGAGCAGCTCCATGACGCTCAACTCATCATCGAGGGCGATGCTAGCGAGCAGTTCCAGGAGCAACTGAACCAGCGTAATGCCCAACTCACTGCTGCCCAAGAGGAAGTCTACTCCCTTCATGGTCAGGTTGACGCCCTCTTGGAGGAGCAAAGCGAGCTCCAAGCTCAACGCGAAGAAGCCCAAGATGCAAGGGATGTCATGGAAGGGAACCTCAACGACGCTCACGTCATCATCGCACAACAAGAACAACTTATTGGGCATCTCCAAGTCGCTAATGCCCAGCTGAACGCGGTTCTTAATGCCCAGCCACCCGTGCCACTCGCGGTGATTCCCCCAGACGACGCCGACTTGAGTGAGGACGGCGACTCCGGTGTTGACTACGAGGCACCCCCTGGACCGGGCGACATGGAATGGGAGTCCGATGGTAACAGCCACACCGAGTGACTGAGGCGTAGTAGGTTGTGTAGGGTGGAAGCTCGTGAAACTTTGTGCTCGTATGTGGATCGTGCTAGTAGTGCTAGGTGGAGTTGTAACCGAAGCTCTTCCAGACCACGTTGCTATCACGATGTAGTGATGTAACCTAAGGATTTCCATGTATTGGAAGACGTGTCACATGTACCCATGGTTTGATCATAAGTATGTTGCCTATGGTGTTGAAACCAGTGGAATCCAAGTTACCACCCGTAATCTGCACCGTGCACTGTCAACAGTTCCGTTATGAGCAGTTAAAAATGTTATTGTTGTCACTGTATTATAGGCATATTACCATAATGTCTCAGGCGATGATCGGGCTAACATGCTTTACTCCTGTGACAGATGGTGCAAACTCGCCGTGGTGGAGAGAACCTCGGTGATGCTCCCGGTGCCTCCAACGCGGGTAGAAACCAGCCGCCACCCAATGCTCCACCCATGACGCCGATGGAGCAGCTCATCCACAATCAGAATGAGATGTTCCGCATGTTCATGGAGAACATGAATCGCCAAGGAGCTCCCGGACCACCACCGCCGCAGCCCCGCGATTCGTCCTACAGCGACTTTTGGGCAACTCATCCGCCCACATTCGGCGAAGCTGGTGATCCGCTGGAAGCGGATAATTTCATTCGTACTCTAGAGTCGAAGTTTGCTCTGCTCCACTGCACCGACCACCAGAAGCCCCTCTTCGCAGCGCAGCAACTCCGCGGTTCCGCAAGTGCTTGGTGGGCAAGCTACACCACTGCTCTTGCCCCTGGCCACCAAGTCACTTGGCCGGAATTCTGCACCGCCTTTCGTGCACACCACATTCCGGCCGGTCTTATGACGCGCAAGCTGCAGGAATTTCTCAACCTGAAGCAAGGCGCGGGAACTGTGCAAGAGTACGCACGAAAGTTCAACTACTTGGCTCAGTATGCTTCGTATCACGCCGACACGGATGAGAAGAAGAAGGACTGTTTCCGTTCGGGCCTTACCCCGAAGCTGCAAGACCGTCTGGCACAAGTTACCGCAGGAACATTCAACGACCTAATGAGTGCCGCCATTGTGCAAGGAGATGCCATCCGCGCTAACCAGGAGGACAAGAAGAGGAAGCGTGCTATGGGAAGTTCGTCCGGCTCCGCACTGCCCAAGTACAGGCTGGCAATCACCTCCCCGACGGGACAGAAGTTCCGAGCTGCGGTACCATCAAGAGGAGGACCTCGTCCGACCTACTCGCAGCAGCATTTCCATTCCCATCGAGGCAACCTGCAGCCCTCCGCAGCAGACTAATCAAGTTGTGAAGCACAACTCCCCACAGTCATGCTACAACTGTGGCCGAACCGGTCACTTTGCCAAGGAGTGCCACTTTCCGAAGCGCAACCAGGGAAACAACAACAACTCCAACCCCTCCGAGAACAGCAACAACCACCCCAGCAGTGGTAACAACCACGGCAACAATGGGAGTCATCCCCAGTCTTCTGCCCTTACCCACAAGAATGGCCGAGTCAATTATACCACGGTCGAAGAGATTCAATTCGGAGAGCCCGTTCTCGCGGGTACGTTCTCGATCAACCAACACGCTGCTATGGTTCTTTTTGATTCCAGAGCAACGCATGATTTTATTAGTCAAGCATGTGTGAATCATCTGAAAATCACCCCCACCACTACGGGAACTCCGTACATCATCACATCCCCCGGTGGGAAAATAAGGACTCACATGGAGTTGAGAAAAGTGCCACTTAAGTTAGCAGGCAACGTGTACCCCGCTTCGTTAATCATCTTAGATGGTCAGGGTATTGACATAATTCATGGTATGAGGTGGATGACTAAACATAGAGCCGTCTTACACATTGAATCCCAGGAAGTCCACTTGAACTCATCTCTCTATGGTCCGTATATTCTCCGATTGCCAAGTCCCAGATTGTCCACTCCTCAGGTGTGTCATGCTGAAGGGAAAAAGCTGGAGGATATTCCAGTGGTACGAGACTTCTCCGACGTGTTCCCAGATGAGTTACCAGGAATGCCTCCGGACAGAGACGTCGAGTTTAAGATTGAACTCCTACCCGGTACGGCGCCTATCTCTCGTAGGCCGTACAAAATGGCCCCTAATGAGCTAGCAGAATTAAAGGAGCAATTACAAGAGCTTATGGACAAGGGCTACATCCGACCGAGTTCATCTCCCTGGGGATGTCCCGCCCTCTTTGTGAAGAAGAAAGACAAGACCCTACGTCTATGTGTCGACTACAGGCCCCTGAATGCCGTAACCATTAAGAACAAGTACCCTCTACCTCGAATTGATATTCTATTTGATCAACTTATTGGTGCTAAAGTTTTCTCCAAGATTGACCTCCGATCCGGTTACCACCAAATAAAGATCCAAGCCGAAGACATTCCAAAAACTGCCTTCTCCACACGATATGGCCTTTTCAAATATCTCGTCATGTCTTTTGGTCTCACCAATGCTCCAGCCCATTTCATGTATCTGATGAATTCCGTGTTCATGCCAGAGTTGGATAAGTTCGTGGTCGTATTCATCGACGACATACTTATCTACTCCAAATCCGAGGAAGAACACGCCGAACACCTCCGCATTGTTCTGCAACGACTCCGAGATCACCAGCTTTACGCCAAATTTAGCAATTGTGAATTTTGGCTAGAGCAAGTTCCATTCTTGGGTCATATCATCTCCACGGAAGGGGTAGCCGTTGATCCTACCAAGGTAGAAGATGTGCTGAATTGGAAAGCTCCGAAATCGGTCAGGCAAATTCGCAGCTTCCTTGGCCTTGCGGGATATTACAGGAAATTTATTTCCAACTTCTCAAGCATTGCCAAGCCGATGACCAAGTTACTGGAAAAGGATGCTAAGTTTAAGTGGAGCAGCGCCTGTGAAGAAGCCTTTCAATCACTCAAGAAGCGTTTGACAACTGCCCCGGTTCTGGCTCAACCTGATATTACCAAACCGTTCGACGTTTACTGTGATGCCTCCGACACTGGATTGGGTTGTGTGCTTATGCAAGAAGGCCGTGTCATCGCCTATGCCCCTCGACAGCTCCGAAAGCATGAGCAAAACTATCCCACTCACGATTTAGAGTTGGCATCCGTAGTCCTGGCCTTAAAGATCTAGCGCCATTACCTGCTTGGTAACCTTGTCAACCTCTACAACGACCACAAAAGTCTCAAGTATATATTTACGCAGCAAGAACTGAATATGAGGCAACGGAGATGGTTAGAATTAATCAAGGATTATGAATTGGAGATTCATTATCACCCCGGGAAGGCCAACGTGGTTGCCAACGCCCTAAGTCGTCGGGACCAATGCAATCACGCAGTTGTTTGTTCCACGGGAGTTTGCCCAAATTCAGATTCAAGCGAACCAAGTCTTCGTATCATTCCATTTGGATCCTTGTATAATCTAGCTCTCGTTCCTACCCTTCGCGAAGAAAATGCCGAGGCCCAGAAGGAAGACGAGGGGATGGAACGCATTCGACAAAAGATACTCAAACAGGAAGCTACATGTTTCCGACAGGACGAAGATGGAGTGCTATGGTTCAACAATCACCTGGTTGTCCCAAAGAAGGAGGAGTTAAGGAAGAAAATTATGGATGAGGCTCACTTGTCCAAATACTCCATACACCCCGGCAGCAACAAGATGTACCATGGGTTAAGGGAAAAGTTTTGGTGGACGCGCATGAAAAGGGAAGTCGCTCGTTATGTTTCCGAATGCGATACGTGCCAGCGTGTGAAGGCCGACCATCTGAGGAAAGCCGGTCTTTTACACCCTTTAAAAATCCCCGCTTGGAAATGGGAGGATATTGCTATGGATTTTATTGTCGGGTTACCCCTCACCCCTAAGAAACATGATTCCATATGGGTTATTGTGGATAGGTTGACCAAATCCGCTCACTTTATTCCAGTCCATACAACCTACTCTACCAAGAAGTATGCTGAACTCTACATCACAAGAATCCTATGTTTGCACGGCGTGCCCAAGACTATTATCTCTGATCGAGGTCCCTAGTTTATTGCTCGTTTTTGGGAGCAGCTACATTCTTGTCTTGGCACCACCCTTATCCAAAGTTCTGCTTATCACCCGCAGACCGATGGTCAAACCGAGAGGCTGAACCAATATTTGGAGGACATACTAAGAGCCTGTGTTTTGGACAATCGGGAGAATTGGGAAGATTGCCTTCCGTTCGCCGAATTCTCATACAACAATAGCTATCAGGAGAGTTCGGGAATGTCACCGTTTGAGGCCTTGTACGGTCACTCATGTCGAACGCCGCTGAATTTTTCCGAATCAGGGGAAAGAACTAATTTTGGTCCCGACCTCGTCATACAAGCCGAAGAAAAGGTGTGGCAAATTCAAGCTAACATGAAGGCAGCACAGTCCCGTCAAATCAGCTATGCCAACAAAAGGAGACGCCCACTGGAGTTCGAGAAGGGAGATCATGTCTATCTACGAGTCTCTCCCAATAAAGGCGTATCTCACTTTGGAATCAAGGGCAAATTAGCACCCCGCTACATCGGACCCTTTCCGATCATGGAGAAGCATAGCGCCGTTGCTTATCGATTGCAACTACCGGAAACTCTTGAGCGGGTGCACAACGTGTTCCACGTATCCCAACTAAAGAAGTTTTTGAAGCCTCCGGTCGACGTGGTCATTGCTGACACCGAACAATTGGAAGAAGACCTCTCCTACCCCGAATACCCCGTCCGAATCATTGATCAAAAGGACCGGGTAACGCGCCATCGCACCACCACCTTCTACAAGGTCCAATGGAGCAATCATACCGAGGATGAAGCCACCTAGGAGCAAAAGGAGTTTCTGAAAACCAACTTCCCTGAGTTCCTGACCTCGCAAATCCGGTAAACACCCGCGCTCTCTCTCTCTGGCGTTCAACCAGTAACAAATCTCGGGGCGAGATTTCGTTTAAGGGGGGAGTGCTGTGACATCCCAAGTCACAAAATGTTGATTAAGCTAAACCAATGTTAATTTGCTGATTAATTCAAAATTTCAAAATAATTAAAGTGCCAAAGAAAAAGGGGAATTTACTTAATTAGAAACTCCACTAATTGGCCAAGTATTAGCTTTTCAAAAAACTTGCAAAACTCAATGGAAGTGTGCCCATATTTTTGCATATTCCAGTGGGGCATGGCAAGAAAGAATTTTGGGGAATTTACTGGAATTTTTGGTAAAGGTTTAACCCCCCAAAAAATTTCCTAAGAGCAGAGAACAGCACCTCTGTTCCAAGAATGTTAGTTAATTTTCCAGAAGGAATCTCGACGTAGCCCCAAAAGCAAAGTTGGCCAGTAGGATTTGCTGAAACTACACAAAAATTTGCTTAGGATTTGAAGCATCGTAATTTGAGAATTTAGCAAATTGCCGAACACTGTTCTAGTCAATCGAGGTCAACCACTCCCTGTCCTTGAGCCATTCTCCGATCGACACCGCCGTCCTCTTCCGCCGGCCACCGCGCGCCTTCTCTCTCCCTTGCCCATCCCGGACACTGCTCCGCCTAGCATCCCTGTGCCACCGGCGCCGCTTTGAAGGCAACCACCGTCGAGCCACCCGCCCGGTGCCAGCTCGCCCCCGATCTCTCTCTCCCTTTCCCGGTTATAAGCGCCCGGCGGCAAGAGCCTCTCCCCGCGCTCCCGGCGAGTACCGCCCCCCCCCCCCCCACACTTTGCTCTACGCCCCTCTCCCCGCTCCAGAGACTCCCGGCCCCCTTCATCTCCATCGCCGGCGAAGGCAGTGGCGGGATTTTGAGCCGCGCCTCTGTTTTCAGCCGCCATGACCGTCACCCCGTCGAGCTCCGCCTAGGCCGCCTCCCGTTCGCTCCTACCTCCTCAAATTGTTGTGCAAGAGTCTTCCCTGGCAGTTCCCTGACCCGCTCCCCCTCTGCCGCAGGGACCTCGCCGGAATCGACGAAGGAAGAAGCCGCCGCCGTCGGGTTCTCCCCCACCCCGCCGACAAGACCCCCCTTCCGGCCCTCCCCGTCGCCTAGCTCCTCCACGCCGTCGATCTCCACACCGAGGTGATGCTCTCCCTCCACTCCCCGACCCTTCTCACTCGCCGTGCTCGCCGCGCAACGTCGTCATACACCCCCCCTGCTCCGCCGCTCGTCGCCGGCCGTCTCCGACGCTTCCCCCTAGGCACCCACCAGACCCACGAGATCGCCGTGAGACGCTGAGCACGTGTGCACATGGTGTTGGCTGAGCCGTGCTGCCGATTGGCCGCTGGCCGAGCTCGCCGGCGCAGGCCACCGCGCGCACGCGCGCCCCCGCGAGTTTTAAAAAAATGTCGAATGGCAGTTCTGTAAATTACCCCTAACTTTGCTAAAAACTTCAAAAATTCATAACTCGAAAAATAAAAGTCCAATGAGCATGAAACCAATTTTGTTGGATTCCTAAAATCTTCCTCTACCAGAAAAACAAGATGAGAGCCAGGGTTATGCAGTAGGTTAGTAAAAGTAAATCACCAAAGCTAGAACCTTGCTAAGAGTATTAAATTCATAATTCAAAATCTATAACTGATAAAATCATGGGATTTGGTCAGTAAGCACTTCATGTCATTCCTAAACTTTCTGCTAAAGCACATTTCCATCTTTTGTGCAACTTTTAGTGTTATTGCATAATCCCCATTTTTAGTAAATGAATTTCTATAAATGCTTGGGTAGGATTTTAATTCTGAAATTTTGCATTCCTACTCTTTGGGCATTTCTACATAAGTATAAAATCTCCATGAAAAATTTTGGGCACCATCAGTATGATTTTGGCTGTTAAGTTACTCATTCATAATTAGCTTAAGAAATTCAATATAATTGTTGCCTAATATATGCATATAGTTATTATTAGTGGTAAATCCATCCTTGGGACAGCCCATGCAACATGTTAATCTTGACTTACAGTAAAGTCACGATTTTCTTTTGCATACTAATGATTCACAATTAGTTTATATATCTAGATTAGTTAGGGCTATAATTAAAAGTGAGCATGTCAAATTCTAAGAGGTTGCAATTAACCTGGCAAGATAAAATTTCTACGTTCTCTTGCATAGGCAGTTTAATTGGGGAATGCACCCTGGGTAAGTGGGAAGTCAAGAAGCTTTGCATGTTTGCTAGGTAGGCCTCGGCATACCGAGGGAAAAATGCCCTGTTAATTAATTCACACCAATGGTATACTTGTAATTGGATATAGGTGATATGCTCATTTATTACCATGCCTCCCACTTCCCCTAATTAGAAGTTTGTCCCCTGAAAGTTAATAATTGCCAGAGTGTGGTACAAACATGTCATCTCATACAAGAGCATCATTCCGTTACATCCTATTTATTGAGGAAGTGTCATGCATCATCGTCCAACTCCTGACCGTGCATTGCACTGCATTGACTAGGGAGCGAGACTGGGAGCAAGGACGTGGCAAGCAACCCCGAGGAGCCCGAAGTTGAGCCAAACCCCGCCGAGAACTTTAACTACGATCACTCCCAAGGCAAGCCCCGGTGCACACCTACTGATTTACGAGTCCTTTTTATTTGTCACCATAGAGGGATATTGTATTGTGCATTAGGTATAGGGCTTGGATGGAATCCCACATGCATAAACGAACTGTGACCTATACGTAGTTACGTCGGTAAGCCTTTCGTTAGCAACTGCTAGGCTTAAATTAGTGGAGTCAACGGTAGGCTATGGGATCACTTGATTCAATCATGATTCACGTGAAGAATGAAATTGGTTAAAATTTGAGGACCTATCGTTGCAACTCCACGGACAAGTAGTGAACAGTACCAAGTGCATACCTCTATATGGGAATTGGTAAACCTAGTAACTTGGGCGCCGTATTGTCGGACGGTATTACTCATCGATCCAGAGGTGATGTGAATGGCACGGTGGATGCACGGGTCGAGGACCGCTGGAGAGTGCACGGGTTAAGCCTCGGATACGAAGTACTGTATCGCGGGGAGCACGTGTACTCGGGATCGATGGCCCTGGATCGACTTTATCGCAACCTCGTGAACGGTGGCCATACGTGTTCTTAAAGGGTGCTTATGTCGTGCATTTGGGTTATTCTCCTGCAGGATGTAAATCAATTCGAATTGCCGTCCCTCGCGGTTATGAGTACCTCTTGTTTCGAGCAGTGGCAATGATATTTTAAGTAGAGAAGATTGTTTATGATGCTGAAATTTATTACTCTATGGATACCTATTGCTATGTTGTATTGCTCCTTATAATTGTACAAGTCTTAGTAGCTAGTTAAGTTCAACTACAGTCCCTCTTCTGCAACAAGCAATCAAAATCTTAGTTAAGGCATAGGCATCGCAGCATAGCATTAATAGGTGCTTTTATGCAAATATCAAATAAACCCGGTCGGCCCCCTGCATACTAGGAGTCAGTTTTAGTAAACCTTTTGGGACGGGTAAGTCTTACGGAGTATGCTAGATACTTAGGCTTTGCGTTTATGTGGTTTTCAGGTGTGCCTCAAGCAACTTATTGCGATGGCTATAACAAAATTGTGTGGGAAGGTGAGGAGCCCCAGAACTGGACCATTGAATGGGTCCCCGGCTCCCCTAATCAAGACGAGTGAGCCATTGCCCTAGGGCCGGCATGGCTTACTTAGGTTCTGCATAGTGTTTGTCGTACCTTCCGCCTCCGCATATTTATGTAATATGAACCCAGAACATCTGTACGATAATGTAACTAAATTTGCTTCCGCTATGACCTCTGAACGTGTAATATTATACACTTAATGATGTATCTCTGTAAATGATGGATGTCCTGTGTGAACGCTATGTATGGTTACTTCGTTAACCATCTCCCGAGGCGATCCTGTACGGCACACTCTATACTTCGTTATAGGGTTGCGACACCCAGCTGGTGTAAAACGATTGTAATCGCTGTCCCGCGCAGTAATGAGTACCGCTTGTTCACTGAGTCACATTGTAGCTTAAAAACCTCACTAATAATAATGAATGGAATGTTCGGATGAAGAATATGGTGTTCTAGTGAATCTGAACTTGATTTATTTTGTACTTGATTTAAATTTCAGATTGCTTGTTGTACTTTATATCTTTATATGTTAGTTACCTTACACTATTATAGATACTAGAATATTCACTAAATTTATTTTTATCCATCTCTGAGCCTATGCATGTCTAGATTTAATACTTGTCGGGTAAGACTTGTTGAGCTTAGTAGCTCAGGCTTTGCCATGTTGTTGTTTTATTTTCTTTCAGGTAATAATGTTGATACATATGAGTTACCTATGGGTGTTCTTCCTTGGGATATTTCTATCCCAGAGGGATGGTCTGCCCATTGGGAGACTGAGTAGCCGCTGCTTTTGTGTGATGCTAGGTGATAATCCGTATGGGCTCGGATTTATCACATCTGCTATTATCATTGAGTTGTATATTATAGACACTTAATCACGTTTTCTTCCGCTGTTTTCAAAACTGAACTTTATAATAATTTCCACTGCACTTGATACTTAACTCTGATGTATAATTAGTAACACTCTTTTCTTCGTAATTTGAACTTGGTCGGTTGTTGTATTATCTTGTGTCTGCTTAATCAGCACCACAAGAACTTCGGTCCAAGGGGGTTGTGACAGCTTGCATCAGAGCCATGTTCCGGGATAAGACAACAATTTAGACATATTTTCAAAAATATGGCGTATACGGTGAGGATACGTTAGTATATGCCTAATTATATAGGAATATTAGAATGGTGACAAGCTAACGGGTTATGTTTGAGTTGGTTTGCTATTTGGATTTCCATTTGACATTTATAGTCTGCTCGCAAGGACTGTGGCTTTGCGAGATGATTCTTTTCCATAAATCGTTGCCAACATATTTTCTTTTTGGCTCATTGAACAAGTATTGGAGCATAGAATTCGCTCACGAGGGCTATGGTTTCGTGAGACGGTTTTTTCCATAAACCGTGCCAACTTTTTCTTGTAGTTGATGCTCATCATGGTAGGTTTATGAGCATGGGTCCGCTTGTGAGGACCGTGGTTTCGCAAGGCGGTTCGTTCCATGAGCCGTTGCCAAGTAGTATATAAACTGCTTATTTTTGTAGTTTCTTTTGAATTTGATGTAATATTTCTGAAATTATCTCTTGCAGGTACACTAACCACGTTAGAGTGTGTGTGTGTCGAAAACTTAGAATGTTTTGCTCATGAGTATGGGCCGTCACCAAAAACTACGAATACCGCAAGGTGTGGGTATATATGTGTATATATTTTCTTTTGAGTGAGGAACGATTAGGATTAAAAATTTCACTTGCATTCATGACATGGCATTTAATCAAGTGAATTAAAATTTGATCTTATCTCTGATTCATTTTCTCAATTTTGTGCTTAAAATATTGAGCTTAGGTCAATAACTAGAATTTTGAAGTTTGAAACCAATCTGTCCAATCCAAACCAATCTGTCCTGATCTTCAAAAGTTCATAGTGTATTACTCCATTGGCATTTTGGAGTATACCAATATGTTCTGAAATGCTATGGGAGTCCTTTTGATGTCTCCATTTTTGGAGAAATGAAATTCTGTTGAGAAATGCTCCAGAATTGAAGAACAAGTAAATCTGTCTTCTGTTGATCAAAACCTGACAGATCAGAGCAAACATTCCATATCTCCCGACATATTTATCCAACAATTATCTATGAGTAGCCGTTGGAAAGATCTTTCTACGAGCTACAACTTTGTAGTTATTAATTTTTCCTGATTCGGGACGAAATTTGATCAGATCAGTCGAAGAAGTTCAGTCTGATATTCTGTTCTGTGCTCAAGCTGACAGAATAATAGGCTGATTACAAATTTCATAATTCCAGTTTTACTTTGGATAAATTGTTGAGAAAATATGGGTTGGAAAGATATTGTAGTTATATTCAATCTACAACTCAATTATGGGTTTAAATCTTTTCAACAATGCCCCAATTTTCCAAAAGTATGCACATTGTTCAGCCAATATCTTCCTGTTCCAGCATCGACTTGATAATTTCACATCTTTATTTTTGTGGATGTGGTGAACATTTATGAGTACATTCTAGAAAGCTTATGAAGTCCTCTATAAGATGATGCTATGCATAATTTTTTAGTTGACTCTAAGATTTCCAGAAATGTGAAGTTTTGACTGACTGTTCAGTAGAAACAGTTTTTGTTCACTCGGTTGGAACAATGAGTTATCCTCTTTAGAATTTAAATGGATATTTTCTTCACTACTGCTCAGAACTTTGGATTTTGGTTGTTGAGCTATGTGATCTTATTTGTTACAAGTTATTCATAAATAGTCAGTATACTTCTCATGAAGTGTATGACTTATTGAAGACATAATTTTGTACCTTGACTGTGGAAAGAAGTTTGATCATTCAATCTTTTCCTGCAGATGGGTGATGATCTTGTAGCTCGTATTGCGGAGTTAGAGGCCATGTTGGTTAGCATGGATTTGCAGCATCGTCGCCGTGTCGCTTCACTTGAGACTCAACTGACTACTCTCAAGGAGGAGCATAACGAGGCTCGTCTGTTGGCTGACCATTACCAAGAAGAGTTTTATGATGCTCAAGAGAGAATTCATGATCTGGAGATGGCACTTGAGGATCCTTAAAATGAATTCCATATAATGGTTCAGATTCAGGCTGCACAACATCAGCCTCCTACGCTTGTTGTTGAATTTGAGGAAAGTCATGTGGAGTGAGGGATGGATTTCCAGCAGAACATTGCACCTATGGAGAAAAATATCCACTCTGACATTGACAGTGCTGTTCCTAATCTTGGACCATCGCAGCCGGAAATAGCTCCTTTAGCTGATTTGGACATTGTGACACCGTATGTTCTGGCCGTGACTGAGAAGTAGTGGTCATGTAACGTTTGTGTAATATATGTACAACAGTAAGTAGCCTGACTATATTATCATGTAACCACTAGTGTATTTTGTAAGCTCAATAAAAAAAATGGTTATGTGATTCTTGAGCACGCCACAGAGCGATTGGATGCAAATCGTTGACTTCGTAGCACCAAGTTAAATCTCATCCTTGTCTGAAAGATTCTTTTTATATATTCACCACTTCAAGTATTTACTTGTGCTTTGAGCTAATTATATGACATCCTTGCCTACTATCATCCAATCCAGTGGGAAGAATTTAAGGCTACATTTCTTGCACATCTTATTCATACTTGTTTTATAGAGCGAAATATTTTGAAAATTATGGAAAGAAATTAAGAAGAGAGGACAGCCATAAAGTACTCCCAGAGGGTTGACTATCTCATACAGTACATTTCCTTCTATATTTTTGTATAAGACACTTGCCAAAAGATAAAAACCTGTCACCAATCTCCTAGAAAACAACGGCAAGAAATGTATGCCAATAAAAGACATCGACTTCTGATGTTTGAGGAAGACGACTATGTTTCTTTAAAAGTATCACCTATGAGAGGTATTCAACGGTTTGGAGTCAAAGGAAAATTAGCTCCCCGTTATATTGGTCCATTTCAAGTGATGGAACGATGTGGAAACGTGGCATACAAGTTGAATTTGCCTGAAAATCTTTCGGGTGAGCATGACATTTTTCATGTATCTCAGTTAAAAAAATTTCTTAAGCCATCTGTGGATGTTATATTGGATGATTATGAACATCTACAATCTGATTTGACTTATTCCGAGCATCCGATAAAAATATTGGATGAGAAGGATCGAGTTACTCGGAAGTGAACCATCAAGTTTTATAAAGTTCAGTGGAATAATTATTCTAAAGATGAAGCAACTTAGGAACCTGCAGAATTCCTTAATACTCATTATCCGGAATTTTTGCATCAATTCTCAGGTAATAAATCTTATCTTTTATCCACCTCTAGTTCGCTTTAAATCTCGGGACGAGATTTTCTTAAGGAGGGAGGACTGTGACATCCCAGTGTTACTACATTCTTTTGATCACATGATTGCACCTAATTCTGGTTTAGCAAGTCATAATTCAATTTTGGTTGCATTTCAAATTTATTTGAATTTGAATTCAAACCAAAGTATGGTTAGGTTGTGAAGCAACTTCAAATTTTTCCATACAACTTGGTGCTATCAAAAATTTATGTGATAGGGTTTGACGTAAAAGAATTATATGAATTTTCTTAGAATTTTATTCAAAGAGAAAATATCCTAATTAACTCCTAGAAGTTTGCATTTTAACCATATTCAAATAAATGGCAAATTTAATCTATTTGGTTTTGAACCTTGCAACCTGTCACATTGTGATCTACAGAACTTAAGGTTTCTGTACAAATTTTCCTAGATTAAATTGGAGCCAGTAGCTATTTTATTTGCTAATTTAAAATTGTGGCCGAGTTAATTCTGGAAAAAGATTAAACACTGGTCGTGGGACCCACTTGTCAGTCTCTCTCTGTTCTCTCCTTCTCTTTCTCGCTGGCACCCGACAGCAATGCATGCCGACATGCGCGTGCCCACGTGTCAACGTTCAACCGACGCCTGCCCCGATCAAAACCCCTCCTTGATCATCGCCCGACTCTCTCCCTCGACTTTCCCATCCATTTCCTAGGCGTCTCCGCACTCTCATCTCTCTCTCGGCCTCGTTTCTTCCTCCGCCGCTTGCCATTGTCGCCTCTCTGTCTCTCGCCTGAACTGACCACCCTGCTGCATCTCAATCAAGCCAAAGCACAAGATGAATGCGTCATGAGGTTACGAAACTCCCGGAGAAAAAATCAGTTTCGATTATCAACTGATAATCGTGCTGCAAGAATTTGATGAAAAATCGAGCTCTCTGTTCATGGTGACCGAAACCTTGATTTTGTAAAATTCTTCCTTCTCGGTGAGTTTCAAAGCTAGATTCTTGATCCCGTTTGTGCATGAGGTCTTTGCGCATTATTTTAATCATTGACTCTTTGGATTTCTTTGTCGAGTCCTAAACAGAGTTCACTTTTTCCCTTCCGCCGCCGTTGGCCGCCATAGGAGCTCCACGGTCGATCTTGACCTCATCCATCTCCTCGGCGACCACGTCAAGCTCCACCGTAAACCCCTGGTGCTCTTTGACTTCCGCGTTCCTTCTTTGGACGTTCCCATCGACTTCTCGTTGTCACCGAACTTCAGTTTTCCGTCGCCTCTCGCCGCCGACATAACTCTGGTGAGCTCCTTTACTCGCGAACCCCACCAACATCCTCGCCTTGGTGTGGTCGACGTCCTGGTGAACACGAACTCCAACTTCGTTGAACACCGAAACCGCCGATGAGCTCTGAAGTTGCTCCGGCAACCGCGCCGCCGCGCGAGCGCCAGCGTGCGCTCAGTTCATTGAAATGAACTGATGGCAGTTTTGTAAATAAACCAAAGTTCGAAATTTAAAACCAGAAAATTGATTACTCTTGTAAAATTTATATCTCGAGTGGTAGAGCTTCAAAAATTGAAAAATAAATTTTATTGGTTTTCTTATGATAAGATCCATGCATTGAACATACTAGTGCATATTGTTTATCTGAAAATTTTTAATGTATGATTTAATTATTTTAAACATGAATAAATTCATATACTTAGTTATAGATACGGTCAAATGTCAAACTAAATTGTTTTAGACTTTTTATATTATGCTCGGTCAAGAAAATATTTATTTGACCCTAGTTTCTTGACATAAAATTAAATATGATTTTATCTTTGAAATGCTTAGAAATGCATTAAAGTAATTTCTGTAAACTTTTAGGTTTTGCAGTTGTGCACAAAAATCATGCTCAGTATGATGCATCATCATGAATTTTTATAGGAATTTTCCTCTGTCCATAATTCACTAGGATTTATTTAATCTGAAAACTTGTTAAATGCATTATTAATGAATTGCTCATAATATAAATGTGAAAACTGGTGAAATTGATCATCGTGCATATATCTATCATCTATAGATCACTCATGTCCAGTACCATAGTCTTATTTTGTTAAGAGAATTATTTGCATTTCATGTCTCAATAACCATATTTAAATGCTTTAGGAAACTTTAATTGTAATTTTCTTTTATTAGAATTGCTAGCTCTGAAGCATATGTCTTCTAGAGCCATACTAAGGACTAAATTGATTGTTCTAATGCATTTGACATGTGCATTACATTTTGTTGCATTTCTATGCATTCCTTTATATTGACATGTCGGTATTCTCATAGGGAACGTTAATTCTTCTGAGGAGGATTTTCAGAAGGATTCTTCGGGTGTCTCTAATCAAGAAAATTTTAACATCAGTACTGACCCCATAGTTGAAGCTCAAGGCAAGCCCTAGAACATTCCCGTGTACTTAATATGATTAA
This sequence comes from Eleusine indica, assembly GCA_030378355.1. Lineage (NCBI taxonomy): Eukaryota > Viridiplantae > Streptophyta > Magnoliopsida > Poales > Poaceae > Eleusine > Eleusine indica. Next base: position 26,040,525 of record CM059501.1, on the reverse strand, counting down.
ATTCCAGTAATTAAATTGCTAGATGTGTATAGGTTGTTTGTGCATTAAGTTTAGGAGTTGGATGAAAATCCACCTGCATTTCCTGGATATGTCCTATTTTATTTAGACATGGTATACAGGTACAGGTAGTTAATAGAAAAATTATTATGCTTAGTTGTAGGATTTACAATGTCATAGTACTTGGAATATTAGTAAAATGATGATAGTCACATGGTGAAGTAAGAATGTTAAAATTTGGACTAAACGGGTCTGTATTGGAAAGGGCGAAGGCAAAAGACCTGTGGTGGTTTTTGTCTCACAAGGTGGCAGTCTGTTTATGTCAACAACTAAAAATTGAGACATGGACAGGCCCCATAGGTGAAAGGGTAAAGATCATGTGCCTTCAAAGGACATGGCTTGCAAGGCTGTAGCCCAGTCAGTGTCGACCTAGGACCCGTTCGTTGTCGACCCCTTCAAACAAGTATTGAACAGTACCGAATGGATGCTAGTATATGGGAACTAGTAAACTAATGTAGCATTGTCATATTCATGTTGAGCGGCAACCAAATTCTTGGTCGTGTGATCTGGTAGGAGTGGACAGATTCTTGATGTACTGTGGAATGGCTGCCCACTCGGGACTTTGGACCCGGACCAGCTTGTATTATGACTTTGTGAAAAGTTGTCATACGTGTTCTTAAATGATGCGTATGCCGTATATTTCGGGTCTTCCCAGCTGATGTAAAACGATTGCAATCGCTGTCCCTCGCAGTAATGAGTACCGCTTGTTCACTGAGTCACATTGTAGCTTAAAAACCTCACTAATAATAATGAATGGAATGTTCGGATGAAGAATATGGTGTTCTAATGAATCTGAACTTGATTTATTTTGTACTTGATTTAAATTTCAGATTGCTTGTTGTACTTTATATCTTTATATGTTAGTTACCTTACACTATTATAGATACTAGAATATTCACTAAATTTATTTTTATCCATCTCTGAGCCTATGCATGTCTAGATTTAATACTTGTCGGGTAAGACTTGTTGAGCTTAGTAGCTCAGGCTTTGCCATGTTGTTGTTTTATTGTCTTTCAGGTAATAATGTTGATACATATGAGTTACCTATGAGTGTTCTTCCTTAGAATATTTCTATCCCAGAGGGATGGTCCGCCCATTGGGAGACTGAGTAGCCGCTGCTTTTGTGTGGTGCTAGGTGATAATCCATATGGGCTCGGATTTATCACATCTGCTATTATCATCGAGTTATATACTGTAGATGCTTAATCATGTTTTCTTCTGCTGTTTTCAAAACTGAACTTTGTAATAATTTCTGCTGTACTTGATACTTAACTCTGATGTATAATTAATAACACTCTTTTCTTCATAATTTGAACTTGGTCGGTTGTTGTATTATCTTGTGTCTGCTTAATTAGCGCCTCGGGAACTTCGGTCCAAGGGGGTTGTGACACAGGAAGGATTAATAAGCACAGCAGGGCTGACACCACCTGGTGGCAATCCTATACTAGGACACGTGACAAAAGGCAATTAAGTCGTTACCGCCACACCTATGCCTGTTCATGGGGAACTAAGCACTCAAAGATATTTACCAACCCAAGCACCATGCTTACATTGCTAAATAATATTCTCAACTCCCATGGGACTTTGGCCCTTTAGACCAACAAGTCGAGAGCAAGAATATACTTAACTCTAGCCTGACGGATCAACGAGTCAAGTACTAGAGAATGCATAACTCCGACCATACGGATCAACAAGTCAAGGGTTAAGACATGCATAACTTTGACCCTATGAATCATTAAGCTAAAGAATATAGCACACATAACATTACCCTATGGATTAACAAGTTATGGACTAAAGCATGTCTAACCACAATATGCATTGAACGAGTGCAAAAGCATAGATTGACTAGTATGAGTATGTGAAGCATAAAGCAACAAAACATGACTAGGAAACAACCATATAAAAGGCACATGATTATCACACTAATATAAAGACAAAGCATAAGAGCGAAGAAGATAAATATATTAATAAAAAGGAAGAAGTCTTATTAGAGAGGGATAGTGTGGAACTATACCCAAGAGTCCAAGACTAGGTCAAGCACCTCAAGACAGCTCTTCTCTATCCTAAACTCCACTAGGACCTAAGGATTAAGTGTAATGCTAGAGAATGGACTCTTCTTGGTGTGTGTTAGAGTGAGAGGCACTCCCCTCCTTTTAAAGTGTCCTAAGGTCAGTTTGCAAGAGTAACCGCCATGGAACCTCGGTGCAGTGATGTTGGCAAAGGGATGAGGGAGTGACACGTGGAAGGGGGGAACGAACCGCCTCAAGACTTGGTATTTGACGACCGTCAACATCCGACAACGGTGGCAGAAATGCTTGCTAACATTTCTTAACATCGTCACTAAGTTCCCCGACAATGGCACCAGAAATTCTTGTTGGCATTTCCTAACGACGTCACTATGTCCCCCTATCAACCATGCGAGAAATGTGGGTTGGTATATCTTTATGATTATAGATAAATCCGCAAGTGAGTGTATAATACCATTGTAGCATTTCACCATAGGATTGCTCCTATGGCTATCATTTATAGTTCACCCACAAAAGGACTTGGGATGCATAAAGTATTAATAAGGACATAGGTGTAATATGGATTAGTATTGATAATCAAGGATTAATGTAGGGGTAAGGATATTCATATAATAGGGTAGTGTGACACACACATGTACTCATCCTCAATTAATTAAGCCTAGTCCTAATGGGTTAGTTAGAGGACCTAAATTGTATTCTCTAATGTATTCTATCTATATAGTTGCATAGTCAATCATATCCAAGCAAGTAAATACCAGTTCTAGTCAATGCACTCAACACTTCGTGTACAGATTCATGTCCAGTGACACACAAGGCAACTCTGTCTTGGACACGTGTCACAACCGAATGTTGAGGAGTACATGGGACAAATTGGGTTGTCACCACCTATTGCCAACCTCCGCAGACCATGGGTTGCAAGATGATGAACACTACCTATACGCCTAAGCACCATGCTTATACGTAGTCAGTAGAACATCTAGTATTGATCAAACAGTAGAGTCTCTCAAAACCTAATTGGATAATAAACCCATGTTGAGGCATGACAACTAGAGCTAAGTATAAACTAGCATTATAACGATTAGACTATAGTTTAGGTATACGACAATCATGACAATAAGAAAGCAAGTCTATACTATCATGATAGCATACTAAGGACCTATATGGAAGAATTATATAATTGAAATAAAATAAAATCATAAATAAGAATAAATGAAAAGATACAAGAGCCATATACCAATACTCCAAATGACGTTGGACACTTGAGCAAGGCTCACTCTAGACGAAACTCCACTAAGACTTGAGAGTAACTAAGTGAAAAAAGGAATGAACACAAATGAGTGTGTGTGTTGGAGTGTTGAGTGTCGCTTTCTATTTATAGTTTCCAAAGGTCGGTAACCTAGCGTCACTCCTATGCAACCGCCTTCATGATGTCACCAGGAAATGCCACGTTGAGGCAGTGGGCGAACCCTTCAACTGGTTTAGGTTGCAGCGAGCCCCTTAGCATTTTTTTTTGTTATGTTTTTTGCAAAATGCCAACCTCCCCCTCGAAGTACTAGAGGTGAGGTGTTTCTGGGCGAACCCTTCGACGGGATTGGGCTGCAACGAGCCCCTTAGCAATTTTTACTAAGTTTTTTTTTTTGGAAAAACGCCAACCTCCCCCTAGAAGTGCTAGGGGCGAGGTGTTTCTGGACGAACCTTTAGACAGGATTGGGCCACGATGAGCCCCTTAGCATTTTTTACTAATTTTTTTTTTGGAAAAACGCTAACCTCCCCCTAGAAGTGCTAGGGGCGAGGTGTTTCTAGATGAACCCTTCGACGGGTTTGGGCCGCAACAAGTCCCTTAGCATTTTTTCGCTAAGTTTTTTCAAAAATGCCACTATTGGCGTTTGCTAAGTTACATCAATATAATCATCCCTGGCAATGACACTAGACATAATTATAAATATGCACCTTAGCGTCAATACGGTAAAATCCACAAGCACATGGAAAATACCATTGTAGCATTTCACTATTAGATTGCTCTAATAGCTTGTTATTTATAGTTCTACCAAATAAAGGTGTAGCATGAATATATGATTGGCGATAGTAACGTAGGCATAAAGATTGGTATAAGTATTCAGAGTTCTACAGGGGTAAGTATAATAAAGGATAGGGGTAGTGTGACACGCATAGATTCATTCCTAAAGACAACTAAAAGTCCTAAGTCTCTAGGGAGTTTTAGTTAGGACAGCAAAGTCGTATCTCTAATGTTAGTCTACCTATGTAGTCATATAGTTAAACAATTACAAGCAAGTTTATACTAGTCATAGTCTAATGCACTCAACACTGCGTGTACGGATTCATGCTCGGCATACACAAGGCAACTCCATCCTAGACACATGTCGTAATCGAACGTGGATGAGTACAATGGACAGATAGGACTGTCACCACCTACTGCCTACCTCTACAGATCGCGGATTATGAGGTGATCAATACTATCTAGCCATCTATGCAACACGCTTATATATTTAAGTAGAACTCTAGCATAGATCAAACAATAGAGTCACCTATTGGAATAACAAAGACTAAAGCACACATAACTCTAACCGTACAGATTACCAAGCCATGAGCTAAGCAACTGTAACCCTAATTGGATATCAAACCCATGTTGAAGCATAACAAGTAGACTAAAGTATAACTAGCATTATAATATTTAGACTATAGTCAAGGTATATGCCAATCATGACAACAAGGTAGCAAGTCTATATGATTAGGAAAGTATAAAGTCCTATGACATGAATATGATATATAACCAAACAAGGAACATATCATAAGCATTATGGAAGAACTATATTAATTGAATAGCACCAAGTCATAATAAGATAAAATAAAATAAAGGAAAAGGTACAAGAGCCATACCAATACTCCTAAGACTTGGAGACTTGAGCAAGGCTCCTCCTACACTAAACTCCGCTAGGACTAGGAAACTACTAAGTAAAAGAGGGCAATGAATAACTCCTGATTGTGTGTGTTGGAGTGGAGCTCTCCCCTTCTATTTATAGGGTCCATACGTCAGTACTGGGGAGTAACAGCCACAGAACCGCCATGCACCAATTTCAAGAATTCCATGAGGAAACACCACGTGGAGGCCCAGGCCGAGTCTCCACAATTTTAGGTCAGTGACCAGGGGGGAGGTCGGCCAACCGGCCACCGGGCCCTATGGCCTTGTGCTTTCTCTGGTTGGCAGACAGGTGGGTCCTCTTCTGATTTAAGTCGGTGTTCTCCGGAGGAATCATATGTAGCCACATATGCAATCCGAGGGAAGTTCAGTTGGCTCTGTCCCATTGGCTGGAATGGTGTTTCCCCGGATTATGCTCCATTTGTCCACTACTTTTGTATCAAATCCCTGCATGCATATAAATCTTCAAGGACAAGTGGAATCTTATTATTCCTAACTAACATGCTGTTGGAGATATGCCCAAGAGACAATACGGATTTGATCCGTATGTGAGGGTCATACGGATATTGATCCGTGAGGAATTAGTCCACTAATGGGCCAACTAGTCGAGGCCCATTAGAAGGGTCTATTTAAGTGGAGGAGGGGCTTAAGGTGCAGTTATTTTCCACCAGTCCTTAACCCTAGCCGCCGTGCTCCTCTTTCTCGCCCACAAAACCCTAACCGTGTTGTCGGTGCTAGCACGCCGCGCACGGTGTTCCAACCCCGTACGTGTGGATACCGCGAGGAGGCGCTGCTGCTGCTGCGGTGCCGACGGCTGGACAAGAAGGAGACGATTGACGTGATCGACTACTTCCTCTACACCGACGCGCGACTACGTTGGATCGAGCTGCTCCAACATTCGCTTCTGCTCCGCCTGCGCGTCTAGTGGTAACAATCCATGATCCTCTCTTGCAAGGTTTCCTGGTTGAACGGTAGAAATTATTATATGCTATCGTAGCCTACTCGTTCCCCAACAGTGGTATCAGAGCCGACCTTGTGTAGTTTGTGATCTAGATCTTGTGCATATAGTTGATATGTTGATGTACTAGATGAGATCTATTACATGTTTTTATGTTTGGATTGAATAGATCAATGATGATAGGGAGGTTCACAAGGTAATGGGCGGATAGCAATACATGCATCATTGATTTATTTGTGTTCCTTCTCCGTGCGCGCGCGACTTGTCCCTACCGGCTGGAATCACCATCGGGACTAACTGCGTGCGCCAGTAGAGGAGCCAATAGTATCATAATCATGTACCGCAGTCTACTCATGAAAACCTAATGGAAAACTAAGCCATTGTGAATGACTCAAAATCGGGCAAATATGATTTTCCCGATAGGATTTCCATTGTGATTTTATAGATACGATCCTTTTTGGTCGTACGGACACGCCTAGATTGTTACAACCCTTTTTGGCCACATTTTAGCATTCGCTTCTCGCCTAACTTGTTTTTGCAGAGAATGTTGTGAATGGTATGGCCCAAAAGATGCATGTGATGTATATATGTGATTTGCATGGCCTGCGTGCCATGATTAATTGCAGCTGGGTTGAGGCTGTCATATTATTGTATAACGGCCTGCGTGTCGACCTGTGATGCTTGATATTCTCATGTAATTTATTACTAGCTATTAGTTGTAGTAGCTAAGTGTTAGTTCATGGAGGCCTCAAGCATGATGGTTGAAGGGACGGAAGACATGGCGATGACAATGGAGATGGAGATCACCAATTGAAAGGGGCCATACTATTTCACAGTTAATATGATTGCCTGTGATGATGTTCCTATCATCCTATTCTTTCATGTGTTATTTATATTAGATATGATTAACATGCTAGAATAGGTTCCCTCAAGAAAAATTAAATTATATGCCCTTCCAATAGCTGCACCTATTAAAATTATGATCGTTGTATGGTAGGTCTGCCAAAGTAGAGTACCTCGACTATCTTAATTATTAGGATAAATGTCGGACATCTATATGCATAGTATTGGTTTAATTAACAAAGCTATCAAAACGGTTTTGGGCTTTGGGGCATGGTGTTGGCACCGGGGCATGTGATGCCACCCAACAAACAAGAGTCACATAGGGATGTGATTAGCAAAGTGTTGCTTACCTATGTCACTAGATTTTTAGCGGTGATGCCAAAGCTCACTAGGATCTAAGTTGAATATGGATCTTGAACCACTATGTGTCGTTTTGAGGGAAAACGGTTCCAAGCATATAGTGGAATAATGAACTTTTGTTAAAATGTTTATAAGAGTTTTATATTTACATAGTGCTTATATTTGCATATTTTCTGTTGTAGATCATGGCACCAACCGCTAGTAACACTTTCAATTTGTGCTCAATTCTTGAAAAAGAAAAGCTTAGTCGAACAAACTTTATTGATTGGTATCGCAATTTGAGAATTGTTCTCAAGCAAGAGAAAAAGGAATATGTCCTAGAGCTTCCCTATCCTGATGATCTGCCAGAAAATGCTATTGCCACTCAGAAAAGAGAGTATGAGAAACATACCAATGATGCAGTTGATGTTAGCTGCCTCATGCTTGCCACTATGTCCTCTGAGCTTCAGAAGCAATACGAGAACGCGGATGCCCACAATATGATTGAGGGACTTCGTGGCATGTTTGAGGACCAAGCAAGGTCTGAGAGGTACAACATCTCAAAGTCCTTGTTTGCGTGCAGGCTAGCTGAAAACGGTTCTGTCAGTCCTCATGTGATCAAGATGATTGGTTACATTGAGAATCTGGAGAAACTTGGTGCTGCTCTACACCCTGATTTGGCCACAGATGTGATTCTCCAGTCGCTTCCTGCAAGCTATGAGCCTTTCATTTTGAACTTTAAAATGAATAGCTTAGAGAAGACATTGGCTGAGTTGCATGGGATGCTTAAGACAGCTGAGGCAAGCATCAAAAAATCTGGTCCAAGTCAAGTTAACTTGGTTCAAAAGGATAGCAAGAAACGAAAGCGCAAGACTAAGGCTAAGGCTACAGATGAGATCTCTAGCACTAAGCCTAAGCCTGCAGCAGCTCCTAAGCCTAAACCGGCGGGTAGTGATCCTTGTTTTCACTGCAAGAAACCCGGTCATTGGAAGAGGAATTGCAAGCTTTATCTGGAAGAGCTGAAGAAGAAGGGCGGAGACACTTCTAATTCAGGTATCAATGTTATTGAAATTAATAATGTTGCTACATGTCCTTATGATTCATGGGTATTTGATACCGGATCGATGATTCATACTTGCAAATCGTTGCAGGGGCTTAAAGAAGCAAGGAAATGTGCAAAGGGCGAGGTGGATGCTCGCGTCGGCAATGGTGCAAAGGTTGCTGCGTTGGCCGTCGGAACTTATCCACTTTCATTACCATCAGGATTAGTTTTGGAGTTAAATAATTGTTATTATATTCCCGCCTTAGGCAAAAACATTATTTCTTCAAAATGTTTGGAGGAAGATGATGGTTATGAGGTCATAATAAGGAACAAGTGTTGTTCCATTTATTTGAATAATATTCTCTATGGTAATTGCCCATTGGTGAATGGATTATATTACTTAGATCTTGAGAATAAGCCTATTTATAACATTGATGCGAAAAGGCTCAAGCCTAATGATTTGAATCCCACGTATACTTGGCATTGTCGTTTAGGTCATATAAATAAGAAGCGCATAAATAAGCTCCATACAGATGGTCTTCTAAGTTCTTTTGATTTTGAATCAATTGATACATGTGAGTCTTGTTTACTTGGCAAAATGACTAAGTCGCCTTTCACAGGAAATAGTGAGAGGGCGAGTGAACTATTGGGACTTGTACATACAGATGTATGTGGACCAATTAGTTGCACGGCTAGAGGTGGTTTTCAGTACTTCATAACTTTTACCGACGACTTTAGTAGATATGGTTACATCTACTTAATGAGGCATAAGTCTGAATCCTTTGAAAAGTTCAAAGAATTTCAAAATGAAGTACAAAATCAATTGGGCAAGACTATTTAACTCCTACGATCTGATCGTGGTGGTGAATATTTGAGCCATCAATTTGGTGAACATCTAAAGCAATGTGGAATTGTTCCACAATGGACTCCGCCAGGAACGCCCCAATGGAATGGAGTATCCGAACGGAGGAACCGAAGCTTGTTAGACATGGTTAGGTCTATGATGAGCCAAAGTGATCTTCCATTGTCCTTCTGGGGATACGCTCTAGAAACTGTCGCTTTCACACTTAATAGGGTTCCATCTAAATCCGTGGAAAGGACACCATATGAGATATGGACTGGGAAGCGTCCCGGGTTGTCTTTTCTTAAGATTTGGGGATGTGAGGCTTATGTAAAACGTATGACGTCTGATAAGCTTTCTTCCAAGTCTGATAAATGCTTCTTTGTAGGATACCCTAGGGAAACCAAAGGTTATTATTTCTACAACCGGGAAGAGGGCAAAGTGTTTGTCGCTCGTAATGGTGTTTTTCTAGAGAAAGAATTTCTCTCCAAAAGGGTAAGTGGGAGAACGGTGCAACTTGAAGAAGTTCAAGAAGCTCTAGAAAATGTTTCTTCTTCCGCTATACCACAATTGGATGAACAAATTGTTGTTGAACCAGTTGTTGAAACACCAGCCCCGCGTAGGTCAAAAAGGGCACGTCGCGCTCCTGAAAAGTTCACGCTCCTAACCACGGGGCAGCGAGACATATTATTGTTAGACAATGATGAGCCTAAGACTTATAGTGAAGCAATGATGGGACCGGACTCTGAGAAATGGCTTGGAGCCATGAGATCTGAATTAGAATCCATGAGAGAAAATCAAGTTTGGAACTTGATAGATCCGCCTGATGGTCTAAAAACCATTGAGTGTAAATGGGTTTTTAAGAAAAAGATAGACATGGATGGAAATGTTCACATCTATAAGGCACGATTGGTGGCGAAAGGTTTTAAGCAAATTCAAGGGGTTGATTATGATGAGACCTTCTCGCCCGTCGCTATGCTAAAGTCTATACGGATCCTTCTAGCAATTGCCGCATTTTATGATTATGAGATATGGCAAATGGATGTCAAAACGGCTTTCCTTAATGGAAACCTAAGTGAGGATGTGTACATGACACAGCCTGAAGGTTTTGTCGATCCAAAAAATGCTAGAAAGATATACAAGCTTCAAAAGTCCATTTATGGACTAAAGCAAGCATCTCGGAGTTGGAATCTTCGCTTTGATGAGGTAGTCAAAGGGTTTGGCTTCATTAAAAACGAAGAAGAGCCTTGTGTTTACAAAAGGGCTAGTGGGAGCGCGCTTGTCTTTCTGGTCCTTTATGTGGATGACATACTGCTGATCGGTAAGATATTCCAATGCTTGAAGCTGTTAAGACTTCTTTGAGAAAGAGTTTCTCAATGACGGACTTAGGAGAGGCAGCTTACATTTTGGGCATTAAGATCTATAGAGACAGATCAAAGAGGCTAATTGGATTAAGCCAAGACACGTACATTGACAAGGTATTGAAACGGTTCAATATGCAGGATTCCAAGAAAGGTTTCTTGCCCATGTCACATGGGGTTTCTCTTAGCAAGACTCAGTGTCCCTCGACACCAGATGAGCAAGAGAAAATGAGAGCGATTCCATATGCTTCGGCTGTTGGGTCCAACATGTATGCCATGATAAGTACTCGCCCAGATGTAGCCTACGCTCTTAGTGATGTGAGCAGATACCAGTCAAATCCAAGAGAAGCTCATTGGGGAGCTAATAAGAATATCCTAAAGTACTTAAGAAGGACTATGGGTATGTTCCTAGTCTATGGAGGTGAGGAAGAGCTCGTTGTAAATGGTTACACTGATGCTAGCTTCCAAACCGACAAAGACGATTCGAGATCGCAATCTGGATATGTGTTTTGCCTCAATGGAGGCGCGGTGAGCTGGAAGAGTTCCAAGCAAGATACGGTTGCTGACTCAACAACGGAGGCTGAGTACCTTGCCGCTTCTGAAGCTGCAAAGGAAGCTGTTTGGATCAGAAAATTTGTTTCTGAGTTGGGTGTGGTTCCTAGTGCATCCAGTCCAATGGACCTCTATTGTGATAATAGTGGTTCCATTGCGCAAGCCAAGGAGCCTAGAGCGCATCAAAAGAACAAACACGTACTACGGCGTTATCACCTTATTCCGGACATCGTCGCTCGAGGTGATGTAAAGATATGCAAGGTGCACACGGACTCAAACATCGCTGATCCGTTGATAAAACCTCTCTCTCAGCCCAAGCATGAGGCACATATGAGATCCATGGGTATTAGATATCTGCATGATTAATGTATGAGAGATTGTGTAATGTCTATGTTTATGTATGATTGAATAAAGTGTTATTCTGTTCTATGGATAATAATTATTGCATTGATTGACAAGTGCGTGACTTGTTTGTGAAACTCATTGTTCTTTCATAATATTATCCTAAATGATCCCTAGTTCCTTATCATTGTGTTGGACAATAATGATTCCTGGACTAGCACATGTATTGGTTGATGATCATGTTTCACAGATCATTGATATGGAGATATCAAATCAATAATGTGGACACATGTTGGAGAACATAGTGTTGGACTGACCCACTAATAGACTTTGCTGAGATGTTATTGTTGTGTCATCAGTTGTTGTGTTGTATGATGTACCTTTAGGATCCTTAGACCTGAGATTGTCATTGATTCCCAGAATGTGTAATAGCATATTTAGGGATTACCAAACGCTATTCTGTAACTGGGTAGTTATAATGGTAATTTTCGGGTATGTTATGAAACATGTCGTGGGGTGTGAGCGGTCAAGATGGAATTTGCCCCTCCTAATAACAGGAGAGATATCTCTGGGCCCCTCGAGTTAGATGGATTTGGAAGTGCATGGCCATGCCAATGTGATTAAAAGTTAATCATAATGACTAAAAGTTAGTCATGATAAATCCACTAGACGTTCGAGTGAATGGTCGAGCTATTATAGGGATGGCACGTATCTCGCCTTAAGCTTGACTGATATCGTGAGGCAAAGGGATCGCTGACTGCGTATGTCAAAGGTTCAACCGATATGATCTTTATGTGTACACGAGAATCAGTATGTGCTGCTAGGTGCCGCTATTGATTTATGATTTGAAAAATAGTTTTCACATCATTGTCGTGTACATGTGAACCTAACGGGTCACACACTTAATGGGTTGGAACATCGCTTGCCTATGTGATTGTCTCTAGTGCAAGTGGGAGATTGTTGGAGATATGCCCAAGAGACAATACGGATTTGATCCGTATATGAGGGTCATACGGATATTGATCCGTGAGGAATTAGTCCACTAATGGGCCAACTAGTCGAGGCCCATTAGAAGGGTCTATTTAAGTGGAGGAGGGGCTTAAGGCGTAGTTATTTTCCACCAGTCCTTAACCCTAGCCGCCGTGCTCCTCTTTCTCGCCCACAAAACCCTAACCGTGTTGCCGGTGCTAGCACGCCGCGCACGGTGTTCCAACCCCGTACGTGTGGATACCGCGAGGAGGCGCTGCTACTGCTGCGGTGCCGACGGCTGGACTAGAAGGAGACGATTGACGTGATCGACTACTTCCTCTACACCGACGCGCGACTACGTTGGATCGAGCTGCTCCAACATTCGCTTCCGCTCCGCCTGCGCGTCTAGTGGTAACGATCCATGATCCTCTCTTGCAAGGTTTCCTGGTTGAACGGTAGAAATTATTATATGCTATCGTAGCCTTCCCGTTCCCCAACACATGCAGGTATGACATGCTAAGTCTTCCTACGTTTGTAGGTATATTGATATTTGAAATTGGTACTTAATGACTAACAACAAATCTCCCAAGCAGAACCTTTGCTCATCCTGAGTAAAAGCAAAACTCTAGTTTGTGTTGATCATGAGTTGCTATAATGTCTTATTCTTAACATATACCACAATGCACAACTAAAACACACTACAAAGGATTGAATAAGTTTACACGAGTACTTCACCTTTTATTACCCATGAGGCATTGTAGCTTCTCAAAATCTTGGGTGGTTGGAAGACAGAACAGTCCATAGGACTACCATTGCATCTACACTATTTGATCGACTTTTAGCCCGGAGGTTAATTTTTAAGATAAATCTAAGCTTCTCAATTGATTCACTCAGATCGCTCAAAGTGTATATGTTGACCCGAAAAAAGCTACACGCGTGACCTCGGAGTTCTGCTTAGCTCCAATGTAGGCTCAATACAAAAACCAAGGCATGCAAGTTGATTTTCTCTACAAATCAACAAAGAAACAAACGATCCAATTCCTTGGGCCACCGGCCCCAAACAGGCCGATGAGAAAAGCCGATAATCACTGTTGGTGAAAACTAGCCGATGGCTATAGAGAGCAAATAATGATGATAAATAAACTAATCAGCTGATTTGTATCAGCTTATCGGTAATTCAATAAACAAGTGTTAAATATCGCATAAATAGTGTGGATAAGTACTAAGTCGATAGAGCAAAGTCGATAGATCTAAAATCGAACATGCTAAGACTCGCTCAGTCGGTAGATCTGATAGCTGGTATTGGAAATATGCCTCACAATAATAGATCTAATCTTATTAAATAAAGGGGGCAAGCAACTTCTAAAAGCATATCAATATGCAAGCAAAGTATTCTGAAGTCGATCAAACCGTGATAACCTATCGGCTAAACGTCCTGATAGAACCCTATCGACTCTACCTATGATCGACTCGGACCTAGTTCTATCGACTCAACAAGATGTCAAAGTCGATGCAGCCTCGCTGGCTCGAGCAAATCGAACTTAATCGAGACAGTGCTCAAACAAAGCAAACAGAACGTTATGCTTCAATTATAGATAAATACAACAAAGTGACTCGAATAACAGATCTAAATCAAGTTCATAAAACCTACTAAAAATTGTAATAGATTAGACTGAATTGAGATAGTATTGCAACTAGAAATCGAAGAACAAACACAACAAAGACCTAATTACCGGATAACTATCAATTCTAAAGATAACAACTAGAATATCAAATCAATGAGAAAGTACTAGTTGAAGTCGATAGAATTACCGAGGTTGACAAATCCAAGTCTCTTGTCGAGATTGGAGCCGATGTAGCCTGCGCAAGACGAGGGTTTCGTCGAGTAGGAAAAAGGTGGTGATGCACCGAGTTGTATTGAACGAATGTGTTAATCTTTTCTTATAGACTCTATTACATACTTATAGCCCCGTACAAGGGGATTTTGACCCGACTCAGTCAGGTCTTTTCGGCTTCCAAACTCTAGTAGGCCCTATTTCTAAGCAAAATCTAAACCAAAGACCGAAAGATATAAAATGACCCTAGTAGGCCCACTTTTTTTCCTTCGGTCGTTGAACTCCTCTGAATTGGCTGACTTTACCTTCACACCTCTAACTATTGGGACCGGTCCAAATTCCAGTGCCAACACAAGCCCCCCGAGTCCGGGGTACAAAATCTTCGTGCGTCAGATTTTATCTCCTCATTTACCATGCACCTTTATCGTAACCTACTGGCATCCCATCCCTTTAAATGCATCTTCTTCTCCCTTTCATTTTCACCCGAGATTGAGCCGTTTCATCTTCTTCTCTCTCTTTCTTCGTCGGCCTGCTCTTCTTCTCGAATCGCTCTACTTCAACTAGCTTGTGACTCGACTCCTTCTCCGGCTATGGCGACCCCGCAGCACGTTCTAGAGGTAACCTCCTTTCCCACTTTCTTCGCCTTTAATCTTTATCCATAGATCCATACTGTAATGTTCTTGTTCACTATTCAACATTCATATGTACTATAGCAACCTCATGAACTAGCAATACTCTTTTTACCAAAGGTTAACCTAGTTCTTTTAATAATACTAGCTTTCTGCTTTTCCTTAGGAGCTTAAACATCAGATTTGCATCCCTTCGGCCACATACCCTCATCATTTTTACTTGGGACCCGATGGCGACCCGGATCCGGTAGAATTCATTAATTCTAAAATGAATAGGATTACACTCAAATCCACGACTGCTTCTTTGAATGAATGGAAAACCATCTTCTGGTCCTGGCCATCAGAAATTGAAGGGTGGAAAAATTGGTACTATCGAGTGACCACCAGTCGTGCTTCAACCTTGCTGAGTGCCCAAATCGATCATTCCATCACTTTATCACTGGCAAACATGGATAAAAATGAACCCATCTTAGTTGTCGCCTCATATTTCTGGTCTGACGCCCTCAATGCTTTTCTCTTCAATGATGGTCCCATGGCTCCTCCCTTAATAGATGTTTTCATGATGACCTCCATGAACATCTCCAACAACCATCACCCCTTCACCTTCCAGATGAATCCCAAACGCCTCCAGCACAAACTTTTTGCAAAAGATCTTGGCAGTTGGGGCAAATACATTCCCTAGCACCATCGCAAAGGATCAGTCAGCCACAAAGAACATACTGCATTCTTGAACATGTGGTTGGATCACTTTGTCTTTTGTGGATCATCTGTCAATCCCACTGCCAATTTTCAAGGCATAGCCAAAACTTTGGCTGATGGTACACCCATTCCTCTCGACCGCTACTTGCTTGGAGCAGTCTATCAGCTTCTTCACCGGGTTGTAGTAAATCTGCAGCTCAATCAAACTATCAGCGCAGAACACCCCTGGTGGTTTATTCAACTCTGGCTAACCATTTATTTTGCCAAAGCCATGAACTTCAAAGCTCTCACTACAAACTCCTTTTTGTCTGTCGAAGCTTATGAATCTAAAGAGGCACATATCCGACGCACTTCCTTGGGCCAAGCCGCCATCATGGCCCCTGGCTGTAAAACCTCTCTCACCACCTTCAATGGTTTCTTCCAGCTTTTCATCAATGGCATGGTTCAAAAAAATCAAATAGGGTTTCCTTACGAGGAGTTACCTTTTGAGAACCAATACGCCTTCCGTCCTGACGACCCCACAACCGATGATGAGTCAAAAGCAATTTTCTTAACCTGCATCACCCCCACTATTCTCCCCATTGATTTTCATGATGGTCAGCGCAGGACTCGATCATACGAGTTCTATCACCCTTCAGTGATTGCTCGACAACTCAGCCTCGGCCAGCTACCAATCCACCTCTTCTTCACCGATCATCTTCGGGTCAGGCAAGAATTAAAGACTCCGCTGGAACTAATCAAGATCAAGGGTCTAACCGACGACATCCCGATGGGCGAGTATAGTGGCATCATCTTGTCACACTTTGTATCATATCTCTTTACAAACTGGTGGAAAGAGTGGAAGTAGCACCTCTTCTGCAACAACTTGACCCACCATCTGATTAATTTTGTGGACAAGGTAAATTCCTTTTACCACATCATAACTCATGTGTAGTATTTATTAGGCTTCTATCATTTTATCTTATTCCAAGAACGAGCAATTTCTCCTCCAACCACCAGCATCAGCGGCAAGATGATCGCGTATCTACGTACATCAAACAACCCCATCATTGGTTGTACTGCACCAACACCCGCCTAATTTCTCAGCGGCCGTGGTCAACAGAAACAAATAGCCAGTCGACAAGCAGTAAGGAAACAACCATCTAGGAAGAGAGTAAGTGAGCCGGCCACCACATCAACTCAAATTTTCAAGAGCCCGAAGTGTGCACGCATGGAAGTGGCCCATTCTTCGACTTGTCATGTTGCAACTCAGAGTCTGCCATCACTCATCCCAGCTGTGATTGATGATTGGGCCCAGGAAGTAATTACCAGTCTAGCCCAAGCTCATCAGGTAATAAGAATTTCACACTCGATAAATCATTCTCCCTATGACTTTACCCAACTTATCTCTGGCTCTGTTTAGACGACTCCGTCGGACCCATCGGAAGACGTTCATGTGATAGTGGCAACAATGACCAGATCGGCTTCAGCAGCAATGGTAAGATACAAATCTCGTACTTCAAACCATATATCCTTGCTTATTACTTTTCTATTTTAGGAAATAATAAGTAGTCCCGGAAGCTGATCCAGCAGCGCCACCATCATAGACCACCCTTTGTCACATACTGCTCCCATCGACTCTCCCCTAATGGATACTACCAGATCAGGGGTAGTCGATAAGCCAATGCCTGCTCCTCCACCAACTCTAGCTATGATTCCTTGGGTTGATCCTCAGGTACTATTTCTCGCTTTGTGCTTTATTGCTCAATTTTCTTTATTTGTCAACCTTTCGCACATCTAGGAATTCCGATGCCCTTATCGACTATAGAAACACCAGTATGAACTAAACCTTCCTCCTTTTTTAATTTATTTGTCTGCCATTTCATCAATGACTCTCTTTTGTTTTTAGTCCTAGATTTCCAGGCGCACATCTTTTGTATATCTCCCTCCAGAGATCCGAGCTGCCCTTCAAGACATTCGTTGGTGCTTAGACATAATCCCCATCGAACGACTCGTTCCGGACGCCAGTCCAATCATAGTGCGATACCTCGAGATTAAAGATCACCTGCTTGTAGGCCTTGTCTTAGTATTGAAGCCTGTTGCATACGTCGAGTTCCATCAACTCCAACTACTCAAGGCTCAAGCTTGCATGAAATGCTGACTGGGTCACAAAAACCAAGCAAAAGATGCTGCTAAGAAACTAGAAGAACAAAACAAATATACGGCCTGCTCACCAACTCGGTCGTTCTTGAAGCTAAGCTTGAAGATTTACGGAGGGAACGAGATGAGATCCAACAGCTCCTGCAGTAAAAGATAAAGAGATGGCCGATGCCAAAGCAGCTCTTGTCAGAGTCCCTCAAGAAATCATCACGCAAGAAGGCATCACGACATCGGGTTATGAGGCATACCCGGGACAATCGAAGAGGATGCATATGTTGTCACTCAAAGTCGATGCACTCCAAATGAAAACCATTGACATCATCGACTTTTACTGTCCTCAGGAGTAGATGTAGGTTGTTCTGTATATAACAAACAATATTTTATCTTGTAATATTTTTTGTGCTAAGGGCGATATGATGTGAACAAGGGTTCCTGATCTTCCAAAAGGTTCTGATAATCTTGATTTGGCTAGAGATGAAACACAAATCGATCTGGCTTCTAAACAACACGTCCAGAACCCCGCAATCGTAGCACAACGCCTCCATCGGTTATCAACCATCCAGGGACGATTGACCTCGCCGAGAAGGCTACTACAAATCAAGAACACAAGCAAGAACAACAAAAAAATGCAACACAATTGCAGATGTACGATTAAACTCATGAAGTTAGGGTCTCACAAACCGAAGTGACGGCAAAACTGTTATGAATAGAATAATCTAAGCAAAACTCGAACCCTAATGGTGTGGTGATGGCTGTATATGAAGACCCTAGGGTCATGCAAGACTCTCTGGATGCGCCCCTAATTGCCGACGAGTCCGAATGCATTTTTACTTGATCCATGCAAAAGGTGCACTTCTCGCAAAGCATAAAAAATAGCATCCAAATGATTCATATGTTCATCCATGGATTTGCTATAAATTAAGATATCATCAAAGTAAACTACCACAAATTTGCCAATGAAAGCTCTTAAAACATCATTCATCAAATGCATGAAAGTACTAGGTGCATTAGTTAAACCAAAAGGCATTACTAACCACTCATGCAACCCGAATTTGGTTTTGAAAGCAATTTTCCATTAACCTCCAAGTTTCATTCTAATTTGATGGTAGCCACTATGCAAATCAATTTTAGTGAAAATTATAGCACCACATAACTCATCAAGCATGTTGTCTAACCTAGGAATAGGATGATGATACCTAATAGTAATGTTATTAATGGCTCTACAATCTACACACATATGCCAAGTATCATCTTTCTTAGGAACCAAAAGTACAGGAACAACACAAGGGATAAGTGATTGACGAACATACCCATGATCCAAAAGGTCTTGGACTTGTCATTGTATTTCCTTAGTCTCCTCAGGGTTGGTCCTATAAGCAGCACGGTTTGGTAAAGTAGCACCCGGAATCAAATCAATTTGATGCTCAATCCCTCTCAAAGGTGACAATCTCGGGGGTATCTCAGCTGGGGAAACATCCTCATACTCCTGCAAAATATTAGTGACAAAAGGAGGCAAAGCACTAGAAGCAATATCATCAAGCGAAAACAAAGCTTGTTTGCATATCAAAGCATAGCAAATATGATCATCAGCAGAAATTTCAGCAAGCTCAGATTTTGTTGCAAAACATGAACGACCTTGTAATTTAATTCCAGCACCATTAGAACTTGAAGAATCATTAACATTACTAGGTGTAGAATCAGAATGAATAGGTTGCTGAATTTCACGACCTTTATTTTTCAAACTAGCAGTTCTTTCTAAATTAGCTTGTACAATTTCAGCAGGGGTCATTGGTAACAAAGTAATTTTAGTTCCTTTATGCATTGAAGTGTACGTATTACTTTTACCATAGTGTACAACATCATTATCAAACTCTCAAGGTCTACCCAATAAAAGTGAACATGCTTGCATGGGTACAACATCACAATCAATAGAATCCACATAAGAAACAGTGGAAAAAGGAACTCTATAAGTTTGTGTTACCTTAGCTTTTCTAGAGTCATTAACCACTGAATGTAGTATAGATGTGGATGTTCGCATATGGTCAAATCAAGCTTCTTGACCACATCAGAACTCACCAAATTATTACAGCTTCCTCCGTCAATGATGACACGTGCTCGGAGGTTCTTCATAACGAAGAAAATCTAGAACAAGTTATGTTGCTGTATTGTCTCGGGCTGCTGGATTTGTATGCTAAGCACACGCCGCACAATAATATTCGTGTAGCCCGTGGTGTCTCCGCCTCTAAGGACGAGGTCGCCGCTGGTGGCAGCGACATCCTCCTCCTCATCCTCCATATCAGAGGTGCTCATGTAACCGCCATCGTCTGTCACCACATATGCCCGGCTACTTGGGCAATCTTTCAGTACATGACCAAGTCCATGGCAGCGGTGGCACTAAATCCGTGTAGTGTGTCCCGTCGAAGCGACAGAGGAAGCACTAGTAGCTGATACCGGCACAGAATTTTTACGTGAGACCGCAGAAGGTCTTGGTGCGGCAGCGGTAGCAGAAGCACCAGTAGGTCCCTTGGCAGTAGAAGCTGCTGGTGGGGGCATCCGAAAAGATGGCTTGGGCAGCCCCGAAGTCCCCATTGGCCGCGGTGGGTAGAAGGTATGACTGGATTTGTTGTACGCCTCAAAAGCCTAGAAAAGTCCCTGCTATTCTTTCTCTACAAGCATAGCATACTGGAAACACTGGTTGAGAGTATAAAATTCTTTATACTCAAGGATGTCCTGAATTTCTTTTCTCAAACTAGAATAAAAGCAGCATATCTGATCCTCTACTTTTTCAACTACAACACAACAAATCAAACCCTTCTGAAGCTCACTAAAGTACTCTTAAACTTTTTTATCTCCTTGATCTAAGCGCTGTAGTTTATTATGAATCTCTCTATAAAAATAAGGAGGAACAAAACGATCTCGCATTGCTACCTTAAGTTCTTCCCAAGTAGTAGGCTAATCAGTTTCAGCAGCTAGACCACTACACCAAACAATAGCAAAGTCCTTAAACTCACTAGTGGCTTGTCTAACTCTATGTTGTTCAGGAACAAGGTGGGCATTAAATTTTTTGCTCTATAGTCATCTCCCAATCAAGATAAGCATCACCATCATACTGACCCGAAAATGAAGGAATTGAAAACTTAATTTTAGCACATGGATCATCTGGAGCATGGCCATGATTGTTACCTTGTGGGCGATGGTTGTGGTTGTGGAAACCACCCATACCTTGAGTGTTATGGTGCAAACGACGTCCTAATCTCATGGCCCATGTAGCAGCCCTATCCATGGTGTTGTCAGCCTTATACACCGTGTCTTCGTCATGGTTGTTTTCAATGTTGTTGGTGATGTTGTCGTTGGTCTTGTGAGCAGTCTCCAACTCGATAACTTGACCGGTTAACTTAGAGACCCTCTTATCCAACCGCTCAATGCTTTCTCCAAGCTGAAGCTTGTTGGCCGCGTCAGTGACGGCCCTGGTGATCGTCTCTGCCAAATCACTATGAGCCGCCTGCAAAGCATTCTGTAGCTGATCTTGGCTCACACACTCATCAAATTTTGAGGACGAAGGCCCCTCTCCATCATTTCCTGTCATCACAAACACCAAAACAGGAGACAAACAATGAAGGTTATCCCTACAAAACTACTAAGCAGTGGTGTCTCTTAACACAACAAAAGGAAGCTCCTTACAAAGCTCTTACAAAGTTCTGAAAAGCAAAGCAAAGGATATTGGGGAGGTATCTTCCACAATTGCAAGGTTCACAAAATAACCTGTGCTGTCCAAAAGAAATATGTAGAGCTAGGAAGGCCATATATATGTATGTGAGTGGCACACAAATCAAAAACAGAGAGTAAAGCTGAATAAGTGCCCCAAGTAACTTGTCCCTAGTTGCTGGTCTACCTGTGTCCTAGAACAGTAGTGATAACAAGGCAGAAACAAGTAGGCAAAGGAACACAGCCGAGAACAGGGTCCTATGTGTAAAATAGCCAAACCTCCAAATTCCTTGGGGCTAGATGGAGCAGTAGTAGAAATCCCAAATTTCTTTTTTTTGAATTTATTTTTTGATATTTATGTCCAACTCAATGGCAACAAGAGAGAACCCACAGAAAATTTCAGCTCAAACAGAGGTAGGATATGGCCTACAGAAATTCTGGAAGTTTCATAAAACATCAGATTTCAACTTGAATGAATTTTTTCTTTATCTTCCTGATTTTTTTTTTTAATTGTTTTGAGATGGGGAAATGGCCTTTGGCATTTGGGGAGGCCCAAAATCGAGTCAAGAAGCTCTTTTAAAAATTTCAGCCAAAATGGACAACCAAGCAAAAAGTTATGACTGTTTTTACTGAAGGTACCTCGAAAACGGTATTGATGAAACCCGAGGCCGGGTTTGAGGGAAACCCGAGTCGGGTATGGGGTCGGATAGGAAAAATTTTTTGGCGGATTGGATGCAGCGAAAAGTGAAATTTGTGGGGTTGGTCTGAGGTGTTGAGGGTGGGTTTAGGGTCGGTTTAGGGCAGGATTAGGGTGGGCGTGTTGATCAATCAACCCTAGCACACAAAGCCAAACAAAACAGAGGGTGGTTTAGGGGATGGCGGCTAGGGTTGTAAGGGAAACAGTACTAATGACAAAACACAAACTAAACTAGCAACTAAACAAGAACTAGGGAACAAACTCAACACTACGGACTCTGAAATTGAAATATGCAAAGGCTAAACACATGGTTATGGGCAGGAGAACAATTTTTTTGTGGTTTTTTGTTGACGATAGGAAGAACACGAAAATCAAATTAAAGGATAGTGCAAACTTGACGGTGTACTTGAAGCTCTGATTACCACTTGATGTGAACAAGGATTATCGATCTTCTAAAAGGTTCTGATAATCTTGATTTGGGTGGAGGTAAAACATAAATCGATCCGGCTTCTAAACAACACGTCCAGAACCCCGCAATCATAGCACAATGTCTCTTCCGGTTGTCAACCGTCCAAGGATAATTGACCTCACCAAGAAGGCTAATACCTGCCTGTGAATCAATAACACAAGCAAAAACAACAAAGAATGCAACATAATTGCAGATGTATGATTAAACTCACGAAGTTGGGGTCTCAAAAACCGAAGTGATGATGAAACTGTTATGAACAGAATAATCTAAGCAAAACCCAAACCCTAATGGTGCGGTGGTGGCTGTATATGAAGACCCTAGGCTCGTGCAAGACCCTCTGGATGCACCCCTAGTTGGGCTCAACTAGATACAAAGCCCAAAGGCCAAAAACAGGCGACGAAGCACCGACACAGATTCTGGACCCTCTCTTGTTTTAATGATTTTCAATGACTCCGGATGAATTTTGACATGGGGCCGGTGGCATTGGAAAAGTATTCTCCTTTTCTTTTCGTGCATATGGAGAACGTCAAAATCTGAGTCAGTATGTGTCCTGGGCGTCCGTTTTAGTGCAAGGCTGGTCCTGGGCCCTGAAACAGACTTGAAGTCCGTTCTGATTGGGCCTCCACCATGGCTTCCAAGTCATTGCTGGTCCTCCACGTTCCCATGTCCTTCTCCCATCATTTCCTTGTCCTCTCCATGGTTCATAATCATAATCTAATCATTAGGTAGCAAACCATTCTCAAAAGTAACCTATAATGAAGAACATAGGAACGAGCTCACCTCTAAATTTAGTCGCCGTGCGCGAGCTCTAGTCATTGGACCTTGCAAGTCCTGAACTGGAGGAGTGTTGTGTGTATCCATAGGAGTGATGTCCTCATCATGGTATCACTGATACCGGCCATTTGAAGTTGATGACTGCATATCCGCGGTGAAATACTTCTCTTTCTTTCCATTTTTTATGCTAAGGACGATATTCTTCGTATCGGCCGTGATCAAGCACTCGAGATCATCAGCCAACCCAAACGCTTGGATGATACCTCTTCAAATATTTGCCATTGATAGCTCTACCAAATTCTTCTTCGTCTATATCTTATAGAAAATATGCATTGCCTGGTGCACATCGGCTTACTTTGAACGGCCCCTCCCATGTTGGCGACAATTTTCCAAACCTATTATGTCTAGAGCTGATGGGCATCTTATTACCTTCTTGTATCTCCTTCTAAAAAACTTTTGGGCGCCACCTTTTTATTGTAAAACTTGGATACACGAGCTTTGTTCTCCTAGATTATCTCTAAGCCTCTCATCCGATGTTGAAGGACATCCTCTAATTCATCATTCATAATCTGTCTGTAATCATCGACTGATAGCTGATCTTGCAACTCTATTCCCCTAGACCCCATATTTCTCTCCCAAGGCAAAACTGCTTCATGGCTGTATAC
Organism: Eleusine indica; assembly: GCA_030378355.1. Taxonomy (NCBI): domain Eukaryota; kingdom Viridiplantae; phylum Streptophyta; class Magnoliopsida; order Poales; family Poaceae; genus Eleusine; species Eleusine indica. Next base: position 26,016,644 of record CM059501.1, on the reverse strand, counting down.
CAGTTGATAAGGTGGCACCTTTATCGACCCATGGCATGCCATCCTATAAGCCCATAATGACTCAGCCAACGTCGTATGCCACTTCCTTGGTTGTTCATCTATCTTTCTTTTGATTAACTTGATTAATCTCTTGTTAGATGCTTCTGCTTGACCATTAGCTTCAGCATAATAAGGCGATGAATTTAACAACTTAATATCCATACTATTGGCAAAGTTTTGAAACTCTTCCGAAGTGAAAACAGAACCTTGGTCAGTAGTAATAGTCTGTGGCACACCAAACCTATGAATAATATGCTCTTTGACAAAACTAATCACATCATTGGTTGTCACATTCTTCATCAAAACTGCTTCAACCCACTTTGTGAAATAATTTGTAGCTGCCATAATATACTTATGACCCTTGCTTGATGCTGGATAAATTTGGCCAATCATATCCATACCCCAACCTCTAAATGGCCACAACCTAATGATTGGGTTCATAGCCGATGCTGGCACTCTTTGAATTGCTTCAAACTTCTAACAATCTTGACATCCTTTGTAATACCTGAATCAATCATCTAGCATAGTAGGCCAATAATATCCAATTCTCTTCAACAACCACCTCATTTTATGGGCTGATTGATGTCTACCACAAATGCCTTCATGAACTTCGCACATAACAACCTTGGCTTCTTCTTGATTCAAACATCTCAACAACATACCATCAATCAACTGATAATAAAGCTTTTCTTCTAATAAAACATACCTCAACGCCATATAACGAATCTTTCGAGGAGTACGTTGTGTTGGATCCTTAAGATACTGAACAATCTTGGACCTTCAATCTTCTTGATCGACATCGGCTACATCAACAATGACCTCATCGGTATTCAACTGATAGCCTGATGCCTTTTGTGCCAAATAATTTGCATCCATATTCTGCTCTCTCGGGACACGCTTGAATCTTACTACTCTGAAGTGTTGTATCACATCCTGACACTCAGCATAGAATAGCCTCAATATATCATCTTTGCATTCAAAATCTCCTACTAGCTGCCCGAGTACCCGTAATGAATCTCCAATGACTTCAATGCAATCGACTCTAGCTTCTCTCAAAATCTGCAAGCCCTTAAGAAAAGCTCTATACTCAACCTAATTGTTAGTCGATGTCTCTACAGCAAATGCAAACTCAAATCTTGCCCCCTGAGGTGATATAATGACGAGTCTGATGCCACATCCATTCTTGCACACAGAACCATCAAAAAACAATAACCTTGGCACCGGCTCCACCATCAAGACATCTGAACCACAATGCTCAACGACTAGATCATTAAGAATTTGACCCTTCACAGCTTTAGCAGATTCATAAGTTAAGTCATATTCGGCCAATGCTAGCATCCATTTTCCAATCCTGCCCTTCAAATTTGGAGCCGATAGCATATACTTGATGACATCGGCTTTGCATACCACCACGCACTCGGTCGATAACAAATAATGCCTTAAGTTCACACATGAGAAATATAAACATAAGCATAATCTTTCAATCTCACTGTACCTGGTTTCGGCATGAATCAATCGTCGACTCAAATAAAACACGACCATTTCCTTTCCATCCTGCCCCTATATCAAAGTCGATCCTATCGACTTTTTATCAGCCGTGAGATATAGTTTAAAGGGCAATCCTTTCCTTGGTGGCACCGATACAGGAGGCGAGATCAGATAATTCCTTACATCATCCAAGGCCTTCTGATGTTCAGGTTCCCGTACGAATTTCTGATCAGCCTTCAACTTCAACCATGGAGTAAACACATGAATCCTTCCTAATAATTTTGAGATAAGTCTTCTTATGAAATTAACTTTGCCGATCAGGGATTATAGCTCCGTCTTGTTAACCGGAGGCTTAATATCTTTGACAGCCTTAATACTCTTCGGACCAATTTCAATTCCTCTTTTATGTACAATAAAGCCCAGAAACTGGCCAGCCGATACCCCAAAAGCACACTTCCTAGGATTCATCTTCAAACCTTCTGGTCCTCTCAAGTGCGTCTCGCAAATCGGCTATATGGTCTTCTACTCTTCTAGATTTAACCACTACATCATCAATATAAATCTCCACTAACCTGCCAATTCTTCAACCCAAACGTCATGAAGACCCATTCATACAATCCAATAGCCCCAGGACACCTGAAAGCAGTCTTTAGTATATCTTCATCTAGCATAAAATTCTGGTTGTAACCAACATCGCCATCCATAAAACTAACAATCTTTTCTCTAGCTGCTGCATCAACTAGAAGATCAGCTATCGGCATCAGGTAATCATCTTTGGGCGTAGCCTTGTTCAATGGTCGAACATCGATACACACCCTCAACTGTCCATTATGCTTGAACATAGGTACGATATTTGAAACCCACTCTGGATATCGGCAAGGCCTGATGAACTTAGCATCATATAATCTGGTAATCTCAGCCTTGATCTCATCATAAATCTTTGGATTTACTCTTCTTGGTGGTTGCTTGTACGGATGATATCCAGGTTTGGTAGGAAGCCGATGTTCAATAATGGATCGACTAAGACCGGGCATCTTTGAATAATCGCAAGCAAAACAATCCTGATACTCTTTCAACAACTTTATTAATTCAAGTTTAAATCATCTAATTTATTACTCATAAAAGTTGACCTAGGCTTGTCGCCATCTCCTATATCGACTTCCTGTAGTTTATCGACCGACATAAATCGTTTCCCTAACTTGCCATCCTCTACAAAATCCATTGGGGCGCCTGTCAGAGAAACAATTTTAAATTTATTGGTCCACCACTTCAAGACCCTGAGTAGTAATCTTGACGTAGTCCCCATCCCAGATCTTGCCACACAGACACTTCATATCATCTGCATGCCATGGTGCTAAATCGGCCGATGCGACATTGACGGTTTCATCGGTCTAGACTACCTTAACTTGATCGCCGATCCACTGGACAAGAGATTGGTGCATAGTCAATCGTATGCAGCAGTTAGCATGTATGCAGCATGGCCCAACAACAAGCTATAGGTTCCCTTTCCATCAATAACAAAGAAAGTAACTGGCAAAGTCTTATTGCCGATTGTAAGCTCCACATTCAAGACTCCTTTAACAGCTGCAGTGTGACCACCATCGTCTCTCAAAATCATGTTGGTGTCGATTAGGTCTTCTTCATTCTTACCCATCTTCCTGGCGGTGGTGATCTGCATATTGTTGACTATAGCACCCCCATCGACCATCATTTTTCCCATCGGCATCCCGTTAATGAAACCTTTTAAATATAAAGCCTTGAAGTGTTGATGCTTAGACTCATCTGATTGTATACATCAAATACTAACTAATGCACGTCATCTTCATCAGCAAACAATTCTTCCTCTTAAGCCACAAATTATTGTGGGAGCATCATCACCATGCCTACTATAGCACTTGGTATCTGCACCCGCGTCTGCACTTTTGGCCTCCACACTTTCTTGGGCGGTTGATCATCACCTTCATCATAGTAGTATCAACCAGGCCTTATTTGTCTGTAGTGTGTTGAGGGGATCACTTCGCAAGCCACCCCTCGAGGGTTTATCAAAGTCGGGCTATGAATAAAAGTCAAAGTTAACCATCATTACCCTTTTTATTAACCATAACTTTGAGGTATAGGTGTCTATTGCAGGACTCAGAAAAACCAAGACCCTTCGGCCCTAGCAGAAGGAGGCAAGTGCGCTCAAAAGCAGCGGACCCTTCAACAATACCTCCACGCCCAGGAAGGATGAAACCATCATCCCTTGAAGAATAGAGCAGCAGACCCTTCGAGCGATACCTCCGCGCCCACGAAGGACAAAGCCATCATCCTTCGAAGGACAAGACACCGGACAAGGCCAAGAACTAGCATGGCACGAAGAGGACAACACGTGGCGCCAGCATGTGTCGTGGCGTGCGGGACAAGGAAGGGTACCAGAAAAGCTCAAACGACTGATTTATCCTTTATGACCATTTTGTACAGAATATTCAGAGAATATAGTAGGTAATTAGGGACAAAATGGTCATTTGCATATGACCTAAGTACGGGCCTATAAATAGAACACCCCTACTTACTTGTAACGGGACAAATCTTTTTGGGAATACATGATGGGAGCCCATTGTTCTGTTTCGTACCCTTCGTGATTCCTTTTCATGTTTACTCTTTTTGTTAGTGGCACTGAAGCTCGCGCTTTGTGACACCAACAGTGACGCCCACCGTGTTGTGAGCTCGTACATAAGCTCACGATGACTCAACTCCACGGACCGCTATCTTCAAGCGGCACTCCCCCCCCCCCCCCCCCCCCCCCCCCACGAAGCAGCGCTCTGGGAGACCCCCAACTAACTAACGATCAATCTACATCGCAAGTAACAAAAGAGAATACCCCCAAAGTGCAACCATCGCTTCAAGCAGAAGTGGTAGGTGGTCCAAAAGACCCAGTACATCGTCCCGAACAACCGTCAAGCTCAAACCCTCTGGGAAGCAACACCCAACCTCGATGACAGCAGCACAAGAGATGGAACTGTTAGCCCACAGAGCCGAGCACCTTGAGCAACTCAAGCAACAGATGTCGAAGAACTCCAGAGAACCATTGGCAGAGCAAGTCGCCAAGAATCAAACCCAACACCTGAAGCTCACCCATACCTCGAGCAAGAAGTACCACTTACGCCAAGCTGTCAGCCGATAGCCGCAGAAGTACTGCCAATTCGAAGAGCAAGCACAACGGGCATAATTGACAAAGACTCACCTCTCTCCAAAGGGTTGCAAAGAGCTCCATACCCACCGCAGTTCAGAATGATATCGCTAGCCAAATTCAGGGGAAATTCTAACCCAAGGCAATTCCTCATGAGCTTCAAAGCAGCAATCATATCAGTAGGAGGAGACGAGGTAACCTTGGAAAAGGCATTCGTTTGCGCCCTCGAAGAGTCCGCCCTCAATTGGTATTTCAAGCTGCCCCCCCCCCCTCTGATCTCTATACAGCTGGGAAAACATAAGGGATAAGGTGGTCACAAGCTTTCGAGGGTTCCGCACCATTATGGAACCATCACATGAGCTGTTGAATATCGCCCAGCAAGAAAATGAGCAATTACATGATTACTACAGAAGATTCCTCACACTTCGATCCCAGGCCCCGAGTGTCATGGATAAGGTGACAATAAGTTCTATACTCAGAGGCATGCGAGCATGCCAGATGTCTTCATACTATGCGCAAAAACCACCACGCACAATGCAAACCCTATGTACGAAGTTCGAAGAATACAGTAGATCAGATGTGGATTACAAAAGACGCAAGCAAAGTCAAAATAAGAGTCACAACCAACCACATGGCGAAGGTGGCTATCAAGAAAGGCAGTACAGAAAAACGAAGCAATCCGCGGAACCCTCGCCTTCGTTCATCGACCACATTGAGGGAGAGAAAGAAGACATCACGGGTGGAGATAACCAAAGTAATGATTTCAGAGGGAGCAGCCAACGAGGGCGGGGCAGAGGCCGAGGCTCTCAAGTCCAGACTCAACCGGCCAGGAAGCCATACTGTTTCTACTGCGGAGAGGACAAGGGGCATAAAACTTCCACTTGCCTCAAAACAAAAGAATTCCAAGAAAGGATCAAAGCAGAAAAGAAGGCTTCGTCCTTACCCAAAGCCATCAATTATACATCACCCAACCCATGGCCCTAGCAACCATAACCACAACCCGCTCAGCCCAATTACCACTACCCAAGCACCCACCATCATCAACTTTACGCACCATCCCCATATTTTCATGCAACTCACCCCACACAACCGCCTAGCCAATATACTCAACCCAGACAACAAATCCAACAACCATCGCCTAGCCAAGACCAGCAAAGCCAAAAGCAAGAGCCTCAGCACCTACCACAACCTAAACCAGAGTCCACCCCAAACCAAGCCGCAACCTTCCCAGTACAAGGCTACATTGGAATGATATGCGGAGGGTCATCTCAGACTTTGAAATCAAAAGAAGAAGAAGAAGAGGTCACTTTTGAATGGTAGACAACGTTTTCACAGAAGGACCTGTTATCAAGTCAAAGTGGTCTCATATTCCCATCACATTCACCGAATCAGATCTCAACCTCAAAGTTTATCCACATGTTGATGCGTTTGTAATCGAAGCTCACATCCACACTTGGATGGTCAGTAAAGTTCTCGTAGACAATGGCAGCCAGGCAGACATACTATTCGTAAACACCTTCGAGCAAATGAGCCTCAGCAAAAGTTCCCTGCAGCCGTCAAACATACCACTCATAGGCATTGGTGGAAAAAGAATCACAACCATGGGCACAATCTCCCTCCCAGTATCGTTCGGCAACACCCAAAACCCTCAAACAGAATATGTAACATTCAATGTGGTGGATCTCTGCCACCCATTTAACGTCATATTTGGCTCGGGCACAATTAACACCTTCGAAGCCGTCATCCACAGTGCATATCTATGCATGAAGATTCCAGCAGCCGGAGGGGTTATCACAGTCAAAGGAGATCAGCAGATGGCAAGAGACATAGAAAAAGGTTATGCACCGAGGGAAAGAAACTGCAACAACATACAGGTTTTCAGCCAAGAGCAGCTAGAGGATGAAGAGAAAACCCGAAAAGCTCATGAGCAGCATAAAGTGAATGCAAGAGAAGAGACATGATGTCTCGACAAAGAAAAGGTTGCAGTTCAGCCAGACGAAGAAACCAAAAAAGTACTGCTCGATGAACAAGTCCTTGGCCAGTTCGTTATAGTAGGCTCTGGCTTAGAACCCGAAGAAGAGAAAGAACTGCTAGCATTTCTGAGTAAGAACAAACATGTATTCGCCTGGTCTTCAGCAGACCTCGAAGGTGTGGACAGAAGCATCATAGAGAAGAAGCTAGAGGTCGACATAAAGATCAGGCCAAAGAAACAGAGGCTTCAAAAGATGTCCGATGAAAAAACAAAAGCTATCAGAGCGGAAGTCCAATGGCTCCTCGATGCTTTTGTCATCCGCGAAGTCAAATACCCATCTTGGCTAGCAAACTGTGTAATGGTAAGGAAAAAGAACGGGAAGTGGAGAATGTGTATAGACTTCACAGACCTCAACAAATCTTGCCCCAAAGACGACTTTCCATTGCCTCGAATTGACAAAATTGTGGATGTAGCAGCTGGAGCGAGCTGCTGTCATTGCTTGATTGTTTCTCCGGCTATCATCAGATATGGCTAAGGAGGGAGGATGAGGAAAAAACAAGATTCATCACATCCTTTGGTACTTAGTGTTTCGTAAGAATGCCCGAGGGGTTGAAAAATGTCGGCCCCACATTTTGCCGCATGACTCAGAAAGCCTTCGAGTCATAGTTCAGAAAAAGCGTACACGCTTATGTGGACGATATCATAGTAGCAAGCAAAGTAAAGGGCAACCACATCTCAGACCTCACAGAAACATTCGCAAACCTTCGAGCAGCAAGGTTAAAACTGAATCCAGAGAAGTGCATTTTCGGCATCCGATAAGGAAGAGTACTCGGTTGTCTGGTGTCAGCCAAAGGCATCGAAGCTAACCCAAACAAAATCAAACCTGATGAGAACATCTCTCATATGGATACACACAATACTCCTCTAATTCTGGACTTGCAAGGTCCAATGACTAGAGCTCGTGCACGACGACTAAATTTAGAGGTGAGCTCGTTCCTACGTTCTTTGCTATATGTTACTTTTGAGAATGGTTTGCTACCTAATAATTATTTTATGATTAGTAACCATGGAGAGGACTGGGAGATGATGGGAGAAGGAGTTGGGAACATGGAGGACCAGCAAGGGCTAGGAAGCCAAAGTGGAGACCCAATCAAAACCGACTTCGAGTCTGTTTCGGGGCCCAGAACCAGTCTGCGCTAAAACGGTCGCCCAGGACGCATATGGACACAGATTTGGACGTTCTATATATGCATGGAAAGATAAGGAGAATACCTTTTCAATGCCGCCAGCCTCATATCAAAATTCATCCCAAGTCATCGGGAATCATCAAAACAAGAGAGGGTCCGGAATCTGTGTCGGTGCTGCATCGCCTATTTTTGGCCTTTGGGCTTTGTATCTAGTTGAGCCCAATTAGGGGCACGTCTAGAGGGTCTTGCATGATCCTAGGATCTTCATATACAGCCGCCACCACACCATTAGGGTTCAGGTTTTGCTTAGATAAATTCTGTTCATAAGCAGTGTCGCCGTTCGTCGATTTGTGAGACCTCAACTTCGTGAGTTTAATCATACATCTGCAATTGTGTTGCATTCTTCGTTGTTCTTTCTTGTGTTCTTGATTCGCAGGTAGGGATTAGCCTTCTCGGCGAGATCAATCATCCTTGGACAGTTGATAACCAGAGGAGACGTTGTGCTGCGATTGCGGGGTTCTGAACGTGTTGTTTAGAAGCCGGATCGATTTGTGTTTCGCCTCCACCCAAATCAAGATTTTTTAGAACCTTTCAGAAAATCGGGAACCCTTGTTCACATCAAGTGGTAATCATCCAAATGCAAGAGCCCCAGTGCCGAAAGGATGTGTAGAAACTCACAGGAGATTCTTGACAAAAAGTTGAGGTGACCCACACTAGGCTATGCCCTGTGTGCCCTCGTCAAAAAATTCAAAAAAAAATTGGGAAGATAAAGAAAAAATTTATTCGAGTTGAAAACCGACGTTTTCTAAAACTTCAAGAATTTCTGTAGGCCACGTCCTAGCTCTGTTTGAGCTGAAATGTTTTGTGGTTTCTCCCTCTTTGTTAGTGAGTTGGAGAAAAATATCAAAAAAATAAAATAAAATAAAGAAATTTGTGATTCCTACTAGTGCTCCATCTAGCCTTCTGCAATTTCTGAGTTTGGCTGTTTTATACTTAGCCCCCTGTTATCGACTGTGTGCCTTTGTCTCCTTGTTTCTTCTTTGCTATCACTACTGTTCTAGGACATAGTTAGACCAGCAACTAGGGAGAAGTTACTTGGGCAATTATTCAGCTTTACTATCTGTTTTTGATTTGTGTGCCACTCACATATATATATATTTGGCCTTTCTAGCTCTACATATTTCTTCTGGACAGCACACAGGTTATTTTGTAACCCTTGCAATCGTTGAACACACCTCCCTGGTATCCTTTGTTTTGTAGCGATAACTTTCACTTTTTGTTTCCTGTTTTGGTGTTTCTGATGTCAGGAAGGGATGGAGAGGTTGCTTCGCCCTCAAAATTTGATGAGTGCATGAGCTAAAGTCAGCTACAGAAGGCTTTGCAGGCGGTTCAGAGTAATTTGGCAGAGACGATCACTAGGGCCGTCACCGACGCCGTCACCAAGCTTCACCTGGGCGAAAGCATTGAACGGTTGGATAAGAGAGTCTCTAAGTTAACCGATCAGGTTGTCGAATTGGAGACTGCTCACAAGACCATCAACACCAACACCAACACCAACACCAACACCAACAACGACATTGAAGACGATCATGATGAAGAAACGGTGTATAAGGCTGATGGCACCATCGATAGGTCAGCTACAAGGACCGCAAGGTTACGATGTCGTTTGCAACGTAACCCTCAAGGTATGGGTGGTTTCCACAATCACAACCATCGCACACAAGGTGACCATGCTCCAGATGACCTGTATGCTAAAATTAAATTTTCAATTCCTTCGTTTTCGGGTCAGTACGATGGTGATGCTTACCTTGATTGGAAAATGACTATAGAACAAAAATTTAATGTCCACCTTGTTCCTGAACAACATAGAGTTAGACAAGCCATTAGTGAGTTTAAGGACTTTGCTATTGTTTGGTGGAGTGGTCTAGCTGCTGAAACTGATTTGCCTACTACTTGGGAAGAACTTAAGGTAGCAATGCATCATAGTTTTGTTCCTCCTTCTTCTTATAGAGAGATTCGTAATAAACTGCAGCGTTTAGATCAAGGGTTTCATTCGTTGTGCTGTGGTTGGAAAAGTAGAGGATCAGATTTGCCGCTTTTATTCTAGTTTCAGAAAAGAAATTCAGGACATCCTTGATTATAAAGAATTTTATACCCTCAACTAGTGTTTCCAGTATGCTATGCTTACAGAGAAAGAATCACAGGGACTTTTCCAGGCTTTTGAGGAGTACAGCAAGTCCAGGACTTTCTACCTACCCACCACGGCCGACGGGGACTTCGGGGCTGCCCAAGCCATCTTTCCGGCCGCCCCCACCAGCAGCTGCTAAGGGAGCTAGTGTTGTTTCTGCAGCACCAAGATCAGCCCCTGCCCCTTCTACTCGCTTAGGTAAAAATTCTGTGCAGGTACCAGCTAGTAGTGCCTCCTCTGTTGCTTCGACAGGACGCACTACAGGGATTCAGTGCCACCGCTGCCATGGTCTTGGTCATGTGCAGAAAGATTGCCCAAGTAGGCGGGCATATGTGGCGACAGACGATGGCGGTTACATGAGCACCTCCGATGTGGAGGATGAGGAGGAGGATGTCGCTGCCACCAGTAGTGACCTTGTCCTTGGAGGCGGAGATACCACGGGCTACATGAATATTATTGTGCAGCGTGTGCTTAGCACACAAATCTAGCAACCCGAGACGATGCAACGACATAACTTGTTCCAGATTTTCTTCGTCATCAAGAAACGTCGAGCACATCATCATTGATGGAGGAAGTTGCAACAATTTGGTGAGTTCTGATGTGGTTAAGAAGCTTGAGTTGACCACATGCCCACATCCACATCCATACTACATTCAGTGGTTAAATGACTCTGGAAAAGCTAAGGTAATACAAACTTGCAGAGTTCCTTTATCTATTGGTTCCTATGTGGATTCTGTTGATTGTGATGTTGTACCCATGCAAGCATGTTCACTTTTATTGGGTAGACCTTGGGAATTTGATAATGATGCTGTACAACATGGTAAAAGTAATAAGTACACTTTTATGGATAAAGGAACTAAAATTACTTTGTTACCAATGACCCCTGCTGAAATTGTACAAGCTGATTTAGAACGAGCTGCTAGTTTGAAAAATAAAGGCCCTGAAATTAAGCAACCTGTTAATTCTGATTCTACACCAAGTAATGTTAATGATTCTTCAAGTTCTAAGGGTGCTGGAATTAAATTACAAGGTCGTTCATGTCTTGCCACAAAATCTGAGCTTGCTGAAATTTCTGCTGATGATATTTGCTATGCTTTGATATGCAAACAAGCCTTGTTTTCGCTTGGTGATATTGCTTCTAGTGCTTTGCCTCCTGCTGTCACTAACCTTTTGCAGGAGTATGAGGATGTTTTCCCAGCTGAGATGCCCCTAGGATTGCCACCTTTGAGAGGGATTGAGAATCAAATTGATTTGATTCCTGGTGCTACATTGCCAAACCGTGCTGCCTATAGGACCAACCTGAGGAGACTAAGGAGATACAACGACAAGTCCAAAACCTTTTGGATCGTGGTGGCTACCATCAAATTAGAATGAAACTTGGAGATGAATGGAAAACAGCTTTCAAAACCAAATTCGGGTTGTATGAGTGGTTACTAATGCCTTTTGGTTTAACTAATGCATCCAGTACTTTCATGCGTTTGATGAATGAGGTTTTAAGACCTTTTATTGGCAAATTTGTGGTTGTTTACTTTGATGATATCTTGATTTATAGAAAATCCATGGATGATCATATGATTCATTTGCGTGCTGTTTTTGATGCTTTGCGAGCTGCACGTTTATTTGGTAACCTTGAGAAATGCACCTTTTCCATGAATCGAGCCTCTTTTCTTGGCTATGTTGTGACTCCATAGGGAATTTAGGTGGATGAGGCGAAGATTGAAGCCATAAAGAGCTGTCATGTACCAAAAACTATCACACAGGTGAGGAGTTTTCTTGGCCTTGCAGGTTTCTACCGCCGCTTTGTCAAAGATTTCAGCACCATTGCTGCACCATTGCATGAGTTGACAAAGAAGGGTGTTGACTTCCATTGGGGTAAGGTACATCCTGAGTCTTTTGATGCTTTGAAGGACAAACTTACACATGCACCATTGCTGCAATTACCCAATTTTGATAAAACTTTTGAGCTTGAATGTGATGCTAGTGGTATAGGCATTGGTGGTGTTTTGATGCAAGATGGTAAACGTGTTGCATACTTTAGTGAGAAAATTACTAGGCTTGTTTTGAATTATTCCACGTATGATAAGGAACTATATGCACTTGTACGTTCTTTAGAGATATCGCGTCATTATTTGTTGCCCAAAGAATTTGTTATTCATTCTGATCATGAATCACTTAAGTATATTCGCTCTCAATGGAATTTGAACCGTAGACATGCTAAATGGGTTGAGTTTATTAAGTCTTTTCCTTATAGTATTAAACATAAGAAAGGGAAGGATAATGTGATTGGTGATGCTTTATCTAGGCGATATACTTTGTTGTCTCAACTTGATTGTAGAATTTTTAGACTTGAGGCAATTAAAGAATAATATGTTGCTGATGTTGATTTTAAAGATGTATTGCTGCACTATAAAGAAGGTCGTGATTTTAAAGAACAATATGTTGGACTAAGAGGGGGAGTGATAGCATTTTTGTTGTTGTGGATCATTTTTCTAAGATGGCACACTTTATACCATGTCATAAAACTGACGATGCTAGTTATATTGCAAACCTCTTTTTCAAAGAAATTGTACGTTTGCATGGTATGCCTTTTACTATTGTTTCAGATCATGATGCAAAATTCTTGAGTCATTTTTGGCGCACGCTTTGGAATAAGTTGGGTACAACGTTGCTATTTTCTACAACTTGTCATCCACAAACTGATGGACAAACTGAGGTTGTGAACCACACTTTAGGCACTATGTTGAGAGCTATTTTGAAGAAAAATTTGAAGCAATGGGAAGAATGCTTGCCTCATGTTGAGTTTGCTTATAATCGGGCAACACATTCTACTACCAAGGTAAGTCCCTTCATGATAGGTGTAGAGTGCCCGATCTTTCGGCGAGTGGAGATAACTTCGATTTGGTGGATGTTGACCCTCACGATCCGACTACGACGAGCAAGCCGAAGCGCCAATGCAATCGCTGAACCAACTTCCGGAGGATATTAACCTTGCGGTAAACAAGATCAACCTGATCACGAGGATCAATTCTTACGCGCAATCGAAGAACGAGCAAGAATTAGAGGCGAGCAATCTGATGTATTGCACGAAGGTGGAGTTCTGAATTCACGTCGAGAGACGGATGTATAGCTAAGCTAAACTTAAAACAAAACTCAAAGATTACAAGGGGCGCAGCCCTTGATTATATAGGGGGAGGACGAGGCATCTAGGGCCGGCTGAAGTGGAGAGGCACGCGGTGGAGAGGGAGTCGTGCGACTTGGGCCTCGTGGGCCTTCGGGCGACATCATCCTGGGCCGTCGTTCCTTAGCATCAAAACCGTCTTCAATTCCTGGGCTCGAGCTCTAGTGATTGGGCCCTTGTACGTCGTCGTCTCGTTAGAAGATGGATCCGTAACTCGAGGAGGCGCGACGACGAGAGGTGGAGGCGTGACAGCTTGGTTTGGCGCGCCATCTTCTGTCGTCATTATTCGTATGTCATTGATGTCCTCATCATCCTCCCCTTCTTGAAGTGAAGTCGTCCTCGACGGCAACTCATCATCCTCACCCAAGTATGGTTTCAAATCTGCAACATTAAAACTAGTGGAAACACCAAACTCCATGGGCAAGTCAAGAACATAAGCATTATCGTTAATCTTGGTTAGCACTTTAAAAGGACCAGCAGCACGAGGCATCAGTTTAGAACGACGCAAAGTAGGAAATCTATCTTTACGCAAGTGCAACCAAACCAAATCACCAGGTTCAAAAGAAATATGTTTTCTACCTTTACTACCAGCAACTTGATACTTTTTATTAGCAATGGTAATGTTGTGTTGTGTTTCTTCATGCAATTGTTTCATGTGATCAATATGAGCAAGAGCATCAAGATGTGGTTCATCCTCAGCATCAATAGCAAACAAATCAATAGGCGCCTTAGGAACATAGCCATAAACAACCTCAAAAGGACACAACTTAGTGGCAGAATGTGTAGCACGATTATAAGCAAATTCAACATGAGGTAAACAATCTTCCCAGCGTCTCAAATTTTTATCTAAAACAGCTCTAAGCATAGCAGACAAAGTTCTATTTACTACCTCAGTTTGCCCATCAGTTTGAGGATGACAAGTAGTACTAAACAGCAGCTTAGTTCCTAATTTATTCCAAAGAGAACGCCAAAAACGACTAAGAAACTTAGCATCACGATCAGAGACAATTGTTTTAGGAATTCCATGCAATCTAACAATCTCTCTAAAGAACAATTCAGCAACATTTGAGGCATCATCAGTTTTATGACAAGGTATAAAGTGAGCCATTTTAGAGAAACGATCAACAACCACAAAAATACTGTCCCTCCCCTTCTTAGTGCGAGGCAATCCCAAAACAAAATCCATCAAAATATCAAGCCAAGGAGAAGAGGGAACAGGCAAGGGCATATACAAACCATGATTAGCCAAACGAGATTTAGCTTTTTGACATGTGGTACAGCGTGCAACAAGGCGCTCAACATCACGGCGCATCCGTGGCCAAAAGAAATGGCCGGCCAACACCTCATGTGTCTTGAAAACTCCGAAGTGACCCATAAGACCACCTCCATGCGCCTCCTGTAACAACAAAAGACGAACCGAGCTATCTGGAATACACAGCTTGTTAGCACGAAACAGGAACCCATCCTGCATATGAAATTTGCCCCAAGGTTTCCCATCCTTACAATGCATCATAATATCATGAAAATCAGCATCATTCACATATTGATCTTTCAAAGCTTGCAAACTAAAGATTTTAAAGTCTAATTGGGACAGCATCATATAACGACGAGACAAAGCATCGGCAATCACATTTTCCTTCCCGTTTTTATGTTTAATGATGTATGGAAAAGATTCAATAAATTCAACCCATTTAGCATGACGACGATTCAGATTAGTTTGGGTTCTAATATGTTTCAAAGCCTCATGATCAGAATGAATAATAAATTCGCGAGGCCATAAATAATGCTGCCATGTTTGCAAAGTTCTTACTAAAGCATAAAGTTCTTTATCATAAGTGGAATATTTAAGAGCAGCACCACTTAACTTCTCACTAAAATAAGCAATGGGTTTATGATCTTGCAACAAAACAGCACCCAAACCAATTCCACTAGCATCACATTCCAATTCAAACACTTTATCAAAATTAGGCAATTGTAAGAGAGGAGCATGAGTTAACCGTTCCTTTAAAGTGTTGAATGCGTCGTCTTGTGGTGCGCCCCACTCAAATGGCGCACCCTTCTTGGTCAGCTCATGTAATGGTGCAGCAATAGAACTGAAATCCCGCACAAAACGACGATAGAAGCCTGCAAGACCAAGAAAACTGCGAACCTGTGTGACCGTCGTCGGTTGGGGCCAACTCTGAATGGCGTCCACCTTGCTGCTATCGACCTCAATGCCCTGTGGAGTAACAACATATCCAAGAAACGAAACACGTTGCGTGCAAAAAGTGCATTTTTCCATGTTCCCAAACAAGTGAGCAGCACGCAAAGCATCAAAAACAGCACGCAAATGATCTAAATGCTCATTCATGGATTTGCTGTATATAAGGATATCATCAAAATAGACAACAACAAATATTCCAATGAAAGACCGAAGAACTTCATTCATTAAGCGCATAAAAGTGCTAGTAGCATTAGACAATCCAAACGGCATAACCAACCATTCATACAAGCCAAATTTAGTTTTAAAAGCCGTTTTCCATTCATCTCCTAATTTCATTCTTATTTGATGGTAACCACTACGTAAATCAACCTTAGAGAAAATTGTGGCACCACTAAGTTCATCAAGCATATCATCAAGGCGTGGTATAGGATATCGATAACGAATTGTAATATTGTTAATTGCACGACAATCTACACACATACGCCAAGAACCATCTTTCTTAGGAACAAGCAAAACAGGAACCGAACAAGGGCTGAGAGACTCACGAATGTAACCTTTATCAAGCAATGCCTGCACTTGACGCTGAATTTCTTTCGTCTCCTCAGGATTTGTGCGGTACGGGGCGCGATTAGGAAGCTGTGCGCCTGGAATTAAATCAATCTGATGTTCTATGCCACGAATAGGAGGAAGACCCGGCGGCAATTCAGCGGGAAAAACATCTTTATAGTCCTGCAAAAGGTTAGCAACAACAGATGGAATATGCAACATAGGCGCCTCATCTAGTGAAACAAGCATACGAGAGCAAACTAGCGCATAGCAAAGCAGATTAGCATCATGTAATTCATCAAAATCAGCACGTGTAGCAAGCAAGATAGGGTTATTCAATTTGATCTCATGTTGAACAGGTGCAACAGGAGGCGATGTAACCAATTTTGCAGCTTTTGTCGCTCGAGCAATATCATCTTTAAGAACTTGTTCAGGTGTCATAGGATGAATAACAATTTTCTGACCCTTGAACATGAAGGAATAATAATTGGAGCGACCATGATGAACACTATCGACATCATATTGCCAAGGACGGCCAAGCAACAAAGAGCATGCTTTCATTGGAACAACATCACAATCTACAAAATCAGAATAGGCGCCAAGAGAGAAAGGAACACGTACCGAGCGCGTTACCTTTATTTTGCCGCCATCATTGAGCCATTGAACGTGATAAGGATGTGGATGCTTCCTTGTTGGCAATGACAACTGCTCCACCAATGTCGTACTAGCCAAATTGTTGCAACTGCCACCATCGATGATTATACGGACCGCTCGTTCTTGTACAACGCCTTTGATATGAAAAATGTTGTGGCGCTGATGCTTTTCATCCTGAACGACCTGTGTACTAAGAACACGCTGCACAACAAGAGTGGCATACCTGTCGGCGGCACTAGAGTCGACATGAAGCTCCGTATTATCTGCATGATTAGTGGCAAGCATAGTCTGCTGAATATCCTCTGAATCACTAGCAGAAGAATACCCACTGTCGTCACAAATCAACATAGTTCGTTTATTTGGACAATCACGTATCACACGACCAAATCCTCGGCAACGGTGACACTGAATATCACGAGCTCGTCCAGACGACGAGGAGGACGGCACGAACGAGGCAGATTTGGCCGTGGATGGAGCACTCGACTTGGACGTGGTCGAGGAGTGGTCGCGCGACGTGGAAGGAGGTGTCGACCGTGGAGCTGAAGGCGTCTTGGACCCTACAAAAATGTTAGGTCTTGACGAAGATTGTCGATCCTGCACTTCACGTTCAGCTTTACAAGCATATTCAAATAAGGTGGTCATATCATCATAATGCTTATAATCAAGAATGTTCTGAATTTCACGATTTAACCCACCCCTAAAGCGAGCCATAGCAGCATCATCCAGTTCAACTAAACCACAGCGAATCATACCCTTTTGTAAAGCTTGATAATAATCCTCTACGGAAAGTGAACCTTGTTGAAAACGCTGCATTTGATTAAGCAAATCTCTAGCATAATATGACGGCACAAAACGATGACGCATAGCAGCTTTTAATGCCGTCCAAGTGGCTGGAATATTATCAGGATATCTTTGTCTATACTCACGCCACCAAAGTAAAGCAAATTCAGTAAATTCACTAATAGCAGCCTTAACTTGTAAATTAGCAGGAATATCATGGCATGCAAATTTTTGTTCAACCTCTAATTCCCAATCAAGATAAGCACCCGGATCATATTTGCCATTAAAAGTGGGAATACGAAATTTTATTTTGGCAAAAGAATCATTAATAGGAACACGTACCCTACGAGCACGACCACGGCGATTGTCGTCGTCCTGCTCGGTGTCGGCGCCGTAGTCACGTGCATGTTGCAACTCCGTGAGCTGCGTCGTCATGGTCCCAAGCTGCGTCGACATGGCCTCAAGACGAGTCATGATCGTCGCGAGCGTGGTGCGGCCAGCCGTATCAGCGAGGTCCAGTTGATCAAAACGCTCATTCGACGAAGTGACCGTAGAGTCAAGTCTCTCGTGCATCGTCTTCATGTCGTTGTGTAGACCGTCAACCTGTGCCTGGACATCCTGGAGGGTGAGCTCCTCCGACTTCGAGCTGTTTTCTGCCATAGAAACACAAGCAATACAAAAAGCGGGATCCTACAACGAGAGGTGAGTGGTGGGTGAAAAGCTCAATCAAAAAGCTGTTATCAAATTCTTACCCGTCCTTACCAAGCACGCAAGCGTGAACTGCAACCACAGGTAAAACCGGTGGAAGATTGGAGGAGCGATTGCGTGGTGAAACAAAAACCTGCTCGTAGTAGAAAATTTGTGGGGCTAGGAGGCTGCACTCAATCCAAGGGTTAGCACAATTCAAACAATAACTGCAAAGCTGAATAATGGTGCTAAACGCGAAAAGATTGCTGCCGGTACAAGTGCAAGAGGAAGGAAAAAAAAGGATCAAAACAAAGTGCAGCAAGAACGCGTCGCCTGTGTTGCTCGGCTGCTCTTTTTTTTTCTCTTTTTTTTTCTTTCTTTTTTTTTCTCTTTTTTTTTCTTTTTTTTCTCTTTTTTTTTAATACTTTTTGCTGAAAATATAAACAATGAGACCTCAAATAAGCAATTAAGCACAAGCACTTTTTTTTTTGAGGCAGGGGTAGAACGGTAATAAAAAGATACTCTCTCTCTCTCTCTCTAGAGTAGGAACAAACGAAACCGAGCAGAAACAAACACAGGGCGATACGAGTGGGTCACGATGTAACCGAGTAGGACTCGATCAGTGAGGCGAGCGGATCACGACGTAACCGAGTAGGACTCGATCGTCGAGGCAGTGATCGACCCGGACTCACGGTCGATGATATGATGTGGAGAAAACAGATGCGGCGGAAAGCAAACTGTGATGGTGAAAACACGCGGCACGGCGGAAGGATACGACGATGATAGGAAGAAAACGATAAAACACAGTGTACCAGCAACGATCAAAAGCGAAAGCACAAAAACTCAACAACGCAAATTATTGAACGAAAGTGCGAGGCTCAAAACCGTACTGGGGTAAACTTTTTTTTTGTAATTTTTGGTTTATGTGGACTTGGATAAAACTCACCGAGAAACACTGGAATCTGATACCACTTGATAGGTGTAGAGTGCCCGATCTTTCGGCGAGTGGAGATAACTTCGATTTGGTGGATGTTGACCCTCACGATCCGACTACGACGAGCAAGCCGAAGCGCCAATGCAATCGCTGAACCAACTTCCGGAGGATATTAACCTTGCGGTAAACAAGATCAACCTGATCACGAGGATCAATTCTTACGCGCAATCGAAGAACGAGCAAGAATTAGAGGCGAGCAATCTGATGTATTGCACGAAGGTGGAGTTCTGAATTCACGTCGAGAGACGGATGTATAGCTAAGCTAAACTTAAAACAAAACTCAAAGATTACAAGGGGCGCAGCCCTTGATTATATAGGGGGAGGACGAGGCATCTAGGGCCGGCTGAAGTGGAGAGGCACGCGGTGGAGAGGGAGTCGTGCGACTTGGGCCTCGTGGGCCTTCGGGCGACATCATCCTGGGCCGTCGTTCCTTAGCATCAAAACCGTCTTCAATTCCTGGGCTCGAGCTCTAGTGATTGGGCCCTTGTACGTCGTCGTCTCGTTAGAAGATGGATCCGTAACTCGAGGAGGCGCGACGACGAGAGGTGGAGGCGTGACAGCTTGGTTTGGCGCGCCATCTTCTGTCGTCATTATTCGTATGTCATTGATGTCCTCATCACTTCAAGGTAGTGTATGGTTTTGATCCTCGTACTCCACTTAATATACTTCCTCTACCTACTAATCAGAGAGTTCATGTTGATGCTAAGGAGCGTGCTGAATTTATTTTGCAAATGCATGAGACCACTAGACTTAGTATAAAATTGCTGGTAGTAAAGGTAGAAAGGAAGTAAAGCTTGATGTAGGAGATTTAGTGTGGTTACACTTGAGGAAGGATAGATTTCCAGAATTGAGAAAGACTAAACTAATGCCTAGAGCTGATGGTCCGTTCAAAATAATGGAGAAGATTAATGATAATGCATACAAACTTGAGTTGCCTCCCGAGTTCGGGGTTAGTCCTACTTTTAACATTTCAGATTTGAAACCATACTTGGGAGAAGAGGATGAGCTTGAGTCAAGGATGACACCACTTCAAGAGGGGGAGGATGATGAGGACATCACTCCTATGGATACACAACACTCCTCCAATTCTGGACTTGCAAGGTCCAATGACTAGAGCTCGTGCACGACGACTAAATTTAAAGGTGAGCTCGTTCCTACGTTCTTTGTTATATGTTACTTTTGAGAATGGTTTGCTACCTAATGATTATTTTATGATTAGGAACCATGGAGAGGGCCAGGAGATGATGGGAGAAGGAGTTGGGAACGTGGAGGACCAGCAAGGGCTTGGAAGCCAAAGTGGAGGCCCAATCAAAACCGACTTCGAGTCTGTTTCGGGGTCCAGGACTAGTCTGCACTAAAATGGTCGCCCAGGACGCATACTGACCCGGATTTGGACGTTCTATATATGCACGGAAAGATAAGGAGAAGACCATTCCAATTCTGCCGGCCTCATGTCAAAATTCGTCCGGAGTCTTCAGGAATCATCGAAACAAGAGAGAATCCAGAATCTGTGTCGGTGCTGCGTCGGCTATTTTTGGCCTTTGCGCTTTGTATTTAGTTGAGCCCAATTAGGGGCGTGTCCAGAGGGTCTTGCACGACCCTAGGGTCCTCATATACAGCCGCCACTGCACCATTAGGGTTCAGGCTTTGCTTAGATAAATTCTGTTCATAAACAGTGTGGTCGTTCATCGGTTTGTGAGACCCCAACTTCGTGAGTTTAATCATACATCTGCAATTGTGTTTCGTTCTTCGTTGTTCTTGCTTGTGTTCTTGATTCGCAGGCAGGGATTAGCCTTCTCGGCGAGGTCAATCATCCTTGGACGGTTGATAACCAGAGGAGACGTTGTGCTGCGATTGCGGGGTTCTGAACATGTTGTTTAGAAGCCGGATCGATTTGTGTTTCACCTCCGCCCAAATCAAGATTTATTAGAACCTTTTGGAAGATCGGGACCCTTGTTCACATCAAAAGCAATCATCCAAATGCAAGAGCCCCATTGCCGAAAGGATGTGCAGAAACTCACAGGCAGAATGGCGGCACTAAACCAATTCATATCCAGATCGGTCGAGCGAAGCTTGCCCTTCTTCCAAACACTCCAAGGGGCTCAACCCTTCAAATGGGGCCCAGAACAGCAAAAAGCCTTCGCAGATCTAAAAAATTACCTCAAAAAACAATCAAAGCTAATCAATCCAGAGCCCAGGGCTGTGCTACTGTTATATGTCGCTGCGTCCCATTCGGCAGTCAGTGCAGCCCTTGTACGGGAAAAGAAAATAGTCAAAATGGTTAAAGGGGAACCGAAGGAACTCCTGGTACAACTACCGGTATATTATGTTAGCGAGGCATTGTCTGCCTCCAAGAGGCTCTATTCTGAGATGGAAAAAACCGCATACGCGGTAGTCATGGCTTCCAGATAGCTGCGGTATTATTTTGAGGCTCATCACATCAAAGTGCTCACCAGCCAACCAATTAATGAAATATTTGGCAACCGAGAAGCTTCAGGAACAATCGGCAAATGGGCCATGGAACTCTCAGAGCATGTAGTAGACTTCGAGAAACACAGTGCCATCAAGTCTCAGGTACTCGTAGACTTCATAGCAGATTGGAAGGCTCCACAGCATACAAAAAATCAAACATGGTCTGAGCCAGAGTGGACAGTGCATTGCGATGGAGCCTGGGGACGGGCAGGTGCAGGTATAGCAGCAGTAGTCACTTCGCCCACGGGTGTGAAAATGAGGTATGCTGCAAGGCTCGAGTTCAGCAGAGAAACGGACAAGTGCACCAACAACATAGCAGAGTATGAGGCAGTACTGCTAGGGCTCAAGAAACTGAGGGCACTCAGAGTGCAGAGGTGCAAAGTTAGAATGGATTCTAAGATCGTTCCTAACCAACATGACAAAGAATTCACAACCAGGGATCCATTGCTTGAGAAATACCATAGCATCATCCAAAGCATGGAAAAGTATTTCAAAGGCTTCGATATACAGTACATCGAGAGAAAGTTTAAGACAGAGGTAGACGAGCTCGCCAAGTTGGTAGCAAGACAAGAAGCAATACCACAAGATGTGTTCTTTCAAACAATCACAAAACCTTCGATCAAAGCAGTCCTCCAGGACCCCAAGCAAATACATGCAGTGATGAGCGAAGACTGGAGAGCTCAAATCATTATGTACCTCAGGGGTTTTTACGAGCCAGACACCAAGTCAGAGGCAAAAAGAATGCAGAAAAGGCCAGGAACTACAACATCATCGAGGGTCAGCTTTTCAAGTCAGGAACTTGTGCCCCACTACTTAAGCGCGTAAGCAGAATGGAGGGCACCCAGCTACTCAATGAGATACATGAAGGAATCTGCGGAGCACATATTGGACCTCGGCCGCTAGCTACAAAGGTAGTTAGACAAGGTTTCTTCTGGCCATCTAAGGTCAAGGATGTCGCAGAAGTAGTAATCAGATGCGAAGTCTGCCAAAAAAATCTCAAATAAGCAGTCAGCACCCTCACAGCCAACGCAACTCATAGCCCCATCATGGCCGCTCCAACGCTGGGGAATCGACATCGTCGGACCCCTGCCCACAGCCCCAGGGAATTACAGGTGGGCAATCGTAGCGCTAGAATATTTCACCAAGTGGATCAAATCAAGACCAATCACAAATATCTCGGCTGCAACAATCAAAAAGTTGTTCTGGCAAAACGTCGGCTGCCGCTTTGGAGTGCCAAGGGGCATAATAGTCAACAACGGAAAACAATTTGAGAACGATATGTTCAAAGAATTCTGTCACTCCATCGGAACCAAAGTCGACTTCGCATCAGTATATCACCCCCAGTCAAACAGAGCCATCGAAAGAGCAAATAGTCTTCAGGGCCATAAAAAAGATACTCCTTGACGATAAGAAAGGAAAGTGGGCAGAAGAACTGCCAAGGGTCATATGGTCGCACAACACAATCGAAACCAGAGCAACCAAATACTCGCCCTTCAGGTTACTTTACGGGGAAGAAGCAGTCACGCCCGAGGAGATTTTCTATCAAAGCCCCAGAACCATCAACGCAAAATCAACACAGCCTGCAGAGATGGAATCAAAGGATCTCATGGAAGTCAACAGACTGGATGCAGCTGCCAACCTTGAAAAGTATCAATTAGAAACCCGCCAATGGAGGGATCGAAAAGTCGCACCCTGAGCTTATGCAATAGGAGACCTTGTTCTACTCCGAAGCCCAAAAACAGAAAGCAAAGGCAAGTTAGAACCCAAATAGGAGGGCCCATACATTGTGGCAAAATCAAACAGGCCCAGAGCATACAGGCTCTTGACCTCGCAAGGAGAAAAGTTGCCGCATTCTTGGAATACGGACAACCTTCAAAGGTTTTACGTATAGAAAAAGCACCACTCGAAGTATGTAAACAGCCAAGCATAGCGTGAAACTATAAGCGCTACCTTGAGCGTAGTTGGTAGATTTTCTTTTCAAGCTTTGCTTTTAGGCAATTGTGTAAAGGACCGTACTCTTTTCCTCACAAGGGGAACCCTTCGCAGGGGTGAGGTTTTTAACAAGGCGGAACCTATATAAACCCCACCTAAATCTATAAAGCTACCTTCCCCAAAGCGGAAAGCCTCGCTCAGCAGAGCACGTCGAAGCAACTCCCACCATGGAGATTGAAACATTCGACGAAGAGCAAAAAGCTCTCAAGCCATAGCTGCCGCACTGGCTAAGCCCAAAGAGCTAAAAGCCGTGCAGTCAGCTAACTTAGCGAAAAATGCTAAGGGGATCATTGCAGCCCAAACCCGTCGAAGGGTTCGCCCAAAAACACCTCACCCCTAGCACTTCGAGGGGGGGCTGGCGTTTTTCAAAAAACTTAGCGAAAAATGCTAAGGGGCTCATTGTAGCCCAAACCCGTCGAAGGGTTCGCCAAAAACACCTCGCCCCTAGCACTTCGAGGGGAAGGGTAGTGTTTTCAAAAAAAAAACTTAGCAAAAAATGCTAAGGGGCTCGTTGTAGCCCAAACCCGTCGAAAGGTTCGTCCAAAAACACCTCGTCCCTAGCACTTCAAGGAGGAGGGTGGCGTTTTTCAAAAAACTTAGCGAAAAATGCTAAGGGGCTCGTTGCAGCCCAAACCCGTCGGCGGGTTCGCCCAAAAACACCTCGCCCTTAGCACTTTGAGGGGGAAGGTGGCGTTTTTCAAAAAACTTAGCGAAAAATGCTAAGGGGCTCGTTGCAGCCCAAACCCGTCGACGGGTTCGCCCAAAAACACCTCGCCCTTAGCACTTTGAGGGGGAAGGTGGCGTTTTTTTCAAAAATTTAACGTAAATACTAAAGGGCTCGTAGCAACTCAAACCTGACAAATAGACTTTATTGCAATCGGAACTAACAAATGATTACATTAGAAATCATAATCAATGGGTTCTTCTTTTACAACAACCCCAGAGGCTAACAACTGGGGAAGCAAAACGGACCATTCATTAGCAGTGTAACCAGGCGGAGGTGGGCAAGGATCAGGCCTCGAGCCCCCGGCACCAGTGACATCCGAATTTTGCATATTTTCACTAGCAGGAATCAGGGCTTGTGAAAAAGATTTAGCAATCTTTGTTTGTGAATTCAATACAGAACTAATAGATTGTTTTGCCACAGCAAGCCTTGGACGGAGGGGCCGTGGAATTGAGGCATTAGGACCATCGTTGTCCAGGAGTTTCTCACTTCACGTCGAAAGCGGAGATCCGGGTGTTCGTTTCCTGCGCAGTCTATCTATGCTAGTGTCATGCGGGACTCCCCCACCACTGGACTTAGCTTTACCCCGGCGACGAGGCGTAGACGATGCACTCGATGGAGCGCCATGACTAAATAAGTGGAATAATTCGAAGAATATAGTAGGTAACTCGGGACAAAATGGTTATTTGCATATGACCTAAGTACGGGCCTATAAATAGAACACCCCTACTTACTTGTAACGGGACGAATCTTTTTGGCAATACGTGATGGGAGCCCATTGTTTCGTTCCGTACCCTTCGTGATTCCTTTTCATGTTTACTCTTTTTGTTAGTGGCACTGAAGCTCGTGCTTTGTGACACCAACACAGTGCATCCTCTGAACCCTACGCTTCTGACTCCTGGAGAAAATATCTGATGGACACCATTGCTCATTCTGCTCTTGCCCTTCCTGCAATTCCTTGTCGACTTCTTTGTCTAAGCTAACCTCTTTCTCAGCTTTCTTAGCACTGAGTTGATCAAACACTAACATCCAACTATGACCATCAGCAGCATCCGTCATCGACTTACTCTGCTTCTCTAGCTGATGGTGGTGTCCATGATCTCCTGGTCTTTCTCGATACATTTGATCTGCTCGCCTACTGCAACCAGGACAATTGTCGATCTAAGGTAATTTCATATTATGATGCTAGCAGTACTGGAAGAACAGACATTCTCAATGTGGGTCAAACTACGACTCTTTTATTTCCTTGTGTCTCTTCTTCTGATATCGGCTAA
This sequence comes from Eleusine indica, assembly GCA_030378355.1. NCBI lineage: Eukaryota > Viridiplantae > Streptophyta > Magnoliopsida > Poales > Poaceae > Eleusine > Eleusine indica. Next base: position 25,991,097 of record CM059501.1, on the reverse strand, counting down.
TGAATGCCTCCATCTTATCGATACTAGCCATGTTAACATTTGTAGGGAATGGATGCCCATCAATCTTCATAACACCCTTAGTGAACTTTATTTTACCCTGCTCGATCGCCGACTGAATCTGCCTTCTGAAAACCTTGCATTCATTCATATGATGAGATGGCGAATTGTGCCACTTGCAATACTTTCTCTTCTTCAACTCCTCAGCAGGCGGAATCACATGTTTGGGTGGCAACTGAATAGGTTTTCTTATAGCAACATATCAAATATCTTATCAGCATTGGTGATATCAAAGTCATACTTCTCCTCTGGCTCATTCTGCTTTATCCAAGGACACAATAAGACATTTTTGTTCCTACTCCACTCATCCATATCGGCATCTTCTATTTCTTCCTCAGATTTAGACTCATAATCATTATAGCTAACCTGAATCAGCCTTGACCGTTCCCCTCGAGTCAGGTTCACCTGGATAGACACCTTCTGCGCTAACTAGGATAGGCTTTCAAATTTGGCAGAAGGAAACTTCTCTCTTTAGGGCGCAACCAAGCCATTGAATGTAATTTCTGCCAACTGATTATCAGTCAACTGCAAGCTAAAACATTTACTGCGCACTTCTTAGAACCTCTGCACGTAATCATGCACAGATACGCTAGCCTTCTGCCTAAGAGCAATCAAATCTGATAACCTCATCTCCCTTGTTTCGACAAAGAAATATTTATGAAACTTCTATTCGAGATCGGCCCAAGTGATAATCGAATTTGGGGGCAACGATGTGAACCAAGAGGAAGCCAATCCGGACAGAGACAAAGGAAATAACCTGATCCTCAAAGCTTATGTAGCACTAGCCTCACCACATTACACTAAAAATCGGCTAATTTGCTCAATGGTAGTAGTATTATCATGTACAGTAAACTTAGTGAACTCTGGTGGCCTACATCAATTTGGCATGGGAATCAGATCATAGCTAGGAGGATATGGGGGCTGATACATGTAAGTTTGCTGCTTTGGCTTCAACCCAAACTGCTCCCTCATTACTTCAGCAATCTTAACTCCCCAATCATCGGTCAAAACATTGGCATTAGGATTGGCCAATGTATGACCAAATGTTGGCATTTCTAGAGTAGTCCTTGTACCATATTAACGAACGGATGTCGGCCTCCCATCTCTCCTGGAGACGTGGATGATGATGGCATTCCAAACATGCTTGTCTCTACATTCGATGTCGTATGATATGTAACATTTGGCAGAACCGATGTCTCTTGCCTGTAATGTTGTGGTTGTGCCTGTGGAGTTGTTCTCTGCAAAATTATTCTATTAGGTGACCTCTCTTTTGTACCACCATCTACATTCTTTAGGGGGGGGGGGGTTCAGTAGGTTGCGCTCCTAAACCCATCGCAGGAGTTGTCGTACTTGTGCTGGGTGCTGTAGGTCAGGTGCCTCAATTGTAGGCTGAGGTATGTTTCCAGTAACATGGAAATACATCGGCCTGCATGCTGGGTCATCATAGGCACAACCTTCTACCGTCTGTATGATCAAAGCACTTAAAGTATCAACCAACACAGGTGACTGGTTAATCAACACATGGTGTATGGTTGTATGAATCAATTCAGCATCTCCTCATCGAGAACTTGCGTTGCGGGCTAGACTTGTTGCTTTTCAGTATCCTCTTCAATCATAGCAGCTATAGGCAATTTTCCCTTCTGTTTGATCTTGCCATGCCTAGTCTTCCTAAAATTTCCCAACAATAGGTTCTAAAACTGTGAGACTCTCTCATCAATTTGTGCCTTAATCTCATCACTCAGATCATCCTTCTTAATAGGCAACATGTTCTCTTCTCTCAGATCTGCACCAATGTCATGCCTAGGAGGAGGACTTGGGGGCTCTTTTGCCACTCCCGACATGATGTTAAGCTTGAAGTTCTTGGTCCCACCGGGCGTGCCAAAAAGCGTGTTGACCGGAAAATCTACACGCGTGACCTGGGAGTTCTACTTAGCACCAGTGCAGGCTCACTCTGGAAACTGAGGCGTGCCAATCGATTTTCCCTGTAAATCGACAAAGAAACAAACAGTCAAATTCCTTGGGTCTAGACAGGCCGATGAGAAAAGCCGATAATCATTATTAGTGAAAACCAACCGATGGCTATAGAGAGCAAATAATGATGATAAACAAACTAACACAACAACAGAAATGGCCTATAGCGGTGACTCATAAAGGCCTGTAGCGGCGGGCAGGCCACCCCGCCGCTACGCAAATGCAGCTACAATTAAGTGTTTGTAGCGGCGGGTTGTTTGTCGCAGAAACAAACCACCTCTACAAACCCATTAGTAGCGGCGGTTGGTGATGTCAACCGCCGCTATTGTGTTCCAATATTAGCGGCTGTTGACATCACCAACCGCAGCTACTTTGCTCTAGTAGTAGCAGCGGTTGACATCTTCAACCTCTGCTACTTGTTATTTTTAAACAAAAAATAAAATTCAGCATATATACAAAAATCATAGATTCTGCATACACAGAAATTTACAACATCTCATCACAGATATTTACAACATCTCATCACAGAAATTTATAACATGTCATCATAGAATATATACAACATCTCATCAAAATGTTCAGTGGATATTACAAAATGTCTTATACAAACCCTAATGCATAGTAATCATCTTTCTCCGGAACATTGGGCTCATATGGTGCTCTCGAACCAGCCCACTCACAAAGGGACCTATGTTTTGTTGCTAGTAAACCCTTCGAATCAAAGCACTTCCCTTCCAGACTAATAACATCTCTCAACATAAAACGACAGAGAGAAACTACAACTAGATACATGGAATTTGTACTCAAGTGAATGCAGGATTCAGGAATCATACCCTTTCTGAACTCGTCGTTCCTTTTCATCTTTGCAGCCTATTCTTTCTTTGTCCTTGCGGCTTTCTATGTTGAGCAGAGTCTGTTAATATATAAGATATTAAAAATCAAAAATAAAGTAAAATAGACATAAACTATATCAACTTACCTCTTGTTGAGACTCCTTAATGATATGGTCTAGGTAAGTTGAACTACCACACGAGAACACACAAGTATAGTAACCACACTTCACACTTCCTTGTACTTGCTTATGGCACTATAAATTAGAGAACACAAGTTTGTTACACTTATGCTAATTATATGAATGGATAGTATGATAAGAACATGTATGAGAGGCATATAAGTCTTACCAAAAACATATGATGAAAGTACATGTTCTTTTTCCTTGTAGGATGGCATGGCCCTCCGGCTATGACGTATTTCTTGTAAGCATTGAGCGATCGACAAAAGCATATCATTAGATGATATTAACATCATCAAACCATACATACGTAGATAAATTTCTTACTGGTCGATGAGTTGCACAATGTCGTTGTATAACTTCTTGTCGTAGTCCAAACTATCAAGCACTAGAAGGTACCCTTCTTTGGGAAATATCATCAGACAGATCCAATGATCGCTACAACAATGTTGTCAACAGGTTAATTATGTTTGGATTTAACTTTAACATATGATAGATGACAAAAGAAGTAGTTGTCCAATTTACTTGAAGTTGTATGGGGCCATAATGCAATCTCTATCCTGCCACTTCAAGTAGCAGTCATATAAATAATTAATAACTCTAGTCCTTGCTTCATTTGTCAGAACCGCCTTCATTGCACTTAGCTCTCCCGATGTCTTATCTGGGTGGTTTTCCGGATTTAACGTTGGTTTGATCGTGCTTTGGTTGATGCGGTTCGGGTTGACATACGCCACCCTCCAATCTTTTATGTCGGTCCTCTTTCTTTGGAAAATGGAGTTTAGGCTACAAAGAAAAAAGGCATACGATAATATATCAAATTATGCTTGAAATATGAAGTAGATCGCATGCGACACTTACATGCACCATAAGGTGATGAAGGTGATGTACATCTTGTCTAGACGGAACATTGAATTGACATCCTCCCAAAATAGGGGTAAGCTTTGTTTGTCTTTTCCATTGAACACCTCTTTTGGAATCCTACAAGTGATTGCGGTAACCCCTTCCTTCGATACCATCATGTACCAGTCGTGCAACTTCCACATCTTCCACGACAGGTTCTTGTATATGTTCTTTGATATAAGGGATTTACCGAATATGAATTTTGGGTAGTCCACCTAACCACGGGTTGTTCCGCTTGTTCAGCTCAACCATCTTTTCACTGAGCTCCTTCGAAGCACTGCTCGTCTTCTGCTCAACAAGCACATCCCATTCCTGCTAACTGATACGTAATAGGGAGAAACACCAAGTCAAAGGTGATCGGGCGTTGGTGCAAATAGAGGCTTCAAATGGACCAGAGGCGGGAGAGACTTGCCTACAAGGAGGATCACAGGACGAGGTGACGCGCATTAAGATCGTGAAGTCTTGCTTCGGTGGAAGTGAGCATGAAGTCACGCTTTGAGAAGCGTGCAAGTTGGTTTCTCGGTTTGGGCCTCAAAACCGGTGGCGGTGGTTGGTGGTGCACGTGGCACCATCTAGAGCTTGCGTCAAGGTGAAGCAAAGTTGTGAAGGGCTCAATGGCGTTCGGGCAAAGGAAAAAGAGTTGGACCATTTTTCCCCTGGTGGTAGGTGGCAATGAGTTATAGGTCAAGCGTAGAGTTGTCTTGGACCCTAGGCCTATATAAGGAGAGGTGTGGCTGGTGGGAGAGGTGCCTCTTCTCATTAGCCTTGTTAGGACTTCATTCAAAGTGCTAGGAGAGGTCTTCGTGTAATAGAGGAGAGGAGAGGGTGTGTGAGAGACATCTCTTTCCCTTCCAAATAGTAGGAGGAAGAGGGTGGCTTCCTAGCCTTGTATCCATGGATCTTGCAAGCATGTTTCTATGATATGAGAATTATTTTCGTGCTCAAGATCTTCCTCTCTCCCTAAATACCGAATTTCTCTTTTTTCTCTATTTTCGGAGCTATTTTCGTAGGAATTTTTATCTCACTTTTGAACAAGTTTTGGGACGGATTTCTTGGGGAATCTTAGTGCTATGATGAGCTAGAATAATTCTTCATGGGTCCTTGACCGAATCAAGAGCTCTAGCACCTTCGATTTGAAGGATTTCTCAAGTTTCCCCTTTTTGGTGTTCTTGGCACAAGATCTGAAATTCGTGATGATTCCTTGAGCCAATCGAGTGAATATTCTAGGAATAGGGTCGTGATGTGTTGAGCATTTACTGGTCCAAAAATCTCATCATTTGGAGTTCATTTGATTAGGTTTTGATCAAGTTTTTGCCTATTCCCAAAACCTTTTTCTGTTCTGTCGGGGTTGATCGGCACTACTGATGCCTTGATCGGCACTGTCGGTGGCTTGAGTCTGAACCCTGCACCAGCACTGCTGATGCGCTCTGTTTACTTCATTTGAGAATTCATCACCGGCACTGCCGATGGGCTTTACTGGCACTGCCCATGGTGCCAACCAGTACTCCCGATGGTTGTGATCGGTACTGCCGATAGTAGTCCAGTAAGGTGACTTGTGTGCTCTTCTTTGACTGATTCAAGTCTTTGCTGTTCCATTTTGTTTCCACTCTGTTCCGCTGCTGTATTGATCACTCCTAGGGTTAGCACATCACAAGTTGGTGTGTATAGCCTTGGTGATCGGTTTAGAGGTTGGCTAGGGTCGTAATCGAGACATAGGCCAAATTCTCTTGGAGAATTTTAATTGGCTCCCATTCACCCCCCTCCCCCTCCGTCTGGTCACCTTCTCGGTCCTTCAATTAGTATCAGAGCCGGTTTGATCACTAGTTGACCTTAACCGGTTTTCTGATCCGAAGGCGACATGGAGAAGCGTGCGATCAAGCTTTGGATGTTCAATGGAGAGGACTTTCCCTACTGGAAGTCACGGACCAAGGCTTATCTCTTAAGCCAAGGACGTGCAATTTGGGAAATAGTGGAGCAGGACTACGCCATTCCGGACGACCTGAACACCGTGCCAGTAAGTGAGTTAACCAGGTATGAAAACAACTCCAAAGCTATCAATATCCTGCTTTCTGTTCTAGGTAGAATGAACATGACCGTGTTGCTCATCTTGATACTGCACATGCCATTTGGGCAAAGCTTTGCACGTACCATGAGGGTACCAATCAAGTCAAGTCTATGCGTAAGGATTCTTACAATAGACAGTACCAAACGTTTGCACAAAAAACCTGGCGAGTCACTAGATGCCACTTTTCGTAGGTTTGAGGCCATTGTGTGCAACTTGCGGGCTTGTGGTAACCTTGTGTATGGTGATAATGATAGAGCTAAGCAATTGCTATATTCACTTGATGAAAATGCTTGGGGGGTTAAGATTGCTGCACTAGAAGAAACTACTGATTCCAATACCCTAGACTGTGAGCAGCTGTATAGCAAGCTAAAATCTCATGAACTGTCTAGGAAGTCTTGTCCTAATCTTGGTAATCCTGCTTCTAGCATGGCTTTGCTTTCTAGCTCTTAAAAGGGTAGTCACAATGGTTCCTCTTATGGAACTAACCCTCACTTGACAAGTCTTCTTTGGAGTTTGCTCTTTCTTCTCTTGTTGCAGCTTTCGATGAACAGATGGAGTGCATTCCTAACGGGGAGTTGTCCTTGCTCACAAGGAAGTTCAGGAAGTTCTACAACAACCGCAAGGAGAGAAGAGGAGGTGGTTCAAGAACATGCTTTGAGTGTGGTGACCCGGGACACTTTATTGCTGGCTGTCCCAAGAAGAAGAAGAAGGTTGGGTACCACGACAACAACACTGAAGACTTCAAGCAGAAGAAGAACCGCTTCTACAAGAAAGGCAAGAACTCCAAGAAGTTTGCCAAGGCCATTGCACGCGCCTGCGTTGCCGCCTTGAGCAATGTGGACCTCACATCAAGCGAAGGCCTTACAAGCTCGAAGGAGGAGGTTGAGAAGCCATGAGTCAAGAGGAAGGACGATTTCACCGGGCTTTGCTTCATGGCAAAGAATGATCATGACACCGACTCTGACTCTGACTCCGACACAAGCGAGGTACCTCCCACTCTAGATGAGCTCTCTTCTGAACTTGATCATTTGCGTGATGTTCTGCTCATGCAAGATGATAAGCTTCGTTGCGCTATTCATGAGAATAGAGAGTTAAAGTCTAAGTTGGAGAGTGCTGAGTATGAAATCACTTCGCTTAGGTCTAAGCTTGCAAAAGATGACATTGCTGTTGAGTGTGAGTCTTGTCAAGTTGTGATGAATGATCTTGCACAGAGGGAAAGTGTGCATGCTCAAGTTGCCAGTCAAAGCTAGACCAACTCTTTTGGGTGCATGTCAGAAGTGCCCCAAGCTCACTAATAAGATGGAAGCTCAAACTCTCAAAGTCAAAGAGCTCGACTCCAAGCTGCTAGATGAGACTCACTCGAAAGTTCTCCTTCCACCATGTGTAGTGTGTGGCTCTCTTAAGGATAAGCTTGCAATCACTAGAGAGAAATACAAAATCCTAACCCAAGAAAATGAGTATCTCATCTCTCATCTCCAAAGAACCTTAGTGAGTGAGGAGAAGATTAAGAGTGATTTGGCAAGAGTCAAAAAAAGTGCCAGTAGGTCAACCTACAACTTGGGCTTGGGATTTGAGAGGTGTGACAAGGAGAGTGAGAATATGGGTAAGTTTGTGCCGAGCTCTAGCTACAAGGATGAGGAACAATCCATCAAACCCACTGACACATACTATCCACCTAACCCTAATCCTTCCTTCAACCTAAAGCAAGCCGAGAAGCCAAAACCCAAACCCACTGTGCAAGCTAAGCCTAGACATGAGAGTGTCTATATTTGCATGTTCTGTGGCCGCAAGGGTCACTTGGATGAGTACTGTTATAGGTGTAAGAGAATTGAGAGGATGCAAGCTGAGTTAACTAGGAATGTGCATCATGATGATTTTGTTGGTTTTCAGCCTCGCTCTTTTTCTCGTGCCTATCATGGACAGGGTCATTCCTCATATGGCTTTGATTCACGAAACAGAGACTATGTGCAGCAACGCTTTGGCACCCTACGTTTTCCCCATTGTGGTGAGCGTTGCTCGCGTGGATTTGGCTTTCACACAGATGATTTCTATCCTCACAACCACAGGTTTGAGTCAAGACGCTTTGACAGGCCACGCTTTCTCCATCGTGGTTCTCATCCCACACGTTCGGCTGGTTTTGTGCAAAGAACCATGATAACTCCTACAGGTCGTGTGATTTAGTGCTGGCTTCCCAAGTGTTTTCTTTCTAACCCCAGCACTGAGTCATTGATCTTTCCTTCTCGTTCTTTGTAGGCAGCAGGTGGAGGCCTGGAGAACAAATGGCTAATGGACTCCGGGTGTTCGCGCCACATGACCGGAGATGCAAAGTGGTTCTCCAGCCTCACTCCCTTGAAGCACCGGGAGTATGTGACCTTTGGAGATGACAAGAGAGCGAGAGTGAAGGCAAGAGGCATGGTAAAGGTAAATGAAAAATTCACTCTCAAGGATGTTGGTTTGATTGAGCATCTCAAGTATAATCTCCTCTCTGTCTCTCAGTTGCTTGATGTTGGTTTGGAAGTGCGCTTTAAGAAACATGCTTCTTGTGTTCTTGATTCGAATGGCTCTTTAGTTTGTAGGATTTCTAGTATTGGGAAAGTTTTTCAGGCTGATTTTGCTGGTTCTCCTGGCTCTCATAAGTGCTTGTTTGCTTAATCTTCTTCTGAGCTCTAGAAATGGCATAGGAGACTAGGTCACATGAGCTTTGACTTTCTTTGTTGCTTGAGTGGCCTAGGTTTGATCCGAGGATTGCCTAAGCTCAAATTTGATAAGGATTTGGTTTGTGCTCCTTGTCGTTATGGGAAAATGATTGCCGCTTCTCATCCACCAATCAATTTGGTGATGACTGAACGCCCTAGAGAGCTGCTTCATATGGACACTGTTGGTCCTTCTTGGGTTTGTTCGGCGGGTGGGAAGTTGTATGTTCTTGTGATTGTTGATGACTACTCTTACTACTCTTAGGTTTACTTTCTTAAGAGCAAGGATGAAGTGTTTCATCACTTTCGGAGCTTAGCTTTGAGGTTGTTCAAGGAACTTCCTGGTGCTTTACGAGCAATTCATAGTGATAATGGCACCGAGTTTAAGAACTCCTTCTTTGATGCTTTCTGCCTTGAGCATGGTATTGAGCATCAGTTTTCAGCATCTCAAGTCCCTCAGCAGAATGGTGTGGTTGAAAGAAAGTACAGAACCTTGGTGGAAATGGCCCGGACGATGCTTGATGAGCATAGGACTTTGAGGTTGTTCTTGGCTGAGGCCATTAGCACTGTTTGTTATGCTTCCAATCAGGTTTTCTTGCGCTCAATTTGTAATGTGACTTCCTATGAGCTACGCTTTGGGAGCAAGCCATCTGTTTCTCATTTGCGCGCTTTTGGTTGCAAGTGCTTCAATTCTCAAGCGTGGCAATCTTGATAAGTTTGAGTCGAGATCTTCCGATGGCATCTTTCTTGGCTACACCCTTCATGGCCACTCTTACAGAGTTTTGAATTTGGAAACTAACACCATCGTAGAGTCCTACGATGTAACCTTTGATGAATCAAACTCTTGTGCAAGCAATGTGGTTGAGACTACAGGTAACAGGGAGATGGAGGAGAGTATCTTTGTAGAGGCGGACCTATAGGGCTTGGATGATGGCGATGATGAGTCATTCCATCCTACATCCGAGCTTGTTCCTGCTACTTCCGCCACTCTAGCAGAGGGTCTAGAAGCTTCTATATCGACCTCAGCAGCTGTTGAGCCAGCTCTGACTGTGGTTGAGGGGGAGGTACGCTCTGAAAGAGAGGCTCCTCACCACATTCAGTGTCAACATCCACCTCAACAGATGATCAGTAATATCTATGAGAGGACAACAAGGTCAAGGTCTGCACATCTCGCTTGCTTTACTAATTCCCTCTTTGTTGCTACCTTTGGACCTCGGGATGTTGGACACGCATTATCTGATGAACATTGGGTTAATGCCATGAATGAGGAGTTGGGAATCTTTGAGAGAAACAAAGTGTGGACCCTAGTAGAGCCTCCTGTTGGTGTCAATGTCATTGGAACCAAGTGGATTTTCAAAAACAAGCATGAGAAAGATGGTGAGGTTGTGAGAAACAAGTCTAGGCTTGTTGCCCAGGGTTTCAGTCAAGTGGAGGGCTTAGACTATGGGGAAACCTTTGCTCCTGTTGCACGGATAGAAGCCATTAAGATCTTGCTTGCATTTGCTGCTTCTAAGGGCATTAGACTCTACCAAATGGATGTCAAGAGTGCTTTTCTAAATGGTTTCATAGAGGACGAGGTTTATGTGAGACAACCACCTGACTTTGAGCACACAAATACCCAAACCATGTGTACAAGCTTCAAAAGGCTTTGTACGGGCTAAGGCAAGAACCTAGGGCTTGGTATGCTAGGCTTAAGCCCTTCTTGCTAGAGCGCGGGGTATGTCATGGGGTGTGTTGACAAAACCTTGTTCACTCTGAAGCATGGCAATGACTTTCTAATGGTTTAGATTTACGTGGATGATATCATCTTTGGAGGTTCCTCTCATGCTCTTGTGTCCAGATTTCAGGAAGCTATGGAAAGTGAATTTCAAATGTCGATGATGGGCGAGCTCACCTTCTTTCTTGGACTTCAAATCAAGCAGTGCAAGCAAGGCACCTTCATATATCAAGCCAAGTACATGAAGGATCTCCTGAAGAAGTTTGACATGGTCAATGTGAAACCGTTGTCAACACCAATGTCCACAACAACAGCACTTGACCCTGACGAAGACTGTGAAGCGGTGGACCAAAGGGGGTACAGGAGCATGATTGGCTCCCTCTTGTACCTGACGGCAACAAGACCCGACATATACTTTGCATTGTGTCTTTGTGCTCGCTTTTAGGCTTTCCCAAGGGTGACTCATCGCAAGGCAGTCCAAAGCGCATCTTTAGGTATCTCAAATACACCCTTGAGTTCGATCTTTGGTACTCTGCATCTTCATCTCTCGGACTTTGCTGGGTGTCGATTGATAGGAAGAGCACTTCTGGTACTTGCCATTTCTTGGGTACTTCTTTGATCTATTGGTCTTCTCGTAGGTAGTCGAGTGTAGCCCAATCCACCACAGAGGCTGAGTATGTTGCTGCTACTAGCTGCTGCTCACAAATCCTATGGATAGTATCCACCATGAGAGACTATGGGTTAACCTTTAAGGGTGTTCCACTCATGTGTGATAACTCTAGCGCCATATGCTTAGCCAAGAACCCAGTCCTACATGGTAAGGTCAAACACATAAATGTGAGATTCCACTTCCTGAAAAGAGAGATGTTGAGGTCAAATACATCGACACCAAAAACCAATTGGCTGATATCCTTACCAAGCCCCTAGATGCTTCGAGATTTGTTTTTTTCGGGGGGAGCTTGATGTTTAACATCCTTATGTCATCACTTGGGGGGGAGTTGGTGTTCTCTTGTATATATGTATCTTACTTTTTTGCATTGCATCTCATATGTAATATATACATTAGTAGATGAGCTTTGATTCTTATGCTTTCTTGCATTTCTCTTTGCTATGATAGAGCTTGAGCTAAGTTGTGTAGATGTGATAGTAATCTATCATGCTTAGATTTTCTAGATGGCTTGTTATAGACTCTTTTGAGCAACTTGCTAATCTTAAAGGTAAACTTAGCTTTTTGTGAACCTTATGCACTAATCTTGCTAAAGACTTGCTCACCATGTGAATAATTGCTTTTATCCTTATTGAAACTTGTGTTGAGGCTAGTCTAGAGGATGTTTTAGCCTTGGCACCTTGTGTTTGCGAAATGAAAGGCTTTGCAAATGTTTAGCTCACGATGGAACATTGTGGGATCGTGTGTTCCTTTTGCCGCAAAGGCATGCTCTTTTGTCGTGTGAATAAACCATGAATAATCTGCTAAGTGCTTTGATCAAAATAATTCTAAAATGCTAAATCCAAACACTGTACCTTGAGGCCTCGGGGTGTTTGCCATACCCAGTCGTGTGACCCTCTGCATGGATAAGAGGACACATGAGGATAAACAATAATCAATTGATCAAATGAGTCTCTGTTTCATATGTGAGCGTTTGTAAAGCTCATTTTCTGCGAATGCTTGTTTTCTTGGTTGAGATGGAGACTTGCTAGTTTCTTTTGATTCACTTAATGCATGTTTTTCCTTGGATGGGAGAACTTATACATGTGGTGGCAGCTTTTCTCGTGATGAGCAAATTTAATTCTATCTAAGCTAGTCAATCTTTTTGCTTAGCTTGTATAGCTCTTGGTGTTTATACCTTGCTATCTATTTTTGGTCTTTGTATGATTGTGAGCTATTTCTTTTACACTTCATAGCTCTATGTTTATGATTAGCAAGGTTAAATGCTTGTTTGTATAACTGTTCAAGCTCCTTAGGTTTACATTTTCATATATTGCATGCTTTTTATTTTGCTTCGTTGAGTTCATTGCCAAAGGGGGAGAAAATGTTGGATCGTGCACAAATAATGCTAAGAAACATAAAATCTTAAAATGATCCATTTTGCATTACATGAGACCTACCACAAGTTGAGGGGGAGCATATCATGTCCTTGAGCGTTTTCTTGCGCTTTTCACACTCTTTGCGTCTCAAGTCGCTTTCTTTGCCAACTCTTGGTTTCGTGATCCCTATTTTGCTAGATGGCCTACTTTTCACCTTTTCTTTGAGTTTGGCCATTTGGATGTGCTTATTTGGCTTCACATTTTAATCTCTAATCTTTGTGCATTTGGTGTTGTCAATGTACTCATCAAGGGGGAGATTGAGAAACCATGTGGATATGTGTCATGGTTTGCAATATGTGATGAGTAATTGACATTGGTTGAGTTGGTGTTTGAGTTGAAATACGGGAATCTGGAGATTGCATGAGTTTGTGCATATCATGGTTTTGACTAACCGGAGTTGGTGAGGTTGTTGGAGAGTTTCCAGGAGATGGGAAATATGTTTGCTTGTCTTATGATGTGTAGGTCACCGGAGTCAACTTGGTGGTCAACGGCGAGAGGATCGGGCACAAGTAGGAGACTTGAGGCCGGACGATCAGGAGGCCAGGTAAAGTCAAGGGTGATCCATACCGTACATGTGGAGAGGCAAGAAGCACGGACGGTTTCACGGTTGAGCCTCAAAACCGTGGGTGGTGATCAAGACGGCAGGGTTGACCAAGTCAAAGGTGATCGGGCGTCGGTGCAAGTAGAAGCTTCCAATGGACCGGAGGCGAGAGAGACTTGCCGGCAAGGAGGATCACGGGACGAGATGACGCGCATCAAGATTGTGAAGTCTTGCTTCGGTGAAAGTGAGCATGAAGTTGCGCTTTGAGAAGCGTGCAAGTTGGTTTCCCAATTTAGGCCTCAAAACCGGTGGCGGTGGTTGGTGGTGCACGTGGCACCATCACGGAGCTTGCGTCGAGGCGAAGCAAAGTTGTAAAGGGCTCGATGGCGTTCGAGCGAAGTAAAAAGAGTTGGACCGTTTTGCCCCTGGTGGTAGGTGGCAATGAGTTATAGGTCAAGGGTAGAGTTTTCTTGAATCCTAGACCTATATAAGGAGATGTGTGGTTGGTGGGAGAGGTGCCTCTTCCCACTAGCCTTGTTAGGACTTCATTTAATGTGCTAGGAGAGATCTTCCTGTAATAGAGGAGAGGAGAGGGTGTGTGAGAGACATCTCTTTCTCTTTCAAATAGTGGGAGGAAGAGGGTGGCTTCCTAGCCTTGTATCCATGGATCTTGTAAGCACATTTCTATGATATGAGAATTATTTTCGTGCTCATGATCTTCCTCTCCATAAATCCCGAATTTCTTTTTTTCTCTATTTTTGAAGCTATTTTCGTAGGAATTTTTTATCTCACTTTCAGGCACGTTATGGGGCGGATTTCTTGGGGGATCCTAGTGCTATGATGACCTAGAACAATCTTTCATGTGTCCTTAACCGAATCAAGAGCTCTAGCACATTCGATTTGAAAGATTTCTCAACTTTCCCCTTTTTGGTGTTCTTGGCATAAGATCTGAAATTTATGATGATTACTTGAGCCAATAGAATGGATCTTCTAGGAATAGGGTCTTGATGTGTTGAGGATTCACTGGTCTAAAAATCGTATTATTTGGAGTTCGTTTGATTAGGTTTTGATCAAGTTTTTGCCTAATCCCGAAACCTTTTTCTGTTCCGTTGGGGTCGATCGGCACTGCCAATGACCAGGACCGGTACTGCCGGTGAGTCAGAACTCGGATCGGTACTACCGGTGGCTTGAGTTCAAACCCCACACCGGCACTACCGATGGCCAGATCGGCACTGCTGATGCGCTCTGTTTGCTGCATTTGAGAATTCCTCACCGGCACTGCTGATGGGTTTTACCGGCACTGCTGATGGTGCCAACCGGCACTACTGATGGCTGTGATCGGCACTGCCGATGGTAGTCCAGTAAGGTGACTTGTGTGCGCTTCTTTGACTGATTCAAGTTTTTGATGTTCCTTTTTGTTTCCGCTGCGTTCCGCTGCTATAGTTGATCACTCTTAGGGTTAACACATCATAAATTAATGTATGTAGCCTTGATAATCGGTTTAGAGGTTGAGTCAGATTATAATTAAAACATAGACCAAGTTTTTTTGATGAATTTTAATTGGCTTCATTCAGCCCCCTCTGATCCCCTTGTCGGTCCTTCACAGCGACTTAGCGTCCTCTTTACGGATCCAAGCCACATCCCCTTCACCAGGCCGGCAGCGTCCTCTTTGACGAATTCAGGCCGCCTGCCCTTCTTTCCAAGGCGTGTGGATCCAGGTGAAGCTCGCTCGATCCGCCGATGCAGATCTGGCGGAGTGCTCCGCCTCCATGTACCCGGCGTTACTTGGGGCTCCTCCGTATCTCCTCGGGTGCGGCATTTGAGGCCATGCGCGGCGGCGGTGTGCGGCCCTTCGTAGCTCGGTGAGCAGGCACGCAGGCGGCATGAAGAGAGTGGGCAACTGCATCTGCCTCCTCTCTCGTGCCGTCAACTGGCCTTGCCCAAGGTGTGGCGGCTCCAACGTGAGCGAGGTGTTGTTTTTATTTTCCTCTTCGGGAATCCTCTTCTCCATGAATTTGCTCGTCGGCACGGCTGGCCCGGCCCTAGGGAGCGTGACTGCGAGGATCCTGGACCCGGTAGCGAGTGAGGGGCACGGCATCTTGCAGATTTGGTAGTGGAAATCAGCGATCTGTCCGATGATAAGCGGCTCTTCCATCTGGTAAGCTACGCGTCTACCACCATGATCTATATATTGTTTCGATTCATCCTTCCTGGCACCGATCTGTCAAGATTGGGATGCACCTACCACTACGAGCTGCCTGGTTTCTGTAGACTGTAGACAGCTTGTAACCATGAACTGTTCGATATATTGCTTGTTTAGGACACTAGATGTATACAAGTATGTATCCTGTTCTTGCAGGTCGGTCTTGCAATTAATTTTTCTTTTTAACTCTGTACACATGGAGATATTCAGTTAGCTTCACATATAATGGATTCGTAGCTTGTATGGCTGTTGCATATACGAAAAGAAAAAAAATGAAAAATTGATTCAGTAGTCTTGCCTGCTGTGGCTTCTGTTTTCAGGTCTGAAAGACACATGTCAACTTGACTCTGAACTAACGAAATGCAGGACAAGATTAGCACAACCAAGAAGTGCGCGAATATTTCAATTGCTTATCAAGCTGTATGTATGAAAGCTCCCCATATCTTTTCTCTTTCCTTGTTGTTTATTTGTCTGTCGTCATGCAGTATAGTTTGTAACCTTGTCAATTAGCTCTCATTTTCTGTTCTACGTTCCAATTATTTGCCAGATAGTTTTCCCTTGCTTTTACCTAATTATAGTAGCACAACGACACATATTCTTTGCTAATTGACCTTGATTATCTGTTGACATGCCCAACATATATGCTTTCCTCTAGAAAAATGGTGCCAGTAATACTAAGATGAGTTATAGTACACTGAATAAATAAACACATTGTTGTGAGGAGGTAGTTTCTCTAGCCTGAGAGTTGACTGAGGTAGAGCAGAATTTTGAGCACTGTCCTGAATGGTTGTATGCAGACGACATGCTCAACGCAAAATATTGTATCCGTTTTGTGTTTTGGATGAAAGTACTCCACAAGGAGCCTTAAATTAGTATTGTACAGAATTATTAATTAATTATATCTTGTGGACTTTGAATTTTATATGCTGACGACATCATAATGTATTATTCTGGCAGAGAACTAAGGCACCGCAGCACTACAAGATAAAGTTGAAGTTTTGGTGGTAGGAAGGGACAAGCGATTTCAAGAAATCGAAGCATTGAAGATGCATGCTGAGGAGGTCACTCCTGAATACACAGATTTGTGATCTGTTTATTTTACTATTTTATTAGAATCTATGAGACTTAATAGTGCTCATTGGTATATGGTTGGATTTTGACTTGTGAGCTGGCTGGATTTCGAAATGGTAGTATGGATGACCTGATTATTGTAATTATGGATGTGTAATTTTGTTATTAATGGATAATATAATTTCTATTATATTCACATTGCTTGCCTATTTTGTTTGGGCTTGATTTTGATTTTGGGCTGAAATGTTAATCAGACTAAAAAATATATAGACTAGGCCTATAGCATAACTTTGGGCCACAACATGAAATGATCTAGCCTGCATGGGATGGGCCCGCTCACAAGCCTAGTCAGATTTTTGGCCCAAAACGTGTAATGGGCCAGCAATGGACCATAATTGTTCATGCCACATCGGTGCCACATCAGCGCCACGTCAAATTATCATGGTTATATTTTATGATGTTTTTTAGGATCGTTGTAAGAAAATTATGACGAAAAAGAAAGAAAATGTCGCTGAAGGAATAATATTACATGGAATAGGCGACGAACAGATTTTCGTCGCGTGAACGTCATAAAATGTAGTAAAGCGACATATTTTCTACTTTTGTGACGAAACTGAAACATTGCAGAAGGCTAGATTTCTTGTAGTGTCATTCTCAACTTTGCCATCAAAGTGTCTAGCTATCGCGCGATACCTGTGTTTTGCTAGTAAGAATCGGTGGTTTCGCATGTACACTAGCTTCTGGGATGCTGGAAGGTACATATGGGATGTATCATCAACGCATACGAAACATGCCCCCTTTCCTTTGACCTATCCTGATAGCGCCCTTAGTGCTGGGGAATCACCTACTATGCAAAAAATAATTTCTCTGAGCGTGAAGTACTCTCTTTGATACTCATCCCATATACAGACCCCCTCCAACTACAGTTTCTTCTGGTCTTCGAACAATGGCCGTACTAAGAACACATCTTTGTCATTTCCAGGTTCTTTGGGCCCAGATATAAGAGTGGTTAGCAGTAGGTACTTACGCTTATGGCATAACCATGGTGGAATGTTGTATACTGCTAGTATCATTAGCCAAGTGCTATACGGATTCCTCATTTGATTGAAAGGGTTTATTCCGTCTGTACTCAATGCGAACCGTAGGTTCCTTTCCTCATCAGAGAAGTTTCGATGATTCTCATCAAACTTTTTCTACTACGTTCCATCGGCGAGATGCCTTACTATCTCCATTATGTGCATGTCATGTCACCATTGTCGCATCCTTGGGGTTGGCGAACAAGCGTCTAATGCGATCGACCATGGATAAGTACCAAATGACTAAGGCAGGAACCTTACTATCATCATTGTCATCGATGATAGAACTTCTTTTCTTCTTTCTTCCCTTTTTGGTATTCTTCACACCACCATCGGCATCACAATTGTTGTTCCTCTTGTAATGACTGCGTTTGCACCTTGGGCATCTCACAGCGTCCTCATGCTCATTTTGATACAATATGCAATAATTTGGACACGCGTGATTTTTTTTGCACGTCCAACGAATGTGGAGAAATCAGCTTCTTAGGAAGGTATGTGGTCCTTGGCAACAAGTTAGGCTTCGGCAGTGTATCGGAAATAAATTCAAACTAATCCGTGAAACTAGCGTCCGACCAGCCATGCAATGGCCTTCAGCTTCATCAACTCAAGTACAGTACGCAACGCGGAGAACTCTTTATCACATCCATTAGATTCCTCATATAATGGATCCTTTGATGCTTTCTCTATTCTATGAAAATTATCAAGCCCTTTAGTTGTACCGGTATTGATCAGTACTTGCGGCCTAATGTGACATAACAACTCCTCAACATCAAAATCAGCTTCAACAGGTGACTCTGTCGCATCTGTACCAGACAAATTGACAGTCTTGACTTCAACTTCAATATGCTCATCAAATTCCATATCGACCACACTGTTCTTACCATGTTTTGTCCATCTCGTGTACCCCTCAACAACACCCCTCTACACCAAGTGTGAGTTGATTACTTCTATATCATTTCACAGCTTATGATTCTTGCAATCAAAACAGGAACAATATATATCAGTCGTCTCTTCATGTCGAGCATGTTGTGCGGCCCTTTCGATGAATTTAGGGACTTCTCATAAAAATATTGGACCCGGTCTTGGTGCCTCGTACATCTAAGATCTATCCCTCACGAACGACCTTGAACGAGAATGAAAAAATATTTTAAATTAATTAATTAATTAATTATGTGTAACAAAAATATTAAGCATTCATTAAATAAATATATATTGAAAAATAAACTACATAAAATGAGAAATATTACGCAAGATAAAATGAAATAAACATCAAATTATTCTACATATTATTTAACTTTTCTCGAGAATTAATAAAAATGAATATCTCTCTTGCTCTAACACTTTCTCTCTATTCTAGTAACCAAACTAGATCTAGATTCCCATTGATATAAAAAGGGTACATATAGTAATTGTTTTGTGTAGTGATAAAAATAGATGATGTATGCCTTCATAAACTTCAATTACAACCCAATAAAACCATAGAAATTAAACAAATTTGGCCAAAATTTGATGAAAACCTAACAAATTTGAAATGCAAAATTCAACTTTATTTTTGAAATAATAGCACAAAAAAATGTATGGGATGAGTTCCCCTTACCTCAGAGAGCAAATTTCTGCAAAACAAAAAATGAACTCAAAACCTTCCCCCCTTGATTTTCGCGATTTGCCTAAATTTTCGAGCTGCCACTGTTCGAGTGAGCGTCGGAGCTGTCCGAACACTGCTTTTATAGGCTAGGCACTTTATAGCAGCGGTTAACATTATCAACCGCTGCTATTATGCCCTTAATAGCGGCGGTTGGAATTGTCAACCGCCGCTATAAATATAGACCATTTATGGCAGCGGTTAACAATGTCAACCGCCGCTATAGGGGGCTCTATAGCGGCGGTTTGCTTCGTGGCGGGCCTCCTAGGCTCTGGAGCGACGGCCCACTTTGGGCCACGCTGCTACGACCTTTGGGCTACCGCTGCTAAAGGCCTATTTTATGGTAGTGTAATCGGCTGATTTGTATGGACTTATTGACAATTCAATAAATGAGTATTAAATATTGCATAAATAGTGCTGATAAGTACTGAGTCGATAGAGCAAAGTTGATAGATCTAAAATGGAACATGTTAAGACTCGCTCAATCGATAGTGAAAGCCGATAGATCTGATAGCCGGTATTGTAAATATGCCTCAAAATAACAGATCTAATCTTATTAAATAAAGAGGGCAATCGAGTTCTAAAAGCATATCAATATACAAGTGAAGTATTCTGAGGTCGATCGAACCATGATAAACTACGGCTAAACGTCCCGGTAGAACCCTTAAGGAACTTGTCATTTTTATCAAACTAATTCTCCGGGTGTCAAGTTTCATAAATTGAGCAAGATCATAGTAGCCCTAACTAACCATATCATATCTACCAACAACCTAGAAGGATAATGCTTATGCTACCCATCAGTGTGTTTGAGGTGAAATTTAATCATGCCAACAAACCCTAAACTAGATAGAGTGCTAGATTGTAAACTGGGCATATGAAAGGAATAAAAGACAGAACAACTATTCATCATTTGAACATAGGAAACCTTATGCATTCATACCGTGCATGAATTTATTTATTTATTATTATTATTAGTTTTTCTATTTATCATGCATGTGAAAGAGAAATAGATCTTTGTGTTGTTTTTAGTTTATCATGCATGTGGTGATTGGAAAGTGAAATGATACAAGTTACCTTCACATTAGAGGGAGGAACTCCCCCCAAGCTGGATTAAGCTCACTCGAAAGGTGGCAGCTCCTGACCAAAGTAGCCTCGAGAGTGAAAATAAGAACTTATTTGGGTGTTATCCCAAGATACCTTATCCTCAATTCTTGAGAGTTGTCATTGGACATCATCTCTCCACTCATTCTCTTACTGGATATGAGTGTGGATGGTATGGTCCAATTGGTCGATCTGGAGGGACATATTGTCAATTTGTCTAGTGAGGTCGTTTGTGCCCCTCCTTGAACCGCTACGGGTGTGATGTGTGTTGAATGGTGGTGGTAAGCCACTCGAACTTGAGCTACCATACGCTCCCCCGGGCCATTCACCGGTGTCCCACACTACACCATTACCTACTTTTACCAACACATACAACCATCAGCAAGGGGCACCTTATGCGGCATTTGATCTGTCGGTAAAACTTCTGCCGACACTTAGCAAATAGTCGGAATAGAAGCAGTCGGCAAAACTTCTGCCGACAGTTTAGTATTGCCGACACTTAGTTTGCAGTCCCTCTGTCTTTTCTCGACCGTTATCTTATTTCCTGACAGTTGATATCTTCACCGACAATGAACAATTACCGACTGGATATGACCTTTTCCTGACACATAATATATAGGCAAATCATGTTGGTAGGTGCTGAAGAGGATAAACTTTCCACATAGACAAAGTGTCGGCAAAAGGTCACCATGCATGTTGTATATGATAATATAAATTAAAATCAGTGATACATCGTCATGGAATTAAAGGTTACACCTCCCAAGTTGACATCACAAGCAAATAGTCAAAGTCTTGCACATAACAGACTTAACATGCATCAAGCTTCATATTGTTCCATATCTTTAGATTCATACAAGCATTATATAGGTCAGCACATAACTTCCAAAACACAATGTAACAACTACAAGTAAATAATAGGCTACTCAAGGCGCTGAAGTGGTGAGTACATGAGTTTTTGGGCTAACTATAATTGCCAATACACAATGTAACTAGCCGAAGTCTAGCTGATGCGTGGCAAGATATAACACTTAAACTCTATCTCATGAGCGCAATAGGTCATCCCATCTGTGCTGCAAAAAATGTTACCAGTCCCAAAAGTTGACACCTCGCTCCAAGGTAACACCTAACAAGGAAGAAATAAGTATCAGAAAAATGTGATTTTTTTTCCACATCTCATTGGCATGCATAGTATTGAATTTTACAAAACCATGTTCCTTCTATATTCATGCTAGATCACAAAGGGACCTTCGCTTCATTATTGTTGAAAATTTGAAAAACAGATAAGGGAATAATATCACAAGTTGAAAGAAAAAAGATAATTGCTAGTATTTGGACTATTACAAGTTGCAAGAGACATATGACTTTGTTCATCGACATCTACTGATACATTTATAAATTTCAGTACCATAACATTCAAATTGCCTTGTTCTAGAATCTTAATGTTTTCACTTCCTTATTGACTTCCTCTCATCCTTCATCTGCAAAGAAAAAACATGACCTTTTAGTACGTGTTGGACAATCAATTTAACATAAATATGGAGGTAGGCGATCATTACTCTATCACATGGCCAGGAAATGCCTCTTCCATGGGCTTCAACAAGAGATTTCACCTTTCCATATGGACGAGGCAAAATAGCATCTCTTGCAAAAGACATGATTGACAACCACTTCATAGAACTGAACACCAAGACAAGTACCACCCACAATAGCATTTGGGTTTGTTGTTTGAATAGTTGCCTTAGCCACAGTGACATCATAAGGTCTCACAATACTATATAAGATAACATCTCTTCCACCCTAAAGCATAAATAGAAATATTTTATAACAACATTCAGCACATGGTAGTAAGTATTTTGTCACATGTAAAGAGAGGTATACAATTACCTCCCTGTGTTGCTCCTCCTGTTGGACCACACGTCGATTGGAGACCATATTTTCATAATCACTAAAGTGCTCCTCTTTCATATCATCTCCCAAATTTGATGCAGCATCATCATCCTGATTGTTCAGCTCTTGATCAACACAGATTGGTCTTTCCCACGGATTCTAAACCAAAGCACAACCAGTGACCAACCAATATATAGATAGGAAAGAGGAATATAAAGGGGAAAAGGGCAACAATTAATACCTGAGGCTGATTGTTAGATCCAACTGGAGTGTTGTTTGCCTTTCGACGCTCTTGTATCAATTTTTCCATGTGTTGTTGCATGTCATTCACACGATTTTCTAGAACTTCAACTTTTTTATCAGCTTGTCATTGAGCTTCTATTTCCATTTGAAGCTTTGTTGATGTGTAATCTTTTGCCCCAGGCATATCCAGGTCAGCTGGAGTTGGTCCCAAACCAATGACGCGGACATATCCAATCTTCTCTTGTACACAAACATGGAAATAAACATCACCCTCCTGAATACTCTTCTCTGCTAATTCAGGATTTTCCATAATTGTAAATTTAAGTGCGTTCTGGAGAAAACAGAAGGATTAGAAATTGCATGGCATGTACAATTATATGGGAAGCAAGATTGTTCAAAAAATGAACTTACAATTATTGTTTCAGCATCCTTATGAGGCACTCCTGTCTTGTGTGTGTGTGACTTAATAAACACTTCATCTCTATGTGGGGAGCGCCCGAGCTCCTCACGCCGTCACAATAATTAACATTAACAGACGTGATACCAAACTGATCAGTTTTGACCCATCTTCCATCTACACGGTAGTCAACACAATCACACTTAAACAGCACTATATTTTCTTTATTATGGTAATTCAGCTCAATGATTTCCTTAATAATTCCATAGTATGTCTTGTTTTGCACTACAGGGTTCATATTTCCATTCTCAAAGCAAGAGGTCTGGGCAACTAGAGCAACTCCACTACGTTGAACCGGCCTGCCCTCATCGTAGGAGTTTGTATGGCAAATGAATCCATTTATGGTATAGCTAGTATATGTCGTAGAATTCGTGAAAGGCTCATTGGCCAAAATTTGTATTTCTTCTGACACACCATTTTCAGCCAACCTTTCCACCTATAAATATAGAATATTATAGCACATGAAAATGTTTGTGCGGTTGGAAAACACTAGATTTCAGCACAAATAGTTAGTTCAGTTCTGGCTTACATGCTTTCTAAACCACTCATGAATCCTTTCATGATGCATATGGTTGATTTCTCGCTGATTTCGATGACCAGTTGAGGACAAGTACTCAATATGCTTGCCGTAATTTTTTGTTAAGTTCAATTATCTAAGCATTGCAAGGGAATAAGAAATGAACTGAGTGCTTGAAGCCATGTTTTGTAGTCCAATGATATAGTGGACCTGCCACTCAAAGCTCGCCCATTGCTCCTGAAGAATGGAGTGGTATTGGAACATTGATTCTCAATTGATTCATCATTTCTTATTTGTCTAGTAAACCTTGTCTCACAACCATGCAGAAATTGCAAACAGAAGGTAAGACTCTCATCGAATTTATGGCCCTCACAAATTGATCGCTCAGGATGACATCTTGTGCAAACTTAGCCTTTGCACCGAACCAAAAACCTATGACAAAGCGATAGACTTTACTCAGTATGCTAAGAAAACTTGTTGGTTAGTGATAAATTTTATTGCTTATGGAACAAGTTTTATTACCTCTCTACTGCCCACATGCTACGATACTGCACAGGACCAGCAATTCTTGCTTGAGTTGGAAGATGAACCATTAGGTGCACCATGATATAAAAAAGGGCTGGTGGAAATATAGTCTTAAGAATACTTAGTGTCTCGGCTATTTGAACCTCTAGGTTTTCTATTTCACTAACACGAATTGTAGGTGAGTATATCTGTTTGAAAAAGTTGCTCACACGAATTAGTGCAGCAGTTATTTGTGTTGGCAATATATTTCGAAGAGCAGGTCCAAGTAAATCTTGTAGTATAATGTGGTTATCATGTCTCTTTTGTCCAACTATCTTCTTCTCATCAACAAGCACATGATGGCTTAAATCAGATGCATAGCCACTAGGAAACTTTGCTCCTTCCAATATTTGGCAAAATTACTTCTTCTCATCAGTACTCATTGTATATAAAGCTGCTGGTAAATAAAATCTGTCATCTACTTTGATGGGGTGAAGATGATCTTTGA
The DNA here is from genome assembly GCA_030378355.1 of Eleusine indica. Taxonomy (NCBI): domain Eukaryota; kingdom Viridiplantae; phylum Streptophyta; class Magnoliopsida; order Poales; family Poaceae; genus Eleusine; species Eleusine indica. The sequence continues at coordinate 25,966,847 of CM059501.1, read as the reverse complement.
TACAAAGATTTTGCAAGTCAAAGCGAGCATTTAAACTATCTTTTGGCTTTCCATCAACATCTAAAAGTGTATTAATGATGAAGTCACATACACTCTTGACAATGTGCATAACATCAAAATTATGTTGCAGAAGTAAGTCTTTCCAATATGGCAACTTAAACCAGATCGATTGTCTTTTCCAACCAGTTCTCGGTGTCTTGCCATTATTGCGAGGTTGCTTAGTTGGCTTCTTTGTAGATGAATCCTTCCCAAAAACATATTTTATATTTTCTGTCAGCATAAAATTTCTTCCCCAGTAAGCGGTATTGGTGTAGTCCTATGCTCCATAGTGCCATCAAATGAGTCTGTATTATACCTAAAAATGTGGTCAGCATCTAAGAACCTACGATGGCACATATAGACATACTTGCCTCCCTTTTTCAACTGTATAGAACACATATGTGAGTGGCATTCAGGGCAAGCAACTTTACCAGAGGTGCTCACAGCAAGCAAATGGCCTAGACCTGGAAGATCAGTGATGGTGCACAATATAGCAGCACATAATTGAAAACATTCATCCTTAGAAGCATCATATGTCCTTACACCAACAACAAACATGTCTATCATATCATCTATTAGTGGTTCAAGATAGATATCCATGTCAGACCCTGCTGCCTTACGGCCAGGAATTAACAAAGACAAGATGAAATTTGTCTGCTTCATACATTTCCAAGGTGGAAGGTTGTATGGAATTAAAATAACTGGCCATATGCTATAGTTTGAAGTCATAGTTCTAAAAGGATTAAATCCATCACTGCCAACAGCAAGTCTGTGATTCCGACTATATGAGGCAAATTGTTGATGGCTAGAATCAAAGTCTTTCCAAAAAGGAGCATTGGCTGGATGCCTAAGCAAACCATCAGACATCCGTCCTTCATCATGCCATCTAGTGTCAGCAGCTGTTTTGGAGGACATAAAATATCTTTGCAGCCTTTGCTTTATAGGGAAATAGTGAAGAACTTTCTTTGAAAACCTATGCACACGTTTCCCATTTTTACTTGTCTTTCCAGATTTCCGTCTTGAAGTGTTACATGTTGGACAAAAATATAAAAGTGCATGGTTTTTCCAAAATAGTGTGCAATCATTTTCACAAGCATGAATATTGGTGTACCCCAGACCAAGACATTTTATTGTACTTTTGGCGGCATTGAAATTTTTAGGAAGTGATGAACCTACAGGCAACACATCCTTAAGTAACTCTAGTAGCATGTCAAAACTTTCATTACTCCATCCCCCAAGAAATTTGATATGGAGCATTCTAACCAAGAAACGTAGCTTTGAGAAATTTGTACAGCCCGGATATAGCTCTTTACCAACATCATCTACCAACTTATAAAAAGATTCCATATCTTCATTTCGCTGACCGTCATTTACTTCTAAATCCCCACTTTCATCTAAGCGCCTAGCTAAGTCTCAGAGTAAATCAGAAATATCATCCTCTTCATTTGAGTTCTCAACTTCTATCCTATCAGATTGCATGCTATTTGGAACAAACCTGGAACTTGGTTCTCCATGATTCACAAATGTTGTGTACCCTTCTGTAAAACTGTCACATATCAAATTCTCACGTACAACACAGGCAACTCTCCAACAAGAATTCTGATAAATCTTGCAAGGACACAATATCTTGTTTCCTCTCGCTCAATTACTAAAAGCAAACTCTAAGAACAGGTACACTCCATTACTATACTCACCACTTTGCCTACATATAGTTAATTATATGATATTAGATCAAGCACTACAACATTGCATCTAATGTTTACTGAAAATATTACAATTTACCTAGGCTGACTCATCCATCTTTTATCCATTATGCGTCTTATATAAAATTTAATACCAAATGGAAGAATATATGAAACAAATAGATGTACCTACATACAAGCCACATGCACAGGATCAGAATGACACACATTCAATCAACCAATGAAGTTTGTGGATACACATTCAAACAACAACAGGCTCGTCTTGTAGAATATTATTTTCACTAGCTTCAAAGTAAAGTATTCATGCATGGTAAAATGAAAGAAACCATACCAGTACTTGTTGAAGCGAGAGATGTCAGCACCAAAGACAACCAATCAGCAGGTTGATGCGGCCCTAATCTTGCACTACGAACAATGGAAAAGAGAGTATTAAATTGTCTATCACCATAACATTTTGCACAAAAAAGATCTGGAATGTCATCAATCATTTGTGTAAAGGAACTGCAATGTGCTCACTGTACCTTGGAATCTCCTGCCAACTGTGTTACAAATCAGAGCTAAACTATTGAAGCCTTCAGTTCATCACATGTTCTGGTCCTATCTGAAACAAATGGACATTATTTGGTGAGTCATGAACAATCTCACATATTGGGCAAGACAGGCTTCTAAAGGAGCTCAAAATTTTAAGGGCACCAATATGCTTACGTGTGGAATCTCCTAAGGATGATTGACTGCAATAGAACAAGCACAACTCTTGGATCTTTCAGGCTGCTCTCTGAAATAACCAGATCCACGCAACACTAGACCCAATCAATCTAATAAATCCGTCTGAAACCAATATAGAAGAAGAAGAACAATGCCTACCTAAACTTGATTCACTTGGCTAGGGATAAGTGGCAAATAACTAGTAGATCCAAACATTCAGTGGGGACATGAACTCATCTTTGTGGCCAGCTAGAGGAAAGGGAGGCAGCAGATCCAGTAGGGGGTGGAGGATTGGTTGGGGATGGCTCGTTCTTGAGGGCCACCCATGGTGTATGGATAGATTTAGGCAGCAATGACAGCAGCTAATGAGACTTCACGATGCTGGTTGAGAGCAGGCAGGCAGCGGTGTGTTGACGGTCGTTAAATACCATATGCTTAACTTCTATTCCGGAAGTTAGCAAAATAAATACTCCATGAATATCATGTTATGACTCTCTCTCAATTGGTTACATAGAAGGCATGGCTATCAAAAATAGAATAAATGCTTGCTCTCAATCTTGAGCATGATGAAAAAAAAAGAGAAGATGAAAAAGAAATAGCCATGCCCAAATGCTAATTAAAGAAAGAGAGAGTCTACCCAAAAAGGAGTATCACCATTCCATCATCATTCCACCACATTCCACAAATGCATATCTTGATCAAATTGTAGGACTTGTTTCTCCATGGGTTCAGTCTTTTGGTTTAGCAATAAATGTGTTACAAGTATGTCTCATTTATTCCTATCCAGAGCTCCACATAAGCCCATTGGGGAACAGGGAGCTACGATAGAATGAAACAATTTCTACCGTTTGAAGGACCAAGAAGGCGACCAGAGGGGGAGGGGATGAATGGGAGTCAATTAAAATTCTCCAAGAGAACTTGGCCTATCTCCCGATTACAACCCGAGCCAACCCCTAAACCGATCACCATGGCTACACACACCAATTTGTGATGTGCTAACCCTAGGAATGATCAACTACAGCAGCGGAACACAGCGAAAACAAAAGAGAACTCAAAACACTCAAAACAATGTGAAACTGGACTACCATCAGCAGTGCCGATCAAAGCCATCGGCAGTGCCGATTGGCACCATCGGCAGTGCCGGTATGACCCATCGGTAGTGCCGGTGAGGAAGTCTCAAGAACAGCAGACAAAATACATCAGCAGTGCCGGTCTGGCCATCGGCAGTGCCGGTGCGGAGTTCAGATGACCTACCGGCAGTGCCGGTCCCAATTGTCGGCAGTGCCGATCGACCCTGACAGAACAAGAAAAGGTTTCAGGATTAGGCAAAAACTTGGTCAAAACATAATCAAACGAACTCCAAATGATACGATTTTTGGACCAGTGAATCCTCAACACATCACGATCCTGATCCTAGAAGATCAAATCGATTGGCTTAAGGAATCATCACGAATTTCAGATCTTGTGCAAAGAACACCAAAAAGAGGAAACTTGAGAAATCCTTCAAATCGAAGGTGCTAGAGCTATTCATTTGGCTAAGGATCCATATAGGATTGTTCTAGATAATCATAGCAACAAGTTTCTCAAGAAATCCGACCCAAAAACTCATCCAAAAAGGACACCAAAAATTCCAACAAAAATAGCTCCAAAAATAGAGAAAAAGAGAAATTCGGGATTTAGGGAGAGAGGAAGATCTTGACCACGAAAATGAACCTCATATCATTGATTCAAGAATTCAAGATACATGATTACATGGCTAGGAAGCCATCCTCATCCTCCCACTATTTGAGAAGGGTAAGAGATGTCTGCCACACACCCACTACTCTCCTCTTTACAGATTAAGCACTCTCGTAGCACATGAGAAGAAAAACCTAGCAAGGCTAATGGCAAGAGAGACTCCTCTTCCACCAGCCCTACCTCTCCTTATATAGGCCTAGGGGTTGTCCACATGATCACTCTACCCTTGACCTACATAATACTGTCATCTACCACCAGGGGCAAACTTGTCCATCTCTCTCCTCGTCGCCCAAACACCCTCAGGCCCTTCACGACTTTGCTTCGCCTTGAAGCAAGCTCCATGATGGTGCCACGTGCACCACCAACCATCGCCACCGGTTTTGAGGCCCAAACCGGGAAACCGCCTTACATGCTTCTTAAAGCGCAACTTCTCGATATCGACACGTGTCACCTTGTCCCGTGATCCTGACCGCCGGCAAGTCTCTCCTGGTCCCTGTCCATCGGGCCCCCTTGTCACTTGCAGCGGCATCCCGCTCGCCTTGACTTGGTCAACACGTCGTCTTCATCACCACCACGGTTTTGAGGCTCAACCATGAAACCGTCCGTGCTTCTTGCCTCTCCGTGTGTACGGTATGGATCACCCTTGACTCCACCCGGTCTCCTGATCGTCTGGCCCCAAGTCTCCTACTTGTGCCCGATCCTCTCGCCGTAGACCGCCAAGTTGCCTCGAGTGACCTACACATCATGAGATAAACAAACATATTTTCCATCTCCTGCAACTTCTCCAACTCAATCACCAACTCTGGTTAGTCATAACCATAACCATGCACAAACCATGCAATCTCTGGATTCCCGCATTTCATCTCAAACACAAATTCCGCCAAAGTCAATTACTCATCATATATTGCAAACCATGGCACATATCCACATAGTTTCTCACCGCTCAACCAGAAAACCTTGCAAGAGAGGATCATGGATCGTTACCACTAGACGCGTAGACGGAGAGGAAGCAAATGTTGAAGCAGCTCGATCCAACATAGTCGCGCGTCGGTGCAACGGAAGTAGTCGATCACGTCAATCGTCTCCTCCTAGTCCAGCCGTCCGGCATTACAGCAACAGCAGCGCCTCCTCGTGGTATCCACACGTACGGGATCAGAGCACCGTGCGCGGTGTGCTAGCACCGGCAACATGGTTAGGGTTTTGTGGGCGAGTGAGAGGAGCGCGGCGGCTAGGGTTTTTTGACTGCTGGTATGCCGTACCCCTTGCCCCGCCTCCACTTATATAGATCCCTCTAAGGGACCTCGACTAGTTGGCCCATTAGTGGACTAATCCCTCACGGATCAATATCTGTATGACCCTCACATACGGATCAAATCCGTATTGTCTCTTGGGCATATCTAGCCTTATTTAGAGGTAGGAACAAAAGGAGGCAACTTCAATGCCTTGGTAAGTATTTATACATATTTAGCGACCGAGTGAATCATTGGAGGAACTTAGTTTTATTTTCTAAAATCTTCTAAAGAACTCTGAATGAAAAGTGGAACACAGAGATGAGAGAATGATGTCCTACAAAAGACCGTTCTGTCTTTCAACCACCCAAGATCAAGAGAAGCCAAAATCCCCGCAGGAACTAAGGTAAAAAGGGTGAGTTGCCAAATGCCAATTATTCAATTAAAGGTAGAGTATTTTGTTATGCACTTGGTACTATTAGAGAATATAAAATATTGTAGCAACTCGTGATCAACAACCTAAAAGTTTTATCTTTGCATCGGAACGAGCAAAGGTTCAGCTTGGGAGAGTTTGTTGGCGGTCATTGAATACCATTTCCGGCATCAACATTACTCAAAATAAAGAAGGATTGTATATTCCGGCCATGCATATTAGTTAGGATTAATAAATATCCACTATAGCTTCGAGAAACACTGACATGCAGGCGAAATAATGAAATGGAGGAGGAAACACACCCATATGATGAAGAAACACAACTTCCACCAATTAGAGCTCACCAATTGGGACTCCCACGGATTGACTGGCCCACTTAGAGAAGCAAACCGACTTAACAACCGACCTTACAGTGTCACTGGGCAGTAGGACCCACCCGGCAGGCCACCAGACGCGGCAGCACCCGAGAGGACTCCCCCCCCCCCTGTTCGGCCGAACAGGGGTGTTCGGTCAAACGGGAAGTGGCCCCCTGGTGCATGGTTGCCATGTGTTGGCTCCTGGTGGCTCCCTAGTGACGGTTATGCATGTTTGGCGGCGGTTACCGACTCCAGGAACCGACATTGGGCAGTATAAATAGAAGGGACAGGCCGCACTCCAAAGCACACACAAAGAAGCATTACTCTCTTTACCATTTCATGATTCTCTATAGTTTTAGTGGAGTTAGGCTTATAATAGAGCTTTCTTCAGTTCCCAAGTCTTCCTTGGAGTTGTGGTATGGCTCTTGTATCTTCCACTTTTTGTAAGACTTTATTCTATTTAATATATTTAGTCTTTCTATATAGTTATGTTTGGGTCAGGTGTTTCTTGTTTGATTGTATGATTCATTCATGTATGTGGTTATTATGCTTGCATGTTAGTCATATAGTCATACTTTATTACCATGTTAGACATAAACACTTACCATTTCCATGTGCTTAGTGTTCACTTAAATGTGATTACTCCTTTTCTGATCCATCGCTTAAGGGATTAGAAGTATTGTTCCAGAGATGTAAGCGTGGTGCTTAGATCAATAGAATGCATAATTTGTCATGTAGCCCACGGATTGCTATTGGTATGCAGTAGTGGTGACAACCCTATCTGTCCTTTGAAATCCCTCATGTTCGGCTATTAAACAGGCTCTTGGCCGGAATCGTACTGTGGATGCAGGGGAAAACCGGATGCCTATAGTGTGATGATTTGATTATCTCGCATTGTCATTGTATCTATATAATAGTATATAATGTAGACTATGTAACTATATAAAAGCAATATAGGAACTTAACTGTTTCTTTGTCCTTCCCCACTAGACTAATATTTATCTAATTTGAGTATGCTATCTATGTGTCCACTACCATATTTATCTTTACCCTTACAACTAGGAGAACTTTGTCTCATAATCCAATATGCAAATATCTAGAATATGGTAATTACTCTAATCAATTGTATGCCTTCCTTTGGGATAAAACAAATATGATACCCTGAATACATCCAGGTGAAATGCTACAACTGTATTCTGCATGCGCTTGTGGACTCTCTGCATTCGTTGAAGATTACCAAGAAACATTTCTGGCTTCGTTGCTAAGGAAACTTAGTGACAACATTAAGAAATGTTAACACGATGGCTGAGGAGCACTGTGTTGGAGGGCAGGTATGCAATGGCGGGTGGTGGTCGAGAGCACGTGAGCAGCAAGAGGAGCAGACGAGCGGTGGGGCGTGGAGAGCAGGCGTGCATGTGGCGGGTGGTGGTCGAGCGCTTGAGAGCAGAGGAGCAGTGAGCAGCAGGGCATGAAGAACAGGCACGCAAGCGGCTTGTCGTGTGAGGCGGCGGTGGCGCCTGGGCCTAGAGAGCAGGTGGGCATGGCTGGTCGTGTGGGTATGAAGGTGTGCTGGTTGGGTCTTAGAAAGAGAAGGGAAAGTTTCATTCGCGCGTTCATGTGCCTAGATTTCAGTGAGCCAGAGGCAATTCTTTTGCTTTGGCGTGTTCTTGCTACCGCTGACACTTCAAATGTTGCCATGTGTAATCTGCCGATAGATTTGTTGTTGTTGAATCAATGCCGATAGTTTGCCTACTGGTGCAAACAATGCCGACATTTTCTTTGTCACCCGGTAAATGTATTCCTGACACATGATCAGTTTGAGAACTGTTAGAGAAATGCCGACATTATGTTAGACAACAATTAGCACCGTTTACCTACAGATCACAACCAGCAAAAGTCTGCCATGGTATACTTCCAGGATGCGCTGCCGCTTCCATGAGGAATGGCGTGATCCCACGAACCCGTGCTTCGCTCCTCCCTTAGGAGGGATGCGTCAGTGTTCCTCCACGATTTGTTCTTGGTCATAGGACTGGAAACATTGTTCCTGCAAGCTGCAAAGCATGTCTCTAATGGAATGGTTAGTTCATCACAATTATACAAATAAAAATCTGGGTTAGGTAACTGGATTTCATTTGCATAACCAGGAATAAAATAAACCATAGAGCCATTGGGTCCTTGTTTCAGAGAATGTCTTGATCTAAAAAGTTGTTCGCCTAGGACAACCCGTTCAAAAATTAAATCATTGATATGGGCATTTTCATGTAAACCAAGATTGTGCACAAGGCGATAGATCTAGCACGTAAATTAAAAATCTCCTACTTGTTTGATAACTTCGACCCATTGCTATGATATGAGAGACTTTGATTTTATTAACCACGTAGTAGAGAAGAAACATTTCATCCCCACGTATGGTTCTTACATCCTTTCTAGGGAACAAAGTCATTGTCAGCCATTTATGCATAAAACGCAAGTTAGGATTATGGATATCCATATTCCTAGGTGACAAGGCAAGGGTATGCCCTGTTATTTCCTGCCAACAACTGCTTTTGTTAAAACCAAAATTTTTGGAATGAAAATCCAAAACAGCAATAGGAGAAAAACCAGGCAAATCACTGAATTACCTCCAAGTGAGTGAGATTTCCATTGCATTGAATCAGAAGGAAATCCTATCACTGTCCCACTTAAGGGTGCATAAAAGCTGAATGGTAAGCAAGCGAGAGTAAGACTCATCTACCAGAACAAAATCATCCAATCCTATAGCATGAAAGATAGAAGCAAATTCAGTATCCATACCTATCTTGGAAAGAAAGTATGGATCATACATTCGCGTAGGAATGTAAGACTGTTGACAGTCATTAAATACCATTTCCGGCCATCAACATTACTCAAAATAAAGAAGGATTGTACATTCCGGCCATGCATATTAGTTAGAATTAATAAATATCTAGTATTGCTTGGAGAAACACTGACATGCAGGAGAAATATCAAAAGAGAGGAGAAAACACACCAATGTGGCGAAGAAATAAAACGCCGCGACAAGTCGGAGTTCACCAATGGGGATTCCCATAGATCAACTGGCCCACCTATAGTACCAAACCGACATATAGAAGGCCTAAGCCGTGGAGAAGCAAAGGGAGGCCACCCACCAGTGTGCTAAAGGCGGTAGGACCCCTGTGGGCCCACCCCCTGTTCGGCCAAACAGGGATGTTCGGCTGAACCGGGAGGAGGCCCACAGGGCCCAACTTCCTATGGCGGTTCCCCACCAACTTCCCAAAGGGGGTTGTCCCCCTTAGGGTGGGAGTTACCAACCTCATAACCACGTTTGGACAGCTATAAAAGGAAGGGTGTGGCTTACTCCTCAACACACACCAAGAAACATTACTCTCTTTACCATTTCATCATTCTCTTTAGTTTTAGAGGAGTTAGGCTTAGAATATAGTCTTCTTTAGTTTCCAAGTCTTCCTTGGAGTTATGGTATAGCTCTTGTATCTTTTTTCTTTTGTAAGACTTTATTCTATTTAATATATTTGTTCATTCTATATAGTTATGTTTGGGTCATGTGTTTCTTGTTTGATTATATGATCCATTCATGTATATGGTTATTATGCTTGCATGTTAGTAATATAGTCATACTATATTACTATGTTAGATATAATTCCTTACTATAGTCTTTATTTATGTCGTTATAATGATACATGACTAATGTATGACTTAGATCATTTCCATGTGCTTAGTGTTCACTTAAATGTGGTTACTCCTTTTCTGACCCATCGCTTCAGGGATTAGGAGTATTGTTCTAGAGATGTAAGTGTGGTGCTTAGATCAATATAATGCATTATTTATCTCGTAGCCCACGGATTGCTAGGGGTAGGCAGTAGGTGATGACAGTCCTATTTGTCCTTTGAAATCCCCCACGTTGGGCTATGCAATAGGCTTTTGGCCGGAATTGTACTGTGGATGCAGGGGAAACCGGATGTCCAAGGTGTGATGATCTGATTATGTTGCATTGTCATTGTATATATACAATAGTATATAATTTTGACTCTATAACTATATAAAAGCAACATAGGAACTTAGCTCTTTCTTTGTCCTTCTCCACTAAACTAATATTTATGTAACTTGAGTATGCTATCTGTGTGTCCACTACCATGTTTATCTTTACCTTTACCCCTGCGAGGACTTTGTGTCATAATCCATTGTGCAAATATCTAGAATATGGTAATTACTCTGATCAGTCATTTGCCTTCCTTTGGGATAAAACAAATACGATACCCTGAATACTTCCGGGCGAAATGCTACAATGGTATTCTCTATGCGCTTGTGGACTCTTTGCATTCATTAAAGATTACGAAATGTCACTGGAGATGCGAATTTTGAAATCAAGACGGGTCTCATTACCATGGTGCAGGCCAGCCCATTCTGTGGGAAGGCCAATGAGGATGCCAGCACCCATTTGCAATAATTTCTGGAGATCTACAGTATCTTCAAGACGAAGGACATCTCTCAAGACGCCATTCACCTTCGTCTATTTCCGTTCTCCCTTCTGAGGAGGGCAAAACAGTGGTTATACGTAAACAAGGATGTTGTGGGTACCTCTGAAAAGTGTTCAGCCACGTTCCTCGCCAAACTCTTCCCGTTGGGCAAAATCAATGCCCTCCATGGAAGAGTACATTGCCGTATGTCCTTATCACGGGATGGATGAATGGCTTATCATCCAGAACTTTTACAACAGGCTGAATCCGTCAGCTCGTGATCATATTGATGATACAACGGGAGAAGCCTTCTTCTCACTGACCGTTTATAAGGCTAAAGAACTTATTTTGAAGATGGTTTCCAACCAAGGATGGAGTGAAGATCGTCTTCACTCGCGCCAACGGGGCATGCACATTGTTAAGGAGGTGGACATGCTAGCCGCTAAAATAGACCTCCTCATGAAGAATATGGACAAACAAGCCAAAGGGTATGAGGTCGACACCGTCAACGCCTTAAACTCTCGCATGACGTGCGAGGTCTGCGGCGACACGAGTCACTCGGGCAATGACTGCTCTGGGACTCGTGAGGAGGTGTTGTACATGAACAACAAAAACAACGGCTATCGTCGACAAGGAGGCAATGGGTGGAATCAACCACACCCGTATTACCAAGGAGGTAACAATTTTAACTCTTCCAATTCTCAACCCTCCTTTAAATATTTTGTCATAGGCCAGGCTAAAATCAATGAAACATTCACTAAAAAGCTTGTCGTCAATGACAAGACTTTAGAAAGTGTTAACGCTAAGCTAGAAGGTCTTCCTCTTCCTTTAAAAATCAGCTTAGCTTTAATCAGTTCTAGCATAAATAATAATGAGTACGCAGTAGAAGTTTTTGAAAACAAAGTCAAATAATGTTGATAGTGCTCAACCCACGAACACCACCAACTCGCACCAAAACAGGACAGCAAGAAAAACACCTGCAAAAACTTAAACAATTAAACGTGAGTACGAAGGTACTCCGCAAGATTACCCGTGGGCTAGTCCTGACTCCAAAGGATTATGCAATTGGTTATAACAAGGAATAAAGTCATCAGATGACATTTTTGCATAAAACGGTAATAAGTATAAAGTTACATGTGATCATAAGCATAAATAGAAAACCAAGTGATGGGCACAAGACACCTAAAATAGCCCTATACAACTATGTATCCCAAAACCAAGTATTATCATATATCATCTCATATATTATCATTTTATCATCTCAAGTGAAAGTTCAATTACTATGATGAAGCTCAATGGAACACTAAGCATGATCATGACCGAGATCGAGGCAATTCGAATTGATTTTACACCTTGCAGGGGAGTCCCAATGTACCCACACAACTAGAGGACCATGCGGCTTATGTAACTGGCCAAGTCACATAAGGGGGTACTCATGTCAACCTGTCGAGATCTATTCTCGGCATCAGTCATAGGGTAGTTCACCTATGACGATTTATATGTTGAATAGGAGTATGCGCGAGATCGAGAGACGATGGTAACACAAGACGCCAATTTATACAAGTTCGGGCCTCTCAGAGGATAATAACCCTACGTCCTATGTTCTGTGGTATTTGTATTCATATGCCTAGATAATAGATCTAGATGAGGGTAGACCTAGACGGTGATGTCTAGTTCTATGTTATGCGAGATGCTATGTGCTTGCCCCTTGAGGTAGGTCCCTGCCCCTCCTTATACATTCGGGGGGACAAGGTTACATAGCGGAGTCCTAGTCGGTCTACTATATATATCCAAGTAGGAGTCTATCTCTACTTTCCTTCTATGTGAGGTACCCAGGTACATGTCATCGACAGAAGCCCCTAAGAGTCTTGCAAGCTTGATGTTAATCTTTAGTAGCTTTCGATTGGTTTGTGCCATGATAATCTTTAGTAGCTTTCGATTGGTACATGTTGCTAGTGCGCCAAATAGGTGCACCTAATTAGGTGTAGCTTCTGGCTCTTGTATCATTTGAAAACTGCAAATAATGCAAGAGTTCAAAACAAGAATAGTCGTGTTGGCTCTCTTCATAGAAAAATTGCTCAAATCATCAAATTCAAGTGATAAATAGCTCAGTAGAGTGACATCAATCACTATCGAGTGATAAATGATTCAAACGAGTGACTTCAATCACCACTAACTGGTAGATGACTCAAACCAATGACCAAGTGGCAGCCGCGCCCAACTCAAAATATCATGTCCGAAAGGCAACTGTGCTCGACTCAAGATGAGAAGGTTGAGTGAAGAAGGTAGCCGAGGTTGTTGTAGCCGCCGACCACTGATGTAGTAGAAATCATCGTGATGACCGAATGGCACCGATGGTCTGATATATGACCAACCGATGGCGGCGGTCAGATGTGGTGTAGCAGACCGATGGTGACAGTCACAGCTGGTCTAGCCGACCGATGAAGGCAGTCGGAACTGGCATGGTCGACCGATGAAGGTGGTCAGAGCTGTAAGCCGACCGATGAAGGCGAGGAAATCACTCTGTGTCGAGTGGTGTATCCGCCTATCCGTCATAAATGTTCCTGATAATAAAGGAAATTAGAATAATTAGTTATAATTAATATTATTTGCTTAATAACTTATTTTTATAAGCTAAACAAATCAGTCTATTGAAGAGTCAAATCTATATCCATTTTCTCCTTTAAGTAGACCGACCGGCGCATAGCAGCGTATTCGCGCGTTAGCAACCAGACTGATCCACAATAGGTTACTTAGAATAAAAATATGAAGAGCTCGGAGCTCGGTCTGCCTGCAACAATATTGGTCATAATTATTCTTGCGTTGTAATTAGAGTCAACCAGTCAACACATGACCTCTCGCAGTTTTGGCTCTGGGTTTAGTGTAGTGGTAGTCTGGCGCGTAGCTAAGAAATTCTATGCCTTAGTTGTTTGTCGGTGTAAGACAAAAAATAAGACCAAATCGCAAATAAAATGCAATACATCTGTCGAGGCTGAAGCCAAAAAATGTGAAACTAGAACAGACGATATATGTCATATGGTGTCAGGACTAAAGCACTACTGAGAGGTCACCGATCGACATGTGTACTGCTAGATTCATAAAAAAGTGGGAGAACATGTGTATAGATATACAAATAGCCCCCTGACTCAATTGTTTAATACAAAGAATTAAGGAACTAAGGCAATAAAAAAATTAATAAAGTTATAAAAAGAGCACTAATTAAAAAGCCCAACTTTACTCATAAAAAATTTACGACCTTCTATTTAGAAAACAACGATAAGCGGTTGTAGAAAAAAATATGAAGGACATGAGCCCAAAACCTCAAAAGTAAATCGAGAAAGTATAAAGATACTCAGCTTTGTTATTCGACGAGTTGAAGAGGAGCCCCAAGTGTGCTGATGTTGTTGGCGAGTGGTCGAAGATCGAAGTCGAGCCCATGTCGCCGGATCATCGAAACTCGGAGTGGTTGACTTGTATCGTCAGGTAGTCGAAGGTGTCGCCGAGTGTTTTGATCGAGAAGCCGAAGCGCTAAATCTTCGAAGGCCTCGTCGAGTAGTCCTGGGCATGTCCATATGGCCGCTGAGCGGTCGATCTGTCGAATCGTGGCGATGTAGCCGAGTCGTCAGTAGGCATCATGTCGCAACGATGTTGTCGAGTGGCAGTTGCCCTCGTTGAAGGCGTAGTGCAATGATGTCATCAGACGCGTCGTCATAGTGAACGGCATTATCGAGTGACTGAAGTCATTAGGTTGATGACGAGCCCCCGAGCGTGTCCATGTAGTCATCGAGTAATTGAGCCATTGAGTCGCGGCGATGCCGCCAAGTCGTGAAGGCGTCGTCGCGGCGATGTTGCCGGTCATCGAGTCACAACAATGTAGCTGAGTGGCCAGTCCGCTGACCGGCTGAGTGGCCAAATCTCCAAATCCAGTATGCAAGTCATCAAATTGCTTGAGGCAGCGTGGAAGAGCGATCCTAGCCGTATGGTCCAGTCATCTTCCTGGTCGTCACCGATGGTTGGAGTATGGCCTGACTCCAGCGTGGCACTCGACATCTTTGGAGTCTATGGCCTTCCTTCCTTTGGTGCTGATGAAATCGGGCAAGCCGCCTTATGCATGGTCGCGACTGCTCTCATGCTGGAGCCAACGAAGAGGCCCTTTGGTTATCAAGATCGGCTTGCTCCCTCACGTGACGAGGTTTTTCCTCCGTATATACATGCAAAAAGGTCCAAGCCAATCACATGCACGTATATTAGTCGGCTATACAAATTGATTAGTATAATCTGAGGAATAAAATAATATGGAATGATTAAAGATAAAAGGACACTACCTGGTGGATACGTGAAGCCTTTTGTCAACTCGGACTTTGATGAGGACATCAACGACATACGAATAATGACGACGGAAGATGGCGCGCCAAACCAAGCTGTCACGCCTCCACCTCTCGTCGTCGCGCCTCCTCGACTTACGGATCCATCTTCTAACGAGTCGACGACGTACAAGGGCCCAATCACTAGAGCTCGAGCCCAGGAATTGAAGACGGTTTTGATGCTAAGGAACGACGGCCCAGGATGATGTCGCCCGAAGGCCCACGTGGCCCAAGTCGCACGACTCCCTCTCCACCGCGCGCCTCTCCACTTCAGCCGGTCCTAGATGCCTCGTCCTCCCCCTATATAGTCAAGGGCTGCGCCCCTTGTAATCTTTGAGTTTTGTTTTAAGTTTAGCTTAGCTATACATCCGTCTCTCGACGTGAATTCAGAACTCCACCTTCGTGCAATACATCAGATTGCTCGCCTCTAATTCTTGCTCGTTCTTCGATTGCGCGTAAGAATTGATCCTCGTGATCAGGTTGATCTTGTTTACCGCAAGGTTAATATCCTCCGGAAGTTGGTTCAGCGATTGCATTGGCGCTTCGGCTTGCTCGTCGTAGTCGGATCGTGAGGGTCAACATCCACCAAATCGAAGTTATCTCCACTCGCCGAAAGATCGGGCACTCTACACCTATCAAGTGGTATCAGATTCCAGTGTTTCTCGGTGAGTTTTATCCAAGTCCACATAAACCAAAAATTACAAAAAAAAAAGTTTACCCCAGTACGGTTTTGAGCCTCGCACTTTCGTTCAATAATTTGCGTCGTTGAGTTTTTGTGCTTTCGCTTTTGATCGTTGCTGGTACACTGTGTTTCATCGTTTTCTTCCTATCATCGTCGTATCCCTCCGCCGTGCCGCGTGTTTTCACCATCACAGTTTGCTTTCCGCCGCATCTGTTTATCCCGTCTCGCTTGCCAAATTTATCCGCTGCACCGTGAGTCCGGGTCAATCACTGCCTCGACGATCGAGTCCTACTCGGCTACGTCGTGACCCGCTCGCCTCACTGATCGAGTCCTACTCGGTTACGTCGTGACCCGCTCGCCTCGCCCTGTGTTAGTTTTGTTCGGTTTCGTGTGTCCCGCTCGCCTCGCTGATCGAGTCCTACTCGGTTACGTCGTGACCCGCTCGCCTCGCCCTGTGTTTGTTTCTGCTCGGTTTCGTTTGTTCCTACTCTTTTTATTACCGTTCTACCCATGCCTCAAAAAAAAAAGTGCTTGTGCTTAATTGCTTATTTGAGGTCTCATTGTTTATATTTTCAGCAAAAAGTATTAAAAAAAAGAGAAAAAAAGAGAAAAAAAGAAAAAGAAAAGAAAAAAAAGAGAAAAAAAAAGAAAGAAAAAAAAGGAGAAAAAAAAAAGAGAGCGGCCGAGCAACACAGGCGACGCGTTCTTGCTGCACTTTGTTTTGATCCTTTTTTCCTTCCTCTTGCACTTGTACCGGCAGCAATCTTTTCGTGTTTAGCACCATTATTCAGCTTTACAGTTATTGTTTGAATTGTGCTAACCCTTGGATTGAGTGCAGCCTCCTAGCCCCACAAATTTTCTACTACGAGCAGGTTTTTGTTTCACCACGCAATCGCTCCTCCAATCTTCCACCGGTTTTACCTGTGGTTGCAGTTCACGCTTGCGTGCTTGGTAAGGACGGGTAAGAATTTGATAACAGCTTTTTGATTGAGCTTTTCACCCACCACTCACCTCTCGTTGTAGGATCCCGCTTTTTGTATTGCTTGTGTTTCTATGGCAGAAAACAGCTCGAAGTCGAAGGAGCTCACCCTCCAGGATGTCCAGGCACAGGTTGACGGTCTACAAAACGACATGAAGACGATGCACGAGAGACTTGACTCTACGGTCACTTCGTCGAATGAGCGTTTTGATCAACTGGACCTCGCTGATACGGCTGCTCGCACCACGCTCGCGACGATCATGACTCGTCTTGAGGCCATGTCGACGCAGCTTGGGACCATGACGACGCAGCTCACGGAGTTGCAACATGCACGTGACTACGGCGCCGACACCGAGCAGGACGACGACAATCGCCGTGGTCGTGCTCGTAGGGTACGTGTTCCTATTAATGATTCTTTTGCCAAAATAAAATTTCGTATTCCCACTTTTAATGGCAAATATGATCCGGGTGCTTATCTTGATTGGGAATTAGAGGTTGAACAAAAATTTGCATGCCATGATATTCCTGCTAATTTACAAGTTAAGGCTGCTATTAGTGAATTTACTGAATTTGCTTTACTTTGGTGGCGTGAGTATACACAAAGATATCCTGATAATATTCCAGCCACTTGGACGGCATTAAAAGCTGCTATGCGTCATCGTTTTGTGCCGTCATATTATGCTAGAGATTTGCTTAATCAAATGCAGCGTTTTCAACAAGGTTCACTTTCCGTAGAGGATTATTATCAAGCTTTGCAAAAGGGTATGATTCGCTGTGGTTTAGTTGAACTGGATGATGCTGCTATGGCTCGCTTTAGGGGTGGGTTAAATCGTGAAATTCAGAATATTCTTGATTATAAGCATTATGATGATATGACCACCTTATTTGAATATGCTTGTAAAGCTGAACGTGAAGTGCAGGATCGACAATCTTCGTCAAGACCTAACATTTTTGTAGGGTCCAAGACGCCTTCAGCTCCACAGTCGACACCTCCTTCCATGTCGCGCGACCACTCCTCGACCACGTCCAAGTCGAGTGCTCCATCCACGGCCAAATCTGCCTCGTTCGTGCCGTCCTCCTCGCCGTCTGGACGAGCTCGTGATATTCAGTGTCACCGTTGCCGAGGATTTGGTCATGTGATACGTGATTGTCCAAATAAACGAACTATGTTGATTCGTGACGACGGTGGGTATTCTTCTGCTAGTGATTCTGAGGATATTCAGCAGACTATGCTTGCCACTAATCATGCAGATAATACGGAGCTTCATGTCGACTCTAGTGCCGCCGACAGGTATGCCACTCTTGTTGTGCAGCGTGTTCTTAGTACACAGGTCGTTCAGGATGAAAAGCATCAGCGCCACAACATTTTTCATATCAAAGGCGTTGTGCAAGAACGAGCGGTCCGTATAATCATCGATGGTGGCAGTTGCAACAATTTGGCTAGTACGACATTGGTGGAGCAGTTGTCATTGCCAACAAGGAAGCATCCACATCCTTATCACGTTCAATGACTCAATGATGGCGGCAAAATAAAGGTAACGCGCTCGGTACGTGTTCCTTTCTCTCTTGGCGCCTATTCTGATTTTGTAGATTGTGATGTTGTTCCAATGGAAGCATGCTCTTTGTTGCTTGGCCGTCCTTGGCAATATGATGTTGATAGTGTTCATCATGGTCGCTCCAATTATTATTCCTTCATGTTTAAGGGTCAGAAAATTGTTATTCATCCTATGACACCTGAACAAGTTCTTAAAGATGATATTGCTCGAGGGACAAAAGCTGCAAAATTGGTTACATCGCCTCCTGTTGCACCTGTTCAACATGAGATCAAATTGAATAACCCTATCTTGCTTGCTACACGTGCTGATTTTGATGAATTACATGATGCTAATCTGCTTTGCTATGCGCTAGTTTGCTCTCGTATGCTTGTTTCACTAGATGAGGCGCCTATGTTGCATATTCCACCTGTTGTTGCTAACCTTTTGCAGGACTATAAAGATGTTTTTCCCGCTGAATTGCCGCCGGGTCTTCCTCCTATTCGTGGCATAGAACATCAGATTGATTTAATTCCAGGCGCACAGCTTCCTAATCGCGCCCCGTACCGCACAAATCCTGAGGAGACGAAAGAAATTCAGCGTCAAGTGCAGGCATTCCTTGATAAAGGTTACATTCGTGAGTCTCTCAGCCCTTGTTCGGTTCCTGTTTTGCTTGTTCCTAAGAAAGATGGTTCTTGGCGTATGTGTGTAGATTGTCGTGCAATTAACAATATTACAATTCGTTATCGATATCCTATACCACGCCTTGATGATATGCTTGATGAACTTAGTGGTGCCACAATTTTCTCTAAGGTTGATTTACGTAGTGGTTACCATCAAATAAGAATGAAATTAGGAGATGAATGGAAAACGGTTTTTAAAACTAAATTTGGCTTGTATGAATGGTTGGTTATGCCGTTTGGATTGTCTAATGCTCCTAGCACTTTTATGCGCTTAATGAATGAAGTTCTTCGGTCTTTCATTGGAATATTTGTTGTTGTCTATTTTGATGATATCCTTATATACAGCAAATCCATGAATGAGCATTTAGATCATTTGCGTGCTGTTTTTGATGCTTTGCGTGCTGCTCACTTGTTTGGGAACATGGAAAAATGCTCTTTTTGCACGCAACGTGTTTCGTTTCTTGGATATGTTGTTACTCCACAGGGCATTGAGGTCGATAGCAGCAAGGTGGACGCCATTCAGAGTTGGCCCCAACCGACGATGGTCACACAGGTTTGCAGTTATCTTGGTCTTGCAGGCTTCTATCGTCGTTTTGTGCGGGATTTCAGTTCTATTGCTGCACCATTACATGAGCTGACCAAGAAGGGTGCGCCATTTGAGTGGGGCGCACCACAAGACGACGCATTCAACACTTTAAAGGAACGGTTAACTCATGCTCCTCTCTTACAATTGCCTAATTTTGATAAAGTGTTTGAATTGGAATGTGATGCTAGTGGAATTGGTTTGGGTGCTGTTTTGTTGCAAGATCATAAACCCATTGCTTATTTTAGTGAGAAGTTAAGTGGTGCTGCTCTTAAATATTCCACTTATGATAAAGAACTTTATGCTTTAGTAAGAACTTTGCAAACATGGCAGCATTATTTATGGCCTCGCGAATTTATTATTCATTCTGATCATGAGGCTTTGAAACATATTAGAACCCAAACTAATCTGAATCGTCGTCATGCTAAATGGGTTGAATTTATTGAATCTTTTCCATACATCATTAAACATAAAAACGGGAAGGAAAATGTGATTGCCGATGCTTTGTCTCGTCGTTATATGATGCTGTCCCAATTAGACTTTAAAATCTTTGGTTTGCAAGCTTTGAAAGATCAATATGTGAATGATGCTGATTTTCATGATATTATGATGCATTGTAAGGATGGGAAACCTTGGGGCAAATTTCATATGCAGGATGGGTTCCTGTTTCGTGCTAACAAGCTGTGTATTCCAGCTAGCTCGGTTCGTCTTTTGTTGTTACAGGAGGCGCATGGAGGTGGTCTTATGGGTCACTTCGGAGTTTTCAAGACACATGAGGTGTTGGCCGACCATTTCTTTTGGCCACGGATGCGCCGTGATGTTGAGCGCCTTGTTGCACGCTGTACCACATGTCAAAAAGCTAAATCTCGTTTGGCTAATCATGGTTTGTATATGCCCTTGCCTGTTCCCTCTTCTCCTTGGCTTGATATTTCGATGGATTTTGTTTTGGGATTGCCTCGCACTAAGAAGGGGAGGGACAGTATTTTTGTGGTTGTTGATCGTTTCTCTAAAATGGCTCACTTTATACCTTGTCATAAAACAGATGATGCCTCAAATGTTGCTGAATTGTTCTTCAGAGAGATTGTTAGATTGCATGGAATTCCTAAAACAATTGTCTCTGATCGTGATGCTAAGTTTCTTAGTCATTTTTGGCGTTCTCTTTGGAATAAATTAGGAACTAAGCTGCTGTTTAGTACTACTTGTCATCCTCAAACTGATGGGCAAACTGAGGTAGTAAATAGAACTTTGTCTGCTATGCTTAGAGCTGTTTTAGATAAAAATTTGAGACGCTGGGAAGATTGTTTACCTCATGTTGAATTTGCTTATAATCGTGCTACACATTCTGCCACTAAGTTGTGTCCTTTTGAGGTTGTTTATGGCTATGTTCCTAAGGCGCCTATTGATTTGTTTGCTATTGATGCTGAGGATGAACCACATCTTGATGCTCTTGCTCATATTGATCACATGAAACAATTGCATGAAGAAACACAACACAACATTACCATTGCTAATAAAAAGTATCAAGTTGCTGGTAGTAAAGGTAGAAAACATATTTCTTTTGAACCTGGTGATTTGGTTTGGTTGCACTTGCGTAAAGATAGATTTCCTACTTTGCGTCGTTCTAAACTGATGTCTCGTGCTGCTGGTCCTTTTAAAGTGCTAACCAAGATTAACGATAATGCTTATGTTCTTGACTTGCCCATGGAGTTTGGTGTTTCCACTAGTTTTAATGTTGCAGATTTGAAACCATACTTGGGTGAGGATGATGAGTTGCCGTCGAGGACGACTTCACTTCAAGAAGGGGAGGATGATGAGGACATCAACGACATACGAATAATGACGACGGAAGATGGTGCGCCAAACCAAGCTGTCACGCCTCCACCTCTCGTCGTCGCGCCTCCTCGAGTTATGGATCCATCTTCTAACGAGTCGACGACGTACAAGGGCCCAATCACTAGAGCTCGAGCCCAGGAATTGAAGACGGTTTTGATGCTAAGGAACGACGGCCCAGGATGATGTCGCCCGAAGGCCCACGTGGCCCAAGTCGCACGACTCCCTCTCCACCGCGCGCCTCTCCACTTCAGCCGGCCCTAGATGCCTCGTCCTCCCCCTATATAGTCAAGGGCTGCGCCCCTTGTAATCTTTGAGTTTTGTTTTAAGTTTAGCTTAGCTATACATCCGTCTCTCGACGTGAATTCAGAACTCCACCTTCGTGCAATACATCAGATTGCTCGCCTCTAATTCTTGCTCGTTCTTCGATTGCGCGTAAGAATTGATCCTCGTGATCAGGTTGATCTTGTTTACCGCAAGGTTAATATCCTCCGGAAGTTGGTTCAGCGATTGCATTGGCGCTTCGGCTTGCTCGTCGTAGTCGGATCGTGAGGGTCAACATCCACCAAATCGAAGTTATCTCCACTCGCCGAAAGATCGGGCACTCTACACCTATCAGACTTGCTTCCGAAGTCTACTAGAATTCGACGTGATCAGCAGCACTTGCCGGAGTCGTCGAGTAATCAATTCCCTCGCCAAGTCGTTTGTTGTTGCAGAGCGTGCCTCGACTCGGACTTAGCCTAGGCTCCTGATTGCTTGAGGAAACCAAGGAAATCATGCAGTAGCGCCGCTAATGGCCTTGCCGCTGATCACATGCATGCATGCATGTAATCATTGAAGTTGAATTCCGATTGTGCATGGAACTTGACTCGTTGGAGCTCAAGCTTCTTGAACATCACGCCATGACCGTAACATCATACATATGGCCTGAGTGATGATATTACATCGAGTCATCGCCAATATGCATGCGGTCGTCGAACGCGCTTAGCGACCACCCATGATGAATTGTGAAGATGTCACCATCCCTTTGGTTGGGAGCCCTCTTGATGAAGATGCGATGACTCGTGCGCTTCAATGCCAGCCAGGTCGTGATCCGATCTTGAAGTAGATTGAGGCCATTGAACTCGACATGCCGATCGTCGCACTATCCTCACGGACGGCGCCAAATATCAAAACTTATTCTTGACACTAGACATAGGATAGTTCACCTATGGTGATTTATATGTAGAAAGGGATATGCGTGAGATCGAGAGACGATGGTAACACAAGACGTCGATTTAGACAGAATCGGGCCTCCCGGAGGATAATAACCCTATGTCCTGTGTAGAGAAATGTAATTGTGTGCCTAGTTTGCCCCACGGTGTTTTCTAAAAGTAGCTCATGAACTTGATGTCACGATCAGAAACAATGGTCTTTGGTCCACCATGTAATCTTACAATTTCCCTAAAAAACAATTCGGCAATACATGAAGCATTATTGCTCTTATGACAGGAAATAAAATGAGCCATTTTGCTAAATTGATCAAGTACAACAAAAATAGAGTCCCTCCCACTCTTAGTCCAAGGTAAACCAAGAACAAAATCCATAGAAATGTCTTCCCAAGGTACACTAAGAGTAGGAAGAGGAGTGTATAAACCATGAGGGTTCAAATGTGACTTAGCTTTGTGGCATGTGGCACATCGAAGAACATGTCGCTCAACATCATGTCGCATCTTCGGCCAAAAAAAATGATGCCATCACTTGTTCTGTCTTTTTGGCTCCAAAATGGCCCATAAGACCACCGGAATGAGCTTCGTATACAAGCATGAAACGGAGGGAACAATCTGGAATGTAAAGTTTGTTAGCTTGAAATAAAAATCCATCATGCATGTGAAACTTTTCCCATCCTTGTCCTGGAGAACATTTGGAGAAAGGTGCACAAAAATATGAATCTCGAGCATACAAATCTTAATACTTTCTAGCCCAAGAATTTTAGCATCAAGTTGAGCAATCAAAATATGTCATCGTATTAGTGCATCAGCTACGACATTATCCTTTCCTTTCTTGTACTTGACAATATAAGAAAAAGATTCACTAAACTCACTCCACTTACCATGTCGCCGGTTCAGTTTTAGTTGTCCTTTGAGGTGTTTCAATGACTCATGATCTGAATGTATCACAAATTCTTTTGGCAAGAGGTAATCCTGCCATGTTTCCAAACTTCTCACAAGGGCATAAAGTTCCTTGTCATAAACTGAATAATTCAGAGTTGGACCACTTAGCTTTTCACTAAAGTAAACAAGAGGTCATCCTTTCTTGCATAAGCATGTTGCCAATTCCTAAACCACTTGCATCACATTCAATTTCAAATGTCTTACCAAAATCTGGAAGTGCAAGGAGAGGGGCTGTTGTTAAATTCATTTTTAGTTCTTCAAATGCATGATCTTGTGCTTCCCCCCATTGGAAAGGCATGTCTTTCTTTGTTAGTCCATTGATCAGAGTAGCGATGGTACTGAAATCTTTCACAAAACACCGGTAAAAACCAGCAAGCCTGACAAAGCTTCGTACTTGGCTCACATTCTATGGAGGCAACCATTCTCGGATAGCTTTAATCTTTTCCTCATCAACCTTAACACCTTGACCTGAAACAACAAAGCCAAGAAAAACAACCTTGTCGGTGCAGAAGGTGCACTTTGCAAGGTTAGCATACAACTTTTCCTTCCTTAGAACAACAAACACTTGGGCAATATGATCAAGATGTTCCGCAAAATTTCTGCTATAAATCAGGAAATCATCAAAGTAAACAACAACAAACTTTCCAATAAAGGATCGAAGCACATGATTCATCAATCTCATAAATGTACTAGGAGCATTGGTTAGTCCGAAAGGCATGTCCAACCATTCATACAAGCCATATTTCGTTTTGAAAGCAGTTTCCACTCAACACCCTCTTTCATTCGAATTTGGTGATAGCCACTTCGCAAATCAATTTTTGTAAAAATTATAGCACCACTAAGCTCATCAAGCATATCATCAAGTCGAGGTATTGGATGCCTATACCTCATGGTGATATTATTAATAGCACGATAATCAACACACATACGAAATGAGCCATCTTTCTTTGGTACTAAAAGAACTGGGACAGCACAAGGTGACAGACTCTCTTTTAGGTACCTTTGTCAAGTAATTCTTGTACTTGTCGCTGAATTTCTTTTGTTTCTTCGGGATTTTTGCGATATGCTGGTCGGTTTGGAAGTGGAGCCCCTGGAACAAGATCAATTTGATGTTCAATACCTCTTTTTGGTGGCAGCCCAAGTGGTACAGCATCGGGGAACACATCTTCATTCTCCTTCAGAATAGCAAAAACAGCACTAGGCAAAGTAGATGGTAAGTCATTAGTGGTCAAAAGTTTGTCTTTGCACAAGAGTACAAAGAATATGGCATTAGGTGCTCTCAAATCTGTCATATCTCCGTTCCTAACCATTGTCACTAAGCCCTGTTTACCTATGGGTTTGGTTCTTTGTGGCTGTGGGGTTGTATTTGGCTTTGGAATCACTTGCTCACTATTTTTAGTGGATGCACTCAAGTGTCTCTTGCTCTCTCATAGTTTTCTTTTTTGATCATCCTTCAAAATTTATTCTAGAGTCAAGGGCAGCAAGGAGATGCGCTCTCCTTTGTACATGAGCACAACCTTGTTGGAACGACCACATATTTGAGCATCACGATCATATATCCAAGGTCTGCCCAATAACAGTTGGCGTGCTTGCATTGGTACCACGTCACAGTCCACTTGATCATGGTACTTCCCAACTGAAAATTCCATAGTCACCATATTATTTACGCGCATTGCACAACTATCGGTGAGCCATTCCATCTTGTATGGAGAGGGGTGACGCCGTTGATTCAGTCCCATTCGCTCAACCAATTCTTGACTTGCAATGTTGTTGCAGCTTCCATTATCAACAATGATTCGACAGAATTTACCCTTGATCATACCACGAGTGTGAAAAAGATTATGCCATTGCCCATTGTCCTCTTTTCCAACCTCAACACTAAGCACTCGGCGAGAAACAAAGCAATTGATCTCATCCGCATCAGCAAAAATCTCAGATTCCTTACCATCTAGTGCGTCGTCCGGGTATTCATCATATTCTGGTTCACTTGATGATTCCCACTCATTATTTTCATTGATCACCATGGTCCTTCCGCTAGGACATTCAGCAGCAACATGTCCACGTCCTTAGCACTTGTCACATTTGATATCTTGGCTGTGAGATGTAGATGCAACCGATGCAGCCCCTGTAGCTGCTCCACCACTCTTGTTAGCAACACGAGGTGTAGGCGAAGAAGCTGAAGATGGTGTGATTTTAGATGTGGGGGTGAATGGAGAACTATTTGTAGCACCACCATGGGAACGACCTCTAGAAAAAGAACTAGTGGACTATTGTTGGCGCCATGGTTCTTGCAATGTGTGGTATGGAAACATCTCAACAAAATCTGAAATTTCAGCATTGAGACCATGCAAAAATCTTGCCATTTTTGATTCAGCATTCTCTCTAATTCCAGAGCAAACCAAGAGTAGTTCCATCTCTTTAAAATATTCTTCCATAGTTTTTGTTCCTTGCCTCAAATTCTGCAGCCTATTGCGAAGATCACGCTGATAGCTTGATGGCACAAAACGGCTTCTCATCACTTGCTTCATCTCAGCCCATGTATCAATGTGAGTACGACCCAACACAATTTGATTTTCTTGAATTTGATTCCACCATGTGAGTGGATAGCCAGAAAACTCAACGGATGCAAGGTTTACATGCCGCCGATTAGAAAGATTATGCACTCTAAAAATCTGATCACATTGCTCCTCCCATTCAAGATATGCATCTGGGTCTTCACGTCCCGTAAATTTGGGGACACTCAGCTTGATTCCTGTAGGATTATCCAGATCATTCCTATGATGATGATTAGGAAATTCATGGGCAGCACCCCTGCGACGATCATTGTGTTGTCCAAACAGCCCTCGGTTTGCAAAGGGATTCTCATCCTCACCATACTCATCATAATGATCAGAATTATCCCAAAAATCATTATCAAAGTGCACACGAGGGCGAAAACCACGCCCACCAGCACCTTCTCCATCCTGTCCACCACGACCAAATCAACCACCAAGACCTCGACGATGGCCAAAGTAGTAATCTTCAGCAGCACCTACTGAATTTTCATCATCAAACTCTCCATGAGGATTAGCATTTTGTTGTGGCACCCGACCATCCGCAGCAGGGAGACGTTCATTGAGCAAGGTCTCCATTGCATGCATCACCGACTCTTGGAGTTTCCTTAGTTCAGCATGCACCACGGGTACTGCTCCATCTTCATCACGGTTGCGCCCACGAACACTTGAATCAGATCCTGCCATGTTAAAGCAATGGATAGAAATATGTGGGAAAAATGTGTGGAAACTTACAACCTCACCTCTTCGCCAAAGTTCTTACAAGTTAAGCGGTTGTACAGTTTATGAGTCGAGAGGTCCGGTTTTGGTATATGGTGTAGCTTGGATGGCTATCACCAAAATATATTCTGAAAATTGCAGCAATGATAGCAACCAGTCAACCCTTGTTCTTTCTCTCTTTTTTTTTCTTTTGTAACTCGTATCTTGCTGTACTTTCCCTTTTTTTCTTTCTTTTTCTTAATGACAACACAAGGGTGGGGAACAACTGAAACACAAGTTAATAAAAATGGAGATCAACAACACAATGGAGAAAACAACACAAAACCAGCAGTACTACTCAACGGTTTGGGTTCTTTTTTGTGGATGTTTTGTGGACTCTAGGCAGGGAAAATATAACACGAGATGGAGAGCCATAAAATGATGATCAACTAGGGAATAATATGGGTATGGTACCTACCGTGGCAACCTGAGAGTCGGTGATGCATGCAATGGAGACCTTGCTCAATCAACGTCTCCCTGCTGCGGATGGTCGGGTGCCACAACAAAATGCTAATCCTCATGGTGAGTTCGATGATGAAAATGATAGGGGAAAACCCGGGGGTTGGACTAATCTTCACAGCAGTAGGTACGATGATGGATAACTTGCTAAAATTCAGCGGGGATAACTAGCTTTATACATGACAAAGGTTGCGGATGTGGCCAAGTGACGTGAGAGAGGCACCGAATCCTTGGACTCGACTCGATCTCACAAACTCAGCAGCACAATCCAGGTGGCTTTAGACTTGCAGCCAAACGATGGGAGAGAGGCAACGAAACCTTGAAGGACTTTGACTCGATCTCCGAACGACCGCAAAACAATAAACCATGGCTAATCCACACAAAACAGTGCAGCCGAACTGGCAACCATACAGCGCGAACTAGGGGTTTCCAGAGGAACCTTTGCATATAGCGGCAAAATGGTCTCTCACAAGTCTATGTAGAACAAGCAAGAAATTTGGGGTAAATCACTCAGCTCTTGGCTGGAACACCTTGTGGTGGATTGCTTAATTCATAATAGTTTGAGATTGGCTTAGATGCAGCAGGTATTTATACTAGGAACACCCCTCCTAGCTAGGTGTGGACGAGAAGTAACTTATTCACGAAGTAAAGAAGCTGAAAGGTGTGAAAACTGCAAATCCCGAGAGGTCTCGCGTGGCTTTCAGCCTTCCTGACAGTTTTCAGGAAAATGGTCATTACTCCCTAATGGGAAGTCGAAATGACGAGCCGTTTGTTGGAGGCGAATGTAGACTTCAATATCTTTCCATGAATGTGCATCATGAATGGTGAAACTGAAAACTTTCATGCACCATGGCGTATTTCAGTAAGGAGAGAGTTCACCTCTTGTTGTAGTTTCTTTGCACGACTTCGTGTAGTCCTCGCAGTGGCGTAACTGATTATTCTCTTGGTACAACAGCTCAGTGGCTTAGACCATCGTTTACATGAACACTTCCATCATTTATATTAGTGATTGGATGACCAAGCTCTTGGTTTATGTTATGTTAGTCATCATTTGCATGTGTGGCTGGGATGTCCTTATCTTGTTAATCATATACAAGCAAGTAAATATGAGTTATAGTTAATGCACTCAACACTGTGTGTACGGATTCATGCCCAGCGACACACAAGACAACTCCGTCTTGGACACGTGTCACAATCAAACATGAAGGAGTACTTGGGACAAATAGGGCTATCACCACCTATTGCCTACCTCTACAAACCATGGGTTGCAAGACGATTAACACTACCTATACGCCTAAGCACTATGCTTATACATAATTAGTAGAACATCTAATATCGATCAAACACTAGAGTCTCCCTAAACCAAATTGGATGTTAAACCCATGTTGAGGCATGACAACTAGAGCTAAGTATAAATTAGCATTATACCGATTAGACTATAGTCAAGGTATATGACAATCATGAAAATAAGATAGCAAGTCTATACTATCATGATAGCATACTAAGGACCTATGACATGAATATGATATATCACCAAACAAGGAACACATATCATAAGCACAATTATATGGAAGTATTATATCATTAAAATAGAATAAAGTCATTAATAAGAATAAAGGAAAAGATACAAGAGCCATACTAATATTCCAAATGACTTTGGAGACTTGAGCAAGGTGACTAAAGTCAACTAAGACTTGAGAGTAACTAAGTGAGAGAAGGAATGAATGCAAATAAGTGTGTGTATGTGTGTGTGTGTTGGATGTGGCCTTCTATTCATAGTGTCCAAAGGTCAATAACCTAGTGTCACTCCTATGCAACCGCCTTCAGGAAGTTAGCAGGAAGTGCCGCGTTGAGGCGATGGGCGATCTGCCTTAGGACCAGGTCAGTGGACCTAGGGCCCACAGGTCATCTGACCTGGGCTTGAGTCCCACACCGACTTGTGCTTTCTCCAGGTGGCTGACAAGTGGGTCCTTTCTCAATTTAAGTCAGTTTTTGCCTAAGGAATCTAGTGTAGCCATGTCAATAATCCCTGTGATGCTTATGTACCTTCACCACATTGGCCATAATGGGTATTTCATGGATATTGTCCCATTTCATCACTCTTTTCATATGTATTCCCTACATGCACATGTTTCTCCAAGCACAAGTGGAATCTTATTATTCCTACCTACCATACGAGTATGAAATGCTAAGTCTTCCTTTTTTGTTGGTCTATTGACGGTCAAAATTAGTACTTAATGACTATGAACACAAACCCTAAGCTGAACTTTGCTCGTCTCGAGCAAAGCTAGAACTTAGGTTTTTTGTTGATCGGGAGTCGCTACAATGTCTCACCCTTAGCTTATACCCAAATGCACAACTAAGACACTCTAAAAAGAATTGAATAAGTTGGTTCAAGTACTTCACCTTTACTTTACCTGTGGGGCATTATAGCTTCTCCAAATCTTATGTTGGTGGAAGACAAGACAGTCCTAGATTTCCTATTTCACCTACTCTCTTTGATCGACTTTAGCCTGATGTTGACGGTCGCTAAATACCAATTTCGACCGTCAATATACCTATAAAAATGGGAAGAGTTAGCATTACATACTTGCATGTTAGTTACGAATAATAAGATTCCACTTGTCCTTGGAGATTCATGTGCATGCAGGGATTTGATACAATATAAGTGGATAAATGGAGCATAATCCGAGGAAACGCCGTTCCAGCTAATGAGACGGTGCCAACTGGATTTTCCCCGGATTGCATATGTGGCTACATGGGATTCCTCCGAAGAACACCAACTCAAAACAGAAGAGGACCCACCTACTAGTCACTCAGAGAAAGCACAGGCCATAGGGCCTAGGGCCAGGTTGGCCGACCTCCCCCCTTGGTCGGCCGACCAAGTCTTGAGCCTATTTCGGGTGGTGTCGGTGTTTCGATCACTGAGTAGTAGAATTTGTTCGAGGGGATGTGCGCTCGGCCTCGATGATGGCTATGCAAGAAGACATAAGGATTATACTGGTTCGGGGTGACCCCTACATCCAGTTGAGTGGCTGTTCATGTAACTTGCACCAAGGTCGTACAATGGTGGTGAGAGAGGAGACTTCTCCAAGTCTCAGTGAGTAGTGTTGAGTTGCGAGGCATAAGTGGTTATGGGTGCCTATTGTCTGTGTCTAAGGAAGAAGAAAGGCCTCCCCTTTTATATTTCAAGGGGTTGGACCCATGTTATAGTGAGAGAGAAGGTAGGGACTACACGTGCGATCTTGACGACGCCGTGCCGGAGAAGGAATGGAACCGGTAGGTGTCGTGACCTTTAGTCTTTGCGGAACCCGCTGTCCAGCCCCCTGCATCAGGCGGCACTGTGTTGAGCCATGTCCCCTTAATCTACTGATGGGTTGAGCCGCCGTGTTCCTATAGAACGGGTGTTCCACCAAAAAGGGTGGTGCAGCATAGGCGGCATCATGACGTTTAAGCATGGTCTAGTCGCTGCTGTCCATCGAGCCGTCCTACACCATCACTGTTAGAGGGTGTCATCGAGCAGTCATTTCATGAATGCAGCGTGGGCTGCCTTGTAGCATCAAGACCCATCCCATCAATAAGGGTGATGATGGTGGGAGTAGATTTGCAGGGGGTTCTGACCTCTTGATACTGTGGATGCATGCTTGGTACGACATTTAAGGCAGGGTAGATGGAAGTTGTTGACCTTCGTAACGTTCGACCCTCTCGTCAAGGGTCAGCTTGTCTGGTTATCTTTGGTCGGGCCCGCTTGGAGTAAAAACCCGTCTTATCTTAGCACTACAATTGAGTTTCTTTACCCCGCCACGTCCGTGCAGTCAGCGATCCGTAGGGCTGTCCCATCACAGGGGCGCGACCCACTGACGAGAGTTGGCAGGAGTAGCGTTTGTTCTGCAGTTCTGTGCCCACTCATGTAGTCACAGTGGTTGCAGGGATGAAACAGATGTTCTTATCTTCAATGCCCTAGGCATGGATGAGGGGTAAGGCTGGCCGACTCAACCTCTTCTGAGGTCGAGCGAGGCGAGGTGACCTCGACCCCGATGGGTCGAGCGGGACGAAGGCAGCTCTTGACCCTCGGTGGGTCGAGCAGTATGATGGCGGTTATCGACCCACGGCGGGTCGAGCGAGGTGGGGGTGGTTTTGGTCTTGCCCTCGAGATTCAGTCATCACGTGAGCTCCCTTCGCGGGGCCATGCCGGTATTGTGCCGGCCATGCTCTAGTGAGCTCATAGGTTCAAGTTGTGCTGGTGCGCAATTAACAAGCTTAATTAGCACCACGTGGCATCGCCAGTTTTTGCCCCTGATAGTAGCCCCTTAGCCCCCGAGCGAGTCATAGAGTCGCTTGGGGGATGTTATTAAACCTCGATGGGTGGAGCAAAGCTTTGTCTGGTGGGTCATTCTCTAGTGGGGGTGCGTGCGAGCGCACACGTCGGGTGTAGCCCCCGAGCCAGAGGGAGAGTTTGAAAAGACTTGCGCTTGGGCTTTGTCCGTTCGAGATGATCACGGGAACACAGTCGTGCCTGAGTCCCTCGGGTTCCAACCCGCGGGCGAGCTAGGTGGCTCTGAGCGTCGTACGGGGT
The DNA here is from genome assembly GCA_030378355.1 of Eleusine indica. Classification (NCBI taxonomy): domain Eukaryota; kingdom Viridiplantae; phylum Streptophyta; class Magnoliopsida; order Poales; family Poaceae; genus Eleusine; species Eleusine indica. The sequence goes on along the minus strand of CM059501.1, from coordinate 25,935,021 downwards.
CCAGGATGGGACGCGTCAGGCACAATTTTGTCTTTGGCGACCTCATGACGAAGCTAATGTTCTTTTCCTCAAAAGCTGAGCCGCAATGCCACCAGGACAGTAGGGTTTTGTCTCCACCCGGTGTGCGAAGTGGCTAAGCACCTTTTTATCGGGCATGTTGCCGGCGCACCGTGTTTCAGGGGGGCATCCAAAGCTATGGCTCAGGGCAGCTCAGCTATTTAAGGTTATTGCGATGTGGCGCTCTTTCATGCCTCTTTGCGTCAAGGTTTTTCCTCTAGACCCAACAATACAAATATGAGGATGAGGATGATGCCTTAACGTCGCACAATCCGACACTCCCCGACTTTACCCAGGATGGAGGAGCGGGGAGAAGTCCGATGTTTCGTGAAAATGCCGTTGTTATGGCCAGCAGCTGTGGCGACGGTGGTGGGAGGATGGGTCCGACCTCTGTAATCCCCGTCATTTGCCGAGACTGGGTGAGAATAAGGGGGCCTCTTATGGATGGCCAAGATGGTTTCTTAGTTGTTCCTCTGTGCATCTTAGACGACATCAGCAAGAACGAGGGCAGGAAGAGGCGCCGCACCAGCCCTTTTATTCCTGTGGTTAGCAGCACCCGCATCCCCAAGGTCTGGGCAATCTGCTTGCTTCATTGGTCGGAAGAATACCTTGTATGTCCCTCCCGAGGTGTGGGTATCGGCCCTCTTTGTAGTAAGGCAACCAGGTCCATTTTTTATTTTTCTCTTTCTTGTACTCACGAACCGTGAAAACTTGTTTGTAAGAGACTTTTGTATGGATCGACCCTTGATGGTTTTGACTATCAAAGATATGTTGTGCAATCCCGTCGTTGGATCTCTATTGGCGATGCCAGCCCTCGAGTCCCCGCTCGGCGCATCAGACTAGTCAAGCGACCATTTGGACTTTGTCGTTTCCTCCTTCTGTGTCTCATTCATGAGATAGAGGATAGAGCCAGGCCACACTTTTACCTTAAGGACTGAAGCATGGTGCTCGTTGAGCTGTTATTGAGTTTGTTCGAGTGAAGCCCTAGCCCCCATCGATGGGGTTCCAGCGAACTAGCTGGTCGTCAACTTCATAAATCGGTTTTTTCGACTCGACTGGTTGCCATGACAGTTAGATGGGTCACGGTGGCTTGTTGCCTCTCTTCGGGGAGATACCAACGGACGAGCCAGAATGAGACTCAAACGCAGCTCCGCAATACCCTCGACTTTCTGGGGTCAGGGTATTGGCTGCTATGTGTGCCCATCGCTCATGCCCCCTCGCTCTGTGTCGCACACTATGCGGCTGTTGAACCCGTTCATGGGCCAGCCTCAGAACCCTGGTGCTATTGGGCCGTCGATGTAGTTTTCGGCCTCTTATCCCACCTTACCTGCATCATTTGGCCCCGTTGGGATCCATCGACCCGCTGTCCACTCCGTTCCTTCTCTTTCGGGCATCGACCAAATCCGATACAGTCGATCGAGTCGTTGCTATAAAACATGGTTAGCGGGGGTCATTTCAGATGACTGGACCTATTTCCCTATGTTTGAACATTAAAGCTGGGCGTAGGGACCTTATTGGTCTCAAGCCGTTGTCCTGCTGGCCAAGTGAAAGTTGGCGTGTTTACCTCGCGCGTGCGTCGTGGTGGCCCTGGGAGAAGCGCCTTTCTTGCCCGAGTAATGAGGTTGGTGGGCTCGTGTGACCGTGGAGTCGACGGGCGTGATGAAAATTGCGGAGTCATGGGGGGGGGGGCTGCACTAAATAGGGAGACATGGTAAAATCTTAGCTGCGCATTACGTGGTGGGGAGTTAAGATTTTTACCTCGGGTAGGTCATGGTCAGGTCCCGCAGTCAAATCGGAGCAGGGCTCTTGGATAGATCACCAATTTAACGCGGGCTACGGTTGTTTCTTCCCCTTTCTTCACCCACTTCCTCTGCATTTGAGCCTTCCCTTCCCTGGTTCCTAAGCGCGTAGTAAGTCTCATTGCCTCCTGAGTCGTTTCGTCAGCGCCTTTGTTCTTGTTGCTCTTGTCGTCCCCCTGGTAGCGCGCGTGGCCCAACTAGATAGGAACGCTAGGGACCACTCGTCGGTGAGGGTGCCAAAGATGGAGGAGCTGGCGAAGGCTGGCTTCCTTAGCCCTCTCACTGACGCCGCCAAGTGGATCATGCTAGGGAACTAGATGGCGCCTGACCCACCGTGGGGATATGTCATTTCGCTCACACCATTCCATAAGAGGGGGTCGGCGTGCTGGGGAATGACTTCATCTATGGATTGCCGAAGTTCTACGAGATTGAGCTGCGGCATCTGAATCCCAACGAGGTCCTACACATCATGTTGTTTGTTGCGCGGTGCAAGGGCTTCTTGGGGATCAAACCCAACTTCAAGGTATGGAAATACTTCTTCTCCCCTTCCCTCTTTATGAGGCAGGTCGACAATAGGGGCGCCCTGTCGTCCTCGGATGCTGTAGTTTGCGGCTGCTCAAGAAGGCTGCACCGGAGTACATCTCGATGCCCCTTCCTTCAAACATTCCGGGGTGGCACTCAAAGTGGTTCTACCTGCGTAACAACGTAGCGCGCCCTTTCCTGGACTTTACCAGTTGGTCGATCAGGGAGGCGCCAGAGTCCTAGAGTTGGGACATGACACGGAAGGATCAAAAATCCATTGGATATGCCGTTCAAGCTATCCGACATTTAAAGGAGAGCAGCCTTACCGGTGTCGGTGTAGGGGGTGGTGATTTCAGTGCCGCTTTGCCCCGCTCACGGCCCGCTCCCTCCCCATGTTCTAGGTTGGTCCGGTGGAGCGCACAACCGCCGGTGCCATCATGGCCATAGAGGAGATAACTGATCACCGTGACATGGTGAAGAGGATCAGGATGGTGTTGCAGTACGAGGACAGCTCCTGGGCGATCCGAGACTGTCCGCCCGTGATCCCTTCCGAGGGAACGGTTGACGTGGTAAGTATCATCGCCCTTGTTGCCTCTTCGTAATTTGAGAATCTAGCCGCTTCTTTTGATCTATTTTACAGTCGGATTTATCCCTGACCCGACGCTTTATCCCTGCTTCTTAGGTGCAGTCCGACCTGACGGCCCTCATGCGTCGTCGGGTCCTGAAGCTCCATGAAGATGCGCCCCTAAGGGTGGTGAACCGCTTCCGTGAGGTGGAGCTCTAGGACGCCAAGAAGCAGAAGCAGAATGCCCGGGCCGAGAAGGCTCGGTGGATGTTGGAGCACGAAAAGGAAAAGGCACGGTGTCGGATGAGGGCGGAGGCTATGGACACCGAGTCCTTGGCCTCAACAGATGAAGATGCTGCTGGGTCCGGTTGTGATGAGGAGATGGATGAGCATGTCACTCATCAACAATGATGGAGATGACATCATCAACGCGGGCCTAGTGGTGGCGCTACGTGTTGCTCCTCGTGTCAAGGGTTCGACTTCGAGTTCCGGGGTGCCGGTGGCCCCGGGTCCCGCCAAAGCGCCCGTGCCGGAGTTTTAGGGGGTCATGTCAGCGGAGGCTCGCCTGAGTGAGCCGTCATCTATCATGGAGGTGGAGGATTTGGTCAAACCCCGGGCTGTGGTCGATCAAGCCCATCGGGTCGACGCGGTGCCGGAGCCGGCCGGAGATGGGGGCGAGGGGGAGCAGCCCCCGAGGCTGAGCGAGCCGGCTAGGGGTGAAGGAGATAGTGGCCAGCCATCCGTAGAGTAGGTGATCCCCGTTCCTCCCTCGGGGGCAGGGCCGGAGGCCGTCCCGTACGCTCATGTTTCGGAGAAACGGGGGTGCGACGTGGGGTTAGTGGGCGACACCCCTGCGCCAAAGCATGGGACCATCACAAAGAGGCCCAACTCCAGCCATTTCATGGCGAGCAAGACGCTCTGAGTCGAGGCCATGGCGAAGATGCATGAGGCAGGTAAAAGGGCGGATGCCCCTGGTGCCATTGTTCTACGGGTGGGGTGGTCGACTCCAATACGGTCACCCGTGTGGGCCAGGAGCATGGTTCCGCAACGTCCTTCGAGGGTTTTCCAGCGGTGGTGCTTGACACGGTTGCCCAGATGGCTCCAAGGTTTTCCTCTACTATGCCCGCTTAGGTTGTTTCGGTGACCACAGCTGGTGTGACCACTCAACGAGCGGGCATTGACCTGACAAGGGGCTAGCTGCCGACTGACGTGAAAGAGCTCAAAATGAGACTAAAGGCCGCGTAAACCATGGGTCCGAGCTCCAAACAGAGCTCTTCAACTTATGGGGCTCGGAAGAGCAGTATGGCAATCGCATCGGCCAACTGGAGCTGGTGCTCACCGCCGCACAGAAGGATCACAACGACGCCTTGGCGAAGGTGATTGCCGGGGCCAAGGCGGTGTAGAAGCTCGAAGAGTCATAGCATTTGGAGAAGTCACAACGTGATCAAGGCATGGCAGTGGCCAAGGTTTCGGCTGACACCGTGGCTGCGCACCTGACGTAGCTGCAGGAGGCTGTTGACGATCATTAAATACCATTTTCGGCCATCAAGATTACTCAAAATAAAGAAGGATTGTATATTCCCACAGTGCATATTAGTTAGAATTAATAAATATCTAGTATTGCTTGGAGAAACACTGACATGCAGGAGAAATATCAAAAGAGAGGACAAAACACACCAATGTGGCGAAGAAACACAACATCGACCAATCGAAGTAGTGTCACGGATCAACTGGCTCACCTGTAGTACCAAACTGACATAAAGAAGGCCTAAGCCATGGAGAAGCAAAGGAGGGCCACCCACCAGTGTGCGAAAGGCGGCAGGACCCCTATGGGCCCACGCCCTGTTCGGCCAAACAGGGAGGAGGCCCACCGGGGCCCATCTTCCTATGGCGGTTCCCCACCTGTGACGGCCCTTCCCGGAGGATCGGAGTCCCAATGGTGCTGATAACACAGACACTTGATAATACAATAGTGATTCAAATTTAAGTCGAATTATTACATCATTGGGTAGTTAAAGTGCAGCGGAATATTACAAGTTCATAAAAGTTCAAAAATAGTGGAATCAAATACGAATATTACAATGAGCTCTCAACGATACAGCGGTGGTAATGACTCATGCCCATGAGTCATCACCCTAGCAGCACACAACATCACTACGGCGGCAACTCAGACTCCTAGTGGGCAGTCCAGCCTTCAGGGACTTGCATGTCCCATGGTAGCACATCAACAGGCAGTTCTATCTCTGGATTTCCTGAAAACAATAGTGGCACAAAGCCTGAGTACTAATTACTCAGCAAGACTTACCCGTCAAAAGACCTAGACATGCATTGGCTCTGATAGGATGGCTTGTTCAAAAGAACCTGCACTAAGCAACCTATTAGTTCTATTAAATTTTAATTATCAAGTTAATTAGATAAAGCAGAAATATAACTTTAGTGAGCAGAACAAGAATAGTAAAGCAGGACATAAAATAAATATAATATAAGAACAGTAGCAATAATAATCATCATAAGCAGCGTAATCCATTCAATAGTATTATTCGTTCTACGTGAAGGCGTAGTGAACAAGCATACTCATTTCTGCGAGCGACATCAATTGCAATTGATTTACACCAGCTACGAAAACCCGAAGTACACGATGTATACGCACCAATTAAGGTCATATATGGCAACCTTTCAGAATAAAAGAACTTACACCTCCGATCGGGTGTGGTGACACTGAGTGGGCATGTCGTTCTACCAACAGTACTTCATGGTATGAACCACCCACTCCAGCAGCAGAAGGGTCAATGACTAATGCATCTTAACCGTTTCTATTGTGAGTAATTTTAGTGCTATATCGGTTTACTAGTGCCCATAAACTAGCATGTATTCGGTACTGTTCAATGCTTGATCAAGGGGCCAACAATAGATGGGTCCTAGGTTCAACAAGGCAGGACTACCGCAATCAACACCCAAGTGTTGCTGCAAACCTACACATGCATCATCCCTACCCCGTCATAACATAAAAGTAAATTTATTTCATTAAATTCAACTTTAGTGATCAAGTCATTCTCTTAGCAATAGTAGCAGGACTACCGATAATAATCTATTACTAAGCATAGCAATTTAGTACGGATTCCTACCATGACTCCTATAATATTAACATGGGACAGTTGGGTAATGTGTAAGTGGATTTCTAACCAACTCCTATTAACCTAATGCATCAATCAACAATGTTAGGAATGTGGAGCTTCAGTCTATAGATGCCTGCTCTCACAATTTTAGGACATAGCTTGCACTGAATGACATTCAAGTCATTCGGATCAATGAGAACACCATACTGCCACCCTATGTCATCAGCCTCATAAGGGGTGGCTGCTTGTTGGTCATAGAAGGATTGGATGCAGCGGACGACATCCTACAAAATACAAATGCACATACAGTATTATAGATGTGGCCTAAATCATAATCTAAGCACACTAAAGCATGGATTATTTATCAATCTAGCTAACTGCAACTGGTCACATCGTTATTGCATCACAAATTGAATGGTACAAGACACAACCAATCGCAATCAGGGGGATTGGATATGGAAGAAGCAATCATAAGCGATACCTGCGGGACGGTGACGAATTGAAGCTGGATGCGCAAGGCCTGGACGTGAGCTGCTGGCTGCGAGCTAGATGCGCGCAGCCTTGACGCGGCCCACGCGTTTGTCGCCCACGCCTGGGCGCATCGTCGTGCGCTACTCGCCCGCTCTGGGTGCGGCATCGCGCTGGCCGTCGGTGCAAAAGACCTCACGTGCGTGTCGAGGACGAGTGGAGAGCTGGTGGTGACGCACTTTGGAGAAAAGGCAAGGGCGGCAACCCTAGCATTCGCTCTGGCCTGATATATGCGGCCGCCAAAACTCCTGCTCCATGTCTCGGCTTTTTTTTGTCTCCTGCTCAACCAAGTCTCTTTCCTAAACGCTGGACTAAACGGTGAAAATGGCATCTATTTCCGTTTGCCAACCGTCCCGTTAAGGCCGTCTAGAGCATTTTTTTTTTCGTCATTGAGCGTTTAGACCGGTCAAGCATTTAATGGGCCGATTAGGGGCTAAACTAGGCGGTGCAATCCGTATACCGTCTAAACCCGTCTAGACGGCCGTTTAAAACCGTTTAGGATAACATTGATCAACATATACCCTAATATTGAGATATTGAAACTAATAAAACTTTATAAAATGGCATATGTAAATTGGAGCTTGTCTTGGTTAACACAAGTGTTAGCTACAACAACTCCTTGCTCCTCGATATTTTGATCCTGCTGAAAATCCAGTTATGGCCCCTGATTCTCGTTACCTACGTATGAGCAAGGTGTCAACCGTACCGAAATATACCGTAACATGCAATAATATAGAAAATGCAAAATGCAATAGTGTAAAGGTGAATACATTGTTATTAATATGTTCTCAAACCCATATGCTTCGAAGAAACCAGTTCTGTTTTTATCATTTTATGTGCATAAGTCATTTTAATAGGGTTAATATAGCCTTGAGAACAATAATTCATTTAATATAGTAAAAATGTGTTTCTAGACATGGGTGATTTAGCATGTATAGGGGTATGTATAATCATCATTTTCACCAAGTGGCAACTCCTGAATTTTATTATTTTATCTACTAGCATTTCTATAAGAAAAAGTGCTAAATAAATCCTACGGCATAAAATAATGCATAATTTGTCTACCTAAAAATCAAGGTAGTATATTGTCATGAAACAACATTGCATGCCAAAAATCAGACTTAAATTCTATTCCTAGAATTTGATTTATTTAGTGTTTTAGCAAGTTAAATAATTATTAAATCCACATGTATAGGAACATTAAAAATATCATTTTTATAAATTAAAGTATGTCATGGTGAATCCAGCAAAGTTTATTTGGGGTTCACTGGAGTGCAGTTTGTGAGCTACGAGTTTTACAGTTTTTATGTTTGTTTGTATTTTCTAGGGAATTAATTTAATCTTGCCAAATCAGCTAATAAGTACACCAATGCATCGTGGCCACAGTAAAGACCACAAATTTTCTGGGACTGAACACGCATGGACGCACGAGATCCACTCTGTGTGGTCTCTCTTGTGGCGCCGCCAGGGGCTCGCCCGAGCCGGCGAGCAGTTCGACACCGAGGCCTGCGCGCGACGAAGTTCATCTGCGGGGGCGCTGGAATGACGCGCGCGAATTCGCAAACACGGAGAAGGTCTCGCAGAGGAAGAGGCTCACCGGAAAAATGGCTGGCGTCGAGTGGTGGCGGAAGACCGGAGTCCGGCTCCATCTTACGAAGGGCAGAAAGGGCTAGCAACTCCACTTATTCTTTTCAGAGCTTCGGAAGACCACGGACAAGAGCGGCATCGAGTAACCAGTCAATGGGAGTGACCGGAAGTTGGAGCTCCACGTGATGGTCATGGACGTGAATGATGACGACCAGAACTGTTCCAATAGCTTGCACCTCAGCGAACAATGCAAAACAATTAAGTATTCAAATGGTGCGGGAAGAAGTTTGGAACAACCCGTGTGAGCAGATTAGCCTGTAGCTCACCGACACAAGAGAATTTCAGAGAAAGGCGATGGATGGTTGTTTTTGGCCATAAATGAAATTGAGCTTTGATCTAGTAAATGAAGATGGGATGAAGTGATTAGAGGCTATGACGAGACATAGGATTTTCTTGCGCAGCTATTTCGCAAGTTAGGTTGGTCGGGGATGCACTAGAGCGGCAGGACGTCGAGCTCCTGTGGCCATTGGCCATGGCGTATGGCAAACGAACTGAGACAGAGAGAGAATCATGGAGGGAGCAACGGAGAGGCCAAGAGAGTGCGGGGTAAGGCCGAGGCACGTCCATTTTGATGGCTGTCGATGACGGTCTTGCGTGCGGGGCATCGAGCTCGTGCTGCGGCCATGGCAGGAGGCGAACGGAAGGGGGAAGCAGGGGCTGCTGGGCGCGGCTGCAGGCTGGCGGCAGGGCAATGATTCAGCGGGGCAGCCACGCGACGCAGGCGCGGCGAAGCCGGGAAGCAGGGAAGCGAGGCAAACGACAGAGAAGGCGGGCACGCGCGGCAGAGGAGCACGTTCGATCTTGCAAGGAGGCTAAAATTTTGTGCTTCACTTAAGCTAAAATTTTGTGCTTATTTTTCTTGCTAATTAGAGTCACTGGGGTTTCACAACCCTCCCCCTTAAAGAAATTACGTCCCGAGATTAAGAACAAGGCAAGCTAGATGGAAGAGCGATATTTATATTATACCCGAGAAAGACGATCAGAATTCCGGGTAATGGGTACTTAGAAATTCCTCAGATTCCCAAGTGGATTAATCCTCTGAATGATTACTTTATTGAACTTTATAGAATTTAAGTGTTCATTTATGGTTACGTGTTCCTTTGTGTCGAGGATTTTGACGGGTTACTCGGAATATGTGAGATCCGGTTGGCGATGATCAAAATTTTCCAAGACAATATCAATTGATGGTTTGAGACACTACTTCAGTTGTGAGACATGAAAAATGTTATAAACGGACCAATATTGCAAGGAGCAAATTTCTTTTTGAATCCAAATTGTTGAATACCTCTCATAGGTGATACTGGTAAATAGATATAATCTCCTATGTTTCTTGATGCCCTTTTTTTTAGCCTATGTTTCTTGATGGAATTTTGCAGCGTTGAGATTAGCTTGAATAACTCAAACATTTTCTTCGGTGTCTTGAATGATGTGAGGTCCAAATATTACTGTCTCGATGGAGGGAAAACTTGAATTGATATGCCAGGTCAAAGGTTTTATGATAGAGCTGAAAATTCTTAAAAAATTTGAGCGAGTATTGCTGATGTATGGGTCAAACAGAGTGAAGATATTTCTATAAGGTTATATACAGGTGTCAAAATGGACGAGGTCAGGGTGTGTTCAGTTGGGATAAACAGAAAAATGCTCATGTTTATCATCAGTAAAGTCTGGATGAACAGACAGAACTAGTTTATACATAATGTACAAGATAACTTGAACATGCAAACGTTGGCAATGGTATTCATTATATTTGTCCTCACTGAAATACAGTCAATAAAAATCAGCTTCTATACATTTGGAGGTGGAAGCAAATATAAAACTTTCATGTCTATACAACGAGTAGTTACAAGCCTCAAGACAAGGTGTAGAGTGAAGTAGCAATGATGTGCTGATAAGATTTCCAAACTAAAAACAGATTGTAAATTTTAAGTTGAAATCAGATCTAAAACAATTAGAGGATGATTGCAAGGAAAGTTTGAATACCAAAATTGTAGAGAATAGAATTATCTCACCAACGAATATTCAAACACATAGATGTGATATATGGAGCAGAAATTGGGTGTCCGAGATGTTGTCAATCTAGCTTAAATTTCCAAAACTTAGTAATTCAAGTATCAATAGAAAGAAATTGATGAATACCGAGATCATAGAAGACAAATGGATCCTTCAGATCTCTAACTGCAAGTTGCCTAGAGAGAGGGGGGGGGGTGAATAGGCAATCTAAAAAAATAATCTTGAAAAAGCACTAAGTTTTGATCAAATGCCAGGAACGACGGAACTTCCATCAGAAACGATGGAACTTCCGTCACCATGGAAGTTATGTCAAATGACAGAACTTCACCAATCCTTTCTCTAAAACTTATTTAAATATGGATAACTAAACAAGTAGAGATACAATACTTGATAAAGGTAAAGCTACAACAATGCACACTTAGAGTTCTTTGAAGAATAGCTAGCAACACAATCAACAAGTGAATCGAGCACAATAATATGAAAGAAATACGAAAATATACAGAGAGACACAAGGAATTAACCCGAGGTTCGGCAACCACACTAAGTGGTTCCTACGTCCTCGTTGAGGAGCCACACAAAGTGGCCGGGTCTCTCTCAACGCTTTTCCCCACCGAGCAATCATAAAGATTGTACTCGGATTTCTTTCTCCACTTTATTCTTTTCCTCCGGAGGCGAATCACACCTTCACAAACATCCCCGTCTGACCACAATAAGTTGGGAGCTCAAGGGCGATGTCTAGCCGTCTAGGAGACCAAGTCTCCAAGAGTAACAAGGAAATCAAATCTTGATGGGGAGGGAAAGATGTGCTTATGCTTTTGAATGGATGGATTCAATCTTTTTGTGGTTGGATCTCTCTCACTTGCTTGGAATGTCAAGAACAAGTCTAGGAGTGAGAGGGGAGAGCTCTAGCAGAAATAAGAGTGAATTTTCAAGGAGTCCAACTCTTCTCACAGGGGAAAGGGGAGAGTATATATAGAGGCTCTCTAAAAACTAGCCGTTACACAGCTTTTCTATGTCTGACGGAACTTCCGTGGTTACCCACGGAACTTCCGTCAGTTCAAAAAGAATCGTTGCACGGATGGATTTTAGCTGAGTCAGAGATGATGGAACTTCCGTGATGGACATCATGGAACTTCCGTCGCTCTCGGTTTGCAATACAAAGAAACCAGAGAACGATAGAACTTCCGTGGGGTGCCCACGGAACTTCCATAACTCTCGGGTTGGCTGAGGATAGGAGCTTGGCAATGACAGAACTTCTGTGGAATGAACCACAGAACTTTCATGACTCTCTGTTGGGCTCGAAAAGGAATGGTTCTTTTTGGCATTGGTTCGCTAAACTCTCACAAAATTTTTTGGTAGGCTTGAGCACACAAATTTCCCTTCTTAGCAAGATTGGTTTACCCCCCTTTATAGTTCAGCATGCCTATGACTCAATTAAAATGAAAACTACTCTTTTAAGGAACTTGAGTCAATTTTCCTTTTCTTCATTTTTGGGAGTAATAGCCACCTTGCAAATGTGGGTTTAAACAACAATTTTGATTATCTGCGCATTTACTTCATGAATATTGTTAGTACAATTTTAATCTTTCGTCATCGTACACCAAAACCCACTAGGGGATCCTAGATGCATCTTCAATCTCCCCTTTTTGGTGATTGATGACAATACATAAAAAAGGATATAAATGAGATAATCAAACTTGACATAGAGCAAAATATAGCAGAGCTTCCCCTAAAGATATGCAAGAATCACACAAACATGTGGAGGAGCTCCCCCTATATTTTTCGATGAGTGGGGTGCCGAAAGGTGTACAAGTGTGCAACATAGTGATAAAAGCGATGAGCATTCAACATACTTGTCACAAACAATCAACAAAGAGTAATAAAACAAGCACCACACATAACATAAAACTATAGAGTTATTACAATAAAGGTTCACAAATAGTTTTCACATACTAGAAAGATACTTGTCCATAGGTTCATCACTATCCTATTACAAATGAGATCACACAACTATCATCCTTTTTCATCGCTTCTCTCCCCCTTTGGCATCAACGCACCAAAAAGAAGGAAAGAGAGAGAGAAGAAATGAAATTACTCATCTTCTTCCTCGGATTCCTCATCCTCATCTTCATCTTCATCTTCATGAGGCGGAGGAGCTATAGATGGCCCGACAGAGAGATCATTCCAATCATAGCCTGCAAGAGGGTCAACAAAGACCGGTGGCTCACCATCGGGCCCACACTCGGAGCCATCGGGAGACACCTCATGTCCTTGAGCGTGTTGGTCCCTCTTGTAGCGCCTCAATTGCTTCTTGATTCTCCTCTTGTTCTCCCAGTTCTCTTTAGCATTGAAGCAACAGACATTGAAGATGCCTTTGAGGAAGACAAGAACTGGAGAAGATGGACGCCGTTGCCGGTCTTGGGCTGAGGAGGAGGCCCCTGCTGCTGCTGTTGTTGTTGTTGCTACTGCTGCTGCTGCTGCATCTCTCTCAGCCGTTGTCTCGGCATGGGCACGGGCGAGACTTGCTCTCCTAGAGGAAGACACTCCTAGGGGAGTAGGATCAACTGGGTGAAGCTTATGTTGCACCCTAGGTCAGAGAGGAACATGCTTGCTGTTCCTTCTCAAATATAAGCCCAGTTTCAGCTTCAATCATCCTCATGAGATAAGGAGCAAAAGGAAGGCTCCTTCTAGTGTCAATGGAGGCTAAGTGGATTTCATTTGTGATGAAGGCCATGACATAGAAGGGTCTTACCTGAGGATTAAACCTAGCAAGAATGTTCCTTGATCTCTCCACTATAGTAGTAACATATCCTCCCTTGGGTGTGATGGTCACTCTAAGCATCTGGTTGAGTGTGAAGTAGTAGTTGTGAAGGCCATTAGTTGTTCCAAACATATTTGGACACGTCTCATAGTACATGAAAGCCATGTCCTTCTCCTTCATCATAGGTTCATTTGTGATGATCTCTCTAGTGTGATCCGAACTTTCTTGAAAGAAGTATCTTGCAAAGTGACTCGCTGAGACAGAATACTCCACACCTTGAGTTCTCCAATAAAGTACGACCTTGCCATCAAGGAAGAGAGTGGAGTAGAACTGGCAGATTACCTCCTTGTTCCAATCATAGTTGAAGCCCATCAAATCATAAACTCCTCTATTCTTTCACACTTGGATGATCTCGTCAAACACGTGATTCTCCTTTGACTCCATGTAGGACCAATCAATCCATTGGTGGGAGGCTAGTCGGTTCTTCTGGTTCTTGTCTATGAGCATAGACATGTAGTAATCTTGCTCAAACCATGTGTAGAACCGGGGGTCTGTGGCTTCTTGTTCTCCCACCAGTGCGGGATTTTGCTTCCTTGCTTCAATGAGAGCATCAAGATCTTTTTTGTAGTCCTTGTAGATGTAGGCATCCGGATAGACGGGTTCATGGACTTTAAGTCCCTCAACCATATCTACAGAGTCTATCCTTCCTGCTCTTGAGGATCCCTTGTCCTTTGCGGACTTCTTTTCCTTCATAGGCCGCTTCTCCTTATCTTGAGATCTCCTAGGAGGAAGAGATCCTCCCGGCTGGACATGCACAGTCTGGGCATCCCTGCTGGAGCCTTGGCCCATCGACCCTTGTCCTCGAACTGTAACAACCTTTCTTCTCTTGGAGGTGGGCACTAGTTCCTCACTTGGAGAGGAGGAGGAAGAGTCTTCATCTCTTGGCTCACTCGGAGCATTGGATGCGTACTTAATTCTCACCATCTTGAGCTACCAGTAGAATTAAGATTGATCAAGGAATGAGTCAAAATGTTACGACAAGAATCCAAGAGATGATCAAAAGCAATGCACTGAACTGCAGACGACAGAAGTTCCGTGACAGATCATGGAAAATCTGCCATGACGGAAGTTCTGATGGAACTTCCGTCACTTGCAGTTTGCACCAAAATTGACATTACTCCTAGATCCTACCACAACATTGCAAATGCTTCTAATAGATGATAGACTAGCTCTAGAGGAGTTAATCTATCCAAAGGAAATGAAGACATTTGAACTTTTGACCTAAAAACAAAATTTAGGTCAAGAACTCATACCTAGGTCAAAAACCAAAGAAAAACGATGGAGATTTCGGAACTTCCATGGGGGAGGAGCCAAATCTCCACCTATTTGATCCACTTCATCGGTGAAATCCTCAAATCACCACAAATTGCCACTTAGGGTTTGAGAAGAGGAGAGAGAGGAAGAAAAGAATAATGGCCGGTTAGATAGGGAAGAAGGAGGGTGTCAGGGCCTTTAACCTGAGAGTGATGGAAGTTCCGTCATTGGGCGACGGAAGGTTCGTCGCTCTCGGGTTCGGGCATACAGCCTGATTGAGAAGTCATGGATGTTCCCACAGAACTTCCGTGGACGACGAAAGTTCCGTCAATGAGTGACGGAAGTTCCGTCGTTCTCTATTTGATAGAGAGAAGTCTTTTACTAGTTTGAACTTTTGGACAAGATAGGTAGGGAATATAGGACTTGTTTCAACTTGTGAATAGCAACAATCAACCAAGTAAAACTATATTCACAAGTTTCAACAATATGATCTATTGATCAAAACATTTTGTTTTTTTAAGAAAACAAAGACATTATGAAATTTTTGAAGATTTTTATTTTCAAGGGATTTTGCATGAGCACTACATCAAACAAAGTACAAGATTCTACTCCAAGTTGGATGAGTCAAGAAAATTCAGTTCACTCATAAGCTCACAAAACCGCTTCTCATCTAGGGGTTTGGTAAATATATCCGCATGTTGTTTATCAGTTCTAACATAGCTAATCTCAATATCCCCTTTGATTGAATGATCTCTCAAGAAGTGGTGCCGGATATCTATATGCTTAGTCCTATTATGATCAATGGGGTTAGATGCAATCATGATTGCACTCTCATTATCACATAGGAGAGGAACTTTGGTCATAGTGTATCCAAAGTCCTTTAGAGTTTGCCGCATCCAAAGTAGTTGAGCACAACAACTAACGGCTGTGACATACTCCGCTTCGGCTGTGGACAGGGCAATAGAATTTTGTTTCTTGGATGACCATGACACAAGGGACCTACCCAAGAATTGGCACGTCCCGCAGGTACTCTTCCTATCCACCTTACATCCGGCATAGTCAGCATCGGAATAACCGACTAGCTTGAACTTGGAACCTTTGGATACCACATTCCTAGGTTTGGTGTGTGAACTAAATATCTCAAGATTCTTTTTACAGCCACTAAGTGACTTTTCTTAGGAGCACTTTGAAATCTTGCACACATGCACACACTAAGCATGATATCGGGCCTAGATGCACAAAGATAAAGCAAAGAACCAATCATGGATCGATATATCTTTTGATCCACGGGCTTACCGTTCACATCTAGCTTGAGATGTCCATTTGTCTTCATGGGAGTCTTGTTTGGTTTTGCATTCTCCATGTCAAACTTCTTGAGTATGCCTTGAGTGTACTTGGTTTGATTTATGAATGTTCCTTCTTCAAGTTGCTTGACTTGAAAACCTAGAAAGAACTTCAATTCTCCCATCATGGACATCTCAAATTTCCTAGACATAATCTTAGCAAACTCATCACAAAAAGATTGATTAGTAGAACCAAATATAATGTCATCGACATATATTTGGCACACAAAAATATCATTATCAACTTTTCTTGTGAAGAGAGTAGGATTGGCCTTGCCAATTATGAAGCCCTTGTTGATCAAGTATCCCTTGAGGTGTTCATACCAAGCTCTAGGAGCTTGTTTGAGGCCGTAGAGAGCTTTGTGAAGCTTGTAGAAATGGTTTGGCTTCTTTGGGTCTTCAAATCCTGGAGGTTGTTGTACATACACCTCCTCTTGAATAGGGCCATTTAGAAATGCACTTTTCACATCCATTTGAAAAAGCTTAAAACCATGGTGAGTAGCATAGGCAACTAAATACGAATTGACTCAAGCCTAGCTACGGGTCCATAAGTTTCACCAAAGTCCAAACCTTCAACTTGTGAGTAGCCTTTAGCAACAAGTCTTGCTTTGTTTCTCACCACCACACCATAATCATCTTGTTTATTGCGAAAGATCCATTTTGCTTGGGTCTTTCCACCAATGACCATACCTTGTTTCTTTCAAAGTTGTTCAACTCTTCTTGCATGGCCATCACTCAATCCGAGTCTTGAAGTGCTTGTTCCACCCTAAGAGGTTCCATAGAGGAAACAAATGAGTAATGATGACAAAATATAGCCATTCAGGATCTAGTAGTTACCCCCTTTTGGATGTCACCAAGAATGTTGTCAACGGGGAGATTCTTTTGAATGCTTTGTCGATCTCGTGGATGAATTGGCCTAGATGCATCTTCTTCTTCTTGATTGTTGTCATCTTGAGTGTCTCTTTCTCCACCATCTTGAGCTTTATCTTGGTTGTTGCCTTGATCATGATCGTCACCATGATCTTGGTTACTTCCTTGATCTTGTTCATCATGTGGCTCTTATGGAGTTGAGTCATCTTGTCTCAAAGACGATGGTTCATCTTGACTTGAGTTTGGGTCTTGTGGTCTTCTATCACCTATTGCCATGTTCCTTATTGCATCACAAGGAGCTTTATCACCTACATCACTTGGATTAACTTGCTCTACTTGAGAGCCATTAGATTCATCAAATTGCATATCTCGGGTGATTTCAACAACCCCGGTGTCTTTGTTAAATACTCGATATGCATAGACGTTAGTTCCATATCCAAGAAGAAAACCTTCATGTGTCTTAGGAGCAAACTTAGAGGATTTAGGTTTCTTGTTAAGAATAAAACATTTGCTCCCAAAAACACGGAAATATGAAACATTAGGAAGGTTACCGGTGAGGAGGTCATAAGGTGTTTTCTTCAAAATCTTGTGAAGATATAGTCTATTTGTTGCATGGCATGCGGTGTTGATGGCTTCGGCCCAAAAGGTGTCCAGCGTCTTGTACTCATCAAGCATTGTTCTTGCCATCTCTATGAGTGTGCAGTTCTTTCTTTCGGTTACACCATTTTGTTGTGGAGTGTATGGAGCGGAGAATTCATGCTTGATGCCTTCTTCATCAAGATATTCTTCAACTTGAGTATTCTTGAATTCCGTTCCATTGTCACTCCTTATCTTCTTGATCTTCACCTCGTACTCATTTTGTGCTCTTCTCAAAAACCTCTTTAGGATACCTTGTGTTTTACTTTTATCCTTCAAAAAGAATATCCACGTGAAACGTGAATAATCATCAACAAATACAAGACTATATTTGTTACCGCCAATGCTTATGTAGGTGACCGAATCAAAAAGGTCCATGTGGAGCATTTCCAACGGTCAGGTCGTTGTGATCATTGTCTTGGATGGATGTGCTGCTCCGAGTTGCTTTCCGGCTTGACCTGCGCTACATATTTTATCCTTCTCAAAAGCAACATCCTTTAGTCCGACAACGTGACCACCTTTTAGGAGTTCGGAAAGGTTTCTCATCCCAACATGAGCTAGCCAGCAATGCCATAGCCAAACCAAGGTGGTTTTAGCGACCAAGCAAGCATTTAGGTTAGATCCCTCTTTGTTGGTAAAATCAACAAGATAGATCTTGTCCTCTAAATACCCTTTGCAAGCTATTGAGGAATCCTTCTTCCTAAAAACGGTCATGCCATCATCGTCAAAGAGACAACTATAGCCCATCTCACAAAGTTGTGAGACGGACATCAAGTTGTATCCTAGACCATTTACAACATTACCTTTCCCTTGTTGTCATTTCCAAATGATATGCCTCCACTTGGTAGATTGTCATGATCAAGTGGGGAGAACATTGATCTCTCTCCGGTCATATAATTTGAGCACCCACTATCAAGTACCCATGCCGCGCCAAGGAGGAGTATTCCTACAAGGAACATCAAGCATGTGTTTTAGGCACCCAAGTTGGTTTGGGTCCCTTAACACTAGATACAAGTACTTTGGACACCCACACACAAGGCTTCCATCTTGCATCATGTGGCCCAACAAACTTAGCAACCACTCTACCATAAGCATTACGGGTTATGACATAAGAGGCATCAAAATCATAATAGGATATGGTAGAGGTCTTGTTGTTCTTGTTGACTTGGAAAGCATTCTTTGGCTTGATTGTCTTCTCTTGTGCTACTTGCTTTCCCTTGCCTTCGGGTACAATGTTTGGTCTCTTGTTGTAGCCCTTTTCAGGTGCATTCTTGTTGTACCCTAATCCTCTCTTGTCATGAGAGGCTCTTGGCTCACCAACTATTTTTATGGTTACTATTTGAGCCTTCTTCTCAAGTTCCTTGACTTGATTGGATAGCTTTTCAATGATTGCATCTTGCTTGGCAATCATTTCAACATTGATGTTGTGGCACCTTCCACAACCCTTGCTTGTTGAAGCTTGAGAGGATTCAAGCTTCTTCATCAATGAGCGGGAGCTTGTCTTGAGATCTTCAATGGCCTTTGCTAAGGCCTTGTTCTCCTCTAGCAAGGAGTTGCACCGTTCTTGATACTTCTTGCTTGTTGAGGTACATCATTCACTTGACTCATTGACCTTTGCAAGGTCCTTAGTCAAGGTCTTGTTCTTTTCCTTCTCTTGCTCAAGTTGCTTGGTGAGCTCAAGGTTCTTGCTTCTTTCTTCATCAAGCAACTCTTCTTGTCTATCAATGATTATTTCTTGATTGTCAAACTTCCCTTGTAGCTTATCTAGCATTTTAACCATTTCATGCATAAAGGGGACCAAGTCCTCCTCTACATCACTAAAATAAGAGGGATTGAAATCGGTGTGAGGAGCTACCTTGCTTTCCTTGGCCATGAAGCATCGGAGAGCATCATCCTCATCATCGGTGAGGTTGTTGAAGAGTGACTTCTTGGCCGGAGGTAGACCAATGGCAATGTTGGCAATGCCACCCTCATCATCCTCATCCTCATCATCGGAGATGTATTCTTGGCCAAAGTGAGCTTGCCCCTTGTTGTATGGCTTCTTGTTGGGCTTGGTCTGGTTGTTGTACTTTTCATTTTTCTTACCCTTGCCATTTAGCCTAGGACAATCGGCAATCATGTGTCCTTGTTCGTGACACTCATAGCATCTTCTACTTGTTCTTCTAGCTTTGGCCTTGTCAAAGCTTCTCTTGGTGAAGTCGTTCTTAATCATGTATTTGCCAAATTTCTTGACAAATAAGGCAAACTCTTCGTTTCTTCTTCTTCATCATCATTGTCATCATCTTCGTCATCATTTGCCTTGAGAGCTATGTCCTTCTTGCTTGAGCCCTCATCACCAATAAGCACATTTACTTTTTTGCCCTCATCATCACGACTCTTGTGGGCATTGATTCTTCCAATCATTTCATCGATTGTGAAGTTCTCAAATCCATCCTTTTCTTCAATGATGGTGCATAGAGTTGGGTTCCATATTCTCAGAGCCATGAGAAGCTTGTAGTTGACTTCTTCATCTTTGATGTTGTCCCTATATGCTCTTCTCTCATTTACAATGTCCATGAGCCTATCATGAGTTTGTTGAGGCTCTTCTCCCTTGTTCATCACAAAGAAATTGAATTGATTCTTAAGAACTTGGAGCCTTGACTTCTTCACAACATCTACTCCCTTATGGGCACATACTAGCTTCTTCTACATTCTCCGGGCATTCTAAATTCCGGCTACTCTTGAATATTCCTTGGGGTTCAAGGAAGAGAGAATGGCCAACACCACTTGAGCATTGCGATGTATGTGGAGTTGGTCCATGGTTGTAGGATTGTCCTTGTCCTCCAAGGTGAATCCCTTCTCCACAATTTCCCAAATTGGTGGACCAATAGACATGAGGTACATCTTCATCCGATGCTTGTACCAACTAAAATCTTTGCCTTCAAAATAAGGCAACCTTACACGTCCACTGCCATGAATGTTTGCCATATCTGCATAGTTGAATGGCATGGCCGTGTGCAAATCACTTTCTTTGCTTGCCGAAGCAAGATCTTGAGGCTTGTCGCCTTCCCCCAACTTCGACATTCTTTAATCTTCAAGCTTTTAAGCCTTGTGGAAGATTATGGCTCTGATACCACTAGAAAGTTGCCTTGAATGGGGGGGGGGGGTGAATAGGCAATCTAAAAATAATCCTAAAAAAGCACTACGTTTTGATCAAATGCCAGGAACTTCTGTCAGAAACAACAGAACTTCCGTCACCACGGAAGTTCTATCAAATGACAAAACTTCACCAATCCTTTTTCTAAAACTTATTTAAATATGGATAACTAAACAAGTAGAGATACACTACTTGATAAAGGTGAAGCTACAACAATGCACACTTAGAGTTCTTTGAAGAATAGCTAGCAACACAATCAATAAGTGAATCGAGCACAATAATATGAAAGAAATACGGAAGTGTAAAGAGAGACACAAGAAATTAACCTGAAGTTCGGCAACCACACTAAGTGGTTCCTACGTCCTCGTTGAGGAGACACACAAAATGGTCGGGTCTCTCTCAACCCTTTTCCCCACCAAGCAATCACAAAGATCGTGCTCAGATTTCTTTCTCCACTTGAATCTTTTCCTCCGGAGGTGAATCACACCTTCACAAACATCCCCGTCTCATGACAACAAGTTTGGACCTCAAGGGCGATGCCTAGCCGTCTAGGAGACCAAGTCTCCAAGAGTAACAAGCAAATCAAATCTTGATAGAGAGGGAAAGATGTGCTCAAGCTTTTGAATAGATGGATTCAATCTTTTTATGGTTGGAGCTCTCTCACTTGCTTGGAATGTCAAGAATAAGACTAGGAGTGAGCGGGGAGAGCTCTAGCTGAAATGAGAGTGAATGTTCAAGGAGTCCAACTCTTCTCACAGGGGAAAGGGGAGAGTATATATAGAGCCTCTCCAAAAACTAGCTGTTACACAGCTTTTCTGTGTCTGACGGAACTTCCATGGTTACCCACGGAACTTCCGTCAGTTCAAAAAGAGCTGTTGCGCGGATGGATTTCAACTAAGTTAGAGATGACGGAACTTCCGTGATGGACATCACAGACTTTCCGTCACTCTCGGGTTTGCAACATAAAGAAACCAAAGAACGACAGAACTTCCGTGGAGGAGCCCATGGAACTTCCGTAACTCTCGGGTTGGCTGAAGATAGGAGCTTGGCAATGACGGAACTTCCATGGAATGAACCATGGAACTTTCATGACTCTCTGTTTGACTCAAAAAGGATTGGCTCTTTTTGGCATTGGTTCGCTAAACTCTCACAAAACCTTTTGGTACGCTTGAGCACACAAATTTCCTTTCTTAGCAAGATTGGTTTACCCCCCTTTATAGTTGGGCATGCCTATGGCTCAATTAAAATGAAAACTACTCTTTTAAGGAACTTGAGTCAATTTTGCTTTTCTTCTTTTTCGGAGTAATAGCCACCTTGAAAATGTGGGTTTAAACAACAATTTTGATTATCTGCACATTTACTTCATGAACATTGTTAGTACAATTTTAATCTTCCGTCATTGTACACCAAAACCCACTAGGGGATCCTAGATGCAACTTCACAAAGGATACATTTTGATCAGATAATAGTAATAGGTTGAATGGATCGTCGAAGTTGATTGATGATTTTAGAATTCCTTAATTATGGACAAAATGAGTTTCAATGCGTGGCAAGAAAAGTACTTTGCTGACTGTCCAAGTTAGAATAGATAATTATATAGCTATTTGTGAAATCACTAAATCTTAGTTATGGTAATCAGACAATGAGGGTCAAGTCTATGCACCATACAAGGAGGATTGTTGCTTCTATGTTTTGTATTGTACCCATAGTTAGAATGGAATACATGTAAGCTAAACCATGTCAGGAAGTAAGAGTTTTATTTGAACATATCTATGTTTAAGTCAGTCTTAGTCTTGGAGGCTTTATAGGCTTAAGAGAAAGAAATGATTTGTGGTACCAACAAGAAACTCCATGCATTATCTTTCCGGTTGCGTATTAGACAATACGCCATCCATCCAAAACAATGTTATACTAGGTTCCATATACCAATTCCAATAAGGAGGTGAACTTCTTGCATCATGATTCTAGATTGAGAAGCGCCTGAGCGAACCGGCACAATTCAAGATAAAATTGTGATTTAGAAAACCACACCGTCCAATTGAAGTTGGTTGGTTGAGCTCGATTTACAAACACCAATAAGAGGAAAAATGTCTCAGGGTAATAAGGGGATATGAAAAACCTTGATAATGTCTTAGATAGTCTTCTAATGGTCACAAATTGTCAAATTTTTGGAGCAAAGTCTCAATGGTCCAGGAGTAGTAGTAAACTTACAAGGGTAATAATGTGGTGGTCCTGTAAATAAGAATTAAGTCCATTACAAGGCATCTAGGATTGGCAAAGTCAGGAATAACTATCTTATTCGATTTTTGGTTGTCTTCCATATATTAGATGGCCTCTTACTAGGTTAATATTTGAGTGGAAAATCTGCTACAAATAGGATAACTGTAGATTGCCATATGGAGTCAAGATGAGCTTTCTATGAACAGGGCAATGATGGTGGTCCATGGTGTTCGGACAGTCTCTAAAACATATTTGTTCACTTACCTATGTCCTTTACTGCCATCATATCTAATTGTAAAGGTTAAGGTCTGGAAAAATTGGTAATCAGTAATACACCTAAAATTTCAGCCAAGGCTAGTCATATATGATTGGTTGATGGCATCATCTAAGTAGGAAACTGCGGAATGGAATTGAGAATTTGCAGACGAACATCAAGTCAAGGAGAAGAAATTTATCGCATTATACAAGAACACGATAATGAAAATTTGTAAAGAACATGTAATGTCACGAGATGTATGACTATCTCTTAGTCGGGTGAACATGATATATTGAGTAGGAAGGTATGATCATACTTTTGGATTTTCACGAATATAGATTGCAAAAACAATAGCCGAACAGGAACGGTCGATTCAAAGATCTTCCCACAATGAGTCGATAACCTGATCTGCTGGTGCAACGATTGGGAGAAAAAGTAGGGCAGTTTTGAGAGGAGATCAAGACTACTAAACTTGGTCTGAAAACTTAGCAGCAATCAAATGAGACTCTAGTCCATTGCAACAATTGTTGTGCAAGTTCAGCGATGTGTGAATTCCAACATGATCTTTATTTGCGCAATCAAGGTGACCTATGGAAGATAGAGTGTGATACAAACTTGGATGTCAAATCCAGCAAGTAAGCATGGTGATGGATTAACACATATTAGGTTATAATCCAACGATATAAGCTGAGGTAACATCTACAAGGAATATAATTTGATTGAGTCAAATATTCCTTATAGTAAATATGCATTTCATATAAAGTGTTATGAAGTACATGGATAATATTTTAGTGTACATTTTCTAGCTTCAAGGGGCAACAATACCAAAACGGGTTTTAAAACAGATTCTGTCTTGACTGTATAACAGTCGGTAAAATAAGTATTTCGACCTGTAAGTTAAAACTCCAGAACTGGTGCTTAGCACCACGTTACAGAAGACTTTCGTAGCTTTCTAGAATGTATTTATACTCCCAAAAATACCATGTAGAACTGGACTTATGATTTTTACAATTTCAGGGTTCAGATTTTATTTCCTGGATGACAGGGGCTTAGTTTTTTCAACTCTAATGGACAGAGTAAAAATAGTAAAATTATGAAACCTACTGGATATGAAAATAGACTTCTAGATATTTCTAGATTGGGCTTATACACCTCTAAATTCGAAGTTAAACTCCAGTTATGAGTTTTTCAAGTTCAGGGTTTATGCTGAAACAGTGGGTTGACAGATTGTGTTTGTTTCTGTTTTTGGGGTCATTTTTGTTATGATAAAAATTTGATATAAACAATATGTGATATAGCATATTATGATCTTTATAAAATGTACTTATATGCCTCATTTGGTTGAGTAAATTAATTGCTACGAATTTTTTGAATTTGATGATTAAAAGCTGGACAGATTATGGTGAACTTAACAATTGGATTTGTAATTCGAAATTTATGTACTCAACATAGTTGGACTTTTATTCAGAGTTAGGTGAACAAGATGAGAGCAAATTTTTAGTTAAGTTAAATAGGGACGCATGATGCAAAATTTTTCATTTTATTAACCTATCGTTCCTCACAACACAACACATCATTTTGTTGGTACTTAGTGGCACGAATAATTGGTGACGACCGGCACTCAACACATAAGTCAATCTAATATTTGTACTAACAGTGTTAGTGTACCTGCAAAAACTCATTGCAGAAACAATACAAAAAATTCAAAAGAAACTACGAGAATAAGCACAGTTCTATAACTAACGATCCATAGAAAAGGATCGCCTCGTGATAAGTCACGAACCAACAGTGTCCCTTATCTGTCTGCGGGCATAGACATCGATATCATGCGTGTCGGTTAAACACGCACGAACCTTCGTTTGAAGAAGTCGTAGATGCAATATTTAAACAAACATAACCTAGGGTTAGCTTTGTCAGCACTCCTAATATTCTAGTATGGGCAATACTAACGTATCCTCACAAGCATATATTGTAGCTTCGAAAAATACGATTTATTTGTTGTATTACTATGGAACCTGGCTCTGATAACAGCTGTGACACCCCTTCCTGGAGGATCGGAGTCCCAACAGTGCTGATAACGTAAAGACTTGATAATACAACAGTGATTCAAATTTAAGTCGAATTATTATATCATTGGGTAGTTAAAGTGCAGCAGAATATTACAAGTTCGTAAAAGTTGAAAAATAACATAAGCAAATACGAATACTACAATGCACTCTCGACGATACAGCGGTGGTAATGACTCATGCCCACGAGTCATCACTCTAGCAGCACACCACTTCACTGCGGCGGCAGCTCAGACTCCCAGTGGGCAGTCTAGCCTTCAGGGACATGCACGTCCCACGGTAGCACATCAATAGGCAGCTCTATCTCTGGATTTCCTGAAAAAAACTGTGATATAAAGCCTGAGTACTAATTACTCAGTAAGGCTTACCCGTCAAAAGACCTAGACATGCATTGGCTCTAATAGGATGGCTTATTTAAAAGAACTTGCACTAAGCAACCTATTAGTTCTATCAAATTTTAATTATCAAGTTAATTGGGTAAAGCGGAAATATAACTTTAGTGAGCAGAACAAAAATAGTAAAGTAGGACATGAAATAAATACAATATAAGAACAGTAGCAATAATAATCATCATAAGCAATGTAATCCATTCCATAGTATTATTCGATCTACGTGAAGGCGCAGTGAACTAGCGTACTCATTTCTGTGAGCGACAACAATTGCAATTGATTTACACCAGCTGGGAAAACCCGAAGTACACGACGTATACGCGCCAATTAAGGTCATATACGGCAACCTTTCAGAATAAAAGAACTTACACCTCAGACCGGGTGTGGTGACACCGAGTAGGCATGTTGTTCTACCAACAGTACTTCGTGGTATGAACCGTCCACTCCAGTAGCAGAAGGGTCAATGACCAATGCACCTTAACCGTTCCTATTGCAAGTAATTTTAGTGCTACATTGCTTTACTAGCGCTCATAAACTAGCATGTATTCGATACTGTTCAATACTTGATCAAGGGGTCAACAACGGACGAGTCCTAGGTTCGACAAGGTAGGGCTACCGCAGTTAACACTCATGTGTTGCTGCAAACCTACACATGCATCATTCCTGCTGCGTCATAACATCAAAGTAAATTTATTTCATTAAGTTCAACTTTAGTGATCAAGTCATTCTCTTAGCAATAGTAGCAGGAATACCGATAATACTCTATTACTAAGCATAGCAATTTAGTATCGGTTCCTACCATAACTCCTATAATATTAACATGGGACAGTTGGGTATTGTGCAAGTGGATTTCCAACAAACTCCTATTAAACTAATAAAACTTTATAAAACGGCATATGCAAATTGGGGCTTGCCTTGGTAAACACAAGTGTTAGCTACAACAACTTCTTGCTCCTCGATATTTTGATCCTGCTGAAAATCCAGTTCTGGCCCCTGATTCTCGTTACCAACATATGTGCAAGGTGTCAACGGTACCGAAATATACCGTAACATGCAATAATATGGAAAATGCAAAATGCAATAGTGTGAAGGTGAATACATTGTTACTAATATGTTCTCGAAGCCATATCCTTTGAAGAAACCAGTTCTATTTTTATCATTTTATATGCAAAAGTCATTTTAATAGGGTTAATATAGCCTTGAGAACAATAATTCATTTAATATAGTAAAAATGTATTTTTGGACTTAGGTGATTTAGCATGTATAGAGGTATGTATAATCATCATTTTTACCAAATGGCAACTCCTTAATATTTCTATTTTATTTACTTGCATTTCTATAAGCAAAAATGCTAAATAAATCCTAGTGCATAAAATTTGCCTAACCAAAGATCAGGGTAGTATATTATCATGAAACAATATTGCATGCCAAAAATCAGACTTAAATTCTATTCCTAGAATTTATAGTGATTTATTTAGTGTTTTAGTAAGTTAAATAATTATTAAATCCACATGTACAGAAACATTAAAAATATCATTTTTATAAATTAAAGTATGTCATGGTGAATCCAGCAAAGTTTATTTGGGGTTCACTGGAGTGTAGTTTGTGAGCTACGAGTTTTACAAGTTTTTATGTTTGTTTGTATTTTCTAGGGAATTAATTTAATCTTGCCAAATCAGCTAATAAGTACACTAATGCATCGTGGCCACACTAAAGACCACAAATTTTCTGAGACTGAACACGCATGGACGCACGAGATCCACTCTGTGTGGTCTCTCTTGTGGCGCCGCCAGGGGCTCGCCCGAGCCGGCGAGGAGTTCGACGCCGAGGCCTGCGCGTAACGAAGTTCATCTGCGGGGGCGCTGGAATGACGCGCGTGAATTCGCAAACACGGAGAAGGTCTCGCAGAGGAAGAGGCTCACCGGAAAAATGGCTGGCGTCGAGTGGTAGCGGAAGACCGGAGTCCGGCTCCATCTTACGAAGGGCAGAAAGGGCTAGCAACTCCACTTATTCTTTTCAGAGCTTCGGAAGACCACGGACAAGAGCGGCATCGAGTAACCAGTCAATGGGAGTGACCGGAAGTTGGAGCTCCACGTGATGGTCATGGACGTGAATGATGACGACCAGAACTGTTCCAATAGCTTGCACCTCAGCGAACAATGCAAAACAATTAAGTATTCAAATGGTGCGGGAAGAAGTTTGGAACAACCCGTGTGAGCAGATTAGCCTGTAGCTCACCAACACAAGAGAATTTCAGAGAAAGGCCATAAATGAAATTGAGCTTTGATCTAGTAAATGAAGACGGGATGAAGTGATTAGAGGCTATGAGGAGACATAGGATTTTCTTGCGCAGCTATGTCGCAAGTTAGGTTGGTCGGGGATGCACTAGAGCGGCAGGACGTCGAGCTCCTGTGGCCATTGGCCATGGCGTATGGCAAACGAACTGAGACAGAGAGAGAATCATGGAGGGAGCAACGGAGAGGCCAAGAGAGTGCGGGGTAAGGCCGAGGCACGTTCATTTTGATGGCTGTCGGTGACGGTCTTGCGTGCGGGGCATCGAGCTCGTGCTGCGGCCATGGCAGGAGGCGAACGGAAGGGGGAAGCAGGGGCTGCTGGGCGCGGCTGCAGGCTGGCGGCAGGGCAATGATTCAGCGGGGCAGCCACGCGACGCAGGCGCGGCGAAGCCGGGAAGCAGGGAAGCGAGGCAAACGACAGAGAAGGCGGGCACGCGCGGCAGAGGAGCACGTTCGATCTTGCAAGGAGGCCCTCCTACTCGTTCTGACAATTGCAAATTGGTCCTTGGTCCTGATTTAATTCAATTAAAATACCTCCTGAGTTCCAAATTAGTTGAAATTTCGCATATAGGTCCCTCAAGATATTTGTGAGGTTCTTGTGGGGTCCATTTGGTCAGGACTCTTGAAAAATGTTACAATTCATTTTTCCAACTTGAAAGGTTTCTAGGCTTAAATTTATTATTTGAGGTATTTCGAGATATGATAAATATTTTTGGTCTAAAATTCTATTTTACTATTCGCGTGATTTTTATATAATTATTTGATATAGGTTACATAGAGAAATTAAAAGTTGCTTCACAACCATGTTTGTAGGGATTTTATATGCCAGTAATTAATTTAATCAATGGAACCCATATTATATCGTGCTCCACTTATGCTATAATTTGGTGCTTATTATTCTTGCTAATTAGAGTTAAGACACTGGGGTGTCACACCACCGACTTCCCTAATGCGGTTGTCCCCCTTAGGGCGGTAGTTACCAACCTCAGAATCGCCTTTGGACAACTATAAAAGGAAGGGTGTAGCTCATTCCTCAACACACACCAAGAAGCATTACTCTCTTTACTATTTCGTGTTTCTCTTTAGTTTTAGTGGAGTTAGGCTTAGAATAGAGCTTTGTTCAGTTTTCAAGTCTTCTTTGGAGTTGTGGTATGACTCTTGTATCTTTCTGCTTTTGTAAGACTTTATTCTATTTAATATATTTAGTCTTTCTATATAGTTATGTTTGGATCATGTGTTTCTTGTTTGATTATATGATCCATTCATGTATATGGTTACTATGCTTGCATGTTAGTAATGTAGTCATACTATATTACTATGTTAGACATAAGCCCCTACTATAGTCTTTACATATGTCGTTATAATGATGCATGACTAATATGTGACTTACATTTTCATGTGCTCAGTGTTCACTTAATTGTGATTACTCCTTTTCTGATCCATCACTTAAAGGATTAGGAGTATTATTCTAGATATGTAAGTGTGATGCTTAGATCAATAGAATGCATTATATGTCGTGGAGCCCACAGATTGCTAGGGGTAGGCAGTAGGTGCTGACAACCCTATCTGTCCTTTGAAATCCCCCATATTCGACTATGTAATAGGCTCTTGGTCGGAATCGTACTGTGGATGCAGGGGAAAACTGGATGCCCAGGATGTGATGATCTTATTGCCTTGCTTTATCATTGTATCTATATAATAATGTATAATGTAGACTATGTAACTATATAAAAGCAATAGAAGAACTTACCTCTTTCCTTGTCCTTCTCCACTAGACTAATATTTATCTAACTTGAGTATGCTATCTGTGTGTCCACTACCATGTTTATCTTTACCCTTATCCTTGTGAGGACTTTGTCTCGTAATCCAATGTGCAAATATCTAGAATATGGTTATTACTCTGATCAATCATATGCCTTCCTTTGGGATAAAACAAATACGATACCCTAAATACTTCTAACTGAAATGCTACAACGGTATTCTCCATGATCCTGCGGACTCTCTGCATTCGTTAAAGATTACCAATAAACATTTCTGGCTTCATCGCTAAGGAAATTTAGTGACGACGTTAAGGAATGTCACCAGAGGCCCACAAGTGTGGAGAAGGTAAAGCTTCTTTCCCTATTTTGCGTTTGTCCTTGCTTGTTTTAATACTATTCTTTATCGACTTGGCTGGCATGTGCAGCACCGGAGGATAAGCTGGTCAAGGCCGAGGAGTCCCTTCGTCGGGAGGTTACGGAGAAGGACGGGCTGCGTGACGAGCGAGAAAGGGCGGCTCAGGAGCTCCAGATCCATCTCATTGCTGGTGTCTTGCTGGCGCAGCAGGTCAGGGACCTGATGTCCTCGGGTCGTGAATGGATCAAGCATGGTATGTGTTTTCGTGTGCTCACCGTCTTCACCGTGCTCGAGACACACTTCGAGGAAGTGGACTACGAGGCGTTGAGCCTTGGCTACCTCAAGCATACTCCTGAGGAAATGGTCTGGGACTCCGAGCGCCACGCATATGTCTTGGCTACGAAATATGAAGAGGAAACACTCCCTAAGATAGACGAGGGGAATTAGTCAATAATCCCCACGTAGATGTTATTTGTTTGCACAATAGGCCATCATGCCTAAGGTTATGGAATGGTTTAAGTTTGAAATCGTGTGCTTGTTTAATTTTGTTAGCCCATGGTGGCTTTAAGCAATTTTAGTTCCAGTTCCTCTTAAATCATTTGGGTGCCTAGCCCTGTACCTTTCCTGGTTTGACTCACAAAGTTCGAGCCCACGCCTTTTGAGGTTTAGTCTCGTCGGTGAACATCGTTGTCATGGCCCCTGGGGCTAGCACGATGTTGCGCCTCGGACCGATTCGAATTTTTACCTTTTTCGCTTGTGACTTACTTTGTTTGCCGCCACAGTGAGGCTCAAGCTGAGAGATTGGACTTAGCAATTTTTTAGAAAAAGTGCGAGGTGTCGTGTGCCTCCTAGCGCTGAGTGATGCTTGACCCCTAGGAAGGGGTCAAGGGTCACTGAAGAGTAGGCGGCATGCATAGAAATTGAACTGGAAGAAGCTCTAAGGGTAGAATTTACGTAGCTGTGAGATGTTCCAGGCATTTTTGAATGCTTCGCTTTCCATGGTCTTGAGCTTGTAGGTGCCAGGTCGGACCACTCGGACGACGATGGTTGGTCCATCCCAAGGCGGCGAAGGCTTGTGTTGACCCGTGTCATGTTGGACCCTACACAAAATGAGATAACCTACAATGAGGCCTTTGTCTCTTACGTTTCAGTCATGGTATTAGCAAAGGGCTTGCTGGTACTTGGCCAAGTGTACAAGTGCAATGTCTCGGGCCTCGTCTATTTGGTCCATTGTGTCCCCGAGAACTGCTTTGTTGCACTATTCGTCGTAGGCGTGTACTCGCGATGCACCATAGTCAAGGTCCGTGGGCAAAATCACTTTGGATCCATAGACCATGAAGAAAAGTATGAAACCGGTCGCTCGACTCAGGGCCATGCGGAGGCTCCAGAACACGGCATGGAGCTCGGCTGCCTATTGATCGCTGAATTGCTTCAGGCGGTTGAAAATCATAGTAGGGTCAAAGTTTCAGGGTTTCAACCCTTGGAGTATCATGTCATTCGCTTGCTCAACCTGGCCATTCATCCTAGGTTCGGCGACAGTCCCCCAGTCAACAAGGACGTGGTAGTCATCGTAGATTTTCAGGAATTTCTTTCCTATGAACTGCGTGCCATTATCCGTGATTATGGAGTTTGGTACTCCAAATCAATGGATGATGTCGAGGAAGAATTTGACCGCCTCCTCGGATTGGATCTTAGCGAGCGGGCGTGCTTCGATCCACTTGGTGAACTTGTCTACCGCGACAAGCAAGTGGGTGTGGCCCCCGGCCGCCTTTTTGAGCGGCACAACCAGGTCTAGCCCCCAGACCGCAAAAGGCCATGTAAGAGGTATGGTTTGGAGAGCCTGAACTGGCAGATGCATCTGGCATGCGTAATATTGGCAACCCTTGCAGGTTTTGACTATGTGGGTGGCGTCCCCTGCAGCTGTCGGCCAATAAAAGCCTTGGCGAAATGCATCGCCCAAGAGGTTTCAAAGCGCAACGTGATGACCGCAGAACCCCCATGGATGTCAACGAGGAGCTTGATACCCTCGTTGATGGGGATGCAACGTTGCATGACTTTGGTGATGCTGCGCTTATAGAGTTCCCCGTCGATCAGGATGAAAGACTAAGCGCGTCGATAGAGCCACTTGGCTTCGATCTCGTCGTCAGGAAGTGTGCCTCAAGCGAGGTATTCCATATATGAGACTATCCAGTCACCCAGGAGCGTGACCTGTTCGACTGGAGGATCAACTCGCTCGACCTCGGGGTCGACTTGTCGGTCGAACGTGTCCATCAGGTTGTTTGGTCATTCGATCTCCATGATTTCGGCCTCCTGTGGGGTCAAGGTTTGGCCAGCCCTCGGGTTCACTTCACGTGACCTTTGGTCGAATGCCATGGGATCGTTCGGCTCTTTGTCGAGTTTCACGGACTACCTGGGTCGAACCGAGGGTTGGTGTTGATTCCTGGCAAAGACTCCTGGTGGGATCAACTCTTGATCGGATGCCATTTTAGCCAATGCGCTGACCGCCTCGTTGAGGCACCGTGGGATGTACTTGAGATCAAGCCCGTCGAACTTGTCCTCGAGCTTGCGGGCCTCTTGGCAGTAGAGTGTCATGGCATCACTTCGACAGCTCGATTCCTTCATGATCTGATTGATCACAAGCTGGGAGTCCCCTTGGATCAAGCTCAATGGCAATTTTGAGTCCATTCACAAATGCCTCATATTCACCGATGTTATTTGATGCGGGGAAATGTAAACGAATCATGTACTTCATACATACCCCGAGCGGAGAGACGAAGATGAGACCGATGCCAGCTCCCGCTTGCATGAGAGATCCATCAAAGTATATAACCCCGTACTCCTGGTTGATCGGAGCGGGCGGGAGCAGCGCTTCGGTCCACTCCACCATGAAAATCGATGAGTGCCTTTGATTTGATGGCCGCTTGAGGCTGATACGTGATGTTGTGTCCCATCAGCTCGAGTGCCCACTTTTCCGCCTTACATGCCGAGTCCCTGTTCTGTATAATCTCGGGGAGGGGAAAGCAGCTTACTATGTGAATCAGGTGGGAGTTGAAGTAGGGCCAGAGCTTGCGCCTCATGACCATCATGGCATGGAGGATCTTGAGGATCTACAGGTATCTGGTCTTCAAGTCAGACAGGACCTCGCTGACATAGTACACGACCTGTTGCACCTTGAGGACATGCCCTTCTTTTTCTCGCTGGACTACGAGTGCAGCGCTTACGACTTGAGTGATCGCTGCCACATAGAGTAGTAGCACCTCGCCTGGGAGCGGCGGGGTTAACACCGGATTGTTGCTCAGGACGTGTTGGACTTCATCGAGGGCGGACTGCACTTTGGGCATCCACTTGAATTCGTCGGACTTCTTTAAAAGCCAGTACAGTGGGAGCACTCTCTTGTCGAGGCGCTATATTAAGCGGCTCAGCGCCGCTAAGCAACCCAAGAGGCGTTGCAACCTGTTTAGGTTTTGAATCAGCCCCATCCATTCAAAGCCGATCACGAGCGTGTCAACTTTCTTTGATTTGACCACGATATCGTCCACGTAGGTGTCGACTATGTTGCCGATCAAGTGGTTAAAGCATCTCTTCATGCAACACTGGAAAGTCGTGCCAGCATTCTTAAGGTCGAAGGGCATCATTACATAGCAGTACGAGCCGAACAGCATGATGAAAGAGGTCGCGATCTAGTCAGAGTCTTTCATCGTGATCTGATGATACCCGGAGGACGCATCTAGAAAGCAGAGGGTTTGGCACCCCGCGGTCGAGTCTACTTTTTCATCTATGCATGGTAAAGGAAAAGGATACTTCGGATCGGCCTTATTCAGGCTTGTATAGTCAACACACATTCTCTATTCCTATTCCTTTGTGGTACAAGAACATGATTAGCTAACCACTTAGGATGAAACACCTCCTTGATGAATCCGACAGCCTGAAGCATTGCGATCTCCTCCTCGATTGCCTTGCGCTTCTCCTTGTCGAAGCGGTGCAAGCAATGCTTCACTGGTTTGGACCCCGACTTAATGTTCAAGGAGTGCTCGTCGACCTTCCTCGGGATGCCCGGCATGTCCGACGGTTTCCACGCCAAGACATCAGCATTCGCGTGGAGAAAGTCGACGAGCTCACCATCTTATTTGGGGGTGAGGGACGTCTCCACCCTCACGGTCTTCTCCTTGTCACCCTCGGGGTTCACCTGAACTTCCTTCGACGTCGGGGCCGGGAGACCTGAACGGCAATAGCCACACCCTGCTCCATGGCTGTGGGCACCTCCACTGGTGAAGTTGCGGACCTTGTCGTCGCCGTAGATCCCCCACCCTTTGGCCGCCACTCGATCATGCCCTGCACTAATTCTCGGGGGGGGGGGGGGGGGGCAGTCGTAGGAGTGGTGACCCAGCACTTTGTAGATAAAGCACCTCGGCTTTTCTCGGCAGGCAAAGGCCCGATGCGATGGAGAGAAGCAATTAAAGCATTTGCCCCTCAGATCCACTAGCACCGGTCGCAAAGCCCGACGATGCAGCTCTCAAAAGTGGGCGTTGCGGGAGCTACGACTTTAAACCCGCTGCCAACCTTACGCATCCTGGGCAGAAGGTAGAACGACCTGACGAGGCACTGGCTTGACAAGGATCCTCAGGGGTGGCCGTTTCACCACCTGCTGCGGAGATTGGGGGCGCGGCGGTAACCCTCCGCCCAGTGCCACCTCAACATAGGAGGAGTTGACGCGGGACCCATTGCTAGCAGGATCCGAACTAACATCGGACCACCGCTGCTCCTTAGAACGACCCTTGGTATGCGCCACTGCAGAGGAAGACAAGGAGGGGGCGAAAACCGATGCAATTCGGGAGAGAGAGACCCCCGTCGCTGGGGACGCGGCCGTGGGGGTGGCCGCCAGGCCTTGGGTTGACACCGGCATGGGGTTGGTGGGAGGTGGTGCGTCGGGAGTGGGAGAGAGAGGGGAAGGAGAAGGCATACCTTGTACGATAACAATCACACCCTTTCAAACGACGACATGTTGGACAAAAATTTTTAGAAGGATTCCTTGGAGTTTTCAGCTCAAGAAAACACTGACTCTCCTACTGACCCTGTGGTTGTAGCCCAAGGCAAGCCCCGGTACATTCCTACGTACTTAATATGATTTACTTCTAGGAAATAAATTACTAGATGGTATAGGTTTTCTTGTGCACTAAGTTTAGGAGTTTAATGAAAACCCACCTGCATTTCCTAGAAATATCCTATTGTTATGTACACATGGTGTACAGGTATAGGTAGTTCGATAAAATAACTGCTATGTTTAGTTATGGAATCAACCGTATTTTAGTATGTTGGATAACTAAAATGTGTTAATGATGTCAAAACTAAATTAATTAATTTGAGACATGAGTGGGCGCCGTAGGTGAAAGGGTGAGGTCAAGTGCCTGTAAGGACTTGTCTCACAAGGCCGTAGCCCCGCCTGTGTCGACCTAGGACCCGTTCGTTGTCGGGCCCTGAGCAAGTCTTGAACACTACTGAATACACGCTAGTATAAGAGAGCTAGTAAAATGATGTAGAATTACCATTTGCATGTTGGACGGTACCCAAACTCTTGGTCATGTGATTCAGTAGGAGTGGGCAGGTTCCCGACATTACTGTGGAACGGCTGCCCACTCGGGACTTTAGACTCGAACCGGCTTGTATGATATCTTTGCGAAAACTTGTCATACGTTTTCTTAAATGATGCGTATATCGTGTACTTCGGATTTTTCCAAGTGGTGTAAAACGATTGTAATTGTTGTCCCTTGCAGTAATGAGTATCGCTTGTTCACTAAGTCATGTCGTAGTTTAATAAACTCACTAAACATAATTTAATTGATTTTTGTTTGAATGTTGTTGCTGTTTTAATAACTCTGAAATGGTTATTTATTAAACCTGTCTTAAATTTCAGATTGCTTGTTCATTGTAGTTCTATACTAGTTTAATTTGACAACTTCTATAGATGATAATCCAATGCTTAGCTGCTGCTTAATATCACTAAATTTATTTCTACACTGAGCCTATACATGTCTAGAATTAATATTTGTTGGATAAGACTTGTTGAACTTAGTAGCTTAGGCTTTACCATGTTATTTTTTTATTATTTTCAGGTAACAATGTTGATGCATGTGAGATACCCTGCCATGTTGTTGTTTTATTATTTTCAGGTAACAACGTTGATGCGTGAGATACCCGTGGGAGTCCTTCCCTGGGATATGTCTATCCTAGAAGGTCGGTCTGCTCACTGGGGGACCGACTAGCCGTTGCTTGCTTGTGTTTTGGCTAGGTGATAATCCGTATGGGCTCAGATCTATCACTTGTTCTTGTATCGTCGAGATGTATATCTTAGACGTTTGATCACGCTATCTTCCGCAACTCAGCCCCAAGGTGCTACGCCATTATTATCAGCAGGGGCCTCAAGATGTGTCGTGCTGTGGTTAGGTGTCCACTTAGACTCTGCAAGTGGAAAGAAAAAAAGTCACTTGGAATATACCCAAAAAAAAAAGAGTATGTAATATTTTCAAAGAAACAGAGTTTGTACTATCGACTTAACTAAACCACATGCGTTGCCGGCTCATCTCCTTCGACTTCATGGCCCAACACCATCTCAGCAATTACATCTTCGTTGTTTCTGAAATAGTCCAGCACAATCAAGTACAAATGATCAAATAAAACATGGAAAAGCTAACTTTCAGTATCAATTTTCATGGAAACACGACCATCCATTGATTCTGCACTTATAAAGGATTTTGTATCTGTACAGGATCAATGAGAAGCACTATCAACCATTTCCCTACAGTTTTTTCATAAAAAGAAAGTAAAAATCAGTGTCAAATACCTGAAGCAAATAGTGTTGATGCCATCTTGCTAATCTTTACCTGCAGAAGTTAAGGTTGATTACAAAACAAAGATCACAAATTCATCTTCAAATTTTACAAGGAAATGTATAATGCATGAAAAAGGAACAATAGGGTCAGTTTCTTTTTTCTGCACTTCAGAAGCAGAAATTGAATGAATTGCATCCATTGCAGAACTAGCATCACTGCTGAAGCCCTTCTTAACCTATAAATCCATGGGGAAGTATGTCAAATTATTGATAAGTTATTGCATTCAAATAAGAAAATGTCATACTCGGTTTCAAGGACAAAACCAGAAGCTTAGTATATGTGTGCCTAGGACAAGTTTCACACATATCGACAGTAAAAATGAATAACAGTATAACCAATGTCATTATTATAATGTACCATTATTACATAAGTAATTGTTTTTAAAGACTAAAAGCGACTCTCTCGAGAAATAACAATGGAAGACACCATAACACCACAGACAATTGACCGGGGGCACGCACGCCTAGTAGTAGTCCTCGTAATAGCAAGGGTGAGCAAATGTCGTACTCAGCAAGTAGGGGAGAGTATGACATCCAAGCTATATAGAATAAAGGCTAACATAATGGTTCATTTGCATAAATGAGCGTCTATACCTAAGACCTTTTGAAAAGCAATCCTATTTACTAGGTGAGTTGAACTACCAAACCCTGTTAATTTGAAGTAGTTATCACCCACAAAGGACTGTGATAGACATGGAATCCAGAGCCACCAACTCACACAGAGTTGAACTGTTCACATAGAACACCCTTCACTAAGAAGTCAGCCAAGCCCAACCAAACCAAACTTGGCTACCCACCAAGTTCACCCAACCATTCCCGCTAATTGTGTGAGGATCCAGGCCACTCATAATCGTGAGCACGGCTGTTATAACAGTTTTAAACTCTGTAGAGGTTGCACAACTTTACCCAAAAGTTGATGATTTCATCACTATGCAGTGACTAGGGAGTCTCCATGTTGCCCAAATCACACTACCGTAGGTAGGAGGCTTTGCCTCTCGTAGGACTCAGATCGGAGCCAACAGATTAGATTATGTTTCTGCCTTGATCGGAAGGATAACTTAGAGATAAAAACGGACTTGGTCCCGTGGCTACAGTGTATATATAAAAGAGGGGTCGCCCACAGGACACCCAACACATCTAATTCCACCCAAACCGATCGCTAAGGCACCGGAAGTCACGGAAGCTCAGGGACCTCGCCCGGGGAAGTGCCGGTACCGTCTTCAAGGCTACCGCTACCCCAAGAAGACGCTGAAGGAGAGACTACGCCACATCCCCAACAGCGCTTTCATCGTCGATTTCGTCACCTCTGCACCGACGCCAATGGAGTCCAACACCAGCACTGGTAACAGCTGAACCGATCTCTATTCCGTATTAGATTAGTTGATAGATGTGGTCTTAATTGACTAGTTGATCCTGTTGTGTCATTGCTCAAGTAATCTAAGTTGAATGACACGAATTAGTACTATCAGTGCCATATACGGGTCTGCACGTGCATGGCTCTCATATTTGTTTAAAAACATAAAATATCTCGTGCTGCAATAATTCATATCCCATGGGTGAAGTGGAATTACTTAAGGTATGAAATCATCATGATCTAAAACTATCAACATGTGGAACATGCACATGCTGACATGCATCATCAAGAGTTCATGGAATGTGTGAACTGAGAAGCTGGTTAGGATCCCGGCCATCCGAGCTCAAGTCCATAGCTAAACAAAAGTTGATGCTCATTTTGCTTCTGGAGCTGGATAGATAGGTATACGGTGTATTTCTAAGCTACTATCCAATAAGTTCATGCAAACCACATTCCACAAAGTAAGGCTCCACGAACATGGCCCTTATTGCGGCTTAAAGGAGCGAGGAGGCGGAAGGGACAAAGGAAGCTTCAAGACATGAAGTTTCTTCCGATCTGTCACTTGCATAATCATGCTTGTCTAAAGGTATGTTGCTTTTGTGGACATAGTAAACTAGGCAACTGAATGTAACATATTGATAAGCAAGCTTGTGATCAATCTTGCAAGTTGACTCATGTGAGATTGGAAGACAGATCATCATCCATTTGTTGTTCATGCTAGCAGGTAGAAAGGTGTGTGCAAATAATGGAAAATATGGTACACGCTAAAGCAATTCAACACTCAACAGCAAGCAGGATCATTGGCTTACTTCACTAACGGATATCTAGTGGTTGTTAACCTTAAGAAATAGAAGGGTAACAAATATCATTCGTGTGAGATCTTTATCATATAATCAGAGAGAGTGATAATGATTGTTCATCTGATGAGAGTTTGGGAACATTTGTCGGTGAGATCAAATGTTAAACCACATATATTAGTTCTTTTAAAAAAGAATACAGCATGTAAACATTTCATTGCAACAAGTGGTTAGTACATTATATTCCATAAGAAGTGGTGAATGCTGAATGCTGATCATGTCTGATCATGTCATCCACATGGATCCAAATGCAGGCTGCCAGTTGCACCCGGGTGTCGTAATCATCATCTAATGTATGGATCTTGATCAACCTGGAGATCCATTGCACCATCAAATGATAGCCAAAATAAATCACCAAAAGGACTCAACATGCAACTAATTTAGTGCTCGCGATCACTAATAAAGCTTGGTTGGAGCAGATCCACATAACTGATAACTTAGAGTAATCGTATTTGTATTCCTACTACAATGTAAAAAAATTAATAACTTCCCTAGTTGTTCCAGACACCAATTTAAGATCATATGTTATAATTAAAAAGTATTGTAGCCCAACAATATTAGATAATTAATTAATTTTCACTTAGAAAAACTAAATTAGATAATTAATGTATATAACTCATGGTTTGGGCAACAAACAAAAGCTCTTACCAACAAAAGACCATCAACAATGAGATGGATAGTAAATCTTAAGATAACCCCCCAATATAAGATGTGTGGAGCATAGACCATCCATAGTTAACAACAGCTTAGGTTTTCACGATATAGATATATTCTGGATATCTTGTCGATTTATGTCAAAGATAGTCAAATATTTCATCCTATCTTGACATATAAATCTGTAAAGATTAACAGCTGATGCGGTTGTGGTGCCAAGCTAACCTCCAGAGCTAATTAGGCCTACAGAGGTAGCCCAGGCTTTCTGCTTCCCAGGTCCTGATCCACTTGCATCAATACAGATGCCATTGGATTAATCACAGTTTAAGGAGAATATATGTGCTGTTCTGTTTGTCCAGCAACAGTGAGAAAGCTTCCGTGATTGGTGTGGTTGGGTAGGAATAGATTTTATTGCATAGGTGTCCACTTCCCATTGGAATGTTGTGTGTATGGCTAGTGTTGATTTAAGGCCCATCCCTTCTGGCTCCTGCCAATGCACTCCCGAAAGCAGGAGCTACTCTGACCCGTTAACAGAGACCTGCGCCGGATAGAAACTGAACAGCATAGCCAATCCATTCCAGGATAGCCTAATTGGCCTCGGGAAATAAAATATACACCATAACTGTTTCCTGTAAGATCTGTCGCACACGCCCGTACAAATCTCATTTTACATATATATGATCCATGTAGAGTTATTTGTACTCTACTTGTTTGGTTCTAAAGGCTCTAACCGGAACGGTGTGCAATTTTAATTAGGAAGTAAAAGTATAAATCGTGCAAAATGTAAACAACTGTTCAACTAAACTGCAGGAGGAGGTGCATCATTGTATAAATGGCAAAAGTTGCTCCCAACTGTCCGGATCAATATTGTGAAAGGACATGGGAAATAGAGATGGAAGATGCGCTCTTATCTCGTCAGCTGTAGCTTGTTGTCGTATATCTTTGCAGATTGGTTCTTGAGGCTCTAATTGGCATAAAAAAATATTCAAACATATCGCAAGTATGTACATATGCGCTATCACGTTGATTATCGCAAGTATGTACATATGCAAAAAAATATTCTGACATATCACAATATTTTGTTACTAATATGTATATATAAAAAGTAATCGAATTTGTGACCAATGGAGTGTAGATTACGCCCATATCCAAGACAAAAGTAAACAAGATCGGAGATAGTAACAAGGATAATGCACCTTCTGTCTTCGTCTCCCTTTTATTGTCGTTTAACATCAGAGTTCCTTTCATGCCAAAAAAAATTAGAATTCGAATCAAACCATTTCCTCGGCAAGGTATGTGATTAGTTAGAGTGTGTTTGCTAGGACTTATGCTCATACAACAATTTTTGTATGCTCTAGATTATTTATAAAAAATGCTTATTGAGCCTATTCTGGCTTATTCAAACTGTCAAGTTGTTTGGTAAAGTGCTTATTCAAATAGCTTATCTGAAGAGTAAGCTGTAAAAGCTATTATTTAATGCTTAAGCAAAATAGCTTAGAGTGAGTTTGGTACAGCTTATGATCCAGCTTATTGAACGGCTTATGATGTGAAAAGCAATAAGCTGTATCAAACACTCTGAACCTATAAATATTTATTATCATAAGCCACCATAAGCACTTCGGCATTTTGTACTAGAGACGCAAAGCAACCAAAACCTTACTTATACTTTCACAATATGAGCACTTTTGTTAAAAAGTTGTTTACTTATGCTTCAATAAACTAGATAAGCTCAATAAGCACTTTTGATACATAAGCATAAGCATAAGAAAAAGCTCTACCAAACAAACTGTTATTCAATTACAAAATGTGAAAACTGCATATGGTCGTTTATATCAATAAGCACTTTTCAATTCAACCCATTTGGCAACCGTTCTACCTTATTGTTATATAAGCAGTTTAATAAGCCCTACCAAACATAATCATGGTATTTTTCAGATTATCTTAGTAAACACTATGCCGTGATGGTAGTTGTGCGCCTGTCCTATGGACCCTTATAAATAACCCTCCCATTGTCTTGAAATTTACCAAACCACTCCACTTGTGAAAGGCGAGCACAATACCAGCTCAACACTTTGCTCTCGCTAGTGAGGCACTGGGCTCTTACTGTGACCCCATATAACTAGTATTATTGCAAGAACAGAGAGCGAGGCAGAGGAAGAGGTAGCTAGGTGAATAATGAATATTGAGTCTAGGCAAGGTTCCAAAGGGAACTCCATGGCTGTAACTGCTGCTGCCTCTGATGTCTCTGTTGACTGGAGAGGACGGACGTGCGACCCTCGCAAGCATGGCGGCATGAAAGCTGCCGTCTTCGTTCTAGGTTGGTGCATGCCCCTTTCCTTTCTTCTTTGACTCGTCCCCTTGGTTTGCAGTTGAGTTGTTTCAGAAGTGTTTGTAACTTTGTTTTGTCATGCTCTGTTGTCATTTCATTGGTTCTTAATTAATTTGATTGATTGCCGGACTGCAGGCATCCAAGCGTTTGAGATGATGGCGATCGCGGCGGTTGGGAGCAACCTGATCACCTACGTGTTCGGGGAGATGCACTTCCCGCTGTACCGGTCCGCCAACATCGTCACCAATTTCATCGGCACTGTCTTCCTCCTCTCGGTCCTCGGTGGCTTCCTCTCAGACTCGTATCTCGGCAGCTTTTGGACCATGCTTATCTTTGGATTCGTCGAGCTCTCAGTAAGTAAAATCAGATCACCAACCTCTGAGCAAGTAGTAAAAATAATAATGTTCAATGATTTGTTTGCCCGAATTAACTACTTGATGCCATTACATCATTGAATGAAATTTGAAGACAAAGAGATTCCACCTGAGGCTGGGACCTCAAATGGAAAACGTAATTGCATTCTTATTCGTCGTTTTTGTGTGCAAGGAGGAGGCCTAATCATGAACAGGATCATGTAATCTTATCTAAACTCGTTCTTCTTACTATCTTTTCTATCACTTTATACTGTGCAA
Source organism: Eleusine indica (assembly GCA_030378355.1). Lineage (NCBI taxonomy): Eukaryota > Viridiplantae > Streptophyta > Magnoliopsida > Poales > Poaceae > Eleusine > Eleusine indica. The sequence continues at coordinate 25,892,665 of CM059501.1, read as the reverse complement.
AGTTGCATGAAAGAATCAACAAAAGGCGCGGGTGCAACTTTCACGGCCTGAAACAAAAGTAATTGATAGGCAAACAAGTTTGATATGGGAAGAGAGTGAGAGAAAGCAATGTCATGAACCTGAGAGAGCAAGTAAAGGTGAAAAGACAGAAACAAATCATCACCCCCAACCCCAACCGTCTAGTGCGCCTTCAGTGCGCGCGCCCGAAACAACGCCAATGCGGTTTTTCCTGTTTGATATTTGTGGGTTCAATGCACCAACAACAATTGCAACAGCAATGCTGCAGTGCACACCCCACTTTTCTGAATGTTTTTCTTTTCTTTCCGTATGACAGGGGTTCATACTGCTGGCAGTGCAGGCGCACCTGCCGCAGCTGCGTCCGCCGCCGTGCGATATGATGACCGCGACGGCAGCAGGGCAGGCGTGCGAGGAAGCCGGCGGCGTGAAGGCGGGCATCTTCTTCGCGGCACTGTACCTGGTGGCTCTTGGAAGTGGGTGCCTCAAGCCCAACATCATAGCGCATGGGGCCGACCAGTTCCGGCGCGGCGGTGACAGCAACGACGCCGGGCGGCTGTCAAGCTACTTCAACGCGGCCTACTTTAGCTTCTGCGTGGGTGAGCTGGTGGCGCTCACCGTTCTCGTCTGGGTGCAGACGTGCTCCGGCATGGGCGTCGGGTTTGGGGTCTCCGCTGCCGCCATGGGCATCGGCCTTGCCAGCCTCGTCGCCGGAGCCGCCTTCTACCGCAACAAACCGCCGCAGGGCAGCATCTTCACGCCCATAGCCAAGGTGCATACGTACTTCCCTTGTATATTCAAGAGGAGTTTTACTGTTCAAAATATTGGCCAATATAGATATAAAAGATAGTTGTAGCATATTCACTTTGTTTTCTAGTTCATATTGTTAGGAAAACTTCTGGTTCATAATGAATTAAAAACTTGCGGCTTTTTATTCATGTTGCTGAGATAATTCTTTTTATTTCAAAATATACTAAAATTTTTGTCCCAACTCTATCAGTTAAAAATGGAGGGCGTGTTCACATGTTATATCATAAATGTATTATATAGTGTAATCATATGATGAAACAAACATAAATTAGGTATGACGAACGGATCTTTAATTTCCCTATATTGCACAGGTCTTAATGTAGTATATCGGTGACAAATACCATCAATCTACGTGGCGTTATAACAGTCATTGTAAGAAAGTAAATGCAAAGCCCAAGCAATAGATAAGTACACTGCATGAAAGTGAACTCATCTTCAAGAAGCAATATCGTCGAAGTATGGTTGCCATTTGCCAATGGCCCCTACCTGCACGTATGAACATTGTCAGCATATTATATGCCAGATCCAAATGATACGGGATGCATTAGCCAAGTAAATTAACATGCATAAATATATCAACAGGCAGGTGTATATCCAACAATGAGAAAGTAAAAGTTTGACCATGTACGTATCATGATTCCTTGTTAAGAAAGTTGAACTCCAGATATGCTGCTTTAGGAGCAAATTAAAGATGGCACGCGCCGCCATTCTTATTTAATCAGCAAAAACATTTTGATCCAATTCGAAAGGTAGAGCATCAACAGGAGTTTAGCAAAGGGGCCGCCACCCATGCGCAGCCTTGTTAGTGGTGGTCATGGTTATTGTAGATTCAAATCCTTATTGTCAGTTTCAAAAACTAGAGAAAGAATTTGACTCGGTTTGGAAATTTTTCATTTAAACAGTGCATTAATTTCAGAGCCTCTCTCTCTCTCTTTGGTATGGATGTTGCTAAACACTCTATTACATACTACTCCCTTCGTTTCAAAATTATTATCGTTATTGACATTTTTTCGTTACATTGGACAATCGACTTCTTTAAAAAAATTTTAAAAATATCAAGTATTTTCTCATTAGTTCTTTTATCACTGGATAAAATTCAAATATAACTTATAACTTTTTATATTTAAACAAATATTTTGAATAAAACGAATGGTCAAAGAAGACGAGAAAAGTTAATAGCGACAACAATTTTGAAATAGAGGGAGTAGGTATCAACCTTAATAGAGAAGTATATCACTGGGAATTTCTGTTTTTCCATGAACATAATTAGACTTTTTGCATTATGTAAGAGATCCGCACATTATTATATTAAAAAGAAAAAAAGTCACAATACAGCACGGCAGTCTACAACGCTAGTGTTAACATACACGAGCAACATAGCAGCCTGCTAGAGACCGTGACTTTCTGCATTTTTCCTGTTTCAAAATTCAATGATTGTTATGGTAAGTGACTGAAACCATTTTGGTGGGTGTGCCGCCTTGGCCTTGGCGTATGCCTTTAATAACTGTGGAAAAGTTAGACAAGGGCTAGTGGCTCAGCTTTCCACTGGATGTTGGATTGGAAGGTGCCTGTGATTATTTACCACGTAACTGTAGGCCCATTCTGTTGTGCCTACAATGCATCAATCCGATATGCTTGGTGGGGGCGTGTAACATGACAGTGTTGTACATATGACGACACGTATTTAACCTTGAAATTGTTTTCTCAAAAGCGAAATATTGTTACACTGATTTGAAAATAAAAATGTGTGCTACTTTATTATTGGATCCCGAAAAACATTGTCTAAGACATGGTGGGATTTTCACAGGTATTGGTGGCTGCCGTGACCAAGAGGAAACAAGTTTGCCCGTCAATACCGACCCTGCAGGGCATGTCAAGTGCTGCCGCCCATGAGATGCCCGTTAGCACGTCCCACGTCCGGCGTATCAACAAGTTCAGGTAATATCAGTGGGGGAGCTAGAATTCTAAATATGGGTGTTCAAAATCATGTAAATGATATCAAAACAAGATAAATACTGGATCAAACAATGTTAAAGTTTTCTAAACCAAAAAATATGTGGGCTAGCAAACAAATATACATCATATATCCGTTCTTATTCTTGACTTTGAGTGTATATATGTGTAAGATAACTTAAAAATTGATAATTGTCATGATTCATGGGTGTTCTAGTGAACACCCATGAACTATGCTAGCTCCGACCCTGTCAGGTATGAATCTATGAGCAAACATTTTTCCAGAAGAGGACAATTTTTCGTTGCTAGTAAAGATGGCTGATAGGGACACGTGATCGTCGGATCATGATCTCACGAATAATAGGACAGTTATGCATGAGAGGAGTGTCATGCACGTGTCTACGCATAGGCCACCTCTACAAGATTGTATGCCCCATGACCATGAGCAAACAAAACAAACGAGCGAACACGATTTTTGCATCAAATCATTATTCCCTACGAGGTTATGTTTGGAATTTTCTTTTGCATATCAAAGGTTCCTGGACAAGGCGTGCGTGAAGGTGCAGGACGGCGGCTCGGCCGGGAAGGAGAGCCCGTGGCGGCTATGCAAGCCGGCTGAGGTGGAGCAGGTGAAGATGCTGCTGTGCGTGGTGCCCATCTTCGCCTGCACCATCGTCTTCAACACCATCCTGGCCCAGCTGCAGACTTTCTCCGTGCAGCAAGGCAGCGCCATGGACACGAGCCTCGCTGCCTCCTTCCACGCGCCGCCCGCTTCGCTCCAGGCCATCCCCTACCTCATGCTGGTCGCGCTCGTGCCGGCCTACGAGGCCGTCTTCGTACCGGGCATGCGCCGCCTCACGGGCATCTCAACGGGGATCACCCCGCTCCAGCGCATCGGCGTGGGCCTCTTCCTCGTCACATTCTCCATGGTTGCCTCTGCTCTAGTCGAGTCGCGCCGGCGCGCCACCTGGGTCGCTGACAGTGGCAGGCTCCTGTCCATCTTCTGGATCGCGCCGCAGTTCCTGGTGTTCGGTCTGTCGGAGATGTTTACTGCAGTGGGGCTCATCGAGTTCTTTTACAACCAGTCGCTTGCTGGAATGCAGGCCTTCCTCACCTCCATGACCTACTGCTCCTACTCCTTCGGCTTCTATCTCAGCTCGGTGCTTGTGTCACTTGTGAACAGGGTGACCAGCCGCGGCTCAGCTGACGATGGCGGCTGGCTGGCCAACAATGACCTCAACAAGGACAGGCTTGACCTCTTCTACTGGCTTCTCGCGGCGCTCAGCCTCCTCAACTTCTTCAACTACCTCTTCTGGGTGAGGTGGTACTCCAAGAGCGTTCAGACGGTGCAGGTGGCCGTAGTTGGAGGCGTTGCTGGTGACCACGACAATGAGAAGGGTACCGGTGAATGCTGAGATTAACACGGTCCCCTGACAAGCCAACCCGGTGAAGATCAATAGCACCATTCAATTACTCAATTAACCTAGTTTTAAGTGTAGTTACCATGCATTATACTATTTTCCTTTTCATTTGTTGTTTTCAGTGGAAGATCATATATGGTATGTGGTAATTATATGTTTGAAGGAGAGTAAATAATGTATGTAAGAATTAAATTACTCACAAAATTGGTAGGTGATTAATTGATCTTGGCTAGTTCAATATTAAGGTTAGTGCTGTAAATTCTCTAAGGCACGCTTCCATGTGGCTTGGAGCTGGTGAAGGATAGCTCTCAACCGAGTCTCCACACATCAGAGGAGCTTATATATGCTGCAGTGTGTAAATACCAATGATTCCTCACAAGTACTGAATTATTAGGTTTTGTTTTCAACAGCACTAAATTAGTTGGTTACATTAAATTTTATGGTGTTAGCTACCATTTCCATGGAACTTGGAACCCTAAATTCATTTTCATTTATAAAATTGTTATCAAATAAACAATTAATATCCAATAGAAGACCAAACGAAACCACGAGTACAAGAATAAAGAGTACTAGAGGGGGGGGGGGCGATGAAATGGAAGCTATTAATAAGCCATCGACCATATTCTTTCCTGGCCTTCTTTTTTTAAAAAAAAATATGATCCATAAAGTGTTTTGCAAGAGGAGCATCTGATTTTAGTATGGTGAAAGTCATATGCCTCTGATTTTTGGGTAATGGGACAAAGGTCCCCGTCTCTATATCATCAAGATGATGCACGCACTACCGGAAACCAGCTGTTTGCCGTGTGATCGGTGGTTTGTCGAGTGCATCATTCTATCGGGAACTCAACAAACAGCACTTTGCCGACTGCCATATAAAAAACACTCGGCAAACAGCGCTTCGACAAATCTTTGAGGGCACTCGGTAAACACCCGGTTTCCGGTAGTAACACATCAGTCATTACATTTTCAGAGGACTTGGCCTCAACACTCTAAAGAGAGAATCATAACATAACAAGATAGCAAAAACCAAATAAAATGAAGACTAAAAGATTTAATTCTATTCGTGAACTTCCAGCAAAATTTAGCAAAGACCTTTGTGACAATTCTTGAAATTAGATTTTGGCTCTTCTTCTGTATGCAGCAAGGACCAGACGTGGATCCAATATGTTCTGATATGAAATCTCATAAGTAGTCCCATGTGATCCGTATGTGAGAGTCATACGGATATTGATCCGTGAGGGATTAGTCCACTAATGGGCCAACTAGTCGAGGCCCATTAGAAGGGTCTATTTAAGTGGAGGTGGGGCTTAAGGCGCAGGTATTCCTCCAGCCAAAAACCCTAGCCGCCGCCACCTCCCTCTCTCTCCCACGTCTCCCTAAACCGTGTCGTTGGTGCTAGCACATCACGCACGGTTTTCTGCCCTGTACGTGTGGATACCGCAAGTAGGCGCTGCAGCTGTGGTGCTTCGGCTGAACCGGGAGGAGATGGTTGCTATGAACGACTATATCCTCTACATTGACGCGCGACTACATTGGATGTTGCTTCTCCAACCTTGCTTCCACTCTGCCTGCGCGTCTAGTGGTAATGATCTATGATCCCCTCTTACAAGGCTTCCTGGTTGAACGGTAGAAATTGTTTCTAGCTATCGTAGCCTCTCCGTTCCCCAACAGTGGTATCAGAGCCGGCCTTGTTTAGTTTGTGATCTGGATCTTGCGCATATAGTTGATATGTCGATGTAGTAGAATAGATCTGTTGCATTTGATCAATCAGTTTTAGTGGGAGGTTCGCAAGGTGTTTGATGGATAGAGCACATGTGTCACTGATGTAATCGTGTCGCCTCTTGGTGTAAGCGATCTGACCCTACCGGCTGGTATCACCATCGAGACTAACTACGTAAACCAGGAGAGGAGACCGACGAGATCAGGACTATGTGTCGCAGCCTATCATGAAACCCTAATGAAAATTGAGGCATTATGAATGACTCAGATTGGGCCAAATATGATTTGTCCGATGAAATTTTAATTACGATTCCATAGATACGATCTGTGAAATCCTGTGAGGTTTTAAGGCAGTACGACCGTACGGACTTACTCCTAGTTGCTTATACCCCTTTTGATTCACACGGTAGAATCCGTTCTAGCCTAACTTGTTTTTACAGAGAATGTTCTGAATGGTATGGCCCAGAATGTGTATGTGATGCATGTTTGTGTTCTTGCATGACCTGTGAGTCATGTTTAAAACAGCTGGGTTAAGGTTATCATATTATTGTATAACGGCCTACGTGTCGACTTGTGATGCTTGATCTCTTTATGTAAATCACTAGTAGCTATTAGATGTAGTAGCTTAGTACTTGTTCATGGAGGCCGGTTTTGGAGCGTGGTGGACACATTGACAGGAGGAGGCCTGCAACTATGGAGATGAAGATCACCATGTGAAAGGGCCATACTATTTCACAGTTAATATGATTGCATGTGATGATGTTCCTATCATCCTATTCTTTCATGTATTATATGCTGGATATAATGATCATGCTAGTATAGGTTCCCTCAAAAAAATTGAGATTAAAATTGATGCCCTTCCAGTAGTTGCACCTACTATAATTTCGAGCGTTGTGTGGTAGGTCTGCCAAAGTAGAGTGCCCCAACTATCTTTACAAGTAGGGTGAATGTCGGACATTCACAAGCATAGTATTGGTTTGCTTAACGAAGCTATCAAAACAGTTTTGGGCTTTGGGGCATGGTGTTGGGCGCCGTGGCGTATGATGCCTCCCAACAAACAAGAGTCGCATATGACATGATTAGCAAATGTTGCTTACCTAGGATACTACATTTCTAGCAGTGATGCCAAAGCTCACTAGGAACTAGTTGTATAAGGATCTTGGACCACTATATGTCATTTTGAGGGTTACGATTCCAAGCATATAGTGAACAAACTCTTTTAAAATGGTTTAATAGGATTTTTAAATTTACATAGTGCTTATCACTTGCATGTGTTTTTGTTGTAGATCATGCCGCCCGCTTATAATGCTTCCAGTTTTAATTTGCATTTGATCCTTGAGAAAGAAAAACTTAATAGAACAAACTTATGGATTGGTATCGCAACTTGAGAATTGTTCTCAAGCAAGAGAAAAAGGAATTTGTTCTAGAGCTTCCTTATCCTGATGCCCTGCCTGAAACTGCTAGTACTGCCCAGAAGAGGGAGTATGACAAGCACACTAATGATGCACTTGATGTTGGCTGTCTCATGCTTGCTACCATGTCCTCTGAGCTTCAGAAGCAATATGAGAACACTGATGCCCACAATATGATTATTGGGCTTCGTGGCATGTTTGAGAACCAAGCAAGGACTAAGAGGTATAACATCTCAAAGGCCTTGTTTGCGTGCAGGCTAGCTGAAGGTAGTCCTGTTAGTCCTTATATAATCAAGATGATTGGTTACATTGATAGCCTAGAGAAGCTTGGTTCTCCCCTTAGCCCTGATTTGGCTATGGATGTCATTCTCCAGTCGCTCCCAATGAGCTATGAGCCATTCATAATGAACTTTCATATGAATAGCCCGGAGAAGACTATGGCTGAATTGCATGGGATGCTAAAGACTGCTAAGGAAGGCATCAAGAAAATCAGAGAAAATCATGTGATGATGGTGCAAAAGGATAGGAAGAGAAAGCGCAAGCCCAAGGCTAAGAGGGCGGATGAGATCTCAAGCTCAAAGCCTAAGGTTGCAGCAGCTCCTCCCAGACCAAGAGTGCCTGCAGGCAATCCTTGCCATTACTGCAAGAAGACTGGGCACTGGAAGAGAAACTGCAAGCTTTACTTGGAAGAACTCAAGAAGAAGAAGGCTGCAGATCCTTCTACTTCAGGTATCAATGTTATTGAAATTAATCTTGCTACTCGTCCTGATGATTCATGGGTATTTGATATCGGATCGAAGATTCATACTTGCAAATCGTTGCAGGGTCTTAAAGGGACAAGGAAGTGTGCAAGAGGCAAGGTGGATGCTCGTGTCGGCAATGGTGCAAAAGTTGCTACGTTGGCTGTCAGGACTTATCCACTCTCATTACCGTTGGGATTAGTTTTGGAATTAAATAATTGTTATTACATTCCTACAAATTGTCCATTAGTGAATGGATTGTATTGTCTTGATATGGAGAATAGGCCGATTTATAACATTGATGCAAAGAGGCCCCGCCTGAATGATTTGAATCCCACTTACACTTGGCATTGTCATTTAGGCCATATAAATGAGAGGTGCATAGAGAAGCTCCACAAAGATGGTCTTCTACATTCATTCGATTTTGAATTAATTGAGACATGTGAATCTTGTTTGCTTGGCAAGATGACTCAGTCACCTTTCATAAGACATAGTGAGAGGGCAAACGAACTATTGGCTCTTATACATACAGATGTATGTGGACCAATGAGTTGTGTGGCTAGAGGTGATTTTTAGTACTTCATTACTTTCACTGATGACTTTAGTAGATAAGGTTATATCTATTTAATAAAGCACAAGTCTGAATCATTTGAAAAGTTCAAAGAATTTCAGAATGAAGTACAAAATCAATTGGGCAAAACAATTAAAACCCTATGATCTGATCGTGGAGGCGAGAACTTGAGCCATGAGTTTGGTGATCATCTAAGACAATGTGGAATTGTTCCACAATGGATGCCACCTGGAACACCTCAGTTAAATGGTGTGTCTAAGCAGAGGAACCAAACCTTGTTGGACATGGTTAGGTCAATGATGAGCCAAAGTGAGCTTCCATTGTCCTTTTGGGGATACACTCTAGAAACTGCTGCTTTCACTTTAAATAGGGTTCCATCTAAATCTGTCAAGAAGACGCCATATGGGATATGGACCGGGAAGCATCCCGTGCTATCTTTTCTCAAGATTTGGGGTTGTGAGGCTTATGTAAACCGTATGACGCCTGATAAGCTTTCTCCCAAGTAAGATAAATGTTTCTTTGTAGGATATCCTAGAAAAACCAAAGGGTATTATTTCTACAACTAGGAGGAGGGCATAGTGTTTGTCGCTCGAAATAGTGTCTTTCTAGAGAAAGAGTTTCTCTCATGAAAGATAAGTGGGAGGATAGTGCAACTTGAAGAAGTTCAAGAAACACTGGAAAAATGTTTCTTCTCCCACTGAACCTCATTTGGAACAGATTGCATAAGATGTTGTACAACCTTTTGTTGAGACACCAGCCCCACGTAGATCTGAACACGCATGTCGCGCACCTGAAAACTTCACGCTCCTAATGACGGGGCAGCACGACATATTATTGTTGGACAATTATGAGCCTAAGACATACACGGAAGCAATGATGAGACCAGACTCTGAGAAATGGCTTGGAGCCATGAGTACCGAATTAGAATCCATGAGAGAAAATCAAGTTTGGAAGTTGATTAATCCACCTGATGATGTTAAAACCATTGAGTGAAAATAGGTTTTTAAGAAAAAAATAGACAAGGATGGAAATGTTCACATCTATAAAGCACGATTGGTGGCAAAAGGTTTTAGACAAATTCAAGGTGTTGATTATGATGAGACCTTCTCGCCCGTCGCTATGCTAAAGTCTACTCGGATCCTCCTAGCAATTGCCGCATACTATGATTATGAGATATGGCAAATAGACATCAAAACTGCTTTCCTTAATGGAAACCTAAGTGAGGATGTGCACATGACACAACCTGAAGGTTTTGTTGATCCATAAAATGCTGGAAAAATATGCAAATTTCGGAATTCCATTTATGGACTGAAGGAAGCATCTCGGAGTTGGAGGAAGTCAAAAGGTTTGGCTTCATCAAGAATGAACAAGAGCCTTGTGTTTGCAAAAAGGGTAGTGGGAGCGCATTCGTGTTTTTAGTCCTTTATGTGGATGACATATTGTTGATCGGAAATAATATTCCAATGCTTGAAGATGTTAAGTCTTCATTAAGAAAAAGTTTCTCTTTGGAGGACTTGGGAGAGACAGCATACATTTTGGATATTAAGATATATAGAGATAGATCCAAAAGGCTAATTGCATTAAGCCAAGACATGTACATCGACAAGGTATTGAAACGGTTCAATATGCAAGATTCTAAGAAAGGTTTCTTACCCATGTTGCATGACATTTTTACTCTTAGCAAGACTCGGTGTCCTTTGACACTTGATGAGGTAGAGAAGATGAGAGCGATCCCGTATGCTTCGGCTATTGGATCCATCATGTATGCCATGATATGTACGCGCCTAGATGTAGCTTTTGCTCTAAGCGCTACAAGCAGATTCCAATCAAACCTAGTAGAAGCTCACTGGGTGGCTAGTAAGAATATCCTAAAGTACTTGAGAAGAACTATGGGTATGTTCCTAGTTTATGGAGGTGCGGAAGAGCTCGTTGTAAATGGTTACACTGATGCTAGTTTCCAAACCGACAAGGACGATTCAAGATCGCCATTTGGATATGTATTTTGCATTAATGGAGGTGTGGTGAGCTGGAAGAGTTCCGAGCAAGATACGGTTGCTGACTCAACAACGGAGGCCAAGTACCTTGCCGCTTTAGAAGCTACAAAGGAAGCTGTTTGGATCAGAAAATTTGTTTCTGAGTTGGGTGTGGTTCCTAGTGTGTCCAATCCAATGGATCTCTATTGTGATAATAGTGCTGCCATTGCGCAAGCCAAGGAGCCTAGAGCACATCAAAAGAACAAAAACATACTACGGTGTTTTCATCTCATCCGGACGTGAAGATATGCAAGGTGCACACGGATTCAAACATTGCTGATCCGTTGACAAAACCTCTCTCTCAGCCCAAGCATGAGGCACATATGAGATCCATGGGTATTAGATATCTTCATGATTAATGTATGAGAGATTGTGTAATGTCTATGTTTATGTGTGATTGAATAAAGTGTTATTCCGTTCTTGGATAATAATTATATCATTGATTGGCAAGTATGTGACATGTTTGTGAAACTCATTGTTCTTTCATAATATTATCCTAAATGATCCCTAATTCCTTATCATTATGTGGGACAATGATGATTCATGGACTAGCACATGTATTGGTTGATGATCATGTTTCACAGATCATTGATATGGAGATATCAAATCAATAATGTGGACAGATGTTGGCGAACATGATCTTGGATTGACCCACTAATAGACTCTGCTGAGATGTTATTATTGTGTCATCAGTTGTTGTCTTGTACGATGTATCTTTGGGATCCTTAGACCTGAGATCGTCATTGATTCCCAGAATGTGTAATAGCACACTTAGGGATTACCAAACGCTATTCCGTAACTGGGTAGTCATAAAGGTAATTTTCGGGTATGCTATGAAACATGTTGTGGGGTGTGAGCGATCAAGATGGAATTTGCCCCTTCTGATAACAGGAGAGATATCTCTGGGCCCCTCGAGTTAGATGGATTTGGAAGTGCATGGCCATGCCAATATGATTAAAAATTAATCACGATGACTAAGAGTTAGTCATGATAAATCCACTAGACGTTCAAGTAAATGGTTGAGGTATTACAGGGATGACATGTATCTCGCCTTGAGCTTGAGTGATATCGTGAGGCAAAGGGATCGGTGAATGCGTCTGTCAAAGGTTCAGCCGATATGATCTTTATGTATACACGAGAATCAATATGTGCTGCAAGGTGCCGCTATTGATTTATGATTTGAAAAATGGTTTTCACATCATTGTCATGTACATGTGAACCTAACGGGTCACACACTTAACGGGTTGGAACATCGGTTGCCTATGTGATTGTCTCTAGTGCAAGTGGGAGATTGTTGGAGATATGTCCTAGAGACAATACAAATTTGATTCGTATGTGAGGCTCATACGGATATTGATCCGTGAGGGATTAGTCTACTAATGGGCCAACTACTCAAGGCTCATTAGAAGGGTCTATTTAAGTGGAGGAGGGGCTTAAGGCGCAGGTATTCCTCTAGCCAAAAACCCTAGCCGCTGCCATCTCCCTCTCTCTCCCACGTCACCCTAAACCGTGCCGTCGGTGCTAGCACATCGCGCATGGTTTTCTGTCCTGTACGTGTGGATACCGTAAGAAGGCGCTGTAGCTATGGTGCTTCGGCTGGACCAGGAGGACACGGTTGTTGTGAACGACAACATCCTCTACATCTACGCGTGACTATGTTGGACGTTGCTTCTCCAACCTTGCTTCCGCTCCGCCTGCGCGTCTAGTGGTAATAATCTATGAGCCCCTCTTGCAAGGCTTCCTGGTTGAATGGTAAAAATTATTTCTAGCTATCGTAGCCTCTCCGTTACCCAACACCATGCTATTCTGTTGAAAATAATATACTCTAGCAAGTGTAGCTTCGGAATGAAATCTCTTCAAAATTGAAAGGGAGCCTTGCCTACATCCGGATCGACCTTGCCATGAAGCTCATCGAACTCACTAGGAAAATTGGATCTGAGAGACGGCAGCAGAAGAAACACAACGGTAAACTATCAGAGGATACAACAGCCACTGCTGAAGTCACATGCTTTTGACCTTAGAGAGGTGATCGGATGTCTTTATTTTTTTCGTGAAGAACTGCATGGTCTTTGAACTGAACCTATGGTCACCAACTCAAGTATTTTCACCATCTATGTCAATAACAAAGAAAAATGCGGGCTGTATACATGTCATTCAGACTGAACTCTAGAATGTCCCACACCGCGCATATGGTGAGGAAATGTGAAGCCAAGGTTAGTTTACAAGAATAACTGAAAAGCAAATCATACATAGCGCGACGACAAAATAGATGACATGAAATTCTTTTAAGAAATAATATTATATAATTTGGACACATCAAGTCTAAATTAGCACAACGATGTATTCAGTATTCACATAAGAATTGTCTCAAACAAAAAACTAAATATGGACCATCCATTGACCTCGATCTAATACGATTGAAGGTATCAAGCAAAAGATACTTTAATATTAATGAAGGTACTTAAGTATTGAGGAGAAGAAAGTAATTTCGTCTATTAATAGATTTCGAAGGTTATGTACTGGTGTGTGATTATCTCCTGATTATTTGTGTTTTTGTAAATATTTACTCGATTATGACCATTTTTCATCTGGCCCAAGAATATTTGCTCAAGGACATGGGATGCGGCCTGATATTGTTCAATAAACATAATTTAAATAATTTGAGAGAGGCGTGAGATTGCTTTGAATCAATGATTCCTGTCTGTATAGTTTAACTAATAATTACTTGATTACAATTATTTTCTTTGAGCCGAATGATCGTGACCATGATGAGGTGTTGCTGGCACGATTACTGGTTGTTGTACATGAGAATGTTCATGGGGTTTACTTTAAATGTTGAACACTATTTACATATTTTGTTAAGGACTTACTAGATTTATTGTGGCCTTGGATCCATGGCTATCCAAAGGTCGAGGACAAGACACAACCATTACGATTGTTGGGATTTACATTGGAAACTTATACAATAATTACCAAAGAGACTGAACTATAGTTGGATGGACAATAACCATTCCAATTACCCATTTACAATTCCAATTACTTACATGGTAATGAGAAATTTGTATTTTAGCTTTCAACATGATAGAATCATGCATGAACCAGGATACCTCTGTGACCTCTCCCTACTAAATAATCATGGAGGGCAACGTATTAACCAAGTAATCCTATAAGCAATTGAGTAAACCATAAGATTGTAAAGTGCCTATCTTCAATAGTGTTGTTGGCGCTTGTCTAGTCTCTTTTGGCACTATACACGAGATCCAAATCTTCTCGCTTAAACGCCCATCACACATGGGTGCCTACCCAATCCTCCATGGCGCTCAATCCATCACGAAGAGAGGTAGAGAGAGAGAGAGAGAAGGAGACGGAGAGGGAGACAGAGAGGGAGAGAGATGAAGCAGAAAATCATGGTGATAGCTAAATCATGATTCTGATAAAAAGTTACTCTTTATTAACATATAATTACCCAACTGCCATTGGTTATGATAAGTTTTTTTCTGTACCTTACCCCTCTCTTGATCAACGATCCATATCACGGTACCTCATAGTATCTTGAGGTATCTCGCAAACAGCGTAAAAGATCTCACATAAGAATGCCTTCCCACACCAGGAATATTACAATAATATTGTTCGATTTTACAGGCTTTGAATGTTATTTCCATTAAATATGTCCAGACAAGCATAATTAGAAACAAAGAAACTCCATGGGATGCCCTTTTAATTTCCAGAAAGACAGACCAATCTTTGCCTTGCTTTGGCCTCCTTTCTCTTGATACGGAGCTGGAAAGCAGACACGGATATAACCTGCTCACTCCGGATGCCAAACTTGTCCTTCAAACTAACAGTTCAACAGGCTACTTCTGAGAAAGCAACCTTGGTGAGGGCCATCAGTCACCTTCGTGTCCCCTGGCTAGCTAGCTACGCACCTTTCATCGTACCATGCTACTGAGATGTACAAGGAACGATTACAATTCCACTAATCTATTTTTTAATATGTCCTCGGACACTTGTTAATAAATATTATGGTACATTGGAATTTCTTGATGTTGGTACTTTTAAGTTTGAGATTGATATACTTTTATATCAAAATTAGATTATCTGATTTATCATTAGAAAATTGTTTTAAAAGCATTATAATTTTATTTATGTTCTTAATTTAATGAAAACTGAGGGTTTCCCATCCCATAGACCATGCAAAATTAACAATATAAAGTAATAAATGAATACAGATTAATCTGCAGGATATTGAATTACCTTTATTACAACTATGCAAGATTCGATGTGTTTAAAATAATGATTTCTTGTATTAGTGCATCAGTGGTTACAACGATATTTTGTAGTAAGATTCCTTGAGTTGAAGAAGCAACATGAGTGCGTAAGAAAGCTTGAGACATGTCCAGTATATGTTTTTGTGCTTACACTATTGCGCAAGAAAGTAACATGCTAAAGGCAGGTAGGACATTGGCATGGTGATTGGACGCTCAGTGGCTAGCAGCAACGGCATACCCATGTGTTCCTGTCCCTATAAAGCATGTCTAGGTATAATTGTGCATTCTGGCAAAGTGAAGAAACTCTCTGATCCCAGCATTTCTTCCTCGAATCCTAAGAGGCACAAGGTACAATCTTGGGAATGGGAAGAAGATTAGATTCTGGTTAGATGCGTGGGTGTCTGAATGCCCATTGAAAATTTTATTTGAAAATATTTTCAAGATTTGTGATCAGCACAAAGCCACAGTGGCCCAAATCTATGACAATGGAGAGTGGGTTTTGACCACTAGAAGAAATTTTGGACCAAGAGAATTAATGGAATGGGATGAGTTATAACAGTGCATCAATGGAGTAAGATTAGCAGAGAAGCCAAACAATGTGAAGTGGATGCTAGAACAATCAGGGTGTTACTCGGTCAGATCCCCATACAGATATGATGAATCCAGGAGTGGTAGATCAGACAATGAAGATGGTGTGGAAATCGAAGATTCCTCTAAAAGTCAAGAACTTCATCTGGCTTTTAAACAAGAACAGAGTACAGGAAGCTGAGCAACTTAAAAAGAGAAACTAGAAGGGGGACAAACATTGTAAGATGTGTGGAGAGATTGTGTTATGTGCATAAATTGAGGGGAAGGAGGAGGGAGGAAGGGCGGTGATAGAAGCAGCAGCTGGCGGCGGCGGCACTGCAACAGCGGCGGCGCTAGGGCGGCGGCGCTAGGGAGGAGGCGGCGGTTGAGAGAGAGAGAGAGAGAGAGAGAGAGAGATTTTAGGGTTTTACCCCTTTAATCCTGCTTCACCTTTATTGATAATCTATCTCTCTTTATATAGAGAGGACATAATGATGTGACCTTTATCTCTCTATCCTGCTTCACCTTTATTGATAATCCTGAATTTTACGATTTAACCCACCCCTAAAGCGAGCCATAGCAGCATCATCCAGTTCAACTAAACCACAGCGAATCATACCCTTTTGCAAAGCTTGGTAATAATCCTCTACGAAAAGTGAACCTTGTTGAAAACGCTGCATTTGATTAAGCAAATCTCTAGCATAATATGACGGCATAAAACGATGACGCATAGCAGCTTTTAATGCCGTCCAAGTGGCTGGAATATTATCAGGGTATCTTTGTCTATATTCACACCACCAAAGTAAAGCAAATTCAGTAAATTCACTAATAGCAGTCTTAACTTGTAAATTAGCAGGAATATCATGGCATGCAAATTTTTGTTTAACCTCTAATTCCCAATCAAGATAAGCACCCGGATCATATTTGCCATTAAAAGTGGGAATACAAAATTTTATTTTGGCAAAAGAATCAATAATAGGAACAGGTACCCTACGAGCACGACCACGGCGATTGTTGTCGTCCTGCTCGGTGTCGGCGCCGTAGTCACGTGCATTTTGCAACTCCATGAGCTGCGTCGTCATGGTCCCAAGCTGCGTCGACATGGCCTCAAGATGAGTCATGATCATCGCGAGCGTGGTGTGGGCAGTCGTATCAGCGAGGTCGAGCTGATCAAAACGCTCATTCGACGAAGTGACCTAGAGTGAAGTCTCTCGGGCATCGTCTTCATGTGGTTTTGTAGACCATCAACCTGCGCCTGGACATCCTGGAGGGTGAGCTCCTCCGACTTCGAGCTGTTTTCTGCCATAGAAACACAAGCAATACAAAAAGCTAGATCCTACGACGAGAGGTGAGTGGTGGACGAAAAGCTCAATCAAAAGCTGTTATCAAATTCTTACCCGTCCTTACCAAGCACGCAAGCGTGAACTGCAACCACAGGTAAAACCGGTGGAAGATTGGAGGAGCGATTGCGTGGTGAAACAAAAATCTGCTCGTAGTAGAAAATTTGTGGGGCTGGGAGGCTGCACTCAATCCAAGGGTTAGCACAATTCAAACAATAACTGTAAAGCTGAATAATGGTGCTAAACACGAAAAGATTGCTGCCGGCACAAGTGCAAGAGGAAGGAAGAAGGATCAAAACAAAGTGCGGCAAGAACGCGTCACCTGTGTTGCTCGACCGCTCTTTTTTTCTCTTTTTTTTCCTTTTTTTCTTTTTTTTATACCTTTTTCTGAAAATATAAACAATGAGACCTTTAATGAGCAATTAAGCACAAGCGCTTTTTTTTAGGTAGGGGTAGAACAGTAATTAAAAGATGATTGACGTAACCGAGTAGGACTCAATCGGTGATCGGTCGAAAGCGTCGGCGAGGCAGTGATTGACCCGGAGTCACGGTGCAGTGGAAAAATTTGGCAAGCGATCGGCTGACCACAACTTGGCAAGCGATAGACTGACCACAACTTGGCAAGCGATCGGCTGACCACAACGCAACGGGCAGGTTACGCGTGGCCAAGTGGGAGAGCGAGACGGGGTAAACAGATGCGGTGGAAAGCAAACTATGGTGGTGAAAATACGTGGCACGGCGGAAGGATACGACGTTGATAGGAAGAAAACGATAAAACACAGTGTACCAGCAACGATCAAAAGCGAATGTACAAAAAACTCAACAACACAAATTATTGAACGAAAGTGCGAGGCTCAAAATCGTACTGGGGTAAACTTTTTTGTAGTTTTCGGTTTATGTGGACTTGGATAAACTCATCGAGAAACACTAGAATCTGATACCACTTGATAGGTGTAGAGTGCCCGATCTTTCGGCGAGTGGAGATAACTTCGATTTGGTGGATGTCGACCCTCACGATCCGACTACGACGAGCAAGCCGAAGCGCCAATGTAATCGCTGAACCAACTTCCGGAGGATATTAACCTTGCGGTAAAGAAGATCAACCTGATCACGAGGATCAATTCTTACGCGCAATCGAAGAACGAGTAAGAATTAGAGGCGAGCAATCTGATGTATTGCACGAAGGTGGAGTTCTAAATTCACGTTGAGAGACGGATGTATAGCTAAGGTAAACTTAAAACAAAACTCAAAGATTGCAAGGGGCGCAGCCCTTGACTAAATAGGGGGAGGACGCGACATCTAGGGCCGGCTGAAGTGGAGAGGCGCGCGGTGGAGAGGGGGTCGTGCGACTTGGGCCACGTGGACCTTCGGGCGGCGTCATCCTGGGCCATCGTTCCTTAGCATCAAAACCATCTTCAATTCCTGGGCTCGAGCTCTAGTGATTGGGCCCTTGTACGTCGTCGTGTCGTTAGAAGATGGATCCGTAACTCGAGGGGGCGTGACGACGAGAGGTGGAGGCGTGACAACTTGGTTTGGCACGCCATTTTCCGTCGTCGTTATTCGTATGTCGTTGATGTCCTCATCAAGGCAATCCCATACCGAGGCCAAGAATAAGTCACGCTCCTCTAGAAGAGTATCCACTGAAGGAACACGAGCCGTACCAACATCATACGCCCACAAGGACGGTAGGTCGCGGCCATACACCACTCGAAATGGTGTCTCCTTGAGGGATGATTGATATGAAGTGTTGTAGCAGTATTTAGCCCAAGGAAGCCAACGAAGCTAGTCCTTGGGTTTATCTCCCGTCAGGCATCTCAAGTACATAACAATAATGCGATTGGTTACCTCTGACTGGCCATCTGTTTGAGGATGGTAGGTGGAGCTCATCTTTAACTGTGTGCCGGAAAGATGGAATAACTCCTTCCAAAAGGTTCTAGTGAAGATAACATCTCGGTATCGCTGACAATTGAACGAGGCATACCATGGAGTTTGACAATCTCATCAAAGAAAACTTTGGCAACTGAAATAGCCGTGTAAGGATGGGCGAGAGGAATGAAATGAGCGTACTTGGAGAATCGGTCCACCACAGTAAGAAGAACTGATTTACCTCCCACCTTAGGTAAACTGTCAATGAAGTCCATAGCAATATCTTCCCAAATCTGAGTGGGAAGTTCTAGATTCTACAATAATCCGCCAGGATAGAGATGAGATGTCTTATTGCGTTGGCATGTCGAACAATCCCAAACATAATCCTGAACAATGCATCGAGCATTGGGAATATGGAAGTCCGACCAGAGCCGATGTAGCGTTTTCTAAACCCCTTGATGGGAAGATCCATGGATAGACTCCGAAAGTTGTTGGATGAGAGGGCAGGATGCCGGAATGTAGATTTTCTGATTATAAAGAATAAATTCCGGATTGCATTACCAAGGATCTGAAAGTGTACCTTGCTGAATTCATAAGAGTAATGTGCACATCTCCTCACTAGAAAGAATGAATTGGCACAGGTTGGAGAAAAAAATCAAAGATGGGGGCTGATAGGGCCATCAAAGTTGAACCTGAAAATGGGCGCCTGGAGAGAGCACCAGCCACCACATTGAGACGTCCAGGACGATATTCCACTGAGAAATCATATCCTAATAACTTGCTGAGCCACTGAGTCTGTGGAATGGTGGCCAGGCATTGATCCAACAAATACTTGAGACTATAGTGGTCAGGATGAATCATAAATTCATGTCCCCATAGATAGGGACGCCAGTGCCGGACAGCATAGACTAATCCAATGAGTTCTATCTCATATGCAGCAAGGGAAACATGTCGAGCTGCCATAGGTCTGCTGAAGAAGGCCAAAGCACCTTGTCCCTGGTGGAGAACTGCACCAAAACCTTTTCCCGAAGCATCACATTCCACAATAAAAGGTTTAGAAAAATCAGGCAAAGTGAGTACTGGTGCAGAAGTCAGAGCTGTTTTGAGGTGGTTGAATGCATTTGTTGCCTCCGAAATCCAAAGAAAGCTCTCCCGTCGCAAGAGTTGTGTGAATGGTTTGGCTATGATTCCATATTCCTTGATGAACTTGCGGTAATATCCAGCAAGGCTCAAAAACCCACGAAGTTCCCTGACCGATGTAGGTTGTGGCCAGGCTGTGACTGCCTCAACTTTAGCAGAATCCATGGCGACCCCTTGAGAAGAAATAACATGACCGAGGTAGCCCACAGAAGAAACTCCAAACAAGCATTTAGACTGTTTAAGAAGTAATTGATGAGCTCGAAGGGCATGAAATACCTGCTGGATGTGTTGGAGGTGTTTCGACCAGGAGCGGCCGTATATTAATATATCATAAAAAATAGAATGAATTTCTGTAGAAAGGGTCCCAGAACATCATTCATCAGAGATTGAAAAGTGGATGGAGCGTTAGTTAACCCGAAAGGCATAACCAGGAACTCAAAGTGGCCATGATGCGTGCGAAAAGCTGTTTTGTCGATATCATCTGGGTGCATGCGTACTTGAAAATAGCCTAAGCGGAGATCCAACTTTGTGAAGAATTTGGCCCCAAATAATTCATCAAGTAATTCATCGACAACTGGAATGGGAAACTTATCTTTATCGGTGTTGTCGTTGAGGGCTCGGTAGTCGATGCAAAAACGCCAAGAGTTGTCCTGTTTTTGAATCAGGAGCACTGGAGATGAGTGGGCGGATGTACTGTATCGGATGATTCCCTGCTGAAGCATATCATGGCATTGGCGCTCAATTTCATCCTTCTGGAGCTGGGGATATTGGTATGACCGTACTGCAATGGCTTTAGTCGGTTCCTTGAGGAGAATATGAGGATCATAGCGGAAAGAGAGCGGAAGACCTTTGGGCATGAAGAAAAGATCTTTGAATGAATTGAGTAAAACAGGTAGTAGATCAGGGGAAGTACCATCCATGGCGAAGGATAGTGGGTAAGTACTTCCACGTCCCCGCCATAAGACTTCTCTGTTGTGACGCCAAAACTTCATAGTGAGCTGCTAGAAATCCCATGTAATAGGGCCTAAGGAACTGAGCCACTGAACACCTAATACAATGTCGAAACCTCCCAAGGCAATGGTGTAGCAGTCAATAGAGAAAAGTTCTTCGTTGATTGAGATCTGAAGGTTGCGGCAACACCCCATGCTAGCAATTCGATCACCATTAGCCATGACAACATTAACTCCTGATGCAATAGGACATACAGGCAACTGCAGTGTACGGTAGGTATCCATATTGATGAAGTTGTGGGTGGAGCCTGAGTCGAGAAGGACGGTAATAGTATAGTCGTTGACGCGAGCGTCCATCTGCATCATCCGGTGTGAGTTGAGTCCTGTGACAGCATATAGTGAGATTTGTATAGGCAAAACCGGCTGTGTAGATGCGTCCCCTGGCTCCTCTGGCAGTGGTGGGGTAGGAAGAGCTCGAGCGAAGTCCTTGGCCAGTGCTATAGCTGAGTTTAAGCACAGCGGTTGGCAAAGTTCCAGCTTGATTTTGAGGAGGTCTGTGAGACCAGTGGTGAAGAGCATGGCCTGATGGACTGGCCGCAGAAACTCCAGCTGCGTGAGATGTTCCATAGATCCGGTGATGTAGTCACCGAGGGAACCTGTTTGGCACAAATGAAGAATAGACTCGAGGTGATTGCTACTGGACGGAGCCCTAAAGCGATCCTTAACTGCAGTGGAGAATTGTGCCCAAGATGGAACCCCTTCATAGCGTTCGAGCAATATATAGCATGGCAACTCCACACGTCCCGCATCGGGAACGTTCTGATTGAGAAAAAATTTCTTGCAACGGAACAGCCATGGAAGATGGTCGGAAGAACCATCAAAATCCAGACACGAAAGGTTGTAAGAGACATGGTGACCTGGTTCGCGGTTTGGTGATGATCCCTTGACGATTTGATCCTCCGGAGATGAAAAATTTGGCGGTGTCAGATTGATGTCCACCTCCAAAAATTTGTCGTGGTCGCCTCCCCTGAGTGGCGGAGGGCGGTAAGCTGGGGTGGGGAGCACCTTTGGCTGTACCAGATCTGCTAGGGGGCAGATCCGGGACAATTGTTCCTGAGTATGCAAGGTGATGCTCCGGATCCAATCCCTAATTGCCCCAAAACCCTCCATGTTCATGGCGTGAGGATCGGTCCCTGCCGTGGAATCCATGTCGAGAGAAACAATCTGGCTCTTGATACCAAGTTGTTATGTGCATAAATTGAGGGGAAGGAGGAGGGAGGAAGGGCGGCGATGGCAGCAGCTGGCGGCGACGGCACTGCAACAACGGTGGCGCTAGGGCGACGACGCTAGGGAGGAGGCGGCGGCTGAGAGAGAGAGAGAGAGAGAGAGAGAGAGAGAGAGAGAGAGATTTTAGGGTTTTACCCCTTTAATCCTGCTTCTACTTTATTGATAATCTGCCTCTCTTTATATAAAGAGGACATAACTTGTCCCCTAAGGAACCTATTATAAAAGTAAGCTGTCTATACTGGGCCTTGGCCCATTACATTAAATTAACTAAAATGGTTTAATCACTAATATTCCTAGGGCGGCGCTTATAGTGGCGGCCCACCATAACAGATTGAAGCCCCAACCCATCTTATTTTCGACTATCCAATCTCTAAATTTGTTTGAAGATTTGTTAAAGAATATGCTGGATGGAACTGGTGTCTAACAAACATTTTGGACATAAACCTGGAAATAGGTAGAATTTAGAATAGAAAAGAGGTAGAAACCATAACCATCATAAGAGCAGCAACTTGCTGGATGACCTGATTAAATAGAAATGAGTATGTTTTTAGAGAAACGATCATAAGTAATGCAGAAACATTGATACATAGACTTGTGATGTTATTGCAAAAATGGAGTCTATTGAGTTCAACGGAGGTGCGGGAGAGGATCACGAAGGTGGCTACTAGCCTGAAGAAAGGAATAAAGATGGAAGGAACCGAGAAGAGTAGGGGTAGGATAGTTGGCTGCAGCTGCTTTTTCTTTTGATGTGTCTACTCAGCTAAGTAGATTAGTGAGCACGATGCTAATCTTTGTATTTTGAACGCATTGTAAGCTTGGAAACCATGCGAATCTCAAATGACCTGTGCAATAAAGCTGGGTGAAAGCCTTTTCTCTAAAAAATAAACCATGACATCAAAATGGGACCAATAATCTATGGCACATATATTGCCATTTGCCATCGACAACCAGAGAGGGCAACACCAAGGGTTACCCGGTGAGGTGAACCATCTCAATCAGATGGATTAGATGAACGGCACTAACGGTGAGTCCTGCGGAGAAAGGATGTCTGCGTGATCGACAGCAGAACAGATTCGGAAAACATAGTAGGCTGTAAAGTGTTTATGCTCATGGCCGGAGGTATGGGGTTTTCCCTTTTTTTCTCTCTCTTTTATTTTTTCTGGTTCGCATTTAAAAGAATGAACCAGCCTGACTATCCCATAATATCCGATGACTTTTACAATCCAAAATAATGGCCAGTATTTTAGAGGTAGTTTTGAAATTAAGGCAGTGTTTATTCCATGAATGGCGATTAATTGTAATTGTTTACTAGATTACTGATACATAACTGTATAAAAAGAAATTATTTCCACCACACATATATTCCTGATCTTGTCCTATGCTTAAAAAAATACCAGCTAGTATTAGTGGGAAGAATATAACAGATGTATGCCATCTGATCAAAATAATGACAATTAGTTTTTAGTTACTATCCATTATCTTTTATCATAAAAGTACTCTAATTTCCTGGGGCCGGGGTGGGGGGGGGGGGGGTTGTATAACAGTCAATAATGTCATTTCCGTTTTCTTTTTCATTGGAAAGAATGTAGTAGAGTGGTGACAGGAACGGCCAGTGGAGAAACATATGTTTCGTCCTTGCGGAGAAATAGTGATACCACGCGTTTGCTGTGTCTAACGTCAAAACATGATAAACTAGTAGTAACAGATACTGCATGAGATTTGTTCTTTGATCTCATTATCATGTCATGTTCTATGTTATTAGCCACATCCGTCTAGTTTTTGTGTCAACCTATAATTATATATACCCGCGAATTTAGTGATACTTGTTTCACAAAATAACTTGTTTCATGGCTTATATATATGTAACATAACCTCAGGTTTTATGGTCATATTATTTCACATCCATAGCCATCAAGAAATAGGTACGAGTATGTTGTGTTAATTCTGAATTTGCTTGCATGACAAATGTATGTGAATAGAAATCATTGAGTCGAATCCACGACGCAATCTACCAATATGAAAGTGGGGTCCCATGTACGTAATAATAAATTATTATAATAGATGGGGTATTATGAACAAATGTGATCAAAATATTTGAGGTTATGTGTCACGAGCCAAAATACCTGAGGTTTTGTGCGAAGAGAACTACAAAACCTTTGATTTTATGAAATTTATTCTGAAGTATATATTGGATTTTAGAAAAAAAAAGTCTATTTTACTCTCTCAAATTCACTTTATTTATTTTACTCCCCGAACAATATGTTGGCTCAATTTGCTCCCCCAAACAATTCAAGTTGGTACAATCTACCCTCTTATGATATTTGTCTTTTTTTGTTTCTCTTTGTACAATTGGAATTTACAGATCAAATTTTGCATGATAAACAATTATAAGAATCATAACATAACACAAATTATTTTCTATTTTTCATAAATATTTTATATATAATTTTTGAACTCTATAATTAAGATAGTACTAGATTTTATTAAACCACAACAAATATGTGTAAAATATACATTATAATTTTTTTATTGTAAGCTTCTATGAAATAGCCACTGTGCAAAATTTCAGGACTAAATTCAAATTGTACAAAAGAAAGGAAAAAGACAAATTACGTAGGGAGTAAATTGCATGGACTTGAATTGTTTGAGAGAGTAATTTGAGGCAAGATTTTGTTCACAGTATTACTAGACATTTGGGTCACCCAGCTCGGCCTGGCACGGGCCCACTTAGGCACGACTCGCTCTTGATTTAGGCCAGCACGACACTACCGGCCGTGCCGATGTTGTTCTTGTTCTCAGTGATCGGCCCACGTCATGACATGAAATGAACTTCGTCATGCAGGGCCGGCCCGGAAAGGCATAAAAGCACAGCGACCCAACAAAAACGAGAGGTTGGTGTCAGACCCCATAGCCGGTGGTGGAGAGCAGGCGTGGCGGTGAGTGCATAAATCTGAACTAGAGAAGAGATACAAAAGGTTGTCATGGCGGCCAGCCGGTGATGCTGCAGGAGGCGGCAAGTGGACGAGGCAATGGGCGGCGGTGCGGCTTGTCCGGCGGCGTGGTCGCGTCAGGTTGGCGTCTACCATCTGGTCGTAGTCGGGAATCGGAAGGAGAAAGAAGAAAGGGGCGACGGGGCGGCGTTGATAGTCGGTAGAGTTCGGGAATGGGGCTAGGAGGTCCGAAGGGAAATGGAGGAGAACGAGAGCAGTGCTGAACTATCAGCCTGCTGTGCTAGAGGAGGAAAAATTGTGTTGGGCTGGTGGAGGAGAACACTGCTGGGCTACTGGACAAGTAGACCGTTTATTCTTTCAGGCTGTTATTGGGCCGCCTCCTTTTTGGGTCGTGCCTCATGCCGTGCTACCGGCTGGGGGTTGCCCAAGGCACGGCCCGCACCGTGCCACGGCCTGGCACATGCCCGGTTTCTACCGTGCCGTGATGGGTTCATGCCAGGCCAAAATGGTCGGGCCACGTGCCAGCTCATTTGTCCCAACGCTCATGCCCAGCTATAGTTGGGGAGTAAATTGGACAAAGTGAATTGTTTGGGAGAGTAAGATGAACTTCTGTTTGAGGAGTAAATTGGACAAAGTAATTTATTTGGCAAGTAAAATGGACAAAGTGAACTTTTGTGTTGATATATTCAAAATATTCAACTGATTATTTAAAATGTCTCAACTCTTATTGCACATATAGATATTCAACATGGAAAATAATTCGAAATATTTAAATGTATTTTAAAACAATTAACTAGTTGTTCAATATTTTATTGCTGTTTATTGTATTAATATAGTCAACATAGGATAAAATAATTTAAACTTCAATGGAAATGTTGAACTAGTATAGTATAACTGGTATTTCATAATGTTTAAAGTATGAAATTACATTAATGATAATAAAGATTTTGAGAAAAGGAAAATGAAGACAAAAACAGAAACTGGGATGAGCCACCAGTAATAAATTATAGCCCAAGCTAAGCCACTTTCCCCTTTGGATAAGTCAAGACCATGGTAACAAACTGTGCTTCGCATGGTTCTGAAATTACACACATCAAGAGCTAAACTTCAAAGTCCTCGTAAAATCTATGATTAGTCTACTTGACTAGTCTAAGCAAAATAAAACAGGATCACATAGTCATGATCTGACCGAAACAACAACGTAACATCATCAGGAAGTGAATATATATGATCTCTGGTATGTTCTTTAAACCTGTTTAACCAATTTGAATACTAAATCGGGTCTTTAAACCTGTTTAACCAATTTGCAAATATTTTGAAATCTGCAGACAATTGACAGAAATTTTCAGGACCTACTTACATGCTTCTCATGGCAGAGAAGTAGAATGTTTTGCTTGATAGATTAGTAATTTTGCATCACTGAATTCTTGTTGGATCATGGTTGTACTTTGATTCTGGTGAATGGATGTATATTGGTTGTAATCCAGTTTCCGTTAGGCAATGGATAAAATAATAGATGTTTCTGGTGCATTTTTTTTTCCTATTTATCATTAGAGACGGCGGACTACTGTTGAAATGTGTCTTTGTTTGATAGTAATAGAGACGGGTTGTAGTCTGCCATAACTATAAATAGTGACGGGTTTTATTAGCTGTCGCTATAAGCTAGTTTTACCCATCAGTAAAAAATAGTGACGTTTTTTAGACCCGTCTCTATAGACATTAGGGACAGGTTATGCCATCCGTCACTGATACTTGTGGTTTTAGTGACGGTAAAATCCCCATCTCCGTAGGCCTACTTTTAGAGATGAAAGATCTTGGACGGGGACGATTCTAACTCAGTTGTAGTTTAGAAAATCAGGAAATAAGGCCAAAGGAAGTGTAAGTTGTACATAGGTGTTCTAGCTGCCACATTTGTAAGCATTCTTGCTTTTTTTATGGAACACAGATGCATCGAGGAAAAAAAACAGATGTATGATTTCACAGCATTATTGCTCTATATCCATATATTTTGATAGTTTGGTTGATACTGTAGTGGCAAAATGATACACGTATTTTCTGTCATAAACAGCAACAAGGCCACCACAAATCCCTTTCTTTCAGTCTGGTTGCTTGGATTGTCAGTCTATGAAGTGAACCACTCTAGGTCTGTGGTTCCGAATTTTATGATTGAACTATCGCTCTGATTTTTAATAATTATGGACTATGGTGTCGGCAGTAAGGTGTCATATCTCAGAGCAACAAGTGTTTGGACATTGACATCAAACTTTAGAATATGCACCACATTGCCCGTAATTTTTTTTTTCTCAAACACGCAGGAGAGCTGTGTATCTTTGTATTTAATAGAGAAGAGATTGTTACAACACGCTCCTCCTCCGATAGAAGGTTAGCACAGCCTGCATCCCAGAGTTACATGAACAAACACACTAATAGACGACCTACACTATGAAAAAAAATGGCTTTTAGTGACACTTTCAAAGAGTCATTAGTGACGCATTTTTAATGCGTCGCTAACGTCACATCACTAATGCAAAGTCACTAGTGACGCGGTTTTTACGCGCCACTAATGACCCTCAAATTAGCGACGTGTTTTGGTTCAGATGCATCACTAATATGGGAGACATTGGTGACACGTTTTGCTCAAGACTCGTCACCAATGGTAGGGTCATTAGTGACTCATTTTTCTCAAAACGCGTCACCAATGATAATATTAAAAAACAAAAAAAAACGAAGATAACAGGATATGAATCTCATATGCATCACAAATACACGTTTTTATCAATTGTGCAAGTAATGAAACAAGTAAATCTGTAAATGTTTATTGACTGGAAATACAAGTAAACTTAGTGCACTCACTAGCTAGAGGAGATAAACAACAGACTTGTCAATTCTATTCATGCCTCAAATCATTGCAAAGTGGTTTGTAATACATTCTCATTGTGCTTTGTTATCAGATCATCGTCTTCAAAAGAACTGCGAAATATTTGGCAGATCACAAAGAACAATTTTGTAAACAAACCTTGCAACTCCTTTTCCTTGAGTTTCACCACACTAGGAAATTTCAGGAATTCCAGTGAGTATGTTTCGTTCCACCAGTTCATCGTTGACTGCAAGAATAGTGGATAGAAAATTAAGATTCAAATAGCACCTATATCTGTACAAGGGTAAAATGGCAAAAAGAAAACAAAGTATAGTTATTTGCAGACAATCTCTTATAGGAACAAGAAGACAGTAAATCAATTGTGGCAATCAGAAACATGTCATGCCACATTAAGACAAATTCAGCTCTCAGTTCCTGCCAAATCACTGTGATGAAGAAAACAAACAACCAAAATTTTTGTAAATTTCACGCAAATAGATAGGCAGGGTAAACCAAACATTGCCACAAAATAAACTACAGTAACAACTCGGAAACTGATCATACCAGTGAGAACAATATTGAGCATAAGAAGACCCTGCAAAATAGACATGTTTCACCTTAATTAGTAACTATCCTGAGAAGCAAATATTAGGAGAAACTGTGAATCAATGATACTAACCATGTAATACTGCCCGCATGTAAGTTGAAACTTCAACTTAAATATCTAGAAGCATGTGAAACTCCAGGTTCAAAGGCCTACAGGTTTGAGAGGGAAATAAATATGATACTAACCAACCAATGTAGTAGCAGAGGGAATCCGAGAACTCACCTAAGTAGTAGCAAACGAGGAGTCCAAAGGATGAGAAACATGCTGTCTGATTTCTTTGGTATGATGATCGATTCTAAGATGAAGTAGTAGCTGTTCTTATCAGTTCTACTAAGTGAAACACAATTACTAATAAAGTGAGAAGGTAACCAGATCAATTACTAATAAATGAACACTGCTCTAATTGCAATAGAATTTTATCACCAAATAAGCAGAGAAGTAGAAAGGGACATAGACAAGCAATGGGCATGAAGCTTCTTTATGTACTGAATAATAGCAAAATCATCCATTTCCAGAGCTTAGATTGTATCTAGCATGTTTATAGAGGTAGTCTCTCCATGTGCAGGGCCATAACAGAACACTAGAACAGTGCAGTAGGTACTATGTTACGTTATAGTTGAATAGGATCTTTTTCAGGTTGGCAAGGCCTAAGGGCAGCTGATAAGTATGGTGCAATTCATATCTCCTACTTAATATCCATTAGGAACACTATCTACATTAGAAATCTAACAGCTCTTCTTCAGGACAAAACAAACAGTTCGTCTAACAGAACAAGGATAACCAGTCGCAAAAGGGGGTCTACTTTCATCTCTCTTTCTTTTTCTCGATTGAATAATCATGGACATCATTGACAAATACACATGTGCTACAGCCGCACAAATCAAAACCTCGGTCCTGTTTTCCATCTACAATACAACCAATGAGCAGAGACAAAATCACTATAGTTGTTCAGATCTGAATAAATTAGAACGCAGTCCTGTTTTCTATATTGAACAATCCCAAGCATATGCATCGGCATTAATCCCAAGCATATGCATCGAATATCTCAATCTATTAAGTTGAGTAGCCAACTGCTAAATTTTATTGAGAGCAAACAGGCTTCAAACTTCAGAACGTGGGAACACACAAATAGTAGAAAGATGTTCACACAGTAATTAATCAACATAGTTCAGTTCGTACCCAAAATACATATTTAGCCTATCTTGAATAATTTCACAGGATCAATCTCTCAATTCCTACTGCACAAACACTTTGTTAAAAGTTTTGCTCTCCGTGATCATGGATCAGTAGCCATGAAGAAACATCAACTCAGAAACGAGTTAGACATGCATGAAATGACATGGCAAGGGAACCAATCAACGAATGAAACTAAGCTGAGTTCCAGATATGCACAGAGACCTGTTGTTCGCGTGCTCGTAGAGGTGGCCACGGCTCGAGAAGACGATGAGTGCCACCTCAGCGTCACAAAGAACAGAGAGCTCATAGGCCTTCTTGATGAGCCCATTGCGGTGCTTGCAGAAGGTGACTTGGTGGTTCATGCTGTTCTTGATCCTCTTGATCTCAATCCTTCCCCTCCCCATGCTGCAAACACTACCACAAATAGGCTCTATAGCGACGGCAGCCCAAAGGCCGCAGTGGCACGGCCCAAAGTGGGCCGCTGCTAGAGAGCCACCTATAGCGGCGGTTGACATTGTCAACCGCCGGTATAAATGGTCCAGGTTTATAGCGGTGGTTGACAATATCAACCGCCACTATTTAGTACATAGTAGCGGTGGTTGATAATTCCAACCACCGCTACAAAATATCAAGGCTATAAATATCGTGTTCTGACACCTCCCCGTTTCAATTGAACGGTGGCGGCCCAAAAATTTGGGCAAATCACGAAAATCAAGGGCGGAAGGTTTTGAGTTCATTATTTTGTAGAAATTTGATCTTTGAGGTAAGGGGAACTCATCCCATAAGTTTTTTTATGCTCTCATTTTGAAATCAAGTAGAATTTTGGGTTTTAAGTTTGTTAGGTTTTCATCAAATTTTAGCTAAATTCGTTTGATTTGGATGGTTCTATTGGGTTATAGTTGAAGTTTATGAAGGCATACATCATCTCTATTCATCACCACGCAAAAAAATTATTATATATAGCTTGTTTTATGTCAATGGGAATCTAGATCTAGTTTGGTTTTTAGAAGAGAGAGAAGGTAGTATTAGGGCAAGAGGAATGTTAATTATTTTATTATTTCTTGATAAAAATTAAATAATATATAAGATAATTTGATGTTTATTTTATTTTACCTTGCATAATATTTCTCACTTCATGTATATTATATTTCAATGTCTATATATTTAGTGAATATTTAAATTTTTTGTTATTAATTAATTCCTAATATTTTTTGGATAGATAGTGATAAAAGTTAAATAATATATAAAATAATTTGATGTTTGTTTCATTTTACCTTGCATAATATTTCTCGCTTCATGTATATTATATTTCAATGTTTCTATATTTAGTGAATATTTAAATTTTTTGTTATTAATTAATTTCTAATATTTTTTGGATAGATGGTGATAAAAGTTAAATAATATATAAAATAATTTGATGTTTGTTTGATTTTACCTTGCATAATATTTTTCACTTCATATAATATTCAATATATATATAGTGAATGTTTAAATTTTTTGTCACACATAATTAATTAATGAATTTTAATAATTTTTGGGTTTACGTTCAAGGTTGTTTGCGATGGATAAATCTTGGATGTACGAGGTACCAAGACTGGGTCTAATATTTTTATGAGAAGTTTTCAAATTCATCGAAGTGGTCGCATAACATGCTCGACGTGAACGGACGACTGATATATATTGTTCGTGTTTTGATTGCAAGAATCAGAAGCTATGGAATGATATAGAAGTAATAAAGTCACACTTGGTGCGGAGGGGTTTTGTTGAGGGGTACACGAGATGGATAAAACATGATGAGAATAGTATGGTCGATATGGAATTTGATGAGCATATTGAAGTTGAAGTCGAGGTTGTCAATTCATCAGGTGCGGATGTGATGGATTCACCTAGTGAAGCTGATTTTGATGTTGAGGAGTTGTTGTGTCACATTGAGCCGCAGGTGTTGATCAATGCCGGTACAACTAAAGGGCTTGATAATTTTCATAGAATAGAGAATGCATCAAAGGATCCATTATATGATAAATCTAAGGGATGTGGTAAAGTGTTCATCGTGTTGTGTACTGTACTTGAGTTGATGAAGCTGAAGGCCATGCATGGCTGGTCGGACGCTAGTTTCACGGATTTGTTGGAACTTATTTCCGATGCGCTGCCGAAGCCCAACTTGTTGCCAAGGACAACATACCTTGCTAAGAAGCTGATTTCTCCACTTTCGTTGGGCGTGCAAAAAATTCACGTGTGTCCAAATCATTGCATATTGTATCGAAAGGAGCATCAGGACTCTGTGAGATGCCTAAGGTGCAAACGCAGTCGTTACAAGAGGAACAACGATTGTGACACCGATGGTGACGTGAAGAATACAACTAAGGGGAGAAAGAAGAAAAGAAGTTCTATCATCGATGACAGTGATGACAGTAAGGTTCCTGTCTTAGTCATGTGGTACTTACCCATGGTCGATCGTATCAGACACTTGTTCGCCAACCCTAGGGATGCGGCAATGATGACATGGCATGCACGCAAGAGGGACAGTAAGCTCAGGCATCCCACAGATGGAACACAGTGGAAAAAGTTTGATGAGGATCATCGAGACTTCTCTAATGAGGAAAGGAACATACGGTTTGCATTGAGTACAGACGGGATGAACCCATTTGATCAAATGAGGAATCCGCATAGCACTTGGCCAGTGATACTAGCAATGTACAACATTCCACCATGGTTATGCCTTAAGCGTAAGTACCTACTGCTGACCACTCTTATATCTGGGCCTAAAGAACCTGGTAACGACATAAACGTGTTCTTATTACCATTGTTCAAAGACCTGCAAAAACTATGGTTGGAGGGGGTCCGTATATGGGATGAGTATCAAAGAGAGTACTTCACGCTTAGAGCAATTATTTTTTGCACGGTAAGTGATTCCCCTGCACTAAGGGCACTATCAGGACAAGTCAAAGGAAAGGCAGCATGTTTCACATGCGTTGATGATACATCCCATGCGTACCTTCCAGCATCCCAGAAGCTAGTGTATACGCGAAACCGCCAATTCTTACCAGCAAAACACAGGTATCGCGCGATGGCTAGACACTTTGATGGCAAAGTTGAGAACAACACAGAACCTCGACGATGTACTGGCAGGTTCGTGTTTGATGTTGTTAAAAATATTAGTGTTGTTTTTGGAAAGCCGGTGAAGGGAGCCAAAAAGGCAAAAGGTCTCATGCCATTTAAGAAGAAATCCATTTTCTTCATATATTTCAATTATTGGAAAGAATTGGAAGTGAATCATGCCTTCGACTAGATGCATATTGGGAAGGGTGTATTTGACAGTAGTAGCGGACTTATACTCGACCAACCCGGTAAGACAAAGGATGGACACAACGCACGTAGAGATCTTGTAGTGATGGGAATAAGATCAGAGCTCCATCCGCTAAGAGCAAATGGAAAGTACTTTCTCCCGGTAAGAGCAAATGGAAAGTACTTTCTCCCCCCGACAGCCTATACACTTATGATTGAGGAGAAAACAACATTCTGTAAGTGCCTCAATGGGATTAAAGTACCGATGGGTTTCTCATCGAATATCAAGAATCTTTTAACATGGAAGAGTTAAATATAAGTGGGTACAACACTCATGATTGCCACATGATGCTTTCGGTGTTTCTCCCTATTGCTATCAGAGCTGTTAAATCACCATGGCTGAAGTTGGTTGTAACTCGTCTTTGCTACTTCTTTAACGCGGTATCGAAGAAGGTCATAACTAAAGACGAGTTAAATGACCTATAGACCCACATAAAGGAAACAATGTGCATACTTGAGATGGTCTTCCCCCCATCCTTTATCGATATGATGGAACACTTTATGATTCATATTGTTGACCAGATCTTTGCATTGGGCCCCGTCTACCGACATCAGAAGTTTTCGTTTGAGAGGTTCATGTATGTATTGAAACGCTATGTACGTACTCGTTCACATCTAGAGGATTCTATGATCGAGGGCTGAACAACTGAGGAGATCATCGAATGTTGCTTAGATTATATTAATGATGGTAGCAGATCAATTGGTCTCCCCATGTCTCGTCATGAGGGTAGATTATCTGGAAAAGGTATGAAAGGACGTAGATCGTTCATCGACCGTGACTTCAAACGAGTGGACCAAGCACATTTCAGCGTATTGCAACAGACGCAGATTGTGGGACCGTACTTTGAGAAACATCTGTTAGAGCTCCGCTGGAACAACAAGGATGCGACGGATAAATGGACCATAGACGAGCACAAGCGCATTTTCACATCATTGTTTAGCTCCCTAGACCTTCCAAGTGGCGAGTCCGTGGAAGAGAAAATGTTGAGAAAGTTAGCTAATCACCCGAGAAGAACCGTGGTTACCTTTCAGGCATACGACATCAATGGTTTTACCTTCTACACCCAACAAAAGGATAATAAGAGCAAGTTTCAAAACAGTGGTATACGAGTAGAAGCCATTGACGAAGAGTACCAGACGACCTCGTATTACGGGTACATTGAGGAAATATGGAAGCTAGACTACGGTGCAAATTTACAGGTTCCTATATTTAAATGCAAATGGGTGAAGCACCCTAATGGCATCGAGGTAGATGAATATGGTTTCACAATTGTTGATCTTCACAATGTTGGTCACAAAGATGAGCCTTGGATACTTGCCAAGACCGTGGAACAGGTGTTTTATGTAATTGATCCAAAGGACGAAAAGAAATACATTGTTGTTCTAGGTAAACAAAGAATCGTTGGAGTGGAGAATGTGGAGGATCGAGATGACTACAATCAATATGACGAGGTGCCATGTTTCATAGATGCGAAAAATTTTAAAGTCTTGGAAGCAAGACTCTCCTTTGCTGGCGGAATGCCCTACATGCGCACCGATCACTGTCAAGAAAAAGTCTTTCAAGGATAACTCAAGCATCATGTAATTTTACTTTGTTAAGTGTTTTTTATTATTCAAACCTTGTATTATGTTCTATGTAATTTATGTTTATTTGAATATAAAGATTGTGCAACTTATTTTTATAAGCATCATGTAGTTTGAAGTTATAGGGGCTAAAAGATAAATATAAAAGAGTTTAGGGACCTATTTATAATTTTATAAAAAGACAAGAATTAAAGTGTAAAAATATTAGGACTGAGATGTAATTAATAAAATGTATAGGGTTGTTTCTACAAAAGTTTAGGACTTAAACATAATTTTAAATAAGTATAGGGGCCTAAGTGTAAAAATACAAAACTAAAACATAATTAATTATAATGAACTCAGGGTTCTTTTGTAAAATTACAGGGCTAAGATATTATTTATAAAAAAATCAGGGGCTAAAATGAATAATACAATTTTTTGGAAAATGAATAATATATTCTTTAGAAAATCAATAGTACAACTTTTAGAAAATCAATAATAGGGTTGTTTTTGCAAAATTTTAGGACCTAACATTAATTTTTATTAAGTATAGGGACCTAAATGTAAAAAGATAGGACTAAAACATAATTAATAATGAACTCAAGGGTTCTTTTGAAAAATTCCAAGGCTAATATATTATTTATAAAAAAATCAAGAGCTAAAATGAATAATATAATTTTTGGAAAATGAATAACACTATTTTTTTAAAAAAAAACCGACATGTTTTTAGCGGCGGCTCACAAAGGCAACCACCGCTATTGCTTTGTAGCGGCGGTGTGCTTTGTGAACCGCCGCTAATAAGGACTCCCCCAATAGAAGCAACGCGCTGGGGGCCCCTAACCCTAATCCCAACTGTTTGCTTTCATACGCCGTGAGGGTGCCCAATTCCGCTGCCATCTCCCCGAGCGCCGCCGCCCTCCGTCGCCTTGTGCCCTCCATCTCCGATGCCTCCCCGAGTGCCGCCGCATCGGGCCCCCTCCTCATTCCCCCGTGCCGGTCTCCCCCTCTTCAATGACGCACGCGTGCCTCCTCCCCTCCTCTCGCTCGCCAACCGTCACCACGTGGGCCTCCCCCTCATCGACGACGCGCTCCTCCGTCCCCGAGCGCTGCCGCGAGCACCCTCCTCATCCCCGAGCACCGCTATGGGCCCCCTCCTCATCCCCGAGCGCCGCCGCGGGCCCCCTCCTCATCTCGAGCGTCGCCATGGGCCCCCTCGTCCCCGAGCGCCGCCACGCCCCCCCTCCTCGTCCCCAAGCGTCGCCGTGGGCCTCCTCGTCCCCGAGTGACGCCGTGGGCCTCCTCGTCCTCGAGCGCTGCCGTGGGCTCCCTCCTGGTGCCTCCCTCTCTGACGCCCTCCTGCTCGTCGACGACTAGGTGCGTCATCCCTCTCGAAAGCCCCTCCTGTCCTCTGCACTAGATGTGTCCTCTGCGACACCCCTCCTCCCTCACTCGCCCTCTCTCTCCATATGTATGTGCGTTTGAATTCGTTAGCTTGAAACTGATGCCATATACTTGCTGTCAAATGCGATGTTCATGCTTGCTGTTCTATGCTTGCTGTCCTATGCTTGCTATCCTATGCTTACTAATGCCATATACTTGTTGTCCTTTGCTTGCTGCCATGGTGTGTCATGGTTCTGAAAATTCTAAGAATTGATGTGTCATGGTTCTTGCTGCCTATGCTCACTGCTAGTTACTGTCCTATCATCATTGCCTTGATCAATTTAGTTGCTGTCCTCACTATTGTTAAATGCTCACTACCATATTTACTCTATTTTTCATCGATTCTACATATATATGTCATATGCTCGTATGCTCTGAAATGATCATATTATCATTATTATCTTTTTTTGTGCATAGGTAATTTCTGAAAATTGGTGTGTCATGTAGTGGTTTCATATATGCAATGTGATATTCCTTGCTCTAGTTACTCGCTGAAAATTCTAAAAACTACCCGTATGCTTGTTGCATATGCTTGCTGCCATGGTGTGTCATGGTTCTAAAAATTCTGAGAATTGGTGGGTCTTGGTTCTTGCTGCCTATGCTCACTGCTAGTAACTGCCCTATCATTGTTGCCTTGATCAGTTTAGTTGCTGCCATCACTGTTGTTAAATGCTCATTGCCATATATTCTCTATTTTTTTAATCGATTCTACATATATATGTCATATGCTCATATGCTTTGAAATGATTGCTTGAACTTTGTTGAGCCCATATATTAATACGGCTCCTCTGCTCCTAGCTAATTTATTCACATTACTTACAAAATACCATATTGCTTGAACTTTGTTGAGCCGATTTGTTGTCTAATGCTTCGCTTAATGACTTAATGGTGTGCTACATTGAACAAGAGATATTCAAAGGACTTGATCTAGGTAAAATAAAGAAAGCCTTCTAGAAAAAAAGATAGGCAAATGCTCATGTGCTCTGTGCTCTACAGATTGTTTTAGCCATGATATGAGAAATGCCACAGCGTGCTCTCATATACTTGCTCACTGTCATGCTCACTATAGTTGCTTATTTGCTACCTGTGGTATTTCTTTTGCTGCCATATCTGAATGTGCTAGCTGCCCTATATACTTGCTCACTGTCATGCTCACTATAATTGCTTATTTGCTGCCTGTGGTATTTCTTTTGCTGCCATATCTGAATGTGCTAGCTGCCCTATATGCTTGCTTTTTTGCTCACTATAGTTACAATCTATTTCATACTTGTATTATTTACTTGTGGTAATCTATATGCTTGCTTTTTTGTTCACTATAGTTACAATCTAGCTGTCCTATATTTACTTGCTCTATGAACATGCTTATTGCCTACGATATATACGCGATGTCCATATGCCATATACTGGCTGCCTATGATATATCTGCTTCTGATATATATG
The DNA here is from genome assembly GCA_030378355.1 of Eleusine indica. Taxonomy (NCBI): domain Eukaryota; kingdom Viridiplantae; phylum Streptophyta; class Magnoliopsida; order Poales; family Poaceae; genus Eleusine; species Eleusine indica. The sequence goes on along the minus strand of CM059501.1, from coordinate 25,855,194 downwards.
CGATGTTCATATGCCATATACTTGCTGCCTATGATATATATGCTCAATGATGAAACCGGGCTAAGTGAGACTAGTCCAGTGACATGGACCATGTCAAGGATCTTAGAGCGTTGGAAGGCTGTTGATTCGGCAACCCGCACTGAGAGAAAATTTTGATTTTTCTATTCTCCTCCTTGTCTCTCTGTACTACTTATCTATTCTATTTACGCGATCCATGCTCAATGATGAAAGGGGGCTAAGTGAGGCTAGTATAGCAACATGGACCATATCCTAGGATATTGGATACATGCTGCTGTACAGGTCAAGGATCTGAGAGTGTTGGAAGGCCGTTGATTCGACAACCCGCACTGAGAGCAAATTTTAATTTTTCTATTCTTCTCCTTGTCTCTCTGTACTACTTATCTATTCTACGTAGGCAATCAACCCATGCTCAATGATGAAAGCGGGCTAAGTGAGGCTAGTGTGGCGACATAGACCATGTCCTAGGATATCGGATATATGCTGTTGTACGAGTCAAGTATCTTAGAGCGTTGGAAGGCCGTAGATTCGGCAACCCGCACTGAGAGCAAATTTTGATTTTTCTATTATTTTCTTTTGTTTTTCTTGTCTCTAAACTAGTCGTCATAACTAACATTAGCTGTCAAAGTCTTCTCGTCATGGCGGACAATATGCCCTCTCAAGAGGAAGGCGCCCTCAAGGCGCACTCACAAGTGAGGTCCTCTTCAGACGATAAAGGATCAAACGAACATTGGAAAGAACCAGACGCCCGGATCCTGATTTTGTGCCTCAAGATGAGGTATCTTGTCAAAGATAATTCTCTCATTGTTCAACTAATTTGTAAACTAAAATATACTACCTATATCCTAGGGACCTCGACGAAGTGCTCGTCGGCTATCTGCAGCAGAGGCTGCGACAGATGGAGCCCTCGAGCAGCAAGTGGAAGAGGTGTCTGCCCAAGTGTCCACACACAAACGCAAGCGCGGTCAGCGCTCCACGAACAAGGCCGAGGGCATCTACGAGGTTACTGCACTAGACCCAAAAAATGGAGAACTGATTGAACCCGCTGGTGTCAAGGCAAATGGCGGAACCTTTGCGGCAAAGTGGTGAGGGACCATTGCAAAATCACGTGGCAAGATTGGCGCCAAGTCCCGGATGGCAGAAAAGATGATATGTGGGCTGACGTCACGGCAACCATCCGGTTCCAGCGAGTAGATCTCGAGAGAGCCAAGGAGGCCATGATGTCCACTCTCAGTCACATCTTTCGAGATTACAAGTCCAAGCTCAACTACCAATATGTCAAGAATAATCGAACCCTATTCGACAAGCATGGAAATATTAGTCAGCAGGAATGGGATGAGTTTGTTGAGCAGAAGATGAGTAGTGCTTCAAAGGAGCTCAGTGAAAAGATGGTTGAGCTCAACAAGCGGAACATGTACAAGCCACGGTTAGGTCCGGGCGGATACAAAAAGAAGATTCCGATTTGGAGAGAGCAGGAAGCCAAGCTCCGCATGAAAGGAAAACCTGATCCTTTACCAAAAACCAATGAGCATACCAAGAATTGGGTATATGGTCGCTCTGAGTTAACCGATGAAGGAGAGATTATTGTGAAGGATCCCGTGACAGTTGAGGTCGTGCAAGCCTTGAAAGGTCCCATCACGGCGCAGACGGAGGCTAGTCTGTTTACACCGGAGTATCACAAGGATGAGCTAGCGAATGCTATTGGGACCAAAGAACATGGTGCTCGGGTACGAGGAGTGTCATCATCGGCAACATGGATAGAAGGTTTCTCTGAAACATCCTCACACCTCTACAAGAAGCATACATTGCACAAGAAAGAGCAAGAAGATAAAGCCAAGGAGGATTGGAGGCGGCAACTTCTTATGTTTGCTATCATTAAAGAAAGCGGTCGTTTGGACCCCAACCTGTAGACTGCGATGGATGCCTTGTTACGTGGTTCGTCCACATCCACCCAGCCATCCGTATCCACGCAACCATCTGTCTCCGGTCAACCATCAGTCCCTATGCAATCAGAAACAGAGAACATCACTGAGGAGACTCCTTGCGAGTTGCATGTTCCATTTGGTTACAAGGGGAAGACGATGAAGGTTGCATCCGGCACGGCATTTCCAGGAGAGACGCTCCATAACAGGGATATCTCCCTAGGTTACGTGCGTTTCATCGTGTCAGAAATAGTACCTGGCTATGAAGACAACGAGATCAAATGCCCGATACCTAAGGCGGGTATAGAAACTCTCCAAGACGCCCTCGGCTCTTTCATTATTTGGAAACACCGTGATGTTGTCCTCTCACCACGAGTTTCTCCACCCCTGTTGTCTGGGCACGGGTCCTTTCATGCGAGCCAGCCAATCAATACAGGTGGACAGCCGTCTCCTATGTCTGCGGCAGCCTCGGGAAACAAGCTCCAATCTCCTCGTGCGGAAGCCGACTTGACTTATAGTCCTATATTCTATAGTGACAACGAGCCTCTTCCATAGAGTGTTCAAGTTGAGCCTTCTCCTATTGTCGTCAAGGCTCTGCCAATTCAAGTCCAGTCTACGGCAATTCAAGTCGAGCCTCCATCAACAGCTGCTGCGGTGGTTCAAGTTCAGCCTCCGGTAATCCAAGTCCAGCCTGCACCAGTTGTCGTCAAGGCTTTGGTAATCCCAAAGACGATTACCGGATTTGGCAAAGAGCCAAAGGACCCAAAAGCAAAAGGTGATGCTGATAAGTACTTGGCTGGATTAAAAAAACATCTAGCAAGCACCGGCAAGCTCGTCCTGCAAGAAGAAGATCCTCGGAATGTATTATCGTACGACGATCAAATTTTGGAGAATTCTATGGATGATGTGGACTACTCGAAATGTATATTCAGTAAACCCCTTATATCAAATAACATGTACAAGAACCTGTCGTGGGAGACGCGGAAGTTGCTCGACTGGTACTAATAGGATTCCAGAAGAGGTGTTCAACGAAAATGACGAACAAATCTTATACCTATTTTGGGAGGATGTCCACTCGATGTTTCGTCTAGACACGATGGACGTCACCTTCATCACCTTGTGGTGCATGTAAGTGTCGTGTTCGATCTACTTCGTATTTCAAGCATAATTCGATATATTATCTTATGCTTTTTTGTAGCATGAACTCCTTTTTTCCAAAGAAAGGAGACCAATAGAAAGATTGGAGGGTGGCCTACATCAACCTAAGCCGGATCAACCAAAGCTTGATCAACCCAACGGTAAATCCGAAAAATAATCCGGATAAGACACCGATAGAGCTTGCTGAAATGAAGACGGTCTTGACAACAGAAGCAAGGGCTTATGTTGCAAATTACTTCTACGACTGCTTCATGAGGTGGCAAGATAGAGAGTGCATTATAACTACTTACAACTTCAAGTAAGTTGGACAGCTACGGCCTTTGTTATGTATCCTATGTTAAAATTAAATCCAATCATAATTAACTTGTTGACAACAAACATTGTTGTAGCAATCATTGGATCTGTCTGATGATACTTCCGAAAGAAGGGTACCTTCTATCGCTTGACAGCCTGGACTATGACAAGAACTTATATGACGATATTCTGAAAGTCATAGATCTGTAAGAAATTGGTCTATGTGTGTATGGTTTGATGATGTTATTATCATCTACTGATAAGCTTTTATCGGTCACGCAGTGCTTACGAGAAATATGCCATAGCCGATGGGGCATGTCATCCTACAAGGAAAAAGAAGATGTACTTTCGTCATAAGTTTTGGGTAAGACTTATATGCATCTCATACATGTTCTTATCATACTATCCATTCATATAATTATTGTAGGTGTAATGAACTTGTGTTCTCTACTTTATAGTGCAATAAGCAAATACGAGGAAGTGTGCATTATGGTTACTACACTTGTCTGTTCTCAGCTGGCACTTCAACTTACCTGGACCATATCATTGAGGACTCTGCTCATGTGACATAGAAAGCCACAAGGTCAAAGAGAGAATGGGCTGCAAAGATGAAAAGGGACGACGCGATCAAAAAGGGTATAATTCTTGAATCACGCGTTGACTTGAGTACAAATGTCATGTATCTAGTTGTAGCTTCTCTTTGTCGTTCTATGTTGAGAGAGGTAATTAGTCCAGATGGGAAGTGCTTTGACTCAAACAGTGAACTAGCAACAAAACATAGGTCCCTTTGTGAGTGGGCTAGTTCGAGAGCACCATATGAGCCTAATATGTCGAAAAAAGATGATGACTATGCATTAGGGTTCATATAAAACATTTTGTAAACTCGATTGAACATTTTGATGACAATGTTATATATATTCTATGATGAGATATAAATATCTGTGATGAGATTGTAAATACCTATGATGAGATGTTGTAAATATCTGTGATGAGATTTGTAAATTTCTATGTATGCAAAACCTTTGATATCTGTATATTTGCTAAAATTTATTTTTTTTTGGAAAATAACAAGTAGCGGCGGTTGATGTTGTCAACCACCGCTACTAATAGCCAACAGTAACGACGGCTGAAGATGTCAACAGTAACGACGGCGGTTTATTTAGGCGACAGACCACCCGCCGCCACAAACGCATATTTGTAACTGCGTTTGAGTAGCGGCGGGGTGGCCTACCCGCCGCTACAGTGCCTTTCCAACCGCTGCTTCAGACCATTTTTGTTGTTATGAAAAGATCCCGAACTGGAAACCAACAAAATTTTACATGTGAGATTTTATAAACAGACAAGAGATCTTGAAAGATCGAATTAACCAACTTTTTAAGCAAACAATTTCATGGGTGTCTGCCAAAAGGGAGAACAAGAACACGGGTTGATTCAAGAAATTAGCAAGGCAACAACACAGAGAGAAGACAAATTTGAGCGTTGGACTTGGGGGCGGCGCGGGGAGCAGGGAGCAAGCGGGGGCGTCAGCATCGGTGGACTGCGTGGGGACGAGGGAGTAGAAGCAGTGAGAGCGCCGCTGCACACCCGCACGGAGACCGGGATGCCGTTGCTCGAGCCCGAGCGCCTCTTTGAGGCATTGCAAGCGCCGCCACCGGATGCGTTATCCCCCACCCGAGATCTGGCGCCATCACCTCCGTCTCGGCATGGAGCACCTCCACCTTGACACATGAGGCAGGAGAGAGGGGGTGGTCGGGCCCTGGCCGACGCCACCTCCCCGCACGCGCCTGCCTGCCGACGGCCTCTGCCTCCTCCCTGCTTTCATCGCTCAGATGCGCCCTCCTGGTGCATGCATCCGGCCGCCTCGAGGTTGAGAGTAGCGGATTCGGCCACTTGGTGTGCGGAGGCGGTTCCGGCTCCAGCACAACACGGCGGGACCCGATGCAGTGGCAGGTGCTCTGGCGCGTGGCGTGGCGGGGCCTAAGGAGACATCGAGCAGGCACGCCGGGAGGAGGCCCCTTGAAGCAGGCGGGCGGCGAGGGAGAGGCGAGGCACGGGCGAAGATCGGAGAGGGAGACAGGCGGGAGGGGGAGGGAGATGGCGGCGGGGAGTGGAGCGCCAGGGTGAGAGAGAGAGTAGAGAAGAGAAGAGAGAGAGAAGGGAGCAGCGGATGCGAACGAGTTGTTGTCAACTGAGTGTAAAGATTTTTTCGGGTCCGGATCCGTAAAAAGTGACACGTTGAAAGGAAAAGCGTCACTAATTACAGGCCCTATTATAAGTGATGCGTTAAGAGTAGAAGCATCAACATTGTGAAGTCATTAGTGACGCGCCTTGACGGGGGGACTTGGTTTAGTGACACGTCCAGTTTTCACGTGTAATGATTATGTGATTAGTGACACTTCTCTTCAGAAGCATCACTAATTAAGATGTCATTTTTATGCCTTTTTTACATAGTGCTAGGGGAATGCTTCAGGGCACTCCACCCACGAGACCTATGCTAAGTTCCTGCAACTTCTTAGCACCAGCAAGACACCACCAGTGAGCCTCGTCCTTGAAATGGTTGAGGGCGACCTGAACATTTAGAGTGACGCCATCAAAAACACATCTGTTCCGAGTAGTCTAGAGGATCCAGGTGCCCAGAATGATAACAATGTTAAGTCCCTTATGCCTAGGCTTCGCGGCTTTCTTTTCTGCCTTGTGTTACCATTCAGCAAAACTTCTTTCTCGTCGCTTGGGCGCAACTTGCTGAAGGTTGATTGCCGACAAAACACTAAACCAGAACTGTCTTGCGAAGACGCAAGTAGTCATGATGTGCTAGACATCTTCTTCTTCTTGATCGCACAACATACATCGAGCAGGATGATCGAGACCTCTCCTCTGTAACCTATCTGCCGTCCAGTAACGATTTCTTAAGGCCAAGCACAAGAACATCTTACACTTGCCTGGAGCTCATGTTTTCCAGAGCCTTTTCCAGGGCTCAAAAGTAATTGAACCCTGAAAGTATGCCCGATATGTTGATTTACTAGAGTAACAGCCTGAAGCATCATGCACCCAAGTATGCTGATCCTCCTCGACCCTGAGATTGAACTCATTGAGGGCTTCTGCAACTGTACGGGTCCTTGCAATTCTTGGAGAGACATGTTCTAGCAACAAAGGGGCTATCTCAGAGATTACGCAGCCGTGAATCCATCTGTCACTCCAAAATAAGGTGTTAGTCTCATTGCCTACTTGTGTGGTAACCGAGATGGCAAACATGGCTATGATATTATGATGAGCCGACAGGTCAAGACCTCTCCAGGGCTGGTTAGCTTGGGTTTTCGCATGCCAGAGCCACCTCATTTGGAGAGCCCATCCCAATACTCCCAGGTTTTGAATGCCAAGTCCTCCCAACTCGATCGGTCGCTGCACCTTGTCCCATGCAACTAAACAACAGCCGCCATTGATCTGCTGCTGTCCTTTCTAGAGAAAACCCCGCTGAATCTTGTTAATTGCTTTGATCACCCATTTTGGTACATTGATAGCTATAAGCAGGTGAACAGGAATTGATAGAAAAATTGCACAAGCATTTTTCTTCCGGCCATGTTCAAGAGATGAGCTTTCCAAGATAGCAGTCGATCAGCTATCCTCTCAATCCATACCATCAGCTCTGCCCGACGTAACTTATTATTGGATAGAGACAGAACCAAGTAGGTACATGGGAAATCAGCCATCGGACAGGGGAGAGAATTTTCAATCACTTGATCAGCTGATTCCTCACATTGAATTGGATAAATATGACTCTTGAGCAGATTAGTTTGCAGGCCTGAGGCTGTGCCAAAACATTGGAGAATTTCCTTCATGACAGCGAGTCCGTTGGCTGTGGGGTGAATGAATAAGGCGACGTCATCGGCATATAAGGAGATGCGCTGTCCTGCTGTTCTTTGTGAGAGAGGCTGGAGCAGTCCTTGATCACCCGCTTTCGAGACCAAACTGTTCAACACATCCATGATGATGATAAAGAGCATGGGTGATAGGGGATCCCCCTGTCGCAGGCCTCTATAATGCCGTATACTATCACCTGGGTCGCCGTTGAGAATAATTTGAGTTGAAGCCATAGACAGTAAGGCAGATATCAGATTCCTCCACATTGGGCCAAAACCAAGATGTGAAAGAACTTCCAGGAGGAAGGCCCAAGAGACAGAATCGAAAGCTTTAAAAATATTCAGTTTCAAAAAGAGACTCGGTACTTTCCTCCGATGAAGGTGCTTGATAGTTTGTTGTACCATTATGAAATTATCGTGGATACAACGACCTCGTATGAATGCACTTTGGTTGGTTGAGATCATTAAATTTAGGAGTGGTGCAAGACGGTTGGCTAAGATCTTTGTAATCAGTTTGGCAAAACTATGAACTAAGCTTATGGGGCAAAAATTTAAGGCGAGTAAGGCATCCGGTTTCTTAGGAATGAGAGTCAAGAGAGTTGAGTTGAGCATCCAAAGTTTTTGCGCATTGCCTTGCTGTAGAGTAAGTATGGCAGCCATGAAGTCAGCCTTAATCACTGTCTAGCAAACTTTATAAAATCTGCCAGTGAAACCATCTGGGCTGGCGCTCTATCAGCTGGTAGACTCTTGATTGTAGCCCAGACCTCCTCTTCAGTTGTCGGATCATCAAGATCAGACAAATCAAGACCACCACCATGATGAAAGAATTCCAAGTCTAGGGTCTGTAATCATGGCAAAGCCGTCCCAAGAAGGCCCTCATAGTACCGAAGAAGAACCTGTTGTTTCTCTTCTTGGGAAGTCACAATTTGGTCGCCTTGCTGAAGTTTCAAGATTATATTCTTCTTTTTCCTATACATGGCCTGCTGATGGAAAAAAGAGGTATTTGCATCACCATCCTTAAGCTGACGGACCCTTGAGTGAAGCCAGGCGATAGTACACTCAAGCGAAGCAAGAGTGAGGCACAGACGTTTCAGTTTACTTTTTAGCCAGCCTTCCTCACCAGATAACGTCCTACTGTCCTGAGCAATCTCCAAGCGGTGCAAAATTCCCAAGCGAGAGCTAGTTGAGTTTTGTCATGCCCTTCTTGTCTTTGACTCCAAGATTCTAAAGCTCTGCAAAGGCGCTTCAGCTTGATTGAGATTCTCTCCAAAGGGCATGGACAGATAACAGGCTCACTCCAAGATGCTTGCACGGTGTCACGAAATTCCAGGAGTTTAGTCCAGAAACTTTCAAAGTGAAAACGCTTCTTCCCCTTTGTTCCATCCTTGATACCAAAAAGGAGTGGGCAGTGATCAGACATCTCTGTAGCTTGACTTTGTAGGATACAATCCGGGAACAAGGACTCCCAATCCACGGTACACAAGATCTTGTCTAACTTAACCAAGGGAGGTGCTTCCCGTTCATTCGACCATGTATAACGCCTTCCAATTAGAGTGATCTCCTTCAGTTCCATATCATTCACAAAACGTCGAAATCATCCCATCAATGCTTGATTGATGTTGTCATTGTTTTTATCTTGAGACTGATAGATCATGTTAAAATCCTCTGCCACAACCCACGGTCCGGGGCAATGACTTCGTACTTCATGCAATTCGTTTAGAAAACCTTGTTTCTCACTGTCGACATGAGGCCCATACACGCCCGTGAACCACCAAGACCTGTCATCACCACTGGAACTGTTGAAGTGGACAGAGACCGAATGTGGGTGAGCTCTGTGCGTATTTGAACTGAGTGTGCCATCTTTCTAAGCAACTAGAATGCCGCCCCTTGTATTCAGAGCCGGGAGAAAGACAAAAGATCCATAAACACGACCAAGAATAGATAGAACACCCCATTCTGAGATATAAGCTAATTTCATCTCCTGCAAACAAACAATAGCAGGTTTGGTTGCATCGACCACTTTACGCACCATGTCATGTCTTGCCCGATCATTCAGACCAGGAACATTCCAGACTAAGATGCTTGAGCTCGCCATTGATAACCAACTTAAGTCAAGATCAACGGGGAACAAAAAAACACATCCTATGCGCCAGGTGTCACGGACCTCAGTTGCGCGCGCACCTCCTGTGGGATTTGCCATCCAAACAGGGCTGCAAGTGCGGCAAGCTGGACAACATTTAGTGGTTCTTCAAACAATTTAGTGTAGCGCTTGAGTGCCTCATCAGAGATTCGTTCCTTCTCCTTTGACAAACCCAGTTTCTGGCACACCGTCGCTATAGCTTTAGGAACAGCCTTTGGTGGGAGCTTTGCCACTCTCCGGCTTCGTCTTGGGGTTGACAAAGGGGGCTTTTGCCTTCGTCTAGGCCACTGGATCACCGGTAAGGAAAGCTGAGCACCCACTGGCTTGGTTACCTTACTGATGAAAGTAGAAATACCCAGGTTTGACTCTGCCTCCGCCGGGAGAATGTCGGTTCCACTTTCGGTTCCACCTTCTGCTGGGTGTGTGGGGGGTTGTCGTGCAATGTCAAGGGAGTAAGCTCCAGCGGGAGGCTTGCGCCTTCAACTGCTGAGGCCCCTACCCTTGAGCCGAGGAGCACTCCTTGTCCTGGCCAGAGGTGGTGTCAAGACTGGGCACAGGCAAGCCCTGTCTGTCCTCGTCCGAGCAGGCGTTGAGACCAGGAACAGGCACTCCAAGGGAGAGCAAAACTTGCTCTCATGTCGCGACTTCTCCAAGCGAGAAGCGCGTCGACGAGAGAACACCTGGGAGAAAACTCTGGCAGGTCGTTCTGGTGGTGTTTGGAGTAGGCCGAAATCCGGCATCGAGCGACTTGCCTCCGGTGAGCCAAGGGAGGGGGGTGCCTGAATCTCCTCCAAGGCATTTGCCGAAGCGGAAGCAAGGGGGAGACCAGCGCCAAATCCAGCCCTTAGGGACACGGCCAAGGAGACAAAGGATCGGGTCGACTAGGGAGATGGTGGAAGCCGATGAGACTTCGAGAGCCGAAGGAGAACGGAAAGCACGGATAGGCGAGCAGAACAAAGAAGCAGAAACCTGGCCAGTTTCAGGAAAGGCTGGCCCGGTGTACTGAGCTGGGGTCCTGGAGAGAACCTGCCCACCATCCATGTGAAGGGTACGTTCTTGGGCTTCGAAGGAGGCCGGCCCATTAACCCGTGGATGGGTCGAATCAACCACAGGCTGCGAGTGGTGGTCAACTAGAGGAATCGAATTTGAACGTTCCAGTTGCAAGGGGAGGCGAAGTGAAATCTCGGCCTCCTCCTGCATTGAATCCGCCACAAGCGGCAAGACAGAGATTGGTTGCGCTTCCCCACTACAAGGATTGATGAGTAGTGCCGCATGATCTACAAGAGGGTCCTATGAGCTCGAGGCCAGCGTGCCGCATGGGGGAGCCGTTGCAGCATTGAATGCCTCGGGGACTGAGGGGTCATTCCCCACTAGGGTCCCTGACTCCGCCATGTGACCATCATCGCAAGCGCGAGGCCCTAGGTGGGCATGCACCAGGATTCGTGGCCCACCGCCCCTCGCCAGCGAGCCAGGAGGAGAACTCGCTTGTCGCCACCTTCGCTCTCCGCCCAGATCCAGATCGTCCAAATCAGGGGCAGCGGGTGGAGAACCACCGGCCGGAGGTGCCATCGCCAGCACGAGACACTGAAACGACAAAGGGGTATTCGAGTCCATGCTTCATGGGCTCCGCCGAGTGGAGCAGCGGCTCGACGATGACCAAGTCCATGGCCGGCGGGATTTGGTCTCGCTAGAAGCACCACCCTGAGAGCTTGAAGGAAGAAAAGTCCTGCCGGTGCACCGTGTTATGGTGCAACTCGCTGATCCAGCACCACTCATCAAGCAAATGCTCCACTGTTTCCATCTCCCAGGCATGAGCCGGAACTCCTCGGAGCTCGACATCAACACGAACAGAGAGGGAGACACCAGATGCCTTCATGAACCGCGGCCAACGCCGAAAATGGAGAGTGAACGGTGGGGTCTGGAAGGGATGACCGTCGTTGTAGACCCAGGATGCCGCCTCAAAGTTAGGCAGCACCAGCAGGAACTCCGCCACGCTCAGCTGGTGGAACTCGAAAACATTGACCGGGATTTCAAAACGGGAGGCAAGCTCAACCGTCAGAACATCGACCGGCACAGGCGAGACGTTGGTGATGATAGAGACCGCCAATGTGTTGCGAAGCTCGTCCTCAGCCCGAGCAATCTTTATTGAACGATCGATGATGGGACAAGGCCGTCATGGTGCCACATGTGACACTCCTAGTGTCATTAGGGTCTCAAGGGTGTCACTTAGGCAGCATAAAACCAGAACACAAGCATTTGAATTTAAATTCAAATTGCAATTCCATTGAATTCAAAACCCAATTGAATGACCTTTGAACTGCAAGTCCCAAATTTTCAGTAAGACTCACCTTTGCAAAACTTATATGTTGATGGTCTTGGTCAATTAGAATTTTGGGAATTTTCTCAGAATTTTCATCCATCAATAAAGGCCTCAAATAAATGTTAGAATGGTTTAAAACCAGCTCTGTTTATAAAATTCCTGAGCTTTTTGTAGTGGGGACTGTTGGTAGTTAGTATTTTTGTAAAAACCAGCACATTATGGGGAGCCTACCATAATTTTGGTCTGATTTTAGCAGATCTGGATTAATTCTAACAAAATTTGCAAAGGCAGTCGGCTGAAAGGATTGGAAAAAGAAAGGAAAAAGAAAATCTGCCCATCGGACCCGCCTGTCAGCGACTCAGAGAAAACACACCCGGCCGAGGCCGCGCTGCCCCACCCGTCGCGCGCCGCGTGGTCGCCGGCGTACGGCCAACGGCCGTTGCCGCGGATCGACGGCCCCACGCGCACGTTCGGACATCCCCTCTGTCGCCTGTCCGAACGCACTCGCCCCCGCATTCACTCCTCGCTCTCGCTCTCTCCCCGCCATCGCGTCTGCTTCTGCCGTCGCCGCTGCTCCGCGTCGCTTGGCCGCCACCGCCCGCCGGAGCCCAAGCCAAGCTTCTGGAAGCAGCGCCGAGACGACCCGACGAGCCTGCACCTGCTTCCCCTGCACCGCGCGGTCGGCATTGGGAGATCGGCCCGGTTCGTCCCCGGCGCCGACAGTCGATCCCGAACTGTTCCCCCGCGCCGCTTCCACCCCGAGGTGAGCCATCTTTCGATCCCTCGCTCGAGGAGCTTCTCATCTTGTTCGCGCACGCGTTTGAGCTCTGGTTGGACAAATCCGACCACGTTCTCCCCTAGTTCTTCGCTCGAGGCCGCCGCCGACCACCGCAACCCCCACCTCGCCGGTGAGACCGCACCCCCGGCCTCCCTCTCGCAGGAGAAGCTCGGTGACCTCCTTCTCCGTGCTCCAGTGAAGCTTCCCGGCGAGATCCCGAGTCCAACCGCCCTTCCCTTCTTGCGCCAGCCGCCGCTGCACCCTGCTCTGTTTCCGCCGTCGTCGCTGGGCCATGCCCGACCATCGCCGGTGTTTCCCGATGGCCTAGATGGGTGCGCGGTGTCGAGTAGGTCGTTTTTCCTTCCTAGGCCAGCCCGAGCCAGGAACCGCAGCGAGCTGCAGCGAGCCCCCCCCCCCGCCCCCCGCGAGCGCCGCCGTGCTCCGGCAAGAGCGCGCGCGCCCTCGGCCCCGCTGGCCACTGGGCCGCGAAGGCCAGTGGGCCTGGCCTCGCTCTCGGGCCGCGCTTGGCCCGAAGCGCCCCCGCGCTCGCGCTCGCCCGCTGGGCCACGCGCGAGTCCCAGCCCAGTAGGCTGCCTGTTTGCGGCCCACGAAGTTTAAATCGGTTTTTCGTGATTTATTCATTTCCAGAAATGGGTTAAACTGGTAAATTGCATATTAAATTGAATAATAGGAATTTTGTAGCAAGATAAATTTTGTTAGACTTGTGTGAACTTGTACTGTTATAGAAAAATGCTAATGCCACATGCATAGTAATTTTTATACCAGGGTTAAAATAAATAGGAAAAACACTAATAGAATTTTAATTAATTACAGAGATCTGATAAAATATTAAAAATTGGCCTCCAGGTAGGATTTTCAGTTTTAGTCTCCCTGGAAAATTTTCATATAGAAATTCTCTGTTTATTAGCTGAAATTAATTTAATGCCATTTTCTTATATTAATTAATAATTAATCTTTGGCTTAGAGCTTGATAGTGAAACTTAGCAATTAAATCACTCCTGGTGTAGCCTAATTTTAAGTTCTCACCCCTGCCCCTTTTGAAGAGCAGAACCTTGACGACGAAATAAATTGTGCCCCGGGTGCAATTTTAACCGTTGATAAATGGTTCCGCTTTAAGGCTGTTCACGGGTACTTGCACTTTGCGAGGGTTTTGCTCACACTAATGCTATTTAGTTAGCACCTGCAAACCCTGGGCGGCACTTGCACAGCTTTGCCCGGCACACACCGACACATCGTACTTGGATGCGACGTCGTCGCGGTCGAGTACTAGAGTCCATGAAGGAAATACACGAAATACCCTCGCATGGTGCCCCACTCCTTGAGTAATGCTTTCGAACGACTCGCACCCCGTTTACTTCCACTGATAACAGTGTGCATTAATGTATTTATTGAGGAAGTGCCATGAATCTTCTCTCATAGCATTCCCTCTTGCATCATATAGATCACGCCGTGAACCACGTGGAGGCTGGACCGGAGCAGGACCCAGAATGAGCCGAAGGTGCCGTAGCTGACCAAGAGCAGAACCAAGGCAAGCCCCGGTGCATAACCCCGTTTTGAATTTTTATTCTATCACTAGCTAGGAATGTAAGCTTGTCTGTGCATTAAGTGATAGGAGTTGCTTGAAATCCCTAGCGTGTAGTAGGTCCCTCTTACCGATTACTAGCCTCAGGATGATAGCCGCTCTGCTTAAAGTAAGACGACTGTTGATCGAGTGGTATGGAGACCACTCGTAGGTAGGAATTATTATCACAGAGGAATGGGATTGGATGAAGAAAAGGGTGGATGGAATCACAATGAAGACCGGACGAGCAACTAGGTGGAAAGGGAAGGACAGCTTGTCTTCAAGGAGGTAGCCCCGTCCGAGTCCCCCCTAAGGCTACGCCTCGTGTCCGGCCCATGGGATCAAGTTTGAACGTACTGTTTGCATGCTGGAGATATGGGCCCAGTAAACCGACGTAGCTACGACTACCGCTTGGTCTGAAGATAGCCTTCTCCCTTCTTTGATGGAACTGGGGCTGAGAGGAGGGAACAATCCACCCACGGATGGCGGCATGAGGCGCATCGCGTTGGGGGACCCTTCTCGGGGGAGTCTGGACCCGGAAGACCCTGCGATACCGTGAGCGAAAGGTTGCTCCATGCGGCTTCCCGGAAGCGCGTATGGGTCGTGCAAGCAGGTTTCTCCTGCAGGATGTAAATCGATTCGAGTCGCTGCCCCTCACAGTAACGAGCACCACTTGATCGCTGCTACGGAACAGTGACGGAAGCCATTAAGATGCTGTGTGGGTTTAATACTGCTATGTGAAATTCTTAAGATTGTATTGCAACCATGATTGTAATAGCTCTAGTGCAAACTAAATTTATTATTCTGCACGACAACTTAACATGATGCTAAAACTGGAAAAGTAAGGATCCACTCTTAGGCGGGTTTTCTGGCAATTTAAAACCCTATTCCCTAGCCTTGCATGACTAGGTGTCGGCTGTAGTTGGCCATTTTGACGGGTCAGTCTTGCTGAGTAAACTAGTTACTCAGGGCGTAGCTCTATGTGGTTTTCAGATGACCAGGTCGGAGAGTGCCACTGTGGAGGAAGGTTTCATTGGGAGGGCCAGCGCCCCGATTGCTGGAACATCGAATGGGAGCTGTGCACAAATGAAGATGAGGATTAGATCTTTGCTTGCCGGTACGGTGCTTGGGCAAGGCACCTATTATGGCCGGATGATCTCTGTGTGTCGCCATGAGAGGGCGACTTGTATCTTAGCTATTTTGTCAAACTGGTGAACCAGTGTTGAACTTTTCGCTTCCGCAAATTTATTCTGTCAAAACCCCAGTTTGTAAAGATAACTTCGGATTTATGTAAACTCTGCTTCTCCACCTATGTTCCTGTTGGAATTATTTTCTCTGTCATGTATTGTACTATTGGGCGCCCCAGCGCGTGTCGCCACCCGAGGGAGATCCTAGAACGGAACCATCTCCGTGGTAAGGCGGGTCCGTGACAGTGTGGTATCAGAGCTATCTCGGGAATAGTACAATATTCAAAGACATATTTTCGAAAACCCCGTAACGAACGTGTGAGGACGTGCCCAATAGATTATTAAGTTATGATTCAGGTGGCAAGGCTAACTGTAGGAGGTTGTTTGTTTAAATACTGTACCTACGGCATCGTGAACGCAGGTATGTGTCCCGCCCAGTGGACCGTAACATGGGAAGCTAGCACAATGGTGTGAACGCGGGCTGATTGCGTGAAACATCAGTGTCCTGCCCTAGGACAATAATGAGGGATTATTTTTGGCACGTTTCTTTTGATTTGATGTAATGTTTCTGGAATAAATCTTCTGCAGATACGCTAACCATGATTCTCGTAAGAAACGGGTAGTATACGACTAACTTGAGAGATCGTCTGCCACCGACTATACGAATGGTCCTATTCGTGACCAACTTTTTATTTGGTGAGGACGGGTAGGCCGAAATCATTTGCATATGTGAAAATGTTAAAAGCGCCGCAACGTTAACAAGGAACCGAAGTTCTAGCCGTATGTCTTCCGCACACTAATCGATACCTCCTCGCTTGTGACTTTTGAACTCTTAAACGAACTTTCTGACTCTAGCCAGAACGTTGGTGAAGAATCACCGGACACCACCAACTTGGTCGTTCGAGTCAGCACGTCGAAATCGGGTTATTACAATTTCAGGTTGTATGCCTATTGCGCTAAATCCGTGATTCCTTGTTCCGCTCACCCTAGGACTGTAGCTGTGTTTTCGAGGAAGTGGTTAAGGATTCTATCACGATAGTATTGGACTAGAGTCTGTAGTTTACTCGCTGCATCAAGTTGTTTTATTTTGGCCTGCACCCTCTACGTTGGGAACGAGTACTCACTACTTGGGGTTTGTGTTCCAGATGGACGAGCACGGGTTTGAGCTGTTCCAGCACGACGGGTGGCGTTATACCACCGGTCTACACCACCGTGGCATTCCCACCCTTTTGTGGGAGATGCTACGCGCCCTGGGCTACGAGGAGCAGCCTTCGTACCGTGGCCGTGAGACCCGCCGCCACGGTGTGCCTTTTGCAGAGGTGCATCTCAGTGTCACCCCACACCCGCGCAACTCCGACTTGGCGGGTATGGAGAGCACCGTCACGGCTGGGAGCCTCCGGGAGGGCCTGGAGAGAGTCGCTCACTGGGCCCTCACTCACTTCTGTGGGCGCAACGTAGCAGCGCTCTCGGGGACTCCGTTCGAGATGATTCCCATTTGGCACCACGCTGACCCGGTGTGGCAGAGGCGCGTGAGACGCGTCTCTCGTGACGACTACCCGGAGTACCACGCGGGGTACCACCGCGTAGCTCACTACTCCGAGTATCTCCTCAACTTGGATGAGGAGTCTAGCAGCCGCAACAGAGTCTTGCTGGCGGATGCTGAGCAGGTGTGGCTACAGAGGAACGACCTGCAGACACAGGTCGATGCGCAGCAGAGAGAGATTCAGCGGTTGACCGCTGCTCTTGAGGCGAGTGAGACTCGTGTGACGGAGATCACTGAGCAGCGGGACACTCTCGCGCAGGAGGTGGACAGACGAGGTATAATTATGCAGCAGCGGGTGAACCATAACGAGCACCTGCAGCAGCAGCTGGCGAGTGCCCAGCAGGAGATGGACCTTATGGGGGAGGATCTGGAGATGTTGATTCATGAGAACCAGGACCTCCAGGCTCAGTTGGACGCGGTTGCTGCACCGCAGGCAGCACCCGCAGAGGAGGAGCCCGAGGAGGATGCGGGCGAGGAGTCCGACGTGGACTACGAGCCACCCGCTCCGACCGGCGCGGACCGACCAGGGCCCTCTGGCACCGCCGGTGTCCAGGCTTGGCAGCAGTAGTAGATGCGACTAGGTCGTGCTTGTAGGGCTGGGTAGATGGATAGCTTTTGGGACACTGCACGCGTGGTTGTTGTATTTTGGGGATCACCCGCGTGATTAGCTTTTGCAAACTCGACGGGCACATATTCCGAGTTTATGTAGAGTGGAACTGTTGACTTGTACTAGGATTATGTTAACTTGGAAATTTTGGCTTTCTCGAGATTATGTTGTGTACCACATTGCTGTCCCATGTGCTGTGTCATTTGCTTTGGTAACCTATATTGCTCACATTGGATAAGAGACTAATTGGACCCTTATTCTTGCATTTCAGAATGGTGCGCACCCGTAACACCAATGAGCTGCATGGCGAGCAGCCCGAAGGTTCCAGGGCTAGAGGGACTGACTCTCCGCTAGGAACTCCACCACCGCCGCCGCCATCTAACCCCATGCAGATGATGGCGCAGTTTTTCACGTCGATGATGGAGGGCCAGCAACAGCAGGCGGAGTTCATGAGGGAGGTGGCACAACAGAACCTAGCAAATCGTAACGCTAGGGGCCACCACGACGGAGCACTGCAGAATAGCTCCTACTCTGACTTCCTCGCTACCAGGCCTCCCACGTTCAGCTCAACCACCGAGCCCATGGAGGCGGAGAACTTCCTTCACATGCTTGAGTCCAAATTTGGACTCCTTGACTGCACGCCGATGCAGAAGACACTGTTCGCCGCGCAGCAACTGCATGGTGCGGCTGGGGCATGGTGGGCCAACCATGTCGCTTCTATTGGAACCGACCGACAGATTACGTGCGACAAATTCAAGGATGCGTTCCGTGCTCACTACATCCCTGCGGGGCCCATCCGCAGGAAGGCGCGTGAATTCGCCGCACTGAAGCAGGGCAGTCGCAGTGTCGAGGAATACTGCGAAGAGTTCAACCGGTTGGCGCTGTACGCCCCGAAGCAAGTGGACACCCCCGCCAAGCGCAAGGACCATTTCTTGGAGGGGCTAAGTGCTGAGCTACAGGACCGCCTCAACCTTAACATGGGAGGCACATTTGCCGAGTTTGTCAATAACGCGATCGTCGCGGAGGACGGATATCACAGGGTGATGGCAGAACGGAAGCGCTCCGCAGGTGCTATGGGGCCAGCCAGTGGACCCCCGCAGAAGTTCCGCATGGTGTACACCACCCCGTCGGGACAGAGGTACCGCTCCGCTCCCGTGCCGACACCTGTTGTGCGCCCGCCTCCATCAGCACAGCAGCGAACCCCGGTACCGCGTCCGCAGCAGAGTCAAGGTGGATTTCGCCCACCCCAGCGGCCGAACCCTCAACCCGAATCTTTCCCCTGCTACAACTGCGGCCGTCCGGGGCATTTCTCAAGGGAGTGCCCGCACCCCAGGAAGAGCACTGGTCAGAACCTGTCAAGGAGTAACAACACCAACAACAACCGCAACAACCGAGGACCCGTTCGTGCGGGGCGAGTGAACAACACTACCCTGGAGGAGATTCCGGAGAACAGCCCCATCCTTGCTGGTATGTTCTCTGTTCGAGACCACCCTGCACTAGTATTGTTTGACTCAGGAGCATCTCATAGCTTTGTCAGTGGGTTCTTCGTCGATAAGTATCGGCTGCCTCGTACCCTTATGAGAGCACGGTACACCATTAAATCAGCTGGTGGACAAACCCATGCTCTATATGAAATAGACAAACTTCCAATAACCCTAGGATCAAAACTCTACCCTACTAAGTGCATAGTCTTGGATGGGTGCAGCATTGACATTATCTTGGGCATGCCTTGGATGAGGCAACATAAGGCTATACTGGACATAGACGCCTACACTATGCACCTAAACTCTCCCACCCATGGTAGCGTAAGCTTCCGAGTATGACCACCCCAACTGGTCGCACCAAGCGTTCACCACACCACCGCCGGACAAATAAAGGATATTCCAGTGGTTAGGGAATTTCCGGACGTATTCCCTGACGATCTCCCCGGACTTCCACCGGATCGGGATGTTGAGTTCAAGATTGAGCTTCAGCCAGGAACGGCACCCATATCCAAAAGGCCGTATAAAATGGCGCCTAAAGAACTAGCGGAGTTAAAGGAGCAACTTAAGGAGCTACTGGATAAAGGATTCATTCGACCAAGCTCCTCACCTTGGGGTTGTCCGGCATTATTCGTGAAGAAGAAAGATGAGACCCTGAGGCTGTGTGTAGACTACCGACCCCTCAATGCGGTGACTGTCAAGAACAAATATCCACTGCCCCGTATTGACATCCTCTTCGACCAGTTAATAGGAGCTAAGGTGTTCTCCAAGATTGATCTCCGGTCGGGTTATCATCAGATTAAAATTCGTGCCGAGGACGTCCCCAAGACCGCCTTTTCTACCCGGTACGGTCTATATGAGTATTTAGTGATGTCGTTCGGATTGACAAATGCACCAGCACACTTCATGTATCTCATGAACTCAGTGTTCATGCCCGAGTTGGACAAGTTTGTGGTGGTTTTCATTGACGACATTCTAGTCTACTCGAAGTCGGAGGAAGAACATGCAGAGCATCTCCGTGTTGTCTTACAGAGGTTAAGGGAACACCAGCTGTATGCTAAGTTTAGCAAGTGCGAGTTTTGGTTGAAGCAAGTACCGTTTTTAGGCCATATTGTTTCGGAAGAAGGCATCGCGGTAGATCCCACTAAGGTAAGAGATGTGCTGAACTGGAAGACACCGAAGACCGTATTCCATGTACGCAGTTTTCTAGGATTAGCTGGCTACTACCATCGTTTTATTCCCAATTTCTCCAAAATCGCGAAGCCCATTACAGAGTTGCTTAAGAAGGATAAGAAATTCATATGGGATGAGAGCTGCGAAAACGCTTTTCAAACCTTGAAGAAGCACCTGACCACGGCCCCAGTATTAGCTCAACCGGACCTGGGGAATCCGTTCGATGTCTTTTGTGACGCTTCGGGTATTGGATTGGGATGTGTGCTTATGCAAGATGGAAGAGTTATTGCTTATGGATCGAGGCAATTGAAGAAGCACGAGCAGAATTACCCCGTGCATGACCTGGAATTAGCAGCAGTGGTATTGGCCTTGAAAATGTGGAGACATTACCTCCTTGGGAATTTAGTTCACATATACACTGACCACAAAAGCTTCAAGTATATTTTCACTCAAGACCACCTGAACATGAGACAACGTCGTTGGATGGAATTGATCAAGGACTACGAGCTGGAAGTCCATTACCACCCGGGAAAGGCGAATGTAGTGGCTGACGCCCTAAGCCGCAAGGCTCACTGTCACCACATCCTAGTCAGCCCACAAGTCCAAGATGGTCATTATGTCCAAGTAACACCCCATGGAGCCCTATACAACTTAGCATTAATCCCTACCTTGCGGGAAGAAATAGTGTCAGCTCAGAAAAAGGATAGAGGCATAGCACACCTAAAAAGAAGACTAAAGGAGGGTGATGCTAAAGTACAGTGCTTTCGAGAAGACGCTGAGGGTGTGTTATGGTTCAAGAATCGACTGGTGGTTCCTAAGGATCTGGAACTCCGCAAAAAAATTTTGGACGAGGCTCACATGGCAAAGTACTCCATGCATCCGGGCAGCAACAAAATGTACCATGATTTGAGATCCAAATATTGGTGGACTCGTATGAAAAGGGAAATAGCACGTTATGTCGCGGAATGTGATACCTGCCGCAGAGTCAAGGCCGATCATCTGAAGAAGGCAGGCCTACTCCAACCCTTGAGTGTTCCAGCTTGGAAATGGGAAGATATCAGCATGGACTTCATCGTTGGTCTACCGTTGACGGCACATAAATTCGACTCCATATGGGTCGTTGTGGACCGATTAACAAAAGTCGCCCACTTCATCCCTGTGTCGACGTGGTTTAGGATGCAAAAGTATGCGCAACTCTACATTGAGCGAATCCTGTGTTTGCACGAAGTGCCCAAGACTATCGTGTCCGATCGAGGCTCCCAATTTGTGGGACGCTTTTGGGAGAAGCTACACGAGACACTGGGTACCCGGCTGATTAGAGGTTCCGCATACCATCCCCAAACCGACGGTCAAACGGAAAGAGTTAACCAAATATTGGAAGACATGTTGAGGGCATATGTGCTGAATCACAACAAGAAGTGGGATGAGTACCTACCCTTGGTAGAATTCGCTTACAACAATAGTTACCAGGAAAGCATCAAGATGGCACCATTCGAGGCTCTCTATGGGCGCCGCTGTCGCACACCATTGAATTGGTCGGAATCAGGGGAGAGGATAATCTTTGGTCCGGAGCTAGTGCAGCAAGCTGAACAGAAGGTACTTGAAATCCAATCCAACTTACGCGCGGCAAAGTCCAGGCAGAAGAGTTATGCAGATAAAAGGTGCCGCCCGTTGGAATTCAGGGTCGGCGATATGGTCTACCTCCGAGTGTCACCCACCAAGGGTGTGCAACGGTTTGGAATTCGCGGGAAGTTAGCACCCCGTTATATTGGTCCCTACCCTATCATTGCTAGATGTGGGCCAGTGGCCTACCGGCTCCAACTGCCAGCGGAACTCGCTGGAGTGCATGACACGTTTCACGTGTCCCAACTCAAAGGGTGTTTGAAAACACCGGTGGACATACCACTGGAAAGCACCCAACAACTACAACCTGACCTGACTTATGCCGAGCATCCAGTAAAGGTGATGGATGAGAAGGAGCGAGCGACACGTAAAAAGATACTGAAGTTCTATAAAGTCCAATGGAGCAACCATACCGCCAGAGAAGCTACTTGGGAAACTGAAGAGTTCCTGCGAAGCTGCTACCCCGAGTTCCTACACCACCATCTAGGTAAACCTTCAGCACCTCTCTTAATCTCGGAACGAGATTTTCTTAAGGGGGGAGGGCTGTGACACTCCTAGTGTCATTAGGGTCCCAAGGGTGTCACTTAGGCAGCATAAAACCAGAACACAAGCATTTGAATTTAAATTTAAATTGCAATTCAATTGAATTCAAAACCCAATTGAATGACCTTTGAACTGCAAGTCCCAAATTTTCAGTAAGACTCACCTTTGCAAAAATTATATGTTGATGGTCTTGGTCAATTAGAATTTTGGAAATTTTCTCAAAATTTTAATCCATCAATAAAGGTCTCAAATAAATGTTAGAATGGTTAAAACCCAGCTCTGTTCATAAAATTCCTGAGCTTTTTGTAGTGGGGACTGTTGATAGTTAGTATTTTTGTAAAACCCAGCACATTATGGGGAGCCTACCATAATTTTGGTCTGATTTTAGCAGATTGGGATTAATTCTAACAAAATTTGCAAAGGCAGTCGGCTGAAAGGATAGGAAAAAGAAAGGAAAAAGAAAAACTGCCCATGGGACCCGCCTGTCAGCGACTCATAGAAAACACACCCGGCCGAGGCCGCGCTGCCTCGCCCGTCACGCGCTGCGTTGTCGCCGGCGTACGGCCAACGGCCGTTGCCGCGGATCGACGGCCCCACGCGCACGTTCGGACATCCCCTCTGTCGCCTGTCCGAACGCACTCGCCCCCGCATTCACTCCTCGCTCTCGCTCTCTCCCCGCCATCGCCTCTGCTTCCGCGTCGCTTGGCCACCACCGCCCGCTGGAGCCCGAGCCAAGCTTCTAGAAGCAGCGTCGAGACGACCCGACGAGCCTGCACCTGCTTCCCTTGCACCGCACGGTCGGCATTGAGAGATCGGCCCGGTTCTTCCCCTGCGCCGACAGTCGACCCCGAACTTTTCCCCCGCGCCGCTTCCACCCCGAGGTGAGACATCTTTCGATCCCTCGCTCGAGGAGCTTCTCATCTTGTTCGCGCACGCGTTTGAGCTCTGGTTGGACAAATCCGACCACGTTCTCCCCGAGTTCTTCGCTCGAGGCCGCCGCCAACCACCGCAACCCCCACCTCGCCGGTGAGACCGCACCCTCGGCCTCCCTCTCGCAGGAGAAGCTCGGTGACCTCCTTCTCCGTGCTCCAGTGAAGCTTCCCGGCGAGATCCCGAGTCCAATCGCCCTTCCCTTGTCGCGCCAGCCGCCGCCGCACCCTGCTCTGTTTCCGCCGCCGTCACTGGGCCATGCCCGACCATCGCCGGTGTTTCCCGATGGCCTAGATTGGTGCGCGGTGTCGAGTAGGTCGTTTTTCCTTCCTAGGCCAGCCCGAGCCAGGGACCGCAGCGAGCTGCGGCGAGCCCCCCCCCCGCCAGCGCCGCCGTGCTCCGGCGAGAGCGCGCGCGAGCGCGCACTCGGTCCTGCTGCCTGGCCTCGCTCTCGGTTCGCTCTTGGCCCGAAGCGCCCCCGCGCTCGCGCTCGCCCGCTGGGCCGCGCGCGAGTCCCAGCCCAGTAGGCTGCCTGTTTGCGGCCCACGAAGTTTAAATCGGTTTTTCGTGATTTATTCATTTCCAGAAATGGGTTAAACTGGTAAATTGCATAGTAAATTGAATAATAGGAATTTTGTAGCAAGATAAATTTTGTTAGACTTGTGTGAACTTGTACTGTTATAGAAAAATGCTAATGCCACATGCATAGTAATTTTTATACCAGGGTTAAAATAAATAGGAGAAACACTAATAGAATTTTAATTAATTACAGAGAGCTGATAAAATATTAAAAATTGGCCTCCAGGTAGGATTTTCAGTTTTAGTCTCCCTGGAAAATTTTCATAAAGAAATCCTCTGTTTAATTAGCTGAAATTAATTTAATGCCTTTTTTCTTATAATAATTAATAATTAATTTTTGGCTTAGTATGTGATAGTGAAACTTAATAATTAATTCACTCCTGGTGTAACCTAATTTTAAGTACTCATCCCTGCCCCTTTTGAAGAGCAGAAGCTTGTTGACGAAATAAATTGTGCCCCGAGTGCAATTTTAACCGTTGATAAAAATGGATCCGCGCTAGGGCTGCTCACGGGTACTTGTACTTTGCGAGGGTTTGGCTTACGCTAAATGCTAATTAGTTAGCACCTGCGTAACCTGGGCGGTACTTGCACAGCTTTGCCCGGCACACACCGACACACCGTGCTTGGATGCGACGTCGTCGCGGTCGAGTACTGGAGTCCATGAAGGAAATACACGAAGTACCCTCGCCCGGTGCCCCACTCCTTGAGTGATGCTTTCGAACGACTCGCACCCCGTTTACTTCCACTGATAACAGTGTGCATTAACGTATTTATTGAGGAAGTGCCATGGATCTTCTCTTTAGCATTCCCTCTTGCATCATATAGATCACGCCGTGAACCACGTGGAGGCTGGACCGGAGCAGGACCCAGAAGGAGCCGGAGGTGCCGTAGCTGACCAAGAGCAGAACCAAGGCAAGCCCCGGTGCATAACCCCGTTTTAAAATTTTTATTCTATCACTAGCTAGGGATGTAAGTTTGCCTGTGCATTAAGTGATAGGAGTTGATTGCAACCGTAGCGTGCAGTAGGTCCCTCTTCCCGATTACTAGCCTCAGGACGATAGCCGCTCTGCTTAAAGTAAGACGACTGTTGATCGAGTGGTATGGAGACCACTCGTAGGTAGGAATTATTATCACGGGTGAATGGGATTGGATGAAGAAAAGGGTGGATGGAATCACAATGAAGACCGGACGGGCAACTAGGTGGAAAGGGAAGGACGGCTTGTCTTCAAGGAGGTTGCCCCGTCCGAGTCCCCCCTAAGGCTACGCCTCGTGTCCGGTCCATGGGATCAAGTTTGAACGTACTGTTTGCATGATGGAGATATGGGCCCAGTAAACCGACGTAGCTACGACTACCGCTTGGTCTGAAGAATGCCTTCTCCCTTCTTTGGTGGAACTGGGGCTGAGAGGAGGGAACAATCCACCCACGGATGGCGGCATGAGGCGCATCGCGTTGGGGGACCCTTCTCGGGGGAGTCTGGACCCGGAAGACCCTGCGGTACCGTGAGCGAAAGATTGCTCCATGCGGCTTCCTGGAAGCGCGTATGGGTCGTGCAAGCAGGTTTCTCCTGCAGGATGTAAATCGATTCGAGTCGCTGCCCCTCACAGTAACGAGTACCACTTGATCGCTGCTATGGAACAGTGCCGGAAGCCATTAAGATGCTGTGTGGGTTTAATACTGCTGTGTGAAATTACTAAGATTGTATTGCAACCATGATTGTTATAGCTCTAGTGCAAACTAAATTTATTATTCTGCACGACAACTCAACATGATGCTAAAACTGGAAAAGTAAGGATCCACTCTTAGGTGGGTTTTCTGGCAATTTAAACCCTACCTCCAGCCTTTGCATGTCTAGGCGTCGGCTGTAGATGGCCATTTTGACGGGTCAGTCTTGCTGAGTAAATTAGTTACTCAGGGCGTAGCTCTATGTGGATTTCAGATGACCAGGTCGGAGAATGCCATTGTGGAGGGAGATTCCATTGGGAAGGCCAGCGTCCCGACTGTTGGAACCTCGAGTGGGAGCTGTGCACAAATGAAGATGAGGATTAGGTCCTTGCTTGCCGGTACGGTGGTTGGGCAAGGCACCTATTATGGCCGGGATGTTCCCTGTGTGTCGCCGTGAGAGGGCGATTGTATCTTAGCTATTTCGTCAAACTGGTGAACCAGTGTTGAACTTTTCGCTTCCGCAATTTATTTCTGTCAAAACTCCGGTTTGTAATATAACGTCGGATTTATGTAAACTCTGCTTCCCCACCTATGTTCCTATTGCAATTATTTTTCTCTGTCATGTATTGTACTATTGGGCGCCACAGCGCGTGTCGCCACCCGAGGGAGATCCTGGAACGGAATCGTCTCCGTGGTAAGGCGGGTCCGTGACATCGTCCCTGATCTTCGTCATGCCGTTAGCAAATGATGAGGAGCGACTCGATGCTGATCAGGGTGATGTTCCTGCTCGCTATTGTCTAATCGACGATGTCCTGGGAGAAGCGGGCACACCACCAGGTCAGGCAGCACGTCTCGTGTGCGACGAGCTACACTTGGCAGGAACCGGGGAGCCAACTTCGATCGCTGAAGCTGATCGTGAAAAGGAAGAGATACGCTCGGTGGAAGAAAATGGCACATGGGAGCTAGTTGATCTTCCACGAGGGCATCGACCAATTGGGTTGAAGTGGGTCTTCAAGCTCAAGCGCAATGAGGCTGGAGCAGTGGTTAAGCACAAAGCTCGCCTCGTTGCTAAAGGCTATGTGCAGCAGCCCGACATCGATTCTGACGACGCGTTTGCTCCAGTTGCAAGGATGGAATCGGTGAGGCTCTTATTGGCTTTAGCTGTGCTGGCTGACTGGAGTGTTTATCATATGGATGTGAAGTCTGTGTTTCTCAACGGAGTACTACGAGAAGAGGTGTATGTGGTGCAGCCTCCAGGTTTCGTGGTAGAAGGAAAAGAAGGCAAGGTATTGCGCCTGCACAAGGCGTTGTATGGTCTTCGGTAGGCACCTCGCGCATGGAATGCGCGTCTGGATAGCACACTGAAAAAGCTGGGTTTCAAGCAGAGCGCTCATGAACACGGAGTCTACGGACGAGGCTGTGGCAATGCACGTCTGCTTGTTGGTGTTTATGTCGACGATCTGGTGATTACAGGGTCATCAGAGGGAGAGATCCGGCGGTCCAAGGAAGAGAGGAAGTCACAGTTTAAGATGAGTGACCTTGGCTTGCTCGTGTTTTATCTCAGAATTGAAGTGAGGCAGGATCATGGCGGCATTGCAGCTAGTCAGGGGAGCGCCAGGAAGATTTTGGAGGTGGCTGGGATGAGTAACTGCAATCTAGCTCACACTCCAATGGAAGAACGACTCAAACTGAGTCGTGATAGCACAGCGGCAGGTGCATGCTACATTATATCGTCGCATTGTGGGGAGCTTGCGCTACTTGGTTCACACCCAACCGGATATTGCTTTTGCGGTGGGTTATGTGAGTCGATTTCTTCAGCGGCCGACTGAGGAGCATATGATGGCTGTGAAGAGAATTCTCTGCTACATTGCTGGTACGATCAACTATGGCTGTTACTTCAGGAGGAGGTCTGAGAGTCCTATGCTGATTGATTGCAGCGACTCTGCTTTTGCCAGCAATACTGACACGCGGAAGAGCACAACAGGCGTGATGTTTTTCCTGGCGGAGGTCCAGTAAGTTGACAATCACTGAAGCAGCGCGTGGTTGCTCTGTCTTCGTGTGAGGCGGAGTATGTAGCTGTCTCTGCTGCAGCAACACAAGCAATTTGGTTGGCTCGGCTGTTGGGGGATTTCATTGGAGAACAACCTGCAACAGTCGAGCTAAAGGTGAACAATAGGTCCGCTCTGGCGCTGAGTAAGAATCCGGTTCTACATGATCGAAGCAAGCATATTGATGTTCGACATCACTTTATTCGAGATTGTGTGGAAGAAGGGATTGTCAGCGTCAGCTACATTGGAACGAAGGACCAGCTCGCAGACATTCTCATGAAGGCACTTGGGCGAGTTCGATTCCAGGAGTTACGAGCAAGGATTGGAGTCATCCAAATTGATCAAGATCGCAAAGATTAGGGGGAGATTGTTAGCTAATTCCTTGCGTGATGTGTCCTAGTAGTAGTAGTATAAGTATATGAGTCTTTTTTTTTGTTTTAATTTCCTTAGAGATAGATTTTAGCTTGGGCGTCAAGGCATGTATCTTCTATATATTGTGAGCAATACATCTGAAAACGCTGCAGCTCCCGCAGCACCAAAACTCTATTGTCGTGTGGCTATTTTCTTTTCTGAACATTGTCCGACAATAGCTGTAGTTCCAACACGGACGCCATCACCTAATCCTTCAAGGAATAATATTTCAACTTTACGGGACAAATCACACGTTGCCAATGTTCTTTGGCAAAATAATACCACGTCCATGCCGGGAATAACACAAAAATTGCGTTTGATTCCCTGTTCTGAAAAGCTATTTCTGTTTGATATGTGCAGATAAGAATAATTATTGTGACACTTTTATTTCCTGAAAGACAAGCCAATTTTAATATGTGCCTTGCTTTTGGTCTTTTTGCTTGGATATGGGGCTAAAAATTAAAAAAATGGATAGATCCTACCTGTACTCGGGATGCCGAACATGTCTTTCAATATAACAACTCCAATAAGGCGCGTCTAAGAGAGCGGTCTTTGTAAGTGATAGCATGTTGTCACGGATGATCTCAATATTCCAATGAAAAATACAATTATATTAAAAGACTAACAAAAAAATATTACTAAAGTTAAAGGTCAATTGTAGAATAATCTGAAAATATCATACACTCTATAACTCCATTTTTTTAGACTTCTAAAAGATATACAGAGTTTAGTCTGAAAATTATAGTACAAAAAAGAAGTAAAGTGTAACATGAATAGGAAACTAGACTAAGTAAAAACTTGTAAAAAGTTTTGACAACCATTACCGGTGAAACAAAAAAAAAGAAAAATTAGTTACTTAGCTTATAAAACAAAAGGTAAAATTTCTTGTATGACACCGGTTAAACCCCTAATGTCACTATTGTGACCCATACATGTCATAATTATACCCAAAACAAATCTGATACTAGAAGCTTTGGTAGTTACATATGAACGAATTTAGAAAATAAAAGTTACAAACTATGTATTCGTCCAACAAAATGGCATATTTGTGAATAGCAAACTAAAATGATTTTATTTCTGATCTGGTCGATTTTTGATCCTACGTCAGTGTGCCGCGATTCTTCCATCAGCTGGTCATATTGTCACCTTCATGAATTCTGGGCTTTTGTCTGCATCTACCCTTTTCACTTATCCTTAATCTCGGTGTCCAAATATAAAACGACAAGTAATATCGGCTAACAGGATTTTTGAATTAACCCAGCATCCAGGTCCAAATATAAAACAATAAGTAGTATAGGACAGAGGGAGCATTACTCGTTAAAGATACACAATAATGGCTCTTTCAGTATTATGTAACAATTAGTTCGACAATTTGAAAATCCTAATTCAATATTTACTATAGTATTTCTGTACATTAAAATGTTGAGTTAGCATATTAAAATTTATATTTATCTATACAAAAAATATAATTTTAATGTATTTGTATGAGATCTAATTTTAATATAATAATCATAAGAAATATAAATATCAAAAGGGATTAAAGATAAAGGTACCCTTTAAAAATTTGAGTTTGATGTTTCAAACTAAAAAAATGTTGGAAATATGCGTGTTATTCTAATTCGAGATTTTTTGTTTAGGCAAATTTCATAGACATTAAAACGCGAGATGCTAACTAACACATGCAGCAGGCAGAGCAACGCAATAATAACCAGAGGAGCCATTAGAACTCACGTTGGATTTGTCGGCGCTTAATTTAGCGCAAATAGTAGACAAAACATACCGTCGATGTAGACGTCATAGCTCGTCGATGTGGCAGCGCAGATCGTCACGGATCAGTCTCGATCGGTCGCGTAGATGCGCTGCCCAGAAACCTTATTGCCGCCCCCAGCCTTCACGACGGCAAAGGCCCAGAGATTCCGCTCACCCTTTTCTCCGGTGCATGCCAAGGAATAGGGCCGGCGAGATGGAAGCACTCCAATGGAAGGAAGAAGAAGTGGAAATGATTTTTCATGTTTCTGGAAACCTGGACGTCTCCAGGGGCTTAATATAGGCATGGCTGCACTCCAAGAGCCATTTCCTCTCTTATTACGCTCACTAATTAGCTGTCAATAGCACGCTGATCTATTAACACCAATGATGGTCATTAACCGTGTATTAATCATGTTGATTAGTATATAATGGTTCAGATTTGATGAAGGATACGAGTGGTAGAAAGTTACTTAGGCTCACAGCCATGGATCGCAATTCACAAGTCACGCGGGACAACACGTGAAAAAGCGCTTATACGCGCACGCGTGCGTGCACGTGTACTCATAGCAATACTCTCTTTCTCTCCTAATGCTTTCTTTATTCAGCCATGGGCAGGAGTGCTGCTATTTAAGTTGGTGTGTACCATCATAGACTAGTAAGGTGGGACTAAAACCAACAGCCACTTATTGCTTTAGAATTTCTCCTGAATGGCCACATAAAAATTAGTGAAAGGACCGAGTGACCGAGAGAGGGGGGGGGGGGGAGTGAATCAGGAACTCGCACTATGTACCAAAATCGCTAATTCCTAAAACTGACTACTCAAAACAACTCTTACACATTTCTAGTGATGATCACACTAGCAAGATAATGAACCTATGAAAGGAACATAAAAATTAGTGAAAGGATCGAGTGACCGAGGAGGGGGGGGGGGAGTGAATCAGGAACTCGCACTATGTACCAAAATCGCTAATTCCTAAAATTGACTACTTAAAACAACTCTTACACATTTCTAGTGATGATCACACTAGCAAGATAATGAACCTATGAAAGGAACTACAATCTAAGCATACTAGTGGATCACATAAGGCAATACAACTTCTATGTAAGCTAGTGATAAAGACACGCGGAAGCAAACAACAAGCTAGCAAAGGTACCTACTCATGTAATGCTATAAGATAACAAACTAGAGCACACAAGCATGAGTAGTACAATACATACAAGGATGAGTATTCAAACCAATGCAACTCCTTTACATGCTAGGGATCAAGTAAGAAAGCTAAGCACTACTAGCAACTAAAGAAGCCTATTCGTGCAAGTCTACAAGGTAATCAACTAGACCAAGGTAATCAAACAAGCATGAATAGCAAGGTATATAAATGCGGAAAGTAATGCACCAAAGTAAGGAGTAGAGTAAGAGATGGCTCATGATTTTTTTCATGAGGTTGCGAAAGGATGGCGCCTTCCCCTAGTCCTCGTTGGACCACTCCCGCTGGAGTACCGGTCCCTCCCACCACCAATGTGGAGTTTTCGCCCATGAGCCTGCAATCACTCCCGGAGTGAATGATGAGGACATCAACGACATACGAATAATGACAACGAAAGATGGCGTGCCAAACCAAGTTGTCATGCCTCCACCTCTTGTCGTCGCGCCTCCTCGAGTTACGGATCCATTTTCTAACGAGACGACGATGTACAAGGGCCCAATCACTAGAGCTCGAGCCCAGGAATTGAAGACGATTTTGATGCTAAGGAACAACGGCCCAGGATGACGCCGCCCGAAGGTCCACGTGGCCCAAGTTGCGCGACTCCCTCTCCACCGCGCGCCTCTCCACTTCAGCCGACCCTAGATGCCTTGTCCTCCCCCTATTTAGTCAAGGGCTGCGCCTCTTACAATCTTTGAGTTTTCTTTTAAGTTTAGCTTAGCTATACATCCGTCTCTCGACGTGAATTCAGAACTCCACCTCCGTGCAATACATCAGATTGCTCGCCTCTAATTCTTGCTCATTCTTCGATTGCGCGTAAGAATTGATCCTCGTGATTAGGTTGATCTTGTTTACCGCAAGGTTAATATCCTATGGAAGTTGGTTCAGCGATTGCATTAGCACTTCGGCTTGCTCGTCGTAGTCGGATCGTGAGGGTCAACATCCACCAAATCGAAGTTATCTCCACTCACCAAATGATCGGGCACTCTACACCTATCAAGTGGTATCAGATTCCAGTGTTTCTCGGTGAGTTTATCCAAGTCCACAAAAACCAAAAACTATAAAAAAAGTTTACTCTAGTACGGTTTTGAGCCTCGCACTTTCATTCAATAATTTTCGTTGTTGAGTTTTTGTGCTTTTGCTTTTGATCGTTGCTGGTACATTATGTTCTATCGTTTTCTCCCCATCATCATCATATCCTTCCGCCGCGCCACGTGCTTTCACCACCATAGTTTGCTTTCCGCCGCATCTGTTTACCCCGTCTCGCTTGCCAAGTTATGGTCAGCTTGCTTACCAAGTTTTTCCGCTGCACCGTGAGTCCGGGTCAATCACTGCCTCACCGATGCTTTTGGCCGATTGCCGATCGAGTCCTACTCGGTTACGTCGTAACCCGCTCGCCTCGCCCTGTGTTTGTTTCTGCTCGGTTCCATGTGTCGCCGATCTTCTAATTACCATTCTACCCCTAGCTCAAAAAAAAGCGCTTGAGCTTAATTGCTCATTCGAGGTCTCATTGTTTATATTTTCAGAAAAAGATATAAAAAAGAAAAAAAAAGAAAAAAAAGAGAGAAAAAAGGGCGGTCGAGCAACACAGGCAACGCGTTCTTGCTGCACTTTGTTTTGATCCTTCTTCCTTCCTCTTGCACTTGTACTGGCAGCAATCTTTTAACGTTTAGTACCATTATTCAGCTTTGTAGTTATTGTTTGAATTGTGCTAACCCTTGGATTGAGTGCAGCCTCCCAGCCCCACAAATTTTCTACTACGAGCAGGTTTTTGTTTCACCTCGCAATCGCTCCTCCAATCTTCCACCGGTTTTACCTGTGGTTGTAGTTCACGCTTGCGTGCTTGATAAGGACGGGTAAGAATTTGATAACAGCTTTCTGATTGAGCTTTTCATCCACCACTCACCTCTCGTTGTAGGATTCCACTTTTTGTATTGCTTGTGTTTCTATGGCAGAAAACAGCTCGAAGTTAGATGAGCTCACCCTCCAGGATGTCCAGGCACAGGTTGATGGTCTACAAAACGACATGAAGACGATGCACGAGAGACTTGACTCTACGGTCACTTCATCGAATGAGCGTTTTGATCAACTGGACCTCGCTGATACGGCTGCCCGCACCACGCTCGCGACGATCATGACTCGTCTTGAGGCCATGTTGACGCAGCTTGGGACCATGACAACGCAGCTCACGGAGTTGCGAAATGCACGTGACTACGGCGCCAACACCGAGCAGGACGACGACAATCGCCGTGGTCGTGCTCGTAGGGTACGTGTTCCTATTAATGATTCTTTTGCCAAAATAAAATTTTATATTCCCACTTTTAATGGCAAATATGATCCGGGTGCTTATCTTGATTGGAAATTAGAGGTTGAACAAAAATTTGCATGCCATGATATTCGTGCTAATTTACAAGTTAAGGCTGCTATTAGTGAATTTACTGAATTTGCTTTACTTTGGTGGCGTGAGTATAGACAAAGATATCCTGATAATATTCCAGCCACTTGGACGGCATTAAAAGCTGCCATGCGTCATCATTTTGTGCCGTCATATTATGCTAGAGATTTGCGTAATCAAATGCAGCGTTTTTAACAAGGTTCGCTTTTCGTATAGGATTATTATCAAGCTTTGCAAAAGGGTATGATTCCCTGTGGTTTAGTTGAACTGGATGATGCTGCTATGGCTCGCTTAGGGGTGGGTTAAATCGTAAAATTCAGAACATTCTTGATTATAAGAATTATGATGATATGACCACCTTATTTGAATATGCTTGTAAAGCTGAACGTGAAGTGCAGGATCGATAATTTTTGTCAAGACCTAACATTTTTATAGGGTCCAAAACCCCTTCAGCTCCATGGTCCACACCTCCTTCCACGTCGCGTGACCACTCCTCGACCACGTCCAAGTCGAGTGCTCCATCCACGGCCAAATCTGCCTCGATCGTGCCGTCCTCCTCGTCGTTTGGACGAGCTCGTGATATTCAGTGTCACCATTGTCGAGGATTTGGTCATATGATAAACGATTGTCCAAATAAATGAACTATGTTGATTCGTGACGACGCTGGATATTCTTCTGCTAGTGATTCTGAGGATACTCAGCAGACTATGCTTACCACTAATCATGTAGATAATACGGAGCTTCATGTCGACTCTAGTGCCGCCGATAGGTATGCAAATCTTGTTGTGCAGCGTGTTCTTAGTACACAGGTCGTTCAGGATGAAAAGCATCAACGCCACAACATTGTTCATATCAAAGGCGTTGTGCAAGAACGAGCGGTCCGTATAATCATCGATGGTGGCAGTTGCAACAATTTGGCTAGTACGACCTTGGTGGAGCAGTTGTCATTGCCAACAAGGAAGCATCCACATCCTTATCACGTTCAATGGCTTAATGATGGCGGCAAAATAAAGGTAACGCGCTCGGTACGTGTTCCTTTCTCTCTTGGCGCCTATTCTGATTTTGTAGATTGTGATGTTGTTCTAATGGAAGCATGCTCTTTGTTGCTTGGCTGTCCTTGGCAATATGATGTTGATAGTGTTCATCATGGTCGCTCCAATTATTATTCCTTCATGTTTAAGGGTCAGAAAATTGTTATTCATCCTATGACACCTGAACCAGTTCTTAAAGATGATATTGCTCGAGCGACAAAAGCTGCAAAATTGGTTACATCGCCTCCTGTTGCACCTGTTCAACATGAGATCAAATTGAATAACCCTATCTTGCTTGCTACACGTGCTGATTTTGATGAATTACATGATGCTAATCTGCTTTGCTATGCGCTAGTTAGCTCTCGTATGCTTGTTTCACTAGATGAGGCGCCTATGTTGCACATTCCTCCTGCTGTTGCTAACCTTTTGCAGGACTATAAAGATTTTTTTCCCGCTGAATTGCCACCGGGTCTTCCTCCTATTCGTGGCATAGAACATCAGATTGATTTAATTCCAGCCGCACAGCATCCTAATCGCGCCCTGTACCGCACAAATCCTGACGAGACGAAAGAAATTCAGCGTCAAGTGTAGGCATTGCTTGATAAAGGTTACATTCATGAGTCTCTCAGCCCTTGTTCGGATCCTGTTTTGCTTGTTTCTAAGAAGGATGGTTCTTGGCGTATGTGTGTAGATTGTCGTGCAATTAATAATATTACAATTCGTTATCGATGTCCTATACCACGCCTTGATGATATGCTTGATGAAGTTAGTGGTGCCACAATTTTCTCTAAGGTTGATTTGCGTAGTGGTTACCATTAGATAAGAATGAAATTAGGAGATGAATGGAAAACGGCTTTTAAAACTAAATTTGGCTTGTATGAATGGTTGGTTATGCCGTTTGGATTGTCTAATGCTCCTAGCACTTTTATGCGCTTAATGAATGAAGTTCTTCGGCCTTTCATTGGAATATTTGTTGTTGTCTATTTTGATGATATCCTTATATATAACAAATCCATGAATGAGCATTTAGATCATTTGCGTGCTGCTCACTTGTTTGGGAACATGGAAAAATGCACTTTTTGCACTCAACGTGTTTTGTTTCTTGGATATATTGTTACTCCACAGGGCATTGAGGTGGATAGCAGCAAGGTGGACGCCACTCAGAGTTGGCCCCAACCGACGACGATCACACAGGTTTGCAGTTTTCTTGGTCTTGCAGGCTTCTATCGTCGTTTTGTGCGGGATTTCAGTTTTATTGCTGCACCATTACATGAGCTGACCAAGAAGGGTGCGCCATTTGAGTGGGGCGCACCACAAGACGACGCATTCAACATTTTAAAGGAACGGTTAACTCATGCTCGTCTCTTACAATTGCCTAATTTTGATAAAGTATTTGAATTAGAATGTGATGCTAGTGGAATTGGTTTGGGTGCTGTTTTGTTACAAGATCATAAACCCATTGTTTATTTTAGTGAGAAGTTAAGTGGTGCTGCTCTTAAATATTCTACTTATGATAAATAACTTTATGCTTTAGTAAGAACTTTGCAAACATGGCAGCATTATTTATGGCCTCGCGAATTTATTATTCATTCTGATCTTGAGACTTTGAAACATATTAAAACCCAAACTAATCTGAACCGTCGTCATGCTAAATGGGTTGAATTTATTGAATCTTTTCCGTACATTATTAAACATAAAAACGGGAAGGAAAATGTGATTGTCGATGCTTTGTCTCGTCATTATATGATGTTGTCCCAATTAGACTTTAAAATCTTTGGTTTGCAAGCTTTGAAAGATCAATATGTGAATGATGCTGATTTTCGTGATATTGTGATGCATTGTAAGGATGGCAAACCTTGGGGCAAATTTCATATGCAGGATGGGTTCCTGTTTCGTGCAAACAGGCTGTGTATTCCAGCTAGCTCGGTTCATCTTTTGTTGTTACAGGAGGCGCATGAAGGTGGTCTTATGGGTCACTTCGGCATTTTCAAGACACATGAGGTGTTGGCCGACCATTTCTTTTGGCCACGGATGCGCCGTGATGTTGAGCGCCTTGTTGCACGCTGTACTACATGTCAAAAAGCTAAATCTCGTTTGGGTAATCATGGTTTGTATATGCCCTTGCCTGTTCCCTCTTCTCCTTGGCATGATATTTCGATGGATTTTGTTTTGGGATTGCCTCGCACTAAGAAGGGGAGGGACATTATTTTTGTGGTTGTTGATCGTTTCTCTAAAATGGCTCACTTTATACCTTGTCATAAAAATGATGATGCCTCAAATGTTGATGAATTGTTCTTTAGAGAGATTGTTAGATTGCATGGAGTTCCTAAAATAATTGTCTCTGATCGTGATGCTAAGTTTCTTAGTCATTTTTGGCGTTCTCTTTGGAATAAATTAGGAACTAAGCTGCTATTTAGTACTACTTGTCATCCTCAAACTGATGGGCAAACTGAGGTAGTAAATAGAACTTTGTCTGCTATGCTTAGAGCTGTTCTAGATAAAAACTTGAGACGTTGGGAAGATTGTTTACCTCATGTTGAATTTGCTTATAATCGTGCTACACATTCTGCCACTAAGATGTGTCCTTTTGAGATTGTTTATGGCTATGTTCCTAGGGCGCCTATTGATTTGTTTGTTATTGATGGTGAAGATGAACCACATCTTGATGCTCTTGCTCATATTGATCACATGAAACAAACGCATGAAGAAACACAACACAACATTGCCGTTGCTAATAAAAAGTATCAAGTTGCTGGTAGTAAAGGTAGAAAACATATTTCTTTTGAACCAGGTGATTTGGTTTGGTTGTACTTGCGTAAAGATAGATTTCCTACTTTGCGTCGTTCTAAACTGATGTCTCGTGCTGCTGGTCCTTTTGAAGTGCTAACCAAGATTAACAATAATGCTTATGTTCTTGACTTGCCCATGGAGCTTGGTGTTTCCACTAGTTTTAATGTTGCAGATTTGAAACCATACTTGGGTGAGGATGATGAGTTGCCATCGAGGACGACTTCACTTCAAGAAGGGGAGGAGGATGAGGACATCAACGACATACAAATAATGACGACGGAAGATGGCGCGCCAAAGCAAGTTGTCACGCCTCCACCTCTCGTCGTCGCGCCTCCTCGAGTTACGGATCCATCTTCTAACGAGACGACGACGTACAAGGGCCCAATCACTAGAGCTCGAGCCCAGAAATTGAAGACGGTTTTGATGCTAAGGAACGACGGCCCAGGATGACGTCGCCTGAAGGCCCACGTGGCCCAAGTCGCGCGACTCCCTCTCCACCGCGCGCCTCTCCACTTCAGCCGGCCCTAGATGCCTCGTCCTCCCCCTATTTAGTCAAGGCTTGTACCCCTTGCAATCTTTGAGTTTTGTTTTAAGTTTAGCTTAGCTATACATCCGTCTCTCGACGTGAATTCAGAACTCCGCCTTCGTGCAATACATCAGATTTTGCCTCTAATTCTTGCTCGTTCTTCGATTACGCGTAAGAATTGATCCTCGTGATCAGGTTGATCTTGTTTACCGCAAGGTTAATATCCTCCGGAAGTTGGTTCAGCGATTGCATTGGCGCTTCGGCTTGCTCATCGTAGTCGGATCATGAGGGTCAACATCCACCAAATCGAAGTTATCTCCACTCACCGAAAGATCGGGCACTCTACACTTATCAGTGAAGACACGGTGCGCATTACCCGTGCCACCTAGGCACAAGCTCGCCTCCCTCGAGAACTTGTCGGACTCCCCGAGCCAACACGGGCGCTCACTATTGATGCCCCTTTGACTGGCGGGCTCAAACCGTGTGCAAACGTGTGACGGCCTTCACAACTGATCATGATAGGATCGATCACCAACACCTAACCATTCTAGGTGTCACCATAGACCAAGAGTAACAACCTAGATCACACCCTCTAGGACACCCTAGCTTAGGTGTGCATCAATGCTCAAGTTCCTCTCACTAGCACTCTAAAGATACGCAATATCTCCTACTAGTGCTCTCCTCTTTGGCTCTTGGCTCTCACCAAATGCTCCAAGCAATTCCACTGGTGAAGAGTTGTCTCAAAGACCTCAGCAACGAAGTTATATAGGCTTCCAATCTCCAACTAGCCATTGCTCCACGAAGTTGCCTTTATGGACCCAATGCCCGGACTATCCGGTCACTGCCAGACTGGACTGTCCGGTCTCTCTAGAACGGTTCCCTGAACCGTTGGCTGCACTATTGAGACAAATCCTCTGAACTGATCGGACCATACGGTCAGCTGACCGGACCGTCTGGTCAGTTTCTCTCCCAAGTCCAGAAACTTTCTCGACGCTGCTTCCTCTCTGTCCTCTGTGGAGCTATATGGATCAGACCGTCTAGTCCGTAGACCAAACCGTCCGGTCACTACAGTTCCCAGCACAGACAGATTCCTCGCTGCCCGCTGAAAGTCCCAGACAATTTATCCTAGTGACCATACAGTTCGGTCTCCACTGACCCCTCTCTCTGGTCACTATCTCCAGAAGCTGAAACTCATCGTCCTCGTTTGACTTCGTTTCCCGGCTTCTCCGAACAACTCCTTGGCTTCTCTACTGTCACCTAGTGCCTGTGATTTCACTAAGGCTCCATGCACATCACCAACTAGTGTGACCAAACAGACATGACCTAGACCCTCTTGATAGTCTGGTTTTTCTTGTGGACTCAAAGCCCTAACAACTAGACAAGTGTTCCCAACACTTGCTCCATAGCTTGTCCTTAGCTTTCACCCATCTCCATCAACCCTTGGACTCCATCAAGCTCACAAGCCTCCATTCTTGTGGTCATTGTCATCAATCACCAAGGCCGCCGCCTACAATCATCATAGAGTAAAAAAAGGTTTCCTACATGAACAACACTCGTGTAGATATTAGTCATATTTCATGTTTGTCATTCATCACCAAAACATTCATACCTTAGGGTAACCTCAATGGTCATGCTCGTTTGAAGTGACTCAATGGGCATGAAGCACAAAGATCACTATGTGATCATCTAGAGGATCATATACTTATATTATAAGTAAGCAACTCCCCTTAGAAACATGCTCGGAAGCATGTGAGGTGTCACAATGCAAGAGTGCATGAATGCAAGTGCAAATGCAACAAGTATACACATGCATGATGTGATGCTAAAGGAACGAGAGAGAAAGGCTCCAAACCAAAGTGCCAACGACGAGTTGTTCCCTTCTTGAGCTTACTCACAATGGACTATTCTTCAAAGCCTTGGGCACACCATGAACCACCATCCCAAGCTTAACCCATGTCCATTGCTATCTCAAGGAGGTCCGAAGTTGACCTACAATCAAAGAGAAGCTTTAGAGTTACTCATATGAAGTTGTAAAGGTCGAGAACATTGAGTTCTCCCCTTAGCTTATTGAAGGTCTTCTCGTCGAGTGACTTGCTAAAGATATCTGCCAATTGGTCATGAGTCTGAACACTCACCAACTCAATATCCTTCTTCTCAACATGGTCCCTTATGAAGTGATGCCTCACTTGTATATGTTTTGCATGACCATGATCTCCAGTTTTAAGAGCCATCATGATTGCAGCCTCACTGTCACAATATAATGGCATTTGAGTGTAGTTGAGGCCATAATCCGAGAGCGTTTGCCTCATGTAGAGAAGTTGGGCACAAACGCTCCCGTCGCCATGTACTCCGCTTCAATGGATAAAGCCACCGAGTTTTTCTTCTTTGAGCTCCAAGATACTAGAGATCTTCCAAGAAATTGACAACCTCCCGATGTACTCTTCCTATTCACTTTGCATCCCGTGAAGTCCCAGTTTGAATACCCAAGTTACTCAAAGCTTGTTCCTCAAGGATACCATAATCCCATAGTAGGTGTGTACTTGAGGTATCTAAGAATCCTCTTCACGTCCTTCAAGTGAGACTCCTTTGGATTTGCTTGATAGTGTGCACACAAGGACACACTAAACATGATGTCCGGTCTTGAGGCGGTGAGATAGAGCAAAGAACGAATCATTGATCTATAGTGCTTGGGGTTCACCGGTTTTCCCTTTGCATCATCATCTATGGGTTTTCTTGTTGCCATGGGTGTATGCAAAGGCTTGCAATTTTCCATGTTGAATCTCTTGAGTAGGTCCTTGGTGTACTTCTCATGGTAGACGAAGTTTCCTTCCCTCAATTGCTTCACTTGAAAACCAAGGAACACATTGGTTGACCCATAAATGATATCATCCACATAGATTTGGCATACAAAGAGATCCTTCCCTACATGTCTTGTGGACAAGGTGCTATCAATTCTCCCAATCTTGAAACCATTCTTGAGAAGGAAGTTCGTCAAGTGTTCATACCATGCCCTCGGTGCTTGCTTGAGGCCATAGAGAGCTTTCTTCAGTTTGTACACATGTCGTGGATGTTTAGGGTTCTCAAACCCCGGAGGTTGTTCCATATAGAATTTCTCATTGATCTCTCCATTCAAGAAGGCACTTTTGACATTCATTTTTGAAAGAGCTTGAAGCCATTGTGTGATTCATAGGCAAGTAAGATCCGAATTGCTTCAAGACAGGCCACGGGAGCAAAAGTTTCTTCAAAGTCAATGCCTGCCACTTGAGATTACCCCTTGGCTACTAGATGAGCCTTGTTCTTGACAATTGCCCCCTTCTCATCTTGCTTGTTCTTGAAGACCCACTTGGTGCCAACCACATTATGATTCTTGGGTCTCTCAACCAATTTTCATACTTTGCATCTCTTGAAGTTGTTCAATTCCGCTTGCATAGCAATAACCCATTTTCGATCATCCATAGCTTCATCAATTGTTGTAGGAATCATGGGAACAAAAGAGAAGTTCTCAATTGCAACATTTGCCTCCTCATCATTTTCTTCACTCACATAGTTGGGCTTGTATTGATTTCTCCTTGTCCTAACTCCTTGATATGGACTCCTAATGATCTTGGGTCTAGGATGGTGTTCTTCTTGAGTGGGAGGAGCTCTAAGTGAAGTATCTTGTGCATTATGGATCGCTCGCTCCCTTGAGATATGAGTGTCCTGGATTCTTAGTGAGGTGGGAGAATCACTCATATACTTTGTTGTTTTTGGAGCTAGAGCTTGACGAGGATGTGGGACTATTTTGTGAAGAGCTTGGAGAAGTGGCTCGATGTGAAGTATGTGGGGAGGCTTGGGGCTCACTTCTCTCTTGGGTTCCCTCATGGGTAGGTGGATGCACTCCCAATAAATCTTAGGAGGAGCAAGTGGGAGAGGCAATGGCATCTTGGTTTGGTTTTTGCACCTTGGAGAAAGAGGTTGGTTGAGGTGGCGGAGTTGAGGGCTCATCAATATTACCATCATTGGCCTCGTGGGATAAAACCTCGCCCATAGGCATGTTTCTCAAGGCTTCCCTCATAGGCTGATCGGCAATGTTCACTTCATAAAATTCATCTCCTTTCTGTGAACCATGACTCATCAAATTGCATATCATAAGATTCTTCCACACATCCTGTGGCTAAGTTGTAGACCCGATATGCTTTGGAAGTTCCTCAATACCCAACAAGAATGCCTTCATCAGTTCTGCTCTCAAATTTCCCGGGCTTCCTCCTCTTGAGAATGTAACAAGTGCAGCCAAAAACCTGAAAATTGGAAACATTGGTTTTCCGTCCATCCAAAAGCTCATATGGAGTCTTCTTCAACAACCGGTGGAGGTAGACACGGTTTGAGATGTAGCAAGCTGTGTTGATTGCTAGATCGCACCCTCAAGGACACCCTAGCCTTAGATGTGCATTAGTTCTCAAGTTACTCTCACTATCACTCTCAAGATATGCAACATCTCCTACTAGTGCTCTCCTCTTTGCCTGTTGGCTCTCACCAAATGCTCCAAGCAATTCCACTGGCCAAGAGTTGTCTCCAAGACCCCAGCAATGAAGTTATATAGGCTTCCAACCTCCAACTAGCCGTTGCTGCACGAAGTTGCCTTTTTGGACCCAATGACCGGACTGTCCGGTCACTGCCAGACCGGACCGTCCGGTCTCTCTGGAACGGTTCCGAGAACCATTGGCTGCATTGTCCAGACAACTCCTCTTAACTGACCGGACCATCGGGTCCGGTCTCTCTAGAACAGTTCCTAGAACAGTTGGTTGCACTGTCTAGACAACTCCACCGAACTGACCGGACCGTCCGGTCAGTTTCTCTCTCCAGTCTAGAAACTTTCTCGGCGCTGCTTCCTCTCTGTTCTGCGTGGAGCCATACAGACCGGACCGTCCGGTCACTATAATACCTAGCATAGACAGATTCTCACTGCCAGTTGAAAGTCCCAAACAATTTCTCCTAGTGACTGTGCAGTCCAGTCTCTACTAACCCCTCTATCCGGTCACTATGTCCAGAAGCTAAAACTCATTGTCCTCGCTTGACTTCATTTCCTGGCTTCTCCGAACAGTTCCTTGGCTTCTCCACTGTCACCTAGTGCCTTTGATTTCAGTAAGCATCCATGCACATCATCAACTAGTGTGACCTAACAGACATGACATAGACTCCCTTGATACTCCGGTTGTTCCTATGGACTCAAAGCCCTAACAACTAGACAAGTGTTCTCAACACTTGCTCCGTAGCTTGTCCTTAGCTTTGACCCATCTCCATCAACCCTTAGCCTCCATGAAGCTCACAAGCCTTCATGCTTGTGGTCATTGTCATCAATCGCCAAGGCCACCGTCTACAATCATCATAGAATAAAAAAAGGTTTCCTACACAAACAACACTCGTGTAGATATTAGTCATATTTCATGTTTTTCATTCATCGCCAAAATATTCATACCTTGGACTGACCTCAATGGGTCATGATCCATACAATGGGCCAAATTCCAATAATCCCCCACCAATTCCAAAGCAATGAATAGAGGTCAAAAGGATCACTGTGCTGTAGTATTGTTAATATACCGGTCTTTCGGTAAAAGTCCCGTACGAGTTGAACTCAAATCTAGAATATCAATATCCATCTTTCCACAGATGACGAATGGACTAGGCCTTCAATTCTCAGCCTTGTGTGGGCAACTTTAATTGAAATCAAACTGATACTTGGTTGCCAAAACAACCTTGCCTAACCGGAGCGTTAATGGTCTGCTCCCTTATCTTCTCATAAGCCTTAAAGAGAATGCCCAATTCTCATGAACTGCGACCTAAAGTTAGCTCAAGTAGGTGTTTTCCTTCAAGATATCCTGTAGGCTAATATCTTTCACAACGGAAAACATTAAGGCTCAATGTCAACCTGCCATACAGTCAAGTGTACTACGCTTATCATTTGAACATGGGTACATTTTATTTATTTATAATGTACTCTTTGGTTACACCAATCAATTGTTCTTCCTGTTACCTTAGTCACGGGATCTCCGATCAAAAGGACAGGTTACCATTGTTGTGTAACTTTTAGATGGGACTAATACCCATGTTCTTAGACATCACGGTAATCACATTCCGTGATAATCTCTTTGTAAAAGGGTCTGCCAGATTATTTTTTGCTTTTCACGTAGCTCATAGCTAT
Source organism: Eleusine indica (assembly GCA_030378355.1). Classification (NCBI taxonomy): domain Eukaryota; kingdom Viridiplantae; phylum Streptophyta; class Magnoliopsida; order Poales; family Poaceae; genus Eleusine; species Eleusine indica. Next base: position 25,811,466 of record CM059501.1, on the reverse strand, counting down.
AACTCCGGAGTGTCTCATTTTCTGACAGATTTTAGTCTATGCTTGATATGTTTATTAAACTTTGAGGTATCCTTTTATTCATAACCTGAGCTAGCATTGATTGGTTATCGCAATACATTAGGATAGGCGGTACCGGCTTTTCCATGAAAGGCAAGTCCATCAATAGCTCTCTTAGCCATTCAGCCTCATTAGTAACTATTTCTAGTGCTACAAGTTCTGCTTCAGACGTGGATTTTGTTAACACGTACTGTTTATAAGACCTCCACGAACCTGCAGCACCAACAAGCGTAAACACATAGTCACTCGTGGCTTTGGTCTCATCCGCATCTGAGATCCAGTTGGAATCACTATATCCTTCCAACGCTGGTGGATATCCCGAGTAGTGAATTCCGAGTGAGGTTGTGCCTCTCAAATAACACAACACTCGCTTAATTGCCTTCCAATGATCATCTCTAGGGTTTGATGTAAACCGACTCAGTTTGCTCATAGCATAGGAGATGTCAGGTCTCGTGGCACCTGCTAGATACACGAGGGACCCAATTATTTGTGAGTATCTCAGTTGATCTTTTCCCTCTCCTTCAAATTTTCAAAGTTTGATGCTCGCATCATAGGAAGTTGGAGAGATTTTACAATCCTCAAGGCCAAAGCGGCTAAGTATCTTCTCCGCATAGTGGGATTGATTCAAAGTAATCCCATCTTCGCTTTTGATCAAATTCATATTTAGGATCACATCCGCTGGTCCTAAGTCCTTCATGTCAAAGCACCTTGACAAGAAAGTTTTGATCTCATCAATTACTCATGTGCTTGTTCCAAAAATTAATATGTCATCGACATATCAGCACAATATTACTCCCTCACCCACCATAACGATAGTACACACACTTATCTGCCTCGTTTATGCTAAATCCAGAAGATGTCAAAGTGGTGTCAAACTCTTCATGTCATTATTTTGGTGTTTGTTTAAGACCATATAGGGATTTTATTAATCTGCACACTTTGTTCTCTTGCCCAAGAATTTTGTAACCATCTGGCGGCTTCATATATATCTCTTCATCTAACTCTCTATAAAGGAAAGCGGTCTTTTCTTCCATTTGATGGATATGCAGACCATAGGAAGTGGCAAGTGCAAGGAGCACTCTAATGGTAGAAATTCAGGCAACAGGAGAGTATGTATCAAAAAAATCCTCTCCTGCTCTTTGTGTGAATCCCTTGGCCACAAGCCTAGCCTTGTACTTTTCAATAATACCATCAGGACTCAATTTCTTTTTTAAAGATCCACTTACATCCAATTGGTTTGCACCTGCTTGGACACTCAGTGATCTCCCAAGTCCCATTAGACATGATACAGTCCATCTCATTACGGACTGCCTCTTTCCAATATTCTACATCACAGGATGCATATGCCTCTGAAAGAGTGTTGGACACATCATCCACAAGATATACAATATAGTCATCATCAAAAGATTTTGCAATCTTTTATCTCTTACTCCTACGAGGAGCTTCATTGATGATATTGTCATCTTCTTCAGATGGTGTGCATAATTCATTGTTTATCTCACATGCTGGTGTGTCATCTATTGGTCGTATCTACGCACCCACTTATATACCGCAAGAGGACGATGTACGATTGTAGCACTTTTTCCCTTGAATTGAGTATTCCAAGGTTTATCGAATCTGTCATTGCGCCGTTCGGCGTGGGGATTGAGCCGATCGGCACACTAGTGAAACTAAGTCAAAGTGCGCGAGATCTATTAAATCTGGGGTTGTGTCAATCGGCGCTGGAATTGAGCCGATTGGCACACTGGTGGATCTAAGCTGAAGTTGTTGCGCCGATCGACGCAGGGGTTGAGCCGATCGGCACACCAGTGAGTCTAAGCCAAAGTGTTCCAGATCTTGTAAACCTATGCTGGTAAGTGAGTAGCCAGATATCTACTAGTGAGATCGTAACCAGATAGTGTTATTGAATAGCATCATAATGGGTAATTACATAGATCAATGAAAACCTATAATGAGTAAGATCACCCTGCTTTCCGAGCAGCTCCCTATTTTATCGCAGCGGGGAGGAAACCCTTAATCACGCGAGTATCTTACCCTATTCAACTATCCAATAGTGTTGCGCAGGCTTAGTACTGTCACCGCTAAACCACACTACTGGCATCATCAAGCAACCATAATCAATACAATCTCCGAATACTATCCTAATTACCACGATTAAGATAAGATCTACTTACTTAGCCTAGAACTAAGCAATTGGAATAAGCACATGCATGATTATAGAATCAAGATAGACAACTCACCAAAACCATCATCAACATATTCAATCATCCTTGAGATACATAGAGTAAGATTCATCACCGTCGAGATGGCCTACCTTGACGGATCAACTCTTGACACCAATGGTTCTTGAAACTCAACTAGAGATCTATTCTAACAGGGCAATCCCTGGTGGCTCTAACTCACGGATCTGGTATCACTCTGTCGCCTCCTCTTCTGCGGCGAGGGTTTACAAGTATTTATAGGGGTTCTACTCGTAAAGGTCCTCGGTTTCTAGCAAATATAGGGGTTCCACAGCTACCATGTGGGCCTTTTCCCTCGAGATACTGCACGTTAAGATCTTGGAGTTCCATAAATCTTCTTGAAGTTCCATAACTCTTCTTAGATAAATATCTTCAAGTATCTTACACAGATAAACTTCCATAAACATGTGGAATGGGCCTCGGTCACTTCTGTGGGTCAAAGCACCTTTGCGCCGATCGGTGTTGACTTTTGCTAAGCCATATTAATAAATCATTCCCGGCACGGGGCCAGAAACGGTTCACTAATATGTCCCAGAGTCAAGTAAGCATAGATAGGAGGGTGTGCGACTCAGCCTGGCTCCTCCGCGACTCCTGATGACGGTTTGAGATGCCTTCCGTGGCGGTTACGCTCCCTTGCCGACCTATTGAGGCTATAAATAGGAGGGTGTGCCTTCACACTCAACACACACCACAAGAAGCATTTCTCTCTTGCTAGTAGTAGTTCTTGGAGTTTTAGTGGAGTTAGGCTGAGTCTAGAGCTCTCTAGTCCCGAGTCTTCACTTGGAATTGGTATGGCTCTTGTATCTTTTCCCTTTTGTAAGACTTTGCTCTTATTAATATATATCTATTTTCTATATAGTTGTGCTTGGGTCATGAGTTTCTTGTTTGATTTTGTGATCCATATATGTGATAGTATAGTCTACTTGTGTGATAGTAGTTTATATTTATTATACTACTATTGTCATGGTAGTTATATACCGTCACTATAGTCTAGTTTATATGTTATAGTCTCTATGCTTAGTTTTAGCTGATAAAGTATAGCATGGGTTTGGTGATCGTATTCGTATGGTAGCTCTGCCTCGTTAATAGTAATCGCGGAGGGGCAGAGTGCTCTTTGGTCATGCAAGTATGGTACTTGGGTGACTGATTTGCATCAATTATTCGTTAGTCTACTGGTTCGTTGAGGTAGGCGGCAGGTGGTGACAGCCCTGTCCGTCCTTTGAAATCCTCCCCGCTAGGCTAGTGCGTAGGCTCTTGGCGGAAGTCGCCTGTGGATGCAGGGGTAAGTCCGTGCCTGAAGTGCTATACTATTGACTGCTGAACCTGAGTGTGGGTCTGTATGTATTCTACTTAGGCTATGCAACTGTATAGGAATGTATAGTAGGAGTAGCTTAGCCTAGTCTTTCCTCCACTAGACTTTATTTATTCAGTAGGAATCTTCTGTGTGTGTCACACTACCCGGTTATTATCATGTACCCGCCTGTCTTGGTTAGATATCCTTGCTAATTGTTAACATGATCTTATATGTTAGTAACGCTTCTTGATCATACCCTTCCTTTGGGATAAACAAATACGATACCCTGAATACTTCCGGGTGAAATGCTACAGCGGTATTCTCCGTGCGCTTGCGGATTTTACCTACTTGACTCTGGGACATATTAGTGAACCGTTTCTGGCCCCGTGCCGGGAATGATTTATTAATATGGCTTAGCAAAAGTCAACAAGCATTTCTGGTGCCGTTGCCGGGGATGATTTATTAATATGGCTTAGCAAAAGTCAACAAGCATTTCTGGCGCCGTTGCCGGGGAAGGCGTATGATCTAAGAAAAATTACTAATGTATATAGTAGTGTTGCAATTATTGAGGCTATCTCCTAGGCAGGCTAACCTTGCTTTGTTTTTTGCATTTTGTATGAAAACAGGGTAGTGTATGACTGGTTTCGACTTGCCGACAAACTTCACTGAAGATCCTGAATCACTCCTGAGAAGGACACGAGCCAGGCTCACCCCTCCTCGTAAGGAGACTCGGCCAATCGAACCTGTCATTCCCGCACCATCAAGCTCTGAGCAAATGGCCGACAAGACCCTCCGCGAGTTCTCCGCTCCCTCCGCTGCCAACATCCCTACGGGACCAGCTGGCAATGTGGGAGATGCGAACTTCGAGATCAAGACCGGTCTCATCACCATGGTGCAGGCTAGCCCATTCTGTGGGAAATCCAATGAGGACGCTAGTGCTCATCTCCAGCAATTCCTGGAGATTTGCAACACGTTCAAAAAGAAGGACAGCCTCATCACATTCATGAAGAACTTCCTTGAGAAGGAAAAGGTTGCACAGCAACAACTGATGAAGGCAAGGGGGCAAGGGTCACACATTAAGCAACAGCCTCCGAAGTCCACAAGGCAGCAACCTCCGAGGTCTGCAAAGAAACAGGCTGTGAAGCCTGCAAAACCGCAGCCTCCGAAGCCCGAGAAGCCACCGACCGCAACAAAGACCAAGAAGGTGTGGCGAGTGAAACAAGAAGCATCATCCGTGTCTTCATCTCCGGGACCGGACAACGCTTCATCGAGCTGAACGCCGGAGAAAAGTCCCGCTCGTCGGACTTTAAAAGGTGAGTCCTCGCCGGGAGGTTAAACCGGTAGTTATCCATATTTGCTCTTTTAATTGCATATTTGCTTTCCACCACATTTTGATTTTTTCCGACCACTGCATTTCTGCATTTTTGAATTTTTCCAGCCACCTTGGAATTTTTCAAAACTCATTTGCATTTTTGAAAATTTAGAAAATAGGTTTTTGGGCTTTCCATTTTGAAAAGATTTTTTTGTCGAGCTTTTTGAGCAAAAAGGCAGCAGGGGACAAATCCCCTAGCCGTTGGGGAACACATAGGAAAAAGGGGGCTGCCAGGAGGCCCACCTGCCAGGTCGGCCGACCTGGTGGGGTCGGCCGACCCCCTGGCCCCACTTTTTCCTGTGCTCCTTTCTCCCAACGGCTATATGGCCGTTGCTCTGTCTCTTGCTAACGGCCATCTTGCTTCCTTGGCTATAAAAACCGCCCAGGAGGGGGAGCTTCACCATTCCAAGCTCATCTTTCACTCCCCTCTTTTTTGCTCACTTGTTGCTCTCCCAAAATTTCGTGTTCTTCAACTTTACTACAGCCCCAAAAACCCAAAAAAATATTTCCCCTCTGTTTTAGTGCATTTGCAAGTTGTTGTGAAAAGAAAACCAATTTCGGAGAAGCTCGGGTTTGTCATTTTCACTAACGCTCACCCGAACACTTGTTCGATCTTGTTTTTGTTCTTGTCTTGTGTTTGTTCTTGTGTGCAGCCATGTTCAAACGAATGAAGCAAGTCGCCGGAATCAAGCGGAGAAAAAGCACTCGTGCAAGCACGAGTCAAGCATCCTCCGTCGAGCTCACACCAAGTCCGGGGCATGGTGACCCCGAAGCTGAAATTCCGGAGGAAAGGCCAGCCTTGCTCATCACCGAGGAGCATCTCGACATCAAGGACGACCGCGAGGGCCAAGCCATCGCGCTCATGAGAGAACGGCCATTCGCCCACACCCGACGCTTCGATCCGGACTTCCTCGAGAAAATAGGTATGAGAGAAGAATTTGCCTCTATTTTTCGCACTATGGGTTGGCTAAATTTCGTAGAAGTAGATGAGCCGGGTTCTCGTTTGCTTACTATGCAGTTTTTATACACCCTTAGAAAGTATGATGAAGGCATTTCTTTTCGCGTGTTTGGGCAAGAGCGCTTGGTCACATGGGGTGATCTTCATGCTATGCTAGGTCTAAATCCTAAATGTAGGCTAGACTTAGATAAAGCGCTAAAGGGGTTCCATAAAGAAAGTTTTTGGAAAAAGATTTCCGGAAACGAGTGGGGTCCCAAGCCTAGAACAAGTGCCATCCATAATCCTACACTTAGATTTATGCATGTGTGGTTGGCTATGACCTTGTTTCCTCGAGGTGACATTAGGGTTGTCCGGCAAGATGAATTGAAAATACTTTATGCCATGGTTAAGAAAATTAGGGTGTCACCCGCGGAATGCATGATTGATCAATGGTTAGATAATATAAAGTTGACAGGACCAATTGAGTGCACCTCTTTAGTTACTCGCATTGCGCAGAAGTGTGGTCTGCTTGAGAATGTTCATGTTGAATATTTGACGGTAGATAGAGAATTTCTAGGCGAGGACTATTTTGTGCAAGGACATACTTTGAAACATGGTCCAAATAATACCTTGATCTATCACTTTCCCGGGTATACAAACGAATTCCCGTTACCTAACCCGGGTCTTCGTTTGTATCACTGTCGGGCACTAACCCTCCCACTTGAGCCAGTGGGAGAAGTTCGCAGGCATAGTGTTTCATGGCGACCGACACGTTCCCGTAGGCATATGGAGCCTACACCGGAGTTTCACACTCCGACCGGAGATCCGGTATGGGAGCAGCCCCCGCCACAGGACGAGGCGGGTGCATCAACATGGCAGGCCGGAGCATGGGAATCTCAGTACAATTACCCCATGCAGACGTCATCAAGTTCAAGCGGACCGCCATCCTTTGCCACTCGGTCATTCTCATCCCGTGGGTTCCGTGAACTCAACTATGGGATGGCCGAGTTGACAAGGAGGGTGAACGACATTGATTTGCGCACCGAGAGCATGCAACAAACTCTCACGCAACATGTCACCGACACCCAGCAATGGCAGAATTTCAGCGACAACCAATTCCGCCAGCTGAACGCGATGACGGCTCAGAATCAGAGCAATTGGGATGCCTTCTTCCGCTCCCAAGGCTACGACCCGAACCAGCAGATATGAGCAAGAACAAGCTTGGGGGAGAACCCCCCTTCTCACGGTAACTTGTATCTTTCCCCTTCCCTTTATTTCTTGCATTTGCTAAATCTGAAAATCCATAAAAATTTGCAAAATATAAAAAGAACAAAAATATTTCCCTTTTTCATGCGCGGTATGAATGTGTATAATTTTCCTATGTTGAGATGATGAATAGTTGCTCTGTCCTTTATTCCTCTCTAAAGCTAGTTTACAACTTAGTACTCCCTCAAGAGTTAGGTTTGTTGGTAAATCTTGCCTTGAACTTGAATCTTGTGGGTAGCATATGCATTCTCTAGTTCTAAGTTGTTGAGAGGTATGATATGATAGATAGGGCTGCTATGATCTTGCTCAACGTAAAGCTTGAATTCTGGAGTTTTATTTTTCAAAATGACAAATTAATAAGTTCCTCAAAGATGAAATTCCCACCACAGCCATATGTAGTGTTTACATTTGAAAACCTTTACACATATGTTGCTTGTTTCACATTGAGCTTAGTCAAAATTGTTGTGACCCTAGTAGAACTCTTTTCATGCTTTCTTGATCAAGATCATGTACACACATCCACCGCCATGAGCTATCCTTCTAAATCAAGAAGATAGCATCCACCATATCCACCATATCCACCGTGAGCTATTCTTCTACACCGGAAGAAAGCCACTATCCATCCATCCATCCAAAGAAACACTCCATATATCCATTGCAAAATTCCTCTCTCAAAGTATTCATTGCAAACTAGGACTATGGCTATGCAAAAAGAAAAGAAAAGAAAAAAAAAATGCTCAAAAAAGAGAGCAAGCAAAAGATAGCCATAGCCTAGAAACTCCAAAAGAGAGAAGGAAAATTCAAAAAGGAGTTATTTCTTCCCATCCACCATTCCTCCGTTCTCCCACACACTTGCACATCTTGATCAAGATTGTTTGAATTGATGTTTTTCTTGGATCCGGTCTTTTGACATAGCAATATTATGTGAACATGAGTGCCTCATATATCCCGACCTTGAGCTCCACATAAAGCCTTATTTAGAAGTAGGTGATTATAGGCAACATTTTGCCTTGGTGAGGAATCATACACATATTGAGTGATCCGAGAGAATCATTTGAGGAACTTGGTTTTTATTTTCAAAATCTTTTGAAAACCTCCGGAATAACATAGCGGAATCTAGAGCAAGTGATTGGTGCCCTGCAATTGTTCTATCTCTCAACCGCCCAAGACAATGAGGTGTAAAAGACCCATGGATCGAGGTAAATGGGTAAGTTATGCGCCAATATATTTAATTCTAGGAAGAGTACTTTGTTGTGCGCATAGTATTATTGAGGAGTAGGACATTGTAGCAACTCCTGATCAACAACTTAAGTTTATCTTTGCTTCGCGACGAGCAAAGGGTAAGCTTGGGGGAGTTTGTTGACGGCTGTTAAGTACCATTTTTAACCGTCAACTATACTCAAATAAAGGAGAATTTGGCATTTCATACACGCATGCTTTATCACAATAATATAGTTCCACTTGTACTTGGAGAACTTTGTGCATGCAGGAGGAAATGTGAAGGAAACACCTCAAAAGGCAAGAAAACACACTTTCGACCAATTAGAGAGCGCCACATGGACGTCACACGGATTGAAGGGCCCATTTTCAGCACTTAACCGACGTAACTCCCTGCAATACCGCGCAAACCAACGTCAGGGCCCATAGGACAGCCACCTGGAGAAAGCACAGGCCAGGAGGGGCCACCCCCAGGTCGGCCGACCTGGTCAGGTCGGCCGACCCAGCCGGGCGCCCTCTCCGCCTGGGCTTCCACGTGTTGGCTCCTCCGCGACTCCTGATGACGGTTTGAGATGCCTTCCGTGGCGGTTACGCTCCCTTGCCGACCTATTGAGGCTATAAATAGGAGGGTGTGCCTTCACACTCAACACACACCACAAGAAGCATTTCTCTCTTGCTAGTAGTAGTTCTTGGAGTTTTAGTGGAGTTAGGCTGAGTCTAGAGCTCTCTAGTCCCGAGTCTTCACTTGGAATTGGTATGGCTCTTGTATCTTTTCCCTTTTGTAAGACTTTGCTCTTATTAATATATATCTATTTTCTATATAGTTGTGCTTCGGTCATGAGTTTCTTGTTTGATTTTGTGATCCATATATGTGATAGTATAGTCTACTTGTGTGATAGTAGTTTATATTTATTATACTACTATTGTCATGGTAGTTATATACCGTCACTATAGTCTAGTTTATATGTTATAGTCTCTATGCTTAGTTTTAGCTGATAAAGTATAGCATGGGTTTGGTGATCGTATTCGTACGGTAGCTCTGCCTCGTTAATAGTAATCGCGGAGGGGCAGAGTGCTCTTTGGTCATGCAAGTATGGTACTTGGGTGACTGATTTGCATCAATTATTCGTTAGTCTACTGGTTCGTTGAGGTAGGCGGCAGGTGGTGACAGCCCTGTCCGTCCTTTGAAATCCTCCCCGCTAGGCTAGTGCGTAGGCTCTTGGCGGAAGTCGCCTGTGGATGCAGGGGTAAGTCCGTGCCTGAAGTGCTATACTATTGACTGCTGAACCTGAGTGTGGGTCTGTATGTATTCTACTTAGGCTATGCAACTGTATAGGAATGTATAGTAGGAGTAGCTTAGCCTAGTCTTTCCTCCACTAGACTTTATTTATTCAGTAGGAATCTTCTGTGTGTGTCACACTACCCGGTTATTATCATGTACCCGCCTGTCTTGGTTAGATATCCTTGCTAATTGTTAACATGATCTTATATGTTAGTAACGCTTCTTGATCATACCCTTCCTTTGGGATAAACAAATACGATACCCTGAATACTTCCGGGTGAAATGCTACAGCGGTATTCTCCGTGCGCTTGCGGATTTTACCTACTTGACTCTGGGACATATTAGTGAACCGTTTCTGGCCCCGTGCCGGGAATGATTTATTAATATGGCTTAGCAAAAGTCAACAAGCATTTCTGGCGCCGTTGCCGGGGATGATTTATTAATATGGCTTAGCAAAAGTCAACAGTAAAATCCGCAAGCGCACGGAGAATACCGCTGTAGCATTTCACCCAGAAGTATTCAGGGTATCGTATTTGTTTATCCCAGAGGAAGGTTATGATCAAGAAGCGTTACTAACATATAAGATCATGTTAACAATTAGCAAGGATATCTAACCAAGACAGGCGGGTACATGATAATAACCGGGTAGTGTGACACACACAGAAGATTCCTACTAAATAAATAAAGTCTAGTGGAGGAAAGACTAGGCTAAGCTACTCCTACTATACATTCCTATACAGTTGCATAGCCTAAGTAGAATACATACAGACCCACACTCAGGTTCAGCAGTCAATAGTATAGCACTTCAGGCACGGACTTACCCCTGCATCCACAGGCGACTTCTGCCAAGAGCCTACGCACTAGCCTAGCGGGGAGGATTTCAAAGGACGGACAGGGCTGTCACCACCTGCCGCCTACCTCAACGAACCAGTAGACTAACGAATAATTGATGCAAATCAGTCACCCAAGTACCATACTTGCATGACCAAAGAGCACTCTGCCCCTCCGCGATTACTATTAACGAGGCAGAGCTACCGTACGATTACGATCACCAAACCCATGCTATACTTTATCAGCTAAAACTAAGCATAGAGACTATAACATATAAACTAGACTATAGTGACGGTATATAACTGGCATGACAATAGTAGTATAATAAATATAAACTACTATCACACAAGTAGACTATACTATCACATATATGGATCACAATATCAAACAAGAAACTCATGACCCAAGCACAACTATATAGAAAATATATATATATTGATAAGAGCAAAGTCTTACAAAAGGAAAAAGATACAACAGCCATACCAATTCCAAGTGAAGACTTGGGACTAGAGAGCTCTAGACTCAGCCTAACTCCACTAAAACTCCAAGAACTACTAGTAGCAAGAGAGAAATGCTTCTTGTGGTGTGTGTTGAGTGTGAAGGCACACCCTCCTATTTATAGCCTCAATAGGTCGGCAAGGGAGAGTAACTGCCACGGAAGGCATCTCAAACCGTCATCAGGAGTCGCGGAGGAGCCAACACGTGGAAGCCCAGGCGGAGAGGGCGCCCGGCCGGGTCGGCCGACCTGACCAGGTCGGCCGACCTGGGGGTGGCCCCTCCTGGCCTGTGCTTTCTCCAGGTGGCTGTCCTGTGGGCCCTGACGTCGGTTTGCGCGGTATTACAGGGAGTTACGTCGGTTAAGTGCTGAAAATGGGCCCTTCAATCCGTGTGACGTCCATGTGGCGCTCTCTGATTGGTCGAAAGTGTGTTTTCTTGCCTTTTGAGGTGTTTCCTTCACATTTCCTCCTGCATGCACAAAGTTCTCCAAGTACAAGTGGAACTATATTATTGTGCTAAAGCATACGTGTATGAAATGCCAAATTCTCCTTTATTTGAGTATAGTTGACGGTTAAAAATGGTACTTAACAGCCGTCAACAATCGGCTCATGGGTTGCGCCGATCGGCGCACTGGGCTTCTTCAGTGCTTTTCATCGGTTCGGGACTCCTATCCTCTCCATCATCGCATAAATCACCAATTTTACCTGTTTCTACAATAAAACTCCAAAACAACGCAAATACAAATATATAGGCAATATCACAGGTAAATGGTCTAAATTAGTATCAATTATGCTCTAATTGGGGTAATATTCACATATAAAAGGGGCACTTGGGAAGTGCCAACAGTTCCGCCACACTTAAACCTTTGCTCGTCTCGAGTAAAGTAAAAGAAAGAAAAATCGAAAAACATACTCTTTCTATCATAAAAGATATCTCAAATCAGCAAATGTTGAGCATTGTTCTATTGTGGTGTATTTCATATTGGTATTCAGCAAAATAGATCAAATATAGGCATAAGCTTAAAGTTCTCCCCAAAGCAAAAGATCATGTCCAATTCATAAATTATAACTTCTCCACACATGAGAATCACTTAAAAGATTGTTGTGAACATAGAGAATCTATCTTCCAAATAATCCAAGGCAACAACTCATCTTTCAAATCACTCAACCTATATTCTACATCATAATGATCAAATAATATTAGTGTAAGGCTTATATGAGTAGCTAGGTGAGGTAATTCAAGGATTGCAAACATAAATTAATAATATATTGTGAAGCTAGGAGATTATTCTAATTGGGGTAATATTCACATATAGAAACTTAACAAGATGGCAATTAAGAAAGAAAAATTTAAGAAAGGACTCAGACTTTGGATATGTGGACATGTGCATAGCAAAAAATTTGATCTTGGAAGATTGCACATGGTTGGAATGATTCATGGCTATATTGAATTTCGAGAATAAGCATGTCATATACCATCCCCCACACTTAAAATTTTGCTAGTCCCTTAGCAAACAACAGAGATTTTTTTTTTCACCATCTCTGCTGCGCCGATCGGCTCTCAACCCAAATTTACCAACATTTGTTGGTATTTGATTTGTCTGGCTTCAACTTTTATTCAAGAATTAAATATAGCTAGAAATATAGGATGTGGTCAAGGAATGATACTCAACAAAATGTTTTGTGTTTATGGTAGTGTACTCAGCGGAATTGAATTTTTGCATGAGTAATTTCAAGGCTAGAAAAAGAGACACAAAGAATTGCCATCTTAGTAAAGTTCATACCAAAAAGAATTAAATCCTAACCGAACTCATCCTTCAATTTAATGTTTATCTACATATCAAAGGTTCATGAGTATTGTTCAAAATATGGCATTGGTAGGTAAGGATCTTAAAAAACAATACATTCTAAAGTTCACAACATGAAAATTTATTTTGGAAAAGATTGGTACTAAGTTATCATTACAAACTGGACAACACAAATGAAGCACATGGGTACTCAAAATTGCTCCACATAAGACATATTTGCCGAATAATCATTAAGTGTAAGTTCAAAATTTTATTCAATGCTCAACACTATTTGATCTTCATCAACACTTTTCAAGAAAGAATAAATAATTCAATTCTCCTAATAGAGCATAACCGCCACCATTATATTAAGATCTAAACTTGAATACATAATGATGATTTTTTTTTGCACACACTTCATGAAAATAAAACTACTACTAACACACTTGCATGAAAATAAAACTACTACTAACACGCTTGCATGAAAATAAAATTACTACTAACACACTTGCATGAAAGTAAGCACACCTGATACATGGTTTCCCAACCCGCTCACACACATATAAGTAAATAAAGAAAAAGATTGCAAAAGATAAAAGAAAACGCAAACCGGGAAACCGATACTCGTGCCAACTCCTAGGCACTCTAGTGATCCGAAAGTGGAGACGGTGGCTGATCGAAGCCATAGCACCGCGCCTTGAGTCGCTCGAACTCCTCCACCATCGCATCGTGGTTGTTCCTCCATTGGAACATGGCGTCCTCCACATGCTTGATGTAGTGCATGTTGTTGTCGAGGTACCCCTGCATGGGCACGAAAAATTCTGCACCGGGCACAGGAGGCACCACTGGTACACATCCTTGGTACCTGTAGTCAATGCCCGCACTGCAGTAGGGTGTGCCGATCGGCGCGTCGCTTGCGCCGATCGGCATAGAGGGCTGTGAACCGCCTGCTATGTCGCTCCACCCAGACTGGTACTGCTGGTACTCCTAGCATGACCCCCAAGAAGCCCACTCGCCGGCGGCTGCTGTAGATGTGTCCGGCTGTCGAACCCGCCCACGGCGGTCCTTGAGAACTCGTCCCCCCTCCAAGAAACCTTCCTCAAGCCAATTTCCTCCCTCTAGCTTGCGAGGGAGAAAAACTCCTAGCTCCGCACATGGGAGCTTTTCGTTGGTGCCGCCAACATGGAACCCGGCGCGAACACTTTCTGTGACAATATTGCCACGAGTCATATTCTCGCCGATCTCCATCACGCACTCCCACTTATCATCGCGCCCTCCCGGTCCGTTGCTATCGCAGACGAGGGCTGCGAGGCGTGGAAGGTAGGCCCCAAAGGCCAACTTCTTGCTTGCCTTGCCCCTCTTGTCGAGCCAACCCCGCACCATCACCGACATGGGATTGCAATGAGATGAACTCACGATGGCGTTGAAGAGCCACCGCAAGTCCGCATCGGTGATGTTACTGGAGTCGACCTTCTCGCCGATGCGCGCCGCCAACCACCGATGGAAAACTTGAATGGTCGGGTTGCGGATGTTGCCACACTTCATCTCCTCTATGAACGAGAGCCGCCTCCAAAAGGAGTCCAACTCCCCACGTCCCAAGATGCCGGCAACATCGGTGTCAGCGTCGAAGCCGAAGGCTTGAGCTGCCACCTCCATAGTCACCGTGTGGCTGATGTCACGGACGCGGAAGTTGACAGCCTCGCTACCGTCTTCGACGGTGCCAAGCCTCATTGTAGAAGAAACCTCGGTGACGACGTCGAGGTTGTACTCCATGGGGAGGAGGTGGAAATCCACCCAGCCAAGGTTGTCCTGCATCCTCCTTAAGTCCTCCCATATGCCGATCGAGGTGTGGAAGGTCTCGTCCAGGTCGAAGTTGGGGATGAACTTTCCCCTCACCGCGAGGTAGTGCTGCTGTGCCTCCGCGCTCAGGAGGGTGAAGCCCTCCTCCACCATGCGCGGCATGAATGCCGGCGGTGGTGGTGATGTGGGAACCCCACGGCTTGCCGCCGTTTGGCTCCTCGTAGCACGCCCTGTTGGAAGGGACGCACCGGAGACGGAGTGGCGGGCGCGGACCTCGTATCTCCCTGCCGCCGAGCCGGTGGATGCACCAACCACCGACATGTCATCGCGAGCGTCGGATCCACCCCTCACCGAGGAGTTACCGCTCGACTCGCTGCTGCCGCCGGAACTGCTCCCTCGGCGCAGCCTCTTGTCCAACTTGCCGACGGAGGAGCGGAGATGATCCATCTGCGAGGAATGCGGAACGTGTGAGAGATCGTGGGTAGTGGGGAAGGTGGAGAGATTACCAGGATGGTGTGATGAATGGGGGACGCCTGGCCTCCCTTTTATAGTGTGGGAAACTTCCAGGAGAAGGAACCGCCATAAAATTTCAAAATTTGAGAGAGCGCCGATTGGCACGGGTACTGCGCTGATCGGCACAATTCAAAGTTTGAATGCTCTGACCACTCTGATGCTTGATTCCCCTCCTTCATGTCGCTTCCTGGCACATCATGTTGGTTGGCAGGGGAACATCACGGAATCCTAATGTCTTGTTGGTGGCGCCGATAGGTGCGGGCCTGCGTCGATCGGCGCGCCGTCTCCTTTTCAGCTTTTGGTCAATTCCGTGTCTCTCCTGTATTGCACATCTGCATAATAATCATACCTATTCCTCAAAATGAATGCCTACCGCCTTTGTCGCCCATTGGGAACATCATGGGTACCTGCACCGATCGGCGCAGTAGGGCGCTGAACGGCGCAAGTCCCTTGCACCTCGTCTTTAGGTCCACTGCTGATTCTGATGCATCATGTTCATCTCTTTCACCTAATTTGCACTTCTCCAATGTTCCTATAGTATTGGCATACGTGTCGGGGCTCATCTGATGACCTCGCCGACCGGCGCAGACTTGTGCCGATCAGCGCGACGTCCGTTTTTGCTTCTGGCCCCTCGCTTCTTCGCTAGATGTTGTCTTCCTTGAAAATAGCTCTATCTCCAAAAATTATTGTGCTGGTTTAGCACTCCTTCAATTCTGCGCGTCGTCGGCCTTCTGTCCTGACTTGGGCAATGCTGAGCCGATCGGCGCAGATGTGCGCCGATCGGCACAAGCTCTGTTCCTTTCTGTTTTTGTTCTTTTTTTTATATTCCTGCATTGTTAGTCTACAGTATGTATATACATAGTTTTGAACGAATAAACAGACAACGCAAGAGCACACAAGAATTAAGCACACACTTTTCTAATTTATTTTATTTTATTTGGGAGATTATTTTTATCACAAGCAAGCAAATTTTAGAAACACCGGGTTGCCCTCCCGGCCAGCACTAATTAACTAAATGAAATGGGTTGCCCTCCAATAAGCACTAAATAACTTCTAAATCCCCCGATCATTGGGTTGCCTCCCAAGAGCGCTCTAATTATTTAAAGGTCAAAGAGCTCTACCTCCCCGCATACAATCAATCCTTAGTGTCGCGGTGCGGGATGTGAGGCTGCGACACTACAAGGTTATCTTATCTCCATGGTTCATATAGCTTGGACGACCTATCCATACATCCCCTCCAATTATTTTCGATGCCTCGATGCCACGGTGTCTTGTATGTTTTCACTTTATCAATAGCACGGCATTGTTCTCCCTTTGGGAGAAACTTGAAAGAGTAGGGAGTCCCACTTATATCGAAGCTTATCTCACCACTCCCAACATCAATACTTGCCTTTGCTGTCCTCAAGAAGGGTCTGCCTAAGATCAATGGGGTCCTCGTCCTCTTATCCATATCAAGCACAATAAAATCAACAGGGACAATATGATCTCCAATTTGAACAGGCACATCCTCAGCAATTCCATCAGGGAAGCGTACCGATTGATTGGCTAACTCCAAACACATACCCGTAGGCTCCAATTCAGAAAAATTAAGATTTGTGAATATATGACGGGGCATAACACTTACACAAGCACCTATCAAATATCCTTGTTCCAATCATGCATTTGATGCTTTGTGATCAAGTCGGGTTTCTTCTCCAGTGCAACATCATTGATTGCCGCCGTTAGTTCCTTAGTGACCTTCTCAACCTCTTCAGAAACTAGAGACTTCTTGTTTTGCATCATGTCCTTAATGTACTTGGCATAGGTGGGAACTTAGATAGCATCAACAAAAGGGACATTGATGTAAAGCTTCTTCATAATATCGACGAATCTTGCAAACTGCTCGTCGTGTTGTCGCGCTCTTTCTGTCTTCATCAGTAATTGAGTATCTAGAAACGTGGCAGGGCCATGCTCTTCTGTCTCCATGCCCATCTGCAGAATAGAGAGGTCATCATCCTCCTTGCGCCGATTGGCGCTTTCAGGGAGCCGATCGGCTCCGACAGGGTCGTCGCGCCGATCGGCGCCGGGTGTGCGCCGATCGGCGCGGGGCTTCTTTGCTCCCGCAGAGTGTTCTGGATCTTCTATTTGTTTTCCTGATCGCGTAGCTATTGCCTTCAACTATTCTATAGACGTCGTACTGCCAGGAGTAGCCCCCTTATTGCCTTGAATGACTTGCGATAGCTGTCCCATCTGTTGCTCCATAATCTTGGTATGCTTCAAAATCTGCTTGTTGGAGCTCCCAATTTCTATCACCTTGTCATTAACTCTCTCAATGACACGATCAACCTCCTTGAATCTAGCTTGATTGTCCTTGTTGATCTTCTCTTGAGCTTGGAAGAACTCATGACATTGGAGACGAAGTGGGATAGAGTTTTGCATGGACGAACTAGGAGAGAAAGAACTCCTTTGTTGTTGATATTGGGGCTTCCATCTACTATTCTTCTTATATTCTAACATCTTCATCTCTTCAGGGCAATCTTTCTGCACATGACCAAATTCTCCACACTCACTACATGTTGAGTGTGATTCCGCCAGCTTCAGAGTCTCTTCCTTAGGGATATGAAGATTATTGCCCAACCTTCTTTGAATAGCATCGAGGCAATCTATAATCAATTCTTCCTGAGTCTTCTCAATCACACTCTTCGCTACTCCTTTTGAAGGTTGCAAATTCCTTGAGCTTCTCTCACCATCCCACGATTGATTTTCAACTAACAGCTTGATCAAATCCTTAGCTTTGGTGGGGGTCTTTGACATGAATGATCCTGCAGCTGAGGCGTCCAAATGTTGACGTGACAAAAGATTCAATCCTGTGTAGAACTTTTCAACAACTTCTCCAACCGTCAGACCATGATGAGGGCACGCATCCATATGCTCATTGTATCTTTCCCATGCTTCTCCAATGCTCTCATCAATATTCTGTGTAAATCCAAGATTCTTATTTTTTAAAGCTTGAGTCTTATCGGGGGGAAGTATTTGGCCAAGAATTCAGCTGCTAATGTGTTCCACACCGTTTTTCACTATGTTTTCCAATCCATTGTACCATTGCTTGGGGCATCCAACTAGAGAGAAGGGGAACAGCATCACACGCGCTTGATCTCCTATCAATCCCGCTATCTTGAATGTGCTGCAAACTTCAAGAAAGTGTTGCAATTGATGATTGGGATCTTCTGAACCTATGAACGGTTGTTGCGCAACTATTCCAACATATCTCTCCAATTGATATGGAAGTTGATCCTGAGCTTCTTGGAAATCTGTCTTGACAATACTAGTCAATTGTGGCTTGAGACGATTAACCATAGGCACCTCTACCATCTCCTCTTCTTCTTGCTCTTGAACTGAGTCTTCTATTGTGAATAATACTCGAGGTGTGCGCGGACTGCTGCCAAATCTCCAAGTGACTTACTTCTCTTCTCCGTTGTTCTCTTCTTGTGTAAGAGTCTTTCTGGATCATCGGCGTAATTAGGGGGTTTGTTTGACTTAGGACCGTCCATACCTGTTAGTTTCACTTAACAGAATATATGTACTAGAGAGACAAGTAAAGCACAATGACTAAACACTAATACATCAAACAATGTTTAAAAACCTGCTATGGTCCCTGGCAACGGCGCCAGAAAATAGAGCTTGTTGGTCGTATCTACGCACCCACTTATATACCGCAAGAGGATGGTGTACGATTGTAGCACTTTTTCCCTTGAATTGAGTATTCCAAGGTTTATCGAATCCACTGGGACCTTAGGGATTTATTAAACAAAGTTAAGAGTAAAAGATCTAGTCAAGGCTACTGTCAAGGTTAGGTTGCATGAGGGGGAGACTGGCCAGCGCAGAGATGCGTCAGACAGTAAATCTGTCGTTGCGGCGATCGACGCGGGGATTGAGCCGATCGGCACACTAGTGAAACTAAGTCAAAGTGCGTGAGATCTATAAAATCTGGGGTTGTGTCGATCAGCGCTGGAATTGAGCTGATCGGCACACTGGTGGATCTAAGCTGAAGTTGTTGCACCGATCAGCGCAGGGGTTGAGCCGATCGGCACACCAGTGAGTCTAAGACAAAGTGTTCCAGATCTTGTAAACCTATGCTGGTAAGTGAGTAGCCAGATATCTACTAGTGAGATCGTAACCAGATAGTGTTATTGAATAGCATCACATTGTGTAATTACATAGATCAATGAAAACCTATAATGAGTAAGATCACCCTGCTTTCCGAGCAGCTCCCTATTTTATCGCAGCGGGGAGGAAACCCTTAATCACGCGAGTATCTTACCCTACTCAACTATCCAATAGTGCTGCGCAGGCTTAGTACTGTCACCGCTAAACCACACTACTGGCATCATCAAGCAACCATAATCAATACAATGTCCGAATACTATCCTAATCACCACGATTAAGATAAGATCTACTTACTTAGCCTAGAACTAAGCAATAGGAATAAGCACATGCATGATTATAGAATCAAGATAGATAAATCACCAAAACCATCATCAACATATTCAATCATCCTTGAGATACATAGAGTAAGATTCATCCCTGTCGAGATGGCCTACCTTGACGGATCAACTCTTGACTCCAATGGTTCTTGAAACTCAACTAGAGGTCTATTCTAACGGGGCAAGCCCCGGTGGGTCTAACTCATGGATCTGGTGTCCCTCTGTCGCCTCCTCTTCTGCGGCGGGGGTTTACAAGTATTTATAGGGGTTGTACTTGTAAAGGACTCGGTTTCTAGCAAATAAGGCGTTTGCGCCGATCGGCGCAGGATTGCGCCTATCGGTGCTAGCCATGTCTCCTCTGATTTCTTTCCTGAGTCGGTTCCTCTATCTTCCACAGCTGCCATGTGGGACTTTTCCTTCGAGATAAAGTCTTGTACTGCATGTTAAGATCTTGGAGTTCCATAAATCTTCTTGAAGTTCCATAATTCTTCTTAGACAAATGTCTTCAAGTATCTTTCGCAGATAAACTTCCACAAACATGTGGAATGGGCCTCGATCACTTCTGTGGGTCAAAACACCCTTGCGCCGATCGGCTCATGGGCTGCGCCGATCAGCGCACTACGCTTCTTCAGTTCTTTTCGTCGGTTCTGGACTCCTGTCCTCTCCATCATCGTATTAATCACCAATTTTACCTGTTTCTTTAATAAAGCTCCAAAACAACACATATATAAATATATAGGCAATATCACAGGTAAATGGCCTAAATTAGTATCAATTATGCTCTAATTGGGGTAATATTCACATATAAAAGGGGCACTTGGGAAGTGCCAACATCATCCTTGGGAGCATTCACATGATTGTGATAATTCTCACTCTGAGAAGTGCTATCTGCTGCTATGATAGGAAATATATCCTCAAAAAATGAAGCATCTCTAGACTCCATGATAGTATTCACATTTTGTTCAGGAGTATCAGATTGAACTACTAAAAATCTATAGGCCATACTGTTATGTGCATATCCTAAAAATGTACAATCTACTGTTTTGGGTCCAAGCTTTCTCTTCTTTGGCTCAGGTATATTAAACTTTGTCAGATAGCCCCAAGTCCTCGAGAAATTGACATTGGGTTTTCCCTCACAGGAAGTCGACCGGAAGACCGCATGCCTAGTCCCCTTCATCATCTTCATAGTGTACCATCATTCTCCTGTAGCTGAGCAGCAATGTGGGATATAGCAAGGGTGAGTACATGTCGTACTCAGCAAGTGGGGGAAAAGATGACATGGGGCTATAGACAAGGAAGGCTTAATGGGGTTTATTGCTTGAGCTACTAATTCACTAAGCGTCCTAATTACTAGGTGAGGTCATCCCAACAATCGATCCACAGGGTGCTATCCAGGCCAAGTCCAATCCCATCCACCAACCAACCATTCCCAAAAATAACCATCCATAAACCACCAACTAATCTCGTGAGGGATCCAGGTCGCTCGTGACCATAAGCACGGCTATCATGATAGTTTTACACTCTGCAGAGGTTGTACCACTTTGCCCACAAGTCATGATTTTGTCCCCTGTTGCTAGGTGGACTGGAGTCTCCATGTTGCCATGCCGGCCAAGCACTAGCACACTTCCTTAGGTGTGCGGCCAGGAGATCACTACGAGGCTTTTACAAAGGGTCTCCCAGTACATGCTAGCCACTAAGGTTCCACTCCTGTCCATAAGTGATAGCCCATCAACAAGGAGCTCATCACCCCAGGAGCCCCCTCTTGAGCCATTCAGATACAAGGACAGTCCTCTTGACTTCCATTCCCCGCTCCACCAAATGCTGCACCGACACTGGGAGAACTCCTCATTAATTAGCCAAGCTGTTCCATAGCAGCCTTGTGATGGCACTGTTGTCCTGGGTTACCGCTCCAAGAACTTGTTTCTAGGATCTACAACAAGCATACCACCACCCAACATGTGCCAATGGCACCACATCTATTCCATCCAGCTTGTTGAGATTCCTAAGTCCATGTTGCTAAAAGAATTACCCAATTATCCCCAATATGACATTCTTCATTAGCCAAAATTAATTAAACCCAATAGCCCAATAAGCAACTAAGCATGTCTACCCGTAGCTAATTAAACCTCTAGTTCAAGGCGACAAGGACAAGATAAAGCAATACTAGTAAACCCTAACAATAGGTACCCATTCATTTGACACAAGCATGCAGTTCTAAAATAATCATTCATAATAGGTGCAAAATGCATCAAGGACACTTGCCTAAAATTAGATGTTGCTGCTCAGTGATAACAAATCTTGGTCTTCATCCTCGTATGATTCCCATGCATAAAAATCCTATTCGCGCAAGACATACAAAGCATACACACAATAAATACACAATGCAAGGTATGGGACAACTGGGTATGTTTGAAAAAAGGTTGCAATTAGCTAGTTTATTTGGATACATTAATGTTGGTGGAAGAATCATCTAAATCGGAGTTGTGGATCAAAAGATATGCAAGGTTAAAGTTGCAAGGATTGCGGCTGCGCACAGACAGTGCAAAACATATGTGCGTGTTCCTATTAATTGGCTCTAGTTCCAAAGGAATTTTTTGAACATAAATCTCCCTAATGATGTGGGACATGTGAAATGCAAGGTGAATTGGATCAGAAATCACCTGTATTGGAGATCGATGGATTTGAGCAGGCCAACGTTGCCCTGCGACAGTTTGAACACCAACGGCGTTCCTGGAGGTGTCGGAGTAGATCATAGGTCGTGCTTCTCGGAATGAGTAGCTAACTACCTGGAACACGATATGGTATATGTCTATCATCAAGAACACAAATGGGTTGGGCAGAACATTGATTGAAATTACCAGGATCTGCACGGGACGCGAACAGATAGCGAACAGCAGCCATCTGCAGAGAACATAAAGAAGACATGCGCGTTCCCTATTATTCCAGATGGATATGAAACAATAGTTGAACATATGTATTGGCTGTGACGTGGAACACATGAATGGCTGGGTTTGTGTCATAGGAATTGAACTGATCTAGAGATTTTGGTGTTAGAACGAAACAAGGTCATGCAGCGGCAGGTTTCACGCCAATTGCGTTCTCGGTCGATCCAAGACAGATCTTGGAGAAGCCTTCGGTGGAGATGATCACAAGAACCTGGAACACAAGTAGGAGTGTCGGTTGTATCAATACCATCTCTGTATTGGGATAAAAGGTGATGGTTTTACCGTTGCGCGTGCTGGATTCACCCAGATCATGGAGCAGCTGACATTGCGATGCAGATCCCGGAGGCATACAACATCCAATGGCTCTGAGTTTTGGATATGTTGTATGGGACATCAGGGCACCCCTCCATGTAACATTTAGCGGCATTTGGATGGTTGGATCACCAGGAACATCAACATCAATCTGCAGCAGCATTGCTGGACGCGGGAGCAGGGTGGCGCGGCGGCAGCCTGGAGGCGTGGTGAGGGTTTGAGGGGGTGGGATTTCGTGGGAGGGGGCTGGTATTTATAGGAGAGGTGAGGGAAGGTGGAGTAATAATATGGAAATGTATTTAAGAGGAATAAATGTATTTATTGGAGGCAAACATGGAAGGCATAGGAAATATGGGAAGGAAATCATTCTCTTGTTCTTTCCTTATGAATGCTTATGGAAGGTGTGGTTTCTTTCCATATAAATATTTATGGAAGGTGGGGTAAACAAAAGGAAGGAGGAATCAAGGTGATTAATGCCATTGATTGCATGTTTAATTGCTCATTTTTTTTCCTTTTGATTGCACGCGATTGGTGGAATGAACTTGGATGGTCAATGTGTCTAGGTTCATGTTTGTGGTAGGTGGAGAGAATGTGGATGGTATTAGGTAGAGATATGTCCAAGTATTGTCGGAAGGAAAATACGATGAATGGAGACACGATGCTACAGAGATGAGTTGATTGATGGTGTCAACAATGCATACACATGAGCGAAGAAGAGATAGATGACTGAGTCCCATAATTCAAAACAAAATGGATATTTTTAAAATTTAAAGGAAAAAGGATTTCAACTTATCAAATTAGGATCAAATCCAAAACCAACAAAAATACTAAATATTCAATAAGATATAATGATTTTATTTATATAAAAGTGGTTTTGGTAGAAAATGAAAACCTTTGTTTTATTGGTATACAAAATTTTCATAAAACCAAATCAAATCATTTATTAATTTATAAAAGATTACTAAATCATCCTTTAAACTCTTAAAAATTAAAATTGGTGTTGGAAAATGGTTGACATTCCAAAATGGGAAATTTTGGGATGTGACATTAAGACGTTGAGAAGTCGATCGAACTATGATAACCTGTAGGCTAAACATCCTGACAGAACCTTATTGACTCCACCCATGACCTCATATTGACTCAACAAGAGATCGAAATCAATGCAGCCTGACTGGGTCGAGCAGGTCGAACTTAATCGAGATAGTGCCCAAGCAACGTAGATAAAACTAAATACGATCCAATTATAGGTAAAATCAATAAAGTGACTCGAATAATAGATCTATAATAAACTCATAAAATCTCCTAAAAGTCACAATAGATCAGACCTAACCGAGACAGTATCACAACTCGAAATTGATAGTATAAATGTAGTTAAGGTCTAATTACCGGATAGCTAACAATTCTAAAGATAACAACTAGAATATCAAATCATTGAGAAAGTACTAGTTGAAGTCAATAGAATTACCAAGGGTGACTAATCCAAGTCTCTCACCGAGATCGGAGCCGATGTAGCCCCCGCGAGACGAGGATGACGTCAAGAAAAGGTTTGGCGATGCATCGAATTGTATTGAATGAAAGTGTTGTTTCACACGTACAGACCCTATTATATATTTATATCCCCGTGCAAGGGGTTTTGACCCGACTCGGTCAGGACTCTTAAGCGAACTGTCCTGATTTATTTCTAAACAAAATCTAAACTAAAATAGAAACAGATAAAATAACTCTATTGGGCCCACTTTATTCTCTTCGGTCGTTCGGCTTTGCTGACCTCGGCCGATATCAGCTCTTCGTCTCTGACCGATGGGATGGGTCCAAATTTTTGTGCCAACACATGCCCCCGAGTCCGGGGTACGAAATCTTCGTGCGTCGGATTTTATCTCCTCGTTTACCGCAACCTACCGGCGTCCTATCCTTATAAATGCATCTTCTTTCTTCTTTCATTTTCACCCGAGCTCGAGCCTTTTCACCTTCTTCTCTCTCCTCTATTTCGCCGGCGCACCCCTTTGTTTCAGGCAACTCCGGACTCAAGCACCGACGAGCGCTGACGGCTTCAACCTCCCCTCTGCTAATGGAAACCCCCAAGAACGTCCCCAAGGTATCCCCTTTTCCGCTTTCTTCCGCACTCAGATCTTAACTTCAGATCCGATTTGCAGTGTTGTTCATCACTGTAGCTTTTTCCACCGTCATATTTACTATAGTGCCTTCTTCTAGCAATAACTTAACCTCTTCATAAACCATGACCATCTAGCCTCTTTTTTAACAATAGCTTTAACCTCTTGTGTTAGGAACTCAAGAATCAGATTTGCATCCCCTCCGCTATTCACGAAAATCACTTTTATCTGGGTCTAGTCAATGATTCTGATCCTACGGAACTGATCAACTGTGAAACCAACCGGATTCCATTTAAATCCACTCTGGCCACCCCTGAACCTTGGAAGACCGTTTTTAGATCATGGCCATCAGTGATACCAGGTTGGAGAAACTGGTACCATAGGGTTACATCCTCCCGAGCTGCCATCCTCCAAGACGCTCACCTAGATGTGGCATTGCTGTTATCTCTCTAGTGGACACAGCAAAGAATGAGCCCATACTGGCTACATCTTCCTATTTTTGGTCTGATGCTCTGAATACTTTCCTATTCCATCCAGGGCCTTGTTGGCGATCCTTAGGCCTAACAGAGAAATCTGCAAGCATACGGATGCCAATGTAGCCTTCACCTGGGAGTATTCAGAGGTATCGAATCCACAGAAACGAGAAGTGAAATTCTATCCTAATCCAACTCTAGTGAACAAAGGAGAGAAACAACAATGGTTGAGAGGAGAATAGGTTCTATAGAGAGAAGTGGTCCTCAGGCCAGGTAATCTAATGTAGTAAACTCCCACTAAGTAATTTAATGGAATCCTATTTCAATTTATCTACTTTGGGGCACGAAACGATCCACTAATAAGGGTCGGTAACTAACCCCATGTACTAGTCGATACGCTATCGCTAGACAACCCTGCTTGAGACTTCCCGAACATGGTGGATTACAATATTGGATGGACATGACTGTCACCATCTGCCGCCTACCACACAGCCCGTGGGGACGAATGCAATCCCAGGAAAACTAAGTCTAAACACTGCATTTACACTTAGACTTTCATACCAGCTCTAGAATTTGGAAGCATAACAAATTAATGCTATAAAGCAATAAAAGGTTATGGACGAGGATCCCGCAGATAAAAAGAATTGAAATACTCACTTTATTACTTGGACAATAATTTAACTAGATGTTACCTGACGGAAGGATGAGGAATCTACTCTCGGTGGAGCTTCATCCCTGAGGCACAAGATGGAGAAGGAGCCAACATTCCCGGCTCCCTCCCGGACTTCTACCTCTCACTCTCACTCCCTATTCTCATACATTTCTACGACGTGGTACTGGTTGTTCTACTCTTCAATTGTTGATGTTCTTCTACCCAATTTCTCCTCTATTCATAGGTGGCGATGGGCCAGCAGACATTTGTAGGTGAAATGGAGTCGATAGGCCGAAGTCCGTCCGCCGGGCGGCGGGCAAGGCCGGGCAACCGCGTGTGCCGGGTGGCCGGGCATGTCGTGCAGCATGCACCGCCGGGTGGCGGGCAAGGCTGGGCGGCCCTTGGATTGTGTCGATTTCTCGATCGACCTTCTCCTGATTGCTTGGATTGCGTCTCGAAGGCGGTTGTTGGGTCGGTTTCCACCGACTCTTCATTTTGGGGCCGGTAGGCTTCATGGGCCTCATGGGCTGGCAACCCCGGGTGGCAACCCAAGGCTAGGCGGTAGGCCAGGCCGGGCAGCAACAGGGGCCGGGCGGCAGCCTTGGCCGGGTGTCGACCCTTGCCGGGTTGCCCCTTGACTTCTCCCTGTTAGGCCACTTGATGACATTGTCTTCTTCACCATATTTCATGTGTCTTAGTCCGAGAGGAGAAAATGGCTTCTCAGTGGAATATTTGCAGAGTCGGCCGGTTGCTGACTTCAGCCGTAAACAACCCTGTCGGTTGGGTGTGGGGGGTGAAGTTCCAAGTCGGCCGGTGGTCCTAGGTCGCATTGTCGTACGACTGGGAATTGATTGAACACTTTATTCACCCTGCCGGGTGATGATAGCTTATCATCCGGCCGGTTGACAATTTTACGTCGTGATGACCTGACCGAGTGTTGATTCTGCCTGTTAACGACCCTGCCAGCTATCAGGAAACTGCTGTTTCACAGCCATGATCAGCCGACAGGCTCTTTTCACATGTTTTTGCATATTTTGACCCTATAGCACCTGCAACCACATATTTCACCAAAACTTGTGGAACTCATTAGTACAAAGGTTATTTTCATTACATTATTAGTTAAGATGATGATGATGCTTATCTTGATTAGGAGATGACTGTAGATCAAAAATTTAATGCCCACCTTGTTCCTGAACAACATAGAGTTAGAGAAGCCACTAGCGAGTTTAAGGACTTTGCTATTGTTTGGTGGAGTGGTCTAGCTGCTGAAATTGGTTTGCCTACTACTAGAGAAGAACTTAATGTAGCGATGCATGATCATTTTGTTCCTCTTTTTTATAGAGAGATTCATAATAAACTACAGCGCTTAGATCAAGGAGATAAAACAATTCAGGAGTACTTTAGTGGGCTTTAGAATGGTTGATTCGTTGTGCTATAGTTGAAAAAGTAGAGGATCAGATTTGCCGCTTTTATTCTAGTTTGAGAAAAGAAATTCAGGACATCCTTGATTATAAAGAATTTTATACCCTCAACCAGTGTTTCCAGTATGCTATGCTTGCAGAGAAAGAATCGTAGGGACTTTTCTAGGCTTTTGAGGAGTACAGCAAGTCTAGGACGTTCTACCCACCATGGCCGACGGGCACTTCGGGGCTGCCCAAGCCATCTTTCTGGCCGCCCCCATCAGCAGCTGCCAAGGGAATAAGTGTTGTTTCTGCAGCACCATGATCAGCCCCTGCACCTTCTACGCGCTCAGGTAAAAATTCTGTGCAGGTACCAGCTCGTAGTGCCTCCTCTGTTGTTTCGACAGGACACACTACAGGGATTCACTGCCACCACTGCCATGGACTTGGTCATGTGCAGAAAGATTGCCCAAGTAGGCGGGCATATGTGGCGACAGATGATGGCGGTTACATGAGCACCTCTGACATGGAGGATGAGGAGGAGGATGTCGCTGCCACCAGCGGTGACCTCGTCCTTGGAGGCGGAGACACCACGGGCTACATGAATATTATTGTGCCGCGTGTTCTTAGCACACCAATCCAGCAGCCCGAGACAATGCAGGGGCATAACTTGTTCCAGATTTTCTTCATCATCAAGAACCCCGAGCACATGTCATCATTGATGGAGGAAGCTGCAACAATTTGGTGAGTTTTGATGTGGTCAAGAAGCTTGATTTAACAACACGCCAACATCCACATCTATACTACATTCAGTGGATAAATGACTCTAGAAAAGGTAAGGTAACACAAACTTGCAGAGTTCCTTTTTCTATTGGTTCTTATGTGGATTCTGTTGATTGTGATGTTGTACCCATGCAAGCATGTTCACTTTTAATAGGTAGACCTTGGGAATTTGATAATGACGTTGTACACCATGGTAAAAGTAATAAGTACACTTTTATGCATAAAGGAACTAAAATTACTTTTTTACCAATGACCCCTGCTGAAATTGTACAAGCTATTTAGAAAGAGCTGCTAGTTTGAAATATAAAGGTCCTAATATTCAGCAACCTGTTAATTCTGATTCTACACCTAGTAATGTTAATGATTCTTCAAGTTCTAAGGGTGCTGGAATTAAATTACAAGGTCGTTCATGTCTTGCAATAAAATCTGAGCTTGCTGAACTTTCTGCTGACGATGATATTTGCTATGCTTTTATATGCAAACAAGCTTTGTTTTCGCTTCGTGATATTGCCTCTAGTGCTTTGCCTCCTACTGTCACTAACCTTTTGCAGGAGTATGAGGATGTTTTCCCAGCTGAGATACCCCCGGGATTGCCACCTTTGAGAGGGATTGAGCATCAAATTGATTTGATTCTGAGTCCTACTTTGCCAAACCGTGCTGCTTATAGGACCAACCCTGAGGAGACTAAGGAGATACAACGACAAGTCCAAAACCTTTTGGATCGTGGATACGTTCGTCAATCACTTAGTCCTTGTGTTGTTCCTGTACTTTTGGTTCCTAAGAAAGATGGTACTTGGCGTATGTGTGTAGATTGTAGAGCCATTAATAACATTACTATTAGGTATCGTCATCCTATTCCTAGGCTAGACGACATGCTTGATGAGTTATGTGGTGCTATAATTTTCACTAAAATTGATTTGCGTAGTGGCTACCATAAAATTAGAATGAAACATGGAGATGAATGGAAAACCACTTTCAAAACCAAATTCGGGTTGTATGAGTGGTTAGTAGTGCCTTTTGGTTTAACTAATGCACCTAGTACTTTCATGCGTTTGATGAATGAGGTTTTAAGAGCTTTCATTAGCAAATTTGTGGTATGTTACTTTGATGATATCTTGATTTATAACAAATCCATGGATGATCATATGATTCATTTGCGTGCTGTTTTTGATGCTTTGTGAGATGCATGTTTATTTGGTAACCTTGAGAAGTGCACCTTTTGCACGGATCGAGTCTCTTTTGTTGGCTATGTTGTGACTCCATAGGGAATTAAGGTGGATGAGGTGAAGATTGAAGCCATAAAGAGCTGGCCTGTACCAAAAACTATTACACAGGTGAGGAGTTTTCTTGGTCTAGCAGGTTTCTACCGCCACTTTGTCAAAGATTTAAACCATCGCTGCACCATTGCATGAGTTGACAAAGAAGGGCGTCGAGTTCCATTAGGGTAAGGTACATCATGCACTATTGCTGCAACTACCCAATTTTGATAAGACTTTTGATGCTTTGAAGGACAAACTTACACATGCACCATTGCTGCAACTACCCAATTTTGATAAGACTTTTGAGCTTGAATGTGATGCTAGTGGTATAGGCATTGGTCGTGTTTTGATGCAAGATGGTAAACCTATTGCATACTTTAGCGAAAAAATTATTGGGCCTGTTTTGAATGACTCCACTTATGATAAGGAATTATATGCTCTTGTACGTTCCTTAGAGACATGGCGTCATTATTTGTTCACAATGCAATTTGAACCGTAGACATGCTAAATGGGTTGAGTTTATTGAGTCTTTTCCTTATATTATTAAACATATGAAAGGGAAGGATAATGTGATTGCTGATGCTTTATCTAGGCGCTATACTTTGTTGTCTCAACTTGATTGTAGAATTTTTGGACTTGAGGCAATTAAAGAACAATATGCTGATGATGCTGATTTTAAGGATGTACTGCTGCAATGTAAAGATTGTCATGCTTGGAACAAATTTGTGTTGAATGATGGATTCTTGTTTAGAGCTAACCGCCTATGCATTCCAGTTGGTTCCGTTCATATTTTGTTGTTGCAGGAGATGCATGGAGGTGGATTGATGGGTCATTTTGGTGCTAAGAAGACGGAGGATATTTTGGCCACACACTTCTTTTGGCCAATGATGAGGAAAGATGTTGAGCGTTTTGTTGCTCGCTGCACTACATGTCAAAAAGCTAAGTCTTGCATGAATCTACATGGTTTATACATGCCACTTCCTGTTCCTTCTATTCCTTGGACGGATATTTCTATGGACTTTGTTTTAGGACTTCCTAGGACTAAGAGGGGGAGTTATAGTATTTTTGTTGTTGTGGATCATTTTTCTAAGATGGCACACTTTATACCATGTCATAAGACCGATGATGCTAATTATATTACTGACCTTTTTTCAAAGAAATTGTACGTTTTTTGCATGGTATGCCTTCTACTATTGTTTCAGATCGTGATGCAAAATTCTTGAGTCACTTTTGGCACACACTTTGGAATAAGTTAGGTACCAAGTTATTGTTTTCTACAACTTGTCACCCACAAGCTGATGGACAAACTGAGGTTGTGAACCGCACTTTGTGCACTATGTTGAGTGCTATTTTGAAGAAAGAATTGAAGCAGTGGGAAGAATGTTTGCCTCATGTTGAGTTTGCTTATAATCTGGCAACACATTCTACTACCAAGGTAAGTCCCTTCAAGGTAATGTATGGTTTTGATCCCCGTACTCCAGTTGATATACTTCCTCTACCTATTAATGAGAGAGTTCATGTTGATGCTAAGGAGATTTAGTGTGGTTGCACTTGAGGAAGGATAGATTTTCCAGAATTGAGAAAGTCTAAATTAATGCCTAGAGCTGATGGTCCATTCAAAATAATTGAGAAGATTAATGATAATGCATACAAACTTGAGTTGCCTCCTGAGTTTGGGGTTAGTCCTACTTTGAACATTTCAAATTTGAGACCACATTTGGGAGAAGAGGATGAGCTTCAGTCGAGCATGACTCCACTTCAAGAGAGAGAGGATGATGAGAACATCACTCCAATGGATGCACACAACATTCCTCCAATTCTGGACTTGCAAGGTCCAATGACTAGAGCTCGTGCACGACGACTAAATTTAGAGGTGAGCTTGTCCCTACGTCCTTCGTTATATGTTACTTTTGAGAATGGTTTGCTACCTAATGATTATATTATGACTAGAAACCATGGAGAGGATCAGGAGATGATGGGAAAAGGACTTGGGAACATGGAGGACCAGCAAGGACTTGGAAGCCAGGGTGGAGGCCCAATCAAAACCGACTTCGAGTCTGTTTTGGGGCCCAGGACCAGTCTGCACTAAGACGGACGCCTAGGACGCATACAGACCCGGATTTGGAGGTTCTACATATGCACGGAAAGCTAAGGAAAAGGCCTTTCCAATGCCACCGGTACCATGTCAGAATTCATCGGGAGTCATGGGGAATCGTCGAAACAAGAGAGGGTCCAAAGTCTATGTCGGTGTTGCATCGCCTGTTTTTGGCCTTTAGGCTTTGTATCAGGTTGAGCCCAATTAGGGGCACGTACAGAGGGTCTTGCACAACCCTAGGGTCTTCATATACAGCCACCACCGAACCATTAGGGTTCCGGTTTGGCTTAGATTAATTTTGTTCATAAACAGTGTCACCGTTCATTGGCTTGTGAGACCCCAACTTCGTGAGCTTAATCATTCATCTGCAATTGTGTTGCATTCTTCTTTGTTCTTGCTTGTGTTCTTGATTCACAGGCAGGGATTAGCCTTCTTAGCGAGGTCAATCATTTTAGGACGGTTGATAACCAGAGGAGATGTCATGCTGGGATTGCGGGGTTGAGAACGTGCTGTTCTGAAGTCGGATTGATTTGTATGTCGCTTCTGACCAAATCAACTTACCAAGAACCTTTTGGGAGGTCAGGAACCCTTGATTACATCAACGTCTGCCTCGTTCTTGCAACCACTAAACCAGCACTGCTCCTGCCAACTATCATCAGTGGGCCCTGCCCCTAAGACGGAACAGCCCTACGGATCACTTACCGCGCGGGAGTGGCAGGGTGAAGAAGCTCGATTGCGTTGCTAAGATAAGATGGGTTCCAACTCCAAGCGGGTCCGACCAAACGCTACCAAAGAAGTTGACCTATGACAGGAGAGTCGAACGGGGCAAAGGTCAACAGTTGCCCTCTACGCCGCCCTAAATGTTGTATCAAGCATGCGTCAACAGTATCAGGCGGTCAGGACCCCCTACAGATGCTCCCACCATCATCACGTACATCGATGGGACACACCCTGAGACCACAAGGAATCCTATGCTGCATGTCGAAAACAATTGCACGATGACCCCCTGCAGATGCTCCCACCATCATCACGTACATCGATGGGACACACCCTGAGACCACAAGGAATCCTATGCTGCATGTCGAAAACAACTGCACGATGACACCCTCAACAGTGATGATGTAGGACGGCTCGATGGACAGCAGTGACCAGACCATGGTTTAACGCTATGATGCCGCCCATGCTGCACCACCCCTTTAGATGGAACACGCCTTCTATAGGAACACGGCGGATCAAACCATCAGCGTATTAAGGGGGCCATGCCACAACATAGTGTCTCCTTTAACATAAGGATAAGGATGGTGGGACCCACAAAGACCGTTGACCAGGCATATTGCTTTGTTTGTGACGCTGAGCGAGGGTTTCTTGCGGGTGGCGCCACACATTGAGTTGTTGCGCTACTTCTTCTGTGCCACTCTCCAGACAAGGAGGGTGGGAGATGATAGGTATCTGTCGGGTGCTGCAGCCTCCACCTGAGGGTGTGCAGGGAGTATATCCCGGTGCCTTTCCATTCGAATGTCCCTGGGTGGCATGTGTGGTGGTTCAACCCTCGAGACCATGATAACTCCCTCCCACTCTTCTCCGGCCGCTCGATCCATAGCGCGCTGGCCTCATGGGAGTGGGGGGTGCCGGAGAATACCCCGACTCCGGTGACCGACACAGTTCAGGTCATCATGTGGCTCGGGCAAGCTGTGCTCACTGTCACGAGGGTCGTTGGATGGTGGTTCCAGCGGTGTTTCGTGCCGCTGCAGGACCACTCTCGTCCCTAATTGGTCGTGTATTAGCAGACGATATATATATTGGTTCACGAAGCATTGCTGCTAGAAATCAAGACATTGGAATTGGATTAGTCAATCGATTCTTAACTGCCTTTCGAGCACAACCATTTCGGGCACAACCAATATATATTAGAACTCCTTTTACTTGCCGGAGCACATCTTAGATCTGTCAATTATGTTATGGGCGGAGTCCCACTCATGGCGATCTGGTCGAATTGGGAGAAGCTGTAGATATTATTGCAGGTCAATCAATTGGGGAGCGAGGGACTCAACTAACATTAAGAACTTTTCATACTGGTGCACGTTCCCAATGATTGGCTCTGGTTCTCATGGAATAACTTGAACAAAAATATTCCCAGTGGCGTGGCACATGTGAAACACAAGGTGAATTGGTTCAGAAGTCACCTATACTGGAGATGGATTGGCTGCATCATGGTGATGTCATCCCACGGCAGATCGAGCACGGATTGCGTTCCTCGTTGCACCAGGGCCGTTCTAGGAGAACCCTATAGTTTAGATGATCACAAGACCCTGGAACACAATTAGGAGTGTTCGTTGTATCAAGAACATCTGTGGATTAGAAGAAAATGAGATGGTTTTATCATCACGGCGTGATGGATTGGCCCAGATCAGGGAGCAGCTGCCATTGCGATGAAGATCCCAGAGGCATACGATGTCCAATAGTGCTGATTTCTGGATATGTTGTAGAGGACATCTGGGCGCACCTCCATGTAAAATTTGGTGGCATTTGGATGGGTGGATCACCGGGAACGCCAAAGCCAACTGGAAGAACTGTTGTTGGACGCGTGGGCAGGGTGGCGTGGCGGCAGCCTAGCGGCGTGGTGAGGGTTTGAGGGGGTGGGGAGGATGTGGGAGAGGGGCTAGTATTTATAAGAGGGGTGGGGCAGGTGGGGGAAGAGTATGGAAAGGCAATTAAGAGGAATTAATACATTTATTGGAGGCAAACATGGAAGGCATAAGAAATATGAAAAGGGCATTATTCTATTGTTCTTTTCTTATGAATGTTTATGGAAGGTGGAATTTCTTTCCATAGAAATGTTTATTGAAGGTGGGTTTATTTCCATAGAATGTTTATGGAAGGAGGGGTTTCGTTCCATAGGAATATTTATGGAAGGTGGGGCAAACATGGAAAGTATGACATCTAGGTACGTCCATGTGGTAGGTAAAATGAATGAGGATGAAAATGAGTCTACATGCATCAAGGACATATAGGGTGAAATTTGTGATGAAACAAGTTTAGAAGACAGTGTTTGACGACGCATTAACATGAGTGAAGGAGATAGTGATAGTTCAACCCCATTTTAAAATAGGATGTACATTCATAAAATTTGATTGGAAAGACTTAAATTTTCTCAAATTAACATGGAATCAAAAAATGACAAAATATTAAAATCAAATAAAATAAATGATTTTACTTATTTAAAAAGGTTTTTGTTCAAAACTGAAAACATTTGTGACATAGAGCAATTACTTCAACCCAAGAAAATCTTTGTTAATTTGCAAAGTTTCTTATAAATAGTTTCAAAATTTGAGAAATCTTAATATATTTTTTGAAAGTGGTTCACATTCCAAAATGGGAAATTTTGGGATGTGATACTCTTCTCTAGTCATTAACCAGGTCACTAAGGATTGGAATTGTGTAGATGACAATATAGCTGCTTACTGCCAAGAAGTAAGGAAACTAGAAATCAAGTTCGATGGACTCAAGGTCACGCATGTTCTTCAGGATAATAATCAAGTTGCTGATGAGTTAGCAAAGATGGGATCATCTCTGTCAATGGTTCCGCCCGGTATTTTCCTTCACACCCTGGATGTTCCTACTATTTCTCCTCGGTCAGACATGCTGACGACCGATGTTGGCGAGCCAACCATGGATATAGATGTGGAGGCTGATTGGCGCGACCCGATTGTCCAATATTTAACTAAGGATACGCTGCCTATAGACTCTAAGGAGCAACAAAGGTTGAAGGCCAAGTGTCGAGGATATTTCATGGTGGATGACCTCCTTTATCGAAGAGGAGGATCGAATATTTTGATGCGTTGTATCTCTATTCCCGAAGGCAAAGAGTTGATGGAGGAGATCCACGTATGAGCGTATGGCAATCATGCGGCTTCCAAAACTTTGGTCGGCAAGGGATTTATTGGCCCACAGCGGTTGAGGATGCACACCAAGTCGTTCGGAAGTGTGAAGGATGTCAGTTATTTGCTTAGCAAACACATATACGCTCGCAACAACTTCAGATGATACCTATGACTTGGCCTTTTGCGGTCTGGGGGCTCGACATTATCGGTCCTTTCAAAAAGGCGCCAGGTGGGTTCACTCATTTGTTCGTTGCCATTGATAAGTTCACCAAGTGGATTGAAGCAAAGTTAGTCGGCAAGATATCTTGCAAGAAGGCAATTTAGTTTGTCAAAGAGATCTTCACTCCATTTGGAGTCCCTCATGATATCATCATCGATAACGGTACTCAGTTTACATTTGAGGAATTCCATGACTTTTCCAATGAGATGGGAATAAAAATCCACTTTGCTATGGTGGCTCATCATCAAAGCAATGGGCAGGTCCAACGAGCCAATGGTATGATTCTTCAGGGGTTGAAGCCCCAGATTTTTGACAGGCTCAAACCATATGCTGGTCGACGGGTTCATGAGTTGCCTTCGGTTCTCTGGGGGCTGCGCACTAATGTTAGTCGGGCTACTGGTCAGTCGCCATTCTCACTGGTTTATGGCTCTGAAGCTATGCTACCGACCGAGGTGAACCTCATTTCGGCGCGAGTTCAAGGATACGATGAGAAGCTTTCTAACGACAACCGAGAAATTGAGTTGATTGCCGCAAAGGAGATGCGTAATCGCGCTCTAGTTCGGTCTGCAGTATACCAGCAAGGCTTGTGACATTACTATGACAAGAATGTCCGGAGTCGCCAGTTTCAAGTTGGAGAACTAGTGTTGCGTCGAGTGCAATCTACCCAAAATCATCACAAGTTATCCCATAAATGGGAAGGACCTTATGTGGTCAAAGAAGTCACTCGATCGGGGGCTTATCGACTGATGTATGAAGATGGCGACGATGTACCAAATTCTTAGAACATTAATCAGCTATGTTACTTCTATACTTAGTCCTTTTATGTATTTACATGTACATTATTATTGAATGAAACTTCAATCTTTTTGATAAAAGTTGTTTTTGGATGATTTTAATTCTCATTTGTCTCGATTCCTTAATTTATACTTTAAACAATCGAGCTAGAGGGCTAGTAATAATGTCCCACAACTCCTTAACCTTGATAAATTCTGGTTTTGGATTAGTAATAATGTCCCACAACTCCTTAACCTTGATAAATTATGGTTTTGAATTGTTCCGACCGATTTCTCATATCTTGACACGGTCTTAACTTTTTGGTCAAACACCAAATCACTGTGGTCATACAATTTGTTCTACACAGCAGACTGCCACTACATTAAATCCAGAGCCAAAGTGCGAGAGATCATGTGTCGATTGGTCTTAACACAGATTGTTACACAGTTATGAATTATGACTTGGTATGATAAGGCAAACCGATGCGTCTTTTGTTTAATCTCAAAGATCTTATGGTAAATAGGTTCAAGTTCTAAAGCGCGAATAACGCAGCTAAGTGCTAACCGATCTACCAAAGTGATAGGAGAGTGGTCTTATGGCTTTTCAGTCAAATTCTTAACTTGTTTAATAACTAAGCAAGAAAAGGGCTCTTATTTATATACATATAAAGCAAATGGTTCTGCATTAAGATATTGCTAATGTATTTCATTAATACAGATGTTTACATCTCTAGTGAGAAAGCATCATCTTCTAACTCAACTTCTAGAGTAGCTGGAGGAGATGGCACTGCAGGAGCAAACTCAATGTTATCAACCAGCGCACGAGAAGTCTCAGCCATGGAGTCGAGTAGCAGATGACATTGGTCGAGCAAAAGTTTAGAATTGAAGCCTTCCTTGATTTTGTCTAACAGAAGCTCAGGATGCCAAGACTTGCAGATCGCTAATACTTGACTTCCAGCTTCGACAACTATGCGTGGCCTCGGAAGCATGCTCTAAAAGATATTCTAATTAGTGCCTGGTCGGCTCAACTTGGTTGGCGTGGAGATAATCCATGGCTTTCTAAGCACCATAAGATAAGGCTGGAAGAATACAAATGAGTAAGAGTAACAGAATTAGTTGAAGACTATGCAGATGATCAAAAGAGGCTTGCTGGCAAGTTTACATTTAAAATCCTTGGCAGAGCTTTTGGCATCCTTCAATTTCTCCTCGGTCTTCTCCAATAATTTCTTCAGCCGATCAATCTCTTCGCTCTGATCTTCAACCTCTTCCAATTTCTTCTTCAGTTGAGCGTTCTCAGTGCTCTATTCTTTGAGGAAGTTGGAGAGATCGTCTTTCTCAGTGGTTAGGGCCTCTAAAAACCTCTCCTGGTTAGAAGTGAGTCTCTCCAAGTCGGCGGCCTTCTTCTCATGAGTTGAGGACATTTATCAAGTTTTTAGCACGGGGAATAATGAAGCTTCAGAGAGGCGTTCATCGCTCTGTGGTCGGTCAGCAGTTTGTTTACTTGTTCCTTGGCCTTGGAGTACTGCTGACCGGTGACAATAATTAGAGTGACACCGTGTCAGTAAGCAGGAATAATATCCTTTCAATAAAGATTCGGACTACATTACCAAAGCTTTCAGCCTCGAGGAATTCAATCCGCGCTTTTTCTTTTTTCAAGTAGAGAATACATTTGCTGGTCAAAAAGAGGCAGAGTGATTCAGTACTTTATGTAATTTAAGAAGGACAAAACCTTAGTATTGATGTACCATGGATGCTTCACGGTGCTGATAGAGGATCTCTACATCTTCTGTTTCTGGCTGACCCACTGGTTTCTCGACTGGCATGACTTTATCTTTGACGGGAGCCGGCACAACGGTTTGCGAAGGGACGGCGGTCTTCGACGGTGCTGGGATCTCTAGAGACTTCGGCGGCTCAGTCGGAACGCTTGATGGCGTGTTGATCGACTGAGTCGGATTGGTCGGACGGGAGCTGGGGTCTGCACCACGTCCATAGATGTGGACCTGCTTAGTGTTCAGGTCGATTGAGAGGCATCTCCACTATAGACAAAAATTCAGAGGTGAGATGGACTCTGGGATAGATCATTCAATATTGGTAATGAGGAAACTTACTCAGAGGCTTGCTTAATCTTGATCGTTTCTAGAGAAGTGGTCTATGACTCAGATTGCTTCCTCTTCAAAGAAGGTTGTTTCAACACATCCGCAGACTGCTCTTTTGCTCCAACATCAGTAGACACTTGGTGCCGGAGTTTCGACTGGCTTGAAGGTCGATCGGAGGTAGCAGAGGAGTGTTGACCGATTCCTTGACGATGCTCTTCCTGATCATCATCATCATCATCATCTCCTTGGTACTGTCTTCGATGGTGGGCGACTAGCTTGACTCGTTGACCGGTGGAAGACAGATTGACATCAGGGAGAGTAGAGCCGCCTACATCGACCGAATCGATCTGAAGCGCGTTTGCTGATGAGCTTGTCCTGGCAGGGTCAGTCTACGGAAGTGGCTTGGCAGCATAGTCCACTCCTTCCTTGTTAGTCGGTGGAAGTGGAGGGTGAGACACATAAGTGTCAAGTGCTTGCACATATACATAAAGACAGTATTAGCAAAGCTTTTGTTAAACTAACAATTGAAGATGCAACAAAAGCTATTGCTTACTCAGGCTTGGTGAGTGCCCTTGTTGTATGCCTTCTTGATCAATCCATGATCTTTAGGGTTGATCGAATTGAACATTTTGCCTAGGCGAGCTTTGCGCAGAGCAGAGTTCGATGGATCAGGCACCTCTCTAGTTTCATCATCAGATGTATATTCCCATCCGGGATGACATTTCTGCGTAAGTGGTTGCACACAGTGCACGATGAAGCTCTTGGCGATAGTCACCCCATCGATTCCTGCCTTCTTCTGCATGGCGATCTTCTTCAGAAGGCCTTGGACTTGAGTGTTGATCGGGTATGGCTTCTCTGTCCAAGAGGACTGGGGGCTAGCCTTAGCGCTGGTAAAATCTGAGATGGCAGGGGGAGGATTGTCGTGGTAGAACCACTCGTCCTGCCATTTCTTGTTTCCTGTGGCCAGGGGAACATCGATGTATAGGTCCTTCTTCCGAAGCTGGATGCCTACGCCGCTAATGGCTTCTTGATTGACGGCGGACGACAAGGGACAAAGGACGAAGACGTGGCAGAACAGAGTGAACTGAGTCAGCACACCCAAGAAAGCTTCGCACATATGCACTCGTGTCCGCGCGCATGGCGATCGGGCGCCAGCAAGAGAGGGGAACAGAGGAGATGTGAGGCTGACAGCTGGGTCCCATAGTTTTTCCGATTTTTGGATTTAACTCGGTGACAACTTGAAAGGAGAGCCCCAGCGCTTGGGCAGAGAGGACCTTATAGCTGCATTGGGATTGATAGCTTAGGACCTGCACCTGTACAGGAGTGCCTACGGGACTTGGGCTCCGCCTTGTAGATGACATGGTGTTGATAGCCTTCCAGCCACCTCACACACCAGGGTTTGACAGACGCCCTGCGAGACTCACTGTAGAGGCAAAGGTGGTTAGGGCGATTGTCACAAGGACTATCATTCGAAGGTCTGGGTACATGGAGGAGTTCACACTTCTACATAGTGTCCCATTGCAGCTATGCTCAGGAGACAATAATTTGACTTGACCGACTTGATGATTGTTGAGATGGAGAATGTTATCACTGAGAGAGTTGGAGGCCATCACCTAGTCAATGGACCTTATATTTGTTACCTTCTGAGGAGACTAGGACTAGTGATAGAGGAGCAGTACGCGGCGTTCCTTGAGGTGACCACCAGCTACGCACCACGAGTCCCTAGGGAGTCACAGTCAGCCTCCAGCGAGTAGACGGATGAGCAGGAGTCGCTGATAGTCACCCATGAGCAGGAGGCTCATCGAGAGACGATGGTTCCTCAGTCTGGTAGTGTTGGTGCACCAACTCAGCCAGCACCTACAAAGACAGATCACGCCTCCACAATAGCAGCACTTGCAGGACGTCTGGGTGACTTCATACAAAATACTACTAAAGAGAGACGTCAGATCATGGATGTGCTGAGGATGCAGACAGAGTTCCAGCAGTAGCCAATAAGACTGATGACACATTTGTTGACTTAGATGATGGAGCTTACTCTAGGATAGTCTAGCCAGCAGGCAGGAGTCCTTATGCTACCATAGTTTCAGCAGCTTCTGACTCATAGTGTCCCCGTTACCACGATGATGACAGCATAGTCTAGCAGCTTGCCTTCACTTTCAAGGGACTTGCCGACAGGGGGAGCGAGACAGACTTTCTCACCTACACAATTCACCCATTGTTAGCTTTCTCAGTGTCTGTATTGTTCACCTCACCCGCCCAGTCGACAGCGTCACAGATGACAGGACCCTCCACCTCCCAGCAGCTGCTAATCAGAATCCTAACCTTCTCAGAAATAGTGCACACCACTCAGGCGGCCCCACAGATAGCTACAGCTACTAGCACAACTCTACCATCTTCTACTACAGATTCTACTCTTGCCACACCTCAGATAGCAGAGGATCTTGTCCGAGGAGGCTTTACTCAGTAGGATGTGGCCGATCTTACTCTCTTTCAGGCATCTGTTGCGCAAGGGACTGCCACAGTCATAGCAGAACAGGACAGAGGATCTCACATACTTCGAGCACCTTGATGCGGTGGAACACACACAACAAAAGCAGCAGAATCTAACACAGGAGCAGCCCAACATAGATCCTTCAGAGGATGTCGCTACACCACCACCTCCTACGACCTCGAGCGCTCAGTAGTTTTCAGAGGGAGAAGACATACAGATAGGGGGAGTGTGACTTGTGTTAATCGAGTGTAGCATGTATCTAGGGGGAGTAGACGTGGTATACATGGTTTTGGGAGATACTTTTGGATCATATTTTGATAGATTTGTCGATGTTCATGGACTTTGATGAGTCATGGTTTTCATTCGCTTGTGTTTTGATTTGTCATGATCTCACTTGGTTTATTTTCATACGTAGTGCATGAGAAGTCGATATAGGAGATGATGACAAACCAAGGCCAGCATTTATCAGTAAGAGGTTAGATGAAGATTTTAAAGTTGAATTGATAAAATTATTAAAAGAATACCGGGACTGTTTTGCTTGAGAATATTTTGAAATGCCTGGTTTGAGCCGATTCATCGTTGAGCATCAGCTACCCATCAAACCTGGATATCGACCTTATAAGCAACCACCAAGAAGAATTGATCCAAAGAATTATAATGATGTTTAGACCGAGATTACCAAATTATATGACACTAAGTTCATTAGGCCCT
Organism: Eleusine indica; assembly: GCA_030378355.1. Lineage (NCBI taxonomy): Eukaryota > Viridiplantae > Streptophyta > Magnoliopsida > Poales > Poaceae > Eleusine > Eleusine indica. The sequence goes on along the minus strand of CM059501.1, from coordinate 25,769,707 downwards.
GCTGATATCTAGAGTGGGTTTTGAATATCGTGCCTGCGTTCAAGAAATGTGGGAAGTTGAGAGTTTGCACTGACTTTAAACCATTGAACATGGCTACACTAAAATATGATTACCTAATGCCGATAGCGGGTATTTTGGTTGATGCAGCAGCAGGGCATAAGATTGTTAGTTTTATGGATGGTAAAGCTGGTTATAATCAGATTTATATGACAGAAGAAGATATGCCAAAAACTGCTTTCAGGTGTCCTGGAGCTCTTGGATTGTATGAATGGGTCGTTATGACGTTTGGATTGAAGAATGCTGGAGCCACATATCAGAGAGCCATGTATTATATTTTCCATGATCTAATTGGCAGGTTAGTTGAGATTTATATTGATGACGTGGTAGTTAAATCTAAAAGGATGGAGGATCATATAGTCGATTTGCGGGAGGTACTCGAGAGGACTAGAAAGTATGGTTTGATGATGAATCCAAAAAAGTGTGCTTTCGGCGTATCGACTGGTCAGTTTTTAGGTTTCATTGTGCATGAGAGAGGGATTGAGATTGGGCTGAAGAGTATGAAGGCTATCAACGACATTGAACCGCCGGTTAACAAGACAGAGCTTCAGTCATTAATTGGCAAAGTAAATTTCATTAGAAGATTTATTTCGAACTTATCAGGGGGACTTGACGTGTTTACCCCGTTGTTGAAACTGAAGGCCAATCAGAAGTTCGTATGGGACAACCCTTTGATGATATCAAGAAGTATTTGGTTTCACCTCTTATATTAGTACCACCAAGAAAATGACAGCCCTTTAGGCTTTATCTTGCAGCTGACAAGAAGTCGATTCAATTGACTTGAATTCAAGAGCAAGATGGCAAGGAAAGGGTTATATTCTACTTCAGCCGAAGATTGATTGACATTGAAACCAGGTACATTGAGATTGATAGATTATGTTTATATTTGTATTTCTCATGTGTGAAGTTAAGGCATTATCTGTTATCGACTAAATGTGTGGTAGTTTACAAAGCCGATGTCATCAAATATATGCTATCGACTCCTATTTTAAAAGGGATAATTGGTAAGTGGATGCTTGCTCTAGCCGAATATGATCTTACGTATGAATCTGCCAAGGCAGTCAAAGGTCAAGCTCTGGCTGATTTAGTTGTTGAGCATTGTGGATCCGAAGTGTCGATGGTAGAGCCGGTGCCATGGTTATTATTTTTTGATGGCTCTGTTTGCAAGAGTGGGTGTGATATTGGGCTCGTGGTCATATCGCCTCGGGGGGCAAGGTTTGAGTTTGCATTTGTTGTCGTGGTATCGACTAATAATCAGGTTGAGTATACAGCCGTGTTTAAGGGATTGCACATATTGAAGGAAGCTAGAGATTATGTTGAAGTCGTGGGAGATTCATTACTGGTGCTTGGGTAATTGGCTGGAGAGTTTGAATGCAAAGATGATATTTTGAGAATGTTTTATGTCGAGTGTCAGGAGGTGATGCAACACTTCAAAACAGTAAGATTCAAGCATGTCCCAAGGGAACAAAATCTGGAAGCGAATGACCTTGCACAGAAGGCATCAGGCTATCAATTGAACTAGCGGAGTTATTATAGATATAGCTGATGTCGATGAAGAAGATTGGAGATTCAAGATTGTCCAATACCTCAAGAATCCAGCTCAACGAACTCCTCGAAAGATTCGATATATGGCATTGAGGTATGTTTTATTAGAAGAAAAACTAGATTATTGGATAGTTGATGGTGTATTGCTAAGGTGTTTAAATCTAGAAGAACCCAATGTTGTTATGTGCTAAGTCCATAAGATGAGATGGTTGTTAAAGAGAACTGGATATTATTGGCCTACCATGCTGGAAGATTGCTTCAAGTATTATAAGGGATGTCAAGATTGTCAGAAGTTTGGAGCGATATAGAGGGCACCGTCATCGGCTATGAATCCAATTATTAAGCCGTGGCCGTTTAGAGGTTGGGGTATGGATATGATTGGCCAAATTTATCTAGCCTCTAGTAAGGGTCATAAATATATTTTGGCGGCTACATATTACTTCAAAAGTGGGTTGAGGCAGTTCCTATGAAGAATGTTACCACTAATGATGTAATCAACTTTGTGAAGGAGCATATTATATATAGGTTTGGTGTGCCGCAGACTATTACGACTGATCAAGGTTCTGTCTTTACTTCAGAAGAGTTTCAAAACTTTGCTGATAGTATGGGTATCAAGTTGTTGAATTCGTCGCCTTATTATGCTCAAGCTAATGGACAAGCAGAGGCATCCAACAAGAGCTTGATCAAATTGATTAAGAGGAAAATAGATGAACAACCAAAGAAGTGGCATACCACATTGGCAGAATCATTATGGGCTTACATTATGGCTTGTCATGGATCAATCAAGGTACCACCCTATTAGTTAGTATATGGGCACAAAGCGGTTTTACCATGGGAAACAAATGTGGGATCAAGAAGAGTAGAGTTGCAAGATCAGCTATCGGCTGATGATTATCGACATGCAATGCATGATGAATTGGAAGATGTTGTACAACATCGGATGAAAGCTTTGGAAAAGATTCAGGAAAATAAAGCTTGTGTGTCCAGGTTTTATAATACAAAGGTAGTGCCCAAGAGTTTTTCAGAAGGGGATCTTGTCTGGAAGTTGATCATGCCCATCGGTTCTAGAGATAGTCGATTTAGAAAATGGTCGCCAACATAGGAAGGGTTCAAAGTGAGTCGATGTGCGCCGGGCAATGCATATTTCTTGCAAGGAATAGAATGAGAAGAGTTTGGAAGAGCGATTAATGGCATGTACTTGAAGAAATATCATCCGAGCATTTGGCTTGGCGTGTGAACTCGATTGCTAAATCATGGGCGATGTGAGAAATTTTATCTATAAGAGAAGTATGGACAACCGATGGATGCTCATTGACTTGAGATGGCCGATATTGAAAATATCACCCTTACCGAAAAAATATTAATGTCATGTGCAAAAAAAAAAAGATAATACATATTATAGAATATTCGTCCAGTAACAAGATTGAAAGTATCACTCATAGAAGAAGTAATAGATGGCCATTGTTAGAAGGTGAAGATGGGTTGATGACTCGTAGGAAATCAATGTCTAAGGAAACCTATTCTCCTATTATAGCTAGAGGATGAAGATGTAATTATTATCTTCCAAAATACAAGAAAGGAGGTATATAGCAGGAGGAAGAAACACATTAACAGCTTCCTCTGCTTCCCTGGAAGAGTGGCGTCGTCATCAAACATCACCCGTCAGACAAGGGGAAGAGAGTGCTACCCCGTCGATGCCATTTTTGACACTCTTGCCGCCGTCTAAGGGCAACTAGTGAGTTGATTTCTGAGCGGGGGTAGCTGCAGATTTTGGATTCAAAGGATCACTCTGGAGGCGTAAGAGGCGAAGAATATTCGCCATAACACACTTAGAAGATTTGGAGATAGATGGTACATTTCCATCAAGGCTCTTGAGAGAAGACCCATGGTTGAAAGTGTTAAACTGAGATGAGAAAAGGAAGCTAGCAGAAGGGCCTATTTATAGGGTATGAGCATGGCCTTTGAAGAGTCCAAAAATTGGTTTGTCAGAAGAAGCGATAGGAATTGAGGGGAGAAGATAAATAAAATTACAGTCAAAAAGTAAAGGCAGTGGTCGGATCGATGCAGAGAAATGGCAGGCTACAATTAAAGAGCCACGAGTAGTTGAGAATTTTACTAAATGACAAAGTCTGACGAACAAGCGACTCCCAGATGACTGCATCGGAAGTGGTAGGGTGATAAAAGCGTGCGGTAAACAAGGAGATGAAATCCGGCGCACGAAGGATTTCGTACCCCGGACTCGGGGAGCATGTGTTGACACCGAATTTTGACCTGTCCCAGCCGTCAGCAGCGCAATGGCAAGAATTGGTTGGAGATTAGCGAAGCTCAGCGGCCGAAAGGAATAAAGAGGTCCCGATAGATTTATTATATTTTTTTTCTATTTTTTAGTTTAGAATTTGATTATCGAATCGGTTTTGAGAGTCTTGACTGAATCGGGTCAGAACCCCTTGCAAGGGGTTATAAATATGTAATAGGATCTATATAAGAAAAACAACACCTTCATTCAATACAATTTGGCGCGTCGCCAATTTTTCCTACATGACGAAACCCTCGTCTCGCGCGGGCTGCATCGGCTCCTATCTCGGCGAGAGACTTGGATTAGTCAACCTCAGTAATTCTATCAATCTCAACTAGAACTTTCTCATTTGTTTGATATTCTACTTGTTATCGTTAGGATTGCTAGTTATCCGGTAATTAGATCTTTGTTGTGCTTATTCTATCGACTTTCGATTGCAATACTGTCTTGGCTGAGCCCAATCTGTTACAATTTTTAGGAGGTTTTGTGAGTATAGTTTAGATCTTTTACTCGAGTCACTCTATTGATTTTATTTATAAATAGCTTAAATCTAGCTCTATTTACCATATTTGAACACTGTCTTGATTAGGTTCGATCTGTTCGAATCAGCAAGGCTGTATCAGTGTCGATCTCTTGCTAGGTTGATAAGGCTAGGTTCGAGTCATTTATAGGTAGAGTCGATAGAGTTCTATCGGGATATTTAGCTGATAGATTATCACGGTTTGATTGAATTTTGGTTTATGATTGATTTCTTACATATTTTGTTAGTCGATTGCCCCCTTATTGAAATAAGTTAGATCTATGATTTAAGGCATATTTGCAATACTAGCTATAAGATCTATCGACTTAGCACCATCGACAGAACGAGTCTTTATATGTTTACTGTAGATTCATCGACTCTGTCCTATCGACTAAGTATCATGAGTAGAACAGATCTCGACATATTTACTTATGACTTATTGATTCTATTTTATCGATTTATTCCCTTATTGGTATTAATTACATTCAACGTTTAAACTATTCAGTGTGCCGATGAGCCTATTTAATCAACCGATTAGTTTATTTGTTTAAATTAATTCGAGTTAGCATTGGCTAATACTCATGAATGGTAATTATCGACTTTCTTCATCGGCCTGTCTTGGGCCGGTGACCCATGGAATTTGACTGTTTGCTCCCTTTGTCGATTTGCATGGAAAATCGACTGGCACACCCCTGTTTCTTTGTATTGAGCCTGCTCTGGAGCTAAGCAAATCTCCCAGGTCACACGTGGTGATTTTTGAGTCAACAGTTGTGCTTAGCTTTTTCTTGATCACTAGCATGTATAGGAGTTGCTTTGGTTTGACCGATCACCCTAGTATGTATAGTGCTACTCATGCTTAAGTGCTTATCTTGTAGCTTTGCTTGAGTAGGCTCCTTTGCAAGTTGTTTGCTTCTGCGTGTCTTTATCACTAGCTTCTGTAGGAGTTGTATTGCCTTGTGTGATCCACTAGTATGCTTAGGTTGTTGTTCAGTGCATAGGTTCATTATCTTACTAGTGTGTTCATCACTAGAATTGTGTAGGAGTTGTTTTGAGTGGTCGGTTTTAGGAATTGGTGATTTTGGTACATAATGCGAGTTTCCGATTCAACCCACCCCCCTCCCCCCCCCCCTCCCCCCCGCTCGGTCACTTGGTCCTTTTAGAAGTCCATGACTTTGACATTGTAGTCGGGCATCCTGTGGAGAGACTTTTCTCTGGTGCTCCGACCAAGGAGATGTTAGACATTGAACTCAGGGGAAGACATTTTTCTGTCTCAATCAGAAAATTCTCCTGAGTTCTCTTTTAAATTCAAGGAAGGTCTTTCGAGAGACCAGGGGGACACCTCAAATTATTCTTGCAAGAAGGACCCACCAATTCTCATCTCTCCTCCTGATACTCTTGAGGACAATTTTCTCTAAGAGAGTGAGAGGGATTGCTCTGCCATGCCAAGCAGCGAATGGTTGCATTGTGGAGAACATTTTCCTAATATAATTTGGATTAAGCCTCCTTATTCAACCATTCAATGCGACATAAGAGAGATGAAGGTGAATGTTCTTTTCAGTCCCATAATCAGTGCAAATATCATGTCAAAATCCATTGCACTTGCCTTCATAGGTGGTGAGCCCCTGCATCGATTAGCTAATCCTTCATGAACACCTTAGGTCAATCTTTAGAAGGATTTGGGACCTTGCAAAATGTGCGTATAAAGCACGAAAGTGTTGAGACTATCCTAGACTTCCATGTAGTTGAAGTCTATGACTTCCAAATTTTGATCGGGCATCCGTTGGATGAGCTATTACTGGATGGACCGAAGCTAGGAAGTCTCAACACCAATCTTGGGAGAGACATAGCTTTTGTCTCAATCTGTCAATCAGAAAATCTTTTGATAGAATCTCTCCCATGGCGTAAAGCCATTCAATGAAGCGGTGGCAACATTCCCTTTTGAGCTCCCTGGATCTATCCTCTAGGAACAAGAGCAGCAATCTATCCTAAGGGAAGGCAAGCCAACCCACGAGGGTCTCTCAACAACTGAATTCGAGCCCATTGCTATTTCTTCTTTCAATTCTACTTTTGAGACCGCTCGGAAGGAAGGAGAAATTCTACCTTCAGGGTTGCCAGTCGAGTTTGAGCAAGGGCTATATAATAAGCATAAACACTCCTCAAATCACTTCTTGTGGAAGCAGCCTACATCACCCCTTTCACCTTCCAAGCCTTTCCAAGAAGAAATCCTACATGAGACCGTTAACAAGGAGTGGTTGAATGAAGAAAGATGTTCTTCAAGAGAAATCCCAACCTCTTCTCCTTCTTCTATCATTCCTTGTTATATCAAGGGAAATCCTACATAAGCCCTTCATGATCCCACCATAGGAGCCAATATCATCCTTGAGTACATAGCTTGCCAACTTTTGGATGATATACCTCTTGAGCCAAATGACACACTCCTCAAGGATGCCTTAGGAGTAACATTTCTATTCCAGGGGATCGCAAGGGCTATACCAGTTGAGATGGACAAAGTCGAAGTTCACCTAGACCTCCACATTTTTCCTATCATCGACTTTGAACTTCTCATAGGCTTCCCACTAGAAAGCCTTTAGCCACCAATGCCCATTGTTTAGAAAATCTTATAATGACGCCTCATCTCAAGCACTCCTCGCTTGAGGAGGTGATGTATGTTTTCCAACATGCATCACTGAGGTTTGTTCTTTATGAGGATGCGAAGGATACGATTTCGGAGGAACCCTTAATCCTTTTGAAACCAAATCATCATCCTTCTCGCCTAAGGCTTTTCCCTTTGGTCCTCAATACTCCATTATCAACGATGGTGAAAAAACAATCTTGAGCCTTATCGATAAAATTCTTGAGAAGGAGAATTGTTGGGCCATTGGATTGTTAGAAACATTGACTCTAGATATAGGAGAAAATAATTCAATTGGTGAGCATGAGAGCTTCTTCCTTGAATAACCACAAGATGCATGCTCATATAAGGAATCTCTAGAATCAATCAGGATTACTGCTAAAAGTAGCTACGAGAAATACAACCACCATAAGGCCATCATTAGTAAAATGTTTAGAAGGATGGTTGTAGATGCTTTTGTTTATCATAAGTATTGGATATCACGTATTTGCTTTTTGGCATTAACCTTGCAGCTAAGGCATCAATGATACATGTCACATCCATTTTAAGAAGCAAAACAGGTGCAGCCGTACGTGTGCCCAGGATCAAGTTACACACACATACGGTACATCATTAGTGGTAAACAGAATAAGCATCCATATCCTTTATTTTTTACATCATATATTTATTACAAAAGGACGCATCAGTCTAAAAGAAAAGTACATCAAAGCAGTAGAAATAACTAGCGTAGACGTCCCAAGACTCCACAGGAACCGACTGGTGGACCATCACCTAGTACTCGCCGCCATCTTCTTCATGGTGGTCCCAACCTTCTCCTATGGCTGAATAGCGATATGGTATAGCAAGGGTGAGTATGTGTCATACTCAGCAAGTGGGGGAAAAGATGACATGGGGCTGTAGACAAGAAAGGCTTATAGGGGTTCATTGCATGAGCTTTTATTAACCTAAGCATCCTATTTACTAAGTGGGGTCATCCCAACCATCAACCGCGGGTTCCCTATCCATGCCAAGTCCAAACCACCAATACCATTCCATCCCACAACCAACTAATCTTGTGAGGACTCCAGGCCGCTCGTGACCGTGAGCACGGCTATCATGATAGTTTGATACTCTACAGAGTTTGTACCACTTTACCCACAAGTCGTGATTCCCCTTGTGCCCGTCGACGCAACCCACATTACACACTTACTTGGGTGTGTGGCAGGGTTTCACTACGAGGATTTTCCAAAAGGTCTCCCAGTACGTGCTAGCCACTAAGGTTCCACTCCCGTCCCTAAGTGATAGCCCATCAACAAGCAGCTCATCACCCCAGGAGCCCCCTCTTGAGCCATTCGGATTCAAGGATAGTCTTCTCTTGACTTCGATTCCCCGCTCCACCTAATGCTGCACCGACATTGGGAGAACACTTAATTACTAGGCCAAGCCTTACCCATATCGGTCTTGTGATGGCACTGTTTTCCTGGGTTCGCTCCATGAACCGGTTCCTACGATCTACAACAAGCCTACCGCCACCAACCATGTGCCCACGGCACCACATCCATTCCATCCGGCTTGCACAGATCCCTAAGTCCATGTTGCTAAAAATTACCAGTTCTTTCCCAACTGATACTGTTCGTTAGTGAAAATTAAATGGAACCCATCAACCCAGTAAGCAACTAAGCATGTCTACCCATTGAGCGATAAAGTTCTAGTTCAAGGCGACATGGACAAGATAGAACAATACTAGTAAACCCTATCAATAGGTTCCCAATCAATTGACACAAGCATGCAATCCTAAAGTAACATTCACAATAGGTACAAAATGCATCAAGGACACCTGCCTTCATCCTGCGTGTGTTGTTGCTCAACCACTTCGAACTCCTGCTCTTGGAGGTCCTCGTACGCTGATCCTTGCATACAGTCGTCTTTACCCGTGATAGTACCGGCACAAGCAATTGCATATTCAATCAATACACAGCCATACAATCATGGAAAAACAATATGATAATGCCTGCATAGGTTATGCTCCTATGATCGTTTTGGCATAGGAATCACTTAATTAGGAATTACGAGTAAAAAGTTATGAAGGTTTGAAAATATAGGGTTAAAATAGTAAAATTAGAAAAATTAGTACTAACAGGTAGTATTAGTTACTACGATCACGTTGGCGCAAGAATTACTTAATTTCGAGTTACGGTTGAAAAGTTATGAAGGTTTGAAGTTTTTGGGGCTAAAATGGTAAAAAATAGGTAGGTGTAGGGACCTAAAAGTAATTTCTAAAAAGTATAGGGACTAATTTGTAAAAACAACAGGGTGAAAATAACCAATCATGAAATCCAAGGACTAAAATGTAATTTATAATAAGTTCAGGGACTAAAGTGTAAAAAGACAGGACCTAAATATAATTAAAAAAGCCTAGGGGTGTTTTTGTAAAAATACAGGGCCAAAATAATAATTCTAGAAAAATATAGGGGTGTTTCTATAAAAATGTAGCGCTAAAATAAGTTTGTATGAAGTTCCTTGACTTAAATAAAATTTTCTAAAGCTTCTGCACAAAAACAGGGGCATAAATATAATTTAAATTAAATATAAGGGCCTAATTAAAATTAAATACAGGTTCTGAAAAAGACTTAGGTTTGAAAACTAATTTTAGCAAACCTTAGGGGCCTAATTGCAAAAGTCCTAACAATATCCAGGAATTGAACGAATTAATTTAAATCTAAAACCACCGTGGACCGGGTCTACGGTTCTGTGGACCCACGGTCCACTAGTCCACGGTGGGCCGATTACATACCCCTTCGAGGTATGTAATCTGGCGCGTTGGATCGAGATCTAACGGCCAGGTTTTAAACGAGGGGGGAGGCGCGGGCTGTCGGCGGCGGGCGCGGCAGCGCGCGGCAGAGCTCGTCGGAGACGGCGCTCCGACAGTTGGAGCTTGGCCGGGAGGGGTCCAGAGGGGAGAGGAGGACACAGGGTCTCACCGAGGGGGATCAGACGGTTGCTAGAGGCCGGGGAGGAGCTAGCGACGTCCGGTGGCGGCTCCGGGTCGTCGGCGACGGCGAGGAGGGGTTGTCCGGCACCAGCGAGCGTCGGGAAGCGGCTTCGAAGTCTCCTGGTCGATCTGCGATGCCGAGGGACCGATCAATTGGAGTTGAGGGTGTCGGGGAGAAGAAATTGGCGGCGACAGCGGAACTTACCAGCGACGGAGAAGAGGTGGCTCGCGGTGGCGCTAGCGTGAAAGAGGGAGGAGGGCTCGAGTGCGGCGTGGATGGGTGTGCAGAGGGAGGCCGATGGCTCGGGTTTTATAGAAGGGGGAAGGCTAGGGTTGCCGGGATTCCGCCGGGGAACAGAGGCCGATGATCGCGCACTTTCCGAAAATCGACGGCGATGGCGGGGAGATTTTCGAGGAAAGATGGGAGAGACGATCGCGGGGTGCACGGCAATCACGCGCGCGGTGTCGGGGCCACGCAGGGATGCGGGATTTGAAATCGGGGGGGGGGGGGGGAGCAGAGAAATGGAATGTGCGAAATCGGCGGGAGGTTGGGGACGATGGGGTGGGCCCGTGTGTCGGCGAGAGAAGAGAGGGGGAAAGGGGGGTTTTCGGCCAAGTGCTCTGTTTCTCTCTTTTCTTTCTCTTTTCTACTCCTTTTTCTCTCCTATTTTCTACCCTATCCTCTTGGTTCTATTTTAGCCTAAAGAAAAAATAATTTATGCCATTAATCAAATACTATATGAATGAGGATGCCATGTTATGGTAATGCAATAAATTTATTATTTGAGAAAATAATTTGTCCTAGGCTATTTAATTAATTGCTTAATGCTAATAATTGGCATTTTTAGAATTTCTAAAAAGTAGGGTGTTACAAACCTACCCCCCTAAAGATGAATCTTGCCCTCGAGATTCGGAAAGAATGGTGAAGAGATGAGGAAACTCGGCTTTCTATTCTTCTTCACGCTCCCAGGTGGCTTCCTCTTCCGTGCGATGGTTCCATAATACCTTGCATATTCGAATCACCTTGTTTCTCGTAATTCTCTCAACAACTTCTAGGATCCTGACTGGTTGTTCTACATATGTGACGTCTTCCCGAAGGTCTACTTCATCTACAGGCAGTTCCTCTTCAGGCACTCTTAAGCACTTCTTCAGTTGGGACACATGAAACACGTCATGCACGTCCGTGAGATGCGGTGGTAATTCCAACTGGTATGCCACTTCTCCTCTTCTCTTGATGATCTTGAAAGGGCGGATGTAGCGGGGTGCTAACTTCCCTTTGACCTTGAAGCGTCTAACACCCCTCATGGGTGATACCTTGAGATATACAAAATCCCCAATCTCGAAGGATAGATCGCTTTGCCTATGATCGGCATAGCTTTTCTGCCTTGACTGCGCGACCTTCAGGCTCTCACGCACGATCTTGGCCTGCCTTTCTGCTTCTCGTAGTACCTCTGGTCCAAAGATTTGATTCTCTCTTGTCTCGCTCCAGAATAGAGGTGTTCTGCACTTTCTTCCATAGAGAAAGTCGAAAGGAGCCATCTCAAGACTAGCTTGATAACTATTGTTGTAGGAGAATTCTGCATACGGCAAACCCTTGTCCCAACTCTTGCCATATTCCAAAGCACAGGCTCTCAACATGTCTTCCAGTATTGGTTCGTCCTCTCGGTTTGTCCATCTGTCTGAGGGTGATAAGCAGAGCTGAAATTCAACTTGGTGCCCAGGGACTCATGTAGCTTCTCTCAAAACCTCGAGGTGAACTGAGAGCCTCTGTCAGATACTATCTTCTTAGGTACTCCGTGTAAGAATACTATCCTTGACACGTATAGTTCTGCCAACTTTGCACCACTGTATGTTGTCTTCACAGGAATGAAGTGTGCCACCTTGGTTAAGAGATCAACTATAACCCATATAGAATCATATCCCGACTGTGTACGGGGTAAACCAACTATGAAGTCCATACCGACTTGTTCCCAATTCCACTCAGGAATCTTCAGGGGTTGAAGCAATCTGGCGGATCTTTGGTGTTCAGCGTTGACACACTAACATGTGTAACATACAACAACATACTCTACTACATCGCGCTTCATGCCATACCACCAATAACGAGTCTTCAAGTCTTGGTACATCTTAGTACTCCCTGGATGAATGGAGTATGCCGATTCGTGTGCTTCCCATAGGATCATGTCACGAATGTGCTTCTTGTCTGGCACACATATTCGTTTGCCGATCCATATGGTGCCCTTCTCATCCTCTGTGAACTCGGTAGCCTTTCCTTCTTTAATGAGCTTTCTGATCTCACTTAGCTTCTCATCATCTAACTATCCCTTGTAGATTTCCTCCTCGAGAGTGGGTTCCACTTCCATTGCAATGGTCTCTAGCTCATTCACAAACCAAAGATTCAGTTGTTCAAACTCCTTGCATAGCTTTGGTGATAACTCCTCCACAACTAGCTAGCGGCAATAGGTTTTTCTACTCAGGGCATCAGCCATGACATTTGCCTTCCCTGGGTGATAGTTGATACCCACATCATAGTCTTTGATCAACTCCAACCAATGTTGTTGTCTTAGGTTCAACTCAGTTTGAGTAAATATGTACTTAAGGCTCTTGTGATCCGTATAGATCTCACAACGATGGCCAAGAATATAGTGCCTCCAAATCTTCAGGGCATGTACCACAGCTGCTAACTCTAAATCATGTGTTGGGTACTTCTCTCCATAATTGCCTAGAGGCATATGCTATGACATGTCCTTCTTGCATGAGTACACATCCAAGTCCTTGCTTTGAGGCGTCACAGTATATATCAAAACTCTTACTGATGTCTGGTAAGACCAGGACAGGAGCTGACGTTAGTCTTTGCTTTAATTCTTCGGAGCTGGCTTGACAGTTCGGAGTCCAATCAAAACTCTTGTCCTTCCCCAACAACGTTGTCATCGGCTTGGCTATTCTGTAGAAATCCTTTATGAAACGCTGATAGTACCTGGCTAATCCAAGGAAACTTCTAATCACCCGTACCGTCTGGGGTGGCTTCCAATCTAGAACATCCCTTACTTTGCCTGGGTCGACTGACACTCCTCCCGCGGAGATGACGTGCCCGAGGAATGCTATCTCCTTCAACCAGAATTCACACTTGCTCAGCTTGGCATACAACTTGTGCTCTCGTAGCTTTTATAGAACTAGCGTCAGGTGTTCCTCATGTTCTTCCTCATTCTTTGAAAATACCAAGATGTCATCGATGAAAACCACAATGAACTTATCGAAATACTCCATAAACACCTTGTTCATAAGGTACATGAAGTAGGCCGGTGCATTGGTTAGTCCAAATGACATCACGGTATACTCGTATAACCCATATCTTGTCGGAAAAGCCGTCTTGGGTATATCTGATGGTCTGATCTTCAATTGGTGGTACCCAGATCGTAGATCGATCTTGGAGAAGACACAGGCTCCCTTCATTTGATCAAACAAATCCTCAATTCGTGGTAGGGGATATTTATTCTTAACGGTCACCTCATTAAGGGAACGGTAGTCTACACACATTCTCTGTGTCTTATCCTTCTTCTCAACAAAGAGTACTGCAGCTCCCCAAGGTGAGGAACTAGGGCGAACGAAGCCTTTTTCTAGCATCTCTTGTAACTACTTTTTGAGCTCTACTAACTCATTAACAGGCATCCTATAGGGCCTCTTAGATATAGGTGCGGTTCCAGGTATTAGGTCGATAACAAACTCTATGTCACGGTCAGGCGGCATACCTGGGAGTTCATCTGGGAATACATCAGGGAATTCGCAATCCACCCGGATCTCATCCATGGGGGTGCCCTTTGCTTGATTTAGTACGACCTCCTTGACCGCGGATTTGGCTGCTACGAACTTGACCTTGGTTCCTTCTATACTGGTCAATTGTACCGCCCGCTTGGCGCATTGTATCATGCCATTATACTTGCATAGCCAGTCCATCCCGAGTATAGTATCTATACCCTTTGAGTCTAGTACTATGAGATTAGCTCAGAAGTCTACCCCCCTTATTTTAAGGGTAACCTTTGGGCATAATTGATTGGTCCTCATTTCTCCACCTGGAGAACTAACTAGCATGGCATGCTTCATAATAGCAATCGGCAGATTATACTTTGCAACATAGGCTGAGGTGATGAATGAATGTGATGCTCCTGAATCAAATAAAATGGTTGCAGGTTGAGAGTTAGCTAGGAACATACTGAGCACCACATCTACAGCTTGTTCAGCCTCCATAGTAGTGACATGGTTGACGCGACCTCGAGCATAATTCTGTTGTCCTCGATTGCCTTGCATTGTGTTGGTTGGGGCTTGCCTTAGTGCATTGTTCCGCTGCGGACACTGTCCCATGAAGTGACCTTCCTGCCCATAATGATAACAACCTCGTTTCACACCACTAGTGGTTCCAAAGATATTACGGTTCTGGTTGTGTGGAGCTGTTCGGCGGCAGGGCGAGGTGTCTGTTGATAGGTGGATCGAGGTGCTTGTTGCTGGTTGTGGTGAGGCGCCTGGTTGATGGGGTGTAGCATTTGGAAGTTGGGGCACGGGGCTTGCATGGGTGGCCTAATGGTGTTGGGAGCTCTGTAGTACGGGCTTGGTGGTGGCATCATGCGGGGGATATTGCTACTGCCTGATGACTGCCCGTGGAATGGCATCTTCCTCTTGTCTGCCCTCTCAATCTCATTACGCTTCTTCTCCACAACAATGGCCTTGTCTACCAGCTTCTGGAAGTTCACATAGTCATTGTTCAGCAGCTGGAACTAGATAACATTCTGCAGTCCCCTCATGAACATGTACTACTTCTTCTCATTGGTGCTCACATCATCAGGAGCATACCTAGATAGTTGAATTAATCTATTCAGGTACTCACTCACTGACATGCTCCCCTGCCTCAAGTCTTGGAACTCTTGCCTCTTCAGCATCTTGATGCCCGTAGGGACATAGTGAGTACGAAAGCTGGCCTTGAACTCATTCCAGGTAATGGACTCCACATCAGCATGAGCATTGTAATAGGCTTCCCACCAGTCTGCGGCTACACCGAACAATTGATGAGCTGCAAAGAGAACCTTCTCTCGATCATTGCTATGGGCAATCATCAGCTTCTTCTCTACTGCCTTGAGCCAATCATCAGCCTTCATAGGATCCTTGGACTGGGAGAAGGTAGGTGGCCTAGTCCTTAGGAACTCTCCTAACCTATTCTGGGGTGGAGGTGGAGGTGGTGGGGCATTGTGATTCTGCTGTATGGCACCCAAAGTCTGGATCACAGTCTGCATGAGCTGAGTCTGCATGGCTAGGAGTTGTTGAAAGTTCGAGGCATTGTTGTTGTCCTCATTGTTCTGCTCGTTGGGATCAGCGTTTCCCCTAGTGCGAACCATCTGAGAGAGAAAGGGGGTGGTAGCGGTGTAAGATGAAATGAAGAGATAGAAGAAAACCCCAACTACATGCATCAAGGGATGATAAGCAACATGATAGTTTATTAATCAAACAAAAGATGAGATTGTGGACAAGGTGCCAAATCATCCCACAACTCACATCGAGTCACATAAACCAAGCAAAAGAGTTCATTACATCACACCATGAAAGCAATTCGATCTAAGCGTTTGATTATTACAACTTTATTCAAAGGGACAAGCTAGCCGCCTAGGCTTGGGAGTCGGCTTCGTCGGAGACAGAAGGCAGAGAGCTTGCACGCTGTGGTGACATGGCACTCCAGGTACGGATGCCAGAGGAGTAAAGATCACTCTCCTCTCCCATCTTAACCCGATGATCCCGCCTCAGATAAGCTTCTACATCACGCAACAGCTTCCGAAGAGTGTGGTTTTCCTTCTGTAAGGCTTCCACAGTGTGGCTTAAGTCCACGGCTACTCCCTGGGTCTCGTCCATCTCCCTAGTGCTCACATACCATTCTGTAGGAGCAGCAGTGTACTTCCCCGTGCCTGGCTTCCGACGGGGGATGTGGGCAAAGTTTGTCTTTGCTATCCCATGGCGATGAGTGTAGCAGAGGCCAGTGAGAGCCTTCCAAGCAGCGTCATCCACCGCGGCTCCACTTGTAGCCCTAGGGGTGCGCCCACGGTGAGTGGATATGATGCGGTCATCGTCGTAGATGTTGACCGCTGCTGTCCACTCCTCATGGATAGGGCGATCCACCTTCTTGAGGAAGTACTGTGGCCTGTTGTTGATGCCGATCCTCTCAAGTAGCTTCCATAGGGTCTTGGAGAAAGTATCACCTTCTTGTCCAAAAGAGCGGTACTTCTCGGCCTAGCGGACGAAGGGGTTCTTGTCTTCATTATCTGAGTCATCATCATTGCCCTCAGGGTCTTCAGGGACTTCTTCCTCTTGAGGCTCCTCGGGATCTTCTGCTTGCTCCTGTTCTTCAGGCTCCTCCTCTTCTTCTTCCTCGATGGGGTCTTCCTGTGGTGCCTCTGGAAGCTCCTCGTCAGTCAGCGGGGTCTTCTCGCCTTCTGGTTGAGTTACCTCCTCACTTGCTTCCTTTCGAATACGCCGAGGGGCAAGGCATCCATAGTGAACTCTAGACGTAGCCTTACGAGCGGTTAGCTTGGTGCGGGCCATCTACATTTTTGAAATAACAAGAGATGAGTACGCAATGGTGAAAAGAAAATTGAAAAGGAGAACTAAGAAAAACAATAAGAATTAATAATTTTCTTTGTTAAAATAGTTTGTATAGGTGTAAAACAAAATAATGTCCCTAACTCGTCCATTGCTAACTCGGCTGACGTCCTACAGTCGATATGGCTCTGATACCACTTCTATCACACCCATTTTAAGAAGCAAAACGGGTGCAGCCGTACGTGTGCCCAGGATCAAGTTACACACACATACGTTACATCATTAGTGGTAAACAGAATAAGCATCCATATCCTTTATTTTTTACATCGTATATTTATTACAAAAGGACCCATAGGTCTAAAAGAAAAGTACATCAAAGCGCGGAAATAACTAGCGTAGACGTCCCAAGACTCCACAAGCACCGACTGGTGGACCATCACCTAGTACTCGCCGCCATTTCTTCATGGTGGTCCCAACCTTCTCTTGTGGCTGAACAACAATATGTTATAGCAAGGGTGAGTACGTGTCGTACTCAGCAAGTGGGGGAAAAGATGACATGGGGCTGTAGACAAGAAAGGCTTATAGGGGTTCATTGCATGAGCTTTTATTAACCTAAGCATCATATTTACTAAGTGGGGTCACCCCAACCTTCAACCGCGGGTTCCCTATCCAAGCTAAGTCCAAACCACCAATACCATTCCATCCCATAACCAACTAATCTTGTGAGGACTCTAGACCACTCGTGACCGTGAGCACGGCTATCATGATAGTTTGATACTCTGCAGAGTTTGTACCACTTTACCCACAAGTTGTGATTCCCCTTGTGCTCGTGGACGCGACCCACATTACACACTTCCTTGGGTGTGTGGCAGGGTTTCACTACAAGGCCTTTCCAAAGGGTCTCCCAGTACACGCTAGCCACTAAGGTTCCACTCCTGTCCCTAAGTAATAGCCCATCAACAAGTAGCTCATCACCCCAGGAGCCCCCTCTTGAGCCATTCGGATACAAGGACAGTCCTCTCTTGACTTCCATTCCCGCTCCACCAAATGCTGCACCGACACTGGGAGAACACCTAATTACTAGGCCAAGCCTTACCCATATCGGTCTTGTGATGGCACTGTTTTCCTGGGTTATCGCTCCAAGAACCAGTTCTTAGGATCTACAACAAGCCTACCGTCACCAACCATGTGTCCATGGCACCACATCCATTCCATCCGGCTTGCATAGATCCCTAAGTCCATGTTGCTAAAAATTACCAGCTCTTTCCCAAGTGATATTGTTCGTTAGTGAAAATTAAATGGAACCCATCAACCCAGTAAGCAACTAAGCATGTCTACCCATCGACCGATAAAGTTCTAGTTCAAGGCAACAAGGACAAGATAGAACAATACTAGTAAACCCTATCAATAGGTTCCCAATCAATTGACACAAGCATGCAATCCTAAAGTAACATTCACAATAGATACAAAATGCATCAAGGACACTTGCCTTCGTCCTGCGCGTGCTGTTGCTCAACCACTTTGAACTCCTGCTCTTGGAGGTCCTCGTACGTTGATCCTTGCGTGCAGTCGTCTTTATGCGTGACAGTTCCGACATAAGCAATTGCATACTCAATCAATACACAGCCATGCAATCATGGAAAAACAATATGATAATGCCATGAATGCATAGGTTATGCTCCTACGATCATTTTGGCACAAGAATCACCTAATTCGGAATTACGAGTAAAAATTTATGAAGGTTTGAAGATACAGGGTTAAAATAGTAAAATCAGAAAAATCAGAAAAAGTAGTACTAACAGGTAGTGTTAGTTACTACGATCACGTTGGTGCAAGAATCATTTAATTCCGAGTTACGGTTGAAAAGTTAT
Organism: Eleusine indica; assembly: GCA_030378355.1. Classification (NCBI taxonomy): domain Eukaryota; kingdom Viridiplantae; phylum Streptophyta; class Magnoliopsida; order Poales; family Poaceae; genus Eleusine; species Eleusine indica. The sequence continues at coordinate 25,751,239 of CM059501.1, read as the reverse complement.
GAAGGTTTGAAGTTCATGGGGGCTAAAATGGTAAAAAATAGATAGGTGTAGGGACCTAAATGTAATTTCTAAAAAGTACAGGGACTAATTTGTAAAAATAACAAGGTGAAAATAACCTATCATAAATTCCAGGGACTAAAATGTAATTTATAACAAGTTTAGGGACTAAAGTGTAAAAAGACAGGACCTAAATATAATTAAAAACAAGTCCAGGGGTGTTTTTATGAAACTACAGGGCCAAAATAATAATTCTAGAAAAATACAGGGGTATTTCTATAAAAATGTAGCGCTAAAATAATTTTTTATGAAGTTCAGGGGCTTAAATAAAATTTTTTAAAGCATCGGCACAAAAATAGGGGCATAAATATAATTTAAATTAAATACAGGGCCCTAATTACAATTAAATAAAGGTTCTGAAAAAGACTTAGGTTTGAAAACTAATTTTAGCAAACCCTAGGGGCCTAATTGCAAAAGTACTAACAATATCAAGGAATTAAACGAATTAATTTAAATCTAAAACCCCCGGACCGGGTCTATGGTTCTGTGGACCCACGGTCCACTGGTCCACGGGGGAGGCGCGGGCTGTCGATGGCGGGGGATGTAATCTGGCGCGACCAGGTTTTAAACAAGGGGGGAGGCGCGGGCTGTCGGCGGCGGGCGCAGTGGCGCGCGGTAGAGCTCGTCGGAGACAGCGCTCCGACGGTCGGAGCTTGGCTGGGAGGGGTCGAGACGGGAGAGGGGGACACGGGGTCTTACCGAGGGGGATCGCGACGGTTGCTAGAGGCCGGGGAGAGGCTAGCAATGTCGGGTGGCGGCTCCGGGTCGTCGGTGACGGCGAGGAGGGGTTGTCCGGCACCGGCGAGCGTCGGGACGCAGCTCCGAAGTCTCCTGGTCGATCTGCGATGCCGAGGGCCAATCAATTGGAGCCGAGGGTGTTGGGGAAAAGAAATTGGCGGCGACGGTGGAACTTACCGGCGACGGAGAAGAGGTGGCTCGCGACAGCGCTGGCGTGAAAGAGGGAGGAGGCCTCGAGTGCAACGAGGATGGGTGTGCAGGGGGAGGCCGATGGCTCGGGTTTTATAGAGGGGGGAAGGCTAGGGTTGCCAGGATTCCGCCGGGGAACAGAGGCCGGCGATCGCGCCTTTCTGAAAATCGACGACGACGGCGGGGGGAATTTCGGGGAAAGATGGGGGAGACGATCGCGGGATGCACGGCGATCACGCGTGCAGTGTCAGGACCACGCGGGGGCAAGCGCAGGGGTGCGGGATTTGAAATGGAGGGGGGGGAGGCAGAGAAATGGAAGGTGCGAAATCGGCGAGAGGTTGGGGACAACGGGGTGGGCCCGCATGTCGGCGAGAGAAGGGATGGTGGCGGTTTCTCCTGGTTTATGCCTTCGGCTCGGGTGGGAGCTGGCTGGGCTGCTGGCCTCGCGGGCTGGCTAGGCTGGGAGACAAAAGGTGGGGAGGGGGCGAAGAGAAGGGTTCCGGGGTGGGCCAGAAATGGGGTTTTCGGGCCAGTGCTCTGTTTCTCTCTTTTCTACTCCTTTTTCTCTCCTATTTTCTACCCTATCCTCTTGGTTCTATTTTAGCCTAAAGAAAAAATAATTTATGCCACTAATCAAATGCTATAGAATGAGGATGCCATGCCATGCTAATGCAATAAATTTATTATTTGAGAAAATAATTTGTCCTAGGCTATTTAATTAATTGCTTAATGCTAATAATTGGCATTTTTAGAATTTGTTAAAAGTAGGGTGTTACAATACATCAACACTTGGCGGTAAGATGGGAACTACATCGCCAATGATAGCAGCAACATGCAATCCCCGTAGTCGAGGTTCTGATTATAAACAAAGCACTGCCGGGAGATGGCCTGGATTACAATTTCCCTTTACCCTTTGATAAATAATTGCAAGAATTTGTTTTTAGGATATATTTGCCTTCGGGTATTTTTGATCACTAACCCTTTCAAGTGAGGATTGAAACGAATGATGGCCACACTATGCCTGAGAACATGGGAGCTGCATCAGCTTGACAGCATGGTACTTTTTGCGATGGAACCTACTACGAGAAGGCTGCAACACTGCACATTTGATTTATTGTGTCTGAGTGATAAGAAATCTAAGTGTGGGGGATTTTTGTAACTGTAATGTATTATGTTCCATTCATGCCAACTTGCCTCTTGGTTTAGAGTTGTTGTTAGTTCTTGCATTCATGCCTTGCTAAAAAAAAGAAAGGCACTTTGGTTCATTTCCTTTTATTTCCTTTCAATTCAATTATGTAGTGCACCTCAAAAAAAATATAAATAAAATAAATAACTTAATAATATATCTGTGACTCTATGGGGCCCATAAAGCCGATAGAGTCCATTTTGCTTTTAACACTTTTGTTTGTTTTTCTTGTGTCAAATAAAAGTGCACGCAAGCGAACATGTGTGGGGGATATTGTTGACTCTTGCTAAGCCATATTAATAAATCATTCCCGGCACGGGGCCAGAAACGGTTCACTAATATGTCCCAGAGTCAAGTAGGTAAAATCCGCAAGCGCACGGAGAATACCGCTGTAGCATTTCACCCGGAAGTATTCAGGGTATCGTATTTGTTTATCCCAAAGGAAGGTTATGATCAAGAAGCGTTACTAACATATAAGATCATGTTAACAATTAGCAAGGATATCTAACCAAGACAGGCGGGTACATGATAATAACCGGGTAGTGTGACACACACAGAAGATTCCTACTAAATAAATAAAGTCTAGTGGAGGAAAGACTAGGCTAAGCTACTCCTACTATACATTCCTATACAGTTGCATAGCCTAAGTAGAATACATACAGACCCACACTCAGGTTCAGCAGTCAATAGTATAGCACTTCAGGCACGGACTTACCCCTGCATCCACAGGCGACTTCCGCCAAGAGCCTACGCACTAGCCTAGCGGGGAGGATTTCAAAGGACGGACAGGGCTGTCACCACCTGCCGCCTACCTCAACGAACCAGTAGACTAACGAATAATTGATGCAAATCAGTCACCCAAGTACCATACTTGCATGACCAAAGAGCACTCTGCCCCTCCGCGATTACTATTAACGAGGCAGAGCTACCGTACGAATACGATCACCAAACCCATGCTATACTTTATCAGCTAAAACTAAGCATAGAGACTATAACATATAAACTAGACTATAGTGACGGTATATAACTAGCATGACAGTAGTAGTATAATAAATATAAACTACTATCACACAAGTAGAATATACTATCACATATATGGATCACAATATCAAACAAGAAACTCATGACCCAAGCACAACTATATAGAAAATATATATATATTGATAAGAGCAAAGTCTTACAAAAGGGAAAAGATACAAGAGCCATACCAATTCCAAGTGAAGACTTGGGACTAGAGAGCTCTAGACTCAGCCTAACTCCACTAAAACTCCAAGAACTACTACTAGCAAGAGAGAAATGCTTCTTGTGGTGTGTGTTGAGTGTGAAGGCACACCCTCCTATTTATAGCCTCAATAGGTCGGCAAGGGAGAGTAACCGCCACGGAAGGCATCTCAAACCGTCATCAGGAGTCGCGGAGGAGCCAACACGTGGAAGCCCAGGCGGAGAGGGCGCCCGGCCGGGTCGGCCGACCTGACCAGGTCGGCCGACCTGGGGGTGGCCCCTCCTGGCCTGTGCTTTCTCCAGGTGGCTGTCCTGTGGGCCCTGACGTCGGTTTGCACGGTATTACAGGGAGTTACGTCAGTTAAGTGCTGAAAATGGGCCCTTCAATCCGTGTGACGTCCATGTGGCACTCTCTGATTGGTCGAAAGTGTGTTTTCTTGCCTTTTGAGGTGTTTCCTTCACATTTCCTCCTGCATGCACAAAGTTCTCCAAGTACAAGTGGAACTATATTATTGTGCTAAAGCATGCGTGTATGAAATACCAAATTCTCCTTTATTTGAGTATAGTTGACGGTTAAAAATGGTACTTAACAGCCGTCAACAAACTCCCCCAAGCTTACCCTTTGCTCGTCCCGAAGCAAAGATAAACTTAAGTTGTTGATCAGGAGTTGCTACAATGTCCTATTCCTCAATAATACTATGCGCACAACAAAGTACTCTTCGTAGAATTAAATATGTTGGCACATAACTTACCCATTTACCTCGATCCATGGGGCTTTTACACCTCATTGTCTTGGGCGGTTGAGAGATAGAACAATTGCAGGGCACCAATCACTTGCTCTAGATTCCGCTATGTTATTCTGGAGGTTTTCAAAAGATTTTGAAAATAAAAACCAAGTTCCTCAAATGATTCTCTCGGATCACTCAATATGTGTATGATTCCTCACCAAGGCAAAGTGTTGCCTATAATCACCTACTTCTAAATAAGGCTTTATGTGGAGCTCAAGGTAGGGATATATGAGGCACTCATGTTCACATAATATTGCTATGTCAAAAGACCGGATCCAAGAAAAACATCAATTCAAACAATCTTGATCAAGATGTGCAAGTGTGTGTGAGAACGGAGGAATGGTGGATGGGAAGAAATAACTCCTTTTTGAATTTTCCTTCTCTCTTTTGGAGTTTCTAGGCTATGGCTATCTTTTGCTTGCTCTCTTTTTTGAGCTTTTTTTTTTTTTTTTTTTTTTTTGCATAGCCATAGTTCTAGTTTGCAATGAATACTTTGAGAGAGGAATTTTGCAATGGATATATGGAGTGTTTCTTTGGATGGATGGATGGATAGTGGCTTTCTTCCGGTGTAGAAGAATAGCTCACGGTGGATATGGTGGATATGGTGGATGCTATCTTCTTGATTTAGAAGGATAGCTCATGGCGGTGGATGTGTGTATATGATCTTGATCAAGAAAGCATGAAAAGAGTTCTACTAGGGTCACAACAATTTTGACTAAGCTCAATGTGAAACAAGCAGCATATGTGTAAAGGTTTTCAAATGTAAACACTACATATGGCTGTGGTGGGAATTTCATCATTGAGGAACTTATCAATTTGTCATTTTGAAAAATAAAACTCCGGAATTCAAGCTTTACGTTGAGCAAGATCATACCAGCCCTATCTATCATATCATACCTCTCAACAACTTAGAACTAGAGAATGCATATGCTACCCACAAGATTCAAGTTCAAGGCAAGATTTACCAACAAACCTAACTCTTGAGAGAGTACTAAGTTGTAAACTAGCATTAGAGAGGAATAAAGGACAGAGCAATTATTCATCATCTCAACATAGGAAAATTATACACATTCATACCGCGCATGAAAAAGGGAAATATTTTTGTTCTTTTTATATTTTGCAAATTTTTATGGATTTTCAGATTTAGCAAATGCAAGAAATAAAGGGAAGGGGAAAGATACAAGTTACCGTGAGAAGGGGGGTCCTCCCCCAAGCTTGTTCTTGCTCGTATCTGCTGGTTCGGGTCGTAGCCTTGGGAGCGGAAGAAGGCATCCCAATTGCTCTGATTCTGAGCCATCATCGCGTTCAGCTGGCGGAATTGGTTGTCGCTGAAATTCTGCCATTGCTGGGAGTCGGTGACATGTTGCGTGAGAGTTTGTTGCATGCTCTCGGTGCGCAAATCAATGTCGTTCACCCTCCTTGTCAACTCGGCCATCCCATAGTTGAGTTCACGGAACCCACGGGATGAGAATGACCGAGTGGCAAAGAATGGCGGTCCGCTTGAACTTGATGACGTCTGCATGGGGTAATCGTACTGAGATTCCCATGCTCCGGCCTGCCATGTTGATGCACCCGCCTCGTCCTGTGGCGGGGGCTGCTCCCATACCGGATCTCCGGTCGGAGTGTGAAACTCCGGTGTAGGCTCCATATGCCTACGGGAACGTGTCGGTCGCCCTGAAACACTATGCCTGCGAACTTCTCCCACTGGCTTAAGTGGGAGGGTTAGTGCCCGACAGTGATACAAACGAAGACCCGGGTTAGGTAACGGGAATTCATTTGTATACCCGGGAAAGTGATAGATCAAGGTATTATTTGGACCATGTTTCAAAGTATGTCCTTGCACAAAATAGTCCTCGCCTAGAAATTCTCTATCTACCGTTAAATATTCAACATGAACATTCTCAAGCAGACCACACTTCTGCGCAATGCGAGTAACTAAAGAGGTGCACTCAATTGGTCCTGTCAACTTTATATTGTCTAACCATTGATCAATCATGCATTCCGCGGGTGACACCCTAATTTTCTTAACCATGGCATAAAGTATTTTCAATTCATCTTGCCGGACAACCCTAATGTCACCTCGAGGAAACAAGGTCATAGCCAACCACACATGCATAAATCTAAGTGTAGGATTATGGATGGCACTTGTTCTAGGCTTGGGACCCCACTCGTTTCCGGAAATCTTTTTCCAAAAACTTTCTTTATGGAACCCCTTTAGCGCTTTATCTAAGTCTAGCCTACATTTAGGATTTAGACCTAGCATAGCATGAAGATCACCCCATGTGACCAAGCGCTCTTGCCCAAACAAGTGAAAAGAAATGCCTTCATCATACTTTCTAAGGGTGCATAAAAACTGCATAGTAAGCAAACGAGAACCTGGCTCATCTACTTCTACGAAATTTAGCCTACCCATAGTGCGAAAAATAGAGGCAAATTCTTCTCTCATACCTATTTTCTCGAGGAAGTCCGGATCGAAGCGTCGGTTGTGGGCGAATGGCCGTTCTCTCATGAGCGCGATGGCTTGGCCCTCGCGGTCGTCCTTGATGTCGAGATGCTCCTCGGTGATGAGCAAGGCCGGCCTTTCCTCCGGAATTTCAGCTTCGGGGTCACCATGCCCCGGACTTGGTGTGAGCTCGACGGAGGATGCTTGACTCGTGCTTGCACGAGTGCTTTTTCTCCGCTTGATTCCGGCGACTTGCTTCATTCGTTTGAACATGGCTGCACACAAGAACAAACACAAGACAAGAACAAAAACAAGATCGAACAAGTGTTCGGGTGAGCGTTAGTGAAAACGACAAACCTGAGCTTCTCCGAAATTGGTTTTCTTCTCACAACAACTTGCAAATGCACTAAAACAGAGGGGAAATATATTTTTTTTTTGGGTTTTTGGGGCTGTAGTGAAGTTGAAGAACACGAAATTTTGGGAGAGCAACAAGTGAGCAAAGGAGGGGAGTGAAAGATGAGCTTGGAATGGTGAAGCTCCTCCTCCTGGGTGGTTTTTATAGCCAAGGAAGCAAGATGGCCGTTAGCAAGGGATAGAGCAACGGCCATATAGCCGTTGGGAGAAAGGAGCACAGGAAAAGGTGGGGCCAGGGGGTCGGCCGACCCCACCAGGTCGGCCGACCTGGCAGGTGGGCCTCCTGGCAGCCCCCTTTTTCCTATGTGTTCCCCAACGGCTAGGGGACTTGTCCCCTGCTGCCTTTTTGCTCAAAAAGCTCGACAAAAAATCTTTTCAAAATGGAAAGCCCAAAAACCTATTTTCTAAATTTTCAGAAATGCAAATGAGTTTTGAAAAATTCCAAGGTGGCTGGAAAAATTCAAAAATGCAGAAATGCAGTGGTCGGGAAAGAATCAAAATGTGGTGGAAAGCAAATATGCAATTAAAAGAGCAAATATGGATAACTACCGGTTTAACCTCCCGGCGAGGACTCACCTTTTAAAGTCCGACGAGCGGGACTTTTCTCCGACGTTCAGCTCGATGAAGCGTTGTCCGGTCCCGGAGATGAAGACATGGATGATGCTTCTTGTTTCATTCGCCACACCTTCTTGGTCTTTGTTGCGGTCGGTGGCTTCTCGGGCTTCGGAGGCTGCGGTTTTGTAGGCTTCACAGCCTGTTTCTTTGCAGACCTCGGAGGTTGCTGCCTTGTGGACTTCGGAGGCTGTTGCTTAATGTGTGACCTTTGCCCCCTTGCCTTCATCAGTTGTTGCTGTGCAACCTTTTCCTTCTCAAGGAAGTTCTTCATGAATGTGATGAGGCTGTCCTTCTTTGGCGGAGTGACCTCCACTTCCTTGATGTTGCTTGGGTTCGGCCCGTACTTGATACGGATCATGTTGCACTGTTCTTTCCGTGGCCGAAAGTCAAACTTCTCCTCCTTGCCATTGATGTGGAAGCGGATTTCTCCGGCTCCTACATCGATGCGAGCATCCGCAGTGCTGAGAAATGGGCGTCCCAGGATGAGCGGTGTGCTCTTCCCGACGTCCATGTCAAGCACTACGAAGTCGACGGGGATGAAGCAATCCCGGATTTTCACCGGAATATCTTCGGCGATCCCCGCCGGATAGCGGACCGTTGAATCGGCCAGCTGCAGCTGCATCGGCGTGGGGGATAGTGTGGTGTAGTTGAGCTTGTCGAAGACATCCTTTGGCATGACGCTCACACTTGCCCCAAGATCACATAAGGCATGGTCGAAGTTCTGTGTCCCGATCGAGCAGGTGATCGTGGGACACCCCGGATCTTTCTTCTTCTGAGGAAGCCGGTTGAGTATAGCAGCGCTACACTCTTCCGTCAGCTTGACAATTTCTGTGGTCGGTAGTGGGCGCTTGTTGCTGATAAGATCCTTGAGGTAGCGAGCGTACGTGGGTACTTGTATCGCATCCAGCAAGGGCACGTTGATGTGCAGCTTCTGGATCACCTCAACGAAGCGTGTGAACTGCTCGTCCACGGTGGGCTTCCTTCTTCTTTCAGGAAACGGCATGAGGTTCGTGTCATAGAACTCATGTGGGGCCGTTTTCCTGGACGGCAGTTCTTCTTCTTCTGCCGGCTTCTCAGCTGATGTGTCCTTTCCTGCATGGTTAGGGTATGGCGGATCCCGAGTGGACTTACCTCCTCTCGTGGTAACCGCATTAACATTTTCTAAGGGGGTCTCGGGTTGCCCCGGGATTTTCCCCGACTCAGCAGTAGGAACAGTAGCAGCTAACTGAGCTAATTGGGTTTCTATCATTTTATTAAAGCTCAGCTGATTCTTGAGAGCAGCACTACCCTGTTTTCATACAAAAATGCAGAAAACAAAGCAAGGTTAGCCTGCTTAGGAGATAGCCTTAATATTTGCAACACTACTATATACATTAGTAATTTTTCTTAAATCATACGCCTTCTCCGGCAACGGCGCCAGAAATGCTTGTTGACTTTTGCTAAGCCATATTAATAAATCATTCCCGGCACGGGGCTAGAAACGGTTCACTAATATGTCCCAGAGTCAAGTAGGTAAAATCCGCAAGCGCACGGAGAATACCGCTGTAGCATTTCACCCGGAAGTATTCAGGGTATCGTATTTATTTATCCCAAAGGAAGGTTATGATCAAGAAGCGTTACTAACATATAAGATCATGTTAACAATTAGCAAGGATATCTAACCAAGACAGGCGGGTACATGATAATAACCGGGTAGTGTGACACACACAGAAGATTCCTACTGTTGACTTTTGCTAAGCCATATTAATAAATCATTCCCGGCACGGGGCCAGAAACGGTTCACTAATATGTCCCAGAGTCAAGTAGGTAAAATCCGCAAGCGCACGGAGAATACCGCTGTAGCATTTCACCCGGAAGTATTCAGGGTATCGTATTTGTTTATCCCAAAGGAAGGTTATGATCAAGAAGCGTTACTAACATATAAGATCATGTTGACAATTAGCAAGGATATCTAACCAAAACAGGCGGGTACATGATAATAACCGGGTAGTGTGACACACACAGAAGATTCCTACTAAATAAATAAAGTCTAGTGGAGGAAAGACTAGGCTAAGCTACTCCTACTATACATTCCTATACAGTTGCATAGCCTAAGTAGAATACATACAGACCCACACTCAGGTTCAGCAGTCAATAGTATAGCACTTCAGGCACGGACTTACCCCTGCATCCACAGGCGACTTCCGCCAAGAGCCTACGCACTAGCCTAGCGGGGAGGATTTCAAAGGACAGACAGGGCTGTCACCACCTGCCGCCTACCTCAACGAACCAGTAGACTAACGAATAATTGATGCAAATCAGTCACCCAAGTACCATACTTGCATGACCAAAGAGCACTCTGCCCCTCCGCGATTACTATTAACGAGGCAGAGTTACCGTACGAATACGATCACCAAACCCATGCTATACTTTATCAGCTAAAACTAAGCATAGAGACTATAACATATAAACTAGACTATAGTGATGGTATATAACTAGCATGACAATAGTAGTATAATAAATATAAACTACTATCACACAAGTAGACTATACTATCACATATATGGATCACAAAATCAAACAAGAAACTCATGACCCAAGCACAACTATATAGAAAAGATATATATATTGATAAGAGTAAAGTCTTACAAAAGGGAAAAGATACAAGAGCCATACCAATTCCAAGTGAAGACTTGGGACTAGAGAGCTCTAGACTCAGCCTAACTCCACTAAAACTCCAAGAACTACTACTAGCAAGAGAGAAATGCTTCTTGTGGTGTGTGTTGAGTGTGAAGGCACACCCTCCTATTTATATCCTCAATAGGTCGGCAAGGGAGAGTAACCGCCACGGAAGGCATCTCAAACCGTCATCAGGAGTCGCGGAGGAGCCAACACGTGGAAGCCCAGGCGGAGAGGGCGCCCGGCCGGGTCGGCCGACCTGACCAGGTCGGCCGACCTGGGGGTGGCCCCTCCTGGCCTGTGCTTTCTCCAGGTGGCTGTCCTGTGGGCCCTGACGTCGGTTTGCGCGGTATTACAGGGAGTTACGTCGTTTAAGTGCTGAAAATGGGCCCTTCAATCCGTGTGACGTCCATGTGGCACTCTCTGATTGGTCGAAAGTGTGTTTTCTTGCCTTTTGAGGTGTTTCCTTCACATTTCCTCCTGCATGCACAAAGTTCTCCAAGTACAAGTGGAACTATATTATTGTGCTAAAGCATGCGTGTATGAAATACCAAATTCTGCTTTATTTGAGTATAGTTGACGGTTAAAAATGGTACTTAACAGCCGTCAACAAACTCCCCCAAGCTTACCCTTTGCTCGTCCCGAAGAAAAGATAAACTTAAGTTGTTGATCAGGAGTTGCTACAATGTCCTATTCCTCAATAATACTATGCGCACAACAAAGTACTCTTCCTAGAATTAAATATGTTGGCACATAACTTACCCATTTACCTCGATCCATGGGGCTTTTACACCTCATTGTCTTGGGCGGTTGAGAGATAGAACAATTGCAGGGCACCAATCACTTGCTCTAGATTCCGCTATGTTATTCTGGAGGTTTTCAAAAGATTTTGAAAATAAAAACCAAGTTCCTCAAATGATTCTCTCGGATCACTCAATATGTGTATGATTCCTCACCAAGGCAAAGTGTTGCCTATAATCACCTACTTCTAAATAAGGCTTTATGTGGAGCTCAAGGTAGGGATATATGAGGCACTCATGTTCACATAATATTGCTATGTCAAAAGACCGGATCCAAGAAAAACATCAATTCAAACAATCTTGATCAAGATGTGCAAGTGTGTGGGAGAACGGAGGAATGGTGGATGGGAAGAAATAACTCCTTTTTGAATTTTCCTTCTCTCTTTTGGAGTTTCTAGGCTATGGCTATCTTTTGCTTGCTCTCTTTTTTGAGCTTTTTTTTTTTTTTTTTTTTTGCATAGCCATAGTCCTAGTTTGCAATGAATACTTTGAGAGAGGAATTTTGCAATGGATATATGGAGTGTTTCTTTGGATGGATGGATGGATAGTGGCTTTCTTCCGGTGTAGAAGAATAGCTCACGGTGGATATGGTGGATATGGTGGATGCTATCTTCTTGACTTAGAAGGATAGCTCATGGCGGTGGATGTGTGTATATGATCTTGATCAAGAAAGCATGAAAAGAGTTCTACTAGGGTCACAACAATTTTGACTAAGCTCAATGTGAAACAAGCAGCATATGTGTAAAGGTTTTCAAATGTAAACACTACATATGGCTGTGGTGGGAATTTCATCATTGAGGAACTTATCAATTTGTCATTTTGAAAAATAAAACTCCGGAATTCAAGCTTTACGTTGAGCAAGATCATAGCAGCCCTATCTATCATATCATACCTCTCAACAACTTAGAACTAGAGAATGCATATGCTACCCACAAGATTCAAGTTCAAGGCAAGATTTACCAACAAACCTAACTCTTGAGAGAGTACTAAGTTGTAAACTAGCATTAGAGAGGAATAAAGGACAGAGCAACTATTCATCATCTCAACATAGGAAAATTATACACATTCATACCGCGCATGAAAAAGGGAAATATTTTTGTTCTTTTTATATTTTGCAAATTTTTATGGATTTTTAGATTTAGCAAATGCAAGAAATAAAGAGAAGGGGAAAGATACAAGTTACCGTGAGAAGGGAGGTCCTCCCCCAAGCTTGTTCTTGCTCATATCTGCTGGTTCGGGTCGTAGCCTTGGGAGCGGAAGAAGGCATCCCAATTGCTCTGATTCTGAGCCATCATCGCGTTCAGCTGGCGGAATTGGTTGTCGCTGAAATTGACGGAGGATGCTTGACTCGTGCTTGCACGAGTGCTTTTTCTCCGCTTGATTCCGGCGACTTGCTTCATTCGGTTGAACATGGCTGCACACAAGAACAAACACAAGACGAGAACAAAAACAAGATCGAACAAGTGTTCGGGTGAGCGTTAGTGAAAACGACAAACCCGAGCTTCTCCGAAATTGGTTTTCTTCTCACAACAACTTGCAAATGCACTAAAACAGAGGGGAAATATTTTTTTTTTTTGGGTTTTTGGGGCTGTAGTAAAGTTAAAGAACACGAAATTTTGGGAGAGCAACAAGTGAGCAAAGGAGGGGAGTGAAAGATGAGCTTGGAATGGTGAAGCTCCTCCTCCTGGGAGGTTTTTATGGCCAAGGAAGCAAGATGGCCATTAGAAAGGGACAGAGCAACGGCCATATAGCCGTTGGGAGAAAGGAGCACAGGAAAAGGTGGGGCCAGGGGGTCGGCCGATCCCACCAGGTCGGCCGACCTGGCAGGTGGGCCTCCTGGCAGCCCCCTTTTTTCTATGTGTTCCCCAACGGCTAGGGGATTTGTCCCCTGCTGCCTTTTTGCTCAAAAAGCTCGACAAAAAATCTTTTCAAAATGGAAAGCCCAAAAACCTATTTTCTAAATTTTCAAAAATGCAAATGAGTTTTGAAAAATTCCAAGGTGGCTGGAAAAATTCAAAAATGCAGAAATGCAGTGGTTGGGAAAAATCAAAATGTGGTGGAAAGCAAATATGCAATTAAGAGAGCAAATATGGATAACTACCCGTTTAACCTCCCGGCGAGGACTCACCTTTTAAAGTCCGACGAGCGGGACTTTTCTCCGACGTTCAGCTCGATGAAGCGTTGTCCGGTCCCGGAGATGAAGACACGGATGATGCTTCTTGTTTCACTCGCCACACCTTCTTGGTCTTTGTTGCGGTCGGTGGCTTCTCGGGCTTCGGAGGCTGCGGTTTTGCAGGCTTCACAGCCTGTTTCTTTGCAGACCTCGGAGGTTGCTGCCTTGTGGACTTCGGAGGCTGTTGCTTAATGTGTGACCTTTGCCCCCTTGCCTTCATCAGTTGTTGCTGTGCAACCTTTTCCTTCTCAAGGAAGTTCTTCATGAATGTGATGAGGCTGTCCTTCTTTGGCGGAGTGACCTCCACTTCCTTGATGTTGCTTGGGTTCGGCCCGTACTTGATACGGATCATGTTGCACTGTTCTTTCCTTGGCCGAAAGTCAAACTTCTCCTCCTTGCCATTGATGTGGAAGCGGATTTCTCCGGCTCCTACATCGATGCGAGCATCTGCAGTGCTGAGAAATGGGCGTCCCAGGATGAGCAGTGTGTTCTTCCCGACGTCCATGTCAAGCACTACGAAGTCGACGGGGATGAAGCAATCCCGGATTTTCACCGGAATATCTTCGGCGATCCCCGCCGGATAGCGGACCGTTGAATCGGCCAGCTGTAGCTGCATCGGCGTGGGGGATAGTGTGGTGTAGTTGAGCTTGTCGAAGACATCCTTCGGCATGACGCTCACACTTGCCCCAAGATCACATAAGGCATGGTCGAAGTTCTGTGTCCCGATCGAGCAGGTGATCGTGGGACACCCTGGATCTTTCTTCTTCTCAGGAAGCCGGTTGAGTATAGCAGCGCTACACTCTTCCGTCAGCTTGACAATTTCTGTGGTCGGTAGTGGGCGCTTGTTGCTGATAAGATCCTTGAGGTAGCGAGCGTACGTGGGTACTTGTATCGCATCCAGCAAGGGCACGTTGATGTGCAGCTTCTGGATTACCTCAACGAAGCGTGTGAACTGCTCGTCCACGGTGGGCTTCCTTCTTCTTTCGGGAAACGGCATGAGGTTCGTGTCATAGAACTCATGTGGGGCCGTTTTCCTGGGCGGCAGTTCTTCTTCTTCTGCCGGCTTCTCAGCTGATGTGCCCTTTCCTGCATGGTTAGGATATGGCGGATCCCGAGTGGACTTACCTCCTCTCGTGGTAACCGCATTAACATTTTCTAAGGGGGTCTCGGGTTGCCCCGGGATTTTCCCCGACTCAGCAGTAGGAACAGCAGCAGCTAACTGAGCTAATTGAGTTTCTATCATTTTATTAAAGCTCAGCTGATTCTTGAGAGCAGAGGAAACACCCTCTATCTTAGTGTGGATGCTCTCAAGAGTCCTATCAGTGGTGGCAAGCTTTTTACTAATGTTATCATTAACCTTAGCTTGACCAAGCACAAGATCTTTCAAGGAGGGCTGATTATAACCGGAATTAAAACCAGAGAAGTTGCCAGAGTTACCTCCTTGGTAGTTGGGACGTGGTGGACCCCAACTTTGACCTCCTTGTGGACGGTAGCCGTTGTTGTTGTTGTTGCCCATGAACATTACGTCCTCACGGGTCTCAGGGCAGTCATTGCCCGAGTGTCCCGTGTTGCCATAGACCTCGCAAGTCATCCGAGCATCTAGGGCTTTCACTTCTCCATTGGCTTGGTCGTCCATCTTCTTCATGAGAAGGTCAATCTTGGCGGCGAGCATGTCAACCTCCTTGACGGAGTGCATGCCTCGCTGGCGAGGTTGGAGGCGTTCTTCATTCCAACCTTGGTTGGACACCATCTTCTCGATCAAAGCTTTTGCCTTGCTTACAGTGAGCGAGAAGAAGGCTCCACCAGCAGCAGCGTCGAGGTGGTCGCGGGCCGACGGAGTAAGCCCGTTGTAGAAGTTCTGGATGATCAGCCAATCATCCATCCCGTGGTGGGGACATGCCAGGATGTACTCCTGGAGCCTCTCCCATGCCTCAGGAATCGACTCCTTCGACTCCTGCTGGAAGCTTGAGATCCTTCCGCGGAGGGCATTGGTCTTGCCCAGCGGGAAGAACTTTGCAAGGAACGCAGCTGAACACTTCTCCCAAGTGTTCACAGCTTCAGGGTTTGCGTAGAACCACTGTCTCGCTCTCCCAAGGAGAGAGAACGGGAACAGTCGAAGGCGAACAGCGTCGGGGGTGACGTCCTTCATTTTGAACGTGTTGCAAATCTCCAGGAATTGCTGGAGATGAGCACTAGCGTCCTCATTGACTTTCCCACAGAATGGGCTAGCCTGCACCATGGTGATGAGACCGGTCTTGATCTCGAAGTTCGCATCTCCCACATTGCCAGTTGGTCCCGTAGGGATGTTGGCAGCGGAGGGAGCGGAGAACTCGCGGAGGGTCTTGTCGGCCATTTGCTCAGAGCTTGATGGTGCGGGAATGACAGGTTCGATTGGCCGAGTCTCCTTACGAGGAGGGGTGAGCCTAGCTCGTGTCCTTCTCAGGAGTGACTCAGGATCTTCAGTGAAGTTTGTCGGCAAGTCGAAACCAGTCATACACTACCCTGTTTTCATACAAAATGCAGAAAACAAAGCAAGGTTAGCCTGCCTAGGAGATAGCCTTAATAATTGCAACATTACTATATACATTAGTAATTTTTCTTAAATCATACGCCTTCCCCGGCAACGGCGCCAGAAATGCTTGTTGACTTTTGCTAAGCCATATTAATAAATCATTCCCGGCACGGGGCCAGAAACGGTTCACTAATATGTCCCAGAGTCAAGTAGGTAAAATCCGCAAGCGCACGGAGAATACCGCTGTAGCATTTCACCCGGAAGTATTCAGGGTATCGTATTTGTTTATCCCAAAGGAAGGTTATGATCAAGAAGCGTTACTAACATATAAGATCATGTTGACAATTAGCAAGGATATCTAACCAAAACAGGCGGGTACATGATAATAACCGGGTAGTGTGACACACACAGAAGATTCCTACTAAATAAATAAAGTCTAGTGGAGGAAAGACTAGGCTAAGCTACTCCTACTATACATTCCTATACAGTTGCATAGCCTAAGTAGAATACATACAGACCCACACTCAGGTTCAGCAGTCAATAGTATAGCACTTCAGGCACGGACTTACCCCTGCATCCACAGGCGACTTCCACCAAGAGCCTACGCACTAGCCTAGCGGGGAGGATTTCAAAGGACGGACAGGGCTGTCACCACCTGCCGCCTACCTCAACGAACCAGTAGACTAACGAATAATTGATGCAAATCAGTCACCCAAGTACCATACTTGCATGACCAAAGAGCACTCTGCCCCTCCGCGATTACTATTAACGAGGCAGAGTTACCGTACGAATACGATCACCAAACCCATGCTATACTTTATCAGCTAAAACTAAGCATAGAGACTATAACATATAAACTAGACTATAGTGATGGTATATAACTAGCATGACAATAGTAGTATAATAAATATAAACTACTATCACACAAGTAGACTATACTATCACATATATGGATCACAAAATCAAACAAGAAACTCATGACCCAAGCACAACTATATAGAAAAGATATATATATTGATAAGAGCAAAGTCTTACAAAAGGGAAAAGATACAAGAGCCATACCAATTCCAAGTGAAGACTTGGGACTAGAGAGCTCTAGACTCAGCCTAACTCCACTAAAACTCCAAGAACTACTACTAGCAAGAGAGAAATGCTTCTTGTGGTGTGTGTTGAGTGTGAAGGCACACCCTCCTATTTATATCCTCAATAGGTCGGCAAGGGAGAGTAACCGCCACGGAAGGCATCTCAAACCGTCATCAGGAGTCGCGGAGGAGCCAACACGTGGAAGCCCAGGCGGAGAGGGCGCCCGGCCGGGTCGGCCGACCTGACCAGGTCGGCCGACCTAGGGGTGGCCCCTCCTGGCCTGTGCTTTCTCCAGGTGGCTGTCCTGTGGGCCCTGACGTCGGTTTGCGCGGTATTATAGGGAGTTACGTCGGTTAAGTGCTGAAAATGGGCCCTTCAATCCGTGTGACGTCCATGTGGCACTCTCTGATTGGTCGAAAGTGTGTTTTCTTGCCTTTTGAGGTGTTTCCTTCACATTTCCTCCTGCATGCACAAAGTTCTCCAAGTACAAGTGGAACTATATTATTGTGCTAAAGCATGCGTGTATGAAATGCCAAATTCTCCTTTATTTGAGTATAGTTGACGGTTAAAAATGGTACTTAACAGCCGTCAACACCTACTAAATAAATAAAGTCTAGTGGAGGAAAGACTAGGCTAAGCTACTCCTACTATACATTCCTATACAGTTGCATAGCCTAAGTAGAATACATACAGACCCACACTCAGGTTCAGCAGTCAATAGTATAGCACTTCAGGCACGGACTTACCCCTGCATCCACAGGCGACTTCCGCCAAGAGCCTACGCACTAGCCTAGCGGGGAGGATTTCAAAGGACGGACAGGGCTGTCACCACCTGCCGCCTACCTCAACGAACCAGTAGACTAACGAATAATTGATGCAAATCAGTCACCCAAGTACCATACTTGCATGACCAAAGAGCACTCTGCCCCTCCGCGATTACTATTAACGAGGCAGAGCTACCGTACGAATACGATCACCAAACCCATGCTATACTTTATCAGCTAAAACTAAGCATAGAGACTATAACATATAAACTAGACTATAGTGACGGTATATAACTAGCATGACAATAGTAGTATAATAAATATAAACTACTATCACACAAGTAGAATATACTATCACATATATGGATCACAATATCAAACAAGAAACTCATGACCCAAGCACAACTATATAGAAAATATATATATATTGATAAGAGCAAAGTCTTACAAAAGGGAAAAGATACAAGAGCCATACCAATTCCAAGTGAAGACTTGGGACTAGAGAGCTCTAGACTCAGCCTAACTCCACTAAAACTCCAAGAACTACTACTAGCAAGAGAGAAATGCTTCTTGTGGTGTGTGTTGAGTGTGAAGGCACACCCTCCTATTTATAGCCTCAATAGGTCAGCAAGGGAGAGTAACCGCCACGGAAGGCATCTCAAACCGTCATCAGGAGTCGCGGAGGAGCCAACACGTGGAAGCCCAGGCGGAGAGGGCGCCCGGCCGGGTCGGCCGACCTGACCAGGTCGGCCGACCTGGGGGTGGCCCCTCCTGGCCTGTGCTTTCTCCAGGTGGCTGTCCTGTGGGCCCTGACGTCGGTTTGCACGGTATTACAGGGAGTTACGTCGGTTAAGTGCTGAAAATGGGCCCTTCAATCCGTGTGACATCCATGTGGCACTCTCTGATTGGTCGAAAGTGTGTTTTCTTGCCTTTTGAGGTGTTTCCTTCACATTTCCTCCTGCATGCACAAAGTTCTCCAAGTACAAGTGGAACTATATTATTGTGCTAAAGCATGCGTGTATGAAATGCCAAATTCTCCTTTATTTGAGTATAGTTGACGGTTAAAAATGGTACTTAACAGCCGTCAACAGATATCCTCAAGATTCTCTACACACAACAAAGGACCTCATCGGCCGACATATAATCAACAATGCCGCACGAAGCACCACACCATACGGTGACCAAGCTAGACGCCAGGACGATTCAGCCAAACCCTCCAGGTCGACTGAACCCACATTGGCCCTTATCGGCATCTTCTACAAGTGCGATGGTTTGCGCGTCTTATCCGTCTATCTCCCTATTTCGTGCATTGATTTAATTTTACTAGAACAAAATGATAAAATCTAAACCAAAAATTAAAATCAACCTTGACGACCTCCCAATTATTCAAAGCTTTCCATGGTTGGCATGCATGCACTTTATTCCTTGCTCTTATGCCAATACTAGTGGGCTATATTCATATGGACCACATGCTACCTAGGTTGTTGACTAGTGAGATATGGTTTGATGAAGTAATTTTTTCCTCTATGCATAAAGTACTTGGGAATTCATTTTGAAAATTAAAACCAGTAAGCTTACTATTCAATGATTTGAAATATCCCACCAGAGCCATATGATAGATATATTTGATAAACCTTATGCATATGCTGCTTGTGTCTTTATTGAACCTTATCAAATTTTTGTGACCCTAGTGAGATGCTTGTTATGTATTATTGATCAAATTCAAGTGGACATTCCCCTGATATGTTAATCTTTCACATTGGAAGTTTGCATAACCATCATTATCATCATCCATTCATCTACTAAAAGAATTGCTCCATGATTATCTTGTTATGACTCTCTCTCAATTATTCCAATAGAAGGCATGGCTATCAAAAACAAATTCTCTCAATCCTTGAGCATGAATAAAAAAAGAGGAAATAAATAGCCATGCCCAATATCATTTCAAGGAAAGAGAGAGTCTACACATAAAGGAGTATTCATCTGTGTCCATTATCCATCTCCTTCCACATGCTGCTCTTTCACTCCGGAAGATAGCATCACACATATCCATCATCCACCCACAAAATAAAGTGCTCCACTACTTTGAGAAACTCCTTCTCTAATTATCCTTGCAAAAAGAGACATGGGCTGTCAAATATTCAAAAAAAAAGAGAAAAAAAGAAGAAGAGAGATAGCCAATGTTCTCAAATAGAAGAGTGGGAGGATATCAAAAGGAGTACCCATTATCTACCACTCCATCCATTCCATCCATATATGTGCACAAACTTAATTGATGATTCATAATTTGTTTTCTCCTTGGATCTAATTATAAACTTGTTAATATATGAAGCACAGGTATGCCTTCTTTTTCCCAACCCTGAGCTCCACTTAAGCCTATCTTTAGAAGTAGGAAAAAAAGAGGCACCAACTGCAGCATCGGTGAGGATCTACACACATATATCTGTAACATGAGAGAATCATTTGAGGAGTATAGCTTGGTTTTACTTATGAAAAATTCTTCAAAACCCAAGTCCCTTAGCAAAAGTAGCAGAGATTACCAATCTGATCCATTCCACTCTTCACCCACCCAAGGTGACATGGTCCACACTTCAGAGTCCATTGGTACATGTATGGTTTGGAATAATTTGCATGCTTGCATCATACCGCTTGGAGATTATGATCCACCTTAGTCCTTTTCCTTTACTCGAGGACGAGCAAAGGCTAAGTGTGGGGGAGTTTGTTGACGGTCACTAAATACCAAATTTGACCTTCAAATACCTGCATAAATCAATACTTGTAGGAGTTTATTACTAATGAATTCTACAAGTGTTGGTGAATATTTGCTTGTAGGTGATTTTTATCACATAATTAAGGTAAAATCCATGTCATCATAAGAGAAAGCACACTTCTGGCCAATCAGAGCACAACACAAGGATCCATGGGCGCATAAACAGAGCAAACCGACATACTAGACCTGCCTGACACGTGGAGGGACTAATGAGGACAGTAAGTCAGTGTCCTAGAGAAGGCTGTGGCCGAAAGAGGCCAGTCCATGTTCGGTCAAACACCCTTGTTCGGCTGAACAAAGATTGGGCCCTCTCGGCCCAGGCCCGCTCGGGGAGCCTCCCACTGCCTGTCGGGGGCAGAAACTAGGGGTGCCACATGGCACCCCATGGAGGTGATGAGTACATCACACTCATGGATACACACAACACTCCTTTAACTAAGCTAAAAGTTCATGTGCATCACCTGAATTTACAGGTGAGGTCGTTTCTAATGTTTTTATTATGTGGTTTTGAGAATAGATTGCTACCTAATGAATTAATTGTTGTTAGAAACCATGGAGATGATGATGAGATAACTGGAGAGGTGATTGGAGACAAGATGGGCCAGCAACTACGTCCAAGCCAAGGTGGAGGCCCAATCAAAACTGACTTCGAGTTTGCTTTGGAGCCCAGGACCACTCTGCACTAAAACGGACGCCCAGGACGCATACGGACTCGGATTTTGACATGGGACCGATTAGGTTGGAAAGTTATTTTCGTTATCTTTCCTGGCAATGAAGAGGCGGTGGCTGTATATGAGGACCCTAGGGTCATGCAAGACCCCCTGGATGCAGCCCTAAGTGGGCTCAACTCGATACATGGCCCAAAGACCGATTTTGGTGTCACAGCACGAGGACAGATTCTGGAAGTCGATTTGTTTTGGCGATTGCCGACAGCTCGGGGCGAATTTTGACATGGGACCGATTGGGTTGGAAAGTTATTTTCGTTATCTTTCCATGCATATATAGAACTTCCAAATCCGAGTCCATATGCTTCTTGGGCGTCCGTTTTAGTGCAGAGTGGTCCTGGGCTCCGAAACAGACTCGAAGTCAGTTTTGATTGGGCCTCCACCTTGGCTTGGACGTCGTTGCTGGCCCATCACGTCTCCAATCACCTGTCCAGCTATCTCATCATCATTTCTATGGTTTTTAACAACAATTAATTTATTAGATAGCAATCTATTCTCAA
Organism: Eleusine indica; assembly: GCA_030378355.1. Lineage (NCBI taxonomy): Eukaryota > Viridiplantae > Streptophyta > Magnoliopsida > Poales > Poaceae > Eleusine > Eleusine indica. The sequence continues at coordinate 25,729,603 of CM059501.1, read as the reverse complement.
AACCACATAATAAAAACATTAGAAACGACCTCACCTGTGAATCCAGGTGATGCACATGAACTTTTATCTTAGTTGAAGGAGTGTTGTGTGTATCCATGAGTGTGATGTACTCATCATTCTCCCCCTTTTGAATTAGAGTCATCCTCGACTCGATCCCATCTCTTTCTCCCAATAGTGGTCTCAAATCTGAAATATAAAATATAGAACTATTCCCAAACTTGGAATGCACCTCGTGTTTATATGTGTTATGAAAATTATCATCACAATGTGAAACCATTATAGAAGGCATGCCATGCAAATTAATGACCTTTTTGAAACCTTGCTCAGCAATAGGAACGTCATTCTCACTCTTATGACAAGATGGAAAATGTGTGATCTTAAAAACACTAGAAAAACATGACATGACATGGTAATTGTTATTGCAGTTTTCTAGTTCGTCATTTGGTTGTACAACACAAGGAGTATTCATGTTTGAGCAAATATAAACTTTATGCACCATAAATACACCTCTATGATCATAGTTTCCTATAGCATAAAATTTGTTTCTTGTTAGTAAAGGCAATTCAGTTTGAGAAAAGATTTGCTTCTCCACGGTATTTAGATCACAAAGAATATCAAATTCAATATAACCCAAAGTATTTAGAGAAGATAATAATTTCTGCTCATCCTTTTCACAGGTTATTAAAATCAAATGTTTTATTTCAGCAGTAGTAGGTGAATCATAAGCAAAAACATCAAGCTTATTTATTTGTTGTGGCAAAGGTATAATTGAAGCAGTGGCACACAACTCCTGTTTATCACAAGGATCAGTAGATAAATCAACTTGTGGCAATGACAAATCAAGACAAGATTCCAATACAACAAGATTGTTGGAACAATTCAGTACATTAGGAAAGTTCTTACTTGAAATAACAATTTGTTCTTTATCTTTCTCACTATCCTCTTCTTTATGTAGAAGCTGAAATGTATTAGTCGCAACAAGAGGCAAGGAAATATGTTCATCCTCTAATAATTCAGATTTTAATGAAAGTGTTGCAACATTTGAAACAGCCCATTCTATCCTAAATGGTTCATTCTTTCTTCTCTCAAGTCTTTGTTGATCCTCTTCTAAAATTTCAGCAGCAGACATAGATTTAAGAGTAACTCTTCTACCATTGTATTTAAATGAATAGCTATTAGCAATGGTATTGTACAAAGCATTATTTGTAGAAATCTAAGGCTTACTCAATAACAAATGACACGCTTGCATAGGCACTATATCAAAATTTGCACAATCTTTATAAGAACCAATAAAAAATTCAATGCGTGCAATTTTATCTACCTTTATCTTACCACAAGAATTTACCCATTGGATGTAGTATGGAGATGGGGTGTGGCTGTGTGGTCAAGCCGAGCTTCTCGACCAATTCCAAGCTTGCGATGTTGTGGCTACTCTCTCCATCAATGATGACACGACAACGTCGATCCTTCACAACAAAGTGAGTTTGAAACAAGTTGTTCATTTGATTTTGCTCTACCTTCTCCATTTGAGGACTAAGCACTCGTTGTGCTACAACACTTGTATCAACCTTATTTGAAACCATCGACTCATCACCATCGGTGTTGTAACCTGTCATTGTTAATAGAAAACAAGAAAACCTATCACTACTGTTTGATCATGGTGGAAACTCTTAACAAGCAAATGGTAGCACCTAACTGATTTCTTACAAGATTCTTAACAGCAAAACAGAGGATACCTTGGAGAGTGTGATCCGACGATAGCGAGGGTGCAAAGTTCTGTGTCTATTCAGAAGGATATATATGGAGCTAGGTAGGCAATTTATATTAGCAAGGATTAGCAAACTTTCAATTCAGAAATTGCAAAACTGAATAATTGTCCCAATCTAGTCTATATCACTGGCCTAAACTTGTCTCAGACCCAGTTCAAGCAAGCAAACAAATGGCTCGACAAAGGACACAAAGGCTGCAAGCAATTCTGAATTTTTTTCTCTTCTCCTTTCATTTTTCTCTTTTGTTATAGGTGCGGCTTTTTCTTCTTATTTTTTTTTCAGCACCTCTTTGCCTTTTACTTCTTTCATGATTTTTTTAACACAGAACTGCAGCAAGAGTTGCGAACTTTATACCACAAAGGAAAAAACCTGAACTTTCTTTTTTGCACTCTTTATGTAAGGAATAGATGTATATGTAGAACTGAACCGACAATTCTCATATGCAACAACATGCAACAATATCTTGACTCAAGGAACAACGTGCAATAGAAAACACTATAAGTTTCTTTTGCACACAAAAAGTAGAAGGCTAGATGTTAAATAAATATTTAGTGAAATAATTCTAGCAGTACTATTCTCTCAACGTGTGCAACCATCTGATTTTTTTTTCTAGATTGTCTATGAACAAGGACACACACGACTCAAACAAGTCCGAAGAACAAGTACTAGACCAACAACACAATGACCTTGTAGGGACTTAAATTCAGAGAAGCAAACTAAACTGGAAATTGCAAGGCACAAGGGGGGTGTAGGACAGCGGAAACACGACGAACAAATATTTTTATAGGGCAATTTTCTAGACTCTAGGATTGAACAAAATAACAAGGATAAGGGCGAACCTAACGATGTACCTGAAGCTCTGATTACCACTTGATGTGAACAAGGGTTTCCGATGTTCCGAAAAGTTCTTGGTAAGGTGATTTGGTCGGAGGCGACACACAAATCGATCCGGCTTCAGAACAGCACGTTCTAAACCCCGCAATCGCAGCACGACGTCTCCTCTGGTTATCAACCGTCCAAAGATGATTGACCTCGCCAAGAAGGCTAATCCCTGCCTACGAATCAAGAACACAAGAAAGAACAACAAAAAATGCAACACAATTTTAGATGTATGATTAAACTCTCGAAGTTGGGGTCTCACAAACCGATGAACGGCAACACTGTTTATGAACAGAATTGATCTAAGCAAAACCCAAACCCTAATGAAGAGGCGGCGGCTGTATATGAGGACCCTAGGGTCGTGCAAGCTCCCCTGGACGCAGCCCTAAGTGGGCTCAACTCGATACATGGCCCAAAGACCGATTACGGTGTGGCAGCACCAGGACAGATTCTGCAAGTCGAATTATTTTGGCGATTGCCGATGGCTCGGGGCGAATTTTGACATGGGACCAATTGGATTGGAAAGTTATTTTTGTTATCTTTCCAGGCATATATAGGACGTCCAAATCTGAGTCCGTATGCGTCCTAGGCGTCCGTTTTAGTGCAGAGTGGTCCTAGGCTCCGAAACAGACTCGAAGTCGGTTTTGATTGGGCCTCCACCTTGTCTTGGACGTCCTTGCTGGCCCATCACGTATCCAATCACCTCTCCAGCTATCTCATCATCATCTCCATGGTTTCTAACAACAATTAATTCATTAGGTAGCAATCTATTTTCAAAACCACATAATAAAAACATTAGAAACGACCTCACCTGTAAATTCAGGTGATGCACATGAACTTTCATCTTAGTTGAAGGAGTGTTGTGTGTATCCATGAGTGTGATGTACTCATCAGGAGGCCCATCAATATCCTAGATAGTGGGCTCACCAAATCCTCATTGGAATATCCCCCGCACGGGCCCCGTGAAGGGAATCCCTCATGCCAGCCAAATCTCAGAAGCAAGGGCCATGCCTCTCCCAACCCACTCGACCCTCTGGGGGGCGAAGGCCGGGCGCGATCTGCTCGACCCCCGCCACAATTCGCTCAACCCCTCGAGGCCAGAATGCGGCTCAATTACCCAAGCCAGATGACTCAACCGCTCACCTCATGTTATCGCCTCTAGCGTAAGGACAAAAAGGTACACCGCTGCCTCGATCGTAGCGACAGTAAGAGGGATTGGGACCACCGGATAAGCTCGGCCTCCATCAACTCTCATTGATGGGACCCGCCCCAAGAAAGGATGGCTCGGCGAATCACTGACCAAGCCGGAGATAGAGGGTGGAGGGACTAGATTGCCCTTCTACGACGGGACGGATCCCCACCCCCAGCAGGGTCAGACAAGTGCAACCCGACGCATCGACCCCTGGCGAGGGGGTCGAGCGGGACAATGGTCAACAACTACCAACCAACCCGCCTTAACTGCTGAACCTAGTCCAATCGCACAGTATCGGGGAGTCAAATCACTCCCATACCTGCTCCTATTATCATCACCAGCACCTGCTGACGATGGCAGATATGGCAAAGCTCACTACGTTGATATCGCCTTATGACACTGCCAATGGCGATGATGCAGGACGGTCCGATGGACAGGCCGATTTAGCCTAGCCTGAACAACGTGACAAAGCCCATGCTGCATCACCCCACGTATGGCGGAGCACACCATCCACAAGAACAAAGGAGGACTCAACGTGACGATGGAAAATGGGGGCACGCCCGGAAATAGTGCCCTCTAACACACGACCAAGATGACGGGGTCCACGAGGACCGAAGGCTACGCCACCGACCAAGGTCTTCGCCTTCTCCAGCACGGCTTTACCAACTTCACATGTGTAGAGATCTCTCTTCCTCTCTCTGTAAATGGGTCTGGCTCCCTTGAAGTATAAAAGGGAAGGCCTCTCTCATCTCTAGGGCGAGGCTAAAAAAAGAAGAACACAAACCAGCAACACACACACACACACATTAATGAACAACCAGAGACTTGGAGACCTCTCCTCTCTCACCACCATTGTACACCCCGATGCAAGTAACACGAGTAGAGCCGAGCATTGGACGTAGGGGTTTCCCTGAACCAGCATAATCCTTGTGTCCTCTTGCATAGCCATCATCAAAACCGAAACACGCGTCCCTGGAACAAATTCTACAAGGCGGTGATCTAAACAACGAAAGTTGGCGCACCAGGTAGGGGAATCACGCGTTCTGGGCTCCTGGCACTAGCATTTTCTTCGGGAGCCTGGAGTTCATTGCCACGGGCGACCAGAAATTGTTGTGTGTCAGCATTCCGGCGTCCTCGCCACCTCCAGCCTCGACACCCGCCGCCATGGTGGCGCGCCCGTGGTGGCTAGAGGAACTGGGCCACACGCTCGACTTCGTCATTGCGAGGGATGGGACATTAGAACTCACCGACGAGTCGCTCCCGGACCCCATCATGGTGGCCATAGCCATCATCGGCGAAGCGATGCGCGCGGTTCGGATTGAGCCAGCTAGGCCACGGGTCATCAACCAGCTCGTGCTGCCAACCGACTATGGTGACCAGCTATTGTTCTACCTAGAGTGTTATTTGGCCCCGTGCCCGATCAGGACGACCTCCGATTGTTTGCGTTCGCGCTCGCGAACGTCCACGAGCAGCTCCTTGGGGGCAAACCTCTCCACCCGGACAGGCTCACTGAAGCCGCCCCAAATGGTTAACCGTGTGGCCTCCAAAATTCCACGAGATGTCTCCAAGACATGGCCGTCCACCGGGCAATTCCCGCCTTCGTGGGCGCTGGCTTCATCGGCGTGATCGAGCGTCTGGACGAATCCTTTTCGATCGTCTCGACGTGGGGTCGCTGGAAGACTCCAGTTTTGACTCAGGAAGCTGCGTGGGAAGCTAAAATCTCCCACGTGAATGCCATATGATTCAGCCCACGCACGCACTGGCTACGGGGCGTGCTAGAACCTCAACCGTCGGGGCAATGGCAAACTCTGGGACCCCTGCTCTAGCAAACCAGGCGATGGGTGCGGGGGCAGGGGAGACGCTCGTCGAGATCCCCGTCGCTGTGGCCGGCAAGTCGTGGCCTGCGCCTCACTCGGAAGAGCCCCAGCTATGGCAGAGGGCCAGAAGGACAGAGCTGGAAGAAACCCGGTGCCAGCTTGAACATCAGAAGGAAGAGATAGACCGTGAGCTGGCCTGCTCCGGTGCAGGCAGACGCGCTTGGGCCACGGCTCATGATGTCCACTTGTGCATCCTCAGCGACGATCAGGGATCCCCATAGTTCGCTTGTGCGGGACAAAATATAGCGGTAGCTGTCACGCTGCTCAAGACCCTGCCTGAGCCTGCAATGCCGGAGGCCCAGCAGGAGCAACGAGAAGTTGCGGCTCTTCTTGCCAAGGCCACCGTGCTCCAAGAGGAGAGCTTGCAACGGTGCACCGCGCAGTCCAGCCAGTAGATTTCCACGTCCAGGCATGCTGGAGGGGGCAGCATCGTTGGGTCGCAGCAGCTCTCGGTTTGGCAACCCCTCCCGACCGGTGGTGCGCCCAAGAAAGCCTCAGTTCATGACTGATTCGGGCCTCATCGCACCGCACGGCACACCCTCAGATCACATCGACTTAAAAAAGAGCAGCTGAGCAAGGAAAAGCGTCGTCAACCACGCCGCAGAGGCCAGTATGACGACACTGATGAGGAGAGGAGATGGAGCCTGAGCCCTCCCTGGCCATGGGTTGTTAGTTTGTGAGAAACCATGTGGATATGTGCTATGGTTTGCAATATGTGATGAGTAATTGACTTAAGCTTGTTGGTGTTTGAGTTGAAATATGGGGATTTGACGATTGCATGGGTTTGTGCATATTGATGTTTTCACTAACCGGAATTGGTGGAGGTGTTGGAGAAGTTGCAGGAGTTTGGAGGTGTGTTTGCTCGTCTCATGATGTGTAGGTCATTGGAGTCGACTTGGCGGTCAACGGCGAGAGGATCGGGCACAAGTAGGAGACTTGGGGCAAGATGATCAGGAGGCCGAGTGGAGTCAAGGGTGATCCATACCGTACACGCGGAGAGGCAAGAAGCACGGACGATTTCACGGTTGAGCATCAAAACCTTGATGGTGATGAAGACAGCGTGTTGACCAAGTCAAGGCGAGCGGGTGCCGGTGCAAGTGACAAGGGGACCTGATGGACAGGGACTGAGAGAGACTTGCCGGTGGGCAGGATCGCGGGACAAGGTGACACGCGTCAACATCGAGAAGTCGTGCTTTGAGAAGCATGCAAGGCAGTTTCCTGATTTGGGCCTCAAAACCGATGGCGGTGGATGGTGGTGCACGTGGCACCATCCCAGAGCTTGCTTCAGGGGGAAGCAAAGTCGTGAAGGGCCCGAGGGCGTTCGAGCAACGAGGAGAGAGATGGACAAGTTTGCCCTTTGTGGTAGGTGGCAGTGTCATGTAGGTCAAGGGTAGAGTGGTCATGTGGACAACCCCTAGGCCTATATAAGGAGAGGTAGGGCTGGTGGAAGAAGCGCCTCTCTTGCCATTAGCCTTGCTAGGTTTTTCTTCTCATGTGCTAGGAGAGTGCTTTATCTGTAAAGAAGAGAGTAGTGGGTGTGTGGCAAACATATCTTACCCTTCTCAAATAGTGGGAGGATGAGGGTGGCTTCCTGGCCATGTAATCATGTATCTTGAATTCTTGAATCAATGATATGAGATTCATTTTCATGGTCAAGATCTTCCTCTCTCCCTAAATCCCGAATTTCTCTGTTTCTTTATTTTTGGAGCTATTTTCATGGAGTTTTTTATCTCCTTTTCGGATGAGTTTTTGGGTCGGATTTCTTGAGAAACTTGTTGCTATGATCAGCTAGAACAATCCTATATGGATCCTTGACCGAATCAATAGCTCTAGCACCTTCGATTTGAAGGATTTCTCAAGTTTCCTCTTTTCGGTGTTCTTGACACAAGATCTGACATCCGTGATGATTCCTTGAGCCAATCGATTTGATCTTTTAGGATTTGGGTCGTGATGTGTTGAGGATTCACTGGTCCAGAAATCGCATCATTTGAAGTTCGTTTGATTAGTTTTTGATGAAGTTTTTGCCTAATCCCAAAACCTTTTCCTGTTCTGTCGGGATCGATCGGCACTGCCGACGATCAGGACCGGCACTGCCGGTGGGTCATCCAAACCCTGCACCGTCATTGCCGATGGCCAGACTGGCACTACTGATGTATTCTGTTTGCTGCTTTTGAGACTCCCTCACCGGCACTGACGATAGGTCTTACCGGCACTGCCGATAGTGCCAATCGGCACTGCTGATGGCTTTGATCGACACTGCTGATGGTAGCCCAGTAAGGTGACTTGTGTGCGCTTCTTTCACTGATTTGAGTCTTTGCTGTTCCCTTTTGTTTCCGCTGTGTTCTGCTGCTGTAGTTGATCACTCCTAGAGTTAGCACATCACAAGTTGGTGTGTGTGGCCTTGGTGATCGGTTTAGAGGTTGGCTTGGGTTGTAATTGGGACATAGGCCAAGTTCTTGTGAAGAATTTTTTATTGGCTCCCATTCACCTCCCTCTGGTCGCCTTCTTAGTCCTTCAATTGGTATCAGAGCCGGCTTGATCGCTAGTTGGCCTTCACCGGTTTTGTGATCCGAAGGCGACATAGAGAAGCGTGCGGTCAAGCTTTGGATGTTCGACGGAGAAGACTTTCCCTACTGGAAGTCATGGACCAAGGCTTATCTATTAAGCCAAGGACGTGCAATTTAGGAGATCGTTGAGCAGGACTATGCCATACCGGCCGACCACAACATCGCGCCAATAGGTGAGTTAAACAGGTATGAAAACAACTCCAAAGCTATCAATATCCTGCTTTCTGCTCTAGGCAGGAATGAACATGATCATGTTGCTCATCTTGATACTGCACATACCATTTGGGCAAATCTTTGCACGTACCATGAGGGTACCAATCAAGTCAAGTCTATGCGTAATGATTCTTACAATAGATAGTACCAAACCTTTGCACAAAAACCTGGCAAGTCACTAGATGACACTTTTCGTAGGTTTGAGGCCATTGTATGCAACTTGCGGGCTTGAGGTAACCTTGTGTACAATGATAATGATAGAGCTAAGCAACTACTGTACTCACTTGATGAAAATGCTTGTGGGGTTAAGATTGTTGCACTAGAAGAAACTGCTGATTTCAATATCGTGGACTGTTATCAGCTGTATAGCAAGCTAAAATCTCATGAACTCTCTAGGAAGTCTCGTCCTAATCTTGGTAATCCTGCTTGTAGCATGGCTTTGCTTTCGAGCTCTCAAAAGGGTAGTCACAGTGGTGCTTCTTATGGAACTAACCCCTCACTTGACAAGTCTTCTTTGGAGTTTGCTCTTTCTTCTCTTGTTGTAGCTTCCGATGAACAGATGGAGTGCATTCCTGACGAGGAACTGTCCTTGCTCACAAGGAAGTTCAGGAAGTTCTACAACAACCGCAAGGAGAGAAGAGGAGGTGGTTCAAGAACCTGCTTCGAGTGTGGTGACCCGGGACACTTCATTGCTGACTGTCCCAAGAAGAAGAAGGCCGGGTATCATGACAACAACAGTGAAGATTTCAAGCAGAAGAAGAACCACTTCTACAAGAAAGGCAAGAACTCCAAGAAGTTCGCCAAGGCCATTGCACGCGCCTGCGTTGCCACCTTGAGCGATGTCGACCTCAGATCAAGCGATGGACTTACAAGCTCTGAGGAGGAGGTTGACAAGCCACGAGTCAAGAAGAAGGACGACTTCACCGGGCTTTTCTTCATGGCAAAGAACGACCACAACACCGACTTTGGCTCTAACTCCGACACAAGCGAGGCAGCAGGTGGAGGCCGAGAGAGCAAATGGTCGATGGACTCCGGGTGTTTGCACCACATGACCGGAGATGCAAAGTGGTTCTCTAGCCTCACTCCCTGGAAGCACCGGGAGTATGTGACCTTTGGAGATGACAAGAGAGGGAGAGTGAAGGCAAGAGGCGTAGTAAAGGTAAATGAAAAATTCACTCTCAAGGATGTTGGTTTGGTTGAGCATCTCAAGTACAATCTTCTATCTGTCTCTCAGTGTCTTGATGTTGGTTTGGAAGTGCGCTTTAAGAAAAATGCTTCTTGTGTTCTTGATTTGAATGGCTCTTTGGTTTGTGGGATTTCTAGCATTGGGAAAGTTTTTCAGGTTGATTTTGCTGGTTCTCCTGGTTTTGATAAGTGCTTGTTTGCTCAATATTCTTCTGAGCTCTAGAAATGGCTTAGGAGACTAGGTCACATGAGCTTTGACTTGCTTTGTTGCTTGAGTGGCCTAGGTTTGATCCGAGGATTGCCTAAGCTCAAATTGGACAAGGATTTGGTTTGTCTCCTTGTCGTCATAGGAAAATGATTGCCGCTTCTCATCCACCAATCAATTTGGTGATGACTGAACGCCCTGGAGAGCTGCTTCATATGGACGTTGTTGGTCCTTCTCGGGTTCATTCGGTAGGTGGGAAGTGGTATGTTCTTGTGATTGTTGACGACTACTCTTGCTACTCTTGGGTTTACTTTCTTGAGAGCAAGGATGAAGTGTTTCATCACTTTCAGAGCTTAGCTTTGAGGTTGTTCAAGGAACTTCCTGGTGCATTACGAGCAATTCGCAGTGATAATGGCACCGAATTCAAGAACTCCTCCTTTGATGCTTTCTGTCATGAGCATGGTATTGAGCATCAGTTTTCAGCACCTCGTGTCCCTCAGCAGAATGGTGTGGTTGAAAAAAAGAACAAAACCTTGGTGGAAATGGTCCGGACGATGCTCGATGAGCATAGGACTTCGTGGCGATTCTGGGCTGAGGCCATTAGCATTGCTTGTTATGTTTCCAATCGGATTTTCTTGCGCTCACATCTTAATGTGACTTCCTATGAGCTACGCTTTGGGAGTAAGCCATCAGTTTATCATTTGCGTGCTTTTGGTTGCAAGTGCTTTATTCTCAAGCGTGGTAATCTTGATAATTTTGAATCGAGATCTTCCGATGACATCTTTCTTGACTACACCTCTCATGGCCATTCCTATAGAGTTCTGAATTTGGAGACTAACACCATCGTAGAATCCTACGATGTAACCTTTGATGAATCAAACTCTTGTGCAAGCAATGTGGTTGGGACTGCAGGTAACAGGGAGATAGAGGGGAGTATCTTTGTAGAAGAGGACCTACTGGGCTTGGATGATGACGATGATGAGTCTGTCCATCCCACATCCGAGCTTGTTCCTGCTGCTTTCACCACTCCAGCAAAGGGTCCAGAAGCTTCTACATCAGCCTCAGCAGCTGTTGAGCCAGCTCCAGCCATGGTTGAGGGGGAGGTAAGCTCTGAGAGAGAGGCCCCTCACCATATTCAGCGTCAACATCCACCTCAACAGATGATCGGTAATCTGTATGAGAGGACAACAAGGTCAAGGTCTGCACATCTCGCCTGCTTTACTAATTCTCTCTTTGTTGCCACCTTTGAACCTCGGTATGTTGGACACGCATTATCTGATGAACATTGGGTTAATGCCATGCATAAGGAGTTGGAAAACTTTAAGAGAAACAAAGTGTGGATCCTAGTAGAGCCTCTTGTTGGTGTCAATGTCATAGGAACCAAGTGGGTTTTCAAAAACAAGCATGGGGAAGATGGTGAGGTTGTTAGAAACAAGGCTAGGCTTGTTGCCTAGGGTTTAAGTCAAGTGGAGGGCCTAGACTATGGGGAAACCTTTGCTCCTGTTGCACGCATACAAGCCATTAGGATCTTGCTTGCATTTGCTGCCTATAAGGGCATTAGACTCTACCAAATGGATGTCAAGAGTGTCTTCCTAAATGGTTTCATAGAGGAAGAGGTTTATGTGAGACAACCACCTTGCTTTGAGCACCACAAATACCCAAACCGTGTGTACAAGCTTCAAAAGGCTTTGTACAAGCTAAAGCAAGCACCTAGGACATGGTATGCTATGCTTAAGACCTTCTTGTTAGAGCGCGGGTATGTCATGGGGTATGTTGATAAAACCTTGTTCACTCTGAAGCATGGCAATGACTTTCTAATGGTTTCTTGTATATTTTCATTGGAGGGTCCTTTCTGATGAGCTCATGGTTTCTTGTATATTTTCAAGGGATATTCCTAAAAATCAATATCTTAAGTTTGGCTCATTTACTATTGATGTGAATCAGATAATTATCATGGCAAGAGAAACTCAAACCCCTGGCGCCAGGAATTATTGGAGCAAGAAAACATTTAATGGTTTTTTTGGTATTCCACCAGGGACACAATGCTATGATGGAATTTTCCATGTTAATTGAGCCATGCAAGTATCAGTTTTGGTATTAATCGAGGACATGGAACAACATGAGGGCTAGATGCCGGATTATTTTATTATATTTTTCTACACGTAAGTTGATTAGTTAGTTGGGAGACTTTTTTATTTGTGTTTGAGTCGTATTTATGGCTATTGCTGGAGTCCAATACCATCACATTAGGTGGTGCCTGCGCGCACATAAAACGGCCGGTGTTGGCCATGTATCGGGGGTCAATGATCGTGGTTGATATTTCCTCTCTTCGGATATTAGGGTGGCGCCGCCATCCATCTTGCTCTGGTGACGGCAACTTTTGATCCTTGTGAGATCAGGGAGCTACGTGATCAGGTTGTAGGCCTGGGTGCGTCAGCGGATCGTGTTATCCTTGTCTTCTGCTCGTGCCCAACTCTGGTGTATGGGTGGAAGAACTTCTGAACAATTGGTTTGCATCATCTACTATCTTGCTCGTGTGCCAAGTTATCATTGATAATTATTGTTGCAACTTACTCGTTGGAACCAGGCTATATATTGAGGAGATTTTTCTGTTGCATTATTCCTGTTGGTCAAGAATCCCATCACTGAGTATTTTCTGCTATTAGTACTAGCTCGTGGAGAATTACTTAATTATTTTTTGGTTATTGTGAGAGGTATTCTGCTGCTAGTAATTTTGCTGGTCCAATACAAGAGGCTTGCTATTTCATTTAAGTCAGTTAAGAGTGTCAATTTGCTGATAGTTCCGTGAAAGATTGGGACAAATCTTTGGACACCGTCGTTGAGTCCTTATCATTTGGTATCAGTTTTGCTAGGTTGATCACGGTACTTTTTTGATATTTAGTTATAGATTTCTTGTGATGGACACGTATTGTTTGGTTGATAAAGTTAAGTCTGTGCCAACATTGCATCCACGAGTTTCTGTTGCCTACTATTTTTGAATGGGAGAATGCAATCATGAATTTTTATTGGAATGGCGAATTGCCGTTAAACATGTTGGTTCACTTGGCAATGCTGTCTTTTTCTGACCAAGTTATGCTATGGTGGAATGAACTGCAGCAAGAAAATATTGCAAGAGGTGAAGATCCTTGTCGCACATGGAATGAAATGAAAGCGGTGTTACGGCGTAGATATGACTTGCCTAAAAATCTTCATGGTTCAAGGCAGATAACTCGTCCTTTGTCTAGCAAAAGTGATGGCATTAAAAAGGAAAATGAGTGCTCTTGTATCTGTGGTGAGCTTCGAATGAAGATTGAAAAAGAACTTCCAAAGTTGATTGTTGAAGAGATCCAAAAAGGCCTCAAAAAATTGCATGTTACATTTGATGGTTCAAAGAAACATAATATTTCTCCTATAGTACAGCGGCAAGTTCTTGTGCCCTCTTGTGACGAGCTTGTGGAGCCAATAACTCCAACTCCCATTGCTGTCATGGAATCTTCTATTGATTCTTCTCTAGAGCCATTGCTTGATGTTGATATTACAAGTGACTTATCTCTAATGTCTCATGAAGTGCAATGTGATGAAACAACTTGTAATATGAAGGGACAACGCTCCAATATTTTCAAGTCTGCGTGCAAAATAAAAGAGAAGGTATGCAAATTAATTATTGATGGTGGAAGTTTTACTAATGTTATTAGCTTAGATGTTGTACATGCATTGTCTTTATCTATGTGGAGGCTTCCTATGCCATGTAACATGCAATGGATGAATCAAAGCGGCACGCCGAAAATTACTCATAGGGCTAGAGTAAAATTTTCAGTGGGAGATTATGTTGATATAGTGGACTGCGATGTAGCATCGATGAGTGCATGCCATTTATTGTTGGGAAGGCCATGGCAGTTTGATCTTGATGCAACACATGGTGGTCGTTCTAACAATTATTCTTTCATGCACAAAGGACTGCATCATGTTCTAAAGCCAATGAAAGAAACTGCTATTAAGACCGAGCTGTTTGCCAGTCTCAAAAGGCAAAAGAAGAACGCCTCTAAAACTGCCCCAAAGCCGAGGATGGCTTTGCTTTTAGAGGGGGAGAATGATATGGCTGTTGCTGGTGCAATAAATGATCGTAGTACTTATGAAACAGGTTCCAAGGATGAAGCTAGTTCTTCCATAAAAGTTGGATCTATTAATGTTTTTCTGGATGAGAGGAACAACAATATTTTATCTAATGCAATTTCTAAAAAAACATACTTTTTGGTGGTCATAGGAATGCTAGTTATTGTGACAGAAATATTAGAAACAAGAGTAACATGACAAACATTTCCTCAAAGCCGAGGACGGCTTTGATTCAAGGGAGAGAGGACGATGAGCTCATGGTTTCTTGTATATTTTCAAAGGATATTCCTAAAAATCAATATCTTAAGTTTGGCACATTTACTATTGATGTGAATCAGATAATTATCATGGCAAGAGAAACTCAAACTCCTACCGCCAGGCATTATTGGAGCAAGAAAACATTTAATGGTTTTTTGGTATTCCACCAGGGACACAATGCTATGATGGAATTTTCCATGTTAATTGAGCCATGCAAGTATCAGTTTTGGTATTAATCGAGGACATGGAACAGCATGAGGGCCAGATGTCGGATTATTTTATTATATATTTCTACACGTAAGTTGATTAGTTAGTTGGGAGTCTTTATTTTATTTGTGTTTGAGTCGTATTTATGTCTATTGGTGGAGTCCAATACCATCACGTTAGGTGGTGCCTGCGCGCACATAAAACGGCCGGTGTGGGCCATGTATCGGGGGTCAATGATCGTGGTTGATATTTCCTCTCTTCGGATATGAGGGTGGCGCCGCCGTCCATCTTGCAGTGGTGACGGCAACTTTTGATCCTTGTGAGATCAGGGAGCTATGTGAGCAGGTTGTAGGCCGTGGTGCGTCAGCGGATCGTGTGAACCTTGTCTTCTGCTCGTGCCCAACTCTGGTGTATGGGTGGAAGAGCTTCTGAACAATTGGTTTGCATCATCTACTATCTTGCTCGTGTGCCAAGTTATCATTGATAATTATTGTTGCAACTTACTCGTTGGAACCAGGCTATGTATTGAGGAGATTTTTCTGTTGCATTATTCCTATTGGTCAAGAATCCCATCACTGAGTATTTTCTGCTATTAGTACTAGCTCGTGGAGAATTACTTAATTAATTTTTGGTTATCGTGAGAGGTATTCTGTTGCTAGTAATTTTGCTGCTCCAATACAAGAGGCTTGCTATTTCATTTAAGTCAGTTAAGAGTGTCAATTTGCTGATAGTTCCGTGAAAGATTGGGACAAAGCTTTGGACACCGTCGTTGAGTCCTTATCACTTTCATACTCTTGTGTCCAGATTTCAGGAAGCTATGGAAAGTGAATTTCAGATGTCAATGATGGGCGAGCTCACCTTTTGTCTTGGACTTTAAATTAAGCAATGCAAACAAGGCACCTTCATACATCAAGCCAAGTACATGAAGGATCTCTTGAAGAAGTTTGACATGGTCAATGTGAAACCGTTGTCAACACCAATGTCCACAACAATGGCACTTGACCCTGATGAAGACTATGAAGCGGTGGACCAAAGGGAGTACAGGAGCATGATTGGCTTCCTCTTATACCTCACGGTGACAAGACCCGACAGACACTTTGCAATGTGTTTTTGTGCTTGCTTTCAAGCTTCCCTAAGGGTGACTCATCGCAAGGCTGTCAAGCGCATCAGGTATCTCAAATACACACTTGAGTTTGGTCTTTGGTACTCTGCATCTTCCTCTCTTGAGCTCATTGGGTATTCGGATGTGGACTTTTCTAGGTGTAGAATTGATAGGAAGAGCACTTCTGGTACTTGTCACTTTTTGGGTACTTCTCTGGTTTGTTGGTCTTCTCGCAAGCAATCTAGCATAGTCCAATCCACAACCGAAGTTGAGTATGTTGCTGCTCCTAGCTGCTGTTCACAAATCCTATGGATGGTTTCCACCATGAGAGACTTTGGGTTAAACTTCAAGAGTGTTCCACTTATGTGTGATAACTCCAGTGTCATATGCTTAGCCAAAAACCCAATCCAACAAGGTAAGGTCAAACACATAAATGTGAGATTTCACTTCCTGAGAGACAATGTTGAGAAGGGAGATGTTGACCTCAAATACATTAACACTAAACACCAATTGGCCGATACTTTCACCAAGCCCCTAGATGGTTCGAGGTTTGCTTTTCTTCGGGGGGAACTTGGTATTTGCCATCCCTATGGCATTGTTTGAGGGGGAGTTGCTCTTTGCTCTTGGGGTTGATGCTTTTGTATATATGTATCTTACTTTTATGCATTTCATCTCAAATGAAATATATGCATTGGTAGATGAGCTTTGATTCTTACGCTTTCTTGCATTTCTCTTTGCTATGATTGAGCTTGAGCTAAGTTGTGTGGATGTGATAGTAAAATCTCTCATGCTTAGATTTTCTAGATGGCTTGTTATAGACTTTTTTGAGCAACTTGCTAATCTTAAAGGTAAATTGAGCTTCTTGTGAACCTTATGAACTAATTTTGTTAAGACTTGCTCACCATGTGTATAATTTCTTTTATCCCTATCAAAACTTGTGTTGAGGCTAGTCTAGAGGATGTCTTGGCTTTGGCACCTTGTGTTTACAAAATGGAAGGCTTTGCAAATGTTTAGCTCATGATGGAACATTGTGGGAACGTGTGTTCCTTTTGCCGCAAAGGCATGCTATTTTGTCGTGTGAATAAATCATGAAAAATCTGCTTAGTGCTTTGATCAAGATAATTCTAAAATGCTAAATCTAAACACTTTGACTTGAGGCCTCGGGGTGTTTGCCGTACCCAGTCGTGCGACCCTCTGCATGGATAAGAGGACACAGGAGGATAGATAATAAACATATGTGAATGTTTGTGAAGCTCATTTTCTGCGAATGCTTGTTGCCCTAGTTGAAATTGAGACTGGCTAGTTTCTTTTGATTCACTTGATGCTTGTTTTGCCTTTGATGGAAGAACTTATACATGTGGTGGCAGTTTTCTCAAGCAAATTTGATTCTATTTAAGCTAGTAAATCTTTCTGCTTAGCTTGTCTAGCTCTTGGATCTTATGCCTTGCTATCTGCTTTTGATCTCTGCATGATTGTGAGCTATTGCTTTTACACTTCAGAGCTCTATGATTACAATTAGCAAAGTTAAATGCTTGTTGGCTAATTGTTGAAGCTCTTTAGGAGTGCATTTTCATGCATTGCATGTTTGCTCTTTTGTCTCTTTGATGAGTTCATTGCCAAAGGGGGAGAAATAAGTGCCTAAGGGGAGGAATTGTTGGGTCATGCAAATACTGCTAAGAAACTTAAAATGGCTCATTTTGCATTCATGTCAACTACTACAAGTTGAGGGGGAGCATCCCATTGTTTTGAGCGTTTCTTGAGCTTTTTGTGATCGTTGCGCTTTGTTTGCCAACTCTTGGTCCTTGTGATCCTTGTTATGCTAGATGGCTTTCTTTCACCTTTTCTTTGGGTTTGAGCCGTTTGGATGTGCTTATTTGAGTTCACATTTCAAACTCTTTTCTCAATTCTATTCCTTATACATTTTGTGTTGTCAATGTACTCATCAAGGGGGAGATTGAGAAACCATGTGGATATGTGCCATGGTTTGCAATATGTGATGAGTAATTGACTTGAGCTTGTTGGTATTTGAGTTGAAATGTGGGGATTTGAGGATTGCATGGGTTTGTGCATATTGATGTTTTCACTAACCGAAATTGGTGGAGGTGCTGGAGAAGTTGCAGGAGTTTGGAGGTGTATTTGCTTGTCTCATGATGTTTAGGTCATTGGAGTCGACTTGGCGGTCAACGGCGAGAGGATCAGGCACAAGTAGGAGACTTGAGGCCAGACGATCAGGAGGACGGGTGGAGCCAAGGGTGATCCATACCGTACATGCGGAGAGGCAAGAAGCACGGACGATTTCACGGTTGGGCCTCAAAACCGTGATGTTGATGAAGACGGTGTGTTGAGCAAGTCAAGGCAAGCGGGATGCCGGTGCAAGTGACAAGGGGGTCCGATGGACACGGACCGGGAGAGACTTGCCGGTGGTCAGGATCGCGGAACAAGGTGACACACGTCGACATCGAGAAGTCATGCTTTGAGAAGCATGCAAGGCAGTTTCTCAGTTTGGGCCTCAAAGCTGGTCGCGGTGGTTGGTGGTGCACTTGGCACCATCACAGAGCTTGCTTCGAGGCGAAGCAAAGTCGTGAAGGACCCGAGGGCATTCGGGCGACGAGGAGAGAGATAGACAAGTTTGCCCCTTGTGGTAGGTGATAGTGTTATGTTGGTAAAGGTTAGAGTGGTCATGTGGATAACCCCTAGGCCTATATAAGGAGAGGTAGGGCTGGTGGAAGAGGTGCCTGTCTTGCCATTAGCCTTGCTAGGTTTTTCTTCTCATGTGCTAGGAGAGTGCTTTACCTGTAAAGAGGAGAGTAGTGGGTGTGTGGCAGACATCTCTTACCCTTCTCAAATAGTGGGAGGATGAGGGTGGCTTCCTAGCCATGTAATCATGTACCTTGAATTTTTGAATCAGTGATATGAGATTCATTTTCATGGTCAAGATCTTCCTCTCTCCATAAATCCTGAATTTCTCTTTTTCTCTATTTTTGGAGCTATTATCGTGGGAATTTTTCATCTCCTTTTTGGATGAGTTTTTGGGTCCGATTTCTTGAGAAACTTGTTGCTATGATGAGCTAGAACAGTCCTATATGGATCCTTGACTGAATCAATAGCTCTAGCACCTTCGATTTGAAGGATTTATCAAGTTTTCTCTTTTCGGTGTTCTTGGCACAAGATCTGAAATCCGTGATGATTCCTTGAGCCAATCGATTTGATCTTCTAGGATTAGGGTCATGATGTGTTGAGGATTCACTGGTCCAAAAATCACATCATTTGGAGTTTGTTTGATTAGTTTTTGACCAAGTTTTTACCTAATCCTGAAACCTTTTCCTGTTTTGTCGGGGTCGATTGGCACTGCCGACGACCAGGACCGGCACTGCCGGTGGGTCATTCAAACCCCGCACCGGCACTGCCGTTGTATTCTATCTACTGCTTTTGAGACTCCCTCACCGGCACTGCAGATGGGTCTTACCGGCACTGCCGATGGTGCCAATCGGCACTGCCGATGGTAGCCCAGTAAGGTGACTTGTGTGCGCTTCTTTCACTGATTAAAGTCTTTGCTATTCCCTTTTGTTTTCGCTGTGTTCTGCTGCTGTAATTGATCACTCCTAGGGCTAGCACATCACAAGTTGGTGTGTGTGGTCTTGGTGATCGGTTTAGAGGTTGGCTTGGGTTGTAATTGGGACATAGGCCAAGTTCTTTTGAAGAATTTTTTATTGGCTCCCATTCACCCTCCTCTGGTTGCCTTCTCGGTCCTTCAGTTTGCGTATCCGCAGCGCCGAGTTCCTACAGCGCTTTCGAGCGTCGGCGACCGTCACTAAGTACGCGGGCGGACGGATCCCGGACTTTGGCTCGATGACTACCGTCTCACATGTCAAGCGGGAGGCACGATCGATGACCTGGCTATCATCAGCAATATCCCTCTGTACCTCACTGACTCGGCCCATGCGTGGCTTAAGCAGCTCCCCGAGGGTTAGATCTACATCTAGGGTGACTTGAGGGACATCTTCATCGGAAACTTCCAGGGAACCTACGTCCGACCAGGCAACCCCTAGGACCTCAAGAACTTTCAAAGGAAATCCAGCGAGTCCCTTCAGGATTGCATCCAGCGTTTCAGCAAGAAATGCAACGAGCTGCCCAACCTGGGTGACGTGGATATCATCGAAGCCTTCATCTACGGCACAACCTCGGAGCGGCTCATCCATGAGCTAGGCTGAAAGGGTCCGCACACTGCCCGCGGGCTCCTCGACATCGCCATGAGATTTGTCTCCGGCGAAGAGTGCGTGGGGGCGGTCCTCTAGTGCACGCCGGAGGGCAAGGGCAAAGGCAAGCGAGAGGAAGGAGTTGGCGGCAGTCCCTCTGACCATCCGAAGAAAAAGAAGAACAAGTCATGGGCCGAGCGCAACCCTGTAGTGGCTCCTACTGAGCGCAGGCCACCAAGGCCCACAATAGGGGAGGCGCCAAACCACTTCGAGAAGAAGTGGAATAGTCCATGCCCAAACCATGGATTCCCCATCAAGCACCTCCTTAAGGACTGCTCCATGATGAAGAAATTCATGCAAGAAGAGGCAAAGGAGGGGGACCTAAAAAAAGCGTCAAAGCCGAGGGCCCAAGACCCCGCCGACGATGACGATGAGCAAGGGGGACCGGTATTCCCCAACACCAAAGCCTGCCACATGATCTTCATGGGGCCCGAGTCCATAGGAATTCGACGCACGACCAAGGTCGAGTGTCGCGAGGTCTTTGCGGCAGAGCCCGCCATGCCATCTTTCCTCAAATGGTCTCACCTGCCGATCACTTTCGACCGGTCGGACCATCCCCCACACGTGACGTGACCGGGTCGATACCCGCTCGTGGTTGACCCCGTCATTGTCGATGTCCGCTTCACCAAGGTGATGGTGGATGGGGGTAGTTGCATCAACATCCTATACGCTGACAACCTTGATCTACTCGAGATCGACCGGTCACGTCTCCAGCCGGCCGGTGCACCCTTTCATGGGATCGTTCTTGGGGGACAAGCCATGCCCCTTGGATGAATCGGCTTACCCGTCACATTCGGGACTCCGTCCAACTTTCAGACTAAGTGTACTATGCTCTCCTGGGGCGCCCATGTTATGCAAAGTTCATGGCTGTGCCCAACTACACCTACCTAACGCTCAAGATGCCGAGACCAAAAGGGGTCATTACCGTGAGAGTGTCTCTCCAATACGCTTTCTAGTGTGAGACAGAAAACGGCGACCTCGCCGTCGTGATGGTGGCCTCCGCCAATGAGCCTGAGGCTATCCGTGCACACCTCAAGGAAGAAACCCCCGACGCTAACCACAAGAACGCCTCATTCAAGCCAGTGGAAGACACCAAGGAAGCGCAGATTGACCTCGAGGGTTACAAGGAGAAGACGATGAAAGTGGGGACATCCCTCACTCCCAAATAGCAAAGTGAGCTCATCGACTTTCTCCGCGCGAACGCCGACATCTTCATGTGGAGATCCTCGGACATGCCCGGCATACCGAGGGGGGTCGCCGAGCACTCCTTGAACATTAGGCCGGGCTACGAGCCGGTGAAGCAACGTCTGCACCGCTTCGATGAGGAGAAGCGCAGGGCAATCGGGGAGGTGATCGCGAAGCTGTAGGCTGCCGGGTTCACCAAGGAGGTATTTCACCCCGAATGGTTAGCTAATCCTGGTCTTGTACGAAAAAAGAATGGGAAATAGAGGATTTGTGTTGACTATACGAGCCTGAACAAGGCATGTCTGAAGGATCCTTTTCCTTTGCCACATATAGACCAGATAGTTGACTCGACAGCGGGGTGCAAAACCCTATGCTTCCTGGATGCGTACTCAGGGTACCACCTAATTGCGATGAAAGAATCCGACCAACTCGCGACATCTTTTATCATACCGTTCGGCTCTTACTGCTATCTAACAGTGCCTTCCGGGCTCAAGAATGCCGGTGCTACCTTTCAGCGCTGCATGCAACCGTGCTTCGACCATCTTATTGGCCACACGGTCGAAGCCTATGTGGATGACATCGTTGTCAAGTCCAAAAGGGCCGACACTCTCGTGGCTGACCTCAAGTACGTCTTCGCCAAGCTGCGCGTGAATGGCATCAAACTTACCCCGAGAAGTGCCTCTTTGGGGTCCCAAGGGGCATGCTTCTCGGGTTCATCGCTTCCAAATGTGGCATCGAGGCCAACCCTGAAAAGATTTCTGCGATCAAGCAGATGGGCCCAGTGCAGAACCTCAAAGGGCTTCAATGGCTTATGGGTTGTCTGGCGGCGCTGAGCCGCTTCCTCTCGTGCCTCAGGGAAAGAGTGCTCCCGTTGTACAGGCTTTTGAAGAAGTCCGACTGGTTCGAGTGGACCTCCGAGGTGCAGTTTGCTCTCAACGAGGTCAAGCGCATTTTGAGCAGCGTACCGGTGTTGGTGCCCCTACTCCCGGGAGAGGTGCTGCTACTGTACATAGCAGCAACGACTCAGGTCGTAAGCTCGGTGCTTTTACTCGAGCGGGAAAGAGAAGGGCACACCCTCAAAGTCCAGCACCCCATCTACTACATCAGTGAGGTCCTATCCGACTCGAAGATCCGGTACCCACAGATCCTCAAGATCGTCTACATGGTGCTGGTCGCAAGGCGCAAGCTCCTGCACTACTTTGACTACCACCCGAACAGGAACGCGACAGGCAAAGTTGCCAAGTGGGCACTCGAGCTGATGGGGCATGACATCACATACCAACTTCAAGCAGCCATCAAGTCCATGGTCCTCGTCGACTTCATGGCGGAGAGGACCGAAGCGCAACTCCCGCCTGCTCTAGTCGACCAGGAGTACTGGGTCATGTACCTCGATGGGTCACTCATGCGGACGGGTGCGGGCGTCGGCCTTTTCTTCGTATCTCCACTCGGGGTACGTATGAAATACGTGACCTATCTGCATTTCCCTGCTTCAAATAATGTTGCCAAATGCGAGGCGCTCGTAAACGGCCTTAAGATTGCCGTCGAGCTGGGTATCTGACAGCTACAGATCCGGGGCGACTCCCACCCTGTGATCGACCAGGTCATGATGGAATCTAGCTATCAAACCGACACCATGGCACTCTAATGCCATGAAGTTTGTAGATTTGAAGACAGATTCAAAGGTCTAGAGCTCAAGCATGTCCCGCGACGTCTCAACGAGGCGGCAGACGCGTTGGCCAAGATGGCATCTGGTCGAGAGCAGATCCCCCGAGAGACTTCGCAAATGACAAGTTCCAGCCTTCGGTGTGGCCCAAGGAGCCTGCGGGGGCTAAGGAAGGCCCAAGCCACTCCGTCGACCTCAACCCGAGGGTCGACGGACTGCCTACGGAAATGGTGTCCGCTTTGACCCTGCAACGCGCCGACGTGATGGATGTCAATCGACCAAGCAACTCGCGCGAGCCGAACGACCAGTCGGACAACCTAGGGTTTGAGCGAATCAATCCCCACGTCAAGAGAGCTGAGCTCCCGGATGATTGGAGGATCCCGTACATCGAATTCTTGGCTAGGGGCATGCTTCCCATCGACAGGATCGAAGCCAAGCGGCTTTATCGACGCGCCAAGTCTTTCGTCTCAATCGACGGGGAACTTTACAAGCGAAGTGTCACCAAGGTCATGCAGTGCTGTATCCCCCATCAGCGAGGGCGTCCAGCTGCTCGTTGACATCCATGGGGGGTGGGGGAGATCTGCGGTCATCATGCCTCGCCTCGAACCCTCGTGGGTAACGCATTTCGCCAAGGCTTCTACTACCCGACTGCCATGGGTGACGCGACCCGCATAGTTAAAACCTGCAAGGCTTGCCAGTACTATGCCCGTCAAACGCACCTGCCGGTGCAGGCCCTTCAAACGATCCCACTCTCGTGGCCTTTCATGGTCTGGGGATTAGACCTGGTTGGTCTGCTCAAAAAAGCGCCGGGGGGCTACACCCACTTGCTTGTCACTGTCACACATCCCGAGACGAATGGCTAGGTCGAGCAAGCGGATGGTGTGATACTCCAAGGATTAAAGCCTAGGATCTTCGACCCAACCATCGTCTTCAACCGCTTGAAGCAATTCAGTGGACGATGGGCTGCCGAACTCCATGCCGTACTCTGGGGCCTTCACATGACCTAGAGTCGCGCGACGGGCTTCACACCCTTCTTCATGGTTTACGGGTCGGAGGCAACCCTGCCCACGGACCTGGACTAAGGCGTGCCATGGGTGCGCGCGTATGACGAGCAAGGCAACGAGGCGGCACTCCAGGACGCGCTGCATCAGATAGACGAGGCGAGAGACGTCGCGCTCCTCCACTCGGCTAAGTACCAACAAGCCGTCTGTCGCTACCACGATCAAAATGTAAGGGACAAGGGTCTCCTCAAAGGCGACTTCGTTTTATGTAGGGTTCCGGATAACAGAGGTCAGCACAAGCTCTGACCGCCCTGGGAATGACCATACGTCGTCTCTCGAGTAATCCGCCCTGGCACCTACAAGCTCAAGACCGTGGACGAAAAAAAATTCAAGAACGCATGGAACATCTCAGAGGTACGTAAATTCTACCCCAAGCTCTCTATTTCGTGTAATCCTCGCATGCCCTGCTCACTCCTAAATGACGCCCGACCCCTCCCAAGGGGTCGAGCGTCACTTGGGGCTGGAAAGGCACAATAAGCCTACGTGACTGCGCACCTCCTGTTTTTCTCGAAATTTTTTTTCCTTCTTTCTGCCTTTCTTGACCTCGAGTCTCACTATGCTGGCAAACAAAGTACGCCACGAGAAAAGAGGTTCATAGTCAAGCCGGTCGAACAGCGCAACGTCGTGCTTGCCCCAGCGGCCACGACAACAGTGATCACCAGCAAGACTAAACTTCCAAAACACTCGGGGGCTCAGACTTTGCGAGCCAAAACAGGAGAGGCAACAGGCCAAGCACACAAAGTGATTTAATAACAAGAACTAAAACTATTTAAGGCCACCATGGGCCAGCAAAATTAAACAAGCACGAGTTCAAATTTAAACCATTACATGGGCACGATGACCCACCAAAACAACTAAAACAACTAAAGCAATCACTAATTAATTTCCCTCCACAGCCTTAGGGAGCGCCTCTGAAAGGACCGAGTGACAGAAAGGGGGTGGGGGGGGGGTGAATTGGGAACTTGCACTATGTACCAAAATTGCCAATTTCTAAAACCGACCACTCAAAACAACTCCTACACAATTCTAGTGATGAGCACACTACTAAGACAAGGAACCTATGCATAGAACAACAACCTAAGCATACTAGTGGATCACTCAAGGCAATACACTCATATGCAAGCTAGTGATAAAGACACGAGGAAGCAAACAACTTGCAAAGGAGCCTACTCAAGCAAAGCTACTAGACCATCAAGTACAAGATAAGCACATCACCAAGCAACCTTGCACATCACCAACTAGAAATGACCTAGACCCCCTTGATAGTCCGGTTTTTTCAATGGACTCAAAGCCCTAACAACTAGACAAGTGTTCCTAAGACTCGCTCCATAACTTGTCATCAATCGCCAAGGCCGCCGTCAACAATCATCATAGAGTAGAAGAGGTTTCCTACACGAACAACACTCGTGTAGACATTAGTCACATTTCATGTTTGTCATTCATCACCAAAACATTCATACCTTGAGGTGACCTCAATGGTCATGATCCTTACAATCTCCCCCTTTTTGGTGATGGATGACAATCACTACTTATGATGATCCAAAACGGACGAATCAACAAGGAAGCAAAGGAAAAGAAAGGAATGAAAGGATTATCTTGGTCCTTGCCTTGGAAGTAGTCTCCCCCTTGGGATGTGCTAGGTGTTGAGGGAGAACTACCCAATCACGTAGGGCACTTGATATCTATCTTGAGTTGAATTTTTTGCGCCCGTCTGGGTGTCGTGGTTGATGATCTTGTCGAAGTAGACACGCACCAAGGACGTAGATGTTCATGTTGGTGTAGGTGTTTATTGTTGTTGTAGATATGCACCATTTTTGTTCTTCTCCATGTTGGAGTAGATGTTCATCTTGTCATGATCTTCATATGACTCCAAGTGAACATGCACCATTGTTTTCATTTGATCTTCTTGTTCTTCTCCATCTTTCCTTCTCCTCTTGACTTGGCTTTTGGATCTTCATGTCCTTCTCCCCCTTTTTCACCTATCACCAAAAACCAAAGGCAAAAACACAAGACAACCAACGAGCAAATAATAAATGGCAAGAGTTAGGAAAACTCCCCCTTCCATGGTGCTCCTTCTTGGTCACGATAGTGTTTCACCATAGCTCCCCTACACACAAGACTCAACAACATATTTCCTGAAAGATGCAATGGTTAGTCAAGTATGGGTCATTTGTCTTTGAGCCGCGTGAGTGGATTTAACCTCGGAGTTTGTTTGAACATGACTCAACAGGCATGAAGCATAAAGATCACTATCTGATCATCTAGAGGGTTATATACTTACATTGTAAATAAGCAACTCCCCCTAGAAACATGCTTGGAAGCATGTAAGGTATCACAATGCAAAATGCATGAATGCAAAAAATGCAAATGCATATGCAACAAGTATACAAATGCATGATGCGATGCTAAAGGAAAGAGAGAGAAAGGCTACAGACCAAAATGCCAACGATGAGTTGTTCCCTTCTTGAGCTTGCTCACGATGGACCATTCTTCAAAGCCTTTGGCACACCATGAACCACCATCCTAAGCTTAACCCACGTCCATTTCAATCTCAAGGAGGTCCGAAGTTGACCTACAAGCTAAGAGAAACAAACACAAACCAAAGGCACAAACAATAAACAAAACAAACAAGGCTATACATATTTACAAGAGACAAGCTTTAGGGTTACTCATGTGAAGTTTGAAAGGTTGAGAACATTGAGTTCTCCCCTTAGCTTGTTGAAGGTCTTCTTGTCGAGTGGCTTGTTGAAGATATGCGCCAATTGTTCATGAGTCTGCACACACACCAGCTCAATATGCTTCTTTTCAACATGGTCTCTTACAAAATGATGCTTGACTTAAATATGCTTTGCATGACCATGATTTCCAGGTTTGAGAGCCATTTTGATTGCCGCTTCACTATCACAATATAATGGCATTTGAGTGAAGTTGAGGCCATAATCCGAGAGAGTTTGCCTCATGTAGAGAAGTTGTGCACAACAATGTCCCACCGCAGTACTCTGCTTCAGCTATGGATAAAGCCACCGAGTTCTGCTTATTTGAGCTCCAAGATACTAGAGATCTTCCAAGAAATTGGCAACGTCCTGATGTACTTTTCCTATTCACTTTGCATCCTATGAAGTCAGAGTCCGAATACCCAGGTAACTCAAAGCTTGTTCCTCTAGGATACCATAGTCCCATGGTAGGTGTGTACTTGAGGTATCTAAGAATCCTCTTCACGGCCTTCAAGTGAGGCTTGTTCGGATTTGCTTGATAGCATGCACACAAGCACACACTAAACATGTTGTCCGGTCTTGAGCCAGTGAGATAGAGCAAGGACCCAATCATTGATCTATAGATCTTGGGGTTTACCGGTTTACCCTTGCATCATCATCCAAGGATTTGCTTGTCACCATAGGAGTGTGCAAAGGCTTGCAATTCTCCATGTTGAATCTCTTAAGAAGATCCTTGGTGTACTTCTCTTGATAGATGAAGTTCCCTTCTCTCAATTGTTTGACTTGAAAACCAAGGAACACATGCAATTCTCCAATCATTGACATTTGAAATTCCCTTGCCATCATTTCCCGAAACTCCTCATTGAACATCTCATTGGTTGACCCATAGATGATATCATCCATATAGATTTGGCACACAAAGAGATCCTTCCAACATGTCTTGTGAACAAGATGCTATCAATGCTTCCAATCTTGAAACCATTCTTGAGAAGAAAGTTTCTCAAGTGTTCATACCATGACCTTGGTGCTTGCTTGAGATCATAGAGAGCTTTCTTCAATTTGTACACATGTCTTGGATGTTTAGGGTCCTCAAACCCCAGACATTGTTCCACATAGACTTTCTCATTGATCTCTCCATTCCAGAAGGCACTTTTGACATCCGCTAGAAAGAGCTTGAAGCCATTGTGTGATGCATAGGCAAGTAAGATCCGAAAAGCTTCAAGATGGGCCACGGGAGCAAAGGTTTGTTCAAAGTCAATGCCCGCCAGTTGAGAATATCCCTTAGCCACAAGGCGAGCCTTGTTCTTGACAATTGCTCCTTTCTCATCTTGCTTGTTCTTGAAGACCCACTTGGTGCCAACCACATTATGATTCTTGGGCCTCTCAACCATTTTCCATACTTTGCACCTCTTGAAGTTGTTCAACTTTTCTTGCATAATTGTTACCCATTTGTGATCATCCATAGCTTCATCAATGGTAGTGGGCTAAATCATAGAGACGAAGGAGAAGTTCAATTGCAACATTTCCCTCATCATCATTTTCTTCACTCACATAGTTGGGCTTGTATTGATTTCTCCTTGTCCTTACTGCTTGGGTCTAGGATGGTGTTCTTCTTGAGTGGGAGGAGCTCTAGGTGAAGTATCTTGAGCATCATGGATTGCTCACTCTCTTGAGATATGAGTATCTTGAATTCTTAGTGAAGTGGGAGAATCACATATATGATTTGTTTTTTTGGAGCTAGAGCTTGGTGAGGATGTGGGGCTATTGTGTGAAGAGCTTGGAGAAGTGACTCGATGTGAAGTATGTGGGGAGGATTGGGGCTCACTTCTCTCTTGAGGTTCCTCATGGGTAAGTGGATGCATTCTCAATGAATCTTGGCAGGAGCTAGTGGGAGAGGCAATGGCATCTTGGTTTGGTTCTTGCACCTCGGAAGAAGAAGTTGGTTGAGGTGGTGGAGTTGAGGGCTCATCAATGTTTCCATCATTGGCCCCGTGGGGTAAAACCTCGCCCATGGGCATGTTCCTCAAAGCTTCCCTCATTGACCTCTCCTCTCTCGCCACCATTGTACACCCCGGTGCAAGTAACATGAGCAGAGCCGAGCATTGGACGTAGGGGTTTCCTCGAACCAGTATAATCCTTGTGTCCTCTTGCATAGCCATCACCAAAACCGAAATGCACGTCCCCAGAACAAATTCTACTAGCCGGTGATCTAAACATCAACATCGCCTTTCCAAGGTCGGTTGGCCCGGTTAGGGTGGCAGTTACCGCCTCAGGGACCGTCGTTAGCCCCTATATAAGGAGGGAGTGCCTCCACTCTCCACACACTTCAAGAATAGTTTAGAGCTTCGTTTCCATAAGGCTTTAGCACTAACAAAGTGCTTAGAAATAGGGAGAGAGTGAGGGGAAGTCCGGAGGAGGAGTGGGCTTGTCCACCTTTTCTGCACGCTTGTACCTCGACGGATGCTTGCCATATTTAGTAAGTCTTCGAGATTCCTTTCTTGGAATTTAAGTTTCCTTTTTAAGTAACTTTTATACTTAGTTGCTTTGCTCACTCAACGCTCTATTTAGTTAGAGACCTTAGTCTTATACCATTACACATGGAGATTAAGGGAGTAGTTGAAAGCATAAACGTGGTGTCTAGGCTGTAGGTTACCTTTGCTTATCGCGTAGTCCACGAATTGCTAGAGGTAGGCAGTAGGTGGTGACAGCCCTATTTGTCCTTCGAAATCCTCCACGTTCGTCTATGCAGTAGGCTCTTGGCTGGAATCGCACAGTGGATGCAGGGGAAAACCAGATGCCCAATGCAAGCAACTTAGTAGAACTCTTACCTTGATTAGGACCTTATACCCATAGGAATCCTCTCTACCCAACGCCACATTTATCTTGTTTTGCATGGACGCAGTAGAACTGATGATTAGGCACACACTTTCCCTATGGATTCGATAACTTAGAACACTCCTAGGTGAAAGCTACTTTGGAATCCGTACGCTTGTGGATTTATTCTATTATTGTTAAAATGCCCAACAGAGGGGTCTAGAGATTCCGGACTATACGATCACTAGAGGATCAGAGAGTGGATTGCGAGGAAACTGTCTGCGTGAAGACCAACAGAGACCGAACGGTCCGGTCTATAGACATGACAGTCTGTTCTATATGAGTGGAGCACAGGACAGAGAGGAACCGGTCAGTATGAAGTCAGCAGCAGACAGTGAAGCCAATGGCTCTGGGAGCCATTCTAGGAGTGACCGGACGGTCCGGTCAGGCAGTGATCTGACTACCGGTCAATGTGTCCAGGAAGGTGATTTCATGGAGCAAATGCTGCTTTGAGGTTGGAAGCCTACATAAACTCGTTGCTGGGGTCTTGGAGACCTCTCTTGACTAGCGGAATTGCTGGGAGCTTTTTTTAGGGAGCCAAGAGGAAAAGAGAGGAGCACTAGGAGAGGATATTGGATATCTTGAGAGTGCTAGTAAGAGTAACTTGAGCATCTATCCACATCTAAGGCGAGGGTGTCCTTGAGGGTGTGATCTAGGTTGTTACTCTTCGTCTATGGTGAAACCTAGACCAGTTAGGTGTCGGTGATCGATCCTATCATGATTGATTGTGAACGCCATCACAAGTTTGTACATGGTTTGAGCCCGCCTTTGACAGCAGCATCGCTAGTGAGCGCCCGTGTCTTCTCGGGGCGTCCGGCATGTTCTTGAGGGAGGCGAGCTTGTGCCTTGGTGGTAGTGGTAACGCAACCGTGTCTTCATTCTGGGAGTGATTGTGGGCTCGTGTATGACAACTTCACTTGGTGGTGGGAGGGGCCGACACTCCGGCGAGAGTGGTCCAACGAGGATTAGGGAAAGGTGCCATCCTTCCGAGACCTTGGGAAAAAATCATGAGCATTCCTTGACCTCCTCTTTACTATTCCACATTTGTGTGCTCTAGTGAATGGGTTAAATGGTGTCTTGCACAGGCTAGTGTATTTAGCTTCCGCTTTTACACTCACCATGAACACTAGCATGAGTAGGGTCTTGGCCTACTAGAATTGTTAGGTTGCACCGATTCACCTCCCCTCTCGGTATGCCTTCTGAAGGACCGAGAAGGCGACTAGAAGGGGTGGGTGAATGGGAGCCAATTAAAATTCTTCATAAGAACTTGGCCTATATCCCAAATACTGCCCAACCCAACCTTTAACCGAGTCACCAAGATTACACACACCAACTTGTGATGTGCTAACCCTAGGAATGACTCAAACCAAAAGGACACATAGCAGAAGTTCAAGAGGGACAAAACGAGAAACAATGAAGATCCAAGAAATCACAAAACTGGGCTTGACGGAAGTTCCGTGGTACGCGACGGAAGTTCCGAAGTCCCTGGCAAAAGTTCTGACACTCATGGAAGTTCCGGGCGACGGAAGTTCTGTAACTCATGGAAGTTCCGTGTTCCTTGATGAAAGATCCGTCATGGTGATGGAAGTTCTATCCTAGCGATGGAAGTTCTGTCCTGGATAGGACAGCAGCTCCATTTCAAAAAGAAAATTGTCAAAACCCTATCAAATGAACTCCAAAAATCACAAAATTTGGACCAGATCATCCACAAGACATCACGACTCTACTCTAACTATATCCACTCAAATAACACAAGGAATCATCATGAATTTCAGATCTCGTGCCAAGAACACCGAAAAGGGGAAACTTAAGAAATCTTTGAAATCGAAGGTGCTCGTGCCTTTGATTCGGTCAAGGACCTATATAGGGTTGTTCAAGCACATCATAGCACCAAGATACCCCGAGAAATCCATCCCAAAACTCACTCAAAATCGAGATCAAAAATCACCACAAAAATAGCTCCAAAAGTAGGGAAAAAGAGAAATTTGGTATTTAGGGAGAGAGGAAGAACTTGAACACGAATTTGAATCTCATATCATTGATTCATCAAGTCAAGATACATGGATACAAGGCTAGGAAGCCACCCTCTTCCTCCCACTATTTGGGAGAGCAAGAGATGTCTTTCACACACCCACTACTCTCCTCTTTACATGAGGCTCTCTCCTAGCACTTTGAATGAACACCTAACACAAGGCTAATGGGAAGAGGCACCTTTCCCACCAGCCACATCTCTACTTATATAGGCATAGGGGTTGTCCTAAAGACCATCCTACCCCTCACCTACAATACACTGCCACCTACCACTAGGGGCAAAATGGTCCAACTCTTTTTTCTTGGTCCGAACGCCATCGAGCCCTTTACAACTATGCTTCGCCTCGACGCAAGATCCGCGATGGTGCCACGTGCACCTCTAATCGCCACCACCGGTTTTGAGGCCCAACCCAGGAAACCGCCTTGCATGCTTTTCAAAGCGCGACTTCTCGATCTTGACGCGTCTCACCTTGTCCTATGATCCTCCTCGTCGGTAAGTCTCTCCCGCCTCCGGTCCATTGGAAGCCTCTACTTGCACCGACGCCTAATCACATTTGACTTGGTCAACCCTGCCGTCTTGATCACGACCCACGGTTTTGAGGCTCAACCGTGAAACCGTCCGTGCTTCTTGCCTCTCCACGTGTACGGTGTGGATCACCCTTGACTTCACCCGGCCTCCTGATCGTTTGGCCCCAAGTCTCCTACTTGTGCCCGATCCTCTCGCCGTTGACCGCCAAGTTGACTCAAGTGACCTACACATCATGAGACAAGTAAACACATTTCCCATCTTCTGCAAACTCTCCAACATCCTTACCAACTCCGGTTAGTCAAAACCATGATATGCACAACTCCTGCAATCCCTATATTCCCATATTGCAACTCAAACACAGACTTAACCAATGTCAATTACTCATCACATATTGCAAACCATGGCACATGTCCACATGGTTTCTCACCTTTGGTCCTTACACGGGGTGACGCCCTCTGCTCACGCCGTGGATAAGGGGGCACGAGATGTGGCGGCGAGCGATG
The DNA here is from genome assembly GCA_030378355.1 of Eleusine indica. NCBI lineage: Eukaryota > Viridiplantae > Streptophyta > Magnoliopsida > Poales > Poaceae > Eleusine > Eleusine indica. The sequence continues at coordinate 25,697,220 of CM059501.1, read as the reverse complement.
ATGCGCCGAGTGGGAAGCACCGGGCTTTGGGCCCGAGGCTTTGCTCGCTGCGTCTGTCCGCGGTGAAAACACTCTAGGTAGATGCCACGGCCAGAGCGAAGGCGTGCGATGCTGTAATGGCTGCTGCTATTTCAAACATGCGTGCGTCCGCGGCGGGGACCGATCCTGCAGGGCTTATCCACGGTGTGGGCGGAGGGCTGCTATAGCCGGTGCCGACACTGGAGCTGCTGCATTGGGTGCTGTTGGCGCAGCAAGCAGTGCGGCTTCGGGCAGGCGAGTTGTCCCGCCCCTGATGCCTGTGGAGCATGAGCTTGTCGCGATGGAAATGGAGAGGATGATGAATTTGTGCCAGCCCCTCGCGCTCCAAGTCGTCGTGGCTGCTACGGCGCTGAAAGACGAGTGTGAGGGCTCGCTGATCGAGACCATGTGGGATTTGGCTGCAACACATCAAGAGCTGCAGGAGGAGCATCAGGCCCATGAGGAGTTGGGCACTAGACAGCTGGAGCTGGAGGCCTCCTAGGAGCAGGTCGAGCTCCGGTCGAGGGAGGCGGAACATGCCCTTGTCTCCATGTGGAAGGAGTGGGACGATGTTGTGATGAAGGCAGCTGCGAGCGCGACGGAGGTCCAGTAGGAGAAGTTGCAGTGCGTGGCAGCGGAGAAGGCCACCACAGCCTCCGTTGAAGCCGCGACTGCCCATCTTGCGCAGTTACAGTAGTCGCGCCAGAGGGAGGAAGGTAATACCTTCTCTATTTCTCCTTGATTTCTAGGGATGCATTTGTTGTGCTGTTTATTTACTAACTCTGATTGTCTTCGTGTAGAGATGGGGTCAAAGCTGGCGGCAGCGGATGGCTCCCTTCGCCGAGAAGATGAGGAGAAGGATGCGCTGCATGCCGAGGTGAGACGGGCAGCCCGGGAGCTCGAGGTGGAGTTGCCCCCTAGTTCTGCTCTTGCTGAGTGGGTGGGACTCTAGATGGGGGCGGACCACGAGTGGATAAGGCGAGATGTGTGCTTCTGCGTACGCACAGCCTTCGCCATATTCGCCATTCAGTACGACCACACCTCAACCGTATTCAATATGGTAGGCACCGGCTATGTCAAGGGGCACAGTCCCGAGCAGATGGATGTGATCTGCGCTGCCACCCATTCTCACGCAGACGCCGTGACAAATAGGTATGAGGAGGAAGCGCTACCCAGGATAGAAGAGGGAAACTAGTCAGTGGGTGTCTTTACTTTTATTGTCATTTGAAAAATTGGTCATCATGCCCGAATTAATGTAATAGTTTAAGTTCAAACTCGTGCTTGTTTATTTTCGTTTGACCCATGGTGGTCTTTAAATAGTTTTAGTTCTGTTCGGCTTAAAATTTATTTTCTTGTTTGCTCGATCCCTTTCGTATTTGTTTGGACTTGCAAATTTCGAGCCCCTGGGCCTCTAGAGATAGCCCAATCGATGATCGTTGTTGCCATGGCCACTGGGGCTCGCATGACATTGTGCCATCCGACCGAACGGAATTTGAGTCTCTTTCGCCCGTGGCTTACTTTGTTTATCACCACAACCACGGCCAGGGTCTGGTGTTTTAATCTTAGAAAAAAATTTTAAAAAAATTCAAGTTGCAGTGTGCACCTTCCTAGCCCCCGAGTGACTGTTGACCCCTGGACATGTGTCGAGGGTCACTGAAGAGCTGTAGGCGCGCGTGGAAATTGAAACCAACGTAGTTTCAAGGATAGAACTTGCACAGCTATGAGATGTTCCATGTGTTTTTGAATTCTTCACCCTCCAGAGTCTTGAGCTTGTAGGAGCTTGTCGGATGACTCAGGCAACGACAAATGGTCCTTCCCAGGGCAGAGAGGCTTGTGTTGACACCTATTGTCTTGAACCCTGCTTAGAACGAGGTCGTTGATGACGAAGCCTCGATTTCTAACATTGCGGTCATGGTAGCGGCGGAGGGCTTGCTAGTACTTGGTTGACTGAAGGAGCATGATGTCTCGAGCCTTGTCAATTTGGTCCATCACATCCTCGAGCGACGCTTCATTGCCCTGCTCGTTGTAGATGCGCACCCATGGCGCATTGTAGTCGAGATCCATGGGCAAGATTGCCTTGGATCTGTAAGCCATAAAGAAAGGTGTAAAGCCTGTCGCTCGACTCTAGGTCATTCAGAGACTCCAGAGCACGGCATAGAGCTCAGTCGCCCATCGACCGCTGAATTGCTTCAAGCGGTTGAAGATCACGATGTGGTCGAAAATCTGTGGCTTCCGACCCCGGAGTATCATACCATTTGCCCATTTGACCTGGCCATTTTTCTTTGGGTGAGCGATGGTAGCACAGTCGACCCGGATGTGGTAGTCATCGTAGAACTTAAGGAATTTCTTCTCAGCAAACTACGTGCCATTATCCGTGATTATGGAGTTCGGTGCTCCAAATCGGTGGATGATGTCAAGGAAGAATTCAACTGCTTCCTCGGACCGGATTTTGGCTATGGCCCGGGCTTTGATCCACTTCGTGAACTTGTAGACCACTACCAACAAGTGGGTGTTGCCCTCAAGCGCTTTTTTGAGCGGCCCGACCTGGTTCAGCCCCCAGGCCATGAAAGGCCACGTGAGGTGGATGGTTTGGAGAGCCTGTGCCAACATGTGTGTTTGTTGGTCGTAATACGTGGAACCTTTGCAGGTTCAAATGATGCGAGTTGCATCTCATACAGCTGTGACAACCCTTCCAAGAAATCGAGGTTCCAAAGGTTCTATTAACGCAGACACTCGATAATACAATAGTGGTTCAAATTTAAGTTGAATTATTACATTATTAAGGTAGTTGAAGTGCAACAGAATATTACAAGATCATAATAGTTTGAAAACAGTGGGAGCAAATATGAATACTCGTACAATCACTCGATGATACAACGGTAGTAATGATTCATGCCTAAAAATCATTACTTGGAGAGGTTTAGGGTTGAAAAAGACCTGGTCCTTTGTGGATCCCTCAATGGAGACGTAGGCTTCTTTGTGGAGCTGAACTTTGGTGAAAAATCCCATGTCTCTTTTGTGCTCTATTACTTGCTCTTCATTTACTTGTTCTTGCTCATAAACTTGCTAGTTAGGGTTTGCTTCGTATTTCTTAAATTAACTTGTGTAGTTTGCATGCTAGACTTTTTCCTTAATTCTACAGCTTCCTCTAGCTTGTAATCACTAGTTCCTAGCTTGTCTTGCACTACATTGTAGTTTTAATTGGTCGATCTTCTTTTCTATCACGTGCCATCGGACCAGTAGGTGTACTTTACCCATGATCGTCGGACAAGTTCAATGCTACACATTTAATTTCTATTATTAAGTCATTTTCAGGGATTATCGCCTATTCACCCCCCCTCTAGGCACTTTCAATTGGTATCAGAGCGGGATCTTCTTGAAGGCTTAACCGCTTGAAGATAAAAGATGACAAAACCAAGAGATGATACACCGGGAACTTCATCTGGAGCTAAGTATGACTTGAGAAATAAGGATGACTTGGGAAATAAGGATGACATGTGAAATAAGAATGACTCAGCAATCAAGTACAATACCATGCCATTTAACTATGGTGAGCTCAAGAATGAGTATGTTGGTAGTGGCTCCGAAAAGCTACCACATTTTGATGGAACATACTATGATCATTGGAAATATAGAATGGGGATGTTCTTGGGGTCTATGGGAAGACCAATCTTGAAAATTGCGAAACAAGGATATGAGTTGCAGAATGAAGAAAATCCAACCTCCAATGATGAGATCAAGCTTACTCATAATGATCACGACGCATCCGTCATTGTTTCCGCCCTATCACCAAAGGAGTATGAAAAAGTGATGGGAATCAAGAAAGCTCATGATATTTGGAAGAAGCTTGAGGTCATCTATGAAGGGACCAAGGGAGTTAGAGAAGCAAAAGAAGACATCCTAAGAGGCAAATACAACTTGTTCATCAAGAAGGCCGGTGAAGGGCCACAAGAGGTCTATGATAGACTTATGGAAATTGTGAAGAAGAGAAGAGCTTTGGGAATCAAACTTGATACCATTGAGATCAACAAGAGGTTACTTCTTGCATTGCAACCTTGGAATCAAAATGCTTGCAACTTTGTAAGAGAGAAGGAGAACTTCAAGAATTTGGCATGGATGAGGTGCTTGGAAGACTACTCGCTTACAAAGAGAAAGATGAGGAAGCAAAGAGAGTAAACACTTTGTTGGGACAAGATGAATAAGATAAGAAAGAAATAGCTCTCAAGGCCGCTCATGAGACAAGTGAAAAGAAAGACAAGAAGAAAAAGAAAAAAGTTGTTGATTCTAGTGATGAAGATAGTGATAATGAGATGGACTTGCTAGTAAGAAGATTCAAGTCATTTCTTAAAAAGGATGGCTACAAGAAGAAGAGCTATGACAAAGGCAAAGCAGGAAGGTTAAAAGGACTTGCTACGAGTGTGGTTATGAAGGACAATTCATTGCAGAATGTTCAAAGAAGAAGAACAAGGATGAAAGAAAGAAAGACAACAACCACAAGAAAGACAAGAAGTACAAGAAGCATAGAAGAGGTGAAGCTCACATTGGCCAAGAATAGAATTTCGACGACTCATCCTCTTCATCATCTTCCTCCTCTGAATCCGACTCGGATGAGGAAGGCATTGCTACAATTGCCATTGACGTCACTCCGACCAACGTTTCTTTAATTGGGAGCTTGAGTGATGATGATGATGATGATAACACTCACAAGTGCTTCATGGCAAGAGGATCCAAGGTATCTAAATCTAAACATAAGCCTTCCTCTTATGCTAGTAGGAGTGATGACGATGATAATGTTAATGTTAATGTTTCACTTTCTAAAATGCTTGAATTTATGGAATTGCTGGAAAAACAAAAGGAAGAAAATGATAGACAAGAGGAGCTCCTTGAAAAACAAGAAGACTTGCTCATTCTTGAAAAGAAGAGAAACCTTGAACTAGAGAAGCTCCTAGAAGATGATAGAAAGAAAAATGAAAATTTAATCAAGTCTCTTAATGAAACTAAAAATTCATGTGAAAGTATTAAAAGCACAGAAGATGCACTTCATGGGAAGTATGAGGATTTGGAAAAGACTTATAAGTCTCTTGAAGAACAATATAAGATACTTTCAACCTTCACTTCTTCCATCAATAATTATTCTCGTGCTTCCACTAGCAATGGATGTGATAGGTGCTATAATATTGATGTTGATGCTTGTGCTACTAATGTCAAATTGATCAATGATTTGAACAAGCAAGTAAAAGCTCTCGAAAGCAAAATACAACATGAGAAGCATTTTGTTGATGATGAGAAGGCAAAGTATGGAAGAGGTTCATACTCTTATTCCAGGCACCCAAGCTCATGGATGGCTTTGGATATGTTGAGGGTGCTAAGCATAATGCTAGGGAGAACAAGAATAGGAAAGAATTTCTCAAGTTCACCAAGGAAGGATCTTACCAAAAGAAGCAAGTCAAGAACATGAACACTAACCAATCTTCTTTTGTGAATGATCCTCATGCTAATCTGCCCAATTCTACTTGTGCTCTTGTTAATGATTTTGATGCTTCTTATGTGCTAATGAGAAATATGCATGGGCGTATTGTTGCCAAATATGTTGGGCCACGCAACAAGAGACCAAAGGCTTGTGTGTGGGTGCCCAAAGTACTTGTGACTAATGTGAAAGGACCAAGAAAATTTGGGTAGCAAAAAACAAAGCTTAATTTGTTTTGTAGGACTATGTATCCGGAGGGTCATGTTGGGTGATTGATAGTGGATGCACCAATCATATGACCGGAGACAAAAACATGTTCAAATCATTTGAGCCAAGTCACAACAAAAATGAATTCATCACATTTGGTGACAATGGGATGAGAAAAGTGCTAGGTTATGGTAAAGTCCCTCTTACTCCTTCGTATTCACTTTCTAAGGTTATGCTTGTTGATCACGTTGACTTTAATCTATTGTCTATTTTGCAATTTTGTAAAATAGGCTATGATTGTTTGTTCAATGAATGTGGTGTGACCGTCTATAAGATGAGTGATGGCTCGGTTGCCTTCAAAGGTGTGCTTAAAGTAAAGCTTTATGTTATGGATTTCTCCACGGGTGAAGCTAGACTTAGCACATGCTTATTAGCAAAGTCCAACATGGGGTGGTTGTGGCATAGAAGGCTAGCCCATGTTGGTATGAGAAATCTTCACAAACTCCAAAAGGGCGGCCACATCATAGGACTAACCAATGTTTGCTTTGAGAAAGATAGAATTTGTAGTGCATGTCAAGCGTGCAAACAAGTTGGAGCTTCACACCCCACCAAGAATGTGATGACCACTACAAGACCATTGGAGATGTTGCACATGGACCTTTTCGGCCCCATCTCCTACATAAGTATTGGTGGTAACAAATATGGTCTGGTAATTGTTGATGATTTTTCTTGCTTCACGTGGGCATTCTTTTTTCATGACAAAGGTGAAGTGAAAAGAGCACACAATGAAAAGAGCTCAAGACATTCATGAAAAGAGCACACAATGAATATGAAGTCAAGATCAAGAAAATTAGAAGTGACAACGACACCGAGTTCAAGAACACTGAAGTTGAGGAATACCTTGATGAGGAAGGCATCAACCATGAATTTTTGGCACCCTACTCCCCTCAACAAAATGGGATGGCCGAGAGAAAGAACCGCACACTCATTGAGATGGCAAGAACAATGCTTGATGAATACAAGACGCCCGACCGTTTTTGGGCCAAAGCCGTGAACACCGCATGTCATGCCCCCAACTGGTTGTATCTCCACCGACTATTGAAGAAAACACCATATGAGTTACTAACCGGTAACAAGCCTAATATTTCATACTTTCTTGTTTTGGGGAGCAAATGTTTTATGCTAAACAAGAAACCCAAGACTTCAAAGTTTGCTCCAAAAGTTGACGAAGGTTTCTTGCTTGGCTATGGGTCAAAAACTCATGCTTACCATGTGTTCAACAAAACCACTGGTTGTGTTGAAATTTCATGTGACATGACATTTGATGAATCTAACAGCTCTCAAGAGGAGCAAGTTGTTAATGATGATATAGATAACGATGCTCCTAGAAATGTAATAAAAAGGATGGCCATTGGTGATGTGAGACCACAAGAAACATCAAGTGCTGAAAATCAACCCTCTCCCTCAAGACAAGACCAACACTGTGTAAATGAAGAAATTGATCATGCAAATGGTCAAGATCAAGATGGACGTGAAAATTGCATTCCTCAATGGGCCAATCAAGGAAGAAGTGTATGTGGAGCAACCACCAGGCTTTGAAGACCCTAAGTATCCTAACCATGTTTATAAACTCCATAAGGCGCTCTATAGGCTTAAGCAAGCTCCAAGAGCATGGTATGAATGCCTTAGGTATTTTCTTGTTAAGAAGGGTTTTGTCATTGGCAAGGCCGATGCAACTCTCTTCACAAAGCGTTTTGGTGATGATATATTTGTGTGCCAAATATATGTCGATGACATTATATTTGGTTCTACTTACCAAACCTTTTGTGATGAATTTAGCAAGATAATGACCAAGAGTTTTGAGATGTCCACGATGGGAGAATTGACATTCTTTCTAGGCCTCCAAGTGAAACAACTCAAGGAGGGCACGTTCATATGTCAATCCAAGTACACACAAGACTTATTGAAGATGTTTGACATGGAGAAGGCAAAGCCTTTCAAAACTCCCATGCCAACAAATGGCCACCTCAACCTCAACAAAAAAGACAAGCCGGTTGATCAAAAGGTATACTGCTCCATAATAGGATCTTTGCTTTATCTTTGTGCATCTAGGCCCGATCATGCTTAGTGTGTGTATGTGTGCATGTTTCCAAGCCGCTCCTATGGAGTGTCACATGGTGGCCGTTAAAATAATATTGAGATATTTGGTTCACACACCCAACCTAGTGCTTTGGTACCCTAAGGGTTCAAAGTTCCACCTATTAGGCTATTCCGATGCAGATTATGCCGGGGATAAGGTGGATAGAAAGAGCACCTCTGGGACATGCCAATTCTTGGGTAGGTCCCTAGTGTCATGGTCATCCAAGAAACAAAATTCTATTGCACTTTCCACGGCCGAAGCGGAGTATGTTACAGCCAGTAGTTGTTGTGCACAACTACTTTGGATGAGACAAACTCTAAGGGATTACGGTTACAAGTTGAACCGTGTTCCTCTCCTATGTGACAATCAGAGTGCCATAAAGCTTGCTTATAACCCCGTTGAGCATTCGCGCACAAAGCATATAGACATCCGCCACCACTTTTTGAGAGATCATTCTATCAAGGGGGATATAGAGGTTAATCATGTGAGAACCGAGGATCAACAAGCTGATATATTCACCAAGCCACTAGATGAGAAAAGATTTTGCTATCTTAGGAATGAAATAAATATTCTCAACCCTATCAATGTGATGTATAGAATGTGCACATCTGAATGGAGATTGTTTAATCTTTGCAAAAATCATTGCTTTCTATCAAAAACTTATTATTTGTGCTATTGTTGTTGATTTTTGATCTCTAGATCAAATCTCGTCAAAGTATGGTCATAGATATGATATCTTGATTGTTGACTGACCATATGATGTCAAGACTTAACTTTGTCCATTAAAAACTACTTCAAAAAATTCTACCTATTTTTTGTTAGCTGGAGCCTTATTCTTTCTCTCCTCCAGGTATCGGATAAGTCCGATGCATCAGACAAGTCCGACCGGCATCGAACATGTCCGACGCCTTCAGGTTTCACCCTTTGACCCAGCCCGACTTACCCCTTCGGTCAAACCTCCCCTTATTCAACCCACAACGTTCTCTCTCCTCAAGAACACCCCCCATTGGCGACCTAAGGTGATTTCTTTCTTCCACTGTCCATTGGAGCAACTTTGGAGGCCAAGCGGTCCTCCTCCATCAGAGAAGTCCGATTCCCCTTTGTTTTTTGCAAGGTTTAACCCTAATCCCCTCTCTCTCTACTAGGGTTAGGGTTATAGGTCAATGTTCCTCTTCAAATATTTTTTCCTTGCATTTTTTGGACCATGGAGTTAGTGATGTGGACAAAGGTTCCCGATCGTCCAAAAGGTTCTGGTAAACTTGATTAAGGCGGAGGCGATACACAAATCAATCCGGCTTCTGAACGACACGTTCTGAACCCTGCAATCACAGCACAACGTCTCCTCTGGTTATCAACCGTTCAAGAATGATTGACCTCGCCGAGAAGGCTTATCCTTGCCTGCAAATCAAGAACACAAGCAAGAACAAAGAAGAATGCAACCAAATTTGCAAGTATACGATGAATCTCACAAGTTAGGGTCTCACAAACCGATCAAACGGCAAAACTATTATCAACAGAATAATCTAAGCAAAACCCAAACCCTAATAAAGAGGTGGCAGCTCTATATGAGGATCCTAGGGTCGTGCAAGACCCCCTGGACGCAGCCCTAAGTGGGCTCAACTCGATACATGGCCCAAGGACCGATTACGGTGTCGCAACACCAGGACAGATTCTAGAATTCGATTTGTTTCGACGATTGCCGCCGGCTCGGGACGAATTTTGACATGGGACTAGTTAGGATGGAAATATCTTTTTGTTATATTTCCAGGCATATATAGAACGCCCAAATCCGAATCCGTATGCGTCCTGGGCGTCCGTTCTAGTGCAGAATGGTCCTGGGCCTCGAAACAGACTCGAAGTCGGTTCATTGGGCCTCCACCACGGCTTGCACGTCCTTGCTCGCCCATCACGCCTCCAATCACCTCCCTATCTATCTCATAATCATCTCCATGGTTCCTAACAATATTTAATTCATTAGATAGACATATGTTCTCAAAATCACATAAAGGAATCATTAGGAACAAGCTTACCCGTAAATTCAGTTGTCGCGCATGAACTTGCATTTTGGTTGGCGGAGTGCTGGGTATATCCATAAGGGTGATGCCCTCATCATTCTCCCCCTTTTGAATTAGAGTCGTCCTCGACTCAAGCTCATCTCTTTCTCCCATGTATGGTCTCAAATCTGAAATATTAATTGTTGAACTATTCCCAAACTTGGGATGCAACTTATATTTATATGCATTATGAAATTTGTCATTACAATGAAAATCTACAGTAGAAGGCATTCCAAGTAGATTAATAATCTCTTTGAAAACTTGGTCAGCAATATGAGCATCATTCTCACTCTTATCACAAGGTAGACAATGTGTGATCTTAGAAATACTAGAAAAAGATGACATGACATGGTAGTTGATATTAAAGTTTTCTAGTTGGTCATTTAGTTCCAAACCAAGAGGATGTTTCAAATTTGAACAAACATAAACTCTATGTACCATAAATACACCTCTATGATCATAGTTGCCAATAGCATAAAATATGTTTCTTATCAATAAAGGCAACTCAGTTTGAGAAAACATTTGCTTCTCTATGGTATTTTGATCACAAAGAACATCAAATTCAATATAACCCAAAACATTTAAAGAAGACAATAATTTCTACTCATCCTTTTCACATGTAATTAAAATCAAATGTCTCATTTTAGCACTAGTAGGTGAATCATAAACAAAAACATCAAGCTTATTCATTTGTTGTGGCAAAGGTATAAGTGAACCACTGGCGCACAACTCCTCTTTATCACAAGGATTAGTAGATAAATCAACTTGTGGCAAAGGCAAATCAAGACAAGGTTCCAATATAGCAAGATTGTTGGAACAATTCATCACATCAAGAAAGCTCTTACCTGAAGCAACAACATGTTCTTCATTATTCTCACTATCCTCTTCTTTGTGTAAAACCTGAAATGTATTAGTTGCAACAAGAGGCAAGGAAATATGTTCATCATCTAATTCAGATTTTGATGTAAGTGTTCCAACATTTGAAACAGTCCATTCTTTCCTAAACGGTTCATTCTTTCTTCTCTCAAGTCTTTGTTGATCCTCTTCTAAAATTTCAGCAGCAGACATAGGTTTAAGAGTAACTCTTCTACCATTGTATTTAAATGAATAGCTATTAGCAATGGTATTGTGCAAAGCATTATTTATAGAAATCCAAGGCTTACTCAGTAACAAATGACACGCTTGCATAGGCACTATATCAAAATCTGCACAATCCTTATAAGAACCAATAAAAAATTCAATGCGTGCAATTTTATCTACCTTTATCTTACCACAAGAATTTACCCAATGGATGTAGTATGGACATGGGTGTGGCTGTGTGGTCAACCTGAGCTTCTCAACCAATTCCAAGCTTGCGATGTTGTGGCTACTCTCTCCATCAATGATGACACGACAACGTCGATCCTTCACAACAAAGTGAGTCTGAAACAAGTTGTTCATGTGATTTTGCTCTACCTTCTCCATTTGAGAACAAAGCACTCGTTGTGCTACAACACTTATATCAACCTCATTTGACACCATCGACTCATCCCCATCGGTGTTGTAACCTGTCATTGTTAATAGAAAACAAGAAAACACACAAGAGTATACATTCCTATCACTACTGTTTGATCATGGTGGAAACTCTCAACAAGCAAATGACAACACCTAATTGAGTTCTTACAAGATTCTTAGTAGCAAAATAGAGGGTACCTTGGAGAGTGTGATCCGACGATTGCGAGGGTCCAAAGTTCTGTGCCTATTCAGAAGGATATATATAGAGCTAGGTAGGCAATTTATAGTAGCAAGGATTAGCAAAATTTCAATTCAGAAATTGCAAAACTGAATAATAGTCCCAAGCTAGTCTATGTCACTGGCCTAAACTTGTCTCAGACCTAGTTCAAGCAAGCAAGCAAATGGCTCAACAAAGGACACAAAGGCTGCAAGCAATTTTGAATTTTTTTTCTCTTCTCCTTTCGTTTTTTTCTTTTGTTATAGGTGTGGCTTTTTCTTCTTATTTTTTTTTCAGCACCTCTTTGCCTTTTACTTCTTTCATGATTTTTTTGACATAGAACTGCAGCAAGAGTTGCGAACTTTATAGCACAAAGGAAAAACCTAAACTTTCTTTTTTGCACTCTTTACGTAAGGAATAGATGTACATGTAGAACTGAACCGACAATTCTCATATGCAACAACGTGCAGCAATCTCTTGACTCAAGGAACAACGTGCAATAGAAAACACTCTAAGTTTCTTTTGCACACAAAAAGTAGAAGGCTAGATGTTAAATAAATATTTAGTGCAAACAATTCCAATAGTACTATTCTCTCGGCATGTGCAACAATCTGATTTTTTTTCTTGATTGTCTATGAACAAGGACACACACGACTTAAACAAGACCAAAGAACAAGCACTAGACCAACAACACAATGACCTTGTAGGGACTAAATTTCAGAGAAGCAAACTAAACTGAAAATTGCAAGGCACAAGGGGGGTGTACGACAGCGGAAACACGACAAACAAATATTTTTGTAGGGCAATTTTCTAGACTCTAGGATTGAACAAAATAACGAGGATAAGGGCGCACCTAACGATGTACCTGAAGCTCTGATACCACTTGATGTGGACAAGGGTTCCCGATCTTCTGAAAGGTTCTGGTAAACTTGATTAAGGCGGAGGTGATACACAAATTGATCCGGCTTCCGAATGACACGTTCTGAATCCTGCAATCGCAGCACAACGTCTCCTCTGGTTATCTACCGTTCAAGAACGATTGACCTCGCCGAGAAGGCTTATCCTTGTCTGCAAATCAAGAACACAAGCAAGAACAAAGAAGAATGCAACCAAATTTGCAACTATACGATGAATCTCACAAGTTGGGGTCTCACAAACCGATCAAATGGCAAAACTATTATCAACAGAATAATCTAAACAAAACCCAAACCCTAATGAAGAGGTGGTGGCTGTATATGAGGACCCTAGGGTCGTGCAAGATCCCCTGGATGCAGCCCTAAGTGGGCTCAACTCGATACATGGCTCAAAGACCGATTAAGGTGTCGTAACACCAGGAAAGATTCTAGAAGTCGATTTGTTTTGATGATTGACGCCGGCTCGGGATGAATTTTGACATGTGACTGGTTAGGATGGAAAGACCTTTCTGTTATATTTCTAGGCATATATAGAATGTCCAAATCCGAGTCCGTATGCGTCCTGAGCGTCCGTTTTAGTGCAGACTAGTCCAGGGCCCCGAAACAGACTCGAAATCGGTTCATTGGGCCTCCACCATGGCTTGCACGTCCTTGCTGGCCCATCACGCCTCCAATCACCTCCCTAGCTATCTCATAATCATCTCCATGGTTCCTAACAATAATTAATTCATTAGATAGCCATATGTTCTCAAAATCACATAAAGGAATCATTAGGAACAAGCTCACCCGTAAATTCAGTTGTCGCGCATGAACTTGCATTTTGGTTGACGGAGTGCTGGGTGTATCGATAAAGGTGATGCCCTCATTAGTTGGTTCCTAACTAGGTGTAGTTGACATAGATGAGCTCTTTATTAGATTGGTAGGTGGATCTATGAAAGAGAAGAGTTTTCATAAAAACTGCATGTCATCGGACAAGTCTGTAGATCATCGAGAAAGGCCAACGCATCGGACTTTCCTCATGATTGTAGGACATGTCTGATGACATCCAGTTTTCTTGAAAGTTCTTCCCCTCCATATGTCAACCCTTCTCATCTACATTCTCATGACTATGCCTAATTAGTTGCTTGCTCTATTCTTCGGTATGGATGATTCATCACCTTTGAGGGAGAAGCGGACCAAGAATATTGAGGAGCAAAGCCAAGCTCCCAAGCGAAGAAAGGCCACTGCGCGTTGCATTCACAATACTGCTTTGTGGCCGGCTGAAAGAGAAGAGCCAGAAGAACCAGATGATCTCATCCGGGTCATGTTCCCTCCGGCAGAGGTAGAGAATTCGGAGCGAGTCATTGTGGACTATCCACATGCCTCCATTGAGACTTGTCATGAGGAACGCTTGACTAATCACTACTCATATGACAAGGAAGCTACTGATATTTGTTTTTGGGCTCATTTCCATGTGGATTGGTACCACACCACCTATCTTCGTATGAAGAATCCTGTTGTGGAGATGAAGTGGCTTGACTGGAACTATATGAAGGAAAGGAAGCACGCTTTACTGAATGAAGTTATGGCTGCATGTGAACACCATGGAATCAAAACTCTCCTGACCTTCAACTACTCTTGGAACAAGGTGTGGTACATATATATACGGAATATTTATCCACTCGGTATATGGCTGAGGGGGCCAGGGGCTCGGTTATGAAGCATTGGAGATTAAGGCCCAGAAGATAACTACTTGGATATTTGTTTAGAGTGGGCTACAAGTTAGGTCAAGAGGTATGATGTATAGATAGAACCAAATGTAACCGAATGATGTAAACCACTGCTCTTCGGTTATATAAGGAGGGTAGGGGGTCCTCAAAGATCATCATAACTCATATTGGGAATTGAAACCTAGTGCAAACCCTAGGAATACAAGAACACCAAACAGGACGTAGGGTTGTTATCCTTCGGGAGGCCCGAACCTGTATAAACACTATGTCCTGTGTCCATTGGCTTTCATACCCATACGCATACCTAGAATCACTATCGAGATTATGTCTCGATAGTTGGCGTGTTAGGAAGGGGCAGCGTTGAGTTTAACTTCGCTGAAGTCGATGGCTTTCTTTGACGTCAAGTTCCACCCAAGAGACAAGATCCGCTTCGGTGCCTTCAGCTTTGTTGCTGATAAGAACAGGAGCCTCGTCAAGCAATGCTTGGCGGAACTTCCGGTAGCTACCACGAGATCGGTCCAATCTGCCGGCTCTTGCTCGGCCTCAACGACGTAGTGGCGGTTCCCTAGGAGGAAACCCTCCCGGATTCCTTCTCAGTGTTGCCCATAGTGGACCGATCGGCAAGCCTGGCCGACTCGGATCTGACTGTGCTTGATCTCTTGACTCCTTACACGGAAGAGTCGGATGAAGATCCCACTCGAGTCAAGATTAGTAGCTACAATTGGCGACAGCCATGAGTCAATCCTGGACTTGATCGGATTATTACGAGGTCTTCATGGTAGCACCGGCTGCCCTAGGAGGAGGCGCTATCGGGGAGACATCTGCGGAAGGCGCCGCACGGGGGGCAGCAGCAGATGCAGATCATCAGGATGGGTAGGAGACCAAGCTTGAAGACGATGACCCAGAAGCTGACACTCCTCCGCTCCAACAACCGGATGCTCATTAAAACAGATCCCAGGTCATGCAGAACTTGGACATGGGCGACCTTGCCTTACAACTGGACGGTGACGAGGTCTTCAAGACCCCATAGCACAACATCACAGCTACGGCAGCCCTGCTGAACTCGTTAGATCCTATGCTCCATGTAAGCTCAAAGTTGATACCACAGGTCAACAAGCTGAAAGCGCACATTAAGGCAGCAATGGTACTAGAGATGCACAACATGTGTTCTACGCCGATTAAATCAGCGTTAGGCGCTGCTAGCTCGGTGCCTAGTCAGGAAAGAAGAGATCGGCAACAAACCAACTGGCAGGCGACCCCGCCGACCGAACCATGGCGGTGGCCTATCGTGGACTACCATGATCGAAACCCACATGCTGATCTTTGTAGCGGCATACCACCATGTGACGCCCGGGTCTAGCTGAACAGCAGGTATCAAGAGCGGGATGAAGCGGCCTGCTGAGAATATAAAGACGAAGGATGTCGGTGTGGCTTCATTGATGACTGGTACTACAAGCGCAACGACAGAAGAGAGCCGCCCCGAGATGATTGATATTATGATCGATGGAATAATGGACGGCATGAGGATAGACATCGCTAAGAAGCTGGTCGCGAACGGGAGCGAACACCCACCTTCGAGGATTACGATGATGAGGCCGGCATCAGGGCCTTCACCCGAGAGTTGCCAACTGTCAACTAGCCGGCTGGCTTTAAACCAGTCGGCATTGAGAAATATGACGGCAAGACAGACCCACGTGATTGGCTCCATGTCTACGTGATGGCCATCCGAGCACTCGACGGCGACAGCTTTGTTAGGCCAATTATTTGGATGGATGTTTGGCCCCAGCAGCCATAACCTGGCTCACTAATCTACCTGCCAATTCCATCAGTTCCTGGGCAGAGTTGTGCAAGCAGTTCACGACCAACTTTTAGGCAACGTTCGATAGGCCCGGGAATCACTGGGAGCTCACCAAGATAAACAAGCGGGACCGGGAGCCGTTGCGAGAATACATCCAGCGCTTTTGCTGAGTGAAGAACACCATCCCCAACATTTCAGATGCTCAGGTCGTCTGTGCCTTCCAGGGCGGGCTTCGCGACAACAACTTAATCAAGAAGATCGAGAGATTGGATGCTACCGGAAGTCTAACAGTCAAGGATGTTACATGCACACATGACAAATATATCCATGCTGTATTTCACGAATGCATCTATATGCATGCCCAAGATCAAGGTTTCACGCACATAGGACAAATGTATGTGATAAATGAACAATATCTTATTAAATTGATAAATTTTGTTACAAGATATTACATTACAACAAAAGTCTAACTTTGGCACCATCGAACTGCGGAAGCAATCGACCAGAAGACCGTGTGCCTAGTGTTCACTCCAGGTTGTCCATCGTGCAACATAGCTAGCTTCTTGCCATTTGAGCAGCGACATGATGCAACAAAAAGAGAGGCAACAACTGGGTCATACGGGATAAATTTTTTGCCTAAGGCTAGGGAGAACGTGGAGGGATAGGCTAACAAGGCCACATGAAGTTTTCTATTTTTCTTTCTGGTTTCTATTTCTAAGTCCTTTTGGCTATTTTTTTATTGTTAACACTATCAAGAAAACAACTTGAATTTTAAACATATCTTCTAGAGAATAAAATCCCTACTCCATCCTACTCCAACATGAATGCAATAATGCAAAAATAAAAACAAACTAAATTAATTTATTTAATTTGAAAAATATGCTTTTTACCTAAATAATAATAATAACTAAATAATTAAAGTTAAATTTCTAAACTATTATAAAAAAATTAAAACTTTAATGAATTTGTATTAACACTCTGAAATTGAAATTTTGGATGTGAAGGACCGAGAAGGCGACCAGAGGGGGGGTGGGGGGTGAATGGGAGCCAACAAAAGTTCTTCACAAGAACTTGGCCTATGCCCTAATTTCAACCCGAGCCAACCTCAAAACGGATCACCAAGATTACACGCACCAACTTGTGATGTGCTAACTCTAGAAGTGATCAACAGCAGCAGCAGGACACAGCGGAAACAAAGGAGAGCAGCAAAGACTCGACATAGTCAAAGAACGGACTCAAAACAAGTCACTAGACAATCATCGGTAGTGCCGATCACAGGCATCGATAGTGCCGATAGGCACCATCGGTAGTGCCGGTCATATCATCGGTAGTGCCGATTAACATCAGAGAGAAAACAAATTCCTAGTCAAGGCATCGACTGTGCCGATTAGAATTTCACCCACGCACCAGCAGTGCTGAGACAAAGATAGGCAGTCCCGATCAGGGCATCAGCAGTGTCGATCGAATCATAGGTAGTGCCAATTGGCAATAGAAGGAAGACAAAATTGCCGATTAGGGCATCAGTAGTGCCGATCCAAATTTTTCTTCCCGCACCGTGAGTGCCGATGGAAAGATCGGCAGTGCTAATCGACCCTCAATAGAATGGAAATTAGTTCGGGATTAGGCAAGAACTTGATCAAAAGCTAATAAAATGAACTACAAATCATGCAATTTTTGGACCAGGTAATCCTCAACACATCACGACCCTACTCTAACAAGATCCACTCAAATAGGACAAGGAATCATCATGAATTTCAGATCTTATGCCAAGAACACCAAAAAGGGGAAACTTGAGAAATCCTTCAAGTTGAAGGTGCTAGAGCACTTGATTCGGTCAGGAACCCATATAGGATTGTTTTAGCTCATCATAGCACCAAGATCCCCCAAAAAATCCAGCAAAAAACTTGCCCAAAAATGAGATCAAAAATTCCCACGAAAATAGCTCCGAAAATAGAGAAAAAGAGAAATTCGGGATTTAGGGAGAGAGGAAGAACTTGAGCATGAATTTGAATCTCATATCATTGATTCATCAAGTCAAGATACATGGATAGATATCTAGGAATCCACCCTCTTCCTCCCACTATTCGGAAGAGCAAGAGATGTTTCTCACACACCCACTACTCTCTTCTCATACATAAAGACCTCTCCTAGCACTTTGAAGTGAAGACCTAAGGCAAGGCCAAAGAAAAGAGAGGCCCCTCTTCCACCAGCCCTATCTCTCCTTATATAGGCCTAGGGGTTGTCCTAAAGACCATCCTACCCCTCACCTACAATACACTACCACCTACCACTAGGGGCACAACCATCCATCTTTTTCCTCTTCGCATGAACGCCATCGAGCCCCTCACGACTTTGCTTCGCCTCGACGCAAGCTCCGTGATGGTGCCACGTGCACCTTGAATTGCCACCACCAGTTTTAAGGCCCAAACCGGGAAACCGCCTTGCACACTTCTCAAAGCGCAACTTCTTGATCTTGACGCGTGTCACCTTGTCCTGTGATCTTCCTCGTCGGCAAGTCTCTCCCGCCTCCAGTCCATTGGAAGCCTCTACTTGCACCGGTGCCCGATCACCTTTGACTTGGTCAACCGCGTCGTCTTGATCACCACTCACGGTTTTGAGGCTCAACCGCGAAACTGTCTGTGCTTCTTGCCTCTCCACGTGTACGGTATGGATCACCCTTGACTTCACCCGGCCTCCCAATCGTCCGGTCCCAAGTCTCCTACCTGTGCCCGATCCTCGCACTGTTGACCACCAAGTTGACTCTAGTGACCTACACATCATGAGACAAGCAAACATATTTCCCATCTCCTGCAACTTCACTAATATCTTCACCAACTCCTGTTAGTCATAACCATGACATGCACAAACTCATGCAATCCACAAATTCCTGTATTCCAACTCAAACACAGAGCTCAACCAATGTCAATTACTCATCAAATATTGCAAACCATGGCACATATCCACATGGTTTCTCAAGATGTTACAAAACTACCCCCCTTAACAAGAATCTCGTCCTGAGATTCAGCGTGGCTAGCAAGAAAGGGGTTAAAGTAATTTGGGTTTTCTTTCTTCATCCTGAATTCTGTTCACTTGATTGATTGTTGGAATTCACTCTAGCAACTTCCCCAAAGGCCAACTTTGTGTTCTCTTGTCCATATATACCTCAACTTTTAGTTTCTCAATCCTCTAGAATCTATATCCATATGGCTGGTGATACTCTCTACCCTTCCTTAGGTTCATACTTGGGTTTGTACTAATCCAATCGTTCTTGGGCATGCAAAGCTTCAAAGTAGTGGTTGTACGGATCAAAGAGGGAGAATAGGATGACAAGGAATAAAGGATAGGTACTCCAACTAAACTAAATCTAGAACAACCTAATGATGTGATAACAAAGCAAAAATGCTTTGGAAGCACACCAGCACGCAGTCAAAGATCCAACTCAAACATAGCACACCACAAGCAACACAATGCATACGATTAACGTTTTCTCTAGCGATTTTATTATCTAAAGGGTGGGATCCTAAATTAACCTTATAGGAAAAGTCTTTCTTCATGTTGACGCAAAGTAACGTCCAATGCATTCCATTATGTGAAGAATCTTCAGCTGTAGACCTTCATACGTAGTGGAATCAGCTCGTGAAATCTTCAGGATCATTCAGCTTGCTCATGATTGTTCAAATATGTCAAACTGTGATTTTGAAAATGGGAAAGAATATTATAGAATTCATTCAACTTTTGAGAACAGACAAGTGAGGAAAAGAAATATGAAGAGAGAATAGAATAATTTAGAAGTAAAAGTTTTCCTAAATACTAGTTTTGAAAATAGAACCAATGGCACGACCATTCTACCTAGGCTTGCGTCCTACGGTCGACATGGCTCTGATACCACTCTGCCACACCCGGTGTTAAGGTCAAAACCGAATGCATCTGTATGTGTGCCCAAGATCAAGGTTTCACGCACACAGGACAAATATATGTGATAAAAGAACACTATCTTATTAAAATGATAAATTTTATTACAAGAAGATACATTACAGCGGAAGTCTAACATTGGCGCCATCGAACTCCATAGGCAATCGACCAGAAGACCACATGCCTAGTCTTCACACCAGGATGTCCATCGTGCAACATAGCTAGCTTCTTGCTATCGGAGCAGCGACATGATGCAACAAAAAGAGAGGCAACAAAATATATGAGTACATAAAGTACTCAGCAAGTGGGGGAAAATAATGGCACGCAGGCTAAAAACAAGAATAGGCTTAACACGAGTTTACTGGACTACACATCCGTAACCTATGACTTAATTATACAAGCATCCTATTTACTAGGTGAAAAGCATCCCAACAGGTTAACTACCTGTTCAACACTCTCGGTTGCCCACCGATAGCAAACCTATGAGTTACCCACCCATACCAGAACACAACAGGTTACCCACTTGCAGTACCACCCAAATCTGGTTACCCACCAGATCCACCCAACCATCCATCTAATCATGTGAGGATCTAGGCCGCTCTTGACCGTGAGCACGGCTGTTATAACAGTTTTACACTCTGTAGAGGTCGCACAACTTTACGCACAGGTTGGTGATTCTATCACCCATCAGTGACTAAAGTCTCCCTGTTGCCGACACACTAACGTAGGAGTGAGGCCAAGAGATCACCACATGGTCTTTCAAAGAGCTCCCCAGCTTGCAAAATGTCCCCGCTATGGTTTCACCGCTTCGGGATTAACCATCCCTATAGAAGCCTCCTCTGACGCCGTGGCTAGAAGCATACCCTTCATCACCTAAGGCCAAAAGTAACCCTCTCATCCTCCTTCCTTGAATACCCGCAAAATTGGGAAGACATCTACTACTGGACCATGCTTACCCATATTAGTCCTGTGCTTTGCGCTGTTTTCCGAGGTGGCCGTTCCACAAATTAGTCTTATGACCACAAGCAGGTACTACCACAATCCAAATTATACACTACCCGTATCTATGCATACCCGCACCATCATCAACATGCTCTCGCTTGTTGCTAAACTGATTACCAACCCAAGTGATGATTAGGTTCAAGTGAATTTTAGCCAAGTTTATTATTATTCATTTTTATACCCCCAAAGTATTGCACTAGCATGACGTACCTAAACTCAACCACCAAGTCCCAAACCAGGCAACAAGGACAGGATAAATCAATATCTAGTCAACCCTAACATGGGATTCAAATTTAGACAAGCATGCATGAAAAGTAAACTAATATCCTTAATAGGTGCAATATGGTCAAGAACACTTGCCTTGTTCTCCTGTTGGCTGCTGCTCAAACTCAACGTCTTGGAAAATTCTCTTCTGCTCGTCCTCTAATATCGATAAACACCAAAAACCATACATACACAAATAAGAAACCATACACCAAGCAATACCAAATGACTATAAAAATAGTACTAAAAGATAGTACTCGTTCCTACGATTTTGTGAGCGTAGAAATCACCAAAATCGGACGTAATGTTAAAAATTAAGAAGTTTTAAAGACTAAGGGTCTTATTAACAAAATTTACCTACCCGAAAAATAATTAACTTAATTGGATTTTATAAAATAAAATGAAGATTAATTTTATTATACAAAGATGCTCTAATTTGTTTTGCAATCTAAACGTAAAGAAATCGATTTTATTCCAGAAAACATTTGTTTTACTTATTATGAAAAAAAAAGTAAAGGCTAGTGGGTGAATGTCATTTTAGTAAATGATAGGGGCTTAAGTATAGAAAGACAGGACTAAAATATTATTAACAATAAGCTTAGGTGCGTTTCTATAAAATTCCTGTACAAATATTATTTCTAAAAAGATTAGGGGCTAAAAATATAAATTAACAAAGGTTCTACAGAAAATTAGGTTTAAAATCTAATTAAAACTAAGCTTAGAGGCCTAACTACAAAATAGGCATTATCCTGGAATTTATTGAATTAAATTAAATCCTACAATGGTGGGCCGGGTTTACGGGGTTCATGGACCAGGAGTTGACCAGCGGTCCACGGTGGACCGGGTTCATAACCTTTCATTGGGATCTAATCTCGGCCGCAAATCAACAAATTGACGGCTAAGAAGGGTGTCAGTGAGCTGGGCGGTGGCCGGCGTTGACCAAGTGGTGGCGTCATGGGCGGTGGTAGTGGAGCTCATCACAGAGATGCTCCAGTGGCCCATTCTCTATGGCGGAAGGGTTAACATGACGCGAGGAAGGTGGAGGTCCTTACCCGTGGCTCGCGCGGGGTCAGGGAGCCTCGGAGGCAGTTGGCGACGAAGATAGGTGGTGGATGTCATCGGTGGTCGTCGGGGACGGGCTCCAAGGGTGAAAACTTGAGGGCGAGGGCCCAGGAGTGCTTCTCGCGTTACTGCGCATCGAGGAGAGGGGTTAGAAAGGTTGGAGAGGGCTGAGGACAAGGAGATGACACACGGCAATGCAGTGCACCAAAATTGGGGAAAAACACGGCGGCGGTGATTCTACGGGCTCGAGGTGGTCTAGTGTTAGCACAGTGGCAGCTGCGGGGTTTAGGGTGTCTCAAAGGGGTAATTTATAGGACAGGGGAGAAGGGCAGACGGAACGAGTGTTGACTTTTGCTAAGCCATATTAATAAATCATTCCCGGCACGGGGCCAGAAACGGTTCACTAATATGTCCCAGAGTCAAGTAGGTAAAATCCGCAAGCGCACGGAGAATACCGCTGTAGCATTTCACCCGGAAGTATTCAGAGTATCGTATTTGTTTATCCCAAAGGAAGGTTATGATCAAGAAGCGTTACTAACATATAAGATCATGTTAACAATTACCAAGGATATCTAACCAAGACAGGCGGGTACATGATAATAACCGGGTAGTGTGACACACACAGAAGATTCCTACTAAATAAATAAAGTCTAGTGGAGGAAAGACTAGGCTAATCTACTCCTACTATACATTCCTATACAGTTGCATAGCCTAAGTAGAATACATACAGACCCACACTCAGGTTCAGCAGTCAATAGTATAGCACTTCAGGCACGGACTTACCCCTGCATCCACAGGCGACTTCCGCCAAGAGCCTACGCACTAGCCTAGCGGGGAGGATTTCAAAGGACGGACAGGGCTGTCACCACCTGCCGCCTACCTCAACGAACCAGTAGACTAACGAATAATTGATGCAAATCAGTCACCCAAGTACCATACTTGCATGACCAAAGAGCACTCTGCCCCTCCGCGATTACTATTAACGAGGCAGAGCTACCGTACGAATACGATCACCAAACCCATGCTATACTTTATCAGCTAAAACTAAGCATAGAGACTATAACATATAAACTAGAATATAGTGACGGTATATAACTAGCATGACAACAGTAGTATAATAGATATAAACTACTATCACACAAGTAGACTATACTATCACATATATGGATCACAATATCAAACAAGAAACTCATGACCCAAGCACAACTTTATAGAAAATATATATATATTGATAAGAGCAAAGTCTTACAAAAGGGAAAAGATACAAGAGCCATACCAATTCCAAGTGAAGACTTGGGACTAGAGAGCTCTAGACTCAGCCTAACTCCACTAAAACTCCAAGAACTACTACTAGCAAGAGAGAAATGCTTCTTGTGGTGTGTGTTGAGTGTGAAGGCACACCCTCCTATTTATAGCCTCAATAGGTCGGCAAGGGAGCGTAACCGCCACGGAAGGCATCTCAAACCGTCATCAGGAGTCGCGGAGGAGCCAACACGTGGAAGCCCAGGCGGAGAGGGCGCCCGGCTGGGTCGGCCGACCTGACCAGGTCGGCCGACCTGGGGGTGGCCCCTCCTGGCCTGTGCTTTCTCCAGGTGGCTGTCCTGTGGGCCCTGACGTCGGTTTGCGCGGTATTACA
Source organism: Eleusine indica (assembly GCA_030378355.1). Taxonomy (NCBI): domain Eukaryota; kingdom Viridiplantae; phylum Streptophyta; class Magnoliopsida; order Poales; family Poaceae; genus Eleusine; species Eleusine indica. The sequence goes on along the minus strand of CM059501.1, from coordinate 25,673,326 downwards.
GAGAGTTACGTCGGTTAAGTGCTGAAAATGGGCCCTTCAATCCGTGTGACGTCCATGTGGCACTCTCTGATTGGTCGAAAGTGTGTTTTCTTGCCTTTTAAGGTGTTTCCTTCACATTTCCTCCTGCATGCACAAAGTTCTCCAAGTACAAGTGGAACTATATTATTGTGATAAAGCATGCGTGTATGAAATGCCAAATTCTCCTTTATTTGAGTATAGTTGACGGTTGAAAATGGTACTTAACAGCCGTCAACAACGAGCGAGCTCATTGGGTTATCAATGTTGGGTGCACCATTGATGCACATTAGTGCGCAATTGAGCACTGGGAGTGGGAGAGGGTCGACGGAGGGTCGCACCGGTGCAGTGGGCTCATCGAATCGACGCGGTTGCGTTGAAATAGCGGTGCAGCGACGGTTTCCGTCAGCACGAAAAGGGAGCGGCGGGTGGGGGATGACAGGTGGAGTTTACCTATTGGCGGATGCAGGAGAGGTGCTTCTACGGGCTGGGCTTACGCAGGCGCAGGTGGGCTGTGAGCTGGCTGGGCCAGGAAGGCGAGCTGGGCCGGGTTGCAGCTGTTAACAGAACAACACGGCCAAAGACATACGCATTCTTGTTGATTAGCTACACTAATCGTTCTATAACTTGAACCTACACATTGCAAATGTTGTGGAACACAATTAGGAGAAACTAGTTTAGATCCTTTCTTAGGTTGAAACAGGGCAAGGTCATGGAGTGACAGTTCGTGGGCCAAACACGTTCCTGGAGTCTCGGTGGCTGATCTCAGCGAGGGATCCTGGGATCGAGAAGAGGTCTTCCTGGAACACACGATAGATCAAATTTTGTAGCTTAGAACGCTAGCAATTAAACAGGGAAGGGCTTGAGATTACCAGGTCATGCACGGGCCTTGAACTGACACTGAACAGCGACCATGGCGAACAAGATCCTAGTCTCCTCAGGTCTACAATTGGGGTGAGCTTTGGATATGTTGGAGATGAAATCCTGGAACACAAGCTGGTTAAGTTTCGCGTCCTTTGGTGCAGTGCACCGCCGGGAACGCTGAAGCCAACATGACGCTACCAGTCTGGATGCAAAGGGAGTAGGGGAGATGGCTTGGAAACTGGAATCCAATGGTCTAAACTGAGGGGGAGGAGGCAGGGAGCATCGGTACATATCACAAGGGTGATCTAGGGATGCTTTTATTGGGGAAAGAGAGGGGGAGGCGAGAGGGCTGAAGCTATATGGCCATCAATGGCCCCCATAGCCATTGATGCGTGCTAGCCACTAGGGTGCGGAGTAAAAGCCACTAACACCTGGAATTGGGGGAGGTTGTGACACCCCACCTCCGAGGTGTCCTGTGCATCCTATACCAATCTCTGGATCAGTAGTTGGTACGTATAATCAGATTATCTCAAATCCATATTGTACTAAAATATGAGATTATACGGATGACTTACCAAACATGGCTAAGCTACAATGCAGCGGATTTGGCCGTGGAAGACTGGTTCAGTTCTCGACCATCACATCACAACACATCCACAGGCAAACTTGAGCATACGACGAAACCTATTGCGGTTACTTCTCTAGAGTTCGTTCACTAAAAACCACACATAGCAAACCGTGAGTACATAAGGTACTCAGCAAGCACTAACACTACTCAAGGGTAAAATCATGCATTGAGGCTATAGAAAGGATGTAAGAAAAGGGTTTAATACTTGCGCTAGCAGCTAAGCAGACGAGGTTCACTATGAATAGATATCAATGAAAGAGGGGACCTGTCAATATTTTAATACGTTGGCCTTGTGGGAGATTACAATCAATCCCAATAGTTCCCATATTTCATAAGGTATGGATCTCCATATTCAAACCTTGCACATCCAAAACACAGATATCACATCACCCACTAACACATCAAGGAGACTGATTTGTGGCTAATCATCGAGAGCCCAATGATTTGTGTGCCTTGACCAGTGACAATGGACATCCGAATGATGTAGGATTAACTCTGTAGAGCTTAGTACGCTATACCCACAGGCTATGTGCTCTTAGCTACGGATAAAATAACACTCCCACTTCACCCAGGCACGCCCACAAGTCCACCACGGAGCTCAGGGATTCCACCATGACACACAGTCATATCACCATTCATGACACATAGTCATAAAATCTTACCAAGTACTAGACTTATCACCATTTCACCGCACCGATCCCTGAGTATGTTTTTACTTCGCTGGGTGATACTTCCTTCCAATGTTACCCAGGATCTGCGTCAGCCTTGTCCATACAGGTTCTGTGGTCGTACTGAAAATATCACCAAGTTGAGGTCTCGCTATTGGTTCCTAAGCGGCCGGGCAAGCACTCATCCATGTTAGGTGGATCTTCACCGAAGACACCATCACCAAGTACTCTGCACCAGTACTCAGGAGTCTGGCCCTCGACAGGTACATTCCACCCAGCTTCACCATCACACAGTTGGTTTCACACCCATCCACATCGTACTTATAGGCACACCACCAAACACCACTTTCACCCATTTGCGAAATAGATTTATGTAGTATGGTGTTGCGATGAACCTCATCGTGGGGTTCCTATGCGCTTCTAAGCATAGCAGCACTCCGGACATTATGCGTCTAATGTCGGGGTCTGTGCAGCTTATGGGGTGGTAGGGTAAGGCATACAAGGAGGGGTTGTCGTAACAACAACGGAATTACCAATACTCAAGTAGGTAGCAATCATGCAAGCAAGTCACACAATAGCACTCAAAAGAGCATGCAATTTAGAGTTGGCTCTAAGTAGGTTTTCTACACTACTATGATAGGATAAATATGATGAAGGGGATGTTAGAGCTTGCCTGGTAATGCTACATCCTCAAACATCGTGGTTTATGTTGCTCCGCGTAATGGTGTCAGAGTCCATCTCGAGACTTGGGCCTTCGAGCTTCGTCTCCAGCATCGGGCTCCTCAGGTTCTTTGTGAGCTACGATACGTCACACTAGCGTGAAGAAAATAAAATAAGTAAGCAACAATCAATACCCAATTAAAACTCCAGATAGAATATTTGGGAGGTTTGGTGTATACCAGTGGAATTATAAGGTAGGTTGGGTCTTAGAGGGTCGACGGTGGAAGAATCGGTGGAAACCGAGTTCTGGCGGTGAAGATATGGTGTTTTGGGGACATGGGAAAATATTATGAGGGGAGTGGGATTATAGTGTGTGGCAAATGGTTCCTCGTGTCGGGGCAATCGTGTGAGTGCAAGAATTGCCTGAAATGGAGCTACTGTTGAAAAGTTATGGGCTAGTGACAGTTTACGAGGTTTGGGAAAAATATTGCGGGTGGTACCACTAGGTACTACTTACTGGGACGAACCCGTAGGCGCAAGAATCGCTCGGATCCGGCTTATGGTTTGGATGTTATGGCTTTTCAAAGGTTCTAGGGCTTTTCTGTAATTTTGGAACGTTTCAGAGACCTTTCCATAATTACCAAAAAGTTTAGGGGCTTGGTTGTAAAATGGCTGGGGCTAAAATATAATTACGTAAGTCTAGGGGTCTTTTTGTAAAAGATTTGGGCTGAAACAGAATTAAAATAAAGGGCAGGGACCTTTTTGCAAAAAGACAAGGGCATGGGATTTTTCTGGAATTTCAGGAATTATTTTTGTAAAGGAAAAATCCGTGGACCGGGTGCACTGTTCTGTGGACTAGGTTCATGGGTTGGGTCTATGGGTTTATGGTGGATTGGGGGGTTAAAATGCATATGTGCACCCTAAACAGAAAGGGGTTGAATAGGGAAGTGAACGGGGTCCTAAGTGTAAAACGGCGTTCGCATCGCGAGGAGGAAGACTCCTGTGCGTGTGCTGGGCTGCGAGCGCTCACACAGGCCGCGCTAGTGGGCTGGGGAAAGGAGAAGGAGAGGAGGGGCGCACGTTGGGCCTGGGGCTGGTGGGGCCCAGGAGGAGGGGGGAGAGAGCGACCGAGTGGGCCGGCCCGAGCGAGTGGGCTGTGCAGGGGGGAGGTGGTGGCTGCTGGGCTGGGCGGATGAGGTAGCCTGCACTGGAAATGGAAAAGGGGAGGGTAGCAGCTTGCTTGGGCTGGGCCGAGGAAAAGGGCAGGGAGGAGGGATTCGGCCCAGGGGAGAGAAAGAGAACAGTTTCTCTTTCACCTGGACTTTTGTTTTATTTGGCTTTTGGGCATAATTTTCATATGGGATTGGAGTTTCACTTGGAGCATGAACAAGTATTTAGTGAGGATTTTGCTTTATTGAAAACAAATTACAAGCAAGAGAGAAACAAACAATCACGTTGGCAAGGTTGTTTTTAGTTATTTAAAATCTTATTAATCTATTTCTCTAGGTTAAGTATTTAGTGAGGATTTTGCTTTATTGAAAAAAAATTGTGAGATCTTATCAACCTGAAAACTTAAATTTCGCACTGATTTTATCTAATTAATTTAGTGTTAAAGTTTTGGGTGTCATAGATCTACCCTACTTAAAAGAATCTCATCCTCGAGATTGGAGAGTGCTAGGATTGAAAAGAATTTGAGGCCTGGTGTGGGATTTATTTGACAGGAAAGGGGATTCCCGAACGAGATCGAGAGGGAACTTGAAGCACACAAGATAGCCTTATTATTCAACTGCCCGATACAGACTTGACACCGAGATTACATTCACACTCAGGCGAGAATCACGGAGCGGGCTACGCCAAGGGCTGAGAGAAGAGCTTCTGCACAAGATAGGCCATCAGCAGCAGGTAGGCGATGACAACCCAAACCAGCACATCCAGACTGAAGGTCATGGTGGCTGCAGCTCGATACAAGCCGCAATCTGACGGCAGCTTGGAACCACGAGTTGAAGTCTGAATGGGGAAGAATGGTTGGTATTTCTGGCTGGTGGTGGAGGTGTGGTAATGGTGGTGCTCTTTTAAGGTCGCTCGCGATGTGCAGTGCGGTTGTAGGGGAAATTGCGATTCCGACAAGGATAGGCACGCGTGCAGGCGCACAAGGGAGTGGGGCGAGGGGTTGAGGCTGTGCGAGACTGAAATTTGTCCCTTGGCGAGGTGATGGATGCGACGGGGTTACTGGCGATGGTGGATGGCAGGGAATCTAGCTGGTGGCTTGGCAGACTAGGTGTAGTGGAGGTGGCGCCAATGGGGGGGGGACTCCGATGCCAGGAAAGGCAGGGTTCGCGGGATGCGGGAAAGATGAGTGAGCTGGGTTGGGAGAGGGTGACTGGGTTGGGGAGAACCAAGGGCTCGACAGTAGGTGCATGATCTCGAGTGCTTGATCACGGCCGATATGATGAGTATCGTCCTTAGTAGAAGAAATAAAAATAAAAGAACAAGGTAATTCACAGCCGATGTCTACACATCGTGTTCAGATGGCCAATATCAAGGATAATGCCCTTAGTTCAAAAAATATTACAGAACTAAATATTGTTTGCAGATTTACAAGACAACTCATATCAAACGACTACTCCTCTGGACAAAAGGAGTCGATGAGGTTGATCTCCTTCGTATGAAGCTCATCGACTTGGGAGATGATGTAGGCGCCTTCTTCGATTGACCCAGATATAGTGGATGGAGTGTCCCACAGGCTGCTTGCTTGTTCATAAGCCGATGTCACGATATTCTCTTGCACCAAGATTTCTTGTGGTACTCTGGCAAGGGATATTTCTGCATCAGCTATTTCTTTGTTGTTTGCCTCCAAAGCCGCCCGGATTGCTTCTCGTTCCTCCGCAAGTCTTCAAGTTTTGCTTCAAGATCGGCCGACTTTGAGAAAAGATGTTCTTCTCACCATCTGCTTTCTTGTCGGCTGCCTCTGCTCGAGTCTTGTCTTCCAATTGGCGCTCGACTCGAGTTTGGGCTTGAAGCACCTAGATTTGGTGGAATTTGATAAAGGCTACTGGTTGTAGTACCAAGACAAGGCTAGATGGCAGCATGTCCTTGATTTCCAAGTAGCGTTGACTGATGGGAGTTGCATCCAGCACGAGTCGTTTGATGGGGAGTCCATCTAATCATTGACGAATCTGCTGGAGTGTGGCTTTAATATCTGGAGGTAGATAAACCGAAGATGTGCGCCTGGAGATTTGAGCCTAGGAAAAAGAATATTAGAGTGAAGGATAGTAAAACAATGAGTTGATTTGAAAAACGGTTATGCTTACTATTGTCTCTGGAGGAGAAGCAGGTCTTGGAGCATCGGTTGATACAGTGTCGATGGGGATTTGAGATTTAATGACCGATGACAAGATTGCCTGAGGGGTTCATGAGTTAAGGTATGAAATAATTGCATGTTAAAATAATCGAAGATGGTACCTGTGGATCTACCCAAGAGATGATGGCCCGAGTCAACGAGACTGTAGTGGTGGAGATAGTTTCTTTGGCTGCTCTCTCAGAATTGACCACGTCAACATTTGTAGAGTCGATGGAGGTAGTGTGTACCGCGAAGTTTGATAAAGTGGCACTACTAAATCGGCTCCCACAGCTTGGCACAATTTCCTAAAGGAAAAGCCAAAAGGATGAGGAGCATTTTTGCAAGAAAAGGGAAAGTTTAAGATAAAAGAGTGTTCTTACCGTGGCTACTGAAGAGGAGGGTTGTTCTATTGGCTAGGGAGAATGCATTGGTGCTTCTGTTGATAACTCTGTATTCTGAGCCGATGGAGCCATTATCGATGGAATGGCAGAAGACGATGGTAGTCCCTGAAAAGAAGATTACAGAAGTCAACAATGAAGAAAAACGAGGATAATATGAGATCATATGTGTTACCTGTGTAACATGGGCAAGCTCTGCAATGACTTCTTGGGCCACTTCTAGCATAACTAAAGTCGATTGGACGGGTTAAAATTCGAAAGAAGAGTTGAGTATTACAAAGTATTCTCAGATGAATTGAAAAATGATGAGCTATTACCTGGACTGGCTGTACAAGGGTGGTCGGAATCGATGATGGGACTGCTATGCGGGCTCGTTTCTGTTGATCGGCTTTTTGAGTTGATTGGGTTGCAGGACCGTCTTTTCTCTTTGTCGACTACTTCCTCATAGTCTTACGAGTTGTCTTCGTCAGGCCTCGGCCGCTGAGGAGTTGAGCAGGAGTCGGGGCATCACAACCGATGATCGAGTTGTTAGCCATCCGACAATATTTGATCGGTTGCCCGCTGTTGCTGACGGTTGGAGGATTTATGGCCGGGTCCTGCATAATGTGATGGTTAGTTATGAAAAACTGATGAGAATATATTACAAAGATTCTGGATCGAAGAAGTTTACCTTGTCCACAAACCCGATGAGATAGTCAGTTAGGTTATTGCAGAAAAGATGTTGCTTCCATTCTCTCCACCTGTTGATGAAGAGGCCTGATACGGAGGGTGACAAAATGATGCCATTATAATCACTCACCATGATGTCATCGGTTAGACCCCTAATCTTGATCTGTTCCAGTGAAGTCTTTAATTCTTGACAAGCTCGAAGACGATCAGCGAAGAAGAGATAGACTACCAATTGACCAAAGCCGAGATGACAACAAATCACTAATGAGTGATAGAACTCGTATGATCGAGTTTTACGTTGACCACCGTAGAAGTCGACAGGGAGGATGGTTGGGGTGAGGCAGGATAGAAAAATTGCTTTTGATTCATCATCGGCTGTGGGATCATCAGGACGAAAGACTATTGGGTTCTCAAAAGGTAATTCTCTATAGGGAAACCATATCTAATTCTTCCGAAGTACACCATTAAAGAAAAGTTGGAAGAATCCATTGAAGGCAGCTCGAGTGGTTTTGCAGCCAGGAGCTCTCGGTGCAGCTTGACCTAGAGATGTGCAGCGAATACTAGCCTCTTCAGGTTCGGGAAATTTGGTTGATGGGAAGGAATATGCAGTGAAAGCTTTAAATTTCATGACTTTAGCAAAATGAATATTTAGCCAAAGTTGAATAAATCACTAGGGGCCTTCTACGCTAATAGTTTGATTAAGTTGCAGGTTTACAACAACCCGGTGAAGGAGTTGGTGGACTGCTCCAAGCAGATAGTGGCCAAGAGGGATTGGTGTACCATCAGCCAAAGATTCAGGCATGCCTTGGAAATTGGCAGTAGGGTTAACAGATGATCCACAGAAGATGAAATGGTCTAGCCACATGTTCAAGAATGCTCAGAGTTCTTTGTGGCTGACTGGTCTTGTGCGGTGGTGTTCAGGGATATATTTGCCCCATTTGCCAAGCTTTTTTACGAAAAGTTTGTGCTGGAGATGTTTGGGATTTGTTTGGAAAGTGAAGGAGTCATGGGTGGTACAGATATTCATGAAGGTTAACACAAAGACGTCCATTAGAGAAGGAGCCATGGGGCCATCATTGAAAAGGAAGGCATTAAGGGCGTCAGACTAGAAATATGAGGCAGCAACTAGGATTGGTTCATTTTTTCTCCATGTTGGCCAGTGACAGAGTGATCGAATGATCAATCTGAAAAGTAAGCAGGGTTGGAGCGTGGCTAGTGGTTACTCTTTGGTACCAATTTCTACACCCTTTGATCTCTAATGGCCAGGACCGACAGATAGAGTTTGATAATTAGCAAACCATGAGTACATAAGGTACTTAGCAAGCACTAACACTACTCAAGGGTAAAATCATGCATTGAGGCTATAGCAAGGATGTAAGCAAAGGATTTAATATTTGTGCTAGTAGCTAAGCAAACGGGGTTCACTATGAATAGATATCAATGAAAGAGGGGACCTGTCAATATTTTAGTAGGTTGGCCCTGAGGGAGATTACAATCAATCCCAACAGTTAACATATTTTATAAGGTATGGATCTCCATATCCAAACCTTGCATTTCCAAAAGACAAGTATCACATCACCCACTCACACATCAAGGAGACTGATTTGTGGCTAATCAACAAGAGCCCAATGATTGGTGTGCCATGACCAGTGACAACGGACATCCGAATGATTTAGGGTTAACTCTGCAGAGCTGTTGGCACCGGAATTTGGACCGGTCCCACTGGCCAGAGGCGGAGGGTTGAAGTCGTCCAAAGTCAGCGAAGCTCAACGGCCAAAAAGAATAAAGTGGGGCTGATAGGATAATTTTATCTCTTTCTGTTTTTAGTTTAGAGTTTATTTAGAAATAAGTCTAGTCGGTTTGTTTAAGAGTACTGACCAAGTCGGGACAGAACCCCTTGCATGGGGACATAAATATGTAATAGGGTTTGTACGAAAAAAATAACACTTTCGTTCAACACAATTCAGCGCATCGCCAAACCTTTTCTTGACGACATCCTCGTCTCGTGTGAGCTGCATCGGCTTCGATCTCGATGAGAGACTTGGATTAGTCGCCCTCGGTAATTCTATCGACTTCAACAAGTACTTTGATAGGTGTAGAGTGCCCGATCTTTCGGCGATTGGAGATAACTTCGATTTCGTGGATGTCGACCCTCACAATCCGACTACGACGAGCAAGTAGAAGCGCCAATGCAATCGCTAAACCAACTTCTGGAGGATATTAATCTTGCGGTAAACAAGATCAACCTGATCACGAGTATCAATTCTTACGCGCAATCGAAGAACGAGCAAGAATTAGAGGCGAGCAATCTGATATATTGCACGAAGGTGGAGTTCTGAATTCACGTCGAGAGACAGATGTATAGCTAAGCTAAACTTAAAACAGAACTCAAAGATTGCAAGGGGCGCAGCCCTTGACTAAATAGGGGGAGGACGAGGCATCTAGGGCTGACTGAAGTGGAGAGGCGCGCGGTGGAGAGGGAGTCGCGCGACTTGTGCCACGTGGGCCTTCGGGCGGCGTCATCCTGGGCCGTCGTTCCTTAGCATCAAAACCGTCTTCAATTCTTGGGCTCGAGCTCTAGTGATTGGGCCCTTGTACGTCGTCGTCTCGTTAGATGATGGATTCATAACTCGAGGAGGCACGACGACGAGAGTTGGAGGCGTGACAACTTGGTTTGGCGCGCCATCTTCCGTCGTCATTATTCGTATGTCGTTGATGTCCTCATCATACTTTCTCATTGATTTGATATTCTAGTTGTTATCTTTAGAACTGCTAGTTACCCGATAATTGGATCTTAATTATGTTTAGATTATCGATTTTGAGTTGCAATACTGTCTCGATTAGGTCCGATCTGTTGTGACTTTTAGGAGATTTTCCAAATCTAATATGGATCTGTTATTCGAGTCATTCTATTGATTTTACCCGTAATTGGATCGTATTTAGTTTTATTTTCTTTGTTCAGTCACTATCTCGATTAAGTTCGATCTGCTCGAGTTAGCGAGGCTGCATCGATTTCGACCTCTCGCTGAGTCGATAGGACTAGGTACGGACTGGTCGTGGGTAAAGTCGATAGGATTAATTCGGGGAGTTTAGCCGATAGGTTATCACAGTTTGATCGACTTCTCAATGTGTTAATTGTTTATCATCACATTCATAGAAGTCATTTGCCCCTTTATTTAATTAGATTAGATCTGTGATTTTGAGGCATATTTGCATTACGTTCAATCAGATCTATCGACTAGACACTATCGACAAAGAGAGTCAACCTACCGATTTTTGGCATTAACAGAGTAAGCCAAGTGTATCTATCATAGATCTATCAACTTTGCTCTATTGATTTAGTTCTTGTCGGCAGTATTTATTCAGCACCTGATACCTATTTATTAAATTGCCGATAAGGCGATACAAATCAGCCAACTAGTTTACTTTTTGAATATTTTTGCTATTTTTGCCATCGGCTAGTTTTTACTAACAGTGACTATCGGCTTTCTTCATCGGCCTATCTTGGGCCGATGACCCATGGAATTTAACTGTTTATTCCTTTATTGATTTGCAGGGAAAATCGACTGGCACGACCTAGTTTCTTTTGTGTTGAGCCCCCAAAAGAGTCAAGCAAATCTCTCGGGTCACGCATTTGATTTTCACGTCAACAAGATCTTAGTACGCTATACCCACAGGCTTTGTGCTCTTCACTACGGATCACATAACGCTCCCGCTTCACCCAGGCACGCCCACAAGTCCACCATGATGCTCAGGGATTCCACCATGACACACAGTCATATCACCATTGATGACACACAGTCATAAAATCCTGCCAAGTACTGGACTTATCACCATTTCACCGCACCGATCCCTGAGTCCATTTCTACTTCGTCGGGTGATACTTCTTTGCTACGTTATCCAGGATCCGCGTCAGTCCTACCCATACAGGTTCTGTGGTCGTACTAAGAACATCACCAAGTTGAGGTCTCGCTATCGATTCCTAAGCGACCGGGCAAGCACTCATCCATGACAGATGGATCTTCACCGAAGACACCATCACCAAGTACTCTGCACCAGTACTAAGGAGTCTCACCTTTGACCAAGTACATCCCACCCAGCTTCACCATCACACATCCATGTCGTACTTATACGCACACCACCAAACACCACTTTCACCCATTTTTGAAATAGAGGTATGTAGTATGGTGTTGCGATGAACCTCATCGCGGGGTTCCTAAGCGCTTCTAAGCATAGCAGCACTCCGGATATTAGGCATCTAATGTCAGGGTCTATGGAGCTTACGGGATGGTAAGGTAAGACATACAAGGAGGGGTTGTGGTAACAACAACGGAATTACCGATACTCAAGTAGGTAGCAATCATGCAAGCAAGTCACACAATAGCACTCAAGAGAGCATGCAATATAGAGTCGGCTCTAAGTAGGTTTTGTATACTACTGTGATAGGGTAAATATGATCAAGGGGATCTTAAAGGTTGCCTGGTAACGCTACATCCTCAAACGTCGTGTTTTACATCGCTTCATGTAATGGTGTCAGTGTCCATCTTCTAGACTTGGGCCTTCGGGCTCCGTCTCCAGCATTGGGCTCCTCAGGTTCTTCACGTGCTACGGTACGTCACCCTGGCGCGAAGAAAATAAAATAAGTGAAATAATCAATACTCCAATTAAAACTCCAGATAGAATATTTGGAACGTTTGGTGTATACCAGTGGAATTATAAGGTAGGTTGGGTCTTAGAGGGTCGACAGCGGAAGAATCGGTGGAAACGGAGTTCCAGCAGTGAAGATGTGGTGTTTGGGGGATGCGGGAAAATATTATGAGGGGAGTGGGATTATGGTGTGTGGCAAATGGTTCCTCATGTCGGGACGATCGGGTGAGCGCGAGAATCACCCGAAACGGAGCTACGGCTGAAAAGTTATGGGCTAGTGATAGTTTACGAGGTTTGGGAAAAATATTACGAGTGGTACCACTGAGTATTACTCATTGGGACGAGCCCGTAGGCGCAAGAATCGCTCGGATCCGGTTTACAGTTTGAATGTTATGGCTTTTCAAAAGTTCTAGGGCTTTTCTGTAATTTTGGAAAGTTACAGGGACCTTTCCGTAATTACCAAAAAGTTTAGAGGCTTGGTTGGAAAATGCTAGGGGCTAAAATATAATTACAGAAAGTAGGGGCCTTTCTGTAAAACTTTGGGCTGAAATAGAATTAAAATAAAGGGCAGGGACCTTTCCATAAAAAAACAAGGGCTTGGGATTTTTCTGAAATTTCTGAAATTATTTTTTAAAGGAAAAAAATCCATGGACCTGGTGCACTGTTCTGTGGACTAGGTTCATGGGTTGGGTCTATGGGTTTATGGTTGACTGGGTGGTTAAAATGCATATGTGCACCCTAAAAAGAAAGGGGGTTGAATAGGGAACTGAACGGGGACCGAAGTGTAAAACGGCTTTTTCTCACGTGGACAGAAGGGTCGGATTCTTCTTCCTGGTTCGGTGCCCATGGCCGAACAGGGTGGGGGGCTCGGCCGCAGGGGAGGAGAGGGGAAGGAGGCTCGGCGAGTTGGGAGAAAGAGTGGTGGGTTTCTCGCCCGTCCGTCTGAGGCGTTAGCTCGGGGAGAGGCCACGGGAAGCTGCTGGATTTTTGGGGAGGAGGCAGCCATGGCCGGAGCTCGGGAGAGAAGAAAAAGCTTAAATTGGTGCAACTCGGGGAAAGGAGAGGGGCGGCGTTCACCCAGGGATGGAGAGGAGTCTGTCGCGCAACGGTTTTTATAGCCGAGGTGGGAAGAAGCGACGCGCGCGCGTGGAACTTGACTCTGCGGCGGTTAGCGGGTTACACCGGCGAGGTCAAGCTGGTGGAGTAAATAGCGGCCGTCGGTTTGCGCGCGTCGTAAAGCGGAAGGGTCCGGTCGCGTCGCACGCACAGGCGGAGTTAAGGGCGACGGTGGCGCGACGCGCATGAGTGCAAGGTGGGTGGTGAGGTGGCGAGCTTCGTTGCCATCAATGGTGACTACTGTGCATGAGTAGAATGACTTGACGTGTCGCTGGTGGCGGCTGGCACAGCGGCGTCCGGCCGGGAGCGGGGGTGGAACAAGGGGCAGGCGGATTGCGTGGGAGGGGAGCGTCGGCGCCGTAGTGTGCTGGGGCCGGGGCGAGGCCAGAAGCGCTGGCACAGGCGCGGGCAACAGCAGGCGATAGGAGGCGAGAGACGGCGTTCGCGTCGCGAGGAGCCCGTGCATGTGCTGGGCTGCGAGCGCTCGCAGGGGCCACGCTGGTGGGCTGGAGAAAGGAGAAGGAGAGGGAGGGGGTGGCTGCTGGACCGGGCAGAGGAGGTGGGCTGCGCGGGAAATGGAAAAGGGGAGGGTAGCGGCTTGCTTGGGCTGGGCCGAGGAAAAGGGTAGGGAGGAGGGATTCGGCCCAGGGGAGAGAGAGAGAAGAGTTTATCTTTCACCTGGACTTTTGTCTTATTTGGCTTTTAGGCATACTTTTTATATGGCTTTGGAGTTTCACTTGGAGCATGAACACTCAAAAATACAAGAAGGAGATAAACAAACAATCATATTGGCAAGATTGTTTTTAGTATTCAAAATCTTATTAATCTATTTCTCTAGGTTAAGTATTTAGTGAGGATTTTACTTTATTAAAAAAATTATGAGATCGTATCACAGAGGGGAAGATGGCGCATCTGTTTGTGGGTTTAGTGTGGTGGTTCTTGTAGTCGGGGAGGCGACCATGCGAAGCGGCAGTGGCAGTTTTCGGTTTCTGGAGGCGGCGGTGTTGGACTGGCTCGAGGAAGATGAAGCTCCCCAACTATCGCTCGGCTGGGCTGGCCTTTGTCTACAGGTCTAGGCCAGGTTGCACACCAGGAGTGGACTTTGGTCGGTCTGCGAATCGGCTTAGCAGGTTAGGTGGGTTAGTAGCAGAAGGAAAAGAGGCAAAGAAAAACAATTGGGTCGTACGGGATAGGCTAAGGAGGCAGGGGCGGGCCCACCATGAGTCAACTGTATTTAGTTGAATAAAGATTATTTTAGACAAAAAAATTCATATATAAAATATATTTTCTGTATTTATATAAAAAAAAGATGTTAGCAGCGTTTCTGGCCTTCTGGGTCCGTTTCCCTCCCTGCCAGCCCAACAGACGTCCATCCGAATTGAGAAACCCACAGAGGTCCCCCGTCCCCCGTATCCCGTGAGGTGCCCGACTCGGCGACTCTCGACTCCGTAGTTCGTACTGCCGCCGCCAGGAGGACTGCCCACCGGCCGCCGCCGCCGCACGGCCTCTCGCCCTTTCGGTTCGCTCCCGCCTCGCCAGGACTCCCCGACGTCCCTGCCGGCCACTGCCGCACGGCCTCCCACCCTCCCGGCTCGCTCCCGCCGCGCCAGGACTCCCCGACGTACCTGTCGGCCACCGCCGCACGGCCTCCCGCCCTCCCGGCTCCCTCCCGTCGCGCCGGACTTCCCGACGTCCCTGCCGACCGCCGCCGCATGGCCTCTCGCCCTCCCGGCGCGTTCCTGTCATGCCAGGACTCTCCGACGTCCTTGCCGGCCGCTGCCGCACGACCTACATCTCGGACCGGATCCCGCGCGCGCGCGACCTCTCTGGGCCCTGGCTCCCTCACCGATGGCGGCCACGCACCATATGACCAGACGACGACAGCGCTAAACACTGCGGTGCGACGATGCCCAGTCGCCCACTCGCCCAGTCGCAGCCGCCCGCACCCGCCGACAGACCACCCATAGTACTTGGTATGATTTTAATTGTTTTTTTATGATTAAGCTCTTGAATTGTTCGTATCATTGTATGATTAATTCCTATTTCGCTCAAAAAATTGTGGCTGGTACTTTGTAATTTGATATGATTTAAATTTTAGGTGTGAATCATGAAGAGGAAGAATAATGGCACTATCGATTTGAGAGAATTCATGGCAAGAGCTGCCGCAAAGAAGAAACAATCTAAACCGGTCCAGCCGGTGAGTGAAAGTGTTACACAACCATCTTCAAATGAAAGCCAGATGCAGATGGTGGTGTTCCAAGATCAGAGTGACAGTGGAACAAACACAACAAAGACTCCAATTATAGAAGAGATCCCAATTACACAAGATGATGACTCTGTACCAGTAGATGAATCTGAATGCAGTGATGATGACAATTTTGATGAATATCACATTGAACATGATCCTGGATTGAGGGCTCCAATCTCAAGTTATCCTGTCAATGATAAAGATTCAGTTAGAAGAGCATAATAGGTTTTTGGGTGTTATTGATAGGCAAGTTCAAGAGCTTAATAATAGGTTTGATGAAGTAAATACTGAGCTACTTAGATGCATGGCTGCATTGAGTCCAAGCAATTCATTTTCTGCCTTTGATGTTGATAAGTTGGTTAAGCTTGCTCGGTTTTATCCTTATGACTTTGAATTTTGAAGAAATGAACCAACTTCCTTTTCAACTACAACTTTATATCAAGGATGTGAGAAGTGATGAAAAGTTCAAAAATTTGAAAAGTCTATCAGAGTGTCTATGATGCTATTTAAAGAAGGGAAGGTTTCTAGGTATGACATTGTTTATAAGCTTTTCAATTTGGTTCTTATTCTCTCTGTTACAACTTGCAGCTGCTTATAGGCTTCTCAAATTGATGCATAGCTCTTTATTCTCTCTCTTCCTAGGTATGACATTGTTTATAAGCTCCTCAAATTAGTGCTTATCCTCCCTGTTGCAACTGCTGGTGTTGAGAGAGTATTTTCTATAATGAATTTTATCAAAAACAAGCTAAGAAGCAAGATGGGGCAGAAGTATTTGAATGGTTGCTTGATCACCTTCATTGAAAGAGATTTCTTCTTACAAGCCAAGAATGAGGACATCATCACTTACTTTCAAAGCATTAAGAATCATAAAGTCAAGTTATAATTGTAAGCTCTCTTCTTATTTTCCTATTTATTTCACTTATTGTCAATTTCATATGTTGATCTATGTGTTTGCACTTAATCATGCGTTACGGATACATAATTTAGGCTGTCAAAAAAATTTAGACTATCGATTTTTTTTGTGTGTGTCCCAAATTTTGAATACCCAAGGCTCAAATCCTGGGTCCGCCACTGTAAGGAGGCCACATGAAGTTTTCTTTTTTTCTTTGTGGTATCTATTTCTAAGTCCTTTTGGCTATTTTTTATTGGTAACATTAACAAGAAAACTACTTGAATTTTAAACATATTTTTTAGAGAATAAAATCCCTACTCCATCCTACTCCAACATGAATGCAATAATGCAAAAATAAAAACAAACTAAACTAATTTATTTAATTTGGAAAATATTCTTTTTACCTAAATAATAATAATAACTAAATAATTAAAGTTAAATTTCTAAAATATTATAAAAAACATTAAACTTTGATGATGTTTTATTAACACTCCGAAATTAAAATTTTGGATGTTACAGGTTGCATAGAATAACTCTAAGTTGCTTCACAATGTGGTTTGTAGGGATTTATATGACCTTAATTAATTTAATTTGTATTAGCTTCTATCATTTCATGTGCAGCTTAGTGATAAGTTGATGCTTAATTCACAAGCTAACTAGGATTTAACACTTGGTAATTAATGATTAAATACGGGGTGTCACAGCCCTCCCCCCTTAAAACAATCTCGTCATGAGATTAAGAACAAAGTAAACTAGAGGGAAGAGTGGTAATTAAACTATACCTGAGAATGATGACCAGAATTCCGGGTAATGGATATTCAGAAATTCTTCAGATTCCCAAGTAGATTCATCATCTGAAAGATTACTCCATTGCACTTTATAGAATTTGAGTGTTTGTTTACGGCTTACACGTTCCCTTGTGTCAAGAATTTTTATGGGCTCTTCGGAATATGTGAGGTCTAGTTGAAGATGGTCAAAATTTTCCAGGACAACATCAATCGGTGGCTTGGGACACCGCTTGAATTGTGAGACATGAAAAATATTAAGGACTCTAGATAATTTAGCAGGTAACTCCAGTTTGAATGCTATCGGTCCGCATCAGTCCAAAATTTTGAACGGGTCAATAGAGCGGGGAATTAATTTTCCTTTGACTCCAAACCGGTGTACACCCCGCATAGGTGACACTCGGAGATAGACATAGTCATTCTCACTGAAATGGAGTGGTCTGTGTCGTTGGTTTGCATATTCTCTTGACAATATTTTTTCGCTTTAAGATTTTCCTGAATGGCGTGAACCTTTTCCTCGGCTTCCTTCACAAGATCAGGACCAAAAGTAACTCTTTCTTCAGGTTTGGACCAGTTCAATGGTGTTCGACAACTTCGTCCATAGAATGCTTCAAACAGTGATATTTTCACACTTTCTTGATAATTGTTGTTGTATGAAACTTCGGCATAAGACATATATTCATTCCAGTTACCACTATGTGCTAAAAGACATGCTCTGAGCATATCCATCAAGATTTGGTTGACACGCTCTGTTTGTCCATCGGTAGCAGGGTGGTGAGCTGAACTACGAATTAAGTGTGTACCCAGAGATGCATGCAGTTGTTCCTAGAAATGAACAATGAACTGCGAGCGTCTATCTGAAATGATAGTCCTAGGTACTCCATGAAGACATAAAATTCTTGATATGTATAGCTCTGCATATTGTTTTATCATATACCTATTGTTGACCGGTAAGAAATGAGCAGATTTTGTGAATCTATCCACAATGACCCAAATTGAATCGTGTTTACGCGAAGTGAGAGGTGGGCTAACAATAAAATCTATACTAATGTCTTCCTATTTCTAGGCAGGAATACTCAATTGTTGAAGTAATCCAGCCTGTCTTAAAGGAATTACTTTAATCCTCTGACAAATATCGCACTCTACGACATACCGGACAACTTCTCTCTTTATTCTTGTCCACCAAAAGTTCTTTTTCAGCTCTAGATACATTTTATTACTACCCGAATGAATGGAATATTTTGACTGATGTGCTTCATCCACAATTTTCCAATGAAGGTCAAAGTTTTTTAGTACCATTAAGGGGTCATTGAACCAAGAGTACCGTCCGAGTCTTGTGTAAAACAATTGGCTTTACCATCCTTAATGTTTGGCGGATATATTCCATGCCCTTGTCCCTTTTCTGTGCAGCAATGACTTCTTCACGAATGGTGGAATGTATACTAAGGTTGTTGCTCACTAAAGCAGGCATAATGTGAACGCTTGGTTTTGAAATAATCTTTTCAGTGCCGCTGTCCTGAAATTCCAGCACTAGATTATTGCAATGAATTTTTCTACTGAGCACATCGGTGACTACGTTGTCCTTGCCCAGATGATAATGAATCTCTAGGTTGTAATCCTTGATTAATTCCAGCCACCGACGTTGTCTCATGTTCAAATCAACTTGAGTAAAAATGTATTTCAAGCTCTTATGGTCCGTGCAAATATACACTAAATTTCCAAGCAAATAATGCTTTCAAATTTTTAGTGCAAGCACAACTGCAGCTGGCTCTAAATCATGAGTTGGATAGTGTTCTTCATGTTTCCGTAGTGGACATGATGCGTAGGCAGTCACACGACCACATTGCATAAGCACGCATCCAAGTCCTGTCACAGATGCATCACAATATACGTCAGACGGTTTAGTGATGTCCGACTGAGCCAATACTGGGGCAGTAGTTAATAATTCCTTCAACTTCTAGAACGCTTCTTCACATTTACTATCCCATTCAAACTTCACATCATTTTTCAATAACCTTGTGATGGGCTTCGATAGCTGGGAAAAATTAGGGATAAATCTGTAGTAATAACCAGCTAATCCGAGGAAACTGCAAACTTGATGAACCGATTTAGACGGTTTCCAATCTACCACATCTTGCACTTTGCTAGGTTCTACAGAGATGCCTTCGTCTGAAACTATGTGGCCAAGAAACGGCACACGGTCCAACCAAAATTCACACTTGCTGAATTTTTCATATAACTTGTGATCGCGTGGACGTTGAAGAACAATACGAAGATGTTTGGCATATTCTTCCTTGGACTTAGAATGATGAGGATGTCAGCAATAAATACTATCACAAACTTGTCTAGCTCTGGCATAAATACTGAATTCATGACTTATGTGAAATGGGTAGGAGCGTTGGTTAATCCAAATGACATCACTAGGTACTCGAATAATCCGTATCTCGTAGCAAAGGCGGTCTTTGGAATATCTTCTTCTCTAATCTTTATTTGGTGATAACCCAAATGCTAGGTCAATTTTTGAGAAGACCTTGGCACCAACCAATTGATCAAAAAGGATATCAATACGAAGCAACGAGTATTTATTTTTGATTGTGACTTCACTTAGAGGCTGATAATCAACGACAAGGCGTAGAGACTTGACCTTCTTCTTCACAAAAATAGTGGGACAGCCCCAATGTGAAATACTTGGATGAATGAATCCTTTTTCCAACAGTTCATTTAATTGCTTTTTCAATTCTGCAAGCTCATTCGGGGCCATTTTATATGGTTGATAGGATACTGGAGATGTTTCTGGCTGTAGCTCAATCTTAAATTCCACTTCACGGTCAGGTGGAAGGCCATAGATATCATCCAAAAACATATTGGGGAACTCACAGATGATAGAGATATTTTCTAAAGATTGCCCTTGCAACTGATAGACAACCAAATTTTTCAATGAATCAGTATTTAGCGAAAGGGTGTCTCGGCCATGTAGGGGAGAGTTTAGATGAACAAGACAGGGCTCCACATCTAGCATGGCTCTATGAGTTTTCATCCAAAACATTCCTAAGATCAAATCGATCTCCTGGTTGTTAAGCACAATACAATTGGTGGGGTTAACTCTTTGGTTTATTTTGAGTGGGGCTCCGTGTACTAATTGATCAGTAAGGATTTGTCCAGCGGGGGAACGAACTATATAGCACTTTTCTATGGTGGTGGTTTGGAGTTTATATTTTTAAACATATTCTTTACTAATGAAATTATGTGTAGCACCAGAATCAAAAAGTGTAAGGACAGACTGACGATAAAGTGAGAGTATACCGGTCAGCACATGTTCACCATGAGGGATATCTTCAGCATTGGTGTAGTTGACTTCAGCACCACGAGACGGGATATTCCTAGAATCGTCCTGGTTCTTGCGCTGGTTATGGTTACTATTATTGTTGCACTTGGGTGCAGTGCATTCCTTAGCAAAACGGTCGTACGACCACCGTTATAGAATGGATAGTTGGCTCCACGTTTAGCAGTCTATGGAGCACGTCCATTCTGATTTGGTGCTCGGTTCTAATTATTTTTCTGCTGGTATGGTGCACGAAGCGGGAAGTTCTGTTGCTGCGGTGGCCTCACATAGTTCTGAGCGTACAGGCGCTGAAATTTCTGTTGTGGGGATGCCCGGAAAAGCTGTCCAGTGGGAGATGTGTAAATCAGACGATGCTTAGCTTGTGGAACAGCAGCAGCACTGGCAGGGGCTTTTCATTTGCGGTCCTCTTCTTCAAATTGGCGCATAGCACCTTCTTGAACAATAGGAGCATTGACCAGGTCATTGAACGTAACTGTTGTCTGCCAAGTCAGACATTCCTTCAGCGTGCCATTCATACCATGCAAAAACTGATATCTCTTCTTATCCTCAGTGTTGACATAATTAGTGGCATACTGAGCAAGATGATTGAAAGCTTTAGAATATTGGAGGACATTTCTCCCTCGTTTCAAATCCAAGAATTCCTAAAATTTCCTCTATATGAGGCCAGCAGGAATGAAATGTGCACGGAATGCCGTCATAAACACATTCCATTCAACATGGTGGCCAGCAGTCAGAGAAGCTTCATAATTTTCCCACCAGGCACTAGTAGGGCCTTGGAGTTGTTGGGCAGCGAATAGCACTTTCTGATGCTCAGTGCAGTCCAGCAAACCGAACATGGACTCAGTCTGACGCAGCCAGTGGTCTGCATCCAGAGGCTCTCTGGCACGCTCAAAAGTCTACGGATGAGTACCCAAAAAATCCGAGTGCGTGCACTGACGAGGCTGGTTGTTGTTACGGTTGCCAACACGTTGGACCAAATGGGATATATTCTCCACTAATTGGCAAAGCATCTCGGAGTCACCTCGCTGATGGGTGAGAACAGCAACGAGTATGTCAGCCAGTATGGGTTGTGCAGCACCTCCCTACTGCGAGCTCTTGGGCTCATCCTGGTTTCGAGTATGCACCATGCTGCAATTTATATTGTTGCAAATTAGTCATCTCTTAAAAATAATCCATAAAAACCTATATGTGCACAAGATAAAATTGCAAGAGGGCACAATTCAAAATTTCAGAAATGACAACCATTTTCATTGATTCCAAATCAATTACATGGTTGTTAAAAAGGACACATCACACTAATTCTTACATATATGTGTCAACGCCTAGCTACGGTATTACGGATGCACTATGCTAGACACATGATCCTACATCCAAACTCGAGATACATATATTACAGGAATACAACACATGGTGTAATGACCCATCAACTAGTCTATGATCCCACCATATCCATAGGGCAGGTTGTTAGCACCAGGTTCGTCGTCCTCCATATCGGAGTCATCCGACCTTGTGTCAGAGGAGTCCATGCTAGTGTCAGTCGCCTAATCATACGTGTCCAAGTCATCATCACTAGTATCCTCATCGGGGTCTATGTCTTCTGGCTCTTCCGGTTCCATGGGCTCTTCAGGTTCTTCTGGTTCTGCCATCTCTATATTGTTAATTTCAGCATGCACCATTTCCTCATCCACCTGTTCCCCATATTCTAAGTCAATCTCATCCCAATTGCCTATACGGGGGAAGATGAGCTTCCTTGAAAGCTGTCAATTCATCTTGAGCCTCGATCGTATCATGCTCAAAATTCTCTGGATCCTGTAAGGCTTGGTCACGCTCTTCTATTATCTCATCCATCTCATCGTTCTTCGCATGGATTTGTTGGTTCAGTTCTGAAATTTCTAGAATCTTAGCTTGTTTTTCCCTTCTGAGAGCCGAAGTGCGATCTGGTACATGTCTAGCTGTGTGTACAGATCCATGCATATAGCAAATACTGAAAGAACATAATACTCTGTGACATGCACAACTAGGTGATAGAGCGGATGGTTTTGATCAAAGATAAAATCCAGATGTCGGTTCCACTCAAAATCCTCCAAATCACTGATAGGTAGTAAAGCGACCAGTGTTCCAGCAACTTCATGCTTGCGAGCCTCACAAAATCGAGTTAGGGTATTGAAGGCAGCAACACTCCAAGTGAGGACTAAATCCACTCCAGCGACACTGATAGTCCAAGATTCCCATTCATAAGCGACAGAATAGTTGGCGGGAACGGCAACATGAACCACACATGAAGTGGTTCCATTCTCCTGAAATGTCTTGCCAACATAGGTTGGAGGGATGTTATATTTAAAACTCTCAAGGACTCTCTAGAACAGTTCAGTCAACCCGGGGGTTTCCAATCCATCGGTAATCTCCCAACCAGGCGGGATTTGGTAGATGTTTCCAGCCATCTACAAGGAATGAAATTTGAATGAGTCAACTCTCCCTTATAGTAAAAACGAATTTCATATAAAATACTATGAAATACAAAGACAAAGTTTTAGTTCATATTTTCCAACCTCAAGGGGCAACAAAACAGGAATGGGTTTTTAGAACAGATTATGTCTTGACTGTACAGCAGCCAGAAAAATGAGTATTTTGACCAGAAAGTTAAGACTCCAGAACTGTTTCTTGGCACCAAGTTACAGGAGACTTCCATAGCTTCCTAGAATGTATTTATACTCCCAAAAATTCCAAATAAAACTGGACTTACGAATTTTACAATTTCAGGTTGACAGATTTTTAGTTCAGGGTGACAGAGGCTTACTGTTTTAGCTCTACTGGACCGAGGAAAAATATCCAATTGATGAAACCTATTGGAGATGAAAGTAGACTTCTAAGGGTTTCCAGATTGGGCTTATGAACCAATAAATTTGAACTAAAACTCCAGTTTTGCATTTTTCAAGTTCAAGGTTCATTCTGAAATCACTGGCTGACAGATTGGGTTTAGTTCTTGTTTTTGGGGCTGTTTCTGTTATGATCAAAATTTTATTTTTACATTAGGTGACAGAGTGCTTTTTAATATTTCCAATAAGTATTTATATGCCTCATTTGGTTGAGTAAATTAATTACTACGAATTTTTGAAGCTAGTAGTCAAAATCAGGGCAGATTATTATGAACTTAACAATCGGAGTTATATTTCGAAATTATATGTACTCAACTTGGTTGGATTTTTATGCAGAGGTGAGTGAGCAAGATGAGAGAAAATTTTTAGTTGAGTTATACAGGGATACATGATGCAAAATATTTCAATTTTATTAATCTATCGTTTCTTACAATACAACATATTAGTTTGCTGGCACTTAGCGGCACGAATAATTGGTGACGACCCACACTCAACACGTAAGTCAATCTAATGTTTGTACTAATGGTGTTAGTGTAACTGTAGAAACTCATTGTAGAACTAATACATCAAATTCAAAAGAAACTAAAAAAATAAGCACAATTCTACAAGTAATAATCCATGGAAAAGGATCGCCCCATGATAAGTCATGAGTCAATAGTGTCCTGTATCCGTCTGCAGGCATGGACACCGATATCACACGAGTCTATTAAGCATGCACGTACCTCCGTTTGAAGGAGCCGTAGATGCAATATTTAAACATTCATAACCCAGGGTTAGCTTTGTCACCAACTTTAATATCCTGATATAGGCAATACTAACATATTCCTCACTTGCATACGTCGTAGTTTTAAAAATATGATTTATTTGTTGTATTATCAAGAACCTCGGCTCTGATACCAGCTTTGACACCCCTTCCAAGAAATCGAGGTTCCAAAGGTGTTGTTAACGCAGACACTTGATAATACAACAGTGGTTCAAATTTAAGTCAAATTATTACATCATTAAGATAGTTAAAGTGCAGTGGAATATTACAAGTTCATAATAGTTTGAAAATAGCGGGAGCAAATACGAATACTAATACGATCACTCGATGATAAAACGATGGTAACGATTCATGCCCGAGAATCATTACTGTAGCAGCACACAACTTTACTGTGGCAGTGACTCAGAGTCCCAGTGGCCAGTCCAGCCATGAGGGACTTGCATGTCCCAAGGAAGCATATCAACGGGCAGTTCTATCTCTGGATTACCTAAAAAGAACAATGGTATAAAGCCTGAGTACTAATTACTCAGCAAAGCTTACCGTCAAAGGACCTAGACATGCATTGGCTCTAATAGGATGGCTATTTCAAAGATTTGCTCTAAGCAACCTATTAGTTCTACCAACTTTTATTTAGCCATGTTAATTGGATAGAGCAGAAATATAACTTTAGTGGAGCAGTATAAGAATGGTAAAACATAACATGAGGTAAATACAATATAAGAATTATAGCAATGATAATCATTAATAATCAACATCGGCAAGATAATCCAATTCATAATATCATGTGAGCTAGGTGAAGGCGTAGTGAACAAGCGTACTCATTTCTGCGAGCGACAGCAATTGCAATTGATTTACACCAGCTAGGAAAACCCAAAATACACGACATATACGCACCAATTAAGGTCGTATATGGAAACCATTCGCATGAACATCAAAACAACTTGGTCCCGGGCCAATCTCATCGAGTGGGCATGCCGTCCTGCCAGTAGTACTTCGAGGTATGGACCGCCCACTCCAACAGCAGAAGGCTCAACGACCAATGTACTAGGTACCGTCCTCATTGCCGTGTTAATGCTATATTAGTTTACTAGTGCACATAAACCAGGATGCATTCGGTACTGTTCAATGCTTGATCAAGGGGCCAACGACGGACGGGGTCCTAGGTTTGATAAGGCAGGACTACCGTAGTCAACACCCATGTTTTGTTGCAACCTACACATGCATCATCCCTACCCAGTCATAACATCAAATGTAAATTTATTTCTATTAAGTTCAACTTTAGTGATCAGGTACATTCCTTTGGTACAAATACTAACTACCGGTATTTTCCAATTACTAAGCATAGCAATATAGTACTGAATCCTACCATGACGCATATAACGATAACGTAGGTCATTTGGGAAGCATGCAAAGTGGATTTCCAACCAACTCCTATTAACTTAATGCAACAACCATTATAGACACTAGCTTTGATATTTATAAAACTAGCAAAATTTTATAAAATGGCATATGCAAACATAGGCTTGCCTTGGTCTACACTGGCATTAGCAACTACAACTTCTTGCTCCTCGGTATTGGGTTCCTACTGAAAATTCGGTTCTGGCTCCTAATTCTCATTACCTAAGTATGAGCAAGGTGTCAACGGTACTAAAATAATACCGTATATGCAATAATATGACAAATGCAAAATGTATTGGTGTTATGCTGACCACATTGTTATTAGTGTGTTCTTGAAGCCTTGTGCTTCAAAGAAACGAGTTCCATTTTTGTCATTTTATGTGGAAAAGTCATTTTAATCGGGTTAATATAGTTTTGAGAACAAATAATTCATTTATTATACAAAAAATATGTTTTTGGACATGGGTGATTTATCATGCACAGGGGTATGTATAAATATCATTTTCACCAAGTGGCAACTCCTGGATATTAATATTCTAATTACTAACATTTTTATAAGCAAAAGTGCTAAATAAATCCTAGGGAATAAAATAATGCATATTTTTCATAACAAAAAAATCAGGGTGGTATATTATCATAAAACAATAGTGCATCTCAAAAATCAGACTTAAAATATACCCCTAGAACTTATAGTGATTTATTTGGTGTTTGAACAAGATAAATATTTATTAATTATACAATTAAGAGGCCTCATTTTTGCATTTTTCTGTAATAGAGCACATCAAGATGAAACTAACAAAAATTATTTGGGCTCTATTGGATATATATTTTACTTACTATGGCTTTTCAAAGTTATTAGCATTTTCTGGATATTTTCTAGGGTTTTCTGGTTTTTGTCATTAACACGTCGACGCTGAGTCAAGTGACACCTCGGCGCCACGCGGGCCACATGGCTGCCAGTCAACGTGCCAGTCAGCACCGCCGGAGCAGCGGTAGGGCTTGTTGGAGTGCTCGTCGCCGATGGCTTCGCGTGTTAGAAACTCGCCGCGGTTGCATGGGAGGGCTGAGCGGGCCGGGGCGCGTCGGCTAGGGGCGGTCACGAGAGCAAGTTAATCCTATACTATGACACATGACACTTGGGCTATTAAGTCCCTATGCCAGTTGTAAAGTCAATGATGTTCATAGGTGCAAACAAATTCTCCTAGACATTTACCAATCTAAGCACCACACTTACATTGCTAAACATGCATAACTTTGACCCTACGGATCAAGAAGTAAAGGGCTAGGATATGCATAGCTTTAACCCTACGGATTAACAAGCTATAGACTATAGAACACATAACTCAAACCCTATGGATTGACAAGTCATGGACTAAAGCATGTCTATCCACAGTATGCATTGCATGAGTATAAGGACAAAGGTTCACTAACATAGTTATGTGAAGTCTATAATAACCTAACAAGACTAGGCAATAACCATATATAAAGCACATGACTATCACACTAGTTTAAGGATAAGGCATAAGGAATAAAGAAGATAATAATATGAATAAACGACTAAGTCTTACAAGAGAGGACTAGAGTGGAACTAACTCGAAAGCTCTCCAAGACTAGGTTAAGGACCTCAAGATAGCTCTCCTCTCTCCGAAACTGCACTAGGATCTAAACACTAAATGTAATGTTAGAAAATGGATTCTTGGTGTGTGCTTTGGAGTGAGGCCTCTCCCTTCTATTTATAGATCCCAAACACGGTTCCTGGAGTTGGTAACTGCCGCCTAACCCGCACAACCGTCATTGGGGAGCCACCAGGAGCCAGCACGTGGCAGCCATGCACCAGGGGGCCACTCCCCATTCAACTGAACACCCCTGTTCGGCCGAACAAGGGGGATTCCCCTCGGGTGCTGCCGCCTCTGGTGCCCTACCAGGTGGGTCCCATTTCCTAGTGACACTGTAAGGTCGGTTGTTAAGGTGATTTGCTCCATTAAGTGGGCCAGTCAATCCGTGGGAGTCCCTGTTGTCGTGCTCTGATTAGTAGAAGTTGTGTTTCTTCACCACATGGGTGTATTTCCTCCTCCATTTCATTATTTCTCCTACATGTGAGTATTTCTCTAAGCACTAGTCGATATTTATTAATTCTAACTAACATGCATGGTGCGAATGTTGAATCCTCCTTTATTTTTAGTAATATTGGTGGTTGGAATTGGTATTTAACAACCGTCAACAGTCGGCGACGGGAGGCAGCGGGGAGGAGAAGTTTGGCGAGGTCGTGAAGGTGACTCTAGGCAGGAATCGCAGTGTCAATTCTTCTCACACCTTCACGGCATCATTGCATAGAGCGGCATGGTGATCATGTGCGTCAAGGAAGACAGGAAAGTGGAGCGTGTCGGTGAGGCGGCGTCGGTTTTCATCGGCGGCAACGGAGAACTCCGAATCAAGCGACCCCAAGGCATGAAACAAGGAGGAAAAGTGTCAAGCGCAAGCGATAGGGAGTGGTGCAACAATGGGGAAGGAATGGATCACAACGACTCACCGGCGACGACAAATTTTCAGCTACAGCTGGAGTTGAACAGGGGCAGGGCCGTCGAGAACTCTCCAAGATTCACTTTGCATATGGCACAGTTGGTCTTCGCGGTGCTCGAGGGGAAGTGATGAGGACATCACTCCTATGGATATACACAACACTCCTCCAATTTTGGACTTGCAAGGTCGAATGATTACAGCTCGTGCACGATGACTAAATTTAGAGGTGAGCTCGTTCCTACGTTCTTGGTTATAAGTTACTTTTGAGAATGGTTTGCTACCTAATGATTATATTATGATTAGGAACAATGGAGAGGACCAGGAGATGATGGGAGAAGGACTTGGGAACATGGAGGACCAGCAAGGACTTGGTAGCCAAGGTGGAGGCGCAATCAAAACCCACTTCGAGTCTATATTGGACCCAGGACCAGTATGCACTAAAACGGACTCCCAGGACGCATACGGACTCAGATTTGGACATTATACATATGCACGGAAAGCTAAGGAGAAGCCCTCTCCAATGCCTCTCACGTTATGTCAAAATTCATTATGAGTCATTGGGAAGCGTCAAAAAAAGAGAGGATCTAGAATCTGTATCGGTGCTGCGTCACCTGTTCTTGGCCTTAGGGCTTTGTATCCAATTGAGCCCAATTTGGGGCGCGTCCAGAGGGTCTTGCACGACCCTCGGGTCTATATATACAGCCACTTCCACACCATTAGAGTTTGGGTTTTGCTTAGATCAATTCTGTTCATAAATAGTGTTGTCGTTCATCAGTTTGTGAAACCCTAACTTTGTGAGTTTAATCATACATCTGCAATTTGTTTGCTTTCTTCTTTGCTCATGCTTATGTTCTTGATTCACAGGCAGGGATTAGCCTTCTCGACGAGGTCAACTATGCAACACCGGTTGATAACCGGAGGAGACGTCATGCTGCGATTGCAGGGTTAAGAATGTGTTGTTCTGAAGCTAGATCGATTTGTGTGTCACCTCCGACCAAATCAGCTTACCAAGAACCTTTTGGAAGATCGGGAACCCTTGTTCATATCAGAAAGAGTGGGGGTGAGACACGTGTAGAGGAAGGCTTAGCTCGCTTGGAGTGGCTCGGGAGAAGAAGTGCTCGGATTGCATCCGAGCTTGGCAATGGTGGCCAGGGCAGAGAGGGAAAGAAACGGCCGAGGGGGGTCGGTTTATATGACCACCAGGCTCGAATTTGGGGTGGCCAAAGCTGGGGTGAATGTGTGCGTCGGTTTTTGGTCTTGGTCAAGGGCGGGCCGTCTCGGGCGCACGCGGGGCAGCAGCACCTTTGCTGCGATCATGGTGGCAGCGGGTGGAGGTGACAATGTGGCGTGTGGGCGTGGCAGAGGGCAGCAGCGAGCAATGATGCAGCAGCTCAGTGACGCGTTAGCAATCATACACGCAGCAAAAGGGTGATAGAGAAACGGGGAAGCAGGGAAGCGAGCAATCGACGGGGAAGGCGGGCACGCGTGCATGCTGTTCTTCTCGCCATCGAGCATGAACCACACGTTCATGCACCTTTCCATCGAGCATGAACCAACAAGGTACATGCCCATTGGGGACAACATGGAGAATGATGAACCACACGTTCTTCTCGCCATCACTGACCTCAAGCTAGTGGATGATCATAACAGACGAGTCTACAACCGCCTACGCAACCGTAGCTTGATCCACACTTGGGGCGTATGACGATGACCTACTCTCCACTATAGGTATGGACACTGAGTTCCTTTCTATTTGGAGTGCTTTATGTTGGACCGAATTTGCACACATCATTGAGGAGGATCACACCTTCTCACTATTTAGTTTTTGTACACCTTGTTAAAAGATAACAACGGGATACTTTTCCGCTTGTTCAGAAATGAGCACCGTCTCACTTGGAAAAACCTTAGCACCATTCTTCGATTCAGTCGTGTTTGCAACACTAATTTAGAGGGTGCTATCTCGGGTTTTGAAAGGGGTTCTTTTTGGCAAAGGATTTGGGGGGGGAGTTTTCTTATGATCGCCCTAGGACTAGTGACATTCACAACCCAACTCTATAGTTGTGGCATACGTGGCTTGCTATGACTTGTTTCCCTAGACAAGACACTAGACCTATACGTAATGATGAATTGCGTGTCTTGGATGCTGTTACTACTAAG
Source organism: Eleusine indica (assembly GCA_030378355.1). Lineage (NCBI taxonomy): Eukaryota > Viridiplantae > Streptophyta > Magnoliopsida > Poales > Poaceae > Eleusine > Eleusine indica. The sequence goes on along the minus strand of CM059501.1, from coordinate 25,643,339 downwards.
ATTCCTATTGTACCTGTTGAAGCCATGATTAGGCAATGGTTAGATTATATCAAGGGATCAGGATCCATTGAATGAACTTCTTTAGTGACCCGTATTGCTGCAAGGGTCGGGCTTTAGCTAATCCTAGAATTGATTATCTTTCTAAGCCCCACCCCAGAATTTGCTTTAAATTTCTTGAGCAAGGTCACACTTTAAAGACAGGGTCCCGATGGTGCTACTAGATTTTACTATCCTGGCTATACAAATGAGACCCCACTTCATAGCTCGGGGTATCAATTATTGGGAACTAACCATACAGTTGCAGAGAGAAGGGATGCCTAGCAGGTGCGTCGATCGGTGCACTATAGAGTACAATGTGTGCTATCACTAGTGCAGCCAGAACTACACCACCAGTCCATGATTACTCTACAGGCTCAGAACATTCTGGCGACTCCGCTTGGATGTTTACACCGCAGCAGTATGAGACAACCGGTTCGCCATGGCAGCAAGCTAGTAGTGCACAATGGGGACATGGCCCTGAGTCGATGGTTCGGAATTGAGGGATCCTACACGGAGGATGGATAACCAGGACGTGACAATGGGGGAGATGCGAAACACCCTTGCTACTCACTCCCAGACCACTCGAGAGTGGGAGCAGCACAGCGATGACTAGGTCCATCACCTCTAGGAGCAGCTACGAACGCCCCATGACTACACGGCAGCCTACTACCATTTGAGAGGATTCGATCCATACCAACAGCCGTGAGCAAGAGCAAGCTTGGGGGAGCACCCCCGCCAAGGTGACTTGTATCTTTCCTTTTTTTTCTTTCTTTTTTTTTCGTTTTTAGAATTACCTTTAAAACCACATAAAAATAGTACATTGTCCTGCATGCTAGGGATGTTTGGCCTTCATGTTGAGATGATGAATAGTTGCTCTATTTTATATTCTTCTATAGTCCCTCGCATACAACTTAGCACTCTCTATTGACGATCGCTAAATACTAATTCTGACCGTCAATATAGCCATAAATAAGGGAAGACTTATCATTTTATACGCGCATGTTAGCTAGGAATAAGATTCCACTTCTCCTTGGAGATTTATGTGCATGTAGAGAATATATATAAAAGGAGTGGGGAAATGGAGCGAGATCCATGAAATAACATTTTGACCAATGGGAGAGCGCCAACCGGACTCCCCACGGATCAATGTCATGGCTACACAGGATTGCATAGGAGAACACCGATTTAACAGAAGATAGGACCCACCAACCAGCCATCCCAATGAAGCACACCCCAAGGGGGGCCCACCTGTAGGTCAGCCGACCTAGGGGCTTGGTCGGCCGACCGGGTGTCGCTTCCTCAGCTCTTTCCCAACGTTGGTGCACCGATGTTCCGTGGCTGTTACTCCTGGAAACCGAACTTTGGACACTATAGAAGGAGGGGAGTGCCTCCCACTTCAACACACACCAAGAAAAATCCATTCTCTAGCATTGTACTTAGTCCTTGGGCCCTAGTTGAGTTTTGGATAGAGGAGAGCTGACTAGACGTCCTTGACCTAGTCTTGGAGTCTTGGGTATAGTTTCACACTATCCCTCTATAGTAAGACATGTTCCTTTTTATGAATAGAATTATCTTCATTACTCCTTGTGCTTTGTTTATTTAACCTGTGTGATAGTCATGTGCCTTTTATATGGTTGTTGCCTAGTTATGTTTGGTTGCTCTTTGCTTCACATACTCATACTAGATAGTCTATGCTTTTGCACTCGTTCAACGCTTATTGTGGTTAGACATGCTTTAGTTGATAACTTGTTAATCCGTAGGCTTAATGTTGTGTGATATAATCTTTAGCTTGATGATCCATCAGGTCGAAGTTATGCATGTCTTAGCCCTTGACTTGTTGATCGGGAGGATCGAAGTTATCCATTCTCTAGTACTTGACTCGTTGATCCATCGGGTTAGAGTCAAATGTACTCTTGCTCTCGATTTGTTGGTCCGAAGGGCCGAAGTCCCATAGGAATCAAGAGTATTATTTAGCAATGTTAGGATGGTGCCTAGGTTGGTAAACATCTTTGATTACTTGGTTGCCCCCACAAACAGGAATTGTTGTGGCGGTAAGGACTAAATTACCGTTTGTAACATGTCCTAGTGAAGGATTGCTAGCAGGTGGTGACAGCCCTACTATGCTTATTAATCCTCCCTATCTCAGCTTGACATAAGACTTAGGCTTGTATGTGTTGCATGTATCTAACCTATGGATAGGAGTATAGAACTACATAGGGACCAAGCTTAACTCTTCCTAACCCACTTAACCTAGACTTCGGACTATTGTTAGATTGGATTCTTCTGTGTGTCACTACCCACTATCTTTTATTATCCTTACCCCTATCTATGACTTTGGTATATTATTAGTTATATGGTTATGAACATGCTATCTCTTGACCGCCGTCTTCCAATGGGAGAATTATAAATGACAACCATTGGAGTAACCCAGTGGTGAAATGCTACAACGAGATGTCCGTGCACTTGCGGATTTAACGTGCCCACTCTGACCGTCTGTTGAGTTCTACCAAGACAAGTAAGATTAATAAGCATAGCAGGGCTGTCACCACCTGGTAGCAATCCTATACTAGGACACATGACAAAAGGCAATTAAGTTCTTACCACGACACCTATGTCTGTTCATCGGGCAACCAAGCACTCAAGGATATTTACCAACCTAAGCACCATGCTTACATTGCTAAATAATACTCTCAATTCCCATGGGACTTTGGCCCTTCGGACCAACAAGTCTAGAATAAGAGTACACTTAACTCTAACTTGACGGATCATCGAGTCAAGTACTAGAGAATGCATAACTCTGACCATACGAATCAACAAGTCATGGGCTAAGACATGCATAACATCGACCCTATGGATCATCAAGCTATGGACTATAGGACACATAACATTAACCGTACGGATTAACATGTTATGGACTAACGCATGTCTAACCACACTATGCATTGAACGAGTGCAAAAGCATAGACTGACTAGTATGAGTATGTGAAGCATAAAACAACCAAACATAACTAGGCAACAACCATATAAAAGGCACATGACTATCACACTAGTATAAGTAAATAAAGTAGAAGGAGTAAAGAAAATAATTCTATTAATAAAAGGAACAAGTCTTACTAGAGAGGGTTAGTGTGGAACTATGCCTAAAACTCCAAGACTAGATAAGGGACCTCTAGTCAGCTCTCCTCTATCCTAAACTCCACTAGGACCTGAAGACTAAGTGTAATGCTAGAGAGTGGACTCTTCTTGGTGTGTGTTGAATTGGGAGGCACTCTCCTCCTTTTATAGTGTCCAAATGTCGGTTTCTAGGAGTAACCGCCACGGAACCTCGGCGCATCAACATTACCAATGGGCTGAGGGAGAGACACGTGGAAGCCCGGCCAAAAAGGCCTCAAGACCTGGTCGGCCGACCAGAGGGCCCGGTCGCACAACCAAGAGTTGGGATCGTTGGTCCTAAGCTTTCTTGAGGTGGCTGACATGTGGGTCCTCTTTTGATTTAGGTCGGTGTTCTCCGGAGGAATCCCGTGCAGCCATGTCATTGATCGGTGGGGAGTCCGGTTGGCGCTCTCCCATTGGTCGGAATGTTATTTCACGGATCTTGCTCCATTTCTCTACTCCTTTTACATATATTCTCTGCATGCACATAAATCTCTAAGGACAAGTGGAATCTTATTATTCCTAGCTAACATGCATGAATGAAATGCTAAGTCTTCCCTTATTTGTGGCTATATTGATGGTCGGAATTGGTATTTAACGACTTTCAACAATGGCCACCCTAGCGCACATGAGGACATGTTGTGCAACACCAACAAGAGTTATCCACAAGGAGGTTAAGGGTGGAAACAATGCCCTTATCAACATGGAGGCAACAAAAGCAATCTTAACACTTATGATCATAGTTTTCCCACATTGAGATATATTATCCATGGCCAACCTAAGCTAAATGAAAAAAAATTTTAAAAAGCTAGAGGCTCATGAAAAAAATTTTAGAACGTGTCAAAACTATGGTAGAAACCTTCTCTTCATTCTTTGAGCACTGACAACAATTTAATAAATTACTAAAAACTATATTGGCTCAGCTAGCTGCTGCTATTTCCTCTGTTAGAACTATAGATACGATGAATCCGAGAGGATGTGAATCCACCCGCAAACAGTCATGTAATAACCATGATACAGGAAACTACATCAAGGAAGAGAAGTTATCCAACACCACCAAGAAAGAAGGACACAAGGTGCAGAGGCTTCGTACAAGTGCTATGAGAAGTCAGCCACAACCCCAACGCGAGAAGTCATCTGCATCCTCATCTCAGAGATGAGATACTTGTCACCGAGCTAAAATGCAACGGAGAAGAGTCTCGCTCATTGGACTTCAAATTTGTGAGCATTTTTCTTTCCTCAAATTTTTAGATTTCCATTTGCATTTGTATATTTGAATTCTTTCACAATTTCTGCATGTTGGAATTTATTCCAACCCATTTCCTATTTTCAATAAAAGAAGAATTTCAGAGTTTATCTTTTGAGAAAATGATTTTGTAAAAGATCAAAAATATTTTTCTTTGAAACATATTTCCTTTCTCTTGGGCCACCACCAATGGAGCCCACTGGCCAGATGTTGACGGTCACTAATTACCAAATCCGACCATCAAAAACCTGCATAAGACAATAAAAGTAAAGAACCAACATAGTGGTAGCAGTTTATTACTGATGAATTCCACAAGTGTTGGTGAATATTTGCTTGCAGGTGACTTACCTACGTGATTGAGGTAAAATCCATGTCATCATAGGAGAAAGCACACTTTCAGCCAATCAGAGCGCAGCAGAAGGATCCACGGGCCATAAATAGGGCAAGCCGACGTTCCACATGGCCTAACGGGGATAACCGATGAAGGGACCCACCTATCACTCATATTCAACCGAACACCCCTGTTTGACCGAACAGAGGGTGGGCCCCCGCATCCCCTGCTTCCACGTGTTACCCGTTACCGCCTTTCTATGGTTGGTTGGCCCGGTTAGGGCGGTAGTTACTACCTCAGGAACCGCCTTTGGGACCTATAAAAGGAACGGGCTGGCTCCACTTCACAAACACTTCAAGATTAGTTTAGTACTTCATTTCTCAAAGGCTTTAGCACTGCCAAAGTGCTTAGAAAATAGGAAGAGTGAGGGGAAGTCCAGAGGATGAGTGGGCCTATCCACCTCTTCTCCATGCTTGTACCTCGATGGATGCTTGCCATATTAAGTAAGTCTTCATGATTCCTTTCTTGGTATTTAAGTTTCTTTTTTAAGTAAGTTTTATACTTAGTTGCTTTGCTCGCTCAACGCTCTATTTAGTTAGAGACCTTAGTCTTATATCATCATAGCAAAAGATTAAGGGAGTATTTGAAAGCATAGATGTGGGGTCTAGACCGTAGGTTACCTTTGTTCGCTGTTGGCACCAAAATTTGACCGGTCCTAGTGGTCAACCGCGTGGAGTCAGAATTGGTCAAAGTCAATGGAGTTCAACGACCGAAGAGAATAACGTGGGCCCGTTAGGGTTGTGTTGTCTTCGTCTATTGCAGTTTAGATTTAGTTTAGAAATAAATCAAGTTGGTTTTTTTAAGACTCCTGACCGAATCGGGTTAGAACCCCTTGCATAGGGCTATAAATATGTAATACGATCTGTATGAAAAAAACAACACTTTTGTTCAATACAATTCAGTGCATCGCCAAACTTTTTCTCGACGACATCCTCGTCTCGCGTGGGCTGCATCGGCTCTGATCTCAGCGAGAGACTTGGATTAGTCACCTTCGGTAATTTCATCGACTTCAGCTAGTACTTTCTCATTAAGTTGATATTCTAGTTGTTATCTTTGAAATTGCTACTTATCCGGTAATTAGGTCTTAATTTGGTTTGTAGTATTGACTTAGATTGCATTACTGTCTTAGTTAGGTCCGATCTTCTGCAATTTCTGTAGGTTTTATAAGCTGGGCTTTAGATCTATTATTAGAGTCACTTGTTCGATGCTATCTATAATTAGATTAAATATAGCTCTATTTGCCGTGTTTGAACACTATAATTAGATTAAGTTTGATCTGTTCGAATCAGCAAGGCTACATCGACTTTGATCTCTTGCTGGGCTGATAGGGTTAGATTCGATCTATTTATAGGCAGAGTCGATAGAGTTCTATCGGGATGTTTAGCCGACAGGTTATCACGGTTCGATCGACTTCAAGGTATTTTGCCTATTTTATTGTTGTATATTAGAAGTCGATTGCCCTCTTTTGTTTAATAGGCTAAATCTGTGAATTTAAGGCATATTTGCAATACCAGCTATCAGATATATCGACTTAGCATCTATCGACAGGAAGAGTTCCATGCATGATTACGGTACTTCTATCGACTCTGGCCCATCGACTTTACTACATCGACAGAGTGAGTTTTAGTGCATTTATCATAAACCCATCGACTCTGTTCTTTTAATTTGATTCCTATTGGCAGTATTCACGCATTGTTTTATACTCGCTTATTGAATTGTCGATAAGTCGATACAAATCAGCCAATTAGTTTCTTTTAATATTATTTGCAGTTTATAGCCATCGGCTGGTTTTCACTAATAGTGATCATCAGCCTGTCTTAGGCCGGTGACCTATGGAATTTGACCGTTTGTTTTCTTTATCGATTTGCAGGGAAAATTGACTGGCATGCCCCAGTTTCTGTATTGAGCCTGCACTGGACCTAAGCAGATCTCCCAGGTCACGCGTGTGATTTTCATGTCAACACGCTTTTTGGCACGCCCGGTGGGACTAAGGACTTTAAGCTTCTCAACATGTCTAAACTTGGAATGCCAAAGGATCCCAAGCTCCCTGATAATCCTCCACCAAAACTTGATGATGGTGTGGATCTGAAGATAGAGAACATAATGCCAGTTAATAGGAATGATCTGAGTGATGAAACAAGAGCACAAATTGATCAGAAGATGGCAGAGTATGAGAGCCTTTTGTTGAGCACTTTAGCAAAACCAAGCATGGCAAGACCATATTAATAAATCATTCCCGGCACGGGGCCAGAAACGGTTCACTAATATGTCCCAGAGTCAAGTAGGTAAAATCCGCAAGCGCACGGAGAATACCGCTGTAGCATTTCACCCGGAAGTATTCAGGGTATCGTATTTGTTTATCCCAAAGGAAGGTTATGATCAAGAAGCGTTACTAACATATAAGATCATGTTAACAATTAGCAAGGATATCTAACCAAGACAGGCGGGTACATGATAATAACCGGGTAGTGTGACACACACAGAAGATTCCTACTAAATAAATAAAGTCTAGTGGAGGAAAGACTAGGCTAAGCTACTCCTACTATACATTCCTATACAGTTGCATAGCCTAAGTAGAATACATACAGACCCACACTCAGGTTCAGCAGTCAATAGTATAGCACTTCAGGCACGGACTTACCCCTGCATCCACAGGCGACTTCCGCCAAGAGCCTACGCACTAGCCTAGCGGGGAGGATTTCAAAGGACGGACAGGGCTGTCACCACCTGCCGCCTACCTCAACGAACCAGTAGACTAACGAATAATTGATGCAAATCAGTCACCCAAGTACCATACTTGCATGACCAAAGAGCACTCTGCCCCTCCGCGATTACTATTAACGAGGCAGAGCTACCGTACGAATACAATCACCAAACCCATGCTATACTTTATCAGCTAAAACTAAGCATAGAGACTATAACATATAAACTAGACTATAGTGATGGTATATAACTAGCATGACAATAGTAGTATAATAAATATAAACTACTATCACACAAGTAGACTATACTATCACATATATGGATCACAATATCAAACAAGAAACTCATGACCCAAGCACAACTATATAGAAAATATATATATATTGATAAGAGCAAAGTCTTACAAAAGAGAAAAGATACAAGAGCCATACCAATTCCAAGTGAAGACTTGGGACTAGAGAGCTCTAGACTCAGCCTAACTCCACTAAAACTCCAAGAACTACTACTAGCAAGAGAGAAATGCTTCTTGTGGTGTGTGTTGAGTGTGAAGGCACACCCTCCTATTTATAGCCTCAATAGGTCGGCAAGGGAGCGTAACCGCCACGGAAGGCATCTCAAACCGTCATCAGGAGTCGCGGAGGAGCCAACACGTGGAAGCACTCTCTGATTGGTCGAAAGTGTGTTTTCTTGCCTTTTGAGGTGTTTCCTTCACATTTCCTCCTGCATGCACAAAGTTCTCCAAGTACAAGTGGAACTATATTATTGTGATAATGCATGCGTGTATGAAATGCTAAATTCTCCTTTATTTGAGTATAGTTGACGGTTGAAAATGGTACTTAACAGCCGTCAACAAACTCCCCCAAGCTTACCCTTTGCTCGTCCCGAAGCAAAGATAAACTTAAGTTGTTGATCAGGAGTTGCTACAATGTCCTACTCCTCAATAATACTATGCGCACAACAAAGTACTCTTCCTAGAATTAAATATGTTGGCACATAACTTACCCATTTACCTCGATCCATGGGGCTTTTACACCTCATTGTCTTGGGCGGTTGAGAGATAGAACAATTGCAGGGCACCAATCACTTGCTCTAGATTCCGCTATGTTATTCCGGAGGTTTTCAAAAGATTTTGAAAATAAAAACCAAGTTCCTCAAATGATTCTCTCGGATCACTCAATATGTGTATGATTCCTCACCAAGGCAAAGTGTTGCCTATAATCACCTACTTCTAAATAAGGCTTTATGTGGAGCTCAAGATAGGGATATATGAGGCACTCATGTTCACATAATATTGCTATGTCAAAAGACCGGATCCAAGAAAAATATCAATTCAAACAATCTTGATCAAGATGTGCAAGTGTGTGGGAGAACGGAGGAATGGTGGATGGGAAGAAATAACTCCTTTTTGAATTTTCCTTCTCTCTTTTGGAGTTTCTAGGCTATGGCTATCTTTTGCTTGCTCTCTCTTTTTTTTTTTTGCATAGCCATAGTCCTAGTTTGCAATGAATACTTTGAGAGAGGAATTTTGCAATGGATATATGGAGTGTTTCTTTGGATGGATGGATAGTGGCTTTCTTCCGGTGTAGAAGAATAGCTCACGGTGGATATGGTGGATATGGTGGATGCTATCTTCTTGATTTAGAAGGATAGCTCATGGCGGTGGATGTGTGTATATGATCTTGATCAAGAAAGCATGAAAAGAGTTCTACTAGGGTCACAACAATTTTGACTAAGCTCAATGTGAAACAAGCAGCATATGTGTAAAGGTTTTCAAATGTAAACACTACATATGGCTGTGGTGGGAATTTCATCATTGAGGAACTTATCAATTTGTCATTTTGAAAAATAAAACTCCGGAATTCAAGCTTTACGTTGAGCAAGATCATAGCAGCCCTATCTATCATATCATACCTCTCAACAACTTAGAACTAGAGAATGCATATGCTACCCACAAGATTCAAGTTCAAGGCAAGATTTACCAACAAACCTAACTCTTGAGAGAGTACTAAGTTGTAAACTAGCATTAGAGAGGAATAAAGGACAGAGAAACTATTCATCATCTCAACATAGGAAAATTATACACATTCATACCGCGCATGAAAAGGGAAATATTTTTGTTCTTTTTATGTTTTGCAAATTTTTATGGATTTTCAGATTTAGCAAATGCAAGAAATAAAGGGAAGGGGAAAGATACAAGTTACCGTGAGAAGGGGGGTCCTCCCCCAAGCTTGTTCTTGCTCATATCTGCTGGTTCGGGTCGTAGCCTTGGGAGCGGAAGAAGGCATCCCAATTGCTCTGATTCTGAGCCATCATCGCGTTCAGCTGGCGGAATTGGTTGTCGCTGAAATTCTGCCATTGCTGGGTGTCGGTGACATGTTGCGTGAGAGTTTGTTGCATGCTCTCGGTGCGCAAATCAATGTCGTTCACCCTCCTTGTCAACTCGGACATCCCATAGTTGAGTTCACGGAACCCACGGGATGAGAATGACCGAGTGGCAAAGGATGGCGGTCCGCTTGAACTTGATGACGTCTGCATGGGGTAATCGTACTGAGATTCCCATGCTCCGGCCTGCCATGTTGATGCACCCGCCTCGTCCTGTGGCGGGGGCTGCTCCCATACCGGATCTCCGGTCGGAGTGTGAAACTCCGGTGTAGGCTCCATATGCCTACGGGAACGTGTCGGTCGCCCTGAAACACTATGCCTGCGAACTTCTCCCACTGGCTCAAGTGGGAGGGTTAGTGCCCGACAGTGATACAAACGAAGACCAGGGTTAGGTAACGGGAATTCATTTGTATACCCGGGAAAGTGATAGATCAAGGTATTATTTGGACCATGTTTCAAAGTATGTCCTTGCACAAAATAGTCCTCGCCTAGAAATTCTCTATCTACCGTCAAATATTCAACATGAACATTCTCAAGCAGACCACACTTCTGCGCAATGCGAGTAACTAAAGATGTGCACTCAATTGGTCCTGTCAACTTTATATTGTCTGACCATTGATCAATCATGCATTCCGCGGGTGACACTCTAATTTTCTTAACCATGGCATAAAGTATTTTCAATTCATCTTGCCGGACAACCCTAATGTCACCTCGAGGAAACAAGGTCATAGCCAACCACACATGCATAAGTCTAAGTGTAGGATTATGGATGGCACTTGTTCTAGGCTTGGGACCCCACTCGTTTCCGGAATTCTTTTTCCAAAAACTTTCTTTATGGAACCCCTTTAGCGCTTTATCTAAGTCTAGCCTACATTTAGGATTTAGACCTAGCATAGCATGAAGATCACCCCATGTGACCAAGCGCTCTTGCCCAAACAAGCGAAAAGAAATGCCTTCATCATACTTTCTAAGGGTGCATAAAAACTGCATAGTAAGCAAACGAGAACCCGGCTCATCTACTTCTACGAAATTTAACCAACCCATAGTGCGAAAAATAGAGGCAAATTCTTCTCTCATACCTATTTTCTCGAGGAAGTCCGGATCAAAGCGTCAGGTGTGGGCGAATGGCCGTTCTCTCATGAGCGCGATGGCTTGGCCCTCGCGGTCGTCCTTGATGTCGAGATGCTCCTCGGTGATGAGCAAGGCCGGCCTTTCCTCCGGAATTTCAGCTTCGGGGTCACCATGCCCCGGACTTGGTGTGAGCTCGACGGATGATGCTTGACTCGTGCTTGCACGAGTGCTTTTTCTCCGCTTGATTTCGGCGACTTGCTTCATTCGTTTGAACATGGCTGCACACAAGAACAAACACAAGACAAGAACAAAAACAAGATCGAACAAGTGTTCGGGTGAGCGTTAGTGAAAACGACAAACCCGAGCTTCTCCGAAATTGGTTTTCTTCTCACAACAACTTGCAAATGCACTAAAACAGAGGGGAAATATTTTTTTTTTGGGTTTTTGGGGCTGTAGTAAAGTTGAAGAACACGAAATTTTGGGAGAGCAACAAGTGAGCAAAGGAGGGGAGTGAAAGATGAGCTTGGAATGGTGAAGCTCGTCCTCCTGGGCGGTTTTTATGGCCAAGGAAGCAAGATGGCCGTTAGAAAGGGACAGAGCAACGGCCATATAGCCGTTGGGAGAAAGGAGCACAGGAAAAGGTGGGGCCAGGGGGTCGGCCGATCCCACCAGGTCGGCCGACCTGGCAGGTGGGCCTCCTGGCAGCCCCCTTTTTCCTATGTGTTCCCCAACGGCTAGGGGATTTGTCCCCTGCTGCCTTTTTGCTCAAAAAGCTCGACAAAAAATCTTTTCAAAATGGAAAGCCCAAAAACCTATTTTCTAAATTTTCAAAAATGCAAATGAGTTTAGAAAAATTCCAAGGTGGCTGGAAAAATTCAAAAATGCAGAAATGCAGTGGTCGGGAAAGATCAAAATGTGGTGGAAAGCAAATATGCAATTAAAAGAGCAAATATGGATAACTACCGGTTTAACCTCCCGGCGAGGACTCACCTTTTAAAGTCCGACGAGCGGGACTTTTCTCCGGCGTTCAGCTCGATGAAGCGTTGTCCAGTCCCGGAGATGAAGACACGGATGATGCTTCTTGTTTCATTCGCCACACCTTCTTGGTCTTTGTTGCGGTCGCTGGCTTCTCGGGTTGCCCCGGGATTTTTCCGACTCAGTAGTAGGAACAGCAGCAGCTAACTGAGCTAATTGGGTTTCTATCATTTTATTAAAGCTCAGCTGATTCTTGAGAGCAGAGGAAACACCCTGTATCTTAGTGTGGATGCTCTCAAGAGTCCTATCAGTGGTGGCAAGCTTTTTACTGATGTTATCATTAACCTTAGCTTGACCAAGCACAAGATCTTTCAAGGAGGGCTGATTATAACTGGAATTAAAACCAGAGAAGTTCCCAGAGTTACCTCCTTGGTAGTTGGGACGTGGTGGACCCCAACTTTGACCTCCTTGTGGACGGTAGCCGTTGTTGTTGTTGTTGCCCATGAACATTGCGTCCTCACGGGTCTCAGGGCAGTCATTGCCCGAGTGTCCCGTGTTGCCACAGACCTCGCAAGTCATACGAGCGTCTAGGGCTTTCACTTCTCCATTGGCTTGGTCGTCCATCTTCTTCATGAGAAGGTCAATCTTGGCGGCGAGCATGTCAACCTCCTTGACGGAGTGCATGCCTCGCTGGCGAGGTTGGAGGCGCTCTTCATTCCAACCTTGGTTGGACACCATCTTCTCGATCAAATCTTTTGCCTTGCTCACAGTGAGCGAGAAGAAGGCTCCACCAGCAGCAGCGTCGAGGTGGTCGCGGGCCGATGGAGTAAGCCCGTTGTAGAAGTTCTGGATGATCAGCCAATCATCCATCCCGTGGTGGGGACATGCCAGGATGTACTCCTGGAGCCTCTCCCATGCCTCAGGAATCGACTCCTTCGACTCCTGCTGGAAGCTTGAGATCCTTCCGCGGAGGGCATTGGTCTTGCCCAGCGGGAAGAACTTTGCAAGGAACGCAGCTGAACACTTCTCCCAAGTGTTCACAGCTTCAGGGTTTGCGTAGAACCACTGTCTCGCTCTCCCAAGGAGAGAGAACGGGAACAGTCGAAGGCGAACAGCGTCGGGGGTGACGTCCTTCATTTTGAACGTGTTGCAAATCTCCAGGAATTGCTGGAGATGAGAACTAGCGTCCTCATTGGCTTTCCCACAGAATGGGCTAGCCTGCACCATGGTGATGAGACCGGTCTTGATCTCGAAGTTCGCAACTCCCACATTGCCAGCTGGTCCCGTAGGGATGTTGGCAGCGGAGGGAGCGGAGAACTCGCGGAGGGTCTTGTCGGCCATTTGCTCAGAGCTTGATGGTGCGGGAATGACAGGTTCGATTGGCCGAATCTCCTTACGAGGAGGGGTGAGCCTAGCTCGTGTCCTTCTCAGGAGTGACTCAGGATCTTCAGTGAAGTTTGTCGGCGAGTCGAAACCAGTCATACACTACCCTGTTTTCATACAAAATGCAGAAAACAAAGCAAGGTTAGCCTGCCTAGGAGATAGCCTTAATAATTGCAACACTACTATATACATTAGTAATTTTTCTTAGATCATACGCCTTCCCCGGCAACGGCGCCAGAAATGCTTGTTGACTTTTGCTAAGCCATATTAATAAATCATTCCCGGCACGGGGCCAGAAACGGTTGACTAATATGTCCCAGAGTCAAGTAGGTAAAATCCGCAAGCGCACGGAGAATACCGCTGTAGCATTTCACCCGGAAGTATTCAGGGTATCGTATTTGTTTATCCCAAAGGAAGGTTATGATCAAGAAGCGTTACTAACATATAAGCGTCGACCCATAGTGCGAAAAATAGAGGCAAATTCTTCTCTCATACCTATTTTCTCGAGGAAGTCCGGATCGAAGCGTCGGGTGTGGGCGAATGGCCGTTCTCTCATGAGCGCGATGGCTTGGCCCTCGCGGTCGTCCTTGATGTCGAGATGCTCCTTGGTGATGAGCAAGGCCGGCCTTTCCTCCGGAATTTCAGCTTCGGGGTCACCATGCCCCGGACTTGGTGTGAGCTCGATGGAGGATGCTTGACTCGTGCTTGCACGAGTGCTTTTTCTCCGCTTGATTCCGGCGACTTGCTTCATTCGGTTGAACATGGCTGCACACAAGAACAAACACAAGACAAGAACAAAAACAAGATCGAACAAGTGTTCGGGTGAGCGTTAGTGAAAACGACAAACCCGAGCTTCTCCGAAATTGGTTTTCTTCTCACAACAACTTGCAAATGCACTAAAACAGAGGGGAAATATATTTTCTTTTTTTTTTGGGTTTTTGGGGCTGTAGTAAAGTTGAAGAACACGAAATTTTGGGAGAGCAACAAGTGAGCAAAGGAGGGGAGTGAAAGATGAGCTTGGAATGGTGAAGCTCCTCCTCCTGGGTGGTTTTTATAGCCAAGGAGGCAAGATGGCCGTTAGCAAGGGACAGAGCAACGGCCATATAGCCGTTGGGAGAAAGGAGCACAGGAAAAGGTGGGGCCAGGGGGTCGGCCGACCCCACCAGGTCGGCCGACCTGGCAGTTGGGCCTCCTGGCAGCCCCCTTTTTCCTATGTGTTCCCCAACGGCTAGGGGATTTGTCCCCTGCTGCCTTTTTGCTCAAAAAGCTCGACAAAAAATCTTTTCAAAATGGAAAGCTCAAAAACCTATTTTCTAAATTTTCAGAAATGCAAATGAGTTTTGAAAAATTCCAAGGTGGCTGGAAAAATTCAAAAATGCAGAAATGCAGTGGTCGGGAAAAAATCAAAATGTGGTGGAAAGCAAATATGCAATTAAAAGAGCAAATGTGGATAACTACCGGTTTAACCTCCCGGCGAGGACTCACCTTTTAAAGTCCGACGAGCGGGACTTTTCTCCGGCGTTCAGCTCGATGAAGCGTTGTCCGGTCCCGGAGATGAAGACACGGATGATGCTTCTTGTTTCACTCACCACACCTTCTTGGTCTTTGTTGCGGTCGGTGGCTTCTCGGGCTTCGGAGGCTGCGGTTTTGCAGGCTTCACAGCCTGTTTCTTTGCAGACCTCGGAGGTTGCTGCCTTGTGGACTTCGGAGGCTGTTGCTTAATGTGTGACCTTTGCCTCCTTGCCTTCATCAGTTGTTGCTGGGCAACCTTTTCCTTCTCAAGGAAGTTCTTCATGAATGTGATGAGGCTGTCCTTCTTTGGCGGAGTGACCTCCACTTCCTTGATGTTGCTTGGGTTCGGCCCGTACTTGATACGGATCATGTTGCAATGTTCTTTCCGTGGCCGAAAGTCAAACTTCTCCTCCTTGCCATTGATGTGGAAGCGGATTTCTCCGGCTCCTACATCGATGCGAGCATCCGCAGTGCTGAGAAATGGGCGTCCCAGGATGAGCGGTGTGCTCTTCCCGACGTCTATGTCAAGCACTACGAAGTCGACGGGGATGACGCAATCCCGGATTTTCACCGGAATATCTTCGGCGATCCCCGCCGGATAGCGGACCGTTGAATCGGCCAGCTGCAGCTGCATCGGCGTGGGGGATAGTGTGGTGTAGTTGAGCTTGTCGAAGACATCCTTCGGCATGACGCTCACACTTGCCCCAAGATCACATAAGGCATGGTCGAAGTTCTGTGTCCCGATCGAGCAGGTGATCGTGGGACACCCCGGATCTTTCTTCTTCTCAGGAAGCCGGTTGAGTATAGCAGCGCTACACTCTTCCGTCAGCTTGACAATTTCTGTGGTCGGTAGTGGGCGCTTGTTGCTGATAAGATCCTTGAGGTAGCGAGCGTACGTGGGTACTTGTATCGCATCCAGCAAGGGCACGTTGATGTGCAGCTTCTGGATCACCTCAACGAAGCGTGTGAACTGCTCGTCCACGGTGGGCTTCCTTCTTCTTTCAGGAAACGGCATGAGGTTCGTGTCATAGAACTCATGTGGGGCCGTTTTCCTGGGCGGCAGTTCTTCTTCTTCTGCCGGCTTCTCAGCTGATGTGTCCTTTCCTGCATGGTTAGGGTATGGCGGATCCCGAGTGGACTTACCTCCTCTCGTGGTAACCGCATTAACATTTTCTAAGGGGGTCTCGGGTTGCCCCGGGATTTTCCCCGACTCAGCAGTAGGAACAGCAGCAGCTAACTGAGCTAATTGGGTTTCTATCATTTTATTAAAGCTCAGCTGATTCTTGAGAGCAGCACTACCCTGTTTTCATACAAAAATGCAGAAAACAAAGCAAGGTTAGCCTGCTTAGGAGATAGCCTTAATAATTGCAACACTACTATATACATTAGTAATTTTTCTTAAATCATACGCCTGCCCCGGCAACGGCGCCAGAAATGCTTGTTGACTTTTGCTAAGCCATATTAATAAATCATTCCCGGCACGGGGCCAGAAACGGTTCACTAATATGTCCCAGAGTCAAGTAGGTAAAATCCGCAAGCGCACGGAGAATACCGCTGTAGCATTTCACTCGGAAGTATTCAGGGTATCGTATTTGTTTATCCCAAAGGAAGGTTATGATCAAGAAGCGTTACTAACATATAAGATCATGTTAACAATTAGCAAGGATATCTAACCAAGACAGGCGGGTACATGATAATAACCGGGTAGTGTGACACACACAGAAGATTCCTACTAAATAAATAAAGTCTAGTGGAGGAAAGACTAGGCTAAGCTACTCCTACTATACATTCCTATACAGTTGCATAGCCTAAGTAGAATACATACAGACCCACACTCAGGTTCAGCAGTCAATAGTATAGCACTTCAGGCACGGACTTACCCCTGCATCCACAGGCGACTTCCGCCAAGAGCCTACGCACTAGCCTAGCGGGGAGGATTTCAAAGGACGGACAGGGCTGTCACCACCTGCCGCCTACCTCAACGAACCAGTAGACTAACGAATAATTGATGCAAATCAGTCACCCAAGTACCATACTTGCATGACCAAAGAGCACTCTGCCCCTCCGCGATTACTATTAACGAGGCAGAGCTACCGTACGAATACGATCACCAAACCCATGCTATACTTTATCAGCTAAAACAAAGCATAGAGACTATAACATATAAACTAGACTATAGTGACGGTATATAACTACCATGACAATAGTAGTATAATAAATATAAACTACTATCACACATATGGATCACAATATCAAACAAGAAACTCATGACCCAAGCACAACTATATAGAAAATATATATATATTGATAAGAGCAAAGTCTTACAAAAGGGAAAAGATACAAGAGCCATATCAATTCCAAGTGAAGACTTGGGACTAGAGAGCTCTAGACTCAGCCTAACTCCACTAAAACTCCAAGAACTACTACTAGCAAGAGAGAAATGCTTCTTGTGGTGTGTGTTGAGTGTGAAGGCACACCCTCCTATTTATAGCCTCAATAGGTCGGCAAGGGAGAGTAACCGCCACGGAAGGCATCTCAAACCGTCATCAGGAGTCGCGGAGGAGCCAACACGTGGAAGCCCAGGCGGAGAGGGCGCCCGGCCGGGTCGGCCGACCTGACCAGGTCGGCCGACCTGGGGGTGGCCCCTCCTGGCCTGTGCTTTCTCTAGGTGGCTGTCCTGTGGGCCCTGACGTCGGTTTGCACGGTATTACAGGGAGTTACGTCGGTTAAGTGCTGAAAATGGGCCCTTCAATCCGTGTGACGTCCATGTGGCACTCTCTGATTGGTCGAAAGTGTGTTTTCTTGCCTTTTGAGTATAGTTGACGGTTGAAAATGGTACTTAACAGCCGTCAACACCCACAAGTACCAGCATCTGGTCCTGCATTGACTACTCCAAATACTAATGTTTCAACCGATGACTGGGTAGTGAAGATTGCTGAGGTAATGAGGGAACAATTTGATTTGAAGCCAAAACAGCAGACTTATATGGATCGACCCCCATATCCTCCTAGCTGTGACTTGATTCCTATGCCAAGTCATTATAGTCCACTAGAATTTACTAAGTTTACTGGACAAGACAATACTACCACTGTTGAGCATATCAGCCGGTTTTCGGTGCAATGTGGAGAGGCAGGAACTATTAAAGCATTGAAGATCAAGTTGTTTCCTCTATCCTTGTCTGGATTAGCTTTTTCCTGGTTCGCATCGTTGCCCCCTAATTCCATTATTACTTGGGCCGATCTCGAACAGAAATTTCATAAATACTTCTTTGCTGAAATGAGAGAGATGAGGTTGTCTGATCTGATTTCTGTGAAGCAGAAGGCTCGGGAGTCTGTGCACGATTATGTGCAATTGATCGATAATCAGGTGGCGGAAATAGCATTTAATGTCCTAGTTGCACCTTTGAGGGAGAAGTTTCCTTCGGTCGAGTTTGAGAGCCTGTCTCAGTTAGTGCAGAAGGAGAATTTGACTCAGGGGGCACGATCAAGACCAATTCAAGTCAACTACAATGATTATGAGTTAGAGTCCGATGAAGATGCCGGAGAAGTCAATATGGCTACGTGGACCAGAAACAAGAACGTGTTGTCATGCCCATGGGTGAAGCAGAATGAGCTAGAAGAAAAGTATGACTTCGATATCACCAAGGCCGATAAGATATTTGATATGCTGTTGCAAGAGAAGCACATCCAGTTGCCACCTAATCATGTGATCCCACTTGCTGAAGAATTGAACAAAAGAAAGTACTACAAGTGGCACAACTCGCCATCTCATTACACTAATGAATGCATGGTATTCAGAAGATAGATTCAGTCGGAGATTAAGCAAGGAAAGATCAAGCTTACAATGGGAACCATGAAGATTGATGGGCATCTGTTCCCTGCGAATGTCAATATGGCTGGTATCGACAATGTAGAAGCGTTTATAAATCAGTATCAGAAGACAAGGGACAGGGAGATGTAGGAATCACAGTTTGATCCACATTGGGAATGCCCATTCTTTTAGTATTATTGGGACCACAATATGAAGCTTCCATCGACTAATAGTTGTCCTAAATGCAGCAGACGAGCGGAGCAAAAGTATAAAGGAGCTTCGAGCAGCTATCGACATCGGCCGGGTGACTCTAGAAAGTCGATGGTGGGTAAAGTCGATGAGAATGGAAGGGTGTTAGGTTTTGATTGACTTGGCTCTAGAAAGACAGAATGAAGAAGTTCACTTTGATGAAGAAGTCGATAAAGAGCTCCAGGAAGACCAGGAACAGAGCAATCAGTGGTGTCCATCAAGAATAGTTTCTAGAAGTCAAAAGCGCAGGGTTCAGAGAATGCGGTGCAGACAGATGAGGACTGGCCATTATTATTATGATGAAGTAAGTGATGAGCCACCTTGGAAGGTCTGGAGACCCAAGGTAAAATCACAAGTACAGGTACCAAATGCTACAGTGGGTATGGTGATGATGCTACCACAAGAGTTCATGGCTTCAGAAGACGAAGGATTGTTTGCTGATGGGAGTGGAGCACCACAATTGGTATTTGATATACAACAGGCAATATTTGATAAACCAGATGATTCTAAGCATCGGCACTTGAGGGCTTTGTACTTGAAAGGCTTTGTTTATGGGATGCCGATGGGAAAGATGATGGTCGATGGAGGGGCTGCAGTTAACATCATGCCGATCACCACTACAAGAAAGCTGGGTAAGACTGAGGAAGATTTGATTGATACTAATAATATTTTGCGTGATTATGGTGGTCGTACAGGAGTAGCCAAAGGAGTTTTGAATGTGGAACTCACGATCGGGAGTAAAACTTTGCCGGTTAGTTTCTTTGTCATTAATGGAAAGGAGACCTATAGCCTTCTACTGGGACGTGACTGGATACATGCAAATTGATGTGTTCCATCGACTATGCACAAGTCACTCATCCAGTGAATTGGCGATCGAGTGGAGAGAGTCCCGGCCGATGAAACCGTTAATGTCTCATCGGCCGATTTGGTACCATGGCATGCAGATGATATGAAGTGTTTGTCTTGCAAGATTTGGGATGGAGATTATGTCAAGATTACTACTCAGGGTCTTGAGGTGGTGGACCAGTCAAATTCAAAATTGTTTTTATGATAGACATTCCAATGGATTTGATAGAAAATGGCAAATATTCAAATGAATACAGTTGAGCATTTAGGTCGTCTCATGACCACAAGTGCTAGATTACGGCCAATATGCAAATATTGTCCTAAGCAGAAAAAATAAAAGGTGATGAAAAGAAACGGAGATGTTTCATAGCCGATGAGTTACCGTTGACTTTAGATGGCTGATATTACAGAGATCGCCCTTAGTGCAAAAAGTATTACAAAACAAAATTTTGTTCAGACAGTTAGTAACTATTTACATTTACTCTACTAGACAATAAAAATTGATGAGGTTGATGGCTCGGGTTCTGAGTTGTTCTACTTCAGTGATGGCATAGGCATCTGACTCAATTAACCCAGGGATGTTGGAGGCCGCGTTCCACAGGCTGGAGGCTTCAGTATAAGCTGATGTGATGACAGCTTCTTGTGCAATGATTTCATTTGGCACTTGACTCCAAGTTGTTTCCATATCGGTTATTTCTCGGTTTTTTGTCTTCCAAGGCAGCTTGGATTTCATCATGCTCCTTTCGTAGGTTCTCCAGCTTTGTTTCAAGGTCGGCTGATTTGGAGATTCAAGAAATATATTTGCTTTGCTCTTCGACTGCCTTCTTGTCTGCCGCTTCTGCATGTTCCCTTTGCTCCAACCGTTGCTCGATGCGAGATTTGGCTTCCAGTACTCGGATTTGTTGAAATTCAATGAAGGCCCCTGGTTGTAGTACTGAGGCAAGGCCAAGAGGCAGTGAATCCTTGATCTCTAGATATCGTTGCCTGATGGGAGTAGCGTCTGACACTAGTTGTTCGATGGGGATTCCAATTAGTTGTTCATGGATTTGCCGGAGAGTGGCCCAGGAGGTAGACCGAAGAGGTGCGCCTGGCAGTATGAACCTGCAAGAAAAGCACAGATGAGGAGCCGATGAATATTTGAAAGATAAATTAAGAGGAGTTCAAATTTTTACCACCGTCTCTAAAGAGGGAGCAGGTCTTGAAGTATCAGTTGGCGCGGTTTCGACAGGAGTATAAGATGACGAAATTGCCTAGGGAAAACAAAGCGTCAAGATATGAAATAATTGCATGTTAAGTTAGTCAAAGGGAGTACATGTGGGTCTGTCTAAGGGATGATAGCCCAAGTCGATGAGGTCGCAACGGTGGAGATGAATTCCTCGGTCGGTTTCTCAGAATTGACTATATCGACGTTGTCAGAGTCGATCAAGGCAGTATGCATCGAGAAATCTGACAAAATAGCA
The DNA here is from genome assembly GCA_030378355.1 of Eleusine indica. Taxonomy (NCBI): domain Eukaryota; kingdom Viridiplantae; phylum Streptophyta; class Magnoliopsida; order Poales; family Poaceae; genus Eleusine; species Eleusine indica. The sequence continues at coordinate 25,622,119 of CM059501.1, read as the reverse complement.
CTACTAGATTGACCTCCAGAACTTGGTAATATGTCCTAAAAGGGAACCAGAAGGTGAGCTACATTCACAAAAGAGAGGAGAGTTTAGAAATAATAATAAAAAAAGAGGTTCTCTTACCGTGGCCACTGAAGATGAGGGTTGTTCTATCGTCTCATGAGAGTGCATTTGTTCTTCTGTTGATAATTTATTGCCTTGAGCCGATGGAGCCACTGTTGATGGAATGAAAGGAGTCGATGGAAGTCCCTGAAAGAAATTTGTAGAAATTAGCACTAAAGAAAGGCAAGGATAATATTGGATCACATGAGTTACCTGCGTAGCATGAGCGAGCTCAGAGACGACTTCTTGGGCTACTTTTGGGAGTGCAGTTGAAGTCAATGGAGCTGCAGGGGTCAATGATGGGACCTGGAGAATGTATAAAGTTAGAAGGAAAAGCAAGGGCAGGATGAATATGAATGCAAGTACCTGTGTGCATTGAGAATGGTCGGTGGTGACTTCTTGTGTTGTCTCTTCGAAAAGGGGTAAAGTGGATGAAGCCGCGAGAGTTGATGATGGGGTCCAAATATTGCGTAAAATTAAGGAGCAGGAAGCGCAATGTGAACAAATGCAGTAGCAGTGTGGTGTGAATATGAATTACATGCAAATTGAAAAGGGTTAAAGATATTACTTGAGCAGCTAGGGTGGAGATGGATGGAGCCGATACAGTCGCTGCAAGTTTGGGTATTTTCTGTTGTTTTGTAGCTTGAGTTGATGAAGCTAAAGGAGTGTTCTTTCATTTTTTGGCCACTACTTTTCGAGTTGTCTTCTTCAACCCTCGGCCGCTGAGAATTTGGGCAGGTGTTGGATCATCACAACCTATGATGGGGTTGTTAGCCGTTCGGTAGTACTTGATCGGCTTCCCGCTATTGCTTATAGTTGGAGGAGTTATGGCCGGGTCCTGCGTCAAGAGAAGGTTACTTGTGAAAGTCGATGAGGATATAAATTAAGTGGATATCAAATGAAAGAGACTTACTGCATCTACAACGCCAATGAGGTGGTCGAACAACTAATTGCAAAAAAGATGTTTTCTCCATTCTCTCCACCAGTCCCTAAACAGATCCGAGATGGAAGGGAGCAATTCGACGTTTGCTGGATTGCCCATTGGAATTTCTGAAGCCATATCATAGATCTTTTTGTATTCTAGAGAGCTCTTGAGTTCTTGTCTGGCCCGGAGTCACCCAATGAAGAAGGAACCAGCTGGGAGATGTTCGAAGCCAAGTTGACAGGCGATCACTGATGGGTTATAGAATTCATATGAGCGAGTCCTGCGCTCTCCGCCATGGAAGTCGACAGGCAGGATGCTGGGTCTAATACATGTCTCCAAGATGAGTGTTGATTCCGTGTCTTGAAGAGGATTGTCGGGACGAAAACTCAAAGGGTTCTCGAACTCCAAATCATCATAGAGGAACCAAAGCCACTTGTCTATTTGGATGCCATTGTAGAACATGGTAAACTAAATATTGAAGTTTTCCATCGACATTCGGCCTCCAGGGACTACCATGGCAGCTTCACCTAAAGATGTGCAACGACGAGTGTGTATCTCTTCACCTTCTGCAGCATTCGTCGATGGGAAAGAGTTTTCTGAGAAAGGGGCCAAATTCATGGCCTGAGAATAATAGACATTGAGCAATAATTGTATAAACCACCATGGACCTCCTGCTGTGATAGTTTGGTTGGTTTGGAGGCTGACAGCAGTGCGGTGAAGGAGGTGGTATACTAAGCCTAAGAGGTATTTGCCCAGGGCAAACTTTTTGCCTACGGCTAATATGTCGGCTATTCCCGGGAAGTTGATGGTAGGCATGCAAGATGACCAATAGAAAATAAAGTGCTCTAGCCTGAGATTTAGAAATACAGATAGTTCTCAGTTGGAAACTGATTCGGTGTTTTTGTGAGCCACGATATATCTCGGCCAACTATTCACCCCTTTGGTGTTAAGCTGCCGGTTGTTGTGAGTATTTTGGATGAGGAAGGGGTCATAGTACTGGTCGACATTCAATCCAGTTAACATTAGCACATCCATAAGGGAGGGTGCCATTGGACCTTGATGGAACAGAAAAGCATTCAGGGCATCAGACCAGAAATAAGATGCTGCTGCCAGTATCGGTTCATTCTTGGCCATATCGACCAGCCAAAGTGACAATGCCATATCGATTTGGGTGTCTAGAAGAATAGGAGCATGAGCAGTAGTGACCCTACGGTACCAATTTCTCCATCCCAGAATTGATGATGACCATGATCTAAAAACGGTTTTCCATGGCTTAGGGGTGGCTAGAGTTTATTTGAAGGGAATTCAGTTGGTTTCACAATTGATAAGTTTCATGGGATCAAAATCATTGTAGGGGCCCAAATAAAAATTGTTCTGATCAACGCCAGATGGGATGCAGATCTGGTTCTTGAGTTCATAGTGTGAACAAAAGATGAAGCTAGTATTACAAAGGGGAGCTAAATGGTCATGTTTACTACTAGTTCATATGAGAATGAAGGTGTTACAGTAAACATGAAGGTAAAAATGCTGCAGTGATGAAGAGCTTAGCAGATTGGATCTAAGATTAAGATCTAAAGGGTAGAGGAAAGCGAAAAAGGATTACCTCGAGAACGGTTTCTGGGGTAGCCATCACCGATGGTTGAGTTCTTTGGTGTTTGTCGGTGTTTCAAGTTGAGGATGGTCGGGGAGGAGAAGAGTGCCAGTGGAGCAGGAGAGAGAAGAAGATCAAAAGGCTTGAGCTCGAGGGAAAATGAAAGTAGGAAGAAGAAGCATTTATAAGGATGGGACATCGATAGGTTGCGGTAAAGGCGCATGGTAAACGAGGAGATAAATCCGGCGCACAAAGGATTTCGTACCCCGGACTCGGGGGGGCATGTGTTGGCACCGAAATTTGACTGGTCCCAGTGGTCAGTCGCGTGGAGTCAGAATCGGCCAAAGTCAATGGAGTTCAACGGTCGAGGAGAATAAAGTGGGCCCGTTAGGGTTGTGTTTTCTTCATCTATTTTAGTTTAGATTTAGTTTAGAAATAAATCAAGTCGGTTTGTTTAAGAGTACTGACCGAATCGGGTCAGAACCCCTTGCATGGAGCTATAAATATGTAATAGGATCTGTATGAAAAAAAACTATTCCGTTCAATACAATTCGGCGCATCGCCAAAACTTGTTCTCGATGACATCCTCGTCTCACGTGGGCTGCATCGTCTTTGATCTCGGTGAGAGACTTTGATTAGTCTCCTTCGGTAATTTCATCGACTTCAGCTAGTACTTTCTCATTAAGTTGATGTTTTAGTTGTTATCTTTGAAATTGCTAGTTATCCGGTAATTAGGTCTTGATTTGGTTTGTAGTATCGACTTAGATTGCAATACTGTCTTGGTTAGGTCCGATCTTCTGCAATTTCTGTAGGTTTTATAAGCTGGGTTTTAGAGATATTATTCGAGTCACTCGATCGATCCTATCTATAATTAGATTCTAGCTCTAATTGTCGTGTTTGAACACTGTCTCAATTAAGTTCGATCTGTTCGAATCAGCAAGGCTGCATCGACTTTGATCTCTTGCTGGGCTGACAGGGTTAGATTAGATCTGTTTATAGGTAGAGTCGATAGATTTCTATCAGGACGTTTAGCCGACACGTTATCACGGTTCGATCGACTTCATGGTATTTTGCCTATTTTATTGTTATATAGTAGAAGTCGATTGCCCCCTTTTGTTCAAAAATAGGACTAGATCTGTGAATTTAAGGCATATTTGCAATACCAGCTATCAGATCTATCGACTTAGCATCTAACGACAGGCAGAGTTCCATGCATGATTATGATACTTCTATCGACTTTGGCCCATCGACTTTACTTCATCGATAGAGCTAGTTTTAGTGCATTTATTATAAACCCATCGACTCTGTTCTTTCAATTCGATTCCTATCGGCATTATTCACGCATTGTTTTATACTCACTTATTGAATTGCCAATAAGTCGATACAAATCAGTCGATTAGTTTCTTTTAATATTATTTGTTGTTTATAGTCATCGGCTGGTTTTCACTAAAAGTGATCATCGGCTTTCTTCATCGGCCTATCTTAGGACGGTGACCCGTGGAATTTGATGGTTCATTTTCTTTGTCGATTTGCAGGGAAAATTGACTAGCACGTCCCGGTTTCTGTATTGAGCCTGCACTGGAGCTAAGCAGATCTCCCGGGTCACGCGTGTGATTTTCGTATCAACAATCACGTAGTCCACGGATTGCAAGAGGCAGGCAGTAGGTGGTGACAGCCCTATCTGTCCTTTGACATCCTCCATGATCGGCTACGCAGTAGGCTCTTGGCCGGAATCGCACTTTGGATGCAGGGGAAAACCGTATGTCCAATACAAGCAACCTAGTAGTACTCTTACATTGATTAGGACCTTGTAACCATTAGGAATCCTCTCTACCCAAAGCCACAATTATCTTGGTGTCCTTGGTCGAACTAGAACAGAAGATTCGGCACACATGTTCCCTGTGGATTCGATACCATGGAATACTCCTAGGTGAAAGCTACTTCGGTATCCGTATGCTTGCGGATTTAATCTGTGGTTGTTAAAATACCCAACAAGCTTTCTAGCGCCGTTGCCGGGGAACGGTTGCTGTTTGATCTTCGAACCTAGTTCGCCTCATACCTTTATATTTTTCTTTATTTATTTCTTATCTCTTTTCTCTAATGGAGCAACCAACAATTCAAAACCTTTCTGCACCAAAGGGTGAGTTCTTCGAGCCGTCGCTTTCAGTGGACCCAATTCATTTATCTGGCTTTGAACTCCGCCCCAACTTTATAGCCATGAATCGGGAACAATCCTTCTCGGGTTTAAATAGCAAAAACCCGTTCCATCATTTGTGAGAGTTGGAGCATTTGGTGATGAATGACAAACATGAAATGTAACTAATGTCTACACGAGTATTGTTCGTGTAGCAAACCTTTTCTACTCTATGATGATTATTGATGGTGGCCTTGACAATGGATGACAATGACCACAAGTATGGAGGCTTGTAAGCTTGATGGAGTCCAAGGGTTGATGAAGATGGATCAAGGCTAAGGACAAGCTATGGAGCAAGTGTTGGGAACACTTGTCTAGTTGTTAGGGTCTTGAGTCCATAGGAAAAACCGGACTATCAAGGGTGTCTAGATCATTTCTCTTAGGTCATGTCTAGTCATTGATGTGCATAGATGCTCAGTGAAATCACAGGCACTAGGTGACAGTGGAGAAGCCAAGGAGCTGTTCGGAGAAGCCGGGAAATGAAGTCAAGCGAGGATGAGAACTTTCAGCTTCTGGACATAGTGACCAGACAGAAGGGTCAGTGGAGACTGGACTGTACGGTCACTAGAAGAATAGGAAATCCAGAGAAGAGACTCAGCGAGGAATCTGTTTGTGCTGAAGTCAGAAGAGACTAGACGGTCCAGTCTATAGACCGGACGATCCGGTCCAGGGATATGCTTAGGTTGTTGTTCCTTTCATAGGTTCATTATCTTGCTAGTGTCATCACCACTATAATTGCATAGGAGTTGTTTTGAGTGGTCGGTTTTAGGAATTGGTGAATTTGGTACATATAGCGAGTACCCAATTCACCCCCCCCCCCCCCCGCCCTCTCGGTCCTTTCAAGTGGTATCAGAGCCAAGTTCTCATCGTAGGGCTTAACCGCCATGAGTAGTGACCATATTGAGTTGGGATGTTATCCCATTCAGGGCCGGATCATGGCTCATGGAAGGATCACTTGAAAAACTACCTAACTGCCATGATTCTAGATGAGTTGATGGACACACTTGTGGACTTTGCCAATTCCTTTACCAATAATCTTATGTATGATGATGATTATGTGGATGTGCCTAGTTCTAGTGAGTGCCTAGATTCTACTAGTGATGATTTGATAGGTTGCTCTACTAGTGTCCTTAATGTGTTGAGTGATGATGATGTTTCTCTTGATCTTGCTTGCTCCACTAGCATGACTAGGATTGATGATTGTGAGTCTTTTATTGATCATGCTAGTGCTTCACCTGTTGAGGAGTTCTTTGCTTTTCGTGTTAATAAGAATGAGGACTTACATGACTCTCTTATTCGCTTGTGAGGTATTATGGACAGGATTGGAGCAACTACTTTCAAGCTTCCCAAGATTATGATAGTCGAGAAGATCCTCACCTTGCTCCCTCATAGCAAGCTCTTCTACATCACCCTTCATCTCATCATGGAGAAGGGTCTCTCCGTCGAGGATGTGACTGGGTTGCTATTCGAGGATGAGGAGATCACTGAAGCTGGACTGGGGAGAAGAATTTCAAGGCAAACAATGAAGCATCTTCAAGCAAAGAGAAAGTAGCCTCGAGCTCAAACTTCTCTGATCCCTCCACAAGATTGCCTTGCAGTAGCTTCTACAACCCCTTCGGATCAAGACCCACACCGAGCTCTTTATCAATCGCTTCATCAAGCTTTACCTCAAGTGCCATTCCAAGTTCTACTCCAAGCACATCGGGGTGGACCATGCATTGGTGTGAGAGGAGTGCCGACCACAATGCTCACATGATCATTATAGATGATCAATCTCATCACTACGGCTCCAGCGCCTCTACCTCCCCCGCCACAAGATCGACTTTGGCATCTTTGTCAAACTCACCAACAGGATCTCATTTTTCAACTTGATGAATTTGTGAGAAATCCGAATGATGATCTTTGTGATACTCTCTTAAGCATCTATGATCTTATGTGTAATATAAACTCCTTCAGAGGTCTTTGGAGGATTGCATCACATGAGGTGATTGACAAGCTCCTCCAACAAATCACAACTCCTGAGAGGGGTTTCTTACTTAGAGGTAGTCAACAGAAGGCATGAGCTCTCAATTGAGAGAGCAATGGAGATGATACTTGTGCTCCACTCACAAGTGGGACATGTGCTTGAGCACATCACTGGTCTCTATGATCCTCCCCACTATTATATCGACCTTGACAATATGCACATGGGGGATGGTCATGGACATTGGAGATATCGTGCTCCTCATTATCCCATTAGGAGGAGACTTCAGGAAGGGATTGCAAGAATCCCTATCTATGAGGATGGGCTTATCATTCGACGTGATGAGGTTAGTGCTAGTCCATCATGTAATGCTTTGGATACTAACCCTTCTTCCTCTAGTGCTTGTCTTATGGCTACCACCAGGGTCAACTACAAGAGTGGAGGTACTCATTGTATACTTGAAAGTGGGTGCACCCAACACATGACTGGGAAGCCAACCATGTTCACCAACATTGATGAAGATGAAGACGGTGAGAAGGTGACATTTGGGGATAACTCAAAGGGGAGAATTAGAGGATCAGGCAAGGTGGCCATTACTGAGGAGCTCCATCTCTCCAAGGTCTTTCTTGTGGAAACCCTCATTTTCAACCTCCTATCTATTGGTCAGCTTTGTGACATGAGATTCAAGCGCACATTTGATGAGCATGATGCAATGATTGAAAATGCAAAGAAAGGGCTAGTATTTCATGGAGTGAGGCATGGGAACTTGTATGTCACGGACTTCAAATCAAGCAATATGCCACCAAGTACTTGCCTATTCACCAAGGCAACAAAGGGATGGTTGTGGCATAGAAGACTGGCACATGTTGGAATGATTCAACTCAGAAAAGTGGTCAAGAGGAATATAGTTGAAGGAATTAAGGATATCACCTTTGAGAAGGACAGATTGTGTAGTGGTTGTCAGGCTGGGAACCAAGTTGCATCATCTCACCCCACCAAATCATCCATGTCTACATCTCGTCCTTTAGAGCTCTTGCACGTGGACTTGTTTCCACCACCACATTACAAGAGTCTAGGAGGGAATCTATATTGCTTGGTGATTGTGGATGACTTTACAAGATACACTTGGACATTCTTCCTTGAGGACAAGTCTCAAGCAAGTGACATCTTCAGGAAGTTCGCAAGGAGAGCAAAGAATGAATTCAAGGCTAACATTGTGAAGATAAGGAGTGACAATGAGACTAAGTTCAAGAACACAACATTTGAGGAGTATTATGATAAGAAGGGGATCAAGCATGAATTCTCTACTACATATACTCCCGAGCAGAATAGAGTAGTAGAGAGGAAGAACAAGACACTCATCACCCTTGCTCGTGCCATGTTAGATGAGTATGGAACTCATGAGTGGTGTTCGGCTGAAGCAATCAACACAGCTTGCTACACCTCAAACTATGTCTATCTTGACCGATTGTTAAAGAAGAAACCTTATGAGCTATTAGTTTGACGGAAACCCAATGTTTCCTATTTTGGGGTCTTTGGCTGCACTTATTACATTCTCAAGAAGAAGAGGAAGCCCGGGAAGTTTGAGAGCAAAACTGATGAAGGGATTCTTGTTGGGTACTCAGGGACTTCTAAGTCATATAGGGTCTACAACTCAGCAACAGGTTGTGTGGAAGTATCCTATGATGTGCAATTTGATGAGTCAAAGGGTTCTCAGAAGGGAGATGAATTCCATGAAGGAAATATTGGAGATGAACCTATGAGGGAAGCTTTGAGATACATGCCCATGGGCGAGGTTTTACCCCACGAGGCCAATGATGATGATATTGGTGAACCCTCTACTCCACCACCTCAACCAACCTCTTCCTCCGAGGTGCAAGAACCAACCCAAGATGCCATTGACACACACCCTAGCTCCTCCCAAGATTCATTGAGAGTGCATCCACCTACCAAAGAGGAAACCCAAGTGAGAAGTGAGCCACAAGCCTCCCCACATACATCACCTCGAGCCACTTCTCCAAGCTCTTCAGATGATATTTCCTCATCCACTCCAAGCTCTAGTTCCAAGACAAGAAAGCATATGAGTGATACCCCCACCTCACTAAGAATCCAAGACACTCATATCTCAAGAAAGCAAGCAATCCATGATGCACAAGATACTTCACCTAGAGCCCCTCCCACTCAAGAAGAACATCATCCTAGACCCAAAGGCAACAACAAGGATCATTCACGTGACTTGATCATTGGGAGTCCATATCAAGGAGTTAGGACAAGGAGAAATCAATACAAGCCCAACTATGTGAGTGAAGAAAATGATGAGGCAAATGTTGTAATTGAGAAGTTCTCTTTCGTCTCTATGATTGAGCCTACAACAATTGATGAAGCTATGGATGATCACAAATGGGTTATTGCTATGCAAGAAGAGTTGAACAACTTCAAGAGATACAAAGTATGGAAATGGGTTGAGAGGCCCAAGAATCATAATATGGTTGGCACCAAGTGGGTCTTCAAGAACAAGCAAGATGAGAAAGGGGCAATTGTCAAGAACAAGGCTCGTCTAGTGGCCAAGGGGTATTCTCATGTGGTGGGAATTGACTTTGAAGAAACATTTGCTCATGTGGCCCACCTTGAAGCAATTCGGATCTTACTTGCCTATGCATCACACAATGGCTTCAAGCTCTATCAAATGGATGTCAAAAGTGCCTTCTTGAATGGAAAGATCAATGAGAAAGTCTATGTCAAACAACCTCTAGGGTTTGAGGATCCCTAAACATCCAAGACATGTGCACAAACTGAAGAAAGCTCTCTATGGCCTCAAGCAAGCACCAAGGGCATGGTATGAACACTTGAGGAACTTCCTTCTCAAGAAAGGTTTCAAGATTGGAAGCATTGATAGCACCTTATTCACAAGACATGTTAGGAAGGATCTCTTTGTGTACCAAATCTATGTGGATGATATCATCTATGGGTCAACCAATGAAAAATTCAATGAGGAGTTCCGAGAAATAATGGCAAGGGAATTTCAAATGTCAATGATTGGGGAGTTGCATGTGTTCCTTAGTTTTTAAGTGAAGCAATTGAGAGAAGGGAACTTCATCTACCAAGAGAAGTACACCAAGGACCATATCAAGAGATTCAATATGGAAAATTACAAACGCTTGCACACACCTATGGCAACAAGCAAACCCTTGGATGATGATGCAAAGGGAAAACCGGTAAACCCCAAGCTCTATAGATCAATGATTGGTTCTTTACTTTATCTCACCGCCTCAAGACCGGACATCATGTTTAGTGTGTGCTTGTGTGCATGCTATCAAGCAAATCCAAAGGAGTCTCACTTGAAGGCAGTGAAGAGAATTTTGAGATACCTCAAGTACACACCTACCATGGGATTATGGTATCCTAGAGGAACAAGCTTTGAGTTACTTGGGTACTCGGCTTCGGACTTCACGGGTTGCAAGGTGATTAGGAAGAGTACATCGGGAGGTTGTCACTTTCTAGGAAGATCTCTAGTATTTTGGAGCTCAATGAAGCAAAACTCGATGGCTCTATCTATTGCCGAAGTGAAGTACATGGCGGTGGGAGCGTGTTGTGCCCAACTTCTCTATATGAGGAAAACGCTCTCGGATTATGGCCTCAACTACACTCAAATGCCATTATATTATGACAGTGAGGCGGCAATCAAGATGGCTCTCAAAACTAGAGATCATGGTCATGCAAAGCATATACAAGTGAGGCATCACTTCATAAGGGACCATGTTGAGAAGAAGGATATTGAGTTGGTGAGTGTGCGGACTCATGAACAATTGGCAGATATCTTCACCAAGCTACTTGATGAGAAGACCTACAACAAGCTAAGGGGAGACCTCAGTGTTCTCGACCTTTCAATCTTCACATGAGTAACCCGAAAGCTTGTCTCTTGTATATATGTATAGTCTTTTTTGTTTGTTGTTTCGTGCTTGTTTCTCTTTGTTTGTAGGTCAACTTCGGACCACCTTGAGATAACAATGGACACAGGTTAATCTTGGAAAGGTGGCTCATGGGATGCCTACCGCTTTGAAGAATGGTGTATTGTGAGTAAGCTCGAGAAGGGACCAACATGTTGTTGTCACTTTGGTTTATAGTTTTTCTGTCTCTTTTCTTTAGAATCGCATCATGCATTTGTATGCTTGTTCCATTTGCATTCTTTGCATTCATGCACTCTTGCATCGTGATACCTTACATGCTCCCGAGCATGTTTCTACGGGGAGTTGCTTATTTACAATGTAAGTATATGACCCTCTAGATGATCGCATAGTGATCTTTGTGCTTGAAGCCCATTGAGTCACATTCAAACGACCTCCGAGGTTAAATCTACTCGCACGGCTCAAAGACAAGTGGCTCATACATTCCCATTACACAAATGACTAACCTTTGCATATTTGAGAAAATATTTTGTTGAGTCATGTGTGTAGGAGGAGCTTTGGTGGAACACCATGATGACCAAGAAGGAGCACCATGAAAGGGGGAGTTTTCCTAATTCTTGCCATGTATTATTTGCTCTTTTGTTGTCTTGTGTTTTGTCTTTGGTTTGTGGTTTTTTGTGATAGGTGACAAAGGGGGCGAAGAACATGAAGATCCAAAAGCCAAGTCAAGATTGAGGATAGCGAAAAGTGGGAGAAGTAGAAAGTGAAGACATGAAGATTCAAAAGCCAAGTCTAGTAGGAGAGAAGAAGAATGAAGAGAACATGAAGACCAAGTGGAGATGATCAAGACAACGGTGCATGTCCACATCAACAATGAACACCTACACCGACATGAACATCTACGTCTTTCGTGCGTGTCTACGTCAACAAGATCAACTACCACGACACCATGACTGGCGCAAATTCAACTCAAGCTCAACTTCTAGTGCGCTACAAGATTGGGTAGTTCTCCCTCAACACCTAGCACATTCCAAGGGGGAGACTACTTCGAAGGTAACGACCAAGGTAATCTTTTCAATCCTTTCTTTTCCTTTGGTTCCTTGTTGCTCATCCGTTTTGGATCATCATAAGTAGTGGTTGTCTTCCATCACCAAAAAGGGGATGATTGAAGGATCATGACCATTGAGGTCACCCCGAGGTATGAATGTTTTAGTGATGAATGACAAACATGAAATGTAACTAATGTCTACACGAGTGTTGTTTGTGTAGGAAACCTTTTCTACTCTATGATGATTGTTGACAGCAGCCTTGGCAATGGATGACAATGACCACAAATATGGAGGCTTGTAAGCTTGATGGAGTCCAAGGGTTGATGAAGATGGATCAAGGCTAAGGACAAGCTATGGAGCAAAGTGTTGGGAACACTTGTCTAGTTGTTAGGGTTTTGAGTCCGTAGGAAAAACCGGACTATCAAGGGGGTCTAGGTCATTTCTCTTAGGTCAGTTTTAGTCGTTGATGTGCATGGATGCTCAGTGATATCACAAGCACTAGGTGACAGTGCAGAAGCCAAGGAGTTGTTCGGAGAAGCCGGGAAACAAAGTCAAGTGAGGACGAGAAGTTTCAGCTTCTATACATAGTGACCAGATAAAGGGATCAGTAGAGACCGTACTGTACAATCACTAGAAGAACAGGAAATCTAGAGAAGAGACTCAGTGAGGAATCTATCTGTGCTAAAGTTTGAAGAGACGGGACGGTCCGGTCTACAGACCGAACGGTCAGGTCTGGGGATTTGCACAGGATAGAGAGGAAGCAGCACTCTGGAAATATTTCTGTAGTGGAGAGAGAAACTGATCAGACAATCCGGTCAGCTAACCGGATAGTCCGATCAGTATAAGAATCGGTAGTGGGCAGAGCCGTTGGAGCAGGATTTGCAGTGATCGGACGGTCCAATCAGCCAGTGACCGGACAGTCCAGTCAGTTGGCCCAAAAAGCTGATTTCAAGGAGCATCGGCTAGTTTGAGGTTGGAAGCCTATATAACTTCGTTGCTAGGGTCTTGGAGACCTCTCTTGGCCAGTGCAATTGCTTGAAGAATTTGGTTAGAGCCAAGAGGAAATGAGGAGAGCAATAGGATGAGATATTGCATATCTTGAGAGTGCTAGTGAGAGTAACTTGAGTATTGATGCACATCTAAGGCTAGGGTGTCCTGGAGGGTGTGATCTAGGTTGTTACTCTTGGTCTATGGTGAGACCTATCATGATCGGTTTTGAAGGCCGTCACACGTTTGTACGCGGTGTGAACCCAACGGTGAAAGCCACATCAATAGTGAGCGCACTTGTCGGTTCGCGGTGTCCAGCAAGTTCTCGAGGGAGGCGAGCTTGTGCCTTGGTGGCAGCGGCGACGCGCACCATGTCTTCACTCCAGGAGTGATTGCGGGCTCATGGATGAGAACTCCACATTGGTGGTGAGAGGGACCGGGATGGTGGGAGTGGCCCAACGAGTAGGGGAAGGCGCCATCCTTTCGAGACCTCGGGAAAAAAATCATGAGCCATCTCTTACTCTAATCCTTACATTGATGCATTACTTTCCGCATTTACTTATTGTGCTATTCATGCTTGTATTCTTACTTTGCTCTAGTTGATTATCTTGTAGAATTGCATGAATAGGCTTCTTGCTTGCTAGTTGTGCTTTAGCTTCAACATTTGACCACTAGCATGTGTAGGAGTTGCATTGGCTTGTTTGATCACCCTAGTATGAATTGTGCTACTCATGCTTGTGTGCTTATCTTGTACTTGATGATCTAGCAGCTTTGCATGAGTAGGCTCCTTTGCTAGCTTGTTGTGTGCTTCCGCTTGTCTTTGATTAATAGCTTTCATAGGATTTGTATTGACTTTGTGTGATCCACTTTTATGCTTAGGTTGCTGTTCCTTTCATAGGTTCATTATCTTGTTAGTGTGATCACCACTAGAATTACATAGGAGTTGTTTTGAGTAGTCGGTTTTAGGAATTGGCGAACTTGGTACATATAGCGAGTTCCAAATTCACCTCCCCCCCCCCCTAGTCAATCGGTCCTTTCACATGCCTATCGATCAAAGGCATGACTCAAGGTACTCTCATGTGGAAATTGTTTCCGTTTTCCCTCAAGGAGAATGCAAAGCAATGGTACACTCATTTTGTTAAGAGTACGAATGGTGATTGGAAAGTGCTCCAAGATAAGTTTTGTATTGCGTTCTGTCCTACTTAACATATCGTCTCTCTACGAAGAGAGATTCTCGACTTTTGTTAAAGCGAGGAGGAAACTATAGGTGCAGCCTTGGCCAGGTTTTCCGTGTTAACCACTTCCGGCACTGACTTGTCTTTGCCCGACCACGTGTTGTTGCAACACCATTGTCTGGCTTTAAGCAAGGAGTCTGCCCTATATCTTGACGTGACCGCTGGAGGTTTGTTCGTCCACAAGATGCCTGTAGAAGGAAGAGCTATCCTTGACCTTATCCAAGAAAACTCTTCCTTCCTTGCAGACTATAGAGAGCCCCCTCAGGAGGACGCTTCATCAAGCATTGAGGCCACCTCACTAGTTGAACCTAAGCCAAAACCTCTCTTATCCATTGATTCATCTAGTGAGACGTCAACCGAACCATGAGCAATGGAGGACGAAGAAATTCAACCTTCAAAGCTCCCTTAACAATTCGAGGAAAATCTTGTAAAAGATCGTGGGAAATCCTCGAGTTGTTGCTATCAACAGAAATCACCAACTCCTGTATCTTCTCCCAATCCTCTTAAGGAGCCTTTGCTCCAAGAGATGGTGAAGGAGACAACTTCAAGCGTGAGCAATGAGTGGTCGAGAGAGGTTGAGTTTTCTCCAAACCTAATTCGGATTGGCTCCCCTTCCTCTTCCATTCAATTCTTCATAAGAGGAGAAAAGGTGAATCTTGTTTATAATCCCACTGTCGGTGCCAACATCATTTCTGATGCTTGTGCTTTTGCCATTTTGGGTGAAGAAGCCTTGGCACTGACTTGCAAATTTCTTCAATGTCCCTCTGGACCCATTTCAGAGGGATATGGGATTTTGCAAAATGCGTCTGTAAGGCACAAAGATGTCAAAACTCTCCTTGATTTCCATGTGATCAAAGTCCATGACTTTGATATTTTTAATCAGGCATCCAATGGAGAGACTTTTCTCTGATGCACCAACCAAGGAGACATTAGACATTGAACTCAGGGGAAGACATTTTTCTGTCCCTATGTCTCAATTAGAAAATTCTCCTGAGTTCTCTATTAAATTAAAGGTCTTTCAAAAGACCATAGGGACACCTTGAATTCATTTTGCAAAAGGAACCCACCAGTTCTTGTCTCTCCTCTCGATCCTCTAGAGGACAATTTCCTCCTAATGAATGAGAGGGAGTGCTCTGCCATGCTGAGCGGTGAATGGTTGGATGAGGTTGCACACTTCCTAATATAATTTGTGTAAGACCCACTTACTCAACCATTCAGTGCCATATAATAGGGATAAAGGTGAATGTTCTTTTCAGTCCCATAATCGGTGCAAATTTAATATCCAAATCCATTGCCACCGCCTTCATAGGAGGTGAGCCCCTTGCACCGATTAGCAAATCCTTCCTGAGCCCCTTAGGCTAGCATTTAGAAGGATTTGGAGCCTTGCAAAACGTGCCTATAAAGCACGAAAATGTTGAGACAATCCTAGACATCCATATAGTTGAGGTCTATGACTTCCAAATGTTGATCGGACATCCGTTGGATGAGCTGTACCCGGATGAAACACAACAAGCTAGGAAGTCTCAACATAAAACTTGGGAGAGGCGTATCTTCGGTCTCAATCGATCAATCAGAAAATCTTTTGACAGAATCTCTCCCAAGGGGTGAGCCATTCAATGAGGTGATGCCAACATTCCCTTTTGAGCCTCCTGGATCTATCCTCAAGGAACAAGATCAGCAAACCAACCCACAAGGGTCTCTCAACAACTGAATTCGAGCCCATTGCTATCTCATCTTTCAATTCTACTGTTGGGACCACTCGGAAGGTAGGAGAATTTCTACCTTCAGGGTTGCCAATTGAGTTTGAGGAAGGGCTATCTCGTAAAAATGAAAACACCTCGAATCGCTTCTGGCAGAAAAAGCCTACGACATCTCTTTTACTTCCTAAGCCTTTCCAAGAAGAAATCCTGTAGGAGGTCTTTAACAAGGAGTTGTGGAAGGAAGAAAGCTATTCTTCAAGAGAAATCCAAATCTCTTCTCCTTCTTCTACCATTCCCTGTTACATAAAGGGAAACGCCGTAGATGCCCTTCATGATCCCACTGTACGAGCCAATATCACCCCCGAGTATATAACTTGGAAACTTTTGGATGATATACCTCTTGAGCCAAATAGCACACTCCTCGAGATGCCTTGGGAGTAGCCTTTCCATGTTAGGGGATCAAGAGGGCAGTACCAGTTGAGTTGGACAAAGTCAAAGTTCCCCTAGACCTCCATGTCTTTCATACCATCAACTTTGAACTTCTCATAGGCTTCCCACTAGAAAGCATTTACCATAAGGATGCATCTCAAGGGAGCCTAAATGAAACGCTTAGGAAAACCGCATTCACCACCAAAGCCAATTGCTTAGAAAATCCTATGGTGGTGCCTTATCTCAAGCACTACCCGCTTGAGGAGGTGATGTTTGTTTCCCAACACACATCACTGAGGTTTGTTCCTTAAGAGGATGCGAAGCATTGCATCCAAGCATTGCATCCAAGGACTCTTAATCCTTTTGCAACCAAATCGTCATCCTTCTTGCCTAAGAATTTTTCTTTTGGTCCTCAATACTCCATTCTCTGTGGTGATTAAGAATCAACCATGAGATTTATCGATGAAATTCTTAAGAAGGAGAACCTTTGGGCCATTGGATTGCTTGAGGAGTTGACTCTAGAAGAAAATAATTCCACTAATGAGCATGAGAGTTCCTTCCTTGAATAATCACAAGATACATGCTCATCCAACAAAACTCTAGATTTCATCTCTCCTTCTGCTAAAAGCACCGACAAGGACTACAACCACCTTAAGGACCTCATTAATATCTTGTTTAGAAGGATGGTTGTACATGTTTTTGTTTATTATAAGTATTGCATATCTCATATTTTCTTTTTGGCAGTAACCTTGCAGCCAAGACATCATTTGATACATCAACAATTGGCGCTGCGATGGGAACTACATCGCCAAAGATGGCTGCAACATAAAATCCTCGTAGTTGAGCTGCTAACTATAAACGAAGCATAGCTAGGAGATGGCCCGGAATATAATTTACCTTTTTCCTTTATTGAATAGTTGCAAGCACATGTTTTTAGGATATATTTGCCTTTGGGTATTTTTGGTCACTAACCCTTTCAGGTGGAGATTAAAAAGAATGATGGTCACACTATGCCTAAGAACATGGGAGCTACATCAACTTGACACCTTGGTACTTTTGGCGATGGAACCTTCTACGAGAAGGCTGCAACACTACACACTTGATTTATTGTGTCTAAGTGATACAAAAATCTAAGTGTGGGGGAATTCTTTAAATATCACGTATTAAGTTCCATTCATGCCAACTTGCCTCTTGGTTTAAAGTTGTTGTTAGTTCTTGCATTCTTGCCTTGCTTAAAAAAAGAAAAAAAAGAATGGCGCTTTAATTCATTTCCTTTTATTTCCTTTCAATTCAATTATGTAGTGTGCCTTGAAAAAAAGAGATAAATAAAATAAATAACTTAATTCTTTTTGCTTTTGACCCTTTTGTTGGTTTTTTTTGTGTCGAATAAAAGTGCAGGCAAGCAAACAAGTATTAAACAACTCCGCACAGAGCACCATGCCGTACGGTGACCAAGCTAGATGCCAGGATGATTCAGCCAAACCCTCAAGGTCAACTGAACCCACTAGTGCGATGGTTTGTACGTCTTATCCCTCCATCTCCCTATTTTGTGCATTGATTTAATTTTTCCGAGTACAAATTGATAAAATCTAAACATAGAAATTAAAATCAACCTTGATGACCTCCCAATTATTCAAAGTTTTCCATGGTTGGCCTGCACGCTCTTTATTCCTTGCTCTTATGCCAATACTAGTGGACTATATTTATAGGGACCACATGCTACCTAGGTTATTGACTAGTGTGATATTGTTTGATGAAGTGATTCTTGCTCTCTATTGCATGAAGTACTTGGGAATTCATTTTGAAAATTTAAAACCTATAAGCTTACTCCTCAATGATTAGAATTATCCCACCAGAGCCATATGATAGATTGATTTGATAAACCTTATGCATATGCTACTTGTGCCTTCATTGAACCTTGTCAAATTGTTGTGACCCTAGTGAGATGCTTGTTATGTATTGTTGATCAAGTTCATGTGCACATTCCCCTAATATGTTAATCTCCTATGTTGGAAGTTAACATAACCATCATTATCATCATCCATTCATCCACCAAAACAATTACTCCATGATTATCTTGTTATGACTCTCTCTCTCTCTCAATTGTTCCCATAGAAGGCATGGCTATAAAAAAAATGCTCTCAATCCTTGAGCATGAAAAAAAAGAGAGAAAATAAATAGCCATGCCCAATATCATTTCAAGGAAAGAGAGAGTCGACACATAAAGGAGTATTCATCCATCTCCTTCCATATGCTGCTCTTCCACTCCGGAAGATCGCATCACACATATCCATCAACCACTGACAAAATAAAGTGCTCCACTACTTTGAGAACCTCCTTCTCCAATTATCCTTGCAAAAAGGACATGGGCTGTCAATTATTCAAAAAAAAAAGAAGCAGAAAAGAGATAGCCCATGTTCTCAAATAGAAGAGAGGATATCAAAAGGAGTACCCATTATCCACCACTCCATCCATTCTATCCATATATGTGCACATACTTGATTAATGATTCATGACTTGTATACTCCTTGGATCTAGTTTTTGACTTGGTAATATATGAAGCATAGGTATGCCTTCTTTATTTTTCCTACCCTGAGCTCCACATAAGCCTATCTTTAAGAGTAGGAACAAAAAGAGGCGACAACAAAAGCCTTGGTGAGGATCCACACACAAATATGAGTGACTTGAGAGAATCATTTGAGGAGTACAACTTTGTTTTATTTTTGTAAAAATTCTTGATGAACCCAAGTTACTTAGCACAAGGATCAGAGATGACCATAATCTATACAGTTCCACTATTCAACTGCCAAAGGTGACATGGTAGACACTTCAAAGTACATTGGTACTGGTATGGTTTGGAATAACTTGCATGCTAGCACCATACCATTCGAAGTATTTGGTCTACCTTATTCCTTTTCCTTTACTCGAGGACGAGCAAAGGCTAAGTGTGGGGGAGTTTGTTGACGGTCACTAAATACCAAATCTGACCATGAAATACCTGCATATAACAATAAAAGTAAAGAACCAACATAGTGGTAGGAGTTTATTACTAAAGAATTCCACAAGTGTTGGTGAATATTTGCTTGCAGGTAATTTACCCACATAATTAAGGTAAAATCCATGTCATCATAAGAGAAAGCACACTTCTAGCCAATCAGAGCACAGCACAAGGATCCACGGGCCCATAAATAAAGCAAACCGATGTTCCATGGGGCCTAACAGGGATAACCTACAAAGGGACCCACCTATTAGTGCCCCAGAGGAAGAGGGGTATGAAAGGAGCTGACTCATGTTCGACCAAACACCCCTGTTCGGCAGAATAGAGGTTGGTCCCCTTCATCCCCCGCTTCCACATGTCACCCATTACCGCCTTTCTAACGTCGGTTGGCCCAGTTAGGGCGGCAGTTACCGCCTTTGGTCCTATGTAAGGAGGGTAGTGGCTCCACTTCACAAACACTTCAAGATTAGTTTAGTACTTCATTTCTCAAAGGCTTTAGCACTGCCAAAGTGCTTAGAAAATAGGGAGAGAGTGATGAGAAGTCCGGAGGAGAAGTGCTAAAGATTAAGGGAGTAATTAAAAGCATAGATGTGGTGTCTAGGCCATAGGTTACCTTTGTTTATCGCGTAGTCCATGGATTGCTAGAGGTAGGCAATAGGTGGTGATAACCCTATCTGTCCTTCAAAATCCTCCACATTCGGCTACACAGTAGGCTCTTGGCTAGAATCGCACTATGGATGTAGGGGAAATTCGGATGCCCAATACAACAACCAAGTAGTACTCTTACCTTTAATAGGACCTTATAACCATTGGGAATCCTCTCTATCCAAAGCCACAATTATCTTGGTGTCCTCGGTCGAACTAGAAGGCACACATGTTCCTTGTGGATTCGATACCTTGGAATACTCCTGGGTGAAAGCTACTTCGGTATCCGTATACTTGCAGATTTATTCTGTTGTCGTTGAAATACCCAACACCAGAGTAGCAAACTAGAGGGACTAGGCCACTAGGTCAACTGACCAAGGAGCAATGGCTCTCTAGCCCAACTTGCCTCAGTTGGTAGCTGACAACTGTCATGTCCTAATATGACTGTTGTTACGCTTTGCTATTTAAGGGAAGCTTCAGGAAATGGAGCTCATAATTCTATTTGCTTTTTTCCCCTCCCTACTTTGGTGTGTCCATTTGCTCTCATTTTCTCTTGGACCGTTCATTATTTTCAAATTCCAAATTTCTTCCAAAAACATTTGCTTTGAGTTTCATTTGCATTCACAAGTTGGTCTCTTATTTGCAAGAGCTTCTGACGGACCTTTCGATTGTTTTTCAACTAACCTTAACCTCCATTAGAGTTTCTCTTGTGTTTTTTTGCTAATATGTCCAACAATGAAATACAAGTTGGTGGGAGGCTCGAGCAATGCATCTATTGAAGCCTTCGGGGTATCACCGGCCGGTCTTATGCCCCTACGTGACCATATGATCTGGACTTTCTCTCCATAAAAGTTATGGACAAAAGCGTTGCTTCTGTTTTCTATGCTATAGGGTGAAATTCTTTATTGATGGTAATTGAGCCTTGCTCACACTTGCTCATAATCCACTAATTATGCACCCTTTGTTTGGGTGATTAGAGGATTTTATTTTGGTTCACTAGAATTGAATTCTCTCTAACTTGGAGACAGTTTATTGACATGTTAGGCTTTTCTTCCTTATGCACTTTAAACTTAGATGTTCTGAGGGTTTTATTAAAAACATGTTTTGGGAGGATCTCAGCAATCATTTTGCCCATGGCCTAGAACAGATTATGTCCATAATCCTATCTTGCGTTCTTTGCAACACTGGATGACTATGACTCTGTTTCCTAAAGGAAAGATCTTAGGACCATGCCTGATAATAAAATTAAAATTTTATTCTACATGGTAGCCGTTGTGGACGGTAGCCGTTGTTGTTGTTGTTGCCCATGAACATTGCGTCCTCACGGGTCTCAGGGCAGTCATTGCTCGAGTGTCCCGTGTTACCACAGACCTCGCAAGTCATACGAGCGTCTAGGGCTTTCACTTCTCCATTGGCTTGGTCGTCCATCTTCTTCATGAGAAGGTCAATCTTGGCGGCGAGCATGTCAACCTCCTTGACGGAGTGCATGCCTCGCTGGCGAGGTTGGAGGCGCTCTTCATTCCAACCTTGGTTGGACACCATCTTCTCGATCAAATCTTTTGCCTTGCTCACAGTAAGGGGAAGAAGGCTCCACCAGCAGCAGCGTCGAGGTGGTCGCGGGCCGACGGAGTAAGCCCGTTGTAGAAGTTCTGGATGATCAGCCAATCATCCATCCCGTGGTGGGGACATGCCAGGATGTACTCCTGGAGCCTCTCCCATGCCTCAGGAATCGACTCCTTCGACTCCTGCTGGAAGCTTGAGATCCTTCCGCGGAGGGCATTGGTCTTGCCCAGCGGGAAGAACTTTGCAAGGAACGCAGCTGAACACTTCTCCCAAGTGTTCACAGCTTCAGGGTTTGCGCAGAACCACTGTCTCGCTCTCCCAAGGAGAGAGAACGGGAACAGTCGAAGGCGAACAGCGTCGGGGGTGACGTCCTTCATTTTGAACGTGTTGCAAATCTCCAGGAATTGCTGGAGATGAGCACTAGCGTCCTCATTGGCTTTCCCACAGAATGGGCTAGCCTGCACCATGGTGATGAGACCGGTCTTGATCTCGAAGTTCGCATCTCCCACATTGCCAGCTGGTCCCGTAGGGATGTTGGCAGCGGAGGGAGCGGAGAACTCGCGGAGGGTCTTGTCGGCCATTTGCTCAGAGCTTGATGGTGCGGGAATGACAGGTTCGATTGGCCGAGTCTCCTTACGAGGAGGGGTAAGCCTAGCTCGTGTCCTTCTCAGGAGTGACTCAGGATCTTCAGTGAAGTTTGTCGGCAAGTCGAAACCAGTCATACACTACCCTGTTTTCATACAAAATGCAGAAAACAAAGCAAGGTTAGCCTGCCTAGGAGATAGCCTTAATAATTGCAACACTACTATATACATTAGTAATTTTTCTTAAATCATACGCCTTCCCCGGCAACGGCGCCAGAAATGCTTGTTGACTTTTGCTAAGCCATATTAATAAATCATTCCCGGCACGGGGCCAGAAACGGTTCACTAATATGTCCCAGAGTCAAGTAGGTAAAATCCGCAAGCGCACGGAGAATACCGCTGTAGCATTTCACCCGGAAGTATTCAGGGTATCGTATTTGTTTATCCCAAAGGAAGGTTATGATCAAGAAGCGTTACTAACATATAAGATCATGTTAACAATTAGCAAGGATATATAACCAAGACAGGCGGGTACATGATAATAACCGGGTAGTGTGACACACACAGAAGATTCCTACTAAATAAATAAAGTCTAGTGGAGGAAAGACTAGGCTAAGCTACTCCTACTATACATTCCTATACAGTTGCATAGCCTAAGTAGAATACATACAGACCCACACTCAGGTTCAGCAGTCAATAGTATAGCACTTCAGGCATGGACTTACCCCTGCATCCACAGGCGACTTCCGCCAAGAGCCTACGCACTAGCCTAGCGGGGAGGATTTCAAAGGACGGACAGGGCTGTCACCACCTGCCGCCTACCTCAACGAACCAGTAGACTAACGAATAATTGATGCAAATCAGTCACCCAAGTACCATACTTGCATGACCAAAGAGCACTCTGCCCCTCCGCGATTACTATTAACGAGGCAGAGCTACCGTACGAATACGATCACCAAACCCATGCTATACTTTATCAGCTAAAACTAAGCATAGAGACTATAACATATAAACTAGACTATAGTGACGATATATAACTAGCATGACAATAGTAGTATAATAAATATAAACTACTATCACACAAGTAGACTATACTATCACATATATGGATCACAATATCAAACAAGAAACTCATGACCCAAGCACAACTATATAGAAAAAATATATATATATTGATAAGAGCAAAGTCTTACAAAAGGGAAAAGATACAAGAGCCATACCAATTCCAAGTGAAGACTTGGGACTAGAGAGCTCTAGACTCAGCCTAACTCCACTAAAACTCCAAGAACTACTACTAGTAAGAGAGAAATGCTTCTTGTGGTGTGTGTTGAGTGTGAAGGCACACCCTCCTATTTATAGCCTCAATAGGTCGGCAAGGGAGAGTAACCGCCACGGAAGGCACCTCAAACCGCCATCAGGAGTCGCTGAGGAGCCAACACGTGGAAGCACAAAGGAATATCCCCCAGGACCAGGTCGGCCGACCTGACTGGGTCGCCCGACCTGGCCAGGGGTCCTCCTGGCCTGTGCTTTCTTGGGGAGGCTGGCAGGTGGGTCCTGAGGTCGGTTCCCGCGGTATTACAGGGAGTTACGTCGGTTAAGAGCTGAAAATGGGCCCTTCAATCCGTGTGATGTCCATGTGGCACTCTCTGATTGGTCGAAAGTGTGTTTTCTTGCCTTTTGAGGTGTTTCCTTCACATTTCCTCCTGCATGCACAAAGTTCTCCAAGTACAAGTGGAACTATATTATTATGATAAAGCATGCGTGTATGAAATGCCAAATTCTCCTTTATTTGAGTATAGTTGACGGTTGAAAATGGTACTTAACAGCCGTCAACACCTTGCACATAACTATGGGCTGCTCAATCAAGCTCCATCTGATGATCCCACCAATGCCCGTATTTATCAAGGCGAGAGATATATTTGGTAGGGACATACTCTCAAGTATGTTCTTGATGGCTTTTTGATCAAATTGTCTTCCCTTGGTATGTGAGTGAAATTCAGTTAACTAACCCGGATTATCATTTATATAACCAAAGGAAATACCCATTCCACTGCAGACGACAACCGTTGTTCAAGTGAGCACAAGCCAGCTTGGTGGAAGTTCCTCCCTCCCCCCCCCCCCCCTACTAAATGTGAGGTAACTTGTATCATTTCCCTTCCATCATTACATGCATGATAAAACTAAAAACAACCAAAAAGATTTATTTCCCTATTCACATGCATGATAAAAAGAGAAACTAAAATAAATAAATAAATTCATGCGCGGTATGAATGCATAAGGTTTCCTATGTTGAGATGATGAATAGTTGCTCTGTCTTTTATATCTTTTATATGCCCGGTTTACAACCTAGCATTCGATCTAGTTTTGGTTTGTTGGCACGATTTCACCACAAACACACTAGTGGGTAGCATAAGCATTATCCTTCTAGGTTGTTGGGAGATATGATATAGCTAGTTATGGCTGCTACGATTTTGCTCAATTTGTGAAACTTGAGACCCAGAGAATTAATTTTATAAAAATGATAAGTTCCTCAATGATATATAAATTCCTACCACAACCATATATTGTTATACATTGCAAAGCCTTCTACATATGCTACATGTATTTTCATTGAGCCTTGTCAAAATTTTGTGACCCTAGTGAGAAATATTTTCTGCATTCGTGATCAAGTCCGCGCATATTACACTAAGTTTCCACACTGGAAATTAGCAATCATCCATGTCACACCATCCATCCACAAAATAAAGACTCTGTCTTCATGATTGATCTCTCCCCAAGGCAATCAAGGTTATGGATATTGAAAAAAAAGAGATTCTTGCTCCATGAAGAGCTTGATACAAAAAAAGCTCTTGCTCCATGAAGAGCCTAGGAGAAAAAGAAAGAAAGAAAAGATAGCCAATACTGCCAAATAAAGGGAGAGACAAATAAAATGAGTCTCCATTCTACTCCACTATATCCACCACACATGCACATCTTGATCATGCTTGTAGGAAATGCTTTCTCTATGGATCTACACTTTTGACTCGGCGTCATATGAAATACAGTTATGTCGGATTTCTCCTTACCCTGAGTTCCACATATCAGCCTTTAGAGGTAGGATTTTTGAGGCATCATAAACCTTGGTGAGGAATGCATACACTTTGAGCGATCTAGTGAATCATCTAAGGAACTTAGATTTGTCACTAAAATTAATAACCTCTAGGCTAAAGTCGACCAAAGAGAGTGGGTGAAATGGGAGTCCTACAGACTGTTCAATCTTCCAACAGCTCAAGATTTAGGGAAGCAACAATGCCCCACATGTAAATCAAAGGTGAAGTACTCGTGCCATCTTATCCAATCTTATGTAGAGTGTCTTAGTTGTGCACTTGGGTATATATTAAGAGTAAGACATTGTAGCAACTCCTGATTAACAAAACCTAAGTTTAGCTTTGCTCGGGATGAGCAAAGTTCAGCTTGGGGGGTCTTGTTGACGGTTGTTAAATACCAATTCCGACCGTCAATATAGCCATAAATAAGGGAAGACTTATCATTTCATACATGCATAACTAGAACATATAAAACTTCATTTCATGAAGTGTGAAGGGTACGAAATAAAACTAGGACCACAACGGTCCAAGACCGCAATGCAACTTGAAGACTTATATGATGCAGTGTGAAGGGTATGTGAGGATTATGCACAAAAAATTGTAATTTGTGCAAGAAATAGTCCGCGGCTTTCTTTTTAGATGGCTTAGAATGGCAGGATGAATTATGTCGATGACCTCAACATGTGAGCCAATTTTCTTTTGACCTAGATTCCTATTCTTCTGCATTACCACAAAAGGTCACAATAGCGGCATTTCAAAAAGCCGTAGCGGTGCGCCCGAAATTGTGCTGCCGCTATAGAAGGCTTTGTAGCGGCTGGCTGTTTTACCAACCGCCGCTACAAAAGCCATATATTTATAATGGTGGTTGGTAATTCCAACTGTCTTGACAAATGTATATGTACCGGTGATGGCAATTCGAACCACCTTTACAAATGTATGTAATAGTCTTCTTTTCTCCCCTGGCCTTGTTTACTCACCTTGTTCTTGCTCTTGATGAATTAAGTCAAACCTTTTGACTTATTACCAGATGATTTAGATTGCCAATCCCTTGTCAAGTGGTCTTGGTCCACTTCACCACAGAGTAGCTACTACTTCAAGTTCACCCTCATTTCCCAAAACTAGTACAATACAGTCAACAAAATTTATGCCATGTACCAAAGAAATATTTGATGTATGCAACAAATTCCATTAAACCTTGGTAACCAGAATGACAAGAATTTGAAAACAAGCAATGTTGTCAAGTATAACAAAAGCATTGAAAAACAATATAGTAAAGAAAATCTAAATGGCACGCATCCGGTATGTTGTAGACTATGTTGATGTTATAATTAAGTATAGTATATCAATCGGAGGCAGTATCAGAACTCACTTCTCCAACCTTGCTTCCGCTCTGCCTGCATATCCAGTGGTTACAATCCATGATCCCGTCTTTCAAGGTTTCCTGGTTGAATGATAGAAATTGTTTATTGCTATCGTAGCCAACCCGTTTTGCAACATGTGCACCGCTAGAGGAACTCGTGTGTTGGATCTGATCACCTTCTTGCACACATGGAGACAGTGGTCAGCGATGCTTCCAACAACACAGCCAGGTGTGTTGCAAGCTCCTGGAATCTCCTGTTCTTGTAAATACACACACGCAGAGACAAAACAAGAAAATAAGGGACCCAAATAAAGGATTGTCGAAACCTAGGAACCAGTCGAATGTGTCGACGCCAAGATGACCAATGTGTAAGCATTGAGTCATCGAGAAGGTGGGCGGGGGGGGGGGGGGGGGGGGGAGGGGGTTTGAATTTGCAACTCACACGAATCTTTTTCACTAACATCTAAACCGAACACTCCGAACAACTCCTATGCAGTTCGAGAGAGAGCACACTAGCATGATATATGATTCTAGAAAGAGAACAACAACATATACATGCTAGTGTGTCACACCAATACAACTAATGTGCAAGCAAGCAATCAATTGTACAAGGCCAATGCTACAAGCACAAGATGTGGAACACTAAACGCACATAGTAAAGGAAAAGGGTCATAGGAGGCTCATTGATTTTTAGCATGAGGTCTCCGTAGGATGACGCCTTACACTAGTCCTCCTTAGATCAACTCCCACCGGAGTATCGATCACCCCTGTCACTCAAAGGTGGAGTCCTTGCACACAAGCCTCCATCACTCCAAGTGAAGACATGGTGACATCACCGTTGGCACCAAGGGCACAAGCTTGCCTCCCACAAGAATATGTTACGCTCTCCTAGTGCAAGCACGGGTGCTTTCTTCCTAATGCTCCTTTCAAATGTGAGCTCCCACCTTGTATGAACTTGTGAGGGCCTTCACACCCAATCATAATAGGCTCAATCACCACCACCTAACCGGTCTGAGCTCTACCATAGATTAAGAGTAACAACAGTATTTACTCTCTAAAACCATACTAGACTAGAGGTGAATGGATGCCCTTGTAACTTTCCTTAACACCCAAATATAGCTCTCAAATCTTTGCACAAGTGTCCTCTCTTCTCCTCTTGACTTATAAATGATTCCTCTAGCACTGCAAATAGCCAAGAGATCTCTCCACGAGCTGGGCAACAACTATTTATAGGCTCTAACATCTCCACTTGCCGTTGCCAAAAAGCTGACTTCTGAGGAACTACTCACCATAGCTTACGATGATCCATCATTGTACATTATGGTGACCTCAACGTAGTCAAACTTCCGCACTAGCCATTGAATGACCCGGTCACCGTAGCATATCGTCACGTCCTTCTCGTCCTTATGGTGACCCCTTAAATTCTATACAGTGGCATTTCTCTCTCTATAAATTCTCCTCTGGGATACCATAGCTTACGGTGACTGTGTCATATCTTCCACATAACCATTTGTGTTATGGCTTCTTGGATCATCGTAGCTTATGGTGAGTCCTCTCATCATTAGGCTACCCCTAAAATTTGATACAAAGGCACTTCCTCTCATATAAATTTCCTATGGTCCACTGTACCTTATGGCGACCCCGCCATCACCTTCATAGAGACTTCTGAATTCTAGTCTTCATCTACTTCTGGCTCAGTGTTGCCTACGATGTGATGAGGACATCACTCCTATGGATACACACAACACTCCTCCAAATCTGGACTTACAAGGTCCAATGACTAGAGCTCGTGCACGACGACTAAATTTAGAGGTGAGCTCGTTCCTACGTTCTTCGCTATATGTTACTTTTGAGAATGGTTTGCTACCTAATGATTATTTTATGATTAGAAACCATGGAGAAGACCAGGAGATGATGGGAGAAGGAGCTGGGAACGTGGAGGACCAGCAAGAGCTTGGAAGCCAAAGTGGAGGCCCAATCAAAACCGACTTCGAGTCTGTTTCGGGGCCCAGGACCAGTCTGTACTAAAACAGTTGCCCAGGACGCATACGGACTCGGATTTGGACGTTCTACATATGCACGGAAAGATAAGGAGAAGACCTTTCCAATGCCGCCGGCCTCATGTCAAAATTCATCCGGAGTCATCGGGAATCGTCAAAACAAGACAGAGTCCAGAATCTGTGTCGGTGCTGCGTCGCCTATTTTTGGCCTTTGGGCTTTGTATCTAGTTGAGCCCAATTAGGGGCGCGTCCAGAGGGTCTTGCACGACCCTAGGGTCTTTATATACAGCCGCCGCCGCACCATTAGGGTTCGGGTTTTGCTTAGATCAATTCTGTTCATAAACAGTTTCGCCGTTCATCGGTTTGTGAGACCCCAACTTCGAGAGTTTAATCATACATCTGCAATTGTGTTGCAATCTTCGTTGTTCTTGCTTGTGTTCTTGATTCGCAGGCAGGGATCAGCCTTCTCGGCGAGTTCAATCGTCTTTTGGACGGTTGATAACCAGAGGAGACGTCGTGCTGCGATTGCGGGGTTTAGAACGTGCTGTTCTGAAGCCGGATCGATTTGTGTGTCGCCTCCGACCAAATCAACTTACCAAGAACCTTTCGGAAGATCGGGAACCCTTGTTCACATCAAGTGGTATCAGAGCTTCAGGTGCACCGTCAGGTTCACACTACCCTTTAGTTTTGTTTTCGTGTTCTTCCTATCGTCCACTGAAAATACCAAAAAAAAATTTTCCCCCGCCCATAACCACGTGTTTAGCCTTTGCATATTTCAATTTCAGAGTCCGTAGTGTTGAGTTTGTGCCCTAGTTCTTGTTTAGTCGCTGGTTTAGTTTGTGTTTTTGTCGTCAGTAGTGTTTCCCTTGCAACCCTAGCCGCCATCCCCTTCACCATCCTCGGTTTTGTCGGCTTTGTGTGCTAGGGTTGATTGATCAACACGCCCACCCTAATCCCACCCTAAACCTACCCTCACCACCTCGGACCACTTTTCATAAATTCCACTTTCCGCTGCATCCACCTTGCCAAAAAACTCCCTACCCGACCCCAAGCCCGACTCGGATTTCACTCAAAACCCGGATTCTTCATAACCGATTCCGACACTCCTTCGGTAAAACAGCCATAACTTTTCGCTCGGTTGTCCGTTTTGGCTGAAATTTTTACAGGAGATTCTAGACGAAAAGTTGAGCATACCCACACTAGGCTACGCCCTGTGTGCCCTCATCAAAAAATTTAAAAAAATTGGGAAGATAAAGAAAAAATTCATTCAAGTTGAAACCCGACGTTTTCTGAAACTTCAAGATTTTCTGTAGGCCACGTCCTATCTCGGTTTGAGCTGAAATTTTTTGTGGTTTCTTCCTGTTTACTAGTGAGTTGGAAAAAAATATCAAAAAAATAAAATAAAAAAAAAGAAATTTGGGATTCCTACTAGTGCTCCATCTAGCCCCCTGGATTTCTGAGTTCGGCTGTTTTACACTAAGCCCCCTGTGATCGACTGTGTCCCTTTGTCTCTTTGTTTCTTCTTTGCTATCACTACTGTTCTAGGACATAGTTAGACCAGCAACTAGGGATAAGTTATTTGGGCACTTATTCAGCTTTACTATCTGTTTTTGATTTGTGTGCCACTCATATATATATATTTGGCCTTCCTAGCTCTACATACTTCTTCTGGACAGCACATAGGTTATTTGGTAACCCTTGCAATCGTGGAACACTTCTCCCTGGTATCCTTCGCTTTGTTGTTTTCAGAACTTTGTAAGAGCTTTGCAAGAAGCTTACTTTTGCTGTGTTGAGAGGCACCACTGCTTAGTAGTTTTGTAGGGATAACCTTCACTTTTTGTTTCCTGTTTTGGTGTTTCTGATGTCAGGAAGCGATGGAGAGGGTGCTTCGCCCTCAAAATTTGATGAGTGCGTGAGCCAAGATCAGTTACAGAAGGCTTTGCAGGAGGTTCAGAGTGATTTGGCAGAGACGATCACCAGGGCCGTCACCGACGCCGTCACCAAGCTTCACCTGGGAAAAAGCATTGAGCAGTTGGATAAGAGAGTCTCTAAGCTAACCGATCAGGTTGTCGAATTGGAGACCGCTCACAAGACCAACAACAACAACAACAACAACACCAACACCAACAACGACACCAACAACGACGTTGAAGACGATCATGATGAAGCAACGGTGTATAAGGCTGATGGCACCATCGATAGGTCAGCTACAAGGACCGCAAGGTTACGACGCCGTTTGCAATGTAACCCTCAAGGTATGGGTGGTTTCCACAACCACAACCGTCGCACACAAGGTAACTATGCTCCAGATGATCCGTATGCTAAAATTAAGTTTTCAATTCCTTCGTTTTCGGGTCAGTACGATGGTGATGCTTACCTTGATTGGGAAATGACGGTAGAACAAAAATTTAATGCTCATCTTGTTCCTGAACAACATAGAGTTAGACAAGCCACTAGTGAGTTTAAGGACTTTGCTATTGTTTGGTGGAGTGGTCTAGCTGCTGAAACCGATTTGCCTACTACTTGGGAAGAACTTAAGGTAGAAATGCGTGATCGTTTTGTTCCTCCTTCTTTTTATAGAGAAATTCGTAATAAACTGCAGCGTTTAGATCAAGGAGATAAAACTGTTCAGGAGTATTTTAGTGAGCTTCAGAAGGGTTTGATTCGTTGTGCTGTGGTTGAAAAAGTAGAGGATCAGATGCTATGCTTGCAGAGAAAGAATCACAGGGACTTTTCCAGGCTTTTGAGGAGTACAGCAAGTCCAGGAATTTCTACCCACCACGGCCGACGGGGACTTCGGGGTTGCCCAAGCCATCTTTCCGGCCGCCCCCACCAGCTAGTGTTGTTTCTGCAGCACCAAGATCAGCCCCTGCCCCTTCTACGCGCTCAGGTAAAAATTCTGTGCAGGTACCGGCTAGTAGTGCCTCCTCTGTTGCTTCGACGGGACGCACTACAGGGATTCAGTGCCACCGATGCCATGGTCTTGGCCATGTGCAAAAAGACTGCCCAAGTAGGCGAGCATATGTGGCGACAGATGATGGCGGTTACATGAGCACCTCCGATGTGGAGGATGAGGAGGAGGATGTCGCTGCCACCAGCGGTGACCTCGTCCTTGGAGGCGGAGATACCACGGGCTACATGAATATTATTGTGCAGCGTGTGCTTAGCACACAAATCCAGCAGCCCGAGATGATGCAGCGACATAACTTGTTCCAGATTTTCTTCGTCATCAAGAACCGTCGGGCACGTGTCATCATTGATGGAGGAAGCTGCAACAATTTGGTGAGTTCTGATGTGGTTAAGAAGCTTGATTTGACCACACGCCCACATCCACATCCATACTACATTCAGTGGTTAAATGACTCTGGAAAAGCTAAGGTAACACAAACTTGCAGAGTTCCTTTTTCCATTGGTTCCTATGTGGATTCTGTTGATTGTGATGTTGTACCCATGCAAGCTTGTTCACTTTTATTGGGTAGACCTTGGGAATTTGATAATGATACTGTACACCATGGTAAAAGTAATAAGTACACTTTTATGCATAAAGGAACTAAAATTACTTTGTTACCAATGACCCCTGCTGAAATTGTACAAGCTGATTTAGAACGAGCTGCTAGTTTGAAAAATAAAAGCCCTGAAATTCAGCAACCTGTTAATTCTGCTTCTACACCAAGTAATGTTAATGATTCTTCAAGTTCTAAGGGTGCTGCAATTAAATTACAAGGTCGTTCCTGTCTTGCCACAAAATCTGAGCTTGCTGAAATTTCTATTGATGATATTTGCTATGCTTTGATATGCAAACAAGCCTTGTTTTTGCTTGGTGATATTGCTTCTAGTGCTTTGCCTCCTGCTGTCACTAACCTTTTGCAGGAGTATGAGGATGTTTTCCCAGCTGAGATACCCTCGGGCTTGCCACCTTTGAGAGGGATTGAGCATCAAATTGATTTGATTCCTGGTGCTACTTTGCCAAACCATGCTGCTTATAGGACCAACCCTGAGGAGACTAAGGAGATACAACGACAAGTCCAAGACCTTTTGGATCGTGGGTATGTTCGTCAATCACTTAGTCCTTGTGCTGTTCCTGTACTTTTGGTTCCTAAGAAAGATGGTTCTTGGCGTATGTGTGTAGATTGTAGAGCCATTAATAACATTACTATTAGGTATCGTCATCCTATTCCTAGGCTAGACGACATGCTTGATGAGTTATGTGGTGCTATAATTTTCACTAAAATTGATTTGCGTAGTGGCTACCATCAAATTAGAATGAAACTTGGAGATGAATGGAAAACAGCTTTCAAAACCAAATTCGGGTTGTATGAGTGGTTAGTAATGCCTTTTGGGTTAACTAATGCACCCAGTACTTTCATGCGTTTGATGAATGAGGTTTTAAGACCTTTTATTGGAAAATTTGTGGTTGTCTACTTTGATGATATCTTGATTTATAGCAAATCTATGGATGATCATATGATTCATTTGCGTGCTGTTTTTGATGCTTTGCGAGTTGCACGTTTATTTGGTAACCTTGAGAAGTGCACCTTTTGCACGGATCGAGTCTCTTTTCTTGGCTATGTTGTGACTCCACAGGGAATTGAGGTGGATGAGGCGAAAATTGAAGCCATAAAGAGCTGGCCTGTACCAAAAACTATCACACAGGTGAGGAGTTTTCTTGGTCTTGCAGGTTTCTACCGCCGCTTTGTCAAAGATTTCAGCACCATTGCTGCACCATTGCATGAGTTGACAAAGAAGGGCGTTGACTTCCATTTTGGTAAGGTACATCATGAGTCTTTTGATGCTTTGAAGGACAAACTTACACATGCACCATTGCTGCAATTACCCAATTTTGATAAGACTTTTGAGCTTGAATGTGATGCTAGTGGTATAGGCATTGGTGGTGTTTTGATGCAAGATGGTAAACCTGTTGCATACTTTAGTGAGAAAATTACTGGGCCTGTTTTGAATTATTCCACATATGATAAGGAACTATATGCACTTGTACGTTCTTTAGAGACGTGGCGTCATTATTTGTTGCCTAAAGAATTTGTTATTCATTCTGATCATGAATCACTTAAGTATATTCGTTCTCAATGCAATTTGAACCGTAGACATGCTAAATGGGTTGAGTTTATTGAGTCTTTTCCTTATATTATTAAACATAAGAAAGGGAAGGATAATGTGATTGCTGATGCTTTATCTAGGCGATATACTTTGTTGTCTCAACTTGATTGTAGAATTTTTGGACTTGAGGCAATTAAAGAACAATATGTTGCTGATGTTGATTTTAAAGATGTATTGCTGCACTGTAAAGAAGGTCGTGCTTGGCACAAATTTGTGTTGAATGATGGTTTCTTGTTTAGAGCTAACCGCCTATGCATTCCAGTTGGTTCCGTTCGTCTTTTATTGTTGCAGGAGGCGCATGGAGGTGGATTGATGGGTCATTTTGGTGCTAAGAAGACGGAGGATATTTTGGCCACACACTTCTTTTGGCCAAGGATGAGGAAAGATGTTGAGCGTTTTGTTGCTCGCTGCACTACATGTCAAAAAGCTAAGTCTCGATTGAATCCACATGGTTTATACATGCCACTTCCTGTTCCTTCTATTCCTTGGGCGGATATTTCTATGGACTTTATTTTAGGACTGCCTAGGACTAAGAGGGGGAGTGATAGCATTTTTGTTGTTGTGGATCGTTTTTCCAAGATGGCACACTTTATACCATGTCATAAAACTGATGATGCTAGTTACATTGCTGATCTTTTTTTCAAAGAAATTGTACGTTTGCATGGTATGCCTTCTACTATTGTTTCAGATCGTGATGCAAAATTCTTGAGTCATTTTTGGCGCACGCTTTGGAATAAGTTGGGTACAAAGTTGTTATTTTCTACAACTTGTCATCCACAAACTGATGGACAAACTGAGGTTGTGAACCGCACTTTGGGTACTATGTTGCGAGCTATTTTGAAGAAAAATTTGAAGCAATGGGAAGAATGCTTACCTCATGTTGAGTTTGCTTATAATCGGGCAACACATTCTACTACCAAGGTAAGTCCATTCAAGGTAGTGTATGGTTTTGATCCCCGTACTCCACTTGATATACTTCCTCTACCTATTAATGAGAGAGTTCATGTTGATGCTAAGGAGCGTGCTGAATTTATTTTGCAAATGCATAAGACCACTAGACTTAGCATTGAAAAGATGAATGAAAAGTATAAAATTGCTGGCAGTAAGGGTAGAAAGGAAGTAAAGCTTGATGTAGGAGATTTAGTGTGGTTACACTTAAGGAAGGATAGATTTCCAGAATTGAGAAAGTCTAAACTAATGCCTAGAGCTGATGGTCCATTCAAAATAATAGAGAAGATTAATGATAATGCATACAAACTTGAGTTGCCTCCCGAGTTCGGGGTTAGTCCTACTTTTAACATTTCAGATTTGAAACCATACTTGGGAGAAGAGGATGAGCTCGAGTCGAGGACGACTCCACTTCAAGAGGGGGAGGATGATGAGGACATCACTCCTATGGATACACACAACACTCCTCCAAATCTGGACTTGCAAGGTCCAATGACTAGAGCTCGTGCACGACGACTAAATTTAGAGGTGAGCTCGTTCCTACGTTCTTCGCTATATGTTACTTTTGAGAATGGTTTGCTACCTAATGATTATTTTATGATTAGAAACCATGGAGAAGACCAGGAGATGATGGGAGAAGGAGCTGGGAACGTGGAGGACCAGCAAGAGCTTGGAAGCCAAAGTGGAGGTCCAATCAAAACCGACTTCGAGTCTGTTTCGGGGCCCAGGACCAGTCTGTACTAAAACAGTTGCCCAGGACGCATACGGACTCGGATTTGGACGTTCTACATATGCACGGAAAGATAAGGAGAAGACCTTTCCAATGCCACCGGCCTCATGTCAAAATTCATCCGGAGTCATCGGGAATCGTCAAAATAAGACAGAGTCCAGAATCTGTGTCGGTGCTGCGTCGCCTATTTTTGGCCTTTGGGCTTTGTATCTAGTTGAGCCCAATTAGGGGCGCGTCCAGAGGGTCTTGCACGACCCTAGGGTCTTTATATACAGCCGCCGCCGCACCATTAGGGTTCGGGTTTTGCTTAGATCAATTCTGTTCATAAACAGTTTCGCCGTTCATCGGTTTGTGAGACCCCAACTTCGAGAGTTTAATCATACATCTGCAATTGTGTTGCAATCTTCGTTGTTCTTGCTTGTGTTCTTGATTCGCAGGCAGGGATCAGCCTTCTCGGCGAGGTCAATCGTCTTTTGGACGGTTGATAACCAGAGGAGACGTCGTGCTACGATTGCGGGGTTTAGAACGTGCTGTTCTGAAGCCAGATCGATTTGTGTGTCGCCTCCGACCAAATCAACTTACCAAGAACCTTTCGGAAGATCGGGAACCCTTGTCCACATCACGATGACCTCTCCATTCCTTACGGTAACCTCCGCGCTTCTGTCTAGAGACTTACAAGCTCTATGTACATTTCTATGGCACTCATCGTAGCTTACTGTGACTCAACCTCTATAGCTTACAATGAAGAACATAGCTCTCCTGGACCAATCACATTACCTTATGGTGTCCTCTTCTGGATCATATGACGACCTTTGTTGCTTGACTCCTTCTCTGAGTAACACCTCATAGCCTTCACTATATTCTATGTTGACCACACTATATCTTACGATGACCTGTCCTGAAGTTGAAACTCTTTTGTCCTCTGGACTTTGTTTCCTAGCTTCTCAACCTTGGTCGATCCTTCTCCAATGCCGCTTTTAGTGTCCAAGAGTGTCACTGAGCATGTCAACACTTCTAACACTAGGGAGACCATAGAGAATGACTCATGCCCTCTTGATTGTCCGTTTTTTCCTCTAGATACAAGCCTACACACTAGCCAAGTGAGCACAACACACTTGAACCTAGCTGTCCTTAACCTTGATCCATCTCCATCATCGTGACTCCTCATTAAGATCTTCATGGCAATCCTCCAAGTCCATATCAATCGCCAAGGCGACCAATCATCGAGTCCATATGTTGAGTTGATAGATAATTTACTGCGTGCACAACACTCATGTAGACATTAAGTGTGTTTCATGCCTGTCGTCCAATCACCACAACATTCACACCTTCATGGTGGCAACACTCCAATGGGCATGAAGCTTACACAACAACAAACGGCCGCGCGACCAACCGGGTGCCACCTTGCCATGGCACTGCTCGAGTAGATGTTGGTATTTTTAATGATCACAAATTAATCCGCAAGCGCATAGAAAAACTGTTGTGGCACATCCCCAAAGAGTATTCCAAGGGTTATTGAATCAAAGAAATGGTAGGTAAAGCCGAAATTCTAGTCAATCTAAAGACACAAGAGAGATAATTTGGTGTAGGATAGAGAGATTTATCTATGGATAAGCTTCTAAATAAGCAAGCAAAGTGGTGGCTCTAATTATTGCTTCGTGTACGGATTCATGCCCGACACACACAAGGCAACTCTGTCTTGGACACATGTCGCAACCGAACGTGGAGGAGTACAATGGATAAATAAAGCTATCACCACCTATTGTCTACCTCTGTAGACCATGGATGACGAGGTGATCAAAGATGATCTCTAACCTAAGCACTAAACCTAAGTTATTAATCACTATTTAGCCTAAGTAGTAAAAGACTAAACAACCTATGTAAGATAAGACTTTGAACCCACAAATAACTAAGCACACAACTTACTTATATAAGAAAGCTTAAGAACACAAATAAACTTGAAGAGTTACTAAATAAGGCAAGGCTCTGTCGAGGTACAATCGTACAAGGTTGGAGTAGAGGGCCAATAGACAAGGACCCATGCTTGGACTTCTCCTCACTTTCTCCCTAATTCTAAGTACTAACTAAGTAGTACAAACACCTTTGGAGTGTGACTTTATTGTCTTTGATGTCTATGTGAGTGTAACGCCTTCCCTCTCTTTATATAGGGCCCATAAGTTGGTAACGGGGAGTAAACACCACGGAACCACCATGCACCAATGTACGGAATTCACTAAGGAAGAACCACGTGGAAACCCAGGACGAAGAACCTTAATCCAAGGTCGACTGACTAGAGATGGCCAGGTCGGCCAGCCTGGGCTTAGCCTAGTTGGCCTTGTGCTTTCTCGGATAGGCTGGCAGGTGGGTCACATCCTGTTTTATGTCAGTGTTCTCCTGAGTTTTGCGGGAAATCATGTGCATCCACGTATTCAATCCTTGTGTTCGCTCCTGATTGGCCAGATTGATATTTTCTTGGATTGATGATGTGGATTTTCTCATAATTCATGGATAATTCACCTGCACCCAAATATTCATCAACACTTATGAAATTCATTAGTAATAAACTCCTACTACTATGTTAGATATTGATTTTAGCACTTTTATGTAGGCAAATGACGATCAAATTGGGTACTTAAGGACTGTAAACAGGAGGAGCGCCTTGTCGGCTTCCTCATAATGGCCACTGAGCACGATGATGCATTAGAAGAGCGCAAGGTGGCATAGGAGGACTCATTTTTTTTCTTTTGTTGTTGTCCTTACCGGTCCCAAAAGCATTGGAAAAAAAAAAGAAATAGTAAATTGTCCCTCCCATTGAAGGAGCATGCTGCCCACCACTCCACCATAAAGGCCGACCCCGTCCTCCTCCACGCCTCTGCGTTGACCGTGCCCCATGGAGAGGAGGACATTGCATGCTGTTGCGTGCAGCAGGAGCTATCGGCCGTCTGTGTCATCACATCTCGCTCTGCAGCTGTCGTGGAGGAAGTGGTTGAGCTGGTGGAGCATGGGGACATGTCCCTGTCATGCGGCATGCGCGCATAGCATGACGCCCGCACAGTGGTCCCGGTCCGCCTTGCTACTATTGTCGCCGCTGCCTTTGAACTGCACCACCGTGAGAGCATAGAGGAACCAGAAGTGCTATGCCCAACAACGCTCACGACGAGCAGTACGGTATAACATCTCAGCCCATTGATATTAGGTCCATAGTGGTCTATGGGAACTTGTGTGTATAAGGTTATGAGAATTCAGTAACACCTTGCTAATCTAGTGAAAGAAGAACGAAATATAAGCCTAGGTTATTCACCATTACCAATCTTCGGTTATCACTTTTACACAAAGCAAGAACGAAAGCTTAAACAGGTTGGTGGGTGTGTCAGATCCAGTCAAGATACGAATCAGCCCCCATCAATTGTGTATCCTAGTACATTACATCTGATGGTGAGAAACAGAGCAAAACCAAGGAGAAGTTGAGCAGAGCAGATGTCATCACAGTTTGGTTACCATTCAGAGGAATCAGCGGACATGGAGATTGCTTGCGGTTATCCACCATCCGGGAGACTGCTTGCAGCTGTCCACTGTGGGGGCGACTGCTGCCAGTTCTAGTGCTAGTGTCTAGGGTAAACGGAATTAGTCGAACGGGCCATAGACCAGAAAATGAACAAAAGAACAATAGTCATTAAGGATGGAGCAAATTCCTCATATCCTGCTAGAGAACTGGTCTGAACAATTAGACATCATACACATTTTCATTGACATTAGTATGTTTCCTCGAAAATAATTCAAACCAAAGAGCATCTCCGAAACAATTTGCTGCATTCCTTAGTGCCATCCTACAGATCCACGCACTTACGCCGATGATAATAGTACCGACAAGATGCCAGTAGTAATGAGCCAACAATTTGCTTCTTATAAATAGTAATTAATTGTTTAACCAGACTCAAGACTAATGTATCACTTCCACCATAGGGATTGTTCCCTCCTCTTTGAATGTTTTACCTACTTTGTCCACTCAGCATAGACTTCTCATTTGACAAAAATATCTCCTTCATACTACGTCATGTCCTCATGAAGGGTTAAAGCATACCCCTCTTTTTGTAGGGGGTTAAGACGGTGCTAACGTCGGTTTCTTGGCTCCAATCATCGCGAACCACTTCTGCCTTGACCAGAAAATGAACAA
Organism: Eleusine indica; assembly: GCA_030378355.1. Lineage (NCBI taxonomy): Eukaryota > Viridiplantae > Streptophyta > Magnoliopsida > Poales > Poaceae > Eleusine > Eleusine indica. The sequence continues at coordinate 25,582,842 of CM059501.1, read as the reverse complement.
TAGTCGACGCCATCGAAAGAACAGCCACGGCCACCGCAGCCTGTATCGGCAACGACGCTAATGCCACCATCCTCCAGATCTGTACTAAAGAGAAGAAAGAAAGAAAGAAAGAAAGTGAACCACAACCCCGTCGAGGTCGCTTAGGTTTTGCTGGCTTTAGGCTCTAGTGGCGGTGAGAGAGAAGTGAGAGGAGTCCCCGAGAAGCTGCCATGGATGGCCTCCCTTCCCTCTTGCTGCCACACGGGGGCCTAGGGCTCAACCTGAAACCGAAATTTCTATTTTACCGTAACTAGTGGAAATATTACCATAACATTGCTGATGGTCTTTGTTTTTTTTCTTATCTCCAGTGAAATTGGACCCGAGTAGTAATTTTATAGAGCTCAAAACATATATAGTTTTACCTCTTTAATAAATATGGTGACATCGTCCTCCCCGCTAGTTCTGCCGTACGTATGTGTTTTGGGTGTTCGTTTGTTCCTGTCGTGTACGACTCTAAAACGGATCAGAGGACTCTTTTTGCTGGACTCCACATATATGATGCTGTCCATTGCCAACGTCGGGTTCGCAGCCGAGAGCGACGCATGTGCTATCGTGTTCAACATTCCCACATCAAGCGAAAACACTACTGACCTCATCGACGTCCTGCTCTCAGCTGCCTGATCGGAGGAGAACACTGCACTCTCGCGTGGAGTCGTGGCTTTTTTGCTTGTGAGCAACCATTATTGACTTATAAATTAAATTACCATTGCAGTAGAAGGAGCATGCTGGTGACGACATTTTTGCAAGAAGTCTGCACATCAAGGTTCGTTGATCATTCCATTCCCTCTCTCATGTTGAAAGAACAGATAAATTTGAAGGCCTTAGCCAGAATACTTGAACATTATGTCAGGAATTTTCTCCATGGTCAAATCGTGTCAATACAATCAAGTTCTAAATTTCTTGAATCCAATAATCTAAGATACACGAGGTAACCAAGCTATGAATTTCTTGAATCCATTGAGTAAAATAGGACACAAGGACACATATGTTTTTCTTGAATTTCTATCAGTTTAACCTTTAATATAAGATTATAATAAGTCAATATTTCTTAACCTAGAAAAGTGCTTAAATTACAGAATATGTATAAGATGTCAGTCATGGTGGAAATGCATATTGATATTCCGTCGTTGCTCTCAAGCTTCACCAGTAATAGTTGGCTTCAAAAGTGTTGGACATGGTTAACCTAAATAATACTATAAGAGAGTGACCATGGAAGACAAGACTAATGAGATAAATCTGTACACATAGATAGACTTCGCATTGGTGGCCTCCATATTAAATTTATGCACAAGTAGATGTTTAGTTTTTTATATTTTTAAATATCCGTAGCAACGCATGGACACTTTGTTAGTTTTACAATGAATTGCGCTCACGCATAACAAAAACTAAAAACACCATTGCTAGCCAGCTGTAACCATCAAAAGGAGGAACCACAAAATTTCTAGGATCTCAAAGCAGGTCTACACAGCCCTCACAGGCAAGGCACAAAATGAAACACCCATCCGGTTCTGTAAGACCTGTGCAGGATCCTGTCGGTGTACCACACAAACCGATAGATGCATGGACGCGTTGCCATCGCGCTGCTACTGGTGCTTCTGTGGAAGGGAGGTGTCGAATGACCTCCTCCTAACGAGCAGGCAGGTCACCCTGCTGGCCTCCGGCTGCTGACCGCGCGTGGTGTCGCGGAGCGTGCACAGCACAAAGTCCGGGCGGTGCAGCGAGAGCAGTAGTCGGTCCTCACCGACGGTGAGCGCGGTGGCGTCAAGGAGCACGTGCCACGCGTTGCGGTGCGCCTCTGATACCCAGTGCATCGAGTACCGTGCGGCAGCACCTCTGCCGTCGGAGGAAGAAGCAGGCGAGATGGCTGGGTAGGCGAAGAGACCCTTGGGCGAGTTCTTGGACTTGCGGCGGAAGTACTGGCTGAGCTGGGAGCCCTTGATGCGGAGGTCCAGCCACGATTCTGGTGCGGCGATGACCTTGGCCTCTTTGTATGCTGCAAATGCGCGGATGCAATCGCTGCCCTCCTCCAGATTCGACATGTAGTAGCTGCTTCGGAAGAACGGGTAGCTCTGCCCAACCTGCACGAAGGATTATCATCAGGTTAGCAATTAGTGGGAAGAAAGAATTTTTGGCTCTGATGGGCCGGACTAAAATTTGTTTTGCGTGTGTATTTAGGCCCACTTTTGATGTTCAAGCCCAGCCCAGAGTCTCACACTACTTGATTCTAGGATGCAATGAATGTTGCACCAAATTCGAATAATTGTGTCACTCTCAGGACGTCTATCATCATTCCCAACTTGTGAATTCTCTGCAATGTTGTTACTATTTTATTTTAATACAATACACGTTTCACATCATGCATGCCCAAGAAGAAACGGGTGTGTGCTAGCGTCTCTAACATCAAGTTGGATGATTCAGCCTTATATACAACAATGTCTCTTTCATAAGCAATTACTTCTTCATAGAGTATGCAAGTCCAACAAAATCTTAGTCAACAAATTGTATAGTCCAGTACATACTAGCTATTATCAATATGCAACAATAATTAAAAAGCTTGGCAAGTTACCAGCATCATGGCGTCCCTTGGCGTTGGTGCGAAGAGCACGAGGTACTCGTCGTCAGTGAGGCCGCAATGGCGGAGCACACGGTTCCAGGCCTGGATCTCCGGTATCGAGATGAAGCTCCCCGTTAAAGACGACTTCTTGGTCAAGATGTCCAGCAGCCGCGACGGCTCCAGCCGGACCGCATGGACCATTTCTGGCCTCGCCGATGCTGGTGACCCCGACGGTGATGACCTCCGCCGCTCACCGCCCGCCTCCGGCGATGTTGTCGTGCTGCTGCTGTAGTAGGTAGAGTAGAGGTCATCCTTGTCGCAGCTGCCATCCTCGATGAGACCGTGTGAGTACTGCGGGTACATGGCCAGCACGTACTGCTCCACATACTGCCGCTCGCTCGGCGTGATCGGCCCTGACCACCGCAGGTCCAAGCCGTGCAGCGTCGAGATCGCCTCCGCGATGATTTGCGGGGGGATGAACTGCCGTGGGCACACCTTCTACATAGACACACAAAACAGACTGATGATTTAATTTTTCTCTGTGAATTCTTGTGTTCAAGAGGTGCATGATTTTTTATGTATCTAGTCTAGGCGATGGATGGGATAAAATTTTGAGTTCTCTGTAGTTACCTTGACAACCATGCTATTCGGCCTTGAGGTGCTTGAAGGCGTCTTCGGGATTGCCGCGCAGATTCCATCTTTAAATTCTCCACCAAGTAAAACCTTGATTGGATAAACATAAATCAAAATGAACCAATTCCACAAAATAGTTAGGACACTAACTTCGTGCAACTAGAACTTCTAGCACAACAACAATAACAGATACCCTACCTAGAGGAACAAAAATAGTTAGGACACTGACCTTGTTCTCCATGTGCATGTGCTCCATCTTTCCGCACATTTGTTCCTTCTAATCAATGGTGAAGGAACGACTGACTTTTATGCTGCGTTAGAGCGACAAGTCGCCATACAAGAATTATGCATGAGAAAGGACGAGTAGAATGAGAAGCAGCTGAATAAGTAACAAGAAGCAGGCACAGGTTCTTGTGGCATAAATGTTGTTGGATGTCACTTGGTTGCTTCTAAGTGTGGTCCCCGAAGACGAAGATATAGCTTTCTTAGGACGCAACACAGCTGCTTAACCTTTGTTCTTATATGATGCTTCGTATACGCCATTACCCACCAACTGATCGGACATAGGTAACAAAATGATCATGTCTCTTTCACAGGAACATAAAAATTAATTGATGTCACATGAAATCCCAAGTTTATTTTTATGTATTGTAATGTAGGCCCGCGGCATCTTGCTACAGGTATATTCCTTGTTCCTCTGCATTATTGGAGGGTTGGTCTTTCTTAGGATGAAAAAATTGTTGCGACACTGTGGAATTATTCGACCTGATCGCAGATAGGTAGAATATAAGAAAAGAAAGAAAAACATTATGACTCGGTCTACGAATCCTTCCTGGAAGTGGTACATACTTACATTGGTATAAAACAGTAACTATTTTCATATCCACGGTGACCCATCAAATAATTCAAGAAAGTATCTTGGTGAACAGAAGATCTAGCAGTCGGGTGCAGAACACTACAGCTCATTACAACATATAGTTCCCAATGCAACAATTAAAATGCGACAATAGTTAATAAGATCAGTTAGTCAAATGAACGAAGTGGCCAATACAGAAGGATCTCGTTAGTGAAGTTGAAGAGTAGGTCAATTTAAACCAAGACAATACTATCTTTTGTCAGAGAAACGCTAAACAATGTTAGCAGTTCTCTCTGCTTTGTTTGTATTTAATTTTAGTTTTCTATAGGCCAAACACTAATATTACAGCTTTGTTTTTCCACGGACTGTTACAGCTCGCTTCTATTGGGACAAAGACCGGTCCAGAATATAAACTGAAGGATCTAATGTATTAGTTCCAATCAATATTAATAAATAATCGTTAGGTAATGCTGATGCAAGAACCCAAAAAGTAGCCCTTTGAATTGTAGTGAATTTGGACCAACTGACCACCGCGTTCTCTTAGTGATATTTAAATCAACAAGTATATTATAGTTTTCCTTTCATTTTGATTCTCCTGGTGAAACAATCGAGCTTGGCTTGCTAATTCTTTCAAGTACTACGAGAACATGCATTATTTGAATGCATAAGCAAATATTTGATCGTATAAAATGCAGAAATAAACAGTTAAATCAAAAGAGACATCACTGCACTTCTTTCAGTTGCTTCTAAAATGAACCAGCTAATCACTTATTGATTTTAATTTCACATGATGCTCTGAATGCAAATTTCCTTTTTTTCTTTATGTATTACAACAGGAACTTTGCACATGTCATCAAAATTTTTCTTGCAGACATATGTAATCTCCAACCAATAGTTAATGCTTTATATTGTGTGCAAAAGTTTGCGTACATAATTTTTAGTCCCATTTTAGAACTCTTTTTTATTTATGGTTTAAACATGTGAAATATTGTCACAGTTCAACCATCAAACTATTCATGAATGTCAACATAACTTTTCCATTTCTTTTATTTGACATGTTCAGGGACAGATTTGATCCCTTCTCCTTTGGATGCGGATATGCAGACAAGTTATCTAGTTGGGAGCACAATTCGTTGGGAGAATTGAGAATATTTTTCAGCTGTTTGATTGGGGCTACATGTTATGTGCAAGCTTGGGAGAGGGGGAGGGAATGGGGACCGGCGGCCGGTCAGGCAGAAGAGGATTTAGGGGAAAACCCTACTAATTTCTTGGAGAAATCAATTACAATTGCCCACATATATATGAAGACTTTTCTTGAGTCCTAAGCAAACATAATATAAGATCCTAATCGAATCTCAATCCTATCTTTCCTAAACAATCAAAACTTCTTAAATATCCTGATTTTCTAAATCAATGGCTCCTTTTTTTATTTATATATAAATCTAGCCACTTTTGTAAAGGGGAGCAGGGCTGCGCCCACCCCCCCCCCCCCCTCTTGGCACGCCGGCTAGACCGCCCACGGCTTAGGCGCACTGGCCTGGTCCATAACACCTCCGACCACGCTGACAACCAACACATCCTCGTGCCGAGAAACCAGTGGCCATGAGTGGTGATCACCGGTGTAGCAGGAATCTGATGAAGCTTGATGAAGATGGTGAAGATGCCAAGGACGAGGTCGGTGAAGAGGTTCTGGCGAGTGTGGTCGACATCGAAGAAGATAGTATAGCTAAATTTGACGATGTCACCTGCAGTGGCAAAGTGGTAGGAATTCGGTGTCGGAGAAGAGACACGAACGATCGGGGGTGCCAGGAGCATGAATGAACATCCGTGGTATGCCGTAGTCGAAGCAGAGGAGGCGCTCATTCCATGGGGGTCCAGTGAAGAAGGGTGTTGATGGTCGTTAAATACCAATTTCGACCGTCAATATACGTATAAAAGTGGGAAGACTTAGCTTTTCATACTTGCATGTTAGTTAGGATAATAAGATTCTACTTGTCTTTGGCGATTCATGTGCATGCAGGGATTTGATACAATATAAATGGAGAAATAGAGCATAATCTAAGGAAACACCATTCCAGCCAATTAGACAATGCCAACTGGACTTCCCCTAGATTGCATACGTGGCTACATGGGATTCCTCCGGAGAACACCGAGTCAAAACAGAAGATGATCCACCTACCAGCCACCCAGAGAAAGCACAAAGCAAAAGGGTCCATAGGCTGGTCGCCTGACCTAGTCTTGAGTCCATTTCGGGTGGGCTTCCATGTGGTGCTTCCTCAATGAATTCATTACGTTGGTGCATGGCGGTTCCATGGTGGTTACTCCTCAGTACTGACCTATGGCCCCTATAACTACAAGGGGAGAATTTCACTCCAACACACACACTCAAGAGTTATCATTTCCCTGTTTCACTTAGTAGTTTCCTAGTCCTAGTGGAGTTTAGTGTAGGAGGAACCTTGCTCAAGTCTCCAAGTCATAGGAGTATTGGTATGACTCTTGTATCTTTACCTTTATTCTATTTTATTATGACTTTGTTCTATTCTATAGTAATATAGTTCTTTCATATAGTTATGCTTTTATGATGATATAGACTTTCTACCTTATTGTCATGATTGTCATATACCATGACTATAGTCTAAATGTTAGAATGCTAGATATACTTTAGTCTAGTTGTTAGTTGTTATGCTTCAACATGGGTTTGATATCCAATTGGGATTGCAATTGCTTAGCTCATGACTTGTTAATTTGTAGGGTTAGACTTATGTAAGCTTTAGTACTTGTTAATCCAATAAGTGATTTTAGTGTTTGATCAATGTTAGAATTCTACTTAAATGTGTAAGCACGTTGCATAGACGGCTACGTAGTATCGATCACCTCATAATCCATGGTTTGTAGAGGTAGACAGTAGGTGGTGACAGCCCTATCTGTCCATTATACTCCTCCACGTTCGGTTACGATATGTGTCCAAGACGGAGTTGTCTTGTGTATGCCGGGCATGAATCCGTACATGAAGTCTTGAATGCATTGGACTATGACTACTATAACCTTGGTTATAATTGTTTGACTGTGTGACTATATAGGTGGACTAACATTAGAGATACAACTTTGCTTTCCTAACTAAAACTCCCTAGTGACTTAGGATTTTATTTATCTTTTGGAATGATTGCTCTGTGTGTCACATTACCCCTATCCATTATTATACTTACCCCTGTATAAACTCTGAATACTCGTACCAATCTTTATGACTATGTTACAATTAACCATCATATATTTACGCTATAGCCTTCCTTGATAGAACTATAAGTGACAAGCTATTAGATCAATCCAATAGTAAAATGCTACAACAGTATTATCCGTGCGCTTGCGGATTATACTATTATGACACTAGAGTTCATCTTTATAATTATGTCTCGTAATATTGCCAGGGATGATTATATTAATGCAACTTAGCAATTGATAGCAAGTGTCAACAGATATTTTTGGCGCCGTGCTAGGAATAGTGATATTTCTAGTGCGACGTTAAGAAATGTCAACAAAGGGTCGCCTTCCCTGTTCTCATGGTAGTAGAAAACCGTCGAAAGTCACAACAACAGTGTCATGGGGCTGTGGATGAGTTGTTGCCAAGTCGAGGAAGTGGCCGAAGAGGATCTCGAAGTCGACAGCCAAGTTTTGAGAAACACCCCGTCGGGTATTGTGAAGGCCACCTGACGAACGTGGAAGAGGTCATGGCTGGCGAGGTCGACGAAACGTACATCCGCCTCTTTAATGTTGTTATTGGACATTTCCTATAGGAGAAGCATGCCCCGTGGAAGAAGTGGCTCATGCTGAGGAAGACCATGGAAGCCCACCACTACCTGACGAAGTAGAGCCTCCTCGCCATGAGGGCGGCCAGGAGGCGATGTAGGTGAGCTGAGGAGGCCGCAATGTAGAGGTGCCCGTCAAAGAAGATGAGTTCATCGCGGAAGCTCCATGCGGGGCGAGGTTGCCAGTAGAGATGCCTGCAACAAGGAAGGACAACACAGAGTCAGTGATGATGTCATCACGTAGTGTGTAGTAGAGACCCTCGTTGTCATAGAGGATGGAGAGGATGTTGGTGATGCGGCGGGGCCCTCCCATGGTGGCCACTGTTGCCTCCACAGGTGTAGGAGCGAGCACCGCTCTAGGTGGAGGAAGGGCTGGTGCCAGATCTAGGAGGAGCATTGAGCCATCGCCCACCAAGAGCACATGGCGACTGTCGATGAAGAAGGACATTGTCAAGATGGTGAATTCCATCATGACCAGTCCTATAGAGGCCAGCCATGTAGTCCCAAGGATGGTGTCGAAACCATCAGGTAGGTCAGCGGTGTGGGCATCGATGAAGAAGGTGTCGCGGCCAATGATGACTGGAAGCTGGCAGCAGATGCTTCGACTCGTCACCCTATCTCCTAAAGCGAGGATGATGTTGAGCAAGGGACAAGGAAGAGGAAGTTGCATGTCAATGGCGATGGTGAGGTCAATGAAGCAATGGGTATTGCCAGAGTCGACAATTATGTAGAGCTCGGTGTCTATGATGAGCCCAGAGAAGCGCATGGTGCATCCCCTAGAGCCAAGGAGCACCATCAAGGAGTTGTAGTGAGCGATGTCAATGTTGATGAGGTCATTGAGCATCTCCATGTAGAAGTGGTTCTTGCACTTGTGACCCCTTAAGAACTGCTCATATTAGTTGAAGCAGAGGATCAGGCTACGACGTTCTGCCATTTCCTCTGTAGTGAGGCGTCTTAAATGGCGGTTTCTTGTGGTAGCCAGTGGAGTACTATTCAAAACGATGTCTGGAGCAGCTGGGGCGCCTTTCTTGGTAGGAGCACAAGAAGTAGAACTGGACTATTTAAGTACCTGGGCCAAGTACTCCGTCGTAATTTGAGAATTGCGCCCATATTTCTGTGTAGTCGTTGACCATAGAGGTGCGCTAGAGAGTAGCCAATTCATCCAAGGGGTTGGCGCATGTTGAACGCCCAAATCTGTCATTCACCAAACAAATGAAGAGGGTCAACGAGGTGATGGCACCATCCTTGGTGTGGTGCATGTACCACTGTTGGGCTGCCCTAGTGAAGTGGTAGGAAGCATACCACACCTACTCAGCTGGCTTGATCTTTTGACCTTGATAGAATTGCTCACACTGGTTGAGCCAGGACAGAGGGTCCTCCTTGCCGTCAAAGGTCTGGAAGGAGAGCTTGTGGTAGCGTTGGATGGCAAAGTCTACGTCGGGCGCCGGGAGTGGCGCTCCCCCTAGTGGTAGTGGATGGGGGAGGGGGCGCTGCCCATGGCAGAGGTCACCATGTTCTCGATGTTGTTGTCGGCAATGTTTGTGGAGGGCTTGTCGTAGATGCCCGCGATTGCCTTCTTTGCCACGACAAGGGCCACCGCTCGGCGAGTAGTTTCCTTCTTCTCACAAAGCTTGGCCTTGAACGTCAGGTCATTGGTGAGGATCTCAACAACGGAGAGTGCCTCGATGGCGCGGTCCATGGTGGTGATGCGATACTTCATCCCCATCTTGAAGCCCGCAACAAACTCATTGAACAAGCAGTAGAACGACGTCAGATCCAAAATTGCATCCAGAAGCTTGGGCATGGCCGGGATCTTCGTAACAGAGGAGGATGATGAGGAAGATGGGGTGGTGGTAGTGAGGATCGGAGTGGCTTCTAAATACCAAGTGCTATGTGCAAACTTGGGAGAGGGGGAGGCAAGCGAGACCGGCGGCCCAGTTGGCCGGCAGCACCGTGCAACGGTGTTGGCGGCGACGAGGGAGAGGGGGGCGCGGGGGGGGGGGGGCAGGGGAGGAGTTGAGGGAAAACCCTACTAATTCCTTGGAGAGATTAATTACAATTTCTCACATATATATGGGAGACTTTTCTTGAGTCCTAATAAAACATAATATAGAATCCTAATCAAATCTCAATCCTAGTTTTCCTAAACAATCTAGACTTCCTAAATAACCTGATTTCCTAAATCAATCTCTCCTTTTTTCTATTTATATCTAAATCTAGCCACTTTTGGGAAAGGGAGCAGGTCTGCCCTCCCCCCTCCCCTGGCGTGCCGGCCTACCACCTCTGGCCTGGCCTACCCCATAACACTACAGCTAATTCTACCTCTAATTCTATGACCACAAATGATAATATTTTTTTAAACTTCAGGGCGATAATCCACTCATAAGTCATATTGTCAGATCAAGACTTAGTCCAATTCAATGTAATATCAAGATAGCTTGTGCTAGTTGTATTCAGATGACAACAACTAGTATCTAAAATTGATGTCTGTTGGCACTTCCCAAGTGCCCCTTTTATATATGAATATTGCCCCAATTAGAGCATAATTGATACTAATTTAGACCATTTACCTGTGATATTGCCTATATATTTGTATATGTGTTGTTTTGGAGCTTTATTGTAGAAACAGGTAAAATTGGTGATTAATGCGATGATGGAGAGGACAGGAGTCCAGAACAGACAAAAAGCACTGAAGAAGCCCAGTGCGTCGATCGATGCACCCCATGAGCCGATCGGCACAAGGGTGTTTTGACCCACAGAAGTGATCGAGGCCCATTCCACATTTTTATGGAAGTTTATCTGCGTAAGACACTTGAAGATATTTGTCTAAGAAGAATTATGGAACTTCAAGAAGATTTATGGAACTCCAAGATCTTAACGTGCAGTACAAGACTTTATCTCGAAGGAAAAGGCCCACAAGGCAGCTGTGGAAGACAGAGGAACCGACTCGGGGAAGAAATCAGAGAAGACACGGCTTGCGCTGATCGGCGCAATCCTGCGCCGATCGGCGCAACCACCTTATTTGCTAGAAACCGAGTCCCTTACGAGTAGAACCCCTATAAATACTTGCAAACCGTCACCGCAGAAGAGGAGGCGACAGAGGGACACCAGATCCGTGAGTTAGAGCCACTGGGGCTTGCCCCGTTAGAATAGATCTCTAGTTGAGTTTCAAGAACCATTGGAGTCAAGAGTTGATCTGTCAAGGTAGGCCAACTCGACGGGGATGAATCTTACTCTATGTATCTCAAGGATGATTGAATATGTTGATGATGGTTTTGGTGATTTGTCTATCTTGATTCTATAATCATGCATGTGCTTATTCCAATTGCTTAGTTCTAGGCTAAGTAAGTAGATATTATCTTAATCGTGGTGATTAGGATAGTATTCGGACATTATATTGATTATGGTTGCTTGATGATGCCAGTAGTATGGTTTAGCGGTGACAGCACTAAGCCTGCGCAGCACTATTGGATAGTTGAGTAGGGTATGATACTCGCGCGATTAAGGGTTTCCCCAGCAGCGATAAATCAGGAGCCACTCGGAAAGCAGGGTGGTCTTACTCATTATAGGTTTTCATTGATCTATGTAATTACCATTATGATGCTATTTAATTAAACTATCTGGTTACGATCTCACTAATAGATATCTGGCTACTCACTTATCAGCATAGGTTTACAAGATCTGGTGTACTTTGGCTTAGACTCACTCTGTGCCGATCGGCTCAACCCCTGCGCCGATCGGCGCAACAACTTCAGCTTAGATCTACCAGTATGCCGATCGGCTCAATTCCAGCGCCGATCGGCGCAACCCCAGATTCACTAGATCTCGCACACTTTGACTCAGTTTCACTAGTGTGCCGATCGGCTCAATCACCACGCCGATCGGCGCAACGACAGATTTACTGTTTGGCGCACCTTTGCGCTGGCCAGTCTCCCCCTCATGCAACCTGACCTTGACAGTAGCCTTGACTAGATCTTTTACTGTTAACTTTGTTTAATAAATCCATAAGGTCCTAGTGGATTTGATATACCTTGTAATACTCAATTCAAGCGAAAAAGTGCTACAATCGTACACCGTCCTCTTGTGGTATATAAGTGGGTGCATAGATACGACCAACTAGCTTCCCTTTTCCTGGCGCCGTTGCCGGGGACCATAGCACGTTTTTAAATATTGTTTGATGTATTAATGTTTAGTTATTGTGCTTTACTTGTCTCTCTAGTACATATATTCTGTTATGTGAAACTAACAGGTATGGACGGTCCTATGTCAAACAAACCCTCTAATTACGCCGATGATCCAGAAAGACTCTTACACAAGAAGAGAACAACGGAGAAGAGAAGTAAGTCACCTGGAGATTTGGAAGCAGTCCACTCCACGCAACACCTCGAGTATTATTCAGAATAGAAGACTCATTTCAAGAGCAAGAAGAAGAGGAGATGGCAGAGGTACCTATGGTTAATCGTCTCAAGCCACAATTGACTAGTATTGTCAAGACAGATTTCCAAGAAGCTCCGGATCAACTTTCGTATCAATTGGAGAGATATGTTGGAATAGTGGTGTAACAACCATTCACAGGTTCAGAAGATCCCAATCATCACATGCAACACTTCCTTGAAGTTTGCAGCACATTCAAGATAGCGGGATTGACATGAGATCAAGCGCGTGTGCGACTGTTCCCCTTCTCTCTAATTGGACGCCCCAAGCAATGGTATAATGGATTGGAAAACACAGTGAAAACGGTGTGGAACACATTAGCAGTTGAATTCCTGACCAAATACTCCCCCCCCCCCCGGTAAGACTCAAGCTTTGAAAAATAAGATTCTTGGATTTATACAGAATATTGATGAGAGCATTGGAGAAGCATGGGAAAGATACAATGAGCATATGAATGCATGCCCTCATCATGGTCTGACGGTTGGAGAAGTTGTTGAGAAGTTCTACACAAGATTGAATCTTTTGTCACGTCAACATTTGGACGCCTCAGCTGCAGGATCATTCATGTCAAAAACCCCCACCGAAGCTAAGAATTTGATCAAGTTGTTAGTTGAAAATCAATTGTGGGATGGTGAGAGAAGCTCAAGGAATTTGCAACCTTCAAAAGGAGTAGCGAAGAGTGTGATTGAGAAGACTCAGGAAGAATTGATTATAGATCACCTCGATGCTATTCAAAGAAGGTTGGACAATAATCTTCAAATCCCTAAGGAAGAGACACTCAAGCTGGCGGAATCACGCTCAATATGTAGTGAGTGTGGAGAATTTGGTCATGTGCAGAAAGATTGCCCTGAAGAGATGAAGATGTTAGAATATATGAAGAATAGTGGATGGAAGCCCCAATATCAACAACAAAGGAGTTCTTTCTCCCCTAGTTCGTCCATGCAAAACTCTATCCCACTTCATCTCCAATGTCATGAGTTCTTCCAATCTCAAGAGAAGATCAACAAGGACAATCAAGCTAGATTCAAGGAGATTGATCGTGTCCTTGAGAGAGTAAATGACAAGGTGATAGAAATTGGGAGCTCCAACGAGCAAATTTTGAAGCATACCAAGATTATGCAGCAACAGCCCTCTGCGCCGATCGGCGCACGCAATGCGCCGATCGGCGCACCCTACTGCAGCACGGGCATTGACTACAGGTACCAAGGGCGTGTACCAGTGGTGCCTCCTGTGCCCGGTGCAGACTTTTTCGTGCCCATGCAGGGGTACCTCGACAACAACATGCACTACATCGAGCGCGTGGAGGAAGCCACGTCCCAATGGAGGTACAACCATGATGCGATGGTGGACGAGTTCGAGCGACTCAAGGCGCGGTGCTATGGCTTCGATCAGCCACCGACTCCACTTTCGGATGACTAGAGTGCCTAGGAGTTCGCACGTATATCAATTTCCCGGTTTGCGTTTTCTTCTATCTTTTGCAGTCTTTTTCTTTATTTACTTATGTGTGTGTGAGCGGGTTGGGAAACCATATATCGGGTGTGTTTACTTTCATGCAAGTGTGTTAAGTAGTAGTTTTATTTTGATGCAAGTGTGTACAAAAATCATCATCATCATGTATTCAAGTTTAGAACTTAATATAATGGTGGTGGTTATGCTCTATTAGGAAAATTGAATTATTTATTCTTTCTTGAAAAGTGTTGATGAAGATCAAATAGTGTTGAGCATTGAATAAAATTTTGAACTTACACTTAATGATTATTCGGCAAATATGTCTTATGTGGAGCAATTTTGAGTACCCATGTGCTTCATTTGTGTTGTCCAGTTTGTAATGATAACTTAGTACCAATCTTTTCAAAAATAAATTTTCATGTTGTGAACTTTAGAATTTATTGTTTTTCAAGATCCTTACCTACCAATGCCATATTTTGAACAATACTCATGAACCTTTGATAAGTAGATAAACATTAAATTGATGGTTGAGTTCGGTTAGGATTTAATTCTTTTTGGTATGAACTTTATTAAGATGACAATTCTTTGTGTATCTTTTTCTAGCCTTGAATTACTCATGCAAAAATTCAATTCCGCTGAGTACACCACCATAAACCCAAAATATCTTGTTGAGTATCATTCCTTGACCACATCTTATATTTCTGGCTATATTTAATTCTTGAATAAAAGTTGAAGCCAGACAAATCAAATACCAACAAATGTTGGTAAATTTGGGTTGAGAGCCGATTGGCGCACCCTGAGCCGATCGGCGCAGCAGAGAAAAAAAAACTCTACTGTTTGCTAAGGGAGTAGCAAAATTTTAAGTGTGTGGGGGGGGGGGGGACGGTATATGACCTGCTTATTCTCCAAATTCAATATAGCCATGAATCATTTCAACCATGTGCAATCTTCCAAGCTCAAATTTTTTCTATGCACATGTCCACATATCCAAAGTCAGAGTCCTTTCTTAAATTTTTCTTTCTTAATTGCCATCTTGATAAGTTTCTATAATTCCAATGAAGAATAATCTCCTAGCTTTACAATATATTATTGATTTATGTTTGCAATCCTTGAATTACCTCACCTAGCTACTCATATAATACTTACACTAATATTATTTGATCATTATGATGTAGAATATAGGTTGAGTGATTTGAAATATGAGTTGTTTCCTTGGATTATTTGGAAGATAGATTCTCTATGTTCACAACAATATTTTAAGTGATTTTCATGTGTGGAAAAGTTATAATTTATGAATTGGACATGATCTTTTGCTTTGGGGAGAACTTTAAGCTTATGCCCATATTTGATGTATTTTGCTGAATACCAATATGAAACACACCACAATAGAACAATGCTCAACATTTCTTGATTTGAGATATCTTTTATGATAGAAAGAGTATTTTTTTTTATTTTTCTTTCTTTTACTTTACTCAGGACGAGCAAAGGTTTAAGTGTGGGAGAACTGTTGGCACTTCCCAAGATTGCCCCTTTTATATGTGAATATTGCCCCAATTAGAGCATAATTGATACTAATTTAGGTCATTTACCTATGATATTGCCTATATATTTGTATATGCGTTGTTTTGGAGCTTTATTGCAGAAACAGGTAAAATTGGTGATTAATGCAATGATGGAGAGGACAGGAGTCCAGAACTAACAAAAAGCACTGACGAAGCCTAGTGCGCCGATCGGTGTAGCCCATGAGCCGATCGGTACAAGGGTGTTTTGACTCACAGAAGTGACCGAGGCCCATTGCACATGTTTATGGAAGTTTATTTGCACAAGACACTTAAAGATATTTGTCTAAAAAGAATTATGGAACTTCAAGAAGATTTATGGAACTCCAAGATCTTAACGTGCAGTACAAGACTTTATCTCAAAGGAAAAGGCCCACATGGCAGCTGTGGAAGACAGAGGAACCGACTCGGGGAAGAAATCAGAGAAGACACGGCTTGCACCGATCGTCGCAATCCTGCGCCGATCGGCGCAACCGCCTTATTTGCTAGAAAACGAGTCCTTTACGAGTACAACCCCTATAAATACTTGTAAACCCTCGCCGCAGAAGAGGAGGCGACAGAGGGACACCAGATCTGTGAGTTAGAGCCACTGGGGCTTGCCCCGTTAGAATAGATCTCTAGTTGAGTTTCAAGAACCATTGGAGTCAAGAGTTGATTCGTCACGGTAGGCCATCTCGACGGGGATGAATCCTACTCTATGTATCTCAAGGATGATTGAATATGTTGATGATGATTTTGGTGATTTGTCTATCTTGATTCTATAATCATGCATGTGCTTATTCCAATTGCTTAGTTCTAGGCTAAGTAAATAGATATTATCAGCATAGGTTTACAAGATCTTGTGTACTTTTGCTTAAACTCACTCTGTGCCAATCGGTTCAACCCCTGCGCCGATCGGCGCAACAACTTCCGCTTAGATCCACCAGTGTGCCGATTGGCTCAATTCGAGTGCCAATCGGCGCAACCCCAGATTCACTAGATCTCGCACACTTTGACTCAGTTTCACTAGTGTGCCGATCGGCTCAATCACCGCGCCGATCGGCGCAACGACAGATTTACTGTCTGGCGCACCTTTGTGCTGGCCAGTCTCCCCCTCATGCAACCTGACCTTGACAGTAGCCTTGACTAGATCTTTTACAGTTAACTTTGTTTAATAAATCCCTAAGGTCCTAGTGGATTCGATATACTTTGGAATACTCAATTCAAAGGAAAAAGTGCTACAATCGTACATCGTCCTCTTACGGTATATAAGTGGGTGCGTAGATACGACCAACAATGTCATCCAAAAGTTTCACTGCTACAGAACATGCATATAGTAACACATGCTTGTAACACTTAGGTATTAAAGTTATAATAGATTTTATAGGAACATAAAATTATGTGTTACAAATAACTTTGTAACACATGATTTTCATTTTCGAAAAATATGTTGCAAGAAACGGTTTTAGTAACAAAACAGTAGTGTTACATTAAAAGTGTTACAAACATTACTACTTATTGTAACATATCTAGTATAAGTGTTACAAGAAAAAATTTGTTATTAACACAATATAGTGTTGCAACAAAAATGTTAGAGGATTAGGGCCTTATAATCTCTTGCCTGCTATTCGAATAATGCATTAGCTTTTTTATCTTCTAATTACATTAGCTTCGGATGTAAAATATTTTCCAAATTAGGTGGTAATGATTTCATCATTAGGATTAAACTTCATCCTCTCTAATAGTTATAAAACGACTATATGCTTATGTCAATCAAAATTCTACCTTTGCCAAGATGAAGATATCACAAGTTTGAAAACTAAACACCTGAGTTTAATTTTTTATGAACACATTATAAGTTACTTTTGTTTGGTATAGAGGCAGCATATGCTTCTATGGCAAGCAGTTGAACATCAAAACTCGCATATATATCCATAAGTCAAGCAACATCCATAAGTCAAGCAACGTTATTCAATTTCTTTTAACAATAGTAATATGATTCAACATTCACTGCGGTCAAACAAAGATATTATAACACACTGTCTCAAGTAGTAACACAGATGTGTTATAATAGACATTAGTTGTTCTTACATATATTACAAATTCTATGCTTAGAAATCATAATCACAACTGCGTCCAAGCCTTGCTGGTGTTACCATCAATCTTGAAGTGTGCCACCAGAGTTCGATTCCTAGTACAAGACATTATTTTACATTTAACACATTTTTTTGGATCATAATTGTAACATTTTTGTTGAGTAGTAACACATATATATGTTACAATAGGATCTATTTGTATTATTTTTTCTTATCAATAGTAATATGTATATGTGTTACAATAGAATTTGCTTGTTTCACAATTTCTCATAATCAGTAACACATAACTGTGTTACTACAGAACATGCTGTAGTAACAGCACAACCTAGATCACTTAATAAATGTATTACTATAGGTCTCAGTAATATTTTTTTCTATTTCTAGTAACACATAAAAGTGTTACTAGAAGGCCGACCTAACGTAGTGTTCCTCCTTGGCATTTTGTGCGTAATTCAAATCCAATATCATATAAGCAATATAGAGTATAGACACCAATTCAAGTAGTAGACTATCTAATTTAGTTAATCTTTTCTTATATATATATATATATATATATATATATATATATATATATATGTATGCCACAGTTTCAAACTTCATGCCATCTGGTGAATGGTGATCACAAGGCATGTTCCTTCATTGTAAGACTAGTACGGCTTACGTTCAGCTAAAAGTCAAACATCAATTCTGATATGTCCCTTATGCGTCAGAAATAATGCTTCCAAAAAGCAAATGACTCATTCTTTGAAGATCTTGATGGATACTAAAGACAACTGCGATGTGTGCTTCATAAAGTTTATTAAACATATGAATTTACTCGTTTTTTGCTGGGTCCAATCACCAGAAACAGAACCATTCTTCAACGCTATGTGGCAATGACGACGTATGCTTCCATTTGACCAATCCTTGGAAATGAATATGTCAGTGGGTGCAGAGTTGTCGAAAAGTTTATGCTATGTGAGTCTTAGATGTGGCAATGACGACGTATGCTTCCATTTGACCAATCCTTGGAAATGAATATGTCAGTGGGTGCAGAGTTGTCGAAAAGGTTATTCCTAACAATTAGCTTTAAAGCGATATGTAATCAGAAGAAATAAAAGAAAAAGGGTCGGCAGTTCTTATACATTGTCCACCTGTAATGTGCAAACGATAGGAACGTGGAAACTTCATTTGGTTCCCCACGTAAACTGGAACTGCTTAGTGTTTGATATTTAAGTCATAATTAATAAGAAAACAAGAGTGCAACTCATGGAGCGCTTTAACATGAGGGCAGCTTATGATCTCACGACTATGGCACAAATCCGTTCATCCTAACGATCCAGTGCACAATAATGCACAATCGGATAGTAGAATCATACAGAAACCCATTTACAAAAATACAATCCAAGTCCATTTGTGAATTTGTACTTTTTTATGAAACTAGCAGGATGCCCATGCTATCGCTACGGTAACATTTGTTAGTGCAGATCGAACAAACTGTTATGCAGAGGTTGTTTACAGTAACAGGACAAATAGTTACGCCAACTAACCGTGCATTTTTTTTACAGTAATGCATCACGATCACCTACACTGTAGACATTGTCGTAATTGGTCGATGATACAAGGAATCAGATATGATTAAGTACAAACACATTTATATCTTTTTTTTTCCCAAAACATGTGGACACAAACTATTTTATTAGAGAACTGAACATTCTTGCTTTTCCCTTCAATTACATGCATACAACATGCTGACACTCTTTCAGGTCAGCGATAGAACTCCCTATCTTCCAAAACTATCTAACACCAAGTCCTAAACTAACAGGAGCTATAGAGCTGTTGTAAAGAATCAAGAGCTCTGTCAAACTAGACAAAAAGCAACAAACCAATTTCATTAACTGTTTGGTCTTGATTTATCTATCTCAATCCCTCCCTCATGATACATGGGTATTGTCGTGCGGAGAGGAGTCACGGTAAGCAAAAGGAGAACCGAAAGTTCCTCAGAGCTCTGGCAGCTGAATCTCCTGGCATGAGGCCTTTACTGGCAGCTTAGATCTACAGACGAGGATGGTGGCGGTGGCACGCTCGCATGAGCACTGGAGGTGGCTTCTAGCGAGGCCTTTCCGGGTGCCGGCGCTGACGGCTGCAACTGCCGCAATCTGCTAGTGATTTTTGACGTGAGGGTTCTTCCTTGAGGAGGATGGTTCTTTTTTTGAAAGGCCTGAAGGAGGACGTTGGGTGGTGAAGAGAAAGCGATAGGGGAGATATGAGCGAATGGACAAGATACCGGAGAGGGGTTGAACACAGAGAGAAACGCTGATGACTGTTGGTCGTAATTACGCACCCACTTATATACCGCAAGAGGACGGTGTACAGTTGTAGCTCTTTTTCCCTCAGAGTATTCCAAGGTTATCGAATCCACAGGAAACGAGCGGAACTAATACTATTAAAGGGTTACTAACAAATTGAAATAGTTTGGTTGATATGAATAATGACGGTGAGAAAGTTGAAGGTGAATGTTATTGAAGAGGTAACAGGATGATGAAGGATTCTCTACTTAGGATTGGTTCACCAGCATGCAACCTTATTCTTATCAACTCGAGTGATGACTCTAATATTCTACAAGACATGGTGGTTTCGTTCACCCCGGCTGTCACTACAGAGGCTATTAGCTCCCCACTGGTTTCTTGCACTATGTAATGGGCAAAAGTGTATTGGCTGATATACTAATGAAAGGGATAGATAGATGTGCAATAAACTTCATCATATAGATTAAATTTATCGAGAGAGTATCAACAAGTATGAGAGTTACATGACCAGATCCCCACACCAGAGAAGAGAATATGAGACTACTCACTCATCCTTCCGCTAGACATAGCAGAGGGGTGAGAAATAGTGCTGGAACGCGCATGTGCCGATCGGCGTGACCTCCCTTGTGGGTCTCATCGGTGTTAACCAACCTTCGCCGCCAATATGCTGGAACCCTAGTTCTAATAATTGATTCTTGCGATCGCCGTCTCTCCCCGGTTCTCTCTTTGGCTCTTGATAATTACCTTCCTTTTATACTCGACGGGATTAGGTCAACTTCCACCGACTCTAACTCATACTGGGTTGGGTCTTCTTCTTTCCTGGACCGGATCGTGTTTTCATCATCTTCTCCTGCTGCGCCGATCGGCACAGGCCCGTGTCGATCGGCGCGCCTCTGCATCTGGCCCATCTTCGTTACCCTTTAGTTCTTTATCCATAATTGCCCTGTTTTACACATGTTTCCTGCGATTACATCCAAAATAGAACTACTACAAATATATGCAAATATGGGGTTAATTGTTAGTCCAAACCACCAAATTGAGACGCAGAACATCCCTTTTTGGTAGATAAAATGGGCGTCTAGAAACCACCAATAGTTCCCCCACACTCAAATCATTGCTAGTCCTCGAGCAATACAAAATCAAATATGTCATAAGAATTTTCACACCATCTCTCATGCAATCAATCTCAATCATCATTTTTACTCGTTATCCCACCACAAAGATTTTCTCTCATTTCCTTTTAACCAATCGGCATATCATACTTGAACATAATCAAATCACCATAAAACATTTTCAGAAACAATTTTAGTTCTCCTCAACTCATCTTTTAGCATCAAACATCAAGCATTTGATCCTCTCTAGGTCTCTCAAGTGTATTTCCTTCCCTTTCCTATCTAATGAAGGATTGTATGTGGATCTTGGAGGGCTATATAACTAAATTAAACCATAAGATTAACCATGTCAACAATGTGCTCAATCATACCTATTAAGAAAGAATTTTCTTGGAAAAGAACTTTTAATGGAGATGAGGAATGTAGAAGATCTAAAAAAAATTTCAATGAGAACAATGGCAAAGAATGAGAAATAATCAGAAATCTGCTTTCTTTGATGACCTTACTGCCTCTCAGGGAATATATTTTTTTTTCTCTTTACCTCTTTTTTTTTTAATAATAACCTCTTTTTTTTTCTTTCTTTTGCAACAGCACCGATCGGCACAACACTGTGCCGGTCGGCGCGGTCTATGTTTTCTTTTCTTTCACTTTCTTTTTCTATTCCCGATATGATCAGCAATTTCTGTCTTGTATCAGCAGCGGAAATTTTTTGAATTTCCTTTTATTGAGAATATAGGTTGTATCAAGGAGGAGGGAGAAACAAAGATGTATGGTTTTCATGATAGCAAGGAATTGAAATGGATAAGAATGGCTAGAAATATAGAGATAAACAAAAAAGATCATCCTTTCCTAACTTGGTCGAAATCATGAGCAAAAAGTTGATAAAGTTACTTAATCCACTTAGTTCAAATGTGTAGCTTCCTCTCATTCACTGGCTATGTAGGCATATTTAGACCTTGCTTTTGCTTTAGCTTATGATGAGTCAAAAGAAATTTTCATAAATACAAAGCACAAAAGTTAAGTGGTAACCAACAAATTCAAGTAATCAACCAATCGATCATCAGAAAGACAAGATAAATAGCATGGAGCACTTTCAATTTGACAATCGACACTAACTTTATTAAAGACAATGCAATAATTCAAACTACATAAAAGACCTTGAAGCAACTCTCAACATGACTCGTGACTCTCTTAAGCACACACACAAACTTAAATAAACACTCATTAAGAAAAACAAATGAGAAACTAGACTCGAAAACACTTAAAAACTATGACTAATGGCAAAGCCCTTCCCCCACACTCAAAATTTGCAATGTCCTCATTGCAAGAGAAGAAACTCAACACACTAATCATGTAGACCATGCCTGTTCAAAACTTGGAAAATTCATCTTATACTCATTATGAGAAAAGTGTATTCCGCTTCGTTCATCTTGATTGTATCCTGGATTCTGCGGTCCACATCTCTTTGATGCCTGTAAGCACAATCTCTGTCTAGATACAAGCGCTCAATGTTTCTTCGGCAGACAGGACAGCAAACAGGCGGTTGCAGGTTATGATTTTCAACGCTGTAAGAGGAGGCTCTATTCAAATTCCTCTGTGCCGATCGGCGCAAAGGCTGAGTCGATCGGCGCAGTGGTGTTCTTCCACCATTGCGACTTCCTCCACTTCCCTCTGCATTACCATTAACTCTTGTTGAAGTTCCTGCTGCCCTGTCATTTCTGCATTCTGCAAGTGTTTCCCGATTTTCGAACTTAGGACTACCAAAGCTTCTTCGCATATCAAAATCATCACTAAAATCTCCAGGCACACTAGGATCACCGCTTTCCAAAGTTTCCAAATAGTATGATGTATTAAAGTCGCTATCCCATTCAAAATTCTTTTGAATTGGGTTACCCGATAGTCTAGCAGATCTGCGAACCTCTGGTGTAGTCTTACACTTCCTTGCAGCAGGTTCTTCGTTTTCACTTGGCAGAGCCGTCAGATCAATAAATTCAGCAATCTTCAGGTCGTGCCGATCGGCTCCAGTGTCGCGCCGATCGGCGCCAGTGTCGCGCCGATCGGCGCAGCTAGCAGCTTCCTTCATATTCTCAGCTAACTGCTCTAGATTACGCTCACGGATCACCTTATTCTGCTGCCTTCGTAAAATCTCATCATTAATCTCCTTAGGCGTCCTCCCACCAGGAACTGCGTGATAGCCATCATCATATATTAAATCTCTAGGTATGAAAGCTCTGTCAATTGGAGTTCAACCTTGCGTTGAAGATCTTTAGTACAAAAGAGACACTTGCAACCCTCAATACAACTGTTCCTATGAATCTTATTCTCTTGAAAACTTTCCCAATCGTAAGAACCCTGGGAAAGGATTCATCCCTTCTAGCTTGAAGATCCTTCTCCGCATCCCGCTGGTACATAGCTTCTTCGGCTTCCTCTCGTAGCTTGAGTTCATACTTGGCGGCAATGTCATGTTCACTATAAAGTCAGCACCTATGGATTGTGAGGGTGCTCTCTTCATCTAGCTCTTCCTTCTCTTGCTCAGTCAATGATCTTTCGAAAGATAGGAAATGCTTATACGACAAGGGCTTAGCAAGATCAAGAAGACTTTCCATGGTATACCTTTGAGAAACTGCTTCACTTTTAATAGGCACTACAGATTTTCCTTTGCGCACCAATACTCTCTTCATCATCTGCTGAAGTTCATTGTCCATCTTCACCTTGTCGGCGTTCCATGCATCAGCTTCGCATTTCTTCATGAATTTCTTCGGCAGATCTGACCAGACGAGAGGATCATCTCGTGTTGGTGTCAACACTTCGTCGACTTCTTCCCAGGACCAATTTGCAGAGGGCTAAGGAAATCCACCGCCAAGCCGATCGGCTTCAGAGTCGCACCGATTGGCGCCGCCTTGGTTTCTGCCCGATGCGCCGCCTTCCATCGCTTCTGCTCTTAGGGTTTGTTCTGGTGATGATGTAATATGAGTTGATCCGTGGGTTTGCTGTCCCCTCATATTTATATCCCTTGATTTCCAATTAGACTAGGACTCTTTCTCTTATTCATGGAATTTTACAAGTCTTAAAAAGGCAAGGTCCAAAACCGACTCAAAAACCAAAAGGACTCTGTCGCGCCGATTGGTGCAGGGCTGCGCCGATCAGCGTAGCAACGCGCCGATCGGCGCGGTAAACTAAATTACCAAATTAGAAAAAAGAAAACTACGGAAATCAAAATACATACAAGCCTTTATTTTACGTTGTTAAGCTCGACCACACGGGGTTCTAAGCAGTGAAATACACATCAAAAGATTTAAATTCAAATGTGTCGGGTTCTAGGTATACCTTTAGACGTTGTCCGTTCACCGTGTACTTGTTTCTCTTGCCATCCATTTTGATTACCGCTCCCAAAGGTAACACCGTATTCACAAGATAAGGTCCCTCCCATTTGCTTCGCAGTTTGCCTTTACCAAATAATCTGAATCGCGAATTAAATAGAAGCACCCGATCTCCTTCCTTGAATTCCTTCTTCAAAAGCTTCTTATCATACCACTTCTTTGTTTTCTCTTTATATATGGCTGCATTTTCATATGCACACAATCGCATCTCTTCCAATTCACTTATTTGTATCTTTCTTTTCATGCCGGTGGCATCAAGATCCAAATTCATTTTCTTTATAGCCCAATAAGCCTTATGTTCCAATTCCACCAGTAGGTGACACGATTTCCCATAGACGAATTGATATGGTGTCATACCAATCGGTGTCTTGAATGCCGTCCTATATGCCCATAACGCTCCATTAAGCTTCGTGGCCCAATCTTTTCCTTCCTTTGTAACAATCTTCTACAGAATTCTCTTTAATTGCTTATTTGAAATTTCTGCTTGTCCATTCTTCTGGGGATGGCAGGCTGTTCCAATTCTATGTTCAACTCCAGATTTGGTTAAAAATCTAGTAAATTCTCCTCCTGTAAAATGGGATCCTCCATCTGTAATCATTACCCTCAGTACTTCGTACCTAGGAAATATCTGCTCCTGAAGTATATTCATTGATTCTCTTGTAGTATTAGCTTGCATGCCATTGCTTCGACCCAATTGGAGACATAATCAACGGCGACCAATATGTACTCGAAACCATGAGAATTCACAAAGGGTCCCATAAAATCCATACCCCAAACATCAAAGATATCGACTTGAAGATTGTACTTAAGAGGCATTGCATTCCTACTGTTAACATTCCCTATTCGTTGGCATTGAGCACATGTTGCAACATACCTTTTTGCATCTTCATGCATAGTAGGCCAATAGAATCCACTCGCCCATACCTTTGCCTGTGTTCTGAAGTAGCCATAGTGTCCCCCATAATCTGAAGAATGACATTTTGCTAAAATGCTCGCTCGTTCTTCTCTGGGTATACATCTCCGTACTGCTCCATCCTCGCAATACCTATACAAGTATGGGTCAGCCCATATAAATTTCCTCATTTCACTCTTAACTCTTTCCCTTGTGTTCTTGTTCATTAGATCAGTTTGTCCCTTGAAACCTTTCATAATATCCATTACCCAGTTCTCTCTGTGATCAAATGCGGCAAACAACTGCTCTTGTCGCATTTCATCTCTTATTGGCTCAGTTGATGATGATTCAAGACGAGATAAATGATCTGCTACAGAATTTTCTACTCCTTTCTTATCTCTTATCTCCAAATCAAATTCTTGCAGCATCAATATCCATCGCATTAACCGAGGCTTAGACTCCTTCTTTGAAACCAAGTATCTTATAGCAGCATGATCAGTATATACAATCATCTTAGAATTTAGAATGTAGGATCTAAACTTCTCAAAAGCAAATATAACAACTAACATCTCTTTCTCAGTTGTTGTATAATTCATCTACGCCTCATTCAAAGTTTTGCTAGCATAATAAATAGCATGCACTTTACCTTCCTTCTGTTGTCCAAGAACAGCTCCAACTACATAGTCACTCGCATCACACATAATTTCAAAAGGTAAACTCCAATCAGGTTGCTACATAATGGGTGCAGAGCATAGAGCTTCCTTTAATCTTCTGATGGCCAAGAGTCTTTCCTCGTCCATGACAAATTCTGTATCTTGCTTTAACAATTATGTCAGGGGTTTAGCAATCTTTGAATAATCCTTAACAAATCTATGATAGAAGTTGTCATGTCCAAAAAAACACCTCAAAGTTGTAAGATCAGTAGGGGGAGCTAATTTCTCAACTGTAGATACCTTTGCCTTATCAACCTCTATCCCTCTTTTAGATATGACATGAAGTGACACTTCTCCCAATTAAGAACTAAGTCGCATTCAACACACCTTTTCAAAACCTTCTCCAAATTCTCCAAATAGCTATCAAAATCAGCACCGTGCACGGAGAAGTCATCCATAAATATCTCCATAATATCTTCTATGAATTCAGCGAATACTGCATTCATGCATCTTTAAAATGTTGCGGGCGCGTTGCAAAGACCAAATGTCATCCTTCTATATGCATATGTCCCAAAAGGGCAAGTAAAAGTAGTTTTCTGTTGATCTTCTGGTCTTACCGGTATTTGAAAGAAACCACTATATCCATCCAAATAACAAAAGTATGAATTCTTTGCTAACCTTTCAAGCATCTCGTCAATGAATAGAAGAGGATAGTGATCTTTCCTCGTCACTTTGTTCAAACTTCTATAATCTATGCACATTCTCCATCCAGTTACGGTCCTTTGAGGGATCAACTCATTGTTTCCGTTAGGCACCACTGTCAACCCTCCTTTCTTGGGTACACAATGCACTGGACTAACCCATTCACTATCAGCAACAGGATAGATCATACCTGTATTAAGCAGCTTCAAAATCTCCTTTTTAACCACTGGCTTCATTGATTCCTTCAACCTTCGCATCCCTTCAACCACTGGTTTAGTGCTCTCCTCCAAGTTAATCTTGTGGGTGCAAAATGCACGGCTGATTCCCTTGATGTCATCCAATGTGTAACCAATGGCTTTCTTATACTTTTTGAGCATAGCGAGAAGCCTCTCTGTTTCTTCTTTCGTTAGGGCATTGTTCACAATAACTGGATATGTTCTATTCCTTCCTAGATATTCATAGCGTAGCTCCTTCGGGAGTTTTTTCTGTTTCACTTCTCGCGCTTAATCTCGATCCAGCTCCCCGAGAGGTTCAAAATCAGGATTTTCCTGGTTGAGCCGATCGGCGCAAGCGTCACGCCGATCGGCACTGGCAGTATACTCATCAGTTCCGCGCATGACGTGGTCCAGTGGGTCTCCCATATCCATCCCTATCCTCTCATCTTCCTCTGGGCAAAATTCCTGATAGTAGGAAGAGTCTTGATGAGATGGATCATTAAATTGAAATCGCACTTCTTCCTCTCCTAGGTGTAGCGTAATTTGACCTTTCCCAGCATCCAGAACAGCTTGTACTAATCTTAAGAATGGCCTTCCCAGAGTGATATCTTCAACCCCAGTTTCATTATTGTCTAGAACAAAGAAATCTACCGGCATTGTTTTTGAGCTAATCTCAATTTCGACATTCTTGATCACTCCCAGTGGCTTGGTCTTCCTACCATCTGCCATGATCAACTCAAGTTCAGTCCTCATCAGCCGCTGTTGAGTTCCATTAGGCATGCTCATGAATGCATCGTAAGTCATCAAGCTGACACTGGAACCAAAGTCACACAAGGCTTTCGGAAATTTCTTCCCCGATATCTCATATGGTATGTACGGTTCTTCTTTTTCCTCTTCAGTGAGACTACAGCATACACACCACATAATCCTTCGTAAGGGGATGGCTCAAAGCAACTGTCTAGCAATCTCTTCGCTTGTTTCACCTCTGTTCCATCAAGCTCTATATCATCCTTGTAAAGCTTCCCTAAAACTCTCCAAATAATCTCTTGATCGAAAACTTCTGACTTGAGGCGATTACTTGGGAAATTATACTCAATTTCGGCTTCAGAGGCGTCTTGCGGATTGAAGGATCTTCTCATATTGAGCAACTCGCGCGAAAAATCAATGGGAATCCAGTCCATCGGCTCAAATTCGTCAAGTGGTTTAGCATTCGTCAATGTTCTATCCCCCTTTGGTTTAGCAAAGTTCCCTTCAAATTCCTTCAGGTGGTTGTCCAGAATCGCAGCTCCTATCTTGGTATATTCCTTGCTACTTGACGGAGTCGTCAGGGTGATCGGTTCTCCTGTCATCGCGACTGCGCAGATCGGCTCAGAAACTACGCCGATCGGGGCACACGTCAGATCCACAGAGGCGTGTCCGACGGGCTTTATTTCTTTGAATTACTCCGAAGTAATCATTGATCTACTCTCGGACATCAAGATCTGTTCAGCTGGCGACTCTCCCTTCTGCATAACTTCTGGGCATTACCGATTTGGTTCTAGATATTCTTCCCAATGCTTGTGCAAAGATTCATTCTCGGCAATTTTGCCTAACAATTCGATCCCTACCTTGGCTGTCAGTCTCAGAAAACATCCTCCGACCGATCCGTCCAAATGCATCCTCGATGCCTTGTTTATGGCCATGTAGAAGGTTTGAGCGCACATATTCTCATCAATGTCGAGGTCAGGTCCTTGTTTCAATAATGTTTGAAAACGCGTCCAGGCTTCTGCGAGAGATTCTTCATCTTCTTATAAGAAGTTCACCACTTCCCTTCTCAACTTACCTTTTGCTTCTCGAGATGCTGCCTTGTGCCACTCTTTGGCTTTTCATTCCAAAGAGAATGGGAAAAGCAGCCACTTGTAAAGATCCCTAGGCACTCCTTCATGATGGAGTGTTTGGCAAAGTGCCTCCAAATCTTGTAAGTGAGTATACGGGTTCTCCTCTTTCGCTCCAAAGAACTTGTTTGCTTTAGCCATGCTAATGATAATGGGGTTCAACACATACGAGGAGGCCGTAGCCTTCTCATCTGAGGATTGAGGCACCAGCACGTCTGGAGATGGTAGAGAAAGTTCCCTGAGCGTCAGAGAAGGTCCTATCGTACTCATCATGAAAATTCACACAAAACACAAAAACAAAAACAACTAGAAAAGAGAGGATTAGATGTTAGTAAAATATTAATAGTAAAAGAACTGGCTTGTTTTCCGACAACGGCGCCAGAAAAGGGCTTGTTGGTCGTAATTACGCACCCACTTATATACCGCAAGAGGACGGTGTACAGTTGTAGCTCTTTTTCCCTAAGAGTATTCCAAGGTTATCGAATCCACAGGGAACGAGCGGAACTAATACTATTAAAGGGTTACTAACAAATTGCAATGGTTTGGTTGATGTGAATGATGACAGTGAGAAAGTGGAAGGTGAATGTTATTGAAGAGGTAACAGGATGATGAAGGATTCTCTCCTTCGGATTGGTTCACTAGCATGCAACCTTATTCTTATCAACTCGAGTGATGACTCTAATATTCTACAAGACATGGTAGTTTCGTTCACCCCGGCTGTCACTACAGAGGCTATTAGCTCTCCACTGGTTTCTTGCACTATGTAATGGGCAAAAGTGTATTGGCCGATACACTAATGAAAGGGATAGATAGATGTGCAATAAAGTTCATCATATAGATTAAATTCATCGAGAGAGTATCAACAAGTATGAGAGTTACATGACCAGATCCCCGCACAAGAGAAGAGAATATGAGACTACTCACTCATTCTTCCGCTAGACACAGCAGAGGGGTGAGAAATAGCGCTGGAACGCGCACGTGCCAATCGGCGCAAGCATCGCGCCGATCGGCGCGACCTCCCTTCTGGTGGATCTCGTCGGTGTTGACCAACCTTCGCCGCCAATATCCTGGAACCCTAGTTCTAATAATTGATTCTCGCGATCACCGTCTCTCCCCGGTTCTCTCTTTGGCTCTTGATAATTATCTTCCTTTTATACTCGACGGGATTAGGTCAACTTCCACCGACTCTAACTCATACTGGGTTGGGCCTTCTTCTTTTCTGGACCGGATCGTGTTTTCGTCATCTCCTCCTGCTGCGCCGATCGGCATAGGCCCGTGCTGATCGGCACGGCTCCGCATCTGGCCCATCTTCGTTACCCTTTAGTTCTTTACACATAATTGCCCAGTTTTACACCTGTTTCCTGTGATTATATCCAAAATAGAACACTACAAATATATGCAAATATAGGGTTAATTGTTAGTCCAAACCACCAAATTAAGACGCAAAACATCCCTTTTTGGTAGATAAAATAGACGTCTAGAAACCACCAACAATAACCAGGTCCCACCTGTCGGCGCAAAACTTATTGTGAGGCGACGATGACGACCGCTCACCACCAACTGCGTTTTTTACATATGGTATAGACATTTACAATCTCGTTCATACAACATAAGGTTGAAACCTGCATGTATACTGAATTAGCAAATTGTGGTGCTTTCCATGATCTGGTGACCATCTTCCAAGCTACCTAGAGGAAAGCACTACTACAATAAGAGTTTTTAGTATCACTTTATTTTTTTATAGGAATAGCGGACATCATTAGAGACACTATTGCAGTACACAAACACTGATGTCAGCAACTAAAAACATCATTGCAGTGTAACCAACAATATAGGACTTTGATGACATAAGCAAAGACAACGATATTAATGTCTGGGCTATACATCAATATCGGTCAGACGCTGGTGTCAGCAACGTCCGATATTGTAGTGTTCAACTACAATATCAGTCAGACGCTGATGTCAGCAATGTTCGATATTGTAGTGTTCAACTACAATATCGATCACAAACTATTTTATTAGAGAACTGAACATTCCTGCTCTTCCCTTCCATTACATGCATACAACATGCTGACACTCTTTCAGGTCAGCGAACTCCCTATCTTCCAAAACTATCTAGCACCAAGTCCGAAACTAACAGAAGCTATAGAGCTGCTGTAAAGAATGAAGAGCTATGTCAAACCAGACAAAAAGCAACAAACCAATTTCATTAACCATTTGATCTTAATTTATCTATCTCAATCCCTCCTTGATACGTGGCTATTGTGGTGCGGAGAGGAGTCACGGTAAGCAAAAGGAGAACTGATGAGGACATCAACGACATACGAATAATGACGACGGAAGATGGCGCGCCAAACCAAGCTGTCACACCTTCACCTCTCGTCGTCGTGCCTCCTCGAGTTACGGATCCATCTTCTAACGAGACGACGTCGTACAAGGGCCCAATCACTAGAGCTCGAGCCCAGGAATTGAAGACGGTTTTGATGCTAAGGAACGACGGCCCAGGATGATGTCGCCCGAAGGCCCACGTGGCCCAAGTCGCACGACTCCCTCTCCACCGCGCGCCTCTCCACTTCAGCCGGCCCTAGATGCCTCGTCCTCCCCCTATATAGTCAAGGGCTGCGCCCCTTGTAATCTTTGAGTTTTGTTTTAAGTTTAGCTTAGCTATACATCCGTCTCTCGACGTGAATTCAGAACTCCACCTTCGTGCAATACATCAGATTGCTCGCCTCTAATTCTTGCTCGTTCTTCGATTGCGCGTAAGAATTGATCCTCGTGATCAGGTTGATCTTGTTTATCGCAAGGTTAATATCCTCCGGAAGTTGGTTCAGCGATTGCATTGGCGCTTCGGCTTGCTCGTCGTAGTCGGATCGTGAGGGTCAACATCCACCAAATCGAAGTTATCTCCACTCGCCGAAAGATCGGGCACTCTACACCTATCAAGTGGTATCAGAGTCCAGTGTTTCTCGGTGAGTTTTATCCAAGTCCACATAAACCAGAAACTACAAAAAAAAAGTTTACCCCAGTACGGTTTTGAGCCTTGCACTTTCGTTCAATAATTTGCGTTGTTGAGTTTTTGTGCTTTCGCTTTTGATCGTTGCTGGTACACTGTGTTTCATCGTTTTCTTCCTATCATCGTCGTATCCTTCCGCCGTGCCGCGTGTTTTCACCACCACAGTTTGCTTTCCGCCGCATCTGTTTACCCCGTCTCGCTTGCCAAATTTTCCCACTGCACCGTGAGTCCGGGTCAATCACTGCCTCGACGATCGAGTCCTACTCGGTTACGTTGTGACCCGCTCGCCTTGCCCTGTGTTTAGTTCTGTTCGGTTTCGTGTGTCCCGCTCGCCTCGCTGATCGAGTCCTACTCGGTTACGTCGTGACCCGCTCGCCTCGCCCTGTGTTTGTTTCTGCTCGGTTTCGTTTGTTCCTACTCTAGAGAGAGAGAGAGAGAGAAAAAAGTGCTTGTGCTTAATTGCTTATTTGAGGTCTCATTGTTTATATTTTCAGCAAAAAAGTATTAAAAAAAAAGAGAAAAAAAAAGAAAAAAAAAGAGAAAAAAAAAAGAGAAAAAAAACAAGAGCGGCCGAGTAACACAGGCGACGCGTTCTTGCTGCACTTTGTTTTGATCCTTTTTCCTTCCTCTTGCACTTGTACCGGCAGCAATCTTTTCGCGTTTAGCACCATTATTCAGCTTTGCAGTTATTGTTTGAATTGTGCTAACCCTTGGATTGAGTGCAGCCTCCTAGCCCCACAAATTTTCTACTACGAGCAGGTTTTTGTTTCACCACGCAATCGCTCCACCAATCTTCCACCGATTTTACCTGTGGTTGCAGTTCACGCTTGCGTGCTTGGTAAGGACGGGTAAGAATTTGATAACAGCTTTTTGATTGAGCTTTTCATCCACCACTCACCTCTCGTTGTAGGATCCCGCTTTTTGTATTGCTTGTGTTTCTATGGCAGAAAACAGCTCGAAGTCGGAGGAGCTCACCCTCCAGGATGTCCAGGCACAGGTAGATGGTCTACAAAACGACATGAAGACGATGCACGAGAGACTTGACTCTACGGTCACTTCGTCGAATGAGCGTTTTGATCAACTGGACCTTGCTGATACGGCTGCCCGCACCACGCTCGCGACGATCATGACTCGTCTTGAGGCCATGTCGACGCAGCTTGGGACCATGACGACGCAGCTCACGGAGTTGCAACATGCACGTGACTACGGCGTCGACACCGAGCAGGATGACGACAATCGCCGTGGTCGTGCTCGTAGGGTACGTGTTCCTATTAATGATTCTTTTGCCAAAATAAAATTTCGTATTCCCACTTTTAATGGCAAATATGATCCGGGTGCTTATCTTGATTGGGAATTAGAGGTTGAACAAAAATTTGCATGCCATGATATTCCTGCTAATTTACAAGTTAAGGCTGCTATTAGTGAATTTACTGAATTTGCTTTACTTTGGTGGCGTGAGTATAGACAAAGATATCCTGATAATATTCCAGCCACTTGGACGGCATTAAAAGCTGCTATGCGTCATCGTTTTGTGTCGTCATATTATGCTAGAGATTTGCTTAATCAAATGCAGCGTTTTCAACAAGGTTCACTTTCTGTAGAGGATTATTATCAAGCTTTGCAAAAGGGTATGATTCGCTGTGGTTTAGTTGAACTGGATGATGCTGCTATGGCTCGCTTTAGGGGTGGGTTAAATCGTGAAATTCAGAATATTCTTGATTATAAGCATTATGATGATATGACCACCTTATTTGAATATGCTTGTAAAGCTGAACGTGAAGTGCAGGATCGACAATCTTCGTCAAGACCTAACATTTTTGTAGGGTCCAAGACGCCTTCAGCTCCACGGTCGACACCTCCTTCCACGTCGCGCGACCACTCCTCGACCACGTCCAAGTCGAGTGCTCCATCCACGGCCAAATCTGCCTCGTTCGTGCCGTCCTCCTCGTCGTCTGGACGAGCTCGTGATATTCAGTGTCACCGTTGCCGAGGATTTGGTCATGTGATACACGATTGTCCAAATAAACGAACTATGTTGATTCGTGACGACGGTGGGTATTCTTCTGCTAGTGATTCTGAGGATATTCAGCAGACTATGCTTGCCACTAATCATACAGATAATACGGAGCTTCATGTCGACTCTAGTGCCGCCGACAGGTATGCCACTCTTGTTGTGCAGCGTGTTCTTAGTACACAGGTCGTTCAAGATGAAAAGCATCAGCGCCACAACATTTTTCATATCAAAGGCGTTGTGCAAGAACGAGCGGTCCGTATAATCATCGATGGTGGCAGTTGCAACAATTTGGCTAGTACGACCTTGGTGGAGCAGTTGTCATTGCCAACAAGGAAGCATCCACATCCTTATCATGTTCAATGGCTTAATGATGGCGGCAAAATAAAGGTAACGCGCTCGGTACGTGTTCCTTTCTCTCTTGGCGCCTATTCTGATTTTGTAGATTGTGATGTTGTTCCAATGGAAGCATGCTCTTTGTTGCTTGGCCGTCCTTGGCAATATGATGTCGATAGTGTTCATCATGGTCGCTCCAATTATTATTCCTTCATGTTCAAGGGTCAGAAAATTGTTATTCATCCTATGACACCTGAACAAGTTCTTAAAGATGATATTGCTCGAGCGACAAAAGCTGCAAAATTGGTTACATCGCCTCCTGTTGCACCTGTTCAATATGAGATCAAATTGAATAACCCTATCTTGCTTGCTACACGTGCTGATTTTGATGAATTACATGATGCTAATCTGCTTTGCTATGTGCTAGTTTGCTCTCGTATGCTTGTTTCACTAGATGAGGCGCCTATGTTGCATATTCCTCCTGCTGTTGCTAACCTTTTGCAGGACTATAAAGATGTTTTTCCTGCTGAATTGCCACCGGGTCTTCCTCCTATTCGTGGCATAGAACATCAGATTGATTTAATTCCAGGCGCACAGCTTCCTAATCGCGCCCCGTACCGCACAAATCCTGAGGAGACGAAAGAAATTCAGCATCAAGTGCAGGCATTGCTTGATAAAGGTTACATTCGTGAGTCTCTCAGCCCTTGTTCGGTTCCTGTTTTGCTTGTTCCTAAGAAAGATGGTTCTTGGCGTATGTGTGTAGATTATCGTGCAATTAACAATATTATAATTCGTTATCGATATCCTATACCACGCCTTATTGATATGCTTGATGAACTTAGTGGTGCCACAATTTTCTCTAAGGTTGATTTGCGTAGTGGTTACCATCAAATAAGAATAAAATTAGGAGATGAATGGAAAACGGCTTTTAAAACTAAATTTGGCTTGTATGAATGGTTGGTTATGCCGTTTGGATTGTCTAATGCTCCTAGCACTTTTATGCGCTTAATGAATAAAGTTCTTCGGCCTTTCATTGGAAAATTTGTTATTGTCTATTTTGATGATATCCTTATATACAACAAATCCATGAATGAGCATTTAGATCATTTGCGTGCTGTTTTTTATGCTTTGCGTGCTGCTCACTTGTTTGGGAACATGGAAAAATGCACTTTTTGCACACAACGTGTTTCGTTTCTTGGATATGTTGTTACTCCCCAGGGCATTGAGGTCGATAGCAGCAAGGTGGACGCCATTCAGAGTTGGCCCCAACCGACGACGGTCACACAGGTTCGCAGTTTTCTTGGTCTTGCACGCTTCTATCGTCGTTTTGTGCGGGATTTCAGTTCTATTGCTGCACCATTACATGAGCTGACCAAGAAGGGTGCGCCATTTGAGTGGGGCGCACCACAAGACGACGCATTCAACACTTTAAAGGAACGGTTAACTCATGCTCCTCTCTTACAATTGCCTAATTTTGATAAAGTGTTTGAATTGGAATGTGATGCTAGTGGAATTGGTTTGGGTGTTGTTTTGTTGCAAGATCATAAACCCATTGCTTATTTTAGTGAGAAGTTAAGTGGTGCTGCTCTTAAATATTCCACTTATGATAAAGAACTTTATGCTTTAGTAAGAACTTCACAAACATGGCAGCATTATTTATGGCCTCGCGAATTTATTATTCATTCTGATCATGAGGCTTTGAAACATATTAGAACCCAAACTAATCTGAATCGTCGTCATGCTAAATGGGTTGAATTTATTGAATCTTTTCCATACATCATTAAACATAAAAACGGGAAGAAAAATGTGATTGCCGATGCTTTGTCTGGTCGTTATATGATGCTGTCCCAATTAGACTTTAAAATCTTTGGTTTGCAAGCTTTGAAAGATCAATATGTGAATGATGCTGATTTTCATGATATTATGATGCATTGTAAGGATGGCAAACCTTGGGGCAAATTTCATATGCAGGATGGGTTCCTGTTTCGTGCTAACAAGCTGTGTATTCCAGCTAGCTCGATTCGTCTTTTGTTGTTACAGGAGGCACATGGAGGTGGTCTTATGGGTCACTTCGGAGTTTTTAAGACACATGAGGTGTTGGCCGACCATTTGTTTTGGCCACGGATGCGCCGTGATGTTGAGCGCCTTGTTGCACGCTGTACTACATGTCAAAAAGCTAAATCTCGTTTGGGTAATCATGGTTTGTATATGCCCTTGCCTGTTCCCTCTTCTCCTTGGCATGATATTTCGATGGATTTTGTTTTGGGATTGCCTCGCACTAAGAAGGGGAGGGACAGTATTTTTGTGGTTGTTGATCGTTTCTCTAAAATGACTCACTTTATACCTTGTCATAAAACTGATGATGCCTCAAATGTTGCTGAACTGTTCTTTAGAGAGATTGTTAGATTGCATGGAATTCCTAAAACAATTGTCTCTGATCGTGATGCTAAGTTTCTTAGTCATTTTTGGCGTTCTCTTTGGAATAAATTAGGAACTAAGCTGCTGTTTAGTACTACTTGTCATCCTCAAACTGATGGGCAAACTGAGGTAGTAAATAGAACTTTGTCTGCTATGCTTAGAGCTGTTTTAGATAAAAATTTGAGACGTTGGGAAGATTGTTTACCTCATGTTGAATTTGCTTATAATCGTGCTACACATTCTGCCACTAAGATGTGTCCTTTTGAGGTTGTTTATGGCTATGTTCCTAAGGCGCCTATTGATTTGTTTGTTATTGATGCTGAAGATGAACCACATCTTGATGCTCTTGCTCATATTGATCACATGAAACAATTGCATGAAGAAACACAACACAACATTGCCATTACTAATAAAAAGTATCAAGTTGCTGGTAGTAAAGGTAGAAAACATATTTCTTTTGAACCTGGTGATTTGGTTTGGTTGCACTTGCGTAAAGATAGATTTCCTACTTTGCGTCGTTCTAAACTGATGCCTCGTGCTGCTGGTCCTTTTAAAGTGCTAACCAAGATTAACGATAATGCTTATGTTCTTGACTTGCCCATGGAGTTTGGTGTTTCCACTAGTTTTAATGTTGCAGATTTGAAACCATACTTGGGTGAGGATGATGAGTTGCCGTCAAGGACGACTTCACTTCAAGAAGGGGAGGATGATGAGGACATCAACGACATACGAATAATGACGACGGAAGATGGCGCGCCAAACCAAGCTGTCACACCTTCACCTCTCGTCGTCGTGCCTCCTCGAGTTACGGATCCATCTTCTAACGAGACGACGACGTACAAGGGCCCAATCACTAGAGCTCGAGCCCAGGAATTGAAGACGGTTTTGATGCTAAGGAACGACGGCCCAGGATGATGTCGCCCGAAGGCCCACGTGGCCCAAGTCGCACGACTCCCTCTCCACCGCGCGCCTCTCCACTTCAGCCGGCCCAAGATGCCTCGTCCTCCCCCCTATATAGTCAAGGGCTGCGCCCCTTGTAATCTTCGAGTTTTGTTATAAGTTTAGCTTAGCTATACATCCGTCTCTCGACGTGAATTCAGAACTCCACCTTCGTGCAATACATCAGATTGCTCGCCTCTAATTCTTGCTCGTTCTTCGATTGCGCGTAAGAATTGATCCTCGTGATCAGGTTGATCTTGTTTACCGCAAGGTTAATATCCTCCGGAAGTTGGTTCAGCGATTGCATTGACGCTTCGGCTTGCTCGTCGTAGTCGGATCGTGAGGGTCAACATCCACCAAATCGAAGTTATCTCCACTCGCCGAAAGATCGGGCACTCTACACCTATCAAGAACTGAAAGTTTCTTAGAGCTCTGGCAGCTGAATCTCCTGGCACGAGGCCTTTACTGGAAGTTTAGATCTACAGACGAGGATGGTGGCGACGGCATGCTCGCATGAGCATCGGATGTGGCTTCTAGCGAGGTCTTTTCGGGTGCTGGCGTCGATGGCTGCAACTGCCGCAACCTGCTAGGGATTTCCTCCGTGAGGGTTCTTCCTGGAGGAGGATGTTTTTTTTTTAAAGGCCTGGAGGAGGACGTTGGGTGGTGAGGGGGAAGCGATAGGGGAGAGATGAGCGAATGGGCAAGATACCGGAAGGGGTTGAACGCAGAGAGAAACACTAATGACCAGGTCCCACTTGTCGGCGCAAAACTTACTGTGACACGACGGACGACGACCGCTCACCACCAACTATATTTTCTACATATGGTATAGACATTTATAATCTCGTTCATACAACATAAGTTTAAAACATGCATGTATAATGAATTAGCAAATTTTGTGCTTTCCATGATCTGGTGACTATCTTCCAAGCTACTCAGAGGAAAGCACTACTACAATAAGAGCCTTTACTATCACTTTATTTT
Organism: Eleusine indica; assembly: GCA_030378355.1. NCBI lineage: Eukaryota > Viridiplantae > Streptophyta > Magnoliopsida > Poales > Poaceae > Eleusine > Eleusine indica. Next base: position 25,544,623 of record CM059501.1, on the reverse strand, counting down.
TTACAGAAATAGCGGACATCATCAAAAACGCTATTATAGTACACAAACACTGACGTCGGCAGCTAAAAACGTTATTGCAGTGTAACCAACAATATCAGACTTTGATGACATAAGCAAAGACAACGATATTAATGTGTGGGCTATACATCAATATCGGTAAGACGCTGATGTCAGCAAAGTCCGATATTATAGTGTTCAACTACAATATCGGTCAGACGCTGATGTCAGCAACGTCCGATATTGCAGTGTAGAGTTCAAAGTATAACAATTTTCATTTTTATATTTTAAAAATATATCAAATTTTGGGTTAAGTTTGTTGAGAGGCAATACCAACCTTTAAATTTTTTGATGAATTTATTTGCGTCATAGTGTGTTTAAATTTACTAAACTATAAAGGAATTATGAGCTTTTTTTTGAAAATGTGAGTTATGAGCTTTAGAGTCAAATATTAACTATGAAACTAATAGAAACTTACTAAAAAAAAATCATAATTACTCAACAACTTTATAAGAACACTATCCTATATCTAACATGCGAGATCCACGTAGCAGCAAAGCAAGTCCATAGTAAATATATACCTGCTCAATCGGCCCTGACTGTTTTCCTTTTTTTTAACCAAAATATTAAATATGAAGGACAAATCTGCCCCTGACTAAATTCCTCAATTGAATAGGTGCTTCTTCCCTTCGTTTGTCTCCAGCGGAGATGAAGTCTCGAACAGCACAAGAGACGAGAGAATAGAAAAAAGAGAAGAACCGAGGAACTCTAACCCTAAGACCCCGGCGACGGCGCTGGAGGCGGGCCGCGGCGGACAAGCGAGCGTCCGGCGGGCGTCCTCGCGGAAGCTGCAGCGGGCGGGAGTCCCAGGTTGTGCTGCGGCGGGTGGGCGGGCGGAGGCGCCGGTGGCCGCGGCAGCGGTTGCGCGTCCTCCTCCCGCCGCTGCTGGACAAGTTCCACACCACGCCGGCATGCAAGGCCTACTTCGTCGTCTTCGGCAGCGGGCACTGCCCGTGCAAGGAGGCCGTCACCGTCCGGATGCATAACCCCAGCGTCATCGTCGCCATCGATGCCAAGGTATCGACGCGCTACGCATGGCTGCCAGTTGGACTGTAGGGTGAGTTTATTGAGGCTCATGTCGTTTTTTCTTGCATTTAAGACACATTGGATATGTTGCTAAATAAATTTCACTTGCTCTCTGTTTATGAATGCTCCATAATCAGACATTAGAATTAGGCTTAGAATTCACGGTTATATTGCATATCTCCATGATACTGGCTTAGGGTTCATTTTTTAGGCTGCCATAATTCCTACTGAACTACTCAAACTTTTACACTACCACACCCTGCCATCAGTTCGGCACTGTTGGAGCATTGGAAAGTGATTAACATATACATCTTGATACACTTATCTGAAAAAGTATTTTTGTACAAAAGGAATGAACAAAGATTAGGCTGAAATTTAAGTATTGATCATTGCATTGTTTACACATGGTTGTTCCCTTCCAAAGTTTAAAAGCATTTGATATCAGAAACATAGTTTTAGGAACCATCAATATTGCAAGTGATTCACTTGAAAATAAAGTGCATTCCCTGATCGCAGCTATTTTTAATTCTGAGAATAAATATCTAGTTGATTTATAATATTTTTTGTTTCCAATTAGGAGAATCATTCTGTGGTGGTAAGATATCTCATCGAAACTACTGCCTTATTTTCAGTGAATTATCATTATTATCTCAAATTAGTTCTTTCTTCAACCAACTGTTGTAAGGCTCAAACTGAGATATTGATGGAGTAAGAAATGTTTATCATATTGTGTATCCATAAACACATATAACTCTATGAAAATGCGTATTGTATATTCATAAGCTTATTGTTGCATGGATAAATTGATTTGTAATGAAGATTAATCTCCTTTTTTATTTGCTTCTAAGCCCCTATTATCTCTAATCTGACAGTAGAGCAGATTAGAGATAATAGAGGCTTTTTTTTTTGAAAAATAACAGCAATAGCGGACATCATGACGTCAGGCTGCCGATATTGTTGTACACGAACATGATGATGTCAGCATGTCCGATATTGCAGTTCCAACTACAATATCGAATACTAGTGGCCGATATTGTTGGGTGAAGCCAGCAATACGTTAGAGCAATAGCGTGCACTTTGTCTGCCTTTATTGTAGTAGTGAAGCCTTTTAGCATTGATATACCAATATCACTATATGTAGGGAATGCTTTCTGTACATATCAATTTCCTTCATGATGGCTAGTGGTAGGTAAACGTTACACATGTAAAAGTATATCACAACAACAGAAATAACCTGTAGCGGTGGTTCGTAAAGGTCTGTAGTGGCGGGCAGGCCATCCCGCCGCTATGCAAACGCAGCAACACATAAGCGTTTGTAGCGGCGGGTTTGGTCCGTCGTCGAAACAAACCGCTGCTATAGACCCATTAGCAGCAGCGGTTGGTGATGTCAACCGCCGCTATTTTTCTCTAGTAGTAGCGATGGTTGACATCTTCAACCACCGCTAATTGTTAATTTTTTTTAAAAAAATTCAGCATATCTACAGAAATCACAGATTCTGCATAGGCAAAAGTTTATAACATCTCATCACAGATATTTATAATATCTCATCACAGAAATTTACAAAATGTCATCACGGAATATATATAACATCTAATCAGAATGTTCAATGTATATTATAAAATGTCTTACATGAACCCTAATACATAATCATCATCTTTCTCCGAAACATTCGGCTCATATGGTGCTCTTGAACCAGTCCACTCACAAAGGGATCTATTTTTGTTGTTAGTAAACCCTTCGAATCAAAGCACTTTCTTTCCGGACTAATAACCTCTCTCAACATAAAAAGATAGAAGCTACATCTAGATACATGACATTTGCACTCAAGTGAACACGGGATTCAGAAATCATACCCTTTCTGAACTCGTTGTTCCTTTTTATCTTTGCAGCCTATTTTTTCTTTATCCTTGCGATTTTCTGTGTCACATGAGTAGAGTCTGTTAATATATAAGATATTAAAAATAAAAAATAAAGTAAAATACATATAAACTAAATCAACTTACCTCTTGTTAAGACTCCTTAATGATATGATCTAAATAAGTTGAACTGTTAGACGAGAAGACACAAGTGTAGTAACCATAATGTACACTTCCTCGTACTTGCTTACGGCACTATAAATTAGAGAACACAAGTTCGTTACACTTATGATAATTATTTGAATGGATAGTATGATAAGGACGTATATGAGATGCATATAAATCTTACTAAAAACTTATGACAAAAGTACATGTTCTTTTTCCTTGTAGGATGGCATGACCCTCCGGCTATGACATATTTCTCGCAAGCACTGAGCGATCGACAAAAGCGTATCATTAGATGATATTAACATCATCAAACCATACATACGCAGACAAATTTCTTACCGATTTATGAGTTACACAATGTCGTTGTATAACTTCTTGTCGTAGTCGACTATCAATCACTAGAAGGTATCTTTCTTTGAAAAATATCATCAGACGGATCGAATGATCATTACAACAATGTTGTCTACAAGTTAATTATAATTCGATTTAACTTTAACATATGATAGATGATGAAAGCAGTAGTTGTCCAACTTACTTGAAGTTGTATGGGGTCATAATGCATTCTTTATCCTGCCACTTCAAGTAGCAGTCGTATAAATAATTAATAACTTCAGTCCTTGCCTCATTTGTCAGAACTGCATTTATTGTAGTTAGCTCTGCTAATGTCTTATCCTGGTGGTTTTCCGGATTTACCGTTGGGTTGATCGTGCTTTGGTTAATGCGGTTTGGGTTGACGTAGGCCACCTTCCAATCTTTTCTGTCGGTCCTCTTTCTTTGGAAAAAGGAGTCCAGACTATAAAGAAAAAAGGCATAAGATAATATATCGAATTATGCTTGAAATACGAGGTAGATCGAACGCGACACTTACATGCACCATAAGGTGATAAAGGTGATGTCCATCTTGTCCAGATAAAACATTAAATGGACGTCCTCCCAAAATAGGGTTAAGATTTATTCGTCTTTTTTTATTGAACACCTCTTTTGGAATCCTACAAGTGATTACGGTGACCCTTTCATTTGACGCCATCATGTACTAGTCGTGCAATTTTCGCATCTTTCACGGTAGGTTCTTGTACATGTTCTTTGATATAAGAGGTTTATCGAATATGAATTTCGGGTAGTCTGTCTGCAGGATTGTCCAAAATTTGATTGTCGTACGATAATATATCCCGATGATCTTGTTCTTGTAGGATGAGCTTACGGTGGATGCTAGACTTTTTTCAATCCAGGCAAGTACTTATCAACATCATTTTTTTTCTTTTAGGTCCTTTGGCTCTTTGTCAAAAAATGGTAATTGTCTTTCGGATTAACAGAGCCTTGACGACAACTGGTGCAGGCTGGACATGAATTACTGGAGCCTGAACTTAAACCGTCACAACCGCTGTTGATGGATGCTCGACGACAACAGGGTTAGCCTGTACTATTCCTTCAGCGATGATAGAAGACGGTTGTTCACCTGCCGTGAGTGGCTGACTCACATGAAAGGACCTGAGCCTAGACAACGGGGGTGGAGAAACTCGTTTGGACAGTACAACATCATGGCATTTCCAAATAATGAAAGGGCCGAGCGCATCTTGGAGAGTTTCTATACCCGCCTCAGGTATCGGGCATTCGATCTCGTCCTCATGGCTAGGTACTACTTCCAAGACGGTGGCCGCACGTAACCGAGGCGGATATCCCTGTTATGTAGCATCTCTCCTGAAAATGCCCTGCTGGATGCAACCTTCATCTCCTTCCCCTTATAACAAAATGCCTCATGCAACTCGCAAGGAGTATCCTCAGTGATATCCTCCATTTCTGATTGCATGGAGGCTGATTGTCGACCGGAGACTGATGGTTGTGTTTAGATTCATGGCTGCATGGATGAGGACGAATCACATAAGAAGGCATCCATAGTAGCCTGCATGTTGGGGTTCAACGACCGTTTTGTTTGTCGATAGCGAACATAAGAAGTTGCCGCCTCCAATCCTCCTTGGCTTTCTCTTCTTGCTCTTTCTTGTGCAATGTATGCTTTTTGTATAGGTGTGAGGATGTTCTAGAGAAGCCTTCTTTCCATGTTGCCGATAATGACACTGCTCGTACCCGACCACCATGTTCCTTGGTCCCAATAGCTTTCGCTAGCTCATCCTTGTGATCAGGTGTAAACAGACCAGTCTTTCTTTGCGTCGTGATGAGAGCTTTCAAGGCTTGCACAACTTCAACTGTCGTGGGATCCTTCACAATAATCTCTCCTTTATCGGTTAACTCGGAATGACCATATACCCAATTCCTGGTATGCTCATTGGTGTTTGGCAAAGGATCACGTCATCCTCCTCGTCATCATCGCCATCAAAAGCGTCCGCCATCGCCTCGGTGCACACCAAAGTCCTAACAGTGCGAAGGCCAGGGGCAGAGGAGCTCGAAGAGTCCCGACGGGGTTCTTTTGTGAGCGCGCGCTTCGAGGGGACCTTCGAAGTTGCCTCCTCCCTCTTTCTTTTACCAATCTGTGAGGAGGGCTTCATTGGACACTTCTCCTTTTTGGCCTTTCTAGCCTTCGTAACCTTACCAACATCGGAACCAACATTACCAGGAGACCGATTTCGCCTCATGCGAGGCCCTGGTGCAACACGAGCCGGATACTTCACACCAGCCAAAGTCAACACTCGATTAAGCCGGCCACTATGAGAAGTCCGCTCACAGGTATGTTTGTGCCCCTCACGCGTATCGAGCCCTACTATAGCCTCGCTAGTGCGCTGCAGGAAGACCACAAACTCCTCATCACCAAGACCCCGTTTATCCACGGGTACCTCCAGGATGGGTATGGTAATGTCAGGCCTCAAGGGGATTTTCTTTTGAATAAACCCAGGAATTGAGCACCCCTCGCATAGTGGCCACTTATTCGCAGCCACGAACTCTTCAACAAGGTCCCGGCCGCTTGAATTGAATGTAGCGACGCGGAAAGTAGCATCGTTCTTGTTGTAGTCCTTGGGCACCCTGCCCTTCGAGGATCGAGGTTCGCAGGGAGATAGCTTCGAAGCTAGTGGAAAAATTGTCGTCTCTCCCCCGTCCGCATGAACAGTCTCCGCGAGAATCTTCACATATAGTCAGCTTTCGTGCCACTTGTTGCCCCAGCGGTTTCGGCTGCACTTCTCAAACTGGTTATCACGCTTAAAGCGGGGCACGAAGGTAACGCAACCGAAGTTAGCCTCGTGCATCACACCATCAATCTTAATGGTCTTCGGTTGGTAATGAGCACAGTAGTACTTGCAGAATACTTCAATATCAGGCTGGCCCTGATAACTCAGCACGCCTCAGGCGAACTTGCTCAGCATGGCCATCCCGCTGGGGCTGATATGGTGAAGTTGCACATTGAACCTACCCAGCACATCTTTCACGAAGGATGAGCAAGAAAAACGCAGGCCAGCAGGGAAGTGGTGTTCAAAAAACCACGGCCTCATCTTGCGTAGGGCAAGGAGTAACCTCTTGACCAGTCATCCGAGCTCCTCCGGAGGGAAAGAACCCCAACTCGGCAAGCTTGTGCAACTTGGGAGCATCGAGGCGATATCGCCCGAAGATGAAGGTTCGAGGTCTGGATCCCTCGTGTTCTTTCCCTTTCCCTTTTCGGCCCCTCGGTAGGCCAAAATCACCTACAGGCAGCAAATCACTAACATCAGCATCCACGTCTTCCAAATCCTCGTCCACTGGACCAGAACTCCGAACTCTACGGCTTAAACCTTGCCCTTGGGCGTCGGTCGTGACCTTCCCAACACCTCGGGGAACGAAATCCTTATCACCACCCTCTTCCTCGTCATCCTCTTCTTCATCCTCTTCCTCTTCTTCTCCATTGTCTTCCTGCTCATCATCCTCGACCTCTTTTAGAGGATCCCGACCACGACCACGACCCAACCCTGCGGGAGCAGCAATAAGGTTATCCTCCAGGCTTCTGGCAAAATCCGCCTCGGAGTCACCCTCACTTGTAGCAACATCGACAGTCATCGAAGGTGGGTTTTCTTGAACAGCGGTCTCGTCAGCGCGCGCTGTCATCGCCACTCAAGCCATACCTTTAGACCCTGCAATCAAAGACAAAACGCGAATTCAGCAGGAACACGAAAACCAGTCCCAACCATCACAAGGGACACTTCGAGGTAAGAATTCATGTATACCAAGCTAGTTCGAAGGTTGCTTCGAAGTAAAAATCACCAAAGACCTGTACAAGCGCATGAAGCTAAAGGAAGCCAGAGCACTAAAAAGCAAATATTGCAGATCGCAGCAAAAGCTTCGTAGACCTTCACACTACCCCCTCACCCTCCGCTTATATAGTCGGATAAAAACGGATGGGCATTTACTACGGAGCCTCGGAAATTGGGGGCACTGTAACACAAAATTATAAGCGGAAGTCGAAGAGCCGCGACACCCAAAGTAGCCAAGTGTTACCTTCGAGAGAATGGGGTGAGCTCCGAGAAGAAGACTTGCGTTCAGAAACAGTTACTGTTCGAACCCTAGTCATAATCACAAGCATAGCAGGAGCTCAACGGATGAGTAACTGGTAAAAATAATAATTTTCCACTACAATTATTCTCCTTTTATAGGCATAAGCCCTGGTAGCTTCACTCAAAGTCCAACTTTGATGTTCGAAGGGTGGCGTTTTGGTAAGAGATCCCGGTGAAGCGAGTGTTTCGGCCCATCAAAGTTGGACCCATCCCTCGAGGGGCTACTATTGGGGGGATCACTTCGCAAGCCACCCCTCGAGGGTTTATCAAAGTCCGGCTGTGAATAAAAGCCAAAGCTAACCATTGTTCCCCTTTTTTATTAACCATAACTTCGAGGTACAGGTGTCCATCAGAGGCCTTAGAAAAACCAAGACCCTTCGAGCGGTACCTTCGTGCCCACAAAGGATGAAGCCATCACACTTCGAAGGACAGAGCAGCGGACCCTTCGATCGGTACCTCCATGCCCTCGAAGGATGAAGCCATCATCTTTCGATGGACAGGACACTGGGCAAGATCAAGAACTGGCATGACGCGAAGAGGGCAACACGTGGCGCCAGCACGTGTTGTGGCGTGCGGGACAAGGAAGGGTACCAGAAAAGCTCAAATGATCGATTTATCCTTTATGACCATTTTGTACAGAATATTCGGAGAATATAGTAGGTAATTAGGGACAAAATGGTCATTTGCATATGATCTAAGTACAGAACTATAAATAGAACACCCCTACTTGTAACAGGATGAATCTTTTTGGGAATACGTGAGGGGAGCCCATTGTTTCATTTCACACCCTTCATGATTCGTTTTCACGATTACTCTTTTTGTTAGTGGCACTGAAGCTCACGCTTTGTGACACCAACAACGCCAATCTTGCCACGTGATTTTGCAATGGTCCTTCACCACTTTGCCACAATGGTTCCGTCATTTGGTGTTGACACCAGCAGGTTCAATCGGTTCTCCATCTTTCGGGTCTATTGCAGTAACCTCATAGATGGCCTCTGCCTTGTTCGCGGAGCGTTGAAAACAACCCTACATTTTTGGTTCAAGAATTAGTAAAAATAAATCTCTCTCTTGCCCTAACACTTTCTCTCTCTTCTAGTAAGCAAACTAGATCTAGATTCCCATTGACATAAAAAGGGTACATATAGAAATTTTTTTTTATATAGTGATGAAAATAGATGATGTATGCCTTCATAAACTTCAACTACAACCCAATAGAACCATAGAAATCAAACAAATTTAGCCAAAATTTGATGAAAACCCAAATAAACTTGAAATGCAAATTTCCACTTTATTTTCAAAATAATAGGATTAAAAAGTGTATGGGATGAGTTCCCCTTACCTAGAAAGCAAATTTCTACCAAAAAAAAAACGAACTCAAAACCTTCCCCCCATGATTTTTGTGATTTGCCATAATTTTTGGGCCGTCACTATTCGGATGAGCGTCGGAGCTGTCCAAACGTAGCTTTTATAGGCTGGACACTTTATAGCGGCGGTTGACATTATCAACCGTTGCTATTATGCCTTTAATAGCGGCGGTTGGAATTGTCAACCGTCGCTATAAATATTGAACATCTATAGCGGCGGTTGACAATATTAATTGCAGCTATAGTGGGCTCTGTAGCGGCAGTTTGCTTCGTGACGGGTCTCCTAGACTCTATAGCGGCGGCCCACTACGGCCTTTTAGCTACCGCTGCTAAAGGTCCGTTTTATGATAGTGTATGGAGACTGAGATTAGCTAGTCCTCTCGACCTGTAAATTTAAGGTAGAGAGAGTTCCATCTCACGTAAGTGAAAAGGAAATGGTCCTATCTGAAAGTTGAAGGTATTTGCCAAAAATTCCACTTTCTTATTTGACACATTTATATGCACCGTTACAGATTTCTTGTAGTTTAGCCCTTAAATTATATGAAGTCAGCATTATTGTGTGTTGACTAGAGCCTTAATAAGAGACAAATGTCTTTGGCAGGTCACCATTGCCAACACGAGTGTCCTTTACACCTTAAACTACTAATCCACTTCCTGCTCTGTGCGGACTAGAAGATTCAAGAATAGTCCTTGATCGTTTGCTTTAGTTCGAATGGACTGTAGGAGGTCTACTGTTAATACAACATGCGACTCATGGCAAAGTATATCCTTCTTTCCTAACTCCATTTTGTGAAGTGTGGAATATTTTCCTAGGGACTGATCTATTATTAAGAGAACTGAATGTCCAAACTAAAGTTTCCTTACTTCAAACGAACTAGGTGTAAATCATCATTTAAGTATTCGTTGGTTTGAAGGTATAACAGTTGGAGGTTATTGGTATTCCAGAATTAAGATTCCTTATTTTTGGAACGACCTAGCAGTAATATTATTGAAGTACTCTAAAGTATGCAATCTTATCTGAAAAGTTGTGATGTTACATGTTTATTTGGCGCACACAACCAAAAGTTTTGGCCAGTCACTCTCTAGCTGGTATAATGAATTGAATGTATCACAGGCTCACAGCCCTCACTAGCTTCTAAATATTGAGTTGTGCCGCCCTAGCCGTCAAGCTGTCATGGAAGCTGTCATGGATACAACTCAGGATGTCAACATCAGAGCTTATGTGCCTTCAGAACTTGTAGTCAAAGGTGTCGCCTTCAACCTCTTCTTCGCAGAAGCCTCCTCCTTTTACATGGGCCATGGCGATCATTTCCATGGCCTATCAAATTAACTACAGCGACTAATGGTTGTTAGTAATTTTGTCGTCTGATGCAATTAATTAAATTTGCTAACTGACTAGAATGTCCTCTTCTCTTGATTTTTAAAATTGTCAATCTGATCTCAAGCCTCTGTCCCCATTGAGTAAATGGTTTTGCTGCCGATGCGGCACTATACCTATGGAGATCAACTCTCTTTGTCATCATCCCATTTGGTGCCCCTGTCATTTGGGATAATGCCACGCAAATATCATTTTGTGAAATAATATAATAGTTTTATTTTTTTGGAAGCTGCAGGGAGATCTTAAAGCACATTCGGCGATCTCATTTTACGTTTCTCGTAGTGGCGTTGCATTGGGACATGTGAAGGAAGATGGGTTGCCACTACTACTTCTCGGCTAATTTTATACTAGGTAGGAGGCGCGCTCCGCTACGCCCCTTTATATTTTCTCATATGTTTTTTTTTTGGATTATAGTGGTGAAAGAATGAAAATAGTTTGACAAAATGCTAATACTTTGACATGATTATATTATGTGACATTTGAGATGCTTTAAATGGAGATAGAGCATAAGCATGCTTTATTATTTATATGGCAGATCTAAGGTCCCTAATTAAAACTGTTGAATACACGTCCACGTACCTATCAAAATAATAATTTATTTGCATCAAATTTTATGTTTTTAAATCACCTTATTTGAGTAAGGATCTATGAAAAATGAATATGGAGCTATCATCTTGTTTCTAAAACAATATTTACTTATATTTCTATATAGTTTATTTAGTGTCAAAACTGATATTGTGTAACATAAAATAATTAAAGTAACTTTTTATTTGAGATCATGAAAGTAACTTTCTTATGTTAGGTATTTGCATGCCTGTCACCTACTGGTGGGGTCATCAGATTGGTTTGCACTTTAGTAATTGGCTTGAGCAGCATTGGGTGCATCTAGCTAAATACACTCACGTGTGCAATTACTGGGTGGATCTAGGTGAATTTGACCTTCACCAGAATCTGCTTGCCCTCGCGAGACGGATTCTTCTATAAACTGTGCCAACTTTTCTTAGTGATACTCAGCATGGTAGAGTCCGCTTGCGAGAACCGTGACTTTGCAAGGCGGTTCGTTTCATGAACTGTTGCCAAGTAGAATTATGCTTATCTCCGTAGTTTTTTTTTTAAATTTGATGTATTGTTTCTGCAATGAGTCTTCTGCAGGTATACTAATGCTGTTAGTACAACACATAGATTAACTTACGTGATGAGAGCGGGTCGTCACCAATTATACGTGCCGCTGATATCGGCAAAATATGTGTTGAGTTGTGAAGGACAATAGGTTAATAAATTGGAAGTTTTTGCATTATGCATCTGTATATAACTCAACTAAAATTTTGTTCTCTTCTTACTCACCAACCTGTGAATAAAAATTTCTAAACATGTTGAGTACAAAAATTTCGAAATACCAGTCCAATTCCTAAGTTAACAACAATTTGTTCTGTTTTTAGTTGCTAACTTTAAAAATTCATAGTTATTAATTTACTCAACCCAATAAGGAATACAAATACTTGTTAGAAAGGTCTCAACACCCTCTCTCACCTAAAGTTTAAATTAAATTCAGATCATAACAAAAACAACCCCAAAACAGAGAGCAAGTACAATCTCCCAACACACTGTTTTCAGCATAACTCTGAACTTAAAAATTTCATAACTGGAGTTGTATTTCCAATTTTTAAGTGTTTGAGTCCAATATGGAAGACCTTAGAAGTCTACTCTCATTCCTAGTATGTCTCACAAATTAATTATTTTTTCTCTGTCCATTAGAGCCGAAACACTAAGACCTTGTCATCCAGAAATAAAATCTGCCAACCTAAACTTGTAAAATTTATAAGTCCAGATCCACTTGGAATTTTTGGAAGTATAAATACAATTTTGGAAGTATAAGTCAAAGATGCCTATTTTCTTATTGAAGGGAATTGGGTTGAGATCACGTTGGAGTATGGAGAACAAGAGGATATAGAGATGGCACCTGCTGGTAATAATGATGTAGAAATGATGGATCCGGAAGAACCAGAAGAGCCTATGGAACTGGAAGAACCAGAAGAGCTGGAGGAGTTAGACCAGGAATAGATGAGTCGCTACACCATGTGTGTTGTGTTCATGTAATATATGTATCTCGAGTTCGGATGTAGGATCATATCTCTTGCATAGTGTGTCCGGAGTACCGTAGCTAGGCGTTGGCACATTTATGTAGAAGTTAGTATGATGTTGCCTTCTTGACAATCATGTAATCAGTCTTGAACTAATGAAAATGGTTGTCACTTCTAAAATATTTAATTGTGCCCTCATAAAGATTTATATTCTTGCACATATGTGCAACCGTATAAATTGCACCATGGTGCGTAATCGGAACCAGGAGGAGTCCGAGAGCTCGCAGTAGGGAGGTGCTCCACAGCCCACCATGGCTGATTTAATCGCTGCCGTGCACACCAGTCAGTAAGATGATTCCGATATGCTCCGCCAATTGGTGGAGAATACGTCTCACTTGGGTGGACATGGAGGCAACCGCAACAACAACAACCAGCCTCGTCAGTGCACGTACTCAGCTTATTGGGTACCCATCTGCCAACATTCGAGCATACCAGAGAGCCTCTAGAAGCTGATCACTAGCTACGTCAGATCGAGTCCAAGTTCGGTCTGCTGGACTGCACTGAGCACTAGAAGGTGCTATTCACTGCCCAACAACTCTAGGGTCCTACCGGTGCCTGGTGGGCAAATTATGAAGCTTCTCTACAAGCTGGTCGTCGTGTGGAGCGGAATGAGTTCAAGACTGCATTTCGTGCTCATTTCATTCCGGCTGGCCTCATTCAGAGGAAGTTCCAGGAGTTCATGGATTTGAAACAAAGAGGGAGGAATGCCCTCTAATACTCTGAAGCTTTCAATCATCTTGCTCAGTATGCTACTGATTATGTTAATACTGAAGATAAGAAGAGGTATGCATTCTTGCGTGGGATGAATGCCACATTGAAAGAATGTCTGACTTGGCAGACAACTGGCACCTACAATGATCTGGTCAATGCTGCCATTGTCCAGGAAGGTGCTATGTGCCAAGTTGAATAGGAAGATCATAAAAGGAAGGCCCCTGCTAGTGCCTCTGCTGCTCCACAAGCTAAGCATCGTCTGATTTGTGCTTCACCCTCTGGACAGCGTTTCTGAGCGTCACCACAATAGCAATTTCAGCGTCCGTATGCTCAGAATTCCTCGAGACTACCGCAGCAGCAAAATTTCCCACCCCGTGCACCCCAACAACAAAACAATCAGTATGGTGCACCATATCAGCAGCAAGGGAATCAGAATGCTCGTGCCCAACAACCCGCTGATCATGGAGGCAACTATCCGTGCTACAACTATGGTCGTACCGGCCACTTTGCTAAGAATTATAACGCACCTAGGCGCAACAACAACAACAATAATCAGTGTCTCGTGGTGCTCAAGTCAATTACACCAATGCTGAAGACATTCCCCAGGGCGAACCTGTGCTAACCGGTACGCTCTCACTCTATCGCCAACCTGTCCTTGCACTTTTTGATTCTGGTGCTACGCATAATATCATTAGTAAATTTTGTGTGCAAAAACATAATCTTCACACCACCACCATAAACAAATGCTACACTGTCCGCTCTCCTGCTAGACAAATTCTTCCTAACGAAGTATTATGTAAAGCTCCACTAGAAATAAACCAAAAGGTTTACCCCACCGAGTTCATCATGCTCAAAAATCAGGAAATCGACCTAATCATAGGCATGACGTGGATGAAAACTCATGGAGCCATGTTACACATCGAGCCACGTATCGTTCACTTAAACTCTCCCTTGCATGGCCAAGACACACTTTTTCTCAACACCGATTCATCGAAAAATCTGGTTCTCTATCACTTGGAAGGACAATCACTCAAAAATATCCCCGTCATTTGTGAGTATCCATCTCGGGCCTCCCACCTGACCGTGATGTGGAATTTAAGATAGAGCTACAGCCAGGAACTTCTCCAATATCACGTCGACCATATAAAATGGCCCCGAATGAGCTTGCTGAACCGAAAAAGGAATTGAATGAGCTGCTAGAAAAAGGATTCATTCGCCCAAGCACTTCATCTTGGGGCTGCCCTGCTATTTTTGTGAAGAAGAAGGTTAAATCTTTGTGCCTTGTCGTTGATAATCGGCCATTAAATGAAGTCACGATAAAAAATAAATACCCGCTGCCCCGAATTGACATTCTTTTTGATCAATTGGGTGGAGCTAAGGTCTTTTCAAAAATTGACGTTCGCTCGGGCTACCATCAAATAAAGATTAGAGCATAAGACATTCGGAAGACCGCCTTCTCTACTAGATACGGGTTATTCGAGTATCTCATTAACTCAGTATTCATGCCAGAGCTAGACAAATTTGTGGTAGTATTCCTTGATGACATCCTCATCTATTCTAAGTCCAAGGAAGAACATGCTGAACATCTTCGTATTGTTCTTCAACGTCTATGAGATCACAAGTTATTCGCGAAATTTAGCAAGTGTGAATTTTGGTTAGACCGTGTGCCATTTCTTGGTCACATAGTTTCTACAGAAGGTATCTCTGTAGACCCTGGTAAAGTTTAAGATGTGCTAGATTGGAAGCCACCTAAAATGGTTCATCAAGTTCACAGTTTTCCCAGCTATCCAAGCCTATCACGAGATTACTGAAAAATGATGTGAAGTTCGAATGGAGTGATAATTGTGAAGAAGCATTTCAGAAGTTGAAAGAATTATTTACTACTGCCCCCATATTGGCGCAGCCTGACATCACTAAACCGTTTGACGTGTATTGTGATGCATCCGGGACATGACTTGGATGTGTGCTTATGCAGTGTGGTCGTGTCATTGCCTACGCATCACGACAACTATGGAAGCATGAAGAACACTATCCAACTCATGATTTAGAGCTAGCAGCAGTTGTGCTTGCACTAAAAATTTGGAGGAATTATTTTCTCGAAAATCTGGTGCATATCTATATAGATCGTAAGAGCTTAAAATACATTTTTACTCAGACCGATCTGAATATGAGACAACGTCGGTGGCTGGAATTAGTCAAGGATTATAATCTGGAGATTCATTATCATCCAGGCAAGGCCAATGTAGTCGCCGACGCACTAAGCAGAAAAATCCACTGCAATAAGTTGGTGTTGGAAACTGAGGACAGCAACAACAACATAATCATTTCAGAACCCAATCTTCATGTTTTGCCTGCTCTAGTGATCAACAACCTTAGTATATATTCCACCATTCATGAAGAAATCATTACTGCATAGAAGAATGACATCAGTATGAAATATATCCATCAAAACATTAAAGATGGTAAAGCAAAATGTTTCACACAAGACTCGAACGGTACTCTGTGGTTTAATAACCATTTAGTTGTACTAAAAGACTTTGAACTTCAACGGAATTTCTAGATGAAGCACATCACTCCAAATATTCTATTGACCCGGGTAGTAATAAAATGTATCAAGATCTGAAAAAAAAAATTTGGTGGACAAGAATGAAGCGAGAAGTTGCTCGGTATGTTGCAGAATGTGATACTTGTCAGAGAGTTAAGGCTGACCATTTAAAATAGGCCAGATTACTTCAACCATTAAGCATTCTTGCTTGGAAATGGGAACACATCAGAATGGACTTTATTGTTGGCCTCCCTCTCACTTCACTTAAGCATGATTCGATTTGGGTCGTTGTGGATAGGCTCACAAAGTCTGCTCACTTCTTACCGGTCAACAATACATACAAGATGAAACAATATGCAGAACTATATATATCAAGAATATTATGCCTTTATGGAGTACCTAAGACTATTATTTCGGATAGACGCTTGCAGTTCGTTGCTCGTTTCTGGGAACAATTTCATGCATCTTTGGGTACAAAATTAATTCATAGTTCTGCTTAATATCCTGCTACCAATGGACAAACTGAGCGTGTCAACCAAATATTGGAAGATATGCTTAGATCATGTGTCTTAGCACATAGTGGTAACTGGGATGAGTACCCATCTTATGCTGAATTTTCGTATAACAACATTTACCAAGAGTTGTAGAACCTCTCTGAACTGGTCCGAACTTAGAGAAAAAGTAACATTTGGTTCTGATCTTGTAAAGGATTCCGAGGAAAAAATTCATACCATTCAGGCAATTCTTAAGGCTGCCAAATATCGTCAAGAAAAATATGCGAATCGACGACGTAGAACACTCTACTTCAATAAAGGTAACTACGTCTATCTCTGAGTGTCGCCTATGAAAGGCATTTAGCGGTTTGGAGTCAAAGGAAAATTAGCTCCCCATTATATTGGCCCATTCCAAATTCTAGAACAATGTGGAAACGTAGCGTACATGCTGGAGCTACCTGCCAATTTATCTGGAGTTCACAACACCTTTCATGTCTCACAACTGAAACGGTGTCTTAAGCCCTCAATTGATAACATCTTGGAGGACTATGACCAATTTCAACGAAACCTCACATACTCTGAACGGCCGATAAAGATCCTCGATGAGAAAGAAAGCACAACCCGTAAAAGAACAATCAATTTTATAAAGTTCAGTGGAGTAACCATTCCGAAGATGAATCCACTTGGGAATCTGAAGAATTTCTGAGTACACATTACCCAGAATTTTGGTTGTCATTCGTAGGTATATTTTGACCTTCGTACTTCCCTCTAGTTTGCCTTGTTTATAATCTCGGGACGAGATTTCTTTAAGGAGGGAGGACTGTGACACCCAGTTGTCTCATTTCTACTTAACAAGTATGCAAGCACAAATTATAGCTAAGTGTAACATAAAATGATAGAGTCCCCACCTAATTTGAATTATTTATAGGCAAACAAAAACCCTACAAACAAGATTGTGAGGCAATTAAAATTTTTTTCTATACAACATATGCCAAGTAATTACATAATCATTTTGGGAATGGTAAAATAGAATTTTAGGACAAACGTTAGAATTTTATCTCATTTGAAAGTACCCTAAATAAATAAATTAAGCCTAGAAACCTTTCAAATTTGAATTTGAATTTTAAAATTATTATAATTATTCTAAACATTTGGGTCCCACCAGAGCACCATAAATATCACAAGGGTGAAAAATCCCACATTATTTTTGGGCCTCTAGCTATTTTATTTTGAATTAACTCAAACCAGGGACTGAATTGCAAAACCAGAAAAGATCCAGGGGCGTAGTGCAAAATCCCCTTCTTCTTCCTCCATTGGCGCACACATTCCCCACCGGCACACGCCTCAACTGACCATGACTCCGCCTCGGAACTCCACGCACTACAATGCCGCCTGACCTCCCCCCCCCCCCCACCCCTCACTCGGCCCGTCGCGTCCCATCCATCACCTTAGCCACGAGCGCCGCCCAACGGTCACCCCTTCCCGCCCCTGCACGTCAGCCATGCTGTTCGGCAAAACTTGAATTCCTGCCTCCCTTGCTGCTCCCGGTCCCCAACCACCCCGCTGACCTCTGCGCGACACCAAAGCGCATCAGTGAGCCACCCTGAAACCGAGCTGCTCCCTTTAACCCAGCTCCCTCTACTCTCATTTCTCCCCATTCCACCATTACAGAGCTCAAACTCGAGCTTGGCCCCCGCCATTCCCACTGCCTTCCTAACGGCTCTAAACCCACTAAACCCACCAACGTCTGCGCCTACTCCCCCTCTACCTCCCCATGTCCTTCCTTGGCCAAATTCTCGCGCTCATTGGCTGAATCAAGGGGAAGTCAGGGTCGAGCACCTCCAGCGACTCCCCCCCCCCCCCCCCCCCCGTCGTTGGCCATAATTGACTGCTCTCGGTGAGCCTCGTCGCCCCATTCTTCTTCGCTCATGCGTGTAAATACTTGACGCACCCCTTTGACCTTTCGCCTCTCTGATTCTTGGTGCGAGCTAGGAACAGCTCCGCTTTTCCCCGGCTACCTCCAACGCCGCCGATCACCGAACTCGCGTCCACGACGAGCCCTATGCCGACCTTCACTACGCTCTAGTGAAGCCTCAGGCGAAGACGGAGCCCAGTTTCGAGCCCTTTGGCTAAAACGCGACATCGTCGACAACCCTCCGGTGAGATCCCGACTTCGCGAACCCCACCAACCGTTCCGCCTTGTCCTGTTCGTCATTCCCGCACTCCAGCAACGAGCTTTCGCCCCGCATAGAGCCCCGTGGCGAGCCCTCCCACTGCGCGCCACCACGCTCCGGCGAAGCTGCCTGGCAGCTGAGCTGGCGCTGATTGGCAGCCCACGTGGGTCTGACATGGCATGCGAGTAAGCAGTCTAGAAATTTTAGAAAAATCAATCAAAACTTCCAAAAATCATAGTAATTTCATTTTAAATCCAATAGACATCAAACCAATTTTGTTAGTTTTTCATAAAAATGTGCTCTATGTTAGAAAAATGCTAGCAAGCTACTTCTGTCCAAGTATTTTTAATAATTAATTTAACTCGAGAAAACAAAAATTAAATCCTTATAAATTCTAGAAATGCAAATTAATTCTAATCTTCTGCATGCACTGTTATTTCATGGTAATACATCACCCTGATTTTTGATTAAGTTAAATTTGCATTATTTCATACACTATGATTTAGTTAGTGCTTTAACTTATGTAAATGCTAGTAATTAATAGCTAATGTCCAGAAGCTAAAACTTGGTGAAAATAAACTTTATATATGTCTCTGTTCATAGAAAATTACTCATGTCTAGAAACACATATTTACTGTACTAAATAAATTAATTGCCCATATAACCATATTAACCGTATTTAAATGCATAAAGAATATCTACACATAAAATCTTGGTAACAACTTCACTTATCTGAAGCATATGTCTTCAAGAACATATTAAGAAGATTAATTGTCTTATTAACATCACTGAATTACTGCATGTACCATATCATTGCATGTTACGGTGTTATTTAATACCGTTAACGCATTTTTCGTCATATAGGAAACGACAACCAGGAGCCAGAGGAGGATTTTCAGAAGGATATCGACTCTTAGGAGCAAGAAGTAGAGGTTGCTAACACTAGTGTCGATCAAGGCAAGCCCCGGTTTGCATTCGCCTTTTTATAAAGTTTGCTAGTTTTATATCACTGCTAGTGTCGATATTTGATTGTTGCATTAGGTCACACGAGTTGGTTGGAACCCACCTTGCATGTTTCCCCAAATGACCCATGTTACGTTTATATGAGTCTTGGTAGGATCCGGTACTATGCTGCTAGGCTTAGTAATTGAATAATAGCGTTAGTTTTAGTTACTAAGGAATGAACTTGATCATTGTTTTTGAACTTAATGAAAATAAGTTTACTTTCGATGTTATGACCGGGCAGGGATAATGCATGTCTAGGCTTGCAACAACATATAGGTGTTGGCTGCGGTAGTCTTGTCTTGTCGAACCTAGGACCCGTCCGTTGTTGGCCCCTTGATCAAGTATTGAACAGTACCGAATGCATGCTAGTTTATGGGCACTAGTAAACCGATGTAGCATTAAAGTTACTTGCAATAGGAACGGTTAAGGTGCATTGGTTATTGACCCTTCTGCTGCTGGAGTGGGCGGTTCATACCACGAAATACTGTTGGCAGAACGGCATGCCCACTCGATGTCACCACACCCGGTATGAGGTGTAAGTTCTTTTATTGCGAAAGGTTGCCATATACGACCTTAATTGTTGCATATGTGTCATGTATTTCGGTTTCCCCAGCTGGTATAAATTGATTGCAATTGTTGTCGCTCGCAATAATAAGTACCGCTTGGTCACTGAGTCATCACGTAGTTCACACGATACTATGAAAGTTGATCACATGGTTATTGTTGATTATTATTACTGCTTCTCTTATATTGAATTTACTACATGTAATGATTTCATTGTTTTTCTTTGTTGCTCCAATAAAGTTATATTACTGCCCTAGCCAATTAACTTGGCTAAATAAAATTTGGTAGAACTAATAGGTTGCTTAGTGCAAGTCTTTTTAACTAGCCATCCCATTAGGGCCAATGCATGTCTAGGGTTATGACGGGTAAGTCTTGCTGAGTAATTAGTACTCAGGCTTTGTGCCATTGTTGTTTTTCAAGTAATGAAGAAATAGAGTTGTCTGTGAATGTGATGCCTTGGGAGATGCAAGTCCCTGAGGGTTGGACTGCCTACTAGGAGTCCGACTTGCCTATTAGTTATCATTAATTGCTTCCGCTGTTTTTGAACTATCTTAAATTGTAATATTCCGTTGCACTTCAGTACTCTATTTATGTAATAACTTAATTTAAAATGGACAAATGTTGTATTCTCAAGTGTCTGCGTTATCAACACCTTCGGTACCTCGATCCTCCGGAAAGGGGCGCCTCAACAACATTTCCCCTCTCCCCGACAAACAGGTCGTCCTCGAGCTGAACAGAAGGGTAATCTTCTTTGAATTGCTGCAGCATCTCCCAAGTGGCATCAGTAGCAGGGCGTCCAACCCACTGAACAAGTACTTCCCAGTTTCCTGTGTTAAGCCTTGCGTGAACCACCTTCGCAGGCGATGGAACTACCCGGCTGTGCACGATAGAAGACAGAGGCACCACAGTACCAGGCCATGTGCCTACAAACTTCTTCAACAGTCCAACATGAAAAACATCATGGATCCTGGACTTCGCTGGTAGTTGTAAACAATAGGCGATGGAGCCAATGCGCTCCAAAAACAGGTAAGGCCCGTAATAACGAGGAGCCAACTTAGAGGGCCTTGTGTTGGTGATGCCAGAAGCTGTACGATGATGTAGGCACATCCACGCCCATTCGCCCATCGCAAAGTCCACAACGCGGCGAGCTTGGTTGCTGCGAGGCTTCATGGCGTCTTGGGCTAGAAGTAAGCGCTCCTGGATTTCTGCCAAGAAGACGTCACGATCTTTGAGCTGGGTGGTCCACCGCGGTAACTCTGGCTGTGCCGGAATCATACTAACGAAGAGCCGGTGGTGGTTGGCCATAGACAACCTGAAATGGGGTTGCACGCAGCACCGTGTGGAAGGATGCACATGGCTGGAGTTGCTCATCATTCCAGACTTGATTGGAGACCATCTTCTCAATTCTCAGTTGCAACCTTGATGGTGAGTAAGAAGAAGGCTCCTCCAGTGGCGGCATCAATGTGGCGACGACTTCAGGCTATCAGTCCATTGTAAAAGTTCTAGATAATAAGCCATTTATCCATTCCGTGATGGGGATAGGCCAGGATGTACTCCTGAAGCCTCTCCCATGCTTCTAGTATTGTTTTTCCAGTTGCCTACTAGAAAGTCAAAATTTTTCCCCATAAGGATTTGGTTTTGCCCAATGGGAAGAACTTCGTCAGGAACGCGGTAGAGAATTTCTCCCAGGTGTTCACAACCTCCCTATTGGATTAAAACCACTTCTTGGCCTTGACAAGTAGCGAGAACGGGAATAGACGGAGCCTAATGGCATTCAGAGTCACGTTCTTTATGGTAAAGGTGTTGCACAACTCCAAGAACTGCTACAAGTGAGTGCTGGCGTCCTCATTGGCTTTCCCATAAAATGGGCTAGCATGTACCATCGTGATCAGACTGGTCTTCATCTCAAAGTTTCTGTCCCCGATGTCAATCTCATGCCTAGTGAGCATGTTACTGGCAGAGGGAGCGGAATAGTCCTTGAGATCCTTCTCCGCCATTGGCTTAGATCTTGGTGGTGCGGTTATGACTAGTTGATCTACATTCTTAGAGTTTCGAGGTGAAGAGACGTTAAGTGTGCTTTTCCTTAAAACTCTTTTTGGATTCTTGATGAAGTTCTCAAGCAGACGAAACCGGTCATGCACTACCCTACTTTCACACCAAAAGGCAGAAAACATACAAGGTTAGCCTGCATAAACAGTGACTACCATATAATCAATATGCTTATGTCATTATTAATAATATATGTTTGTCTATGGCTTCCCCAACAATGGCGATAGAAATGCTTGTTGACATTTCTTAATGTCACACTAGAAATATCACTATTGCTAGCACGATGCTAGAAGTGTCTGTTGACATAAAATTATAATCCGCAAGCGCACGGATAATACCATTGTAGCATTTCACTATTGGATTGCTCCAATAACTTGTCATTTATAGTTCTACCAAAGGAAGCCTATAGCATAAACATGTGATTGTTAATAGTAACGTAGTCATAAAGATTGCTATGAGTATTCAGAGTTCATACAGGGGTAAGTATAATAAAGGATAGGGGTAGTGTGACACACAGAGCAAACATTCCTAAAGATAAATAAAGTCCTAAGTCACTAGGGAGATTTAGTTAGGCAAGCAAAGCTGTATCTCTATTGTTAGTCTACCTATATAGTTACTTAGTCTAATAATGAAGGACCGAGAAGGCGACCAGAGGGGGGGGGGTGAATGGGAGCCAATAAAAATTCTTCACAAGAACTTGGCCTATGTCCCAATTACAACCCAAGCAACCTCCAAACTGATCACCAAGGCCACACACACCAACTTGTGATGTGCTACCCTTAGGAGTGATCAACAACAACAGCGGAACACAGCGAAAACAAAAGAGAACTACAAAGACTCGAAATAGTAAAAAACTGCACACAATTCAGACCTTACTGGACCACTATCGGCAGTGCGGATCACTACGAGTGGCAGTGCCGGTTGGCACCATCAGTAGTACCGGTCACGTCCATCGGCAGTGCTGGTGTAGGATTCTCAGGACTTAAGTACACAACATTCGGAGTGCATCGGCAGTGCTGGTAGTTGTCATCGGCAGTCCGGTGCGGGATCGGACTTGGGTCACTGGCAGTGTCGCTCCGAGTTCAGACCTAGGCTACCGGCAGTTCCGGTCCAGCCATCAGCAGTGCCGATCAGGGGTTCTTCCTCGGGCACTGGCGGTGCCAATTCAGTGATCGGCAGTGCCGATCAACACTTTCCAGAACCAAAAACTAAGCTCAAAACTCGGTAAGAAAAATACCAAAACCTATCCAAACGAACTCCAAAAATCACAAACCATGGACAGAAGATATCTCATGGTAGGACGTTCCTTCTCCAAGTGGAGTCACACAAAAAGCTCAGGAATTCATCGAGAATTTGAGGATTTTATCGAAAGCTCTAGGGTTTCAATGTTCTTGAGGAAATCCATGAAATCAAAGGTGCTCTTTCCTAGGATTCAATCACGGATCCATAGAGGATTGTGTAGGCATGTCCTGGCACCAAGATCCCTCAAGAAATTCGTACCAAAACCCACTCAAAAATGAGATCGAAAATCACCACAAAAATAGCTCCAAAAATAGAGAAAAAGAGAATTCGGGATTTAGGGAGAGAGGAAGATCTTGAGCACGAAAATACTTCTCATATCATAGAAACATGCTTACAAGATCTATGGATACAAGGCTAGGAAGCCACCCTCTTCCTCCCACTATTTGGAAGAGCAAGAGATGTCTCTCACACACCCACTACTCTCCTCTATCACATGACTACTCTACCCTTGACCTACATAACACTGCCACCTCCCACTAGGGGCAAACCTGTCCATCTCTCTCCTCGTCGCCCGAACGCCCTAGGGCCCTTCACGACTTTCCTTCGCCTCGAAGCAATCTCCATGATGGTGCCACATGCACCACCAACCACCGCCACTGGTTTTGAGGCCCAAACCGAGAAACCGCCTTGCACACTTCTCAAAGCATGACTTCTCGATGTCGACGCGTGTCACCTTGTCCCGCGATCATGGCCCTTGTCACTTGTACTGGCAACTTGTCACTTGTACTGGCAACACGCTCGCCTTGACTTGGTCAACACGTCATGTTCATTACCATCACGGTTTTCAGGCTCAACCGTGAAACCGTTTGTGCTTCTTGCCTCTCCATGTGTACGGTGTGCATCACCCTTGACTCCACCCGGCCTCCCGATCGTCTGGCCCCAAGTCTCCTACTTGTGCCCGATCCTCTCGCCATTGACCGCCAAGTTGACTCCAGTGACCTACACATCATAAGACAAGCAAACACATTTCCCATCTCCTGCAAACTCTCCAACATCCTCACCAACTCCGGTCAGTCAAAACCATGACATGCACAAACTCATGCAATCCCAGATTCCCGCATTTCAACTCAACCAAAAATTCTGCCAAAGTCAATTACTCATCACATATTGCAAACCATGGCACATGTCCACATGGTTTCTCAAATATTTATAAGCAAGGTTATAATAGTCATAGTCTAATGCATTCAACACTTCGTGTATGGATTCATGCCTAGCATACACAAGGCAACTCCATCTTGGACACACGTCATAACCGAACGTGGAGGTGTATAGTGGACAGATAGGGCTATCACCACCTACTGCCTACCTCTATAAACTGTGGATTACGAGGTGATCAATACTACCTAGCCGTCTAACCACCGCACCTACACATTTAAGTAGAATTCTAGCATTGATCAAACACTAGAATTACCAATTGAATTAACAATTAGTAAAGCATTCATAACTCTAACCCAACGGATTAACAAGTCATGAGCTAAGCAATTGCAATCCTAATTAGATATCAAACCCATATTGAAGCATATCAACTGGACTAAAGTACAACTAGCATTATAACATTTAGACTATAGTTAAGGTATATGACAATGATGACAATAAGGTAGCAAGTCTATATCATCATGAAAGTATAATGTCCTATAACATGAATATGATATATAACCAAACAAGGAACATAAATCATAAGCATAACTATAAGGAAGAACTATATTAATGGAATAGAGCAAAGTTATCATAATATAAATGAATAAAGGTAAAGATACAAGAGCCATACGAAAACTCCTATGACTTGGAGACTTGAGCAAGGCTCCTCCTACACTAAACTCCACTAGGACTAGGAAACTACTAAGTGAAAGAGGGAAATGAATAACTCTTGAGTGTGTGTGTTAGAGTGGAGCCCTCCCCTTCTATTTATAGTGTCCAAAGATGAGTTCTGGAGAGTAACCACCATGGAACTTCGGGCCATCGATGTTGCCAAAGAGCTGAGGAGGTGACAGTGGGAAGGGGAGGCCGAATTGCCTCAGGACCAGGTCGGCCAACCTCCCCCTTAGTCAACCGACCAGGGAGTGGGGCCTCCTGCCCTATGCTTTCTCGAGGTGACTGACAGGTGGGTCCTCTTCTGTTTTAAGGCGGTGTTCTCTAGAGGAATCCTGTGCAACCACGTATGCAATCCGGGGGAAGTCGAATTAGCACCCTCTCATTGGCTGGAACGGTGTTTCCTTGGATTGTGCTCCATTTCTCCGCATATATTATATCAAATCCCTGCACGCACATGAATCTCCAAGCACAAGTCGAATCTTAATATTCCTAACTAACATGCAAGTAGGAATTGCTAAGTTTTCCTACTTTTATAGGTATAGTGATGGTCGAACTTGGTACTTAACAACCATCAACACACTCCAACATAGAAGGAGAAGATTTAGTGCTTGACTCAAAAAGGCTTTAGTACTGCCAAAGTGCTTAGAAAATAGGAAGAGAGTGAGGGGGAGTACGGGGAAGTGCCTGGCTTGTCGACAATCTTCCCCACGCTTGTACCTTGACGGATGCTTTCCTTTTCAAGTAAGTTTCCATGATTTCTCTTTGGTATTTAAGTTTCATATTTAAGTAAGTTCTTTCCTTTATTGCTTATGGGATCATCGTTCTATTTTATTTAAGTAAGTTCTTTCCTTTATTGCTTATGGGATCATCGCTCTATTTAGTTAGAGTACCTCAGTCTTCTATAAGCGTGGTACAAAGACGTTGATAGTAATTGATAGTGTTGATGTGGGGTCTGTACTAGAGGTTACCTTTGTTTGCCGCGTGCCCCACGGTTTGTTAGAGGTAGTCAGTAGGTGGTGACATCCCTATCCGGCCTTAGTAATCCTCCATGTTTGGTTACATCGTAGAGTTGTTGGCTAGAGTCGCTTAGGGATGGAGGGGTAAGTCGGTGCCCAATGTAAGCAGTAATAGATCGAACCTATCTTATTATAGGATCCTTGACCATAGGAATCCTCTCTACCCTCTGCCTATCATATTCTTGTTGTCCTTTGATGGACTAGCTTAAAAGATTAGTACACACATGTTCCCTGTAATTCGATAACCTAGAATACACCTAGGTGATGAGGTACATCAGTATCCGTGCACTTGTAGATTTATCTATGATAGTAAGAAATACCAACAAGCATTTCTAGCATTGTTGCCACAGAACGGTTGTTGTATCATCTTTGAACCTTGTTCGTCCTTGTATCTTTTCCTTTTGCCCTTCTTTTTATTTCTTTTCTTTTACCACCATGGAGCAAACCTCTATCCCATCCTTTTCTATTCTGAAGGGCGAGTTCTTCGAGCCACCGCTGTCTGCGGGCCCAATTTGCACATCCGGCTATGAACTCTGCCCAAGCTTTATAGCCATGGTTCAGGAGTAATCCATATCTGGCCTAGATCTTGAAAATCCCTATCATCATCTGCGAGAATTTTGAGTATATGTGTTCATGTTTGTTCATTGACGGCAAGACACATGAATCTCTAAAGTGGAAATTGTTTCCCTTCTCCCTCATGGAGAAGGCAAAGCAATGGTACACTCATACTGTTGGGAGTGTACACGGTGATTGGGAGAAGTTGTAGGATAAATTTTGTCTTGCGTTCCTCTCACAATCCCTTATTGTCTCCCTTCATTTGGAAATTCTATACTTTTGTCAAAATGAGAAGAAATCTATTGCAGCAGCTTGGGCTAGGATCTCTTTGCTACTGTAATCCGACCCACACTTGTCTATACTCGATGAAATGTTACTTCAACACTTCTATTCGGGTTTAAACAAGGAATCTGCCCAATACCTCAACATCACCACTGGAGGATCGTTCATCCATAAGAATGCAACAGAAGGAAGAGCAATCCTAGACCATCTCTTAGAAAACCCATCCTTCTTATCCGACCTTTGTGAGCCCCTCCAGGAGCAAGCTACGTCGAGCCGCACAGACCCCTCAATAGCCAAATTCGATCCCATGCCTTGCCTATCCCCAGATTTGACTTTTGAGCCATCCTCTGAACCTCGAACACTGGAGGAAGAAGAAAATCAGTTTCCATAGTTCTCTTTTGAATTCAAGGAAGGTCTTTTCAAAGACTTTGGGAACACCTCAAATTAATGTTTCAAGAAGAACCCACCAGTTCCAGTCTGTCCTCCTCATTCTCGAGAGGATGGAAATCCAACCCATGAGGGTCCCTCAATAACTAAATTCAAACCCATAGCTCTCGTATCTCTAAAGTTTGCTGTTGATACCTCTCGGAAGGAAGAAGAAATTCTACCTTCAGGGTTGCCAGTCAAATTTAAGGAAAGCTTACTTGATGATCATAGAAAAACCTCGAATTACATCTGGCAAAAGAAGCCTATGGTATCTGCTTTGCCTCCTGGTCCTTTTCCAAGAAGAAATTCCAAAGAAGGCCAAGAATAAGCAGTGGTTGAAGGAAGAAAAGTGCAATTTCAAAGTTATCTAAATCCATTCGCCTTCCACAACCATTCTTTGTCATATACTGAGAAATGCCGTGGAAGCCCTTTATAATCCCACCGTTGGAGTTAATATCGTCCCCGAATACATAGCACGCTAGCATGTGGGTGATATACCTCTAAAGCTGATTGACATACTCTTCAAGGATGCCTTGGGAGTAACCTTTCCATGTCAGGGGATCGCAAGGGCTTTACCAATCGAGATAGGAAAAGTTCAGCTTCACCTAGACTTCCATGTGTTTCCTATCATCGTTTTTGAACTCCTGCTAGGCTACCCATTAGAAAAGCTTCACCTTCTAGGTGCATCTCAAGGGAGCCTTACCAAAAAGCTAGGGAAAAAGCTTTCTCCACCAAGACCCTTTCCTTAGAAAATCCATTGGTGAGGCCTCATCTCGAGCACTCTCCGCTTGGGAAAGTGATGTTTGTTACCCAACTCGCATTGCCGGAGCCTGTTCTTTATAAGAACATGAAACTTTTCACCCAAGAAGATAATGATAAGGGAAAAACTCCAAATCCTTTTGAAACCAAACTGTCACCTTTCTTGCCTAAGCCTTTTTCCTGTTGCCCTAATTAACCTTTTCTCGATGGTGATCAAGAATCGACTGTGACCCTTATCGATGGATTCTATGAGAAGGAGAAACTTTGGGCCATTGGATTTGTTGAGCCATTGACTCTAGAAACAGGAGGAAAAGATTCAGTAGGTTAGCATGAGAGCTTGTTTCTTGAAAACCCATAGGATACATGCTCATTCATTGAATCTTTAGAGTCAATCAATTTAAGTGCCAATCACACCTACGAGGACTACAACCACCTTAAGGGCCTTATCAGCAAAATATTTGTTAGAATGGTTGTAGACGATTTTGTTTACCATAAGTATTGCAAATCTCGTAGTTGCACTTTGGCACTAACCTTGCAGCTAGAGCTTCAATGACACATCAAGAATTGGCGGTGGACTGGGAATTACATCACCGATGATAGCAGCTACACATGAAGTCACCGTGGTCTAGTTTCTGACTGAAAACAAAACACTGTCGGGAGATGGCCTGGATTATCATTTTCCTTTTTCTTCAATAAAAGCAAGAAAATGTTTTTAGGTTATGATTGCCTTCGGGTATTTTTGGTCACTAACCATTTTAGGTTGAGATTAAAAATAACGATGGTCACTCTATGCCCGAGAACATGGGAGCTACATCCACTTGAACACCATGGTATTTTTGGCGATGGAACCCACTACAAGAAGGCTACAACACCGTACACATGATTTTCAGCATATCAGGATACAAAAATCCAAGTGTCGGGAGAGTTCTGTAAGTATCTCGTAGGAAGTTCCATTCTTACCAATTTTTTCACAGTTTAGAGGTGTTGCTAGTTCTTGCTTTCATGCCTTGCTAAAAAAGATTAAAAATATTAAAAGGCATTTTAGTTTATTTTACCTTCTTATTTCCTTTTCAATTCAATCTTATAATGCGCCTAGAAAAAAATAATAAATAAAGTTGCGACTCCATCAGGCTCATAAAGTTAGTAGAGTCCCTTTTTCTTTTCACCTTTTTTCTTTTTGTTTTTATTTTTCTTAAAATGAAGCAGCTAGGTACAAGATCAAGTGTGGGGGAGGCCTTCAAGATTTTCAATGCACAAATAATACAAGGCCTCCCACCAACACATTGCACATCATCGCTTAAGGCAACACGACATAGGACGAGGCGATGAGGCTCCAAGCGACTTCAACCAACCTACAAGGGCAGTCGACCCAACCATGGTTCCTCTTGGCCTCTACCTCTTCAAAAAATGAAAGTTTGAACACTCTATCCCTTTCCTCCTAGTTTCCAAGTTAAATTAAATATAACCTAAGTCAATCAATAAATTTAACTTGTAAACTAAAAGCAATTCATGTGAACCCTCTTCATCATGCTTCTTTTTTATTGACCTGCATGCTCCTTATTCCTAGTTCATTACTTGCTGCTTGTGAACTACATCTTTAGTAAAGCATGTCACCTAAGTAGTTGACTTATGAGATATGGTGTGATGAAAGAAATCTTGCTCTTATGCTTGTAGTCACTACCACAAAACAAGCCTTTAGCGGCGGTAGCCCAAAGGCCGTAGCGGCGCGGTCCAAAGTGGGTCGTCGCTATAGAGCCTAAGACGCCTGCCGCGAACCTAACCGCCGCTAAAGACTCCCCCTATAGCAGCGGTTGACATTGTCAATCACTGCTATAAATGGCCCATGTTTATAACGGTGGTTGACAATACCAACCGCCGCTATGGAAGCCGTAATAGCGGCAGACTATAAAGTGCTAGGCTACAAAAGTCACATTCCAACAGCTCCCCTGTTTCACTCGAATAGTGGCGGCCCAAAAATTTGGGCAGATCACAAAAACCAAGGGGGGAAGGTTTTGAGTTTGTTTTTTTTTTGCAGGAATTTGCTCTCTGAGGTTAGGAGAACTCATCCCATAAATTTTTTGTGCTCTTATTTTGAAATCAAGTTGAATTTTACATTTTAAGTTTGTTAGGTTTTCATCAAAGTTTAGCTAAATTCGTTTGATTTGTATGGTTTTATTGGGTTGTAGTTAAAGTTTATGAAGGTATACATCATCTATTTTCATCACTACACAAAAAGTTTACTATATCTAGCTTGTTTTATGATAATGAGAATCTAGATCTAGTTTGGTTACTAGAAACATTACTATATATATACGACAACGCTATTTGGCACGCTGCGCGTGCCAGTCGGTTTGACCACCCACCCAGGGTCGACCAGATTCGACACATGCCAGATGCACCCAGATCGGGCCACGCGCGCCACCTGGACCCACGTAACCGGCGCTGTACACCTACTAAGGCCATTTCCGTGACGCGTAGGATTATCGTTACAGTGCCATAAAAAGCGCCTTGGATTATTGTTGCAGCGTTGGGCGGTACTATATCAGTACTGAATCGTGCAAGTATATTAGGGTAGTATATGCATGAAAAAAAGTAAAGCATGGTAGTATATGTACGATAAGGATATATGTATGAAAATAGCGTTGATATAAACTACCACCAAATAGCGCTGTTGTATATATATGGTGGTAAACAATGGTAATAGGATATCAAGGTAGTATATCAGGGTAGTATATGTACGAAAAGAAGTAAAGCATGGTAGTATATGCACAATAAGGATATATGTATGAAAATAGCGCTGATATAAACTACCGCCAAATAGCTCTGTCGTATATATATAGTGGTAAACAGTGGTAGTAGGATATCAAGGTAGTATATGTACAAAAATAGTAAACCATGGAAGTATTTAGTATATTTCATGCAGTATATGGAATGTGCGCTGACGTGGGTCAAGATGTCTATCACCTATTTGCATTCCCCATAAAACAGCTTCAACAACGCGTTGGATCTAATGACCCGAAGTATTCGTTGGGCTACGTATCCATATAAGGCCTTCAGCATTTCTAAGAAGGGCGCATAATCTTGATTGATAACCACAAGAAGAACAATGATGGGCAGCGGGAACAAAAACCATGATGCAACTTGGTTGTTTCAATCGAAGTCGGTCACCGTCCTCTAGGCGTGACCATTCAGCATGAAAGAGCGGCTGTCACGACACCTGCAAGGACCGAAGGCGTACGGAGAGTAGGGGAGGGGGGGGGGGGGGGGTGAATTGATAAGCCGACCACGAATCGGAATACTTCAAGTCACACTACTAGAACCTAACAATTGTTGCAACCTAACAATTTAGGAGGCCAAGATCCTACACAGGCTAGTGTTCATGATGAAAACAAGCGCGGAAGCTGAACACACTTGCCTATGCAAGCCACAATTCAACCTAGTTACTAGAGCATGCAATTGAGGAATAGTAAAGAAGGGGTCAAGAAATGCTAATGAATTTTTCTCGAGGTTTTGGAAGGAGGGCGCCTTCCCCTACTCCTTGTTGGATCACTCCCTCCGGAGTGCGGGTCCATCCCGCCGGTTCCCCTACTTCTCGCCCACGAGCCTGCAATCACTCTTAGAGTGAAGACATGGTGTGCGTCACCGCTGCCACCAAGGCACAAGCTCGCCTCCCTCCAGAACTTGTCGGACTCCTTGAGCCGACATGGGCGCTCATTATTGATGCCCCCTTCACCAACAGACTCAAACTGTGTACAAACGTGTGATGGTTTTCACAACCAATCACGACAGGCTTTATCACCAACACCTAACCGGTCTAGGTCTCACCATACACCAAGAGTAACAACCTAGATCACACCATCAAGGACACCCTAGCCTTAGATAAGCATCAATGCTCAAGTTACTCTCACTAGCACTCTCAAAATATGCAATATCTCCTTCTAGTGCTCTCTTCTTTTCCTCTTGGCTCTCACTAAATGCTCCAGGCAATTCCACTGGTCAAGGGTGGTCTCTAAGACCCCAACAACAAAGTTATATAGGCTTCCAACCTCTAACTAGTCGTTGCTCCATGAAATCAGCTTTCTGGGCCAACTGACCGGACAGTCCACTGTCACCTAACCGGACCGTCCGGTCACTACAGTCTTCAACTCCAACGGGTCTGCCCCTCTACTGACTGGACTGTACGGTTAGTTGGCCGGACCGTTCAATCCGTTTCTCTCTCCAGTCCAAAAACATTTCAGCACAGCTTCCTCTCTATCCTGTGCGAAGCCATACAGACCGGACCGTCCGGTCACTACAGCTCTCAGCACAGACAGATTTCTTGCTCCTCGCTGAAAGTTCTAGACAACTTCTCCTATTGACCATGCAGTCCGGTCTCCACTGACCCCTCTGTCCGGTCACTTCGTACAGAAGCTGAAACTTCTCGTCCTCGCTTGACTTCTTTTCCCGACTTCTTCGAACGACTCCTTGGATTCTCCCATGTCACCTAGTGCCTATGATTTCACTAATCAATCATGCACATCACCGACTAGTGTGACATAAGACACATGACCTAACCCCCCTTGATAGTCTGGGTTTTCCTATGGACTCAAAGCCCTAACAACTAGACAAGTGTTCCCAACACTTGCTCCATAGCTTGTCCCTAGCTTGGATCCATCTCCATCAACCCTTGGACTACATCAAGCTCACAAGCCTCCATGCTTGTGGTCATTGTCATCTATTACCAAGGCAACCATCATTCATATGATTTGTAGTAGAGTTGAGAGATGATTCCTGCATAGACAACACTAATGTAGATATTAGCCCATAATTTCATAGTTGTCATCTATTACCAAAACATTCATACCTTAGGGATCCAATCAATGGTCATGAAGCTTACAACACCACTACCGTTTCAGCGTTGTCCGAGGTCAAGGTATACCAAAATGCCGGTTAACCATGACATTTGATTTATAATGCTAATGGCATGTTAACGTCAAAGCACCTATATCCGCCTTTTTTGGTAATCCGAATAATAACTTTGACTATATTATCAGTTGATAGATGGATGTATTTTGCAGGCTAGTAAACAAATATACACCGAAGCTTGGCCATCCACTGACTCAAACGATAAGGGACCATAGGGCAACTGGACAGACTGTCCAGCGACATTGGACAAGGTTGGCGTATGATTATGCTAAACTACCATTGAAATGTTGGTTTTTATTACGTGTTTTTGTAATGTACTATGTCAACTAACCAGTTATTACCTTTAATGTAGAGTAAAGGTGAAAAGTATGACATAACTTTCCCCAAAATGACTTACACGGTAATGATCATCAATGAAAGTGATGAGGAATCGGATGAACCAGTCCTGTCAGGAGAAAAGGTGATATGTGCAAAATTATCAAATATCTGAAACCTGATAGTCAAATTAATGAAATGATGAATTCATGTTTCCATTCTTTTGAATACTACAACTGAAAATCATCAAAATTGTCAGATTCGAGAGATGGCGGAGGCTGTACGCCTTGCTATCAAGCGGAAGTTGATGGAGGGTCACTACTACACCTGTACCGTTGAATCTGGGGAAGACAATTAATGAATGAGGAGAAATCATGAATAAGAATACATAGGGTGTGTGCCTAGGAATATCCTATCATTTGTTGTATTCAATAATTTGAAATATCCTATCATTTGCTGCATTGAAAATTACACCCCCTACTATTGGTGTATTGGATAATGTTGGATTGTCGTCATAATTTTTTCTCTTCATTCGATTTTGCCAATGTACCATTATCAATGTATTTCGGGTAGTAAATTCCATTTCAGACAACATATTAATGATTGATACCTTTAGGGGTAGTTTATATACTATTGATCAGTAGTTTATAAAATATTTCTAGGTATTGATGGTAGTATTTAGATCTTGAATGTAAACTATATACACTATCTAATTAGTAGTATATATAATTAGTAATATATATACTACCTAATTTGTAGTATTGTACTAGGTATTGGTGGTGTAGTATCTAGATATGGTATATATACTACGGTGTTTGTATCAATGTCAGGTATATTTTGATGGTATATTTGTGATAGTATATTGCCTGCACTGTTATATTGACTGGCTGGCTATCTATACCGATGGCGAAGGCATGTGTTGTCGACATTACAACCATGTCTTACTTGAGCTCAAACAAAAGGGAGGGTGTTGAGGTGGGTGAAGGAGATAACCGATGGTCATACATCCTCAAGGATGACAGGCCTCTGCCAAATGGAAATATGGTGGATCGCATCCTCAGGGAAGGAGACACGGTACCGCCAGATGTTCGCACCTCTGAAGACCTGGTGGCTTATTAGAGGTACCGTGAACTTTGCCTGGCGGATGGACAGAATCCTTGGTGCAGCGATGCATACTCATTCAATGCATGCTTAGAGGTCAGGATCTGCAATCGATTGACATTCCATACTGTCATTCCATAAGATGATGTTGTGCTAGAACATTGTTTTTTTTAAGATGACTCGCTTGGGTGTTGAAGATGAAGACGAAGTCACAAGCAAGCCGACTGCTAAGAAAGGAGCATACTTGATTGAGCTAGAGTAGGGGAAGAGCGTTAGAAATAACATAGTAAGTTTTGGTGCTTCCAAAATAACTCCTTGACTGTCTCGATGTGCTAATGATGTAAATTGCAATGCAGGATAGTGGTTCGGATACCATCGAGACTGAAGATTACAACAGTGATGACTTAGAAGATTGGGACTATGTTGCATGGAAATCGGATAAAGATGTTGATGTTGGTTGGCAAGAGCCAGAAGATGATTATGAAGATGAAGATGAGGGTGAAGATGACGATGAAAATGATGATACTGACGAAGATGGAGATGGAGAAAAAACACGCGATGCAGAAGAAAACCTGATATTGCCTGCGGCATCCGTCGATCCTGAAATTACACCCCCACCAGTTGCGCTTAGGCTATCGTATGGGTGTCCTGTATGCAAGAGGTTGGGATTGAACAACAGTAGTACCTGCACGCATGATAAGTAGTATATGCCAGCACGATGAGTAGTATATCAGCGTAGTATTTTTGTTAGAGTCCAGATGTCTCCATAGGTTTTACTCATTGAACAAGATGTATCTGTTTGTGACAATTCTTATGTCGTGGGGCTGAACCACATAATTGTCTATTTCCTTACTTCATCTGTATTCTGACTGTTGGTTGCGTGCAACAATATGAAGACAATGTTTGCACAACCATTAGTATCTAACCATGCGATCAGTACTATTTGGATGTGGGATTGGCAAGTAGTATCTGACCATATAATCAGTAGTATGATCAATATCAAGTATATATACTCTCAAATAAGAAGTTTATATACTAACTATAAGTGATATAGAACTATAAAGTAGTATTCGTATGTCCAATATATTTGTGTAGTATATTTGTAATAGTATACTGCTGGTACTGTTATAATGGATTGTAAGTATAATTCCGGTAGTATATTGCATTTCAGATTGCTGATACTAGGTTGTACCATTTATTCAGACATGCACAACCAGTAGAATATGACCATATAATTGTAAATATTTGGATTTGGTATCGAGGAGGTGTATCTGAGCATGTAATCAGTGGTATTTGGAAGTCATGTTGAAATGTATTGTCTGCCACCATTAGCATGCATTACTTAAAAGAACAAGGGATTATGACTAAATATTGATAAGTCTATTAAGCTACACATCACATAGCTGGGATGTATGTGTATGTCATGTGGTTACACCGCATATCCAAATGTTTACAATCCAACAAAAAAAAACCCAGAATAGGAACAAAAATTAGCGCGGTCCCTCAGACACGGGTGGGGATGGCAGGCTACTTGTCTGATAAGTAAAAGTTGTCCTCCTGCCCGGAGCCACCATGTACTTCTGCATCCTCCTCGGTTTTGGTGCTGTCAGTACGCCTGGTAATGCGGGAGCTGGATCGAGTAAACTTCATGGCGCCACTGCCAGCAGGTCGACCTCGCTTCCGCTTCACTGAAAAAGGACATATTTGTATGGTGACGAACTGAGAAACCATGTTGAGATGTGCCATGATTTGCAATATGTGATGAGTAATTGACTTTGGCGAAATTTGTGTTTGAGTTGAAATGCAGGAATCTGGGGATTGCATGAGTTTGTGCATGTCATGGTTTTGACTAACCAGAGCTGGTAATGGAGTTGGAGAGTTTGCAGGAGATGGGAAATGTGTTTGCTTGTCTCATGATGTGTAGGTCACTGGAATCAACTTGGCAGTCAACGGCGAGAGGATCGGGCACAAGCAGGAGACTTGGGGCCGGACGATCGGGAGGTCGGGTGAAGTCAAGGGTGATCCATATCGTACACGTGGAGAGGAAGTAAGCAGGGACGGTTTCGCGGTTGAGCCTCAAAACTATGGGTGGTGATCAAGACTACGGGGTTGACCAAGTCAAAGGTGATCGAGCGTCGGTGCAAGTAGAGGCTTCCAATGGACCAGAGGCGGGAGAGACTTGCCGACGAGGAGGATCAAGGGACAAGGTGACATGCGTCAAGATCAAGAGGTCGCCCTTTGAGAAGCGTGCAAGGCGGTTTCCAGATTTGGGCCTCAAAACCGGTGGCGGCGATTGGAGGTGCACGTGGCACCATCACAGAGCTTGCGTCGAGGCGAAACAAAGTCGTGAAGGGCTCGATGGTGTTCGGGCGACGAGGAAAAAGGTGGACGGTTGTGCCCCTGTTGGTAAGTGGCAGTATATTATAGGTAGCGGGTAAGATGGTGTTTAGGACAACCCCTAGGCCTATATAAGGAGAGGTAGGGCTATTGGAAGAGGTGCACTTTTGGGTGTCCCTTGTGCCACTCTTTCCCTTAGCCTTACCTTAGGTTTTCATTCAAAGTACTAGGAGGGGTCTTCATGTAATACAGGAGAGGAGTGGGTGTGTGAGAGACATCTCTTTCTCTTCCAAATACTAGGGGGAAGAGGGTGGCTTCCCAGCCATGTATCCATGTATCTTGACTTGATGAATCAATGATATGAGATTCAAATTCGTGTTCAAGTTCTTCCTCTCTCCCTAAATCCCTAATTTCTCTTTTTCTCTATTTTCGGAGCTATTTGTGTGGGAATTTTTTATCTTATTTTTGGGTGAGTTTTTGGGTCGGATTTCTTG
The DNA here is from genome assembly GCA_030378355.1 of Eleusine indica. NCBI lineage: Eukaryota > Viridiplantae > Streptophyta > Magnoliopsida > Poales > Poaceae > Eleusine > Eleusine indica. Next base: position 25,507,317 of record CM059501.1, on the reverse strand, counting down.
AGGATCTTGGTGCTATGATGATCTAGAAGAATCCTATATGGGTCCTTGACCGAATCAAGAGCTCTAGCTCCTTCGATTTCAAAGATTTCTCAAGTTTCCCCTTTTTGGTGTTCTTGTCACGAGATCTGAAATTGATGATCATTCATTGTGCTATTTGAGTGGATCTCTTTAGAGTAGAGTCGTGATGTCTTATGGATGATCTGGTCCAAAAGCCAATTTCATGATTTTTGGAGTTCGTTTGATAGGGTTTTGGCAATTTTCTTGCCGAAACGGAGATGCTGTTTTGTCCAGGACAGAACTTCCATCGCTAGGACAGAACTTCCGCCACCATGACGGAACTTCTGTCAAGGACCACGGATCTTCCATGAGTGATAGAACTTCCGTCACCCGGAACTTCCGTGAGTGTCAAAACCTTTGCCAGGGACTTCGGAACTTCTGTCGGGTACCACGGAACTTCCGTCAAGCTCAGTTTTGTGATTTCTTGGATCTTCCTTGTTTCTGGTTTTGTCCCTCTTGAGCTTCCGCTATGTTTCCTTTTGGTTTGAGTCATTCCTAGGGTTAGCACATCACAAGTTGGTGTGTGTAATCTTGGTGACTTGTTTAGAGATTGGGTTAGGTAGTAATTGGGATATAGGCCAAGTTCTTGTGAAGAATTTTAATTGGCTCCCATTCACCCCCCCTGGTCGCCTTCTTGGTCCTTCATGAACATAGTAGGTGAACTCTATATATATTTAGTATGTATACTACAGTGATTACTGATAGACCATATCTTGCTAGTAGTAATACATATATAACTGTAAGGTTAGTAGTACATGGACTGCTTGTAACGAATATATAAAGATGGATATTCAAATACCTGGGTTCTTGGCACGCTCATAACGTTCTGTGTTCTTGGGGTCGTTTCGGGAAGTAGAGGAATTATGTCCGGCCTTAAGGTGACACTTAAAGCAACGCCGAGTGCATTTATTTGGGCCTTGCGTACCAATCTGGACTTTGACACCAAATGGGACTGAACCCCCCTTGTTCCTTGAATGTGGTGGAGCTTGTGAGCTTATCAGAATTGGGATTGAGTAGCGCGGCGCTGGGATGGTAGAAGATGGTTCATGATTGTGACATGTTGTGTGCATGACGATACTACATGACATGGATGATGACTAGTGGATGTACGTTGCTGCGGCTCAAAGTGTGGTTGAGCAGATGAAGTATGTACATTCGCCCGGGGTGCTGCTTTCGGTCCAAGATCAGGAGGTCAGGCCTCAAGCTGCTTGCGAAGTTCCAGTAGTACATCAATCGTCCTATCTTTTCCAATGGAGGACAGAGCAGCAGCACGAACAACACCCATTGCTTCAATTAAGAGCTTAGTTATCCTTAGACAGTGAGTTGTTCCATCGGCACCAGTGAGACATAGGTCATGCCTGCAAATGAGTATATATACTACAGATGATTAATCTAGTATGGTAGTATAGCATTATGGCACATGTAGCTGATCATTCATGTACCTGTCCAAGGGGAGGAGTTTATGTGGATTCCTTGAGTATCTCCATAGGATATATGTAGCTGGTATAGATTCCACGTTAAGTTGCATAAAGATGCGGAGAAGATGCACACAAAACAATCCTGCATCATCAATGGTTTATGTACTATGTGTTAGGTAGGGATATGCATCAATGGTATATATACTACATGTTGAGGATATTAGTATATGAATGATCGTATATGTACTAATAAATACCAATGTGCTCCCATGTGTTGCGTTCGCACTTGAAGAATCCATCTGATGCATTTGTAGTAACCTTAACTTTGTGTTGTGACCAACTATAATAATTTGACTTTGACCTGGAACGAGTGTGGGGTCTAGTTCAACACGATAAGCTCCACAACGGTTCATTGTCCCACAAACGTTTAGGTATACTACCCTTGAATATACTCTTGACAGCTGCACCTCGAATTGCCAAGAACTTGACGAAATGATCTGGGACTATACGAAGAAAAAATGGTGGCGCCTCATAAAAGGGTACCGATATGCACGTAAGTGGGAATGCAACAGAATGATGAAGATAGTAACAACAAGAGCATACCTGGCACTGTAATGTCTCATGACCAACTGCTCTTTTTCTCTTCTCAATGAATCGCTGCATGTGCTTTTCGAACATATGAATCAAGGTCATATGATCAGCAAAATCGTTCTTCACCATATTGTTGTTGCTCTCGCTTCGCTATGTAGATTTCATCCTGCCACAGTAGACAGACTTGAGGAAGGCAGGTATCCATTTTTTTGAAGATCATACAACGCCGACAGTGTGAGGTTCTCGTGCAGTGAATACTTGTCAAGCCTCGCTGCCCAACTGCTCTCAAATTCGGCTACGGTGAGAGGATGGTTGATAGCTGAGTCAAGATCATCTTTCAGCCCTTCGTAGTTTGCACAGAGAGCATTTGGAGCCTCACGATGCTTGCGAATGATGTGCCACCTGCATAGGCGAAGTTGTGTCCTAGGATAAACAATGCGAAGGGCAGCGGTAATTGACGAGTACTCATCTGCAATTTTGTAGTAATCTCACCTTGTTAATATATAGTATCACAACTAGATTTTCCCCTAACACCACGACCACCTATGCCAGCAGTCATATTTTGGGTGCAATAGGTTTTTTTATTGCAACAAAACTGCAGAATGGTTGTAATATGTGACTATATTGCAATGGATCAATTGTGTTGCAGTATAGCTGGATTGTGTTGCAACAGAAAGGTGCTACTGCAACCATTGTAAGATTTGTGTTGGCATTTGTAAGAAGTATTGCAATGGCACAATCGAGTTGCATTATTATTCTGGTTGTTGCTATAAGGTCATGCTATAGCAACCAAATTTGGCTTTGTTGCTTTCGCTCGGCAATATTGCAACATGTTATTTGGTTTGCAAATATCTTCTTAGTGATGCAATAGGTAAATGGATACTACATCGAGTATCAGCAAGTGGAAGCAATAGCATGTTCTTATTGGAACACATTTCTGTCATGTTAATAATGTTTGTATTGCATCGAGTATTGGCCATCTGTCCACCTATGGAAAAAACAACATAATTAACGCCGAAAGCCGCAAAACAAATAATAGCTAAGGCAAGGTTCGATCTCACAACCTTCTACCTAGCGGCCTAGGAAATAAAGCCACAAACTAGTGGGACTAAATCCGATTAGTGATTTTTAGAGTCCAAAATATTCTTTATACGAGGAAACAGGGGCACCAGTTAATCTTACTCTTTAATATGCAAGGTAACTGAATATCTTGATCAATATTTATTATCATTATCCTCATGAGCCGAAGAGTTGTGCATCTATATATAGTTTACACGAGGATTTGTGTTGCATATTGTCTTCTGCTAGGGCTGGTGCCCAGGGGAACGCCGTCATCGATTGTCCAGGGCCAACGATCAGGGGCACGCCGTTGATCGTCAATCATACCTACATTAACACTTATTTTTGCAGATTGAGAATTAGTCAATTCTTTGTTGTTTCATTTGATCATTATGCAGAATATTTAATGTCGTCACAAGAGAACGATAGGAGTTGGATGCGCTTGCCTCGTACGTCAGATGAGTGGCAAAAGAATGTCGAAAAGTATTTGGAAGACACATTTTATGGCATATCCAGAGGTGGAACTGCTATGTGCCCATGTGATAAATGTCAATGCATGTCATCAAGGACGTAGTTTGGGATTCAGAGTCATTTGTTTTCTAGAGGGTTTGCTGAAAGCTTCATCATGGAAGTGGAAAGTTAAGATGAGGGTGTCAATGATGATGAAGGTACACCTCGTAATGAAGGATTAATCAATCCAGATGCACCAACTGATGTAGGAGTACACAACGACGACGAAGCCACGCCACCTAATTTTGGGGCTCACAATGATGAAGAAGGTGCACCGAATAATGATCGTGCTGGCACTAATGATTTGATTAGATCACTTATCAGAGGCACTACACATGGCGAGATCATGGACAGCGACAATGAATAGCCGAATGAGCATGTCAAAATATTCTTCAAATTATTAAAGGAAGCAGAAAAAGAATTGTATCCCGGTTGCAAAGAGGCTACTAAGGTTTCATTTATTATGACGACGGAAGATGGCGCACCAAACCAAGCTGTCACGCCTCCACCTCTCGTCGTCGTGCCTCCTCGAGTTACGGATCCATCTTCTAACGAGACGACGACGTACAAGGGCCCAATCACTAGAGCTCGAGCCCAGGAATTGAAGACGGTTTTGATGCTAAGGAACGACGGCCCAGGATGATGTCGCCCGAAGGCCCACGTGGCCCATGTCGCACGACTCCCTCTCCACCGCGCGCCTCTGCACTTCAGCCGGCCCTAGATGCCTCGTCCTCCCCCTATATAGTCAAGGGCTGCGCCCCTTGTAATCTTCGAGTTTTGTTTTAAGTTTACCTTAGCTATACATCCGTCTCTTGATGTGAATACAGAACTCCACCTTCGTGCAATACATCAGATTGCTCGCCTCTAATTCTTGCTCGTTCTTTGATTGCGCGTAAGAATTGATCCTCGTGATCAGGTTGATCTTGTTTACCGCAAGGTTAATATCCTCCGGAAGTTGGTTCAGCGATTGCATTAGCGCTTCGGCTTGCTCGTCGTAGTCGGATCGTGAGGGTCAACATCCACTAAATCGAAGTTATCTCCACTCGCTGAAAGATCGGGCACTCTACACCTATCAAGTGGTATTAGATTCTAGTGTTTCCCAGTACGGTTTTGAGCCTCGCACTTTTGTTCAATAATTTGCGTAGTTGAGTTTTTGTGCTTTCGCTTTTGATTGTTGATGGTACACTGTGTTTTATCGTTTTCTTCCTATCATCGTTGTATCCTTCCGCCGTGCCGCATGTTTTCACCACCACAGTTTGCTTTCCGCCGCATCTGTTTACCCCGTCTCGCTTGCCAAGTTGTGGTCAGCCGATCGCTTGCCAAGTTTTTCCGCTGCACCGTGAGTCCGGGTCAATCACTGCCTCGCCGATCGAGTCCTACTCAGTTACGTCGTGACCCACTCGCCTCGCTGATCGAGTCCTACTCGGTTACGTCATGACCCGCTCGCCTCGCCCTGTGTTCGGTTCTGTTCTTTTAATTACCGTTCTACCCCTGCCTCAAAAAAAAAGCGCTTGTGCTTAATTGCTTATTTGAGGTCTCATTGTTTATATTTTCAGTAAAAAGTATAAAAAAAAAGAGAGAAAAAAAAGAAAGAAAAAAAAACAGAAAAAAAAAAAGAGCGGCCGAGCAACACAGGCGACGCGTTCTTGCTGCACTTTGTTTTGATCCTTCTTCCTTCCTCTTGCACTTGTACCGGCAGCAATCTTTTCACGTTTAGTATCATTATTCAGCTCTGCAGTTGTTGTTTGAATTGTGCTAACCCTTGGATTGAGTGCAGCCTCCTAGCCCCACAAATTTTCTAGTACGAGCAGGTTTTTGTTTCACCACGCAATCGCTCCTCCAATCTTCCACCGGTTTTACCTGTGGTTGTAGTTCACGCTTGCGTGCTTGGTAAGGACGGGTAAGAATTTGATAACAGCTTTTTGATTGAGCTTTTCATCCACCACTCACCTCTCGTTGTAGGATCCCGCTTTTTGTATTGCTTGTGTTTCTATGGCAGAAAACAGCTTGAAGTCGGAGGAGCTCACCCTCCAGGATGTCCAGGCACAGGTAGATGGTCTACAAAACGACATGAAGATGATGCACGAGAGACTTGACTCTACGGTCAGTTCGTCGAATGAGCGTTTTGATCAACTGGACCTCGCTGATACGGCTGCCCGCACCATGCTCGCGACGATCATAACTCGTCTTGAGGCCATGTCGACGCAGCTTGGGACCATGACGACGCAGCTCACGGAGTTGCAACATGCACGTGACTACGGCGCCGACACCGAGCAGGACGACGACAATCGCCGTGGTCGTGCTCGTAGGGTACGTGTTCCTATTAATAATTCTTTTGCCAAAATAAAATTTTGTATTCCCACTTTTAATGGCAAATATGATCCGGGTGCTTATCTTGATTGGGAATTAGAGGTTGAACAAAAATTTGCATGCCATGATATTCCTGCTAATTTACAAGTTAAGGCTGCTATTAGTGAATTTACTGAATTGGCTTTACTTTGGTGGCGTGAGTATAGACAAAGATATCCTGATAATATTCCAGCCACTTGGACGGCATTTAAAGCTGCTATGCGTCATCGTTTTGTGCCATCATATTATGCTAGAGATTTGCTTAATCAAATCCAGCGTTTTCAACAAGGTTCACTTTTCGTAGAGGATTATTATCAAGCTTTGCAAAAGGGTATGATTCGTTGTGGTTTAGTTGAACTGGATGCTGCTGCTATGGCTCGCTTTAGGGGTGGGTTAAATCGTGAAATTCAGAATATTCTTGATTATAAGCATTATGATGATATGACCACCTTATTTGAATATGCTTGTAAAGCTGAACGTGAAGTGCAGGATCGACAATCTTCGTCAAGACCTAACATTTTTGTAGGGTCCAAGATGCCTTCAGCTCTACGGTCGACACCTCCTTCCACGTCGCGCGACCACTCCTCGACCACGTCCAAGTCGAGTGCTCCATCCACGGCAAAATCTGCCTCGATCGTGCCATCCTCCTCGTCGTCTGGACGAGTTCGTGATATTCAGTGTCACCGTTGCCGAGGATTTGGTCATGTGATACGCGATTGTCCAAATAAACGAACTATGTTGATTCGTGACAACGGTGGGTATTCTTCTGCTAGTGATTCTGAGGATATTCAGCAGACTATGCTTGCCACTAATCATGCAGATAATACGGAGCTTCATGTCGACTCTAGTGCCGCCGACAGGTATGCCACTCTTGTTGTGCAGCGTGTTCTTAGTACACAGGTAGTTCAGGATGAAAAGCATCAGCGCCACAACATTTTTCATATCAAAGGCGTTGTGAAAGAACGAGCGGTCCGTATAATCATCGATGGTGGCAGTTGTAACAATTTGGCTAGTACGACCTTGGTGGAGCAGTTGTCATTGCCAACAAGGAAGCATCCACATCCTTATCACGTTCAATGGCTTAATGATGACGGCAAAATAAAGGTAACGCGCTCGGTACGTGTTCCTTTCTCTCTTGGCGCCTATTCTGATTTTGTAGATTGTGATGTTGTTCCAATGGAAGCATGCTCTTTGTTGCTTGGCCGTCCTTGGCAATATGATGTTGATAGTGTTCATCATGGTCGCTCCAATTATTATTCCTTCATGTTTAAGGGTCAGAAAATTGTTATTCATCCTATGACACCTGAACAAGTTTTTAAAGATGATATTGCTCGAGCGACAAAAGCTGCAAAATTGGTTACATCGCCTCCTGTTGCACCTGTTCAACATGAGATCAAATTGAATAACCCTATCTTGCTTGCTACACGTGCTGATTTTGATGAATTACATGATGCTAATCTGCTTTGCTATGCGCTAGTTTGCTCTCGTATGCTTGTTTCACTAGATGAGATGCCTATGTTGCATATTCCTCCTGCTGTTGCTAACCTTTTGCAGGACTATAAAGATGATTTTCCCACTGAATTGCCGCCGGGTCTTCCTCCTATTCGTGGCATAGAACATCAGATTGATTTAATTCCAGGCGCACAGCTTTCTAATCGCGCCCCGTACCACACATATCCTGAGGAGACGAAAGAAATTCAGTGTCAAGTGCAGGCATTGCTTGATAAAGGTTACATTCGTAAGTCTCTCAGCCCTAGCCCTTGTTCGGTTCCTGTTTTGCTTGTTCCTAAGAAAGATGGTTCTTGGCGTATGTGTGTAGATTGTCGTGCAATTAACAATATTACAATTCGTTATCGATATCCTATACCACGCCTTGATGATATGCTTGATGAACTTAGTGGTGCTACAATTTTCTCTAAGGTTAATTTGCGTAGTGGTTACCATCAAATAAGAATGAAATTAGGAGATGAATGGAAAACGGCTTTTAAAACTAAATTTGGCTTGTATGAATGGTTGGTTATGCTGTTTGGATTGTCTAATGCTCCTAGCACTTTAATGCGCTTAATGAATGAAGTTCTTCGGCCTTTCATTGGAATATTTGTTGTTGTCTATTTTGATGATATCCTTATATACAGCAAATCCATGAATGAGCATTTAGATCATTTGCGTGCTGTTTTTGATGCTTTGCGTGCTGCTCACTTGTTTGGGAACATGGAAAAATGCACTTTTTGCACGCAACGTGTTTCGTTTCTTGGATATGTTGTTACTCCACACGGCATTGAGGTCGATAGCAGCAAGGTGGACGCCATTCAGAGTTGGCCCCAACTGACGACGGTCACACAGGTTCGCAGTTTTCTTGGTCTTGCAGGCTTCTATCGTCGTTTTGTGCGGGATTTCAGTTCTATTGCTGCACCATTACATGAGCTGACCACGAAGGGTGCGCCATTTGAGTGGGGCGCACCACAAGATGACGCATTCAACACTTTAAAGGAACGGTTAACTCATGCTCCTCTCTTACAATTGCCTAATTTTGATAAAGTGTTTGAATTGGAATGTGATGCTAGTGGAATTGGTTTGGGTGCTGTTTTGTTGTAAGATCATATACCCATTGCTTATTTTAGTGAGAAGTTAAGTGGTGCTGCTCTTAAATATTCCACTTATGATAAAGAACTTTATGCTTTAGTAAGAACTTTGCAAACATGGCAGCATTATATATGGCCTCGCGAATTGATTATTCATTCTGATCATGAGGCTTTGAAACATATTAGAACAAAAACTAATCTGAATCGTCATCATGCTAAATGGGTTGAATTTATTGAATCTTTTCCATACATCATTAAACATAAAAACAGGAAGGAAAATGTGATTGGCGATGCTTTGTCTCATCGTTATATGATGCTGTCCCAATTAGACTTTAAAATCTTTGGTTTGCAAGCTTTGAAAGATCAATATGTGAATGATGCTGATTTTCATGATATTATGATGCATTGTAAGGATGGCAAACCTTGGGGCAAATTTCATATGCAGGATGGGTTCCTGTTTCGTGCTAACAAGCTATGTATTCCAGCTAGCTCGGTTCGTCTTTTGTTGTTACAGGAGGCGCATGGAGGTGGTCTTATGGGTCACTTCGGAGTTTTCAAGACACATGAGGTGTTGGCCGACCATTTCTTTTGGCCACGGATGCGCCGTGATGTTGAGCGCCTTGTTGCACGCTGTACTACATGTCAATAAGCTAAATCTCGTTTGGGTAATCATGGTTTGTATATACCCTTGCCTGTTCCCTCTTCTCCTTGGCATGATATTTTGATGGATTTTGTTTTGGGATTACCTCGCACTAAGAAGGGGAGGGACAATATTTTTGTGGTTGTTGATCGTTTCTCTAAAATGGCTCACTTTATACCTTGTCATAAAACTGATGATGCCTCAAATGTTGTTGAATTGTTCTTTAGAGAGATTGTTAGATTGCATGGAATTCCTAAAACAATTGTCTCTGATCGTGATGCTAAGTTTCTTAGTCATTTTTGGCGTTCCCTTTGGAATAAATTAGGAACTAAGCTGTTGTTTAGTACTACTTGTCATCCTCAAACTGATGGGCAAACTGAGGTAGTAAATAGAACTTTGTCTGCTATGCTTAGAGCTGTTTTAGATAAAAATTTGAGACGCTGGGAAGATTGTTTACCTCATGTTGAATTTGCTTATAATCGTGCTACACATTCTGTCACTAAGATGTGTCCTTTTGAGGTTGTTTATGGCTATGTTCCTAAGGCGCCTATTGATTTGTTTGCTATTGATGCTGAAGATGAACTACATCTTGATGCTCTTGCTCATATTGATCACATGAAAAAATTGCATGAAGAAACACAACACAACATTGCCATTGCTAATAAAAAGTATCAAGTTGCTGGTAGTAAAGGTAGAAAACATATTTCTTTTGAACCTGGTGATTTGGTTTGGTTGCACTTGCGTAAAGATAGATTTCCTACTTTGCGTCGTTCTAAACTGATGCCTCGTGCTGCTGGTCCTTTTAAAGTGCTAACCAAGATTAACGATAATGCTTATGTTCTTGACTTGCCCATAGAGTTTGGTGTTTCCCCTAGTTTTAGTGTTGCAGATTTGAAACCATACTTGAGTGAGGATGATGAGTTGCCGTCGAGGACGACTTCACTTCAAGAAGGGGAGGATGATGAGGACATCAACGACATACGAATAATGACGACGGAAGATGGCGCGCCAAACCAAGCTGTCACGCCTCCACCTCTCGTCGTCGCACCTCCTCGAGTTACGGATCCATCTTCTAACGAGACGACGACGTACAAGGGCCCAATCACTAGAGCTCGAGCCCAGGAATTGAAGACGGTTTTGATGCTAAGGAACGACGGCCCAGGATGATGTCGCCCAAAGGCCCACGTGGCCCAAGTCGCACGACTCCCTCTCCACCACGTGCCTCTCCACTTCAGCCGGCCCTAGATGCCTCGTCCTCCCCCTATATAGTCAAGGGTTGCGCCCCTTGTAATCTTCGAGTTTTGTTTTAAGTTTAGCTTAGCTATACATCTGTCTCTTGACGTGAATTCAGAACTCCACCTTCGTGCAATACATCAGATTGCTCGCCTCTAATTCTTGCTCGTTCTTCGATTGCGCATAAGAATTGATCCTCGTGATCAGGTTGATCTTGTTTACCGCAAGGTTAATATCCTCCGGAAGTTGGTTCAGCGATTGCATTGGCGCTTCGGCTTGCTCGTCGTAGTCGGATCGTGAGGGTCAACATCCACTAAATCGAAGTTATCTCCACTCGCCGAAAGATCGGGCACTCTACACATATCAGTAAAGATACACACTTGCAAGAATGATTGTGTGTTATTTTGGAAGGAAAACATAGAGCTGGATACATGTCCGACATGTCAAGCATCTAGGTGGAAAACTCTAGATGATGGTGCTGATAAGGGCGATGAGGCTGGTGCTGAAGATAGTAACAGGCGTTTGCCATGTAAGATCCTACGCTACTTTCCTCTTATCCTCGGCTTGAAAGGTTACATATGTCGGAGATGACGTCTTCTGAAATACGATGGCATAAGGATAACAAATCCAAAGATGGCAAAATACGTCACCCCACTGACTCGAAGGCATGGAAGCATGTGGATGAAACTTATTATTGGTTTGCATCAGATGCGCATAATATTAGGCTAGGTCTTGCTTCTGATGGGTTTATCCCATTTGGGATGCAAAATGTTACATACACCGCATGGCCTGTTGTCCCAAAACCTTACAATTTGCCACCTTGGTTATGTTAGAAACAACCTTACTGGATATTGTCATTGTTAATACCTGGTCCAAAATCTCCTGGAATGGATATTGATGTATATTTGAGGCCCCTTAGCGAGGAGCTGAAGGAGCTTTGGGAAAAAGGTGTTGAAACATGGGATGCAATGGTTAAGAAGAATTTTAAATTACATGCTATGGTTATGTGGACAATTAATGACTTTCCTGCTTATGCGATGCTTTCTAGTTGGAGCACAAAAGGCAAATTTGCATGTCCATACTACCATAAGGATATAAAATATTTGTGGTTGAAATTTGGGTCGAAGCACAGCTACATGGGCCACCGATGTTTTTTGCCCCATGACCATCCATGGCTCATGAATAGGATCAGCTTCAACAACCAGGTCGAAACCAGAGTGGCACCAGTACCACTGATTGGTGAACAGTTATTGGAGCAGTATCGAAGTTTTGATCAAATGAGATTTGGAAAAACCACATCGAGAAAGAAGAGTATATTTTTTGAGAAAGAAGATGGCACAACTAGAGAAAGAAGAGTATATTTTTTGAGCTCCCGTACTGGTCTTCTTTGCTCATTAGGCATAATTTCGACGTCATGCACATTGAGAAAAACATATGCGAGAGCATATTGGCTACTTTGCTTCAAATTAAAGGTAAATCAAAGGACAGTGAGAAGGCCCGGCTTGACATGCAACAACTAGGGATACGGCAAGATCAACATCTTGTGATTGACAATGATAAATATACCTTGCCAGCGGCCATGTATTTTTTAGAGAAAAATGACAAGAAAATATTATGCCAGTTTCTACATGGAGTGAGGATGCCTGACGGGGTTGCCTCCAATATAAGGAGATGTGTTGACGTAAATTCTTGTAAGGTTCCTGGACTCAAAACTCATGGCTATCATGTTATTCTTTAGAAACTATTACCCTTAGTGATCCGGAAGATATTGCCAGAAGGAGTTGTTGTTGCATTGATTCAGCGTAGTACCTTCTTCAATAAACTATGTTCTAAGGAGCTGGTGGAAAAATATATTGATAGGCTTAGCAGTTCAATTAGGGAGGCTCTTTGTCGGCTTGAGATGATATTCCCACCTTCGTTTTTTGATCTCATGATGCATTTGCCAGTTTGTCTAGTTGATGAGGCTAAACTTGGAGGACCCATGTGTTGAAGATGGATGTATCTAGTGGAGAGGTACCTACGTACTGTCAAAGGATATGTGTGGAACAAGGCACATCCTGAAGGATCAATAGCCGAGGGATACATAGCGGAGGAGTGTCTTATATTTCTCTCCAGATTCTTGGACCTGAACACCAAACTGAATCAGGCTGATTGCCATGAAAGTACAGTTGTGAATGAGCCACCATGTGGTCTCAGCATATTTGCCGAAATGGACTTCAAGAAGAGAGGTCAGCATATCGAGATCATTGATGCAGATGAGTTGCGAAAGATGAGATATTACATAATTAGTAACTGCGATGAAGCCAGACCATGGGTCGATGAAGTTGCAATATCCAATCACTAATTTGGGTTTGTAATATTTATTTGTCGCATCGATTAGCTAATATTTTTATTTGCAATAATGTAGTGAGCATATGGAAGAACTCGGAAAATATGGTACAAGGAATATAAATAATTGCCACCAGGAGCAATTTGTAAGGTGGTTCGAGGGAAAGGTTAGTACTAATTGTTTTAATATGTGTGGACACTTGAGCTCGTTTTTGAATTTAATTAATATATGAAGTTTTGTTATTAAACCGTATGTCTGCAGATCACACAACTACATCATAAAGGGGAAGTAAGTGATATGTTGTATTCTCTTGCTCAAGGTCCGGACCATCGAGCTCGTGTTTTCAACCGATGCCACATAAATAATTGGCTATTTCGAACGACTGCCATTGACAGAAGCCTCACAACACAAAACAGTGGTGTCCTTGTGAGGGGTGATGATACTACAGGCAACATGAACTGGTATGGAGTGATCAACAAAATGTTGTCACTGGATTTCTTTGGGCAAAAAGAAGTTGTATTATTTAAATGTGTCTGGTATGATGTACCGGCTATCACTACCAGCAGAAGTAGAGGATTCAATAGGGATAAAATTGGTATTATTGATATCGACACTACTCAGTTCTGGTATTTCATCGAACCTTACAATCTGGTGACTCAGGCTGAACCTATGTTTTATGTCAAACACGTGAACAAGCCAGGATAGAGCAGTGTTGTCATGATGAAACCAGGAAATTTGTTTGCCATACCAGAAGCTGAAAATGAGACTCACATTGATGTTGATTCAATCAATTTGGGAATCCAAGACATGAATTTATTTGGGGGACAAGAGGACATGTCAAATTAGACAAGATCGGACATGGAAGGCATAACTGGGGATGCCTCTATTATTCAGCTGGTGCATGCCGCCGCTGTTCCTGAACCAGCTGATGAGGCCTTTCTTGATGATGACGATGACGAGGAAGATGACACATATATTAACGATGGAGTTGTAGCGCCTCTTGCTTCTATCGTAGAAAGCCAGGAAGATGAGTTCTTTGTTTGATTTATTCGATTCCTCTGTTATCATCGACAATGTGTTAAGTAAACAATGTCCGTTTGTTTTGTGTGCAGTTCAATCATATTCATTGAGTGATGTCTGACTTATTCATTTGCTATCAACAGCTCGGATGGAGTCATAGTGCAAATAAATCAATGTGTATGTAAATGTTTATTAGTAATTTAGGAAAAATAATCAACTTATTCAGACAATATATTCACCTCAACATCTGAACATCATCCCCATGACCAAAATAACAAACATGTTTCCATTACATACGCTATTTATTAAAACTAACTTAAGTCATCACTCCATCCCTAATATACCAAAATAACACTGAGACATATATTACATACGTTCCATGACACCAAATCATAGTTTCACTCCTCTCGTCTTTATGCTCGCAATATACTTTTGCTTGAACGCAAGACGAAGCTTCTCCACCATAGCCCTGATATGAAATTGTAAAAGGGGTTGAATATAGCATATCGATATCAGTTAGGATTAGCTAGGGAAATGACAATCACCTGATCGGATGGCAGAACCTCAACATCGCCTTCATCTTCACTGTCTTCGGTGAAAAAAACCTGGCCCTTCACCTTTTCCAGTTGAAATTCACAAATGATTCCATGCTACATAAAAATGAAAACAGCCTCGATCATTCACACAAGTATGGCAGCACATGTAAAAATGGGGGAACATATGCATGCAGTCTAGGCTCTTTTGTATATTGAAATGTCTCAAACTTAAAAGTCTGGGCTAATTAGCAACATATGAACCTATTGTGTATATTGAAAGATCACAAACATACAAGTCTAGCCTATAGTTAGCAGTAACAGTTATCAATTTAAAAATTATGAACCTTGCATAATTAGGAACCTCTTGCATACAGTATAGGCTAATTAGGAAAATATAAATCTTGCTTATAGAGGCTAATTAGGCTAATTAGGAATAATAGTTATTATCATACATGGATAATTAGGCTAATTAGGATTTTTTTAGTGTAAGTAGCAGATAGCTAAATAAATCTTGCTGCAGCATTGTCCATGCAAAGTGTTTTTGAATGCCCCACAATCTTTGATCATTAGGTACATATTATTCTATAATCAACCTCTTTGCGTGATAGTTCGGTTATGAGTCTATGACCCTTCTTTCTTTTCTTGCTGTCCTCACTGTAGCCCACTGTGTTCTATATCCATAGAAAGTCAATCACAATTAATCACACTTGAGTACAAAACAAAGCACTAATAGAGCATACTCAATCACAAGAAATCCAATAATCATTGATGGAAAATAACAATAGCCAACACTCATTTGTCCAATTGCGTTGCCGGCAGAGGATGGGGCTAGTCCCTTCCTTTGTCGTTGCCGGCGGCAGAGGATGGTGGCAGATCAAGGATGGCCGGGTTGAAGTCGTCGCCGACTTCATTGGTGCAGGAGCTGACGATGCGGCGGCGGCGGGTGGAGAACGCGGGCCCCAAGGACTCAAAGCGACCGTGGACCTCAGAGTGGCCGCCACAGGTTGCGAGGCAGGAGCAGAACTGCATGAGAACCGGCTGGCCGTGTCTTGCAACTGCCTCCGGGACTGATGCACACGGCTTCCAGATCGGCGCGCCATCGTCGTCGGCGGGCGCAGGGGTGGTGGTTGCAGGGAGTGGGAAGGGATTGCAATAGATGTGTTGGTGGGGAGGGAATGTGGAGAGGCAGGCGCTAGATCGGGTGCGATGAAGGAGAGGATATGGATGGTTTCGATGGGCTATTTATAGGGAACGCCACGAGGACAAGGTTTCCATCTCAGTGCACACCTTTCCCATCTACAGTACCACTAATCTATAGGGCCCACATGATCTATGAAGCGGAACCATCAGCGAATATTGCATCCGTGAAAAGATCTACACTAACTATGGGACCCACATGATCTATGTAGAAGAACCGACAGAGCAGAATATTACCTTTCTAGTAGCCTCTTCCCCCAAACTGTCACATCACGGCGGTCGCGGTTTATCTTGCTTTCCTTCGTTCTCCGCCGGCGGCCCGCCTTCTTCCCTTCCCATCGCTGGAGTTCTCGAGTTCTTTCTCCTCCCCCACCTGAGTACGATTATGCGGTGCCGGTTTCGTGATGCAAGAGGTACCCCTGCTGAAATTGTACAAGCTGATTTAGAAAGAGCTGCTAGTTTGAAAATTAAAGGCCCTGAAATTCAGCAACCTGTTAATTCTGATTCTACACCTAGTAATGTTAATGGTTCTTCAAGTTCTAAGGGTCCTAGAATTAAATTACAAGGTTGTTCATGTCTTGTCACAAAATCTGAACTTGCTGGAATTTCTGCTGATGATATTTGCTATGCTTTGATATGCAAACAAGCTTTGTTTTCGCTTGGTGATATTGCTTCTAGTGCTTTGCCTCCTGCTGTCACTAACCTTTTGCAAGAGTATGAGGATGTTTTCCCAGCGGAGATACCCCCGGGATTGCCACCTTTGAGAGGGATTGAGCATCAAAATGATTTGATTCCTGGTGCTACTTATAGGACCAATCCTGTGGAGACAAAGGAGATACAACGACAAGTCCAAGACCTTTTGGATCGTGGGTATGTTCGTCAATCACTTAGTCCTTGTGCTATTCCTGTACTTTTGGTTCCTAAGAAAGATGGTTCTTGGCGTATGTGTGTAGATTGTAGAGCCATTAATAACATTACTATTAGGTATCGTCATCATATTCCTAGGCTAGACGACATGCTTGATGAGTTATGTGGTGCTGTAATTTTCACTAAAATTGATTTGTGTAGTGGCTACCATCAAATTAGAATGAAACTTGGAGATGAATGGAAAATAGCTTTCAAAACCAAATTCGGGTTGTATGAGTGGTTAGTAATGAGGTTTTAAGATCTTTTATTGGCAAATTTGTGGTTGTTTACTTTGATGATATCTTAATTTATAGCAAATCTATGGATGATCATATGATTCATTTGCGTGCTATTTTTGATGCTTTGCGAGCTGCACATTTATTTGGTAACCTTAAGAAGTGCACCTTTTGCACAGATCGAGTCTCTTTTCTTGGCTATGTTGTAACTCCACAGGGAATTGAGGTGGATGAGGCGAAGATTGAAGCCATAAAGAGCTGAGGTGGATGAGGCGAAGATTGAAGCCATAAACAGCTAGCCTGTACCAAAAACTATCACACAAGTGAGTAGTTTTCTTGGTCTTGCAGGTTTTTGATCATGAATCACTTAAGTATATTCGTTCTCAATACAATTTGAATCGTGGACATGCTAAATGGGTTGAGTTTATTGAGTCTTTTCCTTATATTATTAAACATAAGAAAGGGAAGGATAATGTGATTGCTGATGCCTTATCTAGGCGATATACTTTGTTGTCTCAACTTGATTGTAGAATTTTTGGACTTGAGGCAATTAAAGAACAATATGTTGCTGATGTTGATTTTAAAGATGTATTGCTGCACAGTAAAGAAGGTCGTGCTTGGAAAAATTTGTGTTGAATGATGGTTTCTTGTTTAGAGCTAACCGCCTATGCATTCCAGTTGGCTCCGTTCGTCATTTGTTGTTGCAGGAGGCGCATGGAGGTGGATTGATGAGTCATTTTGGTGCTAAGAAGACAGAGGATATTTTGGCCACACACTTCTTTTGGCCAAGGATGAGGAAAGATATTGAGCGTTTTGTTGCTCGCTGCACTACATGTCAAAAAGCTAAGTCTCGCTTGAATCCACATGGTTTATACATGCCACTTCTAGTTTCTTCTATTCCTTGGGCGGATATTTCTATGGACTTTGTTTTAGGACTGCCTAGGACTAAGAGGGGGAGTGATAGCATTTTTGTTGTTGTGGATCACTTTTCTAAGATGGCACACTTTATACCATGTCATAAAACTGATGATGCTAGTTATATTGCTGACCTCTTTTTCAAAGAAATTGTACGGTTGCATGGTATGCCTTCTACTATTGTTTCAGATCGTGATGCAAAATTTTTGAGTTATTTTTGGCGCACGCTTTGAAATAAGTTGGGTACAAAGTTGCACTATTTTTGAGTCATCCACAAACTGATGGACAAACTAAGGTTGTCAACCGCACTTTGGGCACTATGTTGAGAGCTATTTTGAAGAAAAATTTGAAGCAATGGGAAGACTGCTTACCTCATATTGAGTTTGCTTATAATCGGGCAACACATTCTACTACCAGGGTAAGTCCCTTCAAGGTAGTGTATGGTTTTGATCCCCGTACTTCACTTGATATACTTCCTCTACCTATTGATGAGAGAGTTCATGTTGATGCTAAGGAGCGTGCTGAATTTATTTTTCAAATGCATGAGACCACTAGACTTAGCATTGAAAAGATGAATGAAAAGTATAAAATTACTGGTAGTAAAGGTAGAAAGGAAGTAAAGCTTGATGTAGGAGATTTAGTGTGGTTACACTTAAGGAAGAATAGATTTCCAGAATTAAAAAAGTCTAAATTAATGCCTAGAGCTGATGGTCCAAAATGGAGAAGATTAATGATAATGCATACAAACTTGAGTTGCCTCCCGAGTTCGGGGTTAGTACTACTTTTAACATTTCAGATTTGAAACCATACTTGGGAGAAGAAGATGAGCTTGAGTCGAGGACAACTCCACTTCTAGAGGTGGAGGATGATGAGGACATCACTCCTATAGATACACACAACACTCCTCCTATTCTGGACTTGCAAGATCCAATGACTAGAGCTCGTGCACGACGACTAAATTTAGAGGTGAGCTTGTTCCTACGTTCTTCGCTATATGTTACTTTTGAGAATGGTTTGCTCCCTAATGATTATTTTATGATTAGGAACCATGGAGAGGACCAGGAGATGATGGGAGAAGGATTTGGGAATGTGGAGGACCAGCAAGGGCTTGGAAGGCAAGGTGGAGGCCCAATCAAAACCGACTTCGAGTCTGTTTCAGGACCCAGGATCAGTCTTCACTAAAATAGTCGCCCAGGAGGCATACAGACTCAGATTTGGATGTTCTACATATGCACGGAAAGATAAGGAGAAGACCTTTCCAATGCAGCCGGCCTCATGTCAAATTCATCAGGAGTCATTGAGAATCGTTGAAACAAGAGAGGGTCCAGATTTTGTGTCGGTGTTGCAACGCCTATTTTTGGCCTTTGGGCTTTGTATCCAGTTGAGCCCAATTAGAGTCGCGTCCAGAGGGTCTTGCATGACCCTAGAGTCTTCATATACAGCCTCCGCCGTACCATTAGGGTTCGGGTTTTGCTTAGATCAATTCTGTTCATAAACAGTATTACCGTTCGTCGGTTTGTGAGACCCCAACTTCGTGAGTTTAATCATACATCTGCAATTATGTTGCATTCTTTGTTGTTCTTGCTTGTGTTCTTGATTTGCAGGCAGGGATTAGCCTTCTCAGCAAGGTCAATTGTCCTTGGACGGTTGATAACCAGAGGAGATGTTATGCTATGATTACGGGGTTCTGAACGTGTTGTTTAGAAGCCGGATCGATTTGTGTTTTGCCTCCGCCTAAATCAAAATTTATCAGAACCTTTCGGAAGATCGAGAACCCTTGTCCATATCACCTGGAGGGTCGGGCGAATCGGGGGCAACGTGGCCTTCGTTTCCAGGATTTGTTGTCGCGAGGATTACCTTTGCGGGGTTCGCGCGAGTGACACCATGGCGGGGATCGGGCGCATCTGCTATTCCGTACGAGGACGGGCCTTGGGGCGCCACGTGACACCCCTGGTTTCTGCCCCCGACATGCGCCATTCAATTTTCCCTGCAAATCAACAAACAAATAAACAATGAAATTCCTCGGGTCACAGGCCCATGACAGGATGATGAAGAAAACTGATAGTCATTGTTCATGAAAATCAGCCGATGGTAATAAACAGTAAATAATATTGATAAATAAACGAATTGGCTGATTTCTTTCAGCTTATCGACAGTTCAATAAACAAGTATTAAATATTACATAAATAATATTGATAAGAACTAAGTCGATAGAGCAAATTCGATAAATCTAATACTGAACATGCGCAGACTTGCTCAGTCGATGATGAAAGTCGATAGATCTGATAACTGGTATTGTAAATATGCCCTAGAATCACAGATCTACTCTTATCAAATAAGAGGGCAATCGACTTCTAAAAGTATGTGTAACATCCCAAAATTATTGGAGTGTTGATAAAATTTCACTAAATTTTAAAACTTTTTGCAATAGATTAAAATTCAACTTCAATTAATTACAATGTTATCATTTTCATTAGGCAAAAATCATATTTGCTAAATTAAAATAATATTTTTATTATTTTTGTTTGTTGCACTCATGCTGGAGTAGAGTGCATTTTTTTATTGTGTGCAAAGTATTTTTAAAATTCGAGTAGTGTTGGTTTTACAATTAGCAATAGAAATTAGAAATAGAAAAGCAAAGAAAAGAAGCTCACGTGAGGCCCCCTGGCCTTATACCCTTGCCGTGGTTTTGCCATGGCCCAGGTAGCCTATTCCCTTTCCCTCTCTCTCCTGGCCTGTTTCAGCCCAGGGCGCCGCGCAAGCCCACCCCACTCACTGGTCCAACCAGCCCCCACGCGGCTCACCAAAACTCCCAGCACACCTCCCCGCCTGCCTTAGTCTTCCACCAGACGAACGAGCGCTGCCCCCACATACTGCAGAAACCGTTCGCCGCCGCTGCTCCAATTGCCCCGCCTCCCCGGCTCCTGAACCACCGCACTGAGAACGAAAACGGACGCGCCACCACCCCTCCCACACTCCCGAGCCTCAGTGGCCAACAAATGCGCACTCAGGCGTACTAGCACGCATCAATGGCCATGGTGGCCATTGATTTCCGACTAAGCTCGCCCGCACGCCTCCTATGCCCCCCCCCCCCCCCCCCCCCCCGCGCCTATAAAACCACACATGGGTTCTCCTTTGTGCAGCAGAAGACGCCCCATGCCTTACCTCTCTCTTTTCCAAACCTTTCGAGTCCAAGTTTCATCGCAATCTCACCCTGCTCCATTCGCGCCAGTCACGTAGTGCCGTGTTGGCTTCGACGTTCCCGGTAAACCACTGAACTAATTGACACCAAATTTCACCAGCTCGTGTTCCAGGCTTCCCTCTCCAGTATCGAAAGCTCAAGTCTATTGGAGCCCCGAAGCAACCATAATCTTGTTCGCCATGGCCGTTGTTCCCTGCCAGTTCATCAACTGCATGTGACACGGTAAACTCGAGCCTTGATACAAGCAATCCCGAGGGTTCTAAGCTTCAAACTTTGATCCATGTCGTGTTCCAGGAAGTTGTCTACATGATCCCAGATTGCCTTCCTAAGATCTGCCCCCATCACTGTAGGAACGCGTTTGGCCCGCCCACGGCCGCTTCGCAACCTTGCTATGTTTGGGCCCCACGATCTCCATATCAGGTGAGTACAAATCTAAAGCACTTGTCCTATATCGTGTTCCACAACCCATGCGACGTGTAGGTTAAAGGTTTAGATCAATTGGTGTACCAGTCCTTGGGAACGCTTATGTCTTTGCCCGTGCTATTCTATTCATAGCAGCAGCCCAGCTGCCTGTCAGCCTCACGGCCGTTCCGATGACCCATGGCCCCAATAAAACTCAGCGCAAGCACCCCTCAGTCACCACTAAATTTTCCTGAAACCTTTTGCCCTCAATTCCCTATGTAAGCACCGCCCCGCCCGTCATCTCCCACCTCTAGCTGTTGCTGCGCCACCGCCGGAAGCCGACGTCGACCGCCCGCATCCCACCTCCCCGGCTTCCAAAACGACCCACCGAGCTCATAGCGTGTCGCTCTGCCTCCCCTTCCCATTCCCTGACCATTATTAGTTTTTATAGTTTGTCGGTTTGCGCTAGTGCGCATCGATGGCACACCAGCCATTGATGGCCGGCGACCTCGTGCCTGCTTGCCTCTCCACCTCTCCCCTGCCCTATAAAATGGCCCCAGACGTCACCCTCCCCCGCCGCTGCTGTCCTACGCTCACGCTTAGTCCCCAGGACTCCAGGAGTCGCTCCCCGTCAAGCTTCAACCAACCACCGCCGGCACCTCCTTTCGTCGCCGACTACCTCCAAGCCTCCCCGACCCCACGCAAGCCATGGGTAAGGACCACCGCCTTCCTTGCTTCCTTTTGCCCCTTCCGTCGTAGAGAATGGAGCACCAGAGCACCTCTCCGACGTGCTCCACCACCGCCTCCCTCATTACGCCGCCCCAACCACCGCCCAGCTCGGTGACGCCGTTCTTAGCCGTCGATTTGTTGATCTGCAGTCGAGATTAGAACCCAATGAAAGGTTATGAACCTGGTCCACCATGGACCACAAACCGCAACCTAGCCTTGATCCTTAGACCCCGTCAACCTAGTATTTTGTGTAAATTGCCGTAAATGCCTATTTTATGCTTAGGTCCCTAATTTTAAAAGAAATACAATTTAGATCCTTCATTTTTACATAAAAGCACCTATACTTTTTATAAATTATAAATTAGCCCCTATTTTTGCACTTTGTTTCCTATAATCTACTAATGTTACATTTAACTCCCTGGCCTTTATTGTTTAAGTAAAATATATTTTTCTAGAATAAAATCGATTTCTTTTATGTTTAGATTGCAAAACAAATTATAGCTTCCTTGTTTAATAAAACTAAATCATTATTTTATTTTATGATATATAAAATCCAATTAAGTTAATTATTTTCCTTGTAGGTAATTTTGTTGATAGGTCCTTAGTCTTTAACTTTTATAACTTGTAACTTGTAACTCCGATTTAGGTGATTTGTGTGCTCGTGGAATCATAGAAACGAGTACTATCTTTTGATACTATTTTCATAGTCATTAGGAACTGTTTGATGTATAGTTTCTTGTTTCTTTATGTGTATGCTTTTTCTGTGTGTATCGATATTAGAGGACGAGAAAGAAGAGAACTTCCAAGACTATTTGAGCAGTAGCTACCAGGAAAACAGGCATGTGTCCTTGACCATATTGCACCTATTAAGGATATAGTATACTCTACATGCATGCTTGTCTAAATTTGAATCCTATGTTAGGGTTGCCTAGAAATTGATTTATCCTGTCCTTATCGTCTGGTTTGGGGACATGATGGTTGAGTTTGGGTACGTCATGCTAGTGCAATACTTTGGAAGATTAAAATTGAATAATGATAAATTCGACTAATATTTGCTTGAACCTAATCATCACTTGGGTTGATAATCTTTTTAGCAACATGGATTATAGGTGACCCAAGCAGGAGGATGTTGATGATGGTGCGGGTATGCACAGGTACGGGTAATGTACTATTTGGATTGTGGTAGTACCTACTTGTGGTCATAGGACCAATTCATGGAGCGGCCACCCATGAAAGCAGCGCAAAGCACAGGGCTGATATGGGTAGGCATGGTCCAGTAGTAGATGTCTTCCTAGTTTTGTAGGCATTCAAGGAAGGAGGACAAGAGGGTTGCTTTCGGCCTTAGGTGATGAAGGGTATGCTTCTAGCCACGGCGCCAAAGGGGGCTTCTATAGGGATGGTTCATCCCGCAGCGGTGAAACCTTACCGGGGACGTTTTGCAAGCTGGGCAGCTCTTTGAAAGACCATGTAGTGATCTCTTGGCCTCACACCTATGGTAGTGTGTTGGCAACAGGGAGACTTTAGTCACCGACGGGTGATGAAATCACTAACCTATGGGTAAAGTTGTGCAACCTCTGTAGAGTGTAAAACTGTTATAACAGCCGTGCTCACGGTCGAGAGCGGCCTGGATCCTCACATGATTAGATGGATGGTTGGGTGAATTTGGTGGGTAACCAAATTTGGGTGGTACTACAGGTGGGTAACCTGTAGTGTTCTGGTATGGGTGGGTAACTCATAGGTTTGCTATCGGTGGGCAACCGATAGTGTTGGACGGGTGGTTAACCTGTTGGGATACTTTTCACCTAGTAAATAGGATGCTTGTGTAATTAGAATCATAGGCGAAGGATGCGTAGTGTAGTAAACCCGTGTTGAGCCTATTTTTGTTTTTAGCCTACATGTCATTACTTTTCTCCACTTGTTGAGTACTTTATAAACTCAAGCATTATAGTTTTCCTGTGTTGTTGTTGCTATTATTCTGCTGCTCAGAGGACGATGGCATGATGGACTACGCCGACGAGGACTACTATGACTAGGACCATGGCTCCCGGTTGAATGCCTGTGGCGTTATGGAGCCTTCCGTTGTTTCTTTTATTTTTCTTCATGTAATCCATACTATGTAATAATGACATTGGTTGTACTATTTATTCACTTTTGTCCTGTGTGCGTGAAAACTTGATCCTGGGCAAGCATACAGATGCATTCAGTTTTGGCCTTAAAATCGGGTGTGACAGTATGTGAATAATCAAATGAAACACCAAGAAGTTGATCAAAATGTGATAACCTATCGAATAAACGTCCCGATAGAACCCTATCGACTCGACTCAGCAAGAGATCAAGGTCGATGCAGCCTCGCTAGCTCGAGCATATTGAACTTAATCGAGACAGTGCCCAAACAAAGTAAACAGAACTATATACGCTCCAATTATGGGTAAAATCGATAAAGTGACTCGAATAACAGGTCTAAATCAAGCTAATAAAACGTTCTAAAAACTACAATAGATCAACCTAACCGACACAGTATAGCAACTCAAAGTCGCTAGTGCAAACGGAATTAAGATCTAATTACTAGATAACTAGCAATTCTAAAGATAAAAACTAGAATATCGAATCAATGGGAAAGTACTAGCTGAAGCCGACAAAATTACCGAGGTTGACTAATCCAAGTCTCTCAACAAGATCGGAGCCCATGCGAGATGAGGATGTCGTTGAGAAAAGGTTTGGTGTTGCGCCGAATTGTATTGAACGAAAGTGTTAAGTTTTCTCGTACAGATCCAATTACATATTTATAGCCTCGTGCAAGGGGTTCTGACCCGATTCGGTCAGGACTCTTCGGTTTCCAAACAAACAAACTGACTAGATCTATTCCTAAACAAAATCTAAACTAAAACAGAAAGAAATAAAACAACCCTATCAGACCCACTTTATTCCCTTTTGGCCGTTGAACTCCTTTGACCTGGCCGATTCCAACTCCATGCCTATGACTACTAGGACCGGTCCAAATTACAAATGAAAATCTAGGTTTGGTAACTGGATTTCATTTGCATAACCAGGAAAGAAATAAACAAAAGAGCCATTGGGTCCTTGTTTTAGAGAATGTCCCGATCTAAAGAATTGTTCACCTCGGATAGACCATTTATAAATTAAATCATTGATATGGGCATTTCCAAGTAAACCAAGATTGTGCACAAGACGATAGATTAGGGACGTGAATTCAAAATCTCCTACTTGTTTAATAACTTTGACCCATTGCTTAACCATGGCCATGATAGGTGAGACTTTGATTTTATTAACCATGCAGTAAAGAAGAAACATCCCCCCCCCCCCCCCCCCGCCGCACAGTTCTGACATCCTTTCTAGGGAACAAAGTCATTGTCGGCCATTTATGCATAAAACACAAGGTAGGATTATGGACATCTATATTTTTAGGTGACAGAGCAAGGGTATGCCCTCTGATTTCTTCCCAAAAACTGCTTTTGTAATAACCAAAATTTTCAGAATGAAAATCCAAAACAGCAATAGGAGAAAAACCTAGCAAATCAATGAATGAAATCCTCTCACTATCCCACTGAAGGGTGCAATGGAATTGAATGGTAAGCAAGCAATAGCAAAGCTCATCTACCGGAACAAAACCATCCCATCCCATAGCATGGAAGATAGAAGAAAATTCAGTATCCATACCTATCTTGGAAATAAAGTCCGGATCATACCTTTGCGTAGGAACATAAGACCGGTCGGTGATCATCCAATAGATGTCACATTCTCTCTTTCCAACCAAGTCGAGGTCATGGTCCGTGTTGAGTTGGAGTTGAATACCGCTGCAATCCGGTAGTGTTTTCGGCTCTACTTCTGTTAGTTCTTTGACTGGTGCACCTTCTTGTGGCTCTTCCTCAAGACGTTGGCGACGGGAGCGAGTATTGTACACCATTGAAGGTGTAGGACTACTCAGGCTCCCCGTCACCTTGTTCTATCCTAAGCCAATTGGAGAAAGGACAATGAAAAGAGCTAAGTTCCGATGTGCTTCTATACAGTTGCATAGCATTCATATACACATAGTCATACATGACTAAGGTCAACATTTATGTACTCAAGAAATTCAGGTATGGGCATACCCCTGATATGCCAGACGACTCCCACTTATAACTCTACTATGTATCCGAACAGGGAGGATTACTAAGGGTGGATAGGGCAGTCACTACCTACCGTTTACCTCTACGGCTGTAGAATACGCAGCAATCAAAGGTAATCTCTAGCCTAGACACCACGTCTACGCTATCAATTACTACTTTAGCCTCGCGCAAGAACATCCTTTTTTATCCAGAGTCTTATAGCTAAAGCATTCACTAATATAGAAAACGATGATCTAAACTTGGACATAAAGCAATCAACCTAAGTATGTACATAGATATTATATAAGCATGATATTGTGTAGGTATATGACGATCATAATAGTATAGTGAGAATACATCACTATCATGAGGCCATAATAACAACCATGCATATGAATGAGACATGCAACCAAACTAGCAGTGCCTATCCCAATCATAACTATATAGCAAGACTATAATTACTTTATCACATAAGCATGCTAAGGATCCACAACCAATCAAGGAACGCTTAACCAAAGCAAGACTATATGGGAAGAGTAATATCACTAAATAAAATAATGTCTTACAAAGAGAATAAGATAAAGAGCCATACCAAATTCTCCAAAGACCTGGGAACTAGAAAGTAGCTCTATTCTAAACCTAACTCCACTAGAGCCTTGGAACTACAACTAAATGCAAGAGAGGAGAATACTTCTTGGTGTGTGTGTTGGAGTAGAGCCCTCCCCTTCTATTTGTAGGGCCGATAGGTCGGTTTCTAGGAAAAACCGCCATGGAACCGCCATGCACCGATGTTACCAAAGGGCTGAGGGAGCAACACGTCTAAGGGGGAGGAGAACCACCTCAAGACCTGGTCGACCGACCAAGCCCCTAGGTCGGCTGACCTGAAGGTGCGCCCCCTTGGGTTGTGCTTTCTTGAGGTGGCCGACAGGTGGGTCCTCTTCTGATTTTGGTCAGTGTTCTCCGGAGCAATCCTGTGCATCCATGTCATTGATCTGTGGGGAGTCCAATTGGTGCTCTCCCATTGGTCATAATCATATTTTACGGATCTTTCTCCATTTCTCCACTCCTTTTATATATATTCTCTGCATGCACATAATTCTCCAAGGACAAGTATAATCTTATTATTCTTAGCTAACATGTGTGTATGAAATGCTAAGTTTTCCCTTTTTTCTGGCATTATTGATGGTCGGAATTGGTATGTAACGACCGTCAACAGATCCTCGAGGTATGAATGTTTTGGTGATTAATAACAACTATGAAATTGTGGACTAATATCTACATGAGTGTTGTTGATGCAGGAATCATCTGTAAACTGTACTACATATCTTATTGATGATGGTTGCCTTGGCAATTGATGCCAATGACCACAAGCATGGAGCTTGATGGCGTACAAGGGTTGGTGGAGATGGATCGAGGCTAAGGACAAGGTATGGAGCAAGTGTTTGGAACACTTTTCTAGTTGTTAGGGCTTTGAGTCCATAGGAAAAACCAGACTATCAAGTGAGGACATGCTAGTCGGTGATGTGTGTGGATGCTCAGGGAATTCATATGCACTAGGTGACAGTGGAGAAGCCAAGGAGCTGTTGGAAGAAGCCGGGAAACGAAGTCAAGTGAGGACAAGGAGTTTCAGCTTCTGAAAGAGTGACCGGAAAGAAGGTCTAGAGAGACCAGACTATACGGTGATCAGAGGATCAGAGTGTGGACTACGAGGAATCTGTCAGCACGAAGGCCCATGGAGACCAGACAGTACGGTCTATAGACCAAAAGGTCTGGTCTGTATGTGAAGGACTGAGATGGTGACCAGAGGGGGGTGAATGGGGAGCCAATTAAAATTCTTCACAAGAACTTGGCCTATATCCCAATTACTACCAGAACCAACGTCTAACCAAGTCACCAAGATTACACACACCAACTTGTGATGTGCTAACCCTAGGAATGACTCGAACCAAAAGGACACATGGCGGAAGCTTCAAGTGGGATAAAAAGGGAAACAAGGAAGATCCGAGAAATCACAAAACTAAGCTTGATGGAAGTTCCGTGGTGCCCGATGGAAGTTCCGAAGTCCCCGACAAAGGTTCTGTCACTCAGGGAAGTTCCGGGCGATGGAAGTTCTGTCACTCATAGAAGTTTCATGATCCTTGATGGAAGTTCCGTCATAGTGATGGAAGTTCCGTCCTGGCGATGGAAGTTCTGTCCTGGACAGAACAATAGCTCCGTTTCAGAAATAAAATTGCCAAAACCCTATGAAACGAACTCCAAAAATCACAAAATTTGGACAAGATCATCCACAGGACATCACGACTCTACTCTATAGAGATCCACTAAAATAGCATAAGGAATCATCATGAATTTCAGATCTCATGCCAACAACACCAAAAAGGGAAAACTTGAGAAATCTTTGAAATCGAAGGTGCTACAGCTCTTGATTCGGTCAAGGACCCATATAGGACTGTTCTAGCTCATCATAGCACCAAGATCCTCAAGAAATCTGAACCAAAAACTCGCCTAAAGATGAGATCGAAAATTCCCACGAAAATAGCTCCAAAAATAGTGAAAAAGAGAAATTTGGGATTTAGGGAAAGAGGAAGATCTTGAACACAAAATTAAATCTCATATCATTGATCCTTGCATACAAGATTCATGGATACATGGCTAGGAAGCCACCCTCTTCCTCCCACTATTTGGAAGAGAAAAGTTTGTCTCTCACACACACTTTCCTCTCCACTAAAACATAAAGACCTCTCCTAGCATTTTGAATGAGAACCTTAGGCAAGGCTACTAGAAAGAGAGGCACCTCTTCCACCAGCACTACCTCTCCTTATATAGGCCTAGGGGTTGTCCAAAAGACCATCCTACACCTCACCAACAATACACTGCCACCTACCACCAGGGGCACAACTGTCCATCTTTTTCCTCGTCGCTCGAACGCCATCGAGCCCTTAACGACTTTGCTTCACCTCGACGCAAGCTCCGCTATGGTGTCACGTGCACCTCCAATCGCCGCCACCAGTTTTGAGGCCCAAGCCGAAAAACCGCCTTGCACGCTTCTCAAAGCGTGACTTCTTGATCTTGACGCGTGTCACCTCGTCTCGTGATCCTCCTCATCGGCAAGTCTCTCCCGCCTCCGGTCCATTAGAAGCCTCTACTTGCACCGACGCCCAATCACCTTTGACTTGGTCAGTCCTGCCGTCTTGATCACCACCCACGGTTTTGAGGGTCAACCGCAAAACCGTCTGTGCTTCTTACCTCTCCATGTGTACGGTATGGATCACCCTTCACTTCACCCGGCGTCCTGATCGTTTGGCCCCAAGTCTCCTTGTGCCCGATCCTCTTGTCGTTGACCGCCAAGTTGGCTCTAGTGACCTACACATCATGAGACAAGCAAACACATTTCCCATCTCCTGCAACTTCACCAATATCTTCACCAACTCTGGTTAGTCATGACCATGACATGCACAAACTTATGAAATCCTCAGTTTCCCACATTTCAACTCAAACACCGAATCAACCAAAGTCAATTACTCATCATATATTGCAAACCATGAAACATATCCACATGGTTTCTCAATCTCCTCCTTGATGAGTACATTGGCAACAACAAATGCACAAAGAGTTGAGATTGAAATGCGAAACCAAATAAGCACATCCAAATGGATAAAACCCAAAGAAAAGGTGAAAAGTAGCCATATAGCATAAGAGGGATCACAAAGTCAAGAGTTGACAAAGAAGGCCCCTCAAGAACGCAAAGATTGTGAATAGCGCATGAAAAATGCTCAAGGACATGATATGCTCCCCCTCAACTTGTGGTAGGTCTCATGTAATGCAAAATGGATCATTTTAAGTTTCTTAGCACTATTTGTGCATCTCCCAATATTTTCTCCCCCTTTGGCAATGAACTCATCAAAGAAGAAAAAGAACAAGTATGCAATGCATGAAAATGCAAACCTAAGGAGCTTCAACAATTATGCAAACAAGCATTTAACCTTGCTAATCACAAGTATAGAGCTATGAAGTGTAAAAGCAATAGCTCACAATCATACAAAGATAAAAAATAGATAGCATGGCATAAACACCAAAAGCTATACATGCTAAGCAAAAAGATTGACTAGCTTGGATAGAAACAAATTTGCTTATCATGAGAAAAGCTGCCACCACATGTATAAGTACTCCCATCCAAGGCAAAACAAGCATCAAGTGAATCAAAAGAAACTAGCCAGTCTCAATATCAACAAGGGCAAGAAAAATTCATAGTAAATAAGCTTTACAAATGCCCATATATGGAACAGAGACTCATAAGATAACAACATTACTCTTATGTGATCCTCATGTAACTTCTAATACATGGTGGAGGGTCATACGACTGGGTACGGCAAACACCCTGAGGCTTCAAAGCACAGTTTTTGGATTTAGCATTTTTATGGAACTTCTAATCCATGTGGAGGGTCGCACGACTAGGTACGGCAAACACCCGAGGCTTCAACGCACAATCAACTTTTTTGCAAATTAAAAGCATAAAGATGAGCTTGCCTTTGCGGCAAAAGGAACAAATGTTTCCACAATGTTCCATCATGAGCTAAACATTTGCAAAGCCACATTTCTCAAACACAACGTGCCAAAGCCAAGATCTCCTCTAGACTAGCCTCCACACAAGTCCTGACAGGGATAAAGGCAATTATACACATGGTGAGCAAGATTTAGCAAGATTAGTTCATAAGGTTCACAAGAAGCTAAGTTTACTTTTAAGATTAACATGTTGCTCAAAAGAGTCTACAACAAGTCATATAGAAAATCGAAGCATGAGAGATTACTATCACATCGATACAATGTTGACGGCTGTTAAGTACCATTTTCATCCGTCAACTATGCTCAAATATAGGAGAACTTGGCATTTCATACACACATATTTGTTTACAATAATGTAGTTCTACTTGTACTTGGGAATTATTTGCATGCAGGAGGAAATATGACGGAAACACACCCAAAAGGCAAAGAAACACACTTTCGACCAGTGAGAGAGCGCCAGCTAGACATCCCATGGATTGAAGGGCCCATTTTCAGTACCACACCGAAGACACACACAAATCTACCCCGACATCTGGGATGAGGACCCACCTGGCAGCCACCCTGAGGAAACATAACCCAGGAGGGCCCAGCCACAGCCACCCAATAATGTAGCTCCCTGAAGGCGGTGAGCAGGGATATTCTTGGCGGTTACTCCCCTTTGCCGACCTATAGAGGCTATAAATAGGAGGGTGTGGCTTTACACTCACACACACACCACAAGAAGAATTCCTTCTCTTGCTACTTAGTTGTTCTCAAGTCTTAGTGGAGTTAGGCTGAGTCTAGAGCTCTCTAGTTCTTCAAGTCTTCTCTTGGAGAAATTGGTATGGCCCTTGTATCATTTCCCTTTTGTAAGACTTTGCTCTATTTAATAAATGTCATCTTTTCATATAGTTGTGTTTGGGTCATGAGTTTCTTGTGTGATATTGTGATCCATATATGTGATAGTATAGCCCACTTGTGTGATAGTAGTTTATATTTATTATACTACTATTGTCATGCTTGTTATATACAGTCACTATAGTCTAATTTATATGATATAGTCTTTATTCTTAGGATTCATTGTTATGACATGACATGGGTTTGGTGATCATATTTATATGATACCTCTGCTTCGTTAATATAACCATGGAGGAGTAGAGTGCCCTTTGATTATGCAAGTATGGTACTTGGATAATTGATTTGCATCAATTATTTGTTAGTCTACGGGTTAGCTGAGGTAGGCGGCAGGTGGTGACAGCCCTGTCCGTCCTTTGAACTCTTCCACGCAAGGCTAGTGCGTAGGCTCTTGGCGGAAGTCGCCTATGGATGCAGGGGTAGGTCCGTGCCTGAAGTGTTATGTTAATAACTGTTGAACCTGAGTATAAGCATGTATGTGTATAGAACTTAGGCTACACAACTATATATGAAAGTACTGTAGGAGTAGCTCAGCTTAGTTCTTTCTCCACTTGGCTTTATTTATTTATTTATATTTGAGATAGAATCTTCTGTGTGTCACACTACCTTGTTATTATCCATTGCTTGCCTGCCTTGGTTAGATGATCCTTATCAATTTCCAATGTAAATATGTGCATAAGTAAGCCTTCTTATTCATTACCTTCCTTTGGGATAAACAAATACGATACCCTTATTACTTCCCGGTGAAATGCTACAACGGTATTTTCTGTGCGCTTGCGGATTTTACCTAATTGGCTCTAGGACATATTAATGAAGCATTTATGGCACCTTGCTAGCGATGATTTATTAGTATGGCTTAGCAAAAGTCAACAAGCATTTCTGGTGCCGTTGCCTGGGAAGGCGTTTGATTAAGAAATTACTAATGTACATATTTATGTTACAATTATAAGGCCATCTCCTAAGCAGTCTAACCTTACTTTGTTTTCTGCATTTTGTATGAAAACAGGGTAGTGTATGACTGGTTTCGACTTGCCGAGAAACTTCACCGAAGATCCAGAATCACTCTTGAGAAGGGCACGAGCTAGGCTCACCCCTCCTCAAAAGCAACCTCGGTCAAGCGAACCCATCACTTCCGCACCACCAAGCTTTGAGCCGATGGCTTAAAAGACCCTCCGCGAGTTCTCCGCTCCCTCTGTTGCCAATGTTCCTGTTGGTCCAGCTGGCAACGTGGGAGATGCGAACTTTGAGATCAAGACGGGTCTCATCACCATGGTGCAGGCCAGCCCATTTTGTGGGAAGGCCAATAAGGATGCAAGTGCTCATCTGCAACAATTCTTAGAGATTTGCAACACTTTCAAGATGAAGGATGTCACCTCTGACGCTGTTCGTCTTCGACTGTTCCTATTGTCTCTCCTCAGGAGGGAGAGACAGTGGTTCTACGCGAACCTTGATGCTGTAAACACGTGGGAAAAATTGTTCAGCCATGTTCCTCGTGAAGTTTTTCTCATTAGGCAAAACCAATGCCCTCCGTGGAAAGATTTCGAGCTTCCATCAGGAGTTGAAGGAGTCGATTCCTGAGGCGTGGGAGAGGCTCCAAGAGTACATCTTGGCATGCCCACACCACGGGATGGATGACTGGCTTATCATCTAGAACTTCTACAACGGGCTCACTCTGTCGGCCCGTGATCACCTCACCGCTGCTGCTGGTGGAGCCTTCTTCTCGCTCACTGTGAGCAAGGCAAAGGAGCTGATCGAGAAAATGGTGTCCAACCAAGGTTGTAGTGAAGATCGCCTCCAACCACGTCCGTGGGGCATGCACTCCGTCAAGGAGGTTGACATGCTTGCCGCTAAGATAGATCTCCTCATGAAGAAGATGGACGATCTAGCCAAGGGAGAAGTACATGGGACTGCCCAAGTTGTGGATGCTCGCATGACGTGCGCGGTCTGTGGCAACACGAGGCACTCAGGAAATGACTGTCCTGAAACCCGTGACGACACAAGGTACATGGGCAACAATAACAACGGCTACCATCCACAAGGAGGTCAGGGGTGGAATCAACAATGCCCCAACTACCAAGGAGGTAACAATGGCAACTTTAACTCTGGTTATAATCAGCCCTCCTTGAAAGATCTTGTTCTTGGTCAAGCTAGGATAAATGAGAATGTTAGTAAAAAGCTTGCCACCAATGATAAGACTCTAGAAAGCATCCACACTAAAATTGAAGGCCTTTCTTCTGCTTTCAAGAACTAGCTAAGCTTTAATAAAATGCTTGAAACCCAATTAGCTCAGTTGGCTGCTGCTGTTCCTCATGTAGAGTCGGGGAAAATCCCGGGGCAAACCGAGACTCCCTTAGAAAATATTAATGCGGTACCACGAGGGGAGGTAAATCCACTCGAGACCCGCCATATCCTAACACTACAGGAAAGGAAAAGGAGAGCACACAAGTTGAGAAGCCGACGGAAGAAAAGGAACAAGAGGCGATGCCGCTAAGGAAAACGGCTCGACATGAGTTCTATGACACGAACTTCATGTCGTTTCCTGAAAGAAAGAGGAAGCCGACCGTGGACGAGCAGTTCACACGCTTTGTTGAAGTAATCCAGAAGCTGCACATCAACGTGCCCTTGCTAGATGCGATGCAAGTACCTACGTACGCTCGCTATGACCTCATCAGCAACAAGCGTCTGATGCCGACCACGGAGATTGTCAAGCTTACGGAAGAGTGTAGTGCTGCTATACTCAACCGGCTTCCCAAGAAAAAGAAAGATCCGGGCTGTCCCACGATCACCTGCTCGATCGGGACATAGAACTTTGACCACGCCCTGTGTGACCTCAGGGCGAGCGTAAGCGTCATCCCGAAGGACGTCTTCGATAGGCTGAACTATACAGCCTTATCCCCCATGCCGATGCAGCTCCAGTTGGCCGGTTCCTCGGTCCGCTACCCGGTGGGAATTGCCAAAGATATTCCGGTCAAAATCCGAGATTGCTTCATTCTCGTCGATTTTGTGGTACTCGACATGGATGTCGGTAAGGAAACACCGCTCATCTTTGGGCGGCCATTCCTCCGCACCGCAGATGCTCGCATTGATGTTGGAGCCGGAGAAATCCATTTTCATATCAATGGCAAGGAGGAGAAGTTCGATTTTTGGCCACGGAAGGAGCAATGCAATATGATCCGCATCAAGTATGGGGCAAACCCGAACAACATCAAGGAAGTCGAAGTTATGCCCCCAAAGAAGGACAGCCTCATAACATTCATGAAGAACTTCCTCGAGAAGGAGAAAGTGTCACCACGACAGGTGACGGTGAAGAGGTCGGAGCAGCGTGTCAAGCCACAGGCTCTGAAGTCTGCAAAGCCGCCGACCACACCGACAAAGGAGACCAAGAAGGTGTGGCGAGTGAAGCAAGAAGCATCATCCATGTCCTCATTTCCGGGACTGGACGACACCACATCGAGCTAAACGTCGAAGAAAAGTCCGGCTCGTCGGACTTAAATGGGTGAGCCCTCGCCGAGAGGTTAAATCGGTATTTATCCATATTTATTTTCTTCAATTCCATATTTGCTTTCCATCATGTTTACATTCATTTCCAACTTTTGCATTTTGCATATTTGAATTTTTCAACCATCTTGCACATTAGAATTTTTCCAATCAGATGCATATTTAATATATATATATATATATATATATATATATAGTTTTTTTGGGTTTGTCTTTTTGAAAAGAATTTTTATCGAGCAATTTGAGCAAAATGGCTGCACTGGCTAGATTCACTAGCCGTTGGGGAACATCCTGGAAAAAGGAGGGAGCCAGGAGGGCCCACTGGGAGGTCGGCCGACCTGACCAGGTCGGCCGACCCCCTGGTCCCACCTTTTTGTCCCCAACTTTTTCCCAACGGCTCTATAGCCATTGCTCTGTCCATTCCTTGCTGCCATTCTGGTGTTTGGGCTATAAAAACTGACCAGGAGGAGGAGCTTCACCATTCCAAGATCATTCTGCACTCTCGTCCTCTGCTCACTTTGTTGCTCTTCAAGAATTCGTGTTCTTCACTTAGCTACTGCCCTAACCCCCCCCCCCCCAAAAAAATAGTTCCCCTCTGTTTTGTGCATTTTCAAGTTGATTGTGAGAATCAAATTCAAGTTCGGGAGGGTCCGGGTTCCTTTCACTAATATTAACCCGAACGCAAGGTCATTCTTGTTTTTGTTTGTTCTTGTGTGCAGCCATGCTCAATCGAATCAAGCAAGTTGTCGAGGGGAAGAAGAGGAAGAGTTTTTGGGCAAGCACAAGCCGGACGCCCTCCGTCGAGCTTACCCCGAGTTCGGAACATGGCGACTCCAGCTGAAATTTCGGAGGAAGAAACGCCGGCCATGCTCACCTCTGAGGAGCACCTCGACATTGTTGACGATCATGAAGGACAAGCCATCGAGCTCATGAGAGACCGGCCGTTCACCCACACCTGACATTTCGACCCGGACTTTCTCGAGAAAATAGGTATGCAAGAAGAATTTGCTACTGTTTTTCGCACTATGGGTTGGACTGATTTCGTAGACGTAAATGAGGAAGGTTCTCGTTTGCTTACTATGCAGTTTTTGTGCACCCTTAGAAAACATGATGAAGGCATTTCTTTTCACTTGTTTAGGCAAGAACGTTTTGTTCCTTGGACCCACCTTAATTCTATGCTTGGTCTAAATGTCAAATGTAGAGTAGACTTAGACAAAGCATTGAAAAGTTTTTGGAAACAAATTACTGGAAATGATTGGGGTCCAAAGCCTAGAACAAGTGCCATCCATAATCCCACTTTGAGATTCATGCATGTTTGGTTGGGCATGACCTTGTTTCCTCGACATGATATTAGGATTGTCCGTAAAGATGAAGTAAGTCTGCTATATGCCATGGTCAAAAGAATTAGAGTTTCTCCTATGGAATGCATGATTGACCAATGGTTAGAAAATATAAAATTGAAAGGACCAATTGAGTGCACTTCCTTAATTACTCGCATTGCTAAAAAAATGTGAAATGCTCAAAACTGTTCAAATTGAATATTTGAGTGCAGACAGAGAATACATAGGCGAGGATTATTTTGTGGATGGACATACTTTGATGCATGGTCCGGATGATACCTTGGTCTATTATTTTCCCGGGTATCCCGGGTATATGAACGAATACCCGTTACCTAACCCGGGTCTTCGTTTGTATCACTGTCAGCCACTAACCTTCCCTCTCGAGTTAAGGGGAGATTCTCGTAGGGACAGTGTCTCCGAACGACCAACCCGACCACGGAGAAGCATGACGGCCATACTGGGGTTCCAAACCCCAATCGGAGGTATGGGTTGGGATCAGCCCCCACCACCGGTCGAGGCCGGAGGATCATCATGGCAGGCCGGTGCATGGGGATCTCAGTACGACTACCCCATGCACATATCATCAAGCTCGAGCGGAGCGCCATCCTTTGCTAACCGGTCATTCTCATCCTGTGGGCTCTGTGAACTCAATTTCGGGATGGCCGAGTTAACAATGCGGGTGGACGACATCGACTTGCGCACCGAGAGTATGCAACAAACTCTCTCGCAGCACGTCACCGACATCTAACAATGGCAGAATTTCAGTGACAACCAATTCCGCCAACTCAACGCGATATGGCCCAGAACTAAAGCAATTGGGACGCCTTCTTCCGCTCCCAAGGGTACGACCCGAACCAGCAAATGTGAGCAAGAACAAGCTTGGGGGAGGACCCCCATCTCATGGTAACTTGTATCTTTCCCTTGTTTTCATTTTTGCATTAGAAAATCCAAAAAAATAATAATATAAAATCTGAAAATAAAAAAATGAGAAGATGATAAAAAGACCAAAAATATTTTCTTTAGCTTTTTCATGCGCGGTATGAATGTGTATAGTTTTCCTATGTTGAAATGATGAATAGTTGCTCTATTTTATTCCTCTCTAACATTGGTTTACAACTTAGTACTCTCCCAAGAATAAAGTTTGTTGGCTAAAATTTTACCTTGAACTTGAAACTTATGGGTAGCACATACATTCTCTAGTTATAAGTTGTTGGGAGATATGATATAGTGAATAGGGCTGCTATGATCTTGCTCAAAGTAAAGCTTAAATTCCGGAGTTTTATTTTTCAAAATGATAAATTGATAAGTTCCTCAATGATGAAAATTCCTACCAAAGCCATATGTAGTGCTTATTTGAAAAACCTTATACATATGCTGCTTGTTTCACATTGAGCTTAGGCAAAATTGTTGTGACCCTAGTAAGACTCTTTTCATGCTTTCTTGATCAAGATCACATACACACATCCACCGCCATGAGCTATTTTTCTAAATTGGAAGATAGCAGCCACCATATCCACCACCATGAGCTATTCTTTTACACCGGAAGAAAGCCACCACCACTTCCATCCACCTGAAAGAAATACTCCATATGTTCATTGCAAAAATTCCTCTCTCAATTATCATTGCAAACTAGGAATATGGCTATGCAAAAAGAAAATAAATGCATGCTCCAAAGAAGAGCAATCAAAAGATAGCCATGTCCTAGAAAAATTCCAAAAGAGAGGAAATAAATTTAAAAAGGAGTTATTCATTCCATCCATCATTCCACCATGTTTCCCACACACTTGCACGTCTTGATCAAAATTGTGTGAATTGATTTTTCTAGGATCCGGTCTTTTGACATAGCAATATTATGTGAACAAGTATGCCTCAATTATCCCTACCTTGAGCTCCACATAAGCCTTATTAGAAGTAGGTGATTTTAGGCACCACTTTGCCTTGGTGAGGAATCATACACTTTTGAGCGATCCGAGAGAATCATTTGAGGAACTTGGTTTTTTTTGCAAAATCTATTGAAAACCTCTAGAGTAAGATTGTGGAATAGAGAGCAAGTAATTAGTGCCCTACAATTGTTCTATCTCTCAACCGCCCAAGACAATGAGGTGTTAAAAGCCCCATGATGATCAAGGTAAATGGGTGAATACTATGCCAACATATTTAATTCAAGGAAAAGTATCTTTGTTGTGCACTTAGTATTATTGAGGAGTAGGACATTGTAGCAACTCCTGATCAACAACTTAAGTTTTATCTTTGCTTCGGGACAAGCAAAGGTTCAGCTTGGGGAGTTTGTTGACGGCTGTTAAGTACCATTTTCGTCCATCAACTATGCTCAAATAAAGGAGAACTTGGCATTTCATACACGCATATTTGTTTACAATAATGTAGCTCCACTTGTACTTGGGAATTATTTGCATGCAGGAGGAAATATGAAGCAAACACACCCAAAAGGCAAAGAAACACACTTTTGACCAATGAGAGAGCGCCAACTGGACATCCCATGGATTGAAGGGTCCATTTTCAGTACCACACCGAAGAAACAGACAAAACTACCCCGACATTTGGGATGAGGACCCACCTGGCAGCCATCCTAAGGAAGCACAACCCAGGAAGGCCCAGCCACAGGTCGGCCGACCCCCCTAGGTCGGCCGACCCAAGCATGCAGCCTTTCCTCCTGGGCTTGCACGTGGAGGCTCCTGGTTGATCCCTGAAGGCGGTGGGCAGGGATATTCTTGGCGGTTACTCCCCTTTGTTGACCTATAGAGGCTATAAATAGGATGGTGTGGCTTTACACTCACACACACACCACAAGAAGAATTCCTTCTCTTGCTACTTAGTTGTTCTCAAGTCTTAGTGGAGTTAAGCTGAGTCTAGAGCTCTCTAGTTCTTCAAGTCTTCTCTTGGAGAAATTGGTATGGATCTTGTATCATTTCCCTTTTGTAAGACTTTGCTCTATTTAATAAATGTCATCTTTTCATATAGTTGTGTTTGGGTCATGAGTTTCTTGTTTGATATTGTGATCCATATATGTGATAGTATAGCCCACTTGTGTGATAGTAGTTTATATTTATTATACTACTATTGTCATGCTTGTTATATACCGTCACTATAGTCTAATTTATATGATATAGTCTTTATGCTTAGGATTCATTGTTATGATATGACATGGGTTTGGTGATCATATTTATATGATAGCTCTGCTTCGTTAATATAACCATGGAGGAGTAGAGTGCCCTTTGATTATGCAAGTATGGTACTTGGATAATTGATTTGCATCAATTATTTGTTAGTCTACGGGTTAGTTGAGGTAGGCGGCAGGTGGTGACAGCCCTGTCCGTCCTTTGAACTCTTGCACGCAAGGCTAGTGCGTAGGCTCTTGGCGGAAGTCACCTATGGATGCAGGGGTAGGTCCGTGCCTAAAGTGTTATGTTAATAACTGTTGAACCTGAGTATAAGCATGTATGTGTATAGAACTTAGGCTACACAACTATATATGAAAGTACTGTAGGAGTAGCTCAGCTTAGTTCTTTCTCCACTTGGCTTTATTTATTTATTTATATTTGAGATAGAATCTTCTGTGTGTCACACTACCTTGTCATTATCCATTGCTTGCCTGCCTTGGTTAGATGATCCTTATCAATTTCCAATGTAAATATGTGCATAAGTAAGCCTTCTTATTCATTACCTTCCTTTGAGATAAACAAATACGATACCCTGATTACTTCCCGGTGAAATGCTACAACGGTATTTTCTGTGCGCTTGCGGATTTTACCTAATTGGCTCTAGGACATATTAATGAAGCATTTATGGCACCTTGCTAGCGATGATTTATTAGTATGGCTTAGCAAAAGTCAACACACAACTTAGCTCAAGCTCAATCATAGCAAAGAGAAATGCAAGAAAGCATAAGAATCAAATCTCATCTACCAATGCATATATTACATATGAGATGCAATGTGAAAAAGGTAAGATAGATATATACAACAGAACACCAACTCCCCCTCCAATGATGCCATAAGGATGGCAAGCATAAAGCTCCAAATCATCAAACCACAAGAGCAACTAATTTCAAAGCTTGAACAAAGAGCAACTCCCCCTTAACCAAGCCAGCCTCCCCGTCAACAAAACAAATAAGTAATCAATTGAAAAGAGGGCACAAGACTATAGAAAGAGAGCAACTCGTGACTCGTGAAAAAGTAAGGGAGGTTCAACAATGATGTCATAAGAAGCACAAAACTCAAGAGAGAAGCACATATGTAGATGTTGCAAAGCATGAAAAGATATAGCATGGGTAACATTGGTAAACATGAAACTATGATGCAAGAGGCCAGAGCATATACAAAGCTAGCAAGATACAAGATGAGTGAATCAAGATCTACACATGCTAGCCAGATCAATCTGCATGCAAAGCACAATCTAGGGCAAGAGAGAACTAAAGCCAGATACAAGAAATACATGCCAAGATGATAAAGAACAATCATCTCACACCACAAGTAATGTACATGAATGTAAAAAGGTGATTGTATGAGAAAGCTCACAAAATAGGTGAAGACATGCAAGACTCTTGGAGGCCATGTAAAAAGGTACGAAGAACTATCACATCTCAATCATGCAAAAGATCAAGATCCATCAACCTCATGTTCTTTGTCCCGTGTCCCCGGCCCTACATATGAGAAGAGAGAGATGTCCCAGTCTTGGGTCCCAAAGGGTTAGTAGGCAAATACTTGGGAACCCATGACTTCGACACACGAGGAATAGATGCACTCAACTTATCATGAGGGTTGGCATGATGCAAATTATGGTTCGAATGAGAAGACCTTGAATCACCCTTAGAAGCATGTCACAAATTAGCAACTCGAGAAGAAAAACGAATGCAACCATGAGAAACATGATGAGAACCTCTCGAGGGGGCAACACGGGAAGAACCAATGCAAGCGTCATGAGAATGATGTCGTGAACAAATACAAAAAGTAGTAGGAGCATGTCAATGAGCACGTCTTGACTCGCAAGAAAAGGAGTAATAGAATCCATCAATAAAGCAATGTCTCATGCTAGGCTCATGAGTGTTCATGCTATGTGAAAAGCTATGATCACCCGAAGAGTAAAAAGCATGAGATCGGCGCATATCTCTAGCATGCCTAAAGCAGAACTGAAATTGATGCCTATATAATGAGGACATCACTCCATGGATACACACAACACTCCTCCCATTCTAGACTTGCAAGGTCAAATGACTAGAGCTCGTGCACGACAACTAAATTTAGAGGTGAGCTCGTTCCTACGTTCTTCGCTATATGTTACTTTTGAGAATGGTTTGCTACCTAATGATTATTTTATGATTAGGAACCATGGAGAGGACCAGGAGATGATGGGAGAAGGATTTGGGAACATGGAGGACCACCAAGGGCTGGGAAGCCAAGGTGGAGGCCCAATCAAAACCGACTTCAAGTCTGTTTCAGGGCCCAGGACCAGTCTGCACTAAAACGGTCGCCCAGGACGCATACGGACTCAGATTTGAACGTTCTACATATTCACGGAAAGACAAGGAGAAGACCTTTCCAATGCTGCCATTTGCATTTCAAAATTAGTCCGGAGTCATTGGGAATCGTCAAAACAAGAGAGGATCCAGAATCTGTGTCGATGCTGCATCGCCTATTTTGGGCCTTTGGGCTTTGTATCTAGTTGAGCCCAATTAGGGGCGCATATAGAGGGTCTTGCATGATCCTATGGTATTCATATACAGCCGCCACCGCACCATTAGGATTTGGATTTTCCTTAGATCAATTCTGTTCATAAACAGTGTCGCCGTTCGTCGGTTTGTGAGACCCCAACTTCGTGAGTTTAATCATACATCTGCAATTGTGTTGCATTCTTCATTGTTCTTGCTTGTGTTCTTGATTCGCAGGCAGGGATTAGACTTCTTGGCAAGGTCAATCGTCCTTGGATGGTTGTTAACCAGAGGAGACATTGTGCTGTGATTGCGGGGTTCTGAACGTGTTGTTTAGAAGCTGGATCGATTAATTTTTCGTCTCTGCCCAAATCAAGATTTATCAGAACCTTTCGGAAGATCGGGAACCCTTGTTCACATCAAGTGGTAATCGGAGCTTCAGGTGCACAGTCAGGTTCGCACTAGTTTTGTTTTCGTGTTCTTCCTATCGTCCACAAAAAAGCCAAAAAAGAACTTTCCCCCGCCCATAACCACATGTTTAGCTTTTGCATATTTCAATTTCAGAGTCCATAGTGTTGAGTTTGTGCCCTAGTTCTTGTTTTGTCGCTGGTTTAATTTGTGTTTTTGTCGTCAGTAGTGTTTTCCTTGCAACCCTAGCCGCCATCCCCTCCACCACCCTCGGTTTTGTCGGCTTTGTGTGCTAGGGTTGATTGATCAACACGGCCACCCTAATCCCACCCTAAACCCACCCTCAACTCCTCGTACCAATTCTCACAAATTCCACTTTCCGCTGCATCCACCCCGCCAAAAAAATCCCTACCCGACTCCAAACCCGACTCGGGTTTCACTCAAACCCCAGGTTTCTTCATAACCGATTCCGACCCCCGTTCGGTAAAACGGCCATAACTTTTCGCTTGATTGTCTGTTTTGGCTGAAAGTTTTACAGGAGATTCTTGACAAAAAGTTGAGGTGACCCACACTAGGCTATGCCCTTTGTGCCCTTCCTAGCTCTATTTTCTGAAACTTCAAGATTTCAGAAAAAAATTGGGAAGATAAAGAAAAAAATCATTCAAGTTGAAACACGACGTTTTCTGAAACTTCAAGATTTTCTGTAGGCCACATCCTAGCTCTGTTTGAGCTGCTATTTTTTGTGGTTTCTCCCCTATTGTTAGTGAGTTGGAGAAAAATACCAACAAGATAAAATAACAAAAAAAGAAATTTGGGATTCCTATTAGTGCTCCATCTAGCCCCTAGAATTTCTGAGTTTGGCTATTTTACACTTAGCCCCCTGTTTTCGACTGTGTGCCTTTGTCTCCTTGTTTCTTCTTTGCTATCACTACTGTTCTAGGACATAGTTAGACCAGCAACTAGGGGCAAGTTAATTGGGCACTTATTCAGCTTTACTATATGTTTTTGATTTGTGTGCTACTCACATATATATATTTGGCCTTCCTAGCTCTACATATTTCTTCTAGACAACACACAGGTTATTTTGTAACCCTTGCAATCGTCGAACACACCTCCCTGGTATCTTTTGTTTTGTTTTTTTTTCAGAACTTTGTAAGAGCTTTGCAAGAAGCTTCCTTTTGTTGTGTTGAGAGGCACCACTGCTTAGTAGTTTTGTAGGGATAACCTTCACTTTTTGTTTCCTGTTTTGGTGTTTCTGATGTCAGGAAACGAAGGAGAGGGTGCTTCGCCCTCAAAATTTGATGAGTGTGTGAGGCAAAGTCAGCTACAAAAGGCTTTACAGGCGGTTTAGGGTGATTTGGCAGAGATGATCACCAGGGCCGTCACTGACGCTGTCACCCAGCTTCACCTGGGAGAACGCATTGAGCGATTGGATAAGAGAGTCTCTCAGTTAACCGATCAGGTTGTCAAATTAGAGACCGCCCAAAAGACCATCAACACCAACACCAACACCAACACCAACAACGACGTTGAAGACGATCATGATGAAGAAACGACGTATAAGGCTGATGGCACCGTCAATAGGTCAACTACAAGGACTGCAAGGTTACGACATCGTTTACAACATAACCCTCAAGGTATGGGTGGTTTCCACAACCACAACCGTCGCACACAAGGTAACCATGCTCTAGATGACCTGTATGCTAAAGTTAAGTTTTCAATTCCTTTGTTTTTGGGTCAGTACAATGGTGATGCTTACCTTGATTGGAAAATGACTGTAGAGCAAAAATTTAATGCCCACCTTGTTCCTGAATAACATAGAGTTAGACAAGCCACTCATGAGTTTAAGGACTTTGCTATTGTTTGGTGGCGTGATCTAGCTGCTGAAACTGATTTGCCTACTACTTGGGAAGAACTTAAGGTAGCAATGCGTGATCGTTTTGTTCCTCCTTTTTATAGAGAGATTTGTAATAAACTGCAGCGTTTAGATCAAGGAGATAAAACTATTCAGGAGTACTTATAGTGAGGTTCAGAAGGGTTTGATTCGTTGTGCTATAGTTGAAAAAGTAGAGGATTAGATTTGCTGCTTTTATTCTGGTTTGAGAAAAGAAATTCAAGACATCCTTGATTATAAAGAATTTTATACCCTCAACCAGTGTTTCTAGTATGCTATGCTTGCAGAGAAAGAATCACAGGGACTTTTCTAGGCTTTTGAGGAGTACAGCAAGTCCAGGACTTTCTACCCACCACGGCCGATGGGGACTTTGGGACTGCCCAAGGCATCTTTCCGGCCACCCCCACCAGCAG
The DNA here is from genome assembly GCA_030378355.1 of Eleusine indica. Lineage (NCBI taxonomy): Eukaryota > Viridiplantae > Streptophyta > Magnoliopsida > Poales > Poaceae > Eleusine > Eleusine indica. Next base: position 25,462,625 of record CM059501.1, on the reverse strand, counting down.
CTGCCAAGGGAACTAGTGTTGTTTCCACAGCACCAAGATCAGCCCTTGCCCCTTCTACACGCTCAGGTAAAAATTCTATGCAGGTACCAGCTAGTAGTGCCTCCTCTGTTGCTTCGACGGGACGCACTACAGGGATTCAGTGCCACCGCTGCCATGGACTTGGTCATGTGTAGAAAGATTGCCCAAGTAGGCGGGCATACGTGGCGACAGACGATGGCGGTTAGATGAGCACCACCAATGTGGAGGATGAGGAGGAAGATGTCGCTGCCACCAGCGGTGACCTCGTCCTTGGAGGCGGAAGCAAAAGGTGCACTTCTCAAGGTTATCAAATAAACGTGCAACTCGCAAAGCATCAAAAACAGCACGCAAATGAATCATATGATCATCCATGGATTTGCTATAAATCAAGATATCATCAAAGTAAACAACCACAAATTTGCCCATAAAAGGTCTTAAAACCTCATTCATCAAACGCAAATTTGGTTATGAAAGCTGTTTTCCATTCATCTCGAATTTGGGTGCATTAGTTAACCCAAAAGGCATTACTAACCACTCATACATCCCGAATTTGGTTTTGAAAGCTGTTTTCCATTCATCTCCAAGTTTCATTCTAATTTGATGGTAGCCACTACGCAAATCAATTTTAGTGAAAATTATAGCACCACATAACTCATCAAGCATGTCGTCTAGCCTAGGAATAGGATGACGATACCTAATTGTAATGTTATTAATGGCTCTACAATCTGCACACATACGCCAAGAACCATCTTTCTTAGGAACCAAAAGTACAGGAACAACACAAGGACTAAGTGATTGACGAACATACCCACGATCCAAAAGGTCTTGGACTTGTCGTTGTATCTCCTTAGTCTCCTCAGGGTTGGTCCTATAAGCAGCACGGTTTGGCAAAGTAGCACCAGGAATCAAATCAATTTGATGCTCAATCCCTCTCAAAGGTGGCAATCCCGGGGGTATCTCAGCTGGGAAAACATCCTCATACTCCTGCAAAAGGTTAGTGACAGCAGGAGGCAAAGCACTAGAAGCAATATCACCAAGCAAAAACAAGGCTTGTTTGCATATCAAAGCATAGCAAATATCATCACTAGAAATTTCAGCAAGCTCAGATTTTGCGGCAAGACATGAACGACCTTGTAATTTAATTGCAGCACCCTTAGAACTTGAAGAATCATTAACATTACTTGGTGTAGAAGCAGAATTAACAGGTTGCTGAATTTCAGGGCTTTTATTTTTCAAACTAGCAGCTCATTCTAAATCAGCTTGTACAATTTCAGCAGGGGTCATTGGTAACAAAGTAATTTTAGTTCCTTTATGCATAAAAGTGTACTTATTACTTTTACCATGGTGTACATCATCATTATCAAATTCCCAAGGTCTACCCAATAAAAGTGAACAAGCTTGCATGGGTACAACATCACAATCAACAGAATCCATATAGGAACCAATGGAAAAAGGAACTCTGCAAGTTTGTGTTACCTTAGCTTTTCCAGAGTCATTTAACCACTAAATGTAGTATGGATGTGGATGTGGGCGTGTGGTCAAATCAAGCATCTTAACCACATCAGAACTCACCAAATTGTTGCAGCTTCCTCCATCAATGATGACACGTGCCCTACGGTTCTTGATGACGAAGAAAATCTGGAACAAGTTATGTCGCTGCATCATCTCGGGCTGCTGGATTTGTGTGCTAAGCACACGCTGCACAATAATATTCATGTAGCCCGTGGTATCTCCGCCTCCAAGGACGAGGTCACCGCTGGTGGCAGCGACATCCTCCTCCTCATCCTCCACATCGGAGGTGCTCATGTAACCGCCATCATCTGTCGCCACATATGCCCGCCTACTTGGGCAATCTTTCTGCACATGGCCAAGACCATGGCAGCGGTGGCACTGAATCCCTGTAGTGCGTCCCGTCGAAGCAACAGAGAAGGCACTACTAGCCGGTACCTGCACAAAATTTTTATCGGAGCGCGTAGAAGGGGCAGGGGCTGATCTTGGTGTTGCAGAAATAACACTAACTGGTGGGGGCGGCCGGAAAGATGGCTTGGGCAGCCCCGAAGTCCTCGTCGGTCGTGGTGGGTAGAAATTCCTGGACTTGCTGTACTCCTCAAAAGCCTGGAAAAGTCCCTGTGATTCTTTCTCTACAAGCATAGCATACTGGAAACACTAGTTGAGGGTATAAAATTCTTTGTAATCAAGGATGTCCTGAATTTCTGTTCTCAAACCAGAATAAAAGCGGCAAATCTGATCCTCTACTTTTTCAACCACAACACAACGAATCAAACCCTTCTGAAGCTCACTAAAATACTCCTGAACAGTTTTATCTCCTTGATCTAAACGCTGCAGTTTATTACGAATTTCTCTATAAAAATAGAAGGAGGAACAAAACGATCACGCATTTCTACCTTAAGTTCTTCCCAAGTAGTAGGCAAATCGGTTTCAGCAGCTAGACCACTCCACCAAACAATAGCAAACTCCTTAAACTCACTAGTGGCTTGTCTAACTCTCTGTTGTTCAGGAACAAGGTGGGCATTAAATTTTTGTTCTACCGTCATTTCCCAATCAAGGTAACCATCACCATCGTACTGACCCGAAAACGAAGGAATTGAAAACATAATTTTAGCATACGGATCATCTGGAGCATGGTTACCTTGTGTGCGACGGTTGTGGTTGTGGAAACCACCCATACCTCAAGGTTATGTTGCAAACGGCGTCGTAACCTTGCGGTCCTTGTAGCTGACCTATCGACGGTGCCATCAGCCTTATACATCGTTGCTTCATCATGATCGTCTTCAACGTCGTTGTTGGTGTCGTTGTTGGTGTTGTTGTTGTTGTTGTTGTTGTTGGTCTTATGAGTGGTCTCCAATTCGACAACCTGATCGGTTAGCTTAGAGACTCTCTTATCCAACCGCTCAATGCTTTCACCCAGGTGAAGCTTGGTGACGGCGTCGGTGACGGCCCTGGTGATCGTCTCTGCCAAATCACTCTGAACCGCCTGCAAAGCCTTCTGTAACTGATTTTGGCTCACGCACTCATCCAATTTTGAGGGTGAAGCACCCTCCCCATCGCTTCCTGACATCAGAAACACCAAAACAGGAAACAAAAAGTGAAGGTTATCCCTACAAAACTACTAGGCAGTGGTGCCTCTCAACACAACAAAAGTAAGCTTCTTGCAAAGCTCTTACAAAGTTCTGAAAACTACAAAGCGAAGGATACCAGGGAGAAGTGTTCCACGATTGCAAGGGTTACCAAATAACCTATGTGCTGTCCAGAAGAAGTATGTAGAGCTAGGAAGGCCAAATATATATATATGAGTGGCACACAAATCAAAAACAGATAGTAAAGCTGAATAAGTGCCCAAATAACTTGTCCCTAGTTGCTGGTCTAACCATGTCCTAAAACAGTAGTGATAGCAAAGAAGAAACAAAGAGACAAAGGGACACAGTCGATAATAGGGGGCTTAGTGTAAAATAGCCAAACTCAGAAATTCTAGGGGGCTAGATGGAGCAGTAGTAGGAATCCCAAATTTCTTTTTTTTTAATTTTATTTTTTTGATATTTTCAGTGGACGATAGGAAGAACACGAAAACAAAACTAAAGGGTAGTGTGAACCTGACGGTGCACCTGAAGCTCTGATACCACTTGATGTGAACAAGGGTACCTGATCTTCCGAAAGGTTCTTGGTAAGTTGATTTGGTCGGAGGCGACACACAAATCGATCCGGCTTCAGAACAGCACGTTCTAAACCCCGCAATCGCAGCACGACGTCTCCTCTGGTTATCAACCGTCCAAAGATGATTGACCTCGCCGAGAAGGCTAATCCCTGCCTGCGAATCAAGAACACAAGCAAGAACAACGAAGAATGCAACACAATTGCAGATGTATGATTAAACTCTCGAAGTTGGGGTCTCACAAACCGATGAACGGCGAAACTGTTTATAAACAGAATTGATCTAAGCAAAACCCCAACCCTAATGGTGCGGCGGCGGCTGTATATAAAGACCCTAGGGTCGTGCAAGACCCTCTGGATGCGCCCCTAATTGGGCTCAACTAGATACAAAGCCCAAAGGCCAAAAATAGGCGACGCAGCACCGACACAGATTCTGGACTCTCTCTTGTTTTGATGATTCCTGATGCCTCCGGATGAATTTTGACATGAGGCCGGCAGCATTGGAAAGGTCTTCTCCTTATCTTTCCATGCATATGTAGAACGTCCAAATCCGAGTCCGTATGCGTCTTGGGCGACTGTTTTAGTACAGACTGGTCCTGGGCCCCGAAACAGACTCGAAGTCGGTTTTGATTGGGCCTCCACTTTGGCTTCCAAGCCCTTGCTGGTCCTCCACGTTCCCAACTCCTTCTCCCATCATCTCCTGGTCCTCTCCATGGTTTCTAATCATAAAATAATCATTAGGTAGCAAACCATTCTCAAAAGTAACATATAGCGAAGAACGTAGGAACGAGCTCACCTCTAAATTTAGTCGCCGTGCACGAGCTCTAGTCATTGGACCTTGCAAGTCCAGATTTGGAGGAGTGTTGTGTGTATCCATAGGAGTGATGTCCTCATCACCCACCAGCCACACCTCTCCTTATATAGGCCTAGAGTCCAAGACAACGCTACCCTTGACCTATAACTCATTAGCACCTACCACCAAGGGCAAAATGGTCCAACTCTTTTACCTTTGCCTGAACGCCATCGAGCCCTTCACAACTTTGCTTCGCCTCGACGAAAGCTCCGTGACGGTGCCACGTGCACCACCAACCATAGCTACCGGTTTTGAGGCCCAAACCGGGAAACCACCTTGCATGCTTCTCAAAGCGCGACTTCATGCTCACTTCCACCGAAGCAAGACTTCACGATCTTGATGCGTGTCGCCTCGTCCCATGATCCTCGCCGGCAAGTCTCTCCCGCCTCCGGTCCATTGGAAGCCTCTACTTGCACTGACGCCCGATCACCTTTGACCCTGTCAATCCCGCTGTCTTGATCACCACCCACGGTTTTGAGGCTCAACCGCGAATTCATCCATGCTTCTTGCCTCTCCACGTGTACGGTATGGATCACCCTTGACTTCACCCGGCCTCCTGATCGTCCGGCCCCAAGTCTCGTACTTGTGCCCGATCCTCTTGCCGTTGACCGCCAAATTGACTCTAGTGACCTACACATCATGAGACAAGCAAACACATTTTCCATCTTCTGCAAACTCTCCAACATCCTCAGCAACTCCGGTTAATCAAAACCATGATATGCAAAAACTCATGCAATCCCCAGATTCCGGCATTTCAACTCAAAGACCAACTCAACCAATGTCAATTACTCATCACATATTACAAACCATGGCACACATCCACATGGTTTCTCAATCTCCTCCTTGATGAGTACATTGACAACACCAAATGCACAAAGATTAGAGATTGAAATGCGAAGCCGAATAAGCACATCCAAATGGCCAAACCCAAAGAAAAGGTGAAAAGTAGGCCATCTAGCAAAATAGGGATCACAAAACCAAGAGTTGGCAAAGAAAGTGACTTGAGATGCAAAGATTATGAAAAGCACAAGAAAATGCTCAAGGACATGATATGCTCCCCCTCAACTTGTGGTAGGTCTCATGTAATGCAAAATGGATCATTTTAAGTTTCTTAGCACTATTTGTGCATGACCAAACATTTTCTCCCGCTTTGGCAATGAACTCATCAAAGAAGCAAAATAAAAAGCATGCAATGTATGAAAATGCAAACCTAAGGATCTTCAATAGTTATGCAAACAAACATTTAACCTTGCTAATCATAAACATAGATCTATGAAGTGTAAAAGCAATAGCTCACAATCATACAAAGACCAAAAATAGATAGCAAGGCATAAACACCAAGAGCTATACAATCTAAGCAAAAAGATTGACTAGCTTAGATAGAATCAAATTTGCTCATCATGAGAAAAGCTGCCACCACATGTATAAGTACTCCCATCCAAGGCAAAACAAGTATCAAGTGAATCAAAAGAATCTAGCCAGTCTCAATCTCAACCAAGGCAACAAGCATTCGCAGAAAATAAGCTCTACAAATGCTCACATATGCAACAAAGACTCTAAAAAAAAGAGAAAAACATTATTCTTATGTGATCCTCATGTATCTTCTAATCTGTGCGGAGGGTCGCACGACTGGGTATGACAAATACCCCGAGGCTTCGAAGTACAATGTTCTGATTTAGCATTTTTATGCTACTTCTAATCCATGCGGAGAGTCGCACGACTAGGTACGGCAAACACCGCGAGGCTTCAAAGCATAATCAATTTATTTTGCAAATTAAAAGCATAAGGATGAGCATGCCTTTGAAGCAAAAGGAACAAATGTTCCCACAATGTTCGATCATGAGCTAAACATTTGCAAATCCACCATTTCACAAACACAAGGTGCCAAAGTTAAGATATCCTCTAGACTAGCCTCAACACAAGTCTTGATAGGGATAAAAGCAATTATGCACATGGTGAGCAAGTCTTAGCAATATTAGTGCATAAGGTTCACAAGAAGCTAAGTTTACCTTTAAGATTAGCAAGTTGCTCAAAAGAGTCTATAACAGGCCATCAAGAAAATCTAAGCATGAGAGATTACTATCACATCCACAGAACTTAGCTCAAGCTCTATCATAGCAAAGAGAAATGCTAGAAAGCATAAGAATCAAAGCTCATCTACCAATGCATATATTACATATGAGATGCAATGCAAAAAGGTAAGATACATATATACAAGAGAACACCAACTCCCCCTCAAATGATGCCATAAGGATAGCAAACACCAAGCTCCCCCCAAAGAAAGCAAATCTCGAAGCATCTAGGGGCTTGGAAAGGATATCAGCCAATTGGTTTTTGGTGTCGATGTATTTGACCTCAACATCTCCCTTCTCACTATTATCTCTCAGGAAGTGAAATCTCACATTTATGTGCTTGACCTTACCATGTAGGACTGGGTTCTTGGCTAAGCATATGGCACTAGAGTTATCACACATGAGTGGAACACCAATAAAGGTTAACCCATAGTCTCTCATGGTGGATACTATCCATAGGATTTGTGAGCAGCAGTTAGCAGCAGCAACATACTCAGCCTCTATGGTGGATTGGGCTACACTCGACTGCTTACGAGAAGACCAACAGATCAAATAAGTACCCAAGAAATGGCAAGTACCAGAAGTGCTCTTCCTATCAATTCAACACCCAGCAAAGTCCGTATCTGAATACCCAATGAGATCAAGATATGAAGATGCAGAGTACCAAAGACCAAACTCAAGAGTGTATTTGAGATACCTGAAGATGCGCTTGATAGCCTTGCGATGAGTCACCCTTGGGGAAGCCTAAAAGCGAGCACAAAAACACACTGCAAAGTGTATGTCGGGTCTTGTCGCCGTCAGGTACAAGAGGGAGGCAATCATGCTCCTATACCCTTATTGGTCCACTGCTTCACAGTCTTTGTCAGGGTCAAGTGCCATTGTTGTGGACATTGGTGTTGACAACAGCTTCACATTGACCATGTCGAACTTCTTCAGGAGATCCTTCATGTACTTGGCTTGATGTATGAAGGTGCCTTGCTTGCACTGCTTGATTTGAAGTCCAAGAAAGAAGGTGAGCTTGCCCATCATCGACATCTGAAATTCACTTTCCATAGCTTCCTGAAATCTGGACATAAGAGCATGAGAGGAACCTCCAAAGATGATATCATCCACGTAATCTGAACCATTAGAAAGTCATTGTCGTGCTTTAGAGTCAACAAGTTTTTGTCAACACACACCATGACATACCCGCGCTCTAGCAAGAAGGTCTTAAGCCTAGCATACCAAGCCCTAGGTTCTTGCTTTAGCCTGTACAAAGCCTTTTGAAGCTTGCACACACGGTTTGGGTATTTGTGGTGCTCAAAGCCAGGTGGTTGTCTCACATAAACCTCTTCCTCTATGAAACCATTTAGGAAAGCACTCTTGACATCCATTTAGTAGAGTCTAATGCCCTTAGAGGCAGCAAATGCAAGCAAGATCCTAATGGCTTCTATGTGTGCAATAGGAGCAAAGGTTTCCCCATGGTCTAAGCCCTCCACTTGATTGAAACCCAAGGCAACAAGCCTAGCCTTGTTTCTAACAACCTCACCATCTTCCCCATGCTTGTTTTTGAAAACCCACTTGGTTCCTATGACATTGACACCAACAGGAGGCTCTACTAGGGCCACACTTTGTTTCTCTCAAAGTTTTCCAACTCCTCATGCATGACATTAACCCAATGTTCATCAGATAATACGTGTCCAACATCACGAGGTTCAAAGGTGGCAACAAACAGAGAATTAGTAAAGCAGGCGAGATGTCCAGACCTTGACCTTGTTGTCCTCTTATAGAGATTACCGATCATCTATTGAGGTGGATGCCAACGTTGAATGTAGTGAGGGGCCTCTCTCTCAGAGCGTACCTCCCCCTCAACCACAGCTGGAGCTGGCTCGACAGCTGCTGAGGTCGATGTAGAAACTTCTAAACCCTCTGCTAGAGTAGTGGAAGCAGCAGGAACAAGCTCGGATGTGAGATGGAATGACTCATCATCGTCATCATTCAAGCCCTGTATGTCCTCTTCTACAAAGATACTCTCTTCCTTCTCCTTGTTACCTGCAGTCTCAACCACATTGCTTGCATAAGAGTTTGATTCATCAAAAGTTACATCATAGGACTCTACGATGGTGTTAATTTCCAAATTCAACACTCTATAGGAATGGCCATGAAGGGTGTAGCCAAGAAAGATGCCATCGGAAGATCTAGACTCAAACTTATGAAGATTGCCATGCTTGAAAATGAAGCACTTGCAACCAAAAGCACGCAAATGAGAAACAGATGGCTTCCTCCCAAAGCGTAGCTCATAGGAAGTCACATTAAGAATTGAGCGCAAGAAAACCTGATTGGAAACATAGCAAGCAGCGCTAATGGCCTCAGCTCAGAACCGCCTCGGAGTCCTATGCTCATCGAGCATCGTCCGGGCCATTTCCACCAAGGTTCTGTTCTTTCTTTCGACCACACCATTCTGCTGAGGGACACGAGGTGCTAAAAACTGATGCTCAATACCATGCTCAAGGCAGAAAGCATCAAAGGAGGAGTTCTTGAACTCGGTGCCATTATCACTACGAATTACTCGTAATGCACCCGGAAATTCCTTGAACAACCTCAAAGCTAAGCTCCGAAAGTGATGAAACACTTCATCCTTGCTCTCAAGAAAGTAAACCCAAGAGTAGCAAGACTAGTCATCAACAATTACAAGAACATACCACTTCCCACTCGCCGAGCGAACCCGAGAAGGACCAACAATATCCATATGAAGCAGCTCTCTAGGGCGTTCAGTCATCACTAAATTGATTGGTGGATGAGAAGCGGCAATCATTTTCCCTTGACAACAAGGCGCACAAACCAAATCCTTATCAAATTTGAGCTTAGGCAATCCTCGGATCAAATCTAGGCCACTCAAGCAACAAAGCAAGTCAAAGCTCATGTGACCTAGTCTCCTATGCCATTTCTAGAGCTCAAAAGAAGATTGAGCAAACAAGCACTTGTGAGAACCAGGAGAACCAACAAAATCAGCCTGAAAAACTTTCCCAATGCTAGAAATCCAACAAACCAAAGAGCCATTCAAATCAAGAACACAACAAGCATTTTTATTAAAGCGCACTTCCAAACCAACATCAAGCAACTCAGAGACAGAGAGGAGATTGTACTTGAGATGCTCAACCAAACCAACATCCTTGAGAGTGAATTTTTCATTTACCTTTACCGTGCCTCTTGCCTTCACTCTCCCTCTCTTGTCACCTCCAAAGGTCAAATACTCCCGGCGCTTTAGAGGAGTGAGGCTAGAGAACCACTTTGCATCTCCGGTCATGTGGCGCGAACACCCGGAGTCCATCAACCATTTGTTCTCCAGGCCTCCACATGCTACCTACAAAGAACGAGAAGGACAGATCGATGACTCAGTGCTGGGGTTAGAAAGAAAACTCTTCGGAAGCCAGCACTGACTCACATGACCTGTACGGGTTATCACAGTTCTTTGCACATTACCAGTCAAATGCTTGGGACGAGAACCATGATGGGGAAAGCGTGGCCTGTCAAAGCATCTCGACTCAAACCTGTGGTTGTGAGGACAAAAATCATCTGTGTAAAAGCCAAATCCATGCGAGCGACGCTCACCATGATGGGGAAAATGTGGGGCGCCAGAGCACTGCTCGACAGTGCCGGTCTGGCCATCGACAGTGCCGGTACGGGGTTCGGACTCAAGCCACTGACAGTGCCGGTCGTGGCATCGACAGTGCTGATCCGAGTTCTGACCCACCGGCAATGCCGGTCCTGGTCATCAGCAGTGTCAATCGTCCCTAACAGAACAGAAAAAGATTTTAGGATTAGGCAAAAACTTGACCAAAACTTAATCAAACAAACTCCATATGATGTGATTTTTGGATCAGTGAATCCTCAACACATCACGACCCTATTCCTAGAAGATCCACTTGATTGGCTCAAGAAATCATCACAAATTTTAGATCTTGTGCCAACAACACCAAAAAGGGGAAACTTGAGAAATCCTTCAAATCGAAGGTGCTAGAGCTCTTGATTCGGTCAAGGACCCATGAAAGATTGTTCTAGCTCATCATAGCACTAAGATCCCCTAAGAAATCCGCCCCAAAACTTGCCCGAAAGTGAGATAAAAAATTCCCACAAAAATAGCTCCAAAAATAGAGAAAAAGAGAAATTCGGGATTTAGGGAGGGAGGAAGATCTTGAGCACAAAAAGTAATTCTCATATCATAGAAACATGCTTACAAGATCCATGAATACAAGGCTAGAAAGCCACCCTCTTCCTCCCACTATTTGGAAGAGAAAGAGATGTCTTTCACACAATCTCTCCTCTCCTCTATTACATGAAGACCTCTCCTAGCACTTTGAATGAAGTCCTAATAAGGCTAATGGGAAGAGGCACCTCTCCCACCAGCCACACCTCTCCTTATATAGGCCTAGGGTCCAAGACAACGCTACCCTTGACCTATAACTCATTGCCACCTATCACCAGGGGCAAAATGGTCCAACTCTTTTTCCTTTGCCCGAATGCCATCGAACCCTTCATAACTTTGCTCCGCCTCGACGCAAGCTCTGTGACGGTGCCACGTGCACCACCAACCACAGCTACCGATTTTGAGGCCCAAACCGGGAAACCACCTTGCATGCTTCTCAAAGCGCGACTTCATGCTCACTTCCACCGAAGCAAGACTTCACAATCTTGACGCGTGTCACCTTGTCCCATAACCCTCCTTGCTGGCAAGTCTCTCCCGCCTCCGGTCCATTGGAAGCCTCTACTTGCACTGACGCCCGATCACCTTTGACCCTGTCCGTCTTGATCACCACCCACGGTTTTGGGGCTCAACCGCGAAATCGTCCGTGCTTCTTGCCTCTCCACGTGTACGGTATGGACCACCTTGACTTCACCCGGCCTCCTGATCGTCCGGCCCCAAGTCTCCTACTTGTGCCCGATCCTCTTGCCGTTGACCGCCAAGTTGACTCCAGTGACCCACACATCATGAGACATGCAAAGACATTTCCCATCTCCTGCAAATTCTCTAACATCCTCACCAACTCTGGTTAGTCAAAACCATGATATGCACAAACTCATGCAATCCCCAGATTCTCGTATTTCAACTCAAACCCCAACTCAACCAATGTCAATTACTCATCACATATTGCAAACCATGGCACATATCCACATGGTTTCTCACCATTGTAAAAGCACCAGTCAGTGTTAGTAGTATAGCCGAAGCAAGAAAAAGCATTTTCTCAATGTCACCTTCAGATCGCAAAACCGGTTGAGGAAAACTAGTGATTAAACCGGCTCTAATATCAATTGAAGGATCGAGAAGGCGACCAGAGGGGGGGGGGGTGAATGGGAGCCAATTAAAATTCTTCACAAGAAATTGGCCTATATCCCAATTACTATCCAAACCAACTTCTAACCGAGTCACCAAGATTACACACACCAACTTGTGATGTGCTCACCCTAGGAATGATCAAACCAAAAGGACACATAGCGGAAGCTTCAAGAGGGACGAAGAGGGAAACAAGGAAGATCCGAGAAATCACAAAACTGAGCTTGACGGAAGTTCTGTGGTGCTGTTGGCGGCCGATGAAACCCATAATGGGCCACCAACTAGTCGGGAAATGCAAGGTAAAGACCAAAGTATAATAAATATTTGTTTAAACTAATAAAGTTCCCCGAGTTCTAGTGAAATACGTGTTTATAGGTATAAAAGAGCCAAAATATGCAAAAACATGAAGGAACACCTCGTCGGCCGATCATAGCTGTGAAACAGCCGTTTTCACAAGCCAACAGGGTCGTTTTTAGGTTGAAATCAGGAACTGGCCGACAGGGTCACATACGTTTCAAATCAGCCACCCGGCTGATTAACCGGAGTCATTTTTCAGGCTGATCATCCGACCCAGCCGCTTTTGCAAAAACACTTCACCATGATGTCATTTTCTCCTCCTGGATTAAAAATGATGAGATATGGCTAAGGAAAAGAAGGACAACAAGTGGCCTAACCGGGAGAAGTCAAGGGGCGACCCGGAGGGGGTCGGCACCCGGCCAAGGCCACTGCCCGGCCTAGGCCGCCACCCGGCCCGGCTTGCCACCTATCTTGGCATGCCGACCGGCTTGGCCCGCCGCCCGACCTAGGTTGGTCACCCAAGGTTGCCAGCCCATGAGGCCTACCGGCCCCAAAATGGAGAAGTCGGTACGAACCGACCAAATAACGGACATCGGGACAAGATCCAAGCCAACCAAAAGAAGTCGGTCGTGAAACGACACGATCCTACGGCCGCCTAGCCTGGGCTGCTGACTGGCGGTGCATGCTGCCCGGCATGCCCGGCCGCGTGGTGGACCGACTTTTGCCTGCCGACTCTCCTTCACCTACAAGTACCCCCCCCTGCCCATTGCCACCTATAAATAGAGGGGGAATTCGGCAGAAAAAGAGAAGGATCGAAGAAACACATCAAGGAGTACATTTCCCACTACTTGTGCTACTTAGTAGAGTAGGTTAGTTAGTCTGGAGTTACAGTCTTGTCGAGAGCATCACTCGGGATTCCAGAATTGTCTTGGAGTCTTGGTATGAGCTCTCTTGTATCTTTTCTCTTTATGTAAGACTTATCCTTTATCAATATAAATATCTTTTCTTTTATATCTTGTCAAATATTATTTTAATTTAGTCATTTCCTCAAGTTACAATTATCGGGAAAAACATTGTTGCGTAGTTTATGGGTTTCTTGGCTAGGATTTAATTAAGTTTAGTTCTTTCTAGAACTTAGACTTGGTTATTCCCTGACTATTCTTCCGCTAGGCCAACGGAAGAATATCTAGTGAAGGCGTAGGCGCGGTGCCTAAGTTAATGCTAGCTGGATTTGCATTCGTCCCCACGGGCTGTGTTGTAGGTGGCAGGTGGTGATAACCCTGTCCGCCCTATTAGTAATCCACCACGTTCAGGAAGTCTCAAGCAGGGTTGTCTACCGATAGTGTACCCACTAGTACAAAGGTTAGTTAGCGACCCATATTAGTGGAACGTTTTTGTGCCTTGAAGTGAGCTAACAGGTGAAAGACTCGAGGTTGTACCAAGAAATTGGTTGAAGCACTCAACCCGAGTAACTAGGATTTGACGCTTGACTTAGATATATTAGGAAGATATATTTTTAGGAAACTTAGACTTGACTCGCTGTCCTCCCGGCTAGCTTAACCGATCTCTTTATTTATCTTAGTGTGGATTTCTCCTGTGTTACTACCCCCACTTTTATCATTGAACATCCTTACCTTTGTCTTTGGTCGGTTGGTATAATTTTTATAGTTATATCTTTGTTAAACCAAGGTAATCTTACGCCTACCTTCCCTCAGGAAAATAAATATGATACCTTGGAATACTTCCGGGTGAAATTCTACAATGGTGTTCCGTGCTCTTGCGGATTAATACATTTTTTCTTAAAGCATAACAAATGCCAACAATCATTTCTGGCGCTATACCAGGAATAGAGATATTTTGATGTGAGGTTAAGAAGTGTCAACAAGCATTTCTAGCACCGTTGCCGGGGAAGCAATAGGCTAAGATATCGGAAATTTAACATTGATATCTCAACCAAGAAGTTACCACTTTCCTTTGCGGGCTTACCCTTGTTCTGTTTATTTGTGGTGTAAACAAGACGCTTTATGACTGGTTTCCACCTACCAGACAACTACCACAACGATACGGATTCTTTGTTGAGGAAAGTGCGTCAACGACTCACCCCTCCTTGGCCTATACTTGCTCTTGAAGCACCTCCGATCACACATGCTCAACAGCGAGTCCCGTCTACATCTGCTCAACCAACCATGGCTGAAAAGATGATCCGTGACTACTCTGCCCCGTTTGTAGACAACATCCGCACTGGTCTGAAACCGAACATGGAGAACGGAGGCTATGAGCTGAAACCGGCCTTAATCAACATGGTTTTGGCCAGTCCTTTCCGTGGCAAGGCATCGCAAGATGCAAACGCCCACCTCCAACAATTCTTGGCGATGTGAAGCACTTTCACCATGAGGGACATGACCCCTGAATCCATTCGCCTTTGCCTTTTCCCATTCTCGCTGATGGGGAAGGCCAAGAAGTGGTTCTACAGCAATCAAGAAGAACTCACCACATGGGACAAGTGCTCCAATGCCTTTCTTGCCAGGTTCTTCCCGCTAGGCAAAACCAATGCCCTGCAGAACAAATTTCATGTTTCCAACAGCTGACCGATGAAAGCGTCCCTGAGGGATGGGAACGCTTCCAAGAGTACACTTTGGCGTGCCCACATCATGGAATGCAAGATTGGCTGCTAATCCAAAGCTTTTACCATGGGCTCAACCGTCCCGCTCGTGAGCACCTAGATGCAGTCGCTGGAGGTTCTTTCTTCTCCCTGAAGGTCAAAGAAGCTCAAACTCCCACAGAAAAGATGGTCGCCAACTACAATGGCTATGATGAGAGGCAGAGCCAGCCACAACACAAGATGAGGGGAGTCTACCAAGTTGATGGTATTGACATGTTAGCAATCAAGATGGATCAACTTTTGAAGAAGATGGATTCACCGCAGATTGCCCAATCCTTAGACTCTCGCATGACTTGTGAAGTCTGTGGCAATGTTGGACACACGGGTAGCTGCTGTCCAGAGACTAAAGAAGAAGAAGTGAACTACCTCAACAACAACAACAACAACAACAACGGCTTTAGGCCCCGTACAAACAACTTCAGATGGGAGTCCAAGCCAAACCTCTCCTTTGACAAGAACATGGTAACTCTGGAAACTTCACTCGTAATGAACCTTCCTTCCGTGATCTTGTTCTAAGAAAATCTAAAATCAATGAAAGTATTAGTAGGAAATTTATCGCTACTAATAAAGTTCTAGAAAGCATAGATTCTCGCATGGAAGCTTTCAATACCTCTATGCAAAACCAGCTTAGCCACAATAAGTTGTTAGAAACACAAATCGCTCAGCTGGCCGCTTCTATTGTTAAGTCTAACTCGGGCAAGCTCCCCGGTCAACTAGAAGCTAGCCCCAAAGAAAATGTTAATGCTGTGACAACTAGAGGCAAAAAAATCTACACAGGATCCACCCAATCCTAACAATGCAGGGAAGGACAGGGAACCCAATGCAGAGTCAGAGGATGAAGAAGAAATTGAAGTTGAAGAGACAAAGGCACCCCTCAAGAAGGTGCCACATGAGTTCTATGATACGCCAGTGTTGCCATTTCCCTCTCGCCAACGCAAGCCAATAGTTGACGAGCAATTTGGGAAATTTGTAGAGGTAATAAAGAAATTATATGTCAATATAGCGCTACTTGATGCCATGCTCCAAGTACCTAAAGGACATCCTCAACAACTAATGCCCAATACCGTCCACTGAGATTGTCAAATTAATAGAGGAATGAAGCGCCGCCATCTTAAACTCCCTACCAGAAAAGAAGCGAGATCCGGATGCCCAACCATCCCATGTTCCATCGGGATGCAACAATTCAACAACGCTCTTTGTGATCTTGGGGCAAGCGTGAGCATCATGCCAAAGGTGGTGTACAACAAACTTAATGTCAATTCATTATCCCCTACAGCAATTTGCTTGCAGCTCGCCGACCAATCAGTTCGCTACCCGACGGGCATCGCGGAGGTCGTACCCGTGAAGATAAGGAATTGTCTCGTTCCTATCGACTTTGTGGTGCTAGATATGGAGGCCGATGTAAAGACACCACTTATACTAGGAAGACCATTCCTCTGCACCGCAAATCCCAACATTGACATTGGGGCTGGAGAAATCCACTTTAACATTAATGGGCACGACGAAAAGTTCGCCTTCAAGCCCCGAACGAAACAATGCAATTAGGTACGCATTTTTTATGGCAAAAATCCTAACACGGTGCAAAAAGTTGAGGTGTACCCAATTCCACCAAAATCGGGTGCACCTTTGGTAAAGGTCAAGAGCGCACCACCGCTCCCCAAGAAGAAGAACGAGCAATAGGAAATGAAGAAAAAGGTCCCCGCCAAGCGAAAGAAAATCAAACAAGTCTGGCAGAAGAAAGAAGTTGCGCCGATCATGGAATATTCTCCATCCACGAAGGGAACCATGAAGAATTGAACACAGAGGACGTCTTGTCCAAGACGAAAAATCCGGACCCTTGTCAGAAGGTAACCGATATTTATCCCCCCCCCCCCCCCGCGCGTATTCTCTTGTACATACCACCAAATTAGTTTGCTTTCATTTTGTTCTTTAACAATTAAATTAGGCTAAAAAAATGGTGATGACTCGGCCCGGCCAAGAGGTCAATTTTGGGTGCCTTAGGTCAATCAGGTTAATCCCTCTCGCCAAGAACAACGACTACCCGGCTGCGTATCCAGGGCTCTAACCCGGGCAGTCAAATTTTAGCACCTGGGAGGTCATTTTTTGGTGAGAAATGACCACCCGGGTAGGTAATTCCTTAGCCACCTGGCCTGAAATAACCCAGTCCTATTTTAGCACCCGGGAGGTCATTTTTTCATGAAAAATGATCACCCCGCTGGGTAAATTTTAAGTCGCCCAGACTCTACCCCGGCCAGTCAATTTTGAGAAACCGGGAGGTCATTTCACATGAAAAACGACCACCCGGCTGGGTAACTTTTAAGTTGCCCAGACTCTAACCCGGCCAGTCAAATTTCAGCACGCGGGAGGTCATTTTTCATGAAAAATGACTACACGGCTAAGTAATTTTCGAGCCATCGGGACTGAGTAACCCAATCAGTTTTTTAGCACCCGGGTGGTCATTTTTCATGAAAAATGACCATCCGGCTGGGTGATTTCAGTGCCGCCCGGCTAGGTCTGTCGCTCGGCAAGCCATGCCGCCTGGCCATGGGTTTTCTCGGACTCCATGATATTCTAATGCAGGGATGATGGCCATGAGTGGAGGAAGTGTACCTAGCCTTTGCTCTATGAAAAGTACTCAGCAAAAGCCCCCACCATGAGTGAAAGTAAATGAAAGAGGGCCACACATGTCACCTCACTCTTTCACCACCCACACTGACCTGCCATGCTACTCCCTTAGGCCTCA